>BSBN01000305.1:5117500-10117500 GCA_027924645.1 Cunninghamia lanceolata | reverse complement strand
ATACACACTCAACGTGTGTTTGTGATATATACATGAAATGTATGTTTAGGGAAACAACTTGAATCTTACACTAATATGAACCTCTGTAAACCCTACAGCTACATAGACCCTTTTCTCCGACAACCTAGCACATGAGGATGCTAGGATATATCAGCACCATTGTACGTGATCCTGCAGACATAAAACCAAATGAACAAAACCAAAACAAAAGAATTGTATAGCCATTCCACCAATTTTGAAGAAATCTAACTGGTGGAATGGACTAAGTGTTGATAGGTGGCGACTGATTAGGAAAGTACTGTACACTAGCCATGTATCATTGCCGGGGTTCAGGGGCGGCAGCCCCCGAGAAACGGGGGTTCGGGGGCGGTAGCCCCCGAGAAAAAATTTTTTAGGGCCGACTTAAAAAATCCTATTTTTTATGACCGACATAAGAAAACCCTAATTTTTGTAACCGACAAAAAGGCTTGATAAAAAGTGGCCAAGGGTTAGGGTTTTAGTATTGTATTGTAGCATTTGCAGGGATTGCTGATTGTAATCGGTTTGATTTACTGGATAATAATATTGGACTCTCTGTTTGGTGGATGTAGCCCGAGTTTGGGTGAACCACGTTAAATCTTGTCTCTCGCTGTTATTAATTCTGTGTATTTTCATTTCTCTATTTAATCTTTATTTACATTTAATTGATATCTTCTGCCGGCTAACCCTAACAAGTGGTATCAGAGCGGGTTGTGTTTGATTATCGTCTGCAGGAAAGTCTCACGGTTGAGTGGGAGCAATGGCGGACGAGGGTAAAATGAAGGTTGATAAATTCAGTGGGCAGAACTATCAGTTATGGAAGATGCAGATGGAAGATTACCTCTATCAAAAGGATTTATGGAGGCCGTTGGAAGGAGTAGCCAAGAAACTGGCAACAATGTCTAATGAGGATTGGAATCTTCTTGACAGAAAGGCACTGGGAACCATTCGGTTGTGCCTGGCATCGTCGGTGGCATTCAATATAATGGAAGCGAACACAACAGATGGTCTGATGAAAGCTTTGGCTAAATTGTATGAAAAACCCTCAGCCTCAAATAAGGTATTTCTCATGAAGCAGTTGTTTAATTTTAAAATGGTTGAAGGTGGATCTGTGACAGGTCATTTAAATGAATTTGATACGATTGTCAGTCAATTGACTTCTGTAAATGTAAAATTTGATGAAGTTAGAGCTCTCTTGATATTATGTTCATTGCCTAAAAGCTGGGATAGTTTGGTAATGGCGGTTAGTAACTCTGTTTCTGGTTCAAATACCCTAAAATTTGATGATGTTGTTGGTGTTATTCTGAGTGAGGAAATTCGTAAGAAAAGCTCAGGTGGATCCAAATCAGGCAATGTTTTGAACGCAGAAAGCAGGGTAGATCAAAGGAGAGAGGAAAAGGTTCTGGAGGTCATGGGAAGTCACGAGGAAAATCAAAGGATAAAAGATCCCAAACCAGAGGACAGAAGGATTGCTGGTACTGTGGAAAACTAGGTCATCTGAAGAAAGATTGCTGGTCTCAGAAAAATAAAGAAGGAGACAAACAAGAAGGCAATAAGGAAGCAAATGTGGTAAGCAATAAGTCTGAAGATGATGCTTTGATTCTTTCCTTAGATAATGCTGATGATTCATGGGTTTTAGATTCAGGGGCCTCATTTCATGCTACGCCCCATAGAAGTTATTTCCTTGATTATGTCCAAGGGGATTTTGGGCTAGTTTATTTGGGAGATAATGAACCCTGTCAGATTGTTGGAAAGGGAAGAATCAAGATTAAGTTGCAGAATGGGAATCATTGGCTACTACAAGAGGTGAGGCATGTTCCAAGGCTTAGTAGGAATTTAATTTCAGTAGGGCAGCTAACTGAACAAGGTTGCATTGTTACATTTACTGATAAAAATTGGAAGGTTTCAAAAGGTTCCTTAGTAGTAGCAAAAGGTGTAAAAGTACGCACCTTATATCTTTGTACAGGTCATACTGTTCCTTCTACTTTAGATTTTATAGAGGAAAAACAAACAGGTTTAGGAACAGTTGCTGCAGGTTTGCAGGAAGAGACTGGAAAAGTTGCTACAGGTTCTGAAACAACACTGTGGCATAACAGACTTGGGCATATGAGTGAAAAAGGTATGAAGGTACTTCATTCTAAGAAAGTTTTACCAGGTCTGAAATGTATTAATATGGATTTCTGTGAAAGTTGTGTGTATGGAAAACAAAAGAGAGTCAGTTTTCTCAGAGATGGGAAGCAAAACAAAAATGAAAAGTTGGAGCTTGTGCATACAGATGTATGGGGACCAGCTCAGGTATCTTCTTTTGGTGGCTCTCGGTATTATGTTACATTCATAGATGATGCAACTAGGAAGGTCTGGATTTATTTCCTTAGACAGAAATCTGATGTATTTGAAATATTTAAGAAATGGAAAAGCTTGGTTGAAAATGAGACAGGTAAAAGATTAAAATGTCTCAGATCTGATAATGGCGGTGAGTATTGCAGCAAAGAATTTGAAGACTATTGTTCCTTTAATGGAATTCGTAGGCAGAAAACGGTTCCAGGGACTCCACAGGAAAATGGAGTGGCTGAACGCATGAATAGGACAATAATGGAGCGTGCAAGGACCATGAGATTGCATGCTGGACTGCCTTTAAACATGTGGGTAGAGGCTGTCAACACTGCTGTATATTTAATTAACAGAGGTCTTTCAGTTCCTTTGGGCTGTGGTATTCCAGAGGAAGCATGGACTGGCAAGAAGGTGAGTTATTCTTTTCTGAAAACCTTTGGCTGTGAAGCATTTGCACATATAGATTCTGAAAATAGAACCAAGCTGGATGCGAAATCAAAAAAATGTACCTTCGTTGGATATGGCATTGATGAATTTGGTTATAGGCTTTGGGATTTTGAAAATCAGAAAATTGTGAGAAGCAGGGATGCTATATTCAATGAGAAGGTGTTGTACAAAGATCAGTTGCAGCAGCATGAGAAGAAAGAAAAGGATTATGTGGTGATGGATGATACTCCAAATAGTGATGTTCCAGTGGTTCCTCATGCTCCGCAACAGCAACCAGAAATACCACAAACTCCAGTGAATGTTAGACGGTCAACAAGGATAAGTAGACCTCCTAAAAGGTTTTCTCCCTCTTTGTATTCTATTTTGTTAACAGATGCTGGTGAACTAGAAGGGTATGATGAAGCTATGCAGGTGAATACACAAGTTCAGTGGGAGCTTGCCATGCAAGAAGAAATGGACTCCTTGCTGAAAAATCAGACTTGGGAATTATGTAAGTTACCTATAGGTAAAAAGGCTTTACCAAACAAATGGGTTTACAGGCTGAAAGAGGAAGATGGAGGTAAGAAACGATTTAAGGCTAGGTTAGTTGTAAAAGGATTTGCACAGAAACAGGGCATTGATTTTGATGAGATATTTTCTCCGGTTGTCAAGATGACTTCTATTCGTACTATTTTAAGTATTGTGGCTGCTGAAGATTTGCATTTGGAACAGCTAGATGTGAAAACTGCCTTTCTCCATGGTGATTTGGAGGAGGAGATATACATGGCACAACCACAGGGATTTGAGGTCAAAGGTAAGGAGAAACAAGTGTGCAGATTGAAGAAAAGCTTGTATGGCCTGAAACAAGCACCTCGGCAATGGTATTTGAAATTTGATAGTTTTATGGCTGAGCAAGGCTACAGTAGGTGTAATTCTGACCATTGTGTTTATTTTAAGAGGTTGGATAATGACAGCTACATTATTTTATGTTTATATGTTGATGACATGCTTGTAGCTGGGTCTAACATGGATCACATCAGAGAGTTAAAACATCAGTTATCACAGTCATTTGATATGAAGGATTTGGGGGCAGCAAAACAAATCCTTGGTATGAAAATTTGCAGAGATAGGAAGAACAAAAAATTGACTCTATCTCAGGCTGCTTATGTTGAAAAGGTGTTGCAGAGATTCCATATGGAGAATGCCAAAGCTATCAGTACACCTTTGCCTAGTCATTTGAAATTGACTAAGGAGATGTGTCTAAAGACACAAGAGGAGGAAGAGAAAATGTCCAAGATACCCTATGCTTCAGCTGTAGGAAGTTTAATGTATGCCATGGTATGCACGAGACCAGATATTGCACATGCTGTCGGAGTCGTTAGTAGGTATATGAGTCATCCCGGATTTGAGCATTGGAATGCGGTCAAATGGATTCTCAGATATTTGAGAGGTACATCTAATAAACACTTATGTTTTGGGGGCTCTCATACTGATTTAGCAGGTTATGTAGACTCAGATTTGGCAAGGGATATTGATACCAGGTGGAGTACTACAGGTTATGTCTTTACTGTAGGTGGAACATCAGTGAGTTGGATTTCTAGGTTGCAAAAGGTGGTTGCTTTATCCACCACAGAGGCAGAATATGTCGCTGCAACAGAGGCAAGCAAGGAGATGATATGGCTACAATCTTTCATGGAAGAATTGAGTAAACAACAGGCTAACAGTTCTTTGTATACAGACAGTCAGAGTGCCATACATCTTGCAAAGAATTCTACCTTGCATTCAAAAACCAAACACATACAGTTGAGGTATCACTTTATTCGGTCGGTGTTGGATAATGGACAGTTAAGGCTGGAAAAGATACATACAGATGAAAATCCAGCAGATATGTTTACAAAGGCAGTGACAAGGGAGAAGCTGAGCTCCTCTTCAGCTTCGATTGGTCTTCTAGACTGAACACAATACAAATTGAACAGTAGAGTCCAGGGTGCTTATTTCCAGTGGGAGCTGCATGCGCAGCAGTGTCGTCCAGGATCAGTCTCCAAGTGGGAGATTGTTTTGGTGTGGAGCCTGATCAGTCTCCAAGTGGGAGATTGTTGGTAGGTGGCGACTGATTAGGAAAGTACTGTACACTAGCCATGTATCCTCGCCGCGAGAAAAAAATTTTTAGGGCTGACTTAAAAAATCCTATTTTTTATGACCGACATAAGAAAACCCTAATTTTTGTAACTGACAAAAAGGCTTGATAAAAAGCGGCCAAGGTTTAGGGTTTTAGTATTGTATTGTAGCATTTGCAGCAGTATTGAGTTGCAGGGATTGCTGATTGTAATCAGTTTGATTTACTGGATAATAATATTGGACTCTCTGTTTGGTGGATGTAGCCCGAGTTTGGGTGAACCACGTTAAATCTTGTCTCTCGCTGTTATTAATTCTGTGTATTTTCATTTCTCTATTTAATCTTTATTTGCATTTAATTGATATCTTCTGTCAGCTAACCCTAACACTAAGAGTCCATATCGACCACAAAATAGTAATTCGATTTATATAGAGAAAACCTAACGAATTCAGAATGACAGAAAGAAACACAGAACAAGATTCGTTTATTATGCTTTTTCAGAAATGTGCATACACAGATGCCCTATTTCACAATTGCAAATCACACTCCTCTCAGATCTTTCTAATCTCAACTACAACTGATTACATTTGATCTCCTCTGGGCATTTATCTCCTCGCCCTGAGTAGTACCAACCTGATAGTACCAACCTGAGTCCAAGCGGCTAGGAGACAATCGTCTAACAACCTCCTAACTGCCTAACAAACTTTGTGATTACAGATTGCCAAGTGTCCTTGGGACTTACAAAATGAGCCTAGATACAAACGAAAATGACATGCATTGATCAAACAAACCTTATTACATGAATGGTCTTCTAGTACCTTATTGGAAACAACAAACATGAACATTAGATAGTTGAATGCCTCATGGAGGTCACTGTGGATTAGGTGCTCCTGCACCATACACCCCACCGAGAAAAGAACTCATGTCCCATGAGTTAAGTCTTTGTCTTTCTCTACCTTTGTCCTCTACTGTCTTATGTCTTCCCCATGATCGTGGGACTGCAACCTACTTCCATAGAATCAAAGACTCATGCCTAGCATTGTAGGCTCTACTTACCCCTTGCCACGAGTGAGTGCTTGCCACCAGACCTATCCCTTGCTTGCCATTCTATCTTACTATCATCTCTACTTGAACACCTGCATTGGAAACCTTGGGTAATGCTTCTTGTACTGCTATTATGGCAAAATATGTTTGCCTTTCAATTCTTTTTGGTTCTAGAGGACAAACAATGGTCCCTACTATGATAGCATCCTTGTCTTTCCAATCAACTTATGGCTACTTGTAGACTTGCTCTTTGACCTTCTGTTGATCCATCTAATCTCCATCATCCAAAACTAAAATTACCTTCAAACTGTGATCCTTAGCAACCCCACTCCGTGAGGTATCCCCAACTTTCTTTGTCTCTTCTTCATGCATCTTCACAAACTCTTTCTTACCCATCAAAATAATCTTGGCTGCCTGCTGTGTTGCAGTACCTTCTTGCAATGGTGTCATCACAAAAGTCTTTCCATCCTTCTTGATGGTGTATGTGTTAGCATATCCATCATACAATGCTTGCCTATCAAATTGCCATGGCCTACCTAAAAGTAGGTGACAACACTCCATGGGCAAAATGTCACATAAAATTCTCTCCTTATATTCTCTAATCTAAAAATCAACATATGCCTGCTCACTTACCAAAAGTGATTGACTATCACTTACCCAAGATGCCCTATAAGGAGTTTGATGAGGAATCCTTTCTATGTTCAATTTATCCACCATTTCCCTAGACACCATATTATCTGTTGAACCAGAATCGATGACTACCTTGCATATTTTACCTTTGCTTTTGCAATTGATCCTGAAAAGAGCTCTCCTTTGTGATGGTTTAGTCTTCACCGATTCTTTGAGAAACGTCCTCTTAATCATCATACTTTCTCCCACTTCTGATGCCAATTGCACTTCAGGAGATGTCACACTCCCTGCATCCTCTTGCACAATTTGAACTCTCATTTCACTTCTTATTTCACCCCCACTTGAAGTAGCACCAAACTTTTCAAGACACTTGAAGGATGGATGACCAAACTCACCACAAGTATAGCACTTTCCTAAAAATGTATTAGAACCTCTTCCACCTCCAAATCTACCTATTGTACCTTTCCATCCACCCCTGAAATCAGACTGCTCTTGTCCTTTACTAGTCTCTTCTTGGTTCTCATTAGCTTGTCTTGTTGTAGGGGCTAATCCTCTCCCCCTTATATTACTGCCTCTTCCCCTCATGGAGTTATCCTGTCTCCTTTTCATCTTCTCCTCAATCCTAATTGCCATTTGATAACAGTCTTCTACACTCCTAGGGTTAGCCAAAACTAATTCATCCTGTATGTTCAATCTCAAACTAGCCAAGTATCTAGCAACCTTTTCAACCTCATTCTCATGATAACCAAACCTCATACTTAATTTATAAAATTCCTCAGTCTATGCCTTCACATCTATTTCCTTTTGTCTTAAAAATTGAAGCTTTTTAAACATTTGAACTTCATAATCCTTGGGTAAGAATTTACCTTTGATCCTTGCTACCATCTTGTCCCATGAAGAAATCTTTGACTTTCCCTACTTTCTCCTCTCTGATTGTAAGTAATCCCACCATACCAAGGCATGACCTCCCAATTTGGTCTTTATAATCTTTACTTTCTCCTCCTCAGGAACATCCTCACATTCAAAATGATTATCTAATGCAGCAATCCAATCAAGTAACTCTTCCTCATTTAAACTTCCACCATAGTTTGGAACATCAATCTTTACCTTAGGTTTGTCATTCTTGACTGCCCTTAATAGTTTTGCAAATCTCTGATCTTCAGGATCCAGATCTTCATCTACATCTGCAAACTCTTCACCATCCTCTTCTTCTTCTAGTTCACTTTCTTCCACTTCCCTTCTTTTGTTTGTCTCCAGGGCTACAAGCCTGGCTTGAAGGGCTTCTGTGAGCTCTTTCATCTCCCTCATCTCTTTAGCATGCTTTTCCTTCATCTCTTGCAACTCTCTAGCAGTGCCAGCATTTTTCGGAGCCATCTTGCTAACTTGTTTATGTAACCTCTCAGTCCTTCTACTTCTGTCCTCTCAATGATAGAACTGAACACACAACTGTCCAGACCTTTTACTGGGCTCTGATACCAATATGTTGAGGAGCCAAAAACTCTGTCATACAAATTGATCGGTGAGAGGATGGTCTATGTCTTGGCGATCTTCTCTTTATCAACCAAACATTCCCCGTCAGCCACCTTGCTTTTTATCTCCCTGACGTTCAACTCTCCCCGATGTATGTCTTCACTTTATTCGCCTATCGACAAGACTATTCCCATCGGTGAACACTTATAAACCTTAGCCAATGTGCCGATACACCAACTTTGTATCTACCGAAAGATACATTCTCAATGTACATTCAGGATATGCATTTGTGATATATATTCACAATATACATTCGAACCACACTCGTCGGCGGGACTCTTTGCATCAGTCAACCCAAAGTCTTTCCTGTCGATACCCTAAGTCTATCCGATGACATGTATTTTTGGTGTGACCTTCCTCATCGGCGAACGCTTTGTATGTGCTCCCGATACACTGATGGAACAGCTTGTATATACTTTCACCGACTTGCGATCACTGGTTTCCTTCACCGCTGCTACAAGTCACCTCTTGCATCTAACACAATGTGTATGCGCAATGTATATTCTCAATATACATTCAGAAGATACATTCGAAACATGCATTCAGAATATGCATTCGGTGGGACCATTGACTTTCTTTGTATGCCGATACACTATCAGTCAGACTTCCAACATCAAAAGCTTTCAACCTTCTCTCTTTGACACCTCCTGTCCCCCCGATGCAGAACTTAACCGTTCACAATATACTTTTGCCACATACACACTCAACGTGCATTTGCAATATATACACGAAATGTATGTTCAGGGAAACAACTCAAATCTTACACTGATATGAACCTCTGCAAACCTTGCAGCTACACAGACCCTTTTCTCTGACAACCTAGCACATGAGGATGCTAGTATATATCAGCACCGTTGTACGTGATCCTGCAGACACAAAACCAAACGAACAAAACCAAAACAAAAGAACTATATAGCCATTCCACTGATTTCGAAGAAATCTAACTGGTGGAATGGACTAAGAGTCCATATCGACCACAAAATAATAATTCAATTTATACAGAGAAAACCTAATGAATCTGGAATGAGAGAAAGATACACATAACAGGATTCGTTTATTATGCTTTTTCATAAATGTGTATACATAGATGCTCTGTTTCACAATTACAAATCACACTCCTCTCTAATCTTTCTAATCGCAACTACAACTAATTACATTTGATCTCCTCTGGGAATTTATCTACTCGCCCTGAGTAGTACCAACCTGATAGTACCACCCTGACTCCAAGCGGCTGGGAGACGACTGTCTAACATCCTAACTACCTAACAACCTTTGTGATTATAGATTTCCAAGTGTCCTTGGGACTTACAAAATGAGCCTAGATACAAACTAAAATGACATGCATTGGTCAAACAGACCTTATTACATGAATGGTCTTCTAAGACCTTATTGGAAACAACAAACATGAACATCGGATAGTTGAATGCCTCATGGAGGCCACTGTGGATTAGGTGCTCTTGTACCATTAGGGCTACTTCTTAGGGGGAGTAGTCAGAGAGTTCAGAAGAGAGATTATATCAAAGAAGATGAGTACAAGTATGTGCCCTTTGCCATTAATGTCAAAGGGGAAGAGAAGTCATGTGAAAAACTTAGAGTGTAGATGTGTAAGAGAAAGGGAGAGAATTTTGGAGAAAGAAAGAGTGCAGGTGTGTAAAGAGAAAGGGGGAGAATCTTGTCATGATGGGTGTTGTAGTTTTTCACATCATATGTTGCCATCAATGACAAAGGGGGAGATCGTTGCAAGTATGTGCCTAATCGGTGTTGTCATTGATGTCAACATATTCTTGTTGTCATTGGTGTCAATTGTATCTTATTCTATTACTTGTTTAGAAGACTTGTATGTTGAGGATATTGAGAAAATTAGCCTCTTCGGAAGAAACAAGTGAGTTACAGAGAAGTGTAGTACAGATAGTGAGTTGTATGTTGAAGAACAGTCTAGTAAACTACTCTGCATTTATTCCTTCTTGAAGATAGTGGTCTACGGATTGGAAGTAAGTTAGAGGTATGTCTAAGGATGCTACATTTTGGGTTTGAGCTATCCGCATGAAGATCTAAGTCAATTGTGATCACCAGAGTGAAGCTTGCTTTTTCTGTAAGTTTAGTTGAGACAAGAAGACAGTATTTGGCTCCGCATTCCTCCGCAATAAGTATTTTGCTCTGTGGTTCTAGAGGGAAGTCTAGGATGATGATAAGTGCCTACAGTTGCAATGGTTAGTGGTTTGGTGGTCTACAAGCTATCTTTCTTTTATGACAGTTGAAGACAGTAAAGTTCATGTACTCCCGTGAGAAGATTCCTATGGATAAAGTGGTTAAGGTTCGTGCAGTTGCTCCTGATGATTATAGCGTGCTAGTGGATAAATCCTAATCATGTTCATATCTAGACTTTGGTCCGTGTTAAGAAATTGAGATGGTGTGTGAAGATTGTTCCCAGAATACATAGTGTGTAACCAGTCTTGGCCGACCTGGTTGATCCCAATGATTGCAGAGATCTCTAGAAGATTTTGGAAGTGTGTTGTGGCATGGAAGATCATGTTTGAGCCCTAGCTAAGGCATGGCATGATCTGTATTTCATTCCCTTTGCATGATGTTGCAATAGGTTAGGACCTATTTTGTAAATGTTTGTAATACCGACCTTGGAGATTGTTCCAATGGTTAATGCCAACCTTGATGATCATTCCAAGGTTGATGTAGTGTATAAATACTTATAGCTGAGTCATGGAAAAGGTGTCTTTGAGCAGAAATGATAAGATATTAAGAAAGGTCCAAAGGTAGAGCAGAGGCAAAGGAAAGAAGAGGAAGAGCAGAGCTGAAGAAGAGCAGAACAGAGGAAGAGCAAGGTAGAGGAAGAGCAAAGTTGAGGAATTGTTTATTCACAATAAAGAAAGGTGTTTGATCGTGATAGTGAATTTGGTAGTAAGCCACCAGTAGGGTTTAACAGCCCTTATTGTAATCTTGCTAGGTTTAGGGTTGAGGCAATGAGCCTCCTAGACCTAGTTGTTCTTCATGGTAGTAAGCTAGTATGTTTAGGCCCATGGGGTGACCAAGCCTAAACATCACTATTTCAAAATTGCAATATATATTGAGAGTTAATCCTCTCTGTGGTTTTTCCCCACCTTGGGTTTTCCATATAAATCTGGTGTCTTTTGTGTTTGATGTTGCTTCTATGGTTAAGTTTCTGATTTCATGCTCTCATAAATCATAATAATTGTGGATAAGTGATGAATGTTTAAATTGTAGAAAGCGTTTAATTTTTTGTGACAACTAATTTACCCCCCCCCCCTCTCAGTTGTCCAGATCATATCAACACCTAGATCAACACAAGGATGTGGAAATGATATATCCCATTGATGATGATGATGATTGATTTGGTTTACGACAAGATTAGGATCAAGACCATTGATGTGATTGGATAATTTGACAAGATTGATTTAACTTGATTGGTATGGATTAATGATTGACTTGCGTTTGGATTATTGCTTGGATTGACTTGATGCTTTGATTTGAGGAATTGGTTTGATTTGATGAATTGATTTGATTGACTTGACTTGATGATTGGATTGATTTGCTTTGATTTTGATGATGATGGATTGATGTGAATTGATTGATTTGATTTGGATTAATGAATTGAATTGATGATTAGATTTGGTGAATTAAATTGATGATTGGATTGATTTTATTGCTTGCATTTTTATTGGATATTTGATTTTTTTTGTATTTTTGAAAGGGTATTTGATTTTTTTTTTGGATTTGTTTTGCATGTTTTGATTTTTTTTTGGATTTTTGGGAATATTTGATTTTTTGTGTTTTTGAAATGTTTTGATTTTTTGGATTTTTGAATGTTTTGGGATGGCATTAGATGACAATTTTGATAACCTTTATACTAGACACCAATGACAAGGGAAAGCCAAGTCTAGATGCAAGGATCGAGGTAGGATGGATGGATAAAAGGATGGGCAATTAGTAAATGTGATGGCAGGCTCATGATAGATGGATGGGATGGAAGACTCATGATGGATGGGTAGATAAGAGGATAGGCCATGGAAAGGAAAGCTCATGATAAATGGATAGGTACAAGGATAGGCTATAGTGGATGGATGTATGCCTCATAATGGAGCTAGGATGTGATCTCCAAAGACTATGTCACATAGGAATAACATGTCCCATTCTAGGTAGTAGACTTAGGATTTTACATGACAAAACTTAAGACGAAAGGATGACATGATGGATTGGTTTAGAAAGGATAAGGTATATCAAGAGATATCCAAAGCAATTGTCAACATTTTGCCCCCATATCTTTATCAAGATCAAAAGGAGGAAGGGAAGATGAATGGACTCAATATGATAGGTATGTGGGTGTAATTACTAAGGATAATAAGATAAGATAGGATAGGATAGGATGGTATGGAAATGGTATGATGGAATAGATAGGAAGGAAATGGTAGATTGAAAATGATAGTTTAGATGAGACAACGTTCCCCCATGTGTAAGTGACATAGAAGATCAACCTACACATGACACCTGTTTGCCAAGTTTTCATCATGGTACTTATCCTGTTGGCAAGAGACACCACTCTAGTATGGATCTGTATGTTGTCATTGATGGCAACAAAGCTCAAAGATCCTATCACCATGACAAGAAGAGATATCTCTGGAAGAACATATGAGATTCCAGGTCTAGTTGATAGGAAATGGCTAAGTATGGAAAGCATGCAGAGTAGGTGACAGTAAGCTGGATAGTATGCCTCCACAGATAATGATCCAACAATGCGGCTCAGGTATGATGTCAATTGGTGTTTAATAGTGTTATGCCTTATATATTAAGTCTTGATCCTCTCCGGAAGTCATCTTGAAGAAATGCCTAAGTCTGGGCAAGCAAAGGTATAGTAGGATCAGTGAACAGGGCATGGTGCAGTGGTCCGCATTCCTCTGCAGATAAGTATTTTGTTATGTGGTTTTGAGGTGCTGCAAATAGTTATATGAAGTGTCTTATTTTAGAATTAGGAGATCTGAAGTTCACTAGAAGGATAGCTAAAAGTTGCTAAGTATCGGCATAAGTGTTGACAGAGTTTGACAGAGACAGAATCTGAGCTCTAATGGTCTACATTTCTCTGCAAGATGATATGATGCCTTGCGGTTCTAAGGGTAGGATTGGGAATGTGTAAAGAGTCCTTGACATGATTTTGAAACTGTTTTATGATCAACAGTAGAAGTTGTAAGTCAGCAAATGAAGTTGTTAAGCATGCTCTTGAGGAACAGTCTGACTATTGAGATAAATCATGATGCAGAGAAAGGTTAGCATGTCAAAGATCTATGTAAGTAATTGAATGATTAGAGACGACATATATGAACACTTTTGGGAGAATATTTGGGTCCACATGTCACATAGTGCATTAGATTAAGCGACAAGGTACATCTTTCTATGTACATGTTTCACTTCTTGGATGCTGACCTGATTATGAAGTAAATCATGTTGTGGATATATAAAAGCGATGGAATTCGATTGAGTTGTGGGTGTGGTGTGGAAATATGTGTGTGTGTGTATGAAGGTGTGTGATGTGAAGATGCAAATAGTGGAGCAGAGTTAGAGGATCAGCAGCGATGAAGACTTGGGATTTAGAGTACAGTTGTTAAATGATTGCACCCTGGCATAGCAGCAGATGCTTAAGAAGTATTCAGTTATCATGTGTGATTAGAGTGGAAGCATGTTTTTTCATCAAGGTAGTAAGCTGGCAGTGAGCCTCCTGTAGGGTTTAACAACCCTTATTGTAATCTTGTTAGGTTTAGGGTTGAGGTAGTGAGCCTGCTAAATCTAGTTGCACTTCATGGTAGTAAGCCAACATGTTCTAGGTTCATGGAGTGACCAAGCCTGGACATCAGTTTAGTAAAGATTGCAATATATATTTGAGAGCTAATCCTCTTCGTGGTTTTTCCCTTTTTGGGTTTTCCATGTAAAACCTTGGTGTTATGTGTTATGCTTTTGTGGATGCTGTTCAGTTGTATATTTTGCTTCTATTTGATTATTCTTTTGAAATGGTTAAAATTAAAAGTTCAAGAAAAGAATTATAGAACACTGATTCACCCCCCCCTCTCAGTGTTCCTGAATATCAACAATTGGTATCAGAGCAAGGTTCATTAGAAGAAGTTTAACAGCTTGAGGAAGATCTAGGATAGTATGATCATGGTAGCAAGAAGGTATAGAAATTATGAAAGGTACAATCAACTAGAAGTAGCTCTTATGGATCTTGAAAACTCTGAAGCAGAAGTCAGGGATCTACAAGAAAACTTGCAACAAGCAGATGAATGCATCTTAAAGCTAAAAGAGCAAGTCAAGAAATTCAAAGACAAATACAAAGAAGTTAGTGACAAACTGTTGTCAACAAATGAAGCCCTAAATGATTTGGAAGCTGAAGTTATAGAAAGAAGAAAAGAAGAATATGATCTAAACTTGATTGTGAAAAATAGATCAGAAGATTGTGCAAAACTTGAAAAAGAAATTATAAGTTTAAGAACAAATCTGGAAAAGGCAAGAAGTTTTGAAGAAAAATTCAAGATAAGTACTACAAAGCTTGATGAAATAATTGCTAGCCAAAGGAATGCTGATGACAAACATGGTCTAGGATTTGAGAAAGGAGAAAGTTCAAACTCTGGGCAAATAAGCACTGAGTCAAGGCAAAATAAAGGATACAAGTGCATAAATCAAGGAAGAAGATCTAGAAGACCTCAGGTCAGACAACCAAATGCTCAAAGGTACCCATCCTTCAATGGTTATTATAATTCATGCAATAAGTTTGGTCATAAGGCTACTTAGTGTAGAAGTAAAATAAATCAAAAGACTCCATTATTCTCTAGTCAGTGTTTCAATTGCAAGAAAATTAGTCATAAAGCAAATGAATGTAGAAATCAGATCAAGAGAAATTTTAGAAATGAAGGGAATGAACAGTCATTCAAAGGTAAATGCTTCACTTGCAATAGAATTGGTCATAGAGTTGTTGTATGCAGAAGTCAAGTGAGTCAGAATCCTATTAGGTGCAATGCATGCTATAAAATGGGACACAGATCAAATGAATGTAGAAGTTCGGTAAGAACTAATCTTCAAAATTTTAGGAATGATCAATCTCTCAATAGAAAGTGTTTTGCATGCAATAGATTGGGACATATGGCTAATCAATGTAGATCAAGTTCAATCAATAAGAGGAATCAAGGTCAAAAGAATGTGGTGTGCTTCAATTGCAACAAATTTGGACATGTTGCAAGGTTTTGTAGAAGTAGAAATATAAATCACTACTTTGAAGAAAGGAAAGTAGAGCAGAGAAATGACAAGGGAAAAGAGAAAGTTGATCCAGTTGAAACCAAGAAAGAAATGGACAAAGTATGGATTGATAAGGAAGTAATTTGAATTGAGGATAGATCCACACCAACATCTAATGCGGATACCTTCTTTGAATAATGAGTTTGTGAGCACTGGCTCAGGGGGAGCAATATTGAAAATCCAAACTCCCCAGCCAGGTAGTTGGTGTTGGATTTTATCATAGAGATTCTTGGTAGAATTTGACAAGACAAATCCTTTGAAAGAAAAACCAGAAGGAAATTAAGTTGATGTAGCATTTTGTGAAACAACTCTAATTGACTGTGTTCATCTAGGATAAGTCAAGCAACTTTTTGAAAAATAGCATTTATGACAATCAGGCCAAGTATGGAGGATAAAAGGTAAGTCTTTTGGTCTCGATTCACTCTGCATTCAAAGTTTTTTAGATGATAGAGAGAGAGAGAAGCAAGAATTCAAGGCACAACAAAGACTCAAAGATTGGATTGAATCAAGTGAAGGAAACCTAATATCGGTATCTCAATGTATTTATCATAGAAACCCTTATTGTGAATCTTTGTTATGGCGACTCCACAAATTATAGATATTACTGAACACCCTCGGTCCAAGTTCAAGAAACACCTGCATAAAGCAACTGAAGTGGATCAAATGGGTGCATTTTCAAGTATACCCCACGAAGTTTTATATGTTGAAGATGTTAGGGCATACATTCATGTTATCCTAGAGGAACTTGGAGGAACCTGTTTCATAGATCTATTTCAAAATCAACTGAGTAATGATCAGTTTAATTTGAAGGAAGAGCACATTATTCTGAAAGAAAAGAAATTCATCCAATACATTGAGTTCCCCACTTTTGCTGAAGACGAATGGGTGTGTTACGTGCTAAGAAGAATCCATGATGAATTTATGTGGCTAGGAAGGGAGCAACCCTTCAAGATAACAAAAGATGCAATCCAAGCAATTACCAGATTAAACTCTACTGGAGGTATGTCACTGCTAAAGGCAATTAAAAATCAAACAGTCATAGAAGCTACCAGAGCACAATTTGATAAAAGGGGAATGACAATAAAAGACATCATTGATCCCGCTGTGAAATTTGCTTCAATGGTCATAGGGTATAAAGTTTATTTCTCCAGCAAAGAAAACTCTGTTTTAGGTATGGTAATTTACACTGCATATCAGATGATCAAAGAAAATGTTGATTATGACATATGAGAACTATTGAGGGTTCAGCTGATGGATAATCTGAATAAAATCAAAGAAAGTATGAATTATCCCTTCAGATTCGGTACGCTCATTATATGCTTGTTCTTTTACTTTCTGAATGAATTTCCTAATCACAAGGGTTTAATCTGGGTAAGAAATCAACTAGTAGCTGCTCAAATAAGACAATTCTTAGGAACTTAGGTGGTCCAAATGAACAAAAGGTAGTCCTATGGGGATTCTTCAAAAACTTTCAGAGCATGATGCAGTCTAGGGAAAGAATTCCAAATGGAATCGTTGAGAAATACAAAGATAGTATATGTTTTATGGTCACCAAGGACCAATGTCTAATGGAGGCTGTTGAGCCTAGAATAGTCTAGATCATGCCCATGGGGTATGAAGTAAGTGGTAATATACTAGACAACTATGCCAAACATATGATGAGCAAGCCCAAGGATACAAATGAAGAAAGATTCGGTATATATGAAGAAATATCTATGAAACTATATGTTGAACATAGGAAATCTGAATCTTCCAGGAAAGTGAGGAAAGAAGTAGAAGAGATTGCTGCAAGATATGGCATTACCAAGGAACAACTAAAAGAGGAAAAGGAAAAGGGAGAGAGCAATAGAAGAAAAGGAAAGGGATGAGCTAGTATAGATTCTGGAGGAATCTCAATTAAAGAAGAACCAACCAAAAAAGACGTAAAGAACCACCAGAAGCTCTGCCACTCTATCCGATGCCACAACTTTATCAAACCTGGAGAAATCTTCAAAGGAGTCCGCTACCAAGCAAATGAAGAGGTAAAAAGTGAAAGGAAAAAGGTTACATGTTAGTATTGGTGAAAAGGATGAAGAAGTCAAGAAGATGAAAGTTGAGGCTACTAAAGCCTCCGGAAGCAACAAAAGAAATGTACATTTTGAATCTTTTGAAAAATCTGCAGAAGTAAAAGTAAGGAAAGAAATTGATTATAGAAGATTGGTTGAGTTGAAGAGCATGATTTATCGAAATAAAGTTTTGTTAGGTAATGGACTTAAGAACATACAAAGTGCCATTGAAGAAGCTAGAAAAATATACAAATTATGCTTATCTTGGCCAAAGATCACAAAGGAACTAGAAGATAAAATTAAAGACTTGGAACTCAAACTGTTGAATCTCTCTGAAACATATAATCCAGCAGTCGAGCCAATAAATGCCAAAGAAACACAAGTTGCAAACATCCATAATGATTTGAATACTCTGATGAAGAGAAGGGGAGAAATCAAAGATAGGTTGTGCTAGCTGAAAGGACTAATAAGTCTGAAGATTGATTCCATGACCAATTTGGTAGATGAGGCCATGAAATCTCAAGCACTAATTGACACACCATCAGATCTTCAGAACAAAGAAAAGCTAGTATTTTTGATGAATGGCCACATCCAAACTCTTGGAAGTGCAATAAATAGATGGAATGGAGAGATAGCACTAATAAAGACTATCTATAGTGACATTTTTCCTTCAAACATAAATTAAGATGAAGATTGCACCTGTAAATATGCGGTAGAATATATAATTTTTTGGGTTTTTGACAAATTTTTGGTTCTGGAATCACACCCTTTGCCATTAATGTCAAAGGGGGAGAAGTAGATCAGGGAAAAATGGATAATCATCCCAAGGGGAGCAAGAAAGTACAGTGTATATAGCAAGGGGGAGCAGTCAGACATTTTTCACTAAGTGTTGCCATCAATGCCAAAGGGGGAGATTGTTGGCAAGAGACACTGCTCCAGTATGGATCTATATGTTGTCATTCATGGTAACAAAGCTCAGAGATCCTATCACCATGATAGGAAGAGATATCTCCGGAAGAACATATGAGATTCTAGGTCCAGTTGACAAGAAATGGCTAAGTATGGAAAGCATGTAGAGTAGAGGACAGTAAGTTGGACAATATGACTCCGCAGATAATGATCCAACAATGCAGCTCAGGTATGATGTCAGTTGGTGTTTAATAGTGTTATGCCTCAAAGATTAAGTCTTGATCCTCTTTGGAAGTCATCTTGAAGAAATGCCTAAGTCTGGGCAAGCAAAGGTATAGCAGGATCAATGAACAGGGCATGGTGTAGTGGTCTGCATTCCTCCGTAGATAAGTATTTTGTTATGTGATTTTGAGGTGTTGAAAACACTTATATGAAGTGTCTTATTCCAGAATTAGGAGATCTAAAGTTCATCAGAAGGATAGATACAAGATGCTAAGTATCGGCATAAGTGTTGACAAAGTTTGACAGAGACAGAGTCTAAGTTCTAATGGTCCACATTTCTCCGTAAGATGATATGATTCCTTTTGGTTCTAAGGGTAGGATTGGGAATGTGTAAAGAGTCCTTGACATGATTTTGAAAGTGTTTTATGATCAGTAGTAGAAGTGGTAAGTCAGCAGATGAAGTTGTTAAGCATGCTCTTGAGGAACAGGTCGACTAGTGAGATAAATCATGATGCAGAGAAAGGTTAGCGTGTGAAAGATCTATGTAAGTAATTGAATGATTAGAGATGACATATATGAACACGTTTGGGAGAAGATTTGGGTCCGCACATCACATAGTGCATTGGATTAAAAGACAAGGTACATATTTCTATGTACACATTTCACTTCTTGGATGCTGACCTGATTATGAAGTAAATCATGTTGTGGATATATGAAGGTGATGGAATTCGATTGAGTTGTGGGTGTGGTGTGGCAATATATGTGTACATGTGTGCAAAGGTGTGTGATGCAAAGATGCGAATAGTGGAGTAGAGTTAGAGGATCAACAGTGAAAAAGACTTGGGATTCAAAATACAGTTGTTAAATGACTGCACCCTAGCATAGCGATAGATGCTTAAGTAGTATTTAGTTATCATGTGTGATCAGAGTGGAAGCATATTTTGTCATCATGATAGTAAGCCGGTAGTGAGCCTCCAGTAGGGTTTAACAACCCTTATTGTAATCTTTCTAGGTTTAGGGTTGAGGAAGTGAGCTTGTTAAATCTAGTTGTACTTCATGGCAGTAAGCCAGCGGGTTCTAGGCCCATGGAGTGACCAAGCCTGAACATCATTTTAGTAAAGATTACAATATATATTTGAGAGATAATCCTCTCTGTGGTTTTTCCCTTTTTGGGTTTTCCACGTAAAACCTTGGTGTTATGTGTTATGCTTTTGTGGATGTTGTTCAGTTGTATATTTTGCTTCTATTTGATTATTCTTTTGAAATGGTTAAAAGTAAAAGTTCAAGAAAAGAATAATAGAACACTGATTCACACCCCCCCCCTCCTCAGTGTTCCCAACTATCAACATATCCAAGGTGCCACTATTAAGGGTGGTTTTCACCAGTGGACGAAGGGATTTCTCTTTACTATTTTGATTTTTTTTCCTTCTTTTTTTTTACTTTTATTTTTTATTTTTTTGATAGGATATTTGGATAGGATAGGTGGATATGGATAAGAGGGACTCAAATGTCTAGTTCCATCAAAGGTGATATTGTCCCATTAGAGATGGATCTCATCGCATGGACCATGTCAAATGTCATTATGCTCATAGATGTTGGTAAGGGATTGCATGAAAGGGAGATGGAGTAGGTAGATAGTAGATTTTGATGTGGATTATGAAAGGTTCATGCAAGGATGGATGGATTGGGGATAGTGGACTATGATGTGGGTTATGTATGGAAAGATAATGGATTATGAGGTTTATAGTAGGGTAGAATAGTGGATTATGATGTGGATTATGTAGGATGTATGCAAAAGGATGGATGAAAGGCTTATACAAAAGCATGGACCATATGAAGGTGATGGGTGAAATATATAGGATAGTGGACGAAAGATGGGGCAAGGGAGGTATGTGGGAATGTTGTGGAATGGAAAGGAACCAAAACCAATGGCTGCACACACTATGATAAACATTGAAGCTTTTTGTTTGGAGGAGGTGTAGGAAGCAATGGATATGTTTGCTTAGGGGATGGTTGATGTATGAATTTAGGTACCCACATAGACTTAGGATTTTTATGATTTTTTATATTTCTTGTGGGATGAAGGAATTTGAAATTTTTGAATGGAATAGGATTTTTGGGTTTTTTGGATGGAAGAGGATTGGTGGGATTTTTGGGATGTGGATACTTCATTTGATGTGATTTCTTTTTGTTTAGGTACCCAAACCATTTTAGTCTTGGACTTTTCTTTTGGAGGTATGGGCTTAGGTAGCCTTTTAGATAGATTTTGCTTTGATTCGTTGTATTGATGCCCTAAGACAGTAGGATACTTAGGATTTTTGGCTTTATAGGTAGATGCATCAAAATTTTTATATTTGAACCCATGGAAATGGTGGAAGCTTCATGTTTAGACAATGTGTGCATTGATTGATCATGATTAGGAATTGGAGGGGATTTACGGATGGAGGGATTAAAAGTGGATTTATGGATAAATGGATAAGGAGATTGGAGGATAGGGATGTTAGGCATTTGGAGCAATGTTGGTAGAGTGGATGGAGGGATATTTGGAGTTGGGAGTAGTGGAGGTAAATTGGATGGTGGAAGGTGTATGGTCACATGCTTTTGAGATTTGTAGGACAATGGAGGAGGGATGTGTTGGCACTAATTTTGGTCTGGATCTGAGCACAGATGTTGGAGGGTTTTTTCTTTTTGGGCCCTAAGTTTCCTTGTTCATCGCTGTGACTTTCTCTATCGGCGAAACTTCTTTTTGAGTGCTCAGACTATGATTGAACCATCGTTTTGAACCACCGCGTTGAACCCTTTTGGTTCATGGTTCAACGGTTCAAGGCTTTGTGTTTGTGTTCGGCATATGTTCTTTTTGAAGTGCTCCGTTCGGCTTTGAACTTCTCAGTTGAACCATCCGTTTGAACCGGTTCATGGTTCAAAGGTTCGGAGCTTTATGTTTTTGGTTCATCGGAGTGATCGGCATCATCGGCGAGCTATTTTTTGTTCCCTCCGATGTGTTTGGTTTGGCCGATGGAAATGCCATCAGTGTGATATTCATCGTCGGCAGGCTTCATTTGTGTTTGGCCGATGGATGTTATTGGCGTGTGTTGTATTGTCAGCGTGAGTGTTTTGAGTTGTGCCGACGATGGGGGGCTTAGCCGATGGGACCAAGGAGGATGTGTCTATCGAGGTGACAAGTTCTATCGGTGTAGGCATTTTGTTGTTCGCCGATGGCTTTGGTCATACCGACAGGTGAGGAATGTGGAGACTTCATCGGTGAGAGTTTGGTCCATCGGCTAGGGAGCTTTGGGTTTGGCCGATAGTGTTGATATCGCCGATGGAGGGATTTGGAACGAGCATCGGTGTGACTTTGTGTGATTGGCCGAAGAGTTTTTGACTTGCCCGATGGTATATGTCACACCGACGGAAGGAGGAGGCCAGGGTCCATCGGCGTGAGTTGTGTTGTCGGTGAGCATCTTTTCTATTACGTCGATGGTCTATGTCTTGGCGACGGGCGTATTTGGAGTGAACCATCAGGATGACTTAGTATGTCGGTGAGGGAATTTTGGGCTAGCCCGACGGTTGTTGTCTGGCCAACGAAGTATGTTTTGGTGGCCATCAGGGAGACTCGTATTGTCGGTGGGAGTCTGGAGAGTTAGCCTGATGGTCAGTCTCTGGCTAATGAGGGGAATGTAGTGAAACGGTCGGCGAGACTGTTGAGGTCGGCCAGAGGATTTTTGGATGCTCTGATGGAGGGAGTCACGTCGACGAGGGTGCAGAGTGTAGTTTGTGGTCATCAGCCAGACTATTGATGTCGGGATGAGTTTTGTGGAGTTGGCCGATGGTTCTTCTCTGGCCGATATGGAAGTTGTAGGCTTTCGGGAGGTGTCGTCGGTGAGACTTGATAGATCGGCAAGACTTTTGAGGTTGGTGGGAGCTTTCATTGGTGTGCCGATGGTCTATGTCTTGGCGACAAGGGATTTGGAGCGGTCATCGGCATGACATAGACTGTCAGGTGAATGGGCAGATGTTGGGCCGACAGTGGAGGTTTCGCTAACGAGGGTGTTTCGGTGGCCATCGGGGAGAGTTGGTCTATCGGCCAAGGAAGCTTTTGGGCTGGCCGATAGACTATGTCTAGCCGACAGAGGCTTGCGGAGGTGTCGTCAGTGAGACGATTGAGATCGGCGAGAGGTTTTTGGGGCAAGCTGATGGTGTAGATTTGGCCGATGGGCTTTTGGCAAAGGGTCGTGTGTCGAGCGTGGCAAAATGCTCGACACCTATTATGCATGCAGCTATGTTTATAAAGTGCTAGTGTGGTCTCGGCACCGTGCATGTGGGATTATTCCCTTGTGTAGTTTGAACCTGCGAAGAGGGCGTTTTGGCGGGAAACTTCCATTTGAACGCAGCAATAGTTTTCTCGATGGTTGCGGGTTGTTGGGCCATCAATGGCGACTGTAGCAGGAGTATGGGCGATGGTACAAGTGATTAAACTACCCGATTGTGAATGAAGACTCCCAGATGGCGGCGCAAGGCTCGAGGCCTCCCTTATCTGCTGCATTGATGGCTTCTGAGTGCCATTCCCTCTGATGGATGTATCTGGCAGATTTTTGACTTCTGGTCATGTAATTAATTATTGAATGTACACGGTTCTGTATAAATGGTTTTGGCTGTGTTACTTTTTAGAGGTTGGAGGTTTTTTGGGCTTTCGGCTCTGACTCTAAACATAAGGTGTTCACATTTTGAAAGGCATTTTTTTCTACAGACTCGGTCCTTAGTCTGGTGTACTAATCTATCTTGGATTGTAAATGATGATTTTCTCTGTGATGACCTATGCAGATTGATTTTAAATGAAAAACACCTATGTGTGTATTGTTTCTGATTGTCTCATGTATGTCATTTGTTTTCCTTTCAAACAAGGTTGTCAAGGACTTCCAAGTTTTTCAGTGTATGCATACTGTGTGTCTGATTTATTGTGTCTGCTCAAGGAGTGGTTAAATAGGCTTTTGATCAGATACAAAGGGAAATAGATTGCATCATAAGATCTGTTAAGCATGATCATTAATGATACTCTTTCTTAGACATGTTGTTGTCAGGCAGTAGCATTATTCTCAGGTCCTCTGGATATGAATTTATGTTGTCATGGGGAGACATTTACAGTCTTAGATATGACTCTGCTGCCCAGATAAGGCACTGGTTTGGGAATTTGTCTGTTCAATGGGTCTAGGAAAGTCCCATCACTCCAAACACCATTTCAACCCATCTCATCACTTCCACCTATTAGTTGTAGGATTAGGATTAGGAACCTCTGCATGCTCTCATACCTAACCAGACATTATGTCCAAGAATGTTGCCAACCTTGTGATTTGTTACACAAATCTTGGTCCATACATGAGAGTATTCTGCCTGTTGCCGTCAAGTTAAATCCTTCTGTCATTGAGCTAGTCAAGGTTATACTTTTATCAAATAGGGACACCCCCCTTGGTGCGGCAGAACCAGAAGTGAAGGGGAGGAGCTCACGCAACCTCCTGTATTTAGTTGGCTGAATCTGCCTATGCATTAGAACTGGCAAACCCTAATGCTGATTCAGAAGCAAAAACCAACAAAAATGGCGACTCTGCTGGGGATGGTGATTTGAAAATTATTATTTTTGTCCTCCCTGGTGAAATATCTGTGTGCCCATCCGAGTCACCAACAAAATGGCGACTCCGCTGGGGAGATCAATGTCATATCCATGAAAGTTTGAGTCTACGAGATTGAAGAATTAGGCCTGGATGTGTTTGTTGCAGCAGAGAAAAAGGTTGTATATGTGGCTTTGCTGGTGGATGACCCAGAAAGAAAGAAATCAAATTGCATCTTTAGCTTGTTTGAAGCTCATTCCTCTTCAAGGAGGTGGTGACTCTACATCAAAGAACCTGATAAAAGAACAAAATCAGTCAAAGAAGAATTTGCAGCTCCTGCAACATATCCAGGTATTTCATATTGTTTGACAGACTCCCTATTTGGTGAGATAGCACTGGTTAAAAGGGAAACATTGGTAAAAGCAGAGCTTGCATGCTTTTATTAGAACTTATTCTGTATTTCAAAGGGCATACAATGTTGCTAAAAAGACTCATTTAAAGGACTTTAGGAAAGTTTGAAAAAACAATCTAAATTTTGAGTGCCTAAAGTCATTGTTTGTAGAAAATCTGAGTAGAGAGGAAGGTTGCAAAAACATAAAGGATGTATTATCAGCCTATGCACCCTTGTGAAGTGTCAAGTGTAAAAATGTATAGTAGTCAGCCCCAACAATGTAATAAAAGAAGTTTCAACATAGACAGATATAAGCCCATAAATTTCAGTGGCATTTGTGGCTATCCAAATGCTCTTCCACCTAAAATCAGATTTTTTTTGCCTAAATTTAATGGTATAAAGGATGAATCAGCTGAGAGACACTTGCAGCAGTTTATGAATGTGATAGATGACTTTGAGATTGACCATGAGGATGTGGTTATGAGATTATTTGTTCAATCTCTAGATGAAGATGCAAGGGACTGGTTTTCCTACCTTCCAGCTCACTCTGTCAGCTCTTGGCATGGTTTTAAATCTGCATTTCTAGTACAATATGGTGAAAGAATCTCTGAATATGCAGTTATTAGTAATTTTATGTACATCCATATTGAAGAAGGTGAGTTGATCCCAGCCTTTAACCTCAGATTTATGAAGGCATTGAATAGAATTACAGAATGCATGAGACCTAATGATGCACTGTGCTTAGTTGTCTATTTGGGAGCTTTTGATAAGAAAATGAGTTACAGATTAAGAGACAAGGAGCCCACCACATTACATCAGGCACATCAGTTTGCAATAGATATTGAAAATAATTAGAGGTATGGAATACAAAAGGGTTATTTTTCTGAAAATTTTTGTTGTCCTGCAGCCCCCGATGTTAATGAAAGATTTAATTCAGGAGTTGACAATGAATGTCAAAGTATTCACACCCCTGTTGTCCCAGTTTTTGCATCATTTCAAGTTGATGATGTTTCTATTATAAAGGAGGATGTCTTGTTTTGCCCAACAAATGAAGTTGAAAATAATGGTTTTTCAAGAAATATTTACATACCAGCCCTTATCAAAGAGCCATCATGTTTAAATGATCCAGTTGTGAAAGGTTGTGATCATGTGGATCAACAGTCAGTATCAGTTTCATCAGGAAGTATTAGAGGGATGGAGAATGATGCAGATAGCTCAACTTCAGAATGCATTGAAACAGCAGAAATCTTGTATATGGGGCAATCAGTTGATAGAAATGATATCCATGATCAATTCATGGATCAGGTTTGTTCTTCTTATAACTCTAGATCTAATAGTACTAAAGAAGAATTGGGGTATCATGAAGAAGAAGCAGAGGCCTTTGCGGTGAGTGTTAATCCCCTTTATGATGAGCCTCTGGATGCATTTGGTGTTGTGAGTCCTGACTATCAGTGGTGCAGGATTAATCCTCTTTTTGAGGATGATGATGAATATAAGGAGACTGTTGACCTTGGTGTTACATCAGTTTGTGAGTGGGGGGCATATGAATCAGATATCTTCAATTCTTGTGAAGATACTATGGATTTGCAAACTGTGAATGATGGATGTTCATCATCACCTGGTTTAGATATGTGCAACATTGGCTGTGTAGATCAGGATTTGTTTTCAATATCAGTAGATATTGGGGGTCTCATTTTTTCTGAGTATTTTGAGTTTTTGGATCAGCTGGATGAGTGCCTGATGGTGTGCAGTAGCTAGATAAATGATGAAGACTGCCAAGAGCAGTATGATGTACCATCTGAAGAGTATAACATGCATATGTTGCTTAATGCTGAAGGATTTTTTAGCATGTATGGTTGCATGTTTGATTTTGAAATGCAGACTGACAGAGGCAGTACTACAAGTGGCAAGCTGTCAAAGGTGGTGGAATATCTAATTGAGCAGATGACCTTATGGGCAAACTATGCCAATCTTTTTAGTTGCGATTGGGATCTTTCAGTTTGGAATCAGGCATTTGACAGAAAAAAATTTTGGTTCTTCCTTTTTGGCTACCCGGGGCCACACAAGTGATGACTAAAAATATAGTTTTTGTGCAGGTTGGTGCAATGATCGACTCTCTTGCCCAATAGATATGGCCCAATCTGTGAAACCAGAGATTCTGAGGTCCTCGCTGCAGTTTTGCACCTACACGTCCCCAGACAGAGCCAGTGTTGGCACTAATTTTGGTCTGGATCTAAGCGCAGATGTTGGAGGGTTTTTTCTTTTTGGGCCTTAAGTTTCCTTGTTCATTGCTGTGACTTTCTCTATCGGCGAAACTTCTTTTTGAGTGCTCAGACTATGATTGAACAATCATTTTGAACCACCGCGTTGAACCCTTTTGGTTCATGGTTCAACGGTTCAAGGCTTTGTGTTTGTGTTCGGCATATGTTCTTTTTGAAGTGCTCCGTTCGGCGTTGAACTTCTCAGTTGAACCATCCGTTTGAACCGGTTCATGGTTCAAAGGTTCGGAGCTTTATGTTTTTGGTTCATCGGAGTGATCGGCATCATCGGCGAGCTATTTTTTGTTCCCTCCAATGTGTTTGGTTTGGCCGATGGAAATGCCATTGGTGTGATATTCATCGTCGGCAGGCTTCATTTGTGTTTGGCCGATGGATGTTATCGGCGTGTGTTGTATTGTCGGCGTGAGTGTTTTGAGTTGTGCCGACGATGGGGGGCTTGGCCGATGGGACCAAGGAGGATGTGTCTATCGAGGTGACAAGTTCTATCGGTGTAGGCATTTTATTGTTCGCCAATGGCTTTGGTCATACCGACAGGCGAGGAATGTGGAGACTTCATCGGTGAGAGTTTGGTCCATCAGCTAGGGAGCTTTGGGTTTGGCCGATAGTGTTGATATCGCCGATGGAGGGATTTGGAACGAGCATCGGTGTGACTTTGTGTGATTGGCCGAAGAGTTTTTGACTTGCCCGATGGTATATGTCACACCGATGGAAGGAGGAGGCCAGGGTCCATCGGCGTGAGTTGTGTTGTCGGTGAGCATCTTTTCTGTTACGTCGATGGTCTATGTCTTGGTGACAGGCATGTTTAGAGTGAACCATCGGGATGACTTAGTATGTCGGTGAGGGAATTTTGGGCTAGCCCGACGGTTGTTGTCTGGCCGATGAAGTATGTTTTGGTGGCCATCGGGGAGACTCGTATTGTCGGTGGGAGTCTGGAGAGTTAGCCTGATGGTCAGTCTCTAGCTGATGAGGGGAATGTAGTGAAACGGTCGGTGAGACTGTTGAGGTCAGCCAGAGGATTTTTGGATGCTCCGATGGAGGGAGTCACGCCAACGGGGGTGCAGAGTGTAGTTTGTGGTCATCGGCCAGACTATTGATGTCGGGATGAGTTTTGTGGAGTTGGCCGATGGTTCTTCTCTGGCCAATATGGAAGTTGTAGGCTTTCAGGAGGTGTCGTCGGTGAGACTTGATAGATCGGCAGGACTTTTGAGCTCGGTGGGAGCTTTCATTGGTGTGCCGATGGTCTATGTCTTGGCGACAAGGGATTTGGAGTGGTCATCGGCATGACATAGACTGTCAGGTGAACGGGCAGATGTTGGGCCGACAGTGGAGGTTTCACCGACGAGGGTGTTTCGGTGGCCATCGGGGAGAGTTGGTCTATCAGCCAAGGAAGCTTTTGGGCTGGCTGATAGACTATGTCTGGCTGACAGAGGCTTACAAAGGTGTCGTCGGTGAGACGATTGAGATCGGCGAGAGGTTTTTGGGGCAAGCCGATGGTGTAGATTTGACTGATGGTCTTTTGGCGAAGGGTCGTGTGTCGAGCGCGGCAAAACGCTCGACACCTATTATGCATGCAGCTATGTTTATAAAGTGCTAGTGTGGTCTCGGCACCGTGCATGTGGGATTATTCCCCTGTGTAGTTTGAACCTGCGAAGAGGGCGTTTTGGCGGGAAACTTCCATTTGAATGTAGCGATAGTTTTCTCGATGGTTGCGGGTTGTTGGGCCATCAATGGCGACTGTAGCAGGAGTATGGGTGATGGTACAAGTGATTAAACTGCCTGATTGTGAATGAAGACTCCCAGATGGCGACGCAAGGCTCGAGGCCTCCCTTGTCTGCTGCATTGATGGCTTCTGAGCGCCATTCCCTCTGATGGATGTATCTGGCAGATTTTTAACTTCTGGCCATGTAATTAATTGTTGAATGTACACGGTTCTGTATGAATGGTTTTGGCTGTGTTACTTTTTAGAGGTTGGAGGTTTTTTGGGCTTTCGGCTCTGACTCTGAACATAAGGTGTTCACATTTTGAAAGGCATTTTTTGCTATAGACTCAGTCCTTAGTCTGGTGTACTAATCTATCTTGGATTGTAAATGATGATTTTCTCTGTGATGACCTTCTATGCAGATTGATTTTAAATGAAAAACACATGTGTGTGTATTGTTTCTGATTGTCTCCTGTATGTCATTTATTTTCCTTTCAAACAAGGTTGTCAAGGACTTCCAAGTTTTTCAGTGTATGCATACTGTGTGTCTGATTTATTGCGTCTGCTCAAGGAGTGGTTAAATAGGCTTTTGATCAGATACAAAGGGAAATAGATTGCGTCATAGGATCTGTTAAGCATGATCATTAATGATACTCTTTCTTGGACATGTTGCTGTCAGGCAGTAGCATTATTCTCAGGTCCTCTGGATATGAATTTATGTTGTCATGGGGAGACATTTACAGTCTTAGATATGACTCTGCTGCCCAGATAAGGCACTGGTTTGGGAATTTGTCTGTTCAATGGGTCTAGGAAAGTCCCATCACTCCAAACACCATTTCAACCCATCTCATCACTTCCACCTATTAGTTGTAGGATTAGGATTAGGAACCTCTGCATGCTCTCATACCTAACCAGACATTATGTCCAAGAATGTTGCCAACCTTGTGATTTGTTACACAAATCTTGGTCCATACATGAGAGTATTCTACCTGTTGCCGTCAAGTTAAATCCTTCTGTCATTGAGCTAGTCAAGGTTATACTTTTATCAAATAGGGACACCCCCTTGGTGCGGCAGAACCAGAAGTGAAGGGGAGGTGCTCACGCAACCTCCTGTATTCAGTTGGCTGAATCTGCCTGTGCATTAGAACTAGCAAACCCTAATGCTGATTCAGAAGAAAAAACCAACAAATGGACATAAATGTTTTGGGAGTATGATAGGATGCATGGGATTTGGGATGGAGGAGGTGGATTTAGGAGGCATGGAGGTAGTACCAACATCTTGAGATTTTTTTCCTTGGGGTATGTATCCAAGGCTATATGAGCATGGAGGGACTTTGACATGTATGGTCTCCAAAATACCTTGTTCATAAAGGCCTAAGCCTTTACCTTGATAGTTTATTTTTTGGAGTATATAATGTACAATGGGACTATGTGTGTTTGGGACACTAGACATGAGCTCATTATTGGATAGAGAAGGTGAGGTGGTAGAGGTTGTTGCTCCCCTAAGGAAGAACATTCATGAAAAAAAGTGGTAAGAACAATAGGATATGATGATGGATTTGCAACATGGTCGATAGTGGATAATGAAGGATCATTAGGATCATGCTTATCATTATGACCCAAGCTATTTGTTTGATCATCTATGTGTACTTGGGAGACAAGTGTCTCATCAAGGGAATTGGATATTTGTAGATCATATATAGGACTAGGTGGAGAATGGATAGGAGCAATTTGGATATCTTAGTCATGGATGGTTATGGGAGTAGGGATAGGTGGAGTGATAATCTCTTGATCATGGAATGCATAAAGTCTGGCTAAGAGGATCATCATGGTTTTCATTATCATAGATAGAACCTTGATCATAAATGGGAGCATAAATAGTATTAAGTGTGCTATAAATGGGATAAATTTGCTCATGAATAGGGTCATGATCATAGATAATATCTTGATCATAGAAAATATATAGGTCATAGATGAGTTGAACTTAGAGATGCTTTAGTCTTGATTTGGATGAAGGCTTGATGTTTCCACATGCTTTGGATTATACTCTTGACATAGCTCTTAATTTTGGATGGAAGTGGAAGTGGGAGACTCTTGGATGGACTTGATGGTTTCTTCATGGTTATCAACATGAGAGTCTAATGGATCTTGACTTGGACTTGTTGGCAATTAAGGTGTCTCAACCTTGGTAATTCCTTGTATTTATTATTTGAAATGTATTTATTTTATTTGCCTATGTTGTAATATTGTTGCACATCCTATTTTGTCATTTAGTGTGAAGTAGCATGGTGAGTTGTCACTCCACTTGTAACATGACTAGGATGGTAAACTCACTCCATATGGAGATAGGTGTCCCCTTTGTGTGGTAGAGGTTTTTTTCCATGTATCAGCATCTTGACTAGTGTGTAAGTGAATCTTGACCGAAATGGTTATAATAGATTCCTATGACAGAATCTAAGACGCGTAAGAGTAAAAAATGCAATGTTCTATGACAGGTGAAGACATGTGTCACAAGGCATCTTTGGGCACCCCAAGGAGGGTTATGACATGTTGTAAGAGAATATGCTATTTTTAGCCTGTGTATGATAGATTCTCTTACAACTGTAAGATATGACAGTTATGACAGATTCTATGACAATCGTAAGAGTCGTAAGAGTATTTGTCATAGCCCAACTTGGGAATAGGAGACCTCTTTGGGATGGGGTGATATGACAAGTGTCATGAACATCCTGTAGTCTTGGACAAGTTTCCCTAGGAGTGCATTTTGGGCCATGAGGCCATGTTGGACGCCTATCTCAAGATAGGCTTATTTTTTGCCTTGTAACTTCTTTATAAATAGGTGCTTTGAGAGGAGATGTAGTATGTGATTGATAGGTACTATTATGCTACCGGATTGTCTCTAGATACGAGTGTCAGAGACTCCTGAGAGCTTGCATTGCAAGTGTATTATAAACCATTATAGTTTTGATAATACATTGTGTAGGTTTTGGAGTGTGGGGTTTTTCACCCAATAAGGGTTTTCCCCACGTTATATCTTGTCTCTCTCTTCTTCTGTCTTACATTCTTGTGTTGTGTATTGCTACAATATCTCCATTGTTGTGTTAAACATTATGTAATTGTAAAGGTTAAAAAAAGTTGCACTCATCTCTCCTCATTAGATTAGTGTAGGAAGCGATTTGCGCACACCTAGCTTCCTTTCAGTTGGTATCAGAGCTTGATCACCTTTGGTCATAGTTGTTGGGTAGGGGTTTTTTGAGCTAATCTTAGGTTGAGTGGGAGCTTTGTGCAGAGTATTCTGTAATCTTGTTGCAAGAAGGAGATGGCAAGCACATCCAGAAGATTAGAGGTGGAGAAATTTAATGGCACAAATTTTGAGCTATGGAAACTTAAGATGGAAGACATGCTTGTTGATTGAGACCTATGGGAAACCATATCTAGTGTAAAACCAACTACAATGGAACAAGCTGATTGGGATCTCAAAGATCAGAAGGGTAAGGGTCTCATAAGACTTAGTCTAGCTGATTTTGTCCTATTAAATGTCCATGAGGAGAAGACCATGAAAGACCTTTGGAAGAAGCTGGGTGATGTTTATCAGGCCAAATCCCTGGTAGACAAGATTTTTCTAAGAAAGAAGTTGTATTCTCTGAGGATGGAGGATGGAGGATCTATTGCAGATCACCTGAATGCTTTCAACATGTTAGTTGCACAATTGACATCCATTGGTGTGAAGATGGAGGAGGAGGATTGTTGTATGACCTTGCTTTGTTCTTTGCCAGACTCATGGGATCATCTTGTTATGGCTATTGGGATCACCACATCCACATTCAAAATGGATGAAGTGGTATCTTCGCTATTATCTGCAGAGATGTAGAGAAAGTCTTATGAGGTAGCCAAAGAGGCTCTTGCAGTTTGTGGAAGACCCAAGGAGAAAGAGAAAAAGAAGGACAAGAAAGTTGAGAAGGGTAGATCCAAATCCCATGGGAGATCCAAATCTCCTGTAAAGTTCAAGGCTCTTTGTTGGAATTGTGGCAAAACTAGGCATTTCTGAAAGGAATGCAAAGAAGAGAAGAAAAAGAAGAAGAATGCCCCAGATTCAGATTCTGACATGTCACAAGATGATGGTGATGCCTTCATTGCAGCCCTGGCCACCCATGCATCTAATGATGTGTGGTTGATAGATTTTGGTGCATCATTCCACATGACCTTGCATCGAAGCTAGTTCACAGTGATTTTTTTAGTGGTGAATATCACCTATCGGCCAAGTCAGAATTGGCGAATAAATCGCATCCAACAGGGTGGTTAAATCACCTAGTTTTTATGTATTATTGGTTGAATCCATATCCATTCGCCATCAATTTATTTTATGAGAATCAATGAAGTAAGATTTTTTCCATAACAAACTATGCATTTCAAATGGACCGACTAATATTTTTGCCTGGAATTTTAGAAGCAAGTACTAAATCACCTATATATTTGCCAATACTATTAAAACAACATTGTGTATCAGGACACGTTTCACCAACTCCATTAAATGGTCGCTGCACGTGAGGACCCATTTCGCCAACCCCATTACATGGTCACTACGTGTGAGGGCCCATTTTACCAATTAAAATTTACAAGTAGTTGATTATGAGGGGTCATTTCGCCAATTTGCATGACACCTCCGTGCTAATCTTAGGGCCATATTCGCCTTGGAAATTTCAATGTATGTAGTCTGTCGAGGTTTGATTCGCCGACACTTAAATGTATTCCTTATATATGTTGCAAGTATGAGGTAAACCAGTGTTGTCATTGATGTCAACATACTCATATTGTTTTGACAAGAAGGATTCAATGAGCAGTGTGCTGAGGATATTGAGAAAATTAGCCTCAGTCAGAACAGTAAAGAACAGTGATGAGAAGAAGGCAAATGTACTGTATAGGATGCGAACCGGAGGATGCGGATTAAAGGGTTTGTAGATATGAGTCTTGAGATGCTTCAGTTAAGATTTCCGAGGTCCGCATGAAGATCTGAAGGAGTTGTGGCTGTCGGTGTAGAACCGGTTCCGGCAAGTATTCAAAGGTGACAGAGGATCACAAAAAGGTCCGGTGAGGTCTGAAACTGTATAATCCTAATCTGTGGATTGGAAGGAGTCTTTGGGATGTCCTTGTGATGTGCCATCTCAAGTTGTGTATGATTTGGAGGTCCGGACGTACCTCTTGCATTATGACAGTGGCGACAGACAGTGTTCTTGAAGTTCCGGATAAAGAGGATAAGAGATTTCAGTAAGTAAAGGAAATGCGGATGTACCTGGTCATTCAGGCAGGCTTGTGAAGGTTCTTGGATCATGTTGAGGATGTGTTGTTGGTCCGCATTGACAGTAGAGCCCGGAATTGAAGATATTCTTCCGGATGAAGTTCTTGCTCTGTTTAGCCGACCGGATGAGTTGTTCATCCTGCGAATGTTCTTATGGTGGCCGACCGGATGTGTTATTCATCTTGCGGATATTCTTATGGTTGATTGCCAACTTAGATGATTGTTCCTAAGTTGATGTCTTGTATAAATAAAGGTTTGTGAGTTCATTTTGAGGTGTGACTTGTGCGAATAAAGGTGGAGTAGCGAAGAGAAGTGCAGAAGGCAGAGCAGATGTTTCTGGGCTTAAATGGAACTGATCCGGACATGGTAAAGATGTCATTCTCCAGTTCAAGACTGTGATTCTTATCACTTTGTAGACAGTGTGTCTCCTTGTATGCAGTGGGCCTCTTTGTGAGCAGTGTGCTCGGGCAGTGAGCCCTAATTGGCAAGTGCCATTTTGTAATTCCTTATTCTTCTAACAGAGAATAATCTTTGGGTTAATCACCCCGTGGTTTTCTCCCTTAACCGGGTTTCCACGTCAAAATACTGTGTCATGTTTTTCTCATTTCATGATAATGTTTGTTTGTTTGATTCAATACTGCTTTGATTGCTAAGAAGGTTCAAAAGAAGAAATAATTAGGATAACTGATTCGCCCCCCCCCCCTCTTAGTTATCAACAATATAATCATGCGAGATTTGCCAAATCTTTTTGATATACCATATAGAATTCCCTCAGAATTTGCCAAATATGGAATGATATAAATACAATCGAAACTCTGATTTATTCTTACACATTTTGTTCAGTTCTAAACTTGTGACTTGTGAGCTCTTGATTCAAATTTTGAAAGTTGGAGTTGGCACCTTGAAGTTGATCGTAGGAAAAGTTACAAACTTACAACACAGGCATTCCTGCATTAGCGAATAGCAAGTCAGTGAAAACCTAAACTTAAAGGTGGGTGATCATTCCTTCATAGTATTAGTGTTTTAAGATTTCTTTATGGCTTTATCCCTCTTCCATTCTTGATTCAATCTTAAAGAAGATATTTAGTAGGGAATGGGATCTATATTCTATGAGTATGTCCTTCTTAAACAAGAAGACATTTTTTCCAACTTTTATTCGAAGTGGGAAATCAAGATGTTGAGCCACAAGTGCGACAAGGGTAAGACTCCTTAGGGTGGTGAAGGGACTGGGAGGCCAACAAAATGTAGAAAAGGTGGAGTTAGTATACAGTCTTACTTTGGAACTGGCAATGTTTCTGATCCATCAAATCAAGATGGAGCTACACCATCAACTCTTGCACCAAATAATAATGAAGAAGCCATTCGCAATACCTCACCACCACCAGAAAGTGGGATTGCCATTGAGTTAAATGAGGATGGAAATACAGCAGAAGATATTCCAAGGGATACCCTGGTTAGCCAGAATGAGGATGGCAATACCATAGAAGATGTTTCAAGGGATACCCTGGTTAGCCAGAATGAGGATGGCAATACCGTAGAAGATGTTCCAAGAGATACCTTGGTTAGCCAGATTGAGTTTGACAATACCACAGAAGATGTTCCAAGGGATACCCTGGTTAGCTAGAATGAGGATGGCAATACCGCAGAAGATGTTCCAAGGGATACCCTGGTTAGCCAGACTTAGGATGACAATACCACAAAAGATGTTCCAAGGGATACCCTGGTTAGCCAGAATGAGGATGTTAATCCCGCAGAAGATGTTCCAAGGGATATCCTGGTTAGCTAGATTGAGATAATTGACTTGGATGAAAAAGAAAATGCTGGCACTGTAGATGATGTTGGCAAGAAGAAAAGAAAAGGAAAATCAAAAGATTCAAAACTAGGGCACAAGTGGGAAATGTCAAGGAATTTTCAGCTTGATTGGGTGTCAAAGTACCCATTCATTGAACCAGTTGAGAAAGCAAACAAAGATGAACAACCAACAGAATGCAAGTGTGTGATTTGTAGTTGGAAATGTAAGAGAGATAAGAAATTGCAGCTAAAGCTTGACACTATAGAAAAGCATATAGGTAAAGTTTATGAAAAACAAATCATAGATGGAAAGGAAACATCAGTAGTAAGATGGAAATCAAAGGAAGAATGTCTTCATGTGAAGTATGCTGCAGAATATGACGAGCATAAGAAAAGAATGACAAAGCTTGCTGCAAGTGGAGGTACAATCAAGGCTCAATTTGGAAAAGCAATGGAAGGAGCACAACTGGCAAAAACTGTTTAGATGAGTGTTGTTTTTCATATTTTGTCCAGAAGGGGTCCTATGATAGACTACCCAAAGTATAGTAATTTATTATCTTTTTTGAGTGTTCCTCACTATCCTAGCACACATTGGTCAATAAACACTGGATGGGAATGGGAAAACTATCTCGCTGCGGTGGAAAAGCAAGATTTAAAGGAGAATGTAAAAGAGTCAAACTTCATTGCATTATCTTTAGATGAAGTTATTGCGGTAGATAATACTTCTTGGGTCTATATGCATGTGTATACTATAAAAGAACATGTATGCCGAGCTCATCTACTCTGTGTTCATAAAATGAAGGACACTTCAACATCACAACATATATTTGAACTAGTTAAGAAGTCTTTGAATCAAATTGCAGGTATGGATGACTTGACAATTGCCAAAAAGTTGGTGTGTGTAGGAGCTGATGGAGCTGCAGTAATGCAAGGTCATAGGACTGGTCTTTGTACAAAATTACAAACTACTTGTGCACCATACATGCTTGCCATTCACTGCATGGCCCACAGAATGAATTTAGCATTTAAAATTGTAAGCAAATTTCCTACAGTATCAAAAGTTGAAAATATAGTCCGCGAGCTCCACGCATACTTTTGCCGAAGTCCCAAACGCTTTCCAGAATTTCAAAATTTTGCTAAGGGAATAACAGCAAGAAACAAGCTTCTTAAGGATGTTGATACCAGATGGATCTCCTTACATGGACCAGTTCAACGAGTTCTTTCAGAATATCCATCCTTGATTGGAACAATATACGAGCATCGCAACACAGTAGACAAAGCTCCTGACCTCTCACATAGGTTAAGCGATATAGAGACACTCTTAACTTTAGCTAGTCTTCTCCCCATGCTGGATGAAATGAACAATCTTGTGAAGAAAGCCCAAGACAAAACTATGTATATCTATGAGTATAGAAAACTACGTAGAATGACATGCATGGCCCTCGATAATCTATATCTAGATCTAACTTCTCAAAGCCCAAATTTTCATAGGTGGTAGATAATTACAAATTTGAATCATCATGAAAATTATTTATAGTTTAATGCAAGTGGGGAGTTATGTGTCTTTGTACGTGGATTTGAGATACCAATGCACCATTGTAAGACAGTCAGGCGCTCTATTAGAGAAGTACCTATTAGAAAGGATGATTTTGATGGCATTGTTAAATCTGTTAGTATTAATTTGAAGGAAATTGCAAGCAATCTTTCAACAGAGATTTATAATCGATTCCCTCGAGATGAAATACTTGATGCCATGTCTATTGTGTATCCTCAATTTTGGGTTCAAGGCCACCGAGATAGCCCAAGCTTTTTTCATCAAAACGTAACTACGTTGACCGCACACTTTTCAAAAAGTGTAGAATGCAATGGACAACAAATAGAAGGAATTATAGATGGAAACAAACTTAAAGGACAATGTAGTCAGTTTGCAAGAAGTATGATAGACTAGTTTAATGCCATGGAGAATCCCTTCGAAAAGGGATCAATAACAAAGGCCTGGAAAAACTTGGGTCAGAGTGAAATATTGTATGATTCGATATCAGAATATTTCAAACTTGCTGATTTATGTCAAATAATGATATTCGGTTCGGTGGAAGATGAGAGAGCTTTCAGTGCATTGGGATTTTTGAAATCAAAGATAAGAAACAAACTAGACAAGAATTTGGAAAATTGCTTGAGGGTGTTAGGAAGTGCGTATAATGTCAAAAAATTTCCTTATGAAAGGGCACGTACAATCTGGAAGTCCATATGTGAAAGAAGAGGGTTGTGCAACTCTTCAAGTTCAAACGTTGGCAGTGGTGGGACAAATGACAGTGGCACAATGACGGATGAATTTGACTTTGGGACTCAGATTCAAGACGAAGAAAATGAAGACCAGACTCAGAATCAAGACGACTTTTTTTCTTTTTCTGAACGCCAGTTTGAGGACCCTGACTCGATTTGGGAAATGGAAGTGAATTAGTAGGTTTTAGGTATTTATACTGCATTTCATGAATTATATTCCAAAACTGTAGTTGATGATATTTTAAATTTGTATTCCTTGAAATTGTGAGTCAAATTGAATACATTAACATATTATTAATTATTTCATATTTTAATTGTGTCATACTAATAAGTTTTACATGTACTCAGTGATTCATCATTCAACTCAATGCTTAATATTTCCTTGCTAAAGTTTATTTGTGCATAAAACATAAAATTTGCAGTAAAGTAGAATTTTGGTTTTTGATTTGATATGGTAAATTAAATTAATTTAACATATTAACAATAGTAGGATATAGAACAATGAACATCAGCAATCGTTGAATGTGTATTTAGTAGTTGAAACTAGAGTTTATTTTCAATTGATAAATTAAATAATACAGATAATTGAACATCAACACATTACTGAATTTGAATTTTCTATTGATTTTTAAATGAAAGAGTACATAGAGGCAATGAAAAATATTGCTTAAGAGTCAAAGACAACTCTGCACAGAGTTGAGTTGGAACTCAAAAAGTTGAAACTCATAATATCAATATCAAATCATTCTAACAATTTTTTTAGCAAATTCCACTGATCAAGTGGTGGAATTGTCATTTCTTCTAGCTGATATTGTCTGACTTGAATTTTTGTTAACAATCTATGATCAAATTTCAATTTGGATCCTAGGTCTGACTTGAATGTTTCAGCCAAATATACATTCAAGAGTATCAGTTGTTTGATGAAATCCAAAATGTTCACCTCATCTGGGTTCCCAAGAAACTGGTCCAAATCAATCTTCCTTGCATCCTCCATCTTCTTTCTGAAATTATCCTTTCTAATGAATCAGTCATTTGTGTCAAAACCCTATGGCAAACCAAGCTTTGTCAAGCTCCTTACCTTTTCATCCTCATTCTTAATCTTTTTTGCAGCCTCAATCATAAATTCTGTTGTTTCACGCATTCTTGAACATTGTTTAATGATAGATGTCACCTTCATTGCGGCTTCAATCCAATTAGTAATGCCTTTTGAAATCAATTCATTGTCACTATCTTTGTATACTATTTCTAGAACTTGATTTGCAAATTTCTCTTATGCCTATAGTTACAGATTTGTGTTGTCCATTAAATATTTGCTTAGCTTATCAAAATGTAGTCTCATGGCATCAATGACTTGAAAGAATTCACACAATTGATCAAACCTCTGCATTATTTCTTCCCAAATCTTTTGTTTCATGTGCCTGATTGTTTGTCTACAAAATTTAGTTAACTTTTTTTGACAAGATTTTATTTCATTTTTTGCTTCCATAAGCTATGCGGCCAATGTTCCATTTTTTTGCCTCTCTTTCTCTAATTTTTGTTCCCACTGTTCATTTGCTTTCCCAATGCTTTGTCTTAATTTTTCTGAAGTGGATTTTTCCTCATTATATTTCTTTTTGATCTCATCTAACTCTTGCTTCAGTCGATTCAATTCCACCTCTGTTTGTTTATCTTCCTTGCTTGTTGATGTAGAGGCAGTTTTTTTTATTCTTTTTTCTAATTCATTGCTCTTGTTATCTACTGCTTTCCTCTTTGCTTTCTCATTTGCTAAATCTGCCTATATTTTTTCTATTTGATTCTACAACTTTTTTTCTCTCTATCATGCTTTAGCAATGATGTATACACCAATTCATTGTTCTTCTTTGATATATTAATTTTGTCAGTATTTTTTAATCCAGAAAAATCAAATTGCAAACTGCTCACCTGAAATTTAGATCGATCCATCTAATTTTCTGGTTTATTTTGAACTGTGGGAACAACAAATGTGTACTCCATGATTTATGTATTTGTGTCAAATGTGGGTAATATCATGGTTGTTGCAGGATCTAAAGTTACAGTAGACACACTCTTCATTAGTTGCTTCTTATCCTTTTTATACAATTATGATTTCTTTTTAAACTCTTGAATGTAATCAAAACCTGGGGACATAGGAATAAGGGAATGCTTGAATGGTGAAGGAATAGGAGTACTTGCAATTATTGTTATAGTCATACTAACTGGGGGAGTGCCTGGAAATAATTCCTTTGTAGTGGAACTGGTAGTTGGACTTGGACCTGCCATAATCCTTTGTCTCTTCTATGTCCCTTGATCACTGAGTGTTTGTGTGGTATCTTGTATTGGTGTCCTCTTATGTTTAACTTGTTGTTGGACCTGTTGTTGTAGCACATGTTGACTAAGTTCTCCACCAGTGGCAGTGCCAGTCGCACTAGGCTCTCCACCATGGGCATGTCCAAGTTGTGATTGCATATGACCATGAGGATTAGGATTTGAATCTGTAACAAATTCAATTCCTCTAGTTCTACTTGTATGACCTTGGTGTATTTTATCAGCTGATTCAGCTCTAAGGCCTCTTTTATCAAATGGTTTTCTGGCAGTGGTGACTACATCTATTGGATTCCAAATGCCTTGTCCTTGGGACCCCAAACCACCACCTTGATAACCCAACTTTTCTGCTATGATTACTCCTAAAGTATATGATTTTTTCGTGTTCTGACTTAAACCAGGTTTGTAAATGCTTTGTTCATCTCTATCATCATCAAGTTCATCATCTCTATCACTTTTAGTTTCTTCAACTTCACATTCATTGGGATGCTCTATATTCCACAATTTGCTAAACTCTTCTGTTGCAAGTATGGGCCTAAACAGTGTTGTCATTGATGTCAACATAATCCTATTGCATTAATGATAAGGATTGAAAGCGCTGTGTGCTGAGGATATTGAGAAAATTAGTCTCAATCAGGAACAGTGAAGAACAGTGATGGAAATAAGGTAAAAAACCAAGACAGGATGAGGATCAGAGGATGCAGATTAAAGGGTTTGTAGATATGTGTCCTAAGGTGATCCCATAGAGATTTCAGAGGTCCACATGAAGATCTGAAGAAGTTGTGGCTGCTCCAGTAAAATCGGTTCTAACAGATGTTCAGTGATGACAGAGTGATACAGATAGGTCCGGTGAGATCCAGAATTGCATTTTCCTATTCTGCAGATTTGATGGAGTGTTGAGGAAGTCTTTGTGGAGTGTCAACTAGATTGGTTCGTGGTTTGAAGGCCCGCAAGCATCTATTCCTTTGTGACAATAATGACAAACTGTGTTCTTGAGGTTCCAGATGGAGGAGCAGATGAAGTGTGGATGTTCTTGGTGATTCAGGCAAGCTTGTGGTGGTCTTTTGATCGTGTCCAGTTCATGTTGGTGGTCCGCATTAAAGTTGGAGTTCACATTTGAAGAACAACTTTCGGATGATGGTGTTCTTCCTGAGATAGGCTGACTGGATAAGTTATACATCTTGTAGATGTTCTTGTGGATGTTTGCAAACTTACATGATCATTCCTAAGTTGATGTCTTCTATAAATAAGCGATTGTGAAGCCAATTCCAAGTTGTCCTTGTGGAGATGAGTATGTGGTAGCAAGGAGGAGAGCGAAAGGTAGAGCAAAAGTATTGGGCTTAAATGGAACTGATTCAAGCATGTTGAAGATGCTATTCTCTAGTTCATGTATGTGATACTTATTTCTTTGTAGACAATGTGTCTCTTGTAGGCAGTGAGCCTCTTGTGAGCAGTGTGCTCGAGCAGTGAGCCCTAATTGGCATGTGCCATTTGTTCTTTCTATTCTTCTAACAGAGAATACTTTCTTAGGTTAATCACCCCGTGGTTTTTCCCTTAACTAGATTTTCCATGTCAAAATCTTGGTGTCTCATGTGTTGATGTGTTTCTACTCTTGATTTATTGCATTGTGTTTCCATGATTAATTTACTACTATGTTGTTGAGTTGCTAAGTGAAGTTAAGTGTGTAATTGAAGAAAGTTTTGTACAACTAATTCACCCCCCCTCTCAGTTGTGTGCCCTAAGTCTAACAATTGGCATCATAGCCAAGTTCCTCTAAAAGGAGCTTAACCGCTTGAGGAGATCCAGGATGTCATCTTACAAGAAGGATAGTCTAAAGTTTGATGGAACCAATTTTAATCTTTGGAAAGGTTGCATGAAATGTTAGCTGTCGTTGCACCAAAAGATTGACCTTTTAATGCCTGATACAACCACTTGACTTAACAAGCACAGGAGGCAGTTAAGCCCTTGTCGCAAACCACCGCAGCGCAGCGCAGAACAAGGAGACCAAGGGCCACACCTTGCAACAATCCCCCCCAAGCACAAGCATGGGGTTTGAACCCGTGACCTCGGCTCTGATACCAATTGTTAGCTATCGTTGCACCAAAAGATCGACCTTTTAATGCCCAATACAACCAATTGACTTAACAAACACGGGAGACGGTTAAGCCCTTATTGCAAACCACCACAGCGCAGCGCTAAACAAGGAGACCAAGGGCCACACTTTGCAACATGAAATTTCACTTGCAATGTATGGGATTGGCATACTAGACCATGGTCACAACATAGTATGTACCTCCACAGGGTGGTCCGAAAACCCAAAATGAAATCACAGATGCTGAAAACAATCTATGGACTATAGAGGCTCTTCTAAGTGCATTATCTGATTCAGAGCTCTCAAATGTTATTGACCTACCAACTGCTTTTGAGATTTGGAAAAAACTAGAACTTTTGCATGAGGGATACTAGTATGTTAAATGCACAAGGCTACAGAGTCTGAAAGGAAAATTTGAAAATCTAAAGATGAGAGATGATGAAAATATTACTACCTTTATGCCAAGAGTAAATGAGCTTGTTTGTGGAATTAGAAATGTTGGTGGAGTCTTGGATGAAAATGAGATTGTTAGCAAAATTCTCAAATCCCTTCCTGATTCTTACAAAATCAAGGTTGCTACCATTGATGAATTTAAAGCCCATACAACTGTCACAAGAGATCAATTGGCTGGCAAACTGGTTGCATTTCAAATGACCGAGTTTGGAGATGATCTCCCCAAGGCTGAATCTGCATTCAAAGCCAGTGCCTCTGTAAAAGGTAAATAAAGGTTTGATCTGGGAGAGAACTCATCAAGGAAACTATCATGGTATGAAAAAGCAAGAAAAGACCTGGAAGAAGTAGAAATTGCTCAACTTGAAGCCCTTATTACTAAGAGACTGCTAAGAGGATCCGATAAGTATGAAGGAAAATTGCCTTTTAAGTGTTTTAACTACAATAAGATTGGTCATTTTGCCTCAAGATGTCTGAAAAGATTTTCAAGGGCAAATCCTAATAGATCAAGGTTCCAAAAGAATTGTTACTATGTTCATGAAGAAGATGATAATGAAGGAGTAACAGATGATGAATCAGAGATAGGAAACAAATCTGGAAGTGAATGGGTGTTTATTGCCATCAAGGAAGAAGAACCAATATCCTTTGTATCTGTCAATCATAAAGTTGTAGAAAGAGCTATGGCTGCCCAAGTTGAAGAAAAGGATGATTGGGTCATTGACAGTGGTTGCTCTCACCATATGACAGGTGACAAAAATAAGTTCATAGATTTGGAAAGGTATGAAAGAGGACTGGTGAAGTTTGGTGATAATTCTACTGGTAGAATCAGAGGAAGAGGAACTATTTCTTTTGATGGAAGGAACAAAACCGGTAATGTTCTATATGTTGAAGGCTTGAAGCACAATCTTCTCAGTGTTGGACAGTTAGTGGACAAAGGCTATGATCTCCGGTTCAAGAATGGAAAATGCAAGATCTTTGAAAGCTCCGGAACAGAGATTGCATCCGGTACCCAAACTAAAGGTAATATCTTCCACTTGGTTGGTACTGGTAAAAGTTGCTCATTTGTTCAAGTTGATCAGAGTTGGTTATGGCATAGGAGAATGTGTCATGTGAATTTTGATAATATCATCAAGATAAGCAATACTCAAGCTGTAAGAGATCTTCCAAAATTGGTGAAACATACTAATAGCTTGTGCAAAGAATGTCAGTTGGGTAAGCTGAGCAGAGTCACATTCAAGAGTAAGGAACTGTCTTCTACCAGATTATTGGACTTAGTTCATACTGATCTTTGTGGTCTGGCAAGAATCAGGAGTATGCAAGGTGATAGATACTTCATGTTACTAATTGATGACTATTCCCAGATGATGTGGGTAACATTTCTGAAAGAGAATTCAGAAGCTTTTGAGAAATTCAAAATATTCAAGGCTATGGTAGATAATGAAACTAGATTAAAATTGAAATGTCTGAGGTCTGATAGAGGTGGAGAATTCACATCCAGTGAATTCTTAGAGTTCTGTGAGAAACATGGAATAAAGAGACAGTTGTCTACTCCTAGGACTCCATAGCATAATGGAGTTGTGGAGAGAAAGAACCGGACCATCCAGGAAGCTTCTAGGACCATGATGATGGAAGCAAATGTTCCTCACATCTATTGGAGAGAAGCTGTCAGCATTGCAGTATATATTCTCAATCGATTTCAAATCAGAAGCAATACCGGTAAGACTCCTTATGAACTTTGGTTTGGCATCACTCCTACTATGAGGTATTTCAAAGTTTTTGGTAGCAAATGTTACATTAAAAGAGATGAAGATCTAGGAAAGTTTGATGCTAGAAGTGATGAAGGAATATTCTTAGGTTACTCTACTCAAAGCAAAGCATACCAGTGTTATAACAAAAGACTGAGAAAGATAATAGAAAGTACAAATGTGAAGGTTGATGAGGGAATTGAAAAACCCTCAAGATTTTATGAATATGATGAAGATGATAAAAATGATGTTCTGATTAAAGGAGCCCAAGCCTTTTCTGAGAGTCAGATTCAAACTAATCTGGTAAACCAGGAAGAAGAGATGAGTTTCAATGAGCCTAATCAAGAATCAAAAGTGCAAGAAATTCCCAAAGTTCCCAGGTATGTAAGACTGAACAACTCTGAAGATCAGATCATAGGTGATAAAAGCAAAGGAGTACAAAAAAGAAGGAGAATTGCTCAAGATTCAGAAGAGTATTGTCTGATTTCAAAGATTGAACCTAAGACAGTGAATGAAGCTTGCAATGATGAAAACTAGACTAAAGCAATGGAGGAAGAGCTGGTACAAATTGAGAAAAATCACACTTGGGTTCTTGTTCCCAGACCTAGAAACAAGAATTTGATTGGAACAAAATGGGTCTTCCAGAACAAACTGAATGAAGTTGGTGAAGTAATCAAAAATAAAGCCAGACTGGTCTGCAAGGGCTATTCTCAAATAGAAGGAATTGATTTTGAAGAAACTTTTGCTCCGGTGGCAAGAATTGAAGCAGTCAGGTTATTTCTTGCCTTTGCTGCCTTTAAAGATTTCAAGGTATATTAGATGGATGTCAAGTCTACCTTTCTGAATGGTGACTTGGAAGAAGAAGTGTATATAGAGCAACCGAATGGATTTCAATTCTCTGATCATGATGATATGGTCTACAAGTTGAAGAAGGCACTGTATGGACTGAAGCAAGCCCCAAGAGCCTGGTATAAAAGATTGGATAAGCATCTTTTGAAGATTGGTTTCAACAAAGGTACTGCTGATAGTAATTTGTATTTCAAAATTGATCATGAAAACATCCTGATTGTTGAAGTGTTTGTTGATGATATCATTTTTGGAGGAAGAGATAGTATGTGTAAAAATTTGGCAAATCAAATGAAAAGTGAATTTGAGATGTCCGTGCTTGGTGAAATGAATTTTTTCTTGAGTCTACAAATCACTCAAACAAAGAAAGGAATCTTCATTTCTCAGACCAAATATGTGAAAGAATTGTTGAAGAAATTTAGGATGGAAGACTCAAAACCAATGAATACTCCCATGGCAACTGGATGTAAATTGAGAAAAGATGATGAGTCTCCTAAGGCTGATCAGACAAAGTATAGGTCAATGATTGGAGGACTATTGTGTCTCACTCAAACTAGACCAAACATTATGCAGGCTGTTGGTCTTGTTGCTAGATTCCAAGCTGATCCTAGAGAATCTCATGTCATGGAAATCAAGAGGATTTTTAGATATCTAAAAGGGACAGTTGAGTATGGTTTGTGGTATCCTAGAGATCATGATTTCTGTCTTCATGCATATACAGATGCGGATTGGGTGAGAGATATGGATGACCGAAAAAGTACCAGTGGTGGAGCATTCTTTTTGGGGAAGAGATTAGTTTCTTGGCTAAGAAAGAAACAAGATGCAATATCTCTGTCTACAACTAAAGTAGAATATATTGCAGCAGTAGGTAGTTGCACTCAAGTTTTGTGGATGAAGCAGATGCTAAGAGATATCAAAGTGGAGTATGAGGAACCTATAACAATCTTCTGTGATAATTCAAGTGCAATAAACATATCTAAGAATCTAGTGTTGCATTCAAAGACTAAACATATATCCATCAAGTTTCACTTTCTGAGAGAGCAAGTGAACAAAAATGAAGTCAGATTGGAGTTTGTGCCTTCCAAGGATCAGATTGCAGACATCTTTACTAAACCTCTACCTAAGGACTCTTTTGAATATCTCAAGGAGAAGTTAGGGGTTATTGCCCCTCCAGTGATGAACTAAGGTGCACTAATGTGTATCAATCCGGTGGATATCACAGTCACATCTTGTGGTCCGGATTGATGATGGGGAGCTGCTACTCAGAGGGAGCAGCAGGTATGATTCTGAAGTGGTGAAATTGCAAGTATGTGCCCTTTTGCATTGATGTCAAAGGGGGAGAGAAGACATGTGAAAAACAAGTGATTGTTGATCAAAGGGGAAGCAGTAAAGGGAGAGAAGACATGTAAATGGTTGTTGTTGATAGGGGGAGTTGTGACAGTAAGGAGAAGTTCTTGTCTTGATGGTTAAAATAGTTTTTCACATCATATGTTGCCATCAATGACAAAGGGGGAGATTGTTGCAAGTATGGGCCTAAACGGTGTTGTCATTGATGTCAACATACTCTTGTTGCATTAATGATAAGGATTGAAAGAGCTGTGTGTTGAGGATATTGAGAAAATTAGTCTCAATCAGGAGCAGTGAAGAACAGTGAGGGCAATAAGGTAAAAAACTAAGACAGGATGAGGATCAGAGGATGTGGATTAAAGGGTTTGTAGATATGTGTCCTAAGGTGATCTTGTAGAGATTTCAGAGGTCCACATGAAGATCTGAAGAAGTTGTGGCTGCTCTAGTAAAACCAGTTCTGGTAGATGTTCAGTGATGACAGAGTGATACAGACAGGTTCGGTGAGATCTGGAATTGCATTTTCTTGTTCTGCAGATTTGAGGGAGTGTTGAGGAAGTCTTTGTTGAGTGTCAACTAGATTGGTTCATGGTTTGAAGGTTTGCAAGCATCTATTCCTTTGTGACAATAATGACAGACTATGTTCTTGAGGTTCCAAATGGAGGAGAGAAGGATCTCAGTAAGTAGATGAAGTGTGGATGTTCTTGGTGATTCAGGCAAGCTTGTGGTAGTCTTTTGATCATGTCTAGTTCATGTTGGTGGTCCACATTGAAGTTTGAGTTCGCATTTGAAGAACAACTTTCGGATGATGGTGTTCTTCCTGAGACAGGGCGACCAGATAAGTTATACATCCTGCGGATGTTCTTGTGCATGTTTGCCAACTTAGATGATCATTCCTGAGTTGATGTCTTGTATAAATAAGGGATTGCAAATCTAATTCCAAGTTGTCTTTGTGGAGATGAGTACGTGGTAGCAAGGAGGAGAGCGAAAGGCAAAGTAGAAGCATTGGGCTTAAATGGAACTGATTCAAGCACGGTGATGATGTTATTCTCCAATTCATGTATGTGATACTTATTTCTTTGTAGACAGTGTGTCTCTTGTAGGCAGTGAGCCTCTTGTGAGCAGTGTGCTCGGGCAGTGAGCCCTAAGTGGCATGTGCCATTTGTTCTTTCTATTCTTCTAACAGAGAATACTTTCTTGGGTTAATCACCCTGTGGGTTTTCCCTTAACCGGGTTTTCCACATCAAAATCTTGGTGTCTCATGTGTTGATGTGTTTCTACTCTTGATTTATTGCATTGTGTTTCCATGATTAATTCACTACTATGCTGCTGAGTTGCTAAGTGAAGTTAAGTGTGTAATTGAAGAAAGTTTTGTACAACTGATTCACCCCCCCTCTCAGTTGTGTGCCCTAAGTCTAACATCTTCATCTTCATCGATTTCTCCATAGTCTTCATCAGTTCTCAGTTCACCTAGATCCTTCCTCATAGACCAAAATGCAGCAATTTTTTACCATGTCCAAGATTTTTTTGTAACAGAATCATCTAGATAATCTGGCATTTTTGCTCTAATAGATGGTTTATCACTTTTTATATAAAAATTGTTGTACCTCCTGATTTCATTCTCTATTGGTGCTCTTGTAATGACCTAGTACAATGCCATAATTTCTATTGACAACTATTCAAAAGAAATACCTTTCTCAGCAGCAGTTTTCTCCATTGCAATTTTGACCTCATCCCAGGAATCCTTGTTTCTCAAGTTTTCAAGCAAGGGTTTACATTGATGTTGAATTCTACTTGCAGCATTCCTATTGGCCACAATCATTGTTTTAATGGTGTCACATGGATCATACTGCCAGTGATAGACAACATCAAAATTAAAAAATTTCAAAAGATCTTGTGCCACCTTAAATGCTTTTCTCTCAAATGTGAACCCTCCACATGAAAAAGGTAAAGAAGGAAATAAGGTCTTCTTTTGCTAACCAGCAAAGTGTAGTTCATCAGTACTCTACATCTACCTTAGATATTCCAATGCAAAAACCCATTCTGTCACATGTATTGGAAGTTTGCATGGCTCTACTCCTGATCCATAAAATCTTAGCACAGTATATTCTTCCAATAAGTACCAATCAACCAATTGTATTTCTTTTCCTACCTGAATGAAATCTCTACATGATATAGGCAATCTAGGCATTGGACTATTTGTAATTGCTTGATGCAATGGAGCCAAAAAGTAGTCTACAAAATGATTGTATTTCCTTCGAGAATCATGCATCCTTATCTTAGTGGTCCAATCTGTTAGGGTTAGCCGGCAGAAGATATCAATTAAATGCAAATAAAGATTAAACAGAGAAATGAAAATACACAGAATTAATAACAGCGAGAGACAAGATTTAACGTGGTTCACCCAAACTCGGGCTACATCCACCAAACAGAGAGTCCAATATTATTATCCAGTAAATCAAACCGATTACAATCAGCAATCCCTGCAACTCAATACCGCTGCAAATGCTACAATACAAATACTCAAACCCTAACCCTTGGCTGCTTTTTATCAAGCCTTTTTGTCGGTTACAAAAATTAGGGTTTTCTTATGTCGGTCATAAAAAATAGGATTTTTTAAGTCGGCCCTAGGATTTTTTAAGTCGGCCCTAAAAAAAATTTTCTCGCGATGAGGATACATGGCTAGTGTATAGTACTTTCCTGATCAGTCGCCACCTACCAACAATCTCCCACTTGGAGACTGATTAGGCTCCACACCAAAATAATCTCCCACTTGGAGACTGATCCTAGACGACACCACTGCGCATGCAGCTCCCACTGGAAATAAGCACCCTGGACTCTACTGTTCAATTTGTATTGTGTTCAGTCTAGAAGACCAATCGAAGCTGAAGAGGAGCTCAGCTTCTCCCTTGTCATTGCCTTTGTAAACATATCCACTGAATTTTCATCTGTATGTATCTTTTCCAGCCTTAACTGTCCATTATCCAACACCGACCGAATAAAGTGATACCTCAACTGTATGTGTTTGGTTTTTGAATGCAAGGCAAAATTCTTTGCAAGATGTATGGCACTCTGACTATCTGTATACAAAGAACTGTTAGCCTGTTGTTTACCCAATTCTTCCATGAAAGATTGTAGCCATATCATCTCCTTGCTTGCCTCTGTTGCAACGACATATTCTGCCTCTGTGGTGGATAAAGCAACCACCTTTTGCAACCGAGAAATCCAACTCACTGATGTTCCACCTACAGTAAAGACATAACCTGTAGTACTCCGCCTGGTATCAGTATCCCCTGCCAAATCTGAGTCTACATAACCTACTAAATCAGTATGAGAGCCCCCAAAACATAAGTGTTTATTAGATGTACCTCTCAAATATCTGAGAATCCATTTGACCGCATTCCAATGCTCAAATCCGGGATGACTCATATACCTACTAATGACTCCGACAGCATGTGCAATATCTGGTCTTGTGCATACCATGGCATACATTAAACTTCCTACAGCTGAAGCATAGGGTATCTTGGACATTTTCTCTTCCTCCTCTTGTGTCTTTGGACACATCTCCTTAGTCAATTTCAAATGACTAGGCAAAGGTGTACTGACAGCTTTGGCATTCTCCATATGGAATCTTTGCAACACCTTTTCAACATAAGTAGCCTGAGATAGAGTCAATTTTCTGTTCTTCCTATCTCTGCAAATTTTCATACCAAGGATTAGTTTTCCTGCCCCCAAATCCTTCATATCAAATGACTGTGATAACTGATGTTTTAACTCTCTGATGTGATCCATGTTAGACCCAGCTACAAGCATGTCATCAACATATAAACATAAAATGATGTAGCTGTCATTATCCAACCTCTTAAAATAAACACAATGGTCAGAATTACACCTACTGTAGCCTTGCTCAGCCATAAAACTATCAAATTTCAAATACCATTGCCGAGGTGCTTGTTTCAGGCCATACAAGCTTTTCTTCAATCTGCACACTTGTTTCTCCTTACCTTTGACCTCAAATCCCTGTGGTTGTGCCATGTATATCTCCTCCTCCAAATCACCATGGAGAAAGGCAGTTTTCACATCTAGCTGTTCCAAATGCAAATCTTCAGCAGCCACAATACTTAAAACAGTACGAATAGAAGTCATCTTGACAACCGGAGAAAATATCTCATCAAAATCAATGCCCTGTTTCTGTACAAATCCTTTTACAACTAACCTGGCCTTAAATCGTTTCTTACCTCCATCTTCCTCTTTCAGCCTGTAAACCCATTTGTTTGGTAAAGCCTTTTTACCTACAGGTAACTTACATAATTCCCAAGTCTGATTTTTCAGCAAGGAGTCCATTTCTTCTTGCATGGCAAGCTCCCACTGAACTTGTGTATTCACCTGCATAGCTTCATCATACCCTTCTGGTTCACCAGCATCTGTTAACAAAATAGAATACAAAGAGGGAGAAAACCTTTCAGGAGGTCTACTTATCCTTGTTGACCGTCTAACATTCACTGGAGTTTGTGGTATTTCTGGTTGCTGTTGCGGAGCATGAGGAGCCACTGGAACATCACTATTTGGAGTATCATCCAGCACCACATAATCCTTTTCTTTCTTCTCATGCTGCTGCAACTGATCTTTGTACAACACCTTCTCATTGAATATAACATCCCTACTTCTCACAATTTTTTGATTTTCAAAATCCCAAAGCCTATAACCAAATTCATCAATGCCATATCCAACGAAGGTACATTTTTTTGATTTTGCATCCAGCTTGGTTCTATTTTCAGAATCTATATGTGCAAATGCTTCATAGCCAAAGGTTTTCAGAAAAGAATAACTCACCTTCTTGCCAGTCCATGCTTCCTCTGGAATACCACAACCCAAAGGAACTGAAGGACCTCTGTTAATTAAATATACAGCAGTGTTGACAGCCTCTGCCCACATGTTTAAAGGCAGTCCAACATGCAATCTCATGGTCCTTGCACGCTCCATTATTGTCCTATTCATGCGTTCAGCCACTCCATTTTCCTGTGGAGTCCCTGGAACCGTTTTCTGCCTACGAATTCCATTAAAGGAACAATAGTCTTCAAATTCTTTGCTGCAATACTCACCGCCATTATCAGATCTGAGACATTTTAATCTTTTACCTGTCTCATTTTCAACCAAGCTTCTCTATTTCTTAAATGTTTCAAATACATCAGATTTCTGTCTAAGGAAATAAATCCAGACCTTCCTAGTTGCATCATCTATGAATGTAACATAATACCGAGAGCCACCAAAAGAAGATACCTGAGCTGGTCCCCATACATCTGTATGCACAAGCTCTAACTTTTCATTTTTCTTTTGCTTCCCATCTCTGAGAAAACTGACTCTCTTTTGTTTTCCATACACACAACTTTCACAGAAATCCATATTAATACATTTCAGACCTGGTAAAACTTTCTTAGAATGAAGTACCTTCATACCTTTTTCACTCATATGCCCAAGTCTGTTATGCCACAGTGTTGTTTCAGAACCTGCAGCAACTTTTCCAGTCTCTTCCTGCAAACCTGCAGCAACTGTTCCTGAACCTGTTTGTTTTTTCTCTATAACAGCTAAAGTAGAAGGAACAATATGACCTGTACAAAGATATAAGGTGCCTATTTTCACACCTTTTTCTACTACTAAGGCACCTTTTGAAACCTTCCAATTTTTATCAGTAAATGTAACAGTGCAACCTTGTTCAGTTAGCTGCCCTGCTGAAATTAAATTCCTACTGAGCCTTGGAACATGCCTCACCTCTTGTAGTAGCCAATGATTCCCATTCTGCAACTTAATCTTAATTCTTCCCTTTCCAACAATCTGACAGGGTTCATTATCTCCCAAATAAACCAGCCCAAAATCCCCTTGGACATAATCAAGGAAATAACTTCTATGGGGCGTAGCATGAAATGAGGCCCCTGAATCTAAAACCCATGAATCATCAGCATTATCTAGGGAAAGAATCAAAGCATCATCTTCAGACTTATTGCTTACCACATTTGCTTCCTTATTGCCTTCTTGTTTGTCTCCTTCTTTATTTTTCCAAGACCAGCAATCTTTCTTCAGATGACCTGGTTTTCCATAGTACCAGCAATCCTTCTGTCCTCTGGTTTGGGATCTTTTGTCCTTTGATTTTCCTCGTGACTTCCCATGACCTCCAGAACCTTTTCCTCTCTCCTTTGATCTACCCCTGCTTTCTGCGTTCAAAACACTGCCTGATTTGGATCCACATGAGCTTTTCTTACGAATTTCCTCACTCAGAATAACACCAACAATATCATCAAATTTTAGGGTATTTGAACCAGAAACAGAGTTACTAACCGCCATTACCAAACTATCCCAGCTTTCAGGCAATGAACATAATATCAAGAGAGCTCTAACTTCTTCATCAAATTTTATATTTACAGAAGTCAATTGACTGACAATCGTATTAAATTCATTTAAATGACCTGTCACAGATCCACCTTCAACCATTTTCAAATTAAACAACTGCTTCATGAGAAATACCTTATTTGAGGCTGAGGGTTTTTCATACAATTTAGCCAAAGCTTTCATCAGACCATCTGTTGTCTTCGCTTCCGTTATATTGAATGCCACCGACGGTGCCAAGCACAACCGAATGGTTTCCAATGCCTTTCTGTCAAGAAGATTCCAATCCTCATCAGACATTGTTGCCGGTTTCTTGGCTACTCCTTCCAACGGCCTCCATAAATCCTTTTGATAGAGGTAATCTTCCATCTGCATCTTCCATAACTGATAGTTCTGCCCATTGAATTTATCAACCTTCATTTTACCCTCGTCCGCCATTGCTCCCACTCAACCGTGAGACTTTCCTGCAGACGATAATCAAACACAACCCGCTCTGATACCACTTGTTAGGGTTAGCCGGTAGAAGATATCAATTAAATGCAAATAAAGATTAAATAGAGAAATGGAAATACACAGAATTAATAACAGCGAGAGACAAGATTTAACGTGGTTCACCCAAACTCGGGCTACATCCACCAAACAGAGAGTCTAATATTATTATCCAGTAAATCAAACCGATTACAATCAGCAATCCCTGCAACTCAATACCACTGCAAATGCTACAATACAAATACTCAAACCCTAACCCTTGGCCGCTTTTTATCAAGCCTTTTTATCGGTTACAAAAATTAGGGTTTTCTTATGTCGGTCATAAAAAATAGGATTTTTTAAGTCGGCCCTAGGATTTTTTAAGTCGGCCCTAGGATTTTTTAAGTCGGCCCTAAAAAAAAATTTCTCGGGGGCTGCCGCCCCCAAACCCCCGCTCGGGGCCCGGCCCGGCCCCAAACCCTGGTGAGGATACATGGCTAGTGTACAGTACTTTCCTGATCAGTCGCCACCTACCAACACAATCATATACTGGAGCCATTTTATTTTCCTCAGCATTGCTATAGGGCTAAATTTGAAGCTTGTTGTTCTGAAACATTCCACTAAATTTGAATAGAAAAAAATAGCACAAGTATGTTGTGAACCTAAATGTCTTGGTGGAACCTCCTTTAATCATTAAAAATTATTTATGCATGGATTCTACAATGTGCTCAATAAATTTATATTTGACATGTACACCATTACCATAATGGATATTATATACCATTTCAAGGAGGCTTGCATCCACTTCCCAATTGCTATCTAGGTATGAACTTAATGTTGCCTTTGCTAATGAAATTACCTAATGAACCATTTTACATGGCTTCAAGGTAAACATTGTGTAGACCACTACCCACAGTATCCCAAAAGGTTTTGTAGAACTCACAAGGGAAGCCATCTAAGCTAGGGGCTTTGTCACTAGCCATAGAAAAAATTGCTTCCTTGAGATCACCTTGAGTGACAAGTTGGTCATAATTAATGTATTAGGTAATTGAAAGATGGAAAGGAATGACTGCAAGACATCGCTGCAAGGCAAGCTGTTTGGCAGGAGTGTAATCTTGAGCCACAAAAACCTACTCATAGTGCCGAACAAAAGCTTGAATAAAATTGGGAATCTCCTGGAGGAATTGTTGACCTTTCCGTATCTACTTACAAGATTGGGATGTGTTATGATCTTGAACAACTTGAAATAATTCTTTTGAGACTTTATCCCCAATCTTAAGCCAGTGAAGACAAGCTTTAATTTGGGCTTCGCGAGCTGTATGAGAATCAACAATTTGCTTCTACTGTTGCAACTAAGTGATACAGGAGTATCCCTGGTTCAAGAGCAATCTTGCATCAACCAAAACATTTGCATTTTAGTTTATATGCATTTCAATTCTTTCATTTTCTAATTCAGTCAAAAGTAGTTTCAGCTTGTCATCTGGCATTGGCATTTCAAACCTTGTGGATCTGGACTTAGTATCTATATTCATTCTTCTTCATCATATCAATAATTCAAAGCATTTGGATAAGTTACTGGAAAGATATCGTTATCAGAAGATCAATTGTTTCTCAGAGCAGAGCATTCTAATAGTTCCTAATAATCAACTAAAGGAGAAGGCTTGTAGATCATTCCTTGACTTGCAAATCCTAATGACACATCATTCAATGATCCTTGGTTTGTGGCTGACCTTCCTTGGAGGTCCACATGTTGTTCCATTCATTTGAGGAAGTGTTCTATGCATTTAGGTCTAACCTATCCATGAACATGTTACATCTCTTCATTGGAGTTTGTGACCTTCCTTGGATGACGTGAAGGAATCTATTGGTCTAGAATTGATATATAATGATGTAATAGATCCTTAGGAAAGTAGTTTTGATGATTTAGAAGTTTGATAGTGTAGATTTGTGCAAGAGGACTTCAAAGCCTTATCTTGCGCATGTAGGTAATCAGGCCTGTGAGCCGAATTGTAAGCCCACATTTGCCAGCTAGAATGTATTTGAATTCTTTGATATACTGAATGACTGAATCAGCATTTGTTCTATTCCTTTGAGTTGTTACCATTGTGTTTACTCTTGCTACATGGTCCGGATAGTTCATTCTGTGAACCCTCCTACTATGACTGCACCAAGTGGTATCAGAGCAAAAGTTTGATTCTTTAGAGAGAATTAGCCAAGGGGATTCTGTAAGATCTTGTTGTGAGAAGATTGCCGATCTGAGGCAGGTTACTTGTGCGCAACCGATCACCAATTGAGAGGCAGTTGTCGCTTGTAGCCCAATCGCTGAATTTGAGGCAATTTGCACTTGATCCTAGGAAGATGCCACCGCGAAGAGTTCCTCCTGTTGGTACAATGGATAATAGAATGGATGAGATGATGGAATTGATGAGAATAATGCAAATTTGTTTGGATGTTGTTAAGGAAGATAGGTGAAAAGGATTGACACCTAGACCTAATGTTGAAAGTGATGATGAAGAAGAATTTCAATCTGTTGAACAAACTAGCAAAACCCTAGAAGGTAATGAAGAAGGAAAATTAGATCAAGTAAAGATGTTGTGAGCTATTTCAAAGATTGGAAAGAGACCTATAGTTGATGTGCTAAATTATATTGGTAATTTGAACCCTGAAGAGTTGATTGATTGGATAAATGACATGGAAGAATATTTTGAATACGAGGAGGTTGAAGATCCAGAAAAGGTGAAATTTGCAAAGACAGTTGAAAAGACATGCTTCTATATGGTGGAAAGAAGTTCAGTTGGAAAGAAATAGGAGAGGAAAATAAAAGATTACAAAGTGGGACCGGATGGTGACAAAATTGAAGAATCAATTTATACCTGCTGACTATGAGTTGGAACTGTTGAAAAGATTGCAAAACCTAAGACAAAAAGAGAATTTGTGAAGGAGTACACTGAAGAATTTCATAAAATGATCATAAGGATAGGACATGGTGAAGAAAGCAAGGAGAAAGTGGCTAGATACATCAATGGACTGAGATTGAACATTTAAGAGGAATTGAGTTTGGTAAGGATGACATCTTTGGAGGAAGCATATCAGTTTGCCCTGAAAGTTGCAGAGAAGCTGAATAAGAGACATGATCAGAGATAGACAGGTAGACGAGGAAAATTTTAGAGAAGTGGGACTTGTTCCGAAGGAGATAGACCATTTGTGGAATGGAACAAGTTTGATACCCTGTTGAAGAAGGATGACAAAGATAACATGGCTTATTGGAGAGATGACATAAATTTTTACCTGAGAGGAAACCCCAGTGCATACTAGAATGAAGGATATAGAAGAGAAGGAAGAGGATTTGATAAGAGGACATTCAGAGGTACTTGTTTCAAGTTTGGAGGTGAAGGACATAGAGCATTTAAATGTAATTAGAGTACTATAAGCAAGAAGATAGAAAATAGTGGAAGAGCAACCTATGTTGAAGAAGAGCCTGTTGAATCACCCAGTTCTATTGGTAAACTCGAGAAAAGAGAGTCATTGGTAATGAGGAGAGCACTATTCCAAGTATAGACAAATGAGGAACCGTCACAGAGAAAAAGTCTATTCAGAACAAGATGCAAATCAGGAGGTAAGTGTTGTAAAGTTGTAATTGATAGTGGTAGTTCATATAACCTAGTTTTAGAGGAGATGGTGACTAAGCTAAAGTTGGAAAGATTGAAACACCCTAAACCCTATCAGATAGCATAGATTCAGGATGATCATAAGGTATTGGTGAGTGACCAATGTTTGGTGAAATTTCATATTGAATCTTATCATGATGAAGTCTTGTGTGATGTTATGCCTATGGATGTTTGTCATATCTTGTTGGGTAGACCTTGGCAATATGATAGAAAAGTTATACATGATGGGAGAAATAATACATATACTATAACAGCAAATGGGAAAAGAATTACTTTGATTCCTTTAGAAGATGATCCTAAAGATATGGTATGTGGGAATGCTAGAATCTGTTTGGTAGATGGAAGGAAATTTTTGGATGGTTTGAAACAGGAAAGTATGTGTTATGCTTTGATTCCTAAGAAGCCTGAAGTGGTGAAGAAAGAAACTAAACCAGATGAGATAAGAGAGTTGCTGACAGAGTATGAAGACATCATATCAGATAATATGCCTGATAGATTACCACCTATAAAGAGTATCAGTCATCAAATGGATCTTATACCAGGAGAAAGTTTGCCTAACCAAGCAACACAGAATGACACTAGCAGAAAATGAAGAATTGAATAGATAGATACAAGAGTTGTTGAGGAAAGGTTTGATCAAAGAAAGTTTGAGTCCTTGTGCAGTACCTGCAGTGTTAGCACCAAAGAAGGATGGAGAATGGAGAATGTGTACTAACTCTAGAGCAATAAACAAGATCACAGTTAAGTATAGATTTCCTTTACTTAGGATGGATGATATTATGGATTGTTTGAGTGGAGCAAGATATTTCACAAAGATAGACTTGAAGAGTGGATACCATTAGATCAAAATCAGAGAAGGTGATGAATGGAAGACTACTTTTAAGACAAATGAAAGATTGTTTGAGTGGTTAGTGATGCCTTTTGGATTGACAAATGCACCAAGTACTTTCATGAGATTGATGAATGAAGTCTTGAAGAAATTCTTGGGTAAGTTTGTAATTGTGTACCTGGGTAATATTCTAATTTTCAGTAAAATAAGGGAAGAACATTTGTGGCATATTAGACAAGTTTTGCAGAGGTTGAGAGAAGAGAAATTGCTGATAAACATCAAAAAGTGTAGTTTCATGAAGGAAGAACTAGTATATTTGGGATTTGTGATTTATGTAGAAGGATTGAAGATGGACCCTGAGAAAGTGAAAGCAATTGTTGAATGACCTACACCGAAGAGCATTGGAGAGGTTAGATCATTTCATGGATTGGCTACTTTCTACCGAAAGTTCATCAGAAATTTTAGTTCAGTTTGTAACCCTATGATAGAGACAATGAGAGGTGACAGAAAAGAATTTAAGTGGACATAAGGAGTAGACAAAAGTTTTGAACTATTGAAGCAGAAAGTGATAGAGCAGCTTGTTTTGGCATTACCAGATTTCAATAAGGTATTTCAAGTTGATTGTGATACAAGTGGAAGTGCAATTGGAGCAGTATTAAGTCAAGAAGGTAGACCTGTAGCTTATTTTAGTGAGAAGTTGAATGATGCAAGGAAAAGATATTCAGTTTATGATCAAGAGTTCTATGCCATATTTCAAGCCTTGAAGAAGTGGAGACATTATTTGTTGCCTAAGGAGTTTGTGTTGTATATAGATCATCAAACTTTGTAATATTTGAACAATCAAGGTAAGTTGAATAAGAGACATATGAGATGGGTAGAGTTCATGCAGAGTTATACTTTTGTGTTGAAGCATAGGAGTGGTAAATCAAACAAAGTTGTTGATGCCTTGAGTAGGAGAAGAAACTTGTTGACAGAGATGAGATTTGAAGTGTTGGGATTTGATGAATTGAAGAGCATGTATGAGGGAGACACTAATTTTGCAGAACCTTGGAAAGCATGTAAGGAACCTATTGTGACAGATAGGAGTAAGTGGTTAGATTATTTTATTCAAGAAGATATGTTGTTCAAAGGAAGTTAGTTGTGCATACCTAGAAGTTCTATGAGGGATAATTTGATCAAGGAGAAACACAGTGGTGGATTGGCAGAACACTTTGGCATTAATAAGATAGTGGCTTTGGTGAGTGAAAATTACTTTTGGCCTCATATTCATAAGGATGTTCAGAGATTTGTGCAAAGTTGTAGAGTTTGTCAAGTTGTAAAAGGGAGTAGTCAAAATATTGGATTGTATAAACCTTTAACAGTTCTAGAGAGACCTTGGGAAGACATAAGGATGGATTTTGTAATGGGATTACCTAAGACACAGAGAGGATATGATTCAATATTTGTAGTGGTTGACAAATTTTCAAAGATGGCTCATTTCATACCTTGTAAGAAGACAACTAATGCAATACATGTAGCTAACTTATTTTTCAAGGAGATTGTGAGATTGCATGGATTACCTAAGAGTATAGTTTCAGACAGAGATACAAAGTTTGTTGGATACTTTTGGAAGACACTTTGGAAGAAGATGAAGATAGATTTGAAGTTCAATTCAACTTTTCATCCATAGACAAATGGACAGATAGAGGTAGTGAATAGGAATTTGGGAAACTTGTTGAGATGTTTGGTTGGAGACAAAGCTGGAAGCTGGGATTTGGTTCTTTCAAAAGCAGAGTTTGCATACAATAATTCAGTAAATAGGAGTACCAGAAGAACACCTTTTGAGACTGTTACCGAAGTGAATCCTAGAGGAGTTGCAGAACTGAGAGACATTAGTACAGAGGAAAAGAGAAGTGCAAAAGCAAAAGAATTTGCAAATCACATGAAGACAGTGCATAATCAGGTGAAGAAACATTTGGAAGGTATGAACAGTAAGTACAAAGAGAAGGTTGATGAGAAGAGGAGACATAAGGAATTTGAAGTCAGAGATGAAGTCATGGTGTACTTGAGAAAAGAAAGATTTCCAGTTGGGACATATAATAAGTTGAAGATGAAGAAGTTTGGACCTTGTAAGATACGCAAGAAATTTGATTCAGGCAATGCATATGAAGTAGATTTACCAGAGACATTGGGTATTTCACCAATTTTCAACATTGTAGATCTTTATCAGTATCATGAAGCAGAGTTCAGTGACAACATGGAAGAAGACCTAAAGAAGTAGTTACCACAACAAGCACCGGAGCAGATAGAAGACATTTTGGATAGCAGAGTTGGACATGGCACTAGAGGCAGACAATACAAAGAATATCTTGTGAAGTGGAAAGGCAGACCAGAAGAAGATTCATCTCAGATTTCTCAGGCTGAGGTGGACTGTCTTGGTTCTCCCCTAGCCCTAGAAAAGTGAGGGACTCACTTTTTCAATAACCTCGGATGTCTGATGCAGGAGCATCCCTGGTTCAAGAGTAATCTTGCATCAACCAAAACATTTGCATTTCAGTTCTTTCATTTTCTAGTTTAGTTCAGGTAGTTCAGTTAGAAGTAGTTTCAGCTTGTGGTCCGGCATTGGTATTTCACACCTTGCAGATCTGGACTTAGCATCTACATTCATTCATCTTCATCATATCAAGAATTCAGAGCATTTGGATAAGTTACCGGAAAGATATCGTTATCAGAAGATTAACTGTTTCTCAAAGCAGAGCATTCTAACAGTTCCTGATAATTAGCTAAAGGAGAAGGCTTGCAGATCATTCCTTAACTTGTAGATCCTAATGACACATCATTGAATGATCCTTGGTTTGTGGCCGACCTTCCTCAGAGGTCCACACATTGTTCCATTCATTTGAGGAAGTGTTCTATCCATTTAGGTCTGACCTATCTGTGAACACGTTATATCTCTTCATTGGAGTTTGTGACCTTCCTTGGCCAATGTGGAGGAGCCTATTGGTCTAGAATTGATATATAATGATGTAATAGATCCTTAGGAAAGTATTTATGATGATTTAGAAGTTTGATAGTGTAGATTTGTATGAGAGGACTTCAAAGCCTTATCTTGTGCATGTAGGTAATTAGGCCTGTGACCTGAATTGTAAGCCTGCATGTTGCCGACCTGAATGTATTTGAATTCTTTGATATACTGAATGACTGAATCTGCATTTGTTCCATTCCTTTAAGTTGTTACCGTTGTGTTTACTCTTGCTGCACGATCCAGACAGTTCATTCTGTGAACCCTCCTACCGTAACTGCACCACTAAGCCAGCCAAAGCCAAGTAGTAGAATCAAATGGTTGAGCTTCCAAAGCAACGATGTCTTGGTAGAGCTCTTGAGTGGTGGCTTCATATGAGCAATGGTTAAAATAGGCAAGTTACCACCCATAAATGTAGAAGAACCACAAAGTACGGGTTATGGCATCATTCCACCAAGAAATCCACTTACCATGCAAAGGACATGGCTCCAAATTCCAGACCTGTTGAATGTGTGCTGATGTGGCTTTGTGATTGAGAAGAGACATGTTTAGAAAAAAATGACTCTTCATTGCTTTGGGCCTAGAGATCTGCCACTCGATATAGAATTGTATTGGGAGATGGTCAAACATGACAACATTTGCCAATGGTTCAACTAGCAAGGAATACCAACTAGCAAAAGTAAAAAGGATTGGGTGGATATCATAGCCCGATCAAGCTCCTTTAAGACCCTATCAAGTATGGCTCTCAAATTGCTCCATGTGTACCATGTCGTATTATCATGGTGGTTCAACATGTGTTAGGATTGAAAAGACCCAATTTATTATGCATAAAGAACCAAGCCTCTCTTTCATCAGTTGTCCAATGCATAGGAAAGGCTCCACATTTATCATAATCCATCTTGATCATATTAAAATCCCCACACAAAACCCAAGTGGCAGAAAGCATTGAATTGGAAATCAATTGCCAAAGGGAAGATCTCTCTATGACATCATTGGGACCAAAAACAGTAATAATCCCAAAGAAATGATTATTAACATTGAAAAGAGACCACAATGCATGGTTAGTGGGGTCACATCCATGATCAACCAATAGATGATGCCATGTGGGTGGGAGAAAGGTGATAACTTCACCTTGACCAACTTCATGATTACTGCAAAGAAAATGGCTGGAAGGCCAAATAACACAACAAGCTACAAAAAACAAGAAACCTGACACTTTAACCTCTAAGGTAAAGAATATCTAAACCTAGAAATTAAGAATGAACTTCACAATGAAATATTTCTGGGGCAGGTTTGTAAGACCTCACACATTCCAAGAAATATAGTTCATTTAATGATCGCTGAGAGGATCTCCTCGCTATCCAGCCTCTCAAGGGAAGAATAACTACTCTGTAACACCACATTGGGTGCCTCAAAGCTCCTAATTTGGAAGTTGAGTTGCATAGGATATTGTGGCCTTAGCATGAATTCATCATCCTCTAATAGCCCAAATGGGCTTCGGGACCTCCTCTTAGTAGTGACAACTAGCGACTGAGAAATCACTCAAGTTGCTAGTGAAGCCTTAGAATCTATCACCATGCTCGATGCTCTAGCATCAGTGAGCTTTGAAACATTTGAAGCTGAAACCCCTAGGCCTATAGGCCTAAAGGGGGCTTGGAAGTGCTAGTGTTCCTAGCTTTGTAGTTAACCATTATAGATCAACCTTCCTCTTCTTTTACAGGAGGTGATGCCTTGGAAGAGGGATGAGTTGAGGGATTTGGTCATTGAGAGGTAAAGGACAATCCCATATCTTGTGTTCAGAGGATTGGCATCGATAACAAGTGTTGGGAAGGTTAATATACTAGATGTACTCTAAGAATAATGGGTTTGACCAATATAAATGTCCACTAAATCCATGAGGTTGGAAAGGTCCACCTTGACATAGACTTGGTGTTAAGGACAAGCCGAATAGAACTTCTCAAGTTCTATGCAAACGACAGAACCTAAAGAAGAAGCTATCTAGCTGAGAAATTTTTAGCACAGTGTCACCTTTTGAGTTGACATTATTTATTTATTGGTAATATTTCCTGAACAAGAGCCGGTTTGCTGTATTGTATTTTGGGTCATACCTTTGTTTTTGAAATCGGCTCTTGATCCTTCAAATTTGACCTGTTTATCGTCTTTGTAGACAAGGTTACTTAAAGTTTGAACCTTTGAACCTAAACCATTTTCAAAGTTCAAATGGTTCTATATGTTTTATGCATCTTTGAACTTCCGGGTTGAACTTGAATCTTTTGTTCAAGGTTCAATGGTTCAACGGTCTAAAGTTCAACACTCATTGCCTTCTTATAAGTCGGGTCACGCAGTTACCTTGTGTAATTAATGTATCGATTGAACCTTCCGCTCGTACTCTATAGTGGGGTTCAATGGTTCAAGGTTCAACAGTTCACTGTTTCATAGTTGGAAGCCTTTTACCAAAGTCGCGTCATTGTTTGTTGGTCTACATAACCTTTTCGTCTTTGAACCTTCATATTGAACCATAGCTTTACAAGTTCAACGGTTCATAAGCTCAAGTTCCTATTTCCGTAAGTGAAACCTTTGCTCATCTATATGGTCCAATTGGTATGGTCGAACCGCCGCATTGAACCATGTCCTTAAGGTTCAATGGTTCAATAGTTCAAAGTTTTGGTGATTTTGGTCCCATTTGTTCCCATGGCTTTCTAAGTCAAATTTAGCGGGAAAGTTGGAGGAAAATATGTCAGAAACTCGTTATGAAACCGAGAGTTCTAATTTGGCAGAGGTTACGGATAATCATTATACATCATGATGGCGCGTGAATAATACTTGCTATTAATGAAAAGGTCAGAATTTATGTCTTTTCAAATATTTCCAGCACGTATTGCTTTGAGTGATAATTATTCAATCTGGTTAATGCCATTGTTAATTAAGAACAAGCCAGATTTAGCGAGTAAACAAACTATGCAACGCAGAGGAGAATAACGCAGGAAGTATTAGGTTCTTATTACTCAAATTTCACAGTGAATTCAGATATCTTGAAGGTGAGTTCTGTTCCTCCTATGTGCTATTCCTATTTCTTAGCTGGAAAGAAGAATCTCTTGAGTCTCTGTCATTATTTTCAAAATTTGAAGTGTTTTTCATTGTAATCCTCCAAGTATGGCTTTAAAATCTACATCGTTGGGGAATGAACATGGTCCTGGTCTTATTTATTCTCACTCTAAATTTGGAGATATTGCGTTGGTTCAATACGATTTAGAAGAATTCAAAGAAAGAACTAGAAACCCTATTCAAACCCCTACGATGAAGAAAATTGTAGATAGCAGCTTAGTTGAAGCCGCAGCTTTTCCTCATGTTATACTATGCCCAGAATTGGTTCAAGAGTGTATGAATAGGTACGACCCCCAGGACAGGTGCATCAGAAATGCAAGCGGCGATGTGTTATTTCATGTCAACAGACAAACCCTCATGTCTGTGATGAAGATACCACCTAAAGAGGCGTATTCCAGCCTTGACATTACTTCCTCCTATGGGTATTTCTCAGAGAAGAAACCAACTTACAAAAGTGTAATAGCGAGAAACTGGCTGCTAAAATTTCAGAAGGGCGGTTCAAGGTTGCCCAGGCCACTCACTAGGGATCATTTGATTAAAGAAGTGATGGATATTGTGATATTGTTACATAGACTGAGGGGTAGTCAACATGCCTATTATTGGGAGGATTAGATGTACTTTTTCATACAAGTCATCCTTCAAGGGGAACAATATTTAGATTGGGCCGAAATAGTGGCTGATTGTCTACATCAGGGTTTGAGTAATTATCTGGGTAACAGAGATTTCTATATGTCTTCGTACTTGTTCTATTGTCTAGCATCTACAAGAGAGTGGTTTGACCTACCCCATGCACCCATAGCTGAGAATAGTAAGATTTATGAATATTATTCATAGTTGCAGAGAAGGAATTGCTATGAAAATTATAAAAGGGTTAATGATGTCTTCACTGGGAAAATGACTTATGAACTGGCAAGAAATCTAGGTAAAAGAATGTCCAGTGAAGCAATGCAACTGATTAGCATCTATGGTAGCTTCTTCATTCAATTTTCTGAGTTCACTTACGTCAGAGTTGGAGGATTTGATGGTGAACCTGTGAAGTTACCTAGATATGTGTTTGATCATTTCGTGCTGATGGAGGTATGTAGACAGCTGGCACATGTTGATAAGAAATTCTCATCAAAAAAGGGTTTTGGTATTTCTTTTCCTATTGAACTTGGGCATTATTCATGCCAATCAAAATCTGATGCCTTGAATTTGGAGGTGAACCTTAAAAGGTTCAATTTTTAGTTCTTCACTGCCAAGACTTAATTCGACAGTAAAGGATTTGTCAGAGATAACCTAGACCCTGGAACAGGGCATTCACATATTCCTAAACTAGAGGACTACTGGGAAGACTGTCCAGATGAATTTGAGGTCAAGAGAAGGCTGTGGTGTAGGTTTTATTTGGGGCAGATAATTACTCTCAATTTAAACATGGATATTTCTAGAATTATTGATAATGAAAAACAGGTGGTTGACCCACAGTTTGAAAAAGTAAAACACTTACCCATTCCAGAAGTTGACTAGAGCAAAAAGGAGGAAGACAGAATTGAAGTTAAAACTCTTCCAGTGATAAGGAGAACTGAGAAATGGTTGAGGGAAAAGAGACAGGAAGGGCTTCAGGATAGAAATGCCCAACAAATCACTTCAATGATTGGATCCTCACTTCCTATAGACTCTTCTAACCAACCTGTTGCTATCTTTGGTGCAGGTGCTTCCAAGCCATCAACTGAAAGAAGCCCTACCACTAAGAGATCTAGAAGAGTCCTCACAGATATCTTACCCTCTCGTATTACCAGGTTGAGGACTAAAGGGAAAAGAAAGAAACAGGTTTCTGAAACAATAGTTGTTGATTTGAATTCAGAGGAAGATTCAGAAGAACCTATGGGTGACAAGGAGCTAAGTCCACACAGAACAGAGGAAGTTGACACCGGGTCACAGTCAGGGACCGTTCTAGAGACTCCTAAAATATTGATGATTTCAAATGTATCCTCTGATGGATTAAACCCTGAGAAGACAACCTCAGCCCCTGCACCAAAGTGGCTAGAGAGTTCTATCTCCGACAAGAAAAAGGTAATTCCTTTTGTCGTCCCTTTAGAGGACATGGTAAGCAAATGTTTGGGGAAAACCCCCAAGTCCAAGAAACTCAAGACGACATCCAGAATAAACATTGATCCAAACACTGGTAACTGGAGTGCTGAAATAGCTAAGCCAGTGACAGAGGAAGAAGTGCAGGATCCAACAGCGCACGATTTCACTATGGAGAAAGTGGATCTCAGTGCTACTTCCAGAGCTACAGATGTCCACCACCTTGAAGCATCTACTAAGAGAATAGTTAGTCAAACCTGGAAAGATGAAAAGGACAAGAGGGAGTTAAAGCAAACTCTGCGTTCAATGGCAGAGTACATTGATGCTATTCACAACCCTAACCCGTAGCCAATCTCACAACTCTCCCTGTCTTTTGACCCAAAATCACCTATTAACCAGAAGTTATTGGATCAAGTTCACAGAAGCAAAATGGTGGCAAAAACGTTTGACAGTTGGTTGGATAACATTGAACAAAAAGGAACTGAATACATTCATGAGCTCAAGAGCATATATGATCTGACTACTAACACCATTGAGGATCTTAAAGCATAGGTTGCTGTTTGGGCGAAAGATCAAGGTAAGTGGGCGAGTGTAATAAACCAAATAGATGAAGTTCAGAAATATGGGCTGGCGAAGTTTTGACAGAAAAAAGCCTGACTGGTTTGGACGAGGATTTGTTATATGTGAACAAGAAAAATATTGAATGGAGGAATTCCATATCCCGGCAAGGACGTTTTGAACTTTCAAAGTTAATTAAGGAGATAACAGAATTCACTCAATCGCTGCAACATGACTTGCAATGTATTGATGTTAAATACATTAAAGATGATGGAAAACTAGTGGAAGATGTCGATGCAATGGACCAATCTTTCAAAGATAAAATCGGCTTCGTCAGAGAAAATGACAATATTTTAATTGAGGACTTCTCTAGGATTTCTAAAGTTGAGTCACTACTTTACCTCTACATCGACGCACTTCCAGAACACAAAGAAAAATTTGGGAAAATGCGAAGGGAAAAGGAAGTTTGGAAGTCAAGAATGAAACATATAGGTATTCCCAACTTCCTGAAGATTTAGGAATTCGTTGCAGCTTTTCAGGAGTGGAAGTCCCAACGTGCTTCCCAGGCCATCGACGACAAATCTGGAGATGCAAATCCTTTGTCCCAGTCATGATTTCGTTGTCTCACTTTCTTTATTTCTGTTTCGCTTTTATGTTATTTTCGGCAAATCTTGATCTTTAAAATTAGTTGTTATAAACTAAATCCCTTGCGGGTCAGAGTTATGTTAACTTTGGGTTTGATTTACTCAAAGACATGATTAAGACATTCATATATATAGGTTTTTAAAATCTTTGTAGGACAGAAAAAGTTAGGAAAAAGAAAGAAGCAAGGGAATTTTAGCAAAACCGTTTTATAGTTTTACATTATGTGATAATTGTCTGAGAAATTTTTCATCTGTGAATGGAAAGAAGAAACAATTACTGCTTACTTGAATCTGTGCGTCTAAGTGTTTGGAGTTAGATTTTCTGTGTGAAATCTCCTTTCATCTGGTAATTGCTCTTTTATTGGACAATTCCTCATATGTGTTCTATTATTTATTGGTTTAGCAAATTCATATGTATGTGTTCATGTATTTGAATGTATCAAAAATAGAATCTGTGCATTCTATTACACACTATTGCTGTATAAATTTACCACATTCATAACATAGTTATGTATGAATGTCAGTTTGCCTTAAGCATTTTCTAGTTAAAAGTGCATTTGGGTAGTCAAATTTATTAAATTCATTGAAAATCTTAAAGGGAACTGTACCTAAATTTAGAGGGGAACTGATTTAAAGAGTTCACCCATTTGTTGCCTAACTCGTTTGTTCTTCAGAGAGGGGTATAGAGTCAAAATAAACCATTTTTAGAATAAGGACAAATCTGTTAGCCAACAGTTTTTGGCGACTCTGCTGGGGATAAAATCATTAATTAAAAGATTGGTCACCTGAATAAGAAGCAACAATGGTGCTTCCACATTAAAACATAATTCATGTTCTGCAACCCAATCTTGGATTTCAAGATGAGTAGGAAGACATTATTGGCCAGTTGAATACCCTTGCTTGGCGTACTCGTCGGAATAGTGAAGATTACAAAAGAGCAAGCAGAGTATTAGAACAAGAAGAGGAATTGGCTGATAACCTGAGATTGCTGTTACTCGGGCAGAGAAGAAGGCAGGCATGAAACGCAGCAAGAAATCAAGTCCTTGAAGCGCAAAGAAATCAATAACTGCCTATTCAGCCACAACATTTTAAGTTGGATTCTAGACCGTATACCAGGTCTTTGAGGAGAGAGGGAGTTGAAGATTCTACCTTTGAAGCACTGCAAAATTTTAATTTTCCTTATATCCCTACGCGTGCAAGAAAAGCTAGAAGTAGACCTCCGAGTCCTCCTAAACCTTCTACTTCCCCTGTCTGTCAAGCTTTAACTCTTTCAGGCACTGTTATCCCCTCAGCTATAAATTTTCTACCCATGGCCCAACCTTGGGGAGAAACCATAGGGCCTTTGAACCTAGGGGCTAACCTAAATCCTTTACCTAAAAATGCAAGAGAAAATTTGCCCAGGTTCAATGGAGATGGCAAACAATCACTAGAAGAACATTTGTGTGCATTTGCAACAGCATGTAGTGTGTTAGGTGTACAACACCAAGATGTTGCCATAAGGCTCTTTGTGCAGACTTTGACTGACACTGTGGCACAATGGTTCTACCACCTAACCAATTCCTCAATTTTAAATTGGAATGACATGAAGACTACTTTTGAAAATAGGTTCAAAAGTGCAGAGGGCGAGCATTACCTCCTTGCACAGCTGACTCAGCTTAAGAAAGAGATTCATGAACCTATGAGGGAATTCGTGGCTAAATTTAATAGAATTGTGAACAAAATCCTTGCTGCTAAAAGACCATCTGGCGAAAATCAAAAATGTTTTTTTATTAATTCCATGCCTCCTGATATTACCTTCCATCTCAGGAGAGGAGTAATTGTCGATTTACCAGCTGCACAAGCCTTAGCCGTCGGATTGGAGGATGATCTCATTATGGCCGATAAATGGAAGAGAGAGGTACAGGTGCCAAACACCCAACCCTCATCATCTACAGATCCTGTAGTGCAAAGGTTGGTTAATGATATGATTGCCTTAAAGAGGCAACTACCTAAAACTGGTGCCCCCTTCCAACAACCATATCAAGATATAAGCAGAAGGAATTTGAATCAACAAGCAAATACTGGTAGAGCTTTACCCTTGACATCAGCACAGCCAAGACTAGCTATTGAAGCTCCTCCTGGAAGGGGAACTATGTGTATTTTTCACTTGACTACTGACCATGATGGAAATTCTTGCCTAGAAATGCTCAGGTACACTCAGATGACGGCTACTCAAGATATGCTAGGGGAATCCATAGAAGAAGAAAGGAACTTTGAGGAACCTAGCGGCTCTGAAATACACTTCCTTGAATATGAGTCTGATTTAGAAAGGGGGGGTGAAATATTGGTTACCCTTGAAGATCCTTCATGCGCTGTGCTCACCAGGAGTCAAAGGAATGTGAGATCCTCTAATACTTAAGAAGTACCTGGCAAAGGTAAGGAACCTTTAACTAGAACCCATGATGCTAATTTGAAGGTTCAAGAAACTAAACTGTTGCATAGAAATGATTCAGATGCTTCTTTCGATATTGTAGATTTCTGTAAGTCTACAAAAATTCAAATCTCTCCTATTAAGTATCTCAAGTTGAAACCTACTAAACTTGACAAGCTGGTTAAACATGTTAAAGGTAGTCCTACACAAACCAAATCTGAGAGTCAATTAGAGGTTGATGCTGAATCTCCCATTGCTCGACTATTTGCTTCCTCATCTGAGTCAGCCATGACTACCCCTAAAATGACTCCCAATTCATCAACCAATGCTCCTTATACTGATTTGAAACCCAATCCTTTCTATGTGTCTTTGTTTATCAATGGTCATAAACTTAGAAACTGCATTATAGATTTAGGAGCCTCTGACAACATTATGCCTTCCTCTATGGCTAAAGCCTTAGGGTTATCACTCACAAAAACATTTGGTAGATGTTATTCTATGGATGGAAAACAGGTTTCCTTGCTTGGGCAGATTAAAGATGCACGAGTTGCTCTTGCAGCCTACCCTGACAAAAAGGTGAAATTAACTATTTTGGTAGCAGATATTCCTGCTAGTTATGGAATGCTTTTGAGCAGGACATTTTGCAAGGATTTGGGTAGACAAATCAAATTGGATTGGTTAGAGGCCACAATCCTAGTGGGGAAGCGGAAAGTGAAGCTGGAAACTGAGCCCAAGTGTAAGTTCACTGTCTACCCCTCTGATGATCCCAAGGCCCAGATTTTATTTGAGGAATGTGAATTTGGCAACTATTTTCTCTCCTCTAAACAGAGCTGTGAGGTAGACCCCATAGAAGAATTAATGCAAAGATCTGTACATTCTGATGACCTATGGGTTATGGAATTTGATGGCAGTTGTGCTACTACTGGTTCAGGGGCTGGGGTTGTGTTGATCTCACCTGAAGGTGAAATTTTTTCTTATTCTTTTAAGCTGGAGTTCAAAAACACCAACAATACTGTAGAATATGAAGCTTTACTGCTTGGGCTTTTTGAAGCCAAAGGAAGGGGTGTGAAGGTACTTAAGGTGAAGGGTGATGCTGAATTAATTGTGAAACAGGTAAGGGGGATCTTTTCTGTTAAGAATGAAAGACTAAAGCATTACAGAAATAGGGTATGGGACGAGATCAAATATTTTGATGCCTTCTCTATCGAAACAATTCCCAGAGATCAAAACTCCTGAGTAGATTCTTTAGCAGTATCAGCTTCTCTCCTTTTGCCACATCCAGATTTCAAAAAAGATTCTTATAGAATAGAAATGGTATATCGTCCTAATGTCCCCGACAATGCTGAGAACTAGCAAGTTTTTGAGAGTGATAATCAGATTAGAAAGTTTTTAGAAAATGCTGAAATGTTTCTAGGGACCTATTTTGAAGGTTCCGAAATGGAGTGTAAAGAATTCAGTCCTGATCCTGGGATTAATCCAAAAGATGACATGATTCAGTTAAAGGGAAACAAAATCCCTAAAGGATTGGTTTCTTTAGAACATTTGTTTTCTCGAAGAGATGAATATATTAAAGGCAAACCTCCCTATGTTCCTGATAAAGCAGAGGATTATGAGAAAATAAACATTGGGAACGAAGCTGATCCTAAATGGATATCCATTGGTAAATCCTGTTCTTCAGAGGAGAAAAACAAACTAATCAAATTGTTAATCAAGTATAAGGATGTTTTCGCCTAGTGCTATGATGATCTTAAAAATTTTAGACATGGACAGTTTCAACACCATATTCCATTAAAAGCAAACGCAGCTCCATTCAGGCAGACGCTGAGGAATTATAACCCAAAAGTTGCTGAAGCCATTTTTAAAGAGATTGATAAGATGTTGAAAGATAGAATTATCTACCCAATCCATCACTCCACTTGGGTGGCAAATATTGTTCCAGTTTGAAAGAAGAATGGAGAAATAAGAATCTGCATTGACTTTTGGAACTTGAACCAGGCCAGCCTGAAAGATAACTATCCCTTGCCTGTGATGGACCACATCTTGCAGACAGTTGCCGGGTCTAAAATGATGTCTATGCTGGATGGTTTCTCAGGTTACAATCAAATAGGCGTGGCTGCAGAGGATCAACATAAGACTGCTTTCACCACACCTCGAGGAACCTATGCCTATAATCGAATGCCCTTTGGCTTGATTAATGCAGGAGCAACTTTTCAGCGGGCAATGGATTCATCTTTTAGAGATCTGAAGAACAGAATTATTGTTATTTACCTGGATGATCTGACTGTTTTCTCCAAGAAAAATGGGATCACTTGAGAGATCTGGAGTCTGTCTTACAAAGGTGTCAAAGCCATGGCATCTCACTCAATCCCAAGAAGTCATTTTTCTGTGTGACTGAGGGAAAATTGTTGGGACACCTAGTCTCAAAAGACGGAATCAGAATTGATCCAAAGAGGGTCAAGGCAATTCAATAGCTTAATCTCCCTTCAAATAGGACTGGAGTCAAGTCCTTCTTCGGTCAAATCAATTTTCTTAGAAGGTTCATTCCTGACTTTGCTGAGATTACAAAACACATTGTTGGAATGATGAGTGAGAAACAACCATTTAAGTGGAGTGAAGTTGCTAAGAAGGCATTTGAGGATATCAAGGAAGCAATTGCAAACACTCCCACTTTGGTAAATCCTAATTTTCAAAAGGATTTTATTATTTATTGTTATGCTTCGGAACACACCATGTCAGGTATTTTGTTACAGAAAAATGAATTGGATGAAGAGGTTCCCATAGCTTTCATGAGCGTTCCCCTTAAAAAGCATGAGCTGAAATATTCTTTGGTTGAAAAACAAGCTTTTGCTGTGGTTAAAGTTGTTAAACAATTCAAATATTATATACTTCATTCCCATACAGTTGTATTTGTTCCAAATTCAGCTATGAAAAGTATTTTGACTCAGCAAGAAGTGGGATTAAACAATAGAGCAACGTGGGTTGCTAAAATTCAGGAATATGATTTGGAAGTTAAACCTACTAAGCTAATCAGGGGTCAAGGCTTATGTAAGTTGATTGCTGAGAACAAAGAACAAAAAGGAGAAGGACTCCCCACAGTTTTATTGGTAAGCTTACAGGACCCTTGGTTTTTAGATGTAGCACATTATCTTACATATGGGGATTGTCCTAATCACTTATCTCCTAAAGAGAAAAGAAATCTGAAGCTAAAGGCGGCAAAATATGTTATTTTGGGGGATGTCCTTTATAAGAAAGGATTAGATGGAACTTTCCTAAGATGTGCAGATAAAGAGTAGCAGGATAAGCTCTTGGAAGTTTTCCATAATGAAGCTTGTGGTGGACATTTTTTTTCTTCAGTTACAGCTTTCAAAATCCTTAGAAATTGTTACTATTGGCTAGGGATGTTTAAGGATGCGTATAGATGGGTGGCTAACTGTGAAAAATGTAAGATGTTTTCAGGAAGGCCACAACTTGCAGCTCTACCTTTGAGGCCTGTTGTTATTGAAGAACCCTTTAAACAATGGGGATTGGATTTTATTGGGCCTATCTCACCCCCCTCAAGTGCAGGGCATACCCACATCTTAACAGCAACAAATTATTTCACAAAATGGGTTGAGGCAGCCCCTATAAAAAGAACGACTTCGGAGGTGGTTTGCAATTTTCTCAAAGAAAATATTTTGGTATGATTTGGTGTCCCCCAGAAGATTGTAGCAGATAATGCTACCAGTTTCTCTTCAGTTGAAATGACTTCTTTTTTTTATGAACATAGTATATCTCTCTCCCATTCATCAGATTACTACCCCCAAGGGAATAGACAAGCTGAGTCCAGTAACAAGAATCTGATTGCTATCATGAAGAAATTGGTGAATGACAACCCCAGAGATTGGCATAAGAAGTTGTACGAAGCACTCTGGGCCGACAGAATAACTCCAAAAAGAGCAATTGGAATGGCTCCTTTTGAATTAGTTTATGGAATAGGTGCCCAATTATCTTTACTTCTGGAGCTATCTACAGCCAAGCTGCAAAGTGTAATTGAGGATCATATTTCCAAGATTCCATGGAGAAGAGGATTATGTATTTAACTAAGATTGAAGAAGAGAGAAATGAGTTGGTTGACTGAATTACTGTACATCAGGCCAGGGTTAAAGAAATTTTTGACAGGAAAACAAGGCCTAGGAAATTTATGGAAGGAGATGAAGTATTACTGTGGGATAGAAGAAGAGAACCAAAGGGTGCACATAGCAAATTCAACTCTCTTTGGAAAGGACCATTCAGAATTCATCAGGTATTGGGTCCAAATTCTTTTATATTGGAGTATCTTGATGGAGTTACTTTACCCCTGTCCTATAATGGACAGGACCTCAAGTTGTATCATCTATAAAATAGGGTCCCCTGTTTTGTACATAGTCTTCCCTTTTGTTTGGTTTTGTGTTTTTCTTTTCCCATTTTTGTTTTGTCCCGTTCCGTTTCCTTTCTTCTCTATTTTCCTTTTTCTGCGAAACCAGAGCTTCTGAGTTCTCTGCATTTTGCCATAAAATGCAATCCCCAGTCAGAGCCAATGTTACCTTTTGAGTCGCCATTATTTATTTATTGGTAATATTTCCTGAACAAGAGCCGGTTTGCTGTATTGTATTTTGGGTCATACCTTTGTTTCTGAAATTGGCTCTTGATCCTTCAAATTTGACCCATTTATCGTCTTTGTAGACAAGGTTACTTAAAGTTTGAACCTTTGAACCTGAACCATTTTCAAAGTTTAAATGGTTCTATATGTTTTATGCGTCTTTGAACTTCCGGGTTGAACTTGAACCTTTTGTTCAAGGTTCAATGGTTCAACAGTCTAAAGTTCAACACTCATTGCCTTCTTATAAGTTGAGTCACGTAGTTACCTTGTGTAATTAATGTATCGATTGAACCTTTTGCTCGTACTCTATAGCGGGGTTCAATGGTTCAAGGTTCAACAGTTCACTGTTTCATAGTTGGAAGCCTTTTACCAAAGTCGCGTAACTATTTGTTGGTCTACATAACCTTTGCATATTTGAACCTTCATATTGAACCATAGCTTTACAAGTTCAACGGTTCATAAGCTCAAGTTCCTATTTTCGTAAGTGAATCCTTTGCTCATCTATATGGTCCAATTGGTATGGTCGAATCACCGCATTGAACCACGTCCTTAAGGTTCAATGGTTCAATAGTTCAAAGTTTTGGTGATTTTGGTCCCATTTGTTCCCACAGTTTTCTAAGTCAAATTTAGCGGGAAAGTTGGAGGAAAATATGTCGGAAACTCATTATGAAACTGAGAGTTCTAATTTGGCAGAGGTTACGGATAATCATTATACATCATGATGGCGCGTGAATAATACTTGCTATTAATGAAAAGGTTAGAATTTATGTCTTTTCAAATATTTCCAGCACGTATTGCTCCAAGTGATAATTATTCAATCAAGTTAATGCCATTATTAATTAAGAACAAGCTGGATTCAGCGAGTAAACAAACTGTGCAATGCAAAGGAGAATAACGCAGGAAGTATTGGGTTCTTATTACTCAAATTTCATAGTGAATTCAGATATCTTGAAGGTGAGTTCTATTCCTCCTATGTGCTATTCCTATTTCTTAGCTGAAAAGAAGAATCTCTTGAGTCTCTGTCATTATTTTCAAAATTTGAAGTGTTTTTCATTGTAATCCTCCAAGTATGGCTTTAAAATCTACATCGTTGGGGAATGAACATGGTCCTGGTCTTATTTATTCTCACTCTAAATTTGGAGATACTATGTTGGTTCAATATGATTTAGAAGAATTCAAAGAAAGAACTAGAAACCCTGTTCAAACCCCTACGATGAAGAAAATTGTAGATAGCGGCTTAGTTGAAGCCGCAGCTTTTCCTCAGGCTATACTGTGCCCAGAATTGGTTCAAGAGTGTATGAATAGGTACGACCCCCAGGATAGGTGCATCAGAAAGGCAAGCGGTGATGTGTTATTTCATGTCAACAGACAAACCCTCATGTCTGTGATGAAGATACCGCCTAAAGAGGCGTATTCCAGCCTTGACATTGCTTCCTCCTATGGGTATTTCTTGGAGAAGAAACCAACTTACAAAAGTGTAATAGTGAGAAACTGGCTGCTAAAATTTCAGAAGGGCGGTTCAAGGTTGCCCAGGCCACTCACTAGGGATCATTTGATTAAAGAAGTAAGGGATATTGTGGTATTGTTACACAGACTGAGGGGCAGTCAGCATGCCTATTATTGGGAGGATTGGATGTACTTTTTCATACAATTCATCCTTCAAGGGGAACATTATTTAGATTGGGCCGAAATAGTGGCTAATTGTCTACATCAAGGTTTGAGTAATTGTCTGGATAACAGAGATTTCTATATGTCTTCGTACCTGTTCTATTGTCTAGCATCTACAAGAGAGTGGTTTGACCTACCCCATGCACCCATAGCTGAGAATAGTAAGATTTATGAATATTATTCACAGTTGCAGAGAAGGAATTGCTATGAAAATTATAAAAGGGTTAATGATGTCTTCACTGGGAAAATGACTTATGAACTGGCAGGAAATCTGGGTAAAAGAATGTCCAGTGAAGCAATGCAACTGATTAGCATCTATGGTAGCTTCTTCATTCAATTTTCTGAGTCCACTTACATCAGAGTTGGAGGATTTGATGGTGAACCTGTGAAGTTACCTAGATGTGTTTGATCATTTCGTGCTGATGGAGGTATGTAGACAGCTGGCACATGTTGATAAGAAATTCTCATCAAAAAAGGGTTTTGGTATTTCTTTTCCTATTGAACTTGGGCATTATTCATGCCAATCAAAATCTGATGCCTTGAATTTGGAGGTGAACCTTAAAAGGTTCAATTTTCAGTTCTTCACTGCTAGGACTCAATTCGACAGTAAAGGATTTGTCAGAGATAACCTAGACCCTGGAACAGGGCTTTCACATATTCCTAAACTAGAGGACTATTGGGAAGACTGTCTAGATGAATTTGAGGTCAGGAGAAGGCTGTGGTGTAGGTTTTCTTTGGGGCAGATAATTACTCTCAATTTAAACATGGATATTTCTGGAATTATTGATAATGAAGAACAGGTGGTTGACCCACAGTTTGAAAAAGTAAAACACTTACCCATTCCAGAAGTTGACTGGAGCAAAAAGGAGGAAGACAGAATTGAAGTTAAAACTCTTCCAGTGATAAGGAGAACTGAGAAATGGTTGAGGGAAAAGAGACAGGAAGGGCTTCAGGATAGAAATGCCCAACAAATCACTTCAATGATTGGATCCTCACTTCCTATAGACTCTTCTAACCAACCTGTTGCTATCTTTGGTGCAGGTGCTTCCAAGCCATCAACTGAAAGAAGCCCTACCACTAAGAGGTCCAGAAGAGTCCTCACAGATATCTTACCCTCTCATGTTACCAGGTTGAGGACTAAAGGGAAAAGAAAGAAACTGGTTTCTGAAACAATAGTTGTTGATTTGAATTCAGAGGAAGATTCAGAAGAACCTATGGGTGACAAGGAGCTAAGTCCACACAGAACAGAGGAAGTTGACACTGGGTCACAGTCAGGGACCGTTCTAGAGACTCCTAAAATATTGATGATTTCAAATGTATCCTCTAATGGATTAAACCCTGAGAAGACAACCTCAACCCCTGCACCAAAGTGGCTAGAGAGTTCTATCTCCGACAAGAAAAAGGTAATTCCTTTTGTCGTCCCTTTAGAGGACATGGTAAGCAAATGTTTGGGGAAAACCCCCAAGTCCAAGAAACTCAAGACGACATCCAGAATAAGCATTGATCCAAACACTGGTAACTGGAGTGCTGAAATAGCTAAGCCAGTGACAGAGGAAGAAGTGCAGGATCCAACAGCGCACGATTTCACTATGGAGAAAGTGGATCTCGATGCTGCTTCCAGAGCTGTAGATGTCCACCACCTTGAAGCATCTTCTAAGAGAATGGTTAGTCAAACCTGGAAAGATGAAAAGGACAAGAGGGAGTTAAAGCAAACTCTGTGTTCAATGGCAGAGTACATTGATGTTATTCACAACCCTAACCCGCAGCCAATCTCACAGCTCTCCCTGTCTTTTGACCCAAAATCACCTGTTAACCAGAAGTTATTGGATCAAGTTCACAGAAGCAAAATGGTGGCAAAAACGTTTGACAGTTGGTTGGATAACATTGAACAAAAAGGAACTGAATACATTCATGAGCTCAAGAGCATATATGATCTGACTGCTAACACCATTGAGGATCTTAAAGCATAGGTTGCTGTTTGGGCGAAAGATGAAGGTAAGTGGGCGAGTGTAATAAACCAAATAGATGAAGTTCAGAAATATGGGCTGGCGAAGTTTTTGATAGAAAAAAGCCTGACTAGTTTGGACGAGGATTTGTTATATGTGAACAAGAAAAATATTGAATGGAGGAATTCCATATCCCGGCAACGACGTTTTGAACTTTCAAAGTTAATTAAGGAGATAACAGAATTCACTCAATTGCTGCAACATGACTTGCAATGTATTGATGTTAAATACATTAAAGATGATGGAAAACCAGTGGAAGATGTCGATGCAGTGGTCCAATCTTTCAAAGATAAAATCAGCTTTGTTAGAGAAAATGACAATATTTTAATTGAGGACTTCTCCAGGATTTCTAAAGTTGAGTCACTACTTTACCTTTGCATCGACGCACTTCCAGAACACAAAGAAAAATTTGGGAAAATGCGAAGGGAAAAGGAAGTTTGGAAGTCAAGAATGAAACATATAGGTATTCCCAACTTCCTGAAGATTTAGGAATTCGTTGCAGCTTTTCAGGAGTGGAAGTCCCAACGTACTTCCCAGGCCACTGACGACAAATCTGGAGATGCAAATCCTTTGTCCCAGTCATGATTTCGTTGGCTCACTTTCTTTATTTCTATTTCACTTTTATGTTATTTTCGGCAAATCTTGATCTTTAAAATCAGTTGTTATAAACTAAATCCCTTGCGGGTCAGAGTTATGTTAACTCTGGGTTTGATTTACTCAAAGACATGATTAAGACATTCATATATATATAGGTTTTTAAAATCTTTGTAGGACAGAAAAAGTTAGGAAAAAGAAAGAAGCAAGGGAATTTTAGCAAAACCGTTTTATAGTTTTACATTATGTGATAATTGTCTGAGAAATTTTTCATCTGTGAATGGAAAGAAGAAACAATTAATGCTTACTTGGTTCTGTGCGTCTGAGTGTTTAGAGTTAGATTTTCTGTGTGAAATCTCCTTTCATCTGGTAATTGCTCTTTTATTGGACAATTCCTCATATGTGTTCTATTATTTATTGGTTCAGCAAATTCATATGTATGTGTTCATGTATTTGAATGTATCAAAAGTAGAATCTGTGCATTCTATTACACACTGTTGCTGTATAAATTTACCGCATTCATAACATAGTTATGTATGAATGTCAGTTTGCCTTAAGCATTTTCTGGTTAAAAGTGCATTTGGATAGTCGAATTTATTAAATTCATTAAAAATCTTAAAGGGAGTTGTACCTAAATTCAGAGGGGAACTAATTTAAAGAGTTCACCCATTTGTTGCCTAACTTGTTTGTTCTTCAAAGAGGGGTATAGAGTCAAAATAAACCATTTTTAGAATAAGGACAAATCTGTTAGCCAACACACAGCAAGGGTAACCTAGGGAATTCAACCTAGATGGGGACTCAAATGGAATTTTCATCAAAGATAGCGAAGTCTTGAGTCCAAGGTTTTAACACAAGGAGGGAATTTTCTAGCCATTTGCAGGCATTATCAAACTTTGGAATGGGAAGAACAACATCTGGAGCTGTCTTAGGGGACATACCTCGTGAAACACTTTGGGAACAAATTTCTGGGGATGTTTAAGCAAGAGTGCCATTGATGATCATCGTTGAACCTTCATCTGTAGTAGCAGCAACTATGAAGGAATGAAAGTTTGAGGCCATATAAAGGGGTGAGAAAATTCCCAAGGCCTAGCGAGTGACAATACGCCACAATAAATATAGGCAAGCACTAAAGATATCTTGCAAAATACTATAGTTTGACATACACACCACAAATCTAAGAAACCCTAGTAGAGCAAAAAAAGCACCACAATTAATAACTTTCATTGATCTATTTTAAAACTTGTAACAAGCAGTAAGAAAATGAAATTACAATATTATTACTAAATTATGGAGAAAGTTAATGCCTCAATAATTTTTGAGATGGGTCCTTTGCGTTATATTCGATGGTTATCTTTTTTAATACATTAATTTAGATGTTATGAGAAATTATAGTATATAATTATAAACGAAAATAAAATTAAGAGATACAATATTTTCATTGACTGAGTATAATTATGTAATAGTTTTTTAGTTTTAAAAATAAATTATTACATAAATTATTTAGATTAATTAAATTCATGTATTTATTTAACAAACAATTAATTTAGAGAAATCAATGGGATTGAAATTAAATGTTATAATTAAATGTGTAATTTAAATAAACTAAATGTTATATTTAAATGTAGAAGTTTAAATAAATCAAATGTGAAGGTACTTTTCTCTTAAACTTATCCAAATGTTAGGAATCCATTCGCCATGTGATTTTTTAACCCATTAATGACCTAGAAATTTGACTCTATAGTTTTTTGGTTCACTTCAGTGAGTGCAAACTTGAACTGTATGTGCATATAATACTCATAGACCTAATCTAGAAGATTTTTATTATCTGAAAATTGTTCACATCTCTATCTAAGATCTAAATTTGGTAATGAACTGGTGGTATTTAGAAATTCCTTTGAGGAATATGCTAAATTGTGAGGGTCATTCTTCTCAATTAGACCTTCGGATCGACTAATTCAATAGTGATGAACAGAGGTTGAGGATAGAAAGAAATCATGTGGTATGTTCCTAGGATGATGATGTAATGTTGAAGCAAATTCTTTTTATTGACTTACAATCAAATTCATAAATGTGTTCAATAGATTCCTCTCTCAAACCTAGGTGCTAGACGATTCATTTCCATTAACGCTAGTCTTTAAATAGACCATCAATTTGGAGAAATCACACTATAGTGGGTTTATATTAGTTAAGAGAAAAAGGCAACAAGGATTTGAATTTAAAATTTAAAACTTTGGGATTCAAATATGTAGATGTGGAATTAATCTAGATCTATTCTACACTTGTGTACATGAACCAAGGTGGTGAATAAAATATTTAAAAATTTAGATTAATTTTTAGGGATTAGTGATGATTGGATCAATGATGGATAATATTATTTGCCAACTTCCATGAGACACAAACCATCTTACACATTAGTTGATGAATCAAATACAACCTAGTTACCAGGTCATCCCATAATAGTGTGTCCTACTTGTAGGATGGGGAACAAAATGACCCTAAGAAAAATTCTCAAAAACCTTTAAATGAAGTTAAAACCTTTGAATGAAGGTGTGATGGAGAAAACATGAATTCGTTTAGTTGTTTTTACCTAAATTTTTAGCTTTACTATGCTATGCACTAGATAAGATATGTCTTGGTTTTCTTTATGTTTTGATGAACTTCAACTCTACTATTGTAAACAAAGGCTAAAATAAATCATATTATTAAGATACTTTTTTCCCTTTTCTATTTTAACTAAGTGAAAAAGAAAGAAAGTTGGGTTAAAAACTAAAAATTATGGAAAATATACTTGCTGGAATATCGAATAGAATGTAGAACCAAAAGTACAAAAGCAGCAGTTATGTGTTGTCATCTTCTTTACACATTATCATCCAAAACTATTGTAAAATACAAGGTTTCATGCTCATGAAATGCTTTCCCCAAACCTATGAACCCTTTTGAAGTAGTAGTGCTTTGTCCTCTAGGCATTCACATATTACATAGAAGAATCCTTTGGCACAAGGACCAATGAAGATATCACCATTGTTGGCACATGCCCAAAATTTGTAAGAATCCTAAGTATGGTCCCCCTTTGTTATCTTGTAAATAATCCTACCCATCACTTATAATCAGTCTAAGATTATTTTTAGATGGGCTACCCCTTGGTCATGTATGTTTTTAGTGTGCTTCCTAGTTACCCCTTTATGCTTGAGTTACTTGTCCATGTAGAAAATCCTCAAAATATGCTACGTATAGGCCTTGTATGGCTTCAAAGGAGAAAAATGTTAGCATTTTTATAGGTTCATGAACCTCTAAAATCACTGACAGAGAAAGAAAAGAACAAGGAAGTGATGTTAGTGTTCCTTGAGGTTTGTGAACCTCATGAACCTCTGACAAGGTTCATAGGTTCTCAAAATTAATGAATTGACGATTGAAGAAAGACAGTGATGAAGCAAAGTGGCATCGATGAGTTCATGAGTTCATGCACTTGCTAAAACATCAAAAACCACTTGAAAAAGAAGAAGAGAAAGTCACGAGTAAGATTTTTGGCAAGTTTGTGAGTTCATGAACTAAGATTTTTGGCAAGTTTGTGAGTTCATGAACTCACCAAAATACCAACAAAGAAGATAGAAGAAAGAAGAATGAAGTTTAGTGTTTTGGTAGGTTCATGAACCTTCGTATTCACTAACAACAAAAAGAAAGGAAAAATGAGAAGGATTTGTTTGTGGGTTTGCGAGTTCATGAACTCTCCAAAACGTTGACTAGGTTTAGAGGGAGTCCAAATCGCTGACAAAGAAGAACATAGAAAGGGGTGTAGAAGAATATAAAGAAGATGATCTATGTTGACATTTTGGCAGGTTTATGAACCTTTGAAATGACTAACAAAGTTCATGGTTCCACTAAAGTGCCAATAAATAACAAAGATGAAGATAAGGAAAGTTTTCATTGGTGCTTTTGGTGATTCAAGGAACTTTAGAATCCTCGACAAAGAGAGGAGGATAGATTTTGTCAGCATTTCACAAGGTTTGGGAACCTCTAAAATCACTAATAAGGTCTGAATAGGTCCCAAACCTTCGACAAGATTGAAGAAGGCAGAGCATTGGTGAGTTCAAGGTTCATCAAAAGCACCGACATGGTTCAGGGTTTCTCAAAGGTGCCAACAAGAATAAAATGAAATATTAAAAGGTTTTCATGTGCCCTAAACTCAATCATTCACATCATTTCTACATTCAAACTCCTCACCTACCTCTTTGCACAATTTAGGAGGCCATTAATGGCCTTGAATGGGTGTGATCAAGAAGATAAAGACTTTCAAACTTTAGGTACTAGTGCCCCCCATTTCAAGGACATGATTTGTGTACAAAGGTATGGGTAAATGATATGATTGAGTATGGTTTTCATGTGTAGGCCACACAATGGTGATGAGGGTAGGCATGGGTTGTCATTTCACTTCTAGATAACCAAGACCCTTCCTCCAAGATGACTTGTTGACACAGAGCAAAGTATATATTATAGTTTAGATCACTAATCACAAGGGATGGAAAACTAGTTGCAAAGTAGAGACAAAGTAAATCAAGGACTTGAGCAGGCATAAACCATTAGGATTTTCTTCTAGAAACAGATTTTACGGCATTTTCATTGTAAATTTTTGGGTTTCCTCCCAAGGGCTATAATAGGGCATTGTAATCTAAAAATAATGAATTAAATATGTAGATTTGGAATCTTATTCAGTGTCTCCATGAACATTGCATGAGTTTTAGGTGATTTGTTAAATCCCTTGGTCACATTTGTTGATTTAGTATTTTTCTTGATTAGTTAGTTAATTTGAAAACTATAAAATTCCTTGTAGATCTTTTGTAAGGTTTCTTTCTTAAAGGATAATACAAGAGATTCATGGGTCTGTTTGTGGATTATTAAGGCATGTTCAATTATATGTTCTTCAAATTTATGTATCTGCTTGCTAAGGTACATAGAGCCTAGCTTAAGTATGAAGTCTGCAAGTACAATCTTTTATTGATATCTTGATTAGGGTATCATAATGTGGATTGCATTGGTATCCCCTTTGGTTGATAACTTGGACATTGTTGTTCTCACTAGATAAAGGCACCAATCTACATGTTCAACCTTCCTTTCCCTCCAACACATCAAAATATAACATAATTAAATTTTTATCCTTATCTTGTGTTATTAATTCTTTTCACTTCCATGTCTAGATGTATGCAATTCACTAGGGGTTATTAAAACAACATTTTTAGATTTTTTACATGTTAGTTTGTCTGCTTCATGAAGGTGTAAGACACTTTTTTATTCAAACCAATACACAAGCACTTAAAGATAGTAAATCTAAAGTTTCCTGTGCATTGGGTATGGTTTGAACTTCAAGGTTTAGTTTCATGCTATCATCTATTTTTATCCTCATACACCTTAGGAATCCCCCCTTGGTCTAGTAGAGCCTAAAGAAGAAGGTATTACCCACCTTAACAAATTGGTCCATAGTTACCTCGTCTTAATCATAAGTTGAAAGTAATTTTCTTGAGTTTGACACCCTTGGCGCCTAGGAATGACCAGGCTTTAGGAATTTGAGGAATATCAACTTTGAGCACCAATAATCATCAAGGATAGGCTGCCATTTTTTGTTGATCCACTTGTTAAGATCTATAAAACTAGGCTAGAAATGATGGAAGCAACAAATTAGAGTGTGATATGTGTGTGTGGTTTCATCTTCCAATGTTGCAATGTTACCAAGTTTAACAATAGGAGGGTTTGCATCCAATGGAGGAACCCCTTTTGGTTTGTGAAGCTCAATCTTTCCTTTCTCATAAACCATAGAGGAATTTACATTTCTATCATCAAAAACATGTTTACCTTGTGTGTGGGGGACTTTCTAGCATGAGGAAACCTTTACAAGCTTGTTTTGCCTAGTCGCTAGGGAGCCAACACAAGAAGTCAATGTGTATAGCTCCACAAACGGAGAGGGATGATTGTGCCATCATAGGGAATGACCTTAGTCGTAGGGGCAAAGAGGGTGGACGAAGCATCCTCAAGGATCTTTGCATGAATAAAGCCCTAGATGAGCTGTCACACACAAATGATCCACAATGATCTGAAATTGAATCCCTAGCGCCAACATACAAACTTGTAGGGGAGTTGACCTATGGATTGAAGGAGGCATCCTCACACAATAGTGAAGAATCAGTGGGTGGAAGGATGGGAGACAGAGCCTTGGGAGCGCCATGGAAGGCCATGAACATGAGGCAACATGAACTAGAGATTTTGGGAGCGACATCTAAAAAAGTTTGAATACACATATAATTTCGAAATGATTTATTTTTTATATTTATATCTCATAATCAAATTATAAATTCAAATTATGCAGAGAGACTTTCTATAACAAAGAGTCTCATGTTATGACTCTGTACATAAAAAAACTAAAAAAAATTTGACATATATTTTAGAAAGAAAACTAAAAAACTACAAAATTAAAACTATAACTTACACAATTAAAATAAAAAATAAAGTGGACATAATTAAATATAGAAATAAAACATATAACATAAAATAAATATAAAACAAAACAAAAGAATTATCAAATAAAAAATGGTGGCTTTTCCAAAAGCAAAATTAAAAGTTACATACAAAAGTAAAATAACTCTTCAAATAAAAATCTAAAAATAAAATTAAACATTACAAACAAAAATAAAATAGCTCTTCAAATAAACAATGTAAATAAAATAATTATTAACTAAATATTGAAATCTATATATCCTAATAAATAAAATAATTTTAAAGTTAAAAAAAAACTATACTAATTAATTAAATTCTCACATCTAAATTATATTTAAATAAAGTAAAGAATACTTAATAGTTTTTTATTTTATTTTTTCCATGTATTCAATTTATTTAAATGTTAGTGTTTACTCGATGAAAATACTCAAACTATCTCAAGCACTTAAAAGAACTATCTAATTGTAATGTTCAATTAAGATTCAATCAAACATAAGTATACTCTTTGTTGCACTATTTTCCTTATAAGACAATGAAGAATCATCTAATCAATGGAATGGCAGATAATGCCCTTCTATTTTCCTTGTAAAACAATGAAGAATCATCTAATCAATGGAATGGCAGATAATGCCCTTCTATTCGCTGTAGTTAAGGATAACACATGGTTACACAGTTTCAGACGAATGTGAATGAGAATGAAAATTCCTATAATTCTCCTACAAGACGTTTCAGTTCTATAACAGATGACCCTTCTCCTTCCTCACCGATAGGGATGGCACAAGAGTTGGTGCTTAGTCTGCGTCCTTGTTAACCATGTGTTGACATTCATTAATTGGCTCTTTACAATAACTAATGTAACTCTTTTCACCTATTTAATGTTAATTAGAAAGTTTGTAGCTTAAGCTATCTGTTATTTCCTACTTACTGCCACTCTTCTCTCGAACATGCCCCAGAGAGAACCATTTTTATACCATGGTCTCATGATTATAATCATTTAAATTGGTATTCAGATCTTCCCAACCAATTTAAAAAGTTTTGCCCTTCCAAACAATAAAATTGGAGGATGATTTATGTAATCATTCTAATCTCCCATCCAGTTACATTTTAACTTAATTTTTTTAGACAGCAATTTTTTATAATGAATTCATAAGTTATGAGAATTTGTTCAAAGTTTTTTTTGGGTCAATGAGACAGTATATTAAAAGAGTTATTTTTATGGTACTTTATTCTTTTATTTAAATATAATGAGTGTTAAGTCAACTATATATACTTGTAAAAGATTGAATTTGGTAAATTGCTGCTCATAAATATGGATCAGTATAGATTGACTTGAAACTACGTAAATAAATAAATGTCAAATAAATTATTTATACTCACAAAAAGTAACTTCTTATTCATAAAATATAGATCACTATAAATTATTTTGAAAGAGAAAATTATAAACACATGATTTGATTTTCGCCACTTATACAAATATTGTATTTCAGCCATTTGCTTATATAAAACTCATCAAATTTGGCTGGGCTTAAAAGCACTATTAGAGGCATTGCTGCTTTATTATTTAACTCAATTCATTTTTTTTTAATTTTTTTTTTTGGTGGGTTACTAGAAGTTTTTGAAATCCCCTAAATATGAAAAGTTCTTTTTTGCATTTGCAAATTTTATCTTGTATGTTGTTCAAATCCCAGTGCTTTTTCAGCTGCAACAAATTTAGTCTTCTTAAAGGGCTCCCTTTTGGGCTCATGACAGAAGACAGTAATCTTAAAGGCTGCTGGGAGTAAACTGAGCAATTGCAGAGGAAAGCAAAGGAAGGTGCAATGGCAAAGTGGTTTTTGAGGCAATTGATCTGCCTCAGAGGGTTGCAAAGAACTTTCACTCTTTTTCCAGGGGCTGTTAGCTGCTCTGTAGATGCATCAGATTGTGCGGGACTTCATATGATTCAGCGTTTGGTTATGTTTCTTCTTCAGGCATCACAGGGTTCAGGGATCTTCATTTGCTGTTATGCCTTTGTATTAGCAGGCTTATATTTTCCTGTTTTGTATTGTATAACTGTTGGCTGCAGTAGATCTTATTGGTTGTTTTCTGCAGTCTTTGGGCTGCCTGTTGGTAGTTGACTGTAGCTGTTTGTGTTTTGCTTGGCTGTCAGCTTGTATCATGGCTGTCAGCTCTGTGGCTGTCAGCTCTGTGACTGTTGTTTCTGTTCTTCTTAGCAGTCTTTGACTGCAATTTTCCTTTGTATCATGCTTTTCTTCAATAATAATAATAAAAACAAAAACAAAACAAATTTAGTCTTCTCAAAAACACTTCACGGCCTCATGCAAAAACAATTTGGTGTAGAGAAAAGAACATGCATACAAAAACTTCCAATGAGTAAAGACAAACCCATGTAAGCATACAAATTTTGCTTCTTCAGCTACAAGTCTATACAGTCTTTTGATACAGATCTCAAAATTGACAGAAGAAAGAACCTTCCACATTTGCATGTTAAAATTCTAAATAAAAAGCCCTTCCCATTGTAATGATTCTTCCTTGTCCCCTCCATTTGGCAGAAACCAGCTTTAGGCCTTACCAGTAGGCCTGCGTGCATTTCTTTGACTGTAAGTGGGCAGGTGTTTTTAGTATTGTGTCAAAACCTTTTGCACAATTAATTTGGTGAATCTTTCAACCAAATACTAGAATGCTTCTTTCAGTTAAGAACCATAATTTGACCCAATCAATAGGAGCTCGATTATAACTCTTAGCGTGGAAATAGAGACAGACTAATGGATCCATGTGACGTTGAGGAAGAAGCTCCTGAAGTTGAAGATGAAGTTCCAGCAATTACTGGACGAGGCACAGGAATTAAGTTTGTTGGGAGATCCAACAAAGCCGGTGTAGTGGGTACATCTGAAATCTCTGTATTATTTGTTAACATTGACAAAACATTAGACATGGATGGTCTCTTAACAGCAAAGGCTTGAGTGCAAAGAAGAGCAATGTATATAACTCTTAATATCTGCCTTTGTTCATTTTCAGACACAGCCTCTAAGTCCAGTTTTGGATCAGTAATGCTCAAGCTCTCGTTTTTTTCAAATGAAGTCCAAGCCTGCATCAATCAAAAATAGGTTAGCATCACCTAGCAATAATGCAATTGAAATAAAAAGGTGTTTTTTTTTTTAATTGCCCTGGCAAACCCTATTGGAAGATCATTGGCACAACAAAATTATATAAAAATATTTCAGTTTGCAGATTTCAACTTTTTACAAGAATCGAGCAGCAATAAAAATAATAAAGAATAATGATTTACAGATCATTCATAACATAAATATGTAAAGCCCCAACTTCCATGTATTATGGGTGAGGAATTTGTCTATTATATAGAAAATCAAACAACAGAAACTGAATTAAAATCACATGCAATCTACATGGAAACTGCTGACTAACTATGCTTTACAGAACATACAATCTAAATTTATGTTACCGGAAACGAGAAACGGAAACGGTTTCTAGGTTGCCTAAAAGAAACCTATTTTAGATACATATATTTTTTCAAAATTTTAGGTGTATTATAAAGTAAAACAGTGAGAATAAAACTAGGAAAAAACAAAAACTACATCTTTATAAATATATATTTTTATGAAATTTATTTTATAAATAAAAATTCATACATTTATCTTTTTAAAAACCATAAAACTACTCAGTATAAAAGCCAGACATTGAATTTTTTTATAAATTTATATTGAAAAAAACCAAAACTAAATCTATACAATTTGTTTTATAAAAAAAAACATAATTTTCAAACACACATTTATATTTATATTTAATAAAATTTGTTTTGAAAAAACAAAACTACTTTCCTTAACAAATAAACAATATCATAATAAAAAATAATATTATAAAAATCCACAAACTTTTAATAAAAATCTCTTTAATTTCATAATAAATAAACAATATCATTAAAAAAATCTTTAATGTTTTAATAAAATTCATTTTCTTTATAGAAAGTTTGATTGCAAATTGAAAAAAAATTGAAGATTCAGCAAACAGCAACACAGAAACCGCGTTTCGCGTTGGCAACGAGGTTTCGGCCGTCTGAAACGGAAACGCCGTCAAAACGTCGCGTTTCTGGTAACTAAGATCTAAACTTAACAATATATGCAAACTATACAATGCGCATTATATTTTCACTTTTAAGAGGTTTCTAAAATTGAATTCCTAAGTTCTAAAAAATCTCTGATTTGACTAGGTTCTTGGGAGGCAGGTTCAGCTGAATGTGATCAAATTCTGCTTATGCCTTGTAATCAATTTTAATTTAATTTTGGCTCAAATTGTATATATAATTATTCCTCAATTGATGCTTTAGAGTGTCCACTAGACTAGTTGTAATCGTCATTTCACTTCATATGTTGCAGAAAACCAATTTAAAGGTTAAATTTTAAGAAACACACATACCCACTGCAAAAGAAGCTCCAAGGGGGGCGGGAGTCCAGTATTGTTGCACTTTTTGCCACTGACAATCTCTAGGAGGATTACTCCATAGCTATAAACATCTGCTTTTTGTGTTAATTGGCCATGTACAGCATATTCAGGAGCGGTATATCCACTGTGTTCGATAAAGAAATATGAGTTTGCTAGTCTCTGTAATACTAAGGTTCTGCAATGCTAACGTTTGTCTTAAGAAAGAAATTAATTATACTAATGACCAAAAAATTCAATGGGACAGTACTTCGAATAGATAACAGAAGAACCCAGTGCTTTTCCAAAGGAAAAGTAGTTAAGTAAATGGCTTACATGGTTCCGCCCACTCTGGAAAATTTTGCCAGCCCAAAATCTGCTATTTTAGGTTGCAGGTTTTCGTCAAGAAGGATGTTGGGAGTTTTGGTGTCTCTGTGTACAATAGGAGCATGAGAATGTTCATGCAAATATGCAAGACCCCGAGCTGTGCCTGTTATTATTTTGAAGCGTTCTGTCCACTGTAGACAAATTCCCCTCTCCCCTGTTTTGTTTCCAGAGTTGCAGTCACCATGGAATGAGAATTATATAATAGTTTTCATGGAATTCAAATTTTTAATGGAGTGATTTGGACTAATTACCAAACAAATGCTTGTCAAGACTCCTGTTTGGCATAAATTCGTAAACTAGAAACCGCTCCTGCTCCTTACTGCAACATCCGAGCAAACGGACAAGATTTCTATGAAGAAAGCCACTAACAATCTTAATGTCTGTAAGGAATTCTTCCATAGCTTGTGTTGATTGTGTTACAAAGAGCTTCTTAACAGCAATATCTTTGCCATCTGCAAGTGTTCCCTGCAAAGAAGTGATGGTTCATTCAGTAAAACATCTTCTAAACATCCTAGTTTACTTTTCAAATTTAGCACCATCTCCTCTTATGGTTCACCTAGCAGTTTGAATACTCTGAACAAACAGATGGAAGAATATTGTATATCATAGAATGTGGGTGAGATCTATGTATGGTATGCAATCAAGGAGAAATCTGATGTACAACACTGTATTTACTGCCATGGAGGAAAGGAGAGAATGGAAATGCATTAATTTCCAGAAATGACTGAAATAGGTCAACACAACATCAATAATACAAGCTTAGACTAAACAGGAGTGAAGGCTCGGTGATTTACAATTAACTTACAGAATAATTCAATAAACAGAACAACTAATAGAGAAACACAATAAGCTAAAAGAATACAACCAAGAGCAAGTAGAAGAACAACAAAATAAACAGTTTAGGCAATATATTGAGATTTTCATCCACACAGCTAGTGGGAAATTTAAATAAAGATTTATTTTGTTTTCATATTTTACATTGTTTTGAGGTGTTTTCATTTTGTGTGCACTGAGGTGTTATTTATCCTGCTTTGGTGGCTCTATGTAGAACAGTATAAGAAAATGGTGGAAAAAACATGTTACAGATATATGTGTTGACCATTTAAATTTTTACTTTATAAACTTCACCAAATCCTCCTTCCCCAAGTTTGTTTACAGCAGAGAAGGATTTAGTTGCTTCTTTAAGAACTTCATGATTGTAATTGAAGCTAATAGTTGGGGGTTCGATTTGGGCAGCACCTAAATTTTCACTTTCAAAATGTTAGAGCTCGCATAAATGGGAAATGAAACTACTAATGATCTGATACTTTTTCAAATGGATGCATACCTTTACCTGTACCTGGTTTATGTCTTATTTGCTGTCTCATGTTAAACCTGCAGAAGATTAAAAACAAGAAACATAGGAGCGTTGCTCCTCCTATGCTTCCTAACAACACGGGTATAAGTTTCTTGGAATTTCTTCTGCCTCCAGTGGTTGTTGATGTTGCAGTTGTGTCACATTCTATATTTGTTCCAGGATCTACTCCAAGTTGCTGACAGTATGTCTTGTAGGAGTCAACCCTGAGGGCAATATCACTAGGGCGATTACATGCCGTATTATCTAGACCTTTTACAGTCTCTATGAAGCCTTTTCCAGAAACAATGGCATTGTGACAGTTAGAATTGATCATCCAATACCAAAGGGAAGCCTCGAAGGATATTGTAGAGTTGGTGGACACAAGGTCTGGTTGGTTCAGTAAGTCTAATTTAAGGTAATCCCCTGCAGATCCATAGTTGTAGTTCCTGTACAAAGACAAGTGACCAGTAACACAGCCAATATTAGAGTTAGAGCCCTTCAATATTCTCTGCAGGTCTCTCAACATGTAAAGTGATCCAAGATTATATTCATGCAGTGGTATGTTGGCCAATTTAAACCTCGTCTTAAAGCAAGGCTACTAGTACGTGCCTCACTGAAAAGTAGATTTTATCTTTTGTCGTGGATTTTTAGTTTAAAGTAGAATGATAAGTTCTACTGAATATAATCAATAAATCCAAATTCTATTCAATATAATTGAGAAAATTATAAAAATACTTAAGAACTAATGGGGAATTCTTTAAATATGCAAAATACAAACTAAAAATAAATGCATTTTTGTTCTCAAGCTAGGGCAGAAGGTGATTTAGCATTTCCACACTAGACAATAGGCTTTTATCTATTATATTTAATATGGAAAACCTATAACAGGTAATAGATGCTCACTCTTTTCAACTAAACACAAAAACTAAAATTGAGAGAACGTGGTAAAATTGGATGAAACACATACATAAACTACTATGAATCAAATACGAAGGATTGCATCCAAAGCTACAAGACTTTAATGAATAAAGCATTGCAATACAAAGCCTACAATAATTATCAAACTGTATTAAATTTATAAAACAAATTAACATAGAAATCAAAAGGTTGCTTGAACAACAATCTTATCAGCAAATAGGCATAACATTACTATTGAAGATCTAAGTGCAGATGAAACTTATTTATAAGAGTAAACAAGATTTTGCATGAAAAAATAAATAAAAAGGTAACTGAAATTTCTATGTCAGAACACAAAGCAAAGCCAAAGAACATCAACTAAAATAAAACATATATAAACCAATTTTGATAAGGATAAATAAAATAAAAAATAGACCTTCTAGAAGGTCAACTAAAAATAACAAGTCTGCAAATAAATGATATAAATATAGCACTCCAAGAATAGAAGAAATCCCAAAAAAGCACATATGGCTAAAAATAGCTACTCTGGAGCACCTCCGGATGGTCCTTGCACCACAACAACAATAGCAGCATCCTCTAATTCCTTTGTTTTCTGAAATATGTCGATGAAGCTCTGAATCTATGATCTATCAGGTCATGGCATGGAATCCATCTAAATCATTTATATGTCAAATGTAAGACTACTCTGTGTAACAAATGTATCAATCCCAGCTACCTATTTTGCATGCTCAATATTTCAAGTAATGGAGGATAATTTGTCTACTTTCTCATCCTAGGATTTCCCCAAGGTATCTTTCACCAACCTCTAAAACTCAGTCTGTATCTCATCTTAATCAATCTAAATACAATCTTCATCAACAAAAGTACATGAAAAAGAAGATACCAAGGAAGCAGCCCATTGTCTAACCTCATCTAGTTTATCCCTCTGATCTACTAATATGGTGACAGCCTCATCAAGAAGTCGAAGCAATAACTTATACTAATACGAGCAAGTAAATGTTTGGTTGACTCAAATATCAAGCACCATAACCATTTCAACCACCTCAAGGGTCTAAGAGCAATAGCAGGTGTTTTTCAATGAAACCCTGTAGATAGAAAAACTACTCATCATATTTTTGCTCTAGATCTGAAATTTCTCTTCTCACAAGTCTTTCTTTGGTCAACAAAGCATACAATCTGCCAACTACAGTTGACCTTGTTGATAGACTCTGTCAATCCATCTTTCAAGACTTTTCCCATGTGCAACTAGCTGATCCAATTGTCTCTATTGATCTGTGGAGTACAAAATTTGAGGTACAAATCTTGTGGAAGTAGGTGTGGGCTATAGAAGGTGAACTATGAATTCCTTAAGCTATTTGTTTTCAACTTATAGGGCAACTTTGTCTTCATCATTCTTGAAGACTCTTCGATATTTTCAGTGATAACATCAAGAAGATTCACATCTCCATTATGTGTTCTCATCCCAAAACTAGTTTCAATCAACTAGAGATCTACAAGCTCAACGTCATGTATAGCTTTCTCCTCAAGAGGAACTGCAGTCTCTAAAATCAGGTTACCATCCGCATTATTTTTCACTAAAGATTTCTTCTTTAGTTTCTTAGGTTCTGGCTCTGATAGAATGGAGGCAAGCACATCAAAGTGAACCTGATAAGAAGTGACTACTTTTCTCTTTCAGGTAACTACAAATTTTACCCACTCTAGTGCTTCTTTTTCTTGCTCTTGTCTTCCAGGAGAGCTAGGGGAAGGAATTATGATGATAAGAATAGGAAAAATAGGTGCAAGATCTTGTAAATGAGGTGGAGAAGGAATAGAAGATGGGATAGAAGGAATCTTGGGTTTGGATGTCAAGGTAACATCCAAAAGAATGGGTGGAAGGGAATGAATAGAGGGATTCCTAGAAGAAGAAACAAGAGGAGTAGAAGCTGAAATCGTAATTGGAGATATGATCTCAAGCTCTATAATTAGTTTGATAACAAGGAGAGGATATGATGCAGCGGCTCAGAACGCATGGACAGATTCCATGTTCATTTGCAAACATGCAAGTAAAAATAAACTAAAACACAGTAAATATTTAAATGCTAACCAACAACACAGCAGAAACCCTTTATATTCCAGAGAAATAAATATTTACAAATCTTATTTGTTTCAGCTCCAGAAAAAGCTCTGTAACTGACTCGTCTCCTCCTCAAAAACTCCCCCTCAAATCTATCCCTCTAACTGTAGAAATACACTGAATTTTCTTACTAAAACAGGACTAACAGCTAACTCAAACTAACTGACCCACGTCAGGATTGTTTCCTGCTTTTTCTCCAACAAATTCACCCACCTCACCTCTCCAAGTTAACAATTTGGAATTCTTTGTCTTACTTAAATTCACCTTAAATTATGGCATAGAACTATCACATCATGGATGCTCTGCATCATTCTCCCCTACTTTTAAGAATTTTGAACCTCCTGGTTCAAAGCTAACTTATTTGACAACATTTTAACAAGTAACACACTAAGAAACCTAAAGACTCAACTATTACATTGGTGATGCAATTATTTTTTTACCCCTAGGTAAGGCTAGATGGTAGAACCATCCTTTTGACCCAAAGAATAAAGACCACGGCTTGCCCTTCCACCAGATTAAATATCTTTGCAATTTTCCACATCTTCTCTTCATTTGCTTCTAGCCTCTTGTTAGATTAGAGTTTGTCCTACTCTTCCAAATTGTGCTTTTCCTCTTTACCCAGCGCTTTGAAGACTTAGTGGTCTTCCAATGAAAACCATCATGGCTCTTCGCATCACTCATACCACCTTCTACTGCACCTGCACAAAAACCATTAAAAACAGAAATAAAGTTAAGGGAATAAAAATTTCCCACAAGTGCTTCCTCCTTTGCATTATGCCATTTAGGCATGCTTTCCAATTCTTCCTTTATGAGGAGGTCTTCATTTCCTAGTTGTGCATGATGTCCTTCACAAGACAACTCCTTTGTTGCATTGTCCTTTATTGCATTTTCTTCATTGTCCTCATTTGTACCACAAATGAACATATTTTTGTTTCTTCCCTCAATCACTCTCATTCCTTCTCCAAGAAAGTGATGATCTTCCACTTTCTTTCCATCAATGATTGGATTCTCTAGACCTTTCTCTAGTTGCTTTTGGTTGGTTTTCTTCTCTAAAACCAATAGGATTTCATCACATTTGGGGCTCCCAAAGATCTCCATCTCTGCTGCAGCTTCCTCTCTAATGTGGACTGCTTCCACTGCTACAACATTTTGGGTCTCCTCTTGTGATAGGCTGCATTTCTCTTCATTGCAGTCCTCAAACTCTTCTCCTCTTGCATTGTAATCTTTAATACTTTCCCCTTCTTCCGGGTAACACAACTCAACAGGTCCATCAAATTCATCATCTTGATCTTCATCCCATTCATCATCTGTCTCAAACTCTTCACAAATCTCATTTATTGGCCTCTTATCTAATAACAATCTTGCCAACTCATCGAGGGATTTAAGCTTCCCCTGTTCCAAGAGTTCTATCCCTTGGCTAATCCTTGTCTCTATGGCTGTCCTCTTTGAATATAACCCTTGCTCACAAGTTGGGTATTTATTCTCACCATTATTTTTTACGTTCTCATAGCTCTGCAAAGCCTTTGTTATAGATTTATTCTTCTTTGTCTTCTTATTGCTACATGCTTCATTCTCCTCCAACATCCACTTTAACTCCTCCAATTCATACTCCAATTTTTGTAGCTCCTTTAGCTGGTCCTTTGTTTGTTTCTTCTTTTGCCTTTGCCTTATTTTTTCTTCCAGCTTGGCTATCCTCTTTCTCACATCATGATAAAAATCCATATTCAAATTTATAGCCAAAACCCAAATAGACAGATGCAACTTCTACTTGCTTTCTCACAACTTTCACCTTTTGCACACAACTGTTCACCACGAACAACACTCTATCAATCTTTTAGACTGGTGATACACATTTTTTTTTTTTACACAAAGATCCCATCTCTATTGTTATTCTTAGACATTGAACTTTTGTTCTCTTAGCATAGGATGCCTACCAAGTTGTGACAGCCACTGCCGCACCTAGGGATCTCCTCCAAATCTGTATGTAGCCCTTTTGCCCTTACTGAGAACTAGAACCATAACCAATTCAGTAGAATATCAATGAATAAATCATAATAAACCATTTAACTCATAGGAAAGTCAACTCGAAATTTGGGGCAAGTTGAATGCCAACAAATAATCATCAAATCAAAAACAACAATCAGAAATCACAGTGAATAGATCCTTCTTATTCAGAATTATAAACCATTACAAATGTTGAACTCTTCCATTCCTCACGAATACCACCTCTGCTCTCCACAAACTAATGCTGGACACTTTAAGCACCTTAAATTGGTCACCACTTTGAATATCGATGCCGACAACCTCTGTTGCTACAGATTAACACTCTAATCTGGATGTTCTAATCTTACAACTCATACTCAAACTAGGAATTATAAAGCAAGTACGCAGAGTTTGACATAGGGAATTATTAATCACCACACAGCCAATGGAAGGTTGCAACCTTATATTCTCAGGACCTAGGAAGAAACATCTTACATATAGTCTATTCCATCACCAGCAAACTCAACCAAACCTCCTTTTATAATGAATCAATCATGGCAGTCAAGAGTAGATTTATAACAGCCCCACGTACAAAGAATAGTAGTCCATTTACCTTCCAAAATAGAAACATAGCCAATCTATTCAGAAAAATATTAAACACTTACAACATTGTCTTAACTCTTTCCCCACTATTTGCTCTGCAACTCATAACAACAGAATCTCCCATACTAAGCCTGATATCGCCTCCCTAGAGAGCTCTACTAAGAAGTTTACCCACCAGCCGTTGAAATTATTAGGATATTTAGCTCTTCTTTAGACTCTTATTCCCCTTATCAGAATTCCTCCACTCCTTTGGATTAACACGGCACACACAACAATTCACACCATTCAACTTTTCACTGCAATGTGCAGCAACACACTAGGACTGCCTCTCCACACGCATGCCTTAATGCTGCTCACATCATAGACCAAAGGTTCCTTCATGCTTTGCTTACTTCAACAAATGTCTACACACTACCCACAAATGACACAAGTCTTCTCTTGCTCTTTCAGCTCAAAAACGGCTTCAACTATAGACTTTACAAATCAACAAAATCATCATCGTCAAAATTTCTGTTTGCTCCTCCAAACAATCTTCACAGACTTCATTCTTTCAATTCTTTCTGTAGAATATACACCATCCCAAAATATGCAGCCACCTCCTTTATTCAAATATCAGCAACAACCTAGACAATACACTCAACAGTCATACGCACAGTCCATTTCACAACCAGCAGAAGGTTATATTCAGTCACAGAACCCACAACTCAAAATTTGAAGTGCTCTGATACCAACTGATGCAGCGGCTCAGAACTCATGGACAAATTCCATGTTCATTTGCAAACATGCAAGTAAAAATAAACTAAAACACAGTAAATATTTAAATGCTAACCAACAACACAGCAGAAACCCTTTATATTCCAGAGAAATAAATATTTACAAATCTTATTTGTTTCAGCTCCAGAAAAAGCTCTGTAACCGACTCGTCTCCTCCTCAAAAACTCCCCCTCAAATCTATCCCTCTAACTGTAGAAATACACCAAATTTTCTTACTAAAACAGGACTAACAGCTAACTAAAACTAACTGACCCACATCAGGATTGTTTCCTGCTTTTTCTCCAACAAATTCACCCACCTCACCTCTCCAAGTTAACAATTTGGAATTCTTTGTCTTACTTAAATTCACCTTAAATTATGGCATAGAACTATCACATCATGGATGCTCTACATCAGGATATTGCGCTCTTCCCACAACCAAGTTCAATTTTGGTATTGCCTAAGTTGTAACTGTGGTACTTACTACCTACAAAATCTGAACATTTTCTTCTTCCTGATTCTAACTACTGCCCTCAACTATTGAATTAGATCTCACATGTGAAGAAGAAGGTACTTCTTTCTTCCGATGATGTTGTAATGAAACAACTGAATTTTGTCCTTTATGTGACCCTTTTGACTTCAAGAATGTCTTACTTCTATCTAGGACTGATTTGGTCCTATCGAGGATATAAGTATTTTCTCTGATATTCCAATTCACCATGTCAAAAGCCTGCTGATTGAAATTTGCTGTGGTGAAACAAGGAATTCCTCAAGGACCTCTTCAAGAATGAAATCAATCAATTGTTTCTTGGTAAACCTACTATGATCACTGCTTACCTCGTATTCATGTACACAATTTTTTTCCCAAAAGTCTTCTATGTTTGGCACATGTTTAAAGCTAGTCCCAACCTCTCAAATAGAATACTTTTGGAATCATAGGTACTCTTTTCATTGAAAAGATTCAGGTTAAATTTAAAAAGTTCCACACTCATGTCCAAGGCCTAAATTTGATGGTCGACCCTGCCTATCAAGCAAATTTTTCATGATACTTATCAAGTTGAAGTTGCCATTCAAATAATAAGACATTTTATTTTATATATATATATCCAATAGGAAAAAATGACGGTCTGTCCAAAATTTCCCTTTTCATGTGATGCAATCTTTGAAAATATTTGATTGTGTTTTATGGCAAAAATGCTTAAATATGGTCATACGTCCATCAAATTTAGACCCTACTCCTGTCCTTGACATCAACAACATTTTTGCATTTGTAAAAGCCTAACTTTTAAAAAAACTCACTGCCTACTTGTGCCTATCCCTCATCAAGAACATCTACCTAAAACACAAGCATAACCAAATGATCGATAGGGTACCTAGGAAGCATATACAAAAAGAATGAAAAACCAAATACTCTAATATAACTAAATGTCAAAAGCTGGATGAAGCAATCCTCCCACCCTAAAATGACCCTAGCTTGCCCTGAAAGATGGATATGCAACTTCTCATCCATCCTTCTTACCAAATGCATCACAAAGGCATCATTCACCTTCTTATAAAGTCTCAATGATTCATTAAATGCCAACAAAATAGATGCCTATAAATGCACATGAAGTTGAATGATCCATTTCTTGACAATCTAGTACAAGACCTTGTCTTTGCAAAAGCATAGAGAAAATAGTAGGACATATGGGACTCGCACATGCACTCAAACTCAACCAATTTATTGTGAATACATTCACTAATCAAAATAGCCCAATCTAGATAGATTTCACCCTTGCAAATTATTCTCATGATATAAAACATCAATGGCTTGAATGTTCTAGCCTCTACTTGTCTCATCACTCAATTAAGAAGAGCAGCAAGGTCCTCTTTGAATTCATTTCTTCCCAATACCCTTGGTGCTCCCTTTTTGCTCTCCTTTAGTCAATTCTTATCACATGTTTTTTGCATTCGAGTCTTAGCATTCCATTCTTCTTTGCATTTGGCCAAATCCACCTCTTGAGTTTTTTATATAAGGGCAAACTGAAAATACTCTCAATGGAACCAAAATTCAGCTTACATACTTCCCCATTCAATGAGTCTATCTTCCTCATCCTTGGATTATAATGATTGATGCATGCCACAAAAAATTCCCAACTTTGGACGAAATTGGAAAAGAAGTTGCCTTTATAAGGCCGTTGTCCTGCAACCTTTTTGCCACCTTGTTGCCCTTTTGAATGAGATCTTTCAAGTTTATTTTTCTATATTTACATGCCCCAAATCAGTGTCCTTGACACAAGGATATTCAATTGCAAGCTTGGAAGGTGCCTCTATGGGTGGAAATGATATTGCATCTTATATTTATCTTTTTCACAACCCGTCTACTTGTCCCTGACTTAAATGATCAAAACAGCACCTTATAGTGACTGAAATATGAGTTTTGACAATAAAATCTCAGCTGCCTTATGTTTTTCAACTGCTGTTTTGAGACTAATAGGCCATGTTAATAGTAACTTTCGCTGAGACTATACCAAAAACAACCCCAAATATGCAAGGAAGAAAATGAAACCCTTGCTGTTCTGTCACAGAAGACTGCGACCTTATGTGGAAAATCAGTCGACTATCATGTATAAAGAGGAACTTAGAACATAAGAGAGTAAAACTCAAAACCACCTACTGTCCAATCTCTTTTTTCTTAAAAGTTTAAAACTAAAATCTATACTGTTTTGTGACTGAAAACAATCAGTGTTCACACTGAAAATTCTGTTTTTTTAGGAGGATGATGATTGCTACTTTTAAGGAAAAGGTATAATCTGCAAACCCTGCTTCTCATGAAAGAATTCAACATGATTTTTGAAAGAGAGAAGATTGGCACTATTTTAGGGTCTGAAACTGCTGCTTGAGAGGGCAAAGCTGTTGTTTTCAATTCCCAACTTCAACATCCTTCATACCCTAGGTGTTGCTATAAACCATTAATGATCACGAAAATGAGTGCTTCAGGATTATACTCTGTGTGAGTTTTTTCCCTAAACGTTTCGGATCACACTCCATGATCCATCATCAGGAGAAAAGAGAAGAGAGTAAGAGGAGAAGTTTCGGCTTTCCAGAAGGCATACATTAATGATCACTTCAAAGTTCAAAATGGCTTGCAGCTGTCATAAATGGTTGAAAATCCTGCTATTCATGACTGAAAACTGTCCTTTTATCACAACCCGAACATAAAAGTATTGAGACCCTAAATGCCTTCAAACTGCTGTTTTTCAATGCTCAAAGAGATGCAAACCTGTTGTTTGAAGGAGTATAAACTGCTATTTTATGCTCTGAAACCCTAGAAACTGCAATGTTTTTCGTTTGTGTCAATAATCACAAGATTTCATCAAAGAAATCCACTGAAAACACTCCTTAAAAACACTGAAACAACAGCAAGAAAAGAGCAGGTACCTGTCAAGAATGATAGATAGAGAGATGTGGAAACAAAAGAAATCTGCTGTCCCATGCTTTGGTCTGATTTGGTAGTAAGACATACAAATAAATCATTGTAAGATCAATCTCAGAAATTTTAGTATTAAACTAGTTTGCTCTCATTTCTTTGGTAGTGTTAAATTCTGCTTTTACGCCATTTAATGTAAGCAATGTTTGGTATCGGCGAAACATGAAATTCATATATTGTTGGACATTTTATCTTTCCCCATGGTATGATATTTCCCGAGTGAAAAGTGAATGAACTCTCCAAGAATTAGTGCGTCATATTATATGATAAGCTGCGGTCAAGTCAGTTTTACAATAGTCATAGGATTAGACAGCGACTGTTTGCGAGGACTCCATGAAATGCCCTATTATTTGTGTGACAAAAGATGGTGTAAGCTTGAGAGTGGTCACTTTCCCTTGCACTCTGTACTTGCAGGGAGGTTAGGTGATAGTTACTGGAGATTCCTTCCTTCTGCATCAATACACCTCACTACCCACATTTTGTTCTTCTCAGGAGTTGGTAAGGGACCTGGTATTTGTAAAATTGGTCGAAGTTTTGGCTTTCCAGAAGGCATACATTATCACTTTCACAATTGTTTTAATTTTAGGCTAATATTAGCAGATAATCAAAATAGATCAATGGACTGCAAAACCAAAAAAAAATCACCAGCTTAATTGTAACGGACCACGCCCATGATAACTCCTTCCGTCAGCGCAAGGATACAGAGTGTTTGTCTCATCACAGTTTATCATACTTGAATCGCTTGAATTGATTGCATTGATATAGCAGAAATCTGTAGTCAAGAGTTCAGAGTCAGCAAGATGGAAAGGAAACAAAAGCCTATCAATATAGTATGTAGAGTCGTTCAGTGGAATCAAAGGATGTTTACCCAACCAAAAAATATTTAAAAAAAAAAAAAATATGTCAGTTTGATTACTTCCAATCAGGAAAACCACATTAGCTAAAAATGCTGCCACTTCTCTCCTCGCAATCTCTGTTGATCCTGTGGTTCCAAAAGCAGGAAAGGTATTTGCTGCAGTTATAAATAAATGAAATGTATAGAAATCCTTTCCCTCACACTTGTCTGGGGCACTTGACAGAATACTGTTGATGCAGAGGAAACGCAACAGAAGCTTACAAATGGGAAGGAGGAGTCATTAACACAACCAGCATGTTAAAAATCCTGGACATGCAGTATGTAATACCTATCGGCTTATCATCATCATCATATTCCTTGCTAACACAGACAGCATCATCATATTTCGAAGAGGCATGAAATATCCTCCTGCTAACTACTGTTCACTTCCTTATCGCCTTTCGCCTGTCAGCAGCATCATGATACTCGACGAACACAATTATCCTCCTGATGATCACTATTCACTTAGCGCCAAACTCTATCGGCAGCATCATGATGTTTAGCATCATCATCACCCTTCGTCAGTAGGATATGAAATATCCGATTCCTCTCATATATCCTGATGACGACAACTTCAAGCACCTTTCCCTCGATGCTTACGTCACCCCGATGTCCGACTACACAAACAACAGCATCAGGATATGACTTATCCGGTCATATTGAAACATCCTGATGATGATACTCAACTTTATGCCGATGACTTACGCCGATGCCAAAACACTTAGTGACAGCAGGATAAACTTGCATAGGGTGATATTCGCAATATCCTGATGATGACCTCTCCAGTCCTTAGCCAAAAAGCGAACTTTTACTCCTGCATGCGATAGCGACATGCGGACGAAAGATGATCCTGACGATGATATACACACTGAGTATATATCCAACTTATATCATCCTGATGCACTTGAAACATACAGTCTTCGTCAGCTTCATAACCCGATCCGGATGGCGATATACTCGTAGATGACGATACGATTCACTCCGTCTGGAAAAGCACATGCAGATCCCTGTATATCTGTCAGCTGCATACAAACTCACAGAACCGCACAATTTTACAAAGAAAACATGATGATCGGGCCGGATCACCTTCAGATCAAAACTTAACAGTTTATCTTCCTAAATCCTAGCACATGAGGATGCTAGGTTGATTCACAGCATGCTACCAATCGATCTCCCACACAATGAAATGCATAAACAGAAAACTAAAATACAACCCAAACTAACATGCATGACCATTCCACCGATTCACAGAATCAACCGGTGGAGGGTTGAAAGTATCCATTAACCTGTAATCAGAACAGAAATCAAAACATAAACAGCTGATAAACCAGATAATGCAATTGATGAGATCTTATTTAGATGAAACACAAATGTCCTGCTTCTACAATACTATCGAACAACAATGTTTCACAATGTCTGGACTGATCTCTGGATTTCACTCAATCACCAGTACAACATAACATAACTACTACTCTCTCTGATATCATTCTCTCTCTCTCTATCTCAAACCCTAACTGATCTGAGTTATTTATAGCAATATCCTACGAGTACTACCAACTCGGTTCCCAGCGGCTGGGAGCTTCCAAGCAGCTGGGAGAGGACAGCTCATACTACCTGATCACGAACTCTAACTGCCTGCACACTCTCCTAGGCTGATCTAATACATATGCATTGGTCCAATGGACCTTATTACATCATGAAATCAAACATGCTAAAAATAGACTAATGTCCTGTCATGCGGACAATGAACCTATATCCTGTCTTGTAGGGGTGCTCCTGCACCAACTGATAAATAGATCTATGGTATTGGTCTCGTTAAGAACATTAAATGCCCCTGTGGAGGTATTGGAATTCTTAGCAGTGCATGGACCTTCCTTGCAACCTTCTCCACAGTAGTCTGTGGTATTTCCACAATATCCATACTGGCTACAACAGACATCACTGGAACACCCACAATTCTGACAAGATACTACCTCCAATAAAACCAATAATGATAACAGGGTATAAACCCGGTGGAGGTAGATTCCCACAGAGATCATCATTATCTATAATCGCCAAGATAATTCTAGTTTAGATTGTAGTTATCAGTTGTGCTATGTATGTAGAAACAATCTTGGATGACTTAAAAGGAAAAGGCCATTTATGCACTCGACTTAAAGCTTACGTGGATGACTTGTGACTACAACAAAGGCTACTGCAACACTCCCAATTTCGATCAATAACAAGGTATATATTCATTTGAACCAGATTCCAACAGAGATTATCAAGGTTCGTAATCAAAACATAATTCTGTTCTATATATCCAAAGACATAGAATGAATTGTCACTGCAAGAAAGCTAACTAAAATATCCCCAATTCTTCCCACATACAACTTCCTATAAACCAAATTAAGGAAAATTTGTACACAGGCTTCCTTTTCTATTATCAACACATAATTCCAGTCGATTTGGTATTATCGATCACCATACATGTGGGATTCTCTCGTTCCTATTCAATGAATTCAATCTTGTAACATCCTTAGGCACCCTTAAGTCAATAACCGAGATGTGAGTCAAAAATAACCAGCGCCTACAATTTACCAAAGCAATAAATGCAATCAAATCTCTCTCACGCAACTCCATAGTTTGAATTAAAGCCGTGAATTTTTTTCATTTTTTTTTTCACAGTTCAGACAGACTCTTATTGTTGACTTCAGCAAGCATGTTATCCGTACATATACTATTATGGATGACAATTTCCGACATTTGGAAAATGCGTGTTTGCAAATTTGTGGGAGGTTGGGATAAGCTATAAATAAATTATGGATCAGATTTGCATGTTGACATATCTTGTCATTGACCACCTACATATCTTGTTAAAGTACATGGTTCTCTCATTCAAACAAAAATATACAGACTCTGCTGACTATTGTATTTCTATATATTTGTTGTTTGACTTTGATGCCCTCTATAACTGTTTGTAAACTGGTCCTTCCAGTTCTCTGTTCTCCATTGTAACAGAGCTGCTTTGAATTTCTAATTGGCATTAATAAAATTTATTATATAAAAACTACATGTTGATAGAATATATTAACCTTGTTAGTTAGGTGGTTGATTTTTTTTGGGTAAGGTGTTGAGTATTTGTTTTGAAATAGTGTAGATGTAGTTAACATTGATGTTTCTATTGTGAATCGTAGGTAAGAAATTTGATTTTTTTTCTGGAAAATAAGTATACATATATGTTAAATTGTTTAAAAGATGTTCTATTATAGATAATTTTTTATATAAATTTAATATTTTAACAGTTTTAAAGAAAAAATATTACATAGTTAAATCTAAAAACTTTTTTATTCTCTAATCTTTAAACAGGTTGATATTGAAGAACAATATTTACATATATCACTAAAGGAATACTTTCTTTGTTAGGATAAATAGAAAAAGCAAAAAATAAATAACAATAAAAGTTATGTTAAAAAAATCTTTTGAAAAAAAAATATTTAGTATTAATAATTGATATGTTATTTTTTTTTTTGCTACGTAATGATACTTATGTGTATTGATATCAAAAAAAAGTTTACAGCTTGCTGACTGCACCCAACCTACCCCTTGACATACCTAAGCCCTTGTTTATTAGCCGCGCAGGGCCATAATATTACATAGATAGAGAGAAAATGTTTGTGACTCAGACCAAAACAAAACAGAGATAAAACATAGAGAGCCTTATACCGACGGACCATAGGACTGAATATACACAAGACACATAAACTATCTTTCGGCTGCTATACTGGTTACCACCAAGACCTCACGCCTCTGTTTCATAGTTATGTAGTTTAAGGTTGAATTCCTCAACCCAGTCAAAACCCTGCGCCTCCAGAATCTGAAAAAACCTTAGCAGATAATTTGCCCCTGTCTAAGCATGTTGCCTATACCACACCAAATCTAAAAGGGAAATATTTAACCACACTACCTGGTTGCTGCAAGAGATGGATATCTCTGGGACGGGGCAGTCCTACTCCAAATGTCGCCACCTCCAACATTTCCTCCAACCCGCCAAGAACACGAGGGATGAAAAGCCTACGATTCACCGACTCCACCTGAGTCTTTACCACATTCATGTCCAGCAGTGCTGCAACAAATTAGGAGTTGATGTCTGAGTTGACCCGGTATCACTCACTTCCCTCCACGAAATCCTTCCCCAGAACCATTTTAACCACCCCTAAAACCAGCTCATCCTGAATGTTGAGAATGCGTTTGATTCACTACTCTGTAATCCCTCCCAGGAAGGTCATCTGTCTCTTGGAGCTCACCAAACGAATGGGGGTATCCATCCCACCACACCTAATCCAGTCCGACGAAAACAACACCTTTGGCTTTGTAGACATTATCGAAGAGTTGAGAATCAATAGAAGATGGATGCTAAAAAGGAAATCGAGAAAGAATCACTGATCTGGATACATGCTTCCTTATGATAACAGAGATCTAATCACTATCAAATCCAGGATATCGCAGACCTCTAAAAATCCGCTCAAGCGTGAGAACCATTCCATCCGCCGAGTCACACTAGCTAAGGACTGCGGGAATTAATGAATCATGATTGTTTGATTTAGCAGCCCCTAAAAAATAAATGAATGCCTTATTTTTTAAAAATTTAACCATCGAGTGTCACCGATTCCAAATGATGCCGTCATGCCAGAAGGACTTTTCCACACTTGGCATAGTCCTAGCCCCCGGTCCTTCCACACCCTTTTGTGTGGAAGGACTCCCACCCTACCACCCACAAACAAGAGATAGAATCTTAGGTTATTCTACCCCTATCAAAAATTTCCTTTAGCTCCCTTCCATCAGCTGCCAAGTTAGAGAGGGCACCCGCTTCTGAATTCCCTTACCTCAGAATGTGTTTGATCTGAACCAGTTCAAAAGAATCTATCAGTGAAAGTGCTTGTTCTAACAACACATTTAGTCTCCAATTCACCAACCTCCTAGATCTGAGTCCATTGATTGTTAGCAATGAGTCCCCTTCTATCTCCAATTTTTTTATACTGAGTTCCTGGCTGAATCTTAGACCAAGAATTAATGCCTTTTTTGCTAAATTGTTGGTTCCATCCTACAATCTCTCAGCCAATCTTCCTACCATTCTGCCTTCCCAATCTCGAATGATACAACCAGTGCCTGAGATTCCTAGGTTCCCTTGTGAGGCCCCATCAAAATTCATCTTATACCAACCTACTTCAGGAGGGCTCTGTTAGAAATTTAAGTAGTGTTGAATTGAAATAACAGTAAATTAGCAATAAACACAAAATAGACAACACAAATTTATGTGGAAAAACCTGGTAATATATTAGGAAAAAAACCACGGGCAAAGATCTCTCAATTTTATTCTCAGAAGAAAATTCATAGTTACAAAACTTTTTCTCATACATTGGGATTCAAGCTCGACCACCCTAAATATTCATGAAAAAGTACATGCAAAAACCATCAAATCTAAAGATAGATTTCTATGCATAAAAGCGCGAGTGGCACTTCCACATGCAATTTTGCATGGTGAACACATGGAACAGTCGGCTGCTTGTCACTGCTGGAATAAGTCAAACTGACTTCACATTTCAACAATCTCCCACTTGAAGTCATGTTTCTACCTTGCAAATAATTCCTCATATTAAGAGACCAATGCCGTTGCTACCTATCATCAAGTGATATGCAAGCCAAGAGAAGTTCTGCACCATATGAACTTCTCTCTACTAGTAGGCTTCGTAAAAATATCTACTGGATTTATATCAGTGTGCATCTTAGCCAAAGAGACTTGTCCTTCCACCACCTCATTTACAAAGTGATATTGTACATCAATATGTTTTGTTCTGGCATGATAAGCTGAGTTCCATGCTAAGTGTATAAAACTTTGGTTGTTACAATGCAACACCATGTTATCCTGCTTTACCTACAATTCACTCAAGAGTCTATGAAGCCAGATTGCCTCCTTGCTAGCGTGTGTCGCTGCCATATATTCTGCTTCAGTAGTAGACAAAGCCACCACTGTCTGCAACTTTGAAACCTAGCTAACATCACCTCCTACTAAGGAGAAAACATAACCTATAGTAGATTTTCTCTTATCTCTGTCTCCACCAAAATTTGCATCCACATATCCATTAACATGAAGACTACTCCCACTATAACAAATAGCAACATCAGAAGTGTCCCTCAAATACCTGAGAATCCACTTCACAGCCGTCCAATGATCACAACCTAGATTCGCCATGAAACGACTGACTACTGCCACTGCTTGTGCAATGTCTGGTTTGGTGCACACCATAGCAAACATAAGACTACCAACTGCTGATGAGTACGGTACACAAGACATCTGTGTCTTCTTCGCTTCTGTGCTAGGGCACTATTCTGAAGACAATTTAATATGAGCAGGAAATGGAGTACTAACTGGCTGAGCATTTTGCATATTGAAGCGCTGCAAAATCTTCTCCACATAAGTCTTCTGTGTCAACCAAATTTTCTTGTTCTTTCTGTCTCTATGTATCCTCATTCCAAGAATCTGATTTGCATTTCCTAAGTCCTTCATTTCAAACTCCCTAGCAAGCTAAGTTTTTAACCTGATGATTCTCTGCATGTTAGGACCTACTACCAACATATCATCTACATACAAAAGCAAAATAATGAAACTATCATCTTCATACCTTTTAAAATAGGCACAATGATCAGCCTCACATCTACTAAAACTCAAACTCATCATGAAGGAATCAAATCGCTTGTACCAACACCTTGGCACCTGTTTCAAACCATACAACGATTTGTTCAACCTGTATACTAGGTTCTCCTTGTCTTTTTCTTCAAACCCTTCCAATTGTAGCATATAAATTTCCTCAGAAAGATCACCATGCAAGAAAGTTGTTTTAACACCTAACTATTGTAACTCCAAATCAAGACTAGCAACAAGAGCCAAAACAACTCTAACTGTACTTAACCGCACCACAAGTGAAAAAATTTCATCAAAATCAATACCATATTTTTGTGCATACCCCTTGGCCATCAACCGAGCTTTATAACGCTCCACATTATCATTCATGTCCCTTTTCAATTTGAAGACCCACTTGTTGCCTATAGCTTTTCGCCCTTTAGGCAATTGCACAAGCTCCCATGTTTTATTTTTATGTAGAGATCTCATCTCCTCATCCATGGCTTCTCTCCATTTATTTGCATCTTCATCTTCGCAAGCCTCCTGTTATGAGCTAGGCTCACCAACATTAGTAAGTAAAGAATAAGTTGAATTACAATTAGGAGAATACCTTGCTGGTGGTTTGATTACTCTAGTGGATCTCCTCAGAAGGGGTAATGTGTTACCTTGTGGCTCATTTGGTTTCTATTCAACCTCATCAAAAAATTGATTCTGATTATTATCTTGCTGATTTTCATCTAGCACCTTTGAATTAGCATCATACTTTTCCACCTCTACTGGAACAGTTTCTGTACTTTGTTGTTCTTTACTTCTTTGCATTGATTTTTTATTAAAATAAACATCTCGGCTAATAATAATCTTGCGGGCAGCAGTATCCCACAACCTATACCCCTTTGTACCTTCTGTATAGCCAAGAAAAATACATTTCACTTATTCCTATCCTCTTTGGGAATATGAGCATAAGCATTAGAACCAAAAATACGAAGAAAGAAATAATCAACAAGTTTACCTATCCAAACTTGTTCAGGAATTTGACGATCTAGAGCTGTAGTGGGTGATCTATTAATTGAAAGAAACAGGTTGTATTAACAGCCTCAGCCCAAAATTTCTACTCCAATCCAGCAGTACTCAACATACATCTAGCTCTTTCCATAATTGTACGGTTCATCCTTTTAGCAACACCATTTTGTTGTAGTGCTCTAGGAACCGTCAACTGCCTTGCAATACCATGCTCACTGTAAAACTGATTAAACTCCCCTAAACAAAATTCATGTCCGTTATCTGTTCTAAGACACTTAATTGTCTTACCTTTTTGATTCTCTACCAAAGCTTTAAACTTCTTAAAATAAGAAAACACATCAGATTTCCTCTTCAACAGATAAATCCACACCTTATAGGAAAAATCATCTATAAATGAAACAAAATATGAACAACCCCAAATTGATGTAACAAGTGCTTGCCAAGTATTTGAATGAATTAAACCTAGAATTTCTTTACTTCTGGTATTGTAACTAGAAAAACTCAACCTATTATGTTTTCCAAACAAACAATGCTCACAAAAATTCAAATCTCTAGATTTAGCACCTGGGAGAAGATTTCTATCTAGCAGTACCTTTAGACCACGTTCACTCATGTGGCCTAGCCTTTGATGCCAAGTAGATAATGAATCCATTTCTACATTTGATACCACTGAAGCCTCTCCATTGCAAGTTTCTCCAACCAACCAGTAGAGATTGCCAACCTTTTCCCCTTTTACCACCACCAATGCTCCTTTTGTTACCTTCAGACAACTATTTTCTCCACTAAATCGGTAACCTTGCTCATTGAATACTCCAAGTGAGAGAAGTTTTTCCTTCAAGCCTAGTACATGTCTTACATGCTGAAGAGTCCTTGCAATCCCATCAAACATTTTGATTTTGACCTCTCCTTTACCAATAGCTTCACATGGGTTGTCATTTCCCATGTAAACCATACCTCCTTCACATGACTGGTAAGAAGAAAACCAGTCCCTATGAGGAGTCATGTGAAAAGAGGCACCAAAATCAATGATCCAATCTTGATGAAATGAACCTCTCAGATTAGCAGACAAAACCTGGGTAAGTGCAAGAAGATGGGGGGCCAAAAAGGGGTCTTAAGTGGCCACTTTTTTTTCTGAAATCAGGAAATACTAGACTTGGATGAGAAATTGAGCATAGTTACACACAAAATTTGGAGATGCAACCAAAACAATGTTTGTAGTGCTCCGAATCTACTTTCTAAACTACTATTTTTTTTTAAAATGGCATAGATTAAGGGGTTCAAAAGAGGGAGCCACAAAAATTGGTGTTGTTTCTGTCAAAAAAAATAACATAGCATGTTTTGTGGCTCCCTCAAAAGGTCAACTTTTTTTTGGTATTTTTACAATCGCTTCAGTGAGAAATTAGCTAATAGCATGTAGTTTATGCCCGATTTTTCTGATAATTTTTTGATGAATATTTGATTTTTTACTAATTTTCAAAGTGGACACATCCTAAAACAGAGTTTTGGTCGTGCTACCCCTATAAATTTTGAAAACTAATTGAAAATCATTTTTTTATTTTTTTAATATTTGTAGAATGGAGTCTAGTTTCTAAATATGTAATTTTTTTGAAATTTCAATGAATAGTTAATTTACAATGAAAAAAAGACCAAACAGTGGTTTTTGCCAAAAAACGGACACACAAACAAAAGAAAATTAAAGATGAAAGGCTTAACATTGTTAAAATGTGAAAAAATCACATCATCAAATAACTAAGAGAAAGCCTAAAATTACCCAAGTGTTCGATTTGTTCGACCTTGAAACACATGCAAATCTGAGGGTTAGCACGAACGAAATTATGTGAAATCTTGAAGAATATGGAAAAAACACGTCTGTGATTGTTCAAAAGGCACTCCAAGCCTTTGGGTTGGAAATCCAAAGCAAATCCCAAGCCCAAGGCTTGGGATTCCCAAAGCAAGACATAATGCGAGCGAGTTATAACACGCTCGCGTTATGTTTTGCTTTGCATTTTTCCTTTTCCGCAAACGTCTGTTGTTTGTCATGTTTGACATAACGCGAGCGCGTTATAATGCGCTCGCGTTATGTTCCCCTTAAATTTTTTTATGTTCAAGGCTATTAATCATGTAGGTATGTATATATGACTATATGTATGTATGTATGTATCTATGTATGCCTATATGTATGTATGTATGTATCTATGTATGCCTATATGTATTTATGTATCTATGTATGCCCATATGTATGTATGTATCTATGTATGCCTATATGTATGTATGTATAGTGTCGAGGGCAGAGGAGGGTAGAGATGGGAGTGAGCCAGATAAGGGAGGAGAGGGGTGGATAAGGATTGAGTGATTAAGGTTTAAAGTTGAGGGTTGAGCGTTTAGGGATAGGATTTAGAGTTTAGGGATAAGGGATTAGAGTTTAGGACCTTGAGGGATTAGGGTTTAGGGTTGAGGCTTTAGGGATAGCGTTTAGGGTTAAGGGTCGAGGGATTAGGTTTAAGGTAGAGTGTTGAGGGTAGAGGGATTAGGGATAGGGTTTAGGGTTGAAAGTTTAGGGTTGAGGGATTAGGGTTTAAGGTATAGTTTAGTAGTTCTTGTGGATAGAGCCAATAAACAATGGGAGATTATTTGCCTATTTCATAACAATATACCTTCCCTAAGTGCGGGGTGGATAGCAAGAAACATAGATGTAACCCAATGCAAATCTTTTCTCATAATGATCATCCTTCTGATTTCAATTGTTAATTACTCACTGTGGATGTACCATACGTAAAGCTTTTCTCATAGGGTTTAAGGTATAGTGTCGAGGGTTGAGGGTTTATTGATAGTGTTTAGGGTTGAGGGTTGAGGGATTAAGTTTTAGGGTTGATGGATTAGGGTTTAAGGTATAGTGTTGAGGGTTGAGGGTTTAGGGATAGGGTTTAGGGTTGACGGATTAGCATTTAATGTCGAGGTTAGGGTTAGAGTGTCAAGGGTAGAGGGACTAGGGATAGGGTTTAGGGTTGAAGGTTTAAGGATTGAGGGTTGAAGCTTTGGGGATGAGGGTTTAAGGCTTAAGATATAGTGTCAAGTGTTGAGGGTGTAGGGATAGGGTTTAAGTTTTAAGGGTTAAGGGTTGAGGGATAGGGATTAGGGTTTAAGGTATAGTGTTGAGGGTTGATGGTTTAGGGATAGGGATAGGGTTTAGGTTTGAGGGATTAGGGTTTAGGGTTGATGAATTAGGGTTTAATGTTGAGAGTTGAGGGTTGAGGTTGAGGGATAGGGTTAATGGTCAAGGGATTAGGGTTAAATAAGAGTGTCGAGGGTAGAGGGATTAGGGATAGGGTTTAGGGTTGAAGGTTTAATGATTTAGGGTTGAGGCTTTAGGGATGAGGGTTAAGGGATTAGGGTTTAAGATATAGTGTCGAGTGTCAAGCGTGTAGGGATAGGTTTTAGGGTTCAAGTTTTAAGGGTTAAGGATCGAGGGATTAGAGTTAAGGGTTGAGGGATTAGGGTTTGACGTTGAGGGTTGAGTACATTGAGGTTCGAGGGTTAAGGGTTTCGGGATAGGGTTAAGGGTCGAGGGATTAGGGTTAAGGGATAGGGTTGGAGGGTTTAAGGATAAGGGATTAGGGTTTAAGGTATAGTATTGAGCTCGTTGAAAGTCTAGGAATAGGGATAGCATTTAGGGTTTAGGGATGAGGGATTAGAGTTGAGGGATGATGGATTAGGGTTGAGGGTTGAGGGATTAGGGTTTAGGGATAAGGTTTAGGGTTAGGGTTGAGGGATTAGGGTTTAAGGTATAGTGTTGAGGGTTTACGGATAGGGTTTAGGGTTGAGGGATTAGAGTGAAGGGTTGAGGGATTAGGATTTGACGTTGAGGGTTGAGGGATAGGGTTGAGGGTCGAGGGATCAGAGTTAGGGGTTGAGGGATTAGGGTTTGACGTTGAGGGTTGAGGGTTGAGGGTCGAGGGATTAGGGTTAAAGTAGAGTGTGGAGGGTATAAGGATTAGGGATAGGGTTGGAGGGTTTAGGGATAAGGGATTAGGGTTTAAGGTATAGTATCGAGTTTGTTGAGGGTTTAGGAATAGGGATAGCATTTAGGGTTTAGGGATGACGGATTAGAGTTCAGGGATGATGGATTAGGGTTGAGGGATTAGGGTTTAGGGATCAGGTTTAGGGCTGAGGGTTGAGGGATTAGGGTTTAAGGTATAGTGTTGAGGGTTTAGGGTTGAGGGATTAGAGTGAAGGGTTGAGGGATAAGGATTTGACGTTGAGGGTTGAGGGTTGAGGCTTTAGGGTTTAGAGTTTAGGGATAGGGTTGAGGGTCGAGGGATCATAGTTAAGGGTTGAGGGATTAGGGTTTGACGTTGAGGGTTTAGGTTCAAGGGTCAAGGGTTTAGGGATAGGGTTGAGGGATTAGGGTTAAAGTAGAGTGTGGAGGGTATAAGGATTAGGGATAGGGTTGGAGGGTTTAGGGATAAGGGATTAGGGTTTAAGGTATAGTATCGAGTCTGTTGAGGGTTTAGGAATAGGGATAGCATTTAGGGTTTAGGGATGAGGGATTAGAGTTGAGGGATGACGGATTAGGGTTGAGGGTTGAGGGATTAGGGTTTAGGGTTGAGGGATTAGGGTTTAAGGTATAGTGTTGAGGGTTTAGGGTTGAGGGATTAGAGTGAAGGGTTGAGGGATTAGGATTTGATGTTCAGGGTTGAGGGTTGAGGCTTTAGGGTTTAGGGATAGGATTGAGGGTCGAGGGATCATAGTTAAGGGTTGAGGGATTAGGGTTTGATGTTGAGGGTTGAGGGTTGAGGGTTGAGGTTCAAGGGTCAAGGGTTTAGGGATAGGGTTGAGGGTCGAGCGATCATAGTTAAGGGTTGAGGGATTAGGGTTTGATGTTGAGGGTTGAGGGTTGAGGTTTGAGGGTCAAGGGTTTAGGGATAGGGTTGAGGGTCAAGGGATTAGGGTTAAAGTAGAGTGTGGAGGGTATAAGGATTAGGGATAGGGTTGGAGGTTTTAGGGATAAGGGATTAGGGTTTAAGGTATAGTATCGAGTCTGTTGAGGGTTTAGGAATGGGGATAGCATTTAGGGTTTAGGGATGAGGGAATAGAGTTGAGGGATGACAGATTAGGGTTGAGGGTTTAGGGATAAGGTTTAGGGTTGAGGGATTAGGGTTTAAAGTATAGTGTTGAGGGTTTAGGGATAGGGTTTAGGGTTGAGGGATTAGAGTGAAGGGTCGAGGGATTAGGATTTGACGTTGAGGGTTGAGGGTTGAGGCTTTAGGGTTTAGGGTTTAGGGATAGGGTTGAGGGTCGAGGGATCATAGTTAAGGGTTGAGGGATTAGGGTTTGACGTTGAGGGTTGAGGATTGAGGTTCGAGGGTCAAGGGTTTAGGGATAGGGTTGAGGGTCAAGGGATTAGGGTTAAAGTAGAGTGTGGAGAGTATAAGGATTAGGGATAGGGTTGGAGGGTATAGTGTTGAGGGTTTCTGTCATCAAATGTAGATTTATGAGTTTGATTATATTGATTGCCTCTCCAGTTTTGGGGTGTGGATGATTTGGAATCAATCAGGAAATCTTCAGGAGACTTTGTGGAAGTGGATTGGCAATCGCTTGACAGAACCCCTGCTATTTATGCTTGGATAAGGATTTGTCACAAACTAGAACTTCTGCTTTCAAAGAAGATCTGTCTATCTTCCTCGATGGGCATTTTCTATCAAGAACTTGATTATGAGGGCTTGCCCCTTCATTGTTATGCCTATCATATGGCGGAGCATTTGGCAATCTCTTGCAGGAAATAGAAAAAGTTCTCCCTCAAAAGCCTTGTCGTCATTCAAGTCTAAAGGGGAAGGTTTGGAAAGAGAAATGGATCACCAAAGAGATGAAGAATTTCTTATTTCTCAGACACCATCAATGGTTTTTCTTTGATGCAAAGGACTTACCAAGATGGAAAGCATTTAAAGATTATATGATCTCCAAAGGAAAATCTCCTAATTCTCCCAGAATGTATTTAAGAGGAATTGTAAGGCTTGGAAGTGTCAGTTGATGAAGCACAAGATGTGGTCATCCCTACTTGTGTTAAGGAAGATAATGCACAAGATGTGATCAATCTATAGCAGGACAAAATGCGAGCGCGTTATAACGCGCTCGCATTTTGTCTTGCGATAGAAATGGTAAAAAAGTGTTGACCCCCGTAATCCAAGCCCACATGCTCTGTTTTCATACTGATTCTGCATGTGCTCCAACAAAAAAGAAGTGCTTTCATGCTGTTGGGAAGTTCACATGCACATTTGACACATTGTACCACCTTTGCATGATCTTTCCACCACCTTTTCTACTTTGCCAACTTGAGAAGGAGGAAATAACATAGTTTTCACACCAAGTTTGATATATATCTATTCAAGTCTCAATTTTTGTAGTGTTGCAATGTTAATTGTGATTCAATTTTAGGAATTTAACATTATAGATTGGTTAATAGTATTATTGTTAGTAATTATATTTGAGTGTTATTCAATTTAACATTTAAAAGGAAGCAAGTGGTGAAAAACTCAAATTGTCGAGGAGTTTGATGCAAGAAGAAAACAACACTACATAATTGGGTACTCTCTCTATTCGAATCTTCATTTTTTAGGTATGTCAAGTCTTTACATGCATGTTCTTTACATTTTCCTTAATTCAGATTGAATTACTTTATCATGCTTTATCATACATGTTTAAAATAGACACATTCCCAATCAAGAAAGCAGCCTACAATCTCACATGATGCCATGTATATTTTCTACACTTGGGCTCTTTAATAATTATGTGTAATAAACAGACCTTAACATACCATGATGTCAAACTATACAAGAATAAATCCTTACAACATAATAAAAATACAATCCCACTATTATCTTGTATTCATTTCTTAGGAAGTAATATTGGTCTCTTTATCATGCTATAGACAAATTCTCCGTCATGGCGAGGAAACGATCAAGAATTAAACCAACACAGGAAGAGATAGAAGCTAAGAATGCAAAGAAAGCAGTGGCTATGAGGGAACTTCGTGAGAAGAGGAAATTGGACACGATAAATGAAGACATACCAATTGAAGAGGAACCACAACCATCACAAAGAGATATGGTATTGGTGGCACAAAGAGAACAAATGCAAAAACTTCGTGGTACGAAAGATTTGAATACCATAGTTGGAGACACGTCCTCTATCGCAAGTCAACATGTAGGGACACCATCTACCACATCTCAAGTTGAGAGGACATCATCACTCACATGTGATGAAGGAGGTATGCCATCATTCCCACCTCAACCTCAAGGTATGTCATCTATTCCATCTTCAATCGAAGGTATGCCATCTAGCCCATCTCATTTAAATATTGATGAAATTCCTAATGTTGAGATGAATTTACCTAACTTAACACCACCTAGAATTTTGCATAGAAAGCTAAAGTACTTGATTGATATTGATGAGAATATTTTGCAGCCAATGGAAGGTAAGATTCCAAAACACACTTGTAGAAGATATGCCCATAAGATTTGGAGATTGTTCTTTGAAAAGTTAAATGAGACTGCAAGATGTCAACTATTTATTGAAATGATGCGAAGTATAAAGTATAGGTCAATCATGAAGATTCTTGGGTTGAGAACATCAGAGGTTTCAAGTGAAAAATCTATTGTCAAGAATCTAATGAGTGTGTATGAGAGTGTGGGTAACACCTCATGCACAAAAGATAGTAATGCAACATGGCGTGTGATTACATCAACTATAGTAAGTAGTCAAACGAGGAAATCTCGTCTAATTAGAAAGACGATTCAAGAATTAAGAATTAATAGGAAAACTTTGTCAAGAGCCATTGGAAGACGCCAAAGAATTGAGGACACTAATGCCAATGAATTATGGGCATTCTCAGGAAGACTACCATGAAAAGATAAACCAATTGTTGAAGCATTGAGATCACTAATTGAAGACTTTTGAAAGAATTACACAAGGGTATCTCTGAATCAAAGGAATGTGGTAAGAAGGAGAATCGGCAGTCAGAACCATGAGCCACATCCAAAGCATTTCTTGGATGAGACTCAAACACAGTTTTATGGTAAATTTCTAGAGAAGTATCCTCAAATTAAAATTTGTCAAAGATATTTTGAAATGCTAAAACCTTTCTATGTTAAGATAAATCACACATGCACTACGTGTTGTTGTAGATTACATATTGAATTTTCTAACCATTTTGATGCTTATAGGTCTATATGTTTAGATATGCATACTAACAATGATTTGCAGGGTTGTGCCATATGTGCCCCACCAACATCTTCAAGAGACTTCAGATCAAGAATTTTATGTGAAAGAGAGGAAGGTCAAATATTCTACAAGAAATTATGCTTGGATGGCACATGTCATCGTTGCAGTGGCTTGCAACATTTGCCAATATGTGAACACATGGAAAGAACACATGCAGTTGGAAATGAACTAGTAGAGTTTGGCAAGTATAAAACAGTGGCATACAATACAAAAGATGGTAAAGAAGCAAAGAGGTGTGAATTGGTTTTTGAAAAGATTCCAGTGTATCAGTTTATGCCTATATTTCGTGACAGCATAGTGTATGAGTATGCAAGACATGCCCATAGAGCTCGATGGTTGGACTTGCAATTCAAGTTATGCAAGGACACATTTCTGGTTGGTAGCATTGTTTCAGTCATTGACTTTGCAGAGAACTACAGTCTATAGCCACAGCGTGAGGTGCAATCACAATATTACAACTCCACATAGGTTTCTATATTTGTGCACATCGCATTCATTCATGCGAATGATAGTACAGAGGATGATAGAAAGATCATAAGGGAGTATAATTTCTATATTAGTGATGATTGCACACATTCTACGGAGTTCGTGCAAGGTTGCTTTCAAGTGTTCTACAATAATTTGGCTAGAAGGGGCATATCGTTCAGTCAGCATATCATATGGTTGGATAACTGTGCGTCACAATTCAAGAACTCACGAAATTTCTATTGGCTGAGTAGGAGGCATAATTTTATAGGTATTCAACATATGTGGAACTTTTGTGAGGCCGGACATGGAAAGGGGGAGCATGATGGTGCAGGAGCATGTATCAAAAGAGCCATAGCACGAGAAGAATTAAAGTATAAAGACAATACAAAGTTGATAGATGCAAAATCGATTGTCGAGTGGTGTAATGCTTCCATGGGTCTAGGTAATGAAGGTAAGTCTTCAGTTCGTAGATTTTTTTGGTTGATAGATGATACTAACATTGCACCATATGAGGACTATTGTACACTGACAGGATCAAATGAGATGCACTCTTTTAGAAGCTCAATTGCAGGTTCATGGAGTATCCATACACGAAAGATGTCATGCTTTTGTTCTTCCTGTACAATTCAAGTCTGGGATGAGTGCGAGTCAAAGGAGTGGGTTGACGAATGGCAGTTAAGTTATCTTAGCCCACTTGACACGTATCGACCCCTGACGACACTGGAACTAACACAGATGGAATCATCAGTTGACTTTGACCACATATTAGATTTAGTTCAACTAGGTAATATAGGGCACATATATGCATCTAATTTCATCTAGTTCAACTAGGTAATGTCATCTTACTTTGTAGTGTTTTTGTAATGTTGACTAATTTCATCTAATTTGCTACACATATCAATGTAGGGCACGTATATGCAGTTATTGCAGATGAAGATAATGAAGAGGGAACAACTTATTACTTATGTCGTTGTGTTGAGGCCAAAAAGAAATTGGAGGCCCTTGTTACAGATGGAGAAAACATCGAATACCCTACAAGCTCAGTGGTTATTACTAGAACATGGCTTAGAAGGTACCCACATAAGAGTGTTAATATTTGGCTGTTTCAGGACTTTGACACGCATCGAAATATTCTTCATTACTCGAACCTTATCGTGGCATCCAATGTTCATTTGATAAAGTATCGGGGTAGACCTTTGAACAAAATCTTGTGGAAGGTGCGTGAGTTTGACCATGAAACAATACTTGACATAATAAAGAGTAGAGCAGACCTGGATGGTTCATTGGATTAATTTGTAAGTATTCACATTGATTTTGTAAAGTCATGTTACATTGAGTTGTAAGTATGCACATTAATTTGTAAGGTTTGTCTTTTTTTTATTTCCTCCTGCATTTTTACACATATACACATTTTTACATCATCATGTTATGCATTTTTGGTGTCCTGCTCTTGATGCGACCAAGCTCATAACTCACCCTACTTCCTCTAGACACCATTTGATGATCTCTCCAACACTCTGAATCCAGGGTGCCCAATCATGATGATGACCTATATACCATTCTCCAAGGGCGCTCATAATGAATGAAAAGAAGACCAAGGGCGCCCAAGCTTAATAGACTTATTTCTTTCAATTTTGATGATACAAACTCTTGCAAAACGACATCCACTTTCATGTATTTAGATCTTCCTTCACATACAGGGCACCAAATCAAGTTGAAAAATCTACATAAGGGCACCAAAATGGATGAAAGGAGACATGAAATGTGCCTTAGGACTCCATGCTAAGGTTTGAGCCATTAAAGTCTCTTGATATTAGGCGCTCATGATGATGAAACTTAGAGTTTTTTCCTTTCCTAGGTGCTCATCTAAGATGTTTGAATGATAAGGTGTGCCTAGACCTCTATAATGTACATTGGGTGCCAAAATCAAGGTGATTTTAAGTCACTTTGAGTCATTTGGGGTCAGTTTGAGTCTTTGAGTCATGTTGCAAAAAAGTGTCAATGTTGTCAAGTTGCACAAAGCAACTTTTGCATTTTTGGTGTCATGCTCCTGATGTGACCAAACTGACAGTTCCAACGCATCTGGATGGGTATGTTTAGGCTAGGCATGGTTTTATTTTTCACCCAAACATGTCGAAACAGTCTGAGCTACATTGTGCCGATGATATCCCTGAAGAGTCCAAAGTGCAAAAAGGCAGCAATCTTTGACGAGATGTTACTCAAAAACCGTGTCACTTAGAAACATTTTGTCTGAGGCAACGCGATCACGTAGAGTGCCTCTACAATAAACTCTCTCAATTTTTTATATCTCTGAGGCATTTGCCCGTGGTGAAAGGTTTTCTGTTGCCCCAAAAATCGTCAAAAGGAGGCAGTGTAAAGTTGCAAAGGAGTGTAACTTTCATCCTGCTCCTAATGAGACCAAAATGACTATTCCAATGCATCCAGATGGGTACATTTACGCTAGGCATGGTCTTTTTTTTCACCCAAACATGTCGAAACAGTTCGAGCTACATTGTACCGACGATATCCCTGAAGAGTCCAAAGTGCAAAAAGGAAGCAATCTTTGACGAGATGTTACTCAAAAACCATGTCACTTAGAAATATTCCATCTAAGGTAACGTGATCATGTAGAGTGCCCCTACAATAACCTCTCTTAGTTTTTTATATCTCTGAGATATTTGCCTGTGGTGAAAGGTTTTCTGCTGCCCAAAAATTGTCAGAAGGAGGCAGTGTAAAGTTGCAAAGGGGTGTAACTTTCGTCCTGCTCCTAATGCGACCAAAGTGACTATTCCAACGCATCTGGATGGGTACATTTACACTAGGCATGGTCCTATTTTTCACCCAAACATGACGAAATAGTCTGAGCTACATTATACCGACGATATCCCTGAAGAGTCCAAAGTGCAAAAAGGAAGCAATCTTTGACGAGATGTTACTCAAAAACCATGTCACTTAGAAACATTCCATCTAAGGTAACGTGATCATGTAGAGTACCTCTACAATAACCTCTCTTAGTTTTTTATATCTCTGAGATATTTGCCTGTGGTGAAAGGTTTTCTGCTGCCCAAAAATTGTCAGAAGGAGGCAGTGTAAAGTTGCAAAGGGGTGTAACTTTCGTCCTACTCCTGATGCGATCAAACTAACTATTCCAACACGTCCGGATGGGTACATTTACGCTAGGCATGGTCCTGTTTTTCACCCAAACATGTCGAAACAATCCGAGCTACATTGTACCGACGATATCCCTGAAGAGTCCAAAGTGCAAAAAGGCAGAAAACTTTGACGATATTTACTCAAAAACTGTGTCACTTAGAAACATTCTATTTGAGGCAACACGATCATGTAGAGTGCCTCTACAATAACCTCTCTCAGTTTTTTATATCTCTGAGGTGTTTGCCCGTGGTGAAAGGTTTTCTGCTGCCCTAAAAATCGTCAGAAGGAGGCAGTGTAAAGTTGCAAAGCATTGCTAAGAAATCCTCAACACTCAAACACTCCAATGAACTGAAGCAACTTCTTCTTAGGCGCAAATGCAAGGGTACACAAGGGGAAAATGGTGCCTAGATGACTTAGTGCATTTCTATGACTTCATTCACATGTTTAAATGTTTGAGAAACTCTCCTTTACTAAGTGCTTGTCCTCATGTCAATGTTAAGCTTTATACCTCCTAGGCGCTCAACTAGGTGATGTCATTAGATACAACTTACCCTTAGGTGCCAATGTAGCTTCTTCAATCCATCACACTTCTAGGCGCTCAAATTTGAGGTCTTGGACTTGTATCTTATTCCTAGGCGCAATTGGATGATCTTCCTAGATCTAGGCGTTCATGATGGTGGGAAATTACATGAAGGGGCACCTAAGTCCAATTTGACTTTGTATTTGATATTTTATGACTCCAATTGACTAGGAATGGCTCAATTTCTAAAGTGCTGACTCAATAATGTAAGTTTAAGGTCTTTTCCTCCTAGGCGCCAATTAATGAGTTCACTAGATGTAATTTCTCCTAGACTTGAAGATTGTGAAAGAACTTGAAGCTTGGATGGATGTCTTCGAATGTTCGATGAAGAAGTGTTCCAACTTGAAAGGTCCTTTGAAGTGTAGATATTGATGATAACACTTTCCCTTATATGTGAAGTAGATGACTTCTCAAGGAGGCTTGAATGTATCAAAGGGACTTGAAATTGAATGGATGTCTATGGAATGGTTGATGATGACGAGAAGTTCCTTTGGAGCGGCTTCATGCTGATCTTGAAGCGATGATTGATGAATAATCTAGTTGATACTTGAAGATGAATAGAACTTCAAGTGATAGATGGAAGTCTTCGAACATGATGCAACTGGTGATGTCATTGATGAAGAAGACTTGAAATATATCTTGTTGTGACCTCTTGGAGCAGCTACCTCTTGAAGTGGTGTTTCCTTGGCAGTGATTACTTCCATCTTAACTCTTTGGCATGAATGAATGTGAAAGGCTCCTTTGGAGCAGCTACATGAGGACTCTAGGCGACTCCAAGCTCTTGCTCCTACCTTTTCCTTCAATCTTCCTACAATACAAACCAAGAAACACATCAATCCTCATGATAAACATTTTATAACACAAAGAAATCCTCTTTAAACATGGAATAATCTTACTACAAATCTAGGAGCATATATAGGTAAAAAGAAGAGCAAAGGGCACCTAACACAAGTTGGTCCATATTTATCACTTTAAATGATTTCAAACAATTGTAATGGCTTAAAGAGGTCAATCTCCCTTAAGAGATTCATTCAAAAGGTGTCTTTCAATGCAATTTCTTCCTTAGGCACCAGAATGGGTTTGTACTGATGGAGAGTGCGTCTAGATTTAAATGTCTTTATACTTGCAATTTTGCAATTCTAAATGATGAGACATGTCTTAGAATGAATTCTATATTTCAAGCGCTCACTCCAAAAGGTCATCTCATGGAATTTCACCCAAGGCGCTCATTGAGGTGTCCTCAAAGGCTAAAGTGCGCCTAACTCAATTGCCTTTATCTTTATCATTTTTGTGCTTTCAACAATTGAAAATGACCTAGAGTGATCCTTTCTCTCAAAGCACTCACCTATTGATATGAAATCAAGTTATTTCCCTTAGGCGCAATTTTAGGCTTGTATGGGTGAAAAGTGCGCCTTACATCCTTAGGTGGTTCTTTCTAATTCTCAATGATTTCAATCAAATGCCAAGTATCTAAGGAAGCTTTTGTCTTGAGATGATTAAATTTTGAGGTTCAAATCCCTTCCTCAATCAAGGCACAATCTGAGGGTTGTATAGATGAAAGTTGACTTCAACTTGGGCGCTCATTTGAGTTGGGAGGAGCTAGAATTTGTGCCTAGATTGCAGATAGATATTTTGGCTTATTTGATGATGGTCTCAAGTCTCTCTACCAAGGTGCATTTTGATGATGTTCTTATTTAAACTCTTATGAAGACTATCTCATCCCTAAGCGTTCATCTTCATGATTTTCATGCACTTAGACTTTAAGGCGCCAAAACTAGTAGGAAAATTCACAATGAGTGCCTTTGCTTTGGAAGAATTTCTTATTGATCATTAGGCACACTTTGGAGTTGATATGTACTTCCTTTACTTCCATGTACTCAATTCATCATAATTATTGTCAAAGACTTCTCCAAGTTGATTGATAACATGCTTCTTGATGTTAAGATCCTTCATTCACTCCTTCTTCTTAGATCTAGGTGCTCATGATGGTGGGAAATTACATGAAGGGCGCCTAAGGTTCAAGATAGGTTCTTTCCACTCATCTTAACTTTCAATCATTGTAGTTAATCTCAAAAGACATCATCCAAAGTGAGAAACCTCCAAGACTTGTCATTGTAAGTTGATTTCCTCCAAGGTGCCAATACAAGGTTGTTTTGAAGGTAAAGGGCGCCTAGGCTTATGGGGCTCAATTTGATGTATTTATTGAAAGCACAAGGTGAATTGATACTTATTGAAAATGCCACTTAGTCCTTCATTTGCATTATAGGTGCCATTTCCTATTGACTTATATACTCCTCCTCATGCTAGGGCGCCATAATGAAGTGGTTTAGACAATAGGTGCGCTTCACTTACTAGAGGCTTGTTCTCCTTCCACCTTAGGCACACTTTTATGGTGGAACAGGTGTTAATGGGTACCTTGTCTTAAATGAATGCTCTCTCCAAGTTGGGTGCCCTTTTGAGGCTTTATGAGTTGCAAATTGCACCTTAACCCTTCATGCTTGTTGCTCAATGTTTGAATGTTTAAGAAAGTTTCCTTTAGGCGCTCATCTTAATGACTTTTTCTCAAGCCGCAATCATCCTAATGACTTGGATATTCATCCTAGTGTTTCAGGATATCAGGCTACCAGACTTAGTCATTTTCAGGATCTCAAACATAAAGAATAACATGATGATTCATTTTTTGGTATTGCATATAGTTGACATTGTATGCTACTCATAAAGAATATTAATATTTTTTGTTTAACATGATGATTCATTTTTTTTTAAATACAACTTTTATCTTTTAGTTCCAAAATGAGGTTTAGGTGATACTTAAATAACAATAGCTAGCTTATTGGATCAACAAACATCCTATGTAATACAACTGGACTTTAAATATTTGAAGTAGCCATCAACAAATATCCATTCAAACGTGGATTTATAATGCAAGTATGGATGCCATCAATAAAAAAGATTTGTATTAACCAAATATCCATATAGGCATACATCAATATCTATCGATATAAGTATAAAATATGTACAAAATAGCCATATAGGCTTACAAGAATGCCATATAGGCATACAATGTCAACTATATACAATACAAAATATATGTCCACAAATGCCATATAGGCATACAACAAAGGAACATAATAAAAAGTCATTCCCCTCTGGCTGGTGAAGAGAATAGATCACGAGCAGCCTTTAATCTTCTAGGGGATGGAGACGCGCATGTGGGTGGTCTACTACGAACCCGAGGGCTGCTCCTTCTATTTAGTTCTTCCTGCATCTTTAGTTGTTACAATAAAAAGTATAGACATTAATATATAGAAATTACATGTTATAAAAAATGAAACATTTAACAAAATAATCACTTACCGCTACCATATAATATGTCTCCTCACTTGCCTCAATAGCAGGAATAGGCCGTGGTGATGTCATGTCCTATAGAAACCATCCAGTTAGAAATTAAACTTCAAATCAATAATCTTTTGATTTTTCAAAAATAGACAACTATAACAATGAATGTAAATTGAAATTTACTAATTTGCCTCATACCCCTGTCAATGCCATGGAGCTATGAATCGCAGAGGCCACACCCTGCTCCATTGCCCTATGAACATGGGAGGTGTCTCCGCAGCCTGCATCATCTGAAAATAAAACAACATTATTCAATTACAAAAACTATAATAGTGATGCAAATCATGGCTCCTAACATACACACACGTTCATCTAAACATGGAAGTACACACAATAAAGCACATAAGTCACATACAAAAATCTAGTAAGTACAATTCATTCATTAAACTATTTATTTTATTACCTCCGTAAAGCTTTGAAGTCCACCACCACTGGCAGGTGTTGCCATGAAATCTACAATATTAGCCTATTCAACATCCAAAATCAGATATTAGAATACCATTCATATAACGATGCTATTCACATGTAATATTTATAATTGTTTACTAGTTACATACCCTGACAGTAGATGATCTAGTGTAAAATGTAGGTGGAGAACCACTGAAAACTGCATCGACGCTATGACCCTTAAATTTTATTAAAATCATCAATTTAAATTAGTTAATCTTGCATTTCAAAAATGAAATTTAATAAATTAAATTCAATAAACTTGCTAATATTTACCTGAGTATTAAGGCTGAAAGTCTCACTCAGGAGGGTATCTGTCATCACCATCTGCTCAGCTGCAGATGTAACCTGTGCACCTGCGTCCTGACTATCCATGGGTCATAACCACAGGCTGACCCGCAAGCCTGACAAGCATGGCGTGGGACCCTACTCCTTGCACTATCTCCCAACCAACTCTGTGCTACATGACCGGCATGCTCTATGATGCTCTGGTTCAAGACACTAATGGACTGAAGTGTATCGATCTCAACACTCTCCTTCACAATGGAAGGGATAGAAACATGCTCATGGGCTAGTCTGTTGATTACTCGTCTCACTACCCGCTGTGGGTCAAGACGTGCCCCTGGTCTATCTTGTGCTAACCCCCCACCTCTACCCTAGAAGTCCCGCATATCAAAATAGTTTGGCACTTTATTGAGGACAAACTCGCAGTAGTGTTTCCTCAAAAAGTATTGCGGGACCTCATTATTATTGTATGGAGGATGGTCAAAAACCATCCACCACCTCTGCCCAAAATTGTCCCTTATCGCTTGGTTGTTGCACTAATGCATAGGGAACCTCTTGCATGTAATGGGTGGAGGTTGATTTGTTTGTGGGTTTGTGAAAATCGAACACAAGTCTAATTTTGTGATTTGTAATTTTTTCACATCTTGGTATGATAGCGTGTCTGCATAATAATCTCTAAACTCTCTCCTCTTATCCATCCAACTAGTTATTTGCTTGCTAATTGAATCTACATTTGATAACATAGATTCAAGAGATTCAACAAGCGTGGACCTATGCAAGGTTGAAGTGGAAGGATCTTTCAACCTTGCAATTATATCTTCAATTTCTTTTTTGTTGTTTTCAATTTGCCCCATTATATTTTCTTGTGTTCTAGGGGCATGTCGAGGAATGGATGGAGGAGGTTGTTGTTCTACAGGTATTTCCTCCTCAGGATTTTGTGGATTTTGAGGAGGAGGAGGTGCATTAACATTTTCTGACAATTAACGAAATATACATCAAAAGTCAACTCAAACCTACCTATTTAAAAACAAATTCAAACAAAAAAACAAATATAACTCTCCTTTGGCGTGCTCGACGTCGTGGTGGCATTTTGGCGATGAATCGATAAGGTTTTTGTGTTGAATTGAGTTTTACAAAATGCGAGCACGCTTTCTAGGGTTTGCAGGCTGCGGGCATAGAGGAGAAGAAAGAAATGAAATGAGATAGAAACCTTTTTTTTTAATTTATAGCAAGTCAAAACACACTCGCGTTATGGCTTGGTTTTGACGAGCCTTAGGCTCGTCATTACCAAGCCATAACGCGAGCGCGTTATAACGCGCTCGCGTTTTGTATTATTTTTTTTTAAAATAATTTGGCCACTTTTTGGCCCCCCATCTTTTTGCACTTACCCACCTCTCCATCTTCCAATGGTGCTTCAGCTTCTACTGTATTTGCCTCCAATGGCTATGAGCTAGGATTTTCTTTGTTTGCTTTTGGCAGCCTGCAATCCTTTTTTACATGCCCTGTTTTTCCATAGTTCCAACACTTAACTCTTTTTTGTCCCTTAGACTTTGACCTAGCCTATCCACGCTCAGCTTTCTCTCTTTCCAGAGCTCTGTCCCTTGCAAAAAGGGCATCAAAGGAAGTAGAAGTCCCTTGAGATGTCTTCCTCCTTGAATCTTCAGAAATTACTGCAGCTACCACATCTTCAAAAATAAGTTTTCCCTTCGGTGTTGAGTTACTGAGCGCCATAACTAGTTGATCCCAAGTTTCGGGCAAAGAGCACAATAGTATAGTCGCTTTGTATTCTTCTTTAATTTTCACCTCCACTGAAGCCAACTTGCTAACCAGTGTGTTGAAATTATTGAGATGATCTGTGACTAAAGAACTGTCATGCATCCTCAGATTGTAAAACTGCAGTCGTAACAGAATTTTATTTGCTAATGACTTGGTCTCATAGCTTTTCTAGCTTAGTCCACAAGTCATATGCCATTTTCTCCTCTGCAACATTGAATAAAACTGAAACAACCAAAGATAACTGAACTGTAGCTCTAGCCATATTATCTTTCTCATCCCAATCTTCTTGCTTCATGGTTGCAGGTTTTGATGTTGTCACCTTGAGAGCCAAGGCGCATCCATCCTTCAACAACAAGGCTTGAACCTTTAGCTTCCACAAAGAAAAATTAGAACCATCAAATTTTTGAACCTCAAATCTGGTAACTGTGCCTCCTGTCATTGCTTTTCACAAAGATGGGAAAAACCCACAAAATAATTTCTGCACAAAAATCGTGTGCTTTGATACCAACTGTTAGAAATTTAAGCAGTGCAGAATTGAAATAACAGTGAATTAGCAATAAACATAAAATAGACAACACAGGTTTACATGGAAACACTTGGTAATATACCAGGAAAAAAACCACGGGCAAAGATCTCTCAATTTTATTCTCAGAAGAAAATTCACAGTTACAAAACTTTTTCTCATACATTGGGATTCAAGCTCGACCACCCTGAATATTCATGAAAAAGTACATGCAAAAACCAATCAAATCTAAAGATAGATTTCCATGCATAAAAGCACGAGTGGCACTTCCGCATGCAATTTTGCATGGTGAACACGTGGAACTAGATGAGATCTCAATCGACTGCACGTCACTGCTGGAATAAGTCAAACTGACTTCACATTTCAACAGGCTCCACTAAACTGTTTGCCTCCCTTCCCTTGCGCTCCTTTGATCCACTACTTCTATTGCAGGAATCTTCAAACCTCTCCAAGATTTTCCCATCTCAGGGTCCCACAAAGTGAACTTTTTGTTCTTATGCCCTCCTTCCTCTAATCTTGCATTCAAGACTTCTACAATATTTGCCTCCACTTTGTTCAGAAAGGAGTGAAAGGGCCTTTCCTTCTCCTGGAAGATTCTTCTGTTTCTCTCCTTCCATAATTCCCAGATTATCATGGAAGGGCAAATGCTCCACAAACCCCCATACAAGGACTCCTGCTTTAGCATTGGCTAGGAAATAAGGAAGTCTAACAGCCTAGCTAGATAGGCAGCTAACCATTGAAGCTTTGCACTTACCTAAATCCAACTCCTAAATGTGAATTCACAATTGAGAAAGAGATTGTCCCCTGACTCCTCTGCTTGCTTGCAAAGCACACACCTAGAAGGACCTGCAAAGCCCATCTTCCTGAATCTATCTATTGTGAGCACTCTTCCTCTCGAAGCTGCCCAAGTGAAGAGCCCTGCTTTAGGAAGACAACTTATTCCAACACAACTTGATTGGCAAACTAGAATCCACCCCTTGGTCCCCTTTTAAAACTCTGTAACCTTCCCTAACACTATATTGCCCTAAAGGGGAGGCATTCCATCTCAACACATCTGCCCCTTCTCTGAAAATTAATTTACGATTCCTCATAGCTTCTTCAAAGGCTTCTGTTGCTCTATCCTCTACATCCTTCCACTTTAATACTACTCCGAGAGAAGACGAGGAATTTGAGGCATAATTTCTAACATTGTCTCCCCATCTTTGCTTTGTAATAATTCTGACTTGATCTAATTCCTCTCTTCCAGCCAAAGTTGAGTGTCCATCCCATGAGTCCTCCTAGAATAAGGCTTTACTCCCATCTCTAATTTCCCAAGTTAATTTGTTCAAGATCAAATTTTTGCAAGTTCCTATAAAATTCCAAATTCTTGACCCCTTTGGCAGCTGTCTAGTGATGAAAATACTATTTTCCTCTTCCTCTAAATACTTTGCTTTAACTATCTTTACCCATTTCAGCTCTGACTTTGAATGGATGGCCCAAACCAATTTTGCACCTAAAGCTAAATTTTGAGACAACAAATCCTTTAAGCCCGTTCCATCTGCTTCTTTTGGCTCACAAACTTGAGTCCACTTAATCAAAGGATACTTGTGTTGCTCTGAGTTTCCTTGCCAAAAGAAAGTTTTCATCTTCTGGTTTAGATCTCGATGGCTGATTTTGAGAGAGGAAAGCAAGACATTGTATATGTCAGAATGGCAGAAATAACAGCCTTAAGCAAAGTCAACCGGCCAGCCCATGAAAGTCATTTACTTTTCCATGAGGCTAATTTGACTTTGACCCTTTCTATTAAAGCTTCCCATAGATTCCCAGGTCTGACTCCTTTCTCTAGTGGCAATCCCAAGTATTTGCAAGGTAGATCCCCTTTTTTGAAGTTCAAGATTCTGAGGATGTGATTTTCTTTTGCTTGGGATGTATTGAAAAAGAACACCTCTGATTTTTGTTGGCTAACCTCCTGACCTGAAGCTGTAGAGTATTGATCCAAAATGAGTTTGAAAGCTTAGCTTCTCTTTCTTTAGCTACTCCAAAAAGCATAGTGTCATATGCAAATTGTTGATGGGTCACTTCCTGAGCTCCGCTTGTGATCTAAACCCCTTCCAACTGCCCTTCTGCCTTAGCTTTGAGACATGATCTCCCCAACACATCTGCCATTATAATAAATAAGAAGGGAGATAACAGATTCCCCTGTCTGAGGCCTCTTGACACTAAGAAGAAACCTTCTGGGGATCCATTGAGAAACACTGAGAACCTTGGACTAGCTACCCATTTGAAGATCCAATTTAACCAAAGTTTATCAAAGCTAAAAACTTCTAGGGCCTTGAAAAGGAATCTCCAATTTACCTTATCATAGGCTTTCTTGATATCAAGTTTGATGTTCACATCACCTCTTTCTTCATCTTTTGAGCTGAATGAATTGCTTCTTGAGCAATTATTACTCTGTCTAAAATTGACCTTCCAGGAACAAATCCAGTCTATTCTTCTACTATTATTTCTGGCAGTATTAACTTTAGCCTATTCGCCACTACTTTTGCTATGATTTTATACAAGGTATTGCATAGCGAAATTGGCCTAAAATCCTCTAAAGCTTCCGAATTTTCTTTTTTTGGAATGAGCACTATAAAAGTGTTATTCACTTCCCTTAGGATCTTCCCCATCCTTCTGGAATCTTCTATTGTTTCTGTCACTTCCTTACCTAAGAAATCCTAGCATTTTTGGAAAAAAGCTACTGGGAACCCATCAGGTCCACGGGCTTTGTCTGGGTGAAGCACAAAAACTGCTTCCTTATTTTTGCTTCTGAGAAGTTTTTTGTCAACATCTTGTTTTGCTCTTCCAATACAAGTTTGGGGATGTTTCTTAGAAGCTACTGTTGGCTATCCATTTTTGACCCATTCCAGTCATTTAGTAGATTTTGAAAGAAGTCTACTATCCCTTTACTGATCTCTTCCATTTTGTCAACCACTCTACCATCTGCTGATTTGATAGAAGAAATTCTATTTGTTTCTCTCCTGACCCTTGTGGAATTGTGAAAGAATTTTGTATTTTTATCTCCTGCCCTCAACCAAACTTCTCAAGATTTTTGCCTCCAGAAAATTTTCTCTTTTGAAATCAGATCCCCCAACTTCTCTAAAAGGGCCTTCTCTAGTTGAAATCTATTTGCATCCATCCTTTCTCTAATTACTTTTTCATTAAGAGCCTCAAGTCCTGATTCTGTATTCCTCTTTTCCTCAAAAATATTTTTAAAACATTCCTTGTTCAACTGTTTGATATTCTTTTTAACTAATTTTAATTTGGTGACGATGTTGAAGAGTTTGTTTCCCCCCAGATCAGTCTCTGTCCACCATTGCTTCACCATATCCAAGAAATTTGTATCTTTGAACCACATATTTTTGAATTTAAAGGGGCATGATACTAGTTTCCTTTCCCCAATTATATCTAGGCAGATGGGATAATGATGTGATCCTAATACTGGCAAAATCTTGCATTCCATACTGAAGGGGAAATTGGTCATATCCCCTTTAAACAAAAACCTATCTAATTTTTTTGCAATATTGCTAAAGCCTAATCTTCTATTTGTCCACATGAAAGAGCCATTTCCTGTAGGGATTTCAAATAATAAGTTCCTATCCACGAAATCTTCAAAATTTAGTTGTGATTGTAGCTTACTACCCACCCCCCCTCTTTTATCCGTTGATTTCAAGATAGCATTAAAATCCCCACCCAAGAGAAAGAAATCAAAGGCTTGGCTACTGCATAAAATGTTTAGCTCTTTCCAAGTTTCTTTCTTTTCCAAACAAGAGTCGGGACCATAAATATTGATTAACAAAAAACTTAGATTGGAGGCTAAACTTCTTACCTTGCTTGCTATCCATGTTATGCTTTTGGCTACCTCTTCTATCAGCACCGATTGCGGATGCCACAGGGTGATAAGACCTCCTGATGCTCCATTGGAGTTGACCCCCAAAGACTTCCATCTAGAAATTCGCTTGCAAAGCTTATCTCTTTCCTCCTGACACAGTTTGGTTCCCTAGATAATGCAAATATCTAACTGTGAGGACTCCAAAAAATGCCTAAAGAGGCATCTTTTATAGGGGCGTTTAAGCCCCTAATATTCCATGATATGATTTTCATTATTTTTCAAGAAGGGATGACCCCCTCCTTACTTTCAACAAATCTTTGATTTTTAGTTGCCCATTGGCTTCTCCATCCAATTTTAACTTTTCCTTGTTTGGAGTGCATCCTCCTCCTTTTGATTCCCCACAATTTGGCACTAATTTGGTTGATTCCCTCTAGCCAATTCCTAAGGATCCTTTATTTAGTGTCATTCTAACCCCAGATTCTTCCAAAAGATTCTGGGCCTGCAAAAGCTTCAGGGAAGGTAAGTCATCCTCGAAGTCCACTTCCTAGTTTTCCTCTTCACCTAAACCCATCCAGTTCTCTTTAAGCCCTTCTCCTATTAAAATTGATCCCTCCTTTGCTACTTCAACTATCTCTACCAACTCCTTACCTACTTCAATTATAGAATTAAGATCTTCTCTCTGGACATATGGATGAAGCATTTCCAAAGTATCTAAAATTTTCTTATCCAAGCTCTTCACTTTTTCCCATGAAGACTTTATTGTCTCTGCCTTTTCTACATCTGAGTTTAAACCCTGCTCCTTTAGCACTTGCCTGTCATCCTTTTTTGAGAGTTCCTTTGGGGGTTCAATTTCTTCTTCTTCATTTTGTCTTGGCATCGAAATGTTAAGGTTGTCCATCACCCTGGTTTCTTTTTCGCTGAGTTTTCTAGAGATCCTTGCATCTACGCCTTCCTACTCATGACTTTTTTCCCATGAACACCACCCTATGGTTTCCAAAAGTTCTCCCTCCAGTTTATGTTAAAAAACCAACTCTTGTTTTAAAGTCCCCCACTCTGTGAAGATTTCTATTTCTCTCCATCGCGGTGTATTGGGCTTGTTCTCCAAACATAGCCTGACATACGACCTGATCCCGTCTTTTTCGGACCATTCTTCAACACAGATGTATTTACCCAAGAATTTGCCCACTTCTTCCAGAATCGTAGGCTGCTAGAATTCCAATGGCAGGTTTGGTAGTTTGTACCAATCTTGGACATACTCCAATTGATGTTTGGTTGGCTCAAACCCTAGTTCCCAGTTCTTTATGTAAAAACCATAGCCGTCCAGAAGCCAAATTCCTTCCAAAATTTCAACCTTGATTTTTGTTGAAGGGCATACAACCACAAAGAATCCATTCGCTAAAGCTTTCATTTTTAAATCCTGCCCCCAGCGCACTTGCCACCACTGAACTAAACCTTTCCAATCTAAATTTGTCCCGAACCATTTACCAATCAACCCTATTTTTCTCATGCGCCCTATTGAAGGTCCTAACAAATTGTGAGGCATTACCATGGTGATTTTGTTACCTCTCCTCCAGTCGCTCCCCCGATCTACATTGTTCATATTACCAAAACTGTCCTTTCCACCAACCCTAGGGTTTCTCCACCTGTTCATGGGTGGCCTTCTAAAATTAAAATTCAGTCCCTGAAATCTTTCTTTGAATTGCTTCTGAGCGTGGAAGACCCTATTTCAATTTTGTTGATCGCCATGATCAAAGAAAGCTCCTTGTCTTCTTTTCCTTTCTTCTTCCGCTTAGGATCTCCATCCTTCCTTGTGCGCTCTTTCTTGAAGGGTTTCCAAAGGGATTTCACTCTCCGCATCTTCGGCCCAAGAAGAAGCCCCAAATCCTTCTTTTCCTCCTGCAGGATGCACATTCGCTTGGACTCCTTGCTCCACCTGATTTTCAGACCTCTGCACTTCCTTTAAAACTGCATTTTCGCCTTTTTCACTCTTCTACATTTTTTCGCTCCCCGATGATTTTTTTTTAAAAGAAATAATTTTATAACTGATATGTTATTAGAATATATTAACAAGGTTGATTATTTTTTGTTTGTAAATATAGTGAAATTTAATATTTTTTATGATGAATTATAAGTAAAAAAATTTGATTTTTCTTAATTGGTAAATGAATGTATATATATAATATTGTGTAAAATATATTTTATTATAGATAGTTTGTTATATAAAATTAATATTTTAACATTTTTCATGTAAATAATTTTTTAATTTATTATTTTATTATAGATAGTTTTTTATATAAAATTGATATTTTAACACTTTTCAAAATAATAAATTAAAAAATTATTTACATACATTATTGAAGGGCCACTTCCTTCTTAGAAAGGAATTAAAAAGTGATAAAATGAATGAGAAGAGATCTATGTTAATAGTAGGTACAAGTTTTCCACAATCCATGAAGTAAAAATATCAGTCCTTCAATTTTTTTGCATCAACATTTCAGATCACACACAAAGATTCATTATGAGAAGTTTGCATCAACATTTAGGATCACACACATAATCTATCATCGGGTTTCTCCTCAAGAGTTTGCATCAACATTTAGGATCACACATAGTGACCATCATTAAAGTTTCCCTTGATGATGGTTGATGCAAAAAAATTAACATAGTTGAATCTAAAAGCACTGATATTTTTAAGAGAGATGTTCTAAAGATAAAAGTTCTGCAAAAGATTTCTTCAAAAAAATAAAGAATAAATAATCATTGAAGAAAAAATAAGAGCAGATTATTCATGATATTTAAGTTTGATGTTCAACAAAAATATTTAATAATTTAAATGAACTAGGTAGTTAATGTCTTTTGAATGTTGGACTATGTCTAATTAATTTTTTTTATGAACATATATGATACCGGGATGGGTGACCTCTAAGGAATTCCTAATGTTTCACCCCTGTGAACATCACTTAGATGCAATGAATGTCTGAGTGAACCATTGATTCTCATGAGAGATGGGTTTGTATGAACCACTACTCATGGAAATGGGTCAATGAGCTTGACTCAAAAACTATACAGTTGAACCCTGGTATAAATGTCATAATATATGATTCTATGGTGTACCTAAACTTATCACTCCATTAAAAATTTTGAATTTACATTGCTCTATCTCTTTTATTATACTGTAAGTTTCATTTTGTTTTAATTATATTATGTAACTGTACCTTTATGTTTGTAATCTGCTACTTCACATTTCATATTTTGCTTCTTTCACCATCTTTCTCAGTTTGTTCCATTTGACAATGCAACAAGTACATATTTTCAGTTCTAGGCCGTTCTCTTGCAACCCTTTTTTACTACTTATTTTTATGATCTGCTTTAATTCAATTTATTAAAAAAAAAAACTGTCAATTCACATTTCCCGATTCCAGAAAATGGCTTTTATCTTTCACAAGTTTATTTGTGGGCCTTACCTATGTTGTAAGAAATTTGGGAGTATCAAATTTTTTTTTTTATATTGAAAGAATGCCAATTACAAGAGAAAAACAGTCATAGACTGTCAAGATTACAGGCATTGAGTATCAAATCTTGTACAGTTCAGATGTTCATTGGTTGACTCAGCATTTATTAAATGTGAAATGTATTCTTTCTTTTTTGTCGTTGAATAAGCAGAACTAAAAAAATTACAATGTACAGCTGCATGGACAGCTACAGAACACGGCCAGAAACAAACTGGAAGATACAATGCCCAGCTCAGCTGTATTCTCTTATTGCTGAATCCAATTTAAAAAAAATAATTGCGTGGGACCAAAACCATATCAGTTTACATATCAAAACTTATCTGCAATTACATTTATTTCCAATCGCTGTTATGACAAGCAATCGAAGACTTGTTTGTAGTAATGTATGGTGTACCGTAATCCCAGGCTTCTTCACTATAAAGAGTTCTAATTTGAGCAATGTGAAAGCCAAAAACAAGGCAACCAAAAAACTAGAACAACGCACCTTTACACAAAACATGTCCGTGTGAATTGTTCGAGAGTCTTTGGTGGAGCATACAACTAAATAGCCCGCCCCAATAAATGATATTCGCAAATTATCTGGATTCAAACAATCCCTCTTACTGTTAGTATGTCGGTAGCACATTGAAGACGTTTTATTATGAATGTAAGTTGTAACGGATTAGCTGGCAATCCCTTTCCAGCATACTGGATGTTCATTTGACTGTAATTATTAATGAATGGTCAAATGGGCATCCACAATGCTGGATAGACAAGACACGTTTGTTAAGCATTCCAAATTGTCTTTGTTAGGCGACAGGCTTTGGAGAAGTATACATTATTGGAAGGCTTTTTGTTTGTATTTGGAGGAGTCTTCACACGTGCGGGCCACCTTCATCAAATTGAAGCTTTAGCAGAGTGGTCACCATAATGGGAGGCATATGGTTTTATGAAGTGTGACAGGCATTAATTCCTCGGTGGTGAGAAGCAATGGAGACAGGCAATACCTTGGTAGAGGGCTCAAGAGAGGATATAGAAGGAAAAAAATCTTTCCACGAAGCCCTCAACCTTCAAGATGCCCAAACTCCAGCCCAAAATGCTCGTTTTGAGGTCGGAGAGGAGCGAGGGATACTCAAAGCCAAAGGTAAACTCACCAACGAAGGAGGAGAGAAGAATAGTAGAGAAGAGAAGAAAGGTAAGCCCCTTCTAGTGCCTCAAAAAATGATCTTGTGCCCTAATCTGGAAATGGAAAATGCTATTAGGAATGAGGAAAATAGATTGAAAAACACAACACTTTTTGTTTGTTTGTTTGAATGTTGAAAAAACTCATTCGAGGAGGTTCTTGGATAATTGGATAAATTTGGTTTGGGGGAGGAAGCTTGGCATACATGTCTTCTTTTGTAGACTGTTGAACAAGGGAATATTTGTGGTTTTCCTGAGGAACCACGCAATGCAGAAAAAAGTGTTGGAAAGGAATTATTGGAATGTAAGTCAAACCTTATTTAAAGCTTTTCCATGGAAACTGGATGCATCTCAACAAGAAATTTTATTTTGTTCTACTCCTAGATGGTTACTGATTAAAAACCTTCCCGAGCAATTCTGGGCTTTTTTGCCCCAGCTCTTGGAGCCTATTGGAAAGGTCATGAAAATAGATGAGACTAAGGCTACGCTACCCCATATGGATGCTAGAATTCTTATCTCCTTAAATACAAGGGTTGATATCCCTGAAGTTTTAGAAATAAGGGTGGGGGAGAAGAATTTTGAATGTGGGGTTATTGGTCCGAGGGGGCTCAATTCTTGTTTTCTTCTTAAGGTGGATGTCCACCTTAAGAAAGACCGCCCTAATCTCTAACACAATGCAGTAAATAAAAAGTTTGTGCCTAATCCTCCTGAGTTTGGAAATGGGATTCAAGAAACCCCCTTAGAATCTGAACCTTCAACTCTTAACGAGTCTAGTGATAAAAAACATGGAGATTTTGCCTCAAGGAGTGGGGACCTACCAGATGTGGTCCCTACTCCTTTCAAGGAAAATGATGATTCTGCCTTGAGGGCAATCAGGAACAACCTAGAAAATCTGAATATAGGAGGCAAACTTGATGACAACAGTGGAGACATGAGTAGTCCCTCAGATGTGGCTGCTGATTCTTTAACCAACTTCTCTTCTTTGGCAGGGGAGTTATGCCAAAGCTAGACTTTTGACTCAAGATACACAAATCTTTGACAATCCCCGCTTTGTAGAAAATCTTGTTTTTGTTCCCAAAGATGTGAATACAGACAAATTAGAAATTTGGGATAGTTTGTTAAATGGATCTGAGTGTTGAGATTCTTTCAGATTTAAAGAATAAACTTAAAACCCATAATTGCATAATATTGCAGCACAAGTTAGTTGCAAAGAAAATAGAGACAATAACAGAATAATGAATAAACAGAATAAATGATCACACATTAATAACACAAGAATTTACGTGGTAAAACTCCAGCAATATGCTAGAGAAACATCCACGAGGCAAAGTATAAGTATTCTTATTGTTCAGAAGGAAAAATTACAATCCTCACGCAGCTACAATTACCATTACATGCCTTTCGAAAGGCTACAAAGATATAAAATATCTTCAACATAACTGCCTTCACCAAATTTAGAAGAAAGTAGTTTTTTCTTCCTTTAAGAACAAAAATTAGATTTAAAACAAAAGATTTTTGTTTTCTTTCAAAGATAAGTTTTTTCTTTCTTGCTTTCTTTGCTTTATCTTGTTGTCACAAATCCAACAATCTCTAACACCTTGACAACAATTTACCTTATACTTGTTCGTGCCCATTCATCACCTTTTCTGCAAGCCAAGAGAAGCCAAACTCCACCTCAACTTCTCTAGTAGTACTAGTTTTGTAAACATGTATGCACAATTTTCTTTCATATGGATTTTCTCAAGAGCTACTCCACCTCCATCAATAACTTGTCTTACAAAATGGTATTTAATTTCAATATACTTGGTCCTATTGTGATAAGTTGTATTTTTAGCCAAATGAAGAGCACTTTGACTATCATAGAATACATTCACCTTATCTTGCATTTTTCCAAACTCACCCAAAAGACCCTTTAACCAAATTGCCTCTTTGCATGCATGTGAGACAACCATATATTCTGCCTCAGTAGTGGACAAAGCAACTGTTTCTTGAAGCTTTGACATCCAACAAACAGGTCCTCCTGCAAGAGTAAAGACATAACCCGAGGTAGATCTCCTTTTGTCCAAATCACCTGCAAAATCTAAATCAACATATCCACAAACCAAATCACTGCAACCATTAAAGGTAATACAATAATCACTTGTGCCTCTGAGATAACGAAGCAACCATTTCATTGTTGCCCAATGCTCTTTACCTGGATATGCCATGTATCTACTGACAACACCAACTGCATGTGAAATATTTGGTCTTGTACATACCATCGCATACATTAAACTTCCTACTGCATTAGCATATGGTACACGAGACAGATAATCATTTTCTTCTTTAGTACTAGGACATAAACTTGAAGAAAGCTTGAAATGGGAAGCCAAAGGGATATTTACTGGTTTTACATTATTCATACCGAATCTCATAATAATCTTCTCCACATACTTTTGTTGTGATAACCAAAGCTTACCATTTTTCTTGTCTCTGTGTAGATCTCCATGCCTAAAATTTGTTTTGCTGCTCCTAGATCCTTCATATCAAATGTCCTAGCCAACCGAGCCTTTAACTTGCTAATCTCTGTCATGCTTTTGCTTGCTACAAGTATATCATTAACATATAACACCAAGATAATAAATAAACCATTTTCCAAACTTTTGTAGTAAACACAATGGTCATACTCACTTCTTGTACAATTTTGGCTCACCATGAAGGAATCAAACTTCTTGTACCATTGCCTGGATGATTGCTTCAGGCCATACAATGACTTCTTGAGTTTGCAAACAAATTTTCTTTTACGATGCTGAACAAACCCTTCTAGTTGTTCCATAAATATATTTTCTTCCAAATCTCCATGTAAAAATGTTGTTTTGACATCTAGCTGCTCTAACTCTAGATCAAATAAAGCAACTAATGCCAATACTACCCGAATAGAAACAAGCTTAACAACTAGTGAATTTTTTTTATGGAAATCAATACCTTCCTTTTGAGCATACCCTTTTTCTACTAGTCTTGCTTTGTACCTTTCAACTTTATCATCAACACCCTTCTTCAATTTGTAAATCCACTTGCAACCAACAGTTTTTCTTCTCTTTGGAAGTTCTACCACGTCCCATGTTTTATTCTTCTCCAAGGCATACATTTCTTCTTTCATTGCTATTTTCCATTTAGCACTTTCAATATCATTCATTGCTTCCTGATAACAACTAGGTTCCCCATCATTAGAAATCAAAGCAATAGATAAATTATAATCATCATATCTCTTAGGAGGATTTCTGACCCATGTAGATCTCCTTAGAGTTGGTTGTGGCATTTCCACATTTTCCTGTATATATTTTGCATCCTCATCTTCTTCTTTAGAAGCTTCTTCTTGCTCCCCCTTTTCTGAAGATGGTTGAGTTTCTAACTGAATTTGCTGATGTTCTGGTACTTGTTCCTATTCCATTTCAACTTCTACTATGTTTGATTTTAAGAGAGAAGATTCATCAAAAACTACATCTCTGCTAATAATGATTTTGTGGGTAGTAGGATCCCACAATCTATATCCCTTAACTCCATCACCATAACCAACAAAGACATACTTCTTTGATTTGGGGTCCAATTTAGAATGCTGATCCTTTGAAATAAGAGAATAAGCATCACAACCAAAAAATTTCAGATTTGAGTAATCACAAGAATTACCTTTTCATACCTTTTCAAGAATATTACAACCTATTGCAACTGATGGTGACCGATTTACCAGATAGCATACTGTATTAACTACTTCTGCCCACAACTCTTGCTCCAACTTGACATTATTGAGCATGCTTCTTGCTCTCTCTAGAAGAATCATGTTCATGCGTTCAGCAACACCATTTTGCTGAGGAGTGTAAACTCTACTTTTATGCCTTTCAATCCTAGCTTCCTTGCAATAATTTTCAAATTCCAAAGATGTGAACTCACCTCCATTAATTGTTCTTAAACACTTGATTGACCTGCCAGTACTCTTTTCAACCAATGCTTTAAACTGCTTAAATACACTAAACACATTAGCTTTCCTTTTAAGAATTTAGACCCACACTTTTCTAGAGTAATCATCTAGATAAATGTCACAAAATATGATGATCCTCCAAATGAAACTGTAGGGGATGGTCCCTAAACATCTGAATGAATATTGAGATAGGATTTAAACTTTTAAGCATGCAGAAAACAAGCTACAACAAACCCTAGCTCCCAATGGAGTGCAAACTAGCTAAGAAATCAAGCAAACAAATAGAAAATAAACTATGATTCTAAGCTACAACTTGACTAGTCTCCATTATCCTCCTCAATCTTCCATAGTGTTCTCAGATTTGCAAATTTGCAGTGATCTTGAGAAGTTCAAATGAGTGAAAATGGCAAGATGTTGGAGAGTGTACAATAGATTTTTAGGGTTATGTTATCATGTGTTATGTGAAAAATGGCTATAAAAAGATGTTTTATAGAAGAGCATGTTTAAACGAAGGGTTCGATTCAATGTTGACTTTGGAGTGAAACGGAGGGTGGAGATCGATTAGGGTTTCCCTCCACTACAAGACAAGAGGTAATTTAAAATTTGAAAATATAGTGAGCTGTGAGGGAATTCAAATTAAATAAATTTGCCCAATTTATTTAATTTATTGAGATAATGCATGTGAAAAGGGGATTTTGTCAATTAGGTGAGGGGGTATTTAAACAAATGTTTATTTGTTTTTAAATTAATTGAATGAAAAGGGACATTAGAACGTGAGTAATTAAATAATTAATTAATTAAAATTAATTATTTAATAATAGAAGAAAATTAGGGAAAAATAGATAAATGATCAAAAGGAGGAAAATTGAATTAATTAAATAATTTAAATTATTTAATTAATAGTTGAATTATGGAATTTGAAAGAGAATTGTCTTGTAAGTGGCGTTTGTAATGCAAGGACATTTTTAGGTGTACATTTTGCCCCTCTTTGATTCAATGTCAATTCTGACATTGTGTCAAAGAAAATTTTGAAAATATGCATCGGACATGCCCTAGATGAAGCGGGATAGCATACCCTCTCAGGAAATTTGTCAAATTTTCTAAAAAATTTCAAAAAAATTAGGAAATTTCCCGAAAAGTATGCCATCATGGTAGAATGAATAGAAGAAATGAAGATGCAAGAGAGAGATGGAGGAATGAAGATTGCTTAGAAGAATGGGATGAGATTTTGCCTTGATAGATTTTTGAGCTTCTCACTTGCAGTTTATGCTTATCATCATAGAACTTATTATGTCAAGGGACTACAAACACAATGGCAAGTCATAGGCCAAAGTGTAAAGTGTGGTCCTTTGCGAAACAGGCACATGATAGACAAGGAATGCCTGACTCAGACTAGTAACCGTGGTACCTTGTTGGAACATGTGATGAGATAACCTTGAGGTATGCAAGTCCTAATGCAAGGAAGCATTTATTCTTTCCCATGCATAGGATGTCTTTGATTCACACCCAATGGAATCCCAATCACATGCAAGGAACCTAGTTGCCCCAGTCATGTTGCCAAGACAAACCACAAACAGAAATCAAAGAAAAAGGTCCCACTCTATCCTCGCTTCTCTTCATCACTTGGGGATTGCCTTGAGAAGCATAAGAATGAGACTGAAAAACAATCCAGTAAAATAAGATAGACTAGACTTAGCAGATTCAACAACCATTTGGATCTTTTACCAAGTGATATGTGTTTGCTTTGTTTGATTGAGAATGGATGAGTAAGGCCCAGTTTCAAGATAGGAAGCATGTCGTATAAGATGTTAAGTCTGGTTTCAGCAATGCGACCACCTGTATAAGGCAAGTGATAGGATTGTGACATCTCGTATAAGACATGTGGTCTGGTTTCGAGAATGCCACAAGTTGTAGGATGATTGACATGTGATGATTATGAATGTTTGATTTCAGAAATGACGCATGTCATATAAGGCGTAGAGTCCTAGTTTTGATGATGCCCCATTCTGTGTAAGGTATGTGATAGTTGATAATGATAGTTGATAGTGACGTAGGATCAACACGAGGTGATTGACTGGTTTGGCTAATTGGATAGCTTGTCTCGTTGATGTTTTGGGGTTATTCTTCTTGTGAAAGGCTGATTGTTTTAGTCTGATCAAAGTTTCCATCTCGTTAAGGGATGACTTATTATGATAGTTTACTCGACGGGCCCTAAGGGACTGACCTAATGTCTTGGGGGCTCGTCACTGACAACCTTACCTACGTGACAGCACAGAGACAATGTAGTTCGACTGGGTGGACTCTGTGTGACCTAAGACCTAAGGGTGGACTGGCTCAAGGGCTCATCAGAGATGGCCTTGCCTACGTGAAAGCTCAAAGGTGACATAGTTCAACCATGTGGTTTTGACGTGATTTATTTCTTGGGTTTTTTGGTTGGTTATTTGATTTTTTTGTGATTTTTGATGTTTTTGATGTTTTTTGGATTTTTGAGAAATATTGGATGTTTTTGGATTTGTGAGAATATTTGAATGTTTTTGGATTTTTGAGAATATTTAAATGTTTTTGGATTTTTGAGAATATTTGATTTTTTTTGGATTTTTGAGAATATTTGAATTTTTTAGATTTTTGAGAATATTTGAATGTTTTTGGATGTGATTCAAATGCAAGATAAAGTGATAACACACACAAGCAAGTAAGTAAGCATGCACAAATGATTCAAAAACAAACAAGGGATTGCCCCTATCAAGCTGTAAACCAATGATTAAGTGATTGATTGATTGCTAATGATGATGTTTGGTGTCAGGAAATGAAACATGTCGTATAAGATGCCTGGTCTGGTTTCAACAATGCAACATCCTGTATAAGACAATTGATATGATTGATTGATACTAGTGTTGTTGGCCATGCGAATCAACACTAAGATTTGATTAATGATTGATTGATTTCATTTACATCAAGACTAGGATCAAGACCATTGAATGCAATTGGATAATTTGGAAAGATTTATTAGCTTGATTGGTATGGATTGATGATGACTTGCATTTGATTTTATTGCTTGTCCAACTTTGATTTGATGATGATGATTTTTTTGTATTTTGAAATTTTTTGATTTTTTTGGGATTTTGAAATGTTGTGATTTTTTTTGGATTTTTGACATGTTTTGAGAAGGCATTGGCTGACAATTTTGATAGCCTTTGTGCTAGATACCAATGACAAGGGAAAACCAAGTCTAGGTGCAAGGAGGTAGGTGGGATTGGATGAATGGATAAGATGGAGGACTCATGATAGATGAATGGATAAAAAGATAGGCTATAATGGATAGGATGGATTGGGTGAATCATAAGGGACCTAGGATGTGATCTCCAAAGGCTATGTCGCATAGGAATAACATGTCCCTTTCTTGATGTAATGCTTAGGATTTTATATGACAACGCTTATGACACTAGGATGGTGATATGATCGATTGGAAAAGAATGAGGTATATCAAGAGATATCCAAAACATGTGTCAACATTTTGCCCCTGTACCTTTATCAAGATCAAAAGGAGGAAGGGAGGATGAATGGATTCAATATGATAGGTATATGTATGTGATGGATAAGGATGGTAAGATAGCATATGAAATCGTATGATAGGATGGAAAATGATAGGTTGGAATGGATGAGACAATGTGCCCCCAAGTTTAAGTGACATAGATGGTCAACCTACACATGACACCTGTTTGTCAGGTTTTCATCATGGTACTTATCCAAGGTGCCACTAAGGGTGGTTTTCACCGTTAGATGAAGGGATTTCTCTTTACTTTTTTTTATAAGAGGGGAATATGGATAGGAGGGACTCAAGTGTCTAGTTCCATGAAAGGTGATAGTCCCATTGGAGATGAGTGCCGTCGGAAATGGACCATGTCAAATGCCCATAGATGTTGGTAAGGGATGATGACGTAGATAGTGGATTATGATGTGGATTATGTGGGACTTATGCAAAAGATGGAAGGCTTATGCAAAAGCATGGACCATAGGGATGGGATGGGGAAGATATGTAGGATAATGGATGAAAGATGGGGAGATGGAGGTATGTGGGAATGTTGTGGAATGGAAGGGGATCATGACCAATGATTGCACACACTGTGGTAAACATGGAAGCTTTTGATTAGATGGTGGTGTAGGAAGCAATGGAGATGTTTTCTTAGTGGATGATTGATATAAGCATTTAGGTACCCACATGGACTTAGTATTTTTATGATTTTTGTTTTTCATGTGGGATGAAGGAATTTGAGACTTTTGGATGGAGTGGGATTTTTGGATGGAAGAGGATGCCTCATTTGACTTGTTTTCTTTTTGCTTAGGGACCCAAACCATTTTAGTTTTGGACTTTACTTTTGAAGGTATGGGCTTGGATAGCTTCTTGAATGTACTTTGTTTTGACTTTTTGAATTAATGTCCTAAGGTATAAGGATCCTTAGGATTTCTGACTTTATGGAAGGAGGCATCCAAATTTTTATTTTTGAATCATTTCGTAGAAATGGTGGAAGCTTTATTCTTACATGATGTGTGCATTTGTTGGTCGTGATTAGGAATGTAAGGAGTTTTATGGATGATAGGGATGTTAGGCGTTGGGAGCAATGGTGGTAAAGTGGATGGTGGGAAATTAGGAGTTGGAAGTAGCGGAGGTAAAGTGGATGGTGGAAGGTGTATGGTCACATGCTTTTGACATTTGTAGGATGATGGAGGTGGAATGGAAACATATGTTTTAGGGGTATGGTGGGATTTGTGATGGAAAGTGCTGGACTTAGGAGGAATGGAGGAAGTACCAACATCTTTAGATTATTTACCTTCGCGTGTATATCCAAGGCCATATGAGCGTGGAGGGATTTTGACATGGATGGGCTCCAAAATTCCTTGTTCATGAAGGCCTAAGCATTTACCTTGGTAGTTCATGTTTTGGAGTATGTGATGGACAATGGGACTAGGTGTAGTTTGGACACTAGACACAAGTTCATTATTGGATGAAGAAGGTGAAGTGGTAGACAAAGGTTGTTGTTGTCCTAAGGAAGAACATTCGTGAATGAACGTGGATAGACTAATGGGATATGATGGTGGATTTGAAATATGGTCGATAATGGATATGGAAGGATCATTAGGATCTTGATTATGTTCATTTAGATCCAAGGTATTTGTTTGATCTTCTATGCTTGCTTGGGAGGCATGTCTCTCATCCTGACAAGTGGAAGTGGTTGGGTCATGGATAGGTGGAGTGATAAGCTCTTGACCATGGAATGCATAAAGTTGGCTAAGAGGATCATCATGGTCTTCTTGATCATGGAGGGGATCTTGATCATAAATGGGATCAAGTGTGTTATGGATGGGTGCAATGGAAGAGGTTTGATCTTCATTTGGATGAGGGGGTAATGTTTCCTCATGCTTAGGATTGTTCTCTTGACATAGCTCTTGACTTTGATTGGAAATGGAAGTGGAAGGCTCTATAAGAGGCTTGGTATGCTCTTTGTGATTGACTTGGACAGATAGGATCAATAGGTTGTGGACCACATGATGGAGGTGTAAAATTAGGCATGATATTTGAAGGCTCTTTGCTCGAATTAAGGACAAGTGTTTGACATGTAGATAGGTTTTTCCTTGCTAGTAGCCAATGGTGTTGCAAGTATGAGCAGTAAGTGTTGTCATTGATGTCAACACCTAAAGTTAGCCTCTAAGGAAATTATTTGAATAACCCTGAGCAAGTGTTTGAGAAGAACAATATAGTGTTTTGATCCACATATCTTGTAGATTGAATATCTTTGTCTACGGTTTGGAAGTTATGTTAAGGGATGTCTGTAGTTGCTATGTTTCAAGTTTGAGCCTCCGGTATGAAGATATGAGTGAGTTTTGTTCACCAAAGTAAAAATGTTTTTCTAAGTGTTAAATGGTGACAGGGAGAATGTATTCTGCTCCGCATTTCTTCACATTTAAGTTTTACAGTCTGTGGTTCTGGAATCAAGTTTGTAATGATGTTATGTGCCTTCAGTTCAAATAGTTCATGATTTGGTGCTCTGTAAGCGATCTTTCCTTTATGACAGTGGCTGACAGTGATGATTAAGTGCTCTAGTTTGATGAATCTTCTGGATAGAATGTTTGGGGGTTGTGCGGAAGTTATTGGTGATTTTAATGTGCTTGTGGATGTCTCTAGATCATGTTCATACCTTCAGATTGGTCCGCAAAGTATAATATGGGTCGTGCATGAAGCATTTTCCTAAAGGTCTTAGTGTTAACACTAGTTTTAGCCAACTTGGTTGTTTTCACTACTTGTAGTTATGCTTTGAAGATTGTGGAAGCATGTTGTTGCATGGGAGATTGCATTTGAGTCCCAGCTAAGGAGTGATGTGATCCACATTCATTCTTTTCCTTCGCAAATCTGTTTAAGTCCAGACCTATTCTAATATTTGTATGTAAGTCGACCTTGGAGATTGTTCCAATGGTTGATGATTGTAATGCTGACCTTGATGTGCATTCTAAGGTTGATGAATTGTATAAATACATGTAATGAAGTCGTGGAAAAGTTATATCTAATGTGAAGATGTGAAGATAAAGTGTGAAGCAAAAAAATAGAGTAGAGCAGAGGAGATTTATTGTGCTTCAATGGAATTGAACTCTAGCATGGCGTAGATGCTACTATCTCAGTTCACCAACTTTGGCAGTGAACCCCTTCTTTTGTAGTGACCATTCTGGGCAGTAAGCCTTGTTGTAAATTTTAATATATCATTTATATTGTGAGTTAACACTCACCGTCATTTTTCCCTTATTGAGTTTTCCATGTAAAAAATTTGGTGTCTCATGTGTCTCATGTGTGAATGTGTTTAAGTTCTGATTTCATGCTTCATGGTTAAATTACAATAACAGAGATTAAGTGGTTGATGTGTTGATGGTTTTAAAGTTTTAGTTACAACTGATTGACCCCCCTCTGAGTTGTCTTGCGCATTTCAACAATTGGTATCAGAGCAAAGGTTCCTCGGTAAAGATCCTAACAGCTCGAGGTAGATTCAAGATGGTGCATAGGAAGGAGTCTCCATAGTTTGATGGAACAGATTATGCTCTTTCGAAGGTACAGATGAAAAGTCATCTCATTTATCTTGGTTATAGTGTTTGGAAGATGGCAGAGAAAAAGTATACTATTCCTCAAAATGGTCCTTCAACTGAAGATGAAGTCAAGCAGTATGAGTTTAATGGAAAGGCTAGAGATGCTCTGTTAAACGCTTTATCCAACACTGAGTTAGTAAAAGTAATGGTTCTGGAAACTACTCATGAGATCTGGGAAAATTGAAAAATTTGTATGAAGGAGATGATTCTATAAAAAGTGCAAAATTATAATATCTAAAGGTAAAGTATGAAGCCCTGAAGATGAGTGATGATGAGAACATAACAATCTACATGCAAAAGGTTGATGAAATTGTCAATGGAATCAAAGGTCTTGGAGGAACTATTGATGAAGATGAGGTTGTGTTGAAGATTCTTAGGTCTTTGCCTAAATCTTATAGTCACAAGGTGTCAGCAATTGAAGAAGTTTAGAGTGTAAACAAGATTACAAAGGATCAGTTGCTCGAGAAGCTTACAACTTTTGAGATGAGAGAATTTGGTGATGCTTTGCCAAAGACTGAGACTGCTTTCAAGCCCAACACTTCAGAAAAGACTTCAAGAGCTAAGAAGTATGCTGTGGAATCCGATGATGATCTTGATGAGATTGAAGCCAACTTTGTGGACAAAATACAAAGAGGTACTGGTAAGTTCAAAGGTAAATTACCATTCAAATGTTTTTCTTGTGGTAAGATTGGTCACTATGCCTCTAGATGTCCAGAGATAATTGAAAGAGGGAGAAATAAATTTGAAAGTAGATCTAGAACTGTAAATAAATGCTATTATGTTAGAGACTTTGATGATGATGGTGTGATAGATGATGAGTCTAATGATACTAGTGCAAATGAATGCTTGTTTATTGGTATTAAGGAAGAACCTGTGTATACTAATCCTACTATTTGTGTGAAGGAAGAAAAACTAGTGGAAGAAAGTGCTCTGTTTGTCCAGGTTGAGAAGGATAAGGATGAATAGATTATTGACAATGGATGTTCACATCACATGACCAGTGATAAAAATAAGTTTGTAAGTTTGGAGAAGTATGATGGAGGACTAGTTAGGTTTGGAGATAATGCAACTGGTAAGATCTATGGAAGAGGATCTATTTCTTTTGATGGCAGGCACAATACAGATGATGTTCTATATGTCAAGGGTCTAAAGCATAATCTTTTAAGTATTTGTCAGATGTGTGATAAAGGGTATGATCTGAGATTCAAGGACAATGCATGCAAGATCATGGAAAGCTCTGGAATAGTTATTGTAACTGGTAAGAAGACTAAAGGTAATGTTTATCATTTGAGAGGAACTAATGACTATTGTTTGTTGGCTTAGACAAATGAGAGTTGGTTGTGGCATAAAAGGATGTGTCATATCAATTTTGATAACTTGGTGAAGATAAGTTCAGTACAAGCTATGAGAGATCTACCTAAACTTGTGAAGCCTGTTAATACTATTTACAAGGAATGTCAATTGGGGAAATGGACAAGGACAAGTTTCAAAAGCAAAGAACAATTCTTTGTTGGAATGCTTGAGCTGGTGCATATAGATTTGTGTGGTCCTACAAGAACAAGAAGTTTTCTAGGAGACAGGTACTTTATGTTGTTTATTGATGATTACTCTAGAATGACTTGGGTCGCCTTTCTAAAAGATAAATCAGAAGCCCTAGACAAGTTCAAAGCTTTCAAGGAGATGGTTAAGAATGAATTAGAGTTGAGGATCAAATGCTTAAGATCTGATAGAGGAGGTGAGTTTACATCAAATAAATTCAATGTCTTCTATGAAGAACATGGGATAAAGAGATAGTTGTCTGCTCCTAGGACTCCTCAGTAGAATGGAGTTGTTGAAAGAATGAACAGGACAGTTCAAGAGGCTGCTAGGTCAATGATGTCAAAAGAAAACATACTGGAAGTGTATTAGAGAGAAGCTATACATACTGCTGTCTATATTCAGAATGAAATTCATGTCAAAGGTAATGACACTAAAGTTCCTTATGAATTATGGTATGGAAGAGTTCCTACAGTGAAATATTTCAAAGTTTTTGGAAGCAAATGTTATATCAGAAGAGAAGAAGAGCTAGGCAATTTTGATGCTAGATGTGATGAAGGAATTTTTCTTGGGTACTCCACTAAGAGTAAGGCCTACCAGTGCTACAATAAGATATTGAGAAAGATCATTGAGAGTGCTAATGTGAAGGTTGATGAAAACAGGGAAAGAATATTTGATCTAAGTGGCTATGAATCTAATGAACCTGCTGCTACAGAAAAAGTTGAACAACAAGACAGTGAAGAAGAAGAAGAAAAAGCTCAGGAAAGTGCTACTAAGACTCCTAGGTATGTAAGGATTAATCATTCTGAAGATCAGATCATTGGTGACAAAAGCAAAGGGGTATTGACAAGGAAAAGAGCTGCAGAAGAACAGGTGAACTACTATTTACTTTTACAGATTGAACCTAAAATTGTTAGTGAAGCCTACAAAGATGAAAGTTGGGTAAAAGCTATGGAAGAAGAGATGATGCAAATAGAGAAAAATCAAACTTGGGAATTGGTTCCTAGACCTGCTAATAAGAATGTGATTGGAACCAAATGGCTCTTCAAAAACAAGATGAATGAAAGTGGTGAAGTGGTAAGAAACAAAGCAAGACTAGTATGCAAAGGATATTCTCAAGTTGAAGGTATAGATTTTGAGGAGACTTTTGCTCTAGTGGCAACGATTGAAGCAATAAGAATGTTTTTGGCATTTGCAACACACAAAGATTTCAAGGTGTACCAAATGGATGTGAAGTCTGCATTCTTGAATGGAGAGCTAGAAGAAGAAGTTTACGTTGAACAACTGGAAGGATTTTAGTTATCAGACCAAGGTGACATGGTGTGCATATTGAAGAAAGCCCTATATGGACTCAAGCAAGCTCCTAGAGCCTGGTATGCAAGACTGGACAAGTATTTGTTGCAATTAGGGTTTAGTAAAGGTACTGCAGATAGTAATCTCTATGTCAAAATCAATGATGATCAAATTCTAATTGTTGTAGTCTTATTTGATGATATTATCTTTAGAGGAAATGAAGGTATGTGTAAGAAATTTGCAGAGGAAATGCAAAGGGAGTTTGATATACATCTATGTTTGTTGAAATGAATTTCTTTCTAGGACTACAGATTACTCAATTAGAAAAAGGAATTTTCATTTCTCGGTCCAAGTATGTGAAAGAATTGTTGACGAAGTTTGGAATGGAGGATTCTAAGCCAGTATGTACCCCTATGGTAACTGGTTGCAGGCTGAGAAAGAATGATGAATCACCTAAGATTGATCAGAAAAAGTATAGGTCTATGATTGGAGGACTACTTTATCTAACCCATACCAGACCAAACATAATGCATGCAGTTTGTCTTGTGGCAAGATTTCAAGAAGATCCTAAAGAGTCACATGTGATGGTAGTCAAGAGGATCATGAGGTATTTAAAAGGCACTTCAGTCTATAGATTGTGGTATCCCAAAGACATTGATTTCATTCTTAGTGCTTATACAGATGCAGATTGGGCTGGAGATAGTGATGACAAAAAAAGTACAAGTGGAGGTGCTTTCCTCTTGGGTAATAGATTGGTTTCATGGTTGAGCAAGAAGCAAGATTCAATTTATTTGTCTACTGCAGAAGCATAATATATTACTGTAGCATGTTGTTGCACTCAAGTGCTATGGTTGAAGAAAACATTGAAGGATATAAGAGTTGTGTATGGAGAACCCATTTCAATCTTTTGTGACAATACAAGTGCTATAAACATTTCGAAGAATCCAGTGATGCACTCAAGAACAAAGCATATATCATTAAGGTATCACTTCTTGAGAGAAAAGGTAACAGAAAATGAAGTAAAGATGGAATATGTGTCTACAAAGGATCAGATTGCAGATATTTTCACTAAGCCTTTGCCTAAGGATACTTTTGAGTATCTCAGGGAAACGTTAGGGGTTATTACCTCTTCGGATCTAAACTAAGATGCATGAGAAATGCATCAATCCAATGGTGCCCAAAGTCTTATTCTTTGATCTAGATTGATGTTTTTTGAAGGCTACCCCTCAGGGGGAGCAGGTAGATGTTACTAATATGAATTTCTGACAAAGAGTAGTCAGTGTTGCAGTATTGATAACAGGGGGAGTAGTGCAGTAGGATATGAGTTGAGATTTGATAACTAAAAAGAAAGAGAGGTCTGGCACCCTTTGCCATTGATGTCAAAGGGGGAGAGAAGTGCAAGTGAAAAACTCTAAGAAATCATAAAGTAAGGGGGAGCAAAGAAGCAAAGCAAGTTTGCTTTTCTTGATGGTTTTTCACATCATGTGTTGCCATCAATGACAAAGGGGGAGATTGTTGCAAGTATGAGTAGTAAGTGTTGTCATTGATGTCAACACCTAAAGTCAACCTCTAAGGAAATTATTTGAATAAGCTTGAGCAAGTGTCTGAGAAGAACATTATAGTGTTTTGCTCTGCATATCTTGTAGATTGAATATCTTTGTCTACGGTTTGGAAGTTATGTTAAGGGATGTCTGTAGTTTCTATGTTTCAAGTTTGAGCCTCTGGTATGAAGATTTGAGTGAGTTATGTTCACCAGAGTAAAAACTATTTTTCTGAGTGTTAAATGGTGACAGGGAGAATGTATTTTGCTCCGCATTTCTCCGCATTTAAGTTTTACAGTCTATGGTTTTGGAATCAAGTTTGTAATGATGTTATGTGCCTTCAGTTCAAATGGTTTGTGATTTGGTGCTCCGCAAGTGATCTTTCCTTTATGACAGTGGCTGATAGTAATGATTAAGTGCTCTGGTTTGAAGAATCTTCTGGATAGAATGTTTGGGGGTTGTGCAAAAGTTATTGGTGATTGTAATGTTCTTGTGGATGTCTCTAGATAGTTTTCCTACCTTCGGATTGGCCCGTAAAGTATAATCTGGATCGTGCATGAAGTGTGTTCCTAAAGGTCTAAGTGTTAACACTAGTTTTAGTCGACTTGGTTGTTTTCACTACTTGTGGTTATGCTTTGAAGATTGTGGAAGCATGTTTTTTTGTGCGAGATTGCATTTGAATCCTAGCTAAGGAGTGATGTGATCTGCATTCATTCTTTTCCTCCACAAATCTGTTTAGGTCTAGACCTATTCTAATATTTGTATGTATGCCGACCTTGGAGATTGTTCCAATGGTTGATGATTGTAATGCCGACCTTGATGTACATTCCAAGGTTGATGAATTATATAAATACATGTAATGAAGTCGTGGAAAAGATATATGTAGTGCAAATATGCGAAGATAAAGTGTGAAGCAAAAAAGTAGAGTAGAGAAGAGGAGATTTATTGTGCTTCAATGGAACTAAACTTTAGCATGGCGTAGATGCTACTATCTCAGTTCACCAACTTTGGTAGTGAGCCACCCACCGGCAGTGAGCCCCTTCTTTTGTAGTGAGCATTATGGGCAGTGAGCCTTGTTGTAAATTTTGATATATCATTTATATTGTGAGTTAACACTCACCATGGTTTTTCCCTTATTGGGTTTTCCACGTAAAAAATCTGGTGTCTCATGTGTCTCATGTGTGAATGTGTTTAAGTTCTGATTTCATGCTTTCATGGTTAAATTACAATAACATGGATTAAGTGGTTGATGTGATGGCTTTAAAGTTTTGGTTACAACTGATTCACCCCCCCTTGTTGTCTTGTGCATTTCAACAAATGGATCACATCCTTTGCAAGGGCATGTGTGGAAGGACAATATAGTGGATGGACACTAAGGGTAGATGATGTGGACTTGTGATTAGGATTAGGGTTTGAAAGTTCCCATGGTGGAGAGATAAGAGGAATGGATGGTGTGTAGGATTAGGGTTTGGACTTTGACTAGATGGAGGGTCAAATGGGTTGAATGGACTGGTGGATTTGGATAACCCCTTAGGTTTTCTTTTGTAATGTTTGATCTTAGGGCGTGAAGTTGATGAAGGGTTAGATGGTAGAATGTACTTATAGGGTGGTTGAGGTAGACTTATGTTCTTCCCCTTGTCAAAGGTAGCATTAGAACTTGAAGGCACTTCATCTTGTTGCAAAGGTGGACTTGGGCTCACATGTTCTTTTTGTGAAGTGAATGGATAGGTTGATGTAGCATGAACTTGACATATGGATGGACTAGGTTGGTATGAAGTGGAGGGGGATGACACATAGGATTGGTTCATAGGACTTGGATCATCACTAGAATTTGAAGGAGGGCCCCATCGAAGTATGAGGTTAGGTTTTGAATTGTTCTCATTGTTGGGACTAGAGGGAGGGCCTCCTCGAATTATGACCTTGTGCTTTGGATTAGGCATAGGATTGCTAAGGTCTAAGACCATTTTGACAAGTGCTTGATTAGGATTAGGATGATGGTTTGGAATGATTAGGATAAGTGATTGAGTGATTAAGATATGAGTAGGATGAGGTTGATTGAGATTAGATGACTTGAATTGATTAGGGTTTTGATTAGGATGACTAAGATGATGGTGATTAAATGAAAGAGGTGATTAGGGTTTGGTTAGGATGACTTGGACATGATTAGGAGAATGATTAGAATGATGTTGTTTGGATTAGAAAGAGGATGATGATGTGTAATTATTATGATAGATAGAATATGATTAGGGATGATACGATTGGATGAGGTGATTAGGATGAAGGTGATTCTAGGATGAAAATGACACGGATGATTTTGTAATGATCAAGAATGATTAGGATGAAGGTTGAATGATGAAAATATGATTAAAATGTGATTAGAATATGATGACTTGGGATGAATGTGTGGACAAGAATGTTTAGGGTGATTATTAAGCAAGCACTTGAAGAGACACATCAAACATAGAAGACACTTGGCAATCAAATTGGTTGTTTTTGGTGAATCTTGACTTGGTAAGCGTATGTGTATGTTCGAGGGCTATCCAACCCCAAATTTCCATGAGTCATAATCATAATTTTGGAAACAATTCACACACATAAGACAATTCCTATCCCTAAAGTCAATGGTTGATGGCAGCTTGTTCAAGCCCACAACTTGGAATCTTTGACTCAAATGTCTTCACACCTAGAGTGGGTGTGCGCATTATCTTGTCTTTGCAAGAGAGGATGGATAGGGGCATCCTGGAATGGAAGGATAAACCAATCACCCTTTCCCTGAAAAGCTATGTATAGCTTATGCTAAGCTAAGGATTCCTATTTCATCTCTAGGGAGCCATATGGTGAGAATTAGGAGAGGATTATGTGTTCTCTTGCCTTGACCAAACCACCACAAGGTCAAAAAGGGGTGGCCTCTAACTAAAGGTGTCTAGTAATGATTTAGGGGACCGGCACATTACGAGCGTCTAATAAGCTACTTAAAGCTTTAACCAGTCTTACTAGGAGTCTCATATATACAAGGTACACCTCTGTTCAAACTAGCATTGTATGGTAAGCACTAATACTAGTTAGACTTGGCTTTCACCTTATCCTTTTTATATAGCGGACCAAACGAAAGTACAGCTTGAGGTCGTTCCCTTGGGGTGACTACCTCTTTTCCCACCAAGGCAAGCCTCTCTAAAGGGGGTACAAAAGTGACACAAGTGCAAATACTTTTGATCTCCAAGTTCATACGATGATGCGAGGAGAGAGCATATGTATTTGACTTGGGCACACTAGATAAAGTTCATTTACCCGTAGAATTTAAATGTGGTGTGATTTATGCAAATGTTGGGAAGTTCTTTTGATTCCCAAGATCGCTCAGAGCGCGAGGGAAGAGCATGCACACTTCACAACATAAACAAAACCACCAAACAAAGAAGACAAATGATGCAATTTGTTGTTCGTTTTACCCCAATAAATGTGAAAGATGCAAGTTCTTTTTAAGCCAAATGAGTGAAATATGCAGATTGTTGTTATTTTTAATCTAATGCATGAAAATATGCAGATTGTTGTTCTTTTTAACCAATGGGTGTGAATATGCAATTTGTAGTTCTTTTTAGCCCAATGAGTGTGGTTCCTTTTAAGCCAAATGAGTGTGGAAACAAACAGATTGTAGTTATTTTTAACCCCAATTAAAATGTTCCTAATCTAACCACACACACATATGAAATGAAAGAAAACCCTACACAAATGGATTAGTGATTTCAAACAAGATTCTCCTCCAATGGATGCCACAAGCTACAAATCAGAAATCAATAGCAAAAAATCTCCTATCAAAGTGTGCACAACAGAAAACATGAAGTAAAATAACCCCTTTGCAACCTACCAAGACCAAAAGGCCAAGAAAGTGAATCTAAAAAAAATGACCAGTCACAGAAAAACCAACTGCAACAGCAGAAAGTAGACGAAATTCTGTGTAATTTGAAAAAAAAAATTCACTGAAATCTGATGAAAATTACCAAAGATATTTGCGTTTGAAGTTCAAATGTAACGTTGACTTTGATTGTGAAAATACCTAATACAACAACACTATTACCTGCAAACAACCTTGCCACTATGAAGCTAGGCGAACCAACTCCGCAATGCCACAAATTTCATGAAATTTTGTTACTGTACGCAAAAGTTATGAAAGTTTGAAAAATCTGCTCCTAGGAAGAAGAGAGGTCAAGCTGGCAATTAGTTCTGACCGCTAGCAGTCAGACTACCTCTGGTCACATGCATGTTAGGAATTGCATGCAGAAGATATCAATGAAATGCAAATAAATAATAAACATAGGAATGAAAATACACAAAAATAATAACAACAAGAGACAATTTTTAACGTGGTTCAGCAAAACTCGGGCTACATCCACCAACAAAGAGTCTAATATTATTATCCAACAAATCAAACCGATCACAACCAACAATCCTTGCAACTCAATAACATTGCAAATGCTACAATACAATATCAACAGAAACCCTAACCCTTAGCTATTTTATCAAGACTTATGTCGGTTACAAAAATAGGATTTTCTGTATGTCGGTGCCTTCATAAAATAATAGGCAATTTTTGCTTCAGGGGCGTTGCCCCCAGCAGCCCCCGCTAGGGGCATTGTCCCCAGACCCCCACAGTGGGCTCTGCCCCTGGGCCCCCGCCGGGGGGATAAGCCCCCCGGGCCCTACAGGAGGGGCTCTACCCCTTGCTCTGCCCCATTAAATAATTTGGGGGGAAACCGCGCCAATAAAAGTGGGGGAAATTTAACCTCTAAGTTTGATTAGGCTCCATATTGTTGCTATGTTTGTCATTAATGTCAAAAAACAAAGTGTTGAGTTGATTTCTGTTGTCTTGTCCTTGTGATGATAGGGAAAGGAAGAGTTTGAGGCAGCAAGGGGATGTAACAAGATAATCAAGATCCAAGGATGTCATCATCCCTTATCAGTCTTATGTCAAGATGCTATCAGAGTGCTTAGGAACAGGAGCTCCAGTATGTTAATGATGGTGGCCATCTGAGATCAGTGAAAATGTTAGGGTTTGTCTTTAGTCTTTGACCACAGACTTATTTTTAGCAGGACAGTTGTTTTTCCTTGTAAGGTTTTATGAAGCCTTCTTTATGATCTCATGTGCTTCTTGTTATGAAGTCATCATAGTAGCCTTGGAGTTGTCAATGAATGTTATAAAGTCATCATAGTAGCTTTGCAGTTGTCAATGATGTCATTGATTTTGTGTAGTTGTACTTCAGATGTGTTGAGTTGGTGTATCTTCATATGTGCCTCTTGTGTCAAGGTTTGAGCCTACCTTTTGCCACTTAATTTATTTGATTTAATGGTCTTTATACACCTTGTACTTCCTATATACCAGAGCACCATGTATACCCTAATGTCTCCATAATATTCTAAAGGTGGCAAGTTTTTGTTTTAGGTCTCCCTTTTCATGGTTAGGGTTTATTATTTTATGCTTCTTAGGGAACAAAACCCTAAACACAATATCTAAGTCACTATGTATCTACTTGTCTCACTTTATTATCTGTTTTGAAGGTGACTTATAGTAGCCAGTGGAAGTGACTTAAGTCACAACCTTGAGTGTATTGGAGTCATGTGTACGCCAGCCCCTTAACCTAGGTAAACCGGTCGTCTCGGTAACTGTAGATAAGATTGGTGCTCAAAAAGCAATCTAAGGCTATTTTTTGATGTTTTGAAGGCGCGAAAGGAAGATCAAACGTTGGAAATTAAACTACTTTTTGAATACAAACGGTCACTCCTCGGTGATTAACTTTGACGAGAAGAGTCATGTGATAGTAGTTTTAACTGCTTCATTTAGTTATGCAAATATCTCTCTTTTAGTTGTGCTTGCAAACCAGTAAGGCCAGGTTAATTTGTTTAAGATGTTATGAGATGTTTTTAATAAGTGAGGTTGAAGATTCAATGTGTGTGAGGATATAGCAATACACTCAAAGAACGGATTCTTCTCATGTATTAAAAGATAGAATGATTTTAAACCAATATAAAGACAATGCATATCAGAGATGTAAAAGTATACAGAGTTTGTGTGAAGTCTTGGACAGTTTTGTGGGAGCAAACTCTGAGAAGGTTTTCACAGTAATGATGGAGTTCAAGAAGACAACATATGCAGTATGCCTCTATTTGAATGAGGATAAGTATTTATGAATGGTTCAAATTTAAAGCCTAATAGTCTAGGAGGTTTGTGGTTGCTTTTCGATAGAGATTTTAATTAATCAGAAATGATGGAGTGTTTTCCTTGAATAAGTATGAAGATAGATTCAGTAAGTGTTCTCAGTTGATGGCATCTGATGGTATTGCTACTGGTTCAGTTTTCATGAGACATGAGGTACAAGGTAATAAGACTTGTTATGCTTTATAAGACTTGAATATGCAGAGATTTGTGTAATGTAGATGCAAAGATAGAATTCATTGTGTTGCAAACATAGAGTCATGTTTTTGTTGAGCATTGTTATGTTATTCTCTGTATAAAAGAAAATTCATCTAGGGTATGCTTGCAGAGGGGATCATTTTACTCTAGGAGGTTTGTAGCTTTTTTAAGATTACAGATGATTTCATGTTGTTCCATGATATTGCTGTGATGAAAGTATATCTTTATTATAGTGTCCTTTTATGATTATGTGTAAAGAGGTCTTACAAATGGAGACATAAGGTGTATTGTGCTACAAAGAAACAGAGTAACCCTCTATATTTACTTATTCATTTAAATATTTGATGTTCTTGCCAGTGAAGCATATTTGTAACCAATGAGGTTTCTTTGCCAGTGAGGCATTTTGTGTAGCCAGTGAGGCTTTGCCAGTGAGGCACAAAAAGTATCCAGTGAGGCTCTGTAATCAGTGGGTTTTATTAATCCATTGAGGCAATTTTCCCAAGTGGTTTTTTATACCTATGAGGGTTTTCTACTCATCAAAAACATGTGTTATGGTTCATATTGTTTATCTTTATGTGTGTGCCCTAATGTTTTGTCTTTGAGGTCTTGATCATACTGATTATCATCATACTTATGCATATGTGTTTGATAAATGTTTAAAGTCTCTCTCATTATCTATCCAGTAGATTAAAAGGTGCAAAAAGTTGTAAAGTTTATAGACCACTGATTCACCCCCCTCTCAGTGGTCCTGTACTCCATCACATATAACAACAATACAGGCAGTTAGATGTCCAGCGGTTATCTTGGGTGGTCAGTGTTTTAACTGCGCCCTTGGTCATTCATATGACCAAGGGCCAAATGGTGGCAAAAAAAAAGAAAAAAAAGGGGGGCCCAATGCCCCTTTACCCGCCTCGGTCACTAATGTGACCACTCTTTAATGCCTGACCGCCACCTAAGGCATAGTGACCATAGATCAAATGATTAGGGTTTAGTAGGGTTTAAGGGGTCAAGGCCAACAGTCGCAGAAGGAAGGAGACAAAGAGATGTAAAATGGCGACCGATGAAAGGATGACGATGCAGGGACAAAGGCTGTCGGCCTAAAACTTTCAGAGTGCCAACAGATCTAAGGTGGTTAAAAGTCTGCGACAAGGGTATAAACCGAGTGGTCTACAAACTGTGACCAAAGGAAATGGTCGGCGGAGGAAATTTTAGGGTTTCGACTAGGTAGCAATGTTTTGCAGGTGGTAGAAAAACAATGGTTAGGATTTAAATTTGGCAGTGGTATGTTATGAGAAGTGGCAGAGGGTTTCAAAGTGGTAGCGACAGGGGGGTTTGGAAGCATCGACTGGAGCTTGAGGGTTTAGGCAGAGGTGGCATACGTGGAATGAGGTTTGCTTGGCTACGACGGAGTTTGATATGGATGGCTACCATGAGCAGAGACATCGATGGAGTGGTAGGCTAGCGGAGTTAAGGTTTGTGCTAGGCGTTAGGAGGCGACAAACATTATTTTTAAACCTATAATCATAAATATTATACCTGCAAACAGATAATATAAAACCTGCAACACAGAATCATTGTCAAATTTTAAACCCACACAAGCATGAAAACAATAATATCAATGATTGTCACAAGCCATATAGAGGATCCGTACGATATGGATCTATACAGTACGGACCTATGGCTAAAAAAATTTCAAAAATTTTTAAGAAATTTTCCTATGAGTGAAATGCATAGAATACAGATCCGTACTATACGGACCTACGGCTAAAATATTTTCATAAAATTTTAAGAAATTTTCCTATGAGCGAAATGTATCAAATTTTATGTCATTTTTCGCTGAAAGGGCCTCCCAGATGCAATGATGAGGTCCATTTCGGGCTCAGGAGCAACATGCAAAACTTGGCTTTCAGAAGTTGACAAAAATTGCTCTATTTCATGTCAGGTTCACCATAATGAGATAGGATTTAAACTTTCAAGCATATAGAAAACAAGCTACAACAAACCCTAGCTCCCAATGGAGTGCAAACTAGCTAAGAAATCAAGCAAACAAATAGAAAATAAACTATGATTCTAAGCTACAACTTGACTAATCTCGATTGTCCTCCTCAATCTTCCATAGTGTTCTCAGATTTACAGATTTGCAGTGATCTTCAGAAGATCAAATGAGTGAAAATGGCAAGATGTTGGAGAATGTACAGTAGATTTTTAGGGTTATGTTATCATGTGTTATGTGGAAAATAGCTGTAAAAAGATGTTTTATAAAAGATCATGTTTGAACGGAGGGTTCGGATTCAATGTTGACTTTGGAGTGAAACGGAGGGTGGAGATCGATTAGGGTTTCCATCCACTACAAGACAAGAGGTAATTTAAAATTTGAAAATATAGCACGAGCTGTGAGGGAATTCAAATTAAATAAATTTGCCCAATTTATTTAATTTATTGAGATAATGCATGCGAAAAGGGGATTTTGTCAATTAGGTGAGGGGGTATTTAAACAAAAGGTTAATTTGTTTAAATTAATTGAATGAAAAGGGACATTAAAGTGTGAGTAATTAAATAATTAATTAATTAAAAATAATTATTTAATAATAGAACAAAATTAGGGAAAAATAGATAAATGATCAGAAGGAGGAAAATTGAATTAATTAAATAATTTAAATAATTTAATTAATAGTTGAATTATGGAATTTGAAAGATAATTGTCTTGAAAGTGGCATTTGCAATGCAAGGACATTTTTAGGTGTCTACAAATATAATCTAGGATACCCTTACTTGTATGACTTCATGTTTTAAGCTTATGTCTACATTGCTTTCCAAAGACAATACTTACAAAAATTCAAATTTAGAGATTTTAAATTTGAAAGTAACTTACGGTTTACCAATACCTTTAACCCTTTCTCACTCATATGGCCCAATCGCTAATGCCATAAACAAGTAGTTTCATTTACTTTTTTAGATACCACCGTTGCTTCACTTATTTCAGTACTCCCCTATAACTTGTGGGTGGGTGCAAAAAGATGGGGGGCCAAAAAGTGGCCAAATTCTTAAAACTTTTTAAAAAGCCCTAACGCGAGCGCGTTATAATGCGCTCACGTTATAGCGCGCTCACGTTATGGCTTGGTGTTTCTGAGCCTTTGGCTCGGCAACACAAAGCCATAATGCGCTCGCACTATAACACGAGTGCGTTATAACACAAGAATAACTCACTCACGTTATAACGCGAGCGCGTTATTATTTTCTTTGCATTTTTTTCTTTTTTGCAAAAGTTTGCCCAATGTTTAAGGGTCAAGGGTTTAATGGTTGAAGGATTAGGGTTTAAGGCATACTATCGAGGGTAGAGGGTTTAGGGTTGAAGGTTTAAGGGATTAGGGTTTAAGGTATAGTGTCAAGGGTAGAGGGTTTAGGGTTTAAGGTTTAAGGGTTGAGGGGTGAGGCTTTAGGGATAAGGTTTAGGGTTTAAGTTATAGTGTCGAGGGTTGAGGGTTTAGGGATAGGGTTTAAGATTTAAGTTTTAAGGGTTGAGGATTTAGGGATAGGGTTTAGGGTTTAAGGTTAAATGAGAGACCTAGATGGCTAAGGACAGATGGAGAGGTAGACAAGGAGTGACTGAGAAGCTTAGAGAGGGGAGAGGTAGAGGTGAGGGGGAGATAGAAGTGAGAGATAGAGAGGTGAGGGGAGAGATAGAATAAAATGAGAGAGTGAAGTTGACAACTTGAGGGAAAGATGGGTAAGGAGGAGGGAGACAGGTGGAGAGGAAGGGAAATATCTAGAGAGCCCTAAGAGATATACAAGTGAGAGACCTATAACCTAGGGAGAGAGGGGTGAGAGAGATAGAGGAGAGATGGGAGTGAGGCAGATAGGGGAGGAGAGGGGTGAATAAGGGTTGAGGGTTTAAGGGTCAAGGGTTTAGGGTTTAAGGGTTGAGGGTTTAAGGGTTGAGGTATTAAGGGTCTAAGGGTTGAGGGATTAGGGTTTAAGGTATAGTGTCGAGGGTTGAAGCCTAATCCCTCAACCCTCGACACTATACCTTAAACCTCAAGGTTGAGGGATTAGGGTTTTAAGGTATTGTGTCAAGGGTTGAGGGATTAGGTTTCAACCCTCGACACTATACCTTAAACCCTAATCCCTAAACCCTTAGACCCTTAATACCTCAACCCTTAAACCCTCAACCCTTAAACCCTAAACCCTTGACCCTTAAAACCTAAAGCCTTAAACCCTTAACCCTTATCCAGCCCTCTCCTCCCCTATCTGCCTCACCCCCATCTCTCCCCTATCTCTCTCACCCCTCTCTCCCTAGGTTGTAGGTCTCTCACTTGTATATATCTCAGGGCTCTCTAGATATTTCCCTTCCTTTCCACCTCTCTCCCTCCTCCTTACCCATCTTTCCCTCAAGTTGTCAACTTCACTCTGTCATTTAATTCTATCTCTCCCCTCACCTCTCTATCTCTCACCTCTATCTCCCACTCACCTCTCTACCTCTCCCCTCTCTAGGTCTCTCAGTCATTCCTTGTCTACCTCTTCATCTGTCCTTAGTCATCTAGGTGTCTCACTTAACCTAAACACTAAACCCTCTCCCTAAAGCCTCAACCCTCAACCCTTAAACCTTAAATCCTAAACCCTATCCCTAAACCCTCTGCCCTTGACACTAGACCTTATACCCTAATCCCTTAACCCTCAGCCCTAAAGCCTCAACCCTCAACCCTTAAACCTTCAACCATAAACCTTGTCTCTAAACCCTCTACACTTGACACTATACCTTAAACCCTAATCCCTCAACTCTTAAACCCTTAATCCCTCAAACCTTAAACCCTTAAACCCTATATACCCTTTACACTTAACCTTGGACACTCAACCTTGAACATTATCCCTCAACCTTCAAACCTCTACCCTATACCCTATACCCTAAACCCTAATCCCTCAACCCTCAATCCTCAACCCTAATCCCTCATCCCTCAACCCTAATTTTGATTTTCTTCCATTGATTCAACATCATTGTTGTTTTCCCCATCAGAAACCAATTCATTCAGCAACTTGTTGCCCATTGGTTGACTTGAACTGCATATTCTATTAGAAAAAGGGCATCTTTTATTTGTATCAATGTTGGTATTCATAAGCTGAAGAGCATTGATATTTTTCACACACCCTGTTCTTTGAAATATCTTAACCTCAAAATATGACTTGGATATGTACTTGAACACAACAAAATCTCCAATCTCCAACCCATGATGATTCACAAAATTTTCCCAACCCTACCTAAATTCTAGTTTATTTATTGTATACCCTCAACCCTAATCCCTCAACCCTAATCCCTCATCCCTAAACCCTAAACGCTATCCTTATTCCTAAACCCTCAACTCTCAACATTAAACCCTAATCCATCAACCCTAAACCCTAATCCCTCAACCCTAAACCCTATCCCTAAACCCTCAACCCTCAACCCTAAACCCTATCCCTAAACCCTAAATCTATGTTTCTTGTTGTCCACCCCGCACTTAGGGGAGGTATATTGTTATGAAATAAGCAAATAATCTCCCATTGTTTACTGGCTCGTGTTTTGTTCTACTATAGATTGATCCATTAATATTTGTGCCTATCTAACCTTCGATAGCACCTTTACAATATCTCACCTCTAGTTCCATTAGCTCATGTTCTATATCTCACTTATCTCTCCCCCTCACCTCTCTACCTCTCCCCTCTCTATGTCTCTCAGTCGCTCCTTGTCTAACTCAACCCTAAACCCTCGACCCTCAACCCTATCCCTAAACCCTCAACCCTCGAACCTCAACCCTCAACGTCAAAATCTAATCCCTCAACCCTTAACTCTGATCCCTCGACCCTCAACCCTATCCCTAAACCCTAAACCCTAAAGCCTCAACCCTCAACCCTCAACGTCAAATCCTAATCCCTCAACCCTTCACTCTAATCCCTCAACCCTAAACCCTATCCCTAAACCCTCAACACTATACCCTAAACCCTAATCCCTCAACCCTCAACCCTAATCCATCATCCCTCAACTCTAATCCCTCATCCCTAAACCCTAAATGCTATCCCTATTCCTAGACCCTCAACGGGCTCGATACTATACCTTAAACCCTAATCCCTTATCCCTAAACCCTCCAACCCTATCCCTAATCCTTATACCCTCGACACTCTACTTTAACCCTAATCCCTCGACCCTCAACCCTATCCCGAAACCCTTAACCCTCGAACCTCAATGTATTCAACCCTCAATGTCAAACCCTAATCCCTCAACCCTTAACTCTGATCCCTCGACCCTCAATCCTATCCCTAAACCCTAAACCCTAAAGCCTCAACCCTCAACCCTCAACATCAAATTATAATCCCTCAACCCTTCACTCCAATCCCTCAACCCTAAACCCTATCCCTAAACCCTCAACACTATACCTTAAACCCTAATCCCTCAACCCTCAACCCTAAACCTTATCCCTAAACCCTAATCCCTCAACCCTCAACCCTAATCCATCATCCCTCAACTCTAATGCCTCATCCCTAAACCCTAAATGCTATCCCTATTCCTAGACCCTCAACGGGATCGATATTATACCTTAAACCCTAATCCCTTATCCCTAAACCCTCCAACCTTATCCCTAATCTGTATACCCTCAACACTCTACTTTAACCCTAATCCCTCGACCCTCAACCCTATCCAGAAACCCTTAACCCTCAAACCTCAATGTACTCAACCCTCAACGTCAAACCCTAATCCCTCAACCCTTCACTCTGATCCCTCGACCCTTAACCCTTAAAACTTGAACCCTAAACCCTAAACCCTCAACCCTCAACCCTCAACCCTCAACTCTCAACATTAAACCCTAAACCCTAATCCCTCAAACCTAAACCCTATCCCTAAACCATCAACCCTCAACACTATACCTTAAACCCTAATCCCTCAACCCTCAACCCTAATCCCTCAACCCTCAACCCTAATCCCTCATCCCTAAACCCTAAACGCTATCCCTATTCCTAAACCCTCAACCCTCGACACTATACCTTAAACCCTAATCCCTTGTCCCTAAACCCTATCCCTCAACCCTTAACCCTTAAAAATTAAACCCTAAAACCTATCCATAAACCCTCGACGCTCAACACTATATTTTAAACCCCAATCCCTTAACCCTCAGCCCTAAAGCCTCAACCCTCAATCATTAAACCTTCAACCCTAAACCCTATCCCTAATCCCTCTACCCTCAACACTCTACTTTAACCCTAATCCCTTGACCATCAAAGCCTATCCCTAAACCCTCAACCCTCAACCCTCAACTCTCAACATTGAACCCTAATCCGTCAACCCTAAACCTTAATCCCTCAACCCTAAACCCTATTCCTAAACCCTCAACCCTCAACACTATACATTAAACCATAATCCCTCAACCCTAAACCCTAATCCCTCAACCCTAAACCCTAAACCCTATCCCTAAACCCAACAAAACTGCTTTGCCTTATGTTAGGTTCTTAAACCCATCATTTTTGACACTCTTCTCTTAAAGATATTTGAGTTGCAAGAATATGTCAGAAAAATGGCTATGAACTTTTTTAATGTTAGTAATGTTATATGACATGTTTTTCTGGCCCATCTGGGGTTCATTATGCCAATAGGTGTACACACTATGAGAAAAGATTTGCGTATGGTACATCCACAGTGAGTAATTAATAGTTGAAATCAAAAGGATTATCATTATGAGAAAAGCTTTGCATTGGGGTACATCTATGTTTCTTGCTGTCCACCCTGCACTTAGGGGAGGTATATTGTTATGAAATAGGCAAATAATCTCCCATTGTTTACTGGCTCTATCCACAAGAACTACTAAACTATACTTTAAACCCTAATCCCTCAACCCTAAACCCTATCCCTAATCCCTCTACCCTCAACACTCTACCTTAACCCTAATCCCTCGACCCTTAACCCTAAACGCTATCCCTAAAGCCTCAACCCTAAACCCTAATCCCTCAAGGTCCTAAACTCTAATCCCTTATCCCTAAACTCTAAATCCTATCCCTAAATGCTCAACCCTCAACCTTAAACCTTAATCACTCAATCCTTATCCACCCCTCTCCTCCCCTATCTGGCTCACTCCCATCTCTACCCTCCTCTACCCTCGACACTATACATACATACATATAGGCATACATACATACATACATACATACATATAGGCATACATACATACATGATTAATAGTCTTGAACTTAAAAAAATTTAAGTTGAACATAACGTGCTCGCGTTATTTCAAACATGAAAAATAGCACAAACTTTTGTGGAAAAGGAAAAATACAAAGAAAACAATAACGCGAGCGCGTTATAACATGCTCGGGTTATGTCTTGCTTTGGGAATCCCAAGCCTTGGGCTTGGGATTTGCTTTGGATTTCCAACCCAAAGGCTTGGAGTGCCTTTTGAATAGTCACAGACGTGTTTTTCCATATTCTTCAAGATTTTACATAATTTCGTTCGTGCTAACCCTCAGATTTGCACGTGTTTCAAGGTCAAACAAATCAAACACTTGGGTAATGTTAGGCTTTCTCTTATCTATTTGACGATGTAATTTTTTCACATTTTAACAATGTTAAGCCTTTCATCTTTAATTTCTTTTGTTTGTGTGTCCATTTTTGGGCAAAAACCACTATTTGGTCTTTTTTTCATTGTAAATTAACTATTCATTGAAATTTCAAAAAAATTACATATTTAGAAACTAGACTCCATTCTACAAATATTAAAAAAAGAAAAAAATAATTTTCAATTAGTTTTCAAAATTTATAGGGGTAGCACGGCCAAAATTCTATTTTTTAGGATGTGTCCACTTTGAAAATTAGTAAAAAATCAAATATTCATCAAAAAATTATCAAAAAAATCGGGCATAAACTACATGCTATTAGCTAATTTCTCACTAAAGTGATTTTAAAAATACCAAAAAAAAGTTGACCTTTTGAGGGAGCCACAAAACATGCTATGTTATGTTTTTTTGACAGAAACAACACCAATTTTTGTGGCTCCCTCTTTTGAACACCTTAATCTATGCCATTTTAAAAAAAAAATAGTAGTTTAGAAAGTAGACTCGGAGCACTACGAATATTGTTTTGGTTGCATCTCCAAATTTTGAGTGTAACTATGCTCAATTTCTCATCCAAGGCCAGTATTTCCTGATTTCAGAAAAAAAAGTGGCCACTTAAGACCCCTTTTTGGCCCCCCATCTTCTTGCACTTACCCTTGTAAAGGTTCCCAATATTTGTAGCCTTCATTACCACCATAATGCCCTTGGACACTTTCATTGGTCCACCTTGATATGTAAATTTATAACTTCTAGATTCCAAAACTCCCAAGGAAATTAAATTCTTTTTAAGTTCTGGTACATGTCTTACTTCTGTCAAAGTCCTCACAATGCCATCAAACATTTTAATCTTAATGCTCCCAATCCCAACAGTCTTACAAGAAACATTATTTCCCATAAGAACAACACCACCATCAATAGTTTGGTACTTAGAAGAAAACCAACTTTTATGTGGACACATGTGATGCGAAGCACCAGAATCTAACAACCATTCCTCATGATATTGTGAAATATTACAAATAAATAGTACTTCATCAACTGTACCTGAACTTGTTTCAACCTCATTTGCATCCTTTTTGGAGTCATCATTGTCTTCTTTCCTCTTCCAACAATCTTTCTTGAGATGCCCATTTTTGTTGCATTACCAACATTTTCCTTTACCCTTTTTGCCTTTTGACTTAGATCTTGATGTACCTCTCGAATTTTCCCCCTTTTCTGTGGATCAACCTCTAGCCACCATTGCTTCTGGAGTGGAGGTTTATTTATTAGATTTCCTCCTCACCTCCTCAGATAGTAAAGCTCCCACAACATAATCAAATTCAAGGGTGTCAATTGTGCTAAAGCTAATGGAAGTGACTAAGTGATTCCAAGATTCAAGCAATGAACACAATAACGTAACTGCCTTGTCTTCATCTTCGATTTTTAAACCCATACTAGTTAATTGGCATGTAAGAGTATTGAAAACATTTAAATGATCAGCAATTTTGATACCTTCCTTCATTCGCAAACTATATAGCTGCATCTTCAAGTAGATTTAGTTTGTCAAGGATTTTATCATGTAAAGGCTCTCCATTCTGCTCCATAAGCTTGTTGATGTTTCCTCTCCAACAATATTAAAAATAACATCATCTGCCAAACACAACCGAATTGTGCTAAGAACTCTTGTATCCAGATCTTCCCAATCCTCATCAGTCATATTCGTAGGTTTCTTTGTCTTTCCTACCAATGTCTTGTGCAATCCTTGTTGCACCAACAGATCACACATCTTGAGCTTCCACAACTCAAAGTTATTCTTCCCATTAAATTTCTCCACCTCAAAACTTGCATTCGAAACCTTTGCCATTTGATGCTGCAAAACAAACACCAAATCCTAACACAACGACCGCAAAATAAAAGGCTCTGATACCACTTGTTGAGATTCTTTTAGATTTAAAGAATAAACTTAAAACCTAGAATCGCATAATATTGCAACACAAGTTAGTTGCAAATAAAATATCTAGACAATAACAAAATAATGAATAAATAGAATAAATGATCATACACTAATAACACAAGGATTTACGTGGTAAAACTCCAGCAATATGTCAGAGAAACATCCACGGGGCAAAATATCGGTATTCTTATTGTTCAGAAGGAAAAATTACAATCCTCACCAAATGCAATTACCATTACATGCCTTTCAAAAGGCTACAAAGATATAAAATATCTTCAACATAACTGCCTTCACCAAATCTAGAAGAAAGTAGTTTTTTTCTTTCTTTAGGAAAAAACTAGATTTAAAACAAAAAGATTTTTGTTTTCTTTCAAAGATAAGTTTTTTATTTCTTGCTTTCTTTTCTTTATCTTGTTGTCACAAATCCAACACTGAGGATCCTATCACCAAGAGTGTATCTAAAATATGTGTTAACAAGGATGCCCTAACTAATGATAAGTTAGTGGGAGACTCAAAAATAGAGTCAAAGAAAAGGAAGAATGCTCAAGAACTAGCTTTGATGAAAATTAGGGAATTTAACATGTTATGTAATGAAATGGAAAAGGTTATTAATTTTGTTGGTTCCCCTATTAGATTTCATATTGTAGACCCTACGGGTTAGAGGGAGAGTCCCTAATAAATGATGCAAAGAGCGATTCTTGCAAAGCAGGGGAAGAATACTCTATAAAAAAGGATGAAGTTAGTAGAAAGAGAAGACAAGCAAACATGAAGCAAAGCTCTAATAATCAAGGGAAGAAAGTAAAAGGAACTAAGTTGCCTAAATGCTTTGATAAGCTGTGTAACAACAGTTCTTAAGGGATTCTCTTAATTGTTAGGCCTTAATTACTGCCTATGAACTGTTATAGTTGGAACATTAGGGGCCTTGAATCCATTGACAAAAAGTATATGGTTAGAGATTTTTTCAATAGAAATAGAAAGATGGATTGTCTATTATTGCAAGAGATTAAGGCAATAGGGTTCTAGTAGAAAACTCCCTAAGAGTTATTTGGAAGGAAGCAATATCTTTTTATTCTAATCATGATAAAGGCAAAGGAGGAAATGCAATTTTATTGAATAAGAATTGGGGTCAATTTATAACACAGAATGGTTGTTCCCCTTGTAATAGATGTATTTGGGTGACTTTGGAAAAGGAGGATAAACATTTTGGGATATGTTCTGTGTATGCCCCCAATGAATATAGGATTAGAAATGATCTTTAGAACTGGATGGTTTATAAGCTACCTAAGATCCCCTGAATTGTGGTAGGGGATTTAAATATGGTTAAACATAGAGAAGATAAAACTAGTGGCAATCAATCATAATGGAAGCATAATGAGTAATTTTTTTGGTTGAGAATGAAGAATATGCATTTAATCTATTTGATCCATTAGAAGGTAAAAAGACCAATAGTCAGGGGATTTGGTTCTCTTGGTGTAACTCTCAAAAGGATAATAACAGAATATATTGTAGGTTGAACATGGTTTATGCTAATGAGAACTTATTTCATTTCCAAAGCTCAGCAGGTGCTAATGTGGTTAGTGTCATTCCTAACACCTTATTAGATCATCACCCCATCCATGCTTGGATTAATATAGATCCTCAAGAAAAAGGAACATTATTAGGAGGGATAATCTTTTTAAACTGAACACACAGTTGCTTTTGTATATGGACTGTTTGGATGGAATATGTAATTTAAAAGAAACATCATGAAGAATTTGGTTGTTAAAGGTGAGGCTATCCAGTTTTGGAATGAGTTTGTAAGTGCAAGTAAGAGTCTATTTCAATTTTTTAGGAAAAAATAGACTTGGACAAAAGGAAAAAGGAAAGGGCCCTACAATTAGAATTTCTAGAATTAGAGGATTCCTTGCAGAATAACCCTGGTGATGATGAAAAAATTAGACTTTTTGGAGAGTTGAAAAAAAATCTCAGAAGATTACAGACCTTCAAAGCCCAAGGGGCTAAAGTTCGAGCAAAAATTAATTGGATTAAGGATGGGGATAGAGGAACTAAATACTTCTTTGAACTCTTAAGGTCCAAATTCAGAAAGGAAAATGTGGGCCCTATCAATGAGAATGGCTCTACTTTCCATGACTTGGGGGATATCAAGAGAATATTCAGAGATTTTTACAAGGAGTTGTTCAGGGATGATGATCAAAATGAGGAATGCAAGAAAGCCCAGGAATTGTGTTCTTGCATATGACCAAATAAAATCAATGGGGAGATGGCTAACAAGTTAAAACAAAAGATAACTAAAATAGAGATTAGAGATGCAATACTTTCGATGGAAGAAGGTTAGTCCCCAGGATAGGATGGATTACCTGTGAGTTCTATAATGTTAATATATCTTTGGTTGTTGATGATTTGCATGAGGTGTATCAGGAAGCATGATGTCACGTCTCATACTTTGCATACTTGATTGAAAGGTTAAGATTTCAATAATTACATTGATTAGTTAAACTGATTCGCTTCGGCTATTTCCTTCGCTTCAGCTATATTGGGACTAACTTATTGATGGTCTTATGAGTTTGACTTTTGCAGCCTTGTGGACGACAAGAGCATGGCTCAGGTAGGAGAGTTCTAGCTTTGTGGCAACATTTGACGGGTTTTATCTGGGAATCTCACACACTCACGTAGTCTATTTTATCTTGCATTACATTTCGTGTGTTTTCGACGAGTAATGCTTGCATGTTTAATTCATCGATTATGCTTTGCGTGATTATCGGAAGGATGTTGATGCTCTCATCTGGTTGGAATAACAATGATTTCCTTCGATTGTCTTATTTTCGAACTCGATACCTATTTATGCATCAAAACAATAAGTTAGAATCATGATAAGATATAAGAATTTTAAGTATTTTATCAAATCAAAATTAATGCCAATTTTAGTCCAATATGGTTCTTATGAAAAGAATTTAGCCTGAGAAATGAGTAAGTTAAAAATATGCCAACCTAATAAAGATAGTAGGGTAAGTGCAAGAAGATGGGGGGCCAAAAAGTGGCCAAATTAATTTTTAAAAAAATTAGGTCAAAACGCACTCGTGTTATGGCTTGGTAATGACGAGCCTTAGGCTCGTCAAAACCAAGCCATAACGCGAGCGCGTTATAACGCACTCACGTTATTCTTTTCTTTGAATTTTTCCTTTTCTACAAAAGTTTGTGTTGTTTTTCATGTTTTAAATAACACGAGCGCGTTATTTAAAACATGAAAAATAACACAAACTTTTGTAGAAAAGGAAAAATTCAAAGAAAAGAATAATGCGAGTGCGTTATAACGTGAGCGCGTTATAACGCACTCGCATTATTCTTTTCTTTGAATTTTTCCTTTTCTACAAAAGTTTGTGTTGTTTTTCATGTTTTAAATAACGCGAGCGCGTTATGTTCAACTTAATTTTTTTTATGTTTAAGGCTATTAATCATGTATGTATGTATGCCTATATGTATGTATGTATCTATGTATGCCTATATGTATGTATGTATCTATGTATGCCTATATGTATGTATGTATGTATGTATGCCTATATGTATGTATGTATCTATGTATGCCTAATCCCTATCCCTCAACCCTTAACCCTTAAAACTTAAACCCTATCCCTACACCCTCAACACTTGACACTATATCTTAAGCCTTAAACCCTCATCCCTAAAGCCTCAACCCTTAATCCTTAAACCTTCAACCCTAAACCCTATCCCTAATCCCTCTACCCTCGACACTCTAACCCTAACCTTGACATTAATTGCTAATCCGTCAACCCTAAACTCTAATCCTAAACCCTCAACCCTCAACACTATACCTTAAACCCTAATCCCTCAACCCTCAACCCTAAACCTTATCCATAAACCCTAATCCCTCAACCCTCAACCCTAATCCATCATCCCTCAACTCTAACCCCTCATCCCTAAACCCTAAATGCTATCCCTATTCCTAAACCCTCAACAGACTTGATACTATACCTTAAACCCTAATCCCTTATCCCTAAACCCTCCAACCCTATCCCTAATCCTTACACCCTCCACACTCTACTTTAACCCTAATCCCTTGAACCTCAACCCTATCCCTAAACCCTTGACCCTCGAACCTCAACCCTCAACCCTCGACGTCAAACCCTAATCCCTCAACCCTTAACTCTAATCCCTCAACTCTCAACCCTAACCCTAAACCCTCAACCCTCAACATCAAATCCTAATCCCTCAACCCTTCACTCTAATCCCTCAACCCTAAACCCTATCCCTAAACCCTCAACACTATACCTTAAACCCTAATCCCTCAACCCGAACCCTAATCCACCCCTCTCCTCCCCTATCTGCCTCACCCCCATCTCTCCCTTATCTCTCTCACCCATCTCTCCCTAGGTTATAGGTCTCTCACTTGTATATCTCTCAGGGCTCTCTAGATATTTCCCTTCCTCTCCACCTTTCTCCCTCCTCCTTACCCATCTTTCCCTCAAGTTGTCAACTTCACTCTCATTTTATTCTATCTCTTGCCTCACCTCTCTATCTCTCCCCTCTATCTCTCACTCACCTCTCTACCTCTCCCCTCTCTAGGTATCTCAGTCATTCCTTGTCTGCCTCTTCATCTGTCCTTAGTCATCTAGGTGTCTCACTTAACCTAAACACTAAACCCTATCCCTAAGGCCTCAACCCTCAACCCTTAAACATTAAATCTTAAACCCTCTACCCTCAACACTATACCTTATACCCTAATCCCTTAACCCTTAGCCCTAAAGCCTGAACCCTCAACCCTTAAACCTTCAACCATAAACCTTGTCTCTAAACCCTCTACACTCGACACTATGCCTTAAACCCTAATCCCTCAACTCTTAAACCCTTAATCCCTCAAACCTTAAACCCTTAAACCCTATATACCCTTTACACTTAACCTTGGACACTCAACCTTGAACATTATCCCTCAACCTTCAAACCTCTACCCTCTACCGTATACCCTAAACCCTAATCCCTCAACCCTCAATCCTCAACCCTAATCCCTCAACCCTTAACCCTAATTTTGATTTTCTTTCATTGATTCAACATCATTGTTGTTTTCCCCATCAGAAACCAATTCATTCAACAACTTGCTGCCCATTGGTTGACTTGAACTGCATATTCTGTTAGAAAAAAGGGCATCTTTTATTTGTATCAATGTTGGTATTCATAAGCTGAATAGCATTGATATTTTTCACACGCCCTATTCTTTGAAATATCTTAACCTTAAAATATGACTTGGATATGTACTTGAACACAACAAAATCTCCAATCTCCAACCCATGATGATTCACAAAATTTTCCCAACCTTGCCTAAATTCTAGTTTATTTATTGTATACCCTCAACCCTAATCCCTCATCCCTAAACCCTAAATGCTATAGATTGATCCATTAATATTTGTGCCTATCTCACCTTCGATAGCACCTTTACAATATCTCACCTCTAGTTCCATTAGCTCATGTTCTATATCTCACTTATCTCTCCCCCTCACCTCTTTACCTCTCCCCTCTCTATGTCTCTCAGTCGCTCCTTGTCTACCTCAACCCTAAACCCTCGACCCTCAACCCTATCCCTAAACCCTCAACCCTCGAACCTCAACCCTCAACGTCAAAACCTAATCCCTCAACCCTTAACTCTGATCCCTCGACCCTCAACCCTATCCCTAAACCCTAAACCTTAAAGCCTCAACCCTCAACCCTCAACGTCAAATCCTAATCCCTTAACCCTTCACTCTAATCCCTCAACCGTAAACCCTATCCCTAAACCCTCAACACTATACCTTAAAACCTAATCCCTCAACCCTCAACCCTAATCTGTCATCCCTCAACTCTAATCCCTCATCCCTAAACCCTAAATGCTATCCCTATTCCTAGACCCTCAACAGGCTTGATACTATACCTTAAACCCTAATCCCTTATCCCTAAACCCTCCAACCCTATCCCTAATCCTTATACCCTTGACCCTCAACCCTATCCTGAAACCCTTAACCCTCGAACCTCAATGTACTCAACCCTCAACGTCAAACCCTAATCCCTCAACCCTTAACTCTAATCCCTCAACCCTCAATCCTATCCCTAAACCCTAAACCCTAAAGCCTCAACCCTCAACCCTCAACGTCAAATCATAATCCCTCAACCCTTCACTCTAATCCCTCAACCTTAAACCCTCAACACTATACCTTAAACCCTAATCCCTCAACCCTCAACCCTAAACTTTAATCCCTCATCCCTAAACCCTAAATGCTATCCCTATTCCTAGACCCTCAACGGGCTCGATACTATACCTTAAACCCTAATCCCTTATCCCTAATCCGTATACCCTTGACACTCTACTTTAACCCTAATCCCTCGACCCTCAACCCTATCCTGAAACCCTTAACCCTCGAACCTCAATGTACTCAACCCTCAACGTCAAACCCTAATCCCTCAACCCTTAACTCTGATCCCTCGACCCTTAACCCTTAAAACTTGAACCCTCAACCCTCAACCCTCAACTCTCAACATTAAACCCTAATTCATCAACCCTAAACCCTAATCCCTCAAACCTAAACCCTATCCCTAAACCATCAACCCTCAGCACTATACCTTATACCCTAATCCCTATCCCTTAACCCTTAAAACTTAAACCCTATCCCTATACCCTCAACACTTGACACTATATCTTAAGCCTTAAACCCTCATCCCTAAAGCCTCAACCCTCAATCCTTAAACCTTCAACCCTAAACCCTATCCCTAATCCCTCTACCCTCGACACTCTAACCCTAACCTTGACATTAAACACTAATCTGTCAACCCTAAACCCTAATCTGTCAACCCTAAACCCTCAACCCTCAACACTATACCTTAAACCCTAATCCATCAACCCTAAAACCTAATCCATCAACCCTCAACCCTAAACACTATCAATAAACCCTCAAGCCTTGACACTATACCTTAAACCCTAATCCCTCAACCCTCAACCCTAATCCCTCATCCCTAAACCCTAAACTCTATCCCTATTCCTAAACCCTCAACCCTCGACACTATACCTTAAACCCTAATCCCTTATCCCTAAACCCTAAACACTATCCCTCAACCCTTAACCCTTAAAAATTAAACCCTAAAACCTATCCATAAACCCTCGATGCTCAACACTATATTTTAAACCCCAATCCCTTAACCCTCAGCCCCAAAGCCTCAACCCTCAATCGTTAAACCTTCAACCCTAAACCCTATCCCTAATCCCTCTACCCTCAACACTCTACTTTAACCCTAATCCCTTGACCATCAACCCTATCCCTAAACCCTCAACCCTCAACCCTCAACTCTCAACATTAAACCCTAATCCGTCAACCCTAAACCCTAATCCCTCAACCCTCAACCCTAAACCCTATCCCTAAACCCTCAACCCTCAACACTATACCTTAAACCATAATCCCTCAACCCTAAACCCTAATCCCTCAACCCTAAACCCTAAACCCTATCCCTAAACCCAACAAAACTGCTTTGCCTTATGTTAGGTTCTTAAACCCATCATTTTTGACACTCTTCTCTTAAAGATATTTGAGTTGCAAGAATATGTCAGAAAAATGGCTATGAACTTTTTTAATGTTAGTAATGTTATATGGCATGTTTTTCTGGCCCATCTGGGGTTCATTATGCCAATAGGTGTACACACTATGAGAAAAGCTTTGCATATGGTACATCCACAGTGAGTAATTAACAGTTGAAATCAGAAGGATGATCATTATGAGAAAAGCTTTGCATTGGGGTACATCTATGTTTCTTGTTGTCCACCCCGCACTTAGGGGAGGTATATTGTTATGAAACAGGAAATAATCTCCCATTGTTTAGTGGCTCTATCCACAAGAACTACTAAACTATACCTTAAACCCTAATCCCTCAACCCTCAACCCTATCCCTAATCCCTCTACCCTCAACACTCTACCTTAACCCTAATCCCTCAACCCTCAACCCTATCCCTAATCCCTCTACCCTCAACACTCTACCTTAACCCTAATCCCTCGATCCTTAACCCTAAATGCTATCCCTAAAGCCTCAACCCTAAACCCTAATCCCTCAAGGTCCTAAACCCTAATCCCTTATCCCTAAACTCTAAATCCTATCCCTAAATGCTCAACCCTTAACCTTAAACCTTAATAACTCAATCCTTATCCACCCTTCTCCTCCCCTATCTGGCTCACTCTTATCTCTACCCTCCTCTACCCTCGACACTATACATACATACATATAGGCATACATAGATACATACATACATATAGGCATACATACATACATATAGGCATACATATATACATGATTAATAGCCTTTAACATAAAAATTTTTAAGTTGAACATAACGCGCTCGCGTTATTTAAAACATGAAAAACAGCACAAACCTTTGTGGAAAAGGAAAAATGCAAAGAAAAGAATAACACGAGCACGTTATAACGTGAGCGCGTTATAACCCGAGCGCATTATAACGCGCTCGTGTTATGTCTTACTTTGGGAATCCCAAGCCTTGGGCTTGGGATTTGCTTTGGATTTCCAACCCAAAGGCTTGGAGTGCCTTTTGAACAGTAACAGACGTGTTTTTCCATATTCTTCAAGATTTTACATAATTTCATTCGTGCTAACCCTCAGATTTGCACGTGTTTCAAGGTCAAATAAATCAAACACCTGGGTAATGTTAGGCTTTCTCTCAGCTATCTGACGATGTAATTTTTTTCACATTTTAACAATGTTAAGCCTTTCATCTTTAATTTCTTTTGTTTGTGTTTCTGTTTTTGGGCAAAAACCACTGTTTGGTCTTTTTTTCATTGTAAATTAACTATTCATTGAAATTTCAAAAAAATTACATATTTAGAAACTAGACTCCATTCTACAAATATTAAAAAAAGAAAAAAATAATTTTCGATTAGTTTTCAAAATTTATAGGGGTAGCACGGCCAAAATTCTGTTTTTTAGGATGTGTCCACTTTGAAAATTAGTAAAAAATCAAATATTCATCAAAAAATTATCAGAAAAATTGGGCATAAACTACATCCTATTAGCTAATTTCTCAATGAAGCGATTTTAAAAATACCAAAAAAAAGTTGACCTTTTGAGGGAGCCACAAAACATGCTATGTTATGTTTTTTGACAGAAACAACACCAATTTCTATGGCTCCCTCTTTTGAACCCCTTAATCTATGCCATTTAAAAAAAAAATAGTAGTTTAGAAAGTAGACTCGGAGCACTACGAACATTGTTTTGGTTGCATCTCCAAATTTTGAGTGTAACTATGCTCAATTTCTCATCCAAGGCCAGTATTTCCTGATTTCAGAAAAAAAGTGGCCACTTAAGACCCCTTTTTGGCCCCCCATCTTCCTGCACTTACCCAGTATTATCATAATTATCTTTAGAGTGTGTTTTAAAAATTTACTTTATATATATATATAATAGAATATTTATACTAAATTAAAAAGATATATATTTGTTCATACAAATAAATAAATAAATACAATAAATCTAAATCAAGAAAAAAATGCATATTTATAAAGTAAACTGCATAAATTCTCTTTTTTATATAAAGAAAAGAACACTTTTGTTTTTAGAAAGGAAAAATAAAATCAATATGCATATGCATGCGAATCAGAAGATGGGAATTATTTAATTTTTAACTAGAAGTAAACCTTGCATGAAGAGCGCCGGAAGGGGACTGGGCTTTAAATTTGGGCAGAAGAACTGGGTAAAAGGGAAGGAGAAAAAGAAAAGGAGACGCACAGAGAAGGAAGGGGAAACGACGCTATAGAGGAAAGATCACGGAAGAAAATAACAGTGAATTGGCTCCCTACAGATCAGCGAAGCAGGTTTTCTTCTTAGTTTGTTTTTGCTCTCAAGAAATACCTTCCTGAATATGCTGATACTTTAAGATTATAGTCTAATCTTCTCTCTGTGAAACGACCTTCTTGCCTGACAGGAAATTCTCCTCTAAATCTCTGAAATTTCTTAGCTATACGTTTGGTTATTTATATTTTACATTCCTACAAAAAGAAAAGAAAAGAAAAACTAGATCGACCCTTTTTGTTAAAACTCTAATCTACGTTTCCTTTTGCAACCTTTCAGATCGTCTCATTTTGGATCGATCTGACTGTTTGCTGATAAAAATCATTTTCTTTCATTTGTTACGTCGTTGAAAATGGCTTCTTGCTGTCTTAAACCCATCATCAGAATTTCACATTCGCAAGCTTAAACATAAATCATACCTTAAACCCATCGCCAGAACCTTAAACCATGATTTGAGATCATCGCAAATTGTGGCGCTGAGCGATAGGAAGTTATGAAGTCGAACCCTCTTCTAGTGAAGTCGTGTCCATATAGTAAGGACGTGGTTGTAGTTATAGCAAAGTGTTTGCTGCTAGTTCACCGAAAATCTTACCATTTTTCTGTAGATCTACGCCTTTTTCTGTAACTAAATGCCATCTCTTTTTTTTTTTCCTTTCGATATTCCTACCAGCTTTATCTATCCGTAAATTACACCTTTTGCTGCTAAGTTGCCATCGACTATAGATCCCAATTTTTCGACTTATTTGTGTGTTAACAAGAGTATTATGTTTGCCAATCTTTTTTTGTGAAATCCCAATTCTCATCTGTTTGCTTGTGATTCGATGAGTGCCTAAAGCAAATCGCTGTGTTTAAGGAGAAAGTCGTGTGACTCCTTAATGGAGACCGATCTATATGTGCTGAAGCCCTTTCTGTTTGTCAAAAGCCGTCCTCTGTATTCCTAAACCGTCGCTGTTTCATGTAGAACATCCTCAGCATAATACAAAAGCTCTTCTGTTTTATATATATACCTTTTCTATACTAAAATGTAGACATTTCCTAATTGCTATTTACTATGCATTGCATCGATTATTCCTTGAAATGTTAGAATGCCGACCGTAGTCAATGCATGCTATATATTAAAATTGCCAACAGCTGTTTTAAATTTGCCAACCGTTGTATCATGTACAGAGAGACGTTTCCAGAACAACAGTTCCCTTTTTGATAATTACACATGGTGATATTTATAAGTTGTTGCTGAGGTTCTTAAATACAACAATTCATTGTTTTATAGAATCGTCCATTAGACAAATCATACTATCTTCAGACAAATTCTTTTGATAAAGAGCTTAATCTCTTGCTAGTTCTAAACCTTTTCAATGCCTCCGTGTAACTAAGAGATCAATTTAAGACTACCTTAGTTTTTTTTTATTATGGTGATATTACAATGTTTCACCTTATTGTCATCGAGAAATGCAAAATAATGAATTCAAGAATGAATCAACCTTACCCATATATATTAAACTTGAGATTCAATACCTTGTTGTCGTGAATATGATAAACTAGGCATAGCATGAGTGTGCTTTTGTTTCTCTAGGGTTATGCTTGGAAAATCTGCCTTCTACAATAAGGGACACATTAACATCTTAAACCCAAATGTAGAGAATTGTATAATTAACATTGTAACTTCATACTAGGAAGAGAGTATTTTTCATTTGCAACTATGTTAGAAAAGAATAGCTTGTTGTGTTAATGTTTTGCTATGCATTGAGAAGATTTCCTTCCGGGACAGGTATCGAATGTGGGTTAATAGGGAAGTGAGTTTTCTTTTTCAAAACTTGCATGCCGTTACAACGGATAAATGCTTTGGCCAAAGCGAATAGAGTGTTGAAATAGACATGCACCATTGAAATAGATGGACTTTTTCCTAGCTATACATTGTATATTTTCTTTTCCCTACCATATCCTATTGATGAGATGCTGCATTCATATCTAGTGATGCATGTAGATTGATAGGCACATACCAGATTCCACCCTGCATATGTTTCCAGGTTGCTAGGCTCTTCGAGCAGGGTCGGGCATCCTTCAGTTTGAAGGATACCGGGGAAGCGCAAGCTTCGTGGTTGGGCGGAAAAGTGCCTGAACCATGTTCTTGTCCTTCGACGCAGTAGATGGCCGGTTGGTCGATGGCGGTCGAGGACTCCTTGATAGATTTTGACATTTATTTCAATTTGTACTTCTTGTATTCAATGATTGTAAGGCTTGATGCCATTATTCGACACTTGTAATATTTATTTCGACATACTCTATAAAGGACTTCAGATGTATTTATGTATGCTTTGAATTTACGGTTGTACTTTTACTTATAAATCTGAAAACTTGCTTGGATTCTCAAATGTTATCTCAATTTCTTACCTTCGCCATGATGATTAAAAGTTTGTATTTTGTCGAACTTAGAAGTACTCTTAGTAAATCTTTGTTTACTCCAGTTTCTTGTGATGTGAAATTTTAGTTCTTTACACACGTAACAAAGAATCTTTGGGAAAGAACATTAACAGGGGCATTATTAAACTAATGCCCAAGGAGGGGGACAAATCTAACATGAGTAATTGGAGGCCTATAACCCTCTTAAATGTGTCATACAAAATCATTGCTAAAGTCTTGGCAAGAAGGCTAACAGACATCCTACCTAGTATTATCAGTTTTACCCAGACACCACTCATTAAAGGTAGATACATATTGGAAAACTTGATAACCAACTGGGAGGCCTTGCACTGGGCTAAATCAACAAGTCAGAATGCAAGAATTCTTCTACTTGATTGAAAAGGCATATGATAGAGTGGAGTGGTCATTTGTGATAACAGTGTTAAAATATTTTAGTTTCCCTCAGGAATTTTGTAATATAGTAAACATGCTTTTTAGAGATGCATTTGTTTAAATAGATATCAATGGCTCTTTGACTAAGCCTTTTAAAATGGAGAGATCTGTAAGGCAAGGATGCCCTTTAGCACCAACCCTATTTGTAATAGCCTCTGAAGCTTTATATTATATCCTAAGAATAGAAAGATTGTCAAGGAGATTGAGGTTTATTAGGTTACCAGATGATAGCATGTTGTTGAACATGCAGTTTGCTGATGACACAACATTATACCCAGCGCTTGAAGAAAACAATTTGAATATTATGGAGGATAGATTAAACATTTTTTGTAGAGTGTCAGGGGCTAAGGTCTACTTTAATAAATCTATACTTCTCAGTTGGCAAGAGGAACCCCCTAACTGGTTGGAGCAGGGTAAATGGTAGTGGGGAGGGCCTCATAGACAAGTGAGGTTCTTGGGGATCCCATTTTCTATGGATCCTGCTCTAAACAAGATGTGCAACTGGATGTACTAAAAAATAGAATTGAAGTTAAAAAATTGGAACAAATAGGCTCTTTGAACACTAGCTGGGAGAGCTCAAGTGTGTTAAAAAGTCCTTTCAACCTATTCTATAAATATTATGCCTCTATGTGGTTATTTTTAAATTTTCAAATTGAAAGCATATAGAAGCTTATTAGGGGTTTCTTGTGGTCTGATGGTAAAGGTGAAGGGAAAAGACATGTTGTCAAATATGATTGGTGTTGTTTGAGCAGAGAGAAAGGTGGCCTTGGGTTGAAGGATTTGAGGATTCAAGGTGTAACACTTGTTACAAAATGGATAATCAAAGATTTGGAGGGGGAAGAGCCTTGAAAGTACTCATAAGGAACAATATTAACAAGTCTTGTCCTAAGAGAGCTAAATTATTGAAAAACTTACACATGCATGATATTCTATTTGGGAGCTTTCAAGCTAAACCCTTTGGGTCTGCAGTATTTAAATCTATTTGGAAGGCATGGGAAGTTGTAAAGAGCATTATTGTGAACTCAGAAGCAGTGAATGTCAAGAGAAGAATGATAGGGGGACATAGATGAGTGTGGTGGAATTTAAGGCATAAATCTAAACCTCTAGCTCTACTACAGAGGTGTTCTGCCCTTAAGTGGTGCATATGTGGCCTTGCTACTTTTAAAGATATGTTGAATGATGAAGGATTGAAAAATTGGGAGGTTGTTAGACTGGAATTTGGCTTGCTAGAGTCTTAGAGAAGAACTTATTATATCATTTGTAAGACATTTACAAACGATCTAGGTTAATCAAATATTTTGGGTGAACTGGATTGGTTGGAAACACTAGTCTAGGAAGATGGTGCCAAATTCTTGGGAGGAGAAACTAAGAAACTATATATGATGTTCACTAATACCACTGAGGTGATGGAGCATAGTATTAAAGTGTGGGATCTTGATGTCAACCATAAAGTATTAGCTTCCTCCTATAGTCTGTTTTGGTTTAAGTATATAGAACCCAAGAAAGGCAGTTTTAGATGGCTTTTGTTTCTTAAGAAATTACCTGTTGGATATAATAATTCTGTGTGTCCATTGTGCAATATGATTGAGTCATGTGATCACATTTTTTTTAATGTTCCTTTGCTATGAATGTGTGGTCTCTGTTTATGGCTAATATCAAAAATTGGTCTTCTTTGAACAAGTCTAACTGGAAAGAAATACTTTGTGGGTTCATTGGTGGCTTGAGCTTTAAGTCTAACATTTTCTGGCTTTGTTTGTCTATTGAGATATTATGGTTATTGTGGAAAAAAATGAATGAAGACCATTTTCAAGGCAAGAGGAGGGAACTTACTGGGTCTTCTTTTAGACTCATGTATGACATTTATGTGCAAGTAGTTATGACCATGGAGCTTCCTATTGATAGGTTTATGAAGATCATAAATTAGGTATCTAAAGTGATCTACAGAGATGATATTCAATATGTTGAGTTTTGGTCACATGACTTGAGAAAAGTGCACCAAAAGTTCAATGAGGAATACATTGATTTTTAAAATAGTTATTGCAATCAACACAGGCTAGAGAGATTGAGGGATGAGGGAACATTTCAAAACTTCAATGTTGATAGTAATCAGCTCAGAGCTTCCCCACCATTAGACACTTTCAAAGGTGTAGATTCATATGATGCAAGTGATAATAGAGATCATCTGGAGGAGCAGGTTGGGAACATAGAACAAGTTGATGGGGATAATAGGAAAGAAGGTAGGGATAGAGCAGGTATTTAGAACAGTGATAGCATCAAGGCTACTTTTCTCTCACAGGCAGGGATGGAACACACAGAGGAAGACAAATGGAAAGATGCAAAGGAGAAGGATTAAGTTTCTAGTGAAGACCAAAAGAGAGACTCCCAGATCAGTGACTTCCTAATGAGATGATATATAACTAATTTGATCATTAGCACTATGTTTGTATGAAGAAATGTGCAGCAAGACTTTTATTATTTTGATATATACTTAATACCATATGGTGTTGTAATGCAAATTGTGATAGACACTTCCGATTTTGCTGGTTTTTGAATTGAAATGGACTGAATATGTGGCTCCCTCAGCCACACATATGTACTTAAGGTTTTTCTGATTAATATATGGTGAACTATTTTCAATTCAAAAAAAGAGTACAAATATGCACCAATCAATGTATAGTTACCCTTTGTTTATTCTTTACTATTTTTTAATTCATATTAGGTGACATACAAAAAAGATTTACAACGATTTAAAAACATAAATGCAACTAACATGGTTTGTACACATACACAACTGAATACATCATGAGACAGAAGGATAATATATAGAGTATATATTAAAAAGATAACGGTACTTTCTTCCAACTAGCCAAGCTGCAATCAACCACTACAAAGTACCTTTCTTGTTTAACATAAACAGTTTGAAACATTAATAATTCAAAAGTGTCCCATCACATATATCGCTACGTCCCAAAATAGTTTACTATTTTCCAAACTTGGAGTCCCAAGTAAAAACAACCAATGGCCAAGTGTCACATCCAACAAGCTCTTCCATCCCATAACTCCTCCTCAAGTGTATAATATCAAGTCAAATATGACCAACTACTGGTCCCTCCTATATAATACCTATAATGTGTAAGGCTCACCAAACAAGTCATCAAAATAAGAGGGACATAAATTAAATACTCCAGCCCAAACAAGCATTTAACCAAATCGATCAAGTATAAAACTTAATGAGATGCAATCGAAGGTTTAAGGCTTACCAATCAAGTCGTTAAGAAAACGAGATAGAAATTTAAGACTTCAAACCAAACAAGCATTCGACCATATCAATCACCTCTCAAACTTATTATCAAATTCAAATTTTTGGACATCTATCAAATCCATCAAATGAATCAATCCACCCAAAACAATTTGAACCAATCAAATGAGAGTGCATAGATCACCAACATTGCATTCCACATATTCCTACATAAACCCCATTTTTTCTAGTTCAATTTTCCAATAGCCCATACATAAAAGTCTTGTAGAGTTCAAATTGCACACTGGTATCAACAATATTGTAAGTTCATAGTATACTTTAAATGTCTGCATGTTCTATATGATCTAATATGTTGTTTTAAAGTTAAAATGTAAATGCCTATTTGTTAGAATGTAAAATGTTGTTTTTGCTTAAAATGTAAATCCCGATATGTTAGAATGTAATTTTTGCTTAAAATGTAGATGCCTTTCTATTGTGACAAAGCTTATTCATTGTAACTTCCTGTTGTGACAAAACCACAATCCTATTAAGGTCATGACCCTACATATTCAATAAATCTCCTTATATGCAAGTACAAATTCACTTCATTTTGTTTCAACAATATGCACCTAGTCAAGTTCCATATTAATAAGTTTAGAATTGCATTCCGAATACTTGGGATATGCTATTATAATTCGGCCTATGGTTGATATTGTTGTTGAGTAAACTATCAAACTTCTTAGATTTTTCTCAGAAAATAATGTAGAGTGCCATTAAAGAGCATGAGCCAGGTCCGTGACACTAAACAACCATTATTAATTTGTTACTATTATGCATATAACAAGGCACCTAATTTTGTGGTCAAGCCTTATGTTTTGTTTGCTATGGTGCCTTTAGTTTTCTTAGGTGTCTTCAATAGGGCATGTTTTGGGTGTTGGGATTACCATAACTTTTGAAAATATATTATCTTTCATTTGCAATGTTCCCTGGTAAACTATTCCGTATTGTGTTGCAGTACCCCCTATTGTCTTGTGATGGACTTTTCTATGCATGGCAATCTTGGTCCACTTGCAGTGGTTTCTCTAGGCTTGCAGTGGCTATATATGTTATTACAAGTGAATCTTGTGTTATGACATCCTCCAATAACTTATAACAAAAGATTTAGAAATATACATAAAAATATTCAAGTCTAAATATCAAGAAAAAATAATACAAGAATTAACATAAGAATGAGATAAGAATAAGATTTTTGTCTTGTTGCTATAATGTTTTGTAGTCTCACTCCTAGTGAGACTTTCCTCAAATGTTTTGTAGTCTCATGCACCTTTTTGGCTGCTCTATGTAATGGGTCCAACCCTAGAATGAATAAATGAAAGATTTTAATAACGTCCATGAGACCAAATAGCCTATGGTACCATCGAATAGCCAACTACACTCCTAAGCACAACAGTCCCAAACAAGCAAACTACTCACATATTGCCTAATGGATCTCCCCTTCCTTTTGAATCCAAATAATCTGCAGTCTTTGCTATCCTTTCCAATGTTTTACTAGCATCAAAAACATTCTAATATAAAATTAAGGAGAAAAAAATAAAAATGTGTAATAAAATATTGAAAGGTTTAAAAAAAGATAAAAGACAAATTTATAGAATTAGAAAATTAGAAATTAAAACAAAATTAGAATTGTAATAATATTAAAAAGCAATGACAAATTGTCAAGCTCAAGTTAACTGTTAGGACATTACAACTAAGAAACGCAAGGAAAGCCCTAGTTCCACCTTGATGGGTTTGGAAAATCACCTTCACGAGGCTTCACTCCCATCGATCTCATTACCCCTGGACTCTTCTTCATCTGGAAGCTTCCTCTGCGTGTAATCTCTATTGCCGTCTACACGTGGCTCACAAATCCTGTGCAGGAGATCGTTGTTACAATTCAGAATTCAGAGAAAGAGTTTGCAGATCCTACTTTGCCAGGTACATGCACCTCCTCTAATAACTCTCCTGCATTAATTTGGTGTGTGTTGTTCTTTCTAATCTGTCAAATCAATCTGTCTCTCCATTAATTCTCTGGTGAATGCTTCTCCTCCCATTGTGTCTAATCAGTTAAACACGTCAACCTCTCTTCTCGTCTAGCTAACTCGCATCCGAACGACGTTGCTTGGTGCCTACCTTCCTTAAAATCTTAAATCTGATCTTCCGTCCTCTGATAGGATTGGCTACTCCTCGAGCATTGTTCTGGCTAATTCCAATATCCTGGCTGGTCCTGTCCATGCCCCCACCCTATCTATCCCAAAGCCCAGTATTTGTGGGCAATGCCAACCAAGGATGCCTATTTTAAGAAATTAATAACTGGAAATTGGATCTATAGGTTTAATGGGCAAGCAAATAGTTTTATAATGGCAATAACGTTTGTTAGAAATAGATAATACAATTAGCAATGGGGAAGTAATTATAATCCATATTTATAATTTTCTTCTTTTATTTTGTAGTTTCAAACATGTTGAAAACATTTTTATTGTTTACATTTGATGATGATTATAGTCGTTGTGATATTCAACCTTGTTGAACTCCATCTGAAAATCCATTAATTGGTGGGAGGTTTAAATTCATCCATATCCGAAGGGACACTCTAGCCTTAATATCATTGAAAGCACATATAGAGTAGAATCCCAAGGTGTGCTCACTCACTAAAACTATGAACCATGCACAATAGTGAGAGGGGTCTTCAGCTTTATTGAGGACACGCTTAGATATATAAAGTGCAAGAACTTAAATTATGATTCTGTTCAAGTAAAATTGAATGCTACTCAAGAAATCTATCTTGCTTTGGTAAGGTGATTCCTTTAACAATAGGACCAATTTTTTTGTCCCCCATAAGATAATAAGATAATGAAAAACTGGGTTAGAAGCAATACCAAGTGTGAAGGAAAAAATAAGGCTTTCTAGGTCCTTGTGTGAGCATAAAAAGCTAGATGAGATGCTATGCATAAGTTTGATGAAAACAAGAATGCATGAAAATAACCTCCTAATGGGAAAACATTGAAGCCTTGCAAAAAATTAAAATTAAAACTAAAAGAAATAAACTAAGAGGTTCTCGAAGTCCTATATGAGAATCTTGCTTGCTTCTTAATTAGTGTTGAGAAATGTGTTAAATAATGAAGAATGAAGGGGTATTTATAGGTAGAAATGAGAGGGAAGAGAAGAAGAAATAAGATTGAAAGAATTAGTTAATTTAAGAAGAAATAGAAATTTTGCCAAGAATAGATGAAGAGATAAGAAGAAAACTAATGATAATTAAAAGAGAAAAATAGAGAACTCAAAGAGATTTGGGAAACAAATTACAAAAGATAAGATTTGATCATGAGTTCAAAATGGAAATAAAGTGAGAAGATGATGAGTTAGCATGAAAAAAATGTGAGGAAAAATAGGCTAAAAATTAAGAAGAAAAGACAACTAAAAGTTATTTTACATATTAAAAAATGATAGGGTCACCCCTTTCAGAAAGTGGGTCACCCCTTTTGCTAGGTAGGGTCACCCAGGCGACCCTACAACTTAAATATGGGTCACCTGGGTGATCTTGAAGGTCAAAGGGGCAACACTAAGAAGATGACCTGGAATGGTTAGTTAGGAAAATGTGAGGCTTGGAAACTCAATTTGGGGGTTGAAGAAGATGGTCAAGGAGGGGAAAAACATAAGGGACATGTCACCAAGAGTGAAACTACTCAGAGGAGTGTAATTCATGCATATCTGGTCATGATTAGGAACCTCTTTATCATCATCAGAATGTCATGTAGGCCTATGCATGATTTTGGTACTTATAAACATGTCACAACCTTGTAAGGGCATGACAGTGTGAGTATTGCATCCCATATAAGGTTGTGACCCTCTCATGGGTGTGGCCTTCACCTCTAGTCACCCCTCACCATTTGAATAGAAAATATACAAATGAATAGTTAAACAATAAAAAAGGAAATTCCTTACCCTGTAATAAACTCACATACAATACCCTTCCAAATGTTTCACAATGTTTTAAATGCTTCTTTTAGGTTTGATTTCATGACGCTTCATGATAATGGCCCTATCTATAAAATAAATCAACCTCCCATGACCACCACCCTCTCCATAGCACCTTTAGACGTTGAAGCCACAAAGCCTCATAAATTGAGACTTCTTCAAACCACCTTTCAAAGCCCATGAGAGGGACTCCCCTGTCAACCATAACAAGTAACTATGTGTCTATCGACCATTCAATAGCACATTTAGATATTGTTACTAGTTATTAAGGGGCCAACCTCTTCATACATAGATTTAGAAAACTTCTAAGCTTTGCCAAAAGAATGATGAAAAATTAAGAGTAAACGCCTAAAAATATTGCTCGTGTGTATGCGCGCACAAATGCAACTTGGCAATAATTTTTCAACATTCACCTAAACATGATTACTCAGATACCCTAAACATTATTATCAAGAATACCATTATTTACCACCATATTCACTATAAATGGTGAGGCATGTTGTAGTCAAATATGGAGTATGTTGTGGTCAACATATAAGGAGTGGGCATATTGTTCTTTAGACTCTTCCCCTTTCCATTTGTGTGTAAAGTTGCACTTTCTCTCAATTCTCTTCAATGGACAAAAAAAAACAACACAACGCAATAATGTCTAAACCATTCCATTGCCATTTGTCCAACTTAGTGATACAGTTTATCTCCATTACCAATCTATAAATCCTCGGCTTGCAATATTGTGTTAGATTTTCCTAGATTTTCCTTGTTCTTCACCACAACCCCAACCCCCCAGAAAATCATGGATGCATTTTTGGCTAAAATTCTATATCGCTTTTTCGTAAATGAACTAGCTCTTTGTTAAAATCTTTTTATCCGTATAATGTTTTATTATTGTTTTGAATTTGATATTTCATTTAATTTTAACTTAATTTGTTTTATTTTTTATGATATTTTGTGAGTATTTTAATATTATTAATTTTTACTAAATACAATATATAGTATTTGTATTTTTTGAAGTTAAAAATTATACAGTAAAATATAGTTGAATATTTTTTTAAATGAGAATATATAATTATTTTATAAATTTTTAATTTCTTTAAAATTATTTTAGTAACGTCTAAATATTTAAAATATATGTGTGTGTGTATATGTTTGTATATGTGTATGTGTATGTATATGTATATGTGTATGTATGTATGTATGTGTTTATGTAATTGAAACATTCATACACATATGCATATGCATATGCATAGACATATGTTAAGTGAATGTATTAGAGAGAGTGTTTTGAACGCATACCTTGGTAATGGATGCCAATTGATATGCATATGTTGAGTGTTCATTAATGTATGATAGAGAATGTCTGATGCACTTGGAAAAGGAGAGGACTTTCAATCATTTTTCTTACAACAAATTTTTTCAATCCATTCCATCATGTGTGCAAATTGCTGAGGATGATGTCTTAAAGTACATAATCCTATACAAATGAATATAAAATTTTGACTCCTATACAAATGAATATAAAATTTTGACACCCACACAGATGGGTAATGGTCAAATACCAAAAATGTTGTCCTTAGAATGTCAAAATTTGAATGTGGTAGATAGAATCACAATAGTGATAAGGTCTAGGATCAATACAAACTACAAAGAATTAGATCAACAAGGTTTTGAACATGGCAATGTGGCATGTTAGAGTGATGGATTAGGTCTTGGGTTATTGGTTGCCCCTAAATAATCAAATCATACACTAGAATTATGTATCCAAAACATCAACCCAACACAACATAAAAATAGAGTGAAAAAGAATTAAAATATACACTTTTATGCTCTAAAACATTGTTTCCATATTAATAGAAAAGTTATAAATTATTTTGACATTGTTTTTTAATTACAAAATTGTGTTTCACCCAACTATATATATATATATATATGTATATGTTTGTATATGTGTATGTATATGTATATGCTTATGTATATGTGTATGTATGTATGTATGTGTCTATGTAATTGAAACATTCATACACATATGCATATGCATATACATAGACATATGTTAAGTGAATGTATTAGAGAGTGTGCTTTGAACGCATGCCTTGATAATGGATGCCAATTGATATGCATAAGTTGAGTGTTCATTAATGTATGATAGAGAATGTTTGATGCACTTGGAAAAGGGGAGGACTTTCAATAATTTTTCTTACAACAAATTTTTCCAATCCATTCCATCATGTGTGCAAATTGTTGAGGATGATGTCTTAAAATATAGAATCCTATACAAATGAATATAAAATTTTGACACCCACATAGATGGGTAATGGTCAAATACCAAAAATGTTGTCCTTAGAATGTCAAAATTTGAATGTGGTAGATAGAATCACAATAGTGATAAGGTCTAGGATCAATACAAACTACAAAGAATTAGATCAACAAGGTTTTGAACATGGCAATGTGGCATGTTAGAGTGATGGATTAGGTCTTGGGTTATTGGTTGCCCCTAAATAATCAAATCATACACTAGAATTATGTATCCAAAATATCAACCCAACACAACATAAAAATAGAGTGAAAAGAATTAAAATATACACTTTTATGCTCTAAAACATTGTTTCCATATTAATAGAAAAGTTATAAATTATTTTGACATTGTTTTTTAATTACAAAATTGTGTTTCACCCAACTTTACAAATTTGATGTTTTGGAGGTAATTTACATTTATTAATATATTGAAATATTGAGAATGAAAGCACTATGATGGTACAAAAATTGATCAAATAATATTTTAATAAAATATTGATTTAGTAAAAAATAATGAAGGTAAAGAGTTGAAAATTTTCTATTTTCCTTTCTCTAAATAGGAGGTAATTATAAGCTTAAAAAGTCAAAAAATTTCTCCAAATGAATCAATTTAATAAGAATGATTTGTCATTATGTATCTCCCACCAAATCATTTGATTGGTATGTAAAACATTATATACGTTGTAAAGTAAAGATTCAATTCTAATTTAAAGATAGGTATAAAATTTAAATAGAACCCCATATCACTTTAAGTGGTAGTGAACCCCATATCACTTTCAGTGGTAGTGAAGTAGTTGATTCATTTTGTAGTGTTTTATCATATATCTAAAAGAAGGGTTGCAGTGAAGTTGTAGTCCCTACCAAAAGATACAAGAATAGTTTGTAGTGGGAGTATGTTCCATGTACATTTGTCACAATAAAATATAATAATTATAGGGTTAGATTTTGTTCTATAATATCAACCAAAAAAATTCTAAAAAACAAATTCAAACACATTGATTTAAGATTGTCTCAAATAGATCATGCCTATTTTGAATGCGAAGTAAAAGTATGAGGACTACATTGAATGTGTAGAAGGAAAATTGCAATTAAACTATTGAATTCCTATACATCCATATTGTGACTATAAAAGTACTTACAAGATATCATTAAAAAATAAAACAAGTTAGCAAAACTGAAAGATGAAATTCGAAACAATAATAAAAATTTAAACAGATAAAAACGATTAGAAAAAAGAAAGGCCACGTAGATTTTTCACCAAAAATGCATCGATGATTTTTCCGACGGTGGGCGGCTGCGGCGAAGACGGGGAAAATCTGCGAAAATCTGACATATGGATTTTATAGATTCGGTAATGAAGAGAAATTGAATCACAAAGTAGGACATTTGGCAACGGAATTGTTCAGACTTTATTGCACTCTCTTGTTTTTTGTTGTCCGTTGAAGACAATTTAGAGAAAATGCAATTATGGAAGTTTAAAGAATAATGTTGTTCACTATTATGGAAGTTTAGGGTATCTGAGTAATGATGTTGAAAATGCATTTGACACTTGTTCATTGAAGGTGTTGAGCGGAGGCATGCCAGGGATCTTGCCAATTTTTTTTCGTTTAGACTAACATGATTTTTTGGCACTAGTCTGGACTTGAGAGTGGACCCTCCCAAAATAGGCTTAGACTCTCGAGTCTTATATGTGGATTCTGGAAGATGATCATTCCTATAAATTCTGTTTCTTGTTTTTTATCTTGTTGGCTTCTCTTCTTTTGGTATTTTTTGGTTTGGTTTAGGTTCAGAATGGTTCTGAGCACTGCAAGCAACTCTGCATGCTTGGAGCCAGTGATGAATACAATAGAAAAAGAGAAGTCTAGGTTACCATGTTTGAGCCACCAACTTTTATTTTTCTCCTCTCTGTATCAGAATTCAACAACCCTAGCTGAGACAGACTATGATGATGGAAATGATAATGACTGTCAGCCTGATATTGCACTGGATTTGAGTCTAGGGATCAGGAGAAGTTCCTCTGATGGGGGTCAGGGTGGATTGAGTGAAGACTTTGATCTCATAGAGAATGGCCCCAAGGAAAGAAGATGTGCAGGAGCAGGTGGGAAGGCTTCAAGAACAGTTGGTGGGAGCACAAGCTCTGCTCAAATGGGGTCTTCGGAGGCTCGCATTTATCCATGCTTGTTCTGCTCTAGGAAGTTTTACAGTTCTCAAGCATTGGGTGGGCATCAGAATGCCCACAAGAAGGAAAGAATTGCTGCAAGGCGATCCCAGAGATCTCATATGAATATTCAACAGAAGTTCTGTAGGCTAGCACCTTCACCACCAATTTTTTCTCCTGTGTATGCTCCATATTCCAGCATTTTGAATAGGTCTCTCTGTTTAAGGGCCCATTCTGCAACCTCTGAAGGAGGTGCAACCATTGAAGGAGAAGTAGGAGGGGGTGATGGAGGAAAGGGAATATATGGATGGGTTCACCCTCTTGTTGGGAGTCAACCCAATGTAGGTGGATTTTTTCCATCTGATATCTCAGAAAATTTTCATTGCATGGGAGGAGGAGCATCCCCACTTCCAGTCTGTCAGAAAAGGGCCCGAACTGGGGATGCTCATTTTTCTGAGACAGGTTTGGCTTTGGCATCGGATGTTCAGTTGCTAGACTTATCCTTGAGGCTGTGACTTCTGTCTGTGCCTCTATTGAAAGCAATGGGCCAATGCTGAACCATAAACATTGTGTAATATAACAAAGATTTCTTAATGCTTAAGATTGGAGTGAATCTTTTCATTATAGGATTCCAGCGCAAATGGTAAATTATTTTATTCATCAAAGAAGATTACAATCTTATTTATAGACAAGAAATGGTTAAACTGTCAAACTAACAAACAACTGAAAATTGCACTAAAAAACTAATTATAAAGCTGTATTGTGTTAGATTATTAACACGTTAACATTATTTATGTAAGAAATGGTATCACATTTTGATCAGGTTTGATACATATCTTTGTTAACTCAACTTTTGTAAGATAATAGGAGAACGATCAAGAGAACTGGTCTCGCTTACTTAAATTTTAGATTTAATCAAACATGGAATACACATATATTAGATTACTCTTTTTATCTCTAAGAAATGTGATATTCTAAACATGTACAGTCTTCTATAATGCAGCGTATACATTGTTTGAGCTTGGATTCGAAAATGCTCGATCATTTGAAAACTAATATATTGCACTGGGAATAAATGAATCCCTTTTTTCCCAAGAATCCCTTATGCTATTTAGTGAAATAATTTCCATCCATTTCTGAAAAACATCAACCTTACAGAAATGTCTAGTGAGAATAACTTCATCTAATGTCTTCATTCCTTCACCTTCCCTTTAAATTTATATTAAAAGGTATGGGCATCCATCCCTTGGTGAGACCATGTAATCCCTAAGAGAAAGGGAGGCACGGTCTATAAATTATATGTGGAGAACAGAGAATGGGCTATGCTTGATCATGAGCTTGTGAGTCCTCAAAAGGAGCTTACTGTCATTACTATCATAGTTATCACTTGTTTTTGCTTTTTGCAAAGGCTAAGTGTGGCTACTGTTGAGTGACAGATTGAGCCTACAATAATGTTGTCAACTTTCTTTATGAGGGGGTTGAAATTTTTGTTTTCAATACATATTTTTGAACCATTCAATCTTTTACCTTCTTTTCCTGGGTTGTGTGAGATCTTGAATACGCATATTTTGTGAAACTTTTGAATACGCATATTTTGTGAAACTTATTTGTGTTATGTTTTAGGGATTTCTGTATGAGCAATAATACAAATCTTCTGCCATGGCTTTCATTGAAAAATTTAAGAGTTTTAGAGATTAATGGCTCTTTTAACTTAGAAGAATTGTGGACAGATGCCTTGTTTGATTGTTCTTTTTTTAAAACTCTGCATCCAATTATGTTTTCTATTTGACTAAAATGAAATTTGGCGGTAGGTTCCTTTTATGGTAAGCATCATGTTTTCTAGTTGACAGATTATTTTAACATAAGATGATTTTAATGGCAAGTTTGGTGTAATAGAGAGGGGACCTACCTACAGGTTTAATTTTGTAAGTTAATGGATTTAAAATTTGGTAAATTCAAATTTATTGTTTGGGATTTAAGTTATTAAAAATGTAGTTATATTAGTTATATTTTTGTTTAGTTGATCCAAATTATTAAGAAAATGTTAGTTTCAAATATGTATTTCAAACCACTCTATTAAAATATCACTCTTTAAAAGTCATTTAGTCAATAGTAATTTTACCCCTCACTTACACCAAAAAGTGGTAAATAGTTTTCCTACTTTTACTAAAATTTACCTTTGACCATTGAACTGGGTGATGTTTAATAATAGCCTTCTCAAGCTAATATATAATCTATTAACTTTTGGTATGACTGCAGATAATACTATTTGTCAATTTATTAGATTAAAAAATAACAATTGCTAATCATTAACTTCACAAATAATAGGTGAAAGTCAAAAATAATAGTTTCTCTTTACAAACCTCTTTACAATTTTCAATATCTTTATTGCTTAGCTGTCCTAGAATATTAAAAATGTGTGCCCCAAACATATATCAAATCATATATTTTTGTACACCTAAGATTCATTATTTTTTAGCACTTTTTGTTTATTTACTTTACAAATAAAAGATGAAAGATTCAAACATAATAACCCTTTCTACATGTGGTTAATGGGCACTTTCTCGTTTGAAGTGGTAAAAGTTATTGTCAGAACTCAATTTGGGACCTCTCTTTCCTTAAATTACAACTTCCTACTTCTCTTATCAAGTCCTACACATATAAAATGATAAATATTCATTCTACTTCAAAATGAAAAAATAAAATAAAAATTAGTTAACTACCCATTTACCACCCAATTCACTCAGGATTATTGGACCCTATTTATCTATTAAAAAATTAATCATTCTACTTCAAAATGAAAAAATAAATTAAAAATTAGTTAACTGTGACACCCATTTACCACCCAATACACTCATCATTATTGGACCCAATTTATCTATTAAAAAATCAAAAGCATGGCTCCCAGAATGGGTGGGGATGAAGCCAGGTGTATGACATTGAAGAATTTGATGATCGTTTTAAAGGAGTGACTTAGCAATTTGATAAGAATACAATTATGGAACATAAATTGTCTTTGTTCAGTTTAAATTTTCATGTCACTAATTTGACTAGTTTATTAGACAAATGATTTTGCTTTGACTTAGTGGAATGATTTGGATAAAATATAAATATGACCAATTGTTAGGACTAAAGTCTTATTGCACTTCCTACACCTACAACTTTGTTATGTTTTAAGTTAACTTTCTGAAATTTGAAAATTGACATTTTTATATTAATGTCTGCCAATGGGATTATGAAAAAAATACCTTTTATCTAAAATATTGTAAGAAAATGAAAGATATATCATAGTTCACAATGATTTTTGTTAGCACTCAAGATTTTGGGTCCTTAATCCTAGAATACAACATCTCAACTCAATCCTAGAGAATGTCAGCTCAAGAAAAGGATGCATTCATGAAAAGACTAAGGAAGACAAGGGCAATGCTTGAGAGTGGATGAACTCTCCTGCTTTAGGATCTATAGAACATGGGAGGGTATTCCCTAAGGTCTTCCCATTAGAGGATAAAAATACTACAAGCTAGGTCTTAAGTAATCACTGTCCTATTAGAATATGTAGCGTACCCCTGTCAATCTTCTTAGAGCACAACAAGCAATCTTCCTCAAAATCTACAGTTAACTAAGACTAAGTTTCAAGTCTAAGTTTAGGGAACTAGCTTTAGGATAAGGTTATCTCTCAGTTCTAGTTTGAGTGCTAAGTTTTACTTAATTCTATTTTTAGTTTAGTTTTCTATTGCTTAACTATGAGTTAGGGAATAGAGTTCAAGATAAGCTAAACTATCTCTTAGGGCATACTACCTAATCCCTTTATAAGGATCTTTAGAAGTATGAGTTTTACTATTGATAACTCCTATTTACACCCTTCTCAAATCTATAAATTGAAAGGAAAGAGATATAAATTAAGCAAAGTTTTTTTTCTATAGTAGATACAATGTTTAAAACTAATAAAAACTAGAGATAAGGTTTTGGGAGTCATTCATTAAGTTATATTTATTGTTTTCTATAGTATGTGTAAATAGATTTATGTATTAGATTAAGTTCAAGTTGTTTTGATAGGTTTAGTTTGTGTTTTTATTCATGTAGGAATTAGATAACAATCCAAAATCTATTTACCATGATTTAGAAAAAAAATAACACGATATCATAGCAATTTACTGAAACCTTCTAGGAATGCTTGAAAGGATACTAAGGTTAGTAGGCTTACTACATGTGAGAGGGAGATGTCAAGAAGTTTCAAGGGTGAGATGGCCATGGTCCATGATTGAGAAAAGTATAGTGGCCTATCATAAAGTTTTTTGTTATGTTGTTGATCTATTTTGTTTAGCAGGATATTCTAGTGCAATAGTATGACTACTTTTAGTCTTAGATATGAAGAAATATTGGAAGGTCCCTCTAACTTTGTCCCATTGAAATGTCAGGTATAGATGTTGTTAGAGGAACAAGTTCTTTGGGACTTTATTGAGAAATCAATTGTAGAGCCTATTGATTCCACATTGTTAGCAGATCACAAGAAGAAGATAGCCAAGTCTAGATGTGTCATCCTTGATTTTGTATAGGATCATTTGATGCCTCACATCACTAGAAAGAATATTTTTGATTTTCTATTCACTCTATATAAGAGTGAGAACATTAATTGGAAAATATTGCAAAATAAGCTTAAAGACACTTAGATGAGCAAGATAGATATCTTAGTTACCTACTTGATGAAGATTACTAAACTTTGTGATTAACTTGCAATAGTTGGAGAGGAGGTCAAGGGTGAAGAGCTAGTATCCATTGGATTAAATGAGTTCTCTTCTTCTTGGAAACCTTTTATTCATGGGATTTCAACCCAAATTCAACTTCCCACTTTTGAGAGGCTATGGAGTAACATCATTCAAGAGGAGACAAGATTGTAAACTATTGCAGGATTGGAGAAGGATAAAGATATTTCCCTCATTAGCAAGATGAAGAAGGGTAACAAGAAAGAAGGACCTGAGAAGGGTCAGAAAAAGAAGAAAGAGGATTTAGGTTCCACTAACTAGGAAAAGGACTTGAGCCACTTTAAGTGATTCAAGTGTCAGAAGTTTGGGTACTTTGCTTCTTAGTTTCCTAAGAAAAAGGGGAAGGGAAAGCAACAACAAAAAAAGTAGTTTGCAAGGAGTATAGAAGCATTAATTAGAGTAGATAAGCTTTCATCCAAGCTTGAGACAATCTTCTCTATGGTCTCATGCCTATCATCTAACATCATATCTGGTGTCATCTTGTATGTGGATGGCTGAGCCTCTAAACATATGACCTCTAACAAGAAGGATTTCAACAAACTTTAGGAGTAGGAGGAAAGTATGCAAGTAGAACTTAGTGATGACATTGTGTATCTAGTTGTAGAAGTGGGATCCATCTCATTCCATACGCCATCAGGTGATATCCTTGAGCTTGCTGGTGTTTTGTATGTACTTGGTTTAACTAAAAATCTTCTTTCAGTTTTAATATTGACAAATCTCATATATATGGCTGAGCTTTATGATCAACAAGCTCTCATCTAAAAGAGATGGCCATATCCTAGTTGATTGTTGTCTAGAGGTGTTCGAGAGGGTGGTCTATACAGGTAGCAAGGAGATCTTGTGAGAGCTCTAGTACATGATAGTGAAAACTTGTTTGAGCTTTGGCCAAAAGACGAGGTCACTTTCACTATGTAGCATTGCCAATCTTAAAGGACATGGTGTAGGGATTGCTTGACTTCAAGGTTGAGAAGAAAGGCGTATGCAAGTTTTGTGCACTCAACAAGCATATGAAGGTTTCTTTTCCTAGTAGCAAGCATAGATCAAGAGATATTCTTGATCTAATCCACTCAGACGTATGTGGACCCATGTCTTTAGCTTACTTACCAGGTAACATTTACTATGTATCTTTTATTGATGATTCCTTAAGAAAGTCCTAGATTTAACTCATGAAGACCAATAATGGGGTCTTCAAAAAGTTTCAAGAGTTTAAGGATCTTCTAGAAAATTTAACATGAAATAAGATTAAGGTATTAAGGCCTAACAATGGAGGGAAGTATACCTCTAAGGAGTTTGATACTTTTTTGTAGGGAAGCAGGAATCAAGAAGGAACTTATAGTGCCCTACAATCCTTAGAAAAATGGGGTTGTAGAGAGGAGGAATAGATCCATTGTACAGAGACAACCAAATATATGATCCATGAACTAGATCTACCCATGTGTCTTTAGGTAGAGGCATGTCTTACAATTGTTTATAATCTCAATAGGTGTCCTCACATACTATTGAAGAACAAGATAGTAGAGGATGCATTCATAGGTGAGAAGCCTCAAGTAGCACATCTTTGTGTTTTTATTATCTTGTTTAAATTCATATTCTTGATGAGAATAGGGCCAAGTTGAAACCTTCTATTTTGAAGGGTATCTTTGTGGGTTGGAATGAGACCTTGAAAGCTTATAGAATCTACATTGTAACATCTTAGTGAAAGGTAGTTGTGTGTAAAGATGTCAAGTATAATTAGGATGCATGGTCCTCCAAATCTTAAGAACCTCCACTAGTGACCAAGGAGATAGATAAACTTAATACCTCAAAAGTTGATCTATAGAAATCAAGGAAACCAAAAAAAATAGAAAAATCAGAGAAAATAGAGAAATCAAAAAATTAGAAAAAAATAGATTTAGAATAGCAAGCTTCCATAGGTGTAAGGGGTGCATTTTTTGAATCCAATTCAATTTGAAAGCCTAAGTGGTTCACCCTGACACCATAGGAGGTGTAGGAGCAAGTTGGAACTCCTATAAATTCAATTTAAGTAAGTCATCCTCCCAAGAAGTTTCCAAATTATGGAGAACTAATGTCTTCCATCATTAATGGAAATCTTTATTTTTAAAGAGGCAATAGGTTAGTAGGTTTAGTAGGATGCCAAGATGGAGGATTACAACTCCATCATGAAGAATTATGTGTTGATTATAGTACGTTGACCAGAAGGGAAGTTAGTGATTGACTCTAAGTGGTTATATAATATCAAGCATGCAACAGTTGGCAACAATATAGAAAAATTCAAATCTTGGTTTGTGGCTAGAGGGTTTTCCTAGAAAGAGGGAGTTGGCTATGAGGAGACTTTTTCTCTAGTTTCTAGAATACCTCTCTTATATTTATTGTGTCTTTAGTAGCAATCTTTGATTGGTATTTATATCAAATGGATGTGAAGACAACATTTCTTAATGGGTTGATTGAGGAGGAGGTGTACATAAATCATACAAGGGGCTTTGAGGTGCATGAGTGTGAGCCTCATGTTTACAAATTCAAAAAAGCCTTTTATGATCTAAAACAAGCACCTTGTGTATGGTACTCTAGGATCGATGAATATTTTTTATGGTCTAAAACAAGAACTTCATGTACGGTACTCTAGGATTGATGAATATTTTAGGTTTGGGTTTCACTACGACAGTTTGAGATTCTAATCTTTAATATTTGATTAATCATTCTAAACTACTTGCTTTAGTATTTTATGTAGATGAGTTAATACTTACAAGAAGTTCAAAGAAACTAATTGAATGGTCAAAGACAAAGTTGGAAAAATAATTTGATATGAAGGACATCAAATTGATGCGTTACTTCCTGGGTCTAGAAGTATGGAAAAATATAGGTGAAGTTTCCCTTGGATAGGGAAAGTATGTAGTTGAGATTCTGATAAGATTTTAGATGATGGGCTGCAAACCCATGGCTACTCGTATGGTAGAAAATCTGAAGTCATTTGTTGATTCTAATTTGGATTTATATATCTATTTGTGTATAGACACTTGATAGGTTCCCTCATGCACTTGGTAAACATTAACCCTGACATTTATTCTGTAGTCAACACCTTGAGTCAATACATGATGTAGCCCAGGCAGGTTCATTAGGTTGCTACAAAATACATCCTCTAGTACTTGAAGGGCACATTGCATTCTAGATTGACATATGCTGGTGATGAAGACTTGGTGTTGTATGATTTTCTAGATTCTAACTGGGTAGGTAGTGCTAGTGATAGGAAGAGAACTTTAGGGTGTTGCTTCAATTTAGATTCAAGTATGGTTTCCTAGTACAATAGGAAACATACTTGAACTATACCACTTAGTTCTTGATAGAAGTAGAATAAATGGTATCTATTTCTGCTAGTTGTGAAGCCATATAGCTCCCTAAGCCTTCCGCATTTCTGATTTGGTCCTATATTGGGATAAGGCCAATGAAAAGAAAGGAGAATGTGGTAAGTTCAATAAACTTTGGTTGGGTCCCTATCAGATCTATGAGATCCTTGGAGACAACACGTATTGACTCAAGAGCCTTACTGGTGAGGAGCTCCCATTGCCTATCAATGGCCAGTTCCTAAAGCACTACTTCCAGGCCTGAGAGGCAGTCATGCCTCATCTTAGTGTACATAGTTAGGGGTTTGTTTGCTTTGGTTAACTTAGGTTGCCTTTAGTTTAGTCTTGCTTTCTTGCATTTGCTTTCCGTAGTTGTTAGATGCTTTGCTTAGGTTAGTTGTCCTTTGGTTTTGCTTTTGCTTGCTGCGCTTGCTTTTGTGCAGGGTTTTTGTTTTAGGAAGTGGTGGAAGTTGTGTGGACCTGCAAGTGCCTCTTTGATGGGTGAATAATCTTGAGTTTTCTTTGAGAAGCCAAGGTTTGGCCTAAATCCCGCCGTGGTTTCCGTTGTTAGGCTAAGAGGTATGATGCATGTTCATAGAAAATGAGTCATTAGTTGGTGCACTTGAAGTATTTTCTAACCATATTGTTGCAAGTATGAGGATAACTGGTATTGTCATTGATGTCAACATACTCATGTTGCATTAATGAGAAGGATTAGATGAGCTATGTGCAGAGGATTTTGAGAAAATAAGTCTCAATCAGGAACAGTTAAGAACAGTGATGACAAGAAGGTAAAAGTCCTCAATAGATTAAGGATCAGAGGATGTGGTTTAAAGGGTTTGTAGATATAAGTCTTGAGATGCTCCAGTCAATGTTTCAGAGGTTCACATGAAGATCTAAAGAAGTTATGGTCACTCAAGTAGAACCAGTTCCGGTAGGTGTTTAGAGGTGACAAAGGGCCACAGAAAGGTCCGGTGAGATCCGGTATTTCATTATCAAGTTCTACAGATCTGAGGATGTGTTGAGGACATCCCTGTGAAGTATCAACTAGATTAGTTCATAAGTTAAAGGTCTGGAAGTACCTATTCATTTATGACAGTGATGACAGACTGTGTTCTTGTAGCTCCGGATGAAGGAGAGAAGAATTCCAGTAGAATGATGAAGTGCAGATGTGTTTGGTGATTCAAGGAAGGTTATGATGATCATTGGATCATGTCCAGTTAATGATGGTGATCCGCATTGAAGTTAGAGTTTGCATTTGAAGAATAACCACGGATATTGGTGTTCTTCTTGAGATTGGCCGACCAAATGTATTATACGTCTTGTGAATGATCTTGTAGGTGTTTGCCGACTTAGATGATTGTTCCTAAGTCAATGCATTGTATAAATAAGGGATTGTGAATTCATTTTGAAGTGGGTCTTGCGGTGATGAGAGTGTGGTAGCGAAGAAAAGTGCAAAAGGCAGAGCAGAAGTACTGATCTTAAATGGAACTGATTTAAGCATGTTGAAGATGCTATTCTCCAGTTCACAAAGGTGATACTTATTCTTTTGTAGATAGTGTGTCTCTTGTAGGCAGTGAGCCTCTTGTGAGCAATGTGCTCAGGCAGTGAGCCCTAATTGGCATGTGCCATTTTGTTCTTTCTATTCTTCTAACAGAGAATATTTTCTTGGGTTAATCACCCCATGGTTTTTCCCTTAACCGGGTTTTCCACGTCAAAATCTTGGTGTCATATGTGTTGTTATGTTTCTGCTTCAGATTTAATGCTTTATGGTTCATGATTGATATTATGCTAATCACTAAAGAAGATTCAAGTGTCTAAATAGGAGAAAGTTTCACACAACTGATTCACCCCCCCTCTTAGTTGTATGCCCTAAGTCTAACAATTGGTATCAGAGCTAAGTTCCTCTAAAAGGAGCTTAACCACTTGAGGAGATCTAGGATGTCGTCATACAAGAAGGATAGTCCGAAGTTTTATGGAACCAACTTCTTTCTTTGGAAAGGTCGCATGAAATGTCACTTGTAGTGTATGGGAAAAGCGTACTGGTCCATGGTCACAAAAGCGTATGCATCTCCACAGGGTGGTCCGACAACCCTAAATAAAATCATAGATGCTGAAAACAATTTACGAACCAAAGAGGCTCTTCTAAGCGCATTAACTGACTTAAAGCTCTCAAATGTTATTGACCTACCAACTGCCTATGAGATATGGATTAAAATGGAACTTCTGCATGAAGAAGATGAGTATGTTAAATGTGCAAGGTTACAAAGTCTAAAAGGGAAATTTGAAAAATTGAAGATGAGAGATGATGAAAATATTACCACTTTTATGCCAAGAGTGAATGAGCTGGTTTGTGGAATTAGAAATTCTGGTGGAGTCTTGGATGAAAATGAGATTGTTGGTAAGATTCTCAGATCCCTCCCTGACTCTTACAAAATCAAGGTTGCTACCATTGATGAATTCAGAGCCTATACAACTGTCACAAGAGACCAATTGCCTGGCAAATTGGCTGCTTTTGAAATGACTAAATTTGGAGATGATCCCCCCAAAACTAAATCTGCATTCAAAGCCAGTGCCTCTGTGAAAGGTAAACAGGGATTTGATCCAGGAGAGAACTCATCAAGGAACTTCTCATGGTATGGAAAAGCAAGAAAAGACCTGGGAGAAGAAGAAGTAGAAACTGCTCAACTTGAAGCCCTCATTGCAAAGAGACTGCCAAGAGGATCCAGTAAGTATAAAGGAAAATTGCCTTTTAAGTGTTTAACTGCAATAAGATTGGTCATTTTGCCTCAAAATATCTAGAAAGATTTTCAAAGCCAAATCCTAACAGATCAAGGTTCCAAAAGAATTGTTACTATGTTCATGAAGAAGATGATAATGAAGGAGTAACAGATGATGAATCAGAGACAGGAAACAAATCTGGAAGTGAATGGGTGTTTATTGCCATCAAGAAAGAAGAACCAATATCCTTTGCATCTATCAATCATAAAGTTGTAGAAAGAGCTCTGGCTGCCCAAATCGAAGAAAAGAATGATTGGATCATTGACAGTGGTTGCTCTCACCACATGACAGGTGATAAGAATAAGTTCATAGATTTGGAAAGATATGAAGGAGGAGTGCTAAAGTTTGGTGATAATTCTGCTGGTAGAATCAAAGGAAGAGGAACTATTTCTTTTAATGGAAGAAACAAAACTGGTAATGTGTTGTATGTTGAAGGTTTGAAGCACAATCTTCTCAGTGTTGGACAATTGGTGGACAAAGGCTGTGATCTCCGATTCAAGGATGGAAAATGCAAAATCTTTGAAAGATCCGGAACAGAGATTGCATCCGGTACTCAAACTAAAGGTAATATCTTCCACTTGGTTGGTGTTGGTAAAAGCTGCTTGTTTGTTCAAGTTGATCAGAGTTGGTTATGGCATAGAAGGATGTGTCATGTGAATTTTGATAATATCATCAAAATAAGCAATACTCGGGCTGTAAGAGATCTTCCAAAATTGGTGAAACCTACTAACAGCTTGTGCAAGGAATGTCAGTTGGGTAAGATGAGCAGAGTCACATTCAAAAGCAAGGAACTATCTTCTACTAGACTATTGGACTTAGTTCACACTGATCTTTGTGGTCCAGCAAGAACCAGAAGTATTCAAGGTGATAGATACTTCATGCTGCTAATAGATGACTATTCTCGGATGATGTGGGTAACTTTTCTAAAGGAGAAATTAGAAGCTCTTGAAAAATTCAAAATATTCAACGCTATGGTAGAGAATGAAACAGGAATAAAGTTGAAATGTCCGAGGTCTGATAGAGGTGGAGAATTCACATCCGGTGAGTTCATAGAATTCTGTGAGAAACATGGAATTAAGAGACAGTTGTCTGCTTCGAGGACTCCACAGCAAAATGGAGTAGTGGAGAGAAAGAACCGGACCATCCAGGAAGCATCTAGGACTATGATGATGGAAGCAAATGTTCTTCAGATCTATTGGAGAGAAGCTGTCAGCACTGCAGTCTATACTCTTAATCAAGTGCAAATCAGAAGCAGTACCAGTAAGACCCCTTGTGAACTCTGGTTTGGCATTACTCCCACTATAAGATATTTTAGAGTCTTTGGTAGCAAATGTTACATCAAAAGAGATGAAGATTTAGACAAATTTGATGCTAGAAATGATGAAGGAATATTCTTGGGTTACTCTACTCAAAGCAAAACATACCGATGTTATAACAAGAGACTAAGAAAGATGATAGACAATACAAATGTGAAGGTTGATGAGGGAATAGAGAAACCCTCAAGGTTTTATGAGTATGATGAAGATGATCAAAATGGTGTTCTGGTTCAAGGAGCTCAATCCTCTCCTGAAAGTCAGATTCAGACTAATCCGATAAATCAGGAAGAAGAGATTGGTTTGAATGAGCCTGATCTAGAAACAGAAGTGCAAGAAACTCCCAAAGTTCCAAGGTATGTAAGACTGAACCACTCTGAAGATCAGATCATAGGTGACAAAAGAAAAGGTGTGCAAACTAGAAGGAAACTTGCTCAAAATTTAGATGAATGTTGTTTGATTTCAAAGATTGAACCTAAGACAATAAATGAAGCCTGCAATGATGAAAATTGGACCAAAGAAATGGAGGAAGAATTGATGCAAATTGAGAAAAATCACACTTGGGATCTTGTTTCTAGACCTAGAAACAAGAATGTGATTGGAACCAAATGGGTCTTCTGGAACAAACTAAATGAAGTTGGTGAAGTAATCAGAAATAAAGCCAGATTAGTCTGCAAAGGCTACTCTCAAATAGAAGGGATTGATTTTTGAGGAAACCTTTGCTCCGGTGGCAAGAATTGAAGCAGTCAAACTATTTCTTGCATTTGTTGCCTTCAAAGATTTCAAAGTGTATCAGATGGATGTCTAATCTGCTTTCCCGAATGGTGACTTAGAAGAAGAAGTGTACATTGAACAACCAGATGGATTTCAGTTATCTGAGCATGGTGATATGGTCTGCAAATTAAAGAAGGCACTATATGGTCTAAAGCAAGCTCCAAGAGCATGGTATGAAAGGCTGGACAAACATCTTTTGAAGATTGGTTTCAACAAAGGTACTGCTAATAGTAACCTATATTTCAAAATTGATCATGAAAATATCTTGATTGTTGAAGTATTTGTTGATGATACCATCTTTGGAGGAAGAGACAGTATGTATAAAACCTTTGCAAATCAAATGAAAAGTGAGTTTGAAATGTCAATGCTCGATGAAATGAATTTCTTCTTGGGTCTGCAAATTACTCAGACAAAGAAAGGAATCTTTATCTCTCAGACCAAATATGTGAAAGAATTATTGAGGAAATTTGGAATGGAAGATTCAAAGCCAATGAACACTCCCATGGCAACTGGATGTAAGTTGACCAAAGATAATGACTCTCCTAAGACAGATCAAACAAAGTATAGATCAATGATTGGAGGATTATTGTACCTCACTCAAACTAGACTAGATATAATGCAGGCTGTTGGTCTTGTGGTGAGATTCCAGACTGATCCTAGAGAATCTCATGTCATGGCAATCAAAAGAATTTTTAGGTACTTAAAAGGAACAGTTGAGTATGGTCTATGGTATCCTAGAGATCATAATTTTTCTCTTCTTTCATATACAGATGCAGATTGGGCAGGAGATGTGGATGATAGGAAGAGTACAAGTGGAGGAGCATTCTTTTTGGGAAAAAGGTTGGTTTCTTGGCTAAGCAAGAAACAAGAGGCAATATCCCTGTCTACAACTGAAGCAGAATACATTGTAGCAGTAGGAAGTTGCACTCAACTTTTGTGGATGAAGCAGATGCTAAGAGATATTCAAGTAGAATATGAGGAGCCTATCACAATTTTCTATGATAATTCAAGTGCAATAAATATTTCTAAGAATCCGGTGTTGCATTCTAAGACTAAGCATATATCTATCAAGTTTCTTTTTCTAAGAGAGCAAGTGAACAAGGGTGAAGTCAGATTGGAGTATGTGCCCTCCAAGGATCAGCTTGCAGATATTTTTACTAAACCTCTTCCCAAGGACTCTTTTGAGTATCTCAAGGAGAAGTTAGGGGTTATTGCCCCTCCGATGATGAACTAGGATGCACTGTTGTGCATCAGTTTGGTGGATATCACAGTCATATCTTGTGATCCAGATTGATGATGGGGAGCTGCTACTCAGGGGGAGCAGCTGGTATGATTCTGATATGTTAGAATTGCAAGTATGAGTCCTTTGCCATTGATGTCAAAGGGGGAGAGATGACATGTGAAAAACAAATGGTTGATGATCAAAGGGGGAGCAGTAAAGGAAGAGAAGACATGTGAAGGGTTGTTGTTGATAGGGGGAGCTGTGACAGAAAGGAGAAGTTCTTGTCTTGATGGTTTTTCACATCATATGTTGCCATCAATGACAAAGGGGGAGATTGTTGCAAGTATGAGGATAACTGGTGTTGTCATTAATGTCAACATACTCATGTTGCATTAATGAGAAGGATTAGATGAGCTGTGTGCTGAGGATTTTGAGAAAATAAGTCTCAATCAGGAACTGTTAAGAACAGTGATAACAAGAAGGTAAACGTCCTCAATAGATTGAGGATCAGAGGATGCGGTTTAAAAGGTTTGTAGATATAAGTCTTGAGATGCTCCAGTCAAGATTTTATAGGTCCGCATGAAGATCTGAAGAAGTTATGGTCGCTCAAGTAGAACCAATTCTGGCAGGTGTTCAGAGGTGACGGAGGGCCACAGAAAGGTCTAGTGAGATCCGGTATTTCATTATCCTATTCTGCAGATCTGAGGACATGTTGAGGATGTCCCTATGAAGTATCAACTAAATTAGTTCATGGGTTGAAGGTCCGGAAGTGCCTATTCATTTATGACAGTGATGACAGACTGTGTTCTTGTAGCTCCAGATGAAGGAGAGAAGAATTCCAATAGGATGATGAAGTGCGGATGTGTTTGGTGATTTAGGGAAGGTTATGATGATCATTGGATCATGTCCAGTTAATGATGGTGATCCTCATTGAAGTTAGAGTTTGCATTTGAAGAATAACCACAGATATTGGTGTTCTTCTTGAGACTAGCCGATTGGATGTACTACACGTCTTGTGAATGATCTTGTAGGTGTTTGCCGACTTAGATGATTGTTCCTAAGTCGATGCCTTGTATAAAAAAGGGATTGTGAATTCATTTTGAAGTGGGTCTTGCGGTGGTGAGAGTGTGGTAGCAAAGAAAAGTGCGAAAGGCAGAGCAGAAGTACTGAGCTTAAATGGAACTGATTTAAGCATGCTGAAGATGCTATTCTCCAATTCACAAAGGTGATACTTATTCTTTTGTAGACAGTGTCTCTCTTGTAGGCAATGAGCCTCTTGTGAGTAGTGTGCTCGGGTAGTGAGCCCTAATTGGCATGTGCCATTTTGTTCTTTCTATTCTTCTAACAGAGAATACTTTCTTGGGTTAATCACCCCGTGGTTTTTCCCTTACCAGGTTTTCCAAGTCAAAATCTTGGTGTCATATGTGTTGTTATGTTTCTGCTTCAGATTTAATGCTTTATGGTTCATGATTGATATTATGCTAATCACTAAAGAAGATTCAAGTGTCTAAATAGGAGAAAGTTTCGCACAACTGATTCACCCCCCCTCTCAGTTGTATGCCCTAAGTCTAACACATATATCTCTCACACTTTAAATGATCCTAAAGTAGATAAGAGAGTCTGAGTGATCTTGTGTCAAGTGAAAAGGTTGACTCCTTCTACCAGATGCACTATCAATCGAGAAAGAAGGTAGGTGACACTAAGTGTTGCTAGCCTATATTGGGTGAAAATAAAAGGTGTTTTTCATCACCAAACCTGTTACAGTGCACCTAAAAGAGACTACCAATTGAAAATTCTCACAAGAGGTACTATCCAGAAGTAATTATCATCAATTACCATTGTGTTAGAAGTATTATCTGCCATTTATTTTTCTTAAGGCTCATCACACCTCAAAAATTTGAGCATTACGTGGTGGTAGAATGGTCTCAACTTCCTAGCTTGTCACAGAAGATCTTGGATAAACTTAGTTGCCAAAGGATGGGAATGAATACAGTCGCACACACTTAGGTTTTCAAGATGTGGATGGTTGCACTAGTTGGTGATCTTGGATTCTTTGATAGGGTATCCTACTTTTTCGTTTAATATGTGGGGAACGCAGAGATTCTGGGTTCAAACTGAAAGTTTATCATCGAAATGTTCGAGAGCATTTCCCAGTAGAGTCGCCATTTGTTGTACCTCGCACACATGCCCCATTTCAAAATAGGACCCCCTCTTTCAAATTTGGTCTAGGATGTCAAGTAGATCTTTTTCACCTCCTAAGTGGTCAAGTGGTCAAAGTGCATTTTGGCCATGATTGAATGATGATGTTAAAAAAAATCATTTCAAGAATTTGCTAAGTTGGATTTTTATATCTCTTTTGATGGCCTTGAATAGCCCCTTTGCACTAAATTTCTCTCCAACTGACCTTTGCACTGATTTGCCTCCCAACTGACTTTGCGTTAAGATCCTTTATCACCAACTTCGGCATTAGTTTTCCTCCTGACAAACTTTTGCACTAAAATCAATCGTCTCCGACTTGCACTGTATCGTTCAATCACTGACTAAGTCAAATGAGGCTAAAGTTCCTGCAAGTCCGAAGGACCATAAAGTCTCGCAAACTGCATAACATTGAGCCTATGGTCACAGGGTTAAAATGACCTTTCGCCGACTAAGTCCGTCACATCCAATTTTCCTGCCAAGTCCAAGCAAATGAAAAGTCGTGCGAAAACCCTAATTTGTCGAACTGTACGTTGTGCATTAATGGTGATTTGGATGGGAGTAATAAAAGGATAACTTACATTGTTTAAGTCATTTTTGCATTTTGATAAAGATTTCGGAGAGCCCCTTTGCAATCTTTGCAGCCTGTTGAGCATTTTTGTTGTCGTTGCCCTCGGGTTCAATCCTGTGACCACTTCCTACCTGTGTAACCCGGACCCATTTTCTGTAACTAACCAGGTAGGGTTTCCACTTATCCTCTTTGAGCTTTCACTGTGTAGTGCCCTGCCACGAACACCTTGGAAGATAGCACATCTAAGCAAGCAAAGCGGAATAATTTTTTTTTGAACAAGATAAAAAGGTAAAGTTGTGCCAAACAGCACACATCATTAACAAGTAAGGTTTAGTAGTTCAATACACATCATTAATTATCATTTTGTCTCCCAAGGTGCCATGGTTGGACTGCTTGACAAATAACCAACATAATATACTTGCATAACTAACATCGACAACTCATTCTAACTCTATTACCATATTGATTATACATATACATCTCCATTTCGTGACATCAAATAGATACTCAACTTTAATCAAGATTACATGCACATATTCCAAGCCTATACAAATGAGTACATCATTGTGTTACTTACATCATCACTATTCTGTTTACATTTGAATATGTACAATTTGAATCCACTGATACACCGGCTAAAGCATGAGCACAATAAGTGTCTTCAAAACAGGTACAAGATCTGATGTCTGATTCACAAGGAGTGTCCCCTCTCGCTTACAAGTAACGGCAAGGGAAGAAAACCAATGGATAAAGCTCTTCCACCTGACCATGTGGAACCCTGAGGTCCACCCCCTGAGCTAGGAGTTAACATGAGGTCCCCACTACAACATACGGTCAGGTAGACAGTAGGCTATGAGACAACACATGACTATCACAAATCACCATCACAAACAACACAATAGTACTTCCAGAGGCAACACTTAGCAAATGGAGAGAGTACAACTAGGGAGTGCTAGATTGTAGTAAGGAGAGTGTCATCGCATGGTCCTAATATGGGTTACCCAAGCAGTCTCTCTCTAGACACCGGCTCCCATCTATGGTTACCCTGGCAGTCTCTCTCTAGACACCGGCCCCATAGGATGACGCATGTGGAATCAACCTTCCTTTCATGATGACAAGGAAGCAGATCTGCCAATCCTGGCCTTCTCCCCTCATCCTTAGTCTGAACTAGCACTACAGGCATGAGTGAGGAACCAAACATCTTATTATCTTGTTAATGTGAAAACTACCCAACCCCTAGGTATTTTATTATGTTATCACTGAATTACCAACTCCCTGTGGGTTACCCTGGCTAGCCACTTGGCACCGGCCCCACATTGGAAGCCACTCCCTTACCTACAACTAGGAAACCCTACACAACAAGCATAGCAAGACATCACAACAACGAGGATACGGAACCATGCAAGGCATTGACCATCTTGCATAACCACTATCCTTATATAACAATACAAAGCATTAACCCTCCATAACATAATTATAAGGGCAGGACTCCTAGACCATTGCCCATGATAACACATATTCATAACAAATCTAAGATTTCCATGCCACCCTATTCCATATCTTACCACAACACTGGATACAAGACTAGTACCATCAGTTGGATAACAATACAACCACAAGAAGTGCATTTATCATTCATTTGTCATTTAGTCCATACATAACTAGAGACAACAAGGCTTCTTACAACATCATGATCTCAAGACATCTAACAACACAACACATGAATTCAAGACCTCCCAAGCTAAGCCTCTGGAACTCTAGCCACACAGAAAGATTACACAATCAAAGACTATAAGAACGGTTTTATGACCCACATATTGAATTAACATATTACGAGAATCAATTATACTTATGATCAAATTATGCCTTCTTACAACTACTTCCACTATAGCAATTTGCACTTGACTAAGTTGTTACATTGGTATATCAATCATCAAGATAAAGCTTGTAGTTTGATCGTATTCATACAAGGAATAAACCTATGACTTACATTAAAGTGAATTATGTTTAAATATGTATTAAAAATAATCATTTAATTAATCTACATGATACAATTATCATTGACGTAACTAAAGTAAACTTCTATTGTCAGTATTATAATCTCAAATTGATTAAATGATTATAAGGAAAGTTTAAATTCATTTCATACTGATAAGTTGAGTATTCCGATTTAATTTATAACCAAGAGAGGAACAATGTAAATCACTTCTACATAATTAACGATTACAACTCCCTGTCGATCACATACCATTATCTATCTGTCACAACATTCATGAGAATATCAAAGTATATTTACAACGAACGAAATCCAGTTCAACACGTCATTAATAAAGAGAAGGTGATAGATTAAATACTACGTTAAATACATTTATCCATTCTACGAATCAACATATTGAATATTCATTTATCCCAAATCTGATATACTATCTTTCCTTATCGTGTTCCATTTAAATTTATCATTAAATAATCCCGATAATAGATTATATCAATTTCGTTGGCTTGATTTAAATAAATCACGTGATACAAATCATTATAATAATAATAATAATAATAATAATAATAATAATTAATAGTGATAACAATAATGATATTACAATTCCACATATTGTTAAATAATTAACGTTACACCTTATTTATTTACAAAATTTACTGTATGTAATTAACCACCCCATTCTAACATTATATAAATAGTATTATTGCATTATGATTCATATCAACCATATTGACAGATCAAACAAAATCTCATAATTTAATCCCGTAGTCACGAAATTTAATTTCATTGCGTCATGTGAATAATTACAAAGTTCATCCTACATTTAATTTAAACTACTAATCAAATAGTGATTAAACTCAAGTAAGAATGAATATAGGCATAAAGTTTGTATAGAGAAAAGAACATTGATTTAAATCTGGGGAATATAATAGAACAAACTACTCAAGACATGTTACTCATGAAAGGCAACCTAAAGGTAAGAACTCTCTCCTTGGTGAGTGAATCCTATGCGTGGGAAATACCGTGGCAAACAACCTAACCCTAAAGTAACGTTGGCGTCCTCTAATCATCAGCATATTGTGTGGGGAGGTGCAAGCTACGCACAGCATTGGTGACGGCTCAAGAAACTTTCAAGCAAGGATGCAGATTGCAAGTGTATAACCAAATGCTCAGCATCTGTTAGATATCATAGTGGAAATGCTCTGATAGACATGTGCGCAAGGCGGAGAAGTGAAGGCGTGGCACGATTGGGTTGCCTATTTACAACTGTCGCAGCATTTGATTATAACAAGATCAATAACGATTATTGTTGTTTGTCCCAATTACATACATAATGCGAATTTTATTGAGGAAACGCAATAATTAGAGGGTCATGTTCCCACTTCAGAGCTTGAGCTAGAATACAACTATTGTGTAATAGAAAATGAAGAACCTAACTGTTTCCTTCCTTGGTTCGATGGATTCTTTGAAGCAAAATGTCATGACGAGGCTACAAAAGTCCATCTCTCCCAAGGTCCAATCTGAGGAGAATATGTAGAGTTGCTGCTAAGGATCGATATTTTCTTCAACATGTTCACTGTGGTGATGATCCAGTGCTTGAAGAGTCTCAACCGACACCCATTCTAGACTGGGAGAGTCAAATACAAGCGATTGAGAATTCTTCTTCCACTTCAGCTGTGTTCAGATGATAATGTTTCATCTGAGGTGAACTCAGTCCAAGACTTCGTTGTGTTCAGAATATATAGTTGAGTGTTGGCAGAAAAACTTAAAATTCGATGCTGGCTGTGTGGGTTATCTAGGACTGTGGATGGCTTAAAGTATGTAGATGATAGGTAAAGATATGCTCGAACCCTTGCTTAAGCGGCGTATCTTTCTAATTTTTTACACAAATGCATGCTTCTGTGTATATTTTACAAAGTCAATTCACAACTAGCTATCTCCACCATATAGCAATTTCCATAGAGATTTAGAGCTCTTCCATTTGGACATGCCCACGACTTAGAAATGTGTTACATAGACGTACAAAATAGAGAACAATATGATAACCAAATGTCAGGCATCATTTAAGCCCAAACCTAAGATAAATTTATTGTTTAATAGATGCAATGACAATGAAAATAACCTTTGCATATGAAAATATTTTAAATTGTCTTTAGTTTAATCAACTTGTAGTGCCCAAACAGCCATCGAGTTCCATTTGGTATTTTGGGGAGCAAGAGGGTCAATGCAACATTCTGTTTGCACAACGTAGAGTGGTGAAGATTTAAACCAAATAAATTTTAATGTATCTGTTATGCGTTGTGTGGTGAGTTATATCATACTAAATGGAGCGCTGGACAGGCAGCACTGTATTAGCAGCAATGAAGACCCTACCTTACTTCTTAGATGCGGGTATAGTTTGACTGGGGGCACGCGCCAGTTTTAATGCCATGGAAGCCCTCTGATGGAAAACATTTACTGAGAGGATCACCAGGCAAGACCCTCTGACAAGAGGACATGACCATGTTATTAAGGGACACACTAAAAGCGTAGGATAGTGATTGTGGGCTGAAGCTCAATGGATTGAAATCACGGAGAATAGAGAAAAGATCTATGTGATTTAAGTGCAAAATGGTCAATTGGGTGGAACTGTGCAGAATGCACGGAGGTGGAGACTGGGGAACCACTAAAATGAATCTGAAGCAGAAAGGCAATTTGTGACAAATTTCAGACTGAATATAGGTTGGCGGTCATGAGGATTTCAAGTCTGCCATTAACAAAAATCTAACACCAACCCTGAGTAAATCCCTTCAATGGAGAAAACACAATTAACCTAATCCTGTTAAAATTTCATAAGAAATAGGCATATATCATATAGTGCATACCTGAAATTTGTTAATCTTTTCCCAACATCTCTTCTCCTCTGCAAGCCTCTCCTTCCTTCTCTTCCAGAAAAACTCCCCTAACCAGGACTCAGCTCCCCGGATAAATGCCGGGAACATTCTGACATCCCACTTTCTCAAAACCTGAAATGGACTCCTCGGGTAAATGCAGAGACATTCCTTCCTTTCCCCCACAACCCACTCTCTCGTGGGGTGCAAAATTAACTATCTCTGAGACTCCCAATTCCTCAATTTTACCAATGACGGCACCTGATATAAATTTGCATATCCCCAAATATGACAACCCTAATTTTTAGACCAAAAAAATGTTAGTGATATTTATCAAAAACTGATTATGTTTAATAATGTACCTAAATAATCATAGTGATAATAATAGTAATAGAGATGGCAATAACAAACCCAAAGGTCATCGGTTAATAATTATTTTTATTCGTAGAGACGCAATTTTATTAATTCTTGACTAAATTTAATTTCTTTTTATATAATAAATATCTATTCAATAAAGAACTAATTAAACTCATCATGATCCGATATAAATTGATAGATTTGGTCGGATCTCTCCCTCCAAGACATGGTCATTTTACCCTTATCAATTTCATTTTACCGTTGAAATATCCGTAATCCAAATTTACCACACAATTACTTTAGTTTAGATTTATTTTATCATCGTTATAGATGTTTATTCATTTTCACATATGCATTTGTTTTCTGTTAAATTTTAATCCACTACAATTTGCAATTTAATATTTCGTTAAATCGTTTATCTAGTTTAATTTATTTATTTACCAATTATCAATAATTAAATTATTTATAATTAATAAACCACACACATAATTCCCTAGCAATGTTTATTTAATTTAAGCTTTAATTTAACCTTATTTGAATGAAATATTAATCATGCATGGATTGACACTCAAATTGGATATACCCTAATTTACAAGGTGATACCTGACCCAAGAGAAGCCACAGGACATAACGACAAATGACGACAACGGTCCACTGACGGTGACGACAAGGTACAACACTGAAAGCTCATCCTCCTCGAGGATGTTGACTAATTAGGGGAACCTCATGTCAACTCCAACCCACAATTCCATTGGCTAGGGCACGCTCAGACCTGGTAATTCAGGTGGAGTCGATGCCCGGTACCTGCATCCTGCAACAAGAAACAAGGTTGTGCATATTTACATATATAACCATGTAATCACAAGCATAATGAACGGAAGTCACAGCATGGCAGGGTACTCGGACACGAGTAATGCAACACTATTCCGTTCAAGTAACACATCATTAAATAACTAATACCAGTCATACATCATAATCATGATCGAACAACATATTAGACTAAAAGTAACATCAATCCATAATCATGTCCATCAACTGTGAAAGCACAAAGTACAAGTAATCAAGCATCATCCTAACATAGATCCATAATCAGCTAGCATAATATCAAAGAGTCCATCAAACTCAAGGAGATCATAAACCATAACGTAAAAGTCCAAACATCCCGAACTGTAAACATGCGCTACAAGACTATCATCTACACCAGAACTGTCATAGGAAACACAAAAATAACATCTGTCATAGGCAAAAAGTGAGGGGCATTACACACTGTGTGTGTTTTGTTAGATTTAGGACAGACAACTAAGAGGGGGGTGAATCAGTTGTTCAAAACTTTCTTGCAATTAACCATTTAAATCTTTTTTTTTAATTCAACAGCATAATAATAAGTCAATCATGGAAACATAATGCAACAATTCAAGTGCAGAACCACATTAACACATATGACACCAAGATTTTTGACGTGGAAAACCTGGTTAAAGGAAAAACCACGGGGTGACTAACCCAAGATTATATTCTCTATTAAAAGAATAGGAAGAACAAAATGGCACATGCCAATTAGGGCTCACTACCTGAGCACACTGCTCACAAGAGGCCCACTGCCTACAAGAGACACACTGTCTACAAAATAATGAGTATTACATACTTGAACTGAAGAATAGCATCTTCACCATGCTTGAGTCAGTTCCATTTAAGCTCAATACTTTTGCTTTGCCTTTCATTCTACTCCTCTCTACCACACTTTCATCTCCACAAGACTTCCTTGAAATGACTTTACAACTCCTTATTTATACAAGACATCGACTTAGGGATAATCATCCAAGTCGGCATACATTACAAAGCAAATACATAAATACAACATGACTTATTACAAAAGACTTCACAGGGATCAACACGTCGTCCACACAGATCTGAGACTTCAATCCTTCTTTAGGAACACGTCATTCTTCACAGAGCATCTTCAAGATCATCCGTAGGAGGTGTAACTCATCCGGTCATCCGGACTTAGGAAGAACATCATCAATGGAAGTAATTCTTCAATTACGAGCTCAATCTTCAATGCGGACCACCAACACAAACTGCACATAATCCAAAGACATCCACAAGCTTTCCTGAATCACCAAGAGCATCCACACTACTTACTAAAATCATTCTTCTCTTTCATCCGGAACCTCAAGAACACAGTCTGTCATTACTGTCATAGTGGAATAGATGCTTGCGGACCTCTAGACCATGAACCAATTGAGTTGTCAATTCACATTGACTTCCTAAACACTCCATCAAATCCGCAGAACAGGATATTACATTTCTGGATCTCACCGGACCTATCTATGTCACTTTGTCACCTCTAAACACCTACCAGAACCAGTTTTACTTAAGTGGCCATATCTTCTTCAGATCTTCATGTGGACCTCTAAAATCTTTACTGGATCATCTTAAGACACATATCTACAAACCCTTTGATGCGCATCCTTTGATCTTCATCTTAGCTAGAATCTTTACCTCACTATCTTCATTGTTCTTCTCTGTTCCTGATTAGGACTAATTTTCTCAATATCCTTAGCACACAGCTCATCCAATCCTTATCATCAATGCAACAGGAGTATGTTGACATCAATGACAACACCGGTTAGGCCCATACTTGCAACACATTTAGGGTTTGATTTCAAGGTACATTTTCTTTTGAGCAATGCATTTAGGGTTTCAGCTCAGGTTTTGTGCATAAACTGTTTGTTTCCCCTTCAAAACCTAGTTTGAATTTCTCCTTGAAAACATGGTTGGATTGCTATGAGCTAAAAAGAATAACTTAACCAGGTCTGGCCGTAGTTTGACAAATTCGAACCCTTTTCATAAACTGGAAAGACATCTGGTCTTGGCACTAAACTTGAGTCTGACTAACCTGTAAACATTTCAACTCGTCTAGTCGGTCAGTGGTCGTTAAAACCCGCGTCACGCTTTGAAACCCATTTAGCACTGAAAACGTCGACTTCCGACCTACATAGCTTTGTCATGTTAACTAATTAGATCGGCGGGACCTCAAAACCCCACAAGCTTTGAAAAGCTATTTAGCGCTAAAACCTCTTGTGTCGACCTTGCGCTAAACGACTCCATCTCTGACTTGGTTGGACACCTAGAATATCTCTGCAAATTGGTGACATCCAAATTCCCACTGAAAATAAGAAAGACGGCCCTGCACTAGAATTAATCCCATTTGACCTTGCGCTAAAACACTCCCTCACTGACTTAGTTGGTTGACCTCAAAACTCGCACAAGTTGAACAAAGCCAAATCTCGCGCAAGTGTAGTGAAAGAGATCTCAAGAGACTTGCGCTAAAACACGACCGACTAACTAAACAACCAACAAAAGGTCAGTGGCCTTCAAAAGTCGTGCAAGTCGGTAACATCTAAAACCCGCACAAAAGCCAGAAGAGAATGAACACTCATAAAACCTTGAGTTGAACAAGCCCTTTTTTTCCCGCTGAGGTCGGCAGACCTCAATTCTAGCACTTTTCTACCTACAAGTCAGCTGACCCTAAAACTAGCGTAAATGATGCAAAATGACTGTGTTTTAAGAACTTTCAAAGGGTAAATGTCAGGAATGATGAAGTTAATGTTGTGATATGTAGATAATGATGTTTTTCATGCTTTCAATAAGATGTCTTGCAACATTAAATGTTTTTTACGTGCATTAATGATGAATTGCTATGAAGAAGGTGCAATGGTAATAACTGTTAGATTTGTGATTCTTTGAAAAAGGACATATCAGTAGTATTAGCAAATTCATTAAAGTTCATCTCAAACTTAGGAATGTGAAAAATTCTCAAGGTGTCAAACTTATAAGGTCCGGTCCTGCAGATTAGATGACTGCCCGAGCTCAATCCATGAAGTATGAATTCAAGGGGATCCCTCCAGAGACTAAGATTCTCTCCAGGTGGAGTGATGTAGGAGACACAGATCTGGGTCACATAGACCTAGATGACTTCAGATTGAGAATCTTTGGCCCAATCCCAACTCCTAGGGCCAAAACACTCAAAGACAGTGGTATATCACAGGCTGCTGCCTTCCCCACCTCAGTATAATGTGCAGAATTGATGGTAACATGTGCAAACAGGTATGATATCATGACAAGGACAATTCACACTACTAATGGGGATATCATAGCTAACTTAAGTCCACCCTCTTTGGATAAGACCTTTGATATTTCATGGCACAAAGTCATGACCATGCCAGACAAACAAGGATCAAAGGGGACTTACAATAAAGATGTGGAGGGATACAAGAAACACATGAATGATCATTAGGCCAAAAACAGAAGGTCTGCCTTCAGTAAATTTCCCCAAGTGTTATATAGGAGTGATTTTCATGATGAGATTTGAGATTTGGTAACTTTTCTAAGCAGAATATATGGATTACCTACAGCCTCCACTTTTGAGGGGTTGATGTTCGTTATCATAATTGAGATACTGAAAGGGACTAAGTTTCACTGGTTCTAAATCCTTAGTGACAACATTCATGAGGCCTTCAGCAACTTCAAAGAGAAAAGGTACTTCAGATGGACATCTTATGTTGTCTATGCATTAGCAAGGAGAAATCACTATGTTGGGTTATCTAAGATCAGAGAAGTTGGAAATGATGAGAAAACCCAAGTAAAAGTATATGAGTGTTAGCTGCAGCTGACCTCATCTCAATCTTTGATACACTTTAAAAGGGTAAATGATGCTTTTACAATGTATATAGCCAGATTGCTGCAAGGTAATATAGCCTTGAGGATTTCCACGGAAGTAATTAATAAAGTAACTAAATATGGCATGTGGTATATTCAATTTGAAAAATTCATGTATCTAAGGGTACAAGGCTTCACTGGGATGGCTTACAGACTTCCTACATATCCTAATGACAAAATAGTGCTTCTAGAATTGTCTAGACAGTTGATACCCTGTGTCGAGAAACTCAAGCACTTACACAAAACCAATGTTTAGTTTCCTAGTAGATTTGGCAAGGGAAATTATGCATGCCCTTCTTTGGCATCCGCGGAACATTCTGACAAGGAACTTCAACTCCTTAATTTACACTACTACAATGCAAGGGATCATTTCGATCCAAATAAGGTAATGGAAAGATTCGTAAGTAAAAAATTATTTCATAAGATACCTATTGAAGACTTTTGGGCCAACTGCTGGGATGATTATGAAGTTATGAAGAAGGCTCACTCAAGGCTGCCTCTAGCCTTCATCAAGAAGTTCCACATTATTGCAATGCCAGATCAGTTAGAGGATGATGATAATGTTATGGTCAAAGGATCTTGGGAAGCACAATACCATCAACCCATCCCATTACCGAATTGGGCAAATGTAGAAGAAAGCTCTTTGGATACCATAATGAGAGAACCAATCAGATTGAGCAAGGCTTGGGTAAGGGGTCAGGTGGCTACTTTGGAAGGACAAGGAGTACATCTTACCTATACTGCATTAGAATCAAACAAGGACTCCGGAGGTGAGGAGGATGAACCAATAAATGTCATAGATGAGGCAGAGCCGATTGAGAAACAGAAATCAGACAGTGAAGAACATATATCTCTGGCAGAAAAGGCAAAGAAAATTAAGAAGCCATCTGCAAGGCCTCCTTCAAAGAAAGACCAACCTTCCTCCACCAAGACAAGGGCCTCCAAGAAAAGAGATATGCCAAGTGGCCCTGGGGAAGGTTCTAAGACCAAGAAAGCAAGGGTAAAGGAGGTAACTAAGGAGGATGCTGCAACACCAAAAGATACTAATCATCCAACTTCCCTATCTCATGTTGCTCAAAGTATAGGTATGGTTGCCTCAACCTCTGCAGCTTCTACTATCACTTCTTCCTCTACTACTTCTAGTACTATTGCATCCACTTCACCTACGACCTCAGCTGCCATTATCCAAGAAACATCCCCTACTGCCACCTCTCTTACCTCTACCATTTCAACTACTTCTTGCTCGTTGGCAATTTCTTCGAATCCCCCTAGCAGCCCTATTTTCTCCACTGCTACCACTTCATGTCCTTCTACTATTACTACACTTACACCTTCTACTTCTTCCACTCAATTATCCACCCCCGCGGCATTACCTCCTATTTCCACCATCCTTTCACCTTCTCTTCCTCTACCTTCACTTCCTTTTCTTTCACCTCTTGTCATCTCTTCTTCCTTATTGGCAGTATTAGCTAATCTAACATAGATCAACGTGCCTTCACTACCCATATCCTCTGTAGTTCCTATTTCACAAATGCCCACAGATTCTTTGGTCGTACCTCTACTGCCTGGAATTGAGAAAGTATGTGCAGAGTTGGGCTTGTAGGAGCCTGAAGCAGCATTATTACCTGAGGAGGAGAAAGATGTATTAACAAAAGTAAGTAATGAAGACTTAAATGAACCTCTAACCAGTGTTGAATTCATTAATATATCTAACAGTCCTCCAGAGAAAGGTCAAACGAAGGAAGTTTTCAATTCAGTCCAAGAAAGTATAATGATAAACCAAGAAAACTTGGCCAAAGAAGGAGAGAAAGAAGAGGAGATGAGTACAAATAAAGTTGAACTAGAGCAAGAACAAGAACCACTTGAAAAACTAGCTATAACTAATAATGACGAAGCCACTGAATTGAATAAATCTTCAACACCTAAATGGTTGCAAAGCAGAGTGGCATATCCTAAGCCACAAGTGGAAATAATGCAGCTAGATTTGAGTTCTATTTTGTCACAAGCTCAGAGGCCCAAGAAGCAAAAGAAGGCAAAGATACAATCTAGGATCTATAAGGATGAATCAGGATCCAGAATTGTAGAGATAACAATCCCGCCAACTGATGCAGCCAAGGAACAAGTCAGGGCAGAGGATTCTGTAATCTCCATAATTGATTTGGGCCCTGCCACTCATGCTCAAAGAGTGGATGACTTCAAAGGATCAGTTACATCAATTTTGGAATAGTTAGACAAAGACGAGATGTCCAAGAAGGATTTAAAATAGTAAAATGAAGAACTCCGCACTTGTCTCCAGTTTTTGGTCAAGCCAGTAGATGCGGGAGGAGATATAAGGATAGTGCCCACTCTCCTATCTACTGATGAAATGGAAAGGCTAGGTGAGGTAAGGTCCAAATCCCAGGGTACTAAAAAATGGTTGTTTAGAGTTTTTGAGATGGGATGCGAGACTATCAATGTCTCCGCTCAAGCACACAAGAAGCTGGTGGAACTACATAAGAAATGGAAAGATCTACACAAAGAATGTGACTCCTTTGATGAGTATTACTCACATATGTATCTGCGGATAAAGAGCATCAGGGATTTACCCGCCTAGACTCTAGTAATAGAAAATATTCTAACTGGTAACCAGCTGCCCAAGGCCATTGAATGGTATCAACAGCTACTTTTGAGAAAAGAAACTTTTGAAAACATAAAGGAAGCATATAAGCCAGCAGATGAGGAGCTACCGTCAATTATATATGATATCAATGATTCTTTGAAAGATTGCCTGGAAACATCCTATGATGACTATGCCCCTCATGATATCGAGAAGTGTAAAGGCAAATTACATAAGGTAATTTTTGAAAATACCAAGTGCAGTATGGAAGACAGGTGGGATAAGGTAAGCGACCTCAGAGCCAAATTCAAAGCATTCCACAAGGCTGGTGCAGAGATAGAAAAGATATACAGTAGATTTAGCCAGGAATTAGAGATGTTTGATTATCCGATCAATCATTTGAAGAATCCAGATCTGTCGGAGATTAATCCTACACTTGACGCATGGCTGACTTACCGTAACAAGATGGCTGGCGAAGACAAAATTGATTTAGATGAAGAGTCCTTATATTGTTTTGAATATTTTAAGGTTGTAATCCCGTCATAATTGTAAATCGTTGTATTCAGGGTAGCATGTGACTCTATTTCATCTTTTCTATGCTTTAAAAATGTTCTTTTCTATTAATATATTGAGTTGGCTAGTCAAATTGACTAGATTCAATGTATCTAGAGGCTATTTTTCATCTTTTTCATAAAAGGCAAAATGTAATCCAAAAATTGATATGAGCTGTTACAATTGCATTTATTAATGTAATCTGGACCATTGGTGTTGAGTTAATCTCCACTGTTCATTTGAAAACTTAGTATGCTGCTTTTCTGTATAAAGGGCTGCCATTTCCACTTTTTGTAAGAGAGAATTTGATGCCGAATTGTTGACATTCTGCCATTTGAAGTAATACAAAGCAAGTTTCTGCAGTGTTTTTGAGAATTTGTGTATTGTGTTCCTTATTTGGTTTTCATGGTTCGCTTCTTGCTCTCCCATAGTTAGTTGTGCTTTTATAATGTTCATGGCTTGCTAAAAGTATCTCATGAATACTTTAAGTCCATACTTTTAGTCATTTGCTAATGATAGATAGCTATGCAAAGTTAGTCTGGGCTGATCACTTATGCTAAAGTTCAATTGCATTTCACAAGTTAAATTGCATCATTTATTGGATATTTAACAAATGAATGTAATCTAAAAATCTATCGACTTCCATTGAAGATAGCACCATTTTCTGTAGTATTGTAACACCCATTTTAGTTTGGTAACTCAAAAAACTGGTTAAGTTCTAGAGTATTTGTCTACTCAAAGTAACCCATACATTATGAATGTCACTTAGGATTTCTCTAAAACCTTAACCCTTTTGCATTTTCTTTGAAAACCATCGTTAGATTAGGAATTTCAATAGCATTTTACATTGTTTTATCAGTTGAAAATCATAAAAGGGTTTATGTGTATTTGTTGTCCCAACTTGAAGATTTGTAGATTACATGTAAGACCCCTTGTAGGCACAGCTAGAACATACCAACTGAGAGATTCCAAGCAAGCTAAGACCTAGCTGTATTATCCTTGGAGTAGTCTTACCTAGGGTAAGATACTTTTCAAGAGAGGTGTGAAACCAGCAATCACATCTGCGTTGCTGCGTGCTAAAACCACCATCAACACTCCTGTTCTGGTTCCTTATCTTTATTTATCTCTTTTTCCTTTTCTCCTTCATCAGTCAAGTTCCTCCAGTTTACCATCATATTTTCTTGAGCTGCTTTGAAGACTTCCTACATCTAACCCTTCTCTGGAGGGCTATTGGATATATCAATGACTTCAACATTAACTGCTTCAGCCAGAGGTTCATTTGAAATTTCATTACTTACCTCCACAAATGCATCTGTCTCTACCTCAAGCAACAATTTAATTTTAGGCTCTTGCAAACCTAATTCTGCACACACTTTATCAATTTCGGGTAGCAGAGGTACAACTAAGGAGGTTGAATCTGCAGGCATTTGTGAAATAGGAACTGTAGAGGATATAGGCGGTGTGGGTAAGTTTGTCTGCGTCAAATTATCTAATACTGCTCATAGAGTGGAAGAAATGACAAGGGGTGAGGTAAGAGGTAGTGAAGGTAAAGAAAGAGAAGGTGAAAGAATGGTGGAAATGGGAGGTAGTGCCAAGGTGGTGGATAATTGAGTGGAAGAAGTAGAAGGTGAAGGTGTAGTAGCGATGGAAGAACAAGAGGTGGCAGCAATGGAGGAAATAGGACTGCCAAGGGCATTGGAAGATATTGTTAATGAGAAAGAAGTAGTTGAAATGGAGGAAGTAGGAGAGGTGGTAGCAAGGGATATTTCTTGGATAACGACACCTGATGTCATGGGTGAAGTAGGGGCAGCAGTAGTAGAAGTAATGGATGGAGAAGCAACAATAGAATCTATAGAAGTAGAGGCATCCATGCTTACACTTGGAGCAGCAGGAGATGGAGAGGTTGGCAAATTAGTATCTCCTTGAGTGGTGGCATCTTCCTCATTTACCTCCTTTACCTTCACTTTCTTGGTTTTGGAACCTTCCCCAGGACCACTTGGCATATCTCTTTTCTTGGAGGCTCTTATCCTAGTAGAAGGAGGTTGGTCTTTCTTAGGAGGCTTTGTAGATGGCTTCTTAACTTTCTTTGCTTTCTTTGCCAAAGATGTATGTTCCTCACTATCTGATTTCTGCTTCTCAACTGGCTCTACCTCATCTGTGTTGTTTATTGGTTCATCTTCTTCACCTCCAGAGTCCTTGTCTGATTCTAATGCAGTGTAGGTAAGCTGCACTCCTTGTCTCTCCAAAGCAGCTACTTGACCTCTTACCTATGCCTTGCTTAATCTGATTGGTTCTCTCATTATGATATCCTTAGCATTAGCCCAATTTGGCAGTGGGATTGGTTGATGGTATTGGGCTTCCCAAGTTCCTCTGACCATGACATTTTCATCATCCTCTAACTAGTCAGGTACTACAATAATGTGGAACTCCCTAATGAAGGCTAGAGATAGCCTTGAATGAGTCTTTTTCATTACTTCGTAGTCATCCATGCAATTGGCCCAAAAGTCCTCAATGTGTAGCTTGTGAAACAATTTCTTACTTACAAATCTTTCCATCACTTTATTTAGATCAAAGTGATCCCTTGCATTGTAGTAGTGTAGGTTAAGAAGTTGAAGTTCCTTATCAGAGTGTTCAGCTAATGCCAAGGAAGGGCATGCATAGTTCCCCTTACCAAACCTGATGGGAAATTGAATGTTGGTTCTGTGCAAGTGCTTGAGTTTCTCAGCACAAGGTATCAATTGCCTAGTCAATTTTAGGAGCATTGTTTTGTCATCAGGATATCTAGGAAGTCTATAAGCAATCCTAGTGAAACCTTGCACTCTTAGATATGTAAACTTTTCAAATTGGATATACCACCTACCATATCTAGCTACTTGATTCATTGCTTCAGTGGAAATCCTCAAGGTTGTGTTACCTTTAAGCAATCTGGCTATATACATCGTAAAAGCATCATTCACCCTTTTAAAATGCATCAGAGATTGAGATGAGGTCAGCTGAGGGTAACACTCATATACTTTTACTTGGGTCTGCTCATTATTTCCAACTTCTCGAATTTTGGACAACCCAACATAGTGATTTCTTCTTGCTAGTACATAGACAACATAGGATGTCCATCTAAAGTATCTCTTCTCTTTGAAGTTGTTGAAGGCCTCATGAATGTTGTCACTGAGAATTTGGGACCAGTGGAACTTAGTCCCTTTTAGTATCTTAGTTATGATGACGAACATCCACTCCTCAAAAGTGGAGGCTATAGGTAACCCATATATTTTGCTTAAGAAGGTTATCAAATCCCCTATCTTGTCATGGAAGTCACTTCTATATAACACTTGGGGAAACTTGCTCATGGTAGACCTTCTTCTTTTTGCCCAATGATCATTCATATGTTTTCTGCATCCATTCACATCCTTGTTGTAAGCCTCTTCTGATCCTTGTTTGTCTGGCATGGTCATCACTGTATGCCATGGAATATCAAAAGTCTCAGCCACAGAAGGTGGGCTTAAATCAGCTAGGATATCCCCATTAGTGGTTTGAATTGTCCTTGTCATGATATCATATCTATCTACACATGTTACTATCATCTCTGCACACTGCACTGAGGTGGGGAAGGCAACAGCTTGTGCAATACCGTTGTCTTTAAGTGTTTTGGCCCTAGGAGTTGGATTTGGGCCAAAGATTCTCAATCTGAAGTCATCCAAGTCTATGTGACCTAGATCTATGTCCCCTACATCACTCCATCTGGAATGAATCTTAGTCTCTGGAGGGATGCCCTTGAATTCGTACTTCATGGCAAGAGCTCGTGCAGTCATTTAATCTGCAGGACTGGACCTTATAAGTTTGATACCTTGAAATATTTCACTAACTCTTAAGTTTAAGATCCAAGATTACCAAGTGGACTTACTTCTAAATTCCTTGCCATGTTCAAAAATGAATTTAATGAATCTGCTAAGCTATTGATATGCCTTCTAAAGAATCACAAACCTAACAATTTATTATCATTGCACTTACTTCATAGCAATTCACCATTAATGCATGCAAAGAAAACCATCAATGTTGCAAGAAATCTCATTGGAAGCATGAAAAACATCATTACCTACGTTTGTAACATTAATTACATCATTTCAGACATCTTCCCTTTTGAAAGTTCTTTAAAAACAATCATTTTTCTACCATTTGCGCTAATTTTGGGACCTTAGTGGAGAAATCAAGCTCATCCAACCTAGGGTTCTATCAATGTTTATGTGTTTTTTATTTTTACGTGGGTTTCTTATTTAACCGACTTATGCGACTTTTAAAGGTCACTGACTTTAACTTGGTTGTTTAGTCGGTCGGTTAGAATTTTAGCGCAAGACAACTGAGATCACCTTTACTACGTTTGCGCGGGATTTGGCTTTGTCAGACCTGCATGAATTTTAAACTCAACCGACTGAGTTAGTGATGGCGTGTTCTAGCGCAAGGTCAGACAGGATTAATTTTAGTGCAAAGTCATTCTTCTTTTTTTTAGGGCAGTTATGGACGTCACCGACTTTGCAGAGATATTCTAGGCATCCGACCAAGTCAAAGATAGAGTCTTTTAGCGCAAGGTCTGTGCAAAAGGTTTTTAGCGATAAGTAGCTTTCCAAAGTTTGCGGGATTTTTAAGTCCTGCTGATCTAATTAGTTAGTGTGGCAAAAGCTATGTAGGTTGGAGGTCAAATTTTTCAGTGCTAAATGGATTTTAAAGTGCAGCATGGGTTTTCATGGTCGCCGACTGACTGGATGAGCCAAAATGTTTACAGGTCGGTCGGACTCAAGTTTGGCGCAAAGGCTAGATGATTCTCCAGTTTTAAAAAAGGTTTAAATTTGTCCAAACTACAGCCAAGCCTGTTGAGTTGTCCTATTTTGCCCATGGCAATCTAACTAGTTTTCAAGGAGAAGTTCAAACTAGGTTTTGAGGGAGAAATAAACAATTTATGCATAAAACCCTAGTTGAAACCCCAATTTCATTGCTCAAAAGGAAAATGCACTTTTAATGAAACCCTAACCACACATAGCAAAAGCTTAAAGAGGCGAGGTAAAAACCCTACCTAGTTAGTTGTAGAAAATGCGTTCGGAATGCACAAACAGGAAGCGGTCGCGGCATCGAATTCGAGGGCAATGGTGGTGAAAAATGATTGACAAGTTACAAAGGGGTTCTTCAAAATATTTATCAAAATGCAGAAAATGATTTAAACAATGTGAATTAACCTTTTATTATCTCTGGCCAAATTGCCATTAATGTGCTATGTACTCAATGTCAGTCGATAGATTAGGGTTTCACGCAACTTTTCATTCACTCGACTTGGTAGGGAAATTAGGTGTGACAGACTTGGTCGGTGAAAGGTCTTTTTAGCATTGCGAAAACAAACTCAATTTATGTCATTTGTGGGATTTTGAGACTCTTCGGACTTGCAAGAATTTTGGTATCCCTGACTTAGTCAGTGATTGAACAATACAGTGCAAGTCAGAGACAATTGATTTAAATGTAAAAGTCTGTCGGGAGGGAAACTAGCGCCAGAGTTGGTGATGAAGGGTTTTGACGCAGAGTTAGTTGGGAGGTAAATCAGCGCAAAGGTCGGTTGGGGAGCAATTTAGTGCAAAAGGGATATTCAAAGCCGTCAGAAGAGATACAAAGATCTAACTTAGCAAATCCTTGAAATGATTTTCAACATCATCATTCAAACATGGCAGAAGTGCACTTTGACCACTTGACTACTTAGGAGGTGAAAAATCTTTCTTGACACTCTAGACCAAATTTGAAAGAGGGGGTCCCTATTTTTTGAAATGTGGTGTGTGTGTGAGGCACAATAGAAGGTCTGGGTGCAAGCAGTGATACCAGTGATGAGCAACTCTGGGGTCTGGGTGAGGGTGAAGATTGGGTGGAGAATGACGGCTGCACTCTGAAGGAAATTGCTGATAGCCCGACCCATCACGCATGCGGTGCAAAGTGTCTAGTGGTGGCTCGTGTGATGGCAGCGAGGCATGTCAAGGAGGTGGAAGACGACAGTGAATGATAATGGATGACCCATGTGTGCAGTCTGTGGTTTGGTCTTGGTAGTTTCAATTACTAGCTTTTTCTAGTTTCTAGTTATTCACTGTAATGGCCATTTTGTATTACAGGCCTAGTTATCAGGGTGGGATAAAATCAGTGTGGATAGGGAAGGGCAGTAAGTAATCTATAGTAAGCTGTGACTAGATTATTGGTTGTGATACATACAAACTCTGATGTATTTATTTTTTGATATGAATATAATGGGTGCTGCCCCTAGCAGCTATTTGCCGAAAAAAAAGATTTTTCCTTTGTAAGGACTTAGAAGGATGTTGTTAAGAATACGTTTGTAAGGAGTTTGAAGGATGTTGTCATAGATGTCTCCTTCTTTGTAAGGAGTGTGATGGATGTTATCATACATCCCTTCCTAGTTAATCTTTTTTCTTTATATAGAGTTTGTACCAAAATAATACCTCCAACCAAATCTGTTATAACACAACACAAATTACCACACCCAAACATTTTCATGTCAATGCAGTAACAAACAAACTTACATTATTATTAAACAAGGTTGAAGATTTGGGTTTTGACTGATTTGTCTATGGATTTATTGAAGTAGTCATGTACCTCCATTTTAAGTCTAGGGAATCAGTGATTGCTTTTCACTTGGATGATGGAATAAACTTTTAGCTATAGACATCAAACATGTTCAATTGTCTTTCAAGGAAGATCTTTCCTTTAAAGCCATTTCAGATTGATGCGGGAAAGTGTGCCACATATTAATAACTTTTATGTTTAGGGAATTAAATGACTTAGTTAGCACGATGGGATCTTCTAGATCACCGGGTTTGCTAGATACTAATTTACTAGAAACCAACTACGCTAGGACAAAATTGATGCTCTTCTACCATACAAGACTCACTACAGATCAATTTTGCTTCACTCAAGTTTCCCCTATAAAAGAACAGATTTCTTCAAAAAAAAAATTAACAAGGAATGCTTTAAAGAAGTTTATAAGGCTTGTGGAATGATATGATTGGTCTCAAAAGATCATGTGATAGGAGAGCCACAGTTGAACTCAAAGAAGCTACAGTGTAGTTTAGTGGGCCCTAAAATGGCCTTAGGATCCAATGAGAAGAATCTAGTCCACAAGAGGTGAGTAGTGTGATATATTATGGTTACAGGCAGGTTGGAATTTAGATAAGATATAACTATGCCTCATGACCTTATTAAATTTAGTGGTACAAATTCTTTCTATGTTTTGATTTTTTTGACAGGTCCAAGTTTCTAATCTTTTGGGAAAGACAATGGCTCTATATTTTTATGCAATTGGATATCTTAATTTGACAAATGCAGATGGGAAGTTGGCTTGAAATCTATTTTCTCCAATGTTCATGTCTGCAGCTCTTTTGGCTAGCTATTGTAATAAAGAAATGGCTCAATATCAAGCCAAGGGAGGATGAGTTTAGTGCTGATGAAAGAGATACTGAAAATGAGTTTGATGATGAAGGTATGCTTTTCTATTTGCAGTGTTCATTATCTAATGACTATGAAGACAAACTGCAGTACAAACATATAAACCCATGAAGTGCCTCACTATATTGGATCATAACGACTCTATAAATCCTAATTCAATCTACTTTGTATAATGTTTGCAAAAGCAAGTTGTGTTGACAAGGGAACAATTAGTGAGAATGGCAGATACCATATTGTTTCATGTTTTCAAGCTACTGGTAAGAATATGTTCGAAGCTGATTTGATGTATGGTAGGAGAGACAAGTTTTGTGTGATGCCTTATGGATAAAATTCTCAAAGTTCTCAGTCTTACTGTACTTTAAACCAGCTTTTATGATGTCAAAAATACATGTCCAAACTTTCTAGTTTCATTTTGGTATGCATTTAAGGACCATTCCTTTTTATGGTCTGCTTCTTTCAAGGATTTTACACATTTTGTTGAATGTACCCACCACTATATTTCTTCATTGTTGCAGTATGGCCTTCTTTGCTTTGTTTAGATAGTAAGTCTCTTTGGTGTGTCTACATCATAATCAATGAAACAATTACATTTAGATTTGGCTAGTGGTAAGCTTCTCACACTTTTTATACGGCTTCACTTTTATTATAGGAACTCCCTCTGAACATTTTTTGCGGAGACTAAAAAGAGGAAATTCAATCACAATGCAGTCCTAGTACATAGATACGAAGGAAATTAAGTTAGTCAATTTCAAATTGGTCATGTTGTTCTATTGTTTATCCATCCAAGCTCATGAAATTTACATACATCACATATATTTATAATTTTTAATCTGTCGGTATTGATTATAACAGGTTCAATTCATAACAAATCTTCAGGATCCAGATAGACAATTTTGGCCCATGCCAAAATTGCCTAAATGCAACAAAGGACAACATAGAACCACCTAGATTGAATGTGACTTGATTGAGGAGCCTGACTACAGAGCATCAATTGCCTGGGAGGCACCACCATCAATCTGTTTTTCCTGCTAATGACATCTACATTTGTTTGATTAGCTACAATCAAGTGTAGGAAATGCAATTAGCAATCTGAATAGTGATTTAATTGCAGAGCTTGATTGGGGTTGTCATGGGTATATTGTCATCTCAATTAGGAAACGTAGGAAATGCACCACTATTAATTGTTTGATAAGTTGTAGCACATGTAGGAAATGCAATTCAGTCTGAAAAGTGAATTAACTGCAGAGCTAGTTTGGGATTGTCATAGAAGTATGTTGTCATCTCAAAATGGTGGTTTGGTGCTCCATAGTTAATTTTCATCTTGCAATCATGCATACTAGTATTAATAAGGAGGCAAAGCCCCATCTTTGCCAGAGCTTTCACCTGCAAAGGGTTTCTCCAATGTAAATCTTGTTAATTGTGATATATTTGTTATCAATTCTTTTTTTCAGTGTTCTTCACTCAAATCCTTCATGTTTTATTCATTTCTAGCACTATTTGAAGCAATTTATCATTTAGATGCTATTTTCTGGAAAAAAAAAAACACAAAAGTGAAGCCCAGGTAATATGTATGCATCATGCTTACCCAACCTTAACATTGCATCCAATTTTGGTTATTTTATTTTTTGTTGATTTGCACTCCATGCATTTCCAACTATTTAAAAACCAAGTATCCATTCTAACCAATCTGTGCAAAAGGCAGGAACCTAACGCAATGTGTCTCTTGTTTAAAACTCTACATCCAATTATGTTTTAAATTATGTTTTCTATTTGATTGAAATGAAATTTAGCTGTACGTTCCTTTTATGTTATGCATCATGTTTTCTACCTGATAGATTATTTTAATATAAAGATGATTTTAATGGCAAGTTAGGTGTAATAGAGGGAGAGGACCTACCTACAGGTTTAATTTTGTAAGTTAATGGATTTCAAATTTGGTAAGTTAAAATTTATTGTTTGGGATTCAAGTTATTAAAAATGTAGTTATATTAGTTATATTTTTGTTGAGTTGATCCAAATTATTAAGAAAATGTTAGTTTCAAATATGTATCTCAAACTACTCTATTAAAATATCACTCTTCAAAGGTCATTTAGTCAACGACAGTCTCATCCACAGCAAAAAGTGGTAAATAATTGTCCTACTTTTATTGGCCAAAATTTACCTTTGACAATTGAACTAGGTGATTAATAATAGCCTTCTCAAGCTAATATATAATCTATTATTTTTCGGGTATGACTGCAAATAATATTATTTGTCTATTTATTAGATTAAAAAATAACAACTGATAGTCATTAACTTCACAAATAATAGGTAAAAGTAAAAAAAATAGTTTCTCTTTACAAACCTACTTTACAATTTTCTACATCTTTATTGCTTAATTGTCCTAGAATATTAACAATGGGTGGCCCAAACATATATCAAATCATATATTTTTGTACACATAATATTCATTATTTTAAATATTTTTTTTTAATTTATTAAGTGAAAAAAACTACAGTCATTAACTCTACAAATAATAGATGAAAGTTTGAAACATAATAACCCTTTCTACATGTGGTTAATGGGCACTTTCTAGTTTGTAAGTGGTAAAAGTTATTGTCACAACTCAATTTGGGACCTCTCTTTCCTAAAATTACAACTTACTACTTCTCTTATCAATTGTACACATATAAAATGATAAATATTCATTCTACTTCAAAATTAAAAAATAAATTAAAAATTAGTTAAATTGTGAAGCCCATTTACCACCCAATATGCCCACAATTATTGGACTTAATTTATCTATTAAAAATTTGAAATAAAATCATGGATCCTAGAATGGGTGGAGATGAAGCCAAGTGTATGACACTGAAGAATTTGATGATCATTTTAAAGGGGTGACTTAGCAATTTGATAAGAGTACAATTATGGAACATAAATTGTCTTTGAGAGACTAAATTTTCATGTCATTGATTTGACTAGTTTATTAGACAAATGATTTTGATTTTCCTTAGTGGAATGATTTGGGTAAAATATAAATATGACCAATTGTTAGGACTAAAGTCTTATTGTACTTCCTACACCTACAACTTCGTTATGATTTTAAGTTAATTTTCTAAAATTTGAAATTTGACATTTATCTATTAATGTCTGCCAATGGGATTATGACAAAATACCTTTTATCTAAAAATTTTTAATAAAATGAAAGATAAATCATAATTCACAATGATTTTTGTTGGCACTCAAGATTGTGGGTCCTTAATCCTAGAATGCAACATCTCAACTCAAGCCTAGGGAATGTCGACTCAAGAAAAGGATGCATTCATGACAAGACTAAGGCAGACAAAGGCAATGCTTGAGAATGGATGAACTCTCCTTCTACTTTAAGCTCTACAAAACATGGGAGGGTATTCCCTAAGGTCTTCAAATGAGAGGATAAAAACACTACAAGATAGGTCTTAAGCAACCACTATCCTATTAGAATATGTAGTGTACTCCTATCAATCTTCTTAGAGCACAACAATAACTCTTCTTCAAAATCTACAGTTAACTAAGACTAAGTTTCAAGTCTAAGTTTAGGGCACTAGCTTTAGGATAAGGTTATCTCTTAGTTCTAGTTTGAGTGCTAAGTTTTACTGAATTATATTTTTAGTTTAGTTTTCTATTGCTTAACTATGAGTTAGGGAATAGAGTTCAAGGTAATTTGAACTATCTCTTAGAGCATACTACCTAATCCCTTTGTAAGGATCTTTCGAAGTATGAGTTTGACTATTGATAACTACTATGTACACCCTTCTCAAATCTATAAATTGAAAGGGAAGAGATGCAAATTAAGTGAGAAGTTTTTTTTTCTATAGTAGATATAATGTTTAGAACTAATGAAAACTAGAGATAAGGTTTTAGCAGTCATTCATTAAGTTATATTTATTGTTTTCTATAGTATGTGTAAATAGATTCATTTATCAGATTAAGTTCAAGTTGTTTTGATAGGTTTGGTTTGTGTTTTTATTCATGTAGGAATTAGATTACAATCCAAAATCTATTTACCATGATTTAGAAAAATTTAACATGGTATCATAGCAATTTACTGAAACCTTCTAGGAATCCTTGAATGGATAATATGGTTAGTAGGCCTACTACATGTGAGAGGGAGATGTCAAGAAGTTTCAGGGGTGACATGGCCATGGTCCATGCTTGAGAAAAGCATAGTGGCCTACGATAAATTTTTTTGTTAGGTTGTTAATCTATTTTGTTTAGAAGGATATTCGGACAGTGTAATAGTATGACTACTTTTAGTCTTAGATATGAAGACATATTGGAAGGTCCCTCTAACTTTGTCTCATGGTAATGTCAGGTGTAGATGTTGTTAGAGGAGAAATCTCTATGGGACCTTATTAAGAAATCAATTGTAGAGCCTACTGATTCCACATTCTTAGCAGATCACAAGAAGAAGATAGCCAAGTCTAGATGTGTCATCCTTGATTTTGTAAAGGATCATTTGATCCTTCACATCACTAGAAAGAAATGTTTCATTCTCTAGTCACAATATCAGAGTGAGAACATCAATTGGAATATGTTGCAAAATAATCTTAAAGCCACTCGAATGAGCAAGATAGATATCCTAGTTACCTACTTGATGAAGATTACTAAACTTTGTGGTCAACTTGCAATAAAGGAGGTCAAGGGTGAAGAGCTAGTATCCATTGGATTAAATGAGTTATCTTCTTCTTGGAAACCTTTTATTCATGGGATTTCTACCCAAATTCAACTTCCCACTTTTAAGAGGCTATGGAGTGACATCATCCAGGAGGAGACAAGACTATAGACTATTGTAGTCCAATGGAGGAGGAGAAAAATCTTTCCCTCATTAGCAAGATGAAGAAGGGGATTTCAACAAACTTTAGGAGTAGGAGGAAAGTATGCAAGTAGAACTTAGTGATTATATTGTGTATCTAGTTGTAGAAGTGGGATCCATCTCATTCCATATGCCATTAGGTGATATCCTTAAGCTTACTAGTGTTTTGTATGTACTTGGCCTAACTAAAAATCTTCTTTTAGTTTTAATAATGACAGATCTCATATATATGGCTAAGTTTCATGATCAACAAGCTCTCATCTAGAAGAGATGGCCATATCCTATTCAATTGTTAGCTAGATGTGTTCGAGAGGGTGGTTTATAAGGTTGCAAGGAGATCTCAAGTGAGAGAACTAGTGCATGATAGTGACAACTTGTTTGAGCTTTGGCCAAAAGACTAGGTGACTTGCATTATGTAGCATTGCTAATCTTGAAGGACATGGTGTAGGGATTTCTTGACTACAAGGTTGAGAAGAAAGGAGTATGCAAGTGTTGTGCACTCAACAAGCATGTGAAGGTTGCTTTTCCTAGTAGCAAGCATAGGTCAATAGATATTCTTGATCTAATCCACTCAGATGTATGTGGACCCATGTCTTTAGATTACTTATCAAGTAGCATTTACTATGTATCTTTTATTGATGATTCCTCAAGGAAGTCCTAGATTTAATTCATGAAGACCATAATGGGGTCTTCAAAACATTTCAAGAGTTTAAAGATCTTCTAGAAAATTTAACATAAAAGAAGATTAAGGTATTAAGGTCTAACAATGGTGGGAAGTATACCTCTAAGGAGTTTCATACTTTTTGCAGGGAAGTGGGAATCAAGAAGGAACTTATAGTACCCTACAATCCTTAGCAAAATGGGGTTGTAGAGAGGAAGAATAGATCCATCGTAGAGACAACCAAAAATATGATCCATGAACTAGATCTGTATACACCTAAAATTGGCTCAGGTTGAATTAAGTAAATATTCTAATATTTATCTTAATTCATATTTTCTTCTGTCAATTAAATAAATATTATAAGTTTATTTGATTGGTTCATTATCCTACAATTAAATAAAATCATTTTATTTAATTAAATTCCCTAAATTCTTCTAATGTCCTAAGTCATAAAATCCACCTCACAAAATCCACTTCATCAGTCCACCTCATCTCTTCCACCTCACCATGTTGCACATATAATTAAATATTCTTAATATTTAATTAGCTAATATCCTCTATTATCCAAAATAAATCTTTAATTCACTTATCCTCCACCAATTGAATTCTTAATTCAATTGTCCCCCACTATCCTCCACTAATTGAATTCTTAATTCAATTGTTCCCCACTATACTCCACTCATTGAATTCTTAATTCAATTGTTCCCCACTATTCTCCACTATTGAATTCTTAATTCAATTGTCATAACTCACTATCCTCCACCATTTATTCTTAATTCAATTGTCATAACCCACTCTTCTCAAAAAAGAATTTTTAATTCATCCATTATGAATTAAAGATTCACAAAAAATGAGAGCCATTGATCTCATCTTTTGATCCTCACCCTCCATTCCCTTTTCAAAAAATCTATAAATAAGACTCTTCTCTAAGAAATTTGGAAGGAACTTCATTTTGCACAATCACTATACCCAAATTTCTCTTCTTCTCTCTATTTCTAGTATCCTCCATTATCATGTGTTGGAAGCTCACATTCAAGACAAACAGGTATCAAAGCCATTCTTCCTTTGTCATCTTCAACAAGAAAGCAAGCAAGGAAAGCTTCTGAGGGTTTCATAATCAAGATCAGAGAAAGATAGGCAAACAATGGAAAACGACAGGTAAAAGGGTTTGTAAGTATGTTCTTACTCATTTTGGTTTAACTCTTCTTTGCTTTCAACTTCCATTGGTGTTTGGGTTTATATATTTTCATTAATTTGACTAACACTCATTCTCCCCTTCACAAGATCTACCCATGTTTCTTTGGGTAGGAGCATGTCTTACAACTATTTATAATCTTAAGAGGTGTCCTCACATAATTTATTGAAGAACAAGATTGTAGAGGCATTCATAGGTGAGAAGCCTCAAGTAGCATGTCTCTGGGTTTTTATTATCTTGTTTTTAAATTCATATCCTTTATGAGAATAGGGTCAAGTTGGAACCTTCTAGTTTGAAGGGTATCTTTGTGGGTTACAATAAGACCTTGAAAGCTTATAGAATCTACATTACATCTTAGCGAAAGGTAGTTGTGTGTAAAGATGTCAAGTGTAATGAGGATGCATGGTCCTCCAAATCTTAGGAACCTTCACTAGAGTGAAAGGAGATAGATGAACTTAATACCTCAAAAGTTGATCTATAGAAATTAAGGAAACCAAAAAAAAATAGAAAAATCAAAGAAAATAGAGAAATCAAAAAATTAGAAAAATTAGATTTAGATTAGCAAGCTTCCATAGGTGTAGGGGGTGCATTTTTTCAATCCAATTCAATTTGAAAGCCTAAGTGGTTCACCCTGACACTGTAGGAGGTGTAGGAGCAAGTTGGAACTCCTATAACTTCAATTCAAGTAAGTCATCCTCCCAAGAAGTTTCCAAATTATGTGGAACTGATGTCTTCCATCATTTATGCAAAGCCTTCTTTTTTTAAGGGGGCAATAGGTTAGCAGGTTTAGTAGGATGCCAAGATGGAGCAGTACAACTCCATCATGAAGAATGATGTGTTGGATATAGTACCTTGACTAGAAGGGAAGTTAGTGATTGACTCTAAGTGGTTATACAAGATCAAGCATGCAATAGTTGGCAACATAGAAAAATTCAAATCTTGGTTTGTGGCCAAAGGGTTTTCCTAGAAAGAGGGAGTTGGCTATGAGAAGACTTTTGCTCTAGTTTCTAGAATACCTCTATTAGATTTATTGTATCTTTAGTATCAATCTTTGATTGGTATTTATATCAAATGGATGTGAAGACAAGATTTCTTAATGGGTTGATTGAGGAGGAGGTGTACATAAACCATACGAGGGGCTTTGAGGTGCATGAGTGTCAGCCTCATGTTTACAAATTCAAAAAAAACCCTTTATGGTCTAAAACAAGCACCTCATGTATGGTACTCCAGGATCGATGAATTTTTTTTATGGTCTAAAATAGGAACCTCATGTACGATACTCCAGGATTGATGAATATTTTAGGTTTGGGTTTCACTAAGATGGTTGGAGATTCCAATCTTTAATATTTGATTAATCATTATAAACTACTTGCTTTAGTCTTGTATGCAGATGATTTAATACTTACAAGAAGTTCAAAGAAACTAATAGAATGGTCAAAGACAAAGTTGGAAAAATAATTTGATATGAAGGACATTGAAACTTGTGATGCACTACTTGTTGGGTCTAGAAGTATTGAAAAATATAGGTGAAGTTTCCCTTGGATAGGGAAAGCATGCGGTTGAGATTCTGATAAGATTTTAGATGATGGACTGCAAACCCACGACTACTCCTATGGTAGAAAATTTGAAGTCATTTGTTGATTCTAATTTAGATTTATATATTTGTTTATGTATAGACAAATGATAGGTTCCCTTGTGCACTTGGTAAACATTATCCCTGATATTTATTTTGTAGTCAACATCTTGAGTCAGTACATGGTGTAGCCCAGGCAGGTTCATTCGGTTGCTACAAAATACATCCTCTAGTACTTGAAGGGCACATTGCATTCTAGCTTGAGATATGTTGGTGATGAAGACTTGGTGTTGTGTGGTTTTTTAGATTCTAATTGGGCAAGTAGTGCTAGTGATAGGAAGAGCATTTCAAGGTGTTGCTTCAATTTTGATTCAAGTATGGTTTCCTAGTACAATAGGAAGCATACTTGAACTATACCACTTGGTTCAATAGAAGTAGAATATATGGTATCTAGTTCTGCTAGTTGTGAAGCCATCTAGCTCCCCAAGTTACTAGTAGAGTTGACATATCAGATTTTGGATGCTATTGTGATTTATTGCGACAATCAAAGTTGTATCGAACTCCCTAAAATGCAATATTTTAGATCTATCCAAACATATTGAGATCGGGTACCACTTCATCAAAGCAAAGGTTCAAAAGGGAGTTGTGGTTCTATAGTACATTCCAATAGATCAACAAGTTATTAATATCTTGATAAAGCCTCTTTTAAAAGGAAAATTTGATATGTTCAAAGAACTTGGCATGATGGAGAATACTTTCCTTGGTAAGAGGCAGTGTTAGAATATGTAGTGTACCTTAGTCTTCTTAGAGCGAAGCAATTGGTCTTATTCAAAAGTTGTAGTTAACTAAGATTGAGGTTCAAGTCTAAGTTTAGGGCACTAGCTTTAGGATAAGGTTATCTCTTAGTTCTATTTTGAGCACTAAGTTTTAGTGAAGTACATTTTTAGTTTATCTCTATATTGTTTGAGTTTAATTGATGGTTAGGGCAATGTAAAGTCCAAGAGAAGTTGAATTGTCTTTTTAAGTTCACTACTTCATCCATTCATGCAAATCTTTAGAAGTATGAGTTTGACTATTGATAACTCTTATGTATGCCCTTCTTAGATCTATAAATTAAAAGGGCAAAGGTACAAATTAAGTGAACTTTATTTTTTTTGTATTTAATGTTTAGAATTAATGAAAACTAGAGATAAGGTTTTTGATAGTCATTCATTAATTTATACTTATTATTTTTTATAGTAGGTGTTAATATATTCTTGCATCAGATTAAGTTAAAGCAGCTATTTTGATAGTTTTAGTTTCTATTTTTATTCCTATAGGAATTAGATTGCAGTGTAGAATTTGTTTACCTTAGAAAAAATTAACATATCCAAGTCATTACATGTTAGGAATTGATTAGTGCATGATAGAGAATAATATGTGATGTAATAAAAAATAAATTAACATGTTAATGTTAATTTTATAAATGGGAGTTAGTTAATAGTTATATGTTAGTTGTTGGGTTAGTTAGTGAGTGGTTATGGGAGAAATCCTATATATTTGTAACTCGTGATATTGTAATTGTGTCAAAGATGAATGATTGGCTGATTGGTGTGTTGGAGCCTATGGCTCTTCTTCATGTCGTAATTGTCAATATTACAAACTCCAAATGTGTCATTAAGCATGTATCAATATTGGCTACTAACAAACCAACTAAGACCTCAAATAAATTATGTTATATAGCAAGATGACATGTGGACCAAAAGGTATGAAACAAAGTTGTATTCCTCAAGTTAAATCCCTCATAATTTACATTCACACATGCTATTTGCATTCTCATAAGTACAAATATCTAATTGTAGACAAATCACAAGCTCACACAAGATACAAAAACAATTAGTGTTGATTTATACAAATGAGAAAGAGTCCTAAGTGTATGATCTTCTATAATTGTGGTGCAGAGGCACCTACCTGACAGCTGGTCTTGATAAGGCAGTTAGTAGTTTTAGGTCTTGTTTGTGTTTCCAAGAAGGTCTGTTAGACCAAATGCATGTAATAAGGTCATGCTGATCATGATAAGATCATGCTGACCAGGCTTTTGCTATTTTTAGTTAGTTAGTTATAACAGCTGTCATGATGTATGATCGGTTGGATCTCCCAGCCGCCTGGAGAGTTCCCAGCCGCTTGGAGTCGGGTCAGTAGTACTCGTAGGATAATCTATTTAAGCATGAGATCGGTTGATTGTAGATCATCGATCGGCAGTATAGTGTTGCATTAAGCAGAGGAGTTCGAGTGTGCTGTGGGAGAAGCAGTATATTGTATTGCATCTTTGAAATCAATAAAGATCCTGTTTCGTTTTCTGTTTGATCTCCTTAGTGTAATCGATCTGCTGGTTTGAGTGGTTTCATGGATTCATTGATCCATTCCACCGGTTGACTCATCTGATCGGTGGAATGGTAATGTACAGTAGGTTAGGTTGTAGTTTGTTTGTTTGCATGCAGGTGTACAGGATCGCGGTCGACAGATGTTGAGAAGCCTAGCATCCTCATGTGCTAGGTCGAGCTGATTGAGTTGGAAGATCACCCTGAGGTTGGATCGGGTCATTCCTGGAGGATCGGCGAAGTGAAATTTCGCTAAGTGAAGAAGTTCGTGAAAGCGGCATCATCAGGATATTTCTGCAAATATCCTGCAGACAGTTCGGATATCGTCATCCGGATAAGTGGAGGAGAGCATGATGCTTTCGATTGCATGAAGTACAAGTGCGTCGGGGTGATCATCATCTGGAGGAGCCGAGGAGGAGCGTATCGGCATCAGGATCATCTTTCGGGAGATCCCATCATCCGCGTATCGCGAGCAGATGCGGGAGTGAAAGTTTGTTTTTTTGACTAAGTGTTGAAGAGGTCATCAGGATATTGGGTGACGTCATCGTCATCAGGATATGACGTCATCGTCATCAGGATATTGAGATATCCCCCTATGCATGTTGATCCTGTCGTCGCTAAGGGTTTAGGTATCGGCGAAGGCTCTCGGCAGAAAGTTGTGAAACATCATCAGGAGGTTTCGAGGGAGCCAGATAAATTAGATCATGATGCTGTTGCTTGTGTCGTCGGCTAGTGGAGCATCGAAGGGAAGGTGCTGAAGGTGATCGTCATCAGGATATTTGGGGCAACCGGATATTGGTTATCCTGCTGACGAAGGAAGTGTTGCATATCATGATGCCGATAGTGTTTGGAGCCCGATGAACAGTGCAACCGGAGGATGTTTGCGTTAGTTGAACATCATGATGATGATGTTAGGAGGAAAACGGAGGAGGTGAATAGTAATCGGCAGGAGGACAATTGTGATCGTCTGAAATATGATGATGCTGTTGGTGTGTTTAGGAAACATGATGATGATGCTGACAGAGTAAAGACAAATATGATGATGATGGGGATGAATATGATGACGATGAGGATGGGCTGCAGACATCCATGCTATATGCGAAGGTTATAGTGTGGATGCCTCTGCATCAAATTGGTTCAAAATTATTATTGTTTAAGGCTTGAAAATGGTTGTAATAATGAATCATAAATATAAGAAAAGCAAGTAACCACAAAACTATATTAAATGAAAAATAAAGATTTTCATATTAATGTGTGGAGGTCAGAAAATAGTTCTATTGGATTCCTAATCAACATTTCAATAGAGATGGGTTGCATTTGAGCTTATTTCTAGAAACCAAATTACAAGTTCAATGATATAATCTAGAATTGCAAATAATAAATATTATCATACTTCCTACTAAAATCTAGAGCTCTCTATCAAGGACTTTAGAACATCACATGGACGTCTGCACATCATGTTGTCATCCGTATGACAAAAGTATAATGCATAAAATCTTTATAATGCAATAGGGTTTTCCAAGCAACTTTAAATCAAATCAAAATAGCCAGAAATAAATACCAAAGCTTAATAATCCTAAATAATCTATGAAATCATAAAATAAATAGAGTAGGTAGTTTAATGGAACCTGTAACTAGAAATAATATGCAAACCTCCATGTGATCGATCTAGCTCCTAGAATCCTATCATTAGAAGAGCGGAAGAGAATGCTGGGGCTACTTAGAAGCTTGCCAAGAGTGGTCAAACCCCTGATTCGATCTTCTGACCTCCATAAATAGACAAATGATAAAGATGATGAAATAGAATGTGTGCTCCTACCCTATGTGCACTGAAGAAATAGAAGCAGTGATAGAGAAACAAGCTATGAGTATCTCCCTAGTCTATAGAGAATAATACTAGGCTTAGTGTGTGGATTGGGTAACAAGGGTGGTGGTTTACACCAATGGATTTCCATGTCACCAAGAATTCACTTCCAATGCTTTATTTTAGAGAATATAATTTTAGAATTTAAAGATTTTAGAGAACTTGATTCTAATAAAATTGAGAGATTTTCAGAGAGCAATCATGGTTGCTACTTACTAAAATATTTGTTGAATATTGCTTTAGAGAATGATGTAGATCTATAGCATGGAAGAATTCTAGGGAGAAGATCCAACCTTCAAGCTTCTTTCACAAGCTATTCCCTCTTCAAATGAAACCTGCAAAAATGATGATAAATGGATATGTATAGTGATGTATTTGTGAAATCCATGAATACACTTCAAAGATAAAGTTTCATCATGAAAAGACTTGCAGAGCTTAAGGTATTGTAGCCAAGGAAAATACTTAGGAAACTCAAATTTCTCTCCTCCCTTTCCTAGATCAATCTTCGTGTTTTTCAAGTCCTTTTTAGAATGTAATGTAATATGCTTTTTCCATTGATTTCTTAGATTTGGTTTGGTCAAATATGCTAAAGATAGTTAAGTGCATCTGCAGGGACGTTACAATTGTTGGAAAGCATTATGAGGTGGCAACATGCAAGAGTAATGCACATTCTAAGATAGTGTATGGCATGGAATACTAATCTGTCATGTAGATTTCTATGCATTGTGTTGCCATCCTAGGGAAATGGGCTCAAATTTGGCATGTGTGTTCAAATAGGTGATAAGATTAATGCTCTAGTATGGATTCTTGGTAAACTTTGGTGCAAAAGAAATAATATAAGTTTAATTCCAATTGATCCTAGAACATGCTAGAAGAATGGATTCAAAAGTGAGTGTAAGAAATAATGTGAAATTATAGGGTATGCAATTTTTGGCATTACATTTTGCCCCCACTTTAGTAGGCTGATGACACTAAGTGATAAGCATGCTAAAGTACATGAATAAAATACTAAATGAAATGTCATCAAAGGATATCCATAAAAAGGATATTATAGAGGTCATATAGATTCTTCATGTGGAAGGTGAGATGCCCCCAATCTAGAACCTACAAAACCATAGTATTAAGAACTACAAATCCTGAAAAACCACAATGTCAGAAAACAAATACCATGTAATCATGAAAGACATAATAAGAGAGGATTAGATCTAATATAATTTACAAAACAAGCACATTAGTGAACCATATAATCTAATACACAAATAAGGGAAAATATAAAACACACAGTGCACACAAACACATAAATAAAAACTCAAACAAACACACATGCAAAAAGAAAAATAAAAGGAAATTGCTCAAGGGACAAAAAAGGTAAAAATGCTTCAAGGAGTAGAAAATGAAAGGAAGCAACGTATGCGGAACACACTTCCTACACCAATCTAATAAAGGGAATAGTATGCAAATTCTTTTAAATCCTTAGAATTACAGTTATGTTATGGGATTAACACAAAGATTGCAACAGCAAACACAACACAAGAATGCAAGAGAGACACAAGATATATCATGGGAAAAATCTTTTCAGGTGAAAAACCCCACACTCCAAAACCTGCACAATGTATTATCAAAACAAGATTGTTTACAACACACTTGCAATGCAAGTTCTTCCAAGAGTCTACAAATGTTGTTTCTAGAGTAATTCCGGCAGCATAATAGTATCTGTACAAACACTATGCATACTACTACTCCAAACACTGCATTATATAGAGTTTCAAGGCATAACTGAGAAGCTTCTAGAGGTAGGTGTCCATCTTGGCCACATGGCCAATTTCCCATATCAAAGGATACTTGTCTAACATGCATACACCTCTCTTACATCTGTCATACATGGCAGATTTGACTTCCCAAGAATGGAGTGCTCCAGTATAAAAATAGCTATGACAAATGCTCTTACACATCTTACAGTTGTCATAAAATATGCCCATCATAACAACCTTTAATGTTGCAAGATAATCCATCATACAAGACTAAATACATCATATTCCTCTTACAACATGTCATAACCCAACTTGGGCGCCCAAAGATGCTTTTCTCTCATGCAAAGATACTCTCTAACACTTGTCTTCACTTGTCATAGGAATCTCTATACTTGGCTCTTACGCATCATAGATTTTGTCATACAAAATAACTCCTCTGTCATAATCCAAGATGCTGACACATGGCATATTAGTGCCACCTCAAATGGGATGCCAAAATCCACATGTGTTTGACTTGACCATCCAAGTCATATTACAAGTAGGATGACATGTAACAATGCCACCTCATACTAAATGACAAAACAGGATGTGCAAGTAAATACAAAATTAGGAAAATAAATAAATAAATAATCTAATAATCAATGCTAGGAATTGCAAGGTTGAGACACCTTAATTCCCAACATTCTCCCATTTATCAAACACCTTGCAAGAGCCCATAGAAAGACAAGATTTAACTGCTAGGGGTCAAGAGGCCCATAGACTCCAAACACCATCTGAACTTTTATGTGCCCACAGGTTTCGTCAATGCATCTACAGCATTCTTCAAAGTGTCAACCTTCTCCAACATCACCTTCCCATCTTCTACCATATATCAAACAAAATGAAACTGACCATCAATGTGCTTTGTTCTGGCATGGAAAGTAGGATTCTTTGCTAAGCAAATCACACTCTGACTGTCATAATGGATTGTAATATGTCCTGCATCAAAACCAACAGTTGAACACAACCTCTTAAGACAAATGGTTTCCTTACAAGCATGAGTTGCTACCATGTACTCTACTTTTGTCATGGACAAAGCGACCACAGGTTGTCACTTACTCATCCAACTAATAGCACCACCAAACATAGTAAACACGTAAGCACTGGTGGATCTCCTGCTATCAATGTCACCTGCCCAATCAGAATCCACAAATCCATGAATACTCACAAAATGCTAAGGTCTTGTAGGATAACCATGATAACATAGGGAATACTTGGAAGTACCCCCGCAAGTATCTGAACACTCTCTTCACTGCATCCCAATGTACCCCTCCAGGATTAGCCATAAACTGACTAAGGACTCCCACTGCTTGGGCAATGTCTGGTCTTATACAGACCATAGCATACACCAAGCTGCCAACTGTACTAGCATAAGGTACTCTGCTCATATCCTCCATCTTAGAAGGAGACTTTGGACAATCATCAATAGATAACTTTGTCCCCATCATAACAGGAACAGTCAACGATCTGTAATCCACCATACTGAATCTCTCCAACACAATGTTAACATACTTACTCTGGCCTCACCAAAGTTTTATGTTTGCTTTGTCTCTTCTGATCTCCATCCCCAGAATGTACCTGGTCGCCCCTAAATTTTTTATTTCAAACTATGCTAACAACTGAGACTTTAAATCAGAAATCAAAACTTTACCATTCCCGATTAGTAACATATCATCAACATACAATGCTATAATGAGAATGCGATCATTGTCAAATTTGAAATAAACACAATGATTTGATTTCGATCTCAGAAATCTAGTACTCAACACAAAGGCATCAAACTTTTGGTACCACATCCTAGGAGATTGTTTCAAACCATACAAAGACTTCTTTAACTTGCAAACCAGATTTTCTTTACCTTTCACCACGTAGTGCTTTGTTTGTGACATAGATTTCTTCCTCCAAGTCACCATGAAGGAAAGTTGTCTTCACATCCATTTGTTCCACTTCTAAGTCATAAGCTACTGCAAGAGATAATAGGAACCAAATAGATGTCATCTTTAAAATAGGAGAGAAAATATCACCATAATCAATTCCCTCCACCTGAGAATACCCCTTCGCAACCAATTTGGCTTTATATTTCTCAACATTGCCATCTGCACCAAATTTCTTCTTGAACACCCATTTACATCCAACAGGTTTCCATCCTTTAGGCAAAGGCACCAAGTCCCATGTTTTATTCTTTTCCAAAGAAACCATCTCATCTTCCATGGCCTCCTTCCAGGAACCTACATCTTTCATACACATAGCCTCTCTCACAGTTCTAGGCTCATCAGTGTTAGAAATCAAGACAAAATCACAACTAGAATCAAGTAATGAATAACCAAACATGTCAGGTTGCTTCCTGGTTCATGTGGACCTCCTCACAAGCTGAAGTGGAGGTTCTTCATCTTCTTCTAAACTTTCAAAGTTGCTAGAGCTCTCCTCATCATCGGGTTCAACAGGGTCTTTCAGTTTAGTCTTCTCAGGGGTAGTAGGAAACTGAATCACATCCTCTTTCTTTTCCTTTTCTTCTAGTTGTAAAACAACCAGAGAATGAGATACCTCTCTAAAAATAACACTTCTACTATACACAACTTTCTCGACCACAAGATCCCAAAGCATGTACCCTTTCACACCAACACCATAGCCAATAAAGATACACTTAACTACCTTATTTTCCAATTTTGACCTCTTCTCCTTAGGCACATGTGCATATGCCTCTCAACCAGAAACATGAAGATATCTCAACGAGGGCTTCTTACCAGACCACGCCTCCATGGGTGTCTTATCAATGAGCACTGAAGTAGGAGACCTGTTAACCAGGTAGCAAGAAGTGGCTACAGCTTCAGCCCAAAACTTCTATTCGAGGATAGCTCCACTAAACATACTCCTAGCCCTCTCCATCAATGTTCTGTTCATCCTCTCTGCAACTCCATTTTGTTGAGGGTTGTATGGAGTTGTCTTTTATCTTTCAATCTCATGTTCTTTATAAAACTTATCAAACTTTGTAGAACAAAACTCACCACCATTATCAATTCTCAAACACTTAATATTTTTACCAGTCTGATTCTCAACAAAAGATTTAAACTCTTTGAACTGACTAAAGACTTCAGATTTGCTTATGAGAAAATAAATCCATGTCCTTCTACTATAATCATCAATGAATGATACAAATATAACAATTTAGAAATCGAAGGAACATTCATAGGACCAAACACATAAGAATGAATTAGATCCAACACACCATAAGACTTATGAGAACTCGAGTAAAAATGAACATGGTTTTGTTTTCCATATACACAATGTTTGCAAAAGTCAAACTCAAGATTACAATCATTTAACCCCTCAATGAGGTTTTTTTTAGGTCTCTAAGACCCTTCTCACCAATGTGACCAAGTTTCTCATGCTACAACATTGTCTTCTCAGTAGGAAGTTTCATTTCCAAAGCATGAGCACCCTTAGGTACCCAGAAAGCACTGTACCATCGAAAGTTGAAGCAATACATTCTTTACTATTGGTTCCAATGGTGAGGATGAAGAATTTGAAGATCTTTTCTTCAAAATAGAAGAACTAAAGCACTGAGTAGTGCATGCATCTATCTGAAACAAGGTACCTCTCCGAGTACCCTTAGCAAGCACCATAGCTTCTCTTGTCATCTTGCATCATCCACCTGAGAAGACAACTTGCACACCTACATCATTCAATTTACTTACAGAAAGAAGGTTTCATGCTAAACTGGGATGTGCATAACCCCATTAATCCCCTTCACTCGTCCGTCAGGGAATCAGATCAAGACTCTTCCACGGCCAACTATTTTCAAGTGAGAGTCATCACCTAGGTACACCTTCCCATCATCGTATTCTTCATACTTTGTAAACCAACCTTGATGAGAGGTCATGTGGAAGGAAGAACCGGAGTCTATCAACCACACATCTTCTGATGCATGGGTGGCCAAGGCAGCAACAAAAGCATCACCATCATCTTGAGGTTTGTCAGAATCAGATATGTTCTTCTTCTTTTTCTTCTTCTCCTCCTTGCACTCCTTTTGGAAATGCCTAGATTTACCACAGTTACAACACAATGCCTTGGGCTTTCTAGGAGATTTGGATCTCCCATGGGATTTGGATCTGCCCTTTTCATCTTTCTTGACCTTCTTCTTCCCTTTCTCTTTGGGTCCACCATGAACTGCAAGAGCCTCCTTAGCTGACTCAGAAGACTTTCTCCACATTTATTTAGATAATAGCGAAGACACCACTTCATCCATCTTGAAGGTAGTTGTAGTGCTCCCAATGGCCATCACAAGGTGGTCCTACGAGTCTGGAAAAGAACAAAGAAAGGTCATACAATGATCCTCCTCCTCCATCTTTACACCAATGAAAGTCAACTATGCAACTAGCATGTTAAAGGCATTCAGGTGATCTGCAACCGATCCTCCATCTTCCATCCTCAGAGAATACAGCTTCTTCCTTAGGAATAACTTGTTTACTAGGGATTTGGCCTGATAAACATCACCAAGTTTCTTCCATAGCTCTTTCGTGGTCTTCTCTTCATGAACATTTAAAAGGATAGAATCAGCTAAATAGAGTCTCACAAGACCCTTAGCTTTACGATCTTTGAGATCCCAATCTGCCTAAGCCATTGCTATTGGTTTTGTTCTGGAAATTGTTTCCCATAGGTCTCTATCAACAAGCATGTCTTCCATTCTAAGTTTCCACAACTCAAAATTGTTGCCATTAAACTTTTCCAAATCTATCCTTCTGGATGTGCCTAACATCTCCTTCCTATAACAAGATTATAGAATACTCTACATAGACTCCCACTCAATCGAAGATTAGTACAAAAAACCCCTACCCAACAACTAGGATCAAAGGTGATCAAGCTTTGATACTAACTAAAAGGAAGCAAGGTACGCGGAATACACTTCCTACACCAATCTAATGAGGGGAATAGTATGTAAATTCTTTTAAATCCTTACAATTACAGTTATGTTATGGGATTAACATAGAGATTACAGCAACAAACACAACACAAGAATGCAAGAGAGACACAAGATATATCGTGGGAAAAACCTTTTCAGGTGAAAAACCCCACACTCCAAAACCTGCACAATGTATTATCAAAACAAGATTGTTTACAACACACTTGCAATGCAAGTTCTTCCATGACTCTGCAAATGTTGTTTCTGGAGTAATTTTGACAGCATAACAGTACCTGTACAAACACTATGCATACTACTACTCCAAACACTACATTATATAGAGTTACAAGGCATAACTAAGAAGCTTCTAGAGGTAGGTGTCCATCTTGGCCACATGGCCAATTTCCCATATCAAAGGACACTTGTCTAACATGCATACACCTGTCTTACATCTATCATACATGGCAGATTTGACTTCCCAAGAATGGAGTGCTCCAGACTAAAAATAGCTATGATAGATGCTCTTACGCATCTTACAGCTATCATAAAATCTGCCCATCGTAACAACCTTTAATGTTGTAAGAGAATCTGTCATACAAGACTAAATATAGCATATTCCTCTTACAATATGTCATAACCCAACTTGGGTGCCCAAAGATGCCTTTCTCTCATGCAAAGATACTCTCTAACACTTATCTTCACTTGTCATAGGAATCTCTATAGTTGGCTCTTACGTGTCGTACATTTTTTCATACAAAATAACTCCTCTATCATAATCCAAGATGCCAACTCATGGCATATTAGTGCCACCTCAAATGGGACGCCCAAATCCACGTGTTTGACTTGACCATTCAAGTCATATTACAAGTGGGATGACATGTCACAATGCCACCTCATACTAAATGATAAAATAGGATGTGCAAGTAAATACAAAATTAGGAAAATAAATAAATAAATAATCTAATAATCAATGCTAGGAATTGCAAGGTTGAGACACCTTAATTCCCAATAGAAAATGCTGTAGGGAGCAAAGATGGACACTTCAGGGAGTGAAATTGTTGCAGAGAGTAAAGATAAACACTTCAAGGAGCAAAAAAGGGATAGACACCTTAGGGAGTGTGCCACCAACGTGCTTGGTGTGAAGTGGTATACTAGGGGTGTTTCCAAGGATGGACACAAAAGATAACATAGAAGAAAGAAAAAACACATGAAGAAACATTAAGGGATCTACGTGCTTGGGATTGGTTTGAGTATAATGGAATGATAGTCATGAAGGGACAAGGATGGAATTGTCATCATCCCCAAGCATGTAGAATGTAATAAGAACATAGGGGGAATGACACATAAAATGTAATCAAAGAAAGAAATAAAAATTGGATCAACATGGAAGAGACCTAAATGTCTTAATGCTTTGCATCATCCCCAAGATGTCAAGAAAACCAAGGATACAATAGATAGAAGAAATTAGGTACATATAGTAGAAAGTGACAAAATTTTGTTTCCCTTGTATCCATGTACCTTTGGGGGTAACAAGGATCCTTCAAGAGAAACTAAAAAACACACATCAAGGAATCATATGGGGGTAAAAGGATAGTCAATAAAATAACTACACAATTAAAATGAAGGTATCACTACTCAGAGTCAACATCTAACAAATCATCCCCTTCCCAATCTTGATCATGATAGGGGGAAGGAGGATGATAGGTTAGTAGGACTATAGCTAGAGCAGTACTAGGAGAATAGCCATCATCAAGATGTGGAAGGGCAACTATAGGAGTAACATCCTCCAGAACACCCTCAAATGAAGCTAGGATCAATGACTTTGTGAAAATTGATGACAATGAAGGAATATCCATAGTGGTCTCGAACATATATTTCTTAGGAGAGGAATATGCTAGAACTATTCCTTCATAAAGAATAATTTATTGTCACTCAATACTAACATTAGGAGTAGGATTCATGAGAGAAATAGAGGTAGGGGAGGATGAAGAAGGGTCCAAAGGTGGAGTAGGAAGGTTGGTCTTCGGTCTACGAAAAGGCAAACTGGGATAACACTCCTTATATTTAGGCTAAGGGTGTGGAATATCAATATCAAGCATGGTAGGGAAGAACTGAGGGAAGATATGGTGGAAGGTGCACTGGAAAGGCAATAGAGAATCTAGTGTTTCCTTGGAAATGACTGAAATATTGGGCATATCGAGAGGTTCAGAGAAGGGTGCCTAATTCAAGGTAATAGGAATGATTAGAGGATCGATTAAGAAGTCAAAATGACTTGAACTTTCTTGGTGTTAGATTGGTCTGGATCCTAGGGTTGTTCATTAGTTATGGGATCATTAATGTGAGCTTTGGCTACAACACATTGATGATTCTTGCAAGCTCATGCAAGTTGATTATGTCGAGTGCGAGATACAAGTTCTAAAGAAGAAAGAGCATCTACACGCATGATCTTCTTTCCTTTATCCATTAAAGTGATAAAAAGAGGAACAAAAGCAATCACTCAAGTTTGAGAGACCACTAGAGGGAGAAGTCTTGAAAGAGAAGGCTTAGAAGTAGAAGGATCAAGCTTGGAAGCTGAAGGAGCACTAGAACCATCTTGATTTCCCTTATATTGCAAATAGACTTGTAACAACAAGTCTACTTGAGGTCAAATTGGTTCAGTGGGTGTTGGCCAGAAATAGTCTAAGGAGAAGTTACCCCATTGTTGGAGTGGCTAAAATCCACTATGAGGCACAATGTATAAAACTCCATTATGCAAAAACTTAAGGCATTTTTGAATTGATGAAGAGACCACTTTCATTCTTGTAAACCATGGTTGGCCCAACAAGACATGACAGCGATCTGATGTGGCTATGATGGAAAATGGGACATCTAGGGTCTTGGGTTCTACCTAGATTGATAGGATGATCGACCCCAAAGTAGGAAAGTGCATGCCATCGTGGGTCCTAATGGAAACATCAAATGGGTTATATGTGTCTCTATGAAGTTTATGGATACATAGAAATCTATCTATGATGACATTAACAATGCTAACAAGTCAATAAAAGTGCCACAAAGGGTTTCAAGTTGACCTAAGTGATGACATAGAGAGGACCATCAGGTGCATTTGGAGTAGTGTCAGCTAAAGAAAATTTAATGATTGGTTCAGTGGTGGGTCTTCTCTAAGCTATCTGAGGTTGGGTTTATACTACCCCCATCATGGAAAGGAAAGGAGAAGCAGATTGGATTGGCATTCTCTTCCAACTCAGGTGGTGGAGAGTTTAGATCAACAAAGTTGGAAGAGTACTGAGGGAAATGATTTGTGTAAATCTAGATATCTTGGTTTAGTTTAGCTACAAATGTATTCCCTTATCATTTTCCCTAGAGACTGCAATGGTGTTCAAGTCAATGAGGCCTTGCATGATGTGTTTAAGATGAATACATCACTCTGTGTCATGTCTTGGTACTCAATGATATTGGTAGAATGCTTTGGCATCATAATTGTTTGGGAGTCTCTTGTTTGGATCTAGGGATCTAATGGGTGGTAGCTGCACTAAGTTGTGAGTGAGGAGCTTGTACAACATTGATTGAAGGGACTTGGATAAAGGAGTGAATTGTCTAAAATTTTGTTGTCTCAAGGTCATAAGAGCCATGACCTCAAATATAGGTGTGGTGGTTGTGTTGTCATTAACAATAGTAGGAGATGTGTTTTTGAAAAATTAGTAGTACCCTTTTTAAAGTTTTTTTGGAGGTGTTTGAAGATAAACAAGAGTCGATGAAGAAGAAGATGCCTCAAACTGGTCAATTGACAGTTGATATTCTTTAGGAGTGTTGCATAGATGAACAAAACATGGGTACCACATGATTAATATATTCTCCCTAAATGTAGGTTGGAGGTTTTCAATAAAGACTCCCTACATATTATAGTCAAGAAGAGGATATGGTATCTATTAGAAGAGTGACTGATATCAAAAGATGAAATCAATAACCTTTTCTTGTGCCTCTTGTTTGCAATAGACTAGGTCAGCAAATGTGGTATGGGGCCCTATGTTTGTTTGAAAGTGTTGTAGGAATTGGTTAATGAGTTGGTTAAAAGAACTAATTGAATGATCAGGGAGTGAGTAGAACCAATCCAACACACTATCTTTCAATGAGCATGGGAAAATTTTTGCTAACAACTCATCTTGGAAGATGAAATCAATGCACAATGATGTGAAAGTAGACACATGAGTTTGTGGATCCCCTTTGTCATTGTATTTCTCAAATCAAGGCACTTCAAAGCCTATGGAAAATGAGGTAGCAAGGGTGTGTAATGATAGTGGATTGCAACAAACATAGGGTTATATGATAGGTTGTGAAGAAGTGGTTGAAAGAGAAGATAGCTATTATTGAAGGATACTAACATTTTACATAATCTAATTGATGACAAGATATGAGTGTGTAGAGGAGGTCTAGCAACTTAGTGGATACAATGGTGCCAAATGAAGGTATGAAAGTCATATTCTAAGAAGGGAATGTTTGTGTAGTCACAGAGTGTGAAATAGTGGTGTGCCCACCCATAAAATTGAATGATAATGGTTGGGAAGGGGGGAACGAATCCATATGAGTGGATAGGGTTCCTCACCATTCCTAATGGTGAAATATTTTGTGAAATACTAGTGGCTATTTATGCAGATGTTGACATGTGAATAGTATAGATGGGCATTGGCATAGAAATTTATGTGTTGGTGTTATGATAATGAGATCTCTAGGTGCCTCCATGAGAGGTTGCTAAAGTAGGCACATCACAATGAATGATGTGAACAAGTCCACAAAATAAATTGAGGCCTCCAAAATGAGTTGTCAACATCTTCCTAAGGGGTTCTACAATAGGAGTAGTATCAGATGCAGCATCCTGAGTTAAGAATGTTTGGAATTATTGAAGCTGCTAATCTAAGTTTTGGTTTTGGGTAGATGAAGGTGTTTTAAAGGCACTCTCATGATCAAAGTCTATATCTATGTTGTGAAAATTTGTGGCTAATACAAGAGGTGGTGTAGATGACTATTGAAGAAATATTTGTGAGTTAGGAGGCAATGTGGTAATGGCAGAATCATATGAGAAAGAAGGAAAATTGCTAGTTTTTGTGGTCGGAGTGGTAGAAGTGTAAGATTTATACAAGTTGCAATTTCTATAACTCCTACACACAATGTTATTAGAATGTGAGGAGTAGGCCATAAATCTCATAGAGCTCACAAAAAATAGTTTAGAATGATGGTGGCTCGGTATAGGTGTCAAAACTTGTGTGTGAGACGGTGACGATATGTTTTTAATACCATTCACACATTTAGTCATCATCATGACATTATTGTGTACAATATGTGTTTAAACCTTGAATAACATTAATACCATCTTGTCCTTCTTTTATCAATTCTCTTATGTGGTGGATCACAGGGACAACTTCTTCTGCTATCCTTTCATTTCCAACAAATTCTTGAAAATCGGTTAAGTCTTTATCAAGTTTATTTATTTGCTCATTAGGAAAATGTGTGACCACCTCAATAGTGTCCTCAACATCATGAAATACTTGATCTTCCATAGTGGTTGTATGAGGTATAGTATCTTGCAAAATTTGTGACTCTCTTTTTGTAAAGAAGGTATTCAATGGATTTTCAGAAGTAGGAATATCGTTTTCTTCGAAAGCACTAGATCCCATGAGTCTCCTACTTCTTCTTAAATGGATATTTCTATTAGGGCAGTGGGTTATAATACTCATACGAAATCATGCAACACTCAATGCATAGACTAGTAGAACAAACCCTAGGAGCAAGATATGTTTAAGATCCAAAATGCTTGTTTTTTTTTCAACTTTTTTTTTTAATGCAAATAAGTGAAAGAAAAGGTGTTGTAAGGAAATTGATGAAGTGAAGCAAGTGATATGTTTGATATCAGTACAATAAAGCAATAATATCCTTTACAACACACTTTTGATGCAAACCTAGAGTGATGACAAGTCAAAACCTAGTGAAAATACACTAAAATATGAAATTTTCACAAATTTTCAATGCAAAGACCCAATAAAAAGGGTGTTGTAAACAATTTTAGGATGGAAAGAAGATAATTACAATAATATCAGTCACCTAAAGCCATAAAATTTTTCACAACATGCTTATGGTGCCAATCTAAGTCAAACCCTAGTGAAAATATAGCAAAAATATGCAATTTTTCACAAAATTTCAATGCAAAGGCCCAATAAAAAGGGTGTTGTAAAGAATTTGAGGAGGGAAATTAGATAATAACCATGATAACATGCAATTAGTGTAGAAAAATCCTTCACAACATGCCTAGGATGAGAATCTAGAGAGATGATAAGGCCAAATCTAGTGAAAATGCAAGGTTTTCAAACCCTAGACGTGAAATTTTGCAAGAAAGTCACTATGATGAAACACTACAGTTAGAAATCAGTCCTAATGATTGTTTTAAAGGGGTAGTAAAATCTGAAACAATATTTTGACTACAAACCCTAGCTAATGCACAACTAGGTTATATGGAAAAATGCACAATTTCAAGCAATTTTTATCAATTTAAACATGAAAATGCAATGTAAATGAATGATGAATAATGAATTTTTGTATTTTAAATCAGATCTGATGATTTTGACAAAAATTTATTGAAATTAAATTCCAACAATTCAAATTATTTGAAAATGCAAGCTAAAAATGCCAATTTTTTTTAAAAAAATTCAAATTTGTCAATTTTTTTGTAACTTTTTGAATGCAATAAGATGAACAATGAAATGAATGAATGAAATGAATTTAAATCTGAAGCACAACACTCATCAAGGTGCCAAAAAGTCCAAAAACATGGGTTCACCAAAATGTTTAGGGTTAAAAATGAAGAGGATTGATTTTAATGGTTTGTTTTGATCCTCCTTTCACCACTAAACATTCAAGGGCATTTGACCAAGTAGAAAACTCTACTACAGATCTCCTATCACTTGGAACATAGGAGAAGATTGGAATTATGTAGATTTGTTGTTCAATTAAGCCCAATTATGCTCAAACCCCTAATTTCAAGAAATCGTAAACAAACAGACTAATTATGGAAAATGATCACACATAGAGATATCAAATGACAACCAAATGCATACCAGATTTTAGAGTTTGGTGTGTGGAAAAGTCAGGGACTAATGAGCGGGTGCCCTAGTCTAGTGCCACATTTTTTGTCAGGATCTGAGAATGTTGTCTGGAACCTATTCCTGTTGTTATGGAGATTTTACAATTACAGGATCTAGAGGACTAATGAGTGGGCGCCTGAGTCCAGGTCCCTATTTTCTTCTCTGATCTGCAATTCTGACAGTCTGCACTGCTCTCCTATAACTCCACTTCTTTTGCTTTCACAACCTATAACCTACAATCACAGAAAAATGGGTTGGGGGTTGTTGTGTTCAGAGGCTTGCCTCAGTCAAGCCCCGGAGAGACATTCAATTCATCCGAACATCGTTGTCAGATAAAGATTGTGTATCCCCGTGGGATAAAGGTAAAACCCAAATGATAAATGATAGAAAACACAATTGATATCACCTTGTAGTGAACATCTCATGGAAGGAAGATGCTCTTCATGCCATGAGGAGATGGATGCCAAATCTGCAAATACAAACACAATAAGAACAAAATATTGCTCTGCAACACAATGAATGCCTTGAATCAATTTCACAAAAGCCACAAGTTCACAATTGCCATCTCTCTAGTTTACAAATGAATCATGAATCATGCTTATATATGCAACTACAAACATTCCCGCTAAGAATTTCGTAATTCAAACTTAGGATGTCAGCATAGGACCTAAATAACGGTCATAAACCAACACCCAAAAATAGGTCCTAACCTAAAATAGGGCAAGACTAGGGCGTGGGCGCCGAAGTCCTCCCCCCTATTTTCAGGCATGAATCATCATAAATGTACCCCTTGAGTCCCAATTATCATGAAACTTCAGGATTTTCTCATCGGGAGTCATCAAAATCATGTAAGATGCTCTAAATGCATTCTAAAGGACCCAGGAGCTAAACCTTAAGAGGAAAAAGCCCCCAAGGATACTTTTTCTAACATAACAGTCTCATCTTGTAGATTTAGAAGACATACTTGAGGGGATTTCTCTCCTCTTTGATGACAGTTTCAGCACGACTGTTGATTCATCTACATTATCTTTGGAGATTGACATTGATGAGTTTCCTTTTTCACTTGATTTGTCTCATTTCTTGGTTGAGTTTGATCATGATTATGTGGTGGATTATTCATGCTTGGAGACTCCTGTTCAGTCTTCAGAGACTTCTATTTGGAGACTTCCTTCCTCCTTCCTTCAGTTGGACATAAAGTGGCTTCTTCATCATTCGGTGGACTTGTTTCTTCCGAAGGGGAGAGGTGTTGCTTGTAGGCATTGGATCATCTTTTGTTTCTAGGCACACTTCATTGGCATTGGAGCTTCTTCATTATGGGGGGGATATAATGTCTCTCTTTTTCCTTCCTATGGGGGTATCATTGATTATATATACATGATGTATGTAGTCCTTGGGGGGTACTAGTGAGTCCTCCATGCATCATCTTATTTATTTCTTTTTCTCTCTTTTGGAGAGGAGTTTTGTCCCATAGGGTTTTATCCTTTTCTCTGCTTGTGAGATATTGTATTTCATCACATTTGCATTGTAAATGGGTACCTAACATGGTTGTGTAGCTGGGACCCATATTGCATCTTGTTCATATTGCATAATAATCTTCTCCCTAAGTTGCACTTAAGGGGGGGTGCTGGAGTAAATATGGTTTTACATATTTACCTATGCTTAAGTTTACTTAGGCATCCAGCATTATTAGTTATTTATTAGTTGCATATTAGTTTTTTAGTTATTTATCATTTCGGTAGTTGAATAGTTGGTTGCCTCCACACAATCATTCCTTGCCTTTATAAGCAAGGTTCTGTATATTATTTTTTGCATCTCATATCTCAATATTTTTCATCTATTTGGTGAAATAGCCTCATGCTTCTCTCGTATTGTGAAGGTGTTTATTTTTTAGATTGTGCTCCTAGGAGGTGCTTTACACTCACACACGGAAAGAGCTTTCCGTTGACTATAAGAAGTCAAAAATTTGACATCGTGGGAAAAAGTTATGGCCTATAGAAAAAAGATATGCCCAATAAGCCTATAAGATTGGCACTGGTGGTTGGCCGGTGGCCAGTGGGTGACTGGCCGGTGGCTAGCTAGTAGCCCACCGGTGGCGGTGGTGCTCCAGCAGCACATGGGTAGTGCCTTGACTGAGGCATGGTGGCGGATTTGAAGTTCTTTTGAAAAAGGTTTAAATTTTTTAAAAAAATTATGTTTTAAAAAAATTTTGCCCTTGTGTTAAACCGGTGGCCGGGATGGGGGCTATAGAGCCTGCTAGCCTCGAACCCACCGGTCGGGACCCTACCGAGGGCCAACAAGGGTTGACACCCCTACGATCCGGCTAGGGGCCCGTTGGCCAAGGGGGACCCCCTGGTATGGGGGTTTGCGAACCCAGTACCAGGGGTCAGTCCCTTGCAATTTTTTTTATTAAATAAATCTGAAAACCTTTGAATCAATTTTTTTAAATAAAAATGCAGATTTTGTACTGACGTGATGTCGATTGTACATGCACAGACACCGACCGTACAGATTCCTTCCAAGATTCCCCTAGGGCATCAAAAAATGGTGAAATTTTTTTGTCTCCAAATATAGGCAAATTATATGTTTTTCTTCACTTGCGACACCTCTTGAATCCAATGGTAGGGTCTGTTTTTGCCCAAGAGGCTTCCTTCAAAATCTAACCTCCAAAACCCTCCATAGAAAGAGCCCAAATCAAAAACCCACATGCCAAATGTCTATGAAACCCTAGATCTGCAACAACCCAAGTCTGCAAATAGCCTTGTAACCCTAAAAATGCCTTCATTCTTTCTTGCAAAGCCATGGATTCCACTATACACAAAAATCCACTCATAGCTAGGGTTATCAAATAGGGATTTCCTCCCAAATCATGGTAACCAAGCTCTAATACCAAATGTTGGAAATATGCATCCATATAGACTAATTCCTCATAACCCAATAGGAGATTAAATGTGCAACATAACCAGAAATCCACATGCAAAAGAAATAGACAATCATACTATCAATGGTGACACAAGATATACCCTGGGAAAACCCTCACAAAGGGAAAAACCTGACCTCCAAAAGCATGCATCTCTCATGTATTATTCAGCAATAAATAATATATACATATGTAGATATCACCTCTGAAACATCAAGCTATGTCTACCTGCACTCCATATGAACAAGCATGTACCATACATCCCATGCCATGCTTCAAAGCCTCACACAACCAACCTGCAAGAGAAGCTACAACCTAGCCAAAGGCAATATGCCTTCACTCTCAACCTCTTACTCAACAACTACCCATGTGTTTTCTTTTATAGACATAAGCTCACACAAATTTACGACATGTGTTATTATAATACCATTTTCCCCAAAACCATGTGTCTACAAAATGATTGACCCTGATCTGATTATTGGTACTAAGTTTTCCCAAATAATCAAATAATTACAAATAAAGTAATTAACCCAATGTTACATACAACGATTACAAGTGGCACCCAAATAAATATCTAATGTGGCTAAACACATCACATGATGCACCACAAATAAATATTTATTTTACATAATAAAATAATACCAATGTTATGCGAGGTGTACAACACACCTACTCCAACAAAAGCACATATATATGTGTGTTTTTGAATTCATTTGTAGGGAGGATAGTGATAGTAAACTTGAAGCATTGGCGTAAAGAGCATTCAAAGAATTCATTATGACTCTAGAGTGGATTTGTATTGTTATTTTGTGTTATTACAAGTTTTGAAGTTATCATCTATCTCTCCTTATGAGTTCAAGAGCATTCATCCTCCTAAGGGTTTCATCACATAGGTGATATCATTTGTGTTCATTAGTATTTGATTTCATCATCATTGATTTATGTGTTAGCCTCTGCCCTGCTAGGGCACACACTCTTTATCAAACAATATTGTTGGGAAGCCTAAATGTTATCCCAAGATTTGACTGAGGCATGTCCCTAAACACCATAACCCCCAAACCCCTTTTATTCTTGTGTGCGGGTTACAGGTGTGAGATCTAAAAAGGTGAAGGTACAGGAAGATTGAGTAATGGAAAGGGTTTTAGGATCTGACAGCATTTCAGGAATATTCCTCTATGGAAAACTTGGGCACCCGCAAAATAGTCTTTTTACCTAAACAAACATCAAATCTGGCATCAAGAGATTCTTTGTGACATTTCTCTAGTTTTCAATTTCTGAAGATTCCATCCTTATGGACTTGGGCACCCATGAAATAGTCCTCCAAATTTCTAGCTTCTGGGACACAGGTTCTGATATCTCTCTGATTACTCTTGTGAAATTAGTTCTTGATTATCTGATGTACATCTCTTGTTGTAATAAGATCTTTACAAATCTAGGGTTTAGTGTATTAGTTAACCTAGGAGTTGATAAAAGTTCTAATTAAATCTGATCTTTCCATAGCACTCTTGAGTACAAGATCTGTAGTTGAGTCCTCCTCCATTTGGTAGTGATTTGGCTTGGTTTTGTCCTTGAATGTTATTATGGAGAGGGTTTGATCTAGTGTACATGCTAGTCTTCATCATTCATCTTTTTCATACATAACATTTTGGTGAACCCAAAGCTCTGAGCATTTGTATCTTGCTAAGTGTTGAATTCAGATCTTGCATTAATTCATAGCATACTTATCATTATTCATTAGAATATTTTCCATAATCTTGGAAAAAAAAGTGAAAAAAAAAAAAGCATTATATGCTAGAAAAGGGCATAGTTTTGCATTGCTTTCATTGTATATGATAGAAAGATTTAAGTTTCTAATTTTTACATCAGATCTGATCCATATTACAGTATACAATCATTTCATGGTATTGTACCTTGCATTTGAAGATCTCATTTGCTAGGTTTTTGTTGAAAATTTTGTATCCTTCTTAAAACCTAGTCAATTCTCAAAAGCTAGGATTTGTAGTCAAAATCTTATTTTAGATTTTGTTGCTATCATAAACATTCAATCATAACTAATTTTGCCTTGAAGTGTCGCATTATCTTTCATCTGAAAAATCACAATTTTTGCAATTACACATTTTGTATTTCAACATTAATAACTTTAGCATCTTCTTCACACTTCTTTGTGCAAAATCTTAAAATCATTTACATTGACTTTTTCACAACACTCTTCACATTATACTCACTTTGTTTTTAGTTAAAATGTTGTGTTTTTGATCTTCAAAAACTTGATTTCCTCAAACTAGTGTCTGGGTGTGCAACGAGCTATCATACGTTCATCACGAATGCTTCTTGTAATTCATCTTTGGAAGCTTTTTTTGCATACATCATAGATATTGATAATTTCTCTAAATTCACTAATAGGTATCCTCAAGTCTTAAAACAAATAGCATAAATATATGATATTGACATTTCTATGTGTTCCACATATGAAATTCTTTGTTATAAATTTGATTTTGATAGTTTCACAGCTCTCATGAGTATATACCCTTCGATATTAGAAAATATCACTAATTTCATCTCCATGAACGATCACAAGGAAGATGATGATGAAGATGCTCCTTCTCTTACTACATTTCATCATGATATCATGGACATCATTTATAAGACATATGAGGCTGATATAGCCTTGTTTGCCTCATCCAATGATTTGGATTCATCTCCCAAAATGATCCCCACTTGTGAGGAAATTGTGGAGCAAGAAGAAGAAATTATTGGTACATTCCTTAATACCACTCTACCATCTCTTCATTCTAATGCTCTCCCTGTAAAATATGAAGCATTAGAAGATGAAGACTCCTTTTAAAAAGAATCCTCACTCAATTGATAATGGATGTTCATCTACTAATCTTAAATCTCTTCTCAACAACATCTTAAATGAGGCTCATACTATGGATTGCTTACCATTGCTTGAACATTTAAGTACCTTGGATATCTCTAATGATGCGGAGATCATGTATTGTCCTCCTAAATTAAAACCTTTGAGGATGGATGTTGAGCTTACACAAAATGAAAATATTGTTCTTAAGGTTCAAGGTGCTCCAACACCACCTCAACCGATAGAAATGAGAATATTTAAGGTTTCTCCTCCACCATCCTTACATATAGCAAGAGAAAACCTTCAAGAGTGAAGTTTTTAATTACCAAATCCTATGGCTTCCTCTTCATAAATACCAGAAAATATGGACAACACAGCTAAAATAACTGAGAGAAGGAAGAACAAAGCACTGGGACTTAACAGTAAATATAAAGATCAAGATCAAAGATAACAGGTAAGTATTTTTCATCCATTTAGCCACTTTTGATGTAGCACCTCTTTGAGTTTCTCTCATGGCTGGCCTCCTCTCATGTGTTGTATTCCCTCGTGATGTGTTAAATGTTGTTTAGGTCTCCTTGGATGACCCTTGATACTTTTGTAAGGTAAAGGATACAAAGAGATCGCTTCTGTTGTCACCCTTCTTCTATTTGTTTCTCTATTTCTTCTATTCCTCTCTCTCTTATTGTAATTGTTTTGTGTGATGCCTTGGGGTGTAACGTATCTTCCCACGTTGTGAACCTAAGCCACTTTTGTCTCCTCTCTCACTTTTAGTGTTTCAATTCTTCAGTAGCTCTATTAGTCAGTAGATGATGAAAACAAATAAATATTGATAAGGACCATGTGTCCCTACAGCAAGAAAGCAAAAATGGACCTAGTCCATATATGAAGATGGGGTTGATATATTGCTGACATTTGACTAGTGCAATCACCTCGTGTTGTGACCATGTATCGTATTGTGAAATTGTTATAACAAACCTTCGCAATACTCTAAATCTGCTTCTATGCACTTGTGATTGTTTTGTATCTCACCTTGTAACTACACTTGGTTTTGAGGTACCTGAAGTATAACCTCACGGCTATACTTAGTTCCAAACCTGTAAGTGTAGCCTTAGTCTATTATGTGATACGCTAAATGATTTCTATGTAAGTTTCATAAATTTCTTTGGTTATTATTTTAGCTTTGATTTTTTAACAAAAGTTTATATATTGTCGATTATGTTAGTAAATGATATTGATGTGTTTGTGGGAATATTTGGTTATTGCAAGTACATGTCACTTTGGGGCATGGGCTTTGTGAAAGCTCTTGTTCCCTTGCATGTTTTCACTTTACCTTAAATGTGATTGATACTAAAAAGTGGGATCAACCACTTTAAGGTGGGGGCATATATTATGGTATTTTAGATACTGTTGATGAAGCGTGTTTGTGTATGCTTCCTTTTCACTGTAAAGTGTCTGCGAATACAAGTGGGGTTGTGTACTTTGTTTGTTTTACATATACCTCCTTTTTACTGTAAGGCGTATGCAGATGCATGTGGGGTTGTATACTTTGTGGATGCTTCCTTTTCACCATAAGGCATTTGCAGATGCAAGTGGGGTTGCATTTTAAAATCCCTTCTACATATGGTGGGATTGTGTTTTCCCTTAAGTGGTTGCACATCCTTTTAAAAAGTCTTCTCCGGAGGTGGGGTTGGATCTTGAGTTATTCACCCTTAAGCCTGTCTTTGGTGGTTGTGGTAGCGCAGCTCAACCTTCAAGTGTGTTTGGTGTGTCTTAGATAGTGGAGCGTAGTGATGAGCTCCTCCCTATCACCTGTGTTTTTTGTGTATAAGATGTATAGTGTGTTGACGACATACTCTATGATGCTCATATATTCTATGTATTTTATGTGTGTCTTCCTTGTGTGTTTGCATGGTTTAAAAGTGCATAGCGATGAGCTCCTCCCATGCCGTGTGTTTTGCATGTTTTAGTGGTTTAAAGGCACATAGCAATGAGCTCCCTCCACGCTATGTGTTTTGTGTGTCTTTGATGGTGGCGCGTAGCGATGAACTCCCCCCATCACCTAGTTAGGATTATATATATAATTTTTTAATCGTATCTTCTCTTTGTGTATGCCTTGTGTATTGCGTGACTGTATTCATGTCTTCTCTATGTATTGCATGCTTTACTATCTTCTTCATGTATTGTGTATTTCCTTACTATATTCACTGTGTCTTATGTGACTGTCAAGTGTTTTCTTATGTTTTCTTAAGCTTGGGGGCTATAAATGGTCCTTTAAACTTAGGGTGTGTCTTCACTCTAGTGTTTGATATGCTTCAACCGTACTTTAATGCATGTACTGATCATAAGATCATACACACATTAAAGTGGGGGCTAAATGTTATGGAGTAAAAAGTGAACACATGCCTTTTTACCTCCTAGTTTAGCTCCTAGGTCCCCATGATAACATTATACATGCAAAATATTCATCCCAATGCAAAACCCCCCAAAACCAATGCAACTTGGGAACACAGGGCCCATACTTTACCTTACCTTAGACCAAAAAGTTGGTTGGGGCAAATTTAAATGAATGTCACCAGAAGACCTTAAAAAAGGTTTCTCCTTGTCGGCTCTTTTTGTTAATTTCACGGATGTTAGCAAGAAAGCATATATATGTGTGTTTTTGAATTCATTGGTAGGAAGGATAGTGATAGAAAACTTGAAGCATTGGCATAAAGAGAATTCAAAGCATTCATTGTGATTCTAGAGCATATTTGTATTGTTATTGTGTGTTGTTGCAAGTTTTGAAGTTATCATCTATCTCTCCTTATGAGTTGAAGAGCATTCATCCTCCTGAGGGTTTCGTCACATAGGTGATATCATTTGTGTTCATCATCATTTGATTTCATCATCATTGATTTGTGTATTAGCCTTTGCCTTACTAGGGAACACACTCTCTATCAAACAATAGTGTTAAGAAGCTTGAATGCTATCCCGGGATTTGATTGAGGCAAGTCCCTAAACACCATAACCCCCAAACCCCTTTTCTTCTTGTGTGCAGGTTACAGGTGCAAGATCTGGAAAGGTGAAGGTACAAGAAGATTGAGTAAGGGAAAGGGTTTTAGGATCTGACAACATTTTAGGAATATTCCTCTGTGGAAGACTTGGGCACCTACGAAATAGTCTTTCTACCTAAATAGACATCAAATTCGGCATCAAGACATTCTCTGTGACATTTCTCCAATTTTGAGTTTTTGAAGATTCCATCCTTCTGGACTTGGGCGCCTGTGAAATAGTCCTTCGACTTTCTAGCTTCTGGGACACGGGTTCTGATATCTCTCTGATTACTCTTGTGAAATTAGTTCTTGATTATCTGTTGTACATCTCTTGTTGTGATCAGATCTTTACAAATCTAGGGTTTAGTGTATTAGTTGACCAAGGGTTTGATAAAAGGTCTGATTAAATCTAATCTTTCCATAGCACTCTTGAGTACAAGATCTGTAGCTAAGTCCTCCTCCATTTGGTATTGATTTGGCTCGATTTTGTCGTTGAATGTTATTGTGGGAGAGGGTTTGATCTAGTGTGCATGCTAGTCTTCATCATTCATCTTTTTCATACATAATAATTAGATAGAAAACAACTCCATATACTCCATGACAAAATAGCTTCGTAGAATAGATGAACAGAACTTTGATGGATAGAGATAGAAGCATGCTAAGTTTGAACAATGCTTTTGGGCTAAAGTTGTATACATTACTTGTTACCTAGTTAACAAATCTCCCACTTTTGCTCCAGTTGACAAAACATGGGGTATGAGGTATGGGTGGGTAAAATACCATTGGCTTATCATTTAAAAGTATTTTCCAATGAGGCATATGTTCATATTCCTAAAGAGAAACATTTGAATCTTGATTTTAGGGCTAACAAGTGTGTTTTTGTGGGATATGGTGAGAAAATTAAGGCTTATAAGCTTTGGGATTTTGTAGCATTGAAAATGTTATATTCTAAGGATGTTATTTCTAGGGATCTTATGGTGGTTACATATGTTGAAATCCTCATGAAAAGCCTAACAAAATAGTGCATTTTGATGTCAAGGATAAATGACAAGAAGATGCAAATGCAAAACAACAACAAGATGGAAAGGATGAGGGAGAAGGTTCATATTCAAGTTTTGATGAGGAACTATAGTAGCCTCTTGTTACACCACTCAAACGGTCCACTAGATGATAAAATATAGTCGAAAGGCATAACCCTTTTGATTACAATTGTGTATTTGATATATCATGTACTGAGAACGAATGTGGATCTATGAAGAAATCTTTACCTTTATATGAACATGAGTCCTGGTTAATCCATGAAAGATGAAATAAAGGTCTTGGAAAAAAGTGACACAAGAGATCTAGTTGAACTAATTGAGGGGAGGAAATTCATTGGATGTAAATGGGTATTTAAAAAGAAATTTAGAGTAGATGATAAGTTAAAGCGATGCAAGGTCCATTTAGTCCAGCTAAGGGTTACTTCTAGGTTGAGGGAGTGGATTTTGGTTAGATATTTTCTCTTATGGCTAAGCTAACCTCTATTAATTTATTTTTATGCATTTTTGTTTCTTTTGATTTAGAGGTAGAGCAAACGGATTTAAAAACTATATTTCTATATGGGGATCTTAATGAGGAAATATTTATGAAATGGCCAAAAAAACTTATCGTGAAGGGATAGGAACATTTGGGTTTACAAGTTGAAGTGATCTTTGTATGGTTTGAAGCATTCACTGAGAATGATATCAAAAATTTGATGATTTTGTATTGGATCATGACTTTGTTGTAATTGAAGTAGATCATTATGTTTATTTTAAATTAATTAATGATCCACTGGTGACCTTTTTTTTTTAAATGCGCCTGGTAGACTTTTTAACATGACTGGCGATGCTAGTGTGACACGCCCTCCGGCTCCACGCGAATGCTTTTTCCCGGAGCAATGAACCGGTGAGGCCACAACATAGGGGACCTCATCCCCTAACAAGAACACTTCAAACCTGTGAGCTCGTTGGCCCAGCGGGGGTTTGAACTCTGGTGGCTGCCACTTCAACCAAGTGACTTAACCACTGAACCATGCCCTTATCAGTGATCCACTGGTAACCATTGTCCTATATGTTGATATGTTATTTATTGGTAATGATAAGGGAATGATTAGGGAACTTAAGATTCAGTCATCTAGTAATTTTGATATGAAACATTTAGGGGATGCAAAATATATTTTGGGTATGAAAACCTATATAGATCAGGTTATTATGAAACTTTGATTAAATTATAAGAAGTACGTTATCACTATTTTGTAGCATTTTTCATGTAGAATTGTAGACCAATTAACATTCCCTTACTAGTTGGCACTAGGCTTTCTCTAAAACAATGTCCTAAACAAATGATGATCTTGAAGATATTTATAAGGTTTCATATGTCAGTGCTATGGGAAGCCTCAAATATGCCATGGTCTATACAAGACCTAATATTGCCCAAGCAATGGGAGTTCTAAGTAGGTTTATGTTGAACCCTATTAAGCAGTGCTAGACTTTTGTTAAAAGGGCTTTTAGATATTTACATGGAACTTCTAACTATTGCATTTGTTACCATGGGACTAATTATTTGGGTAGGATGGTGAGTTTACAAGGATTTGTTGATTTTAATTAGGCTAGTGATCTAGATTGTGGAAGGTCTATGAATGGTTATGTCTTTACTTTGTTTCAAGGTACAATTAGTTGGATGAGGAAACAACAACCTACAATCACATTATCCACTAAAGAAGTAGAGTACATGGTTGTGACACATGCATATATGGAGGTGGTGTGGGTACAAAGGTTGTGTTCAAGTATTGGATTTCACTGTAGATAGGTTAGAATTGGATGCAATAGTTAGAGTGCCATCTATTTGGATAAAAACCCAATGTATCATGCCCACACAAAGCACATTGATGTATAGTATCACTTTCTTTAAGAAATAGTTTAGGGTGGCAAAGTCATGTTATAGGAAGTGGACACCTCAAAGAATGTTGTAGATTCACTCACTAAGCCAATGAGCACAAAGAAGTTCAGTTGGTGTAGGGAGACCATAAGCCTTTTTTCCTTGAGAGCTTGATTTATTATGTTCCTCATTATTTCATTATGATGTGAATGTCAAGTTAGAGAATGTTGGGATTAGGTTTCATTCACCTTGCAAATCCTTAGACATGTTCAATTATATTTAATTACTATTATCAATAAATAATGTTGTCTCCAAGGATCATGGAGAGGGTAGGCTTGGGTACTCCTCTTAGGTGGTAGGAAAAATTATTTATTATTATTTATCCTTTGTAATGACATTTAAGTCAGTACTTACTTTTGAGAAGATATTGGAAATCATTCAAAGATTGGGAGTTGTAAGAGGATGTAAGAAGATCTTCTACAAATGGATTTGATGACAGATTTGGACAATCTTCTCATGGAGTGTCTTGGATTTGGATCTTGATCAATTTGATCATTATGGTAGAATCTATGACACGTAAGGTGGGTTTAAGGTGCATAAGAGGAGTTACACACTATTTGGAGAGTTTGACCATATTGGGTGAGTTGTGAGATTCCCCATGATGGAAGTGGACACCTAGATTAGGGTGAATGGTATTGGGCACTAGTTTTGGAATACCATTCATGGTATCTTATATCCATATATCTTATATATTGGTACCTTGAGATGGTAGTATTATGAGATTGTTTTGCAAGTCATTTGAGCACTGTTATGTTGTTAGAATTTAAAGAGATTACTATATTGTATTGATGTAACTATTTTTAGGATTAATACAAGCTTGATTCTCTTTAGGTGTGCAATTTTTTCCTGCAAGGATTTCTCCACAAACATTGTGTTATGGTTTGTATTTTCTTTCATTATTGATTTTATTTTCTCTAATGATCTATTACTATTTAAGGAATTTGGATGCACTAAAGATCAACATTTCTTCTTTATTGTTTCACCCTATTTTTAACAAGGAACAAGTTTGAGGTGTTTATCAAGTTTAAGGAGTTCAAATCTCTTGTTGAGAATCAAATTGGTAAGAAAATAAAGGTACTTAGGATAGAAAATGGCAATGAATTCACCACTAAAGAGTTTGATGTATTCTATAATCATGTTGGAATTATGAAGCAAAGGATCACCCTATACACACAACAATAGAACAAAGTGGTTGAAAGGTTGAATAAAATATTGCTTAATCAAGCTAAAAGTATGTTGAGAAGTGAAAGTATAGGATAGGAATTATGGGAAGAGGCAGTTAGCACCACGTGCTACTTCAAAAATAAGTATCCTACTTCTTTAAAAAATAGGACGCCATATGAAATGTGCATTAGAAGAAAAGTAGTGGTGAAACATTTGCTCGTTTCTGGTTGTGAGGAATTTATTTAGGTGCCTAAGGAGTGGGAGTCCATGTTGGATTTCAAGGCTAAGAGGTATATTTTCATCAATTATGGGGAGAATGTTAAATGGTACAACCTTTGGAATCTAGAAACCTCGAAGATTCTCTACTAAGGGGATGTCACATTTAAGGAACTTGGAAACTTATCTAAGGTAGAATAGCCAAAGGAAAATGAGAGGGAGAAGGTGCACTTTGAAACAAAATTAGAGTAGCAAGATGCATTTGAAACTAAAGTGCAAATTGGACAAGACAGTTTGGAGAAGAAAAGGCAAGCACATTTGGTGATAGCTCTAAAGAAGAACAAAGTGTAGATTCAATAGAAAATTTATCATCGATAACTATGAGATGGTCTAGAAGGCAACAAAAATCACCTAACGAATATAGTCCACCAAATTTTTGTTGTGTGTTTGCTCTTACTTGTATTGATAGTGAACCAAGTTCTATAAAAGAGGCTCTCACTTCCAAAGAGAAAATTTCTTAAAAGAATGCCATGGATGAGGAGATGTTGGCATTGAAGCATTGGAAGACTTAGAATTTGGTTGATCTACCTGAGGATAGGAAGACCATTGGCTGCAAGTGAGTGTTCAAGAAGATGTTCAGACAAAATGGATCACTTAAGCGGTACAAGGTGTGGTTAGTGGCAAAGGATTATTCCTAGGTTGAGGGAATAAACTTCAACAAAATATTATCCTCTGTTGCTAATCTAAGTTCCATTAGGATGTTGTTATCTATTGTTGTGTCACTTGATTTGGAAATTAAGAAAATGGATGTTAAGACAACATTCTTGGGCAGAGATTTAGATGAGGAAATATTCATGGAACAACCTAAAGGATTCAAGGTGAAAGGTAAAGAGAAACTAGTTTGTAAGTTGAATAGGTCTCTGTATGGATTAAGACAGTCCCCACAGATGTGGAATCAAAATTTTGACACACATATGCTAGAATTGGGTTTTGGAATAAGTGATGTTGATCATTGTGTATACTTCAAATAGGTAAATGATCACATTATGGTTATTGTTTTATATGTTGATGATATGCTTATCATTGGAGATAATAAAAAATTAATTCAAGAACTTAAAACTCAATTGTCTAGTAAATTTGATCTGAAAGACTTAGGAGTTGCTAGATACATACTAGGTATGGAGATATGCAACCATAGGACCAACAAGAAACTATGGCTAAACTAGAGGAAGTATCTTGAAATAGTCTTGTAGAGATTTGGAATGCAAGATAGTAAACTGGTAAATTCGCCCCTACCAGTTGGCACAAAGTTGAATATGGAATAATGTTCTAAATCTATGGAGGATTTGGAGGACATGAGGAAGGTTCCTTATGTAAGTACAATGGGAAGTCTCATGCATGCATGCAATGGGAGTTCTAAGTAAGTTCATGGCAAAGCTAGGTAAAGAACACTGGACACATGTGAAGAGAGTGTTTGGGTACTTGAAGGGAACTCTAGATTACTAGACTTAAATCATGGTACTAATGATATGCATATAATGTTCAGTGTATAGAAATTTGTTGATTTGGATTGGGTTGGAGATCTTGATGATTAAAGGTCTATAGGTAGATATGTGTTTATTTTGTTTGGTGGAGTAGTAAGTTGGATGAGCAAGAAGTAGTAGACAATTTTCCTGTCAACTACTAAAGCAAAATATATAGATGCAACACATGCTTGTGAGGCAATTATTTGGATGAAGAGATTGAGTAACAATATTGGTTTTAAGAGTTAACTAGTTATGAAGTGTGATTCACAAAGTGCAATTTATCTAGCCAAGAATCTTGTTTACCATTCTAGAACCAAGCATATTAATGTGCAGTATCATTTTGTAAAGGATATGGTTGAGATAATGAAGTTCCAAATGGAGAAAATTGATACTTAGGTACAAATGCTACAAATTCTTTGACAAAAATTATAAGTACTACAAAGTTCAAGTCATGTAGGGATGAGATGGTGTTGTCCCATTCCCAAGCATGAGGTTAATCTCTCATCTTGGATTAGTGCACCTTTCTCCTATGGTAAATATAAATTGGGAGAATGTTGGGACTTCAAGTGATATTCACTTATAGAAAGTTCCTATAAAAAGAGTTCGTCTACATACTTAGTTGTAGTGATATGTAGTGAGTTATCAGGTAGTGTGGTATAGCATACATGGTTTCTCTACATGTGGTGGTGCTATGATAGCAATGACAAACCATCTAGATGAAGAACTCACAACTGCATATGTGTTTAGTGTTTACTAGAGCCTGATTAGTGATGTTGGAGCACTTGTGGTAGAACTGGAAATCATGTGGTACAATCTAAGAGAAAGATAATATTCTAGAAGATGACAAAAGGTATCGCAAGCAATCAAGAGAAATATTATGTTGGTGTAAGTTATTTCAAGTGAGGAGCTAGTAGTGGTGGTTATATCAAAGACATACATGTGTACCTACAATGTAAAGGTTGTAACTATTAACTCATAGTGTGTGAAAACTATTGTTATATGGAGCCTAATCAGACTCGGAGGTTAAATTTACCCCACTTTTTGTTGATAACTAAGAGGGGGGGTGAATCAGTTATCCTAATTATTTCTTCTTTTGAACTTTCTTATTAATCAATGCAGCATTGAATCAAACAAACAAACATTACCATGAAATGAGAAACACATGACACAGTATTTTTGACATGGAAATCCTGTTAAGGTAGAAAACCACGGGGTGATTAACCCAAAAATTATTCTCTGTTAGAAGAATAAGGAATTACAAAATGGCACTTGCCAATTAGGGCTCACTGCCCGAGCACACTGCTCACAAAGAGGCACACTGTCTACAAAAGAATGTTATACAATACTTGAACTGATTGGAAGCATCCACATATGTTGGAGTTCAGTTCCGATTAGGCTCAGTACATTGATCTGCTGCACTTCATCTTCTCTTTATTCTACTTTCCTTTCACATACCGGATCTCTCTAGCTATTTCTGCTCTGCTCTGCACTTATTCGCACATCAACAACATACAACCACTCTTCTCACAACTAAATCCATCCTATATATATATCCACACTAGTGATCTCATTATCTTTGTAGTCGGCAACCGGAATAGTCTATCTTCTCACAACTCTGTTCTGTCGGCTGAATCCTTACATATCAAGTAATGCAGATCAAGCATATACTTGTAGAAATCATTAATCATGTCGGCCAAACATAATCCATGTCTTCATAACCTTTACCACTGTCAGAAACACATCCGGAAAGCAATCTGATGTTCTGTCAGTCAATTCTTCCTCTGTTCACACTGTTACTCAGGAATCCGGTATTCAACTGTTCATATCTTTTTCCTTGTCCATCGCTGGAGGCTAAATCCTTGGAATCTATTACTCAAGGTAGTCCTCTTGACTTCCCCAAATCCGCACTGCACCAAGATACTTCTTCTGAGAGATCCGGACCAAACTATCGGACCTTGCCACATGCTCTGTTCTTGTTCACCGGACCACAACAATCTTCATTCTGACTTCCGGTAGAGACACACCATGACTTGCAGATATGTGGAATGACCTTTGTTGCCATCAATGACAACAACCATGAATCCATATAGTGTCTCTTGCCAACACTTTTATCAGTGCGGTTTCCTGCCAAATTCCTACAGGGTCAAGGGGCAGTGCCCCCAAGATAGGATTAAGGGGCAGCGCCCCTGGCGCGCTCCCTATCGCAATATAGGGCAGGGTTAAGGGCTAGCACCCTCGTGGGGCCTTGGGGGCAATGCCCCCGAAACCTCACACAGTTTTTTATTATTTTATTAAGGCGTCGGGAGTTATTTTTCATTGGTTGACATAAAAAAAACCCTATTTTGTAACCGACAAAAGTCACGATAAAAATGGCTAAGGGTTAGGGTTTCCGTTGATATTGTATTGTAGCATTTTGCAGCGGTATTGAGTTGCAGGGATTGCTAATTGTAATCGGTTTGATTTACTGGATAATAATATTGGACTCTATGTTGGTGGATGTAGCCCAAGTTTGGGTGAACCACATTAAAACTTGTCTCTCGCTATTATTATTTCTGTGTATTATCATTCCTTTGTTTAATCTTTATTTGCATTTAATTGATATCTTTTGCCGGCTAGCCCTAACAACAACAACAAAGTGTACAAGATGATTATCCATGTCGAGGCGTCATAGTTGGTGGTTTTGCAATATGTTGATGTCATGCATGGTCGAATTATAGTTACATAATTCTTTGTATTCTATAGGTTTGGTTGGACGGTTGGGTTTCTCATGAATGTGTGTGTATGTGGTTTCCTTCCCCTTTATATAGTTGTTTGCCCCAAAAATAAAAGTTGGCTCGAGGGACACCTTCATGGTTTTGAAATGTTGGTAACACGGTGGGAAGACCCCAATGAATAGAAGCATGCTTCCCCAACGAGACTTGCTTCAATGACACTTCCAACCAGCCTGAGCCTAGGAGAAGCACAAGCTCGCCCAATTCCTCAATATTGGAATTAGAATTATTATTGGAACTAGAATCTCAGATTGGGGACCGACCCCATGGTAGGGGACCAAATATATTTCAATTTATGTGAGTGTGCCAAGGTTACGAACTCACTTGTTAGAAATTGAAGACATCTGAACATTATTGGTGTGTAAATATTAGAGTTATTACAAAAGAATGATATGTTGTAGATTAAGACTCTCTAAAAGGTTTCTAGAGACCTTGTATTAAATCAGTGTTGATTTTGAATAATATAATTGTGAACATCTTTTGGTGGTGGGGTTTCTCCTGAAAGGGTTTCCCATGTAAAATCTTTGTGTCTTGTTTAATTTTGTTGATGCATATTGTTCCATTTACTTCAATACATGTTGTTAGATTTTGCAAGTGTTGTTGATTGTTAACTAAATGTGTTATCTTAATTTTTCATTATCCTAGTCCATCGGTCAACTACAATAGGAGCTAAAATCCCCAACATGTATGCAGAGGCTACTTAGTAAAAATAGAATCTTTATAATCATGGCATGAGTTTGAATGAAAATAATGACGCAATCTTTTGATGAATTTTTATACAAAAAGTTAGGGCCCATAATTTTTTATATAAAAATAATTATTAGAGAACTAAGAAAGATAGTAAATCATTTTATTTGAAAAAATAATTTGAAATATATTATATGCCTATGGATTTGACCAATGTGTGGATATATAACTATTTCTCCTCTTCCGACCTTTATTTTTATAAATCATCTTCATCATGGAGTCATATACATGTTCTTTTTTTCATCTTACAAATTGAGTTGGCCTTATGTACTTTAAAGTGAAAGTTACATTTTTAAATCTAAAGGGGTGTGACTATACATTCCATTTAAACAATATAAGGTTAATATTAAAATAAACTCTTATGAAATGCTTAGCATAAAAGGGAGACTCATACATTAATTATATCTCACTTTGAGGTAAGCTTTAAAAAACTTGCTTTTTTAACTTTTTACCTTTTATATTATGGTAGTGCTCTAAATATTATTTTTCTGTTGATATGCTACCAATAATATCCCCAACCGACATTATGGATAGCCCCTAGTTGTGGATAGATTTCAAGTAATTTGTCATTCCTTAATATATATTATATATTTGTAGATGTGATAAGTGCATACCTTTATATTTTTCCTTATCATTTTATGCTATTTTATGTGAAGGTTTTAAGTATGCAGTCCTATCACATGATTTTGTTTGAATTTAGCACACTCACTATCCATCACTCAAAAATACTATTTTACATTTGTGCAAATCAATCTTAGTTCTTGTATCAATACCTTCTCTACCCAACTTGGTGTCACCCTCACAACCTTGACCCTCTAGTTTCCAAATTCAAATTTTGTTGTGGCTTCATTCCAACTTAGCTTAATCTTATTGTTATCCGTCAGCATGCATTCCAAAAAGTTCAAATTGTGCACCTAAGACTTCTATAGGACATCACCCCTAGGTAATTTTTATCACAAAAGGTAATCTATGATTACCCTTTGCCCTGCACTAAATTGCATAGAAACACAAAAAGCCTTTCTCATTGCTCTATCTTTGTATCAATCACAACAATTACATCAACTATTGCACTAACAATATTAAAAACCTTAGGTTTCATGTACTCAGTCTACTACTCAAACATTCATTGCACTTCTTCTCAAGCATACATTGCATTGTCTCAAGAGTTCATTATATCATCTTACCACATCATTGTTAGGCACTTATGCATTAGTTGCATATATTATTTGGTGTATCTTCCAACTTATCATAACATCATTGAATTGATCAATGAGCTTGACTACAATTGAGGAGTTTCAAGGATTCTCTATTGCCATAGCAAGTTCCAACTATTAGCACTACCAAATTTCATATTCACAGGTACAAACATAGATAAACACTTTTCTATAAGTACTCAAGTCTTGAAGATTCAGAGGCTAAAGTTGCCCAAAAAACTTACAATCACCCTCAAGAGGTTCAAGGTTGTCTATTCCACAATTCTAAATTTCACTAAGCACATTTATCACAATAATCTATTTTCAAATCTAATTTTAAATTCCAATATCAAATCTCTATCACAACAAAAATCAATCTCTCTTTAAATTCCCGGTACACATTCATTTTAATTATTTTATTTTTATAAGGACATGCTTTTTCCTCTACAAATATTGCTAAGATTAGCTAGCATAATTTAATTTACTTCCTATAATCTTGGATTTCTAGTTTGGTTTATCTCATCATAAAGAATTAGTATTAATTAGCATTTTGTCATAAAAGATATGTGAACTTCCGATGCATGCACCGACCGACCCACCAAATATTAGATCATCCCACACGTGAAAAGGAGATTTCAAAATTATTTTGCCCATACAAAATCCAGGTGGTCTCCTCTTATCATTAATAAAAGACATTAAAGTTTACTTTTCGTATCGTAAAAGGAAGTATGGGCCCATTGTAAGATTGGTGTCCTTGCTTCACATCAATGAGCTGAGAGTTTCCTTTTCATTCGTACTTACATCAAGATGCAATTCAATTCATCTTAAAAGGTATATAATTCTTCAAGGCTAATTAAAAAAACATATATTAGTATAAATTAATCTAAATTATAATTAAGTTGAGGAATTGGAGGTTGATAATTAAAAATGTTGTTTTTGGAAATTAAGTTTAAGAGATTTATAGTATTTAGTTCTTGGAATAATATTGATGTAATGTAGAATTGATTCACTTATGTTTAGAAATTAATGTTTTTGATGTATTCATTGTTTTGCAACTTAGGATTGGTCATCCATTACACAGAACTAACGTCTAAGGCACAATTCTAATGTGGGGAAATAAAAGGTATATAATTCTTCAAGGCTAATTAAAAAAAACATATACTAGTATAAATTAATCTAAATTATAATTAAGTCAAGGAATTGGAGGTTGATAATTAAAAATGTTGTTTTTGGAAATTAAGTTTAAGAGATTTAGGGTATTTAGTTCTTGGAATAATATTGATGTAGTGTAGAATTGATTCACTTATGTCGAGAAATTAATGTGTTTGATGTGTTCATTGTTTTGCAACTTATGATCGGTCATGCATTACACAGAACTAGCCTCTAAGGCACAATTCTAATGTGGGGAAATGAAGACTTTTATGACCTAGTCCTCTAGAATTCTTGTTTTCTAATGATGTGTAAGGATTGGCAATACTTAAAAATACCTTAAGTTGTTGGATTGCAAGAGTTATCTTCTCCTTAGTCAACCCCCTTGAAAAAATAGCTTTACAACCTTGGGCAAGTGTTAGCAAACAAGAAGCAAGTGTGTAAGTGACCTAGACACAAATATGTTCCTTTTAGTGCTCCAATTGGAATGTTCCTAGGTATGAATGTTCCTTATAATTCAAAGGCTCCTTCTTGTTCTTGGATGTGTTTAAATGCACAAATTAATGTATTTAAATACCAAGATATATTGAATAGTCACACAAACGTGTACCAAGTCGACTCCTAATGGCTAGTGAAAAGGACAGGAATCAACAATTTGAATTTAAAGATTTGAATTTGAGGTCAATCTCACATGGTGCAAGAGTGAACCCACACACCGCAGGATTGACCTAGTATAGGAAAGCACATATCTCGAGACAAAGAATAAATGCATGTATAGTGGTGCAAAGATAAGTGTAATAAATGGGCTAATAGTGGCAAATGTGTCACATAAATGTGTAATTAGGGATGGGATAAAGTTGGATGTATAGGAAAGTGTGAAGGTATGAATAAATGGTAATGAATAGGGATCAAGGAAGGAGCCAAACTTAGCACGAGTGTGCCACTTATTGCTATGTAATTGTATTAAGTGATTCCATCAAAATTGACCTAAAATTAAATGGGAATTTGTATGGGTATGCAAACTTCACCATTACAAATTGCAATTGTGTTGAACTAATCATTTATTATGTTTTTGAAGAGGAGAACAAATAATATTTTAAATATTTAGATTAATATATGTAATATTTAAGTTGTTATTCAAATTAACCTAGATAAAAGAATTGAGTTTAAACACATTTGAATTTGGAACTAAAATAAAGATTAAATAACTAAAAAAATGTGTGTGCCTAGAATATTGAGAGGAGACTAAATTAATTATGATAGAGATTTGATGCTTATAATCTAGACTAGATCTAGGGTGAATAGGTTGTGACAAACACATTTTATGAAATTTAAAATTGTGCATAGACTCAAATCAAGGCTATAAAAATGACCCTAAACCTCTTAAGGGTAGTCTTGACCTTTTTGGGCGGCCTTGACCTCTAACAAATTAGTTGTCCATTGTTTTAATTATAGATTATAATCACCTAAAATTGGATGCATTAGAAGCAGAGCAAATATATTTGAATTGGGTTGTCCTCAAATTTTATATAGGTTAAGGTTGCAATTAAGGTTTTGATCTCCCCCTTTGCAACCTTGAACCTATGCTCAGTTTTGACCCAAAACCTGTGGTTCTAACCTTTAACAAATTAGGGTTTTGACACCTACAAAAAAGGTTTTCTCAAGTCCATTTCTATAAATAGAATTTTTTTTGTTGAGAAGTATTATTAGAACTTGCTATGGCAATAGAGAATCCTTGAGAATTCCTTAATTGTAATTAAGCCTCATTGATTAATTGAATGATGTTTTGATAAGTTGGAACACACTAAGTAATGTATGCAACAAATGTGTAAGTAGTTGACAATGATGTGGTATAATGGTGTAATTAGTGTTTGAGACTTGATGCAATAGATGAAGTGTAATGAATGTCTGAGTAGCAGAGTCAGTGCAAAATTAGGATTTTGATAATTCTGATGTAAGAGTTGATGCAATTATGATGAGTGATGCAAAGAAAGAGCTAGATAGAGGTATGAATATAGAGCAATCATTTTCCTAAGTGACAATGGATGGTGGATAGATGGATGGAATGACCTAGTTATGACGTACTTTTATACATATCTTAGGTGACAAATTTAAACTTTTTGGCACATGAGTCAGTCGATAACGATAACATTAGATTGAGTTGGCATACAACCACAATAAATTTTCAATTTGGATTGAGAGGGTCAAGGTCATCCTATCAACCTTGAACTAGGTCAATGATGAAAAAAAAACGGGATAAACTTTAATAGAGGAGTTATGCTAATAGAATCCAATATGTAACAAAAAATAAACAATGGCACACATATAGCTAACACAAGTTATACCATAGGAAACCCTTTCAAGAAAAATCTAGTAATAAATACAACACTCAATATTTTAACAAATACAATATTTACAATACAAAAATATTTCTCTTGTGTTGATCTTGTTTCTTCAACATGTGCTCCAGATATACTTAGTTCTTCAACCTATTTCAATCATCCTCACTCAAATGCTCCAACCCTTACCTGGGTTCTACTATCCCTCAAATACAATACCCAATTGCTTGTATTTGTAGGCACAAGGCTTTCTTAACATCACCAAGTCATTATATAAAACCATGGTTAAGAGCCCACCCATGCAAATCCATGCACACCATTTAGTGTATGAAATCCTTCATTTATGAGATTCTCTTATACCAGTTACTTTTAGTTGGTCAATTATACCTTTGTAATTCCCTAATATGTCATATATGCTCGTACATTTCTTACATGTCATAGATGTTCTTATAATGTAGCTCCTCCATCATTGATTATATTACATTGTAATTCATGTATCATAGATGCTCCTATAAAAGGTGGTCTAAGTGGTGAGATTAATTCAAGGGGAGAATTCAAAATTCCATCTCCAAGTGTGGCACCCAAATTTATATAAGTGGCACACTTTGTCAAATAATCTATGTAATGTGTAAAACACTTTCCTATAATCTCCCACTTATTGTATATATTGCATAGGGGTTACAAAAAGATTAACATCCAGGGGAAGAATTGCTCATAGCTTGCCTACACCAAGCAAATTTCCTAGTACTTGTTGTCTTCTTCATGAAAACAACAACACATTCCAAGGTATTAACATTTTCCATCAATACCTTTGTAACAACCTTGTCCCTACTTAAAACTTTAATTACATGGGAAATGTGTGGTGTGGAACACAACATGGAAGCATGGCTCACATCCTCAATATCTTGAAGACCCTCATGTTTGAATTTCATCTGAGACACCAATTTGCAACAACAAGTTTTCTTTTCAACAGAAAAAATATGATTAACTTCAAGAAGCAAGGAATTATTGCATTCATTTCTTATAGTGCTTGCATCCATCTTGTATAGAATCCAAAAGTGGATTCCTCTTGCTAGCACCAATGCTCCTTTTACCATCTTGTAATTGTCTTTCAAACACTACGTGCACACTTGTATCACCTATCTTGCTAACAACTTTTTTTTTTGCTAAAGTTGGGATATGCAAAACTCTAGGGAGCGACTTAACCCTCCCATCTTTAAACAATATTTTAACTGTATTGTGGACTATGATCTTATGATTTGACTCATAACCTAAGAAGACATCACCTCCATTATAATTTTTTATATTTAGGAAACCACTCCTTATGAGGAATCGTATGAAAGAAGTGCATGAATCAATTGATCATGTACCATGGAAAGAATATATACTTGAAGATGCCAAGTAAACATCACTAGCTTCTTCGATGGAGAAAATTGTATCTATAGAATAAATGTCATCAAATGCCTTGTCTTTGTTAGTCTTCTTAAGCTTGCTTTACCTATTAAAATGTTGAGATTGATCGTAATTCTATAATTTCACTTTATATCATCAAGGATATTTACCTTTATACTTTAATTGTCTATCTCTTGACCTATTATTTCCTTTACCCTAAGAATTATCTCTCCTAGGTAGAGCATCCTTTGTAGAATCATCCATGGATTTCCATCTTATTTCTTTTAACAACAAGACTACAACAACCTCTTCAAGCTTCAACTTAGTAGAGACACTACTAATTTCCATAACTAAGACGTCCTAGATGAATCAAGAAAAGAACATAACAAGGTAATGCATTTATTTTCCTCATCCATTTCAACATCTATAGAGGCTTACTGACTTATCACTATATTAAAGACATTTAGATTTCTATCACTGAATCACCGTCACTCATTCTAAGGGAGTAGAACTTATTCCATAGAAAAAAATTGTCCACTAGAGAATTTATTTGATAGAAACACCATATATTGTGTTTCTTTCATTCCTATCAAGCTTTTTCTAATTGTCTACATCCATACTAAAGGGAATAAATCTAGTTACAACAATCTATTGATCTTTATCAACTGCAAGATCCTCCATCTTGAGCTTCCATAGCTCAAAGTTCTATGCATTGAACTTTTTGATCTCCATCTTTAAAGTGTACTTTCTTGTGCACAAAACTTGGATTCATCTACACAAAGATATTGATGTGAATGAGTCTATGACCTATATGGTTTCCCTTTTGGGTTATTTTCACACCTAGTAAGTTAAGTTTACTTGGGGCATTTATTAAATTGTGTCTCAAGTCATGTGATCATGGAACTTGTCAGAATCACATGTTGTCTCTTGTCTCACCCTTGCCTATTCATATAAGAGTCTCTATGTACATTTGCATTGTGCTGTATTGTACTAGTATTAGAAACATATCATTCTTTCTTACTTCTCTCTTATGGAAGGTTCTTTGGTGTTGGAGAAGATTCATGCCCCTATGAAGTTATTTTAGCAACTTCAACATGGTATTAGAGCTCTAGATTTGCAAGCCCCTTATCTTTTTGTGGGAGATTTTGCCAATTATTTTTTATTGGTGCATCTTGGTCCAATTTAACCTCATAGCTAAATGTAGAAGGCCCAAATCTATATGGATCGATAGTAAACTTGATAGAGTTTGGTGATTGTACCTGACAGAGATTTTATGAGTCCCATAATCCTTGATCGTACAACATCCATACAGTCCATGCAATGCATACGAGTCATATTATTTTTCCACAGGCATTCATGTCATTGCCATGTTCCTCAACATCTTTTATGGCGTATTCTATAGGCATATTCATAAAGGTATGGATCTAAATTTCTATACATTTTTAAGGTTATATTTAATACCCCTACATAAGATTCTTCACTATTTGTAACTATTGGGGGTGCATAAACTATGCGGATCTAGGTATAATATATAGGTGTTATCTTATTGTTGTTCTATACACAATACTATTGGGCCTGCAAGCCGAAGCCCCTAACTTCACATTGGTCAATCCATAGTCACACTCGGACTAGTGGCATCTATATTTGCTTTGATAAGAAACCACCTAGATTTGTTGCTCCATTAGTGACTGATCACCCCCGCACCACCCTCCTTGCATTTACACATGACTCCACCTACACCCATCCACCTAAGCTTTGCCCACCTAGTGATGCCACCCAACTAGGCCTTAGGAGCCCCTTTGTAAGCCCTTAAAGGATGATTTTTTAAATGATCATAACTTTTACCCACAAAGGTATTTTTTAGACTTCTTATATGCATCAAAAGTTATTTTTGAGCTCTTTGTAGTGGTCCACCTTTTTATTTTCATATTCTTCTCCAAGTAATAGAAATTTTAGTTTGAAGCTTTTCCTTGCAATTGTTTTGTGAATGCATAACCTTTTCTCTCAAAATTTGGGCAAACTTTTTTTGAAGTTAATCATAAATTTACAAGGAATTTGTTTGTAACCTCCATTTTAGTTTTGACAAGCCTATTTTTATACAAATTTTAAAAATTTGTCATATGTTATAAACAGTCAATTTTGGCTTGTATTTTGTAAAAATTGAACATAAGTGTCTCTTATTTCTTGCTAAGGGTTATAATTTTAGCATAGTTCATTTTGGGGGGTTGAAAGGCATGATTTGTGTGCCCATTATCTTTTTTCTCTCTTGGTGTTTGTTGCTATCATGGAAAAATCTAGGACTATTAAGCTCCTCACTCTGCACAATTATCACACGTGGAAACTAAAAATGAGACAACTACTACAATCTAAGGGACTCTAGCAAATGTTGGCTGAAAGTCCACCAAAAATCACCAAGGAGTTAAAAAAAAATCTTATAATAACAAATTAGATGAAGCCATGGGTTTAATTAGATTGCATGTATCAAATAATTTGTTGTTTCATATTGAGGAGTGTATGACACCAAAGAAAGTATGGGAAAAGTTTGATGAATTGTTTAGATGTATATTTGACTTTACTTATCCTAATGATTATCCCTTAATTGAAGACTTCCTTGCTAATTTCAAGTTGTTGTCATAGTTGAAAGGTTGTGGAAAAGATAAATCTGATAAAGAATGTATCTTCTTGATTTTGTCTAAACTTTGAAGGGCCCCTTTTAGGTGTTCTCCTCTACGTTATACTCTGCCATCGATACCCTAGGAATTGCTGTTAAGATCCCAACTTTTGAGTTGTTTTGTTAGCATCTTATTAGGGAACAAGCCAAACATATTTATTTGGATGTGCTTCATAATTCTAAGAGTCAAGCAATGGTGGCTCAATCATCTAAAGGCAAAGGTAGAAATAGGCATAAGCCTAAGATTGAATCTTCTTTAGGTAGTAAGAGCCCCTCCAAACTAAATTCGAAGAATAATTAGAAATCCATAACTCCCTCTCATTCTTTTAAGTTTGGTGATTTTTCCTCCAAGACAAAGAAGGACTCTTGTAGGTTTTGTGGCAAGTTTGGACATGACGAATCTAGATGTCGGTAGAGGTTAGAGAATTTGGATGAAGACATGCATAGTCACATTTTGACCCCTTCCTACCCATGCTAGTATGGATATTTCACTCAATCAAGTATGTATGTCCATATTTGTTTTGTGTATGGAGTAAAATAATTATCAAGACCAATCACTTACATAACTCAACTCAACAAATTGAAACACACTACAATATACAACATCAATACTTAGCCCTAAGGCACATAGTCAACAAGGTTATGGTGCACACAGAACAAAAGCATTTTCACACATGCTCAAGTATGGTGGTGCACAATTGAAACCCATACTTGAGCCTAGTTTTATGATGCAACAAGGTCTAATAGGTTCATTTATGTTGTCAAAATCTGCACTAAGTACAAGAAATCCAAATCCGTAGTATCGACAAATTCAATATTCATGAATTTACCTATAGAAGTATACATTTTCCTACATTTGTTAGAACAACAATAGTAATTAAATTTTAAATCGACAATGTAACTTATAGAAAAATCATCCCCTAAAAACATTTGTACTTGTAGCATTGTTAGCATCAAAATGATAATAAAGAATCGATTCATATGCATAAATAAAATTATCTATTATCAAATCCTTCAAATAGGATTTAAAAACAATAAGTCCTAGAAAGGAGGGTCATGACATCCTTCCCCCGATAAGAGGGTACCATCTTGGTACCAAATCCATCATAGCAAAAATTGATTTTAATATACAAGTTCTAAATATAAGCATATAACATAATATTAACGAAATAAAATGGGAAAGTTTTACATCATGAATGTTTCATCTTTCCAAGTTGCACTTCAGTCATTCATTGGGTCCCATTGAACCAAAAATTATTGCATGCATCCATTCCTTGTATTAACACTGTGCCTATCTAAAATTTGGACCAACTTTAGTATTGCATGTCCTTCTTCCTCTTGAAGATTCTACTAGTCAAGAATATGAGATGTGTTAGAAATATATCTTCTATATAAAACAAAATATGGTACATTGTGGATCCTTTCCAAGGAAGGAGGCAACACTAAATGGAAAGTCATAGGATTAACAACTTCAAGAATCTCAAAGGGGCCTACAAATTGAGGACCCAATTTATAACTTTTCCAAATTTTATTGAGCTTTTATATGACTTAACACATAAATAAATACCTTTTCACCCACCTTAAAATTGCACTGGGTCCTATTCAAGTCGACATATTTTTATATATGTGAGGCTTATTTAAGCCTCCACCTTATTACATGTACTTATTTATCATATTCTTGTAGCAGTTTGAGCCCAATAACTAGTGTATTTTATATCTCATCCCAACCAAGGGGTATTTTACATTTTCTTCAATAGAGAACTTCAAATGGTTCCAATCTAATGAAATAATGAAAATTGTTGTTATAAGAAGATTCCACTAAATGTAAGAAATCTTCCCATTTACTAGGTTGATCCATTGCATACATTCCTAACATATCATCTAAAACTTGATTTACTCTTTCTATTTGACCATCCATTTCTAGAGGATATGTGAAACTAATTTTTTTTTTTAGATTCAAAAGTAATAGTTAGAGTGGTCCAAAAAAATGAAGTAAACAACTTTTTTGGATCTAAAATGGTTACATCAGGGATTTCTTGCAACCACATAATCACCTTTACAAATTTAGTTTTAATTATTGCTACATCATCATGGATATTTATAGGTATGGAATGAGGCACTTTAGTTAGTTTATCAACAATAACCAAGATAGTATCATGTTTAAACCTATTTCTAGGCAACCTGAATATAAAATACATGCTTATGACAACCCATTCATGGTTGGGTATAACATGTGGATACAACAATCCACCAAGATGATAGTGTTTAGCTTTTTACAAAAAATTCCTATTGTTTTTGTAAAAATTTCAGCATATAAAGGCTCCTTTTTTTCTATAATTTTTACCTTATTTTTAGATCACACTCTAGATATTGTAGCCAAAAATATTCATCTACTAAGTGTGTCATCCATTCTATTCTCTTTGAAGAGACCTAATGTCTCAAGTTATTGTTTGGAACCTCATTCATTTGTTGGTTTTGTTCATAGCAAGTATATGTTCATCGTTCATCGTTCATCGACAAGGTTTGAACTGTCGATGAACTCTTGAATTGTTCTACCGATGGATAGTGTCTCTCCGATAGTTGCTTGGTCATCGACCACAATGGAGCTTCGATAGACTTTGTTAATGCTACACCGATCGCTTTGCTCTCACCGATGGTAGTGAGCTATCAAGTAGACTTTCTGTATCGGTGGGAGTGAGGAGTCTTTGGGCGATCTGCAAGGTCTCACCGACGAAGCTATCGGGTTGACATGCTCTAGCTTCTCTGATCGATATGTGTCATACCGATGTGATATGTCTATCAGCATAAGGTTGGCCATCAGCTGAGCCTGTGGTAGTTACTCTGACAGTCTTCTGTCACTCTGATGAAGGATGAAGGCTTGGGCATCAGTTGGACAAGGAACCATCGGTGTAGATGGTGGAGTGGTCTCTGATGGCTTGGGCTATTCCGATGAGGCTTAGACTGGCATCGTCGGCAACAAAATTGTCGACGATACTCTTACTGAGTGTTCATGTATATAAACTGGGATATCAAACTCGAACTGGTGAATGTGGGACTAAAGGTCTCACATGAATACGAATAGTTATGCGACAGTTGGAAGATAACGATGTTGGGTCAGATGGAACGAACAATTAGGACAGAAGTTCAAAATAGTTTTGCTCTTGAAGACTATGTTATATACAGTTTTGGTGAGGTCGTTTGTGGATGATGATTAGATTCAATCAAATTGTTCATTTTGTAGATGTGCAGAGGAAGTGAACTATGTGTATGATTTGAGAATCGATACATGAGCGAGAAGGCTAAGATCTTTATTGTAACCTTTCTAAGCTTACTGTAAATAAAGATTGTCTATCTTGTGGTGGTGGGTTTTTTACCTGAAAGGGTTTTCCCACGTACATTTGGTGTTGCCCTCTGTTGTCTTGTATGTTTATTCTATATTTTCTGGTGTGTTCATCTTTGTATTTGAATTAAATGTTACATGTCTATATTATCCCCTTTGAATTGACATTAGGGAAGCTGTATTCCACACATGTGCTTTCCTTACAAGTGGTATCAAAGCCTGGCTAGTTGTGTTATCCTTGTTGGTAGGTTGGGTTTTTTGTGTTAGTTCTGTGAGTGGGAGTTCTGTAGAGGTCTATTTTGTTAAACAAGATGGCTAGTGCATCAAGAAAAGTAGACATTGAAAAGTTCAATGGCACAAACTTTGAGTTGTGGAAACTTAAGGTTGAAGATTTGCTAGTCGACAGAGATCTTTGGGTTGTTGAGTCTGGGACTAAACCTTTAGGCATGAAGCAAGAAGACTGGGACCTGGCAGATAGGAAAGCCAGAGGACTAATAAGATTAAGTTTACCAGATTCTGTTCTGTTGAACATCCACGAGGAGAAGACTGCAAACGCTTTATGGAAGAAGTTGGGAGATATTTATCAGGGCAAGTCCTTGGTGAATAAACTTTTCCTCAGAAAGAAGTTGTACTCTCTGAAGATGGATGAAGGAGCATCTGTAGCAAATCATCTGAACTCATTTAATATGATTGTTGCACAGTTGAATTATGTAGGTGTAAAAATAGAAGAGGAGGACCCTTGTATGCTTCTGTTGTGTTCCATACCTAACTCGTGGGATCATCTTGTGATGGCTATTAGAAGTACAACAACCACGTTTAAATCTGAAGAAGTTGCTTCACTGTTATCTGAAGAGATGCGGAGGAAATCATCTGAGATGGCCAAAGAGGCCCTGTCTGTTCGAGGTAGGTCAAAGGAAAGAGACAAGAAGAAAGACAAGAAGTCTAAGTCCAAATTAGAGGGGAGATCAAAATCTCCTGGCAAAAAGTCCAAGGTGAAGTGTTGGAATTGTGGGCAGAAAGGACACATCAGAAAGGACTGCAAAGAGGAGAAAAAGAAGAAGAAAAAGAACTTCTCTAACACTGATTCTTCTCAGAGTGATGTTGATGCCTCCATTGCTGCCTTAGCAACGCCTGCATCTAAAGATGTATGGCTGGTGGATTCAGGAGCATCTTTTCATATGACATCTCGTAGAGAATGGTTCACTAAGTATGAACCGTATGCTGGTGGGAAGGTGTTCCTGGCAAGTGATTCGACACTGAAAATTGTTGGCCGAGGAAGAGTCAGAATCTAGTTCTCGGATGGCAGAATAAAGGGAATGAATGGAGTATTACACATACCAGGTCTGGCTCAAAATTTACTTTCTGTTAGTAAGCTTAATGATGTTGGAGTGCAAGTTACTTTTGTGAATGGTGGCTGTAAGATGACTAGAGGTTTTATTGTACTAGCAAAGGGTGAACGCATTGGAACTTTGTATAGGTTAGATGCTAAACCAGTGTGCTGTAATAATGTCTCTGTAAAATCTGAAAAAGCCACTATTGTAACACATGATGCAAACTCTATGGAAGTTAAACTTCCTGCAGAGAAAATAATGCTCTAGCATCATAGACTTGGTCACATTGGTGAAAAAGGTTTAAAAACCTTGAAAAACAAAAACCTGGTAGATGGGTTGATTGATTGTAATCTGGAGTTCGATTTCTGCGAACATTGCATATTTGGAAAACAAAACCATGTTTCTTTTTACTCTAGTTCTCATAAATCTTCTGGTGTTCTAGACTATGTACATTTTGATGTTTTTGGTCCAGTTGATGTTCCTTCTCTGTCTAAATCAAGATACTACATATCATTTATTGATGATTATTCAAGGAGGGCATTTGTATATTTTTTGAAAAATAAATCAGAAGTGTTCAGTCAATTTAAAGAATTTAAAAATCTTGTGGAAAATCAGACTGGTCGAAAAATAAAATGTTTGAGAATGGATAACGGTGGTGAATATTGCAATGCAGATTTTGATAAAGATTGTATTGATCATGGAATAAAAAGGCATAAGACTACACCTTATACTCCACAGCAAAATGGAGTTGCTAAAAGGTTGAATCGATCATTGATGGAGAAAGCAAGAAGTATGTTGAGTTATGCTAGTCTTGAACAAAGGTTCTGGGCTGAGGCAGTTGCTACAACTTGTTACTTGCTGAATCGTTCTCCTATTTCGGCATTGGTTGATAAGACGCCTATGGAAGCATGGTCTCGAAAGAAGCCCTCTCTAAGACATCTTCGTGTCTTTGGCTGTGAGGCATATGCTCATATTCCTAAGGTAAAAATATCTAAGCTGGATTACAAGGCAGTCAAATGTATCTTTATTGGCTATGGAGTCGGTGTTAAAGGGTACAAGCTTTGGAATCCTGAAACTGAAAAAGTAATTTACAGCAGGAATGTAATTTTTAGAGAGCTGAAACCTTTGGTTATTGATCCTCAACCGGAGAAGAAAGAAAAGAGTGTTGTTAATATTCCTCTGACCCCTGTAAAAGAGGAACAACAAGCACCAAGTGTAGATGAATCAGAAGTGAGTTCGAGTAGCTCCAAAGATTTAGATCCAAAGCAAGAATCTGAACCTACACCTTAGCTGTTGAGGTGGTCTACACGTGAAAGAAGACAACCAAATAGGTATGGATTTTTAGTACTTGATTCAAGTTGTACTTATGATTTGCTTACTGATACTGATGAACCTAGGACTGTGAAAGAAGCTATTAGTTTACTGGATTCAGATCCTTGGTTGGAAGCCATGGATAACAAAACGTCATCGTTGGAGAAAAATGGAACCTGGTATCTGGTGCCCTTGCCTAAAGGTAGAAAACCTATGGACTGTACGTGGGTATTTAAAAAGAAATATGGTCCAGACGGTAGTATTGAAAAGTAGAAGGCAAGACTGATTGCTAAGGGGTATTCTCAAAAGGAAGGTATAGATTATGGAGAAATCTTTTCTCCTGTAGCTAAGCTAACATCCATTAGATTTCTGTTGTCACTTGCAGTAGCGTATGACTTTGAAATTGAGCAAATGGATGTAACAACAACATTTCTTCATGGGGACCTTGAAGAAGAAATTTATATGTCCCACCCAGATCATTTAGTGGTATGGGACAGATCATTTAGTGGTAAAAGGTAAAGAACATCTGGTATGTAAACTTAAAAAGTCTCTTTATGGCTTGAAGCAATCTCCCATAATGTGGTATCAGAAATTCAATACGTATGTTTTATCTATGGGATTTGTGAGATCTAAATCTGATCATTGTGTCTATTATAAAAATTATGGTGATCAGATTCTTATAATTGCACTATATGTGGATGACATGTTATTCATTGGCAATGGTAAGGGGATGATCTCAGATTTAAAATCTCAGTTGTCCTTGAAATTTGAAATGAAGAATATGGGGGCAGCGAAGTACATTCTGGGAATGGAAATCAAAAGGGACATATCTAGTAGAAAGCTTTGGCTCAGCCAGAGCAAGTATATTACCAATGTTCTTAATAAATTTAATATGTCTGATTGCAAACAGTTAGTTGTTCCAGTTTTGCAGGGAACGAAACTATCTGTTGAAGATTGTCCAGAATCTTCAAATGAAATTGACGACATGAAAAAAGTGCCTTATGCAAGTGTTGTTGGCAGTTTAATGTATGCAATGGTCTGTACCAGACCAGATATTGCCCAGGTAGTGGGAGTTTTGAGCCGATTTATGGCAAATTCAGGCAGATCACATTGGCATGCTGTGAAGAGAGTTATGAGGTATTTGAAGGGAACTTCTGACTATGCTATTTGCTATCATGGAAACTTAGTCAGATCTCATAAATCTATCAGCATTTAGGGATATGTTGATTCTGATTGGGCAGGGGACATTGATAGTAGAAGATCCACCAGTGGATATGTATTCACGTTAAATGGTGGTGCTATCAGTTGGATGAGCAAGCGGCAAGTTGTAGTCACTTTGTCCACAATAGAGGCAGAGTACATGGCAGCTACTCGTGCATGCCAAGAAGTCGTTTGGTTGAAGAGGTTGTGTTCTAATGTCGATTTTGCTGTAGAACATATACAAATTCATTGTGACAGTCAAAGTGCTATCTGTTTGGCAAAAAATCCTACTTTTGATGCTAGGACAAAACATATTGATGTCCAATATCACTTTGTTCATGATATGGTGGAAGACAAAAAGGTAAAGTTGGAAAAGGTTGATACTTTGGATAATGTTGCAGATGCCTTGACTAAACTAGTGAGCACGACCAAGTTCAAATGGTGTTCAAATGAAATGGGTCTTCGGACCCATAATTCTTAGTAATCGAATGAGGATTAAGAGGTAGCAGTAATCTCTTCGACAAGTGGGCGATTGAAGAGACCTAATGTCTCAAGTTATTATTTGGAACCTCATTCATTCGTTGGTTTTGTTCATAGCAAGTATATGTTCATCGTTCATCATTCATCGGCAAGGTTTGAACTGTCGGTGAACTCTTGACTTGTTCTACCGATGGATAGTGTCTCTCTGATAGTTTATTGGTCATCGGCCACACTGGAGCTTTGACAGACTTTGTTAATGCTACACCGATCACTTTTCTCTCATCGATGGTGAGCTATTGGGTAGACTTTCTATATCGGCGGGAGTGAGGAGTCTTTGGGTGATCTGCAAGGTCTCACCAACAAAGCTATTGGGTTGACATGTTCTATCGGGTTGACATGCTCTAGCTTCTCTAATTGATATGTGTCATACCGATGTGATATGTCTATCGGCATAAGGTTGGCCATTGGCTGAGCCTATGGTAGTTACTCCGACAGTCTTCTGTCACTCCAATGAAGGATGAAGCTTGGGCATCGGTTGGACAATGAACCATCGGTGTAGATGGTGGAGTGGTCTCCGATGGCTTGGGCTATTCCGATGAGGCTTAGGCTGGCATCGTCGGCAACAAAATTGTAGACGATAGTCTTACTGAGTGTTCGTGTATATAAACCGGGATATCAAACTTGAACTGGTGAATGTGGGACTAAAGGTCTCACATGAATATGAATAGTTATGCGATAATTGGAAGATAGCGATGCTGGGTTAGATGGAACGAATAGTTAGGGCAGAAGTTCAAAATGGTTTTACTCTTGAAGACTGTGTTATATACAGATTTGGTGAGGTTGTCTGTGGATGATGATTAGATTCAATCAAATTGTTCATTCTATAGATGTACAGAGGAAGTGAACTGTGTGTATGATTTGAGAATTGATAGCTGAGTGAGAAGGCTAAGATCTTTAGTGTAACCTTTCTAAGCTTACTGTAAATAAAGATTGTCTATCTTATGGTGGTGGGTTTTTTACCCGAAAGGGTTTTCCCACGTACATCTGGTGTTGCCCTCTATTGTCTTGTATGTTTATTCAGTATTTTCTAATGTGTTCATCTTTGTATTTGAATTAAACGTTACCTGTCTGCATTATCCCCTTTGAATTGACATTAGGGAAGTTGTATTCTGCACTTGTGCTTTCCTTACACTCTTTTCCTTTCACATATGAAATATCTAAGTCTAAGTCACTTAAATTTTCCATCCATCTTCTTTGGCGAACATTTAAGTTCTCTTGGCCAAAGATATATTCAAGACTTTTATGATTAGTTTTTATTTTAAAGGGCTTAGACAATAGGTGATGACTCCATATTTTTAGTACATGTACCATAGTAGCAAGTTCCAAATCATGTGCTACATAATTTTATTCATGGTCCTTTGGTTTTTATGACTCATAAGCCACAACTCGATCATCCTAGACCAAGATCCTTCCTCACCCATTTAAAGATGCACTGGTCCACATAGAGAACTAACCATTTGGATTAGGTATTTAGAGGATTTGAGAATAATTAAGCATCATTTTTAATAGCTAAAAAGCAACTTCACACTCAGCTATCCAAAAAATATTTTCCCCTTTGTAAGGAAGTGACAAGATAAGCCACCAAGTAGTAAAGTTATGCATGAACCCACAATAGTAACCCACAAGTCACATGAAATTTCACACTTCTAAAATGTTTTGTGGTACAAGCCACTCCATTATGGCCCTTATATTGTTTGGATCAACAAATATCGCTTCCTTGGAGAAAACATGATCCAAGTAATGTACTTTTTTCTTGAAGGAAGAACACTTAGCTAGATTGCCAAAAAGTCTATGCTTTCTTAGCCTTTGGAGCACAAATCTAAGTGTGTTCATGTTCCTTCATGGTCTTTGAATATATCAAGATATCATAAATAAATACAAAAGAAAACTAGTCTAAATAGTTCCTAAAAGTGCTATTCATTGAGTTCATGAAGGTTGTATGTGCATTAGTTAAGCCAAAAGGTAAAATTATGAATTTATGGTGGCCATACATTTTCCTAAATGTAGTCTTATGAATGTCATAATCTTTTCTATGAAACAAATGATAACTAGATTCTAGATCAATTTTAGAGAATATTGTTGCTTCTCTCATTTGATTGAAGATATCTTCAATTCAAGGCAATGGATACCTATTCATAATGTTGGCCTTGTTGAACATTTGATAATCAATGCATAGGTGAAGGGTTCCATCCTTCTTCTTTACAAAAAGTGCTAGAGAATCCCAAGGTGACACACTTAGCTCGATTAATCCATTATTCAATAATTCATTTAATTGTACTTTTATATCTTGTAGATCTATAGTGTTCATTCTATACGGAGAAATAGGTATGGGTGGAAATCCAAGCACTATATCTATGGAAAATTCAAATTCCCTCTTAGGAGGCATTCCAAGAAGTTCCTCAAGTAACACATCCCTAAATTCATTTTAGAAGCAGGTGGTTTACTTCTACAAACTTATATATCACATCTATTAAGCTTACTTGCACAAAAAATAGTGCGCATCCCTTCCTGACAACCTTCTCTAGCTATGAGGCAGATATAGTTTTAGCTCCTAAGTTGTTTTTCAACACTTTAAGGACCACAAAGTTACTTTTCTCATTAAGGCAATAGATTTTTATTTCCCTATAGTTTATATGAGTTGCATTCATTTGAAGCCAATCATTCCTACATGGTCATGTCATAGGACTCTAAAGGCAAACTACAAGGATCACTAATGTTATGATTGGCTCTATTTATACCTCTTTCTTCTCTATTCCTTTGTTTATTTACATTTTCTACATGTGCCCAATTCAATACTAACCCCTTTTAGAAGTTTTGCAATATGCAAAATAGATTCCTTTACTACTTTCGGAGAAATGAAACAATTCTTAGCACCAGAATCCAATAGAATCAAAACATGAGTTCCTTGATCTTATCTAGTAGTTATAGTAGTGAATGTTGTAGATCCTTAGGTTGATTTTCAAATGCAACAATAACTTTGGGTCTTGAAACCTATCAAAGACCTCACCCCTTTGATAAAGGAAGTAGACCCTTATGTACTTGGAATAGTCATCAATGAATGTAAGAACATAGTGAACCTTGTTAAAAGACATGGAAAGGATCCCCATAGATCACTATGAATGAATTTGAGGACTTTTGGATTCGTCCAAGACATCCCTTTATCAAACTTCTCCTTTGGATGCTTGCCCATGGCACAACTTGGACACACACCATTTGAAAAACTAATACGATGAAAACCTATAATCATATCCTATGAGTTGATTTATTGAAGATAGCGGCAGTTGAGATGGCCAAACCACTCATGCCATAGTTTACACACTATGTATGAATGAGTGAGTAAAGTTGTATAAGGAGAATGAGGCACAAAGTGGGAGAATGCATGTATAGAGCTGAGAATGATGGTTGGCCTTTCCCACTAAATTCAAGGTATCATCCTCGAGATCTTGAATCACAATTGAATCCAGAGTGGACTCGACCTTCTTTTCATTCCTAAGATGAGAAATATAGTAGACAAAAAGAAGGTTAGCAAACAAATTAGGAACACAAAGAACATTCTCAAATAAACCTTCATCCATGTCAGCTGAACATTTCCTAATAATATCTATGATTATGTAATCAATTGTCAGAATGTGGCACATAACAAGGCTCTAACAAAGAAAACTATTCTCTACCAGAACCATATGGTGCATAGCACCCAAGTCAATTATCCACTATTGTGAAGAATCTGTCAATATAACAAGTGCTTATCCTTTCCCTTTCCCTTTCCCTAATTTGGAAGAAGTGGAAGGAGGTGATCCTTGCATCTAGAAAGATGGAAAATTGATGTGATTATTTTGATGAAGATGTGTAAACTAATCAATTTGCTTAGCATGGCAATGATGTTCATCATGACTAACTTTCTTGCAATAGGAACAAGTTGATCTCTCCTCCTAAAAATCTCCTTTCTTAGAAGAGGATTGAAACTCTACTTGTGAAGCAGAAGATGACTACACTCTTTGTGGCTTGTGCGTAGATTGCTTCTATTTCTTGTTAGGATTATTGGACCCTTTCTTCTTCTATGGTTGACCAACCACCAAAGCTCGTGACTTGGATGGCTTGAGAAGACTCTTTGTGATTAACTTTCCTTGTTTATACATTAACATTTTTGAAAATGACTCAAATGTGGGCATAGTGTATTCATATCCCATAGTCAACAAATGGGTTTGAAAACTAGAAACAAAATGCAATATATTCAGAAGGAAGTTTTCCTAGCACATTGAAATTTAATTGTACACCCTTCTTATCAATACCATAGTCTTTGAGTTGTGTTATTCAATCATTGACCTTAGTTACATAATCTTGAGTATTATCAAAACTATTAGGATTGAGATTCATGAGATCTTTATTTTTTTGATATCCCTAACCTCATCAATTTGACCATACAATTTTACAAGTTTGTCCCATGCCTCCTTAGGTGTACAACACTTGTCAATGTGAAAAAGAAGATCAAGAGAAACAAATGTATGTAAGTATCTAAGTGCCTTGGTATGTTCAATGAGCCATGCCCTCTTTTCTTTAGGATTTGTTGGTTTTGGAATATATTCCAATATAAGAGGGGTATATTTTTCACATATTAAAGCATTTCATACATTTTGTTTCCAAGATGACTAGTTGTATGGAGTTAAGTGAGGGATCTTAGGTTGACCCATTGCAGGTGTAGAAGGGCACAAATGAAAACTCAAAGTAAATAAAATGAGCACAATCACACAAACACCCCCCATAAATTACTTAATTACAAAACCCACAAAATATGATTTGACACTTTATACTTAGTGTGGTTATAATAGCCACTTACAATTTAATGGAAAGTGGTCTTGATTTCAATGCTTTACAATTGCCAAAATAAGGCTATAATGATGAAAGTAGAATTAATGATCACAATGCGTACAAACCAATAGCACCATTGCAAAGTACACAAAAACATGCACTTTCAAAAAATTGCACCTAGAAAGGAGTTTGTACAAGCCCAAATGAAGTTGTAGAAGGTCCTAAAATGGGAATTATGAAACACCACCTGTGATAAATTATAAATTTTAGAAAAATATGCATAAAAATTTAAACTCACCTACACCACCATGAAGATCATGGAAAAATAACCTAAATAAGAAAATTAATTTAAAAAGGAGCTCGTATGAGGGAGAACGAGGATGTCAAAGTCTGAGTGCAAAAACGAAAACTCTAATTACGAGGGTGCAACCATTTTCAAAGGACTTGTTGAAAATAGCATAATGTCACTACCAACTTTGGGGAATTGCCACTAAAATTGGTAGATCCTACCAAATATAGATAATTGCTAAATTTAGCTAGACTATCGTAAAAAATAGGAAACTTGCCAAAAATGTTGCTAATTATAGTGGACTACTATAGATAGAGAACATTATGCTAAATATAGTTGGGTATTGTGGAGGTTGTACAAAGGTTGCATAGAGGTGGTAGAACTAGTGATGGGACAATAGGAGAGGTGATACATTGGTGGTTAGAGGCCAGAGAGCCCCAGGGGTGACACGTGGATAGAGAGCTATTGAAGGTAGCATAGATATGGGTGACACTGTGATGCAGGGGGCATTGATTAAGTTTTGATTCAAATTAGTTGATGTTTTTAAGTTTTGTTTATTCCCTCCCTTAATTAGTTATGCAGTTTTGTTTTGGTTGAAAGAAGAGGTTGAGGGATGTTAGTTCCTATCCCCAAACCGCTAGAAGAAGTTGAAACTAACAAAAATAGCTAGGGGGAGAAAGTTTGAAAAATGGTCATAAGATAGCAATTGGGCCAGTTTTAAGAAGATCACCATCCACGCAGGAGAGGAATACAATTTGGAAGATATGAACTCAAACAAAGATGGGCAGAATATTGAAAATGAGATAGAGGATCACAGAGGTAGATAAAAGAGAATGAGTTTGATTGCGTGATAAAAAGAGGGTCGACGCCTCAACAGAGGAGGTCGATGGAGGTTGAGATGTCATAGCGGAAGGAAGGACAACTTGAAGGAGATTGATTATGTGTTGGCAAGAAAGGTTTGAAACAGAGGAAGGGTAGAAGATTAGAATCCACAGAGTGGAGAAAAGTGAATCGAAGCATAGAGAAGGCATATGTCAAAAGGAGGTCAATCTGAGCGTTGAGGTATCTCTTGTAAAGACTGTTAAGTCTAATGAAATGTCAAATTGTAATATCTATATTCATGGTTAATCTAATCAAATATGAAATGGAAGTTTTTTAGATGAATGTTCTATGTAATCGCATAATAGATTGATCTTTGTGTTGCTTTGTTAAGTATGTTGTGTCTCTAAAAGTTCATGTCGCCTAAAATATTCTGTTATAGATTTTTTTTTTGTTCTGGTTCCTGTCATTTTTATGAGAGGAAGTCTGTGGAGGTTTAAATGGTTTGTCCAAGGTGTAAGAGACTAAGTGTTAAGCTACCAGAGCTTGTGTTTGTGGGGGGAGTTGTCATCATTTTGGTATTAGACCTAGAAGATCGCTAGCATGACAATAAGTATGCTTGAAGATTGAGGTATGAGAGAGTTGAAAAGGAGAGAGAGTTGTGAAAGAGTTGTTTGTCACATGTATGAGAGAATTTGTTGTTGCAGGAATGAGAGAGGGTCTGTAACTACTATCCTCCAGTAGAGATAAAGCTACGTAGAAGGTGTACAACTTCCTCCACTAAGAGAGAGTGGGTAGAGGGGGTTTTGAAAGGTGCATCTTCCAAAGTTTTTGTTGGGTAAAGGGTAGTTGTTGAATGTGAGAGATTCTGTTGTAGAAGGTTGTAGCAGTGAGCAAGATGCATTTGAAAAAAGAGAAGGAAAATTGTCTTGAAGAAGCCAGTTGTGTGGGAAACTATGGAACAATATTGGGAAGAAAAACAAAATAGAAGGCTCTATGAAGAATTGAAGAAAATAGAAGCAAGATTGGATGCCCTTGAAAATGGGTTGAAAAGGAAAGATACAGATGAGAAAGAGAAGGATGAAGAAAATCAGAAAATGGGTGAAGTTGAGCCCCATTATTCTTTTTATGATAACAGGTTTGCAAGTGATGTTTTATGTGTAGGAAATGAAGATGGAAAAGTTTAGAAAATGGACTTTGAAAATCCAAAATTTGACAAGGAAATAGATGAAGATGAGGAAGATCTCCTATTGGAAGAGGAGAGGAAAGTGTCCATAAAGGAGGCACTTAAGGAGACGTCTTGGTCTCTTGATTTATTTGCTAACGATATGTTTGTGAATGTGAATACAGGTAAGAGGAAGGTTGAGAACAAGACCTTAAAGATCATAAGAGTAGGGGCAAGAAGAGTACCCATAGACAAAGATAAAGATGAGAAAGAAAGAAAACAAGTGATATGCCAAGTAGACCAAAGAAAATAGTTTGAAGTAGAGGTACATCATAAGGTACTTGAAGATGAAGAGAGGGTTATTGAAGAAAGGAAGGAAACCTGCAAAAACGAAGAGGTGACAAGCAATGACACAAAGAATGGAAGCAAATGGGGACAATAGGCCAATGAAGAGGTAAATGAGAGTATGAATGTTGATTTTGATCATATATGTGAAAATAGGAATGCAAATGTGCAAGTTAAAAAAGAGAAAAGACAATCGGAAGACCATGGATATAGGGTGCCAAGTTGGCAGAAGACCGTTAAAGAAGGACAACGGATAAAATGTAAATAGGGGGTGCCTTATGATGGAGTTTGTGACAACAAACAAAAACAAAAGATGGAAGAAATGACAAAGTTTCCAAGTAGACAAGAAGGTAGGCCAAGTGCAGAAATAGAAAAACATCAGCCCAAGAGGATGGAAAACAAAATGTGGGTAGTGAAGCGTGGGACAACAGTAGAGGAACGTGGTGATGTAAGACAAGGTGAAGAAGAGGGCAAGTCCAATAAACAAAGAATCATGAGGAAGCCAACAAAGGATGACAAGAGGACATTGTAACAGGGTATACAACAAGCGGGAACTTATGTAGAACTAAAAAGAAAGAAGAAGCATTAGCACTCCATGAAGATGACATGACAATGGAGTTTGAAGAAAGGAAAAAGAAGGAGAATGATGCAACAACTTGGAAGAAGATGGAGGAGCATACATCCAATTTGGAAGGTAAACAAGTTGATTTTGATGTTGGTACTTTTGAATTTTGGAATGAAATTGTTGAAGGAAAGAATTTTAAAGAAGAAAATGCTAAGAATGTGGAACTGAATAGCGACAATGAGATATTGGAATGTGAGATGGAGTTGTGGAGACTTGTGGATGAAAAGGACATGAGAAGGGAACGATACAAGAAGAAGAATGAAAGCAAAAGGAGGCAGATTGAAAACCATAGAATGAATAAATATGAGTGTGGAATGGGTCCGAAGAATGAGTTGGACAAGAGGAATGGGAAGAAAGAGTGGACAATAGAAGAATGGTATGATAAAGGCATGAGGTATGAAGAAGGAAAAGAAAAGTCAGAAAATTTAGAAGCAGATATTATTGCAACTGAGATTACAAAAGATGAAGGCAAACAGATTCATGACGCGAACATGGTAGAGGTGGAATTAGAAAGAGGAGCATTAAACAATAATAGTGCAAATGATTAGTGGGCACAATTTTCTGAGATAGAACAAGAGTGGAGGGCAAAGATTGCTAATTAAGGTATGAATTTACAAGTAGGAAAGTGAAGGATATAGAAAGGAAGGTTGCAGCTGTTAACAAAAAAAAAGTTGGTGCAACGATTAAAACATAGGTAAATATGAGTGTCTTCCATAAGAATGTTATGTGTTCTTTTGCTATGTTGAATAATAAGGAGTTTGGGCAAGAGTCTGGAATAGTGCATATATATTTTAATGGAGACATTGGGGGTTATGTTGAGAATGGAGGAGTCATAAATGATTTGTTGTTGTGTAGTCTGGTTATCACAAAAGAAGAATATGCAGTGGTGAATGCATATTTACATAAGGCTGTGAATGTCTTTGATGAAGTTGACAGACGTATGGGCAAGGCAGAAATGTTTGAAGATGTAAATGAGGAGATCTTTAATTTTAGTACATTTGGACATATTGATTTGTGTGCGATTGTGTGGGCAAGAGAACTTTGGCAAAGAAAGTTGAGAAGTATAGAGCTGAGGAAAGATCTGCAATGTTGGAGAAACGTGATAACTAATCCAGTACAATTGTGAAAAAGGTGAAAGAAAATAATAGAGGTAGATAAGTTTTGATTAATGGACTCATGTGCAGGAGCACATGCTTTCTTTTGTCCCCTAGGGAGTCTGATGCAAGGACATCGATTAAGTTTTGATTCAAATTAGTTGATGTTTTTAAGTTTTGTCTATTCCCTCCCTTAATTAGCTATGCAATTTTGTTTTGGTTGAAAGAAGAGTTGGGGGACGTTAGTTCCTATCCCCAAACCGCTAGAAGAAGTTGAAACTAACAAAAACGGCTATGGGGAGTAAGTTTGAAAAACCATCAGAAGATAGAGATCGGGCCAGTTTTAAGAAGATCGCCATCCATGCAGGAGAGGAATACAGTTTGGAAGATATGAGCTTGAACAAACATGGGTAGAACATCAAAAAATGAGATAGAGGATCGCAGAGGTAGATAAAAGAGAATGAGTTTGATTGTGTGATAAAAGGAGGGTCAAAACCTCAGCAGAGGAGGCCGATGGAAGTTGAGATGTCATAGCGGAAGGAAGGACAACTTGAAGGATATCGATTATGTGTCATCAGGTAAGGTTTGAAACAGAGGAAGGGTAGAAGATTAGAATGCACAAAGCGGGGAAAAGTGAATCGAAGCATAGAGAAGGCATATGTCAAAAGGAGGTCGGTCTAAGTGTTGAGGTATCTATTGTAAAGACTGTTAAGTCTAGAGAAATATCAAATTATAATATCTGTATTTGTGGTTAATTTGATCAAATATGGAATGGAAGATTTTTGGATGAATGTTCTATGTGATCACATAATAGACCGATCTTTGTGTTGCTCTGTTAAGTATGTCGTGTCTCTAAAAGTTCCTATCGCCTAAAATATTCTGTTATAGAAATGTTTATTTTGATGTTTTGGTTCCTGTCATTTTTAGGATAGGAAGTCTGTAGAGGTTTAAATGGTTTGTCCAAGGTGTAAGAGACTGAGTGTTAAGATATCAGAGCTTGTGTTTGTGGGGGGAGTTGTCATCACACTGTGTCTTAGCCACGTGGCAATAGTTCATTGGCTGTGAGTATCATCAACACATGCACAATTTTTTAAATTAAAGTCTGCTTGATTTTAAAAATAAAACCTTATTTCTAATGGTCTTGCCTATGCTAGTGCTTGCGCAAAATAATGAATGATGACTGTGCAAAGAGTATTTTGTAGAATATTCCTCCACATGATGGGGGCCATTTCTTTCTAAGGGCCCAAGGGCTTAGATTTTAATAATTTGACAATTGATCTATAGGTATTTGGGCTTTTGGATTCAATGGTACAGTCAAATTCAACCCAAAATGCTCCAAAAGATGGCTACCCTCCAACTTTGGCATCTGTCTTCCAAATACAAACCCTTACAAATTTGGCCTCCAATGTCCAATTGGAATGTAAGAAAAGAAAAATCATAGTTTATTGGATGCTCTGAACACAATGGTGAGCTTAAATTTGTTCCATCAATCTCTCAAATGCACCTATAATATAATGCCACAAAGATGAACCACTATAATTTGGTATTTCTATAACACTTTTTTGATTCTTTAGATCATCCAAGGATGAAAGAGAAGAGTATACTCAATGTTTTTAGAAAATACAAGATCTACAATCCAAGATCTCCTAATAGACCAACTAAAGTGTCTTAAACACTCTAATAGCATGTAAGATTTGACTATGGAGATATCCACCCAAGATTAAGAAAACCTAAAGAAAAGCACAAAGGACTTAGAAGATCAATATGATAGAATAAATTGTATTCTAATCAAAGGATGCAATATAATGAATTGAGAGACAAGAGTACATGAGGTGGGTATATAGGATACACCACCAAGAGATGTGAATGAACAAATAATGTGGGATAAAGGATATATAGTCACATGTGTGCACAACATCTCCACCAAATTAGGAAATAACAAGTCATATGGTGTAAGTACAACTTACCCAAGTAAGCATATTCTGTTCTAGGTGCATCTAATGCAATAAAGTAAATAAACTAAATGCAAGAAAATGAAATAACACACCATCAGGCCCCCTATCCTTGGCCACATCAACCTCCAAGAGACACAATTTTGGGGGGTTTAAAGTAGTTTCCCTTAATGTTCTTGCAAATTTGGTTGAATTAAAATATTGTTGCTTTAGCCTATGAGTCTTAGTGAAGTAATATTGTGATTGGGGGATTGTGAGAAAATTGTGAAGTCATATGGTGTTTGGACATTGTTGTTCTTGAGAAAGAGAGATTTTAACACTCTCTTCTAGACTTTTTACTTGAAATGGATTTCTCTAGGTCATATTGTGCTTTTCTTTTATTTGTAAGCTTGGTTACTTGTTATTACATGCTTCCTTACATTGCTAAGCACACTTACATTACTAGATTTGTTATCAAGGACTATTCTTTTCTATAGTTCCATAATAGAACAACTTCTTCCATCAATTCACATTAAGGTTGAAAACAATTTGTCATGATGAATTATGTAGTGGAATATCACATTAATTACAAAATAACTTTCCTTAGTGAAACTCGTGAGAGTAAATTTATGTGATCAATAGCCTAAAAGTGCTTCCTTGCCCCATGATTTTCATGGTCTACTTAATTCTAAAGCTTTATTTCTATTCTCACCGGAATAATCTCTATGTAGTATATATGGCTTGATTCCCTTTTCTAGTTATTTCTTATTGGTAGTAGTTAGTTGTTCCATAAAAAAATTGATACGAGATTGAATGATCAATTATCCACTTGGTACTCATAATTTAAGATAGAAGTGAAGAAGTGGGATGGATTTAAAACTTGCTAAATGAACCATCTGTACTCATGGTTGAGACTTACACTCAAGATGGAAATAGACTTTGTGAGGCACACCATTGTAAACACATGGAATGAACCATCATTACTCATAGTTGATGCTTACACTTAAGATGGAACTCAAAGTTACGAAATGAAGCATTAATGCCAATGGTTGAAATTCATGCTTGGAATGGAATTAAATCTTGCTAAACAAACCATTGATAGTCATGTTTGAGACTTAACTCAAGAGGAAATGAAGCCTGTAAAATGAACCATCAATACTTGTTATTGAGACTTTTAGTCTATAATTAAGACTCTCTAAGAGATCATCCATCCTAGAATCATTCCAACTCATTTGTGCTTAACACTTACGCTTGGGATGTAATTAAAACTTGTAAAATGAACCATTAATACTCATTCGTGAGACTTGCACTAGCTAAGTGAGACTCTCCAAGAGATCATTCATACTAATATTGCTCTAGTTGAATCATGCTTAGCTGGTGAAATTTCTCTATAATCATTATATCAATCATCCCAACATCATTCCAACTCAAATGTGCTTAACCATGAAGTTTACCCACAATTAAAGGATAACCTATCCCAATAGCACTAAAGCAAAATCTTGCAATTTATTTTTAATCAAGACTTACCTTTGCAATGAAACTAAGACTTAGACAATGAACCACAAAGCCCATGAGAAACTTGTAAAATAAATTAATACTTGTAATCAAAATGTGCACTTATAAGGAAGACTTTGACTGAAACATGCTCTGTTCCCAAGTTTCCAATCATACCACCTATCTGGTTAAACACAATCAAACCATAGAACACAATATGATGTAAACATTTTTAATCATAAAAATAGTTCCAAAACACACTTAAAAAAAAAAAAAAAATTCAAAATGAATGAATGGATGAAATTTATTAATAACATCTGTAAAACCAAACAATCTATAAAACCAAGAGCTGCAACTAAATGCACTAACAAACCTACTACACAAAAAAGTTGTCCAATTGATTTTTTTTTTGAAATTGAAAAATGCAAAAATACAAAGAATAAACAGCACTTGAGGAAGGGGATAAGAAAAGAAGAAAAACTATAAAATGAACAGATGACAACAAGATGACAACATGACCAAAACAATATTAAAGATAGGTTCCCACCTTTACAAAACTTCCAAAATATCAAGAATACAAAAATAGGCTCCCACCTTGAAATGGCACATAGCTTGGAGTAATTACAACCAGGCTAACCTTAAAAATGATAAGTTATTAAAAAACAAAAAAACGAATACACCCCTCACCTACTGAAATTAAAATTATCAGTCACTCTAAAATATCATGCAAGAAGTTATAATGTTACCATCTTCAACCAATTTAAAATCTCGGAAAAGCCTAAAACCAACACATGGCGATTGACCGTTAGATCGCGGGTACGAATCACGGGCGCTTTCTGAACGTTCTAAAGAAAAAATAAAATAAAAATTCAAATTTTCAGGCCGACCTGTTAAAATTTTCACCTTGCCGTCCCCTGCGGTTTGCCGGCCGGCGGGGTTTAAACAATTTAAAAAAAAACAAAAAGAGGGCGAAAAATCTACTATAAAAAACGCACCTGCCGTTCTCTTTTCCGCCACAGAAGAACATACAGGGGGAAAAACAGTCCTCTTTTGCGCTTGGTGGTTTCATTCGTTCTCTGCTTTGTGCAGCATTACTTCATTTCAATTTGGCTTGTGAGAGAAGTGAAATAAACGAAAATGCGGGAAATCTTGCACATTCAGGGAGGCCAATGTGGCAACCAGATCGGCTCCAAGTTCTGGGAAGTGGTCTGTGAGGAACACGGGATCGATCCTACGGGCCGATACAGTGGTTCATCTGATCTTCAGTTGGAGAGAGTGAATGTGTATTACAATGAGGCCAGCTGTGGAAGATTTGTTCCCAGGGCTGTGCTAATGGATCTCGAGCCCGGCACAATGGATAGTGTCAGGACAGGGCCCTATGGCCAGGTTTTCCGCCCGGATAACTTCGTTTTTGGTCAGTCCGGCGCCGGAAATAACTGGGCTAAGGGGCATTACACTGAGGGCGCCGAGCTCATTGATGCTGTCTTGGATGTCGTGCGTAAGGAGGCTGAGAACTGTGATTGCTTGCAAGGTAATCTTTTAAGTCCCTCAATTGGTTTGTTTCTATTTTGTTGAAACCCTAGGAACCCTAGATCTGGAACACTGATTTTTTTTTTTCCTCTTCTGTGCTGCTTTTTTTCGTACTACTAGGGTTTCAGGTGTGCCATTCTCTTGGAGGAGGCACGGGATCTGGAATGGGGACGTTGCTTATATCGAAGATCAGAGAGGAGTATCCTGATCGCATGATGTTGACGTTCTCTGTGTTTCCATCTCCGAAGGTGTCGGATACTGTTGTGGAGCCCTACAATGCCACTTTGTCGGTGCATCAGCTGGTGGAGAATGCTGATGAGTGCATGGTTTTGGATAACGAGGCGCTATATGACATCTGCTTCAGAACTCTTAAGCTCACTACGCCAAGCTGTAAGTTAGGCTGCCCTTTTTAAAAATGTTTTGCCCAGATCTTCTGTTTCAAACTTAGATTTATCACATTGTGTGGTTTGAGACGTTGATCTTTTCAATTTGTGCGTGTAAAATTTCGGATAGCATTGTGTTGTTTGAGGTTGCAATTCTTTTCAATTTCTGTGTATAGAGTTTTATCGTTGAGGAACGAGATCTAGATCTTTTTGGTTTCCGAAATTCTCTGTACGCAGTCTGTCTCAGATGAGCTACATTGTATGGTTTAAGATGTTGATATTTTTACAATTTCTGTGTGGTTTGAAATGGAGATCTTTTTCTTTCTTATCTCTTTGTACACACTTTTATCTTTGATGAACCCAATTGTCAGTTTCGAGATGTAAATCTTTTGAATGTCGGTGTGCAAAATTTGATCTTTGATGAAACATATTCTGCTGTTGGAGTTGTATACCTTTTCAGTTCCTGTGTACACAATTTTATCTTTTATGAACCACGTTGTGCGGTTCAAGGTGTAGATCTTTCCAATTTTTGTGCACACACTTTTATCTTTGGTAAACTACATTCTCTGGTTCTAGACATAGATCTTTTCAATTTCTGTGTACTCAATTTTATCTCTGTTGATTTTTATCTCGTCAATCTTTTCAGTTTCTGTGTGCAGAAAACTATCATTGACAAATGAGATGTAAGTCTTTTTTTATTCCTATGCGCCCAATTTTATCTCTGGTGAGCCCCAGTGTGTGGTTTAAAATGTAAATCTTATCAGTTACTGTGTACAGAAAACTATCATTATTGAATGAGATGTAAAATTTTCAATTTCCAAGTTTCTCTGTACACTGTCTGTCATTGATGAGCTACATTTTGTGGCTTTAAACTTTGATCTTTTTAATTTTCTGTGTACCAAATTTTTATATGTCCTGACTGAAGTTCGTATTTTCAATTTTTGAATTTCTCTGCATACAGTTTATCTTTGACGAACTACGTTGGGTCGTTTGAACTTTCGTGTTTGTCTGAATTTCTGTTTATCTGTGATGAAACATATTGTGTGGTTTCAGACATTGATAGTTTTTAATTGATCTTTGATGAACCACAGAGACGTTGATCTTTTCAATATATGTGTATGTAATTTCATCTTGGACTGCATTGTATTGTTTGAAATGTTGTTTTTTCAATTTGTGTAATCAAATCTGTTTGGACAGATATTGATCTTTTTGATTCCTTTACCCTCAATTTTAATCTCTTTTTGATCTCAAAGTTCTGTACTCAATTTTACCTTTTGATGAACCACAGTGCATGTTATAAGGTGCTGATCTTGTTTTATCTTTGACAAACCATACTGTGTGGTTTGAGATGTATTTCTTCTCAATTTCGGTGCACACAATTTTATCTTTGGCAAATCACATTGTGGTTTTCAGACGATGTAGATAACTTCACTTTTTTGTGCACACAATTCTGTCTTTGACAAACTACATTGTTTGGTTCAAGATGTAGATCCTTTTAATTTCGGTTTGCATAATTTTATCTTGATGAACTACATTTGGGATGTTGATATTTTCAATTTCAAATTTATCTTTGGTGAACTAGTTTGAGAGGTTAGTATTTTGAATTTCAATATGTGTACACATTTTTAACTGGAAGCTAACTTCTTAACATATGGATTGTGGAAAGCTGAAGGATTAAGTCTGGAATATCTTTAATCAACAGTTAAATCTCAAAAAGATGTTTTGTAGATCCTTTTCGTGCAGTTGCTTCAAATATTTGCTGAATGGTTGAATTTATGAAATAAATGATTTTGGAATGTGGACTGTTTATGGAAAAAAATGAACTGTTAGACTTTTTTGTTTTGATTGGCCAAATCTTTCCCTGCCAATTGTTTAAAGTATTTGATTAACAGTTGAATTTAGGAAAGGAGCTATTTTGAAAAGGTGATAGCTTAATCTTGTTTATGGTTTAAAACATCTATGGTAAACTGATAAGTTTCGGAAAAGGTCTTTGCCCACTGCTTTCTTTTCTGGTCAGATCTTTCCTTGACAAATCTTACAAATCTTTGATGAAGAGTGAGAATTCAGGAAAGGAAAAGAATAGCTTCTTTTTTCTTGTCAAAAGATTTAAAGAAACAATTTATACACTGTCTGCAGTTGTTAAGTAACACAAGATACTGCAAAAAAATCAAATATCAAGTTAAACTTGATACAATATTTTTACACCACACAGAATGGTGCAGATCCATTCCCAAGAAAACTTGAAGGCATCTGCAGTGGTCCATGGGAAATAATATTTGATTAGTATTTTGTTTGAAGAACATTTGATGGCTTTGCTTTGTTTAGGGCTTACAGCATCTTTGACCGAAAGCTGAATTTAGGTAAAAAAATTATTAGAGTTTATGCTTTGGCGATTATTGTTCAACAACACATGTTATTACAATGGGGGATTATCATTGTGTTTGATACAGAATTTAAGCGTGTAAAATAGCCCATTAACAAGTTAAATTGCATTCTGTGTTAGATATTAAGTGTAGCCTTGCAGTTCTGCTCCAAGTATATGGGAAGGCCTCTGCACTGGTCTGCAGGTGCAAATCCTTTGTTCTAGTCACTTTCTTCTTTTAATAATTTGAAACAAGTGGACTGTGAGATTTTATCAGTGCAGATCCAATCTAATTTGATGAGAATGCATCTGCATGGTTTCCTTGCAGAAGGTGTCTTGCTGAATTAGACAGTTTGATGATCTAATAAGATGCTTACTTTCCTTGTGAGGGCGCTGGTTGCCTTTTCTGGGTAATATTTTTCATAATTGTGTGGAGGATAACATTGAGTATATTATAAGATCTTTTTGGGAAAAGACATTTATTTGTCAATGTTTGTTATCTTGTTAATTTAGTTCTTGGAAACAATCGACCATTTAGCCTGTCTAAAAGCACTCAAGTGTGCTTTTCTTGGCGAGTTGTGAGGTTTTGGGCTTACTTTGAAGTGGTGTAGCTTGAGCGAGAGTCTTAAGATTTTGTAAAATTCTAATCCACATGTTTGCCATAAAGCAGTAGGAGGATTTGAATTTGCATCATGCCCAATGAGTGCGCCTTCAGTACCTATATTGCTTTTAATCTTAAAATGCTGTCCGTCTAAGTTTTGTATGATAAGGACATCAGATTACATTCTTTTAGTTTGAGGAATCAAATTTGTGAGAACCTGTTCATAAATACTAATAATAGATGAATAGAAGCTGGCATAAGATTTAGATCTTTTACTGATGGATTTTTATATGGTTTGTTTCATGCAGTTGGAGATTTAAACCACCTGATTTCGGCCACCATGAGTGGGGTGACCTGTTGTCTCCGGTTCCCTGGGCAGCTGAATTCAGATCTGAGAAAACTAGCAGTGAATCTGATACCCTTTCCCCGTCTGCACTTCTTCATGGTGGGATTTGCTCCCTTGACTTCCCGTGGATCCCAGCAATACAGGGCACTCACTGTCCCTGAGCTTACCCAGCAAATGTGGGATGCTAAGAACATGATGTGTGCTGCAGATCCCCGTCATGGCCGCTACCTGACTGCCTCAGCTATGTTCAGAGGAAAAATGAGCACCAAGGAAGTGGATGAGCAGATGATCAATGTACAGAACAAGAATTCATCCTACTTTGTGGAGTGGATCCCCAACAATGTCAAATCCAGTGTCTGTGACATTCCTCCCAGGGGCCTGTCTATGGCTTCAACCTTCATTGGGAACTCAACCTCCATTCAAGAGATGTTTAGGCGTGTGAGTGAGCAGTTCACTGCCATGTTCAGGAGAAAGGCTTTCTTGCACTGGTACACCGGTGAGGGTATGGATGAGATGGAGTTCACAGAGGCTGAGAGTAACATGAATGATTTAGTGTCTGAGTATCAACAGTACCAGGATGCAACTGCAGATGAGGAGGCTGATTTTGATGACGAAGAGGAAGAGCTTCAGGAAATGTAGGCCTATAGGCCTGATTTTCGGCAACATTCAGTTGCAGTAGCCTCCTTTTTCTATGTTCTTTGGTTAGCTTATGTGGTTAGTTAATAGTTTAATCAAGTAGCTGATGCGATAAGACACTATTCATTTTTCGTAAAATCTCTGATTTGGAGATGCAGACATTATCATTCAAATCTATCGGTGGTTTGTTTAGTCGGTTTTTTGAATGACTTAGATCTGTTCTGTTATATACTACCTTATCTTTTTAATGTGAATTTGTATTTACTGTACTATTTGTTATGATTACAAACTATTGATGGTTATTTTTGTCTTATTTGAATGGATTGATCGAGATGGGCTTTTTTCTAGCGGGGTTAGTTCTAGGATTAATTCGTAGTTTTATCTTTTAGCTGGAGTCGTCAAATTCTTTTGTGTCATTTTTTTGAAATGTCTGATGTGGAGACGCAGACATTACTATTTGAATCTATCAGCGGTTTGTTTCTATGCTGAACTCTTTAGATGAATCAGATCTCTTTCATTGTTATATATCATGTTTATCTTTTTAATGTGGTGGTTGCATTTGTATGTATTATTTGCTACGAGGACAATTTTTGATGGTTTTTTCTTGAGTCAAGGGAGTGAGAAGGGTTTTTGTAGGGTTGTATGTATTTGGTTTGATTTTACTTAATAAAGTTTGTTGAACAGTTGATATTAATGGATTTATTATTCGCTGATGTTAGTAGGGGGCGTGCACCTTCGTTGCTAAAAAAAAAACTAGTGTGTTTGAGCAAGACACCAGAATAGTTGAATTTGAAAATTAAGATGTGAGGCTGAGCAAGAGGCTATAGAGAGCTGTAGGTATCTAGCCGATGTTAGTAGGGATGTGCAACTTCATTGGAAAAAAATATTTAGTGTGTTTGAGCAACTTTTAGAAGTGGAAGAAGGATTGAATTCTTTCTTCATAGAGAAGAATTTTAAGTTGGGTATGATCCGTGAACTGTGCAAGGTACTCCCCAACAGTTCATTGACGACGGATAGTCTGTGTGTGACTTCGCACAAACACCCTTCCAACATGAATTGTTAGCATCATTAACAACAATTTATCCACTAAACATACATGTGTTGCATTAATACATCATGACGAGCATTAAAAAATATGAGTGTGTTTGGGGTTGAGGTTATAGAGAGCTGCAGGTATCTAGACGACGTTAGAAAGGGTGTGCAACTTCATTGGATAAAAAAGTAGTGTGTTTGAGCAAACTTTTAGGGGTGTAAGAAGGATCACAAGACATCACATAAATGCATTTGAATTCTTTGTTCTTAGAGAATAATGTGAAGTTGGTTATTCTCTATAAATTGAGCAAGATATTCCCAAAGCTTCTTACAAACAACCGCTTCAACATGAATGGTTAGCATCACTAGCATTTTATCCACTTAACTACATGTTTATATTCATACATTATTAGAAGAGCATAAAAACATGAAACAACAACAATAGAGAACATGATAATGATTGAGACAAGAAGTTTGACCCAGAGAAAACTCTAAACGAGGGGCAATAACTTATATATTACGTGCTAAAGAAATAGAAATAGTATCTCCCCGGTCTATAGGAATAATACTAGGCTCATTGCGATGATTAGGTAACAAGGATAGTGAATGGTTAAAAAAGAACGAGATTGGGTAAATGAACAAGGATTGCAACATTAATGAAACTTGGAAGAATGCCTAGTGAAGCACTTCTAGTTCTTTAAATAAATGCATTGAAGAATTTAGAGCTTTTGGGAAAAGCTCGATTCCTATGGAATTTATAAAGAAATCTTAGAGCGCAATCATGGTTGCTACTTACTGAAATGTTTAATGAGGATCTAATTCAGAGAATAGAATGAGCATCTTAGAGGAATCCTTGGGAAAATCTCTTATCTTTAAGCCTCTTTCACAAGCTATTCCTTCCTCGAGTGATATCTACAAAAATAATGCTGATGGATGGGTGTAGTGAGAAGCATTGAAAAAACTATGGAATCACCTCAAAGCCAAACTTGTAGCATGCAGAGCTAAACGTGTTGTAGCCAAGGAGAATACTCAAAAAAATTCTTGTGTCCCCCCAACTTTTGTGTGTTTGGAGGGTTTTTAATCAGAAATCTTTCTTTTTTTTATTTTCTTTTGTGTGTTTGTGTTTAGAGGTTTTTTAGTCAGAAAGCTTGTTTGGTACCACTAACCTAAATTAGTAGCAATAAATAAATAAAGGGAAAATGTACTCAAAACATAAACTTCAGATCTCAACAATATACTTACAAATTGTAAAACTTACTTGTTATTATATTAATTCATTCTAATGAACCGTGTGGTTTGGCTCTTCTCTTTATAGTGTCAAGTATTGTTTCATGGTCATACTCCTGAACTTTCTATAGATTCTTAATATGCATTTGACTGGGCCATATTTGATCAATTGAATGTTTAATGCAACAATGTCGTCTCACTTTTAGGTGATGCATATAACATGACCACATTATGTAATGTGAACACGTTATACAACATGCTCACATTTTAGGCTTAGAATAGGATTGGATGACCAAGCTTGAGGATTGGACACATACTTTACCTCCCAAAAGTGTGTTTTCATATTAAATAACATTTTTAAACTTCAACATCATTAGATTTACTTAGTTTATAACAAAATTTGATGAAACTACCACCAACATGTTGCTTTGCTTCTTAGCTTTCTAACCATATGATTTTTTTCTATTTTGAATACATTAAAATATTTATTTTCATTTCCTTTTACTAATATCTTCAAATTCCTTAAATACATATGTATTTTTTTCTTTATATTTTTAATCCACTTATTCAAAATTAGAAAAAACTATATTAGATTGTTCTATGCTTCATTCTTTACAAATTCAAAAAATATACATCTTCAATTATTTTTGTAGAAGTTTTGTGATGCACATGCTTAGTGATGTAGTTTTTAAGATGCACCCACTTCAAAAAATCATAATTTTTTTAGTAAAAAATTATAAAAAATACTTGTAGTACTAACTCTTACCTATCTTTCCACCAAATGGTTTTGAAAAATATTTAATGCAACAAAAAATAGGTGAGTGCACATTCGATGTTATGTTATATTTTAGTGATAAAAATAACAATAGTTTTGTGTGCACTCAATGTTTGACCTTCTTAATTGTAGTCATTTTTAAAACTCCTAACTAGACTTAGAGTACTACAATTCTTATTCTAATGACATCTTCAAATTTTGAGTGTAAGCATCTCAATTTTTGCACCCAAGTTTAGTTGATTTCAGACAATATGTGGCCACTTTTGACCCCACTTTTGACCCCCATTTCCATGCACTCACCCTTAAGTGTGATCACAAAGAAAGGAAATTCACTAACATAACCAATTTTGAAATGAAATCACCTTTCAACTTGAACTACAACTCAAACATAGCTTTCAAAATTAAACAAATATAAAGGGGAATAAGAGGAAAAGTTCCCACACTTAACAATTTCATTATTTCTTTCACATTGTTTAAACAAATCAATGTTACATCAATTTAAATCTAAACCCATTTACATTCTTTGAAATACATTTAAAACATTACATTTCTAGAAGTTTATGTATTTTGATAACGCTCAAGGAGACAAAAATATCAAAAGTCCTTTCTCAACAAAGAAGCATAGACAATACATAATACCAATATTTTTTCTCTTGAAGAGAGAACAATATTGAACCAAGGCCATTGATCTTCCTTTTTCTTGACAAAATGTAACTTCAATAGTTGCATAAAAGTATCATGATCTCCAAGATCTATTAAGCACACGACCAATGAGAGATACCAACCCCCTAACTATATAAGCATACAACATTACCAATTCCCTAGATTGGAGGATTGCCAAAGAATTAGGTATAGACTTACATGGCATTGTTTGCATATTAACACAAAGCCAAATTTTATAAAAAATACCACCACATTACAAGGCTTGGGGAGTCATATTATGAACCTTCTCATTGTTCTATGGAAGGGGGAGGAAGGGGAGTTACTGATCCATACAGAGCTATTAAGCAAGGATCTCAATATCTAGGGCTAAGAATAAAATCAAGTATTATTCACCTACTCTCAAGGAGATTAAATAACAAGAATTGTGTGAAACCATTCCCATATCTACATAAAATTCCTTCATACATATAACAATTATATAACCATATGTTTAACCATTTATTTTTTCACACATCAACATAACCACATTTATCCCTCCACAAAAATCACACTTATTTCTTCACATAACACACTTATTTCTCCACAAATATGAGAAGGAAAGGAAGAATGGTCTAAGATTGCCTATACAACCCTTTCCATTTTCCACCAAAGAGGTCTCTCTACACATGATAATTTCCCATAATTCAATCCTATCCCTTTTTATAGATGCCACATCTCGTAACCCACATGAAGGGTTTTAAAAGGAAAAAGATTGCACTATATAAGGAGACTACACACGTTACAACACACTACAATTCCTTGAATCTATACAAAAATCACATACATACACAAATGTAAATGCCTTTTTTTTCTCTTTCTTTCTAAAACATGAGAATACAAGAAAGAAGTGTGGAAAGGAAGCATAGTTGAATTGAAGACTTTTCCTCTTCCAAAAACCTGAGAAAACTCCAATCCAAGAGAGAGCTCTCCAAAATCTCTAACAAGAAAAATTTAAATAAGATGCATAACTCTTTATGAAGGAAAAAGAAAGGCTATAAAAATGGGTGCCATTCCACTCCTTCCCAACAAAAGGAATGGAACTACATGGCATTCCAAAACTCCACACTTAAGCCTTTTACATACATTAAAGGCTTTGTTATAGAAATACATTAAAGACCCCATACTCAACCAATGTGAACCCACATGGGTTCACCTTCTCAATACAAGGTGGAGCAAAATGCACTCTAACTTCTCTTACATTTTGGAAGGCATGCATTGACTTGAAGTACTTACTCTCAAATCTTCCAAGTCCATTCAATCTGTGCACTTCTTAAGGCTTTCAAAGGTACAAAGTACCTTCAAGAATACTCCAAATCACCTCCAAAGTGCCTAACCCCTATGTACCCATGCCTAGGGGTCAAAAACACATAAAAAGGTAAAAATAACATTTTACACCCTTTTAAAATTCTCCTAATTTTCAAATCCAAATTTTACAAATAAAGATGAGAATAAACACATGGTAATATAAAAACATTTTCACCAACATTAATAAACATATATTAAAAGCGTTCATAATTTAGAAATAAGACATGATTAGGAACAAGAGGTCCTAGCCACACAAAAGCAAGAGTAGCTACGGTCATGGGTTTATACATGGTCTTGATGTCTTCTTGCTTCAAGGATTGGAGTAAGATAGTAAATGGTTTCTAAAATTCTCTTTTTTCCTTGTTGGTCAAACCTATAATACTACACACTCAATTTACCCATTAAATCCATTCGTAGTAATATATAGTTGAAACACTATCATAAACATACATAACTCAATTGCACGTACAAGCAAGCACATTTCACATAGCATAGTACTCAAAGGTATTCACATACACAAGAAAACCTTGTCAACATACTCAACACAACAATGTAGTTATAATTCAATTTATATTCCATATGAAATAAATTGCATTGTCACAAATCTAAATCTCAATCATTATAAAGTAATTATTTCCACTAGTAAATTAAATTTCACATTATATTTAATATTACAATTAACATTTAATTTAGCATCTAAAATAACATTCAATTAATCTCATCACATTAAACTAATGCATGTACTATTGTAATACTGCATCATGAGCGCTGAGCGAAAAAAATGGCATTTGAACTACGACGGTCATGGGCTCTAGGTTCGCCACCATTGGCACCCAACTCTGGTACCGGTGTGCCTGCGTTCAGCAGTGTGCATGCTGCAGAAGGGTGTGGCGTTCTGAGGGTGGCTGGTGGAATGACTACCGTTTAGAGCCCACTCATGGTTTCTGATGGGAATGTGGGTTTCGGCGCCTTGGGTGTGGGGACTGTGGTTGGTGCTTCTGCCCAGGATGTTGATCCTGGTGTTCGGGTGTCCGGTGGTCCCTCTGCACCTAAATTTTTTGAGAAGCCATCTTCTGTTCCGGGTTCTGGTGGCATCCCAGCTGCTGGTTTGTCAGCCAAGGCCACTTTAGGTGGCCATAAGAAGTCTTTTGCGAAAGCTGTTGCTCGTGCTCAGACTCTACCTGCTCTGGCTAGGGTTAGGCCTTTGACCTGTGCCCATGCTTCCCCTGTTGTGCTCTGTGGACCTGAGATTGCAGAAAATAAGAGTTTCTATTTGAGACGTGGAGTGGTCTATAGGTTTAATGGCTTGTGGCCCTCCCTTCCCGATCTCCATCGCTGGGCTTTGGTCCCCTGGAAGCCTATTGTCTCTGGGCAGATTGAACTCTTCCCCAGTGCAAGGGGGTTCTTCATCGCAACCTTCGCTACTTCTGAGGAGTGAGACCGAGTGCTGGATAGGGGGTGGTTGTGAGGTGATCATTTGTTGTCCATCAGGCCTTGGACTCGCTCTTTCAATCCTCTTACAGAGCCGCTGAATACCAAACCAGTTTGGGTTTGACTGCCGAATCTCCCTCTACAGTTTTGGGAGGAATCATGTTATGAAGCTATATACAACACCATTGTAAGCTTTTTGAAGGTGGACTCTATGACTCAGGATCTTAGGCATACTACGGTGGCTTGTATTTTAGTTGATATGGACATCTCCAAACCTCTCTATGGTGATGTGGTCTTGATGGTGGAGGATAGACCATGGACGCAACTTCTGGACTATGAGGGCCTCCCTTTTCAGTGCAGGAGATGTTTCTCCATGGGTCATTTGGCCTTTGGCTACCCTCTTGCTCGCCGCAAGGGCGCGACAACTTGGTGGAAGGATGCTCTCTTTGCACATCTCATGGTGGGCACTCCCTCTTCTGATGGTTCCTCCAAGGAGGACGATCCTTCCTTGACTGAATCTTTTCAGGAGACCGAGTCTCCCCAGGATGCTTTTCCGGCTAACCCTTCAATGGAACCTTTGGTGCCTCGATCTGCTGTCGTTGTTCAGGCAGAGCCTGTCCGACCCTCATTGATCGCCTCCGTTGTTGCTCCTGACTCCTCTTCTGCACTGTTGGCTCCCTCGCTGCGTGGTGACTCTTTGCCCATGCTGGTTGTTGAGGATCCGCTCCTCTCACCTCGCTCGGTGGACTTCAATTCCGCGTCTTCTTGGTCTGTCGTTTAGAGAAAGAAGGGACTCCCTAAAATTGTAGCTACTTCGCGGCCTAGAGTTAAGGGAGTCAAATTCATTCCCTTAGGTTCTGGGTTGTCTAGTCCTTGTCTGTTGTTCAACAATGGTCTGTTTGCTCTACCTGTCCTGTTTTTGTTCTATGTGTGGCCTAATTTGGCTTGTTCTACTGGACTCTGGTGGCCCTTGTTTGTAAGGGTTCTGCCTCTTATTTGCTGCTTGTTTAGTGCCTCTGTGGCTGATGTGTAATGGGATCGGCACCCTTTCTTATAGCTTACTTTATCAAAAACAATAGCTAACACGGTTGTCTGGCTACACTTCTTTTTGTGGTTTGTTTTTCTCTTTCCTTATAAGTGTGCTTTTACTATTTATCTCTTATTTATTGTAAAAAGGTTTGAGCCCTTTCAAAACCCACTTTTATAAAGGAAACAACACCTATATCAACATAATAATGAACATTTAGTTAAATATTCATTAAATTAATTAAATTACCACATATCATAACTCATTAAATCAACTATCTAACATAAATATAAATCTTGAATCACAATCAATATAATAATTAACATTTAGTTAAATATTAATTAAATTAATTAAATTACGACAAATCATAACTCATTAAATCAACTATCTAACATAAATATAAATCTTGAATCACAATATAACTATCTACAAAATATCATATATTTTTTTTAAAAAAAGTCAACTAACATAATCGAATTGAAAGACACCTTAAAACTAAAATGAACATGTCAAATAATAAATTACTATATACAATGAATGCAAGAAGATCACAAAGTGAATAGGCCTTACATATAGCTTTTCAACAAAACTACAAACTCACAAAAAAGATTCCAGTTTAACAGAAAAGCAAACTCAAACTTTGGGGGTTACAATTTAGCAGGTTGAACTATTACATAGAAGAAATGGTTTAATAATTCAACCTTCACATACATCCACATCAACTAAGCTTTGCATTGAATCCTCAAGCCCAAGAAATGGACACCATGTAAGAGTTTATTTTCTCACAGTTTGGATGGGTCTTTAAGCACATATATTAACAAAATCACATGAAATGATGATGGATGGCATGCTTCATGGAAGATTGTTCAAAGAAGGAAGAAAGGTCTTCCAAAACATGCTTCTACTTCCCACACTTATATCGTGGATGGTCAGAAAGATAGATCGAACCCTGGAGTTGTGTAGTTGGTTTCCTATGGTCTTTTTTGGTTGGCAGCTTGGCTGCTGTTGTTTGGGTGTGTTGTGGGGTTTGCTGTTGTGAATGTTTTGGTGTGTTATGGCTGGTTTTTTAACTTGTTATAAAGGATTTCGGAGCCCCTTCAAAACCTGGTTTAATCAAAAACAAAATCACATAAAATGTAACACTGAGTAGGACAGGATAGATCAATGTATCTTAGACTTTAAACTACATAGCTAAATCCTTGAAAATCATATTATAGGTAATGATACACCGTGCAAACATCCCTTGAATAAAAACGAACATACTAATGATTTTACATCATACTTAAAAGCTTAAAGCTTGTAAAATCACTGAAACTATCGAGAAGATCAAGTAGTAACTATATTCATTCATTTTCATTTTCCAAATACTATAAACAAATGAACAAAGCCAAAATTTACCAGGAGACATTTAGTTTTCAATAGAGCTCTGAGATGTACATATGGTTCAATTTCATAATCCTCCCATATGAATCTAGGCTATATTATCAGGGTAACAAGGTTCAACTCTAAACTTCAGCGCATTAAAAATATTCTATGATTGCATGAATAATAAGCAATCAAGCTGGCATAAAAAGACCCTATACTTGTTAGCGTGAGAAGAGAGGGAAACTAATTGAGCCATGGGAGGTTATGGGCGAAGCTTCAGAACTTGACAAAGTTAACTTGGTCTGAAAATCCAATAATGCAGGTTGAGTGGGTACATCTATAATCTCCATTTCATTTGACAACATTGACAGAACATTAGACATCGATGGCCTCTGAATTGAAGTTGCTTGAATGCAAAGAAGAGCAATGCATATTACTCTTAATATCTGTGCCTGCTCATTGTGAGACATAGTCTCTAACTGTAGTCTTGGATCAGCAATACTGATGCTTTCATTTCTTTCATATAAACTCCAAGCCTGCATAAATCAACCATATATTAACATCACATAGTACTAGTACTAGTTGAAACAAAATGATGAATTCTATTAACCACAGGGAAAATACTGTAGGATCTATGGCATAACAAAATGACATACAAATTTGGACCCTTTAAAAAATCCATCTCTTAAGAGTTCGGATTAAAAGCGATTCCCTTAATCAAAACAAAAAAAACAAAATGACATACAAATTGCAATTTGTACGAGTAGAATTATGTTACTAAGCTCTCTAACACATTTATGTAACTACCTAACTGCTTGGGAGGAAAGCTCATTTAGGAGGAACAAGGCTTGGTTTATGAATACATCCACTTGCCAAGGCTTGGTTTGTTCCCTACCTTGGTAATGAGGTTAAAACTGATGGGATACAAAGTTTGAACCCTACAATAACCCCTTGTTTCTACACGGGGGTCATGTTTGATACAGTGTAACCTTAAAAATTACTAGGTTAGTAAAATTGTCATTTCACTTCACATATTCCAGGAGGCCAATTTGAAGCTTATATTTTAAGAAAGATACATACCCATTGTGAAAGAAGCTCCATAGGTGCTGGGCATCCTGTATCGTTGCACTTCTTACCACTTATAATCTCTAGAACAACTATGCCGTAACTATAAACATCTGCTTTCTGTGTTAATTGGCCATGAACGGCGTATTCTGGAGCAGTATACTCACTGTTTTTTAACAAATCATTATCAGATTAAATATATCATATGAGTTTGATATTTTCTCTAATACTGAAATGTGTCAATGAATTAATTCTTGTCAATAATGAAGAAAATTGATTACATGGTTCCGTACTCCATCTCTGTAAGAGAAGTCTCATCTTTTTGGAAGAGATTTGCTAATCGAAAATTTGCTATTTTAGGTTGGAGGTTTTTGTCCAGAAGGATGTTGCAAGTTTTGATGTCTCTGTGTACAACCTGACCATGAGAATCTTCATGCAAATATGTAAGACCCCGAGCAATTCCTGTTATTATTTCGAAACGGTCTACCCAACTGAGACATATTTCACTGTTCCCTGTTTATTTCAAGAGTATTAGACTATCTGATTGGTTATAATATTGCAGCTTGAAATTAAAATTAAAATTGGATTTGATTCAATTCAATTACCAAACAGATGCTTGTCAAGGCTCATGTTTGGCATAAATTCGTAAACAAGGTACCGGTCATGCCCCTTACTGCAACATCCAAGCAAACGGACAAGGTTTTTGTGAAGAAAGCCACATACATTCTTGACTTTTATATGGAATTCTTCCATTGCTTGTGTCGACTGAGCTGCAAGGAGCTTTTTGACTGCTATCTTCTCACCATCAGAAAGTGTCCCCTGCAAACAAAATTCCACTGATTAATTAGCAAAAAAATTATAAAGCACCTTACAGCCATGAAAAAAAAAAATGACAGCAATAATGTCCATTGGGTTTGACTTATTTGGCTGCTTTTTTTTTTTTTTTAATGATTCAAATAGTGTTGTATTTTATATTAAATAATAAAAAAATAATACACTGTTCACATGAATACAAGTGGAATGGCGTCACACCTAATAAGTCAAGGTTGGAACTAAGAAGCAACTACAATACACCAAAAAAAGGTCACACTGCCAAGGCACTAGAGCTATAAGAGCAGGGAAAGGAGGGGGATCCCTATTAGGGGGTAGGCCCCAACCACCCATGAGATCCTTGCTGTCTAAAATAGGCTCCCAGTCATAATGGTATCATCATTTTCTTTTTCTTCTTCTTGAATAGAATTTGCATGAACAAAAGAAATAGCAAGGTCCAAATGGGGGAACTTCCCACTATCAAGCCAACTAGAATGTCCATGATTTCAATGAGAAGCCTAAGACTAGCCACATGGCGAGAGAGACAAACCATAGTGTTGGTAACAAGGGGAACCCTACAAACCATGAGGGCCATGTCTAGAACCATGGCTATGGCCATGATGACACCCACGTGAATGGGAAGTGCATCCTAGTTGGTAGAAGAAGGCAACACATGAGCATCAGTACAAGGGGCATTGGCCCAGTGCTGTTTGTAAGTGGGAAACTTTCAGAGCCTTTTTATTAGTCTATACCTATATTTGTAACATAACATTAGAGCATATAATTGCCTTAATGTATATAGAAAAAGAAACGTCCATAGTAGATCTTGAAAATAATGTAGAATTTTAATTTCTATCTTTCCATAGTGTAAAGAGAATCTCCACTCTAAAAACATGCCAAATCTAGTAAATCTCACAAGCACTTTAGGCCAATTGTGTAAAAGAATCATATGTTAGGAGAGAGACTCTGTTTGAAAAAGCTTAAAAAAGTCATGAATTCAACTCCTTGGAAGTATGAATTTAATATTGCCTTTGTTTATGATAGCCCCTAAAGAACCTGTAGAAAATACTTCTAGGTAAACCTAGAAGAGGTTAGGTCTAACAATGTCATATAAAGCTTTATAGAATTCACATGGAAAACCATTACAACCAAGTGCTTTGCCATTAGCTATAGAAAAAAGATGTTTCACGAAGATCCACCAAAGTGAGACGTTGGTCATAGAAGGTTCACTGCAAAGTGGAGAACCTACAAGGAACCACACTCACACACTATTGAAGGGTTTGTTCAGCTTTTGATGAAGGCAATTGTGTGTGGAAAACTTGTTGATAGTGGTGGACAAAAGCTTAGAGAATGTCAAGAAGTTTGGAAAGGACTTGCTAACTTTATCTGATATGTTTGATTTTCTAAGAAACTTGGCAAGCTTAAAGGGATTGAAAGAATTCATGGGACATTTTATTCCCAATCTTGAGCCAATGAAAACAAGCTTAGAGTTTAACTCTCTAAGATGTATGATTGTCAACAATTTGCTTTTGTTGTTGGAGTTGGGAAATGCATAGCTGCATAGAGGGAGAAAATGGTAGTGCCTCTAGCTTGGCAGTGACATGGCAAAAATCTAAGGTGGTGGACTCATATGAGTGGTGGTAGAATAGCACCAGTTGGCAGCCATAAATCCATAGAAATAGGCTATCCATTTGATGGCATTATTCCACCATTAGATCCAACCAACCCCATGGATAGGATGTGGCTCAAGATTCCAAACACGTTGAATGTGAGCTAGTGTGGGTTGATGACTCAACAAAGACATGTTAAAAAAGAATTGTGTCTTAGATGCTTTAGGCACCACCATTTGCCACTCAATAGAAAACTAGATTGGAAAGTGGTCTAAAAGGACAACATTTGGCAAGGGCTCCAACAATAATTGATAATAGTTGGCAAAGGAAAAAATAGGTTGTCCTAACAACATGGCCTTATCAAGATGTTTTAATTTTTTTACTTGCCCACAAACTAGTCTACATATACCATAGATAATTAGGGTGACAATAACTAACATTAGGATCAAAAGACAATTCATTGCGCATGCAATACCAAGCTTCTCGCTCACTAGTTGTTCAACGCATAGGCAAGTGGCCACATTTATCAGATGGTAGCTCAAACATGTTGAAATCCCCACACATGATTTAAGAGATAGTGGGCAAAGACTTTGCATTAATCCAACACCACAGAAAAGATCTTTAAATAGCATCATTGAAGGCATAAATATTAATGACCCCAAGAGAGTGGTTATTAATATTAAAGAGAACCCATAGAGCATGGCTATTGGGTCACATCCATGAGCCACCATGTGTGACTACCACCTAGGCAAAATGAAAGTGGCAAGTCCTTTTCGACCAAGTGCATGATCATTATGGTAAAAGTGATTTTTTGGCCAAATGATATGACAAACTATAAAAAGCATGAAACTTGCAATTTTGAACTCTTGTAAACAAAAGACATTGAGGTTGGGAAATCTTTGTTGAACACCTTGCACGATGTATTTCCTTTTTGGATTAGTTAAATAAAATTCATAGAAGATAAGGGTCGAGGTTCATGTCGTCTTTGAGATCATCAAGAACTAATAGTTCTTTAAAAATCTTCTTCTATAATTGTCACCAAATTTAGGGAACAAAACCCAATAAAGGCCTTCTTCTTTTCTGGCACAAACTCTCCCTCCTCTATCTCACAAATTGGACTACAAGAACAACAAGAAGTAGGAGGAGAAGGTGGTTGAGTATCTAGCTGTGATGAAATAATGCTAGTAACAATCAATGTTTTATTGAAACGAGGCCTAGTGACCATTTTTATGATTGCTCTTTGGGTTGAGAATCACTAACTACATTCACATTAATAAGCTTTGAAACTTGCCATCCAACAACCAAAGGTTATGGACTAATACCTTTAGTGCTAGGATTGCGAGTATTTTTTTGTTGATCATAGTAGTCCAACTATCCCCATTTTTTTAGATGGAGGATCCCTCAAAGGTTGCTTGGATGGAAGCTTCAGATGTTGAATAACTAGGGGGCAATCTTAGATTTTATAGTCCAAAGATTGACATCAATAATAAATGTTTGGTAGATTGAGATACATGATCCATTGGGTGAAGCTTTGAGTTCCTATCTAGACTTCGATGGACTACTTAAGATCCTTGAATAAGTCAATTTGGACATAGACCCTTTTTTGAGGGTGAGCCAAAAAGAAATACCCTTGTTCAACATGAACCACCTTCCCTAAAGAGGCCACTATATGTTCTAAGAAGGGATAGAGTGACAATGTATGTTACATCCCTAAATTTTGTCTTGCTATACTTTTTACTTTTACTTGGACATAAGTAAATCTATTATGATGTTTAGATTAATGTCAAGGAAAGACATAAATTATATCGAATGTCATATATGGAATTATGGAAATGAATATTTTATTGTTGTTAATTTAATATAGCATTATGATATTTGTTTTATTGTTTGAATAATGATGCACTGATCATAATTGTTTGATTACAAGTTTGTTACAGGATTATAGGTTTTCAGATGACTCTCGGAGAAAAGAGAGAGAGAGTATCTTTCGAGGAGAGAGATATAGACCTCAGGTTACGAGTGGTTTATTTGCCAAACGAGTATTAGTGTTTAACAAAAACGTGAACCAGTGTTGTAAGAGGTAAGTTTTGTCTTGTCAATTTACTTTTGAACCCAATCGACAGGTAGTCGATATCTTTCGAATCTTTTCAAGTCATAGTATGATGTCATAGTCATTTGTGAAGTAAACGATATCATCTGAGTAGAACTGTAACCGTTTACGTTTAACGTAAAAGTTACGACGTCATTGTCGTAAAAAGGTTGTGTTATTACTTTTGAGTCACTTAAGGTTTTATGGTCGACGTTTAGCATCAAATAACGATCTCGTCATGATAAGTTGACGTGATTTATCGAGAGACTGTGCAGGGGAGACAAGCTCGACCCTTCATGGTATTCGTATGTCTTTCGATTTAATTGTTATTATCATATTTTGATCAAGGCATAAAATATCATTTAGATAGGTGCCATGTTGAACCATATTTATGTGTATAAACAAATATAAATATGTAATTATCAATAGAGGATAATACCTCATGGTTGTTAATGGAACTTACTCACTTGAGCAACCATAGGCATTTATTAAGGAGTACCTTCAATATTAAAACATGATGGATCGAACTACTCTTTTAGAGTAATCGATTGCTCTCCATTTCAGTCATTTGAGTTGGCGGCCTCATTAAGGAGGAGTGGCGGATAACCCAGCCACATCCACTATTTCTTCTCAACAATTTTTGCATAATCAACCTATGGTGTCGATAGCACCATTCTTGCTGACAGTTGAGTTAAACTAGGAGACCAGAACTGTTGGTATTGAATGAGTTTTTAATTGCAAGAGATGGAGCGCATGGTGGAACGACTCATTTATCAGTCGGTTTGGGGCTCTTAAAAGGCACAACTTAGATAGTCGATGGGCATGGGGGGAGTGTGTTAAATTTGGTAGTTGTGAATAGAAAGGGAGACTTCGCGTGGACATAAAGAGAAGGCTGTGAGTGATTCTTGGAAAAATACAGAGTATTCTATCGGCCATCTTTACTGTATAAACACTGCTTATAGGTGAATGCCTCTGCATATTATGTTTTTAGAAATAGATGAGAGATTGAATGTTGATTTGTCTTGGACACTCGTCCATTTTTATTTTGATATTCTTAAAGATTATAGTGTAACTGTTTCAAGGAATATGAGCCGACTGTGTCTCTCTACATAGTTTTGATTTAGCTTGTTTAAATGAGACGACTGAGTAGGGAAGGTATATAGAGTTAGTGTATGACTATTATTTTATTTTAGTTCTAAACCTGAGAATCGATTTAGCTTGGAAGAGCCGAATTCTTATGTTGATATTGAAATCTATCTCATGATTTTATCAGGGCGACCTTGTGCCTTATTATAAGACTATGATGCTTGTCATAATATTAATATGTGTTTAGGAACCAAATGAATCTATTATTATTTATTCCACGAAGGATGACGTAGTTATCACGAAACTAGTGAACCAATCTCATACTTGATTGAGTTTCCTTTTGAGGACAGCCGACTATATAGATGTAAGTTAGTCTTGAAAAATAATTCAAATGAATTAGTAGAGGCTACTTGATAGAGAAAAACTTACCAAACTGTGAGTAGAGTGGCATAAAGTACCAAGTAGAAGATGTTATTATTTTGAAACCATTCTTGGGTAAATACATTGGTCAAGAACAATTCCCTTACTAAAAGATTTAGATTCTTGGTAATCTATGACAACTATGGTAAACCTATTGAGTTATAGATTAACTAAAGATAGTTTGGAAAAATGAATAAATGTCGTAAGACCTTCTATAGTGTCTATACAAGTAATCTTGGTGAGTATAGTTTTATAGTACACCATTATGTCGAAAAATACTATGTCTATAACCTTATATAGAATCATATATGAGTGTAAAAGAAGTGATGGTAATGACATCATGTAGAAGTGAATTGAAAGTATTCATATTCCTTTTGTATAGGAGTTATTATCTATTACAAAACCATAGTATTCTTAACCTTGGTTGAGTTAAACCAAAGGTCGTTTATATACCTTAGTCTTGAAGTTATGAGATAGGGTTATTTTGATATAATGGATTATTCAAGGGTAAAATAAAGCCCTAGTTTAACCTAGAAGGGTTAACGATCATTTGATGACACCCTTATGGTTATAACCCGTTTAGTTATTGGGGTAGACATTAAAGGGTCGAGAACCCTAAATAATAAATGTTCATATTTATTTTATTGAAAAGAGATTTGTTATTAGTTGATAATGTTTAACCTTAGGTAAAGAAACCTATTTATTTGGTTACAAGTCGACTTGAGATATAAGTCATAAGCCTTGGGTTTTGCAAGCATGCAAGAGGTACCATTAAATGGTTAGTCAAACATAAAGTTTATTATACCTTTTTAGTCACAACTTCTCTTAGCTATTACTTGTCGATAAGTGATGAATCTCAAATGTTGCAAAGATGCAAAGAGATACCCAAGAATAGATAGTCATTCCATAAGGTCTATGGAGCAATGACAATGTCTTGAGAATCCACCTAAGTCAGAAAGACTAAGTTTGAGTTAGACAAAACTCTTTAGTTAAACCTTAACTCGACCAAATAAGGTAATTATTTAGATTAAATCGTTGTGATCATTATATAGAATCGTGATTGAAGGGACAAGTACCCTAACTATGTATATTTATTCTTATTTGTAAGAAAGGAAATAATTTCCTAGACTGTGATTCTTAACCTGGGTAAGGTAACCATCTTAGTCGTTATTAATCGATTTAAAATTCTTATGAATTGATAAGTCTTGGATCTCAGGTATTGCAATGATGCAATGAGAATCCTTATAAAGAAAGGTAGTTGATAAGGTCTATGGAATATAGACAGTGAATGTAAACTTGTCTAGGTCGGGAAGACTATAATTTTGAAATTGTCAGGACTTCATAAGTTAAACGTAGTTGACTAGGTCAAACTATAGGAATATGATAGTATCTAAGTTGAGTTGGGGTGGGTGAACATTACGACAACGTTCAATTGCGAACGCCAATTTATATTGAAACTATGGCCATAGTAATGCATGTCTCTACATGCATTGCCAGTTCACTGTATCTGGATTGCACAATCTATCAGAAATCATACTTAGCTAGAGGGTATCTAGGGTTGTATGGTTAATAGAGTTGTGTAGGATACAACACTATGTACTCGGAAGGCAAATTACCATTGGTCACCTTTGGTCTATATTCCTCGTGAAGGGTAGGGCCACTTCCTATGTGGAAGATGTGTGGGAGACCGCCAGTCTGTGGATGGAGGTAAATCACTAGAAAGATACTCTCTCTAGCAGAAGACATGCCGAGGCTTGTGATAAAGATGTTTGATTTCCGGATGCAGTATATCTTTGAGACTTGTGTTTATTGAGACTATGTAAAACATTATCTAATGTAGATATTTGTAATTGTAAAGATAAAATGTCATCTTCGTATATTATATTATGTTGCTTATTTCATGATAGAAATCTTGCAATTTGTTGTTACTTGATTATATGTTAAATAAAAGAAAAAATTTCTCTCATTTTTACCTTGTTGAATTACTCTATGGTAAATTCTTGATTTTACTATGTTTTTAGAATGTAGATGTTACAATGTAAGACTAGGGAATTCAAGAGGTGAGTTGAAAAATAGAGTGGTAACTACATCAAAGTGATAAGGTCCAATAACGGAGGGGAGTTCAAATCAAACCCATTTCTAATTTTTGCAAAAATCATGGAATCAAGAGAGAGTTCACTACTGCATACACTTGACAACAAAAGTAGAGTTGTTGAAAGGAAAAATAGGACCATTGGTGAAATGGCAAGGAGTTAATATGATGAAATAGAAGATTTTGGATAAGATTTTTGGGCAGAAGTAGTATGTACAATAGTATATCTTCTCAATATAAGTCCTACAAATGTACTTAAAGGAACCACTCCTCATGGTTTGGAATTAAGCCAAGTGTTGATCTTTTTGGGATATTTGGGTGTGTCACTTATGCACACATACCAAAGGTAAAAAAGGTCTTAGTTAGATGATAAGGGACTAAAGTGTATTTTTATTGGGTATGAATTAGAAATAAAGCATATAGGCTATATGATCAAGTAGGAAAAAAGTTGGTGATAAATAGTGATGTGGTATTTTATGAAGCAACATAATATACCAAAGAAGATGAAACAATGGGAAAAGAAATAGTGATTGATGAAGTTGACAACAAAGAAGAAGAATAAAAGAATCATCCATCGACTCTTATGTTGGACTTAAATTTTGAGAAAATGACAAGAAGGTCACAAGCAAAAGTGGACCATGAATTGATGACTCAAATCATAGAAAATAATGAGCCACAGACCTTTGGGCAAGCTTAAGAAAAATAAGATTGGGTTGAAGTAATGAATAGAGAGATAAAAATAATTGAAATGAATGACACATGAGATTTGTTCTTGGTAAAGAAGTTGTTGGTACGAGGTGGGTGTAGAAAACTAAGTACAAATATGATGTAAGCATTGATAAACATAAAGCTAGATTGGGAGACAAAGGGTACACTCAACAAGAAGGTATTAGTTACATTGAAACATTTGCACCTGTAGCACTAGTGGATACTATCATATTGGCTTTGGCTTTGTTAGCTCAAAAAATTTGCACAATTTATTAGATGGATGTAAAGGGTGCTTTTTTAAAATGGATATATTGATGAGGAGGTATATGTGTCACAACCTAGAGGTTTTGAAATACCTTCTAAAGAATACTATGTTTATAGATTAAAGAAGGCCTTGTATGGTCTTAAGTAGGCACCAAGGGCATGGTATTCAAAGATAGACTCATACCTACAACAAAAGGGTTTTTTAAGGGGTATTAGATCCCAATGTTTATATCAAGAACCTATACCTAATGATAATTTTATCTTAGTTCTCTATGTTGAGATGATCTTATCTACATTGGGAGTAATTTAGCTTTATTTATAAAATTTAGAGAAACTAGGATTGTAGAATTTGAGATGATAGGTTTGGGATAGATGCGTTATTTTATTGGTATAGAAGATGGTAGAATAAAGATGGAATATTCATGTCTCAGGGAAAATATGTTTCAGATGTTCTATAAAAAATTTAGACAAAGAGTTGCAAACCAGTTGCAACAACCATTGAAATTGGACTTAAGTTATCTAACTCAGATGTGTTAGATCTAGTGGACCCCACTCTATACAAACGATTGATTAGTAGTTTGATCTACTTGACTTCTACCCCACCATATATCACATATGCAGTGAGCTTGCTATCTAGGTTCATGTCAAAACCTAAGCAAACACATCTAAGTGTAACAAAGAGAATTCTTAGATGTGTCAAAGAGACATTGAGATATGGTCTCAAATTTTAGCATTTAGAGGAAAGTAGATTGATTAGCTATATAAATTCAGATTGTGTAGGTTCTAGAGATGACCAAATTTAATTTACTTTTGTTTACACTTTTGGTCTTAGTTTTGTAATATTTTCTTGGAAGTCCAATAAACAACCAATCGTATCACTTTCTATAGTAGAGTCCGAGTATAAAGTTGTAACATCAGCAGCTTGCTAGACAATATGGTTGAGATGATTATTGGAAGATTTACACCAGATACAAAATGATCCCACTTTGTTGTATTATGAAAATAAGAGTGCTATAAAAATGATGAAGAATCTAGTGTTTTGTAGTAGGAAAAAGAACACTAAGATTCAACATCACTATGTTAGAGGATTGATTCAACAAGGATTGGTAAAGATTGTGTACTACAACATAAATGATCGGATAGCAGATACTTTGATGAAGCCTCTAGCTTGTGAAAGATTCCATACACTTCAAGATCTACTTTATGTCCTTCCCAATAGTTATTATGGGGGAGTGCCAATAATAATGTCCATTGAGCTTACTGACTTGTTTGGATTTTTTGTCTTCATGCCATAATAAGTATTCTATTTGGGATATAGGTGAATATGGTTGTGTGTAATAATGCTCACTCACAACTTGAACCTCTATATAATAGATCCCGTGTCTCCTCTTGTAGCAAGACAATTTAGGGCTTTTGCATATTTGCTTCTTGTATATGATTTGTAGATCATTGTTTGTTATTTGCCTTGTTACTCTATTGCATTCAATTTAGATATTTGTCATCTCACTTTTATCAATTTAGACATCTCATTTGTCATCTAAGTCACCTAATTCTGTGGACTAGGTCAAGTCAAGTAAATCAATTCCTTTTGCTAGGTATGTAGAGGTGGGATTCCTCCTAGTGGGTTGGGAATCACACCTAGTTATTTGGTAGTACTCATCCAAATGAGTAGACCGATTTCTTTTGTTAGGCATGTCGAGAGGAGACTATTCAACCTTATTATTTGGAAGGCCAAGGCGATTCCTCTTCTGTGTGGAATGTTCCACTCTTTGGCAAAATGATTTGGAAGGTGGTTAGACATTGTGAGATGGGGTGAAAATTGACCTTAGTTATCTTTTGTAATCAACCAAAAGTTTAGCATGAAAATTATTTAATATTTGGGACAAGAGATATCAATCTTCAAATACTTAATGTTTTATGTATGTGTAACTCATTTATGTACAATGTTGCTCCCCAAGCAGGTAGATAGTTACATCGAGAATGTTCTAAACTTCAGAAATATGATTTTAGAGAACCGAGGTTGAAAAAGTTAGACCAAAAATTTATCAAATTAAATTTTGTAATATTGTTATTTAGTTGGCATTAGGGGAAAAGACCCAATAGGTGAGATAGTTCCAATGGTTGAGATAGTATATGTACATTTAAAGCCCGAGATTTTTTGAAGTTTAGTACTAGTAGTTGTGACTTTAAGGTTGTTAGTGTTGCTATAAGTACTAATAATTGAACGAAATGTGCCCTTTAGATTTAAAAAAACAACCAATCACGTGATGCCATATCAGCCCACCAACAAAACATGACTTAATGCACACCTATTGGTCCACCATTTTTTTGGGGAACTATTTGACACCTCAACAAAAAGCACGCTGATGTGGCATCATATTTGATGATGTGGCTGTGAAACCTTAGTTATAAGCAGGGGCGTTGCCAAGTAAACTACTGTGAAAATTTTGGAGTGATTCGAAATTGCCACTTATGATTTTGAGAGGCGTGAAGTTAGGGTGCACCACTACTGGGTCCTCTCCCCTAGTAAAAGTACTTTTCATGTTCTCTAACCTTGTCATGCAGTACTACTCTATGCTATCTCTGCTATTATTTCAAATGTCCTACTGCAACTCTATCAAAAATTTAAAGAAAGGAACAGGAAAAGCATGCTCCGGATATAAATGGGAATGACAACTTAAAGTTTTACCTTATAAACTTCCCCAATTCCTCCTCCTCCAAGCTTGTTTGCGGCAGAAAAGTTCTTAGTTGCTTTTTCAATCGCTTTGTAACTGTAATTGAAGTTGACAGTTGCAGGTTTTATTTGCTCGGCACCTAAATTTTCAATTTCAAAATGTGAGATAAAGCATATATGGGAAACCTAACTAATAATTCAATGATCCCTGAGTTTTTCAGATGAATACCTAAACCTCTACTTGCTTTATGTCTTCTTTGGTATCTAATGCGAAAGCTGCAGAAAAAGAGAAACAAGAAAGATATAAGAACTGCTCCCCCTATGATTTCTCCCAACAACTTGGACATTAGTTTCTTGGATTCTCTTGTGCCTCCCTCTGATCTTGCAATAGGCGAGTTTGCAGCTGTGTCACATGATAGGTTTGGTCCCGGATCTACCCCAAGTTGCTCACAGTACATCTTGTAGTATTTAGATCTGTAGGCAGTATCTTCAGGGCATTTGCTTCCTGCACCTTCTAGATCTTTTACAGTCTCTAGGAAGCCTTGTCCAGAAACAATGTGTGCGTGACAATCAGAACTTAGCATCCAGAACCAGATAGCAGTCTGGAAAGAGATTGTGGAGTTTGTAGACACAAGGTCAGGTTTGTTCAATAAGTCCAATTTAAGGTAATCTCCTGCAGATCCATAGTTGTAGTTCCTGTATGCATAAGTAAGCAATAATTCAGTCAATGTTATAAGAAATGAAGCCTTTGAATCTCTACTGATTTGACTCTGAAATTGAATCAGTGCTCTCTACTGAACTTTCTAAGGAGAATCCTATATAATAGTACCCCATTATTTGTACAGAAAAATAAAATCTTATGCAAATCATGTCTCAGTATGCAATCAATTTTTCTAAATTTAATGATTTGAATGTTTTTAACTTAGATTGCAGAACTAAATCACATCTATAGCAGGCATGAGTTTTCCACAGTCCATGAAATAAATGAGAGTGCTTCTGGATTTAACTGTGTATGTTTTTGCTTCAACGTTTCAGATCATACTCAATGATCCATCATCAGGAAGAGGAGAGTGTTAGTTTGGATTGAAGTCTGCTATCCAAACTAAACACTCTCCTCTTCCTGATGATGGATCATTGAGTATGATCCTAAACATTGAAGCAAAAACATACACAGTTAAATCCAGAAGCACTCTCATTTAAATCACATCTGTCTATAAATCCATTGGATCAAACTTGTAAACTTTCCATAGCTACTGCCAATCCAAATTCAAGGACATTATTTGTAGGCCTTATATCCTTTCAAACCCTGTGAATAGTTTTGCCTGGGTTTAACATTCTCAGTTGCATATATCAATAATTAGCAATAGTTCAATCAAAAGATTAAATGTTAAGTTTAATCCATCTGTTGCATATATCTTTCCACATGTTGAATACAAAATGTTAGTTTCACAGATTGTAAGTTCAAATTGCATGTTTTCAGCGCCTCGCTGTATAGTATAACCACTGCTAGGCTATAGGCACGCGTCTCCCCAATCAAAGCTTACTAAATATATTAAAATACTTATTCATTATTCTGAGCCCAGACATCTGGAGAAGAAAATACTAGAAATTTCTGATCATTAATACTTTTTCTCGTTTTAATAAATTTTTACCCCTCTTTGGTTAAAAAAAAAAAAATAGTCTCTCTATTCAACTGTAAAACATCAACAATATACAACACATTTTCAACATTAACATATCACTTGTAAAATGTTATATAAAAAAAAACATTAACCATCAAGTAAGAAGTGATGCCTAAAACATGTTAGAACAATGAAAAATTGAATGAGTGTGTGTTGGCAATTAGTTGACAATAAGAATTGCAGTTGCGTTAATAGTCATAGTGTGTTGTCAAGTAATTTCAGTTGGGTGTCATGTTAGACTCTAGGTTTACAGGGAGTTATTGAACTTGTTTCAAACTATAAAATTGTAATCTCTTTGTTGAATGTATGAAAATAATTTGTGCAACAGTTTTATTCTCCAATTAAACATGTGAAAAACTTTTCAAAATTAACATCTCATAAATCATTTCTTTGTTACAATTGTTATCATTCACAACATAAACTCAATCATTCACACTCAATTAAGAGTCTTAATATCGAATGTTCTATAATAAATAACTTGGAATATGACACCATAATGAGTAGAGTAGATGACTTCACTATTATTATCATAACAACCACAAATTAGGGAGAAGCCACAAGGAATGAAACAGGGCTTAGTACAGAAGAGGTGGCAGATTCAAAACAATTAACAAATTTAAATAAACTATATCAATGTTCACACACAAATTGGGTCAATGAGACTGAAAGTACATGCAGGTGTTTTTGCTATGAAAGAGAACTAACCAAGTTAATTGTATTGGACCACGCCCATGGTAACTCTTTCCCTCAGTGCAAGGATAGGAGGTGTTGGTCTCCTCACAGTAATTCGAATTTGGGTATAATGAATTGATATAGCAGAACTCTGTACCAAAAAATAAAACACATAGTTTAGGACTAAGCAAAGAAAGAACCTATATTTACATCTGTATGTAACAGAAACAGATCAAAAGTACTCTAAAAAGTACAACTTTTTTTAGAATAGAAAAGAGGAGCTCTCAAAGTGTCTACATTTAACAGAAATTAATTTGATAACCTTCAGTTAGGAACACCACATTAGCCAAAAATGCTGCCACTTCTCTCTTTGCTATATCTGGTGATCCTGTGCTTCCAAAAGCAGGAAAGGCATTGGATGCACTGCTAAATGAATTAAAGTTATAAAAGCTCTTTCCTTCGCATGTTTCCAAGGTATTGTATAGAATCTTGTTGAAGAGTTCTCTGGTTTTGTTTTGATTAACAACATTAAATCCGCCAGAGGACGCTTCCAATACACCCAACAACAATAGCAAGGTACAAATATAGCTGAGAGAAAGACTCACATGGCTTTTCATTGTCTATAATTGAACAATCTTGTTGTACAGAGCTTGATCATCAATCCCTGCTCATCATCTTCTGAAGAAATTGGACCAAATTGAGCTAATTTAATCTTTTGTGAAAGTGAAATAGTTGAGAAAACTATCAATTGATCGCTTTGATTGAATTTCTTTTCAAAGAGAAATAGTTAAAAATACTTTCAAGGCCGACCCAAGTTACAATCATTGAGCTATTGTTTCTTAATCATGTTAATAAGGTGGCTGATAAGAACTTTCACAAAAAAGTAATTAAGGGCAGGCAATTAAAACACGTTTCTGTTTATGAAATGTTTGTAGTTTCTAATCAATAGAAATATTAAAAGTTAAACTTAGAAATTTCAAATTTTAACAAAAGAGGGGTAAAAATTTATTAAAATGAGAAAAAGTACAAAGCAAGAAAGTTACAAAGCCCTATCAAGTTCCACTAAGTGAGCCAAATGTTGAGACAGATCCGGGGGTAAACCACCACGGTCCATCAAATTCCAATCGTGAATATGTTCAGAAGCCCATTTAGCCAAACAATCAGCAACACTATTCCATTATCTAGGAATATGAGTAAAAGTAACATATTCCAACGAAGCACAGAGGTTAAGGATCTGGTCCACAATCAAAGCCAAATGCCAACTGACATTATTTGAATGCCTCCTATTCAACAAGTTCACCACAACCTGGGAATCAGACTCACAAATGATCCTTCGCCACCCCAATTGACTCCCACGCTCCACAGCAGTTAAAATTGCCTGAGCCTCCATAAGATTGTTAGTATGGAGACCCTGATACACTGAGAAAATAAACTGAACATCTCCCAAGTTGTCTCGACCAACACCACCGATTCCAGCATGACCAGGGTTTCCGCGAGAAGAGCCATCCGTGTTGATTTTTAGAAAACCCTGAGGTGGAGGGGACCATCTCCCCTCTCTATTCACCTTCGGGGTGGGATGTCTACATCTGTTGCGCATGAGTTGGCGGTGCGGAGGCGGAAGATGTAGACGATGACAACAACCAACATCACAAGGGTCCACCGATGCCGTAAGATCACACTTAGCTGCAATAGTTTCACCCAAAGAATGCAGAATTTTCTGCCACAAACGAGGGGCCACCAACATCGCCTCCTGAAAAATCTGACGATTCCGCTCCAACCAAAGGTTCCACAAAATAAAGGAAGGGCCAATAGCCCAAGCAGCCTGAAGGAAGGCCAGTAGAAACAGGGGCCTTGCCCCACCGGTCCACAAACTCAACCAAGGAGGAGACATGCTCAGCTTTTAGCTTCCCGTGCTTGTAATTCTTTGAAGGGGCCCGATGTCTTGGCTTGGGATGGTCCTGATTTATCCGGGAAGTACTCTGTGTCTGCTGGCTATAAGCAACTTGGTAAGCAGTTGTTTGGGGCCATTGAGGTCCCTTGGTGGAAGCATGTCTGGCACAAGTTGTCGTGGCCCAAGTGCAATTTTTTCTTGTGGCTAGTTGCTCAAAACCGCTGCCTTACCTGGGATAATTTGTGTAAGCGGGGTCTCCAAGGCCCTTCTATGTGTGTGATGTGTCATCTCTATGAGGAGAAATTTCAAATTAATATATTGTTAAGTTCTTAATAAAAAAGGGTTTTCGATAGGATGTAGGAAATACCGTTTTGTCCATACAAAAACTATAGATTCTCATTCATTTGACATAAGATTTAAGAATGGCATTGTTTGGAGACAACGACAAAAACTATAGATCAGACATAAATTAATTTAGAAGCCAATGGAGTTTGGTTTGTCTTTTTGTTTGCTTGCTTATGTTGCTTTATTCATGAAATTTTAACAGAAATGATCAAAGTGAGCCAAGTGTCCGTGTTGGGAGGACTGATTATATATTTATACGATTTTCTTTCAAAATTTGAAGCCAAACAAATGGACCTTCCAAATCAGAAGGACGAGGAATGCCTTGAAAACTAAAGCTATATGATTTCTTTATGGTTCTTTTGGTACTTTTCTTCTACGCTTTCATGAAGAATCTTGAGAAACAAACGAAGCGCTGCAACAATGTGTGGATTTTAGGATGATACATATAAATAATGTAAGAAATACATTTCTAAATAATAGAACAACACAAAAATTATATTATTTTTGGGTTTTTAATATAGATTATATTATTCAATGATTTTTATAAAGATTTTCATTTTTTAAACTTATACAACTATTTTTTTCATAAGACTCAACTATTAATTACCTAACACAAATTATATATATTAAACTACCATTATTAACTAACTATAAATTAACACTTTAGATCATAAACTTAACAAACCCCCCCTTGATCCAAAGGGGACCGAAAGATAATTTAGAACATCCATCAATCTATAATGTATTAGCAAACACTTTTAAATTGTAAAATACTCTGCAATAACTTCTTCACTCTCCCACTTGCAAAGCTATATAGTCTCTTTAGCCACCTTCCATTTTTTTTTCACTTGCTTTGATACCATTGTAGGCTCCAAGATCAAACACAAAAATAAAATCAAGAATTACTTTTGCAAATAATAAAAGAACACATAAACTATATTGTGTTTGGGTTTTCAATATAGATTACATTATTCAATGACCTTTATAAAGGTCTTCACTCTTTTAACTTTTACAACCACTTTTCTTTAGGAACCAACTATTAACTACCCAACACAAACCATAAATATTAAACTAACATTATTAAGTAACTATAAATTAACACTTTGGATCATAAACCTAACATAATGAGATCAACAATAATCCTTATAAATGTTCTCATGTGTATGTGGAAGGAATAAAAGTGCATAACCTACACTTTTAAACCTTCACTATATGCCACTCTGAACATGTTATAAATATACTGTTGTGACACTTAATTCAATCTATTTGGGGCACAAAACAACTCCTAATTTATAACTTATCAACCAATCACTAGTACAAATCACTTAATTTGGTTCCGTCTACATCCCTATGGCATTTGACATCATGGACATGGTTGCATGATGGGGTCTGGGCACTACTTCCAATTTACTAGAACATTAGACTTTACATCTTCACTTCATTCTTGCTTGATTTCAACATCTTATTCATTTCTAGAGGCTTTAATGCTACCAAGACAAGCCAAGGATTCATCCTCTCATGTCAAAGAAAATCCCCACTATGCTTCTAAGTGCAATGCCATCCACAAAAAAATCCAAAGTGTGTACGCGAGTACATTCAGAAGGCCACATCAACAGAAGATCAGCGTACATCATACATACTAATCTACATGGTACAACTCAATTCTAGACTAGACTACATGATGTGGTCTTGTCTACAACAAACTAGATCCTAGTAGAGATTTGTTACATTCTTCTAATCTTTGATCCCTATTTTGATCCAAATTCTAATTCTTTGTCGAAGCACATCAACCAATCATACCAAAGTCAAACTGTCACCATAACAAAAATAGATTAGCATCTTATCCCTCTCTAGGTGCATTAATTACTCAATATTTTACCTTGATCTGATTCATTTCTAATTTTCTTTGATCATTTAATTAGATCTAAATATACAGTAGGAAGATTGACTATAGATATCACTTTATTTCTTCACATTGGTGAAATCTACATTTCTTACACCACCTAGAGCTTCTTCCCTAGGTTATCCTTCATCCTACAATCCATTGTTCTTTGACTGAATTTATCTCACTCAATATGGATTGTCATAAAACCTTGTCTATGGTTTATGTACATGCATACCTCAAGGATTTCAATGCATAGAAGGAACAAGGAAATGAAGTCACTAGTATTGCCAAGAAGGAAGAGCAATTAGGACTACAAATTCTTGAAATTTATGATAATTATAAAATAGTAAATACTACTAAAAGTAAAAGAAAGGAAATATTTTTGCCCTCAAGAAGAAAAGGGGAACAATCAAAAGAAAATCCTAAGTATCATTATAGAAAGGACAATTTCTTTAGGTTTTCTAGAAAATGGAGAGAAAAGGGTCCCTATCCTTCATATAGTGGACTAGTTACTACACTCAAATGGTGGGGAGACATAAGAAGTCAAGCACAAGAGAAAGGCTCAAACAAGAGAGTATACACTTTTTTTAAAAAAATTAAATGAGAATGGAAATATTGTTGCTTCAAAGAGAGGAGCACAATAATAGAAGAATACAAATGTGGTTGAGGAGCCAAGAGGGTGACCACAACCTAGTCACATGGATTGGTAGGATTGGTAGAGGATAATAGAGAATTTGTTGCCACAGAAAGAGAAATAGATCAAAAAAAGGGAGAAATCCCCAAATGGTTATGGGGAGGTCAAGGAGAGGGCCTCAACCTAGAAACTGTAGGGACTTAGATAGAAAATATTATTAGTATACAAAATATCTTATAATATCAAGTAATACAATAAACAATGGAATGCTAGAAACTTGCAAATTCATGGAGAGGGATTGCTAACTTGGAATGAAGACCCAAGATGTAAAATCATCCAAAGATATGCTCAAGTGTTGTTGTAAACCTATAATGTGCCTTGGAGAAGAATGGAGGCAAGAGGAGAAGAAGAGATGAATGATCTTTTTGGAGAGAGAGAGAGAGAGAGAGAGAGAGAGAGAGAGAGAGAGAGAGAGAGAGAGAGTTGAGTTTTTAATGTGTATGCAGAAAATAGAAATCAAATAAGGAACAAATGCATCAATGAACCTATTCCATATTCAACATCACATCAAGAGAAAGTAACTAATGAAAGGAAATGAAAAAATATTACCAAAGTAGTCCTTGTTGCCCTTGATATTTAATAATGATCTTTGCATTGTTAATGTTGATTACTCACACTAACAGCATAACAACACTTGATTACTCATGTGATAGCTAGGCGTTCTAGTTCTAGATCCAAGTAGATTCTCTAGGAGGAAATGACTTGATTGATAGTGATATTTATGTGATCTTGGATGTGGGAAGGATATGACCTATTTTCATGAGGTTGGCTAAGACTAATAGGTAAAAGTGTATAAGGATTAGGATAAGTGAAAGATAATTAATTAAATAACACATTATTTAATTAATTATAGGACAAGGTGGGAGAAATAAATTAATTAAATAAATAAAATTTATTTAATTAATGTGGCTAAAGGGAAGCATAGACTAAATTAATTAATTAAATATAATTTATTTAATTAATTTAGGAAATGGATAAAGTGGACTAAAATTAATTAAATAAATAAAGATAATTTATTTAATTAATTGGCTAATGAAAGTGTTGCAAGATGGGCGTCTAGGTGATGCCGTAAGGACAAGGTCGATTTTACGTGTCTACATTTTGTCCCTCTTTGAGATGATGTTGCGACTAAAAGGAAGTAACATCATTTCAAAGAAGATAGGATATGGATGAAAAGGGAAAACAAATGTGAGGATGGGATGATGGGATTAGGATGCCCCTTAAAAGGATAGGCAGGTTAGAAGAACACGAGTAGTCTTTTGAAATGGATGAGACTAATTAGACGAGGAAAAAGGACAAAATAAAAATATGGTGAAAGAAAAGTCATGTTGCATTAGGTGAGTAATAATGATTTTTAATGTAGCACTAGACATTATGCACCAAGGTATAAAGACCAGGGTGACGATGTGTCTCGTGCATAAAAGGATGCCCCAACACATCACAAGGTGTTTGACAACTGTAGTGGGTACTCTGATGGGACAACTAATAAGGTCACAAGCAACCCTATGCCGTATAGTACCATGATATGGAAGACCATGATACCATTGTGGTAGGTAGGTTACAAGAATTGATGTAGATGCAAGATAAAATGATAATGCTAATGCAAGATAAAATGACAATGTAAACAAGAAAACATATGTCGTTGGACACCATGATATGGAATACCATGATGTCATTTTGACAATATGTTGCAAGGATTGATACAATGCAAGTAAAATGATAACACACACAAAGAAAACAAGGAAGTATGCATAAAACCACACACAGACAAACAAGGTGTTGTCCCTACCAAGATCAAAACCGATGATTGATTGATTGGATAAGAATAGTGTTGTCATTGCGGGGAGCGATTGGTGCAGGAGCACTTAACACAAGGTGGCCTCCATGAGGAATTTAAAATCATGTTTTGTTTAGGAAATCATGTTTGCATTGTAATAAGGTCTATTTGACAAATGTATGTAATTTCAGTTTGTATCTAGGTTCATTTTGTAAGTCCCAAGGGAATTAGGTCACGGTTGTCAATTGTTAGTTGTTAGACGGTTGGTCTCCCAGCCGCTTGGAAATCAGTTAGTTTCTCCTAGCCACTTGGAATTGATCTCCCAGCCGCTTGGGGTCAGTTCGATACTACTCAGGGCGAGTTTATAAACCCAGCGAAATGAATCAGAGAAATGAATCAAATGTATATAGATATGATATTGTAATTGAATGCAATTGTGCGAATGTAATCAAGCATTGTGAAGGGGAAATCAAACTGTTCTGTGTTGTCTATTTGTTTCCATTCTTTGTAAATACAAAATTTCATAACCGTAGATTTCTTTTCCTTTCTGTATTTCCGTTGTTGCGAATGTCGATGTGAAGCATTCCACTGGTGAGATTTTTGTCGAAATCAGTGGAATGGCTTCATTGTACAAATATCTTTTTGTGTTTCCTATTTTGTTTTCATGTTCGATGGTGCAGATGTTCCAGATTGAGGGTTATACACAATAGATCACCTAGCATCTCCATGTGCTAGGGTTTGAGTGAAGGAGTTGAGGACGCTATCGGTGAGACAAAGGCCATCAGAAAAGCATTCCTCACTCAAAGCGATGAGGGTGGTCTGGCTGAAGAGAGGATCGAGCCATTGACAGGAGATCCATCAGGAGGAATCGGCTGGCGGCAAGAGATCTCAGGGTTTGGCCGAAGGCATTCATCACACTGATGAGTAGTTGGTCCATCGGCGCATCAGCCTAAGTGAATGAGCATTCACCGAAGACAATAGTCTCACTGAATGTATATTGCAAATGCATATTGCAAAAGCATGTTGAGAATGTATGTGGAGAATGTATCTTTCATCGGATACAAATGGTGACCGGTCGTAACAGTGAATTAGGGTATTGCCACCGGTATTAGCAAGTCACGCCAAGCATATACTAAGTTGGTATATCGACACATCGGCTAAGGGTTATAAGTGTTCGCCGATGGTATTGTTCATGTCGATAGTTAGGGATGTCAGACCTCATGTCGGAGTGACGATAATGGTCGGTGCGATAGGTTGCAAGGTGGTTGACAGTAGTTGTCTTACCGATTGAGGCTCCCCATCATATTGGTATTAGAGTTGGCGAAAGGTCTAGGCAGTTGTGCATTTGATTTCTGTCACTGAGAAGGCAGATGAAAAGTTTCTCGTGCCATCTAGTTGTGAGAAGGAATAGGATTCCTGTAGTGTGTGGGCAGATAATGATGAGGTCTATCAAGACCATTCACCAATAGAGATTTGGCTGGATGAGGGTGCAGAGTGAGGCCATTGCGAGAGAGAGTGTTAGTGCATCTCCAGGATCTGTTGTTGGACGAGAGGAATGGGTCTGTGAAGCAGCGTGTAGGATGGACATCTGATTAAGCATTGTGTTGTAGTCAAATTGAGGATTTGCAAGAGTGTTGGCGTTTGGGTGCTGTCTGTGAATGTTTATGTCAGACAAAGAGAGTGAAGGAGAGGCTAGCAATATGCCTCCAAAGGGGATGACCACCGAAGTGGTCAAGAAATTCAAGGAGATGGAGGAGATGATCAAAACTGGAGTCAGGGAAGCACTCCAAGCAGAGTTGAAGGTAATGAAGATAGGAAAAAGGATAGAGGAAGACTCAAATGACGAAGAAGAGAAAGAGGAAGAAGTAGAAGAACAAGAAGAGGCAAAGATACCGGTTGAACAAAAGCAATTCCTAGAAGCCATTAAGGCAATTGGCAAGGACTCTTCGGAGGCTCGGATAGAAATTCCCATGTTCAATGGAAAGATGAATGCTGATGAAGTCATGGAGTGGATTGAGGCTCTAAACAACTACTTCGAATACAAGGAAGTTCCTGAAAGTAAGAGGGTTAAGTTTGCAAGAACTAAACTCAAAGGTGCTACCCTTACATGGTGGAATTACACCCAAGGAGAAAGGGTAAAGAATGGGAAAAGTATGATCTCTTCGTGGAGCAGAATGCTGGAGAAGATCAAGTCCCAGTTCCTTCCATCTGACTACAAGGTGCAGATTTACAAGAAGATGCAGAACCTTAAGCAAAAAGATATGGATGTGGCTACTTACACCGAGGAGTTTCACAAATACACTCTTCATTGTGGGTACATGGAGGATGAAAAAGCCAAGGTAGCAAGGTACCTAAATGGTCCGCGGATCAATATTCAAGATGAGATAAGTTTGTTTACACCTAAAACTGTGGAAAAATGTTTTCAAGTAGCATTGAGAGCTGAAGAGAAGCTGAAGAGGAAAGGTGAGCAGCAGAGTAAAGGAAGAGGTGACAGAAATTTTAGAGGCAGTTTTGGAGGAGGAAGTCCTAACCAAAGGCCTAGTGGTGAGTCTAGCCAAGAAGAGCAAGTTGGAGACTCAAGTAGTAGAGGAGGCTACCGTGGTAGAAGGCCAAATGAAAGAGGTGGGACAAATGGATCAGGTAGAGAATCCAAGTTCTCCAATATGAGATGTTATAATTGTAATTAGATAGGGCACCCAACTTATAAGTGTCCAGAGAAGGCCTCAACTTCTCATGGTAATGATAGAAGAACCATATTGACTCAAGAGGATGCAGGGAGTGTGACATCTCCTGAAGTGAGTTTGCAATCAGAAGTGGGAGAGAATCTGATGATCAAGAGGACACTGCTCAAAGAACCAGTGAAGACTAAACCATCACAAAGGAGAGCACTTTTCAGGATCAATTGCAAAAGCAAAGGTAAAATATGCAAGGTAGTCATGGATTCTGGTTCAAGAGATAATATGGTGTCTGGGGAAATGGTGGATAAATTGAACATAGAAAGGATTCCTCATCAAACTCCTTACAGAGCATCTTGGGTAAGTGATAGTCAATCAATTTTGGTAGATGAGCAGGCATATGTTGGATTTTAGATTGGAGAATATAAGGAAAGAATTTTATGTGACATTTTGCCCATGGAGTGTTGTCACCTACTTTTAGGTAGGCCATGGCAATTTGATAGGCAAGCATTATATGATGGATATGCTAACACATACACCATCAAGAAGGATGGAAAGACTTTTGTGCTGACACCATTGCAGGAGGATACTGAAGCAACGAAGGCAACCAAGATTATTTTGGTGGGTAATAAAGAGTTTGTAAACAACACTACAGAAGAGACAAGGACAGTTGAAGATGCCTCAAGGAGTGAGGTTACCAAAGGTCCAAGTTTGAAGGTGATTTTAGTTTGGAATGATGGAGATCAAATGGTAATGTCTGAAATGGATCAGAAGAAGGTCAAAGAGTAGGTCTGCAAGCAGCCACAAGTTGATTGGAAAGCAGAAGATGTTATCCTAGTAGGGACCATTGTTTGTCCTCTAGAGCCAACAAGAGTTGCAAGGCAAACATATTCTACCATAGAAGCAGTACAAACAACATTAAACAAGGTTTTGAATGCAAGTGTTTAGGCAGAGATGACAGTAAGGAAGAATGGTGAACAAAGTATGGGTTTGGTTGCAAGCACTCACTCATGGCAAGGTGTGAGTAGAGCCTACAATGCTAGGCATGAATTTTTGATTCCATGGAAGCAAGTTGCAGTCCAGAGATCATGGGAAAGGCCTAATGTAGCGAAGGATAATGGTGGTGCAAGACACAGACTCAACTCATGGGACATGAGTTCTTTTCTAGGTGGGGTGTATGGTGCAGGAGCACCTAACACAAGGTAGCCTCCATGAGGCATTTAAAATCATGTTTTGTTTAGGAAATCATGTTTGCATTGTAATAAGGTCTATTTGACCAATGCATGTAATTTCAATTTGTATCTAGGTTCATTTTGTAAGTCCCAAGGGACTTAGGTCATGGTTGTCAATTGTTAGTGGTTAGACGGTTGGTCTCCCAGTCGCTTGGAAATCAGTTAGTTTCTCCCAGCCGCTTCGAATCGATCTCCCAACCGCTTGGGGTCAGTTCGGTACTACTCAGGGTGAGTTTATAAACCCAGAGAAATGAATCAAATGTATATAGATATGATATTGTAATTAAATGCAATTGTGTGAATGTAATCGAGCATTGTGAAGGAGAAATCAAATTGTTCTGTGTTGTCTATTTGTTTCCATTCTTTGTAAATACGAAATTGCATAACCGTAGATTTCTTTTCCTTTCTGTATTTTCGTTGTTGTGAAATGTCAATGTGAAGCATTCCACTGGTGAGATTTTGGTCAAAATCAGTGGAATGGCTTCATTGTACAAATATTTGTTTGTGTTTCCTGTTCGATGGTGCAGATGTTCCAGATTGAGGGTTGTGCACAGTAGATCGCCTAGCATCTCCATGTGCTAGGGTTTGAGTGAAGGAGTTGAGGATGCTATTGGTGAGACAAAGGCCATCGAAAAAGCATTCCTCGCTCAGAGCGATGAGGGTGGTCTGGCCGAAGAGAAGATCGAACCATTGACAGGAGATCCATCAGGAGGAATCGGCTGGTGGCAAGAGATCTCAGGGTTTGGCCGAAGGCATTCGTCACGCTAATGAGTAGTTGGTCCATCAGCACATTAGCCTAAGTGAATGAGTGTTTGCTGAAGATAATAGTCTCATCGAATGTATATTGCGAATGCATATCGCAAAAGCATGTTGAGAATGTATGTGGAGAATGCATCTTTCGTCGGATACAAATGGTGACCGGTCGTAATGGTGAATCAGGGTATTGCCACCGGTATTAGCAAGTCACGCCAAGCATATACTAAGTTGGTATATCGGCACATCGGCTAAGGGTTATAAGTGTTCGTCGATGGTATTGTTCATGCCGATAGTTAGGGATGTTGGACCTTACGTCGGAGTGACTATAATGGTCGGTGCGATAGGTTGCAAGGTGGATGATGGTAGTTGTCTTACCGACTGAGCAAGGAATGCTTTTCCGATGGCCTCTATCTCACCGATAGAGTCCTCAACTCCTTCACTCAAACCCTAGCACATGGAGATGCTAGGCGATCTACTGTGCACAACCCTCGATCTGGAACATCTACACCATGAAACATGAAAACAAAACAGGAAACACAAATAGATATTTGTACAATGAATCCATTCCACTAATTTCAATAGAAATCGCACCAGTGGAATGCTTCACATCGACATTTCGCAACAACAGAAATACAGAAAGGAAAATAAATCTACGGTTATGAAATTTCATATTTACAGAGAATGGAAACAAATAGACAACACAGAATAGTTTGATTTCTCCTTCACAATGCTTGATTACATTCACACAATTGCATTCAATTACAATATCATATCTATATACATTTGATTCATTTCTCTGGGTTTATGAACTTGCCCTGAGTAGTACTGAACTAACCCCAAGCGGCTGGGAGATCGATTCTAAGTGGCTGGGAGAAACTAACTGATTTCCAAGCGGCTGGGAGACCAACCGTCTAACCACTAACAATTGACAACCGTGACCTAAGTCTCTTGAGACTTACAAAATGAACCTAGATACAAACTAAAATTACATGCATTGGTCAAATAGACCTTATTACAATGCAAACATGATTTCCTAAACAAAACATGATTTGAAATGCCTCATGGAGGCCACCTTGTGTTAGGTGCTCCTGCACCAACTTTTGACTTGCCAAACTTGAGATGGTGGATTATGTAGTTTGGGTTTGGAATTAGGAAGTTTGGATGTGGGACTTGGATGGCGATTAGGACCAATATTTTTGTACAACTTGGAAGGTGGTGGACACCTATTATAAACAACATTCATTTTTTAATTTTGCTTCACATTGTGTGTGATTGTTTGGCTTGGATATTTTGCTTTGTTTGATGTGGTAGGTCCATTTTGGATAGATCCATTTTGCTTTGGGACCCATATAGCTTTGACATGCTTTCCTTGGCTTGTGGCTTTATATGCTTTTGACATTGGATTTGAAGCTTTTGCTTTGTATACATTCTATGATTTTGTTGGTCCTGATCGAGGGATGGAAGATGTGGAGGATAAAATTTGTGAGTAGAGATGGTGGAAGTTGAAAGATTGTTGGAAGCAAGGTTATTGGAGGGGCTATCAATGGTCCCTATCTCGATGCTCTCATTAGATGAGGTTGCCTCAATGATCACTGAAGCATCACTAACACCATTAGTTTTCTTAGATGATTGATATCCGATGCCTTGACCATAAATGTAGATTGGGATAGGTTCCAAGATGCCTTTTTCATGAAGGCCCAATCCTTTTCCATGATAGTTCATGCTTTGACATATCTTTTTTGCAACATAATATTTTTTGCTTTTGAATCATGATGTGAGATCATCAGTATGTTGCTGAGAATAATCAGAGTTTGTTATTATCTCCTCTTTGAGTGGATATGACTTGACAAAGATTGACGATCTTATTGCATGAGATTCTTGTTCTTTCTCATTAGGCACAAGCTTTCTATTCCTTGATCATGATTCATGCTTGGGCTATCTTGATCATGATTTATGCTTGTAGATTCTTGATCATCATTTATGTTTCTCATGTCTTGATCACTTGAATACTCAAAAACCACTTGTTTATTGATGTGTTCGATAAGATCAATATCATTGCTTTCATTGTCTATGTGTTCATGGGGACCAAGTGTCTCATCATTAGAAGTTGTTGGTTGATGGATAGGATAATGAATAAGATTGTTAGTCTTTTGATCATGGATGGTGTAAAGTTGGCTAAGGGTATCATCATGACTCTTTTGATTATAAGTAGGATCTTGATAATACATGGGATCTTGATCATGGATGAGAATGGGATCTTGACCTTAAGTGTTTTGGATAGTTTGATCTTGACTTGGTGAGGAGCAAGGTTGATCATGATTTGGATTTTATTCTTGATATAGCTCTTGGATAGGCTTGGTAGACTTTGAAGGTTCGACAACACAACTACATGATGGCTCTTGACTTGTGCTTATGTTAGGAGACTCTTCAATGGTATCAATAGACATGGGATTTCATGATGGCTCTTTGATAGGCTCAAGGATAAGCATTGGATGGCATGATGGGGATTGATTCATTGCTAATAGTCCTTAGGTCGCATCTTTCATAGCTTAATGGGTTGATGGATTAGGACAGACAAATTAGATGGATTAGGATTAGGATCAGGTGGATAGATGTCCATGAACACTAGTTCGTTGAAGGCAGTGACATAAGTGCAAGAAAATGTCACTTCACATTGTGTCCTGAATTACCAGGGGCCTCAAGATTGTGCCAATAACAATGCAACTAGATTGAGGTACAACTTTCATTCTCCCCCCTTTATATACCCTGTTGAAATGCGAGGTTGACGTCGTTCCTTCAAGTGGGTGAGTCTTCGAGGCAAACCTCCTAAGGGAAAGGTTAATGTTAGATGTTTTTGATCTCCAGGATCGCACTAAGCACAAGGAGAGAGCATACACACACTAACACACTTTTAGGTGACAAAAGTGAATCAAGAGGTGTTTTTGATCTCCAAGATTGCCTCATGGTGCAAGGAGAGAGCATACACACACACTTGACCCACACAAGTAAGATTAATTAACCCTTAGAAATCAAATATACATGTGAGAATGAATGTGTCTAAAGGGTGCTTTTGATTCCAAAGATCGTCTTTCAATGCAAGGGAAGAGCATACACACACCTCAAGTCACAACCAAGCTCACCAAACAAAGCAAACACAAGAATTGATTTAATGATAAGTCTTTGACAAGTGATCATCAAACTTGTTAGTAGTTTGAGATATTTTTTTATCTTTGACAAGCGTGAAGCTACAAAACAAGTGTTAGGTCAAAATGATCAAATCTAGAAAAAAAAAAAGAAAAAATATGATGAGATATAGTATATTAGATGATACAATTAGATTTCTTGTGAAATTCTTTACAATTTAAAAAAAAAATCATCAAATTTTGATATGATTTGCAAAAGTTATGCGATTTAAGTTTGCAAGCAAACATCAACTTCAAATGATTGTACCTCAAAATCCATGCCAAATCTAGAAAAATGGTCTACACAGTTGCAAAGTTGGATGAGTCAACTTTCCAATTCCTATAATTTTGTGAAAATCTGATACATCTAGTAAAAGTTATGCAAAATTTTAAAAAAAAGCTACTTTAGGACACTTGGAGAGAAATGAGGCCTCTGCTTGGTGATTAAGTGAAATTGCTAGCTACTAAGGACACAGTCATCACAAGGGCAATTTGAGTGCTAGTCACATTAAATACTAGCACTTGGCGGTTACTATGCCTTTTGTTCACATGTAACTGTCAGCGCCTAAGAGAAAACTTAATGGATAACAAAAAGTGCTAACAATACATGTTAAAAACTAACATTAAACTTCAATGTGAACATGCGGTTATGGTTTAAACATGGTCAGTCAGGGTCAAAATAACCACTCGGTTAAGGAAAGACCACAACCCATTATAGACTTAAGCGTTGAGGTTAGCCACCAAAACATTAAACTATATACAACCAATCTTAAATTATTATTATTTTCAAATCTTAATGTTTTAAAGTACCCTTAAACTATATAGGGGAGAGGGCCTGGTACTGGGGTGGGCTCCTCTACTGGGTATAGGAGTTGACCAAAGTGGGGCCAACTGTAGTGTTTTTTTAATCAATTAATATTCAATTTTTTGTAAAAACATCACAAATATGTACCAATCAATGTACATATTATATTTGTTTATTCTTTAGTATTTATTTATTCATATTAGGTGGCACAAAGAAAAGATTTACAAGGATTTTAAAACATAAATGCAACTGACATGGTTTGTACACATACACAGTTGAATACATCATGAGACAGAATGATAATATATAGAGTATATATTAAAAATATAAGAGTAATTTCTTCCAACTACAAAAGCAGCGACCACCCATTACAAAGTACTTTTTTTGTTCAACAAAATTGGTTTTAAACATAAAACATTAAAAAGTGTGCCATCACAGATATTGATACGCCCCAGAATATATTACTCTTTTCCAAATTTAGAGTCCTAAGTAAACACAAGCCATGGCCAAGTGTCACATCCAACAATCTCTTCCATCCCATAGCTCCTCTTTAAGTGCATAGTTTCAAGTCAAATTTGACCAACTATTAGTCCCTTCTCTATGAATACCTACAATCAACAACACACTCAAGGTGTAAGGTTCACCAAACAAGCCCTCAAAACAAGAGGACATAAATTAAATACTCCAACCCAAACAAGCATTCAACCAAATCAATCAAGTCTTAAACTTATTGCCAAATCTCATTTAGATACCTACAAGCAACAAAATTGAAGGTTTAAGGCTCACCAATTAAGTCGTCAAGTGAACATGATAGGAATTTAAGAATTCAGACCAAACAAGCATTCAACCAAATCAATCACCTCTCAAACTTATTACCAAATTCAATTTTTTTGACATCCATCAAATCCATCAAATGAAGATCAATCCACACTAAATAATTTGAACCAATCAAATGAGAGTGCACAGATCGCCATCATTTCCTTCCACATATTTCTTCATATACCCCCTTTTTTCTAGTTCTATTTTCCAACATCCCATCAGAAAAGTCTTGTAGAGTTCAAATTGCATATTGCTATCTAAAATACTGTAAGTTCATAGTATACTTTAAATACTTCCCTGTTCTATATGATGGTGCAGGGGCACCTAACACAAGTCATTTAAGTTCATGTTTTGTTTTATGTTGTAATAAGGTCTATTGACCAATGCATTTTCATTTCAATTTATGTTTAGGTTCATTTTGTAAGTCCTAAGTGACATTTGACTATTGTAATCGCCTAATGCTAAAAATAGCAATAATGCCAAAAATAGCAATAATGCCAAAAATAGGCAGTAGTGTTTCCCAGCTGCTTGGGATCAGCCTCCCAGCCGCTTGGAATGGATTTGTTACTACTTTGGCTGAATCTATAAAAACCCAGAGAAATGAATCGAATGCATATATAGATTAGAGATTGAGATTGTGATCAATCATATGATATTGTGATTGTGTGAATGTAATCAAGTATTGTGAAGGAGAAATCGATCTTTTCTTTGTTGTCAATTTTGTTTTCCATTCTCTATAAATACGAATTGTATAGTCGTAGCTTTCCTTTCCTTTCCTTTCTGTTTTCCCATTGTTAAAAAATGTCGATATGAAGCATTCCACTAATAAAATTTCTGTCGAAATCAGTGGAATGGATTCATTGTATATATATTTATTTTTGTTTCCTGTTTGTTTCATTGTTTCGGCAACACAGATGTTCCAGTTCGCGGGTCGCGCACAGTAGTTCGCCTAGCATTTTCATGTGCTAGGGCTCGGTGAAAGTAGACTGTGCAACAGCGTTCAGAGTACCAACAGAAAACCCTAGCATGGCTGATAATAGTGATTGTTATGCCGATGGATGTGGATCGTGGTCAAAACCTCAGCGCATCAAAGAGAAGTTGAGAGCTTCGTCGATGAAGGGGAATCACGCTGACAGTAGAAATCCATCAGCATAAGTTTCAAATGTACATGGCGAATGTACATCTCAAAGGCACACAGGGGAATGTATGCTACGAATGCATATGAGGTATGCATGTTGGGAATGTATCTTTCGGCAGATACAAGCAGTGATCAGTCATAATGGTGAATCGGGGTATAGTAGCTGGCTATAGCAAGTCATGTTATGCATGTACCATAGTTGGTAGTTTATTGTTAAGTTTTGCCCGCTTCCATTGTGCACTCTGCATCATTTTGGTATCAGAGCCAGCGAAAGGTTTGCATCAAGTGTTGGCATTGTCTGTGAATGTTTATGTCAGACAGAGAAAGTGAAGGAGGGGATAGCAAGATGCCTCCAAAGGGAATGACCACCGAAGTGGTCAAGAAATTCAAGGAGATGGAGGAACTGATCAAGACTGGAGTCAAGCAAGCACTCCAGGCTGAGTTGAAGACCTTGGGAAAAGGCAGGAAACCAGACGAGGAGTCTGATGAAGAAGAAAAAGATGGGGAAGAGGAAACAACCCCAGGACAGACAGATATATCTGCACATCAGAAACAATTTCTGGAGGCCATAAAATCACTTGGTAAGGAATTGTTTGAATCAAGAATGGATTGAGGCTTTGAACAATTACTTTGAGTACAAGAAGGTACTGGAGAATAGAAGAGTCAAGTTTGCAAAGACGAAATTGAAAGGTGTTTGATGCAGAGTCCTCCAATAAAAATTTGTTCTCAAGGTCCAAATGAGACTGAAATACACTCTTTTCTTACTATCGGAAGACATTTCCTTTGTCTCACTGAAGTAGTTCTTCCCTTGCCTATTGACAAGACACTAGTTATCGGCCACTCCCATGCATTTCACATCGATGTCTTAAGTCACTCCGATGAGCATCTAACGCCCACTTCTCCTTCGGTGAGACTTCTATCTATAGGCGAGCTCCTTGAATCTCCTGCCAACGTCGCGGGTTATGCCGATAGACTTACCACCCACTTCACTGTCGGCAAGACCCTGACTATCGGCGACACCTTCACCCCCTCCGCCGATGGCGTATCTCACTCTGATTTGCTAACAAAGACTCCTGGTCGGTTAGACCTTTCCTCTCTCATGCCGACGATAATGTTTATGCCAATGCACTCCTGCTATCGGCGTGACCCATTCATATCGGTGAAGCTTCTAACACTTCTCCCGACAGTGTGTTTCACACCAATGTCCTTCATCGGCGGCACTTAACCAATGTCACCCTGATCGGTGTGACCACCTACTGTCGGCCCACGATCATTTCCTCAGCCAGATGCCGATACTCAGGCCGATGGTTTCTCCATCAAATCCATTTCAGCCAGACTTCCCTACTACTCATGCCGATGACTCAAATGTAGGGTACACCCCGCAGGTTATCTATTACAAATGATAGACACTCAGAACTGGTGTCTTCTCGCCATACAACAGCAAAGCATCCAATCAATATACACTTGACATATACACCAATGGACATTCAATTGCAATATCAGGAGACACTGAGAAACTGCTTGAAGTGGTTCTACAATTCCTAACCTTCCGTACCTAAAACGAATAAACAAAAATGGGGAATTAATCTATAAGTCCATTCCACTGATTTTCCAAAAATCTGCCAGTGGAATGGATTTATCCATTCAATTCGACCACAGAGGCACAAAACTAAATTATATACAAGCCCTACCCAGAATGAATTTCTACACAGAGTGCCTACACAACATGTAGAATCTAGAAAGAAAATGATTTACAGAACTTCTATTCTTCCTTCTTGATGTTCAGAATTACATTTGGCTATTCAACTCAAAAACCAAAACACACACCACCTTTCTATCACAAAGGGTTTTCCCCTTTTTATCTTTCCCAATGTGAGGGACCGACATTCCCCTCTGTCTCTGAGATTTTTCATTTCCAACAGTATTGGTAGAAGCCCCTAATCTATTACATGACACCTGCAGAGTATAGGACAACAAAACTCTTAGTGCTAAGACACCTTGAATAACCTTCCCTTAATCCAAACTGTCAAAAATGTCAAGTTTGGAGTTTACAAACATGAAATGCTAAATTTAAATGTTACATTGGAAGATGCTATAGATAACATGAAATGTCAAACTATGTTAGTCTTCTTCTTCTCCCTCTTGTGTATGTTGGTCCTGTTGAAGGGGTGCCCCTGCACCATAGTCCCCGGGAGAAGAGATCTCAAGCCCCTTTGAGATCAGAGTTTGTAGGTTTGCACCATGATTTGAAATTTGATCTGCAGTCATCCAAACTGCCTCTGAATCTGGTTGTCCTTGCCAAGCTACCAAGTACTCCATGTACTCTTTGTTTCTTGTCTTCTTGACCACTCGTGAGTCTAAGATGTACTTCAACTTTGGTGGATCATGCTTAGGAATATCATCATCTGTTGCATCCTGCAATGGTTCTTGTTCTACATCTGCATTTGGCTTGTATGGAGTCAAATCACATACATTAAAAATTGGTGACAATCCAAGATCAGGAGGAAGTTGGATCTCATATGCATTCTGTCCACACTTCTTTAAAATTTGACATGGTCCAATCTTCCTCTGCATTAGGTTGGTATACTTACCTTTGGGGAGCCTCTCCTTTAGATTTACCCAGACCAAATCTCCAACCACAAACTATAAATCTCTTTTCTTCTTGTCAGCATATGTTTTGTACTTCATTGTAACCTGGTGGAGTTGGTTCTTGACTTGATCATGCACTTCTTTAATAGCTGAAGCAAAAGATTCACCATCTGCACTAATAGGCTCTCCTATAGGTAGATCTCTCAGCTCTAGAATACCCCTTGGGTGAATTCCATACACTATCTGAAAAGGTGACTTTCCTGTACTCCTATTGATGGTGTCATTATAGGAAAATTCTGCTTGTGGGAGGATATTATCCCATTTCTCTCCATGCTGCCTGGTTAAACACCTGAGTAGATTACCCAATGAATGGTTAACAACTTCAGTCTGTCCATCTGTTTGAGGATGGTAGGCTGATGAGAAGGACAAATTGGTGCCAAGCTTTTTCCAAAGAGTTCTCCAGAAGTGGCCAATAAACTTCACATCTCTGTCTGATACTATGTTCAATGGTAAACCATGTATCCTCACTATTTCTTTAAAAAACAAATCAGCAACATATGAAGCATCACAAGTGGTTTTACATGGTAAGAAATGTGCCATTTTACTGAATCTGTCTACTACCACAAAAACACTATCATATCCTTTCCTTGTCCTAGGCAAACCTAGTACAAAATCCATGCTTATGCTCTCCCATGGCCTAGAAGGAATGGGTAATGGCTGATACAAACCTACATTTGTGGATCGTCCTTTGGCTTTTTGACATATTACACATGCTTCCACAAATTTTCTCACATCTGACTATAACTTAGGCCAATAGTAATGCCTCTTCACAAGATCAAGAGTTTTATCAAGACCGAAATGTCCTGCCATAGCCCCACAATGTTTTTCCTGAATAATATTCAGTCTCATAGAACATCTTGGAATACATAGTTGTCCACCTTTGAAAAGTAATCCATCTTGGATCAGAAATTTAGAAAACTCAACATGATATTTGTCTCCAAAAGAGGTACATACCTTGTAGATCTCTCCAAAGTCTTCATCATCATCATACATTGTCTTCAAAGAATCAATGCCAACACTCTCCAATTGGATCTGATTGATGGTCAGAACTCTCCTGCTCAAAGCATCTGCTACTTTGTTCTTAACCCCTTTCTTGTGCTTGAGGGTGAAAGTGAAAGCTTGCAAAGTTTCCACCCACTTCATGTGCCTATGGTTCATCTTCTCTTGACTGTTTATGAAACTGAGGGCCTGATTATCTGTGAACACTATGAATTCTTTGGGCATCAAGTAATGCCTCCATTTCTTAATTGACTGGACTAGAGCATACATCTCCAAATCATAAGATGAGTATCTCTTCTTGGCATCATTTAATTTCTCACTGAAGAATGCAATAGGCCTACCTTCTTGGCTGAGTACTGCTCCAATTGCAATATGACTTGCATCACATTCGACGTGAAAAATCTTGCTGAAATCAGGAAATGCAAGAACTGGCTGTTCTGCCACCTTCTTCTTCAACGTTTCAAAAGAATTATCTACCTCCTTTGTCCATGTAAACTTGCACTTTTGTCCTCCCTTTATGGTGTCAAGCATGGGTGCACAGATATGACTAAATCCCTTTATAAACTTCCTATAAAAGGTTGCTAATCCATGGAAACTTCTAACATCATTCAAGGTTTTGGGTGTTGGCCAAGACAATATGGCACTTACCTTTTCTGGATCCATTCTCAGTTTGTTATGTGAGATAACAAATCCCAAGTAGATGATTTCTTCCTGCATAAACAGACACTTTACTAAATTGATCATTAGCTGCTCTTCATGTAACCTTTTGAGAACCAAGTCTATATGGGTGAGGTGTTCTTTCCTCATATTACTGAAAATCAGGATGTCATCTAGATATACTATGACAAATTTACCTATGAATTCTCTCAAGACCTCATTCATCAATCTCATAAAGGTACTAGGGGCGTTGGACAAACCAAAAGGCATGACCTTCCACTCATATAACCCCTCATTTGTCTTGAATGCAGTTTTCCACTCATAACCAGGTCTAATCCTAATCTGATGATAGCCACTCTTTAAATCTATTTTGGTGAAGTATTTAGCACCTCCTAAACAATCAAGTAAATCTTCTATCCTAGATATTGGAAACCTATACTTGATTTTTATCTTGTTGATAGCCCTTGAATCAGTGCAAAGTCTCCAAGTGCCTTCCTTCTTTGGTGCTAATACAGCCGGTATTGCACATGGGCTTAAACTTTTGCCAATTAGGCCTGTTTTCAACAACTCTTCAATTTGTCTTGCTACCTCTGTATTCTAATCTGGAGTGAGCTTATATGCTGCTTTGTTTGGAAGTGTAGATCCTGGGATCAGTCTATACAATGGCTAATGTCCGTAATAGGTGGTAGGGAACTTGGCATCCCATCAGAGATAATGCCTTTGTACTTGTCCAATAGCTCTTGGACATCTGGGTCTATGAATTTTTGTCTCTTTTCTCCCTTGACTTCTTGCTGCTGTTCCTTGTTCACCTTCAGGAAAGGAATTAGAGCATATGTAACTGCTCCTTCTTCTCCTATCTCTTTCATGAATTGTTTGCCTTCTACCATCATCACCTTAACTTCTTTTCCTTTTGATTCCACCTCATTCTCCATTAATGGTATCAATTCTATTACTTTACCATTCTTGGTGATGGAATAGGTGTTCCTAACTCCATCATGGTATGCTTTTAAATCATACTGCCATGGTCTTCCAAATAGGAGATGGCAAGCATCCATCTTGGTAATGTCAAACAGTAACCTATCCTTGTATGGGCTAATTTGAAATTCTACCCAAACCTGTTCTTCTACAACTGTTTGCTGACCTTGCGTAAGCCATGAAATTTTATATGGGCAAGGATGTGGCAGTCTCTTAAGCTTAAGCTTTTCTACCATCTCAATGGATAAAAAATTCTCAGTGGATCCAGAGTCAATCAGAACTTTACATACCTTTCCTCCTGCCTTGCAAGTAGTTCTAAAGAGAGACTTCCTTTGTGGAGGTTCTTTTCCAGGCACCTTCATGGTGGTCATTGCTCTCCTAATCATCAAGGATTCTCCATTCTCCGGATACCCATAATTGCTAGGAGCATTCACACTTTGAATAGTGCTTGAGCTTGCTACACTTTAACAATCAGATTCTTGGATCAGATTGATCCTCTTTTCTCCTATTGAACTTGTTGCCTTTGTTAGACATCTGCTGGCTATATGGCCTTCTTGGTTGTAATTGTAACATCTGATAGGTCCTCTGCCCTGAGATCTTCCTCTGAAAGGTCTCCTGCTTCTGAATTTTCCTTGCTGATTGCAACTTTCTCTCTGGTTTTGACTGTTATCTCCCTTGCTGTTATCATGACTGGATTCTCCCTGATATCCATGTCCATGTCCTCTGCCTCTGAAAGGACCTCTTCCACCTCTCTGTTGTTTTCCTCTACCTCTATTATTCTGTTCATGCCTTCTCTTTAACTTTTCTTCCACTTTGAGTGCCATTTGATAGCATTTTTGAACTGTATCTGGATTATGCAGATTTAGGTCTTCTTGGATGTTGAATCTCAATCCATTGAGGTATCTTGCTACCTTCTCTTCCTCATCTTCCCTTACCTTTGTTTTTACAAACAACTTCATGAATTCTTTTGTGTATGAGCTGACATCTAGCTCCTTCTGCTTCAAATAATGTTTCCTCTTATGTAATTGGATATTGTAATCCAATGGAACATAGGCCTCCTTCACCAATGCCATCATTCTCTTCTATGTTGCAACTCTATTCTTTCCCTCTTTCACCCTGTCATCTTGGATGAAATTCCACCAAGTTAGTGCAGCTCCTTTCATTTTGGACCGAGCCATCTTTACTCTTTGGTGTTCTGGTATCTCTTCTGTCTCAAAAAAATTATTCAAGGAATCTATCCACTCCATTACTGAATCAGGTTCCATTTTTCCTGCAAACACTAGCAGGTCTATTTTAACATCCATGGTCCTTCTTTCCATGGACTTGAGGGCATTGAGTAAGGGTCTCTGGTCTGCAGGAACCACTAGCTCTTCCTGCTCTGGGGTCTCCCCTTCATCCCCATCTTCTTGTTCACCAGAGTTTTCTTCCCCTCTCTCCACTCTGTTCCTCAACTTCTCTAGTTCTTCCTTCAATGCCTGATTCTGAGCTCTATCAGCTCTACTCTCTGCTATTTGCTTCTTCACCAAGGCCGTCAATTCAGCGTTGGTCATTTTTGCTGGAAGAGTGTTTGAGGCTTCTCCTTCTAACATTTTGCTTTCTCCTTCTACTACTAGATGGAACAAACACCTTCCGAAATCAAATTACACACCAACCTTTCCCAGAGCTTTCTCTAGCTCTGATACCACTTGATGCAAAGTCCAATAAAAATTTGTTCTCAAGGTCCAAATGAGACTGAAATACACTCTTTTCTTACTATCGGCAAGACATTTCCTTTGTCTCACTGAAGTAGTTCTTCCCTTGCCTATCGGCAAGACACTAGTTATCAACCACTCCCATGCATTTCACACCGATGTCTTGAGTCACTCCGATGAGCATCTAACACCCACTTCTCCTTCAGTGAGACTTCTATCTATCGGCGAGCTCCTTGAATCTCCTGCCAATGTCGCGGGTTACGCCGATAGACTTACCACCCACTTCACTGTCGGCAAGACCTTGACTATCGGCGGCACCTTCACCCCCTCCGCCGATGGCATATCTCACTCTGATATGCTAACAAAGACTCCTGGTCGGTCAAACCTTCCCTCTCTCACGCCGACGATAATGTTTATGCCGATGCACTCTTGCTATCGGCGTGACCCATTCATATCGGTGAAGCTTCTAACACTTCTCCCAACGGTGTGTTTCACACCGATGTCCTTCATTGGCGGCACTTAACCAACGTCACCTCGATTGGTGTGACCACCTACTATCAGCCCACGATCATTTCCTCAGCCCGATGCCGATACTCACGCCGATGGTTTCTTTATCAACTCCATTTCGGCCAGACTTCCCTACTGCTCATGCCGATGACTCGAATGTAGAGTACACCCCGCAGGTTATCTATTACAAATGACATACACTCAGAACTGGTGTCTTCTTGCCATACAACAGCAAAGCATCCAATCAATATACACTTGACATATACACCAATGGACATTCAATTGCAATATCAGGAGACACTGAGAAACTGCTTGAAGTGTTTCTGCAATTCCTAACCTTCCATACCTAAAATGAATAAACAAAAATGAGGAATTAATCTACAAGTCCATTCCACTGATTTTCCAAAAATCTGCAAGTGGAATGGATTTATCCATTCAATTCGACCACAGAGGCACAAAACTAAATTATATACAAGCCCTACCCAGAATGAATTTCTACACAGAGTGCCTACACAACATGCAAAATCTAGAAAGAAAATGATTTACATAACTTCTATTCTTCCTTCTTGATGTTCAGAATTACATTCGACTGTTCAACTCAAAAACCAAAACACACACCACCTTTCTATCACAAAGGGTTTTCCCCTTTTTATCTTTCCCAATGTGAGGGACCGACATTCCCCTCTGTCTCTGGGATTTTTGTTTTCCAACAGTATTGGTAGAAGCCCCTAATCTATTACATGACACCTATAGAGTATAGGACAGCAAAACTCTTAGTGCTAAGACACCTTGAATAACCTTCCCCTAATCCAAACTGTCAAAAATGTCAAGTTTGGAGTTTACAAACATGAAATGCTAAATTTAAATGTTACATTGGAAGATGCTATAGATAACATGAAATGTCAAACTATGTTAGTCTTCTTCTTCTCCCTCTTGTGTATGTTGGTCCTGTTGAAGGGGTGCCCCTGCACCAGTGTTGCACTCACGTGGTGGAACTACACCCAGGGAGAAAGGGTGAAGAGTGGCAAGAGCATGATCTCATCCTGGAGTCGGATGGTAGAGAGGATCAAGACTCAGTTCCTACCAGCAGATTATGTAGTGCAGATATATAGGAAAATGCAGAACCTCAGGCAGAAGGATATGGATGTATCCACCTATATAGAGGAATTTCATAAATTGTCCCTAAGGTGCGGACATGCTGAAGATAAGAAAGGAAGAGTTGCCAAGTATATTAATGGCCTAAAGTATAGTATACAAGATGAGATTACCATCTTGACACCAGAAACTGTGGATAAATGTTTCCAGGTGGCACTGAGAGTAGAAGAGAAGCAGAAAAGAAAAGGAGAACAGCAGAACAGAGGCAGAGGTGGAAAGAATTTTAGGGGCAGAAACAACTTTGGTGGCAAAAATCAGTTCCAGAAGAATCAAGGGAAGTGGTGCAGGGGCACCCCTTTAACAGGACCAACATACACAAGAGGGAGAAGAAAAAGACTAACATAGTTTGACATTTCATGTTATCTATAGCATCTTCCAATGTAACATTTAAATTTAGCATTTCATGTTTGTAAACTCCAAACTTGGCATTTTTGACAGTTTGGATTAAGGGAAGGTTATTCAAGGTGTCTTAGCACTAAGAGTTTTGCTGTCCTATACTCTGCAGGTGTCATGTAATAGATTAGGGGCTTCTACCAATACTGTTGGAAAACAAAAATCCCAGAGACAGGGGAATGTCGGTCCCTCACATTGGGAAAGATAAAAAGGGGAAAACCCTTTGTGATAGAAAGGTGGTGTGTGTTTTGGTTTTTGAGTTGAACAGTCGAATGTAATTCTGAACATCAAGAAGGAAGAATAGAAGTTCTGTAAATCGTTTTCTTTCTAGATTCTGCATGCTGTGTAGGCACTCTGTGTAGAAATTCATTCTGGGTAGGGCTTGTATATAATTTAGTTTTGTGCCTCTGTGGTCGAATTGAATGGATAAATCCATTCCACTGGCAGATTTTTGGAAAATTAGTGGAATGGACTTGTAGACTAATTCCCCAATTTTGTTTATTCGTTTTAGGTATGGAAGGTTAGGAATTGCAGAACCACTTCAAGCAGTTTCTCAGTGTCTCCTGATATTGCAATTGAATGTCCATTGGTGTATTTGTCAAGTGTATATTGATTGGATGCTTTGCTGTTGTATGGCGAGAAGACACCAGTTCTGAGTGTCTGTCATTTGTAATAGATAACCTGTGGGGTGTACCCTACATTCGAGTCATCGGCGTGAGCAGTAGGGAAGTCTGGCCGAAATGGAGTTGATGGAGAAACCATCGGCGTGAGTATCGGCATCGGGCTGAGGAAATGATCATGGGCCGACAGTAGGTGGTCACACCGATCGGGGTGAGATTGGTTAAGTGCTGCCGATGAAGGACATCGGTGTGAAACACACCATTGGGAGAAGTGTTGGAAGCTTCACCAATATGAATGGGTCACGTCAATAGCAGGAGTGCATCGGCATAAACATTATCGTCGGCGTGAGAGAGGAAAGGTCTGACCGACTAGGAGTCTTTGTTAGCATATCGGAGTGAGATATGCCATCGGCGGAGGGGGTGAAGGTGTTGCCAATAGTCAGGGTCTTGTCGACAGTGAAGTGGGTGGTAAGTCTATCGGCATAACCCGCGACGTCAGCAAGAGATTCAAGGAGCTCGCCGATAGATAGAAGTCTCGCTGAAGGAGAAGCGGGCGTTAGATGCTCATCGGAGTGACTCAAGACATCGGTGTGAAATGCATGGGAGTGGCTGATAACTAGTGTCTTGCCGATAGGCAAGGGAAGAACTACTTCGGTGAGACAAAGGAAATGTCTTGCTGATAGTAAGAAAAGAGTGTATTTCAGTCTCATTTGGACCTTGAGAACAAATTTTCATTGGAGGACTCTACATCAGGAAGTCCAGTCAGCAAGAACACAATGGAGAATTTAGTTCCAAAGAGGGTTTCAGAGGAAGGAGACCCAATGGGAGAGGCAGATTTGGGGGACTAGGCAGAGGTCCTAACGTCTTCATAGGAAGATGTTATAATTGTAACCAAATTAGGCACACAACAGGCAAGTGTCCAGAGAAAGCCTCAAGCTCTCATGGAGGAGAGAGAAGGAGCTAGCTGATTCAAGAAGAAGATTGTCAGAGTGTGAACTCACCTATGGGAAGTGCAGCTCCAGTACAAGATGGAGAAAGTCTCATGATGAGAAGAACGATGCCGAAAGTACCACAAAACAAAGAACCACCGTAGAGGAAAACACTATTCAGAACTCTGTGTAAAGTTTCTAGCAAGAGGTGTAAGGTAATTGTTGATTCTGGCTCCACTAAAAATTTAGTTTCAGTAGAAATGGTAGAGAAACTGAATTTGAGAAGATTACCACTTGTGAGTCCATACAAAGTGTCATGGCTGAACAAAGGGCAGCAAGTCTTGGTTGATGAACAAGCTTGGGTCAAATTTCAGATAGGGGAATATGGGGATAAACTTTTGTGTGATATAATTCCCATGAATGCATGCCATTTACTGTTAGGTAGACCTTGGCAGTATGATGTACAAGCCCCGCATGATGGTAAGTCGAATTCCTTTGTGATTACTAAGAATGGTAGACAGTATAAGATGGATCCTTTACCAGAAGAGGGTGTAGACAAGAATGTAGGCTCAAGTATCATGTTAATGAGTGGGAAAGAGTTTCTCCATACTCTGAAAGAAGAGGGAACCCAGGGGTATGCTCTGATTTTGAAACCTAAAGATATTTTTGATTTGTCTAAAAACAACAAGAAAAAAATCCCTAAGGAAGTGCGGGAATTGTTGGACAAATATAAGGGTATTATGGTGGAAGATATGCCCAATGTACTACCCCTTGTGAGAGATATAAGTCATCAGATTGACTTCATCCCAAGATCCACATTGCCAAATAAGCCAACTTATAAAATGACACCTAATCAAAATGAGGAGATTGCTAAACAAGTACAAGAACTGTTGGATAAGGGTTTGGTGAGAAAAAGTCTTAGTCCATGTGCTGTACCCATAGTTTTAGCTCCCAAGAAGGATGACAAATGGAGATTGTGTACAGATTTGAGAGCCATAAATAAGATCACCATCAGATATAGGTTTCCTATGCCCAGAATAGAAGACCTAATGGATTGTTTGGGTGGAGCTCGGTATTTTTCTAAAATTGATCTCAAGAGTGGATACCATCAGATCAGGATTAGACAAGGGGATGAATGGAAGACAGCCTTTAAGACTAATGAAGGTCTTTATGAGTGGCTGGTGATGCCATTTGGTCTGTCCAATGCTCCAAGTACTTTCATGCGTCTAATGAATGAGATATTGAAATATTTTATTGGCAAATTTGTTGTTGTCTATCTTGACGATATTCTAGTTTTCAACTGGACAAAAGAAGAACATTTGCAACATTTGGAATAAGTGTTGAAGAAGTTGCATGAGGAGAAACTGATGATTAATATGGAGAAGAGTATCTTCATGAAGGAAGAACTCACAAACCTTGGATTTGTGATATCACAGGGCAATTTGAAAATGGATCCAGAAAAGGTAAATGCTATTCTATCTTGACCAGCGCTTACAACAGTGAGTGATGTAAGGAGTTTTCATGGGTTAGCAACATTTTATAGGAAATTCATAAGAGGATTTAGTCATGTTTGTCCACCCATTCTGGATACCATAAAAGGAGGACATAAATGTAAGTTTGTTTGGAATAGACCAGCAGATGACTCTTTTGAGATTCTCAAACAAAAAATGGCAGAGAAACCCATTTTGGTTTTGCCTGATTTTAATAAGTTGTTTACTGTGGAATGTGATGTCAGTAACCTTGCCATTGGTGCTGTCTTGAGTCGGAAGGCAGACCTGTGGCTTTCTTTAGTGAAAAGTTGAATGATGCTAAACGAAAGTATTCCACATATGATCTAGAATTGTATGCAATGGTTCAAGCATTGAAAAAAAGGAGACATTATCTCTTGCCCAAGGAATTCATTGTTTATACTGACAACCATGCTTTGAGTTTTCTAAATTCGCAGGAGAAGCTAAATCACAGGCATATGAAGTGGGTTGAACAACTTCAGGTGTATACTTTTTCCATCAAACATAAGAAGGGACAAGCCAACAAAGTGGCAGATGCTTTGAGTAGACGAGTGTGCACTATACAGGAAATCCAGTTGCAAAGTGTGGGAGTGGATTCTCTCAAGAATATGTACCAGGATGATGAGGACTTCAAGGAGATATATGCAGTTTGTTCACAATTTTCATATTCCTATCATTTTAATTTTTCTGAATATTTGTTACAGCAAGGGCTACTGTTCAAAGGCAGCCAACTGTGTGTGCCTAGGTGTTCCATGAGGGAGAACATCATAAAAGAGAAACATTGCGGTAGTCTTGGAGGTCATTTTGGATTGGACAAGACATTGGAACAAGTGAGAAGGCTTTACTTTTGGCCTAAGATGCAAACTGATGTTAGGAAATTTGTGGAAACTTGTAGCATTTGCGAGAGGGCAAAAGGAACTTCATCTAATGCAGGTCCTATCAACCACTTCCAATTCCGCAAAGGCCATGGGAGTGCATCAGTATGGATTTTGTTTTGGGTCTTCCAAGGACTTAAAGAGGATTTGACAGTGTGTTTGTGGTTGTTGACAGGTTTAGTAAATGGCTCACTTTGTGCCATGTAAATGTACCGATGATGCTTCACATATTGTTGGACTGTTCTTCAAAGAAATAGTTTGAATTCATGGTTTGCCACTGAATATTGTCATTGAGAGAGATCCCAAGTTTGTGGGATATTTTTGGCGCACTTTGTGGAAGAAATTGGGCACTCAATTATCTTTCACGTCAGCATATCACCCTCAGACAGATGGACAAACTGAGGTGGTGAATAGATCACTAGGTAATCTTTTGAGGTGTTTGACTAAACAACATGGAGAAGCATGGGATATGATCATCCCACAAGTAGAGTTTGCATATAACGATTCTGTTAATAGGAGCACAGGAAAGAGTCCTTTTGAAGTTGTATATGGGATTCATCCCAGGGGAATTTTGGAGCTCAGGGATCTCCAGAACATGGAGAAAAGGAGTGCACAAGGAGAAGATTTTGTAGTCAGCACGAAGGATATCCATGATGCTGTAAGGGACACTATCCAGAAGAACACAAGGAAATACAAAGAGAGAGCTGATCAGAGGAAGAGGGACGTACAGTACAAGGTCGAAGATTTGGTGATGGCTTATCTAAAGAAGGAAAGACTTCCTAAGGGGCAGCCAACAAAACTTCTTATGAAGAAGATAGGTCCATGCAAGATTGTACACAAATTTGGGCCTAATGCATACGAAATTGAACTTCCTCCAGGTTTAGCAATATCACCCATTTTCAATGTGTCAAATTTGTTTCCATTCAACGGAGCCAATACAACAGAGACATGAGCAGAAGATGCAGGATGGATTTTTGATCTTCCACCGAGTCAGCTAGTTCAGTTGGACTGTATTTTGGACACAAAGGTTCAGAAGAAGGCTAGACACAAAGCCTACAAGCAGTATCTGGTCAAGTGGTGTGGTCTACCTGATGAGGATGCAACCTCGATGAGCGAGGAAGACATCATCAAGCATGGGGTTCATATTTCAGACTTAGTTCCTCAAGGGACTTGAGTTTTGTTAACCCCGGGAGTATGGTGCAGGGGCACCTAACACAAGTCATTTAAGTTCATGTTTTGTTTTATGTTGTAATAAGGTCTATTGACCAATGCATTTTCATTTCAGTTTATGTCTAGGTTCATTTTGTAAGTCCTAAGTGACATTTGACTATTGTAATCACCTAATGCTAAAAATAGCAATAATGCCAAAAATAGGCAGTAGTGTTTCCCAGTCGCTTGGGATTAGCCTCCCAGCCACTTGGAATGGATTTGGTACTACTCTGGGCAAATCTATAAAAACCCAGAGAAATGAATCGAATGCATATACAGATTAGGGATTGAGATTGTGATCAGTCATATGATATTGTGATTGTGCGAATGTAATCAAGTATTGTGAAGGAGAAATCGATCTTTTATGTGTTGTCAATTTTGTTTTCCATTCTCTGTAAATACGAATTCTATAGTCATAGCTTTCTTTTCCTTTCTATTTTCCCATTGTTGCAAAATGTCGATATGAAGCATTCCACTGATAAGATTTCCGTCAAAATCAGTGGAATGGCTTCATTGTATATATATTTGTTTTCATTTCCTGTTTGTTTCATTGTTTCGGCGGCGCAGATGTTCCAGTTCACAGGTTGCGCACAGTAGTTCGCCTAGCATTTTCATGTGCTAGGGCTCGGTGAAAGTAGATTGTGCAATGGCGTTCGGAGTACCAACAGAAAACCCTAGCGTGGCTGATAATAGTGATTGTTATGCCGACAGGTGTGGATCGTGGTCAAAACCTTGGCGCATCGAAGAGCAGTTGAGAGCTTCACCGACGAAGGGGAATCACGCCGATAGTAGAAATCCATCAGCATAAGTTTTGAATGTACATGGCGAATGTACATCTCAAAGGCACGCAGGAGAATGTATGCTGCGAATGCATATGAGGTATGCATGTTGGGAATGCATCTTTCAGCAGATACAAGCAATGACCGGTCGTAACGGTGAATCGGGGTATAGTAGCCAGCTATAGCAAGTCATGTTATGCATGTACCACACTTGGTAGTTTATTGTTAAGTTTTGCCTACTTCCATTGTGCGCTCTGCATCATATGATCTAATATGTTGTTTTTGCTTAAAATGTAGATGCCTATATGTTAGAATGTAATATGTTGTTTTTGCTTAAAATGTAAATTCCTATCTGTTAGAGTTTTGGTAATGTATAATGTAAGTGCCTATTTGTTATAGTTTTATAATGTATAATTCATTATACATTGATTTTGTTATTTGTGGCATGAAATGCATAGACACTGATGGCAGCACCTTCACACTCACTATAATTATACTTGCAGAGATTCGACAGATTCAGACTTGCACAAGAATCGGTACCAACATAATTCAACAATAATGACAGGAAATTCAGATTTCCAGATTATGAACAAATTCAGATAGAGTTCTCAGACAGGGAAATTTCAATCAAAGAGAAATCAGAAACAATGACAAGAGTTCAAGAGGTCTCCTTAATAGTCTTAAAACATTCCAACATACAAGATGACAGGAAGTATTAACATGCAGATTTTATTAACAATGAAAATCACCCAAATACAATGTTCTAAATCAGACTCCTTTCCTATTCTATTCCACTGTCAAGCATTATAGCACCTATCTAATGGCCTCCAACAATCGGCCTTTCCTAAGTGCAGTAAAAAACAAATCTACTTTTTGCCTTCACTCCGATACACTCTTCTATCTCCTGCTATCGGCCTTCTATAGAACCCAACTCTCTAACGACTCTCTAACCTTTTTCAGAACTCCCCCCTTCTACTCGACCTCTCTCCATCAATATATATTTATCTCTTCGTTGCCTTCCAATTGCTCTATGACTGTTCACTGCCCCGCGACCTGTCTACTCAACTGTCAGTTTTGGCAATAATGGTTTGATAGTAAAAGATCCTCCTTCGAATGAGTACCTGTCGCTCGGCGACAGAAGTCTTCCCAATTGGACTATTATTTCAAATTACATGTGTGACAGGAATTCCAGTTGCTCATGAGCATCAACAATAGAAACTGACTTTCAAGTAACCGTTGATGAGTAACTGCAAACAATCGTTTTGTTCTCCTACTTATGTGGCGACAGGAACCTTCCACATTTTCTGATGTTTTCTTTGCCCCCACTGTGCCAGAAAGCTTCCAAAAATTCCTTCATAGTCATTTCTCTCTAACTATTTTTCCAACCTTCAGTAACGATCAAACCAAGATTTAACAAAAAAAGACCAAAAACTGAACCAAAACAACCAAGAAAATAAAACAGGTATGATGCCCCTACATCAGACACAAAATCAACATGTAGGAATAGTCATTGGGTCCAATGCTACTTAGCCGAGCCCTTCTGGACCTCAAAAACATGTGAGTAGTGATTGGTCACAAAACTCTTTCTTCCTGTGCCACTGCCAAACAGTGAAATGTCTTAGAAAATCCAATCCAACTCAAATCAATAGTCGTAAACCCTTTCCAACAATTGAAATTATCTCCATTCCATTAATGACTACTAAAAACTAGGCTTAGTCTTCAATTATTTCCTTTGTAGATTTATGAGGGTAAAATGAGCATAGGAAATGATTGTAATGTATAATGTAAATGCCTAGTTTTTATAATATATAATATAAATGTCTATTTGTTAAGAGTTTTTATAATGTAAATGCCTATATGTTAAGAGTTTTTATAATGTAAATGCCTATCTATTAAGAGTTGTCATTTTTCCTACTATTTTTGTTTATACTGTTTAGATTTTCCCTCCTTGTCTCTACCTTTACTATTTTTTTATACTATTTTTGTTTTGTTTCTATTTGCACTTACCGTCAATGATTTTCAAATGTCAATGATTTTGCCTATACTGTAACAAACTCATAATCATGTTTCTAAACTCAAACAAGGGTAACCATAACAATTGCATACTGTAAACATCAAATTGTCAAACTTTCAACATCAAAATATCAAACTGTAAGCATCAAATTGCCAAACTTTTAACATCAAAATGTCAAACTGTAAAATCAAACATAGAACATCACAAATCTTCTGCTCAGAGCATCATTGTGAGCTGTTAAACTCAACTTACAAACTCAAGTTACACTACAATTTTAAAGATGAAGAAAATGGTATGACAAATGTTGTATTGTTTGTAAAAGATATTGAAAATTTATTTTCGTTGCTCATATTATTAAAACCATTTGAGTTGATTGTTACTCTTCGTTGTTATCTTACATCATATAGTTTAAACTGTCAACCTCAACCTCACTGCACACGTGGTTGAGTAAACAATATTTGTCTACCTGTCACGTACAAGCTCAAGTGGACCCTGAAAGTTAGGCTACACCACCCTGCATGCCTCTCTCCTAATCAACACAGGGTGGTGGAATGTCCAGTTCAATGCTTAAAGCTCTTTGTTTCGTTAACTTGTACAGAAAAGATTCAAAAGATTCCAAATTCCAAATTCATTAACATGAGGAACCAAAGAATTAGGGACTTAAAGGAAATAAAGGAAAAGGGACATCAACATGGGAAAATTTGAAAAATTTCGATGGGTAAGACAAAACAAGGGTTTGGGGATCGAGGAATGTGAGAAAAAGGTGCCAAGGCAAAGAAGATTCTAAAAACCCATTGAAGGCAAAGGAGTGGGAAAGTAGGGAAACAGGAGATGAAGGGAAGGCATGATAGCACGAGAAAGCCTAAAACCTTGCCCAAGGTAGGAAATTGACCTAGACACCCTCATACTTAGAAATTAAGACATTACACATCAAGAAAGGCTAATGGAAGAGTTTGTCATCAAACTAATTTAAACAATGATGTTTCCAAACAATAGCCAACTTCTTTGACGTTTAAGAAGGTTTAGGGATGGTATGGAACATTTTGGAATTTCAATTGGCTCACTACTAGCCTCATAATTGCAATTGTGTTGTAGGGGCAAAATTGATGTGAAGTTGGATATAATTGCATGTTTGGATTCGTCTCAAGAAGTTGTGCAATTATTTTTTAAAATAACACTTCGTTTTGAGTTCATACACAAAAGTTATGGCTTCTAGGAAAAATAGGTCAAAAAGGGTTGTTGAAGTGGAGAATGTGATAGTTCTACCCGCTGAATTTGTCATGTTAAATGGTTCTCACCATTCACCCCAAAAAATTCGTCACATAGTGGGGAACTTTTTTACCTGTAAAGCAATACATGCATCTACGTCAAACAGAGAGTTAGCGTTTGGAAAAAACAAAACATTTCAATTTCAGTTTTGGTGTTTGATCTCTAGCTTTCTCACATTTGAGAAAAGTTGTTGCAATACATGCATCTACGTGCAAACAGAGAGCTAGCGTTTGGTAAAAACAAAACATTTCAATTTCAGTTTTGGTGTTTGATCTCTAGTCTTCTCACATTTGAGAAAAGTTGTTGGGAGGTATTATGAATCTCTCTACATTTCTGGAAGAGGGGCGAGCCTCTTGTTTTGGTGGTGGTGTAGAGCCATTATTAAGCGACCAAACATAGTTGCATGTTTGTTATAACAAGAAGAGTGATTGTTGATGTAATCAAAGCTCCTTTAATCATTATTGAAGTTAAGTTAGTTTCTATAACCAATTGTACTTCCTTTTTGCATTGTGAAGTAGGGAGTGGTTGCTCCTTAGGCTGGATTTTTTTCACCCAAAGTGGGTTTTCTCCAAGTCATATAGTGTTGCTTCGATTTTTGAACATGTTTGTGCGTTTCAATTCTGCATTTACACATGTTTAGGTCTCTGTTATTGGTTGTTGCACTTAGCTTTGAGTATTGATAACCATTGTAGATGGTAGAAATGCTTGTAAAGTGTGGTGAAAATGTCCTAACATTGTGATCTATTCGTTGATGGCTGTGTGTGTGGAATACCCACCCCAGCTTATGAATCACTTGGAGAAACACTGCACAATTGAGGGGCATATCAACAAAGCTAACTTCCATTACCTCCACATCGTTCAGGCCAATGTCAACTGTATTTCAGACAAATCTGACCCCAAATCTTAATAGCCAGTAGCGGATGAGTTCAAGATGTAGCTTCCACTGCTACCTTCGGATTTTGTATTGTTTTTGGTTATGGAGCTATAGCTTGCCCCCTTTTTGTTATAGCTGGCATTTTCTTAGTTACTTCTGCTGCCCTTTTTTAGATTATGCGGATGGGACTCTATATCGGTTTCTGGTTTGTAATAATGTTGTTGTTCATGCTATTTACCAATATCAATATTTTGTATTAATGACTATAATCTTAAAGCTCAAGATAATATTTTTATTTATTTTTATATCTTCAGAGATTGCAAGCCACTTTTATAAACAAATAGACTAAATCACACCAAAAATTACAGTTTTACTTGGAGTACGTCGAAACATAGATCTTCCCTCGTCAAAATTTTTTACTAAATCGCCCTTCGAAGTTGGACTTTGGGAATATGAAACAACAGCATGAATATTGTAACTGCATGTTTGATATATCAGGCTAGAAATGTTTTTATGCTTATGCTTTTCTTATCAGGTCAAGCATGCTTGTATCAGTAAATTGTTTGAACTATAATGTGCAAAAACAAAGTTTTTTTTTCCTTTACATATAAGCTACTTGAGATTCACAAGTTGGGTTTCTTTCCTTTTAATATAGTTACTGTGATTTCTGAACCATTTTCATAATATGGGTAAGGTGGAGATGTTATATCAATCATTTAAGCTGATCCTCTACCATGGGATTGCAGGAAAAACTATTATAAGTTTTACACCCAACATTTCTAATTATGAAAAGCCTGTTCATGTGGACAATATGACAAATACTTCATATAAATATAGTCTCCAAAGTTTATCATTCTGCCCTGACATTAATGCATAGTGCATACCAAAATACAATAACTATATCTTAAAACTTTATCCTTCTGCCCTTGCATTCATTATACACACCTAAATACCATATACTACTGACAGTTTTATCCTTCTGCCCTGACATTAATGCATAGTGCATACCAAAATACAATAACTATATCTTCAAACTTTATCCTTCTGCCCTTGCATTAATGCATAGTGCATACCAAAATACAATAACTATATCTTCAAACTTTATCCTTCTGCCCTTGCATTCATTATACACACCTAAATACCATATACTACTGGCAGTTTTATCTGAACATCACGATAAAAGCCAGGCACTGCCTTCTACTTATACACATTTTCAAAAAACTGATGACATACAAATTCATTTTCATAGCATATTCTTACCCTCCAAATAGTAAAAGCATAGGCTATCACACTGAATGAGTACAACCCCATTTCAGGACAACTTCATACTCATGGGCAATCAGCCAAGTTCCAACCCAAGCAGGCAATAACAAAACATTCGTACTTGGCCAAGAAATGGCGTTAATAAAACTACGATACTTAATGGGGACAGAAGGTAATGAGATAATCAGCGGCAGAGCATGTAGAAATGCTGGTAGGATCATCATAAGCATAGCTGTAAGCTCTGGGACATGCATTTTTGAACACCCGAGAATAACTAGTAGGCCTGCACGTCTGAGGATTGCCGTATGATCCAGTGCAACAATATTGTGGCGTACTGAATGCAAAGCAGGCACTCTTGCATGCCACAACCTCGCCCCTATTGTTCTTCACCTGAAAGGAAAAACCCTGAGAGCTTAATACTCAAGAATAATTGACACTAGCAACAGCCCCTTAAGCTGCACTGAGTACACAAGCTGTATTAAAAGTCTATCAACATCACTAGTAATTTATCTGGTTTTGTAAGGACTTCTTAGATCGCTAGGGTTGCTTGTTACTTCAATCCAATAGTAGTCCTGACTCCTCGGTATTGAATAGCAATACATCGTGCTTGAAATACATACAGAGAATTTAAAAGCATTATATGCAAGTAGTTTCAAAATGAGAGCCTGGGTATGAAATGCGATACTACTAATAGGTAGAGGCACCTTTCCCTTGGATACAGCAACTATTATTTTACTATAACTAATATAAACTCTATAAACAACAGAAAGGTGAATATTAATCCAATAGTCCGGAGTGGTAGTGGAAAAGGGGTTAACCATAAGGGAACCGCCGTTGCACAAAACAATACATCGAGGGTGAATAAGTTGGCCGTTAGCTTACATCCAAGCTTAACGAGTGATAGTAAAGATGGAAAAATTAACCATGTAGGCAAAACATCTCAATGGGAAGAAAGAATACTATCAATAAACTCATCTCTACATATGAGCACTACCTCAAAACCTACATAGAGGCGAAGGTGAATATGCTGATAGCTCAATAACTAGTTCACGCCTAGTGCAAGACAGTGACATAACATAGATGAAGATGAAATGTTATTAGCTCAATCAAGAATAAGCTCACATCTACTTAGGAGCAAGACAGCTCATGTCATAGAGATGGCATTATCAAAAGGGCAAAGACAAATATTAATAGCTTTTGATGGAGAACTAGCCCACATCAACTAGAGTGTAAGATGCCACCATCACAAAACTCATACAAGGGAGACCCGTGGCGAAGTCTGTATTGGAATCACAAAATCTACATAGGGATGAAGACTAAAATGCTGATAACTAAATTGAATTCTAGCTCACATCAGCTCAAGTGCAAAATTGCTAGACGTGCAACATGCAGAAAACAGAATCAAAATTTGACCCAATCATCTCCAAGATAATCTCAATGGGATAGTCGCTACACTGATGACACTTTTCCTAACCCCAAAACCTACATAAGGACGAAGTAAAAAATGTTGAATAGTTCAAATGAATACTAACTCAGATCAATATTTTTTCCACATGAAGAGTGAGTTTTAAATGTTGATAGCTTAATTGAATAGATGGGAAATATGTGGAAGCTCAAGTACAATACTGTTAGATGGGAAACATGAGGAAGAATGGGAGTGAGTAATCATTTCACATCAACATTCTTTCTCATCACAAGATTACATAAGTGTGAAGCTTAAAATGTTGAAGGCTCAATTGAAATATTAGGAGAAAGGATTTAATAAATGAATGAACTTCAATAATTGCTATGGTGCCGTACAGTAATGGCCTTTTGTTTTTTATACTTTTACCTATTACTTGTAATGTTCAACATTAGTAGCCATTATGTTTGTACTTAAAAATGAACATAAAGTATCCATTTCCAGAAGTCGCATCAAAGAAACAACCAACCACAGTGACACATAAGGTGATTCTGGACAACTTGATGCACATGTTGTGGTCTAACTTTTTTTTGGGTGCTTCTGGACAACTTGACAAAGACATAGCTGAAGTGGCTACATCATTGATGCATAGAACATGAAACAATATCTTTAAGCTCTCAACTCAAATATGAAAGTATGCTGAAATTTTTGGAAAAATAGATGTACTGTTTAAGAGCTTGAGATGCACCATATTAGGGTGCAGCTACTGGGTCCTCTCGCCTAGATTACACATAGAGGCTCAAGTGCAAAAATCTTAGATGGGAAACATGTGGGACATTACACCAATGACATTTTTGCATTTATGTGGTTGAGCATTTCACCTTCTAACCTCTTTTCTAAATTAGCAATAGCAAAACTTTAGAACATGTAATGTCCTATAAGTCACTATTGTCTCAAAATTCTTACCAACATAAGACTAATCAAATTAGAACCCACTCATATATTATATTATATTAAGTAACATTGACTGTTCGATTGCACTCTTTTTAAAGGCTAACAAAAATAAAGAAGAAAAACATAACTCACCAAAATTTCTTACCAAAATTAAATTCCTTACAAAGAAAATTCCTTACCAAAATTAAATTTTAATAATAGGAGATCCAACTTCATGAAGAAATCAATAATCAGAGAACATACCTCACACAAGAAACTATGATGTCATATATACAACCTAACAGTTACTACTACACTTTTTTAAAGAGGCTAGCAAAAAATGCAGAGAAACGTGACTAACAAATCTGAAGAATTCCTTGCCAAGACTATTAATAGGAGATCCACTCTCACAGAAGAAGCAACAATATCACAAATATATAGACAACTTCAGAGTTTGACTGCTATACTCTTTTTAGGCAAAAAAAACAGGGGAGAGGCTTGTGATAAACAAGCAAAACAATGGAATTCCTCGCCAAAATAAATAAGAGATCCAACCACAGTGAGAAAGTGATGAAACCAACATAGGGAAGGCATGGTCTCAAAAGACAAAAACTAAAAGGCCTGATTTAAATATGGATTTAATTTAATTTAAACTTTTTTATTTAAATTTAAATCAAATTCACCTAAAAAAATAAAATATAACCAACCACACAAAGAAGGGCCTGATTTAAATAAAATAAATAAATTTCAAGTTTAAATAATAATAATAATAAAAAAATGGTAAAGTTGACCCCAAAAGAAAAACAGAGGAGAGGCAAGACTAACAACAAAAACAACAAACAAACATGGCAATAAGTTATCTCAATCAGTCATAAGAGATCCAACCTTACTAAGAACCAATAATCTCATCAATTTAGTTTCCCAGACCTAAGAACACTTTCACTTTGTACATTTCCCTGCATGACACTTATACTAGAGAGGCTAGAGAGGTTATTGAGGAGGCTCGCCCTGTAAAGAGCTAAGCTCCAGGTTGCTGGACTAAACCCTTGATTCCTTTCCATTAAACAAGACACTTACACTACTGCTGGGTAGACATTTATAGCTGACAATATTAAAATGCTTTTATTTGTTCCAATCGTTTCACTCTTACTAAGAGGACTGTACATTAAAAAAAAAAGTGTCACTGTTGTAAGCCACTAGGTATGGGAGAAGAAGAAGCAATAAATTAAAAATGCATTTGACGTCCAACCATGCCCATAAAGCTTTATTTTGGGCACCAATTTCATTTGAGGAGTATAATATTTTCAATTCTTGGTTTAGGAAGAAAGACTAAAACATATAAACAAGTACAGTTTGTAAAAGACAATCGTGAAATTGAAACCCTAATCTTTACCTGTAAAAAAAATCCTGAAATTGAAACCCTAATCTTTACCTGTAAAAAAAAATCGTGAAATTGAAACCCTAACCTTTACCTGTAAAAAACAATCGTGAAATTGAAACCCTAACCTTTACCTGTAAAAAGCAATCGTGAAATTGAAACCCTAATCTCTACCTGTACAAAACAATCCTGAAATTGAAACCCTAATCTTTACCCGTAAAAAACAATCCTGAAATTGAAACCCTAATCTTTATCTGTAAAAAACAATCCTGAAATTGAAACCCTAATCTCTACCTGTAAAAAACAATCGTGAAATTGAAACCCTAATCTTTACCTGTAAAAAACAATCGTGAAATTGAAACCCTAACCTTTACCTGTAAAAAAACAATCGTGAAATTGAAACCCTAACCTTTACCTGTAAAAAACAATCCTGAAATTGAAACCCTAATCTTTACCCGTAAAAAAAATCCTGAAATTGAAACCCTAATCTTAACCTGTAAAAAACAATCCTGAAATTGAAACCCTAATCTCTACCTGTAAAAAAAATCGTGAAATTGAAACCCTAACCTTTACCTGTAAAAAACAATCCTGAAATTGAACCCCTAATCTTTACCTGAAGAGCAGGTGGACAGCTCGCGTTCAAGTCGCTGATGCAGCCAGCGTAAGTACACTTGCCCGTGCCTCGCCTGGGTGCAATGGCGAGGGGCAAATTGTAGCCGTCAACAAGGCTAACATCGTAGAAGTCCTGGGCGCCCAGAGTGAACTCAGCTAGGGTTGCTGGTGGGGCGCCGCCCGCGCCATTGCAGAAGAGACCGGAGCCACAGTCACCAGTGGCGCATGATCCCTTTCCTGTGCGATCGAAGGCACACCCGTGCCGCCCCCACAATCGACCTGACCACCCGGCGGGCGCAGGGATCGTCACGGCCCGGTGAGGGAGGAGACGCAAACCCCCTTTTGCCAACACCACTTTGCCTGCGCTCGGTTGTATGCCCGGCCATACTGCGTGCTTGCACTTGTTCACCAGTGTAAATGTCGTTGCACTGACAAAAACATTACCTCCATCTGTACATGATCAAACAAATAATAAACCTTCATTACCTACACTGCCATAAGATCAAAATCCAATATGAATAAAGGAAAGTAAATATCAGCCACAAGGTACGTATTTGCAGTAGGACTGGCTACTCAAGTACATGAATATATTTCGAAGGGGATGAAGACAAATGGTAAATTAGGGGACTTCGTGCAGGGCTCACATTTGATGCATTCAGGACCACTGTTAACTGCAAAATAGAATTTTTTTCTTTTGCGACTGTCACATCTGGTGAAATGATGTTAAGACTGTTCCAACAGTTTGAAATTCTGTTAAGATTGGTAGATTTAGGTGTCCCATGAATCATTCCAGGGGTCATATTCATAACTGCCATAAAACTTGTACCGGATGAGCAGAGTGGACCAGAAAATTGAACCCTTACAGCACGGATTATAGAAATGTTCGATGTTTAATCAGATTAATTACCACATTTAATTTATCATAAGCGATGCATTACATTTAAAAAAAATTACAAATTCCATTCCTACACGCTGTAAAAAAAAATGTCCTTTTCTCTCAATGTTGGATTCACCTAAGAGAAAATTGTGCGTGCAGGTCTTAAAATTACTTCTACTAAAAAAAATCCTCGTATCTTCAAAACTGAAATTTGGGTGTGATTTATAAGCATCAGAGGAGCCCTGGGCCCATATTCAATTTTGTTTGTGCTTTATAAGCAAGAGTCAAGAGCATGGCTTAAATTTTAATGGTCGTATGATTGTATTTACAGTATTTTTTCAAAATATAACTAATATTTTAAGAAGACTGTATCACATAAAAGGAGAGTTTTTAAGATAGATCATCAAAATTTATATAGAATTATTTTTATTTTTCTTAAAATAAGAAATATTTAAAAAGTTGAGATTCAGTAATTAAAGTATTGGGTTTTAATTGTGAAGATCCAAATTCAAATCCTTAAAGTGGTGACTGCTAGGTAGTCTTCCACTGTTTGGCTTCTAATAATAATTTTTAAATTGTTTAAAGATGTGATATTTCCACAGTTCATGTAAATCATTGCAATGCTTTTGATAAAAACTGAGTATAGTTTTGAGTATTAATGTTTTAGATCACACTCCATGATCCATGAAGAAAGATTGTCCCCACATATCCAAAACATTAATACTGAAAGCTATAAAAAAACATTATGATTGCTCTTAAAAAATTAAATATTATCTGTTTGGCAGATCGACCATCAAATTTGAACCCTAATCAAGAGGTCATCTTCCTTTCAAGTGTTTGAAGAAGCTATATCCAATTCTGATTGTGGATGAGGTTGGTTGTAAATCCTAAACGAACAAAAGGTCATACCCAATATATATTAAATGCATGCAACAAAAGAATGAAGTTTGATGGATTTGACAAAGAAAATATCCCGAATCACAGCATCTAAGCCCAAAGAATATTCTCAAGGGAGAACGAACTTATAAAAACAAAAATCACTATAAAAAAAATTGAATATCAACCATAGCACTTCTGTTTGTAGCGGAGGAATGTCATTTATAAAACATAAATCACTATTAAAAAAATTGTAAATATAAAACGCACAGGCCAAGAATAAAACTATTTTTAAAATTTTTTTAATACAATACAAAGTGCAGAGAGGCTGAGAGCCCAACAGTATTATTCCTTTTTGCCCAGAAATATTTCTTCCCGTGCACATCAAACCAAACTAATAATTTTAAATTTACAGTACATGGAAAGAAAATGATGTTATTTCTTAATGAAGCCCTCAAACTAAACCAATATTTTCAAATTTCCAATCTTATTACAAATTTAGTACATTCAAACTCCACACTCAAAGTAGATCTAATGACGCAACAAAGCAAACTAATAGTTTGAAGTTTCCAATACAATCAAAGTTGGTATTTCTTGCTAGACACAAGAAACCAAACAAATACTTTCAAAGTTTCAGTTCTAAAGAAAAGATCTAATGTTTTAACACAACAATCGAACAAAATAATTTCAAACTGAGTAAAGATCTTTCTTGGTGCATTTAGGACATCATCAGTAGTCCGATTACATAAACAACAACAACAATCTTTTTAAAATTGATGAAAAGGTAGATAGCTGTTTTTCCTTCTCATTTTCGAAATCACTAGTATTTTTAGTTGAATCTAACTACAAACACCAATATTCTTAAATCTCAATAAAATACAGAGTAAAGTTTTACGTTTTATCACTACATCATAAGAAAGATCAAGGATGAAATTACACTATTTTACAAAATAGAACTAAAAATTAACTGCGTCAGAGATGTTATGTTTTCACATTCCATTCTAGTCCATTCTAATTAGAAGGTTTGGGAAAATTTTCCTTGAAAATTTTTGAGTCTTGGATCTACTCCATGATCCATCATCATGGAAAAGTAAAACATTGACTGAAAAATTCTCTCAATTTTTTCCAAAAACATTCTAATCTAATTAACTGCATCACTTCAAAAACCACCACCCAAACAAAGAAAAGTCACTTCATCAGGCAAAAGACAAAATACTAAACTGTAAAAACCAAGTCCCTCCACAACAATCCTAGATAAGTTCTCTTACCAGAAAAGTAGAGAAGAAATGCAGCAAAAACAACATGAAGCTTCCCCATTTCGTGAAGAAAAAAGCACAGAAAAACTTAAAAAACCAATAGCTTTAATCTTGAAGCAAGAGTCAGAAATGCTGTATGGCTTTTTAATAAGACTAGGGAGGAAGATTTCTGTTAATTTCAATGGCTCATATTTTAGAGAGATAAGGCAGGTACCTTCAAAACTGATGGTAGGAAGGTGGGAGAGAAAAGTTAAATGGGTACAGAGATTAAGTAACTCCGCACGGTTTTCACTGCAGCTGCGCACAAAAGCGCGGAGGCAGAGGAAGTGGCAGACTGCTCAGAGCTCAATGCACTGTGCACTGTGCACTGCACTGCAGTGAAGGTATCTTAGTACAGGCGTGGTTGGCAAAATGGCGTCGGTGTATTGGGCGGGGCCCCCAAAAAAACAGGACTAAGTACTACACACAAGATACAAAATTGTGTGGGGTTTTGGGCTCAACTACTGGTTTTTACCATGTGAGTGTTGCAGGGTTGGCATAACAAAAGTTTTATTTCTATATGTTTTATTTGACTGTATGTTAAGAATTTCAATCTCATCCAAGGTGGGTGATTATGCCAAGTTTTATTCGGATTCAACTGCGTAGTTCTCGAGTTAATCTTATTCACCCACATAGCCACAGCATATTTTGTTCTAGGGTTACAGTCATTATTTTGATTGTTTTTTAATATTAAGTTACTGTTTTTTTTAACTTTGTTGTACGTAAACGAGAAGGGACATGATTTCGTTTTGAATCCTTGATGCGGCAAAATTGCAGAAAATGTTTTGTACGGATAGAATTTGAAATGGGAAAGGTGTTTGGCCTTTCCGAGAGGGAAGAGATAACAGGGATTAGCCTAATTAGGTCAGGGTGAAGAGATACCTTATTGCTGGACAACTATAATGTTTATTACATCTTAGTTAAATTTTATTTAGTTGGTAGTTGTAATTTCGATTTTAGTTGGATTAAAGTTGATTAAAAGTTAATTAATTTACATAGGGGAGAGGACCCAATTGCTAGCATGTTCCAATAGGTGTGATAGTATTTGTGTATTTAAGGTCCAATATTGTTAAAAGTTTAGCACTAGTAGTTGTGACTTTAAGCTTGTTAGTGTTACTATAAGTACTTATAGGGGAAGGGGGTTAAATGTATTGCCGCCCACGCCCTAATAACCAACTATGTTTTTAATCACTTGACCCCCCAATTAAATTTTTAAAAAGAACCAATACATGTAAAATACCAACCTAATAAATTAACACAGATGCACCCATACATGTTCACAACTCTAATAAATTAACCAATGAAATTAAGAAAGTGCACAAATGTGATGGCGAGGAGTCATTGGCACATCATTGTGCATGTATGGGGCGACATGTTGAAATGACACTTTTTCGACCCACGTGCACATAACGCATCGTACAGTGAAATGTATAAGTGCCAAGATGCTGAAAGAATAGCTTTAAGCTCTTTGGTGCATATAGAGACCCAAAAAAAATAGTCGAACTCCGATATGTCTAGCTATGAGCTTGACGTGCACAAAGTTAGGGTGGGCGGCTACTGGGCCCTCTCCCCTAATTGAACAAAATGTGCTCATTAGATTTAAAAAGCACCTAATCATGTGATGCCACATCAACGCACCAACAAAACATGACTTAATGCACACCTATTGGTCCACTTTTTTGGGGGGGAACTATTTGACACCTCAACAAAAAGTGTGTTGATGTGGCATCATATTTGATGATGTGGCCCTGAAACCTTAGTTATAAGCAAGGGCCTTGCCAAATAAGTTGCTGTAAAATTTTTGGAATGATTCGAAATTACCACGTATGATTTTGAGAGGCATGAAGTTAGGGTGCTCAACTACTGGTTCCTCTCACCTATGTATGTATAGTTGAGTTGGTGAAGTTGTCTTGGTCGAAAATGGGAAATTGTAAGGTCAAAATTTTTAATTAAACGAGAACAAAAACATGTTGGATGTTTATGTAGTTGTATCTTGTTTAGGAAGAGATCACTCCTTGCCACTATATATATATATATATATATATATATATATAGAGTGGCGTGAAGTTAAGGTGCTCAACTACTGGGTCCTCTCCCCTATGTATGTATAGTTGAGTTGGTGAAGTTGTCTTGGTCGAAAATGGGAAATTGTAAGGTCAAAAATTTTAATTAAACGAGAACAAAAACATGTTGGATGTTTATGTAGTTGTATCTTGTTTAGAGAGAGAGAGAGAGAGAGAGAGAGAGAGAGAGAGAGACTTTACGCTGAACCTCTTTAAATAAATAAAATGATTGTTCATTTTAAAAATCATGTTTGGTTTAAGGGGTTAAGCTCAAATGGTTAAAACATTGGTGGAGACTCAAGTTCAAATCCCCAAAGTGACATTTGATATGGAATTCTAAGGGATGACTTTTGGTCTTCCATTGTTGACTTATAGTGGTAATAGATAGTTGCATATTATCTTGATCATAATTTTTGAACTGTAGCTTAGAATTGCTTAAATTTGGATGCATTGGAAGCAAAACAATAAAATATGAAGTGGGTCATTCTCAAAATTTATGCAAGATCAATCTCGCAGGTATAATTTTGACCTTTTTGCATTATTCTAAATTTTTAGTGTAAATTTGACCATATAATTCTCATAAATACAATATCTGCAATAAAGTTTTGCTTATCTCCACAACTTGCAATGAGAAGACTTGGTGGTGTTGAAGAACACCATTGGAACTTGCTCATAGGAATGGGGAATCCTCAAGATTTCCTTGGTTGAGTCTGAAAGGAAGCTAGGTGTGCGGAAATCGCTTCCTACACTAATCTAAAGAGGAGAGAAGAGTGCAAATTCGTTTTAATCCTTACAATTACAGAATGTTAAACACAACAATGGAGATATTGCAGCAATACACATACACATAGAAATGAGACAGAAGAGACACAAGATATACGTGGGGAAAACCCTTATCGGGTGAAAAACCCCACACTCCAAAACCTGCATAATGTATTATCAAAACTGAAATGGTTTACAATACACTTGCAATGCAAGCTCTCAGGAGTCTTCGACACTCGTATCTGGAGATAAATCGGCAACATAACAATACCTGTCAATCACATAATACATCTCCTCTCAAAGCACCTGCTTAATATAGAAGTGTACAAGGCAAAGATGAGCTTTCCTTGAGATGGGTGTCCAACATGGCCTCATGGCCCAAAACCCATGCCTAAGGACATTTGTCCAACACTGCAGCATGGTCAAGACACTTGTCATAACACCCCATCCCAAAATAGTCACCTATTCCCAAGTTGGGCAATGACAGATGCTCTTACGACTGTCATAAAATCCGTCATACTGACATATATTACATCTGTAAGAGAATCTGTTATACACAGGCTATAAATAGCATATTCTCTTACAACATGTCATAACCCTCCTTGGGGCACCCAAAGATGCCTTCTTCCAAGATGCCTTGTGACACATGTCTTCACTTGTCATAGAATATTCTATTTACGACTCTTACACATCATAGATTTGTCATAGAAATTTGTCATGATTGTTTTGGTCAATATTCTCTTACACACTATCCAAGATGCTGACACATGCCAAATATTCCTACCACTACGTGGGACGCCTATCTCCTCATGTGAGGACAAATTTACATGTTGTCACCTTCCATGTAGGATGACACATCACCGTGCCAACTCCCACAAGATGACAATAAGGATTTGCATCCTAATTACAATAATAGGCAATAAATAAATAAATACAATGAAATAATATAAGGAATTACCAAGGTTGAGACACCTTAATTCCCAACACAGTCAAGCCTCATTGATAATTTAATAATTTTGATAAATTTGAAAGATAGTAACCATCAAATGCAATTAACAATTTGATGTGGACGTGATGATGTTAAATGCTTGAGACTAGAGACTTGATGCAACAAATTGTAATGCAATAGATATCAGAGTGACATAGTGCAAGAACAATGGTTTTTGTTATATGTTGATGCAATGGCTAGTGTGATTCATGCAAGTGACTGAGTAATGACTACAAGTTGATCCTTTGTGACAGTTAGATGCAATGGAATTGTCCTAGTGATGAATCTCCTTGATGATTGATGGATTTCTCTCTTCTTGAAATGACCTAGGGTGATGTCTTTTTATTCATGTCTTAGGTGCATGATTCAAAAGTTTTTGTATAAAATATATCAAAGAAGAGCTAGCTAGGACTAAGTTAGCTTCAACCTATAATTAATTTTAAATTTTAAAAAAGCAAGTCAATCCCACACATGCAAAATTGAACTAGGTCAAAGTTGCACCAGTGATTTCAAAATTGACGAAGGAACTAATATTCTAGAATGTGGGAATTATTTGAGTAGGAATAAAATCTTGTTTATGACTGTAAGTCTAGGTCCAAGATCAACGAGATTGCCAAATCAGTCAAAATAATGTGTTAAGGCAATGTACTTAGGACACACACACAACATAGTGTAAATGAAGGACCATAAAAGTGTAAGGTATGCACTTTCCATTGATGGTTATTTGACTATGGGAATAAGAATTTGGTGGGTAGTCTTTTAAACGAAAAATGAGATCAAAATACTCATCTTGGACTCTGAAGACTCGTGGGGTGTGAGATAACAACACATGGCAGAATCTCACACCACTTGCTTTGTATTAGCACAAATAATCAGACTCCAAGGTAACATAAGATTTTAGACCTCAAATCGTCTTAGCTGAATTCTAAAGAAAATCCTATCTAGTATATGAATTAGACTCAAAAGTATTATCTAAGGTCAAAACTTTCTCTAATGTAAATCCATAGCTAATACAACATTTAATTACAATAACTTGTAATGTTAAAAATTGCATACCTCACCATTTTCACACTATGTTTTGCACTTTCTTTGGTGTCTGCTCCCCTAGTAGCATGTTTTAGGGTACACTGAGCTAATGGCCTTGACCTTTTCCTTCACCACAATTGTTAATTTCTATATCACATTCTACTACTTCTCATTGATGCTATGTTGTCGATCTAAATGTTAAACATTTTCTCCAAGATGACAATGTGATGCACCAACATTTGCACATCTTAGCATCCCATGAGTTTTTAAAAGTTAAAACATTGGGTTTCTATCCAGTTGCCTACTCTTACCTATCATAATTCTCGTCCATTGAAAACATGCTTTTGCGCAAAGCTAACCATTCAAATTCCCCTCCTTCCCTCTCAAAGACTATCTTTGAAAACTATTGAAACACATGCAACTTTGCTCTTTTTTAGCTACACTCTGCTAGTTATTCCTCCATTACTAAAGCTTCTCATGGGTAGATATTGTTGCATTCTTGAATGCTTGATCATCTCCACTCACTCTTACTCCAATAAAATCTTTCATATAGCTTGTTGTACATGTTATTTTCATTTGGTTAATAAACTTGTGTGTTGTTGCTATTTCTCCATCACTTCTTCTCATTGGCAAGGTAATGTTTGCCTCTTCTTCACATTGGTAAATACCTCCATTACTCATTGCTATTTCATCCAATTTCTTCTTTTTTTTGGAAAAATCTATTGGTGGTCCCATCACTATCTATTCTCCAATCACATGCTCACTAGGGTGTTTCTCCCCATAGACCAGGAATAACACAAATTTATTTTATATTATTGCTCTTAAGTCTTAGATGCACTTAAGCTTAAATGCACACATTATTTCCAATCTTCCTCATTTAATTGATTTCCCATGGAGGTCAAAAGATAAAACAAAGGGGCTTAACTTGAAGGCAATCTCCTAAGTAGTGCCAACCATTCCTTCCATCTTAGAATAGTTATTTGGACTCTCTCAAATGCACAATGGTTTAGTTTTCTAATCTTCCTCTTTATACATTCAACATTTCATTTAAAATAGTAGGTTTTAATTAATTTCTTCATTATTGTACATTTTTAGTTGTATTTGGTATGTTGTTTTGTGTCTTTGTCTTCCTACATGCACAAACTAGAACAAATTCTGGAAGAAAACTTGTATTCTGCATCATTTTTGGACAATAATACACCACACTAGCATCCTAGCCTAAGAGTTGCCCAGTTGATTTTCTAGGTTCTTTGTTACTTGTTGATTACACTTCTAATATCTATTTTCAATTTTAATATTTTAGTTTTTTTATTTCAATTTTTTTATTCCCAACTCTTATTTTTAGCTTAGATAACTTTGTTTAATAAACTGAAGTGCATTTTGAATATTGGTTAGCTTTATTATTCCCTCAATTAGAAAACAAAAGCAAAAATATTATCTCACACTAGTCATATTCATTGTAAGGGTTAATTAAGATGTACATCAAAAACTTCAACTTTAAACCATTACATTTTTGGTGAATGATGAGGTACAAACAACCTCATCCCAACAGTGGCCTAATTATCCTTTGTGCTGACAAACCAATCTAAATATTATGCCAATTTATTAATCTAATGATAAAAGTTGTCTATTTTTGAAAGAATTATGTATAAATCTTTGTTCCTAATTTGATCAATTTTTACTACTAATGTTGACAAGATTTTATGAAAGATCTATTGTGTTTCGAGTAGGATTTTGGAGGCAATGGAATGGAGGAGATGGACATTAATTCAAATTGGAGTCAACAATGTCAGATCTAGAGAGCGCTAGAAATCTAGGAGATTCATAATTAAAGAACTCCAGTCATTTGCAAACCACCTGTCCATTTGGCAGTTACTTATGTGTAACATCACTGTCCATAATGCTCAAGATTTAACATAAACATGCATTTTAATCAAGAGATTTAATTTTCAATATGATAATCCAAGTCAAAATTTAACTGTTATGTCAGAAATTGTCCTCTTGTATGGAATGGTACAATTTCCCCATGGTTTAGCTCATCTCCTTTGGTGACCTTTCAACCTAGTTTATTACAGACTTTCCTGATCCCTGACTAACCTAGGTCTAACTGGAAGAATGTCACATTTTGAAGTAACTAAAGACTGAGGGTGAAAAGTAAGCTTGAATTTGGGGTCCCCTAACCTCCTTGAGGCAGTCCTGAGTGGGAAATCAGGGCTTGGACTTGGGCGCTAGCTCCCTTGTCTTGCCCCATTTCCTAGGGTCTTGAATTTTGGAGGGATGTCGGCTATTGCCATACATTCTGGGATTCCGTTTTCAAATTTTCGTTTTCATGCAATGTCAACATCTTATTTCAAAATTTGAAATTCCTAAGGTTAGATATAAAAAGACATTTGAAAATCATTGTATCACACACAATCTCTATGCAAACTTTATGCCAGAACTTTGCCAAAATTGCCATTGAAGATCAGCGACTTGTTGAAGCTCTTGAAATTATTTGAAAGTCATTTTAAATTTGCTATCATGGAGACAATGGATGGAGATTAGGAATCAAGATCTTGAGACTATCTTGCTCTTCCTAGGGTTTGTACACCTTTTGCATGATCGGGAGAAGGGTTGAAGCCTCCAACATCGAGCTTGGAGATCCTCTGTGGACATTGCTAATTCACCTTCTTGTTCATGCAAGTCTTCATTGTTTTCATCTCCTTGAGGTGAAGTTGTATTTGTTTATCAAGTTGATGCAAGTCATTGATCTTCCCTTGATTGTGACATCTAGGGTTTGATATTTCTACATACACTTTGCTAGGTTTGAACACACTTCTGCAAATTTTTATCTTTGGCTATTGTTGAGGTAGGAATACCAAAAATGGGGCTTGACTGAGGCAAGCTCCTATATAGCCGCAAACATCTTTCTCCTCCTTTTGTATGTGTAGGTTGCATTTGTCGAGATCTGGCGAAAAGGAGCAACAAGAAGATGGATATTGTAGACACAGTCGTCACGGAATTTGAATTTCATGATTCTGAGAGTTTTGGGACACTGGGACTAGCGCCCTAGTCCAGCTAGGTGATTTTTTCAGGAGCTGGAAACTTTTGGAGAGCAAGAAACAACTGGTGGGTATGTGCAAGATCATCACGGGCCAAATAGTGGCAATGGAAAAAAAATCACGTCTTTACTTAGCCAAATTCGCGAATTGGCCAACTTTGACTTTCATAGGCATGTTAAAAATATCCGTTTGGAATGAATATCTATTTCTTGGAACTATACAAATGGTTTTTTTTTAAATTATTTTCATTGGTTTATGCTTAGAACTTACAATTCAACTTATAAATTTCTATTGTTACATGGTTAACATCTTTTCAACCAATCGACAAAGTTGCATCTCTTTAAAATTTGAACCTCTCTCTCTCTCTCTAGTAATCCCTAGTGAGTCTTGTTTGCAATGTGTGAGATGCAGTAAGAAAACCTTAGGCTTGATGTTGAATTGGTAGTGGTTGGTAAAGCTATGCATGAGATCTAAATTGAATTCATAGAACCAAGTAGTAATGTGTCAAACCATACAAGGGCATATTATATCAATGTGGAGGGAAAATTCTTAGCAAGGACATAATCATCAATGGTGACAATTGTGGCTTAGACAAAGAAGTGTCTCATATGTGCAATGAGATTGCCTTGGACATTATATTATCAAATTTAAGCAAGACCATTTTATGAGGAGATGGTTGTAAGATGATGTCAATTGATAGTGGTGATTTAATCCATCCTATTGATGAGGAAGGAGGAGGAGGAGGGTTAAGGTCTTCTAATTGCACTTACAACTCCTTGAGTTTTGTGTAGATATAATTATAATTGGGAATATGTGTTAGATAAATGTCACATGGTGGAGGGATGGTGTCGGGATGACTGATGATTGTTGTGGCAATGTTATGGTCAAATGTGTTATGAAAAGGAGGTGGCATGGGTAGTGGGCTATCAATGTTGGGAAAGGGTTAGGGATGATGTAATGGAGGAAGGGATGTGTGTCACAGTATGATGTCTCAAGGAATGGGAAGAAAGGATGGTGATTCATAAGATAATATGAAGAATGATGGTAGAGTGAATTGACATTGTGGTAACTGTAGCATGTCATGGGGTGAATCATTCCTTAATATAGGTTGTGGAGTGAGAAAGGGGTGGTATGGGTATGGTTGAATAGAGTAATGAGGTGATTTAATTGGTGATGACCTAGGTGAAGTGATGGGTAAGGTGTCTTATGCAGGATTGCTAGAAAGTGTGAATGGTAATGGTGGGGATAGCTAAATGTCATCTTCTAAGGGTTCAAAGGTGAGGAAAGTGTAAGATGGGGATATGGGATAATCCATGGTTTAATGATTATTCAAGGGAGACTCCTTAAAATGATTATTAATGATGGTGTTGATAGGGGGAATGGAGTCTATGAATGTAGGTGTGGGAATGTGAGCTATGACATTGGGCTTGTATTGGATGAATAATGGAAAGTAGAGGCACCTGTCTAGTGATGGAAGGAGCCACATGATCAAATGATGTTTGGGGAAGGGCTTTTCTTAGGAAAGTAAGGATTTGGGTGAGGGTCTAGGGTTTGGTGGAGAAGAATTTATGGAAAATTTGGAGGTCATTAAAATTGACATGAGTAGAAGAAGTACAAGACATGGCTAAGGATAAATGGTAGGCTCAAAATAGGACAACTAGGACTATGGTGATGAAGATGGAAAGAAAAGTCAACAACAATAGTATGATATAGGGATAGGATTAGAAAAAAAAAGAACTAAAACTAGAAAGAGGAAAGTGAGGACATAACATTTGCAAAGTTAACATGGCATGAACTCTCTTGGAAGGCTAAGCATGGACTATAAGAAGATTGAACTAATTGGATCTCTTAGGCTCACCAAATGAAAGAACTTTAAAGGTTAACCTTAATTAGGTAAGGTTATTTTTGAGTGTGGTTGTTTGTGCAACAATGTGTAAATTAATGTTACCTAAGGATAAATCTAACTATACTAACATTTTAATAACCATGAGAGCTAGGACTAACAATTAGACTAAAAACTTGACAAGCAATACAACTTGGACACATGTAGGACTTGGAAAATGGAAAAGAATAAGTATTAAATGTAGAAAACAATGAAAAAGTGGTATTAGTTGCACCTATGTAGAGAAGTGGTCTTTATGAAAGATGCTTAGAATTATGTTCTATATCTATTTGTGAAGTTTTGAGGTGATTGGACCTAAAGGATATGACCTCCATATGCAAAATAGCCTACCTAATGGGTATGTGCATGGAGAGAGAGAGAGAGAGAGAGAGAGAGAGAGAGAGAGAGAGAGAGAGAGAGAGAGAGGATGTGGTGAGTTTTAGATGCGATAGAGCATGGAGATATGTCTACATGTGGTGATGTTATGGAAATTTAACCAGGAGTCATTTTAAGAAGTACTCACAACTACATATTTAATTGTGCTAGTAGAAGCGTAAATAATAATGCAGGTGCACTTGTAGCAGAGTTGAAGTTCATGTGGAACAATCTAGAGGCTTGGTTATGTTAGGAGAATGTTCTACAATATTACAAGTTGAAAGAATTGGTTAGATGGTTGTATATGTTACCACAAGCTTATGGTTGGTAGTGGTGGTTATACAAGAAGACATGAATTTACATTGACTATAGTTAGCAATAAACTATTGATAGTTAGTAACAAACTAAAAAATAATGAAAAGAATAGGGTAAAGCAAAACAAATATCTGTTTTGGGCAACCTAAAACGGATATCCGTTTTGCAAAACATAAAAAAGGGAAAATGATATTTCACCAAAGCAAAACAGATATCCATTAATAACGGATATCCATTTTTCTTTGCTTTTGCCTTGTATGTAGGCTTGGAATTGTCATAGTTGACTTTCCCTCAATTCTAACGTTTTTGCAGGATTCACTCTCTTCTTCGAACTTCACCCTTCGTGTTGACGACTTTTTTTTATGCAAAATTGATAAAACAAAAAGGGTTTATAAAATAAATTGTTAGCTTTCTAAAAATATAAGATTTGTTTGGTTATCATTTTATTAAATAATTATTAATAATTTTCTATATTGTGTGTGTCTGAAATCCTGATGGACACATTGATTGAAAAACATCTATAACTTTCAAACCGTTTCACCTTTTTGAGATCCGAAAGCTACATCACACTCTATGCTTTTCTGGCTATAGGTTAAAAAAAATTGAATTCTAATTTTTTTTATTGAGTTAGGTTGGCTGAAAAATTACTTTTTAGTTTTTAAAAAAAGTCACAGTAAAAAAATCATAACTAATTATTTTATTGGAAAAAAATTTCAAAACAATATGCGTCACATCCGGGCATGAGTCCTCTAATTATTTTGAAAGTTTGAAAATAGTCACATCAAGGACCAAGGCTATACTCACGGGTTTGGAGCCGAGTATAACCGTTGAGCTATATTGCAGGTACCTCAGAACTGAGTGTAGCAACAAGATGCTTGATACCAATCAAAGTGCATAAGAACAGATTGAGTGGATTGTAAAATGTTAGTCACAAGAAATGCCATAAGATGATACATCACATAGAGTGATTCTACTAGTCAAGCATTGGATATATATATCAACCCCATCTTCATATATGGACTAGGTCCATTTTTGCTTTCTCGCTAAAGGGACACACGGTTCGTATCAATATTCATTTGTTTTCGGTATCCACCAAGTAGGTAGAATCACTGAAAAAGGTAAACAATAAAATGAGAGAGGGGAACAAGTGCCTTAGGAACAACATGTAGGAGGATGCCCCCAAAACACCCTCCACAACACTATGCCACTAAGGCACGACACACAACAATAAAATAAAGGAGAAGAAAGATAGAACAATGATGAAACAAATAGAAGAATGGTCACGACAGAGGCAGTCTCTCGGTATCCTTGACCTTACAAGAGTATCAAAGGTCATCCAAGGGGACCTAAACAACACATAACACAACACGGGGGAACACAACACAACATATATATATAACAACACATAACACAACACGGGGGAACACAACACAACATATATATATATATGTGTGTGTGTGTGTGTGTGTGTGTGTGTGTGTGTGTGTGTGTGTGTGTGTGTGTGTGTGTGTGTTTAGTTTAGTGTTTAAATCCTCCTTTCACCTAACACATTCAAGGACCTTCAAATTGAGTGGTAGAGCACTAACATGTCCTTGGTCACTTACAAATGTAGGGAATCTTGGTTTAGGGTGTTTAATTATCAATTTTCCTTCTCCTATGCTCAATTAACCATTAAAACCCTAATTTTATAAATATGACATTAAACAGACGAATTACAGAAAAAGCTCTTGCAAAGGGAAGTAAAATGACAAATCACATAGTACCTGTTTTTGGGGTTCTGAGGCAGAAAAGTCAGGGAGAAAAAAGTGGGTGCCCAAGTCCAGTGCCCTACTTTTTGTCGGGATCTGTGAACAAGATCTGCAACCTATTTTTGTTGCACCGAAGGTTTTTCCGTCATGAAACTTCGAGGACTAATGAGCGGGTGCCCAAGTCCAGGTGGATATTTCTTTCACTGGTCTACAATTCTGACACTCCAACATGCCCTCCTACAACTTCACTTTTGTCTAGCTCCTCAACCTATAACCTGCAACCATGAAAACTTTGGGAGGGGGTTGTGGTGTTTAGAGGCTTGCCTCAGTCAAGCCCTGGAGGACACTTAAGTTTCTGAACACCTTCGTCAGATAGAGAGTGCATGCCTAGGGAGGCAAAGGCAAAAACCAAATGAAATAATGATCACAATCATAATATAATGTCACCTTGTAGTGAAGATCTCATGGGAGGAAGATGCTCTTCATTCCATGAGGAAATGGATGCTCAAATTTGCAAACGCAAACACATAGACCACACAAATTTGCTCTTAAAACACAATGAAAGCCCTGAATCACCTTGAGGATGCCTAAAGTTCACAATGATCATCTAGTTTCTAAATGAATGCCTAAACATGCTTTTATATGCAACTACAAACACTCCCGCCAAGATTTTTATAATTCAAACTTACCATGTCGGCCTAGGGACCAAATAACGGTCATAAACTGACACTAGAAATTTGGGCCTGACCCAAAATAGGGCAGGACTAGGGCGTGGGCGCCCAAGTCCTCCCCCCTATTTTGGGTAGGGTTAAGCTCAAGGGGTCCCCCTAAGCCTCATTTGTCATGATACCTAGGGTTCATTCCATCGGGATGCCAAATTATGATGCAAGATGTCCTAAATGCACACAAAAGACCCGGGAGCTAAACCTAAAGAGGGAAAAGCCCCCAAGGGGACATTTTTCAATGTTACAATATATATATATATATATATATATATATATATATATATATATAAAGTAGGAGCTTGAACTTGTGAGTATCTTAGAAAGGTGCTCAATCAAGTGTAGTAAAAAGTGTGAGTAGTTCATACCTAATTGATTCTTATTTCCAGAATAGTCATGTGGTGCTTGTGAGACCTCAAGTCCCTGTATATTTGAAATCTTTTGTTTCTTGTGAGGAGGGGAATCATTGTTATTTCCCATTGATGATAGCCACCTTGTTCTTTTCCAAACCTTTGCTTTCTTATTTTGATGAATGAGACTTTCACAGTGGAATGGGATATTTTTCACCATGTTAACATTTTCTTGTATCATAATATCTTGTTGCGGTTGTTCAATTTTCTTATTTGATGCATTTTGGTTCCCTCTCAATCCTTGAAGGGATAATGACAAAGGAACCTCACCATAGATACCTTTTCCTCATGGATGAGGTAAGTCCTCAACCTTCTCCTTATCCACTTCTATCATACCAACTATTTCATCATAGTCCAGATAGTCATCTTCTTGCTCTATTGTATTTTTCTCTACTATATTGTTGTCACTATGCTTAGGATATGGATTAGTGAAAATCTGCAAATTCTGATTTAGAGGGGCAACCGACTTATTTCCATTGTCATTCACTCCAATTACCTGTATTATACAGAATCAATGAGGTCTTGAATTTCATGTTTCAGACACATACATCATTCAGTGTCATGTCTTATCGAGCGATGATATCGACAAAAAGCATTAGCATCAAATGATGGTCCTTGTATCCTGTTACTATTAAATGGTTTCACAAGAGGAAGCTTCAAAAGATTGTTGCTTACTACTTGATTCATAATTGATTGAAGCGATTCAGATAATGGAGTAAACTGTGTTTGTTGTTATCTAATTTGAAACGGTGCTTGTTTAGCATTACTAATAGCAGACACTTGTGATTGAAAATTATTTGAATGCTATCCATTGATCTTGATGAAGCTCTTGTTATTCCTTTTAAAGTTGTTTGTGAAGGTCTAGCTATGGATTGACCAACTTGAGTTGATGAGTTTTGATTCTCATATTGACTAGAAGAAAGCTGGTAATCATGAAGGGTTGTGCATAAATGTTGAAAAGAGCTATACTCCATCAAGAGGATTTTATCATGGATGTTAGGTTACAAATTCATAATATACCTTCTGGAGATCTTCAGATCTTTAATCGGGTATTGTATTTGCGAGATGATACCTTGATATCGAATTGTAACACCTAGTTCTGATTTCACCCTAAAACTAAGTTTTTAACCAAAGGTAATAATTTTTCTTTTCTTTTTTGAAAGAATATAACCAAAAAGTAATTTGTTTTCTAATTACTATAAACAAGTAATCCATCCTCGACTAACAATAATCATGAAATTATAGCTCATACAAAAGGATATAATCATCTACATCATTTAACAATATGTATTCAAAAGTTACTTAGGACAATTCCAAAATAGGAACTTACCAATGTCACTGCATCTCGATTGTCGACCATCCAAATTCAAGTCTCGGCAATCCTCAAGAATTAAGAAGATAAAGTATCTTCAAGGAGCTTAACCTCCAACCACAGACCATCGGTCTCCCGCACTCCTTCCTAACCGGAAGTGGCCCTACCCTACTCAAGAGGATAGACTTAGGATAACCAGTGGTGTTTGCCATCTGAGCTCTGGTGTTGTGACCTACGTGACTTGTTATCATGCAATCCCCTAGATACCCTCTAGTCAAGCATGACCACTCCACAAGCTACGCCATCCAGTCATAGTGAACAATCAATGCACTTGAGGATCATGCATTACCTTGCCCAAAGGATTTGAATATAATTAGAGTTGTATCAATGCATGAAATAAGTTCACCCACCCCACTCGACTCGAATTAATCACAATCCTACAGTTTCCTATTTATAAGTTCTGTATAACAACCTCGATAACCTCAAGGTGTTTGAAATTCATCATGCATTAACGCATGGCATTGAGGTTTACTCTCTCTCTACAAGCTCATGGAAACCTCTCCGTCTTTATGATAAAAGATTGGTTTCCTAGCATAATGATTATTCAGATAACGCTATGCGTTGTCACAACAATCTGAAAGTTAACCCAATGTTTAAATTATCCACTCTTGGGTGGACACTAAACTCAACTCCGTTGTTTTGGAAGGGTTTCACTAAAAGCCAATTTAAAGAATACAATGTTTGAAAACCCTACGTTAAAATTTAACACTCACAATGTACTACTTCGACGTGTCGAAATCTTTGACGTAACTTAATCTTGTCGATCTATACATTAGAGAACCTTGTCATATCGTTTCTTCTAACAATTTAGATTGCTTGTAAGTCTAAGCTTGAGACTTGACAAAAGACTCATTACATTGTTTGTAAAAACTTCATAATAATAAATGGGTATAACAATAAGGTCTTTTCTCGAAAAAACATTAGTTTAAATACTTCAATAGCAAAAGTATTACCTTCAAAAGCTTATACTCTAAATCTTGTTATTATTCACAGCTAGGTTAACAACTTCGCCATGGTCAACTAACTAGTTTTAACTCAGAAAGAAAGGATGATTGTAAAGACTTGCATGTTACGACTTGCACCTCTCACTAATAACAATCCTCCATCGATGGTTAACACAAACAAGTCTTTCACTCTAGTACTAGCTGGCCTTTAGAGCCAAGGTATTGTTTTTGACTGTCTAAAGAGATCTTATTCTCTGTCGACAAATGTTTTGCCATTACGACTTGTATGGGCTGTGAGATGTTTTACGTCCATTCTCTAGTCTCTAATGCACCTAACAACAAACCAAATAAACTCCTATGGAAAACATTACAATGATTTCAGAAGTGTGACTGTGGTGCGGTGCAATGCAGGAGATAATTCATTGGTTCTGTTTAGACAGTGATAAAACACACTAGTTTCAGGTGGTATCAACTCACACCTTGCACCTTTAAGCAAACTAAGTTCTTTCAAAATGCATGAAAGATACTACTTATTACAACACAATAGAATACTATGACTGCGCAAGAACAAGGTGAAGAGAACTTGAAGTTTTTCACCAGTGTTTTCTCAAAGACCCGTCCAAGGTGTTCAATCTTCCTTCCACCGTTCAGCTTGTTGCTCTTTGCTCAGTTTTATTTTTTTTCCAAAAACTAACTCTTCCTCTCCTTTATTCCGTCTAACCATGAAGGATAAGTCTCTCCTCCACTTACAAGACCATGCCTAAAGATAAGGGAATCTAACCAGTCATGCAAAAATATTTTTCCACCTTATGCGACCTCAACCAGAAATTAGTTTTGCCAATCCACTTCCCCGTGATTATTCTTCATAGTGGAGTTCCATGTTTGGTGAGGTGGCGGGTACCAGACTTAACAACCCGTCCACTACTCAAAATAGTTAACAATATAAAACAAATGCTAACATAATATTAAAGGCTAGGCCGACGACTATCTTGTGGTTAAAACTTGAAAGCAAAAGACTATTCAAAATAAAAGACCTCTTAATAAGAGCTTAAGTGTGTTCCTCTCGAGCTTCTGCCCGATTATCGACATCATTAGAGAATAAAGGAATTTATCTCAAAATGACACTAACAAAATATTACATATTCTGACACCTTTACGACCAAGGGTACTACACACCATGGTCTCTAGAATTAAACATTATTTAAACCCTTTAGTAAATGATAATACCCCAATAAAGAACAATTCAACATCCGTCAAATTTTGCAAAGAGGTGTTTACGACATACGCTCGAAGTGCTTTACGACGATAACGACGAATTGAGCGCAAACGCAGAACAAGACTTGAGATCAACTTACACACAATTTTGACTTTTGCACCAAACAAATAACAAGACACAACCTACAACTCGACCACAAGTAAATACATATATTTACATATAAATAATATATCAGTCATTCATATTTGACGACATGATTTAGAGTATTACGACACTAATGTCAATTTCCCATACTCTATACGATGACTTATGAAAGGAGAAAGACCTATTCTAACAGACATCGATATCTCGATTAAAATGACCTAACCCGAACTCAAAGCATCTAGGCTTGTCTACCTGATATGCATTTTTAGTGGCAAGCACCCATGGGTTATTCCAGAGTCTATTCTCTCTTTCTCAAAGATCCTTTCTCTTCTTCTTTCTTCCTGGCGAACATGTTCCATCAATTCCTGTCATTGACAATCTCACATACAATTTTGTGGTCAAAGCACCAATATTCTACTCAAAACACATTTATATCAAATCATTTCATTTTCATATCGAAAAGATATTCTATTTCATAACATCATATTGATCATAATCAAATAGATCTCATAATTTCATAAAATTAACCTTCTCTATTTATATCATCAGTTCCTATGATGTTAAAAACATATCCACATAACTATACTATTTAAGAAAAAGTAAATAGTAATTATTGAATCCAAAAAGGGGATGTAACACGAATGATGAATTTCGTCAACTTCTCTTTCGAACCTTGTTTACAATGAACCAAGTCAATCAAAGAGACTGTAGGTCTAATGTTTTCTTGGAAATGTTTTAAGAATTGATCAACTAGTTGTGAGAAAGAGTTTATTGAGTTTGGAAGTAAAGAGAAAAATTTATTCCAAAGCAGTATCTTTGAGAGATCGTGGGAAGAGTTTTGCTAACAAGTCCTCTTCAAAGAAGAAATCACTGCACATCGTTGTGAATGCTGCCACATGAGTATGAGGATCACCCTTACCACCATACTTTTCAAAGCGAGAAGTCTCAAATTTTTTAGGCATAGGAGTTCTTAGGATTGCATAAGATAAAGAACTACGGGCATGATATGTTGGTAAAGTAGGTTGGAAAGAATTAGTCAAGTTTGTCACCTTTTGTTGCAAACAGGTCATGAAGTTTTGAGGTGATTGGTTGTGAGTGGTAATGAAAGGAGGTTGAAAACAATTGTAAGTGAAAGGTGGTTGAGAACAATTGTGAGTGAAAGGTGGTTGAGAATAGGTCGAATGGAGAGGTGGTTGAGAGTGATTATTCATATAAGAAGTCACCCTAGGTGCTAGATTTTGATAATTGAATCCCACAACCTTGTAATTTTGTGAATTAAAGCCATTAGATACTCCCATACTAGTGGTAGCATTACTACAAGCTTGTGCATTAGTGGTGAGAATTGATGATGTGAAAGTAGATATTCCAGTAATTGATATAGATGTCGATACCTGTGTATGATTTGGTGACACATATTATTAATAGTATTTGCACATTCAATCACTGCCATAATGTTGTTATGCACTATATGGGCTAGTCCACGTAGTGTATTAACACCATCTTATCTTTCTTTCAATAACTCCCTTAGACTATGAATGACAGGTACAACTTCTTCAGTTATCCTTTCTTTTTCCATAAATGCTTGAAAATCAACTATTTCCTTATCAAGTTTGTTTATTTGATCATCAGGTACATGTATTATCACATCAATAGGATCTTCAAAATCATGAACTATTTCTTCTTCCATTGTAGTTATAGGAGGTATGATATCTTGCAAAGTTTTGTTTCTCCTTTTGTAAAGTAAGTGTTCAATGGATTTTTTGATGTTGGTACACCGTTGCTATCGGGAGCACTAGAACCCATTAATCTAAGACTTCTCCTTAGAGGGGTGTTTCTATTAGGGCAACAGATAATACAACTCATGCAAAAGCATACAACACTCAATGCACAAACTAATAGAACAAACTAAAGGAGCAAGATATGCTTGTTGACATACACAATGTGCAATTTAGAAAATATGTCAATTTTCAATCCAAAGCATTGAATGATGCCAAATTTTCAAATAACCAATGAATATATTCTTGAAAATGAGTGCACTATCTGAAATGAAATATATTTATGACAAATGTAATGAAAGCATGCAAATCTATGCTTGCTTATGAACCTAAAATACTCAAATTTTCACTTTTTTCAATGCAAAAACTTCAGGGACAAGGGGGCGAGCGCTCAAGTCTAATAGGGTAACTTTTCTACTGATCTAGAACAATGATCTGTATTAGGCTGTAACTTGCTTCAGAGTTTTCAGAAAAGCCAAAATGGAGGACACTAAAGTAAGAGTCCTATTCCATAAGGGAATATTCTCTACTCTTTTCTTCAAATCCTGAATCTTTATCTTCTGCTCTAATCTCCTGCAACTCCTCTCTGCAAGATCTTGCACCTGTAACCTATAATCACAAGAGAGGGGTTGGGGGTTGTGGTGTTTAGGAGCTTGCCTCAATCAAGCCCATAATGGAATTCAAGCCTTCCAACACCATTGTTAGATAGAGTGTGTGTCCTTGGTGGATAGAGGCAAAATAAAATGATAAGATAGATTGATTGAAACACAAATTGATATCACCTTGGAGGTGAAACCCTCACGGAGATGAAGTGCCTTCAAATCATGAGGAGATGAGTTGATGAAGCCAAATCTGCAACAAACACAACACAATTATGCTCTGTAACACAATGGATGCCTTGAATTCTCTTTGCTTGATAATCATAAGTTTGCCTTCATCAACTAGGAGTAAAATTAAGTTGTAAACATGTTTATATATGCATTCTCGCTAACATTCGTAATTCAAATTGAAAAGGCTGACAAAGGGAAACCTTTTAACGATCATAAACCGACACATTTAATTTTACGTCCTGACAAAATAGGTTCAGACTCTAGGGCAAGGGCGCTCAAGTCTAGAGGCCTATTTTAGTCATGATTCAACATTAAAGTGGACCCCTAAGCCCCATTTGACATGGGTTTCGGGGGAAATTGCTCCGGGGCAAGTTTTACACATGCATGATTAAACTAAGGGGACCTAGGAGCTAAACTAGGAGGTAAAAAGTCCTAAGGGGACATTTTACGACATAAAAATTTATTAGGGAATGACAATCTTGGATATGAGTATGATATTGTTATTATTGAATCATATTAGTAGGATGTCATTTTGGAGTCATAATAGGCCTTTGCATAATTATTTCTTTATGAATATATTTGGTCTTCTCTCATCCTATGCTCTGATATGACTGATTTATTTTATATTGATTATGTTGTTATACATATCTCTATGTATGTATTTGATTATGGGAATTTAATAAGTGTTAGTATGAAATTGGGATGACAACAAAACTTTGAGGGTAGGAACCTAGGTGTTTAACCCTTGAGAGTAAGTGAGGAGAACTACATGTGACTTTGATCCCATTTGGAAGCAAGTATGTAGGTAGTTCTTCCCAGCAAAGGATGCCCCTAGACCTCAAGTCCATAGGGGAGGGGTTTAGGGAATGATTCTAAGGCATGGGGTGTTCCTAAACTTGATCAACCTTCCTTCTTCAATATGTTTTAGCTTGAGGCTAAAACTACATGATGGAGCTATGAACCCGCCTTCTGATTAGTAAGTCTCATTATATAGGCTTGAGCTAGAAAAAGGCCCTCTATCAACACTAAGCTCCTATATTCTGAGGTTGTTGGGTCAGGTTCTCCAAATCTACCCCAATCTTTGATGGACTTTTAGAACTACCATTTTAATGGTCTATCTCTAATGTGCATATATGAAGGTGACTTGAACTTGTCTAATATTACTATTGTGGGTTTGACTTATGTATAATGTATATCATGCTTCTAAGTGACAGTTGAATGTATAGAATGGCCCTTGATATTACTTTGTGTTTGTATATGTTTATGCATATGTGACTATATAGGATCCAACTCATGTGTGTCCAATATGTTTATTGAGTGTTGGCTTGTAATTTAGACCCCCGGACCTAAAAAAGATCTTGTGTATTAGTTTATGGACCTCTATGTGGCATGTAACCAAGCCAACCTAATCAGTGTTGGTGAATCCTTGTGACATTTTGATTGTGTTTCCCTTGCTATAAAGTGACCCACATGTTGGAACCGAGTCTGATACAAGTCCAGATAGCCAGTTGTCACTAGTACCGTGCAAGTGACGGATGCCAGGTGCTAACCATTGTATCTTGGGATGAGTCAGTTGTCGCCAGTAGCACAGAGGTGACAAATACCAGGAGCCATCTAGGTTATGATATAGGTGCAGTTTATCTAGTTTCCACCAGTACTATGGAGGTGGCAGATATCAGGTGCTATCCACCATATCTTAGGGTTAGTCAACTATCACCAATACCACAGAGATGACAGATGCCAGGAGCTATCCTTTGGTGTGATAGGGCTTAGCTGGCTTTCACCAGTACCATGCAAGTGATAGATGTTAGGCGATACCCCATACCAGGTTGGACCAGCTTTCGCCAGTGGCATGGATGCAATAGATATTAGGATCCTCTGACTCAATGGTTTAACAGGTTGTGGAAATATTCTTAATAGCCACATGTGATGTATGTTGTTACACCTACTCCTTAGCCAGTGATGACAAGTAGTACGGGATGCTTGATTGTCATCACAGTTGGTTGTGAGTGTGTATGTTGTTACACCTAGTCCTTAGCTAGTGTTGACAACAAGTAGTATGGGATGCTTGTTTGTCATCACAGTTGGTTGTGAACTAGGAAAAGGATGGAAATCCTAAAAAAGGTTTCAAGTGACCATTGCAAAAAAATATAAAAGAATATATAAAATGATTATATTGTTGTATATTGCATACCAGTTTTAGAGCCTCAATAATGGAGGGTGTAGAAATCTTTTGATTCTTCACCAAATGTAGTGAAAGAAAGTTGAAAACGACGAACGTGACGATCTGAGTTACAATATGAACAAAACGACAAGTGATTTGCAGGCCTTTTTGAAAATTTGAAAGCAAGGCAAGTGAATTGTAGGGCAAAAATAAGTCATGGTAGTTGGTTTAACCCCTGCTAATTGCGTTGCTTCAAGTTTTGAGTCTCATTTTGTGCATATACTACCTACCAGGAACAGTGTGCCCACCTCCCTTGTTAGTAACTACAAAGGCAAATATCATGAATGCCAACAACAGAACAATGAAGAGTAGCGAATGCCAACAACTGAACTCATATTTCTCGAAACCAAAGAAAACCCTAAGAAAATCAGTTACGGACCCGTGAAAATGAAAAACCTAACGACAAAATATTTTTCGGCGTCCAATTTTTCGACATCAGACGAATTCTGGCGTCCTATGGTTTTTCGGGAGCAAAAGCTCCCACTAATAGCCTATCGGCTAACTATTAGCTAAATATTTATAGACAAATATATATCAATATTTTATTTAACTATGTTATAATAATTAATATTATAATTAATTTATATATATAATGAAGAAAAAATAAATAATCATATTAATATCAATATTATATAAATATGAATATTACACAACATAAATTGAATTAAATCTACAAAGAAATGTGAGATATTGGAGTGCAAAACAAGATATGTCTCTAAATTCTCTACTTGATAGTTTACTTATTTTATGTAATTTCATTATTTTTTATTAAAAAGGGGTAAAATAGGTTTTGAAGGGATCCTAAAACCCTTTACATGCAAATAAGAATTAACAAAACAATAGCAAAATAGTAGCCATAATACAAAAAACCAAATACAATGAAAAACAAATCATATTAATATCAATATTATATTAATATGATATTTCACAACATAAATTGAATTAAATCTACAAAGGGATGTAGAAATTGGATTGCAAAATAAAATATCTCTCTAAATTCACAACTTGATAGTTTAGCTATTTTATGTAGCAAGTACTAAAATGCTAATAAATGAAAAAGAGACTAAGAATTCGCAATATTAAACTAAAATTCACATTTTCTAACATTCATACTAACCAAATAAATATTAAATCAAAACTTAAAATCAACTAATCAATTCATGAAGAGTATTTGCATTAAATGAGTTCCATATTAATATTAAACAAATATTTAATCTAAGAAAAAAATTTCAACTTCAAAACACATACTATTATTACAACACTACAAGTCAGGGACTCGCCACTACGTGGCACTTGTTGTATATTGAGTTGAATAGTTTAAGGGTTTTTATAATTTAATAGTTAAAAGATCTAATTTTTTAATACAATCATAGAATTCTCATTTGATAAATTAAATTAGGCATTGCCAAAGAAAACAATTTTACAATAAAAGTTAGGCTTTTGTAAAATATTAAAAGGCCATAAGTACTTAATCTCTTCTCATCCAAAAAACTAGAAAAATAAAAATAATAATACTTCTAAAATCATTTAAAATTCACAATTTATTTTTTCTTAAAATGTGTCCAATTCCAAACCTACATTGTTAATCATTGTATGTGTATGTATAAATATATATAAGTTTGTTTTTCTATTTATATATCCGTCCATTATTTTCTTTCTATATTTAGCTCGCCTACTTCTAGCCAACAATATCTTGCCTGTTATGTCTAGTAGGGCTTAAATTTGACAGTTGTATGGCTGTATTAATGTATGAAGGCATTTTAGTTGTAAAATACAACTTAATTTTTGAAAAGACTGTATCATATGAAAGGAGAGATTTTGGATAAACTGTCAAAATTTATATAGGATTATGATATATATATTTGGTTTTTATATAATTCACTTATACTAAAATATGTCATAGTATTTTAAAGGCAACATTGAATAGATAACTGTCATAAAAAAATCGCTTGACAAGAAAGGTTGACTATCAAATTTAAGCCCTAATGTCTATCGTTAATACATAATCATTTAAACATTTTACAAATTATATGTGCATGCATAGCGATTTTTTTCAAGTACAGCACCATGCTTTTTTTTTCCTACAGTTTAGTCTTCTTTATTGCCTAGTCAAATACAAATGAAATAGAAGAAATATGAAATATTATGCACTTTGTTTGATATACTGGAATGAAAGGAAGACCATTCTTTATATAAAATATTCTATTAAAAAATATTCAAAGAGTTACAATCTTTTTTTTTAAATCTAAAAATTTGAGATTTTTTTTTAATATTATAAAAGTTTCTATTACAAAATAGAAGAAGTTTCTTTTAAAAAATTAAAAATAAAAGGAAAAAGTATAAAAAAACACAAGATATATTGTGTGTTTTTTTTATGTTTTTTCCTTTTAATTTTAAATTCTTTAATAGAAACTATATGTGTATGTGTTTTTATGTTTTTCCTTTCATTTTTAAATTCTTTAATAGAAAATATATATATACATGGTTAGATTTTCATATCAATTTTTTTCTCTACAGTTTCTGAAATAAAAGGAGAGATTTTAGACAAACTGTCAAAATTTATATAGGATTATGATGATATATATATTTGGTTTTTATATAATTTATTTAAACTAAAGTATGTCATACTACTTTAAAGGCATCATTGAATAGATAACTCTCATATAAAAATTGTTTGACAAGCAAGGTTGGCCCTGGGTGGAATGAAAGAAGACCATTCTTTATATAAAATATTCTATTAAAAAAAATTCAAAGAATTACAATTTAAAAAAAATCTAAAAGTTTGAGAATTTTTTTTAAATAATAAAAAGTTTCTATTAAAAAATAAATTTAAATAATAAAAATTTAAAAATAAAAGGAAAAAACATAAAAAAAAACACAAGATATATTTTTCTGTGTGTTTTTTTATGTTTTTTCCTTTTATTTTTAAATTCGAAACTATATGTGTATGTGTTTTTATGTTTTTTCTTTAATTTTTAAATTCTTTAATAGACACCATATGTGTGTTTTTATGTCTTTCATTTTTAAATTCTTTAATAGAAACTATATGTGTATGTGTTTTTATGCTTTTTCCTTTCATTTTTAAATTCTTTAATAGAAACTATGTGTATGTCTTTTTATGTTTTTTCCTTTCATTTTTAAATTCTTTAATAGAAACTTGTTATATATATACACATGGTCAGATTTTCATATTAGTTGTTTTTCTAGAGTTTCTAAAATTTTCATATTAGTTGTTTTTCTAGAGTTTCTAAAATAAATTACATGTATGTTAATACAATCAAATATTTATTTTTATTGTATTTTACAAATAAAAAATCTTTAAATACAACTATTTAAGTTAGGGCATCTTATTAATTTCCTTGCTTTATGCTAATCTTAAATTTGGCTTCTTGTATATATCCATTTCATTTTGCCTTCCTGAGATTTTTCTTGGTTATTTTGTTGTGAGCATATTTTAGAATTGAATTTGAATAAGAGGACATAAATTGGAATTTTTTGATGCTAATATACGAGTGCCTTAATGGATTAAGGAAGAGGAGAGATAAGATCGCCGAGAAGCTTTTACACATCCAAATCTCTGAAGAGTGCGATCTTATTGATAATGGTGACAATAAATATGAAAATGACAATTTCAATAATAATAAGGTCGCCAAAGGGGTTGTCAAGTAAATAGAGGCTTACTTATACCCAAAAGTAAGCCTCTATTTACCTCACAACCCCTTATTGACCTCATTATTATTGAAACTGCCATCTTCATATTTATTGTCACCATTATTAATATGATCACAAGATGGCAGTGCAATCATTTCATCTGAACTATCTTGTACTAAATTCGTAATTTTTTTCAAATCCATATATCATAAAGCAAAGTCATACTATACTCTCTATGCATCAAAATATTGGTCTCAGGTAGGAGCAAAAGATAATAATCATAAGATTACAATGCAATCATCTTATCTGAACTATGATGTGCATCACTCGCCAATCCGTTATTTTTTTCAAAGTCCATATATCATAAAACCACCATCAAATGCAGAAAATCTCTAGAAAAGGAAATAAAATGACCATCAGAATACATTTAACAAAACCATTCAGTAAACTACATAAACCCTAAATCCTTTATCCCACTAAACATGCCGTGATCCAAGTCTTAGTGAAATTGGATCGTCTTCAGACCCATGTGGACTTACAGATAGATAACGCAGTAAATAATACATCATTGACTGGAATTTGTAATCAAAACTATTGAAAATTTAAATTTAAGTAAGGCATCTCAGTAAAAAAAAACCCCATAGTAAGTAGTATCTTCATAGGGAAAGAAATCCCAATCAAAGCGCAAGGATAATGAAATCGTCCCTGATGCCTTTCTTCTTTCCAACCCACAAAATTATTGAAAATAAAAAGAAAACGGTATAAATCATACATTGCAGTGCTGGCTGCAAGAAAAAACAATACAAATTGCAAAGGGAATAACGGACAGAACACGATACCGTGGTGGCCTCCCTGTAACATTAAACTTGCATTCCTTCGTCCCTCCAACAAATTTCCTTATACATGTGGATGGAATAATATTTTAAAAACAAAATAAAGATGTATCCTTACTCACAAGAAAATTATGAAGTGTACTCAGCTGCTCAAAACCGTTAATTAAACTCACATGAGGAAACATTCATTTTTTGCCATCTCATATTGAATTTTGAACCCAAAAAAAAAATGGGAAACAAAAGAGGCACCCCAAACAGTTCAATTTTTGCACTCTCAACATTTGAAAGTTTAACATACTTTTTGTACGAATATATTGTTTTATACATGTAGATTAGGCAACGAGGGCCTAAATTTGACGTCGACCCTGCCTATCAAGCAATTTTTTTAACAATCATCTATTCAAAGTTGTCTTTCAAATATTAAAGCCTATTTATTTTAGAAAAAATATATACATACTAAAATTATATAGAAAATTTGATAGATTACTTAAATTCTTCCTTTCAAGTGACACAATCTTTCTAAAATTTTAATTGTATTTTACAACTAAAATGACTAAATAAGGCCATAAGGCCATCAAATTTAGGCCCTGTAGGCAATCAAAAAACTACTGCTATCATCGGTGTGCAATATTTACACATTTTAAATAAATAGCTCAAGACATTACAAACTAGTAAAAGCACCAAAGGTGCTATCAAATGACCGATAGGCACAAATATTTATAGGCCTATAACTAAATAGTTTATATTTTTATTTTTATGGAAAGTCATTACATATAGTTGTTGGTAGAGAAGGCTATAAATACTATAAGAAATTCAAAATTTTTTTTTTCGCAAATAAAAATAATGGAGTGGTATTAAATGAATAAGTACATGAAGTAAATAGTGAATGAACTAAATAAATTCTAAGCAATCAAGAGATTAGGTGAACTGTGCAGTACCTAAATAATGTAGGATAGTAAAAAATCCATGTTACGAATTTCCTATTGACCAAGTATTGCACAAAATAACTTTTAAAAAACCATATGCATGAAGTGTGTGTGCTTTAACGTTGGCATTCACTTTGTGTGTGTTTGTTTTTGGCATATTTCAACTCAAGTGTTTACTTGTGTGTGATTGAACTAACTTTGTGCATGAAGCATGTTTAAAATTTGGCACATGTTCACTTTCTATGTGTGAAGTGTATGTTTTAACTTTGACATTCATTTTGTGTGAATTGTGTGTGTGAAATTCAATTTGGGCATTCACTTTGTCTAGTGTGTATTTGTATTTGTACTCGTACTTTACATTCACATATAACTATAACTCTTATCAACTAACACTACATGAAAATCACATCAAGTTAATAATTAGGACATAGTAGAATTCATTAAGTGAATCATAATATCATAAGAGTTTTCAAAATTTTTTTTTTTGTATTTTTTGAGAGAAAAATAAGCAACATAAAAGTAGTTTGTTGCAAGATTCAAGCAAGTATTCATTAAAGGGGATCAAATAGTTGATAATGAACACACATGATTTTTTTTTATCATTTGAAGTCATTCTTAAATATGAGGGTTCCTTATCTCTCCAAAAAAGTTTCCTTTCTTTATACTAAATTATTTTTTAAAGAACTAAAAAAATTATAATGTTAATATAAATAAACACTATTTTCATATATATCAATGTAAAATCTCCTATATTTATAGAAATTAATGAGGCAAGCAGCCGTGGTGACTCAGAGAGTACACAAAATTTAATAAATCAACCTAACATAATTTGACAATTTTAAAAAGTAACTTAGTGTATAAAAAAGATATATTTTTAAAAAGTACTAAAGTAAAATTAAATTTTTTCGAAATTATAATAAAATTTATTTTATATTTTATATTTGAAAAAAGAAATTTGTAAAAAACTTTCTAAATACAATAAATCAACCTAACACAAATTTACAATTTAAAAAAGTATCTTTCAACCTAACATAAATTTGCAATTTAAAAAAGTATTTTTTTTTTAATAAAAGGGGTAAAAACTTTATTGAAATTCAGAAAAGAGCATTACAAAACATCAAAGGGCCAAGGCCTTGGGAATCCAAAAGAAACAACTATACAAAGCATGAAACAACATCATCCTTCACCAATACCATTCCCATCCTCGACAAGAATCCTCTCCAAGTCATGTCGGAGCTCATGAGGAACCTGCTCCCACTCATCAATCTTTCAGCCATCTAAATGCTCAGAAGCCCACTTAGCCAAACAATCTGTTGCCCTATTCCACTCCCTTGGAATATGGACAAAAGACACCATCTCCATCAAAGAACTTATCTACAGAATCTGTTGTATCATCATAGCCAACTGCCAATTAACATCAGATACCTTCTGTTTATTCAACAAATTAATCAAAACCTGTGAATCAAACTCACAGATAACCTTGCGCCATCCCAAAGCAAAAGCCCTCTCCAAAGCGTAGAGGATCGCCAAACCTTCCATAAGGTTGATAGTCTGCAATCCTTCATGAACAGAAAAGAAAAAAACTACCGATCCCAAAAAATCCCTGCCAGCTCCACCAATCCCAGCAGGCCCAGGATTGCCCCTTAAAGAACCATCAATATTGAGCTTCAGAATGCCAGTCGGAGGGGGTAGCCAACTCCCCACCCTTTGAACTTTCTTTTTCACCCGCCTTCCTCTCCTGACACAAGCAGAAGCTGAAGACAATCCTTGAATACCCAATCTATCCACCGGCTCAACATCCCCTTTCTCCAAAGGGAACACCACATCACACTTAGCTTCCACCGTCTCCTGAATCATACCCATAATTTTGTGCCAAACTTCTTGAATCAACAGCTTCTCACCTCGAAATATTCTTCGATTCCATTCCAACCAAATCTGCTATAGATTAAGGAAGGCCCAACATACCACACATCTTGCAAGAAAGAGGCCATAGAAGGAGGTCTACCCAGACTACTCCAAAAATCCACTAGGGAGGAAGCATGAACATAGGGGCTTTTCCAAACTCCCCACCAAAAATGCCAAAGCTGCAAAGTCAAGGGACAACAGAAAAATAAGTGAGAGGAGTCCTCCTCTCCACATCCACACAAAACACACATAGAAGGACCCTGAAAACCCTGCTTCTGAATATTATCCCATGTCAAGCACCTATTCCAAGACAAAGTCTAAATAATACAGTTACACTTCGGCTAATAAAGCTTATTCCACACTTTCTTCCACTAGTGAACCTCCACCCCATCCAGCCGATGAGATAACAACACCTGATATCTAGAAGCAACAATATAGACACCCTTAGGATTAGGAGACCAAGAAAGAACATCCCCTTCTTGGAGGGAGCTACAACGTCTACAAGAAAAGATACTATGAAGCTCAGTACACTCCTCCATACCAACAACAGGCCACTCATCAAGATTCTTCCATCTCGCCACCACCAATTGCCCATGAGAAGATAAGGACTTGAAGTCACTCACCCTTGACCATCCTGCCTCATAGAACCTCTGGCACAAAGTCACCAAATTAGGAAACTGAGAAACAATGGGAGGAAAACCATCCCAAGAATCAGACCAAAAATGAGCTTTCATCCCTCTTTTACAAATCCAAAATAAGCCATCCTTGACCAGAGCAGCCCCTTTCTTGAGCGTACTCCAAATCACTGAGCCTTTCCCCACCAGGGGATAATGAGGAATATCAATCTAAGGGATCCCCGAGAAGTATTTCTGTGTTAATATCCTGGCCCAGATCCCATCCTGCTCCACACACCATCGTCAATACAATTTAGCAGCCAACGCCATCTTGACAATGACAACTGCCTTAAGCCAAGGCCGCCAAACTACTTCAGGCTATAAACAATGTCCCATCTAACAAGGCTCCATTTAGAGGACAATAAGCTACCAACCCATAAAAATTGTCTTACTAAGGAATCCAATTCCCTAACAAAACCCAAAGGGGCCACCTGAATCATACATCTGTAAATGGGGAGGGCTTGCACCACAGACTTGAGAAACTGAACATGACCCGCAAAGGACAACCAACGATGGGTCCAATGATTAACTTTCACATGAAATTTATCCAAAATATTCTGCCAAGAATCCCTGGGTAGTCTTCCAATAGAGATGGGAATACCAAGATAGGTCAAAGGGAGAACCCCAGTCTGAAATCTCAAGATATGAGCAATTCACCTCTGAATGGAACCCAGAGTATTGAAGAAAAAGATGGAAGACTTATCTTCATTAATCAATTGGCCCGAAGCAACAAGATAAACATTGAACACCTTGCGCAAATTCGAAGCTTCCCTAATTGTAGCCATACCCATCAAAGCAGTGTCATCTACAAACTGCAAGTGAGACTATGGAGGTAAACCACCTCCCCACCCCCACCCCTAAATGAAACCTAACTCCACATTCCTTCTTATCAAACATCCCAAACCTTCAACAAGAAGAAGAAACAAGTAAGGAGAGAAGGGGTCACCCTGCCGCAAACCCCAAGAGGCACCAAAAAGTTTAGAGTGCTCACCATTTATTAACACAGAGAAGGAGACTGAAGTAACACAACTCATAACTCAATAAATCCACTCATCCCCAAAACCAAAAGCACCAAGAACCTTCTGAAGGAAGGACCATCGAACTCTGTCATAAGCCTTAGCCATATCAAGCTTGATGAACATTGCCTTATCTTTGGAACTGGCCATAGAGTGAATGGTTTCAGTTGCGATAACAACCCCATCCAGAATCTGCCATCCCACCACAAAACCACTCTGTTCCTCAGAGATCAACACTTTAAGTCACTTTTTCAACCTATCAGCAATCAATTTAGAGATAATTTTAAAAATCACATTGCAAAGAGAGATAGGACGAAATTGACTTAACCTATCCACCCCATCACACTTTGGGATGAGAGCAAGGAAGGTAGAATTCAAAGCCCGTAACATCTGTTTATTCTTATGAGACTCCTGAACAACCACCAACAAGTCCAACTTGATAATCTCCCAGAATTCTTGAAAGAACTCAATCGGGAAACCATTAGGGCTAGGAACTTTCCCCCGCTTCATTTGAAACACAATACCCTCTAGCTCCTCAATCAAAATATCACTCATAAGATGCTCATTCATCTCCCTAGATACCAAAGAAGGGATACAAGAAAGGACCTGAGCTTCCTCATCAGAACCCCCCTGCGAGTCCTCCCTGAATAATGAAGCAAAATATTGTATAGCTTCACGCATGATTTCATGAAAAGAAGAAAGAGTTTCACCCCTGTCATTCACCATAGCAGAAATAGAATTGCCATGTCTCCTAGCTTTCACCGAGTTGAAGAAAAAAGTAGTTATTTTTATCCCCTTCCTGAAGCCACTCAATCCGAGCCTTTTATTTCCAAAAAACTTCCTCTCATAGCTCACACTCTTCCAGTGCTTTCAAAGCCCTAGTCTCTTCTCGCAGCAGGCCCTCAGTCACTCCATCCTCCATGATCAACCTCGTAATACCATCCAACTCAGCTTGGGCAGCAGTCTTAGCATGGAAAATGTTTCCAAAGCATTGCCGATTCCAACGTTTAAGTTGATACTTGACAAATTGAAGTAACTTAGCAAAAGTATACATTGCTATACCATAAGCAGGTCTACCATACCTCCACCACTCAACAACATAGTCATGGAGAGAGGAGTCACGCAACCACATAAGCTGGAACTTGAAAGAAGGAGACTGAGGCACACTAGTTGAAGAAATAGCCAGCTTGATAGGCCAATTATTTGAGCCCCTCCAATCCAAAATTTTAGAGCTAGAAAACCACAACCCACAACCTAATAGCAAGAAACTAGAAAGCGATCAAGTCGTTCTGCAATGCAATTATTCCCGATCCTCCGATTGTTCCAAGTAAACTAGCCATTAATGGGCTCGATATCAACAAGATTTAAAGCTGAGATGTTATCCTGAAGTAGCAACACAGAAGGCTCAAGCCTCACAATACCACCCTGCGTCTCAGCCAACTTAGAAATAGCATTGAAGTCTCTAGCCATAATCCACAGATGGAAAGGAACCATGATTTAGACAAACCGGATATGGGACCACAAAAGTTGCTTACCCTGAAGTTCAATAGGCGCATAGATATTGGAGAAGAGAACAGACTCCCCCGTCTCAAAACAAGATGCAATCATAGAGATAGAAGATTGAAAGGACAACCACCAAAGAGGGTGGATCTTCCGAGGATTCCATATACAAGCCACTCCCCCAGCAGACCCTTGAGCACCAATACACTGGCACTCTCCACTCCCCCACAACTTAGGAACTAAACCAAACATACACTCCACTAATAACTTAGTCTCCTGCAGGAAAAGAACATCAGGAGATTGACTTCTAACCAAATCATGAACAACTTTTGTTAAGGGCCACTATTCAAGCCCCTTACATTCCAAGATAGAACAATCATTTCAAGGGGCTCAAAAAATGAGAATCTAGAGTCTTAACAGACCCTGACTCTACCAAAGTTTCCCCTGTTAATTTAATCTTTTCCAAATCCTTTTTTCTACCAAGCTTGGAAGACTTCTCCCTAGCCCCTTTTTTTGAATCCTTTTGATGAAGACCCAAATAAGAAGAAGAAGACTTATTATTCTTCACCCCCTCAGTACCTACATTCGAAACAAGAGGAGATCCATCCTCACCACCCTTCTTCCCTACTATAATAGGAACCGATTCCACCTGGACTTCCATTTGAACATTTGTCCTTTTGCAAAGCACTATTATCTTGTAAAACCTAAGTAGCTTCAGAAAGAAGGCCCTCCTGTCCAGTACCCAAAGCACCCTAATCCAGATTCATCGAGATCGGATTCACTTCCTGCTGGCTAAGATCATCTAAAACTTCAAATCTGTTGAAAGAATCTTCATCTTGCCTTTCCTTCAAAGTCCTCTTTTGACCCTGATTCCTATTTCGAGCGTTGACTGGAACGAAACCATCAGCCCCATCCACATCACCAGGAATGGGTTCCTTCCCCTTTTCAACCCTAGAGGGATTGCCGGGAGGTTGAGAAGGCTGGGAATCCACACGCCTAGCCTTTGGACATCTCCTCTACAAATGTCCATATTCATGATAGAGACGACACTGAAAAGGAAGAGTCTCATAGTCCAACTGCTGCACCCAAGAGTAAGGCCCCGTACACATATCCATTGAATCTGGCAAAGGTTTACTTAGATCAATCTCAACACAGATATGAGAAAAATTCATCACCTTTTTAACTTGAGTCTGCTGTGAAGCACCAACTGGTTTTCCTAGCATCGAAGCCAGCAAGTGCAAAACATCATCCCGCCAACATTCCACAAGAAACCTCGGAAGCTGAACCCACACCAGAACCTGGTTCGGAAGCTCTTCAGTAGGATTGAAGCTCGCATGCCAAGGTTTAATAAATAACCCAATTTGATTATGAAAATAGGGGCCTCCTTCAAAGGCCTTGTTGCGATCTGCCAAGCAATTGAATGAAACCATGAAATAGTTATTTGCTAAAAGCATAACCTCCATTTCTCCCTCTAGCATCCAAGTCAGTTGGGCCCACAATTCAAGAAATTGTAATGAAACACGCATCCCCATAACCTTGTACAGCAATGCATGCTTCGAATTATAGTCAATATCTTCTGCAATCATCTCTAGAGGGATAACCAATTTTGGCCTCTCCTCACAACGTTCAAGACATCCATTGATCTTCGTAATCTGTGTACCACCAAACAAACCTGAACCAACCAACCCTGGATCTGGTGAGAACAAGTTATTAGTAAAAACCTTCGAAGCATGTGAAGAAGAATTCGCACCAACCGCTGCTGAGCGAAAATCCATCTTGGGACTAGCCCCTGAAGACTCCCCGATCGGCATTGAAACTAAATAAGACCCAAGACGAGCATGCAGGCCCCTAAGAAAAAAAGAACCACCACTAGGGTTTAATCGACCCACCACCCAGCACTACCTTCGAACTACAGACCCAAACCAACCAGGCACAAAAACCCCACCCGCAGCCTCCAACTAGGCACAAAACTCTGCGCGCTCAAGGAGAAAGAGACACCAATGCAAATGAAAAAAACTTTGCACTGATAAAAATCACAACCCCAGACCTCCCCAAAATGCATGCACTCCCCACACTTCGCACAACCAAGAAAAAACCAGAGGATCAAGCTAGGGCACAAACGCCCTAGCTCGACATGCAGAGCAAAAAATCGACATCCTTCAATTCTTTAAAAAAATATCTTTCAACCTAACATAAATTTGTAATTTAAAAAAGTATCTTTAGTGCGTAAAAGATATATATTCAATAAATCAACCTAACATAATTTTGCAATTTTAAAAAGTAACTTCAGTGTGTAAAATTAAATAAGAACTAATTTCAAACTAAACTAAATAAGAGAGAACTAAAAAATATATATATTTTTAAAGGACTAAAAAAATTATAATGTTAATATAAATAAACATTATTTTCACACATATATATATACCAATGTAAAATCTTCTATTTTTTTTAATAGAATTAAATAAAATCTAATTTCAAACTAAATAAAAATCTTAATTAAATTATTTTTTAAAGAACTAAAAAAAATATTATTAATTTTAGAAGAACAAATTAAACAAATCTAGAAATTTTATTTAATTTTAGAAGAATAATGGAAAAGACCAAATTAAATAAATCTAGAAAATTTATTTAATTTTAGAAGAATAATGGAAAAGATCATTAATAAGATAGATGATGGAGGAAAAAACTGGATTTAGAAAATTGGAAAGACCAATTATAAATTAAATAAATAAATCAAACCAATTTCAAACTAAATAAGATTAAATTTAAATCTTAACTAAAAATAAATTAAACCAATTTCAAACTAAATAAGATTAAATTTAAATCTTAACTAAACTATTTTTTAAAGAACTAAAAAAAATTAACCATCACCAAATATTTTTATTTTTTATTTTGTCCAATTTCTTTTTTTGATTTTTATTTTTTAGTTTTTCCAATTTCTATTTTAGTTTCTATATTTTTATTTTTTCCAATTTTTATGTTTGGTTTTTATTTTTATTTTTTTTCTAATTTCTTTTTTGGTTCCATAGTTTTTGTTTTCTTATTTTCAATTTCATTTTTTGTTTTTATTTTTTTTTTTTTCCAATTTCTTTTTTGGACTACACTCATGCAACTTTAAAAGAAAATGCAACTTTTGAAGGATTTTGTGATTTTTCCATTTTTTTTGTTCAATTTTTTTTAAAAAATTATTTATTTTGTCCAATTTTTTTTTTTTGGTTTGATAGTTTTTGTGATTTTTTTATTTCAATTTCCTTTTTAATTTTTAATTTTTCTAATTTCTTTTTTGGTTCCATAGTTATTGTGATTTTCTTATTTTCTTATTTCAATTTCCTTTTCAGTTTTTATTGATTATTTATTTTGTCCAATTTCTTTTTTGGTTCCATAGTTTTTGTGATTTTCTTATTTTCTTATTTCAATTTCCTTTTTAATTTTTAATTTTTAATTTTTCTCAATTTCTTTTTTGGTTCCATAGTTTTTGTTGGACTACCAAAAAATTGTGGGACTACCAAATTTATTTTTAGCAATTGGATGACCAAAAATTGGGACTACCAAATTTTTTTATTGCTAAAAAATGTGTGCACATATAATGGCCTATCGGCCAAAAAATGATTAGGTAATTACGCCGAAGGCGTTCCCTTTATGAAACAAACGGGCTAACTTTGGGAATCGACGGTCTCCGTTTGTTTAGAGACATGCAAGACGATTGAAACATTTTTTTCCATTAGATTTCGCTGCTCATCATGGTCTTTTTCCAGTTCTATTTTTCTTATTTATCTACAGTTCATTCACCGGTTTTCTTCGAGAATTTGTTTCGGAAACGGTTTGTTGTTTTTGAACTCATAAAACTCCCATTATGCTGGCGTGAAATCTGTAGGCAGGAGAAACTACCGAGGTTTCGTTGTCACTTTCCGTGGGTGGGTAATTTTTTATTAATGAAAATTTTGAACTTCCCTGGATAGTTTTTAATAATCTTCCCACTTTACTTGACTTTGCATTGTATTATTATTTTTTAAATGAAATTTAATTTTTGAGTTTTTATTTTAGATTATAAAATATAGTTTAGTGAATATTTTTAATATATATTATAAAATAAAATAAATATTATTTAAATATTTTAAGTATATTATAATATTTTAAGATTGTATATCTAAATTAAATATACTATATATTTATTAGTCAATTATATTTTTTTATATATAAAATTTAATTATATTTATTATCATATCTAAAATTTTATGTAATAATAAAAATTATTCTATATAATACTAAATGTAATGTTATATTATAAATTGATAGATTTGTATTAAAAAATAGATTTATTATTATATATTACTTTTTCTAAAAATGATATTTAATTTTTAAAATTTTATTTAAGATTATAAAATATAGCTTAGTAAAATATTCTTAATATAATATTGTAAAATAAAATAAATATTATTTAAATATTTTTAGTATATTATTATATTTTAAAATTGTATATTTAGATTAATTATATCATATATTTAATAATTATATATATATATATATATATATATATTATTCAATTATATTTATTTTACATATGAAATTTAATTATATTTATTATTATATCTAATATTTTATATAATAAAAATTATTCTATGTATTTCAAATGTAATATTATATAAGAGAGATAGGGAGGAGGTGAGTGGGTGGTGGGATGAACACACAAAGAGGGGGAATAATGAAAGAAGAAAAATAGAATATTACTATATAGTATAATGAGTTTATATACCATATGAACAAATCAACCTCAAAAAGACAAAATTGCATATCATCAGAAACAAGAAAACACTTTTAGAGAGAGAGAGAGAGAGAGAGAGAGAGAGGGGGGGGGGGGAGGGGGAGGGGGAAGGGGAAGGGGGAAGGGACAAAGGGACTGAGAGAATTAGATAGAGAGGGACACAAAGATAGGTAGAGGATACACAAAGAGAGAAGGGGGAGGGGGAGGGGGAAGCGGGAAGGGACAAAGGGACTGAGAGAATTAGATAGAGAGGGACACAAAGATAGGTAGATATATATATATATATATATATATATATATATATATATCTCACTCTCTCTCTCTCTCTCTATATATATATATATATATATCAAAGTCAAAATTGTATATCATCAAAAACAAGAAAACACTTTTAGAGAGAGAATAATTTTATGCAGATATAACATAATTCAGTGGTATACTCAAATAATGCAAAGAAACTTCTGTACCCAGTTCTACAGAACAAAGAAAGGATATTGATCCCCTCTAGATAAATAGGCTTCAAAACCTATAATATAATTTGAAATGTTTCGCACTAATAATTTTATTTGTATACAACTTCTAATTTAATACACTTAAACATGGTATTTTAAAATATGTTATGTATTCATGAAAAACATAATGTCTCTTATTTCAAACCCTTCTTATTCGTGAAATGCCCTTCATTTTTTGTCAAAATCTATATTGTTATTATATTTACATTTTATATAATTTAAATTATTAAATATATTTAAATATGATGTAGTATAATATAATTGTATATTTAATTTTTTTTAATATAATTATATATTTATTTTATATACAAAATCTATACTATAATTATATTTATTATTATATTATACTTTAAATAATAGTAAAAAGATAAAACCCTAATTCATCTTTAACCCTAATTCATTTTGCAACATCACTCAAGGAACACATATAAATTTGCATAGTCTCAAAGGTGTTCATCAATAATGCAAGTCTAATTATTGGACAAGGTAAGATGAACCAATATTTAGATCAGAAAACTTATCAAGTCTATTTCACACAACATGGATTGAAATTACATCCATATGAAACCCGTTATAAAACTAGGGCTCTTGACTAGACACATGCCCATAGACCAAGATATAAACAAGCAATACCTTAGACTATCCCCAAACACTCTCAAGCTACAGGGAAAGCATGATTAGCATCAACCACCTCTTCCACCCACGGCTTCACATCATTTGTAGACCAACCTCTATAATGACCCACTAAAGAAGGAAAGCACACACCATAGTAGATCTCTCATTGGCACTAAGACCTATGCATTGTCATCACCAACTTCTAGCCACTAACAATGATGATGAACATGTCAACTAGATAAAACTTTTCCCACATCTCCACAAAAATCCTATAGAACCCTAACTTCACAACTCAACTATTTTTTCCACATTACCTAGTCACAAAGCTAGAGTGGAAGCAAATCCTTCCTCCTCCAATCCCATAGGCTTCAATTCCATACTCGCCTCCAAATTTTCATTCTGTAAAGATATATATCTCTCTCTCTCTCTCCTTCTCTCTACCTCTATCTCTCCTTCTCTCTTCAGCCATCTCTCTTCAACCCTCTCTCTCCCATCCTCTCTCTACCCTTCTCATTCTCTCTTCTTTCTCTCTACCTTTATCTATATCTCTATCTCTCTACATCTCTCTATGTACCTCTCTCTCTCTCTCTATATATATATATATATTCTTATCCCTCTCTCTTTTTTTATGTCTCTCCATCTCTCTATACTTCTCTCTATGTTCCACTTTATGGCCACATAAAGCTTATTCATTTGACAGAGTGATATTACTCCGTGAATAATTGGCAGCTTCAAATTGATTTTTCTTTTGCAAACATAAATGTCACAAATGAATGTAGTACTAAATTATTGGAGAGAGAGAGGGGGGAGACATGGATATATATGTGTGTGTGTGTGTGTGTTTCTCATTTATAACCAACATATCATGCATGGTACCCCGCTCCTTTCACCACCTATTGAACACTCGGTCTGAAATATGACAAAATAACTTGAACTATCTCGCGAATGTATCTAAGCATGAAGGGAGCAACAATATTGAGTACAAATGCCTTTTTAAGAGATTCGTGTAAATATACATGATGGGAGCCTGTTGTGTTCAATCTGGCTCTAGAAAAACTTTTGTAAAGGGAACTAGACATAGAATGCACACCATTTTTTAGGTCTCGAGATCATTTCCATATCATCTGCAAATTCAAACAAATAAGAAAGTTGTTCCCTCAAAATTTTATATTTTTAAATAATTAGAAATTCTCAATCTAAAATTATAGCATGTCTAACTTTAATTTTCATCCATTTGACTTCTAAATTATGCAAAAGTGTGAAATTGTAAAACTAATGAGGGTCACTAAGTTTGATCAATCTTTGTATTATGTGATGTCCCCATTAGAGGATGCACAATGGTAGGATAGATAACAAATGAACATGATGTAGGTGGTGGTCATGCTTATATTTACATCACAATGCCTATTAAATGTAGGTGATGACTAATCTAATGCAAGTGAACCCAAGTGCAGTGCATGAACAAGAATCTAGAAAGGGGATGTATGCAAATAGAGACTACACACCAAACTTGAAAGCTCACACATTTGAAGTAGCTACTAAGAAAAACACAAGGATCTTAAAATCCATTAAGATTATGCAAATTAATTCATGAGAAAACAAGAAACAATATGGTTCATAGGGATACAAGATAGTCATCATTTACTTAAAGACATGGCAATTCAACTTCCACTACTCTTCGGTGTACCCATTACACACCAAGGTGTGATTGCTAGTTAAAATTGTTTTGAGCCATCTAAGGGCTTCCTTCACTTAATCATCCCCTAGTGATGACGCGGCATTGTAATTTAATTACTTGAAATTTGATTATGGCTCTATTTGGGTAGGTCTTGGAATTTGATTATTTGTGTAGACATTGAAAATTGTCTAGGTCTTGTTTACACATGACCTTGTATGTCTTTGCCCTAGGTCCTGGTTACACAACACATTGTCAACATGACCTTATATGTGTTCCCCTAAGTCCTAGTTCATCCCATCTTAATCCCATTTGTCCAACTTAATCATCTTCTTGATCGATTAAATAAACCCACTTTATTTAATTAATCCCACTTAATCACATTCCAATTAACTAAATAAATCCCATTTGTTTAGTTAATAATCCCCCTTCACATGTCTCACATAATTCAAATTAAAAATTTGAATTATTCCCTCACCTCTCATAACATTGTGACACATGTCACATGTCTCCATCTTCCAATTAATATGCCTTCACATTTCAATCTAATTCAAATATAATATTTGAATTAGATTCCCCTTTATTCTCCATCACACACTTGTCATGTGACTACAATCCCTCTTTGAGTGGCAAACCCTAATCCAACCCTGATCGATCTTGACCGTCCATATCCTCCAACATAACTCTCAATCACAACCATTCAATCCAATCAGCCATATCCTATAAACCTAGCATCCTCTAAGCCATTTGCAATTGAATCTTCTTCTAACATCCTTACTCTGCCAAATTTTCCTCTCAATCTCTCATCCCCCTATCTGGCATTCATCCAATCTTCCATCTACCAAACCCTATCCTACCATTATGCTACTGAATCGTGAGTAATCAACATATCAATCTTTGGGTAAAGCTAGAGTGCTTCAGGTGCGGTATTCTCAACCCTATCAATGGATCGTGAGTTGATATGAGGTTTGCATTCATTTGATTTGCATTGGCTCTCATTTCATTCATGTCAATTTTCTAAGATTTCATTTGGCATGCCCGGTGGTGGATCTAATTGTGAGTTTTTTGTAGATTTTGTTGTCAAAATTTTGCTTTTTCTCTAACCCTAGGTTGTCAAAATTTGCAAGTTTTGGGGATGAGCTATTATAGGTTGCATCCTGGGAGAAAATCGACTGCACCATTGTGATCAGGAGGCCAATTCCATAAATGTTGACTATAAATTTGCCTATTTTTGGTGGCTAATTTTTTTGAAAAAAATTGAATTTTTTTTAGGGCCGCAGGTCCGTACAGTACGGATCCGGAAAAACAGCCCATGTCCATACTAATTCGAGCTGGTGGATTTGTGATGTAGACTATGTTGTGGGTTTCACTGTGTCTAGTTTTAGTTTTTGATATTGTAGGACCGTGTTCTGACGAAACCCTTAGCCCTGGTTCGACTAGGTCGATCCCCTTTTTTCACTGTCTAAATCCTAATCTTCACGCCTCTGTCAACTATTGATTGTTTTTCTCTGTCGACTATTTTTCCTTTCACTTGATCTTTGTCTTCACTGCCGCCGCCTACATACAAACCCTCACCGCCTGATCTAAATCCTCCACTTGCATTTCACTCCCTGTTGTTATTGTTAGTGGTGACCTACTTCTCAGTCGCCACCTTTGCAACATAGTCGTCGCCACTGATTTGTCTCTGTCGCCACCACTCATTCTAGCTTCACTCCAAAGGCGACGACCCCTATCACAGTTGCTGTAAACCATAACACAATCGAAACCACAGTCATGCGCATTAAAATTTTGTCAACATTTCTTATTCCTGTGTCTCCTTTCGGCCTTCTCTTCGCTCCATCTACTTCGGTGATCCTTGTTTTCCACCTGGCAAAAACCTAAACCCTAAACCTAACTGTTGCCAACCACCATTCATTGACCGTCGTCTGCTAGTCTTCTCTATCAGTCTGGTGGTTTCCAGTGAGCCCTCGGTCATGGTTATTAAAAAGGTGGGGTGGGGCTAAAAGCCACCAGCCCCCTTTTTGTTTCTTATTTTTTTTCATTCCCTTGGCTCCTGGTCATATGGATGACCAGGAGCACCACTAACATTAAATGCCCAAATAGACTGCTAGGGCACTGCAAACTGCCAATGTGACCGCTTTCTTTAAACCGCTAGTAGTCAAATCAAAGAGTTAGGTCACCTTTTGTCTTCTACAAGCCATAGAGGGGCTATTTTTTCTTTTTATCATAACTTTCGCATACAGAGGCGAAAATGTGCAAACAAGGACTTGTTAGAAAGAGGAATCAGAGGACTTCACAACGGTGTAGGTTTCACTAGGTGACTATACCATTTTGATGCCTTTTTAATCAGTCAAAGTCAAACTTGCACATAAACTTCAAATGCTTGTATCTTTTGCATTTTTGATCAAATTTTCATGAATTTTTTTAAAAAGTGCATAGAATTTCATGTAGAATCTGCTCATGCAGTTTATTTTCTTGTATCAGTTCATTTACAATAGATTTTATCAGATTCTCAATTTTCACATAACGGTCTCCTAGGCACATTCACTTGCTTGTTTTTCAATTTGGTGGCTTGTAAGTGACCTCAAGGAGCTGGAGCAACATTCACATCAGCATCTATAGCAGCTTGGGATAGAAAAACAATTAGGTGTATCCATTTCATCATTCATCTCTTTCATTTGATCCATCAATCCTATTTGCATCACACATTTCAATTTGTTGCTTTAGCAATCACATCAAAAAAACTAGGCTAAAATTAACCATTGTCTTCAATCACACATCTTGACTTTGGGTTAAACAAGAACAAGTGCCTTCATTGCTTGGTGAAGTTGCATGTGATTAGTGGTGTGTATGCTCTTCTCATGCGCTTCGTGCAACCTTGAGAATCAAAAACACCTCTTATCCATTCAATTTTCACACACATTTCATTTTTTCTAAGGGTTAATTTACAAGTGTGAGTGTGAGTCAAGTGTGTGTGTGTATGCTCTCTCCTCGCACCGCAAGGTGATCTTGGAGATCAAAAACACCTCACTTGATTTGCTTTTGTTTACCCTTTCCTAGGAGGCCTGCTAGGGGATTTCATCACCCCTAGGGACGACCTCAATCGAGGCTGAATCGAAAGACACCCTCATTGAGAGTTGGAATCTTGTCACTCTTGGCTAAGCCCCAAAGAACTTTATACCTTTGGGAAGTGAAGGTGAAGGGTGGGTTAGCCCTTTCTCCTGGCTGTGTGGCAGGATTTCACTTTCAATTCCTAGTCAACCTCGTGTAAACATAGCCTAAGACCTAATTGGCCATACCCTATTTCAAACTAGACAATAGGCTTGTTGATGTGTCTTCCAAGTGTGCTTGTTTAATCATCATCATTACATTTGATTCTCAAAATCCAAAATTGCTTGTGTCTTGCGTGAGTGATTCATGATTGTACATGTGTGATCATTTGATTGAACATTGCCAAATCAAGCTAAACACCAAACATATAAAGACAAGTCATTCAAATCATTCTTCCAACACATTCAAACCTAATCACATTCATCCTAATCACCCTTTCGAAGCCACTTCAAACACTAATCATTCCAAACAACCTTCTTTCTAATCAACCCCTTATCATCCTAGTCATCATCCTAATCAATCCAAATCATATAATCTTGCCATTCCAAATCACATCCAAGTCATCCTAAATCATCCCTAATCATATCCAAGTCATCATCCCAACAAATCAACATCATCCTAATCATCCTAGTCATTACACATCATCCAATCATTCCAATCCAAATCACATCCCAACTACTTTCATCCCAATCCAAATCCAAATCAACCCAATCAAAAATCAAGACCTTAGTTGATCATCATCAACCGTTATCCAAACTTTCTTGAGATCATTAGTCTATCTTAAGTAAGTCATCCAATTAAATCAATCCAATCAACCCTCTATTACTTAAGTGTCATTAGTCTACCTTAAGTATAGAGAATCAATCCAATCAACCCTCTTACTTGAGATCGTTAGTCTATCTCAAGCATAGAGCACCATCCATAAAAAAAAAAATCAAATCATCATAAGGTCTTGAAATTTGATCCCAGTCACTCCACATCATCACCTACATTTCTCATTTAAATCACTTTCATCCCAATCCATTCATCCTAATCACCTCAATCTAAGTCATCCCACCTTGTTATCCCACATCACCCTTATCATTATCCTAAATCATCCTAATCACCTACCCTAATAATTCCACCATCATTCATCCTAGTTTCTTCAAGTCATCCAATCTCATCATCCTAGTCATCTTCGACATCCTAATTATCATCACCATAGTCCTCATCATCCAAGTAAAACCCCTAATCATTTATGGCCATTACACATAATCAAATCTTCATCCAATCAATTCTCCACATCTATCACTTGTAAACATGGACAGGGCATTTCTAAACAAAACCTATGAGAATGATCCTTATGGCACCAAAAGAATGCTTAATCAACTTAGTCAACTTAGGTGGTTTTATAGAAATGAAGAAGACCCTGTGTCACCACAACATCAACAATTCCTACAACATCAAGTCCTAGGCCACTATCAACGCTCCCACATTCCATCACAAGCCCAACAAGCACATAATCCAAACACTAATGCCGCCACATCCATACCACAAATCACCCTCACTATTCCTAGAAACACCCCAAACACAAGTACTTCCATAAGTCTACCATCCAATGATCCTAACTGCATTGCCATCATATCCCAACTACTTTCTTAACAAATCTCTAACATCAACCAATGTCCACAACAATCCACCTCACAAGACCTTTCAGCTACAAGTCCTATCATGCCACCTCATCACAAAACCTATCCGCATGGCAATCAAATGTCCTTACAAGAACAACAAGCAAGTCCAAATGGCCCTATGTACATAAATCAAGAAAGTCCAAGTCATCTTATGCAAGATCTAAAGTCCTTTGACAAGGGAGCAACTAACCTAGCAAGTGTCTCCTTTGAGTCACCTTCACCATCTAATCATATGCCAACACATGAGCCAACCAGTCCCATCCCAACACCTTTATCAAGCCCTTCATCGCTTTCATCACCTTCATCCCCATGTTCCACTAATCCTTCATTAAAAGATTCCATGGAGATACTTTTAGAGAAATTGGTCCAAGCAATTTTGATTGAGCTATACCCGCTCAAAGCATATTCTCCATTTATGATTAAACCTTGAGGGTATAATGAAACCATTATTGTGCATACCATAGGTATAGGGGCCATACCATATCCACTTGTGTTTAATTTCAAAGATTAGTCAAGAACCTAGAAGATTGTGGTAAGATTGTCTTGAATAAAACCAATCCCTCTAATTCCATTATCTTTCCATCTAGCCCAAATCCTAATCCCATTATCCATCCAGCCAATCCTAATCCTAAGCCTTCAACTTCCACTATTATCATTCATCCACTATATTGCCCATTCATCCATACCCTTGCAAAGGATGTGATCCATTGGCTACTAGCAAGGAATAAAACATCGCCATGTCATCAAACACCTATTCTTGAGCCTCCCCATGAGTCCTTAAAAACTTTGTCTAGTCTTCTAACCCCATCATGTGATCTACAAGCTATCAAGCTTATTAAAGAGCCTTCCACTTCCATTCCAGCAAGTCAAGAGTTATGTTAAGAACACGATCCTAAGCATGAAGAAACAATAGCCCCTAAATCTAATCAAGATCAAATCATCCCCATCTAATCTATCCATAACATGTACCTTCTTTATGATCAAGATGATACCTATGAAGAACCTATCCATGAGTCACTTGATCCTAGTCATAACCCCACAACTATCCATGAACAAGACACCCAAGACCTACATGCTCCATCTAATGAAAGTCTTGTTGACTTACTTGAGCATTCACCCCATTTCATGGCCTTCATTCAAAGCAAAGAGACCTCTCCACCTAGCCATGATCCCACAATATCCACTTGTCATGATGAGACATGTGCCTCCAAAGCAAACATAGAAGATCAAACAAATAACTTGGATCTAAGAGAACATGATCAAGATCCTAATCATCCTTCCACATCCACCATTGACCCCATTTCAAATCCACCATATCCTACTAGTCTATCCACATTCATTCATGATTGTTCCTCCTTAGAACACCAACAACCATTATCCACTTTACCTTCTCCATCCAATAATCAACTCAAGTCTAGTGTCCAAACTACACCTAGTCCTATAGTCAATCGCATGCTCGAAAACATGAACTACCAAGGCAAAGGTTTAGGCCTACATGAACAAGGCATTTTGGAGTCAATCCATGTCAAGGTCCCTCCTCGCTCATTTGGCCTTGGATACACACCCCAAGGTCAACAATCAAAAGATGTCGGTACTTCCTCCACACTTCCTAAATCCACTTCCTTCTATCACAAATCCCATCATATTCCTAAAACATACGTTGCCATTCCACCTCCCTCATCCTATAAATGCCAAAAGCATGCGACAATACACTTGCCACCATCCACTTTGCCTCCATTGCTTCCAACTCTGCATATCCTGCCATCTAATTTATCACCATTACTTCCAACACCTAAAATCCCAATCATTCATAAATACCCTTACATTCCTCGTCACAACCAAGAAATGCACACATTGTCCAAACATAAAGCTTCCACTTATTCCACTTGCCACATGGGATTCAAAAATAAACATTTGGATGCCTCCTTTCATAAAGTCAAACATCCTAAGGGTCCTAATACCTTAGGAAATCAATCTAAAAATTCAAAGCAAGGTACATTCAAAAATCCATCCAAACCCATACTTCCAAAAGCAAAGTCAAAAACTAAAATGGTATGGGTCCCTAAACAAAAACCAATCAAGTCAAAAGAGGCATCCACCTCTCAAAAATCACAACCACCCTCTTCCATCCATTCCATTCCAAAATATCAAATTTCTCCACCCCACATGAAAAGCAAAAATCACAAAAATACTAAGTCCATGTGGGTTCCAAAAGTCCTAAATCATCCATCTCCTAAGCAAACATCACCATTGCTTCCTATACCACCATCCACTCAAAAGATTCCATGTTTATCATGGTGTGTGCAATCGTTGGTCATGATTCCTTTTCACACCTCCATCGCTCCATCATTCACTCATTATCCTACATATCTTCCCCATCACCTTCCTATGGTCCATGCTTTTGCATAAGTCCATTATAATCCACATCATAATCCACTTTTATCCCCCCATAATCCACATCATAATCCACTTTCACCCCTACATAATCCACATAATAATCCACTATCTACCTTATCCATCTCACTTTCACGCAATCAGCCTACCAACATCGATGAGCACGTTTGATATGGTCCATGCGAGGACATTCCTTTCCAATGGGACTATCACCTTTCATGGCACTAGACACTTGAGTCCCTCTCGTCCATATCCACCTTCTTCCATCCAAAAAGTAAAAAAAAAAACTAAAAATTGAAAAATCAATAAAGTAAAGAGAAATCCCTTCGTCCAATGGTGAAAACCTGGTAAACAGGTGCCTTGGATAAGTACCATGATGAAAACCTGGTAAATAGGCATCATGTGTAAGTCAATCTTCTATGTCAATTACACTTGGGGGCACCTTGTCTCATCCTTTTCCAAACTATCATACCATTTTCATATCATTTCCATATACATACCTATCACATTACATCCATTCATCCTCCCTTCCTCTTTTGATCTTGACAAAGATTGGGGGCAATTGTTGACAAGTGTTTTGGATATCCCTTGACATACCTCATCCTTTCCAAATGAACCCTATCATCCAAGCCATAAGCTTTGTCATGTTAAATCCTATCATCCTCTTGCCTTAAGCATTGTCCTGAAAAATCTTAAGTCTACTACCTAGAATGGGGCATGTTATTCCTATGTGACATAGTCTTTGGAGATCACATCCTAGCTCCATTATGAGGCATACATCTATCCACTATAGCCTATCCTTGTATCCATCCATTTATCATGAGCTTTCCATTGCATTCCAGAGCCTATCCTTTTATCCTATCCATTTATCATGATCCTTTCATCCATCCACTATCCTCCATCCTTTTGCCCAATCCTATTCATTCCCTTGCACCTAGACTTGGTTTCCCCCTTGTCATTGGTACCTAGCATAAAGGCTATCAAAATGATCATCCAATGCCAATGTTTCAAAAATCCAAAAACATCAAAACATTTCAAAAAACCCAAAAAAATCAAAATATTCTCAAAAAACCCCAAAAAATCAAAACATTTCAAAAACCCAAAAAAATCTAAATATTCCCAAAAAGACAAAAAAATAAAAATATGTCAAAAAATCCAAAAAAATAAAAAATCCAACAAAATCCAAGCAATAAAACCACTCCATCATCAAAATCATCAAATCAATCACATCATCGAATCAAGCCAATCTATCAACCATCCAATCTATCAATAATCAAAAGCAAATCATCAAACATCATCCAATCAATTCCAATCAATCCATAACTTGATCAATCTATCCACCATCATCATCAAATAAAATCAGAACTACATATCATTTCTATCGTTAAGTGCCTTGATCCCATGGATACGGGTCTGTAAGCAATCTCGGATACAAAGGAAGTGCCTAGATTCAGGCACAAGACGATATTCCTCTTTCTTCTTTCATCATTCTTCTATCATCTATCTTCATCACTTCATCAATCAATTCTTCAATCACTTCATCAAATCAATCTCCTTCAAATCACTTCTTCTATTTCATCCTTATCAATTGATCCAAGCAATGATCTAAATGCAAGTCATCATTAATTCATACCAATCAAGTTAATCAATATTGTCAAATTATCCAATCGCAATCAATGGTCTTGATCCTAATCTTGTTGTAAGCCAAATCAATCAATCATCATCATCATCATCACTGGGATATATCGTTCCCACATCCTTGTGTTGATCTAGGGATATATCGTTCCCCGCCATGAAAACACTAGCTTTATCAAATCATTAATCAATCAATCAATCAATCAATCATTGGTTTACAGCTTGACAAGGGCAATACCTTGTTTGTTTTTGTATCATTTGTGCATGCTTGCTTGCTTGCTTGTGTGTATTATCATTTTATCTTGCATTTGTTTCAAATCTGAATCAACCCAGCTAATATTCATATCTTGTATCTAGACAAGGTTATATTACACTAGGGCATGAGACACATCGTCACCTTGGTCCTTATACCTTGGTGTATAACATCTCGTGCTATATCAAACATCATGGTTGCTCACTTTCATTGCAGCATAACACATCCTTCCCTTTCTTCTATCCATTCCCTTATCTTTCATGGTTGCTTCTTGGCTGCAAAAAAATATTACTGATTAATTAGGTTTGTGGGTTGTCAGTTGTCACCAACTACATAATTTAAGTGTTTCAGAAACAGAAACAAAATTCATCCAACATCAAATCACAAACCCTTTCCTACTTGTTGGTACCCTTCTTGAAGCCTTCTCTTTGATGCTTCTATCTTCTCTCTTACAAATTTATCATTGGGAGAGTTCAATTTCTGCAGTAAAAATATCACAAGCATGTCTTCAAAAAGAAATAAATATCTTCACTTCCTACAAATTTGGAATCTGGTCTAGTACATCGTTGGTTCTTAAAACCTACTAAATAAATTCACATTGAATTTTAATTTCAAAGTGAAGTAATGGTCTACCAACAACATCATTCACCATGGTTTTTATCTTCAATTCCATTTTACGATAAAAATTTGCTTCCATGTTGAGAAGGAAGAGAGCTAGGGCTTACAATTCATAGTCTCCCAAGACCATCACTGGAAACTATGGCTTGCACTTCTCATCGGATTGCCTTGAGCATCCCTTTTTAATCCCCCACTTTTTTCATTCACTATCATGATTTTTTGCTTGATACAGTGACTATCCATTTTCAAATTACATTGGTGGTCTGGCTGATCTCTTTTAGGCACTTCTTGCACTGTAGATGTTCCTAAAACACAAAAAACTTATGCATGTTATACAAGTGATGCTTTCACAAAACCTACTAAAAGAACAAAAGAAAAAAACAAAGGGATAAATTATTAGTTTGATCGAACATGAGAGCACAGCTGCTATTGCAACTATACCAATGTTTCCAATGGTCTTTATCCATTTATCTCCAAGCTTTCTCCAGCTATACAGTCCATCACACAAAAAGTAATAAATCCATAGTAAACATCTTAAAACAAGTAGAACAATGTGTATAAAATCTGCCATTAAAACTAAGCATCTTTTGATAGTTCTAGGGCTAGTTCCTACAATAATGATGAATAAGAGAATTTGTTATGACTGAAAATGACTTCGGCATTATCATTAAAAAAGATGTAATCCATTCCTAATTTTCCATTATTTCCTACATTTAACAATAAGATCTTTTGAACTTATTTTCTGCAACATATAAAAGCTACCAATAGCACTAACTCCATAATGTTGTTATGAATATCAAATATATCTTCTATCTGTTTCAAACAATGAATAATAGAACTTGCAATCACAAGAATTCATTTGGGTATAAGAAAAAGCTAGAATAAATCCATAGATTAAACATTTAACTAAAAAGACTTTACAATTCTCCTAAAAACCAAAAAAGTTACAAAGTTACAAAGAATTCATTTGGGTATAAGTAAGCCTCTATTTACCTGACAACCCCCTTGGCAACCTCATTATTATTGAAACTTCCATCTTCATATTTATTTTCACCATTATCAATATGATGAGATCTAGATGTGTAAAGCTTCTCAGTGATCTTATCTCTCCTCTTCCTTAATTCATTAGGGCAATCAGATTGTATATTCAATCACACTCCATATATCAGCCTTCGCGCCCTCAAAAAACTTCCGCCATTTTTTCATCATCTCATTTTATGCCCTCTTATTCAAATTCAATTCTGAAGTTTGCTCACAACAAAATAACCAAGAAAAATCCTAAGAGATGAGTTCTTGGGTATGACACAACTTATTTATTTGCAGTTAAAATGTAAAATATCAAAAAAATCTGGTAATAGGAAAGACAAAATGAAATAGATACATATAGAAAGCTAAATTTAAGATTAACATAAAGCAAAGAATTTAAGATGCACCAATCACACCATCACTTCTAAGGCCAATAAATTTAACTTGTGCACTTATTGTATACGCAATTTGTGTTGAGACTTAAACGTTGGAACCGAGATCTGTTTTAAAAAAAGTCAAATCTCAGATAATACTTTATTAAATTTCTAACAATTGAATCTGCTCAAAAACGTGTCTTATCCTCTACGGAAGATGTGCATGGAGCATACAGATTTAACCTGGAAATTTTAATAGCTAAGCATGTAATTTAGGAGTTGTCTTTTTTAAGGAAATAAAATTTCGGCTGCAGAATTTGCAGAAACTGTAAAGATATTTGAGGAAGTGTTTGTGCCGTTTGACAAGTTTATGGTCCATTATTATATTTTATAACTTTAAAAAATATATATATATATATGTTACAGGATCTCTAAACCTTTCTTGTGGGCAATGCATGACTTTGCACTTTTTCACATTTTAAAATGCATGATGATATGCAGTATTTTTAGCTAAAGAATAGATTGCAACTTAGAAACGTTGTGCAGCAAGGACTTCTCAATTATTTTAGTGGGGCAAGGAGTGCACAAATTATGTTTTTTTCATATGATTTCGTTTTATTTTATAGTTGAAAATTTATAAATAGAAAAAAAAATATAGTATTTATTGGTTCAAGATAAATAGAGGAAAAACATGGCATGCTATTTTTCATAATTTATTGCTTTTAATCAAGCTTCGAACCTTGAAAAAAATTAGGTGTCGAGGTTATAGAACAATAATTAGGTCCTAGTTAAATAAGAATGGAACATATATTTGCTGAAAAATGAGTGCCCTTGAGTGTGCTCTAATGAATATAATGTTCGGTTGCTTGGATAGTAAAATCAAAATATGGTCTTTTTTTCCTTTTTTTTTTAGTGTTATTGGCTAGTAAAGTTTGATTTAGTAGAATTATGCAGTTTGAAACTTGTTCACCTTAATTTTTGGTATTTGAATTTGTATAATGATATAATTTTTATAAATACTTTTAGGGAATCTATTGAATTATAAGGTTCAAGTTTTCCTCAATCAGACCCCTCAATGGGTTGATTTAATGATGATGAACCAAGGTTGAGAGCAACAAGCAAGCATATAGTATGTTCTTAAGATGATGATACAATGTTTATGTAATTATTTTTATTCACTTACAATTGAATTCTAGATGTGCTCAATAAATTCCTCTATCTATTCTTTTGATTTTTTTGAATTATGGTTAATTTTTAAATAGACCATCCTATTTGAAATAAGTTGTGCAAAAAGAAGGGAAACATGAATTCAAATTAAAAAAACTCAAACTTAAATGTTTAAGATTCAATTTTATGATTGTGGAACTGACCTAATTTAATTTTGCACCCATAGGTCTAAATCAAGATAATGAATAACTAAATATGTGAAAAGAAATATTTCTATTGTATTAGCGATTAAATAAATCATACCTATTATAAAAATATAAAAAAAACATAATTGAAACTAATTAATTATGTTGTACAACAGAAAGTAGTACAGATGTTAGGAAATGTAAAGTGTGAACAAGCTAAGTTGAGGGAAAAATACAAAAATGGTATTTGACTAATTTGATGCCAAAAATGGACTCAAGAGACTCGAAAAATGGTATGCTATTTAAGCTAAAACTATAAAATTTAATGTTTTTGGGCACCTGAACCATGCTAGTTATGCACTTGTTTTTATAAAATTTATCTTTTAAATTAGCCCTATCTTATCTTTGTGTAGGTGTTTTGTTTCTTGCATATGGCTCTATGTTCGTGGTTTAACTATGTTCTACATGACTATTTATGTATTAGAGGTCTACATGATGTTTGGTAGTCATGCTTCAAGCCTCTAGTTCAACTCCTACAACTTTAATGCTAATACAAGGGCATCATGTCAAGACCAAAGAGTAGCCCCATTTCTGCCGTGATTTTAAAATTTATATTCTACCACCTATTTTGGAGTTGTTCAGCTAACTGCTATTTGCATAATTGTCTAGCTAGGGAGGGCATGAGAATTGGGTAGTTTTGAACCTACCTAGACCATTCCTGCCAACAAATACATCAAGTTTTGGTTCACAAATTAAAGATTTGAGTGGGAGAGAGATTGGCACCAGATTTAAGTTGTATTATGTGGAGTATCTAAAGTGAGGAAGAGGATAGAAGAAAGGGTGGCACATAGGAGGAAAAAGACTAGAAGGCCATGTAACAGGAGGAAATTATAAGGAGACAGTTAACTCATACAATTGGGGACTCTTTGTTTCTGTTGGTGTGAACACATAATTCACACATGTTAAGTTGACTTAGTGAGTCTTCTAGATGTCTCTAGTTGTCACTAGTTGAGTCTAGTTGTGTGTAGAGTTGTTGATAGTTGGAGTGAGTTGTCTTATCCTCCACATGTGCAATTAGTTATCATCCTCTAATTGTCACATATTGTAGGAATATGTCCACTATCCACTCCACCTTTCACTCCACCTTTCTAACTCTAACCTTGCCTTTATAAGCAAGGCTCACTCATTGTATTTCATACAGCTTCATATGATCTTTGTATAGATTCTTTGCTCCATTGTTTTAGCATCTTCTCTATTATCTTTGTGTGGAAGGTTGTCTTGATTGTAGGTGATCCTGGCTTATTGAGTCACATTGACTCTTACATGGTATTAGAGCCTAATCTACAATTTCCTTCCCTCATTAGAGAGGTTTTGCTGGGAGCTGTGATTTAGGAGTGTCCTGGAGTGAAACGAACATCACCGTTGTGATCAGGAGGCCCAAATCTGTATAGATCGGCTGTCCAAATGCCTAAATCAGAGAAGTTGAAAAAAAGGTAAAAAATTTTTGCCTCTGCCCCTCCAGGAAAGGAATATTCCCTACACAGAAGGAATCTTCTAAGAATCTGGATTGCATCTGCTGGGTTAAAGGTATTTATTAGTTTTAATCTGTTGGTTAAAAGTTTTTAGTCTGTGTTTTTGGGGTTTCTGCGTTAGCAGGGTACAACCCTGCGTCGGTAGGGTACCCGCAGTCAGATCCCTTGCGACCGGCTTTATATTTCAAAGTTTTCGGTAGCCATTGACGAGATCTGAAATCATAAGCGACCAAGGATTTCACCCAGTCGTCTTGATCTTACCAGTTGGAGTCTTTGGCAGTCGACAGTTTCTTAAAATTCGTCGGCAATCATAACAGTGACGGTTTGTTTTTCACGCATCCAACGGTTTTCATTATTGTTTCATCATTGTTATGGGTGATTTCCATATTCCGGTCGGCGTTTGCAGTTCAGCGAGATCTTAAGTTGGCAGTCAACTGTAAGGAATTAATAGTCGGTGACAATAGTTTTGATCTCCAGCTGAGATGATATTTCCCAGCTTGGCGGTTTTGATCTCGCCAAGCACTTCGACTGCCATTGTCAAAGATTTTTTTGGTCGACACTTTCAAATATCATGGACTGATTTTCCTTGGTCAGCATTTGAAGTCTTCCATTCCCAGATTTTTAACCACAGTCGGCGGCAGATCAATATATCCTCAGCGGTCTTTGAAAGCATTGAATGCTTTGTCTTGGTGATTTAGCGGATCTCCCTATAGTTTCGTTGCATCTCTGTTGGCGTTTAAACAGGGATCATTCTCTTTGACGATTGTAGCAGTCAAAGAAAGTCTTCGCCCTTAAGATCTCTGAGCAACATTTAATATCCAGCGGTCTCCAGTTTTCACCGGCGACCTTTGCACATTGATCCGACAGTTTTGGGTGGTCTTCCAATACAAGCCATCGGCGAACCCCACAACAGTCCATGGTCAACTACAGGTGGTTTTAAGCCTGATCTGGTGGTCTCAAACCTTAACTGTCGACAACAAAATCATGATAGTCTTTATGCAATAGGCATCAACAGCCTAAATAGGTAGTTAACGGCATATTCCTTGATCTTTGTTCCGACGGCTTTTAAAAGCAGCAGTGGTCAATATAGGCGGTTTCATGTTTGATCCAGTGGCATCCAAAACGACTTTCAATTTGGCAGTCAACGCTTAGTGGTCACTATTCTGCCAACATGAGTCTTTTGTTTAAAACTGGTAGCGTTTAAAAGTCTTTTGATGGCTTTGAATTGTCTTACGCTGAGACATTCTTCGGTGGTTTCTGCCCACAGCATAGTGGTTTGTTGATCTTGAAGATCAACCAGTTTCTTAACATTGCCAGCTGTTTTGCTCTATGTAGCAGTCTTTTGCCTCTTCCAGGAGTAGTAGTCCGCGATCTCCACGAACAAATACCATTTGGCAATAGTTAAAAGTCTCCGGCTTCCAACATTTACCAGCGTCAATAATTGGCAGCGCAATATTTCCCTCAACGAGTTGGCGGACTCTCACACTTCAGCGGTTCTAAGCCTTAGCATTGGCAGTCTTTTGCATTTTAAATAGGTATTTTTGCCCTCACAGGAAGTTTTCCAGCAATTGTGGCATATTCCGGAAACCAGGGAGAATATTCCGTCGACAGGGGCCCTGTTTTGCCCCTCAAAGTCTTAAAGTAGGGCTTTTTTTCTTTTTTGTACAATTTTTGGCCATGGTGTCGAAATCGGGCAAACAAGATATCAATGGAAAGCTGACAGAGAGCACTTCACAGTGGTATTAGTCATTTTCTTTGATTTTTTTGTTTGATAGAATTTATTGTAAGTTGAAGACAAATCTCTCTTTTTAGCTCTCGAGCTCATAACTTTTTGCCACGAACTCTATTTTTCACAATTCTTGTGGCATCGGAAAGGTATTCAGGTCCTCTACACATCCATCCATGTACTTTTCTTAGATTTTGCTCTAGGTATATTTTATTCAATTTGTCAGTTTTTTGGCATTTGAGTGATAACTTGGACATTTTGAAACTTGAGGAGGTGAAATTTATTTTGAGAGGATTTGTTTGTTGTAATACATCATTGTGAGTGATTGTAATCTCACTTGGATCTCTTTTTCAAGAGATTTTGTTGTTTTCCCAATTTTGGTCCCTTAAGGACAATTGTAAATCGCACTAAGTATAAAGTGCCACAACAAATTGGGGGGGCTCTCTTACATAGTAAAGGGGTGTTGTTGTCTTTCTCTTTCATCATGGATGTGCCTCAATTTCCACTTTTAACTCCATATAATTATCTTGAATGGAAGAAAAACATGGAATTTGTATTGTATAAACAAATGTTACATAGAATAACTTTAGGCACATACCCTGAGCCCATAGGTGCTACTGAGAGAAGAAAATGGTTAGATAGAAGAGATGAGGCTTATGGCACACTTTGTCTTGCTATTTCTCTAGATCTTAGAATTTATGTTGAGTCTTGTACAACACCAAATGAGATATGGACAACATTAGACAATCTCTTTGGCAAGCCAGATAAAATAAGAAGGTTCAAATTAGAGAATGACCTAATTGCACGTAATCCTCAAGACTTTCATCAAATCGAAGACTTCTTCACCAAGTTTAAGTCTCTCAAGTTGCAACTCAAACAGTGTGGTCTTGAGAAAGAAGATTAATAATTGATTCTATCTATTCTTTCAAAATTGGGTCCTGCATATTCAGTTTATGTTTCTACCTTTTATGCTACAATGGATGCTTGTGGTAGTAAGTTTACTAGGCCTTCACTTGAGGAGTTTGCTACACAACTCACTAGAGAACAAGCGAAGTTACTACACATGGGCACATTGAAGTCTCCTAGAAAACAGGGTCTAGTTGCAACACAAAGCACGAAAGATCCTAAGGCTTCACATAATAAGGGAAAGAAACAAAAGGATTCAAAGTCTAAGGAGCAAGAGAAATAATCAAAGAAAGCCCCCAACTCTTCTTCCAAAGAAGAGTCAAATAAGAAGAAGAAGCCAAAGTGTTCTTATTGTAAGAAATTGGGTCATGATGAAACTAAATGTTATGAAATTTTTTTTGAGGAGATGTCACGAATTCTTCAAAAACATAACATTGAGTATTCTTCATCAACATCAGATTTACCCAATTTTTCTTTTTCACCACCATCATCATCTATATCTACAGGGACAACATGTATTGCTTATGGGACAGACAAAGGAAAAGGATAGGCACTCCTTGCTTCAACAAGTCTAGAGTTAGAGAGATGGCTTCTTGATTATGGAGCTTCTCATCATATGACATCTTCACAGGGGATGTTCTCTTCATTTCAGTCATGTACTTCACCACCTATTTTGATGGGTAACAATACATACATGCATGCAAGTGGACAAGGAAATATTGATGTTGGTCAGAATACATTCAACAATGTGTTGTGTGTACCTTGACAACCAATCTCCTTTCCATCTACCAGATTACTCATTGTGGTGTAGGGAAGACAGTTGAGTTCACTCCTAATTCTGTGATCATTCAGGACTTGGAGAGAAGAGATATAATTGTTGTTGGGATGGCTGATCATGCATCTCACTTGTATACTTTCTCCCATTTTGTTTCTGATGATGATGTAGATCCATTGATTATTATTCACACTCATGCATCAAGTATGAATCATGTTTATAAGGAGAAGTTTGGTCACTTGAACCTTGGTGTTCTTGCATCTACTTCAGTTCCTAAGACTAGTTTTGAGCTTCCTCCTTGTCCTGCTTCTTCAGACATTGGCATTGACATAGATTCAGCCACTTCAGTTGAGCAAGATATTGTTTGTCTTCCAGATACAGGCTTGTGGGAAGAGTACTTGATAGGTATTTCAGACTTGTTTTGTGAGTCTTATCTTGATGACTTGGAGGACATCATTGATGACATTCATCTCCTTTTTGAAGGAGTTGATTCTTCTACTTCGGATGAGTAGGCACTATCTTCTCCTCTTCACTTGTCACAGTTTGGCACTAAGTTGGAATATTTTGAGCATCATTCGAAGGATTGTTTGTCTTTGGAGATTGATGATCTTGAGTTTTCATCTTGTCTTGGATTGTCACCTTCTTTGATTAGGCATGCGACACCTGATTATGTGATATCTTTTGGTTGTGACATATGGACACTTGAGCAGTTTTCAGAGACATCATACATCATGAGGCTTTTCCCCTCATACCTTGAGATGGAGTTTCTTTGACATCAGCCTTTGGACCTGTTTCTTCCTAAGGGGAAGAATGTTGTTTGCAGGCTTTGGATTCTCTTTAGCATTCTTCTTCAGGCATTCACCATCGGCATAGGAGCTACTTCATTGTGGGAAGGACCTATACTCTCACATGTGCTCTCCTATGGGGGGGTAATTGATTGTACATATGTGTTGGATGTAGTTCTTGGGGGGTCTTGAGTCCTCCTTCCATCACATCTTTCATTTGTTTTCTGCATTCTCACTTTTGGAGAGGAGTTTTGTTCCATGAGGTTTTCTCCTTTTCTCCACTTGAGATTTGTTGTACATGGGTACCTAACATGGCCTAGTGGCCGGGACCCATCTCCATCATTGCATCTTTGTTTTAGTCAACTACTCCCTAAGTTGCACTTAAGGTTAGGTGTTGGTGTGAACACATAATTCACACATGCTAAGTTGACTTAGTGAGTCTTCTAGATGTCTCTAGTTGTCACTAGTTGAGTCTCATTGTGTGTAGAGTTGTTGATAGTTGGAGTGAGTTGTCTTATCCTCCACATGTGAAATTAGTTATCATCCTCTAATTGTCACATGTTATAGGAATATCTCCACTTTCCACTCCACCTTTCACTCCACCTTTCTAGCTCTCACCTTGCCTTTATAAGCAAGGCTCACTCATTGTATTTCATACAACTTCATATGATCTTTGTATAGATTCTTTGCTCCATTGTTTTAGCATCTTCTCTGTTATCTTTGTGTGGAAGGTTGTCTTGATTGCAGGTGATCCTGGCTTGCTGAGTCACGTTGACGTTTACAGTTTCTATGTTGCAGGTGTGCACAACCATGCTAGATAAAGATAGAAAAAATAAAACAAAAAACAACACACAACAGAGAGCTACAACACTCGGAAAAAAATGTTCTATTGATTTTTGTCATGCATAAATGATTACAAAATACCTCATAATATAGAGGTTCTAAAATTACAAGAATTTTCTAAATTTAACATGTAGATTACATGCAAATTGCTTAAAATCTAACTCTAAAATAGCTGCCATGAAAAATTATTTTTGTTGGAAGCTTGCTGGTGTTGTCATTGATGTCAACCTCCAGTAGATGGTTCACTTGGTTTCCAAGTGCTTTTGAGAAAATTTGAATAAAAAAGTGTGCAATGTGACAAATGTATGTTCAGTATTGTACTCCACATTTCCTCATGGTTGAAGATATGCTTGTGCAGTTTGGAAGTGATGATCAAAGGTGTTATATCCAGAGTTTCAGGTTCTGGATTGTCTGGCAGTGGAAGATGTGTTTGACAGAGTGTTTGCTTGTGAAGAAGGTTGTCTGGGAGAAATGAGATTGCTCCGCATCTCTCCACATTCAGGTTTCTTGTCTTGTGGATCTGGGAACATGCTTATATTGTCTGTATCTACTTTCCCTTGAAGTTTTTAGTTTTGGGTTGCTCCAAAAGTTCAATTCTTATGTTGGTGTTCAATGGTAGTGCATCCTGATGTGTAGAATGAAGACATTCTTTGTTTCAGGTGGTTGCGGTAGTATTGCAGAAGATTATGATGATGCTAGAATATTATAGAAAGTTGTATGGAAGCTGTGGAATGTTTCTTTGTGGTCTGCATGATGTTTTCAGACTTGGAGAGGTGCATGTATGTGGTCACTTGTAGTGTTAGTTTAGGTTTGCCCGACCTAGCTTGCTAGCGCTATTTATGGAGGTACCTTGTGGATTGTGGATGTGATGAGTAGCATGGTGATACAGATTTGAGCACTAGTTAACCCTTGGCATGGTCCATCTTCACTTCTCTCCAACACAGAAGTGTCTGGTGCTGATCTAGTTCAGTGTTGCACGTTTGAGATGCACATGTTTCATTAAGGCTGACCTAATTGAGATTGTCTTAGGTTGTGGATGGTATAAATGCAAGGTGAAATTTGAGTAGAAAGAGTGAAGAGGAAAAAGATGAGTATGTGATCAAGGGTGGTGAATTGAGTGCGAGCTTAAACAATTATGACTTCTAGATGCAGTGAGTAGAAGGTGTCTACATTTTAGTCTGTTTGAAGTTACTGGAGGTAGTGAGCTGAAGGTTGCGGATGGAATAAAGTTATAGTGTTGGATTTCTCATGTTGCCTTGATATAGTGAATTTCTTTGTAACAGTCTTCTACTATTCCTCTTTCTTCTGGACAGTGAGTCCTTCTGGCAGTGAGCCTTTCTTCTGGGCAGTGAGCCTACTTGTTTTCAGTGTTGCTATTCATATATATGTGAGATAATCCTCACCGTGGTTTTTCCCTTCTTGGGTTTTCCACATAAATCTAGTTTTCTTATGTGTTTGGATGTGTTTGCATTGATGCTTCACATGTTTATATTCTGTTAATGCATTGTTGACACCTAAAATTGTCCATGTCTTACAACATCACCTTGTCGATACATTACTTGAGACATCTTATGGCATTTTGTCCTAGGTCCCTTACATAATCCCTCCATCACCTAATTAGTTAAATAAATCTTATTTATTTAACTAATCCCATCCTAATCCCATTGTTAGGGTAAAATGCGGTTTAATCAAATGAACAATATCAAACCCAAACATCAACAGAATAATGAAAACAAGAAAGATTGAATGAAAAGAGGCAATGAACAATACAGTGCAAACCTTCCCTTTTTCAAAGCTTCTGTTGTTCGCCTATTACAACCGTCCTTTGTTGATGAAGTAGGCCCTCAAAGAGTGCACTCTTTTAGCTGTGTTGTAGGATGTCGGTAGTAAATGGCTGTTTTGATAAACAATGCTATGAAGTAGAGCTTCAAAGCAAATGGTGATCTCAAGTAGATTGTATTGGGGGTGTCAAAGGCGCGTGGGTAGAATTCTACAGAGTAACAATACAAATAACTTGGATGAATAGAATGGAGGGATGAAGCTTCTTTTATAGACTCAGAAGAATGAGAATCAACGGTTGAGAAGAAGTGTGATGATCAACGACTGAGGATGGTTGAGGAATGTGCAACCAGTAGAAATATGACAAGTGTCTCATCTCCATCATGAAAGAGGGGACTTGACAACATTGATTGGAGAGTTAACTCTTTTAAATGATCAGTTAACAAACTTGATTAGTCAGTTGGAAGAATGAATTATGGAATTGACTAAATTGATTGAGGGATTAACTCAATTGACTGGTTAGTTAACACATTTGATTGATTAGTTAACTAACTTCTGATTTGAGAAGAAATAGGACATGTGGGTGAGGGGGAAAATAGGTAATTAAATATTTAATATATTTAATTACATGTGCAACCCAATGAGGTGGACAAGGTGAGGTGGAAAAGTGAGGTGTAAGTGTGAGGTAGATTTTTGGAATTAGAACTTAGGATAGAGGAATTTAGATAAATTAAATAATTTAGGATTATTTAATTGTGTAGGACATTAGACGAATTTAGGGATTTTAATTAAATAAATTGAATTTATTTAATTATGGAATAGTGAATCGATTAAATAAATTTAGAATATTTATTTAATTGGTAGAAGAATGGAATAAATATTTAGAATATTTATTTAGTTGAATTGTGTCATTTTTAGGTGTATACATTTTGCCCCTCTTTGATGCAATGCTGTTTACAATGTTGTTTCAAAGAAATCGATAGTCTGATAGTGATACATGCCCCAGTTTGCCCTTGGTACAAGTTTAATGACGATAGGATGCCCCCTCGGGAGATTGGACAAAAGAAGGCAGAAGGCGTGAGACGGACAATCTCACGATGAAGAAGGTTAGGTTTGAAGAAAATGTGTGAAGAAAGAGCCGAATGATACGTGATGCAAGAGAAAATGATAACATACACAAGCAAGCAAGCAAGTGTGCACAAATGATACAAGAACAAAAAAGGTATTGCCCCTGTCAAGCAATAAACCAACGATATACTGATAACGATATACGACAGTGTTGTCATGGCGGGGAATGATATATCCCTAGACCAACATGGCAGGCGTGTTGTCATGGTGGGGAATGATAGATCCCTAGAGTAAACACGAAGGATAATGTCTAGTTTCAGGAAATGAAGCATGTCATGTAAGACGTGTGTGTTGGTCTGATTTTGACATAGCCACATCCTGTATAAGACAATTGATTGATTCTAATTGATTGAGTTGGTTTGCGACCAGACAAAGATCAAGACCCCTGATTGTGATTAGATCATTTGTGCAAGAATGACTTGACTTGATTGGTATGGATTAAGGATGGACCTTGCATTTGGATCATTGCTCAGACTGACTGGACAAGGATGAAAGATATGATGATAGATAGAAATCTGATTGATAGAAGAAAGACTCGATAGAAGGACTCATAAGCTTTTATTTGTATTGATACTCTGCATTGGTGGATCTTTATTGCATGGGGTATGGTATGGATATATAAATGGATATAGGATGGATGCTTTGCTATTGGAGTGCTTTATTTCATCATTGGGCAATTTATTTTTGGTACATTTTTTGAAATGTTGTAAGTGAATACAAGCATCTAGGTATAATTGAACCGAGATGACCTGAGTACTGCTTACATGGAATTTGATTTGGCAAGTAAATACAAGCATCTAGTCAAAATTGAATCTAGATGACCTGAGTACTTCTTGCGTGTCAACAAACAAGGATTGCCCCCCATTCATGTTAGACCTTGGATATCCTCGATGATCTTTTGCCGATCATGTCCTTAGATAAGGTGTCACATTACTAAAGTGGAATCCACAGATAGCAAACAAAGAAAATGATCATGCCCCCATCATAGCATCTCTAGCTTTTGGCATCCTTGAGTAGCATAGAAAGACATGATAACAAAAATCAAGACTCTGTAACATAACCATGATTTCAATCCGCAAAACATTCTTGCATTTAGATGTGATTTCCTTGCTATAATTTAGATAGAATTAGTTAGAAGACCTTGGGTAGTTACTTTGCTTTAGATAGGTTAAGATGTTCATAGTCAAGATTTCCACTTGAAGCGCAGGTTCTGCTTGCATTTGCATGTTTGGTGAGAAGATTGCACAATCCTTATTGGGGAAACGGACCTTAAGGGACTGACTTAGTGCCTCAAGGGCTCATTGCTAAATGGCCTTGCCTACGTGACGACATAGAGGCAACGTAGTTTGGGGTAAACCCTAATGGACCTAAGATATGGATCGGATAAGACATGATACAGAATAGATATGGATCAAACATGGAACAGATATGGATCAGATCAGACACGATATGGAACAGATATAGATCAAACATGGATCAGATAAGACATGATATGGAACAGATATGGATCAGATGATACCGATGACAAGGAAACACCACAGATAGGTAGATGTATGAGTGATAAAGAATGGAACAGGTAGGTATGAGGATGGGCAATAGTGGATAGAAGGAAACAAGGATGTGATCTCCAAGGACTATGTGGCATAGGAATAACATGCCCCATTGTAGGTAGAATACTTAGGATTTTTCATGGCAATGCTTACGATGATAGGAAGATGAGAGGGTAATGAAGGATTTGCATGGTTTGGAGGGATAAGGTATGTCAAGAGACATCTAAAACATTTGTCAACATTGTGCCTCCAATCTTTATCAAGACCAAAGAAAATAGAGGAAAGGAAGATTAGGATGGATAGATCGATAGTATAGGTAGGATAGGATAGGAAATGGTACGGAAGGAAACTGATAGGAGAAGACTGATAGGTTGATGAGACAAGGTGCCCCCAAGTGTAGGTGACATAGAAGATCAACTTACACATGACGCTTGTTTGCCAGGTTTTCATCATGGTACTTATCCAAGGTGCCTGTTTGCCAGATTTTCACCATTGGACGAAGGGATTTTTCTTTACTTTTTTCATTTTTTCATTTTTTTTTGTTGTGTTTTTTGAACATTTGGATAGGGGAAGATAGATATGGATGAGAGGAACCCAAGAGCCTGGTTCCCTGAAAGGTGATAGTCCCACTAGATAGATGTCGTCACATGGACCATGTCAAGTGCGCTCATAAATGTTGGTAGGAGACTGCGTGAAAGTGAGATATGAGTATGTAGATAGCGGATTATGGAAGGTGCAATAGTGGATGATGATGCAGAATACATAAGGACTTATGCAAGGACAGAAGGAAGGTTTATGCAAAAGCATGGACCATAGGATGAAGGAGATATGTAGGATAGTAGTGGAGGGGAGGGGAGATGGATTTATACGAAAGTGTTGCGGAATGGAAGGGAACCATGACCAATGGTTGCACATACTGTGATAAACATTGAAGCTGATGATGGGAAGGTGGTGTAGGAAGCAATGGAGAGTTTTTCTTGGTGGATGAATGATATAGGCCTTTAGGGACCCACATAGACTTTGCATTGTTTTGATTTTTGTTTGTCATGTGGGATGGAAGGATTTGATACTTTTGGATGGAATTGGAGAAAGTGAATGGTTGGAATTCTTGAGAGGTGGATGCCTCATGTAACTTGAGGGCTTTTTGCTTAGGCACCCAAACCATTTTGTTTTTAGATAGTACTCGTGAAGGTATGGGTTTGGGTGTATGCAGTGTTTGTGCAGCTTCTGAGATAATTATTTGTTGCTTGGGGACCCACACTTTTTTCAATTTGGCATTGAGGTGTGTGAGTGTATGCAGCTTTTGATATGGATAATTCTTTGATTCTTGGCTTTTATATCCTAGGTCATGAGGACTCTTAGGATTTGTGATTTTATAGGTAGAGGCATCCACATATTTGTCACTGAATCCCCGTGGGATGGTGGAAGTGAGGTTGGTGAAAGCTCCTTGTTTAGACAATATGTGCATTTGTCGGCCATGATTGGGATATTTAGAGGATTCATAGATGGATGGATAAGGTGTTGGAAGAAGTGGTGGTAGGATGCATAGAGGGCTATTAGGAGTTGGAAGTAGTGGAGGTAGATTGGATGGTGGAAGGTGTATGGTCACATGCTTTTGATAATTGTAGGATGATGGAGGTGGAATGGCGACATATGTTTTGGGGATATGATAGGTTTTAGATGGAAAGTAGTAGACTTAGGAGGAGTGGAGGAAGTACCAACATCTTGAGATTGCTCACCTTGGGGTATGTATCCAAGGCTGTATGAAGGTGGAGGAACATTGACATGAATAGGTTCCAAAATACCTTGTTCATGAAGGCCTAAGCCTTTACCTTGATAGTTCATATTCTGGAGCATGCGGTGGACCATGGGATTATGTATAGGTGCACTAGCAGCGAGTTCCTTATTGGATGAGGAAGGTGAGATAGCGGATAATGGTTGTTGGTGTTCTAAGGAAGAACATTCATGCATGAAGGTAGTAAGCCCAAGGATATAAGACGACAGATTTGTAGCTTGGTCAATAATGGATGGTGAAGGATCGTTAGAATCTTGATCATCATTATGCTCTTTAGGATCTAAGTTATTGGGTTGATCATTCATGTGCACTTGGGAGGCAAGTGTCTCATCAGAGGAAGTGAAAGTTGTTGGATCATGGATGGGATTAGATGGAAGAGGAATAGAAGAAATGGGGGCTTCTTGCTCATGAATGGGTATGGGATCAAGTTGTTCAAGGACATCTTCTTCATAGGGAATATCTTGATCATAGAACAAATAAAGGTTATGGATGGGTTGGAGTTGGGTTTCCATCTCATGTATAGGATCAAGTTGCTCATGGATAGCTTCTTCATCAAAGATGGTATCTTGATCATAGAAAAGATAAAGGTTATGCATGGGATGGAATTAGATTTCCTTCTCATGTATAGGTGTTGGGAGATGGATAAGATCAAGTGGCTCATGGAGAGGTTCATTATTATGGATATCATCTTGATCATGGAAAAGATACATGTTATGGATAGGTTGAAAGAAAGTGATTTGATCTGGACTTAGACTAGGGATTAGTGTTTCCTCATGCTTAGGATTAGACTCTTGACATACCTCTTGGGTTGCTGGAATGGAAGTGGATAGCTCTTGGATCGCTTCTTGGTTGACAACATAGATGTTTGATGGGCCTTGACTTTGGTTCATGGTAGGAGGTTCTTCGATAAGCTCAAGGGGTTGCAAATGACATGAAAGATTTTTGGTAAGGTCAAGGACTGGAATTTGGGGACATGGTTGACTCTCTGCTAGTAGCCCTTGGATCACATCATTGGTAGGTGTATGGATAGGTGAATGAGGGGATTTAGCTTTCTCTCTAGCTTTTCTCCAGTTGTATAAATTTGGAAAAACTCTTTCCCACCACTCATCTGATTCTTTTTTGGTCATCCATTTAGAGTTTGAGGAACTAGATGGTGGTGTTGGTGTAGAACTGGTATGTTTTGGAATATATGTCTTAGAAGGTGGCAAAGGAGGACTAGTAGATGGGGTGGTATACGAGTTCCAACTTGGCGTGGTGCTTGCCTTGTCATGAGTATGGGAAAAGGATATACGATTTTGGGGCGAGGCGTAGCTAGTACTGGCATGTTCAGCTTGCAAGATTGTCATTTCTTGTTGTAAGGCTTGGATTTGTTGAGAAATTGCTATACAATCTTGGGGCAAGGGACCTAAGTTTATTTGCAATTGCAGATATTGGACTTTTTGACCAATATATTCTAGTTGGTTTGCCATTGACACAAGACTAGAAGAGCTTACTGGTTTGGATTTGCTGAAACAGATGCGCAGCAGAAATGCACATATGCGCAGGAAGTCGTAGTATATGCGCCGTACTGGTGGAAAATGTATGCACAACAATAGTCTGTATATGCGCAGCAAGTCTAAATGTATGCGCAATAAGTCGACATAAATACACAGGAATAAAGAATGGATGCGCAACTCTGACTTTTTTTGCAAATTTTTGGAGTTTTTCTGTTGTTTTTGGTATTTTTGGCTAGAAAAAGGCCTTCTTGATCTGATTTTATGAATTAACAGCAAGAAAACACAGCAAGCACAAAGAATATTTTATAGTTTTTTTTTTAATTGTTTTTGTGGTTTTTCTAACTCTATTTTGGACTAACAGGAACAAAAGCAAGCACAAAGATCCTAGGCTAGAAATGGATTACAAGGGTTTTTGGCCACTAGAACAAGAGGCGTTTAATGAGGGCAACTGTTCAAGTGGTTACACATGCGGCGGCACTACTCTCCGTTATGGAGTCTCCCAGCCTCAAAGGGTTACGCCTTAGAGGGTTTTGGGGGAGGTTGGCCGTCGGTGTAATACAATAGCACTCGTTGCAGGAGGTTTTCACCTCAAGCACATTTATTTTAAGTGGATTGGTAGGGCTTGGCGTTAGCCTGTTACCACTCAGGGTCGTTCCCACTTGGACAGGCGTACATCCAAGGGCAGACCCCTCTTAAAGGTTAAACAAATGGAATAACAAGTCTGGCACTTTGATCACCCAGTAAAGGGGAGAGCATAAGCCTATTGTCATTCGTCAAGCACATAATACACTGGTTAATCCAACCTAGTTAAAATTAGAAAAACTAAATGGGCTACTCTACTTGTGCACTTACATAGTTGTTAACTTTGAAGTGATTAGGAGATAGCAATGATTCTTTCCTTTGCAAGATAGCAATATTCTTAACTGAAAGAGATAGCCATATAGCAATGATCAATGAAACCAAGATTGCAATAATTTAGTTATCACCCTCATAATTAGAAACTATGTGAGATTGACATGCATGTTTTAACTTTCCTAATTAGAGTTGGATGAAAATTGTATGCAAGTTGCATGAACAATGGGTTACTCCCTCCTAATTAGAACTAGATGAAAGTTGTATGCAAGTTGCATGAACAATGAGTTACTCCTTCCTAATTAGAACTAGATGAAAATTATATGTAAGTTGCATGGGAATGTCTAAATCAGTCCTATTCAACACTTAGTGAAAAATGATTGTCTTCAGTGGACGTTTTGCACCAAACTGGATGAGTAGTCTCTTGATTTGCACCTGTAGTCCACAAAAATAAAAATTGAATTAAGAAGTTTGTAAATCAAATGGTTAAGTGAAAAACACATATTCTGAAAAATTTCATGAAAATATGATTGTTGACAGCAAAATAGATATGAAAATCAAAATCTACACGAAATTCTATGCTGTTTTTTAAAAAAATCCATGAAAATTTGATAGAAAATGTGAAAGGTATGATCGTTTGAAGTTTTCAAGAAAATGGGAGGTTTGACTGATTATATTTGATGAAATTGATCAAATAGGCTAAAAATACCTCCACTACTACAAAGTTTGTCGAATCCCCTTTCCAATGACTATAAATTTGTGAAAATCTGACCTTCCTGTAAAAAGCTATGCAAAAAAGAAAAAAATGCCCCTATTTTGCCAACATGACTATGTTAGAAATAAAAAAAAATAAAAAATAAGAAATAAAAAATTTAAATAAACAAAGAAGTTTATTTTTGTTTTTTTGTTTTTTATTTTTTATTTTTTATTTTGTTATTATTTTTTATTTTAATTTTTGAAAATAACCTAAACCTAATTTTTGTTTTTTGTTGGTTTATTTGGTTGTTTGTATTGTTTTTTTTTTTTTTTGTTGTTTAATGCTATTTTTTTGTGTGTGTGTGTGCAGGCAGGTGGTGGCTAGGTGGAGCTGTGGCGGAGCAGCAGCTGCAGTACAGAGGGACGACGGATGTAGGTGCAGGCAAGCAGGTGGCAGGCGAGCAGGGGTCACGGGGAGCAGCGTAGGTAGAGGGGGGAGAGGGGTTGAAGGGAGTAGCAGGGGGTGGCGGGAGTTAGGTTTAGAGGAGGCCGAGGGTAGGGTGCCGGGAGGGACGGGGTAGGTCGTAGGGTTTGGGGACTGGGGGTTTTGAGTGTAGGGAGCACGGGGAAGCGGGGAATGGGGAGTGGGTAAAGGGGAGGCCGAGGGCCTGGGGGTGGCGGGATCGGGAGTGGGGTAGGAAGGTACACAGGGGGGAGGGAGGGTGTAGGGAGCGGGGGAAGAGGGAGGCCGAGGGGCCTGGCGGTTTGGGCGGCGTGCAGGTTGCAGGGGGCTTTGGCCCCTTGCAAAAAAATTAAATTTTTTTTAAATTTTTTATTTTTTATTTTTTATTTGCTCTGTAAATTTTTTTTTTTGTTTGTATGATTTCTGTGTAAATTGTTTTTTTTTTTTTTGATTTCTGTGTAAATTTTTTTTTAAAAAAAATCTGAAAACAAAAAATAACTTTGTTTTTTTATTTTTAAAAAAATTTTGTTTGCTATTTTTTTTTTTAAATTTTGTTTGTTGTTTTTTTTTTCCTATTAAAACAAAACAGAAAAATGAATTTAATTCTAAACGATGTCTACAGAATTGTTTTTTTTTTTTTTTAGATTGTTTTTATTTTTATTTTTTTGTTTTGCAAAAATAGGCCAAAAGGTAAAAAAAAAAAAAAATTCAAAAAATTTTAAGTAATGAAAACTAGACAAATTATATGTTTTTTCTTACCTCTGAGGCCTTCCGGACTCAACGGTGAGCTCAGTTTGTGCGTAGGAGGTTGTTTGTGAAAGTCGATTCCTGAAATTTTACCTGAAACACACTTGAATATACAACAAAAAAACTTTCAAAACAAACACTCACAAACAAAATGGGTCAGATCACGGTGGGTGCCAAAAATGTTAGGGTAAAATGCGGTTTAATCAAATGAACAATATCAAACCCAAACATCAACAGAATAATGAAAACAAGAAAGATTGAATGAAAAGAGACAATGAACAATACAGTGCAAACCTTCCCTGTTTCAAAGCTTCTGTTGTTCGCCTATTACAACCGTCCTTTGTTGATGAAGTAGGCCCTCAGAGAGTGCACTCTTTTAGCTGTGTTGTAGGATGTCGGTAGTAAATGGCTGTTTTGATAAATAATGCTGTGAAGTAGAGCTTCAAAGCAAATGGTGATCTCAAATAGATTGTATTGGGGGTGCCAAAGGCACACGGGTAGAATTCTGCAGAGTAACAATACAAATAACCTGGATGAATAGAATGGAGGGATGAAGCTTCTTTTATAGACTCAGAAGAATGAGAATCAATGGTTGAGACGAAGTGTGATGATCAACGGCTGAGGATGGTTGAGGAATGTGCAACCAGTAGAAATATGACAAGTGTCTCATCTCCATCATGAAAGAGGGGACTTGACAACATTGATTGGAGAGTTAACTCTTTTAAATGATCAGTTAACAAACTTGATTAGTCAGTTGGAAGAATGAATTATGGAATTGACTGAATTCATTGAAGGATTAACTCAATTGACTAGTTAGTTAACACTTTTGATTGATTAGTTAACTAACTTCTGATTTGAGAATAAATAGGACATGTGGGTGAGGGGGAAAATAGGTAATTAAATATTAAATATATTTAATTACATGTGCAACCCGATGAGTTGGACAAGGTGAGGTGGAAAAGTGAGGTGTAAGTGTGAGGTGGATTTTTGGAATTAGAACTTAGGATAGAGGAATTTAGATAAATTAAATAATTTAGGATTATTTAATTGTGTAGGACATTAGAAGAATTTAGGGATTTTAATTAAATAAATTGAATTTATTTAATTATGGAATAGTGAATCGATTAAATAAATTTAGAATATTTATTTAATTGGTAGAAGAACGGAATAAATATTTAGAATATTTATTTAGTTGAATTGTGTCATTTTTAGGCGTATACACCCATTTTTAATCCAATTTATCCCACTAGCCAATTAATTAAATAAATCCTATTTATTTAATTAATTTCCCACCTTTCCTCTAATTTAAATAAATGAAATATTTATTTAAATTAAGTTAGCCAATTAATTAAATAAATTATATTTATTTAATTAATTCTCCCCTTTCTTCTAACTAATTTAAATAAAATATTTATTTAAATTAGCCCTCACCTTTATCCTCATCACAACACATGTCCCTCTCTCATAATTTAAATAATTTTTATTTGAATTATGTGTCATACTACAACTTTCATTTAATGCTTTGTCACACTACCAACTAATTTAAATAATTTTATTATTTAAATTAGGTCACCTCTATTCTTATCCCTACACTTGTCATAACACTATCTTTTATTAAATGAAGGGGCCTTGAAGGAATCACCTTTTAATCTTAGTCGGCCACATCACACAATTGACCTTTTAATCCTAGCCATCAATCCTTATCCCTCCTCTCCTATAAGTGAAGCATCAACCAAGCTGTTTGATGCATCAATCTTCAAGTATCATCATGCTGTCGAAATGATAGATAGATCCTCTCATAATTCATCTTCATAATAGTGTTATGCTATTGAAATAATGAGCAACCAACATTCCATTATCTATCAATGCATTCATCTAGAACATTGCAAGTAGACTAGGTGCATCTATTCCATTCTATTGAGTGTTGAAGACTTGGTTTGAAGGTAAAGGTATTGGGTATCATGCATTATCAATCATATTATTCTTTAAACCATTTTTCATTCACATTTTGGCATGCCCGTGGCTCTAACCCTCACTTTTTGCAGGTTTGTGTGTTCAAATTTGCAAATCTAACATTGTTTTTATCAAGTTTTAGAAATCAACTTTTGCAGGTTGGCTCCTATGCAAAATCTAACCTCATTGTTGAGTCTAGGAGGCCTCGCAGGTGAAGATTGACATAAAATTTGATGTATTTTGCTCATTGCAATTTTTTTGAATTTTTTTTTAAAATTAGGTTGTAGATCCGTACAGTATAGATTCATATCATACGGACTAGCCCTACACTCTGCATGCATCTTTATGTATATCATTCTTATCTATTTTTTTTGCATTTGAAGGTTTTTTGGGCATAACTCTGTTGACTGCATTTTTGTTGTGTCTATGACTAGGTTTTCTGGCATAAATTCCCTATCAACTTTGCAGAACTGCCATCTTTCTGGTTGAAACCCTCTACCACCCCTAGACCATGATTTTATGTTGTGATTTTCACCATCATATTGTGCTTGCATGGTTATTGGTCAGCTTATTGATTACATAATTTTACCTCTGCGTTTAGGTGAATGACAGTAAATGGTACATGTCGACTACCATTTTCCCAGATCTGTTGACTAATTCCTCCGCAACGCCTCTGCTCCATTTCCACCTTTCTACTATGCCGACCACCCACAACTACTTCCCCTATCGACCAAACGCCCGCTGTCTATCTCCATATCCACCATTCGTCATTGACAGTGTTGCAACCTTTCCCATCGAAATTCCTTCAACACTCCTTTCTGCCTCCTAGTCTTTATAATCTAGTCGCCTCCCCTCATTGACTCTTGTCTATGGCCTGGTTGCCACCCCCTATCATGATTCCCTCCACTCCCATACATCCTATCACCCCCATCCTTAGTCCTCCAACCAAATATTTCACCACTGGGACACCACCTTAAACCCTTTGTCGATCCCTTTACCAACTCTCGGTCGCCATCCATCTCATCCTGCGTCGCCATTTACACCCTGTCATCGACCACCAAATACCGCCCGCCTCCTACACCATTTTCACCACCAATCAACTGACTATCGCTTGTCCTTAAAGCCATCAACCAAACCCCCACTGCCTATGTTGACATCTTGTTGACCCCTAATCACCATATAAGCGTACATCCTGCCACCTTTGCTTCCAACCAAAATCTTGCCTCCCGATTGCCACCTACGATCCTTCCATATTTTGTGTCACCACTTTGGTGACACTCAAGTTGCTACCTCCATCAAATTCCTTAGCACCTATGCGTCAGTTGTGGTCACAGCATTGATCGGAAGAAGGGGGCTATCAGCCTTTACGCCCCTTTTTTATTTTACTCACCTTCAGCCCTTGGTCACATGAACTACCAAGGGTGCCACTCAACTTAGCTGCTAGACTTAACCATAGTCTCCTAATCACCGAATGTGACCACTCAAATTTAAACCGCTAGTTGTTTACTAACCGCTAGGGCTAACTCTTTTTCTCTCACATGCTAAAATAGGTAGTTTTTTTCAAACTTTCATAACTTTTGCATAACAGGTTGGATTTTTGTGAAACCAGTGGCGTTGGACAATTGGTTAGCCCAAATTCATTATGGTGAAGTTTTTATCAGGTAACTATATCAGGTTTGTTAGCATATTTCAGTCAAAGTCAACCTTATCTGCAAACTTCAAACAAGCATAACTTGAGCAAATTTTATCCGATTTTGACAATTTTTTTTTGAAACAACATAGAATTTCATGTAGATTCTTCTCATGCCATTTATTTTTCTGTCACTGATCATCTAAATCATAATTTCATTAGATTGCTATTTTTCACCTAACACATTGGTTTACAAGTTCCTTTATCTTTTTTTCCTTTTGGTGGATTCTAGATGAACATAGGGTGCTGTAACAACATCAACATCACCATCACCATCAGATATGAAGACAAATTTCTACATGCACATAACCCTTGTCTTTCATTTAATCAAAAACTTGTTTGCACTCACACGTCAATTTGGGCTTTAAAACATACTATTGTTTGCAATCACACTTTGACATTGGGCTTAAAATGAACTTGTGTCTTCATTCTCACATTTGGATCTGGGGTTTAAAAAGAACTTGTGTTTTCATTGTTTGGTGGATTTGAATGTGATTTTAGGTGTGTATGCTCTTCCCATGCACTTCGTGTGATCTTGAGAATCAAAAACATCTTTCATCCATTCATCTTCACAACACACATTTCAATTTCTAAAGGGAAATTAACATTACGAGTGTGAATCTAGTGTGTGTGTGTATGCTCTCTCCTCGCACTGCAAGGTGATCTTGGAGATCAAAATCACCCACTCAATTTTCTTTTTTGACCCTCCTAGGAGGCCTGCTTAGAGATACACCACTCCAAGGTACAACCTCAACTCTAGCATTCTAGCAGAGTCTAAAAAGCAAGGAGTGAATCGAAAGACACCCCTCTTGGAAGTTGAAATCTTATCATTCGGGCTAAGCCCCCAAGAACTTTATACCTTGGGGAAGTGAAGGTGAAGGGTGGGTTACCCCTTTCTCCCAACTGTGTGGCATTATTTCACTTTCATTTCACAGAATTGGCCCCCATACCTCGTGTATATTGGGGACATCCTTAGCAAACTTGTGCATCCTAGCTTAAGACCTATTGGCCACACCTTCTTGACTAATATTAGGCTAGTTGACGTGTCTTAAAGTGACTTCATAATCACAATAATCAATTTTCAAAGTCAAACTTGCTATTGTGTCTTATGTGAGTGATTCATGCATGTACATGTGAAATATTTTGTTTGAAATTTGCCCAAGTCAATCTATCAAAACAAACACATTCTACATCATTCTAAACATCCTTGTCATCACATCCATCCTATGCCAAGTCATCCTTCATCCTAATCAAAACCCTAATCATCTTTTTTATCCATTTCATTATCCCTAATCATCCTACTTGTCATATCCACATCATCATAGTCATTATCTACCCCCATCTATTTCGAGAGTCTACCTGCGTCTTCCTCCCCCACCTATCCTCTCAAGGGGGAATCATTCCACATCATCCAATCACTCCATCCTAGTCATCCTAATCATCCCTCTTATCTATCTCATCCCTAATCATTTTAAGCCTTCATCATAATCTAAACCAATTCCACTTCATCTATAATCCAATCAATTTATTATCCACCTCATCCCTAATCATTTTAATCCCTCATCATTATCCTAATCACTCCACATCATCATTCTAGTTCTGATCCATCACTTGTCAAAATGGTTGTGATCATTAACAAGCCTAGGTCAAATCCAAGACCCAAACTCATACTTCGAGGAGTCCCTCCTGCTAGCTCCAATGATGAGAAAAATCTAAGACCCAAACTCATACTCTGAGGAGGCCTCCTTCTAACTCCAATGATGTGAAAAATACAAGATACAAACTCATACTCTGACGATGCCCTCCTCCTAGCTCTAATGATGATGAGAATTTTATAGATTATGATGTATATCTTGATGAACAAGCTGAAATATAAAGACTTAAACATGTGTGTACCTCCATCCCAACACTAGAGTAAAAGATCCTAGCACAAGAACTACAAGACATCATCCAAAGACTTCACCAACTAGCCCAAATGCAACAACCCCTAGACTAAAAGACCATACAACAACTACAAGCCATCGTCCAAAAACTCCAACAAAACCAATCACCTCAAATACAACAATTCCTAGTCAAAATCCAATAATTCATACCTACCCACCAATTCCAAACCCAACAAACACACCCCCTATCCATTCAACAATCACAACCACAATATCAACAAATTCCACCTCAACCCCAAATCCATTCACAAGATTATCCAAGTCACCCCTTGCAACAAGATCAAGTGTCGTTAAGTCCTCATGCTACCTTTGACAAGGGAAAGACCACTCTAGCTTATGTATCCTATGAGTACCCTCCATCACCATCAAATCAAATGCCTATCCCAAAGCCTACTAGTCCTATACCAACACCACCATGTACTCCCAATCCTAATTCATTGGTCCCTCAACCTTCTAATCCATCAAGCCCTTCATTATCCTTCCCACCATCTAATCCTCCATCAACTCCATGCCCTAAATTCAAATCATACAAAAGAAAACCTATGGAGTCATCCAAATCTACCCATTCGAGGTCAATCCCATCTAGCACAAGCAATCCTAATACCAATTCATCCAATCCCTTTGACCCTCCATCCAATCAAAATCAAACTCCTAAGCCTACAACATCTTCCACCCCTTTTATCCCTCCACCATGGGATCTATCCACTCCTAATACTAATATATCCAACACCCCTATTATCCCTCCACCTAATCCTAATCCTAAGCCTACACCATCTACCATTATTATCCATCCATTATATTTGTTGGCAAGAGACACTGCTACGCATAATAGGTGTTGTCATTGATGGAAACTAAGACTATTCCACTCATCCGCATAACATAACTTGCTCATACCGGAAGTCAGAACAAGAATATTTCTAAGTCCGGGTTGTTAGAAACAGGCAATGTGATAGGGTCCGATAACTTGGTCCGGATCCCTCCGGTGGTAAATCATAGTGTGCTGCAGATCTAAGGGAATCTTAAGGATTGTTAGGACAATCTAAATCTAGAATTTTAGCCTTCGGTGACAAAGGGATTAAAAGTTATGAGCATCTGAGTACCGGGTCCTAATATGACAGGACAGTTCAGTGAAGAACAGGCCAACTTGTGTTAGATCCTTGTGCGGATCTAGTAGAAGTGTTTTGGTGAGTTGTGTATGGGATATAATGTTAGTGGCCGACAAGAATTGTGACCTGCAAGTGTTATTTATGGAACGCATCAATATTGATGTATGGATTCAGCCGACAAGAACAAAGTTCTTATATTGTTTGTTAAGTTCTTCATAAGGTCGACAGATAAGTGATTGAGCTTGTTGATGCGGATATATATAACTAATGGATTTGAGTGATGTGAATTGTGATGGTGAAGTGAATATGAAGTAAGTGCGAAAAAGGCAGATAGAAGTGCGAAAGAGAAGAGATCTGAGGTCTGGATTATGGCAGAGCAATAAACAAGGCAAAATAAAGATGAAGTGTGTAAAATCAGTATTCTGTGCTTAACCGGAACTGAATTCTTGCATTGGCAGATGTTACTTATCAGTTCAACAATTTGTAATCCTTTTGTAAACATTCTTGTAGGCAGTGAGCCTCTCTTGAGCAGTGAGCCCGAATGCATGTGCATTCCCCTCTTTGTAATACTTTTAACAAAGTATAATCTTTGTGGGTTAACCCCCATCGTGGTTTTTCCCTTAACCGGGTTTCCATGTCAAAATCTTGGTGTCAAGTGTGTTATTTATGTTTCTGCTCATGCTTTATTAATTCTTGCTTTTCATGATTATGCCATTAATCTGTTAAGAAGTGGTAAAGAAGAATTAGCTGCAGTAAGCTTTAAAAGTTTTAAGACAACTGATTCTCCTCCTCTCAGTTGTCAGCCCTAATTCCAACAATTGGTATCAGAGCAAGGTTCCTTGAAAGAAGCCTAACAACTTGAGGAGAATCTGGGAAGGAGTTTCAATGGGTTCACTCAAAGAACAACTTCAATTGGCTTTAGAAGATCTTGATCAGTCCAAAGCAGAAATAGATGATCTGAAAGAAAACCTTAAGGATGCTGATGATTGCATTGACTTGCTAAAGGATAAACTAAAGAAATCAATGGAAAAAAGGAAGGAACTACTTCATCAGCTTGCTAATCTTACTGAAGAAAAGTACATGAATGAGGCTTTAGAAGAAAAGACAAAGGAATGTGAGAAGCTGACAAAAGAAGTTTCTATTCTAAAACATGAGACGGAATCTGGGGTAATGAGGCTAACCAAAGAAATTGAACAAAGGAAGAAGACTAAAGAAGACCTAAATCAAACTCTAAAAGAAAGAATTGAAGAATGTTGCAAATTGGATAGAATAGCTGGCCATCTAGAGTCTGATCTACAAGAAAGCATAGACAATGAGAGAGAACTTAAGAGGCAAATTGTCATTCTCAGACATGACCTAGAAGTTGCAAATAAATACAAGGAGAAGTTCAAGATAAGTTCAGCTAAACTTGAAGCACTGCTTGAAAGTCTAAAAAAGGCTGATGACAAGCATGGTCTTAGATATGAGAAAGGTGAAAGCTCTGGATTCGGATAAAGAAATTTTCAACCAAGAAATGGGATAAATAGACCCAGAAGACCTCCGGTAAGATAGCCTAATGCTCAAAGATATCCATCATTCAATGGAAATTGTTTTAATTGCAATAAATTTGGTCATAGAGCTATTTAGTGCAAAAGCAGAGTAAATCAAAATGGTCCATCCTTCTCCGGTCAATGCTTCAAGTGTAAGAGGTATGGTCATAGATCAAATGAATGCAGAAGTATGATAATAAATAAATCTAACAATAGAGGAAATGAGAACTCTTTCAATGGTTACTACTTTACTTGCAATGGATTTGGACACATGGCTAATCAGTGCATATCAAGAGGAAATCAATTATATAAGCAAAGAAATATTGTGTGCTTTAATTGCAATAGATCCAGTCATTTTGCAAGATTCTGTAGAAGTAGGAATAATGAAAGAAGAGGTCCAGTAAATAGAAAACTGGATGAGCAGAGACAAGACAAAGGCAAGGGAAAAATTGATGTGAATAAGATCCAGAATGGAATGAGTAAGACATGGGTCAAGAAAAGTGTTGTGAATAATAGTAATAGGTCTGCATCAGAATCCAGAGCTGATAATTCCTTCGGGAATTGAGTCAAAAGTTCTGGCTCAGGGGAGTTGCATTGAAAATCAAATTCCCCCAGTAAGTGGGTGCCTGAATCTAGCACAATGAGAAAAGATAATTTTGGTTACTACAAATTAGTTAAAAGAATTTCTGGGAGAAAAGAAGTGGATTTAACGATTTGCGAAGTGATTCATAAGTAACTGCATCAAGAAATAGAGTAATCGGATAAAGTTAGGGCAACACATTTATTACAATGACAAATTAGGTTTTGCAGAGAATAAAAGGTCTCTCACTCAAGCATTTGAATCACTTTGCATTTGAAGAGAACAAGAAGAAGAAAATCTAAATCAAAAATCCAGAGATTGAAGAAAGAAGAACGAATTCGACCAGAAATTGATCATCCCTAACTCCGTGGAAGAAAAAGGTACCTTTTGTGAAACTTTGAATCTGTAATATGTTGAGATGGATACTCCTCTTGTTGTTGATATTACTGAAAGGCCTCATCCAAAATTTAAGAAGCATCCTTACAAGTCAGTCGAAGTCAAACCATTAGGTGCATTTTCTAGTGTCGCATACAGAGTACTGCATGTAGAAGATATTAGGGCATACATCCATTGCAATATGGATGAATTTAGAAATCAAAGATTGCTGGAATTATTTGTGAACCATCTAAAGGATGATAACCAAGATTTGAAACCAGAATTCAAAACCCTAGAGAGCAAACATTTTTTACAAGTCATTGAATTTTTAACATTTGATGAGAGTGAGTGGGTTTGTTACATCTTGAGCCGAATGCATGATGAGTTCATATGGCTATTAAAACCCTTCAAGATTACAAAGGATGTTATCAGAAATGTAACTAGGTTAAATTTAACTGGTGGATTACCCATGTTGAAATCTGTGAAAAACCAAACTGTTACCGATGCAATCGGTGCAAAGTTTGACAAGAGGGCAATGACCATCAATGACATTATAGAACCGGATGTTAAGTTTTCTTCCATGGTGATTGGCTACAAGATTTATCACTCCAGCAGGGAGAATTCTGTCTCCGAAACTGCCATATATATAGCATATCAAATGTTGAAAGAAAATGCAAATTATAACCTATGTGAGCTATTACAGAATCAACTGATTGAGAACTTGAGCAAAATTAAGAAGGACAAGAAAAACATTTTCAAATATGGTTCTCTGGTCATATGTTTATTCTTCTACTTCATGAATGAAGTGCTTGGAGTAAAAGGTGTACAATGGGCTAGTAACAGACTGGTTTTAATACAAATAAGAGATCATCTACATAGCATTGGAGATTATAAGGCACATAAAACTGCAATATAGGGGTACTTTAAAAAATTTCAGAGTATGATGCACTCAAGGGAAAGAATCCCCAAATCAATAGTTGAGAAGTATGAGAATGAAATTTGTTTTATGGTAGACACTGATCAGTGCCTACTGGAGGTTGTGGAACCCATAACTGTATGGATTATGCCTATGGGCTATGAGGTTGATGAAAAGATCTTGGATATGTATGCTCAACATCTTCTGAGCAAATCAAAAGACACCTCTATTGAAAGGTTTAGAACGTATAAGGAGCTAAGTCTAAAATTGCATGTTGAGCTTAGACAACCAGAGATCAAGAGAAAAGTTCAGTGGCAAGTTGAAAGGTATGCTGAGAGCATTGGCCTAACCAAGGAAGTAGTGAAACAAAACAAAGAAAGAATTGAAAAGGCTAAAAAGGAGAAACATGATAAGAAACAAGAAGATGCTCCGGTGGAATCATCCTCCACTTCAAGAACTACTAGAAGCTCTGACACCTCTGTTCCCCTTAAACCTACAAAACTGGAAGACAAATCATCCGGTGAGGAAAAGAAAAGAACAAAAGTAATGGCAAAAATGCCATATGGAAGTTTGGAAGAAAAGGATGAAGAGAAGACAGATACAAATGATGAACTTAAGGAGCTAAAGGCCACAGGTGCTAAACCTGTTAAAGTATCAGAAGAGAAGATTTTTGGAAGCAAGAAGACAATAAAGAGACAAAAATCAGAAGCTGATGCTGAAAAGAAAATTCCCTCTGTGAAAAACATTGTCAAGAAAATCACTATTGAATGGAACTTAAAACCATTAACTAAATTCTATAATCTCTGCAATAATGATGACAAAAGACACTTAGAAGAAGCTACTATCAAGTACCTAAATGTGTTCAATCGAGCACTAGTAGAAATTTTGTCAGAAGTTCCAAAAGGTCTAAGGGATATATTGGAAATTAGGAAAGAAGCTGCCAATGCAAAAGATATGGAGTTGAGAGAACATGTACTGACCACTCTATGTCCGGTAATCTCCAGCAGAGAAGTAGACAAAATCTTCAAAGAGGTGAAAAATGAATTTAGGAGCAAGAAGAGAATGAAAAAACTGATGATTGGAGAAATAGATGAAATAGTTCAAGAAACTGAACAGATTTTAAGAAAAGCATTAGACAAGAACAAGTTCTTTGTTGTGTCAGATGAGCCTGCTGATGACACACCAGTCCCGGATGAAGAAGAACAACAGAGGGATGAGCAACAATATGGAATAGATGACTCCTTTGTTCCAGAAATGGAGCAAATAAATAAGGAAGATACAGAGATGGTGGATAAAACTGATGATACAGGAGATACTCTAACTCCTAATTAATCCAGAAAAGAAAACAATGTTGAGAATACTGCTGCTACACAAGATCCTCTAGAATAAATTGCAAATGGTGAGGACAAAGGAAAGAATCCCCCTGCAGATGACACAGAGAAAGATGAAGCAAAAAATGAAGAAGTCAAAGGTAAGGAAGATAAAGCAGAAGAAGATGGTGCAAATGTTGATGCACCCAAACAAAATAGTCCTATCACTGAGAAAACCCAAGGAAAGGAAGGTGATCTAGAATTTGTGGCAAGAGACACTACAGATGCAGTGAAGAGTTTTCTAAGTAAAGAGATGCTAGAGTTTGATGAACCTTAACTGATTCAAGGACCACTCAGCCTAGATACTTTCACATCGGTCCAATTGATGAAGATAGCATCTTTCACACAAGCCAAGGCAAGAGAAAAGGTATTGAAATCTCACATAGAGGACAATGAGCTACTAGGCCTTGCATCCGGCATATTGGAGAAGCTAATGCCAATGTTTTAGAAGAATCCATCTGATTCTCCCTTTGGAAATCTAAAAACCTTGTAAATTCTGTAAGTACACACTTTGAGTCCTTTGAAAAATCTACAGAAGTTAAAGTTCAGAATGATTTTAATAGTAAAAGATTTGATGCCCTCAAAGGCATGATTGGATTAGATAGATTGGCGTTAGATAACAATATAAAGAGTATTCAAAATGCTCTTTCAGAAGGAGGCAACATATATAAGTTTTGTTTATCTACTCCTAAAGTCATAGAGGATATAGAAGATAAAATAAAGGACTCCAAACAGAAATTGTCAAGTATGTCCCAAGCTTTTGATCTGTTGACAGTATTAGTGGCAGATAAGGAATGCCAAACAATCAGCCTAATGGAATAAATAAATAAGTCGACTAGAGAAAAGGAGAACATTGAAGCAAGAATGGGTGAGCTTCGGGGACTGATTTCCCTTAAGATAGAAGCAATGTTCAATGCTATGTCAGAAGCCCAAACTATTGCACAAATAGGTGATCCCATTGACCTCCGGAAGGCTGAAGCACAAGCTTTTTTGCTTAATGGCCACATCTCAACTTTGATTAGTATGAAGAAGAGTTGGGATACAGAGTTGGCCCTGCTGAAAAATATTTTTAGAGATATACTTAAGTATATGTAAATACAACTTAAGGATTGGTTGTACATATGTGGCATTATATACAAAATTTTTAGGTGAATCTTGGTTTGCGGATTCCATCCTTTGCCATTGATGTCAAAGGGGGAGTGAAGAGCAATAAAAAATGAGGAATCCAGCAAAGGGGGAGCTTTGGAAATAGTGGAGAGCACAAGTGTACAGAGTAAAGGGGAGTAGCTCCAACACTTAGTCATTTTTCACTAAGTGTTGCCATCAATGCCAAAGGGGGAGATTGTTGGAAAGAGACACTGCTATGCATAACAGGTGTTGTCATTGATGGAAACTAAGACTGTTCCACTCATTCGCATAACATAACTTGCTCATACCAGAAGTTAGAACAAGAATATTTCTAAGTCTAGGTTGCCAGAAACAGGGTATGTGACAGAGTTCGGTAACTTGGTCCAAATCCCTCCGGTGGTAAATCATAGTGTGCTACAGATCTGAGGGAATCTTAAGGATTGTCAGGACAATCTAAATCTAGAATTTTAGCCTTCAGTGACAAAGGGATTAAAAGTTATGAGCATCTGAGTACCGGGTCCTAATATGACAAGACAGTTCAGTGAAGAACAGGCCAACTTGTGTTAGATCCTTGTGCAGATCTAGTAGAAGTGTTTTGGTGAGTTGTGTATGGGATATAATGTTAGTGGCTGACATGAATTGTGACTTGCAAGTGTTATTTCTGGTACGCATCAATATTGATGTATGGATTCAGCCGACAAGAACATAGTTCTTATATTGTTTGTTAAGTTCTTCATAAGGTCGATAGATAAATGATTGAGCTTGTTGATGCAGATATATATATATATATATATATATATATATATATATATATATAACTAATGGATTTGAGTGATGTGGTGTGTGATGGTGAAGCGAATATGAAGTAAGTGTGAAAAAGGCAGATAGAAGTGTAAAAGAGAAGAGATCTGAGGTCCGGATTATGGCAGAGTAGTAAACAAGGCAGAATATAGATGAAGTGTGTAAAATCAGTATTCTGTGCTTAACCGGAACTGAATTCTTGCATTGGTAGATGATACTTATCAGTTCAACAAATCTATAATCCTTTTGTAAACATTCTTGTAGGCAGTGAGCCTCTCTTGAGTAGTGAGCCCGAATGCATGTGTATTCCCCTCTTTGCAATACTTTTAACAGAGTATAATCTTTGTGGGTTAACCCCCACAGTGGTTTTTCCCTTAACTGGGTTTCCACATCAAAATCTTGGTGTCAAGTGTGTTATTTATGTTTTTGCTCATGCTTTATTAATTCTTGCTTTTCATGATTATGTCATTAATCTATTAAGAAGTGGTAAAGAAGAATTAGCTGGAACAAGCTTTAAAAGTTTTAAGACAACTGATTCACCCCCTCTCTCAGTTGTCAGCCCTAATTCCAACAATATTGTCCATCCACCCATACACTTATGAAGGATGTGATCTAATGGCTATTATTAAGGAATCAACTATGTCACCAAACACCTATTCTTGAGCCTATCAAAGAGTCTTCCAATACCATGTCTAGTCCTTCAACCCCATCATGTAGTTCACAACCTATTGAGCCTATTGAAGAGTCTCCCACCATGAGTCCAATTCAAGATCCATTATACCCTCATGTTGGTGATTGTCAAGAGCCTATCAAGCCTCTCCAAGAGTCTCCCACATCCACTTCCATTAAACCACAAGAGCTATATCAAGAGTTTAATCTAAAGCATGTGGAAACATTAGCCCTTAATACAAATCAAGATCAAAGCCCTTCCATTCAACCCATCCATAACCTATATCTTTTCCATGATCAAGATATTATCTATTATGATGCCCCTATCCATGAGCAAATTGATCCCATCCATAGCACACTTAATCCTATTTATGATCAATCTCCAATCTATGATCAAGATCCTATATATGATCAAGAAAACCATGATGATCCTCTTCACCAACTTTATACATTCCATGACCAAGATATTATTGCCCCACCTATCCATAATCCCATAACCATCCATGAGCAAGATATCCAAATTGCTCCTATCCATCTCCCATCTAGCCCTATCCATGATCCCACAACATCCACTTCCCTTGATGAGACACTTGGCTCCTAAGTGAACATAGATGATCAAACAAATAGCTTGGATCTTAATGAGCATAATGATAAGCAAGCTCCTAATGATCCTTCATCACCCACTATCGACCATATTTCAAATCCACCATCATATCCCCTTGGTCTTACCACCTTCATCCATGAGTGTTCTTCTCTAGGAAAGCAACAACCCCTATCCACAACCTCACCTTCTCCATCACATAATGAGCTCGTCTCTAGTGTCCAAAACACCCCTAATCCCATTGTCCATCACATACTCCAGAAAATGAACTATCAAGGTAAAGGCTCAGGCATTCATAAACAAGCTATTTTGGAGCCTATCCATGTCAAGGTCCCTCCATGCTCATATGGCCTTGGATATACACCCAAAGGAAAACAATCTCAAGATGTTGGTACTTCCTCCACTCCTCCTAGATCCACATCCTTTTATTCCAAATCCCATGCATCCTATCATACTGCTAAAACATATGTTGCCATTCCACCTCCTTCATCCAAATCCCAAAAGCATGTGACCATACACCTTCCACCATCCACTTTACCTCCAATACTTTCAACTCCTAATATCCCTCCATCCACTTTACCTCCACTACTTCCAACTCCTAACATCCCTCCATCCACTTTACCTCCATTGCTCCCAAGGCCTAATACCCCTATCATCCAATCCCCTTGTCCATTTAGCCAAAAACTCACTTTTGATCCATCCATCCATAAATTCCCTTACATTCCTAATCATGATCAACAAATGCACACATAGTCTAAACATGAAGCTTTCACCAATCCTAAGGGATTCAAACATAAAAATTTGGATGCCTCCTTCCATAAAGAAACAAATCATAAATATCCTCATGCCTTAGGCCACAAATACAAAGAATTAAAGCCTAATCCTTCCAAAAGGCTACCTAAACCCATATGTCCAAAAGAAAAGGCCGAGAATAAAATGGTTTGGGTACCTAAGCAAGAAGAAGTCAAGTCAAATGAAGCATCCACATCTCAAAAATCCCAACAATCCTCTTCCATCCAAAAATTTCAAAAATCCCTTTTCATTCAAAAATCTCAAATTCCTTCATCCCACAAGAAAAATAAAAATCATAAAAATCCTAAGTCTATGTGGGTACCTAAATAACTAAATTGACCATCTCCTAAGAAAACATGTCCATTTCTTCTTACACCTCCCCAAATCGAAAGCTTCAATGTTTATCACGGTGTGTGCAACCATTGGTCTTGGTTCCCTTCCATTCCACAACATTTCCAAATACCTCCATCTCCCCATCTTTCAATGATTATCCTACATATCTTCCCCATCACTTCCCTATGTTCCATGCTTTTGCGTAAGCCTTTCATCCATCATTGTGCATGAATCCATCCATAATCCACATCATAATCCACTATCCTTTCCTCCACATGCCACATCACAATCCATTGTCCACCTACTCCATCTCCCTCTTTCATGCAATCCTTTACCAACATCTATGAGCATAATGACATTTGACATGGTCCATATGCGACATTCATCTCTAATGGGACAATATCACCTTTGATGGAACTAGATGCTTGAGTCCCTCTTATTCATATCTACCTACCCTATCCAAATATCCCATAAAAAAATCAAAATAGTAAAGAGAAATCCCTTTGTCCAACGGTGAAAACCACCCCTGGTGGCGCCTTGGATAAATACCATGATGAAAACCTGGCAAACATGCATCATGTGTAGGTTGATCTTCTATGTCACTTACACTTGGGGGCACGCTGTCTCATCCAAACTATCTATCCCATCATACCATTTCCATACCATTTCCTATCCTATCCTACCATACTTAGCCATTATACCCACATACCTATCATATTGAGTCCATCCATCCTCCCTTCCTCTTTTTGATCTTGATAAAGATATGGGGGCAAAATTTTGACATATGTTTTGGATATCTCTTGATATACCTCATCCTCTCCAAACCAATCCTATCATCATCTTATTGTCATAAGCTTTGTCATGTAAAAATCCTAAGTATTACATCAAGAATGGGGCATGTTATTCCTATAAGACATAGTTTTTGGAGATCACATCCTAGCTCCTTTATGATGCATGCATCCATTCCATTCCATTTTCTATCCTTTTATCCATCCCTTTATCATGAGTCTTCCATCTTATTTACTATCGCCCACCCTTTTATCCATTCATCCAATCCCACTTCCATCCTAGCTTCTAGACTTGGTTTTCCCTTGTCATTGGTACCTAGCACAAAGGCTATCCAATTGTCATCCAATGCCATTCCTCAAAATATTCCACAAAAATCCAAAAAAATCAAAATATTCCACAAAAATTAAAAAAAATCAAAACATTCCACAAAAATCCCAAAAAAATCAAAATATTCCACAAAAATCCAAAAGATCAAAATATTCCACAAAAATAAAAAAATAAAAATATTTCCAAAAATACAAAAAAAATTCCCAAAAAATACAAAATTAAAACATTCAAAAATACAAAAAAATAAAAAACATTTCAAAAATATAAAAAAACCAAAAAAATTCCAAAAATACAAAAAAATTAAAAAATTTCAAAAATCCAAAAAAATCAAAACATTTCAAAAATAAAAAAAAAATCAAAATATTCCCAAAATACCAAAAAATCAAAACATTTCAAAAATCCCAAAAAAATCCAATCTATCAAGTCCATCCAATCATCAAATCAAATCAAATCAATCCATCAAGTCAATAAAATAAAATCATCAAGTCAAATCAAATAAAATCAATTCATCAAATCATATCAATCCAAAAAACCCAAGCAATAAATCCAAATGCAAGTCATCATAAATCCATACCAATCAAGTCAATCAATCTTCTCAAATTATCCAGTCACATCCTTTGGTCTTGATCCTAATCTTGACGTAAACCAAATCAATCAATCAATCAATCATCACACATCAATCATATCAATTATCTTATGCAAATTGTCAAACTCTTGAAACCAACCAAGCGTCTTATACGAGGTGTCTCATTTATGAAATTAGACGTAATCCTATCATTAGTCTTATACAAGTTGTTGCATCGTCAAAACCAGAATTGACGTCTTATACGACATGTTTCCTTCCCTGAAACCAGACACTACTATCATCAATCATTATCAATCATTGGTTTACAGCTTGACAGGGGCAATACCTTATTTATTTTTATATTATTTGTGCATGCTTGCTTGTGTGTGTTATCATTTTATCTTGCATTTGTATCACATCGATATCATTCCAACTAATATTCATATTTTGTGTATACATTGGAATAGCTTTTTGCACTATCCTTTGCATCTAAGGTCATATCATGCCTTTTGTGCATCAGGACTTTAATGCTCTAAGTTTACTTCCTCATACATTTAGACAAGATTGTATTACCCTGGGTGCACAAGACACATCATCACCTTGGTCTTTACTCGGTGCATAATGTCTAGTGCTATATCAAACTTCATGGTTGCTCACCTTCATTGCAGCATAATGTATCATTCATTTCTTCTATCCATTCCCTTATCTTTGTTCCTTGACCAATCCTTTTCATTTCAAGAGCATACTCGTGTTCTTCCAACCCGCCTATCATCTCAAGGGAGCATCATCATATCCTTACATCATCTTCCTATCCTTATATCATCATCCCATTTTTTATCCATGCATCCTTTTCCTCGATCCACACCTTATCTTCTTTGAAATGATTTTACTTCTCTTAATCACAACATCACCTCAAAGAGGGGCAAAATGTAGACACCTAAAATTGTCCATGTCTTACAACACACCTTATCGATACATTACTTGAGACATCTTATGGCATTTTGTCTTAGGTCCCTTACATAATCCCTCCATCACCTAATTAGTTAAATAAATCTTATTTATTTAACTAATCTCATTTTTAATCCAATTTATCTCACTAGCCAATTAATTAAATAAATCCTATTTATTTAATTAATTTCCCACCATTCCTCTAATTTAAATATATGAAATGTTTATTCAAATTAAGTTAGCCAATTAATTAAATAAATAATATTTATTTAATTAATTCTCACCTTTCTTCCAACTAATTTAAATAAAATATTTATTTAAATTAGCCCTCACCTTTATCCTCATCACAACACATGTCCCTCTCTCATTATTTAAATAATTTTTTATTTGAATTATGTGTCATACTACAACTTTCATTTAATGCTTTGTCACACTACCAACTAATTTAAATAATTTTATTATTTAAATTAGGTCACCTCTATTCTTATTCCTACACTTGTCATACCACTATCTTTTATTAAATGAAGGGGCCTTGAAGGAATCACCTTTTAATCTTAGCTCCATCCACATCACACAATTGACCTTTTAATCCTAGCCATCAATCCTTATCCCTCCTCTCCTATAAATTAAGCCTCAACCAAGCCATTTGATGCATCCATCTTCAAGAAAATCATGTTGTCGAAATGACTCTAGATCCTCTCATCATTCATCTTCATACTAGTGTTATGTTGCTGAAATCATGAACAATCAACATTCCATTATCTATCATGCATTCATCTAGAACATTGCAAGTAGACTAGGGTGCATCTACTCCGTTCTATCAAGTGTTGAAGACTTGGTTTGAAGGTAAAGGTATTAGGTATCTTGCATTATCAATCATATAATCCTTTAAACCATTTTTCATTCACATGCATAATAAGAATTTGAAGGCTAATAAGGGTTGAAATAGTATTGAGGGTTTAATATTTTAATGTACAACTGATTCACCCCCCTCTCAGTTGTCCTGCACATACTAACAATTGGTATCAGAGCTAGGTTCCTTGAAGAAGCTTAACCACTTGGGGTAGATCCGGATGGTGCATAGGAAAGGTATTGAGATTCCCTTGTTTGATGGAACAAATTATGCTTTATGGAAGATCAAGATGGAAAGCTTTCTTGTCTCATTAGGGTATGGTGTATGGAAGTCAGTTGAAAAGGTATATACTATACCTACTGGTGGTCCAAAAGATAATGATGAGATTAAAGACGTTGAGAACAATGGAAAGGCAAGGAGTGCTCTTTTGAATAGTCTTTCTGATTCAAAATTAGTGAAAGTAATGAGTTGCAAGACTGCTAATGAGATCTGGAAGAAGCTGGAAAGTATCTATGAAGGAGATGACAAGGTCAAGCAAGCAAAGATGCAGAATTTGAAGACCAAGTTTAAAACCCTAAAAATGTCAGAGGATGAAAATATTGCAAGCTACATGCAAAGAGTGGATGAAGTTGTAAACTCCATCAATGGTCTTGGTGGAAAGTTGGAGGAAAGTGAAGTGGTAAACAAGGTACTAAGAACTCTTCCAAAATCTTAAGTGCTAAAGTTTCTACTATTGAAGAAGTTCAATATTTGGATAATTATACTAGGGATCAATTGTATGGTACTTTAACTACTTTTGAATTGAGAGAGTTTGATCAAGATGATTCAAGAAAATAGATTTATTATAAGGTTAGCAAGACATAAATGAATGATGAGTCAGATCTAAATGATTTTGATGAAGTGGAAGCAAATTTTGTAAGTACATTGAAAAAGAGCTCTAGAAAATACAGAGGTAAGTTACCCTTCAAATGTTTTAGTTGTGGAAAGATAGGTCATTATGCTTCAAAATGTTCGGTCAGAATTTCAAATGACAAATACAAGGATAACAAAGGTAAATCAATCAAGAGGGGTTATTATGTTAAAGAAGATGATATCATATCTGATGATGAGTCTGACTATTTGGATGATGAAAGTGATGAATGCTTGTTCATGGCTTTGAATGTTGGAACTAATTCTACTAACTCTAAAAAATGTATGAAGGAAATTGCTCCAAAAATAGGGCACAATATCAAAGGAGCTTAGGTATCTGCTTTTTATGAAAGAGAAGAGGAAAACTACTGGATAATTGATAGTGGATAAGAATACGTTTGTTAATGTCGAGACATTTGATGGAGGTTTTGTTAAGTTTGGAGATGATACATCTGCTAAGATTTGTGGAAAAGGTTCAATTAGTTTTGATGGCAACCACAATACAAATGATGTTCTCTATGTCAAGGGTCTCTGGCATAATCTTCTAAGTGTAGGATAAATGTGTAGCAGAGGATATAACCTTGTGTTTCAGGATGGTGGTTATGAAATTAGAAAAGAAAATTCTAGAACTTTGGTTGCTACAGGAACAAGGACAAAAGGAAATGTATATCAGCTCAAAGGTGATAATGGTATGTTCTTTATAACTCAAATCAATGAAAGTTGGCTATGGCATAGAAGAATGTGTCACATCAATTTTGATAGCCTAGTGAGGATCAACTCTACTCAAGCTATGAGAGATCTACCAAGAATTACAAAGCCTATCAATGTAATTTGCAAGGAATGTTAGATTAGGAAGAAAACAAGAAAGAATTTCAAAATCAAAGAATATTCTACCATAGGACCCTTGGAGTTGGTACATATAGATCTGTGTGGACCTACAAGAATAGGAAGCTTTCAAGGTGACAGGTATTTCATGTTGTTGATTGATGATTACTCTAGAATGACTTGGGTAACCTTTCTCAAAGAAAAATCAAAATCTCTAGATAAGTTTAAAGCATTTAAAGTTATGGTTGAAAATGAAATAGATTTGAAAATCAAGTGCTTGAGGTCTGACAGAGGTGGTGAGTTCACCTCCAATGAGTTTAACTATTTTTGTGAAGATCATGGAATAAAAAGGTATTTGTCAGCTCCTAGGACTCCTCAACAGAATGGAGTTGTGGAAAGAAAGAACATGACCGTTCAGGAAGCAACAAGGACAATGTTGAAAGAAGCAAATCTACCAGATATCCATTGGAGAGAAGCTATTCACACCACAGTCTACATACAAAACAGAGTGCAAGAAAGGTTCAATAGTTCAAAGACTCCATATGAACTATGGTATGGAAGAACTGTTGCAAGTATGAGGTAAACCAGTGTTGTCATTGATGTCAACATACTCATATTGCTTTAACAAGAAGGATTCAATGAGCAGTGTGCTGAGGATATTGAGAAAATTAGCCTCAGTCAGGAACAGTAAAGAACAGTGATGAGAAGAAGGCAAATGTACTGTATAGGATGCCAACCGGAGGATGCGGATTAAAGGGTTTGTAGATATGAGTCTTGAGATGCCTCAGTTAAGATTTTAGAGGTCCGCATGAAGATCTGAAGGAGTTGTGGTTGTCGGTGTAGAATCGGTTCCGACAAGTATTCAGAGGTGACAGAGGATCACAAAAGGGTCCGGTGAGGTCCAGAACTATATAATCCTAATCTGCGGATTGGAAGGAGTCTTTGGGATGTCCTTGTGATGTGCCATCTCAAGTTGTGTATGATTTGGAGGTCCGGAAGTACCTCTTGCATTGTGACAGTGGCGACAGACAGTGTTCTTGAAGTTCTGGATAAGCAGGATAAGAGATTTCAGTAAGTAAAGGAAATGCGGACGTACCTGGTCATTCAGGCAGGCTTGTGAAGGTTCTTGGATGATGTTGAGGTTGTGTTGATTGGTCCGCATTGATAGTAGAGCCCAGAATTGAAGATATTCTTCCGGATGAAGTTCTTGCTCTGTTTAGCTGACCGGATGAGTTGTTCATCCTGCGAATGTTCTTATGGTGGCTGACCGGATGTGTCATTCATCTTGCGGATATTCTTATGATTGATTGCCGACTTAGATGATTGTTCCTAAGTTGATGTCTTGTATAAATAAAGATTTGTGAGTTCATTTTGAAGTGTGGCATTGTGTGGAAAAAAGTGGTGTAGCGAAGAGAAGTGCAGAAGGCAGGGCAGATGTTTCTGGGCTTAAATGGAACTGATCCAGACATGGTAATGATGTCATTCTCCAGTTCAAGACTGTGATTCTTATCACTCTGTAGACAGTGTGTCTCCTTGTAGGCAGTGGGCCTCTTTGTGAGCAGTGTGCTCGGGCAGTGAGCCCTAATTGGCAAGTGCCATTTTGTAATTCCTTATTCTTCTAACAGAGAATAATTTTTGGGTTAATCACCCCGTGGTTTTCTCCCTTAACCGGGTTTCCACGTCAAAAATACTGTGTCATGTGTTTCTCATTTCATGATAATGTTTGTTTGTTTGATTCAATACTACTTTGATTAATAAGAAGGTTCAAAAGAAGAAATAATTAGGATAACTGATTCACCCCCCCTCTCAGTTATCAACAATTGGTATCAGAGCCAAGTTCCTCTGAAAGGAGCTTAACCGCTTGAGGAGATCCAGGATGTCGTCATACAAAAAGGATAGTCTGAAGTTCGATGGAACCAATTTCACTCTCTGGAAGGGTCGCATGAAATGTCACCTGGAATGTATGGGAAAAGCATACTTGGCCATGGTTTCAAAACCATATGTACCTCCACAAGGTGGTCCGACAACTCTGAATGAAATCACAGAAGCTGAAAACAATCTGCGGACCAAGGAAGCTCTTCTAAGCGCATTGAATGACTCAGATCTCTCAAATGTTATTGATCTACCAACTGCATATGAGATCCTGACTAAACTGGAACTTCTGTATGAAGGAGATGAGTTTGTCAAGAGTGCAAGGTTGCAAAGTCTGAAAGGGAAATTCGAAAGATTGAAGATGAGAGATGATGAAAACATCACTACTTTTATGCCAAGAGTGAATGAACTAGTGTGTGGAATCAGAAATGCTGGTGGAACTCTGGATGAAAATGAGATTGTTTGCAAAATCCTTAGATCCCTTCCTGCTGCCTACAAAATCAAAGTTGCTGCAATTGATGAATTCAGAGCTCACACAACTGTCACAAGAGAACAATTGGCTGGCAAGCTAGCTGGGTTTGAGATGACTGAGTTTGGAGATGATCCTCCCAAGACTGAATCTGCTTTCAAAGCCAGTGCCTATGTGAAAGGCAAACAGAGAGTTGATCCGGGAGAAAACTCTTCAAGGAAGATGACATGGTATGATCAAGCAAGAAGAGACATGGAAGAAGAAGAAGCAGAAACAGCTCAACTTGAAGCCCTCATTGCAAAAAGACTACCAAGAGGATCCGGTAAGTATGAAGGAAAACTACCCTTTAAGTGCTTCAACTGCAATAAGATTGGTCATTTTGCTTCAAGATGTCCGGAAAGATCTGCAAGGTCTAATACTAACAGACAAAGGTTTCAAAAGAACTGCTATTATGTTCATGAAGAAGATGACAATGAAGGAGTAACAGATGATGAATCAGAACTAGGAAGCAAATCCGGAAATGAGTGGGTGTTTATTGCCATCAAGGAAGAAGATTCATTACTCTCTGAATCTGTCAATCACAAAGTTGTGGAAAAAGCTTTAGCTGCTCAAGTGGAAGAAAAGGATGATTGGGTTATTGATAGTGGATGTTCTCACCATATGACTGGTGACAAGAATAAGTTCTTGAATTTGGAAAGGTATGAAGGAGGAATGGTAAAGTTTGGTGACAATTCTGTTGGCAGAATCAGAGGTAGGGGAACTATTTCCTTTGATGGAAAGAGCAAAACAGGTAATGTACTATATGTTGAAGGATTGAAGCACAATCTTCTCAGTGTTGGTCAGTTAGTAGACAAAGGCTATGATCTCCGGTTTAAGAATGGAAAATGCAGAATCTTTATAAGCTCCGGAACTGAAATTGCATCCAGTACTCAGACAAAAGGTAATATCTTTCATCTGGTTGGTTCAAATAAAAGTTTTTTGTTTGTTCAAGTTGATCAGAGTTGGTTATGGCATAGAAGAATGTGTCATGTAAATTTTGATAACATCATCAAGATAAGCAATACTCAGGCTGTAAGAGATCTTCCAAAATTGATGAAACCTACAAATAGTTTGTGCAAAGAATGTCAGCTAGGTAAACAGAGCAGAGTCTCTTTCAAAAGCAAAGATCAGTCCTCTACCGGATTGTTGGAATTAGTACATACTGATCTCTGTGGTCTGACAAGAATCAAGAGTCTGCAAGGTGATAGATATTTCATGTTGTTAATTGATGACCATTCCCGGATGATGTGGGTTACCTTCCTAAAAGAAAAATCAGAAGCATTTGAGAAGTTCAAAATCTTCAAAGCTATGGTAGAGAATCAAATCGGATTGAAACTAAAGTGTCTAAGGTCTGATAGAGGTGGTGAATTTACATCTGGTGAGTTCATTGACTTTTGTCAGAAGCAGGGTATAAGGAGACAATTGTCTGCTCCTAGGACTCCACAGCAGAATGGAGTAGTTGAAAGAAAGAACCGGACCATTCAGGAAGCTGCCAGGACAATGATGTTGGAAGCAAATGTTCCTCAGATGTTCTGGAAAGAAGCTATCAGCACTGCAGTCTACACTCTAAATCGAGTCCAAATCAGAAACAATACCGATAAGACCCCCTACGAACTATGGTTTGGCATCACTCCTACTGTGAAATATTTCAGAGTATTTGGTAGCAAGTGTTATATTAAAAGAGATGAAGATCTGAGAAAGTTTGATGCTAGAAGTGATGAAGGAATTTTCTTGGGTTACTCCACTCAAAGAAAAGCATACCGATGTTACAATAAGAGACTGAGAAAGATGATAGAAAGCACTAATGTGAAAGTTGATGAAGGAATTAAGAAGCCCTCAAGATTTTATGAATTTGATGAAGATGACCAAGATGGTGTTCAGGTTCAAGGAACTCAATCCTCTCCGGTAAGACAGAGTCAGCCTGATCCGGTAAATCAGGAAGAAGAGATAAGTTTGAATGAGCCTGATCAAGAAGCAGCAGTGCAGGATACTCCCAAAATTCCAAGGTATGTAACACTAAACCACTCTGAAGATCAGATCATAGGTGACAGAAGCAAAGGTGTGCAAACTAGAAGGAATGTTGCTCAAAATCAGGATGAATGTTGTCTGATTTCAAAGATTGAACCTAAAACAGTAAATGAAGCCTGCAATGATGAAAACTGGACTAAAGCAATGAAAGATGAATTAATGCAAATTGAGAAAAATCATACTTGGGATCTTGTTCCCAGACCTAGAGACAGGAATGTGATTGGAACCAAATGGGTCTTCTGGAACAAATTAAATGAAGCTGGTAAAGTAATCAGAAACAAAGCTAGATTGGTTTGCAAAGGCTACTCTCAAATAGAAGGAATTGATTTTGAAGAGACCTTTGCTCCGGTGGCAAGAATTGAAGCAGTCAGATTATTTCTTGCATTTGCTGCCTTCAAAGACTTCAAGGTATATCAGATGGATGTCAAGTCTGCCTTCCTAAATGGTGATCTGGAAGAAGAAGTTTACATTGAACAACCAGATGGATTTCAATTGTCTGACAATGATGATATGGTCTGTAAGTTGAAGAAAGCATTGTATGGATTAAAACAAGCTCCAAGAGCATGGTATGAAAGGTTGGATAAGCATCTTGTGCAGATTGGATTCAGCAAAGGTACTGCTGACAGTAACTTATATTTCAAAATTGATCATGAAAACATTTTGATTGTTGAAGTGTTTGTGGATGATATCATTTTTGGAGGAAGAGATAGTATGTGCAAAACTTTTGCAAATCAGATGAAATGTGAGTTTGAAATGTCTATGCTTGGGGAAATGAATTTCTTCTTGGGTCTGCAAATTACTCAAACAAAGAAAGGGATCTTCATTTCTCAGACCACATATGTGAAAGAATTGTTAAGGAAATTTGGTATGGAAGATTCAAAACCAATGAACACTCCCATGGCAACCGGATGTAAGTTGAGCAAAGATGATGACTCCCCAAAGGCAGATCAGACAATGTATAGATCAATGATTGGTGGATTGTTATATCTCACTCAGACCAGACCAGATATAATGCAGGCTGTTGGTCTTGTGGCAAGATTCCAGGCTGATCCTAGAGAATCTCATGTTATGGCAATCAAAAGAATTTTTAGGTACTTGAAAGGAACAGTTGAGTATGGTCTATGGTACCCTAGAGATCCGGATTTCTCTCTTCATGCTTACACAGATGCAGATTGGGTAGGAGATGTAGATGACCGGAAAAGCACCAGTGGTGGAGCATTCTTTTTGGGGAAGAGATTGGTTTCTTGGCTAAGCAAGAAACAAGATGCAATATCTCTATCTACAACTGAAGCAGAATACATTGCAGCAGCAGGTAGTTGCACTCAAATCTTATGGATGAAGCAAATGCTAAGAGACATTAAAGTTGAATATGAGGAGCCTATCACAATTTTCTGTGATAATTCAAGTGCAATTAATATTTCCAAGAATCCGATATTACACTCTAAGACTAAGCACATATCTATCAAGTTTCACTTCTTGAGAGAACAAGTGAACAAGGAAGAAGTCAGGTTGGAGTATGTTCCCTCCAAGGATCAGATTGCAGATATCTTTACCAAACCTCTTCCCAAGGATTCTTTTGAATATCTCCGGGAGAAGTTAGGGGTCATGGCCCCTCCGGTGATGAACTAGGATGCACTAATGTGCATCAATCCAGTGGATATCACAGTCATATCTTGTGATCCGGATTGATGATGGGGAAGCTGCTACTAAGGGGGAGCAGCTGGTATGATTCTGATGTGTTAAAATTGCAAGTATGAGCCCTTTGCCATTGATGTCAAAGGGGGAGAGAAGACATGTGAAAAACAAGTAGCTGATGATCAAAGGGGGAGCAGTAAATGAGGAGAAGACATGTTGCTGATAGGGGGAGAAGTGACAGAAAGGAGAAGTTTCTTGTCTTGATGGTTTTTCACATCATATGTTGCCATCAATGACAAAGGGGGAGATTGTTGCAAGTATGAGGTAAATCAGTGTTGTCATTGATGTCAACATACTCATATTACTTTAACAAGAAGGATTCAATGAGCAGTGTGCTGAGGATATTGAGAAAATTAGCCTCAGTCAGGAACAGTAAAGAACAGTGATGAGAAGAAGGCAAATGTACTGTATAGGATGCCAACTGGAGGATGCGGATTAAAGGGTTTGTAGATATGAGTCTTGAGATGCCTCAGTTAAGATTTCAGAGGTCCGCATGAAGATCTGAAGGAGTTGTGGTTGTCGGTGTAGAATCAGTTCCGGCAAGTATTCAGAGGTGACAGAGGATCACAAAAAGGTCCGGTGAGGTCCGGAACTGTATAATCCTAATCTGCGGATTGGAAGGAGTCTTTGGGATGTCCTTGTGATGTGCCATCTCAAGTTGTGTATGATTTGGAGGTCCGGAAGTACCTCTTGCATTGTGACAGTGGCGACAGACAGTGTTCTTGAAGTTCCGGATAAGGAGGATAAGAGATTTCAGTAAGTAAAGGAAATGCGGACGTACCTGGTCATTCAGGCAGGCTTGTGAAGGTTCTTGGATGATGTTGAGGTTGTGTTGATTGGTCCGCATTGATAGTAGAGCCCAGAATTGAAGATATTCTTCCGGATGAAGTTCTTGCTCTGTTTAGCCGACCGGATGAGTTGTTCATCCTGCGAATGTTCTTATGGTGGCCGACCGGATGTGTCATTCATCTTGCGGATATTCTTATGATTGATTGCCGACTTAGATGATTGTTCCTAAGTTGATGTCTTGTATAAATAAAGATTTGTGAGTTCATTTTGAAGTGTGGCATTGTGTGGAAAAAAGTGGTGTAGCGAAGAGAAGTGCAGAAGGCAGGGCAGATGTTTCTGGGCTTAAATGGAACTGATCTAGACATGGTAATGATGTCATTCTCCAGTTCAAGACTGTGATTCTTATCACTCTGTAGACAGTGTGTCTCCTTGTAGGCAGTGGGCCTCTTTGTGAGCAGTGTGCTCAGGCAGTGAGCCCTAATTGGCAAGTGCCATTTTGTAATTCCTTATTCTTCTAACAGAGAATAATCTTTGGGTTAATCACCCTGTGGTTTTCTCCCTTAACCGGGTTTCCACGTCAAAAATACTGTGTCATGTGTTTCTCATTTCATGATAATGTTTGTTTGTTTGATTCAATACTGCTTTGATTAATAAGAAGGTTCAAAAGAAGAAATAATTAGGATAACTGATTCACCCCCCCCCCTCTCAGTTATCAACAAGAACTCCTACTGTAAAATATTTTAGAGTGTTTGGAAGCAAGTGCTACATTAAGAGAGATGAAGAAAACCTGGGAAAGTTTGATACAAGATCAGATGAAGGAATCTTCCTTGGGTATTCTACAAAGAGCAAGGCTTACAAGTGCTACAACAAGAGGCTAAAGAAGTCAGTTGAAAGTGCAAATGTCAAAGTGGATAAAGAACCACATCAAAGATCAGTGTTGATAGAAGGATATGAATTTGATGACCTCCCTTGTAGAGAAGAAGAAAGAGAAGAAGAAAAGGAAAAGGAGATGCAAGTTGATGAAGAAGATGCTTTGGAAAGGATTCCCAAGACTCCCAAATATGTGCAGAAAAATCATTCTGAGGATCAAATTATTGGAGATAAGAATAGAGGTATATTAACAAGAAGAAAAATTGCTATGGTAGATGAACATGTAAGTTTGTGCTTATTTTCTAAAGTAGAACCTAAAACAATGACTGAAGCAATCAAAGATGAACACTGGATCAAAACTTTGGAAGAAGAATTGATGTAGATTGAGAAGAATCAGACTTGGGAAATTGTCCCAAGATCAACAGACAAAAATGTGATAGGAACTAAATGGGTGTTCTGGAACAAATTAAGTGAGAATGGAGAAGTAGTCATAAATAAGGCTAGGCTTATGTGTAAAGGCTACTCACAAGTGGATGGAATATATTTTGAGGAAACATATGCTCCAATGGCAAGAATGGAGACCATTAGAATGTTCTTGGCGTTTGCAGATCATAAGGAATTCAAAGTTTATTAGATGGATGTGAAATCTTGTAGTGCCCCTCTAGTTTCACCTTGGATGTACAGGTGGTCAGACTAAGGAGTGTGAAGATGAATGTAAATAATTGGAAAACTTAGGTTAATATATTTTATCAATGAACCTTGTTGCAATACTGATAATTCACATGCTCTGACATTGCCTTGCATTCAGGTGATTATGATGTTGATTTTACCATGATTGTCATATGTTAGAATTGAGTTTTATGCGACTGATTCTGTATCATAGGAGGTTATGATGTTTTGTGTGGAGCAATCGTATTATGAGTATCATGCAACTATCTGATGATGGTTCTTACTTAGTCATTTAGTAACTGATTGCTATGTGTGTTGTGATTACATGTTTGATGTGTGGGTGAAAGGAACAGTGTCGCATTACTCATGAATGAGTACCTTGCTACACTGCAACTTCCTTTCACTATGTGTATGACTACATGATTGCATATATATACATGTTTGAACGTGTTGTTTGTTGTAGGCTGCAGGTACCAGGTATCGACTCCACCTGAATTAATAGGTCTGAGCGTGCCTTAACCGATAGAACTGTTGAATGGAGATAACATATAGTCCCCTAGTTTAGCCATCATCCTTGAAGAGGATGAGTATCCGATTGTGCACCCTTTCAGTGTTGTCGGTTTGGTCATGATAGTCAGTCATTGTTGGGGTGGTCTTGCTTTCCGATCTTGCATAGTAGTCAGGTATGGTTTGGCAGTTGGGTTATTTTGTTGGTATTGTTTTGGTTATTGTTGCCTTAAAATAAAATAATTATTTATGAAGCATTTTTGTTAAATAAATATATAAATGTCCTTATGTAAATTTAGTTTATAAAAAATAAATTATTCTAGAAGTTAAGTTAATAAATAATAATAATAATAGTAATAAATGTAATTGCAACTAGAGATAAATAAATAAATTAATATAATTTAATGTTGCGCTAATGGCAATAAAATAGATAATATTTGTAAGTTGTCATATATATATATATTAAAGTAGATAAAATCAAAAAGGAATCTTGTCTAGTTGTAAATGAAATAAATAGCAAATTCTAAAATAAATAAAATCAGAGAGAAATTATTGTTTGGTTAAAAATAGCAAATTGTAACAAAGTAATAAAGGAGAATCTTCTGGAAGAAATTATGGGGGTGGTTATGCATGCTCAACTTATTTTGAAATCTCAAGACATAATTTGGGGAGGGGGGTGCATTTTCAAATGGAGAATATGTTTTATGTTTTTGGGGATCTCTCTCTCAGGAAGTTTCCATTTTTATTTTGCCACCATAAACCATAGTTTCCAGAAGAAAAGACTTGGGCAAAAATGGATGTGAGCTGAGAATTTTGTGAAGATGTGATAGAAGTAATATTCCAAGTATGGACTGAGATATGAATATGATTTATTGTTGCATTAGATTTAGTAAAATATTCTGTGAATTCTCTTCTACATTTTCTGAACCTAGTCCGTTACGTTAGCCATAACTTTATTTTTACAAACTGGGTTTCTCTAATATTTTTATATATGGTGAATGGCCTAGATATCTAAATCATATCCAAAAATCAGTCATACCCAGTTTGTCATTTTTGAGATATAAATATTTTGTGACTGTCTACCTCTCACCCATTTCGTCTATGTTTTAGTAGTCTATTGCATTAGCCATAACCTTATTTTTACGAACTGGGTTTCTCTAATTTTTTTATATATGGTGTAGGGCCTGGATATCTAAATCATACCCTAAAATTAACCATACACAGTTTGTAATTTTTGAGATATGATTATGTTGTGACTATCTACCTCTCACCCATTTCGTCTCTGTTTTAGCAATCTGTTGCATTAGCCATAACTTTAATTTTACGAACTGAGTTTCGCTAACTTTTTTATATATGGTGCATGTCCTGGATATCTAAATTATATCCGAAAATCAGCCATACCCAGTTTGTCATTTTTGAGATATGAATATTTTGTGACTGTCTACCTCTAACCGTTTCATCTCTGTTAAAACAGTTAGTTGTGTCACCAATAACTCTATATTTTCGAACTAGTTTTCTCTGAGTTTTTTTTCAACAAATTCATTTTGTGCATATCGTATGATCATTGCTTTCCATCATATGACTCTCTTTGAGTCATTCTACTAATCAGTCTGTGTGCCCTGTCTATGCTTTCACAATTTGCATTGTTGGTAGATTCTAAAGCCTTCTCAACAAATTCATTTTGTGCTGATCCTATCATATGCATGTGGTTAAAAGTGTGGTAGATTTGATGAAGATGTTAGATCTATAGGAATGTTTTGTTGTTCTGTATTCCTTTCCTCTCAAGTTAACCTTAGAACAAGGTTCTTTTATTGTAGCTTCGGGTTTTGTATCTTGTGATTCTAACTAGTGTAAGATATTTATAGCATTCTAATATTATAGGCTTTTAGCCTTGCTTATACAGTTATATTTAATGGTATTTACAATTGTCTAGATTATCAATGAAATCTAATTCAGTGTAAATAGTGTAAATAATTGTTGTGTTTAATTTGTATGCCTCAGAATTATTTGCAGTTTGTTTGCAAACATTTTAATTAAATGAAATTAACATAAGTCTTGAGAATTAGTAGTTAAAATATTGATACTCATAGATACTTATATCTTATGATCATATTATAACTTCTACTAGTGATTAGAAAATTATAATTTTGTATTATTGAGATATATTCACTTTATAATTGTTAGATGATTGATCATGCTTGGATTAATGTTACATTCCTTAAAAATATTGTTGAAGGGTATTAGTTTATGATGTGCTTTGAGAGTGAATGTGATGTGAAACCATTGTGTTTTTAGTGGTGTCAAGTGTTGTGTCATTTGGGGAAGTTGTTTCCAGAGGCCTAGGAGGGTGTGATTGTGTGGGGGTTAGCTATGTGTGCATCATGTGAGTTGAATGAAATGCATTCTTGAAATATTGTCTCCTATTCATGTTAGTATGATACATGTGCAAGATGGATAATGCCTTGCTCAGTGTACCTATTCATATGGTTATGATGACTAAGCAAGATGGATAATGCCTTGCTCAGTGTACTTATTCATGTGGTTATGATGACTATGCAAGATGGATAATGCCTTGCTCTGTGTGATGTGAAATGATGTGTATTTTGTGTTGTAAATGCAACATGATGAGAATGTGGTAGTTCATGCTTGGTTTATGTTTTGGGACAAAAATTGGTCCCTGTGATTATGATTTGTATGCAAGAACGTAAATGCCTTGCATGTTGTATATGTTACTTGTCATTGTGATGGTAATTGTCTTGCTTGATGGATAGGGTCTTCTAAATGCAGGTAGGGGAGTGGCTTTCAATGTGGGGCCAATGCCCAAAGTGGCTGCCAGGATAACCCATTAAAAGTTTTAAATCCATTGATAACTTAATAATAAATTTAGAGGGTTGGGTAGTTTCCACACTAAATAAGATAATTGGATGCCTCACCCATGCTTGTAGTGCTCATTCAGGCTAAGAATGGGATAAGAAGGTCGTGGTTGGAAAGATCAAATTCCTTGTCCTCACGAAAGGAATGTTGGTTCTGCATGTGTCACCCTATGGGGCCGGCGTCTAGTGAGAGACTGCCAGGATAACCATAGATAGGGGCCGGCGTCTAGTGAGAGACTGCCAGGATAACCATAGATAGGGGCCAGCGTCTAGACTACTAGGATAACCCATGGATGGGGGCTGGCATTCGGTGAGAGACTGCTAGGATAACCCATGCTAGGACCATGCGATGGCACTCTTCCCTACTACATCCTAGCACTCCCTAATGTGTGTTTTTCTCTTTCATTGTGTGATTGCCTCTGGAAGTGTTGTTTGTGTTACTTGTGATGTTCTTATTGACCCGTGTTGTATTGAAGTCTTGTGTAGTTCTTGCACCTGTTAGTCTACTATCTTTCTTGATTGTTTTCTTAGTGGGACGTTATTGTTATCTCCTAGCACGGGGGGTGGACCTTAGGGTTCCACATGGTTGGGTGGTTGTGCTTTTATCGCCATTGGTTTCCCTTGCTGTTGATAGTGTGCGAGAAGGATGTACCTTATATGGCAGATTTTAGATCTTGATCTAGCTTGAGGAGACATATACTTATGATCATGTTCCAATCTTGTATATCAGTTGAATCATGTACCGTTATCTTGATGTATGTACTCCAATGTAATCTAGATAGCAATATTGTAAACAATGTAATGTTGTAATCTCTTGTAAAGGAACTTGTTTATGTACTTGTGATCCTATGTGCAGGATCATGATGTTACTTATCTGATGATATAATATGGAATTGTATGTGTTTATTCATCTGATGCAATTAGACTTAGAATGAACTGTGGTTGTTAGTTAATTCATAATGTTGCTTAGATCTTGTTTTAGTTCATTAGTAACATTGCAGTCGTGGAACCCTGGAGGATAAAGCTTAATTTAAAAGTTATGAATAAATATATGATTGTTGTTATTTATTACATTTAAAAAAAAAATTTGTGCTTTTTGTAAGCTTAGTTGTGGTATCCTCTAGGTTCCTTGGCGGGGCATTACAAATCTAAATTCTTGAATGGATAATTGGAAGAAGAGGTATGCATTGAACAACTGGAAGGCTTTCAGTTATCAGATGATCCAAATATGGTCTGCAAATTAAAGGAGGCATTGTATGGACTCAAATAGGCTCCTAGAGCTTGGTATGCAAGATTGGATAGATACCTACTGTAGCAAGGATTCAAAAATGACACTGCAGATAGTCATTTGTACTTCAAAGTTGAAGAAGATCAAATCCTGATTGTGGAGGTAATGCAACTAATGATATAATCTTTGGAGGAAATGAAGGTATGTGCAAGGGATTTGCAAAAGAGATGTAGAAAGAATTTGAAATGTCAATGTGTGGGGAAATAAATTTCTTTCTTGGATTACAAATTAGTCAATCAGAAAAAGGTATTTTCATTTGACAGTCAATGTATATTAAGGAAATGTTGAAGAAGTTTGGAATGGAGGATTCCAAATCGGTATGTACTCCCATGGTTACTGGTTGTATGTTAAGCAAAAATAATGAATCTCCTAAGACTGATAAGAGCAAGTACTATCAATGATTGGTGGACTATTATACCTACCTACTACTAGACAAGATATAATGCATTCACTCTGTCTTCTGGCTAGATTTCAAGTAGATCCCAGAGAATCACATGTTACAATAGTAAAAAGGATATTTAGATACTTGAAAGGCACTCTAGATTATGGTTTATTATATCCTAAGGACACTGATTTCTCCTTAAGTGCATATACATATGCAGATTGGGCAGGATGTATAGATGATAGAAGTACAAGTTGTGGTGCTTTCTTTCTTGAAAGTAGATTGGTTTCATGGTTGAGTAAGAAGTGGGATTCAGTGTCATTATCTACTACAGAGGTAGAGTACATTGCAGCAGCATCTTGCTGCACACAGATGTTGTGGATGAAGCAAACATTAAAAGATATCAAAGTGTCATATGATGATACTATTCCTAGTTTGTGTGATAACACAAGTGCTATCAATATCTCAAAGGATCTAGTAATGCATTCAAGAACAAAATATTTTTCAATCCAGTATCACTTTCTAAGAGAGAAGGTTGTAGAGAATGAGGTGAAATTCAAGTATGTGCCTACCAAGGATCAAGTTGCAGATATTTTTACAAAGGCTCTTCCTCAAGATACTTTTGAGTATCTCTGGCAGAAGTTAGGGGTTATTTCCCCTCCTTTTAATTAGATGCATAAGTGTGTGCATCTGTTCGAGAAGAATTTCAAGATACATTCTTAGTCCTGGACTGATGTTGAAAGATACCTCTCAAAGGGAGTAGGTAGTGGTTCTGCTGGTTGGTGCAGTTAGATGGAGCATATTTTATGCCCCTAAGGGGGAGAATGCAAAAAAGTGAGAGCAGTGGAGAGAAACCAGGTGCTTGTTGGATTTGCAAGTGTCGCCCTTTGCCATTGATGTCAAAGGGAGAGAGAGTTAGAGTGGCTACAAAACCATAATGCAGAAAAGTGTGTTTATAAGAGAATAAAGAACTCCTTAGGTAGGGGGAGAATAAGTCTATGAAGCAAAGGTAAAGAGTGCAAAGAGTAAGAGTTGCTCCAGTCAGGGGGAGTACTGCTGATTGTAGAGTTGTTGTTGGTTGCTTTTATTGTTGATGTTTTTTAAGAGAGTTCGTGTTGCCATCAATGACAAAGGGGGACATTGTTGGAATCTTGTTGGTGTTGTCATTATTGTCAACCTCTAGCAGATGGTTCACTTGGTTTCCAAGTTCTTTTGAGAAAATTTGAATAAAAAAGTGTGTAGTGTGACAAATTTATGTTCAGTGTTGTGCTCTGCATTTCCTCATGGTTGAAGATATGCATGTGTAGTTTGGAAGTGATGATCAGAGGTGTTCATAGGTGTTATATCTAGAGTTTCAGGTTCTGGATCATGTGGCAGTGGAAGATGTGTTTGACAGAGTGTTTTCCTATGAAGGAGGTTGTCTGGGAGAAATGAGATTGTTCCACATCTCTCCACATTGAGGTTTCTTGTCTTGCGGATCTGGGAACATGCTTATAGTGTTTGTATCTACTTTCCCTTGAAGTTTCTAGTGTTAAGTTGCTTTGCAAGTTTAGTTCTTGTGTTGGTGTTCGTGGTAGTGCATCTTGATGTGTAGAATGAAGACATTCCTTGTTTCAGGTGGTTGCAACAATATTGTAGAAGATTTTGATGATACTAGAATATTCTAGAAGTTGTATGGAAGTTGTGGAATGTTTCTTTGTGGTCTGCATGATGTTTTTAGACTTGGAAAGGCATGTATGTGGTCGCTTGTAGTTTTAGTTAAGGTTTGGTTGACCTGGCTTGCTAGCACTATTTGTAGAGGTACCTTGTGGATTGTGGATGTTATGAGTAGCATGGTGATACATATTTGAGTCCTAGTTAACCCTTGGCATGGTCCACCTTCACTTCTCTCCATCACAGAAGTGTTTGGTGCCAACCTACTTCGGTGTTGCACGTTTAAGGTGCACATGTTTCATTAAGGTTGACCTAATTGAGATTGTTTTAGGTCGTGGATGATATAAATGCAAGGTGAAATTTGAGTAGAAAGAGTGAAGAGGAAAAATATGAGTTTTTGATCAAGGGTGGTGAATTGAGTGCGAGCTTAAATGCTTATGACTTTTGAATATAGTGAGCAGAAGGTGTCTACATTTCAGTTTGCTTGAAGTTACTGGAGGCAGTGAGCTGAAGGTTGTGGATGGCATAAAGTTATAGTGGTGGATTTCTCTTGTTGTCTTGAGATAGTGAATCTCTTTGTAACAATCTTCTTCTATTCCTCTTTCTTCTAGACAGTGAGTCTTTCTTCTGGGCAGTGAGCCCTTGGCAATGAGCTTACTTATTTTCTGTGTTATTCATATATATGCACGAGCTAATCCTCACCATGGTTTTTCCCTTCTTGGGTTTTCCATGTAGGTCTGGTGTTCTTATGTGTTTGGATGTGTTTGCATTAATGCTTCATAAGTTTATATTCTGCTAATACATAATAAGAGTTTGAAGGCTAATAAGGGTTGAAATAGTATTGAGGTTTTAATATTTTAATGTACAACTGATTCACCCCCCTCTCAGTTGTCCTGTGCATACTAAGAATTTTATTCTCCTCTAAATTGAAACTAAACTAACTTGTATGTTTTATTTTGGGAGAAATTATTGCACATTCTAACACTCACCCTTAATTTCTACAACTAACTACTTCAGCATTTACAATGCCCAAATTTTGTCTTAGATGCTCAAAATTCTCCTTTGCTAATGCCTTTGTGAATATATCTACCAACTAGTCTTCATATTTGCAAAACTCCAAATGGATTTCTCCATTGTTCACTAACTCTCTGATGAAATGAAATCTTGTATCAATATGATTGCTCCTCTTGTGAAAAACATGGTTGGTTGACAATGCAATTATTGATCTTTTGTCACAAAAGATTGGTGTTGACTCCTCTTGTGCTTGCAATAAATCTTTCAATACTCTCTGCATCCAAATTGCTTGACGTGCTACTAATGCATGGCTGCTACATACTTTGTTTCAGTTGATGAAAGTGTCACTATGGGTTGTTTTTTGATGTCCATGAGACCACACATGTTCCAAAATGAAAGACATATCCAAAAGTACTCTTCTTAGCATTAATGCTACCTGTAAAATCACTATTAGTATAACCAATCAAACCAAAATCATTAGTTGAGGAATATAAAATTTCATATTTTGTTGTTCATGCCACATATCTCAATATCCTCTTTCCAACTTTCTAATGTGAGTCTTTTGGTGACTCCATGAATCTTGAGATTAAACTAACCCTATACATGATATCTAGTCTTGTAGCTGTAAGATACATCAAACTTCCAATTAGTCTTTTGAATGTTGTAGAATCAACATTAGGCACTTTGTCCTCTTTGCTAATTTTAGTCTCTATAGCAACTGGTGTAGGTGTTGAACTGCACCGGACAACTAAGAGGGGGGGTGAATCAGTTGTCCTAAAACTTTTAACCAAATATGATCATCAACTTATCAATTACTTATATTCAGATATAACCATGAAAACATTAAATGAGAAGCTCAACATGAAAGCATAAACAACACAGGAGACACCAGATATTTTACGTGGAAAACCCTAATAGGAAAAAACCACGGTGGGTGTTAGCCCACATAAATATATAAGCTATATCAATACCAAAAAACAAAGTCTCACTACCCAAATTGCTCACTGCAGAGAAAGGCTCACTGCCTATGGATGGTTCACTGCCAAAGGGTGGCTCATTGCTAAAAGAAGGCTCACTGGCAAAGGGTTGAACTAAGATAATAGCATCTACTTCATGCCAAGGTTCAGTTCCATTGAAACACAAACATCTCTGCTCTGCTCTGCTACCTTACTTCACTTTATCTTTGCATCTTCACACTTGGATCCATTTTCATGACTCAATTACAAGTATTTATACACTACATCAACCTTGGAATGATCATCAAGGTCGGCATTACAATCATCAACCGTTGGAACAATCTCCAAGGTCGGCATTACAAGCATACATAAAATAGGTCTGGACGACCAAGACTGATGTTAACACAAGTATTCTTAAGAACACGCTTCATGCACGATCTAAATTACACCTTGTAGATCAATCTGAATGTAGGAGCATGAACTAGAGACATCCACAAGCACATTATAATCACCAGGAACAACCGCACGATCTCTAACCACTCTATCAGTAAGATCCTTCAAACCAGAGCATAAGAACAACACTGTCAACCACTACATAAGTAAAAGATAGCTTACAGACCACCAAATCATGAACCATTACACTTGAAGGAATTTAACATCATCACAAACTTACTTCCAGAACCCTAGACCAAAATACTTCAATGCAGAGGAATGCGGAGCAAAACACTTTCTCCCTATCACCACCAAACACAGAAAAAATTGTTTTCACTCTAGTGAACATAACTCACTCAATTCTTCATATCAGAGGCTCAAACTCAGAATATAACATCTTCAGGTAGGCTTCTAAATAACTTCCAATCTATAGGTAAAGATATTTGTTATACAGGAAATGCAGAGCATTCTTCTGGACTATTCTTCTGCATGTAATGTACTATTTCTACTGCAACACATTATTATCACCGGAGGGGCTAATTTTCTCAATATCCTCAACAAAGTAAGAGTACAATTGACACCAATGACAACACAAATATGTTCACATCAATGACAACACCGATTAGGCACATACTTGCAACAATCTCCCCCTTTTTCATTGATGGCAACATATGATGTGAAAAACTAAAAAGACCATCAAGACAAAATTCTCCCCCTTTCTCTTTACACATCTACATTCTTCCTCCCCCTGAGTTTTTTAGATGATTTCTCTCCCCCTTCAACATCAATGGAAAAGGGTACATACATGCATGCTACTGCTCTAATCCATTCACTTTATCAGAAACATTTTAGCTACTCCCCTTGAGAGGTAGCCTTTAAAACATCAATCCAGATCAAAGAATGACACTTTGAGCTCCACTGGATTGATGCATTCCTATGCATCTTAGTTCAGGATAGGAGGGGTAATGACCCCTAACTTTTCTCTGAGATACTCAAAGGTATCTTTTGGCAGAGGCTTAGTGAAAATGTCTGCAATCTAATCCTTTATGGACACATATTCCAACTTTACTTCATTCTGTGTCACCTTCTCTCTCAAAAAGTGATACCTTATTGATATGTGCTTTGTTCTTGAGTGCATCACTGGATTCTTTGAAATGTTTATGGCACTTGTATTGTCACAAAAGATTGCAATTGGATCTTCATACACAACTCTTATATCCTTCAAAGTTTGCTTCATCCATAATACTTGAGTACAACAACATGTTGCTATAATATACTCTGCTTCTGCACTTGACAAAGATATTGAATCTTGTTTCTTGCTCAGCCATGAGACCAATCTATTACTCAAGAAGAAGGAACCTCCATTTGTACTCTTTCTGTCATCAACATCTCTGGCCCAATTTCAATTTGTATAAGCACTGAGGGTGAAATAATTGTCCTTTGGATACCATAAGCCATAATCTGGAGTACCTTTCAAATACCTTAGGATTCTCTTAATTGCCGTCACATGCGATTCTCTTGGATCAACATGAAACCTTGCAATAAGACAAAGTACATGCATAATATCAGGTCTGGTTTGAGTTAGATAAATCAATCCTCCAATCATGGATCTGTATTTTTTCTGATAAGCCTTAGGTGATTCATCAGCTTTGCTCAACTTGCAACCAGTCACCATGGGAGTACATACTGGTTTAGAGTCTTCCATCCCAAACTTCTTCAACAACTCTTTCACATACTTAGACTGAGATATGAAGATTCCTTTATCTGATTGATTAATTTGCAGACCCAAAAAGAAATTTATTTCACCAAACATGGACATTTCAAATTCACTTTTCATCTCACCGACAAAACTTATGCACATACCTTCATTTCCTCCAAAGATAATGTCATCAACAAAGACCTCAACAATCAAGATCTAATCATCATTGATTTTGAAGTACAAATTGCTATCTGCAGTACCTTTACTAAATCCCAATTGCAATAAATACCTGTCTAACCTTGCATACTAGGCTCTAGGAGCTTGTTTGAGTCCATACAATGCTTTCTTCAACCTTCATACCATATCACCTTGATTTGATAATTGGAATCCCTCCAGTTTCTCAATGTATACTTCCTCTTCTAATTCACCATTCACGAAGGTAGATTTCACAGCCATCTGATATACCTTAAAATCTTTGTGAGCTGCAAATGCCATAAACATTCTGATTGCTTCAATCCAAGCTACTGGGGCAAAGGTTACTTCAAAATCTATCCCTTCAATTTGAGAATATCCTTTACATACAAGTCTTGCTTTATTCCTTACAACTTCTCCATTTTCATTCAGCTTGTTTCTGAAGACCCATTTAGTTCCAATAACATTTTTGTCAGCAGGTCTAGGAACTAATTCCCAAGTTTCATTCTTCTCTATCTACAACAGTTCTTCTTCCATTACCTCTACCCAATTTTCATCATTGCATGCTTCATTCACAATTTTTGGTTCAATTTTTGAAAGCAAACAGTAATTGACTTGTTCCACTATAGCTCTTCTTCTTGTTAGCACACCTTTGTTCTTGTCACCTATAATCTAATCTTCAGAATGATTGAACCTTACATACCTGTGAGTCTTGACAACACCATCCGGAGCCTCGTCTTCATCTTGACTGTCTACTTTCTTATTTTTCTCTTCAATTACTATAGTCACAGGTTCATCTGGTCATAACAACTCACATCTGATATTCTTTCTTTGCCTTCATCTACCTTCACATTTGCACTCTGAACAATCTTTTTGAGCCTTTTATTGTAGCACCGGTAAGCCTTACTCTTGGTAGAGTATCCAAGAAAGATTCCTTCATCACATCTTGCATCAGACTTTCCTAGATCTTCATCTCTCCTGATATAACATTTGCTTCCAAAGACTTTGAAATATTTTACTGTGGGAATTTTTCCATACAACAATTCATAGGGAGTTTTAGTACCATTACCTTTCATTTGAACTCTATTTTGAATATAGACAACATTGTGAATGGCTTCTTTCCAAAAGACTTTCGGTAGACCTTCTTCCTTCATCATTGTCCTAGCAGCCTCTTGAACTGTCCTGTTCTTCCTTTCCACAACTCCATTCTGCTGAGGACTCCTAGGTGCAGACAACTGTCTCTTTATCCCATGCTCTTCACAGAAAATTTTGAATTCATTTGATGTGAACTCACCTCCTCTATTAGACCTCAAGCATTTGATCTTCAAATCTATTTCATTCTCAACCATTGCCTTGAAAGATTTGAACTTCTCTAGGGCTTCTGATTTATCTCTTAGAAAAGTAACCCAAGTCATTCTAGAATAATCATCAATAAGCAACATGAAGTACCTACCACCTTGTAGACTTCTCACCCTTGGAGGACCATAGAGATTTGTATGCACTAGATCTAGCAAACCAGTAGAAAATTGTTCTTTTCTCTTGAAACTTATCCTTGTCTACTTTCCCAACTAATATTCCTTACAAATTGAGTTGGAGGGTTTCACAAGTTGTGGTAAATCTCTCACAGCCTAATTTGAACTTATCTTTACCAGACTATCAAAGTTTATATGATGCATCCTTCTATGCCACAACCAACTTTCATCTACCTGAGCCAATAAACAATAATCATTAGTTCCTCTCAATTGATAGATGTTTCCTTTTGTCTTCTCACCGGTAGCAATCACAGTTCCATTACTTTCCATGATCTTGCACCCTTTATCTTTGAATATCAGATCATATCCTTTGTCACACATCTAACCAACACCGAAAAGATTATGCTTCAACCCTTCACATAAAGAACATTATCAGTATTATGCTTTCCATAAAATGAAATAGATCCTTTTCCACAAATCTTACCAACTGCATTATCTCCAAACCTAACCAGTCCTCCATCATACTTTTCCAAACTTACAAACTTACTTTTGTCACCGGTCATGTGATGTGAGCATCCACTATCAATAATCCATTCATCCTTATCTTTCTCAACCTGAACATCCAAAGCACTTTCTTCTACTGGTTTTTCATCCTTCACACAACTAGCAGAATTAGTAGACACGGGATCTTCTTTAATAGCAATAAATAGGCATTCATTTGCACTGGTATTAGCATCATCAGATTCATCATCAGTCACCCCTTCATCGTCAAAATCTCTGACATAGTAGCATTTCTTTGGAACTCTAGGCCTGCTCTCATGTTTCTTCTTATTTCTTTTATTCTTTTAGGACATCTGGAAGCACAATGACCTACTTTACCACAAGAGAAACATTTGAAAGGTAATTTACCTTTGAACTTACCAGGCCCTCTTTGTAGCCAGTCAACAAAGTTACCTTGAATTTCCTCAAAGTCATCATCCACCTTGTATTTCTTAGCTTTGGAGATCTCTGCTGAAGTACTGGCTTTGAAAGATGATTCAACTTTAGGCAGGGCATCACCAAATTCTCTCATCTCAAAGGCTGTAAGCTTTCCAAGTAACTGATCTCTGTCAATAGTTTTCACAGTCATAAATTCTTCAATTGCAGCGACCTTGTGACTATATGACTTTGGTAATGATATGAGAATCTTCATTACAACTTCCTTATCACCAAGAGTTCCTCTCATACCCTTTATTCCAGTGACAAGTTCATCAACTATTTGCATAAAGGCTGTTATGTTTTCATCTTCATTCAATTTCAAACCCTCATATTTCACTTTCAGACTTTATAGCTTGGCTTCCTTTATAGAATTATCTCCTTCATACAGATTCTTCAGCTTCTCCCATACCTCATTTGCAGTTTCAAGGTCCACATCTTTTGTCAACACTGAGTCATTTAAAGAACTTAGCAGAGCATCCTTTGCTTTGACATCCATCTCATATTCTTTGATTTCATCTTCAGTCATCAAACCATTTGGAGGCATGGTATATTTTGCTTCTACAGCTTTCCATACTTTATACCCAAGACAAAGAAGATGAATTTTCATTCGTACCTTCCAAAGAGCATAATTTGTCCCATCAAAATATGGAGCTTCCTTCTTATAAGACATCTTGGATCTTCCTCAAGCTGTTAGGCTTTCTTTAGAGGAACTTGGCTCTGATACCAATTGTTGAACTACATCGGACAACTGAGAGGGGGGTGAATCAGTTGTCCTAAAACTTTTAACCAAATATGATCATCAAATTATCAATTACTTATATTTAGATATAACCATGAAAGCATTAAATGAGAAGCTCAACACAAAAGCATAAACAACACAAGAGACACCAAATTTTTTATGTGGAAAACCTTAACAGGGAAAAACCACAGTGGGTGTTAGCTCACAGAAATATATAAGCTATATCAATACTGAAAAATAGAGGCTCACTACCCAAATTTCTCACTACAAAGAAAGGCTCAATGCCTAAGGTTGGCTCACTGCCAAAAGAAGGCTCACTGCCAAAGGCTTGAACTAAGATAACAACATCTACTTCATGCCAAGGTTCAGTTCCATTGAAGCACAAACACCTCTACTCTACTTTGCTACCTTACTTCACTTTATCTTCACACTTGGATCCATTTTCACAACTCAATTACAAGTATTTATACACTACATCAACCTTGGAATGATCATCAAGGTCGGCATTACAATAATCAACCATTGGAACAATCTCCAAGGTCAGCATTACAAGCATACATAAAATAGGTCTGGACCTAATACAAATTTAGCTAAAGAAAAGATGTAAGAATGTATGCAGATCATGTCACACCTTAGCTAGGACTCAAACACAATCTTCCACTCTTCGACATGCTATCACAATCTTTGATGCATATCCGTAGATGATGAATTCAACTAGGTCGGTCAAGACTGATGATAACACAAGTATTCTCAAGAACACGCTTTATGCACGATCTAAATTACACCTTGCAGACCAATCTAAATGTAGGAGCATGATCAGGAGACATCTATAAGCACATTATAATCACCAGGAACAACCGCACAATCTCTAACCACTCTATCAGTAAGATTCTTCAAACTGGAGCATAAGAACAACACTGTCAACCACTGTCATAAGTAAAAGATAGCTTGTGGACCACCAAATCACAAACCATTACACTTGAAGGAATTTAACATCATCACAAACTTAGTTCCAGAACCATAGACCAAAATACTTCAATGCGGAGCAAAACACTTTCTCCCTATCACCACCAAACACACAGAAAAAACTATTTTCACTCTAGTGAACATAACTCACTCAATTCTTCATACCGGAGGCTCAAACTCAGAATATAACATCTTCAGATAGGCTTCTAAATAACTTCCACTCCGTAGGTAAAGATATTTGTTCTATAGGAAATGCAGAGCATTCTTCTGGACTGTTCTTTTGCATGTAATGCACTGTTTCTACTGCAACACATTGTTATCACCAGAGGGGCTAATTTTCTCAATATCCTCAACAAAGTAAGAGCACAATTGACACCAATGACAACACAGATATGTTGACATCAATGACAACACCGATTAAGCACATACTTGCAATAGTAGGTGTTGAATTACAATTCAACATCTTAAACCTCATTAACACATCCTTTACATATTTAGTTTGACAATAAAGAATTTCCTTATCTGATTGTACAACTTCAATAGCCAAAAAATACTTCATTAATCCCAAATCTATCATCTCAAATTATTTCTTCATTGCTGATTTAAATGTGTCTATAGACAAATTCCCAATGTAAATCAAATCATCAACATACAAACACACAATCAAAATCTGACCTTTGTTGATTTTTGTGTACAATGTGGGCTCACTACGGCTTCTACTAAATCCATTGTCTTTCATGTATGAATCAATTCTGCTATACCATGCTCTTGGTGCTTTCTTGAGACCATAGAGATCCTTATTCAATCTATAGACTTTGTCTTCATGTCCATGCACTTCATAACCTGGTGGCCATTTCACAAACACTTCTTCATCTAGAAAACCATTCAAGAAAGATGATTTGGCATCCATTTGATATACTTTCCAATTATTTTGAGCATATATTGCTAAAACCATTCTAATAGTATCAAGTCTAGCAACTAGAGAAAATGTTTCATTATAATCAATTCCATGTTGTGCAAAACCTTTTGCTACTAACCTTGCCTTGTGCTTTTCAATCTTACCTTCTACATTAAATTTGGTCTTATAAAACCATTTGACTCCTATGCAATCCTTACCTTCAGGTATGTCAATTAGCTCTCATGTTTGATTTCTCTCGATAGAATCCATCTCTTCATCCATAGAATTTATCTAATATTCCTCCTTAACTGCTTCTTTGAAATACACAACATCATGAGAGAATAAAGAAAAATTTAAAAACAAATCTAAATTTTCTTCTCCTTGATCATAGAGTTCCTTCAAGATTCTCATTTTCTTGCCTTTATACTTTGACCTTAAGGAGGCCAGTGTAGGATCCGATTCATCACTTACTTGTGAATTAGGAGTAGGATGACATGCATGACCAGATGACTCACCTTGTGCTAAGTTCCTTGGTGTTTTTATTGGAGTGCTTGTTCGTGCTTGTGGAGTTGATTAATCACCTTGCAAATTTTGTTCTTCAGATTCTTCTTCATTTTGAGGAATTTGTGCTCCAATTATGATTGTTCTATCAATTCTTCCATCCCATGCTTCTTCTTCCTTAAAATCCACATCTCTGCTAATAATCACTTTCTTTGAAATGGGGTTATAAAACTTATAATCTTTTGATTCTTCACTATACCCAATAAAAATGCATTTCTCACTTCTATCATCAAGTTTTATTCTCAATTCATATGGTATAAGATAATATGCAATACAACCAAAAATTCTGAAATGATATACACTATGTTTCTTACCACTCCAAGATTCTTGTGGAATTCGATCTGTGACACTCTTTGTTGGGCTTCTATTTAGAATATATATCGCACATGCTACTGCTTCTACCCAATATTCATTTGATAAATGTTTGGTCTTGTTTAGTATGAAAAATGATAATGATAACAACTAGAATACAAACTAGATCAAACCCTTTTCCATATAACATTCAAGGACAAGATCGAGCCAAATCACTACCAAATGAAGGTGGACTCAGCTGCTGACCTTGTGTTCAAGTATGCTATAGATGAATCAAATTTAATTTAGTCTTTTCCTGAAACCCTAGGTTAACAATGCATGAAACCCTAATTCTACAATGATCTACTTATAACATAGAAAATACGACCGAAACCCAGAACCTAATTGCACAGGGATAATCAATGGAGTTATAGAACCTGTCTCCCAAAAGTAGAGGTGTCAGAGGACCTCGGTAGGACTGCCCAGGTCTTGACAAGAAGAATCTGTCAAAGGTGCAAACTAGAAAGATGCTCTGAATGATGTCCTGATGCTAGATCTAAACTTACAAAAAGTAGGACATGGGCAGTACCACCCAAGTCCTTGGTGAGGGAAGATTCTATAATAGTCTTCAGATCCTAAAACCCTGATCTATACTAAGTCTTCTTGTAGTTCTATATTTCCCAGATCTCACTCCTGTAACCTACACACAAGAAGATAAGAAGGGTTTGAGAGTTATGGTGTTTAGAGACTTGCCTTAGTCAAATCTCAGGATAGCATTCAAGCTTCCCAACACCATTGATTAATAAAGAGTGCATGCCCTCGTGGGGGCAAAGGCTAAAAATAATGATAATATGATGATTCAAATGTTGATAAATAAATAATGATATCACCTATGTGATGATCCCTTAGAAGGATTGATGCAGAGCCAACACCACATCCTAGGTGCACTGCACCAAGGATGAAGATCCTTCAATTCCTAAGGAACGATAGATAATAGCTCCATATCTGCAATAACAACACACAAATCTGCTCTAGAATCATAATGAATGCTCTTGCTTTATTCACTTCAAGATCTCAAGTTAGCTATCTCTGTATAGGTTGATAATGAATTCAAAAACACACATATATATACTTGTCTGCTCATAATCATCAATTAAAACCAAAAGAGCTGACAAGGAGAAACCTCTAGAAAGGTGGTATGCCGACATACATTTGAATTAGCCCCAACCAAAAAGGAGGGACATGGATGCTACTGCTTAGGTCCTTTAGTCCTGTTTGGGTCCAAGGTAAGATAAATGAAGTGGCCCATATTTTAATTCTATCTTGGTGTCAGACAATTTTGCATCAGAAGAAACATTTTGATGATATAATGCAATCAAGGGCACCTAGAAGCTAAATAAGGAGGTAAAAAGACATGTGGAGACTTTTTACTCCTTAACATTTAGCCCCCACTTTAATGTGCGTATGATCTTATGATCAGTACATGCATTAAAGTACAGTCAAAACACATCAAGCACATCAGACACTAGAGATAACAACACACCCTAAGTTTGGGGGACTATCTCTAGCCCCCAAGCTTAGGAAAACATAAGAAAACACTTGTCAAACATGCAAAACATGAAGAAGATAGTAAAGAAGCATGTAATACATGGAGAAGACATGAACACAGTCACACAATACATGAAGCATACACAAAGAGAAGACATGATTAAACAATTACTCAACACTAGCAGGAAATGGGGGAGCTCATCGCTACATGCCACCATAAAAAACATGCAAAACACATAGCATGGGGGAGCTCATTGCTACGCACCTCCACAAAACATGCAAACCACATGGCGTGGGGGAGCTCATCGCTACGCGCCACCACAAAACACACAAGACACATAGGGAAAACACACAGAAAACACATGGAATACATGAGCATCATAGAGTGTGTCGTCAACCCACTATATGTCTTATACATAGTAAACATGGGTGATGGGGAGGAGCTCATCACTACACTTTGCCATCTAAGACATGCCAAACACACCTGATAGTCGAGCTACGCTACCACGATCACCAAAAAAATGCTTAAGGGTGAGTAACTCAAGAACGAACCTCGCCTCCTGCGAGAGGACTTTTTCAAAAGGATGTGCAACTACTCAAGGGAAGACACAACCCAACCTTCTACAGAATGGATTTCAAAAGTATACAACCCCACCTGCATCACAGAGACACCTTACAGTGAAAAGGAAGCATATGCACAAATTATACAACCCCACCTGTATCACGGAGATGCCTTACATTGAAAAGGAAGCATATGCAACACACAAAACAATGTATACAACTCCACTTGCATCACAGATATGTCTTACAGTGAAAAGGAAGCATATGCAACACACAAAACAAAATATACAACCCCACCTGCATCATGGAGACACCTTACAGTGAAAAGGTAGTATATGCGACATGCTTTATCATAATTTCTAAGATATCCAAGCATTTACCACAATATATGCCCCCACCTTAAAGTGGTTGCTCTTGCTTTTTGATAGCAATCAGATTTAAGGTAAGGTTGAAAACACGTGAGGGAATAAGAGCTTTCACAAAGCCCATGCTCCAAAGTGACATGTGCTTACAATCATTGAATTGTTCCCAACAATCACAATAGAAACACATCAATATCTTTTGCTAACAACCATTGATCAACAATAAGCATGTATGAAAGATAATCAAAACAAGCTTTGGTTAGAAAATCTAAACTAAGATAACAACTAAAATATTTCATGAAATTGATATAGAAATAAGGCAATATACCACTAAACAAACCAAGGCTATACTTACGGGTTTGGAATCGAGATAGCCATGAGGTTATACTTCAAGTATCTCAGAACTGAGTGTAACTACAAGGTGAGACAAAAGCATTCCAAAGTACATAGCAACAAATTTAGAGTATTGTAAAGGCTTGTTACAACAATTTCACAACACAATACATGATCACATCATGACAAAAGTGATTCTACTAGTCAAACGGCAATAACAAATTACCCCCATTTTCACATATGGATGTTGCAAGTATGGGCCTAACCAGTGTTGTCATTGATGTCAACATACTCCTGTTGCATTGATGATAAGGATTGGATGAGTTGTATGCTAAGGATATTGAGAAAATTAGTCCTATCAGGAACAGAGACGAACACTGAAGACAGTAAGGTAAAGATGCCAGCTAAGATGAAGATTAGAGGATGTGCATCAAAGGGTTTGTAGATATATGTCTTAAGATGATCCAGTAAATATTTGAGAGGTCCGCATGAAGATCTAAAGAAGTTATGGCCACTTGAGTAAAACCGGTTCTGGTAGACGTTCAGAGGTGACAGAGTGACACAGATAGGTCCAGTGAGATCCAGAAATGCAATACCTTGTTCTGTGGATTTGGTGGAGTGTTTAGGAAGTTAATGTGAATTGACAACTCAATTGGTTCATGGTCTGGAGGTCCGCAAGCATCTATTCCAATATGACAGTGATGACTAACTGTGCTCTTGATGTTCTGGATGAAGGAGAGAAAGATTTCAGTAAGTAGAAGTAGTGTGGATGTTCTTGGTGATTCAGGCAAGCTTGTGGAGGTCTTTGGATTGTGTCTAGTTAGTGTTGGTGGTCCGCATTGAAGATTGAGCTCGTAATTGAAGAATTACTTCCAGATGATGATGTTCTTCTTAAGTTTGGCCGACCAGATGAGTTACACATCCTGTGAATGATCTTGAAGATGTTCTGTGAGGAATGGCATATTTCTAAAGGAATATTGGAGTCTCAGATCTCTGTAGCCAACAATGTGTTGATCCGCGTGAAGTCTTTTTGTAATTAGTCATGTTGTATTTATGTATTTTCTCTGTAAGGTATGCCGACTTGGATGATAATCCCAAAGTCAAATGTCTTGTATAAATAAGAAGTTGTGAAGTCATTTCAAAAGGATCTTGTGGAGATGAGTGTGTGGTAGAGAGGAGCAGAGTGAAAGGCAGAGAAAAAGTATTGAGCTTAAATGGAATTGACTCAAGCATGGTGAAGATGCTATTCTTCAGTTCAAGTATGTAATATTTATTATTCTATAGACATTGTGTCTCCTATAGGTAGTGGGCCTCTTGTGAGAAGTGTGCTCGAGCAGTGAGCCCTAATTGGCATGTGCCATTTGTTCTTCTTATTCTTTTAACAGAGAATACAATCTTGGGTTAGTCACCCCATGGTTTTTCCCTTAACTGGGTTTTCCACGTTAAAATCTTGGTGTCATATGTGTTAATATGTTTCTGCTCTTGAATTGTTGCATTATGTTTCCATGATTGATTTATTATTATGCTACTGAATTACAAGAAGGATTTAAGTAATTACTTGGAAGAAAGTTTTGGACAACTGATTCACCCCTCCCCTCTTAGTTGTCTGTCCTGAATCTAACAATGGACTGGGTCCATTTTTGTTTTCTTATTTTAGGAACACATGGTCCTTATCAGAAGTGTAAATTTGTTGTCATCCTCCACTGACTAGTAGAGCCACAAGTACAATAGAAGAATTAAATCATGAAAAATTAGAGGAGACAAAAGTGACTTAGGGTCACAACGTGGGAAGATGCCCCCAAGACACCCTCCACAATGTTATGCCCCTAAGGCACCACACACAACAATTGCAAAAAGAGAAGTGTAGAAGAATAGAGAAATAAATAGAAGGAATGTCACAACGGAGGTGGTCCCCTTGTATCCTTGACTTTACAAGAGTATCAAGGGTCATCCAAGGAGATATATATATATAAGAGAAGACCAAACTTACGAGCATCTTGGAGAGGTACTCTATCAAGTGTGGCAGAATGGAAGAGAAATTCATACCTCTTTGATTTTCAAAATAGTCGTGCGGTACTTGATTCACAAGTTTTTGTATGTTTGAAGTCTTCTATTACTTGCGGAGAGGTGAATCGTTACCTTTTTCATCCGATTTTGATGACTCATGCCTTGCTCTTTTTCTTTCTTTTGCTTTCTTATTCTAATTTGCTTGATGAATGAGTTTTCCATGATGAAATGGGATACTTTTCATCGTTATAATCTTCTTTTCCTTATTGTGATTACATGTAGTCTGTTCTGTTTGTGTATCTTGTGCATCTTGGTTATCTCCTGATCCTTGAAGGGATAACAGAGGAGGAACCTCAGTGTGAATATCTTTTGCTTGTGGACAGGGTGGATTTTTGAATTCAAGAAAAATTTCATTTTCCACCTTATCTTGTTCTATCATGCCAACTATTTCATCAAATTCAAGAACTTCAACTTCAGGCTCTATTTCATTTTGTTGTTCTACAATGTTGTTGATGTTATGCTTAGGAAATTATTAGTGAAGATTTCTAGATTTTGATTCAGAGGAGCAACCGACTTATTTCCATTTTCATTCACACCAGTCACCTATATTATGTTAGAATCGATGAGGTCTTGAATTTCATGTTTAGGATGCATACATCTTTCGGTGTCATATCCTACCGAGTGGTGATACTAACAAAAGGCATTGGCATCAAATGAAGGTCCTTGCATCCTGCTACTATCTAGTGGATGAGTAGGAAGATGCTTCAATATATTGTTGGTTACCACTTGAATCATTATCGAATTAAGAGAATCTGATAATAGAGTGAACTGTCTCTATTGCTTCCTAAATTTGAATGGTGTTTGATTCGAAATGGCTGCCACTTGTGATTGAAATTTGTTCGACTATTGCCCATTGATCTTGATGAAACTCTTGTTATGCTTCTTGAATGATTGTTGAATGTTCTAGCTTTGGATTGACCAACTAGAGTCAATGAGTTATGATTCTCATACTGACTAGCCGAAAGTTGGTAATCACAAAACTGTGCATAGATGTTGAAAAGAACTATACTTCATCAACAATATTTTGTCACGTATGTTCAGTTGTAGATTCATAATGAATACTTTTTGAACATCCTCATCTATAATTAGATATTGTATTTGTGCAAAGAGAGCTTGATATTTACTAATGAATTCTATTAATTTATCTTTCAAACCTTGTTTACAATGGACCAAATCAATCAATGAGACAGGAGGTCCAATGTTTTCTTGGAAATGTTGCAAGAATTGATCAACTAGCTTTGAGAAGGAATGTATTGAATTAGGAGGTAAAGAGGAAAACCATTCCAAAGTTGTATCTTTGAGAGATTGTGGAAAGAGTTTTTCTAACAATGCCTCGTCAAAGAAGAAATCACTACACATTGTTGTGAATGTTGCCACATGATTGCTAGGATCACCTTTGCCATTGTACTTTTCAAAGTGGAGAGTCTCAAATTTGTCAGGCATTTGAGCTCTTAAGATTGTGTAAGATAAAGGATTGAGAGCATGATATGTTGGTATATTGGGTTGGAATGAAGCATTGGTTGTATTCGCTACCTTTTGCTACAAGGATGTCATACTTTGTAAAATTTGGTTTGTGTATTGGAGACAAAGGTATTTAATGGTGCATAAGTGAGAGGTGGTTGAGAATAATTATTCATGGGTATGGACACATGGGGTAATGTGTTTTGCTAATTATAATGGTTTTATAATTGTTTCCATTAGATGTTCCCATACAATTGGTGGCATTACTACATGCTTGTGTAGTGATAGTGATAATTGATGATGTATAAGTAGATACTCTTGTAGTCAGAATGGGTGTTGATCTACTTGTGTGCTTTTTGGTGATGACACATTTTTTATGATATTCGTGCAGTTAGCCACTGACATAATGTTGTTATCCACTATATGAGCTATTCCATAGAACATATCAATAGCTTCTTGTCCTTCTTGTGATAATCCTCTTATACCTTCAACAAGAGGTACTACTTCTTGAGCTAGATGTCCATTTCCCATGAATTCTTGAAAATCAGCTAGTTCTTTGTCTAGTTTCTTGATTTGAGCTTCAGGTACATGTGCAACTATGTCAATTATGTCTTCAAAGTCATGAAATTTTTTCTCTTCTGACATGTTGATGTTGGTGATATTTTGTAAAGATGTTGATTCACCTTTTGTAAAGTAGGTGAGTAGTTGATTTTCCAATGTGTGTACATCATTGCTATTGAAAGCACTAGAACCCATCAATCTACAACTTCTTCTTACCAAGGTGCTGGTGTTAGGACAATAGGTTATACAACTCATACAAAGTTTTATAACACTCAATGCACTAACCAAGGATATTATCAATACGATTATGCATATTAAAATATGCACTTTTTCCAAAATTATGCAAGATTTTCAAATGAATATTGATAAATATGCAATAACTCAATGCAAGATCTGATTTGAACAATCAACAAGATGAAAATGCGCAAAGCTATGGGTTCACCAAAATGTTTAGTATGAAAAAGGATAATGATAACAACTAGAATACAAACTAGATCAAACCCTTTTCCATATAACATTCAAGGACAAGACGGAGCCAAATCACTACCAAATGAAGGTGGACTCAACTGCTGACCTTGTGCTCAAGTATACTATAGATGGATCAGATTTAATTTAGTCTTTTCCTCTGTTATGGAGTAGAAGGTGGACACATGCCTTTTTACCTCCTAGTTTAGCTAAATATTCATCCCCGATGGAAAATCCCCCAAAACCAATGCAAATTAAGAACAAAGGGATCACAATTTACCTTACCCAGGACCAAAAAAGTGCCTCAAAACTTGGGTACCTACGCCCATGTCCTCCCTAATTTGTTGGGGCCAAATTTAATGTATGTCGGCATATGCCCTTTAAAAATGTTAGTGGGAAAGCATATATAAGTGTTTTTGAACCTAGAAAGTTAGAAGAAGATGATAGAGAACTTATGATTTTGGAGAAAAGAGCTTTCAAGGCATTCATTGTGTTTCTAGAGCAAATTTGTGTTTGTATTGTGTGTGTTGTTGTAGATTTAGAATAATCATCAATCTCCTTATGAGTTGAAGAATCTTCATTCTCCTAAGGGCTTTACCTCTGAGATGACATCATTGTTAGTTGAATCATTTCATCAATTGGTTTATCTTTAGCCTCTGCCCTGCAAGGGCATGCACTCTCTCTAATAACAGTGTTGGGAAGCTTGAATGCTATCTTGGGACTTGACTAAGGCAAGTCCCTAAACACCACAACCCCCAAACCCCTTTTCTTCTTGTGTGTAGGTTACAAGTGTGAAATCTAAAGAAGTGAAGATACAAGAAGGTTGTGTAAGGGAAAGGGTTTTAGGATCCAAAAGGATTTTGCAAATATTCCTTTGCGGAAGACTTGGGCACTAGCCCCGTAGTCCTCTTGCTCAAACGGGTACCAAATCCGGCATCAAGACACTCTTTGTGACATTTCTCCAGTTTCAAGTTTATGAAGATTCTATCTTTCTAGACTTGGGCACCTGTCCTGTAGTCCTCTGACTTTCTATCTTTTAGGGCATAGGTTTTGACATCTTCTTGATCACTCTTGCGCATTTGGTTTCTGGGTTTCAGTCATCTTTTGTCTATTACAAACTGATTATCTTAGAACTAGGGTTTTATACATACTTGAAGTAGGGTTTGATAAAAGCCTTGGTTAAATCTGATCTTTCCATAGCACTCTTGAGAACAAAATTAGTAGCCAATTCCTCCTTCATTTGGTAGTGACTTGACTCAGTTTTGTCCTTGAATGTTATTGAAGAGGATTTGATCTAGTGTACATGTTAGCGTACATACATCATTCATCTTTTCCATATGTAACATTTTGGTGAACACGTAGCATTGAGCATTTGCATCTTGCTGATTTTTGAATTCATATCTTGCATTAATTCATATGATACTTGTCATTATTAATTGAAAGATCATGCATACATTTGAAAAAAATGAAAAATTAAGCATTCTAGGCTTGCATAAAGGCACTTGCATTATTTTTATTGCATATCATGGAAACATTGATTTTCTAATATTTACAACAATTAATCATCTCATGATATCACATCTTGCATTTGAAGATCTCATTTGCTAGGGTTTTGTCGAAAACTTGCATTTTTCCTATAACCTAGTCATTTGCAAAGCTAGGGTTTGTAGTCAAAATATTATTTCAGATTTTGCTGCTATCATAAATATTCGTTCAAGTCTGATTTCACATTACATCATTCGACATCCTTGCTTTTCAAATTTTGTAATCACATATTGTGTATTTCAACAATTAAGGGCTTTAACACTCTCCTCACACTTCTTTGTGCATAATCTTAAAATCATTCACATTGCCTTGTTGTGTAACACTCTTCACATCATATTTACTTTGTTTGTAGTGAAATTAGTGTGTTTTTTATCTTCAAAAACCCAATTTCCTCAAACTAAAGCCTTGGTGTGTATTAGTCGCACATACATGGCCTCTAATCAAAATAAGGGTGGTATGGTTCCTCCTCGAGTTAATAAGAAGAGGAAGACTCCTGAACCTATAATATCATTTACACCACATGAGGTCACAATTAGATATATTGATGGCCCTCTTTACATTACAACACATATAAGTGGATAGCCTACAAGGGGAGTCCTTATCGATCCTAATTGTGTAACAAATGTGATAATTGGAGAGTTCTTATACATGCATAATTTGGCACAAAACACTTATGACCCTACACATATCATGATCAAGGCACACAATGGATATTTCCTCCCAGCTATTGGGAAGATTAAATTATTACTTAAAGTAGTGGAAAAATCCCTTGAACAACCATTTGTCATCATTTCTAGCTCAGACCTATTTCGTGTGAAATTAGGTCGTCCATGGATTAAATCCATGAAAGCAGTCCCTTCTACAATTCATAAATGCTTAAAATTTCCTAATCAAGGTAGAGTGCATGTTGTCCACCATAGTGGATGGAAACCTTTGGTTCTCATGGAAACTTCAACCTGGACTACTTTTGGCCACAAGCCACTGAACCAAAGCAACCAAGAGAAGATCAATTTTTCCTAGCATATCAAAAATATAAGGCAAATTTAATAGCTCAACTATCATATGGAAAGAATACTCCTGGACCCTCTCAGTCCCCTATGGCTACAATTCCTCCTATTGAATAAATAGAAAGTGAAAAGCAACCTGAGCTAAAAGAATCCCCTCAACCATGAGGTAAAGGGATTTTTTATGAGGTACCTCCCTCATCATCCTTACAAGGATCAGTTGACAACCTTAAAGAGCAAATCCTTTCAAGACAAAAGATTAATTTTGTACTAGCTTCCTCTTCTGAAATGTCAAAGAATGTGGAAACTCATGAAACTCCTTTCACAAATATCACTAACAAGACAAGAAGGAATCAGAATGCAAGAGAAATAAGGAGAAAATGACAAGCCTTAGCTCAACAAGTATCACCTCAACAAGAAAATATCCCATCGATAGAAATCTAATCAAAGAAAGAGCTAAATAACAAAGAGTTAAAGGATGAAGTTTCAAACTGGGCCATTGTAGCCTATGTACCTATTTCTTCCCACATCTGATATTTGGAGGAACATGATTTTCTCAACAATAACCGCTAGTGTGGTTGCATTCATCACAGGTAAGTATCTCTCACCCTTTTAGCCACCTTTGACATAGCACCTCTTTGAGTTACTCTCATGGGTAGCCTCCTCTCATGTGTTGTGTTCCCCCATGTGTTAAATGTTGTTAGGTCTCATTGGATGACCCTTGATACTCTTGTAAGGTCAAGGATATAAGGAGACCACATCTGTTGTGACCATTCTTCTATTCATTTCTCTATTCCTATATTCCTCTCATTCTTATTGTAATTGTTGTGTGTTGTGTCTTGGGGGTATAATGTTGTGGAGGATGTCTTGAGGGCATCTTCCCATGTTGTAAACCCTGTTGCAAGTATGGGCCTAACTGTTGTTGTCATTGATGTCAATATACTCTTGTTGCATTAATGATAAGGATTGGATGAATTGTTTGCTGAGGATATTGAGAAAATTGGTCATATCAGGAATAGTGAAGAACAGTGAAGACAGTAAGGTAAAAGTCCAAGATAAGATGAGGATCAGAGGATGCGGTTTAAAGGGTTTATAGATATGTGTCTTAAGGTGATCTAGTAAATATTTCAGAGGTCTGCATGAAGATCTAAAGAATTTGTGGCCACTCAAGTAAAACTGGTTCCAATAGGTGTTCAGAAGTGACAGAGTGATATAGATAGGTCTAGTGAGATCCAGAAATCCATTATCCTATTCTGCAGATTTGAGGGAGTGTTGAGGAAGTCTTTGTGAAGTGTCAACTTGATTGGTTCGTGGTTTGAAGGTCCACAAGCATCTATTGCTTTGTGACAATGATGTCAGACTGTGTTCTTGAGGTTTTGGATGAAGGAGAGAAGGATTTCAGTAAGTAGATGAAGTGTGGATGTTCTTGGTGATTCAGACAATCTTGTGGAGGTCTTTGGATCATCTCCAGTTCATGTTGGTGGTCTGCATTGGAGTTGCAGCTCACAATTGAAGAATAACTTCCGGATGATGGTGTTCTTCCTGAAGACTGGCCGACCGGATGAGTTACACATCTTGCAGATGTTCTTGTAGATGTTTGCCAACTTAGATGATTATTCCTAAGTCGATGTCTTGTATATATATGGAGTTGTAAAGTCATTTCAAAGTGTGTCTTGTGGAGATGTAAGTGTGGTAATGAGGAGGAGAGCGAAATGCAGAGTAGAAGTATTGGACTTAAATGGAACTGATTCAAGCATGGTGAAGATGCTATTCTCCAGTTCATGTATGTGATGCTTATTATTTGTGGACAGTGTGTCTCTTGTAGGCAATGAGCCTCTTGTGAGCAGTGTGCTCAGGCAGTGAGCCCTAATTGGCATGTGCCATTTTGTTCTTTCTATTCTTCTAACAGAGAATACAATCTTGGGTTACTCACCCCATAGTTTTTCCCTTAACCAGGTTTTCCACGTCAAAATCTTGGTGTCCTATGTGCTAATGTGTTTCTTCTCTTGATTTAATGCATTATGTTTTCATGATTGATCTATCATTATGCTACTGAATTACAAAGTGGATTTAAGTGTTTAATTGGAAGAAAGTTTTGGACAACTAATTCACCCCCCCTCTCAGTTGTCTGCCCTAAATCTAACAAACCCAAGTCACTTTTGTCTCCTCTCTCATTTTTAGTGTTTCCATTCTTTAGTGACTGTAATAGTCGGCGGATGACAAAAACAAATAAATACTGATAAGGACCGTGCGTCCCTATAGCAAGAAAGCAAAAATGGACCCAGTCCATATAAGATGGGGTTGATATATATTGCTGACGCTTGACTAGTAGAATCACTCCATATTGTGATGTATCGTATTGTGAAATTATTTGTAACAAACCTTTGCAATATTCTAAATCTACTTCTATGCACTTTGAATTGTTTTGTATCTCATTGTGTAGCTACACTCAGTTCTGAGATACCTGTAGTATAACCTCACGGCTATACTCAGTTTTGAACCCGCAAGTGTAGCCTTGGTCTATTAAGTGATATGATTTATGTATAGCTTTCATGAATTGATTTGGTTGTTATCTTAGAATAGATTTTCTAACCAAAGCTTATATATTGTTGATTATGTTAGAAAATGATATTGATGTATTTGTGGGAACATTTGGCGATTGCAAGCACATGTCACCTTTGGGGCATGGGCTTTGCAAAAGCTCTTGTTCCCTTGCATGTTTTTACTTTACCTTAAAATGTTCTTGATACCACCAAGCAGGATCAACCACTTTAAGGTGGGGGCATATATCATGGTAAATGCTTGGATATTCTTAGATATTGATAAAGCATGTTTGTGTATGCTTCCTTTTCATCGTAAGGCATCTCTGTGATGCGGGTGGAGTTGTGTACTTTGTTATGTTTTGCATGTACCTCCTTTTCACTGTAAGGCATCTCCGTGATGTAGGTGGATTTGTATACTTTGAGCACATGCTTCCTTTTCATCATAAGGCATCTGCAAATGTGTGTGGGGTTGCATTTTGAAAGCCCTTCTGTGGAAGGTAGGATTGTGTCTTCCCTTGAGTGGTTTCACATCCTTTTACAAAAGTCCTCTATGGAGGCAGGGTTGGATCTTGAGTTATTCACCCTTAAGCGTGTCTTTGGTGGTTGTGGGCTCAACCGCCAAGTGTGTTTGGTGTGTCTTAGATAGTGGAGTGTTTGTTATGTATAAGACGTATAGTGTGTCTATGACATACTCTATGATGCTTGTGTATTCCATGTGTTTTCTATGTGTTTTCTATGTCTTCCTTGCGTGTTTTGCATGTTTTTACGTGGTCTAAAGGTACGTAGTGATGAGATCCCTCCACACCATGTGTTTTTGTGTTTTCATGGTATAAAGGTGCGTAGTGATGAGCTCCCTCCATGCTGTGTGTTTTGTGTGTTTTCATGGTATAAAGGCATGTAGCGATGAGCTCCATCCACGTTGTGTTTTATGTGCTTAGTTATATATATATATATATATATATTTGTTTAATCATGTCTTCTCTTCGTGTATGCCTTGTGTATTGCGTGATGATATTCATGTCTTCTTCGTGTATTGCATGCTTCATTGTCTTCTTCATGTATTGCATTCTTCCTTACTGTATTCATTGTCTTATGTGATTGTTAAGTGTTTTCTTATGTTTGCCTAAGATTGGGGGCTAGAAATGGTCTTGCAAACTTAGGGTGTGTCTTTGATCTTGTGTATGATGTGCTTTGGTCATACTTTAATGCATGTACTAATCATAAGATCATACACACATTAAATTGGGGACTAAATATTATGGAGAAAAAAGTGGACACATGCCTTTTTACCTCCTAGTTTAGCTCCTAGGTCCCCATGTTAACATTATACAGGCTACATATTCATCCTAATGGAAAATCCCCTGAAACCAATGTAGATTAAGAACAAAGGGATCATAATTTTACTTTACCCCAGACCAAAAAGGTGCCTCAAGACTTGGGCACCCACGCCCAAGTCCTCCCTGATTGGCTGGGGCCAAATTTAATATATGTTGGCATAGGACCTTTAAAAAGGTTTCCCTTTGTCGACTCTTTTGATTTAATTCACGAATGTTAGCGGGAAAGCATATATAAGTGTGTTTTTGAACCTAGAAAGTTAGAAGAAGATGATAGCAAACTTATGATTTTGGAGCAAAGAGCATTCAAGCCATTCATTGTGTTTCTATAGTAGGTTTGTGTTTGTATTGTGTGTGTTGTTGCAGATTTGGAATCATCATCAATCTCCTTATGAGTTGAAAGATCTTCATTCTCTTAAGGTCTTCACCTCCAAGGTGACATCATTGTTATTTGAATCATTTCATCAATTGGTTTATCTTTATCTTTTGCCCTCCAAGGGCATGCACTCTTTCTAACAATGGTGTTGGGAAGCTTGAATGCTATCCCAGGACTTGACTAAGGCAAGTCCCTAAACACCACAACCCCCAAATCCCTTTTCTTCTTGTGTGTAGATTACAGGTGCGAAATCTGAAGAAGTGATGGTACAAGAAGGTTGTGTAAGGGAAAGGGTTTAGGGATCTGAAATCATTTTGTGAATATTCCTTTGTGGAAGACTTTGGCACCCACCTTGTAGTCCTACTCAAACAGGTACCAAATCCGGCATTAGGACACTCTTTGTGATATTTCTCCAGTTTTGAGTTTTTGAATATTTTGTCTTTCTAGACATGGGCACTCACCCTGTAGTCCTCTGACTTTCCATCTTTCGAGGCACAGGTTTCAACATATTTCTGATCACTCTTGTGCATTTGGTTTCTAGGTTTCAGTCGTATTATGTCTATTATAAGTTGATTAGATCTTAGAACTAGGGTTTTATGCATACTTGACCTAGGGTTTGATAGAAGGCTTGGTTAAACTTGATCTTTCCATAGCACTCTTGAGCACAAAATTAGTAGCTAAGTCCTCCTTAATTTAGTAGTGACTTGGCTCAGTTTCATCCTTGAATTTTATTGTGGAAGAGGGTTTGATATAGTGTACATCCTAGCTTAGATACATCATTCATCTTTTCCATATGTAACATTCTCAAACCCTAGGTTAACAATGCATGAAACCCTAGTTCTACAATGATATGCTTATAACATATAAAATATGACTCAAAACCTAGAAACTAATTGTAGAGGGATAATTAGGGGAGTTATAGAACCTATCTCCCAAAAGCAGAAGTGCCAGAGGACCTTGGTGAGACCGTCCAAGTCCTGATCGGAAGAATTTGTTGAAGGTGCAAACTGGAAAGATGCTTTGAATGATGTCCTGATGCTAGATCTAAACTCAGAAAAGGTAGAAGGACATGGGTGGTACTGCCCAAGTCCTTAGTGAGAGAAGATTCTATAATTGTCTCCAGATCTTGAAACCTTGATTTGTACCAAGTCTTCATGTAGCTCTATATTTCCCAGATCTCGCTCTTGTAACCTGCACATAAGAAGATAAGAAAGGGTTTGGGGGTTATGGTGTTTAGGGACTTGCCTCAGTCAAATCCTAGGATAGCATTCAAGATTCAAATGGGGACAAAGGTTGAAAAAAATGATAATATGATGATTCAAATGATGATAAACAAACAATGATATCACCTATGTGATGATCCCTTAGAAGGATAAATATCCTTCAACTCCTAAGGAAGGATAGATGATATCTCCATATATGCAATAACAACAAGCTAAAATCACAATGAATGCTCTTGCTTGCTTCACTTCAAGATCTCAAGTTATCTATCTCCATCTAGGTTGATAATGAATTCAAAAACACACATATATGTTTTCCCGCTCATAATTGTCAATTAAAACCAAAAGAGCAGACAAGGAGAAACCTTTAGAAAGGTGTTATGCTAACATACATTTGAATTAGCCCCAACCAAAAGGGAGGGACATGGGTGGTACACCTAGGTCCTTTATCCCTATTTGGGTTTGGGGTAAGATAAATGAAGTGGCCCATAATTCAATTCTATCTCGGTGTCAGGCAATTTTGCATCGAAGAAACATTTTGATGATATAATGTAATCAAGTGGACCTAGGATATAAACAAGGAGGTAAAAAGGCATGTGGACACTTTTTACTCCTTAACAGGCCTTCAACATGCTTCTAGCCATCTCCATGATTGTTCTATTATTCCTCTCTACTACACCATTCTATTGTGGTGTGCACCTTGTAGTAAATTGCCTTTTAATGCCATGATATTTGCAAAAATCTAAAAATTCATTACAAACATATTCACCTCCTCTATCTAATCTAAGTGCCTTGATGTAATGGCCACTTTGCTTTTCCACCATAGCTTTGAATTCTTTAAATTTTCTGAAGGCTTCAGTCTTCTCCTTGAGAAAATATAACAAAGTCTTCCTGCTAAAATCATCAATGAAGGTTAGAAAATAAGTACTACCTCCAAATTATGGAGTTTGCATTGGTCCACATAAATCACTATGAACTAGCTCCAATAATACCTTTGCCCTATATGAAACTCTTACTGGAAAACTCTCTCCATGTTGTTTTTCCAAAACGCAACTTTCACATGAACTGCTTGGCTACTCTATTGGTGGCAATCCCTTCACCATATTTTTCTTTTGTAACAAAATCAAACCTCCAAAATGTAAATGTCCATACCTTAAATTCTATATCCACGATTGGTCTAAATACATAGTTTTGAAATTGACTTCCTCTTCTCCTTCGATGCACTAAATTCGTAGGGGGAACATCCAATTCTTTGCCATTTCCACTCTTGCAATCAACATGTCATTTGAAAATATGTCTAGTATTGTGTAAACATTATCCATAAAAATATACTTTGTAACCTTTCTATACTAACTTTCCAACACTCATAAGGTTATGCTTTAATCCAGGTACCAAATAAACATCAGGAATAAATCTTCTTTCACCATTTTTTGCCAAAATATTTATTACTCCTTTACGCATTACAACCACTTAATTATCATTTCCCAATTTCACGTATGATTTTATGAAATCATCAAGACTAGTAAACAATTCTTTATTCCTTGTCATATGATTACTACATCCACTATCTAAAAACCAAATATCCCAAGCAGTTTCTTAAGCAACATGAGATGTGATGAATAAACTTCCAAAATTAGATTCGCTTGTGTAATTAGCATTTTGTTTGTCCACATCTCCTTGTTTCTTTATGCATTCATTTTTATAATGTCCATATTTTTGCAATAATAACACTAAATGTTAGATTTATCAAACCTTTGTGAATGTTGTTGAAAATGATTGTTGCCATGTCCTCTATTGTTGTAGTTTTGATTATTGTTTTCACCTTGATCTGGATTGCTCCTTCCATCTTTGCCTCTACCTCTTCCTCTAAAGTTTGACCTTCCTCTTCCTCTTCCTCTGCCAGATGATACCTGAGACTTGAAAGCATTCTTAAGAGACGTATTTTTATTTCTACTCATTTTGGATTCATGTGACATAGAAATCCCATTAACTCATCTATTGATAATTGTGCCAAATCCTTGGATTCCTCAATTTCTACAACTATTGCATCAAATTTACTAGGTAGACTCCTAATAATTTTTCTATAATCTTCTAATCTGTTATTTCTTCTCCATTAGATCTAATTTGATTCACAATATTTGTGGCTTGACTCATAAATTGATCTACTGATTCTGAATCATTCATTTGTAAATTCTCAAAATTTCTCCTCAGAGATTGTAGTTTAACTAATTTCACCTTTGTATTTCCTTGATAGGTTTTCTCCAAAATTTTCTATGCCATCTTGGATCTCATTGTAGCTACAACTCTAGGAAAGATGGACTCATTCATTGCCTGTTGGATTAGGAATAAATATTTTGCATCCTTTTTTGCTTGTGATAATGTTTGATAGGCACCCTCATCCTGTGGTTCCACAAAACCATTTTCTACCAAATCCCAAACATATTGTGAGCAAAATAGTGTTCTCATTTTAATTGCCCAAAAATCGTAATTCTTACCATTGAAAATAGGAATTTGGGGTTGATTGATATTGTTTCTTGATGCCATAATGTGATCAGATCTCCACTTTTTTTAATAGTTGTGGGATTATTTCTTCAATGATAATGTCCACTTTTATGTGACAAACTTCATCCACCCTTTAAAGCTTTGATCTTCTGATCCAAAATTGACCTCTAGGCAGTCCCACGATCTTAACATCTCTACTACCCCTTTGCTAGACAGAGACAAAAAATAAAACAAAAACCAACACACAAACAGAAAGCTACAACACTCAGAAATAAAATTGTTCTATTGATTTTTATCATGCATAAATGATTACAAAATACCTCATAATATAGAGGTTCTAAAATTACAAGAATTTTCTAAATTTAACATGCAGATCACATGCAAATTTCTTAAACTCTAACTCTAAAAATAACTGCCATGCAAAATTATTTTATTCTCCTCTAAACTGAAACTAAACTAACTTGCATGTTTTATTTTGGGAGAAATTATTCCACATTCTAACAAACCAGAGGGGTGTGTGGAAGAGAGATGAGAGGAAGGGCACAAAAGAAGAGACAAAAAGAGGTGTTAGAGAAGGAAAGAAGAGTCACATAACAAGAACATAACAACCACTCTATTTAAACATCATCCACTTCAATGATTAAACAATCAATAGCAATTTTATATCTCATCCACTTCAATGGTAAATATTTGTCCTATTTTTATTAGCCAAAATTGACATTTGACTATTGTAGTGGATGATGTTTAAGAATAACCACAAAGAACAACAAGGAGAGTTGTTTTGTCTTTAAGTTGTAGGGGCAAGCAACTAGAGAACTCATGTGGGAAAAAAGGAATACGCAAAAATCACATGGAAGAGGGGAATTAGCAGGTAGAAAGGAATTTGAGAGGACTGCATGGAGGAACATTTAAGAAGAGTTAAAATAAAATATTGAGGGGAGAATATTCAAGAGGCTGCATAAGGGAAAAAGGAATGGTAGCCTTGTCATGTGAGAAACCATGCAAGAGTCATTAGACCATGCTAAGGCAAGAAAAATTCTTCAAGGGAGCAAGAGGGTTGAGATGTTCAAGTGAATGTCCAAGCCATGGGAGGCATCCCATACTCGAGAAGAATATATTAGTATTGTCATGATGCAGGGAAGGCTTAATCCCTTTATTTTGTATGGTAATTGGTTAATGTAAATGCCTAGAATTGCATTCTTATCCATGTTAATGAAAGAATGATGATTCCATTTTCCTCCCAATGTTAGGTTATCTTTTCTAGCCCATTAAATTTTAAATTAAATGGAACCACTTGCATTATTTTATTGCTTGATCTCAATTACCGTGCAAACTCCTTCATGGAGGGAAATTGGGGAAATTGGTCGAACCAATCATTTTGTGTGGCCTACCCACCTAAGTCTGTCTACTAAGTCTATGATTCAATCCTTTGTCCCAATGTTTCCAAATTTCATGTTGTCTTGTTGGGTGAATGCACCAAATTGGGGGAAAAAAAAGTGGCCAAATCACTAATTTTGGCAATAATGTGATTGTGTTATGCTTAGTGATAACTTTAAGAGCCCTCCCAAAAAAAGATATAAAATCCTAGTGAATCCTAGCCAAGTGCTTTAATTTTCATAGCGAATCTTTCTTTTTTTTCAAAAAAATATTAATTTTGCTAGTGAATTTATGCACATTATTAGAAACTTTTATAAAATCATGGGAAATCCTCGTGAATACTCACTAAAGAAATTAATTATAATGGCAAAACTTAGTGAATAATCACTAAAGAAATTAATTACAATGGCAAATGTTTCCTTTAATAAATGGCATAGCTGCTTGGCATAGTCCCTGTTGCAAGTATGGGCCCAACTGATGTTTTCATTGATATCAACATATTCCTGTTGCATTGATGTCAAGGATTGGATGAGCTGTGTGCTGAGGATATTGAGAAAATTAATCCTATCAGGAACAGAAGAACAGTGAAGACAGTGAAGCTCTATAAAGTGAAGATCCCAGCTAAGATGAAGACTAGAGGATGCACATCAAAGGGTTTGTAGATATGTGTCTAAAGATGATCCAGTCAAGATTTGAGAGGTCCACATGAAGATTTGAAGAAGTTATGGCCATATGAGTAAAATTGGTTCTGGCAGATGTTCAGAGATGGCAGAGTGACACAAATACATCCGGTGAGATCTAGAAATGCAATATCTTATTCTGTGGATTTGGTGGAGTGTTTAGGAAGTCAATGTGAATTGACAACTCAATTGGTTCATGGTTTGGAGGTCTGCAAGCATTTATTCCAATATGATAGTGATGATAGACTATGTTCTTGAGGTTTCAGATGAAGAAGAGAATGATTTTAGTAAGCAGAAGTAGTGTGGATGTTCTTGGTGATTCAGGCAAGCTTGTGGGGGTCTCTAGATTGTGTCTAATTTGTGTTGGTGGTCTGCATTGAAGATTGAGCTCGTAATTGAAGAATTACTTCCGGATGATGATGTTCTTCCTAAACTTGGCCGACCGGATGATTTACACATCTTACGGATGATCTTGAAGATGTTCTGCGAAGGATGGCATGTTCCTCAAAGAAGATTGAAGTCCCAGATATGTGTGGCCAACAGTATGGTGATTTGCATGAAGTTTTTTTTGTAATAAGTCAAGTTGTATTTTTGTATTTGCTCTGTAAAGTATGCCGACTTCGATGATTATCCCAAAGTTGATGTCTTGTATAAATAAGAGTTGTGAAGTCATTTCAAAGGCATCCAGACAAGATGAGAGTGTGGTAGAGAGGAGAAGAGAGAAAGGCAGAGCAAAAGTGTTGAGCTTAAATGGAACTGACTCAAGCATGGTGAAGATGCTAATCTTCAGTTCAAGTATGTAATATTTGTTATTCTGTAGATAGTGTATCTCTTGTAGGCAGTGGGCCTCTTGTGAGAAGTGTGCTCGGGGAGTGAGCCCTAATTGGCATGTGCCATTTTGTTCCTCTTATTCTTTTAACATAGAATACAATCTTGGGTTAGCCACCCTGTGGTTTTTCCCTTAACCTGGTTTTCCACATTAAAATCTTGGTGTCATATGTGTTAATGTGTTTCTGCTCTTGAATTATTGCATTATGTTTCCATGATTGATTTATTATTATGCTGCTGAATTACTAGAAGGATTTAAGTGGTTAATAAAAGAAAATTTTGAGACAACTGATTCACCCCCCTTTCAGTTGTCTGTCTTGAAACTAATAGTCCCCTCATATATTCTTTTATTTTTGTAATGTTGAAGCAGGGGCTCAAGGGCGACAACCATCGATGAGGTCAAGGGGAAGCTGCATTAGCATACTTTGTATATATGTGACATTAGCATATTGCACTTACCACCAAATATGATGTCTCTAATGGATAATCACCTTGTAAACTTTATTGTTGCTACACTTAATGAAACAATGGTTACATCCTTTACATTGTCAATACAAATATGTTTCCAATATAACCACCACTACTATCTCTTCTTGCTTGTGGTAGCTCATAAAACATAACTTCACTTGTGATTGCTTGTGGTACCTTGTGTCATCTTCCAAGACATTATCCAACCCTTAATTCATGTCATATGTTCACTAGTTCTGTTGCATGTGCACTTGCATCATTGATGATGTTCTAATAAGTACTAAACACCTATATGGTTGTGAGTTAATGTAGATGCTTTGTCATTGTTGTCATAACACCGTGACATGTGGAACAACATATATGATGTATCACAAGACATGCAACATCATTATCATGCGTAAACCACTATGTTTTCCAACATTACTACAATACCTATAAACTCATTGTAATAAAGACTATAGATAAAATTTCCTACTAGGAATCTCATAGGTGAATATAACCTAAGTCCCAACAATAGGATGTGAAAAAACATAAAAAAAACATTGGGGAACACATGGCAACACATGAAAGTGTTAAACATAATGCAATACTAAGAGGGGGGTGAATCAATATTGCTTAAACCTTTTCTACTTTAGATGCTTTCAAACAAATGCAACAATGAGATCATGAGAGCACATACATAACACAAGATGTACATGGAAACCCAAGATGGGAAAAACCATGGTGACTCAGTTGCTTGGATCTACTATCTAAATCCAGTGTCATAAAATAAAATGAATCTTACAATGATCTTTATGGGAACCAACCCAAAAGAGACACTAATCCCCTAATTTATGAGCACCAACTCAAAAGAAACACCAACTCCCTATTACAATGTATTAAGGGCGCCAACCCTATGAAGACACCAATCTTCTAATGTGCTACAACACATAAAATATATAAAATGAGGCATCAACCTATACAAGATACAAATACTATATCAGACCTATGTAAATGAGTATATTAAATTGATTCTGATTTGTTGTTACTAAATTCACATACTCAACCTCAGTGCAGCTTGATGATAAGTCATTTATACTATTGTCTTCACATCAACTACATCATACTCAATCTATTGTCACCACCTCAAATACATCATACTCAGTTTGTTGTCACATTGCCATATGTCTATAAGTAGCAACCTAGTTCACACATCTTCATACTTGATCTCCAATGATGCTATAGGAAATACATCATCTTGTCCAATCTTTCTCACAAATAAAGCCCTAACTCATGTAGTATGGATATCAAACTGGTATCAAGAAGTCTGCTTATTGATTTTCCCTTTTTGCTTGCACACTTGCATTCACAGTCTTTCTCTATTCATTTCTCTCAAATGAAACCCTAACCCTAATAGTATTAGAATTATAGTGATTTTAGATTGCTTCTTCTTTTATGATTGTTTATTCCTTTCTCGCACACACACTTCCACTTTTATTACATGCAAATTGTGAATTGTATTTATACAAGGCTTGTCCTTAATGTTTTGCAAGGTCAGTTCATATACATCAATATCTATATCTGAAATTTGCACATTATAATACTAATGTCAGCCTCCTCAAGCAACAATTAAATATTTAATTTAAACAATCTCATATCCTCTAGTCAGCCAAAATTCCCTTATCATGATTGTTCTTAGTCAACTTAAAGAATTAACCAATTTGCATTCATAATTCTATCTAGCTTGAATTCCAAAGAGTCTTACTCCACTTGACTAAGTAAAATTTTGCATTACAGTTGTTGTCTTCCTCACATGATATATCTCTGAGATTGACTTGAAAGACTTGATAAAAAGAATTGAAAACAATTCCTTCTCTAGTTCAGTACCTTCTCCATCTATTTCTATGTCTAGGATAGTTCCTATCGCCATGACATGGTCTTCTTCTGTCATTATAACTTGCTCTGATCCTATTGCTAGGACCCTTGGTTTTGAGTAATCATTAAAAAGTATTGAAGGAAATTTCTTCTCTACTACCAAGGCATCTCTATTTGTAGTAATTGTTCCTGTCACCATGACTTAGGTCCTGTTGCCTAGACTGGAAAAGAGACAGATCCACTGTTTGTGTCTTGGTGATTACTATTCTTAAGGTGTATTCAGAACCAATAACATACTCAACATTGAAAGAACATGTGTTGCAATAATTCATCAGATCTTTGATATCATTTTTATCCAAACCAAACCATCTACATTGTCTTCAACAGGAATAGTCTGCACTATCTTCTTGTAGAGACAATCTACACTATCTTCCAACCTAATCCATTACCATTAAAAAGTTTTCTTGAAGTTTCTACTAGGCTTGTAGCACTTGATAGACTATGTTTGATCCATTACCATCCTTGGAGTAGTTATATTAGAGAGAACATATGCACATTGTCCTCACACTATCCTATCATCAAAGCATTTTCACACTGGAATAGTCATCTGCACATTATTATGTCACCACAACTGCATTAAGCATGCATGGGTGATCACTGTTCTATCATCAACACTTCATTGACCACACAACAAATAGACCAAAGTGCTTGTTGGATAGTCACCTTCATTGTCACAATTTTTATCTTGGAGCAGTCACTTGCCACATGTACTTTGACTTGGAACAGTCATCTTCAAGCTGCCACAAGTATCTTGACTTGGAGCAGTCACCTTATGCAACTTCTAAGACATCAGTGAAATAGTCTTTCACATCTTATCATCACTGAAACAGTATTTCACACCTTCTTTGACATCAATGACAATATGTGTTTATACTCTCATATGTTGCATAATCATGCCTACCTTCTTGACATCACATGTGTATGCACCTTTGACATCAATGACAACAACTGCCAAAAATCTCCCCCTTTGTCATTGATGGAAACACAAACATAGTCTTCTTCATTTGCATTTGTTCCCCCTTACTCTATCTCTCCCCCTTTTGTTGATGTGTTTGTCATTGATGTCAAAATATGATTGTTGATGAGATAGCTTGAGTTGATGGTTTTGTAATTCATGCATCATGCTTCTGCTTCTCTTTGATCTACATGGATGCTCTTCATGGTTCAGTTGATGTGGATGCTCACATTATTTTGAATGGTTGCACATAGTCTTTTGAATGGATGCTCATAGTCTTCCACAGTTGATTTGATGTTGCTTATAATGTTCATGAGTTGATGTTGCTTTGATGATTTGAGGTTTGCTTCATGATATGATGAAATGTTGATGCATTCATGTTATGATGAAGTGTTGATGTATTCTTTGTTGGTGCAGTTAGTTTTGGTGTAATCAGTTTAGATTGGTATGATGTTCATTACCAATGACTTGGGGCAGTTAGTTTTATCCTATATACTCTTCAATTCTCTTTAAGAAGTAAAGTATCTATGTGTTTTTATTGTGTTCTCTGCAACAGAGGCAAAGATTAAGGACCATGAATATTCTATTCATCAAATGTGCCAAAGAATTAGGGTTTTGTCTTTTTGTGGAGACCTAAAATCTCAACCCTAATGAGCTTCCTTAAAACCTCTAACTGTCATCTCAAACTAACTCCATGTCCTCTGTAAATCTTGTCTAAATGACAGTGTTCCCTAGGTCATTGAAGATGCATTTTTGGTCAAAGTTTTTTTTATGAGGATTTGAAAAAGGTCTAAGTCTTAAACCCTAAGAATGGTTTTAAATCCTAATAAAACCTAAAGAGCAAGTCATAAGACAGGTTACTTTTTGTTATATTTGAGAGTTGACCGGCTTAGCAAGTCATGCGCCACTTAAGTGACCACATTAAGAGTTTTTCAACGTTAAGGAATCGGCCCTAGTGCCTAGTCCACTTGATGATACCAGTGATCAAAGTGTTATCGAGTGCCAACAGACATATTGGTGGTTGTATTTAAAAGTCTCAAAGGCGTCAAGTGTAAGATCGACAGTTTATATTTAAAGGTTGTTCAAAACCTAACAGGTAGGTGGTGAAACTGTAGATTGACGTGCTCTTGGCCGTCACAGTGGAAAGTAGGTAAAACAGATAGTTTTTATAACTTCTTTTGAACTAGTTTTTTGGACTATTCTTGGTGCTTTGAAAAGTAGTTTTTGGGAGCCAGTTTTTGTTTTTAGATGGTGTACTGAATGTTAAGAGAGAATGTGCCTTATGATTTTTTGAGATTAAGATGTTTTTTTGAGGTTGAGATGTTTTTTGAAAAGGATGTACACATAATTCTTTTATCTAGGATTATAACAGTTCTTATGGTGATGGCTTGGAAGAGGGATTGTTAAGCTAATGTGGTAGGAGTTAGTGTAAGGCTTGTTTTTCTTCAAGGGATAGGATTATTGGAATATGTTGTATATGTATGTTTTTAATTGATGAAGATTCTCTAATAAGGATAGCAGAGTATTATCTTTTGTAGCTATGTAAATATGCATTGAAGAGAGAGAGCAGTGGTGGCATAGGAGTGTTTTGCAGAGTGGAATAGTAGAGGAATGTTATATTGCAGGTCAATGATGGTAGACCATGAAGACGTAAGAGTATCTTTCTTGCAGAGAATGAGCTCATTGTAGAGGTAAAGAAGTAATCTCTCACAGTATGATGCTTTGTGTTTTGAGTTCATTATTTTTGTTGATGCAAGGATATGTGTTGTTGAAAGATTGATATCTAGACAAATTATGACAAGGAGAATATGCATTTTGTAAAGAGGGAAACCTGATATAAATTTAAGTATCTATTGGGTTTAGGAGTTCCTTTCTCATCCTTTAATGACATGTACTTTTGTAATTGCATGTATGGTGGTCATGGAGCATTATATTTTTTGTGTCATTCTAGGAGAGATAAGGTGTTGTATCTGAGTTATAGAAGTCATCTATAACTAGTGATCTTAATGTAAACAGAGTAGTACTCTATGCTATATCTTCTTGTTTTGAGATTAGAGATGATTTTTAGTGAAACACATTGTTTGTCAGTGAGACATTGTTTGTGATCAGTGAGATCCTAGCCAGTGAGGCTTGTATGTACTCAGTGAGAGTTTGGTTAGTGAGACCTAATAAAATATTGTTGAGATTTGGACAATGTTTTTGCCCTGGAAAGGGTATTACACTTTACATCTTGTGTTATGGATTCATTTGTGTGATTCTATCTCTTGTTGATGTCTTTGTCATGATGATATTAGAAATTATTTCTACAAGTTTGATGAATGAACAAGTTTTATTAGATCACTGATTTGAAAGGAAGCTAGGTGTGCAAAAATCGCTTCCTACACTAATCTAATGAGGGGAGGAGAGTGCAAATTCAATTTTATCTTTACAATTACAGCTATGTTAACCCACTAATAGAGATATTGCAGCAAACACATATACAAGAAAGTAAGACAGAAGAAGAGAGACACAAGATATACGTGGGGAAATCCCTTATGGGTGAAAAACCCCACACTCCAAAACATAGCTCAAATGTATTTCGTAAACATTGAAGGTTACAATACAACACAGAGCCAATGCTCTTGTAGGAGTCTTCGACACTCGTATCTGGAGATGTTCTGGCAGCATAACAGTACCTGTCAAATCTGTAATACATCACCTCTCCAAAGCACCTATTTATATAGAATATACAAGGCAAAATTGGCTCTATCTTGGGATGGGCATCCAACATGGCCTCATGGCCCAAAACCTACACCTATGGACACTTGTCCAACATTGTAGGATGCTCTTGACACTTGTCAAGTCACCCCATCCCAAAGAGGTCACCTATTCCCAAAATGGGTAATGACAGATGCTTCTACGACTCTTACAATCGTCATAGAATCCGTCATAGCTATCATAACTTACAACTGTAAGACAATCTATCATATGTTCAATATCAGAGGTCTTAAAGCAATATCATTATGATAGTAGTCTTCATGATCTAGTTGTTATGAACAATATTGTTTGCCTTGAGAAACTTGGTACCAATGACAATGTTTGGATTAACGCAAAGTGATTGTGGGTTGTGCTTCTTTTTGTAGTAGTGGTATCTTTTTTTCTTGTGATAGTGGTACTCTATGACAGAACCTTTTTGAATAATGTTTGTTTCTCAAAACTACAAATTCAAGACAATATTTTGTGACAATTTTTTGTGAGGGACAGTTTATTCACTGTGAGTACTAATCTATGACAATGTATTGTTGACAATGCCTGTGTATCCATGTGGAAGTTCATACAAATATCTCAGTTAGATAAGAAGTCATTGAATGCAAATAATGGTAGTGCTATCCAGTATTGATAGTTATGAAAGACCAATTATTGAAATTAAGTATGAGTACAGGAGTTATGACAGTGCTGCTCAGTGGAGATAATCAAAAAGCTATACAAAAATTCATTCCAAATAATGCATGGAGTTATATTAGTTTTGTTTGTGAGACATCTTATAAGACATTAGAGAAGGTATTCCAATTGGGTTCAGAGAGTTGTCACAGTGGTTATAAGAAGTGTATGCAATGCATGCATGAATGAAGAATTCTTTGAATAAATGGTAATGACCTTCTTTCTTTGGCAACTGATAGTGTCAATGCAAGGACAGGCTATGAGTTAATATGTTAAGTTGAGCAATGATGTGATAGTGAAAGAAAATAATTTTCAAAAAGTGATAGTCGTATCTTGTGTGCTCACATGATATTTAGTGTGGTGACAATATTTGTGTGGCATTATACACTTTTTTTTTGCTAAATAGTGTTTTTGGCCATGCTCTTACAAAATCTAATTGTCTACTTCATTTCAAGGTTCAGTCAATTCTTAGGACATCAGATAAGAAATTGCATCCTAAACAACTTTTTGTGATCATACATATGCATTGATTGTACTTTGCTGACAATAAACAAGTGAGTGAATGGATCTTTATTGTAGGGAGAGTTCTTTGTCCTTGATGTCAAAGGAGGAGAGAGAGAGTGGAAGAGTTTTGCCATCGATGACAAAGGGGGAGTTTGTTGATGTGTTTGTCATTGATGTAAAAAGATGATTGTTGATGAGATAGCTTGAGTTGATGGTTTTGTCATTCATGCTTCATGCTTTTGCTTCTCTTTGATCTACATGGATGCTCTTCATGGTTTAATTGATGTGGATGTGATGCTCTTCATGGTTCAATTGATGTGGATGCTCACAGTCTTTTGAATGGATGCTCTAGTCTTCCACAGTTGATTTGATGTTGCTTATAATGTTCATGAGTTGATGTTGCTTTGATGATTTGAGGTTTGCTTCATGATATGATGAAGTGTTGATGCATTCATGTTATGATGAAGTGTTGATGTATTCTTTGTTGGTGCAGTTAGTTTTGGTGCAATCAATTTAGATTGGTATGATGCTTATTACCAATGACTTGGGACAATTAGTTTTATCCTAAACTCTTCAATTCTCTTTAAGAAGTAAAGGATCTATATGTTTTTATTGTGTTCTCTGCAACAGAGGTAGAGATTAAGGACCATGAATATTCCATTCATCAAATGTGCCAAAGAATTAGGGTTTTGTCTTTTTGTGGAGACCTGAAATCTCAACCCTAACGAGCTTCCTTAAAACCTCTAACTGTCATCTCAAACTAACTCCATGTCCTTTGCAAATCTTGTCTAAATGACAGTGTTCCCTAGGTCATTGAAGATGCATTTTTGGTCAAAGTTTCTTTTATGAGGATTTGAAAAAGGTCTAAGTCTTAAACCCTAAGAATGGTTTTAAGTCCTAATAAAACCTAAAGAGCAAGTCATAAGACAAGTTACTTTTTGTTATATTGGAGAGTTGACTGCCTTAGCAAGTCATGTGCCACTTAAGTGACCACATGAAGGGTTTGTCAATGTTGAGGAACCGGCCCCAGTGCCTAGTCCACTTGATGATACTGGTGATCAAAGTGTTATTGAGCACCAACAGACATATTGGTGGTTGTATTTAAAAGTCTCAACGGTGCCAAGTGTAAGATCGACGGTTTATATTTAAAGGTTGTTCAAAACCTAATGGGTAGGTGGTGATACTATAGATTGATCTGCTCTTAGCCATCACAGTGGAAAGTAGGTAAAACAGACAGTTTTTAGAACTTCTTTTGAACCTATTTTTTGGACTATTCTTGGTGCTTCAAAAAGGAGTTTTTGGGAGCCAGTTTTTGTTTTTAGATGGTGTATTGAATATTAAGAGAGAATGTGCCTTATGCTTTTTTGAGGTTAAGATGTTTTTTTAAGGTTGAGATGTTTTTTGAAAAGGATGTACATAGAATTCTTTTAGCCAGGATTATAACAGTTCTTATGGTGATGGCTTGGAAGAGGGATTGTTAAGGCAATGTGGTAAAAGTTAGTGTAAGGCTTGTTTTTCTTCAAGGGATAGGATTATTGGAAGATGTTGTATATGTATGTTTTTTACTCATGAAGATTCTCTAATAAGGATAGCAAAGTATTATCTTTTGTAGCTTTGTAAATATGCATTGAAGAGAGAGAGCAGTGGTGGCATAGGAGTGTTTTGCAGAGTAGAACAATAGAGGAATGTTATATTGCAGGTCAATGATGGTAGACCATGATGACATAAGAGTATCTTTCTTGCAGAGAAATGGCTCATTGTAGATGTAAAGAAGTGATCTCTCACAGTATGATACTTTGTGTTTTGAGTTCATTATTTTTGTTGATGCAAGGATATGTGTTGTTGAAAGAGTGATATCTAGACAAATTATGACAAGGAGAATATGCATTTTGTAAAGAGGGAAACCTAATATAGTTTTGAGTATCTGTTGGGTTCAGGAGTTGCTTTCTTGTCCTTTAATGACATGTACTTTTGTAATTGCATGTATGGTGGTCATGAAGCATTATATTTTTTGTGTCAGTCTAGGAGAGATAAGATGTTGTATCTGAGTTATAGAAGTCATCTATAACAAATGATCTTAATGTAAATAGAGTTATTTTCTACACTTGGGCTCTTTAATAATTATGTGTAATAAACAAACCTTAACATACCATGATGTCAAACTATACAAGAATAAATCCTTACAACATAATAAAAATACAATCCCACTATTATCTTGTCATATTAACAAGTTAAAATACAAATGAATAGGTGCCAAGATCATACAAGTATGCACATGACATGATGATTTGTATGCACATATCTTGGGCTAGGACATTCCTTATGCACCTATTCATGATGATTTGTACATGCACATGACACAACAATTGTTGTCTATTTCTTCACAAGCCACCCAAATCCTAGTATCCCTAGTACCAACAAAACACCTTCTCAATTCCAAATCCTAGTAGCCCTAGTAACAACAAACATGTCAAATTGGGTCTGCCTCAACCTTTTCAAGCATGAAGTCCCATGTACTCTTTTCATGGCTGCAATAAATTGCTTTGTATGCTTTGTACCTATTTTGGTTGAGCGACATTTACTCTTTTACATGATGATTGTATGTACATTTACTATGAAGGGTTGAATGACATATATTTTAGTTATTTGTATGGATTCATTTATTAGAAACTAATATTGGTCTCTTTATCATGCTATAGACAAATTCACCGTCATGTCGAGGAAACGATCAAGAATTAAACCAACACAGGAAGAGATAGAAGCTAAGAATGCAAATAAAGCAGTGGCTATGAGGGAACTTCGTGAGAAGAGGAAATTGGACACAATAAATGAAGACATGCCAATTGAAGAGGAACCACAACCATCACAAAGAGATATGGTATTGGTGGCACAAAGAGAATGAATGCAAAAACTTCATACTATGAGAGATTTGAATACCATAGTTGGAGACACGTCCTCTACCGCAAGTCAACATGTAGGGACACCATCTACCACATCTCAAGTTGAGATTTCATCATCACTCGTGATGAAGGAGGTACGCCATCGTTCCCACCTCAACCTCAAGGTATGCCATCTATTCCATCTTCGATTGAAGGTATGCCATCTAGCCCATCTCATTTAAATATTGATGAAATTCTTAATGTTGAGATGAATTTACCTAACTTAACACCACCTATAATTTTGCATAGAAAGCCAAAGTATTTGATTGATATTGATGAGAATATTTTGCAGCCAATGGAAGGTAAGATTCCAAAATGCACTTGTAGAAGATATGCTCATAAGATTTGGAGATTGTTCTTTGAATAGTTAAATGACACTACAAGATGTCAACTATTCATTGAAATGATGTGAAGTATAAAGTATAGGTCCATCATGAAGATTCTTGGGCTGAGAACATCAGAGGCTTCAAGTGAAAAATCTATTGTCAAGAATCTAATGAGTGTGTATGAGAGTGTGGGTAACACCTCATGCACAAAAGATAGTAATGCAACACGGCGTGTGATTACATCAACTATTATAAGTAGTCAAACGAGGAAAGCTCGTCTCATTAGAAAGACGAGTCAAGAATTGATAATTAATAGGAAAACTTTATCAAGAGTTGTTGGAAGATGCCAAAGAATTGAGGACACTAATGCTAATGAATTATGGGCATTCTCGGGGAGACTACCACGAAAAAGATAAACCAATTGTTGAATCATTGAGATCACTAATTGAAGACTTTTGGAAGAATTACACAAGGGTATCTCCAAATCAAAGGGATGTGGTAAGAAGAAGAATCGGTAGTTAGAATCGTGAGCCACATCCAAAGCATTTTTTGGATGAGACTCAAACACAGTTTTATGGTAAATTTCTAGAGAAGTATCCTCAAAATAAAATTTGTCAAAGATATTTTGAAATGATAAAACCTTTCTATGTCAAGATAAGTCACACATGCACTACTTGTTGTTGTAGATTACATATTAAATTTTTTAACCATTTTGATGTTTATAGGTCTATATGTTTAGATATGCATACTAACAATGTTTTGCAGGGTTGTGCCATACGTGCCCCACCAACATCTTCAAGAGACTTCATATCAAGAATTTTATGTGAAAGAGAGGAAGGTCAAATACTCTATAAGAAATTATGCTTGGATGGCACATGTCATCGTTGCGGTGGCTTGCAACATTTGCCAATATGTGAACATATGGAAAGAACACATGCGGTTGGAAATGAACTAGTAGAGTTTGGCAAGTATAAAAAAGTGGCATACAATACAAAAGATGGTAAAGAAGCAAAGAGGCGTGAATTGGTTATTGAAAAGATTCCAATGTATCAATTTATGCCTATATTTCATGACAACATAGTGTATGAGTATGCAAGACATGCCCATAGAGCTCGATGGTTGGACTTGTAATTCAAGTTATACAAGGACACATTTATAGTTGGTAGCATTGTTTCAGTCATTGACTTTGCAGAGAACTATAGTCTACAGCCATAGCGTGAGGTGCAATCACAATATTACAACTCCACACAGGTTTCTATATTTGTGCACATCGCATTCATTCATGAGAATGATAGTATAGAGGATGATAGAGAGATTATAAGGGAGTATAATTTCTATATTAGTGATGATCACATGCATTCTACAGAGTTCGTGCAAGGTTGCTTTCAGGTGTTCTATAATGATTTGGCTAGAAGGGGCATATCGTTCAGTCAGCATATCATATAGACAGATAACTGTGCGTTATAATTCAAGAATTCACAGAATTTCTATTGGCTAAGTAGGAGGCATAATTTTACAGGTATTCAGCATATGTGGAACTTTTGTGAGGCTGGGCATGGAAAGGGGGAGCATGATGGTGCAGGAGCATGTATCAAAAGAGACATAACACAAGAAGAGTTAAAGTATAAAGACAATGCAAAGTTGATAGATGCAAAATCAATTGTTGAGTGGTGTAATGCTTCCATGGGTCCAGGTAATGAAGGTAAGTCTTCAGTTCATAGATTCTTTTGGTTGATAGATGATACTAACATTGCACCATATGAGGATTGTTCTACACTGACAGGATCAAGTGAGATGCACTCTTTCAGAAGCTCAATTGCAGGTTCATGGAGTATCCATATGCGAAAGATGTCATGCTTTTGTTCTTCCTGTACAATTCAAGCCTGGGATGAGTGTGAGTCAAAGGAGTGGGTTGACGAATGGCAGTTAAGTTATCTTAGCCCACTTGACATGTATCGACCCCCAATGACACTGGACCTAACACAGATGGAATCATTAGTTGACTTTGACCACATATCAGATCTAGTTCAACTAGGTAATATATCTATTTGCATAGTGTTTTAAATTCCTAATGTCATCTTACTTTGTAGTGTTTTTGTAATGTTGACTAATTTCATCTAATTGGCTACACATATCAATGTAGGGCATGTATATGTAATTATTGTAGATGAAGATAATGAAGAGGGAACAGATTATTACTTATGTCGTTGTGTTGAGGCCAAAAAGAAATTGGAGGCCCCAGTTACAGATGGAGAAAACATCAAATACCCTACAGGCTTAGTGGTTATTACTGGAACATGGCTTAGAAGGTACCCACATAAGAGTGTCAATGTTTGGCTGTTTCAGGACTTTGACACTGATCGGAAGATTCTTTATTACTCGAACCTTGTCATGGCATCCAATGTTCATTTGATACAGTATCGGGGTAGACTTTTGAACAAAATCTTATGGAAGGTGTGTGAGTCTGACCATGAAGCAATACTTGACACAATAAAGAGTAGAGAAAACCCGGATGGTTCATTGGATTAATTTGTAGGTATTCACATTGATTTTGTAAAGTCATGTTACATTGAGTTGTAAGTATGCACATTAATTTGTAAGGTTTGTCTTTTTTTATTTCCTGCTGCATTTTTACATCATCATGTTATGCTTCATGGGGTTAGACCTAAGTGATGGATGAAGTTGATCTTGAGAATAATGTATAAAATCTAGGTAATGTATAAAATATAGGTGTCTCTAGGTGTCTTGGTTTCTAACTAGATAATAGGTGTCTCTAATTGTGTCTTAGGTATATACGATATGTCAACTAGGTAGATAGAGACTAGAAAATAGGTGTCTTAGGTGTCCTGCGTCTACTAGACTACATGTGTCTTAGGTCTTAGGTGAGGCCACATGAGCTTCCACCTTCATGTGGTTCACTTTGTTAGTATAGAATATTTATATTTCTTGAAGCTAAGGAAAGCTCTTTTTCTTAATAGGAAAACTTTATCAACTTCAGTTACACTAATGGTGTAGGGGCACCTAGGTTGTCATGCCTCCAAGAGGGGTCAAAAAATAAAATTTTATTTTGATTGAGTCAATTATATGTAATAAGGTCTTCTAAGACCATTTCATTTATTTTTAAGTCACTTTGAGTCATTTGGGGTCAGTTTGAGTCTTTGAGTCCTGTTGCAAAAAAGTGTCAATGTTGTCAAGTTGCATAAAGCAACTTTTGCATTTTTGGTGTCTTGCTCCCGATGCAATCAAACTGCCAGTTCCAATGCATCCGAATGGGTACGTTTAGGCTAGGAATGGTTTTTTTTTTCACCCAAACATGTCGAAACAGTCTGAGCTACATTGTACCGACGATATCCCTGAAGAGTCCAAAGTGTAAAAAGGTAGCAATCTTTGATGAGATGTTACTCAAAAACCCTGTCACTTAGAAACATTTTGTCTAAGGAAATGTGATCACATAGAGTGTCTCTACAATAACCTCTCTCATTTTTTATATCTCTGAGGCATTTGCTCGTGGTGAAAGGTTTTCTGTTGCCCCAAAAATTGTTAGAAGGAGGCAGTGTAAAGTTGCAAAGGGGTGTAACTTTTGTCCTACTCTTGATGTGACCAAATTGACTGTTCCAACGCATCTAGATGGGTACATTTACACTAGGCATGGTCCTATTTTTCACCCAAACATGTCGAAACAATCCAAGCTACATTGTACCGATGATATCCCTGAAGAGTCCAAAGTGTAAAAGGCAGCAATCTTTGATGAGATGTCACTCAAAAACCGTGTCACTTAGAAATATTCCATCTAAGGTAACATGATCACATAGAGTACCACTACAATAACCTCTCTCAGTTTTTTATATCTCTAAGGCATTTTCCCGTGGTGAAAGGTTTTCTGCTGCCCCAAAAATCATCAGAAGGAGGCAGTGTAAAGTTGCAAAGGGGTGTAACTTTCGTCCTACTCCTGATGCGACCAAAATGACTATTCCAATGCATCTGGATGGGTACATTTACACTAGGCATGGTCCTTTTTTTCACCCAAACGTGTCGAAACAGTCCGAGCTACATTATACCGACAATATCCCTGAAGAGTCCAAAGTGCAAAAAGGCAACAATCTTTGACAAAATGTTACTCAAAAACCATGTCATTTAGAAACATTCTATCTAAGGCAACACGATCATGTAGAGTGCCTCTACAATAACCTCTCTCAATTTTTTATATCTCTGAGGCATTTGCCCATGGTGAAAGGTTTTCTGTTGCCCTAAAAATTGTCAGAAGGAGGCAGTGTAAAGTTGCAAAGGGGTGTAACTTTCGTCCTGCTCCTGATGCGACCAAACTGACTATTCCAACACGTCCAGATGGGTATATTTATGCTAGGCATGGTCCTATTTTTCACCCAAACATATCGAAACAGTCCGAGGTACATTGTACCGATGATATCCCTAAAGAGTCCAAAGTGCAAAAAGGTAGAAATCTTTGATGAGATGTTACTCAAAAAATGTGTCACTTAGAAACATTTTGTCTGAGGCATTGCAATCACATAGAGTGCCTCTACAATAATCTCTCTCAGTTTTTATATCTCTGAGGCATTTGCCCGTGGTGAAAGGTTTTTGGCTGCCCCAAAAATCGTCAAAAGGAGGCAGTGTAAAGTTGTAAATGGGTGTAACTTTTGTTCTTCTCCTCGTGTGGCCAAACTGACAGTTCTAACACATCTGGATGGGTACATTTAGGCTAGGCATGGTCCTATTTTTCACCCAAACATGTCGAAACAGTCTAAGCTACATTGTACCGGCATATTAAATTATTGACAATTATTGAATCATATAAACACATAGAAATCATTTTAAAGCATAAACTAAATCCTCCAAGTCAAGGCGCAGATTAAGGTATGTGAAAGTTGAAATATGCACCTAGCTAAAGATAGCCTCATATTTGTCGTTTTAATGACCTGTGCCTAGATGAACTTAGCCCATTCCTTATCCTTTCAACACTTTCAAACAAGGTGAGATCTTTTATCCCTGATTCTTGCCTCCTTCACAAGACTAGGCGCTAGTTGAAGGTTGCTCAAGTGACAATATGCACCTAGATTCTTTGGCTTATTTTCTTCATTTTTGAATCAAAGTAACATCAACTTTCATAGTTTAAGCTTCCTCATGTTTAGGCACTAATATGTGATGTTCTGAGCATGAATAGCACCTTGATGCTAATAGGTGTTCTCTCCAAGTTAAGCGCTCATCAAAAGTAAAATGAGTTAAAAATTGTGCCTAAGGTTTTCATGTTTGTTAATCAATGCTTAAATATTTAAGAAAGTCCCCTTCATCTTAGGTGCAAATGTAAGGTTGTTCAGAGTTGAATGGGTGCCTAAGCTAGATGAAGACTTTTTACCCACCTCATCCTTCAATCATTATAATTGTTCTCAAAAGACATCATCAAAACATGAAAAAACTCCAAGACTTGTAGTTTTAAGTTGATTTCCTCCAAGGCGCCAATGTGAGGTTGTTTTGATGGCAAAGGGTGCCTTGATTCATGATGTTGAATCTCCTTCCTCCTAGGCGCCAAAATGGATAGTTTAGACAAGAAAAGGTGCCTTAGTATACTTAGCTCATTTCTTGGCAATTTGATGGCTTCAATCTCTTGTTCAAACCTATAGGAGACCATTTTACACTTAGGCGCTAGATCTTAGGATTTAGAAAATCTTCATTCAAGGTGCCAAAATGAGGTTATTTAGACACAAAAGTGCACCTCCATACAAGATGCTTATTCTCCTTCCCCTTAGGCACTCATTCATGATGATCCAAGTGACAATAGGCGCCTAGACTTCCTTTGGTAAGATTTAGTCATTTTGAAGGTTCTAACACTAGGCGCTACAGTTGGAAGTGATTTGAAGTTCATTTTCCTCTAGGCACCCAAAATGGATGGTGGAGACAAGAAAAGGCGCCTAGGCTTCTTTTGACGATTTTCAAAGTCTTCCTAAGTTATATTATGTTATATTGACCCTTAGGTGCAAATGGATGATCTGGATGACTCTAGGCATATATCCAAGGTGATATCTTTCTAAGCACAATCTTCACTAAGTTTACACTTCACTTTACATCAAGGCGCCAAAATGGATAGTTTAGAGAGAGGCAAAAATGTGCCTAGAGGTATGATACTCAATTTGATGTGTTTGATCTAATCCTTTTTCCTGCCCTCATATCAATTAAATATGACTTTCGATTATGATATGGCGCTCGAGCTTATGAGAGTTTACCAGAGATGCCAGTTGAGTTAGGTTGAAGGGCCAGTGAACTAATGACTTAAAGACCCTTTAGTAGGTTAATTTAAGTGATAGTAACTTCTGATTATAAGTCAATATTAAATTAAAACAAAAGTGCACTTTACACTCGACAAGCAATTGAGGGTTTTAAAGTCTTAAGAAAAGTAGATTGTTTTTAGGGTTTAATGCCCAATATGCAAACCCTAACTATCAATAAGATTATGATTATGAAAGCTTGTGTCTTCTCTAACTTCTTATTGCAAGAACAAAACCACATCCACCATGAATATGAACCTTGCATCATATCAACCTTTCAAGATAGACCTTATCATGAAAACCATATTCACAACATCATGCACCTCATGACCATCACCTACCTTGAATCACTGTATCACCTTATCAACATCATGGCATCAACCTTGACATCAATGACAAACAACCTTGACCCTTTGACTTCAATGACAACCTTGAACCTTGATTATTGATGACTTATGGAAGCCTATAGCCCCAATGTTATGTTGCATACTAAAATTAGGTAAGACTCAATGTAATCTCATAACCTCGCCTTATATGCAAGAGGAATTACATTTAATAACCATAATGGTCATCAGGTGCTCATAAGCATATGATTTTGACTATCTTATTCAAAACAACAAACATACTCTTTGCATCCCAATATGGTATAATAACAAGAAATTAAGAAATATTTTCAATTGACCAACTCATAAAGAATATGGATTAGCATACTCATTTGAATATTTTCAATTGAGCAACTCATAAAGAACATGAATATTTTCTGTTCAACATGATGATTTTTTTTTTAAAATACAACTTTTATCTTTTAGTTCCAAAATGAGGTTTAGGTGATACTTGAATAACAATAGCTAGCTTATTGGATCAACAAACATCCTATGTAATACAATTGGACTTTAAATATTTGAAGTAGCCATCTACAAATATCCATTCAAATGTGGATTTATAATGCAAGTATGGACGCCATCAATAAAAAAGATTTGTATTAACCAAATATTCATATAGGCATACATCAATATCTGTCGATATAAGTATAACATATATACAAAATAGCCATATAGGCTTACAAGAATGCCATATAGGCATACAATGTCAACTATATGCAATACAAAATATATGTCCACAAATGCCATATAGGCATACAACAAAGGAACACAATAAAAAGTTATTCCCCTCTAGCCAGTGAAGAGAATAGATCATAGGCAGCCTTTGATCTTCGAGGGGATGGAGACGCGTATGTGGGTGGTCTACTACAAACCCGAGGGTTGCTCCTCCTATTTAGTTCTTCCTGCATCTTTAGCTGTTACAATAAAAACTATAGACATTAATATATAGAAATGACATGTTATAAAAAATGAAACATTTAACAAAATAATCACTTATCGCTACCATATAATCTATCTCCTCACTTGCCTCAGTAGTAAGAATAGACCGTGGTGATGTCATGTCCTTTAGAAACCATCCAGATAGAAATTAAACTTCAAATCAATAATCTTTTGATTTTTCAAAAATAAACAACTATAACAATGAATGTAAATTGAAATTTACTAATCTACCTCATACCCCTGTCAATGGCATGGAGCTTGACAAGGTGTCACTATACCTCATCATTTAATCTATTTTCCAGATGTCAATAATCCAAGGGTTGTGTCCACGACTATCTGCAACTAGGGATTCTATAGTTACCAGTTTCTAGCTAATCCTAACAGCTTCTACAAATTGAAAAGAGATTAATCTATCTACTTGTTGAATTTAAGGAATACCGAAAATAGGATAAAACAGGAATTTACTTAAAGCAATCTTAAAACAATAACATGCATCTACCTATCAAAATCAGAAAATACTTTGCATAACAGAAAGCTGAAGTAATAAAATAATGTTACTAGTCTCCTGCCTTAGTGGTGAGAGTGGGCCCTTGCTCCACACCTTTGGGGTTGAAGGCTACAGTAAGAAATCAGCATAGAAGAAGATCACAACTAGATCCAATCCAATTCATTCACTCTGCATTCATGAAAATATTGCTAACATAGAACTGAGATTTTTGAGAATTAGAATAATTCAATCATTGTATATTTCTTGTGTTGTTTCTACAAGTATATATGAAAAGTGAATGATGACTTAACACTTATCTTATTTATCAGTTCCTCTATGAGATTGATGTAGAGCGTCAAGGACAGCAGGACAACATTATTCATAGACTGTCATAACTTGAACAAATCAACTTCATACTAGCATTTTGTATAACACAACATGACCAACACATGGTCTCTGACCCAATAACTTCAATCTACACCTTCCAAGATGTCTAATTCCAAACAAGACTCCCTCTAACCCACCAAACAGGGTCTGCAGGATAGCAGTCACAACTATGCTTTCTTGAGACAGTCATAACATGACTTGACAGTCATAATAACCTTCATAAGTGGTCTCTTTTAAGGCAAAATCTTGCCTGGCTTATAACATACAAAATCAATAACTCACTAAGCATCTAATGCCTTTCTTGGCAAACCAATAATATGACTAACAAATCCATTACCTTCCTTGGATTGGCTGTCTCCTTGGAGGACTGTCAGAGACAGTGAAAGGCAGAGTGGACAGTTGTCTTAGGGAAATCTCTCCCTACTCCTTGTCTTGGATCCCTGATCAAGTCTAGGGCATCATACATCCTTAGCAAAGACTGCATTTTCACAAACTTTCCATTCCACAGTCGGTGGACTTCTCCCAAATGTTGTTGTCCTCTACTCCAACATCCAATACATGACTTATATGGTGGACCATTTACATGGAAAACCTTAGTCTATATTGTTTCCTGCCCCCTGCAACCTTCACAACCTTCTAACCTAACCATTCTACCTTCCATTCCATTGATCACAGATAGGATAGGTCAGTGGAATGGAGAAATATCCATTGGACTGTCAAAAAGAAACCCTATCCTAGGTTTTTGGATAGTCAAGAGAAGACTAGTGATTTCTTCTTCTTTCCTTACTGTCAAATCCTCAAAATAGACTCAAAGCAAAGACACTTCACTCCTTTAGTTTGCCAACATGAGCATCAGTCACATCCAGGCCGTACAGGTACGGTATGCTCAGGAAAATAGCGAATTACAAATGGAGACAGCAATTTCTATTGGACAGTTTGTGAAGAACAAAAAATATCTTTCATTTGATTTATCATCAACATCTCCAACCTTGCTCAAATCAAAGCTAACACTTCATACTTTCCATCCAATATGCTAATGGGTTAACACAAATCCGTACAAGAGTACAGTATGGTAGAAAAAGACAGAGAAACACATAAAAAGTAGTAAAAAGGCAGAAAACAATAGTCTTTTTGATATTTTCTTGAGTTCCTCTGAATGAATCCATACAATCCCTCCTTCCTTGGCTTAAAACAAGCCCCATACCATGCATGGGTCAATCAACAACTACCAGACCATCGGGCTTCCTCATGATTTTGTAACTGCAGTAACAAGACTGTTTTAGGAAACTATCCATTCTTGGACTACACTGGTGTTTTTGAGTTTAATAACAAGCTTTTTAATATGTGGTTTAATCTTTGACAAGGTGTAGACATTCTTCCTAACCCAAGACATGCCTTAAAAGGCTTATAAACATGAGAATTTAATGACTAACCTATAGAAATTTAAATGACTCTTTCAAACTACCTATGACTACAAGACTGTCCTAACTAGGACTTACTACATGACAATAGTAGAATCTAGCTATTTGGACATAGTCCATTACCAGAATGGCATTCAAGCCTTAGACAACATTGAAGATGGTCTTATAGACCTTATTTAACCAAACAAACTACTTGTAAATCTAACCAAAACCCTGATGTCTTGGTGCTCCTGCACCAGAGATGACATCCATCTCTTTATTACACTAGCTGTTTAACTATGACAGAAAATCATGCAAATAAAAAGTAGACTTGAGTGGAACAGAAGTCCACTCAAAATCTAAGTTTGAGTCTTAATACATTTGGGCATCGAGGCCCTAAAAATAAGGGTATTGAATCAGTTCCATCGTAACTCATGCAAAAACTTTGAAAAGATAAAACTCCAGCAGTTTAACTAAAGATGACCCCTCACCACTTAGGTGATGATTTGAGTGAAATGAGGGGTATTATGATCACTGCTGAGAGTGTCTGGTTGGTAGCTTATGCTAGAAACATGCCTTGCTCTTAGGAGGCATTGGAGATAACTATTCCTATCTGCAGCTCTAGAGATACTGTAGCTTTCTTTGTTCAACTCCGAAGATGCTCCAGACTCCCGCAGAGCTCTAGAGAGGCATTCCTCATTCCTTCAAAACTTCAGGTGTCATGGTCCTCTGGTATTGTCTCTGGAGATCATTGAAAACTTTGTCTGGAGATGCACAAAATTGTTGTTTCTGGTATCTACACCTGTTGAATCAAAAAGAGAGAAGTTCTGCATTTTTCCATCAATTCCATGCACATTAGTCACTCAATCAGAAATTATAATCTTAAGTAATCTATCTCAATTAATCATAAAATAGAACAATCTTGCTAGCTTATTTGGGTGCAGACATTAGGAAAGATGGACCCAGGAAGGAGAAAAAGAGAGGCAAAAAGATGTATTTCATGAGTGCAACTTGGCACCCATCAGAGCTATGAATCGTAGAGGTCACACCATGCTCCATTACCCTATGAACATCGAGAGGTGTCTCCGCAGCCTGCATCATCTGGAAATAAAACAACATTATTCAATTATGAAAACTATAATAGTGATGCAAATCATGGCTCCTAACATAAACACACGTTCATCTAAACATGGAAGTACACACAATAAAGCACACAAGTCACATACAAAAATCTAGTAAGTATAATTCATTCATTAAACTATTTATTTTATTACATCCGTGAAGCTTTGAAGTCCACCACCACTGGCAGGTGTTGCTTTGAAATCTCCAATATTAACCTATTCAACATCCAAAATTAGATATTAGAATACCGTTCATATAATGATGCTATTCACATGTAATATTTATAATTGTTTACTAGTTACATACCCCGACAGTAGATGATGTAGTGTAATATGCAGGTGGAGAACCACTAAAAACTACATGAACGCTATGACCCTGAAATTTCATTAAAATCATCAAACTAAATTAGTTAAGCTTGCATTTCAAAAATGAAATTTAATAAATTAAATTCAATAAACTTGCTAATATTTACCTGAGTATCAAGGCCAAAAGTCTCACTCAGGAGGGTATCTGTCATCACCATCTACTCAGCTGTAGATGTGGCCTGTGCACCTGCGTCTTGAATATCCATGGGGTCATAACCACAGGCTGACCTGCAAGTCTGACAAGCATGGGGTGGGACCCTACTCCTTGCACTATCTCCCAACCCATGTTGTACTGCAGGATTGGCATGCTCTATGATGCTTTGGGTCAAGGCACTAATGGAATGAAGTGTATCGACCTCAACACTCTCCTTCACAATGGAAGGGATAGAAACATGCTCATGGGCTGGTCTGCTGATTACTCGTCTCACTGGCCACTGTGGGTCAATGCGTGCCCCTGGTCTATCTTGTGCTGACCCCCCACCTCTACCCTGGAAGTCTCGCATATCAAAATAGTTTGGCACTTTATTGAGGACAAACTTGTAGTAGAGCTTCCTCAAAAAGTATTGTGGGACCTCATTATTATTGCATGGAGGATGGTCAAAAAGCATCCACCACCTCTGCCCAAAATTGGCCCTTATTGCTTGGTTGTTGTAACAATGGATAGGGAACCTCTTGCATGTAATGGTTGGAGGTTGATTTGTTTTTGGGTTTGTAAAAATGGAACACAAGTCTAATTTTGTAATTTGTAACTTTTTCACATCTTCATATGATAGCTTGTCTACATAATAGTCTCTAAACTCTCTCCTCTTATCCGACCAACTAGATATTTGCTTGCTAATTGAATCTACATTTGATAACATAGATTCAAGAGATTGAGCAGGACCTATGCAAGGTTGAAGTGGAAGGATCTTTCAACCTTGCAATTATGTCTTCAATTTCTTTTTTATTGTTTTCAATTTGCCCCATTATATTTTCTTGTGTTCCAGGGGCATGTCGAGGAATGGATGGAGGAGTTTTTTTGTTCAGGTTGTTCTTTGGTAGGTATTTCCTCTTCAGAATTTTGTGGATTTTGAGGAGGAGGAGGAGGTGCATTAACATTTCCTGACAATTAACAAAATTTACATAAAAAATCAACTCAAACCTACCTATTTAGAAACAAATTCAAACAAATAAACAAATAAAACTCACTCCTTTGGCCTGCTCGACATCGTGGCAGCATTTTGGCGACGAATCAGTAAGATTTTGGTGTTGAATCAAGTCTTCCAAAATGCGAGCGTGCTTCTTAGGGTTTGCAGGTCGTGAGTGTAGAGGAAAATAAAGAAATGAAATGAGCAGAAATGCTCTTTTTTTATATATATAATTAGTCATAACATGCTCGCGTTATGGTTTGGTTTTGCCGAGCCTTAGGATCGTCATTACCAAACCATAATGCGCTCGCGTTATGGTTTGGTTTTTCCAAGCCTTAGGCTCGTCATTACCAAACCATAACGTGAGCGCATTATAACACGCTCGCGTTATGTATTAATTTTTTTTGAAAAAAATTTGGCCACTTTTTGGCCCCCCAACTTTTTGCACTTACCCTTATGTTTAATTGGAAAATTCATTTTTAGATCTAAGTTTTATAATAAATTTTAGATTGGGGACATTTTAGTGGTATTAGAGAAAAGATCTTGCCAGCCTGTAGGGTATTGAAGAAGAGAAAATCATGGATGAAGAAAGTCGGAAGAATGAGGGAGACTCAGGTGATAAAATGATTGTTGCTACTAATAAATTGGCTAACATTGTGGAGCAAATATGGTTATAGAAAAATCTTGATGATGCAAGGAGAATATAAATATGGTATGAAGAATATAAAAGGTATAAACACTTTCTATCATTTCAAAGATATTTAAAATATTCAAGAAAAACTATACCTATGGATGAGGAAATCATCAAATTTTTGACAAAAACCAAGGAGAACTTGAAGATGTTAGAGCCATATAATCATTTGATAGGTACTACATCAGGTCTAGAGGGGAAGAAAAAAAGTTGAAGGATGATAAAGAACCAAAGACAATGATAGAAACACTTAAGACATAAATTCAAGATATGGAAGAGATGGTGATGATGCATCATAAAGAAAAATCAGAATTGCAAGAGATTGAAAGGAAGCAAAATTTGAAGGTAAAAATTCTTTGGTCATAAAAGATGCTTTATTGACTTATAATGATTGTATATATTAGGAAAATATTAATGAAATCAAAGAGAAAGATTCAAAAGTTACAGAAGTAGCGGATGAAAAGAAGAAGGTGGATCAAGAAGATTTTTAGCCTATCTTGTCAGAAGCTTTAGCTGAAGAGCATGTTGATTTTGGGAATGAGCTAGGGATTGATGCTCAGTATATCATTATAGATGGATACACACTTGGGGAGAACATTGTGGTTAGCCTTAGCACAAAAAGATTGAGCCACTTGGATGGAAGTGTTGAGGATATCTCAACAATGTCTCTTTTGACAATGGTGGATGAGCATTTTGATGATAGCCTAAGGTATGAACATAATGAACACATTTTAGATTTATTTCTTCCTATTATGTCATTGAAAAACCCTTTTCATCATGGAAAGGATTATAAGGAGGATGAAAGAGTATGTGCATACATGAGAGTGTGGGATCTAGGTGATACTTTAAAAAAAAAAGTTGGTAGGAAATATGATGATGTTAAATTCCCTATCTATTGCATATGGATTAAAAGGGAGTTAATGAGAAATCACATAGAGTATATTGTGCATATTAATAGTGTTATTAAGAATCAATGTTCTAGATTTATAGATGCTTCCTTGGAGCTAAGTTCCCAAATGGAAGACTAGATTATAGATGGTAGCCAAATAGAATATATGAGGTGGTAAGATGGTAAGAAAAATATATGTGATTTTGATATTCTATATTTAATTATTGAGCATGCAAGGTACTTGTGGAAGAATATTTTGTTTTAGGAGAAGAAGATGGGGCTTCACTAATGCAAAGGTGGGACTCCATTCAAATAATGAGAAAGAAGTTGAAATATGTAGGAAATGGGTCTTCTATTTCAGATAGAGGATTTTAGTATGCCTTAAAGTTTATGTAGTTAGGGTTAAAAAATCACTAGGGTAAAATCATAAACAACAATAATGAAACCCTAACAAGCATAATAGAACACAAGATAACATTAAAATCAAAATAACAAATGCAAATGCAAACCGATCTCCATGTTAAACTTGATTTATCTCCATTGCTCTTCTCAATCTCGCATAAGCATGCAAGATTTTGAAGGATTGTTGATGGGAGGAATGTTGATTGCTCACTTCTGCAGCATAACAATGACATGAGGATGATAGATGAATGAGAAGACCTAGAATGATTTGGACAACATAGGGAAACTTGAAATGTGTATGCCCAAATGGCTTAGGTGAGGCTTGATTTATAGGAGATGGGTGATTGGAATGGATGGCTAGGATTAAATTAGAAATGGACGGCTAGGATTAAGTGATACAAGAAGTTGTAGTTATTTGACAAGTGTCTCATGAAGGTTGAATGAGAGGATTTAAAGTCAAATGGTTTCCACCTTACATGGAGACAAATGTGGAGATAGAGACAAAGGTGGAATTAAATAATAAAATTATTTAATTTTGGAAAGGAATGATGTGGAATCAATTAATTAAATAAATATTTAATTTATTTAATTAATTTGGATGAGGAATGATTTGGAACACATTAATTAAATAAATATTTAATTTATTTAATTAAATTTGAATAAGGGAAAAGTGGAAATTAATTAAATAAATATAATTTATTTAATTAATTGGCTACAGGGATTAAAAATGGGATTTTGATGGGACGAAGTGGGATTAGTTAAATAAATATGATTTATTTAACTAATTGGGTGATGGAAAGGGTTACTAGGGCAAAACATCTCATTAGTGTCTCAAATGATGTATCGACAAGGCATGGTCAATTTTAGGTGTCTACATTTTGCCCCTCTTTGAGATGATGTTCAAGATGATGAGATTTGTGTCGAGTAACATCATTTCAAAGAAGCTAAGATATGGATAGAGGAAAATGATAGGATGATGGAAAGATATGATGATGATGTAGGATATGATAATGATGTAGGGATATGATGATGCCCCCTCGAGAGGATAGGCAGGTTGGGATAACACGGGTAGGCTCTCAAAATGAAATGGATTGATTAAGGAAGATAGCTAAGGGAATGGATAGAAAAAGATGTGTTATTCTGTAATGAAATTGAGCAACCATGATGTTTGATATAGCACTAGACGTTATGCACCAAGGTATAAGGACCAAGGCGACAATGTGTCTTGTGCACCAGTATAATACAATCTTGTCTAGATGTATGAGGAAGTAAACTTAGAGCATTAAAGTCTTAATGTACAAAAGGTATGATATGACCTTAGATGCAAAGGATAATGCAAAAAGCTATTCCAACATACACAAGATATGAATATTAGCTAGAATGATACGGATTTGATGCAAGATAAAATGATAACACACACAAGCAAGCAAGCAAACATGCACAAATGATTTAAAAACAAACAAGGTATTGCCCCTGTCAAGTTGTAAACCAATGATTAATTGATTGATTGATTGTGATGATGATAGTGATAGTGTTGTCATTGCAGGGAATGATATATCCCTAGGTCAACACAAGGATGTGGGAATGATATATCCCATTGATGATGATGATGATGATTGATTGTTTGATTTGGTTTACAACAATATTAGGATCAAGATCAGTGATGTGATTGGATAATTTGAAAAGATTGATTAACTTGATTGGTATGGATTGAGGATGACTTGCATTTGGATCATTGCTTGGAATTGATTGGATTGATTGGATGGAGTGATTTGATTTAATGAATTGAATTGATAATTGAAGAATTGATTTTGACTTAATGTTTTGATTTTGATGATGTGATTGATTTGATGGATTTGATTTGATTTGATGACTTGATGGATTGATTTGATTTCATGATTTTATTGACTTGATGGATTGATTTGATGATTTTGATTGATTTGATTGATGTGATGGATTGATTGGATTTGATTGGATGAATGGGATTGATGGATTGATTTGATTGATGTGATTGGATTGAAATGATTTGATTATATTTGATTTGATGATTAGATTGATGTGATTTGATTGATTTTATTGCTTAGTTTTTTGTTGGATATTTGATTTTTTGTATTTTGGGAATATTTGATTTTTTTTGCATTTTTGAAATGTTTTGATTTTTTTGGATTTTTGGATGTTTTGATTTTTTTGGATTTTTGAAATGTTTTGATTTTTTTGGATTTTTGAAATGTTTTGGGATGGCATTGAATGACAATTTTGATAGCCTTTATGCTAGTCACCAATGACAAGGGAAGACCAAGTCTAGATGCAAGGATGGAGGTAGGATTGGATGCATGAAATGATGGGCAATTAGTAAATGTGATGGTAGGCTCATGATAGATGGATGGGTAAAGAATAGGCCATGGAAAGCTCATGATGAATGGATTGATAAAAGGATAGACAATAATGGATGGAATGGATGTATGCGTAAGAGAGCAAGGATGTGATCTCCAAAGACTATGTCGCATAGGAATAATATGCCCCATTCTTGGTATAATGTTTAGGATTTTACATGACAAGGCATATGACAAAATAGGATGATAGGATGGATGAATGGAAAGGATGAGGTATACCAAGAGATATCCAAAGCATTTGTCAACATTTTGCCCCAATGTCTTCATCAAGATCAAAAGGAGGAAGGGAGGATGGATGGGTTCAATATGATAGGTATATGTATGGATAAGGATGGTAAGATAGGATAAGAAATGGTATGATGGGATAGATAGTTTGGATGAGACAACATGCCCCCAAGTGTAAGTGACATAGAAGATCAACCTACACATGACGCCTATTTACCAGATTTTCATTATGGTACTTATCCAAGGCGCCACCAAGGGTGGTTTTTACCATTGGATGAAGGGATTTCTCTTTACTATTTTAATTTTTTTTTGATGGGATATTTCGATAAGATAGGTGGATGTGGATAGGAGGGACTCAAGCATCTAGTTCCATGAAGGGTGATAGTCCCATTAGGGATGGATGTCATCGCATGGACTATGTCAAATGTCATTATGCTCATACATGTTGGTAGGGGATTGCATGAAAGGGAAATGAATTAGGTAGATAGTGGATTTTGATGTGGATTATGAAGGAAAGATAGTGGATTATGAGGTTTATGGTAGGGTAGGCTAGTGGATTATGGAGGACATATGGAAAAGGATGGATGAAAGGTTTATACAAAATCATGGACCATAGGAAGGTGATGGGTGAAATATGTAGGATAATGGATGAAAGATGGGGAGATGGAGGTATGTGAGAATGGAATCATGACCAATTGTTGCACACACCGAGATAAACATTGAAGCTTTTGATTTGGAGGAGGTGTAGGAAGTAATGGAGGTAAATTGGATGGTGGAAGGTGTATGGTCACATGCTTTTGACATTTGTAGGATGGTGGAGGTGGAATTGCAACATATGTTTTTGGGATATGATAGGATGCATGGGATTTGGGATGGAAGGATGTGGATTTAGGAGGCATGGAGGTAGTACCAACATCTTGAGATTGTTTACCTTGGGGTGTATATCCAAGGCCATATGAGCATGGAGGGACTTTGACATGGATAGCCTCCAAAATACCTTGTTCATAAAGGCCTAAGCCTTTACCTTGGTAGTTCATGTTTTGGAGTATGTGATGGACAATGGGACTTGGTGTGCTTTGGGAACTAGACTTGGGCTTATTATTGGATGGAGAAGGTGAGATAGTAGACAATGGTTGTTATTCCCCTAAGGAAGAACACTCATGAATGAGGGTGGTAAGACCAATAGAATATGATGATGGATTTGCAACATGGTCGATAGTGGGTGACAAAGGATCATTAGGAACTTGAGTATCATTATGCTCATTAAGATCCAAGCTATTGGTTTGATCATCTATGTTTTCTTGGGAGCCAAGTGTCTCATCAAGGGAAGTAGATGTTGTGGAATTATGGATAGGGCTAGATGTAGGATGGATTGGATCAATTTGGATATCTTTCTCATGGATAGGTATAGGATTATGGATAAGATCAAGATACTCATGGTTAGCTTCTTCATCATAGATAGTATCTTGATCATAAATAAGCTATAGGTTCTGGATGGGTTGAATGGAAGGGCTTTGATCTTGATTAGAATAAGGGCTTGATGTTTCCACATGATATAGATTAGACTCTTGACATAGCTCTTGGGTTTCTTGAATGGAAGTGGAAAGCTCTTGGATAGGCTTGACATGCTCTTGAGGGTTATCGACATTAGGACAAATGGATATTGACTTGGACTTATAGTTGGAGACCTTCAATAGGCTCGATGGGTTGTGGACCACATGATGGGGTTGTAGAAATAGGCAAGGTGTTGAGAGATTCTTTGATAAACTCAAGGATGGGTGTTTGAGATGGAGATGGTTTATTCCTTGGTAATACCCATTGGATCACATCCTTTGCAAGTGTATGGGTGAATGGAAAATATAATCGATGTATAATAATGGTAGATGGTGTTGTAGGATTAGGATTAGGGTTTTGGTTAAATGGAGAGATAATGGGATTGGAGATATTAGGACTTGGATTGGATGGATTTGGACTTGGACTAGATGGGGGTGACACATGGGATTGGAATGATTTAGAATTCTTAAGGGTGCTACGTTTGTACATCTTGTAGATGAGTGGCATAAATATGGGACATTCATTTATATTATGACCTTTGAGCCTATGGTATGCACAATAGTCATATTCATTGTACCCATGGGAACTAAATACACTTTCCTCACATGGTTCGATTTCAAGAAGTTCAATGAGTTTTTCTTTAATAATCCTTTGTAAAACCATCTCAACATTATCTCTTGATGGAGGATTAGAGTAACATGGTGATGAAGGTAATGAAGGGCTTGATGGATTAGAAGGTTGATGGATCAATGGACTAGGAGTGGGATCACATGGTGGTGTCGAGATAGGACTAGTAGGCTCTTGGATTGGCATTTGAGTGGATGGTGATGGAGTGTACTCATAGGATACATAATCTAGATTGGTGAGTCTCCCTTGTCAAAGGATATTAGGTTTTGTTGCATAAGGTAACTTAGGCTCGCCTGTTCTTGTTGTGAAGGCCATTGATAGTCTTGGTGGTTAGGTGAAATGGTGGGATATGTAGACAAAAGATCTTGGGGTTGGTATGAAGTTGAGGGAATTTGATCTTGTTGCCAAGGTGGACTTGGGCTCACATGTTCTTGTTGTGATATGGGTGGATATGTTGATGTGGCATTGACATGGAAAGATGTGGGATAAGTTGATGTGGCATTGACTTGGAAAGATGTGGGATAAGTTGATGTGGAATTGATTTGACATGTGGATGGATTAGATTGGTATGAAGTAGTATGAGTTGATGGGGAATTGATTTGACATGTGGATGGATTGGCTTGGTATTAAATGGGATAAGTTGATGTGGAATTGATTTGACATGTGGATGGATTAGATTGGTATGAAGTAGAGGGGGATGACACATAGGAATGAGGTGGAATTGGTTGATGTTGAATGGATAGGGGATGTGTTTGTTGGGCTTATTATTGACAAGCGGCTGTGAAGCATTGGGCTTGGGCTATGAGGTGTTGCATTTGAGGTGATGGATTTGTTGAAGTTGAAGTTGTTGGATGAAGGCTTGTAGTCATTGAATGATTCATTGCTCTAGGGGTTGTGGTTCTTGGTAAAGTGCTTGGAGAAGGTCTTGGAATTGGGGTACTAGGTCTTCTAATGTTGGCATGGTATCACACATGTGTTTAAGGATTAAGACCCTTTTGGCAAATGCTTGACTAAGATTTGGATAATGATGTGGAATGATTAGGATGTTGATTTGATTGTATTACAAAGAGGATGATGATGATTAGGATATGACTTGGAAGAATGTTTAGAATGATTTGTTTATGTGTTTGGTGTTTATATTTTGATTTGGCAATGTTCAAACAAATGATTACACATGTACACACATGAACCACTCATGCAAGACACATAAGCAATTTAAATTTTAAGATTAGAAGAATGTGATGATTAAGCAAGCACACATGGAAGACACATCAACAAGCCCTAGATTAGTCAAATGGGTATGGCCAATTAGGTCTTACTTTAGGGTGCACAAGTTGACTAAGGATGTCCACAATATACTCAAGGTATGGGGGGCCCAATTTCGTGAAATGAAAGGGAAATAATGCCACACATCTGGGAGAAAGGGGTAACCCACCCTTCACCTTCACTTCCCAAAGGTATAAAGTTCTTTGGGGTGTAGCCCGAATGGCAAGATTTCAACTTCTAAAGAGAGTGTCTTTCGATTCACACCTCGCTTTTTATACTCCGTCGGAATGCTAGAGTTGAGGTCGTCTCTTGGAGTGGTGTGCCTCCAAGAAGGCCTCCTAGGTAGGGTATGACAATAGCAAACCAAGTGATGTGTTTTTGATCTCCAAGATCACCTTGCGGTGCGAGGAGAGAGCATACACATGCACACTTGACTTACACTCGTACTTGTTAATTTCCCCTTAGAAATGAAATGTGAGATGTGAAATTGAATGGATAAAAGGTGTTTTTGATTCTCAAGATTGCACAAAGCGCATGTGAAGAGCATACACACCACTAATCTCACTCAAATTCACCAAACAGTTTAAGCAATTGTTCTTTTTAAATCCCAAGTCAAAATGTGTGATGGAAGATAATGGTTTGAATTAGACCTAATTTTTGATGTGAATGAAGACAATGGTGTGTTTTAATGCCCAAATCCAAATGTGTGATGCAAACAAATGTTCTTTTTATGCCCAAATTGAAGTGTGTTTACAAACAATGATTATTGATTGAAATGAGAGATGAAAGCTGAATGGAGTGCACCTGAATATTTTTTGTCCTTAAATCTGCTAGTGTGACTAATGTTGTTGTTGCTACAGCTCCTTAGATGCACCTACAAAATCAGAAAATGATATTATAATACAGCCATAAAAAGATAAGCTCATCAGAAAAGGAAAATTGTAATTTCGCATACATAGCTGAATTAAATTTGATTGTTTCAAGACAATTTTGATCTGAAAACTAAAAAATCAAAGAAGAGACCCCTATTAATTTTTTGAGAGCTTTCCAGAAATGTAAGAAAGTCAGAAAAACTCCCTGTTTTACGCCCAGAAATGTGGATTTGTGAAAAACCTATAACAGACAAAGATCTAATTTTTTCGCACCTTATATAACCTCAAAAGTAAATCTATAAAACAAAGACCCCCATTATAATTTCAAGAGATTTCCATAAATGTAAAAAATTATGAAAAATTCATTGATTTGCGCCCATAAATGTGATTTTATGAAAAAACATAAAATCATGTTAACTCCTACAAAAATGGTGATAAACCCTCAATTTTTCTATTGTAGCTTCCTTATATGATTGAAAAACTTCTATGACAATCTTGTAGAAAAATTCATAGTCATTTGGAAGATATGATGAAATATTTAAAACTTAGGGTTTTGTTCAAAAAATCGCAAATCTGCAACAAAAAAATTAATAAAACCTACAAAAAACAAGCTAATAGATTTGCAAATTTAAGCACAAAGTCCCACCGGGTGTGCCAAATGTATTTAGGGTTAAAAAATCACTAGGGTAAAATCATAAATAACAATAATGAAACCCTAACAAGCACAATAGAGCACAAGATAACATAAAAATCAAAATAACAAATGCAAATGCAAACTGATCTCCATGCTAAACTTGATTTATCTCTATTGCTCTTCTTAGTCTCGCATAAGCATGTAAGATTTTGAAGGATTGTTGATGGGAGGAATGTTGATTGCTCACTTATGTAGCATAACAATGATATGAGGATGATAGATGAATGAGAAGACCTACAATGATTTGGACAGCATAAGAATACTTGAAATGTGTATGCCCAAATGGCTTGGGTGAGGCTTGATTTATAGGAGCTGGGTGATGAGAATGGATGGCTAGGATTAAATTAGAAATGGATGGCTAGGATTAAGTGATACAAGAAGTTGTAGTCATTTGACAAGTGTCTCATGAAGGTTGAATGAGAGGATTTAAAGTCAAATGGTTTCCACCTTACATGGAGACAAATGTGGAGATAGAGACAAAGGTGGAATTAAATAATAAAATTATTTAATTTTGGAAAGGAATGATGTGGAATGCATTAATTAAATAAATATTTAATTTATTTAATTAATTTGGATGAGGAATGATTTGGAACACATTAATTAAATAAATATTTAATTTATTTAATTAAATTTGGATAAGGGAAAAGTGGAAATTAATTAAATAAATATAATTTATTTAATTAATTGGCTAGAGGGATTAAAAATTGGATTATGATGGGACTAAATGGGATTAGTTAAATAAATATGATTTATTTAACTAATTGGGTGATGGAAAGGGTTACTAGGGCAAAACGTCTCATCAGGTGTCTCAAATGATGTATTGACAAGGCATGGTCAATTTTAGGTGTCTACAGTTTACTTTGGGATGTGTTTATGAGAAGTTAGAACATGACTTTATTAAGAAACATGAACATAAGGCAAATGAAGTGAAGACTTTTATGATTCAATGTTTTCAACATATGAGTCAATTGCGAGGATGCCACTTCTTGTGTGACTATGGTAATGGGGCAATCCAGAGTTTAGGTGAGCAGTTTCATAGTATTCTAGTTGGCTTCGAATGTGACTTTTGGAGAAAGAAGGCCATCAAAACTTGGAATGCTTTCTACCAAGATGATCTGTTTGCCAAAGTATCTACATGGAGATCTAATATCATATACTTGAGACAAGTCTTTGGTGCTCAAAGTATTCAGGAGGATGCTACACAAGAAGTCCTGGAAAAGATCAAAAAGGTGTTTTTAGTTTTGGGCTTGAGTAATTTTCAGATTGTAGCCAATATGGGAGTATTTTTAGTCATTGTATGTTTGCAACCTCTATGTTGCTAATGTTTATGGAGAGATTTTGGATTCATACATGGCTGCCCATTAATTTCACATTGATCACACTAATGAGTGTTACTCAGGTTTGTTGTTTTTGTAGTCTCTACATCATGGGTATGCTACTGATTTTGATGATTTCAATTATGTATAGTTATAGATTGGTGCACTTTGGAAAAGATTACTTGCATGATGATGATAGAATAAAGTTTTCACTATTAGAGACAATCACTCCATACATCATAACACTATTGGAAAGGAAGTTCAAAGAGGTTTTGTGACTCTTATGATTTATTCTTAGCTTACATGCAATTTGAACAAAGCTATATTGTGAAGAGACCCTTTAACAATAACTTGATGGTTTCCATTGGAGCACAAGAATCAAACTATGAAGCTAGTGTTTGGGATCTTACATCACATAGAGTGACAAGTGGAAACAAAAGAAACATGGTGGTGTGTGCACAAGATAGTCCCTAATTTTAAGAGAATATATGAAAGGAGATCTCATGCCTTGGATAGAAGATTTGAATTTGGATTCTGGTAAGAAAGATATCAATTTGATATTCCTAAATTTTTTAATAATTATGGTATGGTGTTGTTGGAGACAATCTACATATAGGTTTTCTATCCTTGGGTATGTGAAGGAGAATTTGAGAGGAATGATACTCTACAAAATGAAGTAGCACATGACTTTCTAGTAGGTTTGTTGCAACCATTGCTTAGCCATCATCAAGAATGGAAAGGTGTGTTCAAGGATGTTATTGTTGGTATTTTTAGGATTCATGATGAAGATTACAACAATGATGGGAATGAGATTCCTAAGTGTGCCTATATTATTATCATCTATTTTGAATTTAGAGCATATCACATGGATGAAATATTTTCCAAAGAGTTGACCAAATTACAGGAGTTGTACAAGAATGTAGTTGCTCATGTTGTTTTCATGATGCCTATACTTGGTATCATTGGTGTCATTTTTGAAGATGGGAACATTTCTATCATGGTTAAGTATGTCCAAAATACTTTGGTTGCTAACATTTTGGATGTAATTGTGAAGGATGACAAGTATGTACTAGTGGATGGACTCAAGGAATACATCATTTTTCAGAACAAGTTGTTGTTTGCAAGTTTAATATCCAGAGTTGGGTGGAATATTTTTCATTGTTACATGATGATACTTAATATCCTTCTATAGATACTTTGTTGTTATAAATTAGATAATGAAGCTGAAGGTACCATCCTTCAAGTGGAGGTAAAGTTTGGGCCAGCTAGTATGCATTTTGACCATGTATATTTTGGTGTTTTGAAGGTAGAAGTAGTTATTATTTCCCAAAGATGCACTTGTTGTTACAAAGGATGTAATGACTATTATAGTAGTCCTAATAGCAACACAAATCAGATTTATATCATTGGGAGAAGTTGAAGGAGTCTTAGGTTTGATTTGTCACATGTTAGTGCTTATAAACAATGGGAGGCATTTGGTGAGTTCACAAATTTACTTTGGGAAGCTATGGTTCAGATTTGGAATTGGAGTGAATGTAACAAATATTTGCATGAAGATGTTTGTTTGTTTCATAACATTGTTACATAGAAATCTGAGTGTTCAGGTTTGCATAGTGTTCTATGGCAAAAGTTATCTCACTTGACATGTACATGAGCTAGGCTCTATGGACAGTTTAGCATGATTTATCACATTGGCACAATGATTCCATAGCATCTTGGTTTGCATTGCTTGATGACAAGAAATCTTGAGGAGGGAGGACTTTTCATGTCCCTTTTTCTAAAAATAGCACTTTATATTTCTAGTAAGTTCCCACTGTCCAGAAATAGTAAGTCAGGATCACAGAACTGCATTTGGGGAAATAATATTTATTTAATATCTTATTTGTTTGGGTGCAATTTCCATATTCCTAAAAACTAAATATTAAATAAAATTTATTAAATAATTAAATTGCTTCCTTGGGCATGGAAATTATGGAGGGAATCTCAAGTTGGAAATAAAGATTTGCAATCGGCATTATGGGTATGTTGGAGTTATGGCAATTATTAGAGTTTTATTTTGGCATATTCTTTGTCATGACTCCCAAGACTTGGCATTGGAGGTTACATGCACTTCATGCAAGAGAATCTTTCCCTTTGGGTCGTGATTTTTTGAGTTGGCACTTTAATTGCATGTTGGTGTCTTGAAAAATGCATTTTGAGTGACAAAAGATGCATTTTAAGTGGTACAATATGAAAGACTAATTTTAGAGATGTTATAATGCATTTTATGGCTTTTGTAAGTGCCTAAATTTGGGGAAGAATATTTGGAAGTGAACCTAAATATGGTAGAAGTTTTTATATGTTCAAGGAGCCTATAAGTATTATTTATTTTGCATGCAGAGGGACTATTGCCAATTTCATAATTTTCTTGCAGAGCTGATGCTTTGTACTTTCTCTGGTGAATAGGGAAACCATTGGAGTGAATATTGTGGTCAGTGGACAAGATTTTCCAGTAGTCTAAGGGTAGTTTTCTTGGGTTACAGATAGCAATCTCACTTTAGAGGTTGCATCAGAGTTGAAGGATTGTAGCAATTTTAATATTGTGTGTGTTTGCAAGGTGCTTGTAGAGCTTTTCGGAGTGTTGTAAAGCTACTTTTGGTGTCATTTGTTGTATATGATGTGTTTTTGATGTGTGTCTATGTACTTTTTTGTTCTCCATCAGTTCCAGATGCCTTGGTTCAATATTTCATATGTGGGCATTGATATTGAGATTCTAGTCGTGTTTGTAGTGATTTCCATGTGTATTTCACCCTGTTTTGGGTGTTGTAGCTAGATGTGTGTTGTGAGGTGTTGAAGATGTGGTTTTTGTTGCAAATAAGTTTTGTAGGCCTGATTATATGTTATTTGTATCAGATTTCCATAATAACAAATATATGGTGTGTTTGTGTGAATTTTGGTGTCATACAGTGAAGACTAGTTTAGCTATTTTGGTTATTTGGATGCATATATATGTTTAATTGAAAAATTCATTTTCTGATCTAAGTTTTATAATAAATTTAAGATTGGGGACATTTCATTTTGGTTGTGAGGATTTTGTTCATGTTCCTAAGGAAAAGCGATCTAAGTTGGATCCAAAAGCGCGGAAATGCATCTTCATTGGATATGGTGAGAATGTTAAGGGTTATAAGCTTTGGGATCCTATAATCAGAAAAATTATTTTCTCTAGAGATGTTATTTTCAGGGAACTAAGAGCTATTTCTAAACCTGAGAAGCCAAAAGAAAAAGAAAAGGTAAAGAAAATGCACTTTGACTTACAACAGGAAGATGCACCTTAGGAAGAACACAATGATGGATTGGAGGGTGAAGAAGAAGAAGATTCAAGTAGTTCTGATGAGGAAGATTCTACTATTATAGAAGAAGTTGGTGCATATGATCATGTAGAAGAACAAGTAGAGTCTCTTATGCCACCCTTGAGGAGATCCACAAGACAACAAAACCCAGTTGACAGCTATAGCCCACCAGATTTTCGTTATGTATTTGCTTTATTAAGTATTGACGATGAACCTAGATCCTACAGGGAAGCTACTCATGCAAATGATAGTGAGTCTTGGAAGTTAGCCATGCAGGAGGAGATGATGGATTTAGACTCTTGTAACACCTGGAATCTTGTTTTTTTTCCAAAGGAAGAAATGTCATAGGTTGCAAGTGAGTCTTCAAGAAGACGTTTGGAGTAGAGGGTTCATTGGAGAAGTACAAGGCTAGACTTGTAGCCAAGAGCTACTCCCATAGAGAGGGGATTGATTTCGGTGAAATTTTCTCTCCTATTGCTAAGTTAACTTCTATTAGATTTTTTTATCCATTGTTGCAGCTTTTGATTGGGAAATAGAGAAAATGGATGTTAAGGCTGTGTTCTTGCATGGAGATCTTGAGGAAGAAATTTATATACAACAACCTACAGGTCTTGAGGTAAAAGGAAAAGAAGATTGGGTTTGTAGGTTAAAGAGGTCTCTTTATGGTCTAAAACAGTCCCCCATAATGTGGTATCAAAAGTTTGACTCATTTGTATTGAAATTGGGTTTTATTAGAAGCGAGGAGGATCATTGTGTTTACATTCATTGTGTTGATGATTCTAGACTGATCATTGCATTGTATGTTGATGGCATGTTATTTTTCAGCAATACTAAGGGTATGATCAGTGAGATAAAACCCCAACTTTCAAGTGCATTCAATATGAAGGATCTTGGAGCTACTAGGTATATTTTGGGTATGGAGATTAGGAGGTATAAAGGTAACAGAAAGCTTTGGTTGTCTAAGAGTAAGTATGTGAATACCATTTTGCAAAGATTTAGTATACATGAATGTAACCCAGTTAGAGTTCTTTTACCCATTGGTACTAAGCTTTCATTAGATATGTGTCCAAAGAATGAGGATGATCTTGAGGATATTTATAATGTTTCATATGCCAGTGTTGTAGGGAGTTTGATGTACGTAATGGTTTGCACTAGGCCAGATATTGCTCAAGCAATGGGAGTTTTAAGAAAATTTCTGTCTAATCCTGGTAGACAACATTAGAATTATGCGAAAAGGGTGCTTAAATATCTTGCAGGTACTCCTTATTATTGTTTGGTTTATTCTAGTACTAATAGTGTTGATAAAACTATGGACATACATGGATTTGTTGATGCAGATTGGGTAGGTGACTTGGATAGTCGAAGGTCCACTAGTGGCTATGTGTTTACTCTGTTTGGAGGAGCAGTGAGTTGGATGAGTAAGAGGCAGCCCACGGTTGCTTTGTCCACCACCGAAGTCGAGTACATGGCTACTACTTATGTCTCTAAGGAGGCATTTTGGTTGAAAAGATTGTATACGGGTATTAGTTTTGATTGCAGGGTCATTCATATTAGTTGTGATGGCTAGAGTGCTATTTGTTTGACCAAGAATCCTATGTATCATGCTCGGACTAAGTATTTTGATGTTCAGTATCAATTCATTCGATAATTGGTTGCAAGTGGATAGATTAAGCTGAAGAAGATACACAATCAGGAGAATGTTGCAGATTCATTGACCAAACCTATGAGTATAGAGAAATTTGTGTGGTACAAAGAGGCCATAGGCCTTGTTTCTAGTGCTTGATTATTTTTCATTTGATTTCCTATGGGTTGATTTAGAATGTATATTGTCAAGTGGGAGAATGTTGGGATAAGGTACCATTAACCTTGTAAATCCCAATATTTATTTATTTCATTTTATTATTTGTAATTTGTAATTACCCATAAGGGAATAAGGTAGTTTCACTGGCAGTGGTAATTCTAGACTTACCGGAGGTAAATATGGAGTGACATTTACAGTTGGCAATTGTAAAAATCATGAGTAAATGAGGGTAGGCGCCACCTTGGAGGAATATGCTATTTTTAGCATGTATGGCACATGTCATGATGTTTTGTGAGTGCATGTAAGAGAATATATGACAGCTGCAAGTTGTCATAAGATTCTATGACACTATGACAATATATGACGGATATTTAATAAGTGTAAGATGCTATGTTTAGCCCTAGTCACCCATCTTGGGAAGATACTTTCTAGAGGAATCTATGATGGTTATGACATGTCATAAAATGTTGTAAGAGACCATATTTAGCCTTGGGCACGCAACTTTGCATGGTTGACTTTGGACAAGTGGCATGAGCTTGTAAGTAGGCATTTAATGTTTGCATGTTGGAGATTCTCAGGAAAGAGAAAGTGGACACCTAGATTGGAGAGAAAACACTTATATAAGTAAATTACCATGTAATTGTTGTAGTATGATAATTTTTGTACACATGTTCTGTCAGAGTGAAGGTTGGAGAGAAGAAGGAAGTGCATGTATTATGTTATTCAGTTTTTGAAGGTAATACAACTTGCGCCTCTTTTCTTGGTGGAGTTTTTTTACCCAAAATGGTTTCCTCCATGTTATATCTTGTGTCATTCTTCTATGGTGTTGTTCCTGTGTTGTGACTTGATTTTTGAATGCAATCTCCATTGATATTACACTATTTGAGATCATTTACATATTGTAATCAGATTTCCGTTTAAGTAGTTGTTGCCTTCATTTCTAACAATTCTAAACCAAACAATTCACACCACTTTCCCTAACACACACATTAATTAAATAATTTGTAATTATTTAATTAAATTTTCCTGACTTTCCCCCATCACTAAAAATCATTTTATTCTACTATAGTTCATAATGCATTCCCAAAAATTAAATAAATATCCCTATTTATTTAACTCCCTATTTTGTGCACTTTTGATTACTTTCAGTAATCATCATTATTTTCCTCTTAATCATGTGCACATGAGTTAATTAAAGTTAACTCAATTACATCTCCCCATGTTTCTAAAAGTCCACTTGTTAATCAATGTACATGCATATACATGACAAGTGGTACTTTTGAAGCATGGGCAAATCTTTCAAAAAGAGTACATTTGTCCCATTTCCTTCTCTTCCACTCCAAGTGTCACTATTCATGGAATTTTAAATTCTATGTGACACTATTCCTCCATTATTCATCTAATTTTAAATTCCACTTGTACCTTCAGTTATAGCCTAATTTTGACATTTGTATGCTCTAAGATCAAAAGATAACTTTGCTATTTTGGCTTGTGGAAATTGTAATTACACTAATTATAAATTGCCATGATCATATTTTTCTGGGGGGCTTCAATTTTAGTATTTGATATGTTGGGAAGTTCATAATTTCAGTTGAGGGTTTCATGTCTTTGTAAACTTAGAGATCTATGTTAGTTATAATGGGTTTTTCATTTCATCATTCTCTAATCATATTGAAAAAGGGAAACCATAAACAATTGAGAGATGGCATTTTGCAACACTTGTGTTGGCTTCATCTTTTGCCATATCTATATGGTCTTGTTTCTCAACTAGGTACTTATTGAAAAAAGTTTGTTTGGAAGTCCAAAAAAGGATCATGTTCTTGGAGTAATTGGTTACCATGTTGATGATGATATATTGAGTTCAATCATAGAGATTGAGTTTCCTCATCTTGTATGGACCACACTTTGGGAGATAAATGGAGATCCTGATATTCGGCCATTCCTAGATAATCATGTTTCAGATTGTCTTGTACCTCTTGATGATTCAAAAAATATCCCATATGACTATGATACAAAGAGGAGTTTGTTTCTTTGGAATGCCTTGTACATTATGATGATGAGGATGATGAGGTTTCCACTCCTAAAAAGACACTTGTTGAGCCTTCACATTCATTGATTGAGACTTCCCTTGATCCAAATCTAAATCAGTAGGATGTTTATTGTTTTCCAGATCTACCTCATTGGGAATCTTATCTTGTAGACATACCATTCTTGTTTGTGGAGTCTCACATTTCAGATTTGGAGGACACATTTGAGGGGTTAACTCTCCTCTTTGATGATAGTCATAGCACAATTGTTGTCATGCCATCTTTATCTTTGTAAATTGATGATCTTGAGTTTTCCTATTGTTTTGGATTGTCACATTCTTCTAGTAGGCCTGGGACTCTTGATTCAGTTGTGGCATCTTTCAACATGTGGACAGTTGAGAAATTTTTAGAGGCATCCTACTTCTTGAGACTTCTTCTCTCTTATCTTGTTTTGGAGTTGGAGTTTCTTCTACACATGCCAATGGCTTTGTTTCTTTCCAAGGGGAGAAATGTTGTTTGCAGGCAGTGGATCTTTTTTGTCTTCAAGAATTTACCATTGGCCAAGGAGCTACTTCATTATGGGGGGGATATCTAGTCTCACTCTTTCCCTCTTATGGGGGCCTTTTGATTGTGTACTCATTATGGATGTAGTACTTGGGGGGTATTGTTGTTGAGTCCTCTTTCCATCATTCCATCATTTGTACATATTTATTTATTTGTTCTTTTCTCTCTTTTGGAGAGGAGTTTTTTCCCATGAGGTTTTCTCCTTTTCTCCATTTGTGAAATATTATTTGTACATGGGTACCTAACATGGCCTAGTAGCTGGGACCCATCATTACATCTTTGCATCTTTGCATTTGTCTACTTCTCCCTAAGTTGCACTTAAGGTGGGGTGTTGATGTGAACAAAGATATTACCTAACTGATCTCCCCTTGTAGTGTGAACTAGGTACATTATCTAACTAGTCATTAGCTAGACCTATTCACATATGTTCACATATTAAGTTTACTTAGGATACGTCTAGATAATTCTAGGTTGTCATGTGATCTTATCTTACACATGTGATCTTATCAACTAGTTGGCATCTTATCCTCTAGTTGTCTCATGTCATAGGATTAAGACACTTGTCATAAGACTACATCATCCTACATCTCATCCTTGCCTTTATAAGCAAGGCATATCATAGACATTATGTAACAACTTTTGCATCCATTGATAGAATATGATTATTCTCTCATTTGGTCTTGTTGTTGATTAGGATTGCACCCTTATGCAAAGTTGTGAAACTCTGTAATCCTTCGAAACATGGGGACAAACTCAGGCTATGGGTGACCTATATTGAGTTTGAACCTCCATATTGTGGGCTGGTTCCCTTAAAATATTTAGTTTGAATCTATGACTTTGGTTTGGAAAACGGTAAAAAAGGATTTTCTAAAGATAATAAAACTGTAAAAGTTGGTGATGCACCTAATAATGATGGAAAACTTGCAAATTTGACTCACAATAGATCTCAGAAATCTTATCCACACAATCCACTATTGGCAAAATAATCACAAAAATGTTTCTAAGGCTAGAAATTATCTTCTTTATGAAGGAAAAGTGATTTTTCACAACATGAAAGAAAAAGATTTCAGTAACACAACCTAAGACTTGTGAATCACTATGCTAAACACTTGCAAGTAAGAATGCGACAATAATTTTAAAGGTTTTGATATTTAAACACAATAAAATTTCATCAAATCACCCATACAAGCAGCATTAATGGAAAGGCAAACACTTGATTCCAATGAAAAATAAAGGAAACTATTGCATAAAAGACAAGAGAATGGAACCTGTAACCTGTTGTAATCTCTATAAAATCTATAAAATTGAGTTACAAAACATCTTTATCTCTCAAAGTGTAAAGAGCAAAAAGGCAAGAACTAGCAAAAACTAAGTTTTGCTTTACAATAAATAGCTTGCTCTCTCCAAGAGGCATGAAAAAAATAACTGCAGCTAACTGCCTCTAAAAATAATCTCTCCAAAGTAATCCACGAGAAAACTAAGAAATCCCTAAAAATAAGGGTCCAAACTACCCCAAATTGAGAAAAAATAGATCCAAGTTGATCCTCTCCATATGTTTGACCAAGAAGTTGACCAAAACTCCCCAAATTGCCCTCTAAATCATGCAAAAGTCTCCAAATAACCTCAGTTAAGCCAACTCATCTATTTTGCATGATTTTGCATTGCAAATTTGATGTGAGTAAAGAATAAAGTAATTAGATGTTTAATTACTCTACTATTAGTTACATCTTGTACTAATTCTATGATTTTACAACTTGTGAAAAATAATAAGGTAATTTGTAAAATATTACTTTATTATTTACTTACATTAATTTAGTTGTAAAAAACATGCATGGTAGATGAAAAGAAAACAAACACCTTATATCTCTCCAAATACATTTGCCTAAATATCCCCTTATGCCTCCATGCAAGAAATAATCTCCTAGTTGCATCTCACATGCATCAAGGCAAAAATTAATCCTTATTGCTCCATTTCATTGCCAAGAAGAAAAAGATTGCATCACACATGCATCAATGTATTAAGGCAAAAATAATACCGTCTGCCTTCATAAGGAATATCACCCTGCAAAAATACCTTTACCTTATCCACATGCATGCCTTGTCTTCAAAACATTTTACCCTTGTAAAAATCCTTGTTCACTGCCACCTCACCTTTGTCTTGACCATATCTTCATAAAATATTTTACCTTATCCACCTTGTCATTTGTCTTCATGATGCATCTACTTGTTTTGACTTTGGATGTATTTAAAAATGCATAAAGTATAAAAGGAATCTTTATGCATTCGGTCTCCATGCATATGATAAAATATTGTCGACCTTTGGGTTGTTGCATATGGCATATTCGACCTTCACTTGTCGACTATCATGAACAATGAAGAGATTGAAAGTTTATAAGGCATTAAACCTTTTCTTCTAATGATGTCGACTTTTGACTTTATCAAAAAATCAAAGACAAAGAGAAATATGTTGTTGACCCATGGCCCCTTCTTGGCATGATGACTAGGAATATTCAAGATCAAAGACTTGACCACGAGTGGATAAGGTAATGATTTATCTTTTGTTTACAAAGTCAAAAAATAAGAAAAGAAGATCATAAGTCATCGAACAAAAACATGAGAAACCCTAAAAGATCACTTCATTTTTCATTTTGCTTTCTTTGAATTTTGGTTCTGCAACCTTTATTCGGTCAACTAGGGTTTGAGAAACTCAAGCATATTCCTCTAGTTTTTTTACTCTCCATTTGGTCTTCTCTGGTCGAATCCTTGGCATTCAAATGCAAGAAAGAAGGTAAGCATTACTTTGAGTGGTGACTGGCATTTTTTACTAGTTTCTGCAGCTTTTTCTTCATATGAGGGTCACAGCCTTGGTGCCTGTATATCCATTACAACTTCTAACAATCTTCTCATGTCTCTATGTCTCCTTTCTCTGGTCTTTTACCTTTGCTCTCTAAGAGTTCAAACAAAAGAAAAGGCCGCGGCCTATTATAGCTTTGCATCTAAGATAAATGAGGTAAGCTTTCTTTGGTTTGGCCTTTCTATATTTCACATTACCTCCATTTCACTGTGACTGAAAAAATGATAAGGGTTTTGTTAGGTCTCAAAAATGCAGGTTGCTAATCCTAAGAGGATGCTAGGCTCTATGCTTAGATTCGCAACGTTTTTGAACTAACTTAATGAAATCAACCTTTAGGGTTTGATGATTTCCTACACTTTAGGTCCTGCTACACCTAGGTGGGTGAACCTTTGAATTTAAAGCAGATTGAATGCAACTATTTTGACTAAGAAAATGGATCTACCTACAGTGGCAAATGGTATAGGATAGATGAAAGCTTTCTAACTAATTCTACTATCTAATGAATGGTTGGTATAAGCAATATCAAAGTGAGTTTTATGATTGTGCAAATAAAAGGATTTAAATAATAAATTGAACTAAGACCAGTGCCTTGTTGGGTAAACAGAGTCAAAATGAAGGACTAAGACTAGTGGCTTATAGTGGGTAATAATTCTAATTGTTTGGCACAATTCTAGTTTATAACTTGTATAAACATGCAAGGAGATGATTGACAAACTCTTCTTTAATGATCCAACCAATATGATCCAATTTCTTGTTATTCACCAGAAGGCAATTTAATCCTTTCTTGAAGGAACCAATTGAGTGAAATACGCAAGAGATGACAAATAATATCAATGTGGAGACAGAATGGCAATCCTAATTATATGGCTCTTCTTAGTAATCCAAACTAACACTTCCAGGTTACTGTGACTGATCAAAAGGATTTTAATCCCTTTTATGGGAACCAATTAATCAAACCACACAACTACAGCAAATGTGTATCGACAGATTAAATATATACTTGATATGTTAATCTGAATAACAAGGAAATACAGAAATGGAGACAACCATAAATTGAATAATCTTAACAAACAATTGATGCCAGAATAGAACCACGGAATCAGAGAACTTTAATTCACTCCTTCAATAATGTGCTTGCAACATGGTCTTTTGAAAATATTGTAAATTGTAGGTATTATGTCCTACTGCTAATTGATGTTCTTCCTAATCTACTTCCGATCTTCTCCTTTGATTTCATCTTTATATACACACTATGTATTTTTAGGGTTGTGACCCTTCCATTCAATGTAACCTTCCATTTAATTAATTCTCTTTGGCAGGAGTAAAATATTAATTTTATCCTTCATTTTTATTTCTTGGTGATGGTGATAATAATTATTTCCCTTTTGATGGCAACTTTCACTTTCATATTTACTTCTTGTAAAAGGATTTCACCCGTAACTGCCTTGGTTAATTCTTCCTGAGAAATTTTATCCCCAAGTGAAAATACTTGACTATAATTGTTATGTTTCACTCAGCCGGTTGATTCAAGATAATTACTCACCTTTAAATACTTTATTCCATAGATTAAAAGTGTTCAATCTATTTTAATATAAAATTTGTTTACATCATTTCATGCTTCTCGAGATTTCGCGGGGGGGGGCTAATTCTTTTGTTTCACCAATGTACTCTGCCCGATGAAGTATATCCTTATTCGATTAAATAACTCCTTTCATAAAAATATTTTACTTTTCCATTAATGAAAACTTGTTTTCCTTCTCAAATAATATTTTTCCCTTCGAAATGTCTTCTTTCATATAAATTAAAAAAATTTCTACGCTCAAAATAATTTTTCAATGAGTGATATTTTCCCCACCCTCACGTTAATTAAATAAATCCTTGCCTCATAATAATTTCTCCACGGGAAATGACTTTACCAAAATATTAATCTCTTCAACTAATCTCGTATGTGATTTTACTCATAAAATGTTCCACTTCAAATTTCTTTGGGTGAAAATATTTTCACGAGCGATCATATATATTTTCACAAAATCTTATTAATTCTTCTGGAAAAATATTTCACTTTTGAAAAAATAATCTCAACTTCATAATTCCTCCAATGAAAATGCGAAACTTATTTCATCAACTTTTTATTTATTCTCTTGTTGAGATTTTATTTTCCCTTTAGTAAAGTCCCTATTTTATGACCTTTGAAAATGTGAAACCTTCAATTTTATCATAGTCATATTTATTAATCTTTCTATTGACACTCTATACATTTTCCTTTAATGGTTTTTTCTCTCTCATCGGAGTGAACTTATGCTATCGGAGAGATTTCTACAATTTCTCCCAATCATATATTTCTTCCCGATACACTTGTATTTAACTTATCGGTGAAAGGGTATCCATCGGCATACACAAGAGCTCAGTATGATCTTAAAATCTTACTCCGACCATGTTACTCTTACCGATGAGTTTTACATCAATGAAATATTTGTTGGATATTAGGGTTTCCGCTGAGTCTCATTTTGCCCTAATCACAGTCTTGAAGCTCTTGCTTCCTGTGGATAAGTCCCTTCAAATCTTTCTGCAGGAATGGTATATTACATGTATACAATAACTTAGGCTCTGCACTTCCCTTTGCAGTCACACGATCCAGCTTTTTGCAAGACTTCTGGAGGCTACTTTGTGAGGTTTACCACAATACTCTCAGATATGAGGATGGCAAAAATCCATACTGCTTTGTGGCAGCTTCAAACCTTGAAGTCTAGAAGCTTGGACACTCCAAATTGTTGATGATGAGCAATAGTAACTTTGTAATCCTTGAAATTGAATTCCATAGAATGGTTTTCTTGTCACTGGTGTATCTAATGCAGCTTTGCATAAACTGAGAACGCGTAGTGTGCCATCATCCATTGAAAGAAGAATACATCTTGGCTCATGCAACCGATCAAGACTTGTGATAATTCCTCTCGACAAATGAAGATCCCAAAATGGCCGGAAATGATCCTGCAAGTCCCAAAATCGAAGGATCTTGTGAAGACAAAGCTTTTGGGATGAATTTCCATACAACAATTGTTCCATCATGACATCCAACTAATAGAAGATCGTGTGGTGTTGAAGTTGACCACTCCAAAGTAAGAGGAATGCTCCGACGTCCATCACTTTGAATCTTAAAGCATTTGAAGACATGGTCTAAATTTATAAATCGGGGATCCAAGCCACCTCTAGCATTATTTGAAGTGAACGACAAGTTCACTGTACTTGGAATGGGAACCTCCCATATTTGCATTGACCCATCTCCCAATAGTGCATCTATGAATCCTAGATGATGTTGGTTCCATAGGTCCTTCTCAGGGGAAAGAAATACATCATCTGCCTTCAAAAAAGAAGCAAGTTGGAGAAAATCACCAACAATGAAGTCAATATAATCAATCTTCTTTGGGTTTTTGGCAATACTTATGTGACACAATTCAGGTCCCATGTGGACCCGACTAAATTTTTTTTTCGTTTTCAAACAAGTTTTTTCTCTTGAATTGACTTTGGGCTGCCTTAACATCCTTCTAGAGTGAAGATTTGAAATGGGCAATCATAAGAATCCACTTTCTGATATTTCGCACAATGAGCAAAATAGGCCAAGTAGCCTTCAGAATCAGTCTGGAAAACTGTTCAAAACTTTTCCCAGAGCCACGAAAATGCACAAGCTTGTAGATTTTTGACCCGAGAATTCAACGCAACAAACAGTTCGGCATGAAATTATTAGAATTAAAAGCTGCTCGCAATCAAAGTAGCTCATTCTGCATGTTTTGCATCTGTTTAAACTCAACTGAATCCTGTCATTTTGCCTCTTTGGAAAAATATCAAATCTGATATTGAGAAGCTGCCATCCCGGGGATTAGTTCATTTAGGTCACGTGAACATGTAGGCAAAAGGGTTTTTCTTCAATCTTCTTTCTTCGTAAAATATTAGATGCCAAAGTCAACCTCTTTGAAGCTGCCTGGGAATGCAGTCACGAAACTGTGTAAAACCCATTTGGATTTGATTTTGAAAAAATATCAAACGAAGTGCTGGGATCTTGAGAATTGGCATGAAGGCACATTAACATGGGAAGAATTTGAGACATCAATTGGTTTTTTATGAACATGACCTGATTGCTAGATATTACCTTCCAAATTAACCTCCTTGAAAACTGCCCCTGTCAAAACCTGATTTGAGCTCACCAACTTGCAATTTTGAAAGACCATTAGATCTCCTCCTGGGAAGTTGTAACTGGAGAGTTTGGTTCATTTAGGCTTGATGAGTGCGTGTGTAAGAGGATTCTTCACCATCCATCTTCTGTCATGAAATGTTAAGGGCCAAAGTTGACCTCTCCGCAACTTTCTGGAAATGCAGCTATGGAAACTGAACTTTTTACATTTACTTTTGATTTTGAAAAAATAGCAAACGAGATGTTGGGATCCCCAAAACTGGCATGAAAGTACATTATCATGAGGGAAATACGGAACACTAATTAGTTTGTCAGGATCATCATTTAGCTGCTAGATATCAACCTCCAACGTTGGCTTCTGGGGCTGATTTCACATTGTGCAAGTAACAAACCTTACCAGAACCCTCCAACTTGGTTCTTCAAAACCTAGTCAAAATTGATCACAGGAAGCTGAAATCAGGTGTGCTCACTTACATATGGCAGATAAACATGTTTGTAAAGTGATTTTACATGAAGACGAACCGGCTCCGAATTATAATGCTTCAAAGTAGGCCACTTGAGCATATTGTGTAGGTGTATCTATGAGTGTTGAAATTGATTTTATTCATATGGGGACCTACCAATTTTTGCAAAAATTGGTATGAAATTTTAGGTCCCAACAGGTTTTTTGAAAAAATGGTATGGGTATTGCATTTTCTTGAAAAAAATGAACTCTCTTTTGCAGCTGTGATTGTGTATACATTATTCTCACCTTCTTTTGACTGTAGATGCAAAAAGAATGAGGGTTTGCTACCTTTATTGCAAGGGTTTTATCATTTTAAAGGAAAGAAACCTTACTGGCCACGACCATGTCTGTGTTGATCTTCTCCACCGTAGATACAAGAAATTTTTTTGAGGGTTTCAAAAAAAAATGTAACAAAGTTTTGTACATTTCTTTGCACAGAAATACCTTCCTGTCATGGCCATGCTACTAGCTCCATCCTGTAGCACTTACTTCGGCTGTATGCAAAATTTGAAATGAGGATTTCAAAAAATTTGACATGGGTATTACAAACTTTTGCACAGATATGTTTCTTCTGTCACGGCCATGGCATTTCTTCTTCTCTGTATACTTTCTTTTGCCTTCTTGTAGCATTTTGATTTTCACTGTAAAGATGAATAAGGGTTTCAAATTTCTGAAGCACAAAACTTTTACTTCAGTCACGGCCTGCTACATGTTGATCTCTGTAGACACAAGACCATGAAATAATGGTTTCAAAACACAATATAGGTTCGATAAATCTACAAAAATGAGCTCTCCTTCAAACAGTTCAACCTTGATCAATTTTTTTCTATTTTCTGACTGTAACTATCAAAAAGATATCATGAATACTCAGAATGTATTGAACTCCATAGCTTTCTCTGTAGCATGGCTTATGGTTGTACCTCTTTATGATGTTTGATTTTACCAGAGGTGTTAAAACTATATCTTTTTGCTTTGCTTTCTATACATCATCATATGGTATAAACCTGATATCAAGTATCCTTTCCTACATTGAATGTCATCTGTATCTTGTTTACTCTTTTCTCTTATGATTGTCATTGTCAAATTCTCTTTATTCTGTTTGTCTTGATCATTCTTTCTACCTCCTGTAGCTATGACTGTCAAAATAGCAGAAGTATGAAACAATCACATGAATTTCCAGCTCTGTAACATATGTTCTTCATTCAAAAACATGAAAATGATATCCTGCATTCTTAGACCATCATTCTGTAACTTGTAACTTTTATCTTACACCTGTCACTGTTAGATACTTCTTCTCTAAACAGTTTACTCTTGTCATTTATGGTCCAAAGTGACATTCAGTTCCTTAATATTGAAATGTCCTTGTCATTGAGGGCCTGAACATTGTCATAGTATGAAAGATGCTTCAACTTTGTAGCATTATATGACTGTCATCTATTCATTTCAGCTATCTCCTGTCAACTGTTATAACTTGTCGTGCACATAACTTTCGTGCACATAACTTTACACAAAGAATAAAGATGAACTATGATTTGATTGCAACATGACATGCTTCATCATTAATACTCTGTGTAAACAAGGACACTGTATGTTTTGCATATTGAGATACACATGATAGTCTATCATTTCACAATGGCTCTTGTAGCCTTCACCTAATATAAATCTGTACTTCATGATGCTATTATTTGGTCATTTCCATGACAGTCTTGGCATCACTTTCTCAGTTGATCTTTACTTAACATCAAGTTGTATTTTTATGACAATTGAGGTCTGATTTTATGATGATTGACCTATCTAGATGGTTTATGGCATGAAATATGACAGCAGTAAGGCATTCCAATGATGATAAAAAATAAAGAAAAGTACCTTATCATAATTGTATCTCTGTGCTCAGTAATTTGGCAATTTGATTCAGAATCACTGCTTCCTTTGTAATCTGTAATAAGGCATTTTGAATATGTCTGATCTGATTTAATCAATCTATTATCCAAGTAAACATAGTTTATAGGAGCAACTGCTCCTTTTCATCTTTATCATGATGACTTCACTTTTTTGCAAGTTGACTTTATGATGCATGGTATTATCTTGAATGATGCATCATGTCTTTCAATCTAATATCCTTTTCAAATGAATAGAAAAGGGAAACATGCTGGGCTCAACCCTTGTGGGAGCCACATTTCCTCCACATGTTTTAATGTCTTTAAATCAGCAACATTAATTTTCTTATACCTACACAGTGAACAAACAAGTTAGCATGAAAACATACCTTATGAAGTTGATGGATCTTTCTCATGATGATCTAATTTATTGCACATGTCTGATTTGATTGCTTCATATGAAATGCATGGTGTTTTCAAGTTGACAATGTCTATTTGATTAAAGCATGTGATAATCTTAAATATTTGGAGCTCTAACGGGACTTTCCCCATTTTTTTGCAGGTACACTAACATGACTAGAGCTGAAGATGAAGATATGAAGATCAGCCACCAACAAAGGTGTTAGACTTAGGGCACACAACTGAGAGGGGGGGTGAATCAGTTGTGCAAAACTTTCTCTAATTTACACACTTAAATCCTCTTAGTGATTAGCAGTATATTAAACATGAAACATAATGCATTCAAATCAAAAGTAGAAACTCATCAACACATAAGACACCAAGATTTTGACGTGGAAAACCCGGTTAAGGGAAAAACCACGAGGTGATTAACCCAAGAATGTATTCTCTGTTAGAAGAATAGAAAGAACAAAATGGAACTTGCCAATTAGGGCTCACTGCCCAAGCACACTGCTCATAAAGAGGCTCACTACCTAGAAGAGACACACTGTCTACAAAGAAATAAGTATCACCTTCATGAACTGGAGAATAGCATCTTCACCATGCTTGAATCAGTTCCATTTAAGCCCAATACTTCTGCTCTACCTTTCACACTCCTCCTCGCTACCACACACTCATCACCGCAAGACACACTTTGGAAAGACTTCACAAACCATTATTTATACAAGGCATCGACTTAGGAATAATCATCTAAGTCGGCAAACATCTACAAGAATATCCGCAAGACGTGTAATACATCTAGTTGGCCAATCTCATGAAGAACACCATCATCAAGTGGTTATTCTTTAAATGCACACTCTAACTTCAATGCGGACCACCAACATGAACTGGACACGATCCAAGGATCACCACAACCTTTCTCGAATCACTTGAGAACATCCACACTTCATCTACTTGCTGGAATTCTCCTCTCCTTCATTCGGAGCTTTAAAAACACAGTCTATCATTACTGTCACAAAGGAATAGGTTCTTCCGGACCTTCAAACCATGAACCAATCTAGTTGACACTTCACACGGACGTCCTCAATACTCCTTCAAATCCACAGAATGGGATAGTGCATTACCGGACCTATCTGTGTCACTCTGTCTCCTCTGAACACCTGCCCGAGCCGGTTCTACTTGAGCGGCCATAACTTCTTTAGATCTTCATGCGGACCTCTAAAAACTTGACTGGATTGATGAGTGCCAAATTGCACTCATGAAATACATCTTTTTGCCTCTCTTTTTCCCCTCCCTCAGTTCATCTTCCTAGTGTTCGCACCCAAATAAGTTAACAAGATTGTTCTATTTTGTGATTACTTAAGATTAGAATTTCTGATTAAGTGACTAATGTGCGTGGAATTGATGGAAAAATGTAGAACTTCTCTCTCTTTTTGAATCAACAGGTGTAGGTTTTAGGAACAACGATTTTATGCATCTTCGGAGATTGTCTTCAATGATTTCCGGAGACAATAACAAAGAACCATGACACCTGAAGTTTTGAAGATATGGGGAATGCCTCTCCAGAGCTCTGCGAGAGTCTAGAGTATCTCCAGAGTTGCAGACAGGAATAGCTATCTCCGGTGCCTCCTAAGAACAGGGCATGTTTCCAAGCAGTGCTGCCAACCAGACACTTTCAGCAGCGATCTTAATACCTCTCACTTCACTCAAATCATCACCTGAGTGGTGAAGGGTCAACTATTACTTAAACTACTGAAGTTTTATCTTTTCAAAGATTTTGCATGAGTTACGAATTGAACTAATCCAATATCCTTATTTTTAGGGCTTTGATGCCCAAGTGTATTAAGACTTAAACTTAGACCTCTGAGTGGACTTCTGTTCCACTCAAGTCTACCTTTCTCGCATGGTGATTTTTCATAAGTTAGACAGTTAAGTACAATAAAGAGATGGTGTCATCTCATAGAAAGACTGGTAGATAAGTTCAGTGATATATTATCACTCATTTTTATATATACTTTTAGAAATAGTAGAAGAAGAACAATGATAAAATTATTCCAACTCTCGGAGGTCTCAATTCTATGATAGCCATATTTTCATGAATGCAGAAATGAATGAATTGGACTGAATTTAGTTGTGATCATCTTTTGTGTTGATTTCCTGCTATAGCCTTCAGCCTCAAGGGTGTGGAACAAGGGCCCACTCTCACCACTCAGGCAGGAGGCTAGTACCACTGTTTTATTATTTTTAGTTTTCTCTTATAAAGGTGTTTCCTGTTTTAATAGATAGATGCATGTTATTGTTTCTTTGCTTTAAGTAAATTTCCTATTTTATTCTGTTTTCCAGCATTCATTACATTTATTCAACAAGCAGATAGATTAATCTCTTTTTAAATTAGGATTAGCTATAAACTGGTAACTATAGAATCCCTAGTTGCAGACAGCCATGGACACAACCCTAGTTTTTGACATCTGAAAATAGATTAAATGATGAGGTACAACGACACCTTCTCATTTTTGGTGCTGTTGCCGGGGATAAGTTTGTGTTAATTAGGGACACTAAGTTAAAATAGTTTTTAGAATAGATCTGTATGGTTAGAGCTAGAGATCTAAAAGGAAGATATATTAAGTAGACACCCCAACAACACACCACAGGGGAAAGCAGTGAGGTGGTATAAAATCTTGTTGAAGAAGGAAACCTAGATCTTAATTTGGAACCTGCACTTCAAAACAACAATCCCTTAGATCCTCCAGACATTCCACTTGCCAATTACATCCAAGAATTACAACAAAAAGTTGAGGTAGATCCTTTGGTAGAACCTAATTTCCTAGAGCCTCAGGAAGAAGAACCAGCACTAAACATGGAAAATGATAATCATGGGGAAGAGGAAAATCAGGCTTCAAGAACCTTCTCTTATCCTATTGTTTTGGCTACTGGAGACAATGCTCCTATGAAAAATATCTCACCAGCACATCTGCCAAATTTCAGAGGACTTTCTTCTGAGGATCTAGATCAATTCTTGTTTGAATTCAAAGTAGTCTGCCAAACTTATGATTATGGATCAGATAACCAGAAACTCAAACTATTCCCTTCAACCCTGAAAGATTCTGCGATGAGATGGTTTATGGGTTTACCCCAGGATTCTATCCGTTCTTGGGATCAAATGGAAATAGAGTTTTTGGAAAAATACCAAGATTATTGCAGATCCAGTAATAAAAATGAAGAATTGTTTAAAATTAGGCAAGGGGAGGAAGAATCCTTAGAAGACTATGTGGATAGGTTTAATTTTGCCTTGAGAAGGTTTGGCAATCCAGTGGATCACTCCTTGGCCAAAACCCTGTTTATAAAAAGATTGGATAAAGAATCAAAGCAGGCACTGGACCTAATGGGAAAAGGGAACATTAACAAAATGGAAATACCTGATATAGAGGAACTCTGCAAGAACTATTCCAGAACCCAAGATGGAGTAAGGTCATCCAAAACTTTTAAAGGGAAGAATGAAATAAGACAGTTGATGGAGGAAATTGCAAATCTAAAAATAAACATTCTGGTTCAACTAAATACCACATTGGATGGGATTCAAGCAAAAACTAGAACAACTGATCAAAATAGAGCAACTGAACCGCTCTCCATCTATTGTCCTAGGTGTAGAAACAAACACCTGTTGAGAGAATGCCCCTTGGACAAATTAGAGATTTGTCAGATCTGTGATAGGGAACATCCTACCAGTCAGTGTAGTCAACTTCCATCCTTGAAAAGATTGAGTAAAAAGAATGTTGTGATAGAAGAGGAGTTGAACTATGTGGGACAAAAACAAACCAGGAATTTTCCTTATAATCAGTATCCAAACCAATCCTTTTACAGGGGTCCTTCTAATTGGGGAAATAATCAGTGGAATCTAACTTGGCATGGCCCTTAAAATAATCCTCCTTGGGAACAGGAGGATTGGCCAAGTCAACATTGGCAAAACCAAAACTGGCAAAATCAGCCTTGGGGAAATCAACAGTGGCCACCACAGTTTGGATCACAAAACATGCAACCTCAATGGGGTCCTCAACAGGGATATCATCAACAATACCAAGGACAACCTAGATGTTTCCAACATCAACAGCAGGCTTTACTAACTGGATCCTCCAACACACAGGGTCAAACACAAAATGAACCAGTTAGTCAACCACCTTTACCAGCCCAGCCTATACCAAACCCATGGAATAAATAGGGAGCAGCTGTCTACATGACAGAGCAAGAAAATCTGGCTGGAATTAATGCTATATATTCAAATAATCTCCAGCTACATTCTGGGAAAACATTCCCAAGATCTTCTCCTCCAACTATAGTTGAAATAACCAATGACGAGGAACCTGAAAATCCATCCAATCAACCCCCAGAGGAGATTACTAACAAAAAAGTGCTAGAAAAATCATCCACAGACAACTCTGGAGTTACTCCTAAAAGGCCGGCTCCAGAGAACAGTCTTGAACACAATTCTAATAAGAGCTCCGGAGATGGAAAAGCTAGCACCATACCCAGAACGGCTTAAACAAAATGCTCCCCAGAGAAAGATTCCACAAAAACAAATCCAAACCAATTTGGAATCAGAACTTCTACAAGAAATCATGCAGCTAAACATTGAAATTCCTCTTCTCCAGGCAATCAGAGATGTACCAGAACTAAATCAGTTCATTAAATAGTATTGTATCAAAACACAAGGCAGAAAGAAAAGCTTTCCCTCCACAATACAAGTGGAAGGAAAAGTAGTGGATCTATTGATGGGAGAAATTCTCCTCCCAAATTATGGAGACCCTGGAAATCCTGTCATAACTGTTTTCATCTCGGGGGTAGAAATTTCAAATGTTCTGGTTGATTTAGGAGCAGCAATTAATGTGATGACAGTTCATACAATGGACAGGTTAGCTCTATTAGGAATCCAATCCACAACTACAATTCTTCAACTTGTTGATCAGTCAGTAGTTGTTCCAAAAGGAGTAATCACTAATGTACCTGTTGTGATAGATTCATGGGAATTCCTAGTGGATTTCTTAATACTAGAACCTAGAAACCAGAGAAATGCTTATCCGCTAATTTTAGGAAGACCATGGCTGGCTACTGCAGAAGCATCTATTGACTGTCGAACTAGAGATATGGTCATTTCTAATGAGATAGATCTAAAGAAAATATCTCTGTATCCTCCAGCTAAACCATCGGTGCATTACACAGGAAGAGTATGGGTGGATGAACCAGAGAACATGGACAACAGTGCCTCATTAGCTATGGTAACCATTAGGGAACATTTGGGAGAATTAGAAGAAGAAGTATACTATGATACAATAGAAAACTTCACTCACATCCTAATCAATAAAGATGTGATGGAACTCGCCCAAGATCCTCAGAGAGAACTTCTTATTTCTTCTCATTATACCCTTACTAACATTATTCCTTGTGGGGAAACCTTCTACAGGGACTTAGACACCTTCCACATGTTACTCCCACATTCTTGTCCTCTCAATACCATGACACCAATGTATGGGACCATCACATCAATGGATCGAATCACAAAACAGGTCATGATTTTTCCAGGGAAAACACTTAATATAAATACTCAGTTAACAACAAGTCAGGAAGAAAAACTTATCCAGCTTTTGGTCTCCCACTCAGCATCTTTTGCCTGGGAATACCAAGATATGAAAGGCATACCTCCTGAGATCTGTACCCATCATATCTACACTGAGGATATTAAACATGTCAGGCAACCACAAAGAAGATTGAATCCTGCTTTAAAGGACATTGTCAAAACTGAAATAGAAAAATTACTCCAGGCAGGGTTCATATATCCAATCTCAGACAGTCAATGGGTCTCACCCCTTGTCACTGTGCCTAAAAAGAATGGGAAATGGAGGGTGTGTATTGATTATAGAGAACTCAACAAGGCCACAAAAAAAGACTACTTTCCCTTACCATTTATTGACCAAGTTTTGGACAACCTTGCTGGGAGAAAGTATTTTTCTTTTCTAGATGGATTCAATGGGTATAATCAAATTCAAGTAGCACTTGAAGACCAAGACAAAACCACCTTCACATGCTCTTGGGGAACCTTTGCTTACAAAGTTCTTCCCTTTGGGCTATGCAATGCCCCATCTACATTTCAGAGATTGGCTCTAGCTATTTTTGCTAAACTGGCTAATGAATGCATGGAGGTCTACATGGATGACTTTACTGTGTATGGGGATAACTTTGAGGAAGCTCTCACAAACCTTGGAAAAGTACTAAAATGCTGTGATAAAAATCAACTGTCCCTTAGCCATGAGAAATGTTTTATGATGGTGGAGGAAGGAATTGTTTTGGGACACCACATTTCAGAAAAAGGGATTAGAGTGGATCAGAACAAGATAGAAGTAATCACACAGTTGCCTTCACCCAAAAATCAGACTGACGTTAGAAGTTTTCTGTGTCATGCAGGCTGCTATAGGAGGTTCATAAAAAATTTTAGCAGAATAGCTGCCCCCCTGTTTACCCTGCTTAACAAGGAAAAAGAATTTCTGTGGACAGAAGACTGTCAATCAGCATTTGAAACTTTGAAGGAGAAGCTTATTGTCACACCAATATTAAGGGGACCTAATTGGACTTTACCATTTCACATACAAACTGATGCTTCAAATGAATCCATTGGGCTAGTTTTAGGACAAAAGGAGGAAGGAGAAAGTATGCATGCCATTTATTACATTAGCAAAAACCTTACCCCTACAGAAAGAAATTATACAACAATTGAAAAAGAATTCTTGGCAGTTATCTATGCTATAAACAAATTCAGGCATTATATCACTGGATATAAAATATTTGTGCATACTAATCATGCAGCCATCAAATACCTAATAAATAAACCAGTAGTAGGTGCAAGGATCATCAGGTGGTTATTGCTATTGCAGGAATTTGATATTACCATAGTTGATAATCCAGGGAAGTTTAATTTGGTTGCTGATTTTCTATCAAGATTGCATACAGGAGGAGAAGACCAACCAGTGGAGGACAAATTCCCAGATGAACATCTTTTTGCCATATCCACTACTGCACCTTGGCTTGCTGACATAGCTAATCTTTTAGCTACAGGCTTGTATCCATCCTATTTTACTTCAAAGCAAAGAAAACGTTTAGTTAAAGAAAGTTTATCCTACAAATGGTTGAATGGTTTACTATTTAAATGTAGTCCTGATTTCATTCTACGCAGGTGCTTAAAGGCTAATGAGACTTTTGATGTGTTGAGAGCATGTCATGATGAACCATCTGGTGGCCACTACTCTTTCCACAGGACAGTCCACAAGATCCTTGGAGCTGGTTACTACTGGCCTTATCTTCATAAAGACACAAAGAAGTATGTGCAGCACTGTGACCAGTGCCAAAGGATGGGGCAGCCAACCTTTACCCAGGAAATGCTACTACATCCTCAAGTCATGATGGAACCGTTTGAGCAATGGGGTCTAGATTTTGTGGGACCAATTTCACCACCATCATCAGGCAAGGAGTATATTCTAGTGTGCACAGACTATGTTACTAAGTGGGCTGAAGTTCAAGCATTACAGTTTGCAAGAGAAGAAAAAGTTGTTGATTTCCTCTACAATAAAATTTTCTTGAGATTTGGAGCCCCAAGATCAATAGTTTCAGACAGGGGACCTCAGTTTACTTCACAGGTAATCAAGGCATTCACAGATTTATACCAAGTCAAGCACAGAAAATCTTCACGTTACCATCCTCAAGCAAATGGGCAGGTAGAAGTAACTAATAGAGAACTTGAGAATATTCTAACAAGGACAGTGGCAATGAACAGAAAAGATTGGGCTAGTAGATTACCTGAAGCAGTATGGGCTTACAACACCACTTGGAAGTCCACAACAAAGTTTTCACCATATGAATTGGTTTATGGGAAAAAGCCTATATTATCTATAGAATTTGAACACCAGACACTTAAAACTATATTAGATGTTGGTCTGCCATTGTCTATAATTCAGCAGAACAGAATTCTTCAGCTCAACGAGTTGGATGAGATTCGGACAGAAGCCATTCAGCAAACAGAACTGGTTCAATACCAGAGGAAGCAATGGCATGACCAACACATAAGAGGAGGACATTTCAACAAGGAGATTGGGTTCTCCTTTATGATTCTAAATTCAAAGAATTCAAAGGGAAATTGCAGTCTTACTGGCTAGGTCCTTATCAAATAAAGGACGTGTTTGAAAATGGAACTATATTATTGCAACCAATTGATGGGAGCATAGACACATTTCTAGTAAATGGTCACCGAATCAGGCTCTACAAAAGACCATCTACTAAAGAAGAGTTTCTGAATAATCTGTGTTTTGATACAGGGGATACCTCCTCTGTCACGGTGTTGGATTGAATTATTCTGACTCTAAAAAAAGGAAGGTTGAAACCCAGCAATGGCTGCCTTCTTAAAAAAATAATAAAAAAAAGAGAAAGATGGAAAACCAGCAAATGGCTGTCTTTCTCGACCAAGGGAGTTGAAAACCAGTAAAATGGCAGTTCCCTTCTTCAGGACAGTTGAAATAATTAAGCTCCAGATATGATCAGTTGCCAGAAGTTGGCCCAATGCATCTCTAGCGCTTCTCAAGCGGGAGCACCTCTGGTGCTTTCCAATTAGGAGCACCTCCGGCGCTTCTCAAACAGGAGCACCTCTAGCGCTTTCCAATTAGGAGCACCTCCGGCGCTCTATTAATAATGCCGTCAATCTCCATAATAAGGGAGGGACCCACCTCTCCAAGTGGTAAAGTAGATAAATCATATGATGAGGTCATCATGACTCATCCTCTACTTCATCACAAAGATTAATTAAATTAGAATAATAATAATTTGCAGGAGTGTACGAGCTGGCGCTGACATCACCTAAGGGCGTAGATTTTTGAGCCACTTAGCGCAATGATTGCAGGTCGCGTGCAAGTGGGAAGTGGACGTCATCTCAAGCCGCTGCTCAATTGCCTCGATGCGTGTAGTTTCCAAAATGACGCAGCATTTCTTCCATGTACATCGCCTCATCATTAAAATTGATCCAGGTACATTTATTTTTAATTAATCATTATTAGTAACTATCCTGTCTTTTTATTTTGGGTGCTGCCACGATGACATGTCCTTCTGCCGTCATTTCCTTCTTCACATCCAAGCATGCCGCCATCTGTGCCTTAATGCCACCTTACCTCCGGAGTGCCTTGTCAGTCTGCTACATTTATGGCTGCCTTGGTCCCTTAACCCATTTGCATAAGCCCGGCCTGAAAAAATAGCATCCCTCATTCAAACCTCCGGAATAGACTGAAGCATAAGGTAAATTAAACAATTCTCTAGAGCCTACAGAGCAATTTGAATAATACTCCGGAGCCCACAGAGATAAGAGGGAAAGATAGTCTGTAGATTGGAGAGGTAAAAGAATAAACACAGAAGGTGGCATCAATTCAGCAATGGGAGTCAAGAAAAAGTCTGAGCCAGAGAATACTGCGGGTCTTCTGAAGGATGCAGCTGCAGCAAACATTTTAAGGGCTGTTGGATGGTTAGATTTCCTAGACAAATTCGAAGGGTTTCAGGGGGATATTGTGGATGAATTCCTTAGGAATTTAAGAGACAACCAGACAACTGTGAGAGGAAACCAAATCAATCTCTCCTCAACAACTATCAGCCACATTTCTAGATTTCCCGAACAAGGTGAGAGGTTCTACCACCTGAAAACATTATACACTGATTTAATTAGAAATTTTTCTGTTCGTGGTGAACCTGCTATTCAATTACATATGAATAAGAATGAAGTCAAAGGAATTTTGAGGTCCACACTCCCAAACCCTTGGGCATCTGTTGCTACCTAGTTAATGAAGTACTTTACTTATGATGGCCAAGTCTCTATAGTTTTAGGGCCAGTAATGAAAATGTTGATTTTTCTCAGACATGGAAATAGGCACCCTGAATATAGCATAAATATCCCCAATTTCCTGTATTCTGCCATCAGGGCAACTGCAGAGAAATATCAGCAAAGTAAGGGACCCATGAAACATCATGGCCTCATCTTTCTGGTAGTCAAGCACCACTTCCTATCTCAGGCCAATGGAGAAGAGCTATTGCAAAACTTTCTTGAACACAACCCCCAGGTCAGAGAACCAGAGATAGCACAACCAGAAGGTGAGAGTTCTCCTTCTCACCAAGATGAGGAAACTGAGCCTTCAGCCTCCTCCACATCTGTTCACAAAGGGAAGTCACCCTCACAAGAGGCCACTTCATTTGCAGCCCCTGTTCCTAACAAAAAGAGGAAAGGCAAACAAATTGTAGAACCTGCTCCTACATGACCCCTATACATGACTCGGTCAGTCAGGCGAAAGATGACTCTACCTGAGGAATCTTGGCCTAAGGAATTAATAGAGGAAAAGTCAGGGTAGGGAATTGAGGAAAAGTGGTGGGCTGAAGAACCATCCCATGATTTAGATGAGATCCCTCTGGTCAGGAAGAGGAAGCAAAGTGAAAATTCTCTAGCACCATCTGTTCATGTGGAGTCAAGTCCAGTTTCAATACCACCATGCGCTCCGGAGACAGGAAACTTACAAACTTTTACTATCTCCTCAAATTCTGAGGAAGGGAGACCTGCTCCGGAGGCACCAGCCCCACCTTTGCTCCGGAGAAGCAAAAGGAAGAGGTAGCTCTCACAAGTTGAGAAGGATACTACCCTGCTCACTGAGGCACTCCTAGAATTTAGAACATGTGAGGATAAAGTTGGGCCTTCATCAGTGCCAGCAACAGCAGAGGATCCTCAGGACAGGAAGATTGAAGAAGGAGAAACATGGCAAATGGATACATTAGGAAGAGCAGGGCAGATGGCCATGGATAACATTGATAATCAGCCAACAGCCACAGAAACAGAGGCAGAAACTCTATCTCATCCCTCTGACCAAGAGGATATAGAAATCTCAATAGAACATCAATTGATGGAAGAAATTGAAAATTTAAAAAGAATGCTCTGGGGAAAGAATTTGATTATTACTGACCTCAAGAATGTCAAAGAAGAGGTGGAGATGGAGCTGAAACAAACTATTGCAAATATCCAAACAGACCTCCAAAGCAAGGATAAAATCATCTAGGAGAAAGAGGCAGAATTAGAAGCACAGAAATGTGAAGCAGCCAAATGGATGGAAGAAAAAGAAAAAGAAGTAGCACAGAAGGTTTCTGAGCTCACCATGGCCAGAGACAATGGCCTCACAATAATGGCGGCACTGATTGAAAAGGTAAAAAGCCAGGATAAACAGTTAACTTGGGCCAATAACAGCCTAGATGACCAAGAAGAATATATTTAAGAATTGTCTGGCCCAAGGGCAACCAATGAGCAAGAAATTCAAACAAATGCCTATGTGGGTCCAATCCCCATTGACATTCCCAAAGCCCTGTTTCATTGGGAGAAAAGGTGTAGAAAATTTGAGGCCTCCAAGCCGATGTTGCAGTTACAAAGGGCAGTCACTGCCAGAGCAGAAAGAATAGTAACTTTGGAAGACAAAATCATTAAAATGGCCTCCCTTTCCTCAAAAATTTTATCCTGCAGGCCTCCAAGTGCCAGCTATTCAATGTTCTTATAGGAGAGGGTACTGCAAAGGAAACTCTTCTTAGTCCTGTCTGACATAACTGAGGATACCGAAACAGCAGAAGGATTCATGGCAGCTTACACCAGGAGCAATGATGAGGATAAAAACTTCCTATGTGAATTATACCTGCATGGATTCTATATTAATGATATATCCTTCATTATTAATCACTTTGTGGGAGAATGCCAGCTTAAGGCATTCATGTCCCTAATGAGAAACCACCAGATCTAGAATGAAAGGATGGAAGATCATCTTCAAAAGGATTTAAAAATAGATCTCTTCATCAAGAAAGAATGTCCCAATCCTTTTGTTCTTCAAACCCAATTCAGGTCCCTTGTCTATCATCCTGAAAATGCAACCAGAATGTTGCCATTATACCTGAAAAGTTTGCAGGAATGCTCCATTGACTTTGGTCTTTTTATGGTTAATTCAGCTAATTCTGTACTTGTTGTAGCAAAGAGGAGATGGAATATTTTGATCACAGAGTAGAAACTTAGAGAGGTGGTCACCCCTGCAAACCTAAGATTATTCATGCGAAATGCAAAGTTGATATCCAAATTGATGGATACACATAAACAGGAATGGATAGGTGGACAGTTTAGCCCCCCTCTAATAATTGAACCACTCCCTGTCTGGGCAGATCAGCTGGAAGATGAAAAATTGAAGAACTGGTTGAAGCAAGTTGATAAGTACAGAGGAAATGGTAACACCAACAGAACCACTTGGACCGCCTATCTCTAGGAGTATAGACTGACTGACAGGCTGCTTCGCCAAAATAAATCCAGAATGTGAAAAGCAGGAGGACCTACCAAACCTTAGGTATGGGGGGGATGATAAGTGCCAAATTGCACTCATGAAATACATCTTTTTGCCTCTCTTTTTCCCCTCCCTCAGTTCATCTTCCTAGTGTTTGCACCCAAATAAGTTAACAAGATTGTTCTATTTTGTGATTAATTAAGATAGATTACTTAAGATTAGAATTTCTGATTAAGTGACTAATGTGGGTGGAATTGATGGAAAAATGCAGAACTTCTCTCTCTTTTTGAATCAACAGGTGTAGGTTCCAGGAACAGCAATTTTGTGCATCTCCGGAGATCATCTTTAATGATCTCCGGAGACAATAACAAAGAACCATGACACCTGAAGTTTTGAAGATATGGGGAATGCCTCTCCGGAGCTCTGCAAGAGTCTGGAGTATCTCCGGAGCTGTAGACAGGAACAGCTATCTCCGGTGCCTCCTGAGAACAGAGCATGTTTCCAAGCAGTGCTGCCAACCAAACACTTTCAGCAGCGATCTTAATGCCTCTCACTTCACTCAAATCATCACCTGAGTGGTGAAGGGTCAACTATTAGTTAAATTGCTGAAGTTTTATCTTTTCAAAGATTTTGCATGAGTTAGGAATTGAACTAATCCAATATCCTTATTTTCAGGGCTTTGATGCCCAAGTGTATTAAGACTTAAACTTAGACCTCTGAGTGGACTTCTGTTCCACTCAAGTCTACCTTTCTCACATGGTGATTTTTTATAGGTTAGACAGTTAAGTACAATAAAGAGATGGTGTCATCCCATAGAAAGACTGGTAGATAAGTTCAGTGATATATCATCACTCATTTTTATATATACTTTCAGAAATAGTAGAAGAAGAATAATGATAAAATTATTCTGACTCTCGGAGGTCTCAGTTCTGTGATAGCCATATTTTCATGAATGCAGAAATGAATGAATTGGACTGAATTTAGTTGTGATCATCTTTTGTGCTGATTTCCTGCTATAGCCTTCAGCCTCAAGGGTGTGGAGCAAGGGCCCACTCTCACCACTCAGGCAGGAGGCTAGTACCACTATTTTATTGTTTTCAGTTTTCTCTTATAAAGGTGTTTCCTGTTTTAATAGATAGATGCATGTTATTGTTTCTTTGCTTTAATTAAATTTCCTATTTTATTCTATTTTCTAGCATTCATTACATTTATTCAACAAGCAGATAGATTAATCTCTTTTTAAATTAGGATTAGCTATAAATTGGTAACTATAGAATCCCTAGTTGCAGATAGCCATGGACACAGCCCTGGTTTTTGACATCTGAAAATAGATTAAATGATGAGGTACAGCGACACCTTGTCATGGATCATCTCAAGACTAATATCTACAAACCCTTTGAACCGCAACCTCTGATCTATATCTTAGCTGGGATCTCCACTTCACTATCTCCATTGCTCCTCTCTGCTCATCCAATCCTTCTCATTAATGCAGCACGAGTATGTTGACATTAATGACAACACCAGTTAGGCCCATACTTGCAACAATCTCCCCCTCTGTCATTGATGGCAACATATGATGTGAAAAACCATCAAGACAAGAACTTCTCCTTACTGTCACTACTCCCCTTATCAGCAACAACCATTCACATGTCTTATCTTCCTTTACTACTCCCCCTTTGATCAGCAACCACTTTTTTTTCACATATCTTCTCTCCCCCTTTGACATCAATGGCAAAGAGCACATACTTGCAATTTCACCACTTTAGAATCATACCTGTTGCTCCCCCTGAGTAGCAGCTCCCATCAATCCAGATCACAAGATATGACTATGATATCCACCAAACTAAAGCACCTCAGTGCACCTTAGTTCATCACCGGAGGGGCAATAACCCCTAACTTCTCCCTGAGATACTCAAAAGAGTCCTTAGGTAGAGGTTTAGTAAAGATGTCTGCAATCTGATCCTTGGAGGGTACAAACTCCAATCTGACTTCATTCTTGTTTACTTGCTCTCTCAAAAAGTGAAACTTGATGGATATGTGTTTAGTCTTTGAATGCAACACCGGATTCTTAGATATACTTATAGCACTTGAATTATCACAGAAGATTGTAATAGGTTCCTCATACTCTACTTTGATATCTCCTAGCATCTACTTCATCCACAAAACTTGAGTGCAACTAGCTACTGTTGCAATATATTCTACTTCAATTGTAGACAGAGATATTGCCTCTTGTTTCTTGCTTAGCCAAGCAACCAATCTTTTCCCCAAAAAGAATGCTCCACCACTGGTACTCTTCCAGTCATCCACATCTCCTACCCAATCAACATCTATATATGCATGAAGAGAGAAATCATGATCTCTAGGATACCACAGACCATACTCAACTGTCCCTTTTAGATATCTAAAAATCCTCTTGATTGCCATGACATGGGATTCTCTAGGATCAGCTTGGAATCTAGCAACAAGACCAACAACTTGCATAATATCTAGTCTAGTTTGAGTGAGATACAACAATCCTCCAATCATTGATCTGTACTTTGTCTGGTCTACCTTAGGAGAGTCATCATCTTTGCTCAACTTACATCTGGTTGCCATGGGAGTATTCATTGGCTTTGAATCTTCCATCCCAAATTTTCTCAACAATTCTTTCACATATTTGGTCTGAGAAATGAAGATTCCTTTCTTTGTTTGAGTAATTTGCAAACCCAAGAATAAATTCATTTCACCAAGCTTAGACATCTTAAACTCACTTTTCATTTGATTTACAAAAGCTTTACACATACTATCTCTTCCTCCAAAGATGATATCATCAACAAATACTTCAACAATCAAGATGTTTTCATGATCAATTTTGAAATATAAGTTACTATCAGCATTACCTTTGTTGAAACCAATCTTCAAAAGATGCTTATCCAATCTTTCATACCAGGCTCTTGGGGCTTGCTTTAATCCATACAGTGCCTTTTTCAAGTTGCAGACCATATCGCCATGATCAGACAACTGAAATCCATCCGGTTGCTCTATATATACTTCTTTTTCCAAGTCACCATTTAGAAAGGCAGACTTGACATCCATTTGATATACCTTGAAATCCTTGAAGGCAACAAAGGCAAGAAATAATCTAACTGCTTCAATTCTTGCCACCGGAGCAAAATTTTCTTCAAAATCAATTCCTTTTATTTGAGAGTAGCCCTTGCAGACTAATCTGGCTTTATCTCTGATTACTTCACCAACTTCATTTAGTTTGTTCTGAAAGACCCATTTGGTTCCAATCACATTCTTGTTTCTAGGTCTGGGAACAAGATCCCAAGTGTGATTTTTCTCAATTTGCATCAACTCTTCCTCCATTGCTTTGGTCCAGTTTTCATCATTGCAGGCTTCATTTATTGTCTTAGGTTCAATCTTTGAAATCAGACAATATTCATCTGAATTTTGAGCAATTTTCCTTCTAGTTTGCACACCTTTTCTTTTGTCACCTATGATCTGATCTTCAGAGTGGTTCAGTCTTACATACCTTGGAACTTTGGGAGTTTCTTGCACTTCTGCTTCTTGATCAGGCTCATTCAGACCTATCTCTTATTCCTGATTTACCGGATCAGTTTGAATCTAACTTTCAGAAGAGGATTGAACTCCTTGAACTAGAACACCATTCTAATCATCTTCATCATATTCATAAAACCTTGAGGGTTTCTCTATTCCCTCATCAACCTTCACATTTGTACTTTCTATCATCTTTCTTAGTCTCTTGTTATAACACCGGTATGCTTTGCTTTGAGTAGAGTAACCCAAGAATATTCCTTCATCACTTCTAGCATCAAACTTGCCTAGATCTTCATCTCTTTTGATGTAACATTTGCTACCAAAGACTCTAAAATATCTTATAGTAGGAGTAATGCCAAACCAGAGTTCATAAGGGGTCTTACCGGTATTGCTTCTGATTTGAACTCGATTGAGAGTATAGACTGCAGTGCTGACAGCTTCTCTCCAATAGATCTGAGGAATATTTGCTTCCATCATCATGGCCCTAGATGCTTCCTGGATGGTCCGGTTCTTTCTCTCCACTACTCCATTCTGTTGTGGAGTCCTAGGAGCAGACAACTGTCTCTTAATTCCATGTTTCTCACAGAACTCTATGAACTCACCGGATGTGAATTCTCCACCTCTATCAGACCTCAGACATTTCAACTTTAATCCTGTTTCATTCTCTACCATAGCCTTGAATATTTTGAATTTCTCAAGAGCTTCTGATTTCTCCTTTAGAAAGGTTACCCACATCATCCGAGAATAGTGATCAATTAGCAGCATGAAGTATCTATCACCTGGAATACTCCTGGTTCTTGCCGGACCACAAAGATCAGCGTGAACTAAGTCCAATAATCCGGTAGAAGATAGTTCCTTACTTTTGAATGTGACTCTACTCAGCTTACCCAACTGACATTCCTTGCACAAGCTGTTAGTAGGTTTCACCAATTTTGGAAGATCTCCTACAGACTGAGTATTGCTTATCTTGATGATATTATCAAATTTCATATGACACATCCTTCTATGCCATAACCAACTCTGATCAACTTGAAAAAATAAGTAGCTTTTACCAGTACCAACCAAGTGGAAGATATTACCTTTAGTTTGAGTACTGGATGCAATCTCTATTCTGAAACTTTCAAAGATTTTGCATTTTCCATCCTTGAATCAGAGATCATAGCCTTTGTCCACCGACTGTCCAACAGTGAGAAGATTTTGCTTCAAACCTTCAACATACAGTACATTACCAGTTTTGTTTCTTCCATCAAAAGAAATAGTTCCTCTTCCTCTGATTCTACCAGCAGAATTATCACCAAACTTTACCACTCCTCCTTCATACCTTTCCAAATGTACAAACTTATTTTTGTCACCTGTCATATGGTGAGAGCATCCAATGTCAATGACCTAATCATCCTTCTCTTCAATTTGGGCAGCCAGAGCTCTTTCCACATTCTTAAGATTGACAGATACAGAGGACATTGGATCTTCTTCCTTGATGGAAATGAACACCCATTCATTTCTGGATTTGTTTCCTATCTCTGATTCATCATCTGCTACTCCTTCATTATCATCATCTTCATGTACATAGTAACAGTTCTTTTGGAACCTTGGCTTGTTAGGATTTTGCCTTGAAAATCTTTTCGAACACCTTGAGGCAAAATGACCAATCTTATTGCAGTTAAAACACTTAAAAGGTAATTTTCCTTCATACTTATCGAATCCTCTTGGCAGCCTCTTTGCAATAAGGGCTTCAAGTTGAGCAGTTTCTACTTCTTCTTCCAGATCTTTTCTTGCTTTTTCATACCATGGCAATTTCCTTGAAGAATTCTCTTCCGAATCAAACCTTTGTTTACCTTTAACAGAGGCACTGGCTTTGAATGTAGATTCAGTCTTGGGGGGGTTGTCTCCAAACTCTATCATTTCAAATGCAGCCAATTTCCCAACCAATTGATCTCTTATCACAGTTGTATGGGCTCTAAATTCTTCAATGGCAGTAGCCTTGATTTTGTAAGAAGCAAGAAGGGATCTAAGAATTTTACCAACAATCTCATTTTCATCCAAGACTCCACCAGCATTTCTAATTCCACAAACTAGCTCATTCACTCTTGGCATAAAATTAGTAATATTTTCATCATCTCTCATCTTTAGTTTTTCAAATTTCCCTTTTAGACTCTGTAACCTTGCACATTTAACATACTGGTCTCCTTCATGCAAAAGTTTCAGTTTATTCCAAATCTCAAAAGCAGTTGGTAAGTCAATAACATTTGAGAGCTCTGAGTCAGATAATGCACTTAGAAGAGCCTCTTTGGTCTGCAAATTGTTTTCAGCATCTGTGATTTCATTTAAGGTTGTCAAACCACCCTGTGGAGGTACATATTGTTTTGTAACCATGGACTAGTACGCCATTCCCATACACTGCAAGTGACATTTCATGCGACCTTTCCAAAGAGCAAAGTTGGTTCCATCAAACTTCGGACTATCCTTCTTGTAAAACGACATCCTGGATCTCCTCAAGTGGTTAAGCTCCATAGAGGAACTTGGCTCTGATACCAATTGTTAGACTTAGGGCACACATCTGAGAGGGGGGGTGAATCAGTTGTGCAAAACTTTCTCTAATTTACTCACTTAAATCCTCTTAGTGATTAGCAGTATATTAAACATGAAACATAATGCATTCAAATCAAAAGAAGAAACTCATCAACACATAAGACACCAAGATTTTCACGTGGAAAACCCAGTTAAGGGAAAAACCACGGGGTGATTAACCTAAGAATGTATTATCTGTTAGAAGAATAGAAAGAATAAAATGGCACTTGCCAATTAGGGCTCACTGCCTGAGCACACTGCTCACAAGAGGCTCACTGCCTACAAGAGACACACTGTCTACAAAGAAATAAGTATCACCTTCATGAACTGGAGAATAGCATCTTCACCATGCTTGAATCAGTTCCATTTAAGCCCAATACTTTTGCTCTGCCTTCGCACTCCTCCTCGCTACCACACACTCATCATTCCAAGACACACTTTGGAAAGACTTCACAAACCCTTATTTATACAAGGCATCGACTTAGGAATAATCATCTAAGTCGGCAAACATCTACAAGAACATCTGCAAGACGTGTAATACATCCGGTCGGCCAGTCTCAGGAAGAACACCATCATCCAGTGGTTATTCTTCAAATGCACACTCTAACTTCAATGCGGACCACCAACATGAACTGGACACGATCCAAGGATCACCACAACCTTTCCCAAATCACTTGAGAACATCCACACTTCATCTGCTTGCTGGAATTCTCCTCTCCTTCATCCGGAGCTTTAAGAACACAATCTGTCATTACTGTCACAAAGGAATAGGTTCTTTCGGACCTTCAAACCATGAACCAATCGAGTTGACACTTCACACGGACATCCTCAACACTCCTTCAAATCCGTAGAATGGGATAGTGCATTATCGAATCTCACCGGACCTATCTGTGTCACTTTGTCACCTCTGAACACTTGCCGGAGCCGGTTCTACTTGAGCGGCCATAACTTCTTCAGATCTTCATGCGGACCTCTGAAAACTTGACTGGATCATCTCAAGACTCATATCTACAAACCCTTTGAACCGCAACCTCTGATCTATATCTTAGCTGGGATCTCCACTTCAATGTCTCCATTGCTCCTCTCTGCTCATCCAATCCTTCTCATTAATGCAGCATGAGTATGTTGACATCAATGACAACATCAGTTAGGCCCATACTTGCAACAAAAGGGCATCAACCTTCAAACAAAAGGCAATGATGGATATTTGCTATTCTCATATGTTCTTTTCCATTTCCTTTTATCATCAAATCTATAGCTTGCATATGTCTGCATTGCTTAGTTTAGTCACTCCCGCGGCTTGTGTGGGACACATTTAAACATTTCTTTAGACATGATCAGTTACTTTACCTTATGCAATTTGATTTATGTTTTCTTCTTTTTCAATCAAATGCATAGGATAGGATAAATAAAACTAATGTATGTTCAAAATATGATATGAAATGACAGTTCAAATGAATACCTTTCTTCCACACTGAAATATTATCATTTGAATAGTCAAATTGTCTTATAACTTGAAAGATAAAATCAGTTAGATCAATTGTCTTTCATTGACTGTCTAATTTCTTGACATTGGACATTCACTTGTCATGACAGTTTGACAGTCCTGATTGGACTGTTGGATTATCATGACAACCGATCATTGTTTTCCTCTTGTCAAGCCATCAAACATCACTGATTGCAATAACTTGAAAGTTTTCTTTTACTCTTTTTGAAACAACTGCAAATTAGGTCCAACTAAATTAGGTGTGAACAAAATTTAGTAATAGGTCTCTCTTTTGCTTTCATGAAGATCATAGATCTTGGGTGGCTACCTTCATAGCCAACTCTTACACATTGAGGCCTGTGATAATTGAAGCACCCTTTAACAATAAAGTTTATACTTCATTGAGGCTTTAAACCCCATTCCAATTCTAGCCATTCCCACATGTTAACACCAACAAATTACTTTACAAAATGGGTAGAAGTTATTTCTATTAGACAAAAAACTTCTAAAATAGTTTACAAATTTATCAAAGAGAATATCCTAGTAAGATTTAGAGTTCCGATAAAAATTGTGGCAAATAATGTGTATAATTTTTTGGTAAATTTTTTTATTCTTGAATTTAGCTAATTACTTTACAACATTAAATGTACCTAAGATAGAATAAGCTTGCTTAAGTAGGTATCTACTTAGGTAAGTCATACTTGCATCATGTGATTTGTACTTTACTAGTTTTATGGAGACGTTGAGCACACATGTGACTACATCTTATATTATCCCACATTGGTTGTACATTCACATATCTTAGTGGTGTATTGTATGTAGAATAGTGTCTCTTGAGCACACTTGTAGCTCTTTTATGAACAATATAATCAAATCCAATCTCTCTTCTGTCTCTTTGCATATTGCATCCTTAAATAAAATAGTGTTATTTGATTATTTTGATCTTCTAATTTATTTCTAATTTCCTTTAGCTTTATTGATCTTTGGTGATTATCTTCATATACAAATTTTACATGGTATCAAAGTGGGAGAGTGTATAAGGCTATTATTTCATAAAATCTAGAATTTGAGATTTTATTTTTTCTCAAAAGCTAAGACTTTTGCTTTGAATGATAACCTAGAGAATTAGAAAAGCTTGAGAGAAAGATCAAATTCTAGGGGGTTCTTTTTTAGCTTTGTTTTGCAAGTTTCTTTAAGAGATGTTTAGAGCAACTATGAACTCACCATTGAATTCAAAGATCCCAGAAAAGTAGAAGTTGTCTTTTGTTGCATTCAAATCAAACATAGGAGGTCGGATCTACAAAAGTTTTCATGTGGGAGTTGCCTAAGAGATTCTACAAGTAGCTGATATTTTGGAGCACGTTGGGTCAAATATGACCCTACCATCACATCCAAAAGGATCAAAAACTAATGGATCAACTATTAAAGCATCTCAATTGGACAACTTGCCCTGGAACCCTTAGGGAATATTTCTCCTACCCCCATTGTACAGTATGTAGTTTTCACAAGTGCATGCGTTGTGCAAGCAACAAAGTACATGAAGGTCTCAAATTTCAAGAAAAAATGACCAATTTTTTTGTAGTTCACAAGTTTTGGGGGTACTTGACAAAGTACAAGTGTTAATTCATAGATTGCACCCTTTTCATGTCCCTAGTATAGGGGCACCTTTAAGGCAAAGGATCCCCACCACACCTCCTACAAATCCTTTTTGTCAATATTTTAACAACCAGTCGATGACCTATAAGACCTTGCCACTAGTAGAGGCACCTCACAAGCCCTACAATAGCAAACACATGCAGCCACCATCTACTCCACCATTAGTAGCCCTCACCATGGTGCCACCACTATTTTGGCCCCCTTAGCTCACAAATTCACCTACACCCTACCATTAAATGGTTTCTCATAGCCTATGAGTGGTTTTGACCTTGTTGTAGGTGGTTTTGTTGTTTTCAAGTAGTTTCACAAAATACCAACTCCAATTTTAAGTTTGTGGAGGAATATTATGTCAAGAAGGGCATATTCCATTAGTTGGCATAGGATGACATCAAAATTTCCTTCCCAATTTTGCCTCCCTTCACCATTTGACACTTAAGACTTTGTTGTGATTCTAACAACACACCCCTAATCTTCAAATTGGGGACACTTCCTTTGAGATGACAAGGTCATTCCTTTTATCTTTGCAAGATTGTTAGATATCATTTATTTGTGTACTCTAGAGGTTGCTACAAAAAAGCTACAAGTTGTCTACAGGTGTTCTCTAAGACTACCTACAACTTACTTGTAGCTATGGTACAAATCAATTACAAGTTATTATAGATGTTAAGTTTTGTAATCTAAATTGTATTAAAAAATTTGAGGCTTGTTTTCTTGGCTTCCTAAAGGGTATTGGGGAAACATTATTTTGTTAGGATCATTTAAGGATGATTTATTATTGCTTTTCATCAATGTTTTGATTAAGATAAGTTGGTTTTAAAGGGGTCATAAACCCTACACAAACATCAAGTTTTGATGGGACCTAAAACCTTACAAAGTTGTAGCCAAGCTGCCCTAAGGAATAAAAACTCCCAAAACACAATGAGCTAGCGTACATAACACCAAACCCCAAACAGCGAATCTACACACCCATGACCTAGGGGTGAGTCAGACACAAATATGAGAAGACCCCTCTTCCTACAATGAACAATCATCTAGGAAACACCACTATTGGAATTGTATACGCCTAAAAAATGACACGATTCGGTCCAAATAAATATTCTTAATATTTATTCCATTCTAATTCTTCTATCAATAAATAAATAAACAAATTTATTTATTCGATTCACATTCCTCTAAGTTAATTAAATATCAAAATATTTAATTACCTCTTCTAAAGTCAAAATTAAACAAAATCCTCTTTTTAATTAAATTCTTCCAAACAATTAAATAATTCTTAAATTATTTAATTAAGTCAAATCATTCTTCTAAATTTGAATAAATCAAATCAAATTTATTTAAATCCTTTCAATCTCCAAAAATAAAATATAATCAAATATTTTATTTATTCTTCCAAATCATGCACAACAATTAAATAAATTTATTTATTTAATTTACTTTCTTATCTTCTAATTCTTCAAATATCTTCCAAATCTTCTAAAAATAAGTCTTCTTCTTCATGCACACACAATTAAATAATTTATTATTTAATTTCTCTCAAATCATGCAAAAGCAAATCACAAGTTGAGTTATCTACTCATTCAACATTGTTTTTATCAATATCTCTTAAATTAGAAAAAAGCTTTCTAATTTATGAAAAGCATGTCTTATCTTTAGAAAAGAAAGTCGTTAACTCAAATAAAATAGCTTTTGTGTGACACATGTCTTCTTTCTATTCGCGCACATTCCTCAACTATTTTATACCGTTGATCTTCTCATTCTTTCTTTATCGTTGATCTTTGCTTTCACAAGTCTATAAATTAAACTATGTTCTTCCATTTCATTCATCCAAGCTTTAAGTAAACTTACGTTGTAGGAATTATAGCGCGCCTTTGGCACCAATTCCTTCATTTCTTGTGATCACACTTGTTACCATACTATTATCATTGTTGTGGAGCTCATCTTCATTGCAATAAACTATCACAGCCATTCCCAATTGACATTCTTGGAAAATAGCAAAGAAGTGCACTCTCTGAGGGCCTTATTCATACATGCAAGAACAATTGAGATAGGCAACCAATGGAAGCTATGAAGCTTGGAGGTTTACAAAGGGTTTTTGAAGTTCTTTTGTTTGATTGATCTCTTTGTTTCTGTATTTCATTGAGTTTTGGGTATTTTGATATTGATATATTGATTATTCATTTGAATCCAATTTTTCCTTAACAAGAATCATTCACTTAAGGAGAGATGAGAGGGGAATCCTCTATTGTAGCCTCAACCAAAGCCACCTCCCGCAAGGAGGGAGAATATCTATCCATGCAAGTCGAATGCCACATAGAATTAGTAGACATAATTGGAGCAAGGGTCCCATCACAATGATCTGTGTGGATGGGAACCAACAAGGGAGCATCCAAAATTAATTTTGAAGAAGAGCTCATGACAAGAATTGAGGAAATTGCCAAATATGCACCACCCTAGGAGAAACCACCTCAAGTACAAGATTCATCAAAAGGGAAACGAGAGAAGAAGGCATGTTATCTTGAGAGTCAAAATCACCAACAATATGTTGCAAGGTGTGTGCCCTTGGTCTCCTTGTGTTGTGTGTTTGGTGTGGAGCCTGATCAGTCTCCAAGTGGGAGATTGTTGGAATATGGTGACTAATCATGCAAATATTGTACACTCGTAATGTATCCTTGCCAGGGTTCGAGGCCGGGCTGGGCCCTGAGCAGGAGTTCGGGGACGGCAGCCCCCAAGAGCAGGGGTTTAGGGGTGTAGCCCCCAAAAAAAAATTCCCCTTTTTTGCACGTTCGAGATCGGTAGTTAATTTTTTGTTCACCGACAAATGAAAAATGACATTGTAAAACCCTAATTCTAGAAGCTTCCAAAAAGATTGTTATAAGCGGTTGGGATGTATGTTGCAGTATGAAATTCATGAGATTATAATCTATTTTGCACTGGATAATAAAATCATTGGATGGCTAAGTTTCTGTGGATGTAGCCCATTTTGGGTGAACCACATTAAAATTTTGTGTTGATCTCTTTTGTGTTATTCTTCATTGTTATATTTGGGTTATTTAATCTACATATAATTGTTAATGTTTATTGCTTTGATCTGCCTAAACCCTAACAACTAGTATCAGAGTGGGTTGTGTTCGCTTATCATTTGCAAGAAGGTCTCACGGTTGAGTGGGAGTCTCACGGTTAAGTGTGAGCAATGGTGGACGAGGGTAAATTGAAGGTAGATAAATTCAATGGGCAGAACTATCAATTATGGAAGATGTAGATGGAGGATTATCTCTATCAGAAGGATTTATGGAGGTTGTTGGAAGGAAAAACCAAGAAAGTGGTAGCAATGACTAATGAGGATTGGGAACTTCTAGACAAAAAGGCACTAGGAAGCATCCGTTTGTGCTTGGCACCATCTGTGGCATTCAATATAATAGAAGCAAAGACAACAGATGATCTGATGAAAGCTTTGGTCAAATTGTATGAAAAACCCTCAACCTCAAATAAGGTATTTCTCATGAAGTGTTTGTTTAATCTAAAAATGATTGAAGGTGGATCTGTGACAGATCATTTAAATGAGTTTAATACGATTACCAGTCAGTTAACTTCTGTAAAAGTAAAATTTGATGAAGAGGTGAGGGCTCTCTTGGTTTTATGTTCTTTTCCAGAAAGTTGGAATAGCTTGGTAATGGATGTAAGTAACTCTGTCTCTGGTTCAAATACTTTGAAATTTGATGATGTTTTTGGTGTTATCCTTAGCGAGGAAATGCGATGAAAAAGCACAGGTGAGAGTTCAACATTAGGTAATGCTTTGACTATAGAGAACAGGAGAAGAACAAAGGAGAGAGGAAAAATCCCAACAAATCATGGGAAGTCACAAGGGAAGTTGAAGAAAGGCGGATCTAAATCCAGAGGAAGAATGGATTGCTGGCACTATGGAAACCCAGGACACTTGAAAAAGGATTGTTGGTCTCGAAAGGGAAAACAAGGAGATGGACAACATGATGGTAGTAAGGAAGCTAATGTTGCAAGTAATAAATTACAGGATGCTTTAATTCTATGTTTAGATAATGCTAATGATTCATGGGTAATAGATTCAGGGGCTTCATTTCATGCCACACCCCATAGGAAATATTTTGTATATTATGTTTAAGGTGATTTTGGACAGGTATATTTGGGTGATGATGAACCCTGTTAGATTGTTGGAAAAGGAAAGATAAAAATCAAGTTGCAGAATTGAAATGAATGGTTTCTACAGGAGGTAAGGCATGTTCCAAATTTGAGAAGGAATTTAATTTCTGCAGGACAACTGGGTAGTGAAGGTTGCATAGTTACCTTTTCAGAAAAAGTTTGGAAGGTCACTAAATGTGCATTAGTAGTAGCTAAAGGTGAAAAGGTAGGCACATTGTATTTGTGTACTGGTAATACTTATTCTACCTTAGTTGTTGCAGAAATAGTTGCTACTGAGATAGTTATAGCACTTGCTACAGGGACAGAAATAGAATTGTGGCACCATAGACTTGGGCACATGAGTGAGAAAGGGATGAAAATCCTTCACTCCAGAAAGTCGCTACCAGGTCTGAAGCAAATTGACTTGGAGTTCTATGAAAATTGTGTTTATGGAAAATAGAAAAGAGTCCAATTTCTCAAAGATGGGAAAGAGAAGAGTGAGAAATTAGACCTTGTGCATTCAGATGTATGGGCACCAACTCAAGTATCTTCTCTTGGTGGCTCTTTCTATTATGTTACTTTTATTGATGATGCAACTACGAAAACATGGGTATATTTCCTAAAACAAAAATTAGAAGTATTTGAAACTTTTAAAAGCTAGTGGAAAGCTTTGGTTGTGAATGAGACAGGAAAAAAGTTGAAGTGTCTCAAATCTGATAATGGAGGCGAGCATTGCAGCAGAGAATTTGAAAATTACCGTTCATATAATGGAATCCGTAGGCAGAAAATGGTTCTTGGAACCCCACAAGAAAATGGTGTGTCTGAGTGGATGAATAGGACCATTATGGAGTGTGCAAGGAGCATGAGATTGGATGTTGGACTACTCTTACACTTTTGGGCAGATGTTGTACATATCGATGTTTATTTAATAAACAAGGGACCTTGAAATCCTTTGGATGGTGGCATTCCAGAGGAGGCATGGATGGGTAAAAAGGTAAACTATTCATTTCTAAAAACCTTTGGTTATGAAGCTTTTGTCCATGTTGATATTGAAAATAGAACCAAGCTTGAGGCTAAGTCTAAAAAATGTACCTTCATTGGATATGGAGTAGATGAATTTGGTTATCAGCTATGGGATTATGAAAATCATAAAATCATTAGGAGTAGAAATGTTATATTCAATGAGAAGGTCACGTATAAGGATCAGCTGTAGGAAAAGAAGCATGAACAGGCCAAAAAGGAATATGTGCTGGATGAGATTCCAGAAAATAAAATTCTAGTGGTACCTGATGCTCAGCAACAAGAAGTTATCCCACAGACTCCTGCAAGTGTTAGACATTCTACAAGGATAACTAAACCTCTAGAAAGATTTTCTCTGTCATTATATTATATATTATGAACTAATTTTGGTGAACCTGAAGGTTATGAAGAAGCAATGCAGGTAGATACCAAAAAGTAGTGGGAGCTAGGCATGAAAGAAGAAATGGATTCCTTGCTGCGGAATTAGACTTGGGACTTAGTCCAATTGCCTACAGGTAAAAGAGCACTGCTAAATAAATGGGTTTATAGGTTGAAGGAAGAAGATGGAGACAAGAAAAGATAAAACACCAGACTCATGGTAAAAGGTTTTGCACAAAAAAAGGGTATAGATTTTGATGAAATATTTTCTCAAGTTGTAGAGATGACTTCTATTACAACTATTCTAAGTCTTGTAGCTGCAGAAGACTTGCATCTTGAACAGCTAGATATGAAAACAACATTTCTCCAAGGGGATTTGGAAGAGGAAATATACATGCAGCAACCACAGGGATATGAGGTCAAGGGTAAGGAGGAATTTGTGTGCAGGTTAAAGAAGAGTTTGTATGGCCTAAAGCAAGCACCTCGGCAATGGTATTTGAAATTGGATAGTTTTGTGGTTGAACAAGGTTACAAAACATGTCATTCTGATTATTGTGTTTATTTTAAGAAATTGGGTAATGGTAGCTATATTATCCTGTTGCTTTATGTTGATGACATGCTTTTTGTCAGGTCTAACATGCAACATATTAATGAACTTAAGCATAAATTAGCAAATTCATTTGCTATGAAGGATTTGGGTGCAGCAAAACAAATCCTTGGTATGAGGATCACACGGGACAGGACAAACAAAAAATTATTTTTGTCTCAAAGTGAGTATTTAGAGAAGGTGTTGAAAAGGTTTAACATGCAGAATGCAAAAGTAGTTAGTACACCTTTGCCTAGTTATTTTAAGTTGACTAAGGAGATGTGCCCAAAGACACAAGAGGAGGAAGACAAAATGTCTAAGATACCATATGCATCAGCAGTTGGCAGCTTGATGTATATAATGGTATGCACAAGACCAGATAATGCACATGTAATGGAAGTTGTGAGCAGGTATATGAGCAATCCAGGAATGGAACATTGGAATGCGGTAAAATGGATTCTCTGATACTTGAGAGGTACTACTTCAAAGAAACTATGTTTTGGAGGAACAAATTCTACTTTAAAAGGATATGTTGACTCTGATCTGGCGGGTGATATTGATAGAAGGAGGAGTACTACAAGGTCTATTTTTATTGTAGGAGGTACTGCAGTCAGTTGGATTTCAAGGTTGCAAAAGATTATTGCGCTTTCAACCACTGAAGCTGAGTATGTTGCTACTATGGAAGCTAGCAAGGAGATGATTTGGTTACAATGTTTTCTGGAGGAATTGGGACAATGACAAGAAGATAGCCCTTTATACACCGATAGCCAAAGTGCCATTCATCTTGCTAAGAATTTAGCTCTGCATTCAAAAACTAAGCACATACAGCTCAGATACCACTTCATCCAGTCAGTTTTGGAGGATGGATAGTTGAAGCTACAGAAAATTCACACAAGTGAGAATCTTGCAGATATGTTCACAAACGCAGTTACATAGGAGAAATTGATTTCCTCATCAATTTTTGTTAGCCTTCACGACTGATAATGGTGGACATAAGAAACCAACCAGGCCTATAATCTAGTGGGAGCTACAAGTGCAACGATGTCGTCCAGGATCAGTCTCCAAGTGGGAGATTATTGGTATTTGGTGACTGATCATGCAAATACTATACACTCATAACGTATCCTTGCTGGGGTTCTGTACGCTCAAAATCATGACTCCAATTGCCTGGGGCTGTCGGGTCAGATTTTGGCATGCACATGGACCCTTCCCTCCTTGCCACGGGGCAATCTACCACGTCACTCTTGCTCTCGTGGAAGTAGCCAATTAAGAGGAGGCAAGACACGGCAGGGGTCTATCTCGTTGGAGAGCTGGACTTCGCAAAGAGGGGTTGAAAAGTTCTGCGGCCTTTGCTGTTGTGTGCTAAGATGAATGTTATGTTCGATGGTAGTTGTTGTAGAGATAACCCTATGACCCGAAGGGTCACTAGATTCCTATTGAGGTTTCCTCTATTCCACCTTTGTGTGGGTAAGCGGTTACTCTCATTTATGTCCTCTTGTCTTTCAATGTGTTGAATGAGTTCTTGTTGTATTTGGAGTTGCCTTTGTTCTTCTATCAATAAGAGGACAAATGGATCTTGTTGTGGTAAAGTAAATGTCTCTTGTTGTTGTCATGGATTGATTTCCTAAATCTCGTTGAGGACAACCCTTACCCACTCACCTCTCACTCCCAGGCACATTCGTGAGCCAAGATTGAGATAAATGTGTAATGACCAACCTTAACTAGATTTAGGGTTTTGACCTAGGGTTTGGTTATGCTTTGACTTGTGTTTACCTTGTGATGTGATCAATGGTTTGATTAAATCGTTTATCGTGGTTTATCTCATGATGGTATCAAGGGTTTGCAATTTTGTCTTTTTCTACGATTTCTATATGCATGAAAAGCTAAATGATATGGAGACATGTTTTTGTGCTTTTTTAGTTTTTTGGAAATGAAAAGTGCTTCTTTAATCTATGAAAGGGGAATTGAATGCAAGCTAATATGATTTTTCCTAATGCAATTTTAATCTATGTTTTTGGGTTTTCAATTGTTTTGAAGTAATCTAATCTAAAAAGGGAAATTGCTTCTTCAAATAATCTAGATCTAGGAATATGAAAACAATTATTCTAATATGCATGATCTAACTATCAAGGAAAAAGCAAAGATTTACTATTCCCAAGAGCAATTTTTGGTTTTCTAATTATTATAAATTGAATAAAGCAATAGAGGAACCTAGAAGAATGAAGATTTGTGTAACTCCACTACCCTCAGAAATCTTTGATGTTGGCAACCTTGAGTCCTTTTGAAGTAGCAGGAAGACCTCTTGATGACAAAACGACACAAAGAAGCAAAAAGAAGCTTGTTGAAGCTTGAAAGAGCTCAATGAGAGCTTTGCTTGAGCACAATGGCATTGAATGAAGTAGCATAATGATGCTTGGTTGAACAATGAATACAGCAAAAGGCACCTTCATCCTGTGAGAGCATTAGAATGCTGATTTGGAGAGCAAAAACTGGCAAGAGTTGTGTGCACAATGAATTTTCCTTCCTTTGTGCTTGAGGGAGGGGGGTATTTATAGGTTTGAAGAATGGGATTGATTGAGAAGTTAACTCATTTGATTGATGAGTTAATAGGGATTGATTGGGGAGTTAACAAGGTTGATTTCCTAGTGAACTTAGCTAACTATGGAGTGATAAATCAATTATAGCTTATCACTGAAGAAGAAATGGAGTTGAAAGGATGCATGAGATTGATTGAATTGTTAATTTTAAATCAAATGGACCTAATTATGCATGTGTGGGTGCATGAAATAGCCAACTCCATATTAGGCATCAAAAATCATGCAAACTGGAAGAAAAACCAGTGAAAACAGAGCTTTTTTTAGTGAGAAATTCAAGTTTTTCTATGGCTGAAAATGTGATAGGGTCACCCCTTGTGCCAGTCGGGTCACCCGAGGAAGATCCAAGCAAAACAGTTTTTTCTGAAGAAAAACAAAAGGGAGAAGATAGAAGAGAGAGAAAGGAGGGGTTTTGCCTCTGGAAATAGGTCAATCATGTGTAAGAATCCAAATCTCCACTTGCACCTGTAGGATCTCCCTATTGAAATTAAGGAACACTAAGACCGGGGGGTGAATCAGTGTTCTGCAAAACTTATTATTTTGTTCCTTTATTAATTTACCACATACATTCAAAAGAAAGAAACATGAACTCAAGAAAAGCACCAACAAAATCATTACACTTGAACACCAAAATTTTTACGTGGAAACCCGGTTAAGGGAAAAACCATGGTGGGGGTTAACCCACAAGATTTTATACTCTGTTAAAAGTATTGCAAATGGGAAGACACATGCCTTCAGGCACACTACCCAGAGCTCACTACTCAAAGGAGGCTCACTGCCTACAAGATTGATTACAAAGAGTTTACAAGAATACTTGAACTAAAGAATAGCATCTAACAGTGCAAGATTACAGTTCCGGTTAGGATATACTGACTTCACACACTTCATCTCTTACTACCCTGTTTTACTGTTCTACCATAATTAGAGCTTCAGATCTCTGCTTTGCCCTTGATACTACCACACTTCACACCTCTCATCTCATATTCGCACAACCATATCACAAAATGCTTGCACCCAATCAATTATATATATTCGCTATATGAAATTTCATCAACTGCAGTCGACCTCAATAAAACTTAGAAGCATTTTCAAGAACACTGTTCTGTCAGCTGAATCCGTGCACAAATATCAATGTGGACCACAACTTATGAATTCAAGTCACCACACATGTCGGCCAATACCACTGGATCTCATAACTCACTCAACCATCTACTATTAATTTGCACAAGGATCAAACACCAAGTCGGCATGTTCTTCACCAAACTGAACTGTCTAACCAAAACTTGATACTCAAATGCCTATAACTTTCAATCCCTTCATCACTAGAGGCTAAATCCTTGGAATCAGGTAGCCCTGACATCCCTTAACATTCCCTCAGATCTGCAGCACAACATGATTACCTGTGGAGAAATGTGGACCAAAATGTTGAACCCTGTCATGTGCTCTAATTTTGTCTATCCAGACTTAGACAAATCTGTAATCTAACTTCCGGTATGATTAAATGGTACAATGCGGATGTGTAAGATAGATTTAGTTGCCATCAATGACAACACCTGACATGCCTAGTAGTGTCTCTTGCCAACAATCTCCCCCTTTGGCATTGATGGCAACACTTAGTGAAAAATGACTAAGTGTTAGAACAGCTCCTCCTTACTATGTACACTTGTGAATTCCAATGGTCCCCCTTAGCTGAATTCCTCATTTTTCACTGCATTCCACTCCCCCTTTGACATCAATGGCAAAGGTTGGGATCCACATATCAAAATTCATGCAAAAACTCTATGTACATGGGCGCATATATACAAACAATCTTTATGTCTTGTCTACATAAGCTTAAACACATCACCAAAAATGTTTTTCAATAGTGCCAATTCACTGTCCCAACTTTTCTTCATGCTGTCCAAAACTGAAATATGACCACTGAATAAAAATGCTTGTGATTCTGCCTTTTGTAGATCAGTGGGATTACCTGTCAGAGAAGCAGCTTGAGCTTCTGTCAAAGCATTGAACATTGTTTCTAGCTTAGGGGATATCAGTTCCTGGAGTTCATCCAATCTACCCAAAACTTTAACCTTTTCCTTCTCCAAATTACTCAATTCATCAAGTGAACTCACTACTTGACACATTTTAGTTGTTATAGACTCAATTAAGGGACTATAGGACTGAGAGATGTTAGACAACTTAAGCTCTAAGTCCTTAATCTTCTTCTCAATATCCTCAACAACTTTAGACTGAGCTAGACAAAACTTATAAATGTCTGCAACTTCAAAGAGAGCATTTTGAATACTCTTTACACTAATATCAAGAAATGATCTATCATAAATGATTATTTTCTTTAATTCAGCAAACCTCTTCTCATTAAATTCATTTCAGCCTTTAGCTTCTGCTGACTTCTCAAAAGATTCAAAATGAGTATTTACAGAGTTTAACAGACTCTTCAACTGACCGCAGGGGGATGTTGATGAATCCTTTTGAAATGAAGGCATGATTTTCTCCAAAATGCCTGATGCAAGACGAAGCAGCTCATTGTCTTCTATATGGAATTTCAAAATTTCCTCTCTAGCCTTAGCTTGTGCAAAAGAGGCCAACTTCATCTTCTGTACCAAAGAAAGAGTGTCAAAATTGATTGGACCTTGTATTATATCCAGATCTTCTACAACTTCTTTCTCTTTTTCCAAAATTTCTTTCACTACTTCTGCAATGTTTCTTGCCCAATATGATGTTTCAGTTTGAGGGCCTATATCTACTCCCTTTCCGGAGTCAACCATATTGTCTTGCTTATCATTTTCATTCTTTTTCTCTTCTTGTACTCTCTTTGCATCATCAGCAATGTCTTCTGCATTCTTTTTCGGAGGATTTTGTGTATCCTCAGTAGCAACATTATCATCTTTTTTATCAAATTCCTTAACATCCAAAGTGGAGGAACCAACTCCATCATCAGTTTCATTTTCTTGATCTTCCTTTTTCTTAATTCCTTCTGCTTTCTGCTCTTTATTCTTTTCAGAGTCACCTTCAGTAGGATCATTTATTTCCATATTCACTTCTACATTTGCCTCACTAGATTGGCTTGGAGAAATTTGAGTATCCTCTGCATTATCAACATTATCTTCCTTTACCATCTCTTCATTTCCTTTATTTGACATTTCCTCTTCCAGAATAGAGAGATCATCTACCTCAACTTGCTGCTCATTTTTCTTCAACTTTTCTTCATCAGCATCAGGTTCCTCAGTGACCACATAAAACTTATTCTTGTCTAGGGCTTTTCTCAGAATTTGCTCTATTTCTCTAACCACTTCATCAATGTCTCCAATCATCATCATATTCATCCTTTTCTTGCTTCTAAATTGATCTTTAACTTCTTTGAAAATTTTATCTGCTTCCTTACTAGAGATGACCAGACACAAACTGGACAACACATGTTCCCTTAACTCCAAATCCTTTGCTTTAGCAGCTTCTTTTCTCATCTCCAAGATGTCACTTAGACTCTTAGGGATTTCAGATAAAATTTCCACAAGTGCTTTGTTGAATGTATTCAAGTACTTAACAGTAGCATCCTCCAAAATTCTCTTGTTGGCTTTAACAAATTTATCATAATATTTTGTTATGGGCTTCAAATTCTCATGAACAGTTACTGCATTCACAATGTCTTCAACTGACAGGGTTGATCTTTCAACATGGGTCTCAGTCCTTTGTCTTTTTCTTACCCTTATACTTCCATAGGGTTTGTCTTTGGCAACCCTTGATGCTTTTGCTTTCTCAAACTTTATGCTTCTGGAGGGCTTCTCCTTAGACACTTTGGCAGCCTTAGTGCCTGAGGCCTTCAAATCTTTAATCTCATCATCTGAATCAGTCTCTTCCTCATCCTCTTTCTCCACACTTACGTATGACCCTTTGCCCTTTACTTTTATTCTTTTTCCTTCCTTACCGGCATGTTTTTCTGCAATAGGAGAAGGTGATGCACCTGAGGTTAAACCTGAACTCCTAGTAGTCCTTGGCTTAGAGGAGGATTCTATCGGAGCACTTCCACGTTCCCTGTCCTGCTTCTCCTCAGCTTTCTCTATCCTTTCCCTATTTTGTCTCACAGCTTCTTTTGTTATGCCAATGCTTTCAACATACATTTCAACTTGCCTTTGAATCTTTCTCTTAGATTCAGGTTTCCAGAGTTCAACATGCAGTTTCACACTAAGTCCAGCATATGTACTAGATCTCTCAATAGAGGTATCTTTTGGTTTGCTCAGAAGGTGTTGAGCATACATTTCTAGTATCTGATCATCAATTTCATACCCCATGGGCATGATCCATACAGTCCTTGGTTCAACTGCTTCCATCAAGCATTGATCTGTTTTTACCATGAAGAAAATTGTATCCTTGTATTTCTCCACCACAGATGTAGGGATTCTTTCCCTTGATTGCATCATGTTCTGAAAATTCTTGAAATAACCCCAAAGAGCAGTTCTTTGGGCATTGGAGTCACCAATACTATGCAAGTGCTCCCTGATTTGTATGGTAACAAGCTTATCACTGGTCCAATATAAGCTTTTCTTTCTGGGTAACTCATTCATGAAATAGAAGAATAAACATAGGACCAATGTACCATACTTGAATGTATTTTTCTTGTCCTTTTTGATCTTGTTCAGATTCTCCATTAACTGGTTTTGTAGCAACTCACACAAGTCATAGTCAGTATTTTTTCTTAACATCTGATAGGCAGCATAAATGGTTGTATTGGATACAGAGTTTTCCCTATTGGAGTGGTATATCTTATACCCAATTACCATGGATGCAAATTTGACATCCGGATCAGTTATATTATTTATTGGCATTGCCCTATTATCAAACTTTGATCTAGTAGCTTCTATCACGGTCTAATTCTTCACTGATTTTAACATTGGCAGTCCACTGGATGAGTTCAATCCTGTTACAGCCTGGATAGCATTCTTGGTGATCTTAAAGGGTTTCATCAACCACATGAATTCAGCATATATCCAACTCAGTACATACCGGACCCACTCATCTTCACCGAAGGACGGGAACCCAATAACCTGAATGAGATGTTGGACTTGCAGTGCCTTATACTCAAGTTTAAGACCATGTATCTCATCCCTAAGATGATTCTTGAACAAATCTACTAAGTTTGAATCCCCAAACTCATCTATGCTAGCATGAATATAAGCCCTAATATCTTTAACGTGCAACACACCATGTGGAACATTTGAAAAGGCACCTAACGGATCGACCTCTACAGATTTGTGTGGATGCTTTTTGAATTTAGATCGAGGCCTTTTGGTGATGTCAACAACCAACAGAGTAGGCATATCCAAAGATTGCAAATTCAGAGAGTTTCACAGAGAATACCTTGTTTCACCGGTTAGGGTTAGCTGTCGAATTCACTTTTCGCACTTCAAATCTTTGAAATCTTAGCTCAGGCGCTCTTCTCCTTGTTCTCTTCAAATGCAAAGTGATTCAAATGCTGAGTAAATGAACTTTTATGCTCCACAAAACCTAATTTGCCATTGTAATAAATGCTTTGCCCTAATACATCTGGCTACACTGTTTCTACATGCAGTCAATCTTCAATTGCTCCGCAATCACTCGCATTAACTTCTTTTCTTCTAGAATTTTCTTCAATAGATCTGCAATAGGCTTCTTTATCTTCATTCATCATGCTATATTTAGGCACTTGCTTACTGGCAGGGGAATTAGATTTTCAATGTAGCTCCCCCTAAGCCAGAGCTCCTGTTTCAATTCCCAGAGGAATTAACAGCACCAGATTCCAGTGCAGACCCATCACCATCATTCACTTCACCTTTCTTTACCCATGTTTTGTTCATTTCATTCTAGATCTCATTCACATTTACTTTACCCTTGCCTTTATCTTGTCCCTGTATATTTTGGTTTCTGTTTACTGGACCTTTTCTATCATCATTCCTGCTTCTGCAGAATCTTGCAATATGACCAGATCTGTTGCAATTGAAGCACACAACATTTCTTTGCTCATTTACTTGATTTCCTCTTGATCTACACTGATTATCCATGTGTCCAAATCGATTGCATGAAAAATAGTTTCCATTGAAAGAATTGACATTTCTTATTTTGTTAGAGTAGCTCATTGTCATACTTCTGCATTCATTGGATCTATGACCATACCTTTTACAATTGAAGCATTGACTGGAGAAAGATGGACCATTTTGATTCACTCTACTTCTGCACTGAGTAGCTCTATGACCAAATTTATTGCAATTGAAACAATTTCCGTTGAAAGATGGATACCTTTGAGCATTAGGTTGTCTTACTGGAGGTCTTCTAGGTTTGTTTCTCTGATTCCTTGATTTAAGATTTCTTTGACCGGATCCAGAGCTTTCATCTTTCTCATGTTCCAAACCATTCTTATCATCTGCAATCTTCTGACTATCAAGCAGCACTTCAAGTTTAGCTGAGCTTATCTTGAACTTCTCTTTGTATCCATTTGCAACTTCTAGGTCATGTTTGAGAATAACAATTTTCCTTTCAAGTTGTTCCTCATTATTCCTGGTTTCTTGAAGATCAGACTCTAGATGGCCAATTATTATGTCCAATCTACAACGCTCTTATGTTCTTTCTTTTAGAGATTGATTCAAGTTTTCTTCAGTCTTCTTCCTTAATTTCCTTAGTTAACCTCATCACCCCGGATTCCATCTCATGTTTTAGGACAACTTCTTTTGTCAACTTCTCACATTCCTTTGTCTTCCCCTTCAAAGCCCCATTCATGCCATTGTCTTCCTGCTGATTTGCTAAATGTTGAAGTAGCTCCTTCCTCTTTTCTATGGATTTGCTCAGTTGCCCTTTTAAAGTCTCAATGAAATCCTCAGCATCTTCAAGGTTCTCTTGTAGTTCTTTGATTTCTACTCTGGACTGATCAAGATCTTCTAAGGCAACTTGAATTTGTTCATTGATGCCATCAGAATACCTAGATGAACCCATTGAAACACCTTCCCAAATCTTCCTCAAGCTGTTAGACTTCTTCCAAGCAACCTTTCTCTGATACCAATTATTGAAATTAAGGAACACTGAGAGGGGGGGTGAATCAGTGTTCTGAAAAACTTATTATTTTGTTCCTTTATTAATTTACCACATACATTCAAAAGAAAGAAACATGAACTCAAGAACAGTAGCAACAAAATCATTACACATGAACACCAGGATTTTTATGTGGAAACCTAGTTAAGGGAAAAACCATGGTGGGGGTTAACCCACAAGATTTTATACTCTATTAAAAGTATTGCAAATGGGAAGGCACACTGCCCAGAGCTCACTACTCAAAGGAGGCTCACTACCTACAAGATTGATTACAAAGAGTTTACAGGAATACTTGAACTGAAGAATAGCATCTAACAATGCAAGATTATAGTTCCGATTAGGATCAATCTACTGACTTCACACACTTCATCTCTTACTGTCCTGTTTTACTATTTTGCCATAATTCAAGCTTCAGATCTCTACTTCGCCCTTGATACTGCCACACTTCGCACCTCTCATCTCATATTCACACAACCATATCACAAAATGCTTGCACCCAATTGATTATATATATCCACTATATGAAATTTCATCAACTACAGTCGACCTCAATAAAACTTAGAGGCATTTTCAAGAACACTATTATGTCGGCTGAATCCGCACAAAAATATCAATGCAGACCACAACTTATGAATTCAAGTCACCAGGCATGTTGGCCAATACCGCTGGATCTCATAACTCACTCAACCATCCACTTCTATTAATCTGCATAAGGATCAAACACCTAGTCGGCCTGTTCTTCACCGGACTAAACTGTCTAACCAAAACTTGAAACTCAGATGCCTGTAACTTTCAATCCCTTCATCATCGGAGGCTAAATCCTTGGATTTAGGTAGCCCTAACATGCCTTAACATTCCCTTAGATCCATAGCATTCCCTTAGATCCGCAACACAATATGATTACCTATGGAGAAATGCGGACCAAAATGTTGAACCCTATCATGTGCTCTGTTCTTGTCTATCTGGACTTAGACAAATCTGCAATCTGACTTCTGGTATGATCAAATGGTACAATGCGAATGTGTAAGATAGATTCAGTTGCCATCAATGACAACACCTGGCATGCCTAGCAGTGTCTCTTGCCAACACTCCTGGGGGAGATTTGGAAATAATACTAGGGGGAGATTTAGATTGGTTGAGTGAAACTGAAAATTGAAAGTGGGAGATGGAAAGGGGGGACCTCTAGAAGGATTCTATGGGGTGCAGAGGATGAAAAACATAGGGGAAAGGTGAAAACTCACCTACAAGACCCTTACAAGGCTTAGGAGAAAGTTTGAAAGCTCAGAAAATACAAATCGGTAAGTGTCGCAAAAATTGTCGAAAAGCGTCGAAAATAGGGAGAGAGAAAATGACAAAGAGGAAACAACACAAGACAAGAAAGAAGACATGTCATCAATAGGTTTGTTGTCTAGAGGACATTATTTCACACTTACATGTACGTGACAAGGATTAAAATCATCATAGGGGTCCTCGTGGAGGTTGTGCGTGATTTTTGTGCTTACATATTTGCCCCCTCAGGGATGTTAGTCTACATGAAATGTAGGTATCGTTCCCAAACTAGGCCTTACATGTTGCTGATTTTCCCACAATTGTACCTGGAATAACTAGTATTAGTCCGGCATTTAAATGTATCAAAATGAATAATGAAAACTGAAATGATGAACTTACCATGGATCATTTGAATTCAACTAGTTGTTTGCCTTTGTTAGTTTAGACCTATAGGAATGAATGCACGCAAAACAACGCATGAAAGAGATGCATAAAAGCAAATAACTAATCTAAAAATGCATGAATGAAACTAAGCTAAGGGCAAACAAAGCAAGTCAATTTGTGAGATCGGAGTGAAACGGCGACAGAATTGATTGTGTGAGTAGTCGTTGGAAAGATATCGTCGAGGAGATCGCAAAGATGGCCACCTCTTTTTCAGTCACGGAAAATTGGGTATGCAAATAGTGAAAAACCTTTCTCTGAACCCTAGTTTGAATTTTGTGAAAAATCTCTTGAAATTGTCTATTTTTGTCAAATTTTCTTCTTGCATTGTCTCCGTTTCATCGTTTAGAGAGGGATAGTTCTCTCATTTTCTAAAATTGGCCAAAAAATGAGGTTTTTAGAGCAGTTTTTGTTCAAGGGATCTTCCTCTAGGGTCGCCCCTTTTGTCAGGTAGGTCACCTGGGGGAGATCCTGTCTAACAACAGGGTCACCCAAGGGAGATCCTGTAGAACATCTGGGTGACCCTGTTGGGTTGATTTTGACTAAAATTTCATGTTTTCTAACGCTTGTTTCATTCTGATATGACTTGTTTTAACTATTGTATTTGCCTATTTATTGCAATTTTGAAGGGTTATACACTTTTTTTGTGTAAGGTTTTCTGCAATTTTATGATTTTTAGGGATTTTTGTGAGTTTACGAGATGTAATCTAAAGTTCTCTTTTGATCTTACAGGACATGCGTATCTGATGGAATGCCTGTCGAGAGCAAAGGTGACTCTCAGGGATGTTTACTTCACTAAATAGTGAGGATCGTGGTATTTTGAGGAGGACAGGTCTAGCTAGAGTTTGTCATGTGCCTATTATTCACCCTGTGTCCCATATATGCTATGATAATCTGACCTACTAGGATGCAGACAAAAACACATTCAGATTCCCATAGATCTCTGGAGAGTGGACCATCACTTTGTATGATGTCTACCATATACTTGGAGTTCCTATGAGAGGACATCCTCTAGTCCTTCTAGCTAGTGAGTCCTTGGAGGACAAGGCATCCTGGGTAGAGTTCATGGGGGTTAGTCATCCCGGGGATCAGACAGGAGTCCAGCTTACTTTTATGCCATGACTTTGCATCCCACTTCTGAGGAGATTCTTGTTCAGTTTGATTGCATTGAGGTTATCAGGAGACAAGGCCTTGGCTCATCTAAGATGGTGTTGGGCACCCATCATTCGTGGTATTAAGGAGGGCACAGTCTATGCTTGGGGACCAAACATTCTGGCCATGGTCTATAGGGACTTCTATCATATTTCGTGATGAGGGGCTCTAGCTTTTAGCCACTCTTCTTTGAGCATGACATGGATATTTGAGCATATTAGGCCCTATCAAAAGCTCATTCTGATTCCAGATAGACGTTTGCTGAGAGTAGCTAGGTGGATGCATGTGGGTCACTTTGATGCTTCTTTACCCACTATTGCTACTCTTACAGATGAACATGATCTTTGATCATTATCGTGACATGGAGGGATCCTGGGCTCATGATGGCGAGGTCAAAGAGTACTATCATGGAGTATCTGAGATTTCATATGTAATGGTCTAGTTGAGGCCCATCATGTTGAGCATGTTTCATAGCAGTTTGGTGAGGACTTCCTCGAGGACTTGCCCCTAGTGTCCACTTGCTATAGGATTGTTCAAGAGATGGATGAGATTCGACAAATGTCAGCTGTTTAGACTCCTTTGACTCCTGGAACCTTCATTACTAGAGTTCCCAGAGGAGGACAGAGGGGAGGGAGAGGGACTCCTTCACAATCTCTCATTGTTGCTATGGATTCAAAGTCTACCGACGAGGACTATACTCCTGATGATGATGATTCGTCAAATGAGGGATTACCTGAGGATGTGTTGGATGAGGGTCTTGAAGATATCGATGATGTAGATGATGCACCTGACATCCCTAAGGGTCCTCCTATTGTTCCCCGACCTCCTCATTCAGATGAGGTGATGTGACAAATTGACCTTGATTGGCAACCGGGTGATCCACGTAAGTTTTGATTGTTTGTTTTTCACACTTTTGTCCTTTCTCTTTTCATGGGGAACTAACACATCTTTCTCTTTTAATTCACTTTTTTAGGTAATGTCAGAGAGTGGAGGGATTTTGTTCACAAGATTAATGTCAGTTTGGCTTCTCCCTTCACTAGGATGACTCAAGACCATCTTTTAGATGATCCTGGTATGCCACCTTCTAATGGGCAACACACAGACATTTTTATTCCTATCTATCATGGATGTCAGGAGAATGCAGACTTGAAGGCTGAGATTCACACCCTTAAAGGTGAGAATCAAGTTCTCCAAGAGATGGCTCATCTTACTTTTGGACGATGAGATGCTAGTATGGCGGGGCCTTCACAATCACATGCTCATAGTAGGGCGCCTCACTCCCATAGGTCTCATGGAGCAACGAGTGGTATTCGTAGACAGAAGAGCCAAAGTCCTGAGGGTTCTATTGGAGGGAACAGACCTTGCCTTCCTTTCTTGAACTCATGCCCCCTCGCATGGGGAGCCTCTACTTTTTTAGAGCATTTTGTCCTAGCTCTTTGATACTCTTGTACATGTAAACTTCAGATGTATCTATGAAAGTTTACCCTTTTGTGGTTTTCACCTATTAGAATTGTACTCATCTCTTGTGCATGTTTTGGAGGTCTGAGACTTTTTCATTATGTGTTTGACCTTTTCAACTCTTTTAACGATGCAAGTATGATAACGATGACATGTTTTTGTAATTTTTTTATGGCATATGTATGAGATGCAGTTCATGATATGATAGTGCAGGAACACAAGAAATGCTGAAATGAAACATTTACTTCTACTGAATGTCATGAGATATGATGTTTGACTTTATTGCTTTGAGACTCTTTTTCTGATTTTGGCATGAATGCAATGTGGAACAAACACTGTGACTACTCTTTAATACAATTTTCAATCCACGGGATTGCGAGTTGTCCTTATATAAGAGACCTAATCAAGGCTGTGAGATAGGATTTTGAAACTCAAGCGGGGAGCAGGAATGAAAATGGAGTGTTTCTAATTTTGGGCTTTGCTAAAGTCTAAACACTGATCCTTATCTAGATAAGATAATTTGACAAGCTTTCAACTTAGACAAGTAACAAATTTTATTGGTGTTCGCTAGACTTAGATCATAAATGGCAAGAAAGGTACCCGAGGTAAAGTATAAATAGGAAAGAACAAGGGTTCATTGGTAGAAGATGATCCTAGAGACTACAAGACTCATCGGCTTTGCTCAGCTAGTGTGTGTGTGTGTGTGTGTGTGTCTATGTGTGTGTGTGTGCGCGCGCTTTGTACCTTTCTTTCTCTGTTAGAATGTCACTCTTGAGGCTTTGAACTTAGACTGATCTCCACCCAAGAGTACGGACATTCAACAATCTTCTCTCTTTCACTCTTTTTTTTGTATCTCTCTTTTTTTGCTTTTTTTGCTTTTTCACTTTTTTTGTATTTTCCTCACTTGATTTTTCTCATTTTTTTTTGGATTTTTTTACTTTTCAAAAAATTAATGCTTTTGGAACTCTTGATATGCGATACTTTGATCTCTCAATTCTCAATTTTTGACACTCTTATTTTGATCACTCATTTTTTTATTCACTCAAATTTTAGATTGCTTCCTTCAGAGTTTTGATCCTCCTGACATTTTTGGCCAGGAAAGATAAGGGGTTGAGCGCCACCTAAAGTTTTTGTAGTCTATTTAGACTTCTCTAATACTAGGGAAGAATTGGGAAGGTCTACTTGCAAGCTTCCTTTGAACATTGTGTTGATGTATAAAATTGTGTAGGTTCCAACACCAACATGAGAAGTTTTAGGAATGTGGGACTTGCTACCTAAAACAACCTCCAGATTTTAAAGAAGCTGGCTCTTCTCTATCTTAAATGGGTTTTGAGAAAAAGGATAGAAACTAACAGGATTACAGATACAATTAAGCAAAACTAACTATGGCGATGCACCTAAGTAAAAGTATTTCTCTCAAATTAAGCACAGTGAAACTATCCTCAAGATTCAGTTATATTAAAGAGTAGATACTGCATGATTAACATAAACAAATGCAATGAATAAAATCAAAGGCTCACAATCAGACACTTTGCAATGACACAGGAAATATCAACCAAGGCACAGAACAGAGTTCATCTCATTAATTTTCCAGCAACATAAAAGGCACAGGTACATTAACTTTCTAATCAAGAATAACAAAATAAAGGCAAATGATATCAACTGGTCACAACAAAAGTCTCCAACTTCTCTTTTAAATCCCTGACAGAAAATTATCTCTATCTATATTCTCTATATGTCTAAAAAAATGTCTAAATATCAATCTATGAATGAATGTTACATATTTATAGCCTAAGATCTGACTCTAGATTGTCTGCAACAATCGAATCCCAACGGCCCAACGGAACTGAAGATAACTGGAAGTCTCTAGCGGTTAAGATCTTTCAAATCTGCAACAGTTTTCTTTTTCCTATAAGCTCATTGGCTGGGGCAAAATATATGTGGCACACTTCCTTCATTAAGGGACAGACACTTGGTGAGACCTGCGCACTTGAAACTGAAAAGACTGTGACAGATGGCAGCATCCACACAAAACTTGAAACTCCTTCATCTCTCAGGAAAGAACAGGAAACTGAACTTGTCATGTTTCGCAGCATTAGAAACATCTATGTGTCTTTATCCTCAACACCTTCAAAACTGTGTCTTTATATTCGGGTAAACTCTGCTATTGACAACTGTCGCAACCCGCATCACTTAAGAAACATATTAAAAAATGGGACCCATAGCCTTAGCACTCGCTAACTTTCAAAAGGAGAAAATAGGGACAGGTGGCATCTTCCGCGCGCATAATAACTAACAGGTGGCGATACCCGCATCACTTCTTGAAACATTAGAAACTTTTGAAATTCCCATGGAAGTTGACACTTGGCGGGTTCCGCATCACTTAGAAACTTTTAGTTGTCGCCAGAGAAGGGTCATAAACAAAAATAACTTTTACCTCCGCATCCACCATGTGGCATTCTCCATAGGCTTGAAACTTAACATCAGTGTGGCTCACCATCCTCTTTATGAACAATAATATGATGCGGAAAGCAACATGTGGCAACCTTTGCATCACTTAAAAGGGACACACGGCGCACTCTGCACAAAACTTTTTGACTTAAGGAGCTGCCTCCGCTTATGACACGTGGTGACCTCCACATCACTAGTAGAACTTGAAACATATTGAAACTGCAACTACGTGGCGCGCTCTGCACAAAAGTTATAGTTAGAAACAAATGCCACAGCTTTAACTGGGGCTCGACACTTGGCGGCTTCTGCATTAAGCATAAGAAACCCACGCAACAAGATTTGAAACATGCACAGAAAGAAAAGAGAAACCCACGGACGTGCTGCGACTGATACAAAATGTAGAGTTTCAACAGTCTCCAGTTCTTGGCAACCAAGAGGACTTCTGAGCCTGTTCGGAAAGAACTCAAAACTGGAAAAAATACATGTATTAAAAATACAACACAGAGTCACAAATTCTGCAATGCCGTCTAATAAACAAACCATTCTGAATCAGAGAGTCCCTGTCTACTCTATAAATCTTAAAAAGCAAAATCAAGATTAATTATATCTTTGTGGGAAAATATCTACAAAATCTGGACCACAGCCTTCAATTGAAACTCCAGCTGGGTCATAGGTATCAATACAGCTTCCACTTCCTTGACTGATGAAGAATCACTTAAACCCTGGAAAATTGTTTGATCATTTTGCCTGGTTAAGAGTAGGGCCTTGATATCATCAATCATTAGCATTGCATTATTATCTGGAAATGGTGAAGGAAGACCCAGTTGCACCAAATCCTCTATATGTTTCTTCATGTCCTTCACTCCTTCTTTCACTGTATTCAGGAGTTCTTGGCAATTGGTAGCTGCAGAGTTACAACTGAGAACCTCGTTGACCTTTTTAGCAGAGACCATTCTGTCATTGATTCTTGCTGCTAACAGAGTCTCATCTGTTGCATCATATAGTTTCTTTAACAAAAGTTAAGAGTCTGAAACTCTCAAAGAAACAATTGACAAGGTGGCTTGCACCGAAGTTTCAACTTTCTCACACAACTGCTGTGCATTTAACGAAAATGTTAAAGATGGCCTTAGGTGAATAATCTCTTCAGAGATTCTTTCCCAAACTGAAACATAAAGCTCTTTCACCAAATTCAAAACTCCAGCATTCTGTGGCCTATTAGCTAACTCAATTGTTAGTTGTTTTGTTGTTTGTTGCTCTGCCAGGAGTTGTGCCTGAATTTTACCAGTAGCATTCTGCTCACTCAGCAACTTCTGCTAAAATTGTGTGGCTTGCTACAACTTCTCTTGATACTTCTTCTCCAAGGTGGCTTTCTCCTATCTCAAAACATTCACTGCAGCTTTTTCCTGTACTAGCTCAAACTTAAGAGAAGCATTCTGGGCCTGAGTAGCCTAATGTATCTAACAAGAAATAGTATTTTGCAACTGTTTATTCAGACTCTCAATCTCATTCTTCTTGGATTGAACTTCTCCAGCAAGGTTGCTACTATTCACCTTCTCCTGAGCTAAATCATTCTCTACTTTCTACAACCTCTTGGACACTTTCAAATAATTAATTACAACAGCAGATGTAGTCTCATTTAGTAGCTTGACCCTATCTTGTGGCTTGAAAAGAGACATATCCATAGCTACAACATTCATTGAATAGTCTTGGGGTTGCATCTGTTCATTAGGTTTCATCACATTTGGAGACAAATGTGTGACTGTCAATTGTTGTTGAATGGGGTCAAAAAGTGACCTCATGTGTGGCACAGCAGAGCTCTTGTTTTCCTTCTTTCTCTTCTTGTCCATTCTAGCTTCTCTATCCATTTTTGTTGTCTTTGCTTGGGCTTGGAATGTAGGAGGTGAAGCAATGTATCCTCCAGCAAAGGGATGACCTTGAGGCAGGCCATAGGGAATAGCCAATAATTGTTGGCTAGGGGAAACTTGAGGAGGGGCTCTTTTTGGCACAGAGGGAGAAAAGAGTGGTAATGAAATGGCCTATGAAGACATGGCCTATGAACTGGCAATTGGGGCAAGGGCTGATGTAAGCACAACAGAAGTGGCAGGGGGTATAAATGTTTGGCTAATTGGGATTGCCACTCCTAAAGTAGAAGAAAGAGACAGAGGGGAAAAGGGAGAAGAAACACTTACTTGAGCAACAGAAGATGTGACCAACAGTTGTGTAACAGTGGTTCTTCTTCTTCCTCTTCTTCTGGTTGCAAGTGCAGTTTCCTGTGTTTCCTAGGTCTCTCTCCTATTTCTTCTTCTTATTCTTTCTCTTCCACATTTACCACCACTGGTGGTTGCAAAGGAACAAATCTGGAACCTCCATATACTGAAGCTGATGGAGTCCTTATGGTTGGTGATGAGACCACACCCTTTTGTTTCTCTAAGGTGCTGAGGGATTAGGGCCAGGAAGATACAGGAGCAGCAGATGAGGCCTGTCTTGTTTCTTGCATAGTGTGGGGTGACTTTGCTTCCTCTTCTGATTCCTCACCCTTCTTTTGAATTTTACTTGTGTCAAGGCTAGAGACTGGGGAGGGATGCCACTCATCCCAAATTGACTCCCATTTCTCATCTGTGTCAATTCTTCCGAAAGAATGTGTTAACTCTGAAATCTCTTGCCTATACTTCCAGTAGGCTTCAATCTTCTCTAGCTTCCAATCTTGGGTCTTCAATGATTTCTTCAGACTAGCAAACATTCTTAGCTTAGGGTCATAAACTTTTTCTTTAACATAAAAATTCTCCCATGGCCTAGGCCCTTCATAAGGCAAATCAACTAGTTCCACATATAGGTCTGGGTTGTCTTCTTTTGGATTTCTCCTATCTTCCTAGAAAGGCCGACCCTCATGTACCATTTTAGCATGGACCTTGTTGTTTCTAATCCAAGAATCTAGAAAACTGTCTAGGTCATACTTCCATTTATCTTCAATGATGAAGAATCCAAGGGCAGCTAGCTTTCTTAGCAAAAGGTGCTCTACATCTCTAACCTCTAGTGCCATATTTTTCCTGACCCATGGAATGTCATACATCTTCTTTTTCTTTTTCTTAGTTCCAAACTCATTATCAACCATAGACACTTGTCGGCTCACTTCTAAGAATACGACCCTAGGGGTCAATATTTTAGGTAACAACATAGGCTCTTCATTGAAACCATGGACTCTGATGATAGTATTGTGTGCCCCAAAGAAATAATCACAAGGAATTGGGCAGTTGGTCATAAATCCCCTTATACCCTATGTCAATCTATGCTCTACAGGCTCAGGGCTTAATTGGCAAAAGGTAGGGGCTACAAAAAGTTCCCAAAACTCATAAGGGTTGGATGCCTCAGATAACACATGTGTCCATGCAGACACAGGGATAGTTTTGTTTTGGCCAAAATCTGGGTCATACATGTTTAAATGCATATATGGTGCAAAAAGACTATGGTTCTGATACAGCATTAGATGGAAAAGAAAAGCAGAATACCTGAAAACTCCCTTGGACTTGAAATTCACAAGCTGATCAATCATGGTGTTAGCAATTTTCTTTGAGAAATCCAGCCGGTATTCTTGGGATTTGTCTATAGTCTTTAATCTCAAAATTATAGCTATTTTCCAGTCATAGACTGTGTTGTCCTCTTTCATCCCAAAAATGAAGGCTATCATTGACAGTGCCTCTTGAGCACTTTGGCTAAATTGTGCCCTCCCTGTGGGTAGTGTGGGCATCTAGGTGTTAGCATCTCCTAACTGCATCTCTGAATTAAGGAACCTAATTTTGTTGTTTACATTTGCCCATGTCTTTTACATTTTAGTAACAGTGGGAAATGTGGTCGTTTTATCATGTTACAGGGCCAGCATGTCCCTTATGGCCTTGGGCGTAATATGCACTATAAAAGGGCCCTGTTGTATGGTATTTGACGATGCATGAAACAGCTCTGCGCATAATTCAATTAGCTCGAGACACAGGTGAACATTAGGAACCAGGAACTGTGCCAACCGCGAGGTCCATATTCTCATACCAAAGGTTTTGGACTACCGATTTTTTGCCTTTTGAATACACCTCTAATGTGCCCCTTCCTGGAGAGTCTTAGTAGTCTTTTGAAGGGTTGTCTCAAAACTGTCATTTGTGTAATCCTTCACCTTTGCTGGGTCAACAAAAGATCCAACCTCAGGGACCCTTGTTCTTGGGTAGGTCTTCCTTGGTTGCGCGAGCGTTGATGTATATGATTTGTTGTTTAACAGCTTATCAATTTCCTCATAAATTCTCAGTCCCTCCTATGATGACTGTGTCTCAGACATAGTTGTATTTGTGGGGAGAATGCAGGAAGCTTTGACACAGGAAAGACTAAAACTGCTTAATAAGAGTGACACATAGCTAGAAAGTGCTTGCTAGGGACAGAAATTGGAGGCAACAGTGATTCAAAGCATAGAGATAGAAACAAATGAGAGCTACACTTAGGATTTAACACTAATTTATTGGGGCTTTAATGACACATCTTATCTTATAAATGGCATTAACATCGAGAAACAGTTAGTGTATCTTTTTGAAAGCTGCATGAAAAGGAGTGTCAGATACGTTATAGGAGTGGTTGTCCTTTCTGAAAAGTGTGTACTTTTGAGAGATTTGGAGATTGCAAAACAACCTTAATAAATGCGAGACCAAAAGAGAAGGGGCTTTGTGCTGCAGACACATGTTCACCGAACATTTATTGAAAGGAAAAGCGGGAACAAAAAGCAGGAAAAATAGGAAAGCAAGAAAAGGAAAGAAACTAACTAACTATGATACATAAGAGCCCCTGCTTAATTGAAATGTTTCAGATAGATCCCATTTATAGGAATCTCTTTAGTTTCACCATCCATAGTCTCCAATTCAAAAGAATTTTGTTGCTTGCAGGAATGAATTTTGTAAGGACCAGTCCACAATGATTCAAATTTGATGTGTCGACCTGGCTTAGCAGCTCTTTCATCCCATTTTAATACCAGTGAGCCAACCTCAAAAAAAGGATTTGAATTCTTCTTATCAAAATAGTCCTTGACTATTTTCTGATGTTTCATCAGTGACTCATGTGCCTTTTCTCTTTTCTCTTGTACCTCCAACAGTTCAGCAAGTCTAACTTGCATGGGGCCATTCTCTTCAATTTCTATCTGCTTTAACAATTGCAAAGCAGAGATCTCCAAGCTCAGTGGCATTACTGTTGCTTTACCATAAACTAATTCATAGGGAGACATTTTAGTCACTTGCTTTGGTGTGATCCTATCAGCCCATAGTGATGTATTAAGTAGTTTATGCCACTCTCTATGATAATTGGTCCCTATCCTCTTAATGAGTCTGATCAGGTTCTTGTTAGTGGACTCTACCAGACCATTACCTTGAGGGTAATAATTTGAAGAAGTTTTCAAATAAATCCCATTCCTCAATGCAAACTCAGATAGTTTGGTTCCCAAAAATGCTTTAGCATTATTTGATATAATGGTATGAGGAGGGCCAAACCGAATAGTTATGCCTTCTAGAAACTCTAGTATAGTCTTTTTTGTTGCCTCTTTGAGTGGTACTGCTTCACTCCATCTAGTAAAGTAATCTGTTGTTGTGAGGATCCATTTATGTCCCATCTTGACACTGGATTGATCATACCAATAAAATCTAGACCCCATTGAGCAAAGGGTTCATCCACAACTATAGGGTTTAGAGGCATTGCTGCATTTCTCTTTTTTCCTGTATAAAACTGACAAGCCTGGCATTCTTTAACCAGCTGATAGCAATCTGTAAACAGAGTGGGCTAGAAATATCTTGCTTGAGTCACTTTGATTGTTGTGGTCCTTGTTGAAAAGTGTCCCCCTGAGGCTCCATGGTGTAATTCATGTAGTATTCTTTGAGCTTCATCCTTTTCTATACATCTCAAAAGTATACCATCAACATTTCTTCTGAATAAAATATGGTCAATTAGTACAAAATGGGCCCCTTGCTACCTATAGTATCTTCTCTTGTCATGGGAGAGCTCATTTGGGAAAACCCCATGCTTCATAAATTGTATCCTATTTTTTACCCAGGAGTCTTGGTCAATCTCTTGGATTTTCAATACATTTTCACTTTTTGTTTCTTGTGTCATCACTCTCTCCATGTCTTGAGTCATATATTGGCACAATCCTTTGCCCCTGACTAACTTGGTGGGTCTTACTTCTACATCATATTCGAGGATCTTTGTGATCCAATTGGCTCTTTTCTTAGTGATCTCACCCTCCATAATATATTCTCTTACACTAGGATGAGCCACTAATATCAGAATCTTGTTTCCTGTTACCAGATGTCTAAATTTTTTAAGGGCTTTTACCATGGCATATGCCTGCTTCTCCACAAAATTGTATCTAGCCTCATATTCCCTGAGAGTCCTAGAGAAAAAGGCTATTGGATGTTCTCCTTCTTGTTGATCATCCTTCTGAGTTAAAACAGCAACAACACTGAATTCTCCCTCATACACATACATTATGAAAGATTTAAAAAAATCTAGGTTTCTGAGTACTGGGACTGTTGAAATGGCTTTCTTGACTTCTTCAAAAGCCTGCCTACCTTCTGCAGTCCATTTGAAAACTAGATCCTTTTTAAGAAATAGTGTCATTGGTCTAATTATACCTGCAAAATCATATCTGAATTGGCTAACAAAGTTGATCTTCCCAAGAAAGGATTGAACTGCTTTCTTGTTGACTAGTAAAGATAGGTTCATTATGGCAGTGACTCTTTCTGGATCAATAGAAACCCCTTCTTTTGACACTATATGCCCTAAAAGTTTACCCTAAGGTACTGCAAAGATACATTTCTTGGGGTTCAGAGATATTCCAAACTCTTGGCATTTCTTAAAAACAACCTCTAAATGGTCAAAATGATCTATAGCATTTTTGGAAAAAATAGTGAGGTCATCTAGATAAATCAGGATAATTTTATTTATAAGTTTCCCAAATGCTACATCCATTGCTCGCTGAAAGGTAGCTCCAACATTTGAAAGGCCAAAAGGCATCTTAGCATATGCAAAGGTTCCCCACTTTGTAGTGAATGCAGTCTTATGTTGGTCTTCATCTACTAACCATATCTGATTGTACCCAAAAAAACCATCCAGCAAGGAAAACCTTTCTGACTCAGCCACAATCTGTAGAATCTGTTCCATAGAGGGCAAGGGATAATGATCTTTCAAAGATGCTCAATTCAAATCCCTAAAATCTACACAGAGTCTTATGTCACCATTCTTTTTTCTTACTGGCACTAGGTTTGATACCCAGGTTGAATGTTTTATTAGAAAAATAATCTTTGATTCAAGGAGCTTTTGTAGCTCATCCACCATTAAAAGTTCAATTCTAGGATTCACTAGCCTTTGCTTCTGTCTGACTGGTTTAGATCCTTCAGTAAGCTCTATGGTGTGCTGGATGATATCTCTATTATAGCCATGGAGGTCTTCATAGGTCTAAGCAATCACCCTATCATATTTTTCACACAAATCAATTAGCGTTTCCCTTTCTTGTTGGGTTGTAGAATTTCCAATTTTCAATCTTCTTCCTTCACTAACTTGGATTTCAAAATAATCTTCCTTATTTGCCTAAAACCTCCTCTTCTCTAGGCTTACATCTTCTGGGTCAAACAAATTTTCTAAAGTAATCAGTCCTTTAGGAAGTTTATTTGACTTCAGCTAGATAATTTGGTCACCATATGCTTCTTCAATTTTGGGATGTAATTGATCAGCAAACTCACCTGATTATTGTAAGAATGAGAGTACTTGGAAATCATTATCAAAAACCTACCAATTTTGGTCATTATCTGGAATAGTTGGTCTCACTATAAGTTTGACTGACTCATTGTTAACTAACAGATCATTTGCTGGGTCAAATTGTGAACCAATCTGTGCCATTCTATCTGTGTCAGAATTTTGGGCTCTGGGAACTACCTCAATATCGAAAGCTTCAAAATCATCTATCAGGTCCCAAATTCTATGCCTATAGGATCTCATTCTCACATTTTTGGCTATTGCTTTCTCTCTGATTTGTTTTACTACCAGTTCTAAATCTCCTTTTACTATCAGATTCTTTATTCGTTTTTTCTTTGCCAACATGAGTCCATGCACCAAAGATTCATATTCAACATCATCATTGGTACAGGCAAACTGAAAGCGGATGGCTCTTAAAATTTTCTCACCATTTGGGGCAGTAAGGCAAATTCTTGCTCCAGCACCATTTTTACTTCTAGCCCCATCAAAATTTAGGGTCCAAATTTTTGAGCCTTTTTCAGATTCCTGACTCTGTGATACTTCTTTCCTTAAAACATTAGGGATCTCTTGGTCTTCTTCAAATATGACATACATGCCTAGACCTATAGAGTCATAATTTCCATAGGGATCACTCTGCATCATAGTCAATAACTGATTATTCTCTTCTTCCTGTTGGTCATGTTCAGTCTAGTCACCTAACTCTTCAACAAAGATTCTCTCTTCTTTATTTAGCATGGCATGAGATGCTTCTAATTTTGGGGTTGGCTCATTTGTGATATGGTCTTTGGATAATGGTTTTGACAGTATTTTCATCTTTGTCCCATATTTGGTTCTTAGGATGAGGTGTGACCAATCTAGTGACATGTAACCTCCTATTTTGGCTGTGAAATCTCTGGATAAGCATAAACCAAATACAGGGGGGATATCTATGACTACCATGTCCTAATTTACAATTATATTAGGGCAAGTATATAGTTGCAATGGAAGTTGTTTAATTTTCCCTATTGTTTACACAGATTTCTCATCCAATTGCATGACCCCTCTTGTAAGTGGCTCATATTTTATTTTCAAAGCATCTGCTATTTGCTTTGGCATTACTGTAGTACTGGCCTCAGAGTCTATCATTGCATTATGCAGTAATTTCTTCCCAACTATTAGAGTCAAATAAAAGGGATCTAGTTTAGATTTACCTACCTCAGGTGCATTGTTCAACAAAGCTATTATCTGCAGAGGTACGGTATCTTTGAGCTGAAGCTTCTCTTTGTTAGTAGCTCCTCCCTTAGTACTAGTATGTTTAGGGGCTTCATGACCTTGCAGAGCTTGCTGCAATAGAGTCTTCTACTCAGGAATAGCCAACATATCCCAAATTGATACATGTGCTGGAGTTCTTTTCAGCTGGTCCACCACATTCACAGGTCCTAATGCCTGGGCCTTTGAATAATAAGGGTACCTTGTCTTTTCTAGAAGTTGTCCTGAGGCTACTTGATACTGCACAGGCTGAGGCATTTCTTGTCTAGAGACTATGTTCTGATGATTTTGAAATGGAGGAGCTCCCATGATCTCATTATTAGTGACTTCAGGTTGCTCCATCATTCTCCTCTTTGATCTAGTATAATAGTTTGATTGTACCAGTGGTTTCTTTGAAGTAGATGCCTCATTCAGAAACATTGAATCTTCCTCTTCAATCCATGAAAATAGAGCATGCTCAGGAGCTATTTCCTCTTCCTGTTGTATGGACATCCCTTGCATCTGGGCCACGATGACTGCATTTTGTACACCAAGAGACTAATATGATGGAGTGTTAGAAGTTGCAAACTGTCCTTCTAACCCTCTCTGTTCTGCTATCTTTTGCTGTAAATTTCCTATGGGACAGTCTCTGGGCATATGGGCATTGTTGTAGGGAAAGCACCAAGCATTTGTGCCATCTACAAAATCATTTTGCCCTGGAACGATTTCCCTATTGGGATTAGGAGGAACAGTTCATAAAGGTGTAGGGACTGTAACCAACTGATTTGAAGGCTGAGGATTAGTTTGCCTTTGAGGGCCTTGATATTGATTTGGCTAAAAGGGAGGTCTATTTCCTTGGCAACCTTGATAAGGGGGCTTTGGCTAGGGATTTTGTTATCTCTTTAGATTAATTATCTCATTTGAGAATGTCCTTAAAATGTTCTTGACATCATCCATTTTAGATGGTTGAACAGGGGTGGTTACCTTAGTAGGTTGCTGAGGAAATGAATACATAGACACAGGTGGAGCTGTAAGATTAGGAGCTTCTTGAGGCAAAGGTAAGGTAATTTCTAGGAACATGGGCATAGGAGGCCTTGGGGGCAATTTTCTAGCATCTATCAAGTTATTCTCAGCCTTGACTGCCAACTCATATGCTTCTGGTAGTGTCTGACTTCCAAGAGACTGAATCATCACTGATATATCTGAGTTTAAAGCTTTAAGGTAAAACACAATAGCCATACCCAGTAATGGTCTTACTGTAGCAGGAATTCTCTCCCAAGTCTTTTGAAATCTTGAGTTGAAATTAGTCATGGCTTCTTGTGGTGCCCTTTTGATAGTGATCAATCATTGCAGCAAGGTGGATTTATCACCTTTCTCCTTAAATCTTGCAAAGAAAGTGTCCCCAAGCTGATCCCATGTAGATATTGTGTTTGGAGTGAGAGATGTGTACCAATCCAGGGCCTTCCCTTTGAAAAAGGCTGCTAACAATCTTATGGCCACATTCTGTTGAGTGATAACATGTACTGCACACACATCAGATACATCTTGCAAGTGCTCTTCAGGTGTCTTGAAATCTTCCCCACTGAACTTAGGTAGAGGCTTCAGAGCATTGGCTGGAATACCATCCCAAGTTGCTGGTGGTACTGGGAGAATTAGAGGACTACCAGTGTTCCAATTTGCATAGTTCCTTGGGGCTACTGGTACTCCCATATTTACTCTTTGTGCTACTGCAAATTGATTCACTCTTCTCCTTGGACTAGCTAGTAACGGTGGCAAAAAAATGCCTGGATTAGCAGAAGATTGAGCTCTTGTTGTAGGTCCATAGCTCTGGCTCCTTGTGGCTCTTTGGCTCATACGATCTTGACAAAAACTTCAAGAAAGGTCCCACCGGGCGTGCCAAAAACTATTGATGTATAAAATTTCTTAGGTTCCAACACCAACATGGGAAGTTTCAGGAATGTGGGACTTGCTACCTGAAACAACCTTTAGATTTTAAAGAAGCTAGCTCTTCTCTATCTTAAATGGGTTTTGAGGAAAAGGACAGAAACTAACAGGATTACAGATACAATTAAGCAAAACTAACTATGGCGATGCACCTGAGTAAAAGTCTTTCTCTCAAATTAAGCACAGTGAAACTATTCTCAAGATTCAGTTATATTAAAGAGCAGATACTGCATGATTAACATAAACAGATGCAGTAAATAAAATCAAAGGCTCACAATCAGACACTTTGCAATGACACAGGAAATATCAACCAAGGCACAGAACAGAGTTCTTCTCATTAATTTTCTAGCAACATAAAAGGCACAGGTACATTAACTTTCTAATCAAGAATAACAAAATAAAGGCAAATGATATCAACTGGTCACAGCAAAAGTCTCCAACTTCTCTTTTAAATCTCTGATAGAAAATTATCCCTATTTGTATTCTCTATATGTCTAAAAAATTGTTTGAATATCAATCTATGAATGAATGTTACATATTTATAGCCTAAGATCTGACTCTAGATTGTCTGCAACAATCGAATCCCAACGGTCCAACGGAACTAAAGATAACTGGAAGTCTTTGGTGATTAAGATCTTTCAAATATACAACAGTTTTCTCTTTCCTGCAAGCTCATTAGCTGGGGCAAAATATATGTGGCACACCTCCTTCATTAAGGGACAGACACTTGGTGAGACCCGCGCACTTGAAACTGAAAAGACTGTGGCAGATGGCAGCATTCACACAATACTTGAAACTCCTTCGTCTCTCAGGAAAGAACAGGAAACTGACACTTGTCACATTCCACAGCATTAGAAACATCTACGTGTCTTTATCCGCAACACCTTCAAAACTATCTTTATATTCAGGTAAACTCCGTTGTTGACAACTGTCGCAACCCACATCACTTAAGAAACATATTAAAAAATGGGACCCACAGCCTTAGCACTTGCTAACTTTCAAAAGGAGAAAATAGGGACAGGTGGCATCTTCCACGCGCACAATAACTAATAGGTGGCAGCACCCGCATCACTTCTTGAAACATTAGAAACTTTTGAAACTCCGACAGAAGCTTACATTTGGTGGGTTCTGCATCACTTCGAAACTTTTAGGTATCACCGGAGAAGGGTCATAAACAAAAATAACTTTTACCTTCTCATCCACCACGTGGCGTTCTCTGCAGGCTTGAAACTTAACATCAGTGTGGCTCATCATCCTCTTCACGAACAATAATATGATGCAGAAAGCAACCCTCAGAAACCTCCGCATCACATAAAAGGGACACACAGCGCACTCCACACAAAACTTTGAGACTTAAGGAGCTACCTCCGCTTATGACACGTGGCAACCTCTGCATCATTGCTAGAACTAGAAACATATTGAAACTGCTGCTACGTGGCGCACTTTGCACAAAAGTTATAGTTAGAAACAAATACCGCGGCTTTAATTGGGGCTCGACACTTGGCGGCTTCTACATTAAGCATAAGAAACCCACGTAGCAAGATTTGAAACATGCATAGAAACAAAAGAGAAACCCATGGATGTGCTGCGACTGATACAAATTGTAGAGTTTCGACACTCTACACACTGTAGGTTTGAATATTGAATTTGTTTAGACCTAACATCTTGACTTATTAAGACTGGGATCAGTGTAAATCTAAGAGCTAGGCTTTGATTAGAATCATTGGGAATGGAAAGGGGATAATGGCAATTGTGAAAAATAGGGAATCTCTAGGTCCTGAAAGGATGATGTATATCTAGGCAACATTAGACTCCTTACTGAAAAGAAAATAGTATAAGAGCAAGTCACTGATAGCAATACAAGATGAATAGAATGGCATTGAAATGCAAGAAACAAATTGTTTTTGACATTTTGATTTTTTATTATTTTTTTGTATTTTTATGTTTTTATGATTTTTTTGTTTTTAGACATAGTATTTCTTCAGGTGAAAGGCATTGATTGTTTCACCAAATTCCTCCCCCTCCATTATGTACAAGAGATAAGTATCATTTCCAACATCTTCTTTGACCATGTAAGGACCTTTCCAATCTTCTAAAAAATCTCTTTTTCATCTTATTTTCTTATTCTTCGTGCTACCTCTTCTCAGGACGAGTTCTATTCTATAGGGTTTGTCATTTGATTCTATTGGTACCAACTCAGTGGTTTCTCTTGGTAGTGTGAGATGAAGTAAGTCTCGAAAGGCTTGTTGATGCGAAGGGGTCCAATATAGGACTCCATCACAATTCAATAATTCTGCTAACAGGTTGAATTGTTCTTGCATGTAGATTTTCACATCTTGTCTCTCTTGGATTCTTTACAAAAATTGGAACATCTCAAGGGGCGTTTGTGGCTCCCTTTGCTCATCAGGAGGGACAAATATTATACTTGTCCTCCCATTTGGTTTTTATCTCAAGTCCATAGCATATCCTATGTAGCTCTTTGGCAATTCAAAAATGACAAGGTTGTCAATGCTGACTGATACTCTCATCTTCCATTCTCTGTGAAAAATACCTTCGCTTTCTTCATCTTCATCAGGAAGTCTTTCAACTATTTAGATTTGTACTAGAGGTACTTCCCACTCACCAAGTTTGTTTAACTGAACTGAAGCAGAGGTGGTTGGCCTCTCTTACGGTTGAGATACCATGAACATCCTAGGTAGCATTCCTATTGCATTAGTTGATTCGTTGTCAATAGAATGTGCCTCTTCCATGGGTTTCAATGGTCGATATGAATCCTCTATTAGGCTGAGAGGTTCATAAGATTCCATTTCTTTTGGTGTGTTGGGGACACGTGTTTCACTCTGTTATGTCAGAAAATGTCCCCTTGGGGGCTTTTACCTCTTAAGCTTTAGCTCCTGGGTCTTTAAAATGCAATATAAGCATCTTGCATGTTAATTTGGACTCCCGATGAGAAAACCCTTGGGTCTTCTGACAAATGGGACCTAAGGGGTGCTAATTTAATGATCCCAGAACAAAAACAAGGGGGTGGACTTGGGCGCTAGCACCCTAGTCCAGTCCTATTTTGGGTCTGCCCTATACTTTTATGTCAGTTTTGTGACCATTATTTGGGTCCCAGGCTAACATCTCAAGTTTGAATTACAAAATTCTTAGCGGGAATTTGTGTAGTTGCATATATAAGCATGTTTAGTGTTACATTTGTAAACTAGAAAATGATTGAGAACTTTATGCATACTTGTGATTTGAAAGCATTCAAGATATTCATATTTGCAGAGCAGAGTATTATTATTGTGTTTTTTATTATAGATTTGATTTCATCTTCTTATATGATTAAAGAGCCTTCATGTGAGATCAACACTTCAAGGTGACATTTATTTATGTTTGAATCATTTATCATTTGGATTTTACCTCTATCTCACCGGGATACACACTCTTATCTGACAATGGTGTTTGAAAGACTTGAATGTCTCTCTGAGACTTGACTGAGGCAAGCCTCTAAACACCACAACCCCCTCCCACACTCCTTGTGATTGCAAGTTATAGGTGTCGAGTTCCATGGAGTGGAGTTGTAGAAAGGAGTGGCAGGCATCAAGGATTCAGGATTTGAAAAGAAGCAGGACACTGGAGCTTTTCCTAGACTAGGGTGCTAGTCCCCATGTCCTCTGCAGTTAAATCCCTAGAAACAGAAGTTGCAATGTAGATCAGTGTTAGAAGGAGGAAACAGGTACCTTGGACTTGTGTGCTAGTCCCCATGTCCCTGACTTCTCCACCTTCTGAACTTCAAAAAATAGTGAGTTAAATATCTTTGTCCCTTATCTCAGTCTGAAAGAATTTGTCATAATTTCATAATTTGCTTACTGAATTGCATATTTAGGGTTTCTAAGTACAATTGATTATTAAATTGAGACATTGTTTGATACATCCAAGAATCCATAGCTTCCCAAGTGGCAGCCCAACCTGATAGGTGATTGCTCCTACTTAGTGGAGATTCAACTCGGTTGATATGCCCTTGGAATGTTTGGTGTGAAAGGAGGATTCTGCATAAACCATTAAAACCCCATTTTCCCCTTTTTACCTTCCTAAACATTTTGGTGAACCCATGTTTTTGGACTTTTTGGCACCTTTCTGAGTATTGTGTGATAGATTTGCATTCATTCACCTTATTGCATTCAAAAAATTACAAAAAATTGAAAGATTTGAATTTTTTTTAAAAAATTGGCATTTTTGGCTTACATTTTCGCATATTTTGAATCATTTGGCATCATTAAATTTCTATCATTCACATTATATCTGATTTAAATTACAAAAATTCATCATTTATAAGTCGCTTGAATTGCATTTTCATGCTCAAATTGTCAAAAATTACTTGAAATTTTGCACTTTCATGAAAACCTAGTTTTGCATTAACTAGGGTTTGTAGTCAAAATCTTGTTTCAGATTTTTCTACCCTTTTTAAACACGCATTAGGACTGATTTCTAATTTTAGTGTTGCATCATAGTGGTCTTCTTGCAAACTTTCATGTCTAGGGTTTGAAAACCTTAAATTTTCTCTAGATTTGACCTTATCGTCCCTCTAGATTTGCACTACAAGCATGTTGTAAGGGATTTTGCTGCATTAATTGGTTGTTACTAGGGTTATTTTCTTCTTCCCCTCCTCAAATTCCTTACAACACCCCTTCTATTAGGCATTTACATTGAAAATTGGCAAAAAATTACATATTTTAGCATATTTTCACTAGGTTTTGACTTATCGACTCTTTAAATTTTCATTACAATTGTGTTGTGGAGAATATTTTTTGCATAATTGGACTGTTATTAGGCATATTAATTTCTTTCCCTCTTTAAATTCTTCACAACACCTCTTCTTTCACTCATTTTCATTTAAAAAAAGTTGAAAAATCAAGCATTTTAGGTCATTTTCACATACAGTTTTGCACTTGTTTCTTGCATAAGTTTTGAAAATATTTTAAAATATGATTTTACATTGATTTGAAAACATAAATTTTATAACTTTGCATTGGACATTAATATTACAAGACATTTTATTATGGCATCTTCATCTCATCGCTCTTTGGTATCTTTACATGCATATATCAAGAACTTTGAGAGTTTCTACAAATTCCTTAATATGAATCCTCATGTTCTCACTTATATACAAGCTATGTATCACAAAGACATATTTAAATGCTCTTCATTTGAAATCCTTGACTATGTATTGGATATTGACAACTTTACATCTCTCAAGAATGCATACCCTTCGGTAGTAGAAGATCTGACAAAACACATTGTGAATGATGAGTGTGAAAGTTCTCTTAATGCTTTGGAACTAATAGCTAAAACATATGATGATGATGATGAACCTTCCTCTCATTCCAATGCTCTCCCTAGCTAAGATGTAGCATTAGTGGATGAGAAAAGGTCTCTCACATTAAATCCTTTAGGGATAGATGTCGGGTATAATCAAGAGGAAAACAATATTAATTCAATCTTCACTAATAGACTTTGTAGAAATATTCCTAAGATGATTGTGTGGGGGCACCTAGTGTACCTTCTTGCTTAAAGCCAGTAATTAGGGTTCAAGGTGCTCAACAACCACACCATAATGTGATTTCTCACACATACAACACTTGTAATAACAAGAAAAGTAAGCAGCCACCTCATGTTCCTTTCTCCCTTCCACGTTCTCAACCTATGCTCCCTCCGCCACCTCGTCTTACTCATAAAAGTGGTCAAGAATATGATCTTGTTGAGCATCTTCGTGCTACTCCTGCTAAGATATCTCTTTGGGATTTAATATGAACATCACCTACATACCATGGAATGCTCCAAGAAGATTTACAAAAGGTGATTTTCCCACCTATTGCTAAGCCTAATGATGTAGCAACTATATTGGATAGTATGCATGCAACAAAAATAGATATTCTCTTTCAACCACATGAAATACCTATGATAAAAGATGAATATGATCCTCTTATAATCTATGTCACTGTCAATAAAAAGTTGATAAAGCGAGTTATGATTGACACTGGATCGGCTCTCAATGTTTGTGTCATACACTTACTACATAAAATCAAGATTGACACATCTTTAATCAAACCGGATAAGATTAGCATTCGAGGCTTTGATAATCAAGGTAGCCAATCTATGGGTACTATAATCCTACCTATAAAGGTTGGCCCTGTGACTTTATCTACCCTTTTTCATGTCATGCTCGGTTCACTTTCATATAATATGATTCTTTGTAGACCGTGGATTCATGCCATGGGGGCAATTTTATCTACCCTTCATCGATCAATTAAGTTTATTTATCAAGACAAGATCCACACTGTCAAAGTTGATCCTAACCTAAATGATTGTGTACATATTGAAAAGCAAAAGCAAGTTTACAATCATATAAGCTTAAACAATTCGCGAGTTGATTCATCAATACCTCTTACCATAGATAATGTTATGCAAGACTCTACACCATCGACTGCACTGTTTGGTGATGATTGGGGTTCATTATATTTTAATCCTTGCAGTACAAGGGAATATAAACTCAATAATTCTGATACATCAAACATCGCATCGATCTCATCCAAGCAATCTTTTAAAACACCTAAGAGACCTAAAGCCTCCTTGGTAGAAAACAAAGATAATACACTTACTTATACTACAAATTACAAGACCTATGAGGCTTCGCCATCTTCTAAAGAAATAGACTCTCTCTATGGTTGTGGATTTCAAATATTGTACAAAAATCAGGACTATGTAGGTAATGGATGTGGTGTAAATCAACAAGGAATCAGAGTACCTTTGCAAGTTGCTGGAATTAATTACATAGCTGGTATAGGATACCGCTCTTTGAAGCCCACAAAAGCCTCTCATTGTCCTAAACTTAATGTTAATGCAATATCAACAAGACCAAAACAACATGAGAAATATCCTAGCTATGCATGTTCTTAACATTGGGTTGAATCAGGTAAGTATTTCTAACCCTTTACCTCCATGTTGTGTTTCCCCCGTGATGTGCTATGTGTTGTTTAGGCCTCCTAGGATGACCCTTGATTCTCTTGTAAGGTCAAGGATACTAGGAGACCACCTCTGTTGTGACCCTTCTTCTATTTGTATCATCATTCTTCTATATTGCCTCTCTTCTATTTTCATTGTTGTGTGTTGTGTCTTATGGACATAGCATTGCGGTTGGTGATTTGGGGGCACCCTCCTACATGACTATCCCTAAGACACTTGTTTCTCCCCTCTTGATTTATTGCTTCCCTTCCTCTAGTGGTTCTATCTAGCTGGCGGATGACAAAAACCATATTATACTGATATGGACCTAGTGTCCCTTCAGCAAGAAATCAAAAAATGGACCTAGTCCATACATGACGATCGGGTTGTTATATATTATCCGATGCTTGGATAGTAGAATCACTCCATGCTATTTTGATGTTGTCTTATCGCATTTACAAAACATAACAATATTGTTGCTCCGTGCACTTTGTCTATCTTGGATCTAGCCTTGCATTGTTGTTTATCATGATTATATGGATGCTAACACCTTTTTTTGTAGGAAATTGTGTGTTTGTGGGAACATTTGTGTCATGCCCGCATTTCCCATGCGGTCACGACACACAACACACGTGTCATGTCCACATTTTCCATGTGGTCATGACACGAATTACGAAAAAAATTTCTACCTATCCCTAGGAACCCCCTCGCACGCGTCTGCGTGCTCAGTGGCAATATGCATAAGGTGTAAACATGTCAACATAATTTGGGGAGGTGCATTGTCCCACGCAGTCCCCTATATGATGATAGTCGTCTAGGGGGTATGTGACACGAAGTGTGTCGCTTTTAGTGTTAGAATGATTTCACTCTGAAGTCCCCTAGGTGTGAAGATGATTTCGCCAACTTCAAAACCTACACTAACTCAGGTCAAGATGAAGACGAAAAATGATTAAGAAAATAATGGTAAGATGGTCACATGATTAAAGTGGAATGATGGAATAAAAGTTAATAAAATATCGTAAAAGTTAAACCCTAGAAATCTAGGAAAATTTTGACAACATAACGCGTTTTCAATAAGCAACTTAAAAATTTTAAAATAAAACTCCAATAAGAAATTAAATAAAATTTAATAATAAAAATCTAAACTTAAGAACAAATTTAAAACAATTTAGAATAACCAAATAAATATCTTGCCAAGGTCGAATAAATCGACCTTGCATAAAAGGTTAAAAATTTGAAATGAAAATAATAAGTAATTACATGACGCCAAAAAAATTTCAAAAGCGAGTCCGTTAATAAATATAATTACGGCATTATATTTATTATCTAACTTGAATAAATAGAGAAGGGGAAAGATTAATACACTCATTCCCGTAAAAATAATAGTAAAATAGATAAATAATTAAAATGATAACATCTCGCTAGGAAAAAAAGAATGAAATAAATATCCCAACTATATAGAATTAAATCAAAAGGGAATGCTCTTCACAAAAACAAAATCAAACATTTCCCTTTAAAATATAATTCATAAGGCATAAAACAAAAATACCCAATCCCATTTAAATTAAACATAATTAAAAGAACACACAAGAAATGAAATAAGGGCAAAGTAAAATAGAGGATTTAAAAAAATAAATATAAAACACATATCCTCACAATTAAAATATTATTTTCTAGTTTAGAAAAGCCATAATCTCTAAAATATAGTTTTCCTTTAAGTTGCCCTAACTCTCTAACACATTCTTCCCTCTTGTTTGTTTTGTTATACCTCTTGTTTTGCAGGTTAGGGTTTGGAATGGAGGCGAGAGCCATGGATGGAGTTTGCTTCTACCTCCCACGGAGGTATACACAGCGGTTTTAAAACTATTATGGCTGAGTTAAAAACCATTTCTCTTTTTTTTGGTTTAAACCACAGAGTGATATATATATATATATATATACAACAAGCATTACAAAATACATTACATGTTGCAGGGGTTAGAACACTATGGAAGAGCTGCGGAGGGTCGAACGGCGGTGAAATGGAGGCAACAGTGCTGAAAATAGGAGTGTTGGCAGTGGGGGATCTGCGGACCACAGGTGGCATTTGGGGAGCGCGGGAGATAAGCAGCAGTAGTGGGGATGTTTGTACTGTGGGGAGGCCATGTGGGGAGCGGCGGATGGGGTCACGGGAGTAAGGGAGGGGTGTGGGTGGAGGCAACGCCTCCTCCCCACACCCTTTTCAGCATACAACAGCCGCGGCCCACAGATTTTCCTCGTTGTTTTTTTTAGAACTTCTGCTGTAACAGAACCCTAATGTTAATAGGGTTCGATCCTACAGTTTATCCTTTACTCAGATCTCTGGTTTAAGAGTATTATATATATATATATATATATATATATATATATACTCAGTTTGATATAAAGGTTATTCAGAAATATCACAGTTTAAAAAAAAAAATTATTTTATTGTGGTATATATATATTTTTATATGCACTTATATATATATAAGTGTATATATATATTTAATACCCACAACAAATATTAAGTCCCTGTTTATTATAACTTTCTGTAAATACACATAAAATGAACAGTAACCAGATTAAAGAAAATAGAGATGTAATGTATATATATATATATATATTTCCATATGTATATATGTATATATGTATATTTAAATATATACTCAATAACTATCTTCTCATAACAATGGCTTAAATAGCAGAATATTAACTTTCAGTTTTATAAAATAACTAAATTAGTAGTATTTTTTTTTAAGCATAAATATACTTAGATATCATTTCCCTTTTTTTTTTTTAAAGAATTCATCTAAGGTTTTTTGTAACTATATTCATAACAACACCCATAAATCATGAAATTTTCAACAACACAACAGAATGCATTTCACTTAGATAACTATCCTTCTCTTTTTTTTTTAAGGGGTCTTACAAGGTAAAATATGCATTTTCTCCCAAATTTTCCAACAGCCTAACTTACTAAACAACCACTAATAAAATGAACTTTCCATGCAACAAACAGAAAACTAATTTTTGATTTCTCTTTCTTTCTTTTGTATGCAATGAAATCTATTACACAACTATTATCTATTTTCTTTCTTGATAGGAACAATAATAGAAAAATATATAGAATTTCCCAAGCATTTCTCACACCATAAACTCTCAACCTAGAGGATAAACAGCATTTGTATAAATAAAAGAAAGTTTACATTCAATACTTTTTGCAGCCTACTCCAAGGGTAGGATAATTTAGCATAATAAATTACAACAAGGCCACTAAGGCCAAGGCTCAAACAGCCAACAATGAATGGCTAAAGCAACACAAAATGGGCTTCTCAACAAGCTCCATTTCTTCATAACACCTGCAATAAAAGAACAACAAGAGAGGAAAACCCAGCCACTTCGAAAAGCCCTCCTCCCTACCGTAGACCCGCAAGTGGGTCACCCCTGAGCTAGGGAGGTAGGGATTCACGGTTGCACACACTCAACAACAATTATCAACAACAACAACACAAAATCAACCCCAAGGATAGCACATAACACAACTCATGAAAATGAGTTTGATGGGGGTAGGGAATGGACCCCTCTACTTCAAAGGCCACACCAAAATACCAAGTCTCATGGCCTCAAGCCAAAACCTCCAAGATCACAACTCCTCAAATATCTCAAAATATACTTCCATGGCACTCTTGCCATACAAATATTCTCCATAACAAGTAAGAAGTCCTCAAGGAATAAATAACACAATATGGGAGTGACCTCAAGGAGGTTCCTTTCCCCTACTCCAAACAAGTTGAGCCTTACCTCCAAATGGAGGTGCTCTCACCAAACTCTCATCCCACACAAAAATGAAACAACAAACAACCAAAAACTACAAACACATTATAATAAAGATATGCAAGGGTAAAGAATAAGACATAGAGCTTACCTTCTAAAGCCCTAATAATGGAAGCACATTTGGTGATGAGCTCCAAGCTTCTCCAAACCTTCCAATCTCCAAAATCCCTCTAACTTCTCCAAAAATTGGTCAAAATAGAAAGAAACTCCAAAATGCAAGAACCCCACACTCCTCAACAAGAGGAGGTAATATAGGCCATCAATTTTGGCCTTGAGGAATGAGAAGGTGACACTTGTCACCTTCTCCTTCCTCCTCCAATGCCACTTGCAAGGGAGAGGAAGTGTGAGGGTAACAAGTGTCATCCTCCAATTCCATCTCAATTCTCACCTTACCCACTTGTGCTCTCACATATGTGAGAGGACAAGTGGTGAGGTGGCATTCCCATTCAAACCTCCAAGAGGATAAGGGATGCCATATGGCATCCTCTTACTCTCTCAAAGAGCCATCTCCCTCCAAGATGCTCTCACACGTGTGTGAGAGTCTTGGAGGAAGATCCCACACACTTGGGAGTCTTGGAGACCTCCCAAGTCCTCCTAGGGAAGGGATTCCCAAACATTGGGAAGGTAGATGAGTCTTTCCCAAAGCATGACTCATCTCCTACTTTATCTAATTCAAATTTCGTCACTTTGACTAAACCTTAGTTTAGAGTGACCAAAAGTGAGTTAATCCAAGGGTTAGTTAGTCCAAATTGACCCTAGACCCATGGGTAACCACCTAGGGTAAATTTTGGGACACTAAGGTTCACCAAGGGGGTCATAAATCCACTTTAAATGGCCTAAAAAAAATAAAAATAATTACCAAGTGGTGCAAGTCAATAAAAATTATACAACACTTAATATTAATTTATTAAACAAAGGGGTACTAGGCCAAAATGATAAAAATTAAATCAAGCACTTAAATCATCACTCGGTTCAAACATGATCCTCATCCCTCTTGGGAATGGATCGGTTTCACAGGGAATAACATATGTGTGAATTCTACCTCCAATTTCCCGTGGCCTGGGAATGTAAACCTGCACATCTCGATCAAGTGTCAATCATATCATGAATAATCATAGCCAAAGCAACTGGAATTAAATTCACGCCATCGAATACAACAATAATCATCTATAACATAATTCTGAATTAAACTACTTTTTCTATCACATGTCAAATAATCATCATCACATAAATAAGTAGAAATCACATCACAAAATATCATCTAATATATCTGTTATGTCAGATCACAAAATAGTATTAAAATATGATCAAATCGAATCACCATATGTCTAATCAAAGTCATATCAAAATCAGGAGATATAATCAAATCTGCATCATGAAACCATAGTCTCTAAAAGTCTGAAACTGTCATCAACTGAAATGCATAACGATCAAAATAAGGAAGAAAAAATAATCAGCCTCACAATTTGGCGATCGTAAAGTACATGTCACCTCTAGGGAACATGGGCTTTATGAGAGCTCATGTTCCCTTATGTTTTTTCTTCCTACCTTAACGTGCTTGATATCGGTACACGATATCAACCACCTTAAGGTGGGGGCATATATAAGGTAAATTGTCTGATGATTTTGGTACTAACGAAGCGTGTTTGTAAGCCCTTTGCAGAGGCAGGATGATGCATCTCTAAGTGGGATCGCATCTTTCTTTCTATATTGCAATCATGTAAGCCCTCTGCGAAGGTGGGATATCACGCATATCCTTTTATCATTTAATCCCTTCTACAAAAGGCAGGATGGTGTATCTCTTGAGCTAGTGCACATCCTTTTATTTCAAAAGTCCTCTATGGAAGCAGGACGGATCTGAGACTATCCTAACCCTTAAGCATGTCTTTGGTGATTGTTGTGGTGAAACCCAATCATCGATGTGTGCCCGTAATGTGCCTGAGATGGTGGGGGCTTAGCAATAAGTTCCTTCCATCACCTTGTTTGTCATGTTTTCTCCGTGTCTTCCGTGTGTTTTCCCCCTTGTGCGGTTAACACCCACTTGGGCTTTGTATGGCGTACTTTCCCCTCTCATGTATGTGTAGTGACGTGCTCCACTTACACTTGAGGTTTTGTATGGCATGTTTTCCTATTGGGGTTGTATGTTGTATTGTTACTTTCCATGTATTTGCATTCATATATATATGAGAAAATGAAAAAAGAAATAATCACTGCATTCACTGTGTTTTGCGTGTCTTCAATATTGTCTTCTCCATGTTTTATGTGCCTGTAACTATCTTCATCGTGTTTGGCATGTTTGTGGCGTGTCTTCACTGTGCCTAGCATGTCTTCTATGTTTGTCAACTGTACTTTAATGCATGTATTGGCCTTGCATTTATACATACATTAAAGTGGGGGCTAAATGTTATGTCAGAAAATGTCCCCTTGGGGGCTTTTCCCTCTTAAGGTTTAGCTCCCAGGTCTTTAGTGTAGGAATACACACAGGAAGCCATCATGAAGTTGCAGACTTCAGGGTTAAAACCAGGAAACAAACCACCACAAGAGAATGCTCCAACATGAGTTTGCATAAAGAGAGAATAATTTGATATATTACAATGAATGAATTGATTTTTACAAATGTGTTATATTGGCTTATATAGCCATACATTCCCATGAATTAACTACCCTAACTAGTTACGAGAATAACTTCCCAAACTATAACTTATTTTGTGCCTAAGTAAACTTAAGCAAGTAAATAAGTAAAAACCTATTTACTCTAACACCCACCCTTAAGTGCAACTTAGGGAGAAGAATTATTATGTAAGACTAATATGTAGAATGCAATATATGGGTCCCGACAACTAGGCATGGTTAGGTACCCATGCACAACTAATCATGCAACTAAATCTCTTGCAAACAGAGAAAAGGAGAAAACCATGTGGGACAAAACTCCTCTCCAAAAAAGAGATAATGCAAGTGATATATCATGTGATGTATGGAGATCTCCACAATACCCCCAAGAACTACATCCATTACGAGAATCCAATCAATAGCCCCCAAAAAGAAGGGAAAGAGAGAGACTATATATCCCCCCCATAATAAATAATCTCCTGCAAGAATGGTAAGTGTCTGAAGGCAAAATAGAATTCAATGCTTACAAACCACTTGTCTCTCCTTAGGAAGAAAAAAAACCATGTATAGATGCAGGTATGCTTCCCATTCAGGATATGCTTTGAAAGATGGAAGCATGAAGAATGGTGATAATGTCTCTAAAAACTACTCATGTGTCTCCTTGTCCAAGTAGAATTATGATGCCACAATCCAATCAAGAAAGAAGGTGACAAATTGGAACTATGTGGAAAATGATATAGAAGAAACTCCAAAGATGAAAATACTGAAATGTTTCCTCCAACCAAATCTGAAAGACAATGATGGTCCTACTAATCAGGAATGATGGAAGTCTCAATCAGTGACTCTGGATAAGAAGCCAATAGAAGTGAAGGTGGATCAACTATGTTTGAAGAAGAATCAAGACCCTCTGAAACAACCTCAACAAAAGTGTCAAAAAACTCCAAAGTATCACAATCATGGGTTATCTTCTCTGAAGAAGGAAGAGGCACTATAGGATCATCTAGGAATGGATGAATATTAGGATCTCCATATAATTCCCAAATGTGAGTCCAAAGAGCATGAGGACACTCAAAATCAACAATAGATTCCAAAATATCATCATCAACATGCATAACAATGACATTTAAGACAAGATGCCTATTATTTTTCCAAGCAAATTTATGATGAGGAGTGTTAGGTTCAGGAACAAGATTATATAAATATGGCAACAAATGAATCCCTCTAAGATAAGTAACGATGCCATCTCTCTATTTTTTATAGTTCCCCCTCTTCAAGATGATCAAAGAAGAATGTAATGTAGAACCCATAGTTAATTATGAAAATTCTTAAAATCTCAAAGATAGAACCATCACATGAATGTAGAAACTTCCAAATAAGATATGCAACTGAAAACGAAGTCCCCCCACAAATTTTACCTCTCCAAGTGTTAGGATATCCAAGTTATCAAGCAAATGCCCAAAAAGCACAAAACTCAATAGATAGTACCTGGTGTTAAACTGGAAAAAGCGCATGGATTGGATGAAAGAGCTCCTCAATACCTTTCTGACACCGCAAGAATGACAAAAATCAGAGATCAAGGCACCAAGTTACGAGCTCGAGAGTCCAAAAAACAAGGTTGACTTCAGGCTGCAATAAATACTAATAGATAGTGAAATTAGGTGGATTGACCTACACCATTGTGAGGTTGGTGGAATCACCTTTTCGATGATATATGGATCTCAAAATTCTGACTCCGGATGCCCAAGATATTCCTCCGTGGAAAAAAATACTGATATGGAGCCCACTGAATAAAAGAGGGGGCCGGATTGAGCCCTAGGGTGGATTGACCCTTGGTCACCCACGTGACCACCTGCTAATAATGGGCAAAAAAAAAATAGCCTATGAGGCTAAAATTGGAGCACCGTGATTAGGTGCAAAATGTGGGGCCAACTGACTGGGTTAGCCGATGTGTTGGTGGGATACCCTCGCCAACCGATATGTCTCCAAGACAAATCACCTAACACTAATCTATAATGCAAGTCAGAGTCAGCAACAGAGCACACAAACAACAACATATGCACGTCATACAAGCCACCAAGCGCACGGACGTGAGCCTTTACAAGTGCTCACAATTGCAATATGAGCGTTGGGCTATATAAAGCCCAAATATTTCCTCTACCCAGCAAATGTGGAACTAAAGTCCCTTATACTGTGCCCAAAAAACTACATACGGGCCCACCCAGCTTTCCTCTACGTAAACCCTAAAAAAGGCAGAATTTATTCACAAAATATGGATTCTTTTTTAGATGCATTTCTCAACCAATTTTAGAGAAGCATCCATAAATGTGCCTTTGCCCTTGCCTTGATGAGGGCGTCTCATCTCTATCAAACGAGCTTCCTACCAGAATTTGCACTACAGTGGGCTACGATGGTCAACTTGCTGGTGGAGGGCTCAACTTACTAGCGAGAAAATATGGCCTTGCATTTGATCATGTCTTCGACACCCTATTGATAAATGTGTTAGGGAAGATGATGGATAAAAACAAAATGGGTAAAGATGTGTTCTGGGCGGCAGTTGGGGAAATGTTTATGCCGAGAAAATCTAGCTAGTGAACGTGCCCCTGATTTTGGCAGCCTTCAAATAAAAACAATAGTATCGTAGCCAAGTGAACAATAAGAGAGAGCTAAACCTTTGTTGCTTGGATATGCTATGACAGATGTCTCTAAATGATAACAACTAGCTGCTACAAGTCTCTCCAATGTTGATCGAGGATTACTAATGATGAGCGCTTGTCCTCTAGGACTGATCACTGCTAAGGAAAAAAGTAAATCGGCCTGTTTGGATAATGACAAGGCCTCCAAAGATGTGTCTTAGCTACTGCGCCTCCTTTAGGATGGAATCGCCACCTTCAACATATGCAAGTTTGGCTCCCAAGTGTAAATGCCAAGGCTACTATTAGGGTTTTCTACTGTTATAAACTCAGATCTGCCACATATATGCTACGAACAACCAACTACCACCTTTGTGATAATATTTATCCATCATTGATAGAATGAAGGATAATACTCAGATTTCTACAAAGGACAATGTCTGAACAGAGAAGAAAAAAAAACAAAAAAAATGTTGCCTCTCTGATCAGATGCAGGCACGGATTGATGCCTGTGTGATAAATCTCTTCTCCAGCAGCTCAATTCTCCAATACGAGAAGAAAACTCCTTGGTTCAGGTTTTGATACCATGTAGGGATACACACATGAAGCTACAGACTTCAGGGATAAACCCAGGAAGCAAACCACCACAAGAGAATGCTCCAACATGAGTTTGCATAAAGAGAGAATAATTTGATATATTACAATGAATGAATTGATTTTTACAAATGTGTTATATTGGATTATATAGTCATACATTCCCGTGAATTAACTACCCTAACTAGTTACGAGAATAACTTCCCAAACTATAACTATTAAATTATTTTGTGCCTAAGTAAACTTAAGCAAGTAAATAAGTAAAAACCTATTTACTCTAACATTTAGAATGTGATATAAGCATCTTGAATGTTAATTTGGACTCCCGATGAGAAAACCCTTGGGTCTTGTGACAAATGGGACCTAGGGGTTGCTAATTTAATGATCCCAAAACAAAAACAAGGGGGTGGACTTGGGCACTAGTGCCCTAGTCCAGCCCTATTTTGGGTCTGCCCTAAACTTTTATGTTGGTTTTGTGGCCGTTATTTGGGTCCCAGGACAACATCTCAAGTTTGAATTATGAAATTCTTAGTGGGAATTTGTGTAGTTGCATATATAAGCATGTTTAGTGTTTCATTTGTAAACTAGAAAATGATTGAGAACTTTATGCATACTTGTGATTTGAAAGCATTCAAGATATTCATATTGCAGAGCAGAGTATTGTTATTGTGTTTATGATTATAGATTTGATTTCATCTTCTTATATGATTGAAGAGCCTTCATATGAGATATACACTTCAAGGTGACATTTATTTATGTTTGAATCATTTATCATTTAGATTTTGCCTCTATCCCGCCAAGATACGCACTCTTATCTGATAATGGTGTTCAGAAGACTTGAATGTCTCTCCAGGGCTTGACTGAGGCAAGCCTCTAAACACGACAACCCCCTCTCACACTCCTTGTGATTGCAGGTTACAGGTATCAAGTTCTGTGGAGTGGAGTTGCAGAAAGGACTGGTAGGCATCAAGGATTCAGGATCTGAAAAGAAGCAGGACACTGGAGCTTTTCCTGGACTAGGGCGCTAGTCCCCATGTCCTCTGCAATTAAATCCCCAGAAACAGAAGTTGTAGTACAGATCAATGTCAGAAGGAGATCAAGATTCCACAAAGAAATAGGTACCTTGGACTTGGGCACTAGTCCCCGTGTCCCTGACTTCTCCACCTTCCGAACTTCAAAAAATAGTGAGTTAAATATCTTTGTCCCTTATCTCAGTCTGAAAGGATTTGCCATAATTTGATCTTTTGCTTACTGATTTGCATATTTAGGGTTTCTAAGTACAATTGAGCATTAAATTAAGACATTGTTTGATACATCCAAGAATCCACAGCTTCCCATGTGGCAGCCCAACCTGATAGGTGATTGCTCCTACTTAGTGGAGATTCAACTCGATTGATATGCCCTTGGAATGTTTAGTGTGAAAGAAGGATTCTGCATAAACCATTAAAACCCCATTTTCCCCCTTTTACCTCCCTAAACACACTCAAAGGTGACAATGGAGTGTAACTTTCTGATATGTCTTCCTCAGCATCTGAGAAAGCATGTGGGTCTGCATTTCTCAAATCTAACGCGGTTGTCTCAAACACTGGATCTTCAATTCTGTGCAGTTTTTCTCCTATGCAAGGGAAGAGTTTGTAGGCTTCTTGGATGTCGATCGTAAGTACCTCTAGGGGGAATTGGAGTGGTCCATCCTGCTCTATCCATTCCATGATCTCAATTGTCTTTTCTTTGGGAACCATTTCCTTTTGTTTTGGCAATGCCTCATTTTCTAGAGTTTTGATCTCTGCGGCGTTTATGGTCTTTTCTAGGATTTCCATTCGTTTGATGCATATCGACTAAGGTGTAGGATTAGGGTCGATTAATTTGTTAGTAGGGAGTTCATAGTCTATGGGGATACCTATAAGTTTGTTTGGTGTGTTCACTTTTAACATGTTGAAAGGTTCTGGGTCTCCCTTTGCGATGTATACTTTCCCTAAATGCAAGAACCAAGCTTCCGGAAATAATGTGGATGGCACAACTTTCATTCTATGTATCCACAGTCTTCCAAGAATCAAATTATATCTTGTGTCTTTGTCTATGACATAGAATGTGGTAGGAATGGTTTTAGATCCCAAGGTCACTGGAAGGGTAATCTTACCTATGGTGGCAGCCTTTAGATTATCATACCCGCTTAGAGTATCTCCTGAAGCGGTGATATTAGTGTGTCCATAGCCCATCCTCTCTAATAGGGAGAAAGGAACTATGTTAACTATTGTCCCATCATTGATTAGGGTCCGCTTGATGTACGTATCGTAGATCCATACTTGAAGATACAGCGCAGGGTCTCCTTTTTTGGTTAACTTTGCCTCGAAAGGCATCTGTTGTAAGTTGAAAAAGAACCATGGATCTTTGAGCTCTGAGTTTAGTGGACTGATGTCGTAGTCCACATGATTGATTTTCTCACTAGGTGGTAACATAATTTGGTCGAGGTATTTTAGACCTATTTCTTTTAGCAATGTTCAGCGATGTGAAGGGGAGTTCCTGAGCAAGTCAATGAATTGAATGTGGGCATATGTCTTCTTTAAATCTTCTATCAATTCATAAGGTCCAATTGGAGCTGGTATTGGTTCCACTATCGAAATGATACCTTCGTATGCTCCTATTTTCTCATTTTCATCCTCATGGTCTTCCTCTTCTTGTTCATTGTGCATGATCTTGACTAATCCCATCATCCTAGCTTCTCCTTTTTGTCCTAGTTGCGGTGGGACTTCAGGGTTACTGCTCTGAGCTATTTTGTTTTGGTTTGTTGCTTCTGCCTCTTTATGTGTGAGAAATAGGTCCTGATAGATTCTCATGTTTGCATTTTGAGGAGCTATTGGAGTTTGGTTTTGTCTTACGTCTTTGTTATCCGGTGTGACCTCCTGTGGGTTTAAAAACATCTCTATGAACAAACATTGCTGGTCTTCCGGTAAACTTGCTATGAATCTGTTATATTCTCTACAAGATTTTGTGTTGTACCCCTTGTTCTATGAAAGGAACAAAACTGATTGAACTCGTATGGGGGTCTTTCATATCTTCCATCATTTTCGTTCCCATTTCCTTTGCGGTTCCAATTTTGGTAATTGTCTCTAGGGTAGTACCCATTGTTCCTAGGTCGGTCTATGGCATTTACATTAGGAGGATAGTAATCTCTCCCATTGTAGTCATCTCTTACCTTCTTGTTTGGGGTTTGATCTGTCACCCCGTCTATGGTTGCACTCTTATTATTTTTAAGGATCTTAATGATAGAGGCATTGTTTCATGTGTCTTCCTTCATCAACTTTCCATTTGACCCATTAACCTTTCTACCACTATCAATGGCGGCTTGGTCAATCCTCGAAGCACTTTCCAATGCTTCTTCATAGGATTTGTATGGCAATTTTTGAATGTCTTCTCTCATGTCCTTGTTTAAGGTGTGCAAGAAGAGGTCGCATAGTTCTCAGTGATCCATGTTCGGAGCACTTGTCGAGGAGTAAAGGACTTGCCTCCATCGAGTGACAAAGTGGGCTATAGATTCATTTGGCTCATGTTTCATTATGAGGAATTCTCTGATCCCTATTATGACGAGTTTGTTCATGTCGAATGCCATGACAAACTCTCTAATTAGTTATCTGAACAAGTGAATTGAAGCTTCTGGTAAGCGATAGTACCAATCTAGAGCTATGCCTTCAAGAGTTTTTGGAAATATTTTTGCCACAACCCCATCCCAAGGGAGGAGTTCTCTTATTTTCGTGGTGTAGGCTTTAATGTGGGAGATTGGATCTCCTTCTCCTTTGAACTTTGGGAGATTTGGCAATGGCTAAGGTAGTTGCACACTTATTATGTTTTGATCGAGAGTTTCTTTCAAATACTCAAGATATGTTCCAAGAAAGGCACTTTGAGACTACGGGGTTGACAGCAATAACCCTATAGGTGGGTTTTGATAACCCATTGTTGGATTTGTTGGATTGTTTTGAACAAGAGGATTCCCATTCAGACATGTGTTGTTACTGGAGTTTCGTGAATAGTAATTGAGGTAGGGGGATTTTGAGATGCCCCCTAGTCTTGTTCATGAGATTTTTGCCTTCTTTCAGGAGCAACTTGCTCTGCTTACAAGATTCTAATCCTTTGCACTAGGGTTGCGATTAAGTCTGCAAGGGTAGCAACTCTAGGTGTTTCTTCATTTCTAGGATTTTCTCTTCGAGTATTTTCATGGTGGTATGCTTCTTCTCGTGCAGCATTTTCTCTTTGCTCTTCTCACAAGGCAATTCTTAATGCCTCTTGAGCGTCTTTTGCTTCTTGCATATGTTTTTCTAATCGTTTGAATTCCTCATCAAGATGAGTACTTGATGTGCTTGTGGAAGGTTGATCGGGTCAATGTATTTCTAATCTTATCCTTCTAGCTTTGTGCGGCGCATTTGGTATGGTCAGATTATTTTCCCAAGCTGGGTTGTTGAAAGATAGAGAATGCCTGGATTCTCTTTGATCTTGTTCATAATCTAAATCTTTGTAGTCATAGAAATTGGTAATTGGTGCATCAGGATGCAGCGACACATACCTATCGAAGGAAGGAGTTTCTGGTTCTCTTGAGGGAATATTCCCTTGGTTCAAGTCAAGTTCCATCATGTTCGGGGGTGCCATAGACACCACAGAACAAATGGAACGGATGATGGCGTAGGCAATAGACGCTGAAGCAGCTATGAAGAGTAGTGTGAAAATGTTTTGAAGCTTTTGCTAAATGTTTTTGAAGCATTTTTAAATGCAAACTACAAAACCAAAAGATTATGTAATTCACGTCGGGTTCACCAAAAGATGTATGCTCAAAATTGTGACTCTGGTTGCCTGGGGCTGTCAGGTCAGATTTTGGAATGCACATGGACCCTTCCCTCTTTGCCACGGGGCGATCTGCCATGTCACTCTCTCTCTCATGGAAGTAGCCAGTCGACAGGAGGCGAGACACGGCGGGGGTCTGGGTCATTGCAGAGCTGGACTTCGCGAAGAGGGGTCAGCAAGTTTGGTGGCCTCTATTTTGTGTGCTAAGTTGAATGTTATGTTCGATGGTAGTTGTTGTAGAGATAACCCTATGACCCACTAGTTTATTATTGGGGTTTCTTCTATTCCACCTTTGTGTGGGTAAGCAGTTACTCTCGTTTATGTCCTCTTGTCTTTCAATGCGTTGAATGAGTTCATGTTGTATTTGGAGCTACCTTTGTTCTTCTATCAATAAGAGGACAAATGGATCTTGTTGTGGTAAAGTAAATGTCTCTTGTTGTTGTCGTGGATTGATTTCCTCAATCTCGTGGAGGACAACCCTTACGCACTCACCTCTCACTCCCAGGCACATTCATGAGCCAAGATTGAGATAAATGTGTAATGATCAACCTTAACTAGACTTAGGGTTTTAACCTAGGGTTTGGTTATGCTTTGACTTGTGTTTACCTTATGATGTGATCAAGGGTTTGATTGAATTGTTTATCGTGGTTTACCTCGTGATGGTATCGAGGGTTTGCAAGTTTGTCTTTTTCTAGGATTTCTATATGCATGTAAAGCTAAATGATATGCAGACATGTTTTTGTGCTTTTTTAGTTTTTTGGAAATGAAAGTGCTTCTTTAATCTATGAAAGGGGAATATGAATGCAAGCTAATATGATTTTTCCTAATGCAAGTTTAATCTATGTTTTTGGGTTTTTGATTGTTTTGAAGTAATCTAATCTAAAAAGGGAAATTGCTTCAAATAATCTAGATCTAGGAATATGAAAATAATTATTCTAATATGCATGATCTAACTATCAAGGAAAAAGCAAAGATTTACTATTCCCAAGAGCAATTTTTGGTTTTCTAATTACTATAAATTGAATAAAGCAATAGAGGAACCTGAAAGAATGAAGATTTGTGTGACTCCACTACCCTTAGAAATCCTTGATGTTGGCAACCTTGAGTCCTTTTGAAGCAACGGGAAGACCTCTTGATGACAAAATGACACAAAGAAGCAAAAAGAAGCTTGTTGAAGCTTGAAAGAGCTCAATGAGAGCTTTGGTTGAGCACAATGGCGTTGAATGAAGCAGCGTAATGATGATTAGTTAAACAATGAATAAAGCAAAAGGCACCTTCATCCTGTGAGAGCATTAGAATGCTGATTTGGAGAGCAAAAACTGGGAAGAGTTGTGTGCACAATGAATTTGCCTCCCTTTGTGCTTGAGGGAGGGGGTATTTATAGGTTTGAAGAATGGGATTGATTAAGAAGTTAACTCATTTGATTGATGAGTTAACAAGGATTGATTGAGAAGTTAACAAGGTTGATTGCCCAATGAACTCAGCTAACTATGGAGTGATAAATCAATTATAGCTTATCACTGAAGAAGAAATGAAGCTGAAAGGATGCATGAGATTAATTGAGTTGTTAATTTTTAGATCAAATGGAGCTAATTATGCATGTGTGGGTGCATGAAATAGTCAACTCCATATTAGGCATCAAAAATCATATGAACTAGAAGAAAAACAAGCGAAAATAGATCTTTTTGAGTGAGAAACTCAAGTTTTTCTGCGGCTAGAAACACGACAGGGTTGCCCCTTGTGCTAGTAGGGTCGTTCGGGGGAGATCTAGGCAAAATAGGGTTTTCTGAAGAACAGCAAATGGGAGAAGATAGAAGAGAGAGAAAGCAGGGGTTCTGCCTCTGGAAACAGGTCAATCATGTACAAGAATCCAAATCTCCACTTACACCTACAGGATCTCCCAAGGGAGATTTGGATTGGTTGAGTGAAACTGAAAACTTAAAGTGGGAGATGGAAAGGGGGAACCTCTAGAAGGCTTCTAGGGGGTGCAAAAGATGAAAAACATAGGGGAAAGGTGAAAACTCACCTACAAGAAGTTTACAAGGCTTAGGAGCAAGGTCGAAAGCTTAGAAAACGTAAATCAACAAGTGTCACAAAAAGTGTCAAAATGTGTCAAAAATGAGGAGAGAGAAAATGATAAAAAGGAAACAACACAAGAAAATAAAGAAGACACGTCATCAAGAGGTTTGCTACCTAGAGGACATTATTTCATGCTTACATGTATGTGACAAGGATTAAAATCAACATAGGGGTCCTCGTGGAGGCTATGTGTGATTTTTGTGCTTACAGGTTCGAGGTCGGGCTAGGCCCTGAGTGGGGGTTTGGGGGCAGTAGCCCCCGATAGCGGGGGTTCAAGGGCAGTAGCCCCCAAGAGTAGGGGTTTAGAGGCGCAGCCCCCAAAAAAAATTTCCCCTTTTTTTGAAGATTTGAGGTTAGTAGTTAATTTTTTGTTAACCGACAAATGAAAAACGACATTGTAAAACCCTAATTCTAAAAGCTTCCAAAAAGCTAGTTATAAGTGGCTGGTGTTAGGGTTAGCCGACAGAAGATATCAATTAAATGCAAATAAAGATTAAATAGAGGAATGAAAATACACAGAAATAATAACAGCGAGAGACAAGTTTTAACGTGGTTCACCAAAACCAAAACCCGGGCTACATCCACCAACAGAGAGTCCAATATTATTATCCAGTAAATCAAACCAATTACAACCAGCAATCCTTGCAACTCAATGCCGCTGCAAAATGCTACCATACAATATCAATCAAAAAACCCTCACCCTTAGCCGCTTTTATCAAGCCTTATGTCGGTTACAAAAATAGGGTTTTTTTATGTCGGCCAATAGAAAAATAACTCCCGACACCTTTATAAAATAATTAAAAACTCTCGCTACCCCCAAACCCCCACAAGGGGCGCTGCCCCTTGACCCTGTTAAATAATTTGGGGGGAAACCGCGCTGATAAAAGTGGGGTAAATTTAATCTCCGAGTCTAATTAGGATCCATATAACAACAATCTCCCACTTTGAGACTGATCAGACTCCACACAATATCATCTCCCACTTGGAAATTGATCATAATTGAAGAGAATTTGTGTCTCAATTTTACTGCTTGAACCTCATGATTCTTAGTTGTTCATTGAACCATTCGAGAGTTCAATGGGTTCAAGGTTCAACGAGTTCAATCATCGTTGTGACGAAGTGCTATCGGCAGGTCTTTGTTAAAGACTACCGATGACTTGTTTCATACTAATATGAGAGACCATCAGAGTGACTTACCGTATCGGTGGAAGTTGGAAATCTTATATCGATCTCCAATGTCTCACCGAGGTTGAACTGTCGGCCAGAGTTTGGATATCGGCAAAGAATGTAAGTGTTGTCCCGACAGTTATATGTTACTCCGATAGGTGTAAGAGGTGAGTCCTTCTGGTGGTCGGCGAGAGATCAACTATCGGCGAAAGGTTCTGAAGTGACTCCGATAGCTTTTGTCTCTCTGATAGTTCAGCAGTGATCGGTGAGAGATTGTTCATCAAAACAATGGAAATCGTTTGGGCCGATGGCGAGATTCTGTCCGATGAAGGAAGTTGAACTGAGAGATCAGGGTGACTTTGTATATCGGTGGGAGATGAATTGCGATCATCGATGGAGATTGCTAGGCCGATGGACTTGTAGGTTGGCTTCGTCGGCAACAAAATTGCCGACGATAGACTTATGGATCGTTTGTGGTTATAAACCGTAATATTTTTCGCAGCCTGGTGCATGTGGGACTAAAGGTCTCACTGGAATGTGAACAGTCGCGACGGTTGAAGTCTTGGTGCTGGATCAGTTGGATTGGTCGGTTAGGGCAGATGAAGCATAATGGTTTTCTACTCTTGAAAACAAATATAAAAAATCTGATGGAGTGGTTCGGTAGAGAAGAGCAGTTGAAGAGATTCGATTATATGGTTCATTCTGAAGATTTGCAGATTGGTGTTTAACTGAATATAATCTGAGAATTAATACTTGAGCAAGAGAGCTGAGATCTTTATTGTAACTGTAAAGTTTACTGTAATAAAGATTGTTTCTTGTGGTAGTGGGTTTTTTACCCGAAAGGGTTTTCCCACGTAAATTGTGTGTCATTCTCTGTATCTTGTTTGTTTATTCTATTTTGTTCTGGTGTATTCATCTGTGTATTGAATTGAAAGTTACCTGTCTGTGTTATCCCCTTTGAATTAACATTAGGGAAGCTATATTCCACACCTTTGCTTTCCTTACAAGTGGTATCAAAGCCTGGCCTGTTGTGTTATCCTTGTTGGTAGGTTTGGTTTTTTGTGTTAGTTCAATGAGTGGGAGTTCTGTAGAGGTCTATTCTATTAAATAAGAGGGCAAGTACATCAAGAAAAATAGACATTAAAAAGTTCAATGGCACAAACTTTGAGTTGTGGAAGATTAAGGCTGAAGATTTGTTGGTCGATAGAGATCTTTGGGTTGCTATGTCTGGGGTTAAACCTGCAAGCATGAAGCAAGAAGATTGGGACCTAGTTGACAGAAAAGCCAGAGGACTGATAAGATTAAGTCTTGTGGATTATGTTCTATTAAACGTCCATGAAGAGAAGTCAGCCAAAGATCTGTTGAAGAAGTTGGGAGATATTTACTAGGGCAAGTCCTTGGTGAATAAATTGTTCCTCAGAAAGAAGTTGTATTCTCTGAAGATGGATGAAGGTGCATCTGTAGCGGACCATCTGAACACATTTAATTTGATTGTTGCACAGTTGACATCTGTAGGTGTAAAAATAGAAGAGGAAGACCGTTGTATGCTTCTACTGTGTTCCTTACCTGACTCATGGGATCACCTTGTGATGGCTATTGGAAGTACAACAACCACGTTTACAACTGAAGCGATTGTTACCTCATTGTTATCTGAAGAGATGTGGAGGAAATCTTCTAAGATAGCCAAAGAGGCCCTATCTGTTCGAGGTAGATCAAAGGAAAGAGGCAAGAAGAAGGATAACAGGTCTAAGTCCAAATCAGAGGGGAAATCAAAATCTCCTGGCACAAAGTCCAAGGTGAAGTGCTGGAATTGTGGGTAGAAAGGTCACATCAGAAGAGACTGTAAAGAGGAGAAAAAAAAGAAGAAGAACTCTTCTGACAATGATTCTTCTCAGAGTGATGTTGATGCCTTCATTGCTGCCTTGGCAATGCCTGCATCTGAAGATGTGTGGCTGGTGGATTCAGGAGCATCGTTTCATATGACATCTCACAGAGAGTGGTTCACAAAGTATGAACCATATGCTGGTGGGAAGGTGTTCCTGGCAAGTGATTCAACATTGAAAATTGTTGGCCGAGGACGAGTCAGAATCCAGTTCCTGAATGGCAGGATAAAGGGAATGAATGGAGTTCTTCACATACCAGGTCTGGCTCAAAATTTACTTTCTGTTAGTAAGCTTAATGATGTTGGAGTGCAAGTTACTTTTGTGAATGGTGGTTGTAAAATAAATAGAGGTTCTATAGTACTGGCAAAGGGTGAACGCATTAGAAATCTGTATAGATTAGCTGCTAAACCAGTGTGCTGTAATAGTGTCTCTGTAAAATCTGAAAAAGCTACTGTTGTAACACATGATGCAAATTATATGGAAATTAAACTTCCTGCAGAGAAAACAATGCTCTGGCATCATAGACTTGGTCACATAGGTGAAAAAGGTTTAAAAACCTTGAAAAACAAAACCCTGGTAGATGGACTAATTGATTGTAATCTGGAGTTCGATTTCTGCGAACATTGTATATATGGAAAACAGAACCGTGTTTCATTTTATTCTAGTTCTCAAAAATCTTCTGGTGTTCTAGACTATGTACATTCTGATGTTTTTGGTCCAGTTGATGTTCCGTCTTTATCTAAATCAAGATACTATGTATCGTTCATTGATGATTATTCAAGGAGGGCATTTGTATATTTTTTGAAAAATAAATCAGAAGTGTTCAGTCGATTTAAAGAATTTAAAACTCTTGTGGAAAACCAGACTAGTAGAAAAATAAAATGCTTGAGAACAGATAACGGTGGTGAATACTACAATGCAGATTTTGACAAGTATTGTGTAGATCATGGTATAAAAAGACACAAAACTACACCTTATACTCCACAGTGAAATGGAGTTGCTGAAAGGTTAAATCAATCGTTGATGGAGAAAGCAAGAAGTATGTTGAGTTATACTGGTCTTGAACAAAGGTTCCGGGCTGAGGTAGTTGCTACAGCTTGTTACTTGCTGAATCATTCTCCTACTTCAGCATTGGTTGATCAGACGCCTATGGAGGCGTGGTCTAGAAAGAAGCCATCTCTAAGACATCTTCGTGTCTTCGGCTGTAAGGCATATGCTCATATTCCTGAGGTAAAAAGATCTAAGTTAGATAACAAGGCAGTCAAATGTATCTTTATTGGCTATGGAGTCGGTGTTAAGGGGTACAAGCTTTGGAATCCTGAAACTGAAAAAGTAATTTACAGCAGGAATGTAATTTTCAGAGAGTTGAAACCTTTGGTTAGTATTTCTCAGCCGGAGAAGATAGAAGAAAAGAAAGAAAAGAGTGTTGTTAATATTCCTCTGATCCCTGTAAAAGAGGAACAACAAGCACCAAGTGTAGATGGTTCAGATGTGAGTTCAAGTAGCTCTGAAGATTCAGATCCAGAGCAAGAACCTAATAGGTATGGATTTTCAGTACATGATTCAAGTTGTGCCTATGCTTTACTTACTGATACTGATGAACCTAGGATTGTGAAAGAAGCTATTAGCTTACCTGATTCAGATTCTTGGTTGGAAGCCATGGATAGCAAAATGTCATCGTTGGAGAAAAATGTAACCTGGGATCTGGTGCCCTTGCCTGAAGGTAGAAAACCTGTGGGTTGTAACTGGGTATTTAAAAAGAAATATGGTCCATATGGTAGTGTTGATAAGTACTGTTGGTTTTTCTTCTGAATCAGCATCAGGGTTTGCCAGCTCCTATGCACATGCAGATTCAGCCAACTAATACAGGAGGTTGCGTGAGCTCCTCCCCTTCACTTCTGGTTCTGCCACACCAAGGGGGGTGTCCCTATAACTCAAGATATAACCTTGACTAGCTCAAAGATAGAAAGATCTAACTTGACAGCAATAGGCTGAATACTCTCATGTATGGACCAAGATCTGTATGATAGATCACAAGGTGGGCAACGTTCTTGGACATATATGTCTGGTCAGGTATGAGAGCATGCAGGGGTTTTCCTACTCCTAATCCTACAACTAACAGGTGGAAGTGATGAAATGGGCGGACATAATGTCCGGGATGCAAGACAAGCGGTTTTGGCTCATAACTACTGATCCAGGAGCAGACTGGTGCCTATCCATTGGGCAAGGAGTCAACTAGACGTATACAACAAATGGTTTGCAACTTTCACTCAAGTTTTAGGGGGTTGGACTGATGCTTGCCTTACAAACATCACCCAAGAATGGGTACCTAACTGCCTCTACTTACAGATATCCCTGCTGACATGCAACCAGATTCAAAAGAAAGAGAATAACATGCAGCAAATGGAGACAAGCAGATAGACACATGCAATAAGCATTTTTCATATAACATTAACACTGAAACTGAAAATATGTGCAAAATACATTCATGTTGCAACTCATAAACTCCAAAATGGGATAAAACAGCCAAGATCATGCCCTGTTCTTCATTATTTACACAAAAATGCCTCAGGCCTTCAACAACCTAAACAATGGTAACACAGTCTGCCTATATCGGCCAAAAAGTGTACCACAAGCAATTAATTACATGGTTGACCAAAAATCCTGCCAAATACAAATCTCAGAAGGAATGGCGCTCAGAAGTTATTGCTGCAGCAGACAAGGGAGGCCTCGAGCCCTGTGCTGCCATCTGGAAGTCTTCATTCATAATTAGACAGCTTCACCGTTTGTACCATCGCCCATACCTCTACTACAGTCGCCATTTATGGCTCAACCACCCGCGGCTGACCTGGAAACCATCGCAGCACTCAAAAAGGAAATTCCCGCCAAAACACACTTTATTGAAGTTTTAAAATGTGCAGGGAAATTAATCCCACATGCAAGGTGCGAAAACCACTTCAGCACTTTAAAAACATGGCCGCATGTAAGATCGGTGTCGAGCGCTTTTGCCACGCTCGACACACGCCTTTCTGTCCAAAAGCCCATCGGCCAAACTTCTACCATCGGCTCACCCCAAAAAAACTCTCATCGATCTCAGTTGTCTCGCTGACCGCGAACTCCACACTTCACCATCGGTATGACTAAAGCCATCGGCAAGCACAAAAGATCCTTCGCCGACAACACAAGTCACCCCGATGGTCCTTCAACAACATCACCTTCCTCGGCAAGACGACCACCATCGGCCCAGCATCTCAAACCTATGCCGATATGCAATTTCCTGCCGATGCCTTCAAAAATCCTGATGACGTCATCATCATATCCTGCTGACGTCATTAGCATATCTGTCTACTGCACACCTCCTCATATCTGGATGATGTCATCGTCATATTTGCAACATCAGGGGATCTCCACAAGGTGACTAGTGTTAGAAATATGACCCCCCTCAGACCTTGATGACGTCACCACATATCGGCATCAGGATGATATTCGGAAGATAACCGGATATTTGGAAATATCATCCTGATGCACAAATATCATGCTGCACTGTAGCTCCACGAAACATCAGGGTGATGTTAGATCATACCTGATATTTGGAAATATCACCCCGCACTAGACAATGCATGAAGCCGACACGCGGATATCTCCCTTTGGAAATATCATGATGCAGACAGGCAGAAAAGCGGATATCACCCTGATGTTCAAATATGATGACCCTGATGAATATCGGGTCATGCTTAGGACCTTGCAGCAACATCATCAGGATGATGACCGGAAACATGATGATGATGACCTCCTCCCCTTAAGAAAATATGATGCTGCAGCTGAAAAATACTGAGGAGGTCAACACTTAGGAAAATTTTTGGATTTTTTGGGAAGGTGCCTGCATGAAAATTGCTAAATTAACTGACAGTCAATTCAGGCACCAACAAGTACAAGGCAAGACTGGTTGCTAAGGGGTATTCCCAAAAGGAAGGTATTGATTATGGAGAAATCTTTTCTCCTATAGCTAAGCTGACATCCATTAGATTTCTGTTGTCACTTGCAGCAGCATATGATTTTGAAATTGAGCAGATGGATGTGACAACAGCATTTCTTCATGGAGACCTTGAAGAAGAGAAAGATTTGGCTCAGCCAAAGCAAGTATATTACCAATGTTCTTGATAAGTTTCATATGTCTGATTCTAAACAGTTAGTTGTTCCAGTTTTGTAGGGAACGAAATTATCTGTTGAAGATTGTCCAGAATCTTCGAGTGAATCTGACGACATGAAAAGAGTGCCTTACGCAAGTGCTGTTGGCAATTTAATGTATGCAATGGTCTGTAGCAGACCAGACATTACCCAAGCAGTGGGAGTTTTGAGCCGGTTTATGGTGAATCCAGGCATATCACATTGGGATGCTGTGAAAAGAGTTATGAGGTATTTGAAGGGAACTTCTGATTATGCTATTTGCTATCATGGAAACTCAGTTGGATCACAGAGATCTATTAGCATTCAGGGATATGTGGATTCTGATTGGGCAGGGGATATTGACAGTAGAAGATCCACCAGTGGATATGTATTCACGTTAAATGGTGGTGCTATCAGTTGGATGAGCAAGCGGCAAGCTGTAGTCGCTTTGTCCACAACAGAGGCAGAGTACATGGCAGCTACTCGTGCATGCCAAGAAGTCGTCTGGTTGAAGAGGTTATGTTCTGATGTTGGTTTTAATGCAGGGCAGATACAAATTCATTGTGACAGTCAAAGTGCTATATGTTTGGCGAAGAACCCTACTTTCCATGCTAGGACAAAACATATTGATGTCCAATATCATTTTGTTCATGATATGGTGGAAGACAGGAAGGTGAAGCTGGAAAAGGTTGACACTTTGGAAAATGTCGTTGGTGCCTTAACTAAACTAGTGAGTACGGCCAAGTTCAAATGGTGTTCAGATGAAATGGGTCTGCGGACCCATAGTTCTCAATAATAGAAAGAGGACTAAGAGGTAGCAGTAATCTCTTCGACAAGTGGGAGATTGAAGAGAACTTGTGTCTCAATTTTACTACTTGAACCTCATGATTCTTAGTTGTTCTTCATTGAACCATTCGAGATTTCAATGGGTTCAAGGTTCAACAAGTTCAATCATTGCTGTGACGCAGTACTATCAGCAGGTCTTTGTTAAAGACTACCGATGACTTGTTTCATAACGATATGAGAGACCATCGGAGTGACTTACTGTATCGGCAGAAGCTGGAAATCTTATACCGATCTCCAAGGTCTCACCGAGGTTGAATTGTCGGCCAGAGTTTGGATATCGGCAAAGAATGTAAGTGTTGTCCCGACAGTTATATGTTACTCTGATAGGTGTAAGAGGTGAGTCCTTCTAGTGGTCGGCAAGAGATCAACTATCGGCGAAAGGTTTTGAAGTGACTCCGATAGCTTTTGTCTCTCCAATAGTTCAGCAGTGATCGGCGAGAGATTGTTCATTAGAACAATGGAAATTGTTTGGGCTAATGGCGAGAGTCTGTCCGATGAAGAAAGTTGAACTGAGAGATCAGGGTGACTTTGTATATCAGTGGGAGATGAATTGCGATCACCGATGGAGATTGCTAGGCCGATGGACTTGTAGGTTGGCTTTGTCGGCAACAAAATTGCCGACGATAGACTTATGGATCATTTGTGGTTATAAACTGTAATAGTTTTCGTAGCCTGGTGCATGTGGGACTAAAGGTCTCGCTGGAATGTGAACGGTCACGACGGTTGAAGTCTTGGTGCTAGATCAGTTGGATTGGTCGGTTAGGGCAGATGAAGCATAACGGTTTTCTGCTCTTGAAAACAAATATAGAAAATCTGATGGAGTGGTTCGGTAGAGAAGAGCAGTTGAAGAGATTCAATTATATGGTTCATTCTGAAGATTTGCAGATTGGTGTTGAACTGAATATAATCTGAGAATCGATACATGAGCAAGAGAGCTGAGATCTTTATTGTAACTGTAAAGTTTACTGTAATAAAAATTATTTCTTGTGGTGGTGGGTTTTTTACCCGAAAGGGTTTTCCCACGTAAATTGTGTGTCATTCTCTGTATCTTGTTTGTTATTCTATTTTGTTCTGGTGTATTCATTTGTGTATTGAATTGAAAGTTACCTGTCTGTGTTATCCCCTTTGAATTAGCATTAGGGAAGCTATATTCTGCACCTTTGCTTTCCTTACAATAATACCGCTGACCCTGTAGCTCCCACTAGAAATAAGCACCCTGGACTCTATTGTTCTATTTTTTTGTTTTCAGTCTTGAAGACCAACCAAAGTTGAAGAGGAGCTCAGCTTCTCCCTTGTCACTGCCTTCATAAACATATCTGCTGGATTTTCATCTATATGTATATTTTCCAACCGTAACTGTCCATCATCCAACACCGACCGAATGAAATAATACCTCAACTGTATGTGTTTAGTCTTTGAATGCAAGGAAGAATTCTTTGCAAGATGTATGGCACTCTGGATGTCCATAAACAAATAATTGTTAGCCTATTGTTTGCCCAACTCTTCCATGAAAGAGTGCAGACATATCATCTCCTTGCTTTCCTCTGTTGCAGCTACATACTCTGCCTTTGTGGTGGATAAAGCAACCACCTTTTACAACCTGGAGATCCAACTCACCGATGTCCCACCTACAGTAAAGACATAACCTGTAGTACTCCGTCTAGTATCAATATCCCTTGCCAAATCTGAGTCCACATAGCTGCTAAATCAGTATTAGAGCCCCCAAAACATAAGTGTTTATTGGATGTACCTCTCAAATATCTGAGAATCCATTTTACCGCATTCCAATGCTCTAATCCAAGATGACTCATATACCTACTTACAACTCCTACAGCATGTGCAATATCCGGTCTCGTGCATACCATGGCATACATTAAAATTCCTACAGCTGAAACATATGGTACCTTGGACATTTTTTCTTCCTCCTCTTGTGTCTTAGGACACATCTCCTTAGTTAATTTCAAATGACTAGGCAAAGGTGTGCTGACAACTTTTGCATTCTCCATATAGAATCTCTGCAACACCTTTTCAACATAATCAGCCTAAGATAGAGTCAATTTTCTGTTCTTCCTATCTCTACAAATTTTCATACCAAAGATTTGTTTCGCTGCCCCCAAATCCTTCATAGCAAATGATTGTGCTAACTGTTGTTTTAACTCTCTTATGTGATCCATGTTAGACCCTACTACAAGCATGTCATCAACATATAAACATAAAATAATGTAGCTGTCATTATCCAACCTCTTAAAATAAACACAATGGTCAGAATTACACCGTTTGTAGCCTTGCTCAGCCATAAAACTATCAAATTTCAAGTACCATTGTCGAGGTGCTTGTTTCAGGCCATACAAACTCTTCTTCAATCGGCACACATGTTTCTCCTTACCTTTGACCTCAAATCCTTGGGGCTATTCCATATATATCTCCTCCTCCAAATCACCATGGAGAAAGGCAGTTTCAACATCTAGCTGTTCCAAATGCAAATCTTCAGCAACCACAATACTTAAAACAATACGAATAGAAGTCATCTTAACAACTGGAGAAAAAATATCATCAAAATCAATGCCCTTTTCTATGCAAATCCTTTTATAACTAACCTGGCTTTAAATCTTTTTTTACCTCCATATTTCTCTTTCAGCCTATAAACCCATTTGTTTGGTAAAGCCTTTTTACCCACAGGCAACTTACATAATTCCCAAGTCTGATTTTTCAGCAAGGTGTCCATTTCTTCTTTCATTGCAAGCTCCCACTGAACCTTTGTATCCACCTGCATAGCTTCATCAAACCCTTCGATTCACCAGCATCTATTAACAAAATAGAATACAAAGAGGGAGAAAACCTTTCAGGAGGTCTACTTAGCTTTGTTGACCGTCTAACATTCACTGGAGTTTGTGGTATTTCTTGTTGTTGTTGCGGAGCATGAGGAACCACTGGAACATCATTATCTAGAGTATCATCCAGCACCACATAATCATTTTCTTTCTTCTCATGCTATTGCAACTGATCTTTGTACAACACCTTCTCATTAAATACAACATCTCTGCTTCTCACAATTTTTTGATTTTCAACATCCCAAACCCTATAACCAAATTCATCAATGCCATATCCAACGAAGATACACTTTTTTGATTTTGCATCCAACTTGGTTCTATTTTTAGAATCTATATGTGGAAATGCTTCACATCTGAAGGTTTTCAGAAAAGAATAACTCACCTTCTTACATGTCCATGCTTCCTCTGGAATACCACAACCTAAAGGAACTGAAGGACCTCTATTAATTAAATATATAGCGGTGTTGACAGCCTTTGCCCACATGTTTAAAGGTAGCCCAGCATGTAATCTCATGGTCCTTGCACGCTCCATTATTGTCCTATTCATGCGCTCAGCCACTCCATTTTCTTATGGAGTCCCTGAAATCGTTTTCTACCTACGAATTTCATTAAAGGAACAATAATCCTCAAATTATTTGTTGCAATACTCACCAGCATTATCAGATCTGAGACATTTTAATATTTTACTCGTCTCATTCTCAACCAAGCTTCTCCATTTCTTAAATGTTTCAAATACATTAGATTTCTGCCTAAGGAAATAAATCTAAACCTTCCTAGTTGCATCATCTATGAATGTAACATAATACCGAGAACCACTGAGAGAAGATACCTACGCTGGTCCCCATACATCTGTATGCACAAGCTCCAACTTTTCATCTTTCTTTTGCTTCCCATCCTTGAGAAAACTGACTCTCTTTTGTTTGCCATACACACAACTTTCACAGAAATCCATATTAATACATTTCAGACCTGGTGAAACTTTCTTAGAATGAAGTACCTTCATACCTTTTTCACTCATATGCCCAAGTTTGTTATGCCACAGTGTTGTCTCAGAACCTGTAGCAAATGTTTCTGTATCTTCCTGTGAACCTACAGCAATTGTTCCTAAACCTATTTGTTTTTTCTCTACAACAACTAAAGTAGAAGGAACAGTATGACCTGTAAAAAGATATAAGGTGCCTACTTTCACACCTTTTGCTACTATTAAGGCACCTCTTGTAACCTTCCAGTTTTTATCAGTAAATGTAACAATGCAACCTTCATCAGCTAGCTACCCTGCTGAAATTAAATTCCTACTCAGCCTTGGAACGTGCCTTATCTCTTGTAGTAGCCAATGATTCCCATTCTATAACTTAATCTTGATTCTTCTCGTTCCAGCAATCTGACAAGGTTCGTTATCTCCTAAATAAACCAGCCCAAAATCCCCTTAGACATAATCAAGAAAATAACTTCTATGGGGCGTAGCATGAAATGAGGCCTCTGAATCTAAAACCCATGAATCATCAACATTATCTAGGGAAAGAATCAAAGCATCATCTTCAGATTTATTACTTACCACATTTGCCTCCTTATTGCCTTCCTGTTTGTCTCCTTTATTCTTTCGAGACCAACAATCTTTATTCAGATGACCTGGTTTCCCACAGTACCAGCAAACCTTATGTCCTCTGGATTGGGACCTCTTGTCCTTTGATTTTCCTCGTGACTTCCCATGACCTCCAGAACCTTTTCCTCTCTCCTTTGATCTACCCCTACTTTTTGCATTCAAAACACTACCTGATGTGGACCGTCCTGAGCTTTTTTGTCGCATTTCCTTGCTAAGGATAACACCAACAACATCATCAAATTTCAAAGTGTTTGAACTAGAGACAGAGTTACTTACAGCCATTACCAAGCTATTCCAACTTTCTGGCAAAGAACATAAAACCAAGAGAGCCCTCACCTTTTCATCAAATTTTACTTTTACAGAAGTTAACTGACTGGTAATCGTATTAAACTCATTTAAATGATCTGTCACAAATCCACCTTCAATCATTTTTAGATTAAATAAACGCTTCATGAGAAATACCTTATTTGAGGCTTAGGGTTTTTCATACAATTTAGCTAAAGCTTTCATCAGTTCACTTGTCGTCACTTATGTTTTATTGAACGCCACAGATGGTGTCAGGCACAACCGAATGGTTCCCAGTGCCTTTCTGTCCAAAAGATTCCAATCCTCATCAGTCATTGCTACCGGTTTCTTGGCTATTCCTTCCAACGGCCTCCATAAATCCTTTTGATAAAGATAAGTCCATCTGCATCTTCCATAACTGATAGTTCTACCCATTGAATTTATCTACCTTCAATTAACCCTCGTCCGCCATTGCTCCCACTCAATCATGAGACCTTCTTGCAAACGATAATCAAACACAACCCGCTCTGATACCACTTGTTAGGGTTAGTCGGCAGAAGATATCAATTAAATGCAAATAAAGATTAAACAGAGGAATGAAAATACACAGAAATAATAACAGTGAGAGACAAGTTTTAACATGGTTCACCCAAACCTGGGCTACATCCACCAACAAAGAGTCTAATATTATTATCCAGTAAATCAAACTGATTACAACCAGTAATCCTTACAACTCAATACCGCTGCAAAATGCTACAATACAATATCAATAAAAAAACCCTAACCCTTAGCCACTTTTATCAAGCCTTATGTCGGTTACAAAAATAGGGTTTTTTTATGTCAGCCAATAGAAAAATAACTCTCAACGCCTTTATAAAATAATAAAAAACTCTCGCTGCCCCCAAACCCTCGCAAGGGGCACTGTCCCTTGACCCCGTTAAATAATTTGGGGGGAAACCGCACTGATAAAAGTGGGGTAAATTTAAACTCCAAGTCTGATTAGAATCCATATAACAACTGGGATGTATGTTGTGGTATGGAATTCACAAGATTGTAATCTATTTTGCACTGGATAATAAAATCATTGGATGGTTGAGTTTCTGTGGATGTAGCCCATTTTAGGTGAACCACATTAAAATTCGTGTTGATCTCTTTTGTGTTATTCTTCATTGTTATATTTGGGTTATTTAATCTGCATATAATTGTTAATGTTTATTGCTCTAATCTACCTGAACCCTAGCATTGTGTAGCACAGCGCTTGGGTTCGTGACAAGGCTTAACCACCTCCCGTGGATTCATTAACTCGAGCAATTGTATCGGCCATTAACAAGTTGATCTTTTGGCACAACGGCAACCATCTTTCCAACAATTGGTATCAGATCTTGCGTCACAGGTTCGAACCCCTTGCTTGCGTTGGGGGGGATTGTTGCAAGGTGTGCGCCCTTGGTCTCCTTGTGCTGTGTACTGCAGCGCTTGGGTTCGTGACAAGGCTTAACCACCTCCCATGGATTCATAACTCTAGCAATTGTATTGGGCATGCATTAATTAGAAGCCATGTGTTTGATGACAAAGCATCGTCTGCAGCAGAAAGGGAGACCCTCATAATCAAGGGGTTGAGTCCATAGCCTATCCTCCACCATCAAAACAATATCCCTAAGAAGAGCCTTGGAGGTATCGATATCCACTAAAATACTGGTGAAATTAGGGTGGCCCATGAGGTTAGTGGTTAAATCAACCTTCAAAATATGACCAATAGCATTGCCAATGGCCTCATAACAAGAATCCTCCCAAAATTGAAGAGGGAGATGGGGAAGTCTAACCCAAACAACCTAATATTGATCGATTCCAAAAGTGGATTAAAAGAGGTAGACCATGGCTTGAGCGAGAGGGAATTCTCACCCCACGTCCACAACCAATGATCCAAAATCAAGTCCCTATCATGTGAAGAATCAAATGTTGCAATAAAAACCCCTAGCACAAGGGTACAACTCAATTTTCCCCTCAACAAGAGGTCGCCAAGAGTTTAAAAGCCACAATTGCAAGTCTAGAAGAGAGGGCCACAAGTTGGTAAATCTACAAACCAAGCCATGAGAAGCATAAAAGTGTTCATTTTCAATCACATCCTGACCACACACGATGATAGGGGAGGATTGAGAACAACGGATGGGCTGAATTTTGTTGCATGGAGGGTGAGATGGAGCCCCCTTCCTAGCAATGGTCACATAGGATGAAGGGGAGCCACAAGCCAGACCCTTCATAGGAGCATAACCATCTTTAGAACTAGGGGAAGCAACAAGCTTCATGCCACCAATACAGTCACCATTTTTGCCCCCGAGACTAGGCCATCATCAAAAAGCGCACAAAAGGTGGGCAAAATAGGGTCGACACGTGAAGGACAAGGTTGATGCTAGGGAGAGCAATCACAAGCAAGTTTGTAGATGCCACCACCATGGGAGAGACGGCCCTCAACCCCATGCAAGCACCAATAAGTGCACCAAGTAGGAGAACATCTAAAACAAGAGCTAGGGTTCATGAAGGAGATTGGAGCAGTGACATTCTTACCGAGGTGTTGATTCTTACTTTTCATCAATGTTGCAAATGTAGAAATGTGTGTTTAGCATGCAGATTTTAGTGTAGGCCCTAAAAAATGCTTCATATGGTGTCCAAATTAGAAAAGGACTGCATATTTGGATTGTCCTTAGAAAATACTACAATTTCAAAAATATAGTGCCTTATTTCAAATTCAAATGCAAAACTTATGGCTACGAAAAGTTAGGATCTTTGTTAATTACGAGATAGTTGTTTATGGCATTATTTGGACTATTGCAGCACATTTGTATCTTGATTCTTGGTCTAATCCAAGAGTGAGATCACTCCATGGGTTGTGTTTAACTTATGGTAATTGATTGAAGTCATTTAAAGTGTGTTTGTATTGAAAACAAGTGTCTTTCTTGTGTTGAACTAATTGGCAAGGCAACAAGGTAGTGATATTCCTACACATAATTGATCGTGCTCTACATTAAAAAAATTATGAGCTCTTCTACAATGTTTTATGTATGCTTTTGCAAGATACAAGCAAGAAAATATCATAGGGGAACAAGTGGTTTAATGACTCAAGTAGTTACAAATTCATCTTAAAAGAGAATTGATACTCTATTTTGTTTGATTGTAAGGGCTTTGTATATGTATTACAAGATTCCTTTTGGTATGAAGAGGCTTGTACCTAGAGTTGTTCTTGGAGAACCACAAACAAAAGGATTTGTTGTTGCTCAGGGAGGGCTTATTTGTTACAAGAACAAGGTGGATTTGCTGATTTAATATGTCAATCCTCAAGAACTAGTGGGCTTATGTTGTCTTGTGAATGTTTATAAGGATACAGAAGAATGTCAAAAGACCCTAAAGACCTAATGATCTGAAGTTCAAGCATACTAGCACATGTGGAGAAAAGGAAAAAACTTTGTTGAACAAAGGTGTAGAGAAAAAGGATAAGAAAAATAGCATGGAAAATCAATATTGTCCAAGCACCAAGAAGACTCCATTTGAAAGAGACTATTTAGAGTTTGATATTACTGATGAAGATTGTACAATAGTGTTATTGATCAAAGATATCTAGATGAAAGTTGAAAAAAGGCAATTTTGTCTCTTCTAAAGTCTAATATGACACAATTTTGTATTAAGATGTATATTATCAAATATATTTCTTGAATTTGTTGTATATGTTGGACTTGGAAAGAAAACTTCTAGAATTCCTTACCTAAGAAAAACCTTTATATGTTTAAAAACTCAACTCTATAGAGTTGGAAACTATTAGAAATGATGATATTTACTTAATACAATTCATTTTCTACTCTTTCTTCTTTATTCCTAGTTTTCTAGTCATGAGTCTATGACTTTGTTCTTTGAATACTAAACTTATGAATATGTAATGAACTCAAACATGTGTTTCAAACCACTGGTATCTCATTAATGGTGTAATGGTGCGATGCTTTACATGATCAATATGAACAAATTTGTGCAATCTTGAAATGAACCCCAATCTTGCACATTAATTAAGTGATCACTACTCACATTTCCCATGGTTTTTGTGTCCTTCGAAGATGTTTCCTCCTGTATGTTGTTTGCGAATGATTCAGGCAAGCTAAGAAAAGATTAAAATTGTGTTTATGTACTTGCAAAGTGTTGTTGGAGAATGAGGCCCACCATGCTCATCCTTGCCCTTCTCTCTCTACCTTTTGCATTTTTTATCGCATAGTTAGATTAGGCTTAGTATAAGATTAGTTAAACTTGATTTAAGATTTCAACGTGTGTTTATGCAAATTGATAAATCAATAGTAAATCATAAATATAAAAATATAAAACTCCATGTTGAGTGGCCATCATAAATGAAACTATCGGTGATTTATATGACTATCCCGAACATATGAGAGCACCTTTTGCGATCAAAATCATGAGGAAATGGAGGAAATTGTTTCTCCATTGAATTAACATTTAGTTAGCAATCTAAAAATTTGTGTCTTGCATTATTAATGATTGTAAAGTGGATTATATGGAATTGTATGTGCTTATGGGCAATCTACAAATAGTTATAAGATCACACAGCCAATGACGAGCAATTTTACCTTAGGATTTTGCTCGAGCCCTTGAACAAAACATCTTAAACACTCATCTATCGAGTCATTCAAGTGCTAAATCCCATAAACCCACATTAAAGACTCGTGAGGATAATGTCCTTGCAAGGAAGGAAAGAATCTTGTTTCAACATAATGGAGTGTCAAAACACCCATCAATAAACTTGAGAGGCTCTCTCCATGTTCATATTGACTTTTTTTTCAAGCAATTTTCTTTTATTTAAAGTATTTTTTTAAGAAATGGAGAAATCTAAAATTGACCATGTCCTTACAACACTTCTACATCATCTAGTCATCCACCTTCCTAAGACCACCTTCTGTCACCTTGTGACATATTTATTCTATTTCCTAAATTAATTAAATGAGTTATATTTATTTAATTAATTTAAACCTATTTATTTAACTAATTTAAGTCTATTTATATTCACTTATATTAAATATTATATTTATTTAATTAATTTAAATTTAAATCTATTTTCCTCATCACTTTAATTAATTAAATCCATTTTCTCCAACACTTAAATTAATTAAATAAATTACATTTTATTTAATTCATTTTATCTTCACACATTATCATTTTATTTTCCATTTGTTCTCAACCTCATCTCCTTGCCACAAATATTAAATAAATGTCTCAAAAGTCAAACTAAGTTTTCATCTCAACCACTCATCTCATACTACATCTCCAAATCCTAGCCATTCACATAACAATGCCCTAGAAGCTTCATCCTTATCCCTAATTTATCTCATTAAATCTTAACCATCTATTTCAAATAACACCTTTAATCTTAACCATCTATCTTCACCTCTTAAGTTTAATTCTAGCCATCCATCATATCAATCAAGTATCTATAAATCAAACATCAACCAAGTCATTATCATATAGTCTCTATATGATAAAGTTATGTTGCAAAATTGAGCAACCAACATATATAAATCTTTATCAAAATATCATTAGAGCAACAAAGTGCAACAAAAATATTATTGTAGTAATACTGTTTATTTGTTTCTATTTCATTTTTTATCTTATGCATCTTGAAAGTTTAAAATATGGAATAGGTGTCTGTTTCTATTTCATTTCTTTAGTCCTATACAACTTGAATGTCATAAGTATGGAATAAATGCTTGTTCCTTATTTGCATTTCCATATTTATGCATACACAATAACTTTGCAACGCTGTACATAGTTCAGTTCATATTTTTTATGTCTAGAAAAAATTGCAAATACTCAGAGGTAATGCCATTCTTTTCGAAGTTGTCCAGAGCAACATTGTCCACTAAAAAGAGTTGCCAAATTCAATTACTATTAACTAAGTATCACAACTTTTACATCACGACAAGTATCACCTTCTTTACAACAAAACTCTTGATCTCTATCCCCTAAAAGTCAAATCCAAGACATGGCATCTAAGATAGACATGGACTTGACCTGCTAAAAGTTCAAGCATTGTCAAACCTGCCATAAATAGGATTTCTGCAGAGCACTATAGTAAAAACGACAAAAATGCAAATGCCAAGAATTTTGCGAACCTAAAATAAACAGCCCAAGAATGAAATTCATTTGGGTTCCGTAAAAGATATGGTAAAGCCTTAATAGAAAAGATTTTGAAAACTTCAACTAGAAAATGTTTCGAGAGTTCAAAACAATAGTAATGTTAATCAAAGTAGATGGAAAAAGGAAACACAAACTGAAAAGTTCGATTAAGTATAACAATCAGATGAAAACATGCTCAAAATGTTTTCCCAAGGAGCAGCCAGAGAAATTTTTACTTAACCTTTACGCAGCTATTCGTTTTCAAAAAAGTGAGGCATGAAAAAAATATAAAAAAGCTTATTGCACCAATCAAACTTAAAACGTCAGTAATCAAGATATTTCCACAGTCCATATTAGTAATCAAGAATGCTTTTGGATATAATTGTGAGTTTTTTATATCAACATTTCAGATCATACTGCATAATCCATCATCAGGATCAAGAAAAAACAAATGATCTGAAACGTTGATGCTAAAAACTCAGTTATATCCAGAAGCTTTCTTAATTAAAACGTTGGTGTTAATATCAGCTGTGGGGATGCTATAATTGGTAATTGAAAGGGTAGGAACACCAGCTACAATCTTAAGATCTTTATCATAACTGTACAAGCATAAGACTGGTTCACATTTAGCAGAAATTTTATTTTAACAACACTGCAAGCCAGCTGCAAGCAAAACAAGGCATTCTGAAGTCTGCAAGTATCATGAAACTGCCGCAGTATATTAAAGAATAAGGTGGCTAAGTTAAAGAAACAATTGTAAGGAATGGTAAACTTCCCTACATCTCAGAGAGAATTGTCATTACTGTAATTATATATCCCTTCAAAGTTGTAAAACTCCACATTGGGAAGTTCTGAAGTTTCTCAAATGTAGAAAAAGCAGTTTATCCAACTTGACTATGTTCACAGCATAAAACATTTTGTAATCAAATGAATGCTTTCGGTAGAATAAGAATTTAACCCTATTCTTAAATTCATATTTACCACGGTTAAGGTTTATGTCATGATAGAAGGCCAAGTTAAAGGGTTGAAAAGTTGAAAAGAGACATTGCAGATCTTCTACATTCCCTAACAGGCATGATGACAGCCTTCTCAGATTACATAGATAGCCGGTAAAACTGGCAAAAAGTGACCAATTTATAGATCTGAAAGATTAAAAAAGCACACATTACCCGGTTCACTTTGATAGATTTAAGCTAAAGATTTCCAGAGAGTCATGATAGCAGCCATCTCAACTAACACGCTTTGTTAGTATTAACTTCTGGGCAAAGCACTCAAGAAGTGACTACGTTAAAAAGTTGTGAAAAAGATACGTACATGTTGCAGGTCCTATACTTTTCCTGTGATATATTTTGAGCTCAACATTCTCAAAAGGAATGCTAGCAACCTTCCCTATCAGTTAATTAGTTGAAAAGAGGAAAATAAATACGCACATAATACAGCCATTCCTATTGTCTAGCAGCAAATAAGTTCGATATAAGTGATGCCACGATTGACTACCTAATCTTCTTTAAATTGAAACAGAAGACATACACTAGCTAATCCTCTCGTATATAATGAGTGATCTTGGTGGTTTACTTTTCCAGCAGGGATTCGTTCACATCAAGTGGCTACAGAGACTTATTTTGAAGGAAACCTGACTATTGGTAGCCAAGCATGACTTTGCGGCACTTATAATAATCATTTCTATAAATATACAATCCTCAGCATCATCCCATTAGTAAACTGTACATAGGTAACAAAATTCACCGTATACAGTTTGTAGCCCTTGATGTCAGACATTAGAGTCAGTGTTGTATGATTCGACCTCGCCAGTTTTTATTAAAAAGCGAGATATGCCAGCTTCTAACTTGCTATGCAATAAAGCTAAAGGTAATTTCAAAAATCCAAAATCCCTTTCCACTCCTAGCTGCCAAATTGCATTTTGCTGGACAAAAAATGCACATCAAAAGTGAAATTTCACTTCCAGTTCCAAATTTTAGGATATGCCATCTGCTCAAGTTAATGATATAGAAAAGAGACCCAAACTTCCGGACAAAAACGGGCAACAAAATAGGCATCCCAAACAGATCAGCTTTTCCACATCAATCTATGAGCCTTCGACAGTTTAACTTTCTGGATGTAGAAGTATATTTTCTTATACATGTCGAAAACCCAGAAAATTAGGTAACGAAATTGACCGCCAACATCTTGTGCATCAGTTGTCCTTTTTTAATAAATAGCTCAACCATCCAGGGGCTGCCTCAACTACTTGATGGCATAATAGGGTTTCACTACATTCGATTATTCATCCCCTGGCGATGATGCTGTGGCACCGGTTTACCATGAAATGGCCTTACATGATTATGACCTCGTTTGGGTAGGTCTTCTATTTCCATTACTTGAACTGTGCGTTGCTTCTTGGCTGCAAAAAGCATTACTAGTTCATTAGGTCACTAGATTCATGGGTTGTCACGCACTTCATAATTTAAGTGTTTCACATACAAGAACAATAATGCATCCAGCATTAAAATACACACCCTTTTCTGCTTGTTGGTACCCTTCTTGAAGCCTTCTTTTTGATGCCTCAATCTTCACTGTTACTTCAGGGCAGTATAACTTCTGCAGAAAAGATATCACAAGCAAGACTTCAAAAATAAGTTGATTTTCAAAGTCTAGCTCCAAATAAGCAAAGTTTGTGAGCACATGTTTTGCACTATAAGATTCATCTAAATGAGAAATTCAAAAATTAATTAGAAGACATAATTATCTTCACTTCCTACATATTTGGAAGCAGGTCCTGGGTACATCATTTGTGGTTTAAACTTACTACCTAAATGCAATCAATGTTGGCATCAAAATTCAATTTCAAAGTAAAGTAATGGTCTATAAATGGCACCATTCATCATGGTTTATCTTCAATTGCATTTTACTGTAATAGTTTGCTTACATGTTGAGAAGTAAGAGAGCTAAGCTTGATCTGCTTGTCGGAATCTAACTTTTGCTGCACATTCTCTTCATAGGACCTCCGTTCCTGGCTTACAATTGGCGGTCTTCCAGGACTAGAACTGACACTTCTCATCGCTGATTGAATTTGGGGATTGCTTCTTAACCCCCCATTTTTTATTTTATCTGTCACAGTTTCTTGCTTGCTACAGTGACTTACACCCCTTTTCAAATAATATGGGTAGTCTGGCTGTTTTCTTTTAGGCACTTCTTGTACTAAAAGTTGCTTTTCGCCCTCTTCATCGCCATCATTCTCAGTTGTTTCAGGAATACGAGGGTCTGTGTTGATTTTAAAAACAATAACAGAGATACCAAGTCAACATAAAGGAACAGCAGAATGAAACTGAAGTATTCAGAAGCAGTGACATTGCATCAACTAAGACAGAAGTACTCCATAAGCCTGTGTTTCCATGTAATGAATTATGAAATACAGCAAAAGCAAAGGAACACAATAGAAATGGGGAAAAAGAACTTACTTCCATCATCATCCATACCATCAAAGAACTTTAATCCCAATCACATGCAGGTTGCAATAAACATCATGTATATCAGCGCCAATATCAACAAGCTCAAATAATAAAAAACAGTTATCAATCTAAACATTCTAGGGTGCAAGAATTTCTCATAAAGGAAGAGAAATGTTTTGCATCCCTTATTCAGTGTGTGCTTGGCAAAGCAACATATATTATAATATTACAATATTATGGTACAAAGACCGATTTGACTTTCATGCTTGTACTACCTGGGATATTTCTATTGAAGTGGTCTGAGTTGCCAGAAAGGCAACATCCTCAAGTGGAGGGGAAGGGAGTCCATTTTCATCATCAGCGGTTGCAGGTGAAACAGAGTCCGTAGAGGTTCCTGCAAATACAAAAACTTATGCATATTATAGAAGTTGTGCTCTCACAAAACCTACCAATAGAATGGAAGGAAAAAGAATAGGGAAAAATTAAATAGTCTAATCCAACATGAGAGCACACCTGCTATTGCAGCTACAGCAACATTTCCAGCAGTTTTCATCCATTCATCTGCAAGCTCTTTCCAGCTACTGCAGTGCAAAACGATAGTAAATATCTTAAAACAAGGAGAACAATGCACATAAAAGCTGCCACTAAAATCAAGCATCCTCTCTTAGTTCAATGAATTGCTTCCTTCAATGATATGAATAAAATGATTTTGGAATTAAAAAAAGTTGTAATTCATCCCTGAACTCTCCACTATTTTCTACATTTAAAAAGAAGATCTTTTCAGCTTATTTAGTGCAACATAGAAAAGCATAGTAAATATTTAGAACTAGCTCCAAAAGGCGGTCAGTTCCTACAGTTTCAATGAATAAGAGAACATGGAACAACAGGAATTGATTTGGGCTTAAACAAACGCTGGAATTCATCCATGGATTCAACATTTAACTAAAATGACCTTTCAACTCTTGCATGAACCAAAAAGGTAACAAAATTTTCCCTAGGCAAGTCTTGATTTACCTGACAAGCTTCTTCGCCATAGAGCAAATTGTTTTTGACTTGTGCTTCCGCAACCTATTGACTTTCCTACCAATGTCAGTTGCCTGCAATTTATTGGATATTCAGACAAGATCAGAAAAATGTTTGACATCAAACCATGTTTTGAATCTAAGCAGTCTAAACTTAACCTAGACATTAATGTTGACGAGTGGCTAAGAATGGCCACTGGGACAAAAGAAAAGTATGCAATAGAAGCCCAGAGCATCATATGCATTACCAACCAAAGAACAGTAACATAAAGCAGTAAAATTTTCATAAAGAACAAAAACACGCAGCAGCAAGTGTTAGTCACGTAGCCCTAACTAGGGCACTAAAGGAAATACCCGCTTGTCCTAAGACACATACCTTCAGGATTTCAACAGACAATTGCATCAACTCCAGTCTTCTCAATGACTCTGTTAGCTGACTATCTGACTGCAAGACAAAATGTGGTTCTTGAGAGACATGAGCAAACCCTAATTTCAATACCATAAATTCAAAATGAGCTGAAATAATGGAAATTTAATGTGGTTCAGATATATTAACAAATCCTAATTTCGTTAACACATATTCAAAATGAGAAGAAACAATAAAAATTTAGCGAGTCATTAAGATAACATGAGCAAACCCTGATTGAACACCAGAAATTCAAAATGAGATGGCAGGAAATGAAAATTCTACCTCATCCTGATTTGCAAGAATGTCTTTGATCCTGAAGACCTCTCTGAGAATTTGGGATTCTTCCTCAATTTCTTCTGTCAGAGCTTCAGCCTCGTCATAGCTGTAATTGCTGACCCTATTCCTGTCTGCATCATCAGTACTGCTGGTGACTTTATTATTATTGGAACCCTTATTAATACCATCATCATCTTCATTTTCGCCATTATCAATATGATCTTCAGGTTGAATAACAGCAGCATCACATTCGCAGCACCTGAGAGACCTAGATGTGTAAAGTCTCTCAGCGATCTTATCTCTCCTTCTTCTAAATTCATTAGGGCAATCAGAAGCTGCAACAAGGATTGCATGTTCAATTACACTGCATATATCAGCCTCCGCGCCCTCAAAAAACTTCCGCCATTTTTCCACAGATCCCATTTTATGCACTGTCATTTAACCCCAATTCCGAGGCCTCCTCAGAACAAAACAACCCCTGGACTCGTGTTACAGATAAGGATTAAAGATGCAAACGCACCCAATATACCAACAGGTAATTCAAATTGACCAACCAAGAACTAGAAGCGTTTGAATATTGGATGATCTTATACCAATCAATCAATCTTTGCTTAGAAACCTCAGAGATCAGGTCTTGGGTGTGACCTAATTTGTTTGGAACCTCACAAAATAAAACTTTGTGTTCCCAAAAAAATCCCTAAGAAAATCTCTAACTTATTCGAAACCTAAGAAAATCCCCAAAAACAATAAAACGTAAAGATCAGGTCATGGGTATGGACTAATTTTGTTTGAAAATCAATACAATCATTGAAAAAAAACTCAGTGATCGGGCCTCAGGTATTACTAAAATTCAGAAAAACAACACAAAACGGGATGAAACTCAAAACCCAAACGTTTTTTGATCGGACAAGACAGGTTAAAAAATAGTTTTAATTTTGTTTGCAGAATAAATATAATACCCCAAAAAATAAGGTAATGGATTTTTCAAAAGGAAATGGATATAGGATAGGAAGGGATTGGATTGAATTAGAAAGGATTCTATATTTTATTTTGTACAAATCTTCTTTAATTTCAATTTTCTGAACTTCAGAATTGGGAGCCGAGAAAAAGCTATTATGTAAGCCGCAAAAATTGTTACAGTAGAGAAGAAATTTTGAAGCTTAAGAAATGGCGGATTGGGATGGATTTTTGACCGCACTCGAGCGAATAAATCGCTGAATTTCAGTACAAATGAGCAAAACGCACGGAATGTAAGATGGCAGCCGTAAAATCTACACCGCCTATCTATTGGCCAGTGGTCAAAGCTGCGCACCAGTTAATGAGAAGTTGCGCACGCTTTAACGTTTAAAGCTGCGTAAGCTTTACCGCGAACCTTTTTCGGGGCGAAACTTGAAAAGTTAAAACAAAGCGGGTTAAAATGTAAACCGCTTTTTCCAACAAGAGGGTTTTTCGCCGGAAAGCGGTTTAATTTAACGGTTTTTAGAAACAGCTGTTGTTTTTTCCCAAAATAAATACAAGTTGAGTCGGAAGATTTTGACTGGCTGAGCACTGACACGTAGACTGCGAAATCTTCTTGCCGAATAAGATCTATATTTCCATCAAGCACGAAATCTTTCTATTTTGTTTTTAAAATATTATTTACATCAACACTTGTATTAGGAAATCCTTTGTGGGGCCCTTAAAATATGAGCAAAGTTTTGTTTTTTCTATTTTATTGGTTGTTTTTTTTTTAATAATGGAGTGTGATCTAAAATGTTATGTAAAAAATTCTATTATTACAGTCAGAAGCAGCAGTCACTTGTATTATTACAGTCAGAAGCAGCAGTCACTTGTATTATTATAGACTATGAAAATATGGTGTCTCTAATAATAAACTTGGTTTTAAACAATTGATTTACTTTAGAGTTCAAGGAATGTGATAAGTAAAAAATTAACAAAATTCTTTTAAAGTTACATTTAATAGTGTAAAGGATAAAATTGTAGATCAATCTTATGTTTGCATTTTGGTTTATAATGATATATGTTGTTGTAAATCATGGTAGATGGTATCTTGAGATTTGTCTTTATGTTAATTTGGGTCATTCTACTTAAGGGATAAAATTGCATATTGATCTTATGTTTGCATTTTGGTTTATATTATTTTAGATATATGTTGTTGAAAATCATGGTAGATGGTATCTTGAGATTTGTCTTTATGTTAATTTGAGTGATTCTATGTGTAGACACAAATTCAATTTCAACATGAGATTTGACTATATTCTCCAAGATCAATCTCCCTGTTTTTAGACTTCATATTTGTGTTGGCTTGGATATATAGACCTACAATGCAATAGAACAAGTGGTGTTGACATTAAGAAATATTTTAAAAGGCAAAACTTGTCTCTTATAATTAAATATAAATATAAATAAGTATAATTACTAAGCTAAATGAAAACGCGTTTTTTTATTGTAAGTTTTAAAAAAATTCACTCACTTTATTTTTATTTTTTTTATGTTATTTGATTTTTATTTATTTTCTCTCTAAAAATATTTTATTTTAAATTTATATTTCTAAAAGCTAAAACAAAAACAAAAACAAAACAAAAATTCTTCCTTCTTTAAATTCAAATTTTATTAAAAGAATGGGGTCAAATTAATTTAAGTTTAATTTTAGAAAATAAAAAATATATATTTTACAATTTATTTTTATTTTTCTTTCTTTAAACTATAAATATAAATAAGTATTTAATAATTTTTTAAAATAAATATTTATTTTATGATAGCTTTTGTATTTTCTTTCTTTAAAATTTAAAAAATATTATTTATTAGTTTTTTAATTTTTCTATTTTCAAAAGAACAATTTATATTTTTGTTTTCTCAAAAAACAAAAAAATGTTGAAAGTAAAATTGAATAGTGAAGGCAGGGTCTAAATTTGATGGTTGTATGGCCTATTTAGTTATTTTTGCCGTAAAGTACAATCAAAATTTTAGGAAGATTGTACAACATGAAAGGGGAGATTTCAAATAGATTGTCAGATTATGAAAATTATTTTGATATATATTTAGTTTACATATAATTTTGTTTATAATTAAAATGTCTTGGTATTTGAAAAGTAAGTTTGAATAGATAATTGTCATGAAACATTTGCTTGACAAACGGGGTTGACCATCAAATTTAGGCTTTGAGTGAAGGAAAATTTTTGAAGGTAAGTTTGAAAAACATTTATTTTTCTATTAGTATATGTATCCAATAGAAAAATATTTCTAGTGATGTTAGCTCTCTTAACCCATTTGTATTACCTGGGAATTGTTGATGTTTTGGTAGCTTCGGGAGGTAAGCCTAAAATCAAGTTGGCCAAGAAGAGTAAATTAATAAAAGGCCGATCTCCCTTTGTGAATAGTCACCTATCCTTGGAGGATCGCCTCTCTTGGGTGAAGAGGCATTTGAGGAGATATAAAAAGGAGATGGAAAGGGAGTTAACATCAAGTAAGAAATAATTGCATTCTGATCTAAAAATTTAACATGGTATCATAACCAGGCCCAGGCTAGGAGCCTCAAGCACACGAGAGGTGTGGCTTAAGGGGGGGTGTTGGTGTTGGAAATAAGCCACACCCAGACCGACGATGGACTAGTCCAAGTGGGGGCCAGTAGCTCAGTGGTAGAGCACTCCAATAGCGAATGGAAGGTCCTAGGTTTGAGTCCTAGTTGGTCCATGTCTCAACACGGTATCAGAGCAGGTTTAGGTATCAAGACGCTGAATGCCATCATCTTCTCAATCAGCACGGCACGGGGCATGTTCATAAAGAGAGAATTGCTGAAGAAATCTGGGAAGGTATTAGCAAGGTGATGGAACTCCGGTTATGGGCTTCTTATATATCATAAAGAATATCGGCGAACCTGTTGAATATGCAAGGCATGTTGACCGTCTTGGATTCCCCCTTGTGGTTCTGTTGAGTGCAAATGAGCCAGTTACAATTTCCTCATCACCGGAATGACAATGTTGAGCCCCGATCAAAATTATCGGAGAGAAAAATGTCCCTATCCAAGAAATTGATGCTCTGTGCTCCTCTAATGCTAGGGAAAGTGTCACTCAACCGGTTCCCCTATGATTCTAGTCTTGTTAGTTTCTATAAGCCGCCAAGTGCTTGGTGAATCGAACCCTAGAGGATGTTGCTATCAAGAGATAATTGCTCTAGGTTGTGTAAAGCCCCCAGCCACTCAAGAATGTTACCAAAATTAAAATTAAAAATTAACAGGCGTGAGGGAGAGTTAGGCAGTGGCATGCAATAGTTGTGTGGAGTTGGAAGGGGTGTACATCGAGTATTTGCAGAGGCTCAGGAAATGGCCAGTGTTCCCTATTGGACTACTCATGCCTAAACTCTTGCCACTCCCCGTTGATGACATTTGCTTGCAGTGGCTCGACAGGCAACCCGCTGCTTCGGTGGTGCTCTGTCTTTTGGCAATGAGTATATTCTCAAATCATGTTAAGTCAAGGCAGGGATCTTGCAAGGGGTTGTGAAGTCTAGGACTCACAACTAAGAGGGAGAACCAATGTTTGGTACATTGGGTGCATCAAGAACAACAGGGTCAGAAATGGTGCTAAGAAAAGCAATCCAACTCAAGTAAATTTGCACTGATGATCAGATGGCTGATATTCTCACCAAGCCTCTTGCCAGAGTGAAGTTTACATATTTTTGGGACAAGCTTGGAGTAGTGGAGAATGTCACCCTTGCTGAGAGGGAGTCTTAGCATCAATAATTTGTGTTATCTGATATAATGTAGTTTTCTCTAAGACGGAGAAATTTGAGGTGAAAGCCCTTGTCCATCTCTGAGACGGAGATGTGGTTCTTTCCACCCTCTGGGAGTAGCCATGGTGGACATCATGTTGAGTGACTCCATGACAATGTATTTTTTCCACTAATGGGAGTAGCCATTGTGGACATCACGTTGAGAGACTCCGTGATGATTCTCTTGTACTTGTGTTTATCCACCCTCTAGGAGTAGCCATGGTGGACGTCATGTTGAGTGACTCCATGACAACATCACGTTGAGAGACTTTGTGATGGGCACTTGTGCACATGCTTCTTTCCACACATGGGAGTAGCCATGGTGGACGTCATGTTGAGTGACTCCATGACGACATCACGTTGAGAGACTCCGTGATGGGCACTTGTGCACATGCTTCTTTCCACACATAGGAATAGCCATGGTGGACGTCATTTTGAGTGACTCCATGATGACATCATGTTGAGAGACTTCGTGATGGGCACTTATGCACATGTTTCTTTCCACACATGGGAGTAGCCATGGTGGACGTCATGTTGAGTGACTCCATGACGACATCACGTTGAGAGACTCCGTGATGGCCACTTGTGCACATGTTTCTTTCCACACATGGGAGTAGCCATGGTGGACGTCATGTTGAGAGACTCCATGACAACATCACGTTGAGAGACTCCGTGATGAATCCTTTGTACTTGTGTTTTTTCCACACATGGGAGTAGCCATGGTGGATGTCATGTTGAGAGACTCCATGACAACATCACGTTGAGAGACTCTGTGATGGGCACTTTTGCACATGTTTCTTTCCACACATGGGAGTAGCCATTGTGGATGTCATGTTGAGAGTCCATGACACATCATGTTGAGAGAATCCATGACAAAACATATGACACATCTCTGAGACTGAGATGTGCTTCCCACAATTGGGTGTAGCCATTGTGGACGTCATGTTGAGAGAATCCATGACAAGACATGATACCCTTGAGAAGGACTCAAGGAAGACTTTTTCTATACCTCCCTAGCTAAGAGGGAGTGTTAATGTTTGTAGCTTAGGGAGGTTACAGATTTCATGGCTGAATGGTTCTAGCACTAGAGAAAACAATACATCCATTGGCCAACTCCCTCCTTATGCACTCCAATGACAATAGTTAATGATAATAACTATTATTGATTATGGAAAACTGATTTGGGAAAGCAATCGGTCAAATAAACTAAAGATAAACAAATTGATTCCATGAAATGGTGCCTTTTGAAAGGGTACTGGCTGATGGTAAGAAAGCAACCCTTCAAGGCATATAAGGACTCAATGGAGACATTGCTATACCTCCCTAGCTAAGAGGGAGTGTTGATGTTTTGGTAGCTTCGGGAGGTAAGCCTAAAGTCAAGTTGGCCAAGAAGAGTAAATTAATAAAAGGCCGACCTCCCTTTGTGAATAGTCACCTCTCCTTGGAGGATCGCCTCTCTTGGGTGAAGAGGCATTTGAGGAGATATAAAAAGGAGATAGAAAGGGAGTTAACATCAAGTAAGAAATAATTACATTCTAATCTGAAAATTTAACAGGAATAACCACTCTACTTGGAAGAATCGTGTACTCCTAAGAAGCTAGATTATTTCTAACTTATTTTCAACCATTAAGGTCAAATTCTTTTACATTTAATCCAGAAATGGCACATGAAAATTTTGACAATTTTCTTATCTATTGATGAACAATTATATATCAAGATTACTCAACAATTATACATCAAGACTACTGATGCCTAAATATATGGTGGAGAAGTATTTATCAATCCCTTAGATGTTGGAAGAGTTAAAATAACTTTATTTGATTCCTTGATTCTTTAATTACATGTATGGATTTCAAGTTATCAACTTAGTATGGTAAAGGGCTATTGGGAAGAAACATTAAAATAAGTTTCTATATAGATAGATAGTTAGTGATGGAAATATAACTGCTTGATCCAAAGCGAATAGTGTTAATGGGAGTAACATGTATCAACATTAAACATTGTTATTGAATCAATTGTACTAGCAAATGGATAATTAATAAGTATTTTCACCATAATTGGATTAGTAGTATCATGTAGATATAAGTAAGAAGCATCATGTTTATATTCATTGATCCATTTAATTTTTAAGAGTCCTCTTATGTTTTGTGTAATTGATCATTAATGCTCCAGATGATTCATTGTACAAATTATGATTCATTTTGGATAATGTAGATGGTGTTTTATTTGAATAGTAGAGATTTTTTATAATTTATTTGGGTATCATTAAAAGACATTAGCTATCATACTATAATTATAAGAATTCTATCAAAACTAAATGGGAATCACTTGTCAATATGTTTTATTTTTCTAATGGTATTTTTGCTACCATTATAAGTAAAATTGGTATGTCACTTGTCAATATGTAATTGTATTAAGACCTTATGTCAAAATGGACCCAAAACTAAATGAGAATTGGTGTAGGTATTGCTAATTTCTCCACTATAATTATGTGTAAGTTTATAAGGTTGAGCATTTAGAGTTTCTACCTCTTTTGTGGAAGAACACTGACACAATATTCTTAGCATTGAATATTATTGCCAATAAATTATATGCCCTTTAAATATAAATATATTGCATGGATCTTGAGCTAGCTTGTATAAATATATTACCTCGTAATGAAAAATCTAATTTAAAGTTATATAAATCAATAAAGGAATTTGTGAAGAGTAAAAGAAGAAGTAAGAGCCCAAAGTAGATGGCTAACAATAAGAGTTTTAAATTCCAATATAAATCACAACCAACATTTGTTACAAAACCAAAATCTAACCAGATTTGGGATTACGGATTAGTGCTCTCATCCCAATTATTAGCATGAATCTTACTTTTCAATTAATTACTATACATTTTACTATAACAATTAATTAATTATAAGCATCCTAATTCTACATCGAACTCTCTTTGATCAAGGGGCCTAGCATTAAAACATTTGTCCATATTAGCTATGCCTAAAGAACTCTCTAATTTTGCATATTAAGTGTGAATTTGGGCCTATCTATCAACAACAAAATTCAATAGCATTAAGTGGGTCCCCCATCCTTTTGAAAACAAAAAATAGTTCTCTTACCAAATCATTTCAATCATATCTATTCAAGTTGTTGGTCACTCATAATCATTTTCTCTCCATTAAACCAAAGCAAACCCCATTTGGTTATTTAAATTATAGTTGCAATTATGTTCATAGTACCCACAAGAGGTCTCCATCACTCTAGTATATTACATTCATTGAGGACTCATACTATAATGCACTAAAATATGAAGGCTATGCTGGCCATTGCCTCATGATCAATGTTAGACCTAAGAAAAGATGCCACAATATTCACCCAATGTAACATGAAGCTACTCCACCAAAAGCAATGAATGGAGTTCAATGAAATTTCTCAACTAAAATAATTCTTAAGAAGATGATGAAACAAAATTTTTACCTAGCTTGCATATAACACTAAAGAAAGCTAACATAATAAATTTTAAACCAAAATGACTACAAAATTCACCTAAACCAAAAAGTGCTACAACTAGACTCAAACAAGGTTCTATTGGGAGACCAAATTATTTCCTTAACTCGCATTAGAAATCCACACATATGCACAACATACCCAAAAAAATCACCAATTTCACTCCAAAATCCTAATTCACTTGAATTGGATGTTTTGTCACATTAATTCTATGGTAATTAAATAAATATTAAAGAAGGAATGTTTATATTCATAAAAGTTGCAAGACCATCCATGTTGCAAGATAAGAAATTGAAGTTAATGATTTGAATTGAAAGGGGAAAGGGATTATAATTATTTTACAAACTATAAGAGAAATGAAAATGTGTAAAGTGAGTTCAATGAGAACCCATATATTTCCACAAATGGTTGTGTGTAGAATAGAAAAATCATAGGAGCTAAAAAAATAAAATTGAGTAGAGCTACTAATTCTAACCCATTTATATAATGTGCGTACTAAGTTGCGAGTAGGAGAAACATCTTAATCCAAATAGGATCAAATTTTAAATAATGCCAATACCTAATTTGCATGATTTCAAACCAAGAAACTGAATATTAATTTGCATGATCCTAGTTTGCTATATTCCTAATTATAATAAGGATAAGCACTTGTGGCATGCTTAACCTCAATATTTTCATTTATTAGTCTTAGTTATTCCTTAAGATGACTTAGTTAGTATGAAGGGGTGTGTCCCTACATAGTTATGCATATAAATAAGGAAGAGGGACTCTCCCAACACATCGCATCTTCTAATATTGAATTCACATATTATTTTTTGATTATTGGAGGTCATCCCCTCAAAGTGGCTTTTTATTTTTCCAAGTTTTATATTTATTTCTAAGAAATATCATAAAACATAGTTGGGTTGATAAAGCACATGACTTGAAACTACTTTTAAATGATGAATACTAACTTATAAAAAGGAGGTCCACCCAAGATTTCCAAGACAATGACATGGTGTAATAAGTAATACCAACGACATGTCTATTTGTTTAATACTATGATAAGAATGAAATTTATAAAAACCAAACCTACAAAGTGTGGAAACAAGGCAGATAATTGAGAGGGGGGGTGAATTAGTTATCTCAAATTTCCTTAACTTTCTTTTCTTTTTGTGTCCTAATAATCAGAGTTGCATCAAAACATGAAAGCATATGTAATCATAAGAACATAAATAAAATCAACATACATAACACAAGGATTTTTATGTGGAAACCCTATTGAGGGAAAAACCACGGGGTAACTAACCCAAGATTGTATTCTTTGTTAAAAGAATAAAGGAGTACAAAATGGCACTTGCCAATTAGGGCTCACTGCTCGAGCACACTGCTCACAAGAGGCACACTGCCTACAAGAGACTCACTATCTACAGAATTTACAGAAGATAATCAAGTGTTTGAACTGATAAGAAGCATCTACAAATGCAAGAGTTTAGTTTCAGTTAGGCACAATACACTGATCTGATGCACTTCATCCTTCCTCTATTTTAATGTTGTTGATCTGTCATATACCGGACTTGAATTGTTTCTCTCACACTTATCCCTGCTCTTTTTCACACTTTATTTTAATTACTTGTTCACCACACCCTCCTACATACTGGAATCCATCTGGTATATATATCCGCATCAAGGATTTCATCAACTTCCTAGTTGGCAACAAGAACACTCAAGATATTTGCAAGTTACTGATCTGTCAGTTGAATCCATGCTTGATTTGTGATGCATATCAAAAACATAGGCATAGAAGTCATTAATCATGTCAGCCAACAATGTATGATCCCACAAATTGCTTGATCAACACCTTTCACTCATTCGGATTGAAGTCTGATACTCTGTCAGTCAGTTCTTCCTCTGTCTGCTCTGCCTGACTGGAACCCAACACTCAGATGCTCATATCTTTTTCATTCTTTATCACTAGAGGCTAAATCTCTGGAATACTGTAGTCATGATACCCCTCTTGACTTGTCCAAGTTTGCAACTTACTGAGTTACACCATTTGAGAGATCCAGACCTGATTGTCAGACCTTGTTACATACTCTGTTCTTGTTCACCGGACCAAAACAATCTTCAATCTGACTTCTGGTATAGGCATACTATGTACTGCGGATGTGTGGGATAAACTTTGTTGCCATCAATGACAACACTTATGAAGCCACACAGTGTCTCTTGCCAACAATCTCCCCCTTTGGCATTGATGGCAACACTTAGTGAAAAATGGCTAAGTGTCGCAATAACTCCCCCTTGGCTGATGCTCTGTCTTTTGCACTATTTTTACCAGAGCTCCCCCTTAGCTAGATTCCACATTTTTCACAACTCCTCACTCCCCCTTTGACATCAATGGCAAAGGCAAAATTCGCATACCAAAATTTGCAAAAATTGTCCTATATGCATAAGTATATATATACTATACTTACATATACTTAAGTATATCTGCAAAAGTAGTCTTCAGCTATACAAACTCTGTGGCCCAGCTTTGCTTCATCCTATCCAAAATGGAGATGTGACCACTCAAAAAAAATGCATATGCTTCTGCCCTTCTTAAATCTGTCGGATCACTGGTCCGGGCTGTGGTCTGAGCATCTGCCAAGGCCTCATGCATTGCCTCTAACTTAGGGATAATTATCACTTTGAGTTCACCCATTCTATTTTTATGTTCTTCTTTTCTTTGTCTAGCCTCTTTATTTCATTTATGATGACAATAGCTTGGCATTCTTGATTCATTAAAGAGGTAGTAAGGGGATCAAAATTCTGAGATAAACTTGACAGTTTTCCTTCTTATTCTTTCACTTTCTTCTCAATGCCTTTCGTCACTTTGGGCCAAGATAAACATAATTTGTATATGTCCCCGCCATCTTTAAGAGCATTTTCAAGGCTCTTTATTCCAATGTCTAGGGTCCTCCTATCATTAGCAATGAGTCCTTGCACTTCAGTGAATCTTTTTCCTAGAAACTCCTTCCGGACCTTTGCTTCTGCTAATTTCTCTCGAGATTCAAAATGAGTGCTAATAGAATTTACCAAAGATTTTACGTTACTAGATGGTGAGGCTGAAGGATCCTTTTGGAAGGATGGCATGATCTTTTCCAGCATCCTGGATGCAATCTCCAACAATTTACAGTCTTCCATGTGAGATTTCAGGAGTTTTTCTTTTTCTTTGGCTTGAGCAAAAGATGTTATTTTCATTGTTTGAACCGGAGAGAGAGAGAGAGTCAAAATTTAGTGGCCCTTGAAATAGCTCAGGTTCATCTATCTCCATCATTTCTTTGTTTAAGAAATTCTTTACTGCCTCTGCAGTGTCTCTTGCTGGTGATTGAGTCTTCTTTTCTTTTGGGATATTAGAACAGTCATCATTAGTCTTTTCTGCTTGTTCTTCTTCTTTTCCCTTAACCTCTTCTTCTTCAATCACCTTCTCTTCTCTTCTATCTTCTCCTTCAGCTTCAGAGCATGGAATGTCTACAGTGGGATCCGGAGGAGAGATGTCACCGGTGTTTATTACTTCATGAACTTCCTCTTCCGAAACAGAGGAATCCAAGTCCTTAGACTTCTCTTCATCTATCCCTTTTGATCCTTCTACGTTCTTGTCAGAAGATTCTTCATTGGTTACATTTAATCCTTGAACATCCATGGTAGAAGGTTCTTCAACTGTTTCCTCTATAATAGGAAGATTGAATCTTTTCAAAGCATTCTGGAGGATATCTTTTGTTTCACTTGCTACTTGGTCAGTTTCTCCAAGAATAAGTTTATTCATTATTGCCTTACTCTGGAACTCATCCTTACAACCCTTAAAAATCATGTCCATTTGTTTTGGAGTGATAGAAGGATAAAAATGAATCATTATTTGTTCCTGAATCTCTAGGTCTTTTGCCTTTGCATTCTCTTTTCTCAGTTCAAGTACCTTTTTTAAACTCTTAGGAATTAATGATATAATTTCAATGAAAGCTTTATTGTAAATGTTCAGGTACCTGATAGTAGCTTCTTCCAAAATTTTCTTGTCAGTATCACTGTATTCATCATAAAACTCTGTTACTGGCTGTAGGTTCCCATCCACAGCAACTACCTTGATGATGTCATCAATGGAAAGAGTGGGCTTTTCAACAAATTCCTCTGCCTTTTCTTCCTCATTTTTACTAGCAGAGAATTCCCCAGATGTTTTCTTCTTCTTCATTTTCTTGATTTTTGTTGTCTCTCAGATTTGCACCCTTGTTGCAGTCGTAAAACTTTAGCAATCTAGAGAAACATGGGAATGATCTCGAAGTGTGGGACCTTGCAAATTGAGATCAGACCTCTGAAGAAGGCCGGCTTCCTCTTTCTAAGCCTAATGCTTAGAGAAATGCATCTAAACCTAGTGCTAATGCTTGCTGGGAAAAGGGTTAGAAGGAATGCTGAAATGAAAAAAAAGTGATACACCAGATTTAAATGTGTTTGGCTGCAACTGAATCGACACGGTAATAATCTCACAGCTGGAAAGACTTACACAGACTCATATCCATTCTAACAGAGGTCAAGACAGAAAAATGGAGGAATGAGAGGGACCGATTTGTCCACAATACATAGCCTACAGTAATCCAAAGAAGAGACACAATGTTAAAATAAATGAAAGAGAGGCAAAAATACCAATTTTTATTGATTATAGAGGCCAAGTAGCCATTACAAAATAGCCTAGAAGAACAACCAACCCATATACCTTTGTTTTACAAGTATCTATATCATTTTACAATTTGACCTCAGTCGGCTACAAACAATTCACCCATGGGCGCTGTCAGAAAATATCTGTCTCTAAAGGGACGTCCACCTGCAAGAAGTTTATTGAATAAAAGATCTGGAACAGGGCAGGTAGAAGATATTTTGAGTATTCAATGTAAGTTGCTGAATCATTGACCTACACTCTTAAATACCACAAATATCTGCATTTGCATATGCAAAAATGGTTGTTGAAATGTCCAGTCGCCAAAACATGCAACTCCAGATCTAAAATTTGGAAGTGAAAATATCCTCCCCAAAATCCTGCCAAATGAAAGAGGAGGCAAAAACAAGCATTTTTGCCTTTTGCAGCATGTTGAAATTCGCCAGGATGCGCAAGATATTCGCGATCAAAGTTGCGGTCAACTGCTTGTGTATATCACTTTGCATCTGCGACTTGAATCAACATCTAAATCGGCCTTTGAAGTGCCTTTGGGTTCACTTGGTGCAACTACGCCCTCTTTCCCTTCGCATATTCAAACCAATTTGCATATGCCTTCATACAATTGCTGGTCCCTACCTTTTGAATCAGCCCTTGAATCGCCCTTGACACGTGGCACCACCTGATTGGTCGTTGAGTTGAGCTTTGAGACCCATCGCTAAAAAACTACATCCTCCATCGGTCATCAGAGAGACCTTGAAATGGGCCACCAATGTACATTATCTCACCGAAATCCCTTTGTATGTGGACTCTTGTATATGCTTGTTTCTGAGATTGTATATACATACAATCACCTGCATACAAGGCGCGGATCCCAAATATTTATAGAACAATTTGAAATCGCACTCAGGTCCGGCTTGTATCTCCTCCTTTTGCATATCGCTTTGTATATTTGCACATACAAAGTACTGTGCAAATACAAGCCGCGGACCTCCAATGATTATAAAACTCATTGAAATTGCTATCAGGTCCGGGCCTTGTATGTAACTCCTTGTATGTCTCCTTTGTATGTTCGATTGCACATACAATCGAATATTCATCCAATTGGTGGGCCCATCCCTTTGTATCTTGGCTTTACTTGTTGCTTGCATGTTTATCGGCCAATGTATCTTTTGCTTGCATGTGGCCTTTGTATATCGGCCTATGTTTATCACATGTTTACTTGCGATTCTATATACAAACTGCGGACTCCAAAAGATTATCAGCTACATTTGATTCTTCAATCGCATCCAGGTTGTATGTCGCCATTGTATGTTTGCCTTGTATATCGCATATACATCTGTCTTTGCATCTCAACGATGTACATTTCCTTTGTATATGCGAACATACAATGGCGAATGTACATGTGAACATGCATTCGAAAATGCATATACAATTACTAAGTATAAAATTGAGATTTATCTGCGATGGAAAGCACTTGAAGACAAAGGGTTTCTGGGTTTTCAACAAAGATCTCAAGGTGAGATTTTGGGATTTTTTGCAAGGCACAACATGAATAATTTGAAGGATTTAAGCCTTGTATGGTCATTTCTAAAGGATTTTCAAGGAAAATACAAGGTGAACTATTTAACTCTGGACAGAGGAAAATAGGTCAACAATTTCCTCATCAGATTATGTTTCTTCATCATCCTTAAGGCTTGTATATGACCTTGTGGCTTTGGTCTTCATCCTCTTTTCCCTTTTTTTGGATGTCTTGACTTTCGGTTTGGTAGCCTTTGAGCTTTTAGGAGTGGCAGATGCATAGCTCTTGGAAGATCTAGTCCGGGAGGAGGCTTGTACTGGAGTGTCTCCTTTCTTTGCTTCTTGTTTCTCTTTCTCAACCTTCTCCATCTTCTCTCTATTTGCATCCACAGCCTCCTTTGATAGGCCAAATCTTTTGGCAATTTCTTCAACTTCCCTTCTTACTTTCCTCTTTATTTCTAGTTGTCTTAACTCAACGTGTATTTTTACACTTAGCTCTTGAAAGGGTCCAAACCATTCTGCCTCAGTGTCCTTGGGCTGGCTCAGCAGATGTTGAATATGAAGCTCCAAGATTTTTTCATTGACTTCATATCCCATAGGCGTTATCTGCATAGTCCTTGGCTCAACTGCCTCCATTAGGCATTGGTCAGTGTCAACCATGAAGCACACTGTGTCCTTGTACTTCTCAACTATGGATTGAGGTATTCTCTCTCTGGCTTGCATCATGCTTTTGAAGTTCTTAAAGTAACCCCAGAGGGCTGTGTTTTGAGCTTGAGCATCACCAAGTCTATACATATAATCTCTAATCTGGATTACAAGTGGTTTATCATTTTGCCAAACCCAACCACTTGATCCAGGTAGCTCATTCATATAATAGAATAATAGACACAATATTAAACAACCATATTTAAAGGAATTCTTCTTATCCTTTTTGATCTTCTGCAGGTTTTCTAACAGTTGATTTAGGAGAAGTTCACATAGGTCATAATCTGCATCTTCCCTCAACATCTGATATGCTACATAGATTGTTGTCCTAGACACATAATTCTCCCTGCTTGAATGATAGATTTTGTAGCCAATTATCATTGAGGCAAACTTGACATTCGGATCAGTGATGTCATCTATGGTCATTTCTCTTTTGTCGAATTTAGATCTGGTGGCTTCAGTTACTGTCTGGTTCTTGACAAATTTAAGTGCAGGTAACCCACCGAATGAATGCAGTCCAATCACTGCCCTGATGGCATCTTTAGTTATCTTAAAGGGCCTCATTAACCACATGAAATTATCATGCATCTTGCTTAGGACATACCGGACCCAATCATCTTCTGCAAAATAGGGAAAGTGTATGCAATGTCTGAAGTGTTTATCCCAGAGAGCCTTGAATTCAGGTTTGAGTTCAAAACTCTCATCTATTAGCTGTTTGTGATAGATGTCCATCAATTTTGAGTCTCCAAATTCCTCAATGTTGGCATGGATATAGACCCTAACATCTTCTACATGCAATCCCCCATGCGGAATGCTAGAAAATGTGCCTAAAGGATCAACTTCTAGAGATTTATAAGGGTGTTTCTTGAATTTAGGACGCGGCCTATCAGTGATCTTGACAACCATTGGAGTAGCCATTTTGCAAAAGATTCAGAGAGAGATTTTTAGAATGGAAATACCTTTTCACGCTTTAGGGTTTGAAATAGGAGTTGGAACAAATCGTTGGTTGAATTTGATTTTCCAGTTGATCTTGAGTGAATTATAGAAACTTTGTTGCAGAGCTCTTATTTTCTTCTTCGCGAATAAATGCACAACTTGAGTTATCCGATTCCTATTTTGAGAGAGATCTTCTCGAATCACTGCGCTGAACTTAGAATCATTGTCAGTGAGGATTGACAATGTATCTTCTTTTCTTCAATCATGCCATGGGTCCACAAATCAAAGTATTTCAATTTTGAATCATACCGGATCTGTCTATGAAAATCCTACTTTACCAGATAGTTGTCAGAACTGGATTAACTTGAGTGGTTAAAATCTTGCCAAACTCCATGCGGATCTTTCATATTTTTACTGAAGGTTATTTAGATATTTTTTCTAAGAACCCTTTAATCCGCAACATTCCATGTGCCAAATTTAGGCACTAGTTGACTGGCTAGGGGAATTTGTTTTTCTATGTGACTCCCCCTGAGCCAGAGCTCACCTTTTTAGTTTTCAGAAGGAATATCAACACCAGATTCCGGTGCAGATCCATCCCCAATATTTTATGTACTCTTCTTCACCCAAATCTTGCTCATCTCCTTTTGAACTTCATCCACATTCACTTTACCTTTGCCCTTATCTTGTTTTTGATTATGTTGTACCGGACCTTTTCTATCCTGATTTGTACTTCTGCAGAATTTGGCAATATGACCGGATCTATTGCAATTGTAATAGACAACATTTCTTTGATTATTTGATTGATATCCTCTTGATCTACATTGATTAGCCATATGTCCCATTCTATTGCATGCAAAGCATCTACCATTGAATGAATTGTTTATTTGCATATTTTTGCATTCATGAGATTTGTGACCATACCTTTTGCAATTGAAACATTATCTAGATAAGGATGGATTAGTTTGATTCATTCTCCTCCTACACTGAGTTGCTTTATGAACGAAATTGTTGCAATTGAAGCAATATCCATTGAAGGAATATCTTTGAGCATTTGGTTGCTTTACCGAAGGTCTTCTAGGCCTGTTTCTTTGATTTCTTGATCCAAAGTTCTTTTGACCGGATCTGGAGCTTTCACCTTTCTCATATCCCAAGCCACGCTTATCATCTACCCTCTTTTGGCTTTGAAGAAGAACTTCAAGTTGGGCTGAGCTTATCTTGAATTTCTCTTTGTATTCATTTGTTGTTTGAAGATCTTGTTTAAGAGTGTCTATCTGATTCTCAAGTTGTTCTTCATTGTCTCTAGCTTCTTCAAGATCATATTCAAGATGCCTGATTATTTTGTCCATTTTGTGGTAGTCCTCTATTTTATCCTTGAGGGATTGTTTTAGATTATGTTCAATTTTCCTTTTTTCTTCAATTTCTTGGGTGAATCTCATAACCCCTAATTCCATTTCATGCCTTACCATAATGACTTCTTTTGACAGCTTCTCACATAGCTTATTTTTCTCATCCAGATCTTCATTAGTATCATTGACTTCACTCTGATTGGCTAATTTTTGAAGTAGTTCTTTTCTTATTTTCACAGAGATACTAAGTTTTTCTTTTAGCTCATTTATGAAATCATCAGCTTGTTTGAGTCTTTCTCTCAAATTATTGACTTTAGAGTGGGACTGTTCAAGATCTTCCTCAAGCTGTTAGGCTTTGTTCAGAGGAACTTAGCTTTGATACCAATTGTTGGAAACAAGGTAGATAACTGAGGGGGGGTGAATCAGTTATCTCAAATTTCCTTAACTTTCTTTTCTTTTTGTGTCTTAATAATCAGAGTTGCATCAAAACATGAAAGCATATGTAATCATAAGAACAGAAATAAAATCAACATACATAACACAAGGATTTTTACGTGGAAACCCTGTTAAGGGAAAAACCACGGGGTGACTAACCCAAGATTGTATTCTCTGTTAAAAGAATAAAGGAGTACAAAATGACACTTACCAATTAGGGCTCACTACCTGAGCACACTACTCACAAGAGGCACACTGCCTACAAGAGACTCATTGTCTATAGAATTTACAGAAGATAATCAAGTGTTTGAACTGATGAGAAGCATCTACAAATGCAAGAGTTCAGTTCTGGTTAGGCACAATACACTGATCTGATGCACTTCATCCTTCCTATGTTTTAATGTTGTTGCTTTGTCACATACCGAACTTGAATTGTTGCTCTCACACTTATCCCTGCTCTTTTTCACACTTTATTTTTATTACTTGTTCACCACACCCTCCTACATACTAGAATCCATCTAGTATATATATCCACATCAAGGATTTCATCAACTTTCTAGTCGGCAATAAGAACACTCAAGATATTTGCAAGTTACTGATCTATCAGCCAAATCCATGCTTGATTTGTGATGCGTATCAAAAACATAGGCATAGAAGTCATTAATCATGTCAGCCAACAATGTATGATCCCACAAATTGCTTGATCAACACCTTTCACTCATCCAAATTGAAGTCTGATACTCTGTCGGTCAGTTCTTCCTCTGCCTGCTCTGCCTGACTGGAACCCAACACTCAGATGGTCATATCTTTTTCATGCTTTATCACCGGAGGCTAAATCTCTAGAATACAGTAGTTGTGATACCCCTCTTGACTTGTCCAAGTCCGTAACTTACTGAGTTATGCCATCTGAGAGATCCGGACCTGATTGTCGAACCTTGTTACATACTCTATTCTTGTTCACCAGACCAAAAGAATCTTCAATCTGACTTTCGGTATAGGCATACTATGTACTATAGATGTGTGGGATAGACTTTGTTGCCATCAATGACAACACTTATGAAGCCACACAGTGTCTCTTGCCAACACAAAGATCCTAGTATAAACTCTCAAACTTTACATTGTGGAGTTTAGGACCCAACAAGTACTGAACCTCCTAATTAGATACTTTCCCTACACAAAACCCAAAGGGATGCCTTCTAATTATTGAAATAAGCTCATACTAATACTAAGGCAAGACATAATAACTCAACTAACTCATATGTTGACATCCATGACCTATATAATCAAGTGTTCTTTTTCTCCAAGACATATTCACTAGCAACCAATTTGTGTTTATAACATGTTATTGTGGTCCTCAATACCCTATTCTCTTGAGATCCTAGAATCCTTCGTATAAGAGCCATGAGGTTGACAATCACTAATCTAAAAATTGATCAATAAGTTCAAATCTATCATAATAGTTGGACCATTTGGGTCATGTCTTAAGTTATAGTTGTCAAAGTGCACATGTGCTATAGAAGTTGTCAATTATCACAGAAGTGGACCTTTATTGCCAATGTTTACCTTACTAATGAAGTTGATAATGATTTCTAATGAAGTCATGAAGTTATTGTAGAATTCACAAATATGTTTAAGTCAGCTAGATGTTGTTAAAGTGCATTATTATTAAAATTAACAAAGCATGCAATTTGGTCATTGGGTGATTGTCGACTTGGATGAGGCTAATTGGTTGGCTTATCCACGTGGCAGTGGCAAGTGGTAGAAAATGTCAGATATCGTGTGTCATGGGTAGTTGTAGCTATAGTCATGGATGAAGGCACACATAATGGGCAGTTAATAGATGTGGTTGATCTTTGTTGGAGTCATTTTGGTTAGAAGGAAAAATGATGGGATTCTAAAAGGGATGATTTGGTGGTGGAATAGTCATGATTATGATCTTTTCTATTCTTGGGTTGAAGATCATTTCCCTTCCTCAAATCATTGCAAGTGAGAAAAGGAGGGTGAGAATGGAAATTACATGGATGGTCCATTGTCTGAAGGTAATTGTCCATTCTCTTGGGATTGTTGAGTCTCTTATTATAGGCACAAAGTAGTAGAATGAAGCATAGATTAAACAAAGAGGGTTAATGAGGTGCACTTGTTGGTTACCTAAGGGAGTGATAGCTTTCAGAGGTCATCAAAGGTCCCTTAGATCAAGGAGTCCCTCGATGTTTCTCATTTGTAGGATTCCCTCGATGTTTCTCATTTGTATGAGTCTCTCGATGTTTCTTTTTCTATTTTTCCACATGTGTCAAATAGATACCTTTATTTTTGGTAAAAACATACATTCACTAGAAAATAGAAAATAAATATAATAATTAAACAAAAAATGTTATAATTTATACTTTTTAAAAAGCTTACTCTGAGAGCTAGGATCATGCAAAATCTTGGGTCGTGGTGACTTTGTTTGATTGTCCAAAACTTGCCTAAGTCAACATTTTCTATTAAAATGTGGGTGACCAAAAGGAGGAAGGGCCACATATGAAGGTTCCAAAGAAGGTCCTTCCAGTGAAGAACCTGTTGACTTTTTCCCAGACTGGATGCTTATTCCCAGATTTCCCTACAAGGTAGCCATCAGTGATCAACAGGATCTCTGGGCCAGGGAGTCAACAGTGTAGGAGATAGACTCTATATTTTATCTCCTCTTCTTCTTCAGGCTCTGCAAGACCTAGGGGGGTATTCCCTACTCAACATCCATAAGGATATGCATGCAAGGCTGGGATGTTGACAGAAAGCAGATGAGTCCTCCTGTATGTAGACCAAAACTGAAAGATAAGGGCAAAGGGGCTAGCTTTGGGCCTATTTGCAGTTGTAGACAGAGGACTGAGGATCCTAAACTAACTCTAATGTCCTAATGTTGGTTTTAGATTTTGCTTTGGAGTTTAAGTGTGGATGCAAAGCTGGATATGGTTATAACACAAAACAAAGCCTGATTGGTGCCTATCCAGGGCCTGGAGTCAATAGACATACACCTGTGAATGATCAGCATAAACAACTAAAACTGGATTTCAAGGGGATCTATGTGATACCTGCCTTACAGGCATCTCCCAATACAAAGTGTTAGGTTATCTCTACTTATGGTATCCCTACTGCAGTATATCCCTCCCAATGTTCAACCTGAAAACAGTTTAATCTACCCCTTGAGTAGAAGTTAAAAGGTCAGACAGTCAACATAGGAATTCTATGCTCTAGAATCTAAACATTACTAAACATCCAGATTCAGAAGAAGAATACATGCAATACTGGAGACAGAATTAACACAACACATGCCAAACAGCATTTCTCATATAAGTTTAATCATGAAATCAGTGGGTTCATGCCAAAAACAAACAACAGGAGATACATAAACTCACATGTAAGCTGTACAGAGCAACCAGATCAGCTTGTTATGCATTACAGAGCCAAAATCATCAACTTTCAACAACCCTTCAAACGAGCAACACAACCTGCTTATAACAGCCAGGTAGGTGCTCAGCAATTAATTACAACGTTGACCAAAATTTCGCCAGATACACAGTATCATGAAAATGGCGCTCAAACACAACCGGATTGGCGCCCAAACTTGAATGCAGCAGGTAGGGGAGGAGACAGGAAGATTTCTCGAGCCCTGCGCGCCTGCCCGCTGATTGACACCTCCAGTCGGGTACAAGATCGACCCACGCCATCGCCCACACCTCTGCAACAATCACCATTAATGGCGCACCAACCCGCGGCCTAGGGAAAATCATCATACAGACCATCGCAAGCTTTTCCCGCCGAGACTCATCATCATGATATTTGAAAATGCAGGATAACAATATCCCACATGCATCCCGCGATGACCTCAATAACACCTTATATACTAGGTCATGAGCATATATCATGTCAGTGCTTTTGCTCCTGACGACACTAGTATAGACTTCATCATCATCATCTTCCAGCAGCATGATATCCTGTTGTTCGAAAAATCACCCTGACGTCATCATGATATTTGAAATATAACCTTCATGATAATCGGCACAACCTGATCCTTCGGAGGAACATCCTCCTGCTGAGCTTATAACAAAAGTCTGGCCGATGAACATCCTGATGACGTCATCATCATATCCTGCTGACGTCATCATCATATCCGCCTACTGCGCACCTCCTCACATCCGGACGACGTCATCATCATGTTTGCAAATATCAGGAGGTCTCTTCAAGATGATCAGTTGTTAGAAATATGACCCCCGCGGACCTTGATGACGTCATCATCATATCAACATCATCATGATATTCGGAAGACAACCGGATATTTGGAAATATCCTCCTGACGTTCGAACATCAGGTTGCACTGTAGCTCCTCTGTAAGATCGGGGTGAAAACTGAATATGATGATGCTGCTTGAAAAGATCACCCTCAATAGATAACACGCGAAACCAGCAGGCGGATATCTCCTTGATATCAACATCATCATGATGTTCGAACAAACATATATCCAGGTGATATGAAAATATCACCCCCTCCTTCGCGAATATCATGATGCAGATAGGCAGAAAGAAAAACATCACCCTGATATACGGATGACGTCAGCATCATCAGGATGAGAAACAAAGAACAAGAAGTGATACAACATCATCAGGATGATATTGACTAAGATCATCCTGACGTTCCAAAATATGATGACCCTAGTGAATATCGGGTCGCAATTACAACTCTCCAACAACATCATCAGGATGATGTTAACCAAGATCACCCGATGATAAAAATATCACCCCGGCGAAATATCATGAAGGCAGAAAATATGATAACCTCCGCAAGCAGCAGGATGATAACTGGAAATATGATGATGATGAACAGGACCCTTAGGAAAAAACAAGTTAGGTCGAGCAATTCAAAGAATAAGCAACATCATCATCATGCTCGCGCAAGGTGATAAATGGAAGATCACCGGAGACTTTGAAAAATCACCCTCGCAAGCAGATGAGGGCGCACTGTAGCTCGGCAGCATCATCATGATAAAAACCAAACATCACCCGACAGTTGAAATATGATGATGACGTTGAAAAACAAGTCGACGAGGAACATGATGATGCAGATCATCATCGAAGACAAGATGATGATGATGACCTCCTCCTCAGGAAAACATGATGCTGCAGTTGAAAAATGCTGAGGAGGTCCAACACTTAGAAAAATGGGCAAGAAGATAAAGGCTTCAAATGAAGAAACCTCCTGATCATGACAAATCAACCCCTGGTCAAAATGAGTGTCAACAGTGGCTCCGAATGGGGACGTGCAGGTGAAAACCTGCAGCGAGAACCAGATCTCCGGGCAGACCTGACCAAAAGCCAAAAAACGCGAGCTGTACAAGGCATTTACACTACATACATATTTTACAAATGTGCACAGCAACCAGATATTCATGTAAAATAGAACTTAAGGAATTGGCCATGCACAGGCAATTCCAGAATTTCACCATCTAGGGCCCGGAGGAAATAAGAATCCTCCCCATGAGTATTGCAAACCTGATATGGGCCCATCCATAAGGGCTGAAATTTGCCATGTTTACCCTTTTCCTGATCTTTAGCATTCCAAATGAGCACCAGATCATTTACTTGAAACTTCCTTTTTGTAGCTCCCTGTCAAACTGATATTTCACCCCTTGTTGTCTTTTGAGATTGATCTGGTGGGCTCTCCTTCTGTCTTCATCCAATGCAACCAGCTGATTCACTCTTTCTGTCATGGGATCTTCAATCTCCTCATCATACTCTTGAATGAATCTGTAAACTGGTAGGAGATTGTTTATGGGCAGTCTAGCTGATGCACCATATACTAGCTCAAAAGGTGACTTCCCAATAGCCCTTTTCACAGTCACTCTGTCAGCCCATACTGCTAAATTCAACTTTGAGTCCCAAGCTCTCTTGTTCTTGTCCAGTATCCTCTTGACAATTTTCATGATGCTCCTATTGCTTGATTCTGCTTGACCATTTCCTTGTGGGTGATATGGTGATGTATATGACAGGCTTATTCCATACCTGTTGCAAAAATCAACAAACTCACCTGATCTGAAGCACATAGCATTATCAGTGATTATTTTAGATGGTACTCCAAACCTGATGATGATGTTCTCTAGTATGAAGTCTGTCACCACCTTACTTGTAGCTCTTTTAGTTGGAATGGCCTCAATCCATTTGGTAAAGTAGTCAGTTGCCACCAAAATCCAACTGTGTCCCCCACTTGATTTGTCTGCAATTTCCCCTATAAAATCAATTCCCCATTGCTGGAATGGAGCATCCACAGGTGCAGTTCTGAGGGGTAAAGCACCATGATATTTCAGCTTTCCTGAGAATCTCTGGCAAGGGTCACACTTCCTTACTAACCTCTGTGCATCTGAAAAGAGAGTGGGCCACCAATATCCTGCCCTGAGAATTTTATGAGCTGTTGTTTGGGCAGTATAATGGCCACCACACAATCCTTTATGCATGTCAATCAAAATATTGTTAGCCATATTCTTATCCACACATCTCAGCAGCACACCATCAGGATTTTTCCAGTACAGCTCACCTTGAACAACAACATACCTGATTGCATGTAGCTTCAGAGTCCTCTTTTGATTGTCACTGAAATGGGAGGGACAATTCAGATTTTGCAAATAATAGACAATATCCTTGTACCATTCAGATCCTGATGCACTTACATTCTCATCTTGGACTGCATTAACTTGGCATGCTTCCAAGTTTGACTGTGCCATCATCTTGGCTAGTCCTTGTCCTCTTATCAACTTAGTAACCTGTATGTCTATGTTGAATTCCTGCAGTTTGTTTATCCATCTGCACCTTCTTCCAGTCACCTCCTGCTGAGTGAATATGTCTTTGACTGCAGCATGAGGTACATATGCAATTATATGTGACCCTACCAAGTATGGTCTGAAACTTTTAATGGCTCTAACAAGTGCATATGCCTGCTTTTCCATAATATCATACTTCAATTCAGAGGCCTGCAGGGACATACTGAAGAAGGCGATGGGCTGTTCAAAACCATCTTCATTTTTCTGTAACAAACATGCAGCTACAGTATGAAAGGAAGCAAATGAGAACACCTGGAATGGCCTAGAAAAATCAGGAGATTTAAGAACAGGGGCCATCTTTATTGCCTCTTTGATATTCTGAAATGATTCTGTTGCTTCCCTTTCCCAGTTGACAGTTGCATCCTTCTTCATCATCTTGGAAATGTTCCTTGTGATCTCTGCAAAGTTGGGAACAAATCTTCTGACAAAGTTTACCCGTCTAAAGAAGGACTGAACTCCTTTCACAGTTTTTGGCATCTGGATCCTGTCAATGGCTGCCACTCTGTCTGGATCTATCCTGACTCCATCCTTGGAAACAATATGTCCCAGAAGCTTTCCTTCAACTACTCCAAAGGCACACTTCTTTGGGTTTAAAGAAATACCATATTCTAGTGCTTTTATGAAGATCTGCTCCAGATGCATACAATGCTGCTCCTCTTTCTTTGAGTAGGCAGTCAGGTCATCCTGATATACTGCCAGGATTGAATCAATTAGCCCTGCAAAAGCAACATCCATTGCTCTTTGAAATGTAGCACCTGCATTTGTTAGTCCAAATGGCATTCTAACATACACATATGTTCCCCATGGACTGGTAAAGGCAGTCTTATATTGTTCTGATTCCTTTACCTTTACCTGATTATATCCTGAAAATCCATCCATCATGGATAGGAGTTCACAACCAGTCACTTTCTGCAACATAGCTTCCATATTAGGCAATGGATAGTTATCCTTCAAAGAGGATACATTCAAGTTCCTGAAATCCACACAAAGCCTAATATCACCATTCTTTTTCCTGACTGGGACAAGGTTAGACACCCAAGTTGAATGTCTGATGGGCACAATTATTCCAGCATCCCTGAGCCTTTTGAGTTCTTCCTGCATCTTGGGAGCTAAGGTAGGATTTATAGGCCTTTGCCTCTGTCTAAATGGCTTAGCTTCAGGCTTCAGTGGGATCTCATGCTGGAATAAGTCTTCTCTATAAGCTTTTAGGTCCTCATATGACCAAGCAAAAACATGTTTATACCTTTTTAGCAATGCAATCAGCATACTTCTTATGTGTGGTTTGAGCTGTTTGCCAATATATACCTTCTGAGGGGCCTGAGATGTCCCCAAATTTATTTCTTCTAAATCCTCCTTATTTGTGGGGGATGTCCTTGTGACCATTTTGTCTCTACTGTCAAAGGCTCTTTCCAAAGCCACTAACCCTCTAGGGATCTTGTTAGTCTTCAACTGGATGATCTCCTTCCCTACAAGAGTCTCTTTTCCATCTACAGTTTCTACAAAAGCTTGGAAATCAATCTGTTGGTTCTCATACTCATCTATGCAGTGCAAAAATTTCAGCAAATCCCTATCATCATTAAAAACTTGCCAACTGCATATGTTTTCTGGTATGGCAGGCCTAATTTTAACTTCTATATCTGTGACACCTGACAGAGTGATGTCATCTGGCCTTATTGCAACATTGGCTAAGAAATCAGCCATAACATTTTTTGACCTTTCTACCCAGCCAATTGAAAATGCATCAAAAAGTTCAATAGTATCCCAAACAGCATGCTTGTATTGCTTCAGTCTTTTATTCTTTGCAGCATACTTATTTCTGATTTGGGATACAATCAGCTCAGAGTCTCCAAATACTCTTAACATCTTAATTCCATGTTTGAGAGCAATATTCAGGCCTAAGAGTAAAGCCTCATATTCTGCAACATTATTTGTGCAATCAAACCTCAGCAAGAAGGAGGATTTGAGGAGCTTACCAGTTGGAGACAGGAAAACAACTCCAGCTCCAGAGCCTTCTTTTGCACAAGCTCCATCAAAAAACATGGTCCACAATCCTTGCTGATCCAGCTCTTCAGTGCAGACATTTTTCTTTTCATCTTCTGTATCATCTGAGACAACCCTGAAGTTATCACAGTCAGTGTCCACAAAGCATACCTGTTCATTTGCTTCTTGGTCTTCCACTGTCTCTGATGATCTCTGCTCTCTGATTAACTTGACATCCCTGCCATTCATTGGAATCATGGCATATGACAGGTCCAGCTGCATACTTCCACCTATTAGTGCTGCCCATCTTCTTGACAGCAACATACCATACTGTGGCTTGATGTCAACCACTGTTATATTCATCTTATATTTCTTTTCAGGAAATGCTGCCAGTTTGAAATCCACATCCTTCATGATTCCAATAACTGGTACCTCTCTGGCATCCATTGCATAGCATTTTCCACATGCCTTGTCAATTTTTAATCCTGTTTGTTGCATGATAGCCAAAGGCATGACATTTGTAGATGCTCCAGAGTCAAGCATACAATTTCTAATTATTTTACCATTTATGACCAGGGAAACATAAAATGGTTCCACCTGTGAAGGACACTTTGTCATGGTCATTCCTAAATAGACTTCAGGAGTCTCATCTTCTTCATTGCACATGACCTGTTTCTCACCCTGGGTCTGATCATTTTGCTTAGCTTGAAAAGGTACCCCTGAGATTAGGGATATTGTCCTATTCTTGATCTCTTCCACTTTCATGAGTTCCATAAGTGGAACAGAGACCTTTACCTGAGTGAGGATCTGGGCTATATCAAATGGAGCACAGTTTTGTGCAACAGTTGTAGCTTGCTCCACAATCTTGCTCTTATCCTGAGCTGACTTAGCTTTCATTTTCATAGTTCCCTGATCATCATTCCTGTCTTGGGAACCTCTACTTTGATCTTCTGCCTGAGGGGTTTTGTTTTCTGGTCCTTGGAAATCATGACCTGTTCTGTATCTAAAGTTCTGCTTGTTATTTACCCACTGCCTTTTTTGTGGTTCAGTTCCTTTATGACCATGCATCTGCTGACCTGCAGAAATATCTTCTGGCTGATGTGGGCTGCCAACCTGATTTTTACCTCTGAGATTGTAGTTGCTCTTGACCTGAGCAACTGCTGCAGCTGTGAAGGCTCTGATTTCCTCATCAGAAGGTCGGTGTAGGCTACTCAGAAAATTGTGTGAGTTCTGAGCATACACATAATTATCCTCATGATCTTCATCATATGGGGACCGTTGGCAGGCCTGAACCTGATCATCTGTCTTCTCATCAGCACCATAAAGAGTATATCCATTACCTATGGACATCATGTTAACATCATCATCCTGCACATGATGTGGCTCATTGCACTCATTACAAGATGTAGCATTATCATACAAAGATTGGGCAATCATGCACTGTGACTGTGAATGTGGCATCTGACAGATTATACACCACGGAGCATCATCAGCAATATTTATAGTTTTCTTTAGGGGATCAGGAGTTTCCTTGGCATGTTGAGCCCTCTGACTTGTGTTGTTACGTGGATATACAGGCTTACCATCATGCCAATTGGTGTTATAAGGCATATCATGTAATGATGGCCTCTTTTCCTGTCTTTGATAGACTTGCCTATCAGGACCCATCCCTTTTTCACTTCTAGCTAATCTATAGCTCAGGTCCTTAACAACATTTGCCAGTTTGTCTATCTTATCTTCAGGAGCAGATGTACTACCTTGAGTGTTCTGAGGCTTATTTGGATTCTGCAGAATTTTTACATCATCCCTTCTATTTGTCTTGCCTGATGCTTTCCTATTGTTTTCAATATTTACTGCAATCCTGAAAGCATCCCTGAGAGTGGCAGGACCTTTATCTCTCAGTCCATATGCAGTCTTTGCATCAAAGGCATTGATGTACAAAATTATGCACATTGGTTCATTTGGCCTCATATGATGTGGCAATTTGTTCAACACTTTAGTAAATCTTGCATTAAAGTCTGCAACCTGCTCATTTGACCCTTTGGTGATGCTGGTGAACTCATTTACAAAGAAGCTAGGGTCAGTTTTATCACCATATTGCTCCTTGAACATCCTCTTAAAATCATCCCATGATGATATGCTCCGGTCAGGCAGATTCCTGTACCATTCTCTTGCCTCATCTATTAAGGATTGCATGAATGACTTCATGAAAACATCCTCATGCTCAACCTCAAAATTGTCCATGACATTTTGGAAGGCCTTTAGATGATCTTCTCCTGACACTGTATTGTTTCCTGAAAACTTAGGCACTTGCAGCCTCAGATGCTTATCAATGGGGTTAGGATACCCAGGAATACCATCAAACACCAGCTGTCTGAATCTGTCCAACTGCATGGGCTGTCTGTTTGGCTGATTAACATTAATATTTCTATTTGCATTTTGGTTTCCTGCATTGTTCAGTGGTATCCTAGCATCATTCACATTTTGTCTGTCATCATGATGCTGATGATGCACTTCATATCTTTGCTGATGTCTTTGCATATTTGCATTCTCTAGAGTAGGAACTGAATTATTTTGGGCAGTTCTCAAGGCTTGCACTTTCTGCTGTATATCATCTCTGATTTTCATGGCTTGTAGGTATTCTAGTTCTGCTCTTAGGCTTTTGATTTCTTCTGCCAATTGTTCATCCTTAGGTCTGGAGGTAGATGGTCTCATGCCATTCTGGTCATCATCCTCATCATCCCTCAGAGACTCTGCCTCTTCAAACCTTTCACTTGGGTCTAGAAAGGGGCGTTCTTGGAACACCTCTGACCTCATTCTCATACTACCACCCTGTTGCCTCTCATATGCACCTTGGATATCAGCTTCTGCACTTGAAAAATAAGGAGCATGCTGTCCTGATGGCCTAGGGTTATCTTGTACATCATCACTTTTTCTGGGGGAGCTCTCATGACTAGCTGAGACAGTTCCCTTTCTTCTATACATCATTCTTTTTGTTAATGGTAACTCTTCAAATAGAGGATTTTGTTGGGATCTTCTCCCCTGCATATAAATTTACTTTGACCGGTTGGGAGATTACTTCGGAGTCGCCACCTATTTCTAGGAACCGTTTTCTTCTGAAAACCAGGGTTCTTTCACAAGGTTCCCCAGGGGAGTAGATTACTATTGCTGACTCAGATGGGTCACATATATATCACTGGAGATGATTAGATAGCACTTTTACTTCTCACTCCCCAGCGGAGTCGCCAATTTCTGTTGACTTTTTCCCAGACTGGATGCTTATTCCCAGATTTCCCTACAAGGTAGCCATCAGTGATCAACAGGATCTCTGGGCCAGGGAGTCAACAGTGTAGGAGATAGACTCTATATTTTATCTCCTCTTCTTCTTCAGGCTCTGCAAGACCTAGGGGGGTATTCCCTACTCAACATCCATAAGGATATGCATGCAAGGCTGGGATGTTGACAGAAAGCAGATGAGTCCTCCTGTATGTAGACCAAAACTGAAAGATAAGGGCAAAGGGGCTAGCTTTGGGCCTATTTGCAGTTGTAGACAGAGGACTGAGGATCCTAAACTAACTCTAATGTCCTAATGTTGGTTTTAGATTTTGCTTTGGAGTTTAAGTGTGGATGCAAAGCTGGATATGGTTATAACACAAAACAAAGCCTGATTGGTGCCTATCCAGGGCCTGGAGTCAATAGACATACACCTGTGAATGATCAACATAAACAACTAAAACTGGATTTCAAGGGGATCTATGTGATACCTGCCTTACAGGCATCTCCCAATACAAAGTGTTAGGTTATCTCTACTTATGGTATCCCTACTGCAGTATATCCCTCCCAATGTTCAACCTGAAAACAGTTTAATCTACCCCTTGAGTAGAAGTTAAAAGGTCAGACAGTCAACATAGGAATTCTATGCTCTAGAATCTAAACATTACTAAACATCCAGATTCAGAAGAAGAATACATGCAATACTGGAGACAGAATTAACACAACACATGCCAAACAACATTTCTCATATAAGTTTAATCATGAAATCAGTGGGTTCATGCCAAAAACAAACAACAGGAGATACATAAACTCACATGTAAGCTGTACAGAGCAACCAGATCAGCTTGTTATGCATTACAGAGCCAAAATCATCAACTTTCAACAACCCTTCAAACGAGCAACACAACCTGCTTATAACAGCCAGGTAGGTGCTCAGCAATTAATTACAACGTTGACCAAAATTTCGCCAGATACACAGTATCATGAAAATGGCGCTCAAACACAACCGGATTGGCGCCCAAACTTGAATGCAGCAGGTAGGGGAGGAGACAGGAAGATTTCTCGAGCCCTGCGCGCCTGCCCGCTGATTGACACCTCCAGTCGGGTACAAGATCGACCCACGCCATCGCCCACACCTCTGCAACAATCGCCATTGGCGCACCAACCCGCGGCCTAGGGAAAATCATCATACAGACCATCGCAAGCTTTTCCCGCCGAGACTCATCATCATGATATTTGAAAATGCAGGATAACAATATCCCACATGCATCCCGCGATGACCTCAATAACACCTTATATACTAGGTCATGAGCATATATCATGTCGGTGCTTTTGCTCCTGACGACACTAGTATAGACTTCATCATCATCATCTTCCAGTAGCATGATATCCTGTTGTTCGAAAAATCACCCTGACGTCATCATGATATTTGAAATATAACCTTCATGATAATCGGCACAACCTGATCCTTCGGAGGAACATCCTCCTGCTGAGCTTATAACAAAAGTCTGGCCGATGAACATCCTGATGACGTCATCATCATATCCTGCTGACGTCATCATCATATCCGCCTACTGCGCACCTCCTCACATCCGGACGACGTCATCATCATGTTTGCAAATATCAGGAGGTCTCTTCAAGATGATCAGTTGTTAGAAATATGACCCCCGCGGACCTTGATGACGTCATCATCATATCAACATCATCATGATATTCGGAAGACAACCGGATATTTGGAAATATCCTCCTGACGTTCGAACATCAGGTTGCACTGTAGCTCCTCTGTAAGATCGGGGCGAAAACTGAATATGATGATGCTGCTTGAAAAGATCACCCTCAATAGATAACACGCGAAACCAGCAGGCGGATATCTCCTTGATATCAACATCATCATGATGTTCGAACAAACATATATCCGGGTGATATGAAAATATCACCCCCTCCTTCGCGAATATCATGATGCAGATAGGCAGAAAGAAAAACATCACCCTGATATACGGATGACGTCAGCATCATCAGGATGAGAAACAAAGAACAAGAAGTGATACAACATCATCAGGATGATATTGACTAAGATCATCCTGACGTTCCAAAATATGATGACCCTAGTGAATATCGGGTCACAATTACAACTCTCCAACAACATCATCAGGATGATGTTAACCAAGATCACCCGATGATAAAAATATCACCCCGGCGAAATATCATGAAGGCAGAAAATATGATAACCTCCGCAAGCAGCAGGATGATAACTGGAAATATGATGATGATGAACAGGACCCGTAGGAAAAAACAAGTTAGGTCGAGCAATTCAAAGAATAAGCAACATCATCATCATGCTCGCGCAAGGTGATAAATGGAAGATCACCGGAGACTTTGAAAAATCACCCTCGCAAGCAGATGAGGGCGCACTGTAGCTCGGCAGCATCATCATGATAAAAACCAAACATCACCCGACAGTTGAAATATGATGATGACGTTGAAAAACAAGTCGATGAGGAACATGAGATGCAGATCATCATCGAAGACAAGATGATGATGATGACCTCCTCCTTAGGAAAACATGATGCTGCAGTTGAAAAATGCTGAGGAGGTCCAACACTTAGAAAAATGGGCAAGAAGATAAAGGCTTCAAATGAAGAAACCTCCTGATCATGACAAATCAACCCCTGGTCAAAATGAGTGTCAACAGAACCTTTGATTGAAGATCCTTCATTTGAAGGTTCCTTTAATCGAAGGTGGGTTTCATGCACTTTTTTTCTTAAAACACTAAAAAATGCCTTATTTGAACCCCCTTGACCTTCATTTGAATCCTATTGGCACATGGTAGGAATTATACCTTTGAATTAAGGTTCTTCATTAGAATGTGTTTAATGATTTTTGCCTTCTAAGACTCATTTTTGTGAGATGTCCCACAAATGGGACATGGCTTTATGTTTCCATGCCTCTACAACTATAAAAAAATCTAAATTATTTTTATAATTTTCGATGCTTACTAGAAGACAAGGATTTTTTAAAAATCATGTACATAAAAATAAATCTTTCTAACAAATTTTTCTCTTATAAAATATTATTTTATTCTTTAGAAAAAAACACAATATTATCTATAATAGAATGTAAGTTTGATAAATCTAAAAAATAAAAATTCTTCATTTTTAGAAAGATGATGAAGATTAAGTAAGACATGTAGTTTGTTGGGTCTCAACCCTCCTCTAGCATCACAACCCAAAGTGAGACAAGGGGAACAAGGTATCTTAGGCAGAGAGTGATACATCCACAAGGAGGAGAAGGTTTTCGGGCCAACACATAGAGTAAATCCTCTTCTTCTTCAAGATCTGTAGAACCTAGGGGGATTCGGTTGAGGTCTTTAAATGGGATTCAAATTGGAACAGGGCTTTGACCACCATGCCCTAAGGGCAATCAAGAACAAGCCTAATAGACCTCACAAACAATAGATATGGACAAGCATGCATATGCATCTAAAGATGTAAAATGAATTATACCACATATGGTTAGTCCCCTTAACATTTTATATTGCATGTGCATCTTGTATCTTATCAACACAACCCTCTAGAGATTTATTTGACACTAGATTTCTATAGATATTCATTACTGGATCTATGGGTTGCAAAGATGAGTTTAACTCTTACATACATAAATCTTTGATCATTTCATTTAGTTGTAAATCTATTAGGTTATAGAAAAAGTAACAATATTGATTCATGAATGTAAATAGGGAAAGAAACTAAACTAAAATAGAACAAGATAATACTTCAAATGAAAATGATTAAAGTCTAAGCCAACCTGACCAATGCCAAATCCATTGGGCAACAAAAGTCACATCATGTAAGGAAGGAAAACATCTATATAGAGCTATAATTATATCATTGAAATAGGGGAATTCTACACATCACAGATACTTAATCATCCATCTCAAAACAATGTCATTCCACATATAAGAGAGGAAGACCACTACAAATAACTTTGCAATGGTTTATAATGGTGTTACATGAATCAACACTCTGTTGCATTAGGCTAGCAAATGTGGCCAAAGAGAATCTGCATCTAGGCTCAAGCATCCTCTTGAAATGTTATAGTCTGTCATAGAGACATATGACAATACAGTTGCCCAACCCAACTACAACCATACAAACAATGTTACCCCTTGCAAATAGTGCAAATAAATTATTTTATACCCTAGAATATGCCTTAAATAGCCAAGTCAAAGAAGATGGCTAAGAGACCAACCTATTTTACATCCTATAATCATGTGTTTATGCATTTTAGAATCGCGTCCCACTATAGTACATCAAGGTTTGTGCAAATCCTCTACAAGTAATGTGCTCAATGCGCCACTCATCTTGCTACAACAAAATTAGCCTTGGATATGGTACCTGATGATATGTGGAAACTAGAAAATCTTTCTCATGCATAAAGAGTAGCCTTGATACCTGTTTGTTTACTTGCAATAGCTAGATCTTGCATTAATGATGTTGAGGTGCCCATACTTATTTTTATTCTCAACACTTGGCCTTGCACATGGATCTACAATGGATAGGCTCTCAATTGCAACACTAATGGTGATCGATGACTCCTCCCCTACATCCTTCATTAAAACATACTCCTTAGACATAGATGTTTTTTTCAAAATTTATAACCTTTGACATATGGCCCAAACATAGGGGAAGGAAATGAAAAACATCAAGTATTTTTGACCAAAGGGATCCCATTAAAGGTTTCTCCAATTGGTTATGAATGATAGATAGAATGGGGCTAAGGAAACAAAGAAGCATCAAACTTAGGAAATTTTACAAATTATAAATTAGGTCCTGACATTGGGCTCTAGTTGGGGACGTGTGCCTCTTGTAGGCATAGTAAGAAACCAATTATCTCTAGGATTAGACCACAAAGAGAAAAACAAGACAATGAGAGAAGGGGGAAAGACAAGATCAAAAAATACATGTACACAAGGCAAAACACAACCTACAGCTAATGACATGGAGGCACAAAGAGACTAAGAAGGTATTGTTGTAAAAAACAATCAAGACATTTGTAGGTTAGACACTACAAAAATCCATGGCACAAGGCCATGGGAAGACTAACTACTTGCCTCTGTCAAATACAACCATGATGAAGGAGTTGACCTCCCTCAATATGAAAATGTACTCACCACCCAACTACAAAAAATAATATATTTCAGATGCATGCACCAATTTGTGAACAATGTCTGGGATGTGAAGACAAACCCTGCCATTAGAATCATCACTATAAGGCAACCAAAAATAGTAGGTGCTTGATTCATTCCATCTCACCCTACCATACATTTCATGTATGCTCACAGCAATAGGAGGTGAAACATTAAAATTCATCTTAGCAGTAGAAAAGAAGTACATGGATGAAAGAAAACTTTCAGCATCCATGGCTACAATAATACTATGTCTGTTGACCTCCCTATGTGAATCAAGGCACAAAGAAAACCTTTCTAATTCACATGGAAAAGAAAAACATGCCTAACTACCCTGTTGATTTGCATAAAGAATAACTTCTTCCTATAGATCAAATTGAAAAGCCTCAAGCTTAGGCATACTATCAAGCTGAGCTACAACATGTTGGTTTTCAAATTCGCATGGGTGTTGCATCTCACATTATTTTCACTTGTATGCTAGACCCTCATAAAGGATTATAGTTCAAGCACATCACCATCATCCATAACATAAGAAATTGACCTTCATCAAAAAGGAAAGATTCAGTCATTAGTGTTCACATCAAGCTCTTAGACTACATGTGGCCAACACACATCACTTTCACATGTGTTGATATAATTTTCAATGTTTGAATTTCAAGCATGATTCAAGGCACAATTCAAACCATCAATACAAAATTCATCATGACACACTTCAATTGAAGAACCAAGTTCTTTAAATTGTCCCTCTATTTTAGGCTCATTTTGGCGACTTGTCATGTCAGATTCATTATAGAAATTAGACTAGTAACACCTCCCCTCTTCTACTTACTCACTCTAACAAAACTCACCTACAGTATTTGTGAGGGGGAAAATAGGTTAATTCACTCAATGAAAACAAAACCCAAACATCAATGGAAGTTGAAAGCAAAGAAGATTAAAACAAGCACAAATGATATACTTACAACCTCTTTACCTATCGTTTTCCATTGCTCGCCTATTTGTCCTTGATCTTGATGATGAAGCCCTCAGAAGGTTGCTCCCTTGCTTGTTGGAAGATGACAAAGACAGAATGGCTCTGATATTCATGTGATTGAAGGTGAGTTTCAACACACTAAATAGATGATGAGATGAATGCTTAAGAAAATGGGTGCCAAAGGCGCGCTTGATTTCCTGCAGCATAAGTTTGTATAAATGATCCGATGAAATGAAGAAGGAGAGGGTGGTATTTATAGAAAAAGGTGAGGGAAGATCAATGGTTGAGAAGAAAAGAGAAGATCAATGGAGGAGGATTGTTGAGGAACGTGCAACAAATGGAAGGAGGACACATGTCATTCGAAAAGCAGCCTTGTTGAGTTAACTCCTCTCTTGATGAGGATGAGATTTGATTTTCTTAAATTAGAATTTATTTTTCTAATTTAAGAGAAAGTTTGCTTTAAAGATGCTCTAAAACTGCTTTTGCTTTTGTGTGACAAGAGGAAAGTATTTTTTTTAGAAGATAAGAATGATTTTTGAAGATAAGAATGCATAATTAAATAAAAAGATTTATTTAATTATTTTGTAGATAATTGAGAGGAATAAATAAAATATAGAAATATATTTTATTTTTGTGAAGATATTTGAAGAATAAAATAAAATAATAAAAATATATTTTATTTAGTGGAGAATTTAGATTTTCTTTAAATAAAATTTGCATTTTATTTAAATTTGGAAGAATAAAAGATTTTAATTAAATAATTGAAATTATTTAATTATTTAGAAGAATGAAGTTGATGTAGATGAATTTAATTAAATAAATAAAATGTAATTTATTTAATTAAATGAGAGGAGATGAATCAGATAAATAAATGAATTTATTTTATTTATTGATAGAAGAATGTGAATGATGAAATAAATATTTAAAATATTTATTTAAGTAGAGTCATGCCAATTTTAGGTGTATACATTTTGCCCCTCTTTGATGCAATGTGTTTTATCACGTTGTTTCAAAGAATTAAGAATTTTTGACACTGATACATGCCCCAGTTTGCCCCTGGTACAAGTTTAATGACAGGATGCCCCCTCGGGAGATTGGATGGGGAGAAGGTAGAAGGTGTGAGACGGATAATCTCATGATGAGATAGGTGGACAGGAGAAGAAATGGTTGAATGCAGAAGAAAGAGGTATATGATATGGGATGCAAGATAAAAAGATAACACACACAAGCAAGAAGCAAGTATGCACAAATGATACAAGAACAAACAAGGTATTGCCCCTGTCGAGTAGTAAACCAAGGATATAGATCGATGATGTCTGGTTTCAGGAATGAAACATGTCGTATAAGACTCCGGGTCTAGTTTCGACAATGCAACATCCTATCTAAGACATTTTGATATGATAACAATATATGACCGTGTTGTCATGGCGGGGAACGATATATCCCTAGAGCAACACGAAGGATAGTTATGACTGATTGATATGGTTTACGACAAGATTAGGATCAAGACCACTGATTGTGATTGGATAATTTGACAAGATTGACTTGACTCGATTGGTATGGATTAAGGATAGACTTGCATGTGGATCACTTCTCAGGACTGACAGCTAGAACTGTTGATGAGAGATATGAAACAAATAGAAATTTGATCGATAGAAGAATGACTTGATAGAAGAAATTACAAGCTTTTGTAAACATTGATTCGCTACATTTTGGATTTTTATTGGATGATATATGGAGAAATGTAAATGGATATGGATATGGATATGCACTGCAATTGGATACGGTATGGATATGGATATGGATATTTGTCACCTTGAAAATTTGCAAGTACTTTGCTTTCATCATTGGGCTTTTAAAATGTTGTAAGAAAATACAAGCATCTAGGTATAATTAGACCGAGATGACCTGAGTACTTCTTACATGGATTTTTGATATAGCAAGTTGATACAAGCATCTAGTCAAACTTGAATCTAGATGACCTGAGTACTTCTTGTGTTTCAACAGACAAGGATTGCCCCTTTTCATGTTTAGACCTCGGAGTACTCGATGATCTTTCGCTGATCATGTCGTTAGACAAAAGTCGTTACACTACTAAAGTTTAATCCACAAGCAGCAGACAAAGAAAAATATTATGCCTCCCTCATAGCATCTCTAGCTTTCAGCATCCTTGAGTAGCATAGGAAGACATAATGACAAAAATTCAAGACCTTGTAAGTTAACCTGTTCACAAAACATTCTTGTATTAGATGTGTCTTTTGCCATAATTGATACAGAATTAGTTTGAGTGTTTTTGGTATGGTGCTCTGCTTTGGACAGGTTGATGCTTTGTGCCAAGAATTTTGTTTGAGGAAGCTAGTTTTTGTTGCGCTTGCATGCCTGGTGAAAGGGTGTGGACACGGACGGATAGAGGGATAGACGACAAGACACAGGATGGATGGGAAACGAAGCCTCGGGGGCGCATTGATAATGGCCTTGCCTACGTGATAGCTCAGAGGCGACGTAGTTCAGGGAGAACCTTAATGGACCTAAGCTATGGATCAGATGAGACATGATATGGAACAGATACGGGTCAGATAGGGATCAGACATGGAACATATATGGAACAACTATGGATCAGATATGGAACAGATAACACTGATGACAGAGGCTATGCTAGCCTGACACTGTGGACAGGATACTGGATAAGAATTATGGATAGCCTTAATGCTAGATACTGATGACAAGGGAAACACCATGGATAGGCAGATGTATGGGTGATAAAGAATGGAACGGGTATGTATGGGGATGGGCAATAGTGGATAGAAGGAATCCAAGATGTGATCTCCAAGGACTATGTTGCATAGGAATAACATGCCCGATTGTAGGTAGAATACGTAGGAGTTTTCATGACAATGTTTATGATGACAGGAGGATGAGAGGATAATGAAAGATTTGTGTGGTTTTGGAGGGATAAGGTATGTCAAGAGACATCTAGAACATTTGTCAACATTGTGCCCCCAATCTTTATCAAGATCAAAAAATAGAGGAAAGGAAGATCAGGATGGATGGACACGACAAGATAGGTATGTAATGGATAGAGGAATAGGATAGGAAATGGTATGAAAGGAAACTAGTAGGAGAAAAGTGATATGCTGATGAGACAAGGTGCCCCCAAGTGTAGGTGACATAGAAGATCAACTTACACATGATGCCTGTTTGCCAGGTTTTCATCATGGTACTTATCCAAGGCGCCTGTTTGCCAAGTTTTCACCATTGGATGAAGGAATTTCTCTTTACTTTTTCATTTTTTTTTTTGAATATTTGGATGGGATAGGTAGATATGGAAAGGAGAAACTCAAGCATCTAGCTCCCTGAAAGGTGATAGTCTCAATGGAAGTCATCATATGGACCAAGTCAAGTGTTCTCATAGATGTTGGTAGGGGACTACATGATAGTGAGATAGAGAATGGTAGATATTGGATTATGGAAGGTGCAATAGTGGATGATGATGCAAAATATGGAGGGAAGGCTTATGCAAAAGCATGGACCATAGGATGAGGAAGATATGTAGGATAGTAGTGGAAGGGAGGGGAGATGGAGTTATACGGAAGTGTTGTGGAATGGAAGGGAACCATGACCAACGGTTGCACATACTGTGATAAACATTGAAGCTAATGATGGGAAGGTGGTGTAGGAAGCAATGGAGAGTTTTGCTTGGTGGATGAATGATAGAGGCCTTTAGGGACCCACATAGACTTTGCATTGTTCTGATTTTTGTTTGTCATGTGGGATGGAAGGATTTGATACTTTTGGATGGAATGGAAGAAAGTGAATGGTTGGAATTCTTGAGAGGTGGATGCCTCATGTAACTTTAGGGATTTTTTCTTGGGTACCCAAACCATTTTGCTTTTAGATTTTACCTGTGAAGGTATGGGCTTGGGTATATGCGGCATTTGTACAACTTCAGAAGTAAGTAGTTGTCGCTTGGGGACCCACACCTTTTTCAGTTTGGCATTGAGGTGTGTGGGTGTATGCAGCTTTTGATATGGATAATTCTTTGATTCTTGGCTTTTATATCCTAGGTCATGAGGACTCTTAGGATTTGTGACTTTATAGGTAGAGGCATCCACATATTTGTCATTGAATCCCTGTGGGATGGTGGAAGTGAGGTTGGTGAAAGCTCCTTGTTTAGACAATATGTGTATTTGTCAGCCATGATTGGGATATTTAGAGGATTCATAGATGGATGGATAAGGTGTTGGAAGAAGTGGTGGTAGGATGCATAGAGGGCTATTAGGAGTTGGAAGTAGCGGAGGTAGATTGGATGGTGGAAGGTGTATGGTCACATGCTTTTGAGATTTGTAGGATGATGGAGGAGGAATGGTGACATATGTTGTGGGGATATGATAGGGTTTGCGATGGAAAGTAGTAGACTTAAGAGGAGTGGAGGAAGTACCAACATCTTGAGATTGCTCACCTTGGGGTATGTATCCAAGGCCGTATGAAGGTGGAGGAACATTGACATGGATAGGTTCCAAAATACCTTGTTCATGAAGGCCTAAGCCTTTACCTTGATAGTTCATATTCTGGAGTATGCGGTGGACCATGGGATTATGTATAGGTGCACTAGCAACAAGTTCCTTATTGGATGAGGAAGGCGAGATAGCAGATAATGGTTGTTGGTGTTCTAAGGAAGAACATTCATGCATGAAGGTAGTAAACCCGAGGATATAAGATGATGGATTTACAACTTGGTCAATAATGGATGGTGAAGGATCACTAGAATCTTGATCATCATTATGCTCCTCAGGATCTAAGTTATTGGGTTGATCATTCATGTGCACTTGGGAGGCAAGTGTCTCATCAGAGGAAGCGGAAGTTGTTGGATCATGGATGGGATTAGATGTAAGAGAAATAGAAGTAATGGAGGTTTCTTGCTCATGAAGGGGTATGGGATCAAGTTGTTCATGGGCATCTTCTTCATAAAAGGTAGTATCTGGATCATAGAGAAGGTATAGATTATGAATAGGTTGGAATTGGATCTCTTTCTCATGTATAGGATCAAGTTGCTCATGGATAGATTCTTCATAGGTATTATCTTGATCATTGAAGAGATAAAGGTTATGAATTGTTTGAAATTGGATGGGGGTGTTTTGATCTTGATTTAGACAAAGGGTGGATGTTTCCACATGCTCTAAGGTGTGCTCTTGACATAGCTCTTGGTCTTCTTGAATGGAAGTGGATAACTCTTGGATAGCTTCTTGGTTAACAACATGGATGTTTGACTGACCTTGACTTTGGTTCATGGTAGGAGGTTCTTCGATAAGCTCAAGGGTTTGTAGATGACATGAAGGTGTTGTAGGATTTGACATGGGATTGGAAGAATCTTTGGTAAGGTCAAGGACCAGAATTTGGGGACATGGTTGACTCTCTGCTAGTAGCCCTTGGATCACATCATTGGTAGGTGTATGGATAGGTGAATGAGGGGATTTAGCTTTCTTTCTAGCTTTTCTCGGGTTATATAAATTTGGAAAAACTCTTTCCCATCACTCATCTGATTCTTTTTTGGTCATCCATTTAGAGTTTCAGGAACTAGATGGTGGTGTTGGTGTAGAACTGGTATGTTTTGGAATATGTGTCTTAGAAGGTGGCAAAGGAGGACTAGTAGATGGGGTGGTATATGATTTCTGACTTAAGGTGGTGCTTGCCTTGTCATGAGTATGGGAAAAGGATATACGATTTTGGGGCGAGGTGTAGCTGGTACTGGCACGTTCAGCTTGCAAGATTGACATTTCTTGTTGTAAGACTTGGGCTTGTTGAGAAATTGCTATACAATTTTGGGGCGAGGGATCTAAGCTTATTTGCAATTGCAGGTATTAGAGTTTTTGACCAAAATATTCTAATTGGTTTTCCATTGACATAAGACCAAAAAAGCTTACTGGTTTGGATGCACAAAAACAAATGCACCAGGACAGAGTGCAAAAGCATTATAAGTCGAATCAAATGCGCAACTCTGGTGTTTTTCCTTGTTTTCTCAAAAATTTTGCAAAATTTTGGATTGTTTTCAGGAGCTTCTATTTTTTTTGGTTTGAAAAACTTGGTGCTTGTGGATATTCTGATGTTCAATTATGGCAAAAACACAGCAAACACATAGAAGTTTTCCATGATTTTTATCTTTTTATATATTTTTTGTATTTTTTGGACTATTTTGACTCAAAACAAGTACACCTTAGGCTAGATGGGACAATATTCATTGAATCCTCTAGCTGTGCCACTCAAAGTGTGTAGCTCCAGGATCTGGTAGCACCGGCTCCCCTCCATGGCACTCACTTCTCACGCATACCAGATCTGGGTTTCCTTAGGCTCATACCCCCACCAAACCTTAGGATTGTCCCTGCTACCTTTACTAAGAGTCACTTAAATCAAGGCTTCTTTAAGGGCTTTGCCCTTTGCATCAACAAATAGGGGTTTTTGGCTTGCTACACAATTTGGTTCTTAGTCAGGGCAATCGTTCGAGTGGTTACACATGCGGCGGTGCTACTCTCTGTTGTGGAGTCTCCTAGCCTCAAAGGGTCACACCTATGAGGGTTTTGGGGGAGGTTGGCCGTCAGTGTAACACATCAATACTCGTTGCTTGAGGTTTTCACCTCAAGCACAATTTATTTTAAGTGGCTTGGTAGGGCTTGGCTTTAGCCTGTTACCACTCAAGGTCGTTCCCACTTGGACAAGCGTGCATCCAAGGGCAGGCCCCCCTAAAGGTTTAACAAAAAGAATGACAAGTCTGGCACTTTGATCACCCAGTTAAGGGGAGAGCATAAGCCTATTGTCATTCACAAGCACAGAATACACTGATTTATCCAACCTAGTTAAAAGTAGAAAAACTAAATGGGCTAATCTACTTGTGCACTCACATGATTGTTAACTTGGAAGTGTTTAGAGCATAGCAATGTTCATTCCCGTTTGTTTGAGATAGCAATGGTTTAATCTAGGAAAGAAATTAACAATACAAAGATAGCAATGGGTTCAGTTACTTTCTTCCTAGTTAGAGACTATGTGGAATTTGCATGCAATGCACTTGTTTACTTTTCCCCTAATTAGTCTAAATGTACTAGACAAAGCAGCTAAATGATCTAATCCAGCCACTAACCTTGTGAAAACGATCGTTAGCTTAAACACACAAAATTAGAAACCCTAAAAACAAAAAGCAGAATCAGAAGCGCCGCACTGCAGTCTGAATGCGCAGAAATAGAGATTGCATGCAGCGTTTTACAAAAGTGCTAAGACAAGTGTCAAAAGCACTGTAACAAGAGATATATGTGTTATTTTAATAGATGCGTCGAATCAGAGGACATATGTGCAGAAAGAAACAATCGGTCTGCAGAAATTTGTGTTTTCTAACCCTAGTTTGTTAAGATTTGGATAAACATGTATGTAGATGATCTCTTAGCTCAAATCTAACCTCACCATTGCGTCCGAGGGGGCATTTCCATAAATTTTGAGTACAAATTTGCCTAGATTTCATGAAAAATAGAGCGTTTAGCGAAGAAAACAACTTTCTTAAAATTCACTGCAAAACAGATGCACTGCAGGATGTAACATATGCACCATTTCAGAGGTCATATGTGCCATTTCAGAGGTCGTATGCACCGTTTTAGACTATATATGCATCGTTTCAGACTGTATATGCGTTGTTTCAAACTATATATGCGCCGTTTGGGAGGTCAAATGCACCAAAGTTTCGTATGCGTCAATTTGAGAGGTAGATGCATCGTTTTAGAGGGCAGATGCACCGAAAGTTTCTGTCAAAACCCTATACCTGCACCTGTACGGACCTGTTACTTAAAAACACTCAGTTTTTTATTAGATAGAGGGGCAAGGGCCCCACGGTGGGTGCTAAAATGTGAGGGGGAAAATAGGTTAATTCAATCAATGAAAACAAAACCCAAACATCAATGGAAGTTGAAAGCAAAGAAGATTAAAACATGCACAAATGATATACTTACAACCTCTTTACCTATCGTTTTCCATTGCTCGCCTATTTGTCCTTGATCTTGATGATGAAGCCCTCAGAAGCGTTGCTCCCTTGCTTGTTGGAAGATGACAAAGACAGAATGGCTCTGATATTCATGTGATTGAAGGTGAGTTTCAACACACTAAATAGATGATGAGATGAATGCTTAAGAAAACGGGTGCCAAAGGCGCGCTTGATTTCCTGCAGCATAAGTTTGTATAAATGATCTGATTAAATGAAGAAGGAGAGGGTGGTATTTATAGAAAAAGGTGAGGGAAGATCAATGGTTGAGAAGAAAAGAAAAGATCAACAGAGGAGGATTGTTGAGGAATGTGCAACAAATGGAAGAAGAACACATGTCATTCGAAAAGTAGCCTTTTGAGCTAACTCCTCTCTTGATGAGGATGAGATTTGATTTTCTTAAATTAGAATTTATTTTTCTAATTTAAGAGAAAGTTTGCTTTAAAGATGCTCTAAAATTGCTTTTGCTTTTGTGTGACAAGAGGAAAGTATTTTTTTTAGAAGATGAGAATGATTTTTGAAGACAAGAATGCATAATTAAATAAAAAGATTTATTTAATTATTTTGTAGATAATTGAGAGGAATAAATAAAATATAGAAATATATTTTATTTTTGTGAAGATATTTGAAGAATAAAATAAAATAATAAAAATATATTTTATTTAGTGGAGAATTTAAATTTTCTTTAAATAAAATTTGTATTTTATTTAAATTTGGAAGAATAAAAGATTTTAATTAAATAATTGAAATTATTTAATTATTTAGAAGAATGAAGTTGATGTAGATGAATTTAATTAATTAAATAAAATGTAATTTATTTAATTAAATGAGAGGAGATGAATCAAATAAATAAATGAATTTATTTTATTTATTGATAAAAGAATGTGAATGATGAAATAAATATTTAAAATATTTATTTAAGTAGAGTCATGCCAATTTTAGGTGTATATAGTATTCTTGAAGCACAATTAGCATGGGAAAGAAAACAAATCTTGCACCAAAGTAATAGGCTTTCATATGCGTCCACATGATAAGTATCCTTATAATAATCGAGGACAAGATCTCTGAACTAAAAATCAATGCCTGCACTATCACTTATCTTAGCAATCTTATCACTAAGTGCAAGCATGTTCATATCATCCTCATGTAGATATGCATGTGTAGAAGGGTTTGTAGTATTAGCCTCATCATCATTAATAGGAACAAAGGAGGGAAATATATCAAACAAGAAACTAGTTTCTTGTTCATCCTTTTCATCATATGAGTGTACATAGCTATCATAATCAACCTCATAGACTGATTCAATTAGTTGCTCAATCGTGCACATACATTCATCTTTATCCATGGAGTTTGAAGAGTCTAGTTATTAGTTAGTTTTCTTATGGTTTTATGCAAGTTCATAGACATTCTTAGACATTATCTTACACATATTTCTACATTATGCTCTCTTATGATCATTATGCAAACCTGAACCTGATTATTAAGCATATGGAAATATGGTTATAATATGATGAATATTGCATGATTATGTGTGGGAATGTATGGATTGTAAAGGATATTGGTGCTTGACTATGGTTGTTAGTATTGTGTGCATGTTTTGTGAACTAACTCTTGCAGCTAGAGGAATGGAATGTAGCCCACAATAACTGTAAGGTGCAGCCCGCAGCCAAAGAGTACCCAGACAGTAGAACAAGGGAGGTTCTGAAATAAACTGAGCGCATCAACTACAGCATGGAGGCACTTGATGAAGATGATTACACATCATGATGACAAGTAATAAAGATGATTGAAGGGAAAGAATTATGTTTCAGTTAGGAGTCTAATGTGACTTATTCAACCAGTCCACATTCCAGTTCTATTACAACATAAGTCTCAATTTCATTTGACTCTTCTTTCTTTCTTTTTCAGTTATTAGTTACCTGGCATTTATCACATTCTGGTATGTAGGGAGTGGTGATTTATAATTTCAGTTAAGAGACCATGTTTTAATAAACTCCCCCATGCCTATATGTATGGCTCAGTGGTTGAGGTAGTTTAAGTTTGAAGTTAGTTTTTGTTCAATTTGCAAATATAGTTACCAGATCTATTTCCAGTTAGTTACACAGATAATGTTTATTTGATGACGAATTCATGAATAAAATCTTCCAATAGAATCTCATGTGATATTTAAAAGATTGTGCAATGAATGATTTGGAGTTAGTATGATTCTATCAATCTAAGAAACTAGATTTGAGTTAGATCAGTGGAGGCAGTCGCTTGAGCAAGGGCCACTCAAGGTAATTGTCCCTCACTTCATTTTCTGCATGTTATCATTATTGTAACAACTATTTCATAAATTCATGATCAATTAGATTCTTGAGTTATTCTAGCTTGCTTCAACTTGTACTCTGGAGTGTAGAGTGTATGTTAGATTATCAATATTAAGTTAACCCTAGCATTCATTCCTTCACAGAAAATAATTACAGTCTTTTATTGAATGTACCTATAGCAATAGTACCAACATTACTTTCCTTCTTGTTATCCAGTTTTGAGATTTCCTAGCAAGTGTAACATTGTATTAGGATTAGTTAGGTAGTCTTGAATCTTTGAAAGTACATACAATGCCAATGCCATCACAAGCTTACTAGCCCTGGTCGATAATTCAAAGAAGGTCTTTCCAAAGGTCCAAGTGGACTGTTAGGTCAGGGTTTTCCTCTGAACTGTGTGATTGGCACCAAGTTTACTAGACATAGTGAGGATGCTATATTTTTGGCACCATTTTTGGGGATGGTGCTACTTTCAGAGATCAGTTCCTATTATTTCCAAGCTTTTCTAGTTTAAACATTTTGCTTTTAGATAATAGGATACTTAGGTTTCATCCCTCCAATACTAGAACATTTTACTAACATTGTACAGGAGTCATTGCTATACAAAGTCATACCTATTGTATGCAGAGGTAGAGAGACACTTTGGGAAGGTTTCTCCCATCAACCCAACAAGCTAGAGTAGATATTGGTGACTACAGTGATCAGAGTGAGGGTATTACTGAAGAAGATTCTTCCCTCTCATCAACATCTACTGATAATATAGAGAGGACCTTCCAAACAATAGATGATCCACCAGAACATGTGACTTTTGAATTTCTAATTATCAACCAAGAGAGGGTTGCTGCTCTTAAGAATATACCTTCTTCAGCATTGCCAATCTTCTATGGTTTGGTGACTGAGGATCCAGATACATTCTTGTTCGAGTTTGATGTTCTATGTAGAATCAATGACTACATAATTGATGCTCATAGGCTCAAGCTATTTCCTGCTACTTTGAAGGATGCTGCTCTGAGATGGTTTATGGGACTAGGCAAAGATGCTATTCCAAATTGGGACACAATGAAAACAAAATTCTTGGAGAAGTACCAAGATTATTGCAAAGGAATTGATAGGAGAAGAGATGACATTTTTAGGATGACTCAAAAAGAGGATGAACCATTGGAAGATTATGTAGAAAGGTTCCAATTCTGCCTAAAGAAAAACCCACAGAATCAACTCTCAGATGAATCCCTGAAGCTTGTATTTTTGAGAGGAGTAAATGATGATTGCATGGATGCCCTTAATATTATTGGGGCAGGAGATGTGTCTCAATTACCCTTTGATGATATCTGCAAAGTTTGCAGGACCTACTCAAGGTCCTTTACCAAGAAGATAAGGGGGGAGAACATCTACCATTGGCAAGACATCTAATTTGGTTTCAAGGGTGGAGTTAAGCAACCTATTGACCAACATGAATGAAGATATTATAAGTCACCTAACTACTCAGTTGGACACTCTACAATTAAAGAAGAATCAGGAGGAGGCTGAAGCAATACTTATTGAATATTGCCCCAACTGCAAACAAAGGAAATCCAATTGCAAGTGTAAAAGGGTGGCTAGTATTACAGAAGACAAATCAGAGAAACCACATTTTCAACCATTTGGAAGTGAAGATGGGTAGTTGTTCTATGTTGCACAAAGAAAGCCATGGCAACCAAGACAAGGTATGCCACAAGACCCTCTAAGTTTCAATGCATCATTTCTAGTTGGTAATCATAGTTTCTCTAGTTGGAATCCATAGCCTTATCCAAATACCAAAAACCAATGGAAAAACCCTCAACAATAGCAAAACCCTTAGCAAAACTAGAACCAACAACAACCAAATGTATGGCCACAACAAACTTTCCAAGGTCCCAATTACAATCCTCAATGCCTAGTACAACAAGGTCAATGGCCACCATAATGGTAAAAGGGACAGTAGTGGAAGAACCAAAATATGAATTACCCACAACCTTTTCTACCTTCTCAGCCACAACAACAGGCTATCATGCCCAATCTATCAAACCTACCATCTCATCCACCAAGAGCACCACAATTGCCTACCCAGTCTGCACCTAACCCCAATAATAAGCATGTCCAATAGGCATACACTAACGAGGCTATTCAATACCCCACTTATGGGGTAGAGGTGAGTGATGCCCACCTCAGGTCGGGGAAAACACTAGCTAGGCCTTCATCCCCTCAAATCACTGAGATGATGGATGCGGAACCCATAATTAAAGCTTTAGACAATTCATCTCTAGAGCCTAAGTCAAATTAGGTAAATCAGACTATCTCAAGTCCAGAGCCTCCTTTCCCTAAGTATTTAGCCATTGCAAAACATCATACCCAAGCTAAGATAGATCTATTGGGTCAACTCAAGAATGTCAGTACCAAAACCCCCCTCATTCAAGCTATCAAGGATATCCCAATTTATACCAAGATAGTAAGAGACCTTTGTCTTAAAAAGCCAGGGCAAAAACGGAAGGATCCTCAGACAGTACATGTTTTAGGGAACCTTGTTTATATTATGCTAGGGAATATAACTGTCCCTCAATACACAAACCCTAGAAATCCAGTAGTGGATGTTAAGATAAATGGGACCCTTATCAAAAATACCTTGATTGAATTAGGGGAAACTATTAATGTCATGACTAAAGAAACAATGCAGTTATTTTAGCTACCTAACCTCAGGCCTACATCAACTATTTTACAGGTGGTAGATAGGTCAACAGTAAAACTTGAAGGGATCATTAAGAACATAGTCATAGCATTAGATTCCTGGGAGTATCCTATAAATTTCATAGTCTTACAACCAAAGGTCAACCTTGCAGGATATAAACTTATCTTAGGTAGACCATGGTTAGCAATAGCTGATGCATTCATAGGTTGTAGGTCCGAGAACATGATAATCTCAAATGGAACTATAACCAAGAAATTGCTCCTCTATCCTCCAGCCCAACCTCATGAAAATCTAGAGCAAATTATGTTGCAAGTATGTGCCTAATGGGTGTTGTCATTGATGTCAACATATCTTTGTTGTCATTGGTGTCAACTGTGTCCTATTCTATTACTTGTTTAGAAGCTTTGTATGTTGAGGATATTGAGAAAATTGACCTCTCTAGAATAAACAAGTGAGTTACAGTGAAGTGCAGTATAGATAATGAGTTGTATGCTGAAGAACAGTCCGGTAGATTACTCTGCATTTCTTGCTGCTTGAAGATCTTCATCTGTAGATTGGAAGTTATTTAAAGGGATGTCAGAAGATGCTAAATCCTGAGTTTGAGCCTCCGGTGTGAAGAATTGAGAGAGTTACATTCACCAGAGTAAAACCTGCTTTCTCTGATTATTCTCTGGTGACAGGGAGAAAGTATTTTACTCTGCATTCCTCTGCATTAAAGTGTTTTTCTCTACGATTCTAAAGGGATATCTGGAATGATGATAAGTGCCTACAATCATGTTTTGGTGGTCCGCAAACTATCTTTCTTTTATGACAGTTGAAGATAGTGAAGTTCATATGCTCTGGTGTGAAGAATCTCATGAATAAAGTGGTTTGAGTTTGTGCAGTTGCTCCTGATGATTTCAACGTGCTTGTGGACTCCTCCTGATCATGTTCCTACCTTTACATTGGTCTGCATTAAGGAGATGAGATCATGTTTGAAGATTATTCCCAGATAACGTAGCGTGTAACCAGTCTTAGCCGACTTGGTTAATTCTAGTAATTGTGGAGATCCCTTGAAGATTATGGAAGCATTTTGTGGCGTGGAAGATCATGTTTGAGTCCCAGCTAAGGCATGGCATGGTCCGCATACATTTATACTATAATTCCTTAGAATAATTTGTATTAGGTCAAGACCTATTTTGTAATTGTTTGTAATACTGACCTTGGAAATTGTTCCAATGGTTGATGATTGTAATGCCGACCTTGATGATCATTCCAAGGTTGATGAAATGTACAAATACTTGTAATTGAGTTGTGGAAAAGTGTGAAAATGGGAAGATAAGGAAAAGGGTGAGAAGATAATGCAGAGCAGGGTAGAGCAGAGTAGAGGAACTATTGTACTTCAATGTATTAATATCAGACATGAAGAAGATGGTGATTTTGGTAGTGAGCTTGACAGTGAGCTGCCAATAGGGTTTAACAACCCTCAGGGTTTAACAACCCTTATTGTAATCTTTCTAGGTTTAGGGTTGAGGCAATGAGCCTGCTAGACCTAGCTATATTTCATGGCAGTGAGCCAACATGTTCTAGGCCCGTGGAGTGACCAAGCCTAAACATCATTTTTCAAAGATTGCAATATATTTTGAGAGCTAATCCTCTCCGTGGTATTTCCCCACCTTGGGGTTTTCCACATAAAAATTTGGTGTCTCTTGAGTTTAATGTTGCATCTGTGTTTAAGTTTTTGATTTCATGCATCCTTTGTTTAATCATAATAAGTGTGGATAAGTGATTAATGTTTAAGTGTCGAAGTGTTTGAGTTTTTGGGACAACTGATTCAACCCCCCCTCTCAGTTGTTCAGCGCATTTCAACAAGTGGTATCAGAGCAAGTTTCCTCTGGAGAAGGTCTAATAGCTTGAGGAAGATCTAAAATGTCTTATAAGAAGGAAGCACGACATTTTGATGGGATGAATTATGCTCTTTGGAAGGCACGAATGAAAAGTCATCTTCTTTGTCTTGGTTACAAAGTATGGAAAGCTGCAGAAAAAAAATACACCTTGCCTCAAAATGGTTTGACGACTGAAGACACAATCAAAGAATATGAAGTGGATGTTAAAGCAAAAGATGCTCTATTAATTTCATTGAATGGCTCAGTACTGACAAAAGTTGTGGATCTTGAAACTGCAAATGAGGTATGGGAAAAGCTGAAAAATTTGTATGAGGGAGATGATTCTGTGAAGGAGGCCAAGCTTCAAAGTCTAAAAGTGAAATATGAAAGTTTGAAGATGAATGAAGATGAAAACATAACAACCTTTATGCAAAGAGTTGATGAACTTGTCACCAGAATAAAAGGTATGGGGGGAACTCTCGGTGATAAGGAAGTTGTGATGAAAATTCTCAGATCACTACCAAAGTCGTATAGTCACAAGGTAGCTGCAATTGAAGAATTTATGCAAGTAAAAGCTATTGACAGAGATCAGTTGCTTGGTAAGCTTACTGCCTTTGAGATGAGAGAGTTTGGTGATGCCCTGCACAAAAGTCAAGACTGCCTTCAAAGTCAGTACCTCTGGGAAAACCTCCATGTCAGAAAAGTACAAGGTAGAATCTGATGATGAGTTTGATGAAATTGAAGCCAACTTTGTGGATAGACTGCAAAGAGGATCTGGTAAGTTCAAAGGTAAATTACCTTTTAAATGCTTTTCCTATGGTAACGTAGGCCACTTTGCTTCCAAATGTTCTGAAAGAATTGAAAGAAATAGGAAAAGATATGAGAACATGCCTAGGATCCAAAAGAAATGTTATTATGTTGAAGACTTTGATGCTGATGAAGGAGTTTCAGATAATGGTGAGCCAGATAATGTTAGTACTTTTGGTAATGAATGCTTGTTTATTGCTATTAAAGAAGAACCTGTGTCTACTAATCATGCTAGTTATGTGAAGGAAGAAAAACCAGTAGAAAGTGCTTTGGTTGTGTTAGTGCCTGAATTGACTGGCAGTTTTTTGAGCAATTTTCATGCAGGCACTCTCCCTAAGTATCCAAAAAATGTTCTAAGTGTTGGACCTCCTCAGTATTTTTCAGCTGCAGCATCATATTTTCTTTGAGGAGGAGGTCATCATCATCATATTTTCTTCGATGGTGGTCAGCATCATCATGTTCTCCGTCGACCGGTTTCTCATCGTCATCATCATATTCTATTATCGGGTGATGTCTGGATATCATCCTGATCCTGCTGATGAGCTACAGTGCGCCCTGATCTGCTTGCGGGGGTGATTTTTCAAAGTATCCGGTGATCTTGCAATTATCACCTTGCCCAAACATGATGATGATGTTGCCCCGATATTCTGAAGGGGTTATTCTCTAAGTTGTTCGACCTGACTTGTTTTTTCTTAAGGGTCGTCATCATCATCATCATATTTCTAATTATCACCGTGTTGCTTGCGAGGGTCATCATATTTTCTGCCTTCATGATATTTCGCCGGGGTGATATTTTATCATCGGGTGATCTTGGTTATGATCATCCTGATGATGTTGTTGAAGAGTTCTAAGTGCGACCCGATATTCACTGGGGTCATCATATTTTGAACGTCAGGATGATCTTAGTCAATATCATCCTGATGATGTTGTATCACTTCATGTTCGTTGTTTTGTCATCCTGATGATGCTGACGTCATTCTTATGTCAGGGTGATATCTTTTTCTCTGCCTATCTGCATCATGATATTTCCGAAGGAGGGGGTGATATTTTCATATCACCCGGGTGTATGTTTGTTCCAGCGTCATGATGATGCTGATATCAAGGAGATATCCGCCTGCCGGCTTCGTGCATTATCTAGTGGGGGTGATCTTTTCAAGCATCATCATATTCAGTTATCGCCCCGATCTTATAGTGGAGCTACAGTGCAACCTGATATTTGTGCATCAGGATGATATTTCCAAATATCCAGTTGTCTTCCGAATATCATCCTGATGTTAATATGATGATGACGTCATCAAGGTCCGGGGGGGTCATATTTCTAACACAGATCATCTTGTGGAGATCTCCCGATATTTGCAAACATGATGATGACGTCATCCGGATATGAGGAGGTGCGCAGTAGGCAGATATGATGATGACGTCAGCAGGATATGATGATGACGTCATCAGGATGTTCATCGGCCAAACTTCTGGTATAAGCTCAGCAGGAGGATGTTCCTCCGATGGATCAGGTTGTGCCGATGAAGGCAATTATCATGTAGGTTATATTGCGATATGATGCTGACGTCAGGGTGATATTTCAAGCGACAGGATATCATGCTGCTGGAGGATGATGATGATGAAGTCTTATACTAGTGTCGTCAGGAGCAAAAGCACCGACATGATATATGCTCATGACCTAGTATATAAAGTGTTAATGAGGTTGCTGCGGGGTGCATGTGGGATAATTGATATCCTGCATTTTCAAATATCATGATGATGAATCTCGGCGGGAAATGGTTGCGATCGATTGTTAGATGTTTTTCCCAAGGCCGCGGGTTGGTGCGCCATTAATGGCGAAGGTTGCAGAGGTATGGGCGGATCTGGTACCCGATTGAAGGTGTACATCAGCGGACAGTGGCGCAGGGCTCGAGATATCTTCCTGTCTCCTCCCCTACCTGCTGCATTCATGTTTGGGCGCCAATCTGGTAGTGTTTGAGCGCCATTTTCCTGATACTGTGTATCTGGCGGGATTTTTGGTCAACCATGTAATTAATTGCTGTGGTACACTACCTGGCTGTTATAAGCAGGAAGTGTTACTCATTTGTTGTTGTTGAAAGTTGAAGATTTTTGGCTCTGTAACTCATAACAAGCTGATCTGGTTGCTCTGTACAGCTTAACCTGTGAGTTTATGTATCTCTTGTTGTATGTTTTTGGCATGAACCCACTGATTTCATGATTAATCTTATATGAGAAATGCTATCTTAGCATGTGTTGTGTTAATTCTGTCTCCAGTATTGCATGTATTCTTCTTATGAATCTGGATATTTGGGTAATGTTTAGATTCTAGAGCATAGAATTCCTATGTTGAATGTCTGATCTTTTAACTTCTGCTCAAGGGGTAGATTAAACTATTTTCAGGTTGAACATTGGGAAGGGTATACTGCAGTAGGGATACCATAAGTAGAGATAACTTAACACTCTATATTGGGAGATACCTGTAAGGCAGGTATCACATATATCCCCTTGAAATCCAGTTTTAGCTGTTCATGCTGATCATTCACAGGTGTATGTCTACTGACTCCAGGCCCTAGATAGGCACCAATCTTGCTTTGTGTTTGTGTTACAACCATGTCCAGCTTTGCATCCAAACTTAAACTCCAAATCAAAATCTAAAACAACCATTAGGACATTAGAGTTAGTTTTAGGATCCTCAGTCCTCTGTCTACAACTGCAAATAGGCCCAAAGCTAGCCCCTTTGCTCTTATCTTTCAATTTTGGTCTACTTACAGGAGGACTTATCTGCTTTCTGTTAGCATCCCAGCCTTGCATGCATATCCTCATGGATGTTGAGTAGGGAATACCCCCCTAGGTCTTGCAGAGCCTGAAGAAGAAGAGGAGATAAAATATAGAGTCTATCTCCTACACTGTTGGCCCCTGGCCCAGAGATCCTCTTGATCACCGATGGCTACCTTGTAGGGAAATCTGGGAATAAGCATCCAGTCTGGGAAAAAACCAACAGAAATTGGCGACTCTGCTGGGGAGATCAATGTCATATCCATGAAAGTTTGAGTCTACAAGATAAAAAAAAAAAATCAGACCTGGAAACTATTTGTTGCAGCAGAGAAAAGGGTTATATATGTGATTCTGCTGGTGTGTTAGTGCCTGAATTGACTGGTAGTTTTTTGAGCAATTTTCATTCAGGCACTCTCCCTAAGTATCCAAAAAATGTTCCAAGTAATGGAGACCTCCTTAGCATTTTTCAGCTGCATCATCATATTTTCTTGAGGAGGAGGTCATCATCACCATGTTTGTTTCGAGGAGGGTCAGCATCATCATATTCTTCGTCGACTGGTTTTTCATTGTCATCATCATATTCAGTTATCGGGTGATGTTTGGTTTATCCTGATGATGCTGACGAGCTACAGTGCGCCCTGATCTGCTTGCGAGGGTGATTCTTCAAAGTCTCCGGTGATCTTGCACTTATCACCTTGCGCGAACATGATGATGATGTTGCCCCGTTATTCTGAAGGGGTTATTCTTTGAGTTGTTTCGACCTGACTTGCTTTTTCCTAAGGGTCGTCGTCATCATCATCATATTTCCAGTTATCACCGTGTTGCTTGCGAGGGTCATCATGTTATCTACATCATGATATTTCGCCGGGGTGATATTTCTATCATCGGGTGATCTTGGTTATGATCATCCTGATGATGTTGTTGAAGAGTTCTAAGTGCGACCCGATATTCACTAGGGTCATCATATTTTGAACGTCAGGATGATCTTAGTCAATATCATCCTGATGATGTTGTATCACCTTGTTCTTTGTTTCTCATCCTGATGATGCTGACGTCATCCTTATATCAGGGTGATATTTTTCTTTCTGCCTATCTGCATCATGATATTTCTGAGGGAGGGGGTGATATTTTCATATCACCCGGATATATGTTTGTTCGAGCATCATGATGATGCTGATATCAAGGAGATATCCGCCTGCCGGCTTCGCGCATTATCTACTGGGGGTGATCTTTTCAAGCAGCATCATCATATTCAGTTATCGCCCCGATCTTATAATGGAGCTACAGTGCAACCTGATATTTGAACATCAGGAGGATATTTCTAAAATATCCGGTTGTCTTCCGAATATCATGATGATGTTGATATGATGATGACGTCATCAAGGTCCGGGGGGGTCATATTTCTAACACTGATCATCTTGTGGAGGTCCCCCAATATTTGCAAACATGATGATGACGTCATCCGGATATGAGGAGGTGCGCAGTAGGCAGATATGATGATGACGTCAACAGGATATGATGATGACGTCATCAGGATGTTCATCGGCCAGACTTTTGGAATAAGCTCAGCAGGAGGATTTTCCTCCGATGGATCAGGTTGTGCCGATTATCATGAAGGTTATATTTCAAATATCATGATGACGTCAGGGTGATATTTCGAACAACAGGATATCATGCTGCTGGAGGGTGATGATGATGAAGTCCTCTACTAGTGTCGTCAGGAGCAAAAGCACCGACATGATATATGCTCATGACCTAGTATATTAAGTGTTAAGGAGGTTGCTGCGGGGTGCATGTGGGATAATGTTATCCTGCATATTCAAAATATCATGATGATGAATCTCGGCGGGAAGTGGTTGCGATTAACTGTTTGATGATCTTCCCAAGGCCGCGGGTTGGTGCGCCATCAATGGCGATTGTTGCAGAGGTATGGGCGATGGCGTGGATGGATGTAGTACCCGGTTGAAGATCTGGATCCCGAGGCAGTGGCGTAGGGCTCGAAAAATCTTCCTGTCTCCTCCCCTACCTGCTGCATTAATGTGTTTGAGCGCCATTTCTATCATACTGTATATCTGGCGGGAGTTTTGGTCAACCTGGTAGTTAATGCTGAATACATCCTCCTGCTATATAAGGCAGACGATGTTATTCATTCAGAGGTTGTTGAAAGTTGTAGATTTTTGGCTCTGTAATCCAAAACCAGCTGATCTGGTTGCTCTGTACAGCTTGATCTTGTGAGTTTATGTATCTCCTGTTGTAGGACTTGGCATGAATCCACTGGTTTCATGGTCGATCTTATATGAGTAATGCTGTCTTAGCATGTGTTGTGTTAATTCTGTCTCCAGTATTGCATGTATTCTTCTTCTGGATCTGGATATTTGTGTGATGTTTAGATTCTAGAGCATAGAATTCCTATGTTGAATGTCTGATCTTTTAACCTCTGCTCAAGGGGTAGATTAAACTGTTTTCAGGTTGAACATTGGGAAGGGTATACTGCAGTAGGGATGCCATAAGTAGAGATAGCTCAACACTCTATATTGGGAGATATCTGTAAGGCAGATATCATGTGTATCCCCCTGAAATCCAGTTTTAGCTATTCATGCTGATCATTCACAGGTATGTCTACCGACTCCAAGCCCTGGATAGGCACCAATCATGCTGTGTTCTTGTGTTATACACCATGTCCAGCTTTGCATCCAAATTCATAACCAAAACATTTCATACCTCCACCTGTTAGTTGTAGGAGTAGGATTAGGAACCCCCTGCATACTCTCATACCCAACCAGACATCATGTCCAAGAATGTTGCCAGCCTTGTGATCTATCATGCAGATCTTGGTCCATACATGAGAGTATTCTGCCTGTTGTTGTCAAGTTAGATCTTTCTATCTTTGAGCTAGTCAAGGTTACATCTTAAGTTATAGGGATACCCCCCTTGGTGCGGCAGAACCAGAAGTGAAGGGGAGGAGCTCACGCAACCTCCTGTATTCAGTTGGCCTGAATCTGCCTGTGCATTAGAAGTGGCAAACCCTAATGCTGATTCAGAAGAAATGTCAACATGGTGGATGACCCAGAATGAAAGAAATCAATCTGCAGCTTCAGCTTGTTTGAAGCTCATTCCTCTTCAAGGAGGTGGCGACTCTGCATCAAAGAACCTGATAAAAGAACAAAATCAGCCAGAGAAGAATTTGCAGCTTCTGCAACATATCCAGGTATTTCATATTGTTTGACAGACTCCCTATTTGGTGAGATAGCACTGGTTAAAAGGGGAACATTGGTGAAAGCAGAGCTTGCATGCTTCTATTAGAACTTACACTGTATTTCAAAGGGCATGCAATGTTGTTCAAAAAACTCATTTAAAGGACTTTAGGAAAGTTTGAAAAAACAGTCTAAACTTTGAGTGCCTAAAGTCATTGTTTGTAGAAAATCTGAGTAGAGAGGAGGGTTGCAATAACATAAAGGATGTATTATCTGCCTATGCACCCTTGTGAAGTGTCAAATGCAAAAATGTATAGTAGTCAGTCCCAACAATGTAATAAAAGAAGTTTCAACATAGACAGATATAAGCCCATAAATTTCAGTGGCATTTGTGGCTATCCAAATGCTTTTCCACCTAAAATCAGAATTTTTTTGCCTAAATTTAAGGGTATAAAGGATGAATCAGCTGAGAGACACTTGCAGCAGTTCATGAATGTGATAGATGACTTTGAGATTGACCATGAGGATGTGGTTATGAGATTATTTGTTCAATCTCTAGATGAAGATGTAAGGGACTGGTTTTCCTACCTTCCAGCTCACTCTGTCAGCTCTTGGCGTGGTTTTAAATCTGCATTTCTAGTACAGTATGGTGAAAGAGTTTCTGAATATGCAGCTATTAGTGACTTCATGTACATCCATATTGGAGAAGATGAGTTGATCCCAGCCTTTAACCTCAGATTTATGAGGGCATTGAATAGATTTCCAGAATGCATGAGACCTAATGATGCACTGTGCTTAGTTATCTATTTGGGAGCCTTTGATAAGAAAATGAGTTACAGATTAAGAGACAAGGAGCCCACCACATTGCATCAGGCACATCAGTTTGCATTAGATATTGAAAACAATTGGAGGTATGGAATACAAAAGGATTACTTCTCTGAAAATTTTTGTTGTCCTGCAGCCCCCAGTGTTAATGAAGGATTTAATTCAAGTATTGACAATGAATGTCATAGCACTCACACCCCTGTTGTCCCAGTTTTTGCATCATTCCAAGTAGATGATGTTTCTATCATAGAGGAAGATGTCCTTTTTTGCCCAGCAGGTGAAGTTGAAAATAATAATTTTTCATGTAATATTTGCATACCAGTCCTAAATAAAGAGCCTTCATGTTTAAATGATCCAGTTGTGCAGAGTTGTGATCATATGGATCAAGAATCAATATCAGTTTCATCAGGAAGTATTGGAGGGCTGGAAAATGATGCAGATTGTTCAACTTCAGAGTACATTGAAACAACAAAAATCTTGTATGCGGGGCAATTAGATGATAAAAATGACATCCATGACCAATTCATGGATCAGGTTTGTTCTTCTTATGACTCTGGATCTGATAATAATGAAGAAGAATTGGAGTGTCATGAAGAAGAAGCAGAGGCCTTTGCAGTGAATGATAATCCCCTTTATGATGAGCCTGCTGATGCATGTGATGTTGTGAGACTTGACTTTCAGTGGTGCAGGATTAACCCTTTGTTTGAGGATGATGATACTGATTTGCAAACTGTGAATAATGAATGCTCATCATCACCTGATTCAGACATGTGCAACATTGGGTGTGTGGATCAGGTTTTGTTTTCAATATCAGTAGATATTAGGGGTCTCATATTTTCTGAGTATTTTGAATTGTTGGATCAGCTGGATGACTACCTGATAATGTGCAGCAGCCAGATAAAAGATAAAGAATGCCAAGAGCAATATGATGTACTGTCTGAGGGACATAACATACATGTGTTGCCTAATGTTGAAGAATATTATGTGTATGGTTATATGTCTAATTCTGAGATCCAAAATGACAGAGCTGAAAATGATGGTGGCAAGCTTTCAAAACTGGTGGAATATCTTTTTAAGCAGATGACATTATGGGCAGATTATGCCAATCTTTTCAGTTGGGATTGGGATCTTTCAGCTTGGAATCAGGCATTGGACAAGAAAAAATTATGGTTTTTCCTTTTTGGCTGCCCGGGGCCGCCAAAATGATGTTTAAAAATAATGTGTTTGGTGATGCAGATCATGGTAACTTCATGACTCTATGCCCAATGGATAAGGGACTGGTCTGCATCCCAGAGTTCTGGGGTTCTCGCTGCAGTCTTGCACCTGCATGTCCCCAGACAGAGCCAGTGTTAGTGCCTGAATTGACTGGCAGTTTTTTGAGCAATTTTCATGCAGGCACTCTCCCTAAGTATCCAAAAAATGTTCTAAGTGTTGGACCTCCTCAGTATTTTTCAGCTGCAGCATCATATTTTCTTTGAGGAGGAGGTCATCATCATCATATTTTCTTCGATGGTGGTCAGCATCATCATGTTCTCCGTCGACCGGTTTCTCATCGTCATCATCATATTCTATTATCGGGTGATGTCTGGATATCATCCTGATCCTGCTGATGAGCTACAGTGCGCCCTGATCTGCTTGCGGGGGTGATTTTTCAAAGTATCCGGTGATCTTGCAATTATCACCTTGCCCAAACATGATGATGATGTTGCCCCGATATTCTGAAGGGGTTATTCTCTAAGTTGTTCGACCTGACTTGTTTTTTCTTAAGGGTCGTCATCATCATCATCATATTTCTAATTATCACCGTGTTGCTTGCGAGGGTCATCATATTTTCTGCCTTCATGATATTTCGCCGGGGTGATATTTTATCATCGGGTGATCTTGGTTATGATCATCCTGATGATGTTGTTGAAGAGTTCTAAGTGCGACCCGATATTCACTGGGGTCATCATATTTTGAACGTCAGGATGATCTTAGTCAATATCATCCTGATGATGTTGTATCACTTCATGTTCGTTGTTTTGTCATCCTGATGATGCTGACGTCATTCTTATGTCAGGGTGATATCTTTTTCTCTGCCTATCTGCATCATGATATTTCCGAAGGAGGGGGTGATATTTTCATATCACCCGGGTGTATGTTTGTTCCAGCGTCATGATGATGCTGATATCAAGGAGATATCCGCCTGCCGGCTTCGTGCATTATCTAGTGGGGGTGATCTTTTCAAGCATCATCATATTCAGTTATCGCCCCGATCTTATAGTGGAGCTATAGTGCAACCTGATATTTGTGCATCAGGATGATATTTCCAAATATCCGGTTGTCTTCCGAATATCATCCTGATGTTAATATGATGATGACGTCATCAAGGTCCGGGGGGGTCATATTTCTAACACAGATCATCTTGTGGAGATCTCCCGATATTTGCAAACATGATGATGACGTCATCCGGATATGAGGAGGTGCGCAGTAGGCAGATATGATGATGACGTCAGCAGGATATGATGATGATGTCATCAGGATGTTCATCGGCCAAACTTTTGGTATAAGCTCAGCAGGAGGATGTTCCTCCGATGGATCAGGTTGTGCCGATGAAGGCAATTATCATGCAGGTTATATTGCGATATGATGCTGACGTCAGGGTGATATTTCAAGCGACAGGATATCATGCTGCTGGAGGATGATGATGATGAAGTCTTATACTAGTGTCGTCAGGAGCAAAAGCACCGACATGATATATGCTCATGACCTAGTATATAAAGTGTTAATGAGGTTGCTGCGGGGTGCATGTGGGATAATTGATATCCTGCATTTTCAAATATCATGATGATGAATCTCGGCGGGAAATGGTTGCGATCGATTGTTAGATGTTTTTCCCAAGGCCGCGGGTTGGTGCGCCATTAATGGCGAAGGTTGCAGAGGTATGGGCGGATCTAGTACCCGATTGAAGGTGTACATCAGCGGACAGTGGCGTAGGGCTCGAGATATCTTCCTGTCTCCTCCCCTACCTGCTGCATTCATGTTTGGGCGCCAATCTGGTAGTGTTTGAGCACCATTTTCCTGATACTGTGTATCTGGCAGGATTTTTGGTCAACCATGTAATTAATTGCTGTGGTACACTACCTGGCTGTTATAAGCAGGAAGTGTTACTCATTTGTTGTTGTTGAAAGTTGAAGATTTTTGGCTCTGTAACTCATAACAAGCTGATCTGGTTGCTCTGTACAGCTTAACCTGTGAGTTTATGTATCTCTTGTTGTATGTTTTTGGCATGAACCCACTGATTTCATGATTAATCTTATATGGGAAATGCTATCTTAGCATGTGTTGTGTTAATTCTGTCTCCAGTATTGCATGTATTCTTCTTATGAACCTGGATATTTGGGTAATGTTTAGATTCTAGAGCATAGAATTCCTATGTTGAATGTCTGATCTTTTAACTTCTGCTCAAGGGGTAGATTAAACTGTTTTCAGGTTGAACATTGGGAAGGGTATACTGCAGTAGGGATACCATAAGTAGAGATAACTTAACACTCTATATTGGGAGATACATGTAAGGCAGGTATCACATATATCCCCTTGAAATCCAGTTTTAGCTGTTCATGCTGATCATTCACAGGTGTATGTCTACTGACTCCAGGCCCTGGATAGGCACCAATCTTGCTTTGTGTTTGTGTTACAACCATGTCCAGCTTTGCATCCAAACTTAAACTCCAAATCAAAATCTAAAACAACCATTAGGACATTAGAGTTAGTTTTAGGATCCTCAGTCCTCTGTCTACAACTGCAAATAGGCCCAAAGCTAGCCCCTTTGCTCTTATCTTTCAGTTTTGGTCTACTTACAGGAGGACTTATCTGCTTTTTGTCAGCATCCCAGCCTTGCATGCATATCCTCATGGATGTTGAGTAGGGAATACCCCCCTAGGTCTTGCAGAGCCTGAAGAAGAAGAGGAGATAAAATATAGAGTCTATCTCCTACACTGTTGGCCCCTGGCCCAGAGATCCTGTTGATCACCGATGGCTACCTTGTAGGGAAATCTGGGAATAAGCATCCAGTCTGGGAAAAAACCAACAGGTTGCTCAGGTTGTTGAAGACAAAGATGAATGGGTTATTGATAGTGGTTGCTCTCACCACATGACTGGTCACGATAAAAGTAAGTTTGTGAGTTTGGAAAAATATGATGGTGGATTGGTTAGGTTTGGAGATGATACAACTGGTAAGATTTGTGGAAAGGGATCTATTTCTTTTGAGGGCAAGCATAATACTGAAGATGTCTTGTATGTGAAAGGATTAAAGCACAATCTTTTGAGTGTGGGTCAGATGTGTGACAAAGTTTATGACTTAAGCTTTAAGGACAATGGATACAAGATCAGGGAAAGCTCAGGAATAGTCATTGCAACTGGTAAGAAGACCAGAGGTAATATCTATCACTTGAAAGGAACTGATAATTATTGTTTGTTGGCTCAAATTGATGAAAGTTGGTTATGGCATAGAAGGTTGTGTCACATTAATTTTGATAACATTATGAAGATAAGTACTACACAGGCTGTTAGAGATTTGCCTAAGCTTGTGAAGCCTGCTAATCCTATTTGCAAGGAGTGTCAATTTGGGAAACAAACATGAACAAGTTTCAAAAGCAAGGATCAATCAGTTGATGGACTACTGGAACTGGTACATACATATTTGTGTGGACCTACCAGAGTAATAAGTTTGCAAGGAGATAGGTATTTCATGTTGCTTATTGATGATTATTCTAGAATGACTTGGGTTACCTTTTTGAAAGAAAAATTAGAAGCTCTAGATAAGTTCAAGGCATTTAAGGCAATGGTTGAAAATGAGATGGATTTGAAGATCAAATGTTTAAGGTTTGATAGAGGAGGAGAGTTCACATCAAATGAATTCAATTTATTTTGCAAAGAACATGGGATAAAGAGACAGTTATTTGCACCTAGAACTCCACAACAAAATGGAGTCGTTGAAAGGAAAAACATAACAGTTCAAGAAGCTGCTAGAACCATGATGAAGGAAGCTAATCTTCTGAAAGTATATTGGAGAGAGGCATTTCACACTACTGTATATATTCTAAATAAGGTCCAAGTCAAAGGTAATAGTTCTAAGACTCCTTATGAATTGTGGTATGGTAAAGTTCCTGCTGTGAAATATCTCAAAATTTTTGGTAGAAAATATTATATCAAAAGAGAAGAAGATCTCTAGGCAAGTTTGATGCTAGGTGTGATGAAGGAATCTTCCTTGGTTACTCAACCAAAAGCAAGGCCTACCAGTGTTATAATAAGAGGCTGAATAAGATCATTGAGAGTGCAAATGTCAAAGTCGATGAAAGCAAGGAAAGGTCTCCAGAATCAAGTGGATATGAATCAAATAAACCAAATGTTTCAGAAGTGGTGCAGCATGAAGACAACTTAGATGAAGAGGATCAAGCTCCAAAAAGTGCTACCAAGACACCAAGGTATGTAAAACTTAATCATTCTGAAGATCAAAACATAGAAGATAAGAGTAAAGGAATCTTGACTAGAAGAAGAGCTACAAAAGAACAAGTAAATTTCTGTCTGATTTCCAAGATTGAACCTAAGACTGTGAATGAAGCTTGCAATGATGAGAATTGGGTAAAGGCTATGGAAGAAGAATTGATGCAGATAGAGAAGAATCAGACTTGGGATCTTATTCCTAGACTAGTAGATAAAAATCTAATTGGTACCAAGTGGGTTTTCAAAAACAAGATGAATGAGAATGGTGAAGTAGTAAGAAACAAAGCAAGGTTGGTATGCAAAGGATACTCTCAAGTTGAAGGAATAGATTTTGAGGAAAAAATTTTCACTAGCGGCAAGGATTGAAGCTATAAGAATGTTTCTAGGATTTGCAACCTACAAAGATTTTAAGGTATATCAGATGGATGTAAAGTATGCATTCTTGAATTGAGAGTTGGAAGAAGAAGTCTATATTGAACAACTGGAAGGATTCCAATCATTACATCAGGGTGACATGGTATGCAGATTGAAGAAGGCATTGTATGGGTTAAAACAAGCCCCCAGGGCCTAGTATGCTAGGTTGATAAGTATCTGATACAGTTAGGATTCACCAAGGGTACCACCAACATCAATCTCTATTTCAAGATCAGTAATGAACAAATCCTAATTGTTGCAGTATTTGTTGATGACATTATCTTTGGAAGCAATGAAGGTATGTGCACAATTTTTGCTGGAAAAATACAAAGTGAATTTGAAATGTCCATGTTTGGTGAGATGAATTTCTTTTTAGGTCTACAAATAAATCAATCAGATAAAGGTATCTTCATTTCTCAGTCTAAGTATGTGAAAGAGTTGTTGATGCAGGAGCATCCAATGGTGTAAAGACAATCTTGCATCACCCAAAAATATGTTGCTTCAAAATCATTACAGTTGTTCTCATTTCTTTCCATAATTAGTATTTTTGGTTCCATAATATCCTGAATCATGATGTAGGACTTTCAGTTTTTCCAAAATTGCTAAAAATAGCAACCTGCCTATTTTGGAAAGTGCATCTGCCATTTTAGGAAAGTTTGCATTTGGGTACAGATTAAAGCAAAAACTTTTAGAAAGTTACATAATGGAAATATAAGACCTTTGGCATTGGAATTAGGCAAAGATCATTTGTGAGTTGAAAGATATTAAAGTTTTTGTTTTTCGAAAAGCCCCTGAAAATTTTTGAAATGAGATATGAGGCACTAAAACATCCCATAACGTCCTAAAAAGTTGACAAAAATCCATTTACATATTTTTGGCATGATATTTCACATCGCGAGCTTTCCAGCGCTTAAAACGGTTCGTCAATCGGACACCCGAATCAAAAGTTATGCTTCCCGGAAGTTGACCTACTTTTGGAGGGAGTTGCAAATTTCAAAATTTAGTTGGAGGCTGCCAAAAAGTGCTATTTATGACTATTTTGGGAACCCTGGGTAGTAGTAGAGTTAAGGGGGCAAGTGTGGAGTCAAGAATAGGTGGGAAAATAGAAACCCTAGTTGATTTGGGGTTACAAAAGGCAGAAGATTCTAGAGCTTGGTGAGGTTTAGCTGTAGTGTGTTGCAGCCTATGGAGGATTGATTCCTTAGATTGTAATTAAGATTCTGTAATGTAATGAGTTTCCAGATCAATAAAGAAATATTATATTTTCTGTATTCTATTTCTGTTGTTGTGTGTTTTATGATTTACCCCCTTCATCAGTTGTTAAAGAAGTTTGGGATGGAAGACTCTAAACCAGTAAATACTCCCATGATAACTGGTTGTAAGTTGAGCAAAAATGATGATTTGCCTATGGCAGATCATAAAAGGTACTGATCTATGATTGGAGGATTACTTTATCTGACTTAAACTAAACCTGACACAATGCATGTAGTTTGTCTTGGGGCAAGATTTCAAGCAGAGCCTAAGGAGTCACATGTGATGGCAGTCAAGAGAATTCTAAGATATTTGAAAGGCACAATGGATTATGGTTTGTATCCAAGGGACAATGATTTCACTCTCAATGCATACATTGATGTAGATTGGACCAGAGATGTAGATGACAGGAAAAGTACAAGTGGAGGTGCATTCTTTTTGGTAAAAAGGCTGATATCTTGGATAAGTAAAAAATAAGACTCAATATCTCTGTCCACTGCAGAAGCAAAATATATTGCAACAACATGTAGTTGTACTCAAGTGTTGTTGATGAAACAAACATTGAAGGACATCAGAGTTGTGTATGAAGATCCAATTGCAATCTTTTGTGACAATACAAGTGCCATAAACATATCAAAGAATCCAATAATGTATTCAAGGACAAAGCACATATCCATAAGATATCACTTTCTGAGGGAAAAAGTGACAGAGAATGAAGTCAAGTTGGAATATGTATCTACAAAAGACCAGATTGCAAACATTTTCACCAAACCTCTACCTAAGGATACTTTTGAGTATCTCAAAGAAAATTTAGGGGTTATTACCCCTCCTGCTCTAAACTAAGATGCACAAGAGTGCATCATTCTGGTGGTGCGTAGAGTTCCTTCTTCATATCTGGATTGATTCTTTTAGGGCTAGCCATTGATGTCAAAGGGGGAGAGAAATCATGTGAAAAATCAGAAGGAAAGAGTGCAGATGTGTAAAGAGATAGGGGGAGAATCTTGTCTTCATGGTTGTTGCAGTTTTTCACATCATATGTTGCCATCAATGACAAAGGGGGAGATTGTTGCAAGTATGTGCCTAATCAGTGTTGTCATTGATGTCAACATATCTTTGTTGTCATTGGTATCAACTATGTCCTATTCTATTACTTGTTTAGAAGCTTTGTATGTTGAGGATATTGAGAAAATTGGCCTCTCTGGAAGAAACAATTGAGTTACAGTGAAGTGCAGTATAGATAGTGAGTTGTATGTTGAAGAAGAGTTTGATAGATTACTCTGTATTTCTTGCTGCTTGAAGATCTTGGTCTATGGATTGGAAGTTATTTAAAGGGATGTCTGAAGATGCTAAATCCTGAGTTTGAGCCTCTAGTGTGAAGAATTGAGAGAGTTGCATTCACCAGAGTAAAACCTGCTTTCTCTGATTATTCTCTGGTGACAGGGAGAAAGTATTTTGCTTCGCCTTCCTTCACATTAAAGTGTTTTTCTCTAAGGTTCTAAAGGGACGTCTATGATGATGATAAGTGCCTATAATTACAATGGTTCATGTTTTGGTGGTCTGCAAGCTATCTTTCTTTTATGACAGTTGAAGACAGTGAAGTTCATATGCTCTGGTGTGAAGAATCTCATGAATAAAGTGGTTTGAGTTTGTACGGTTGTACCTGATGATTTCAACGTGCTTGTGGATTCCTCCTAATCATGTTCCTACCTTTACATTGGTCTGCATTAAGGAGATGAGATCGTGTTTGAAGATTATTCCCAGATAATATAGCGTGTAACCAGTCTTAGCCAACTTGGTTAATTCCAGTAATTGCAAAGATCCCTTGAAGATTATGGAAGTGTGTTGTGGCGTGGAAGATCATGTTTGAGTCCCAGCTAAGGCATGGCGTGGTTTGCATACGTTTATACTATAATTCTTTAGAATAATTTGTATTAGGTCAAGACCTATTTTGTAATTGTTTGTAATACCGACCTTGGAGATTGTTCTAATGGTTGATGATTGTAATGCCGACCTTGATGATCATTTCAAGATTGTTGAAGTGTACAGATACTTGCAATTGAGTCATGGAAAAGATGTCCTTGTACAAAAATGGGAAGATAAGGAAAAGGGCGAGCAGATAAGGTAGAGCAGGGCAGGGCAGAGCAAAGGAACTATTGTACTTCAATGTATTAATCTCAGACATGAAGAAGATGGTGATTTTGGCAGTGAGACACTAGTAGGGTTTAATAGCCCTTAGGGTTTAACAACCCTTATTGTAATATTTCTAGGTTTAGGGTTGAGGCAGTGAGCCTGCTAGACTTAGTTGTACTTCATGGCAGTGAGCCAGCATGTTCTAGGCCCATGGAGTGACCAAGCCTGAACATCATTTTTTAAAGATTGCAATATATTTTGAGATCTAATCCTCTCCGTAGTTTTTCCCCACCTTGGTGTTTTCCACATAAAAATTTGGTATCTCTTGAGTTTAATGTTGCATCTTGAAAGGAAGCTAGGTGTACGGAACACGCTTCCTACACTAATCTAATGAGGGGAGGAGAGTGCAAATTCAATTTAATCTTTACAATTACAGAATGTTAACAACAACAATAGAGATATTGCAACAATACACATACACACAGAAAGTGAGACAGAAGAGAGAGACAAAAGATATACGTGGGGAAAACCCTCATCGGGTGAAAAACCCCACACTCCAAAACTTGCACAATGTATTATCAAAACTAAAATGGTTTACAATACACTTGCAATGCAAGTTCTCAAGAGTCTTCGACACTCATATCTGGAGACAAACTAGTAGCATAACAGTACCTGTCAAACCTGTAGTACATCTCCTCTCCAAAGCACCTATTTATATAGAATATATAAGGCAAAAATGGCTCCACATAGGGATGGGCGTCCAACATGGCCTCATGGCCCAAAACCCATGCCTATGGACACTTGTCCAACACTATAGGATGCTTCTGACACTTGTCAAGTCACCCCATCCCAAGGAGGTCACCTATTTCCAAAATGGGCTATGACAAATGCTCTTACGACTCTTACAACTGTCATAGAATCTGTCATAGCTGTCATAACTTACAGCTATAATAGAATCTGTCATACACAGGCTATAAATAACATATTATCTTACAACATGTCATAGTCCACCTTGGGGTGCCCAAAGATTCCTTTTTCAAAGATGCTCTTTGACACATGTCTTCACCTGTCATAGAATCTCCTATTTCTGACTCTTACATGTCATAACTTTGTCATAAGAATTTGTCATGACCATTTCAGTCAATATTCCCTTACACAACATCCAAGATGCTAACACATGGCAAAATATTCCTACCACTAAGTGGGATGCCTACTCCTCATGTGAGGACAAAATTACATGTGGTTATACCATGTAGGATGACACATCACCGTGCCAACTCCCACAATATGACAACATAGGATTTGCATCCAATTAATACAATAGGCAATAAATAAATAAATACAATGTAAAAATACAAGGAATTACCAAGGTTGAGACACCTTAATTCCCAACATTCTCCCACTTGTTGAACACCTTGTAAAAGCCAATAGAATTAACAGGATTTAACTGCTATAGGCCAAGAGGCCCATAGACTCCGAACACCATCTGAACTTCTCTATGCCCACTGACTTCGTCAATGCATCTGCAACATTCTTCAAAGTATCTACCTTCTCCAAATTTACCTTCCCATCCTCTACCATGTCTCATACGAAGTGAAACTGTACATCAATATGCTTTGTTCTGGCATGGAAAGTTAGATTCTTCGCAAGGCAAATCATACTCTGACTATCACAACTGATCGTAATCTGACCTACATCAACATCAATATCTGAACACAATCTCTTAAGCCAAATGGCTTCATTACAAGCATGAGTTGCAGCCATGTACTCAGCTTATGTAGTGGACAAAGCAACCACAGGTTGTCGCTTACTCATCCAACTAATTGCACCACCAAACATAGTGAACGCATAGGCATTGGTGGATCTCCTGCGATCAATGTCACCTGCCCAATCAGAATCCACAAATCCACGAATACGAACTGAATGCGGAGATCTTGTAGCATTGCCATGATAGCAAATGGAATACTCTGAAGTACCCCTCAAATATCTGAACACTCACTTAACTGCACCCCAATGTACTCGTCTAGGATTAGCCATAAATCGACTAAGGACTCGTACTGCTTGGGCAACGTTTAGTCTTGTGCAGACCATGGCATACATCAAACTGCCAATAGCACTAGCATAAGGTACTCTGATCATGTCCTCCACCTCACTAGGAGATTTTGGACAATCATTAGCAAACAACTTTGTCCCCAATGAAACAGGAACACACAATGGTCTACAATCTACCATGCTGAACCTATCCAACACGGTCTTCACATACTTACTCTAGCTTAACCAAAGTTTTCTGTTAGCTTTGTCTCTTCTGATTTCCATTCCTAGAATGTACCTGGCTGCCCCGAGATTTTTCATCTCAAACTGTACTGACAACTGAGACTTCAAATTAGAAATCATATTCTTACCATTCCCAATCAACAACATATCGTCAACATACAATGCAATAATGAGAAGGCAATCATTGTCAAACTTGTAATACACACAATGATCTAATTTCAATCTTAGATATCTAATTGACAACACAAAGGCATCAAACTTCAAGTACCACATCCTAGGAGACTGCTTCAAACCATACAAAGACTTCTTTAACTTGCAAACCAAATTTTCTTTACCTTTCTCTATGTAATGCTTTGGTTGTGACATGTAGATTTCTTCCTCCAAATCACCATGAAGGAAAGTTGTCTTCACATCCATCTGTTCTGCCTCTAAGTCATAAGCAACTGCAAGAGATAACAAAAATTGAATGGATGTCATCTTTGCAACTGGAGAGAAAATTTCACCATAATCAATTCCCTCCACTTGTGAGTACCCCTTCGCAACCAATCTAGCCTTGTACTTTTCAACATTGCCATCTGCACCGAATTTCTTCTTGAACACCCATTTGCATCCAACGGGTTTCTGTCCATCAGGTAAAGGCACCAAGTCCCATGTTTTATTCTTCTCCAAAGAAGCCATCTCATCTTCCATGGCCTCCTTCCAGGAACCTGCATCTTTCATGCCCATAGCCTCTTTCACAGTTCTAGGCTCATCAGTGTTAGTAACTAAAGCAAAAGCACAACTAGAATCAAGTAATGAATAACCAAACCTATCAAGTTGCTTTCTCGTTTGTGTAGACCTCCTCAATGGCTGAGGTTGAGGTTCTACTTCTTCTTTTGAGCTTTCAGAGTTGCTAGAGCTCTCCTCATCATCAGGTCTCACAGGGTCTGTTTGTTCAATTTTCTTAGGGGTAGAAGGAAAGTGAACCGTATCCTCTTTCTTTATTGTGTGTTCTGGTTGTAGAACAATAGAAGAAGGTGTTAGCTCTCGAAAGATAACACTTCTGTTGTACAACACTTTTTCAACCACAGGATCCCAAAGCTTGTATCCTTTCACACTGACACCATAGACAATGAAAATACATTTAACAACCTTGTTCTCCAATTTAGACCGTTTTTCCCTAGGCACATGTGCATATGCCTCACAACCAAAAACATGAAGATTCTAATTGAAGGCTTCTTACTAGACCACACCTCCATAGGTGTCTTGCCAACAAGAGATGATGTAGGAGATCTGTTTACCAGATAGTAGGCAGTGGCTATAGCTTTAGCCCAAAACTTTTGTTCTATGCTTTCTCCACTAAGCATACTCCTAGCCTTCTCCATCAGTGTCATGTTCATCCTCTCTACAACTCCATTTTGCTGCGGGGTGTATGGAGTTGTCTTATGTCTTTTAATCCCTTGCTCCTTACAAAACTTATCGAACTCTGTCAAATAAAACTCACCACCATTATCAGTTCTCAAATACTTAATCTTTTACTAGTATGATTTTTAGCAAAGGCTTTAAACTCCTTAAACTGACTAAAGACTTCAGTCTTGCTTCTGATAAAATAAACCCATGTCCTTCTACTATAATCATCTATGAAAGATACAAAATATACAGATTTTGAAATTGAAGGAACATTAACAGGACCAAACACATCAGAATGAATAAGATCCAATACACCAGAAGACTTGAGAGAACTAGAGTAAAATTGAACACGGTTTTGCTTTCCATAAATGCAATGTTCGCAAAAGTTGAACTCGAGATTACAATCATTTAACCCCTCAACGATGTTTTTATTTTTTAGGGTACATAGACCCTTCTCACCAATGTGGCCATATCTCAAATGCCATAACATAGTCTTTTTAGCAGGAAGCTTAGCTTCCATAGCATGTGCACTACCATCAGAACTAGTTACAACAGATTTCTTCACTGCTCGTTTAGATGGTGGGGATGAAGTGACTATAGCTCTTTTCTTCGAGTCAGAAGAACTATTACACTGTGAAGTGCATGCCTCTAGCTGAAACAGAGTACCTCTCTCAGTACCCTTCGCAAATATCATAGATCCTCTAGTCATCTTGCATCCATCCTTCGAAAAGACAACCTACACACTTGCATCATTCAACATACTTACAGAAAGTAGGTTTCATGCAAGGCCTGGAATGTGCATAACTCCAATGATCCCCTTCACTCATCCATTAGGGAATTAGATTAAGACTCTTCCACGACCAACAATCTTCAGATGAGAATTGTTACCCAGGTACACTCTTCCGCCATCGAACTCTTCATACTTCGTGAACTAGTCTCGATGCAAGGTCATGTGGAATGATGCACTAGAATCAATCAACCACACATCATAAGATGCATGGGTGGCCAGGGCTATGATGAAGGCATCACCATCATCTTGTGACTTGTCAGAATCTGAATCAGGAGCATTCTTCTTCTTCTTTTTCTTCTCCTCTTTGCATTCCTTTCAGAAATGCCTGGTTTTTCCACAGTTCCAAAAGAAAGCCTTGGACTTTCCAGGAGATTTGGATCTGCCTTTTTCACCTTTCTTGTCCTTCTTCTTCCCTTTCTCTTTGGGTCTTCCACGAACCGCAAGAGCTTCTTTGGCTGACTCAGATGTCTTTCTTCGCATTTCTTTAGATAACAGCGAAGATACCACTTCATCCATCATGAAGGTGGTGGTAGTGCTTCCAATAGCCATGATAAGATGATCCCATGAATTTGGCAAAGAACAAAGTAGGGTCATACATCGATCCTCCTCCATTTTCACACCCACAGATGTCAACTGTGCAACAATCGTGTTAAAAGCATTCAAATGGTCTGTAATAGATCCTCTGTCTTCCATATTTAGAGAAAACAACTTCTTTTTCAGAAAGAGCTTGTTCACCAGGGACTTGGCCTGATAAATGGATCCCAGCTTTTTCCAAAGTTCTTTAGCAGTCTTCTCCTCATGGACATTCAACAGGACAAAGTCAGCTAGATAGAGTCTTATGAGACCCTTAGCCTTCCGATCTTTGAGGTCCCAATCAGCTTGTGACATTGCCATAGGTTTAGTTCCATCAACAGTTTCCCATAGATCATGATGAAAAAGTAGGTCCTCCATCTTGAGTTTCCACAACTCAAAATTTGTACCATTCAACTTCTCCACCTCTACTCTTTCAGATGTGGTTGCCATCTCCTTCCTACAACAAGATATAGAATACTCTACACAAACTCCCACTCAACTTAAGATCAGCTCAAAAAACCCCTACCCAACAGCTAAGGCCAAAACCGGCCAGGCTCTGATACCAACTGAAAGGAAGCTAGGTGTGCAGAAAATGCTTCCTAGACTAATCTAATGAGGGGAGGAGAGTGCAAATTCAATTTAATCCTTACAATTATAGAATGTTAACAACAACAATGGAGATATTGCAGCAATACACATACACACAGAAAGTGAGACAGAAGAGAGAGACACAAGATATACATGGGGAAAACCCTTATCGGGTGAAAAACCCCACACTCTAAAACCTGCATAATATATTATCAAAATTGAAATGGTTTACAATACACTTGCAATGAAAGCTCTCAAGAGTCTTTGACACTTGTATGTGGAGACAAACTGGTAGTATAACAGTACCTATCAAACCTGTAGTACATCTCTCCAAAGCACCTATTTATATAGAATATACAAGGCAAAAATGGCTCCACATAGGGATGGGCATCCAACATGGCCTCACGGCACAAAACCCATGCCTATAGACACTTGTCCAACACTGTAGGATTCTTCTGACACTTGTCAAGTCACCCCATCCCAAGGAGGTCTCCTATTTCTAAAATGGGCTATGATAGATGCTCTTACGACTCTTACAACTATCATAGAATCTATCATAGCTGCCATAACTTATAGCTGTAAGAGAATCTGTCATACACAAGCTATAAATAACATATTCTCTTACAACATCTCATAGTCCACCTTGGGGTGCCCAAAGATGCCTTTTTCAAAGATGCTCTTCGACACACGTCTTCACCTATCATAGAATCTCCTATTTCTGACTCTTACATGTCATAACTTCGTCATAAGAATCTGTCATGACCGTTTCAATCAATATTCCCTTACACAACCTCCAAGATGTCGACACATGGCAAACTATTCCTACCACTAAGTGGGACACCTATCTCCTCATGTGAGGACAAAATTACATGTGGTCATATGCCATGTAGGATGACACATCACCGTGCCAACTCCCACAATATGAAAACATAGGATTTGCATCCAGTTAATACAATAGGCAATAAATAAATAAATATAATGTAAAAATACAAGGAATTACCAAGGTTGAGACACCTTAATTCCCAACACATCTGTGTTTAAGTTTATGATTTCATGCATTCTTTGTTTAATCATAATAAGTGTGGATAAGTGATTAATGTTTAAGTGTAGAAGTGTTCGAGTTTTTGGGACAACTAATTCACCCCCCCCCCGCCCCACCCTCTCAGTTGTCCAGCACATTTCAACAAGTTATATGGCCTGCCTTGGAAGAAGAAGACCACCATTCCCTGCAAACCCTCATGACCATTAAACTGTTGACTTTGGCATGTTGGCATGTTGTTTATTGTAATTGATGTTAAAAAGGGGCAAAGAGTTTGTGATGAGGTCCTTGATGCTATGTTGATCTTATGCCAAAGTGTTTTATGTTTTCCATCATGTAGAAGTTGAGACCATCATGCAGAAGTTGAGACCATCATGCAAAGTGCAGAAGTTAAGACAGTTGAGTTATGTTGCTTCAACACTCAAGTGTTCACAAGATCATTCAGATGTTGCTCCAAGTGTTCATGATGTTGTTTCATGTAGTTATGACTAATCATGTTGTCATTCATGTTGTTGTTGTCAAAGTGATTCATGCTCAGGTTCAAGAAGTTGTCATATCAGAATGCAGAGGTGAATGGTCATTCCATCATTCATGCTGAGAATGGTCACTTGCAGGATCATCAGATCAAGTTATTCACTCTATGTTCATGGCTCAAAGGTTATGGATGCAAAGACCATGAAGACAAGACAAACAAGCAAAGGTTCATTGCTCATTGCTTTCAAAATGTGTTGTGTTGCTCAAACATTAGGTAGCCTCATGAAGTTACAAACTTTGTTGATTAACTAAGTCAGTAAGTCTTTGATGCAGAGAGAGCAGTATCTTAGTGGGGAATATATATAAGGTATATTTCCTTTGAATTCATTTTTAACAATCTAAAGCCTAAGTATTCTCAATCTAAACTCTTAGCTAAGTGAAACAAAACCTAAGTGTTACCAAGGAGTATTGACGGGCTCTAACTTTTCTTATAATTTGGAGTTGACCTATGATCATAGGTCACTGATAACTTAAGTTAACACTTAAGTCTATCAGCACCATCAGGCCACCAGCCCCTTCTACCTAGGCTACCGATGTTCCCCGATAGTTTTAAGTGTTTGTGTGCTAAAAGGAAAATCAAAGGCCACAATTAAAAGTCAAAAAGGTGCGAAAGGAAGATTAAGCGGTGAAGATCGAACTGCTTTTTGAATACCAATGGTTACTCCTCCGTGGTTAAGTTTGATGGGCAACTACTATATATATACATATATAAACTATTTTTGTAAGCTCCTACATATTGTAGAAGGGCCAGGAAAATTGTTTTCTTGGGCTGGATGATAAATCAACACATGAGACTTGATCAAAAAGATACTAGAGATAGATACCTACCTGTACATGTGCAAACTGGAGAAGATTGTGAAAGTAGATAGGGGTTTTGATGGAGTGAAAATTGAAGGACATTTTCAATCTTCATAAGGAGGCATAAGTTATTTGTGGCAATATGTGTTTGCTTATGTGTTCATTAATTGACATAATGATTTGAAGTGTTTTTGCAAGGTCTTTGTTAAGATTTATCACAGAGAAGATTGATGTTCTTTCATTAATGTTATGATTGGCATATTGATGTAACAAGGAGAACTTAGTCAAGTCATTTGATGTATTCAGTGTAATACATAAGTTTATTTGATTTAGTTTGCAAAGAAGGGTAAAGAGATTTGTAGAAGTTTTCTGACACATCTTGCAGGGATCATGTTTTGTCCTATGTGATCATTGAGAAGTAATATGAGATGTATGTTTGAGAAAGTTGTACTTGAAGGATGTATTGGTTGTGGACATAAGGAGGTGTAAGATTGTAAAGTGTAATGCATTGTAGTGAATCAGGGTAACCCCTTGAATTGAGTTTTTCTTTCTCATGTTCACCTAATAGCCAGTGAGGCACCTGATAGCCAGTGAGGCACCTAATTGCTAGTGAGGCACTTGATTGCCAGTGAGGCACATTTTTCTAGTGAGGCTATAACCAGTGAGGTTCTCTTGCCATGTAGCCAGTGAGGCATGTTTTTGATTAAGCCAGTGAGGCATTTTTCGAGTGGTTTTTCATCCCTATGAGGGTTTTCCGCTCGTGAAAAACATGTGTTATGGTTCATGTTGTTTCTCTTTATGTGTGTGCCCTAATGTTTTGTCTTTGAGGTCTTGATCATAATGTTTATAATCATACTTGTGCATATGTATTTGATAAACTTTGAATTCTCTCTCATTCTCTATCATGTGAGTTAAAAGGTGCAAAAGGTTTTAAAAGTTTATAGACCACTGATTCACCCCCCCTCTCAGTGGTCCTATACTCTAATAAGTAGTATCAGAGCATAGGTTCCCTATAGAAGTCTAATAGGATTGGGTAGGTCCCGATAGTGGAGTACCATGGCAAAGTGTAAAAGAAATAGAGAAAAGAAAAATGCCAAGCCACATATTGATCAAAAGGTACCGTCTATACCAAACTCAAATGGTGATCTAGAATTGGTTGATAGAAATGTTTAACAAGTTGAGTCAGGTATAAAATTAGAGGAAGAAGTTTTTGGCATTCCTTTCTTTGATGGTTCAGATTTCTCTATTTGGTAAATTGGAATGAAAGTCTATCTTCTTTAGGGTATGGTGTGTGGATGTCAGTTGAGAATGGATATTTTATTTCCTCTCAATCACCTGATACTACAAGTAACAAAGAGGCTTATGAATGCAATCATACAACAAAGAAGGCTATTTTGACTGGATTATCTAATGAAGTTTCTTGTAAAGTTATGCATTGTGAAACAACTCAGGATGTGTGGAAGGAGTTGATTAGAATCTATCAAGGTGATGCACTTGAAGGAGGGGACATATTGGTGTCTAAGGAAAGTGATAATGAAAGGAGACATTCACATGAAGGAGATGAGGTCCAATCTGATTCAGAAGAAGGAGGTCACATTATGAGTGACTATGAATAGGAGTATGATGAACAAGAGTGTGAGGTTGATGTTGAAGGAGAACTCATGTGTTCCCTAGGTGAGATCAAGAAGTTCAAAAAGGAGAACCAAAGATTAGAGTTGGAGATTCAACAAGAAAAGGACTCTAAGGACAAAATTGTTTTAGACCTTGAAGAGGCAAGAAATCTGATTATGGATTTAAGGAGTCAAGTTGATGAATAAGACAAATTGATTATTAGTCTAAAGAATGAGATTGAAGAGGCCAAGAGGATAATAGATGTTACTAAGTTTGAATCTGAAGTGAAATCAATTAAATGCCTAAAACTAGAGGCTAAGATAGTCTCCTTGAGAAAAGAAATTGAAAATCTCAAGTTTCAAACAAAGAAAAATTAGAAGTTTGAAAAGAGCACCAACAAGTTGTATGAGATGTTGGGAAAACAAAAACTTTACAAGGACACTACTGGGCTAGGATACGAAGAAGGGCATACTTCTAAAGTCAAAGAGACTCCTAGAAAGAAAATTGATCTAAGTCATCATGTTGCTACTCCTAAGATTGAATCATTGAAGGCAAAAAGAAGATTGAAGCTAAGGTGAAAACCAAAGAAGAGTTTGTGAAAATGCACAACCAAAGAAGAAATCTCAGAAGAACTGCTCCAGCAAGGCAAGCATATATGTACAGGTATAAATACTCATTTTTTGGTTATTGTTTTACCTTTAATCATTTTGGACACAAAGCAATTGATTGTAGAAGGAGTAAATCTGCTTCTATAAGGAATGATAATCTTGTGTGTTTCAAGTGCAACAATGTTGGTCATATATAAAGAAACTGTAGAATGCATGGAAGATATGATCATGCATGGAATCACAATAGAAGTAGTCATAGGGTGTCAAAAGGAAACTATCATTCATTTGATTGCAATATCATATGTTATAAGTGCAACTCTCCTGGGCATAGAGCATATTCTTGTAGAAATGGATTTATGGAACCACCTAGACATGTCAAGAAGACAAATACTTTGAATAAAAGGAAGAAAGAACCTATGAAAGTTTGGAGACTAAAACAAAGTTAAGAGAAGGTAGGTCCTAAACTTGTGCATAATGCACAAGTCACATCATCAGTTGCATGAGATGGAACATGAGGATAAGGGGAGTTGATCAATGCCTTATCTCTTAACCCCAGGGAGTTTTAGAAGGTTTCTTTATGTATGTAGAGTGTTCATATCTGATTGGTTTGATGCATAAGATCTTAAAGCATATAAGGACAGTTATAACTTGCCAGTGCACATGACAATCATTAGTCATTAAATCAGTGATATACTTCTATTCACAGAGGACAGTCAAGAAAATGAAGTTAGCAAGTGAAAAACATTTGATAGTGGTGTTCAAGTTGTTCAAAATGCAAATGTACAAGGACAGAGCTTGCATGATAGTTTAGGATAGCAAATGGCAAAAGGTACAATATGACAGTATGTTGATAAAGGTAGTCATTTGTAGAAATCTCAAATGGATTGAATACAACAATGTTGGTAGCAGTATAGGATGTTAAAAGAACTTCATAGTCATCAATTTTTAAGAAGTCGGTGATGAGTCTTGTGGGAGCTTGTAGAAGGCATAAACAAAAGACAGAGAGTATGAAAAGATAATGACAGAACTGACAATGCCTTGTAGACATGTATTTCATTTTTATAAGGACAATCACTATTCTTGGTTCTTGTGTTTGATATCTTGATAATGAGTTGCATTCTTTAACACTTGAATGTCTTAACTGTATGCTCACAAAGGATAGCAGACAAAATCAACATTTATTGATCCTATGACAGTCATATAATTGAAAGATAGCAAGAGGTTAGAGGTGTCTGATATGATAGTTAAGGACATTGTTGTTTGTCTTTGACAGTGGTTTCATGACTTCTTGTTAGTTTGGCATGACAATGTTGTTGATATAAAAGTCATTTATTCCCTTTAATCTTAAGAACAGTCTTACAACAGTCTAGTCTTGACATTACACTTATGATAGAATGCGATTTGCTTTGATAATGATCTTCCTTGGGAATTGGTATTGTCATGAGTTTATAGTTGTAAAGAGCATATATGTTTATGGAAGATTGTGTAGTTGCAAGGTGACAGTCATGGTGTAATACTATCAAAATCAATACATTCAGTCATGACAGTCATGGCTTATAACAGAGATTGTAGGATAAAATAAGACTTTGCAAAATCAGAGTACAGTTGAGAGGTGTAAAAATAGACTTTGCATTCTTTGCCAACAGTCTTGCAAAATTAAGAGTTTTGGAATAGGGTAAGGCATTCTTTAAGGTGTTGAAAAATAGACAAGTGGATAGTAATGTTGTTTGTAATACATTGATTCAAGAGTTGCAAGCGCCCTGGTAGATATGTATGCAAAATGGAGAAGATTAGAAAAGTTTGCCAGCATATTACAAAATAGTGTATAGTGCTCTCTATTTGTTGGTTGAACCTTGAAGAACTCTTCTTGGATATGACTTTGGTGATTTGGTGTTGGTGATTGTTAGTGCTATTAGTCTGTCATAGAAGATAGATCTCATTCATAGAGGTAGTATGATGTTTACTTTGCAAAGTGAAGTGATAAGTAAGGTGCAATATGGCAGGACAAATGCTTGACAGAGATTTCAGAACTCAAGGCAGTCTGCATTTGAGAACATTTCTATTGTTGTGATTAGACCTTGAAGTATAGTTGATAGGGGGAGTTTAGATAATGCCAAAAATAGAGTGATATATTTCTCATTGATAACAGTTTCATTATAATACACTAGTTTGAAATTGGTGAGTGACAATGGTGTTCTATTCACTGTATGGATATGATAGTGAAGTTCTTGACCATAATTATTGCATTGCCTTATTCATATCTTAATATCAGATCTACTTGACAAGAACTCCTATATTTGGTGATGATAGAACTATTTGTGATCATAACAAATGTCTTAGTTATGTGATGTTTAACCAATGATCTTTGTCAAAACCATGACAGTGACTGCAGTGGAGTAGACAGTGTACAAGCTATGTAATGTCAGTGGCACTATATGACAGTGTAGAAGGGACTTGTCTGTGATAGTTTGTTTCATTTTCTTCCAACACAGTGGTCTAGTGTAAGTAGCTCAGTCTTGAGCAATAAAGAGGACAGTGTCTCTGATCTTGATAGGGCAGTGTATTGTACTGTCCATGGACACTCCTTTCTCAAGTTTGTTATGGGCTTGTGTTGCCACTTTAATAAGTAGTGTCAAGTCCAAGATAGTAAGCCCATAATTTGTATAAATGCTTGTGGTCATGGATAGTAGGGCAGTGTGATGTTAGTGATATCAGCCTCTGATTTGTTGCCATCTCCATTCCATATTGTATGCTAGTCAGGGGGAGTTGATGAAGCTAGGGGGAGCTTTTCATTTCTTTGTCATTGTTGTCAAAAGGAGAGAAGATGGAAAATGATAGTGCAATGTTAGTTTGACATCAATGCCAAAGGGGGAGTTTGTTGACTTTGGCATGTTGGCATGTTGTTTGTTGTCATTGATGTCAAAAAGGGGCAAAGAGTTTGTGATGAGATCCTTAATGCTATGTTGATCTTATGCCAAAGTGTTTTATGTTTGCCATCATGCAAAAGTTGAGACCATCATGCAAAGTGTAGAAGTTGAGACAATTGAGTTATGTTGCTTCAACACTCAAGTGTTCACAAGATCATTCAGATGTTGCTCCAAGTGTTCATGATGTTGTTTCATGTAGTTATGATTGATCATGTTGTCATTCATGTTGTTGTTGTCAAAGTGATTCATGCTCAGGTTCAAGAAGTTGTCATATCAGAATGTAGAGGTGAATGGTCATTCCATCATTCATGCTGAGAATGGTCACTTACAGGATCATCAGATCAAGTTATTCATTCTATGTTCATGGATCAAATGTTATGGATGCAAAGACCATGAAGACAATACAAACAAGCAAAGGTGCATTGCTCATTGCTTTCAAAATGTGTTGTGTTGATCAAACCTTGGGTAGCCTCATGAAGTTACAAACTTTGTTGATTAACTAAGTCAGTAAGTCTTTGATGCAGAGAGAGCAGTATCTCAGTGGGGAATATCATATAAGGTCTATTTCCTTTGAATTCATTTTTAACAATCTAAACCCTAAGCATTCTAAGTCTAAACCCTTAGCTAAGTGAAACAAAACCTAAGTGTTACCAAGGAGTATTGATGGGCTCTCACTTTTTTTATAATTTGGAGTTGACCTATGATCATAGGTCATCGATAACTTAAGTTAACACTTAAGTCTATCAGCACCATCAGGCCATTGGCCCCTTCTACCTAGGCTACCGATGTTCCCCAATAGTGTAAGTGTTTGGGCACTAAAAGGAAAATCAAAGGCCACAGTTAAAAGTAAAAAAGACGCGAAAGGAAGATTAAACAGTGAAGATCAAATTGCTTTTTGAATACCAACAGTTACTCCTTCGTGGTTAAGTTTGACAGGCAGCTGCTATATATATATAGCTAAAAACTATTTTGTAAGCTCCTACATATTATAGAAGGGCTAGGAAAATTGTTTTCTCGGGCTAGATGATAAATCAACACATGAGACTTGATCAAAAAGATACTAGAGATAGATACCTACCTGTACATATGCAAATTGGAGGAGATTGTGAAAGTAAACAAGGGTTTTGATGGAGTGAAAATTGAAGGACATTTTCAATCTTCATAAGGAGGCATAAGTTTATTTGTGGTAGTATGTTTGTGCTTATGTGTTCATCAATTAACATAATGATTTGAAGTGTTTTTACAAGGTCTTTGTTAAGATTTATTACAGAGAAGATTGATGTTCTTTCATTAATGTTATGATTAGCATATTGATGTCATAAGGAGAACTTAGTCAAGTCATTTAATGTATTCTGTGTAATACATAAGTTTGTTTGATTTAGTTTGTAGAGAAGGGTAAAGAGATTTGCAGAAGTTTTATGACATGTCTTGTAGGGATCATGTTTTGTCCTATGTGATCACTGAGAAGTAATATGATATGTATGTTTGAGAAAGTTGTACTTGAAGGATGTATTGGTTGTGGACATAAGGAGGTGTAAGATTGTAAAGTGTAATGCATTGTAGTGAATCAGGGTAACCCCATGAATTGAGATTTTCTTTCTCATGTTCACCTAATAGCCAGTGAGGCACTTGATAGCCAGTGAGGCACCTAATTGCCAATGAGGCTGTAACTAGTGAGGTTCTCTTGCCATGTAGCCAGTGAGGCATGTTTTTGATTAAGCCAGTGAGGCATTTTTTGAGTGGTTTTTCATTCCCTATGAGGGTTTTCCACTCATGAAAAACATGTGTTATGGTTCATGTTGTTTATCTTTATGTGTGTGCCCTAATGTTTTGTCTTTGAGGTCTTGATCATAATGTTTATAATCATACTTGTGCATATGTATTTGATAAATCTTTGAAGTCTCTCTCATTCTCTATCTTGTGAGTTAAAAGGTGCAAAAGGTTTTAAAAGTTTATAGACCACTATTTCACCCCTCTCAGTGGTCATGTACTCCAACATGAACGCAATCCCCTATTCGAAAACCAAGATGAGGATGACTTAATTGACCACATCATATAGAATAAATGCGGTAGGGACTCGCAGCAACAAGACTGTCTATCATGTCTGCATGACCCACTGCATAACATCATACCTGTAAATTTCTCAAAAGAAATATCCCAACTTTTCCACTCTTTATTGCCACAAATGTGTCCCCAACATTAGTGGATATGACCTTTCATCTATGCAATCAGCTTCCAAAACATTGGAAATCATGCCAGGTAAAATGTTGAATGTTAACAATGCCCTAATTGAAGAACAATAGAATTCCCTGAACACTGTGCTACACGCATACACATCAGCCTTTGCATGGGACTACAATGACATGAAGGGAATTGATCCAAACCTGTGCATGCATAGGATCTACACAAAATGATGGTTTCAAGATAATTAGATAGCCTCAAAGTAGAATGAACCCTGCCTTACGAGAAATAGTTAAAACTGAGCTACAAAAATTACTTGATGCAGGCTTCATTTACCCTATTTCTAACAGTCAATGGGTGTCACCTTTAGTCATTGTCCCTAAGAAATGAGGCAAATGGAGGGTATGTGTGGACTATAGGGAGCTAAACATAGCCACTATAAATGATCATTTTCCACTGCCTTTCATTGACCAAATACTTGATTCCCTAGCAAGTAAAAAGTACTCCTTCTTAGATGGATTTAGTGGCTATAACCAGATAAAGATAGCTCTAGAGGACCAGGATAAGACTACATTTACATGCCCTTGGGGTGCTTATGCTTATTCTATTCTCCCCTTTGGATTATGTAATGCCCCAGCCACTTTCCAGAGGGCAGTGCTAAGTATCCTCTCAGATTATGCTCATGATTCCATGGAGATCTATAAGGATGACTTCACCCCCTGTGGAGAAACATATGAAACAACACACAACAATCTAGAGAAAGTTCTAAAAAGATGTCAAGAATACAATCTATCTTTTAGTCATGAGAAACCTTTTTATGATGATGACTCAAGGGATTGTTCTAGGACATTTTATATCAAGTGAAGGAATTCAGGTGGATCCCCATAAAATTGAGATCATTTCTACACTTCTTGTGCCATAGAAACAAAAAGATGTCAGGAGCTTTTTGGGCCATGCAGGCTATTATAGGAGATTCATTCAGGACTTTAGAAAAATTGCAACACCTTTGTTTACTCTACTCACAAAAGACATAGAATTTGACTGGACCACAGAATGTCAGCACTCTTTTGAGACACTTAAGACAACTTTGACTCAAGCACCTATCTTGAGAGGACCAAATTGGACATTACCTTTCCACATACACACTGATGCTTCTAATTTTTCTATAGGAGTTGTATTGGGACAAAAGGAAGGTAATAAAGAGTATGCTATCTATTATATCAGCAAGAACTTACAAGGAGTAGAACTTAACTACACTATCACAGAGAAAGAGATGTTAGCAATTATCTACACCTTTAACAAGTTTAGGCATTACATCATTGGTTATCCAGTCTTTATCCACACAGATCTTACTGCAATTAGGTACTTAATGAACAAACATGTGGTTGGAGGTAGATTAGTTAGATGGTTGCTCTTACTATAGGAGTTTGATATAACAATAGTGGATAATCTTGGGAAAGCTAATGTGGTGGCATATTTTTTGTCTAGATTGCCTACATAATTAGAAGAAGGGGTTGTAGATGAATCTTTTCCAGATGAGCATTTGTTTTCTCTTAATGTACACACACCATGGTTTGCTGATATTACAAATTACTCAGTGGCAGGATAGATATCATCACATTTCTCTCCTAGAGAAAAGAGATAGCTAGTGCATAAAAGCTTTCCATACTCTTGGGTTGCTGGTTATCTATTCTACACTGGTCCAGATCATATTATGAGGAGATGTATAAGAGAAGATGAGGTCTTTGACATCCTAAAATATTTCCATGATGAGCCTTGTGGGGATCACTTTACAGCCAAAAGGACAACATTTAAGGTCATAACAACAAGCTACTATTGGCCAACTCTTCATAAAGATTCAATAAAATATACAAGGAGATGTGACAGATGTCAGAAAATGGGTAGACCAACAAGAACAAATGAGACGCTTTTGTAGCCACAGATGGCACTAGCTCCATTTGACAAATGGGGGCTAGACTTCATTGGGCCAGTTTCACTAGCATCCAATAACAAGGAATATATTCTAGTTTGCATAGATTATCTGACAAAGTGGGTTAAAGTCAAAGTATTACAATTTACAAGAGATGGAAATGTAGCCAAGTTCTTGTATGAAGACATCTTTACTAGATATGGAGTACCCAGAGAAATTGTAACTGTTCAAGGTCCCCAGTTCACTTCTGAACTCATTTCTACATTGGTTAAAGAGTATGAAATCAGACATAAAAAGTCAACACTTTATCACCCCCAAGCCTATGGGTAGGTGGAGATTACAAACAGAGAGATTGAAAACATTCTGACCAAAATAGTGCAAATTCACAGAAAAGACTGGGCAACAAGATTACCAGAAGCAGTGTGAACATATAGGACAACATGGAAAACAACTACAGGCTTTACACCTTATGAATTAGTGTATGGAAAAACAACAGTTCTACCAATTGAATTTGAACATAAGACACTGAGGACAATAGTAGAACTTGACATGGACTTGACGACAAAATAGAAAGAGAGGCTACATATTCTGAATGGGCTAGATGAAATTAGAATGGAGGCTATCCATCACATAGAGATAGTTCAAAAATAGAGGACTAAATAGCATGATCAGTTTATCAAGACTAAAGAATTCCATGTGGGTGACTGGGCTTTATTGTATGATTCCAAATACAAAGATTATAAGGGCAAGCTACAATCTAGATGGTTAGGCCCCTATGAAATACAACAGGTATTCCCCAATGGAGCAGTTAAATTACAGATGATAAATGCAATCAGATTCTCATTACTAGTTAATGGTCGCAGATTGAAGTTATACACAAAGCCAACAAAATGAGACGATTTTCTTCTTTCTCTAATGCATTGTTATGGTCCAAGCCCTAATTCTGATTCCGACATAAACTCAAGAGCAGACACTACTGGTTCTCATAGTGATTTAGCAGATGAGCTACATAGCTCACCTCTTGAGGTCACTTAGGTATAATTCCTTAACCTTCTTCAAGAGCACACATAGCACCGGTGCCACAATCTTCATAGAGACCACTTCACTATGCCGTAGGGACCTATAGCAAGCAAAATAAAATCTGCCACAATTCACATCATGACCTGTTGATGAAGGTACATGCAACAACTATCTATCAGAACATTCAAATTTTGCCCCGAGTTAATTGCACTCCATCAACATTTACTCCACTTTTCCAATGCATGCAACCGCCATCTGTCCTATCGCTGCATGCAAGCTTCCTCAATTCATTCACATGCGCCAACATGTCATTCACTCCATCTCCCATAATAATGATTCCACATCCAATCACATTCATGCTGCAGACACATTTCACAAAGCTACACTCGCGCGGAGTTCCGTTCACTTCACCTCAACATGTACGCATACTAACCTTCCATAATTAACATAGATTTTTAATACATCCTATATGTGCTTGCATTTAATTCAGCATAATTCTCATTATTAATCTTATTTCCATATTCTTGAAATCATTACCCTCTGTTTGGTACAAGTATTGAAGTGAGGTCAATTCCAGATTTTAGTTGGGGGGGAGATAGTAGATGTTCAAAAAAAAATTGTTTGCCACCAAAAGCCACCAAAATGTAGATAGATACAACCTTTTTTTCTTTGGCCTTCCTGTATCTATAACCTTTTGTCTTGTCAACTTCCTAAATCCCAAGTCAGTTTAGGCTGGTTCAAGCTTAGTGCATGCAAGTATAACAGGGGTTTGAGCAGAGGGTTGTTGAATTTGAAATGCACGCAAGTATAACAGGAGGTTAAGTAGGTTGTGAAAATTTTGAAAACCTTGAGTTACATTGGCAGCATGGGAGGTGATCTTATTAAAAGGGAACCAACAGTACATCAACTAATATTGGGGGATGAGTTAGTCTTGCCAATTTTCACAAGACCAGGATGGCTCGATTACTTTTTGAAGGTCACAGAATATAATGAAGGCACGACAAGGCAATTTGCAGCCACATTACACCACGATGAAGCTGCTATCAAGGGTTTGAAAGTGGATGCTTCAGAGGCTGCAATTACAAAAGTGTATGGTCTACCTAGGAATCGAGAAGAATTCCCTATTTGAGGCAAATATAGTAGCTGCTAGGGATGAGTTCAGTGAGGCAGGGGAGCACTTGGACTCAATGTCATAAGGTACTAAGAGATTATCACTTCCACGGGTGTGAGATTCTTGTGTTGTCCATATTATTTGGTACATTACTTGTGATGGTAGACAATCCCTTCTATATACTATGCATCTTAAGCTATTGAGTCACCTTCGCCATAATAGAATAGTTAATGTATCCAATTTTGTGTATAATTTGTTAAAAAGAATGGGATATGAATACCAACGGAAGTCAAACAATTCAATTCTGTCACATGATTGTTTGATTACCTTGTTAGTGAAAAGAAGCCTTAGGGTTCAGTACCCATAGGTACCTTGGGAAAGATTTTTGAATTGTAGAAACATTAATGATATTCTTGAGGAACCAATAGTACTAGGGAATATAGAATCACCTGCTGCATCTTTAAGGGAAACTCCTCCTGTTCCACCTACAGCTTCACCCACCCACACCAAGGGAGAAATAGGGGAGCAAGATGTGCCAAATTCACCACATGCAACATTTGATCAACCTATAGTAGAAGAGGTACATCAATCCCCATCTTCTAGTAAAACATCCAAAACTAGAACACCAAAAACTAGAAAGGAAAGAGGTGGTTCTTCTTTTGCACCTTCAAAAAGGCCGAAGAAGAAACCCACACAACTAAGGTGTTCACACCACCTAAAAAGGAAAGGTGTTATGAAAGGTAGTATGGAGAAATAAGGAGAAGAAAAAGAAGATGTTGTGATAGTGGAAACTGGCCTTGAACAAGAGGCCAATGTGACTGAAAATGTGCAAGTTCCCATAAAAAGGAAATGGTATATATCCACCGCCTCTGGATCAAAATCAGAGGATATTTTTGTTGTTAAGAAAACCAAGAAGAAAACCCTGGTTAACCCTGACAGTGAGGGTTATGAATCCACAGGGGGTGGTGATGAACAATCTTTAAGAGATGAAGAATTATTGCTAGAAGAAAGAAATGTCAGAAAAGAATTGTAAAAAGCTTTTGAAAGGATCAAGCAACTGGAGGAACTGGTTGAAACATATGAGAAAAGGGATAAGAAAAGAGAAGCAAAGATTCAAGAGTTGGAGGAAAAAGTCAATACTTATGGGCAGGGGTCAAAATTAGATACACTTGCAGAACTAACAATAGTTGTAGTAGGAAATAAGGAACTAGTAGCTAAGGAAAAGAGACCCCCTGTCACAAAAACCCCAACCTGTTATACAATCATGTCCCTAGGTTACCAACTGTGGAAAGTTACTGAAGACTTTTCTAAACAAGAAGGGGAGTGGAAGAAAGAAAAATAAGTAATGATTGCAAAGCATACTTAGGCATTGGAGAGAAAAGATATTGAATTGAGAAGATTAGTAGTCAGGATGGAAGAGGTAGTAGATAAAGTTGCCCAAATTGTTAAATGCAGACCTCCAGCCAGAACATATGCTTTGTTTTTATAGGAAAAGTTTTTAAGTTTTCAATTCAATAAGTTGATTAGTAACAAGCCAGTTGCTATGAGTCGAAAAAAGACTTTTCTAAAAGTTTTTGCTGATGCCACACCATAAGAACAAGATCAGTTATGTGAGTACTACTTGCATAAATATGTCATGCCTGAAGACACAGAATGGAACCCATTATGTTTTGTGGGAGATTTACAATTAAGGGCACTGGCATCCTATTTCAGAAGTGAGAAGTTGAGGGGTGAAATTATGCAAGCATACATGGAGAGAGAGAAATCAATTGCTCTTCCAATAAGGAGAGAATCTAAAATCCCTGAGTTAATCATTGAAGAATGGAAACAACTTTTGGATCACAAAGGTGTAGGCAAAAAAATCATGAGCTTGAGACTACAGGATTATGAAAGAATGCAACATTTAATTGTCAGACTCATCCACCACTCTTATTAGTTTGTGCAAGAAAGATGGAATAGTTTAACCCCTAAGTTGTAGAAAAAAGAAGTCCACTCTATTCATAATTTTATGGCCATGTTTGAAAGAGTACGAAAATATATGGATATTGCTAGAGGACAGGGACTTGAATGGGTACCACTTACCTTCCAGCCACCAATTTTTTTGTACCCGATACCACATTGGACAGGGAAGAAGAATGTGGAGTGTGAGAAGGCAGAAGTTACTAGAATGAACAAATTGACATATCACAATGGCTTGGAACAAGTTGAAGGAGTGGATGCTATTACAAACATTAGGGAAATCACTTTGCACTACAACCTCCAACCCTAGTTAATTTGCTTGAGGACAAGCAAATGGGTAGTTGGGGGGAAATGATGAGTCTAGTTATTAGCTAGTTTTCTTATGGTTTTATGCAATTTCATAGACATTCTCATACATTATCTTACACATATTTCTACATTATGCTATCTCTTATGATTATTATGCAAACCTGAACTTGATTATTAAGTATATGGAAATATGGTTATAATATGATGAATATTGCATGATTATGTGTGGGAATGTATGGATTGTAAAGGATATTTGTGCTTGACTATGGTTGTTAGTATTGTGTGCATGTTTTGTGAACTAACTTTTGTAGATGGAGGAGATGGACTATAGCCCACAACAACTATAAGGTGTAGCTTGAAGCCAAAGAGTTCCTAGACAATAGAGCAAGGGAGGTTATGAAATAAACTGAGTGCATCCACTACAACATGAAGGCACTTGATGAAGATGATTACACATCATGATGACAATTAATAAAGATGACTGAAGGGAAAGAATTCTATTATAGTCAGGAGTCTAACGTGACTGATTCAACCAATCCATGTTCTAGTTCTATTACAGCAAGAGTCTCAATTTCATTTGACTCTTTTTTTTTTTTTTTAGTTATTAGTTACTTGGCATTTATCACCCTCTGGTATGTACCCGGGAGTGGTGATTTATGATTTTAGTTAAAAGATCTTGTTTTAATAAATTCCCTATGCCTATATGTATGGCTCAGTGGTTGAGGTAGTTTAAGTTTGAAGTTAGTTCTTATTCAATTTGCAAATATAGTTACCGGATCTATTTCTAGTTAGTCACACAGATAATGTTTATTTGATGATGAATTCATGAATAAAATCTTCCAGCAGAATCTCATGTGATATTGAAAAGATTGTGCAATGAATGATTTGGAATTAGTATGATTTTGTCAATCTAAAAAACTAGATTTGAGTTAGATCAGTGGAGATAGACACTCAAACAAGGGCCACTCAAGGTAACTGTCCCTCACTTCATTTTCTACATGTTATTATTGTTGTAACAATTATTTCTATTGATGTTGAAAATGAAAAAGCTAATGAATCTATAACCAGAATCAAAGTATTTTCAACATCATGTCAATGAAGTATCTCCTAAATGAACACAAATGCAGAAATGTAATATTAAACTATGAAAAAAATGAAACATAAGATTTCAAAAGAAAAATAACTCCATTGTTTTCTATCATCAAGATCTTGGATTACACATTTGATGTTCTCAGATTTTTATAAGCACAAATGCATCAAGAAAGCTATGATGAATGGATGAAGAGTTGTGTGATCAAAATCCACTCTCCCCAATGGTGAGAAGAGAGAGGGCTTATATAGATTTTTGGTTGAAGAAAAGCAGGAAAGTTTCCATTATGCAACGGAAGATAACTTTGAAGTTAACTTATGAAGATTGGAGAAAGTTTCCAAAATCAAGAGATAGAAGATAAAGATGCTAAAAGGAGAGAGAGAAGAGTGGGATATTGCTATGGTAAGTTTATTTAATTAATAAAAATAGAATTTTAATTAATTTGTGGCATGAATAATTAAACAAATAATAAATATTTATTTAATTATAGAGTGAAAAGTTGGATAATTGAAATTAAATAAATATAAATATTTATTTAATTTCGAGGAAAGATTAAGATAAGGATAATTAAATAAATTTAATTATTTATTTAATTTAGAAGAAAGATTCTAGGGCAATTTTTTAGTGTCTACATTTTGCCCTTCTCTGATACAATGCATCCTGTTGTGTTATTTCAAAGAAAAAAGAATTGATTAACTGATACATGCCCCAGGGATATCCTGGTAAGGATGATGATAAGGATTATATGCCCCCTCGAAAGATTGATCGAACAAGCTGTGATAAGATTATCTCTCGATAGATCACATGAAGAGGATTTGATAATTGAAATTACGCGAGTGATTAAACAAAGATTCACATTTGATGAAAATGCACAACTGATAAGTGAAGATGTACATTTGATTAAAATGCACAACTGATAGGCGTAATCGAACAATTGATGGAAAGGCTCAATATAGCCAGGTTGATAAGTTGATTAAGTTGATTTGAGATTGATGCTAGCACAAAATAATGATTGATTATAAGATTGAGTGATTAGGGAGCATTGGAGTCCCATGCTAAAAAGCAATTTGATTGATTTGATATTTGGATTAAAGAAGACAGGTATCAGTTGGATAAAGTGATTAATTATTCCTTGAGATAAGGAGCATGAAGAAAAATGAAATGATGAAGGAAATGGAAGGAATAAATGACAGATGAAAAGGGATATGAAGGAAATGAAGGTGATGAAAATTCTTGTGCTTTATCATCATAGAACTTATTATGTTGCAAATTAGTATAAGCATCTAGATAACATGAATGTCTAGATGACCTGAATACTATTTGCATTTTGATTTAGCAATAAAGTATAAGCATCTAGGTATAAGGACCCTAGATGACCTAAATACTTATTGCATGGAAGACACTATCAGACAAGGAATGCTCTCATCCACACTAGACTTGTAGGTCCTCAATGATTTTAGACAACCATGTCTTAAGATGAGTCATCCTATGAATAAGGAACAATCCACAGACAACAAACAAGTGAACATGCCCCATCCTCACCTCTCTAGTCCAAGACATCCTCGAGAAGCTAAAAGACATACCACCAAAGATAAAATCATAAAACAATCAAAGACTGACAAACAAATAGGCATCATTCTTCAATGTAGAACTAATTCAGATTGTCATAGTTTATGCATTTGGTTGGATTTGAAAGATGGATTGATAGGTATGTTGCAATGTCTACTTGATTGTCAATCTTGGCATGTTTTGATTTTGTTAAAGTTCAGAGTTGTGTGGCGATCTGAAAGTATCACTATTTTGGAATTTTTGAAGTTATTTAATTTTTGTGGATTTTTTTGGAATGTTCTGATTTTTTTTGGAATTTTGAAATATTTGATTTTTTTGGATTTTTAGAAATGTTTGATTTTTGGAATATTTGATTTTTTTGGATTTTTTTTGGAATATTTGATTTTTTTATTTTTAAATGTTTTGATTTTTTTTTAAATTTTTGATATGTTTTGACATGGCATTGGATGATAATTTTTTGATAGCCTTTATGCTAGATACCGGTGACAAGGGGAAACCAAGTCTAGGTGCAAGGAGGTATGTGGGATTGGTGATGCAGAGCCATAGTCAGAAACGTTCAATGGGATGGTGGAATTTGACATTTCTTATTTCATCGGCAAGAGCTATCTAACTGTCTTACTAATATACCCTATCGGCCTGACAATAACTATTGGCACCTCCTATACATCTCACCCCAATACCCATGAGCATTTTCATTTATGTGCCTATCGGCAAGACTTCGTCTACCAGTCTCACCAATCTCCGCTATTTCGATGACTGTTGTCACAACGATACATACAGACATTTACCTGCCGAACCCACGGCCCCTTTGTATCTGTCACTTCCTTTACATAGAACATGAAAACTCTGACCTGTCGGTTGACTTTTGTATCTAGGACTTGTATCTCCGCCAATGTACATTTAAAATGTACAGTCCTCAACATACAAACTTTAACCTCTTATCGTCGGTTCCTGTTACCTCCGCTACCGGTCGCCCGATGTATCTTTCGACAATGTATAAGCGTGATGTATATTTCCAATATACAAGTGCTAGATACAAACAAAACATACATTCATCGAATATTCCTCCGGATATGCCCTCAATGTATGTTTGACCCACTGACTACCTTTGTATAAAATCCTTTGTATCAGCGGAATGCATATTTGGACATACAATCAAATATACAACCACAAAATATACATCTGCGGAATATAGCTAGGAATATTCCCTCCGATGACGGTTGACCATTGACTTCGCTTGTATCATCTCAATGTACATTTGAAATGTACATTCGGTATATGCAAACTATAAAGTGCATTTGATGGATACACAGGATCTGTATCAAACATGCAATTGCAGTATACACATAAATTGTATGCAAAAGGTGTATACACACAACTTGTATGACCTGATGTATAATAACGATATACATAGAGATCGTATATCGACACTTTACCAAATCCACAACATATAAACCTGATATGCAAATGACGGATACACACAAAATGACCCTCAGATGCAAAAGCGATATACACATCAATTGTCCTCAACAAACAAAAGCGATATACATAGGAATTGTATATCCAAACTGTTTCACCTTTGTACCTTTGAAACATGTATTTTTAACATGTTTTAATACTTGATCTGCTTAGCGATATACGCACAGATACAAATGCGATATACAGATTGTATGTCGCATACAAACACTGTATATACATCAAATGTACATTTCAACCAAAACCTGCGAAACTTCACAAATTTTGCACAGAAAACGCTGAGGTCAAGCCAATTTGTTCCTTGGGCAATCTTAACTTAGATTTTATCCTTCAAACCCTAGCACATGAAGATGCTAGGATAGATCATAGCATGCTACAAATCTATCCCAAAAACATGAAATGCACAAACATAAAAATAGAAAAGAAAACTAAACTATTGTACATGCCCATTCCACTGATTCAGAGAATCAACCGGTGGAATGGATGAATGAATCCATTTCACCTACAAAATCAAAATCGACTACACAGATAGATCAAAGATCAGACAAATGAAACAACAGGATCTTCTTTATTTCAATAACAGAAATGCATACAAATATCACAGCCCCACTGTATCACAATGCTTAGTCTGATCTCCAAAACACAATGTCTCTGTTTCTCCTATGCAACTATATCTCTGTATATAAAATAAACTGAGCTAGGTCATATATATCTACTCCTCACGAGTAGTACAGAGTCAATTCCTAGTGGCTGGGAGACTTCCAAGCGGCTGGAAGAGGACAGCTAGCATAACAAACTTCTAACTAACTTGTACATAAACCTAGATTGACTTAAAACATAAGAATTGGTCGCATGGGCCTTATTACATCATAATGTAAAACATACTATAATTAGACTTATTCTTTATTTCGGAGGGGTGCTCCTCCACCATACTCCCCAGAAGAAGAAATCTCAAGTCCACTTGAGATGAGAGTATGTAGGTTGGAACCATGTTGGTTGATCTATTCTGCAGTCATCCACACTACTTCTGAATCAATTTTTCCCTGCCAAGCCACCAAATATTCCAGATATTCTTTGTTCCTGGTCCTCTTGAGCACTCTTGTGTCCAAAATCTTCTGCAACTATGGTGGATCATGTTTTGGAATGTCATCAGCTGCTGTATCCTGTAGTAGTTCCTGTTCTTCATCTGGATTATGCTTGTATAGAGTTAAATCACATACATTGAATATAGGTGATAAACCAAGATCAGAAGGAAGTTGTATCTCATAAGCATTTGGCCCACATTTCTTCAAAATCTGACATGGTCCAATCTTCCTCTACATGAGTTTAGTATATTTGCCTTTAGGAAGTCTTTCCTTTTTCAAATGAACCATACCAAATCTCCAACATCAAACTGTACATCTTTCTTCTTTTTATCAACATATTCTTTATACTTCAAGGTAGTTTGCTGTAGATGGGTCTTTACTTGATCATGAACCTCTTTTATGGCTTCTGCAAAAGCTTCTCCATCTGTACTAACAGAATCTCCTGTAGGTAGATCTCTCAGCTCCAAAATACCTCGTGGATGTATACCATAGACTATCTAAAAAGGTGATTTCCCTGTGCTTCTATTGACAGTATCGTTATAGGAAAATTCTGCCTGAGATAGGATATTATCCCACTTGTCTCCATGCTGTCTTGTCAAACATCTGAGCAAATTCCCTAAGGAATGATTTACCACTTCAGTCTGTCCATCCGTTTGAGGATGATATGCGGATGAGAAAGACAAATTTGTTCCAAGGGCAAGAAATGTGCCATTTTGCTGAATCTATCCACTACAACAAAAACACTATCATATCCTTTTCTGGTTCTGGGTAAACCCAACACAAAATCGATACTTATACTTTCCCATGGTCTGGAAGGAATGGGTAAAGGCTGATATAAACCTGCATTAGTTGATCTTCCTTTTGCTTTCTGACATATCACACATGTCTTTACAAATTTTCTGACATCTGATTGTAACTTAGGCCAATAATAATGTCTTCGAACAAGATCAAGAGTCTTGTCTAAACCAAAATGTCCTGCCATAGCTCCACAATGTTTCTCTTTTATGATGTTCAACCTCATAGAACACCTTGGAATACACAACTATCCACCTTTGAACAACAATCCATCTTGGATCAGAAATTCAGAGAACTCAGCATGATATTTATCCCCAAAAGAAGTACATACCTGATATATCTCTCCAAAATCATCATCATCATACATGGTCTTCAATGAATCAATGCCAACACTTTCCAACTAGATCTGGTTAATTGTTAGAGCTCTCCTGCTTAAGGCATCAGCTACCTTATTTTTGACTCCTTTCTTATGCTTCAATGTGAAAGTAAAAGCTTGCAAAGTTTCTACCCATTTCATATGTCTGTGGTTCAACTTTTCCTAGTTGTTTATGAAACTTAGAGCCTGATTATCTGTGAATACTATGAATTCTTTCGGCATCAAGTAATGCCTCCACTTCTTGAGTGACTGGACTAAAGCATACATTTCCAAATCATATGATGAATACCTCTTTTTAGCATCATTGAGCTTCTCACTAAAAAATGCAATTGGTCTACCTTCTTGGCTGAGTACTGCTCCAATTGCCATGTGACTTGGATCACATTCGACCTGAAAAATTTTGGTAAAATTTGGAAGTGCAAGGACTAGCTGCTGTGCCACTTTCTTCTTCAATGTTTCAAAGGAATCCTCTTCCTCCTTAGTCCAAGCAAATCTGCACTTTTGTCCTCCTTTTATAGTATCAAGCATGGGTGCACAAATATGACTAAACCCTCTTATAAACTTTCTATAGAAGGTTGCTAACCCATGGAAACTTCTGACATCATTCATAGTCCTTGGAGTTGGCCAAGACAATATGGCACTTACCTTCTCCTTATCCATTTGCAGCTTTCCTTGGGAAATGACAAAACCCAAATATGTGATCTCCTCCTGCATGAACAAACACTTGTCCAAATTTATCATCAGCTGCTCTTCATGTAACCTCTTGAGAACCAAATCTATATGTCTAAGATGTTCTTCCTTTGTATTGATGAAAATCAGAATGTCATCTATATATACTATGACAAACTTTCCCATGAATTCTCTCAAAACCTCATTCATCAATCTCATAAAAGTACTAGGTGCATTAGATAAACCAAAAGGCATAACTTTCCACTCATACAACCCGTCATTGGTTTTGAATGCTGTTTTCCATTCATCTCCTGGCCTAATCCTGATCTGATGATAACCACTCTTCAAATCTATTTTTGTAAAATACTTAGCACCTCCCAAATAGTCAAGTAAATCCTCTATCCTAGGTATTGGAAACCTATATCGGATTGTTATCTTATTAATAGCCTTGGAATCTGTGCAAAGCCTCCAAGTGCTTTCTTTCTTTGGTACTAGTACAGTTGGTACTGCACATGGGCTTAAACTTTTGCCAATCAGACCTGTGTCTAATAATTCCTCAATTTGTCTTGTTACTTCTGCATTCTGTTCTGGAGTTAGCTTGTATGCTGCTTTGTTTGGAAGTGTAGATCCAGGGATTAGATCTATGCAATGGCTGATATCCCTTACAGGTGGTAGGGATCTTGGCATTCCATCAGAGATGATGCCTTTATACTTATCCAATAACTCTTGGACAGCTGGGTCTATAAACCTCTGCTTCTTCTCTTTCTTGACTTCTTGCTGCTATTCTCTATTCACTGTCAGACATGGAATTAGGGCATATGCAACTGCACCTTCTTCTGCTACTTCTTTCATGAATTGTTTTCCTTCCATCAGCATTACGTTCACCTCTTTTCCTTTTGATTTCTCCTCCTTCTCTGTCCGTGGGATCAACTCTATCACCATACCATCTTTGGTGATTGTATAGGTGTTCCTAACACCATCATGGTGTGCCTTCAAATCATACTGCCATGGTCTTCCAAATAAAAGATGGCAAGCATCCATCTTGGTGATATCAAACAACAACTTGTCCTTATATGCTCCAATCTGAAATTCTACCCAAGCCTGCTCTTCTACAACTGTTTGCTGACCTTGGGTAAGCCATGAGACCTTATATGGGGATGGGTGAGGCAATCTTCTAAGCTTATGCTTTGTTACCATTTCATCAGATACAAAATTTTTAGTAGAACCAAAACTAATTAAAACTTTACATGCCTTACCTCCTGCCTTGCATGGAGTTTCTAAAAAGAGACTTCCTTTGTGGGGGTTCTTTGTCAAATACCTTCATGGTAGTCATTGTTCTCCTCATCATCAGAGATTCTCCACTTTCTAGATATCCATAATTGTCAGGAGCATTCACACTTTTAAAAGTGTTTGAGCTTGTTGCACTTTGACTATCAAGTTCTTGGATCAGATTCGTTCTCCTTTCTCCCATTGAACTTGTTGCCTTTTCTAGACATCTGCTGGCTCTATGGCCTTCTTTATTACATTTATAACATCTGATAGATCCTCTGCCCTGGGATCTTCCTCTGAAAGGTCTTCTACCTCTGAAGTTTCCTTGCTGATTGTAACTTCCTCTCTGGTTTTGACTGTTATCTCCCTGATATCTAAATCCATGTCCTCTACCTCTGAAAGGACCTCTTCCACCTCTTTGCTATTTTCCTCTTCCTCTATTGTTCTATTCTTGTCTTCTCTTTAACTTCTGTTCCACTTTCAATGCCAACTGAAAACATTTCTAAACTGTATCTAGGTTATGCAGATTCAAATCTTCCTGAATGTTGAACCTCAATCCATTAAGGTATCTAGCTACCTTCTCTTCCTCACTCTCTTTTACCTTTGTCTTAACACAAAGCTTCATGAACTCTTCTGTATATGAGTTGACATCTAGCTCCTTTTGCTTCAAATTTTGTTTCCTCTTATGCAATTGGATGCTATAATCCAATGGAACATAGGCTTCTTTCACTAAAGCCACCATCTTCTTCCATGTAGCAACTCTACGCTTTCCTTCTTGTACTCTATCATCTTGGATGAAATTCCACCAAGTTAATGCAGCCTCTTTCATTTTTGATTGGGCTATCTTTACCCTCTGTGTTTTGGTATCTCCTCTGTCTCAAAGAAATTGTTTAAGGAGTCTATCCACTCCATCACCGAATTAGGATCCATCTTTCCTGTAAACACTGGCAAATCCAGTTTCACATCCATGATTCTCCTTTCCATGGATTTGAGGACATTTATCAAGGGTCTCTGGTCTGCAGGAATGTCTTCCTCGTTCCACCTAGGGATCTCTTCTTCTTCCCTATCTTCTTCTTTACCAGAACCTACTCTGTCCCTCAACTTCTCCAACTCATTTTTCAATGCCTGATTCTGAGCCTTTACAACAATGCTATCTGCAATCTGTTTCTTTACCAAAACTGCCAACTCAGTGTTGGTCATCCTTGCCGGAATCTCTAATGTTCCTTCTTCATCCGACATCTTACCATCTTCTTATCTTCCCAGAAGATACTCCTTCCTTTGCTCTAATACCACTATGATGTAGAGCCATAGTCGGAAACATTCAATGGGATGGTGGAATTTGACATTTCTTATTTCATCAGCAAGAGCTATCTAACTGTCTTACCGATATACCCTATCGGCCTGACAATAACTATCGGCACCTCCTATACATCTCACCCTGATACCCATGAGCATTTTCATTTATGTGCCTATCGGCAAGACTTCGTCTATCGGTCTCACCAATCTCCGCTGTTCCGATGACTGTTGTCACGATGATACATACAAACATTTACCTGCCGAACCCGCGGTCCCTTTGTATCTGTCACTTCCTTTACATAGAACATGCAAACTCTGACCTGTCGGCGCCGGTCACCTCCACTCTCACTGTCGGTCGACTTTTGTATCTAGGACTTGTATCTCCGCCAATGTACATTTAAAATGTACAGTCCTCAACATACAAACTTTAACCTCTTATCACCGGTTCCTATTACCTCTGCTACCAGTCACCCGATGTATCTTTCGACAATGTATAAGCGCGATGTATATTTCCAATATACAAGCACTAGATACAAACAAAACATACATTCACCAAATATTCCTCCAGATATGCCCTCAATGTATGCTTGACCCGCTGACTACCTTTGTATAAAATCCTTTGTATCGGCGGAATGTATATTTGGACATACAATCAAATATACAACCACAAAATATACATCTGCGGAATACAGCTAGGAATATTCCCTCCAACGGCGGTTGACCATTGACTTCACTTGTATCATCTCAATGTACATTTGAAATGTACATTCGATATATGCAAACTATAAAGTGCATTTGATGGATACGTAGGATCTGTATCAAACATGCAATTGTAGTATACACACAAATTGTATGCAAAAGGTGTATACACACAACTTGTATGACCCGATGTACAATAGCGATATACATAGAGATCGTATATCAACACTTTACCAAATCCACAACATACCAACCCGATATGCAAATGACGGATACACACAAAATGACCCTCAGATGCAAAAGTGATATACACATCAATTGTCCCCAACAAACAAAAGTGATATACACAGGAATTGTATATCCGAACTGTTTCACCTTTGTACCTTCGAAACATGCATTTTTAACATGTTTTAACACCTGATCTATTTAGCGATATACACACAGATACAAATGTGATATACACACGGATTGTATGTCGCATACAAACACTGTATATACATCAAATGTACATTTCAACCAAAACCCGCGAAACTTCACAAATTTCGCACAGAAAACGCTGAGGTCAAGCCAATCTGTTTCCTGGGCAATCTTAACTTAGATTTTATCCTTCAAACCCTAGCACATGAGGATGCTAGGATAGATCATAGCATGCTACAAATCGATCCCAAAAACATGAAATGCACGAGCATAAAAATAGAAAAGAAAACTAAACTATTGTACATGCCCATTCCATCGATTCAGAGAATCAACCGGTGGAATGGATGAATGAATCCATTTCGCCTGCAAAATCAAAATTGACTACATAGATAGATTGAAGATCAGACAAATGAAACAACGGGATCTTCTTTATTTCAATAACAGAAATGCATACAAATATCACAGCCCCACTGTATCACAATGCTCAGTCTGATCTCCAAAACCCAATGTCTCTGTTTCTCCTATGCAACTATATCTCTGTATATAAAACAAACTGAGCTAGGTCATATATATCTACTCCTCACGAGTAGTACAGAGTCGATTCCCAGCGGCTGGGAGACTTCCAAGCAGCTAGGAGAGGATAGCTAGCATAACAAACTTCTAACTGACTTGCACATAAACCTAGATTGACTTAAAACATAATAATTGGTCACATGGGCCTTATTACATCATAATGTAAAACATACTATAATTAGACTTATTCTTTATTTCGAAGGGGTGCTCCTACACCAATTGGATGAATGGATAAAAGGATAGGCGATAGTAACTGAAATGGATGTATGTATAAGAGGACAAGGATGTGATCTCCAAAGGCTATGTCGCATAGGAGTAACATGCCCCATTCTATGTGTAATGCTTAGGATTTGACATGACAAAGCTTATGACAATAGGATGATGATAAGATTGGTTGGAAGGATGAGGTATATCAAGGGTTTTTCCAAAGCATGTTTCAACAATTTGCCCCCATATCTTTATCAAGATCAAAAGGAGGAAGGGAGGATGATAGGAATATGGGTGTAATGGATAAGGATGGAAGGATAGTAAAGCAAGATAGGATATGGTATGCAAATGGTATGATAGGATAGAAATGATAGTGTGGATGAGACAATGTGCCCCCAAGTGTAAGTGACATAGAAGATCAACCTACACATGACGCTTGTTTGCCAGGTTTTCATCATGGTACTTATCCAAGGCGCCACGAAGGGTGGTTTTCACCGTTGGATGATGGGATTTCTCTTTACTTTTTTGATATTTTTTTTGAATTTTTGGATGGAAGAAGGGGAATATGGATAGGAGGGACTCAAGTGTCTAGTTCCATGAAAGGTGATAGTCCCACTAGAGATGTATGTCATCGCATGGACTATGCCAAGTCATTATGCTCATTGATGTTGGTACAGGATTGCATGAGAGGAAGATGGATTAGGTAAATAGTGGATTATGATATGGATTATGTAGGGAAGATAGTGGATTATGATGTGGATTATGTAAAAAATGGATGGAAGGCTTATCCAAAAGCATGGACCATAGGAAGATGATGGTGAAGATATGTAGGATAATGGGTGAAAGATGGGGAGATGGAGGTATGTGGAATTGTTTTGGAATGAAAGGAACCATGACCAATGGTTGCATACACCACGATAAACATTGAAGCTTTTGATTTGGAGGTGGTATAGGAAGCAATGGAGATGTTTTCTTAGGAGATGGTTGACGAAGTGCTTTAGGTACCCACATAGACTTAGTATTTTTATGATTTATGCTTTGCTTGTAGGATTTAGGAATTTGAAAATTTTGAATGGAGTGGGTTTTTTGGATGGAAGAGGATGGTTGGAATTTTGAGATGTGGATGTTTCATGTGACTTTCTTTCTTTTTGCTTAGGTACCCATACCATTTTAGTTTTAGACTTTGCTTGTGAAGGTATGGGCTTGGATAGCCTTTTGGATGGATTTTTCTTTGACTTTTTGCATTGATGTCCTAAGGCATGAGGACCTTTAGGATTTCTGGCTTTATAGGTAGAGGCATCCATTTTTGTATTTTTGAATCCCATGGGTTTGGTGGAAGCTTCTTGTTTAGACAATGCATGCATTTGTTGGTCATGATTAGGGATTTTAGGGGACTTACGGATAAATGGATTAAAAGTGGATTTTTGGATAAATGGATGAGGGGAATGGATGATAGATATATTAGGTATTGGGAGCAATGGTGGTAAAGTGGATGGAGGGATGTTAGGAGTTGGAAGTAGTAGAGGCAAAGTGGATGGTGGAAGGTGTATGGTCACATGCTTTTGACACTTGTAGGATGATGGAGGTGGAATGGCAACATATGTTTTGGCGGTATGATAAGATTTGTGATGGAAAGTGGTGGACTTAGGAGGAATGGAGGAAGTACCAAAATATTTAGATTGTTTACCTTGGGGTGTATATTCAAGGCCATATGAGCATGGAGGGACTTTGACATGGATTGGCTCCAAAATACCTTGTTCATGAAGGCCTAAGCTTTTACCTTGGTGGTTCATGTTTTGGAGTATGTGGTGGACTATGGGGCTAGGTGTAGTTTTGACACTAGACTTGAGTTCATTATTGGATGGAGAAGGTGAAGTGGTGGATAATGGTTGCTGCTTTCCCAAGGAGGAACATTCATGGATGAAGGTGGTAAGACCAAGTGGACATGTTGGTGGATTTGAAATGGGGTTGATAGTGGATGATGCTGAAGGATCATTAGGATCTTGATTATGTGCATGTAGATCCAAACTATTGGTTTGATCTTCTATGCGTACTTGGGAGGCATGTGTCTCATCGTGACAAGTGGATGTTTGCTCATTAGGGATAGATGGAGGAGAAGTTTCCTTGCTTTGAAGGAAGGCCATGAAATGGGGTGAGTGCTTAAGGAGGTCAACAAGACTTTCATTAGATTGAGCATGTAGGTCTTGGGTGTCTTACTTATTAATGGTTGTGGGAGTATGAATAGGATCAAGTTGATCATGGATAGCTTCTTCATAATAGATATCATCTTGATCATGGAAAAGGTAAAGGTTATGAATAGGTTGAGTGAAAGTGATTTGCTCTTGATTAGAATGAGGGCTTGATGTTTCCACGTGCTTAGGATTGTGATCTTGACATACCTCTTGGTTTTCTTGAATGGAAGTGGATGACTCTTGGATCGGCTCTTGGTCAACAACATGAGAGGGCAATAAATTCATGGGAGGAAAATTTTCAATAGGCTCGAGGGGTTGTTGACCACATGATGGGGTTGAAGAAGTGAACATGGCATTCAAAGGTTCTTTGGTAGGCTCATCAATGGGTGCTTGACATGGGGATGGTCTATTCCATGCTAGTAGCCATTGGATCACATCCTTTGCCAGAGTATGGGTAGATGGACAATATAATGGATAAAGAATAATGGTAGAAGGTGTAGGCTTATGTGTAAGATTAATATTGCTTGTGCTAGATGGGGATGAAATTAAATGAGTGGATTTGGATTTCTCCATAGATTTTCTTTTGCTTTTAGATTTTGCAAAGAATCTTTAGAGAAAATCATTCAAGGATTCATTGGTTGATGGATTAGAGCTTGGAAAGTTTGATGGTGGTGTTGGTGTAGGACTAATTGGCTTTGGGATAGGCATTTTTTTGGATGGTGATGGAGGTTCCATATAGATGGATGGATAAGTGTGGCTAGTAGATGAATTGGTGTATGATTCCAAACTTGAGGTGGTATTTACCTTGTCAAGAGTATCATTAATATGACCTAAGTATTCTACAAAGTTCTCATCATCACTAGAAATAAATTTTGGGTCACCTCAGAGTATGTATGGTTTTGGATTTGGCCTAGATTTGTTGATGATCACAACCATTTTGACAAATGAAGATTGGACTAGGTAAGAATGAGAATATGAGTAAGATGACACTCATTAAACTTCGAGGGGGTTGATGACAACTTTGAAATAGATCAAGATAACTCTAGGTCTGACAATGATTATGTAGGCAATGATTTCTTGTGCTATGATGGATAGACACAAGGACAATGATCAAGAAAGGGTATGCTAAAGTAGGAGATGATAAACTCCAAGCAAGTTACCCTATCCTAATGATATGTTTCCCTACTCAAGTATGATAGACCTCAAGTGGTAAAGCAATATGATAGCCAATGCTTGATTAAAGACCAAAGAGAGCAACCTATATGCAATCTGAGAATTTTGTTTGAATAATGATGGATTTTTTTTCACTTATATGTTTAGGAACAAGGATCATAAAGTGCAGGACTAATGGAAAGTGATAGTTTCTATTTGTTTTCAGTTGTTTGACTTTTTGAGCAAGCTTTTGAGATTTTGTAATGTTGAAATGTTATAGATTCCAGGTGTGATGTTTGATTGAGATGGAAAATATTTGTTTTGAACACACACACAAAACATGACAGACATAAAGTCTTGGATAACTCTGATATAAAATAAAAGTAAAAGTCTAAATGGGGGCCTAGATTGGCCCCAAAAATTTTCACTGGTCTCAACAAATTTGAAAACACTCGTAATCATGCACAACCTAGGCTGGACAAAGGATACTACTTGTTGAGTCCCTACTTGGATTACTCCATATACTGAAACAAGGCAGATAACTAGAGATATTGGTGACACTTCCCACCACAGTATGGGCACACCAAATCTCTTACCTTGAAGATTCAGAGATCTTATGAACCGATGGATTTTTTGTCTCTACCCTGAATATTACATGTAGGGTGGCTTCAGAGGTCCGAACTCCTACACTAGCAAGCAAAAAAGGTTTTTTGGCCTCTACAACAAGTGGTTTCTAGTTAATGTTTCAGAATAATCTGGTGTCTATACATGCAGTGCTTCACTCATTTAAGAGGCCTCCCATCCCTTAGAAAGGGTTTTTACGCATCTCATGGATACTGAGGGAGACTTCCATTGGTATAGAACATCCACACTAGGTGATTGATGACTTATGTCACAACCACAATTATTTATATATCAGATCGAAATGAAAGCACCACTTGGGTTGTTCCCTCTCACAAATCGGGAAGTAGGCCCTCTAAGGGATTAAAAACATAAAAGAGATGGGTATGGCTTTTGATCATCGAGTTTGCAGAAGGTGAGAGCATACACCTACCACCTTTCAAGCACAACAAACAATGATTAATTAACCCCCTAGATAATCTATGTGCAAACAAATATTTGAAAAAGATATCTAATCAATGAAATCCCTGCAAAAGCATCATTAGTAGTTTTAGTTTGGAATCTTTTCCTAGTGGATGCCACAATGCTGTAAATCAGATATCAGTAGCAATAAAATCTCTATGAAAGTGTGAAAAACATGAAACATCAAGTAAATAACCCCTTTGCAAGACACAAAGACCAAAGAGGCCAAGAAGGCAAATCTAGAGAATATATGAAAAATTTAATCATTTATAGCAAAACTAATAGTAGCCTCAGAAACTAGACAAACTTCTAAGCACTTTGAAGAAAAGATTCACGAAAATCAGATGAAAAACGTGAAAGATATGTGCATTTGATGTTTAAATGGAGTGTTGACTTTGACTAAGTTTTTACCTAATAAAATGACATATTTACCTAATGAAACCTATACCTTTGTGTATTTGATTGAATTAGCTTTCCGATGAGCCCTTGTTCGTATGATTTTGATACCGTATGCCCAAGTTACGAGAAAATGAAAAAAAATGCCCTATTAGAGCATGTAGGAAGAGCAAAGCAGGCCTGACTGTCAACAAAAAATGCTAGTGGTTTGAGCAAGGTGGTCACATGTGACTGTGGAGATGGCAGTTAGGGTCATAGTTAAGGTTGGGTGGCTTATGTTTGGTGGTGCCCCTTGGTCATTCATATGACCAGGGGCCTAGTTAAGTAAAAAAAAAGAGGGTCGTGAGAAATATTGAGATCGGGCCTTTAAATCTTAACCAAACCTAGGGGTAAGAAAAACAAAAATATTACCTAGAACTAACTACTAACGGCTACAGGTGCTAGGGTTTAAACCACAAAGAAGAATGTGGGTTTCACAAAGAAGGCGGCGAGTAGGTGGATCTGGGGTGGTGACCAGACGGAAGTGAGCTTAAAGGAGGTGGTGATAGTGATGAAACGGGTGGCGATAGAGAGATGAGAAAGCGATGATGGAGGGAAAAGGGTTTTCGACGGGCGTCACTAGGGCTTGAACTTGGTGGCGATAGTGAGTTAAATGGCGGAGGTAGAGAGAATTCGATGTCACTAGTTGAGGCTATGAGGAGGTGTTAGGAAGTGGCATTGATAGAGAATGCTAGGGTTTTGAGGGAGCGGTGACAATGGAACTTTTGGTGGTGACAGAGCCAAATAATGGTGTCAACCTAGGGTTTAATCAACTTTAAACTTGTAAAACCCCAAACTTCAACCTACAGACAGAGACAAAAATGAACTATGCAACCTGTGGACGCTCGAAGCCAAACACAGATACCCAATTCAGTCAGTACGGTCGGTCCATACTATACGGATCCATATGGTACAAATTGGTAATAAATTTTAAAAAAATACAAAAAAAATTATAGTGAGCGAAATGGGTTGAATTTTATGTCATTTTTTTTACCGAAAAGGCCTCTCAGATGCAATGACAAGGTCTGTTTCAGGCCTGGAGGTCACCTGCAAAAGTCAAGTTCCTAAAATCGATAAAAAAATGTTAGATTTGCATGATTTCACGTCAGGTTCACCATTTTGTTGATGCTGAAAATGAAAAAGCTAATGAATCTATAACCAGAATCAAAGTATTTTCAACATCACATCAATGAAGTATCTCCTAAATGAACACAAATGTAGAAATGTAATATTAAACTATGAAAAAAACCAAACATAAGCATTCAAAAGAAAAATAACTCCATTGTTTCCTGTCATCAAGATCTCGAATTACACATTTGATAATCTCATATTTTTATAAGCACAAATGCATCAAGAAAGCTATGATGAATAGATAAAGAGTTGTGTGATCAAAATCCAATCTCCCCAATGGTGAGAAGAGAGAGGGCTTATACAGATTTTTGGTGGAAGAAAAGCGGGAAAGTTGCCATTATGCAATAGAAGATAGCTTTGAAGTTAACTTATGAAGATTGGAGAAAGTTTTCAAAATCAAGAGATAGAAGATAAAGATGCTAAAAGGAGAGAGAGAAGAGTGGGATATTGATATGGTAAGTTTATTTAATTAATTAAAATAGAATTTTAATTAATTTGTGGCATGAATAATTAAGTAAATAATAAATATTTATTTAATTATAGAATGAAAAGTTGGATATTGAAATTAAATAAATATAAATATTTATTTAATTTGGAGGAAAGATTAAGATAAGGATAATTAAATAAATTTAATTATTTATTTAATTTAGAAGAAAGATTCTAGGGTAATTTTTTAGTGTCTACAATTTCATAAATGCATGATCAATTAGATTCTTGAGTTATTCTAGTTTGCTTCAACTTGTTATACTCTGGAGTGTAGAGCGTATGTTAGATTATCAATATTAAGTTAACCCTTAGCATTCATTCCTTGACATAAAATAGTTACAATCTTTTATTGAATGTACTTGTAGCAATAGTACCAACATTACTTTCCTTCCTGTTATGCAGTTTTGAGATTTCCTAGCAAGTGTAATATTGTATTAGGATGAGTTAGGTAGTCTTGAATCTTTGAAAGTGCATACAATGCCAGTGTCATCACAAGCTTACCAGCCCTGGTCAATAATTCAATGAAGGTCTTTCCAAAGGTCTAAGTGGACTGTTTAGTCAGGGTTTTCCTCTTAATTGTGTGATTGTCACCAAGTTTACTAGACATAGTGGGGATGCTATGGAGTTGTCACGAAGTGTAGGGCTACATACTTCAACTTCAAGTTGAGATTCAACTTGCATATCAACACTATCATCTCTGGAAGGTGACTCAACCAACTAAAGGTTATTGCACATGTTGGCCTCATCATCTACACAACTGTCATATGATTCAACACCATCCTTGTCCACCCCATTAGCATTGAGGTAAGTAACATCAATTTCATGTGAATCTGCAATAATACTTGCCCACACCAAAATATGGTCTAGGACTTTAGGTTTGAACTTAGGTGGACAAAGGCTAGCTCCATGATGAAATGCATCACAAAAAAAATCAATGCGCGTGTGTTCATTTAATATGTAATAGTCAAGTATGCAAGACAAAGAAACCATAAACCTTTGACAAAAATAGAACTCACCTGCTTGCCTTTTGATGCTTTCAAGTTCATGGACAAGAGAGAAAGGATCAACACCAAGTGCACACCACTCGGCTACAATTAAACTATCCCAAGAAGAAAAATAACAATATAGAAAACTACATTATCATTTCTTTACATCTTCACGTAGAGATTTAGTAAAAAAATCTCATCCACATATCCTCATCTACATAATGATACTTGTTTATAAAATAAAAAGTTCTTGGACATGTGCCTCCCCTTGAAATAAATCTAGCCCATCAAACTTGGGCAACTATACGTAAATCTCATTTTTCATACATTCAAAATCATAAATTACCCATGAGAAGTCCAATTTCTCATATACATCAACAAGGGGAATATTGGGAAGTCTGATTCTTTAAGACTTGGAAACATGGTTCTTCATGGAAGTAGGTTGGGATTTGGATTGCAAACTAGATTCAAGCAGCTTGACTTGATTTTTAGTTTATTTTTGTTGCCTAACAAGCTCATCATTCTCATGCATGGATGCTTGATTTTGAGTTCGGAGAGCATATAAGATATGGATCTATTTGAATAGCAAGGAGAGACATCATCACAATAGTCATAGGCATCTAATTCATTGTAGTTTCCAAGGCTTGATACATAGGAAGGTATATGTGAAGAAGCAGCCCTAGAATGGTCATTATTTAGCCAAGAAGCCATGAATTAGCACATTTAGTCATGTAGGGCAGAAAAAGTCTTCATAAAATAATATTTCTTTACTTTGAAAGAAGCCTTGTTTGAATAAGGAAGAAGGAAACATTCGTGTACCTTTATTACCAGTTGTTGCAAGCTTGAGATATATTCTTGAAACACCAACAACAAATAGGTTACAACAACAATTGAACTTCGTTCTTGACAACAGAGTCACCACCTCTTTCAAAAGAGGAAATCCTTAGAATGTGAACCACCAAGGCATAAATATTTTCTAGGTTCTCTTACCATAAAAGTCTTAATTTTATCATAACCTAGGATAAGATCAATCTAAATTTTTCCCTAGTAAAGTCACCATTCTATTGGATCTCAAAAATGCATGACATATCCTTTATCATCACAACCAAAAGTGAAACAAGGGGAACAAATAATCTTAGGTAGAGAGATACATCCACAAGAGGAGGAAGTTTTTGGGTGAACACATAAGATTAGAGTAAATCCTCTTCTTCTTCAAGCTCTGTAGTATCTAGGGAGGTATCCCCTTGAGGTATTAAAATGATATTAGAATTGGGATAGGGCTTTGAATCCCATGCCCTAAGGGTAGTTAGGAGTTCAAGCCTACTAGACCTCAAAAACAATAGATATGGACAAGCATGCATATGCACCTAAAGATGTAAAATGAATTGTACCACATAAGGTGAGTCCCCTTAACATTTCATACTACATATGCATCTTGTATATCATCAACATAACCCTCTAGAGATTTATTTGATATCATTTCCTCTAATTCCTTGCATTTGTTGCACACAACCAATTGGAGGGGGATATATTGTTTCTAATACTATTCATGTTTGAGATCTCATATGGCATGTTGAGCCAAACCAAGATTCATTATTGTATTCAAACAAAGTTATATTATTTTACAATGACACACTTGCATCTTGTAAATTTCTGTTGCATTACATTGTCACATCATGTGGAACCTTATCACATTGCCACATTGCACACACTTTTATCACATTTTCGCATCAGACTGGGCCCTTATCACAATACTGCATCATGTGGAGTTTTATCACATGGCCACATTGCATTGACTCTTGTCACATTTATACATCATGTGGATTTTTATCACATGGTCGTACCACATGGACCCTTATCACATTTCTACATCATGTAGAGTTTTTTGTATCACTTTCTAAACATGCAAAATTTCCTATGAATTCTCTTCTCTTCTCATTTTCATAGATAGTGTTGGGTGCCAAAACTATGGCTCCACAATCCTAGAGTATATTCTCACCTTTAGGGCCAAGGGATGTCATAAAAAATGTAAAAAAGGGGGGCTCATCAATATAATAAGGATAGTTAAAGGCCAATTGGTGAAAGTGGATAATATCTCCTACACTTCGAGCTTAGCTAGACTAGGAAGGGTATTCCTAGAGGTATTCCTCAATACGATATGATCACGATAAAAAGTGAACAAGATAAAACTTTGTAGTCATACCCAATGTACGCTTGACTCTTATTATCTGTCACTAGGTCAAAGACTAACTAGCTTCTTGTATAACCTTTGATTAAGCTAATTACTACACCTTGTAGATGCACCCACATATGATAAGAACATGATATCCCACAAGATGAATCTACTTAACTTCACATACATAATTTGTAAGGTGCATGCATGCAAGACATGATTCATAAATGATATTGTATATGTTTGAAGTTGCTTAGAATATTCCCTGAGTTATAACATTGAATCATGAGTGCATGTGAAACCCTAGTCTAATCCTACAACTAATAGGATAGAGGATAATAAAATGAATAGTGTTTGATACTTCACCAATTAAATTAGTGCATACTCCATTGGGAAATAGAGTCATAGAACGCAAGGAAGCAGGAGATATAGTTTAAAAACAATACAACTAGAACTAGACTTGCATACACACAAATCAAAGATAACATAATATAATAATGGACATACGTAATAATCATGAGCAGAGCTACAATAACACATGTGGAATGAATAAAAGACTATTACAAAAGCTTTGCAATGTATTAGATGTTGTCACACATACATCAAATCCTCATTACACTTATACAAGCAAATGCGGCAAAAGAAAGTACATATCTAGGACTATACATTCACTTGAATCATTACAAACTACCATGGAGACATACCATTACATGCATATGCATATTGAAAAATATTCCTCTTATTTACAAGATGTATTCCAACCTTTTTCAAACCAAACCAACAATGTTTGATGCCCTAGATCCACCTTGAAGCACCTATAGGTCCAAAACTAGCTCAATGATCAACATTTTGAATGATAAAAGGAGTTGTATTTATAACTTATTTATTTTCACACCCTAGCTCATTCTTGCAAAAATTCAATGCACTATTGCATCTCTAAAGCATTGAATGCACACCCATTGAATCTCATGAAATCTGTCTTGAGTTAAGTGTGGGTCAAGCAAGGAGAATTGAAAAACATTTTCCATCTCAAAATGGGTAGTTGTAAAAGTCAAAATGATCGTTAATGGCATCCTAGGAGGTTGTTGGCATGTTCTGGGGTGTTTTGGAACATTTGTGGAAATCCAATGCACTACTGGATATGGGAGGAAGAAGGAGGTCTTGCAGAATGTGGAAGTTCTATGAAAAAATAATGTGGAATAGGATGGGGGAACTAGAATAGGATGCAGGATGTAAGATCCTCTCAAAATCAACTAAAATAAAGCATAATTAAATAGACAAAATATCAAATATTCATTAATAAGAATAAATACAATGCTCATCCAAATAAATAAGTCAAATAATTGATTACTATTTTTTTTTCAAAATACATATATAAATGTTTCGAAAGTCATTTACAACAAGGGATAAGTCCTTTTACAATAGATTTAGCCAAGAGTCTAAACTCATAACTATTACATTGATACAAGTTCATTCTTCCTAAAACCATACTTGAAGTCTGCAAGGGATAAGAGAGAGAGCATCATCAAGGTGATTTCCACCCTGCAATGAAGAATTAAACTTCCCTATGCTACTCCACTGAAGAAGCCTGACCCATCACGGAGGATCTAGCAATAGGTAGCCAACATACATGAAGGAATCTGGTGCACCATGTGAATCATTGATAATCTAGCATACTTATATAAATCTTTTGCTCATGCAAACATACATAGATCTAATGCACATGTCCTCTAATAAACAAGTTATGGGAGAGAATATACATAAAACAAAGTATTAAACTTATAGTTGATTTTCAAGCTTTGGCCAAAGAATCTTTTCACATAGTCTTGCACTGACGTGTTAAGTTGTAAGTTAGAAAAATAACCTACAGTTCTCTATTTTCCCATAAATGGTACCCATCCATACTCATCTCTCAGGTCAACTAACCAAAATTGTATTAAATATACTATAATGATTCCCTGACACTCTTAATAAGTTGGAAGAAACAAGATCCATAAAAATAATCAAGGTTCAAATGCCTCGAATACTAGGAAAGCAAGTACAATCTCAACATCCTACTAAATCATTAACAAATGGTCAAATAGCTAACAAATTATAACCATCTTCCACCTGTTGGAAAATCAAGGTGAAATTGCTACAATTTAACTTTAATATTGCATACAAATCTGAAAATAGATTAAAGATTATCCACTTTGGTGTTTATGTGATTAGCACATTCAACAATGAAAGAATGAAGGAATAAATACATAACAAGTGACACAATATTTACGTGGAGAAAACCTTGCAGGAAGAAACTCCACACCCAAAGAGATCCAACGATTGTATTAATCTTTCAAAGAAGTTTACATCAACACAAAATTTCTCTCTGAATTCTATTATGAACACACATAGGTAATCAACATTCTGACAAGTGAACAAACTATAACACTAAGGTAAACCTTTCACTTGAATGTTATGTTAAGAACTATTCTTAGCTAAGGTAATGTTATCATATTTGATAATCATGTGATTAAATGCTCTTTACCTTTCATAAGTGTGTGTGATGATTGTGAAAATTATATATATTTTTAATAGAATATTTATTTATCTATAGGATAAACTAAATTAATTATTTAGTCACAAATAAATAAATATATATATATATATAATTATAAGATTGTTAATTTAACAATAAATACAATTAAATTGTGATTAGGAAATATTATTATTAATTATATTTTAATTTGATGATTAAAAGAAGGTTTAATTATGATTTTTCTTTAATTGACTAACTTTATTTGTGATAAAAAAAAATTTGCATTTTTTTTTTATGGAATAATTATTTATTTACAGGATTTGACTAAATTAAATAATTAGTTATAAATAAATTCAAGAATGCAAAAATTCTATTAACTAGTATATTTATATTTAAAAAATATATATCTAAAGTACGCCGAGGGATATCTTTTTTCCATAGTTTATTTGATTTTCTCACTTTTTTTTCATCTTTTTATTTTTTAATTTTTCCAATTTCTTTTTTTTGTTTGATATTTTTGGTGATTTTCTCTAGCTTTTTCTCCTTCCAACTGTTTTCAATTTCTTTTTTGGTTTTTATTTTTTATTTTTTGTAATTGGTTTTTATTTTTTATTTTTTCCAATTTCTTTTTCATTCTTGTGATTTTGCTTTTGCTTTTTTTTTTGTTTTTTAAATTTTTTTTTTTTAAAATTTCTTTTTAAGTTTTTATTTTTTTATTTCTTAAGTTTTATTTTTATTTCCTTTTTGGTATTTTAATTTTAAAATAAATTTATGCAGAAAAAATGAGTGCTCTCATCCCCACCCTGCTGTGACTGTATAACACCTCTCAGAGTAATTATTTAGATATTTTAATACTTTATAGAAAGAATCATTTAAATGCTTGTCATTATTTGAATTATTTGACTAGTATATTTATATTTAAAAATATATATCTAAAGTACGCCGAGAGATATCCTTCTCGAGGCACCTATTTTTTTTTATCAATTTACGGCACTTCCTTTCACCTAACCTCAAATCCTAAAATTTGATATGTTCGTTCTACATGTGAAAAAAAATTAAGGAGGCAATATAAATAGATTGAATGTGCATCTTTTTATATGCCATGTTGTAACCTTTCTTTCTTTCATCTTAGTGCATAGTGATGGCTTCTTTGAAACTGCCATCTACCTTTCTTTCCATCCAACATGTATTTTCTTTTTTATTTTTTTATTCATTTCACCTTTGTTTGGTTTTTTAATTTGTGGAGTGAATATATGGTTTTTTTAATAAAGATTCTAAATTGGAATCTTATAAGTTTACATAGAAATTCCAGAATCTTTCAACTCCCATTCATGTTGTGAATGTAGGTATATTTAATTATAGGATTGTTAATTTAACAATAAACACAATTAAATTGTGATTAGGAAGTATTATTATTAATTATATTTTAATTTGATGATTAAAAGAAGGTTTAATTATAATTTTTCTTTAATTGACTAACTTTATTTGTGATAAAAAATATTTGCATTTTTTTAATCGAATAATTATTTATTTATAGGATTTGACTAAATTAAATAATTAGTTATAAATAAATTCAAGAATGCAAAAATTCTATTAACTAGTATATTTATATTTAAAAAATATATATCTAAAGTACCCCAAGGGATATCTTTTTTCCATAGTTTATTTGATTTTCTCTTTTTTTTTTCATCTTTTTATTTTTAATTTTTCTAATTTCTTTTTTTTGTTTGATATTTTTGGTGATTTTCTCTAGCTTTTTCTCCTTCCAATTTTTTTTTTGTTTTTATTTTTTCTAATTTCTTTTTTGGTTTTTATTTTTTATTTTTTGTAATTGGTTTTTATTTTTTATTTTTTCCAATTTCTTTTTGGTTCTTGTGATTTTATGAGCTTTTGCTTTTTTTTTTGTTTTTTTTTTAAATTTCTTTTTTAAGTTTTTATTTTTTTATTTCTTAAGTTTTATTTTTATTTCCTTTTTCGTATTTTAATTTTTTTTTTAAATTTATGCAGAAAAAATGAGTGCTATCATCCCCACCGGGGCTTAAATTTGACAGTCGACTTTGCCTGTCAAGCTATTTTTTTATGACAGTTATCTATTCAATGGTGCCCTTCAGATACTATGACATGCTTTTGTATAAGTAAATCATATAAAAATTAAATATATAAATCATCATAATCCTATATAAATTTTGACAGTTTGTCCAAAATCTCTCCTTTCATATGATACAGTCTGTTTAAAATTTCAATTGTATTTTACAGTAGAAATGCCTAAATACAGCTATACAACTGTCAAATTTAAGCCTTGATCCCCACCCCACTGTGACTGTATAATGCCTCTTAGTGTAATTATTTAGATATTTTAATACTTTATAGAAAGAATCATTTAAATGCTTGTCATTATTTGAATTATTTAACTAGTATATTTATATTTAAAAATATATATCTAAAGTACGCTGAGAGATATCCTTCTTGATGCACCTATTTTTTTTCATCAATTTACGGCAATCCCTTTCACCTAACCTCAAATCCTAAAATTTGATATGTTCATTCTACATGTGAAAAAAAAATTAAGGAGGCAATATAAATAGATTGAATGTGCATCTTTTCATATGCCATTCTATAACCTTTCTTTCTTTCATCTTAGTGCATAGTGATGGCTTCTTTGAAACTGCCATCCACCTTTCTTTACATCCAACATGTATTTTCTTTTTTCTTTTTTTATTCATTTCACCTTTGTTTGGTTTTTTAATTTGTGGAGTGAATATATGGTTTTTTTTAATAAAGATTCTAGATTGGAATCTTATAAGTTTACATAGAAATTCTAGAATCTTTCAGATCCCATTCATGTTGTGAATGTAGGAACGCCTCTCGGCGTAATTAACTAGTATATTTATATTTAAAAACATATATCTAAAGTATGCCAAGGATATCTCTTTTCCATAGTTTATTTGAAAAAGAAATTGGAAAGAAAAAAAAAACTAAAAAAAATTGAAAATAAGAAAATCAGAAAAATAACCAAAAAAGAAATTGAACAAGAATTTTTTTCCAATGAATCTTATTTACATGAATTTATTTATTTAAATATTTTATGATTTTTGTTTACATAATCTAAATGTTTATGGGAATCTGAATCTTTCAGCCCTTGCTGTGAGTAAAGAACGCCTCTGGCGTAATTATAATTTTGACAACAAGATTAAGAGGTAGTACAAGAAAAAATCTTGGGGAAATATTTCTTTAATTCAATTTTCTAAGTTTGAGAAACCGAGTTTAGAAAAAGAAAATGAGAAAAGTGGATTAGTGGAAATTAATTATTATTTTTTTTCTATTTTGAACTTTGTGTTAGTTAAATCTTTTAAATAGGAAAAATAAATAGCTTATATAGTTAGTTTCTTAATTTGTGTGTGTGCATATTCTTTAATTAATTGATTTATTATGTATTTTATGGAATAAAGTGTTTTATTTCCTTAATCAATAGTTGTTGAGTTGTCAATTAATTTGGGAAATATTTAATTACTTATTAAAAAGATTTTTACTCTTAGAGTTACCTTTTTGGTGGGGCTTAATTTAGTAATAAATAAATTTAATAAGTGCAAATTAAAAAATAAAAAATAAATACATTTCAATTTTTAGAATTGAATAATATCATTTTGGAAAAATATCTTTTATGATTTGTGACTAATTGGTTTTAATATGAGAAAGAAGTGGCAATTTCTTATCTTATGGCAATTGAAGTTTCCTTGTCCAGAGTTTTTACTATTTAGGAATATGAGTGAAAATTAGAAGGGAATTTAGATAGAAAATAATACAAAAAAAATGGGTTGGATAAGAAAATTAAAGTAAGTTTACATCTTAATTTTTGGCATAAAAATAAAAAAAGAAACACGTTAGAAAGGAATTTCTTTAGCACGTGTATGGGAAATTTTTTTCACATTTTTTCACATCAAATCCTTCACCTTTATTTTTGAATCAGGGGTGTATTCTTTTGCATAGCTTTCAAGATTAACTTGATGGATTCATGTTGATTCTCACAAAGTCATTTTATGGATATCTTGCAATCATTTGCATTCATAAGGTCACCTTTTGTTGAGTATTTGGTGAAATAGTTCATTTACCTCCTCTTGTTCATTTGTTTTGTGCTGTTTCGAAGACTATTTCTTGTTAGCAATATATTTTCTATTGTAAATGTGATTAGTGAATGCTCTTTTGTACATATTGAGGTTATAGAATTTTTTGTTATATTTATTGTATGAATGTTATAATATTTATGAAAATTGTATTTTTCCATTCTCCTTGATATATTTAGGAATATTATGTCTATTTAATTTAATACAAGATGCTCAGTGAAATAGTGTAAAGTTAAGATTGTATAGGATTACAACAATTGATTTGGACTATATATCCTTTTTATTTAGAAAACTATAGCACTATATTTTATATATTATTTAATTTAGTAAATTTTGACTTGAGAATTTACAACTAGTATAAGATTATATACCTATATTTTATATATATAATAACCAAATTTATTTGTATTATTTTTAGTCATGTTATGTTAAGTAGAACATTCATAATTAATGAATTTTGTTTTAAACTAGTGGTATTGATCAATAATGGTTGATAAATTTTACCATTCTCTTATTGTATGTTATCACCATGGTTGATAATGGTTTTGAATTACAGGTTGAATTCAAACCATCAGCACAATTGTTAGCACTATGAGACATTTCATGTGAAGAACCAAGTTCTTCAATTTATCTCTATATTTCTTATTCATTTAGGCAACTTTTTGTGTCATACTTGTTGCTGAGATCAAACTCATGACATATTTCTTCTTTCTCATTCATTATAACAATAATCCTTTGTGACCCACTTGAAGCACACTCAACATGGAGAAGATAAAAAAACTTTGCACCAAAGAAATAGGTTCTCATATGCATCCACGTGATCACCACCTTCATAATCATCAAGGGCAAACTTTTCAAACTAAAAATCCATGTTTGCACTAGCATTTATCTCATATCAATTATCATTAAGTGTAGGTGCATCTGTGTCATCTTGTACACACTCCACAACCAATTTCATGAATTGACTCGTTTGACTTTCCATTAGTGCACACACCTTATTCTTTGTCCATCTTGTTGCTATAAATTGTAGGGTTACATACCTCAATCTCAAATTGAAGGTTATTTTACATTTCATCATGATCGTCTTCAACTAATGACCTATCCAACTGAACGTAGGTGCCTACACTATCTTCATCATTTGCCTTGTTGTCATATGATGCACCATATTTAATTTCTATCCATCTGACTGCACAATCATAATGATCCACTGATGTAGTAACCTGAGATATTGCATCCACTTGATTGCTCTTCATATAAACTTGTTCATTACTGACAGAACTTGCATTTGAGGACAACAATTTTGGAATGTGCTCATCCCTCATTTTTTAACATAGTCTAAGCATTGATAAGCCTGTTGTAGGATTATTAACTTCAAATCCTCCTACATTGAACTCAAACGCACCTCATAGGCTTCAAAGAAAATATCAATGTAGGTGTGTGTGCTAGGTTTGGAAACACATGAGATTCTAGAAAGGGCAACAACAAACCTATGACTGAAGTCCATACTAGACTCTCCCTCTTACCTTTTGATATTTGCTAATTCCTGGACAAGAGCAACATGGTCTACATTTCTTGTAGATTCTTCATCAAATGGAGCCATAAGGTCCTTCCAAGAAACAAAGGAATATTTTGTAAAAGTATCAATCCATCTCTGTGCCTTTCCATATAAAGACCTAACAAAAAATCTCATCCACATGTCTTCATCTTCAAACTAAAACTTTTCCACAATTTCTAAAAACTCATCAACATGTGTGTCCCCTTCATGCATATCATACCCATCAAATCTAGGCATCTAGTTGAATACCTTGGCTTTCATGGTTTACATTTCATAATCAACCCAAGAGAGGTCTAATTATTTATAAGTGGTGCCTATGGGAATGATAGGGGATGAACAACTTAGCTTTTGATAATAGCAGGGTGAGCATTAGATTGCAACCTAGACTCAAACAACTTGATTTGTTTTTCAATTTCTTTATGTTCCTCAACAAGTTCATTTTACTTTTGTATGGATGCCTACAGGTTAATGCATGGGTTTGCATAGGATGCCATGCTACTGGAATAGAATGGAGAAGCATCATTATAACAATCACAGGCATCGATTCCAATATAGTTTCTAGGGTTTGAAACAAAGAAAATGTATATAAAGGAGCATCTCTAGAGTGATCATATCCATACCTAGAAGCCATGACTAGAACATTCTATGGTGTAACGTAGAAAATAAAGATTTTATAAAGAAACACATGAGACTAAGAAAGAAACAATGTCTCAAGAGATAAGAAGAAAAAACCATGTGTACCTTTATAACCAATTGTTGCAAGTTTGAGATGTGTTCTTGAAGCACTAACAACAAATAGATTGTAGTAGCAACAAGCTGTTGGAGTACGAGAGACACTGAGAGGGGGGGTGAATTAGTGTCTCATAAAACAAACTTGTTTTTGGAAACAATTAATAAACTTTTACCAACCATAAACTTCAACCCTTGTATGATGAAAACAAAACATTTATTTATGAACTGTAGTTCATTAACAGATCAACTTGTGAACACGAATGAACAAAACAACTGTGGGTGAATTTTGATGAACCATCAGAACAATTTATCATGACAAACAATAGAGGCAACTTTATTACTTCATTGGACTAAGATAAGTATCAAATATATTGTGCATTTGAACTAACCCAAAGTGAGTATCATGTCAACAACAATATGCAATAGCTAAATCATGAAACAATGAACATAAACTCATGAACAAAACAGGTGACCATAACACAGAGATTTGACGAGTGGAAAACCCTCTAGGGATGAAAAACCACTCCAGAAAATGCCTCACTGGCTTAAACAAAATGTGCTTCACTAGCAAATACAGATGCCTCACTGGCTGTTTGTGCCTCACTGGCTATTTGTGCCTCACTGGCTGTTTGTGCCTCAATGGTTGGTTGTGCCTCACTAGCTATTTGTGCCTCACTGGCTGTTTGTGCCTCACTAGCTATTTGTGTCTCACTGGCTATTTGTGCCTCACTGGCATATTTCAATCCATACGATGAATAATACAATTTAATATAGAGGGTTACTCTGTTTCGCTACAATCCAAGTCTTGAATATCTCATTATTTGAGATTCAAGAAACAATACAACACTTTGATATAACCTCAATGATGGTGCAATAAACACATATCATCAACCTCATAACAGATGTTTTTCACCTTATGCCCTTTTATACTTTATCACTACCCTTTTCATTCTTTCAATAAACAAATTGTATGAGTAGATGAACTGTTTGAAGAAGATTCAAACTGAATCAATAACTGCCAAGAAAGAGTGGTCAAACTGACCCACTTTGAGAATATAAAGACCTTTCATATTGCCTTTCCAAACCGTGGTTACAAAAATGTTAACCACAACAGTTTAAAAACTTTAACCATAGTCTGAGTCTTTAAACAATAAATCTTTAATCACATATCATGTTCAAACTATTTGTTGAGATAAAGAATGCTTTGACAAACTATATGCCATAAATAGTGCACCATAAAATCTGTCTCATGCTCATGAGAAACCCTAACCATGAGTAACAATAACTGTTAAACCCTTCATCAAAACTGTCAAACCCTAACTATAGGTTGAGTCCTTTGTTTTCCAATTTTTGCTATCTGTAACTGAATAAAGTGGCTTTATAACAAAATATTGCATACCAATAAGAAGACCTTCGAGTGTCTTTGCCATACCACAGAGGGTAAGTATCACAGTTTACCTTTTCAACAAATGTTTATAGTTTTGTAACCACCAACTAAATGGGTAAAGATAAAACCTCTTTTTAAAGACTTTATCAACAGAACCCTCGAAGACAAGTTTGCATGCAGTTTATTACTCAAAAGAAACCAAATAGTAAATATAGAGAGGCTCAAGATCAACTGTCTATCTCAACTGAACCACAAATTACCTCTTATCAACTGTAGCTTAAGATTTTGTAAAAAGAATGAACAAATAAGGAACTAAATCACTTGATGGGCTGACACACAATACCATCTTACAGTTGTTTGAAGTCAAGAAAGTAGTCAACAATGAACTAGCTTAGTCCTCTATTGAACAGCATAGTCAAATCTCTCAGATACCCTTCAACCACATGGAGATACCTACTTAAATCTGCATAACTTTCCATGATTACCATTGAACTTTCAAAACCTAGCTCAGAGTTATATTTCCCAAAGTTAAACTTTGCAAAATGAATGACAAAAACTTCCTTTTTGCTCGAAACATCATAGCCACCAAGAGTCTAGGTTTGCCCTAGAATGGACTGGTCACCAAGATTTATTCATATCAGCTTTTTACCTGTCACAAATGCTAAGACCTACCCAACAGGTGAAGCTCATAACAAACCTGATACATTGAGTCTTTTAAAGAGTGGGTTTTAATACATTCACAAGGTAATGCATGTTGACAACTTACAAGAGTGTGGATTTTGAATAAGGTAAGCCAATATTGACAATAAAAACAAATATCCCCCTTGTGAACAAATCAAATGATAGGAAAATATCTTTAATAACCCTTAGTCATCCTAATGCAATGAACATATGATGACCTTTGTAGCCTTTATGATCCTTTATACATGCAATGCACTTAAATACATTATCACATTTGCCTTGGTAAAGTATCAACTGATACTTAAGAATCAAAAGTGAATTTGTGCAATACCAAATTGACTAACCTTATATCGACTAGGATAAAACCATCAGGAGAACATAGTATGCAACTGTGTCAACAATATACCACATGAAATATACCAACCAACTGCGCATGAAATGAAAGTGATCAATAGCACCTGATACATATACCAACCAACTATTACCATGAGCAGGAGCCAACAATGTGATGAGATAATACAACTCCATGAATGAGCCAACTGTGAAGATACCATATCATGTCCATCATGAGATCACAAAGTTTGCCAACTATCATAGAACAAGTATCATAATGAAGAAAGATAACATAATATCATAAATGAACAACTATCAAGAGATCATCAACTGTCATAGAATAGAGCATCAAATATGAACTGGCAGAGTCAAGTGCCACAATGAAATACAACCCACTAAGATCATAACAACTGAAGTGCATACCATACCAAAACAAACATAGTATGAACCATATCAACTGTCCTGTCATCATAGTATATCAGCTGTCCTGTCATCATAGAAAAAAATGTAACATGATAGGAACCGTGTGAATATCATATGCCGACCATATACCACCATGAGAGTATCCAACATCAAGAGATCAGTAAAGCCAACTATTATATCAAGAATATGATCATATGTGTCAACTAGCATAATATCATCATGAGAGTATGGTATGAACCATGTGCCAATTGTTATAATTGTTGCAAGTATGAGGTGAACCAGTGTTGTCATTGATGTCAACATACTCATATTGCATTGACAAGAAGGATTGGATGAGCTGTGTGCTGAGGATATTGAGAAAATTAGCCTCAGTCAAGAACAGTGAAGAACAGTGATGAGAAGAAGGTAAATGTATTGTATAGGTTGCGAACCGGAGGATGCAGATTAAAGGGTTTGTATATATGAGTCTTGAGATGGTTCAGTTAGGATTTCAGAGGTCCACATGAAGATCTATAGAAGTTATGGCTGTCGGTGTTGAATCGGTTCCAGCAAGTGTTCAGAGGTGACAGAGGATCACAGAAAGGTCCGGTGAGGTCCGGAATTGCATAATCTTAATCTGCAGATTGGAAGGAGTGTTTGGGATGTCCTTGTGATGTGTCATCTCGAGTTGTGTATGATTTGGAGGTCCGGAAGTACCTTCTGCTTTATGACAGTGGCGACAGACTGTGTTCTTGAAGTTCCGGATAAGGAAGAAAAGAGATTTCAGTAAGTAGAGGAAGTGCGGATGTACCTGGTCATTCAGGCAAGCTTGTGAAGGTTCTTGGATCATGTTGAGGTTGTGTTATTGGTCCGCATTGATGGTAGAGCCCGAAATTGAAGATATTCTTCCGGATGAAGTTCTTGTTCCGACTAGCCGACCGGATAAGTTGTTCATCTTGCGAATGTTCTTGTGGTGGCCGACCGGATGTGTTATTCATCTTGCAGATATTCTTATGGTTGATTGTTGACTTAGATGATTGTTCCTAAGTTGATGTCTTGTATAAATAAAGGTTTGTGAGTTCATTTCAAAGTGTGACTTGTGGAGATGAGAGCGGTGTAGCAAGGATAAGTGCAAAAGGCAGAGCAGGGATTTTGGGCTTAAATGGAACTAATCCGGACATGGTAGAGATGTCATTTTCCAGTTCAAGACTGTGATTCTTATCACTTTGTAGACAGTGTGTCTCCTTGTAGGCAGTGGGCCTCTTTGTGAGCAGTGTGCTCGGGCAGTGAGCCCTAATTGGCAAGTGCTATTCTTTTTCTTATTCTTCTAACAGAGAATAATTCTTGGGTTAATCACCCCGTGGTTTTTCCCTTAACCGGGTTTTCCACGTCAAAATCTTGGTGTTCAATGTGTTGATGTTTATCTGCTCTTGTATTTGTGCATTATGCTTTCATGGATGATTAATTGATATGCTGTTAACTAACAAAGAAGAATCAAGTGTTTGAAGTAGAAAGGAAGTTTCTATACAACTGATTCACCCCCCCCCTCTCAGTTGTATGCCCTAGATCCAACAATTGGTATCAGAGCCAAGTTCCTCTGAAAGGAGCTTAACCGCTTGAGGAGATCCAGGATGTCATCATACAAGAAGGATAGTCTAAAGTTCAATGGAACCAACTTCACTCTCTGGAAAGGTTGCATGAAATGTCACTTGGAGTGTATGGGAAAAGCATACTTGGCCATGGTCTCAAAACCATATGTACCTCCACAGGGTGGTCCGACAACTCTGAATGAAATCACAGATGCTGAAAATAATCTACGGACCAAGGAAGCTCTTCTAAGCGCATTGAATGACTCAGATCTCTCAAATGTTATTGACCTACCAACTGCATATGAGATCCTAACTAAACTGGAACTTTTGTATGAAGGAGATGAGTTTGTCAAGAGTGCAAGGTTGCAAAGTCTGAAAGGAAAATTTGAAAGATTGAAGATGAGAGATGATGAGAACATCACTACTTTTATGCCACGAGTGAATGAGCTGGTGTGTGGAATTAGAAATGCTGGTGGAACTCTGGATGAGAATGAGATTGTTTGCAAAATCCTCAGATCCCTTCCTGCTGCCTACAAAATCAAGGTTGCTGCCATTGATGAATTCAGAGCTCACACAACTGTCACAAGAGAACAATTGGCTGGCAAACTAGCTACATTTGAAATGACCAAGTTTGGAGATGATCCTCCCAAGACTGAATCTGCTTTCAAAGCCAGTGCCTATGTGAAAGGCAAACAGAGATTTGATCCAGGTGAAAACTCTTCAAGAAAGATGTCATGGTATGATCAAGCAAGAAGAGACATGGAAGAAGAAGAAGCAGAAACAGCCCAACTTGAAGCCCTCATTGCAAAGAGACTGCCAAGAGGATTTGGTAAGTATGAAGGAAAACTACCCTTTAAGTGCTTCAATTGCAATAAGATTGGTCATTTTGCCTCAAGATGTCCGTATAGATCTGCAAGGTCTAATACTAATAGACAAAGGTTTCAAAAGAACTGCTATTATGTTCATGAAGAAGATAACAATGACGGAGTAACAGATGATGAATCAGAACTAGGAAGCAAATCCAGAAATGAATGGGTGTTTATTGCCATCAAGGAAGAAGATTCTATATCCTCTGAATCTGTCAATCACAAGGTTGTGGAAAGAGCTTTGGCTGCTCAAGTGGAAGAAAAGGATGATTGGGTTATTGACAGTGTATGTTCTCACCATATGATTGGTGACAAGAATAAGTTCTTGGATTTGGAAAGGTATGAAGGATGAATGGTAAAGTTTGGTGACAATTCTGCTAGCAGAATCAGGGGTAGGGGAACTATTTCCTTTGATGGGAAGAGCAAAATAGGTAATGTACTATATGTTGAAGGATTGAAGCACAATCTTCTCAGTGTTGGTCAGTTAGTGGACAAAGGCTATGATCTCTGATTCAAAAATGGAAAATGTAGAATCTTTACAAGCTCCAGAATTGAAATTGCATCCGGTACTCAGACAAAAGGTAATATCTTTCATCTGGTTGGTTCAAATAAAAGTTGTCTGTTTGTTCAAGTTGATCAGAGTTGGTTATAACATAGAAGAATGTGTCATGTGAATTTTGATAACATCATCAAGATAAGCAATATTCAGGCTGTAAGAGGTCTTCCAAAATTGATGAAACCTACAAATAGTTTGTGCAAAGAATGTCAGCTAGGTAAACAGAGCAGAGTCTCTTTCAAAAGCAAAGATCAGTCCTCTACCGGATTGTTGGAATTAGTACATACTGATCTCTGTGGTCCGACAAGAATCAAGAGTCTGCAAGGTGATAGATATTTTATGTTGCTAATTGATGACCATTCCCAGATGATGTGGGTTACCTTCCTAAAAGAGAAATCAGAAGCCCTTGAGAAGTTCAAAATTTTTAAAGCTATGGTAGAGAATCAAACCGGATTGAAACTGAAGTGTCTAAGGTCTGATAGAGGTGGTGAATTTACATCTGGTGAGTTCATTGACTTTTGTGAGAAGCAGGGTATAAGAAGACAGTTGTCTGCTCCTAGGACTCCACAGCAGAATGGAGTAGTTGAGAGAAAGAACCGGACCATCCAGGAAGTTGCCAGGACAATGATGTTGGAAGCAAATGTTCCTTAAATGTTTTGGAAAGAAGTTATCAGCACTGCAGTCTACACTCTCAATCGAGTTCAAATCAGAAACAACACTGGTAAGACCCCTTATGAACTCTGGTTTGGCATCAATCCTACTGTGAAGTATTTCAGAGTATTTGGTAGCAAGTGTTATATTAAAAGAGATGAAGATCTAGGAAAGTTTGATGCTAGAAGTGATGAAGGAATTTTCTTGGGTTACTCCACTCAAAGCAAAGCATACCGGTGTTACAATAAGAGATTGAGGAAGATGATAGAAAGCACTAATGTGAAAGTTGATGAAGGAATTGAGAAGCCCTCAAGATTTTATGAGTTTGATGAAGATGACCAAGATGGTGTTCAAGTTCAAGGAACTCAATCCTCTTCAGTAAGTCAGAGTCAGCCTGATCCGGTAAATCAGGAAGAAGAGATAGGTGTGAATGAACCTGATCAAGAAGCAGCTGTGCATGATACTCCCAAAATTCCAAGGTATGTAAGACTGAACCACTCTGAAGATCAGATCATAGGTGACAAAAGCAAAGGTGTACAAACTAGAAGGAATGTTGCTCAAAATCAGGATGAATGTTGTTTGATTTCAAAGATTGAACCTAAAACAATAAATGAAGCCTACAATGATGAAAACTGGACCAAAGCAATGGAAGATGAATTGATGCAAATTGAGAAAAATCATACTTGGGATCTTGTTCCCGAACCTAGAGACAGGAATGTAATTGGAACCAAATGGGTCTTCCGGAACAAACTGAATGAAGCTGGTCAAGTAATCAGAAACAAAGCTAGATTGGTCTGCAAAGGTTACTCTCAAATAGAAGGAATTGATTTTGAAGAGACCTTTGCTCCGGTGGCAAGAATTGAAGCAGTCAGATTATTCCTTGCATTTGTTGCCTTTAAAGACTTCAAGGTATATCAGATGGATGTCAAGTCTGCCTTCCTAAATGGTGATCTGGCAGAAGAAGTTTACATTGAACAACCGAATGGATTTCAATTGTCTGATAATGATGATATGGTCTGCAAGTTGAAGAAAGCATTGTATGGATTAAAGCAAGCCCCAAGAGCATGGTATGAAAGGTTAGATAAACATCTTGTGCAGATTGGATTCAACAAAGGTACTGCTGACAGCAACTTATATTTCAAAATTGATCATGAAAACATTTTGATTGGTGAAGTGTTTGTGGATGATATCATTTTTGGAGGAAGAGATAGTATGTGCAAAACTTTTGTAAATCAGATGAAAAGTGAGTTTGAAATGTCTATGCTTGGTGAAATGAATTTCTTCTTGGGTCTATAAATTACTCAAACGAAGAAAGGGATTTTCATTTCTTAGACCAAATATGTGAAAGAATTGTTGAGAAAATTTGGTATGGAAGATTCAAAGCCAATGAACACTCCCATGGCAACCGGATGCAAGTTGAGCAAAGATGATGACTCCCCAAAGATAGATCAGACAAAGTATAGATCAATGATTGGTGGATTGTTGTATCTCACTCAGACTAGACCAGATATAATGCAGGCTGTTGGTCTTGTAGCAAGATTCTAGGATGATCCTAAAGAATCTCATGTTATGGCAATCAAAAGAATTTTTAGGTACTTAAAAGGAATAGCTGAGTATGGTCTATGGTACCCTAGAGATCCAGATTTCTCTCTTCATGCTTACACAGACGCAGATTGGGCAGGAGATGTGGATGACCGGAAGAGCACCAGTGGTGGAGCATTCTTTTTGGGGAAGAGATTGGTTTCTTGGCTAAGCAAGAAACAAGATGCAATATCTCTATCTACAACTGAAGCAGAATACATTGCAGCAGCAGGTAGTTGCATTCAAATCTTATGGATGAAGCAGATGCTAAGAGACATTAAAGTTGAATATGAGGAGCCTATCACAATTTTCTGTGATAATTCAAGTGCAATTAATATTTCTAAGAATCTGGTATTACATTCTAAAACTAAGCACATATCTATCAAGTTTCACTTTTTGAGAGAACAAGTGAACAAGGAAGAAGTCAGATTGGAGTATGTTCCTTCCAAGGATCAGATTGCAGATATCTTTACTAAACCTCTTCCCAAGGACTCTTTTGAATACCTCTGGGAGAAGTTAGGGGTCATGGCCCCTCCGGTGATGAACTAGGATGCACTGATGTGCATCAGTTCGGTGGATATCACAGTCATTTCTTGTGATCTGGATTGATGATGGGGAGCTGCTACTAAGGGGGAGCAGCTGGTATGATTCTGATGTGTTAGAATTGCAAGTATGAGCCCTTTGCCATTGATGTCAAAGGGGGAGAGAAGACATGTGAAAAACAAGTGGCTGATGATCAAAGGGGGAGCAGTAAATGAGGAGAAGACATGTTGCTGATAGGGGGAGCTGTGGCAGAAGGAGAAGTTCTTGTCTTGATGGTTTTTCACATCACATGTTGCCATCAATGACAAAGGGGGAGATTGTTGCAAGTATGAGGTGAACCAGTGTTGTCATTGATGTCAACATACTCATATTGCATTGACAAGAAGGATTGGATGAGCTGTGTGCTGAGGATATTGAGAAAATTAGCCTCAGTCAAGAACAGTGAAGAACAGTGATGAGAAGAAGGCAAATGTATTGTATAGGTTGCGTATCGGAGGATGCGGATTAAAGGGTTTGTATATATGAGTCTTGAGATGGTTCAGTTAAGATTTCAGAGGTCCGCATGAAGATCTGTAGAAGTTATGGTTGTCGGTGTGGAACTAGTTTCGGTAAGTGTTTAGAGGTGACAGAGGATCACAGAAAGGTCCGGTGAGGTCCGGAATTGCATAATCTTAATCTGTGGATTGGAAGGAGTGTTTGGGATGTCCTTGTGATGTGTCATATCGAGTTGTGTATGATTTGGAGGTCTAGAAGTACCTTTTGCTTTATGACAGTGGCGACAGACTGTGTTCTTGAAGTTCCGGATAAGGAAGAAAAGAGATTTCAGTAAGTAGAGGAAGTGCGGATGTACCTGGTCATTCAGGCAGGCTTGTGAAGGTTCTTGGATCATGTTGAGGTTGTGTTATTGGTTCGCATTGATGGTAGAGCCCGGAATTGAAGATATTCTTTCGGATGAAGTTCTTGTTCCGACTAGCCGACCGGATAAGTTGTTCATCCTGCGAATGTTCTTGTGGTGGCCGACCGGATGTGTTATTCATCTTGCAGATATTCTTATGGTTGATTGCCGACTTAGATGATTGTTCCTAAGTCGATGTCTTGTATAAATAAAGGTTTGTGAGTTCATTTCAAAGTGTGATTTGTGGAGATGAGAGCGGTGTAGCAAGGATAAGTGCGAAAGGCAGAGCAGGGATTTTGGGCTTAAATGGAACTAATCTAGACATGGTAGAGATGTCATTTTCTAGTTCAAGACTGTGATTCTTATCACTTTGTAGACAGTGTGTCTCCTTGTAGGCAGTGGGCCTCTTTGTGAGCAGTGTGCTCGGGCAGTGAGCCCTAATTGGCAAGTGCCATTCTTTTTCTTATTCTTCTAACAGAGAATAATTCTTGGGTTAATCACCCCGTGGTTTTTCCCTTAACCGGGTTTTCCACGTCAAAATCTTGGTGTTCAATGTGTTGATGTTTATCTGCTCTTGTATTTGTGCATTATGCTTTCATGGATGATTAATTGATGTGCTGTTAACTAACAAAGAAGAATCAAGTGTTTGAGGTAGAAAGGAAGTTTCTATACAACTGATTCACCCCCCCTCTCAGTTGTATGCCCTAGATCCAACAATAATGTTATCAATGAGAGTATCAATTTTACCAATGCAACTCAGTCTCAAAAATCAACTCTGGCATGTAAAGAATGAAAACAATAATGGCAACCAACCAAATGTCTAAGTTCACTGTAACCAAGATAGCAACCAAATGTCCAAGTTCATTATCACAACTGTCATGATGCAACATCAAACCAATGCAACTGTCAATGTACCACAAACCTAAGAGTTTGTGTATTTGACATCAAGGACAACAATTGAGAGGGCACCACAAACTTCTTTTCTTGACAACAAAGTCACCACCTCTTTCAAAAGAGGAATACCTTGAAGCACACTAGATCTCCAAGGCAATAAATTAATTCTTTGTTCAACTCACCATCATAGTCTTCAATTAATTTCAACCCATAATCTTCTCGAGTTGGCAATCCCTCAACTTACACCAAGAACAAGATTCATTCCCCATCAATAATACCATGTTGTTGGGTCCCAAAACTATAGCTCCACAATCCTAGAGTATATTCTCACCTTTAGGGCCAGGGGGTGTCATCAAGACGGTAAAATAGGCTCTCATTAACAAATTGAGGATGTTTAAAGGCTAATTGATGAGAGTGGATAATCTCTCTTGTACTTTGATCTTAGCTAGGCTCGGGAGGGTATTCCCAGAGGTATTGCTTAATAGGATATGATCACAATGAAAAGTGAACAAGATGAAACTTTACAATCATTCCCAATGTATGCTTGACCCCTATTATCTATTACTAGGTCAAAGAATAACTAGCTGCTTGTATAACCTCTAATTAAGTTGATTACTATACATTATCAATGTACCTATTGATGATAAAAACATGATATCCCACAAGATGAATCCACTTAACTTAAAATACATAATTTGTAAGGTGCAGGCATGCAAGACATGATTCACAAATTATACTCCAGATGTTTGAAGTCGCTTAAAATGTTCACTGAGTTATAACACTAAATCATGAGTGCATGTGAAATCCTAATTATCCAATCCTACAGCTAATAGGATATAGGATAATAAAATGAAAAGTGTTTGATCCTTCACTAATCATACTGATGCCTATTCCATTGGGCAACAAAGTCATAGAATGTAAGGAAGCATGAGATACAATTGCAAAACAATACAATTGAAACTAGACTTGCATACATACAAATTAAAGATAACATACATATAATAGTCATACTTAATAATCTTGAATAGAGCTGCAATAACCCATGTGAAATGAAGAAAATTATACCATTACAAAAGCTTTGCATTGCATTAGATGCTGTCATACATACATCAAATTTTCATTACACTTATACCAAGAAATGTGGCAAAATAAAATACATAGCCACAACTATACATTCCCCTAAATCATTACAAACTACCATGGAGACATACCATTACATGCATATGCATGTTCAAGACCCTTCCTTTGATTTATAAGATGCATTCCAACCTTTTGCAGACCAAACCAATAATGTTTGATGCCTTATATCGAGCTTGAAGTACCTATAGGTCCAAAACTGGTTCAATGATTAGCCTTTTGAATGATAAAAAGAGTTATATTTATAACTTTTTCATTTTCATGCCCTAGGCCATTCTTGCACAAAATTGATGCACTACTACATCTCTAAAGCATTGAATGCACACCCACTGAATCTCATGAAATCTGCTTCGAGCCACATGTAGGTTGAGCTAGGAGGATTGAAAAATATTTTTCCGCTCAAAATGGGTAGTTGTAAAACTCAAAATGATCATTAATGGCATCTTGGGAGGTTGCTGGCATGTATTGGGGTATTTTGGAACATTTTCAAAAATATGATGCATTAATGGATATGGGAGGAAGGAGGAGGTCTTGCAGGATGTGGAAGTTTCATGAGAAAATACTATGGAATTGGATGAGGGAACTAGAATAGGATGCAAGATGTGGAAGTGAAGAGACATCCTACAATAGGTTGAATTTATGTAAAAGAAGAAAAACTAGGTAGAATAGGATATGCAATATGCAGTAGAAGTTCCACATCCTGCAACAGGTCAAATTCCTATAAAAGGAGAAAAAACTAGGCAGAATAAGATATGCAGTATCAAGTAGAAATTCCACATCCTGCAATAGGTTAAATTTTTACAAAAGGGGAAGAACTAGGTAGAATAGGATATGCAGTATCTAGTAGAAGTTCCACATCCTATAGCAACATGAAAACTTGCAAAACATAGAAAATGTTAGAAAGAGCTAAGGAAAAACCTTCCAAACTTAGAATAATTTTGGATTTTGTAATTCTTACCACATTAAAGGATCATGAGGGACAAAATAAGCAAGGACTTAGGTAGATTTAGAAAATTTCAAATTGGGTCCCAACAAATAGTTAAAGCAACTTGTAGTTTGTGCTTCTTTTGATCATATAGTAGACACTACTCATTGCATGCTTTTTGTTGTTTTTTAAGTTTTGGTGGAATGCTCATAGGAGAGTACAATAAGAATCATTGTATCCCTTTTTAGAGACAATATTGTTCTCTATGAGTGTTTGAATATTTGCTTTTCATATTAGCTGAGAATTTCCATATACTTTGAAATGCATATTTATGTTAGATTTGTATGCACATCAAGGTGGGGGCAAAATGTAATGGTGTGTGTAATAAGCATACCCATGCCATTTCCTATTTAGTTTTGTACCCTTATTGATGGAAATGCCTTAATGTAATACAATACCAATAAGTTGCATACTCTTCTACTATGTTTGGCTCATGGGTTGACTGGGCTATCATATTTATTTCACCCTCATTTGCACTAATCCCCATTCACTCACTACCTATTCAATGTTCATCCCTAATTCCATTGGCATTCATTTCCATACAATCACTCCCATTGGCATTAATTTCCATATAATCACTCCCATTTGCATTAATTTCCATACGTTCACTCCCAAACTCAAGATCACCTCCTTATCTAACCTAAGTCAATTCGAAGGAGTATGAGAATGGTCCTCGAGCCCAAAAGCTTCAAATTCAAACTCAAACTTTCTCACCCTTTTCTACTACCCATTATAAATTGACCTAGCACACATTTCATGCAACATGTTGCTATGTCATGGTATTAAAAAACAATCACTGTGCAGTTAAAACACATCAAGGATCGAGGATGAAAAAATAATTAAAGCACAATTAAAATCTAAAGAACAATAAAAAGATTGAATCTACATCATTATATAGGCCATCAACAGGTCTACAAATGTCGTCTTTGATCTTTCTCATCATTGTTAATTCGATTTTGCAAGAGGTTTGACCTAGGAGAACTCGTTCACCTATCAACCAATAAGCTCCTTAGTGGTGTCTCTAGACACCACCTTGACAAATTCAAATATCTAGAAGGTGAAGGCGAACAAGTCCTTAAATGGACTTTTTGTTAGATAAGTCGTAAGCGGCTCAGATAAATTTTATGCATCAAATCGAGTTCACGCTAATTGGGATCAAATTCAAAGGAGTTAGGATCAATTTACATCATTTTTTGTGATAGTTTAGACTCTTAGATATTCAATAGATTGAGAGAATTTTTTAACAGTAACAAATCATTCGAAAACAACATCAACAACATTTATCTATTATTAATCCTAAAACTAAGTACACTCAATTTGCTCATTTAACTTTTGTATATTTATTTTAATTCTAGACATTATCTATCTCAACTTTATTATCTAAATTAATTTATAATTTGTGTAAAATACCATTCATTTTTTTTACAATAATAAACTTTTTAAATGGTTCGGACTGTTTTTATATAATTATATTACACATAATTTTATTAAAAAGACTATTTCTCAATATATTTATATTGATATATTAAAATAATAATAATTGTTATTTTTAATATTTAGTACTCACCTTGTAATTTATGAGAGTAAATATTTAAGGAAGTTATACCCAGCTATTTAATGCGAAGTGGGTATTCTTCAATCACTTCCATTAGATTTGGGGAAAATGGGTCATATCAAAATATAATTTATGATGTGCAATTCGTATTATCCAATAAGAAACATGTCTTGGAGCTCCTTGTGATAGGATGATGTGAATCAGGGCTTAAATTTGATGGCCGTATGGCCGTATTTGGTTATTTTTGCCATAAAATACAATCAAAATTTTAAAAAGATTGTATCACATGAAAGGGTAGATTTTAGACAAAACGTCAAAATTTCTATAGAGTTATTTTAATATATGTATTTAGTTTATATATAATTTTTTTATAATAAAAATGTCTTAATATTCAAAGGGCAAGTTTGAGTAGATAACCGTCATGAAAAAATTGCTTGACAGGTAGGGTCAACGTCAAATTTAGGCCCTGATGTGAATTATATTATGCTTTTAGGTGTTATTGAATTTGTTGAGCTTCTTTGTTAATGAGTGTACCTTTAACTAGTATATTTATATTTAAAAAAATATATCTACAGTACGTCGAGAGATATCTTCCAATTTGTTGGCATTTATAAATTACTTGCAGTTAGAATATTTGATATGCTCACGAGTTAATTTAAAGAGACTATGCTACAAGACTTTTCATATTCTTCAAACGTAATAAAGATTTCATTCCATAATTGCCCAAGTTTTTTAATTTTTCTATCCATTTGGCTTCCACGAATTTATTTATTTTTTGTTTAACGTGATAAAGATTTCACTCCATAACTGTCAAGTTTTTCTATTTTTCACGAATTTATTTATTTACACAATTTATGAATTTTGTTTACATGGAATCTGAATCTTAATTGTTTACGGGAATTTGAATCTTTCAGCACTGGCGTAATAATTTTTAAAAAATTATATAAATGAGAAGTTTTTCTTTAGTCTTTTATGTTATGGTCTCATGGAGGGCTTAAATGTGATGGTTGTATGGCGGTATTTAGGTAGAAAGGTAAATACAATTAAAATTTTAAGAAGATTGTATCACTTGAAAGGTAAGATTTCAGGTAAATTATCAAATTTTCTATGTAATTAATTCTTGTATATAATTTTTAGTATATATATATATTAAAATAGGTAGGCTTTAATATTTGAAAAGACCGTCAAATTTAGGCCCTAGTCTCGTGTGGTTGCTTATTTAGATTTATTGAGCCCTAAGGGTGGTTCCATGCAAGTTTTAAATTAAGTAGAAAGGATAATTTAGGATCTTCTCCTAGCTCCTATATTTTTGGGATTACTGAAATGCGCTACATAGTTACATATATTTCTTTCCCTCCAAATTTTATCTCTTAAATTTTCTTTATATATATATATAACAAGTAGAAAAGAATAAAATCATGGGATCCCTAACTCCAAAATACTTCTTAATTTGAGCAATGACTGCTAAACAAATAAGCTAAGCACTCTATGAGACCATTACCTTAAAGTCATTTTGAAGTAGAATTTAAGAAGATGTCTTCCTATAATTGAATTTGATTTGATTTTTTAAAGATTTCCCAAAATTTGGTTTGATTTCCTAAAGATTTCCAAGGTGACTTGATTAAAAACATAATATTATCATGGCTAATTGAACTACAATCCTTTAGTAGTTAAAATTTAAATTTTAAATTAAATTTGATTTGAAAAAATTACCCTTTTTTAAAAACAAATTAAAAAAAAATCATTAATTTATTTATGACATGGTATAATTAAAAAAAAGAAATTAATAAGAACAATGATCACATTCTAACTAGGACTCACATATTAATCTTACAATCATTATCAATTATTTGATTTTAATAAAGTTTATAAATTAATATATTTAAAATATTCACAAATTTTAAAGTTTTAAATTATATTTATGTTAAATTAAAAAATATTTTAATTTTTTTAAAGTAAATATTTAATATAAAATTATATTTAAGTGTAACTTAATTTTTGGGATCAAAAGTTGATAATTTAAAATTTCTCTCTTTATAATTTTTGTTTTTGTGAGTAAACATTTAATATAAAATTATATTTAAGTGTAATTTAATTTTTGGGATCAAAAGTTGATCATTTAAATTCTGTCTCTATATAATTTTGGTTTTTGTTAGGGGAGAGGATCTAGTGGTTGAGCACCCTAACTTCATGCCTCTCAAAATCATATGTGGCAATTTCGAATCACTCCAAAAATTTTAAGTAGCTTACTCGGCAAGACCCCTTTATAACTAAGGTTTCAAGGTCACATCGTCAAATATGATGCCATACTTTTTGTTGAGGTGTCAAATAGTTCCCTCAAAAAAAGGGTGAACCAATAAGTGTGCATTAAGTCATGTTTTGTTGGTGCATTGATGTGGCATCATAAGATTGGTTGCTTTTTAGATCGAAAAGGCACATTTCATTTGATTATTAGTACTTATAGTCAACACGAACAACCTTAAAGTCACAACTACCAGTGCTAAATTTTTTAAAATATTAGGCCTTAAATACACAAATACTATCTCAGCCATTGAAACTATCTAGATATTAAGTCTCACAAATACCTTGTCTCTCTACCATTTTTCTAAAGTTTATAAAAAGTAATGTAAGACTTTTTATTGAAGACGTTTCTTGCATGCGAAGGGTTTGTAAAAGTACATGAGCAATAGGTACAGAATCAATCGCTGAGAAGTTATAGTAAATAGAGAGGACCATAAATTAAATCTGAACGTCAATATTACCAGAATCTTGATAAATTATTGCATTCTGACACTTGTAATGGGAGCTCACTGGACATGATCTCTCTTCATTATGTCTCATTCATTTCCCCGTCTGATCCTTTCCTGCCATCTCAATTTCAAGTGCCCTGTCAATCATATCTGAGCAATGAAAAATGGATGAATTCCTCACCACCAAATCATCTTGGATCACCCTTTACTCCAGTGCTGCAGAAAATCCCAACAGCCAAAACCAGGTACAGAGTTCGATTCCCGTCCCTGAAAAAAATCCCATGCCCTCTTTCTCCTCCACATTCTGGCGTTTACCCAACCTCAGCGCCATGAAAGAATGTTTATTAAAAAAAATTATAGATTAAGGAAGTGGTCCCATGGGGTTGTGTGTGTTTAGAATTTATCCTGATGGAGTGGTAGGTCCCATGAGACAGAGGAAAATTTGCTGTAAGATAAATTGGAATCTTATCATGCAATGTGGAAATGAAAGATGAGTTTTGTGAACTATCTATCACTCATAAAATATGGGTCAATGAAATTGACTAAAAAACGAACTAATTAAACTTTTGATAGAACTTCTCATAATTTGACACACTTAAAATAAAGCACCTACTTGATAATGAAATCTTATCCTTGAAAATTTTAAGTTCGCCAGTTACTATAAAATCCATGGGACCACCTACTTGTTTCTCAACAATACCCACTAAAATATTTTAGGAAGCCTCCTCCGTGGGACCGCTACCTAATTATCATTGAAAACCAACTGATATACATTCACTACACCACAATTTTTTCACATACATGTTCAATTTTAAGCCACACAAATTTACATGCACATTAAATACATAACCACAAGATTGGCATATACACATTGGATATACAATTGCATGATTTTTATGCATCCAATACATAACCAAACAATTTCTATATATTGTAGACATGATATTTCCACAGTGATTCTAGAAGCTTTACATTTAATTTCTATATATTTTCATTACCTATATAACCACACAATTTACATATAGACGTTGAATATATCACCACATGGTTTACATATATACATGAATATAAATATCATGAGTTATATATACACATTGAATATATACCACACAAACTGTATAATCTAGGTTAGACATGTGTTGCTTTTTCCCTTGATCACCACCCAATTTAGGGAACAAAACTAAGGAGGAAAAACATAGTCTCCCTTGTAAATGAGTGCTTCTGGATTAAACTGTGAGTATTTTTTTTCTCTCTCAACGTTTTGGATCATACTCCATGTTCCATCACCAGGATCGGAGGGGAGGGAATTTTAGTATAGTCGGCAATAATATATTTGAGGGGCCGAAACCCCCTCCAATTAGAGTTGGTGGGTGGGAGGGTGAAGTTGCAGAAAGGCTCTCTCTCGACCGCCCTGTCGGGGCGCCCTAATCTATAGTCGCGATGACCTACCCCCACCCAACTATATAGCCGAAGGGCTCCTGCTCTCTTTTCTCCTGATGATGGAACATGGAGTATGATCCGAAACGTTGAGAGAAAAAAAAAAATACTCACACATTTACATTATCATGGATTGTGGAAATCCGATGTCTATTATAGTCACCCTTGTGTATTATCTATGATTAGATAATGGGATGGATCGTTGAAACCACAAAGTGACACAAAATTGCCGACATTTGGTTCTATATGAGGGAGGCCTTAGCAATGAGTATGCTACATTGCTAGGCGTGTTCCATTTTGCAAAATACATTATAGAAAGAGGGTAATGGTGAGTCATTTTGAGCCTCAATCTATCACACCCACTAATATTGCAAAGACACGAGATGACCACCAATTACTTTGTCCAATAGTTGAATGCTCGACTATAGTTTATTCTCCAATGATTACAATCCATTAGTAAGAAAATGGAGGATATTAGTGAGCAAAAGTTGGTTAGCTGGCTAGATTTAAGGAATCAATGTTTAGTGTGTACATTTCATTTAGCAGCTAGGGGTGCTTGTCAAAAGAGTAGAGCAAGGCATTAGGCAGAGGCCTAGAGGCCAATGAGTAGCTCTTCATTTGGGCTATCAAAGCGCCCACAAAGATCAAACCCTTAACTTTGTTGGACATGGATATGTTGCCCCCAAATCTTGCTTGTACATTTCTTCCTCCAAGATTTCAAAAGCAAACAAAAGATAGAGGCTTGGTCATATGGGCCTTGTTACCCCAACTTGTGGCTCTTTCTCATTTGTTTGTAGGTATCTTTATAAATCACCGTGGATGGAATTTCACTGTAAAATGAATTAGCCCATGAACTTACTCCCATTAATTACCTAGCTCAAAGCTAACTATAATTACTATAGGTAGGAGCAACATCCACAATTTAATTCTTACTCAACAAAACTATGAAAACCTATTCCAATCTATAATTAAATTTTTGGCTTCCATATTCTTGCCAAATTTTACACTGGGTGGAAAAGATTGGATCCACATCACGCTCTTACACGTGATCCCCTTATCCTTGAGAGACGACAACCCCTATAGCATATATACATATATGCACATTTTCAATGTATATGTATCTACTTGTATTATTTGTAGTGTTACAGAACTGCAATTGAGTGTTTGAATTAGTTGCTTAGGAAAGATAAAGATGATTCGTGTCAAGAATGGTGACGTCATAGCAATAGTACATGGCAGCCCCCTAACTCGGGTGTCCACGAATTTAAAGAAGTTTTGGATTGGTGTCTGCACCCTCTCCATTATTAATTCCACGTGCACTGCCGACCATTCTTGAATGGGTATGTGGAAGGAATATAGGTAGTGTCATAATTTGGAAGTGGGGCAGAATAAGGTATATTTAGCCACTGTCAAGATTTCGGGAGCATGTGGAAGAATTTGGTAAAGATTAAGACTTACCTTCATTGGTGTTGGCCTACACATGTTCGTTGCGGAGCTGCATACACTGCATGGAGTGTTGGGGATTTTTTTTAAAATTTTTTTTATTATATATTATGATTTGAAATATATATATATAAAAGAGTTTTTTTAATGTGAAAAACTCTTACACAATTACATTTAAAAACACAACAATCTTTTTCTTTTTATATATATTCTCAATTTATTTATGTGGAGGTGCTTTTCTTTTATATTTTAGTGTATGTATGTATGTTTTTATAGGGTTTTTTCTTTCTTTCAATAAAAGTTTTAGATCTATTTTTTTTAATTCCATATCATTCATATCAAATTTGATTAAGATTTATGTTCCTTCTCATTTGTGCTTCATTGATTTATCTTCCTTTAAGATTTTGTAGTTCATTGTGATATTTTGTTTTCATGCACTCTATCTACCCTTGTTTTTACCTTTAAGGTTCCATTTGCTCATTTTTAAATTTGAGTGCTTCATTTTTTTTTATTTTAATTCAACTTTTGCCTCTCTTTTGACTTTTAGGGTTTTGTGTTTTCTTTGTATATGAAGATCTCACTCTCATCCTTGCATTCCCTTAAGAAGTCTTTGTTTGAATCCTCACATAACTCAATTTATTGAGAATGATGTTTCTTAGATATATAGTGTTTCCACGCTCATCGTATGAGAATTACAATTCTATGAGAGTTTTTATATCAATGTTTTAGATCATACTCCATGATCCATCATCAAAATGAAGAGAGAAAAGATTAGATTGCATACACTAACACATTAAAAAAATGGAGTAGTGAGAAGACCAAAGCATGAGGTACCACAAAGAATAAAAAATAGTTTAAGGAAGTACAAAATAGAAACAAAAGAAAAGAAAAGACAATAAGTTGAAATTAAAAATAGTTATAATGTATACATTTTAAAAAAGTATACACATATACATATAAAGGTAGCAAATGATACCAATGACACAAATAACAATATAAAATTGTACATATTTTTTATATTAAAAATTGAGAGAATCCAGTACAAGGAGGCTAGGCCTCAGCAAAACATAGCTGTCACCGCCACAGGACAACAAAACCAAAGTTACACCAGGGTGTGTAATCCGCACAAAAGAGTACTAACAAACTAACTGCATCATGAGAAGAAAGTACATACAAAACATCAACAAAAGCATCAAGAGAGGATGTCGTCATGGGCTTCAACCCATGCTGCACATCCCTGAGGTCCTTCCATCCAAACAATGGTCTTCTGGCTCTAAATCTGAGTCAGCACCTCAACTTGGGCGTAGGAGGGCTCCCTGTTGTCTTTAATTTCGTTGTTCAGCGTCTTGAGAGCCTCCTCAAAGGAGGATAGGTTGTCCACGTTGTGCCTCCACTCATAACCATCCTTCATCTCATAGATGAACATGGTGGCGTGTCCATCCTTGAGGAACCTCACGAGCTTGTTCCTCTCAACGTTCATAGTAGAGGCAACCTAATATTCATTATTATTAACCATATTAACTATACACATTATACTACATTGACATCTAAAATTAATGAAAAACAAATATAAATAAAGAATACTAATATTATGTAAATAAACATTAATATATTGAATGGTATTAATGTGTTACTATGATAAAAGATTAAACAAATATTAATATATAAATTTAATATTAATATTAAATAATATCTATATGATAATACAAAGAAAAATTATTAAATTTCAATAAAAAAAGAAATACAGAGACAATAACTTAATATAATACAAATTATTATTAGTATTATTAAATGATGGTAAGCATTAATATCTCATAACAATGTATCAATATATTATAAATAAAGTATATATTAATATATAAATTTAATATTAATATCAAATAATATCTATATGATAATACAAAGAAAAATTATTAAATTTCAATAAAAAAGGAAATACAAAGAAGATAACTTAGTATAATATTATTATTAGCATTATTAAATGATTGTAAGTATTAATATCTCATAACAATGTATCAATATATTATATTTAAATGATTAATATTATATGCAAGAAATCAATACATTAGATACTATTAATACATTGATATGTTAACCCCTTGTTTGATGGGATGATAGAGCTAATTCTACTTGAAGGCTGAGGGAACATGCTAAGTGGCAACCCCTTCAAATGGTTGGATCAAAATAAACTTTGACAGAGCCTCAAAAGGCAATCCATGCCCTTCTAGCATAGGTTGCATCACGAGAGATGCCAAGGGCTCTTTGATTGTGACTCCCAGCAAAAAGCTAATGAATGGAATGAACAATGAGGCTAAGGCACAAGCCCTCCTTCTTGGTATTTAGTTATGCAAAGACTACAAATTATAAAATACCAAAATTGAAGGCAACTCAATGATTATCATAAATGCAATCAGAAATAAGGGAACTCCTAGCTAGAAAATCAACAAAATTTTACATAGTGTTTGGATGATCTTGGACAAGTTGGGACCTTTTAATTTTGAGCATGTGTATAGGGAAGCCAATCAGGGTGCAAATTTGCTTACCAACTTTGTTGTTGACAGTGATATTACTCTCAAGATTTGCAAGAACCCCTACAAGTGGGCCTTGAATGGTGTTATCCTTAGTAATGTCCCATTTTAATTACTTTAATTTTTTGGATACAATGTTGATTCCTATATTTCCCATGGGATAATGAGAAATTGCTAGGGAAATAAATTCAATTAAAATTAATTATTTGGACCCAAATTAATTATTACTTCTCTTTTTTGATAATAGGGGCCAAGTAATTAATAAAATATTATTATTTTTGAGTATTTGTCCAAGGAGGGGTCTGAGAATTCATGGAGATGGGATAATGTAACTTCCAAATCATTTGACATCTTCTATTGTGACATATTCTATGATGAGTTAATGATAGTTTTTATGGCAACCCGTTGTTATGGAGTTATAAGATGGCTTTTATGACAAAATGGGAGCTATTTTTGTGGGAGGAATATTTTATGACAAGACAATTAGCGAGGAGTTATAAATTTTCTAATTTGAGTTCATAATTATTTATGACAATTGTAAGTGAGCATAAGAAGAGCATCTTCAATAGCTAAAAATAACCTAGAATCAAGTGGAGGTTATGACATGTCTTTTAGTGGGCCTATTTTGAGAGGAAATATTTTAAAATATTTTTAATTAAAATTTATTTTAGCATATTGGGACATTTAGATTTGTGCCCCAACTTCTATATAAGCCAAACCTTCTCTAATTCTCATTTTTTGTTAATTTATAAATTTTCTTCACCACTTGAGCACGTATGTTCAACTAAAGGATTTGAGGACGAACCCCTTGGATTCTTGGAAATTAGAGCATGAAAACCCTTTAGTTTTTTGAGGAAAATCTCAATCAAAGGTTGTAAATTTGCACTTCAAAACTTTGTTTAGATTTTCCACATATATTTCTAGTAGTTTGTATTTGTAGGATTGCATAGAAGGGAACTCCAACAAATAAAAGATTATTTTAGATTTATTCATCATTTGTATTGCTTTAATACATGAAATATTTTAGTATTTTACTACACATTTGATTAATAAGAATCAACTTCAACATATTGTGAAGTTTCCATTTATGTGTGCAAAGATTATCTATCTTTTTGGCATAGTTTTTGTGACCAAGTCTACATATTTTATTTATTTTCTCTCTCCATATGCTCTCACATTGATGAGTCATGGGATCTTGGTGATTAGAAAGTGATTAAAATTTATTATAGATGGTTATCTATAGATTTCATTTGAGTATAAAATTATATTTTAGAAAAATCAGTTTGTTTGTGACATAGTAGTGCATGTCTAGCTTTTGGGTGGATTTGAGTGCAAATCTCTAATTAATTGTAGTGAATATTTCAAATTTTAGTACATTTTATGCTTGATTGTTAAAAAAACATTTGAATATTTTATATATGAGAATATTTTAATATTATTTTGGTTTGGGACATTACATCCTTGGTGGTAGTCCATGCCATCATTTACCTAACTAGATATCTTTGCCCATGCACCATTTTATCATCTCACTCCCTAATGATACTCTACTCATGAGCTCCATTCTACTTTGTTCATGTTGATGACTGTTCTTCATGGGTGGATCTCTCCCCTTAATGAGTTGGATACACATATTTACTGAGTCATAATTCCTACACACACACGACAAATATGTTTTATTCCCTCAATTCTCAAATATGGTTACCATTTTTCTCTCTTCCTTGTGGTTTTTCGGTGACAATGTACTCGAATGTAAGGATTACTTTGTGTACAAGGCAAATTGCCTTTCTTGGACTGGTGATAGATTTGAGATTGAGCTGCATTCTTTGGTTGAATTCTCTTTGCTATGAAATGGGTTTTGGGTGAGGACTTCTTACACACTAAACATTGATATTGGGTAAACATATCTACATCACCTCCATGTTTGTTGGGATTCTGCTAGACACCAGTGAGGAGAAGGAGGTAGTTTGTTAGTTGACCACATTTTTGTTCAAGAAATTCTACCTTGGAGGTTTGGAGGCCACCTTGGAGTCTACGGTTCTAAGTAATGGTTTCCTGGTGTGTGATAGTCTATTGCTGATTAGAAATGGTGTGGTGATAGAACCGTGGCTCCCTTTTCTTCACATATATGAGCATTCCAAGAAGGTTTCCCATTAAAAAAAGGCTAGGTACACCATTTCCTTCCTAAAGAGAATCACCAATAGGTGGCTCACTCTATTATAGAAGATTGGGGTTTTGTTCTAAACAACTATTACAATGATGATAGTTAGGATTAATGATGCATGTTTTGGCTATTGGGGTAATTTTTGACTGCTAATATATGATATCCTCTTACTAATTTTTTTGGTTGAGAAACATATGGCTTTTTTTCGGCTTTCCCACCTCTTGAGGTGGAGATTGTAATGAATATGTAAACTTGTTACATATTAATACAAATAGGAGTGGTCCTTAGACCACATTTTGTTGATTAAAAAAATTATTGATATGTTTATAAGTACAAAAAATTAATATAAAAGTATAATATAATATAAAATAATATTAATATAAATATCAAAAATTAAAATTAATATTAAATATATAATTTTTTTTTATAGATATGTATTATCTATTAATAACTAAAAAAGTAAATGATAATATAATAAAAATATAATACTATACATAAATATTATATTAATATAATGGATAAATTATATAAATATAAAAATAGATGTATTATGAATTGTAATAATAATGATACATTAGTATTATCTATTATATATTATAATATAAAGTTAAAAAAATTAGATTAAAAAATAAATAAAATTAAACTACTAAATTAATATTCTATCAAAATAATTATTAAATTGAGAGGGATTGAACAAAGGGAAATTAAACTCTAGAGCTAAAGATGATAAAGGGGACAAAAGGGATCCTGACAAACAGAGAACTAGGAGAGAAAAACAATAATGAGGAAAAAATATAGCCAATCCAAAATATCACCACACCATAATAAGGGAGTTCATATAGAGAAAAGGGGTACAAAGAAAATATGACGAACCATAGCAATGAAACATAAGGAAAGACTCACTAGATGACACATAGAGGACCATAAGAGGGGTCCAAGGCAAGTGGAAAGAGAAAGACTAAATTGAAACTACAAGGGGGTGGGGAGGGGACAATCAAAATAAGTTGAGAAACAAAAGAGAGGGGGGAGAGAGATGTAAGGGTCAATGAGATGAAGGGGATGGATGGTTTTGAATGGCATTCAACATAGGTTTCTAGGATGAACTCAAACTCCAACCATCATCACGATTGAGGTTACTGGTGTGATTACCTATTTCTATGGCTTCTTTGAGTTTCCTCTTGAAAAGTTATCTTTTTTGACTAGGGCTTGTGTATCCTCCAAGTGGATGTGGTGTCTAGTGTTGGAGGAGTGTTCCACTAGGGCCGATTATAGAATGCACTAATGCCTAATATTGACATTATGTTCCTTGATCTTGGTGGTAATGGAATGACCTGTCTCCCCAATATAGAAGGCTCCATAAGAACAAACAATATTATAGACATCATAGTTTAGAAGGAGGTCTTTGGGATCTTTGGGCAAAGGGATAAGGCTTCTAATAGTCAAAAGGGGTTTGAAGGAACATTTTAGACCATTTTTTAGAAGGATCTTGGAGATCTTGTTGGATATGCCTTCAATGTAGGGAGGGTGGCATAGGGATGACCTAAGCATTATCTTCCTTAGGTTTAGAATTGCTTCAAAATTTGTCTTATCCAAAAGATTTGGAAATTTTATTGCTTTTGCACCCATTCAACTTGAAAACTTTAATTGGTGGGCAAGTTCTTGGTCAATGTGCTCAGAATCCTAGAGGCAAAAATCCATGGTGGCTAGAGTCTTTAAGATACTAGATTTTTAGGCAAGCTGGTGATGAGAGGATGAGTGAAGGTAGAGGTTGGTGTGGGTGGCTTTCCTAAAAATACGATAGGATAAGGAACCATAAGTTTTTCTAATGAGTAGAATATCTAGAAAGGGGAGTTGGTTACTAAAGGTAAGAGTAGAACTCTTCTAATTCCTCTAGGCCATGTAGCTAGCATATGTTGGTATCATCAACACAAAATTTCCATTGCTTAGGTTTGATAGGAAAGGACTTAAAAGTCAACTCATCAAAGCATTCCATATGAAGGTTAGCCATGAATAGGAAAAGGGGGGATCCCATGGCAACCCCATTGGACTATTCATAAATATTTTCCTAGAAGATAACAAATGTGGATCTTAGGCATAACTCTACTAGGGAAGAAATCTCATCATTAGTATTGTATTAGATAACTTTGATGGAGTCACTAAGTGGCACTTTGGTGAATAGGGAAACAACATCAAATCTCACTAGAATGTCGCCATCATCAACCTTTTATCCTTAATGAACTCCACAAAATGGGCATAATCCTTGATGAAGGAGCTTGACTTTTCCACTGATAGTGATATTAGCAATATGGGTAAAAATACATAGGGGAATTGATTATATCCACAATTGGCCTAAGTAGGATACAAACTTTGTGATTTGATGCTAGGTGTTTCTAATGTGTTACCATAAACACTCTTGTTGTTACCATCACTATTAAGCATGACATTGAAAATTTTGATTATGAAGGACATTTGAAACAATAATTCTTGCTAGTTTACTTGAGGTGGATAATCCTAAAAATCTGGTTCAAGTTTTTCATGATTTATTACTTACTAAACTACTTTGGTGGAAAGTAATATAAAGCATTGGTTTTAAGGTGACTCACTTTAGTTCTTTAAATGGTGTATCCTCTTCTAAATTTCCCCTTGTCTTTGTCCCTAAGTATGGCTAATCTCCCAAAGTTTCCCTCTCACTATACCTACTTCCTATATTGATTTTTCACATCCTCACTTCCTCATTCTCATCCTACTATTACTTCACTTACCTTCCATACCATCCCCACTAGTGTGGTGATTACACATGATCCTAGTGTTCCTCCTACTATTGTTACATCCACTACTCGTGTTGCCTCTTCTAGTGCCATCCCTACATCTACCATGGTCATTCCTATTTTTGTCTCTTGTTCTATTCCTAGTTCCATATCCCATTCCATAACCTTATTTCTAGTTGTAGTCTACTTTATACCACACCTCCTACCATGGATATGTCTTTACCTTATCACTCTATTTCCCATTATCCTCTATATACTTCACCCTTTATTTCCCATACTCCCCATACCACTATTATTCCTCCCTCTACATTAGATACACTACTCGAATACTTGATAAGATCAAGAAGAAAGTGGATGGTATTTCTACTAAACAATATAATATTACATACAGCCCTCCAATCCCACACCATTTACATTTTATGGGGTTACACATCCATTGTTTGTGGGATTTGTGGCACTTATATTTGAGTTATATCATGGCAAAGGAGATCCCCATGTTCATTTACAAGATTTCAATGTTGCATGTCTAGATTTTGTATATGATGACAAGGTCTTAGTTAAACTTTATTTCCATGAACCTTGAGGGATTATGAAATTCAATGGTTTTATTCTTTGCCTCTTGGTTCTATCCACTCTTTTGATGAGCTAGCCACAAATTTGTTGCAACACTTTCTTATAATATATGGGTTTGAAAAATATTGTGAATGATTTAACTAAATGTGGCCAAACAAGCTACAAGCCTATCAATGATTATATTATTTGATTTCAATCATTAGGTTGTAAGACTGAACATCAATTTGACTATGATGGATTGTAAATAATTTTTCTTGAGGAATTCTTACCTACTATAAAAATAATGTACACTTGAGCAACTTTTCCTCTTTCATGGACATGTGTACTCATTTGAAGAATCTGAAAATAAAATTTATTGCATCAAATACACTTAAATATGGTTTATCATCCTCTTCTTCATCATATCCTTCAAAATTCCAAAAGTCTAATACTTTTTCAAAGGGTAATGATTCTAAGGAAAAAAAATATTGTGCATCAAGTCCAACATATACTTCCAATATACTATCTTCTAAGCATCATACTTTTAGGAAGTTTACTAACCTCCTAAATTGAAAAGATCACCAAATTGAAAGATATATGTGCTTCACAATCTAAACTCCTAAATTGAAAAAATCACCTTGTTTCTTATCTCCTAGATGCCAAGATCATGCTTTGATACCACTTGCAATGAAATTACTTGCACAAGACAAGAATATAATAAGAAACATGCTTCGATATCTTGATAATAATAAGCCACTTCGAGGGGGCAAACCTCCAAAGTCTTCAATAAAACAAAATTCACAATATGATGATTAACTACTACTCACTTCCTCCTATATATAGGCATCATCGGAATATTCTAGTGTCCTAATCCCAATGAGGCCAACTTAGCATACTATAATTATAAAGTATGGATTCAAATAACTTAATTAAGGATTATGCTACCCACAAGTCAGCGACATATATCTCTATGCATGCTATAAGTTAAGGGTGTAACACTTTATCCCCGATCTAGGCCTTGAGGTTTAGATTTTAGGTTTGTGAGGTATGCAGTTTTGAGAACCAACATTGTGGAGGAACTCAAAACAACAGTGGATTACATCCTCTAATCCTAAGGTACTTACCTTACACCAAATAGATGTTGCCAGTTAGAAACATTGGGTGCATGGATCTTGGAAATCAACGATCCTTATGTTTTTCAAAACCACTGTAGGACCACACCAAACACCTTGGCCACCTTAACAAAAACCTAGATCTGAAACTTGCAATTAATCAGATTTCAAACCTTTCTGGATCTCCCCCCTTTGCTTGGAGTAACAAAGGTGAAGAATTTGTATCGACTTAGTGCGAAGCAAACCTAAACCCAAAATACCCAAGTAAATTAGATTTGAAACCCAAAATACCCAAGTAAATTAGATTTGAAAATATTTCAGGTCCGCTCCTTGTCTCCTCTAGTCAACAACAACCATCTGGGAGCTGGCAAGTCAAGAACAATGTAGGTGTAAACAGATAAACAAATCAATTGGGAGACAAATCCACCACATATCTAACAACACCACCTCAGGCTCCTTCACATTCACAAATGCCACCTAATATAAAACTGAATACCATAAAAACTTTAGGCTCAAAATGATTTCAGAGAATATGGATGCTAAAGTTCTCCAATTTTGGTATGAAGCTACTCAGAATCCAAAATCACAATAAACTAGGCTTTAACAATTATCAGGTCTGTTATACCATAAGGGAACCTTCGAATTTAAAAGCAACCAAACCCAGACCTGAAATCTTAAGTTAATTTTATTTCATCATATTTTAGGCTTATAAATCTCTTGAACCCCCTAAATTATATTTCAACTAGTTTCTTCCTCCGAAAAATCTAGAGTGTGAAAAGGTGACAAGCTCACACAATCTCTGGGTAAACACGTGCTGCAACAACTTCCAGCCTTCAACTGAACACATCATCACCAAGGATACAGTCTTTGAATCCTCTATTGTAGACACTTGAAAATTTATCCCGATAAAAACAAAGCAAAGACCATATGTGATCTAAAACATTAATCTCAAAGAAACACCTATCTTAGAAATATTAAATCCTGTCAGATAGATACACTATTCTGAACGAAAATTTTAGCTTAGATGAAAAAAAGTCAGATATGAATTTTGTTTTTGGTGTAGTCATTACTGTCCGCTTCAATGAAATTTGTTACAGAATACATTTTGTATGTCTTGAAATTGGAAGTAAATACCTCTTTCAATTGGTCGATTTTATTTCAACTGAGTATACATATTCTATTGATGCTATCTTCATCATTCAATCACAAATTTCAAACTCCATGCCCTTTAATCTAAACCACCAATCGAACTATCACCAGTCATTATTACTAAGCCGCTACCAAGGCGTTTCCCTCTGGAAAGAAGCCATCAACTACATCATTTTCACCATTACGAAGCTAACATTGTTTTCAGTCTCTATGAGAATGTCCATAGCAAAACAACAGAAGCAACTGTGTATGCTTTGTGGCTACCGTGCACCAATTAAATGAACTCAGATTTACGACTCATTTCCAAATACTGTAACTATCGCCCAGCACTCAATAAAAAGTGGTAAATATTTGTCCTATTTTTATTGGTCAAAATTGACCAATAACCTTTTAAGTGGATGATGTTTAAGAATAGAAAAAAAATATAGTCCACATATTTAAAAAAAAAAAAAAAAAACTATAACTATAAAATAATTTTTATTTAAATAAAATAAAATATTTTTAAATAATTTTAAAGTAAAATAAAATAACTTTTAAGTAAATAAAATAACTAAGACTCTTTATTTTAGGATAGATATATTTAAGATATCTTTCTAGTTAATACAATATTATTAGTCAGTAAGGTAAAAATGAAAGCATTGGAAGATTTGGAAAATAGTACTTAGGCTTCTACGAGAAAATTTGTCAAATCAAGAGGCGAGCACCTCCCTGGCACTAAAAAATAATGAAATCATTAGCTAGAATATCTGATGCCTAAATGGTCCGGAAAAACGCCGCCTTCTGAAGCAGCTCATTGAGAAGGAGATTCTGAATATTGTTTTGGTTCAGGAGACCAAGATGGCTGAGGATGGAGTTAAGGAGGTTCTTCCTAGGATATGGAGGAATGGAGATGGATTGATGGCTAATGTAGATGGCTTGGCTGGGGGTCTTGTTGTCCTTTGGAATAGGAACATATTCACAGGTATGCTTGTGTCCCAATCCCCAAATTTTAATACTGTTAGGTTTAAGGATGTGTTGGGAAATGAGTCTTTCTTCTTACAAATTTTTTATGGGCCTAACACCAATGGGGAACAAGCAAGGGTTTGGGAGGAATTAAAAGATTTCACACATTTGAACATAGTAGTGTATATGCCTAAAAATGACATGATTCATCCTAAATAAATATTCTAAATATTTATTCCATTCTTCTATCAATTAAATAAATATTTTAAATTTATTTAATCGATTCACTGTTCCATAATTAAATAAATTCAATTTATTTAATTAAAATTCTTCTAAATATCCTACACAATTAAATAATCATAAATTATTTAATTAATCCAAATTCCTCTATCTTAAGTTCTAAATTCAAAAATCCACCTCACCTTTACACCTCACCTTTCCACCTCACCTTGTCCACCTCATCAGGTTGCACATGTAATTAAATATATTTCATATTTAATTACCTATTTTTCTCTCACCCACATGGCCTATTTCTTCTCAAATCAGAAGTTAGTTAACTAATCAATCAAATCTGTTAACTAATTAGTCATTTGAGTTCACTGGTCAATCTATTCTGTTGACTCCTCAATCAACCCAGTTCACTGGTCAATCAATTCAGTCAGATCCACAATCCACTCTTCTAACTGATCAATCAAGTCTGTTAACTATTCAGTCAATGGAGTTAACTCTCCAATCAATTTTGTCACATCCCCCCTTTCATGATGGAGCTGGGACACTTGTCACATTTCCACTGGTTGCACATTCCTCAACCATTCTCAGCCATTGATCTTCATATCTTCTCTCAACCGTTGATTCCCTTTCTTCCAAGTCTATAAATGAAGCTTCATCCTCCCATTCTAATCATCCAGGCTTTTGACATCGTTACTCTGCAGAAATATCACTAGCGCGCCTTTGGCACCCTTTTGTCATTTGCAAGCTTGAGATCACATACTTGCATTGGAGCTCATCTTCATTGCATATCACCATAGCCATTCACCATCGACTTCCTAAAAACAGCTAAAAAGATTGCACTCTCTGAGGGCTCATCTCATCTGCAAAAGGACGATTTGTGATAGGCGAACAACAGAAGTTTCGAAACGGGAGAAGTTTGCACTGTGTTTGTTCATTGCTTTATTTATTGAATCCTTCTTGTTTCACTATTCTGTTGATGTTTGGGTCTTGTTTAATTCATTTGATTGATCACTATTTTACCCTTACTATTGCTACAAATTTGGACAGCAACTTTCATACACGACCTCTTACGCTCAATTGGACCTCACCGTTGAGCTCGAGAGTCTTCACAGGTGAAAAATAACATATCATTTGCCTACTTTAGGTTACTAGAAAATTTTTGAATTTTTTTTTTAATTTTTCCAATATTTGCCAAAAAAAACAAAAAAATTCATTTTTTTTAAAAGTTTTTTCGAATTTATTTTATTCAGTTTTTAAAAAATAAAAAAACAAAAAAAAAACAGATTTTTTATTTACAAACAACAAACATTTGTTTTTAGATCTTTTTTAATTATTAGATTTTAAAAAAAAAAAACAAAAAAATTTACACAAAAAAAAAAAAAAAAACAGAGTTCAATTAATTTTTTTTATTTTTTATTTTTTTTATTTTTTATAGATTGCATTTTAAAAAATAAAAATTAAAAAAAAAAAACAAAAAAAAATTTTGTGGGCTTTGCCCACGCAGGCCCTGCCTGCCCCACCCGCGCACCACCCGTGCGCCACCCATGCCCTACCCTCCCTGCCTACCCTCCCCCGCTCCCTCCCCAGGCCCCTCAGCCTCCCTACCCTCCCCTTTCCCCCCCGCGCTCAGCTCCCGCCACTCCCGCTGCCCATCCCCCCTCCGTCCCCCAACAACCCCCCCGCCACCCCCTAACACCTACCCACCCCCGATCCCCCCCGCGCTCAGCTCCCGCCACCCCTTCCCTGCCTGCCCTCCCTCTTCCCCCGCCCCTCCCCCGTGACTAAACCCTGCCCCATCCCCGCGCCCAGATCCCCGCCTCCCCGCAGCCCTAACCCCCCAGTCTCTCAGGCACCCGCGGCCTCCCCTAACCCCCTCCCCCGATCTTGCCTGCCGCCTGCTGCCCAACCCTCTCTGCCTTGCGGATCCCGCCGTCGCCGACCCCCTGCACCTGTTGCTTCCCACGCTGCCGCTCCTCCTCTGCCACCTGCACACAGCACACAAAAAAAAAAACCATTAAAAAATAATATAAAACAAAAAAACACAGTCAACACAATATAAAACAAAAAAAAAATTAGGGTTTAAAAAATTTTAAAAAATAAAAAATAAAAAAAATTAGGGTTATATTTATTCATTTAATTTTTTTATTTATTTTTTAGTGCTAATATTGTCAACATAGGGGTATTTTTTTCTTTTTGGCACAACTTTTTGCAGGAGAATCGAATTTTTGCAAAATTATAGTCGTTGGAAAGGTAATTCGACAAACTTCGCAGTGGTGAAGGTATTTTTAGCCCATTTGATCAACATCATTAGGTAAAATCGGTCAAACCTCCCGTTTACTTTGCAACTTCAATCGACCATAACTTTAGCATTTTTTATCGAATTTTCGTGAATTTTTTTTTTAAAACAGCATAGAATTTCGTGAAGATTCTGATTCTCATATCTATTTTGCTGTCAAAATTCATATTTTCATGAAATCTTCCAGATTATGTGTTTTTCATCTAACCATTTGATTTGCAAACTTCTTGATTCATTTTTGTTTTTGTGGACTACAGGTGGATATCAGGAGACTGCTAATCCAGTTTGGTGCAACACGTCCACTGAAGACAATCATTTTTCACTAAGTGTTGAATAGGACTGATTTAGGCATTCTCATACAACTTGCATACAATTTTCATCTAGTACTAATTAGGAAGGAGTAACTCATTGTTCATGCAACTTGCATACAAATCTCATCTAGTTCTAATTAGGAAGGAGTAACCCATTGTTCATGCAACTTGCATTCAAATCCTCACCTAGTTCTAATTAGGGAGGAAGTAACTAGATTTATTTCTTGCTTACATTGCAAACACCTTCCAAGTTATTGCTATCTAAAGGTTAAAATTGAACTCATCAATGATCTTGAAGTTAAAATGAACCATTGCTATATCGTGAGACCTGAATTTCAAAGTTAACAAATTCGTGCTACGCGGTTTAAGAATTGAACTCACTACTACTTTTTGAAGTTAAAATGAACCATTGCTATATCGTGAGACCTGAATTTCAAAGTTAACAATCTCGTGCTACGCGGTTTAAGAATTGAACTCACTACTGCTTTCTGGGATTTAAAACTGAACCACTGCTATATTGCTGAATCACTTCAAAGTTCTGTTTGAGTAGATTAGCCCATTTAGTTTTTCACTTTTAACTAGGGTGGATTAATCAGTGTATTCTGTGCTTGCGAATGACAATAGGCTTATGCTCTCCCCTCTTCTGGGTGATCAGAGTGCCAGACTTGTCATTCTATCTGTTTAACCTTTAGGAGGGGCCTGCCCTTGGATGCACGCTTGTCTAAGTGGGAACGACCCTGAGTGGTAATAGGCTAACGCCAAGCCCTACCAAGCCACTTAAAATAAATTGTGCTTGAGGTGAAAACTTCCTGCAACAAGTGCTGTTATGTTACACCGACGGCCAACCTCCCCCAAAACCCTCTCAGGCGCAACCCTGTGAGGCTGAGAGACTCCATAACGGAGAGTAACACCGTCGCACGTGTAACCACTTGAACGGTTGCCCAAATTAAGTACCTCTTGTTTTAGTGGCCCAAATCCCTTATAATCCATTTCTCGCCTAGGATTTTGTGCTTGCTTTTGTCCAAAATAGAGTCAGAAAAATTACAAAAACAATGAAAAACTACAAAATATTCTTTGTGCTTGCTGTGTTTTCTTGCTATTAAATTTATAATATCAAATCAGGAAGACCTTTCTAGCCAAAAAATACCAAAAACAGAAGAAAAACTAAAAATTTTGCAAAAACTTTAGAGCTGCGCATTTACACATTTCTGCTGCGCATACACAGAGACTTACTGCGCTTTTATAACGACTTGCTGCGCATAGACCTTTTGCTGCGCATATATGCACTATTGCTACGCATATATAATTCACCAGACCGGCGCATTTACTGCGACTTGCTGCGCATTTGTCCATTTTTGCTGCGCATCTGTTTCTGCGCATATACGACAGTGAGCACTTGCCCTATTTTTGAGGAGAAATTTTCACCTGATCAGAGCACCCATTTCAGCCTAGTTTCACTTTCTGAGATCAGAGTCAACCTTGCAGTCAATCTCCATCCGTTGCACCCAACTCTTTCTCTTTCGTCCATTTTCGCACTCACCTTCTGTCCAAATCACTCTTGTCCCAAAGTCAGCCTATCCCATATCGATTCGGCATAAGTTCTTTTTCATTTCATTAGTGAATTCACGTAAGCCTAGTAGGTCACAGTACCTTTGCTAGTAGTCTTGTTGAACAACTAAGCCCTACACAGTAAGACTGGTATCGACTACCCTTGCTAGTGGCTAGAGTCTTGTGTCAACCGTCTTACTTGAAGTCATTGAGCGAGAGAATCCTTTGTCCAAGTCTTATCCTAGGTATCCCATTCATAATAGTCTCAGTCGGCACCTTGCCAGAATTTCTAGTCCTCACCCCCTCCATCCCGCATCACCTTGCATGGTTCTTACTCGATCCCAGTACAACAAGCAAATCGAAATGGCCGACTCATCTGATCACCTTCTCCCACCACGTGATGGTGAAGAAGAGATTTCTCATGAAGAATTAGTGGCGCACATGCAAGATAGAAAATTCCAACATGTTGTAGAGAAGATGATCCTTGAAGACCCCCATAAGTATTTCCATCATCTTGCTAGTCTCAGAATCAAACTCCCCGCAGACTTTGACATTAGCTCCATCATGGAAAATGCAAACAATGATCATGAGAGGGGCACAAATGACACAGTCCCACATGTGCATGAGAGAAGTACAAATGACATGGTCCCCCATACAAATGAGAGAGGAAAGCAACCCGTAGATCCAATTGCTCCTATGGCGGACGTGAGACAACAAATCGAAAGTCTAAAGCTCGAGATATCCAACCTTAAGACCAGTACAAGTTCTAAGAACTACTCTTTGGAAGATATAGCACCATACCCCTTTGACAGAAATTTGATCATGAAACCATTCCCCTATCAGTTTGGAGTTTTGAAATTTGACAAATATAAAGGGAAGGGGGACCCTAGAGATCATATCAGGGAATTCATTGCAGCATGTTTAGAAGTAGCTCACAATGAGACCTACTTAATGAGACTATTCCCGCGATCTTTAGGTGGTCAAGCTATGGAGTGGTTCTCGCATCTCCCACCAGGAATCAAAACTTTTGATGAACTTGTCAATAAATTTATAATGCACTTCTCCTACAACATAGAACACGAGGTATCTATGCTAGATCTATGCAACACCAAGCAGAAGAGTGGTGAGTCATTCACCGCCTTCCTACAACGATGGAGATAGCTAGCTAGTAAGTGTTCTTACGATATGCCTGAGAAGCAGCTATTGGAAATGTTTGTCCACAATCTAAACACTGATCTTAGCTATCAGATTCAGATACAATGCCCTACCTCGTTCGCCAAAGTCATTGAAATGGGCCTCTTCATTGAAAAAGCTATGCTCACTAAAGGAACTCTCAAGCTCTACAAGGACACACCTCCTTCCAATTATACAACAGATAAATCAAAGTTTTGGACCAAGAACAAGAATGTGGTCAACGATGGGGTAGTGGACGCCAAGGCGGCAGCCCCTAAGCAACAACCCATATTCACTCTTAAGGGAGAAGCAAATACCGGTGCACTCAACAAGCCACTCCCTCGGGAACCTAGACCTTGGTTCAATTCAAATCCAAGGAGAAAATTCACACCGTTGGGAGAATCTCAAGAGTCTGCCCTCAGGAAGTTGTTGGCTAACAATGAAATTTCTCTACCGCCAACAAGTGACTATGAGCCTATCGTCAAACCTCCCTATTGGAAGGACACAGACTATTGCGAGTATCATCGAGGAAGGGGGCACACGACTAACAATTGTATCCGCCTCAAGAATGTCATACAGGATATACTGGATCAGAATCAGGGAGGGACACAACAGCATACCTCCAATGAATCTCATGTGGCCTACCGGGATCCTCTTCTAAACCACAACCGACCGTATAACAATAATCGCAACAATGGCTACAACAGCAACGATGGTCACAACGGCAACAACTCCAATGGCCATAACAATAATGACAACAATCGCAACAGGCCAAACCAGAACAACGGGTCGAGTAATGCTAACTATGCAAGTGTTCCATTTGAGTACACCATTAACTGCATTTCTGAGCATATTCTGCAAGTCAACGTCATATCCCCCAACCAACAACTAGGACCTAACAGAACTGGTTGTAGTATAATTACCCGCAGTGGTAAGGTCACGATCAATACCACCCCCCCAAGGTCATCACCATCTCCATCCAACTCCCGCCCATATAATGTCATCGACCAATTGCAAAACACTCTGGCTCACATTTCTATATTGGAGCTCTTGCGTCTATCTCCTTCTCATAAGGAGATTCTTGAGAAAGCCTTAGTGGAAACTACTGTCCCCACTAACCTAGCCCAAGAAAAGTTTCAAACCATGGTGGGTAATTTGACATCCCCCACTTCCATCTCATTTACAGAGCAAGATGACCTTTCCATATCTCAACCCCACAACACCCCTCTACACATTGTCGCATTTGTGCACAAGCACCACATCAAGAGGGTTCTCATTGATGGGGGTGCCGGTTTAAATATTTGTACTTTGAAGCTAGTCCTTGCACTGGGGTTCTCCGAACAGGCAGTAGATCCAAGACAGAAAATTACTATCAAAGCCTATGACGAGGAGGAACGAACCACCAAAGGAACAGTTGTCCTACCCATTCAAGTGGGACCGGTAATTAAAGATGTGGTGTGCCAAGTCCTTGATCGGGAGCTTGCTTACAATATTCTACTAGGGAGACCATGGATCCACGCCATGAAGGCTGTCCCCTCCACCTACCATCAATGCATTAAGTTCCCACACAATGGCAAGCAGGTCACCATACAAGGCGACCCCGACCCCTACCAACATTGCAATTCTTTCCAAGCAAAATCTGAATGCGTCATTCCCAACAACCGAGCCTACATTTCCCCTACTCCGCATCAAGACCATACCGCTGAAGCTTCCTCCTCGAGGCCCAAACTGCTGAAACTTACCATAAAAGAAAATGGCGTGGGGGAGTACTCCATTGAGCACAGCCTCAACCTCGCCACCATGCCTTTGTCTCCTCGCTCCTTTGGCAAACCCAAGCATCAACCTAGGCATTTTCCAAAGCCATCTGCTCCTCCTACAACTCTCGCAAATCCCTTTGTAAAATGGGGGACCTTATCTGATGAGACAGAGGAGCAAGATCTCTTGCAATGGCTTTATGCTGAAGAGGAAATCACATCCCAAGAGCCACCTAGACTCCCTATAGAACTCTGTGGACGGGGTGAAACCATTTTGCATAGGATGGGATATGAAGGACAAGGCCCCATAGGCCTCAGAAAAGAAGGAATCGTTGAACCCATACAACCTTCTTCATCCTCTTTCGCTAGAAACACAACTGGCCTAGGGTACAAAGGTAAAGGTAAAGCCAAAGAAAATGCCTACCTTGTGGAGACAATTCAAACACTCCAAGTAGATGGGGACACAGATTCAGATGAGTCGAATGAGTATGAGTGGGACGAGCTAACAAAGCACTCCTACGATGACAAGGAGATTGACACCATCCAAACTCTCAGCCCCTACCATGAGGGACAGACGCAACGGGACAGACCACTGGAGTCTGATTTGCCCCTCCCTGAGATTATGGCTTTCGAGGAAAGTTTCGATTCCATTGCGATAAACAACCTGGAGGAGAGTACCACCCAGAACACTACCCCCGCCAGTGCCCATAACATTTCCATTCACAACATTAATGAATCAGATCTCTCATCCGACTCCCTTCCCCTCTTACGCCTGGAGCTTATTGACTGGGACCTGCAAGGGACCCCTCAATTAGATGTGTTCCAGAATGATGATGCTTACATTGACTATATGGAACTTAGAGATCACTTACCAAAAGGAGATCATAAAGCTGGTTTCGCTATCGAACTCAATACCGTAGCTTACTTTGGGGAGGGTGCCAAGCCTTCTAGTCGCAAAAATATTAAAATAAAAAATGGATCTGACGGTGAAAACCGCCGTGCGGCAGTGTCAGATCATAAAACAGTAAAAAGAAAGGACGTATTCGAAGGTGAAAACCCAACTGTGGCACCTAACGATGGAATGCTTGACACCCTCCCTAGTGATATGTACCAGGAATGGTCACAGATTGTGGTGGAGCCAACAAAGCCAGTGAATATTGGCATCGAAGAGCAGCCCAAGATTATCCACTTCGCAAAATCTCTCACACCACCTGAGAAAACCAGGTTTGTACCATTCTTTAAGAAGAAGAGAGGCAGCTTTGCTTGGTCATATGCTGACATGCTAGGTCTAGACCTGAACTTGATTCTACATCATCTGCCATTGGATCCAAGGGTGAAGCCCGTAAAGCAGAAACTGCGAAAGATGCATCCCCATATAGCCCTTTTGGTCAAGGAAGAACTCAAGAAATTGCTAGATGTGGGGTTCATCAGAGCCATAGATTACCCCGAATGGATATCAAACATCGTGCCAGTGTCTAAACCAGATGGCCGGGTTTGACTATGCAACGATTTTAGAGACTTAAACAAAGCATGCCGCAAGGATGACTTTCCATTGCCTAACATCGATATCATAGTCGACCTCACGGCAGGACATACAATGCTGTCACTCATGGATGGATTCTCAGGGTACAACCAGATCAAAATAGCACCAGAGGATCAGCACAAAACAACTTTCACTTGTCCATGGGGTACCTTTTGCTGGAATGTCATGCCTTTTGGGCTGAAAAATGCAGGTGCTACATATCAGCGGGCCATGACAACTATATTACATGACATGATGCATGTGACCATGGAGGATTATGTTGACGATATCTTAGCAAAATCTCTCACGAGGGACTCACACCTGGATATCCTAGAGAAAGTCTTCCAACAGCTGGATCAATTCCAAGTCAAACTGAATCCGAAGAAGTGTGTGTTTGGGGTAACATCGGGCAAGCTGCTAGGCTTCATCGTGTCAGCTAACGGAATAGAGGTAGACCCTGCCAAGGTCAAGGCTATAATGGACATGCCACCGCCAAAGACTCTAACACAGTTGAGATCCTTATAGGGCAAGCTGCAGGCCATCTGAAGGTTCATCTCACAGTTGGCAGACAAGTGCCAACCTTTCAGTCACCTCCTACATAAGAATATTCCTTTTAAATGGGATGAGCGGTGCGAAGAGGCATTCAACAAGCTAAAGGAGTACCTTATGAACCCTCCTATACTCATGCCTCCGATCCAAGGAAAACCTTTGATTCTCTACATTTCTGCTACACCTATTGCTCTTGGGGCTCTCCTAGCGCAGCAAGACTATGAGAACAAGGAAAGAGCTGTGTACTACATCAGTTGAACCTTAGTGGGCTACGAGTTACATCACAGGTAGAACGATCATGCCTTGCGGTGGTTTTTGCTTCTCAAAAACTCCGACACTACATGTTGGCACATCCTGTCAAACTCATTGCCAAAATCGACCCACTAAAGTATCTTCTCAGCAAAGCAGCTCTCATAGGTCGACTAGCAAAGTGGGTTATGCTTCTTAGTGAATATGATATAGAATATGTGGACAGAAAAGCCATCAAAGGGCAAATCATAGCTGACCAACTGGCCGAGGCACCATTACAGGACACTTCACCAATGCAGTTTGAGTTTCCTGATGAGTCTTTATTCACTCTGTCAACATCTCCTTGGAAACTCTACTTCGACGGGTCTTACACCAACCACGGATCGGGGGCAGGTATCCTGTTTATTACTGCCCAAGGCGACACAATTCCAAAGTCCTACAGGTTGTTATTTCCATGCACTAACAATATAGCGGAATATGAAGCCTTAGTAATTGGTCTCAAGATGGCCACTGAGTGGAAAATCCAAGCACTATGTGTCTACGGTGATTCTCAGCTTATCATAAATCAGGTCAACGATGAATATCAAACCAAAGATGAGAAGCTCATCCCATACAAACGGATGGTCGACGACCTCAAGGAACACTTTGGGACCATCTCCTTTGAACAAATACCCAGGATCGAGAACAAAGCAGCAGATGCAATGGATACCATAGCCTCTCTTCTTGAAATACCTGAATACGAGTCACGGTATGAGTTCTTAGTAGAAACCATTCGGCAACCGGCTTATGATCTCCTCGAAACCCACTCCATTTGCCTCCTAGTAGAATCTGATTCACCTTGGTACAGTAAGACCTACACTTACCTCAAGGACAATATTCTTCCACCTGACCTCTCTTCCAACCAAAAGCGAACTTTCATCCGACAAGCCTCCCGTTACACCATCATAGCTAATACCCTTTACCGACGTGGTCTAGATGGTACTTTACTCCGTTGTCTAGAACAAGAAGAATCCGTAACTGCCTTGCGAGACGTACACGAAGGGATCTGTGGAACACACTCCAGCGATCCTTCCTTAGCTAAGAAACTCATGCATTTGGGTTATTACTGGCCCAATATGGAAATGGATTCCTGTCAGTTCGTCATAAAGTGCAAACAGTGCCAAATACATGGGAACCTGATTCATGCACCTGCTCAGGAGTTGAGACCTTTAACGACGCCCTGGCCCTTTTGCCAGTGGGGACTTGACCTTGTGGGAAAGATTCATCCACCTTCTTCCAACGGCCATAAATTTATCATAACCGCCACTGAATACTTCACAAAGTGGATTGAAGCCGTTCCCCTAACCACCGTCACAGGAAAGCAAATTTCTTTGTTCATTCTGAATTACATTATCTGCCGATATGGCATCCCCTCATCCATCATAACGGATAATGGGAGACCTTTCAAAAATCAGGATGTCCAGGAACTTTGTGCGCATTTCAAAATCCAACATCGTTTCTCCACTCCATACTACCCCCAAGGTAACGGCCAAGCTGAGGCATCGAATAAAACCATTCTGAAAATCCTAAAGAAGACTGTCAATGAAGCTGGTTGCGATTGGCACGTCCAACTCAATCCCGCTCTGTGGGCCTACAGAACCAGTATACGCACTCCCACAGGTGCTACACCCTACACCCTTGTCTATGGCTCCGAAGTCATCCTTCCCATTGAGGTCGAACTCCCATCCCTCAGGGTGTCGTTGAAAGGTCTAATATCAAATGAAGAATACAGAGTCTCCAGGTACAAGAACTAGAGCTGCTAGAGGAAAGACGCCAGAAAGCTTTTGACCATCTCAAAGCCTATCAACAGATGATGTCCAGAAGCTACAACCGCAAGGTTAGACCAAGGTGCTTCAAGGTTGGGGACCTAGTTCTAAAAGAGAACCCTCGCAATCAGCAGGATAGAGAAAAGAAAGGTAAGTTCGAGCCTAACTGGCTTGGGCCCTATGTGATTGTAGCTGCTTACAGATTGGGGGCATATCAGTTGGCCACATCAGAGGGTGAGTTGTTTGATGATCCAATCAACAGCATGCATCTTCGTCGGTTCTATACCTAGGGGAACCCCAGTGCAAGGGGGCATAATAAAATCAGAAAAAATCAAAAATCAAAAAAATACAAAAAAAATTGGAAAAAAAATAGAAAGCATACAAACAAAAAAAAATTCGTCCTTTGGTGAAAACCTGGCAAACAGGCGCCTTGGATAGGTATCGTGATGAAAACCTGACAAATAGGTGTCATGTTTACTTTCTAGCTTCTCGTGCAAATAAAAGCAAGTGATGAAAACCTGGTAAACAGGCGTTACTTGTGATAAACCGCCTTCTCCATCTTTGGGAACCCAATCACCTTGAGTCCATTCTTCCTTCGCTCATTTTCCATTTGACCCATATCTATCCCACAAATAAACACTTGATAGTTACCTATCATGGCTTGATACTCTCCTTGTGGCCTTGTCAACCAAGGTTTTGTCCCATACCGTCTCCTCAATGTGAGCCTAGCATAGGGTTTCTTGTTAGTGTCCATGGTCCAAGTCCGTGAACTACGTTGCCTCTGCGCTGTCACGTAGGCAAGGCCATTATTCTAATGCGCCCCCGAGGCTTCCATTTCTTCCATGGTCCCATTCATCCCCTTTCTGGTCTTCATTCTTGTCGTCTTTCTTCTAGTCCATCCATGGTCCATTAGGGTTTACCCCGAACTACGTTGCCTCTGTGTCGTCACGTAGGCAAGGCCATTTAGCAATGAGCCCCCGAGGCACTAGGTCAGTCCCTTAGGGTCCGTCTCCCCAATAAGGATGGTGCAATCTTCTCACCAAGTAAACAAATGCAAGCAGAACCCGCGCCTCAAGCAGAAATCTTGACAATGAGCATCTTAACCTATCCAAGGCAAAGCAAATACCCAAGGTCTTCTAACTGATTTTATCTAAATTATGGCAAGAAAAACACATCTAAATGCAAGAATGTTTTGTGGATTGGAACCATGGTTAAGTTACAGAGTCTGGATTTTTGCTATCATACCCTCCTATGCTACTCAAGGATGCCAAAAGCTAGAGATGCTATGATGGGGGCCTGATTATTTTCTTTGTTTGCTATTTGGGGATTAACCTTTAGTAATGTGAAGCCTTGTCTTAGGACGTGATCGGCAAAAGATCATCGAGGACATCAAAGGTCTAACATGAACGGGGGCAATCCTTTCTTGTTGAAACGTAAGGGGTACTCAGGTCATCTAGATTCAATTTTGACTAGATGCTTGTATTAACTTGCTAAATCACAATCCATATAAGCGATACTCAGGTCATCTCGGTTCAATTATACCTAGATGCTTGTATTCACTTACAACATTTTAGAAAAAGTACCACAAAAAAAAAATGCCCAATGATGAAATAAAGCACTCCAATAGCAAAACATCCATCCTATATCCATTTATACATCCATACCATACCCCATGCAATAAAGATCCAACAATGCAGAGTATCAATACAAATAAAAGCTTGTGAGTCCTTCTATCAAGTCTTTCTCCTATCAATCAGATTTTTAGCTATCATCATATCTTTCATCCTTGTCGAATCAGTCTGAGCAATGATCCAAATGCAAGGTCCATCCTTAATCCATACCAATCAAGTCAAGTCAATCTTGCACAAATGATCCAATCACAATCAGTGGTCTTGATTCTTGTCTGGTCGTAAACCAAGTCGATCAGTTAATCAATCAATTGTCTTATACAAGATGTTGCATTGTCGAAATCAGACCAATACACGCGTCTTACACGACATGCTTCATTTCCTGAAACCAGACACTATCCTTCGTGTTTGCTCTAGGGATCTATCGTTCCCCACCATGACAACACGCCTGTCGTGTTGGTCTAGGGATATATCGTTCCCCGCCATGACAACACTGTTGTATATCATTATCAGTATATCGTTGGTTTACCGCTTGACAGGGGCAATACCTTGTTTGTTCTTGTGTCATTTGCGCATACTTGCTTGCTTGCTTGTGTGTGTTATCATTTTCTCTTGCATCACGTATCATTTGGCTCTTTCTTCACCCATTTTCTTCAAACTTAACCTTCTTCATCATGAGATTGTCCGTCTCACGCCTTCTGCCTTCTTCTTGTCCAATCTCCCGAGGGGGCATCCTATCGTCATTAAACTTGTACCAGGGGCAAACTGGGGCATGTATCACTGTCAGACTATCGATTTCTTTGAAGCAACGCGTAAACTGCATTGCATCAAAGAGGGGCAAAATGTATACGCCTAAAAATGACATGATTCATCCTAAATAAATATTCTAAATATTTATTCCATTCTTCTATCAATTAAATAAATATTTTAAATTTATTTAATCGATTCACTGTTCCATAATTAAATAAATTCAATTTATTTAATTAAAATTCTTCTAAATATCCTACACAATTAAATAATCATAAATTATTTAATTAATCCAAATTCCTCTATCCTAAGTTCTAAATTCAAAAATCCACCTCACCTTTACACCTCACCTTTCCACCTCACCTTGTCCACCTCATCAGGTTGCACATGTAATTAAATATATTTCATATTTAATTACCTATTTTTCTCTCACCCACATGGCCTATTTCTTCTCAAATCAGAAGTTAGTTAACTAATCAATCAAATCTGTTAACTAATTAGTCATTTGAGTTCACTGGTCAATCTATTCTGTTGACTCCTCAATCAACCCAGTTCACTGGTCAATCAATTCAGTCAGTTCCACAATCCACTCTTCTAACTGATCAATCAAGTCTGTTAACTGTTCAGTCAATGGAGTTAACTCTCCAATCAGTTTTGTCACATCCCCCCTTTCATGATGGAGCTGGGACACTTGTCACATTTCCATTGGTTGCACATTCCTCAACCATTCTCAGCCATTGATCTTCATATCTTCTCTCAACCGTTGATTCCCTTTCTTCCAAGTCTATAAATGAAGCTTCATCCTCCCATTCTAATCATCCAGGCTTTTGACATCGTTACTCTGCAGAAATATCACCAGCGCGCCTTTGGCACCCTTTTGTCATCTGCAAGCTTGAGATCACATACTTGCATTGGAGCTCATCTTCATTGCATATCACCATAGCCATTCACCATCGACTTCCTAAAAATAGCTAAAAAGATTGCACTCTTCGAGGGCTCATCTCATCTGCAAAAGGACGATTTGTGATAGGCGAACAACAGAAGTTTCGAAACGGGAGAGGTTTGCACTGTGTTTGTTCATTGCTTTGTTTATTGAATCCTTCTTGTTTCACTATTCTGTTGATGTTTGGGTCTTGTTTAATTCATTTGATTGATCACTATTTTACCCTTACAAGTAGATACTTGGGTTCTCAGTGGTGATTTCAATGCCATCCTATGTTCAGAGGAAAAGCAAGGTGGCAAAGTCTCCTTTTCTACTGGTATTATAGATTTTAGAAATTTGTGTGGGGAGGCAACATTAGCAAACATTGTTTTGAAGTCTGGGTGGTTTACTTGGAATAATAAGAGAAGAGGGGAAGAAAATATCTTGTGTAGGTTAGATAGATTCATGCTCTCCTCAAACTGGTTATTATCCCCTATATTCTTTTGTTCTAGGGTAGTGCATTATGGTGGCTCAAATCATTGGCCAGTGGAATTAATAATGAATAAAGGCAAAAAGCCTCAGGGATGTCCTTTTTAAAATGGAATCTTTTTGGTATGAGCATCCTGATTTCAAAGACTCATTGACAAAGTGGTGGAAGGTAGATATTAAAGGATGTAACAGATTCATTCTTCAGAAAAAACTAGCTGAAGTGAAGAGACAAGCTAAGGTCTAGAATAGGGACATCATGGGTAACATATTCAAAAGAAAAAACAAGGTGGAATTAGAATTATAGAAGGTAGAGGCTGATATCTCAATTAGGAGGTTTTCTTTAAGGAGTCGAGAAGCTTAGAACTTTTAATTATGGAGGAACATAACAAAGTTTTGAGGATGGAAGAGATCTATTGGCAACAAAAATCTAGAGTCAAATGGTTGAAGGAGGGGGATGGTAACACATTTTTTTCATTTGGCCACAAATATAAGGAGATAGATTAATAAGATAGTTAGTATTTAACTACCTTCAAGAAATGTTGTTGAAGATATGGAGGCTATCAGAATGGAAGGAGTGAAATTATTCAAAGAGCTATTGGACTCAGCCCCAGAGGAAGACAATGAAGTGTAAGAGAATCTGCTAAGGAATATCCCTTGTCTGATTAGTGGAGTGCAGAATGAGATACTTATGATGCCTTTCTCAATGGAAGAGATCTGCAACACTATCTTCTCTTTGGGTGCCAGAAAGGCTCCGAGATCGGATGGTTTTTAGACAAAGTTTTTTCAAAGTATTGGGAGGTAGTGGTGGGTGATGTCTGGAAGGTAGTGGAGGAGTACATAAACAAAAAATAAGTTTTAAAAGCTTGGAATGCCACATACGTTGCCTTGATCCCTAAGGTTAAGAATCCAAATTTTTATGATGAATTCAGACCGATTGCCTTGTGTAACACAACATATAAAATTGTTTCTAAGGCCATGGAAGTCAAGCTTATGAAATGCTTGAGGATTATTTTTGAAGAGCAAAGTGGATTTCTAAAGGGTAGACAGATTATGGATGGCATCATCACAGTGCATGAGACTATTCACTCAATCAAATTAAAGAAAAAGAAGGCATGGTCATTAAATTAGACATGAATAAAGCCTATGACAAAATCTCATGGGATTTCTTGATTAAAGTGATGCAGAAGTTTGGATTTTGTGAAGATTGGTGCAACTGAGTATATCTTCAGTCTCATATGCTCTGCTTATTAATGGTTCCCCAACTGATTTCTTTCAAACCAAAAGGGGACTACAATAGGGTGATCCACTCTCCCCTTTTTTATTCCTCATTGTAGCTGAGATCCTTGGTAGATCCATGAATAACAAGATGGAGAGAGGTAATTTAAAAGGGCTTCAGGTCTCTATAGGGGTAAGGAATGTTTCTCACTTGCAATTCGTTGATGACACTCTTCCATTTGGAGAAGCCACCGCAAGAGAATCTAATTCTATCAAGAAAATCCTAATGCAATACAATTTAACAGTTGGACAAAAGGTGAATTCACACAAATCGAGAATCTTCTTTTTAAAGAATAGATGTCAGGAAGGGTTGGAGGTTCAAAGGATTCTTGGTTTTGAGGTTGACAAGTTACCAAGCAAATATTTGGGGATGCCCCTTGTTAATAGAAGGACTTTAGAGTTAGAATGGAAGAATGTTATTGATATAGTTCATGGTAGATTGGCATCGTGGAATGGCCAATGGCTTTCGATGGCTGACATAATTACTTTGATCTTGAGGCCTCTTTGGCCTCAATCCCAATGTACACCATGTTTATCTTTTAGATTCCCAGTAAAGTGGCTAAAGGTCTAGAGGAGATGCAACTAAATTTCCTTTGGTGTGGCAGTGAGAATTCTCATAAGTATAGCCTAGTCAAATGGGATGATGTTTGTGTTGTTATATGGAGCCTAATTAGACTCGGAGGTTAAAATTACCCCACTTTTATTGGGGCAGTTTCCCCTGAATTATTTAATAGGGTCAAGGGGTAGCGCCCCTTGTGAGGGTTTGGGGGCAGCGGCCCTTGCGCACTCCCTGTCGCGATACGGGGTGGGGTCGAGGGGTAGCACCCCTGAAACCTCCAATGATTTTTTATTATTTTATTAAGGCGTCGAGAATTATTTTTCTATTGGCTGACATAAAAAACCTATTTTTGTAACTGACATAAGGCTTGATAAAAGAGGCTAAGGGTTAGGGTTTCCATTGATGTATTGTAGCATTTTGCAATGGTTTTGAGTTACAAGGATTGCTAATTATAATCAGTTTGATTTACTAGATAATAATATTGGACTCTCTGTTGGTGGATGTAGCCCGAGTTTGGGTGAACCACGTTAAAACTTGTCTCTCGCTGTTATTATTTCTGTGTATTTTTATTCCTCTATTTAATTTTATTTGCATTTAATTGATATCTTCATCAGCTAACCCTAACAAGTGGTATCAGAGTGGGTTGTGTTCAATTATTGTCTGCAGGAAGGTCTCACAGTTGAGTGGGAGTCTCACGGTTGAGTGAGAGTCTCATGGTTAAGTGGGAGCAATGGTGGATGAGGGTAAATTGAAGGTAGATAAATTTAATGGGCAAAACTATCAATTATAGAGATGCAGATGGAGGATTATCTCTATCAGATGGATTTATGGAGGCCGTTGGAAGGAATAGCCAAGAAAATGGCAACAATGACTGATGATGATTGGAATCTTTTGGACATAAAGGCACTGGGAACCATTCGGTTGTGCCTAACACCATCTATGACATTTAATATAACAAAAGCAAAGACAACAGATGAACTGATGAAAGCTTTGGCTAAATTATATGAAAAACCCTCAGCCTCAAATAAGGTATTTCTCATGAAGTGTTTGTTTAATCTGAAAATGATTGAAGGTGGATCTGTGATAGATCATTAAAATGAGTTTAATATGATTACCAGTCAGTTAACTTCTGTAAAAGTGAAATTTGATGAAGAGGTGAGGGCTCTCTTGGTTTTATGTTCTTTGCCAGAAAGCTAGAATAGCTTGGTAATGGCTGTAAGTAACTTTGTCTCTAGTTCAAATACTTTGAAATTTGATGATGTTGTTGGTGTTATCCTTAGCGAGGAAATGTGATGGAAAAGCTCAGGTGGAGCCACATCAGGTAGTGTTTTGAATGTAGAAAACAAGGGCAGATCAAAGGAGAGAGAAAAAGGTTCTGGAGGTCATGGGAAGTCATGAGGAAAATCAAAGGACAAGAGGTCCCAATCCAGAGGACAGAAGGATTGTTGGTACTGTGGGAAACCAGGTCATCTAAAGAAAGATTGCTGGTCTCGGAAGAATAAAGAAGGAGACAAACAAGAAGGAAATAAGGAGACAAATGTGGTAAGTAATAAATCTAAAGATGATGCTTTGATTCTTTCCCTAGATAATGCTGATGATTCATGGGTTTTAGATTCAGGGGCCTCATTTCATGCTACGTCACATAGAAGTTATTTTCTTGATTATGTCCAAGGGGATTTTGGGCTAGTTTATTTGAGAGATAACGAACCTTGTCAGATTGTTGGAAATGGAAGAATCACAATTAAGTTGCAGAATGGGAATCATTAGCTACTACAAGAGGTAAGGCACATTCCAAGGATGAGTAGGAATTTAATTTCAGCAGGGTAGCTAGTTGATGAAGGTTGCATTGTTACATTTACTGACAAAAATTGGAAGGTTTCAAGAGGTGCCTTAATAGTAGCAAAAGGTGTGAAAGTAGACACCTTATATCTTTGTACAAGTCATACTGTTCCTTCTACTTTAGCTATTGTAGAGAAAAAATAAACAGGTTCAGGAATAGTTGCTACAGGTTCACAGGAAGAGACTGAAACAGTTGCTGCAGGTTCTGAGATAGCACTATGGCATAACATACTTGGGCATATGAGTAAAAAAGGTATGAAGGTACTTCATTCTAAGAAAGTTTTACCAAGTCTGAAATATATTAATATAGATTTCTATGAAAGTTATGTGTATGACAAACAAATGAAAGTCAATTTTCTCAAGGATGGGAAGCAAAAGAAAGATGAAAAGTTGGAGTTTGTGCATACAGATGTATGGGGACCAGCTCAAGTATCTTCTCTCGGTGGCTCTCAGTATTATGTTACATACATAGATGATGCAACTGGGAAGGTTTGGATTTATTTCGTTAGGCAAAAATCTGATGTATTTGAAACATTTAAGAAATGGAGAAGCTTGGTTGAGAATGAGATGGGTAAAAGATTAAAATACCTCAGATTTGATAATGGTGGTGAGTATTGCAGCAAAGAATTTGAGGATTATTGTTCCTATAATGGTATTTGTAGGCAGAAAACGGTTCCAGGGACTCCATAGGAAAATGGAGTGGCTGAACGCATGAATAGGACAATAATGGAGCGTGCAAGGACCATGAGATTGCATGCTGGGCTGCCTTTAAACATGTGGGCGGAGGCTTTCAATACCGATGTATATTTAATTAATAGAGGTCCTTCAGTTCCTTTGGGCTATGGTATTCCAGAGGAAGCATGGATAGGTAAGAAGGTGAGTTATTCTTATCTAAAAACCTTTGGATGTGAAGCATTTGCACATGTAGGTTCTGAAAATAGAACCAAACTGGATGCAAAATCTAAAAAGTGTATTTTCATTGGATATGGTATTGACGAATTTGGTTATAGGCTTTGGGATTTTGAAAATCAGAAAATTGTGAGAATCAGGGATGTTGTATTCAATGACAAGGTGTTGTACAAAGATTAGTTGCAGCAACATGAGAAGAAAGAAAAGGATTATGTGGTGCTGGATGATACTCTAGATAGTGATGTTCCAGTGGTTCCTCATGCTCCACAATAGCAACAAGAAATACTACAAACTCCAGTGAATGTTAGACGGTCAACAAGGCTAAGTAGACCTCCTGAAAAGTTTTCTCGCTCTTTGTATTCTATTTTGTTAATAGATACTAGTGAACCAAAAGGGTATGATGAAGCTATGTAGGTGGATACAAAGGTTCAGTGGGAGCTTGCAATGAAAGAAGAAATGGACTCCTTGCTGAAAATTAGACTTGGGAATTATGTAAGTTGCCTGTAGGTAAAAAAACTTTACCAAACAAATGGGTTTATAGGCTGAAAGAGGAAGATGGATGTAAGAAAAGATTTAAAGTCAGGTTAGTTGTAAAAATATTTGCATAGAAAAAATGTATTGATTTTGATGAGATTTTTTCTCCAGTTATTAAGATGACTTCTATTCGTACTGTTTTAAGTATTGTGGCTGCTGAAGATTTGCATTTGGAACAGCTAGATGTGAAAACTGCCTTTTTCCATGGTGATTTGGAGGAGATATATATGGAACAGCCCCAAGGATTTGAGGTCAATGGTAAGGAGAAATTGGTGTGCAGATTAAAGAAGAATCTGTATGGCTTGAAACAAGCACCTCGGCAATGTTATTTGAAATTTGATAATTTTATGGCTGAGCAAGGCTACAGCCGGTGTAATTATGACCATTGTGTTTATTTTAAGAGGTTGGATAATGACAACTACATTATTTTATGTTTATATGTTGATGACTTGCTTGTAGCAGGGTCTAACATGGATCACATAAGAGAGTTAAAACAACAGTTAGCACAATCATTTACTATGAAGGATTTGGGGGCAGCAAAACAAATCTTTGGTATGCAAATTTGCAGAGATAGGAAGAATAGAAAACTGACTCTATCTCAGGCTGATTATGTTGAAAAGGTGTTGCAGAGATTCCATATGGAGAATGCAAAAGCTGTCAGCACACCTTTGCCTAGTTATTTGAAATTGACTAAGGAGATGTGTCCTAAGACACAAGAGGAGGAAGAAAAAATGTCCAAGGTACCATATACTTCAGCTATAGGAAGTTTAATGTACGCCATGGTATGCACGAGACCAAATATTGCACATGTTGTAGGAGTCGTAAGCAGGTATATGAGTCATTCAGTATTGAAGCATTGGAATGCGGTAAAATGGATTCTCAGATATTTGAGAGGTACATCCAATAAACACTTATGTTTTGGGGGCTCTAATACTGATTTAGCAGGCTATGTGGACTCAGATTTGGTAGGGGATATTAATACCAGGCGGAGTACTATAGATTATGTCTTTATTGTAGGTGGGACAATGGTGAGTTGGATCTCCAGGTTGTAAAAGGTGGTTGTTTTATCCACCACGGAGGTAGAGTATGTAGCTACAACAGAGGCAAGTGAGGAGATGATATGACTGCAATCTTTCATGGAAGAATTTGGTAAACAACAGGCTAATAGTTATTTATTTATAGACAGTCAGAGTGTCATACATCTTACGAAGAATTCTGCCTTGCATTCAAAGACCAAACACATACAACTAAGGTATCACTTCATCCGGTTGGTGTTGGATGATGGACAATTATGCCTGGAAAAGATCCATACAGATGAAAATCTAGCGGATATGTTTACAAAGGTAGTGACAAGGGAGAAGCTGAGCTGCTCTTCAGTTTCGGTTGGTCTTCAAGATTGAAAACAAAAAATCAAAACAACAGAGTCTAGGGGTGCTTATTTCCAGTGGGAGCTACAGGGTTAGCGGTGTTATGATCAGTCTCCAAGTGGGAGATGATATGGTGTGGAGTCTAATCAGTCTCCAAGTGGGAGATTGTTGTTATATGGAGCCTAATTAGACTCAGAGGTTAAATTTACCCCACTTTTATCAGCGCGGTTTCCACCCAAAATTTTTAACGGGGTCAAGGGGTAGCATCCCTTGCAGGGGTTTGGGGTCAGTGCCCCTAGCGTGCTCCTTGTCTGGATATAGGGTGGGGTCGAGGGGCAGCGCCCCTGAAACCTCCAATGATTTTTTATTATTTTATTAAGGCATTGTGAGTTATTTTTCTACTGGCTGACATAAAAAAAACCTATTTTTGTAACCAACATAAGGCTTGATAAAAGTGGCTAATGGTTAGGGTTTCCATTGATGTATTGTAGCATTTTGCAGTGGTATTGAATTGCAAGGATTGTTGATTGTAATCAGTTTGATTTACTGGATAATAATATTGGACTCTCTATTGGTGGATGGAGCTTGAGTTTGGGTGAACCACATTAAAACTTGTCTCTCCCTGTTATTATTTTTGTGTATTTTCATTCCTCTATTTAATCTTTATTTGCATTTAATTGATATCTTCTGCTAGCTAACCCAAACAATATGGAGCCTAATCAAACTCAGAGGTTAAATTTACCCCACTTTTATTAGCGCGGTTTTCCCCCAAATTATTTAACGGGGTCAAGGGGCAACACCCCTGGTGCGCTCGCTATTGCGATACAGGGTGGGGGCTTGGGGGCAGCGCCCCCGAAACCTCAAATGAATTTTATTATTTTATAAAGGCGTCGGGAGTTATTTTTTCTATTGGCCGACATAAAAAAAATCCTATTTTTGTAACTGACATAAGGCTTGATAAAAGTAGCTAAGGGTTAGGGTTTCTATTGATGTATTGTAGTATTTTGCAGTGGTATTGAGTTGCAAGGATTGCTGGTTGTGATCAATTTGATTTACTGGATAATAATATTGGACTCTCTGTTGGTGGATGTACCTTGAGTTTGGGTGAACCACGTTAAAACTTGTTTCTCGCTGTTATTATTTCTGTGTATTTTTCATTCCTCTGTTTAATCTTTATTTGGATTAGGGATCACACAATACAAGAATATGAATAAAGCATTAGGATCAAAACTATGCTTGAGGATATATGAGGAGAAAGATAGGTTTTGGAGCAAGGTACTACAGTCCAAATATCTTCCTTCAGGGGCAGAAGAGCTTTTCAAGGATGTAGATTCTCTCCCCCATGGCTCTAGTATATGGAATTTCATAAGAATCTATTGCAAGCTAATCTCCCCTGATATCAAATGGAAACTAGGGAGGGGCGATAAAATAAAGTTTTGGAGAGACAGTTGGTTAGAAGATAAAGCCCTGCAAGATATTAAGAGATTAAAGCCTTTGGTATCCCATTTTGAAGACAATATGGGAGTTATGGTTAGGAACTACTTGGAGGAGGGTGCTTCCTCTTTGAAATGGAGATACCTTCAGCCACTTGTACGCCAGAGTTGAAGGAGGCTTGTGATGTCCTCCAATTGAAGCTTGTTAATTGGCCCATCCTTGTAGTGGAAAGAGAAGATATGATGGTGTTGGGAGGTCATGGTAGTGGACAAATCTCAATTTGATATGCTTTTCTCTATTCTTTGGGAAATCAGGTGATCCTTCTTTTTATTTTGAGTGGAAGATTTGATATCCAAAAGGGATTTCCAAGACCAATGTTTTTTTGTGGATTGCCTTGAGAAGGCGTGCTCTTACTTGGGATAGACTTCAATAGTTTGGCAAGATGGGCCCCTCCCTATGTGTGTTATGTAGAGCTAATAATGAGACAAATGACCACTTATTCCTGCATTGTGATTTCTCTAATCAATTATGGATATGTTTCATGAGTAGATGGGGATTGAATTGGATCACTCCTCATATTCCAAGCCTTTTGGCTAGCTGGGATATGAAAATCAAGAGTCAAGGCTTAAAGTTTATATGGGAGTATTTTCCAACCTTAATGGTATGAAATTTTTGGTTGGAATAGAATAAAAAAATATTTCTTGATAAAGAGAGGGTGGTGGAGTGTATATGGGATAGAATTGAAACAACAATTAATGAGCTAGGAGAAATACATAGAGATGACCAATGGTTCATTCATCAAGGGGAAGTTGGATGGGTAGACAAGTGGCCTAGATTTCAATGGATTGAGGGTAGTAAGAAAAAACTCAATCATAAGATCCCTCCTTGTACATGGTTGTGTCTAGAGGAAGTTTAGGTTAAGTTTAATTTTGATGGGGTGGCAAAGAATAACCCAAGTAACGCAGGGGTGGAGGAGTGTTTCGAGACAAAAATGGTCAGCCTCTTGGTATTTCTACTTATGATTTTGGTAGGGACTCTAATAATATGGGAGAAGCTAAAGCCTTGTTATGGGGCATGATGATACCAAGAGAAAAAGGTTGGAAAAATTATGGATAAAGGGCAATTGAAAATTGGTGATAGGAGTAATGAAAGGAGGCAACATTCAAAATTGGAGGTTGAAATCAATACTATCAGAAGTAATTTTAAGAATCAAGTGGTTTGAGGATATTAGGTTCTCCCATACTAGTAGGAAAGGGAACGTGGTTGCAGATTGGGCTGCTAACAAAGGAGTTGAATTAAAAAGTAAAAGTGGTTGTGTCTCTATTTGTTGGTGGAATAATTTTCCACGTGAGGTTATTCTTCTAATCCAATATGACCTATCAGGGATTCCTCCCATTAATGGGATAGAGTGATGGTAGTTAGGACAACTATTATAAGGTGGCTAAACATGTGAAGTAATGAGTAGAAGTGATGGTAGTCAGGTGTGCAGTATAAGCATTGATGGAGAAGGAACAACCTTTCATTTCTCATATTTTTGCATTTATGATTTCTGAGGTGTGGCATAATTCTATGGTGTTGGTGGCTAGAGCTCACCATGTGAGCAGTAAAATGGTAGGTGGAGGGCGTGGGAAGGAGGAGGAGAAAATACTGAAGTAGAGGAAGCACCAGGTGAAAGGTAAAGAGGCGATGGTGGATTTTATGGTGTTTGTGGATTAGGAAATTAGTGACCCTATGCTCAGACACTAGATGGTTTGTTTCTAGGAGCTGGCCAAAGGTATGGCCAATTATCCAGGAGTGTGTATGCATTTGACAATGGAAAAGTTGCTTTTGGATCTGGGGTACACTAGGGGCAGATGGAATAGATTCGATGCAACTCAATCACTTTCCTATGCATCCATGCTTTCTAACAGTGGCTAGTTCATGCCTTCTTCATGATGACATTGGAGACATGGTTCCCTAGGAAGAGGTACATTTTGACTATTTTCTGAAGCACCTTCATGCTATAAAGAGGAGGTTGATTTGTCTTCAACTGGTTGTAGAAATGATTGCCAAGAAGTTGCACGTCAATCTCCTTGAAGAGGCTATTCCACTGTTCTCAGAATGATGCGACTTGGAGGAGGACAAAGACAAAGGCAGGGAGACTAAAATATCAAGTCAGAATGTGGTTTGTGAAAAATTTAATTGTGTTGTTGAGGGGGTGGAGAGGCTTACAAAATTTGCCTCAGCCCTCATAGGTATCAAACTTTCTTTAATACTTTGATAGATAGTGGGTTTGTGGGTATTAGTTTTAAGGCTTCGGAAGTTTTGTCTGGGTAATAGTGGGGTTTAATTTTCTTAATAGGTTTTCTATATGGTTTGATATCTCATCAATCGGTTAGACATATGTGGCTTATGCTTGGATAATGGGGTCTTCCCAATTTTGATGGTTCGTGGACCTAAACAAGGTAATATCATCAATTTTTTTAATTTATATAATTATTAAAATTATTTTATTATATTAAATAATTTTAAGTAAATTAATATTATTATTTATAAATAATATAAATATTCTATTTAAATATTTAAATTGTATTTTTTAATTATATATAATTGAATATGTTTTATTATTAAACTTTATATATTCATATTTTTACGTAACTAGTATACCTATTTTGGATAAATCTATGCAAAAGATATTGAGAAATATCATTTTTGAGGCATCTATTCCACTTATATCACAAATCTAGTTAAAAATAGATGCCTTGAGAATGATATCCCTTGATGTCTTTTACATAGATTTGTCTAAGATAGGTATTCTAGTAGCATCCATGTGGGTATTGCATTTTTCTTTAACATATAATATGAAGCATTTGTAAATCATCAAAATGTTTAATATATAATCTATACAATGAAAAATAAAGAATCATTTAATATTCATCAAAATGTGCCATACACATCACATAAAATGTGTAATAATCAATCATTTCACATTCATAGAAAGAAAATTGTAATAAGTACATGAAATTATCTATCTTCTAAGAACTTTAATCTTGAAAGGAAGCTAGGTGTGCAGAAAATGCTTCCTACGCTAATCTAATGAGGAGAGGGCTATGCAAAGTCAACTTTATCCTAACTATTACAACAATGTTAAACCATTAACATGAGATATTGCAGCAATACACATACACACAAAAAGTAGACAGAAGAGAGAGACAAGATATACATGGGGAAAACCCTTATGGGTGAAAAACCCCACACTCCAAAACACAGCTCAAATGTATTACAGTAAACAATAACAGATTACAATACAGTTTCAGAGCCAATGCTCTTTTAGGAGTCTTCGAATGTCGAATCTGGAGATATTCTGGCAGCATAACAGTACTCGTACCAAAGTTATCTATCTCCCATGCAAGCACCTATTTATATAGAGTTTACAAGGAAAATATGGAACCTTCTAGAGATGGGCATCCATTTTGGACTCATGCCCCAAAACCCATGCCTAAGGACACTTGTCCAACATCCCATCCCGAAGTGGGCGCCTGGTCCCAAGATAGGTTACGACAGATGCTCTTACGCACCTTACAGCTATCATAGAATCTATCATACACTGACTAAAAATATCATATTCCTCTTACATGTCATAACCTCCCTTGACCGCCCAAAGATGCCTTTCTCTCATGCAAAGATACTCACCGACGCTTGTCATTAATTAAAAATCATTTGAGGTTTCGAGGGCGTTGCCTCCGAGCCCCCACGAGGGCACTACCCCTCAACCCCGCCCTGTACCGCGACAGGGAGCGTCCCAGGGGCGCTGCCCCTGGACCCTGCAAGGGGCTACGCCCCTTGACTCTGTCTTGGGGGCACGGCCCCCAAACCCCCGTTAATTATTCAAGGGGGAAACCGCGGCTGCCAAAGTCACCAAAATTTACCCTACTGCATATACACAAGGTGCTAACTATGCCAACTCAACATGGGATAAATAAATACAACATTAGGAATTTGTAAAGGTTGAGACACCTTAATTCCCAACAAATCTCTCTTCTTGAACTTTCCATTTGGAAAGGTTTTTTTCCTTTTTCCGCAACCATAGATGTAGAGAAAATGGAAGGTGCATTTGATGGCATTGTGCCATCAATCAATCCATCTTGTCTATCGAGTGGGCCTTGGTTCAAGGTACTAAACATGTTAGATATGAGCCAATATGGGATGATGAATCAACAAAGAAGTATTGAGGAAAAAATGAGTCTTACTAGTCTTGATATAAGTGAATTTCCATTCAATAAAAAATCAAATAGGTTAATGATCAGATACAAGAACATCTAGCAAAGGCACCATCAGAAGAAAAAAAACAATTGGCAAAGGAAAAAAAAGACTAGGCATAAGTCATAGCATGATCAATCCATTTGTAAAATCTATCAAATTTGGGCCTAAAATTGCTCCATGTAAACTAGTGGGAATGATTATGATAGTGGCCTATATTAGGATTAAAGAAGCCTAATTTATTACACATATAATACAATACCTCCCTTTCGCTAGATGTCCAACACATAGGAAAAGAATTGTCTTTATTATAAGCCATCTCAACAATATTAAAATCATGGCACATAACCCAAGTGGTAGCAAGAATTGAATTAGCAATCTAGCACCACAAGGAAGATCTTTCAACAAAACCATTGGAAGTAAAAACGTTAATAATTCGAAAGGAATGATTATCAATATTGAAGAGGGTCCATAATGCTTGGTTGGTGGGTTCACATCCATGATCAACAATATGTGAATGCCACCATCTAGGAGAGAGAAAGGTGAAAACACCTTCATGAACCTCATCATGATTGCTATACCAAAAAGAACTGGCTGGCCAAATAACACGGAAAGTAGCAAAAAGAAAAAAACTAGTGATCTTGACTTCTCGCAGACAAAGAATATCTAAGTTTGTAAATTTCTAATGAGTATCTCTTACAATATACTTCCTAGGGAGGTCAGTAAGACCTTGAACATTCTGGGAGAGGTAAGTCATTGATGAGAATCAAGAGGCATGTCATCACTATATGACTCCACAAGAGAAGAATAATGATTCTACAAAAAATCATCTTGAGAAAAACTACCCATTTGAACATTTGGAACACTACCCTTTCTTTTCTTTTATCTGAAGTAATTTCTCCTTCTTCCAAATACTCATTGGTGAAGAAGAAGGACAAGCATTCATCATTGGCTATGAAGACAAAACATATGCCAATTGAGGTGTTCTGGATTATTTAAGTTGACTAGATAACTCTCCTATGAGAGGAGCCACTTCTTTCCGCTTATTTTGAGGGTTTGATGGGGCACCATGCGTCGACTTTACTTCTTGTTTTCCATTGGTAGTAGATCATTTGGTTTGAGCTCCACCATTTCTAGAGTTATGGTTATTCTTACGGTTTCATATTGTAGTCCACCCTTCATCATTTTTAGAAGGGGGAGCTTTAGAGGGTTGAGGAGAGGGCTTATTAGGAGGAGAATCCAAGGGGTAATCCTTGATCTTGTGGTCAAAAGATTAACACCTGAAGCATGTGTTCAAAAAATTGAGATAGAGAACATGCTAGGTATGACACATTTGACCAATATGAATGTCTATAGTGTCTTTCAAATCCTAAGAGAAGTCAATCTTGACACAGACACACTTTTGGGGACTAGCTGAGAAAAATCTACTAGGCTCAACACAAACAAATTTTCCAAGTGAGCCATTAATTGTGGTCAAAAAATTTCAACATGGTAAAGGTAACCCAAGGAACTCAACCCAGATTAGAACATGAAGGGATCTTTCATTAGAGACCATACAGTCTCAAGTCTGAGGTTAAAAAGCCAAAAAGTATGCATGGACAAACCAGGGGCCATGATTTAGAATGGCCTTTGCATGACTGGATTTCACAAAATGGAAAAGAAAGAAACCTTTAGTAAGGTTTTTAATGACATCCATTCAGACCCCATGTGAGACCCAAGGCTTATCAACCCATTATCTAAGCATGCTTTCGGGCAAACCCTCTTAAAAAATATCCTATCAAAGTAAAATGTTGAAGCCATTTGTAGGCATTATCAAACTTTGGGATGGGAAAAACCACATTCAGAGGAGAATCAAAATGCATACCTTTTGAAACACCTTCGTGACAAATTTTTGGGGTTGCTTGTTCATAGAAGCCATTGCTAGAAGCTATAAAACCTTCAAAACCAGCATAAACTACTAAGTTGAGATAGTTTGAGGCCATAAAAGGCTAGCTAAACAAGATCGTAATAAATACGACATACTAAACATTCTGTGCTAAATGTGTAGTATGACATCAAATGGACAACACACAAGTAGACACCAAAACCCTAGCAAAGCTCAAAGCCACTAATTAAAATTTTCATTTATAACACTTTAAATATTTTTTGATGGGAAAAATTGGTTTTGAGCCTAGACCAAGGCCAGGGAGACCCTTTCAGGGGATCTTTTCCCATGACTTTATCACCATAGACCACTTCTAGGGGGTCCCAGTCCCTAAGGCATTATTGCCTAACACTTTAAATATTTGACATTTACTACACTTTTCAAATTAAAAACAAAACAAAAGAATTACTGAAATAATGAATGATGGCTTTTTGTAGTAAATAAAATAGTTCAGAAGTAAAATAAAATAACTCCAAGTAAATAAAATAGATTGAAAGCATTTTTGTAGATAGATGTATTTAAGATATCTATACTGAATATATTTATATCAAAATTGATATCTTGGATAGATTGACAAAGTTTTTTCGGTTTGTTAGGGTTTTTTGGCTTTGCTTGTGTCTATGTTGAATATTGTTACAAATAACATGACTCTTTTTATTTAGACTACATTTAATATGACCCTCTTTAGGTCGCTTTGATTGTAGGTGACTTTCATTCCCTTTAGACGGCCTTGACCTTTCATTCCTCCACAACTACTACTGCTGGAGTTGAAGGTTCGACGATGAAAATCAATGCCCCCTCACCCAAGTGACCCTACAATTTTTTTCCCAAGGTGTTCCATAAGGTAGGTCTCCTAAAACACCACTAGATGTTGTTCTTCCAATTCTTGAATTTTATAGTACATGCCACTAGTTAGAAAATGTTAACTTGATAGGGTATTTTATGGGTATGGTTCCCCTAAAATCATGCTTAAAGACTAGGTTAGTAGGGCTTGGACCTCACATGGGATCTACCTTGATTGCATGTAAAACCTTACCAATTGAAGCCAACCACACTCAGTTTGTCCTTAGCCTTGGCCCTTGTCTTGTCCATTCATCATTTCTTGTTTTCAAACCCTAGACTTGAGAATTTGTTGTCTCTAATAAAAAGTCTTTTTGAGTTCTTGTTTTGGTTGAGTTCCCTAGGTTATGCTTGTCATGTTGGAACTTTTTGAGTTAGATAGCCTCTTCTCTAGGCTTCGTGGTTTGCGTTGAACTTGAACGATTCTATTCAGCTCATCCTTAGCAACGAGTCTATGTTGAAGTGGACTTATCCAAGGACCTCAAAGATTCTATTGATATCCAAGTTGGCCAAACCAGATACACACATCATGTTCAATATATGAACCTTCTGAATAGATGTTATTTGAATAAATCCTTAGAATACAAGATTCAAGGTTACCCTTTGGTGTCCTCGCGTCCAAAGCCTTCTGCACAACCTTCTTCTAGGTCGCCACCTCCTTCTAGGTCGCCACCTCCTTCAAAAGAAGAGGAAGGTTGGTTTACAATTGTTAATTACAAAGTCAAGAACTCTGGTAACAATAAGCCTACTCCCAAAGATTTTGGCTCTAGGATTTAGGGTTTGAGGAATATTTCAAAACCTCCAGATTTAGGTAAACCTGCATTATCCTCCCCACATGAGACTTCTGGCTAGGCAAACGTTGAAAGATCCCTACTCGTGGTAGAAACCTTGTCTTGGCCACCAGCTATTAATGCCCGACATGCTTCCCCTCCTCTTGCTAGATAAAGGATGTCTTGTAGCTTGCCAGGGCAAGTGGAAGAGGGAGAGTTTGTGTCAAAGAAATGGAATCTAGTCTAGCTACACTTTTGGATTGGAAGTTTTGATGCCAATGGATCCATGTTACATAATATTTATTTACTCTTGATGATCTATGGATAAAAAGGAAATGACTCTCAACACTCATTTATAAATTATATTTCCTATAATGTCTAAGGTCTAATGGAACTCCCACATAAATACTTCATTTGTGATACTCAAGTTCAATATCCAAGTTTAGACATTCTCTATTTAAAAGAGGTTAAAGTTTTTGGTTTTTTTCGTTCTCTTGCTTGCCACATTATTTGGCCTTCCAACCATTTTTTGTGTAGTAATCATGAAGCAGGTTAGGGTGGTGTTGTCACCTTTCTCTCTCCCATGTGGCACCAACACTTGGTTGATTCAGCATGTGAGCCCACCAATTGAGCATTATGGGTTCTTTTCAACATTAATAGTCATTCCTTTGGAGTTATTATAATGTTTATGCTTCAAATGATGCTATGGAGAGATCTTCACTATGGAGATGGATCACTAATTGAATGACTACCACCACTTGGGTTATGTGCAGGGATTTTAATATGATTGAAATGGCTTATGATAAATGTGGGTTCTTGCTTATGTGGTGGATAACTAGTGAAAGAGAGGCTTGGTTTTTCATGCGTAATAAATTGGGGCTTTTTGATCCCAACATTGGCCACTACCAAGATCGTATGACATGGTACACCTAGAGAAATATAAGAGCTAGCCCTAATAGGGTATTGAAACGTTTGGGTTGAGCCATGATGTCATCTCAATCCTTTTTTCCTTTGCCAACTATTATTCCTTACCAGTGGATCCTTTGTTAGACGTTGTCCTTTCAGACCATTTTCCAATAAGATTTCATACTGAGTGGCAAGTTGCTAAACCCAAGGTCATGAAGACACAATTTGTCCTTAACATGTCACTTCTCAATCACAAAGCCATGTCAACTCATATTCAATGTGTCTATAATTTAGAACCACATCCTATTCATGGGGTCAGTTGGATAACTTGGTAGAATGATACCATAGCTCGTATTTCCTATTTTCTCTATATTTATGAGTGTTAGATGGCCCATTTTTGCAACCACTCTTACAAGGATACCACCTTTGACCTCTGCCAAGCCATCGCCACTTTGGAAGCACACTTATTTGATTCTACCACTTAGCTTTGTGTGGCTTAGCTACACTACCAAAAGTAGGTTGTAGATGCTCATACAATGTGGGGGCTCAAATCAAAGTTTGACTTCACTGGCTCAAGATTGGGGACAAAGTTTTGAATAAATTTTTTAAGGCTTTGCATGCTCATCATACTTCCCAATCCATTAAGAAAATTAGAAAGAGGCTGCAAAAACTCTCAAGAAGGAGATTCTTGATATTCTTTAGGCTTTTGTCTAGCACTATGAGAAAGTTTTTGCTACTCAGGAGTATACTCAAGCTAGGTCATCTACTTTATAGCAGTACCTCAATGTGGTTCCTTACTAGGTTTCCAATTCCCAGTGCATTCTTTGTGATTAGCTTCTGACCAAAGAGGACTTGCGGGAGGTTCTCTTTTCAATGTCTAATGACATAGACCTTGGTTTAGATGGGTTTCCTTGTTTATTTTAAGTCCTTTTGGTATATTGTGGGAAAAGACCTTCATTAGGTTTATTTGGAATCTTTTCATTCCAATTCCTTATAAAATTTAATTAACAAAGGAAATATCAAATTCATACCTAAATTTGGTGATCTTGAAGAAATTAGTTAGTGGCAATTGATCACTTTGCTGAATGTCTCCTACAAGATCATCACCAAGGCTCTAGCTCTCAAGCTTCACCCTATGTTTCCTTTGCTAGTTCATCCTGAATAGATAGGTTTCATTAAATCCAAATTTATTTTGGATAATATCATTACTGTGTGGGAAGGGATGGAATGGTCTTGGTGCTCCTAGCAACCAGCCATGTTTATCAAAAATTGAGTTTGCCAAGGCCTATGAATGCATTGAATGACCGTTTATCCTCACCATTCTCTAGGCACTTGGGTTTGGGCCTCATTTCATCCAGTCTGTTTAGATGTTTTCTAATGTTTTATCTTGCATCACCATTTTTGGTTAGAAATCTAAGACTTTTGGGATTCATTGGTCTATTCTTCAAGGGTGCCCCCTTGCCTTGGCTCTATATGTTCATGCTACTGAAGGATTTGGTTACCTCCTAGCTTATGCAATTTACCAATCTCTTTTTAAGGGGATATGTCTCCCCAACTCTTCCCTATAGTTGGTTAATGGTCATTTTATAGATAATTCTTTTCTTACCCTCATTGAGGAAGAAAATAATGTCAAACAAGCCCTTCAGTGCTTGGACATTTTCTTCTAGGCCTGTGGTTTAAGCATTCAATGTAAAATAACTCAGTCTTATAAATAATCCTTTCTTCCCAAGCTACCTTGGCTTGACAACTTTGGATGGAAATGGATTGAGTATGGGGAGGTGTTTTATTTTTTGTGCATTCCCTTAACTTTTCAAGCCTCTCCTTTTGAGCTATGGGAAGCTATGATTGATAGAATTAAAAAAAAAAATTATTGGATCACCAAGCCTCTCTCTAGTTGGGAAGTTCTAAACTTGTTTTGAAATCTTGGCTGCTAGTCATGTTTATTATTCTTCTTGTTGGGTCCTCTCTAAGGCATGTTATATTAAAATTCAAAAATTACTTAGATTTTCTTTGTTGGGAATTAAGGTGTCTCAACCTTGCAATTCATAGCATTGATTATTTTGATTATTTATTTATTTATTTGCCTAAGATGTAATTTATGTTGCACATCTTGTTTTGTCATTTAGTGTGAAGTGGCATGGTGAGTTGTCACTCAACTTGTAATCTGACTAGGATGGTCAACTCATCCCATGTGGAGGATAGGCATCCCATATTGTGGTAGAGGTTTTCTACCATGTGTCAACATCTTGTGAAGTTTGTAAGGAGTTATGACACGTAAGTGTTATGACGGATTCCTATGATAGATTCTATGACATGTAAGAGCCATGCATGGAAGATTCTAGGACAGGTAAAGACAAGTGTCGAAGAGCATCTTTGGGTGTCCAAGGTGGGTTATGACAAGTTGTAAGAGGAATATGCTATTTTTAGTCAGTTATGACAGATTCTCTTACAACTGTAAGAGCTGTCATGTATGATGGATTCTATGACCGTTGTAAGGTGCGTAAGAGCATCTGTCATAATCTATCTTGGAATTAGGTGCCCACATTGGGAAGGCATATTATGACAAGTGTAAAAACATTGTTGTAATGTTGGACAAGTGTCCCTAGGTGTGGGTAATGGGCCATGAGGCCAAGTTGGATGCCCATTTCTAGATGCTTCTCATTTTTGCCTTGTAAACTCTATAAAATAGGTGCTTGGAGTTGTAGTATGTATTGTGTATTAACAGGTATTGTTATGTTGCCGGAATAACTCCAGAAATGACCGTCGAAGACTCCTGAGAGCTTGCATTGCAAGTGTATTGTAAACTATTATTGTTTCAATAATACATTGTGCAATTTTTGGAGTGTGGGGTTTTCTCCCGTAAGGGTTTTCCCCACGTATATCTTGTGTCTCTCTTGCATTCTTGTGTTGTGTTTGCTGTTGTAATCTATGTGTTAATGACATAACATAACTGTAACTATAAGGATTTTAAAGAATTTGCATACTTCACCCCTCATTAGATTGGTGTAGGAAGTGTGTTTCGCGTACCTTGCTTCCTTTCAGTTGGTATCAGAGCTTGATCACCTTTGATCCTAGTTGTTGGGTAGGGGTTTTTTGTACTGATCTTTGATTGAGTGGGAGTCTATGCAGAGTATTCTGTAATCTTGTTGCAACAAGGAGATGGCAGACACATCCGGAAGAATAGAATTGGAAAAGTTTAATGGCAACAATTTTGAGTTGTGGAAACTCAAAATGGAAGACATGCTTGTTGATAGAGACTTGTGGGAAATAATTTCTAGTACAAAACCAATGGCAATGGCGCAAACAGATTGGGATCTCAAGGATCGGAAAGCTAAGGGTCTTGTGAGACTCTGTCTAGCTAACTTTGTCTTATTAAATGTCCACGAAGGGAAGATCGCAAAAGAACCATGGAAGAAGCTGGGAGATGTTTATCAGGCCAAATCCCTAGTGAACAAGCTATTCCTAAGAAAGAAGTTGTATTCTCTAAGGACGGAAGATGGAGGATTGGTTGTACATCACCTTAATGCCTTTAACATGCTAGTTGCACAGTTGAGTTCCGTTGGTGTGAAGATGGAGGAGGAGGATCGTTGCATGACATTGCTGTGTTCTTTACCAGATTCGTGGGACCACCTTGTGATGGCCTTGGGAGTACCACTACCACCTTCAAGATGGATGAAGTGGTTTCTTCGCTGTTGTCTAAAGAAATGTAGAGAAAGTCTTCCAAAACAACTAAGGAGGCTCTTGCAGTTCGTGGTAGGTCCAAGGAAAAAGAAAAGAAGGACAAGAAGAAAGAAGACAAAGGTAGATCCAAATCCTGTGGCAAATCAAAGTCTCCTGGAAAGTCCAAGGCCTTATGTTGGAAATGCGGCAAACCTGGTCATTTCCGCAAAGAATGTAAAGAGGAGAAAAAGAAGAAGAAGAAAAACCAAGATTCTGACTCCGATAAGTCCTCTCAAGATGATGGAGAAGCGTTTGTTACTACCTTGGAAACACATGCATTTGAGGATGTGTGGTTAATAGATTTTGGTGCATCATTTCATATGACATCCCACATAAACTGTTTCTCAAAGTACAAAAATTTTGATGGTGAGAAGGTGTACCTGGGTGATGATTCTCACCTAAAAATAGTTGGCCGTGGAAGAGTCTTGATTAGATTCCCTAATGTTTGAGTGCATATCCCTGGGTTGGCATGAAACTTGTTATCAATAAGAAAACTGAATCATGTGGGTTTGTAGGTTATTTTCTCGAATGGAGAATGCAAGATGATGAGAGGAGTTATGGTGTTGGCTAAGGGTGTTTGGATTGGCACTCTATTTCAGCTTGATGCATGCGCAGTCTAGTGCAATAGTGCCTCTATTTTGAAGAAGAGAGCTTTAGATTCTTCATCCTCACCATTGGAACCAGCAGCCAAGAAGATTGCTGCATCTACTTCCGATGGTCATGCATTCTAGGTACCCAAGGGTGCTCATTCTATGGAAATGAAACTTCCTGCTGAGAAAACAATGTTATGGCACCAAAGGCTTGGCCATATTGGTGAAAAGGGTTTGAAGACCCTAAAAAATAAAAACCTCGTTGAGGGTATGAATGATTGTAACCTTGAGTTTGATTTATGCAAACATTGCATATATGGAAAACAAAATTGTGTTCAGTTTTACCATAGTTCTCACAAATCTTCTGAGGTGTTGGATCTTATTCATTCTGATATTTTTGGTCCTATTAATGTTCCTTCGATTTTGAAATCTGTGTATTTTGTTTCATTTATTGATGACTATAGTAGAAGGACATGGGTATATTTCCGTAGGAGTAAATCTGAAGTTTTTGCAAGATTCAAAGAGTTTAAGGCTCTTGTTGAGAATTAGAAAGACAAAAAGATTAAATGTTTGAGAACTGACAATGGTGGTGAGTTTTGCTTAGTAGATTTCGACAAGTTGTATAAAGAACAAGGTATTGAGAGGCATAAGACAACTTCATACACCCCTCAACAAAATGGAGTTGCAGAAAGAATGAATAGAACATTGATGGAGAGGGCTTGGAGCATGTTAAGTGGAGCTAGCCTAGAACAAAAGTTTTGGGCTGAAGCTATTGCTACCACTTGTTACCTAATTAACAGGTCTCCTACATTGGTGCTCATTAACAAGACCCCTATGGAGGCATGGTCTAGTAAGAAGCCTTCATTGAGACATCTCCAAGTATTTGGTTGTGAGGCATATTGGTGCAGGATCTCCTAATCCACAGTGGCCTCCATGAGGCATTCAACTATTTGATGTACATTTTGATGTTTCCAATAAAGTCCTATAAGACCATTCATGTAATAAGGTCTATTTGACCAATGCATGTCATTTTAGTTTGTATCTAGGTTTATGTTGTAAGTCCCAAGGACATTTGTCGATCTGTAATCACAAAGGTTGTTAGGCAGTTGGAGGTTGTTAGATCTCCCAGCCGCTTTGAGTCAATTCAGTACTACTGAGGGCAAGTAGATAAATGCCCAAGATCATCGAATGTAATCAGTCAAGAGGTAATAGAGATCAGAGATCAGTGTGATTTGTAATTGAGAAATGGAGCATCTGTGTGTACATTTCTGAAAGGCATAATAAACAAGTCCTATTCTATGTATCTTTTTATCTTTCAATTTCGTTAGGTTTTCTCTGTGCAATCGATTTACTGTTTTGTGGCCGAGATGGATTCTTAATCCATTCCACCAGTTAGATTTCTTTGAAATTTGTGGAATGGCTGTATAATTTGTTTTTGTGTTTTTTGTTTTGTTCATTTGTGTTTGCAGAATCGCGTACAAGATGCATTGATAGATCCTAGCATTTGTCATGTGCTAGATTGTTGGAGAAACAGGTCTGTGAAGCTACAGGGTTTGCAGAGGTTCATATCGGTGAAGATTCGTGTTGTTTCATTGGGTATACATTCTATGTGTATATCGCTAATGTATGTTGGTGGTCATTTCATGTGTATCTTGCAGTTGTATGTTCGTGTGTATCTCGCAAGTGAATATTGCGGTTGTATGTGGTGAATGTGCATTTCGTATGATACAAGAAAAGTCAACAGTCAATCTCACCAAATGCATATTCTGAATGCATGTTTAGAATGTATCTTCCAAATGTATATTGAGAATATGCATTGCACACATACATTGTGTTAGATACAAGAGGTGACCGGCAATGATGGCGAAGGAAACTGGTGACCACAAGTCGGCAAAAGTATATACAAGCTATTCTATCGGTGTATCGGGAGCACATACAAAGCGCTCACCGACGAGGAAGGTCACACCGACAATGCATGTCATCGGGAAGAGTTGGTGCATCGGCCTAAGTCTATAGGCATTCGCAGATGAAGAGAGTTCCACCGACGAGTGTGGTTGAATGTATATTACGAATGTATATCACAAATGCATGTGGGAATATACATTGAAGAATGCATCTCTCGGCAAATACAAATGTTGAAGTATCGGCACATCAGCTAAGGTTTATAAGTGTTCACTAATGCGAATGGTCTTGCCGATAGGCGAGTAATGTGAAGACATACAATGGTGAATGTATGTTAAAGTTTTGGCTCCTCATCATATTGGTATCAAAGCTCAGAAAAAGGTCTGGGCAGTTGTGTGTTTGATTCTATCATTGAGAAGGCAGAAGTAGAAGAACTGGGAGTTAGCAAGATGCCTCTAAAAAATGCTGGTACTACTAGAGAGTTCCAAGAGATGAAGGAAAAGCATGCTAGAGAGATGAGGGAGGTGAAAGAGCTTGTCAAAGCTCTTCAAGCCAAGGTTGCAGCCTTAGAGATAAACAAAAGAAGGGAAGTGGAAGAAAGTGAACCAGAAGAAGAAGCAGATGGTGAAGAGTATGAGGATGTAGAGGAAGATCTGGATGCTGAAGATCAGAGATTTTCAAAACTATTAAGGGCAGTCAAGAATGACAAACCTAAGGTAAAGATTGATGTTCCAAGGTATGGTGGAAGTTTAAATGAGGAAGAGTTACTTGATTGGATTGCTGCATTAGATAATCATTTTGAATGTGAGGAGGTTCCTGAGGAGCAAAAAGTAAAGATTGCAAAGACCAAATTGGGAGGTCATGCCTTGGTATGGTGGGATTACATACAATCAGAGAGGAGAAAGCAAGGTAAGTCAAAGATTTATTCATGGGACAAGATGGTAGCAAGAATCAAAGGTAAATTCTTACCTAAGGATTATGAAGTTCAAATGTTTAAAAAGCTTCAATTTTTAAGACAAAAGGAAATGGATGTGAAGGCATATACTGAGAAATTTTATAAATTGAGTATGAGGTCTGGTCATCATGAGAATGAGGTTGAAAAGATTGCTAGATACTTGGCTGGTTTGAGATTGAACATACAAGATGAATTAGTTTTGGCTAATCCTAGGAGTGTAGAAGACTGTTATCAAATGGCAATTAGGATTGAGGAGAAGATGAAAAGGAGACAGGATAAGTCCATGAGGGGAAGAGGTAGCAATATAAGGGGGAGAGGATCAGCCCCTACAACAAGACAAGTCAATGAGTATCAAGAAGAGACTAGTAAAGGACAAGAGCAGTCTGATTTTAGGGGTGGATGGAAAGGCACAAGAGGCAGATTTGGAGGTGGAAGAGGTTTTAATACATTTTTAGGAAAGTGCTACACTTGTGGTGAGTTTGGTCATCCATCCTTCAAGTGTCCTGAAAAGTTTGGTGCTACTTCAAGTGGTAATGAAAGAAGAAGTGAAAAGAGAGTTCAAATTGTGCAAGAGGATACAGGGAGTGTGACCTCACCTGTGCTGAATCTTGATTCAGAGGTAGGAGAAAGTTTGATGATCAGAAGGACAGTGTTGCAAACATCTAAGCAGGTAGATTTGAGCCAAAGGAGGAACTTGTTCAAGACTACATGCAAATGTAGAGGTAAGGTATGCAAGGTAGTAATAGATTTTGGTTCAACAGATAATATGGTATCTCACGAAATGGTGGATAAATTGAACATAGAAAGGATTCCCCATCCAACTCCTTACAAGGCATCTTGGGTGAGTGATAATCAATCACTTTTGGTATATGAACAAGCATATGTTGATTTTCAGATTGGGGAATATCAGGATAGGGTTTTATGTGATATTTTGCCCATGGAATGTTGTCACCTACTTTTAGGTAGGCCATGGCAATTTGATAGGAGAGAATTGTATGATGGATATGCTAACACCTACACCTTCAAGAAGGATGGGAGAACTTTGTGATGACATGATTGCAGGAGGATACTGAAGCAAAGAAGGTAGCCAAGGTCATCTTGATGGGAAAGAAAGAGTTTGTGCAGATCAATGCAGAAGGGACAAGGACAGTTGAGGATACCTCAAGGAGTGGGGTTGCTAAGGAACAAAGTTTGAAGGTGATTTCAGTTTTTGGTGATGGAGATCATATGGTTCAACAGAAGGTCAAAGAGCAGGTTTACAAGCAGCCACAAGTTGATTGGAAAGACAAGGATGCTATCATAGTAGGGACAATTGATTGTCCTCTAGAACCAACAAGAGTTGAAAGGCAAACATATTCTGCCATAACAACAATACAAGAAGCATTAACCAAGGTTTCCCATGCAGGTGTTCAGACAGAGATGACAGTAAGAAAGAATGGCAAGCAAAGGGTAGGTCTGGTGGCAAGCAGTCACTCATGGCAAGGTGTGAGTAGAGCATACAAAGCTGGGCATGAGTCTTTGATTCCATGGGAGCAGGTTGCAGTCTAGAGATCATGGGGAAGACATGAGACAACAGAGGATAAAGGTAGAGCAAAACAAAGACTTAACTCATGGGGCATGAGTTCTTTTCTCAGTGGGGTGTATGGTGCAGGAGCACCTAATCCACAGTGGCCTCCATGAGGCATTCAACTGTTTGCTGTACATTTTGCTGTTTCCAATAAGGTCCTATAAGACCATTCATGTAATAAGGTCTGTTTGACCAATGCATGTCATTTTAGTTTGTATCTAGGTTTATGTTGTAAGTCCCAAGGACACTTGTCGATCTATAATCACAAAGGTTGTTAGGCAGTTGGAGGTTGTTAGATCTCCCATCCGCTTGAAGTCAATTCAGTACTATTGAGGGCGAGTAGATAAATGCCCAAGATCATCGGATGTAATTAGTTGAGAGGTAATAGAGATCAGAGATCAGTGCGATTTGTAATTGAGAAATAGGGCATCTGTGTGTAAATTTCTGAAAGGCATAATAAACAAGTCCTATTCTGTGTATCTTTCTATCTTTCAATTTCGTTAGGTTTTCTCTGTGTAATTGATTTACTATTTTGTGGCCGAGATGGATTCTTAATCCATTCCACCGGTTAGATTTCTTTGAAATCGGTGGAATGGCTGTACAGTTCATTTTTGTGTTTTTTTGTTTTGTTCGTTTGTGTTTGCAGGATCGCGTACAAGATGCATTGATAGATCCTAGCATTTGTCATGTGCTAGATTGTTGGAGAAACATGTTTGTGAAGCTACAGGGTTTGCAGAGGTTCAGATTGGAAAAGATTCATGTTGTTTCACTGGGTATACATTCTGTGTGTATATCGCTAATGTATGTCAGGGGTCATTTCATGTGTATCTCGCAGTTGTATGTTCGTGTGTATCTTGCAAGTGAATATTGCGGTTGTATGTGCATTTCGCATGATACAAGGAAAGTCAACGGTCAATCTCACCAAATGCATATTCTGAATGCATGTTCTAAATGCATATTCTAAATGCATGTTTCGAATGTATCTTCCGAATGTATATTGAGAATATACATTGCGCACATACATTGTGTTAGATGCAAGAGGTGACTGGCAACGATGGTGAAGGAAACTGGTGATCGTAAGTCGACGAAAGTATATACAAGCTATTCTATCGGTGTATCGGGAGCACATACAAAGCGCTCACCGACGAGGAAGGTCACACCGACAATGCATGTCATTGGGAAGAGTTGGTGCATCAACCTGAGTCTGTAGGCATTCATAATGAAGAGAGTTTCACCGACGAGTGTGGTTGAATGTATATTGTGAATGTATATCACAAATGCATGTGGGAATGTACATTGAAGAATGTATCTCTCGGCAGATACAAATGTTGAAGTATCGACACATTGGCTAAGGTTTATAAGTGTTCACTGATGCGAATGGTCTTGCCGATAGGCGAGTAATGTGAAGACATACAACGGTGAATATATGTTAAAGTTTTGGCTCCTCATCACATATGCACATGTGCCGAAGGAGAAGAGGTCCAGAGAAAAGGGTATTTAAATGTATCTTCATTGGTTATGGTCTTGGTGTGAAAGGGTACAAGCTATGGGATCCAGTGGCTGAAAGAGTTCTGTATAGTAGAAGTGTGATCTTCAAAGAGCTCAATCTTGCTTCTGTTGTTTTACAGCCAGAGAAAGAATAAAAGAAAGATGATGTGGTTCAGCTTCCTCCCACCCTTGAGAAAGTTGAACCGAAGACACCAGTTGGACTAGATGATGAGGAGAGCTCTAGCAACTCTGAAAGTTTAGAAGAATAAAATGAAGAACCTCAACCACAACTTGTGAGGAGGTCCACAAGAATAAGGCGACAACCTGAAAGGTTTGGTTATTCATTGCATGATTCCAGTTGTATTTTTTCTTTGATTTCTAATGCTGATGAGCCTAGAACCATAAGGGAGGCTATGGGTATGAAAGATGTAGGTTCTTGGAAGGAGGCCATGGAAGAAGAGATGGCTTCTTTGGAGAAGAATAATACTTGGAACCTGGTACCTTTGCTTGAAGGAAGAAAGCCTGTTGGATGTAAATGGGTGTTTAAGAAAAAGTTTGGTTCAGATGGAAGCATTGAGAAATATAAGGCAAGGTTGGTCGCAAAGGGGTATTCACAAGTGGAGGGAATTGACTATGGTGAGATTTTCTCTCCAGTTGCAAAGATGACATCTATTCAGTTCCTGTTATCTCTTGCAGCAACATATGATTTAGAGGTGGCATAGATGGATGTGAAGACAACATTCCTTCATGGTGATTTGGAGGAGGAGATTTATATGTCACAGCCAGAGCACTACATTGTGAAAGGTTTGATTTCTAATTTGAAGTCTCAGTTGTCAGCATAGTTTGAAATGAAAAATTTAGGGGCAGCCAGGTACATTTTAGGAATGGAAATTAGAAGAGACAGAGAAAATAAAGAACTTTGGTTAAGCCAGAGTAAATATGTGAAGACTGTGTTGGGGAGATTCAACATGGTAGATTGTAGATCATTGAGTGTTCTTGTTTCTTTGGGGACAAAGTTATCTATTAATGATTGTCCAAAGTCTCCTTCTGAGATGGAGGACATGAGCAGAGTACCTTATGCTAGTGCAGTTAGAAGTTTGATGTATGCGATGGTTTGTACAAGACCAGACATTGCTCAAGTAGTGGGAGTCCTTAGTCGAGGGTACATTGGGATGCAGTAAAGAGAGTGTTCAAATTTTTGTGGGGTACTTCCAAGTATTCCCTTGGTTACCATGGTTATCCTATAGGACCTCAGCATTCTGTGAGTATTCACGGATTTGTGGATTCAGATTGGGCACGTGACATTGACAACAGGAGATCCACCAATGCTTATGTGTTTACTATGTTCGGTGGTGCTATCAGTTGGATGAGTAAGCAGCAACCTGTGGTCACTTTGTCCATGACTGAAGCAGAGTACATGGCAGTTACTCATGCTTGTAAGGAAGCCATTTGACTTAAGAGATTATGTTCTGACATTGGGTTTGATGCAGAGAAGATTACCATTTCTTGTGACAACCAGAGTGCCATTTGTTTGGCAAAAAATCTTACTTTCCATGCAAGGACCAAGCGCATTGATGTGTAGTACCACTTTGTATGAGATATGGTAGAGGATGGGAAGGTGAATTTGGAGAAGATTGATACTTTGGCGAATGTTGCAGATTCCTTGACTAAGCCCGTGAGCACAAAGAAGTTCAAATGGTGTTCGGAGTCTATGGGCCTCTTGGCCCCTAGCAGTTAAATCCCGTCATTCTATTGGCTCTTGCAAGGTGTTTGACAAGTGGGAGAATGTTGGGAATTAAGGTGTCTCAACCTTGCAATTCCTAGCATTGATTATTTTGATTATTTATTTATTTATTTGCCTATGATGTAATTTATGTTGCACATCCTGTTTTGTCATTTAGTGTGAAGTGGCATGGTGAGTTGTCACTCAACTTGTAATGTGACTAGGATGGTCAACTCATCTCATGTGGAGGATAAGCGTCCCATATTATGGTAGAGGTTTTCTGCCATGTGTCAGCATCTTGTGAAATGTGTAAGGAGTTATGCGCGTAAGTGTTATGACGGATTCCTATGACAGATTCTATGACGTGTAAGAGCCATGCATGGAAGATTCTATGGTAGGTGAAGACAAGTGTCAAAGAGCATCTTTGAGGAAGGCAGCTTTGGGCGCCCAAGGTGGGTTATGACAAGTTGTAAGAGGAATATGCTATTTTTAGTCAGTTATGATAGATTCTCTTACAGTTGTAAGAGCCGTCATGTATGACGGATTCTATGACCGCTGTAAGGTGCATAAGAGCATCTGTCATAGTCTATCTTGGAATTAGGTGCCCACATTGGGAAGGCATGTTGTGACAAGTGTAAAAATGTTGTTGTAATGTTGGACAAGTGTCCCTAGGCTTGGGTAATGGGCCATGAGGCCAAGTTGGACGCCCATCTCTAGATGCTTCTCATTTTTTCCTTGTAAACTCTATAAAACAGGTGCTTGGAGTTGTAGTATGTATCATGTATTGACATGTACTGTTATGCTGCCGAAATAACTCCAAAAACGACTGTCGAAGACTCCTGAGAGCTTGTATTGCAAGTGTATTGTAAACTATTATTGTTTCAATAATACATTGTGCAGGTTTTGGAGTGTGGGGTTTTTCTCCCATAAGGATTTTCCCCATGTATATCTTGTGTCTCTCTTGCATTCTTGTGTTGTGTTTGCTGCTATAATCTCTGTGTTAATCACATAACATAACTGTAACTGTAAGGATTTTAAAGAATTTGCATACTTCACCCCTCATTAGATTGGTGTTGGAAGTGTGTTCCACATACCTTGCTTCCTTTCATTCTTTGGGCCTCCAATACGGGCATCAAGGCTTCCATCATGTGGCCTAGGAATTTTGTTTCCTTCCATACGAAGCTAGATGATTAGGCTTGTTTTCCATTTGTAGATAGGGCATTGGATTATTTGCTAAATGGTTCATTAGAGCCTTAGAGGGTAATGAAGCCTAGAAAATTCTCATCAGACATTGTATAGGTTTTGGTGGTCCTTCAGGTAGACCATCTTGGAAGGGCCTGGGTCTTGGCACTCTTCTTACCATGAGGGAATCCATCAAGATTTAGGGCAGTTCATTATCAACAACATTTAGAAAGTTTGGGGAGACATTAATCCTTGGATTTGTTGGGTGGGAAATGATTTTTGCATTGGCCTTTCTATCAATCAACAATCTACTTGGTGGTCTCTAGTCCTCTCTTGCCAAGACCTTCCCTTGGATTAGGTGCCATGGATCCATGCCTTGAAATTCTTTAAAAGAGGTGTTTGTGTGTTGCCATACTTCCTCAATAGAGCTACCAAGAACCTTTTTTCTTCGTCTAACATCAAATTGAAATTAAGCTTGTTAATCAAGACTAGGAGACTTTTCAATCTGTGATTGATGCTATTCCTCCCTAGATGATTCAAAAATTTGGGGTTCGATCCCTCAAACCATGGTGGAAGGATTGGAAAGATACCCAGATACACCATCTTGAAACTATAGGCCCCGCAAAGGTTATTTATGGTTGTCTCCCCATTTTCCTATGGTGGATTAGCTAAATCATCATTGGCAACTTCAGTCCTCTCTTGGGACCTAGCATTGTCAGTTCCAATGTATCTAGTCGACTATTTTGGAGCCTAAGTTGGCTCACTTTGCCTGTGCATTCTTTATCAAGGCCTTCCTCTTGGTGCTTGTTTGGCTCATATTGGTATTCTTAATCCCCGTTATCCATTCTATGGACAGATTGAGAATCTCAAGCATCTTTTCTAGTTTTTTCAAAGCCGAGAAAGCTTGGAATTGGAGTCATGATTTCTTTAGACCCTTTTGGCCTACTCCCTTTTCTTGGTACATAGTTTTGCTTGGGGACTGACCTTATCTCCCACTCAATTATACCCATATTTGGCATGCTTTCAGGGAAAAAATTCTCTTCAGTATTTGGAAAGATAAAAATATAATGTTCTTTTCTATTTGCACTTCTGATGTTCATTTTTGTTTATACACTAAAGCCATGATTTTCTCTAATGTGCTTATGTAGATTTAGATCCAAGCTAGGAAAGTTGCACTTGAGGTCGCTCATCTTTATGAGTTGTTGGACCACTAGGGGAATGCCCCTGCACTATTACCAAGGTTTCAACGTGGTTGTGACTAGTTTGCTAGGAGAGATAGAGGCTCCTCCTCCTGTGGCTCCTAGCCTCCGATTTCCAGAGATAATGTTGCCCATGGTGGTTGGTCTCAACCTTTTAGGCTACCTTCTGCATCTTCTCATGGGCGTGGTGCTCCTGGCTGGCTTGATTTTGGCAAGTTTCCTTGCTTAGAGCTAACCATTTCTTGGGTCTGTGCTCAACAACCTTCAGATGGCACTCTTAAAAAGGAAGGTGCTCTCACTAGTTGGGAGCCTATTGATGATTCTATCCTTGGTGATGTTTTGGGGAAACCTGATGATAAGGATCCTCCTCCTTCTAACATTGCTTTAGCTGCTTAGTGTTGTTTGGGCTTGGCCTTGTTAATTTGTCGTCTTTGTTTTGGACTTTATCTAGTTAGACTATGTGGGTTTGCCTTTCTACCACCGTACCCTTTTTTTGTGAATATTGTACTATTATTTATTTAATATAAAGTTAAATAGGAATATTCATTAAGAAAAATATCTATACTAATAATATTATTAAGGAAAGACATGGTTTGTTAGGGAAAAAAAAAAAGAAAAACCATCGATTTAAAAACTAAACACACCTATTTCGTACATTTAATTTTCAAAAATAACATTTTCATTATCAATTCTTAACTTCTCTTTTCTTAATCAAAACCATATTAATTGTACTTTGTATATATACATTTATTTAATTAACTTAAACTAATATAAAAAAGATTTTATTCCCTTATTAAAATTTGATATTCAAAAAATATAAATATATTAATTTTAAACATCTATAAATGATATGTTTAGAGGTGACAAATATGTTTATCGTGTGCTATAACTTAATTTACTATAAATAGTTATCTCATAGAGTCAAAGAAATTTTAATGATGATAGAAAAGAACTTAAAATGTTGAAAAGGATCTCAATACGCATAGACTATAATAGTTAAAATAAATTTAAGAAAACATTTTTCAACAAGGCACCCAATAATGCATGTCTCTTGGATTAGTTTCAAAACTAGTAATTAAACCTAAATTCCTCGATAAGGAATATTGGTGAGAATACAATTAAGAAGGTATAACTACCACAATGGACATGCTACTTTAATGTTTAAATAAACTCATAGTCATCTAAATGCTATTGACCAAAGACTCTGCTAAGAATCTCCATATTGGGATGCTTTTTCTCTGCTCCATCCAAAGTGGGTTGGTCAATTTTGGAATGGATTTGTGACCTTTTTATGATGTTCCACAGTGGATTATAAGTCTATTGTTTCTGTCAAATGGGAAATTGTGGTTCTAATTTTTTTATTTGAATGGTTTTATCTGGAAATATTTTACATTACAAAATTAAATGTTTAATTTTTTTTGAAAGGTTTTATAGTAATTTTTTATTGTTTTTAAATTTAGTGGTATAGAGAGTATGAATTTAATTAAAAGTGAATGACTAAAAGATATTTATTCTACTAAAGTAACAATCTCAAACTTATCTTTTTAAAATGTTATGAATTTCACACTCAACAAAACTTCTATTAATAAATCATTTAACTTCAAGAAACCGAAAACCCCTAAATTCTTTCCTTTTTAAATTTGATGTAGACCCAAGGGAAAATAAGATAAAACATAGCTCAACTTGAAAAAGTCGGTGACAACGACGACAATGCTAGTGCTTTGCTATCTTTTCTAAGATTCCCACTTAGTTTTATCTCCTTGAGATATGTAAAAATTGTGTTGACTTATTCTATGTTATGAAAGATTCCCGGTGATGTGTAGGGAGAATGGTTTTGAACACCTACCCTAATGTTTATATCATAAGGTAATGCTATTATTTAATTTGTGTGGAGACATGTATTCTATAGCCTCCATTAATTTGGACTTTTTGATGTGTGAGTGAAAATATTATTTTTTTAAAGAGTAGTTTGATAAATAAATAATACTAGCAATTGGACCCATAGGTTTAATGGGCACACTGAAAACTTTTGAAGAAATTATAGAATTTGTTAAATATTTTTTATTATCTATTAATTTATAAGTTATTTAATCCACTAAATTCTTATTGAAATTTCATCATATTAACTATTGTCTTCTTTCACTTATAGAGATGAACAAACATAGTTGGGTAAATGCATAAATTAATTGAATCTCTTATTGATTTTTATATAATACGCCTTAGAAACAAATGCATATTTAATCATATAATTATTTTAGTTTTATGTTCTACAACTTATATCTAATATTATGCACATAAGGCATAATTATATTTTTCTATTAAATACATACCAAGATGGCTCATAATCATTTTTATAAATATGTATGTGATATATGAACTTTTATAATATCTATCACATGATAATTCTACTAATTGGTATAATCAATAATTTACTATACATTCTATTATTGATATATAATTAATTATATTATTTCATTAATATTTAAAATATCAAGTTTATAAATAATATATATACAATGAATCAAAATAATCACATTAATATGAATATTATATTAATATAAATATTACAATTTTGTTATAATATTTGCATAGATTTAAAGAAAAAATATTATTTGTTTAACATTAAAATAAATATTGTTTGGTGTGTTTGTTTTATTCAAAATAATATTTCTCAAAAAATTTCTCATGTAAACCTAGTAAAAATTAAAATTTGTTCAACATGAAAAATAATACTTTGTTTTGATTGGTAATCACTAGATAAAAAAAATCATTGCAATAAAAAATTAACATTTATTTTCTTTTTTTTTATCATGACATTTGGTAGAAAAATAAAATAAAAAATTAACAATTTATCAATTGTCTTCTTTGTTTTTTTTATCATTTATGACATTTTGAAGAAAAATAAAATAAAAAATTAACAATTTATCAATTGTCAAAGTGATAAAGGTAAAGGGAACTTTTTTGTTTTTTTATCATTTATGACATTTTATAGAAAAATAAAATAAAAAATTAACAATTTATCAATTGTCAAAGTGATAAAGGTAAAGGGAATTTTTTTTTGTTTTTTTATCATTTATACATTTTGAAAAACAATCAATGGACAAGATTGATTTCATGGTAGTCTTTTTAATCTAGGTCCTTCATCTATATAATTCATCATGTGATGCTCACAAAGGGAAGGCTTTCAGCCTAAAAATTTAGTTTAGGTTAATTTATCAAGATGTACATATAAGTGTACATTAATTTAGATTAGATAATGATAATTGAGATTTATAAATTAGGTAAATTGTAATAGTTATTTCAAGAAAGTTAGTATAAAGGGAGATGATACTTAGTTTTATGATTTAAAAATGAATAAATTTTAATGTAGTTTTGAATCCGATGTCTTTGTATTAAGAACATGTTATAGTTTGGTATTTGCCTTAGTATCAAAGATTTCATTTATTGGGTGCATGGGCAAGTTTAGGGATCATGGACAAGTCTGTGATCTCAAATTTGTCCTACACTTGTAGACGTGTAGTATGAAATATGCAAACCTTTGTTCCCTACTTGACTTGATTCAACTTAGTTCGTTCTATTTTTTGGCATCTAAGAATTGATGATATTAATAAATATCTTGGTAGGGTGATTGTTATGTTACAAGAGGACACGTTCTCTTAGGTCAACTTGTAGAAATTTGTACTGAAGATCAAAAACAACATTTTAGACATGCATATGCTTTTAGGAGTGCTCGTGTAGATTTAGAGTCCTTTTAGTGCTCCAATTGAAGTGCGAAATGTGAATGATATGTGAATATAACTATCATATCCTAGATGTTCAAAATGAATGCATTGAATGACTTTAAATACAACGACATAGCAATAAATTTTATAAATTTGTGTTTAGTTAGCCTTAGGGAGGAAGGGTATAGGTGGGAGTTGGGCAAATTTAAATTTAAAATTTGAATTTGGGTTGGATGAGTTAATGACCGTGAAGACATCCTCACAATTGTGAACTTGTTTAAGGACATAAAAGGAGCCAAATCAAAGTGGGTAATGTGTCTATGAAATATGTGCATGCATAGATGTAATAAATAAATGGATAGGGTGAATGTATAAGGATGTGTAAACACATGAATGAGTGTAAGTGGTGAGTGTATATGAATATGTGTAATAGATAGGTAGATGGTGTGTATGTTAAAATATGAAACAAAATGAGGAACAATGCATTAAAACAAAGATCCTATTTCATATCTAACAACACCTCCGATTGAGCAAAGGGTTAGCAAAATCAAATAAAAACATAGAAAGATCTCACCAAAACTAGCCCTTGTTGCACCAACAAGTGGTGGTTATGCTCCAATAGATTTTGATGTTGAGATTGATTGTTGGTTGCTCACTTGTATAGCATAACATTACCTTCAAAGCTCTAGGCAAATGGCTTGATTGAGGATTAATTTATAGATTTTTGGATGATAGGATGAATGGCTAAGGTTTGATTAGAGATGGATGGCTAGGATTAAATATGTATGGAAATGAATGGTGGATATGTAAAGTTGGTTTGAATTTTGTGGGAGTGTTTAGTTTCAATGAATATAGATAAATCTTAGCTAGTCATGTGACTTTTTTGAATTTTGCATTTATTTATTTGTGTATAATGGATAATGATGGGATTTATTTGGATAAATGGGGGATTAAAATGGGATTTAGGAATTTTGGAGGGGGATGTGGGAAAATTAAATTAATTAAATAAATATAATTTATTTAATTAATTTGATAAAAGGGGGCAATGGATACTAAAGGGATAATCCTAATTAATTAAATAAATATGATTTATTTAATTAGTTAGTGTTAGGATGGGATTAGGATGGTGTCACAAGGTGTCAAAAGTGGTGTTAGACATGTCATTAGGACACAATCAATTTTAGGTGTTTACATTTTGCCCCTCTTTGAGATGATGTTGTGACTAAAAGAAGTAACATCATTTCAAAGAAAATAAATTATACTGATTGGAAATGGATGCCCTAGCCACTCAGAGGAGGAGTGGTGAGGAGGAATGATGTAAGGATGGGATGCCCCCTCAAGAGGACAGGTGGGTTTGAAGAACACATGTATGGTCTCAAAATGGATGAAATGGATGGGTTAAGGGAATGGAGGAAAGAGATATAGTAGATGAAATGGGTGAATGATACGTCATGCTGCATTGGGTAAGCAACCATGGAGTTTGATATAGCACTAGACATTATGTACCAAGGTATAAAGACCAGGGTGACGATGTGTCTTGTACATAAAGGATTGACACAAAAGAAAAAGGTTGCAAACAAACATATGTCATATGGCACCATGATATGGAAGACCATGATGTCGTTGTAGTGGTATGCTACAAGGACTAATGCATATGCAAGTAAAATGATAACACACATAGGCAATCAAGCAAGCATGCACAATGATATAAAGATAAACAAGGTGTTGCCATTGTCAAGCTAAAAACTGATGATTGATTAATTGATGATGAGGATAGTGTTGATGTGGGAATGCTATATCTCGAGAACAACATGAGGATTGGGAATGATATATCCCAATGAGGATTGATGATGATGATGATGATGATGATGATGATGGTATTGATGATGTGGGAACGATATATCTTGAAAATAATGTGAGGATTGAGAATGATATATCCGATGATGATGATTTGAGTTGATCAGGTTTGCAGTAAGGCTAGGAACATAACCAATGGGTGCTTTTGGATGATTTGCATAGATTACTTGGCTAGATTGGTGTGGATTAAGGATTGCTTGCACTTGAATTTATTGCTTTTATTTTCAATGAGATGGTTACATTGGATGACATTTAGATAGCCTTTTAATAGAGACTGATGACAAAGGAAACCAAGTCTAGGGGAAATGATGAAGGGAGGATTGGATGAATGGATTAAGGGATTTGTCAATAATGGATGGGATGGATGGGAGATTCATGATGGATGGATGGAGGGTGTAACATGCCAAAACTTCAATAAGACTAAAATCAAATATTTACCATGAGATAAAACATACAAGGTGAAAAATATAGAAATTTTTTCTTTCCTTAAATCAAGATTCAACATTTTACATAATTTCTTTTCTAAAACAACATGATATAATATATAATGAAGACATTTTGTCTTTACAATTACAAATATCTGCAAAAGATAATGCTTTACATAATCTTAATAAACACAAGTCACAAAGATATACTGCATCCAAAAATGTGACATCCATATCACAAGCCTCAGCATGTCTTCTACTGAAGAGAGAGAGAGAGAGAGAGAGAGCATCTTCCTAGTGCTTTTCCTCCAACCACAGATTGGCGGTCTCCCACACATCTTCCATATAGGAAGTGGACCTACCCTTCACGAAGAGTATAGACAAGGGTGACCAACGGTGATTTGCCATTCGAGTACTGGTGTTGTATCCTACATAACACTATTAATCATAAAATCCCCTAGATACCCTCTAGCTAGTATGATCATTCTGATAAGTTATGTGATCCAGATATGGTAAACCAACAATGTACGTAGAGACATGCATTACTTTGGCCAAAGATTCAATATAAATAGACGTTCACAATGAACGTAGTCGTAATGTTCACCCACCCCAACTCGACTTGGATACTATCACATCTTGCAGTTTGACTTGGTCAACTATGTTTGACTATATAGTTTATCAGCTCTAATTCAATCTTCTCGACTTCGACAGGTTTTCAAAATGCCATCTATGTTCTATAAACCTTATAGATTAACTTTCTATACAAGGATACTCATTGCAACTTTTCAATACCTGAGATCCAAAACTTATCAACTCTTATAGAACTTTAAATCGATTCATTAACTAAGATGGTTACCTTTCACAGGTTAAGCATCATAGTCTAGGAAATTATTATCTTTCGTACAAGTGAGAATAAATAAACATAATTAGGGTACTTGCCCCTTCATTTAGTAACTCTTGACATAAACTTGTCTGAGCTAAATCCATTCTAGTCGATCTAGTCTTCTTAGTTGACTTGGTTGACTAGATATAACTATCTTAATTCAGATAAAGTTGGGTAACTTATCCCCTATATACTTAGTCAATTTGACATAGATTAAACCCTATTCTTGGGTACATACAAAATATAAATTTAACAACGGCTAATCTAACAATGAATCCCTATATGCATTCTTACAAGTTAACAAGGGTCTATGACTACTCGTCATTCCACTCAAAGAGATTAATGATCCAAAAATGGTCTCTTGCAAAAAGATCAAATCTTGACTTTATTAAAGAAATTAGTAATAACTATGGTTTCTCGACATACAATCGACTCTTGATTAAGCACTCTTGTGCTATAAGTTACATTTCAACTTCAATCAAGAAATCAACAAGCTTCTTGGATTCTATTAAATATCTTAGTTTATGACTTCTCGACTCTTCTACTGTTGACCATGAAATGCAATAGATTGAGATAAAGTCATAATAAACATAAGATTTTAAACTTTCAAATCCCCTTTTGGGTTTCTAATTCTTCTAACCCTTTCTAAATTCTTGTTATCTGATGAAAAGAATTTAAGGAAATAAAATAAATCTAATAGCTCTTAGTCTTATGCACTACACAAAATCCATATACTTTAGAGAAACATGAATTATTTGCACATATATCCTTAATGAAACCTTCCATTTATAACAATACTTTTAACTATGGTTATTCTTATAACCTATATAGTTTTCTTTTTGAGTCTATGACTCATAATAATAAGATCGTTTCGACCACTAAACATCAATAATCTCTTGCATAATCATACCTTTAGAGCCTTTGATGAGTTAGTTATCCATCAAGACTATGCTTATATCAAAAGTGTCGGTTTGCATAATATCTCCATGATATAAGCATTATAAAAGTGTGTATATATATACTTCTGTCACATAGAAACAAACATCATTTTTATACTATATGCGTATGTACTCAATATTTTACGATAAATATTTTCCATATGAGCAAATATAAAAACTATAACATAGTATCATCCGATAATATAATCTATATGAACATTTTAACTGTTTACCAAGAATCTTCACGTCCATTGTGTTCTTAATATCTCTGATATTAGATAGGTATTTATACACAGCATGATATCTCTGGTTTGTTAGAGATTCGATACACGTAATCTCCTCAAAACTAGATTGATAACTAACATAATGAAATCTACTTTGTATATATATAAAGTTATGTTACCATTCAATTAAGTGTTTATTGAGAATACTATATACTCACTCATATATTACGCCTCTACATTTTCTAAAAGAGTGAGAATTCTAATAAAGAAGAATGTCATAGAATTTGGTATTAAAAGAATTCGTAAAACTATGAAAATGACTTGGCTCATACCTGAGCTTGTTTGATACAGAGATAAAGTACTTCTCCTTCTATTGGCTCCTCCAAAGCCATTCTCTATTGTAAGCATTATGCTATCCTCCCTTGGCGATAACAATGCAATCTTCTCCAGGATAACAATGCAATCTTCTCCTTCAACATCAAAGCTATCCTACTCATCATTCTCTCCTTTGATAACTATGTTATGTTCTCCTATGATAGCTGAGTTGTCTTCTATGAAAAACAATGTTGTCATCTTCTCCTCTCGACTCCCAGATGATTGAGACACCACTAATTCATTAAAAGACTTCTCCACATGCTGAGAATACTTCCACGAGGGTAGGGATGCAAAAAATGGTGAAGATGGTCGAGTAAAGAGTCAACGATAATAAAGCTTAATTATTTTCTATGAGCTATGACTCCACTACTGTAGTTAACAGCTCAGGAATCTAGTTGTTATAAAAGACCTCCATGCCATGGGTATCTCCACTTATTTAGCTTATCAAACTTCCACGAAGGCAAGCGTAATAAAGAAGGTGATAATAGTGGAGTGACGAACCTCCACTGACTCATTAAATTCCCTTCCATCTAAAACTGTCCTGCCTCTTTGGCTTCTCACTCTTACTAAAAGAGGAACTCCTTTAACAACTTTCAAAGACCAAGCCTATAATTTCTCTATTGTGGTTGGCAGGAAGAAAATGGAGTAGTTGGTCATTATGACCATCCAAGGTTGTGTATAAAGAGATCCACCTTATTCTCTCAAGCCATTATTGAGAAAATAGAGTCAAACTTGCTCTAATAAACAAGAAATGGTGGCATTAAATTTGCTTAACGACCTCCATAAAAAGCTCATACGTCAACAACTCAAAGGTTAAGACCAATAAATTCATATTAAATGAATATATAGATATTTATATATCAATAAGAAATTGATGCTCACAACATATCCTTACATTGTTTCAAACATTTGACAAGATGAGAAAATGGGTTGGGATATTCTCCCCCTTACGTATAAAGGTAAAACATGTCAATTTTGTTTTGACAACGAACAAGATTTTTTGACGTTAAAATAATAAACAAGAAACACGTTAACAATTATAACAACTACGTCATTGAAGACGTAATCAAAAACTTATTTATGACGTCAAGAACGATGTGTTCGATAGAAAGCCATCTCAGTCGTAGAATGACTATTGTTTGACCTTGATGATGTCGATTTCACAAAATGACTAGATCAACACAATAATAGCTCAAAAAGGGTTCTAAAAGACATCGACAACCTATCGAGCCAATCAATAAATTAACCACTTAAAAGCAACTTACCTCAGTCGACAAGAGTTTAACTAACTGTGGTAAAGTATACTCCATTGGCAAATGACCATTTGTAACCCAAGGTCTATTCTCCTCTCCTTAGAAGATACTCTCTCTCTCTCTCTCTCTCTCTCTCTCTCTCTCTTTTTCTTAGAGAGTTATTAAAACCTGTTATCCTACATATCACTTGCAATTCATGTAAATGGGATTAGCATATCGTTAGTCCATTCATAACCTCATGAATAACAAATTCAAAAGTATATTCTAAAATCATTACATCACATGCATTTATTCACATGACTAGAATCTAGGAAACTAATGATTTATCCTGACATTTATACCTTAATGCCAAATCATTTATCCATAGAATTCACTTCTATTTATGTAAAAGTAAAAAGTAATTTCAAGTCAAAATTAGGGATGTGACATACCTTCCCCCTTAAGATTCATCATCCTCGATGATTCAATGTATCATAAACTTAAATAAGATAAAAATTTTGTTTAACCTTGCCATGAGTAACCTCTTTGTTTCACAAGTAGCGCTTGGAATCCTTGAACTTAAAAAGCTCGATCATGACCACTCTTGGGTCCTGTTCCTGTAAAACATTCTAAGAATATAATGGTCATTTGTTATATACTTTTCAAATCTAATCATAAAGAGCATATGCCTCCTGGCAAATAAAATGATTCTATAATCAACCGAATTAATCACTTCGAGAGCTTCGAGGAGTCCCTCATATCTAGGAACTAATTTGGAATACATTCCATACTTTATGAAATGTTTCTTCTCTAACCGAGATTTGTTCATCCATTTTTGACAACATTTGCAGACTAATGCTAATCCTATCTTCTAGCTTACCCAACTTATAGGAGTTTGGCATCTTCTTCTGTCTAATGTTTCAAATGGAGTCATCTTGATAGTAGAATTATAGGAGTTGTTATAACAAACTCCATAAGAGGTGGATACTCTTTTCACGTGTAGTAACCATTCACTTCATTCACAAGTTTACCAAGAATCAAAGTTTAATAACTTTATGCAAATACGGTACTGCCATTCATTATTTAAGATACAGAGATTAACATCAACTTTCACTTTTCTAGCTGAAAAGGCTATTCATCAACTACAAATTTCATACATTTCATTCATCATTTAAATAAGCTGATAAGTAAATACAAGAGAAAGGATTAGACTTCCTTATCAAGTTTAACTGTCCTCTAAGACTCGGCATGCCCCTAATGAGAGGGGAAGCATAACTCAGCTATTTTTACCTCCAACCACGGACTTAAGCGGTTTCCCCACACACTTCCTGCTTGGAAGAAGTCCTACCCTTCAATGAAAGGTTGTGTTGGAAACTCTCTTAGTTGCCATCTGAGCTTTGGTGTGTACCCCAACTTAACTAACTCTGTTGCACTACCATGGATACCCTCCAAACAAGTACAACAACTCTGGTTAGCTAAGTGTCTGAAGTACTGTGAACTGACGAGTGCACGTGGTGGTAATGACACTCACTATGGCCATAGTTTTTATATAAATATACGTTTTGCAATGAACGTAGTCATGGTTCACTACCCTGCTCGACTTGGAGAGAGTATTAACTTGGGCTTACTGGACTAACCGTCTGCTCACATTTAATAACACAAGATTCAAAAGGTGATATCAACATAAGACCTCCTTTTAGTAGCTTACATATTAATTATATAACCCTAAAAGGGTTTGGAAATAATTTCCTACGACACAAGATTTCTTTCTTCTGTAAAGTTAAGGACATACTAAGTGCATTTTCTACAATTTACTCTCTTACACAATCCATTAGAGGCCCATCCAGGACATGATAGTGATGAACATTACATAAAACATAGTGAACAACAAAAATGTTCTTGTATAACCACCACAATAGTTTAAATCCAAAATCAAAATATAAGCAATTTCATTTTCAACAATAAGTCAAAAGATTGAGCTCAATTTTGACAATAAATCAAATGTTGACCAACTAGTCATAAATAATCAATCTTCGAAATTTGGTGGCTAGACCATTCCAAAATAAAGGAACAAAATAATGACAATACTTGTAAGTATTAAAAGGAATTTTACCAAAGATCCAAAGAAGTGCCAAAATTCAAAGGAACACATATTATGCACTACGTGACTAATTAAGTCACTAACAAGGGAGTAGATTTCTGCACTACACTTGGGTTTTCCAAAAACTTATAATGGATTAGAGTTTGTGCTACAAGCACAACCAATAAATAAGCCCCTTAAGACTTTCATTATGCACAAAAAATTTGCAAAGCAAATACATTTCCAAAGCAAATACATTTCCAAATCTTGAATTCATATAGATACTGCTCTACTCGAGCTCCTAGTCTGATTAGTAATTGACTAAGGTTTTGCCTTTATAGTCCAAGTCTCAAAATATTTCCGCTATGCAACCCCAACAAAATTGATTTTCTCTTGGAATTTTAACTCCTTAGTTGGTTATTTCTTAGCCATTAACTTGGGTAAGTGTGTTACAAATATGTGTCTAATCAGTGTTGTCATTGATGTCAACATATCCTTGTTGCCATTGGTGTCAACTGTATTCCATTTTGTTGCCTGTTTAGAAGACTGGAATGTTGAGGATATTGAGAAAATTAATGAAGATAAATGTATGCGGACCATATGGCTATGTAGAGGATTGTCTGAAGTAGCTCCACTTAAGATTTGAGAGGTCCACATGAAGATTTGAAGAAGCTATGACCATCTGAGTAGAACTGGGTTTTGGCAGTTGTTCAGAAGAGATAGAGTGACAATAAATTGGTCCAGATTGCTCTGCATTGAAATGTTATGATCTATAGATCTAGAGGCTTGTTTGGGAAGTCAGTATGTATCATCAACTCAAGTGGTTCATGGTTTAGAGGTTCGCAAGCAATCTTTCTAGTGTGACAGTCATGGTAGACAATGTTCTTGAGGTTCTGGATGAAGATGCAAGTAATTCTGGTGATTTGGAGGAGTGTGGATGTTTTTGTTGAATTCAATGTGCTTGTGGAGGTCTTTGGATCATGTGATTTCTATGTTGGAGGTTTGCATTGAAGTTTGAGCTCGTTGGTAAAGATTTTCTTCTTAGTATTGCTGTTCTTCCTAGTCTTGGCCGACCGGATGTTTTAAGCATGTTGCAAATGATCTAAGAGCAATTCTTTGGAGCATGGCATGTTGTTGGAAGAAGATTCAAGTCTTAGTTATGTTTAGCTAACAACATAGTGATTCACATGGTTGTAGTGCCGACCTTGATGTTCATTCCAAGGTTGATAAAGCATATAAATACTTGTGAATGAATTGTGGAAAGTTGTCCTTGTGCGAAAATGATAAAATCCTAAGAAAGGTACAGAGGCAAAGTAGATAAGAGGAGCAGAGGAACAAGAGTAGTAAGGTATGAAGAGATGGTGAAGAAGTCTTTGGGATAGAGCAGAAGTTTTGTGAGCTTTCAAAGGAACTGAACCAAGCATAAAGAAGATGCTATTTCATAGTTCATTCTTCCTATATTAAACATAAATTCTTGTAGGTAGTGAGCCTCCTTGAGTAGTGAGCTCTGGGCAGTGAGCCCTAAGGCAAGTACCTTTTCATTTCTTTCAAGTAATTTTAACAGGGTACAAATCTTGTGGGTTAACCCCCACCGTGGTTTTCCCTTAACCAGGTTTCCACGTAAAAATTCTAGTGTTATGTGTGTTCAATTTGCTTATGCTCATGTGTTGTTAATTCATGCTTTAATGTTTACATCACTAATCTAATTGAAAGTTGATAAAGAAGTTTAAAAGAAGAAAAATGTTAATTTGTGGGACAACTGATTCAGCCCCCCTCTCAGTTGTCCGGACTAATTCCAACAATTGGTATCAGATCTAGTTCCTCTAAAAGAAGCTTAACCACTTGAGGAGATCCAAGATGTCAACTTACAAGAAGGAAAGTCTGAGATTTGATGGAACAAATTACTCCCTTTGGAAGGTACGCATGCAATGTCATTTAGAATGTATGGGTGATGCCTTTTGGTTGATAACTAAGAATGAGTATAAGATCCTGAAGAATGGCCCTACAACTCTAGATGAACTCAGGGAAGCTGAATGCAATATTCAAACTAAAGAAGCATTATTGAGTGCCCTGACTGATACAAAATTGGAAAATGTCCTGGATTTGAAAATTGCCCATGAAATCTAGAAAAAGTTGGAAAATCTGTATGAAGGTGACAAATATGTCAAATGTGCCAAGCTACAGAGCCTGAAGGGTAAATATGAAAGGTTGGTAATGAGTGAAGATGAAAACATTACTTCCTACATGCAAAAAGTGAATGAACTTGTGACTGGTATCAGAAATGCTGGTGGAGTATTGGAAGAATCAGATATTGTTGCCAAAGTGCTCAGATCCTTACCTGCAGCATACAAGCATAAAGTTGCTGCCATTGAAGAGATCAGGATAGTAAAAACTATTACAAGGGATCAGTTAGCTAGTAAGCTCTTAGCATTTGAAATGAGTGAGTTTGGTGATTCTCTTCCTAAGTCTGAATCTGTATTTAAGGCCAATGTATATGGAAAACAAAGATATGATCCGGGTGAAATCTCTTCAGGAAGATCAAACAGATTTGCTAAGGCAAGGAAGGATCTTGAAGATGATGAAATTGAGTCTACAAAAGTTGAAGCTCTTATTGCCAAAAGAATGCCAAGAGGATCTAGTAAGTATGAAGGAAAGTTACTATTCAAATATTTTGCTTGTAATAAGATTGGTCATTTTGCCTCAAGATGTCTAGAGAAATTTTCAAATCCAAACCCTAACAGATATAAAGGTCAGAAGAAATGTTACTATGCCCAAGAAGCTAGAGAAGAAGGAGTCACAGATGATGAATCTGATCATGGAGGTTCCACTGAAGGTGATTGGGTGTTCATTGCTATCAAAGAAGAAGATCCGATGTCTACTGAATCTGCTAGCTGTGAAAATGTGGAAAGTGCCTAGGCTGCTCAAGTTGTTGAAAAGGATGAATGGGTAATTGATAGTGGATGCTCTCATCATATGCCTGGTGATAAAAGTAAGTTTGTAAGATTTGAAAAATACAAAGGTGGAATTGTGAAATTTGGAGATAACTCAGCTGGTAGAATCCGTGGCAGAGGATCCATCTCTTTTGATGGTACAAGAATAACACTAATGATGTTCTCTTTATGGAAGGACTGAAGCATAATCTTCTTAGTGTTGGACAGTTGGTTGACAAGGGTTATGACCTCAGATTCAAGGATAGAAAATGCAAAATCTTGGAAATCTCTGGAATTGAAATTACATCTGGTAATCAGACTAGAGGTAACATCTTTCATTTAAGTAGTTTTGGTAAGAGTTGCCTGATTGCTTAGATTGATTAGAGTTGGTTATGGCATAGAAGAATGTGTCATGTGAATTTTGATAACCTTGTCAAGATAAGTTCTACTCAAGCTGTGAGAGATCTTCCAAAACTTATGAAACCTGATAACATGTGTAGAGAATGTCAATTAGGTAAATAGAACAAAACTTCATTCAAGAGTAAAGAACAATTTTCAAGTGGACTATTGGAACTTACAAGTGCATACTGATCTATGTGGCCCTGCTAGAATTAGGAGTGTGCAAGGAGATACATATTTTATGTTGTTGATTGATGATTACTCCCGGATGATGTGGGTAACCTTCCTAAAAGAAAAAATCAGAAGCTCTTGACAAATTCAAGGTGTTCAAGGTTATGGTGGAGAATGAGATTGGTGTGAAAATAAAGTGTCTGAGATCTGACATAGGAGGAGAGTTTACCTCTGGTGAGTTTGATTCATTCTATGAAAAGTATGGAATAAAAAGACAGTTATTTGTTCCTAGGACTCCTCAGCAGAATGGAGTTGTGGAAAGAAAGAACTGGACCATTCAAGAAGCTGCTAGGACCATGATGATGGAAGCAAATGTTCCACAAGTCTATTGGAGAGAGGCTATGAGTACTGTTGTCTACACTCTTAACTGGGTGTAGATCAAAGGCAATTCTGGTAAGACACCTTATGAACTATGGTTTGGTCATCCTCTTACTGTGAGATATTTTAGAGTTTTTGGTAGTAAATGCTATATCAAAAGAGATGAGGATCTAGGTAAGTTTGATACAAGAAGTGATGAAGGAATATTTTTGGGTTACTCTACTCAAAGCAAGGCATACCGGTGCTTTAACAAGAGATTGAAAATGATTGTTGAAAGTGCAAATGTCAGAGTTGATGAAAGCAAAGAAGGACATTCCAGGTATTGCGGATATGAATTAGATGATCAAGATGAAAGTCAAAGTCAAGGAAGGCAAGTTCAAACCCAAACCCAAATCCAGATTGATCCAGAAAATCCAATGACTCAAGAGGATAATGCTGAAGTTGAGGAACAAGTTCAAGAAATAGAAGTTCAAGCAAATCCCAAAACTCCCAGGTATGTAAGGATGAATCATTCTGAAGATCAGATCATAGGAGATAGATTAAAGGTGTTCAAACTAGGAGAAGAATTGTTGAAGATCAAGAAGAGATTTGTTTGATTTCAAAGAGTGAACCAAAATCAGTAAGTGAAGCCTGCAATGATGAAAAGTGGATAAAAGCAATGGAAGAAGAATTAATGCAAATTGAAAAGAATCACACTTGGGATCTTGTTTCTAGACCAGAGGACAAAAATGTGATTGGAACTAAATGGGTCTTCCGGAATAAACTAAATGAAGATGGTGAAGTTGTAAGAAACAAAGCAAGGTTGGTACATAAAGGATATTCTCAAGTGGAAGGAATTAATTTTGAAGAAACTTTTGCTCCGGTAGCAAGAATAGAAGTAGTCATATTATTTCTTGCATTTACTTTCAAAATTTCAAGGTATACCAAATGGATGTCAAGTTAGCATTCCTGAAAGGAGAGCTAGAAGAAGAAGTCTACATTGAGTAACTGGAAGGATTCCAGTTGTCTGATCAAGAAGATATGGTCTGCAGATTGAGAAAAACTTTGTATGGACTTAAACAAGCCCCAAGAGCCTGCTATGCAAGATTGGATAAGTATCTGTTAAAGATAGGATTTAGCAAAGGTATTGCTGACAGTAATCTTTATTTCAAGATTGATCATGAGCACATATTAATTGTTGAGGTATTTGTTGATGATATCATTTTTGGTGGAAATGGAAGCATGTGTAAGAAATTTGCTGATCAGATGCAAAGTGAATTCGAAATGTCCATGTTTGGTGAGATGAATTTATTCTTAGGTCTACAAATCACTCAGTCAGATAAATGTATCTTCATATCTCAGTCTAAATATGTGAGAGAATTGTTGAAAAAGTTTGGAGTGGACTCAAAACTAGTAAGTACTCCTATGGTAACTAGATGCAAGTTGAGTAAAGATGATAATTCACCTAAGGCAGATCAGAAAAGGAATAGATCAATGATTGGGGGACTGCTCTATCTAACTTAGACCAGACCTGATATCATGAATGTAGTTGGACTTGTTGCTAGATTTTGAGCTAATCCTAGCGAATCCCATGTAGTAGCAGTCAAGAGAATTTTCAGATATCTTAAAGGGACACTTGAATATGGCTTGTGGTATCCAAGGGACAATGGATTCACTCTTCATGCATATACTGATGCTGATTGGGTAGGAGATGTGGATGACAGGAAAAGTACTAGAGGTGGTGCATTATTCTTGGGAAGAAGATTGGTTTCTTGGTTGAGAAAAAAGAAAGAGGCAATATCTCTGTCTACTGCAAAGGCAGAGTACATAGTAGCTACAAGTAATTGCACTCAAGTTTTGTGGATGAAGTAAATGTTGAAGGATATCAGAGTGGTATTTGAGGAGCCTGTTACAATCTTTTGTGATAATTCAAGTGCAATAAACATCTCCAAGAATATAGTGTTGCATTAAAAAACAAAACACATATCCATCAAGTTTCATTTCTTGAGAGAAAAAGTAAGTGAGAATGAAGTCAAAATGGAGTTTGTTTCTTCAAAGGATCAGATTGTGGATATATTCACCAAGCCTCTGCCTAAGGATACTTTTGAGTATCTCAGAGAGAAGTTAGGGGTTATTACCCCTCTTGTTCAGAACTAAGATGCACTAGGGTGCATCAGTCTGGTGGAATTCATAGTCATATCTTGTGATCCAGATTGGTGTTAAGGAGATACTACTCAAGAGGAGTAGTTAGTATGCAAATTTTGGAGATCAGTCTGAAACAAAAAGGGGGAGAAAAGATTGCAAATATGTGCCCTTTTCCATTGATGTCAAAGGGGGAGACAAGTCATGTGAAAAACTAGTTACTGATGATTTAGGGGGAGCAGTGAAGAAAGTAGTTGCAGAAGTGATACGAGAAACGGGGAGAATTTCTTGTCTTGATGGTTGAATCAGTTTTTCACATCATATGTTGCCATCAATGACAAAGGGGGAGATTGTTGCAAATATGAGTCTAATCGGTGTTGTCATTGATGTCAACATATCCTTGTTGCCGTTGGTGTCAACTGTATTCCATTTTGTTACTTGTTTAGAAGACTGGAATGTTGAGGATATTGACAAAATTAATGAAGATAAATGTATATGGACCATATCTTTATGTAGAGGATTGTCTGAAGTAGCTCCACTTAAGATTTGAGAGGTCTGCATGAAGATTTGAAGAAGCTATGGCCATCCGAGTAGAACCAGGTTTTGGCAGTTATTCAAAAGAGACAGAGTGACAGTAAATTGGTTTGGATTGCTCCACATTGAAATATTATGATCTGTAGATCTAGAGGCTTGTTTGGGAAGTTAGTATGTATCATAAACTCAAGTGGTTCATGGTTTGGAGGTCCGCAAGCAATCTTTCTAGTGTGACAGTCATGGTAGACAATGTTCTTGAGGTTCCGGATGAAGATGCAAGTGATTCTGGTGATTTGGAGGAGTGCGGATGTTTTTGTTGAATTCAATGTGCTTGCGGAGGTCTCTGGATCATGTGACTACTATGTTGGAGGTCCGCATTGAAGTTTGAGCTCATTGGTAAAGATTTTCTTCTTGGTATTGCTGTTCTTCCCAGTCTTGGCCGACCGGATGTTTCAAGCGTGTTACAGATGATCTAAGAGCAATTATTTGGAGCGTGGCACGTTGTTGGAAGAAGATTCAAGTCTCAGTTATGTTTGGCCAACAGCATACTGATTCGCATGGTTGTAGTGCCGACCTTGATGTTCATTCCAATGTTGATGAAGCGTATAAATAGTTGTGAATGAATTGTGGAAAGTTGTCCTTGTGCGAAAATGATAAAATCCTAAGAAAGGTATAGAGGCAGAGCATATAAGAGAAGGACTAGAGGAACAAGAGTAGTATGGTATGAAGAGATGGTGAAGAAGTGTTTGGGACAGAGCAAAAGTTTTGTGAGCTTTCAAAGGAACTAAACCAGGCATAAAGAAGATGCTATTTCGTAGTTCATTCTTCTTGAATTAAACATAAATTCTTGTAGGTAGTGAGTCTCCTTGAGTAGTGAGCTTTGGCCAGTGAGCCCTAAGGCAAGTGCCTTTTCATTTCTTTCAAGTACTTTTAACAGGATACAAATCTTGTGGGTTAACCCCCACCGTGGTTTTCCCTTAACCGAGTTTCCATGTAAAAATTCTAGTGTTATGTGTGTTTAATTTGCTTCTGCTCATGTGTTGTTAATTCATGCTTTAATGTTTACATCACTAATCTAATTGAAAGTTGATAAAGAAGTTTAAAAGAAGAAAAAGGTTAATTTGTGGGACAACTGATTCACCCCCCCTCTCAGTTGTCCAGACTAATTCCAACAAAGTGTTGGAAAAATAGTCTTCCTAACAGTTGCCTTGGTTTTTCTTTACACCATTCTGACATAAAACTAGTTTTCAAACATTAGCTAATCTGCTGAATGTTCACGAGTTTTCTCGTAATGAGCTCATAGGTCCATGTGTTGAACCCAGTAAGCTCTGATACCATATGTAACATGCCAAAACTTCAATAAGACTAAAATCAAATAATTACATGAGATAAAACATGCAAGGTGAAAAAGATAGCAAATTTTTCTTTCCTTAAATCAAGATTCAACATTTTACATAATTTCTTTTCTAAAACAACATGATATAATATATAATGAAGACATTTTGTCTTTACAATTACAAATATCTGCGAAAGATAATGCTTTACATAATCTTAATAAACACAAGTCACAAAGATATACTGCATCCAGAAATGTGACATCCATATCACAAGCCTTGGCATGTCTTATGCTGGAGAGAGAGAGAGAGAGATAGAGATAATCTTCCCAGTGCTTTTCCTCCAACCACAGATTGGCGGTCTCCCACACATATTCCATATAAGAAGTGGCCCTACCCTTCATGAAGAGTATGGACCAAGGTGACCAACGGTGATTTGCCATCTGAGTATCAGTGTTGTATCCTACATAACACTATTGATCATACAATCCCCTAGATACCCTCTAGCTAGTATGATCATTCCAATAGGTTATGTGATCCAGATACGGTGAATCGACAATGCACGCAGAGACATATGCATTACTTTGGCCAAAGATTCAATATAAATAGACGTTCACAATGAACGTAGTCATAATGTTCACCCACCCCAACTCAACTTGGATACTATCACATCTTGTAGTTTGACTTGGTCAACTATGTTTGACTATATAGTTTATCAGCTCTAATTCAATCTTCTTGACTTCGACAGGTTTTCAAAATGCCGTCTATGTTCTATAAACCTTATAGATTAACTTTCTATACAAGGATACTCATTGCAACTTTGCAATACCCGAGATCCAAAACTTATCAACTCTTATAGAACTTTAAATTGATTTATTAACAACTAAGATGGTTACCTTTCCTAGGTAAGCATCATAGTCTAGGAAATTATTATCTTTCGTACAAGTGAGAATAAATAAACATAGTTAGGGTACTTACCCCTTCATTTAGTAACTCTTGACACAAACTTGTCTAAGCTATAATCCATTCTACTCGATCTGACTTAGAACAAATCCTTAATCTAGGTTATACACGCAATATATATATAATGTCATATCCGACATAAGAGTTATAGGTTTCCTAAACCCTTCTATTTTTTTTAATACTAGGGTTTATTTTCTCTAACCCAAAGATAAAACATAAATTTTACATAACAAGAGAACCAATACCTCTAGTCTTCCCTAGACCACTTTGGCATTGTTCAAATTCACATTTCACAAAACATGAATAGACATAATAGACAAGGTATATCCTCATTTATATAATACTAACATTTTTCATATTTAGCCTTTGTCTGAGTTTAATCTATCATCCCTAACAAATTAGAATCTTAAAAGGAGATAAACTACATTTGACCACCTGGTCTTCTTATGCCCACTGACATTTGACATGAGTTAAGTTAGGAACTCATACCTAGCACCCCTTGCATATTTTCCGCATAAACCTTATCTATTTGGAGGAATAGTGATTATATACCAAAAAAGGCAAGAATAAACCTATGATTTAATCATAGTCTTCTTCATTCTTTGTGGATCAATTTTCCGTTTTCAGTGGTTCCCTTTTCTTACTTAGAATTCATGTAATAATATATAATACAACAAGAGTACAATATCCTCTGGTCTTCTCAGTTGACTTGGTTGACTAGATATAACTATCTTAATTCAGATAAAGTTGGGTAACTTATCCCCTATATACTTAGTCAATTTGACATAAATTAAACCCTATTCTTGGGTACATACAAAATATAAACTTAACAACTGCTAATCTATGTCAAATTGACTAAATACATGGAGCATTTTGAAGATATTGCCCTTAACTCCTTCCCCCTCAAACTAAAATGGTGGAAACGTTATGTTGATGACACGAACGTATGTTGGCCACATGGCTTGGATAAATTAGAAGATTTTCACTTTCACCTCAACAACTTAGTCCATTGCATTTCCTTCACTAAAGAACTTGAGTCAAGCAACCAACTCCCGTTCCTTGACATCTTGCTCATCAAAAAACCTGACGGTTGTTTGGCTCATCGTGTCTTCTGTAAAGCCACATACACCGATCTTTACCTCCACTCTTCCTCTCATCACCACCCCGCTCAAAAAATGGGTATCCTCAAAACTCTATCCACTAGGGCCTTTCATATTTGTGACGGTGACACCCTAGACCAAGAGCTTGCCCACCTTTGCAGAGTCTTCAGTTTAAATGGGTACAAAAACAAGCACGTTTCTAGATCCTTCAACCATGCCAAGTCTCAATTCCTCTCCAAACCCAAAGTTGGACTCCCCTCGCCCCCAGCCTCGGACCTCCCTATTGCCACCCTCCCCTACATTGAAGGCATCGCCAACAAAATTTCCAAAATCCTTCTCAAAAAAGGCCTTCGGCGTGCTTTCAAACCTGTCGCAACCTTAAGAAACCATATCCCCTCTCTTAAAGACCCCAAAGATGTCTGTCTTGACTCAGGGGTCTATAAGGTCGTTTGTTCCTGCGGTACCCCCTATATAGGTGAGACGGGGCGCTCTTTCATTATTGGAATCAAAGAGCATTGTGCTGACATTAGGCATGATCGCTTTCTTAAATCTGCCTTGGCTGAACACTCTTTCTCGACCAAGCACCATATCCGTCTAGAAGACACCCAAATCATGGCCATTGAGGATAACTACTTCAAGAGGAAGCTCAAAGAAGCCATAGCTATCAACAATCACCCCTCCAACCTCAATCGAGACGATGGTTGGAATCTCAGTTTCTCCTGGCACCCCTTACTTTCTAGCCTAAGAAACCAACCCATCCACCCTTCTTGACCCTCTTGTTAGTTAGACATAGTTGTTCTCCTACCACCTTTTTCTTTATCCTCCCTTCATTTTTTGTGCCCTCCTTCCCATCTTTGGGGATCTCTGGTCCCTCCTTTCTCCCTTTGTCACCCCAGTTCACGTTTTTCTTTTTTGTTAGCATCCCTGGTCTTCTTGTTGTAGGTATTCTTATTTGTTTTCTTGACTTCTTGCCATGTTTCTTGTTGTTTCATTTCATTTTTGGTGTTTCTCTGGTCGTGTCCCTAGTGTTCTTTTTTGTGGTGTTTGGAGGTCTATTTCCTCCTCTTTTTTATAGCTTTTTATGTTTGACTTCTCGTGCTTCATGTTGTGGTTTTTTTATGCTCTTTGTTTATATATGCATTTGCTCTCTTTTGCATATTTACAGATATAGATATACATAGACATATATTCATATATATACATACATATATATAGATATAGATACACACACACACAGATATATATATATATATATATATATATGCCTTCATGTAGGTAGTCGTATGGTGCCTTAGCTTCCTTGGCCTTTGTTAGATCCTTTTTTAAAACTTTTTCCCCTCCTCCTTTTGTTTAGACCCTAGCCTTTTTGTCTCTTAATTCTTTTTTCACCTAATTTTATTTCTATGTTCTTCTTTTTATGTCTTCCATTCTCGTCTTTTTGTGTGCTCTTTGGTTTTTTCTTATGCATTGGAACTCTTTTTATATCCATTCTTTGCTTACTTATTTTTCTTTACTTTCTTTGTTATGTTTCTTACTTGTTTTTATTATATATACACACACACATATGTGGGTGTGTGTGTATACATATATGGGTATAATTTCAATTTCTAGTTTTTTCTTTTTGTGTCTTTTTTTCTCTTAATTTGGGTGTTTTAATTTTTCTCTCATCTTATTCCTCTATGTCTCTTTCTTTCTTGTTCATCTTATTGGGTGCCGGATGGATGGGATTATGTGTGAATAAATCTCCATTTGTTTGATGTCTAATAATGTGTTTCTTTCTCTCTTCTATTTATTTAGACCTCGTTGTCTATTTGTTTTATTCTCTCCCTTGTATTCTTGAACCTATCCTGGAACCATTTTTCTCCTTTGACTTTGTTAAGTTCTCCTTCCTCCCTCTTCCAAACTCCTTGTTCTCCATGCAACCTTCTCTTCTCTATTTAGTCTGACTTGGTTTGCAATTTCACCATTTTATCCTACAGCTGTCTACATCCTGATGATGGATCACAGAGTGTGATTTGAAACGTTGATGAAAAAAATTGCTACAGAGTTTAAACCAGAAGCTCAATTACACAACTGCTAATCTAACAATGAATCCCTATACGCATTCTTACAAGTTAACAATGGTCTATGATTACCCGTCATTCCACTCAAAGAGATTAATGATCTAAAAATGGTCTCTTGCAAAAAGATCAAATCTTGACTTTATTAAAGAAATTAGTAATAACTATGGTTTCTCGACATACAATCGAATCTTGATTAAGCACTTTTGTGCTATAAGTTACATTTCGACTTCAATCAAGATATCTATAAGCTTCTTGGATTCTATTAAATATCTTAGTTTATGACTTCTTGACTCTATTGGTGCCTGGATTCACTGACAGCTTCCGAGCAATTTTCATGCAGGCACCATCCCAAAATATCCAAAAAATTTTAAGTTTTGGGGCCCCTCAATGTTTTTCAGCATCTGTATTATAGTTCTTGAGGAGGTGGTCTTCATGTTTTCTCCGTCGGCATGAGTTTGTATTTGTCTTGGTGATCATGATGGTAGCAGTCATATCTTCTTCCATCGCCAAGACTTTGTGCTATCGGCGAAGGAGTTTCATGTTGGGCCGTTGGCATTTGTTTGGCCGATGGATATCTATCGGCGAGAGTAGTATTGTCGGCCAAGCTGTTTTTTGTGGCGCCGATAGGTGCGGGTCACACCGACAAGGGAGTATGGAGTGGACCGTCGGTGAGACTTTTGCTATTGGCAGAGGGGTCTTGACCTCTGCCGATATCATTTTTCTGGCCGATGGGGATTTGGGCGTTGTGTTCGTCGGTGTGACTAATGGTGTTGGCCAGTGTTTTTTTAGTTGCTTCGATGATGTGTGTCTGGCCGATGGGAGCGAGGAGTTCGGTCATCGGAGTGACCTTGGCTATCGGGGGCAGTGCTTTGTGGTCTGCCGATGGAGAGTGTTTGGCCGATAGAGGAGCAGAGTGTGGCTCGTTGGTGCGTCGGTATGACTCGACGTATCAGCGAGCGTCTTTTTTGTTGTTCCGATGGTGTGTGTCTCGTCGAAGACTTGAGTATGGTGTGGTGGTCGGTGTGACTGGCTATGTCGGCAGGGATGGAGTGTGTTGGCCCGATGGTCTTTCTCTAGCCAACAAGGGATTGCGATGGGCTTCATCGGTGTAACACATGAGGTCGGCCAGAGGATTTTTTGATGCTCCGATGGAGGGAGTCACGGCGACGGAGGGTGTGTTTTGTTTGCCATCAGCGAGACCGTTGTGATCGGAAGGAGTTTTTTGGAGTGGGCCGATGGTATTGGTCTGGGCGATGGTCTTTGGGCTGAGAGGCGTGTGTCGAGCGTGGCAAAAGCGCTTGACACTTAGTATGTGGCTGGCCATGTTTTTAAAATGCTAAAGTTGTCTTCGCACCGTGCATGTGGGACTAATTCTCCTACATAATTTGAACCTTTAGAAAGTGCGTTTTGGCGGGAGGCTTCCGTTTGAAAGTTGCGATGGTTTTCTCGGTGGCCGCGGGTGGTTGAGCCATCAATGGCGATAGTGCAGGGGTATGGGCGACGGTACAAGCGATTAAGATGCCTAATCATGGATGAAGACTTTCAGATGGCGGCGCAAAGCTCGAGATCCCCCCTATCTGTCGCATTTAATCTGTGAAGGCCATTTTCAAATGGAAGGAATGTATCTGGCAAATTTTTGACTTCTGGCCATGTAATTAATTGCTGAATGTACACGGTTCTGTATATAATGGTCTGGCTGTGTTACTTTTTAGAGGTTGGACATTTTTGGGCTTTCTGCTCTGGCTCTGAACATAAGGTGTTCACATTTTGAAAGGCATTTTTTGCTACAGACTCGGTCCTTAGTCTGGTGTACTAATCTATCTTGGATTGTAAATGATGATTTTCTCTGTGATGACCTTCTATGCAGATTGATTTTAAATGAAAAACACCTGTGTGTGTATTGTTTCTGATTGTCTCCTGTATGTCATTTGTTTTCCTTTCAAACAAGGTTGTCAAGGACTTCCAAGTTTTTCAGTGTATGCATATTGTGTGTTTGATTTATTGCGTCTGCTCAAGGAGTGGTTAAATAGGCTTTTGATCAGATACAAAGGGAAATAGATTGCATCATAGGATCTGTTAAGCATGATCATTAATGATACTCTTTCTTGGACATGTTGCTGTCAGGTAGTAGCATTATTCTCAGGTCCTCTAGATATGAATTTATGTTGTCATGGGGAGACATTTACAGTCTTAGATATGACTCTGCTGCCTAGATAAGGCACTGGTTTGGGAATTTGTCTGTTCAATGGGTCTAGGAAAGTCCCATCACTCCAAACACCATTTCAACCCATCTCATCACTTCCACCTGTTAGTTGTAGGATTAGGATTAGGAACCTCTGCATGCTCTCATACCTAACCAGACATTATGTCCAAGAATGTTGCCAACCTTGTGATTTGTTACACAAATCTTGGTCCATACATGAGAGTATTCTGCCTGTTGCCATCAAGTTAAATCCTTCTGTCATTGAGCTAGTCAAGGTTATACTTTTATCAAATAGGGACACCCCCCTTGGTGCAGCAGAACCAGAAGTGAAAGGGAGGAGCTCACGCAACCTCCTGTATTCAGTTGGCTGAATCTGCCTGTGCATTAGAACTAGCAAACCCTAATGCTGATTCAGAAGCAAAAACCAACAGACTCTTCTACTATTGACCATGAAATACAATAGATCGAGATAAAGTCATAATAGGCGTAAGATTTTAAACTTTCAAATCCCCTTTTGGGTTCAATTTCGGGTTTCTAATTCTTCTAATCCTTTCTAAATTCTTGTTATCTGGTGAAAAGAATTTAAGGAAATAAAATAAATCTAATAGCTCTTAGTCTTTCTTAGACCCCCTTAGGCACTAAATAAAATCCATATACCTTAGAGAAACACGAATTATTTGCACATATATCCTTAATGAAACCTTCCATTTATAACAATACTTTTAACTATGGTTATTCTTATAACCTATATAGTTTTCTTTTTGAGTCTGTGACTCATAATAATAAGATCATTTCAACCACTAAACATCAATAATCTCTTGCATAATCATACCTTTAGAGCCTTTGACGAGTTAGTTATCCATCAAGACTACGTTTATATCAAAAGTGTCGGTTTGCATAATATCTCCACAGTATAAGCATTATAAAAGTGTGTATATATATACTTCTGTCACATAGAAACGTACGTCATTTTTATACTATATGTGTATATACTCAATATTTTACGATAAATATCTTCCACATGAGAAAATATAAAAACTGTAACACAGTACCATCTGGTAATATAATCTATATGAACATTTTAACTGTTTACCAAGAATCTTCACATCCATTGTGTTCTTAATATCTCTGATATTAGATAGGTATTTATACATAGCATGATATCTCTGGTTTGTCAGAGATTCGATACACGTAATCTCCTCAAAACTAGATCGATAACTAACATAATGAAATCTACTTCATGTATATATAAAGTTATGTTACCAGTCGGTTAAATGTTTATTGAGAATACTATATACTCACTCATATATTATGCCTCTACATTTTCTAAAAGAGTGAGAATTCTAATAATGAAGAATGTCATAGAATTTGGTATTAAAAGAATTCATAAAACTATGAAAATGACTCGGCTCATACCCGAGCTTATTTGATACAGAGATAAAGTACTTCTCCTTCTATTGACTCCTCCAAAGTCGTTCTCTATTGTAAGCGTTATGCTATCCTCCCTTGGCGATAACAATGCAATCTTCTCCAAGATAACAATGCAATCTTCTCCTTCAATATCAAAGCTATCCTACTCATCATTCTCTCCTCTGATAACCATGTTATTTTCTCCTATGATATCTGAGTTCTCTTTTATGAAAAACAATGTTGTCATCTTCTCCTCTTGACTCCTAGATGATCAAGACACCACTAACAAGTCATTAAAAGACTTCTCCACATGCTGAGAATACTTCCACGAGGGCAGACATGCAAAAAATGGTGAAGATGGTCGAGTAAAGAGTCAACAGTAATAAAGCTTAATTATTTTCTATGAGCTATGACTCCACTACTGTAGTTAACGACTCAGGAATCTAGTTGTTACAAAACACCTCCATGCCGTGGGTATCTCTACTTATTTAGCGAATCAAACTTCCATGAAGGCAAGCGTAATAAAGAAGGTGATAATAGTGGAGTGACAAACCTTCACTGACTCATTAAATTCCCTTCCATCTAAAACCGTCCTGCCTCATTGGCTTCTCACTCTTACTAAAAGAGGAACTCCTTTAACAACTTTCAAAAACTAAGCCTATAATTTCTCTATTGTGGTTGGCAAGAAGAAAATTGATGCAGGAGCACCAAGGAGACCAAAGGACTTATGTCTTGTTTTTGTTCATTTTGTTTTGTTGATTTCATAAGGTCTTGAAGACCATTTTCTCATGTTGTAATAAGGATCATGATGCCATGTTGTAATAGGCATTATGCACATTGTAATAGGAGGCAGTCTCAAAAGTCAGAAGGGACAATCATACAAACTTCATGTTGTAAGCCTTGTCAAGGCATATAATGCTAAGCCATATAGAAGTCTAGATGTTTGTCAAAGGTTGAATTACATTACCAAGTGTTTGAAGGCATTGTTAAGCCTAAACAAATCACTGCAGTCCTAAACATGACAGTTACAAACATGGCAAGTAGTTGCAGTTCTAAAACTGAACAAGGGAGTTCGATGGGATTCCCATCGGCCAAAACTACCTCCAAGTGGGTTATCAAAGGTTGTGTAGGCTTAAAAAGGCCTTGGACATTGATCATTGAAGAGAGAAGATAAGTTTGAAGTGTGCAAGAAGTTCAATGCAATAAAAATACCAATTCTTTGCTGTTATTGCCTTTCTTTCTGTATTTTTTGAGGAAACAGTTCGTACCATTCTCCTGTATGGAACTATCATGGATTCTAAGTTTGTGGAAGGTGTGGAGTAATGAAGTAGATTTCATTCAAGATTGGTTTGAGGCTTTGACACTAACTAGAAAGCAAGTTATACCTCATTTCCCTCAGACTGCTTTTTGATACCTTGTTTTCCTGCACTTCCATGCTGCGACAGGCCGTACTGTGTAAAGGTACAGAGTTGTCTTCACTTAGTCATGTTTTGATTGGTTAGTATATGGAGTTGTGTTTCATTTGAAAGCAGTTTGGCATCTTGAGATTCTTATTGTAGGGAGATATAAGGTTTTCTTTCAAAACAATCCTAACAAAACCTAAATTAGGGTTTGCTTCAAGCGATGGGAAATTGAGCATCCCACTGTCTTTCAAGGCCATAAGACCAATGGGATGGGTGTGTTCATTTGCATTTAAAGTGTTTTGGATGTTTGCAGGGGAGAGGGAGTTGGTAGTGGCAAGATTTGCTAGAGGAGGCTTAATATGACCATGTATTAAGCCAATTTGAGGAACCATAGAGGCATTTTGGGGAACAACTAATTGTAGGATTACAAAACCCACAAAATCCATAGTTTTGACATGTATTATAACTACTCAAATCATTGGTTGAGTTATGTGCATGAATTTTAGGGGGGTCTCTTTGTATTTTAGGCCTAATTGGGGCTCTAGGTCATTGAGAGGAGTTATAGGTTGAGTCATACCCTCCAAAACAACCTATACCTAGTTTTGTATATGTGATAGGGAGTCCAAATGGGTATCTCTTGATTGTCCAAGATCTGTGTTTGAAGTTCTGTATCAAAAGTTATTGAGGACTGTTCTCTTTTTTAGGGCTACAAGCAATATCTTGGGTTTGTGAAGGAAGTACTAGTTTTGAGTTTGACCTACCTTTGCCAATGGTTGGAATGGGTCCCAATGCATTTCTAATCAACTTTTCCATGAATAATTTAGAGCCTGTAACTGCTGTTCCCAATTTTGCAAACTGATCTTTGAATTTGGGCTTTTGGGTGTAGTGAAAACCTTGTCTAGTTTTGCTATCCTCCAACTATTCCATTGCCTCTACATCAAAAATGGAGTAGTTGGTCATTATGACCACTCCAAGGTTGTCTATAAAGAGATCCACCTTATTCTCTCAAGCCATTATTGAGAAAATAGAGTTAAGCTTGCTCTAATAAACAAGAAATGGTGGCATTAAATTTGCTTAACGACCTCCATAAAAAGCTCATACATCAACAACTCAAAGGTTAAGACCAATAACTTCATATTAAATGAATATATAGATATTTACATATCAATCAAAAATTGATGCTCACAACATATCCTTACATTGTTTCAAACATTTAACAAGATGAGAAAATGGGTTGGGATATTCTCCCCCTCACGTATAAAGGTAAAACAAGTTGATTTCGTTTTGACAATGAACAAGATTTTTCGACGTTAAAACAATAAACAAGAAACATGTTAACAATTCTAATGACTACGTCATTGAAGACGTAATCAAAAACTTATCTACGACGTCAAGAATGGTGTGTTCGACAGAAATCCGTCTTAGTCATAGAACGACTATTGTTTGACCTTGACGATGTTGATTTCACGAAATGACTAGATTGACACAATATTAGCTCAAAAAGGGTTCTAAAAGACATCGACAACCTATTGAGCCAATCAATAAATTAACCACTTAAAAGCAACTTACCTCAATCAACAAGAGTTTAACTAACTATGGTAAACTATACTCGACTGGCAAATGACCATTTGTAACCCAAGGTCTATCCATCTCTCCTCAAAAGATATTATCTCTCTCTTTATCTCTCTTAGAGAGTTATTAAAACCTGCTATCCTGCATATCACTTGCAATTCACGTAAATGAGATTAGTGTATCGTTAGTCCATTCATAACCTCATGAATAACAAATTCAAAAGTATATTCTAGAATCATTACATCACATGCATTTATTCACATGACTAGAATATAGGAAACTAATGATTTATCTCGACATTTATACCTTAATGCCAAATCATTTATCCATAGAATTCACTTCTATTTATGTAAAAGTAAAAAGTAATTTCAAGTCAAACTTAGGGATGTGACAGAGGGGTTTGAGATGTGATTTTGAAGGACTATGTCACATAGGAAGAACATGCCCCACTCTAGATATTCCACTCAAGACTCTATTCTACAATGCTTGCAATGATAGGAAGATAGGATTGGTTGGAAAAGATTGGGTACTTCAAGAGTTATCCAAAGCATTTTTCAACGTTATGCCCCTATCCTTATCAAGATCAAAAGTGGGGAGGGGAGGATGAGTTGATTCAATAGGATAATTATGCAGATATAATGGATGTGGATGATAGGATATGATGGAAATGATAGGATCGGATCTAAATGAGACAACTTGCCCCCAAGTGTAAGTCACATATATAATTGCATTGCACATGACACCAATAAATAGGTTTTCATCATGGTACTTATCCAAGGCACCATGAAATGGTTTTCACCATTGGATGAATGAATTTCTCTTTCCTATTTTGATTTTTTTGATTTTTTTGTTTTTTTACCATTTTGTTGTTTTTGCTTCATTGATTGGATGGCATTGATAGCTTGATAAGTTCAAAGAGTCTTCACATGTCTATGTCCTTATGATATAGTTGATGTAGGTTCTCTTGTCATAACATGCCAAGAGTGACTTGCTTGGAGTAATTAGTCCATTAGTATCAGAGAGCTCTTGTACAATCCATTGATGTTGTCATGATCCTCATTGATAACTAAGCTGGCCTTATTTGAATGTTTACATCTTGATATGGTATCATCATAGCCCTTATGATAAAGCGTTGCTTCCATAATGCGGTAGATTTGGGATTTTTAGTTTTTGGATTTGAGGCATGATTTTGGATTTGGATGAGGGATGCTGGATGTTGAATTAGATGACTGAGGTTTGTAGGACTTAGGGGGATAGATTGGCGATTTAGATTGGGTTAAGGGATTCTTAACTTGTGATACTTATGGTGGTGAATTATGGATTATAGTTTTTAGATTAAGATGGTTAATAGGACCAATATTCGTATATAATTTGGGAGGTGATGGACACCTATTATATGCAACATTCATCTTTTGATGTGGCTCCACATTTTGTGTTATTACTATATTCAGATATTTTTCTTTGCTTGATTTTATGGATTCAATTTTCTTTGGGATGTTGGTAGTGAGCCAACATCTCTCATGAGATTCATGACATGGCTTAACCACCTCCCGTGGATTCATTAACTCTGGCGGTTGTGTCGGGCATTAACAGGTCGACCTTTTGGTGCAACAGCAACTGTGTTTCCAATAATTGGTATCAGAGCCAAAGGTTTCAGGTTTGAATCTCCCTTGCGAGTGACATGGGCTCCCATGAGTGATGCTGGGGGGATTGCTGGCAGTGAGCTAGCATCTCTCATGTGATTCATGACATGGCTTAACCGCCTCCCGTGGATTCATTAACTCTGGCAGTTGTATCGGGCATTAACAGGTCAACCTTTTGGTGCAATGACAACTATGTTTCCAACATGGCACCCATATTTATTTTATATGTTCTCCTTGAGTTTTGGATGCATTCACATTTGATGTTTGACTTGGATCTATTGCTTTGTACAATTTTTTATTTTGTTGGTCCCAATTGATGGATTTGGGATGTGGAAGATAAAGTTTGATGGTAGGGATAGTGGAGGTGGAATGATTGGTGGTAGAAATCTTGTTGTAGGGGCTATCAATGGTCCCTATCTTGATGCTTTCATTGGATGAAGTTGCCTCAATGATCGCTGAATTTTCACTAACACCATCAAATTGTTTAGATGACTGATATCCAATGCCTTGACCATGACTGGTGTAGATTGGGATAGACTCTAGGATTCCTCCATTACATGGTGATGTACGAATGTTAGTTTGGCCTTTAGGCACTTTCTGGTTAAAAGTGTGTTGAGATGATTAATATAGATTGAATTCATTGAAGATCTTAAAGGGAGCTATACCTCAATTCAGAGGGGAACTATTTATGAAAGTTCACCCATTTCTTAATTAATTCATTTGTTCTTTAAAGAAGGAAAAGCATAGAGTCAAAATAGAGCGATTTTGAATAAGGACAAACTTGTTAACCAACAGTTTTTGGCTTGGTTAACAAGTTTGTCCTTATTCAAAATCACTCTATTTTGACTCTATGCTTTTCCTTCTTTAAAGAATAAATGAATTAATCAACAAATGGGTGAACTTTCATAAATAGTTCCCCTCTGAATTGAGGTATAGCTCCCTTTAAGATCTTCAATGAATTCAATCTATATTAATCATCTCAAGACACTTTTAACCAGAAAGTGCCTAAAGGCCAAACTAACATTCATACATCACCATGTAATGAACGCGATATTCCTTTTAAAACATCATTTTATGATAGAATACATAGATTCTATGGTTTAAAAATCAATCAAATACATAAACATATAACTGTTGCTGAACCAATAATTTTTAGAACACATATAATGAATTGTCTAAAGAACAATTACCATAAGAAAGAAGACTTCGCACAGGGAATCCAATTTCAGAAACTCAAACGCACAGATTCAAGAATGCAGCAATTGTTTCTTCCTTTCATTCATAGATGAAAAAGATGTTTCAAACAAAAATCATATATGCTCATGAAAAATAACAGTAGTTCAGCTTCATAATTTTTTTTATATCTTTCGTTCCTCCATCTCTCCTTTTCAGCAATGAAAAAAAACCTATATATATGACTACCCTAATTCCTTAATCAAGTGAAAACAACCCAGAGTTAAAGTAACTCTGACCCACACAGGATTTAGTTTCTTAACAAATTGATTTTAAAGATCAAGTCTTGAAAATAGCATAACTAAAAAGAAATTGAATGAAAGCAACTGGGCAAATAAGATCACGGCAGTGGTAACGAATTTGAATATGTAGATTTACTATCGCCGGTTGGGGAGGTACATTGAGTCTTCCACTCCTGAACCGTAGTAATGAACTCCTGAATCTTCAGAAGGTTGGGGATGCCTACGTGTCTCACCCTTGTCTTCCAGACGTCCTTCTCCCTTTGTATTTTCCCAATTTTTTCCTTATGTTCTGGAAGTGCATCGATATAGAGGTAAAGTAGTGACTCCACCTTAGAGGTTCGGGAGAAATCTTCAATTAAGATATTGTCACTTTATTTGACAAAGCTAATTTTATCCTTAAAGGATTGAACCACTGTGTCGACATCCTCCTTCGGTTTCCCATCATCTTTTATGTATTTCACATCAAGGCATTGTAAATCATGCTGCAGTGATTGAGTGAACTCAGTGATTTCCTTAATCAATTTCGTGAGTTCAAGACGCCCTTGCCGTGATACTGAATTTCTCCATTCAATGTTTCTCTTATTCACGTACAGCAGATCCTCATCCACATCTATTAAACTTTTCTCTGACAGAAATTTCATTACCCCATATTTTTGGACCTCATCAATTTGGTTCAGCACATTCATCCACTTACCCTCGTCTTTCACCCAAGAAGCAATCTGTGCCTTAAGGTCTTCGATGGTGGCTGCAGTTTGATCACATATATTCTTAAGTTCATGAATATACTCAGTACCCTTTTGCACAATGCAGTCCAACCAATCATCGAATACTTTAGTCACCATTCTGTTTCTGTTAACTTGGTCTAACATCTTCTGATTGGCTGGTGACTTAGGATCAAAAGATAGAGAAAACTGAGAGATAGGCTGCAGGCTGGGATTATGAATGGCGTCTATGTATTCTGCCATGGTACGTAGAGTCTACTTCAATTCTTTCTTATCCTTCTCATCCTTCCAGGCCCGGTTGATGATTCTTTTGGTGGATGTCTCAAGATGATGAACATCTGCTGCTCTTGAAGCAATTCCAAGATCCACCCTTTCAACAGTGAAATCCTGTACAGTGGGGTCCTGCACTTCTTCATCAGTTGCTGGCCTGGCTATTTCCGCACTCCAATTCCTGGTGTTCGGGTCAATGCTTATGCTGGATGTCGTCTTCAGCTTCTTGGATTTAGGCATTTTTCCCAAACATTTGCTCACCATATCTTCTAAAGGCATAGAAAATGGGATTATTTTTCTTTTATCACTGATAGAATTCTCCAGCCACTTAGGGGCAAGGGGTGAGGCTTCTTTCCCACAATTCAATTTATCAGAGGGCACATCAAAAATCATCATTATTTCAGGGTTCTCTAAGACAACGTTTGATTGTTGTTTGGCACTAACCTCTTCTATTCTTGGTGAACCAGGTTCCTTATCATCCATGGCTTCAGCCGAGTCCTCTTCTAAATTCAAATCCACAACTATTCTTTCTGAAACCTATTTCTTTCTTTTGCTTTTGGTTCTCGACCTGGTGGCACGAGGAGGTAGAATAGTTGTGAGGGCTTTTCTAGATTCTTTAATAGCAGGACTCCTCCCAGTTATTGGCTTGGAAGTACCTACACCACAGATAGCAATAGGCTGATTAGAGGAGCTTATTTGGATCGGTGATTCAATCATTGACATGCACTGTTGGGTGTCTTTATTCTGGAACACTTTCTATTTCTATTCCCTCAACCATTTCTCTGTCCTCCTTATCACTGGGAAAGTTTTCACCTCAATCTTATCTTCCTCCTTTTTACTCCAGTCAATTTCTGGAATGGGTGATTGTTTTATCTGTTCAAATTAGGGATCAATCATTTGCTCTTGATTATCAATAACTCCAGAAATGTCCATTCTCAGATTAAGGGTGATTATCTGTCCCAAAGAGAATCTGCACCACAGTCTCCTCCTGACTTCAAATTCATCAGGGCAGTCCTCCCAGTAATCTTCCAATTTAGGGATATGCGAATGCCCTACCCCAGAATCTAAGTTATCTCTAACGAAGCCTTTGCTGTCAAATTGGGATCTGATAGTGAAAAACTGGAAATTGAACTTTTTAAGGTTCACCTCTAAATTCAAAGCATTAGATTTTGACCGGCATGAATAATGTCCAAGTTCAATGGGGAAAGAAATACCAGATCCCTTCTTTGCTGAGAACTTTTCATCTACATGTGCTAACTGTTTGCATACTTCTATTAGCACAAAATGGTCAAATGCATACCTGGGTAGCTTAACAGGTTCACTGTCGAATCCTCCAACTCTGATGTAAGTGAATTTTGGAAATTGAATAAAGAAACTACCATAAATGCTAATTAACTGCATTGCCTCATCAAACATTCTTTTATTCAGATTACCTGCCAATTCATAACTCATCCTTCCAGTGAAAACATCACTAACCCTTTTGTAATTTTCATAGCAGTTCTGCATCTGCAATTGTGAATAATATTCATAAATTTTACTATTTTCTGCTAAAGGTGCATGAGGCAGACCCAACCACTATCTTGTAGATGCCAGGCAATAAAACAGGTATGAAGACATATAAAAATTTCTATCTCCCAAATAATTACTTAGTCCCTGATGCAAACAATCAGCTACAATTTCTGCCCAGTCCAAATATGGCTCTCCTTGGAGGATAACTTGTATGAAAAAGTACATCCAATCTTCCCAATAATACACATGCTGGCTGCCTTTCAGTCTGTGTAATAACACCACAATATCCCTCACTTCTTTAATCATATGATCCCTAGTAAGTGGTCTAGGCAACCTTGAGCCACCTTTCTGAAACTTCAGCAGCCAATTTCTTGCTATTACACTTTTGTAAATTGTTTTCTTCTCTGAGAAATACCCATAAGAAGTAATATTGAGGCTGGAATACGCCTCTTTAGGCAGTATTCTCATCACAGACATCAGGGTTTGTCTATCAACATGAAACAATACATCACCGTCTGCATTTCTAATGCATCTGTTTTGGGATTCATACCTATTCATACATTCCTGAACCAGTTCTAGGCACTGTACAGCCTTGGGAAAGGCCGCAGCTTCAACTAAACCATTGTCTACTATTTTCTTCATCATAGGGGTTTGCACAGGGGTTCTAGACCTTTCTCTAAATTCTTCTAAATCATATTGCACCAACGTAGTATCCCCAAATTCATAGTGAGAACAGGTAAGACCAGGGCCATGTTCATTCCCCAGACAAGTAGATTTCAAAGCCATACTTGGAGGATAAAATGAAAAACACTTCAAATTTTGAAAATAATGTCGGAAACTCAAGAGATTCTTCTTTCCAGCTAAGAAATAGGAATAGCTTATAGGAAGAATAGAACTCACCTTCAAGATATCTGAATTTACTATGAAGTTTGAGTAACAAGAACCTTACACTTCCTGCGCTATTCTCCTCTGCATCGCACAGTATGTTCACTTGTTAAATTTCGCTTGTTCTTTGTTAATAATGGCACTAACCAGATTGAATAATTATTACCCGAAACAATACGTGCCAAAAATGTTTGAAAAGACATGAATTCTGACCTCTTCATTAATAGCAAGTATTATTCACGTGCGATCATGATGTATAATAATTATCCGTAACCTCCACCAAATTAGAACTTTCTGTTTCATAATGAGTCTCAGACATATTTTCCTCCAACTTTCCCGCTAAATTTGACTTAGAAAGCCTTGGGAAGAAATGAGATCAAAATCACCAAATCCTTGAACCATTGAACCATCGAACCTTTGGGATGTGGTTCAATGCGGTGGTTCGATCATACCAATTGGATCATACAAAGGGGCAAAGGGTTCACTTATAGAAATATTGAACTTAGACTCATGAACCATTGAACTTGTTAGGATATGGTTCAATATGAAGGTTGAAAGACGCAAGGACTACATAGACTGACCAATAGTCAGGCGGCTTTGTAAAAGGCTTTCAACTATGAGACAATGAACCATTGAACCTTGAACTGTTGAATTGTTGAACTTCGCTATAGAGTACGAGCGAATGGTTCAACGATACATTAATTACATAAGATAACTGCATGACGTGACTTATTAGAAGGCATTGAATGTTGAACCTTGAACCGTGGAACCATTGAACTATTGACAAAAGGGTTCAAGTTCAACCCGAAAGCTCGAAGACGGTTAAAAAACACAGAACAAAGCAGCTTGCTTTTTGAGAGACTTTGAACATATCGAACCATTTGAACTTTAAACTTTGAGAATGGTTCAGGTTCAAAGGTTCAAACCTTAAGTAACTTCACACACAAAGATGATAAACGGGTAAAATTTGAAGGATCAAGAGCCAATTTAAGAAACAAAGGTATGACCAATAATACAACACAGCAAATCGACTCTTGTTTAGGAAATATTACCAATAGATAAATAAGGGTGACTCAAAAGGTAACACTTATGAAGGGTCAATCCTTTTCCTTGATACTTCATGCTTTTACATATCTTGTTTGCAAGAGGATACTTGTTTTTTTTGAAGCATGATGCTAGCCATTGGTATGTTGCTAAGAACTATTAGTACTTTCTATTGTCCCATATGCAAGAAAACTTGATTGGATGAAGGTGGCAGATCCTAGTTGATAGGATGCTTGTGCTATTTCATTTTGTACACTTGTAATGCCTTGATCATCTGAATTCTTAATGCTAGCTTGCTAATTGAAATGTTTGATATGATCAATGTCATTTACTTAATTGTTGATATGTTCATGGGGATCAAGTGTCTCATCATGGGATGTTGTTGGATGATGGATAGGACTAGTGGGATGATGGATATGATTAGTGTGGGTTTCTTGATCATGGATGGTTGTGGGATCATGGATGGGAGGAGTTTTGATCTCTTGATTATGGATGGTGTAAAGTTGGGTAGGGGATTAACTTGGTCCTTTTTATAATAAATATGATCTTGATCATGGATGGGAATGGCTTGGATAGTTTGATCTTGATTAGTTTGGATAATTGGATCTTGAGTAGCTTGGATAGTTTGATCGTGACTTGGTTGGGTGCACATTTGATCATTCTTTGGATTTGATTCTTGACACAACTCTTGGGTTTGGAGGAGAATAGAGGTTTCTTGGATGGGCTTGATAGGATTTGAATGTTTTTCAACATGGTTGCATGATATATTTTGACTTGAACTTATGGTACGAGACTCTTTGATAGACTCAATAGGCATTGGATTGCATGATGGTACTTTATGAATAGGATGGTACTAAGAGGATGTTTTATATAGGCATTGGATTGCATGATGGATATTGACTAGAGCTTATGATAGGCTTAATAGGCACTGTATTACATGATGATGTTTGTATGGTACTAGGAGGCTCTTGTTCATGTTTAATAGCCATGGGATTGATGACTTTCTCAATGACAACATGCGTACATGTACTAGAGGGGGATTAGGATCCTTTTCTAGTAATTCTTGGAGAAAATTTTCCAAGTTTTGTTTTATTGTGGATTTGAGGGGGGTAGATGATGGTAGTAGTCATTGGATAAAATATTTCATGAATACCCATGTCAATTCCTTAACCATTACATTGTGCCCCACTTTGAGGTGTCTATGAATCCTATAATGATCATGCATCTCGAAGTATGTAACATTCACAAACATGCATATATAGTAAATATACATTCATAAAGAGATAAGAATGGGGATCCACATAAGTAATCAAATGTGCAAGGTGTCATTGCGTATGTTTTCCTTTTGTCATGTATTGTATATAGGAACCAAAGATGAGTCTCTATAAGCACCTATAAATATTTACAAAAACTCAACTTAAAAGCATTAACAATAGGATATGCTCCCTACAGTTAGTTACATCTATACAAGAAATTGCAGGAGAGGATAAATAGTATATGAAAAGTAATGTAAGAAAAACATGTAGGCATATAATCATGTAATTGTGTAAGCATATATGGCAACGATTGTAAAATAATTCATCATGTAATGATCATGTGAATGTCTCATATGATAACCATTGTAAGCAAATTGGTTAAATATAATGTCAAGAAATAATAATATTGTCATGAACATGGGTAAAGAATGGAATTGTGGCCCTTAATGGCTAGGAACACTCAATTAAGTATGTGAAATGCTAGAGTGGCATAAGCCCCAAATGTGCCATCCAAGAGCATGAGAACACATTGGTATAGGTAAGGTGATAAGTCACTAGTGGTGATGAAAATATACATTATAGCATGAAGCTAGAGCAATGGCATGAAGGTGGAGTTCTATGGGGTAGGTCCTTACTGTAAGATATAACAATAGAAATATGAATGTGTAAAGGGAAAGCATGATGCTCCTAAACATAAATATATGTTTGTTTAGGTGTAATATGGAAGGGGAAGACATGATCATCCCAACATGTAAATAATTGCTCAAAATGTAAGATGGAAGGCGTGATTCCCATGATGTAACTCCAAAAATGCATCAATGTATGCTCATAATTGCTATGTGAGCATGTTGATAGATAAGCACGAAGGTGAAACAAACTAATTTTTAATGATGTGATCTTGAAAGTGCATATATAAATCTAGTTTCCCATAGATCTAGAGAATAGCACAACTAAGATCATAAGGTAAAAGGAGCATGATACAGATAATGATCAATGAACAACTACTATAATGTACCTTAGCCAAAATGTTCATATAAAATTCTTGGATCTAAAATACCCACAACAAATATTCACATGAAATACTTAAATCTGAAATACCCACATAATAGATAAAATAGATTTGCACATATAAATTTATTAGAACTAGATATTTCATTCAAATATATACTTCTACTTCAAATTATTAAAAATATTTTATTCTAGATCAATTATAAGTATATTATGAAAATACCCATAATGTTGAAACACTAAAAAATGTTTTTGAAATCCTCCAACATGAAGAGTAGGTGCAACCTCTACATGAAGCTACCCTTAGGCACTCAAAGGATTTATTCCCTCTAAACTCCAAAAAAAAATTGTGTTTCATCCACCAATCTATAGAACCTAATGTTTTCATCATCATATTTAATAATTGAACACAAGTTCTCAAACTAGGGTTAGGGTTTATCGATAGAATGACAAAAGATACAAAATATGAAAACTACCCAAATTAAATAGAAATTGAAGGCCTAGCATGGGGCCCATGCATGTTGGTAGGCATTTGAATTTTTCCCTCCAATTTAATTCATTCAAATGAGTCCATTAATGACATTCTTAGTCATGTCATATGGTAGGTAAAGCCCTTATTTAAATGATGAGGGTCTATGAAAAAACATGCTTGAATGTAGGGCTTCAAGGAAATGTGTGTTTGAAGGTAAGGGTTTAGGGAAATACATGTGTGAAGGATGAGAAAATAATGCTCCCAAGGTTTGAAGTCAAGAGTTTAGGAATTCATAGGATGAAGGGCACAATATGATAGGTGTTCAAGGATTCACATTGTTGAAGGATGTAGTGGAAAGAGGGACAAGGGAATTGGGAGTTAGGATGTCATTCGGAAGGATTTCCACTTGGTATTCTAGCATTAAGTTTTTTGAAGGTCAAACATCAAGGATTCAAGGAATGGGATGTAGGGATGCCAAGTTGCAATGGGAAGCAAAGGTTCATAGGCTAAGGAAGGATGAACAATAGGACATTAGGGAAGCCTGAATAGGTCGTGGATCTTAGATTTAAACCTATGATTTCATTTGCTTGAAATTTTCTAAAGCTATTTCAACAAATCCATTTTTTTCTTACCTTGTAATCATTGTGTTAGGATTAAGGTGCCATCACCCTTGTAAATCCTATGTATTCAATTATTCCTAATATTGTTTATAAATACATTCTTAAGGGATGAAGGTTTCACCAACTATGATAATTATTATTTTTACTCAAGTATGGTAATTAATTATTTATTGGCAACAATAATTAATTATTTACTAGGATATATTTGCTATTTATCGGTTAGAGTATCTTTGGAATATAAATGAGGTGATAAGGTCAAACTAGATGCCCATCTTTTAGTGGCTATTCTTGAGCTAGTTATGACATGTGTAAGAGAATATTTGTATAAGATATCAATAGTCTATGACGCATGGAAGAGCATCTCCTATTTTCAAGGGATTGTATGACAAACTAGGCACCCAAAATAGAGAGATAATTTTAGTTAGTTATGACAAGTTGTAAGAGGGTGTAAGAAGCAGTAAGAGGCTATGTTTAGCATGCTAGTGAGATTCCCAATGTAGAGCATTGTAATTTTCCCGAGTTGGGATGCCACATTTCATGTATAATTCTCATTCTTGTATGTAATTTCTATATAACATGTGCTTGAGGATGTAGAAGGCATAAGTTGTGAGAGTTCACAGATACATAGGTTTAGTTGGATTGAATGCAGAATAGAAGGAAGTGAATGTATTATAATTGTATTGCATGTAAAAATGAACATAAAGAAAAAAGCTAAAGTGCATTAACCTATTTCATTCATAATTACAAGCAACCTCTGACAAATAAAAAAGGAATGCATGATAACATAAAATGAAGCTAACTAAGAAACCTAAAATGCAAACCTTGATTGTTTTGGATGTGCTCCTTGATGTTGGATGTGTGATTGCTCCTCAAACTAGTTGCATACCATTGCATAACTTGGAGACTTGAAAATGGCTTGGGTTGATGGCTATTTATAGATTTTTGGATGGAGAATTGGAGGGTTGAGATTGATTTGGGAGATTAATGGCTCATATTGGTTGAGAGGATTGGCTTGATGAGAGGCCACCAAGTGGCATGATGGGATTGGAGGACAAGAGTAGTTCTTGGATTGAGGAGAGACCAATGGTGGAGAAGTGTGTTGGATAAAGTTGATGGGTGAGATTGAAAGGGGACCAAAAAGACCATTTTAGAGGGATGTGCAATGTACTTGCCCATACCCTTGTAAGAGGACCCATGTAATTTGTACAAGGACCTAGGCCTTTGTACATTTTAGAGGATGTGAGGGGATTAAATGGGTTAACCATGAATTTGGTATGTGAAAGTGAGGGATTAAGTTGATTAATTAGTTTTAAGCGACTTAATCAAAAGTGAGCAAAATAGGAATTAAATAAATAGGAATATTTAGTTAATTTTTGGAATAAGGATGAGGGACTTGTCAACAACATATGGTATGATGGAGACCTGATGTTGTCATTAATGGAAAAAATTCTTGTGACAAAGTTGTGCATAGCCTTTTGGTCCGGAAAGACTAACTTAGCCAAAATTGACTAAGTATTGACAGGATACTAAGACAATGATAGTAATTTAGTTGGTATTCCTTCGCAATTGAAGATCTTGTTATGCAGTTCTGGTATGTTACATCTATCTGGTGATGTTATGTTCCAGTGTTCAAGTCCTGACTTCCTCTGAAAGTCATATGGTGAATTGTCTAAGTCTGGATGAACATAGTTAGCCTAAAATAGTGTAAAGTACCTGAGTATTTTGGTCTGCATTCCTCTGCTGTTGAATATTTTGATTTGTGGTTCTAAGGAAATGTAGACACATGTCATAAGCATCTAAATCCAGACTTGTACCACTTGAAGATCATCATATCATATTCCACAAGTTCTCCAGTATCAGCTTCCAGTCTGACATATTTCACTATGACAGAACAATAGTTCTGAGATCCGCATTTTGCAGAAGAAGACTATCATGACTTGAGGTTCTAAAGGTATGAAAAGAGATCTATAATTGATGCTGGCTATGTTTTTTAGAGTCTCATATGATCTGCATTGAATTAGGTTATGGTATGATAATTGAATTAGTCAAGTGTGCACTTAAGGGTTAAGCCGATAGTCATGTTAGATCGATATGCGGTGAAGGTATATGATTGGAATCATTAATCTAAGTTGTTATATAATAGGTCCAGACTCATATGAAGAGTCTTGCATGATTGATTGGGTCTGCATTGTTGTTTGGGCACAATAACAGGTCGACAAGGTATGACTTGAATATACAAGCTTTATCTTTTGCATGCTGACCTAGTTTGAGGAAATTCTTGATGCGGATATATATAATCGGTAGATTTAAGCATTGGAGTGATGAAGTGTGTGAACATAGTGCGATTTCAATGTGTGTGTGATCTAAGGCAATTTTGTGACTAGAAAAGGATAGTGAGGGTAGAAGAATAGAGTACATGTGAAGCAGAGAAGAAAAAGTAGGACAGACATTATGAAGACATTTAAGTCTGTATACTAAGCTATAAATGGAACTGCACCTCAGCATTTTGTAGATGCACTTGTAGTAGTCTTCTCCTGGCAGTGAGCCATTCCTTCTCTATCTTCTATTCTCTTCATTTTTGTAGTGAGCCTATTGTAGTGAGCACTTCTTTTGGACAGTGAATCCTTGGGCAGTGAGCCTTTATGTAATTTAGTTTTGATATCATAATATATTGTAAGCTAACACTCACCGTGGTTTTTCCCTTTTTGGGTGTTCCACGTAAAAATCCTGGTGTCTATGTGTTATGACTTTGTGTCTACTCCTCTTATGTTTTTTTTCCTTTCATGTTATTGAAATTGGCAAATGGATTAATAAATATGTGAAATAAAAGTTTTATAGAAGACTGATTCAGCCCCCCTCTCAGTATTCTTTGTGATCAACAATTGGTATCAGAGATAGGTTCCTTGGAAGGAGCTTAACAACTCAAGGAAGATCTGGGAAGGTGTACACATGGCAACAATAAGATATCTCACTTTTATAGAAGCAAATCATCCAAGTACCATTAAAATTGGTGATTGTATATATGTTAACAATGAACAACTACAAGCTGGTCTTGAAGATCTTGACAAGTCTGAAGCAAATATCAAAGATTTGATGGAAACTATCAAAGAAGCTGATGATTGCATTCTAAAACTAAAGGAGCAAGTCAAGAAGTCCCAGGAAAGAAGAAAAGAGCTAAGTGAGCAACTAAAAGAATCACATGAATCCATAGACAATCTATCAAAACTGGTTGAAGAAAAAATAAAAGTTGAGGAGTATCTGAATCAGGTTGTGAAGGATAAGTCTGAGGAATGTGAAAAATTGGAAAAAGATGTGTTACTTTTGAAATATGATCTGGAAGCAGCTAATAGCTATAACAAAAAATTCAAAATAAGCTCTGCAAAGCTTAAGGAGTTGATTGAAAGCTAGAAGAGTCCAGATGACAAGCAAGGCTTGGGATTTGAAAAAGGAGAAAGTTCAAATTCTGGACAAGTCAATACTGAGAAGAAGAAAGACAAAGGCAACCAGATCCAAAATAAGAGAAATAGACCTAGAAGACCTCTAGTAAGACAAGCAAATGCTCAAAGGTACCCATCTTTCAATGGCTATTGTCTTAAATGAAATAAGTATGGTCATAGGGATAGTCAGTGCAGGAGTAGAATGAATCAAAATATTTCATATTTTTCTAGTCAGTGTTTTAATTGCAAGAAAATTGGTCATAAAGCAAATGAGTGTAGAAGTATGATAAGGAATGGTTCTAACAATGCAAGAAATACTCAATCTTTCAATGGAAAATGCTTTGATTACAATAGATTTGGACACATGGCTAACTAATGCAGATCAAGAATAAATCAAACAAATGGGAGGAATCAGGGATAGAGGAATGTGGTGTGCTACAATTGCAATAGGTTTGGCAATGTTGCAAGATTCTACAGAAGTAAGAATGCGAAAAGAAAACAGAGCAAAGGGGAGATAAAGAAAAGAGTAAAGTTGATCCGGTTGAAACCAAGAAAGAGATGGGCAAAATTTGGATAAAAAAGGATGTGATTGAAGTCAAGGATGGGTCCGCACCAGCTTCTTGTGTAGATACTTCCTCTAGGAAGTGAATTGGGAGCTCTGGCTTAGGGGGATCTGCATTGAAAATCCTAATCCCCTAGCTAGATAGTCAGTGCTGGGATCCCACACGAAGATATGATAAAAAGATTTACATTGCAAATTTTTTGAAAGAAATTCTGGTAGAAAAGGTCCAAATGCAGAGCAAGCCTAATCGACTGTATTCTATAGTGAAGAGTTTGACAGCTTTTGGAGAACAAGCATTTATGACAACTACGTTATCATAAAAAGGGTTAAAAAGTAGCTTATTTGACAAATAATTCACTTTGCATTCAAGCTATCAAGTGTCTTAGAGAAACTGAAGAAGAATTCTAAGAAATGTCAATGATTTCCAAAAATTCAAATCAACTCAGAGTGATTCAAGTAAAAAAAACCCTAGTTCAACATAAAAAGGTATTTACAGTTGAATCCCTCTTGTGAATTTGTTTAAATCTTTACAAAAATGGCAACTCCACAAGTTGTTGATATCACTGAGTGAGCTAGGCTGAAATTTAAGAAACATCCCTTCAAATCAACATAAGTCGATCCAATGGGTGTATTTTCGGATATACCACACATAGTAATGCATTCAGAGGATGTTAGGGCTTACATTCATGTTGCCCTAGAGGAGCATGGAGACAACATATTCTTAGATTTATATCTAAAGCATCTAAGTGGTGACAAATTTGAGTTGAAGGAAGAGTATAAGGATTCAAAAGAGCCTAAGAGGAAACTAGAGAACCCAACAGTGACTAAAAGAAGAACTAGAGGTTCTACCTCTACAGAAGCTGCATATGTATCCTCTAGTCCCACACCCTCTACAAGTGTGGAAGCCCCTGCAACAAGTCATAAGAGAAAGAAGACAAAAGCTAAAAGAATGCATGTGAGCATAGGAGTTGATGAGGAGGAAACAAAATCAGATGAGGAAGTTAAGAAAATGAAACTTAAGTCAACTAAAGCCTTCAGTAGCAATCTAGACAAACCCTCTGATAGAAAAAGAAAGAAAAAGGAGAAGAAACTAGAGTCTAAAGAGTCAGAGGCCACTATAAGTCTTGATGATGTCCTAAAGGCCATAACAATTGATGGCAATTTGAAACCTATAGCCCAATTGTATGATGACTATGATGATGCAGATAAAAACATCATTGAAACTACTGTCATCAAATACTTGTACATATACAATAAAGCCCTCATTGAGATAATTACTGATCTCCAAGACAACTTGGGTAGTATAATGTCTGCAAGGAAAGAAGTTGCTATGGCAAAGGACATTAAACTTAGAGAATATACACTAATAAAGGTATGTCCTGAGATCACTCAAGAAGAAAAGAAAAAAGTCTCCAAAGTGCTTAATAAAGAATTTAGAACAAAGAGGAGGATGAACACTCTCATGTCAGATGACATTGAGAAGGTAGTTAAGGAGACTGAGAAAATCAATTTAAGAGTATTGAAGGAATTTCATCTCCCAACCATATATGATAATGAAGAAACAAATGTTGGAGATGACACATCTATTCTGGGGGTCAGCCTAGATCAAGGGTTGGATAAAAATAATGAAGGGATAAAGGAAAAATAAGATCAAGCCCCTACTACTGATGGTCTAGATACAACTGACAAGGAGAAGACTGATGAGCAAAACAAAGTTGATGATCAAGAACTTGAACAAGTTGAGAAGAGCCTTATACCGGAGCAAAATATTGATGAACATGAGGCTATGGATTTGGAACCACCTGAGCCGAACCAAGAAGAAGAAGAAGTGTATGAAGAAATGACAAGAGACACTACTGTATTACAAGATCCAGTTGATTATGTCAAAGAATGTTTGGAGAAACAATAGGGAACACAACGTTTAGATGAGTCCGAGTTTCTGCAAGAACTAATAAATTTGGCTTTAATGTCTCCTATGCAGAAATTCAACTGGTATCAATTGTTCAAGCTAAGGCATAGGAAGAAATGCTAAAGTCACATGTACAAGATAGTGAACTCATTAGTGAGGCATCTAGTATCCTTGAAAATTCGATGCCTTCATTCCAAAAAGACACATCATTGCCACCAATTGATCAACTCAAAGGCCTGATAAAATTAGTAAGTACTCATTTTGAATCTTTTGAGAAGTCAGCACATGCTAAGGTCAGAAAAGAATTTGATGATAAAAGTTGACTGAATTGAAGAACAAGTTAGACAATGACAAACTATGTTAGATAATAGTATTAAGAATATAGATAGTGCTATCAAGAAGGCATGTAATATATATAAATTTTGTCTATCATGGCCTAAGACGACTAAGGAAATAGAAAAAAAGGTCAAAGCTATGGAGCTTCAAATAGTAAATATTTCTAAATCCTATGATCTGGCAGTTGACTCCATAAGCAGTATGGAAATACAAGTTCAAAATATTCATAATAACATAAGAAGTCTGCTAAGCAAAAGGGAAGAAATGAAAAACAACATGTGCTAGTTGAGAGGGTTAATAAGCCCTAAAATTAATTCCATGATAAGTCTAGCTGCTGAAGCCACAAAAGTTAAGGCAATCACTGATATACCAACTGATGTAGAAAGAGCAGAAGACTTAGTTTTTCAGGTAAATGGTAACATTCAGATTTTGAATAGTGCAAAGAATAAATGGGATGGAGAAGTAGTACAATTAAAGATTGTCTACAATAATATCCTCTCACCAACTACTAACTAAGATGAAAAATTGTACTTGTACATATGCGGTAGAGTATGGAATTTTTGAAATTTTGACACAATTTTGCTACTTGTACATACACCTTTGCCATTGATGTCAAAGGGGGAGAAGAAGATCCAGTGAAAAATGGCCAAAACATCTCAAGGGGAGAAGAAAAATAGAGTGTATATAGTAAGGGGGAGTAGATAAGCATTTTTCACTAAGTGTTGCCATCAATGCCAAAGGCGGAGATTGTTGGCAACATAGTCAAGAGACACTGCTGGTATGATGGAGACCTGATGTTGTCATTGATGGCAACAATTCTTGTGACAAAGTTGTGCATAGCCTTTTGGTCCGGAAAGACTAACTTAGCCAAAATTGACTAACTATTGACAGGATACTAAGACAGTGATAGTAATTCAGTTGGTATTCCTCCACAATTGAAGATCTTGTTATGCAGTTCTGGTATGTTACTCACATCTATCTAGTGATGTTATGATCTAGTGTTCAAGTCTTGACTTCCTTCGGAAGTCATATGGTGAATTGTCTAAGTTTAGATGAATCAAGTTAAGCCTGAAACAATGCAAAGTACCTGAGTATTTTGGTCCGCATTCCTCCGCTGTTGAATATTTTGATTTTTGGTTCTAAGGCAATGTAGACACATGTCATAAGCATCTAAATCCAGATTTTTAGCACTTGAAGATCATCAGATCATATTCTACAAGTTCTCCAATATCAGCTTCCAGTCTGACATATTTCACTATGACAGAACAATAGTTCTGAGATCCGCATTTTGCAGAAGAAGACTATCATGACTTGAGGTTCTAAAGGTATGACAAGAGATCTATAATGGATGTTGTCTATGTTTTTCAGAGTCTCATATGATTTGCATTGAAGGTTGTGGTATGATAATTGAATTAGTCAAGTGTGCACTTAAGGGTTAAGCCGACAGTCATGTTAGATCGATATATGGTGAAGGTATATGATTGGAATCATTAATATAAGTGGTTCTATAATAGATCCATACTCATATGAAGAGTCTTACATGATTGATTGGGTCCGCATTGTTGTTTGGGCACAATAATAGGCCAACAAGGTATAACTTGAATATACAAGCTTTATCTTTTGCATGCCAACCTAGTTTGAGGAAATTCTTGATGCAGATATATATGCTCGATAGATTTCAGCATTGGAGTTATGAAGTGTGTGAAAATAGTGCGAATTCGATGTGTGTGTGATCTAAGGTAGTTTTGTGACTAGAAAAGGATAGTGAGGGTAGAAGAACAGAGTATATGTGAAGCAGGACAAAGAGCAGGGCAGACATTATGAAGAAATTTGAGTCTATATACTGAGCTATAAATGGATCTGCACCTTAGTATTCTATAGATGTAATTGTAGCAGTCTTCTCTTGGCAGTGAGCCATTCCTTCTCTATCTTCTATTCTCTTCTTTTTTGCAGTGAGCCTATTGCAGTGAGCACTTCTTTTGGACAATGAGCCTTTATGTAATTCAGTTTTGATATCATAATATATTGTGAGCTAACACTCACCATGGTTTTTCCCTTTTTGGGTTTTCCATGTAAAAATCCTAGTGTCTATGTGTTATGACTTTGTGGCTGCTCCTCTTATGTTTGTTTTGCTTTCATGTTATTGAAATTGGCAAATGGATTATTAAATATGTGAAAGAAAAGTTTTACAGAATACTGATTCACCCCCCTCTTAGTATTCTTTGTGATCAATAGGTCTTAGATAAATGAATAGATGGATTTATTTACCTAAGGTGGACTATGAGGAATGATTGATTAATTAAATAAATGATTAAATTTATTTAATTAATGCTAGGAGGTGGTATAGATGAATACTGATGAATAGTGATTTTATTAATTAAATAATAAAATATTATTTAATTAATAATGGGATGAGAAATAGATAATTAATTATCTAAATAGGGATTTATCCATTTAATTATAGAAGAAATGGTCTAGATGTCTTGATTATGAATGAATAGTGATGATCTATGATGTGTAGTTGATTTTAGGTGTCTACAATAATCTTATTCAAAGATTATACATAGTTGGCTTATTTTCTGGTGGATTTTTTTACCTAAAAGGGTTTTCTCCACGTAAATACTATGTTGTGAGTTTCTTATGTGTTTGTTGATTTATTTGTAGCTGTTATGTTGGAAAATGTCCCCTTGGGGGCTTTTCCCTCTTAAGGTTTAGCTCTCGGGTCCTTATAATTCATTATAAGCATCTTGCATGTTAATTTTGAATCCCGATGAGAAAACCCTTGATTGTTATGGCAAATAGGACCTAGGGGATGCTATTTTGATGATTCCTGACCAAAATTGGGTGGGTGGACTTGGGCGTTAGCACCCTATTCCTACCCTATTTTGGGTCAGCCCTGAATTCAAATGTCAGTTTTATGACCGTTACTTAGATCCTATGTCGACATCTCAAGTTTGAATTGTGAAATTCTTAATGGGAATGTGTGTAGTTGCATATATAAGCATGTTTAGCGTTTCATTTACAAACTAGAAGCTAACTAGAAGATGATTATGAACTTTTGGCTAACTTATGATTTTAGAGCATCTATGATATTCATTATTGCAGAGTAGAGCATTGTTATTGTGTTTGTGATTGTAGATTTAGATTCATCTTCTCATGTGATTGAAGAGCCTTCATTTATGTGAGATCTACACTTCTAAGGTGATATCTATTTATGTTTGAATCATTCATCAATATGTTTTTGCCTCTATCCCCCAAGGATAGGCACTCTTTATCTGACAACGGTGTTTGGAAGACTTGAATGTCTCTCCGAGGCTTGACCAAGGCAAGCCTCGGAACACCAAAAACCCCAACCACTCTCCTTGTGATTGCAGGTTACAGGTTTTGCATCTAGACGGAGTGGAGTTGTAGGGAACAGTAAGACAGTGTGCAGATTTTCAATCCATGAAGAAAAGGATTGCTTGGACATAGGCGTTAGTGATAGTGTCCTCTGAAGTTGCGAACACACAAATAATTTGAACAGTGATAATCAACATCGAAAGAGCTTCTGACATCCTAAAAAACATCTAACCTTGGACTTGGGCGCTAGTGGAGGTGTCCACATCTTCTGGGGAAGAAATAGAAAGTACAATGATCATCAGTGTCGGGAGAAGATCAGGATTCTGCAGAGAAAATAGTACCTTGGATAGGGGTATTAGTGGAGATGTCCCTGACTGTTCTGCATTCTAAACTTCAAAAAATGGTTAGTTATTAATCTCTACCTACTACCTTAATCTGTAAGGATTTGTCGTAATTAATCAATTTACTTATTGTTTTGCATAATTAGGGTTTTAAGGGTATTTGAGCATTAAATTGAAATATTAGTTGATAACATCTTAGCTTCCACATTGTTCCAAGTGATAGCCTAACCTATAGGTGAATCCTCTTGCAAAAGTGTGATTCAACTCGGTTGATATGTCCTTGAATGTTTGTAGTGAAAGGAAGATTTAACCCACACATCCTTATTTTCCTTATCCCCCCTTTTTCATGCTAAACATTTTCGTGAATCCATGTTTATTTGAATTTTACACCTTGCTGAGTGTTGAACTTTAGATTTGCATTCAGTCATCTTATTGCATTTGAAATATTACAAAAAAATTGAAAATTTTGAAAAATTTGGCATCTTAGGCTTGTATTTTGGCATAATTTGAATTAATTGACATTTAATTTCATTTAATTTCTATTATTTTTATTAGATCAGATTTAAATTACAGAAATTCATCATTTAGTATTTATTTGCATTGCATTTTCATGCTTCATTTGTTAAAAATTACTTGAAATTGTACATTTTTCATAAAAACCTAGTTTTGCATTAGCTAGGGTTTGTAGTTAAAATCTTGTTTCAGATTTTACTACCCTTTTCAAACACTCATTAGGACTTATTTCTAATTGTAGTGTTGCATCATAGTGCCTTCTTTGGAAAAATTCATGACTAGGGTTTGAAAACCTTGCATTTTCACTAGATTTGGCCTTATCGTCTCGCTAGAATCGCATTAAAGGCATGTTGTGAAAGACATTATTGAATTATTGGGTTGATATTGAGCTTATTATTTTCTACCCCTCTTGAATTTTTTCACAACACCTCTTCTCTTAGTCATTTGCATTGAAAAATTGAGAAAAATGTGAAAAATCAAGCATTTTGGATCCTAAACATACCTTGCTCCTTGGGTTTGTTCTATTAGTTTGTGCATTGAGTGTTGCATGCTATTATATGAGTATTATAACCCATTAAAATAATAGAAATATCCCTTTAAGAAGAAGTAGAAGACTCATGGGATCTAGTGATCCTGAAGAAAACGATATTCATACCTCTAAAAATTCATTGAACACCTTCTTTACAAAAGGAGAGACACAAATTTTGCAAGACACCATATCTCCTACAACCATAATGGAAGATCAAATATTTCATGATGTTGAGGACACTATTGAGGTGGTCACACATGTACCTAATGAGTAAATAAACAAACTTGATAAAGAGCTAGCCGATTTTTAAGCATTTGTGGAAAATGAAAGGATAGCAGAAGATGCTATACCTACGATTCACAACATAAGAGAATTGATAAAAGAAGGACAAGATGGTGTTAATATAATTAGAGGCTTAATGCATATAGTACATAATAATGTTATTCCGGTGACTGAATGTTTGAATGTTATTAACAACATGTCATCATTGACTCATACGCAAATCTCGGCACCTATACCGACTACGAGAATGTCTACATTTACATCAACAATTTTAACCACTAATATAAATGCTTGTAGTAATGCTACCACTGGTATTGGAGTATCTAATGGCACTAATTCACAAAATTACAAAGTTGTTGGATTGAACTATCAGAACATAGCACCTAAAGTGATTTCTTTCATGAATAATTACTCTCAACCACCTCTCCATCCCACTTATTCTCAACCACCTTTTACATTCAACTATTCACAACCACCATCCACCTACAATTGTTCTCAACCACCTTTTTCTTCAACTCACAACCAATCTCCTCAAAATGTCATGCACACAGCTTCAAATTCTCAAACTGCATCTCCTAATGATGCTCTCTTAAATCAACTTTTACAAGGCATGACTTCTTTACAACAAAAGGTGACAAGCTTGACGAATTCATCCCAACCTAATATACCAACTTATCATGCCCGTAACCCTTTATCATATGCAATCCTGAGAACTCCTATGCCTAAGAGATTTGAAACTCCTCGCTTTGAAAAATATGGTGGAAAATGTGATCCTAATACTCGTGGCATCATTCATGACTATGTGTAGTGATTTTTACTTTGAAGAGGACTTGTTAGCAAAACTTTTCCTATGATCTCTCAAAGATGCTGCTCTAGAATGGTTTTGCTTCCTACCTCCGAATTCAATACACTCTTTGTCACAGTTAGTTGATCAATTTTTACAACATTTTCAAGCAAACATTGGACCTCAAGTCTCTTTGATTGATCTAGTTCACTACAAGCAAGGTCCGAAAGAGAAGTTAATTGAGTTTATTAGTCGGTATCAAGCCCTTTATGCACAGATTCAATATCAGATGAAGGATGGGGATGTTCAGAAGGTGTTTATTACAAATCTACAACCTAACATCTATGATAAGATTCTCTTGATGAAGTATAACTCTTTTCAACATCTAATATGCACCACCCTTCGTGATTATCAACTTTCGTCTAGTCAGTATGAAAACCAAAACTCATCAACTCAAGTTGGTCAATCCACGAGTGGACCTTCACAAAACAACTTTAGGAGAAATAATAAGAATTTCTTAAAGGTTAATGGATAGAATTCAAACAATTTCTCACAAGTGTCCGCTATCACTAATCCGAAGAGGACACCGTTTCAGAATAGACAACAACAAAGACAGTTTACGCTGATATCTAAATCCTATCACTCTATCATGAATCAAGCTGTGAGTAATAACCTCTTGAAGCTTCCTCTGATTAAACCATTGGATCCTAGTAGAATGCAAGAACCTTATTTAGATGCTAATTCTTTCTGTCATTTTCATCAGCAACAAGGACATGATGCTAAATGATGTATGCGTCTTAAACATGAAATACAAGACCTCATCAACTTGAATATTATATAGGTATCTGGTGTGAATGATAATTGAGATAAGTCAGTTGCTCCTTCAAATTAGAATTTGCAGATCTTCACTAACCCCTTTCCTAAGTATACTGATAATAACATGATGGAACAAAATACACTCGAAGTAGAAGATGACTATCTGAACTATGACGAGACAATTGCTATGATAGAAGTGGATAAGGAAAATATTGAAGTATTACCTCGTTCATGAAGGAATGGTATTTATGCTGATGTTCCTCCTCCATTATCCCTTCAAGGATCACCAAAATGCATTGGAAAGACAAACAAAACAACTGAAACAAGAGATTCTGACAAAAGAAAAGATTGACATGGTACAAAGTAGTTCTTCTCCCTATGATAGACATAATCAACAAAATAAGAGAACTAAAAATTGGAAAAGAGCAAGATGGTTATCACTAGTAGGAAATGTTATGTCAGAAAAAGTAACCTTGGGGGCTTTTTCCTATTAAGGTTTAGCTCTCGGGTCCTTTAGAATGCATTTAGAGCATCTTGCATGATTTTGATGACTCTTGATGAGAAAACCTTAAAGTTTCATGGCAAATGGGACCTAGGGGGTGCACTTAACATAAATCCTGCCTAAAATAGGGGAGAGGACTTGGGCACCCGCGCCCTAGGCCTGCCTTATTTTGGGCCAGGACCAATTTCAAAGTGTCAGTTTATGATCGTTATTTAGGTCCTATGCCAACACAGTAAGTTTGAATTATGAAAATTTTAGCGAGAATATTTGTACTCGCATATATAAGCACGATTAGGGTTCATTTGTAAACTAGATGGATTTTATGTATACTTGTGATTCTAGAGCATTCAAAATATTCATTGTGCGGCAGAGTAGAGCATTGTTCTTGTGTTTATATTTGCAGATTTGGCATCCATCTCCTCATGGCATGAAGAGCATCTTCCATCCATGAGATCTTCACTACAAGGTGATATCAATTGTGTTTTCTATCATTTATCATTTAGATTTTGCCTCTATCCCATAGGGATACACACTCTTTATTTAACAATGGTGTTCGAAAGACTTGAATGTCTCTTTGAGGCTTGACTAAGGCAAGCCTCTAAACACCACAACCCCCAACCTATTTTCTGTGATTGCAGGTTACAGGTTGCGAAAATAGAAAAAGTGGAGTTGCAAGAGAGTAGTGTAGACTGTCAGAATTGCAGATCAGAGAAGAAAATAGGGATTTGGACTCAGGTTCCCACTCATTAGTCCTCTAGATCCCGCAACAGGAAAATCTTTAGAACAACAGGTAAAGGTTGCAGACAAGGTTCCTAGATCTTGACGAAACTATGGCACTGGACTAGGCCACCTGCTCATTAGTCTCCAACTTTTCCATTTTCTAAACTTTGAAATCTGGTACACATTTGATTGTCATTTGATATCTCTGTGTGCGATCATTTTCTGTAATTTGTCTGTTTGTTCACGAATTCATATAATTAGGGTTTTGAGCATAAATGGGCTTAATTAAACAACAAAATCATACAATTCCAATCTTCCCCTATGTTTTGAGTACCAAGAGATCTGTAGTAGACTTTCTACTCGATTGAATGTCCTTGAATGTTTAGTGGTGAAAGGAGGATCAACACAAACCATTAAAATCAAACCCTCTTCATTTTCATCCTAAATTTTTTGGTGAACCCATGTTTTTAAATAATTTTGCACCTTGCTGAGTGTTGTACTTCAGATTTACATTCATTCAATTCATTCATATCATTATTCCTCTTATTGCATTTGGAAAATTACAAAAAAAATGAAAAATTTGAAAAAATTAGCATTTTTTAGCTTGCATTTTCAAATAATTTATATTAATTGGCATTAAATTTAAAGAAATTTCTGTCATTATCATCAGATATGATTTAACTTATAGAAATTTTTCATTCATCATTCATTTAGATTGCATTTTCATGCTTAAATTGTTGAAAATTGCTTGAAATTGTGCATTTTTCCATATAACCTAGTTTTGCATTAGCTAGGGTTTGTAGTCAAAATCTTGTTTTAGATTTTACTACCCTTTTAAAACACTCATTAGGATTTATTTCTAACTATAGTGTTACATCATAATGGTTTGCTTGCAAAATTTCATGCCTAGGGTTTGAAAACCTTGCTTTTTCACTAGATTTTGGCCTTATTGTCTCTCTACATTTGCACCATAGGTGTGTTGTAAAGGATTTTTATGCACTAATTCTCTATTATCAAGGTTATTGTCTTCTTCCCCTCCTAAAATTCTTTACAACACCTTTTTTTGGGCCCTTACATTGAAAATTTGGTGAAAAATTACATATTTTGGCAATATTTTCCCTAGGGTTTGACTTAGATTTGCACTCCAAGCGTGTTGTGACAGATTTTATGTCTTTAGGTGACTAATATTACTTTTATAATCTTCTACACCTCCTAAAATTATTTACAACACCCATTTTATTGGGCCTTTGCATTTAGATTTGGTGAAAAATTGCATATTTTCGCTATATTTTCCCTAGTGTTTGACTTAGATTTGCACTCCAAGAGTGTTGTGATAAATTTTTTGACTTTAGGTGACTGATATTACTTCTATAATCTTCTGTACCTCCTAAAATTCTTTACAACACCCCTTTTATTGGGTCTTTGCATTGAAAACTTGTGAAAAATTGCATATTTTAGTATATTTTCACCAGGTTTGGACTTATCATCATTCTAGGTTTGGATCAAAAGTGTGTTGTGAAGGATATTATTGCTTTATTGGACCGATATTAGACATATTATTTTCTACACTTCATCAATTTTCTTACAACACCTTTTCTTTCGCTTATTTGCCTTGGAAAAAGTTAAAAAATCAAGCATTTTAGGTCATTCTCATACATACTTTTGCACTTGTTCTTGCAGAAGTTTTGAAAACCCTTTGAAATTTGATTTGGCATTCATTTGAAGACATATATCATGGATACTTCCTTGGAATCCTTGTTTGCATACATCATAGACATTGATCATTTCTCTAAATTTACCCATGAATATCCTCAAGTCTTGGAACAAATAACATACATACATGATGTTGATCTTTCTATGTGCTCCACATATGAAATCCTTTGTTATATATCTGATTTTGATAGCTTCACAAACCTCATGGGAATATACCCCTTGGTATTAGATGACCTCGCTAAATTCATGATCAATAATATATATAGTAGTGATGACCTCAAAATGTTAGATGACGCCTTAGATGACTTTATGGGACATTCCACTACAACAACTATTGCTAAAACATGTGATGATAACTTTGGTTTACCTTATGATCCCTCTCCCAAAGTTACTACTCCTTATGGGGACACTTTGATGCAAGAGGATGATTTCATTGATACATCTCTTAACATCATACCACCATCTCTTCCTTCCAATGCTCTCTCTGGCCAAGAAGAAGCATTAGTGAATGAAGAGCTTCCACCACTTTATTGCAATGTTCTGTCTAGCCAAGATGAAACATTGGTGAATAAAGAAGCCTCTCCAACCAAGAGCCTTCCATGGGCAAACAATGAGATTTCATCCAACAACACTAAAAACTCTCTCCCTATCATAGTGCATGAAACCTCTATGGAGCATAATATCAATCTTCCTCCTTTAGTTGAATACTTAAGTCATTTGGACATCACTAAGGATTTAAGAACATTGACTACCTCTCCTCAAAACACCTTACCTTCCCTTCATTCCTATACTCTCTCTCCAAAAGATGCAACCCTAACGGATGAGGAAAGGTCTCTCACACTAAATCCCTCAAGGATGGATGTTGAGATCACTCACAAAAAATCACTTCTTCCACCTCCTAAGAGGATAATGAATAAGTAAACTAATGAAATTCAACAAGAAAACATTCCACCTAACATTAAGTCAAACCAAGAAGCATTTAAGAATGAACAAACGAACAATGACAAAGACTTGGCAATGGTACCTTACACACCTCTTTCCTCTAGCATTCAAGAGGATGATTTGATTGTTGATAACCTCTAGCATGAATCTCTCTACAGGTAAGTATTTCTAACCCTTTACCTCCGTGTTGTGTTTACCCCCGTGATGTGTTATATATTGTTTAGGCCTCCTGGGATGACCCTTGATTCTCTTGTAAGGTCCAGGATACTGGGAGACTGCCTCTGTTGTGACCATCTTCTATTTTTATCATCATTCTTCTATATCACTTCTCCTCTATTTTCACTATTGTGTGTTGTGTCTTAAGGACATAGCATTGCGGTTGGTGACTTGGGGGCACCCTCCTACGTGACTGTCCCTAAGGCACTTGTTTCTCCTCTCTCGATTTATTGTTTCCCTTCCTCTAGTGTTTCTATCTAGCGAGCGGATGATGAAAAACATTTTATACTCATGCAGACCTAGTGTCCCTTTAGCGAGTAATCAAAAAATGGATCTAGTGTTGGCAAGAGACACTATATGGATTCATGGTTATTGTCATTGATGGCAACAAAGGTCATCCCACATATCCGCAAGTCATGGTGTGTCTCTACCGGAAGTCAGAATGAAGATTATTGTGGTCTGGTGAACAAGAACAGAGCATGTGGCAAGGTCCGATAGACTGGTCCGGATCTCTCAGAGGAAGTATCTTGGTGCAGTGCAGATTTGGGGAAGTCAAGAGGACTACCTTGAGTGGTATATTCCAAGGATTTAGCCTCCGGTGATAGATGAGGAAAAAGATATGAATAGTTGAGTACCGGATTCCTGAGTGATAGTATGAACAGAGGAAGAACTAACTGACAGAACATCAGACTACCTTCTGGATGTGTTACTGATGGTGTTAAAGGTTATGAAGGCATGAGTCATACTTGGCTGACATGATTAATGATTTCTACAAGTATATGCTTGATCCGCATTACTTGATGTGGTAGGATTCAGCTGACAGATCAGAATTAGTGAAAAGATTGACTATTTCGGATGCCAACTAGAAAGGTGATGAAATTACTTGTGCGGATATATATGCACGATGGATTTAGTTGTGAGAGTTGTTGTTGTGAAAAAGATATATGTGAATAAGTGCAGAGCAGAGCAGAAGCAGTAAGAAAGCTCTGGTATATGAAAGGAAAGCAGAATAAAGAGAAGAGGAAAGATGAAGTGCAACAGATCAGTGTACTGAGCCTAACCAAAACTGAACTCCAGCATATGTGGATGCTTCCAATCAGTTCAAGTATTGTATAAACATTCTTTTGTAGACAGTGTGTCTCCTTGTAGGCAGTGTGCCTCCTTTGTGAGCAGTGTGCTCGGGCAGTGAGCCCTAATTGGCAAGTGCCATTTTGTAATTCCTTATTCTTCTAACAGAGAATAATCTTTGGGTTAATCACCCCATGGTTTTCTCCCTTAACAGGGTTTCCACGTCAAAAATACTGTGTCATGTGTTTTTCATTTCATGGTAATATTTGCTTGTTTGAATTAATGCTGCATTGATTAATAAGAAAGTTCAGAAAGAAGAAATAATTAGGATAACTGATTCACCTCCCCTCTCAGTTATCAACAATTGGTATCAGAGCTAAGTTCCTCCTAATAGAGCCTAACAGCTTGAGGAAGATCTGGGAGTTCAAATGGATGCATATGGTTTAAGGGAGCAACTCAAAACTACCCTTGAGGATCTTGAACAGTCAAACTCTGAAGTCAATGAATTAAAGGAAAGACTCAAACAGGCTGATGAATTCATGAGAGAACTAAAAGACAAATTAAGTCTCTCTATGAAAAAGAGAAAGGAGCTGCTCCAGCAATTGGCAAGACAAAATGAAGAAAGTAATGCAAATGAAGAGCTGACTAAAAAAACCAAGTTATGTGAAAAGTTATCAAAAGAAGTCATTATGGTAAGACATGAAATGGAATCAGAAGTTATAAAGTTTACTCAAGAGATTGAAGAGAAAAGAAAAACTGAAGACAATCTAAGACAATCTCTCAAAGAGAAATCAGAAGATTGCCACCAGATGGATAGGATTATCAGACATCTTGAATCTGATCTTGAAGATGCTAAAGATAATGAAGAAAAACTTGAGGATCAAATTGTCTATCTCAAAAGGGATCTTCAAACAACAAATGAATATAAAGAGAAATTCAAAATAAGTTCTGCTCAACTTGAAGTTCTTCTTGGAAGTCAAAAGAGGACAGATGACAAGTGTGGTTTAGGATATGAGAAAGGAGAAAGCTCCGGATCCGGTCAAAAGAATTTTGGATCAGAAAATCCAAGGAACAGGCCTAAAAAACCTCTGGTAAGACAGCCCAATGCTCAAAGATATCCTTCCTTCAATGGATACTGCCACAGCTGCAATCACTTTGGTCACAAAGCTAATCAGTGCAGAAAGAGAATGAATCAGACTAATTCATCCTTCTCTAGACAATGCTTTAACTACAAAAGGTATGGACATAAGTCTCATGAATGCAGAAATATGCAAATGAACAAATCATTCAATGGTAGATGCTTTACATGCAATAGAGTAGGTCATATGGCTAATTAATGTAGATCAAGAGGTTATCAGTCAAATATGCAAAGAAATGTTGTTTGCCAAATCTGTAATAGATCTGGTCATAATGCAAAAGTCTGCAGAAGCAAGAATCAGGACAAAAGAGGTCCGGTATATAGTCAGAATCAAGACAAAGGTAAACAAAAGATGAATGTGGATGAAGTTAGGAATGAGATGAACAAGATTTGGGTGAAGAAAAGTTTAGAGAAGGTAGAGGTTGGATCCGCACCAGACTCTGGTGCTGATATTCCTTCCAGAAATTAAGAAATGAGCTCTGGCTTAGGGGAAGACACAAAGAAAATCCTGTTCCCCCAGCCAATCAAGTGGTGCCGGATTAGGCACAAGATGCGGAGTAAAGGGTTTGTAGATATGAATCTTGAGATGATCCAGCTAAGATTTCAGAGGTCCACATGAAGATGTGAAGAAGTTGTGATCGATCATGTAAAACCTGTTCCGGGAGATGCTCCAGAATGACAGAGGATTACAAAAAGGTCCGGAGAGATCCGGAAGTGCATTGTCTTATTCTACAGATTGGACAGAGTATTTGGGATGTCCTTGTGATGTGTCATCTTGATTTATTCATAACTGAAAGATCCACATGATGTTCATAAATCAGGACTAATCCGGTTCTTCAAGTCATTCGAATAAGGAAAACCAGAATAATGTAGGTCGAGCATTTATTGCAAACAGATATTAGGGTTTGCGAAACAATATAAGGGATTTCTCATAAATCACTTGTTCATTCTACACTCAAGAAGAAGCGAAAAGTGGAGCTCTGCAACAAAATTCATCAAGTTCACCAAAGATCACTTGCAGAAGTTATTACACACAGAAATCAATCCAATCACTCCGTATAACCAAAGGCGCATAAGGTATTTTCCGTTTTCAAATATCTCATTGCAAATCTTTGAAAAATGGCTACTCCGAATATAGTTAAGATCTCTGATAGACCTCGCCCCATATTCAAGAAACATCCATACAAATCTTTGGAGGTATATCCCCTAGGAGCCTTCTCTAGTGTTCCACATGGTGTATTGCATACGGAGGACATTAGGGTTTACATACATGCCAATTTTGAAGACTTTGGAGAATCAAAATTGATGGATATCTATCACAAATAGTTGATAGACGACTCCTTTGAGATTAAACCTCAGTACAAAGCCATCCAGGATAAGCACTTTGCACAGTGCATTCATTTCCCCTATTTTGAAGAAGATGAATGGGTCTAGTATGTACTAAGTAGAGTGCATGACAATTTCCTATGGTTGAACAAGCCTTTCAAGATCACCAAAGATGCAATTAGGGCTGTAACCAGTCTGCACTCATCCGGTGGATTACCTATTCTCAAGTCTGTCAAAAATCAGACAGTTAGTGATGCAACTGGATCTAAATTTGACAAGAGAGCTATGACAATTGAAGACATCACTGAACCGAATGTCAAATTTGCATCTATGATAATTGGTTACAAGATCTATCACTCCGGTAGGGAAAATTCAGTACCGAGAACTGCAATTTACACAGCTTATCAAATGCTAAAGGAGAATGCAGACTATGACTTGTGTGAGCTTCTTCTAAACCAACTTTTGGAAAATCTGCATAAGATCAAGAAGGACAAGAAAAACTCCTTCAAGTATGGTAGTTTGATCCTTTGTTTATTCTTTTATTACATGAATGAGCTTCTCAGATCCAGTGGATGGATATGGCAGAATGACAGACCAGTTGCCATCCAAATCAGAGATTATTAGACTTGGAGATGCTAAAGCAAGAAAAATAGCCCTCTGGGGATATTTCAAGAACTTTCAGAGCATGATGCATGCAAGAGAAAAAATTCCCCAGTCTCTTGTTGAAAAGTACAAAGACACAGTATGCTTTATGGTAGAAACAGATCAGTGCCTAATGGAGGCAGTAGAACCAAGAACTGTGTGGATCATGCCCATGGGGTATGAAGTGGATGAATAGATTGTGGAGCTGCATGTTCAACACATGCTAAGTCAGCCTAAAGATTCAAAGGCAAAAAGGTTCGGAACATTTGAGGAACTAAGTATAAAAATCCATGTTGAACTCAGAGAACCAGAGATCAAGAGGAAGGTTAGAAAAGAAGTAGAACATATAGCACAAGGCCTTGGGATCTCAATGGAGGCACTTGATGCTCATAGAAAGAAGAAGGAAGGGGATGAGAAAGAGAAGAAGAAGGCAGAAAAGAAAAGTGAAGAAAGTGTTCCGGTAGAAACCTCCACCTAGACTAGATCATCAAAAAGATCTGCACCTGCCACAGCCAAAAGCTCAAAACTGAAAGTCCAGGCATCCGGCAAAAGATCCAAGACAAAAGCCACAAGGGCTTATGAAAGTCAAAGAGATGAAGAGGAAACTGAATTAGATGAGGGAGTAAAGGAAATAAAGAAGCAGAAGAAGAAAGGATTCGGTAAACCCTGCACAGGCCAAGACAAGGAAGAAATGGCAGAGAAATTTGTTGAAAAGCCCACCCCGTCTCTAGACAGTGTAATCAAATCAGTCACTGTGGATGGGAACCTTCAACCAGTGGCCGAATTCTATGATGACTACAATGAGGCTGACCAAAAGATCCTACAGGAAGCTACAATCAGGTATCTAAACATTTACAATAAAGCTTTTATTGAGATTATCTCTAAAATTCCTAAGAGTCTAGAGAAGTAATTAGAAATAAGAAAGAACAATGCCCAGGCAAAAGATCTTGAGATCCAGGAGCAGATAGCTATTCAGCTGTATCGTCAAATTGATCCCAAGACAATGAACATAATATTCAAAGACTGCAAAGATGAGTTCAGAAGTAAAGCAAGGATGAATCAACTCATGCTTGGTGAGACTGACAAGGTGGCCATGGATACAGAAGAGATCTTTCGGAAGGCCTTCAAAAGGTTTAATCTTCCTATTGTAGAGGACTTAGGTGCAGAAATAGCTGTGGACTTGGAATCCTCTGCTCCGGAAGAAGTGGCCCTTGAACAGACTAACATCTCTCCTCCAGTTTCCCCTACAGTCTTCGGATCCAAAGAAGAAGAGAAATTACAAGAGAAAGGAGCAGCGGTGAAGGAAAAAGAAGGTGACAGTGCAAAGATTGTAGAAGGACAGAAGACTTCACTAGAGAAAACCACAACTGTCAGTGGTGGGAATATAGGGGGAGAGAAAATTCCAAAGGACAGCTCCAAGACTGCAGAAGAGAAGAAACTTCTGTCTCCGGCAAGAGACACTGCACAAACTGTCCAAAAATTTTTGAGCAAAGAAGCAATAGAGATTGATGAACTGGAGCTTCTACAAGGTCCATTCAACTTTGATTCCCTCTCTTTGGTGCAGATAATGAAGATAGCTTCATTTGCAAATGCTAAGGCAAATGAAAAACTCCTAAAGTCTCATATGGAAGACTGTGAGTTGATAGAGGCTGCTTCCGGAGTGCTTGAGAAGATTATGCCATCGGTCCAGAAAGATCCCACAGCCTCCTCTTCCGGTAATCTCAAAACCTTAGTCAGCAGTGTTGGTACACATTTTGGATCCCTAGAAAAATCAGCTGAAGAAAAGGTTCGGAAGGAGTTTTTGGATAAGAGATTCTCAGAGGTACTAGGATTAATCTCTAATGATAGGAGAAATATGAGTATTGGAATAAAGAGCTTAGAAAATGCTCTTAAGGATGGCAGTGACATTTACAAATTTTGTATCTCCTGGTCAAAAGCAACAGTAGAAATTGAGAAGAAAATAAAAGAGGAACAGGACAAACTACTGAGTTTGTCTCAAAGTTTTGATCCTCTCTCTTCCTCCATAGTAAATCAAGAATGTCAAACTATTGCAATCACAAATGCAATAAAGAACCTTGAGAAGGAAAGGAAGAATATAATTAACCAGATGGGAGAACTTAGAAGGATTATTATCCCTAAGTTAGAAACCATGCATGAGGCCATAAGTGATGCCAAGACTACCGCCCAAACCAATGATCCGACAGATCTTAAGAGGGCAGAAGCTTTTGCATTTTTGTTGAGTGGTCACATTTCAATTTTGGATAGAATAAAGCAAAGTTGGGCTACAGAACTCATCCAATTGAAGACATCCTTTGCAGACATTCTTCAGTTTTTGTGAATATGTAATATACAGCCAAGTATAGTAAAATTCTTGAAAATTTTGGTGTGCGGACCCTACCCTTTGCCATTGATATCAAAGGGGGAGTGAGGAGTAGTGAAAAATGAGGAATCCAAATAAGGGGGAGCTCCGGAAAATGTATATAAAGATAGAGCATCAGCCAAGGGGGACCATAGTGTAAACACTTAGTCACTTTTCACTAAGTGTTGCCATCAATGCCAAAGGGGGAGATTGTTGGCAAGAGACACTATATGGATTCATGGTTGTTGTCATTGATGGCAACAAAGGTCATCCCACATATCCGCAAGTCATGGTGTGTCTCTACCGGAAGTCAGAATGAAGATTATTGTGGTCCGGTGAACAAGAACAGAGCATGTGGCAAGGTCCGACAGACTGGTCCGGATCTCTCAGAGGAAGTATCTTGGTGCAGTGCGGATTTGGGGAAGTCAAGAGGACTACCTTGAGTGGTATATTGCAAGGATTTAGCCTCCGGTGATAGATGAGGAAAAAGATATGAATAGTTGAGTACCGGATTCCTGAGTGACAGTATGAACAAAGGAAGAACTAACTGACAGAACATCAGATTACCTTCTGGATGTGTTATTGATGGTGTTAAATGTTATGAAGGCATGAATCATACTTGGCCGACATGATTAATGATTTCTACAAGTATATGCTTGATCCGCATTACTTGATGTGGTAGGATTCAGCCGACAGATCAGAATTAGTGAAAAGATTGACTATTCCGGATGCCGACTAGAAAGGTGATGAAATTACTTGTGCGGATATATATGCACGATGGATTTAGTTGTGAGAGTTGTTGTTGTGAAAAAGATATATGTGAATAAGTGCAGAGTAGAGCAGAATTAGTAAGAAAGATCCGGTATGTGAAAGGAAAGCAGAATAAAGAGAAGAGGAAAGATGAAGTGCAGCATATCAGTGTACTGAGCCTAACCGGAACTGAACTCCAGCATATGTGGATGCTTCCAATCAGTTCAAGTATTGTATAAACATTCTTTTGTAGACAGTGTGTCTCCTTGTAGGCAGTGTGCCTCCTTTGTGAGCAGTGTGCTCGGGCAGTGAGCCCTAATTGGCAAGTGCCATTTTGTAATTCCTTATTCTTTTAACAGAGAATAATCTTTGGGTTAATCACCCCTTGGTTTTCTCCCTTAACAGGGTTTCCACGTCAAAAATATTGTGTCATGTGTTTTTCATTTCATGGTAATATTTGCTTGTTTGAATTAATGCTGCATTGATTAATAAGAAAGTTCAGAAAGAAGAAATAATTAGGATAACTGATTCACCCCCCCTCTCAGTTATCAACATCTAGTCCATACATGACGATGGGGTTGTTATATTTATCTGACGCTTGGCTAGTAGAATCACTCCGTGTGATCTTGATGCCATCTTATCACACTTATAAAGCATAACAATACTACTGCTTCGTGCACTTTGTCTATCTTGAATCTTGCATTGCTTGACTCTTTATGTGGTTGATCATATGCATTGTTGTTTATCATGATTATATGGACACTAACACTTTTCTTGCAGGAATGTGTTTGTGGGAACATTTCATGATCATAAAGTACATGTCACCTCCGGGGGCATCAGCCTTGTGAGAGCTCGTGTTCCCTTGTGTGTTTTCTTCCTACCTTAACATGCTTGATATTAGTACATGATATCAACCACCTTAAGGTGGGGGCATATATAAGGTAAGTTGTTTGTTGTAGATGACTAGTAAAGTGTGTTTGTTCTCAGGTGCAGTCTTAAAGACCAGTGGTGATGAGTCCCTCCCACACTCTAAGATTTGTTTGAAATCTATTGCAATCATTTAAGCCCTCTGTGAAGGTGGGATATCGTGCATATCATTTTTATCTTAAGCCCTCTGTGGAGGCAAGGATGGTATATTTCTTGTGGAGAGTGCACATCCTGTCATTTTTAAAAGTCCTCTGCGGAGACGGGGAGCGGTTCTGTGACTAACTCAACCCTTAAGTGTGTCTTCGGTGATTGTTGTGGTGAAGCCCAATTATCGGTGTGTGCCTGTAATGTGCCTGAGATGGTGATGAACCTAGAAATAGGAACACTCCATCGCTTGTCTGCCATGTTTTCTCCATGTCTTCCAAGTGTGTGTATATTGCGTGTTTGTTCCCAAGCATAGTTTAAAGACTGGTGGCGATGAGTCCCTCTTATGCTTTGGGATTTGTATGGCGTACTTGATTTGTATTGTGTACTTGATTTGTATTGCATGTCTGTTGCCCCATATGTAGTTTAAAAACTGATGGTGATGAGTCCCTCCTGCATTATGGGTGGTGTGTTTACTTTCCTTGTACTTGCATCTACATTTCATATATATGAGAAAAAGAAAAGAAAAATAAAATTATCACTATCTTCACTGCATTCACTGTGTTTTACATGTCTTCAATGTTGTCTTCTCCATGTTTTGCATGCCTATTACTGTCTTCACTATGATTGACATGTCTTCTCTGTGCTTGGCGTGTTTGTTGTGTTTGTTGACAGTACTTTAATGCATGTATTGGCCTTGCGTTTATACATACATTAAAGTGGGGGCTAAATTGTTGCAAGTATGAGGATAACTAGTTTTGTCATTGATGTCAACATACTCATGTTGCATTAATGAGAAGGATTAGATGAGCTGTGTGCTGAGGATTTTGAGAAAGTAAGTCTCAAACAGGAACAGTTAAGAACAGTGATGACAAGAAGGTAAAAGTCCTCTATAGGTTGAGGATCAGAGGATGAGGTTTAAAGGGTTTGTAGATATGAGTCTTGAGATGTTCTAGTCAAGATTTCAGAGGTCCACATGAAGATCTGAAGAAGTTATGATTGCTCAAGTAGAATCGGTTCTGACAGATGTTCAGTGGTGACAGAGTGTCACAGATTGGTCCGGTGAGCTCCGGAATTGCATTATCTCATTCTGCGGATTGGAGAGAGTGTTGAAGAAGTCCGTGTGAAGTGACAAATAGATTTGTTCATGGTTTGGAGGTCTGGAAGCACCTTTTTCATTGTGACAGTGATGACAGACTGTGTTCTTGAAGTTCCGGATGAAGAAGAGAAGAATTTTAGTAAGCCGATAAAGTGCGGATGTTCTTGATGACTCAGGAAAGGTTTTGGTGATCTTTGGATTGTGTACAATTCTTATTGATGGTCCACATTAAGTTTGAGTTTACATTTGAAGAATAACCATAGATATTGGTGTTCTTCCTAAGACAGGCCGACCGGTTGTATTACACGTCTTGCGAATGATCTTATAGGTGTTTGCCGACTTAGATGATTGTTCCTAATTCGATGCCTTGTATAAATAAGGGATTGTGAATTCATTTTGAAGTGTGTCTTGTGGTGATGAGAGTGGCATAGCGAAGAAGAAGAGTGAAAAGCAGAGCAGGAGTTTTTGGGCTTAAATGGAACTGATCCAGGCATGGTAAAGATGTCAATCTCCAGTTCAAGTTTGTGATACTTGTTACTTTGTAGACAGTGTGTCTCTTGTAGGCAGTGTGCCTCTTGTGAGCAGTGTGCTCAGGTAGTGAGCCCTAATTGGCATGTGCCATCTATTTTTCTTATTCTTCTAACAGAGAATAATCCTGGGTTAATCACCCCGTGGTTTTTCCCTTGACCGGGTTTTCCACGTCAAAATCTTGGTGTCTCATGTGTTGATGTGTATCTGCTCTGGTGTTTATGCTTTATGCTTTCATGAGTGATTAATTGATATGCTACTAATTAACAAAGAGGATATAAGTGTTTGAATTACAAACAAGTTTTGTACAACTAATTCACCCCCCCTCTCAGTTGTGTGCCCTAAATCTAACAATTGGTATCAGAGCCAAGCTCCTCTAAAAGGAGCTTAACCGCTTGAGGAGATCCAGGATGTCGTCATACAAGAAGGATAGTCCAAAGTTTGATGGAACCAACCTCTCTCTTTGGAAAGGTCGCATGAAATGTCACTTGCAGTGTATGGGAAAGGCGTATTAGTCCATGGTCACAAAAGCTTATACACCTCCACAGGGTGGTCTGACAACTCTAAATGAAATCACAGATGCTGAAAACAATCTGCGGACCAAAGAGGCTCTTCTAAGCACATTAACTGACTTAGAGCTCTCAAATGTTATTGACCTACCAACTGCCTATGAGATCTAGATTAAACCGGAACTTCTGCATGAAGGAGATGAGTATGTTAAGAGTGCAAGGTTGCAGAGTCTCAAAGGGAAATTTGAAAGACTAAAGATGAGAGATGATGAAAATATTACTACCTTTATGCCAAGAGTAAATGAGCTGGTGTGTGGAATTAGGAATGCTGGTGGAGTTTTGGATGAAAATGAGATTGTTGGCAAAATTATCAGATCCCTTCCTGCTGTCTACAAAATCAAGGTTGCTGCCATTGATGAATTTAGAGCCCATACAACTGTCACAAGAGACCAATTGGCTGGCAAACTGGCTGCATTTGAAATGACTGAGTCTGGAGATGATCCCCCCAAGACTGAATCTGCATTCAAAGCCAGTGCCTCTGTGAAAGGCAAACAAAGATTTGATCTGGGAGAAAACTCTTCAAGGAAGCTATCATGGTATGATCAAGCAAGAAGAGACATGGAAGTGGAAGAAGCAGAAATAGCTCAACTTGAAGCCCTCATTGCAAAGAGACTGCTAAGAGGATCCGGTAAGTATGAAGGTAAATTACCCTTTAAGTGCTTCAACTATAATAAGATTGGTCATTTTGCCTCAAGATGTCCGAAAAGATGTACAAGGTCAAATTCTAACAGATAAAGGTTCCAAAAGAATTGTTATTATGTTCATGAAGAAGATGATAATGAAGGAGTAACAGATGATGAATCAGAGATAGGAAACAAATCCAGAAATGAATGGGTGTTTATTGCCATCAAGGAAGAAGATCCAATATCCTCTGAATCTATCAATCATAAGGTTGTAGAAAGAGCTTTGGCTGCCCAAGTTGAAGAAAAGAATGATTGGGTAATTGATAATAGTTGCTCTCACCACATGACAGATGACAAGAATAAGTTCATAGATTTGGAAAGGTATGAAGGAGGAGTGCTGAAGTTTGGTGATAATTCTGCTGGTAGAATCAGAGGAAGAGGAACTATTTCTTTTAATGGAGGAAACAGAACTGGTAATGTGCTGTATGTTGAAGGTTTGAAGCACAATCTTCTCAGTGTTGGACAGTTGGTGGACAAAGGCTATGATCTCCGATTCAAGGATGGAAAATGCAAAATCTTTGAAAGATCTGGAACAAAGATTGCATCCGGTACTCAAACTAAAGGTAATATCTTCCACTTAATTGGTGCTGATAAAAGTTGTTTGTTTGTTCAAGTTGATCAGAGTTGGTTATGGCATAGAAGGATGTGTCATGTGAATTTTGATAACATCATCAAGATAAGCAATACTCAGGCTGTAAGAGATCTTCCAAAATTGGTAAAACCTACAAACAATTTGTGTAAAGAATGTCAGCTGGGTAAATAGAACAGAGTCTCATTCAAAAGCAAGGATCAGTCCTCTACCAGATTATTGGAATTAGGTCATACTGATCTATGTGGTCCGAAAATAATCAAGAGTATGCAAGGTGATAGATATTTCATGTTACTGATTGATGACCATTCCTGGATGATGTGGGTTACCTTTCTGAAAGAGAAATCAGAAGCATTTGAGAAGTTCAAAATCTTCAAGGCTATGGTAGAGAATCAAATTGGATTAAAACTGAAATGTCTGAGGTCTGATAGAGGTGGTGAATTCACATCTGGTGAATTCATAGACTTTTGTGAGAAGCATGGTATAAAGAGATAGTTATCTGCTCCTAGGACTCCACAACAGAATGGAGTAGTAGAGAGAAAAAACCGGACCATCCAGGAAGCATCCAGGATAATGATGATGGAAGCAAATGTTCCCCAGATGTTTTGGAGAGAAGCTGTCAGCACTGTAGTCTATACTCTCAATTGAGTTCAAATTAGAAGCAATACCGGTAAGATTCCTTATGAACTTTGGTTTGGCATCACTCCTACTGTGAGATATTTCAGAGTATTTGGTAGCAAATGTTACATTAAAAGAGATGAAGATCTAGGAAAGTTTGATGCTAGAAGTGATGAAGGAATTTTCTTGGGTTACTCCACTCAAAGCAAAGCATACCGGTGTTATAATAAGAGACTGAGAAAGATGATAGAAAGTACAAATGTGAAGGTTGATGAAGGTATTAAGAAGCCCTCAAGATTTTATGAGTATGATGAAGATGATCAGAATGGTGTTTTGATTCAAGGAACTCAATCCTCTCCTGAAAGTTAGATTCAGACTGATCCGGTAAATCAGGAAGAAGAGATAGATCTGAATGAGCCTGATCAAGAAGCAGAAGTGCAAGAAACTGGCAAAGTTCCAAGGTATGTAAGACTGAACCACTCTGAAGATCAGATCATAGGTGACAAAAGCAAAGGTGTGCAAACTAGAAGGAATGTTGCTCAAAATTCAGATGAATGTTGTCTGATTTCAAAGATTGAACCTAAGACAATAAATAAAGCCTGCAATGATAAAAATTGGACCAAAGCAATGGAAGAAGAGTTAATGCAAATTGAGAAAAATCACACTTGGGATCTTGTTTCTAGACCTAGAAACAAGAATGTGATTGGAACCAAATGGGTCTTCCAGAACAAACTAAATGAAGTTGGTGAAGTAATCAAAAATAAGGCCAGATTAGTCTACAAAGGTTACTCTCAAATAGAAGGGATTGATTTTGAAGAAACCTTTGCTCCGGTGGCAAGAATTGAAGCAGTCAGACTATTTCTTGCATTTGTTGCCTTCAAGGATTTCAAAGTGTATCAAATGGATGTCAAGTCTGCTTTCCTAAATGGTGACTTAGAAGAAGAAGTGTACATTGAACAACTGGATGGATTTTAGTTATTTGAGCATGGTGATATGGTCTGCAAATTAAAGAAGGCACTATATGGTCTAAAGAAAGCTCCAAGAGCATGGTATGAAAGGTTGGACAAACATCTTTTGAAGATTGGTTTCAACAAAGGTACTGCTGATAGTAACCTATATTTCAAAATTGATCATGAAAACATCTTGATTGTTGAAGTATTTGTTGATGATATCATCTTTGGAGGAAGAGACAGTATGTGTAAAACCTTTGCAAATCAAATGAAAAGTGAGTTTGAAATGTCAATGCTTGGTGAAATGAATTTCTTCTTGGGTCTGCAAATTTCTCAATCAAAGAAAGGAATCTTTATTTCTCAGACCAAATCTGTGAAAGAATTGCTGAGGAAATTTGGGATGGAAGATTCAAAGCCAATGAATACTCCCATGGCAACCGGATGTAAGTTGAGCAAAGATGATGACTCTCCTAAGACAGATCAGACCAAGTACAGATCAATGATTGGAGGATTATTGTATCTTACTCAGACTAGACCAGATATAATGCAGGCTGTTGGTCTTGTGGTGAGATTCTAGGCTGATCCCAAAGAATCTCATGTCATGGCAATCAAAAGAATTTTTAGGTACTTAAAAGGAACAGTTGAGTATGGTCTATGGTATCCTAGAGATCATAATTTTTCTCTTCATGCATATACAGATGCAGATTGGGCAGGAGATGTGGATGATAGGAAGAGTACAAGTGGAGGAGCATTCTTTTTGGGAAAAAGGTTGTTTTCTTGGCTAAGCAAGAAACAAGAGGCAATATCCCTGTCTACAACTGAAGTAGAATATATTGCAGCAACAGGAAGTTGCACTCAACTTTTGTGGATGAAGCAAATGCTAAGAGATATTCAAGTACAATATGAGGAGCCTATCACAATTTTCTGTGATAATTCAAGTGCAATAAATATTTCTAAGAATCCGGTGTTGCATTCTAAGACTAAGCATATATCTATCAAGTTTCACTTTCTGAGATAGCAAGTGAACAAGGGTGAAGTCAGATTGGAGTATGTGCCCTCCAAGGATCAGCTTGCAGATATTTTTACTAAACCTCTTCCCAAGGACTCTTTTGAATATCTGAGGGAGAATTTAGGGGTTATTGCCCCACCGGTGATGAACTAGGATGCATTGATGTGCATCAGTCTGGTGGATATCACAATCATATCTTGTGATCCGGATTGATGATGGGGAGCTGCTACTCAAGGGGAGTAGTTGGTATGATTCTGATGTGTTAGAATTGCAAGTATGAATCCTTTGCCATTGATGTCAAAGGGGGAGAGATGACATGTGAAAAACAAGTGGTTGATGATCAAAAGGGGAGCAGTAAAGAAAGAAAAGACATGTGAAGAGTTGTTGCTGATAGGGGGAGCTGTGACAGAAAAGAGAAGTTCTTGTCTTGATGGTTTTTCACATCATATGTTACCATCAATGACAAAGGAGGAGATTGTTGCAAGTATGAGGATAACTGGTGTTGTCATTGATGTCAACATACTCATGTTGCTTTAATGAGAAGGATTAGATGAGCTGTGTGCTGAGGATTTTGAGAAAGTAAGTCTCAGACAGCAACAGTTAAGAACAATGATGACAAGAAGGTAAAAGTCCTCTATAGGTTGAGGATCAAAGGATACAGTTTAAAGGGTTTGTAGATATGAGTCTTGAGATGTTCCAGTCAAGATTTCAGAGGTCCGCATGAAGATATGAAGAAGTTATGATCACTCAAGTAGAACCAGTTCCGACAGATGTTCAGTGGTGACAGAGTGTCATAGATTGGTCCAGTGAGCTCCGGAATTGCATTATCTCATTCTACAGATTAGAGAGAGTGTTGAAGAAGTTCGTGTGAAGTGACAAATAGATTTGTTCATGGTTTGGAGGTCTGGAAGCACCTTTTTCATTGTGACAGTGATGACAGACTGTGTTCTTGAAGTTCCAGATGAAGAAGAGAAGAATTCCAGTAAGCTGATAAAGTGCGGATGTTCTTGATGACTCAGGAAAGGTTTTGGTGATCTTTGGATCATGTACAATTCTTATTGATGGTCCGTATTGAAGTTTGAGTTTGCATTTGAAGAATAACCACGGATATTGGTGTTCTTCCTAAGACAGGCCGACCGGTTGTATTACACGTCTTGCGAATGATCTTATAGGTGTTTGCCGACTTAGATGATTGTTCCTAAGTCGATGCCTTGTATAAATAAGGGATTGTGAATTTGTTTTAAAGTGTGTCTTGCGGTGATGAGAGTGGCATAGCAAAGAAGAAGAGTGAAAAGCAGAGCAGGAGTTTTTGGGCTTAAATGGAACTGATCCAGGCATGGTAAAGATGTCAATCTCTAGTTCAAGTTTGTGATACTTGTTACTTTGTAGACAGTGTGTCTCTTGTAGGCAGTGTGCCTCTTGTGAGCAGTGTGCTCAGGCAATGAGCCCTAATTGGCATGTGCCATCTATTTTTCTTATTCTTCTAACAGAGAATAATCCTTGGGTTAATCACCCCATGGTTTTTCCCTTGACCGGGTTTTCCACATCAAAATCTTGGTGTCTCATGTGTTGATGTGTATCTGCTCTGGTGTTTATGCTTTATGCTTTCATGAGTGATTAATTGATATGCTACTAATTAACAAAGAGGATTTAAGTGTTTGAATTACAAGCAAGTTTTGTACAACTGATTCACCCCCCCTTCTCAGTTGTGTGCCCTAAATCTAACATAAATGTTATGTCAGAAAAAGTAATCTTGGGGGCTTTTTCCTATTAAGGTTTAGCTTTCAGGTCCTTTAGAATGCATTTAGAGCATCTTGCATGATTTTGATGACTCCTAATGAGAAAACCTTAAAGTTTCATGGCAAATGGGACCTAGGGAGTGCTCTTAACATAAATCTTGCCTGAAATAGGGGGGGAGGACTTGGGCACCCACGCCCTAGTCCTGCCCTATTTTGGGTTAGGACCAATTTCAAAGTGTTAGTTTATGACCATTATTTAGGTCCTATGCTGACACGATAAGTTTGAATTATGAAAATCTTAGTGGGAATGTTTGTAGTTGCATATATAAGCATGATTAGGGTTCATTTGTAAACTAGATGGATTTTATGCATACTTGTGATTCTAGAGCATTCAAAATATTCATTGTGTGGTAGAGCAGAGCATTGTTGTTGTGTTTGTATTTACAAATTTGGCATCCATCTCCTCATGGCATGAATAGCATCTTCCTTCCATGAGATCTTCACTACAAGATGATATCAGTTGTGTTTTCTATCATTTATCATTTGGATTTTGCCTCTATCCTGCAGGGATACGCAATCTTTATTTGACAATGGTGTTTAGAACACTTGAATGTCTCTCCGGGGCTTGACTGAGGCAAGTCTCTAAATACCACAACCCCCAACCAATTTTTCTGTGATTGTAGGTTATAGGTTGCAAAAGTATAAAAAATGGAGTTGTAGGAGAGTAGTACAGACTGTCAGAATTGTAGATCAGAGAAGAAAATAGGGACCTGGACTTGGGCACCTAGTGATTAGTCCTCTAGATCCCACAACAGGAAAAGCTCCAGAACAACAGGTACAGGTTGCATACAAAGTTCCCAGATCTCGACAAAACTATGTGATGAAGGGGGTAAATCATAAAACAGATAACAATAGAAATTTCACACAGAAAATAGAACTTTCTTTATTGATTTGGACAACTTGTTAGATTACAGAAGCTCAAATACAATCAGAGGAATCAACCCTCCACAGGCTGCAACACATTACAGCTTCCTATCCCAAGACTCTGGAATTATTTGCCTTCTATAACTCCAAATCAACTAGGGTTTCTATTTTCCTACCTATTCTTGACTCTACACTTCCCCCCTTAACTCTACTACTACCCAGGGTTCCCAAAAATGGTTATTAATAGCCTTTTTGGCAGCCAACAACCTAATTTCAAAATTTGCATCTCCCTCCCAAAAATAGGTCAACTTCCGGGAGGCATAACTTTTGATCCCGGTGTCCGATTGACGAACCGTTTTATGCGTCAGAAATCTTGCAGAGTGCTCTACGCGCTAAAAACATGTTCTGCTAGTTTTGACCATTTTTAGGCCCTTATGGGGCCATTTAGTGCCTCAAACCTAAGTTTGAATAATTTTCAGGTGTTTTTCAGGAAACAAAAACTTTAATATCTTTCAGCTCGCAAATGATCTTTGCGTGATTCCTTCACCAAAGGTCTTATTTTTTAGTTATGAAGCTTTTTGTAAATTTTCACTTCATTCCGTGTCTAAATGCAAACTTTCTAAAAATAGCAGGTTGCTATTTTTAGCAATTTGGAAAAACTGAAAGTTCTACATCATTATTCAAGCGATTATGGAACCAAAACCATAAATTTTGAAAAGAAATGGAAAGAACATCAACAATTTTGAAATACATCTTTTTTGGGTGATGCAAGATTACCCTTACACCACTGGATGCTTCTGCATCAGACACCCAGGGTAATTTGAGAAGTGACCCTGTCACGTCTCAAGTGTTTGTGTGAGGAAAATCCAAATGGCCAACCTCTGCTTTAGAGAACCAAGAAGAATCTTCAACAGACCTTTCTTTCCATTTCACCAGGTATTCTTCATATTGCCTATTCCGAGTACTTCTTCCCACACAGCTATCCAAGATCTCTTCTATCTCCTTTGTTGAAGTAGATGCCAGAATACTCCACTATTCTTCTGTTGGTCCATCCTCTGTTCCACCTTCATGATATTATGATAAATCAACAATGTTGAAAATAGGGGAAATGTTGATCCCACTCGGCAGCTCTACCTCATATGCATTTCCTAAATCATGTTTCTTCAAAATTTTGCATGGTCCAAATTTCTTCATTTTCAGCTTATTGTATGTTCCAATTGGGAGCCTTTCTTTTCTCAAGTGAACCATGACTTCATCTCCTACCTGGAATTCCTTATATCTCCTCTTCTAATCTACCTTAGCCTTGTACTGAATATTCATCTTATTAATGTGCGTTTTCACCTCTTCATGCAAATTCTTTAGATGTTCTACAAAGTCTTCAGCTTCAAGACTTGTCTTTTCTCCTTTGTCCAGCTTTCTTAACTCTGAAGCATTTCTTGGACTATTCCCATATACAATCTAGAATGGTGATTTACCAGTACCCCTATTGATAGAATTGTTGTAAGCAAATTCTGCCTATGGTAAAATCAAATTCCATCCCTTGGGCTTATCTCCTACTAAGCATCATAGCAGGTTACCCAAAATTCTATTCACCACTTCTGTCTGTCCATCAGTCTGTGGATTGTGTGCAGAACTAAACTTCAAATCTATTTTCAACTTCTTCCACAATGTCCTCCAAAAATAACCAACAAACTTGGTATCTCGATCTAAAACTATGCTCTTTGGTAGACCATGTAATCTCACCACCTCCTTGAAAAGTAACTTTGCAATATGAACAGCATCATTAGTCTTTTTACAAGGAATAAAATGTGCCATCTTTGAGAATCTGTCCACCACCACAAAAATGGAATCATGTCCTCTCTGTGTCCTTGGTAAACCAAGAACAAAATCCATACTAATATCATCCCATGGCTTCTCTGGTATAGGTAGTGGCTAATATACACCTGTATTCTGACATTCTCCTTTTGCCATCTGACATACTCTGCAACTCTGCACAAATTTCTTCACATCCTGCTGCAATTGTGGCCAATAATAATTTTCATCAACAATAGCAATGGTCTTATCTCAACCAAAGTGTCTGGCCAATCCTCCACCATGCTTCTCCTTAATTAGGTTCTCTCTCATGGAACTCCTTGGAATGCACAACTGGCTTCCTCTAAACAACATGCCATCTTGGATTAAAAAATCTAACAATTTTGTCATTTCCAAAGTAACAGGTTCCAAACAAGCTTTCCAGGCCTCTGTAAAATCTAGATCTTTAGGATACAAACTTTTGAGCTCATCAAACCCAACAACCTCTATCTTCATTTTTGTCAACAAATTTTGCCTTCTGCTCAAGGCATCTTCAACTCTGTTGGACTTCCCACTCCTGTGCTTCAAAACAAAAGTATAGCTCTGCAAAAACTCAACCCATTTTAAGTGCCTTTGATTTAACTTTCCTTGACTATTAAGATACTGCAAAGCCTGATGATCAGTATATAAAACAAACTCCTTTGGCAACAAATAATGTCTCCATTTCTTCAAAGGAACTATTGCATAAATCTCTTGATCATAAATAGAATACTTTTTCTTGGCATCATTAAGCTTCTCACTAAAATAGGCAATGGGATTACCTTCTTGGCTCGAAACAGCTCCTATAGCACTACCACTAGCATCACAATCTACCTGAAATACCTTATTGAAATCTGGAAGTGCCAAAATAGGTTGCTCTGTGACTTTTTGCTTCAATGTATCAAAGCTTTTGTTTTCTCCTTTAGTCCATCTAAACTCTTTTCTATCCCTTCTCATTGTCTCAGTCAGGGGTGCACAAATGCTACTAAAATTCCTAATAAACTTTCTATAAAAACTTGCCAAACCATGAAAAGAGCGTACCTCTGTTGCACTCCTTGGTGTAGGCCATTCAATGATAGCCCTTACTTTTTCTAGGTCCATCTTAAGACCTTCCTCTGAGATAACAAATCCCAGGTATACCAACTCTTTCTTTATAAAACTACATTTCTTCATATTAATCAACAACTTCTCCTCCCTTAGCTTCTCTAAAACTCTTCTGATATGCATCAGATGCTCATCCCAAGTCTTACTGAAAATCAAAATATCATCCAAATAAACAATAACAAAACTTCCCAAAAATTCTTTCAGTACCTCGTTCATGAGCCGCATGAATGTGCTCGGTGCATTGGTTAGCCCAAATGGCATGACTAACCACTAATACAAACCTTCCTTTGTCTTGAAGGCTATCTTCCACTCATCTCCTTCTCTGATACGGATCTGGTGATACCCACTCTTCAGGTCAATCTTAGTGAAGTACTTGGCTCCACTCAAACAGTCCATTATGTCATCCATTCTGGGCAATGGAAATCTATACTTGATTGTGATCTTATTGATGGCTTGAGAGTCTGTGCACATTCTCCACTCTCCATCTTTCTTTGGTGCTAGTACTACAGGTACCACACATGGACTTAGTCTCTCTCTTATCAATCCCTTCCTCAACAACTCCTAAACTTGTCTGTTTAACTCTTCACTCTTTGCAAGTCTCTCTCTTATCAATCCCTTCCTCAACAACTCCTAAACTTGTCTGTTTAACTCTTCACTCTTTGCAGGAGTCATCCTATGGGCTGCCTTATTCAGCAAACTAACTCCTGATATCAAACCCATTTGATGACTTATCTTCCTCACTAGTGGTAAACCCTCTGGTACATTATCAGAGATAATGTCCTAAAATTCGTCTAACATATCTGAAACTTCTACTGGTACATCTTCACATTTCTCTTGACTAATCTTAGGAATTGATGCAAAGCAATGACGCTCATGCTTCATACCCTCTAAAAATTTTCTACCATCTACCAAGCAAATTCTGGCAGTACTACATACCTTTTCTTCCACCTCTTTCAAGGGATTCAATTTATGACTTACTCCATCCTTTGTTAGGGAGTATGTATTTGCACGACCATCATGGATAGCGCTCCTATCATACTGCCATGGTCTCTCCAATAACATATGACATGCATCCATCGGTATAATGTCACACAACACCTCATCATGGTAGTCACCAATCTTGAACTTCTCTAACCACTGCTCATTGACCAAAGCTCTATGGTCCTTCTACAACCATGCAATCTGATATGGATGTAGATGCTTTCTTCTTGTCAACTTCAACTTGTCAACCATCTCCTCTGAAACAAGATTATTAATGCTTCCACTATCAATAATAATATCACAAAACTTACCTTCACATTTGCACCTTGTGTAGAATATACTCTTCCTTTGATTGGGTGCTTTCTCCTCATTCAACAAAGTTCTTCTGACAACTAGGGTTTCTCCCCTTTCAGTATCTTCAGAATGCTCAGACTGCGCATCTTCATCTACATGTGCAACTTGTACATTACCTTCAGGTCTTCTATTTGTCCTTCCTTGATGTTGCGAACACTCATATGCTCGATGCCCTTCTTCTCCACATTGGAAATAGGTTCCTCTGAAACCTCCTCTTCCAGGTCCTTGCCCAGGTCGGCCTCTTCCTCTTCCTCTTTACTCTCCATTATTCTGGTCATGAGGGCGGTAGGTATTATCTCCTCTATGATTTTGACTAGTGTCAGCTTCTTCACTTTTCTTTGAATCTTCATTTCGCCCCCCATAGGGTCTTCCACCATTCCTTCTACCTTGACCTCTTCCCCTTTTCTTGCTATCAAATCTTTTATTCAGCTTCTCTTCCACCTTCAGGGAAAATTGGTATGCATCTTCTATGGTGGTCATTCTGACTAGGCTCAACTCCTCTTGAATACTTGGCCTTAACCCATTAATATAATAGGTTACCTTCTCCTTATTGGGCTCTGCATGACCTATCCTGATAGTAATTTTATAAAACTCTTGTGTATACTCCTTAACAAACTTGTTGCCTTGCTTCAATCCTTGCAGTTTCTTCAACAACTCCATCTCATAGTCCACAGGAAAGAACTGTTTCTTCAGTTTCTCCACCATCCGATCCCATTTGGTGATCTTTCCTTTTCCTCTTCTATTCATGTCTAACTAGGCCTCCTTCCACCAAATACTAGCATGACCCTTCAATTTTGTTTTTGCAAACTTGACCTGATTTGGGCCTTCCACATCTTCATACTTGAAATATTCCTCCATGTCATTGATCCAATCAATAAGCTGTTCTGGGTTTAAATCTCTAGAATATGTAGAAAATTCAATCCTGGGCCTCTTTCCAATCTTAGAAATGGCCCTTAACAACCTAACTTCTATAGGATCTCCTGTAGCTTCTTGTTCTTCCTCAGATAGCTCTTCTTCAGCTTCAGCTTTGCTTTCTTCTCTTGTTTTCGAATCAAACCCTTTTCGCATCTCCTCTTGCAATGCATCGATTTGCCTTTATAGGGCTCTAAAACCCTCTTCCATCAAAGCATTCCTCCCAATATGATTTCTTCGTGGAGGCATCTTGATCTCTGCAGAAAACCCACAACCTTATGTCCTGGTGCAAATTGCCTCACGGTCGGCGATCTGTCTACACACTCAGAAACCCTTGCTTTGATACCACTTGATGAAGGGGGTAAATCATAAAACACACAACAAATAGAAATTGCACACATAAAATAGAACTTTCTTTATTGATTTGGACAACTTATTACATTATAGAAGCTCAAATACAATCAGAGGAATCAACCCTCCACGGGCTGCAACACATTACAACTTCCTATCCCAAGACTCTAGAATCATCTACCTTCTGTAACCCCAAATCAGCTAGGGTTTCTATTTTCCCACTTATTATTGACTCTACACTTCCCCCCTTAACTCTACTACTGCTCAGGGTTCCCAAAAATGGTTATTAATAGCCTTTTTGGCGGCCAACAACCTAATTTTGAAATTTGCATCTCCCTCCTAAAAATAGGTCAACTTTTGGGAGCCATAACTTTTGATCTGGGTGTCCGATTGATGAGCCATTTTATGCATCAAAAATCTCACGAAGTTCTCTATGCACTAAGAACTTGTTCTGCCAGTTCTGACCATTTTCAGGCCCGTACGGGGCCATTTATTGCCTCAAACCTGAGTTTGAACAATTTTCAGGCATTTTTTGGGAAACAGAAACTTTAATATCTTTCAACTCACAAATGATCTTTGCGTGATTTCTTCACCAAAGGTCTTATTTTTTAATTATTAATCTTCCTGTAAATTTTCACTTCATTCCGTGCCCAAATGCAAACTTTCTAAAAATAGCAGGTTGCTATTTTTAGCAGTTTTGAAAAATTGAAAGTTCTACATCATTATTCAAGCAATTATGGAACCGAAACCACAAATTTTGAAAAGAAATGGAAAGAACATCAACAATTTTGAAATACATCTTTTTTGGGGTGATGCAAGATTGCCCTTACACCACTGGATGCTCCTGCATCACTATGGCACTGGACTAGGGTGCCTGCTCATTAGTCCCTGACTTTTCTATTTTTTCTAAACTTCAAAATCTAGTACGCATTTGATTGTCATTTAATATCTCTGTGTGCGATCATTTTCTATAATTTGTCTGTTTGTTCATGAATTCATATAATTAGGGTTTTGAGCATAATTGGGCTTAATTAAACAACAAAATCATACAATTCCAATCTTCCCCTATGTTCCAAGTGACAGGAGATCTATACTAGATTTTCTACTCAATTGAATGTCCTTGAATGTTTAGTGGTGAAAGGAGGATCAACACAAACCATTAAAATCAAACCCTCTTCATTTTCATCCTAAACAGGAAATAATAATGGTTCTGCTCCTCATAAGTAACAAAATACCTCACATAAACAAAGAGTTAATGAACAAGCACCGCATGGACTTCCTAACAACAAACAACACTCTAACAATAACCACTCAAGATTCACACAAAACTTGATGGAGCATCTCTCCAAGATGCTCGCACGTTCTAAATTTTAGTATGGTTGTACTGGCAGGTAAGTATGTCTAACCCTCTACCTCCATGTTGTGTTTCCCCTGTGATGTGTTATGTGTTGTTTAGGCCTCCTTGGATGACCCTTGATACTCTTGTAAGGTCAAGGATACCGGGAGACCACCTCTATTGTGACCCTTCTTCTATTTGTATCATCATTCTTCTATATTGCCTCTCCTCTATTTTCATTGTTGTGTGTTGTGTCCTAGGGGTATAGCATTGCGGTTAGTGACCTGGGGGCACCTTCCTATGTGATGAACCTAGGGCACTTGTTTCTTCTCTCTTGATTTATTGTTTACCTTCCTCTAGTGCTTCTATCTAGCTGGCGGATGATGAAAAACAAATAATACTGATACGGACCACGTGTCCCTTTAGAGAGAAATCAAAAAATGGACCTAGTCCATACATGACGATGGGGTTAATATATATTATCTGACGCTTGGCTAGTAGAATCACTCCATGTGATATTTTGATGATGTCTTAGTGCACTAAAAAACCATAACAATACTGCTGCTCCGTGTAGTTTGTTTATCTTTGATCTCACCTTGCTTATACTTGGTTCCAAGATCTCTGTGGTATAGCCCCACAGTTATACTCGAGTTCTGAATCCATAGTATAACCTTGGATTGTTTATGTGATTATGTTTATGCATTACTTTAATCATGTGATGTGGTTGTTATCTTATGAAAAGATTTCTAACCTCTTCTTGCAGGATATTGTGTGTTTGTGGGAACATTCGGCGATCATAAAGTGCATGTCACTTATGGGAGCATGGGCTTTGAAAGAGCTCTTGTTTCCTTGTGTGTTTTCTTCCTACCTTAACATGATTGATATCGGTACATGATATCAATCACCTTAAGGTGGGGGCATATATAAGGTAAGCTATATGATGATTTTGGTACTAATGAAGCGTGTTTGTAAGCCCTCTGCGAAGGCGGGATGTTGTATCTCTAAGCGAGTGCACATCTTTATTTTTATATTGCAATCATTAAGCACTCTGTGGAGGTGGGATATTGTGCATATCCTTTTATTCTAAGCCCTCTGCGGAGGTGGGATGGTGTATTTCTCGAGGAGAATGCACATCTTGTCATTTTCTAAAAGTCCTTCGAGCAGGCGGGGTCGCTGTATCCTCCCTTAAGCTTGTCTTTGGTAGTTTTTGTGACAAATCCCAATCATCAGTGTGTGCCTATAATGTGCCTGAGATGGTGGTGAACCTAGCAATAGGCTCCTTCCATCACTTATTTTCCATGTTTTCTCCATATCTTCCATGTGTGTGTATGGTGTGTTTATTCCCAAGCATAGTCTCAAGACCGGTGGCGATGAGCTCCTCCTATGCTTTGGGATTTGTATGGCATGTTTGTTCTCAAGTGTAGTCTCAATACTAGTGGTGATGAGCTCCTCCTACACTTTGAGACTTGTATTGCGTGTCTGTTGCCTCTTATGCAGTCTCAAGACTGGTGGCGATGAGCTCCTCCTACATTTTGGGTTGTGTGTTTACTTTCCATGTACTTACATTTGCATTCATATATATAAGAAAATGAAAAAGAAATAACCACTGCATTCACTATATTCATTATGTTTTGAATGTCTTCAATGCTGTCTTCTCTGTGTTTTGGGTGACTATAACTATCTTCTCTGTATTTTACGTGCATGTTACTGTCTTAAGTGTGTTTGGTGTGTCTTCACCGTGCTTGGTGTGTTTGCTATGTTTTGACCATTCTTTAATGCATGTATTAGCCTTGTGTTTATACATACATTAAAGTGGGGGCTAAATGTTATGTCAAAAAAAGTCCCCTTGGGGGCTTTCCCTCTTAACGTTTAGCTCTCGGGTCCTTAGAATTCATTATAAGCATCTTGCATGTTAAATTTGAATCCCAATGAGAAAACCCCTGAGTGTTATGGCAAAGAGGACCTAGGGGATGCTATTTTGATGACTCCTAACCAAAATTGGGAGGGTGGACTTGGGTGCTAGCTTCCTAGTCCTACCCTATTTTGGGTCAGCCCTAAATTCAAATGTTAGTTTTATGACCGTTACTTAGGTTCTATGCCAACATCTCAAGTTTGAATTGCAAAATTTTTAGTGGGAATGTGTGTAGTTGCATGTTTAAGCATGTTTAGTGTTTCATTTGCAAACTAGAAGCTAACTAGAAGATGATTATGAACTTTTGGCTAACTTATGATTTTAGAGCATCCATGATATTTATTGTTGCAGAGCAGAGCATTGTTATTGTGTTTGTGATTGCAAATTTAGCTTCATCTTCTCATGTGATTGAAGAGCCTTCATTTATGTGAGATCTACACTTCTAAGGTGACATCTATTTGTGTTTGAATCATTCATCAATTTGTTTTTTCCTCTATCCCATAGGGATACACACTCTTTATTTCACAATGTGGTGTTTGGAAGACTTGAATGTCTCTCCGAGGCTTAAACGAGGCAAGCCTCTAAACACCACAACCCCCAACCACTCTCCTTGTGATTGCAGGTTACAAGTTTCACATCTAGACGGAGTGGAGTTGCAAGGAATAGTAAGACAGTGTGCAGAATCTGAATCCCTAAAGAAAAGGACTGCTTGGACATAGGCATTAGTGGCAGTGTCCTCTGAAGTTACAAACACATAAACAATTTGGACAATGATAATCAACATCGGAATAGCTTCCGGCATCCTGAAAAACATCTAACCTTGGACTTGGGCACTAGTGGAGGTGTCCACCGCATCTTCTAGGGTAGAAACATAAAGTACAGTGATCATCAGTGTTGGGAGAAGATCAGGATTCTGTAGAGAAAATAGTACCTTGGACAGGGGTGTTAGTGGAGATGTCTCTGACTATTCCGCATTTCAAACTTTGAAAAATGGTTAGTTATTAATCTCTACCTACTACCTTAATCTATAAGGATTTTTTTGTAATTCATCAATTTACTTACTATTTTGCATAATTAGGGTTTTAAGGGTATTTAAGCATTAAATTGAAATATTAGTTGATAACATTTGAGCTTCCATGTCATTCCAAGTCGCACCCTAACTTGTAGTTGAATCCTTTTACAAAAGTTTTATTCAACTCGGTTGATATGCCCTTGAATTTTTGTAGTGAAATGAGGATTTAACCCAAACATCCTTATTTTCCTTATCCCCCCCTTTTCACACTAAACAATAGCTAATTTACATTACTTTAGATCTCTATTTTTTTATTCTACAGATTAAATTTCAGATTTGCAACATAATTTCAGATTTCCATATTGTAGTTGTTTGCCTTCATTTATAACATTTGGTATTATATCCTAGCCAAATTTGCTTCTTTGGTGGAAGAGTAAAGGTTATCTATGCTATAGTAAGAGTTTTGGTTAAATTTGTTTTGCAAATTTAAGTGTGGAAGCCATGGCTGCATCTACATCTTAGTTGGATATTGAAAAGTTCAATGGAACTAATTTTGAGTTGTGGAAGTTGAAGATGGAGGATCTCCTTGAAGAAAGGGAACAATGGTTGGCTGCAACAAAGGAAAAGAAACATGATAAAATAGATCAAGATGAGTGGGATAAGATGGACAAGAAAGCATGGGGGACAATCTAACTTTGTCTTGCAGATTCATTTTTTTAATGTAGTTGAAGAGTCCATTGCATATTCTCTATGGAAATGTTTAGTTGAGATCTACCAAGCCAAGCGTCTGATAAATAAAATTTATATTTGAAAATAAAATTGTTTTCTTTGAAAAAGAAGGAAGGTGATTCGGTTGTTGAGCATTTAAATACTTTTAATTTGATTTTGATTCAATTAGCTTCAATTGTTCTTAAGATAAGTGAGGAAGATAAATACATTATGCTACTTTATTCTTTACCTGAGTCATGGAAGAATTTAATTCTTGCTTTTAGTGCTAATATCAAAGATTCCACGTTGGATTCTCTTGTTTCAACATTGTTGTCATAGGAAACGAGAAAGAAAGCTATGTATAGCTCTACGGATTCTCTTAATATCAGAAGAATGTTTAAGGAAAGAGGTGGATTTAAAGGAGAATAGAAGGGGCATAAAGACAAGTGTAAGGGTAGATATAAAACTCCTAGTAAAAAGAACAAAGTGAAGTGTTGGAATCATAGAAAGAGGGACATGTTAAGAAGGAATGCAGAAACAAGAAGAAATAGTGGGATTTCTCTACAGAAAAGTCCTCAAAATCACGTGATTAAGGCTTCCTTTCTTCATGTAATATTATTTCTAACAAACATTGGTTGGTTGAATCAAGATGCTTATATCATATGACTCCTCATAAGTAGTTGTTTTTTACATATGAAGAATATAATGGAGGTGAAGTCTACCTTAGGGACAATAGTTCATATCTGATAGTTGTATAGGGAAAGGTACAATTATGTTTCAATGATGGGAGGCTAAAACCCTCCTTAGTGTTTTACGTATTCTTGGATTGGCTAGAAATTTAATTTCTATATCTAATTTGAATGATTTGGGAATGCATGTAACATTTGATAATCATGGTTGTAAATTGGTGAGAGGGAGTTTAGTGGTAGCAAGAGGGACAAGATTGGGAACTCTATTTAGGTTGAATGACACTACTTTATGTAAATCCACCTATGTGATTAAAAAAATTAAAAATACATGTATGCTATGGCATTGTAGATTGGGCCACATAAGTGAAATAGGTTTAAAAACCATTATGAATAAAAAGTTACTTGACAATTTTTTCCTATTCTGATGAGTATTTTGATTTTTGTGAGAATTGTCTATTTGGGAAACAAAATAGAGCATCATTTCCTTCAGGAAGTAATAAAGCAAAGAGTAAATTAGAAATTATTCATACAAATGTGTTTGGTCCTATGGATATTGATCCTATTGGAAAATCTTGGTATTCTATGTCCTTCATTGATGATGTTTCAAGGTTTACCTAGATTTATTTTATGAGACAAAAATCTAAGGTTTTCACTAAATTTAAGGAATTTAAAGTCTTAGTAGAGAATTAGTCAAAACATAAGAAAAAGGTTTTGAGATCTGATAACGGAGAGGAATATTGTTTTAAGGAATTTGGTGAGCTTTGCAAGCATGCATGTATCATAAGGCAAAAGACTACTCCTTACACACCGCAATAGAATGGGGTTGCAAAAAGGATGAACCGAACTATATTGGAAAGAGCCAAAAATATGTTAAATGATGCACATTTGGATAAATGTTTTTGGGCAGAAGCTATGTGTACTGCTTGTTACTTGATCAATAGATATTCTTGTAAGGCTCTTGATTCAACACTTTATGAAGTGTGGACATGTAAGAAATATTCTATTTCACATTTAAGGGTTTTTGGATGTGAGGCTTTTGTTCATGTGTCTAAATAAAACCATTATAAGTTAGATCCAAAAGTACAAAAATGCATCTTCATTGAATATGGTGAGAATGTTAAAGGTTATAATCTTTGAAATATTCTAACCAAGAAAGTTGTCTATTCTAGAGATGCAATTTTTAGGGAACTTAGAGCTTTTTTTGATCCTAAACCAAAAGATAAAGAAGGGAAAAAAATAGTGCATTTTGAATTGAAGCAAGAAGATGCACATAAGGAAGAACAAAAGGATCGATTTGAGGATGGAGAGGAAGAAGAGGGTTCAAGTGGCAGTTTTGAGCATGATGAATCTAAAGTTACATAAGAGGTTGAGCATGCAGAAGAACAAGAGGAATAATCCATTACTCCACCCTTGAGAAGATCTACAAGACAACAAAATCTAGTTTATAGGTATAGCCCACCAAATTTCTATTGTGTTTTATTAAGTATAGATCCTATAGGGAATCTATTCTTGGAGATGATAGTGAGTCTTGGCAACAAGCCATGCTAGAAGAGATGATGGATTTAGAATCTTGTGACACCTGGGATCTTGTTCATTTATCCAAAGGAAGGCTATTAGATGTAAGTGGGTGTACAAGAGGGAATTTGGTGCAGATAGTTCATTGGAAAATTACAAGGCTAGACTACTAACCAAGGGCTAGTCCTAGAGAGAGGGAGTTGAATTTGGTGAAATATTCTCTCTATTGCTAAATTATCTTCTGTAGACACCCAAAATTGTCCACTTGTTGCAAGGTCAAATCAGTTAGAACATCTTGTAGCATTTTTGCCCTAATCACCTCATATCATTACCTAATCTACCATTTTCCTCTATTAAATTAAACAAATATAACATTTATTTAGTTTAATCCCATCTCTTTTACCATTATTAAATAAATAAATTTTATTTTATTTATTTAATCCCTTTCCTCTTAAATAAAATAAAATAAATCTTTTATTTTATTTATATTTATGATTTTATCCTTATATTCCTCATAATTTAAATAATGTTAAATTATTTAAATTATTTACCTACCTTCCATATCTATCTTTTGAGATGACTCAACTCATCTCTTCTACTTACCATTTTCATCTCCCAAATCCTCTCGAGTTAACTTGGCCCACCTTCCAATTTCCTCTCCACTCATTTTTCTCACTTTCTATTTATCTCTTGAGATGACTCAACCACTTTCTAATTCATCTCTCTAATCACTCATCCACTTTTCTTTTCTTTTCCCAAGTTGCACAATGCAACTTCCAATTCAATCATCACTTGTGAAATGGAAACTTTATCTTTCCACTCTCTCATATTTGTCTATTTAAAATCAATTTTCAATCCATTTTGCATGGATGAATCTTCTAAGCACCGTCACTCTGCCAAATTTCCTCCTCATCCATCACCAATCTATTTTCCTCTATCAATCTCCATCCTATCAAGTCTCTATCAATCATTATAGCTATAGAACATGAGCAATCAACAATGAAAACCAAGGAATCATATCATCTGGGTGGTTTGTGTTTAATTTGCATGTCTTTTTGATCACTTAGATGAGATTTCTTGAAGGTTTGTAGGTTTTGTTGTTTGAATTTACAAATGATGTAAATTTTCCTGCATACATAAAATGGCACACCCGGTGGAACCAGAATCATTCATTTTTTGCAGGTTTTTTCTTTAAAAAAATTTGCTTTTGCCTAACCCCCATTGTCGAGTTTTGCAGAACAGCTGTCACAAATGATCTCCGAGGCAAAAACAGACTGCGCCATCATGTTCGAGAGGTTGATTCCATGTTCATTGACTATAAATTTGACTATATTTCATGACTGCAATTTCTTGAAAAAATTCAAAATTTTTTATAGTTTGGCAGATCGTATAGTACGGAACAGTACTGTATGGATCCACTATACCATTTGTCTGCTCTCATCTGATATGATCTAAGGTTGGCTTGCAGGGTATATATCATTTGGTTTTTATAGATTTCTTCATTGTAGGTGTTAATATTGTATGTTGCACGTTTGAAGGATTTGACCTATTCTTAAAACCCTGACCATTGTTCTTCACGACCCATAAACCTTCTGTCGGCCCCACTTTATCCTTCGCCGACCCCTCTGCACTTGGTGGTGAACTCACGGATCTCTTAGTTAACCACATAATCCTTTGCTTCCTAGCTACTATCTGCAAAACCACGTAATTCTCATCCCTGTCACCACTGCTGTCCGCTGAGAAAGGATTGCGTTTGATCGGTCGTTGCCTTTAGCCTTGTACTCGCTTGTTGACTGTCATTGAATCTGCACTGTTCATGTCTGGAAATCTACATCATTCATGTTTAAAAACCACCCGTCGATAAGTTTGGAACTCCAAGTCAAAATCCATCCCCTATTGACAGTCGCCACTCATTTCCCTGGTCATCCCCTAGTTGCTGCCCTCACCTTAGGTCGCAGTTTTGGACTTAGGCCGAAGTTCGTTCTGGGTCATAGCCTTCATTTGTTGTCAAGGTTGCCGTTAACCCTTGAGTCGATGTTAAAATCCTTAATTGGTGATTTTAATCTTAGGGTTGGCTTAACTTAAGCCCTTAGGTCAGCATTTTTTAAACTCTCGTAGTCATTGTTTAAATCTTATAGTCGCTCTCTTGTTTTAGAAGGAATCTTCAAGTTTCTTTTAACTGTCACAAACGAGCTCAAAACCCAAACTGCAACTATCAACATGAAACCATATTCTAAACAACGCATGCAACAAGAAAAACTTTGCAAATGCCTAAGAATCAAAAAGTAAAAAAAGCTCAATGATCAACAATCAAGCGATCAGTTAACTCTCGGTCAACCTATCTACTTCAAACATGCCAAAGGGGGTTATATTTTTCTTTCTTCTATAACTTCGTCATACGACATCAGATTTTCACGTAGGAGGACTCATCGGAAAGGTAAGAAGATGAACTTTGTAGTTGTGAAGGTTACAGAAGGTAATCTTATCATTTTATTAGTCATTTTCTTTGTTAAACTTTAGGTTGCACTTAAACTTCAAACAAACATAACTTGAGCAAAACACATCCAAATTTAACAATTTTTTTTTTAAATTGCGTGGAATCGGCTAAATTTTCTATTTATGCACTTTATTCTTCAATATCAGATCATTTATTCTATCTTTTTAATAGATTGCTTTTTCTAGAAACTAATGATTTATCTGTGCAACTTGTCCTAATCGTTTGTCGAAGAAAGGTGGATTAAAACTACTCACATGTTTCTTGCAGGTTCATGTGGTCAAAGACTAATCATTTATCACTAGAGTAGGCACATTTGGTTTTGGTCATTAAAATTAACCTTGTCTTCATCGTGCATGCTTTTCATTTTATTTGTTTGCTTGTCTGAGTTTGTTTGTCACCCAAGGTAGCAATACAAGTACCCTCTCCCCTTGCCTAACCAACAGATTTGGGGTGTACGAGAACGTGTTGCTAACTTATAGGTGAGCTTGCCTTCCCATTGTGAGAAGAGGATGACCTAGGCAGAAATAGGTCAAATCCAGGCCATTGCAATCTACTTGATAAATAATGCATTTGTGACGAAAGTCACAAATAACGGGTGTTGTTCCGCCATATCGACATCCAACCTCCCCCAAAACCCTCCAAGGCGTAACCCTTGAAGGCTGAGAGACTCCATAATGGAGAGTACATCACTACCACACGTATAGCCACCCGAACAGAAACCATAACTAAAAACCATGTCTTAGTGGCCAAAAACCCTCTATTTGTTGGTGCAGAAGGTCAGACCTTTGAAGCCGCCCTGATTCACATGATTCTTAGTAAAGATAGCAGGGACAATCCTAAGGTTTAGTGGGGGGATGAGCCTTGGGAAACCTAGATCTTGGTATGCATGAGAAGTGAGTGCCATGGAGGGGAGCCGGTGCTACCAAGATCCTAAAGATATCCGCTTTGAATAGGCACGACTAGGGGATCCAACAAATACAGTGTGTTTGGTGTGCATGCATGTGTATGTGAGATCTTGTGTTTGATATTGCCACCTCATCCTCAGTCCTACTTGTCATAACACATTTCTTGATCATTACATTTCATCCAACCCTTTCAATCAAGATCATCCTTGTCATTCGATCATCCTTGTAATCCAATCAACCATATCCTAATCAACCCAAGTCATCCAATCGGCATCATCCTACACCATCCCACCTAGTTTGACCATATCATATCATTGGACTTCTTGAGCCCTACATCCTTTTTGAGACTCTACATCAGCTATCCAACATCTATCCAATCAACCAACCTTGTCCTTTGGCTTTGGTCCTTACCTAGAATTTGATCATATTAGCATTATCAACCAACCTTGTCTACCATTGAGTTCATAAATCTATCTCTTGGGAGATAATCTTATCCAATCGACCAACTGATCAAACCAATCCAATTAATTGACCAAGCCAATCTAGTCAATCAATCAAGAAAACTAATCAATCCAAGAGTCTCAACTTTGTCACATAAGTCCAACCCACATCATCCTACACCATGCCAACCTTAGAGGACATAGTGCAAGAGATCGTTCACATCCTTCACCAAGCACCAAAACCCCTAAGCCAACAAATGATTCAGAGGGTCCATTGCATAATTCAACAACTTCAACTTCAAGAAGGCCAATCACCTCACATGCAACATCTTATAGCACAGACCCAACACCTCCTAGACACATGTAAAACCCAACAAATATATCATCATTTCTTATCCAATCACCACCAACCGATTCCACTTCATTCCTATGTGGCATCCCCTTCCATTTCATACCAATCTAATCCGTCCACATATCATAACAATTCCACACCACCTTATCTTATTCCTTATCAACCTAATCCATCCGCATTTCAAATCACTTCCACATCACCTTATCCTACAGCTTCACATAACAATGTCACATCACCTTATCTCACATCTTCTCATAGCAATGCCACACCATCATACCCTACTTCTTCCAACATCTACCATTATCCACAACAACCCATATCCCAAGATCTTTCACCTACACATCCTACCATTTCATCTCTTCATCAAACACATTCACAATACTATCAGTGGCCCCCACAACATGAACATGCAAATCTGAGTGGCTCTTTGTATATAAATCAAGCATCCCTAAGCTCACCTTTGCAACAAGACTTAATGACCTTTGGCAAGTGAGATACCAATCTAGTCACTACATCCTACGAACATCCCCCATCACCATCTGATCACATTCCAACACATAAGTCAACTAGTCCTCTCCCAACACCTTCATGTCAACCTTCTAATCCATCAAGCCCTCCACTAAAGGATCCCTTCGAGATGACCCTACAACTATTGGTCCAAGAAAATTTGATTGAGCTACCATTGATAACATCCTTTGAAGAAATCTAATTTAAACCCCATTGGTATAAAGATGATGAATATTGTGCATACCATAGGTGTAAGGGCCATCTCATATCCACCTGTACACAATTTAAAAGATTGATCAAGAACCTAGAAGATTGTGGTAAGATTGGGTTAGATAAAACCAATCCATCTAATCCCCTTATCCTTCCATCTAGCCCAAGTCCTAGTCCATCTAATCCCACTATCCATCTCACAAGCCCTAATCCAATTAGCCTTCTACCTAATCCTACGCCTAAGCCTATCACTCCACCTACCATTATCATTCATCCCCTATATTGTCCATTTACCCATACCCTAGCAAAGGATGTGATCCATTGGCTGTTAGCACAGAATAGACCATCCCCATGTCAAAAACTCATTCATGAGCCTATCAACAAGCCTTCTAATGACATGTGTAACCCTATAAACCCATCATGTGATCCACAAGCCATCAATCCTAATCAAGAGCCTAACACTATGAGTCCAAGTCACAAACCCTCATGCCTTTGTGTCGATGACTATCAAGAACATGTTGAGCCTATTCAAGAGCCTATCAAGCCTATCCAAGAGTCATCTCCTTCCATCCAAGCAACCCAAGAGGTATATCAAGAACATGATCCTAAGTATGTGGAAACATTAGTCCCTAATCCGAGTTAGGATCAAATCCCTTACATTCCATCTATGCTACCCATCCATAGCATTTACCTCTTCCATGATCAAGATGATATTACCTACGAGGAAGCTATCTATGAGCACCTTGGTCTTATCTGTAATCCTATACCCGTCCCTGAGCAAGACATCCAAATTGCTCCTATCCATCCTCCATCTAACCCTAATGAGACAACATCTGCTTCTCATAATGAGACATGTTCCTCCCAAGAACATATAAACATAGAAGATCAAATCAATACCTTGGATCATGATGAGCATAAGCAAGATCCTAATGATCCTCCATCACCTACTATCGACCCTATTGTAACTCCTCCATCATGTCCTATTAGTCTATCCACCTTTATCCATGAGAGTTCCTCCTTAGAACACAGCTAGCCATTATCCGCCACCTCATCTTCTCCATCCAATAAAGGACTCATGTCTAGTGTTCCACCTACACCTAGTCCCATTGTCCATTGCATCCTCCAAAACATGAACTATCAAGGTAAGGGTTTAGGCCCTCTTTAACAAGGTATTTTGGAGCCTATCCATGTCAAAGTCCCTCCATGCTCATTTGGCCTTGGATACACACCCCAAGGTCAACAATCTAACAATGTTGGTACCACCTCAACACATCCAAGTCCACCACTTTCCATCGCCCATCCTATCATACACCTAAAACATATGTCGCCATTTCACCTCCCGCATCTTATAAATGTCAAAAGCATGTGACCATACACCTTCCACCATCCAATTTGCCTCTGCTTCTTCCAACTGCTAATATCCCTCCATTGAACCTACTTCCACTACTTCCAACACCTTATCCATCCATCCATAAGCCCTCTAAAAATCCCAATCATGACCAGAAAACACACATATTTTCTAAGCATGAAGCTTTCTCTCCTTCCATCCATCCCATGGGATTCAAAAATAAAAATTTGGATGCCTATACCCATAAAGCAAAAGATCCTACAAATCCTCATGCCTTAAGATACAAAAGCAAAGAATCAAAGAAAAATCCATCTCAAAAGTTGCCTTCACCTACACACCTCAAAGGAAAAATGAAAAAGGTGTGGGTCCTCAAGCAACAAGTGATAACTTCAGATCCATCTCTAAAGCTACATAAAACCACCCACCTCAAAGAAAATTTTAAAAAGATGTGGGTCCCTAAGTAAAAATCCATCAAGTCAAATGATGCGTCCACCTCTCGCGAATTCCAACCATCTCCTTCCTTCCATTCTATCCAAAAGCAGCAAAATCCTCTATCCCACATGAAAACCACAAATCATAAAAACACTAAGCCCATGTGGGTCCCCAAATGCTTATGTCATCCATCTCCTAAGCAAACATCCCCATTGCTTCCTACACCACCATCCAACCAAAAGCTTCAATGTTTATCACGGTGTGTACAACCATTGGTCATGATTCCTTTCTATCCCGCAACACTTCCGCATACCCCCATCTCCCCATCCTTTATTCACTATCCTACATATCTTCCTCATCACTTCCCTATGGTCCATGCTTTTGCATAAGCCTTCCGTCCATATTCAATCCATAAGTCCTACATAATCCATATCATAATCCACTAACCTTCCATCCATAATCTGCATCATAATCCACTATCACACCTTTCATAATTCACTATCTACCTACTCTATCTCATCTTTCATGAAATCCCTTACCAACATCTATGAGCACACTTGACATGGTCCATATGACAACATCCATCTAGCGGGACTACCATGGAACTAGACACTAGAGTCCCTTTCGTCCATATCCACCTATCCCAGTCAAAAAAGTCAAAAAAAAAAAAGAAAAAAAAAGTAAAGATAAATCCCTTCATCCAACGGTGAAAACCTGGCAAATAGGTACCCTGGATAAGTACCATGATGAAAACCTGGAAAACAAGCGTCATGCGTAAGTCTGATCTTCTATGTCACCTACACTTGGGGGCACCTTTTCTCATCCTCCTATTATTTTACCACATATCATTTTCCACTCTATCATATCCTATCATTTCCTATCCCACCATCCTTATCCATTACATACATACACCTACCCTACTGAGTCCATTCATCTCATCCTCTGTTGATCTTGATAAAGATTGGGGGCAAAATGCTGAAACTTGCTTTGGTTATCTCTTGATATACCTCACCCTTACAAAACTAATCCTATCATTATCCTCTTGCCATTAGCCATTTATCCATCATCCTATCGTCATCCCATTGTCATAAGCCTAAATCCATCATGTTATCCTATAGTCATAAGCGTTGTCATGAAAAATCCTAAGTATTGCACCTAGGATGGGGCATGTTATTCCTATGCGACATAGCCTTTGAGATCACATCCTAGCTCTCTTATGCATACATCTGATGTCGCCTATCCTCTTATCCAATCATTTATCATGAGTCTTCCTTCCCATCCCTTATCGTCCATCCTTTTATTCATTCATCCTAATCCAATCTTACCTACCTACCTCCTCGTACCTAGACTTGGTCCTCCCTTGTCACTGGTATCTAGCACAAAGGCTATCAAAATTGTAAATCCATTCACGTCCCAAACATTCAAAAACACAAAAAAACCATAAAATGTCTTGAAGAAACCCAAAAAAAAAAATCAAAACATGTCAAAAATAAAAAAAATCATAAAATGTCCTGAAAAAATCCCCAAAAATCATAAAAAGTCCTAAAAAAATCCAAAAAAATCATAAAAAGTCCTGAAAAAATCCAAACAAATTTTAAAAGTTCTGAAAAAATCCAAAAATTTTGTAAAATGTCCTAAAAAAAATACATAAAAATTAAATATCCCCCCCAAAATACAAAAAATTCATTAATCCAATCATTAGTCCAATCATCAAATCTATCAAACAATCAAAATCAAATCAATTATCAAATTTATCAAATCGAATCAACACAAATCCAACCACAATCAATCAAGATCAATCCAATCAAGTCTTTCAAATCAATCAATTGTCATCTCATCAATAAAACACCAATCAGAACTACATCTCATCTCTATCGTTACATGCCTTGATCCTATGGATACAAGGTATGTAGGCAGTCTGGAGTACGAAGGAAGTGCTCAGATTCAGGCACAAGCAATATTCCTCTTTCTTCTCTCATCATCTTCTCTCACCTATCTTCATCAATTCATCAATCTTTCAAAGCATTTCTTCTAATCAATTCTTCTATCACTTCTTCTTCTTCCAATCATTCAATCAACAATCAACTCAAATCCGCAACCAAATCACCCAATCATCAGCATCACATCATCAACATCAAATCATATTAAGTCAATCTATCAATCTATCACACCAAATTCAATCAATCCAATCAAATCAATAAAAATTACATCAATCTATCCACTTTCACTATCAATAAAACACAAATCAGAACTACATATCATTTCTATCATTAAGTGCCTTGATCTTATGGATACGGGTATGTAGGCAGTCTAGAGTATGAAAGAAATTCCCAGATTCAGGCACAAGATGATATCCCCCTCTTCTTTCATTTACCACCTTTTAGCTGATCATCATTTCTCTTCATCCATCTCACTTTCCTCTCTCATCATCTCCCACATCATCAATCCATCTCTTCTTCCAAGCAATCTCATAATCAATCATTCGAACCAAACCTTTTCTTCATCCTTATTCATCCAAGCAATAAACTCAAATGCAAGTCATCCTTTATCCATACCAATCAAGTCATTCAAGCTCGTCAAATTATCCAATCGCAATCAGTGGTCTTGATCCTAATCTTGTCGTAAACCCAATCAATCATTAATCATCATTCAATCACTATCACCATCCTTGTGTTGATCTAGGGATATATCGTTCCTCTCCATGACAACATTCTCATCATCATCAATCAATTAGCAATTAATCATCAGTTTATAGCTTGACAAGGGCAATACCTTGTTTGTTTTTGTATCATTTGTGCATGCTTGCTTGCTTGCTTTTGTGTGTTATCATTTTTATCTTGCATTTGCATCAAGTCCAACCCAGCTAATATTCATATCTTGTACCTAGACAAGGTTGTATTATGCTAGGGCATGAGACACATCGTCACCTTGGTCCTTATACCCTGGTGTATAACGTCTCGTGCTATATCAAACATATGATTGCTCACTTTCATTGTAGCATAACATATCCTTTTATCCCTTTCTTCCATTCCCTAACCTTTTTCGACCAATCCAGTTCATTTCGAGAGCCTACCTGTGTTTATCCAACCCGCCTATCCTCTTGAGGGGGCATCATCATCCTATCATTCCATCATCATCCTATCATCCCATCATCAGCCTATCATTCCATCATCATTTTTTTCCTCTATCCATGTCTTAGCTTCTTTGAAATGATGTTACTCAACATAGATCTCATCATCTCAAACAGCATCTCAAAGAGGGGCAAAATGTAGACACCCAAAATTGTCCACTTGTAACAACATCGCATCAGTTAGAACATCTTGTAGCATTTTTGCCCTAATCACCTCATATCATTACCTAATCTACCATTTTCCTCTATTAAATTAAATAAATATAACATTTATTTAATTTAATTTCATCTCTTTTACCATTATTAAATAAATAAATTTTAATTTATTTATTTAATCCCTTTCCTCTTAAATAAAATAAAATAAATGTTTTATTTTATTTTTATTTATCATTTTATCCTTATATTCCTCATAATTTAAATAATATTAAATTATTTAAATTATTTACCTACCTTCCATATCTATCTTTTGAGACGACTCAACTCATCTCTTCCACTTACCATTTTCATCTCCCAAATCCTCTAGAGTTAACTTGGCCCACCTTCCAATTTCCTCTCGACTCATTTTTCTCACTTTCTATTTATCTCTTGAGATGACTCAACCACTTTCTAATTCATCTCTCTAATCCTTCATCCACTTTCCTTTTCTTTTCCCAAGTTGCACAATGCAACTTTCCAATTCAATCATCACTTGTGAAATAAAAACTTTATCTTTCCACTCTGTCATATTTGTCTATTTAAACCCAAATTTCAATCCATTTTGCATGGATGAATCTTCTGAAGCACTGTCACTTTGCCAAATTTCGTCTAGCCCTATCATCCATCAAATATTTCATCTATCTAGTCTCCATCTCTCTACCCTCATCCATCAAATCTCCTATCATCATTGTGCTGCAAAATGTGAGCAATCAAACAAGAAATCGTCCAACCTAGGTGATATCATTTAGTTTGCATGTCTTTATTTTGTTTTGGGTTTGATTTCTTGAGTTTGGGTTGAAATCTAATCTTTGTTTGTTTGATCTTTTTTAAATTCTACCCAACACATCTTCTATTAGATTTCTTTTATCCATAGTTGCTTCTTATCATTTTGAAATTAAGAAAATCGATGTTAAGACTACATTTTTGCATGGAGATCTGGAAGAGGAAATTTATACGCAACAACCTAAAGTTCTTGAGGTAAAAGGGAAAGAACACTCAATTTGTAGATTAAAATGATCTCTTTATGGTTTGAAACAATCAACCTAGATGAGGTATATACAAATTGATTCTTTTATGTTGAAATTGGGTTTTGTAAGAAGCAAAGAGGATCACTGTGTTTATATTAGATATATTAATGATCATATACTAGTTGTTGCCTTGTATGTGGATGATATGTTTTTTTTAGTGACAATAAGGGTATGATTAGTGAGCTGAAATATCAAACTTTAGGTGCATTTGAGATAAAGAATCTAGGGGTATAAAGGTACATATTGGGAATGAAAATCAAGAGAAATCGAGGTAAAAAAAGGATTTGGTTGTCACAAAGTAAGTATGTGAATACTATTTTGCACAAATTTAATATGCAAGATTGTAAAATAGTTATAATTCCTTTACTAGTTGGCACTAATCTTAATTTATATCTATACTATTATAATGAAGGTGCAAACCATACAACAAAAATCTAATTCAAACCTTATTTATGTCCTCTAAACAATGTAGAGTCAATGGAGATTGCAACAGAAATAAAACCCACTACACATAAATAACATGCATTAATAATTGAACATATAACATAGTATGTAACATGGAGAAAACCCTTTCAAGTAAAAAAATCCACCAAGAAAAGAGGCTCCAAGTTGTATTATCTCCAAATATGAGATTACAATACATGCCCTTCCTCTTCTTCTTTAGTCTTTAATCCAACGGTGCCTGTTACTCTCAACTCTTGATGTAGGAGCATCCAGTGGTGTAAGGGCAATCTTGCATCACCCAAAAAAAGATGATGATTCAAAATCATTGATGTTCTTTTCATTTCTTTTCAAAATTAGTATTTTTAGTTCCATAATCACTTGAATAATGATGTAGAACTTTCAGTTTTTCCAAACTGCTAAAAATAACAAACTGCTATTTTTGGAAAGTTTGCATTTGGGTATGGATTGAAGCAAAAATTTATAGTAAGCTTCATAAATGAAAAATAAGACATTTGGCCAAAGAATCACACAAAAAATATTTGTGAGCTAAAAGATATTAAAGTTTCTATTTCCTGAAAAAAGCCTAAAAATTATTTAAATTAAAGTTTGAGGCACTAAACAACCTCGTACGAGCTTGAAAATGAGTAGAACTAACAAAGCAGGTTCTTAGCATGTAGAGAATTCCACAAGCTTTTGATGCTTCAAATAGTTCGTCAATCAGACACCTGAATCAAAAGTTATGGCTCTCGAAAGTTGACCTATTTTTGGAGGGAGATGCAAAATTTAAAATTTGGCTGGAGGCCACCAAAAGGCTATTAATAACCATTTTTGGGAACCTTGGGCAGTAGTAGAGATAAGGGGGAAAGTGTAGAGTCAAGAATAGGCAGGAAAATAGAAACCCTAGTAGATTTGGGGTTACAGAAGGCAGAAGATTCCAGAGTCTTGAGATGGGAAGCTGTAATGTGTTGCAGCCTATGGAGGATTCATCCTCTGATTGTATTTGAGCTTTTGTAATGTAATGAGTTGTCCAAATCAATAAAAGAATATTCTATTTTCTCTATGCAATTTCTGTGTTTTATGATTTACCCCCTTCATCAAGTGGTATCAGAGCAAGGGTACCTGAGTGTGTAGATAGATCGTCAACCGTGAGGTAGTTTGCACCAAGACCTGAGATTGTTGGTTTGCTGTAGAGATCAAAATGCCTCCCTGAAGAAACTGTATTGGGAGAAATTCTTTGGGAGAAATTCTTTGATGGAGAAATTCTTTTAGGGCCCTACAAAGGCAAATCGATGCATTGCAAGAGGAGCTGCGAAGAGGGTTTGAGCCGAGAACAAGAGAAGAAACTGAGGATGAAGCTGAAGAAGAGCTATCTAAGGAAGAACAAGAAATCGTAGGAGATCCTACATAAGTTAGGTTGTTGAGGACCATTTCAAAGATCAGAAGGAGGCCCAAGATCAAAGTTTCTACCTATTCTAGAGATTTGGATCCATAAAAGCTTATTGATTGGATCAATGATATGGAAAATATTTCAAGTATGAAGATGTAGAGGATCCAGAACGGGTCAAGTTTGCAAAAATAAAGTTGAAGGGCCATGCCAGTATTTGGTGGAAGGAGGCTGAGTTAGAGAGGAATAGAAGAGGAAAATGAAAGATTACCAGATGGGATTGGATGGTGTAAAAATTAAAGTAGTTCATTCTTGTGGACTATGATTTGGAGTTGCTGAAGAAGCTGCAAGGATTGAAGAAAAGTAACAAGTTTGTTAAAGAGTATAAAGAAGATTTTTATAAGATTACTATCAGGATGGGCCATGCAAAGGCCAACAAGGAGAAGGCAGCCCATTAAATTAATGGGTTAAGGCCAAGTATTCAAGAGGAGCTGAGCTTGGTCAGAATGACTACCATAGAAGATGCATACTAGTTTTCTCTGAAGGCAGAAGAGAAGCTAAATAAAAGATTTGAAAGCAAGCAAAGAGGAAGAGGTCAAGGTGGAAGGACTGGTGGAAGATCCCATGGAGGCCGAAATGAAGATCAAAAGAAAAGTGAAGAAGCTGGCACTAGTTGAAATCAGAGAGGAGATAATGCCTACTGCCCTTGTGACCAGAAGAATGGTGAGCAAAGAGGAAGAGGAAGAGGCTAACCTGGGCAAGGACCTAGAAGAGGAGGTTTTAGAGGAACCTATTTCCAATGTGGAGAAGGACATCAAGCATACACATGTCCACAACATCAAGGAAGGACCAAAAAAAGACCTAAAGATAATGCACGAGTTGCACATGTAGATGAAGATGCACAGTCTGAGCATTCTGAATATGCTAAAAGGGGAGAAACCCTAGTTGTCAGAAGAACCTTGTTGAATGAGGAGAAAGAACTAGATCAAAGGAAGAGTTTATTTTGCACAAGATGCAAGTCTGAAGGTAAGTGTTGTGATATTATTATAGACAGTGGAAGCACTGCCAATCTTGTTTCAGAGGAGATGGTTAACAAGATTAAGTTGACAAGAAGAAAGCATCCACATCCATATCAGATCACATGGTTGTAGAAGGACCATAGAGATTTGGTCAATGAACAATGTTTAGTCAAGTTCAAGATTAGGGACTACCATGATGAGGTTCTGTGTGACATCATACCGATGGATGCATGTCATATGTTATGGGGAAGGCTGTGGCAACATGATAGGTGCATTATTCATGATGGCCATGCAAACACATATTCCTTAACAAAGGATGGAGTTCTTCATAAGTTGAAGCCCTTGAAGGAGGTAGAAGAAAAGGTATGTAGTATTGCCAAAATTTTCTTGGTAGATGGTAGAAATTTTTTGGAGGGTATGAAGTATGAGCATCATTGGTTTGCATTGATTCCTAAGATTAGTCAAGAGAAATGTGAAGATGTACCAGTAGAAGTCTCAGATATGTAGGAAGAATTTCAGGACATTGTCTCTGATAATGTACCAGAAGGTTTACCATCAGTGAGGAAGATTAGTCATCAAATGGATTTGATACTAGGAGCCAATTTGTCAAATAATGCAGCCCACAGAATGACCCCTGCAGAGAATGAAGAGCTGAACATACAAGTTCAGGAGTTGTTGAGGAAGGGACTAAAAAGGTAGAGCCTAAGTCCATGTGCGGTACCTATAGTACTAGCACCGAAGAAAGATGGAGAGTGGAGGATGTGTACAGACTCCCGAGCCATCAACAAGATCATGATCAAGTACGAATTTCCATTGCCCAGAATGGATAACATAATGGATTGTTTGAGTGGAGCCAAGTACTTCACGAAGATTGACCTGAAAAGTGGTTATCAACAGATCTGAATCAGAGAAGGAGATGAATGGAAGACAACCTTCAAGACAAAGGAAGGTTTGTAAGAGTGGTTATTCATGCCATTTGGGATAACCAATGCACTGAGCACATTCATGCGACTCATGAACGAGCTATTGAAAGAGTTTTTTGGAAGTTTTGTTATTGTTTATTTAGATGATATTTTGATTTTTAGTAAGACTTAGGATGGGCATCTGATGCATATCAGAAAAGTTTTAGAAAAGTTGAGGGAGGAGAAGTTGATTAATTTGAAGAAATGTATTTTTGCAAAGGAGTTGGTATACATGGGATTTGTTGTCTCAGAGAAAGGTCTTAAGATGGACGCAGAGAAGGTCAGGGCTATCATTAAATAGCCTATGCCAAGGAGTGCTACAAAGGTACAATCTTTTCATGGTTTGGCAAGTTTTTATAGAAAGTTTATCAAGAATTTTAGTAGCATTTGTGCACCCCTAATAGAGACAATGAGAGGGGATAGAAAAGAGTTTAAATGGACTACATGAGCATCTAAGAGTTTTGATACATTAAAGCAGAAAGTCATAGAGCAACCTGTTTTGGCACTTCCAAATTTCAATAAGGTATTTCAGGTAGATTGTGATGCTAGTGGTAGTACTATAGGAGCTGTTTTGAGTCAAGAAGGTAAGCCCATTGCCTATTTTAGTGAGAATCTTAATGATGCCAATAAAAAGTATTCTATTTATGATCAGGAGTTTTATGCAATAGTTTAGACTTTGAAGAAATGGAGACATTATTTGTTGCCAAAAGAGTTTATTTTATATATCGATCATCAAGCTTTACAATATCTTAATAGTCAAGGAAAGTTGAACCAGAGGCACTTAAAATAGGTTGAGTTTTTGCAGAGTCATACTTTTGTTTTGATGCATAGGAGTGGGAAGTCCAACAGAGTTGCAGATGCCTTGAGCAGAAGGAAAAATTTGTTGACATAAATGAAGATAGAGGTTGTTGGGTTCGATGAGCTCAAAAGTTTGTAATATGAAGATCTAAATTTTGTAGAGGCTTGGAAAGCTTGTTTGGAATGTGTTACTTTGGATAGGATAAAATGGTTGGATTTATAATCCAAGATGGCATGTTGTTTAGAGGAAGCCAATTGTGCATTTTGAGGAGTTCCATGAGAGAGAACCTGATTAAGGAGAAGCATAGTGGGGGATTAGCTAGACACTTTGGTTGAGATAAGACCATTGCTATTGTTGGTGAGCATTATTATTGGCCACAGTTGTAGTAGGATGTGAGGAAATTTGTGCAGAGTTGCAGAGTGTGTTAGATGGCAAAAGGAACAAGTCAGAATATAGGGCTTATCAGCCGTTATTTGTACCAAAGAAGCCATGGGATGATATTAATTTGGATTTTGTTCTTGGTGTACCAAGGACACAAAGAGGATATGCTTCCATTTTTGTGGTGGTGGATAGATTCTCGAAGAGAGCACATTTTATTCCTTGTAAGAAGACTAATGATGCTGTTCATATTGCAGAGTTATTTTTCAGAGAGGTGGTGAGACTACATGGTGTTTAGGGGGAAATTTGATAGTTTGTTTAAGCTAGGTTAAATACCACCATTTTCTCGCTAAGCATTGGGAGGACAAGGACTGAGCTTGGGAATAAGCTTCTAATCACTTTATCTGTCCCTTACACTCGCGTGGTTATGAAACCTAAGGCCCTAATCAAGATTTTAGAAAAGTGTTTTCCTTTCAACCAAGTAAAACCCTAATTATGCCTTACATAAAAAATATATAGAAACTAATGAAGCAATTGGTAAAACTGACCACAGGAGTGCATAGATAGAGTTTTAGAGATAGAGTACCTAGATTTTGAGGGCCACATGGACTAGGGCGCCCGTCCCAGTGTCCTGAGAGTTTCCACACAGGAAAATCTTCTGCACGGGGTGTCTAAGACTACTAAAAGACTTCCAGATCCCAAAATAAACCCCTGGTTGGACTAGGGAGCCCACCCCAATGTCCCGCAAGTCTCAGAATCTAAAAATCTGAAAGTCTATCGTGACTGTATTTTCAATATCCTTCTTTCTGTAGCTTCTTTCCATCGGAACCTGCAAAACATGATTTGCACCTACAAAAGAAGGAAGATGCTACGGCTATATAGGAGCTTGCCTCAGTCAGGCCCCATCTTTGGTATTTCTACCTCAACAATAGCCAGAGATAAAGATTTGCAGAAGTGTGTGCAAACCTAACAATGTGTGTATCCATAAAATCAAACCCTAGATGTCTCAATCAAGGGAAGATTAACAACTTGCTTTGCATCAATAAACACATACAACTTCACCTCAAGGAGATGAGATAAATGAAGACTTGCATGAACAAGAAGGCGAATCAGCAATGTCCACAGAGGATCTCCAAGCTTGTTGTTGGAGGCTTCAACCCTTCTCCTGATCATGCAAAGGGTGTACAAACCCTAGGAAGAGTAAGATAGACTCAAGATCTTGATTCCTAATCTCCATCCATTGTCTCCAAGATAGCAAATAAAGGATACTTCAAAGAGATTCAACAAGTCACTGATCTTTAATAGCAATTGCAGCAGAGTTTTGGCATCAAGCTTGCATAAGAATTGTGTGTGATAAAATGATTTGCAAATGTCTTTTTATATCTAGCTTTAGGGAATTCAAATTTTGAAATAACATCTCGATATCATGCAAAAACTAAGAATTTGAAAATAGAATCCCGAGGCACCCAGTGGGAACTGACACCTAGCCAAAATTTAAAACCCCATGAAATAAGGGAGGACTAGGGCATGGGCGTCCAAGTCCTAACCCCCAATTTCATCTCAGATCTACATTTTTGGGGGTCCTAGGGACCCCAATCTCGAATCCCCTTTCCAGGTTCTATCAATAAGTTACCTCAAAAAGTGAATAAACTACTCCTAGACTTAGTCAATCAAGGTTTCAGGAAGGCCGGAAATGAAAAGGTTAAAAAGTCACCAAGAGTGAGGAGCTAAACCAAGGGAAATTGTACCATTTCATACATGAGGATAATTGCTGACGTTACATTTAGCCCCCACTTTAGTGGCCATATGACACTACGTGCATATGCAACTAAAGGATAGTAAATACATCAATCATGAAAAGGATACCCAAAAGGATATTGTAGAGGAAGCTGAAGTGTTGTCACCAAGAAGGAAAGAACCCCCAAGTCTGCAATCTTGCAACACCACAAAGTTAGGAACCGCAGCCTACAAAGGAACACTTGTTAGGGAAATCAAAATCAAATCAACCTACAACCACCACTGATGAGTCAGTACAAAAAATGTTAAGGGGGTTGAGTGATAGAATGCGGCGAGGAAGGAAATCGAGGGAGATAGATGCCCCCCTTGTTTCTACTTGCTTAGTTCAAGAGTAGAAACAAGGAGATATCCACGCATGTCGATTTCAAGGGAAATGTGTTGTGAGGGTCATTTGAAGAAACAATGCTCAAACATAACACATTGGGGAAGAAGGAGAGCAGAACCGAGATTCCAATGCAACAAACGACACTGACATCGGATTTCAATAGCTCAAGAAAAGGGTTCAAGGGTGAAATAGCACACTTTTGCACCTAGTTAGGGATAGGAATTCTCACTCACTTTATGTAAAAGGGAGTTGTCACTTATCACTAACTCTTTCATGTTTCTTGTCATCGCAGAGAGAGAAGAATAGGAGAATGACCATGCCGAGCGGACGTCCATATCATCCACCACGACTGGAGATGCTCCAAGCTCGAGTGGTAGAGAGATGCTTCGAGGCCAAGGTAGGGTCTGAATCTGACTCTTCTGTCATCTTTCATTGTACCTTTGCTTTCACGTTTATCGATGTCTATGCCAAGAGGGTGGACAGGGTTCCTAAACAGGGGCGCCCGAGTCCACCTAGGGCGCCAAAGTCTCTCTAGGATGCCCTAGTCCCATAGGGGCGCCAGTGTCCCTCTAGGGTGCCCTAGTCTTCCTAGGGTGCCCTGGTCCACAGAGGACATAGGTCCTAGGCACATGCACTCTATTTAGTTTTTGATAGTTTATTTTGGTGTTGAGGGAGGATTCTGATACTCTTGCTTTCTTTCTGATCTGCAGGATGTCCCTGAGATGCGTGAGCACACAGGTGGTCATCTGATGGTACTTCTACGAGAGCATGCTAGCGCCTTGACTGTCACAGAGAGAGCATTTATAGACAGTGGGTGTATGGTGGGTGTTTGAGATGCCCACAATCAGGTTCCATTGCGCTATGCTCATGGCACTGATGGAGCGATGGGATGCAAATACATCCACATTCCACTTATCGACAGGTGAGATTACCATCACACTGGTGTATTTAGGATCCTTTGACTACTGATCCGAGGAGAGACAGTGAGGGTTGTTGGACATCACTCAGAGGAGCATACTCGTGAGAGTTAGATATATTGCTTGGGTCACACTATTTCATAGGCAGAGCGAGGACATATTTAGCTTTGTTTGCTAGAGCAGGGTTGTAGAGACATTCCCTTACTATGGAGGATCATGATTGTCATAGTCACACTAGCCATCGCACCAGATGGATGAGGCACTCACCTTCATGGGGGTCTCATTCACATTATCAGAGAAATGGAGGAGCATCAGACTGTCTATGCATGGGGGCGCAGTATGCTTGCGCACCTATAGCATGACTTAGGGTGATATGTCCATTATGAGACGCAGAGTCTAATGGTCTACACATTATTACAGGTCAGGGCCTTTGAGCATATCAGGTGCACATGACTGGTGGGTTTTCCTATAGAGGCAACATTCACCCATCCACGTGTCTATGCCTATCCACTAGTCAGGTGTTGGAGGCACGGCAATCTGTTATACTGGAGAGTAGTATTTGACATATTACAGCCCAGTGACATGATCTGGAGACTGTATCGTGTCTACATCAGATGGCCTGGTGAGCAAAGGCAGTTAGCTTATATGCAGAGGTATTAGCTGATGGTCGGTTGCCTCGATCATACTGTATCTTGGTTCTACTTTGACAGGGTGGCACGATAATTTAGACAGATACAAGATGTTCCTGCAATTCGTCTGAGCTATGCACGTGTAGCTCGAAGTACAGTCAAAGCCAATACCATTCGATGACTGACTATAGCAGACGTGCCGCTTAGCAGTGACAAGGGTCCTAAGGATGTAGAGCTAGTGTCAGACACAGATGATGTTGGGTGTACCTGAGCATATCGGACCTAGTGGCATACATCACGGCCTGCACCTAACTTTCCACCCAGGAATCCCAATAGGAGATGCCCGACCTTGAGCCGGTCACGCGAGTGACACAAGGGTGGAGGATGACATCAGTGATTTAGTGGGATACTAAAATCTTAAGGAGTATGAGGAGGAGGACAAGGATGAGTCTGAGGAGGTCCCATCGTAGTACGTCTTCAGAGCAAGATCGCGACAAAGTCAGCAAGAGGCAGACACTGACGAGGAGACCGAGTCTAGACCATAGTCCAAGGCTCGTAATCCTATTCCTGCAGACAATGCAAGGCCTAGTCAGATAGAGCGAGGGGAAAGTAGTAGGTCTATGCCCTCAGCTATAGATCAGACAGCAGAGCTCATCACACCATCAGTGATCCGAGATCCATCCAGGTGGCAATATGGAGATCTAGGTTAGGTTTGATTTATTAGTTTATGTTTTTGTATAGTTTATTATTTGTGATATTTATATGGAAGTCTAACATCTATCTCATCCTCTGTTTTGCAACTGGGATTGATGCATGGTGAGACTTTGTGATTCACGTCATAGGAGACATAGTACCGATAGATGCCTTAGAGTAGTGAGTGTAGGTAGGTTATTCACCACGATCATCTGCTGGGTGGCATGCTGAGATATTTATGCCTATTGTCAGATACATGACTGCTATACAGGCCATGCTAGAGCAGTCTGCACGAGAGAGAGAGAGGAGTTTTGACAGAGAGCTGAGCATGCCGAGGCTGACCTTAGGGCATAGTGAGAGTAGACGGTAGCGGTTCCTACATCAGAGGGAGGGCCAGCTGTCAGTGAGTTCTTACTGTGGGAGGTCCAGTAGACTAGAGATGATAGAGGTAGGGCTCAGGCTGAGAGAGACCGGTACCAGAGGATGTACCAAGAGGCACATGAGTAGATGATAGAGATGAGAGGTGAGATCAGGGGGTTACAATCATGAAGCATCTCTAGAAGTCATTCACGATCCATAGCCACACATGGTAAGGCTTCTATCACTCGCACACCACGAGGGCCTGAGGGTACGGGCGATCGAGGCTCAGCTATGTGATATATAGATTTTAGGCACTACGACATCCCATTTTGTTTTGAGGGATAGTCGACTCGGATGTATACATGAAACTGAGATATAAATATATATGATTATTTCTTTTGATCTATGTGTAATGGCTTTTGATCTATCACATGTGATTTTTGTAAAAATGCAACTAGTGATGATGTCCAAATGCTATAATTAATGCGATTGTGATATACTAACAATTCTAAAAAGAACATGTAGTAACAAACACAATGATTAATTGTTTTACACACAACTTAATCTTTTATGCTATATTCAGTTGATACAAAAGTGATCTAAGCAATTACTACTTAAACACAATACAACATTGATCAACTGAACAAAGATATAATGCTAAATGAATTAAGACAAAATAGTAATAGCTTGTCGAAATTGAAGCTAATCTATGTGCTAAATTAGCCTATAAACATTTAACATTAAATCTTTAAGCATAAAATCTTTTGAGGTGCACTACATTAATAGGTGTATATGCCTAAAAATGACATGATTCAGTCTAGATAAATATTCTTAATATTTATTCATCTAATTACTCTATCAATAAATAAATAAACAAATTTATTTATTTGATTCATATCCTTCCAACAATTAAATAAAATCCTTTATTTAATTCAATTCTTCCCAAACAATTAAATAATTCTTAATTATTTAATTAAAATCAAATCATTCCTCCAAATTTGAATAAATCAAAACAAATTTATTTAAATTCTCACAATCTTCAAAAATAAAATAAATAAAATATTTTATTTATTCTTCCAAAATCATGCACAACAATTAAATAAATTTATTTGTTTAATTTGCTTTCTTATCTTCAAAATTCTTCAAATATCTTCTAAATCTTCTAAAAATAAGTCTTCTTCTCCCTGCACACACAATTAAATAATTTATTATTTAAATTCTCTCAAATCATGCAAAAGCAAATCTTAAGTTGAGTTATTTATTCAATCAACCTTGTTTTTATCAATTTCTCTTAAATTAGAAAAAAACTTTCTAATTTATGAAAAGCATGTCTTATCTTTAGAAAAGAAAGTGATTAACTCAAATAAAACAGCTTTTGTGTGACATTTGTCTTCTTCTTATTCATTGCACGTTCCTCATCTATTTTCAATCATTGATCTTCTTAGTCTCTCTATACCGCTGATCTTCATTCTCTCAAGTCTATAAATTCAACCTCATTCTTCCATTTCAATCATCCAAGCTTTAGCATCGTTACTCTGCAAGAATTCCAGTGCTCCTTTGGCACCCTTGTTATTCCCTTGTCGCTTGTGATCACCCTTTTGTTACTACACACTACGCATCATCACCACAGCCATTCACTATCGACATTCTTGAACAAAGAAAGGAAGTGCTCTCTGAGGGCCTCATTCAGACATTCAAAGAACGATTTGTGATAGGCGAACAATGGAAGTTTAGATTTGAGGAAGGTTTGCATTATGTTATTCATTACTTTATCATGTTTGATCTCCTTAGTTTCACTATTCCACTGTGTTTGGGTATCTGTTATTGTTTATTTATTGATATTCATTGTTTGATCCAATTTACCCTTACATTTAAATCCCAGAAATCTATGCACATTCTTATATGACCATCAGGTTTAGCGACGGTAACAATATTCGAGATCCACAGAGAATAATCAATGGGTCGGATAAAACTAGCTTGTAAAAGTTTTTCTATTTCAGTTTTAACAAGCAAAGCAATCTTAGGATTCATCTTACGAATCTTTTGTTTGAATGGCTTAACATCTAGTTTCAACACGATATTATGTGTTACAATCTGAGGATCTATACCAGGCATGTCTGAATAATTTCAAGCAAATAATACCAAGAACTCATTCAACAATTTAGTCATTTCTTCTTTTTCTTCTGCATTTAAACAATCACCAATAGGGATAACTTTTTCAGGGTTATCCTTATCCATAACGACATCAATAATCTTTCCATTAAGGAGAGTACTATGGTCTGGGGGATTGTAAGATTGTAATTGTTCTTCAATTTCTTCACTATGCTCTATTGTAGTAGTTATTGTACTAGTAGTCTATCCAAAATATGCATCATTGTTTAAACAATAAGGTAGGCCACGTTTATGGTGATAATGAGGAATACCATCATAAGCACCTAAGAAGTCCATTATCACTTCATCCGTCAAAAAAATATCTAATGGAAGTGATCCTGGAGGACAATTGATGTCAATCATCTCAGGGAATATCAAACTAAGTGTTGATATTGTACTCACACTTAGAGTAGGACGTTTGCGGGCTTTGAATTCCTTAAAAGGATTATATCCAATGCCACTTGAATAATGTTGCGAAGTGGATTCTATAGGGACTTTGATTCCTTGTTGATTTATGCCACAACCATTACCTACATAGTCACAATTTTTGTAAAGGATTTAGAATCCTCTGCCATAGAGAGAGACCATTTCTTTAGATGAAGGCGAAGCTTCATAAGTCTCATAATCAGTAGTATAATTTAGAGTATTATCTTTATTTGTCACCAAGGAGGTCTTATGTTTATCATTTAAAGCATGCGATGTGATCGATGCAATATTTGATGTTTTGGGGATGAGGTTTTTAAGTTTATATTCTCCTGTGGAGGAAGATGCAAAATCTAGCAAACCCCAGTCATCACCAAAAAATGCATTCAATTTCTTGGACTCTTGCGTAGAAATTTTTAGAGGCAAGAGGAGATGACAACTCAGCTTTTAGATTGTTCAAACTCTTAGAAAAAATAACATGCTTATGTACTTCCATTTGTAAACAATTGTCAGGTTCAGGATCCGAATGGATAGCATGTAGTTTACCTTTAAATATAAACTTAATCAAATGGTCCAAAGTAGAAGGAACTGCTCCTAATGCATGTATCCAAGGTCTACCAAGAATCATGTTATAAGATAGAGAAAAAGGCATGACATGAATCATGGTAGGCACCATCACAGGTCCAACTTGTATAGGTAGAGTTATAGTGCCCACTGATTGTCATCCAACATTATCAAATCCATGGATACTTAATGATTCTGGTTTAATGGCAGATATGTCAACTTTAACCTTGTGCAATAAATCAATGCCACAAACATTAAGGGCTGACCCATTATCAATCATAACTCTCTTAACCAATGTTTTGTTTATTGTAATAAAGATAACCAAAGGATCATACTGATTATGAACCTCAAGAGATGGTAATTCATGTTGTTGAAACAGAATGTCTATTTTTGTTGCATGCATACAATCTAGTAAAGCGGCAACATCATTTGGTTTAACAACAGGAGGAACAATCACCTTTTGTAAATCTTCTTGTAGCATTCCATCGTAAGTAGGTGAAGTTTGTATAAGCTCCCAAAGAGATATCTTTGTAAGAGTAGCAGGAAGCTTCTCTACAAGATCATAGTCTTTACCACCTTTATATGTTAAACGAGGTGTTTGAGGAAGCATAGGTTGAGAAGCTGGTAAAGATATCAGAACATTTGTTTGTTGTGTACTTTGTTTCTTATTCCGAGTGTTATATACATGAGCAACCACATTATGATTGGTTTGTTGTAAGTTTTGTTTCTCTATTTGTTTTGCACAACCATAAATGTGATCATGAGATTGAGAAGAAGATGAAAGACCTTTAACAATAAGCACAAGTTTAGAGGATGGTTGAACCACATTTGCACATAGAGTGACCACAATTTTTTATTTTTCAATCTCTTCTTTAGATTTAGGAACATAAATTGCATTTACAAGTCTTTGAAATAATGATGGCTTAGAGGCCGTAGTGGAATGTTCAATCGAGATAAAGTCCTCAAGCGCTTTATTTAACATATCGAAGTCATCACGACTAAATGACTCATCATAAGCATGAAAATATTGCAAAAAGTAATCCAATATTTTAACATGCTCTAATTAAACCAAGATTTAAATGCACAATGATGGCCTTTGCAAATGAAATACAACTTCCAACAATAAATTGTAATTTCCAACTCTTTTAGTGAAAAGATAAAGAATACAATCCTCAATTTAACATATGCAATTTCACTAAAGAGGCTTTTCAATCCAATTATGGTCTAGAACAACAAATTATTTCAAATCTGAAGTTTAAAAGGATGCAAATTCTTTAAAGCTCGGGTTCACCAAAATGTTTAGTGGAAAATTAGATTTGTTAATGTTTTAGTGTTTTGATGTTTAAATCCTCCTTTCCACTTTACATTCAAGGATCTAGGGTCAAGTGGCGATTCACTATCATACCCTAAATCACTGTGAGATGTAGGGAAACTTGGATTAGGGAATTTAATTATCAATTTTTCTTCTCTTATGCTCAATTGACCATTAAAACCCTAATTATGCAAGTATGACAATAAACTAATGAATAATAGAAAAAGCTCTTGCCAATGGGAGTAAAATAGCAAATCACAGAGTACCTATTTTTAGGGTTTCAAGGTGGAACAGTCAGGGACACTGGTGCGGGCACCCTAGTCCAAGGTACCACTTTCTTCCTGGGATCCAGACCTCCTTCCGACACTGATCAGCCCTGTAACTTCTGTTTCTAGAAATTTGTCTGCAAAGGACACTAGTGCTAGTGGCCAAGTCCTAGAAATGCTCCGGTGTCCTGCTTCGCTTTGGATCCTAAATCCTTGATGTCTGCCAATCCTTCCTGCAACTTCACTTTTCCCAAATGAGACACCTATAACTTGCAATCACAAGACTTTGGGAGGGGGTTGTGGTGTTTAGAGGCTTGCCTCAGTCAAGCCCTAGAGGACACTTAAGTCTCTGAACACCGTTGTTAGGTAGAGAGTGCATGCCCTTGTGAGGCAGAGGCCAAAACTAAAGGAATTGATAATGAAAACACAATATAATTTCACCTTGTAGTGAAGATATCATGGGAGGAAGATGCTCTTTATTCCATGATAAATGGATGCTCAAATCTGCAAATGCAAACACATAAACCACACAAGTCTTCTCTTGCAACACAATGAAAGCCTTGAATCACCTTGAGAACACAATAGTTTGCTAGTAATCATTTAATTGAAATCTAGTTTATAAATGAATGCCTAAACATGCTTTTATATGCAACTACAAACACTCCCGCCAAGATTTTCGTAATTCAAATTTTTCGTATCGTCAAAGGACCCAAATAACGGTCATAAACTGACACCTAAAAATTGGGGCTGCCCCAAAATAGGGCAGGACTAGGGCACGAGCACCCAAGTCCTCCCCCCTATTTTGGGCAGGGTACAACTCAAGGGGTCCTCCTAGGTCCCATTTGTCATGTTACCTAAGGCTCATTCCATCGGGATGCCAAATTATGAACTAAGATGTCCTAAATGCATGCAAAAGACCTGGGAGCTAAACCTTATGAGGGAAAAGTCCCCAAGGGGACATTGTCTGACGTTACATTTAGCCCCCACTTTAATGTATGTATAAACGTGAGGCCAATACATGAATTAAAGTAAGGTCACAAACACAAAAAACACACCAAGCACAGAGAAGACACGCTAATCACATAGAAAATAGTAACAAGCATGCAAAACACGGAGAAGACAATTAGTCATGTAGAACATGGAGTAGACAATCAATGCATAGAAGACACATTAATGCATGAAAGACATAGGGGGAAATTTGATAGTTTGTTTAAGCTAGGTTAAATACCACCATTTTCCCGCTAAGCATTGGGAGGACAAGGACTGAGCTTGGGAATAAGCTTCTAATCACTTTATCTGTCCCTTATGCTCACGTGGTTATGAAACATAAGGCCCTAATCATTTTATCAAGTGTTTTCCTTTCAACCAAGTAAAACCCTTATTATGCCTTACATCAAAAATATACAGAAACTGATGAAGCAACTGGCAAAACTAACCATAGGAGTACAAAGATAGAGTTTCAGACACAGAGTACCTAGATTTTGAGGGCCACATGGACACGGGTGCCCGCCCCAGTGTCCTGAAAGTTTCCACATAGGAAAATCTTCTACATAGGGTGTCTAAGACTGCTAAAAGGCTTCCAGATCCTAGAATAAACCCCTGGTTGGACTAGGGCACCCATCCCAACGTCTCGCAAGTCTCAGAATCCAAAAATCTGAAAGTCTGTCATGACTGTATCTGCAATATCCTTCTTTCTATAGCTTCTTTCTGTTAGAACCTGCAAAACATGATCTGCACCTACAAAAGAAGGAAGATGTTGCGGCTATATAGGAGCTTGCCTCAGTCAAGCCTCGTCTTTGGTATTTCTACCTCAACAATAGCCAGAGATAAAGATTTGCAGAAGTGTGTGCAAACCTAACAATGTGTGTATGCATAAAATCAAACCCTAGATGTCTCAATCAAGGGAAGATCAACAACTTGCTTTGCATCAATAAACACATACAACTACACCTCAAGGAGATGAAATAAATGAAGACTTGAATGAACAAGAAGGGGAATCAACAATGTCCATAGAGGATCTCCAAGCTTGCTGTTGGAGGCTTCAACCCTTCTCCCGATCATGCAAAGGGTGTACAAACCCTAGGAAGAGCAAGACAGACTCAAGATCTTGATTCCTAATCTTCATCCATTGTCTCCAAGATAGCAAATATAGAAAACTTCAAAGAGCTTCAACAAGTCATTGATCTTCAATAGCAATTGCAGCAGAGTTTTGGCATCAATCTTGCATAAGAATTGTGTGTGATAAAATGATTTGGAAATGTCTTTTTATATCTAGCTTTAGGGAATTCAAATTTTGAAATAACGTCTCGATATTGTGTGAAAACTAAGAATTTGAAAATGGAATCTGGAGGCACTCGGCAAGAACCGACACGCCACCAAAATTCAAAATCCCGTGAAACAAGGGAGGACTAGGGCGCGGGCGCCCAAGTCCTAGCCCCCAATTTTAGCTTAGATCTGCATTTTTAGCCTGGGTCCGAGGGACCCAAATCTCAAATCCCCTTTCCAGGTTCTATCAATAAGTTACCTCAAAAAGTGAATAAACTACTCCTAGACTTAGTCAATCAGGGTTTTGGGAAGGCCAGAAAATAAAAGGTTAAAAGGTCACCAAGAGTGAGGAGATAAACCAAGGGAAATTGTACCATTCCATACAGGAGGATAATTTCTGACGTTACACATGGTCTACCTATGAGCATAGTTTCAGATCGAGATACCAAATTTGTTGGTTATTTTTGGAGGACATTGTGGAAGAAGTTGAATACAAATTTGAATTTTAGTTCTGTACACCATCCACAGACTGATGGACAAACATAAGTGGTGAATAGGAGTTTGGGTAACCTACTATGATCCTTAGTAGGACATAGGCCTAAGGGATGGGATTTGATTTTACCACAGGCAGAATTTGCTTACAATAATTCTGTCAATAGGAGTACAGGTAAATCACCATTCCAGATTGTATATGGGAGTAGTCCAAGAAATGCTTCAGAGTTAAGGAAGTTGGAAAAGGGAGAAAAGACAAGTGCCGAAGCCGAAGACTTTGCAAAACACCTAAAGAATTTGCATGAAGAGGTGAGAAAGCACATTAATAAGATGAATATTCAATACAAGGTTAAGGCAGATCAAAAGAGGAGATATAAGGAGTCTCAGGTAAGAGATGAAGTCATGTTTCACTTGAGAAAAGAGATGTTTCCAGTTGGAACTTGTAATAAGTTGAAAATGAAGAAATTTGGACCATGCAGGATTCTGAAAAAGCATGATTCAGGAAATTCGTATGAGGTAGAGCTGTCGAGTGGAATCAATATTTCCCTTATGTTTAACATTGCTGATTTAACAGAATATTATGAAGGTGGGACATAGGATGGACCAACAAAAGAACAATGGAATATCACGGCACCTACTTCAGAGGAGATAGAAGAAATCTTGGATAGCCGTGTGGGAAGTACTCAGCATAGAAAATATGAAGAATACCTGGTGAAATGGAAAGGAAGGCTAGTTGAAGATTCTTCCTAGTTATCTAAGGCAGAAGTTGACCATTTGGGGTTTTCCTTGAATACTTGAGATGTGACAAGGTCACTTCTCAAAATTACCCTGGGTGTCTGATGCAGGAGCATCCAGTGGTGTAAGGGCAATCTTGCATCACCCAAAAAAAGATGATGATTCAAATCATTGATGTTGTTTTCATTTCTTTTCAAAATTAATTTTTTGGTTCCATAATCACTTGAATAATGATGTAGAACTTTTTAGTTTTTCCAAACTGCTAAAAATAACAAACTGCTATTTTTGGAAAGTTTGCATTTGGGCACGAATTGAAGTGAAAATTTACAGAAAGATTCATAAATGAAATATAAGACCTTTGTTGAAGGAATCACGCAAAGATCATTTGTGAGCTGAAAGATATTAAAGTTTTTGTTTCCCAAAAAATCCTTAAAAATTATTCAAATTCATGTTTGAGGCACTAAACAGCCTTGTACAAGCCTGAAAATGGGTGCAATTGGCAGCGGGTTATTAGAGCATAGAGCACTCTGTGAGCTTTTTGGCGCTTCAAACAATTTGTCAATCAGACACCCGGATCAAAAGTTATGGCTCTGAGAAGTTGACCTATTTTTGGAGGGAGATGTAAAATTTGAAATTTGGCTGGAGGCTACCAAAAAGGTTATTAATAACCATTTTTGGGAACCCTGGGAAGTAGTAGAGATAAGGGGGAAAGTGTAGAGTCAAGAATAGGCAGGAAAATAGTAACCCTAGCAGATTTGGGGTTACAGAAGGCTGAAGATTCTAGAGTCTTAAGATTGGAAGCTGTAATGTGTTGCAGCCTGTGGAGGATTCAACCTCTAATTATATTTGAGCTTCTGTAATGTAATGAGTTGTCCAAATCAATAAAAAAAATTCTATTTTCTATGTGCAATTTATGTCATTGTGTGTTTTATGATTTACCTCCTTCATCAACTCTACTAAAAATGTAGTACAAACATTCTTATAAAAGGGGGTTGCCTTTTATGGCAAGAAAACTGACATAATATCGACCGTTAGATCTGTGACCTAATGACGAACGGTCTAGATTTACAATGATAAAATATAAATAAAATGTGGTTTCGGGGGTACTACCCTCGTTGGGGTGTGCAACCCCCTGACCCCTCGCCAGGGGATGATCCTCTTGGAGCCCTCGCAGGGGGGAAACCCTCCTGTGAGCCCCTGTCACAGATGAATTAGCATCGGGTACTGGATATAAACATGCGGCTGAAACAAGATCATTGCTAGTGAAACCTTTCATCCCTTATGGGTGATTTAGAAATAATAATAGGAATAATAAATTACATAGGATTTACAAGGTTGATGGCACCTTAATCCTAACATTCTCCCACTTGACAGCATACATTGTAAATACCCATTAGAAAACAATAAAATAATTAGGCACTAGAAGTAAGGCCCATGGCCTGTCTGCGCCAAACAAATTTCTCTATGCTCATAGGCTTGGTCAAAGCATTTGCAACATTTTCTTGAGTGTCTACCTTCTTTATCTCAATTTGTCCAATTGCAACCATTTCTTGAACAAAGTGATATTGTACATCAACATACTTAGTTTGAGCATGATACATAAGATTCTTGGCCAAACAAATAGCACTCGAGCTATAACAACCAATCTGAATGATCCTACAATCAAAACCAATACCTGTACACAATCTCCTCAACCAAGTTGCCTCCTTAGAGACATGAGTAGCAGCCATATACTCTGCTTCGGTGGTGGACAAAGCAACTGTGGGCTACCTTTTTCTCATCCAACTCACTACTCTGCCAAACAAAGTAAACACAACCATTGGTGGACCTTCTACTATCCAAGTTACCTACCCAATTTGCATCAACAAATCCTTGTATGTCTAAAGTTTTGTCAGCACTGTCAGTACCAAAATAAACCAAGTAGTAATTATGAGTACCTGCTAGATATCTAAACATCCTCTTCACATAATTCCAATGTTGTCTACCAGGGTTAGACATAAATCTTCTCATAACTCCCACTACTTGGGCAATATTGGTCTAGTGCAAACCATTGCATACATCAAACTCCCTACAACACTAGCATATGACACATTAGACATATCCTCTAAATCATCCTCATTCTTTGGACACATATCTAATGAAAGATTAGTACCAATGGGTAAAGGAATTCTAACCAGGTTACAGTCCTGCATACTAAATCTTTACAAAATGGTATTCACATACTTACACTGAGACAACCAAAGCTTTCTGTTACCTTTATCCCTTCTGATCTCCATACCCAAAATATACCTGGCTCCTCCAAGATCCTTCATATCGAATGCACCTGAAAGCTGGGCTTACAATTCACTGATCATACCCTTAGTATTGCTGAAAAATAACATGTCATCAACATACAATGCAATGATCAGAATAGAATCATCAATATAATGAATGTACACACAGTGATCCTCCTCACTTCTAACAAAACCCAATTTCAACACAAATGAATCAAATTTCTGGTACCACATTCTAGGGGATTGTTTCAAACCATAAAGAGACCTCTTCAATCTGCAAACCCAATGTTCTTTCCTTTTTACCTCAAAACTTGTAGGCTATTGCATGTAAAGTTCTTCCTCAAGATCTCCATGCAAGAACAAAATATTAACATCCATTTTCTCTATTTCCCAATCAAAGGCTACAACAATGGATAAAAGAAATCTAATAGAAGTTAATTTAGCAACAAGAGAGAATATTTCACCAAAATCAACTCCCTCTCTGGGATTAGCCCTTGGCTACCAGTCTAGCCTTGTACTTCTCCAATGAACCGTCTACTCCAAACTTCTTCTTGAAGACCCACTTGCAACCTATGGCCTTTCTTCCTTTGGGTATGTTGTCCTCAAAATTACCTACTCTCATTTTATAGGATGACCCCTATGGAAATTGTTCGTATCATAGTCCACACATTCTAAGTTTATTTTTCAAAGTTATTCTCCTTGAAATCGTGCATTATCCTCTTACACTTAAGAATGTCTTGTAACATGTTTTAGATTGGCTCCTTGAAGTTTGTGAAAATCTGATTACGTTACAGGCTTGTCAAATATCGATTTTGACCTGTTTAGGGAGTTAGAGATTTTTTTGTGTTTACATGCATGGGGGGTCAATTTGACCGCCAATGCATGCTTCTTATGTTTTTCCCCTTTTAGATGCAAGGGCAGTTGAAATGACCACCCAAACATGCCGGTTTCCCTTTTTAAAGTGAAGGGCGGTCATATTGACCACCCCTACATCTTCCTTCATTTCTTATGCTAAGGCGGTATTTTTGGCTGACAATGCATCTTCGTCTTCATATTTATGAGACTCATATGTATTTATTACATTTTTAGTTTCTAGATTTGGAGAATCTTAAGATATTTTAAATCTTTTCGATTTGTGTTTTGCTTTGTTTTTGTTTTGTCTACCTTACCTGAGCATTGAAGAATTGAAGCGGATTCCAAAGATTTCACCTTACCAAAAGTTTCATTTTCTTCTTTGTGTTTCTACAGGTAAGTTCATTTTTACTCCTCTGTGTCGTGTTATTCTTAAGATTTTTGTTTTAGTTCTTTGCGTTTTGTTTTTATTTGGTTTGTGTTTTTCATTTTTGGTCTTTGTTTCTCTGAGTTTTCGATGCTATAAGATTTACCTTGTCTTTTTAAAACCATATGCATGGTCGCTTGAAATGCCCGCCATTGCATATGTATGAGGTTTTATTAAACTATATGCATGGTCGACAAATTTGCCCGACCCTGCATATAACTTACCCATTGCAAAAGACATGCAAGGTCAGTTGATTTGACTGACCATGCGTGTTAAATATATTTTACCTTGTTTAACTTTCCATGTGTAAGGGTGGGTATAACCACCGCCCGTGCATATGATAACAGGCTTTGCCTTTTAACATGCAAAAGCGGTCATTTTGACCGACTTTTTAACCTTTGCCTAAGTTTATCTTCCTACATGCAAAGGCGGCCATTCTGGTCGACCTTACACCTGAAAACAAACTCCCATATGCAAAGGCGGCTATTTTGGCTGCTCATACACCAAAATGTAATACACCACATGCAAGAGTGGTCATTATGGTCACCCGTGCATGTCTTCCTCTAAAAAGTTTCCTAACACTAGGAAATTCTTGAAAATGATGCCTTTGGCCTACTTTCACCCATTTTCTCAACTTGCGCACTCTGTAGCCCTTTCAAGCATGATCCCATGTTCATGATCATCAGTTTGTAGTAACCCTAATTTGCCTATTTTTTCCCTAACTATGAGATCATGAATTTTTGCAGTTTCTGCAAGCAATAGCTGAAAATCACAAGTTTCTTTCTGCATAAGAGATGGTCGATGCCTTTGAAAAGATGATCTAGAAGAACTTTGAAAATGAAGCATTTTCAATTGCTTTGATAGATAAACTCCAAGATTATCAATCAACCCCTGATAATTTGAAATACAATCTTGGGAAGCATGAAAAGGTGGTAAAGGTGTTGAAATATACAATTGTCAAAGCTCATGTTGTTTCAGACAATACAATTGGACTGAACATTTATGTGATGGAAGCAATAATGGCCATGTATCACAATTTTCTGAAGAGTGTTGATAGTGGTGATAGACATAAATTAGACATGCAATCTGTAGTCTTACCTTTTAATAGCAGTTACAATGAAGAATGATGGTGGCAGCTGATATTCTTCTTCGTGCCTTAGTTTATTCTCATTTTTGTAGATGTAATTTATATTTTGTTTTGGACATGTTCACATGTATTTTTCCAAAATGTAATTACATGTGAGACAAAGGAAGTCCCAAGTCAAATAGGACTCTTTTGTTGAATAAGTCAAAGTAGTTAGACTTTTTCCTAGATTAGCTCAAGGCCCCTCCTTATAAATAAAGAGAACCTCTATTGTAATTTTTATCTTTAATCTTATGCAACGAAGTGCTGCCCAAGTTGATACTCAACTTTGAGACTTTGTGTTCAAATTGTATGATCAATTTCAATCAATAAAGAAGGCAAGTTTTGACATCAAACTTTGTGTTGAATCAAATTTGTATGAGTGAAGATGTACATATGGCATCTTTTCTGATTTCTCTTGTTGATTGATTGGATAAAGTGGTGTTTGGTTATCATAATTGAAGGATGTTCAAGATAAGTTATATAAACTTTGTGTTATCTTATTTCCTTGAATATATGTGTGTTGAAAGTGTTTCTCGGTGGAGGATTATAAATACTTTGAGCTTGTAGTTGTTCACTTTGTAAATGAATCATGTTGAGAACTTGTAGACTTTGTGCTATGATTTTCAATCACATTCACGTGGAACAGTGGTGTTGTTAGTTGACAGACTTTGTGCTCCAACTGGTGATACGGTTACTTCTAAAATCTTTCTGGGGATAATTTGAAGACTTTGTGCTTGAGATTATTCACTTGGTTCGTGAATCTTTTTATGAAGTGACTTGAAAGACTTTGTACTTCAATTCACAAGAATATTGGTGATAACTATTTAGGTTAATATTAGAAGTGTAGAAGCATTATTGAATATTACTGTGAAGCATTGTAAACATCTTTTCTGAAAGAAGAGAAAAGGATAAATGTAACACACCCCCGAAGTTAGTATTTAGTGTAAATAAGTTTGTAATAGTTAAAAGGGAACCTACCCTTGCTGAGAGGAGAGATTTATCTCATCACACTATGGTTGATATAACTATTTTGCCGTTAGTTAGCTAAACAACAAAATATTCACCCAACAGGGTAAACGAATAAGATCCCAGGTGTTGCAAGAGTCTAAAGCCATCATCTCCTCTTGCATGCATAACTACCAAGACTCACTATTATCTGCATGAATAGCTTCCCTATAGGATCTAGGCTCATCGTCAGTAATCAATAAAACTAATACACAATGAAAATCTGGTGGGCTATACCTGTCAACTGGGTTCTGTTGTCTTGTGGATCTTCTTAGAGGTGGAGTAAGAGACTCTTCAGGTTCTTCTACATGCTCATCTAAACCAACTTCTTTTATCACAATAGATTTGTCCTCATTAGAACTTTCACTCAGGTCTTCTTCTGCTTCTTCACCCCCAATCCATCATTATGTTCTTCCTGAGGTGCATCTTCATGCTTTAATTCAAAATATAGTCTCTTCACCTATTCTTCTTTTTCCTTTGGTTGTTTAGGTTCTAAAATAACACTAAGTTCCCTGAAAATTACATCTCTAGAATAGATAATCTTTCGGGTTAGTGGGTTCCAAAGCTTATAACTTTTTACATTAGCACCATATCTAATGAAAGTACACTTTTCAACTTTTGGATCTAACTTTATTTTTCTTGAGAAACATAAACATAAGCCTCATAGCCAAATACCCTTAAATGTGAAACAAAAGGTTTTTTACCTGTCCACATTTCATAAGGAGTTGAAACAAGAGCCTTGCATGGAGATCTATTAACCAAGTGGTTCGCAGTACACACAAAGCTTCTTCCCAAAAGCATTTGTTCAACTATGATTCACTCAACATACTTCTAGCTCTTTCCATTATTGTCCAATTCATCCTTGCTGCCACTCCATTCTGTTGTGGTGTATATGGAGTTGTCTTCTATCTAATAATACCTCCATGCTTATAGAATTCATCAAATTCGTTAGAATAGTATTCCCCTCCATTGTCAGATCTCAAAACCTTTATCTTACGATCTAATTGCTTTTCAATTAAAGCTTTAAATTCTTTAAATTTAGTGAAAACTTTAGATTTATGATGCATAAAATAAATCCACGTAAACCTTGAGGCATCATCAATGAAGGAAACAAAATATCTATATTTTCTAATTGATTCAACATCCACTAGACCGAAAACATCCAAATGAATAAGTTCCAATTTATCATTAGATTTCTTACTGCCTGAAGGAAATGGAGATCTATTCTATTTTCCAAACACACAATGTTCACAGAATTTGAAACTCTCATCAGAATAGGATAAACCATCTAACAATTTTTTTTTATTTAAGATAGTCTTTAAATTAGATTGACTTATGTGGTCCAATCTACGGTGCCACAACATACATATATTTTTAGTATTAGCCTCAGATGCATAAGAGGCATTACAAATAGTAGTGGCTTCTAGCTTAAACAAAGTTCCCAATCTTTTTCCCTTCACTACCACCAACTTTCCTCTCACCAATCTGTAGCCATGCTTATCAAATGTCACATGCATTCCCAAATCATTCAACTTTGAAATATAAATCAAATTTCTAGCCAATCCAAGAACATGCAAAATACTAGGGAGGGTTTTAACTCTCCCATCACTGAAACACAACATTACCTTCCCTCGTCCAACAATAGGATATGTAGAGTTGTCCCTGAGGTACACATTTCCTCCATCATACTCTTCTTATGTGGAAAACCATACTTTATGTACAGTCATGTGGTGCGAGCATCCCAAGTCAACCAACCATAGATTATGAGAAACAACATTACATGTATAAAGTAAAACCTCATCACTTGCATTCGAAGACTTATCAGTAGTGGAATCCCATTGTTTCTTCGAGTTTCTACATTCTTTTTTCACATGTCCTCTCTTTCCATAGTTCCAAAACATGACTTTGTTCTTCTTTCCAGGAGTCTTAGAATGACCCTTAAACTTATTTTTAGACCCCTTCTGATCTCCTTTTGGTCCTCTTTCCATAGACCTTCCCCTGACACTAAGAGCATCCTCTGAACTATCCAAACTTCTCTTTCTCAATTCATGTGACAAAAGAACTAAAACAAGAGCATCCAACTTCAAATCTGTGAGGTTAGCAGTGATAGCCAAAATAACATTCTCCCATGACTCAGGTAAAGAACAGAGAATCAATATACATTTATCTTCCTCATTCACATCAACATCTACAAATGCTAGTTGACTCAATAACAAATTAAACAAATTCAAATGATCTGTAGCTAATTCACCCTCTTTCATTTTCATGGAAAATAATTTACACCTTAAATAAAGCTCGTTTACCATACTCTTGGCTTGGTAGATCTCACCCAAATGCTTCCACAAGATAGACTTCACAGAATTTGCAAGACACGGCCAGATTGTACCTCATGCCTTTTTATCTAGTCTATCCCACTCATCCTGAGCAACATTGTTGGGTTTCTTCTCTTTCATAACAACCAACCACTGATTTCTTTCTTCAAGAAAATCCTCCGTCTTCATCTTCCACAATTCGTACCCCGTGCTATTGAACTTTTCAATGTCCGACCAAGAGGTAGAAGCAACAATGGATGCAAACATGATATCTACACAAGATCATCAAACAAAAAAACAACCAAATCTTCCACTGTAGCTAAAAAAACATTCACACTACCACCCAAGAATCAAAATTGGCTAGGCTCTAATACCAAATGTTAGAAATGAAGGTGCAAACCACACAATGGAAATTTAATTCAAACCTTATTTATGTCCTCTAAACAATGTAGATTCAATGGAGATTGCAATAGAAATAAAACCCACTACACAGAAATGACATGCATTATGAATTGAACACATAACACAGTATGTAACGTGGAGAAAACCCATTTAGGTAAAAAACTCCACCAAGAAAAGAGGCTCCAAGTTGTATTATCTTCAAATATGAGATTACAATACATGCACTTGCTCTTCTTCTTCAGTCTTCAATCTAATGGTGCCTATTACTCTCAACTCTGTTAAAAGCGTAGTATAAATATCTTTATAAAAGGGGTGTTGCCTTCTAGGATAGGAAAAATTGCAATAATATCGATAGTTAGATATGTGACTTGATGACGAATGATCCAAATTTACAATGATAAAATATAAATTAACGTCTGTATACACTTAAAAATGGCTAAGTCGAATTAAATAAATATTTTAATATTTATTTTAATTCTTATTCTTCTATCAATTAAATAAATATTCTAATTTATTTGATCAGTTCATTATCCCAAAATTAAATAAAAATCAATTTATTTAATTAAATACCCTAATTCTACTAATGTCTCATATAATTAAATAATCCTAAATTCCTCTATCCCAAAGTTCTAATTTCATAAATCCACATCACCTTTCCACCTCACCTTTCCACCTCACCATGTTGCACACATGTAATTAGCTAATATCCCCTCACCCACATGTCCTATTTATCCTCCAGTCGAATTAGTTAACTCATCAATCAAATCAGTTAACTAATTAATCAATTGAGTTCACTGAGCAATCAATTTAGTCAACTCTCCAATCAACTCAATTATCTATTCAATCATCTTAGTTAACTCCTTAATCTATTCTATTAACTCCCATAAACTCATGAAAGGAGCTTGGACACTTGTCCTCTTCTGATTCACGTACATTCCCTCAAGCTTCCTCAATTGTACACCTCACAGGTAATTCCTCGAGTCATGGATCTATTGACACTTGGATTTGGTCTCCCCTCAGCCTCTATAAGCAAGGTTCTCACATCCATTTTATATATCTCAAGCTTTCGTAATCTTACTTTGTAGGAATCCTACCAGCGTGCCTTTGGCAAAAACCCATTCATTGCATTCGCATCATCATCATCTCATTATCATCCACCATGTCTCCATTATCAATCATCCATCTTCATTAGTTATTGCATTGTATTTGCATTGCATAATCCTCTACACAACCGTTCAAGCTTTGTCATCTTAACAGAAAGGAAATACAAGATCAAAGCAAGATAGGCAACAATGGAAGAATAGAGGTAAAATGGTCTTCGAAGGTATAATCTTAACAGAGAGCTCCATAATCAAACAAGATCAAAGCAAGATAGGCAACAATGGAAGCATAGAGGTAAAATGGTCTTCGAAGGTATAATCTTTGTTTACTTGTATTTACATCAATTTCCATTGTGTTATTGGATATTTAGTTGATTATTACTATTGTTCACATTTTCCTCTAACATTTCTGGCACCTTAAGACTTAGATGCGCTCCATCCCTAATTGTTTGCACATAACTACTTATCAATTGCAAATTTTGTGTATTTGCGCCGATTCTTGGCTTATTTGTGCAGAATCAGAGTGTTTGCGTAGATTAATGGCTTATTTGCACCGAAATACTAAAACAACGCATTCAAAAACAACTTTGACCTAATCTTTGACCCTAATAAATGCAAAATCGACTAAGTTTGAAAGGCTACATACCGGTGGTCCGGAGTCTGCTGGCCACTTGAATCAACGGATCCTCTCAAATTGGTGGCTAGATATCGAAATCTGGTCCATCTCTGTTGACTACTTCATGTTGCTATCACACCAGATCTCCTATATTCTCTCCACAAAAGACAAGTGTACAAATGACTAGGATTGTGACCCCACATACCTATATATAGTAAAATGAGCCCTAATTAGAGGAGTTTGACCTTGTACATGCTGGGGCATGGTTTTCATCCTATTTTTCACTTGTTGTCAACCAATTCTTCTCTCGTCTATCCTGTCAACCTATCTCATCGTGAGATTGTCTATCATCCTGCCATCACATTCTTCCCATCCAATCTCCCAAGGGGGCATCCTATCATCATAAACTTGTACCAGGGGCAAATTGGGGCATGTATCAAAACCAAAAAAAATTATTCTTTGAAACAATGTGATAAAACACATTGCATCAAAGAGGGGCAAAATGTATACACCTAAAATTGGCTCGTGTCGAACTAAATAAATATTTTAATATTTATTTTATTCTCATTCTTCTATCAATTAAATAAATATCCTAATTTATTTAAATGATTCACATCCCTCCAATAATTAAATAAAATCAATTTATTTAATTAAATTTCCTAATTCTTCTATAGTCTTATCTAATTGAATAATCCTAAATTATTTAATTAATCCTAAATTCCTCTATCCCAAAGTCCTAATTTCATAAATCCACATCACCCTTCCACCTCACCATGTTGTACACATATTTTAATATTTAATTAGCTAATATCCTCTCACCCACATGTCCTATTTATCCTCTAGTCAAATTAGTTAACTCATCAATCAAATTAGTTAAGTAATTAGTCAATTGAGTTCACTGATCAACCAATTGAGTCAACTCTCCAATCAACTCAGTTATCTAATCAATCATCTCAGTTAACTCCTCAATCTATTCTCTTAACTCCCATAAACTCATGAAAGGAGCTTGGACACTTGTCCTCTTCTGATTCATGCACATTCCCTCAAGCTTCCTCAACTATACACCTCACAGGTAATTCCTCCAGTCATGGATCTATTGACACTTGGATTTGGTCTCCCCTCAGCCTATATAAGCAAGGTCCTCACATCCATTTTATATATCTCAAGCTTTTGTAATCTTACTTTGCAGGAATCCCACCAGTGTGCCTTTGGCAAAGTATCATCATTTACACTTGCATAATCCCATTATCATCATAATCATCCAACCATGTCTCCATTATCAATCATCCATCCACATTAGAATTGCATTTGTAGTTTAATCTTCATTGCATATTCCAATCACAACCATTCTCCTATTGTCATCTTCAACATCAAGGAAGTACAACTTCTGAGAGCTAAAAACATACGCAAGATCAATACGAGATAGGCAACAATGGAAGCTACGAGGTAAATTGGTCTACGAAGGTATAATCTTTGTTTATTTTTATTTGCATCAATTCGATTGAGTTATTGGATATTTAGTTGTTAATGCTATTGTTCATAACGTTGGGCAGATATAAACATGTAGCTGAAACAAGATCGCTGCTGGTAAAACCTTTCATCCCTTATGGGTGATTTACACTTAGTAATAGGAATAAACAATTACATAGGATTTACAAGGTTAATGTTACCTTAATCATAACATATACGTTCCAAGTGTGAAGATGATTTTAAGGATATGTCTAATGTGCCATATGCTAGTGCAATAGGAAGTTTGATGTATGCAATGGTTTGCACTAGGCCATATATTGCCCAAGTAATGGGAGTATTGATTAGGTTTATATCTAACCCTAGTGGAGAGCATTGCCATTATGTGAAGAGGGTGTTAAGATATTTTTCTGGTACTTATAATTATTGTTTGGTTTATTTTGGTAATAATAGTATGGATAAAAAATTGGACATACATGGTTTTGTTGATGCAGATTGAGTAGGTGACTTGGATAGTTGAAGGTCCACTAGTGGATATGTATTTACTTTGTTTGGAGGAGTAAGAGGCAACCCATGATTTCTTTATCCACCACTAAAGAAAAGTATATGTGTTGTCATTGATGTCAACAGTGGTATGAAGTGCTGATCAATGATGATCAGTGATGTCAACAGAGATACTAAAGGGAGAAAACAAGGTGATGTGCAAAGGAGCAGACATAGAAGTGTTGTGAAGTGAAGGAGATGGATCAATATCATCTGTACACAGTCATACCTTATCTACCTTATCTTTTGAAGTTCATGTGTAAGTTCATGATAAGTGTATGTTACCATTTGTTGTGAATGTTTGAAGTGTTTTGGATTCATCTTGTATGCTGGTGATATGAACTCATGGTGTTTGCCACCTGATGAAGAAATTTGTAAAAGTTTGAAGGAAAAATTGTCTAAGTAAAGTTCTAGTCAGTGAAGGGATCATAGGCTTAGAAGAGTTCACCGCATATCTCTACATTTGAAGGTATGGGCCTATGGATTGAATGGTATCTTGACAATGCTCTCAGGTATCTATGATTCAAAGTTGAGTTCACAGGGTTTATCGCAAAGTATTTCAAAGATAAAAGAATGAAGACAATAATGGAACTGGGTAAGTACAGTAACAGAGAAACAGGAAAATGCTTTGCACTTTCTGCATATGAAGATATGATGTTGTAGTTTAGAGGACATGTAGATATGAGTATTAGGTATGAGTGTTTCAAGTTTCAAGTGATAATAAGTACTGCAACTGCTTCTTTGGAGTCAGCTGTGTGAAGATAGGCCTTGGTGGTAATTGAAGTAAGTAAAGCAAGATAGTTGAGGCCACCATAGTTTACCACACAATGGTATTTGGCCTTGCTCATTGAATGATAAGTTGATATGGCTAGTTGGTATGCGTTGTACAAGTTTCAAATGATTATGTTCACTACAAGTATGCTTTTCATTGTTTTATCTTAAGACTATGTAAGCAGAGTTTGTTAAGGACACCAGAATCAGAGTTCAAGTGTTTGTGCCAGCATGAAATATCCTGAAATGATAAAAGAAGTGTACATGAATGTTTTTGAAAGTCATATAATGTTTAACATGATGTAATTTTGTCTTCTCCGGTACCACTTTAGGTCTAAAGCTAAATGCAAGGAGGGAAAAGTGTTTGCAGAGCCGACTTGGTGTATGATGAAGATTTTTTCATGTGTTTGAGTGTGCACTAGCTTGGAAGAGTGTGCTAAGGTTGAATAGGACCTAATTATGCTTTGTTCTTGAACCACCTTGGATTCCTAATTACACCATATGTTTTGGAGCTAACTATTGTGGCCATTACATGTTTCATGTTACATGTTTTCATCTTGGATGACCCAGGAGAAAGATCTTGAAGCTTGCAGAAGATATAAATGTAAGATCAAAGTTGTTGAGTGGAAAATGTGTTGTGCATTTTGAGTGATTCCATTGATTATGTGCGAATAAACTTACCATAGAGGCATATATCAAGATGAAGTGTGGAAGGGATCAGTTCATGTGAAGTAATTTTGTTGTGGAGGTGATTGTAGATGTTGTGATGACTGAGAAGAGCTTCTAAAGTTGTTTTGGTGTTGTATAAGTTGGTATTGTAGTAGTGTAGAGGTATGATAGTTATGTAGAGGTTGGTGAGGTTAGGAAAAGGTTAAAATAGTTAGAGTTGTGAAAGAAGGATCTGAATCAAATAAGTATTTTGTTGTAGAGGTTGAAGCCTCTTTTTGTAAAAATTATAATTGTTGTAGTAGTTCAGGGAGTTGCAGATTCCTTTGGGTTGTAGCCCATAAATGATAATGTAATCTTGTTTTTATTTGTGAGGCTAGATTTGGATAGTAGATCCAAGAAACTTTCTCACCATGGTTTTTCCCTTCTAGGGTTTTCTACGTAAATCTGGTTCTATGGTTCTATGCTTATGTGTTCTTGTGTTACTCATGCTTTAAATGGTTTCTCTTGGTTAAATGCAATCAGAAGAAAAGAATTTGTTTAAGTACTGATTCACCCCCCTCTTAGTACTTCTGTGTATTCAACAATTGGTATCAGAGCCAAGTTCCTTGAATGCAGTCTAATAGTTGAGGTAGATCTTGGAGTGGAACACATGGGAATTGAAGTACTGATTAATGACAAGAATCCTCTAGAAGATGATGAATATATGAGAACCTTTAATCTAGATGATTGTGAGGTTAATTTTGAAGGAGAACTCATTTCTGCTGTAGAAGATCTGGATGTAGCAAGGAAAGAAAATGAAGAGTATAAGGTCAAGCTTAAAGAATCAAAAGAAGCAATTGTCAAAATGAAAACTCAGCTCAATGTCAAATTAGAAGAGATTGTTACTTTGAGGAAAGAATTGGAGAAAACAAAGGATTAGATAGACAAGGGTCTAAAAGTTAAGAAGAGCACCAACATCCTTGATGAAATAATCAGCAGTCAAATACCTCTAAAGAATAAAGGTGGCATTGGATTTGAGAAAAGGCCAGAGTTCTAAAACAGATATACCTGAAGGCATGTTTGAAATGAAAAAGGAAGAGCCCTACACTGAAGAGTTTGTGGAGACTGAAGATGAGGAGTAGGAGTTTAATGATGATGACTTCATATAGGTCAGTAATCAGAAGAAAGACTTCAAGGGATCTCCTCCTAGACAGGCTACTAATCCTAGGTTCTCTTAATCCTTTTATGGTTGATGTTATTCTTGCAATAAATTTGGTAATAAGGTTATTGATTGTAGAACTAAGGCAAGAAGAAATGATTACATGAAGAAAAATTCATTTGTGTCTACAAGACATAATGTTGTGATCTCTCATTTCTCCTTACTTTAGTTCTACACTCAACAACCCTATGACCAAACTTATTGCATGCATAACAATAGCCATAAAAACTTTGGGCATAAAGCAAGATTTTTTAAAAGTGTTTCTATGAAACTGCCAATCCAACAGAGGAAGATAGAGGAAACTCTAGTTCAACAAAGGAAGGAAATGACAAAGATATGGAGAAAGAAGACAAATAAAGATAATGAGAAGAAGGAAGAATTGGTGCTTTTGCCTAGTGCAGAAGACTTCATTGTTGATTGAGAAAAGGCATGGGGTTAGGGGTAGCTAACCAGTTCATATCTATACTTTCTCCCTAAATGTTTGTGGCTTCTATAATGGATGCTAAGTCTACAGATGAGTTGACATGAAATTAACAGAGGAGATGGTTGACAAGGCAAGATAGTCTCTTTCCCCCAAATTTCTAGAACAAAAACATAAGATGCAGAGGATTTTGGAGTGGTTTTGAGTATCTGCGGATTTACAGAGTACTTTGATAGCTATTAACCTAACCTGATAAAGGTGCATTAATTATGGAAAGTTAGGACAAATTATAAGGTACTTATGCTTCATTTGCACAATCAAATCTCATTCATTTGCATCTGGAGTTGAGAAGAGAAGAAAGATTTCAAAGTACTTGGAAATTTTGAGAAGGATTAAGCTGAAGGTGAAACCCTAGTGATTGAACACCAAGGTATTTATCAGAACTGTCATTTCTTAAAACCCTAGTTTTGGAATTTGAAGAATTTGAAATAACTACTCAAATAGTCGATGTTACTGAAAAACCAAGACCGAAGTATAATAAATATACTTCCAAAGCAATAGAGGTAGATAAGGATGGGGTGTTTTTCAAACACTCTGGCATATGTTGTGTACACTGAAGATGTTAGGTTTTATATTCACTCTAAGCTGGATGAGATTGATCATATTAAGTTTAAAGAGCTTAGAGATCAACTCCTAGATGATGATGTTAGCTACACACTAGAATATGCCAATATGGGGGCCAAGAAACTAGACATATGGAAGGATTACCCTAATTTTTGTGATAAGCATGAATTGGTAAGATTTATTTTGAGCAGGATTGATGATGAATTTATGTATCTAGATAAGCCCTATAGAATTACTAAAGATGAAATCAGGGCAATTACTGGGTTGTGTTCCACCAGACATGTACTGGTGATGAAATCCATTAAAAATGAGGTCACTGAATCGAAAGGAGCTAAATTTGATAAGAGGATCTTGACTGTAAATGGTATAATGGATCCATGTGTTAGATATGCTGCAATGGGAATTGCTTGTAAAATTTACTTCACAAACTAAGAGGGTTCTGCCACTAGGACAACAATTCATACTGCTTACTAGATGGTAAAGGAAGGCAAAGAGTTTGACTTCTATGAGGTCATGAGAGAACAACTCTTGGAGAATGTGAAAAGAACAAAGGAAACTTGTTACATTTTTAGGTTTGGTACCTTGATCATCTGCCTTGCATTTTATTTTATGAATGAGTTACCTGGTTTTAGAGGGAAAGTCTGGCAACAACACCTCCCTGTTGCTGCCCAAATTAAAAGCCATTTGAGAGGGTTGAATGATCCAAATCACTATAGTTTAATGTACTGGGGTTTCTTCAAAACCCTTCAAACCAACATGCAATCTAGAGATGGAATCCCATCTAATGTTGTAAGGATGTATGAAGGACAAATCACATTTTTAGTTGACAAGGATTATACCTACATGGAAGCAGTTGAGCCTAGGTGTAAAATTTTTGAATTAGTCAAATTACAAATTACACTTGTACAAATTAGAATGAAGAATAAAATGTGAATAATTGCATTGATTGATAGCTTAGGAATTAGTACAATATATAGCAGAAGATGAGCCATCTAGAATGGCAACTGCCAACTAGAAAATAGGCATGTAACTCCATGCAAGATTGCACAACTAAGCAATCATTATCCTAACAACTTAACAACTAGCAAACTTATCTAGAGGAATATCCTAGAATAGAAATTCTACATTAACACCCCCCTTAAGTGTAGCTAGGTGAATAGAGAGATATGGGTCCCGACAACTAAGCCTAATTAGGTACCCAATTACAAAGAGGAAAGGAGAAAACCCAGGTGGAAAAACTCCTAACAATTTATTTAAACTCAGAAAGAAGAAAGCTACAACTATCGATGAAGAATTGCAGATAAATCCAAAAACAAGATATAGATCAGAGTCATAGAAACCACTACATGAGTATCTCCAAGACACTTTCAATTGCTTGAAATTATAGTTTGGTATTTAGTCTGCACTTTTCTATTGGATGGGGTTGAATCGACAAACACCCGATCTCTGGCTACATAAGCTAATCATCTGAAGAGAGGAAGATTTGATGTTTACAGAGATGTGCTCCAAACGGTATGAAGCTCTAGAGGTTAATTAGTAACTTTTATCCTAAGTTTGTTTATTCAGAAGCATAATGAAATAAACCTAGATACTAGATACTTTAAGTAGAAACCCCCACATGGAACTTTATATAAGTTCAATTTTTACAAAGCCCCAAAATTTTCTAGATCTTTATCATATGGTTCTTGCAAAGCACGTACAATTTTAAAGAATCAACATAGGAAGAAAGCAAGGAGCATACAAAAAAAAGGGGAAGTATCATGCATGCATCTAGAAACAAAGGTTTACATCTGCCTCCATGGTGGCGAAAATCTTCACATAAATCTTCCTACAGAAAGAAGAGAACTTGCTTGGAAAAGAAAGTAAAAATACCTTCAATCAAGCCACATCCACGAGCACACGAGACTTAAGTATGACCTAGATCCATGATCTCACTCAACACTTCCCCGCACTCAAATTAACATGGTAATAAATTTGCACAATATAAAACAAAATTACACTCAAACTAACCTAGCTCTGATACCATGTAAAATTTGTGAATTAGTCGAATTACAAATTACACTTGCACAAATTAGAATCAAGAATAAACTATGAATAATTGCATTGATTTATAGCTTAGGAATTAGTACAATATATATAGTAGAAGATGAGCCATCTAGAATGTCAACTTCCAACTAGAAAATAGGCATGCAACTCCATGCAAGATTCCACAACTAAGCAATCATTAACCTAACAACCTAACAACTAGAAAACTTATCTAGAGGAATATCTTAGAATAGAAATTCTACACTAATACTAGGACTGCATGGATTCCAAGACTACCATATGAGGTCTTAGTAGAATACATAAAGACCTATGCTAATATTTTGCTCAGAAAACCAAAGGATACAACTGCTGAAAGGTTTGGAACAAATGATGAAATAATGAACAAGATGCATAAGAAAAATGCAGAACATTTTCAAAAACACATAGAAGATTTTTGTAAAATGATGCCTCTTTCACCTGAGTACACATTAGAAGCCCCCACAGAGGAAACACAACATGCTTATGTTATTCCACAAGTAACACAAGGGTTAAGAAGGACCAATAGGTCCACTTTTGTAGCCACAAATGCTCTATAGCCCTTCGGATCAACTCAGGTTGCCTTAACTGGAAGAAGAGATGCATATGAAATTATGACTCAGATGAAAGTAGGTAAAAAGAAGCAACCAAGGTAAAAGATGCAAGCTAAAAGGAAGAAGACTAATGTAAAGGAGGTTCAAGAAGAAGAAGAAGAAGGAGAAGAAGAAGAAACTTCTAAGCTAAAAAGGAAAGAGAAGAAAACTAAGTAGACTCCTTTGATTGCTCCTACAAGAGACCCTCTTCAATTAGAGGCTATCTTCAATGGGATTGAACAACATGTATTGCTAAAGGAAAAAACTAATTTGTATCTGGATGTTCCTCTTATGGATCAAAGCACCATTGAAAAAGTTGTAGCTATGTATATGCTTAAATACAACATACCCATGATTGATGTCATTGAAAAGGTACTAGAAAGTCTAGCTCAAGCTCTAAGGCTGAGAAGAGAAAAGGCCATAGAAACTAATAAGGAGCTTAGAAAAAAAGATCTTGACAAGGCTGGATCTTCTATTTCTCAAGAAGAAAAAGATAAACTTTCTTAATGGAAATCTCAGGAATTAAGAACAAAGCACAAGTTAGATGTCCTTAAGAGCATGGAGAAAGATGATATAGATAAGATTCAGAAGGAGATTGAAGAGGTGACCTAGAAAAACTCTTGAAGAAGTGAAAGTTGTTGAGAATGTGGAGCAACCACAAGTTTCTCCACCACACAACACAATTTCTCCACCTCATAATACTGTATCTCCTCTACATAACACAGAGCGACAAGTTTATCAAGAGGAGTAGGCTACACAAGATGAAGAGAAAGTTGCACAAGGAGAAGGTAATGCATTTATGGATCATAATGTCATGCATAATTGTCCTCCTTTGGCAAACATAGAACAATAGGGTAACCCTGATCAGCAAGAAGAGTAGGTGAATGTTGGTGCAGGGGAGAATTTAGAAAAAGAACAAGTTACATCTTCCTCCCCCTCTCTGATTGACTCAATTAAGGAGTTCTTAGCCCAACAAATGTAAATACAACTGGTAGTTACTCCGTAACTTTTACAGCTGCCAATGCTTGATGGACAAGTCAACTTGTCCAATATATCTCCTCTTCACAAATTACAACTTAGAGATATGTTGCAATCTTCAGCAAGATAAGAAATTCTTCAGTAGCAAGTGGAAGGAGTTGAAGTGCTGGAGGAGACAATTAAGATAATCTAGGAAGAATTGCCTGAGGTAAAGAGAGATCCAACCTTGGGTCCTACTTAGTAGATGAAACTTATGTTGGAATCTTTTAAGGCTCATTCATCTTATCTTGAGAAGCAAGCTGAGCAAAAGATAACAGATCATGTGAATGCTAAAATATTGGCAGATGCCTCTGTGAAATGTGCTAAGGAACATAGTACTTTGCAAGAAAATATGAAGAGTATTCAGAAATGTTTAAACGAAGCAAAATTCATATCAATTTTTTTTAAATTGACCAGCACTACTAAGGGTATAAAAGATCATATTGACTCTATTGAGTCAGCTAACTCAAGTGGCCAAAGTATATGATCCTTTGAAGGATAAAGATGGAGCTATTAGGGTCCAAATAGAAAATATCCATACTTAGTTGAAGCAGCTCTTGGACCAAAGAGAACAAATCAAAGGTGAAATAGGTTAGATAAGGAAGTGGTCAGTATGAGGCTAGCAGGTTTGATTGGAATTTTGACAGAAGTTGAAAATGTTGCACAAAAAGTGAAGGTGTCAACCACTTTGGAGGAAGAAAAAGAATTGTACATTCAGTTTGAAAGCTAATCACACATTTTATCTTCTGTAAAGAAGAACTAGGACACAACTCTTGCCTAGTTAAAGGTAATTTACAAGAATGTTCTACCTTCTAAGTAAATTGAAGATATGTTGAAGGTAAGACAAATTTTGATAATTGAATAGATCCGTGGAGAGTAAGATAAGAATAGTTAGTGCTATTTTGATATGAACAAGGCACTTTGTATATATTATCCATGAATATCATAACGAAAATGAAGTTCCACATTTTTCTACATCAATTTTGAAGAGACAGAGGCTACTTCTCATGGGGAGTGGATTGATAGAGGATGATAAGGATTCGTTAGATAGGGGGACTCTATGTTTTGCAGGAACAGAGGAAGATCACTAGCCCTCTTCCATTGATGTCAAATGGGGAGAAATGTGTGCATATTAGTTTAGTGTGTTGCCATCACTAACAAAGGGGGAGATTGTCACATATGTGTTGTTATTGATGTCAACATTGGTATAAAGTGTTGATCAATGATGATCAATGATGTCAACAGAGATACCAAAGGGAGAAAGCAAGGTGATGTGCAGAGGAGTAGACATAGAAGTGTTGTGAAGTGAAGGAGATGGATCAGTATCATATGTACACAGTCATACCTTATTTAGCTTATCTTCTAAAGTTCATGTGTAAATTCATGATAAGTGTATGTTACCATTTGTGAAAGGAAGCAAGGTAAGTAGAAAAAACTTCTTACACCAATCTAATGAGGGATAGTTATGCAAATTTCTTTAGATATTTCCAGTTACATTTATGATTCACATTAACAGAGAGATTAACATACATTCACAAGCAAGTATAAATGCAATGACACAATATGTACGTGGGGAAAACCCTTTCGGGTAAAAAACCCCACTCCAAAACCTACACAATGTATTATCAAATCTGTAAACAATTACAACATACTTGCAATGCAAGTTCTTCTAGGAGTTGTCACAATATCAAATCTGGAGTAATTCCAGTGGCATAATGATACCTGCAAATGAACCATACACATACTACTCCAAGCACATGAATATATAGAGTTACAAGGCATAAATGAGAAACTTCTAGAGGTGGGCATCCAACTTGGCCTCATGGCCCATTTCCCATGCCCAAGGACACTTTTCCAACATGCATACACCTCTCTTACAACCATCATAACATGTAGGTTTGGCTTCCCAATGTGGAGCACTCCATCCAAAGATAGGCTATGATAGATGCTCTTATGCACCTTACAGTTGTCATAGAATTCGTCATACTTGATAGCTCTTACAGCTGTAAGAGAATTTATCATAACTCCCTAAATATAACATATTCCTCTTACAACATGTCATAACCCAACTTGGGTGCCCAAAGATACCTCCTCTCATGCAAATATGCTTCATGACACTTGTCTTCACCCGTCATAGGAATCTCTATACTTGGCTCTTACATGTCATGGAATCTGTCATATGTCATAAGTTCTTACACAAGTCACTAGATGCCAACACATAGCATATTAGTGCCACCTCAAATATGATGCCTAGATACTCATGGGTTGACTTGTCCATCCAAGTCACCTTACAAGTGAAGTGACATCTCACCATGCCACTTCACACTAAATGACAAAATAGGATGTGCAACATTAAATACATCATAGGAAAATAATTAAATAAATAATCAAATAATAAATGCTAGGAATTGAAAGGTTGAGACACCTTAATTACCAACAATTTGTTGTGAAAATGATTATGTTTGAAGTGTTTTGGATTCATGTTGTATGTTGGTGATTTGAACTCATAATGTTTTCTAACCGATGAAGAAAGTTGTAAAAGTTTGAAGGAAAAATTGTCTAAGTAAAGTTCTAGTCAGTGAAGGGATCACATGCTTAGAAGAGTGCACTGCATATCTTCACATTTGAAGGTATGGGCCTGTGGATTGAATGGTAGCTAGACAATGCTCTAGGTATCTATGATTCCAATTTGAGTTCACAGGGTTTATTGCAAAGCATTTCAAAGATAGAAGAATGAAGACAGTAATGGAATATGGTTAGTGCAATCACAAAGAAATAGGAAAATACTCCACACTTCTCCATAGATGAAGATATGATGTTGCAATTTGGAGGAAAGGTAGATATGAGTATCAGGTATGAGGGTTTCAAGTTTCAAGTGATAATAAGTACTGCAGCTGCTTCTCTGGAGTCAGTTGTGTGAAAATAGGCCTTGGTGCTAATTGAAGTAAGCAAAGGGAGATAGTTGAGGCCACTAAAGTTTACCATACAATGTTATTTGGCCTCGCTGATTGAATGATAAGCTCATATAGCTGGTTGGTATGTGTTGTACAAGTTTCAAATGATTATGTTTACTGCAAGTATTCTTTTCATTCTTTTATCTTAAGACTATGTAAGCAGAGTTTGTTAAGGAAACCAACATCAGAGTTCAAGTGTTTGTGCCAGCATGAAATATCCTAAAATGATAAAAGAAGTGTATAGGAATGCTTTTGAAAGTCATATAATGTTCATTATGTGGTCCACATGATGTAATTTTGTCTCCTCTAGTACCGCTTTAGGTCTGGAGCTAAATGCAAGGAGGGAAAAGTGTTTGTGGAGCCGACTTGGTGTATGATGAAGATTTTTCCATGTGTTTGAGTGTATGCTAGCTTGGAAGAGTGTGGTAAGGTTGAAATATAGGACTTGATTATGCTTTGTTCTTGAACCACATTGGATTCCTAATTACTGCATATGTTTTAGAGGTGACTATTGTAGCCATTACACATTTCATGTTACACGTTTTCATCTTGACCGACCAAGGAGAAAGATCTTGAAGCTTACAGAGGATATAAATGTAAGATCAAAGTTGTTGAGTGAAGAATGTGTTATGCATTTTGAGTGATTCCATTGATTATGTGTGAATAAACTACCACAGAAGTAGATATAATAATACAGTGTGGAAGGGATTAGTTCATGTCAAGTAATTCTATTACAGAGGTGATTGTAGAAGTTGTGGTGATTGAGAAGAGCTTCTAAAGTTGTTTTGATGTTGCAGAGGTTGGTATTGTAGTATTGCAGAGGTATGATAGTTGTGCAGAGGTTGGTGAGGTCAATAGAAGGTTAAAACAATCAGAGTTGTGAAAGAAGGATCTAAATTAGATAAGTATTTTGTTGTTGAGGTTGAAGCCTCTTTGTGTAAAAATTATAACTGTTGTAGCAGTTCAGGGAGTTGCAGCTTCCTTTGGGTTGTAACCCATAAATGATAATGTAATCTTGTTTCTATTTGTGAGGCTAGATTTGGATAGTAGATCCACGTAGCTTGCTCACTGTGGTTTTTCCCTTCTAGGTTTTTCCATGTAAATCTGGTGTTATGTTTGTATGCTTCTGTTTTCTTGTGTTATTCATGCATTAAATGATTTCTCTTGGTTAAATGTAATTGGATGAAAAGAATTTGTTTAAGTACTGATTCACCCCTCCTCTCAGTACTTCTATGTATTCAACAATATGGATGCTACCCATGTTTCTGAGGCATCTTGGTTAGCAATTTTTTAGTGGTGAATCTTTGCTAATTGGTGAATAGTTCATATTTGCCAATTCAAATTTGGCGAATATATTGCAACCATCAGGAGGCCAAATTGCCCAGATTTTACAAATTTTCAATTAAATAAATTTTAATTCGCCACAAATTTATTTATTAAACTTTGAAATTAAATTATTTCGCCACAATAGATAATATGTGATTGGAGCCTAATCTCCAATAGTTTATAATTTTTTTTTAAATATTAATCATATTTGCCACTAATATTAAATTTCTTTTATCAATTTTGGGGTCATATAGCCATTAGTGTATTAAATTCCTACTTATGTTATGGAATAGGAATCCATATTTTATTTATCATCATTGATTTCCATTTTAATCTAACAGTTGTAATTGAATTCCATGGGTCCTTTAAGCATGTGCCTTTTTAAAGGCATGCTGAGCCCGAAATTGGTTTTGGGCTGTGGGATTAGATCCTAATTATACGACCTAAAAGCAATTTTGAGCTCAACATGCCTTTAAAAAGGCACATGCTTAAAGGACCCACATAAATCAATTATAGTTATTTGATTAGTAGTAAATAAAAGGTACAGATTCAATCTTTGATTCATTTTTATTTTTAAAGTGTGATTTTTAAAAATATTTAATTTTTATGTGCTCCAATGCCTTCTCAATAATGGTATAGATTCATTTTTTCCTTTTGTCCCCTCGACCCCTGCAAGGGGACACTACCCCCTTGATCCCCGCAAGGGGTGCTACCCCTTGACCCCATTAGTGGTTGTCGTCCGCAAGCCCCTGCTTTATAATTACAAAAAATAAAAGAATATATGGGGGGATTGTGCTAACCCACTATGTAAAATTTTAAAGGAAGGATTCACTTTTGTAATTATTTTTTTTGTCTATTATTCACTAGGATTCATGAGGATTTTATAAAAATTTCTAATAATATGCATAGATTTGCCAGGAAAATTATTTTTTTTTCAAAAAAAAGGAAAGATTCACTAGGAAAATTAAATCACTTAGCTAGGATTTTCTAGAATTTTATAAGTTTTTTTAGGGGGGTTCCTTAAAGTTATCACTGATCTTGGTTACAAAGATTATGTACATGTATTGGTTTTGATCGTAGAACAATTTAGATTGGTTGTGATAGCGAAAGTGCAATCTGTTTAGCAAAGAATCTTATGTATCATTATTAGACTAAGCATATGGACATTCAATATCACTTTGTTTGGGAAATGGTTGCAAATGGACATAATGAGTTGAAGAAGGTTGACACTCAAGAGAATGTTGTAGATTATCTTACCAAGCTTATGAGCACAAAAAACTTCACTTGGTGCAAGGAGGCTATGAGCCTCGTATCTTGTACTCAATTGATTTATGTTTTTTGATGGATGTATTTACAATGTATATATCAATTGGGAGAATGTTAGGATTAAGGTGCCATCAACCTTAGAAGTCCTATGTATTTAATTATTTGCTAATATTGTTTGTAAATGCATTCACAAGGGATGAAGGTTTCACCAATAGTGGTAATTATTGTTTTACCTGAGTATGGTAATTAATTATTTATTGGCAACAATAATTATATATCTACTATTAGACATTTACTATTTTTCGATTAAAGCATGCTTGGAATGTAAATGAGGTGACAAGGTCAAACTAGACACACATCTTAGAGTGGCTATTCTTAGGTTGATTATGACACATGTAAGAGAATCTTTGCATAAGTTATTGGTAGTCTATGATGCATGTAAGAGCATCTCCTATTTTCAAGGGATTGTAATACAAACTAGGCACCCAAAATAGAGAGATAATTTTAGTTAGTTATGAAATCCTATAAGAGGGTGCAAGAAGCTATAAGAGGCTATGTTTAGCATGCTCGTGAGATTCCCAATGTAGAGCATTGGAATTTGCCTAAGTTTGAATGCCACATTTCATGTATTCTCATTTTTGTATGTAATTTCTACACAATAAGTGCTTGTGGATGTAGAAGGCATAAGTTGTGAGAGTTCATAGATACATAGGTACAGTTAGATTGAATGCATAATAGAAGGAAGTGAATGTATTTTAATCTTATTCAAAGATCATACCTACCTGGCATCTTTTCTGGTGGATTTTTTTACCCAAAAGGGTTTTCTCCACGTAGATATTGTGTTTTGAGTTTCATATGTGTTTGCTAAATTCTTTGTATCTGATTTACATTACTTTAAATCTCCATTTTGGTATTCTACAGATTAAATTTTAGATTTGCAACATAATTTTAGATTTTCATATTGTAGTTGTTTTCCTTCATTTCTAACACATTGCATGTCTATTGAATTGACTTTTCCTTGAGGTCTTAAAGCTTGCATTATTATTGTTGGGAGAATATTTTGTCTTCAACTAACTGAAGGCAAAATGGTTATATCAACCACAGTGTAATGAGATAAATCTCTCCTCTCAGCAAGGGGAGGTTCCCTATTAACTATTACAAACTAATTTAAACTAAATACTAATTCAGGGGTGAGACCATATCATCCATTTCTCTTTTTTCAGAAATGATGTTTACAAAATGAAAGATCACTTTCTTGATACAAATTGAATAACCAAGAAACCCACAAGAGCAAAAAGTCTATCGTTGCTTCTTTTACTGATTTATAACTTAGAACCAATTAGAATGAGGTGCAGCCCAAAGTCTTCACCAAAAACTACGACAAAATATATGATCACTAAAGATAGTAGTAGTTCAAAGCCTTTCCAATATCTTTCACTTCAAAACATAAAATCACAAACTAAAGATAATTGTTGCAGTACAAAGTCTCCACAATCAACTTCAGAACATCTCCCAGATTATCCACACTCACACTACAATTTGATCAAACAGATAAGATAGTATTAGGAAAAGAACATAAGAACAATTTCCAATACGCCACAAGTTATTCCAACACAAAGATTGAATGATCACTTGCTTTCTTATTCACTTGATAAAATTTTGATTTACAATTTCAACAAAAAGTCTCAAAATGCTCTTCAATTTGGCAAAGTTTCGCTTCAATAACTAAAAGATCCTAAATACAATAGAGGCCCTCTTTATTTATAGGGAGGAGCCTAGAGAAAAAATAGGAAATTTATAACTACTTTGACTTATTCAACAAAAGAGTCCTATTTGACTTGGGACTTCCTTTGTTTCACATGTAATTACATTTTGAAAAATTACATATGGATATGTCCACAACAAAATTCAAATGACATGTACAAGAAAAATAAACTAAGGCATTAGCTTCCTCCGTCATTCTTCTTTAGAAAATCTTGGTACATGGCCTGTATGGCTGCGATCTTGCATGCATCTGGTTTAGCTGTATTTTCTAAGATAGTGTGGGCCCAAAGAATTGTGTCTTTTACTGCCTTTATTACCTTTTCATGTTTGTCCAGATTGTCCTTCAAGTTTTCTAAAGTTGAATGTTGATCATATAGATTATCCATGGAAAGTACTGAGGGCACCTCCTCTTCGAATTTCCTTTGAACCATATTTTTGAAGGAACTTATCATTTCCTCTACTGAGAGGAACCTATGGTCTTCACCTGTGAGGGTACATGGAAGTTCTTCCAGCCTATGGAGAAGTGTGACATCACTATCTTCACTGGCTTCTCGAGCTTGACATAGATCTTCAAGTAAACCTTTTATTATGTGGATACGATGAACCAGAGTCTCCTTGGTTTTAAGATATGATTCCCTGTTTGCAATGACCCCGATGGTGATCATATTCTTTATCTTAATCTTTTTCATCCCTATCCACTCCTCCAAGCTCTCTTCTTGATCCTACGGCTCTTGTGAAAGTAAGTCAACTAGGTTGTCTAGCTTAGCTTTAGCTTTATCCATCTTCTCTTTTCTTTCTACAGTGGTTTTTAGCAGAATTTGCCCTTGAGCTAACAAACGTTCCACAATATCTCCTACCACCCTTCCTCTGGCTTGTACTTTTTCAACCTTCTGGATCAGGGGATCTTCTATAGTCACTGCCATGGGTTCTACAATTTTAGATGACTTTATTATCTTTTGAAGAACCGCAGCAAGTTGTTTTGCTTTAGCCTTATACTGTTCTTTCTCTTTTTTAACTTCATCATATTTTTTGAGCAAAGTACTTGTAGACACCCAAAATTGTCCCAACTTTGTCCATGTCTAGCAACACCTTGTTAAAACATTATCTTAGACATCTTGTAGCATTTTGTCCTAATTTCCCTAATCCCATTAGCCAATTAATTAAATAAATTTTATTTATTTAATTAAAATCTCATTCAATCCCATCCTTATCCTACTTAGCTAATTAATTAAATAAATTTTATTTATTTAATTAATTCCACATCATAATCCCATTTATCCTATCCCCATCCCAATTAATTAAATAAATTTTATTTATTTAATTAATTTCCACATCATATCTTATCCCATCCTATTCATCTACCATATTAATTAAATAAATTTTATTTATTTAATTAATTTCCAACTATATCCCAACTAATTCAAATATTTTATTTGAATTAAGTCCTCATCTTTCACCACATTCCAACACTTGTCCAGTCAATCATGTGTTGTAAGACAACTTTCACTCATATCCTTCACATGCACAACTAATGGAACCTAAATTTAGTATCTTTCAATCCTAGCTATTCACATAGCCTCTAAATCTCCACCGTTGATTGATCTTGGTTGAGTCCTATATAAACACCCTCTCATTCCATATGAGAGGGGGGATCTAGCAATCAGATAGCACATCAAATTTGAAGACAACACATTTCTAGGTGCACCTGACCCAACTTTCATCTTTTCTAAACAACTTGTTTGCCGTCACATTTGGATTTGGGCTCTTAAAACAAACATCTTGTTTGCCATCACATCATCAAAAAATTGGGCTAAAACAAACCACTGCCTTCCATCACATTTGGCTTTGGATCTAAAAAGAACAAGTGCTTGAATTGTCTTCAACACATTTTATTTTCTAAGGGGAAATTAACCACTGTGAGTGTGAATCAAGTGATAGCTCACTTGGTTTGCTTTTGTAAACCCTATCTAGGAGGCCTGCTTGGAGACACACCACTCCAAGGGATGACCTCAATCGAGGCTGAATCGAAAGACACCCTCATTGGGAGTTAGAATCTCGTCACTCTTGGCTAAGCCCCAAAGAACTTTATACCTTTGGGAAGTGAAGGTGAAGGGTGGGTTACCCCTTTCTCCCAGCTGTGTGGCAGGATTTCACTTTCAATTCCATAGTCAACCTTGTGCAATAGATAGCCTAAGACCTAATTGGCTATACCCACTTGACTACACATTAGGCTTGTTGATGTGTCTTCCATGTGTGCTTGCATAATCATCACATTTCATTTTCAAAGTCAACAACTTGCTTATGTGTCTTGCGTGAGTGATTCATGTGTGTATATGCATAATCATTTGTTTGAATATTGCCATATCAAGCTCTAAACACCCAAACACATAAACAAATCAATCTAAACACATCATCTAAACATTCCACATCATCATCCAAATACCTAAGCAAGCACTTGTTAAAAGGACTTAAGACAAACACTTGGTGACAATATGTCTACGCTAGAAGACCCAACAATCAAATTCCAAAGATTCCTCCAAAATATTTATCAAGGATTACAACCCCTAAACCAAAATACCATTGAAATATTACAATTCTTTATCCAAAGAGCTCAACCCCATGCAAGCCAATCACCTCAACTACAACACTTCATAGCCCAAGTCCAACACCTTTTAGCCACTAGTCAAGCTCGACAAGTACAACAATCCTTAGCCACTCCATACCAACCTAATCCACCTCATAGCCACATGTCATATCCATCCATTGCATATCAACTTAATCCACCTATCCACCAAGTCAATACCACATCAACCTATGAACATCCACCTCAAGCTTATCCAATCCCTCATACCACCATTCCAATGCACTACCAAGCCCATCCACAAAGCCATCAAGTGATATTACAAGAACACCATCCAAGTCCCAATGGCTCTTTGTACATAAATCAAGTAAGTCCAAATACACCTTTTCAACAAGACCACCAAGCACCATTGATAGATCTAAATCCACCTTTCCAACAAGAATCATATCCAAATCCCAATGGCCCCTTGTACATAAATCAAACAAGCCCAAGTTATCCTATGCAAGATCTAATAACCTTTGACAAGGGAGATACCAATCTAGAGTGGCCACCACCATCCAATCACATGCCATCACATGAACCAACAAGTCCTATCCCAACACCACCATGTGATTCTATTCCTAGTCCATCAACCCTCCAAATCACCAAGCCCTTCATTACCTTCCTCGCCATGTCATTCTAATCGTTCACCAAAGGATGCGGCTGAGAGAGTTTTACAAAGGATGCTTGAAGCAAAACTCATTGAACTTCCTAAAGTCAAACCATGTGAAGAAAGTCCATATGATGAACATGATTATTGTGCATACCATAGGACCAAAGGCCATAATACAAATCAATGCCCAATATTTGTCTCAATTGTTTACAAGGTGTACCCACCTATAATGGGAAATCGTGCCACATCATCCCCATCCTATGTGTCACCCCCATCTAGTCTAAATCCTAATCCATCCAATCCAATTAACTCTCAAGCTAATCCTCGTCCTAATCCTAATCCAACACCATCTACCATTATCATCCATCCATTATATTTCCCATCCACCCATACACTTGCAAAGGATGTGATCCATTGGCTACTAGATAGGAATAAACTACCCCCATGTCAAATACCAATTCATGAGCCTACCAATGAACTTCCAAAGGTCATGTCCAATCCTATAATCTCATCATGTGGTTCACATATCCTTGAGCCTCTTCAAGAGCCTTCCATTAACATACCTAGCCCTTTAAGCCCGTCATGTGACCTACAAGCCAACAAGTCTATTCAAGAGTCTTCAACCACAAGCCTAAGTCAAGAGCCATCATGCCTCCATGTTGATAACTATCAAGAGCCTATCAAGTCCACTCAAGAACCTTCCACTTCCATCCAAAGTCAAGAGGTATGTCAAGAACATAATCTTAAACATGTGGAAATATTGAACCTTAATCTTAATCAAGATCAAAGCACCTCTAAGTTCCACCTATCCATGACCTACTTATGGGTTGCCCTCAAGCTATTAGCCATTACCATCACCTCATTCATGAGCAAATTTATCCCTTTTATAGCCCACTTAATCCTATTTTTGCTCATAGTTATGATCAAGGTTCTAGCTAATATCATGAAAACCATGATGATCCATTTGGCAAAACTTTATCTATCTCATGATCAAGATGATATCTATGATGAAGAACCTATTAAAAAGTACCTTGATCCTATCCATAATCCCATAACCATCCATGAGTGAGATATCCAAATTGCTCCTAATCATCCGCCATCTAGCCCTATCCATAATGAGCAAACATCCACTTGTCATAATGAGACATGTACCTCTCAAGAACACATAAGCATAGAAGATCAAACAAATAACTTGGATCTTAGTGAACACAATGCTAATGATCCTCCCTCCACATCTACCATCGATCCCATTTCAAGTCCACCATCATGTCCTAGTGGTCTTACCACCTTCCTCCAAGAATGTTCTTCCTTAGGACAACAACAACCTTTGTCCTCCATTTCATCTTCTCCATCTAATAAAGAACTCAAGTCTAGTTCCCAAAACACATCTAGTCCCATTGTCCATCGCATACTCCAAAACATGAACTACAAAGGTAAAGGCCTAGGTCTTTCTGAAAAAGGTATTTTGGAGCCAAACCATGTCAAGATCCCTCCATGTTCATATGGCCTTGGATACACATCCCAAGGTAAACAAGCTAAAGATGTTGATAATTCCTCCATCCATCCTAAGTCCACTTTCCATCACAAACCACATCATGTTTACAAAACATATGTTACCATTCCATCTCCATCATCCTATAAATGTCAAAAGCATGTGACCATACACTTTCCACCATCCATTTTACCTCCACTTTTACCAACTCCAAATATCCCTCCATCCACCTTACAACCGTTGCTTCCAACACCTAACATACCTATCATTCATAAGTATCCTTACATCCCTAATCATGGCCAACAAACGCACACATTACCTAAACATGAAGCTTCCATTCATTCCACCAACCCCACTTCCATCAAACCCATGGGATTCCAAAATAAACATTTGGATGCCTTTACTTATAAAGCCAAAAATTCAACTAAAACTCCTAAGGACCCTCATGCCTTAGGGTATCAATGTGAAAAGTCTCTAAATCATCCATCTTCTAAGCAAAGTACATTCACAAAGCTATCCAAGCCTATACCTCCAAAAGCAAAGCCCAAAAGCAAAATAGTTTGGGTTCCTAAACAAATAGCTAGCAAAGCGTTTGAGTCATCCTCATCTACATCTAAGCAACCATCCAAGCCCATACCTCCAAATGCAAAGCCCAAAAGTAAAATGGTTTGGGTTCCTAAGAAAATAGCTCGTAAGTCAAATGAGGCATCCTCATCCACATCTCAAGAATCCCAACCAACTATATCCATCCAAAAGCCTACTTCCATCCAAAACTTTCATTCCGTTCAAAAATCCCACAAGCAAAGCAAAAGCACTAAACATACTAAATCTATGTGGGTTCCTAAATCACTTCATCAACCATCTCCTAAGCAAACATCTCCATTGCTTCCTACACCACCATCTCATCAAAAGCTTCAATGTTTATCACGGTGTGTGCAACCATTGGTCATGGTTCCCATCCACTCCGCAGCACCTCCACACAACTACATCTCCCCATCTTCCATCCATTATCCTACATATCTCCCCTATGCTATCCCTATGGTCCATGCTTTGGCATAAACTTTTCGTCCATCTTCATTCCATAAGCCTATATAAATCCACACCATAAGCCACTAGCCTACCCTACCATAATTCTACATCATCATCCACTATCTACCTAATCCATCTCCCATCCATGCAATCCCTTATCAACATCAATGAGCACACTTGACATGGTCCATGCAAAGACATCATCTATCTCTAATGGGACTACCAACATCCATTAAACTAGCCACTTGAGTCCCTCCTATCCATTATGATGGTGAAAACCTGGCAAATAGGTGCCATGTGTAATTGTCAACCCATCTAAAAGCAAAAAATTAAAAAAAAAAAAAAGAAAAAAAACAAAAAGAAAAAAAGAAAAAAAAAAAGAAAAAAAGAAAAAAAAAATCATAAAAGTAAAGAGAAATCCCTTCGTCCAATGGTGAAAACCTGGTAAACAGGCACCTTGGATAAGTACCATGATGAAAACCTGGCAAACAGGCGTCATGTGTAGGTTGATCTTCTATGTCACTTACACTTGGGGGCACATTGTCTCATCCAACCTATCCATTTCCAAACTATCTATCCCATTATATCATGTCTTACCATTACCATACCATCCTACCATCCTTAGCCATTACATAAACAAGCCTATCCTATTGAACCCATTTATCCATTCATCCATCCTTCTGCCTTTTGATTTTGATGAAGACATAGGGGCAAAATCTTGAAACATGCTTTGGATATCTCTTGGTATACCTCATACCTTCCTAATCAATCCATATTATCATTATCCACCTATCATACACCTTGTCATGTAAAACCTATCATGTCATCCCATGGTCATGAACTTTGTCATGTAAAAATCCTAAGCATTACCACCTAGAATGGGGGCAAGTTCTTCCTATGCAACATAGCCTTTGAAGATCACATCCTAGCTCCCTTATGCTCCATCCACTATGGCATATACTTATCACGAGCTTTCCATATTATAGCTTATCCCCATCCATTTATCATGAGCTTTCCACTATAGCCTACCTATCCATTTATCATGAGGCAAGCATCCATCCCTTATATGGCCTATCCTTTTATCCATCCAACTCTCATGATCTCGCCATCACATTTACTATGAGCCCATCCTTTTATCCATCCTTTGCACCTAGACTTGGTTTTCTCCCTTGTCATTGGTATCAAGCACAAAGGCTACCCAAATTGTAAATCCATTGACATCCCAAAATATTCCAAAAACACACCAAAAAAAAATCAAAATATTCTCAAAAATCCAAAAAAATAAAATATCCAACAAAAAAAATCCAAGCAATAAAACCAATCATATCATCCAAAACAATCCACTCCATCAACATTCAATTAAAAGAAAATCAAATCATCATCATCAATTCTTCCTATCAATCACATTCATTCATCCATTTCAATCAAATCAATCTAAGCAATGATCTCAAAATCCAAGTCACATTAATCCATATCAAGCAAGCTTATCAATCAAGGAACATTATCCAATCAAATCAACAAGTTTTTGATCCTAATCTTGTCATGAACCAAATCAATTATCATCAATCATCATCAATGGGATATAGCGTTCCCACATCCTTGTGTTGCTCTAGGGATATAGCTTTCCCCGCAGTGACAACACTATTATCATCAACAAATCAAATAATCAATTATTGGTTTATGACTTGACAAGGGCAATACCTTGTTTGTTTTACATCCTTTGAGCACACTGAGAACACTTGCTTATGCTTAGATTGAGTGGACACTCTCATCATCACACCATCATTATCATCATTCAAAACAATCCAATCATCAAACAAATCAACCTAGCAATAGCAAACATCACAACCAAAGCACATCAAGCCAACCATCAAAACAAATCCTATCAATCATCAACATTAACACCAAAGAAAATCAACTCAAAGCACATCAATCCAACCATCAAAATAAATCCTATCAATCATCAGCATCAACACCAAAACAAATCAACTCAATCACATCCAACTCCAATCGGAACAAATCCAATCACTCCAACAAATCCAAAGCAGCTCAATCCACCACATATCATCCCATCATCAACATTTCATCAAATCAATCTAATCAGCATTTCATCATCTTCCAACTATTCCAAGCAAAGATCCAAATGCAAGCCCATCCTTAATCCATACCAATCAAGATAATCAATCAAGCCAAATTATCCAAGCGTGATCAATGGTCTTGATCCTAGCCTTGTTGTAAGCCAAAACAATCAGTCAATCAGCCAACCAACTCAGCAAACAACCTTGTGTTGATCTAGGGATATAGCTTTCCCCGCAATGACAACACTCTCAACTATCATCATTATCAGCAAAACAATCAAACAATCAATCATTGGTTTACAGCTTGACAGGGGCAATACTTTGTTTGTTTTTGTATCATTTGTGCATGCTTGCTTTCTTGCTTGTGTGTGTTATCATTTTATCTTGCATTTGTATCACATCGATTTCATTCCAGCTAATATTCATATCTTGTGTATGTTGGAATAGCTTTTTGCACTATCCTTTGCATCTAAGGTCATATCATACCTTTTGTGCATTAGGACTTCAATGCTCTAAGTTTACTTCCTCATACATTAGACAAGGTTATATTACGCTGGGGCACGAGACACAACGTCACCCTGGATCCTTATACCTTGGTGCATAACGTCTAGTGCTATATCAAACATCATGGTTGCTCACCTTCATTGCAACATAACACATCATCCATTTCTTCTATCTGTTCCCTTAGCTTTCTTTTGTAGCCAAGCCATTTCTTTTCGAGAGCATACTCGTGTTTGTCCAACCCACCTATCCTCTCGAGGGGGCATCACCAACCCATCCTTTCTATCATCATCATCATCATCATTAGCATCCCTATCAATTATCCATACCTTAACTTCTTTGAAATGATGTTACTTGACATAAATCTTATCATCTCGAACATCATCTCAAAGAGGGGCAAAATGTAGACACCCAAAATTGTCCCAACTTTGTCCATGTCTAGCAACACCTTGTTAAAACATTATCTTAGACATCTTGTAGCATTTTGTCCTAATTTCCCTAATCCCATTAGCCAATTAATTAAATAAATTTTATTTATTTAATTAAAATCTCATTCAATCCCATCCTTATCCTACTTAGCTAATTAATTAAATAAAATTTATTTATTTAATTAATTCCACATCATAATCCCATTTATCCTATCCCCATCCCAATTAATTAAATAAATTTTATTTATTTAATTAATTTCCACATCATATCTTATCCCATCCTATTCATCTACCATATTAATTAAATAAATTTTATTTATTTAATTAATTTCCAACTATATCCCAACTAATTCAAATATTTTATTTGAATTAAGTCCTCATCTTTCACCACATTCCAACACTTGTCCAGTCAATCATGTGTTACAACTTTTATCTTTTGCATGCACAACTAATGGGACCTAATTTTAGTATTTATCTACACAAGCACACCTAAGCTTTATCTTCCCTTGCCACATGTCACATGACTACAATTTCTTAATGTGCAAGGAAATCTAACTTAATCCTATCCATCCATTTCATCTAAAGCCCTAATTGATCCTAGCCATCCATTTGAACCAAGCCAATTCTATAAATCAAACCCCTCACAAGCCATTAGCATGCATTGAGCCTCAAGTACCCTTATTCTGTCAAATTTTCTATAATGCATTGATCCTCAAGTATCCACATGCTGTTGAAATATTATTAGAGCCTTTGCATCCTTATCAAAGTTATGCTGCAGAAGTGAGCACCCAACATTCTTCCAACAATAATCCTTCAAAATCTTGCATGCTCATGCGAGGTGGAGAAGAGCAATGGAGATAAATCGAGCATAGCGTGGAGATCGGTTTGTATTTATATTTGTTATTTTGATTTTCATGTTGTCTTGTGCTTCATTGTGCATTGCTAGGGTTTTTATCATTGTTGTTTATTCATTTGCCCTGATTTGCAATTTTACCCTAACTACAGTACTGGCAATAGTTTGAAAATCTACTTTTATACCCTCATGAATTAGCTTACCTAACTCAACCCTTGAAATGACATAATCATTCATGTCAAAATTGTCAACAGTGGCATCTTCTGGTGGTTTAGCAATCTTTGCGTATCTGATTCCTTTCTCATTGATAACCCTAGAAACAATCTTAGTCTTCTTCTTCAGAGTCTTTGCTTTTACAGGTAACAACTTTTCAATATCAATCTCATTAGGTGAAATAGCTTGCTTATTCCTCTTTGGAGTATATGCAGACAACCATGGGGGGAGCACAGAAGCACCAACAACCGGAGATGCGTCTACTAATTGTTTTTCCGGATCCACATTTATACCTGTTATAGTCACAATAGGACGGGTGTTGGTAAAAACCACACCTATATCAACAACCTTTTCTGAAGCATCCAAAAGATTTTCTAAGACAAATTGTTCACCAATGTCAAAAGATGGAGAAGATAAACTTGGGATGGAATCGGAAGAATAAAAAACAGTCCCAAAACTGGTTTTTACAGAGTTAGGGGTATTATTAGAAGAAACAATAAAGATAGGTGAAAGAGGAACATTTGAAATCACTGGGAAACTACCAGAAAATGGAGTATGAGGAAGAGGTGTAGAAACTTGTTTTCCAGTGGGAAGATCTTTCTCAAGGGATTGAGGTGGATCACCAAGTTGTTCCTTTTCTGTATCCTCGTCTTTGCCTTGTTCAGTTTCATCTTCTTCATCAGATTTATCAGATACTTTTGTTTGTTGGGCATCCTTAGGCTTCTAAATATTTTGTTCTTCAACCTCAACATCTTCAATCTCCATTTGATCAACATTACTATCTTCAACACCTGATTCAGTGACATTGGAAGTTTCTGCAACTTCCTTCTTCTTCCCTCCTTTGGCTACAAACTTAATTTTTAGTTTTTGTATCTCCAAGGAAGAAGGGGTGTCACTCTTATTTTTGGTTCTATTCTCTACCTTCTTACCTATCTATTCCTGTGCTTCAGTCTCTAATCCTATGAGAAACTCTTTCAATTTAATCCCTTTGCTTTCCAACCACACATTTGTGTTGGCCAGGATCGGTTGAAATCTTTTCCTTATGGATGTTTCTTCTTTAACTGACCATTTCACCTCTGGAAGAGGTGAGACTTCAACATTCTCAGTGTTATATCTGGGATCTAGAAAATCCCCATCATCCTTTATTACATCTGGAATATCAGTAAGGCCCAGCTCTTCTATCTGAATAAGGTGAAGTCTACAGTAGTCTAGCTTCTTGATCTCATTCTGTGTCCTGAGATCAGCCCAAATATCTTGAACCATTGGTACATGGAAGGTTGACTTTCTTTTGATCTTATCTTGCACTCTTCTGAAGTCAAAATGGTCTCTTTTCTTGTAAGTTCTCATAGTGACCAGTTGTAATTCAGAATCAACTTTTTTTGGTTTGTTAGCTGATTGAACTGAATACCTTCTAATTTCAACAGGGAACTTTATCCCTGACTTCTTCAGCTCCATTTGTTTATTGTGCACTACAATCAGTTGTCTGCATAGCTCCATGAGAACGATACAGTCACTGGGATACCGTGGAAGAATATAAGGGTAACCGGGATAATACCCTACCCTAAGATATGTGAAAGTGGGGAATTGTAAGAACAAGCAACCAAATGAATTCACAACCTCCCAAGCTTCATCTGAGACCCTTTTCTGAACAAGTTCATTGTCCCATAAGCACATGAATACTGAAAAGAAGGCATCATTGACCCTTCAGAAATGATGAATTGATCCCTTCAGAGTAATTTGAGGGTAATACTCATATACAGGGACCAATCTCCTGTCACCAACCTGAGTCAACCCTGGAAAGCTTCTCATGCTAGCAGCAACATATACAAGATACGAGGTCATATAGAATTTGAATGTTGTGTTGACCTTCACCAGTTGCTCATGCAATGCATTACTGATCTGCTTTCCCCAAAATATTCTCTATGTACCTCGAAGAATCACCTTGATGTAAGTGTACATCCATTCTTGGAACTTGGAGGAAGAGGGGAGTCCTCTAATGCGACTCAAAAGAGTGATCAAATCACAAACTTCCTCTACAAAGTCACTCCTAGGAAGATCCTTTGGCCATTTGGTCAAGTTACTTATAGGAATTTTCAACCATTTGTTGTTTATGTATCTTCTTGCAACTTCCAAATCTGTGTCATAATCCTTTTGCCCCTGAGCAAAGTCAATCTGTCCAATATTTACAATGGGTGGGCACATGAAGATTTTGTCTAGAAATTCTACATCCAACCTCATGATCACATTCCCTTGAGAATCTATCACAACCCTGGTGTCCCTATTGTAATGGCTAGCCACCTAAAGAACGAACTCAGGATTATGTGCAGAAACTAGAAATGAAGCAACCAAGTGAATATTGCTGTCGATGACCTTTTGCATATGTCTAGAAGGATTTGTCTATTTTGTTCTATCCACAAATTCTTCCATGTCTACATGTCCAATTTCTATATCTTTGATTTCATCAATATTCGACTGCACTACCGTCACTCGAAAGACACCTTGGTACTTATACTTCATGATTTTGGCTTTGGACAGAGATGGCTTCGACATTAGCTCTGGAGAGAACTCTAAGATAAATATCTACCACGAACGCTTGTTGAGAACTACAAAAGGCCATGATCTCGCAGTTAGGAGAAAAATGGATAAACTGGGATAACCACGATTCGATGATCATGGACAGGAAAGAATGCGTCTTGAGTGTGCACAAATCGAGGTAAGGGTGAAAGTGGGTTAATAGGCCTTGAAAGGTGAATTTTCCTAGTGTTAAGAAAAGTTCAGGAAAATGTGCACGAATGGTCAAAATGACCGCTCCTGCATGAGGAATTACTTGCACATGTGTAAGTCAAATATTTTGACCGCTCTTGCATGTGTTTAAGAAGAGTCTCGTTCTTGTGCAAAGTTGGTGAAAAATACCGACATTGCATGTGTTCTTTTTTGGAAAAATGTTTTACATGTAGGTGTGGTCAAAATGGCCATTCGTACATTAGGGTATTTTTGCAACTCGAGGCAAGTGTAAGGTTAGCTGAACGGACCGCTTTTACATGTTGGAAAGTGCATGGGTTAAGTTTCTTCATGTAAGGGTGGCAAATTTTGCCGCCCATACACATTGCATTGGAATTTCACTAAAATGCACAAACGACAATTTTCGTCGCCTGCACATATAGTATCAAATGGGAACGATGACACAAACAGCAATTTTTGCCGCTTCAACATATCTCAAAGTTAATTTGTTTTGAAGTTTAGGTCTCCCCATTACAATTTATCGCATAGGAATGGCAAAAATTGCCATTCTTATGTGATAAGAAGATTTTGACAAGGTAAGGTTAAAACATAGGAAATTTATACATACAACATAGTTTATCCAACAGAAACCCTACACTTAGAATCAAAACCAAGTGATTCTTCAAATGATTAAAACACAAACAAACCTCAAAAGAAAAACACGAACACGAGGGCAAAAAACTTACCTTTGATGAGAAACATGAAACCCTAGGCGTTAAAATCTCCATAATTTACCGGCAATGAGTCAATACATCAGTTGAGGTAAGTGAAAACAAGTGAGATGAAAGGATGAATGAAGATAAAATAGTCTTAAAACATATTTAAAAGTTTAAACAAAACCTAAAAACAAAAATCAATCGCCACACGAGCTAACTGAAGTAGCATTTAATACATGCTCTGTCAGCAGAATTCATCGACTTCGCATGTAGTAAATCAGACAGCATCTAATGATGGCAATTTCGGTTGATTTTATATATCTCAAGAGAAAAAGGTTTAACATATGTGCAGGCGGTGGAAAAGACCGACCTTGCATGCTAAGAGTTAAAAGGGTCATGCATGAGTGGATGTTCGGACCGCTATTGCATGTCAAAACAAAAACCTAGTAAGATCTGCGAAAGCGGCGGAAAGAGCCGACTATGCACATAAAAGAACCAAAATACATGTAAGAGCGGTTGTTTGGGCCGCCATTGCATGTAGTAACAAAAACTTTTCTAACACCCCAAAATGTCCAATAATTGATATTTTGGCGAGTTTACGATCACAACAAGCTTCTCGATTTTTGAGAAATCATGGCGAGGCAAAGTCACAAACTCTTCTAGGATGTTAGATGACTTTGCTCAAGATTTAGAGTACTTGTCTCGTTTTGCGAACTTAGAGTGTAGGCTACGAAATGGACAAGTTTCATAGGAGTTGTCTACAAAAATGAGCGTAGCTGATTTTGAGAACAACAATTGGCTCTAACTGGGGAACTTCCATCGATCTAACTTTAAAATGATCAAAGGGAGAAGAATCCAGTCTCTAAGTGCCTTCATCCATGCCATTGGGCCATAGAGTCAAGCTACCAAAAAGAAAAAGACACAAAAGACTAAACAAAAACACAAAAATAAAAACACAAAACTATACAAATGTACAAATGAACTTATCTGATACTTCAAGGATTGAAGTGTTTTAGATGTTGCCCACTGTGAGGTAGCAAGAATGGTGTTCCATCCAGATACTCCTGCAAGAAGCTATTTTCACCACATAATTGATGAATGGTGAACGGACCTCTCCATAGGGAATCAAACTTCCCATGCATTCCCTTTGGTTCTCTCCGCTTGTCCCATAACAAGACTTGATCTCTAATTTGAAACTCATGAGCCCTTGCTTTCTTGTCAAAGAGTTTCTTTACATGACTTTGATGCTCAGTGATACGATCCACTACCATAGTTTGCTACTCCTCAAGTTCAGTTACATACATGATCCTTTTGTCAATAGAACTTTCAAAAGTTCTATCTTCCACTGCCTTTGCCAACCTCAGTACTGGCAACTCCAAGGTAATAGATATCTCTACATTTAGTTCATATAGAAGCTGAAATGGTGACATACCTATCGCCCTTTTGGGGGTAATCTTGTCTGCTCATAAAGCATCAAACAACGCTTTATGCCAAGTTCGCTAATGATCTTCCACTAGTTTCCTGATAATAGTAACCAGATTTTTGTTACTTGATTATCCCTGACCATTCCCTTGCAGATAATAGTCTGAAGAGTGGGAAAGAATAATCCCATGTTCGTAGCAAAAGCCAGTAATCTCATGGGAAGAGAAACAAGTAGCATTATCTGCTACAATCTTGTTTGGAACTCCAAACTGGGAAATAATGTTTTCCTTAAGGAAATTACATACCACTTCAGAAGTAGCATGCTTAACTAGGATGGCTTCCACCCACTTGGTAAAATAATATGTCGCGGTGAGAACATAGTTGTGTCCCACACTTGATGGTGGGTTCACAGCGCAAATGAAGTCGATGCCCCATTGCTGAAAAGGTTCTTCAATCACCACCGGCTTGAGAGGTAATGCGGCCAACTTAGGTTTCCCAACAAACTGTTGACACAACTCACACCTACGTACCCAATTGTACGCATCTTGAAATAGTGTGGGCCAATAGTATCTGGCCCACAGAATCTTGTGAGTTGTCATAGGTGCAGAAAAATGTCCTCCACAGGCCAAATTGTGGAAAGACTCTAGAAGTCTACTTTGTTGCGCTTTATCCATGCAACGGAGAAATACTCCATTGAGGCTTCTTTTGTACAAACCATTGTCCCATAAGACATAGTTAGTAATCTTCAACTTAACAGTTCTTTTCTCCTTATAAGATAGATGAGAAGGACACTCACCATAGGTAAGAAAATGAGCAATATTTGAATACCACTCATCAATAGTAGTGACAAAAAGAACAGTTGGCATATCTTCAACTTCTTCTTCTTCATCCCCTGTCTCCTTTGGTACATTATCAACAATCAATTAACACAAACCTCTACCACACACAATCTTGGTAGGTTTTATATCAAGATCAAACTCTTGGATCTTAGCAATCCAATTGCCTCTTTTAGTTCTGAACTCCTGTTGAGTCAGAATCAACTTTACTGTTGTATCAGGCACTAAAACAACAATATGTGAATTCAGAATATAGAACCAGAAATGTTTTACCACCTTGACCATGGCATAAGTGTGTTTCTCCATATTTGAATATTTCAATTCATGAGCTTTGAGAGGACAACTCATAAATGATATGGGGGATTCCACACCTTCTTCATTCTGCTGAACAAGAATGGTTGAAAGTGTATGTTTAGAAGCGTAGCTGTAAACTATGAAATCTTTGGTATAGTCAGGACAAATAAGGACTGGAGCATAAGCAATAGCCCTCTCGATATCCTCAAATGTCATTTTGCCTTTTGCACTCCAATGGAAAGTATCCTTACCCTTCATCATGTTGACGATGTGACGGGTTTTCTCTAAAAATTTAGGAATGAACCTTCACAGAAAATTCACCTTTCCAAAGAAAGAATGAACTGCAGTCTTACTAGCAGGCAATATAAGACTTTGAATGGATTTAACTCTTTCTGAGTCAATTTTAGTGCCTTATCAGTTTACAATGTGACCGAGAAGTTTACATTCTGTAACCCCAAAAAATGACTTCTTAGGGTTGAGAGAGATACCATTTTGCTGACATCGTTCCAACACTTGTCGTAAATGGTACACATGATCATGAAAATGTTTGGAGAAAATAGTCAAGTCATCAAGATATACCACGATGAGCTTCCCCATCTCATCTCTGAAGGCAAGGTCCATTGCTCTCTGAAATGTGGTGCCAGCATTGATCAAACCAAAAGGCATCTTGCGATACGCAAACGTGTCCCAAGGTGTTGTGAAAGCAGTATTGTACTGATCTGCTTCATTGACCTCGACTTGATTATACCCTGAAAAACTGTCTAACATAGATAACATTTCTGAACTAGTTACTGTTTGCAACACTTGGTCCATGATGGGTAGGGGGTAGTTATCCTTTAGAGAAGATTGGTTGAGATTCCTGAAATCAATGCAGATACGAATTTCTCTGTTCTTCTTCCTTATAGGAACTATGTTCGCGATCCAGGTGGAATGATGAATTGGAAAGATTATCCTTGCATTCAACATCTTCTGAATCTCAGAAAGGATAGTACCTGATATTTTGGGATTGTATTGCCTTTGTTTCTGCTTGTGAGGCAATGACCCAGCTTTGAGGGGAATTTCATGCTGAATTTCCTTAGGCCTGAAGGACTTTAGATCATCATAAGAATACGCCAAAACATCAATGTAATGAAGAAGGAGTGTAATGAATTTGAACTTCTCATTGGCAATGCAACACTTTGCAATGTTGACCATTTTGGGATCTGCCTCAGAACTCAAATTTACTTGCTCAAATTCCACAGAAGAACTTGAATCAAGTTGTTGCTGCTATTTAATATATCTGTCATGCTTATCAAATAGATTTTCGAGGGAAACCAAACCTTTTGGAATCTTATTCCCTTTCAGTTGAAGAAACTCTTCACCGGTTTGTGAATCTATTTCGGAAACGTATTCCCGTGGTGGAGATTCACTACCTTCAAAATAGAGCTCATCAAAGCTATCCATATTTTCCAAGAAAGCTATGATTTGGTTATCACCATTGAACACCTGCCAATGGTCAGCATTATCAGGTACACTTGGTTGGAAGACTAGCTCAATCGTGTACTTGTTTCCTTTGAAATCTTTATGAGGAACCATGAGAGTGGCGGAGACAGCTAATGAATCTGCACGATCATTAAACTCTCTAGGCACTGAAAAAATATTGAAAGCATCAAAACCTTCAATGCAATCCCATACCTGATTGCGATAATGTCTCAATCTTTCATTTTTAGTCTGATACAAATTTCTCACTTGGCAAACCACTAATTCAGCATCTCCTTGAGCGTGAATATTTTTAACACCTCTAGCACGAGCAGTCACTAATTTGAGCATCAATGACTCATATTCAGCGGTGTTGTTGGTATTGTCGAATTCCAACTTGTATGAGAAAGGGAAGATATCACCTTGTGGAGATATCAAAACAACCCCAGCTCCAGAACCAGTAGAGGAACAACTGCCATCAAATTCTAAAACCCAGACCTCATTAGAATGTGATTTTTTTGAATTTCTTTGACCAAAAGATTCTTCTTCATTAGTGAGGGAAAAATCTGGCATTACTATACCTTCACCTGAACTTTCATCTGAATACTCTTCTGATTCTCCATCTAAATTGTTTGAGCTATTACCTAATGAACTAGAAATATCTTCAGTAGACAAGAAATAATTACCCGTTGCCGAGGACTCAAATAAAATTTGGGCTTTGGGATTTGCCGTTTGGGTAACAATGTATTTTGCTTCTTTCTCAGGAAGCAACTTTTGCATGATGCCTTTAACAGGTATCCTTGCTTTAGATAGATCCATGTTCAACTCCCCACCCACATCTTTACAAAAATTACACCCAAGTAGAATGCCATAAGAAGCTGGAACATCAGCTACTAGGACGGTCATCTTAATCCTCTTATCCAGAAAAGCTGCAAATGCAAATTGGGCATCTTTGATTTGACCCAACAATGGTACTTGTTTATTTTCCATGGAGAAACATCTCCCAAAAGTTTTAGTTGAGGTGAGGCCAAGGGCGTCTGCTACTTTGGTGGGCATAACATTATCAGAGGCTCCAGAATCTATTATGCAATTGCTCAACTTGTGACCATTTACCAATAGAGAAATATAGAAAGGTTCTATTTTTCCAAAGGCAAGAAGGGGAGTAGTGACAAGATTATTTTGAGTGGATTTTTCCTTTGAGGAATCATGGGTAACTTTTGGAAAATCTTGTCCTGGAGGGATGGTCTTGTTTTTGACGTATTTAGCTAACCTATCAAACTGTTCAGGATTAGCTTGTAAATACTCAACTTCAGACATTTGGATCTTAGTCTTCCTAGCATGATCTATTATATCAAATAACTAAAATGAACTAGAAATAGAGGAAGGAAATCCATCATTCTGAGTTTTATTAGGGGTAATACTGGTCTGAGGAACAGAAGTAGAAGATACAGGATTGTTAGATGTACTTACTTGCTTATTGCTCACCGGGTCCTTTGACTGAAAAGGCAACGGAGTTACCCATTTAGCAATTGAGATCACTTGAGGTTCTTCTCTTCCTTTTCCTTTATTAGTGTGTTGAGTTGACTAATTTTGGGACCTAGTAAAAACAACATATGCTCCATCATACACTTCTCCTTCTTTTTCGGCTTCGTCTTGGTAATTCAAAAAGCCAATGGTAGAGTTGCCAGCTAATTCTTCTTCTCTTTCTACAAAGAGATTAGCATCATTCTCCTGGTCCAACTTAGGTTGGAAAGAATGATCATGTTCTGCTTCATATTAGCCAACTACTGAATTGACTGGCGCTGCTTCAATGGCGAGCTTCCCCTATGTAGGTGGAAGATGATTGTGTTGCCCTTGATTTTTAGCAGCATTGCCTTGATATGAATTGTTGGGAAATGTCCTCCTTGGTATATCTCGATAAGAAGGAGGGGCAGACATACCTTGTGACATTTGCCTTTTTAGAGCTAGCAATTCATTTGCTAACTTTTGCACCATAGGATCCGTGGTGCTTGTGGAATAATTATCAGCAGAAGAGGGACCTCTATTTCTGTTAGAATCTCTTCTTATCTTACCTGCAAGGATAAGATCGTCTTCCACCTCAGAAGCCAAAATTTAAGCTATAGGAAGATTTGTAGGACTAGCCTACATTAATAGAAAACTCACCTCAGGAAGCTGAGTATTGATAAAGAAACACTTTAAGATTTTCTGCTGTTGGCTGAGCAGTGGTAGAAATCCTATTTCTCAGCTTATTGAACTTAGTGATGAAATCTCATATGGGTTCATGTGGCTCTTTCTTCATCTATGTTAGCTGTGCTAACAAGGCATGTGCATCTTCTACAGGTTTAAACCTAGCCTCAAACTTGGTCTTACGAGTGTTCCAATTGGTTAAAGTCTGAGCTTGAAGATGGTAAAACCAATCTGCAACAGCACCTTGTAGTGTTTCCACAAAAAGTCTTACTACTACATCTTCATGCTAAACACCTATCACACCATAAGCTATGCAGAAAGCTGCAATGTGTTCATTTGGGTGAACTTTCCCATCACCATAGAACTTAGGAAAATTCTTCCTTGAACTACGAGGTAGTTCGTGCAAAGGTGGAGTTAAATTCAAAGGACCAAAAGTGTTACCCCAAGGGCCTTGAGCTGCCATGATGCGCTGATTAAAGGGTGGGATAACAAACCTCTGTGGAGTATGAATAGATAGAACTCTGCTAGCACTAGAATTAGAAGTTTCACCTGGTATTGGAGACCTGGCGTTGGTAGGAGGAAAACTCCTAGTTTGCTGAAGGTGAGGTCATGGAGGCAAAAGACCAAAGTTATTTTACTGCATCAACTCAAATACAGGATCAATGATACCTTGAGCTCTCTTGCTTCTTGTATACCGTGAATCTTCCAAAATGTAATGTACTCAACAAAATTTTGAAAAATCTTGAAACAAATGGAAAAGAACTTAAATGCTTTAACTCGGAGCGTGAGGCTTCAAGTTGCACGTTTGTTCCCCAGCAAAGTCGCCAAAAACTGTTTGGTGTATATTTTGTCTTCAACTAACTAAAGGCAAAATGGTTATATCGACCACAGTGTAATGATATAAATCTCTCCTCTCAGCAAGGGGAGGTTCCCTATTAACTATTACAAACTAATTTAAACTAAATACTAATTCAGGGGTGAGACCATATCATCCATTTCTCTTTTTTCAGAAATGATGTTTACAAAATGAAAGAGCACTTTCTTGATACAAATTGAATAACCAAGAAACCCACGAGAGCACAAAGTCCATCGTTGCTTCTTTTACTGATTTATAACTTAGAACCAAGTAGACTGAGGTGCAGCCCAAAGTCTTCACCGAAAACTATGACAAAATATATGATCACTAAAGATAGTAGTAGTTCAAAGCCTTTCCAATATCTTTCACTTCAAAACATAAAATCACAAACTAAAGATAATTGTTGCAGCACAAAGTCTCCACAATCAACTTCAGAACATCTCCCAGATTATCCACACTCACACTACAATTTGATCAAATAGATAAGATAGTATTAGGAAAAGAACATAAGAACAATTTCCAATATGCCACAAGTTATTCCAACACAAAGATTGAATGATCACTTGCTTTCTTATTCACTTGATAAAATTTTGATTTACAATTTGAACACAAACTCTCAAAATGTTCTTCAATTTGGTAGAGTTCCGCTTCAATAACTAAAAGATCCTAAATACAATAGAGGCCCTCTTTATTTATAGGGAGGAGCCTGGAGCAAAAATAGGAAATTTACAACTACTTTGACTTATTTAACAAAAGAGTCATATTTGACTTGGGACTTCCTTTGTTTCACATGTAATTACATTTTGGAAAATTACATATGGATATGTCCACAACAAAATTCAAATGACATGTACAAGAAAAATAAACTAAGGCACTAGCTTCCTCTGTCATTCTTCTTTAGAAAATCCTGGTACATGGCCTATATGGCTGCCATCTCGCATGCATCTAGTTTAGCTATATTTTCTGAGATAATGTGGGCCTGAAGAATTGTGTCTTTTACTGCCTTTATTGCCTTTTCATGTTTGTCCAGATTGTCCTTCAATTTTTCTAAAGTTGAATGTTGATCATATAGATTATCCATGGAAAATACTGAGGGCACCTCCTCTTCAAATTTCCTTTGAACCATCTTTTCGAAGGAACATATCATTTCCTTTGCTGAGAGGAACCTATGGTCTTCACCTGTGAGGGTACATGGAAGTTATTCCAGCCTGTGGAGAAGCGTGACATCACTATCTTCACTGGCTTCTCGAGCTTGACATAGATCTTCAAGTAAACCTTTTATTATGTGGATACGATGAACCAGAGTCTCCTTGGTTTTAAGATATGATTCCCTATTTGTAATGACCCCGATGGTGATTAGATTCTTTATCTTAATCTTTTTCATCCTTATCCACTCCTCCAATCTCTCTTCTTGATCCTGTAGCTCTTGTAAAAGTAAGTCAACCAGGTTGTCCAGCTCAGCTTTAGCTCTATCCATCTTCTCTTTTCTTTCTACAGTGGTTTTTAGTAGAATTCACCCTTCAGCTAACAAACATTCCACAATATCTCCTACCACCCTTCCTCTGGCTTGTGCTTTTTCAACCTTCTGGATCAGGGGATCTTCGCAGTCACTACCATGGGTTCTACAATTTCAGATGACTTTACTATCTTTTGAAGAACCATGACAAGTTGTTCTGCTTTAGCCTTATACTGTTCTTTCTCTTTTTTGACTTCATCATATTTTTTGAGCAAAGTACTAGCAGTAGTTTGAAAATCTACTTTTATACCCTCATGAGTTAGCTTACCTAACTCAACCCTTGAAATGACATAATCATTCATGTCAAAATTGTCAACAGTGGCATCTTCTGGTGGTTTAGCAATCTCTACGTATCTGATTCCTTTCTCATTGATAAACCTAGAAACAGTCTTAGGATTCTTCTTCAGAGTCTTTGCTTTTACAGGTAACAACTTTTCAATATCAATCTCACCAGGTGAAATAGCTTGCTTCTTCCTCTTTGGAGTATATGTAGACAATCATGGGGGGAGCACAGAAGCACCAACAACCAGAGATGAGTCTACTAATTGTTTTTCTGGATCCATATTTGTACCTGTTATAGTCACAATAGGATGGGTGTTGGTAAAAACCACACCTATATCAACAACCTTTTTTGAAGCATCCAGAAGATTTTCTAAGACAGATTATTCACCAATGTCAAAAGATGGAGAAGATAAACTTGGGATGGAACCACAAGAATAAAAAATGGTCCCAAAACTAGTTTTTACAGAAGTAGGGGTATTATTAGAAGAAACAACAAAGATAGGTGAAAGAGGAACATTTGAAATCATTGGGAAACTACCAGAAATTGGAGTATGAGGAAGAGGTGTAGAAACTTGTGTTCCACTGTGAAGATCTTTCTCAGGGGATTGAGGTGGATCACCAAGTTGTTCCTTTTCTGCATCCTCGTCTTTGCCTTGTTCAGTTTCATCTTCTTTATCAGATACTTTTGTTTGTTGGGCATCCTCAGGCTTCTGAATATTTTGCTCTTCAACCTCAACATCTTCAATCTCCATTTGATCAACATTAGTATCTTCAACACCTAATTCAGTGACATTGGAAGTTTCTGCAACTTCCTTCTTCTTCCCTCCTTTAGATACAAACTTAATTTTTGGTTTTTGTATCTTAGAGGAAAAAGGGGTGTCACTCTTATTTTTGGTTCTGTTCTCTACCTTCTTACCTGTTTGTTCCTGTGCTTTAGTCTTTGATCTTGTGAGAAACTCTTTCAATCTAATCCCTTTGCTTTCCAACCACACATTTGTGTTGGCCAGGATCGGTTGAAATCTTTTCCTTATGGATGTTTCTTCTTTAACTGACCATTTCACCTTTGGAAGAGGTGAGACTTCAACATTCTCAGTGTTATATCTGGGATCTAGAACATCCCCATCATCCTCCATTCCGTCTAGAATATCAACAAGGCCCAGCTCTTCTATCTGACTCAAGTGAAGTCTACAGTAGTCTAGCTTCATGATCTCATTTTGTGTCCTGAGATCAGCCCAAATATCTTGAACCATTGGTACATGGAAGGTTGACTTTCTTTTGATCTTATCTTGCACTCTTCTAAAGTCAAAATGGTCTCTTTTCTTGTAAGTTCTCATAGTGACCATTTTTAATTCAGAATCAACTATTTTTGCTTTGTTAGCTGATTGAACTAAATACCTTCCAATTTCAACAGGGAACTTTATCCCTGACTTCTTCAACTCCATTTGTTTATTGTGCACTACAATCAGCTATCTGCATAGCTCCATGAGAACAATACGGTCGCTGGGATACCGTGGAAGAATATAAGGGTAACCGGGATAATACCCTACCCTAAGATATGTGAAAGTGGGGAATTGTAAGAACAAGCAACCAAATGAATTCACAACCTCCCAAGCTTCATCTGAGACCCTTTTCTGAACAAGTTCATTGTCCCATAAGCACATGAATACTGAAAAGAATGCATCATTGACCCTTCAGAAATTATGAATTGATCCCTTCAGAGTAATTTGAGGGTAATACTCATATACAGGGACCAATCTCCTGTCACCAACCCAAGTCAACCCTGGAAAGCTTCTCATGCTAGCAGCAGCATATACAAGATATGAGGTCATATAGAATTTGAATGTTGTGTTGACCTTCACCAGTTTCTCATGCAATGCATTATGGATCTCCTCTCCCTAGAATATTCTCTGTGTACCTCAAAGAATCACCTTGATGTAAGTGTACATCCATTCTTGGAACTTGGAGGAAGAGGGGAGTCCTTTGATACGACTCAAAAGAGTGATCAAATCACAAACTTCCTCTACAAAGTCACTCCTAGGAAGATCCTTTGGCTATCTGGTCAAGTTACTCATAGGAATTTTCAACCATTTGTTGTTTATGTATCTTCTTACAGCTTCCACATCTGTGTCATAATCCTTTTGCCCCTGAGAAAAGTCAATCTGTCCAATGTTTACAATGGGTGGACACATGAAGATTTTGTCTAGAAATTCTGCATCCAACCTCATGATCACATTCCCTTGAGAATCTATCACAACCCTAGTGTCCCTATTGTAATGGCTAGCCACCTGAAGAATGAACTCAGGATTATGTGCAGAAACTAGAAATGAAGCAACCAAGTGAATATTGCTGTCGATGATCTTTTGCATATGCCTAGAAGGATTTGTCTATTTTGTTCTATCCACAAATTCTGCCATGTCTACATGTCCAATTTCTATATCTCTGATTTCATCAATATTCGACTGCACTGCCGTCACCGGAAAGACACCTTGGTACTTATACTTCATGATTTTATCTTTGGACGGAGATGCCTCTGACATTAGCTCTGGAGAGAACTCTGAGATAAATATCTACCACAAACGCTTGTTGAGAACTGCAAAAGGCCATGATCTCACAGTTAGGGGAAAAATGGATAAACTGGGATAACCGTGATTCGATGATCATGGACAGGAAAGCATGCGTCAAAGGGATTGAGTGCACACAAATCGAGGTAAGGGCAAAAGCGGGTTAACAGGCCTTGAAAGGTGAATTTTCCTAGTGTTAAGAAAAGTTCAGGAAAATGTGCACGAGCGGTCAAAATGACTGCTCTTGCATGAGGAATTACTTGCACATGTGTAAAGTTGGATGTTTTGACCACTCTTGCATGTGTTTAAGAAGAGTCTCGTTCTTGTGCAAAGTCAGTGAAAAATACCGACATTGCATGTGTTCTTTTTTGGAAAAATGTTTTACATGTAGGGGCGGTCAAAATGACTGCCCGTACATCAGGGTATTTTTGCAACTTGAGGCAAGTGCAAGGTCAGCTGAACGGACCACTTTTACATGTTGGAAAGTGCATTGGTTAAGTTTCTTCATGTAAGGGTGGCAAACTTTGCCACCCATACACATTGCATTGGAATTTCACTAAAATGCACAAGCGGCAATTTTTACCGCCTGCACATATAGTATAAAATGGGAACGAGGACACAAACGACAATTTTCGCCGCTTCAACATATCTCAAAGTTATTTTTTTTAAAAGTTTAGGTCTCCCCATTACAATTTATCGCATAGGAACGGCAAAAATTGTCGTTCTTACGTGATAAGAAGATTTTGACAAGGTAAGGTTAAAACATCGAAAATTTATACATACAACACAGTTTATCCAACACAAACCCTACACTTAGAATCAAAACCAAGCGATTCTTCAAATGATTAAAACACAAACAAACCTCAAAAGAAAAACACAAACATGAGGGCAAAAAAATTACCTTTGACGAGAAACCTGAAACCCTAGGCATTAAAATCTCCATAATTTACCAGTGAGGAGTCAACACATCGGCTGAGGTAAGTGAAAACAAGTGAGATGAAAGGATGAATAAAGATAAAACAATTTTAAAACATATTTAAAAGTTAAAACAAAACCTAAAAACAAAAATCAATCGCCACATGAGCTAACTAAAGTAGCATTTAATACATGCTCTGTTGGCAGAGTTCACCGACTTCGCATGTAGTAAATCAGACAGCATGTAATGACAACAATTTTGGCCACTTTTACATATCTCAAGAGAAAAAGGTTTAACATATGTGCAGGTGGTGGAAAAGACCGACCTTGCATGCTAAGAGTTAAAAGGGTCATGCATGAGCGGAGGTTCAGACCACTATTGCATGTCAAAACGAAAACCTAGTAAGATATGCGAAAGCGGCAGAAAGAGCTGACTATGCACATAAAAGAACCAAAATACATGTAAGAGCAGTTGTTTGGGCCACTATTGCATGTAGTAACAAAAACTTTTCTAACACCCCAAAATGTCCAATAATTGATATTTTGGCAAGTTTATGATCAGAACAAGCTTCGCAATTTTTGAGAAATCATGGTGAGGGAAAGTCGCAAACTCTTCTAGGATGTCAGATGACTTCACTCGAGATCAAGAGTACTTGTCTCGTTTTGCGAACTTATAGTGTAGGCTACGAAACGGACAAGTTTCATAGGGGTTGTCTACAAAAAGGAGTGTAGATGATTATGAGAACAACAATTATTAATAACTATATTATAAATATAGTTGTATTTATATTATTTACATTGATAGTTAGAGAGAGATACAAAACCATTGGATGGATATGATAGTATCAAAAGGAAATAGCTATTATATATTCAGACTATCCCTAAATCTTTTTCTTAAAGAAGACATCTAACTAAAGTGTAATACCCCAATATGATAATACCAATTGGAGTTCTTTGGTTTTATTAGACTTGGTGAAAATGGACTAATATAACCACTTCGATAGCCTCGATCCATCTTCAAAGAATACTTCAAGCCAATTGTAAGTTGCCTATTCATTCTATTCCTAAATATTTTTTATGAAATGCATGATCATCTACAACTATTTTTTACACATATTCACAAATTCATGCACTTGCTATCTATAGATAGTCATTATTCATGACAATTGGAAATGGCTACAATCTAACACCAATACTTCAAATAACAAAATTTATGCCTATTGGAAATGTTCTTATATGAGTCTAAGTGTTTTAGAGTTATTGTTTCCTTTAATGTCTAGTATTAAATGTATGTATCATACCCTTTGAAATAGGTGGCTTTGTTATGAAAGGATAAATTGCAACAATAATAAACATTTCCACATAACCCTAAGAGAGATAAATATGCAAACAAGTACTCAAAATCCACCATGAAAAAGAATAGACAAACATACCATCAAGATGATACAATATATACCTTGGGAAAACCATCAAGAGTGAAAAAATTAGCCTCCAAAAGCATCCACACTCAATGTCTTATTCAACAATGAAAATATTATGATACACTTATAGTCTCCATGAGTACTTATGAAACATCAATCTCCTCCAATGCATCCTCTATTTCTCCAAGCATAATGGGTAACCATGCAACTACACATCCCATGCCATGCGTCACATATGCACTCTTTAGGATAACTCAATACAAATAACAACCAAACCCAAAATGATAGCCAACTTCAACCACTAAACATGTGCTTGCTTTTATAGTATCAAACTCACACAAATATAATTTAGTATTGGCAAAACCATTGACCCCAAAATTAAATATTTACCACAAATATTAAATATTCACCCTATGTCTCTCACACATAAAATATCTAAACAATATCCAATACAACTTTACAAGTGGACTCAAATAAATATTTAATGTGGCTAAACACATCCCTAAAGATGCACCACAAGTAAATATTTATTTTACACAATGAAAATATTTATTTCTTGTGCAAGGTGTACAACACCTTTTTCCTAATATTCTCCCACTTGTCATATACATTGCATAAGGATCAATGAATGAAACACATCATCATAGCCTTCCATGAAACCATATGAATCTCTAACATGTTCTCGTGCTCTATCAAAATAATTGCAATAACATCCAAGATGACCACCATCTCAAGAAAGAAATCCTTTGATCTTCCAACATGCTACCTATGGAAGAAAAGGAACAAGCCAAGGTGAAGATGGACCAATCCAAAGAACACAAGCATCAAATCCAAGTGATAAAAAAGGCTCCAAGTTACTGCCAAGGAAAAAAACCACATGATTGGAAATAGAACACAGAAAATGATAATACATCCAACCATCCATACCTCAAAAGGTATCCAACAACATTAGTAGAACTCATGCCGACAACATATCTAACCCATAAACCGCAATCACAAGCTCCCTGTATAAAACCCATCAAAGAATAAGATACACATCTAGGAACTCCCACTACATGGGTAATGTCAAATCTAAAAATAGATCAAGGCATACCAAGTCTACCAATCGACACTCAAACTAAGGTGTGGCTAATAACCATACCATTTAGTACAAAAAAATCATAATGATCTACACTTGCAACTCAAACCACTCTATGCTCCCTCACAACAAGTCACCATAACTCTCCCAAGTCCACCACACCAAACTATGTGAACATGAACCTCTAGGAAGTAGCCATAGAACAAAAAGAGAACCTACAAATCATATCACATAACATGTCCTTCTACCAACACCTCAAAGTGCTATGCTGTGCCAAGTAATATCTCCTTCATAAAACCCCAAGTGAATAGCCTTAAAAACACCCAACTGTTCAACTATAAGGCCAAACATATAATGTGAATTAGTTGACCAACAAGGATGTAAGCCTCTCAAATTGAAGGAAGATCAAATCGATAACCATTCCATAATCAGGAATAAGCCCAATAACATCTCCTAAATCCTCATAAATGATTTCATAAATCAAACTCATATACACAAGGGGATAAACATGCCAAACACTTAGATCAAATAAACCCTCTAGAACTAACAACCATAGATCAAGATCCATATCCATGAGAAGATAAAGCATAAAAATGTATCTAGAAACAAGATGGTCAATACCTATCAGATAATTCTCCATCGAATAGACCAAGAGTGGGGAATGAGATTGATTCTCTAGGATAAACCAAGCCGTAATGACTCTCTCCAAGAACAATCTCCTCTAAGGTCCATCATGAATTCACAACCATATCTAAGTGAAGGCTCCTCAAACTTCTTGATGAAACCTCCAAAGAGTAACTGTCTCAACAAATTCTCTAAACCTAAGAGAACTCCAGCCTCACCCAAGTCTCCAAGTATCCATGAGCACCTACAACCAATCAATCCATGCTAAGCTCCAAATGCAACACCACACTATCATGAAGCTCCCAAGCACATGACCAATGTACTCAATACCAATAGAACTAATAAGACCATTGTCAAAGATCCCATTGCATGTCTATAGAATCCAAGAACACATCATGACATCATGATCTAACATCTCCTCAAAAGAAGATCATATGTCCCAAATGAACATATATTCTCCTAAGAGCACCCATATCATGCAAAGACTACAAAATAGAAAGAACTAGAGTCCTCCATGACATAATATCACATCACTTTCAAAGCTCCTAGTGAACTATGATACTGAGCTACACATGTCATCATGATGAACATCTCCTAATTGAAGATTATATGTGGCCCCAACATAATCAAACAACTCAAGTAGAACATCCGGAGCTCCCAAAGGGTAAAGTAAAACCATGATCCCCAAAAGAAGATAATTGCTATAGGCTCCAAGAAAAAACTACATGTGACTCAAAGTACTCCCATTGGAATGTCATGACCATCCCAAAGCACTCAAACATGAATGACATATTGTACTCCAATCATCCAAATCACTATCTCTCTACTACACAACACCAATGCATCATGATGAAAAAAGAACCACCAACACTAGAATTTGCAAACTATACTTACTACAAAAATCTATGGGTATAGATAGCCCAACTCTGAGTTATCCATGCAACCTATGGGTATAGATAGTCCTCAAGATTACACAACTCATAGATCACAAAGCAACACAACATGAATCCACCACAATGTAGACTCAAAAGAAAGAAAACTCAATAGAGCATTAGTAATAAGAAAATTAGAAACAATGATAGATAATCATGTATATTCTCCATGACTCAAACACCAGATCAACCCTAGCCCCAATTTGCCACAAATCCACAATAGAGTAACCAATCAAGATTAACCCATCAAGAAAACATTATAGAAATGCTAAGTGACTAATCAAATACCAACATCTCCACACTGATAAATCCACAAACAACCTCCTTAAACCATGCATGAATCATACATGCAAACCTACAACTATCTTACATTAAGAAACACCCCCATGGGATTCACAATCTAAAAAATAGTCTATTTGTAGATCTCCAAACCACAAGTTTTGGTTAATCATGCAAAAATTGCAAAACCATCCATGTCAAGGACATGCATGCTAATCTAAATTTGTTAGGATTAAGGTGCCATCAACCTTTTAAATCCTATGCAATTTATTATTCCTATTATTGTTTGTAAATCACCCATAAGGGATGAAAGGTTTAACCAAGTAGCAATCTTGTTTCAGCCACATGTTTGATCTTGGTACTTGACGAATGTTTGTTATGGAGCACATTTCAATCCATGGTGGTCCAGCACTGGTGGGAGGTTTAGGGACCACGAGCCTTGGCGGGGGTTCGAGAGTAGTGCCCCCGAAAGCCACATTATATATATATATATATTCATTGTAAATATGGACTACTCATCATTAGGTCATAGATTTGACGGTAGAGGTTATGTTGGTTTTCTTGCCCTAGAAGGCAAACCCTTTTATGAGGATATTGTATTACGGTTGTGAATGAGTAGAGTAGAATGTTGATACTGGAAAAATAGGTGCTACTAGATTGAAGATTGAAGAGGAGATTGATAGTGTTGTATTGTAAACTCTATTGAAGTTAATCTAAACTGGTGCATCTCTTCTTGTGGAGTTTTTTTATGAAAGGGTTTCTCCATGTAAACACTATGTTATGTGTTTGATCTTTTGTTCCATTATTTCTTTGTGTTGATTTCATACTATCTCCATTTTGGTTTTGCACATTTAAATATCTATATTATAGTTGTAATCAGATTTTCATTGATAGTTGTTTACCTTCATTTCTAACATTTGGTATCAGAGCCTGACTAGTTCTGTCTTGGGTGGAAGTGTGAGGGTTTTTTGAGCTATAGTGGGAGTTCTGGTTGAATTTGTTTTGTAGATTTTGTGTAGAAACAATGGCTGCATCCTCATCCTAATTGGACATCAAAAAATTTAATGGAATGGGTTATGAGTTGTGGAAGCTAAAAATGGAGGAATTACTTGAAGAAAGAGATCAATAGTTGGCTATGACTAAAGAAAAGAAACCTGATACTATAAGTCAAGATGAGTGGGTCAAGATGGACAAAAGGCATGGGGTACAATCTGGTTATCTTGCAGATTCTGTTCTACTGAATGTTGCTGAAGAAAATACCACATATGCTTTATGAAAATAGTTGGGTGAAATCTACCAAGCCAAAAGTCTGATAAACAAACTTTATTTAAAGTGGAAGTTATTTTCTCTAAAAATGAAGGAATTGAATCTATTGCAAAATATTTAAACTCATTTAATTTGATTGTGAGTTAACTAGCCTCTATAGATGTTAAGGTTGAGGAAGAAGATAAATGCATTATGCTTCTTTGTTCTTTACCTGAGTCTTGGGAGAATTTCATTCTTGCTATCACTGCTAATCTCGAAGATCCAAAGATGGATGCTCTTTTTGCAACTCTATTGTCATAGGAAATGAGGAAGAAGGCTATGGATAGCTCATTGGAAGCTCTTAATGCTAGGGGAGGTCTAAGAAAAGAGGACCAAAAGGGGATTAAAAGGAGCCTAAGGACAAATCTAAAGGCAAATATAAGACTCCTGGAATGAAGAATAGAGTTAAGTGCTGGAACCGTAGAAAAAGAGGGAATGTTAAGAAGGAATGCAGAAATAAGAAGAAACAATGGGATTTCTCTACAGAAAAGACCTCGAATGCAGGTGATGAGGTTTTACTTTCTGCTTATAAGATTGTTGCTAATGAACATTGGTTGGTTGACTCAGGATTCTTGTATCACATGACTCTGCACAAAGAATGGTTTTCCATATATGAGCAATATGATGGAGGTAATGTCTACCTTGGAGACAACATTACATATCTGATTGTTGGATGATGAAAGGTATTATCGTGTTTCAGTGATGGGAGAATTAAAACCCTCCCTAGTGTTGTACATATTCTTGGATTGGCTGGAAATCTTATTTCTATTTCAAAATTGAATGATTAAGGAATGCATGTAACATTTAATAAGCATAGTTATAGAATGGTGAGAGGAAGCTTGGTGGTAGCAAGAGGAACAAAGATGGAAACATTGTTTAGGCTTGATGGCACTACAATTTGTAATTCCACTTATGTAATTGAAAATACTAAAAATACTGTATGTTGTGGCACCATAGATTGGGCCACACAAGTGAAGATATTTTGAAAACAAGTATGAATAAAAATTTGTTGGATGGTTGTTCCTATTCTAATAAGCACTTTGATTTTTGTGAGCATTGTGTGTTTGGAAACAAAATAGAACATCTTTTCATTCAGGAAGTAATAAAGAAAAAGAGAAGCTAGAAATTATTCATTCAGATGTGTTTGGACCTGTGAATAATGATTCTATTAGAAAATCTCATTATTTTGTCACCTTCATTGATGATGTATCCAGATTCACATGGATTTATTTTATGAAGCACAAATCTAAAGTTTTCACTAAGTTTAAGGAGATTAAAGTGTTAGTAGAGAACACATCAATACTTAAGATAAAAATATTAAGGTCTGACAATCAAGGGGAATATTGCTCTAAGTAATTTGATGAGTTTTGTAAGCATGTAGGTATCATACGACATGTTGGGACTTGAAAAACTAGTCCCCCAAAAAGCATCATTTTGCCCCAAAATTGATCAGAGGCCAACTTTACGCCTTCAATGTTGAACCTGTAGTTTATAACCGATTAGAGATATTTTCCATAGGTTTTCTATGTGTTTTCCTTTTGAAAAGTACAAGGGAAAAGCCCAAAAAATGACTAAGTCCAAATCTTTCTAAGTGTTTCCTTGTACTTTTGACCTTTGTTGGAGTTTTGAAGTTCGGGGTTCATGTCTTCTATCTTACCTTATCTATCAGCTTTGAAATTAGGCTCCAAAATTCATCTAAGTATATTATAAGATGGAAGTCAATCCTGCAGCCTTCCCTCTTCCTCAGGACAGGCCTAGCGGCCAAAATCCGCCTAAGGTTTGAATTGTTCTAAGTAAAGTGGACTTCGGGGGTCAGAGTTATGATGTTCTCTCTTCTTCCAAGTAGGTGAAATGGTGAAGGCTCGAGGTCTGAAGTCTGATGAGGCCAATATTCTTCTAAGTGTTGTGGGCATCAACAGGAAAGAGTTTCTCTTTCCTTCCTTCTTCCTTTTGGAAGGCAGAAAAGTAGAAGGGCCGAAGACTGAAGTCTGCCGAACTATTCAAAGGCTTTTATGTTTTTGGCAGGTGGGAATTTATCATTCCTTTCTTCTTCCTTTTGGAAGGTAGAAGGAAGAAGGCCCGAAGCCCAACCCCTGGTGACTTTCATTTCTCTTTACATATATCAAAGTTAGGTGGTCCTTTCTTCTTCTTTTTCAAAGGTGCATGCTGCAAGATGGAAGGTCTAACCTCCAAAGTTTGATTTGTCAGAGGTTAACTTCCTAGCCTTCCATACTCCTCCAACTGCCTAGGTACATGCCAACTACTTCCAAGGATGCCATTAAAGTGAAGTGGGTGGCCAATATTAATTCTTTTAATGTAGTTGGTGGGGTTATTGAGGGTTTTCCCACCTAGTTCATTCTCAAACCTACATGTGAAGACTATAAATGAAAATATCTAAACTCTTTTCAAGGGTTGGTCTTTTGGCATTTTCATGTGACAAAGTGTAGAGCTCTCTAGGGTTTCAAAGAACAAAAAGTTCTAGTTCTCTAGTGGGTAAGACACAGGTTATGAAAGGTTTTCATTTTGATTTCAGCGATCAGCATATGAACTTCTCCTTCTTATGTAATTTTTCAAGGAAGTCCTAGGTTTTAGCTAGGATTTCCTCTTGCCACACTTCGTGGTATGATTGTAACCATGGATAAGATGAATATGATAGATTATTAAAACATTACATACTATGTGATGATCTCTTCTATGGTTGTAGATGAATGATTGTATTTTGATAAAGGATTACTAAGTATATTCTTCATTGATTGTTGTTTTTCTTGCATCTAGGTATCTAGAAAGTGTTTGTTTCATTTCTGTGTTGCCTTTCCTTCTACTGAACCATGGACTCTATAGCCCAACATAATAGGCACCGGTCTAAGATGTTTGATCACCCACACCTCTTTAAAAACTAAAATGAAGTTATCAAGTGTGAAATAAATAGTTAGTATTGTATGTGTTGTGGTTTTGTACTAAAAACATGAAAAATTGTAAATGGGTAATTGAAGTATCAAGTCTAGCAGACCAAACAAGCATACCTGCACTTTCCATTGTTACTGGGAGTGCCTTTCATTAGCTTTATAGGGGTTCTTAGTGACAACCAGCTGTTCTAGGTCTAGTGATAGTCTTTGAGGCCTAGAAAATGATTTGGATTTGGTTGTCTTTTCATTTTTAGTTGTTCATCTAGTTTCAAAGTTAATACCTACTTAGATATACCCCTTGGAATATCCCTCCAGAGTCTAAGCTAAGCTCAAAGTGTAGAGGAGCCAACAGATTGAAATGTTTTAAAGTTTAGGGTTGTAGCTATTTTGGGGCCCAATAGATTGGCACCATTACCGGGTGTTAGAGTCATACAAGGACTCATAGGAGCCAAGATCATCTGCTAGAAATCTTCTACAGGAAAGAGCTGCAAGAAAATATTGCAAAAGCCAAATGCATGCGTGAATTAGTGCTTCACATTCCCATTGCATTATTCAAAAATAAATACAAAGGATATACACAACCACTGTCCAAGAATAGACAAAGTGGGGAAAGAAAGCATGTGACACATGTCACAATGCTCTCAAGAGAAAAGAAAGCCTATGACACATGTCATGAGGTTCAAAATAGAAAAAGAATCTCCCTAATTAACTTACGTAAAAGTGAAAATATGATTTTTCACCAACACCTCCCCATAAGTGCAACTTAGGAAGATTACACAAGCTAAAAAGAAAGAAAGAAAGATGGGTTCTAGCAACAAAGGCCATGTTAGGTACCCATGAACAATAAGAATCTCTCATAAGGTGGAGAAAAGGAGAAAAACCCAGTGAGAGAAAACTCCTCTCCAAAAGAGAGAAAAAATAAAAAGAAAGTACAAGAACATGTGATGGAAGGACACTAAGACCCCCCATGGAATGAATCCATCACAAGAGTACAATCATGAGTGCCCCCCATAAGAGAGAGTGAATAGAGAATATGAATCCCCTCCAAGAAGAAGCTCCAAAACCAATGAAGAGATCTTGAAGACATAATCCAATCCACTGCCTGCAAACAACATTTCTCCCTTTTGGAAGAAACAAATCCACTGGTGAATGTAGAAGCCATTCCCACATCTAGGATGAATAGGGAATCCATATCAAAATTTGTGCCTCTGAATGCAACTCAAGTGACCTCATACTGGGAGAATATGTCTTCTCCAAAATAGAAATTGTCTGCCCAATCAGAGAAGAAGAACCAAGAGAGGATATGATCTGAACTACATCAGGAAACACAGTAGATGAAGGTGGTGATGCAAAGCCAACTAAGATAGCATCAAACAAGAGAGATAAAGCCTCAAATGTGTCCTCTAAATCAGCAATGTGAGACTCCACAAATGAGGATGATATGTCTGCAAGATAAAAGTCCCAATGAGGTGGATCTGAAAGACTGATATTGACCTGCTGCACATAATTACTAGAAGCCAATAATGATGCAACACTGAATTTTGAAGTAGCAACAGGTGATGAAGAAGATGTGATCTTAATAGGAGGAGAAGAGGGAGCAAGAGAGGTCTCTATCTCTGAACATTCAAGACATGCCATATACTCAAGCTCCTCTAAAGTATCATTATCATAAGGTATATTATCTGCATCATCAAGTGGAATGAGACAATTTTTTGTAGGATCATTTAGAAATGGTGAGACATGAGGGTCTCCATACAACTCTCAAATTTTTCTCCAAAGTGTGTGTGGGCTCTCATAGATGGGAAGACCACACGCAATATCATAATCAACAGTGGTACAAATGAAACCTACAACATGATCTTGATTGTTACCCCAAATAGATTTCTTCATAGGTGTCTCTGGTTCAGGTATGAGCCCATAAAGATGAGGCAAAAGATGTAGCCACCTGAGATGTGTTAGGATGCCTCTTTGCCAGGACTCATAATTGTCCTTAATTAGATTGACCATAGAAGGATGAGTGGCAAAACCCATGATACCTCTTCAAAATGATAGAAATCAAAACATGCAAATAGATTTATACTGATAACAGAAGCCTATCAAAGCAAACATAACCTTTCCAGGAGGCAGCATGTCCAGGATATCCAACAGAAGCCATAAAATTCACAAACTGAATAAAAGATACCTGGAGCTGAATCTAAAAACATTACATAGATGGTTGTGTAGAGCTCTCTAATACCTTTCCAATGCCTTTTCATTTTCCATTTTTTGAGTTTGTATGCTCAAGTTATGGCCTCTGGAAGAAAACTGCATATTTAGGCCTGCACATGAGTGCGGCATAGAAATCGAGGTAGATTCAGAGATTGATGCGACATGGAAATCGAGGCACAGAAATTGAGGCAAATTTGAAAATTTTCTACACACAAATCTAGGCAACCCAAAAATCAAAATAAGCTCAAAAAATTGTGGCACAAAAATCGAGGCGACTGTACAAAAAATTTGGCATGGAAATCGAGGCAACCGTATGGATTTTTCCTACACATAAAAAACCAAACCCCCAAAAATGTCCAAAACTTTATTTTTTAGCAAAATATAGAGTGCCTTATATGAAAATAGGGGTTTTGACACCTTCTGAGCGCAATGGCAGGGTTAGTTTTTCTCCAGGATGCACCTTTTAGACTCTCAAGGCTAAAACACTGATAGATTTGAGAAGAAACTTGCAAGCTTGGAGCTCTGATACCATGTTAGAGTCATACAAGGACTCACAGGAGCCAAGATCATTTGTTGGAAATCTTCTACAAGAGAGAGCTGCAAGAAAATATTGCAAAAGCCAAATGCATGCATGAATTAGTGCTTCACATTCCCATTGCATTATTCAAAAATAAATACAAAGGATATACACAACCACTATCCAAGAATAGACAAAGTGGGGAAAGAAAGTATGTGACACATGTCACAATGCTCTCAAGAGAAAAGAAAGCCTATGACACATGTCATAAGGCTCAAAATAGAAAAAAATCTCCCTAATTAACTTATGTAAAAGTGAAAATATGATTTTTCACCAACACCGGGGACCCACTGAATCAATTCAGTTCTAGTTGTTATGATATTGAAATACAATGTTTGTTCAAATTTCTTCCCAGCAGGGGGAAGTGGCAACTCTGTTTTAAAAACCCAAAAAATAAGTGTAGTTTGAATAGAAAGAAGATTTACAATGCATATAGGAAGGAACTGGGAACAACTTGGGTGTGATGAATCCTCTAGCAGTGCAAGAAATAGGAGGAAATGGAGGACAAGAAACCCTGATGTTGTGCCTCCATTGAATAATAGAGACCAAACTTGTACCTCTGGTAGAAATGGTGCATTTGATGATTTGAGAGGTCAGTATCAATATACTTCTAAAGATTCTATAGATAACATACTCAGAACAAATAGAAGGATGAATAGGAATGAGTATGATGTCAGAAGAAATGAGAATATGGTTGGCAGAGGAAGTAGAGATATGTCTTGTGGTCCAGATTTGAGAGCATATGGAATGCCCAATGAGAATGAAGAAACATATCAGACCACTAGGTACCCTACTTCTCCCACAAGATCACTTGGAAGTTAGCATGATACCATTCCTAATGAGGAAAATCAGTAGGATCATCCTAGCGATGATGAAAGAGAAAGAAGAATCTAGGATGAACTCGACCTACTTGATCATCTTAGAAATAGGCAAAGAGAGGTGCAGGCCTTGCTTGATCAACAACAAGCTCATCTTGACAGCAAGCCCAACAAAACCAAAATGCATAGCAACAAGGCTACAATCAGCAGTATAACTAGTAGAATAATCAAAGACAACAACAACAACAACAACAAATGGGATAGAGGGGTGTGAATAATACCCATGTCCAGAACATTAATAATCAGCCACCACATAATCAAGCTAATCAACAACATGGCAATGTTCAGAACATTAGGCATGCACAACGAAGCAAAGCACAGAGACTTCCTCCACAAAGGCAGCCATCGGGGGATGAAAGGTACATACAACTTGACTTCTTTGGTATACCAGACTTTACTAATCCTATTCCAAATAAGATTAGAGGAAAGATTCCAAGGTTTCAAGGCAACAATGTAGTCACAAGTGAGGAACACTTGAGACATTTCATCAATGTCACCGATGAGTATGAGATTGAAGATGGAGATGTGATGATGAAGCTATTTGTACACTCATTGGAAGAAAGGGCTAAAGAATGGTATAAGGCACTTCCTAATAATAGTATTGACTCATGGGAAGAACTCATGAGAGTATTCAAAATGCAGTATGGAGACTAGATAGACCCCAAGTTTGTCATTCACGAGCTCACAACAATCAAGAAAGGGATCAATGAGACTATTGCTAACTTCAACAATAGATTCATCATGACAATGAGAAAGGAACCTCCTCAGATGAAACCTAATAAATCCATGTGTTTGGTTCTATACTGTGGTGCGTTTGATTCTAAAATTGGTTATTACTTGAGGGATAAGAGTCCTCAAACATTGAGGGAAGCTTATGTTGTAGCTATTAATATTGAAAGTAGCATGAGAGCTTTTGGAAAACATGTTAAGAGGTCTGATGTGAAGATCTCTCAGCCAAATAGAGAAACCTCTAACAAAACCCTCACCACTGATGACAAATTGGATAAGATCATGGGGGTTGTGAAAGATTTGTCTTATACAGTTGATAGAAATGACAAAGGGTTGCCACTTCAGGGTGCTACAACATATTTCAATGAAGGTCAAAGACCGCATAATAGGCTCTATAATACTGATTGGTCTAAGAGACCATAGCAAAATGACAGACAAGCTACACCCAGTCATGTTAGCTTCAAACAACCTGAAAGGGACACTCCTAATCTATTGAGAAAGGATCAAGTTAATTTTCAAGATGAGTCTTTATGGTGCCAGGATTGCTTCCTTCCCCATGATCCAACAAATTGCATAGTTGCTCGTTCAATGAGCAGAGATGATAAATTTCCAAATGAAGAAGGTGCAGCTAAGTATTATGAAGAGGAAATAAATCAGTTTGACACAGAGGATTATGAGAAGATGGGTTAGGATGTTGAGTATGATAGCTATGGAGAAGATGATCATATTTTCTAATATGATTATGATGAGTGTCTGAAGAAATATCATTTTCCAGCTCATGATTTTAGGCTCTTGAGGGACCTAATGCAAAAGAAATACAACCAGTCCAAACCTTCTAAAGAGGACATGAAAGCCTTGACTGATGCAACCATTCTGTAGATTCAAGGGGGTTATCAACTGAGAAATAGGTCAATGCCTATGCACAATTCTCATATTGTAGAGTTGAGACAACAAGGATTGAATGAAAATACTAGAAAATGTAAGGTGAACATGGAATAGAAAAGTAGTACTATTCTCAAGAAGAATGTGCTAGAAAAGAAGAAAGTTCCAATGCAGCCTCCAATAGCAAAGAAGAAATATGTGCAGAGGAGTCTAGCACCAACCATGCAACTAGTTACTACACCCATTTTAGGGGTTCATTGTCCAAAATATGGTTAAAAGCATGACCAGCTTCAGGCACAAAAAGAACCAGAAAAGGAGAAGGAGAAGACAAAGGAAAATGGTAAGGATATCTCATCCAATCAAGTTATACCTTACATTCCTTATGCAAATGATATTATTGTCTCATGTGATGCTCCTTTGCCTAATTACAACCCTTTAGCCAAATCCAAATTTTAGTGCCTATAGTGGAACTCCTTAGAATCCCTGAACATAGAGATAGGGTGGAGTCATTTATCACTACTCTAGATGCACAAAAACAACATGTTGTTCCTAGTAATGATGATGAGGAGAAGGGCCATGATGAGACCAGAGGTATATCTAGGATCAATTGTTGTTAATACCAGGATGGGAGTAGAACCTTTTTACACAACATTGATCATAAATGGTTGGTTGTTACACAATTGTATGCTTGATTTAGGAGCATCTAGCAATGTTATGCCCTTGTCTATAATGAATGAATTAGGACTAAAGGTGTTGAGGTCTTTTGGCAAATGCTTTGCCATGGATTCCAGTGAAATCAATGTGATAGGTCTGGCTAAGGATGTTGAGGTCAAACTCACTGCATACCTGGACAAATCATTCCTGATGGACATAATTATTGTGGACTACCCTACTAAATGGGGTATGTTGTCATGAAAATGGGTAGCATCTATGGGTGGAAGTATCTAGATGGATCTTTCATATGCCACCATTCCAGTCCAGGGTGTTGAAATGAAGTTGTATAGGGAGAAAAGATAGAAGACCAAAACATAGAGGACATATAAAATAGAGGAAGATCACGCCAATTTATTTGATACTGATATAGACCATTTCATGGGATATTGTAGTGATGATAATCCTAACCTGGATATTTTACCTTCCAATCCTGTTACTTCTATTTGTGGTGCATCTAATTTATAGATGTTGTACTTTGATGGTGCATACTTAAGGGAAGGCTCAGGTGTTGGTATTGTTCTGATATCCCCAGATGGTGAACAATTTGGTAAGTCTTTTAGACTAGATTTTCAATGCACTAACAACGTGGTAGAGTATGAATCACTCTTGATGGGCATATAGAAAGCCAAAACACTATGTAAACTGAAAGATGTTGAACTTATAGAATTTATAGCTATAGATTTAACAAAATAGAAGTAGAATTGTAAATACAAGGTTAAGAGAAACCTCTTACAAAAATCTAAAGCTAATTGCTTGGGACACCAATGCATTGTACATACGTCTATGCATCATGTTGTAGTTTGCATGTCATGAAAAAGTAAGATTCCACTCTTTCTCCTTGAGAATTGTGTCCAACCTACACAAGAATAAACAATAGAGCACTAAGAAGGTGTCTAAGTAATAATGGAAACTAAAATAGAGATATTTTATCTATTTATTCAAATAAAATAGTGAAATGACAAGATAGAGAAGAAATCCATGAAAACCCCATGCAGTTGGATGTCTTCTCCATGAGAAACATGTTAGCTACAAGAAACATAAAAGTTGGGGTTATTTGGAAGCTTTCCTTCAAGTCAAGGCCCTAAGTTGGTCTTTTGACCTCCACGGACAACCAATATGATAAAATAAGAGAAAAACTAGCATGTTCTCTCAATCTTATGTGTGCCTAAGAAAAAGAACAACAATCGTCCAATAGAAATGTTGTGAATGCTTGAGCTATGACCTAAACAAGCCATGTAAACTAGTGTGTATGATAGAAATCAAAGGAAATGAGAAACCCACAAAGTGCCTTCTATGTAAAGAGGGGTATTAGACTAAGATAATAACAAAGAGAGAGGGAAAGGAATTCAATTACCTCCAAGAATAGATATGAATGCTACACAAGCAAAAATAAGACACAAATACTGGCTCAATCATAGATATCAATTCCAAAACTCCACAAAGATGTCAAATGCTTTGAAAACAAATAACATGAAGCTTGGAGAATGTTGGTTTACAGATTTTGCCACCTAACTCTATATTCTCACACCCACACAAGTGACAAATGTACCAACGGTTGAATTAGTTGTAATGATGTTTCACAATGATTCTCTACTTATTTAACAAGGCACAACTACCTTCTTATGATATCCAGTGAATGAAAAATTGAATTGCTTTTAGCCAGAAAGCAAAGAAAAAGATGGTGCTTTTAACTAGAAAGCATAAAAGGCAATATATCTTAATATCAACTAAATTCAAAAGAAGTACAAAGACTTCAACAACAATAACTTCAATGAGACAATAAAGAGCATTCACTGAAAGATAAATACTTCATAGAAGTGAGAAAGAATTAAAACATTCAACAACTTCAATATAGAAAGATAACCAACCACCAACAATATATTCAACATAGGAATAATAAGTATTCAAACAACCTATTGTGTGGTTACACAACATGCCCCATTTTGCCCCAACAAAACAGGGACCCAACTTTTTCTGCTTTGCTTGGCTTGTTTTGTTTCCCTTTGCTTTAGGCGGTATGGTAAAACACTATCAAATATATGTCTAGGTCTTGTTCTAGGCATATCCAGATCTTGAAACTAGATCAAATTTTTAAAGTTTGATTTTCTCATCATGAATCCTGCCAAATGAAAGAGAACAAAATTCTAAGTAGGTTTGCCTTTTGAAGCACCTAGAAATTCCCTAAAAACAGGAAGTTATGCCTGGTCGAAGTTTGGTCAATGAGTCACAGGGATGCTTACATTGTCCTAATATCTGGACATTAACTCAAATGTCCTGACCCAAGAAATCGCTAAGTAAAATCAAATATGCAGACATTTGCAAATGTGCGGATGTCAAATTTTAGCTCACGATGTAACAAAACCGTCCTGCACATGTTCAGTCCTAATGTGTGGATATTCATTAATATCCATACTTGCTATAATATCATAATGAAACTTAACATCCAGACATCTACTCAATGTCCTGGCTTTTGAATATCACGATGATGTGTTATTTTGACTTTTCAAATGCACACGAGTCTCTGGACATTCCACGTAGGAACTTAACATCCAAATCTTCCTTAACATCCGGGTGATGTCATATGACTTCATCTAAAAGAAATATCATAATATGATGATGTCATCTAGATATTGAGAGAACAAAACATTTTGTAAAATCTTAATATCTAAACATTCGCTAATGTCCAAACCTCCCAAACATCCTAATGATGTCACTTTACAACCGATCAAGAATTGCATTAAGAGGGGTGACGTCATCAGCACATTTGGACTTAGGTATATTTTGCAAATACTAATATCTAGATATTTCTTAATATCCATATCCCTGTCCCTTGCAACCAAAATTCATAGCTTTCGTAGACCAATCAAATGGTGCCACGTGGCACAAGTTGACTTTTCATACTGGACATTTTGTAATGTCCTTGTTAGAATAATAAGGTTTACATAGTTAATAGTTTAGATTAGGTAAATAATATATAAAAAAATTAACATATAGATTTTAATTTATTAAATAAATAAATGTTAGTAAGTAGATAAATAAGTTAGTTCTTGGGAAGTTACATTCCCATAAATAAGTTGTTGGTTGGCTCACGAGAATTTGTAAGGCTTTACAAAGCCATTGTGATGTAATGTAAAACAATCTAGAAATCATCAATATATCATTTATGTTATTTTTCTGTGTATTCATGGTTTTATCAACTAACTTTGTATTTGCTCAACCATTTTAACATGGTATCAGAGCAATATTCAATCCTGTACTGTGGAGGAGACCATGACCAGTGCTTGTGATTGAAGAACTACGGTCTTGGAAAAGGTAGATATGCCTGCAACGTAGAGAGAAGTGACTGCTATCTTCATTTTCTATGTGGAAATCATTTGCTAGGCATGTGATATTCCTCTTGAAAAGGCGTTAAGATTTTTTATATAGAATAAAGGCATTTGAAGGTATTGAAATTGTTTTTCTATATCAAGTATAAAATGGCATAAGAGGAGAAATCATGGTTTGTTGTGGATATTGCATAGCATTTCAAATGATTGGTTGTCATTCTTTTTATGTCCTCAACGATGGAAGAATAATTGTTGTATGAGGTTTTATGTTGATCAATGATCCATATATGCCTAAATAATTATTGTATGGGACAGACCATTTTTAAGCGCACCATTCCCCACATTCTCAGGCCACAAATAGTAACTTATGTAGTATGAGATATTGAGGAAGGTGTGAAGATTGAATGCAAAAGAGGGTTATTTGTGTGCCACTGAGTGAATAAAGGAAGTTGCATCCAAATTTGGTATTTAATGAATAGTTTTTGAACTGCTGCATTTGGCATTAGACCAGAGCAGAACCAGCCATGCAGGTGCATTTTTTAATTTTTTAATACTATGCCAAAGAATCAGAAATATATTTCATTCTTTATCATAGATTTTTTATCAGAGAAAATATTTAGTATTTACTAGTAAATCAGACCTTGATAAAAATGAAGGAATAAGTTTTGAGATATTTAATTTTCTTATAAAGATTGAAGTGTGGAGTTTGTAAGAAATAAGGAGGCATAAGTAGTTAATTTTTCATAATGTGAAGGGTATTTAAAGGATTTGTTTTTGTTTATACATTGAATTAGGAGATGTTCTAGCAAACAGAAAAAAGCATGTAATGGAGAAATAAGTGTTTTTCTTGGAATTTTGAATATATGTTTAGGGATGTATAAGTTTTTTTTAATGGAGAAATCATATGCTCTTCCTAAATTTGAGGGTCATTAATATCATACATGGCAAGTCAAGGTGCAGCTTGTTCTAATAGAAAAAGATTTGTGGGATATTGTGAGTTGAACTATCAAAAAACCACAAGATGTTGATGAAGCAGTAAAATGGGTATTAAAAGACCGTAAAGCCACATCATTGATTGGTCTTGGGCTGTCTGATGCATATTTGTATCATATTGATCTTTCAAAAACTTCAAAGGACATATGGGATGGTCTTAATTCCTTATTTGGCTCACAAACTTCAAGCACCAAGATGACACTCAAACAAAAACTTTTTGGGCTAAAGATGAAAGAGGGTGAAAGTGTTGTACAACATATTAGTACATTTCTCTCACTTCTTAATCAACTTGTAGGTGTAAAAGCTATAGTTGATAATGATGATGCTAAAGCAATTTTATTGAATAACATGCCTTCAAGTTTTGATCATATTGTTTTCACATAAAACAAAATTAATCCCAGTTTGGAAACTATGATTTATTCTTTGATTGATGAAGAAAGTAGAGTTACTAAAGGTCATTCAATTGTTGAGGAAACTGCTTTTCTTGTTAAGAAGAAATTTAACATTTCAACAGGGAAAGGATTAAAATGCTATTATTGTTAGAAAAGTGGACATATCTAAATGAATTGTATTAAGCATACTAGAGATCTTATTGATGATAAGATAAAAAAAAATAACACTTTGACTGTTGGTGAAGCCAAGGAAGAAAAATGTGACTTTTCAATGCATAAAGGAGAATCTTCACAACTTGATAGTGAGGAGGAATATCTTTATTAGAAGTCAAGACAATTGGAGGTAGGAGGTTTTTCATCATCCCTAGCTAGCTTCTCACTCAGGGATGATTCATTACATGAGGAGCACCCATTTTCCATCTGTGTCCCTTCATGGAGCAAGGGGGGGCTTGGCATTTTGTGACAGTATTTGTGGATAGTGTAATCTCTGAAATAGGTGGGATTAGTGTATTCACAGTGCTTCATTTGGTTTTGCACAACATAGGAGGGATTGTTTCCACAGCACTAGAGGAGGGATATTGACACACTCAGAGGAGATGTGGACTCTCAGAGGAGAGTTGTTCTCTCATGTGTAGCACTTGAGGAGGCATTTTGACACACTCAGAGGAGATGTAGATTTTTAGAGGAAAGTTGTTGTCTCATTATGCAAGGAGGTTGGGAACACTTTATGTTCTCTCATGTTGTGCAGAGTTTTACAAGTTCTACAGTCAGAAGATCGATGGCATTAGTCTAGTGTTTCCTGGGTGAGTGAGGAGGATTGGTGAAGGTGCTTCATCAAAGTCTCCAGAAGGGTTGTTGTGTTTGGTCCTTGTAGTGTTCCATCCTTTGTTTGAGATAATGTAATAAGGGGTGAATGTTGGTTTTATTACATGTAAACCTTAAGCGAGGGTGTTAGAATAATAAGGTTTACATAGTTAATAGTTTAGATTAGGTAAATAATATATAAATAAATTAACATATGGATGTTAATTTACTAAATAAATAAATGTTAGTTAGTAGATAAATAAGTTAGTTCTCGAGAAGTTACATTCTTGTAAATAAGTTGTTGGTTGGTTCATGAGAATTTGTAAGGCTTTAAAAAGCCATTGTGATGTAATGTAAAACAATCTAGAAATCATCAATATATCATTTATGTTATTTTACTGTGTATTCATGGTTTGATCAACTGACTCTATATTTGCTCAACCATTTTAACAGTCCTGACATTCGAAGATCAAATGTAAATGCTTTTAGATCTTAAGGACCCGATATCCACCCTCAATCAATGTTGACCAATATGATGACGCCATGTCATATGCATATGGACATTTTAAAAGGTAAGCACATTACTTAACATCCATACATAAGTTCATATGTAGACCTTGTAATAAATTCCATGAAAAGAGTAGTTAGCCATTTGAAAATTTGAATTATAAACTACCACTTGTTATAATCTCCCAAACCAAATGCTGATATCCACAAACAAAGGAAATTTGACATTAATTACACCCTAAATTTGTGAATTTTAACGCATAAAGCCAGATTTTTGGTCATTTGGCATTCACTGTTGGGATAAGGTGCCATTAACCTTGTAAATCCCATTATTGTATTATTCCATTTATTATTTTGTAATTACCCATAAGGGATGTACTAGTTTCATTGGTAGTGGTGAAAATTATTTATTGTCCACGGTAATTATAGAGTTATTGCACCGGTAAGTGCCAGAGTTATTGATGGTAGTTACGGGATGTCATTTACTATGGTAAATGGTAATTGGTCAAGGTGGGGTGCCCATGTGGAGAATCTACTATTTTTAGCTTGAATGATGCGTGTCATAATGTTTGGTGGGTACATGTATAGAATCTATGACAGCTACAAGTTGTCATAAGATTCTATGACACTATGACACATATGACAGTTATTAATGTGTTGTAAGTTACCATGTTTAGCCCTAGGCACCTATCTTAGGAAGATTCTTTTTTAGTGGTATCTGTGACAGTTATGACGCATCATAAGATGTTGTAAGTGGCTATTATTGGCCCTAGGTACCCAAGTTTGCATGGGCATCTTTTGCCAAGTGTAGGATGCATTTATGACAACATTTAATGCTTGCATGTAGGGAAATCTTGGAGAGAGAAAGTGGACGCTTATCTTGAGGGTTTGCAAATTCTATATAAACCATGGCATAGTAGATGAGTTGTATAACAATTTACATGTATCTAGGTTCTGTCAGAGTGAAGGTTAAAGGACAGAGGAAGTGAATGTATTTGTAATCTCCTTTTGTGAAGATAATACAACTTGGCCTCTTTTCTTGGTGGATTTTTTTACCTGAAAGGGTTTTCTCCATGTTAAACACTTATGTTATGTGCTTCATTCTGCTTCTAGTATATTTTTGTATTATGGGTTTATTTTTTGTGATGCAATCTCCATCTCTAATACTCTGTTAAAGATCATTAAATATTCATTTGAATTAGATTTTTGTTGAGTAGTTGTGCTTTCATTTCTAGCATTTGGTGTTAGAGCCTGGCCAACTTTGACTCTTGGGTGGTAGTGTGGAAGTTGTAGCTACAGTGGGAGATTTGGTTGTGTTTGTTTTGTAGATCTTGAGTTGTTATTATGGCCACATCCACCGTTGCATCAACCTCTCATTTGGACATTGAGAAGTTCAATGGAACAGGGTATGAGTTGTGGAAGCTGAAAATGGAGGATTTTTTGGAAGAAAAAAACTAGTGGTTGGCTGTCCAAAAAGAGAAGAAAATCGATGATGTCTCTCCAGATGAGTGGGATAGACTAGATAATAAGGCACGAGGAACCATCTATTTGTGTCTTTTAGACTCTGTCCTGTTGAATGTCACAAAGGAAGAAACCACACATAAATTGTGGAATTGGTTGGGTGAGATTTACCAAGCCAAAAGTATGGTAAATAAACTCTATTTAAAACTGTTAAGAGAAAATTGGATTCAAATGAATAATCAATATAATCAAATATCAAGATACCCAAAACTCAATGAAATGGTGAACAAAAAAGATTCAAGTAAACAATGAACAAATAACAAAGCAAACCTCCTTAATTTGTAGCTTCCATTGATCGCCTATCACAATTGATCTTGCATGTATGAAATAGGGCCCTCAGAGAGTGCAGTTCCTTTCTATGCTTCAAGAATGTCAATTGAGAATGGCTATGATAATATCGCCATGAAGATGAGCTTCACAATGATGGTAGTAGTGCGTAATAATGAATGTGATCACAAGCAATGAAGGAATTGGTGCCAAAGGTGCACTGTAATTCCTACAGAGTAACAATACTTAAAGCTTGGATTATTAGAATGGAAGAATGAGGTTCAATTTATAGACTTGGGAAATAAGAGATCAATGGTATAGAAGACTTGAGAAGATCAACGATTAAGAATAGTTGAGGTACATGCAACGAATAAGAAGAGGACATGTGTCTTTCTTTCTTTTGCATGAGAGGATTTGCTAAGAATAGAAGAATGAGTTAAAGCATTTAAAAGAATATAACAATTAGTTAGGTGATTTAAAACAAGAAGAATAGATTTGCGTGAGAATAAGAAGATATTTTGCTTTATTAAATATTAGGAATATTTAATTGCATGTGCACAAAGCTTGAATTAGATTTAGAGATAACTAAATTTAGAAGAAAAAGCAACTTAAATAAATAATTGATTTATTTAAATTTAGAGAAGATATTATTGGAAGAAAGCAATTAAATAATTGGAATTATTTAATTTAGAATGATTTTAGAAGAATAAGAATATAAGAAAGCAATTTAAATAAATAAATATATTTAGTTGTCTGTGCATGATTTGGAAGAATAAATAAAATATTTGATTACATTTTATTTTTGGAGATTGAGGGGATTTAAATAAATTTGATTTGATTTATTCAAATTTGGAGGAATGATTTGATTTAATTAAATAATTGAGAATTATTTAATTGTTTGGAAGAATTTAATTAAATAAAAGGGTTTTATTTAATTTTGACCTTAGAAGAGATAATTAAATATTTTGATATTTAATTAATTTAGAGAAATGTGAATCGTGTCATTTTTAGGCGTATACATGTTGACCCATTTTTTCCTCTGACAAGAGCCAAACAATCAACCTGGTATTTTCCTTGAAAATCCTTTGGAAAATGTTCCTATAAAGCTTAAAGTGCCAAATTTCCTAGAAGTCTTGCCTAAAAAAAACCTTACCATTGGAAAGAGCTTGAAAAAATAGGCAGGTTTGTTTTTTACATCACCTTGAAATTCGGCCAAATAAAGAAGTTATTGATGGTCAAAGTTTTGGTCAACATACAGTTCAAATATACATTTGGTGGGCTTGCAAATCCCTATCGGCCTTAGAAAATAATGAAAAAAGGCCAAGTTATGTACATTTCATTTGTATATCAGGCTTTGAAAGTGCATATACAAACAGGGAATCTTTCACAGATTCTCAAAATATTCCCAGTTTGTATATAGGGTTGCATGGGGATATACAAAGTGCAATGTATATTTAACTTGTATATTCGCATGTATAAAGAAATATGCAAAGGAATATACAAGGTAAAAGATGCATTCAAGGAATATTCCTTCAAGTATTCTTGGTTTGTATATCGGGTGGCATAAGGTTATACAAGGTAAAATGTATTTTTGGCTTGTACATTCGCTTGTACAAGCGAAAAGATACAATCAATCATATGCATTGCAGGAAGATTCCATTAAGATTCCCTGCTTGCATATAAAGGGTTTGTATATTTGAGTTTGTATATTTGCAAATACAAGGGTGCAGATATACATTTGCTACAGTGCCGGCGGGACATACAAGAGGTGGGGCCCGCAGGTTCAAATGAGATTGCATGCAAGATAAGGTTTGCATATCGGTTATACATTCCTGGAATATTCCGTAAAGTATTCCCACTTGTATATTCAAATATACAAGCCGATATACAACGGCCAAACATACAAATGTGTTTGTATATCTCCGATATACAAAGAGTTTTGCAAGGTTTAACATACAAATGCAGTGCATAGAGGAATGTATATTGCTTTGTATGTTCGCACATACAAACTGAAAGATACAATCAAAGGTATGCATTCAGGGAATATTCCTTCAAAGATTCCCTATTTGTATATAAGGGGTTTGTATGTTGTGTTTGTATGTTCGCACATACAAGCTGATATACAAAGCTAACATATACAGTCCGGACCTGATATAAGTTTCAATCTGTTCTACGTTGTTTTCGGGTCGCCATGTTTGAAAGGTGTTTGTATGTTTTGACATACAAAGGAACAGATACAAAGACATATGCAAGCTAGATTTCAAAAATGCTTCCGATCTGCTTCATAAAAGGTTTGGAATCTGTGGCTTGCATGTATGTGGTGCTTGTATATTGAGATATACAAGTCAGAATATACATGAGAAAGTGATACAAGCTGGACCCGGCAAAACAATGAAATGCAGCTAATGGTGTTTTAAGGTCCACAGCTTGTATTTTGCATATGCAGAAGAGGACATCAAGTGGTAGGGGGCCCGCATATACAAGGGGGCTTGTATGTATATGCAATTTTGAAAATACAAAGGATATACAGGGGCCGATATGCAAAGCACCATGTATGTGCAAAGGAGTTGCAGAATGAATTTTTGAATGCCGATTCAGGTGCCAAGATGCAGCGATATACACAGAGATGCAATGCAGTATATATAGGTGGTTGACCAGATATTTGACCGCCTGTATCTCCTCCATTTTGGTGAATTTTGACATGCTTCAAGAGGCAAAGATGCATGTTTTTGTCCCCTCTTTCTTTTGGCAGGGTTTTTAGGAGCTTTTGTCATTTTTCAATTTTTAGATCTGGAAATGCATATTTCAACGACGACTTTCAGCAGATGAAGATATTCTTGGGGCATTCATTGTTGCACCAAGATTAGGTAGCTCTCATTGATGACAAAAATATCTTCCCACCGTCTTATCTTCAGTTTGACAATGTGGCTGCTACATTAAAGATTGGAGAATTTCTCTACACACCTGTCCCAGATTTTTCAACACCATAACTGATGCAATTGGACAGTCTTTATGAGATATTTTTCTGTCCCAACTCTTAGAGCGAATTTTGTAATCGATTGAGGCAAAATGAAATGATATATATACATGTAAAAACAAATGTATTGGGGGTTGGTTGTTCTTCTGGGCTATTCTTTGTAATGGCTATTTGGCCTCTATGATCAATATAAACTGGTATTTTTGCCTCTCTCTTATTATTTTTTGGCCTGTGTCTGCTCTTCTGGACCTCTCTAAATTAATATGGGTCTGTGTAATGTCTTTCCAGCTATGAGATTATTACTGTGTCTATTCAGTTGCAGCCAAACACATTTAAATCTGGTGTATCACTTAGTTTATTTCAACATTTCTTTTCAGCATTCCTTCTAACCCTTTTCCTAGCAAGCATTAGCACTAGGTTTAGATGAATTTCTTTGAGCATTAGGCTTAGAGAGAGGAATCCGGCCTTCTCCAGAGGTTTGATCTCATTTTGCAAGGTCCCACACTTCGAGATCAATCCATGTTATTCTAGTTTGCAGAGCTTTAACAGTTTCATGCAAGGGTGCAAAACTGGGTGATAACAATACATTTTGCCCCTCTTTGATGCAATGCAGTTTACGGCGTTGCTTCAAAGAATAAATAGTTTGATAATGATACATGCCCCAGTTTGCCCCTGGTATAGATTATGATGATAGGATGCCCCCTCGGGAGATTGGACGGGAAGAAGGTAGAAGGCGTGAGACGGACAATCTCACGAAGAAGGATGAAGAAAGAGTTGAATGATACATGATGAAAGATAGAATGATAACACACACAAGCAAGTAAGCAAGTATGCACAAATGATACAAGAACAAACAAGGTATTGCCCCTGTCAAGCGATAAACCATCGATATATTGATAATGATATACGACAGTGTTGTCATGGTGGGGGACAATATATCCCTAGACCAACACGACAGGTGTGTTGTCATGGCAAGGAATAATATATCCCTAGACCAACATGGCAGGCGTGTTGTCATGGCGGGGAACGATAGATCCCTAGAGCAACACGAAGGATAGTGTATGGTTTCAGGAAATGAAACCTATCGTGTAAGACGCATGTGTTGGTCTAATTTTGACAATGTTACATCCTATATAAGACAATTGATTGATTAACTGATCGAGTTGGTTTACGACCAGACAAGGATCAAGACCACTAAGTGCAATTGGATAATTTGACAAGATTGACTTTGACTTGATTGTTATGGATTAAGGATGGACCTGCATTTGGATCACTGCTCGGATTGACTGGATTGAGAAGAATGGATCACGACGATAGATAGAATTTTGATCGATAGAAGAATGACTCGACAGAAGAACTCACAAGCTTCATTTTGTATTGATACTCTGCATTGTTTGGATCTTTTATTGCATGAGATATGGATGTATGGATGTATAATGGATGTATGATGGATGCTTTGCTTTTGACATCTTGATGGTGCAAGTATTTTGAAGTGCTTATTTCATCATTGGGCTTTTTTTTTGGTACTTTTTTGAAATATTGTAAGTTAATGCAAGCATCTAGGTATAATTGAACCAAGATGACCTATGCATTGCTTACATGGATTTTGATTTAGCAAGTTAATACAAGCATCGAGGTATGATTGAACCGAGATGACCTGAGTATTTCTTGCGTATCAACAGTCAAGGATTTCTCGTTCATGTTAGACCTTTGATGTCCTTAATGATCTTTTGCCGATCATGTCTTTAGACAAGGCTTCACATTACTAAAGTTTAATCCACAAACAACAAACAACGAAAATAATCATGCCCCCATCATAGGATCTCTAGCTTTTGGCATCCTTGAGTAGCATAGAAAGGCATGATAGCAAAAATCAAGACTTTGTATATTAACCATGTTTCCAATCCACAAAACATATTTGAATTTAGATGTGTTTGTTTCTTTCCATAATTTGGGTAAAATCATTTAGAGGGTCTTAGGAGTTTGTTTGCTTTGCGTTGGATAGGTTAATGTCCTGCATCAGGATTTTTGCTTCAAAAGAGCAGGTTTTGCTTGTACTTACTTGCCTGGTGAGAAGATTCCACAATCTTTATTCGTGAGACAGACCCTAAGGGACTAACCTAGTGCCTCGAGGGCTCATTGCTGCATGGCCTTGCCTACGTGACGATGCAGAGACAACGTAGTTCAGGGTAAACCCTAATGGACCTAAGATATGGATCTGATGAGACACGATATGGAACAAATATGGATCAGACATGGAACATATATGGATCAGATAAGACACGACATGGAACAGATATAGATCAGATAGGACATGATATGGATCAGATAAGACATGATATGGAATAGATATCGATCAGATAAGACATGATATGGAATAGATATGGATCAGATAGGACACGATATGGAATAGATGATATCGATGACAAGGAAACACCATGGATAGGTAGATGTACTGGTGATAAAGAATGGAACGGGTAGGTATGAGGATGGGCAATAGTGGATAGAAGGAAATAAGGATGTGATCTCCAAGGACTATGTCGCATAAGAATAACATGCCCCATCGTAGGTAGAATACTTAGGATTTTTCATGACAAAGCTTACGATGATAGGAGGATGAGAGGTTAATGAAGGATTTGCATGGTTTGGAGGGATAAGGTATGTCAAGAGACATCTAAAACATTTGTCAACATCATGCCCCCAATCTTTATCAAGACCAAAGAAATAGAGGAAAGGAGTATTAGGATGGATAGACTGGACAATATAGGTAGGTAATGGCTAGAAGGATAGGATAGGAAATGGTATGGAAGGAAACTGATAGGAGAAGAGTGACAGGCTGATGAGACAAGGTGTCCCCAAGTGTACATGACATAGAAGATCAACTTACACATGATGCCTGTTTGCCAGGTTTTCATCATGGTACTTATCCAAGGCGCCTGTTTGCCAGATTTTCACCATTGGACAAAGGGATTTTTCTTTACTTTTTTCATTTTTTCATTTTTTTTTTTTTGGATAGGAGAAGGTGGAATATGGAAGAGAGGGACCCGAGTGCCTGGTTCTATGAAAGGTGATAGTCCCACTAGAAAGATGTCATCGCATGGACCATGTCGAGTGCTCTCATAGATGTTGGTAGGAGATTGCATGACAGTGAGATGGAGAAGGTAGATAGCGGATTGTAGAAGGTGCAATAGTGGATGATGATGCAGAATATGGAGGGAAGGCTTATGCAAAAGCATTGACCATAGGAATAGGATGAGGAAGACATGTAGGATAATAGTGGAAGGAAGGGGAGATGGAGGTATATGGAAATGTTTGTGGGATGGAAGGGAATCGTGACCAACAGTTGCACATACCGAGATAAACATTGAAGCTGGTGATGGGAAAGTAGTGTAGGAAGCAACAGAGACTTTTGCTTGTGGATGAATGACTTAGGCATATAGAGATCCTCATAGACTGAGTATTTTTCTGATTTTTGCTTGTCATGTGGGATGGAAGAATTGGAGACTTTTGGATGGAAAGGGAGAAAGAGGATGGTTGAGATTCTTGAGAGGTAGATGCCTCATGTAACTTGAGGGCTTTTTGCTTAGGTACCCAAGCCATTTTGTTTTTAGATAGTACCTGTGAAGGTATGGGCTGGGGTGTATGTATCTTTTGTGCAACTTTTGGAGTAATCATTTGTCCGATGCGGACGCACACCTTTTTCAGCTTGGTGTATAGGTGTGTGGGTGTATGCCCCTCTTGAGAAGGATGCTTCTTTGATTCTTGACTTTTGTATCCTAGGTCATGAGGACTCTTAGGATTTTTGACTTTAGGGGTAGAGGTATCCAGATTTTGGCTGGTGAATTCTCTTGAGATGGTGGAAGTTGAGTTTGAGGAAGTTCTTGTTTAGACAACACGTGCATTGGTTGGTCATGATTGGGATTGTTAGAGGATTCACAGATGGATGGATAAGGTGTTGGAAGAAGTGGTGGTAAAATTCATGGAGGGATATTATGAGTTGGAAGTAGCGAAGGTAGATTGGATGGTGGAAGGTGTATGGCCACATGCTTTTGACGATTATAGGATGACGGAGGTGGAATGGCGACATATGTTTTGGGGACATGATAGGGTTTGCGATGAAAAGTGGGGAATTTAGGAGTGGAGGAAGTACCAACATCTTAAGATTGTTCACCTTGGGGTGTGTGTCCAAGGCCATATGAAGGAGGAGGAATATTGACATGGAAGGGCTCCAAAATACTTTATTCGTGAAGGCCTAGGCCTTTACCTTGATAGTTCATATGTTGGAGTATGCGGTGGACAGTGGGATTATGTGTAGGTGGAACACTAGACACAAGTTCCTTATTGGATGAAGAAGGTGGGATAGAGGATAATGGTAGCTGGTGTTCTAAGGAGGAACACTCATGAATGAAGGTGGTAAGACCAAGGATATATGATGGGGGATTTGCAGCATGGTAGATAATGGATGGCGGAGGAGTATTTTTGGTTTGATCTTCTATGCTTGCTTTGGAGGAAAGTATCTTATCAAAGGAAGAGGAAGTTGTTTAATCTTGGATAAGACTAGATGGGGTTATAAGCTCAAGACCATGGAATGCATAAAGTGGGCTAAGAGGATCATCATAGTCTGTTTGATCATAGATAGGCTATTGATCATAGATGGCATCTTGATCATAGATAGGCTTTAGCGTGATGGAATTAAGGTGCTCTTGTATATGTTCTTCATCAATGATAATATCTTGATCATGGAAAGGATATAGGCCATGGAGAGGTTGGAATTTGATCTCTTGTTCATGTATAGGATCAAGTTGCTCATGGATAGCATCTTCATCAAAGGTAGTATCTTGATCATAAAAGAGATATAGGTTATGAATGGTTTGAAATTGGACTTCTTGCTCATGTATAGGTATAGGATCATCGAAAAGATAAGGGTTATGTAAGGGTCGGATGGGAGTGCTTTGATCTTGATTTAGACAAGAGGTTGATGTTTCTGCATGTTCTAAAGTGTGCTCTTGACATAACTCTTGATGTGCTTGAATTGAAGTAGAGGTAGAGGACTCTTGGATAGGCTCTTGGTCAACAACATAAAGGTGCGATGGACCTTGACCTTGGTGCATGGTAGGAGGTTCTTCAATATGCTCAAGGGGTTGCAGGTTACATGAAGGGGTTGCAGGATTTGACATGTTTGAAGACTCTTTGATAAGGTCAAGGACTAGAATTTGGGGATACGGTTGACTTTCTACTAGTAGCCCTTGGATCATGTCATTGGTACGTGCATAGGTAGAGGAGTGAGGTAATGAATGAGTGGATTTGGAGTTCTCCATGGTAGGATTAGTATGCTTTGGGCCATGTGTTCTAGGAGATGGCGAAGGAGGACTAGTAGACAGAGTGGTCTACGATTTATAACTTGAGGTGGTGCTTGCCTTGTCATGAGCATCATTAAGACAGGAAACAAATGTATGAGTTTGGGGCAAGGTGTAGCTAGTACTAACGCGTTCAGCTTGTAATATTGTCATTTCTTGTTGTATGACTTGGAGTTCTTGAGCAACTGCTATACGATCTTGGGGCGAGGTGTCGAAGTCTAATTGCTCTTGTAGGTATTGGAGTTCTTGAGCTTCTAATTGGTTTGACATTTCAACAAAAACTGACACAAGACTAAAATGGGTACCTAGAAAACCTAAAATTTTTCTCTCAAAGATTGTGTAAGTGCTCACTATCATGCATGCGCCAGAACAGATGCACTGCGAAAACTAGTAAATGCGTTGGAAGTCAGGACAGATGCGTCACACTGGTAAAAAAGTAGAAGTGTTGTAACAGATAGTAAAAGTACTGCAAGTTAGTATAGATGCACCGTAGGTTGGTACAAATGCGCAGCAACAGAGGACGGATGTGCCGCTCTGGTTTTTCTCAGTATTTTTGCAATTTTTAAAAAATTTTCTAATGTTTTTGGTACTTTGGTTGCAAGAAGGTCTTTCTGATCTGATTTTCTAAAATTATGGCAAGAAGACACAGCAAACACAAAGAATATTTTTATGATTTTTTTTTGTGATTTTTTTGACTCTTTTTGGACTAAAAAGAAAGCAAGTACAATCCTAGGCTTCAAATGGATTACATGGATTTTTGGCCACTAGAACAAAGGATGAGTAATAAAGGCAACTGTTTGAGTGGTTATACATGCGGTAACACTACTCTCCATTATTGAGTCTCCCAGCTTGCAAGGGTTGCGCCTTGGAGGGTTTTGGGGGAGGTTGGCTGTCGGTATAACACAACTACACTCGTTGTTTGAAGCTTTCTCTCCAAACACAATTTATTTATAGTGGCTTGAAAGGGCTTGGCGTCTAGCTTGTTACCACTTAGGGTCGTTCCTACTTGGATGAACGGTATCCAAGTGCAGGCCCCTCTAAAGGAAAAACATATGCGAAAATGATATGTCTGGCATTTTGGTCACCCAAGATAGGAGAGAGCATAGGCCTAGTATCATTCCCAAAGTAGAGAATACAGTGGTTCTTTTCCCCTAGTTAAAATGAGAAAAACTAGATGAGTTATCTACTTAGGCAAGCACATAATTTTGTTAACTCTGAAGTGATAACAAGATAGTAATGGTTCAGTTTTACCAAGATAGCAATGGTTCAGTTTTACCAAGATAGCAATGATGTGTTCAATTTTATCCCAGATAGCACGAATTGTTAACTTTGAAGTGATAATCAAGATAGCAATGGTTCAGTTTTACCCAGATAGCAATGATGAGTTCAATTTTATCTAGATAGCAATGAGTTGTTAACTTTGAAAAGATAGCAATATAGCAATGATTCAATGATATGCAAGAGAGCAATGATTCAAATTACCACTTTCGTAGTTAAAACTATGTGAGATTTGCATGAGCATCCATTTTACTTTCCCGTTAGAAATCAAAGTGTGAGCTAACAAGTGAAACTATATGAATCTAAACCAGTACCTAGCCTGCAAGTGGATCCAAGAATATTCCTGCGAAGAAGTGTTAGCATTAGTAAAACCACAAGAAAACTCAAAAAGTCAATGTCAGAATCAGATGTGCAGGTACAGAGCTCATATGCGTAGAAACAGAGGTCATATGTGCAGTTTTACAAATGCGCAGATTTAGAGAGCATATGCGCAGAAACAAAGGTCATATGTGCAACTTTATAGATGTGTTGAATCATAGGACATATGCACAGCTTTACAGATGTGTTGAATCAGAGGACATATGCGCAGAAAGAATGATCAGATGCGTTGAAACAACATTCTAAAAATTCACTGCAAAACAGATGCACTGCAGGATGGAATAGATGCACTACAAGATGGAACAGATGCGCTGCAGGATGGAACAAATGTGCAGAATCAGTAAATGCACCGTATCAGAGGTCAGATGCATTGAAACAAAGACTGTATGTGCTGAAATAATAGATGCACCGTATCAAAGGGTAAATGCATCGTAACAGAGTCTGTATGAGCCGAAAGGATGTATGCGCTGGAACAGACAGTATATGCATGTTAGAATGTGTCAGATGCATTGTTTCCTCATATGTACGACTTTTTAAAACACAAAAACTTAGTTTTTGGGTTAAATTTGGGGCTAGGCCCCACGATGGGCACCAAAAATGTTAAGGGAAAATTAGATTCAAATGAATAATCAATATAATCAAATATCAAGATACCCAAAACTCAATGAAATGGTGAATAAAGAAGATTCAAGTAAACAATGAACAAACAACAAAGCAAACCTCCTTAATTCATAGCTTCCATTGATCGCCTATCACAATCGATCTTGCATGTATGAAATAGGGCCCTCAGAGAGTGCACTTCCTTGCTATGCTTCAAGAATGTCAATTAAGAATGGCTATGACAATATCACCATGAAGATGAGCTTCACAACGATGGTAGTAGTGTGTAATAATGAATGTGATCACAAGCAATGAAGGAATTGGTGCCAAAAGTGCACTGTAATTCCTGCAAAGTAACAATACTTAAAGCTTGGATTATTAGAATGGAAGAATGAGGTTCAATTTATAGACTTGGGAAAGAAGAGATCAACGGTATAGAAGACTTGAGAAGATCAACAATTGAGAACAGTTGAGGAACGTGCAACGAATAAGAAGAGGACATGTGTCTTGCTTTCTTTTGCATGAGAGGATTTGCTAAGAATAGAAGAATGAGTTAAAGCATTTAAAAGAATATAACAATCAGTTAAGTGATTTAAAACAAGAAGAATAGATTTGCATGAGAATAAGAAGATATTTTACTTTATTAAATATTAAGAATATTTAATTGCATGTGCACAAAGCTTGAATTATATTTAGAGATAACTCAATTTAGAAGAAAAAGCAACTTAAATAAATAATTGATTTATTTAAATTTAGAGAAGATATTATTGGAAGAAAGCAATTAAATAATTGGAATTATTTAATTTAGAATGATTTTGGAAGAATAAGAATATAAGAAAGTAATTTAAATAAATAAATTTATTTAGTTGTCTGTGCATGATTTGGAAGAATAAATAAAATATTTGATTACATTTTATTTTTGGAGATTGAGGAGATTTAAATAAATTTGATTTGATTTATTCAAATTTGGAGGAATGATTTGATTTAATTAAATAATTGAGAATTATTTAATTGTTTGGAAGAATTTAATTAAATAAAAAGGTTTTATTTAATTTTGACCTTAGAAAAGATAATTAAATATTTTGATATTTAATTAATTTAGAGAAATGTGAATCGTGTCATTTTTAGGTGTATACAAAAATGAAAAATTGTTTTCCATGAAAATAAGAGAGGGTGATTCAGTTGTAGAGCATTTAAATTCATTTAATTTGTTGTTGAGTTAGCTTGCATTAGTAGATGTTGATATTAGTGAGGAAGATAAATGTATCTTACTTATTTGTTCTTTACCTGAGTCTTGGGAGAATGTTATCTTGGCTATCACTGCTAACCTCATAGATCCCAAATTGGATGCCCTTGTTTCAGTTCTACTATCACAGGAATTGAGGAAGAAGAGTTCGAATAGTTCAGGGGATGCTCTCAGTGTCAGGGGAAGGTCTAGGGAAAGAGGACTGAAAGGAGATCAGAAAGGGGCTAAGGACAATTCCAAGGGTTGATCTAAGACTCCTGGGAAGAAGAATAGAGTTAAGTGTTAGAACTATGGTAAAAGGGGACATGTAAAGAAGGAGTACAGAAACCCAAAGAAAGAGTGGGAGAGTGCTTTAGATAAGTCCTCAAATGTAGGTGAAGATGTTTTACTCTTTGCATTTAATGTTGTTTCTAATGATCATTGGTTGCTTGACTCAAGATGCTCATTTCATATGACCCCGCATAAGGAATGACTTTCTACATATGAAGAGTATGATGGAGGTAACATCTAGCTTGGAGAGAACTCTACATATCTAATAGTTGGGAAAGGCAACCTACTATTGTGTTTCAGTGATGGGAGGAACTCTACATATTTGATATGTAGATATGCATGGTTGTAGATTCGTGAGAGGGAACTTGGTGGTAGAGAAGGGGAAGAGATTGGGAAACCTATTCAAGCTTGAAGCCACTACAATTTGTAATGCCTCCTATGTATCTAAGCCCAGTACTGAAAATACATGTATGTTGTGGTACCGTAGATTGGGTCACACAAGTAATAATGTTTTGAAAACTATTAAGAATAAATATTTGTTGGATAGTTTCTCTTATTCTGATGAGCACTTTGATTTCTATGAGCATTGTGTGTTTGGTAAACAAAATAGAAAATCATTTCCTTTAGGAAGCAATAGAGCAAAAGAAAAGTTAGAAATTATTAATACGGATGTGTTTGGACATGTGGATAATGAATCTATCAGAAAATCTTGTAAAATTGTTACTTTCATTGATGATGTGTCCAGATTTACTTAGATTTATTTTATGAAACACAAATCTAAAGTTTTGACTAAGTTTAAGGAATTCAAAGTCTTAGTAAGAACCAATCAGGTTTGAAGATAAAAATATTAAGATCTGAAAATGGAAGGGAATATTTCTCTAAGGAATTTGATGAGTTTTGCAAGCATGCAGGTATTATCAAACAAAAGACAACTCTATATACACCACAACAAAATGGTGTTGTAGAAAGGATGAATTGAACAATTATGGAAAGAGCCATAAGTATGTTGAGTGATGCACAGTTGGATAAATGCTTTTGGGCAAAGGCTGTGTGTACTTCTTGCTACTTAATAAACATATCTCCTTGTAAGGCTCTTGATTCGACACCTTATGAAGTGTGGATAGGTAAGAAACCTTTTGTTTCACATTTAAGGGTTTTTGGCTATGAGGCTTTTGTTCATGTGCCTAAGGAAAAGAGATATAAGTTGGATCCAAAAGCTGAAAAGTGTACATTCATTGGATATGGTGATAATGCCAAAGGTTATAAGATTTGGAATCCACTATCCTATAAGATTATCTAATCTAGAGATGTTATTTTTATGGAACTTAGAGCTATTTCTGAACCTGAGCAGCCAAAAGAAAAAGATGAAAAGGTAAAGAGAGTGCACTTTGATTTAGAGCAACAAGATGCACCTCAAGAAGAATAGAATGATGGATTGGGGGTGAAGAAGAAGAAGATTCAAGTAGTTTTGATGAAGACAAGTCTGTTGTTACAGAAGAAGTTGGTACAGATGATCATGCAAAAGAACAAGTTGAGACTCTTACTCCACCCTTGAGGAGATCCACAAGACAATAGAATCCAGTTGACATGTATAGCCCACCAGATTTCCATTGTGTATTTACTTTATTGAGTACTAATGACGAGCCTAGATCGTACAGGGAAGCTATTCTTTCAGATGATAGCAAGTCTTGGTAGTTAGCCATGCAGGAGGAGATGATGGCTTTAGATTCTTGTAACACCTAGGATCTTGTTCATTTGACAAAAGGAAGAAAGGCCATAGGTTGTAAGTGGGTCTTCAAGAAGAAGTTTGGAGCAAATGAGACATTAGAAAAGTACAAGGCTAGACTGGTAGCCAAGGGCTACTCCTAGAGAGAGGGAGTTGATTTTGGTGAGATATTCTCTCCTATTGCTAAATTGAATTCTATTAGATTTCTTTTATCCATTGTTGTAACTTATGATTGGGAGATTGAGAAAATGAATGTTAAGACTGTGTTCTTGCATGGAGATCTTGAGGAAGGAATGTATATGCAACAACCTACAGGTGTTGAGGTAAAAGGAAAAGAACATTGGGTTTACAGGTTAAAGAGGTCACTTTATGGTTTGAAACAGTCCCCCAGAATGTGGTATCAAAAGTTTCATTCATTTGTGTTGAAATTGAGTTTTGTTAGAAGTGAGGAGGATCATTGTATTGATGATTCTATACTGGTTATTGTATTGTATGTTGATGATATTTTATTTTTCAGCAATACTAAGGGTATGATCAGTGAGCTTAAAGCCCAACTTTCAGGTGCATTTGATATGAAGGATCTTGGTGCTACTAGGTATATTCTGGGAATGGAGATTAGAAGGGACAGAGGTAACATAAAGCTTTGGTTGTCACAAAGTAAGTATGTGAATACCATTTTGCAGAGATTTAGTATGCAAGACTATAATCCAATTAGAGTTCCTTTACCCATTGGTACTAAGATTTCATTAGATATGTGTCCAAAGATTGAGGATGATCTTGAGGACGTGTCTAATTTGCCATATGGTAGTGTTGTAGGGAGTTTGATGTATGCAATGGTTTGCACTAGGCTAGATATTGCCTAAGCAGTGGGAGTTTTGAGCAAATTTATGTCTAACCCTGGTAGACAACATTGGAATTATGTGAAGAGGGTGCTTAAATATCTTGTAGGTACTCTTGATTATTGTTTGGTTTACTATGGTACTAATAGTGTTGATGAATCTCTGGACATATAGGGTTTTGTTGATGCAAATTGGGCAGGTGACTTGGATAGTCGAAGGTCCACTAGTGGCTATGTGTTTACTTTGTTTGGAGGAGTAGTGAGTTGGATGAGTAAGAGGCAGCCCACAGTTGCTTTGTCCACCATATAAGTAGAGTATATGGCTGCTACTCATGTCTCTAAGGAGGCAGTTTGGTTGAGGAGACTGTGTACAGGTATTGGTTTTGATTGTAGGATCATTCAGATTGGTTGTGATAGCCAGAGTGCTATCTGTTTGGCCAAGAATCCTATGTATCATGCTTAGACTAAGAATGTTGATGTTCAGTATCACTTTGTTCGAGAGCTGATTGCAAATGGACATATTGAACTGAAGAAGATAGACACTTAGGAGAATGTTGTAAATTTAGTGGCCAATTAGCCTGTGAGTACAGAGAAGTTTGTGTGGTGCAGAGAGGCTATGGGCCTTGTTTCTAGTGCTTGATTATTTTTCATACTATTTTCCTATGGGTTGATTTAAAATGTATAATGTAAAGTGGGAGAATGTTGGGATAAGGTGCCATTAACCTTGTAAATCCCATTATTGTATTATTCCATTTATTATTTTGTAATTACCCATAAGGGATGTACTAGTTTCATTGGCGGTGGTAAAAATTATTTACTGTCCACGGTAATTACGGAGTTACAGCCCTGGTAAGTTCCAGAGTTACTAGTGGTAGTTACGGGATGTCATTTACTATGGTAAATGGTAATCGGTCAAGTTGGGGTGCCCATGTGGATAATCTACTATTTTTAGCTTGTATGACACATGTCATAATGTTTGGTGGGTGCATGTAAAGAATCTATGACAACTGCAAGTTGTCATAAGATTCTATGACATTATGACGCATATGATAGTTATTAATGTGTTGTAAGTTTCTATGTTTAGCCCTAGTCACCTGTCTTGGGAAGATTCTTTTTTAGTGGTATCTATGACGATTATGATGCGTCATAAGATGTTGTAAGTGGCTATTATTGGCCCTAGGCACCCAAGCTTGCATGGGCATCTTTTGCCAAGTGTAGGATGCATGTATGACAACATTTAATGCTTGCATGTGGGGGGAATCTTGGAGAGAGAAAGTGGACACCTATCTTGAGGGTTTGCAAATTCTATATAAACCATGTCATAGTAGATGAGTTATATAATAGTTTACAGGTACCCAGGTTCTACCGGAGTGAACGTTGAAGGACAGAGGAAGTGAATGCATTTGTAATCTCCTTTGTGAAGATAATACAACTTGGCCTCTTTTCTTGTTGGAGTTTTTTACCTAAAAGGGTTTTCTCCATGTTAAACACTTGTGTTATGTGCTTCATTTTGCTTCTGGTATATTTCTCTATTGTGGGTTTATTTTCTGTGATGCAATCTCCATCTCTAATACTCTGTTAAAGATTGTTAAATATTCATTTGAATCAGATTTCCATTGAGTATTTGTGCTTTCATTTCTAACATTCACAAAGCATTCAAAATTTAAAATTACTGAGCTCCAGAGTTTTTACGTCAACTATTACATCAATCCAAACCCATAACACAATGGTACGAACATTTGACGACGAGCAATAAGAGGTGATCATACAATGAAGGTGCATGTTAAGACATATTTTAATCAAGTTAAAGTGCAGTAAACATGTATGTAATGATAAAACCCTAGTTTTGTTATTTTACAACACAATAAAAGGTAAATTCGCATTTAGGGTAAAATTTTGGCTGCATGTGCACATATTATGCTCTATAAATTGTAAATGTTAGGATATGAAGAAGACTAACTGGTAAGCTTGATGTGTTAAATACATTTTAAGATATGCACAATATGTAATTGCAGGATACAATGCAAGATCGAAAGAACAAAAGTGATGCAGAGTTCAAGATTCCTATGTTCTGAAGTCCTAGAGGCTGTGGCTTTCGATTCAGATGGGGACACTCACTCCAGAAACATCAGCATTGATGAATAGACAAACAAGTTGGAACATGGAGGTGGAAATCCCATCCTGTAGAACATATATAACTTAGGTATGTGGCATGCTAGAGTCTTTCCATATAAGACAGAGGCCATGGACTTGATCGTTGCATGTACGGAGGACTACAATAGTGATAACAGAAAGGTGGAAAAGGATGGTTGAGTATATGCAGATTTCTCTATCAAAGGAATTACAAAGGCATTCCAATTGCCTGTAGGTCGTAACTTGTTCAAGATAAATCTTGAGGATCTGGAAAATCAATACAAAAGTAAGATGACTGACTGCTGGAAGATAATGTTTTCATGCCAGAGAGAACAAGGTAGCAATATTAAGGCAGCAACAAAGATGTCAGTAAACTTATATAAATTCAACTTCACACCTAAAGCCCAATACATGATGGTTATGTTGAGAAGAATGACAGGGAAACCTAATGCAGACACCTTTGAGCCATGGATGTATGGGCTCATTAGGTTGGTGGAGACTTCAGACACCCAGGTTCAGTGGACATCACTCATTAGTGATAGGCCTTGATCAAAATATGAGGATGTTCAGAGGTAAATTGTGCCTTTTCTACATGACTTCATATGTGGTTTATGCACGCACTGCACAATCTTCATTTTTGTGGTTTACAGACGGTGGGTAAAGTAGGGAGAAACCTAGGAGACATGACCATTTGGGAGCATTATGCCCAACTGGGGAGAAAGTCCTCCTTTAAGAACAACAGAATAATAAATGCTTGCTTTATCATGCATTTATTTTGGCTAATGGATAATGATAGGGCAAAGAGGTTAAGCATTGAAGCTCAAGAAGTTATTGCAAGGAATGGAACTTGGTTCATCTAGTTCTCTACCTTCACCTACATCAGGATGGATGGATTTAGTGGGCAACATTTCATGTTGCCAAGGTACCCAACAGATAGAATCATCCTGTTAGAATTAACCAGGAAGATCATACCTGCATATGAGGCCTTTGTGAAGAGGAATAAGAAGGGTAATTTAAGGTTTCCTATGATCATCAGATGGTATTTGTGCCCTGACATCAATGCAACAAAGAATTCAGAGGCTGAGTTACATATGTTGAATTTACAACTTTTTCCATTGGCAAGGAAGTATGACCCCTATCAGAGAATGGAAAGGTTCATAACCAAGAAGCCAGTGCATCAGGTGCACTTGGAGGATTGCTGGGTAGATTGCCCAGATGATGTGGAGGTTAGAAGAAGAAGCTACTAAAGGCTAACATTAAACTAGATCTGAACATTGGACTATTTTGATGTTCCTCCACAATTGCATGAGGATGATGGCATGTTGATTTCTAGGGAGTATGAAGACAAAAGGATTTACAATGAGACCATCTCCACTCATGATTGGAGTCAACCAGAGGTCATCTCCATTAACCTAATTACAACCAGGGTCATGGAGTTAACAAAGAAGTGGGTAGATCAGTAGGTGGTTTCTTTGAAGGCCAAAGGAGTGGCAATAACTATAAACAAAAAGAGAAAGAGGTAGGAGCTGCCAGAAAATGAATATAATGACTTCTTGATCCACAAGAGGTAGACCTTGGAGACCAAGAAGGCCAAGCAAGCTTCATCAAAGGAAGCAGAGGACTTTACTGATAGTGGGATCACTATAGCCACAAGGCCATCCCCACAGAAGGAAGAGAATCCTGTCCCTACTGTCATAATAACCAAGAGGCAAATGGATCAACCTACACATGTAGAAGAGCCTACCTAGGTTATTTATCAGGATATGGAAGTAGATGAGGGTGAAATACCCTTGATAAAGAAAGGGAAAAGTTAGGATATATGGCAAGGAGCCAATATTCCAAAACAAAAAAGAGGACAAGCACCAGCAATGAGAGGCTCTACCAATAAGCAACTAGATGTCCTACTAAAAGGGCAAGGAGGTGAGGGGCTCACTAAGATGGAACATATGTTCGCCTCTCAGCAACATGTAGCAGAAAGAGATGGAAAATCTATGGTGCTGAACAATAAGAGGGATGTGGAGACAACACCCAAAAGTTTGCAACATGATGTCTCCATTCCTACTATTGTAAAGTTTAAAACTAAACTAGTTGAAGAGGCCAGAGAAGAAGAAAGAAAGAAAGTGAATGATCCTTCCTTGTCACTAGATCAAACTATTGATCTCATAGATGATGATGTGATAAGAGAGGTGACATCTAATCCTCTAGAGAGCTTGATAAAGAACACAACATTAACACCCCAAGGCATGCCACATGCACAAAAGAACATTAGAGATGAGGATGAAGTTGAAAATCCTGAGGCAGTGGCAGAAAACATTGGCCTAGATGGGTTAATAGGTAAGGTTACTAGCCCAACAATGACTGATTTGTCAAATGAATGGGCTAAAGAAGAGGAAAAATATAAAGCCATGGATGATGCACATAATGGTAATGATGATACAAGTGCAGACATGGACATCCACACAGAACTGCCTCCACAACATAATGTCTAGGAAAGTGAAGATGGACATACTGAGGATGAAGATAACAAACAACAAGTATTGACATCTAGACAAACAGGTCCAATGATCACATCTGGATCCCAGGATCCAAAAGATACAAAAAGGTTAACATCTGGACATGAAGGTCCATAGAGTAAGGGTGATGAGGAGAATATAGAAAAGGTGACAATGGGCGGTGATCAATATGTAGATCAAGATATCTAAGATCCTGGCCACCAAGAGGTTAACACAGGTAATCCTCAACTCCAGGATGATTGGCATGCACAGGAACAAAATGTAGAACCACATCAGGATATGCATGTTAATATAAATGAGCAAAATAAGGATGTCCAGATCAATGTGGCTATTGGTCCAAAGCTAAGGAAGGAAATACCAAAAGAGAAGGACATGACATCTGGAGATGCTGCACAAGACCATGCTTAGTAGCAAGTAAATAAAGAGGTTCCCACAGATGACCAACAACAACATGATGTGGATGAAGACATTTCAAAAGAGAGGAATGCAGATGTACAAGATGCTCACATTGAGCAAAGTGGCTAGCAATGGCCAACATCTAGTGCACCAAACTAGCTTGCACATGAGGTAAATCCACCTCCAGAAATTGATTCATCAAATTTTGACATTTCTTCATTATTTTTGCTTGAGGTTGCAAAACCCAAGCGCATGGTAAGAGCCACACCGGTAATATAGAGGGACCCAGTTTCAGGAAAGAGAACTGCCTAGATAACTGTGCCTATTGTGGACAAGGCAAAGGGAGAAATAAGTGCTAGCGAGTTCCAGATAACCATTGTGGACCTAGGACACACTAATGCTAAACAAGAGGGTCAGGAGAACAAGGAGAGTATAAATGCATTGATTGCCAGATTAAATAAGGCCAAGGCTAGAAATAAGGAGTATAAAGAGTAAATTGCTCAAATGCAGGGATTTATCAAGGGGTTGGTAGCACTAACAAATGTTCCTACTACAACCTCTGCATCCTTGGCAATAGTATCACAACAAGAAATAACTAGGCTAGATATGTAGAAGCATCAAGCCAATGTAATGAATAAGTGGTTTGAGAAATTTCTACAGGATGGGGAAGAAGTAGTTAAGATTTCATTTTCCAATTGGGACATGTTAAGTAACATCAAGAACAAGGCCGACAAATTGAAAAAGGAGATAGGCCAAAGGTTGATAAGGAGTGGTCAGGATCTGGTTACATTAAAAGGTATGAGGAAAACTAACATCAATATCCTCATGACTAAGAAGGTCTTGATGCCTCAATTCAAATGCTTCCTTAGATGGACACATGGTTCGAGGATATAAGATTTGAAATCAACATATTGAAGAGATGTAATTCAAAGGTAGCTGATATTGGTGTAAAGGCACATGATCTTTTTTCTGATGAGTTTACCATTTTGGAGATTTTGGAGAGCAAAGTTGAAGGCAAAATAGAAAATCAAGATGAAGATTTTGTAATAAACACATTCAAAGACAACTTTAGCTCTGCTATAGAGGACCCTATCCAACATTTCTCAGAGGACACTATTAATAAAGCTATGATCATGAGGTCCAAGATTGGTGCATACAATGATGAATTGGATAGTAGGACTAATAGGTGGATATCCTTGAAAGAATAATTGAAATCTCAAGAGCATGCAACTGAAAAGGCTAAGGTACAAAATAGAGGAGACATAAATAAGGCTCTTAGGGCATATGAGCTTATTCCAAGGCATTAGATGTAGGATAACAGAGGAACCATCTACAAATGAGGAATCAGATGGAAATGCAGAGTAAGGAGGTCATATTGACCAAGTCAAAGATTCAAAGAATATTCTAGAATGCCAGTTGTGTTCCACCAAATTGATTGCCAAAATGCAATCATGTGCCACATTTCATCCTGATTGAACTGATTATCTTGGGTAGATCTTGATCCTTAGATCTTTTGCAATCACATCCACTCCTTGTTCTATAAAAGGGGATGGATTACCATTTGTACATTATTAGGAGCTTAATTGAGAGAGAATTGTTGAGTTTTGTGAACACTAAGTATACTTTTGTGACTTAGCATTTCCTCGTGGTTCTTTCTCAAGACCAATTGTAAATATGCATACTTTGAATACTGAATGAAATAGAGATCCAAGTTACAAATTAATCATAAATCTTGAGTAATCTTTCATGGATGATATCTGTACATGTCACTATGGAGTGCTATGCTCTCTGAGGTGCATTTTAATTGGTGAATGTTGTTGTTATCCAATTCCTTTGAAGATTACCATCAACTGTGTGTAGTTGTGGAGTATCCTGGTGAAGCATGGTTTGATTTCATCTCTTTTCATGAAGTATTGAAATGTGCATATGGATCAATAGTCGAAACTCACTCATTTCAAATAATTTCAAATTTTCAGTTCACTTTCTTTTAATTTTCATTAATCATCATCATCAATTGCAAATATTGATAAATGATAAGAAAAATATAGTAAGTATGCATACATTCATAGATAATTGAACATCCTATGCATATTTGATAAAATTGCATGTAAGATTGAAAATATCATGCAAATACTTGGAAATAATGACAAAGAACATGAAAATATCAACTTATATGCATAATATTTAGAAGAATTTAAAATACAGAAGCAGAATCAAGTGAAGATTTGTTCAAATTTAAGTAAATTCAGAAGAACTAATCAAAGTTACATAAATCATCATGAACAATCTCAATTAGAGTAAAGATTAGAAGAATTGATCAAACTTAGGATAAATTCACATAAATATTTGCATATCCTGGTTAAAGATTGTAGGATTTGACATAATTTGTTGAGATTCATGCAGAACAGATGAAATAGAGTAAATACTCACATATCTAGATATAGATTAGATCAAATTTCATGCGTAAGGCCCCTGAATGATTAACAAAAAATTCACATCAAACCACTAAGTGATTATCAGAAGGTTATTTACTAACTATCAGAGACTTGGGATCACAAATTCATCCTGGATTTGTCATATCTTTCAAGAGGATAAAGGTTTGTTGTATGAATTTTTATCTCTGATAATATGATTAACAATTGTATCAACAGTTTTGGTGCTAGAAGTAGGGCTGATCACTAGAAATTTATGAGGATTTGTCATCTAGATGTACATTCTCACATTTTTTGCAAGGAAATATTTTGGAATTTCTTAGTATACTCCAGAGCTTTGAGTCTCCCACAAAGATCCGACTAGTATTCAACAATTTGAGGAACTTGATCGTAAATATCACGTCCCCATAGATATTTACCTTGATATTTATAGACAGTTGTCTGGATTGTCCAAGTTCAAGTTGAAAATTTGCATCCTCTACAAATATTTTGCAAATACCTCATCATTTGCGATAACTGTGCATAAATATCCACTTCTATGAAGGAATTACTCACATCTTTGTGACTTGATCCAGTCCAATATCCAGGTTTTACCCTAAACTTTTAAGAACTGGCTCATCGACCTAACACAAGGTCAAGATCTTCTGGACCTTTGGAAGAATTGCCTGTATTTAGACCTAGACCACATTTAGCCAGTCAGCCTAGACCTGCTATCCTTAATCCATCAGTAGCTCCCTTGGTACCTCCAGTACAAGCTCCAATGTCTTTCTTTGATATTGAATCACCACTCCACTTCAATGCATACAATGATCTTCCTAAAAATTTGGACAAAATTTGTCCTAAGTATCATCCATATCAAGATGCAGATGATCATATCTGGACCCTTAAGGAAGCCTATTTCAAGGCTAGAATACAACATGAAAATGTTGAATGTAGATTGTTTCTTTATTCATTAGGAGAAGAAGCATATGGCTGGTATGTCAGCCTTCCTCAAAATTCCATTAGTTCCTGGGATACGCTAGTGAAATATTTATAAACAAGGTTCAAGATACCTATAGATGCAGCCACCATGTATCATCGCTTCATCACAATCAAAAGAGGCGAAGGAGAGTTGATCTCCAATTTCAATGCTCAATTTTAGAAGATGTACTCTAAGCTGATAGCCCCTAACAATGTTCTTGATGAGACAGCTAGGTTAGTTTATTACTCAGCTTTGGATCCTCTAACATCAATTTTCATCAGGAGGACCCACCCTTCAATCACATCTTTATTAGGTGCCTTCGCTGAAGCTGTCAAGGTTAACCTACAATTGACACCAGGTCTTGCTCCAAACTTAGGATATCCTGCTTATCCTAGCCAAACACAAACAAGTGGAGCTTTAACAGTCCCTAGTGTAATGTCTAACCCTTTGCAAGTGCCTCCTCTTAGCATTATGCCTCCTCAAGGAAACAGTCAAATCATACCACGTCCTGGACATGCACCTCATGATGCTGTACATAATGGTAATGGTAGTTCATTTTTCCAATCACATCAAGATAATGTAGTAGAAAAAGTGCAAGAGGAGAAAGATGATAATAAGGAGATATCTACTCAATTAAGAAAATTGACTACTAAAGTCACTCACTTGAGAACTCAGAACTTCTATGCTCAATCCAATTCATAGAACTAGCAAAATGGGGGATATCTTGATAGAGGATATGGTAATAACAATGAAAGATCCAGATATCCTGATAGGGGATATAACAATGAGAGGAACTTCAATAATAATAACAATGCCCCTAGGCCACCAAGAGTCTATAATACCAGACCAAATAATGGTTCATTATCATCACCTCTAGATAACCAGCCCCCTCCTGAACTTAAAAAGACCACTACGGGAAATTTGCTAGAGGCTGCATTCAACAATTGGTGTAGGATACACAATACAAGTGCACATGTTGAGTTGTACTATCCACATTTCAAAATTGCAGCTAGCATATTCCAAGCAGAAGTGTCCAAAACTGCAAGGGAGGTTTCTTTCCCTGATGGTAATGAGATAGTGCCTCTAGGATATGAATCTGCAATGGTACTTGAAAGTTCCCTAGATAGTCATCAGTATCATCAGATGAACACAATACATGAAAATTACACCTTTGCATGTGAAGAGTTAGCCATGGCTTTTGAAACCACTCATGTCTTCCCCTTTGAAGATGAGAATGAGCCTAAGTAGGAGACTGAAGAAGTTCATGCATACCAGCAATATCAGAGAGGACACAATTACAATTTGAGGAGCAATGCTAATTGCCCTACTGGTCCCTTGACCACCTCTATTCCTCTGAATAATTCAACACACCTCCAGATCCCAAGGCCAGCAATAATCTTGAACCTCCAAGGGTGAATCCATAGCACTTTGCACCACAAACAATGGTGGAAAAAGGTATGAACCAATTACATGAGTCTGATAAACTTGTTCCTTATCTTGCTGATGAGATGAAGAAGATAAAAATTAGTTTATCCTTATCTGAGTTGTTGAAGACTCTTGTCATTAAAAAAGCTTTCCTAAAGTCATTAGATGAACCTATAGCAAAAGAGGATAATCTTGGTGATATTCCTAGTCATATCTTGCTAACGATCATGTACCTAGGGATACTGTCATTAAACTAAAAGGAAAGGCCACAATTCATATTGTAGATGCAGGACAGGTGACTTTATACAAAGAGAAATCTAAATCACCTCCTTTCTTGCTCACACTTAGGATGTTTAGAAAGAACTTACACAATTGTCTGGTAGATTCAGGTGCTTCCACCAATGTTATGCCCTTGTTCATTTTCTAGACGTTGGGTCTGCACCCTACAAAGTCACTCAAGAAGATCATGCAATTAGACAAGTCTGAGGTCAGTGTTGTAAGAGAATTCAAACATATTCACATGTAGCTAGCATCTGATCCAAGGGTGCAGTACTACAAAGACTTTCAGGTTGTTGACATACCTAATACATATGACATGCTCCTCAGTAGGGACTAGTCCAAGACTTTAAATGGTTATAGGGCTACTGATTTCTCCCACATGTGGTTGTCATGGAAAGGCATCCCCAACCAACTTAGAATTAAGGTTGAACCCAGAATGAAACACATGATAACGTACAATTAGAATAATGAGATATTATATGTGGATGTAGAACTAGGAGTATATGCATTGAGGCCTCATGCAGTTAGAATAGAAGTACTGATGTGCGTGCATATGCATGAAGATAGTGAAGAGAATCAAATTGTGCCAGAGACAAGATTAATGATAGAATCTGATCATAGCTCTTTAGAAGATGGTGAAGGAGATCATTTCCTTGATTTTGAAAGGCATTTGTCTAATGAGGATTAGAAACGTTGGCTGACAGGAACATTGGTTAAGGATATCTTGATGATTGGATGGTGCAGATTACATGAAGATGCCCACTCAGAGAACACCTGTGAAGCATGTCTGGGTATAATAGAGAAGGCAGAGAGAGCGTGCATAGAAGATATGCATTCTTCATCGTAGGTAAGTGAATTGCTTAATGCTGATGATAGTAACCATTTATTATTTTATTTAGATGCAGGAGAATATGAATAGGAAATGTGCAAGATGCAAATCCCGGTGATGGTTACAGAAGAAGTATTGGTATGTGTATACACCTAAAAGTGGCTAAGTTGAAATTAATAAATATTTTAATATTTATTTTATTCTCATTCCTCTATCAATTAAATAAATATCCTAATTGATTTAAGCGATTCACATCCCTCCAATAGTTAAATAAAATTAATTTATTTAATTAAATCCCCTAATTCTTCTAATGTCTGACATAATCAAATAATTCTAAATTATTTAATTAATCCCAAATTCCTCTATCTAAGTCCTAAATTCCATAAATCCACATCACCTTTCCACCTCACCTTGTTGCACATGTAATTAAATATTTTAATATTTAATTAGCTAATATTCCCTCACCCACATGTCCTATTTCTCCTCCAGTGTAATTAGTTAACTCATCAATCAAATTTGTTAACTAATTAGTCAATTGAGTTCACTGGTCAATCTATTCTGTTGATTCCCCAATCAACCCAGTTAACTGATCAATCATCTCAGTTAACTATTCAATCTATTGTGTTATCTCCCCTAACTCATGAAGAAGGCTTGGAAATGTGTCATCTTCTGATTGGCGCACATTCTCTCAAGTCTTCTCAATCGTACACATCACAAGTAATTCCTATAGTCATGGATCTATTGACACTTGGATTTGGTCTTCCCTCAGTCTATATAAGCAAGGTCTTTACACCCATTTGCATCAATCTAAGATTAAGCAACCTTACTCTGCAGGAATCATTATAGTGTGCCTTTGGCAAAATCACCTTCATTGCATTTTCATTATCAACCCATTATCATCACCATGTCTCCTTCTACCCATCTCCATTATAGTTGCATTGTAGTTTAGTCTCCATTGCACATTCCACCCATAGCCTTTCTACTCTTGTTATCTTCAACAGCAAGGAAGTGTACACTTCTGAGAGCTCCATTACCATCAAGATCAAGAGAAGATAGGTGAACAATGGAAGCATAGAGGTAAAACGGTCTTCGAAGGTATATTCTTTGTTTACTTGTGTTTACATCAAATTTCATTGAGTTATTGGATGATTAGTTGTTTAATACTATTGTTCACATTTTCTGATAACATTTCTGGCACCCACCATGGGGCCTTGCCCCATTTTTTAACTTCAATTTGAGTGTTTTGTGAAGGTTCTATCATAACAGGTCGTTCCTCCGCATATAACTTCCAGTTCTGCGCATTCAGCAATTTATGCACCGTATTTAATCTTTCTGTGCATCTAACTTCTTTTGCTGCACATCTAACACATTTATCTGCACTTTTGATCTTTTGGCGCATAGACAGCGCAGTCTGGTGCATTCGATATCTTCTACTGTGCTTATGATCTTTTGGCACATCCAAACCATAGTCCTATGCATTTAATCATTATTGCTACGCTTTTGTACATCTGCGCATATGAATCACAGTGTTGCGCATATGACCTGTAGATCTGCGCATATAAATTTCTCAGAGAAAGTTGTAATGTTTTTATGAGATCTTCCATACTAACTCTCATTTGCAAGTGTTAGGAGCTAGACTTAGTCATTTTAGCTACATTATTAAGCCACCTAGAACTAATAAGGAAAGAGTAACTTAATATGTTCATGCAAATCATCACATAGACATAACTAGAAGGAAAGTAAATCATTTTGTTGCATGACAATGTGCATCTAGTCCCAACCTAGGGATTAAAACTGAACAATTTCTTTATGTTTTTACTATCTTGCACTACAATCCATCACATAGATTAATAGGGGAAAGTAACACTTGTTTATTTCTTTAAGCAACAATCTACACCTAGATTTGTTAGAAAGTTAAAATAAATAATCTTTTCCAAGTTATTGCTATCTTGTTACAAATTTATGTGCTTGGTAGAGTTAACACATTTAGTTATTTTTCTTTTAACTAGGTGGATAAAGAACCAGTGTTCTCTGTGTTTCCAGAATGATAATAGGACTATGCTCTCCCCTCTTCTGGTTGACTAGAATGCCAAACTTATCATTTTACATGTGTAACCTTTAGAGAGGTCTGCCCTTGAAATTCCTTCCTTCCAAGTGGGACGACCTTAAGTGATAATGGGCTAAAGCCAAGCCACCTCCAAGTCACTATAAATAAATTGTGCTTGTGATGAATGTTGCAAGCAACGGGTACTGTTGTGTTACATTGGCCAATGTTTCCCCCAAAACCGTATGGAGCATAACCTCTGCAGTTTGGGAAGCCTCCTTATCGGAGCGAATGGACACACGTGTAACCACCCGAACAGATGCCTTGACTAAAATCCTTTTGTTCTAGTAAGCCAAAATCCCCTATTTGGTGACACAGGAGGAGGAACCTCTAAAGCCGTCCAACGTTATACACTCATTTAGTGTGGAGATAAAAAAATTCAACTCTTTGGAGGAACTGTAACTTGGTATGCATGAGAAGTGAGTGCTATGGAGGGGAGCCAGTGCTACCAAGTTACTAGTTGTCTGCCTTTATACAAGTTGCTCATGTAAAAACCAAGTTGGAACTCATCAAATACTGTCCTTGCCAACCTTAGGATTGTGCATGCTTTTTGGTCAAAAATTTGTAATAATAAACATGAAATCTTCTTGTGTGATGTGTTTTCTTGCAACTAATTGATACAAATCATCAACGAAAATACTAGACTTGCTTCAAGGAACATTGTGAAAACAAGCCAAGATCAAGAAAAATTGAAATAAAAGGACAACACTACCTATAGTTCAGCGCATATAAACCATTCTACTACACATTTGATCCTACTGCGCATTTAACCCATTTTGCTACGCTTTTGATTTTCCTACGTATTTGACACACAGAGTGGCGCATGCAAACCACAGTGCTGCACTTTCAAAAATTAGTGCATTCCAACTAGACCTGTGCATTTGACCTGTATAGCTATGCATTTGACCTGCATAGCTGTGCATTTGACCATTCTTCCTGTGCATCTGAAGTTGCACATGCAAAACAGAGAGCTATTCCGTACACTTTAGAGAAATTTTGGAACCAGTTCTACGTACCCATTATTGCATATATCTTGTTTATGATCTCAGGAAAACCATACAAAATCCGTTTCACATACTTTTCCAAAACATTTCCATTTTCCGTATTATCCATAGTAAAAACATCAAACAAAAACAAACCAAGTTTTCTACTAAGGTGTCATTAAAATCTTCCAAAACTCAAAACAAAAATCTAGTTGGTTTCATAACAGGATATATCATCCTTCATCTTGGAACTACACTAGTGTAATCTTGATAAAAGTAGTCTATATCCATAGCGGTGATCAACTCTCCCTACTTTGACTATCTTTTACCTCAAGAGCACATTCTTTTGAGCAAAACAATAGATCAAAATTCAAACCTTAGGAAAATTCTTGTCATCTCAACTACACCAAAGGCGTCCATCTACAAGCATTTTTCATCCAACATTCACCCCCATCAAATGGTTTTTATGGTTGAAACTAGATCAAAATCCAAAGAAAATCAAGATATGGATCTTTTGAACAAAGATGTACCATCTCCATCTCACAGTGATGGAGAGGAAGAAATCCCATATGAAGACGTAATTGATGTTATACAAGACTCAAAATTTCAAAAGATGATGGACAAGGTCCTAAACATGGATCCTCAAAAGTATTTCCTTATGCTAGCACATCAAGGGACTAAACTTTAGTCAGATTTTGACACCTCCACCTTAAAAGACACCACCTCTACGAACGACATGGAAACTCCCAAGATCACACAAGAGGCTCCCAAAAATAAGAAAGCTAAGGATGTGACAAATCCATTAGAAGCACTCACGCAACAAATTTGAACTTTACAACAACAAGTTGGGGATTTACAAACTGGATCTTCCACAAAATGATATTCATTAAAGGACATATCCCCTTATCCATTTGATAAAAGCTTGGTTATGACACCTTTCCCCTCTACACACCAAGATCATGCATCCTTAACCCGTCTTAATGATACTCTAGACAAGGGAAATCCCACCGCCTTACATTTGGAATCATATACCATTCCATCTACTAGTCCTCCATTACCATCCCCTAGAATGCATATCCCAAAGCATACTAGTCCTACACCAACACCGCCATCAAGTTCCCCAATATCTAATCCACCAACCAAAGAATCCTCAAATGATCTTCTCCAAAGACTTTTTCCAAAATATTATAGTAAAAGAAAAGCTATGGAGAAATCAAAATCCACTCATCCAATGTCATCCCCATCTAGCACAAGCAATCCTAACCTTAATCATAAGCCTATGCCTTCTACCATTATTCTCCATCTGTTATATTGCCCATCCACCCATACACTCATGAAGGATGTGATCCAATGGCTATTAGCAAGGAACCAACCATCTCCATGTCATAAAACACTACCCAAGAGCCTATCAAAGAGCCTTCAAACACGTCCATTGCTTCATCCCCATCATATAGTCCACAACCCCTTGAGCCTATTGAAAAATCCCCACCAATGAATCCAAGTCAACATCCATCATCCCCTCATGTTGATAACCCTCAAGAGCATGTCAATCCTCTCCAAGATCCTATCACTTCTATTCAAGTAACCCAAGAGGTATGTCAAGAACCTAATCCTAAGTATGTGAAAACATCAAGTCCTAGTCCTAATCAAGATCAAATTACTTTCATTCCACCCATCCATAATGTTTATCTTTTCCATGATCAAGATATTACCTATGAAGAAGATATCCATGAACAGCTTGATCATATACCCCTACATGAGAAAGAAACCCAAATCCAACACATCCATAACCTATATCTTTTCTATGATCAAGATATTATTGTTGATGAAGAACCTATACATGAGCAAGTTGATCCCATCCATATCACACTTAATCATATCTATGATCAAGATCCCATCTATGATCAAGGTCCTATCTATGATCAAGTGAACCATGATGATCCTCTTAGCCAACTTTATGCATTCCATGGTCATGAGCTTATTACCCCATCTATCCATAACCCCATAACCATCCATGCACAAGAAACCTCCATTACTCCTATCCATCCTCCACATAGTCCTATCCATGATCCAACAACACACACTTTCCTTGATGAGACACTTGCCTCCCAAGTGCAAATAGATGATCAAGCCAATAACTTGGATCTTAGTGAGCATAACGATAATCAAGATCCTAATGATCCCCCACCATCCATTATCAACCATGTTGCAAATCTGTTATCCTATCCCCTTGGTCTCACTACCTTCATCCATGAATGTTCTTCCTTAAGAGAGAAACAACCATTATCTACCATTTCATATTCCCCATCAAATATTGAGATCACATCTAGTGTCCAAATCACCCATAATCCCATTGTTCACCGCATACTCCAAAATATGAACTATCAAGGTAAAGGCTTAGGCCTTCATGAACAAGGTATTTTGGAGCCTATCCATGTCAAAGTCCCTCCACCCTCTTATGGCCTTTGTTATACTCCCCAAGAAAAGCAATCTCATGATGTTGGTACTTCCTCCATGCCTTCTAAATCCACCACTTCCCATTGCCAACCCTATCATATTCCCAAAACATATGTCGCCATTCCATCTCCATCATCCTACAAATGTCAAAAGCATGTGACCATACACCTTCCACCATCCACTTTAACTCCACTCCTTCCAACTCCTACGATCCCTCCATCCACTTTGCTTCGACTTCTCCTAATGCCAAATTCATCCATCTACACATTCCCTCACATTTCGAATCATGACTGACAAATGCACATATTGTCTAAACATGAAGCTTCCACTCATTCCACCAAACTTATGGGATTCAAAAATAAACATTGGGATGCATCCTTTCATAAAGTCAAAAATCCTAAGGGTCCTAATACCTTAGGAAATTAATCCAAAGAATCAAAGAAAAACCCATCTCAAAAGCTGCATACACCCACAGACCTCAAAGCAAAGCTAAAAAAGGTGTGGGTCCCCAAGAAACAAGTAATTACCTTAGAAGCTACACAAAAGCTACATGTACCTAAGCCCATACCTTCACAAGTAAAGTCTAAAAGCAAAATGATTTGGGTACCTAAGAAAAAAGCCATCAAGTTAAATGAGGCATCCACCTCTCAAGAATCCCAACCATCCACTTTCTCCTCTTCCATCCAAAAATCCCATTCCATCCAAAAGTCTCAAATCCTTCCATCCCATATGATAAGAAAAAATTAGAAAAATACTTAGTCTATGTGGGTCCCTAAATGCCTAAATCACTCATCCACTAAGCAAAAATCTCCATTGCTTCCTACACCACCTTCCCATCATAAGCCTCAATGTTTATCAAAGTATGTGCAACTGTTGGTCATGGTTCCCTTCCATCCCATGACACTTCCACATACCTCCATCTCCCCTTCCTTCCACTATTATCCTACATATCTTCCCAATCCTATCCCTATGGTCCATGCTTTTGCATAAGCCTTCCTTCCATCCATACATAAGTCCTACATAATCTGCATCATAATCCACTATTGTACCTTCCATAATCCACTCTCACTTTCATGCAATCCCCTATCAACATAGATCTATGAGAACATTTAACATGGTCCATGTGCTGACATGCATCTCTAATGAGACACTATCACCTTCATGGAACTAGGAACTTGAGTCCCTCCCATCCATATCAACCTATCCTATCAAAAAAAGTCAAAAAAAAGTAAATAGAAATCCTTTCGTCCAATGGTGAAAACTTGGCAAATAGGCGCCTTGGATAAGTACCATGATGAAAACCTAGCAAACAGGCATCATGCATAGATTGATTGTGATGCAGGAGCATCCCTGGTTCAATAGAAATCTTACATCAACCAAAAACATTTACATTTCAGTTTGTTTCTTTTCATTTTCCAGTTCAGTTCAGGTAGTTCAGTCAGTAGTAGTTTCTGTATTTTGGTCCAGATTCTGCCACAGTTGCATTTCACATCTTGCAAAGCTGGACTTAGCATCTAAGTTCATTCATCTACATCATACTTAGAATTCAGATCATTTGGATTAAGTATCAAAAAGTTATCACTATCAGAAGGTCAGTTGTTTTCCCAGAATAGAGCATCCTGACCGTCTCTGATAATCAGCTAAAGGAGAAGACTTGCAAAGCATTCCTCAACTTGTGGAGCCTAACAACACATCATTCAATGATCTTTGGTTTGTGAATGACCTTCCCTGAGATCCGCACATCATTCCATTCATTTGCAAAGGTGTTCTACATGATTAGGTCTGACCTATCTATGTACACACGTTACATCTCTTCATTGGAGTTTGTGAACTTCCTTGGCTGACGCGAAGGAATCTTTTGTACTAGAGATGATATATAGGGATGTAATAGATCCCTAGGAAAGTAGTTTGAATAATTTAGAGAATCCTTAGTTTAGATTTGGCGCAAAGGAGCTTCAAAGCCATATCTTGCACATATTCTGATATTATGTAAATAGGCCTTTGAGCCCTACTTATAAGCCTGCATGATGCTGACCAGATTGTATTTAAATTCTATTATATATTGAATGACTGAATCTAAGTTTGTTTCATATATTTGAGTTGTTTCCATTGTGTTTACTCTAGCTACATGGTTTGGACAGTTCATTCTGTGAACCCTCCTACCGTGACTACACCAAGTGGTATCAGAGCAAAAGTTCAAATTTTTGGGAGCGAGTTGAGCAAAGTTGGTGAAGGAATTACATAAGATCTTGCTGTGGAAAGATTGCTGAATTGAGGCAGGTTACTTGTGTCGCAACCGATCACCGATTGTGAGGCAGTTGTCACCTTGTAGCCCGATCACCGAAGTTGAGGCAGTTTGCACTTGATCCTAGGAAGAATGCCGCCGAGGAGAGTTGTTGCTATTGGAACAATGGCTAGTAGAATGGATGAGATGATGGAGATGATGAAAATGATGTGAATTCTTTTGGATGTTGTTGAAGAAGATAGACGAAGAGGGTTGACACCGAGACATAATGTTGAAAGTGATGATGAAGAGGAATTTCAATCCGTTGAACAAACTAGAGAAACCCTAGGAGGTGACGAAGAAGAAGAATCAGATCAAGTAAAGATGTTGTGAGCTATTTTGAAGATTGAGAAGAGACCTAGAGTTGATGTACCGAATTACACTGGCAATTTGAACCCTGAAGAATTGATTGACTGGATAAATGAGATGGAAGAATACTTTGAATATGAAGAAATTAAAGATCTAGAGAAGGTGAAATTTGCAAAGATAAAATTGAAAGGACATGCTTCTATATGGTGGAAAGAAGTTCAGTTGGAAAGAAATAGAAGAGGAAAGAAAAGATTACAAAGTGGTATAGGATGGTGACAAAATTAAAGAATCAATTCATACCTGCTGACTATGAGTTGGAGCTATTGAAAAGATTGCAAAACCTAAGACAAAAGGAGAAATCTATGAAGGAGTACACTGAAGAATTTCATAAAATGATTATAAGTATAGGACATAGTGAAGCAAGCAAGGAGAAAGTGGCTAGATACATCAATGGACTGAGATTGAACATTCAAGAAGAACTGAGTTTGGTAAGGATGACATCTTTGGAAGAAGCATATCAGTTTGCCCTAAAAGTTGAAGAGAAGATGAATAAAAGACACGATCTGAGATAGAAAGGTAGAGGAGGTAAATTTTAGAGAGGTAGAATATTTTCTGGAGGAGATAGATCACATTCAGAGCAGAACAAGTTTGACAAGACATTCAGGAAGGAGGATAGAGATAATAATGTTTACTGAAGAGATGACAGAAATTTTTATCGGAGAGGAAACCCTAGTGCATATCGGAATGAAGGATACAGAAGAGAGGAAAGAGGATTTGAGAAGAGAACATTCAGAGGTACTCTTTTCAAGTGTGGAGGTGAAGGACATAGAGCATTCAAATGTAATCAAGGTAGTACAAGTAAGAAGATGGAGAACAGTGGAAGAGAAGCCTATGTGGAAGAAGAACCTGTTGGATCACCTAGTTCTGTTGGTAAGCCAGAGAAAGGAGAATCATTGGTGATGAGGAGAGCACTATTTCAAGTAGAAACAAATGAGGAACCATTGCAAAGGAAAAGTTTGTTCGAGACAAGATGCAAATCATGAGGTAAGTGTTGTAAAGTTGTGATTGATAGTGGTAGTTCAGATAAGCTAGTTTCAAAGGAGATGGTGACTAAGCTAAAGTTGGTGTTGGGAATTAAGGTGTCTCAACCTTGGTAATTCTTTGCATTTGTAATGTTTGTATTTATTATTTAATTGCCCATGTTGTAAATAATTGGAAAATCCATATTGTCATATTGTGGGATGTGGCACGGTGATGTGTCAATCCTACATGGATTATGACAACTTGTATTTCTGTCCTCACATGAGGAGATAGGCATCCCACTTAGTGGTAGGAATATTTTGCCATGTGTTGGCATCTTCTATGTTGTGTAAGGAATGTTTGACCGAAACGGTTATGACGGATTCCTATGACGAATCTATGACATGTAAGAGTCGAGAATAGAAGGTTGTAAGACAGGTAATGACATGTGTCATGTAGCATCTTTGAATGAGGCATATTTGGGTGCCCCAAGGTGGAATATGATGTGTTGTAAGAGAATATGCTATTTATAGCATGTGTATGACAGATTCTCTTATAGCTGTAAGTTGTAACCGCTATGACAGATTCTATGACGGTCATAAGTGTCGTAAGAGCATCTATCATAGCCCATTTTGGAAATAGGTGACCTCTTTGGGATGGGAGTTGTGGACAAGTGTCAGACACATTCTACAATGTTGACCAAGTGTCCCTAGGCATGGGTTTTGGTCCAAGATGCCATATTGGATGCCCATTCCAAGATAGGTCCAATATTGCCTTGTATTTTCTTTATATACAGGTGCTTGGAGATGGAGTTTGTATCACAGGTTTACAGAAACTGTTATGCTACCAGATTGACTCCAGACATGAGTGTCGAAGACCATTGAAGCTTTCATTGCAAGTGTATTGTAAACATTCTTTCAGATTTGTGAATACATTGTGCAGGTTTCTGAGTGTGGGGTTTTTCACCCGATAAGGGTTTTCCCCACCGTAAATCTTTGTCTCTCTTCTTATGTCTACTTTTTGGTTCTTGTGTTTTGCTGCAATATCTCATGTTAATGGTTTAACATTGCTGTAATAGTTAGGATAAAGTTGAATTTGCATAGCCCTCTCCTCAATAGATTAGTGTAGGAAGCATTTTCCACACACCTAGCTTCCTTTCAGTTGGTATCAGAGCTTGATCACCTTTGGTCCTAGTTGTACGGTAGGGGTTTTTTGAGCTAATCTTAGGTTGAGTGGGAGTCTATGTAGAGCATTCTATATCTTATTGCAGCAAGGAGATGGTAGGCACATCAGTAAGGTTTGAGGTAGAGAAGTTCAATGACAGTAATTTCGAGCTGTGGAAGCTCAAAATAGAAGACATGTTAGTTGACCGAGACCTTTGGGAAACTGTGAACAGAACTAAACCAGCTACAATGTGATAAGATGAGTGGGATCTCAAGGATTGGAAGGCTAAGAGTCTCATAAGACTTAGTCTTGCCGATTCTATGTTGTTAAATGTCCATGAGGAGACTACTGCAAAACTCCTTTGGAAGAAGTTGGGGGATGTGTATCAAGCCAAATCCCTAGTCAATAAACTTTTCCTGAGAAAGAAGTTGTACTCTCTTCAAATGGAGGACGGAGGATCCATGACTAAGCATATGAATGCCTTTAATATGCTGGTTGTACAATTAACATCTATTGGTGTAAAGATGGAGGAGGAGGATCAGTGTATGACCCTGCTTTGTTCTCTACCAGACTCATGGGATCATCTTGTCATGGCAATCGGAAGCACCACATCCACATTCAAAATGGAAGAAGTGGTTTCTTTGCTGTTGTCTGAAGAGATACAGAGAAAGTCTTCTGATGTAGCCAAAGAAGCCCTTGCAGTTCATGGAAGACCCAAGGAGAAAGGGAAGAAGAAGGACAAGAAAGCTGAGAAGGGTAGATCCAAATCCCGTGGGAGATCCAAATCTCCTGGAAAGTCCAAGGCTCTTTGTTGGAACTATGGCAAGACTAGACATTTCTGAAAGGAATGCAAAGAGGAGAAGAAGAAAAAGAAGAAAGCTCCTGATTCAAATTCTGACAAATCACAAGATGACGGTGATGCTTTCATCATAGCCCTGGCAACCTATGCATCTAATGATGTGTGGCTAATTGACTCTGGTGCATCATTCCACATGACCTCGCATCGAGACTAGTTCACTAAGTATGAGGAGTTCGATGGTGGAAAGGTGTATCTGGGTGACGACTCTCATCTGAAGATCGTTGGTCATGGAAGAGTCTCTATTTGATTCCCTAATGGTCGAGTGAAGGGGATCTCTAGGGTTATGCACATCCCAGGCTTAGCACGGAACCTGCTTTCTGTAAGTAGTTTGAATGATGCAGGTGTGTAGGTTGTCTTTTCGAAAGAAGGATGCAAGATGACTAGAGGATCTATGGTGCTTGCTAAGGGTACTCGGAGAGTTACTCTATTTTAGTTGGAAGCATACATTGCACAATGCAATAGTTCTTCTGACTCAAGGAAGAGGGAAGTTGTCACTTCATCCCCACCATTTGAACGAGTAGTGAAGAAATCTATTGTTTCTAGTCTTGATGGTTGTAATCGTGCATTGGAAGTTAAACTTCTTGCAGAAAAGACAATGTTATGGCATAAGAGATTTGGCCACATTGGTGAGAAGGGTCTACGTACCCTAAAAAATAAGAACCTCGTTGAGGGGTTAGATGATTGTAATTTTGAGTTTGACTTTTGCAAACATTGCATTTATGGAAAACAAAACCGTGTTCAATTTTACTCAAGTTCTCATAAGTCTTCTGGTGTGTTGGACCTTATTCATTCTGATGTGTTTGGTCCTGTTAATGTTCCTTCGTTATCAAAATCTGTATACTTTGTATCTTTTATAGATGATTACAGTAGAAGGACATGGATTTATTTTCTCAGAAGCAAATCTGAAGTCTATAGCAAGTTTAAGGAGTTTAAAGCTTTTGCTAAAAATCAGACTGGTAAAAAGATTAAATGTTTGAGAACTAACAACGGTGGTGAGTTCTGTTCTACAGAATTTGATAAGTATTGCAAGGAACTTGGGATTGAAAGACATAAGACAACTCCATACACACCGCAGCAAAATGGAGTTGTAGAGAGGATGAACAGGACACTGATGGAGAAGGCTAGGAGTATGCTTAGTGGAGCTAGTCTAGAACAAAAGTTTTGGGTTGAAGTTGTTGCCACTGCTTGCTATCTCATACAGATCTCCTACATCAGCTCTTGTTGGAAAGACACCCATGGAGGTGTGGTCTAGTAGAAAGCCTTCAGTAAGGCATCTTCATGTTTTTGGTTGTGAGGCATATGCACATGTGCCTAGGGAGAAGCGGTCAAAGTTGGAGAACAAAGCTGTTAAGTGTATCTTCATCAGCTATGGTGTTGGTGTGAAAGGATACAAGCTTTGGGACCCCGTGGCTGAAAAAGTGTTGTATAGAAGAAGTGTCATCATCAAAGAGCTTACACCTTCTTCCACTATTTTGTAGCCAGAAGAAAAAGAAAAGAAAGAGGATGTTGTTCAGTTTCCTCTCACCCCTGAGAAGACTGAACAGAAAGATAATGTTGGACCTAATGATGAGGAGAGCTCTAGCAACTTTGAAAGCTTAGATGAAGAAGCTGAACCTCAACCTCAGCTCTTGAGGAGGTCTACATAGATAAGAAAGCAACCTAAAAGGTTTGGTTTTACATTGCTTGATTCTAGTTGTTCTTATGCTTTGATTACTAATAGTGATGAACCTAGAACTGTATTAGAGGCTTTGGATATGAAGGATGCAGGTTCCTGGAAGGAGGCCATGGAGGAAGAAATGGCTTCTTTGGAAAAGAATCAAACTTGGGACTTGGTGCCTTTGCCTCCTGGATGGAAACCCGTTGGATGCAAATGGGTGTTCAAGAGGAAAATTGGTGCAGATGGCAGTGTTGAGAAGTATAAGGCCAGATTGGTTGCGAAGGGATATTCACAAGTGGAGGGTATAGATTATGGTGAGATCTTCTCTCCCGTTGCAAAGCTGACATCCATTTGATTCCTGTTGTCACTCGCAGCAGCTTATGACTTGGAGGTAGAATAGATGGATGTGAAGACAGCTTTCCTTCATGGTGACTTGGAGGAAGAGATCTACATGTCACAGCCAGAGCATTACATGGTGAAAGGTAAAGAAAATTTGGTTTGCAACCTTAACAAGTCTTTGTATGGTTTGAAGCAATCCCCTAGGAGATGGTACTTGAAGTTTGATGCCTTTGTGTTGTCAATTGGATTTGTGAGATCGAAATTGGATCACTGTGTGTATTATAAATTTGATGGTGATCGTATTCTCATTGTTGCACTATATGTTGATGATATGTTGCTCATTGGGAAGGGTAAAAATATGATTTCTGATTTTAAGTCTCAGTTGTCAGCTCAGTTTGAAATGAAAGATTTAGGGGCAGCCAGGTACATTCTAGGAATGGAAATCAAAAGAGATAGAACCAACAAAAAACTTTGGTTAAGCCAGAGTAAGTATGTGAAGTCCGTGTTGGTCAGATTCAGCACGGAAGATTGTAGATCATTGTGTGTTCTCGTTTCTTTGGGGACAAAGTTGTCTATTGAGGATTGTCCAAAATCTCCTAGTGAGGTGGAGGACATGAGCAGAGTACCTTATGCTAGTGTTGTTGGTAGTTTGATGTATGCTATGGTCTGCACAAGACCAGACATTGCCCAAGTAGTGGGAGTCCTTAGTCGATTTATGGCTAATCCTAGACGAGTTCATTGGGATGCAGTTAACCGAGTGTTTAGATATTTGAGGGGTACTTCTGAGTATTCTATTTTCTATCATGGTAATGTTTCAGGACCTCCATATTCTGTTGATATTCATGGATTTGTGGATTCAGATTGGGCAGGTGACATTGACAGCAGGAGATCCACCAGTGCTTATGTTTTTACACTTTTTGGTGGTACTATTAGTTGGATGAGTAAGTGACAACCTGTTGTTGCTTTGTCCATGATAGAAGCTTAGTATATGGCAGCAACTCATGCTTGTAAGGAAGCCATTTGGCTTAAGAGATTGTGTTTAGATATTGGTGTTGATGCAGGTCAGATCACGATCAATTGTGACAATCAGAGTGCAATTTGCCTTGCAAAGAATCTAACTTTCCATGCTAGAACCAAGCACATTGATGTTCAATTTCACTTCATGAGGGACATGGTTGAGGATGGAAAGGTAAATTTGGAGAAGGTAGATACTTTGAAGAATGTTGCAGATGCATTGACGAAACCAGTGGGCATAGAGAAGTACAGATGGTGTTCAGAGTCTATGGGCTTCTCGGCCTATAGCAGTTAAATCCTATTTTTTCTACTGGTTCTTACAAGGTGTTCGACAAGTGGGAGAATGTTGGGAATTAAGGTGTCTCAACCTTGGTAATTCTCTACATTTGTAATGTTTGTATTTATTATTTAATTGCCTATGTTGTAAATAATTAGAAAATCCATATTGTCATATTGTGGGATGTGGCACAGTGATGTGTCAATCCTACATGGATTATGACAACTTGTATTTTTGTCCTCACATGAGGAGATAGGTGTCCCACTTAGTGGTAGGAATATTCTGCCATGTGTTGGCATCTTCTATGTTGTGTAAGGAATGTTTGATCGAAATGGTTATGACGGATTCCTATGACAAATCTATGACATGTAAGAGTCGAGAATAGAAGGTTGTAAGACAGGTAATGACATGTGTCATGTAGCATCTTTGAATGAGGCATATTTGGGCACACCAAGGTGAAATATGATGTGTTGTAAGAGAATATGCTATTTATAGCATGTGTATGATAGATTCTCTTACAATTGTAAGTTGTAACCGCTATGACAGATTCTATGACGGTCGTAAGTGTCGTAAGAGCATCTATCATAGCCCATTTTGGAAATAGGCGACCTCTTTGGGATGGGAGCTATGGACAAGTGTTAGACACATTCTACAATGTTGACCAAGTGTCCCTAGGCATGGGTTTTGGTCCAAGATGCCATATTGGATGCCCATTCCAAGATAGGTCCAATATTGCCTTGTATTTTCTTTATATACAGGTGCTTGGAGATGGAGTTTGTATCACAGGTTTACAGGTACTGTTATGCTGCTGGATTGACTCTAGACATGAGTGTCGAAGACCATTTAAGCTTGCATTGTAAGTGTATTGTAAACATTCTTTCAGATTTGTTAATACATTGTGCAGGTTTCTGAGTGTGGGGTTTTTCACCTGATAAGGGTTTTCCCCACTGTAAATCTTTGTCTCTCTTCTTCTATCTACTTTCTGGTTCTTGCATTTTTCTGTAATATCTCATGTCAATGGTTTAACATTGATGTAATAGTTAGGATAAAGTTGAATTTGCATAGCCCTCTCCTCAATAGATTAGTGTAGGAAGTGTTTTCCGCACACCTAGCTTCCTTTCAGTTGGAAAGATTGAAACACCCTAAGCCCTATCAGATGGCATGGATTTAGGATGATCATAAGGTATTGGTGAGTGAACAATGTTTGGTGAAATTTCATATTGGATCTTATCATGATGAAGTCTTGTGTGATATTATGCCTATGGATGTATGTCATATCTTGTTGGGTAGACCTTGGCAGTATGATAGAAAAGCTATACATGATGAGAGAAAGAATACATACACTATAATAGAAAATGGAAAGATAATTACTTTGATTCCTTTAGAAGATGATCCTAAGAGTGAAGTATGTGCGAATGCTAGAATCTGTTTGGTAAATGGAAGAAATTTTCTTGATGGTCTGAGACATGAGAATATGTGTTATGCTTTGATTCCTAAGAAACTTGAAACATTGAAGAAAGAGACTGGAAGAGAACAATTAGAGGAGATAACAAAGTTGCTAACAGAGTATGAAGACATCATATCAGATAATGTACTTAAAGGATTGCCACCTATAAGGAGTATCAGTCATCACATGGATCTTATACTGGGAGCAAGTTTGCCTAACAAAGCAGCACACAGAATGAAGAATTGAATAGACAGATAAGGGAGTTACTGAGGAAAGGTTTGATCAGAGAAAGATTGAGTCCTTGTGCAGTACCTACAGTATTAGCACCTAAGAAAGATGGAGAATTGTGAATGTGTACTGACTCGAGAGAAATAAATAAGATCATAGTTAAGTATAGATTTCCTTTACCTAGGATGGATGATATCATGGATTGTTTGAGTGGAGAAAGATAGACTTGAAGAGTGGATACCATCAGATCAGAATCAGAGAAGGAGATGAATTGAAGATAGCTTTTAAGATAAATGAAGGATTGCATGAGTGGTTAGTGATGCCTTTTGGATTGACAAATGCACCGAGTACTTTCATGAGATTGATGAATGAAGTCTTGAAGAAATTCTTGGGTAAGTTTGTGATTGTATACTTAGATGATATTCTAATTTTTAGTAAGACAAAAGAGGAACATTTGTTGATAAACATCAAGAAATGTAGTTTCATGAAGGAAGAGTTGGTATATTTAGGATTGGTGATTTCTATGGAAGGATTAAAGATGGACCTTGAGAAAGTGAAAGCAATTGTTGAATGGCCTACATCAGAGAGCATTAGAGAGGTTAGATCATTTCATGTATTGGCTAGTTTCTACAAGAAGTTCATTAGAAATTTTAGTTCAGTATGTAACCCTATGACAAAGACAATGAGAGGTGATAGGAAAGACTTTAAGTGGACATCTGGAGTAGATAAAAGTTTTCAATTATTGAAGCAGAAAGTGACAGAGCAACTTGTTTTGGTGTTACCATATTTCAATAAGGTATTTCAAGTTGATTGTGATGCAATTGGAAATGTGATTGGAGTAGTATTGAGTCAAGAAGGTAGACCTATAGCATATTTTAGTGAGAATTTGAATGATGCAAGGAGAAGATATTCAGTTTATGACCAAGAGTTCTATGCCATAATTCAAGCCTTGAAGAAGTGGAGACATTACTTGTTGCCTAAGGAGTTTGTACTATATACAAATCATCAAGCTTTGCAGTACTTGAAGAGTCAAGGTAAGTTGAATTAGAGACATATGAGATGGGTAGAGTTCATGTAGAGTTACACTTTTGTGTTGAAGCATAGGAGTGGAAAATCAAACAAAGTTGTTGATGCGTTGAGTAGAAGAAAAAACTTGTTGACAGTAATGAGAGTGGAAGTGTCGGGTTTTGATGAATTGAAGAACATGTATGAAGGAGACACTAATTTTGCAGAACCTTAGAAAGCATGTAAGGAACCTATTGTGACATATAGGAGTAAGTGGCTGGATTATTTCATTCAGGAAGATATGTTGTTTAGAGGAAATCAGTTGTGCATACCTAAGAGTTCAATGAGAGACAATTTGATCAAGGAGAAACATAGTGGTGGATTGGCAGGACATTTTGGCATTGATAAGAAAGTGGCTTTGGTAAGTGAAAACTACTTTTGGCCTTAGATATATAAGGATGTTAGTAAATTTGTGCAGAGTTGTAGAGTTTGTCAAGTTGCAAAAGGGAGTAGTCAGAATACTGGATTGTATAAACCTCTAACAGTACCGAAGAGACCTTGGGAAGACATAAGCATGGATTTTGTAATGGGGTTGCTAGAAACATAGAGAGGACATGATTCAATATTTGTAGTGGTGGATAGAGTTTCAAAGATGGCTCATTTCATACCTTGTAAGAAGACAACTGATGCAGTGCAAGTAGCAGACCTATTTTTCAAGGAGATTGTGAGATTACATGGATTACCTAAGAGTATAATTTTAGATAGAGACACCAGATTTCTTAGATACTTTTGGAAGACACTTTGGAAGAAGTTGAAGACAAATTTGAAGTTTAGTTCAGCTTTTCATCCATAGACTGATGGACAGACAGAGGTAGTGAATAGGAGTTTGGGAAACTTGTTGAGATGTTTGGTTGGAGAGAAAATAGGAAGTTGGGATTTGATTCTTTCACAAGCAGAGTTTGCATATAATAATTCAGCAAGTAGGAGTACCGGAAGAACACCTTTTGAGATTGTTAGCAGAGTAAATCCTAGAGGAGTTGCAGAATTGAAGGACATGGATATGGAAGAAAAACAAAGTGCAGAAGTAGAGGAATTTGCAGATCACATTAAGATAGTGCATAATCAGGTGAAGAAGTGTTTAGAGGATATGAACAGTAAGTATAAGGAAAAGGCAGATGAGAAGAGAAGAAATAAGGAATTTGAAGTGGGAGATGAAGTAATGGTATACTTGAGAAAAGAGAGATTTCTAGTTGGAACATATAACAAGTTGAAGATGAATAAGTTTGGACCTTGTAAGATACTCAAAAAAATTGATTCAGGAAATGCATATGAAGTAGAGTTACTGGAGACATTGGGTATATCACCTATTTTCAACATTGCAGACCTTTATCAGTATCATGAAGCAGCGTTCAGTAACAGTATGGAAGAAGACTTGAAGCAACAATTACCACAACAAGCACCAGAGCATATTGAAGACATTTTGGATAGCAGAGTTGGATGCAACACTAGAGGAAGACAATACAAAGAATATCTTGTGAAGTGGAAAGGCAGACCGGAAGAAGATTTAGCATGGATTTCTCAGGTTGAGGTGGACCGTCTTGGTTCTCCCCTAGCCCCAGCAAAGTGAGGGACTCACTTTTTTAATAACCTCAGATGTTTGATGCAGGAGCATCCCTAGTTCAAGAGCAATCTTGCATCAACCAAAAACATTTGCATTTCAGTTTGTTTCTTTTCATTTTCCAGTTCAATTCAAGCAGTTTAGTCAGTAGCAGTTTCTATATTTTGGTCAGCATTCTGCTGCAGTTGCATTTCACATCTTGTGGAGTTGGACTTAGTATCTAAGTTCATTCATCTACATCATATTCAGAATTCAGAGCATTTGGATTAAGTACCAGAAAGTTATCACTATCAGAAGGTCAGTTGTTTCCCAAAATAGAGCTTCCTGACCATCTCTGATAATCAGCTAGAGGAGAAGACTTGCGGAGCATTCCTTGACTTGTGGAGTCTAATGACACATCATTCAATGATATTTGGTTCATGGCTGACCTTCCCCAATATCCGCACATCATTCCATTCATTTGTGGAGGTGTTCTATATGATTAGGTCCGACCTATCTGTGTACACACGTTACAGCTCTTCATTGGAGTTTGTGACCTTCCTTGGCTGATGCGAAGGAATCTTTTGTACCGGAGATGATATATAAGGATGTAATAGATCCCTAGGAAAGTAGTTCAAATAATTTAGAGAATCCTTCGTATAGATTTGGTGTGAAGGAGCTTCAAAGCCATATCCTGCACATATTTTGATATTCTATAATCAGGTCTTTGAGCCCTAGTTGTAAGCTCGCATGATGTCAGCCAGATTGTATTTAAATTCTATTATATAATGAATGACTAAATATGCATTTGTTTCATATCTTTGAGTTATTTCCATTGTGTTTACTCTTGCTGCACGGTCTGGACAGTTCATTCTATGAACCCTCCTACCATGACTGCACCATATTGTCTATGTACCTTACACTTGGGGCATGTTGTCTCATTTACCCATCCTATCAGTTATTCTACCTACCCTTCCTCACATATCTTTCGTATCCTTTATGTCCATATACTTATCCCTTTGATCCACTTCGTCATCCATTTATTCTATTGATCTTGATAGAGATAGGGGCAAAATGTTGAAACAAGCTTTGGACAACTCTTCATGTATCTAATACTTCCAAATGTATCCTACCATCATATCATTGCAAGATTTGTCACACTATATCCTGAGTCCAGTTTCTTGAGTATGAAATGTTATTCCTTTGCGACATAGTCCTTGGAGATCATATCCTAAATTCTTCCTGTCCAATCTCCCGAGGGGGACATCCTATCGTCATTAACCTGTACTAGGGGCCAATTGGGGCACGTATCATAACCAAAAAAAATTTATTCTTTGAAACAACGTGATAAAACACATTGCATCAAAGAGGGGCAAAATGTATACATCTAAAAGTGGCTAAGTCAAATTAAATAAATATTTCAATATTTATTTTATTCTCATTCCTCTATCAATTAAATAAATATCCTAATTTATTTAAGCGATTCACATCCCTCCAATAATTAAATAAAATCAATTTATTTAATTAAATCCCCTAATTCTTCTAATGTCTGACATAATTAAATAATTCTAAATTGTTTAATTAATCCCAAATTCCTCTATCCTAAGTCCTAAATTCCATAAATCCACCTCACCTTGTTGCACATGTAATTAAATATTTTAATATTTAATTAGCTAATATTTCCTCACGCACATGTCCTATTTCTCCTCCAGTCTAATTAGTTAACTTATCAATCAAATCTGTTAACTAATTAGTCAATTGAGTTCACTGGTCAATCTATTTTGTTGACTCCCTAATCAACCCAGTTAACTGATCAATCATCTCAGTTAACTCTTCAATCTATTATGTTATCTCCCCTAACTCATGAAGAAGGCTTGGACACTTGTCCTCTTCTAATTGGCACACATTCTTTCAAGTGTTCTCAACCGTACACATCATAGGTAATTCCTCCAATCATGGATCTATTGACACTTGGATTTGGTCTTCCCTCAGTCTATATAAGCAAGGTCTTCACACCCATTTGCATCAATCTAAGCTTAAGCAAATTTACTCTGCAAGAATCATTACAATGTGCCTTTGGCAAAATCACCTTCATTGCATTTGCATTATCAACCCATTATCATCACCATGTCTCCATCAACCCATCTCCATTATAGTTGCATTGTTGTTTAATATCCATTGCACATTCCATATCATAGCCGTTCTACTCTTGTCATCTTAACAACAGCAAGGAAGTGCACACTTCTGAGAGCTCCATTACCATCAAGATCAAGAGGAGATTGGCAAATAATGGAAGCATAGAGGTAAAATGGTCTTTGAAGGTATATTCTTTGTTTACTTGTATTTACATCAATTTCCACTGAGTTATTGGATGATTAGTTGTTTAATACTATTGTTCACATTTTCTGATAATAGTATGTAATGGTGTGCATTGCAATGAAGAGGTGAGCACAACCATGCCAGGGATAGACTATTTTGTTGAGTCTAATTATGAGTTGTCAGATGAGGATAGGGGAAGTCATTTAACATGGTTCAAGGAGTTTCTATCCAAGAAAATTCAAGGACATATTCTTCAAAATCCCACCCAATCAGGTACTAATTGAAGGATGGTACAGGTTACATTAAGCTTCCCATTTAGAGACAACTTGTGCTCTATGTCTATACATAATAAATAAAGAGGAACATTTGTGTTCAAATGATAGAGTACATAAAACTAGGGACATTCTGGAAGAGACAAAAGGAAAAGTTCTAATGTCCCCTAACAAGAGATGTGATGGCATCAAGTTTATGAAAAGAAAAGATATTCAAGAAGGTGATGCTCAAGAGAAGAAAAGTGCAAATGTTTTAGTTCCACAGAAGCATCTGGATGTGGTAAAGAATGAGCCACAAAAGATAAAATAGATATCTGCAAGAGCAGCTGTATGAGCCAAAAGGAAGAAGGAAGGTCTGAAAAAATCTTTGACAGAAGATAAACCATGGACGTTGAGGTTTGACGGATCCAAATCAAAGCAAGGATTTGGAGTAGGAGTAGATCTTATCAATCCACAAGGAAAATCATTCCTAGCAGTGTATAGATTGCAATTTCCATGCACAAACAACATGGCAAAATAGGAAGCTTTAATCCATGGCTTGTTGTTTGCATTGAAGAAGAAAGTGAGAGTTTTGCATTTCTTTGGAGACTCAGAACTCATAGTAAAACAAGTAAGAGGCATTTATGCATGCAATTACAAAAGGTTATCTAGTTATAGACATAGAGTCTGGGACCTGATAGAGAGTTTCGATACCTTTAACATCACACATGTTCCAAGAGAACTCAATTACTGTGCAAATGCACTAACACAAGCCGCTAGTACACTAGAGCCTTTGTCCATATCAGGGATGAAGAGGTTTTTAGTTGAGCTGGTGTCAATACCATCTTTTCCTGACAATGTCACAAATTTTTAGGTATTTAATGATGATCAACATATTTTAGACTTTATTGCTAATAGGGATGTATTCAAGGCCCAAATAGTAGATGAAAAGAATCTTGCAGACCATACCTGAGATGAAGAAGAGATAATTTATGTACCTAGTAACAAGATTCTGAAAGGAATGATTGAATTGGAAAGAGATTTCGATCTGGATAATATGACCAAGCAAAAATACCTCCCTAAAATAGATGGAGGATAATATGAGCCTATCAACATAGGGCAAGGTGAAGACAAGAGAAATGTCTTGATAGGAAAGGTTTGAACTGTAGAAAAAAGAGCAGGGATAGCCCAAGCTTTAAAAGATTACATTCATGTCATAGCATGGACTTATGACACATCCATCATAACTAACACAATGTAATGCCTACTCATGAATATATCAGTAAATAACCATAAATAATTAAAATTAGTAAGAAATAATGAAATAAACACGAGACAGGAGAAAATTCACTTACTCTAAATTAATAAAATTCCTATTAAACATGTGGGTGGTTGGGTGGGTTCCCTATCCACACATCTAATGTGGCAGGGTCGTGGCATACTTGCCTTCTTGTCATACCGATAGGCACAACTGGCATTGGACGAGGAGATCAGATGGCTCAAGCAATGATTGAAAAGTATCGAGTTACACAAAGCCCGCTTTCAGAGACATTTTCATCATTTCAAATTGATTGATGGACTCATTAAAAGGATCACTTTGGGGTCTGTCTGTCAGTTTCCACGAGTCAATTGAGTTGGCTCTGGCATGATAGGCTTAACACAAACTGACAACATTACTCCTTGATAAGACATGGGAAGAAAAATAGTTTTAATAGAGATCAGTTGAGTAATTGGCTTTCACTTGAAGAGCTTTCGGGGTTTCTGTTAAGCAAGAACTTGATCAATTGGTAGAAATGGGAGAATGATCTAAGTTCATTGCTAAAATGTCAATTGAGACAGTGATGAATATAGGTGCGGATGCCCCAATTCAGCTAGACAAATCTGTCCATGAGATGGCCTTCTGTGGGATGGTTACCAACCAATGACTCAAGCGGATGTTGAAGAAATGTGATCTGCTAATTCTAGCAATGGTTAAAATGATCTTAGGTAAAGTTTTCATCAGGAATAATGAAGTCAAGTGGGTTGACCCCACCATTCCTTCCAGATTCTTGGCAGTCCTATTGGAGATTCGTATGACGAAGAAGGATGATGGGGCATTGATGAAGAGGCTTTTCTGTGTAGAATTGACGGTCAAGTTGGAAGAGACTCTCACTATTGTAGTTTCTAGAATGGGGGTGCCAAGGCCCAGAGACTTCTCCTCCTTCTACAAGCTGGGTGAAGTAGTGAAATACTACCCTTTTTTGCTAGATTTGAAGGGTATGGCCTTGGTGGAGCACAAATATGGAGCACTCCTTTGCCAGTAGTGAAATCACCAATTTCAAGACCTTTGCATTTGCCAATGGGTATCTAGATTAAGTGCTATAGCTAAGCTAATGTTAGTTTTTTTGTCTTGGCATGGATGACAATTAAAGCTTTAGGGTTTGGTTGATGGGATACTATTTTTTGATGTCCTATTTTGTCACTGTAATTTGACCCTGTGCAGTCTCTTTCTGAAAGCACTGTCAGACTCTTAGTTTTGGGGTGGTGTTCTATAACCCTCTTTCATGGTGGATACTCTGTAAAAACTCCATAAAAGATCTTTAATATTTTAATATAAAACTTATTATTACGTATCAAAAAAAATTCCTATTAAACATAATTTTTGTTGATTTCATCGTAATTCAATATAAACATCTCTTATAAAATTATACACATTTACAAAAAATGCCATAAGATCATCCATTAGCATAGTGGGAAAATATTTTCTTAGCTACTGAAAATCTGCACAGTTATCAGACATGTATCTACACAACTAGATGTAAACATTAGTTCTACATAGATATTAATAAACATAATAGAAATCAATTGCACAAGATGATAAGACTAAGGCCCTAAGGGGCCAACCTAATGTCTTGGGGGCTCATGTTGGCCTTGCCTACTTATGTGTAGTGCAGAGACTTTGTAGTTTGGGAACTGGAACTTAGAAATACAAGACAGAATCATAAAAATCTAACTTCTAAGATGATATCAACTTTTTCTCAATCTTAGTTTCACATCTGCATTTCAATCCCTACTTGAGGACAGAAGAAATCACAAGACATAATTGATTCTTAAAAAAAAAACTGATATACAAATTACTATTAAGCTTACTAACCTTGCAAGTAAAAGGTTAACATCAGATAATGAAAGCAATTACCTATTTTACCATTTATAAAGAACAATCAATACACACATTTGGAAGACAAGTCTTCAACAGACAGTCTTAGTCCTAAGATGATATCATCAATGATGAACAATCTCCTTTAACACATTGATTCAATGAAAAGTCTCAATTAGATGATACAATAGTCTACAATTCAGCTAATCCTTGATCCAAATTTTATAATCCTAAGTTTTACCTCTTTCGTTAAGGGCTTTAATCATAACGTTGTCTCATTAACCATACATGCTATAGATTCAAGATCATATAATAGAAATAAAGAAAATAATTAAGTTGGCTTCCAAAGTATACAAGGTTATTCAATCTAAAGCAATAATGTTCCAAGTTACATAATTCCTTTCAGGATAATTCATAAACTAATTAATCACAATAATAATTTTATAATCATTAGGCAAAGAGTAAACAACAAAATCTCTATCAGTATGCTAATATAACAAATAACTTGGTTATTCTAGACCTGATTTTATATTACACCCTAAAACATATTAGCCTTTGCTTTTGATTAGATAACATTGTTATAAATAGAATATCAAAACCTACATAAAATTCTTTCCTCAAAATGTTTACCATAGTTCAAGAGCAAGATACTATTATAACATTTAACTCAAAACTTCTCAATATGATTCAATAGTATCCCCATAAATAAGATCCATTTGAGTTTCCTAGAAAATCATCATATATTCAACAACAATAAATACTTATATCACCTAATTACGATCTTACTTGCCATATAACTTTCCTAACATTAACATTATACTACTAAAATTATTGATGAGTCATAAAACTATCTTTGGTACTCGAAGGTGAAAGGTAATTCAACACATTCTTTAATCCATTAAAATTAAGACCAATATGAGTCAATTAACTAATAAATAAAAACATACCTTTAATATAAGCATCCATACAGAGTCTATATTTCATTATACACTTAATTCACAAAATCATCAATAGAATCAAAACACATAAACACATAATTGAGTGCACTAATCCTATGATAAAAGAAACATGATGGTTTTGACAGAGTCTAATATATGATAGACTAATAATTGTGGTAATAAGGAAACATTGACATTAAAGATGAACATAAGTTGAAGCACTAAAGAAAAAAAAATATCAACCTATCATATATAGATTGCTTATTGACAAATCAAAGAATATGAAAACTAAGAAGATTCACCCTTTGAAGGACTCCTGTTGTATGTGCAACAATGTCTTCATCAAGAGACTTCTTGTATCGAATATGAAAACCTTGTCTTACCATCAATAGCTCAGTTGATGTTCGAGCACAGGAAATTTCTAGAAAGGATTTATATACAAATGATAAATGATACTATATTTAGACAAGTAATAAATATAAGGCGGCCTGCAACTTCAATAATAAATGCAAATATATTGCAAATAAGGCAAGGAATCATGGTATCTATTTACAACTTGACAGAATGCCTTAGACAGATAAAAGCTCATAGAATGCAATAATAAAATACTTATTATATTTACATTACTATAAATGAGACATTATTATATTTGTAGAAAGTAAGACTTACGAAGAAGAATTAATAACAAGTATAAAAGAAGTAAATCATTTATGATTTTGAAACACCGAACTGTGGTAGGAGACGCCACAGTCGGCAGAGATGCCTTTTGTGGGAGCCGTGGAGGCCACGGATTCCCCCACATACAAAACTATAACTCACCTATAAGTTTAGTAAAGATTTCAATACTATTTAATATAGAACAATAATATTATTATCATTCAATATCTATAAATTGCCTAAAATAAACTCCATAAAAAATTCATTACTACTTAATACAAAATGATAATTTTATTACCATACCATAGATGCCAATGACAAGAATAATATGAATTTTATATTTAGAAAAATATTCACCATTGGAAACCTTGGAGAAGATTAGGAAAATGCAACTGGTAGCAAGACACACTTAGTGATCTTAAAAGTGTACGATATGGGATTGGGATACAAATGTGTTTAGAATTTAAGTACTATCTTGGTGCTCAAAAGTGGGTTACCTAGGCTCATAAAAAATAAAGTCTAGACCTCTATTTACTTGGCTGTTATCACACCACAAGCACTAAATCTCATACCTTCTACCCCTAACCAGAGTCAGAGGATTCCCTTTATACTCAAAGGAAACTCAAAACACATCTTCTGCCTATAAAGAGATTCATTAGATGATCATCTTGAGGCTCAATCATTAAATCACATTAGAAAATAAATGAAATATTAACAAACAATTTCTTAGAAAACATTGTATAACTGCATCAAACATCCCTCAAGGCTAGGTGGAGAGGTAAGTTGGAAAGCTTACTCAAAGTAGTGGACAACCATCAGTTCTGTGTATATGAATCTAAATAGCCAAAATAGATCAGGCCGTTACTACAGGTTGTTCTAGTTTCAATGCCTTAAAGTGAATTGGTACCTTAACAAGCCCACTCTTCAAACTGTAATTTTTGATCTCAATCTAATACTTAGAAAGCAATTTTGTTATATAAAGAAACTATTGACCATGTAGAAAATAAATATATGGTAACTTCTATAAACATAAGGTTGAAAGTAATTTCGATGCCTAATACAACAAAAAATTAACCAACCATATAGGAAGTTCCTAATGCAATTAATGGAAAGAAATCTAATGCCTTAATTGGATGATTAAACCATAAGTTTATAATCCCATAAACCCCAAAAATTTGATATAAAACATCCAACAAAACTTGATTATTAAATATTCTTCAAGGTTAAGGGAAAAAACTTCAAAACCTTCGAGACATGACCAAAATTTGAGAGAACAAGTCCTGATCTACTATATGAAAACTAAATGCAAGAAACTGACACTTTTAGTAGCAGATCAATCTCTTTGATTTGTCAATAATAAACTAAAATTAAGAAAAAGAAAACACTACAAGCCTATGATTGAATACCTCATAGATTACATGACTGCATTCATCATGGAATTAATTCGAGAAGGATTTTATTTCTATCAAAGCAAGGCATTTGAAGAATCATACCAATCTTCTATCAAATTATTCTTACATGCGTAGAGATTCTCCTTTTTCCACTCTTGATTTTTTGGAAATCCTATGTCTTCATCTTCTTCCTTTTATTATCTTTTAAAACTACACAACATAACTTTTTGTCTTCCACAAGAAAGTGATACTAAATAAAATGACTCTTCCTCTTCAACTCTCGACGCCCCTTTTTCTCATTTACTCTCATAAACTAAAATTAGCTCCACTAATTTAAAATTGCAAATAAATATTAATCTCATTTCTTGCAAGTAATATAAAATAAAATAATCTTTATAAAGTATCTAAATATAGAAAATTAAATTATCTAAAATTTTTTTTCGAAGGAATATAACTAATTAATTATTATTATTATTATTTAATAAAGTATCATAATTAATAGATAGATTTTAGATATACCTTACATTCTTCCCCCTAGGAATGGACTTCCTCCTGGAAGTCATCAAGAGAAATGATTATTTCCTGACTTCACACTTCAAACAAAAGTTAGTTTTCATCAAAATATTCGACTAGATATTCTTTTTTCCATCATGCAATAATACAAAACCAAAAACTTGCATCACCAAATGAGGAAAATACAGAGAAATCTAGATTCGCTCATCCATACTAATCTACATATCACAAGAATAGATTTAGTCTGTAAATTTGCATTCACAAAATAATATCAACCCAGATTAGCTCACTTGATCTGCAAGCACAAAATTCATAACAAACTAGATTTGCTCATCCACCCAACCATAGGATTCAACCAATCGAATCCACCCCTGAGCATTAAAAGGGAATATTTTCTTGATGTTCATCAAATTAAACACAAATAATTCCATATTCAAGAATCAAATTCATAAATCAATCATACTTTCTTTCTCAATAAACAACAATATCTCCCTTAAGCATCAATCTCCCATTAAACATTGACTCCCTTTATCAACAACTCCCAAAATCTTCCTTTAGCCACAACTCCCAGAAACAATAATCTCCCAAACTCCCCAAACATATATTATCATTTCACATTTCATCAACTCCCAGCAATAACCTCCATCTCAGCACCAACACCAAACAACATAATAATATTCAAACAATAATAGAATAGAAAAATTTCAATTGCATACACGCATTTAAATCATAAAGTCCAGATAAAACATAAATACAATTATTTCAGAAAATTTTAGTTATACCATTCTTTTCATTGGAATTCTATAATATCATCATTACTTATCCAATAAGCTTATTTATATCATCTAAATATTATTGAAAATCATATTTAAATATCACAGATATCAGTTCTATACATCATGTATACTTTCAATGGGATTGGGACGATTAGTACCAAATAGAACCATAATGCCATAGAATAGGTCTTACACAATTTCACAATATATATTCCCTAGGCCATCTACTCCCCTATACAACCTTCTAGGGACCTCTCTTGGGTATAGCAATCTACACAATTCACATTACTTCACACAAGCCAGCAACAATAAATACTGATAAAGCCTCAAAAGAAGTTTCCAATGAGTAAAAATTTCAAATAAAATCAATAAATAAAACTCTATATAAAAACAAATTAGGAAGCATAAGTTCAATTCAAAACCAAAAACCTTAATAAAGTAGTCCTTGAGGCAAACAGGAAATCAAACAAAATGCTGGCTCAATTAAGAAAAGAAAATTAACCAAACAAAAATTCCAAATATTCTCACAAAAATTAACATTACTGTAGACACCCTAAAATGACCGTGTCATCAAATCACTAGCATTCCGTTATCTGTCTAATCACTTGCATTGCAAACGTTAATTAAATAATCTAATTATTTAATTAATTATCATCAAATTCTTCTAAATCTCCTAAATTCAACATTAATTAAATAAATCCTCTTTATTTAATTAATTAAATTAAATTCCTCTATATTCTTCCACAATTAAATAATTTTAATTATTTAATTTGATCATTATCCTCCTTCCAAAATTCACATCCACATTAATTAAATATATCCCATTATTTAATTAATTCATCACAATTCTATCTTATCTACAATTAAATAATTTACATTATTTAATTAAATCAATTGTTCTTCTAAATTTAAATAAATCAAATCAAATTTATTTAAATTATCTCAATCCTCTAAAAATAAATAAAATCAAATATTTTATTTATAATCTTCTGTTCTTCCAAAATCATGCACAACAATTAAATAAATTTATTTATTTAATTTGCTTTTCAAATCTTCTAAATTAAATAATTCTAATTATTTAATTATTTCTTCCAAAATATCTTCTCTAAATTTAAATAAATCAATTATTTATTTAAATTGTTTTTTCTTCTAATTTGAGTTATCTCTAAAATAACTCAAGCTTTCTTGCTCATCAATTAAATATTTCTATATTTAATAAAGCAAAGTATCTTCTTTTCTCATGCAAATCTCTTCTTGTTTTAAATCACTTAACTGATTGCTTTATTCTTTTAATTGATTTATCTCTTCAGTTAACTTATTATTCTATTCTTGATAACTCCTCTCATGCAAAAGAAAGCAAGACACATGTCTTCTCCTCATTCGTTGCACATTCCTCAACTTATCTCCTCCATTGATTCTTCTAAATTATCTGGACTGTTGATCGCTCTTCCTTGAAATCTATATAAACCCCCCTCATCTCCTTCATTAGGCCTCTCTCTTCGATCGTATTCTCAGGCATACTTAACAGAGCTTCGAGCATACACAACGCGTCGATTGAGCACTATAACGATCTTTTGACATTGATCTCTTGAGCACACTACTTGCTTGTTGCAGCTATGGCTTCGCAACTTGATTGAGCAATCCACATTCAATTCAAAGGAAACAATACAAATTTCGGTAAAAGTCTTTATTTCATTGATTATTTATGGCTTTTATTTAAATTCGTTTCCTTTATGTTATTGGGTTCTTTGATTTTATTTAGTTTAGATTTAATCCATTTTTCCATATACACATTCTGGCACGCCCGATGGGGCCCACTAATACCTTTGTTTCTTTAAGAATTTTTTTTTTTGAAGTTACAGTACGGCACAGCGCAAACAACACCCCACAGCGCTTCTGGCAGGATCTTTGAGCGCTTTTGCAGACACAGTGCGGCGCTTTTGAACTTCTGTAGCGCTTTCGGCAGCGCAGAGCAATGCTCTTGGCCTGACAGAACGGCGCTCCCGGCAGTATTCTATAGCGCTTTTGGCTAGATTAGGGTTCTGACCTCGTTCACTGTTTTACAGGATTTTCATGCCATCTATCTTATTACTTTGTATGACAAGCTGTTGTATTTGTCAAACAAACCTGTTTTTCTTGTTGGACATCCTAAGCTGACTTATTTAGGAGTACCTTCGACTTTTTTTGTGTTAATCCTTGGTGTTGTTACAGCTTTTTTGAGTTCTTTAAAGATTGCAGAACACAGATCTCTCAGCTATCATTTCTCAGATCAGTCAATCAATCATGGAATTTTACTTTAGATCTGATTATTTTGAAAAAGTTCCCCTCTTTGTGATCTGAGACAGCGCGGCACTTTTGGTTATATTGTCTCACGCTTTTGGCAACACAGTCCCACGCTTCCAGCTATTATTCAGCGCTTCTGGTATTATTATATTGCGCTTCTGGTCTATATCACAGCACCTTCAAAAACACAGTGAAGCACTTCTGGTTAATTTGTTGCGCCTCTGGTTATATTCTACAGCGCTTCTGGTCTGCAATATAGCACTCTGGGAATACAGTACGTCGCTTCTGGTAAAATTGTGCAGCGCTTTTTGTTAAAGTTGATTTGTTTGTTGCTAACTTGTGAAATTTTGGTGGAACTAACTCACTTGTTGCAGCTTCTTATTACTCACACAGAGCCAATAGGTGTTTTTCTTAATATGTTCATGCAGGACGAGCGTTGAAGACCTCTTTTGATTTATCTCACTAAGTCTTAGAAACACATTGCATGCTTAAAAGGGTAATTGAACAAATCTTTTCTTGCAATCTAAGTCTTAGGAACATACTGATTTTCTTAAGGGACAATGGACATGTATGAACAAACACCTCAATTTTCTAAAGGACAATGGACATGAATGCCAAACACTTCATTTCATAAGGGACAATTTACAACTACAATCGTGTGTGTGCATAGCTTCGTTGCACCTTATTTTTCTTATAACGGGACAATTGAACCTTTGTTTGACATGCTTGCTTTTACTTTTTTTTGTACTTCCTTTAGAAGGGCCTGCTTTTGGATTGCGATTCATCCAAAAGGGACGACCCTAAGCGGAGTTTTCCTTTGAACTGCTATATAAGAGGGATAAGGCGAAAGCCAAGTCCTAACCGACGTCAGCCTTACCTTGTGGTGCCAAACTGAAAAGAGGTGTACTAGCTCTTTGTGGAAACGATTTTCACATTGAGCGAAGTGTTTGAAACTCTTAGTAGGATTGGTTAAAGCTTTTAGTAGCTTGTCGCATTGCTCGTAAGGCGTTGGTCCCTCAAAGTCACTAAGAACCAATTTAAATAGAGACTACCTGACCTACCTCCGAACATTGCGGTAATCATCAGTGCAAGGGAAATCGATTTAAACCCTTAAGATACTCACCATTGGCTCCCTTGAGAAGAGATAGTATTCCCTTGGACATAAAGCTCTTGTGACCTACTTGAGCTTTCCAAGGGGAGGGTGAGATATCCCTACCTATCGTCTCTTGCAAAGATACTAAATATCCGACACCTTTATGGAATGATATTTTTATCGATGGAGTATTAAGCTGTGAGCTGATCTACTGCAATGAAACCTTGTCTCTAGGGATAAAAAGTGCTTGTTATTGATTGCAACTGTATTAGACCTGTGGAAACATTGGGCTTGTTTGGAGCCTTGAACATACACTATCTGTTGTGTCAGTCCTTGTGCCGTTTTTTGACCACTTGTTTGCTGTGTTTTCTCTTGCCAAACCAATCCAATTAGAAACAAAAAAAAATTTTCCTTTGAAAAACATCGGACACTACTTCAGCACCCCTGGTATTACAGCAGCTCGCCTTTGGTAGTACAGTAGATCGCCTTTGGTCAGCAGTAACCCACCTCTGGCAAAACTCTACTTCAGCGCCCTTGGTATAACAGTAGCTCGCTTTTGGTCACTGTAGCTCGCCTTTGGCATAGCAGTAACTCGCTATTGGTAGCTCAGTCCGTCGCCTCTGGCCCACAGTAGCACGCTTTTGGTAGCACAGTCCTGTGCCTCTGGTCAAACAGTATAGCGCCTTTGGTCCAGTACTTTGTGCATCAGAGTTTGTCCGTTTCTTCAAAGCATCTCACAGATTCCCAGCATAACATTGTGCCTAAGTGTATCCCATGGTCACCACTAGGCTACAACAAACCATGAAGTCTAGGCAAGTTGTCCCTAAGAAGCACAAGTCACCCCCTCGCACACCACAATCAGGTCGTCTCAACATTACTCCCAAGGTGACTCCTAGTACACCCGCGGCACACCCAATCAGTTCTCCAAACATGCCGCACATAGATGAACCAAGCAATCCTCATGAGGAGAGAACCCCTTTGCTTAATGCACCTCAGTATACCACAGGCTTGCCTCCGGATTTTGTCCCACAAGGTTATATCGTAGATCAAACCCCATCTCAAGAAGAGTGACACTTTGTAATAGGTCAATCCTCTCAAGAAGATGGGCAAGATCTTGATGAATTTATACAAGATCCTAGAGCTATAGCTGCCTTTGATAAAATCCTTAGTGAGAACCAGGATCATTTCTTTCGCTTGCTTGCAAAGCAAGGCACCAAGTTACCTCAGGATTTTGATGTGTCCACTCTCAAGGAGAGCAACAACACCCAAGAAACTATACAAGCGGTGCAAACCATGTCCATGGTGACTACGCCCTTACCTACTCAAGGCTCGCAATATAGGAATCCTCTTTTTCAAAATCCAACAGAGGAGAGGCCCATATCCCCAAATTTGACTCCTATGGAGATCTATCAAAACCAACAAGAAACTCTCCAACGTCAAGCAGAGTTAGCTAAGCAAGCCACCTTAGCTCGATCGAATGTGCAACCACCTCCTAAAGTGTCCACCCCAAGTGCAAGCGGAATCTTGGTTACCCCATCACGCATAGGTTTCCCACCCAATTACAATCCGGGAAACACTTCTGTAGCCATGCAACAAGGGTCTCAACAAATGCCACCTCCTATATCATCACACCTGCATGTCTCTCAACCAATTGGAATCACGCAGCCCCAACCACAACATTCTTCTACTCTCATCCTCAAGCAACCCCAACTGGCGCAAATCACTTCTACCTATGTTCCTCCACCACAACATTCTTCTACTCTCATCTTCAATCAACCCCAACCGTCGCAAATCACTTCTAACTATGTTCCTCCTCCACAACGTTCATCCACGCTCAACTTCTTTCATACATTGCCTAGCCACTCTCAACATTCCCAACATCAGGTTTCCCAAAGCTATGTGCCACCATCACAACCTAATCAAACGCACTTTAGCTTTCCTCCCCCCAATACTTTTCTTCAACCGTCGCAAAGCCAACATTCTTACCTAGCGCCACCTCCACCTCTGCCTAACCAAGGCCTCCAATTCCAACCCAATCTGAACCAATCGTACAATCCATACAATCCCAATCAATCTTACGACCCTTATAATACCAGTACGCATGGCTTACACTATAATCCTCCATATGGGCAACACCAACCGCTTTTTGGACAACAGGAGATGTTACCAACCCCTCCCACGACTATGGAATTAAAGATTGCGGAGGTGCAACAACAGCTATCTGATCTTATGTTTGGCCACACCAAAAAGACCTTCTCTTTAGAGGAAGTGTGCCCTTATCCTTTTGATCGGTCATTACCAATGATCCCTTTTCCTCAAAATTTCACTATTCCCAAGTTTGATAAGTACAAAGGAAAAGGTGACCCAAAAGACCATCTTAGGGAATTCTATCTTGCTTGCTTCGAGGTCTCTCATAACGACACATATCTTATGTGTCTTTTTCCTCGCAGTCTTGGAGGTCAAGCAATAGAATGGTTCTCACACCTACCTACGGGTATCAAGTCTTTCAACGAGCTAGCAGAGAAGTTTGCCACCCATTTTTCTTACAACGCAGAGCATGAGATTTCCATGACGGACCTATGCAACAATAAACAGAAAAATGGTGAAACTTTCATTTCTTTCCTTCAACGATGGAGACAAATGGCTAGTAAATTCCCTTTCAAGATTCTGGAGAAACAGCTTGTTAGCATATTTGTGCAGAACCTCAACCAAGAGTTAGGTTTTCATTTGCAAATTCTTAGTGCTACAACCTTCGATGAAATCACATACAAGGGTATCAACATTGAGAAGGCCCTCATTGCTAAGGGTGTGGTCAAAATCTTTAAGGAAATGAAAGATAGCACTTCTCATCAACAGTCGAACAATAAACCCAAATATTGGAACAAAAACAAGAACGTGGTCAACGATGGGGTGGTTGATACTAAGCATGTCCAAACGTTACAAACACTGCTGCAGCTCTCCAAACCAAGTCATGCTCCACCCCAACAACAGCAGCAACAACGGCAGCCTTATCCCAACCAACAACAACGACAACAAGAGCGGCCCCAACAAGATTACCCTCCGCGACGTCAATTCACTCCCTTGGGAGTGCCCATCGAATCGGTCTTACAGCAAGCTTTGCAGAAAGGGCTCATCACCTTACCTGATGCTCCCCCATATGGAGAACCTATCTACAAAACTACACGTTACAGAGACAATGAGTATTGTGAGTTCCATAGGAGCAAAGGTCATCGAACTGCGTCTTGCATGAAGCTTAAGCACCTCATCCAAAACCTCATCGACGGTAATCAAATCACTTTTGAGGATGAATCACTAGCGCAACACATGAACAAGGATCTCGATATGTACAAGGAACCATTCCCTCATCACGGTCCACCTCCTCCTCAGGATAGAGGTAAAGGTATCAATCACGCTTCCATGTCTTTCAATTCCATTGTAGGTCGTTTTGAAGAGAGTCGAGTCTCTACCCTCACCATCAAAGGCAAATCTACGGATTGTACTGTTACTACTCGTCAAGGTCATGTCACCATCCGTGCACCTACACCTAGGCTTCCGGTTCAGTCTGATTATAATCTTGTCGAACATCTAGGGAAAACACCAGCACAGATCTCTATTTTGGACCTACGGTCATCACCTGCACATAGAGTGGTGCTAGAAAAAGCCCTCCAAGAGTCTTCCGTTCCTAACAACATAGCAGTCGCAGATTTCCAAGCTATAGTGGGTAATATTGCTTCGCCTTACAACGTGGTCTTCTCTGAGAAAGACCTCCCCTCCCATGATCCATGTCACAATGATGCCCTGCATATTGAAGTTCTCATCCATAAGCGCAAAATCAAACATATACTCATAGATGGTGGTGCTGGTCTCAACATCTGTTCTTTAAAGTTACTAAAACAATTGGGATACTCTGAGGATCACGTCAACACTGATCATAGTATTACAATCAAGGGATATGATGATGTAGAACGCCGTTCAGAAGGTGTTATTCACTTGCCTATACAACTGGGCCCTATCATGCTTGAAACTAGGTGCCAAGTCCTTGATATTGAGCTGCCTTACAACATTATCCTAGGCCGCCCATGGATCCATGCCATGAAAGCTATTCCCTCCACGTACCATCAGTCCCTCAAGTTCCCATACAATGGTACAGAAATCACCATCCTAGGAGATCCTAATCCTTTTGAATTTTGCCGTGTCTTGCAAGGAAGCTATAAGAATTGCAACCAAGTGCCTAAAAATGACAAAGCCCTTGAATCCCCTCTCTATGTTGAACCTGAAACTCTCACGCAAGCCTCTACAAGTGAACCTACACCCCTCCCCAAAATCACAGCTCGTGTCCCTGATATAGGCTTTGGCACTTATGATATCTCAGAATCTTGTTGTGTAGGGCGGATGCCTCTATCTCCAAAGTCTTACGGCCAACCACCCATTGCCAAAGTTATCAAAAAAGCAGTTATTCCTCCCCCAACATTCCTAACCCAATTCCAACATGGACGGTTATTGGAAGAGGAAACTATTGAGGACATCTCTTCTTGGCTCTACAAGGAGAAAGAACCAGTCACGATACCAGTCAAGCAATATGGCAATGGCTTAAGGATAGTGAAAAATATGGGCTATAAAGTTAAAGGTGGCCTTGGGAAGCAGAATCAAGGCACTATGGAGCCCATTGTGGTAACAAAGAAGCTAGACAAGAAAGGATTAGGATTTGGTAAGAAGGTACCACGCGCCTCGGACATCGAGTATATCCTCGACGAGGTAGCTGACACTTTTCCCGCTGATACGATGTCTACAGAGGATATCATCGATGACTCTTCCCTCCACATGACCAATCTATTCGCTGAATCCTCCATCTTTACACTATCCTCCGTCTCCTTAACTTCCACCACCAGCACCCAGAATGTCACGCTTATCTACCCTGAACTTATCAATTGGGACCAACAAGGGGCCCCTATTATAGATGTATTTCAGAATGACGAAGCTCTAGCTGAGTTCATGGGACTTTGGGAAGGTATCCCTCTTGGCGATCACAAGGCAGGTTTTGTAATGGAACTCGAGCCCACGGCTTATTTTTGTGAGAATGCCAAATCCTCCAGTCACAAAAGTGCAAATACAGAAAGATCTCTAGGTGAAAACCACACTGTGGCACCTTCTGATCATAAAAAAGTAAAAATAAAGGACGTATCCAAAGGTGAAAACCCAACTGTGGCACTTGAGGATGGAGGATTTGACCTTCCCTTACCATCTAAGTATCAAGAGAAATTAGCTCTCTTAGTGGAAGATTCTACAGAGATCAACCTGGGTACAGAACATAATCCAAAGACAACATTCCTAGCGACATCATTATCTGACACAGAGCACAGAAATCTTAATAGCTTCTTCTTGCAACGAACCATCAACTTTGCATGGACCTATGCAGATATGCCAGGGCTAGACCCTAAGCTGGTAGTTCATTATCTCACAGTTGATCCCAAGGTGAAACCAGTCAAACAGAAGTTGAGAAAAATGCACCCACATATAGCTCTCTTGGTGAAGGTGGAAGTACAAAAGCTGTTAGACGCAAAGTTCATACGACCTATTGACTATTTAGATTGGGTCTCAAACATTGTACCTGTGTCTAAACCTAATGGGCGCATCCGCATGTGTAATGATTTCAGAGATCTCAATAAGGCATGTCCTAAAGATGACTTTCCACTACCAAACATTGACATTATAGTGGACTTGACAGCAGGTCACGAGATGCTTTCTCTCATGGACAGATTCTCGGGTTATAATCAGATAAGGATAGCTGAAGAAGACCAACATAAAACAACCTTTACTTGTCCTTGGGGCAATTATTGTTGGTGTGTCATGCTGTTTCGTCTGAAGAATGCAGGAGCAACCTATCAGAGAGCAATGATCGTGATATTTCATGACCTCTTTCATCACATCATGGAAGACTATGTTGATGATATATTGGCTAAATCTTCTCAGGCGGATCACATACAGGTCCTAGGACAGATCTTTGACAGGCTTGAAAAATATCAGGTAAGACTCAATCCAAAGAAGTGTGTATTCGGCGTAACATCAGGAAAGCTATTGGGATACATCGTATCTCGTAGAGGCATCGAAGTGGATCCAGCGAAAGTAAAAGCTATAGTGGAGATGCCTCCACCCAAGAACCTTAAAGCACTAAGGAGCCTTCAGGGAAGGTTGTAGTCCATCAGGCATTTCATCTCACAGCTAGCAGATAAATGTCACCCCTTTCAACACTTGCTCCGAAAGGATGTTTCATTTCGATGGGACAATAAGTGTCAAGCAGCATTTGATCAACTTAAAGAGTACCTAGCTACACCTCCTATATTGGTTCCACCAGTTGCGGACAAACTGTTGATCTTATACATCTCCACTACAAATTCAGCCCTAGGGGCTCTGCTAGCACAGAATGATGAAACAGGAAAAGAGCATGCTATTTATTACATCAGTAGAACCTTGGTGGGATATGAGCTCAATTATTCACCAATGGAAAGGGCTTGTTTAGCAGTAGTGTTCGCCTCCCAAAAGTTGCGACATTACATGCTGAACCAACACACAAATCTGATAGCCAAAATTGATCCCCTGAAGTATCTACTAGCAAAAGCCGCTCTCACAGGCAGACTAGCTAAATGGGTCATGATCCTTAGTGAGTTCGATATTGAGTACATGGATCGTAAGGCAATCAAAGGACAAGCCCTCGTGGATCAACTAGTAGATGCACCTATGAAAGATACACATCCTATGGTAGCAGACTTTCCTGACGAGAATCTCTTCACCCTTGCTACCTCCATAATGTGGAAGTTATACTTTGATGGTTCTTACACACAGCATGGATCAGGAGTCAGCATCTTATTTGTTACACCTCAGAATGACTACATTCCAAAGTCATATCGGCTTGCATTCCCTTGCACCAACAACATAGCCGAGTATGAAGCACTCCTTATAGGTCTCAATACAGCAGTTCAATGGGATATTACAGAATTACAAGTATATGGAGACTCACAGCTAGTCATTCGCCAAGTCACAGATGAATACCAAACAAAGGATGAAAAGTTGGTCCCCTACAAGCAACTAGTGGATGCCTACAAACCACATTTTTCTACCATCACATTTGAGCAAATTCCAAGAGAGCATAATAAAGCTGCGGATTCTATGGCTTCTGTAGGGTCACTGATTGACATGCCTGCAAATACACAGAAGTGTGAATTCTTGATCGAGCAATTGTTGATACCAGCCGTCGATGTTCCTGTTACTGAAATCATCTGCGAACTTGTTGGTCCCAATTCCCCATGGTACGAAGATATCTATGAATACCTCAAACACCAAACCTTTCCCCCTGACCTATCTTCCACCCAACGCAAAACCTTTATCTGTCGATCCTCTCGTTACATCATTCTGGGTGATACACTATATCGTCGGAGTCTCGATGGTATCCTCTTACGATGTCTTAACGCGGAAGAAGCTGAAGCTACCTTACGAGACATACACAAAGGTGTCTGTGGCGCACATTCTACCGGTCCTAATCTTGCTAAGAGGATACTTAGAACAGGTTATTACTGGCCTATAATAGAGCAAGATGCTGCACAGTTTGCTAAGAAGTGTCTACAATGTCAGCAGCATGGAGATTTGATTCACGCACCAGCTCATGAATTACAACCTGTGACAACTCCATGGCCTTTTTCTCAATGGGGTCTCGACCTCGTAGGACAAATCCACCCTTCCTCCTCCAATGGCCACAAGTTTATCATCACCGCCACTGAGTATTTCACGAAGTGGGTGGAAGCCATTCCTATGACCTATATCACCGGTAAGCAAATAGCCAAGTTTATCCTAAACTACCTCATATGCTGGTATGGTATTCCCCAAGCCGTTGTCACTGATAATGGGAGACCATTCAAGAACCAAGATGTCTGTGCCTTATGCATACAATACAATATCCAACATCGCTTTTCAACTCCCTACTATCCGCAGAGTAACGGCCAAGCTAAGGCTTCCAATAAAACCATTCTCAAGATCCTCAAGAAAACGGTCAATGAAGCTGGTCGTAATTGGCACTTGCAACTCAATCCCGCCCTATGGGCCTACCGCACTAGTATCAGAACACCAACTGGTGCCACACCCTATGCCTTGGTCTTTGGCTCTGAAGCCATCCTACCTATAGAGGTCGAGATCCCATCCCTCAGAGTATCCATGTAGGACCTGATCAGCGGAGATGAGTATCGCACTTCCAGATTAGCTGAGCTTGAACTACTAGATGAGAGGCGCCTTGCCGCACTTAATCATCTCCATGTCTTTCAAAACCGCCTCCGGCGTAATTACAACAAAAAGATCAAAGAAAGACGGTTTCAAGTTGGTGATCTTGTACTTAAGGAGAATCAGAGAAATCAAGCAGATCGAGAGAAGAAGGGTAAGTTTGAGCCTAACTGGTTAGGTCTCTTCATTGTCACAGCAGCATATGGATCAGGAGTTTATACTTTAGCTACACCTGACGGCATTCCTCTAGATGAGCCAATTAATAGTGTCCATCTCAAGAAGTTCTATGCCTGATCCTTAGAGTATTCCAAAAAAATAAAAAATAAAATAAAATAAAATAAAAATAAAAAATAAAAAATAAAAAATAAAAAATAAAAAAAAATAAAAAATAAAAAATAAAAAAAATAAAAATTCCAAAAAAATCCGTCCTCTGGTGAAAACCTGGCAAACAGGCGCCTTGGATAAGTACCATAGTGAAAACCTGGCAAACAGGCGCTATGTGTAGAGTCAGCATCCATCGTCTATCGAGTCATGTCCACTCCTTGTCCAGTTCGCAACATGCTTCATCCATCCATCCATAATAAAACCATTGACCTTGTTTGCATTTCCATCTCCCTATCTAGTATAGCTTGGAAATTGGTCAATGTCCATCGTCGTCTTCCCATGTCTTGATCTGTGTCTATAGTTAACACTGTCTTGTCCTAGGTCAAGTCTTTCTGTGTCTTCTTCAGCAGTCACCCCTACAGTTTCCTCTACCAGAATGGGGGCAACTCTTTCCTTAACTTAGGTCTAGGATTGGTTCCTTGTTCGTGGTTCGCAGCACATACTTCGATCTTTTCTCAATTCTACAGGTAACACCCTTTAACGGACACAGAGTTCCTACGATAAGACTGTTATCTTCTCAACACTCTTTTCCCACATCATCACACTAACCAAAACTACATATTATAATCTTCTCAATCTTAAAGTACCTTGATCCCATGGATATGGGTATGTAGGCAGTCTGGATTATGAAGGACGTTTCTAGTACTCAGGTACATAAGATCCCCTCCTTTCACCTTGACCCATTCGTCACTCTATCCAAAACTACATATTTATCACGTTCATCTTCCATCGTAAGTGTGCCTTGATCCCGTGGATACAGGGTATGTAGGTAGTCTGGAATACGAAGGATGTATCCAGTACTCAGGCACACACGATCCATCATTCTCCACCCGTTTCAATCCATTAGCATTCCATCCTTCTAGTCTTCCGTTTGTCAAAATCCATTCGCCTCGACTTGACTAACTCAAGCAGCAAGCTAGTGCATCCTTTCAAAGCAATAGTCCTTCGCAAACCTGAAGCAAAGAAGCTTCCTTCCAGAGTCATCTACTGTCCTGCATATCGATTGCCAACATCAGCTAAGTACCGCTTAACCAAGCCCTAGATCCACAAGCTTGTCTTCTGCGAAGTGTTCCATTGTCGAGACTAACACACGCGTCTCCTACGACATGTGGCATTTCCTGCAGCGAGATATTGTCTTTTTAGGTAGATAGCACCCTTTAACGGACACAGAGTTCCTACGATAAGGCTGTTATCTTTCCTATCCAATCTATCCTGAGCACCCTCTTTGGCAAGAGAGGATGTTGGCTATATGTTTACTTTGTAAGTCAGTCAATTTACTTTTTGGTTTATCTTTTGTTCCTTTTCTTGTACCTATTCAAGACTACCTTGATTTATCTATAGTCTTGGTATGTTGCGATGCAGTACGGATTGGGGGCATCGTCATTGCTTTCTGTGTGCCATGTTTGAGGAATGATCTTTAGTATCTTTCTTAGCATTCTATTTATCTTATGTGTGTTAGGACCTAGCATCTTACATATTAATAATTCTTCTTGCATTTACATGTATTGAAGTTATTTTATGTTCAAGACTATGGCTTATTCACATATACCTACAAGGTTATATTATGTCTAAGGGATATAAGTTCAAACCGCTTGCTTGCAGAGTCAACGTACACGCACTCGGATATTACAGCACCTTGGTCTTTTATACCTTGGTGGCAAACTATCCACGTGCTATATCAAAAATAAGGATTGCTCTTTATAAACAAATGTGAAACCATTGCAACAAGCTCATCCATTTACACCATCCATTTTTCCATGGCCTTATATAGTTTTCCAGCAAAGATCAATCAACAGTCTTTCTCTTATGTTCTCTCCTATCTCCTTTCTTCTATCTATCATCAACCCAACCTCGCCTATCTCCAACAAATCTTCTAGTCGAGCGTCAACATAGTTCTTCTATCGCTTCCCTATCTTTCCTCTCGAGGGGGCACCCTACGCCAGCTACGCTGGGGCAACTACCTACACTGGGGCATCAAAAATTGTATTACATCTTCAACAATTATTTTCTTTGACGCAACGCTACATGTTGCATTGCATCAAAGAGGGGCAAAATGTAGACACCCTAAAATGACCGTGTCGTCAAATCACTGGCATTCCGTTATCTGTCTAATCACTTGCATTGCAAACGTTAATTAAATAATCTAATTATTTAATTAATTATCATCAAATTCTTCTAAATCTCCTAAATTCAACATTAATTAAATAAATCCTCTTTATTTAATTAATTAAATTAAATTCCTCTATATTCTTCCACAATTAAATAATTTTAATTATTTAATTTGATCATTATCCTCCTTCCAAAATTCACATCCACATTAATTAAATATATCCCATTATTTAATTAATTCATCACAATTCTATCTTATCTACAATTAAATAATTTACATTATTTAATTAAATCAATTGTTCTTCTAAATTTAAATAAATCAAATCAAATTTATTTAAATTATCTCAATCCTCTAAAAATAAATAAAATCAAATATTTTATTTATAATCTTCTGTTCTTCCAAAATCATGCACAACAATTAAATAAATTTATTTATTTAATTTGCTTTTCAAATCTTCTAAATTAAATAATTCTAATTATTTAATTATTTCTTCCAAAATATCTTCTCTAAATTTAAATAAATCAATTATTTATTTAAATTGCTTTTTCTTCTAATTTGAGTTATCTCTAAAATAACTCAAGCTTTCTTGCTCATCAGTTAAATATTTCTATATTTAATAAAGCAAAATATCTTCTTTTCTCATGCAAATCTCTTCTTCTTGTTTTAAATCACTTAACTGATTGCTTTATTCTTTTAATTGATTTATCTCTTCAGTTAACTTATTCTTCTATTCTTGATAACTCCTCTCATGCAAAAGAAAGCAAGACACATGTCTTCTCCTCATTCGTTGCACATTCCTCAACTTATCTCCTCCATTGATTCTTCTAAATTATCTGGACCGTTGATCGCTCTTCCTTGAAATCTATATTAACCCCCCTCATCTCCTTCATTGGGCCTCTCTCTTCGATCGTATTCTCAAGCATACTTAACAGAGCTTCGAGCATACACAACGCGTCGATTGAGCACTATAACGATCTTTTGACATTGATCTCTTGAGCACACTACTTGCTTGTTGCAGCTATGGCTTCGCAACTTGATTGAGCAATCCACATTCAATTCAAAGGAAAAAATACAGATTTCGGTAAAAGTCTTTATTTCATTGATTATTTATGGCTTTTATTTAAATTCGTTTCCTTTATGTTATTGGGTTCTTTGATTTTATTTAGTTTAGATTTAATCAATTTTTTCCTCATACACAATTACAATCACCACGTGACTTCAAACGAGCCACCTAAGGAGAGGAGGGGAATATGGTGGTCTCAAACCACATGGAGCTCCAACATATACCACAAAAGAAGTTGATCATGAAACTTATGCAATTATGAGCATTCAATAGTTATGAATAATCAAAGTTTAGAAAACTCCCTTTTTCACAATTGTAGCTCCCTTAACAAAACAATAGATCCCATGCAATAGTAGCTCCCATTCAAGAGTAGCTCCCATTACACACATATTAACTCCCATAATGCAACAATAACTCCCATAAAATAATAACTCCCAACATCATTATCCACAACACCAATACCAACACCAGGAATATCCCCAAAGGGGCATAACACAATAATAGCTCCCATAGAGCACATGTAATACACAACTCCCAATCATCATTATCCACAACACCAACACCAACACCATGAGTACCCCAAAGGGCATAAGTCCCTGTAGCTCCCTTGTCATAGCTCCCAAAACACACGCAGCTCCCTAATCACAACCAATCAACCATCCACCCAACTCCCATACAATCTAGCCACAACACCATCACCAAACACACAAGTTTGTAAATCTCATCACAGATTAAGGTGATAAATATACATGCTTGAAAGAAATAATTAATTAACATTACATAAACTTACAATTCCAAGAATACATCTATGAACATATTTGTATATAAGTTGAAATTGATTTACTAGACATTCATTCCGTATCGTTAATTAATCAACATTTACCTCTACTTACCATGATGAGACCCAAAAAAGGGTATACATTAACTAATACTTTTACGCCAAAACTCCCAAGTGTTGCAACCTGGTGCTCTGATACCTATGTAATGCCTACTCATTAATATATCAGTAAATAACCATAAATAATTAAAATTGGTAAAAAATAATGAAATAAACACGAGATAGGAGAAAATTCACTTACTCTAAATTAATAAAATTCCTATTAAACATATTTTTTGTTAATTTCATCGTAATTGAATATAAACATCTCTTATACAATTATACACATTTACAGAAAATGTCATATGATCATCCATTAGCACAGTGGGAAAATATTTTCTCAACTACTGAAAATCTGCACAGTTATTAGACCTCTATCTGTACAACTAGATGTAAACATTAGTTTTGCATAGATATTATTAAATATAATAGAAATCAATTGCACAAGATGATGAGACTAAGGCCCTAAGGGGCTGACCTAATGTCTTGGGGGCCCATGTTGGCCTTGCCTACATACGCGTAGCGCAGAGACTTCGTAGTTCAGGAACTGGAACTTACAAATACAAGATGGAATCATATGTACAAATCTAACTTCTAAGATTATATCAAATTTTTCTCAACATGTGTTAGGACCCCTAAGATCTCTAAAAATGCCAAGAGGGGCCCCCGTATTGTGGAATGCAAATCTCCAGTTGGAACCCCCAGCCCTGAGTCTAAAATGAAATCCCCAAGAAAAGCCAATCCTGAGCCTAGGAAAGAGAATATTTTCCCAGTCAAAAGGGAGAGAACGACAGTTGAGGAGGAAGGAGTTGTGCAGGCTAAGAAAGCCAAGATTGGTGCTGAGGAAGAAGGGATGGCAACTAGTTCGGCAAAAATAATTGAATTAGACTCGGGGTCCATACAGACTAGAGGTGGTGAAGGGGAGGACGCGGTTAAGCAAACCAGTTCGAGGGTGTGTCGGTCTAATCGCATTGTTGGGAAATCTTCTGCTAACCCTCAGGGTGTTGAGATTTTTGATGACTTGGAATTTGTGGAGGAAACTATGGAGAGTAAGGACGAAGCTCCTACTAAGTCTGTGCACGAGGAAGAATGGACAAGCCATTTTTCTTCCATGAACAAGTTGAGTTCGAGGAACTTGGATGTTGCTGTTGCGGAAGCCAGTGGTGTGGATAATAAGGGTAGTTGTTCATTGTGTGTCACAACCACTGAGGACATGGGGAGACTCAAGCTGCAAATGGAGAAAATGCAGAAGAAATAGAAGACCATGACCGAATTTGCTTCTAAGGCCTTACATCGGGCGGTGTCAGTGTTTGTTACTGTTAAGGATCTGGATGACAAAGTCAAGTAGGTGGGGATCGATAGCCTCAGTGACTACAAAGACATGGTTGAGTTTTTGGCCAAGTTTGGGACTAGTGACAGTCCTTAGTTTTTGCTTTTGTTTTCTGGTGTTTTTGGTTAGTCATTTTTTGTCGGTTGTTAGTGTTTTGGAATTCATTAAATTTCTATAGTCCATAGTTGTATAACAAATGCTTCTGGATCATGGAGTGTGATCCTAAACATTGAGAGAAAAATCTTGATCACGGTCAAATCCAGAAGCACTTGTTATGTTAGTGTTTTGTCAATGTACTATTACTGCCATGTTTAAGGCCTATTGCCTAGGGGCTATTTTGTATAGGGTTTTAGACCCTCTTTTCTAGCTAAACTAATAAAAAAAAATTTCTCAATCTTAGTTTCACATCTACATTTCAATCCCTAGTTGAGGACAGAAGAAATCACAAGACATAATTGATTCTTTTAAAAAAAATTGATATACAAATCACTATTAATCTTACTAACTTTGAAAGTAAAAGGTTAACATTAGATAATGAAAGCAATTACCTATTTTACCATTTTTAAAGAACAATCAATACACACATTTGAAAGACAAGTATTCAATAGACAATCTTAGTCCTAAGATGATATCATCAATGATGAACAATCTCCTTTAACACATTGATTCAATGAAAAGTCTCAATTAGACGATGCAATAGTCTACAATCCAGCTTTAATCCTTGATCCAAATTTTATAATCCTAAGTTTTACCTCTTTCATTAAGGGCTTTAATCTTAACGCCGTCTCATTAACCATACATACTATATATTCAAGATCATATAATAGAAATAAAGAAAACAATTAAGTTGGCTTCTAAAGTATACAAGACTATTCAATCCAAAGCAATAATGTTCCAAGTTACATAATTCCTTTCAGGGTAATTCATAAACTAATTAATCACAATAATAATTTTATAATCATTAGGCAAAGAGTAAACAACAAAATCTCTATCAATATGCTAATATAACAAATAGCTTGGTTATTCTAGACCTGATTTTATATTACACCCTAAAACATATTAGCCTTTACTTTTGATTAGATAACATTGTTATAATTAGAATATCAAAACCCACATAAAATTCTTTCCTCGAAATGTTTACCATAGTTCAAGAGCAAGATACTATTATAACATTTAACTCAAAACTTTGAGCAATGTGATTCAATAGTATCCCCATAAATAAAATCCATTTTAGTTTCTTAGCAAATTATCATATTCAACAACAATAAATACATATATCACCTAATTATGATCTTACTTGCCATATAACTTTCCTAACATTAACATTATACTACTAAAATTATTGATAAGTCATAAAACTATCTTTGGTATTCAAAGGTGAAAGGTAATTGAACACATTCTTTAATCTATTAAAATTAAGACCAATATGAGTCAATTAACTAAAAAATAAAAACATACCTTTAATATAAGCATCCATACAAAGGCTATATTTCATTATACACTTAATTCACAAAATCATCAACTGAATCAAAACACATACACACACAATTGAGCTCACTAATCCTATGATAAAAGAACCAAGATGGTTATGACATAGTCTGATATATGACAGACTAATAATTGTGGTAATAAGGAAACATCGACATTAAAGATGAACATAAGTTGAAGCACTAAAGAAAAAGAAAATATCAACCTATAATATATAGAATGCTTATTGAAAAATCAAAGAATATGACAACTAAGAAGATTCACCCTTCGAAGGACTCCTGTTGTATGTGCAACAATGTCTTCATCAAGAGACTTCTTGTATCGAATATGAAAAGCTTGTCTTACCATCAATAGCTCAACTGAGGTTGAAATTTCTAGAAAGGATTTATATACAAATGATAAATGATACTATATTTAGACAAGTAATAAATATTCAGCGGCCTGGAACTTTAGTAATAAATGAAAATATATTGCAAATAAGGCAAGGAATCACGGTATCTATTTACAGCTTGACAGAATGCCTTAGACAGATAACAACTCATGGAACACAATAATAAAATACTTATTATATTTACATTACTATAAATGAGACTTATTATTATATTTGTAGAAAGTAACACTTATGAGGAAGAATTAATAACAAGTATAAAAGAAGTAAATCGTTTATGATTTTAAAATGTCAAACTGTGGTAGGAGATGCCACAGTCGGCAGAGATGCCTCTTGTGGGAGCCGTGGAGGCCATGGCTTCTCCTACATACAAAACTATAACTCACCTATAATTTTAATAAAGATTTCAATACTATTTAATGCATAACAATAATATTATTATCATTCAATATCTATGAATCACCTAAATAAAATTCCATAAAAAATTCATTACTACTTAATGCAAAATGATAATTTTATTATCATACCATAGATGACAATGACAAGAATAATACGAATGTTATATTTAGAAAAACATTCACCATTGGAAACCTTGGAGAAGATTAGGAAAATGCAACTGGCAACAAGACACACTCAGTGATCTTAAAAGTGTACAATCTGGGATTGGGATACAAATGTGTTCAGAATTTAATTACTATCTCGGTGCTCAAAAGTGGGTTACCTGGGCTCATAAAAAAAATAAAAGTCTAGACCTCTATTTAATCCGCTGTTATCACACCACAAGCACTAAATCTCATACCTTCTACCCCCAACCAGAGTCAGAGGATTCCCTTTATACTCAAAAAAAGCTCAAAACACATCTTCTTCCTATAAAGAGATTCATCAGATGATCACCTGGAGGCTCAATCATTAAATCACATTAGAAAATAAATGAAATATTAACAAACAAGTTCATAAAAAACATTGTATAACTACATCAAACATCCCTCATGGATAGGTGGAGAGGTAAGTTGGAGAGCTTACTCAAAGTAGTGGACAACCATCAGTTTTGTGTATATGAATCTAAACAGCCAAAACAGATCGGGCCATTACTACAGGCTGCTCTAGTTTGAATGCCTTAAAGTGAATTGGTGCCTTAACAAGCCCCCTCTTCAAACTGTAATTTCCAATCTCAATCTAATACTTAGAAATAAATTTTGTTATGTAAAGAAACTATTGACCATGTAGAAAATAAATATATGGTAACTTCTATAAACATAAGGTTGAATGTAATTCTGATGCCTGATACAACAAAAAATTAACCAACCATAAAAGAAGTTCCTAATGCGATTAAATGGAAAGAAATATAATGCCTTGATTGGCTGATTAAACCATAAGTTATAATCCCATAAACCCCAAAACTTTGATATAAAACATCCAGCAAAACTCGATTATTAAAATATTCGTCAAGGCTAAGGGAAAAAACTTCAAAACCTTCGAGACAGGATCAAAATCTGAGGGAACAAGTCATGATCTGCTATATGAAAACTAAATACAAGAAACTAACACTTTTAGTAGTAGATCAATCTCTTTGATTTGTCAATAATAAACTAAAATCAAGAAAAAGAAAACACTACAAGCCTATGATTGAATACCTCAGAGATTACATGATTACATTCATCATGGAATTAATTCAAGAAGGATTTTATTTCTATCAAAGCAAGTCAGGTGAAGAATCATACCAATCTTCTATCAAATTATTCTTACATGTGTAGAGATTCTCCTTTTTCCATTCTTGATTTCTTGGAAATCATGTGTCTTCATCTTCTTCCTTTTCTTATCTTTTAAAACTGCACAACATGACTTTTTGTCTTCCACAAGAAAGTGATACTAAATAAAATGACTCTTCCTCTTCAACTCTTGACACCCCTTTTTCTCATTTACTTTCATAAACTAAAATTAGCTCCACTAATTTAAAACTGCAAATAAATATTAATCCCATTTCTTGCAAGTAATATAAAATAAAATAATCTTTATAAAATAGCTAAATATAAATATTAAATTATCTAAATAATTATTTCGAGGGAATATAACTAATTAATTATTATTTAATTTATTTATTTAATAAAATATCATAATTAATAGATAGATTTCAAATATGCCTTACACACAATCCCCCTGAAAATAGATGCCAAGCCATTTAGGAAGAAATAGAGGCTAGTGAATGCATTTCTGGAACCTCTTATTTTTTAGGAAGTTAAGAAGTTGCTTGCTGCAAGGATCATCTTTCCAGTTAGACATTCCACTTGGGTTGCTAATTTGGTCCTTGTAAGGAAGAAAAATGGAGATATACAACTGTGAGTGGATTTTCGAAACTTAAACAGAGCATCTAAGAAGGATAACTATCCTTTGCCTTCTCTGAATGATGTCCTCCAAATGGTGAATGGTGCAAAAATGATGTCCTTCTTGGATGGTTTCTCAAGTTACAATTAGGTAATGGTTGATAAAATTGATAGATTGAAAATAGATTTTACCACTAAACTTGGGGAATATTCTCTTATAGGCGCATGCCCTTTGGCTTAATCAATGTTGGAGCAACTTTCCAATGAGCCATGGATATAGCATTCAGAGGACTAGTAGGTCAGTGCATTGTGATACACATGGATGACTTAACAGTGTTTTCAAAATAGAGAGGTGGTCACATTGAAGACCTTAGAAAAATGTTAAAGAAGTGTGAGCAATATGGCATATCCCCGAATCCAAAGAAGTGTATTTTTGGAGTGACCACAGGCAAGTTGCTGGGTCATGTCATATCTGAGAATGGAATAACAATCGACCCAGTTAGGGTAGATTCAATCATGAAGTTACAACTTCCAGCAAGCAAGAAAGCGCTGAAGTCTTACTTTGGTAACATTAACTTTGTTAGGAAGTTTATCACTGGATTTGTAGAGATAGTGAGACCTCTAAACTCCATGTTGAAAAAAGACGCTAAGATTGAATGGACTCCAAAGGTAAAGGTGGATTTTGAATATATAAAGAAACCAATTACAAATGCCCTAGTGTTGATTAGTCCTAATTACACTAGGGACTTTTACATATACTCTTTTGCATCAGAGCACACATGTATAGCTATCTTAACTCAGAGGAGGGAGATGAAAGAAGAAAAACTGATTGCATTCATGAGTTCCCATTCAGAGATGCCAAGCTAAGGTATATGTATCTAGAAAGATAGGCTATTTCCTTAGTCAGAGCAGTAAAGAAGTTTAGGCAGAAGTAAAGTTATAGCAGTAGTACTTGATTCAGCTATGAAAATGCTACTCATGCAAAGTAAACTAGGAGAAGAACGAGCTAAATGGATTACTATATTACAGGAGTATGATATGGACATTACACCCATGAAATTAGTCAGGGGACAAGCACTCAGTCAGATGATTGCTGAGATAGATCCTAACTTGACAAGTCATCAGTATGCAGTAGATTCAGGAGTGCATGATGACTGGTATTCTAGCATAAGGCATGTCTTGATCATAGGAAGATGTCCACCTACTATGTAGGCATCCCAAAGAAGAGCTCTGAGAATAAAAGCACAAAGATACATGATCAGAGGAGGAGTTTTTTTTAATAAAAATTATGAGGGGATATACCTCAGATGCTTAGACCAACAAGAAGTTGCCAAGGTTCTTCTTGAGCTACATGACAAGTTTGGTACTTCCCATGGATCACATCTGGCCACCACACATGCCATTTTGAGGGTTGGGTATTACTGACCCACCATTTTCAGGGATGCAACTGATCACATCAAGTTTTGTCACACATGTCAAACTACTTCTAACAATGAGAAGTATGCATCTCAACCGTTGCAACCTGTAATGGAGATGCGCCCATGGCACAATGGGGCATGGACTTCATTGGACCTATCAATCCTCCATCTTCTGCTAGACATAGGTATGTACTTGTTACATCAAAAAATGTCCCCTTGGGGGCTTTTCCCTCTTAAGGTTTAGCTCCCAAGTCTTGTTTATGCATTTAGAGCATTTTTCATGTTAATTTGACATCTCGATGAGAAAACCCTGAAGTTTCATGGAAAATGGGACTTAGGGGGTGCACTTGACATAAGTCCTTCCTGAAATAGGGGGAGGACTTGGGCGCTCACTCCTTAGTCTTGCCCTATTTAGGTTAGGACCAATTTCAAAGTGTTAGTTTATGACTGTTATTTAGGTCCTATGCCGACACAATAAGTTTCAATTACGAAATTCTTAGCAGGAATGTTTGTAGTTCCATATATAAGCATATTTAGGCATTCATTTGTAAACTAGATGGCAATTTTGATTTAAGAACTTATGTTAAGGTGATTCAAGGCATTCATTGTGTGTTGCAAAGCAGAATTTGTGTTGTTATTATGTTTGTATTTGTAGATTTGGTAGCCATCTCCTCATGGCATGAAGAGCTTCTTCCTTCCATGAGATCTTCACTACAAGGTGATATCAATTGTGTTCTCAATCATTTATCATTTGGATTTTGCCTCTATCCCATAGGGATACACACTCTTTATCTGACAATGGTGTTCGGAAGACTTGAATGTCTCTCTAGGGCTTAACTGAGGCAAGCCTCTAAACACCACAACCCCCAACCCAGTTTTCCATGATTGCAGGTTACAAGAGCAGAAAAAGTGGAGTTGCGGTAGAGCAATGCAAACTGTCAGAATTGTAGATTAGAGAAGAAAATAGGGACCTAGACTCAGGCACCCACTCATTAGTCCTCCCAATCCCACAACAAGAAAATCTCTGGAACAACAAAAACAAGTTGTAGACAAGGTTTCCAGATCTTGACAAAAAGTATGGCACTGGACTAGGGTGCCCACTCATTAGTCCCCAACTTTTCCATCTTCCAAACTTCAAAATTTGGTATGCATCTGATTGTCATTTGATATCTCTGTGTGCGAGCATTTTCTGTGATTTATCTGTTTGCTTCGGAATTTGCATAATTAGGGTTTTGAGCATAATTGGGCTTAATTGAACAACAAAATCATACAATTCCAATCTTCCCCTATATTCTAAGTGGCTGAAGACCTATATTAGACTTCCTACTTGGCTGAAGTCCTTGAATGTTTAGAGGTGAAAGGAGGATTTATAAAAACTAGCAAAATCAACCCTAAACACAAACAAATCCTCTTCATCATTTTTCACCTTAAACATTTTGGTGAACCCGTGTTTTTAATGAATTTTTCACATTTTATAAGTGTTGTAATTCATATTTACATTCATTTCATTCATTCATATCATTATTCATCTTATTGTATTTGGAAAATTACAAAAAAATTTAAAAATTAGAAAATTTTGAAAAAATTGGCATTTTTAGCTTGCATTTTCATATAATTTGAAGTAGTTTGCATTTAATTTCAATAAATTTATGTCATTATCATCAGATCTGATTTAAAATACAGTAATTTTTCATTTATCATTCATTTAGATTGCATTTTCATGCTTAAATTGATAAAAATTGCTTGAAATTGTGCATTTTTTTTCATATAACCTAGTTTTGCATTAGCTAGGGTTTGTAGTCAAAATCTTGTTTCAGCTTTTACTATCCTTTTAAAACACTCGTTAGGACTGATTTCCAACTACAGTGTTTCATCATAGTGGTTTGCTTGCAAAATTTCATGCCTAGGGTTTGAAAAACTTGATTTTTCACTAGATTTGGCCTTATCGTCTCTCTAGGTTTGCATCATAGGCATGTTGTAAAGGATTTTCCTAAACTAATTGGCTTTTATCAGAGTTATTATCTTCTTCCCCTCCTAAAATTATTTACAACAAATTTTTATTGGCCTCTTAAAGTGGAAATTTGGTGAAAAAATGCATATTTTGGCTATATCTACTCTAGGGTTTGACCTAGATTTGCACTCCAAGTGTGTTGTGATGGATTTTATGGCTTTAGGTGGCTGATATTACTGATATAATCTTTTGCACCTCCTAAATTTCTTTACAACACCCCTTTTGTTGGGTCTTTGCATTGAAAATTTGTGAAAATTTTCATATTTTAGTGTATTTTCACTAGGTTTTGACTTATCATCATCCTAAATTTGCATCAAAAGAGTGTTGTGAAGGATATTAATGATTTATTGGACTGATATAAAACATATTACTTGCTGCACTTCATCAATTTCCTCACAACACCTTGTCTTTCACTATTTGCATTGAAAAAAGTTGAAAAAATCAAGCATTTTGGATCTTAAACATATCCTGCTCCTAGGGTTTGTTCTATTAGTTTGTGCATTTTGTGTCGCATGCTCTTGCATGAGCCTTATGACCCACTACCCTAATATAAGTATCCCTTTAATAAGAAGTAGGAGACTCATGGGATCTAGTGCCCTTGAAGAAAATGATATTCATACCTTTGAAAATCTATTGAATACCTTCTTTACAAAAGGAGAGACACAAATTTTGTAAGATATTATACCTCATACAACCACTATGGAAGATCAAGTATTTCATGATGTTGATGAAACTATAGAGGTGGTCACACATGTGCCTAATGAGCAAATAAACAAACTTGATAAAGTGTTTTCAAGCATTTGTTGAAACTAAAAGAATAGTGGAAGAAGTTGTACCTGTGATTCACCACGTAAGAGAATTGATAAAGGAAGGAAAAGATGACATTGATGTTATCCAAGGTTTAACACATATTGTACACAATAATGTCATAATGATGACTGAATGTGTGAATGAAATTAAAAACATGTCGTCACTGTCTCATACACAAGTATCGACACCTATACCGATTACTGGAATATCTACATTCACATCAACAATTTTAACAACTAATGCAAATGCTTGTAGTAATTCTACCACTAGTATTGGAGTATCTAATGGAACTAATTCACAAAATTACAAAGCTGTGGGATTTAATTATCAGAATTTGGTTTCTAATGAGACCTCTTCTATGAATAATTGTTCTCAACCACCTATCCATTCCACTTATTCTCATCCACCTATTACCTATTCGCAACCACTTTCCACCTATCACTATGTCCAACCACCATTGACTTATTCACAGTCTCTGCCTATTACAAATCAGGCTCAATCACTCCCTCACTTTGGTTCTAATTTCTCACAGCAAACCACATCTCCCAATGATGCCATATTAAACCAACTTCTGTAGGGCATGACTGCTTTACAACAAAAAGTGACAAACTTGACAAGTTATTCACAACCTAATATACCAACTTATCATGCCCGTAATCCCCTATCATATGCAATCTTGAGAACTCCTATGCCTGAGAGGTTTGAGACCCTTCTCTTTGAAAAATATGGTGGAAAAGGTGATCCTAATACTCATGTGGCAGCATTCACGGCTATGTGTAGTGATTTCTACTTTGAAGAGGACTTGTTAGCAAAACTTTTCCCGCGATCTCTCAAAGATACTAATTTAGAATGGTTTTATTCTTTACCTCTAAATTCAATACACTCCTTTTTGCAATTATTTGATCAATTTTCACAACATTTCCAAGCAAACATTGGACCTCAAGTCTCTTTGATTGATTTAGTTCATGGCAAGCAAGGTCCGAAAGAGAAGTTGACTGAGTAAATATTAGTCGGTATCGAGCTTTATATGCTCAAATTCAATATCAGATGAAGGATGAGGATGTTTAGAAGGTGTTTATTACAAATCTACAACCTAATATCCATGATAAGATCCTCTTGATGAAGTACAGCTCCTTTCAACATTTATGCACCACCCTTCGTGATTATCAACTTTCGTCTAGTCAGTATGAAAACCAAAATTCATCAGCTCAAGTTGGTCAATCCATGGGTGGACCGTCACAAAACAACTTTAAGAGAAACAATAATAGGAGTTTTATCAAGATTAATGGACCAAATTCGAATAACTTTTATCAAGTGTCTGCTATCACTAATCTGATGAAGGCAATGTATTAGCAAAGAAAGTTTACTCTGATATCGGAGTCTTACCATTCTATCATGAATCAAGCTATGAGTAATAATCTTATGAAGCTTCACCTGATTAAGCCTTTGGATCCTAACAAACCTCAAGGACCTTTGATGCTAATGCCTTTTTTCATTATCATTGGACACAAGGACATGATACTGAACGATGTATGCATCTTAAACATGAACTACAAGACCTCATCGACTCGAATGTGATATAGGTATTGGGTGTGAATGAATATGGAAATAAGTCAGTTGCTCCACTGAATCAGAATTTACAAGTCTTTACTAATCTTTTCCCTAAGCATACTAATAACAATATGATGGAACAGGGTTTAGTGGAAGTAGACGATGAGGATTATTTGGAATACGATAACATCGTGGGCATAATAGAAGTGGATAAGGAAAAGTTGGATAACCCACCTCGTCCATGCAGAAAAGGAATCTATATTGAGGTTCCTCCTCCGTTATCCTTACAAGGACCGGGAGATAACCAAAATGCATTAGAAAGACAAATAGAACAACCGATACAAACAACTATAACAAAGAAAAAGAGTGAGATAGTACAAGATGATTCTTGTCACTATGGTAGATGAAATCAACAATGAAAACTTGCTAAAAATCAAAAAATAGTAAGATGACTATCATCAGTTGGAAACAATAGTGGTTCTCCTCCTTACAAGAAACAAAAGGTCCCAATTACACAAAGATTTGAGAAACAAGTATTACATAGATTTTCTGATTACAAGCAAGACTCTCATAAGAACCACTTAACCTTTGCACAAAACTTGATCGAGTACCTCTCCAAGAGGTTCGTAAGTTCTAAAATTTAGTATGATGGTACTACCAGGTAAGTATTTCTAATGCTTTATCTCTCGTGATGTGTTCCCCCGTGATGTGTTATGTGTTGTTTAGGCCCCCTGGGATGACCCTTGATTCTCTTGTAAGGTCCAGGATACCAGGAGACCGCCTCTGTTGTGATCCTTCTTCTATTTGTATCACCATTCTTCTATATTTCTTCTCCTCTATTTTTCACTGTTGTGTGTTGTGTCTTATGGACATAGCGTTGCAGTTGGTGACTTGGGGGCACCCTCCTACGTGTTTGTCCCTAAGGCACTTCTTTCTCCTCTCTCGATTTATTGTTTCCCTTCCTCTAGTGTTTCTATCTAGTGGGCGGATGACGAAAAACATTTTATATTGATGCGGACCTAGCATCCCTTTGGCGAGAAATCAAAAATTGGACTTAGTTCCTAAATGACAATGGGGTTATATATTATCTGATGCTTGGCTAGTAGAATCACTCCATGCACTTTGTCATGTGATCTTGATGGTGTCTTATCGCACTTACAAAACATAACAATACTGCTTCTCTATGCACTTTGTCTATCTTGAATCTTGCATTCCTTAGCTCTTCATGTGGTTGATCATATGCATTGTTGTTTATCATGATTATATGGACACTAACACTTTTCTTGCAGGAATGTGTTTGTGGGAACATTTGGCGATCGTAAAGTACATGTCACCTCCGGGGGGCATGGGCTTTGTGAGAGCTCATGTTCCCTTGTGTGTTTTCTACTTACCTTAACGTGCTTGATATCGGTACCTGATATCAACCACCTTAAGGTGGGGGCATATATAAGGTAAGTTGTCTATTGTAGATGTTAGAAATGTGTTTGTTCTTAGGTGCAGTCTTAAAGACTGGTGGTAATGAGTCCCTCCTGTACTCTAAGATTTGTTTACAATCATTTAAGCCCCCATTGCAAGGTAGGGATATCGCATCCCTTTTCTATATTAATCCCTCATCGCGAGGCGTGGATGGTGTATTTCTTGAAGAGAGTGCACATCCTATCATTTTCAAAAATCCTCATCATGAGGCGGGGAGCGGTTATGTGACTAACTCAACCCTTAAGTGTGTCTTCGGTGATTGTTGTGGCAAAGCCCAATCATCAGTGTGTGCCTGTAATGTGTCTGAGATGGTGTTGAACCTAGAAATAGGAACACTCTATCAATTGTCTATTGTGTTTTCTTCGTGTCTTCCAAGTGTGTGTGTATTGCGTGTTTGTTCCCAAGCATAGTCTTAAAGACCTGTGGTGATGAGTCCCTCCTATGCTTTGGGATTTGTATGGCGTGTGTTGATTTGTATGGCGTTCTTGATTTGTTTGGCGTGTTTGTTGCCCCATACGTAGTCTTAAAGACCAGTGGTGATGAGTCCCTCTTGCATTATGGGTGGTGTGTTTACTTTCCTTGTACTTGCATCTACATTTCATATATACGAAATAGAAAATAAAAAGAAAATCATCTCTGTCTTCACTATATTCACTGTATTCAATGTGTTTGTGTGTCTTCAATGTTGTCTTCTACGTGTCTTGTGTGACTGTAACTGTCTTCTCTGTGTTTTGCGTGCTTGTTACTGTCTTCTCTGTGATTGGCATGTCTTCTCTGTGCTTGGCGTGTTTACTGTGTTTGTTGATCGTACTTTAATACATGTATTGGCCTTGCGTTTATACATACATTAAAGTGGGGGCTAAATGTTACATCAAAAAATGTCCCCTTGGGGGCTTTTCCCTCTTAAGGTTTAGCTTCCGGGTCTTGTTTATGCATTTAGAGCATTTTTCATATTAATTTGACATCCCGATGAGAAAACCCTAAAGTTTCATGGCAAATGGGACTTAGGGGGTGCACTTGACATAAGTCTTACCTAAAATAGGGGGAGGACTTGGCACTCGTGCCCTAGTCCTACCCTATTTTAGGACAGGACCAATTTCAAAGTGTCAGTTTATGACCGTTATTTAGGTCCTATGCTGACACGGTAAGTTTCAATTATGAAATTCTTAGGGGGAGTGTTTGTAGTTGCATATATAAGCATGTTTAGGCATTCATTTGTAAACTAGATGGCAATTTTGATTCAAGAGCTTATGTTAAGGCGATTCAAGGCATTCATTGTATGTTGCAGAGTAGAATTTGTGTTTTTATTGTGTTTGTACTTGTAGATTTGGTAGCCATCTCCTCATGGCATGAAGAGCTTCTTCCTTCCATGAGATCTTCACTACAAGGTGATATCAATTGTGTTTTCAATCATTTATCATTTGGATTTTGCCTCTATCCCGCAGGGATACGCACTCTTTATCTAACAATGGTGTTTGGAAGACTTGAATGTCTCTCCGGGGCTTGACTAAGGTAAGCCTCTAAACACCACAATCCATAACCCATTTTTCCATGATTGCAGGTTACATGTTGCAGGAGCAAAAAAATTGGAGTTGCAGGAGAGTAGTGTAGACTATCAGAATTGCAGATCAAAGAAGAAAATAGGGACCTGGACTCAGGCGCCTGCTCATTAGTCCTCTAGATCTCGTAACAGGAAAATCTCTGGAACAACAGGAACATGTTGCAGACAAGGTTTCCAGATCTCAACAAAAAGTATGGCACTGGACTAGGGTGCTCGGTCATTAGTCCCTGACTTTTCTGTCTTCCAAACTTTGAAATTTGGTACACATCTGATTGTCATTTGATATCTCTGTGTGCGAGCATTTTGCATGATTTGTCTGTTTGCTTCTGAATTTGCATAATTAGGGTTTTGATCATAATTGGGATTAATTAAACAACAAAATCATACAATTCCAATCTTCACCTATATTCTGAGTGACCGAAGGCTTGTAGTAGACTTCCTACTCGGCTGAAGTCCTTGAATGTTTAGAGGTGAAAGGAGGATTCATACAAACTAGAAAAATCAACCCTAAACACAAACAAATCCTCTTCAACATTTTTCACCTTAAATAGTACTAACCATCACTGATTATTGTACCAGATGGACGGAGGCCACCAACAGTAAGACATGCACATCAGATGATGTGATCAGGTTTTTAGAGAGCAATATCATCACAAGGTATGGAATTCCATATGCTTTAGTTTGTGACAATGGTCTTGCATTTGTATCTCTAAAAAAATCAATTTGGGCATTTGATCATGGTATAGTTTTAAAATTCTCATCAAATTACTATCCCCAAGGTAATGGCCTAGCTGAATCCATTAACAAAAATCTGTTGAATATCATTAAGAAATTAATTGAAAAGAACCCTAGGGAATGGAATACTTTACTCAAGTATGCCCTATGGGTAGACAGAACAAGGGTCAAGACTAGCTTAGGCAACTCTCCATTTCAATTGGTGTATGGGGTGGATCCTATCCTTCTTGTCACCCTGAAAATCCCAACCCTGTAGTTTGCCCAGGAGTATCTAGGCATTGACAATAAAATGGAGGTTAGATTTTTACAATTGTTGCACATAGAAGAGAAAAGAGACAGGGAAATTGATCATTTTGCCAAACATCAGATCATGGTAAGTTTGATAAACTATGGATTGGTCACTTTCAGATATCAGAGATATTAGGTGTAGCACCTATAGGCTTAAGACCTTGACAGGTGAGGATGTCCCATTGCCAGTCAATGGACAATTCCTCAAGCACTATTTCCAAGCCTAGGCAGGTTAGGTCAGAATCATGTATTATATATATAGTACAGTTGCTTATATAGCTTGCTTTGTGTGCTTTTCTTTGTTTGTGTGTTGTTGAGTCCTTTTTTTATTAGGCATGATAGAGCACCTTTCCACTTCAGAAAACTAGTAAAATTGTTACAACTCAAGAGAGAACTACAAATTCCCACATAGGTTGTGACTCTTGTCAGCTTAGGTACTTTTGATCAGGTCCGTGAAATCATATTAATCAATAGTAACTCTTTTGTTCAAGGAGATCATCACAAGAATACACCTAATAGCCTTGGATTTGTTGAAGATACTAGTGTCTGTGCCTTGCAAATGAGCTTACAATATCATATCTTATGAATATTGAGAATAAAAAAAAGAAAAAAGAAATATATTGAATACCAAAAGAAAGAGATCCTTAGTTCATCCAAGTAACTCTACCAGAGCTATGGACACCTATCTGGCAGTGGGGCTCTACTTGAGAGAATTGCAAATATAACCTTGTCAGGGCTATGGACGCCTGGTGGTAGTAAGGCTCTGTCCAGGGTTAGCTTAGAAGGTTAAATCAAACTATGTAGCTTAACATTAATTACTAGTGTTTTCAACCTTTCTTCAAGATGAAGGAAATGAATCACATGCACACACCTGATTCCTTCTCATTACATTATTGTGTTAATGAATATGATCTCATTCATAAAGGTCAGGATGCTTGTGTATGGTAGGAGTTGGAACTTTATGTCTTAATTCATCTTCCTTTCTTGAATTATTAGAATTTGGTTGTTTTCTTTGGGGGCAAGTTGTGTGGTTACACAACACACCCCATTTTGCCCAAGTAAAACAGGGACCCAACTTTTTCTACTTTTCTTTGCTTGTTTTGTTTCCCTTTGCTTTGGGTGGTATGGTAAAACACTATCAGATATATGTCTAGGTCCTATTCTAGGCATATTCAGATCTTGAACCCTGCCAAATGGAAGAGAACAAAATTCTAAGCAGGTTTGCCTTTTGAAGCACCTAGAAATTCCCTAAAACTAGGAAGTTATGCACGGTCAAAGTTTGGTCAACAGGTCACATGGATACTTAGATTGTCCTAATATCTGGACATTAACTCAAATCCCGACCCAAGAAATCGCTAAGTAAAATCAAATATGTGGACGTTCACAAATGTGCAGACATCAAATTTTAGCTCACAATGTAACAAAACCGTCATTCACATTTTCAGTCCCAATGTGTGGATATTCATTAATATCCATACTTGCTATAATATCACAATGAAACTTAACATCTGGAAATTTACTCAATGTCTCATCTTTTGATTATCCCGATGACAATTTATTTTGACTTTTCAAATGCACACTGGTCTCTAGACATTCCACGTAGGAACTTAACATCTGGATCTTCCTTAACATCCGGATGATGTCATATGACTTCATCTCAAAAGAATATCATAATATGATGATGTCATCTAGATATTGAGAGAACAAAACATTTCATAAAATCTTAATATCCGGACATTCGCTAATGTCCAGACCTCCCAAACATCCTGATGACATCACTTTACAACCGATCAAGAATTGCATTAAGAAGGGTGATGTCATCAGCACATTTAGACTTAGGGATATTTGGCAAATACTAATATCTAGATATTTCTTAATATCCATATCCCTGTCCCTCACGACCAAAATTCACATCTTTCATAGACCAATAAAATGGTGCCACATGGCATAAGTCAACTTTTCATACTGGACATTTTGTAATGTCCTGACGTTTGAAGATCAAATGTAAATGCTTTTAGATCTTAAGGACCAGATATCTACCCTCGGTCAATGTTGACCAATATGATGACATCATGTGATATGCATATGCACATTTTAAAAGGTAAGCACATTGCTTAACATCTAGACATAAGTTCATATGTGTAGCTTGTAATAAATGCCACGAAAAGAGTAGTTGGCCGTTTGAAAATTCAAATTATAAACCACCACTTGTTACAATCTCCTAGATCGAATGTCGATATCCATGAACAAAGGCAATTTGACATTAATTACGCCCTAATTCATGAATTTTAATGCATAAAGCCATATTTTTGGTCGTTTGGCATTCACAAAACATTCATAGTTTAAAATTATAGAGCTCTAGAGTTTCTACGGTGGCCATTACAACAATCCAAACCCATAACGAAATAGTGTAGACATTTGATGGCAAGTAGTAAGAGGTGATCATACAGTAAAGGTGCATGTCAGGACATATTTTAATTAGGTTAAAGTGTAGTAAATAGGTATATAATGATAAAACCTTAGTTTTTTCATTTTATAGAACAATAAAAGGTAAATTCGCATTTAGGGTAAAATTTTGGCTACATGTCCACATATTATGCTCTATAAACTGTAAATGTTAGGATATGGAGAAGACTAACTGGTAAGCCTGATGTGTTAAATACATTTTGAGATATGCACAATCTGTAATTACAGGATACAATGCAAGATCGAAAGAACAAAGTTCAAGACTCCTATGTTCCCAAGTCCTGGAGGCTATGCCTTTCGATTCAAATAGGTTGGGGAAACTCACTCCAGAAACACCAACATTGATGAATGGACAAACACATTGGAACATAGAGGTGGAAATCCCATCCTTTAGAACATATATAACTCAAGAATGTGGCATGCCAGAGGCTTTCCATATGTGGTAGAGGCCATGGACTTGATTGTCGCATGTGCAGAGAACTACAATAGAGATAATAGAAAGGTGGAAAAGGATGGCCGAGTATATGCAGATTTCTCTGTTAGAGGAATTACAGAGGCATTCCAATTGCCTATAGGTTGTAACTTGTTCAATATAAATCTTGAGGATCTAGAAAATCAATACAAAAGTAAGATGACTGACTGTCGAAAGATAATGTTTTCATGATGGAGAGCACAAGGTAGCAATATTAAGGCAGCAACAAAGATGCTAGTTAACTTATATAAATTTGAATTCACACCTAAAGTCCAATACATGATGGTTATGTTGAGCAGAATGACATGGAAACCTGATGCAGGCACCTTTGAGCCATGGATGTATGGGCTCATTAGGTTGGTGGAGACTTCAGACACCCAGATTCAGTGGGCATCACTCATTAGTGATATCCTTGATCAAAATTTGAGGATGTTCAGAGGTAAATTGTGCCTTTTATACATGACTTCATATTTGGTTTATGCATGCACTACACAATCTTCATTTTTGGTTTGCAGATGGTGGGTAAAGTAGGGAGAAACCCAGAAGACATGAGCATTTGGGAGCATTATCCCCAACTAGAGAGAAAGTCCTCCTTTAAGAACTACAGAATAATAAATGATTGCTTTATCATGCTTTTAGTTCGTCTAATGGATAATAATAGGGCTAAGAGGTTAAGAACTGAAGCTCAAGAAGCTATTGCAAGGAATGGAACTTGGTTCATCCGATTCTCTACCTTCACTTACAGTAAGATGGAGGGATTTAATGGGAAACCTTTCATGTTGTGAAGGTACCCAACAGATAGAATCATCCTGTTAGAATTAACCAGGTAGATCATACCTACATATGAGGCCTTTGTGAAGAGGAATAAAAAAGGAAATGTTAGGTTTCCTATGATAATCGAATGGTATTTGTGCCCTAACATCAATGTAGCCAAGAATTCAGAGGCTAAGTTACATATGTTGAATTTATAGGTTTTTTTCCATTTGTAAGGCAGTATGACCCCTATCAAAGAATGGAGAGGTACATAACCAAGAAGCTAGTGCACTAGGTTCACTTGGAGGATTACTAGGCAGATTGTCTAGATGATGTGGAGGTTAGAAGAAGAAGCTATCAAAGGCTAACATTAAACCAGATCCAAACATTGGATTGTTTTGATGTTCCTCCATAGTTGCATAAGGATGATGACATGTTGATTTCCAAGGAGTATGAAGACAAAATGATTTACAATGAGACCATCTCCACTCCTGGTTGGAGTCAACCAGAGGTCATCTCTGTTGACCTAATTACAACCAGGGTCATGGAGTTAACAAGAAGTGGACAGAGCAGCAAGTGGCTGCTCTGAAGGCCAAAGGAATGGCAATAACTATAGACAAAAAGAGAAAGAGGCAGGAGCTGCCTGAAAATCAAAATGATGACTTTGTGACCCACAATAGGCAGACCCTGGAGACCAAGAAGGCCAAGAAAGCTTCATCAAAGGAAGCTAAGGACTTTACTAATAGGGGGTCACTATAGCCATAAGACCATCCCCACAGAAGGAAAAGAATCTTGTCCCTGCTGTCACAATAACCAAGAGGCAAATGGAGCAAACTACACATGTGTAAGAGCCTGTGGTTATTTATCAGGATATGAAAGTAGATGAGGATGAAATACCCTTGATAAACAAAGGGAAAAGTCAAGATATATGGCAAGGAGCCAATATTCCAAAAGAAAAAAAGAGGACAAGCACCAGCAATGAGAGGCTCTACCAGCACGCATCCAAATGCCCTATTGAAAGGGCAAGGAGGTGAGGGGCTCACTAAGATGGAACAAATGTTTGCCTCTTAGCAACATGTAGTAGAAATAGATGCAAAATCTATGATGCTGAAGAGTAAGAGGGATGTGGAGACAACACCCAAAAGTTTGTAACATGATTTCCCCATTCCTGCTATTGTAAAGTTTAAAACTGAACTAGCTGAAGAGATCAAAGAAGAAGAAAAAAATAAGGTGAATGATCCTTCCTTGTCACTAGATCAAACTATTGATCTCATAGATGATGATGTAATAAGAGAGGTGGCATCCAATCTTGTGGAGAGCTTGATAAAGAACACAACATGAACACCCCAAGGCACGCCACATGCACAAAAGAACACTAGAGATGAGGATGAAGTTGAAAATCTTGAGGCGGTAGCAGAAAACATTGGCCTGGATGGGTTAATAGGTAAGGTTACTATTCCAATAGTGATTGATTTGTCATATGAAAGGGTTGAGGAAGAAGAAAAAGATAAAGCCATGGATGATGCACATAATGGTAATGATGATACAAGTGCAAACATGGACATCCACATAGAACTGCCTCCACAACATAATTTCTAGGAAAGTAAAGAGGGACATGCTGAGGCAGAAGATAAGGAACAACAAGTACTGACATCTAGACAAATAGGTCCAATTATCAAATATAGATCCCATGATCCAAAAGATACAGAAAGTTTAACATCCAGACATGAACATCCACAGAGTAAGGGTGATGAGGAGAAGATAGAAAAGGTGACAACGGGTGGTGATCAGTATGCACATCATGATATCCAAGATCCTGGCCACCAAGAGGTTAACAAAGGTAATCCTCAACCCCAAGATGATCGGCATGCACATGAACAAAATGTAGAACCACATCAGGATATGCATGTTGATATAAATGAGAAAAAAAAGGATGTCTAGACCAATGTGACTATTGGTCTAGAGCCAGAGAAGGAAATACCAAAGCATCAGGGCATGACATCCAGAGATGCTGCACAAGACCATGCTCAGCAGCAAGTAAATAAAGAGGTTCCCATAGATGAGGAACAATAGCAGGATGTGGATGAAGACATTTCAAAAGAGAGGAATGTAGATGTACAAGATGCTCACATTGAGCAAACTGGCCAGTAAGTGCCAACATCCAGTGCACCAAATTGGATTGCACATGAGGTAAATCCACCTCCAACAATTGATTCATCAAATTTTGACATTTCTTCATTATTTTTGCTTGAGGTTGCAAAACCCAAGCGTAGGGCAAGAGCCACATCAGCAATAAAGAGGGACCCAGTCTCAAGAAAGAGAATTGTCCAAATAGTTGTGCCTACTGTGGACAAGGAAAAGGGAGAAATAAGTGCTAATGATTTCCAGATAACCACTGTGGACCTAGGACACACTACTACTGAACAAGAGGGCTAGGAGGCCAAGAAGAGTATAGATACATTGATTGCCAGAATAAATAAGGCCAAGGCTAAAAATCAAGAGTACAAAGAGCAAATTTCTCAAATGCAATCCTTTATCAAGGGGTTGGTAGCACCAACAAATTTTCCTATTATAGCCTCTGCATCCCTGGAAATAGTATCACAACATGAAATAACTCGGCCAGATATGCAGAAGCATCAAGCCAATGTAATGAATAAGTGGTTTGAGCAATTTCTACAGGATGTGGAAGAAGTAGTTAAGACTTCATTGTCCAATTGGGACATGTTAAGTAACATGAAGAAAAAGGCCAACAAATTGAAAAAGGAGACAGGCCAAAGGTTGATAAGGAGTGGTCAGGATCTGATTACACTAAAAGGTATGAGGAAAACTGACATCAATACCCTTATGACTAAGAAGGTCCTGACACCTCAAACGCTTCCTCAGATGGACACATGGTTTAAGGATATAAGATTTGAAATCATCATATTGAAGTGGTGTAATTAAAAGGTAGCTGATATTGGTGTAAATGCACTTGATCTTTTGTTTGATGAGTTTACCATTTTGGAGGGCAAAGTTAAAGGGAAAATACAAAATCAAGATGAAGATTCTGCAATAAAGGCATTCAGAGACAACTTTAGCTCTGCTATAGAGGACCCTATCTGGCATTTCTCAGAGGACACTATTGATGCTCGGAATTGCGTTGTTTCCAACACCAACATGGGAAACTCTGAAACGTGGGAATGCTCTTCAGAGTAACCTCTAGATTTTAAAGAAGCTGGCTCTTCTTTATCTCAAAGGTGTTTGGGATAAGGGATAGAATGAAACAGAATCACAAATACAACTAAAAGGGAAACTAAAACTATGGCGATGCACCTGAATGTGATTTTGTATCTCAACACTTAAGTACAGTGAAACTATTTTAAGATTCAGTCACATTAAGGAGCAAGTAATGCGTGATTAATGTAACAGATTAAAAACAAATAGGATCAAAGGCCTACAAATTAGAATATTTTGTAATAACACAGAAAATATCAGCAAAGGCACAGAACTCTGTCTTTATTAATGTTCCAGTTACATAAAAGGCACAGAATCATGCACAGTTATACAAACTTTCTGAATCAAGAAAATAGAACAAAGGCAAATGATATTACTGGCCACTACAAAAGATCCTCAAAGTTCTCTGACAATCTATTATGCAAAAAAATCTCTATATCTCCAATGTTGTATATCTCTGCTACGATCGGAACCCCTATTTATAGCATAGAACTGGTTCAAAGATTGCCCGCATGATCAAATCTCAACGGCCTAACCGAACTGGCAGTTAACTGAAAGTGTCTATTAGGAGATCTCCTTCGAATCAGAAACGGTTAACCATTCTACAAATTCATTGGCTGCAACAGATACATGTAACCCCACTTACTCGAACCAGGGAGGAATGCGTGGCAGCTTCTGATAGTCTTTGCGACTATAAACCCTTGAAACAGCTGGCATTCATATGCGCCTCTTTCTTGAAACTCCTTCATCTTTCTAGAACAATAAGAAACTAACACCTGGCATCCTCCGCGTGACTTACTTAAAAAGATACTTCTTTCTCAGGAAACACTGGAACTTGACACTTGGCAGCGTCCGCGGCCCTTTCAAAAAACACATGGCATTTTTTGCTTTACCCTGAGTCCTTACTATGGCTTATACTAAGAGTGTTCGGGTTCTGCTATCTGTCACGATCTGCTAAACTTTGAAACTCAAGAAACATTAGAAACGGGACCTACCAATAGTCTACGCCTGAGCAGCTTCAAAAAGAAAAAAAAAGACAGGTGGCGCCTTCCGCTAACATGAGAAACTGTGTACGTGGCAGCTTCCGCTGCTCTTAGAGATATTGTAGATACCTTTAGGGACTTCTGTGGGAGACGACACTTGGAGCTCTCCACTGAAACTGAAAGAAACTTTAGAAACACTGTATGGTCCTGCGGAAGATGACACTTGGCGGCCTCTGCTGAGCTATGAGTGACTTTAGGACTTAAACATAAACTTCCGTGGACGTTGCCACTTGGCGCTCTCCGCGCGACTCTAAGAAACTTTATAGAAACATTAGGGACTTATAAGAATCACACGGATGGTGACAGATGTCGCACTCCGCTAAAACTACAGGAATATTAATCGGGGCCCACCATATCTCTTTACTTAGTGATGAAAACAAAAGGAACCCGCGGGAGATGACACTTGGAGCCTTCCGCTGAACATGAAATGAGACATGCAGCACCCTCCGTGTAACTTTAAAGAAACTTTTGAGACACTCTCTGCTTCCGCCACTTGGCGCCTTCTGCGCTCACTAAAACTCTAAAAAGGGGCCCGCTACATTATAAGAAACACTACAAAGAATGTTTGAAACTTTGAAGAAACTTGAATGGGTGCCGACACCTGGCGACTTCCGTCTTACTGCAAAAGATACGTGGCACTCTCCGTGGCTACTCTAAAAAACTTAATAATGTATCACGGTTGCTGACACGTGGTGGTTTTTGCTGCACTGGGAGAAACTTAAAAAGGGGCCCGATAGACTTACTTTGTAAAAGGGCTTTGAAACTTATAGAAACTGATCCTCAGATGCTAACACTTGGCGTGCTCTGCAGGGATTTAAAAGGAACACGTGGCTCCATCTGCGTTACTTTAAGCAACTGTATAATATGTCCCGGGTACTGACACTTGGCGGCTTCTGCTGAACTCTGGGACTTTGGTAAAATTTTCAAAAATGGAAAACCCTCGCGCCCGTGCTCTGTGCTCGCGCTGTGTGTCGAAACCCTTGCTGCAAAACTGAAGCGCACAGAAACAAAACTGGAACTCGCACAGCCTAAACTCAAAAATCAAAATGTAGAGTAGTTTACTCTACAGTTCTTGGCAACCCCGAGGACTTTTGAGCCTGCTCAAAAAGAATCCCAAAAATGTATCTATACAGCAAAACTTACAAATTCTACAAAGCCGTCTGATATACAGACCACTCAGCATCAGATAAACCTTGTTTATTCTATAAGTCTTGGAAGGCCAAATCCAGGTTGATCATATCCTTATGCGAGAAACTTTGCAAAACGTGAACTGCTGCTTTCAATTGGAAATCAAGTTGGGCCATGGGAATCAAAACAGCTTCCACTTTTGATACTGATGAGGCATCTGTTAGGCCCTGGAAAACTAATTGATCATTCTGTCTGGCTAGCAACAAAGGCTTGATCTCATCAACCATTAATACTGTGTTGCTATCAGGAAAAGGAGAAGGAAGGCCCAATTGCACCAAGTATTCAATGTGTTTCTTCATATCCTTTACTCCCTCATTTACCACATCTAGGAGCTCCTGGCAAGTAATTGCAGCAGAATTGCAACTCAAAACCTCGTTCACCCTTTTGGCAGCAATCATCCTGTCACTGATCCCTACTGCTGACAATGTTTCATCAGATGTGTCATAAAGTTTTCCCAGCAGCAATTGAGAATCAGAAACCCTCACTGAAACAGTGGACAGAGTGGCCTGAACTGAGGTTTCCACCTTTTCACATAGTTGCTGTGCATGTAGCAGGAAGGTTAAAGAAGGTCTGAGCTGGATAATCTCCTCAGAGATTCTTGCCCATACTGATGCATATAACTCCTTGACCAAATTTAACACTCCTACATTTTGTGGCCTATTTGCCAACTCAAGGGTCAATTGCTTGGCTGTTTGTTGCTCAGCCTAAAGTTGAGCCTGAATAGCAGCAACATTATTTTGTTCCTTCAACATTTGTTGTTGCAACTGTGTGGCCTGTTGAGAGGAATCCTGATGCCTCTTTTACAATGTGGCCTTTTCCTGCTTCAGGGTAGATAGAATAGACTTCACCTGGGTCAGCTCTTCCTTCAATGAAGCATTTTGGCTCTGTGTAGCCTGATGGATCTGACATGAAATAGTATTTTGTAACTATTTATTAAGATCCTCTATCTCATCATTCTTTGATTTGAGCTCAGTAGCCAAAGCCTCACTATGTGTCTTTTCCTGAGTCAGATTAGCCTCCACCTTCTGCAACTTCCTGGATAACTTTAGATAGTCAGTGGCTATAGCAGAAGTGGTTTCATTTAGCAACTCTACCCTGTCTTGTGGCCTAAAGAGTGACATATCCATTGCCACTGCACTCATTGTAAAATCTTGGGGATGCATCTGCTCATTTGGTTTTGCTACATTTGGTGACAAATGGGTCACAATTAGCTGCTGCTGAATTGGGTCAAATAGTGACCTCATATGTGTGACAGCCTAAGCTTTATTGTCCTTCTTTCTCTTCTTGTCCATCTGGGCTTCCCTAGCCTTCTTGGCAGTGTCTACTTGAGCTTGGAAGGTAGGGGGAGAGGCAATGTACCCGCCCACAAAAGGATGACCTTGTGGCAGGCCATAAGGAATAGCCAAATGTTGGCTAGGAGGAATCTGAGGAGGTACCCTCCTGGGAAAAGTGGGAGAAAAGGGAGGTAATGAAGTGGCCTGCAATGACATGGCCTGTGTAGTGACAGGTGGGGAAAATTGAGAAATTGGCACAGCAGAGGTGGCAGGGGATAATACTTGGCCAACTGGGATTGCCACCCCTAATGAAGAAGAAAAAGATGGAGAAGAAGAAGGAGAAGAAGCACGTACCTGAGGAGCAACTGAGACACTTGGTGGTGGCTGCAACAAAGGTTCTACCTCTTCATCCGAATCAGGTTGAAGTTTCAGCCTCTTATGTTTCCTTGGCCTCTCTTCTTCTTGTTGTATTTCTTTCTCCTCAACATTTACCACTGTTGCCAGTGGTGTTTGCACAAAACCGGAAACCCCAATCATTGAAACTGATGGGGTCCCTCTAGGTGGCGATGACACCACACTCTTTTGCTTCTCTATAGTACTGAGAGATTGGGGCCAGGTGGTTACTGCAGGTGCAAATGATGTTTGCCTTGGGGCCTGCACTGTGTGGGTGGATTCAGTCTCTTCTTCAGATTCCTCTCCCCTTTTTCTAATTTTGCTTGTATCAGGGCTAGAGACTGGAGAAGGATGCCATTCGTCCTAAATGGACTCCCATTTCTCATCTGTATCTACTTTGCCAAAAGAATGGGTTATTTCAAAAATCTCCTGCCTATATTTCCAATAGGCTTCTATTTTCTCAGCCTTCCATTCCCTATCTCTTAATAAAATTTTCTTTAATCCAGTGCCCATTTTGAGCTTAGGGTCATAGGCCTTCTCCTTTTTATAAAACACCTCCCATGGCCTGGGTCCCTCAAATGGCAAATCTGTCAATTCTGCATATAAATCAGGGGTGTCTTCCTTAGGGTTTCTTCTATTGTCCCAAAAGGGATGGCCCTCATGCACAATTTTGGCACCAATCTTATTATTCTTGACCCATAAGGTGATGAAACTGACTGGATCATATCTCCATTTGTCTTCAACTAAAAGAAAACCCAGGATAGCTAACTTTCTCAGCAATAAATGCTCTGCATCCCTGACCAATAGGGTCATGTTCTTCTTCACCCAGGGAAGGTCATACATTTTCTTTTTCTTCTTCCCAGTGCCGTATTCATTATCGACCACAGACACTTGCCGGGTGACCTCTAAGAAGGCTACTCTAGGAGTCAAAACTTTGGGTAGCAACATTGGTTCCCCATTAAAACCATGGACCCTGATAATAGTGTGGTGAGACCCAAAGAAATAATCACAGGGAATAGGGGAATTTGCCATGAGGCCTCTGATACTTAAAGTCAATCTATTCTCAACAGGCTCTGGGCTTAGGTGAGTAAAAGCAGGGGCGACAAAAAGTTCCCAAAACTTGTAAGGGTCAGACGATTCAGACAAAACATGGGTCCATGCAGACACAGGGATGGTTCTATTAGGATCAAAACTTGGGTCATACATGTCTAAATGCATATACTGGGAAAAGATGGCATAATTTTGGTATAACATAAGATGGAACAGATAGGAGGAATACCTGAAACTCTACAGACACTATTAATCAAGCTATGATCATGAGGTCCAAAATTGATGCATACAATAAGGAATTGGATGGTAGGACTAAAAGGTGGGTATCCCTACAAGAATAGTTAAAAGCTCAAGAGCATGCAGCTGAAAAGGCTAAGGTACAAAATAGAGAAGAGATAAATACGGCTCTTAGGGCATATGAGCTTATTCAAGGCATTGGATGCAAGATAATAGAGGAATCATCTACAGATGAGGAATCAGATGGAAATACAAAATAAGGAGGTCATATTGACCAAGTCAAAGATTCAAAGAATATTCTAGAATATCAGCTGTGTTCCACCAAATTGATTGCCAAAATGCAATCATGTGCCACATTTCATCCTAACCATTGATTATCTTGGGTAGATCTTTGATCCTTACATCTGTTGTAACTGCATCCACTCCTTGTTCTATAAAGGGGATGGATTTCCATTTGTACATTATTAGGAGCTTAACTGAGAGAGAATTGTTGAGCTTTGTGAACACTAAGTATACTTTTGTGACTTAGCATTTCCCCGTGGTTCTTTCTCAAGACCAATTGTAAATATGCATACTTTGAATATTGAATGAAATAGATATCCAGGTTACAAATTAATCATAAATCTTGAGTAATCTTTTATTGATGATATTTGGACATGTCTTTATGGAGTGCTACACTCTTTGAGGTGTATTTCAATTGGTGAATGTTGTTGTTATCCAAATCCTTTGAAGATTAGTGATGCAGGAGCATTCGAGCGAATGGACTATCACGCATCAACCAAAAATATTTATTTTACTTTTCTCATTTTTGGTGTGTTGTGGTGGTTTTAGGCCTCTCTCAACATCTTGAAATCTCTCCTTTGACCAGAATTGCAATTTTCAATTTTTCGTTGGTTCGTTGTTTTAGAGGCTCTGCAGGCAGTTTTCAAAAATTTATTCCCAAAAATACATAGGAGCTAGAGTAGAATCCTTTTGTATGGACATTCTTGGAGGTACTATGTCAAATGTGCAAAAAGAATCAAAGTAATATATTTCACGGTTTGAGAGATTTTAATGCCGAAAGTTTGTAAAAAATATTACTTGACAATTTATGAAAAATTTAAAATATGGATTTTTATGAAGGCTGGAGTAAAATCCCTTGGAGTAAAGCTTTGTAATGTCATTTTACACATCTCGGCTAGTTTTCACGCAAAAATGAGCTCTTGGTAAAAAGTTATGCAAAAAGGCCATTTTCCTTCTCAGGTAAAGTGACGGAGTTGCAAACAAAATAAATTTTCTCCAATTTTAAAAGGTATTGTTTATTTATTTGGAGCATTTACTATTTCTAGCAGGAGGCATATTTAAAAGTTACAAATTTGGAAAAATGGAAGAGTAAAACTCCTCTTTTAGAGGCATTTCTTTTATCATTAAGAGAAACATTAGAAAAGCATATTGAACGTCTCTTTATGAGGTAATTGTTGGCAAAAGACACTGTGTGGCTTCATGAGTGTTGTCATTGATGGCAAAAAAGTCTATGCCACACATCTGCAGTACATAGTATGCCTATACCAGAAGTCATATTGAAGATTGTTTTGGTCTGGTGAACAAGAACAGAGTATGCAACAAGGTCTGACAATCAGGTCTGGATCTCTCAGATGGTGTAACTCAGCAAGTTGCGGACTTGGATAAGTCAAGAGGAGTATCATGACTACTATATTCCATAGATTTAGCCTCTGGTAGTAAAGCATGGAAAAGATATGAGCATCTGAGCATCGGGTTTCAGTCAAGTAGAGCAGACAGAGGAAGAACTGACTGGCAAAGTATTAGACTTCAATCCAGATGAGTAATTGATATTGATAAAGCAATTTAAGGAATCATACATTGTTGGCCCACATGATTGATGACTTCAATGCCTATGTTTTTGATACGCATCACAAAATAAGCATGGATTCAGCCAACAAATCATTAATTTGTAAATATCTTGAGTATTCTGGTTGCTGACTAGAAAGTTGTTGAAATCTTTGATGCGGATATATATACCAGATGGATTCTAGTATGTAGGTGTGTGTGTGTATAGATGTGATGAAATAAAGTGTGAAGAAAAGCATAGACAAGTGTGGAAACAACAATACAAGTCCGGTATGTGACAGAGCAACAGTACTAGAGCAGAGGAAGAATGAAGTGCATCAGATCAGTATATTGTGCCTAACCGAAACTGAACTCTAGCATTTGTAGATGACTCTCACCAGTTCAAACACCTGATTACCTTATGTAAGTTCTGTAGATAGTGAGTCTCTTGTAGGCAGTGTGCCTCTTGTGAGCAGTGTGCTCAGGCAGTGAGCCCTAATTGGCAAGTGTCATTTTGTACTTCTTCTGCTTTTAACAGAGAATACAATCTTGGGTTAGTCACCCTGTGGTTTTTCCCTTAACAAGGTTTTCCACGTAAAAATCCTTGTGTTATGTGTGTTGATTTTATTTCTATTCTCATGATTATATATATGCTTATATGTTTTGATGCTACACAAATTATAAAAGAAGAAAAGAAAGTTAAGATAATAGCGATAACTGATTCACCCCCCCTCTCAGTTATCTGCCTTGTTTCTGACAATTGGTATCATAGCTAAGTTCCTCTAAACAGAGCCTAACAGCTTGAGGAAGATCTAGGAATCTCAATGGATATGTGTGGTATGAAGGAACAACTTCAGTCTTCCCTAGATGATCTTGAACAATCCCACTCTGAAGTCAATAACTTGAGAGAAAGACTCAAACAAGCTGATGATTTCATAAATGAGCTAAAAGAAAAACTGAGTATCTTTGTAAAAAAGAGAAAGGAACTACTTCAAAAATTAGCAATTCAGAGTGAAGCTAATGATACTAATGAAGATCTAGATGAGAAAAACAAGCTATGTGAGAAGCCATCAAAAGAGGTCGTTATGGTAAGGCATGAGATGGAATTAGGGGTTATGAGATTCACCCAAGAAATTGAAGAGAAAAGGAAAATTGAAGATAATCTAAAACAATCCCTCAAGGAGAAGACAGAGGACTGCCACAAAATGGACAGAATAATCAGGCATCTTGAATCTGATCTTGAAGAAGCTAGAGATAATGAAGAACAACTTGAGAATTAGATAGACACTCTTAAATAAGATCTTCAAACAACAAATGAATACAAAGAGAAATTCAAGATAAGCTCAGCCCAACTTGAAGTTCTTCTTGAAATCCAAAAGAGGGTAGATGATAAGTGTGGTTTGGGATATGAGAAAGGTGAAAGCTCTGGATCCAGTTAGAAGAACTTTGGATCAGGAAATCAAAGAAATAGTTCTAGAAGACCTCCGATAAGGCAACCAAATGCTCAAAGATATCCATCCTTCAATGGATACTGCTTCAATTGCAACAACTTTGGTCATAAAGCAATTCAGTGCAGAAGGAGAATGAATCAGACTAATCCATCCTTCCCCGGACAATGTTTCAACTACAAAAGGTATGGTCACAAATCTCATGAATGCAGAAATATGCAAATAAACAATTCATTCAATGGTAGATGCTTTGCATGCAATAGAATGGGACATATGGTGAAGTAATGCAAATCAAGAGGATATCAATCAAATATGCAAAGAAATGTTGTTTGTTACAATTGCAATAGATCCGGTCATATTGCCAAATTCTGCAGAAGTAAAAATCAGGATAAAAGGGGTCCGGTGCATCTTAATAAAAAATAAGATAAGGGAAAAGTCAAAGTGAATGCGGATGAAGTTAAAAGGGAGATGAGAAAGATTTAGGTGAAGAAGAGTATAGAAAATGTTGGGGATGGATCCACACCAGAATTCGGTGTTGATATTCCTTTTGGAAACTAAACAGATGAGCTCTGGATCAGGGGGAGTCACAAAGAAAAATAAATTCCCCTAGCCAGTCAATTGGTGCCTAAATTTGGCACATGGAATGTTGCAGATTAAAGGGTTCTCAGAAAAATATCTAAATAACCCTCGGTAAAAATATGAAAGATCCGCATGGAGTTTTGCAAGAGTTTAATCATCTAAGATTAATCTAGTTTGACAGCCATCCGGTAAAGCAGGATTTTCATAGACAGATCTGGTATGATTCAAAATTGAGATGCTTTGATCTATGGATCCATGGCATGATTGAAGAAAAGAAGATACATTGTCAATCCTCACTAAAAATGATTCTAAGTGCAACACAGTGATTCAAGAAGATCTCTCTCAGAATAGGGCAACCGAATAACTTAAGTTGTGCATTTATTGCAAAAGTAAATTAGGGTTTGTGCAAGAATAAAAGGGTTCTTTCATTCATCATTTGCACACTTGCATTCGTGAAGAAGATAAGAAGAGCTTTGTAACAAAGTTTTTACAATCCACTCAAAGATCAACAGGAAATTGAATTCAACCAGCGATTTGTTCCAGCTCCTATTTCAAACCCTAAGGCATAAAAAGGTACTTCCATTTTGAAAATCTCTCTCTGAATCTTTTGCAAGATGGGTACTCCAATGGTTGTAAATATCACTAATAGGCCGCGTCCAAAATTCAAAAAACATCCCTATAAATCTCTAGAAGTTGATCCTTTAGGCATATTTTCTAGCATTCTGCATGGGGTATTGCACATAGAAGATGTTAGGGTCTATATCCACGCCAACATTGAGGAATTTGGAGACTCCAAGTTGATGGACATCTATCATAAACAGTTAATAGATGAAATTTTTGAACTCAAACCTCAATACAAGGCCCTCTGGGATAAACACTTGGGACATTGCATCCACTTTCCCTATTTTGCAGAAGATGATTGGGTCTGGTATGTCCTAAGCAGAATGCATAATAATTTCATGTGGTTAATGAGGCCCTTCAAGATAACAAAAGATGCCATCAGGGCAGTAACTGGATTACACTCTACCAATGGGTTACCTGCACTCAAATCTATCAAGAATCAGACAATAACTGAAGCTACCAGATCTAAGTTTGACAAGAGGGCAATGATCATAGTTGACATCATAGATGTAGATTTTAAATTTGCCTCAATGATAATTGGGTATAAAATCTATCATTCTAGCAGGGAGAATTCTATGTCTGGGATTGCAATATATGCAACATATTAGATGTTGAAGGAAAATGCAGATTATGACCTATGTGATCTTCTCTTAAATCAACTGTTAGAAAACCTGTAGAAGATCAAGAAGGACAAGAACTCCTTTAAGTTTGGTTGTTTAATACTGTGTCTATTTTTCTATTACATGAATGAGCTACCCAAATCAAGTGGTTGGGTTTGGCAAAATGACAAACTAGTTGCAATACAGATTAGAGACTATATGTATGGACTTGGTGATGCTAAATCTCAAAGCACAGCTCTCTGGGGTTACTTTAAGAACTTCCAAAGCATGATGCAAACTAGAGAAAGGATACCTCAATCCATAGTTGAGAAATACAAGGATATAATGTGTTTCATGGTAGATACTAATCAAAGCCTAATGGAGGCAGTTGAGCCCAGAACAGTTTGGATAATGCCAATAGGATATGAGGTCAATGAGAAATCTTGGAGCTACATATTCAACACATGTTGAGCCAGCCTAAGGACCCTGAGGCAGAAAGGTTTGGAACCTTTCAAGAACTAAGTGTAAAAATACATGTTGAGCTAAGACAACCGGAGATAAAGAGGAAAGTTCGAAGGGAAGTTGAGGAAATTGCCAAAAGATATGGCATATCAAAAGAGGCAGTAGATGCAAACAGAGAAAAAATAGAAAGGGCTGAGAAAGAGAAACAAGAAACAGAGAAAGGAAGTGTTCCGGTACAAGCTGCCTCCTGGACTAGATCCTCTAAGAGCTCTGTACCTGTCACTCCTAAGAGCTCAAGAGCCACCAAACCGGAAGTCAAGACATCCAGAAAAGGAGAAAAGAGAACAAAAACAAAAGCCACAAGGTCATACACAAGTCTCAAAGATGATGAAGAAATAGAGTCTGATGAGGAAATTAAGAAAATGAAGAAAAAGAAAAAAACATCCGAGGAATTCTCTGCTAACAAAAACAAAGAAGAAAAAGCAAAAGAATTTGTTGAAAAGCCCACTCTTTCCATTGATGATATCATCAAGGTAGTTACTATGGATGGAAATCTGCAACCAATAACATAATTCTATGATGAATATAGTGATATTGACAAGAGGATCTTGGAAGAAGCTACAGTCAGGTACTTGAATATTTACAATAAAGCATTCATTGAAATTATTTCACTGATTCCCAAAAGTCTAGAGAAGGTACTTGAACTAAGAAAAGAGAATGCAAAAGAAAAAGACTTGGAGATTAGGGAACAAATAGTAATTCATCTCTATCCTTCTATTACTCCAAAACAAATGGACATGATCTTTAAGGACTATAAGGATGATTTTCGGAGCAAAGCAAGAATGAGTAAACTTATGATTGGAGAAACTAACCAAGCAGCAAGAGAAACAAAAGACATCCTTCGGAATGCCCTCAAAAGATTCAATCTTCCTATTGTAGAGGAAACAGATGAGGAACCTTCTACCATGGATGTTGAAGGATTAAATGCAGCCAATGAAGAATCTTCTAACAAAAATGTAGAAGGATCAAAAGAGATGGGTGAAGAGAAGTCTGACTTGGATTCCTCTGTTTCGAAAGAGGAAGTTCATGAAACAGTAAATACAGGTAACATCTCTCCTCTGGATCCCACTGCAGACATTCCAGATTCAGGAGCTGAAGGAGAAGGAAGAAAAGAGGAGAAAGTGAGTCAAGAAAAAGAGGTAAAGGGAAAAGAAGAAGAACAAACAGAGAAGATCTATGATAACAGTTCTGAGATCCCAAAAGAAAAGAAGACTCAGTCACTGGCAAGAGACACTGTAGAGGCAGTAAAGAACTTCTTGAACAAAGAAATGATGGAGATAGATGAACCTGAATTATTCCAAGGACCACTAAATTTTGACTCTCTCTCTTCGATCCAGACAATGAAAATAGCATCTTTTGCTCAAGCCAAAGCAAAAGAAAAACTTCTGAAATCTCACATGGAAGATTATGAGCTATTGGAGATTGCATCTGGGATGCTGGAGAAGATTATGCCATTATTTCAAAAGGATCCTTCGGCCTCTTCATCTAGTAACTTGAAATCTCTGGTAAACTCTATTAGCACTCATTTTGAATCTTTAGAGAAATCAGCAGAAGCAAAGGTCCAGAAGTAGTTTTTGGGAAAAAGATCCACTGAAGTATAGGGACTCATTGCTAATGATAGGAGGACCTTAGACATTGGAGTAAAGAGCCTTGAAAATGCTCTTAAAGAGGGTGGGGACATGTACAAATTTTGTCTATCTTGGCCCAAAGTGACAGAGGATATTGAAAAGAAGGTGAAAGAACAAGAAGGTAAACTGTCAAGTTTATCTCAGAATTTTGATCCCCTCACTACATCCTTAATGAATCAAGAATGCCAGGCCATTGTCATCATAAATGAAATAAAGAGGCTGAACAAAGAGAAGAAGGATATAGTAAATAGAATGAGTGAACTCAGATGGATAATTATCCCTAAGTTAGAGGCAATGCATGAGGCCTTAACAGATGCTCAGACCATAGCTCGGACCAGTGATCCGGCAGATCTAAGAAGGGCAGAAGCATATGTATTTTTGTTGAGTGGTAACATCTCCATTTTGGATAGGATGAAGCAGAGCTAGGCCACAGAGTTTGTACAGTTAAAGACCACTTTTGTGGATATACTCAAGTATATGTAAGTATAACCTGTATACATACTTATGCGGCCATTTATAGGTTAATTTTTGCAAATTTTGGTGTGCGGATTCCACCCTTTGCCATTAATGTCAAAGGGGGAGTGAGGAGTAGTGAAAAATGTGGAATCTAGATAAGGGGGAGCTCTTGTAAAACAGTGCATAAGATAGAGCATCAACCAAGGGGGAGTTTACTGCGACACTTAGTTATTTTTCACTAAGTGTTGCCATCAATGCCAAAGGGGGAGATTGTTGGCAAGAGACACTGTGTTGCTTCATGAGTGTTGTCATTGATGGAAACAAAGTCTATCCCACACATCCGTAGTACATAGTATGCCTATACCGGAAGTCAGATTGAAGATTGTTTTGGTCTGGTGAACAAGAACAGAGTATGTAACAAGGTCTGACAATCAGGTCTGAATCTCTCAGATGGTGTAACTCAACAAGTTGTGGACTTGGATAAGTCAAGAGGAGTATCATGACTACTATATTCTAGAGATTTAGCCTCCGGTAGTAAAGCATGGAAAAGATATGAGCATCTGAGCATCAGGTTTCAGTCAAGTAGAGCAGACAGAGGAAGAACTGACCGGCAGAGTATCAGACTTCAATCCGGATGAGTAATTGATGTCGATAAAGCAATTTGAGGGATCATACATTGTTGGCCAACATGATTGATGACTTCAATACCTATGTTTTTGATATGCATCACAAAACAAGCATGGATTCAGCTGACAGATCAGTAATTTGTAAATATCTTGACTATTCTGGTTGCCGACTAGAAAGTTGTTGAAATCCTTGATGCAGATATATATACCAGATGGATTCTAGTATGTAGGTGTGTGTGTACATATGTGATGAAATAAAGTACAAAGAAAAACAAAGACAAGTGTGGAAGTAGCAATACAAGTCCGGTATGTGAGAGAGCAACAACACTAGACTAGAGGTAGAATGAAGTGCATCAGATCAATATATTGTGCCTAACCAAAACTAAACTCTAGCATTTGTAGATGCCTCTCATCAGTTCAAACACCTAATTACCTTCTGTAATTTCTATAGATAGTGAGTCTCTTGTAGGTATTGTGCCTCTTGTAAGTAGTGTGCTCAGGCAATGAGCCCTAATTGGCAAGTGTCATTTTGTACTTCTTATTCTTTTAATAGAGAATACAATCTTGGGTTAGTCGCCCCATGGTTTTTCCCTTAATGGGGTTTTCCACGTAAAAATCCTTGTGTTATGTGTGTTGATTTTATTTCTATTCTCATGATTATATATGCTTATATGTTTTGATGCTGCACAAATTATAAAAGAAGAAAAGAAAGTTAAGATAATAGAGATAACTTATTCACCCCCCCTCTCAGTTATCTGCCTTGTTTCCAACAGTAATATTTAGGAAGAAAATAATTAGGAACCAGCTGGAAGATATTAATGCCTCTTTGAGGCTTAAATAATTGTATTGTGGAGTGGTAAGAATAGGAAAAAGAATCCCACGCCATATGGAAGATTGCAACGCCTCTTTGAGGCTTTAATCACCTATAGTTTGCATCATTAAAAGGAGGAAGAAAAATGCAATGCCTGGGTTTTGGAATGCCTCATTTTGGATAGGTATTTATTGCATATTTAATGCATGTAGCGGGAGATATAGTGAAAATAAAAAATGCCCAGCATGAGAGTTTTCTGGCAGGTTTGAAGAGGGAAGAAATAGTGGAAAAATTGGCAAAAAGGCACCTTGTCTAACAATAAAATAATGAGTGAAGTTGCAGAAGAAAATGCGGATTTTGAAATGGATATAGAGCACCTAGAAAAGGAGTAAGTTGTAGTTCTAAAGGATGGAGAAAATGAGAAGAAAATATGAGCAAAAATGGAGGCATGAACAACAATGCAAGGGTTTTTGAATAGTAGATTGGAGCAGCCTGTTTCGGGCATACAAAATGTGCAGAAATTAAGTGATAAAGGATGTATGGCGGGATGATGTTGAGTTGGAAGGGAGAGTTACAATGCATATTTGGGAGAGAGGAATGTGAGGATGACAGTGTGCATGAGAAACCATGGAAAGGCTATTTACGTAATCTTGTTGCAAACTTGTATACTTTACTTTTGTTGTTGAGTTGAATAAATTGATGTTGTGAGCATTATGTGCTATGATTTTAATGTGTATGTTTCCTATGTGTGGGTTTGTGGGTTCGTGTTTATGGGAGCAAGTTTGTCTTGCATCATATGGTATTAGAGCATGTGTTTGTAGGTGTGGGCAAGTTTGTATTTCATCAATGCTATTAGAGCATGTGTTTGCAAGTGTGGGCAAGCTTGTATTTCATCAGTGGTATCAGAGCCAGAGGTCTTGAGTGTGTATGTAGAGCGCCAAATGTGAGGTAGCTGATGCCAAGACCTGCGAGTAGAGGAAGAGAGTGAAGCAGTTATGAAGAGCTCAAAAGATTGTTGTAGGTAGAGAGGAGTCCTGAGCAAGTGAGAGTTGAGAAGCTGTGAAGAATTGACTATGTGTTTTGTGTAGGTTGCATATTGAGAGTGTGCGACAATTGTTTGACAAAATGTCTTGGAGGAAAGGAGAATGTTTTATGATGAAGAACATATTTTTGAAGCCACAGAAAGAGGTGCATGAGCCTATGCAGAGGAGCAATGTGTTTCAAACTATTTGCAAGTCAGGTGGAAAGTGTTGCAGAGTGGTTATGGATAGCAGTAGCACAGATAATTTTGTGTCATTGGAGATGGTTGAGAAGATGAAATTGAAGAGAAGAAAGCATCCCAATCCTTATAGTATTTCTTGGTTGCAATGAAATCATTAGATATGGGTAAGTGAGAAATGTATTGTTAATTTTCATATTGGTAGATACATGGATGAGATTATATGTGATGTAGTACCCATGGATGTATGTCATGTCCTATTGGGTTTTACTCTGGCTTTGGGATAGATAAGCTATGCATGATGGTAGGAAGAATACATATAGTATAATCAAGGATGAGAAAGAATTTGTTTTATCTCCATTGCAGGATAGACAAGAGGAAGTGGCAAAAGAAATTGCAGCAGCATGTCATGAGGAAGGCATGGAGAAAGAGAGTGAGGAAGAAGAGACAAATGCAGTAGTTGAAGAGGAAAATATGGGTATGAAGGAGTGCCATTATTTTCCTCTTCAACTACTGCATTTGCAGTACTAGGTATGATGGAGGCATAGAGAAAGAGGTTGAGGAAGAGGAAAGAGAAGAGATTACAACAATGGTTGGGGATGAGAAGGAGGTAGTTGTTGCAGATCATGAGGTTGTAGCAGTAGAGAATGAATATGAAGATAGGGCAGTAGACGATGGTGACCAAAATATTGCAGAGAAAGAGGTAATGCATAGTGTGTTCTATTTTTATGATGAGGATGAGAGTGGAGTGTATGAAGATGAAAAGGTTGCAACAGATAGTAAGAAAATAGATGTTACAGTAGTAGTGATAGAGGAACAGGTGAAAGAGCTAAATCTATACCGTTCTGAATTTGTGAAAGTTCAATTGCATGTGAAATGAATAAAATAATGAGCGTAGAAGAATAGTTGGTAAATACAGAAGAGATGGTACAACTAGATGTTGTTAGTGTTTATTTGTATGTAGGGAAAGATTGGTTTGATATTGCAAATGATAGTATAGATGCATGTTGGTGGAGGAGGTCAAGTTACAATGATTCCATGTTGAGAAAGAGGAGTGCAGAGCAGGGTTGTTGGTGGAGGAGTATGGGAAGTGTTCCACGTAGATGCTGGAAGAGGAGGAAGAGGAAGACTTTTACTAGACTTGATGCAGTGATGGAGTTTCCTACAGGTTTTCTACAAGCTACAAGGGTGACTGAGTCATCCAACTCCATTTTGTGTCCTACTCACAAAATCTTTTCTACCCAGCATGTCTGATGCAGGAGCATCCGGGCGAATGGGCTATCCCGCATCAACCAAAAATATTTTAGTTTGATTTTCTCATTTTTGGTGTGTTGTGGTGGTTTTAGGCATCTCTCAACATCTTGAAATCTCTCCTTTGACCAAAATTGCAATTTTCAATTTTCACTGGTTTGTTGTTTCAGAGGCTTCACATGCAGTTTTTAAAAATTTATTCCCAAAAATACATAAGAGCTGGAGTAGAATACTTTTGCAGGGACATTCTTGGAGGTACTATGTCAAATGTACAAAAAGAATTAGAGTAATATCTTTCACGGTTTGAGAGATTTTAATGTCAAAAGTTTGTAAAAAATATGACTTGACAATTTATGAAAAATTTAAAATCTGGATTTTTATGAAGGCTAGGGTAAAATCCCTTGGAAGAAATCTTCGTAATGTCATTTTACACATCTTGGCCAATTTTCGTGGAAAAATGAGCCCTTGGTAAAAAGTTATGCAAAAAGGCCATTTTCCTTCCCGGATAAAGTGACGCAGTTGCAAAAAAAATAAATTTTCTCCAATTTTAAAAGGTATTGTTTATTTATTTGGAGCATTTATTATGTCCAGCAGGAGACATATTTAAAAGTTACAAATTTGGGAAAATGGAAGAGTAAAACTCCTCTTTTAGAGGTATTTCTTTTATCATTAAGAGAAACATTAGAAAAGCATATTGAACATCTCTTTATGAGGTAATATTCAGGCAGAAAATAATAAGGAACCAACTAGATGATATTAACGCCTCTTTGAGGCTTAAATCATTGTATTGTGTAAACCAAGAATAGGAAAAATAATTCCATGCCATATGGAAGATTGCAATGCCTCTTTGAGGCTTTAATCACCTGTAGTCTGCAACATTAAAAAGAGGAAGACAAATGCAACACCAGGGTTTTGGAATGCCTCATTTTGGATAGGTATTTATTGCATATTTTAATGCATGTAGCAGGAGATATAGTGAAAATAAAAAATGCCCAGCATGAGAGTTTTCTGGCAGGTTTGAAGAGGGAAGAAGCAGTGGAAAAAAATGGCAAAAAAGCACCTTGTCAGCTAACAATAAAATTCTAAGTGAAGTTACAGAAGAAAATGCAGATTTTGAAATGGATATGGAGCACCCAGAAAAGGAGTAAGTTACAGGTCTAAAGGATGGAGAAAATGAGAAGAAAATATGAGCAAAAATGGAGGCATGAACAACAATGCAAGGGTTTTTGAACAACAGATGGAGCAACATGTTTTGGGCATACAAAATGTGCAAAAATTAAGTGATAAAGGTATGTATGGTGGGATGATGTTGAGTTGGAAGGGAGAGTTGCAATGCAGATTTGGGAGAGAGGAATGTGAGGATGAGAGTGTGCATGAGAAGCCATGGAAAGGCTATTTATGTAATCTTGTTGCAAACTTCTATAATTTACTTTTGTTGTTGAGTTGAATAAATTGATGTTGTGAGCATTATGTGCTATGATTTTAATGTGTATGTTTCCTATGTGTGGGTTTGTGGGTTTGTGTGTATGAGAGCAAGTTTGTCTTGAATCATATGGTATTAGAGCATGTGTTTGTAGGTGTGGGCAAGTTTGTATTTCATCAATTAGCATCAACTGTATGTAGTTGTGGAATATCTTGGCGAAGCATGGTTTGATTTCATCTCTTTTCATGAAGTATTGAATTGTGCATATGGATCAATGGTCGAAACTCACTCATTTCAAATAATTTCAGAATTTCAGTTCACTTTCTTTTAATTTTCATTAATCATCATCATCAACTGCAAATATTGATAAATGATAAGCAAAATATAGTAAATATGCAGACATCTATAGATAATTGAACATCCTATGCATATTTGAGCAAATTGCATGTAAGATTGAAAATATCATGCAAATACTTGGAAATAATGACAAAGAACATGAAAATATCAACTTATATGCATAATATTTAGAAGAATTTAAAGTGCAAAAGTAGAATCAAGTGAAGATTAGTTCAAATTTAAGTAAATTCAGAAGAACTAATCAAAGTTATATAAATAATCATGAGCAATATCAATTGGAGTAAAGATTAGAAGAATTGACCAAACTTAGGATAAATTCACATAAATATCTACATATCCTAGTTAAAGATTGTAGGATTTGACATAATTTGTTGAGATTCATGCAGAACAGATGAAATAGAGTAAATACTCGCATATCTAGATACAAATTACATCAAATTTCATGTGTAAGGCCCCTGAATGATTAACAACAAATTCACATCAAACCACTGAGTGATTATCAGAAGGTTATGTACTAACTATCAGAGACTTGGGATCACAAATTCATCCTGGATTTGTCATATCTTTCAAGAGTATAAAGGTTTGTATGAATTTTTATCTCTGTTAATATAACTAACAGTTGTATCAACACAACCATAACACAAAGCTTATGATCACCCAAACTCCATTGTATTGATTTCTATTCATATATCAAAGCAATTGGATAGAAAAGTAACACAACAAAATTTGATCTTCAACCAAAACAAAGTTTGCCAAAGATCCCTAACATCTACAGGCTAACTAAATTAATAGCCTTGTCCCCAATAACTATCTTTGAAATATAACGGCTTCTTGAGGACAACCAATTTAAAGGAGGTCTTTAAATAACATAACTTAAAAATAAGCAGCTCTCTAGAGGTAATCATTTTTGCAATAAATGAAAATTACTAAAGCATAAGAAAAATCTTTCAATTGATGATCGCCACATCATCATCCAATGCATCTTCCTTATGTGCTACTTCCTTTCCCTTGGTTTGTCCATCTCTAGCTCCTGAATCTGCTTGTGCCGTTTGAGTTGGCTGTGCCCTTAACTTCACCTTATATGCTTGGTACCTATTGATGTTTGGTGACAATACCACACTTCTTGGACTTTTGGTCATGCTAACTTGAAGTTTCCTCTTACTTATCATTCTGTCAGCATTAGTCAACCTTTTATGCATATCATCTAGTCCACTTTTGAGTGTCTTGATGTAGACGGCTATCCTTGCAAGTTTTCCAAGTGAAACACCTGTCACAATATCAAAGTTTACCATTTCTTCATTCACCATTTTCTTAAAATTCTATTTGATCTCCTTAATTTCAAGCAACTTATGTTCATCATCATCAATGGCCTCTATCTCCAAGATGGCAAAATTGCTTTTGAGATCCCTTAGTTCTGAGTAATAAAGGTCATGAGTATTTCTCATTTCCTTGTCAACCACACCCAAGATAGACAATTTCCACTCAACCATATCTGCCCACACAACAGAGTCCATTTCCTTAGGATCGTTCAAAACCTTTTCAGCCACCAGAATATTAACATCCATACCGGCCATATCTTGTACTTCTTTGGAAACCAAGGAAAGGCTACTATTATCCTTTCTGATATTCTAAAATTCAATTATCATGGCTTCCCTCTTGCTAGAAATAGAGTTAAATAACTTAACAGATTCTTCTATACATATGAGGCCATCTAAAGTTACTTTTTCTATCCACTATTCTACAACACCACTCAGGGCTTGGGATCATTTGATTTGTTACAAGAGGTTAGGGTCAGGACCATTTATACTTATGTCAGGAAATGCATCTGTTGGCTGAGTAGTAATCTTCAAAATGGATTGAATAAAAAGAGTCAAAGAACTTACTTGTGACGCAAGTGCAGTTTGGCATTTTCCTGTTGTTCCTTTTTTATTCTTTTCGACAGAGTGCTGACTGAAAATTTTGCATGATAAATTTCTCCCGCAACAGTTGAGGGTCCCATGTCTACTTGACTCAAATTGAAATTAGACTCAGTAACCTCATCTTCATTGTTTTCATTTACAAGGTTGATAATCTCTAGAAAGTGATGCTCTGTAGAGGGGTCAACTACCATTCTTGACATTATCCTCACCCATTTAGGTTAAGGCATTTCCTGTAGAAGCTTAGCCAGTGTCAATGTTAGTGTCTATCATGGGAGTGTATCATTTCTTTTTCTCTATTGCTTTCCTCAACCAAGTAAGGAAGGAAGAAGAGGCATTGGTGTTCTCAACCACATTCATCATCACACCGTCTAAACACACAGGTGGGGAATTGTGCTCCAGAGGAATATTCAAACTGGAGAATTTGGATTACTCAACAAAGACTGAAGCATGTTGTCTTCTCCAAGCTGGTTAAAAATCAAAGAATCACTATCATTTACAAGGGGATTCAAAGGGGGCACATGGTTTGCTTGCGGTGGCGAAGCAACTAATCTGTTATTGCTTACCACAAGTTGATCATCCTGCTCATAGGTTATCTTCAACTTCCTGACATCCTCGGGTTGCTCACCATCTCCACTTGATTGTGAGCCAACTCTATGAAGAGTTGGGTCTGAACTAGATGATCTCCTTGGAGTATGAGTGATTTGAGACTTGTTTTGTTCTCCAGCAAATGATTTGTTTGGAGCTGTAGAATCAGCCTGTTCTCTCAATTTTCCATTTAACCATTTTTTTGTTCTCCTCAATACATGCAAAGAGCGAATCATAACATCGGTGATTTATTTTCTAACCATCTTACCATAGGCAGAGGTTGTAGAGAGGCATTGTGATAACCTTCATCTAAAATACCTAAATTGTTATCGACCATCTCATGAATTTGCATTGGCAATTCGAAGGCACAGACTTGGTCAATGGTTAACCACATCTAGCTTCTTCTTTGCAGCTCTCTCTCATCCAAACAGTCTTCCCAAAAATCCTTGAGTTGAGGTTTGTGCAAGTAAGAACCACCACCATGCATGTTTATCTTCACAAAATTTTTACTGTCAAAAGCTACTCGTGTAGGCAAACTGTGAAAATTGTATTATGCTAGTAGCTTTTCCACATTCTTCGTGCTATCATTGCTTTTACATGAATAACATGAAAGAGTCATAGGGAATGAATACCCATTTTTTTTCATAGCATGGTATTTTGTATTTATAACTGCTAATTGATGACATACCTCCAAAAACACAATGAAGTTTGATGGGTACCTCGATAGTTTAAATGAAGCATTTTCGTAACCCCCTATTCTTAGGTAAGAGAAACAATCAAATTGAATGTAGAATCTTCCTAAATTCATGACTAGGGCAACCACTTCTGTAGAAAACCTCTATTCAAATGTACCTTCAATTTTCTTTGTAAGAAACATGAGGAAAGCATCATTTACCCTATGGAAATTTTTGATACCAACATTTCTTTGCAACTATCGAAACATTTGATACATAGGTGTATTTGGGGCAGGAGCTCCTTGAACTCTTAAATGGAACTAGACAACCTCTTTGTTAGCCAACAAATATATCAATAGAGAACACATATGAAAGCTCACTTTCTGTGTGAAATTCACCAATTGCTCATGCATGCTTTCACTGATTAACTTCGCCCAATCTATGTGATGATCCCCACAAATGAGTAGAATAAACTGACACATCCAACATTCAAAAGAATTAGAATCAGGGCTACTGACAATGCGATCTAGCAAAGTGATCATATCAGAAATTTCTTCTGTAGAGTGGCCTCTTTTTAAATTAGTGGGAAGTCTAGATTTTCCTTTCTTCTCGGCCTCAAACCAAGTCTTGGCAATACGGATCTAGCATCGATCTTTCTTTTTGTGGTAGAATCCCCAACTGGAGGTAATAGAAACATCAGCAATTTCCTCATAATCATCCAGCTTTAAGGCAAGAGCAATGGATTATGAATCAATCTTAGCCACCACAGAGCCATTTGTGAGTCATATTTCTTGTGAATCCAGAAAATAATTATTTACACATGCAACCACCAAATCAGGACAATGTACATTAGGTGGGAAACCCCCAGCTCGATCTAGACCACTTCTCATAATCTTCCTAGCTAGAGAACTTTGGCCTTCAGGCTGCACTCTCCTCTAGAAATCCTCTAATTCAATGTGACCAAGCTCCGTGTCTCTTACATTTGACAAGCCATTTTCAACTATGGGAACCATGGGAGCCCCTTGAAACTTATATTTCATTTTAATTAATTTGAGAATCCAGAAAGCCAAAGACTCAGAAACATTCAAGGACATAGCAGAGATCCACAATACATTCACAGGGGAAACACTATGCAAAGTCATGAAAAATATGCTATCCTTCCACCGAGTAAATTATTGTACTCCCATAACAAGAGAGAGAGAGAGAGAAAAATGAAAGAGAAAGGCCAATTAAGCTAACCTGTAAGCACAAAATCCTACGAGTTCTTCATGAGTGGCAAACTGGTAGTCCTCTGCAATGTATCTTCTTCACAAAATTATGAGAACTTTCTTCGTAGGGTGGCTAATATATTTAAGTTCCTATCATACTTCATTAACGCTCTCATAAATTCCATTTATTACTGGTGACATATCATGCTTTGAAATTCATAATATCTCCCCTTTGTTTCCCTCTAGAAAGAGTGCCCATGTACTTTCACACATTCCAAATTTAATATGAAATGATAGGTGTCATTCCTTTGTATCAATTGCCAGCTCAGAAGGAGGTGTCACGGGAGAAACAAACACATTTAGTCGACAAGTCAGGGATTTCGAGAACCTTTGAACCACAAAAATTGAAGGTTTGGAAGTTCAAAGAACTTCTAACCCTTTGACAATGAAGACTTCATGTTAATAAGGCAACACAAAACTGATGCGACGGATTTGAGGACTCTATCTTTTGTGACTAGTCAGGGAGTCGAGCAGTTCATGAACTTTTGAACCCGTCGACTAAGGTTCAAAAACTTAAAAGATTTTTGACCGTGAATGAAAATGACTAAATAAAGGGGCAGCTTAGGAAAAGAATATGAATAGTGACAAACAAAGAATGGGAACTACTTAAAACATGAATGCTTTAGAAAATTTCAAAAGTGGGGTAACAATAGGCTCTAAATGGGGACAAGGATTGAAAAGAATGTAGAGAATCCAGACAACTTAGCACAAGGCCTTATTCTAGAAGGGTAACAAATTCACACCAAAAATGACAACAAAAATTAGGAAAGATAGGGAAAGAAACTTATAATACAGGGAAAGACTCAAGAATGTTACCAATTATACAACTTAAGATCTTGCCCATTGTAGTCAAGAGGCAATGGTGTCCCATCAGGATATGCTAGCAAAAATGCATTCTGTCCAATAACTTGTCTAATCAAGAAAGGTCCCTTCCAAAAAGAGTCAAATTTCTTATGTGCTCCTTTTGGTTCTCTTCTTCTATCCAATAATAGTATAGTATCTCCTACTACAAAACTTCTCTGCCTGGCCTTTTTGTCAAAAAAATTCTTAACTTCCTGCTGATGTCTAGTGATTCTATCCACAACCACTTCTCTTTGCTCCTCTAATTTGCTCAAGTATATTACCCTCTTCTCAAGTGTTGAGTGAAATTGTTCATCTTCAATTTCCTTCTGTAGATTAAGTGCTGATAATTCTAAAGGAATGGGTATTGCACTGTCAATTCCATATACCAATTGAAAAGGAGACATACCAATAGCTCTCTTATAAGTTATTCTATCTTCCCACCGAGCATCATACAAATTTTTATGCCACCCTCTTTGGTTTTCATCCACTAGTTTCTTGACAATTGAGATTAAATTTTTGTTACTTGACTCGGCTTGTCCATTGCCTTGTGGATAGTAGTCGGATGAATGGGTGAGGCTAATTCCATAATTGTAATAGAAAAGAATAAACTTGGAAGAGGAGAAACTACTGGCATTATCTGCGATAATTTTCTTAGGTATACCAAATCTAACCAGGATGTTTTCCTTGAGAAAATTACAGACTACCTCAGAAGTGGTATGTTTCACAAGAATTGCTTCTACTCATTTAGTAAAATAGTCTATTGTAGTCAAGATGTGTGTATGACCTGCACTTGAATTAGGATTAATTGGCCCAATGAAATATAATCCTCACTACTGAAATGGTTCATCAATCACTACTGGTCTCTAGGGCAATACAGCTAATTGAGGTATGCTAGTAAACTTTAGGCACTTCTCACATTTAGACGCCCATTCATAGGCATCTTTGAACATACCTAGCCAATAAAAACACTATCGTAGGATTTTAAAAGTAGTCACAGAAGCCAAAAAATGTCCACCACAGGCCTCATTGTGAAAAGTCTTCAACAACTTCTATTTTTCTTTATCAACACATCTCAAAAAGGTCCCATCTACTCCTTTCTTATACAGACTTCCCTCCCAGAGGACATACTTGCTATCCTTGAGCTTCAGGTTCCTTTTCTCCTTAGTGGACAAATGGGACATACATTCACCATATGTTAGCAGATGAGAAATATTAGAGAACCATTCATTAGTAGTACTTGTAAACAAAACAAGGGGCAACTCTTCATCTCTAGTTGGTACACTCTCAGCAATCATTTTACATAAGCCTTTACCTCTAACCAGATTGGTAGGATTGAGGTCAATATCATATTCCTGTACCTTAGCCACCTAGGTTCCCCTTTTGTTACAACCAATTTCCTGTTGGGTGAGGATACTCTTGACAGTAGAGTCAGGGACATATACAGGAGCATGGGAATGGCGAATATAAAACCTAAAATTCTTCAATGCTTTCACTATTGTGTATGCATGCTTCTCTAGAGGAGAGTACTTCAACTCATGCTTCTTTAGAGGTACACTCATAAAAGCAATAGGATCTTCAAAACCTTGTTCATTTTTCTGTAACAAAATAGCTAAAAGAGTGTGTTCAGAGGCATAACAGTAGATAATAAAATCCTTTTCAAAGTCAGGGTGCACCAAAGTCAGAGCATTAGCGATGGTAGTTTTGGTATCCTCAAAGGCTTGATTGCCCTCATTGTTCCATTTAAAAACCAGATGGTTCTTCATCATCTATGCAATATGCCTTGTCAATTTAGCAAAATCTAGGACAAATCTTCTCAAAAAATTCACTTGACCGAAAAATGATCTAGTGTTGCTCTTAGTTGTTGGGAGACTCAATTGTTGAATTACTTTGACCCTTTCAGGATTAATCTTAATTCTATCCTTAGAAATGATGTGATCTAATAGTTTCCCCTCGGTTACTATAAATATAGACTTTTTAGGGTTCAGGGAAATATTGTGATCTCTGCATCTTTGCAACACCACTTCCAGATCGTGGAGATGATCTGTTCTCTTCTTTGAAAAGACTATTAAGTCATCTAAATAAACCACAATGATTTTATTCTTCAAATCTCCAAATTTAAATCCATTGCCCTTTGAAAGGTGGCCCCTACATTGATGAGGCCAAATGGCATCCTATTATATGTGAACACACCAATGGGAGTGGTAAATGTTGTTTTGTGTTGATCTTCTGGAGCTACCTCAACTTGATTGTACCCTGAAAATCCATCCAACATGGACATCATTTCTGATCTCGAGACAGTTTGCAAAATATGATCCATCACTGGTAGGGGATAGTTATCCTTTAAGTATGCTTGGTTCAGATTACGAAAATCAACACAGATCTTGATTTCCCCATTCTTTTTCCTTATAGGCATATGTTGGCAACCCAAGTTGAATGGTGAATGGGGTATATTTTTTTTGCTTTCAACCTTCTGTCAATTTCACTGAATATGGCCTCAGACACTTTAGGATTATACGTCCTCTATTTTTGGAGAAAAGGTGAAGTGCCAGGCCTCAATGGGATACAATGCTGCAATTCTCCATTTCTAAACTTTTTCAAATTTGCATAGCACCATGCAAAGACATCTTTGTAATGGATAAGCAAAGAAATTAAATGCTCTCACTCTTTGGGAGAGCAACATTTCCTAATACAAACAATTTTTAGGTCTTCCTCAGTGCCAATTTTAACTTGATCATAATCAACTGATGATCTAATAGAAACTTTGCTCTTCTACTTTATGTACTAATCATGTCTGTTAAAAATGTCCTCAAGGGAGACCAAACCCTTGGGAATTTTATTACCCTTCAACTGAATTACTTCAAACCTCTAGCCATTGTGAGAACTAGCCACTCCTTTTAAAACATCATTACTCTCATCAAAACTCCTTTTAAAGAACACATTTGCAAATGACTCATCTTTTTCTAGAAAAGAGATAATCTGCTGGACATTGTTAAATACATGCCAGTGGTTGACGTTGTCAGGTATGCTGGGCCAATAGACCACCTCAACTCTATAAGGTTTGTCCTTAAAATCTAGGTGAGGTAAGAGGAGGGATGTAGATACAGCTAATGAATCAGCATGAGTATTCTAATCTCTAGGCACAACTTCTATCGAGAAGGCGTCAAAATCTTCTATACAATCCCATACCCTATTTCTGTAGTGCCTTAGTCTCCCATTTTTCACTGTATATATCTTCCTCACTTGTTTGACAATCAATTTGACATCACCCCTAGCTCTCAGTTGCTTAATACCTTTATCCTTAGCTAATGCCAACCCAAGCAACAAAGCTTCATATTCAGCAGTATTATTGATGTTGTTGAATTCCAACTTGTAAGAAAAAGGAAATTTGCAATCATCAGGAGAAACCAAAACTACTCTAGCACTTGAACTAGCAGTAGAGCAACTGCCATCAAATTCTAGGGTCCACACTTCATTGGCTAGGTTAGGACTGATCAGATTTGCATCTTCTTCCACTGTTGAGGTGCATAGATATGTGCCAGGTCTAGTTTCTACATATAAAATGTCTGCCTTGGGTCCCCTGACTTTAGTACAGAAAAATTTGCCTTAGGTTCAAAGTTAGACGAACTTTCTTCCCATCCACCGGTATCAGAGCATGAGACTAGTCCATTTGTATTTCTCCCCCCAAGTCTCTACAGAAACTATGGCTCAAAAGCATCCTATAGCTTGCAAGAATATCTGCCACTAAGATAGTTAGCTTTAGTCTCTTCTTAGGATATGTTGCAAGGGAAACTTGTGCATCTTTTATTTGACCTAAAATTAGTACTAGTGAGCCATCCATGGAAAAGCACCTACCATGAGAGGAGGTAAAGGATAGACCTAGGGCCTTAGTAACCTGGGCAGGCATGACATTATCTGAGGCTCCAAAATTGATGACATAGTTGTGTAATTTATAGCTAGCAATATATAATGATACATAAAAAGGCTCTAGTTTTTCAAAGGGATTCTGAGGACCAGGGTCTTGGGAACGAGAATTTGAGCAGTTTTATTTTTTAGCATGAACTTCATTTTCATTAGACACCTGAGCATTGCAGTGAGAAGGGGAGGGTTCTTGCTTGACATACCTAACCAGTCTATCTAGCTTAGAAGGATTGAGCCTAAGATATTCATCTTGAGAAATTTGAATTTTAGTATTCTTACAAGAATTAACTATGTGAAAAGAGATAGAAACAAGAACTTTAGGAGAAGAAGTAGAGGGTACCTCAAAAGATGCAACATTGGGTATAGCACTCTCTGTCTTCTTAGAATTAGTGCTGGTATGCCTTGACAGAATATATTTTGGAGCAAGAGAGGAACCACTAGGTTGGCCTTTAGAATCTTGCCCCTTCTATGCTCGTTGTCCCCTAGTAAACACTACACAATTTGGATTGTCTATCTCAGTGTACACATCTTCTCCAACTTCAGAGTCTGACTCATATTCAAAGAAATTAACGCTGACATCATAGGATTGAGTAGGTTCTTCTCCATATGGTTCCACTGCATGCTCATTCATTGAAAGCATTTGCATGAACCTAACCATCTCTGAACAGGATGCTCCATCATGATCAGAAGTTAAATGAAAGTTGCACATCATATGATTATTCTTACTGGTAGAAGGCCCACTTTCAATTACCAACCTCTGAGTCAGACTAGGTAAGGGTAGTATTTTTTTATAATTCCCTTGAGAATTGTGATCTTTCCTTGGTATATATTGGTAAAAAGGTTGTTGGGAGCCTTTAGGCATCTATCTCTTTAAGGTGATAATGTCATTAGCTAGTCTTTGTATGACAGAGTCAGTAGAGTTAACCACTGAAGGTTTTCCTGTCTATAACTCCCTCTTCCATTTACCAATAGTTATAAGATTATCCTCAATAGAGATGGCCCTAGTTTAGGTTGCTGCTAAATCTGCAGCACCTTCCCTCTTTATAGCAAAGCTGACTTCGAGAGGGAGGGCATTGATAAAGAAACACTTTAACAAACCATCACCAAGCTTCACATTGTCAGGGATTCTATTTACAAGTTTGTTGAATTTAGCCACAAACTCTCTCATCTTCTCATGTACTTCTTTCTTCATATAAGAGAGTTGGGCTACCAAAGTGTGTTCATTGTCAGCAGTTTTGAACCTATCTTCAAAATGTTGCCTCATGGTGGCCCAGTCTCTGATCGATGCATTAGGTAAATGGTAAAACCACTCAGCTACGGCATTAGTGAGAGACTCAACAAATAGTCTGATAGATACATCTTCATGCTGCACCCCCAAGATAGAACAAGTTGCGAAGAAGGCATTTATGTGCTCATCTGGGGTGACTTTTCCCTCCCCTCTGAACTTGGGTACAATTTTACTAGATCCTCTAGGTAAATCATGTAGGTTTACCCCTAATCTCAGAGGACCTATGTGTTAGACTTGGAGCAGACAGTTGAGAGGGGGGTGAATCAGTTGTACAAAACTTTCTTCCAATTAAAGACTTAATTCCACTTTGCAATTCAACAGTATAATAATAAATCAATCATGGAAACATAATGCAATCAATCAAGAGCATAAACACATCAACACATGAGACACCAAGATTTTGACGTGGAAAACCCGGTTAAGGGAAAAACCACGGGGTGATTAACCCAAGATTGTATTCTTTGTTAGAAGAATAGAAAGAACAAATGGCACATGCCAATTAGGGCTCACTGCCCAAGCACACTACTCACAAGAGGCCCACTGCCTACAAGAGACACACTATCTACAAGGAAATAAGTATCACCTACTTGAACTGGAAAATAGCATCTTCACCATGCTTGAATCAGTTCCATTGAAGCCCAATACTTCTGCTCTACCTTTCGCTCTCCTCCACACTCATCTCTACAAGGACACCTTTGAAATGACTTTGCAATCCCTTATTTATACAAGACATCAACTTAGGAATAATCATCTAAGTCGTCAAACATCTACAAGAACATCCGCAAGATGTAAAACTCATCCGGTCGGCCAATCTCAGGAAGAACACCAACATCTGGAAGTTATTTCTTGATTGCTAGCTCCAACTTTAATGCGAACCACCAACACAAACTGGACATGATACAAAGACCTCCACAAGCTTGCCTAAATCACCAAGAACATCCACACTTCATCTACTTATTGAAATCCTTCTCTCCTTCATCTGGAAACTCAAGAACACAGTCTGTCATTACTGTCACAAAGGAATAGATGCTTACGGATCTTCCAACCATGAACCAATCAAGTTGACACTTCACAAAGACTTCCTTAACACTCCCTCAAATCTACAGAACAGGATAATGCATTTCCAGATCTCACCGGATCTATCTGTATCACTCTGTCACCACTAAGCACCTACCGGAACTGATTTTACTTGAATGGCAACAACTTCTTCATATCTTCATGCAAACCTCTAAAATCTCTACTGGATCACCTTAAGACACATATCTAAAAACCCTTTAATCCATATTCTCTGATCCTCATCCTATCTTGAACATTTACCTTATTGTCATCACTGTTCTTCACTGTTCCTAATTGAGACTAATTTTCTCAATATCCTCAGTACACAGCTCATCCAATCCTTATCATTAATGCAACAGGAGTATGTTGACATCAATGACAACACTAGTTAGACCCATACTTGCAACACTATGGTGGCTCCCCATGGTACAGGAGGTGGTTGGGCCATATTAGCAGGATTGTGCAAAGGGAAGTTAATTTGTAACGGCAAGACAACACCATCAAGAGTGAGGACTTGGTAGGATGAACTTAAGGACTCTCCTTTAAGAGGGGGAGAAGATGGCCACTTAAGGATTTAACCCTATGAGTGGGAGGGAAAGGAGCAAAGTTTAAAGATTGCAGTAAATCAAAATCAAAATTAGAGATACCCTTCCTTCTATCACTCCTAGTGTATCTTTTAGAAGCCAGTTTTCACAAATATATAAAATCAAAGAGTAGAGTCACCAAAACACTTACTAGTTGTTATGAGGATGAACTTGAGCTTGGTTCTTTGGTCTATTAACTGGGTTCCTTTGTCTATTATCAGGGACTGATTGAATTTGAAGGGGTCTTTCTCTCCTAGGCACAGGGACTATGCCTTCAACAAAAACAATCTCTTGAGCTTCACTGAAATGTCGTGCATTTTCTCTTATGATATCACTGAGTTCTTCTTCCTCAAGTACTTCGTCCACTTGGTGATATTGTTGGTTAGTTCTCCTCGTCTGCCAGGCTAAAACTCGTAGACTAGTAATAATATCTTCTTGGTCACCCATAAGCCAATCTGTGTTAGGCTATAGAACAGATGCACATCTTCCACAGAGAACCATAAAGTCCAATGATAAAGCAACTCATAGAATATATATAGTTATTTTCACAAAGTCCCTAGTAGAAGCACCAAAAATATGTTGGTTTACATATTTTTCCACCTAACTCTATATTCCCATGCCCACACAAGTGACAAATGTACCAACAGTTGAATCAGTTGTAATGATGTTTTACAATGATTCTTTGCTTATTTAACAATGCGTAGCTACCTTCTTATGATATCTAGTTAATGAAAAATTGAATTGCTTTTAACCAGAAAGCAAAGAAAAAGGTGGTGCTTTTAACCAGAAAGCTTAAAAGGCAATATATCTTAAAATCAACTGAATTCAAAAGAAGTACAAAGACTTCAACAGTAGTGACTTCAATGAAACAATAAAGAATTACACCATATGTTATACAATCATCACCATAGACCATTCACCAAAAGATAAATACTTCATAGTAGTGAGCAAGAATTAAAACATTCAACCACTTCAATACAGAAAGATAACCAACCACGAATAGTATATTAAACATAGGAAGAATAAGTATTCAAACAACAATAACACAAAGTCTATGATCAATCAAACTCCATTGTATTGATTTCTATTCATATATCAAAGCAATTAAATAGAAAATTAACACAACAAAATTTAATCTCCAACAAAAACAAAGTTTGCCAAAGATCCCTAACATCGACAGGCTAACTAAATTTATAGCCTTGTCCCCAATAACTATCTTTGAAATATAACGGCTTCTTGAGGACAACCAATTTAAAGGAGGTCTTTAAATAACATAACTTAACAATAAGTATCTCTCCAGAGCCAATAGTTTTTGTAATAAATGAAAATTACTAAAGCATAAGAAAAATCTTTGAATTGATGATCGCCACATCATCATCCAATGCATCTTCCTTGTGTGCCACTTCCTTTTCCTTGGTTTGTCCATCTCCAAGTCCTGAATCTTCTTGTACTGTTTGAGTTGCATGTGCCCTTAACTTCACCTTATACTCTCGGTACTTGTTGATGATTGGTGATAATGCCATGCTGCTTGGACTTCTGATCATGCTAACTCAAGGTTTCCTCTTACTTATCATTCTGTCAGCATTAGTCACCCTTTTATGCATATCATCTAGTCCACTTTTGAGTGTCTTGATGTAGGCAACTATCCTTCCAAGTTTTCCAAGTGAATCACTAGTCATAATATCAAAGTCTACCATTTCTTCATTCACCATTTTCTTAAAATTCTATTTGATCTCCTTGATTTCAAGCAACTTATCTTCATCATCATCGATGGCCTCTATCTCTAGGATGGCAAAATTGCTTTTGAGATCCCTTAGTTCTGAGTAATAAAGGGAAAGAGTATTTCTCATCTCCTCTTCAACTGCTCCCAAGACAGACAATTTCCACTCAACCATATCCACCCACACAGTAGAGTCCATTTTATTAGGATCGTTCAAAACCTTTTTAGCCACTAGAATATTAACATCCATACCGGCCACATCTTGTACTTCTTTGGAAACCAAGGAAAGGCTATTTTTATCCTTTCTGATATTCTAAAATTCAATTATCATAGCTTCCCTCTTGCTAGAAATAGTATTAAATAACTTAACAAATTCTTCTATGTATATGAGGCCATCTAAAGTTACTTTTTCTATCCACTGTTCTACAACACCACTCAGGGCTTGGGATCATTTGATTTGTTGCAAGAGGTTAGGGTCAGGAACATTTATACTTATGTTGGGCAATGCATCTGCTAGATGAGTAGTAATCTTCAAAATGGATTGAATAAAAAGAGTCAAAGAACTTACTTGCACTTGAAGTTTGGCATTTTCTTGTTGTTCCTTTTTTATTCTTTTTGAAAGAGTACTGATTAAAAATTTTGCATGATAAATTTCTCCCTCAACAATTGAGAGGCCCATGTCTACTCGACTCAAATTAAAATTGGACTCAATAACCTCATCTTCATTCTTTCAACTTATAGGGTTGGTAATCTCCAAAAAGTGATGCCCTATAGAGGGGTCAGCTACCATTCTTGACATTCTCCTCTCCCGTTTAGGTTTAGGCATTTCCTGTAGAAGCTTAACCACACTGTCAATTTTGGTGTCTATCATGGGAGTGTGTCATTTATTTTTCTCTAGTACTTCCGTCAACCAAGCAAGGGAGGAAGAAGAGGCATTGGTTTTCTCAACCACATTCTTCATCACACCGTCCAAACGCACAGGTGGTGAATTGTGCTCTAGAGGAATATTCAAACTAGGACAATTTGGATTACTCAATAAAGACTGAATCATGTTGTCTTCTCTAAGCTAGTTGAAAATCAAAGAATCACTGCCATATAATTTAGAAGGGGATTCAAAGGGGGCACATTGTCTACTTGCGGTGGCAAAGCAACCAATATGTAATTGTTGCAAGTATGTGCCTAATCGGTGTTGCCATTAATGTCAACATATTCTTGTTGTCATTAGTGTCAATTGTATCTTATTCTATTACTTGTTTAGAAGACTTGTATGTTGAGGATATTGAGAAAATTAGCCTCTCCAAAAGAAACAAGTTACAGTGAAGTGCAGTATAGACAATGAGTTGTATGTTGAAGAACAGCCTGGTAGACTACTCTGCATTTCTTTCTGAATGATGATCTGGTAATATGGTTTAGGTATGATGTTCTTAGTTGTTTGATAGTGTTATGCCACAAATATTAAGTCATGATCCTCTCCAGAAGTTATCTTGAAGAAATGTCTAAGTCTGGGTAAGCAAAGGTATAGTAGGAACAGTGAATAGGGTCTAGTGCAGTGGTTCGCATTCCTTCGCAGATAAGTATTTTGTTATGTGGTCTCAATGTGTTGTAAACACTTGTATGAATTGTCTTATTCTAGAGTTAGGAGATCTGAAGTCCACTGGAAGGCTAGCTACAAGCTACTAAGTATCGACATAGTGTTTGACAGAGTTTGACAGAGACAGAGTCTGAGTTCTGATGGTCCGCATGTCTCTGCAAGATGATATCATGCCTTGTGGTTCTGTGGGTAAGATTGGGAATGTGTAAAGAGTCCTTGATACAATTCTGGAAGTGTTTTCAGATCCTCAGTAAAAGTTGTAAGTCAGCAGATGGAGTTGTTAAGCATACTCTCAAGGAAGAGGCCGATAGTTATATAAATCATTGTGTGGAGAAGAGTTAATATTTGGAGGATCCATGTAAGTAATTGAATGATTAGAGTCGACCTATATGAACACGTTTGGGAGAAGATTTGGGTCTGTGCAACACATAGTGCATTGGATTGAGTGACAAGGTACATCTTTCTATGTACACATTTCACTTCTTGGATGCCAACCTGATTATGGATTAAATCATAAGGCAGATATATATAAGAGCGATGATCTTCGATTGTGAGTGTGATGGGGAAGTATATGTGTGTGATGCGAGGATACAAATAGTGGAGCAGAGTTAGAGGATCAGCAGCAATGAAGACTTAGGATTCAGAATATAGTTGTTAAATGACTGCACCCTAGCATAGTGGCAAATGCTTAAGCAGTATTTAGTTATCATGTACGATATGATTGGAAGCAAGCTTTTATCATCAAGGCAGTGAGCTGGTAGTGAGCCTTCAATAGGGTTTAATAGCCCTTAGGGTTTAACAACCCTCATTGTAATCTTACTAGGTTTAGGGTTGAGGCAGTGAGCCTGCTAAATCTAGTTGTACTTCATGGTAGTAAGCCAACATGTTCTAGGCCTATGGAGTGACCAAGCCTAAACATCATTTCTGTAAAGATTACAATATATTTGTGAGAGCTAATCCTCTCTGTGGTTTTTCCCTTTTTGAGTTTTCCACGTAAAATCTTGGTGTTATGTGTCATGCTTTTGTGGATGCTATTCATTTGTATATTATGCTTCTATTTGATTAATCCTTTTGAAATGGTTAAAAGTAAAAGTGAAGGAAAAAGTTTATAGAACACTGATTCACCCCCACTCTCAATGTTCCTGACAATCAACAATTGGTATCAGAGCAAGGTTCCTTTGAAAAAGTTTAATAGCTTAAGGAAGATCTCGGATAGTATGATCATGGAAGGAAGAAGGTATGGAGATTATGAGAGACACAGCCAACTAGAAGCAGCTCTTATGGATCTTCAAAATTTTGAAGCAAAGGTTAGGGATCTAAAAGAAAACTTGCAACAAGTCGATGAATGCATCTTGAAGCTAAAAGAGCAAGTCAAGAAATTCAAATACAAATACAAATACAAAGAAGTTAGTGACCAATTATTATCAGCAAATGAAGCCGTAAACAATTTGGAAGTAGAAATTACATAAAGAACAAGAGCAGAAGATGATCTAAATCTAATTATGAAAAATAGATTAGAAGATTGTGCAAAATTGGAAGAAGAGATTTTAAGCTTAAAAATAGATCTGGAAAATGCCAGAAGTTTTGAAGAAAAATTCAAGATAAGTACTGCAAAGCTTGATGAAATGATTGCTAGCCAGAAGAGTGTTGATGACAAACATGGTTTGGGATTTGAGAAAGGAGAAAGTTCAAACTCTGGTCAAATAAGCACTGAGTCAAGGCAAAACAAAGGATACCGATTTAGAAATCAAAGAAGAAGACCTAGAAGACCTCCAGTCAAACAACCAAATGCTCAAAGGTACCCATCTTTCAATGGCTATTGTAATTCATGCAATAACTTTGGCCATTGGGATACTCAGTGTAGAAGCAGAATGAATCAAAAGACTCCATTATTCTTTGGTCAGTGTTTCAATTGCAAGAAAATTGGTCATAGAGCAAATGAATGTAGAAATTAGATCAGGAATGAACAATCATTCAAAGTTAAATGCTTCACTGGCAATAAAACTCATCATAAAGCTATTGTATACAAAAGTAAAGTAAGTCAAAACTTTGTTAGGTGCAATGCTTGCTATAAAATAGGACACAATTCAAATGAATACAGAAGTTCGGTAAGAACTAATTTTCAAAGTATCAGGAATAGACAATCATTCAATAAAAGGTGTTTTGCATGCAATAGATTTGGACACATGGCTAATCAATGCAGATCAAATTTAGTCAATGGAAGGATTCAAGGACAAAATAATGTGGAATGTTTCAATTGCAACAAATCTGGACATATTGTAAGGTTTTGCAGAAGCAGGAATTATTGGTGTGAACACATAATTCACACATGTTAAGTTGACTTAGTGAGTCTTCTAGGTGTCACTAGTTGAGTCTAGTTGTGTGTTGAGTTGTTGATAGTTGGAGTGAGTTGTCTTATCCTCCACATGTGCAATTAGTTATCATCCTCTAATTGACAGATGTTGTAGGAATATCTCCACTTTCCACTCCACCCTTCTAGCTCTCACCTTGTCTTTATAAGTAAGGCTCACTCATTGTATTTCATACAGCTTCATATGATCTTTGTATAGATTCTTTGCTCCATTGATTTACATCTTCTCTTGTCATCTTTGTGTGGAAGGTTGTCTTGGTTGTAGGTGATCCTGGCTTGCTGAGTCACATTGACTCTTACGTGGTATCAGAGCCTAATCTGCAATTTCCTTCCCTCATTGGAGAGGTTTTGTTGGGAGCAGCATGATAGGAGCATCCTGGAGCAAATCCGACATCACGGTTGCGATCAGGAGGCCCAAATATGTATAGATCAGTTGTTCATTCGTCAAATTTCATCATAAAATATTTTGGCAAAATTTTTTTGCCCTTGATCTCTTGGCAAAAAAATTCGTATGATTGTATGGCTCCGTACGCTTCTGCATAGTTGCTGCATCATTCTGCATCGTCTATGTCTGTCAGGTAAGAAAAATTCTCTGGTTTTTAATATTTCTGCCGGTTAATAGTTTTTTCTCTGCGGATTTTTTCTTTAGTTCATAGACCTCTGCGTCTGCAGGGTACTGCAGATAGGTCGACAGCTTAACACAATCATTGGTGGTAATCAAGAAGTCATTTGTTGTGTTCAGCGGATCTCACAACCATTGGCAAGTAGTTCAAGTTTTTTGCAGTGGTATACAGATCTGCATCCACAGGTCATTCGACCAAACACTGTCATCACAGATCTGCATTCTGTTGACGAGTAATTGCAGTCGACGTTTGGCATAGACACCTCCGAATGGCATCCTTCACCAGCATCGATTGTTGCAACTAGTAGTCTTTAAACCTAGATTCCATAGGCAGCGGTTTAATACATTCCGTTGGTGGATATGCAACAATCCATTCCCCAGGGTTTCAAAAGATTCCAAGCACCCTACATTTGGATCAGCGAATTCTTTGAATTAGTCGTTTGATACTGGCAGTCGGCATTTTTGGCATCATCCACCAGTTGACACTTTATACACTTGTCAATTGTTTCTACCGGTGTTTCTCTGGTGGTTAAGACTTATATCAGTTGATCAAATCATTTGAGGTGGTGTTGAATTCGCATATAAGTCACCAACTTTGTGAAATACCCTGCGATCATATTCAGTAGTCAACTGTGTTAATCACTGTGTTTACATTTAGTCTGGCAGTTTCCTTCATCCCCAGAGGCTTGTGTTCACAATTTTCATAGCGGTCATCAAAAATATTTTCAAGGCAGCCTTTGGATATTTTGGCGTTCAACAAAGATCTTTCAGCAGTTTTCTTTAGCAGCTGAAGTCAAAACACACTGTTGGACATTTCACCTCCTTTGGCAGCATTCATCATACCTCACAGTCAACAGTCATTTTCCACGGTAGTTTTGTTTCAACCGACTCGGCAATGGTTTGATATTACCGGCGGTCCAAAGGTCATTGTCGACCATACTCATTTCAGCGTTGACCAAACACTTTGCGTCAGTCTTTGCACATTTACTAGAAGTCTAAATCCAATGGGGAGCCTTTTTGGCTCGGGCCCCCGCCGGCCCCAAACCAAGTTGTTTTTCCGCCTATTCGATAGGTGGTTTTCCTAAACCAAAGGTGATTTTTGAGTGCCAAGGGAAGTTTTGCACCTGCAAACAACGGTTTTACTATGTAGACAACTGTTTTGATTGGTCAAAGAAGGTTTCCATACAACTGGTAGGTGGCAAGTGGTTTTGGGCAGGCTAAAGTTTTTTTTCACTCACTGGCAGTTTTAGGAAATAATAGTGGTTTTTGTGCTCAAACGTGGTTTCAGACCTTTCGGTGGTTTTGCAGCCAGATGACTGTTTTTGCTTTCTGGTAGGGAATATTCCACCTAGAAATAAAGAATATTCCATCAAGGGGCCTATTTTGCCCCTTAAAGTCCTAAAGTAGGGCTTTTTTTGGTTTTTGCACAACTTTTGCCCACGGTGTCGAAATCGGGAAAGCAAGATATCAACGGAAAGCTAATAGAGAGCACTTTGTAGTAGTATCAGTCATTTTCACTAATTTTTCTGTTCAACAGTATTTATTGCAGGTTGAAGGTAGATCTTCTTTTTTGGCTCCCGAGCTCATAAATTTTTGCCACAATCTCCAATTTTTGCGATTCAAGTGGCATTAGAAAGGTATTCAGGAGCTCTACACAGCCATCCATGTACTTTTCTTAGTTTTTGCTCCAAGTGCATTTTATTCAATTTATCAATTTTTTGGCATTTGATTAATAACTTGGGCATTTTGATACTTGAGAAGGTGAAATTTGTTTTGAGAGGATTTGTTTGATGTAATATATCATTGTGAGTGACTGTAATTCCACTTGGATCTCTTTTTTAAGAGATTTTGTTGTTTTTCCCAATTTTGGTCCCTTGAGGACAATTGTAAATTGCACTAAGTATAAAGTGCCACAACAAATTGTGGGGGGGGTCTCTTACATAGTAAAGGGGTGTTGTGTTCTTGTCTTGCTTTTTCATCATGGATGTGCCTCAATTTCCACGTTTAACTCCATATAATTATATTGAATGGAAGAAAAACATGGAGTTTGTGTTATATAAACAAAAGTTACATAAAATAACTTTAGGCACAGATCCAGAACCCATAGGTGTTACTGAGAGAAGAAAATGGTTAGACAGAAGAGATGAGGCTTTTGGCACACTTTGTCTTGCTATTTCTCTAGATCTAAGATTTCATGTTGAGTCTTGTACTACACCAAATGAGATATGGACAACATTAGACAATCTATTTGGCAAGCAATATAAAATAAGAAGGTTCAAATTAGAAAATGAGCTAATTGCACTTAATCCTAAAGACTTTGATCAAATAGAAGACTTCTTCACCAAGTTTAAGTCTCTCAGGTTGCAACTCTGTTGGTAAACAGATTTGTCACCGCAAAATAACCTTTGAAAATGACTCGTTTCCCTTAGAGCGGTGACTAAATAGTCCCAACAGTTGGAGAAGTTGTTACTGGACTAACAACTTTCCTCTGTGTTTGAGAGGGGCAGTTCCCACATATGATAGGGGCTTTTTGTGGTTTTTGTGTACTTTTATCCTGAAAGTACAAAAAGGAAGAAAAAGAAAATAACAGGAGAAATGGACATGTAGAAACCCTCGTGGTAGACGTAGGAAAACCAACAGGAGTTTCACAATCTCATTGAAAAGTACGAGGGGGTTTCACCATGAAGCTAGAAACCACTATCCTAAACTCTATGATGGATCTCATGACATATATGCAACAACGATGAAGAAAGATGGCAAATCTCAACATACGAAGAGATAATTTATCTAAACACTTTCAAATCAAGATACCGAGACATGATTGTGCTTTATCACCCCAATTGCATGCTTCAATGGATAACTTTGATTCACACAAATACATAGAAAGATCACCAATTTGACATACGAGAAACTAGTAATTATAACTCAGAAATACATCAAGAGCATATGAACTGAAAATGCATTCTTCATTATCTTTTTGAAATTATACAATTCCAAAAGTAGACTATACAATGTGTAGAACCAAAAATGTTCCAAGAAGTTTATTCATAAGTTCCCCCTGCCAAAGTTTTCCCTCAAGAGTCCTCCCTCCTTTACATTTCAAATAGCCTTATATTTATAGGCTTTTTCCCATAACCACCTAATAACCAACTTGTAACTACCCAATAACTACTTTGTAACCACCTTTTTGAAATGCAATAATATAATAAAAATTATTTTTGGTTACTTTTTACATCACTTTTCCTGAAATAAGGTTCACTTTCTAACTTTTAGTTACAAAGAGTGACTTAAGTCACTTTTACAAATAGGTAACTGAAAACTTGTAAGTTTTGAGTTATGAACTTTGCTAAGTTCTTTCCATCTTCATATGCTTCATTTTGACAATCAAACCTTTCCAGATCTTGGCAAACCCTCTAAATCTCAGAATACCTAAATATTAGACTCATGTGTTCGCATCTACAGGGTATGGACCATGGAAACTGAATAAGGCTATACATTTTCCCGCTCTGATTACAGCTATCATCATCTCCCAAGCTAATTTATCCAACTTTGCATGCAACTTCCGACTTGTTGTCATGGAATTGGTGTCACAATTATTTACGACGCCAACAAAACCTTCTTAGGTGGATCTAGCCATCATCTGATAAGAATCTTCATTATTCCATAGCTAGAGAGGGTGCGCTGGAAAAGATTGCAGGTTTTGATATCGTAACTGACTATAGCATTTGTCTGAAAGCTTCTAAAATCATCTTCAATAGATCTATTTCATGCCTATCCTGCAATCATTTCATTAAACAAGGTGGCATTTCAAATTTTTGTATGCTTTGTCTTACTTTAGATAGGTCGCGGCCTACACTCCCTACACATACAGCGATCGTTGCACTAGCTGCCACCTTTAATCTCCACGCAACCACATCTCCCACAAATTTTGTCATAAGATTTATAACTATAAGATCTGGGAAAGATAGCTAAAGTTGCGGGAATTGGCGTTACATATGCCAATTACTTTTGCATGAAAGTTTCTAAAGCCTTTCTCACAAACCCATTTGTACATGCCCTTCCATCACCGCACTTTATGAGATTACATCTCTTTGAGGCATTCTAATAAAGAGTTCATGAACTTTGTCTACGCATCCACATCAAATGCATTTGTTCAAATGTTCCTAACAGCATCTAAACGAACCCATTTTGTGCATACATGTCTGCCAGAATACGATAAGATATAGCATTCTTAGGAATCGGCTTCAAAAAGGAGAGTTGTTGTATATACTCCTAGCTTTATATTCTTATGTGATCTATAGGCACCAAGCAAACACATCCACAAAACCATTGCAGGTTTAATTGGTATCTTGATGATAAAATGTAGAGCTTCCTCAAGATAACCAGCATGGGCAAGGAGGTCAACCATGCAAACATAATGGTCTAACGTAGGCAGAGTGAGTCATGGAATTGAAGTATACACAACCCTTGTCCACTAAACCTGCATGACTGCATGCAAATAAAACACAAACAACGGTTACATGATCACGGCATGTTCTAGAGTGCTTCATTAGTTCAAAGAATTGAAAAGTATCCTTGCCATAGTCGTGCATTGCATATCCTGCACTCATTGCAGTCCATAAAACCACAACTCTTTGATTCATTTTGTCAAACAGTTCACGTGCCTTCTGTAAGCTTCCACATTTTGTATATATGTCTGACAATCCTCTTTAAATCTTGCTTTGATGGATATTCATATTCTGTATGCTTTAGGCGGATGTCTACATGGGTTGTGAAGTCAAGCTTCAACACGGCCATTTTGAGCATTCTGCTATCATTGCAAACCATGAGAGCACATTTGTTTGAGGCATTATACAGTTCATGTGCATTGGCTATGCGTTGTTATCTTGCATATATGTCTATTAGCCAATTTTCAACTTTAACACTTGACAACAATCTTTGTTCCATGTGCAGCTTATACTCTATGTTTATTTGTTTGAAACTTTGTAAAATTTCTTTAGCAAATCAATTTTGTACATATCCTGCAACCATTGCAGTACATTCTTTGAGGCCATCGGTCAAACAGTTCAAGTGCTGAATCAATGCTTTCACATTTATAAACTGAGGCATTTCAAACTATAATATTTGACCAAACAGTGTTGTTTCGTTGTGCTTTGAGGGATGTCCATACCCTCCTCCACTATATGCCATGGACTGGGAAGATGCCGGCAAGAGATGTGGAGTCTTTGGTTTTATACCAGCAAAATGCATTTCATTGAAAGATTCTAGAGCCTATTCATCAAATCCATTTTGTGTGTTGCTGAGATGATGTCTCATTTAGGACGTGGGGTCATAAGGTGCATGAGCCTTGTCTGTATTTTCACATTACGTACTCCATGTTTTCAGTATGCTTTGATGGATGTTGATACTTCACAAATCTTTTCTCTAAGGCGCGGGCTGGAAAGAAGCGAGCAACTATTGCGTTCCATGACATGAGTAATCTTTGAGACATTCTGCCAAACATTTGAAGACTCCACACTATGCCTACCTGCTTACTAGTGCATTCCTACTACAAAATCTGATAATATCTTCCTTCTGTCATGCTTTAATGAATGTTCACATCAGATTCTAAAGTTTCTATGCTAGTATAGGTTGAGCAAGTATGTAAGTATGCTAAAAAAAAGTTACAAAATGCGAATTGCATTTGCTATGGAGGATTGAATACAAACTTTTTAATAAAGTTTCCACTATGCATATCATGGCATCATTGAATTCCTCGAGGCCATTTTTCTTTGAGGAATTATGTCAAATGGTATGCACCCATATCTATTTGAGGAAGGCAAATTTACATCCGTTAATCACCTTTTCTCGGACGGTTTTAAAACTTCTTAAACAAAACCGCAACCATCATTTTATGAGTAGACATTGGGCTTGAGAGATCCTATCGCACAATTCATTGTACTCTTTTATATCATATATAACTGCCAATATTTTAAAACCCACGTTTCTCCCCATATAGCGTATGGCATGATTTTAGGAGGATAACAATTTAAACTTCAGTTAACAAGTGGCGGCCAAAGAAAGTGATTTTACAACTGTCCAATAATTGTGGAGGAGTGCCATTAATTTACTTTGCCCAAAGTAAATTTTCCCTTAAAACTTGAAATTCATGCCTTTTGGTTTTTCTTGCACTTGTTCGAAGGAGAGGAATATGCCATTTGTTATTCTTAAACAATAAAAATCACTTTGTTTTTAACTCCCAACTGGCGTATGCAAAAAGTGAACGTGGATTTCTCCAAATTTGTAAAATCATGCCATTGATAAAAAGTAAAATGTGTGAACTTAGCCAAACTCACAAGTCACGCGAACTTAGTGAAAGACGAGAATTGACGCAAGTTTTGCCAAGAACAAAAGCCAACACATAATTGACTTTGGAAAAAATGAAAGTTAACGTTGGCTTAGCATAAAATGAAAAATAGACGCAAAATAAAGTATTAGTAAGCGGTGAATTTGTGTCTGGGCATAATATTGCTTATTTAAAGCTTCAATGGAGAAAGATAAGACAAAGAATGACGTCATAATAACAAAATATCAACATGACTGACGTAGGAATTATGACATTGGCAAATTGTAACCAAATGGATGACTTGGCAAAGGGTTTGATATATGAAAAGTTTAAATTTGGAAGTGTTGAAAATGTGGCCAACATCTAGCTCTAACTGGGGACAAGGACCTTGTGGACGCAGGACAAACCTAGAATCTCTGGAAATGAACAGTGCCTTATCCATCGGGCGGGTAGAGTCAGGAGATAATATGATGTACAAGGGGAAACAAGGAGATAAGGACACACAGAGACGAGGCAAACGACAAAAACAAAAGGAACCAAAACAAGACAGACACAACCAAAAACACCTATTTAACCTATGTACATGGTAGGTGACTCCTACCTCAAACTGCCTGGGAAAGATCAAGTGAACCCATTGACAGGCTGAGAAAAATAGGCACCTGAATGAAAAAGAGATGTGTATGGATGAGGTGCCTATGAACTTAGCAACTTTCTTGAAATGAGAACAATAAAATGCATGAAATATGAGGGCTCCTCGAATTGTACTCCAAACAACCATTTCTCATCATAAACTTCTGAGTCCTTTTGAATCATATTGGTATTGCCCTGTGTAGTGTTGATCATATTTTGTGGCATCATGTCGAGCATACCAATTTTCTCTATTTGAAGATTCTTTTCATAGTTTGAACCAAAGAAAACTGAATCATGAACTGAGCATCCTTCATGTGAACCAATAAGTGAAGAAAACTTGATATTCTGTGACTGATCCTTCTCATGAACAATGTCTTCTTTTATCATTGAATCATCTTCTGTCAAACAAAATTCCTCCTTTACCATTATCAACTTAGGATGTGCTTTGTCAGAGGATTCCATATGAGGGAGAGAAAACAATGAATATGCATTATGCATCTTTCCACCTTGAAAAGTCTCTTCTACAGTTGATGAAGAAGAAATAAGACATAGCTTTCCATCCATCTTTTGAACACTTCCAATTTCATCCATGTTCTGACAAACATTAGAAAATTGATGTCCTTTATCACTATCATAACCATTACTCACACTACCACTCTCTTCAACATTATTGTTAGTAGATAGAGGAATGGAGCATACAATGAAATCACCCAAACAAGGGTATTCAGGAATAAATTCATTTCCAACCTCTCTTTGTGTAGATTCATACCCAGTATCCTCATACTCTTGTTGTACATTTGGAGTGGGAGTACTCAACGTTTCATCTTGAGTAGTGCCTTCAGTTTCAATAATTGAGTATCCTTCTTCAACAGATGATAAAGGTGAAAGAACGACGTCTTCATTATGAATAAAATCATCAACAGTAGTGGTGAGATGCCAATCTTGAATGGAACCCTCATAAGAGATTTCTTGCAATATTCTTTCATCATCACTTTCCTCTTGCTCAGGTTGCATGCATGTCAAGAAAATATTTTGTGACTCATCTTCATTTTCTTTCACATTTTGGCTCAAAATTTCTTCTTCACTCCTTGGAACAGCCACCATGTGATGGAAATCTCTCTCGGAGGTTGTAGTTGTGAAACCAGAGCAAGTTGTCACAAGAGGAGTGAGATTCTTCAAAGAAACTGAGAACACGTCATTGTCTGAATAGATTTCTTCTTCATCATTGCTCGCTTCCATACAATCTTGTTTTTTTGTCTCCATCACTGCTTCTTTTTGGTCTTCTTTAAGTAAACATGCATGTTCCGATCAGTTTCTTTCAGGCCTTTGATTAGAAGGCATTTCGTTCAATACTGGTTCATTTGTAGGAAAAATCTTTATCTCTTCATTGCTGTCCTCATCATGTAAATGGTACATCTCAACATAGTTTCTTTTATCTTCTACTGCATGAATCTCCTCTGGTAGGGGCTTATGATCACGAGCAAGAAAATGAGTCTCCTTCCCATCCTTTTCTTCAATCTTCTGTAATGTTTGAAGCAAAGAAGGATGAATCTGGTTAGAATCGAGTTGCATGCCACCATAGAAACTCTTCAAAAACTCTACTTGCTTAGGATCATCAAGAACTTGATTTTGTTGAGAAACAAAAAAAGAGTAATCTTCATCATCACTGTCACTGTCTGATTAAGGAAGTTGCAAGTTATGCATCTGGGTTCTTCGATACCAAACCATCTTTCAGGATTCTTCTTTCAGATAGAGTCGCCAATCTTCTTTTCTGGGGAGATACTTGTATATTCTTGAGAAATAAAAAGGCACCAATGCTTCAGCTCATATCCCCAGCAGAGTCGCCAAAAATCTGTTGGTAAACAGATTTATCACCGTGAAATAACCTTTGAAAATGACTTGTTTCCCTTAGAGCGGTGACTAAATAGTCCCAACAGTTGGAGAAGTTGTTACTGGACTAACAACTTTCCTCTGTGTTTGAGAGGGGCAGCTCCCTCGTATGATAGGGGTTTTTTGTGGTTTTTGTGTACTTTTATCCTGAAAGTACAAAAATAAAGAAAAAGAAAATAACAAGAGAAATGGACATGTAGAAACCCTCATGGTAGACGTAGCAAAACTAACAGGAGTTTCACAATCTCATTGAAAAGTATGAGGGGGTTTCACCATGAAGCTAGAAACCACTTTCCTAAACTCTATGATGGATCTCATGACATATATGCAACAACGATGAAGAAATATGGCAAATCTCAACATACGAAGAGATAATTTATCTAAACACTTTCAAATCAGGATACCGAGACATGATTGTGCTTTATCATCCCAATTGCATGCTTCAATGGATAACTTTGATTCACACAAATACATAGAAAGATCACCAATTTGACATATGAGAAACTAGTAATCATAACTCAAAAATACATCAAGAACATATGAACTGAAAATGCATTCTTCATTATCTTTTTGAAATTATACAATTCCAAAAGTAGACTATACAATGTGTAGAACCAAAAATGTTCCAAGAAGTTTATTCATAAGTTCCCCCTACCAAAGTTCTCCCTCAAGAGTCCTCCCTCCTTTACATTTCAAATAGCCTTATATTTATAGGCTTTTTCCCATAACCACCTAATAACCAACTTGTAACTACCCAATAACTACTTTGTAACCACCTTTTTGAAATGCAATAATATAATAAACGTTATTTTTGGTTACTTTTTACATCACTTTTCCTGAAATAAGGTTCACTTTCTAACTTTTAGTTACAAAGAGTGACTTAAGTCACTTTTACAAATAGGTAACTGAAAACTTGTAAGTTTTGAGTTGTGAACTTTGCTAAGTTCTTTCCATCTTCATATGCTCCATTTTGACAATCAAACCTTTCCGGATCTTGGCAAACCCTCCGAATCTTAGAATACCTAAATCTTAGACTCCTGTGTTCGTATCTATAGGGTATGGACCATGGAAAATGAATAACACTGCACATTTTCTCGCTCTGATTACAGCTATCATCATCATCTCCCAAGCTAATTTATCCAACTTTGCATGCAACTTCTGACTTGTCATGGAATTGGTGTCACAATTGTTTACGACACCAACAAAACCTTCTTAGGCAGATCCGGCCATCATCTAACAAGAATCTTCATTATTCCACGGCTAGAGAGGGTGCACTAGAAAAGATTACGGGTTTTGATATCGTAACTGACTATAGCATTTGTCTGAAAGCTTCTAAAATCATCTTCAATAGATCTATTTATGCCTATCCTACAATCATTTCATTAAACAAGGTGGCATTTCAACTTTTTGGATGCTTTGTCTTATTTTAGATAGGTCACGGCATACACTCCCTACACATACGGCGATCGTTGCACTAGCTGCCACCTTTAATCTCCGCGCAACCACGTCTCCCACAAATTTCATCATAAGATTTATAACTATAAGATCTGGGAAAGATAGCTAAAGTTGCAGGAATTGGTGTTACATATGCCAATTACTTTTGCATGAAAGTTTCTAAAGCCTTTCTCACAAACCCATTTGTACATGCCCTTCCATCACCGCACTTTATGAGATTACATCTCTTTGAGGCATTCTAATAAAGAGTTCACGAACTTTGTCTACGCGTCCACATCAAATGCATTTGTTCAAATGTTCCTAATAGCATCTCAATGAACCCATTTTGTGCATACCTGTCTGCCATAATAAGATAAGATGCAACATTCTTAGGAATCAACTTCAAAAAGGAGAGTTGCTGTATATACTCCTAGCTTTATATTCTTATGTGATCTACAAGCACCAAGCAAACACATCCACAGAACCATTGCAGGTTTAATTGGTATCTTGATGATAAAATATAGAGCTTCCTCAAGATAACTAGCACGGGCAAGGAGGTCAACCATGCAAACATAATGGTCTAACGTAGGCAGAGTGAGTCATGGCATTAAAGTATACACAACCCTCGTCCACTAAACTTACATGACTGCATGCAAATAAAACACAAACAATGGTTACATGATCACGGCATGTTCCAGAGTGTTTCATTAGTTCAAAGAATTGAAAAGTATCCTTGCCGTAGCCGTGCATTGCATATCCTGCACTCATTGCAGTCCATAAAACCACACTCTTTGATTCATTTTGTCAAACAGTTCACGTGCCTTCTGTAAGCTTCCACATTTTGTATGTATGTCTGACAATCCTCTTTAAATCTTGCTTTGATGGATATTCATATTCTGTATGCTTTAGGCAAATGTCTACACAGGTTGTGAAGTCAGGCTTCAACACGACCATTTTGAGCATTCAACTATCATTGCAAACGACGAGAGCACATTTGTTTGAGGCATTATACAGTTCATGTGCATTGGCTATGCGCCGTTATCTTGCATATATGTCTATTAGCCAATTTTCAACTTTAACACCTGACAACAATCTTTGTTCCATGTGTGGCTTATACTCTGTGTTTATTTGTTTGAAACTTTGTAAAATTTATTTAGCAAATTGATATTGTACATATCCTGCAACCATTGAAGTACATTCTTTGAGGCTGCCAGTCAAACAGTTGAAGTGCTGAATGAATGCTTTCACATTTATAAACTGAGGCATTTTAAACTATAATATTTGACCAAACAGTGTTGTTTTGTTGTGCTTTGAGGGATGTCCATACCCTCCTCCACTATATGCCATGGACTGGGAAGATGCCAGCAAGAGACGTGGAGTCTTTGGTTTTATACCAGCAAAATGCATTTCATTGAAAGATTCTAGAGCCTATTCATCAAATCCATTTTGTGTGTTACTGAGATGACATCTCATTTAGGGTGTGGGGTCATAAGGTGCATGAGCCTTGTCTGTATTTTCACATTATGCACTCCATGTTTTCAGTATGCTTTGATGGATGTTGATACTTCACAAATCTTTTCTCTAAGGCACGGGCTGGAAAGAAGTGAGCAACTATTGTGTTCCATGACATGAGCAATCTTTGAGACATTCTGCCAAACATTTGAGGACTCCACACTATGCCTACCTGCTTACTAGTGCATTTCTACTACAAAATCTGATAATATCTTCCTTCTGTCATGCTTTAATGAATGTTCACATCAGATTCTAAAGTTTCTATGTTGGTATAGGTTGAGCAAGTATGTAAGTATGCTAAAAAAAGTTACAAAATGCGAATTGCATTTGCTATGGAGGATTGAATACAAACTTTTAATAAAGTTTCCACTATGCATATCAATGCATCACTGAATTCCTTGAGGCCATTTTTCTTTGAGGAATTATGTCAAACGGTATGCGCCCATATCTATTTGAGGAAGGCAGTTTTACATCCGTTAATCACCTTTTCTCGGATGGTTTTAAAACTTCTTAAACAAAACTACAGCCATCATTTTATGAGTAGACATCGGGCATGAGAGATCCTATCGCACAATTTGTTGTACTCTTTTATATCATATATAACCACCAATATTTTAAAAACCATGTTTCTTCCCATATAGCGTATGGCATGATTTTAGGAGGATAACAATTTAAACTTTAGTTAACAACAAGTAGCGGCCAAGGAAAGTAATTTTACAACTGTCCAATAATTGTGGAGGAGTGTTGTTAATTTACTTTGCCCAAAGTAAATTTTCCCTTAAAACTTGAAATTCATGCCTTTTGGTTTTTCTGGCACTTGTTCGAAGGAGAGGAATATGCCATTTGTTATTCTTAAACAATAAAAATCACTTTTTTTTTAACTCCCGGCTAGTGTATGTAAAAAGTGAATGTGGATTTCTCCAAATTTGTAAAATCATGCCATCGATAAAAAGTAAAATGTGTGAACTTAGCCAAACTCACAAGTCACACGAACTTAGTGAAAGACAAGAATTGCAAGTTTTGTGAAGAACAAAAGCCAACACATAATGGACTTTGGAAAAAATGAAAGTTAATGCGGGCTTAGCATAAAATGAAAAATAGACACAAAATAAAGTATTACTAAGCCGTGAATTTTTGTCTGGGCATAATATAGCTTATTTAAAGCTTCAATGGAGAAAGATAAGACAAAGAATGATGTCATAATAACAAATTATCAACATGACCGACGTAGGAAATATGACATTGGTAAATTGTAACCAAATGGATGACTTGGCAAAGGGTTTGATATACGAAAAGTTTAAATTTGGAAGTGTTGAAAACGAGGCCAACAAACTCAAACAAAGTGGTCTTGAGAAAGAAGATGAACAATTGATTCTATCTATTCTTGCAAAATTGGGTCCTGCATATTCAGTTTATGTTTCTACCTTTTATGCTACAATGGATGCCTTTGGTAATAAGTTTACTATGCCTTCACTTGAGGAGTTTGCTGCTCAACTCATAAGAGAACAAGCCAAGCTACTACACATGTGCACATTGAAGTCGCCTAGAAAATAGGCTCTAGTTGCAACACACATCACAAAAGATCCTAAGGCTTCACATAATAAGGGAAAGAAACAAAAAGATTCAAAGTCTAATGAGCAAGAGAAAGAATCAAAGAAAACCCCAAACTCTTCTTCCAAAGAGGAGTCCAATAAGAAGAAGAATCCAAAGTGTTCTTATTGTAAGAAATTGGGTCATGATGAGACTAAATGTTATGAGAAAAAGTTTGAAGAGATGTCACAACTTCTTCAAAAACATAGCATTGAGTATTCTCCATCAACAACAGTTTTACCCAAGTCTTCTTCTTCGCCACCATCATCATCTACATCTACAGGGACAGCAGGCATTGCAAATTGGACATATACAAGAAAAGGAAAAGTACTCTTTTCTTCAACAAGTCTATAGTTAGAGAGATGGCTTCTTGATTCTAGAGCTTCTCATCATATGGCATCTTCACAAGGGATGTTCTCTTCATTTCAGTCATGTACTTCACCACCTATTTTGATGGGTAACAACACATACATGCATGCAACTGGAAGAGGAAACATTGATGTTGGAAATAATACATTCAACAATGTGTTGTGTGTACCTTCCTTGACAACCAATCTCCTTTCCATTTATCAGATTACTCATTGTGGTGCAGGGAAGAGAGTTGAGTTCACTCTTGATTCTGTGATCATACGGGACTTGGAGAGCAGAGATATCATTGTTGTTGGGATGATTGATCATGCATCTCGCTTGTATACTTTCTCCCATTTTGTTTCTGATGATGATGTAGATCTATTGATTGATATTCACACTCATGCATCAAGTGTGAATCATGTTTCTAAGGAGAAGTTTGGTCACTTGAACCTTGGTGTTCTTGCATCTACTTCGGTTCCTGAGACTAGTTTTGAGCTTCCTCCTTCTCCTGCTTCTTCAGAGATTGGCATTGACATAGCTTCATCCACTTCAGTTGAGCAAGATATTTGTTGTCTTCTAGATATAGGTTTGTGGGATGATTACTTGATAGGTATTTCAGACTTGTTTCATGAATCCTATGACTTGGAGGACATCATTGATGACATTCATCTCCTCTTTGAAGGAGTTGAATCTTCTACTTCAGATGAGCAGGCACCTTTTCCTCTTCACTTGTCACAGTTTGGCACTGAGTTGGAGTATCATGAGCATCATTCAGAGGATTCTTTGTCTTTGGAGATTGATGATCTTGAGTTTTCATCTTGTCTTGGAGTGTCACATTCTTTGATTAGGTATGCATCACCTGATTATGTGGCATCTTTTGGTTATGACATGTGGACACTTGAGCAGTTTTCAGAGACATCATACATTATGAGGCTTTTTCCCTCATACCTTGAGATGGAGTTTCTTCGACATTAGCCTTTGGACTTGTTTCTTCCTAAGGGGAGGAATGTTGTTTGCAGGTACATGACACTTTCCAGTGTTTAGCTTCAGGCATTCACCATTGGCACAGGAGCTACTTCATTGTGGGGGGGACCTATAGTCTCACATTTTCTCTCCTATGGGGGGGTAATTGATTGTATATATGTGTTGGATGTAGTCCTTGGGGGCTCTTGAGTCCTCCTTCCATCACATCTTTCATTTATTTTCTGCATTCTCACTTTTGGAGAGGAGTTTTGTCCCATGAGGTTTTCTCCTTTTCTCCACTTGAGAATTGTTGTACATGGGTACCTAACATGGTCTAGTAGCTGAGACCCATCTATCAGTGCATCTTTGTTTTAGTCAACTACTCCCTAAGTTGCACTTAAGGGGGGGTGTTGGTGTGAACACATAATTTACACATGTTAAGTTGACTTAGTGAGTCTTCTAGGTGTCACTAGTTGAGTCTAGTTCTGTGTTGAGTTGTTGATAGTTGGAGTGAGTTGTCTTATCCTCCACATGTGCAATTAGTTATCATCCTCTAATTAACACATGTTGTAGGAATATCTCCACTTTCCACTCCACCTTTCACTCCACCCTTCTAGCTCTCACCTTGCCTTTATAAGCAAGGCTAACTCATTGTATTTCATATAGCTTCATATGATCTTTGTATAGATTCTTTGCTCCATTGATTTAGCATCTTCTCTTGTCATCTTTGTGTGGAAGGTTGTCTTGGTTGCAGGTGATCCTGGCTTGCTGAGTCACATTGACTCTTACAAGAATGTGAAGAGAAATCATTATTCTGAAGAAAGGAAAATAGAGCAGAGAAATGATAAGGGAAAAGAGAAAGTTAATCTAGTTGAAACCAAGAAAGAAATGAACAAGGTATGGATCAAGAAAGAAGTTTTAAGGGAAATTATGTATGAAAATCAAGAATATCAATAATACCCAATAACTCAATGAAATAAGAAACAAAGAAGATTAAACAAACAAAGAACTTCAAACCTTGCAAACCTCTTCACTTCGTGGCTTCCATTGATTGCCTATCTCAAATGATCGTGTGTATGAATATGACCCTCAAAAGGTGCACTTCCTTGCTATTTCAAGATGTCAAATGGGAATGGCTATGATAGTTTATTGCAATGAAGATGAGCTTCAAAACAATGATAATGATATGGTAACAAGTTGATCGCAAGCAATGGAGGAATTTGGGTGCCAAAGGCGTGCTATAATTCCTGCAGAGTAAGGGTACTAAAAGCTTGGATGAATGAAATGGAGGAATAGGGTTGTACTTATAGACTTGAGAGAGAGGATCAATGGTATAGAAAGAATGAAAAGATCAATGGTATGGAAGACTTGAGAGAATGTGCGCGAATAGGAAGAAGACAAGTGTCACACAAAAAGCTATTTTGTTTGAGTTAACTACTTTCTTTTATAAAGATAAGATTTGATTTCATAAATTAGAAAGATTTTTTCTAATTTAAGAATTATTGATAAAAACAAGATAGATTAAATCAATTAACTCAACTTGTGATTTGCTTTTGCATGATTTGAGAGAAATTAAATAATAAATTTTTTAATTTTGTGAGCATGAATGAATATCAAGAATATCAATAATACCCAATAACTCAATGAAATAAGAAACAAAGATGATTAAACAAACAAAGATCTTCAAACCTTGCAAACCTCTTCACTTCGTGGCTTCCATTGATTGCCTATCTCAAATGATCTTGTGTATGAATATGGCCCTCCGAAGGTGCACTTCCTTGCTATTTCAAGATGTCAAGTGGGAATGACTATGATAGTTTATTGCAATGAAGATGAGCTTCAAAACAATGATAATGATATGGTAATAAGTTGATCACAAGCAATGGAGGACTATTTGGGTGCCAAAGGTGCTCTGTAATTCTTGCAGAGTAAGGATACTAAAAGATTGGATGAATGAAATGGAGGAATAGGGTTGTACTTATATACTTGAGAGAGAGAGAGGATCAACGGTATAGAAAGAATGAGAAGATCAATAGTATAGAAGACTTGAGAGAATGTGCATGAATAGGAAGAAGACAAGTGTCACACAAAAAGTTGTTTTGTTTGAGTTAACTGCTTTCTTTTATAAAGATAAGATTTGATTTCATAAATTAGAAAGATTTTTTCTAATTTAAGAGTTATTGATAAAAACAAGATAGATTAAATTAGTTAACTTAACTTGTGATTTGCTTTTGCATGATTTGAGAGAAATTAAATAATAAATTATTTAATTTTGTGTGCATGAAGAAGAAGACTTATTTTTAAAAGATTTTTGAGGAATTAGAAAGCAAATTAAATAAATTTATTTAATTGTTTGTGCATGCTTTGGAAGAATAAATAAAATATTTGATTATACTTTTTTTATTTTTTATTTTTTTGATGAAAATGCAAGTTATCTATTAAAATAAAATAACAGTTCACAAAAAAATAGAGGGTGGTTAAAAGGCACACCCCAAAAGTCACATGGGCTAAGCCCATAAAGTTCTAGATCAAAGTTTCAAGGGTACAAAACCCAAATAAAAACATAATAAAAATAGAATTATGCTGCCATAGCCACCCCCGCAAATTGCGGATTCCTGTCATCTGGTTTCACCCAAATATCAGCGGGGTCCAGGTTGACATTAGGCATAGCCCAACCATCTTTATTTTCATGTTCTTCATTCTGAACATTTGGCTCCTCATGCTGTGGTGAGATAGCCAATTCAACCCGGGGAAGACTTTAGTATTATCCCAACCTAAAGTAGGTGGATGAGAAGGACCAAGAACATTCCAACCAGTATTATCACTAGTGGGCCAACCCACATTATCCCCTACAACACTTGCAGCATGGCCTGAGGTCCAACCATGCTAACATGGAGAGGCCGAGCATCTACGATGATGAGCACCATGACGTTGAGCAGGCTAGGAGTGGGGCTGAGAATCTCTGGCCGAACCACTTCTTCGTCTATTGGGTGAATGAGCTCTGACAGAGGAAGGTGAGGGAGGAACACGAGCCACAGTACAGGGAGCATTCCCCCAATGATCCAATAACTCTTGTAAGTGTGCCACCTCCAAGGCAACTTTGTTAGCTTGCAGTTGATTCTACATAAGAACATTAGAACATATAGTTATTTTAATGTAAAGTGAAATAGAAGTTCCAATTTTACTTTCTAAGAATACACAAGAATTACAATCTTTCCATAATGTAAATAGTATCTCCACCCTGAAAATATGCCAAATCTGAGTAAATCTTTCAGGAAACCTAGGTGAGTCACCCAGAAGAATGATTTGCCATGTTAAAGGTTATGGCCTGAAAGGGCGGAAGAAATCATGAATCCATAGCCAGAAGGCTTGTGCTTTGGTACAATACCAAAAGAGATGTTGAATTGTCTCAAATTGTCCACAAAAAGGACAACTGGGATCCTAGACCCCAAGATGAAACGACCTAGTACCAACAGGTAGGCCTTGAAAGAGAATGCACCAGGAAAAATGAGCAAGTTTCAGCTCAAGAATGGCAGACCAAACAGTTTTAAATCTAGAATGCCAAAGACTCAAAGCACTATGAATAAGCCAACACTTATTAAGAGTGTCAGCCATGGGCAAATGAGCTGAAAGCCACCTGTAAGCCATCCGTGGATTGAAATGGTGCATTGGTGTTTCAGGATACCATTTCCAGTCCTTCCACCATGGCTTGTTGGATTGAATTCCAACCTTATGAACCATTCAGGTGGAATAGCCGTGAGGACTTTGTCATAAGTAGGTTTATCAACTTTTGAAAGACCAAATTTAACATGGAATGCTTCCCAAGCCAAAAGGCTCATAGTGGGCTAGTGGAACATATCCTGTAAGGTCTGAACACCTCTTTTATGAAAGTTTAGAGCCTTTAAACTAGACAATTTACCCAAAGATTAGCCTGCAGAGGAGAGGTGACCACCAAATGTTAAGGTGATTAAAGGAAAGACCAGCATGAAATCCATCACCAGACTAGCATAACCATGGTTTAACTTTTTCCTAGGCTTTCCAAATGCTTTTAACCACAAACATGCCCAAGATCTAAATTGGTTCTCTCATGACAAGGAGAGTAGAAAAACCAATTCCTTTCCAAGCTGGTTTGTGCAAAGGATGTCCCATTTCAATGTTATGTTGGAGTAAAACTTTCCATGACTCACAGCCAGTGAGAGCACGAATGATCCACTTGATAGCCAAGGCAGTTCCTTGGTGTTGAGTAGAAAGAATACCAAGTACTCCAGAATCCCTGGGAAGGCAGTAAAATTCCCATGCAACACGATGAAAACCATGGCGAGTATCAGAAGAGGTCCATAGAAAATCCCTCAAGAATTTCTCCAGCTTGGCATAAGAAATATTTGAAGGAGTCCAACAAGAAGAATAATAAACATAGGTTGCTGCCAAGATCTTAGAACAAACTTGGAATTTACCAGCCAGAGAAAGTGGCTTAGTAATCTAGACTACAAGCTTTTGTTCCACATGGGTAAGAACAACTTGCCATAGATTAGTAGAAGTGCCCTGAAAAGCAAAGGGAATACCTAGAAATCTAAAAATTTCACCATGGCCAACCCAGCGACAGCTATATTGCTGAAGCCATTGAGGAACGGGAAGAATGGACTGCCTCTAGCAAAGCGTTTTATGCCACTGAATGGAAGAATTTGAGGCTAAACAAAAGGTCTCCAGAGCATTTTTGATAGAATTTTCTTCTTCCAGAAGGGTTAAAAAAGAGTCATCAACAAAGTGACCATTAACCAGTTGGATAGAGGAATTAGGTAAAGTAATACCATGAACAAGCCGATTGGACACTAAATGAGCAAGAAGATAACCAAAACCCTCTGCTGCAAGAACATACATGCTTGGAGCAAGAGGGCATCCTTGCCAGATCGATCTGAAAAGGCTAAAAGTATGGGATTGGTGGCCATTGATAGTGATACATGCAAAGTCATTTGAAAAGAATATTTTGACAGATTGAATAAAAGAGGGACCAAACCCTAATGCTGCAAGCATGGCAAGGATAAAGCACCATTCAATGCGATCATATGCCTTAGCAAAATCAATTTTTAAAAAGATTGCTTTTTGATTTGATTTTCGTGCCCATTCCATTCCCTCCCAAATAGTAATGATATTATCTAAAATATATCTGGACTTAATGAAGCATGTTTGTTCAGGGCAGACAATCAAAGGAAGCAGGTTGCGGAGTTTGAGCGAAAGGGCTTTAGCAATGATTTTGTATGAAACATTGAGGAGTGTAATGGGTCTCCAGTTGCAAATATCCTCCAGATCACTAGCTTTAGGTACGAACTTAATGTTTCTTTGATTTATAATATTTCCTAAAGAATTAGAATGAAAGGCTTCAAGGTAAACATTGTGTAAATCTTTTCCTAAACAATCCCAAAGGGACTTGTAAAACTCACAAGGAGAGCCTTCAATTCCAGGAGCTTTGCCATCAACCATAGAGCAGACAGCTTCTTTGATGTCTTCAATGGTCAATAATTGATCATAGAAGTGTGTCTGGGGTGAGGAAAGCTTATTAGGCACAACAACAAGAAAATCCTACAAAGCAGTATGTCATTCAAGAGTGGAAATTGAGAGAATTCAAATAAATTTAATTGATTTATTTAAATTTGGAAGAAGAAATGATTTAATTAAATAATTAAGAATTATCTAATTGTTTGGAAGAATTTAATTAAATAAAGGATTTTATATTTAATTTTGACTTTAGAAGAGGTAATTAAATAATTTGATATTTAATTAATTTAGAGGAATATGAATCAAATAAATAAATTTGTTTATTTATTGATAGAGGAATTAAATGAAATTAATATTAAGAATATTTATTTAGATAGAGTCATGTCATTTTTAGGCATATATGATTTTGCCCCTCTTTGATGTGATGTTCGAGATGATGAGATTTGTGTTGAGTAACATCATTTCAAAGAAGCTAAGGTATGGATAGAAGAAAAAGACGATAATGGAAAGATAGGATGAGGATGCCCCCTCAGGAGATTGGACAGGGAGAGAGTTTCAAGGGCATGAGACGAACAATCTCACGATGAAGAAGGTGGAAGAACAAGGTTAGGGTGAAGAAAATGGTTGAAGAAAGAGCCAAATGATACGTGATGCAAGATAGAATGATAACACAGACAAGCAAGTAAGCAAGTATGCACAAATGATACAAGAACAAACAGGGTACTACCCCTATCAAGCGGTAAACCAATGATTAACCGATAATGATATACAACGGTGTTGTCATGGCAGGGAACAATAGATCCCTAGAGCAACATGAAGGATAGTGTTGTCATAGCAGGGAATGATAGATCCCTAGAGCAACACGATAGGCATGGGAAAAATATATCCCACTGATATTTATGACTGATTGAGTTGGTTTACAACAAGATAAGGATCAAGGCCACTGATTGTGATTGGATCATTTGATAAGTTTGACTTGACTCAATTGGTATGGATTAAGGATAGACTTCCATTTGGATCATCGCATGGACTGATAGCTAGAACTGTTGATGAGGGATACAATGATAGATAGAAGATTGATTGATAGAAGAACTCTTAAGATTTTGTTTGATACTCTGCATAGAATCTTTATTGTATGGATGGTATGTGAAATGTAAATGGAATGCAATTGGATACATTATGGATGTGGATATGGATATGGATATTTGTCATCTTGATGCCGCAAGTAATTTGAAGTGCTTTGTTTCATCATTGGGCTTTTAAAATGTTGTAAGAAAATACAAGCATCTAGGTATAATTGAACCATGATGACCTGAGTATTGTTTACATGGATTTTGATTTAGCAAGTTAATAAAAACATAGAGGTATAATTAAACTGAGATAACTTGAGTATTTCTTGCGTATCAATAGACAAGGATTGCCCCCTTTCATGTTAGAACTCTGATGTCCTTGATGATCTTTTGTTGATCATGTCTTTAGACAAGGCTTCACATTACTAAAGATTAATCCACAAATAGCAAACAAAGAAAATAATCATGCCCCTAGCATAGCATCTCTAGCTTTTGGCATCCTCGAGTAGCATAGGAAAGACATGATAAAAAAAATCAAGACATTATAACTTAACCTGATCACAGACACAAAACATTCTTGCATTAGATGTGTTTTCTTGCCATAATTTAGATAGGATCATTTAGAGTGCATTAGGTACTTGTTTGCTTTGCTTTGGATAGGTTCATGTCTTGCATCAAAATTTATGTTTTAGAAGTGGGCTTTTCTTTGCACTTGCATGCTTGGTGAAAAGGAATGACAATCCTTACTGGTGAAACAGACCCTAAGGGATTGACCTAGTGCCTTGGGGGCGCATTGACAATGGTCTTGTCTATGTGACGACGTAGAGGCAATGTAGTTCAGGATGAATCTTGATGGACCTAAGACCTAGGTGATAGGAAATGGTGTGGACTTAGATAGATAGAAGGATAGATGACACGTGATGGAATGGATGGGAAATGGAGCCTCGAGGGTGCATTGAAAATGGCCTTGCCTATGTGACGACGCAGAGGCAACGTAGTTTAGGAAACGATACTAATGGATTGGGTTTGCAGATGATTTGATGCCTTTGGGATTTTTGGATAGCAATTTGGATAGCTTGAATGCTAGATACTGATGACAAGGGAACACCATGGATAGGTAAACGGATGGGTGATAATGGATAGGTAGGTAGAAGGATGGGCAATAGTAGATAGAAGGAACGTACACAGAAAAGGGGAAGGATGTGATCGCCAAGGACTAAATCGCATAAGAATAACATGCCCCATTGTAGGTAGGATACTTAGGATTTTTCATGACAATGCTTACAACAAAGGAGGATGAAAGGATTGGATTGTTTTGGCTTGGAGGGATAAGGTATGTCAAGAGACATTTGAAACTTTTTGTCAACATTGTGCCCCCAATCTTTTATCAAGATCAAAGAAAATAGAGGAATGGAAGATTAGGATGGACAGACTGGACAATATAGGTATGCAAATGGATAGAAGGATAGGATAGGAAATTGTATGGACAGAAACTGATAGGAGAAAAGTGATATGCCAATGAGACAAGGTGCCCCCAAGTGTAGGTGACGTAGAAGATCAACTTACACATGATGCTTGTTTGCTAGGTTTTCATCATGGTACTTATCAAAGGTGCCTGTTTGCCAAATTTTCACCACTGGATGAATGGATTTCTCTTCACCTTTTTTTTTTAATATTTGGATAGAATAGGTGGGTACGGACGAGAAGGACTCAAGTGTCTGGCTCCATGAAGGTGATAGTGTCCTACTAGAAATGCATGTCGTTGCGCGGATCATGTCAAATGTTGCTATGCTCATAGATGTTGGTAAGGAATTGGATGAAAGTGAGATGGAGAAGGTATATAGCGGATTATGGAAGCTACGATAGTGAATGATGTGGATCATGTAGGGCTTATGCAAGGATGGAGGGAAGGCTTATGCAAAAGCATGGACCATGGAAATAGGATGGGGAAGATATGTAGGATAATAGTGGAAGGAAGGGGAGATGGAGGTATATGGAAGTGTCATGGGATGGAAGGGAATCATGACCAACAGTTGCACATACCATCATAAATATTGAAGCATATGATGGGAAAGTGGTGTAGGAAGCAATGGAGATTTTTGTGTAGTGGATGGGTGATTTAGGAATTTAGGGACCCACATAGATTGTGTATTTTTCTGATTTTTGCTTGTCATGTGGGATGGAAGGATTTGAGACTTTTGGATGGAATGGGAGAAAGTGGATGGTTAGGATGCTTGAGAGGTGGATGCCTCATATGACGTGATGGATTTTTGTTTAGGTACCCAAACCATTTTGCTTTTGGACTTTACTTGTGAAGGCATGGGCTTGGGTGTATGCATCTTGTGTGCAGCTTCTGAGGTAATTACCTGTTGCTTGGGGACCCACACCTTTTTCAGTTTTTCTATCAGGTGTATGGGTGTATGTAGCTCTTGAGATGGGTTTTTCTTTGATTCTTGACTTTTGTATCCACAGGCATGAGGACCTTTAGGATTTTTGATTTTATAGGTAGAGGCATCCAAATTTTTGCTATTGAATTCCCTTGAGATGGTGGAAGTGGAGTTGGTGGAAGCTCTTTGTTTAGACAACATGTGCATTTGTTGGCCATGATTGGGATATTTAGAGGATTTATAGATGGATGGATAAGGTGTTGGAAGAAGTGGTGGTAAAATGCATGGAGGGATATTAGGATTTGGAAGTAGCGGAGGTAGATTAGATGGTGGAATTTTAGGATTTGGAAGTAGCAGAGGTAGATTGGATGGTGGAAGGTGTATGGTCACATGCTTGTGGGATGTATATGATAAGGGGGGTGGAATGGAAACATATGTTTTGGGGATATGATAGGATTTGTGATGGAAAGTGGTGGATTTGGATGGAGTGGAGGAAGTACCAACATCTTGAGATTGTTCACCTTGGGGTGTGTATCCAAGGCCATATGAGCGAGGAGGGACATTGACATGGACGGGCTCCAAAATACCTTGTTCATGAAGGCCTAAGCATTTACCTTGATAGTTCATATGCTAGAGTATGCAGTGGATAGTGGGATTATGTATAGGTGGAACACTAGTAGCGATATCCTTATTGGATGAGGAAGGTGAGATAGAGGATAATGGTTGTTGGTGTTCTAAGGAAGAACATTCATGGATGAAGGTAGTGAGACCAAGGGGATAGGATAATGGATTTGCAATATGGTAGATAATGGATAGTGAAGGATCATTAGGACCTTGATTATCATTATGTTCACTAGGATCCAAGTTATTGGTTTGATCATCTATGTGCACTTGGGAGGCAAGTGTCTCAGCAAGGAAAGTGGGCATTGTTTGATCATGGATAGGACCAAAGGGAGGATGGATAGATGGGGTGATAAGCTCATGACCATGGAATGCATAAAGTTTGCTAAGAAGATCATCATGGCTCGCTTGATCATAGATAGGATCATGTATAGGATCAAGTGGCTCATGGATAGCTTCTTCATAGATAATATCTTGATCACAGAAAAGATATAGGTTATGGATGGATTGGAATTGGATCTCTTTCTCATGTATAGGATCAAGTTTCTCATGGATAGCTTCTTCATAGGGGATATCTTGATCGTGGAAAAGATAAAGGTTATAGATGGATTGGATGGGGGTGTTTTGATCTTTATTTAGATAAAGGGTTGATGTTTCCACATGCTCTAAAGTGTACTCTTGACATAACTCTTGATGTGTTTGAATGGAAGTGGAGGTAGAGGACTCTTGGATAGGCTCTTGGTCAACAACATGAAGGTGCGATGGACCTTGACTTTGGTTCTTGGTAGGAGGTTCTTCAATATGCTCAAGGGGTTGCAGATTATATGATGAGGTTGGAGTAATGGACATGTTGGAAGGCTCTTTGATAAGGTCAAGGACTAAAATTTGGGGACATCGTTGACTCTCTGCTAGTAGCCCGTCATGCCCACATTTCCCATGTGGTCACAACATGCATCACACGTGTCATGTCCACATTTGTCATATGGTCATGACATGAAATATTAAAAATTTTCCCATGCTTCCCTAGAAACCCCCTCGCACGCGTAAGCTTGCTCGGTGGCATATGCTTAAGGCATAAACAATACAGTTGTCAGCGGGGTAATACACACATGTGCGTATACCCAAACGTAAGAAGGCCAACAAGGGGGTCATCGTGACGTGGTTAACATCTATACAAGGGTTAAACTTACTAAACTACTAAACCCTAAATTCTGGGAAAATTTGGTAGCATAACGCCTCACGGGCGTGAGTGGGGTTTATTGCACTAACACTAATCTTGATCACGAGGTTTCTTGATAGGGTTAATAAATATCTTACAACTCACTAATTACATTGGGATACAGTTGATTAAGTTAATTGAACATTTTCAACAAAGCCTGATCATTTGTTCTCCTTCCCGTTTCTCTAAAATTTAATTTTAATTTTACTCTCTTTCACGTTCTCTATCAATCAGAGTTATCACTGCATCCTTTACATTATTCCTAATTTCTTGGTAGATCAGTTCTCTATCAATCAGAGTTATCTTTGCATCCTTTACATTATTCCTAATTTCTTGGTAGATCAGATCACGTAAACAGGACTTACTAACTTTGTTTGATGAAGTCCACTAAGTTTTCGTTCTAGGTTTAATTCAACGTCTGAATTAATTTTGTTAATTAAACCGCCACCAAACATGATTAAAGGATTATTAAATCTCAATTAGTACTCTTAGCCCAATTTCGGAAAAGCCACGCATTTTCTCCTCTTTGTTTTCACTTTTATCTTTCTTTCTCTTTTTTCTCTCATTTTTCTCAGTTGGTCATTTTCTGAAATTACAGGTTGAGTTTAAATGCCCACATATGAAATGCATATGATGGCTTAATTTATTTAAGGAGATATAAATACACACACACACACACACACACATATGTTATTTGCATTTATTTCTCTAGGTTTTCTTTTAATAGATCAATGAATTTATTTTAATAAATCAATGAATTTATGTTTCATTTATATATATATATATATACTTTATTAAGAACAAAGTATTTTTTTTTCTTTTTTTATAAATACCATGTATTTACATTTCTTTTTTTTTGTCAATATTGAAACCCTATTTTTTTTAAATGGCTTCCATTTTACAAAATTATTAATAAATTATATATATATATATATATATTAATATTTTATTGAGTTACAATATTAGGTTTACTTTTAAAAACCTATGCATATTATTTTATTTCATATTTTCATTTGAGTCATATTGAAAACCCTAACACTTTTTTTTTTGTTTAGCTTGTGATTTAATGGTGGGCAGGTTCCATGGAGGGCGGCGGCGGTGCTTTGGGAGGAGACCACAGTGGTGGAGGTGCTTAGGGTTAAGGGGAGCCGTGAAGGCTCTGAGCGGTGGTCGCAGGCGGAGGGAGGCCGTAGAGGGGAGTGAGACCGCAAAGAGAGGGGAGTGAGACCATAGAGAGGGAGAGCTAGCGGCACTGCTGAGGGAGTCAGTTGGTGGAGAGGGCAATGGTGGTGATAGAAGTCGAGAGCGGCGTAGCGCGGGGAGCGGCGGAGGATGGGCCAAAGGCCGCGCAAGGGTTAAGGGATAATGGGGGATGTGGGGAGGGGGACAGAGCCCCCACCCACATCCCATATGATGGGGTGTGGCTGGGGGCCCTACCCTCCTCCCCACACCCAACACCAATAGTTTGGCGCCCCCCCACCATATACCTTAAATCTTGCCTATGTAAAAAGAAATCGTGACTGTAAAAAAAAACAATACAATCTCTTCATTAATTTTCTCAGTATTTTTTTTTATGTTCTTTTTAATTATGTTAAGTTTCGTTTATATATATATATATACATGTAAACATCCCAATTTCACAGTTTATTATCTGTTGAATATACACAGACAGAAAATTCCAATTTCACAGATTATTAAATTATTAAATATACACATATTATAACTATGAAATTATATATATATAGCATAATACAGTCACACAATCTATATTTAAATTCATCTAATACACTCATGCATATACTCATAGGTTGTGCAAATTAAAAATTTGCTTTCCTCCTATACTCATAAAATTTAATGATTTATTTAATCACATCCAATTTCTCATTTTAAACAAATAAACTAAGATAAATTTATCCATTATTTTCTTATCAAATTTCTACATGTCAATTAACTCATTTAAAAATAAATTCATTGGAATGTTATAAACATTTGTGTATATATATATTTGGGACAAACATTACAAATAAACAAACACTTCCAAATTTATAACAACAAATTCTCTTTTTTTTTTTTCATAGGACTAAATTGCTATTTTTCTTATTTAACTAAAAATTGAACCCACAACTTTACTATTTGGCAAATTTAAAATTTACAAACAATAGAATTGGCTTATAAAACAATTTTCTTCATTCCTCATAACTTAAATGATAAAATTCAAATCAACAATTATAACTCTCTTTATTTACCACAACAACTAAATCACAACTTTGCTAATAGAAGCATTAGGAAATATACAAAATCAATGTCCTTTTAAAAATAAATTTCCTTCCTTCATCATTTCATAAATGGTAAAATTTAATTTAACAAACTAAAACTATCAATACAATGAAAGAGGTTTTCTCACAAATTTAGAAACAAAATTTTACAACAAGAGAGAGAGAAGTCCTCCTCTTTGAGAATCTACAAGGATGAAGTTCTTAATAAGACCAAGCTCTCCTCAAGAGCTTTAAGAGTAAAGAAAAATAAAATATTTTCCAAGACAAGAAAATTCTTCAACTTCACACTAAGCTCCATGAAACTTGCATATCACACAAGGGAAAGAAACACCACACATCTTGCTCTCCTCCCTACCGTAGACCCACAAGAGGTTCACCCCCGAGCTAGGGAGGTCATCCACACACCTAGGGAACTCAAATCCACTTCACAACAAGAGAACAAACATCTCAAAAACACAATATTACACCCATGGATATTTACAACACAAACTCAACCAAGGTGAGTTTCAAGGGGTAGGAGAGTGGACACACTCAACTCTAGAGTGCCACTCCTTCAAAATATCTCCACACAATTTTTCTCATGGCCTCAAGCCAACATGTTAACAAAATTTCCAAAGGAGTTCTTATTTTGGCTCTCAAGCCATATATCAAATTACTCAAGACCACATAAAATGCCCTCAAGGCTTTCAACATCCCAAAACAAGGTAATGACCTCGAGGAGGATCTCTCCTCCCCTACCCCACACTTGATGAGCATTTTCTCCCAAGTGGGAGAGGCTCTTTCAACACCCTACTAAATATTACCCACAATAATAAAATACTACACAAGCAAAATACATCTCACACATTCATCATGCAAGCAAATTGAAATACAAGGGGAAGGCCTTAGCCTTGAAAACCAACCTTTAAAATCTCTAATATGGAAGAAGTTGATGTAGAGCTCCTCTAAAATCTCCTCCAACCTAAGCCACCAAACTCCCTCTATTTTTCTCTCCAAACAATTTCAAAACAATTAAAATTCTCAAAAATTCAACAACCCCTCACCTTATCCCAAGTGGGATTAAAATAAGCCCAATCCATGAACTTAGAGGAATGGGGAGGTGACACTTGTCACCTCCTCACTCTTCCTCCCAACCACTAGCATGTACCAAGGGATGGGTGTTGACACATGTTACTCACCCATCTCCAAAGTCTCCCTCACCCCTTACGACATGTCCTCTCTCCAACACATGGGAGAGAAAAGGGGAGTTAAAGAGGGAAAGGGTGACACATGTGTCCCCTTCCTTTCCTCTCATTAAGGACCACACAACTCCATGGGTACTCTCACCAATTGTGAGAGAGACTTGAAGTCAAGTCCTCTACAATTGGTGGGTCTTGGAGTCATCTCTAACCTTGGGAAAAGAAAAGGGATGGGTTTGAGTGTTGGTACCACTCATCCTATCCCTCTCATGCCTCCAAATTCGTCACTTAACTTCAGTGTGAAATTAAGGTGACCATATGGAGGTTTACCAAGGGTTACCCAAGTCAAAAGGGACCCTAGACCCATGGGGTATAACCCAGGGTCAAGTTTAGCCTAGTTAGAACACCCAAGGTCAAATTAAACCACAAGAAAAGGGTCTCCAAAAATTTAAAATTTAAAAAATGTAATTCAAAGACAATTCTTACAACACATATCATAATTCAAATTAAAAGAGGGTAGATTTAACCCAATTAACCTCATGCAAAACAACATTACAACATTACATCATACATAGAGTTGATCTTAGTTCCTCATGGAACTAGATCGGCTTCGCAAGGAATTACAACATCAAGTGCAAGATGATCTCTAGTATCTGTGGTTGGTTAGAAATACCTGTGCACTCAGTTGCAAAGTTAATTCCACATATCAATAACATAGCCGAAACAAATTAAAACTTGCACTCGCATAAGATATTACAAGTTCTCTTAAGCATAAAAGAAATCACATTACAATTTTCTAACTAACATCACCTAATTAGTTTTCCTTTATTATAGAGCATCTATCTAACATCACCTAATTAGTTTTCCTATAATATAAACATTTATCCAACATCACCCAATTTGTTTTCTCTTAGTACAAGCATCTATCTAGCATCACCCAATTAGTTTTCCTATAATATAAACATCTATCTAACATCACCCAATTAGTTTTCCTATAAAATAAACATCTATCTAACATCACCCAATTACTTTTCCTATAATATAAACATCTATCTAACATCACCTAATTAGTTTTCCTATAACATAATAAAGTCTAAAAGTTCAGGAATCCGGGATCAACAGTCCCACAAATATAAAAGTATCAGCAACAGTAAGGTAAATAATCACATGAATGGAAATGAAAAAGGTGGGCCTCACATCCTCCCCTCCTAAGACTGTACTTCCTCCTAGAAGTCATCAAAGAGGTGAGGATAAAGAGTCCTCAATCTCGCTGCATCGTCCCATGTCACAGTGACCTCGTCATACATGTCCCACTAGACCCTAACCTGGTCCAGATCTTGACCTCGAAGGCCCAGCGTCTGATGAGCCAATATGCGAATTGGCTCCAAAGCCAGTTGTTCGTCTGCCTCTACCTGAAGAGCACTTGAATCTAATACATGAGATAAGTCAAAGATGTAACCTTGTAAAACTGAAACATGAAAGACATCCTGGATATGTGACAAGTTAGGTGGCAAGGCTAGACGATAGGCTACAAGTCCTATCCACTCCAAGATCTCAAAAGGTCCTACAAAATGAGGTGCAAGCTTAGAGCCCTTTCCGTAATGGATCAGACTCTTGTGCGGTCGCACTCTCAAAAATACCCTGTCACCCAGTGAGAAGCTCTGATCAGTTCTCTTAGCATTGGTATACTTCTTCTATCTATCCTGTGCCTCCTGAAGTCTTTGTCTAATCAGTGTAACCTGCTGCTCCATATCCTAAACTATCTCTAGGCCAATGGCAACCCTGTCCTCTATCTGATCCCAACTCAATGGTGTCCTACATGGTCTGTTGTATAAAGCCTGGAAAGGAGGCACACCCAACAAGCTATGATGCCCATTATTGTAGGCAAACTCAACCAGATACAGATACTCCTCCCATCTAGACTGATTGTCCATAACATACATATGAAGCATGTCTTCTAACACTTGATTAACTCTCTCTATCTGTTCGTCGGTCTCAGGATGGTACGCTGAACTGAAGTTGAGTTGTGTGCCCAACGCCTGCTGTAAGGCTCTCCAGAAAGCTGAAGTGAAAATGGAGTCTCTGTCGGAAATGATGTGGCGAGGTACTCCATGAAGTCTGACAATTTGATCTAAAAACACTCCCGCCACAGATGGTGCATTGTACATCATGCGTACAGGTGAGAAATGTGCCACCTTGGTCAACTTGTCAACTGTCACCATGATGGCATCATGGCGACGGGATGACATAGGCAGACCAACAATAAAATCCATAGAAATGGTGTCCCATTTCCACTCAAGTATCTCGTGAGGGAGCAATAGTCCTGCTAGATGCTGATGCTCGGCCTTGACTCTCTGACACTCAAGGCAATGAGCAACATATTCTGCAATATCTCGTCTCATCCTAGCCCAATGATATAACTATAGCAAATTAGCATGCATCTTCTTCACTTTTGGGTGTGCTGCATAGGGTGTTCTATGAGCCTCTGAAAGAATCACTGCATGTAGATCACCCGCATGGGGTACATAGATGCGCTACCGATGCCTAAGCAAACCATCAGGCTCAAGGGAATATCCTATGAATTTTCCCTTAAGGGCCCTCTGATTCTAAATTTCTTGCTGCACCTCAAGAAACCACTCATCCTCAGGCAGATGTTGTAAGATACGCTCTCTCAAGTCCACCCTCAATGTCAAGGTCAGGATCTCGTGGCGCCTTCGACTCAAGGCATTAGCGACCACATTCTCCTTCCCTTTGATGTAGTGGACATCAAAGTCGTACTCACATAAGAACTCCATCCAACGCCGCTGGCAGGCGTTCAAATTTGGCTTTATGAATATGTACTATAAGCTATGGTGATCCGAATGGAGCTCAAAGCGTCGACCTAAAAGGAAGTGTCTCAAACGAACAAGAGCATGAATAACTGCTGCGGACTCTAAATCATGAGTAGGGTAGTTTAGCTCATGTGTCTTGAGCTTACGTGATTCATATGCAATCGCTCTACCACCCTACACAAGCACGGATCCCAAATCCTCTAGTGATGCATCTGTGCAAACAACAAAATCCTCTGCAGGATCCGGAACCACTAATATGGGAGCACTGGTAAGACACTCCTTGAGGACCCCAAAGGCCCTCTCACACTGCTCAGTCCAAGTGAAATCTTTCCTTTTCTGCTGAAGGGAAGTGATGGGATGGGCTAATCTGGAAAAGCCCTCAACGAATCTACGGTAATAACTGGCTAATCCCATAAAGATCCTGACCTCAGTCACACTGGTGGCTGCTAGCCAGTCCTGAATCACTCTGATCTTCGATGGATCTATGGAGATGGCATCACCTGATAAGATGTGCCCCAAATACTGCACCTCTGTCCTGAAGAAGGCACATGTAGCTAGGTTGCCATAAAACTGCTGCTCTCGTAAGCACTGCAAAACTTGATGTAGATGATCCACATGCTCCTCCTCAGTCTCTGAATATATCAAAATATCATCAAGAAAAATGATTACGAACCGATCCAAGTAAGTGTGGAACACCCTGTTCATGAGGCTCATGAACACTGCAGGGGCGTTCGTCAAACTAAAGGGTACCATTGTGAACTTGTAATGGCCATATCTGGTTCGAAAAGTAGTCTTGTGAATATCTACCTCTGTGATGCGCAATTGGTGATACCTAGATTTTAAATCAATTTTTGAGAAGACTCTGGCTCCCTGCATGTGATCAAAGAGGTCGTCAATCCTAGGCAGAGCATAACAATTCTTCACTATCACCTTGTTCAACTACTTGTAGTCCATGCACAAGCGAAGAGATCCATCCTTCTTCATGAAGATAACTAGTGCGCCCCATGGTGAAATGCTAGGTCAGATGTGCCCCTTCTCAAGTAGTTCTTCTAATTGCAATTTGAGCTCTGTAAGTTCATGTGTAGTCATCCTGTAGGGTGCACGAGACACTAGCTCTGCATCCGGCACTAGATCGATGTGGAAATCTACCTCTCTGCGTGGAGGCATACCTGGTAATTCCAGTGGAAACACATCGGCAAAATCTCTTAGGATAGGGTGATCATCTAAAGAAGCCTCAGGCTCATCCTCTGATCTGTCACTGACCGTGATAGCGAACAACTAACAACCCTTCCGCATGCAGCGCTTAAGCTGATGAGCGGATATCATACAAATAGCCGTGGACTTCTAAATGCCCACTATCTCAACTAGTGAGCCATGATCATCTAAGTAGCTAATCATCCTCTGGTGACAATCTAGCTTGGCTCTATGAGCTGCAAGCCAGTCCATACCCAAAACTGCACTGTAGGATCCTAATGGCATAACCCTAAGGTCACATGATGTAATGAAGGAACCCAAGGAGATCTCGCAATCTCTAATCAAGGAATCTACTGACATCCTGGCCCCAGAGGCCAACTCAACCTCCCACCTAATGTCCTGCCTAGAAGCCACCAGCCTACAATGTTCCACTAATGATGTAGACAGAAAAGAGTCGGTAGCTCCTGAATCAAAAAGAATAGAGATGGGGAAATCCCCAATCATACCTGCTGTCTCAATAATTGAGGCCTGGAAGTCAACCTGGCGGTTGTCAACCACTGCAAACATGTGGTGGGACCTGTCCACATCACCTACGGTCTTCTCAGATCCTCCTGGACGGGGTTGTCCTCCTGCTGTAAATCCCTGTGGACACTCTCTGGCTAAGTGTCCTGCCCCACCACATACATAACATGAGCCCCTAGCATGTAACTGTCTTGACTGAGTCCTACCCGACTGCTGTTGTCCAGTCCGTCCAGTGGACCCCTGTGAACCTCTGTAAGACTACTGAGACCTCGTGGGTCTCACAAATGATCCCTACTGTCTCTAATCTCTACGCGGGCCCTGCTACTGCCAACCACGGTTCTGTCCTCCCTGAACCCTCTGCGGGGGTCTAGTTATCTGCTGATGCTGCTGCTACTACTATTGTGGAGGCCTAGGAGGTAATGAGGAAGAATTGAATCCTCCTCTCTGTGGTGTGGATTGTGGTCTTCAAAAATTTTGTTGCTGCTGGTGATTACGGTCTTGAAACTACCAGTGTGAATTTCCTCTACAATAAAAGCCTTTTCGATAGCCTCACTCATAGTCTAGGGGTCTACCATATGCACTGGTCCTGCTATCCCATGATTCAGACCTTTGATGAATTTGTGCACTAGGATTTTCTCATCATGGAGATACTCTGTGTAATGGGAAAGCTCAATAAACCAGCTCTCATACTGAGCAACCGTGAGTTCTCTTTGCTGTAAATCGTGGAACTCATCTATCCGATGCTGTCTATAGTGATCTAACAAGTAACGCACATTAAAGAGCTCTATAAATTTGTCCTATGTAAGTGTATCTAAGGATAACAGGCGCTTGCACTCCTCAGTGTGCCACCAGGTAGCTGCTACATCTCTTAGAAGGTGTACTGCCACTCGTGCTTTCATGTTGCTCCCATAAGGTCACAACACGAAGCACCTATCTAAGTTGATAAGCTAAGCCTCAACCACAACTCCCTCTGTAGCTCCTGCGAAGGTAGGTGGATTGAGCCTAAGCAGGTCTCTAATGGGGTCTCCTCTGTCTCTAAGTCCTATAACTGGCTCATCCAACCCATACTCATATGGTCCATGATGTATTTTCTCTACTCTCATGGTCTCATCTCGCCTTGAAAGCCTCGAAGGACTCCTACTCCATGCTTGGTACGCTGACCCTACCTCCTCCATTGTAGTATTAGGTATCTCTACAAAAGGCTCCATACATGGCACCTCTCGCGGATTAACGTGGGGCTCCACATGTGGCTTAGCACGTGGCTCCTTATGTGGATCCTCTCGCGGATCGACGCGAGGCTCATCACGTGGCTCTAGAATAGCTAGCGGTAACCTCTCTAACATGGCCTGCAATGTCTATAAAATCTAAGGACCTATGTCTAATACTGATGGTGCCTGTGGTATTGGCTGATCTACTACGACTGTGGGTCCTTGTCCCTCTATAAAGGAATCACTGTGTACCTCAATGGATGCCATGTTGCGTGATCGCGCTCATCGAACACGTCGGGGAGGCATCCTACAAAACAAGGTAGGCACTAATTAATCAATGTTGTAGAATAAATAACGTGCCCAAATATGCCCAGTGTTTAAAGTTGGGCTCTAATACCAAATTTCATGCCCACATTTCCCATGTGGTCACAACACGCATCAGACATGTCATGTCCACATTTGTCATGTGGTCATGATACGAAAAATCAAAAATTGTCCCATGCTTCCCTAAAAACCCCCTCGCACGCGTAAGCGTGCTCGGTGGCATACGCTTAAGGCATAAACAATACAGTTATCAGCGGGGTAATACGCACACGTGTGCATACCCAAATGCAAGAAGGCCAACAAGGGGGGTCATCGCGACGCGGTTAACGTCGCTACAAGGGTTAAACTTACTAAACTACTAAACCCTAAATTCTGGGAGAATCTGGCAGCATAACGCCTCACGAGCGTGAGTGGGGTTTATTGCACTAACACTAATCTTGATCACGAGGTTTCCTGATAGGGTTAATAAATATCTTACAACTCACTAATTACATTGGGATACAGTTGATTAAGTTAATTGAACATTTTCAACAAAGCCCGATCATTTGTTCTCCTTCCCGTTTCTCTGATATTTAATTTTAATTTTACTCTCTTTCACGTTCTCTATCAATCAGAGTTATCACTACATCCTTTACATTATTCCTAATTTCTTGGTAGATCAATCCTCTATTAATCAGAGTTATCTTTGCATCCTTTACATTATTCCTAATTTCTTGGTAGAACAGATCACGTAAACAGGACTTACTAACTTCGTTTGATGAAGTCCACTAAGTTTCCGCTCTAGGTTTAATTCAACGCCTGAATTAATTTTGTTAATTAAACCACCCCCAAACATGATTAAAGGATTATTAAATCTCAAGTAGTACTCTTAGCCCAATTTTGGAAAAGCCACGCATTTTCTCCTCTTTGTTTTCACTTTTATCTTTCTTTCTCTTTTTTCTCTCATTTTTCTCAGTTGGTCATTTTCTGAAATTACAGGTTGAGTTTAGATGGCCACATATGAAATGCATATGATGGCTTAATTTGTTTAAGGAGATATAAATACACACACACACACACACACACACACACACACACACACACACACACACATATATATGTTATTTGCATTTATTTCTCTAGGTTTTCTTTTAATAGATCAATGAATTTATTTTAATAAATCAATGAATTTATGTTTCATTTATATATATATATATATATATATATATATATATATATATATATATATATATATATATACTTTATTAAGAGCAAAGTATTTTTTTTCTTTTTTTTATAAATACCATGTATTTACATTTCTTTTTTTTTTGTCAATACTGAAACCCTATTTTTTTTTAAATGGCTTCCCTTTTACAAAATCATTAATAAATAATATATATATATATTATTGAGTTACAATATTAGGTTTACTTTATAAAACCTATGCATATTATTTTATTTCATATTTTCATTTGAGTCATATTGAAAACCCTAACACTTTTTTTTTGTTTAGCTTGTGATTTAATGGTGGGCAGGTTCCATGGAAGGCGGTGGCGACGCTTTGGGAGGAGACCACAGTGGTGGAGGTGCTCAGGGTTAAGGGGAGCCACAGAGGCTCTGAGTGGTGGTCGCGGGTGGAGAGAGGCCGCAAAGGGGAGTGAGACCACATAGAGGGAGAGGCAGCATCACTGCTGAGGGAGTCGAGCAATGGAGAGGGCAACGACGGTGATAGAAGCGGAGGGCGGCATAGCGCGGGGAGCAGCCAAGGATGGGCCAAAGGCTAGGCAGGGGTTAAGGGATAATGGGGGGTGTGGGGAGGGGGACGGAGCCCCCACCCACATCCCATATGATGGGGTGTGGGTGGGGGCTCCGCCCCCCTCCCCACACCCAACACCAATAGTTCAGCGGTGGGGGGGTTCGAACCCCCCCACCATATACCTTAAATCTTGCCTATGTAAAAAGAAATCGCGACTGTAAAAAAAAACAATACAGTCTCTTCATTAATTTTCTCAGTATTTTATTTTTTTATGTTCTTTTTAATTATATTAAGTTTTCTTTATATATATATACATGTAGACATCCCAATTTCACAGTTTATTATCTGTTGAATATACACAGACAGAAAATTCTAATTTCACAGATTATTAAATTATTAAATATACACAAATTATAACTATGAAATTATATATATATATATATATATATATATATATATATATATATATATATACATATATATATAGCATAATACAGTCACACAATCTATATTTAAATTCATCTAATACACTCATGCATATACTCATAGGTTGTGCAAATTAAAAATTTGCTTTCCTCCTATACTCATAAAATTTAATTATTTATTTAATCACATCCAATTTCTCGTTTTAAACAAATAAACTAAGATAAATTTATCCATTATTTTCTTATCAAATTTCTACATTGAAATTAACTCATTTAAAAATAAATTAATTGGAATGTTATAAACATTTGTATATATATATTTAAGGGAAGAACATTGCAAATAAACAAACACTTCCAAATTTATAACAACAACAAATTCTCTTTTTTTTTTCATAGGACTAAATTGCTATTTTTCTTATTTAACTAAAAATTGAACCCACAACTTTACTATTTGGCAAATTTAAGATTTACAAACAATAGAATTGGCTTATAAAACAATTTTCTTCATTCCTCATAACTTAAATGATAAAATTTAAATCAACAATTATAACTCTCTTTATTTACCACAACAACTAAATCACAACTTTGCTAATAGAAGCATTAGGAAATATACAAAATCAATATCCTTTTAAAAACAAATTTCCTTCCTTCATCATTTCATAAATGGTAAAATTTAATTTAACAAACTAAAACTATCGATATAATGAAAGAGGTTTTCTCACAACTTTAGAAACAAAATTTTATGACAAGAGATAGAGAAGTCCTCCTCTTTGAGAATCTACAAGGATGAAGTTCTTAATAAGACCAAGCTCTCCTCAAGAGCTTTAAGAGTAAAGGAAAATAAAATATTTTCCAAGACAAGAAAATTCTTCAACTTCACACTAAGCTCCATGAAACCTGCATATCACACAAGAGAAAGAAACACCACACATCTTGCTCTCCTCCCTATCGTAGACCCGTAAGAGGGTCACCCCCGAGCTAGGGAGGTCATCCACACACCTAGGGAACTCAAATCCACTTCACAACAAGAGAACAAACATCTCAAAAACACAATATTACACCCATGGATATTTACAACACAAACTCAACCAAGGTGAGTTTCAAGGGGTAGGAGAGTGGACACACTCAACTCTAGAGTGCCACTCCTTCAAAATATCTCCACACAATTTTTCTCATCACCTCAAGCCAACATGTTAACAAAATTTCTAAAGTAGTTCTTATTTTGGCTCTCAAGCTATATATCAAATTACTCAAAACTACATAAAATGCCCTCAAGGCTTTCAACATCCCAAAACAAGGTAATGACCTCGAGGAGGATCTCTCCTCCCCTACCCCACACTTGATGAGCATTTTCTCCCAAGTGGGAGAGGCTCTTTCAACACGCTACTAAATATTCCCCACAATAATAAAATACAACACAAGCAAAATACATCTCACACATTCATCATGCAAGCAAATTGAAATACAAGGGGAAGGCCTTAGCCTTGAAAACCAACCTTTAAAAGCCCTAATATGGAAGAAGTTGATGTAGAGCTCCTCTAAAATCTCCTCCAACCTAAGCCACCAAACTCACTCTATTTTTCTCTCCAAACAATTTCAAAACAATTAAAATTCTCAAAAATTCAACAACCCCTCACCTTATCCCAAGTGGGATTAAAATAAGCCCAATCCGTGAGCTTAGAGGAATGGGAAGGTGACACTTGTCACCTCCTCACTCTTCCTCCCAACCACTAGCATGTCCCAAGGGATGGGTGTTGACACATGTCACTCACCCATCCCCAAAGTCTCCCTCACCCCTTACCACATGTCCTCTCTCCAACACATGGGAGAGAAAAGGGGAGTTAAAGAGGGAAAGGGTGACACATGTGTCCCCTTCATTTCCTCTCATGAAGGACCACACAACTCCATGGGTACTCTCACCATTTGTGAGAGAGACTTGAAGTCAAGTCCTCCACAATTGGTGGGTCTTGGAGTCATCTCTAACCTTGGGAAGAGAAAAGGGATGGGTTTGAGTGTTGGTACCACTCATCCTATCCCTCCCATGCCTCCAAATTCATCACTTAATTTTAGTGTGAAGTTAAGGTGACCATATGGAGGTTTACCAAGGGTTACCCAAGTCAAAAGGGACCCTAGACCCATGGGGTATAACCTAGGGTCAAGTTAAAACACAAGAAAAGGGTCTCCAAAAAATTAAAATTTAAAAAATATAATTCAAAGACAATTCTTACAACACATATCATAATTTAAATTAAAAGAGGGTAGACTTAACCCAATTAACCTCATGTAAAACAACATTACAACATTACATCATACATAGAGTTGATCTTGGTTCCTCGTGGAACTAGATCGGCTTCACAAGGAATTACAACATCAAGTGTGGGATGATCTCCAGTATCTGTGGTTTGTTAGAAATACCTGCGCACTCAGTTGCAAAGTTAATTCCACATATCAATAACATAGCCGAAGCAAATTAAAACTTGCACTCGCATAAGATATTACAAGTTCTCTTAAGCATAAAAGAAATCACATTACAATTTTCTAACTAACATCACCCAATTAGTTTTCCTATAATATAAACATTTATCCAACATCACCCAATTTGTTTTCTCTTAGTACAAGCATCTATCTAGCATCACCCAATTAGTTTTTCTATAATATAAAAATCTATCTAACATCACCTAATTAGTTTTCCTATAAAATAAACATCTATCTAACATCACCCAATTAGTTTTCCTATAATATAAACATCTATCTAACATCACCCAATTAGTTTTCCTATAACATAATAAAGTCTAAAAGTTTAGGAATCCGGGATCAACAGTCCCATAAGTATAAAAGTATCAGCAACAATAAGGTAAATAGTCACATGAACAAAAATGAAAAAGGTAGGCCTCACATAGCCCTTGGATCACATCTTTCGTAGGTGTATGGGTAGATGAATGAGGTGATGGATGAGTGGGTTCGGATTTCTCCATAGCTTTTATTTTACTGCATCAATTTGGAAAAATTCTTTGGAAAAAATCATTCGAGGATTCTTTGGGTAGATTTGAGCTTGGAGTAGGATTAGTATGCTTTGGGCTATACATTCTAGGAGATGGTGAAGGAGGACTAGTAGAAGGAGTGGTATATGATTCTGAACTGGAGGTGGTGCTTGTCTTGTCAAGAGTATCATTGAGACGTGAAAATAATGTATGATCATGGTGTGAGGCGTAGCTAGTACTAGCATGCTCATGTTGGGAGGGGTTTGGTATCTTGGCCAAGATTTTATCAGAAGGATAAGGATATATGCCCTGTGGCAAACATTGCTCTTTGGAAGATTTAGTTTTTAAGATTGCTAGTTGCTACTGTAGGGCTTGGAGTTCTTGAGCAAGTGCTTCTAATTGGTTTGTCATATCCTTAGAAACTGACACAAGATTGAAATGGGTACCTAGAAAGGTTGGAAATTCTCTCTCAAAAGATTTGGAAATGCTCAATGTTGCAGATGCGCAGCAGCAAATGCGCTGAAACAGAAGGTCTATGCATAGTAAGTCGATGCAAATGCACAGTTTTGGTAAATGATAAAAGAACAGTAACAGATAGTAAATGTACAGAAAGCTAAAGTGTATATGCAGCAGGTCGAGGTATATGCGCAGCTCTAGTTTTTTTATTTTTTTTACAATTTTTTTGGCACATTTTTTTATGTTTTTGGTTTCTTGGCTACAATTTGGTCTTTTTGATCTAATTTTTTCAATTATGGCAAGTAAAACACAACAAACACAAAGAATTTTTCATGGTTTTTGATTTTTTTGTAATTTTTGGACTCTTTTTGACTCAAAAGCAAGTACAAATCCTAGGCTGGCTGGGACAATATAAACTAAATTCTCACTATTTCTAGATGAGGCATCTTCAGGAGGTGATAATCGCCCTTCTCTGCACTGGCTCATAGGGGTTTTTGGCTACTAAAAACAAAGGATGATTAAAAAAAGCAACCGTTCAAGTGGTTATGCGTACGACAACGCTACTCTCTGTTATGGAGTCTCCTAGCCTTCAAGGGTTGTGCCTTGGATGGTTTTAGGGCAGGTTGGCTGTTGGTATAACACAACTTCACTCATTGTTTGAATCTTTCGCTCCAAACACAATTTATTTATAGTGGCTTGGCAGAGCTTGGCTTTATCATGTTACCACTTAAGGTCATTCCCACTTGGATGGAAGGATATCCAAGGGTAGGCCTCTCTAAAGGTTTAACACATGCGAAATGATATGTCTGGCATTTTGGTCACCCAAGATAGGGGAGAGCATAGGCCTAGTATCATTCCAAAAACACAAAAGATAGTGGTTCTTTCCCCCTAATTAAAATGAAAAAGACTAAATGAGCTAGCTACTTGGGCATACATGTAATTTGTTAACTTTGAGAGCAAGATAGCAATAGTTCAATTTTATCCTCCTAGCATTGGGACTATATTCAATTTGGTGATGCAACAATATCAAATTACAATCCTTCCTAGTTAGATCTATATATAATTTTGCATGAACATTTGATTACAATCCTTGCTAATTAAATCTGTGATGTGTGTTAATAATGCAACTAGAATGTCTAAACCAACCCCTAACTTGCAAGTAGATCAGAGAAATTTCTGTGAGAAGTGTCAACGTTAGTAAAATCACAAGAAAACACAAAAAGTCACTATCAGAATCAGATGCACAGGTACAGAGATTAGATGTGCAAAGACAGAGGTCATATGCGTAGCTATTACAAAAGTTCTGAGACAAAGGTCAAAAGCGCAGAAATAGAGAGCATATGCACAATTTTAGTAAATGTGCCATATCATAACACAGATGTGCAAGTTTAGGAGGTAAATGCGCTGAAAGATTAGATGCACCGAAATAGAGCTCATATGTGTGTTAGAATTGATCGGATGTGCAGAATCCTCCTATGTACAGAACCTTAGCACAAAAAACTCAGTTTTTGGATTAAATCGGGGCAAGGCCCCACTATGGGCACCAAAAATGTTAAGGGAAATTATGCATGAATATCAAGAATATCAAGAATACCCAATAACTCAATGAAATAAGAAACAAAGAAGATTAAACAAACAAAAAACTTCAAACCTTACAAACCTCTTCACTTTGTGGCTTCCATTGATTGCCTATCTCAAACGATCTTGTGTATGAATATGGCCCTCAGAAGGTGCACTTCCTTGCTATTTCAAGATGTCAAGTGGGAATGGAGATAGTTTATTGCAATGAACATGAGCTTCAAAACAATGATAATGATATGGTAACAAGTTGATCACAAGAAATGGAGGAATTTGGGTGCCAAAGGCGTGCTGTAATTCCTATAGAGTAAGGGTACTAAAAGCTTGGATGAATGAAATGGAGGAATAAGGTTGTACTTATAGACTTGAGAGAGAGAAAAGATCAACGGTATAGAAAAAAGAGTAGATCAATGGTATAGAAGACTTGAGAGAATGTGCGTGAATAGGAATAAGACAAGTGTCACAAAAAGTTGTTTTGTTTGAGTTAACTGCTTTCTTTTATAAAGATAAGATTTGATTTCATAAATTAGAAAGATTTTTCTAATTTAAGAGTTATTCATAAAAACAAGATAGATTAAATCAATTAACTCAACTTGTGATTTGCTTTTGCATGATTTGAGAGAAATTAAATAATAAACTATTTAATTTTGTGTGCATGAAGAAGAAGACTTATTTTTAGAAGATATTTGAGGAATTAGAAAGCAAATTAAATAAATAAATTTATTTAATTTTTTGTGCATGCTTTGGAAGAATAAATAAAATATTTGATTATACTTTATTTTTAGAAATTGAGAGAATTTAAATAAATTTGATTGATTTATTTAAATTTGGAAGAAGAAATTATTTAATTAAATAATTAGGAATTATCTAATTGTTTGGAAGAATTTAATTAAATAAAAGATTTTATATTTAATTTTGACTTTAGAAGAGGTAATTAAATAGTTTGATATTTAATTAATTTAGATGAATATGAATCGAATAAATAAATTTGTTTATTTATTGATAGAGGAATTAAATGAAATAAATATTAAGAATATTTTCTTAGACAGAGTCATGTCATTTTTAGGCATATACAAGAAGTAATTGAAGTCAGGGATCAATCTACACCAATATCTAGTGCAGATACTTCCTCCGAGAAGTAAATTGAGTGCTCTGGCTCAGGGGGAGCAATGTTGAAAATCCAAATCCCCCAATCAGAAAGTGGGTGCTAGAAGATGACATGATGGTGTTTGATGAAATTCGATGCGACACATCTCTCAAAAGAAAAACCTGGAATAAAAAGGGATAATGCGGCATATTGCGAAGCAATCATAATCAACTACAGTGAAGGGTTTCAACAACTTTTTGGACGACTAGGTCAAATCACGCGGAGGACAAGGAAATTTTTTTGGGGCTTCTAAATCACATTGCATTTAGCACTACAGTGTATTGATTTGTGCTGCGAACTATGGGATTTTTCAACCTGTGCTGTGGAAATTCTTCTTTTGACTAAGGATAAATGATTCTACTTGGTCACGCACACTTCTAGAAGCCCTTGGAAGGTTGTATTTGTAGTAGTTTTAAATCAAGAAAGGGCTATGGCGGATTTTGAGAATTCACTGCTAGAGGCAGCTAGTCAAACTAATGCCCATGATGGAAAGCATAGGAATCGAGCTCCAGCAAAGAGGAAGCATTTTGATTCCTCTCAGATGATGGAAGTGATTCCAACTCTGATAATGGGGATGATTATGATGGTAGAAAGACATCTGGGACAAGGATGCTTTTGAAGAAGATATTTGATTCTGGAAATGATAATGTGGAGATGATTCAGATAGTGATGGTTTATCATTTGAGAGTGATTTGTACAAAGATGATGAAGATAGGGAATGGCTTCGAAAGTTGTCTGAACTAGATAGGGAGATGATTTTTGTAGAAAGAACAGAGGCAGGGGATAAGTTTTGGTATAGAAGAGGGCTGAAGCTCGACAAAATGAGACTAGGAATCAGAGGGGAAGAGATGTAGGGCCACCGTCTTCACGGATGCACTCTTTGGTGAAATCTACCAGGCTAGTGAAAGAAAATGCCTTAAATGAATTAGTCACAAAGAGACATAAGGCACAGGATTCAGATGTGCAAAGAAGGTGAAGGGACACTGCTGGGTCATCTAGAAGACGAGATTCTTCACCTGGTAGATGAAAGTCTCATGCTAGTCCTAGTGTTAGTCCATCATCCTCTAGTAATAGGGATCAGAGCCCAAGCAGTCATGGAAATTCAGATGACAATGATGGAAAAGGCATAAATTATGATAGTCCTTCCTTTGAAGATATTAAGAGTATAACAATCCAGAGATCAATGCTTGCCAAGTGGTTCATGGAGCCATTGTTCAAAAAGATCATTTTGGGTTGTTTTATGAGAATTGGGATTGGTATACATCAAGGCCAGGATAGCATATTTACCATCTTTGCATGGTCAAAAATGTAGACGCAACTAACGCTGACAAGCATTACAAATTTGAGATTAGGATTACCCACAAGTACTTGGATTATGTTTGGGACAGTGATGATAGTTTAGCTAGATGGAAGATGGAGAGGGTGTTTGATTCACCACCTCTTGAGAAAGAGTTTAAGGAACAAGAACGGGAAGTAGAGCGCACTAAGGGCCGAATCTTTGGTAGAGCTAATGTGGAAGAAAAGAAAAATGCAACGAAGGAAATAAATAATTTTGTCTATTAAGCAAATCCTACATGAGAAGAAGATGATTTATGCAAGGCCATCAAGTCTGGCTGCTGAGAGGGATAGGCTGAGGAAGGAGATGAAGCTTACAGAGAGAAAACATGATTATTTAAAAGTAGATAGGATCAAAACAAGGTTGAAAGACTTAGAAGTCCTTTTACTTCAGAGAAAAGGCAAGGATACAAAAGCCTAAAAAGAACAAGTATCAGAAATGTGCAAGGTAATTGATGATATATGTTGACAAGGGTCAAAAGCAAGGAGGTCCTGTAAGTGTTCAAGAGCCTCTACCTCTCAGTGATTCAGTTGCATCTAAGAAGAAAAAGAAGAAGAAGAAGAAAAGTAGAAGAACTAACCAAGAAAAGGAGGACCTGGTTGAACCAGGACAAGGTCCAAAACTATCCAAGACTGTGGCAGATGAAGCACCTAAATTAGAGACCATTGAGTCTGAACCTGCAAGGGTAGAAATACTACCAGATGAAGCTGGCACTGAACCTGAAGGGCCTAGGAAATCAATAATAGTAGTTGCTGAAGAAAAGGGTAGATACCTAAGAAGAAAAACCCAAGGAGATTAAAGGAAAGGTTATAGGCAAAAAGGTCCCAAAACTCGTGAGGGAAATGCAAGAAAGGTTAACAAGATTGAAAGAAGAGAAGGAGAAAATGAAGCCTCAAAGGAAGAAGGCAGAGGGAAAATCATCAACCGGTAAGCAGAAGGAAGAAGCTTACAGATTGACTTTAAATGAGAAAAGCAATTCATTGCCCAAGTGGGGGTTTTATCTGATGTTTCAAGGGAGAAACAAATTGCTTCAAGAAACCAAAATATGAGATAAAGAAGATTAAGTGTGGACCTATTTGTAGTTTCTCAACAGGCTATGCTAACAAAAGTCCATGACATCCAAAGATAAAACTCAAAGCCATATATATGATAGTAAAGTAAAGGAAGAGGTCAATGCAATGTAAATTGAACCTATTGAGAGTAAGGATCACATGGATATGGAAATTAAAAAGGAGGAGAAAGATGATTGGGAAGCTAAAAGTTGAAATGACAAAGAAAAGTTCAGAAGAGAGATTAGATCAGAGTAGAAGAATGCAAGTATGTGCCCTTTGCCATTAATGTCAAAGGGGGAGAGAAGTCATGTGAAAAACCTAGAGTACAGATGTGTAAAAGAAAGGAGGAGAATTTTGGAGAAAGAAAGAGTGTAGGCGTGTAAAGAGAAAGGGGGAGAATCTTGTCTCGATGGTTGTTGAAGTTTTTCACATCATATGTTGCCATCAATGACAAAGGGGGAGATTGTTGCAAGTATGTGCCTAATCGGTGTTGTCATTGATGTCAACATATTCTTGTTGTCATTAGTGTCAATTGTATCTTATTCTATTACTTATTTAGAAGACATGTATGTTGAGGATAATGAGAAAATTAGCCTCTTCGGAAGAAACAAGTAAGTTACAATGAAGTGCAATATAGACAGTGAGTGGTATGTTGAAGAACAACCTGGTAGACTACTCTTCATTTCTTTCTAGATGATGATCTGGTAATGCGGTTTAGGTATGATGTTCTCAGTTGTTTGACAATGTTATGACTCAAAGATTAAGTCCTAATACTCTCTGAAAGTCATCTTGAAGAAATGTCTAAGTCCGGGTAAGCAAAGGTATAGCAGGAACAGTGAACAGGGTCTAGTGCAGTGGTCTGCATTCCTCTGCAGATAAGTATTTTGTTATGTGGTCTCAAGGTGTTGTAAACACATGTATGAAGTGTCTTATTCTAGAGTTAGGAGATCTGAATTCCACCAGAAGGTTAGATACAAGCTACTATGTATCGACATAGATTTTGACAGAGTTTAACAGAGATAGAGTCTGAGTTTTGATGGTCCACATTTCTCCACAAGATGATATCATGCCTTGCAGTTCTGAGGGTAAGATTGGGAATGTGTAAAGAGTCCTTGATACGATTCTTGAAGTGTTTTGAGATCCTCAGTAAAAGTTGTAAGTCAATAGATGAAGTTGTTAAGCATACTCTTAAGGAAGAGGCGAAAAGGTATATAAATCACTGTGCGGAGAAGAGTTAATGTTTGGAAAATCTATGTAAGTAATTGAATGATTAGAGCCAACCTATATGAACATGTTTGGGAGAAGATTTGGGTCCGTGCGACACAGAGTGCATTGGATTGAGTGACAAGGTACATCTTTCTATGTACACATTTCACTTCTTGGATGCTGACCTGATTATGGATTAAATCATAAGGCAGATATATATAAGACTGATGATCTTCAATTGTGAGTGTGATGGGGAAGTATATGTGTGTGATGTGAGGATGTGAATAGTGGAGTAGAGTTAGAGGATCAGCAACAAGGAAGACTTGGGATTCAGAATACAGTTGTTAAATGACTGCACCCTGGCATAGTGGCAGATGCTTAAGAAGTATTCAGTTATCATGTGTGATCTGATTGGAAGCAACCTTTTGTCATAAAGGTAGTGAGCCGGCAGTGAGCCTTCAATAGGGTTTAACAACCCTTAGGGTTTAACAGCCCTCATTGTAATCTTGCTAGGTTTAGGGTTGAGGCAGTGATCCTGCTAAATCTAGTTGGAGGCCCGTGGAGTGACCAAGCCTAAACATCATTTCTATAAAGATTGCAATATATTTATGAGAGCTAATCCTCTCCGTGGTTTTTCCCATTTTGGGTTTTCCATGTACAATCTTGGTGTTATGTGTCATGCTTTTGTGGATGCTATTCATTTGTATATTATGCTTCTATGTGATTAATCCTTTGAAATGGTTAAAAGTAAAAGTGAAGGAAAAATTTTATAGAACACTAATTCACCCCCCCTCTTAGTGTTCCTGACAATCAACAGTTATTGCTTACCATAGGTTGATTATCCTGCTCATAGGTTGTCTTCAATTTCCCGACATCCTCAGGTTGGTCACCATCTCCACCCAATTGTGAGCCAACTCTATGAAGAGTTGGGTTCAAACTAGATATTCTCCTGGGAGTACGAGTGATTTGAGACTTGTTTTGTTCTCTAGCAGATGATTCTTTTGGAGCTGTAGAACCAGCCTGTTCTCTTAATTTTCCATTTAACCATTTTTTTGTTCTCCTTAATACATGCAAAGAGTGAATCATAAAATCGGTGATTTCTTTTTTTGACCATCTTACTGAAGGTAGAGGTTGTAGAGAGGCATTGTGATAACTTTCATATAAAACACTTGAATTGTCATCGACCATCTCAGGAATTTGCATTGGCAATTTGAAGGCACAGACTTGGTCGATGGTTAACCACATCCAGCTTCTTCTTTGCAACTCTCTCTCATCCAAATAGTCTTCCCAAAAATCCTTGAGTTGAGGTTTGTGCAAGTAAGAACCACCACCATGCATGTTTCTCTTCACAAAATTTCTACTGTCGAAAGCTACTAGTGTAGGCAGACTGTGAAAATTGTATTCTGCTAGTAGCGTTTCCATGTTCTTCACGCTATCATTACTTTTACATGAATAAAATGAAAGAGTCAGAAGGAATGAATACCCCTTCTTTTTCACAGCATGGTATTTTGCATTTACAAGTGCCATTTGACGACATACCTCAAAAAACACAATGAAGTCTGATGGGTACCTCGGTAGTTTTAATGGGGCATTTTTGTAACCCCCTATTCTCAGGTAAGAGAAATGATCAAATTGAATACATAGAAGCTTCTAAAATCCATGACTAAGGCAGCCACTTCTACAGAAAACTCTTTCCTATTGTACCTTTAATTTTCTTTGTAGGCAACATGAGGAAAGATTCATTTACCCTACAGAAATCCTTCATACCAACAGTTCTTTGCAAATATGGAAAAATTTGATACACATGTGTATCTAGGGTGGGAGCTCCTTGAGCTCTTAAACCGGGTCAGACAACCTCTTTGTTAGTCAATACATATATCAATAGAGAACACATATGAAGCTCACTTTCTGCATGAAATTCACCAATTGATCGTGATGCTTTCACTGATTAACCTCGCCCAATCTATGTGATGATCCCCACAAATGAGTAGAATGAACTGACACATCCAACATTCAAAAGAATCAGAATCAGGGCTACTGACAATGCAGCAAAGTGATCATATCATAAATTTCTTCTTTAAAGTGGTCTCTTTATAAATTAGTGGGAAGTCTAGATTTTCCTTTCTTCTCAACCTCTAACCAAGTCTTGGTGATATGGCTCTGGCACCAATCTTTCTTTTCACGGTAGAATCCCCAACTAGAGGAAATGGAAACATCAGCAATTTCCTCATAATCATCTAGCTTTAAGGCAAGAGCAATGGATTATGAATCAATATTAGCCACCACAGAGCCATCTGCAGCTCGTATTTCTTTTGAATCTAGAAAATAATTATTTCACATGCAACCACCAAATTAGGACAATGTACAGAAGGTGGGAAACCCCCAGCTTGGTCTAGACCACTACTCACAATCTTCCCGTCTAGAGAAGTTTAGCCTTTAGGCTGCATTCTCCTCCAGAAATCCTCTAAGTCAATGTGACCAAGCTCCATGTCTCTTACATTTGACAAGCCATTTTCAACAATGGGAACCATGGGAGCCCCTTGAAACTTATATTTCATTTTAACTAATTTGAGAATCTAGAAAGCCAAAGACTCGAAAACATTCAAGGACATAGCAGAGGTCCACAATACATTCATAGGGGAAAACTATACAGATTCATGAAAAAGATGTTATCCTTCCACCCAGTAAATTATTGTACTCCCACAGAAAGAGAGAGAGAGAGAGAGAGAGAGAGAGAGAGAGAGAGAGAGAGAGAGAGAGGCCAATTAAGCTAACTTGTAAGCATGAAATCCTGTGAGTTTTTCATGAGTGGTGAATTGGTAGTCCTCTGTAATGTATCTTCTTCACAAAATTATGAGAACTTTCTTTGCAGGGTGGCCAATATATTTAAGTTCTGTATCATACTTCATTAACTCTCTCATAAATTCCATTTATTACTGGTGGCGTATCATGCTTTAAAATTTGTAATATCTCCCCTTTGTTTCCCTCTAGAAAGAGTGCCCACGTACTTTCACACATTCCAAATTTAATATGAAATGACAGGTGTCATTCCTCCATATCAATTGCCAGCTCAGAAGGAGGCACCGCGGGAGAAACAAACACGTTTAGTCGGCAAGTCGAGGATTTGGAGAACCTTTGAACCACAAAAATTGAAGATTCGAAAGTTCAAAGAACTTTTGATCCTCTGATAATGAAGACTTCATGTTACAAGGCAACAGAAAACTAACACGATGGATTTGAGGACTCTAGCTTTTGTGACTAGTCGGGGAGTCGAGCGGTTCATGAACTTTTGAACCCGCCGACTAAGGTTCAAAAAATTAAAAGATTTCTGACCATGCATGAAAATGACTAAGTAAAGGTGCAGCTTAGGAAAAGAATATGAATAGTGACAAACAAAGAATGGGAACTACTTAAAACATGAATGCTTTAGCAAATTTCAAAAATGGGGTAACAGAGAATCACAACAATAGCGTTGTTTGTAGAAGAATTCCAAGAAAATCACTAAGAGTATTGTAGAATGCCAAGAACGTGAGAGAAACTATAATGGAGAATGCTAGAAATTCACAAGATTTTCTAAGGTTGGTTTGAAAATGCCAACTTGGAGGGAAGGATAGGAAAGGAAAGTCAAAAGTGTCATTTGGACATGACAGAGGCATTATGAAAAATCATACATGTAGAGGAAGGTGGTAGAAAATGCTTGGAAACAGTTACTTGGTGACAGATGGTCATGGGATGCTAGCACATTACACTCACATCTAGGTGACTTCAGTTCCTGAAGCTTTAGAATACCTTAAGACAACAATAAAAATAAAATAATTAAGTTATAGAATTACATAAAATTGAAGACGGAGGAAAAAACATAAACATAAACTTGGAATCATGGGTGGGAAAAGGCTAGGACAAGGGCTAAATTGTTGGAGTAGGTGTGTTGTACACCTTGCATAACATTGGTATTATTTTATTATGTAAAATAAATATTTATTTTTGGTGCATCCATCTGATGTGTTGGACGCCACTTGTAATCATTGTATGTAACATTGCGTTAATTAATTTATTTGTAATTATTTGATTATTTGGGAAAACTTAGTACCAATAATCAAATGTGGAGTAATTGGTTTTGTAGACACATAGTTTTGGGTAAAATGGTATTACAATACCACATGTTGTATTTGTGTGAGCTTATGTCTATAAAAGCAAACACACGGGTAGTTGTTGAGGTAAGAGATTGAGTGAAGGCTTATTTCCTTTGGATGGGTTTGTAGCTTCTCTTGCAGGTTGGATATGTGAGAGTTTGAAGCATGGCATGGGATGTATGGTTACATGCTTGTTCACATGGAGTGTAGGTAGAGAGAGCTTGATGTTTTAGAGGTGATCTTTGCATATGTATTTGTTGTTTTATTGTTGAATAATACATGAGAGATGCATGCTTTTGGAGGCTAGGTTTTTTCCTCTATGAGGGTTTTCTTAGGGTATATCTTGTGTCACCATTGATGGTATGATTGTCTATTTCTTTTGCGTGTGGATTTCTAGTTTATTGCATATTGAATCTCTTATTCGGTTATGAGGAATTAGTCTATATGGTTGCATATTTTCAACATTTGGTATCAGAGCTTAGTTGCCATGATTTGGGATGAAATCCCTGTTTGATAACCCTAGCTATGATTGGATTTTTTGTGTATAGTGGAATCAATGGCTTTGTAGGAAGGAATGAAGGCATTTTCAAGGTTATAAGGTTGTTTGCAGACTTGGGTTTGATGGAGATTTGGCAAATGGGTTTTTGATTTGGGCTCCTTATATGGAGGGTTTTGGAGGTCAGCTTTTGCATGAAGCCTCTTGGGCAAAAATAGACCCTGCCATTAGATTCAAGAGGTGCCGTAAGTGAAGAAAAACATATAATTCACCTATATTCGAAGATAGGAAAAATTTTCCCTAATTTGTGCCCTAGGAGAAATTTATAGGGAATCAAAAAGATTCCGTACGAAATCGGTGGTACAGGTCATGCGCCAGTGCAGGTATAGCATTAGCGTAGGTACGACATCTAGAAATTTTTTAATAAAAAAAATTCTCCTAAAGTCTGCAAGTTAAAAATTTTATCAAAAAAAATAAAAATAAAAAATATAATATATTGGAGGGGTGGGGGTTTCGTACCCCCCACTCCTATGTAAGCCTATGCCAGGGCTGCGCTACCTTGTGCAGGCTACATAGCCTGGCAGGCCAGTAGCAAGGCCATGGAAGCTGGCCTCCACTAGGCGGTGGGCTCCACAGCTGGTGGGGCTTAGCCCCCCGACACGGACCCCCAGTCTCATGGGGAGCTGGGGCCACTACCCATCCCCTTCGGGGGTTTAAAAATTAAAAACTTTAAAACATTAAAACTTTCAAACAAAAAAGGTATTTAATCTATTTTAAATAACATTTGAAGCCCGCCACCATTCAACCACCAATAGCACCACCCGGGTGCCACCGCCGCCAGTGGGCCACTAGCAAGGCCGCCAAGAAGTCACTAGAGAGCCACCAGGGATAGTCTCATAGCCTTATTGGGCATTTTTTTCCAGGGGGCATAATTTTATCCTATGATGTCAGATTTTCAACTTCTTATAGTCGACGTAAAGATCTTTCTATGTACTATGTAGTGGTGATAGAGATTATTCCAAATTTTACCATTTTGACTAGTTTTTGTCAGTTGGAATCCAGATTTTTATTTTGAGCTTTGACCGGGCATCATAGGTGCATATGGAGTCAGATTTTGGATTTCTTATAGGCATTGGAAAGGTATTTCTGAGCACTACGCAATGGAGCAGGTTTGGATATGATATTTTGAGATTTGTTTAGTTTATATCAGTTTGAGCTCATTTTGGTTCCTTTTACTTTTGGTGCATTTGTGAGTCGATGGAAAATCGAATCTGGGATGATTTGGTGTTTGAGTCAATGTAGACTTACATGTTTAACTCTCATTATCCTTTTTTGACAACATTATACATGTATTTGTTGGGAATTAAGGTGTCTCAGCCTTGTAAATTCCTTACATTATTAATGTTTGTATTTATTATTTAATTACCTATGTTGTAAATATTTTTTAAATTCCAATTGTCATATTGTGGGATGTGGCACGGTGATGTGTCAATCCTACATGGATTGTGACAACTTGTAATTTTGTCCTCACATGAGGAGATAGGTGTCCCACTTTGTTGTAGGAGCATTTTTCCATGTGTCAGCATCTTCCATGTTGTGTAAGGGAATGTTTGACCAAAACGGTTATGACAGATTCCTATGACGAATCTATGACATGTAAGAGTTGAAAATAGAAGGTTGTTAGACAAGTGAAGACATGTGTCATGAAGCATCTTTGAAAAAGGTATATTTGGGTGCCTCAAGGTGGACTATGACATGTTGTAAGAGAATATGTTATTTATAGCCTATGTATGACAGATCTCTTACAGCTGTAAGTTGTAAGTGCTATGACAGATTCTATGATGGTCGTAAGTGTCGTAAGAGCATCTGTCATAGCCCATTTTGGAAATAGGCGACCCCTTTGGGATGGGAGCTATGGACAAGTGTCAGGCACATTCTAAAATTTTGACCAAGTGTCCTTAGGCATGGGTTTTGGTCCATGAAGCCAAGTTGGACACCCATTCCAAAAAAAGGTCCAAAATTGCCTTGTATTTTCTATATAAACAGGTGCTTGGAGAGGGAGTCATATCACAGGTTCTATAGGTACTGTTATGTTGCCGGTTTGACTCTAGACATGAGTGTCGAAGATCATTGAAGATTGCATTGTAAGTGTATCGTAAACATATTTCAGATTTGTTAATACATTGTGCAAGTTTCTGAGTGTGGGGTTTTTCACCCGATAAGGGTTTTACCCACCGTAAATCTTTGTCTCTCTTCTTTTGTCTACTTTTTGGTTCTTGTGTTTTGCTACAATATCTCATGTTAATGGTTTAACATTGCTGTAATAGTTAGGATAAAATTGAATTTGCATAGCCCTCTCCTCATTAGATTAGTGTAGGAAGCGATTTCCACACACCTAGCTTCCTTTCAGTTGGTATCAGAGCTTGATCGCCTTTGGTCCTAGTTGTTGGGTAGGGGTTTTCTGAGCTGATCTTAGGTTGAGTGGGAGTCTGTGTAGAGTATTCTGTATCTTATTGTAGCAAGGAGATGGTAAGCACATCCGGAAGATTTGAAGTGGAGAAATTCAATGGCACTAATTTCGAGTTGTGGAAGCTCAAGATAGAAGACATGCTTGTAGACCGAGACCTTTGGGAAAGTGTTAATGGAACTAAACCAGCTACAATATCACAAGATGAGTGGGATCTCAAGGATCGGAAGGCTAAGGGTGTCATAAGACTTAGTCTTGCTAATTCTATTTTGTTAAATGTCCACGAGGAGACTACTGTAAAACTACTTTGGAAGAAGTTGGGGGATGTATATCAAGCCAAATCCCTAGTTAATAAAATTTTCCTGAGGAAGAAGTTGTATTCTCTTCGAATGGAGGATGGAGGATCCATTGCTGAACATATGAATACCTTTAACATGCTGGTTGCATAATTGACATCTATTGGTGTGAAGATGGAGGAGGATCGGTGTATGACCCTGTTTTGTTCTCTACTGGACATGGGATCATCTTGTCATGGCTATTGGAAGCACCACATCCACATTCAAAATGGAAGAAGTGGTTTCTTCGCTATTGTCTAAAGAGATGCGGAGAAAGTCTTCTAAGGCAGCCAAAGAGGCCCTTGCAGTTTGTGGAAGACCCAAGGAGAAAGGGAAGAAGAAGGACAAGAAAGCTGAGAAGGGTAGATCCAAATCCCGTGGGAGATCCAAATCTCTTGGAAAGTCCAAGGCTCTTTGTTGGAACTGTGGAAAAACTGGGCATTTATGAAAGGAATGCAAAGAGGAGAAGAAGAAGAAGAAGAAAGCTCCTGATTTAGATTCTGACAAGTCACAAGATGATGGTGATGTTTTCATCACAGCCCTGGCAACCCATGCATCTGATGATGTGTGGCTAATCGACTCTGGTGCATTATTCCACATGACCTCGCATCGAGACTGGTTCACTAAGTATGAGGAGTTCGATGGTGGAAAGGTGTATCTAGGTGATGACTCTCATTTGAAAATTGTTGGTCATGGAAGAGTCTCTATCCAATTCCCTGATGGTTGAGTGAAGGGGATCTCTAGGGTTATGCACATCCCAGGCTTAGCACAGAACCTACTTTCTATAAGTATGTTGAATGATGCAGGTGTGCAGGTTGTCTTTTCGAAAGAAGGATACAAGATGACTAGAGGAGCTATGGTGCTTGCTAAGGGTACTAGGAGAGGTACTCTATTTCAGCTAGAGGCATGCATTTCACAATGCAATAGTTCTTCTGACTCAAGGAAGAGGGCAGCAGTCACTTCATCCCTACCATTTGAATGAGCAGTGAAGAAATTTGTTGTTTCTAGTCTTGATGGTTGTAATCATGCATTGGAAGTTAAACTTCCTACTGAAAAGACAATGTTATGGCATAAGAGATTTGGCCACATTGGTGAGAAGGGTCTATGTACCCTAAAAAATAAGAACCTCATTGAGGGGTTAGATGATTGTAATCTTGAGTTTGACCTTTGCAAACATTGTATTTATGGAAAGCAAAACTGTGTTCAGTTTTACTCAAGTTCCCATAAGTCTTCTGGTGTATTGGACCTTATTCATTCTGATGTGTTTGGTCCTGTTAATGTTCCTTTGTTATCAAAGTCTGTATATTTTGTATCTTTTATAGATGATTAGAGTAGAAGGACATGGATTTATTTTCTCAGAAGCAAATATGAAGTCTATAGCAAGTTTAAGGAGTTTTGAGCCTTTGCTAAAAATTAGACTAGTAAAAAGATTAAATGTTTGAGAACTGACAACGGTGGTGAGTTCTAAGTATTGCAAGGAACTTGGGATTGAAAAATATAAGACAACTCCATACACCCCACAGCAAAATGGAGTTGTAGAGAGGATGAACAGGACACTGATGGAGAAGGCTAGGAGTATGCTTAGTGGAGCTGGCCTAGAACAAAAGTTTTGGGCTAAAGCTGTTGTTACTGCCTGCTATCTGGTAAACAGATCTCCTACATCAGCTCTTGTTGGAAAGATAGCCATGGACGTGTAGTCTAGTAGAAAGCCTTCAATAAGGCATCTTCGTGTTTTTGGTTGTGAAAGCGGTCAAAGTTGGAGAACAAGGTTGTTAAGTGTATCTTCATTAGCTATGGTGTCGGTGTGAAAGGATACAAGCTTTGGGACCCTGTGGCTAAAAAAGTGTTATATAGCAGAAGTGTCATCTTCGGAGAGCTTACACCTTCCATTGTTTTATAACTAGAAGAAAAAATAAAGAAAGAGGATGTTGTTTAGTTTCTTACTACCCCTGAGAAGACTGAACAAAAAGACAATGTTGGACCTGATGACGAGGAGAGCTTTGGCAGCTCTGAAAGCTTAGATGAAGAAGCTAAACCTCAACCTCAGCCATTGAGGAGGTCTATACAGATAAGAAAGCAACTTGAAAGCTTTGGTTTTACATTGCTTGATTCTAGTTGTGTTTATACTTTACTCACTGACAGTGATGAACCTAGAATTGTATCAGAGGCTTTGGACATGAAAGATGCAGGTTCCTGGAAGGAGGCCATGGAGGATGAAATGGCTTCTTTGGAAAAGAATCAAACTTGGGACTTGGTGCCTTTGCTTCCTGGACAGAAAATTGTTGGATGCAAATGGGTGTTCAAGAAGAAAATTGGTGTAGATGACAGTGTTGAGAAGTATAAGGCCAGATTGGTTGCGAAGGGGTATTCACAAGTGGAGGGTATATATTATGGTGAGATATTCTCTCTTGTTGCAAAGTTGACATCCATTCAATTCCTGTTGTCTCTTCCAGTATCTTATGACTTAGAGGTAGAACAGATGGATGTGAAGATAGCTTTCCTTCATGGTGATTTGGAGGAGGAAATCTACATGTCACAGCTAGAGCATTACATGGTGAAAGGTAAAGAAAATTTGGCTTGCAAATTAAAGAAGTCTTTGTATGGTTTGTAGCAATCCCCTACGAGATGGTACTTGAAATTTGATGCCTTTGTGTTGTCAATTAGATTTGTGAGATTGAAATCAGATCACTGTGTGTACTTTAAGTTTGATGGTGATCGTATTCTCATTGTTGCATTGTATGTTGATGATATGTTGCTCATTGGTAAGGGTAAGAATATGATTTCTAATTTCAAATCTCAGTTGTCAGCACAATTTGAAATGAAAGATTTAGGGGTAGCCAGGTACATTCGAGGAATGGAAATCAGAAGAGATAGAGCTAATAGAAAAACTTTGGTTAAGCCAGAGTATGTGAAGTCCGTGTTGGATAGGTTCAGCATGGCAAATTGTAGACCATTGTGTGTTCATGTTTCTCTGGGGACAAAGTTATCTATTAAGGATTGTCCAAAATCTCCTAATGAGGTGGAGGACATGAGCATAGTACCTTATGCTAGTGTTGTTGGCAGTTTGATGTATGCTATGGTCTGCACAAGACTAGACATTGCCCAAGCAGTGGGAGTCCTTAGTCGATTTATGGCTAATCCTAGATGGGTTCATTGGGATGCAGTTAAGTGAGTGTTTAGATATTTGAGGGGTACTTCCTAGTATTCCATTTGCTATCATGGTAATGTTATGGGGCCTCCACATTCTATTGACATTCATGGATTTGTGGATTCAGATTAGGCAGGTGACATTGACAGCAGGAGATCCACCAGTGCTTATGTGTTTACACTATTTAGTGGTGATATTAGTTGGATGAGTAAGAGACAACTTGTTGTTGCTTTGTCCACGACAGAAGTTGAGTATATGGCAGCAACTCATGCTTGTAAGGAAGCCATTTGGGTTAAGAGATTTTGTTCCGATATTGGTGTTGATGCAGGTCAAATCATGATCAGTTGTGACAGTTAGAGTGTAATTTGCCTTGCAAAGAATCTAACTTTCCATGCTAGAACCAAGCACATTGATGTTCAGTTTCACTTCGTGTGAGACATGGTTGAGGATGGAAAGGTAAATTTGGAGAAGGTAGATACTTTGAAGAATGTTGCTAATGCATTGACGAAACCAGTAAGCACAGAGAAGTTATATGGTGTTCAGAGTCTATGGGCCTCTCGGCCTATAGCAGTTAAATCCTGTTATTCCATTGGCTCTTACAAGGTGTTCGACAAGTGGGAGAATATTGGGAATTAAGGTGTCTCAACCTTGTAAATTCCTTACATTATTTATGTTTGTATTTATTATTTAATTGCGTATGTTGTAAATATTTGTAAATTCCAATTTTCATATTGTGGGATGTGGCACGGTGATGTGTCAATCCTACATGGATTATGACAACTTGTAATTTTGCCCTCACATGAGGAGATAGGCATCCCACTTTGTGGTAGGAGCATTTTGCCATGTGTCGGCATCTTCCATGTTGTGTAAGGGAATGTTTGACTGAAACGGTTATGACGGATTCCTATGATGAATCTATCGCATGTAAGAGTCAGAAATAGAAGGTTGTAAGACAGGTGAAGACATGTGTCATGAAGCATCTTTGAAAAAGGCATATTTGGGCACCTCAAGGTGGACTATGACATGTTGTAAGAGAATATGCTATTTATAGCCTATGTATGACAAATTCTCTTATAGCTGTAAGTTGTAACTGCTATGATAGATTCTATGATGGTCATAAGTGTCGTAGGAGCATGTCATAGCCCATTTTGGAAATAGGTGACCCCTTTGGGATGGGAGCTGTGGAAAAGTGTTAGGCACATTCTACAATGTTGACCAAGTGTCCTTAGGCATGGGTTTTGGTCCATGAATCCAAGTTGGGTGCCCATTCCAAGAAAAGTCCAAAATTGCCTTGTATTTTCTATATAAATAGGTGCTTGGAGAGGGAGTCGTATCATAGGTTCTACAGGTACTGTTATTTAATTACGTATGTTGTAAATATTTGTAAATTCCAATTGTCATATTTTGGGATGTGGCACGGTGATGTGTCAATCCTACATGGATTATGACAACTTGTAATTTTGTCCTCACATGAGGAGATAGGCATCCCACTTTGTGGTAGGAGCATTTTGCCATGTGTTGGCATCTTCCATGTTGTGTAAGGGAATGTTTGACTGAAATGGTTATGACGGATTCCTATGACGAATCTATGGCATGTAAGAGTAAAAAATAGAAGGTTGTAAGACAGGTGAAGACATGTGTCATGAAGCATCTTTGAAAAAGGCATATTTGGGCACCTCAAGGTGGACTATGACATGTTGTAAGAGAATATGCTATTTTATAGCCTATATATGAAAAATTCTCTTATAGCTCTAAGTTGTAATTGCTATGATAGATTCTATGATGGTCATAAGTGTCATAGGAGCATCTGTCATAGCCCATTTTGGAAATAGGTGACCCCTTTGGGATGGGAGATATGGAAAAGTGTTAGGCACATTCTACAATGTTGACCAAGTGTCCTTAGGCATGGGTTTTGGTCCATGAATCCAAGTTGGATGCCCATTCCAAGAAAGGTCCAAAATTGCCTTGTATTTTCTATATAAACAGGTGCTTGGAGAGGGAGTCATATCACAGGTTCTGCAGGTACTGTTATGCTGCCGGTTTGACTCCAGGCACGAGTGTTGAAGACCATTGAAACTTACATTGCAAGTGTATTGTAAACATATTTCAGATTTGTTAATACATTGTATAGGTTTCTGAGTGTGGGGTTTTCCACCCGATAAGGGTTTTCCCCACCATAAATCTTTGTCTCTCTTCTTCTATCTACTTTCCAGTTCTTGTGTTTTGTTGCAATATCTCATGTTAATGGTTTAACATTTTTGTAATAGTTAGGATAAAATTGAATTTGCATAGCCCTCTCCTCATTAGATTAGTGTAGGAAGTGATTTCCACACACCTATCTTCCTTTCAGTATTCTTGAGTTTGTATGTTGTATTGTAAGATCTACAAGTTGTGCAGTGTTGTAGGTTGTCTATGATTGCATGTTGCATATATGACTTGTATGTGGGTTGTCTATACCCATAGATGTTTTAGTGTTGATGCATATTCTGGTTTGTGGCTTGGGTTAGTCACATGTTGTATTGTTTTGCTTGACATTATGAGATATAGAGAGATGGTACTACCTGATATAGTCATGATATGGGACCTATGTTTGTTGACTATATGATATAGTTTTGTGGGACTTGATGGGAGTTTGGTGCAGGTACATTGGGTGTTGATCATGGTGTCATAGATATTCTTTATTTGGTTGGGACTTTGGAATGACATGATTGTTTTACAGGTGTAGTTTTGGTGGTATTGGATTGATGTTTAGTTTACAGGTTTTGTTCATCTTCTTGATTTGGAGACTATGGTTTACTTGACCTTTTGGGAGCTATGTCATTACAATGGATTCTTTGATTGTGTTGGGACCATGGATGATCTTCATTTAGGAGATGGTTATCACGATGTTATGGATAGATTGGTTACAAGTTTTAGCGGGAGATTTTAACAATGATGGTTTAATGTTTATGTTGTTGCCATGTATAGCTCGGTATCATGGTTCAATGGGAGCTTTGGCAGGCTATGGTTATCTTCATGTGATTTGGAGATGTTGACATCTTGGTACCATGGACGACTCTTGGAGTCTTTGGCTGAGGTGCTAGTTATGGTTTTTTAGTTTTGACAAATGATCCTTGCTTACAAGATGGTTGGTATTGTGTCATGGTTTACTCTTGATACCAGTTTTGAGTTTTGGCATGATATAGGTTCTCTTGAGACAGGATGTGTGCATTAGTGCATGTGATCTTCCTTTAAGGAGATGATTAGATCTTGATGTCATGATATGTTCCTCGGTTATGTAGACATGTAGTGGGATCTTTGACTATGATCTTGATGGTTCTCTTGGTATTGGGTACATTGGTCATGTGCTTGGGAGCTTCATGATGGTGTGGTTTTGTATTTGGACTTTAGCATGGATTGATCATGGAGATACTCACGGATACTTGGAGACTTAGGTGAAGCTTGAGTTCTCTTGGGATTAGAGACATGTTTTGATATGGTTACTCTTTGATGAGGATTTTAGTAGTAAGATTGCGGAGCCTACACCTTGGTTGGACATGAGTCCTGTTGTGCCTTGCACACATGCCCCATTTTTCCAAATGGAGACCCCCTCTTTTGCTTTAGCTTAGAGTCTTTGAGAACATCCAAAGAGCTGAGGCTGTAGAGGCTATAAATCCACCATTCATAGTTGATCACAGTCAAAAGGGCAGTCTGCATATGGAAAAAATTCAAGTTGTCCATCAAAATACATACCAAAATGAGAATGATGATGATAGGAAGTGCATGTGGTCTATGGGTCACCCAATTAAGAAGTATACAGTCCCTGACTGGTTAAAACCTAGTTTTCATTCCCTGGACCTGCCAGCATGGTTGAAGCCTAGTCTTCAGCTACAGGACAATGAATAGAGCAATGCACAAGATTAGATTTCTTCTACTAAGGATGTTGACAAGATAAATGAAGAATCAACCCTCATGAACAGTAATGTTGAATATGCAGATCAATAATCAAATGTTTCACAGACATCAGGTCCTAAGACTAAATTTGCTGCTACAGAGGTGCAGAACAATAGTTCCTTGCAAGTGGCTGACGATTTTGAGTTTGAACAATAGTTATATCAGATCAGATGTGGACAAGAACAAGAAGAAATTAGTCCTCTAAATGAAGAACTATCATGGACAACAATGCAGAAAATAGTTCCAGTTGTCACACCTGAGCCACAATTAGATTATTTGATGAAAAGTGATCGAGCTCCTGAGTATATCAGTACAGTGCATCACAAAGATTAGTCATATCAGCCCAATACATTTGTTGCAGTTACTCCCATAGAGTTTTTAGTTGTGTCTAATAGACAAAATTTGGATGATATATCATTACAAGGTGACATTGACATTAAGGATCCAGTCATAGAGGACGCAAGAGACTTTATTGCTGCTAAAGACTATGAACTTACAGTCTAATATCAAACACTAGCTGAAACAGGAAGATTGTTGATTAATGCAGAAGAAATTTTTTCAGAACATACGGTTGATTTTGATGAAGTAGATTAGAGTTTATCATTTGTTCCCCATGCTGATCCTATTTACACTTGCATAGAAGAAGATCCACACATGGTTGATGTTGACCTACTGATGACAGATGAGAACATAAGTTTGTAATCTGAGAATAAAAATCAAACATTCATGCAAAGTAATGTCTTAGAAGATTTTTCATGTCAATCACTTAATCACATCATCGAGTTGGTGTCAACAATGAGCAAAGATATGCTGCTGCACAGAAATGCACCGCATATGTCAGATTTTGCTTTAGCCACTTCATGCAGAGTTCATCTGAATGATCCACATTCTGAAGAAGGTTGTCCAGACTTCTTGTTTGCTTGGGAGATTGTTGCAGCATTCAGTTCTCCAGAGGTATTTGATGCACAAGATATGACCCTCCATGAGCTGAAATCCCTTGAAGATGAGAAGGTATTTGGTACAATGCAACAAGGTGATGAACTTGCATCTCTGATTGATGGTACTGCAAATCAGGTTGTATCTTCCCTCTCTCCACTCAGTTTTAATAGTTTCAGTTATCAATTTGATTATGGTGATTTAGGTAAGACAACTTGCATATGGATTGACCATGGCCCTAATGAGCTGCCCTAATTGCTAATTCTGCATGATTGGTACCATGAGCATGAACCTAGCCTACCCATACCCTACTGTTTAGAGTACAAAGATGAATTTGCCAGACTTAGGATATTGACCTACACCTTGTTACTCATACATGTCCTAATAAATAAATCATGAGGAAGTGTAAATACCTGTTGTCCAAGGTCTTTGTACATAGTCTTGCTTATTTTTAGTTAGGTTTTGGTAGTTTCTTGTTGTTCTAGTTTAATTTCTACTTCTGTTTCTATTTTTCCTTAGTTAGTTATTAGTTGTTTCTTTTTGTTTTCTGTTTTCTTTGGTTAGAGTAGTTTGCTTTGTTTAGGTTAGAATTTGAGAAAGAAGCTTGAAGAAGAGTGAAGAATCTTGTTTTGAGATAGAGCCAAGTCTTCAAGTAATCTTGAGAATAATTGTATAGATACCTTTTTGAACCAAAGTGCTTGTATAGATGCCTTTGAACAATCTGAATAGTGAGCTCCTTTAGAGCCAAGAGAAGTGGATTGATGGTTCTAGTGCTGCTAAGGTAGATATTGAACTTGTTTCATCAAAGAAACCATAACCACAAATGGATTTCCCATCATTGGGATCATCTCCTAAATTTGAATTAGTATATTCATAGAAAAAGATACAAATTGCATATTGCATAAAATTGTGGATCAAATGAATCCAAATTTAAGTCATAAATCCAATAAGGAAAAAGTTACCATAGCTAATTTAATGTAGATAAAATAACCTTAAGTCTTGAGTAAGAGTGCTAGTGAAACATTGTAGCACAAATCATGGCTTATAGCCCAAATTATAAAATGTAAAAAGTTCTAGGTTTCCTCTCACTACATCATTTGTTGTATTGTAAAGGGAAAATGTATCAAGTTTAATAATAATGGACTTTGAAAATTAGTCCTAAAGATCATAGTGCCTTCATTTTAAGTTTCAATATCAAGGACTTTGAAAAATAGTCCTATAGATGGTTTTAAAACCATAGTGCCTTCATAAAAAATTTTAATATCAAAGGACTTTGAAAAATAGTCTGAAAAATGGTATAAAAACCATATTGCCTTCAATAGAATTTTAAGAACTTGATCCCCAACGATCAGTTCATCATAAAAATGTAAGTGCATACCATCAAAGTGGATGGAAATATTTTCCACAGGGCCCAAAAAAAACTCCAATGAGACTTGATAAAATATATAATTCATTATAGATAAGGCTCCCTATGCAACATTATTGCAAATGCGTCTAGCACATAAAATATATAAAGGCTCCATTGAGACTTGATAAAGCATTTAATTTGTAATATATAGATGGAATAAGTCCATCAAGAAGGCAAATGCTCTAATGAGCTTAGAATTTTTCAAAAATATAAATGGATTAAATCCATAAGAAGACAAATTTACCAATATGGCACAATATCAGATTAATGAGGCACAATAAAATATTAGATACCCTTTATCAAAACAACATGATTATAGTTGAGAAGAAAACTCTAGAGTTGTTTTAAATATTGTGATAAATCAAGACTTAAGTAGAAAAATTAGAATGATAATTTGATAGATAGAATATGATAATTTGATAGAAATTGTGTTGAAAGTGAAGTGGCACAAATGAGGCCAATTTTAAAAATTAAAGGATAAGTAGAATATTCCATAGTAATGGATTATCAAGTACAATAATTACAAGACCATATTCATGCATTCCAGACTACATGAATATCTCCTTTTCAAATAGATTAGTTATAGAACACATGTACAAGGTTATTGGGTTGATCAAGTCCAATAACAAAGTAAATTGATATAAAGAATGAAATAAATAGATGTACACAAGAAAAAAAATATTATGAGCCATTCCCTAAAGTATGATGCTTGGGCATCTATTGATATTTGATATTGATGGATTGTGCATCGAATGGAAGAGAAAAGAATTACCACAAATTTGTAATATAGAAAATGGTTTTGATTTGTCTTAAAGGGTTGACTCTCCCCCTGTAAAATTTGACATGTCCCGAGGTTTAATCCTAGAGGAACCTTTATTACATTCAAAAAAATTTGTGTTATTCACCAACTTGGTCCAAACATAGTGTTATGTTAAATAAATCTAGGTAATTGTGATAAATTATTAGTGTAACAAAATCACATTAGGAAATGCTATAATTATTTTGAGTATAGAACACTACACAAATCAAATTTAATTTAGGAATAAGAGTAGACAAATTGCAAAATGTTTGGAAAAGAAACCTATTTAGGTCTTTACAGAATTAAAAACATAACAATTTTTTTGAAGAAAAACCTAATGAATTTTTTTTAAAAAAAACCCTAATTAAAAAAAAGCAAAGTTTCTTGAAAAATTAAATAAATGAGAGGCAAGATATGTTTTTTTGAAAAAAAACATAAGTTGATAACTAAAAAAAGGCAAAATATCTTTAAAAAACATGAATTTTAGATATGCCTCATGAAAAGGCAAATTTAAAATAAAATAAAAAAAAACCTAATTAGTTGAATAAAAGGCAAATTTTTATTTAAAAAACTAACCAAAAAAAAATTGAATAGATACACTAGATATAAAAAATCACACTAATAATGATTTGATATAAATCACATTTTAAAAAAACTATAAGTAAAACATTAAAAAAACTTTTTATTTTTATTTTTTTAAAGGTTTTGAAATTACAACCATATAAATTTAAAAAAAAAAGAATTATTACTAAAAAACGAAAAAAGAAACTTTTTGGTTATAAAAAAGCAAAAAGCAAAAGAAAAGGGTTTTTTTTTTTTGTTTAAATGTGTAGGAGGTGGTGGAGGGTTGAACAGAGGGCGGCAGAGGCAACAGAGGCGACAAAGGAGGATGACAAGGGCCGAGAGGCGGATAGTGAGGGGTCGGTTGAGCAACGAGAGGAGCTCAGCGGGCTGCAAGTAGCTACTGGGGGTGCCAACGGTGGCCGGTGGTGGGAGAACAGCAGGGCACAGGATCTGAGCTCCCCGCAGGCCTTTAGTCATTGAAACAAAATTAAAAATTGTTTAGTATTTAATTTTTGTTTGGAATTTTTTAAAGTAATTTTTTTTTACTTGTGATCATTTTTTTTCAAATGTCCTTATACTGCTCAAGTCTAGAATCTATTTTTGGGGAATATTGTGGATTGGTCTGTTTGTAATTCAATGGAAAGAATTAGAATTTTACTTTATTTTATTTTTGACTTTGATACAAAATATAATCTTTTTTGGCTGGTTTTGACAACTGACATTTTATGGGCATTGTGGAAAAAGAGAAATGAGGATCATTTCCAAGACAAACCAAGATTACTTACTGGGTCTAATATGAGACTCACACAAATTGATTTATATGTATAGGTGGATGTTGCAGTGGAAAAACAACTAAAGACTATGGCCAAGGAGATTGAATATGAGGATCTTTTGGGGCCTATGGTAGCTGATGATTTTGTAGAATGGGGTTTCCATGATTTTAATATGACCTGCCATTCCTTCAATGAGAAAATGGAGCTTCTGCATCAGGAATTTAGCAAATTGGTCATTACAGGGAAGGCGATGGTGGCAGATCAAAAGGTTTCTGCTATCTCACAGGACACTCGGCCCATTTTAGAGAACCATAAGTTATATGATAATGAAGATGGTAGTCTGCACTTTGAAACTAATCTTGACACAAAGACTGCATCTATGGAATTCTGTGAGGCTACTCCTTTGTCACAATATGATCCTACTGAGGCTTTTGAAGAACTGGATGATGCAGATTAGGTCTCCTTAGTATTGTCATAACAGTCATAAAGTTTGTTATACGCAGCTCCTAGACATATGATGTGATATGATATTATAATCTTATGTAGTATGTTGTAACTGGTCCAGAAATCTTTTTTTGGTGGCCCCCTTGGCCACATATATGTATAGTTTCTACTCCTTTTTTGGTAATATTATTGTACTATCTTCAATCCAAAAAAGAAAAGTAAAATTTTTAATTTCGTTTATTATTTTTTGAAGATTTAAAGAAAGGGCCGAGGCCCTTAGGGCCTATGAAGCCTTTAAAAAAAATTGCAATAATTTTTTTTAGAGTGTTTAATTTTAAATAAAAAAATTATTATTTTGTAATAGTTTGAAAGAAAAAACTTTGTAAATTTTAAAAGAGGCTATAGAATTTTTTTTAAAATTTGCAATTTTTTTTTTAAATTTTGATTTATAATCTGTAAACAAATGTATAATTTAAAAAAAAAATTGTAGCATGGAAAAAAAACTAAAATTTTTAAAAGAGAATATAATTTTTTTTCAGAGATCTTAAATTTCTTTTTACAAACTATGTCATTTTTTTGTAAAAAAAAAATTAGAAATGCTATAGAAGCATGTAAAAAATTTCCCAAACAGAGAGAAAAAAAATGTTTTTTTTTTTTAAAACTAGATTTTGATTTGCATGCAAAAAAAAAAAATCTAAACTTAGATTTTTTTTATATAAACCCTAGATTAGATTTGAAAAAAAAACACAAAAAACTATATATAATTTTGCAGAGAGTTTCTTCTCTTCTCTTCTCTCAAGCTCCTGTTAAAGAAAGTTTTCAAGGTGTATCCACTCACAAAAAATGGCAGAACCTTCAACAATGGAGACCAAGATTATAAAACATGTGAAGTAAATAAATAAATGATAAGAGTAATTTACCAGCTTGCACCAATGGAGACCAAGATTATGAAGGGGGAAAAACAAAGAAAAACCCCTTGTGTTATGCAAATGGCATGAAGCCTAATAAAGATTACAAAGAGAGAGAAATGTTTTCTATGAGTGAAATGAGAAGAAATGAAGAAGAAGAATAAGGAAGAAGGATTCCAAAATACTTCAAGGAGAGGAGGAGACACCTCTTAAATAGAGGTGAGCAAGGGAGTTATCTGTAACTCCCATATGCCATCTTGCATAAGGTGTGTGCCACTTGTTTCCTCTTAAGGAGGAATCTATAGAAGTAGATTATTCCTACAGGAGGAATAAAAGAGGTGAATTATCCGTACATGTGTGGGGATAATACACCAAATAAAATAATAAAATACAAATAAAATATCTTTACTAAGTAAAGAATAATAATCTTCACTAAGTAAAGATTAATTTCTAACATTATTGCTACTACAGACTATGAACTTACAATCCAACATCAAACACCAGCTGAAATAGGAATATTGTGGATTAATGCAGAAGAAATTTTTCAGAACATATAGCTGATTTTGATGAAGTAGATTGGAGTTTATCATTTGTTCCCCGTGCTGATCCTGTTTACACTTGCATAGAAGAAGATCCACACATGGTTGATGCTAACCTACTGATGACAGATGAGAATATAAGTTTGCAATTTGAGAATAAAAATCAAACATTCATGCAGAGTAATGGCTTGGAAGCTTTTTCATGTCAATCACTTGATCACATCATCGAGTTGGTGTCAACAATGAGCAATGATATGTTGTTGCATAGAAATTCACCGCATATGTCAGATTTTGCTTTAGCCACTTCATACAGAGTTCATCCGAATGATCCACATTCTAAAGAAGGTTGTCCAGACTTCTTGTTTGCTTGGGAGATTGTTGCAGTATTTAGTGCTCCAGAGGTATTTGATGCACAAGATATGACCATCCACGAGTTGAAATCCCCTGAAGATGAGAAGGTATTTGGTATAATCCAACAAGGTGATGAACTTGCATCTCTGATAGATGGTACTGCAAATCAGGTTGTATCTTCCCTCTCTCCACTCAGTTTTAATAGTTTCAGTTATCAATTTGATTATGGTGCTTTAGGTAAGACAACTTGCATATGGATTGACGATGGCCCTAATGAGCTGCCCCAATTGTTGATTCTGCATGATTGGTACCCTGAGCATGAACCTAGCTTACCCATACCCTACTATTTAGAGTACAAAGATGAATTTGTCAGACTTCGGACATTGACCTGTACCTTGTTACTCATACATGTCCTAAGAAATAAATCACGAGGAAGTGTAAATACCTGTTGTCCAAGGTCTTTGTACATAGTCTTGCTTGTTTTTAGTTAGGTTTTGGTAGTTTCTTGTTGTTCTAGTTTAATTTCTACTTCTATTGCTGCTTTTCCTTAGTTAGTTATTAGTTGTTTCTTTATGTTTTCTATTTGCTTTGGTTAGAGTAGTTTGCTTTGTTTAGGTTAGTTTCCTTTGCTTGCATTGCTTTTGCTTTTTGCACTTGCTTTTTTGGGGTTCTTCATTTCTTCAATGTGGTGGCAGTTGTGTAGTCCTCCAAGAGGCCCTCTTTGGGTAAATAATCTAGAGGATTTCTTTAAGAAGCTTTGGTTTTCTATTCCGGTCTTCTTTTGGGTTATATTGTTACTCTTGGAAGGTATGATGCTTGTTCATGGGAAAGGAGTCATTAGTTTGGTCCAATTGAAGTATTTTCTAGTCATATATCTTTCACACCTTAAATAATCCTGAAGCACCTAAGTGAGTCTTGATGATCTTACATTAAGTGAAAAATCTAAGGTCCACCTCTGCTGCCATCGGGAGTCCACACCCAGCTAGCTGAGTTATCAATGTAACTAGTATTGTTAAAAGCATGTGTTGCAAGGGTAGCAGTACTGCATTGTACTCTACCACATCTAAGATTAATGGAATATCAAGAAATTATGAAAGGAAAATAAAATTAGCAAATCACAATCACACACTATAACTCAGTTAGATGGACAATCAAGTAACCTCTACCGGGGCTATGGACGCCTGACCGGTAGTAGGGATATGCTTGAGTGGAATTTCAAGACAAACCCGTCGGGGCTATAGACGCTCGCTGGCAGCAAGGCAATGTCCAAGTAGTTCATGAGGTGTGTACTAATCACGTAGCTTAATGTGAAGGAGCTTAGATGATCTTAGTTGCTGATGGATGGGAATCAATACAAATGCACACACTCAAACTTTCAGGATATGGATAGTTGTGCTAGGTTAGTGGTCTCTGCTTCTTTGATATTATATATGCAGTCTAGTCTAATATGTGGGAAACACAGAGATTCTGGGTTTGAAACTGAAGTTTATCTTGAAATGCTCTGAAGCATTTCCTCAGTAGAGTCACCATTTGTTGTGCCTTGCACACATGCCCCATTTTTCCAAATGGAGACCCCCTCTTTTACTTTGGCTTAGAGTCTCAGTATTTCCTCTTTATGATGATGGGAAAGTGAATTTGTGCTTAGAGTGCATGATTTGTTACAGATTTGAGTATTTTGCATGTTTTGAGTGATTTCATGTCATTTGGAGGTGTCTTGGGTGGTCTTGTGCTTAAAAAATAGCCATTTGTTGCCTTCGGCACTGAAATTGGGTGTTACTGCACTTTGCTCTAAAATCCCATGTCACTGGATATTGCACTTGAAATTGCTTCTACAGGATGTGTCATGTTGAAATTCCTAGTTTCTAGATCTTAGAGTTGCAAAATCATGTCAAATTCGACAAGATTTCACTAAGGGGTTCATATACTTTCATCCTATCACATGGTCCTGAAGCCCTGATTTGGCTAAGTCCAAAACGCTGAAAATCCTAAAAAATGGCTAAGTCTGAAATCTGGTCAAACCTCAAAATTCTAGAATCTACCTATTATTACCTTTCCATTCACCCTTATTCAATTTTTCTTAATCCTTCCCTAAGCAAAAGGTCGATCTACCATTTTCCCTTATTGGTCAATATGTTTACTCCTTAGGTTGGCTCCTTGTTTTTAAAAATCATTCACCTATCGTCTTATGTGCAAAATAATTGTAGTATTGATCCTTCGAACTTGAACCTTTTCAAAAAATTCAATGGTTCAAAGGTTCAATGGTTCAATGTTTCTAGAGAAGTCATTCACCCTTGGTCCCCTTACGTAACTCAATTTTTATCTTTGAACCTCCCGATTGAACCTCATATCGGATTTCAAAAGTTCAAAGGTTCAAAGGTTCAATGTTCAATGTTCATCATGAAATGTTCCGTAACAAATGTACCCACATAATTAGTCTCACTTTTCCTAAAGTCTTCTTTAAGTCAAAATTGCGGGAGATTTTAAAGGAGAAAATCATTTAGAGGGAAATATATTCGGAACATCTTATGAAATGGAAAGATTTAACTTTCAAGAGGTTATGGGTAATGATTACACATCAAGGTCATGTGCGAGAACTACTTACAATTAATGCATTTGTCAAAATTTATGTCTTATCAAGCAAATTCAACGCGAATTAATTGATCCAGTAATTATTCAACCAGATTTTATGCCTTTTATCGAGAAAGAATGGGCTAATTTTAGCAGTAAAACATACAGGGTGATACAAAAGGGAAATAGCATTGGAGGTAAAAGATTTTTCTTGCCCAGTTTAACAGTGATTTCAGATCCGTTGAAGGTGAGTTTGACTTTTCTTATAGCTGTTCCCATTACTTTGTTGAAAAAGAGAATCATTTTGAGTTTCTGGTATTTTTAAAGCAGTTCAAAGCATTTTCCATTCTATTTATCCAAACTGTAGTCATGAAAGCTGCCTGCCTTGGTTTTGAACATGGTTCTAGTCTTGTTTGTTCTCTTCCTGAATATGGAGATACCTTTTTAGCTCATTATGATTTAGAGGATTTTAAGGAAAGGGATAAAAATCCTATGTCTACCCCTATGATGGAAAGGATAGTGGAAAGTGGTTTAATCGAAGTTGCAGCTTTTCCTATGGTGGTGCAATGCCCTGAGTTAGTTCTCAAATGCATGAGAAAATATGACCCTCAAAATAGATGCATTAGAGCTTCTGATGGAAATGTGTTATTGCCTATTAATAGACAAACCCTAATGGTTGTAATGAAAATCCCACCTAAGGAGCCATACTCTGATCTTGACATTACTTCCTCTTATAGTTATTTTTCATTGAAGAAAGCAAATTACAAGAGTGTAATTACAAGGAATTGGCTATTAAAATTCCAAAAGGGAGGTTCGAGGCTGCCCAGATCACTAACAAGGGAACATATGATACTAGAAATAAAAGATATCACGGTGTTATTACACAGGTTAAAAGGTAGTTCTCAAGCATTCTATTGGGAGAATTGGATGTATTTCTTTATTCAAGTGATCCTTTAAGGAGAACAATATCTGGATTGGGCAGAAATCATAGCTGAATGTTTACATCAGGGTTTGAGTAATTAGCTAAGAAATAAAGACTTTTACATGTCCTCATATCTCTTTTACTGCCTGGCATCCACAAGGGACTAGAGAGGATTGCATCATGCATCATTAGTTGAAGATATAAGAATTTATGATTATTACTCTCATTTACAATTGCAAAAGTGTTATGAAAATTATGGAAGAGTTAATGATGTTTTCACCGGTAGGATGGTTTATGAATTGACAGGCAATATTAATAAAAGGATGTCTAATGAATCCATGCCAATTAATTAGCATTTATGGTAGCTTCTTCATTCAGTTTGCCAGATTCACTTACATCAGAGTTGGCAGTTTTGAAGGTGAGCCTGTGAAACTACCTAGATATGTCTTTGACCGCTTCGTATTAATCAAAGTTTGCAGGCAGTTAGCTCATATAAATTTAAGAAATTTCAATGAAAAGAGAGTCTAGTATATCTTTCCCTATTGAACTTGGTCACTATTCATGTCAATTAGTTTCTAATGCTTTAAAGCTAGAGGTGGGCCTAAAGAAGTTCAATTTTCAATATTATAATGCCAGACCCAAGTTCGATAGCAAAGGTTTTGCTAGAGACAATTTAGATTTTGGAGAGGGATTTTCACACATTCCCCAAATAGAGGACTATTGGGAAGATTGCCCAGATGAATTTTAAGTTAGAAAAAGGCTTTGGTGCAGATTTTCCTTAGGGCAAATAGTCACCCTTAACCTGAAAATGAATATTACTGGAATAATAGACGATGAGGAACAGGTGATTGATTCTCATTTTGAACAAGTAAAATGGCTGCCTATTCCAGAAGTTGATTGGAATAGAGATGAAAAGGATCGGATCAAAGTTAAAACCCTCCGCATAATAAGAAGAACTAAAAAATGGCTAAGAGAACAGAGATTGAAAAAGGTTCAAAATGAAGATTCCCAATGATGTGCACCCATTGATGAATCACAATCTTCTATAAGCTCTTCTAATCATCTTATTAATATTTGTGATGTAGGTACTCCAAAGTCAAAAATTGAAAAGGGTTGTCACCAAAAAGTCTAAGAAAACCCTTGTGACTATTCTGCCTTCTCGCACCACCAGGTCAAGAACTAAGAGTAGGAAGAAGGAAATTTCAGAAAGAATAGTTGTGGACCTAAACACTGAAGAAGATTCAGAATAAATAATGAGTGATAAAGGGTTTTATTCACCAATTGCAGAAGAAATCAATACGAACCAACAGGTAGAGATTGATTTGAATTCCACCAATCTAATGATATTACCAAATGTGCCTTCTGAATAGCTTACTCCTGATAAAGAGATTCCAGTCACTACGCTTAGATGGTTGGAAAATTCAATTAATGATAAAAGGAAAATAGTTCCATTTTCTTTACCATTGGAAGATATGGTTAGCAAATGTCTGGGAAAGGCTCCAAAATCTAAAAAGCTAAAAACCACTTCCAGGGTGGACGTTGATCCCAATACAGGAAATTGGAGTGCAGAGATAGCTCAGCCAATAGCTGATGAAGAAGTTCAGGACCCCACAATCTAGGATTTTGTAGTAGAAAGAATAGATCTTGGAATTGCATCGTGTGCTACAGACGTGCACCATCTCGAGGCATCTACTAAAAAGATAGTTAGTTGTACATGGAAAGATGAAAAGGATAAAAGGGAGTTGAATCAAGCATTACGATCAATGGTAGAGTATATTAATGCCATTCACAATCCAGATTCACAACCTGTTTCTCAATTACCTCTGTCTTTTGATCCAAAATCTCCAGTTAATCAGAAAATGCTTGATCAAATACATAGGAACAAGATGGTAACCAAAGTGTTTGATGACTGGCTGGATGGTATCATCCAAAAGGGTACATAATATATTAATGAGTTGAAAGGTATATATGATGAAACCATGGCTACTATTGAAGATTTAAAAATACATAATGCCTCGTGGGAAAAGGATGAAGCAAAATGGATGAGTGTTATAAATCAAATAGTTGAAATTCAAAAGTATGGGGTGGCAAAGTTTCTACAGAAAAGAACATAACAAGCCTGAACAACAATATGCTATATGTAAGCAGGAGAAACATTGAATGGATAAACTCAGTGTCAAGACAAGGACGAATGGAGTTTACAAAGATGATTAAAGAGATAACTGAGTTTACTCAGTCTTTACAATATGATTTAGAATGTATCGATGTGAAGTACATAAAAGATGATGGTGAGCCAGAAAGGGCTATTGATACTGTTGTACAATCCTTCAAAGAGAAAATTAGTTTTGTCAAAGAAAATGATAACTTGATAATTGATGATTTCTCCCGGATATCAAAAGTGGAATCACTACTTCACCTTTGCGTCGATGCACTCCCAGAGCATGCAAAAAAAGTAGCGAGCATTCGAAAAGAAAAGGATGTTTGGAAGGCACGAGTTAAAGATATTGGCATCCCTAATTTCCCAAAAATTTAGGAGTTTGTTGTCACATGTACTAGGAATGGAAGACGCAACGTGTCTCTTCAGCAGAACAAAGCAAATCTGGAGATTCCAATGTGCTGCCCTGGTCATGATCATGCTTACATAATCTTTTTATTCAGTTATTTAGTTGGGGAACTATGTTTTAAAAAAAACTTTATCTTTCAATCAGTTTTCAAGGAACTAAATCCTTCTATGGGTCAGATTTTGTTTTAACTCTAGGTTTAAAGAATAGATAATTAGGGTAAACTATATATATGTTTTTGGTTTTTAAAACTGGGAGATAGAAAAAGGGAGACAAGGAATTTTGGCTAAACTTGGATGTTTACAATATATGTGATGTTTGAAAATTTTCATTTGTGAATGAGAGGAAGAAATGATTGCTATAGACTTAAATCTGTGTGTTTAAGTGCATGAAATTGAGTTTCTGTGCGAGCTCTTCTTTTATGTGGTAATTATTCTTTCACTGGCTAACTCATCACATATGTTTTATCATTTACTGGTTCAATGATACATGCATATATTTACATATATCTAGTTATTGTTGAAGATAGAATTTGTGCGTTCTATCACTGAATGATGTTATATGAAAGAAAAGATATCGCATTCATTACATAGTGATGTGTGAATGTTAGTTTTCCTTAAATACTTTCTGGTTAAAAGTGTATTTAGATGATTAGGATAGTTCAAATTCATTGAAGATTTAAAAGGGAGTTGTACCTTAATTCAGAGGGGAATTATTTCTGATAGTTCACCTAATTGTTGTTTAATTTATTTGCTCTGAAAAAGAAAGGGTTATAGAGTCAGAACAAAAATATTTTTAGACCAAGACAAATATGTTAACCAATAGTTTTTGGTGACTCTGCTAGGGAATCGAGTCATTTGTTTAAAGATTAGTCACCCTAATATGAAGCAACGATGGTGCTTCCTCATGAAAATATAATTCCTATTCTATAGCCTAATCTTGGTTTTCAAGACAAACAGGAAGACATAATTGGTCAGTTAATTACTCTTGCATGGCACACTCGCCGAAATATTGATGATTATAGAAAAGCAAGTCGAGTATTAAAAAAGGAAGAAGAATTGGCAGATAATTTGAGATTGTTGTTACTCAGACAAAGAAGGAGGCAAGCTGAAAACACAATTATAAATCAAGCCCTGAAGTCCTAAGAGGTCAAGAACAGCCTAGAAACTAATAACTAGTTATCTAGTTACAGTTTAATAAAATAGAGTTCAGAAGATACACAAGATCTTTGAGGAGAGAGGGAGTTGAAGATCCTACTTTTCAAATGCTGCAAAGTCTAAATTTTCCTTATATTCCTACTCCAATTAGAAGAGCTAGAAGTAGACCTCCTAGCCCTCCTAAACCCTCTACTTCCTCTTTCTGCCAAGCCTTAACTCTTTCTAGCACTGTCATTCCCTCTGCTATAAGCTTTCTACCAATGGCCCAACCTTGGGGAGCAGCTATAGGGCCTCTAAATTTAGGGGCTAACCTGAATCCTCTGCCTAAAAATGTAAGAGAAAACTTACCCAAGTTTAATGGAGATGGAAAACAATCACCAGATGAGCATCTGAATGCCTTTGCTGTAGCATGTGGTGTGTTAAGTGTCCAACATCAAGATGTAGCCATAAGGCTTTTTGTGCAAACTCTAACCGATACTATAGCAGAATGGTTTTATCATCTATCTGACTCTTCAATTACAAACTAGAATGATATGAAAACTGCATTCAAAAACAAATTCAAAAGCGCAGAAGATGAACATTCTCTTCTTGGTCAATTGACTCAGCTCAAGAAAGAAATACATGAGCCTATGAGGGAATTTATAGCCAAATTCAATAGAATTGTGCACAAAATCCCAAATGATAAAAGGCCAACTCCTGAGAATCAGAAATGTTTCTTTATCAATTCTATGCCTCCTGATATTAGTTTTCATCTTAGAAGAGGTGCAGTTGCCGACTTAGCAAACACACAAAACTTGGCAGTTGGGTTAGAAGATGATCTTATTATGGCTGGAAAATGGAAGAAAGAAGTCCAAGTACGTAATGCTCATCCCTCATCCTCTAAAGATCCTGTGGTTCAAAGATTAGTAAATGATATGATTACTTTAAAAAGACAATTGCCCAAGGTTGGTACTTCATTTCAACAACCATATCAAGATGTCAGCAGAAGAAATTTTAATCAACAGACAAATACTAGTAAGACATTGCAACTTACATCAGCACAACCAAGGTTAGCTATTGAAGCTCCTTCTGGAAGAGGGAATATGTGTTCCTTTCATTTGACTACTGATCATGATAGAAATTCTTGTCCGGAGATGCTTAGATATGCTCAAATGGCCGCTACTAAAGATGTATTAGGAGAAATTACCGAAGAAGAAAGGAACTCTAAGGAACCTGGTGACTCTGAAATACACTTCCTAGAATATGAATCAGATTCAGAAAGAGGAGGTGAAATATTGGTTATTCTTGAAGATCCTTCATGTGCGGTGCTTACCAGAAGTCAGAAGAATCTGAGATTTCCTAATGCTCAAGAAGTGCCTGTTAAAGGTAAAGAGCCTCTTACTAGAACCCCTGATACTAGTTTGAAGACTCAAGAAGTTAAATTATTACAAAGGAATGATAGTGAAACTTCTTTTGATATTATAGAATTTTGTAAGTTTTCGAGGATTCAAATATCCCCTACCGAATACCTTAAGTTGAATCCCAAAGAACTTGATAAATTGGTTAAATATGTCAAAGGTGATCCTTCACAAATTGAGCACGATAGTCAACAAAGTATTAATGCTGAGTCCCCAATTGCCCAGTTATTTGCTTCTCCACCTGAATCACCTATATACACTCCTAGAATGGCCGACAATTCATCTAATGATACTTCTTATGTGGTTGATATGAAGCCCAACCCATTTTATGTTTCTTTATTTATAAATGGTCATAAACTTAGTAATTTTCTTATAGACTCAGGTGCTTCTGATAATATTATGCCCTCTTCTATAGCCAAAGCCCTAGGCCTATCCCTTACAAAAACATTTGGTAGGTGTTACTCTATGGATGGAAAACAGATTGCTTTGCTCAGACAAATTAAAGATGCATGGGTTGCTCTTGCAGCCTACTCTGATAAAAGAGTGAAGTTGACTATCTTGGTGGCAAATATTCCCGCTAGTTATGGGATGCTATTGAACAGAACTTTTTGCAAAGATTTAGGTGGGGAGATCAAATTGGATTGGTCAGAAGCTACAATTTTGGTGGAAAATGGAAAGTAAAACTAGAACCTAAAGCTAAATGCAAGTTTACTATGTACCCTTCTGATGATCCTAAATCTCATATTCTATTTAAAGAATGTGAATTCGGTAATTATTTTCTCTCTTCTGAAGACATGAAGGAAGAACCTGTTCTAAAATCAGTTCATTCAGATGATCTATGGACCATGGAATTTGATGGAAGGGTTGCTACCATTGGCTCAGGAGCAGGGGTTGTTTTGATCTCACCTGAAGGTAAAAATTTTCCTTATTCTTTCAAGTTAGAATTTAAAAATACTAATAACACTATAGAGTACGAGGCCCTATTGCTTGGGTTAAATGAAGCCAAAGGAAAAGGTATAAAGATGCTCAGAGCAAAAGGAGATGTTGAATTGATTGTTAAACAGGTGAGAAGCATTTTTACAATTAAAAATGAAAGATTGAGACATTACAGGAACAAAGTTTGGGACGAAATAAAATACTTTGATGCTTTTTCTATTGAGGCAATCCCAAGAGATTAGAACACACGGGTAGATTCTCTAGCAGTATCAGCTTCTCTTCTTCTCCCACACCCTAATTTCAAAAAGAATTCATATAGAATAGAGTTGATCTACCGTCCTAATGTCCCAAATAATGTTGAAAATTGGCAAGTTTTTGAGAATGATCGACTGATTAGAAACTTCTTGGAGAATGCTGAGATGTTCTTGGGGACTTATTTTGAAGGTTCTGAAGCAGAATGTAAAGAATTCGGTCCTGATCCAGGGATCAATTTAAAGGATGATGTAATTTAGTTAAAAGGAAAGAAAATTCCTAGAGGACTGGTCTCTCTTGAACATTTGTTCAGTCGACAAGATGAATATATCAAGGACAAACTTGCTCAGACTCCCGACAAATTGGGAGATTGTGAAAAAGTAAACATCAGGAGTAAAACTGATCCTAAATGGGTTTCTATTGGTAGGTGTTGCTCGCTAGAGGAGAAATACAAGTTGATTAATTTGTTGACTAGATATAGGGATGTCTTTGCTTGGTGTTATGACGACCTAAAGGATTTTAGAGGTGGACAATTCCAACACCATATTCCTTTAAAAACAAATGCAATTCCATTCAGGCAGAAATTAAGAAAATACAACCCAAAGGTTGCTGAGGCTATCTATAAGGAGGTCGACAAAATGTTGAAGGCTAGGATTATTTATCTGATTCATCACTCTACCTGGGTGGTGAACATTGTCTCGGTACGCAAAAAAAATGGAGAAATAAGAATTTGTGTTGATTTTAGGAATCTGAACCAAGCCAATTTGAAAGATAATTATGCCTTACCCGTGATGGATCACATTTTACAAATAGTTGCTGGATCAGAGATGATGTCCATGTTAGATGGGTTCTCAAGTTATAATCAAATAAGCGTGGTTGCAGATGATCAACATAAAACTGCTTTCACTACACCATGGGGAACTTTTGCTTATAACTGTATGCCCTTTGGTTTGATTAACATTGGTGCAACTTTTCAATAGGCAATGAATTCATCCTTTAAAGATCTGAAAGATAAAATTATTGTCATTTATCTTGATGATTTGACTGTTTTCTCTAGAAGAAGAGAAAATCACCTAAAAGATCTTGAGACCATTTTGCAAAGGTGTCAGAATCATGGGATATCTCTTAATCCTAAGAAGTTGATATTCTGTGTAACATAAGGTAAGTTATTGGGACATTTAGTTTCAAGGGATGGAATCAAGATTGATCCAGAAAGGGTTAGAGCAATACAACAGCTAAGTCTTCCTTCAAACAGGACTGGAGTTAAGTCTTTCCTTGGCTAGGTTAACTTCCTAAGAAGGTTCATTCCTGATTTTACCAAGATTATGAAACATATTATAGGGATGATGAGTGAAAAATAGGCATTCAGGTGGAACGAGACTGCTAAGAAAGCATTTGAAAATGCTAAAGAAGTGATTACACAAACACCTACTTTGGTAAAGCCCGATTTCCAAAAGGATTTTATCATTTATTGTTATGCTTCAGAACATACCATGTCTAGTATCTTACTACAGAAAAATGCATCGAACGTAGAAGCCCCAATAGCCTTTATGAGTGTTCCTCTCAAGAAGCATGAACTTAAATATTCTTTAACTGAGAAACAAGCTTTTGTTGTGGTAAAGGCTGTCAAACAATTTAGATATTACATACTACATTCTCATTCAATCGTATTTGTCTCTAGTTCAGCTGTAAAGAGCATTCTGACTCAACAGGATGTTGCGATGAATAATAGAGCAACATGGGTTGCTAAGATTCAAGAATATGACTTGGAGATTAGGCCAACCAAATTAATTAGAGGTCAAGGCCTGTGCAAATTGATTCTTGAAAGTAAAGAAGAAGAAGAAGAACTTCCCACTGTCCTATTGGTGAGTTTACAAGATCCATGGTTCCTAAACGTGGCACATTATCTTACTTATGGAGACTGTCCCAGTCATTTATACCAGAAGGAGAAAAGGAATCTGAGATTAAAAGTAGCGAAATATGTCATTTGGGGTGATGTCTTATACAAAAAGGGACTAGATGGAACCTTTCTGAGATGTGTAGATAAAGAACAACAACATAAGCTTTTGGAAGTTTTTCATGATGAAGCTTGCGGTGGAAACTTCTCTTCTTTAGTCACAGCCTTTAAAATTCTTAGAAACTGTTATTATTGGCCAAGCATGTTCAGAGATGCATACAGATGGGTAGCTAATTGTGAAAAATGCAAAATGTTTTCAGGAAGACCACAACTTGTAGCATTGCCTCTAAGGCCTGTTGTTATTGAAGAACCTTTCAAACAATGGGGTTTAGACATCATTGGGCCTCTTTCACCTCCTTCGAGTGCTGAACATACACACATTCTAACAGCAACGAACTATTTTACAAAATGGGTGGAAGCAATCCTTGTGAAGAGAACTACTTCAGAAGTAGTGTGTAATTTTCTTAGAGAGAATATACTAGTGCGTTTTGGCGTCCCTCAGAAACTTGTGGCAGATAATGCTACCAGCTTTTCCTCAATTGAACTCACTTCATTTTGTTATGAGCATAGTATCTCTCTTTCTCACTCATCAAACTATTAACCTCAAGGGAATGGACAAGCTGAGTCTAGTAATAAAAATATGATAGCCATCATGAGAAAATTGGTGAGTGATAATCCTAAAGATTGGCATAAAAAATTATACGAAGCACTCTGGGCTAATAGGATAACCCCAAAAAGAGCAATAGGAATGGCACCTTTTGAGCTAGTTTATGGAATAGGAGCTCAATTGTCATTACCTCTGGAATTATCTGGAACCAAATTACAAAAGGTCATTGAAGATCAATACTTTCAAGATTCCTTAGAAAAAAGAGTTATGTACTTAACCAGGATTGAGGAGGAAAGGAATGAACTAGTTGATCAGATTACTGCTCATCAAGCCAGGGTTAAGAAGATTTTTGATCGAAAAACAAGGCCCAGAAAATTCATGGAAGGAGACGAAGTGCTGCTATGGGATAAGAGGAGAGAACCTAAAGGAGCACATGGCATGTTTGATTCACTTTGGAAGGGGCCATTCAAAATTCATCAGCTATTGGGCCCTAATTCTTTCAAATTAGAATAGCTAGATGGATCTGTTCTACCCCTATCCTATAATGGATAGGACCTTAAATTGTATCAACTGTAAAACAGGTGTCCCATGTTTTGTACATAGTCATTTCTTTGTTGTCGTGTGTTGTCATTTTTCTTTTCCGATTTTGGTTTGCCTTGGTTCTTTTTTTCTTCTATCCCTATGTTTTAGTTCATGCGTAACCAGAGTTTCTGTGTTCTCTGCATTTTGTCATAAAATGCATTCCCCAATCAGAGCCAATGTTACCTTTCCATTCACCCTTATTAAATTTTTCATAAACCTTCCCTAAGCAAAAGGTCGATCTACCATTTTCCCTTATTGGTCAATATGTTTACTCCTTAGGTCAGCTCCTTGTTTTTAAAAATCGTTCGCCTGCCGTCTTATGTGCAAAATAATTGTAGTATTGAACCTTCGAACTTGAACCTTTTCAAAAAATTCAATGGTTCAATGTTTCTAGAGAAGTCATTCACCCTTGGTCCCCTTGCGTAACTTAATTTGTATCTTTGAACCTCCCGATTGAACCTCATATCGGAGTTCAAAAGTTCAATGGTTCAAAGGTTCAAAGCTTCAATGTTCAATGTTCGTCACAAAATGTTCTGTAACAAATGTACCTATGTAATTAGTCTCACTTTTCCTAAAGTCTTCTTTAAGTCAAAATTGTGGGAGATTTTAAAGGAGAAAATCATTTAGAGGGAAATATATTTGAAACATCTTATGAAATGGAAAGTTTTAACTTTCAAGAGGTTATGGATAATGATTACACATCAAGGTCATGTGCAAGAACTACTTACAATTAATGCATCTATCAGAATTTATGTCTTATCAAGCAAATTCAGCATGAATTAATTGATCCAGTAATTATTCGACCAGATTTTATGCCTTTTATTGAGAAAGAACAGGGCAATTTTTGCAGTAAAATATACAGGGTGATACAAAAGGGAAACAACGCTAGAGGTAAAAGATTTTTCTTGCCCAGTTTAACAGTGATTTTAGATCCATTGAAGGTGAGTTCAACTTTTCTTATAGCTGTTCCCATTACCTTGTTGAAAAAGAGAATCATTTTGAGTTTCTGGTATTTTTAAAGCAGTTCAAAGCATTTTCCATTCTATTTATCCAAACTGTAGTCATGAAAGCTACCTATCTTGGTTCCGAACATGGTTCTAGCCTTGTTTGTTCTCTTCCTGAATATGGAGATACCTTTTTAGCTCAGTATGATTTAGAGGATTTTAAGGAAAGGGCTAAAAATCCTATGTCTACCCCTATGATGGAAAGGATAGTGGAAAGTGGTTTAATCAAACCTGCAACTTTTCCTATGGCAGTGCAATGCCCTGAGTTAGTTCTCGAATGCATGAGCAAATATGACCCTCAAAATAGATGCATTAGAACTTTTGATAGAAATGTGTTATTGCCTGTTAATAGCAAACCCTAATGGTCGTAATTAAAGTCCCACCTAAGGAGCCATACTCTGATCTTGACATTACTTCCTCTTATAATTATTTTTCATTGAAGAAGGCAAATTACAAGAGTGTAATTGCAAGGAATTGGCTATTAAATTTCCAAAAGGGAGGTTCGAGGCTACCCAGATCACTAACAAGGGAACATATGATACCAGAAATAAAAGATATTATGGTGTTGTTACATAGGATAAAAGGTAGTTCTCAAGCATTCTATTGGGAGGATTGGATGTATTTCTTTATTCAAGTGATCCTTCAAGGAGAACAATATCTGGACTGGGCAGAAATCATAGCTGAATGTTTACATTAGGGTTTGAGTAATTATATGGGAAATAAAGACTTTTATATGTCTTCATATGTCTTTTATTGCTTGGCATCCACAAGGGATTGGAGAGGATTACCTCATGCATCCTTAGTTGAAGATATCAAAATTTATGATTATTACTCTCATTTACAAATGCAAAAGTGTTATGAAAATTATGGAAGAGTTAATGATGTTTTCACTGGTAGGATGGTTTATGAATTGACAAGCAATATTAATAAAAGGATGTCTAATGAAGCTGTTGACCCATTTTCCCCTGTCCAGAGCTAAACAGTTCACCTGGTACTTTTCCTTGAAAATCCTTTGGAAAATGTTCCTATAAAGCTTAAAGTGCCAAATTTCCTAAAAGCCATGCCTTAAAAAAAACCTTACCATTGGAAAGAGCTTGAAAAAATAGGCAGGTTTGCTTTTTACATCACCCTAAAATTTGGCCAAATAAAGAAGTTATTTATGGTCAAAGTTTTGGTCAACATACAGTTCAAATGTTCATTGGCGGGCTTGCAAAATCTCTATCGGCCTTAGAAAATGATGAAAAAAGTGAGTTTTGTGCATTTCTGCATGTATATTTAGTTCATACAATGGAAACATACAAGGAAAATTATACAAAGCAGGAGATACATTATAGGAATATTCCCTCAATGCATATCGGGTTTCAGATGCATATTATGTTGTATGTTTGCACATGCAATGAAAAGATACAAGGTTTGACATACAAGTGCATCCGCTACAGTGGAATGTACATTCGACCTTGTATGTTTCTTTGTATATTTCGCTTGTATGTTTTGCACATACAAGCGAAACATACAGAAAAACATACGAGGCCGAACGTACAAGAGGTGGGGCCTGCACACATACAAAGCCGATTGTATGTTAGAGATACAAGGGACCTTCAACTAAGATACAAGTCAGAGATACATTTGCTACAATGGCTTGTATATTTTGCTTTATATGTTTTTACATACAAAGCCGATATACAAAGGTTTACATACAAGTCGGACCCGATTGCATTTTTAACTTGTTTTATAAAGTCTTGGGGTCCACCTTGTATATGGGTGATTGTATATTGTGATATACAAGTCAGAGATACAAGGGTTATATACAAGGCGGACTTGAATTGAAGATCAAATTTAGCATTTTAGGTCTCGGGTCCGCCTTATATATGTATAAGTGTTTTGTATATTTGAACATGCAGGGAAATATACAAAGAAAGTGATACAAGCCGGATCTGACCTAGCAGTCAAAGCAGTTGATAAATTTTTGGGGTCCGTGGCTTGTATATTACGATATACAAGCAAAGAGACAAAGGAAGTATACAAGCCGGATTTTAATGTCTTTTCAGGCTATTTCATAAAATTTGAAGTCCATGGCTTGCATGTACAATTGTGCTTGTACATTGCAATATGCAAAGGGCAGATACAATTTTTAGCGATGCTCCTTAAACCAGCCCAACAACGAATAAGGCGGTGACACGTGGCGGCAGACATACATGCAAGTTAACATACAAATGGTGGGGCCCGCGAATACAAGGGCAATTGTATGCATATACAAATTTGAAACATACAAAGTCATTTTGAGCCAAATGTACAAAGTGCCATGCATATGCAAAGGGAGTTGCAGAGGAGGTTTTGGATGCCAATTTGATCGGCAAATGCAAGCGATATATACATAGATGCAAAGCGATATATACAGGCAGTTGACCAAAACTTTAACCGCGTGTATCACCTCCATTTTAGCAAATTTCGACCTGCTGTAAAAGACAAAGATGCATATTTTGGTCCCCTCTTTCATTTGGCAGGGTTTTCAGGAGTTTTTGTCACTTTTCATTTTCAGATCTGGAGTTGCATGTTTTGAGCAGTGAACTTCCCAGTGACTACATTGAGCAGATGAAGATATTTTCGGCATTCATTGCTGCACCATGATGAGGCAGCTCACATTGATGAGCAGAGATATTTCCCTACCGTTCTGTCTTAGATATTTTTCATATATGTGTTGCTGAGAAAGGACGAGTAAGCTGCTTGCCTTAAAGACTTGAAAATATCTTCTATCTGCCCAGTGCCAGATATTCGACGCCATAACTTCTGCGGCTGGACAGTCACTAAATGTAGATATTTTCTGAGACAGCTCTTAGAGCACATTTTTGTAATCGACTTAGGGTTAGTTTGGAATGCTATATATATGCATTCATATGATGTAAATAAGGTTGGAAAATTTTTAGCATTCAGGCTTTCTGTTTCCAAACAGAGCCTTCTATACTGTAACTGTGCCTTCCCACTGAATATCCTCAAGTTATTTTGCCTCTTTGGACTGATTTCTAGTCCTGTGTGAATCTGCATATGGTTGTTTGTGAATGTCTTTGTTCCTCTCAATCATCTAGTTTCTCACCTTTGCTAGGATCAATTGAATCTATGTATGTTTGCTTGTTATATTTGGTTATATTGTGCATTTCCTCAGTATTGTGAGGGTTCTTTTATTAAACTTGGTGAATCACCCTTTGTTTTCAAGCTTTTGTTTCATCTTTCACTTTAAAGCATTCCTTCTCTCTTTTCCTCTTAAGATTCAGTAGTTTTAGGTGATAACCAGTTAAGGAAGCCGATCTTCTCTGGAGGTCTGATCTCATTTAGCAAAGTCCCACACTTAGAGATCATTCCCATGTTACTCCAGATTGTTGAGGTTTCACAACTATACGCAAGGGTGCAAATCTAGGTGATAACAACTTTGGCACACCCGGTGGGACTCGAGTCAGAGCATAATCAAGATAACAATCACTATTGCTGGTTTTCATGTGCAGCCAGTGATTACAGACCTTTAGAGGTTAAAGTTTGCATATCTGGCAACTCACACTAAGGAAGAACAAGCAGGCCAGTCCTGTTGATACATGTTTTATGAGAAAGATTCAAACTAGGAGTTCAAGCTCATTTGAATATTTGTAGCTATCTCCACCTAGAAGGCAGAGTAGAGCTGTAGTAAGAACCTCAACTTCTAAAAGGATACAGTCAACTCCTCCAAGTTTCAAGCGGGTTGCACCTGTAGTTCTTACTACGGTCCAAACTATCCTACCTCTAGCCATCCCAATGGCGAGAAATCAGCCATTCGTGGCTTTTGATGGGGGCAGCCCTTTAAATTTAACAATACATGATGTGATACCCATGGTAGATTTGAAGAGTTTGCCGTATTTCACAGGGGAAAATCAAACTACCCCTATTGAGCACATCAGAGACATGGCTTCTCTATGTGGAGTGCATCACATCACCCAAGAAAATGTAGCCATTAGGCTGCTGGCTGCTTCTTTCAAGGGAAAAGCATTACAATGGTTTAGGATCCTACCAGTGCAGACTATTACAACCTGGGATGATCTAGGTGATAAGTTAACTAAGCAATTTTAGGATAAATTAGACAACTTGTCACTGGTTGAACAGATGACCACCATAAAGAGAGCTCCTCAGGAGCAAATGATGGACTTTAACTTCAGATTCTAGAAGACATGGGACAGAATTCCTGCCATGGTAAGGCCTCCAGCTGAATATGCATTCTTGTATTTTTTGAAAGCTCTGAACAGTGATATTTCAGTAATGATTCAATCATTAGGAGGTACTAGTTTGCCTGCTGCATATGAAATGGCTATTAGGGCAGATAATAATCTGATTTAGGCCAGAAAATAGCACCTAGGCCACCCATGCCCATCTTCCCTGAAATTCAAGCTTCCATGCCTTTACCAATTCCATATTTCACCCCTTTACTTGTTACTGCAGCACTACCAAGTACTGCCAACTCTGAAGCTACTACTTCTAGCTCATCACAAGAATTAAAGGATATTAAAAATAGCCAACAGAAAATAGAAAATATTTTGCAAACTTTTGGCAATGAGCTAGTGAGCATTAAAAAATAGCAATCCTAGAGCAGGAAATCTTACCAGTCACAACCACAAGGGCAAAATCAGCAGCCATATCAAGGCCAAAATCAGCCTTATCAAGCTAATAGGCCTCCATATCAAAGTAACTACCAAGATGCTAGACAGAATGTAAGTCAAAGTCCTTTTCAGCCTTATAATCCAACACCTATTAACGCAGTAAGGGACCTTGTCCCTACTCAGAACAATCTTGCAGCTGAGTACGAATGGTGCTATCCATGTAATCAGCCACACAGTCAAGCAACCTGTTCAAATGGAGTCATAAATCAGGCTTTAATGGTGCAAAATGTTGCAGTCCCACAGTTAAATACACCTAATGATGGAGCTGTGCAATAGCAAGAACAACCTCAGGGAGATTCTACTTTCATGAACTGGCAAGAAGGTGAGTTCTGTGGCATAAACAGTGATAACACCTCAGTTGCAACAAATACAAGAGCTAAGAAGAGGGGTTATGAGATTGAACAAGTAGCAAATAAAGGAAAAGCACCTGCTGATGCTTCTATACCTCAATTTCCCCATATTCTACAAAGAAATACTTTAGCAACGACAAGGGAAATGCCTCATTTGCAAGCAGAGGTTTCTGCTACAAAATCACAACAAAAGGTAAGTGTCACTCCACCTTTCAATATTATTGAAAATATGAAGAAGATGAATGTGACAATGTCTATGTGGGATTCTTTAGCCATCCCGGGCCAAAAAGACATATTGCAATCTGCCTTGTCTGATTTGAAAGTATCCAAAGATACGACTGTTGACCTAAATAGGGTTGTCCTCACCAATTCATCCCAGGATAACAGCAAACAACCAAACCAAAGTGCTAAACCACTCCCATTCTATGTATCATTAATAATTGGAGACAAATTAGTACATAACTGCATGGTGGACAGTGGAGCAAGTAGTTCCATGATGCCTAAACAAATTGTAGACCAATTAGGGCTCAAATACTAGCCTCTTGAGAAGGGTGTACTCCAATTAGATGGCACATCTGTTAATACTGTGGGTGTAATAAAAGACCTAGGCCTCACTCTGCACACTTGCCCAAATGTTTCCATTTCACAGGAGGTGTTCATCATAGATTTGCCTCCTTATTTTGCCATGTGCTTATCAAGAGAATTTACAGCCAAAATAGGAGGATATTTATCCTTAGACTGGTCCCATATATTTTTTAGGACTAGATATGGCACCAAAGTAACTTTAAAATCTGAGTTACTTTCAAATCATCACATAGAGCCTTACACACCGAGTGTTGTTAATGCAAATTGCATTATTTCTGATGATCTTGAGCTTGTTGCTGCTCAAGAACTACAAGCTGAAAGCATACCAGAGGTACTCTTAAGGGAGTGGTCCTCAGAAAATGTTATAGATGATCCTAAGGCACATATTCAAGAAAATGGTATGGGGGTTTACATACTACATGAACCTAAAGCAGCAATACCAAATCTTGTAAAAGATGTAAAACAACAGACAGAGAAGCAAGGAGAAGTATGGAAAATGTACTTTGATGGCTCAAGGAGCATAAATGGATCTGGTGGTCGTGCAATGCTTGTATCTCCCCAAGGTGAGAGATATTATGCTTCTTTCCGTTTTGTCTTCTCGTGCACCAATAACACTGCTGAATATGAAGGATTGATCAAGGGTTTACAATGGGCAAGAAAGAGAAAGATTGGCTATTTACAAGTGTTTGGGGACAGTGAACTAATTGTAAATCAGGTAAGAGGATTACATCTTACAAAGAATGATACTTTGAAGTGCTATAAGCATAGGGTATGGGACATGATTGAAGAGTTTGATGCTTTCAATCTGATTTCCATTCCAAGAAATCAGAACTCCCATGTTGATAGGTTAGCTGCGGTTGGAGATCAGTTTGATATCCCTAGTGATATTCAACAAGAAAAGGTGCAGCCTCATGTCAAAATAGTTGACAAGCCTTCTATCCCTGACAATAATATTCATTGGCAAGTTTTTGAAAGTGATGAGCAGATCCTGCGTTTCTTGTTGGAGGAAGATGAATTTTCTGTGATAAATCAAGATAAGCTTAAACAACAATATGGCAATGATCAATTTGTTCAGTTGAGGACAAACAAGCTGCCCAAGGGATTGGTAACCTTGGAATCTATTTTTAGTATAGATGATCAACTGAAGAAAAGCAAGACTAGTATGCAGGTAAAAGAAGAGCATTATGAAGAGCTGGAGATTTTTAAAGGTAAGCTTCTTAAAATCAGTAAAATCTGCTCAGCTGAGGACATAAGAGCTTTCATTGCTCTTTGTCAAGAGTTTGAAGATGGGTTCGCTTGGGATTATTCAGACCTTAAGGGATTTGATCCTCATATTGCCCAGCATACCATAGAGTTAGAACCAGGTACTAAACCTGTGAGGCAGAAGCAAAGACCTTTAAATCCAAAGCTTGAGCCTCTAATGTTTAAAGAACTGACTAAGCTAATTGAAGGGAAAATCATTTTTCCAATCAAGCATACTTCTTGGGTCTCCATCCTTGTCCCTATAAGAAAAAAGAATGGAGAGATTAGGCAATGTGTCGACTTCAAAGACCTCAATAGAGCCTCCCTAAAAGATCACTACCCATTGCCTTCAATGGAGCAAATTCTGCAGGTAGTGGTTGGCTTAGAAAGATATTCTTTGCTTGATGGGTTTTCTGGTTACAATCAGGTGTTAGTCAAAGAGGAGGATCAGTTCAAGACCACTTTCACCACCAAATGGGGTATGATGGCCTACAAAAGAATGCCTTTTAGTCTCTCAAATGCTGGCTCTACTTTCTAGGGAGCCATGGATATGGCCTTTAAGGGTTTGATGTATAAATTGGTGCTGGTATACCTGGATGACATCACAATTTTTTCCAAAAAAGTAGTTGAGCATTTATCTCATCTGAGGCTAATATTTGAAAGATGCAAGGAATTCGGGATATCTCTCAATCCCAAGAAGTGCATATTCGCGGTACATGAAGGCAAGCTACTAGGGCATGTAGTGTCAAAGGAAGGCATTACTATTGATCATGAAAGGGTAAGAGCTATTCTGGAGCTGCCTTTACCCAGTCACAAGAAGGGGCTTCAAAGTTTTATTGGCAGAATTAATTTTCTGCGAAGATTTATCCTTGACATTGCGAATCTTTTGAAGCCTTTGATGTCTATGTTAAAGAAGAACATAGTTTTTAGTTGGACAAAGGAGGCCAAGTTCAACTTTGAGTCCATCAAGGAGGCATTAGCGGCTGCACCAACTCTAGTAAACCCTGATTTCTCTAAGGATTTTATCTTATATGCTTATGGTGGCCTGGATACAATCTCTGCAATCTTGGTACAGCAGCAGAGTGAAGGTTTTGAGCAACCAATCGCTTTCTTTAGCCAAGGGCTGGAGGAGTACGAGAAAAGGTATAGCTTTGTTGAGAAACATGTCCTAGTAGTGATAAAGAGCCTTAAGAAGTTTCGGCACCTTGTTTCTAATAACAAGATACATTTGATGGTCGCTCATCCTAGTGTGAAGGAGTTCCTGTTGAGTAAAGATGTTAGTGAGAAAAGGGCTGGTTGGATCACCAAAGTCATGGAATATGACGTGGAGATCAAGATAACCAAGCTTGTCTGAGGCAGAGGACTTAGTGAACAACTCGCTACCAATTCAGAGAATGAAATAGAAAAAGAAGCGGAGGTGCTTCTGACTATTCAAGAGGAGCATCAGAATGATACAGTAGTAGTAGGCACCAGTTGCGTAAATGACATGACTCAATTTTTGCGAACAGGTAAATGTCCTATAGGTCTAAATAGAACTAGAAGAAGGTATTTTAGACTGCAATCCATTCCATATGTTTTAATAAATGGAATCCTTTTCAGAAAGGATTTTAATGGTGTATTGCTAAGATGCATTGATTATGATCAGACTGATAAAGTGCTTCATGAGTTTCATGATGGAACAGTAGGGGCCATTTTGCCCCAAGGACTACTGCTTGGAAAGTAATGAGAGCTAGCTATTATTGGCCCAGCTTATTTAAGGATGCCCATGCATGGGCCAAAAAATGTATAAAATGTGCCATTTTTGCAGGAAAGGAAAGGCTGTCGGCTTTACCTTTGCAGCCAATTCAGGTAGAGCAGCCCTTTATGAGATGGGGCATTGATTTTATAGGTCCTATTAACCCACCATCGAGTGCAAGCCACAGATGGATACTTATAGCTACAGATTATTTCACAAGATGGAATGAAGTAGTGGCCCTGAAGGAATCCAATGAAAATGTTGTCTTGAATTTTTATCATGATTTGATATCCAGATTTGGAGTGCTCGAGTCTATCATCTCAGACAATGCTTTGGCCTTTGTAGGATTGAAAATAACTGACTGGGCTATTAAGAATGGGATTTATTTGAATACTTCATCAAATTATTACCCAAAGGGTAATGGTTTGGTTGAGTCTACAAATAAAAATCTCATAAGAATCATTAAAAGATCAATGGAAGACAACCAGAGGACCTAGCACACTAATTTGAAATATGCCTTGTGGGCTAACAGAATAACTCCTAAAAGTGTTGCAAGTATGGGCCTAACCGGTGTTGTCATTGATGTCAACATACTCATGTTGCATTAATGAGAAGGATTAGATGACCTGTGTGCTGAGGATATTGAGAAAATTAGTCTCAATCAGGAACAATGAAGAACAGTGATGACAAGAAGGTAAAAGTCCTCACTAGGTTGAGGATCAAAGAATGCAGTTTAAAGGGTTTGTAGATATAAGTCTTGAGATGCTCCAGTCAAGTTTTTAAAGGTCCGCATGAAGATCTGAAGAATTTATGGTCGCTCAAGTAGAACCGGTTCCGGTAGGTGTTCAGAGGTGACAGAGTGTCACAGATAGGTCCGATGAGATCCAAAATTTCATTATCCCGTTCTACAGATTTGAGGGAGTGTTGAGGACGTCCCTGTGAAGTATCAACTAGATTGGTTTGTGGTTTGAAGATCTGAAAGAGCCTATTCATTTGTGACAGTGATGACAGACTATGTTCTTAAAGCTCTGGATGAAGGAGAGTAGAATTCCAGTAGGATGATGAAGTGCAGATGTTCTTGGTGATTCAGGAAAGATTATGTTGATCATTAAATCATGTCCAGTTCATGTTGGTGGTCCACATTGAAGTTAGAGTTTGCATTTGAAGAATAACCACCGGATATTGGTGTTCTTATTGAGACTGGCCGACTGGATGTATTACACGTCTTGTGGATGTTCTTGTAGGTGTTTTCTGAATTAGATGATTGTTCCTAAGTCGATGCCTTATATAAATAAAGGATTGTGAAGTCATTTTGAAGTGTGTCTTGTGGTGATGAGTGTGTTGTAGCGAGGAGAAGTGTGAAAGGTAGAGCAGAAGTATTAGGCTTAAATGGAACTGATTCAAGCATGGTGAAGATGCTATTTTCCAGTTCATGAAGGTGATACTTATTTCTTTGTAGACAGTGTGTCTCTTGTAGGCAGTGAGCCTCTTGTGAGCAGTGTGCTTGGGCAATGAGCCCTAATTGGCATGTGCCATTTGTTCTTTCTATTCTTCTAACAGAGAATATATTCTTGGGTTAATCACCCCATGGTTTTTCCCTTAACCGGGTTTCCCACATCAAAATCTTGGTGTCTTATGTGTTGATATGTTTCTGCTTTTGATTTGAATGCATTATGGTTCATGATTAATATTCTGCTAATCACTAAAGAAGATTCAAGTGTTTAATTAGAGAAATTTTCGCACAACTGATTCACCCCCCCTTTCAGTTGTGTGCCCTAAGTCTAACAATTGGTATCAGAGCCAAGTTCCTCTAAAAGGAGCTTAACCGCTTGAGGAGATCCAGGATGTCGTCATACAAGAAGGATAGTCTGAAGTTTGATGGAACCAACTTTGCTCTTTGGAAAGGTCGCATGAAATGTCACTTGCAGTGTATGGGAATGGCGTACTGGTCCATGGTCACAAAAGCGTATGTACCTCCACAGGGTGGTCTGACAACCCTAAATGAAATCACAGATGATGAAAACAATCTGCAGACCAAAGAGGCTCTTCTAAGCACATTAACTGACTCAGAACTCTCAAATGTTATTGACCTACCAACTACCTATGAGATATGGATTAAACTGGAACTTTTGCATGAAAGAGACGAGTATGTTAAATGTGCAAGGTTATAGAGTCTAAAAGGGAAATTTGAAAAACTAAAGATGAGAGATGATGAAAATATTACCACTTTTATGCCAAGAGTGAATGAGCTGGTTTGTGGAATTAGAAATTCTGGTGGATTCTTGGATGAAAATGAGATTGTTGGTAAAATTCTCAGATCCCTTCCTGCCTCTTACAAAATCAAGGTTGTTGCCATTGATGAATTTAGAGCCCATACAACTGTCACAAGAGACCGATTGGCTGGCAAACTGGCTGCTTTTGAAATGACCGAGTTTGGAGATGATCCCCCCAAAACTGAATCTGCATTCAAAGCTAGTGCCTCTGTGAAAGGTAAACAAGGATTTGATCTAGGAGAGAACTCATCAAGGAAACTGTCATGATATGAAAAAGCAAGAAAAGACCTGGAAGAAGAAGAAGTAGAAACTGCTCAACTTGAAGCCCTCATTGCAAAGAGACTGCCAAGAGGATCCGGTAAGTATGAAGGAAAATTGCCTTTTAAGTGTTTTAACTGCAATAAGATTGGTCATTTTGCCTCAAGATGTCCGGAAAGGTTTTCAAAGCCAAATCCTAACAGATCAAGGTTCCAAAAGAATTGTTACTATGTTCATGAAGAAGATGATAATGAAGGAGTAACAGATGATGAATCAGAGACAAGAAACAAATCCGAAAGTGAATGGGTGTTTATTGCCATCAAGGAAGAAGAACCAATATCCTCTGTATCTATCAATCATAAAGTTGTAGAAAGAGCTCTGGCTGCCCAAGTTGAAGAAAAGAATGATTGGGTCATTGATAGTGGTTGCTCTCACCGCATGACAGGTGACAAAAATAAGTTCATAGACTTGGAAAGGTATGAAGGAGGAGTGGTGAAGTTTGGTGATAATTCTGCTAGTAGAATCAGAGGAACTATTTCTTTTGATGGAAGAAACAAAACTGGTAATGTACTGTTTGTTGAAGGTTTGAAGCACAATCTTCTCAGTGTTGGATAGTTGGTGGACAAAGGCTATGATCTCTGATTCAAGGATGGAAAATGCAAAATCTTTGAAAGATCTGAAACAGAGATTGCATCCAATGCTCAAACTAAAGGTAATATCTTCCACTTGGTTGGTACTGGTAAAAGCTGCTTATTTGTTCAAGTTGATCAGAGTTGGTTATGGAATAGAAGGATGTGTCATTTGAATTTTGATAATATCATCAAGATAAGCAATACTTAGGTTGTAAGAGATCTTCCAAAATTGGTGAAACCTACTGACAGCTTGTGCAAGGAATGTCAGTTGGGTAAGCTGAGTAGAGTCACATTCAAAAGCAAGGAACTATCTTCTACTGGATTATTGGACTTAGTTCACACTGATCTTTGTGGTCCGGCAAGAACTAGAAGTATTCAAGGTGATAGATACTTCATGCTGCTAATAGATGACTATTCCCAGATGATGTGGGTAACCTTTCTAAAGGAGAAATCAGAAGCTCTTGAGAAATTCAAAATATTCAAGGCTATGGTAGAGAATGAAACATGAATAAAGTTGAAATGTCTGAGGTCTGATAGAGGTGGAGAATTCACATTCGGTGAGTTCATAGAATTCTGTGAGAAACATAGAATTAAGAGACAGTTGTCTGCTCCAAGGACTCCATAGCAGAATGGAGTAGTGGAGAGAAAGAACTGGACCATCCAGGAAGCATCTAGGACCATGATGATGGAAGCAAATGTTCCTTAGATCTATTGGAGAGAAGCTGTCAGCACTGTAGTCTATACTCTTAATTGAGTTCAAATCAGAAGCAATATCGGTAAGACCCCTTATGAACTATGGTTTGGCATTACTCCTACTGTAAGATATTTCAGAGTCTTTGGTAGCAAATGTTACATCAAAAGAGATGAAGATTTAGGCAAGTTTGATGCTAGAAGTGATGAAGGAATATTCTTGGGTTACTCTACTCAAAGCAAAGCATACCGGTGTTATAACAAGAGACTAAGAAAGATGATAGAAAGTACAAATGTGAAGGTTGATGAGGGAATAGAGAAACCCTCAAGGTTTTATGAATATGATGAAGATTATCAGAATGGTGTTCTGGTTCAAGGAGCTCAATCCTCTTCTGAAAGTCAGATTCAGACTAATCCGGTAAATTAGGAAGAAGAGATAGGTCTGAATGAGCCTGATCAAGAAGCAAAAGTGCAAGAAACTCCCAAAGTTCCAAGGTATGTAAGACTGAACCACTCTGAAGATCAGATCATAGGTGACAAAAGTAAAGCTGTGCAAACTAGAAGGAAAATTGCTCAAAATTTAGATGAATATTGTCTGATTTCAAAGATTGAACCTAAGACAATAAATGAAGCCTGCAATGATGAAAACTGGACCAAAGCAATGGAGGAAGAGTTGATGCAAATTGAGAAAAATCACACTTGGGATCTTGTTCCCAGACCTAAACAAGAATGTGATTGGAACCAAATGGGTCTTCCGGAATAAACTAAATGAAGTTGGTGAAGTAATCAGAAATAAAGCCAGATTGGTCTGCAAAGGCTACTCTCAAATAGAAGGGATTGATTTTGAAGAAACCTTTGCTCTGGTGGCAAGAATTGAAGTAGTCAAATTATTTCTTGCATTTGTTGCCTTCAAGGATTTCAAGGTGTATTAGATGGATGTCAAGTCTACCTTCTTGAATGGTGACTTAGAAGAAGAAGTGTACATTGAACAACTGGATGGTTTTCAATTATCTGAGCATGGTGATAATTCAAGTGCAATAAATATTTCTAAGAATCCAGTGTTGCATTCTAAGACTAAGCATATATCTATCAAGTTTCACTTTCTAAGAGAGCAAGTGAACAAGGATGAAGTCAGATTGGAGTATGTGCCCTCCAAGCATCAAATTGCAGATTTCTTTACTAAACCTCTTCCCAAGGACTCTTTTGAGTATTTCAGGGAGAAGTTAGGGGTTATTGCCCCTCCAATGATGAACTAGGATACACTAATGTGCATCAATCCGGTGGACATCACAGTCATATCTTGTGATCCAGATTGATGATAGGGCGCTGCTACTTAGGGGGAGCAGCTGGTATGTTATGAAGTAATGGAGTTGCAAGTATGAGCCCTTTGCCATTGATGTCAAAGGGGGAGAGAAGACATGTGAAAAAAAAGTGGTTGCTGATCAAAGGGGGAGCAATAAAGAAAGAGAAGACATGTGAATAGTTGTTGCTGTTAGGGGGAGTTGTGACAGCAAGGAGAAGTTCTTGTCTTGATGGTTTAGCAATAAAGGAAGAGAAGACATGTGAATAGTTGTTGCTATTAGGGGGAGTTGTGACAACAAGGAGAAGTTCTTGTCTTGATGGTTTTTCACATCATATGTTGCCATCAATGACAAAGGGGGAGATTGTTGCAAGTATGGGCCTAACCGGTGTTGTCATTGATGTCAACATACTCATGTTACATTAATGAGAAGGATTAGATGAACTGTGTGCTAAGGATATTGAGAAAATTAGTCTCAATCAGGAACAGTGAAGAACAGTGATGACAGGAAGGTAAAAGTCCTCAATAGGTTGAGGATCAGAGGATATGGTTTAAAGGGTTTGTAGATATAAGTCTTGAGATGCTCCAGTCAAGTTTTTAGAGGTCCGCATGAAGATCTGAAGAATTTATGGTCGTTCAAGTAGAACTGGTTCTGACAAGTGTTAAGAGGTGACAGAGTGTCACAGATAGGTCCGATGAGATCCGAAATTTCATTATCCCATTCTGTGGATTTGAGGGAGTGTTGAGGATGTCCCTGTGAAGTATCAACTAGATTGGTTCGTGGTTTGAAGGTCCAAAAGAGCCTATTCATTTGTGACAATGATGACAGACTGTGTTCTTGAAGCTCCAGATGAAGGAGAGAAGAATTCCAATAGGATGATGAAGTGCGGATGTTCTTGGTGATTCAGGGAAGATTATGATGATCATTGAATCATGTCCAGTTCATGTTGGTGGTCCGCATTGAAGTTAGAGTTTGCATTTGAAGAATAACCACCGGATATTAGTGTTCTTATTGAGACTGGCCGACTAGATGTATTACACGTCTTGCAGATGTTCTTGTAGGTGTTTGCCGACTTAGATGATTATTTCTAAGTCGATGCCTTGTATAAATAAAGGATTGTGAAGTCATTTTGAAGTGTGTCTTGTGGTGATGAGTGTGTTGTAGTGAGGAGAAGTGTGAAAGGTAGAGCAGAAGTATTAGGCTTAAATGGAACTAATTCAAGCATGGTGAAGATGCTATTTTCCAGTTCATGAAGGTGATACTTATTTCTTTGTAGACAGTGTGTCTCTTGTAGGCAGTGAGCCTCTTGTGAGCAGTGTGCTCGGGCAATGAGCCCTAATTAGCATGTGCCATTTGTTCTTTCTATTCTTCTAACAGAGAATACATTCTTGTGTTAATCACCCCATGGTTTTTCCCTTAACCGGGTTTCCCACGTCAAAATATTGGTGTCTTATGTGTTGATATGTTTCTGCTTTTGATTTGAATGCATTATGGTTCATGATTAATATTCTGCTAATCACTAAAGAAGATTCAAGTGTTTAATTAGAGAAAGTTTCGCACAACTGATTCACCCCCCCTCTCAGTTGTGTGCCCTAAGTCTAACAAAAAGGTCCATTGGAAACTCTTCATATATGTTAGTCTATGGGAAGGAAGCAAGATTGCCTGTCTCTGTTGAACTTCCAGCACTAGACATCATAAATCAGCAGGAGATGTTTGAAGAGGAAGATCCCATGGCTATTAGATATGCTCAGCTTATGGAGCTTGAAGAAATCAGAGACAAGGCTATGAAGACTATGGAATATCATCAGCTTCAAACAAAAAGAAATTTTGATAAGAAGGCCACCCCCAGGAACTTTAGAATGGGTGACATGGTGCTCAAATGGGATGAATTGAAAAGCAGACTAGGAAAGCATTCCAAGTTTGACAGACTATGGAGTGGCCCATTTCTCATTACTGAATGCAAGGAGCACAATGTATTTCAGTTATCAAGCATGAATGGACAAAATTTGCCTATCCTAGTCAATGGGATACACTTAAAGAGGTGTTTTAAGGTATGAGTGCTTTGTAAATCAGTAGATTAGCCCTCTATGCTTTCAATAAGTGCTGCTGCACCTTAGTTTAGATTTTTGTTTTCCCTAAGTGCTTCTGCACAGGCTGCATTGTCATTAGGAGAATGCAGGTCTCTTCCCTTTTGTGTTTTGGGGGTAGGATTCAACTTTCCAACATGTTTTTGACTTGACCCCATGCCCAATGGATGCAATAAGGCCACTGATCTTATGTTTAGCAAGCAAACATCCCATAGAAGTCACCAAATTGTTGACCCATTTTCCCCTATCCAGAGCTAAACAGTTCACCTGGTACTTTTCCTTGAAAATCCTTTAGAAAATGTTCCTATAAAGCTTAAAGTGCCAAATTTCCTAAAAAGTCTTGCCTAAAAAAAACCTTACCATTGGAAAGAGCTTGAAAAAATAGGTAGGTTTGCTTTTTACATCACCCTAAAATTTGGCCAAATAAAGAATTGATTTATGGTCAAAGTTTTGGTCAACATACAGTTCAAATGTTCATTGGCGGGCTTGCAAAATCTCTATCGGCCTTAGAAAATGATGAAAAAAGTGAGTTTTGTGCATTTCTGCATGTATATTTGGTTCATACAATAGAAACATACAAGGAAAATTATACAAACCAGGAGATACATTACAGGAATATTCCCTCAATGCATATCGGGTTTCAGATGCATATTATGTTGTATGTTTGCACATGCAATGAAAAGATACAAGGTTTGACATACAAGAGCATCCGCTACAGTGGAATGTACATTCGGCCTTGTATGTTTCTTTGTATATTTCACTTGTATGTTTTGCACATATAAGCGAAACATACAGAGAAACATACGAGGCCGAACGTACAAGAGGTGGGGCCTGCGCACATACAAGGCCGATTGTATGTCAGAGATACAAGGGACCTTCACCTAAGATACAAGTCAGAGATACATTTGCTACAATGGCTTGTATATTTTGCTTTGTATGTTTTTACATACAAAGCCGATATACAATGGTTTACATACAAGCTAGACCCGATTGCATTTTTAACTTGTTTTATAAAGTCTTGGGGTCCGCCTTATATATGGGTGATTGTATATTGCGACATACAAGTCAGAGATACAAGGGTTATATACAAGGCGGACTTGAATCGAAGATCAAATTCAGCATTTCAGGTCTCAGGTCTGCCTTGTATATGTATAAGTGTTTTGTATATTTGAACATGCAGGGAAATATACAAAGAAAGTGATACAAGCTGGATCCGACCCAACAGTCAAAGTAGTTGATAATTTTTTGGGGTCCGTGGCTTGTATATTTGGTGCTTGTATATTGCGATATACAAGCAAACAGACAAAGGAAATATACACGCCAGATTTCAACGTCTTTTCAGGCTATTTCATAAAATTTGAAGTCCGCGGCTTGCATGTACAATTATGCTTGTATATTGCAATATGCAAAGGGTAGATATAGTTTTCAGCGATGCTCCTTGAACCAGCCCAGCAACGAATAAGGCGGTGCCACGTGGCGGAAGACATACATGCAAGTTAACATACAAATGGTGGGGACCGCGAATACAAGGGCAATTGTATGCATATACAAATTTGAAACATACAAAGTCATTTCGAGCCAAATGTACAAAGCGCCATGCATATGCAAAGGGAGTTGCAGAGGAGGTTTTGGATGCCGATTTGAGCGGCAAATGCAAGCGATATATACATAGATGCAAAGCGATATATACAGGCGATTGACCAAAACTTTGACTGCATGTATCTCCTCCATTTTGGCGAATTTTGACCTGTTGTAAAAGGCAAAGATGCATATTTTGGTCCCCTCTTTCATTTGGCAGGGTTTTCAGGAGTTTTTGTCACTTTTCATTTTCAGATCTGGAGTTGCATGTTTTGAGTGGTGAACTTTCCAGCGATTACATTGAGCAGATGAAGATATTTTCGGCATTCATTGTTGCACCATGATGAGGCAGCTCGCATTGATGAGCAGAGATATTTCCCTACCGTCCTGTCTCAGATATTTTTCATATATGTGTTGCTGAGAAAGGACGAGTAAGTTGCTTGCCTTAAAGACTTGAAAATATCTTCTATCTGCCCAGTGCCAGATATTCGACGCCATAACTTCTGCGGCTGGACAGTCACTAAATGTAGATATTTTCTGAGATAGCTCTTAGAGCACATTTTTGTAACCGACTTAGGGTTAGTTTGGAATGCTATATATATGCATTCATATGATGTAAATAAGGTTGGAAAATTTTTAGCATTCAGGCTTTCTGTTTCCAAATAGAGCCTTCTATACTGTAACTGTGCCTTCCCACTGAATATACTCAAGTTATTTTGCCTCTTTGGATTGATTTCTAGTCCTGTGTGAATCTGCATATGGTTGTTTGTGAATGTCTCTGTTCCTCTCAATCATCTGGTTTCTCACCTTTGCTAGGATCAATTGAATCTATGTATGTTTGCTTGTTATATTTGGTTATATTGTGCATTTCCTCAGTATTGTGAGGGTTCTTTTATTAAACTTGGTGAATCACCCTTTGTTTTCAAGCTTTTGTTTCATCTTTCACTTTAAAGCATTCCTTCTCTCTTTTCCTCTTAAGATTCAGTAGTTTTAGGTGATAACCAGTTAAGGAAGCCAACCTTCTCCGAAGGTCTGATCTCATTTAGCAAAGTCCCACACTTAGAGATCATTCCCATGTTACTCTAGATTGCTGGGGTTTCACAACTATACGCAAGGGTGCAAATATGGGTGATAACAGAAGCCATGCAATTAATCATCATTTATGGCAGCTTCTTCATTCAGTTTCCCAAATTCACTTACATCAGAGTTGGCAGTTTTGAAGGTGAGCCTGTGAAACTACCCAGATATGTCTTTGACCACTTTGTATTAATTGAATTTTGTAGGCAGTTAGCTGATATAGATAAGAAATTTTCAATGAAAAGAGAGTCTAGTATATCTTTCCCTATTCAGCTTGGTCACTATTCATGTCAATCATTTTTCGATAGCAAAGGTTTTGCTAGAGACAATTTGGATTTTGGAGAGGGATTTTCACACATTCCCCAAATAGAGGACTATTGGGAAGATTGCCCAGATGAATTTGAAGTTAGAAAAAGGCTTTGGTGAGGATTTTCCTTAGGGAAAATAGTCACCCTTAACCTGAAAATGAATATTAATGGAATAATAGACGATGAAGAATAGGTGATCGATTCTCATTTTGAACAAGTAAAACAACTGCCTATTCTAGAAGTTGATTGGAATAGAGATGAAGAGGATCGGATCGAAGTTAAAACCCTCCCTATAATAAGAAGAACTAAAAAATGGTTAAGCGAACGGAGATTGAAAAAGCTTCAAAATGAAGATTCCCCACGGTGTGCACCCATTGATGAATCACAATCTCCTGTAAGCTCTTCTAATCAGCTTATTAATATATGTGATACAGGTACTCCAAATTCAAAAATTGAAAAGGGTTTTGTCACCAAAAAGTCTAAGAAAACCCTTATGACTATTCTGCCTTCTCACACCACCAGGTCAAGAACTAAGAGTAGGAAGAAAAAGGAAATTTCAGAAAGAATAGTTGTGGACCTAAACACTGAAGAAGATTCGAAAGAAATAATGAGTGATAAAGGGTTTGGTTCACCAATGGCAAAAGAAATCAATACGAACCAACAGGTAGAGATTGCTTTGAATTCTACCAATCTAATGATGTTACCAAATGCGCCTTCTGAACAACTTACTCCTGATAAAGAGATTCCAGTCACTGCGCCTAGATGGTTGGAAAATTCAATTAATGATAAAAGGAAAATAGTTCCATTTTCTTTACCATTGGAATATATGGTTAGCAAATGTCTAGGAAAGGCTCCAAAATCTAAAAAGCTGAAAACCACTTCCACGGTGGACATTGATCCCAATATAGGAAATTGGAGTGCAGAGATAGCTCGGCCAATAGCTGATGAAGAAGTTTAGGACCCCACAGTCCAAGATTTTGTAGTAGAAAGAATAGATCTTGGAATTGCATCACGTGCTGCAGACGTGCACCATCTGGAGGCATCTACTAAAAAGATAGTTAGCCGTACATGGAAAGATGAAAAGGATAAAAGGGAGTTGAAGAAAGCATTACGATTAATGGTAGAGTATATTAATGCCATTCACAATCCAGATCCACCACTGGATTCTCAATTACCTCTATCTTTTCATCCAAAATCTCCAGTTAATCAAAAAATGTTTGATCAAATACATAGGAACAAGATGGTAACCAAAGTGTTTGATGACTGGCTGGATGGTATCATCCAAAAGGGTACACAATATATTAATGAGTGGAAAGGTATATATGATGAAACCATGGCTACTATTGAAGATTTAAAAATACATAATGCCTCGTGGGAAAAGGATGAAGCAAAATGGATGAGTGTAATAAATCAAATAGTTGAAATTCAAAAGTATGGGGTGGCAAAGTTTCTACCAGAAAAGAACATAACAAGCCTGAACGACAATATGCTATATGTAAGTAGGAGAAACATTGAATGGAGAAACTCAGTGTCAAGACAAGGATGAATGGAGTTTACAAAGATGATTAAAGAGATAATTGATTTTACTCAGTCGTTACAACATGATTTAGAATGTATCGATGTGAAGTACATAAAAGATGATGGTGAGCCAGAAAGGGATATTGATACTATTGTACAATCCTTCAAAGAGAAAATTAGTTTTGTCAAAGAAAATGATAACCTGATAATTGATGATTTCTCCCGGATATCAAAAGTGGAATCACTACTTTACCTTTGCGTCGATGCACTCTCAGAGCATGCGGAAAAGGTAGCGAGCATTCAAAAAGAAAATGATGTTTGGAAGGCACGAGTTAAACATATTGGCATCCCTAATTTCCCAAAAATTTAGGAGTTTGTTGCCGCATACCAAAAATGGAAGACGCAACGTGTCTCTTCAACAAAACAAAGCAAATCTGGAGATTCCAACGTGCTGCCCCAGTCATGATCATGCTTACATAATCTTTTTATTCAGTTATTTAGTTGGGCAACTATGTTTTAAAAAAACTTTATCTTTTAATCAATTTTCAAGGAACTAAATCCCGCTATGGGTCAGAGTTTGTTTTAACTCTGGGTTTAAAGAACAGTTAATTAGGGTAAACTATATATATGTTTTTGGTTTTTAAAACTGGGAGATAGAAAAAGGGAGACAAGGAATTTTAGCTGAACTTGGATGTTTACAATATATGTGATGTTTGTCTGAAAATTTTCATCTATGAATGAGAGGAAGAAATGATTGCTATAGACTTAAATCTGTGTGTTTAAGTGCATGAAATCAAGTTTCTGTGTGAGCTCTTCTTTTATGTGGTAATTATTCTTTCACTAGCTGACTCATCACATATGTTTTATCATTTACTGGTTCAATGATACATGCATATATTTACATATATCTGGTTATTGTTGAAGATAGAATCTATGCGTTCTATCATTGATTCATGTTATATGAAAGAAAAGATATCGCATTCATGACATAGTGATGTGTGAATGTTAGTTTTCCTTAAATACTTTCTGGTTAAAAGTGTATTTAGATGATTAGGATAGTTTGAATTCATTGAAGATTTAAAAGGGAGATGTACCTTAATTCAGAGGGGAATTATTTCTAATAGTTCACCCAATTGTTGTTTAACTTATTTGCTCTGAAAAAGAAAGGGTTATAGAGTCAAAACAAAAATATTTTTAGACCAAGACAAATCTGTTAACCAACACCTATGAAATCCTATGGATCTGGAACCTATCTCAAACATCCTAAAAGTAGATTTAAAAATATTTAAAGTATAAGAATTTCTTATACTTAAATATTTTTTTAAATATACTTTCACCCTGGGAAGTTCAAAATCTGGCACTAAAAATAGCCTCTACTGCACTTTGTGCTAAAAATGCCTCCTACCAACCTTTGCGCTAAAATCATCCCTGACTGACCTCCCTCCTAGCTACCGCTAAGTCATTCAGACCAAAAATCCTCGCTGAGACAATTTCAAAGAAAAGCGCTAAAACAGGCTTCAATCAACTTGCGCTAATATTTGCCTTCACTGCACTTGGTCGGTAGACAGAGAAATCCATGCTAGTCGGTTGCATTGGAATCCTTGCCAATGAAGTTAGCGCTAAAAATAGGCCTCACTGCCTTGCGCTGAAAACTGCCTTCACTGACTTTAGTCAGTCGGACCTCAAATCAATGTCAAAACCATTTTGTGCTAGAAACAGACCTCACGGACCTGCGCTAAATTTGACCTCCACTGACTTTTAGTCCTTGAGACCTAAAATCAGCACTTTTTAGTATTTTGGCCTGAAAATTGAGTTTTTCGAGGTGCAAATCAAATTTTCTTGATGGATTTGAATTGCAAAATCATTTGTCATATCATGATGAACATTTTTACCATGTTTGTGTGGATTTTGGGCACATTTAACAATAATTAATGCTACTGCACATGAAAAGTCCGTACCCCCCAAAAATCCTATTTTTTGTAGAAAAGGCTAGAAAAATATGAAATAAATGTCTCCAAATGGATTCTAATGGCCACAAAAACCTCCAAGATCAATATATAGGCCAAATGGGTACTTGAAAATGGTAAAAAACTCAAAAAATCATGCAAAAATCACTAGATCTGTGGAGATGAACATAAGAAAGTGACATTGACAATGAGCTATTTTTGACTTATCCATGATTGTAAATGGACATATTTTGATTCAAAATGATGGGAAATAACTTTTTGTGATGAAATTGATGCTTGGCCTTATCAATTGCAGGTCTGAGAGTACAAAGGAGCTTGTTGAAGCTAATTGGAGCTATCTTGGAGGATGAACACACAGAGGTACCCCGCTGACCCAGAGATGCAGAATCGACATTCTATCAACTAAATTGCTACCGCACATACAAGAGAAAGTTAGTATGATGTCCAAGATAATGGAGATGAGCTACATGAGATGAAAGACATAGAATATCACGCCAAATCACTGTTGTTCCTGCAAATCTAGTCCTATGTCCAAGACATGCATATAGTTGTTCCGACAGTCCAGGCATCAAGAATCAATCTAGCAAGCACCCAGTCGGATATACCTTCACTAAAATGTGCCACATACCCCTCTTGATCCAGTCAACACTTGGAATCTCATGAATCCACATTAGCTCATATTTCCAAGTGCCATGTGACTCCATTTTGGCTTTATTGGGCCTTGAAAATTGACTTTTCATCATGTACAACCAAATGGGTATCCATTTTGTCCAGATTCAATGTATTTGCAAGCTATTTTTTTTCTTTTTCCTAGAGGACAAAAGTAAATTTGAAAATGTAACTAACTGCCCTATCTCATTAAATTCCATGTAATCTGGACCGTTGGTGTTGAGTTAATCTCCACCATCCATTGAAAAACTCGGTATGGTGCCTTGTCTATAAAAGGGCCATCATTTTCTTCTCATTGTAAGTAAGATTTGATAACGAATTGTTGAGACTTTGCTAAAATATAGTCAATACAAAGCAAGTTTTGTAGGTTGCTAGGAATTTGTGTTTATGTGTTGTCTCATTTTGGTTTTTATGGTTCATATCAATCTGAAATTAGTGGATATTCAGTTGTATTTGTGATCAATCATTTAGATATTTGATAGATTTCCTGTCCATACCATTAATGGCTTGCTGATTGTATGTCATTGTGCATGGTTAGTCTGGGCATATTTTATGAGATAAGTTTGATTGTGTGAATTCATTGAGCTGCACCAAGGATTGGGTGTTTAATGAAGCCTCTACAATTTGAAAATCATTACATCTCCTTAGAAGATTGCACAATCTCTGTGGCATTGTGGGTTGTCTAGTTGAACAGAGATTTGTTTATTATTGGGAATCTGTCGATCTGGTTATTGATCATTTCTACAATTGTCTATAGGATCTCTCTTATCCCTTCTCTCCCTCCCTTTACCTTTTGCATTTTATTTAGTCAAGCTTTGTTAGGTTCGGTTATAAGCAGCATCTACATTACAAATCTGCTGAAAGAATCATAGGGTTTCTACATACATACTGCTTTCATATCTTATAAACCCTATCAAATGTAAGACCCCTTGTTGGTATAGCTAGTACATTCCATTAAGATTCCACGCAAGCTAAGACCTAGCTGTATTATCCTTGGGACAATCCTATCTTGGATAGGATACCTTTTTCAAGGGAGGTGTGATACTAGCAATCATACATGTGTTGTTGTGTGCTAAAAACACCATCAACAAGTCCAACATGGACATGTTGAGGAGATTGTTCTTGGAGAGAGCCTTTGAGGCTTGGTGTATCTTGGAGGAGAAATCTCATTCCCACTCTTGGTCCACTCGACGGTGAATGATTTGATAGGTATGCCCACCTGATTTTCAAATGCACTCTTCATTTGTGTCTTATCTTCTCATGCTTGAGTCTTGAGCTATGGACTATGGTTGTGAGGACTTGTTTGAGGAGTAGATGCATGGATATGATTAGTTATCTCATTATGTTTGATCTCAAGTTGTCATGAGATCATTATGTGTAATGGAGATGGTTAGTGGCTTTGGGCTTATTCCTACTTTGGGATGGTTATGAGTTTGATCTACCTTTTGGTTTGAGAGGCTTGCATCTTGTTATTGGATGTTGAGGAGGCTTCTTGTTTTGGGGTTGTAAAGGTGTTCATACTTTTCACAGCTATAGCACATTAGTGTGGATAGAAGGACATGGATATGATTTGCAGGTTCTCTCTTGATTGGTCTTATTCTTCTTCCTAGATATTTATGTTCACATGACATTAGAGTTAAGATGTGTATGGAGCTTTTGAGTCTCTTTGAATTCTTTCTCTTATGATGTGGAGGACTTGGGAGAGATATGGACTTGAGGAGAGTTATGTTACATCTGTTTTAGTTTGCAAATTTTGCATATGTATGTGTGTGTTCTTTGACACTATGTGATAGAGGATTCAACCACATCTTCTATGTGCATGCTATTAGTGGATCTTTGGATGCCTTGATCTATTTTCATATTTGACATTTACCCATGCAGTGGGAGTTTTAGGATGTATATGATTCCTTTGTTGGATGTTCTCATTACATTGCGATATGGAGGGTCTTGAGGTTTGTTATCACATCCTTTGTGTTGTTACCTTGGAGGACTTCTTTATGCAGGGTTGATTATATACAAGGACTTGTTATCATTTTGATTTGAGTTCGATATGTTATTGGCATAAGGTCTACTTTTTATCTTTTGTATACCTTGGTTTGGAGGTATGGTTAGTTGATGCATTAGCAACTAGTTGTGGTTGCTATTTCAGCTATGGTGATTGATTCTTGTCAGCTACTTGAGCCTATTTGTTACCATTAGATTTGGTGCTTGTGTTTGGATATCAGTTGATGCAGGTTTCTTACTTGTGATAGTTTAGTGTGGCATCTCTTTGGAGAATCTTATTCTTCATGGTTTGGCTAGATGGAGGATGACGGGATTCATGTTTGAGATGGTGGACACCTTGATTTTTGTTCCAGGTATCTTGGAGCACATTGAGCACATGGATGGTTATATGGTACATGTTGGGCATATGGATGATTTCCCTTGATGTTTTGAGTTTACATGTTGATCCCTTATGTAATGTATACAACAAGTAGGAGAATGTTGGAGTAGGTGTGTTGTACACCTTGCATAACATTTGCATTATTTTATTATGTAAAATAAAGATTTATTTGTGGTGCATCCATTTGATGTGTTTACCCATATTGGATATTTATTTGGATGCCACTTGTAATCATTGTATGTAACATTGGGTTAATTACTTTATTTGTAGTTTTTTGATTCTTTGGGAAAAAATAGCACAAATAATCAAATATGGGGTTAATGGTTTTGTAGACACATGGTTTTGGGGAAAATGGTATTACAATACCACATGTATTTATGTTAGCTTATGTCTATAAAAGTAAACACACGGGTAGTTGTTTCAAGGTAAGATATTGAGTGAAGGCTTATTGCCTTTGGTTGGGTTTGTAGCTTCTCTTGTAGGTTGGATATGAGAGGGTTTGAGGCATGGCATGGGATGTATGGTTACATGCTTGTTCATATGGAGTGCAAGTAGAGAGATTGATGTTTCAGAGGTGATCTTTGCATATACATTTGTTGTTTTATTGCTGAATAATACATGAGAGATGCATGCTTTTGGAGACTGGGTTTTTTCCTTTGAGAGTTTTCCCATGGTATATCTTGTGTCACCATTGATGGTATGATTGCCTATTTCTTTTGCATGTGGATTTCTAGTTTATTGCTTATTAAATATTTTATTGTGTTATGAGGAATTAGTCTATATGGCTACATATTTCCAACATAAAAATGAGCCTAAAACATGCTAAGGGAATGGACACCAAAGTAAGCTAAAAATGTAGTGTGAAATTGAAAGGGTATGCAATTTTTTATGTTATATTATTGTTATGTCAGAAATTGTCCTCCTATATGGAATCGTACAATTTCTTATAGTTTAGCTCCTCTCCTTGGTGACCTTTCAACCTAGTTTATTTCAGACCTTCCTAAACCCTGATTGACCTATGTCTAACTAGAAGAAATGCCATATTTTGGAATAAACTGAAGACTAAGGGTGAAAAGAAAGCTTGGATTTGGGATCCCCTAACCTCCTTGAGGAGGACCTGATTGGGAAATCAAGGCTTGGACTTGGCTGCTAGCGCCCTTGTCCTGCCCTATTTCCCGGGGTTTATAATTTTGGAGGGATGTCAGCCCCCGCCGTGCATTCTGGGATTCCGTTTTCAAATTTTCATTTTTCGCACGATGTCAACATCTTATTTCAAAATTTGAAATTCCTAAGATTAGATATTTAAAGACATTTGAAAATCATTTTATTACACACAATCTATATGCAAACTTTATGCCAAAATTACCATTGAAGATCAGTGATTTGTTCAAGCTCTTTTAAGTTATTTGAATTTGCTATCATGGAGACAATGGATGGAGATTAGGAATCAAGATCTTGAGACTATCTTGCTCTTCCTAGGGTTTGTACACCTTTTGCATGATCGGGAGAAGGGTTGAAGCTTCCAACATTAAGTTTGGAATCCTCCGCGGACATGGTTGCATCACCTTCTTGTTCATGCAAGTCTTCATTGATTTCATCTCCTTGAGGTGAAGTTGTGTTTGTTCATTGAGTGAAGAAAATTGTTGATCTTTCCTTAATGCTTGAGTCATCTAGGGTTTTATGTTTATGCATGCACATTGTTAGATGAATGTACACATTTGCATATCTTTATCTTGGGCTATTGTTGAGGTAGGAATACCAAAAATGGGGCTTGACTAAGGCAAGCTCCTATATAGCCACAACCATCTTTCTCCTCCTTTTGCATGTACAGGTTGAATTTGTCGAGATCTGGTAGAAAGAAGCGACATGAAGAAGGATATTGTAGACATAGTCGTCACAGAATTTGGATTTCAAGATTCTGATACTTTCGAGACACTGACACTAACACCCTAGTCCAATTGGGTGATTCCTTCAGGATCCAAAAGCCTCTGGAGGTTAAAAGACATCTGTTGTAGAAAATCCTAACATTTGGAACTTCCGGGACACTGGCATTGGAGCCCTAGTCCAACAGGCTCTCTGTTTCTGAGCACACTGTCTCTTAACTGTTTCCTCTGCATTTCTATAATCATTTCATTCATATATGTGTCAAAAATTAAGTTATTATAGTTTGATTAGCAATTTAGGGTTTCATGCTCAGTGAGAGAAACTAGCTTGTAAAAACTTGATTAAAATAGTCACACAGACCTAGTTAGTAGGAAAAGGGGACATTGGAAACCAATAGTTTATCCTTACAACTTATCCTTTGCTTCCCTAATGCTTTAGTTTGGAAAGTGTAGGACTTGAGGTCTTCCATCTTGCTTCCCTATTTTCCCACTAAACAATTATTATGCAAAAATTGCATTCCATGAGATGACATCTCTTGAGGTGTTTTGATGAATAGTTCACATGCCTTATTGTGCTTCCACATTTTGTATGCTTATATACCAAGACTTTTTATCTATATTATCTAACAAAATGCACCTAATATGCTTTAATGGATGTTCATACCTAGTTCCAATGCTCCCATGCGATAGGGAATATGTAGGCAAAGTTATGGAATTTGGATTACACCTACCAATAGCAATTGTGTGATAGATACCAAAACTTGCACAATAAACCCATTCTGGGTTTATCCTACAAACAATGTATTCCTTGATTTATCATTTCTCTCCCACAATAGTAGCTTGGACATGGGTAAATGTCATGGATCTTGGCTTTAAACCTATGATTGCATTTACTTGAAAGTCTCTAAAGCTATTTCAACTAATCCATTTTGTGCTTATCCTTCAATCATTGCATGTCTTAAATTGACTTTTCTCAAGGCCTTAAAGCATGTATTATTACTAATAATTATATTATAATTATATTTGTATTTATATTATTTACACTGGTAGTTAGAGAGACACAAAACCATTAGATAGATATGATAGTATCAAAAGGAAAAAACTATTAGATATTGGGAATATCTCTAAATCTTTTTCTTAAACAAGGCATCTAACTAAAGTGTAAAACCCCAATATGATAATACCAATTGAAGTTCTTTGGTTCTATTAGACTTGGTGAAAATGGACTAATATAACCACTTATATAGCTTCAATCTATCTTTAAAGAAGACTTAAAGCCAACTGTAAGTTGCATATTCATGTAACATCAAAAATTGCATATCTTTGCAATATCATGATACATTTTTTTCTCATTTTAGTGTTCATTCTCTTAGCATGTTTTAGGTTCATTTCTATCCTTCCCTCATCCTTTTTCCCACCCATAAGTGCCATTTTTGTGTTATGTTTTGTGCTTTGTGCTTGTTTGATGTAATTATATTTTAGTGTCTCATTTTTATTGTTATTCTCAGGTATTCTAAAGGTTCAAGAGCTGAATTCACCTAGATGTGAGTGTAACATGTAAACATCCATGTGATGCACTAGTATCTCACAACCATCTGCCACCCAATGACTATTTTTGGGCATTTCTTGCCACCTTCCATTGCAAGCATAATTTTATGTAATGCCTCTGTTAGGTTCAAATGAATTATTTTGAAATATCTTTCCTTTATATTCTTTCCATCTCTTGCAATTGGAATCTTATTGGAAACTATTATGATCTTTTTGCTAATCTTGTGAATCTCTTGGCAACACTAGATTGTTCTCTATTGGCATCTCTCTCACATTTTGGACATCCTACAAAATTCTTGGCAATGTTCCTTGGTATTCTGCAACATATAACGACATTGTGTTATTTTTACAAGCTTCATGTGATCAATGTACAAGTTCTTAGCATCTTCATAGGGTTTGTGGAACCACTATCTATTGTTGGCCTCTTCTATGGGCCTTGTTCTTGGTTGGGTAGCATTCATCTTGCTTTATGGAGGTGATTGAGTTTCATTCTCCCCATCTCTATCATTCTGTTGGTGCTAATCCACTTTTGTGTAGAAGTGCTTTGTTGGTTTTCTCCATTTCCCTTTGTTCCTTGATATACTAGTTTTCTTACCTTAGATGCATTATAACTTGAGAATTCATAGTTTTATCATTGTGATTATCATTCTTTGTCTTAGATGCACTTAAGATAGAGAGCACACACTTTTCTTCTCCATTATTATCATATCGATTGTTCATGGAGATTGGAAAACCTATATAGGGGCTTGACCTAAAGGAAAGCTCCCAAACAACCCTAATATTTCCTTTGTCTTGTGCAGCTTACAGGTTTTGAGTAGAAGATTTACAGCTACATGTTGGTTACTACCTAGATATATCTATCTTATTTTCATTTCAATTCCTATTTTAGTTTCTATTACTACCTGGATGTTTGTCTCATTTTTTTTTATATATTTCCATGTAGGTTGTGTGCATTTTCAAGGACAAAATACTAGAATCTATTTTTTTTGCTGTACAGACTATAACGTGGCATGCAAACATCTGTGTGATGTGTTGGTGTCCTAGGTAGTCAAGTCCAGATTTCTATGATAAATTCATTTCTATTCTATTTTTGCATTTTTGTTTCTAGTTTATCAAATCTGTAACTAGAAATCTTATAAATTTTAATTTACTTCTACTTGCATAGTGTTTTGGTTTGATTATAAAACTTAGTTTTTCTCAAGGGTGAAACACATAGGCATAACTAGTCAAATATGCTCTTCTATTAAGATAGAAACAAATTAATATCACTCTAAGTGAGCTAGTTGTTCCTAGTGTATTCATTGAGATCGTTTGATAAGGAGAAGTATGGTTTTCTTTATCAAATTGAATTTTATACAATACATTTTGGTGAACCCACTACCCTTAGCAATTTAAAAATTTAAACAAAAATCTCTCATTATTTTCATTGCTCTCGATTGTGTGTTGTGAAACCTACTTTAGTTTATGAGATTCACAACCCAATCCCTTTACTCTGATAACATTGTTAGGAGTTTGAGAAACACTAGAATGGCTAAATCTTAGGCCTCTACAACTCCTATTAGATCAGCACCAAAATTTTGAAACTTCATCTATGACTATACTACTACAACTCTCCCTTCTTTAACAACTTTTTGAACTCATCTGGTGATAAGATTCTGTTGGTGCCTACATGAGTATTCAGGTTTCAAGCATTTAAATATGTAGGCACCCTCCCAAAAAGTCCAAAAAATCTAACTCTTTCGGCCTCTGCAGTTGTAAAAAATGCAAAAAATAGAGTTAAAGTGCATGTATCTTTGTATATACAAAGAGGTTTGTATATACAAGTGCTGATGTGCATGGGCGGGCTTGCAAAATTCCCATCGGCCTTTGAAAAAATGAGTTATATGCATTTTTGAATGCATATGGGGCTTAGAAAAGGTGCATATGTAAGTGGGAATCTTTTGCAGATCCCAAGAATATTCCCGGTTTGTATATTGGGTTGCATGTAAAGATGCAAGGAAAAATATACAAGGGCGCACATACATTTGCTACAGTGCAGCCAAGATACATGTGGTAAGGCCCACGGACATACAAAGTTGAATGTATGCCTGATATACAAAAGGAAAGGTGCAGAGGTGTTTGCATATACAAGGATTGACATACAAGCGGGATATACAAGGTGGATGTGGCCAAAAGAGTTAATAGCGTTTTGAAATATTTTGAGATCCGCCTTTGTGTGTTTGGGATTGTATATTCCAAATATACAATCGAATGAATAAGGTAAAGCATGCAAACAGGTCAGCGGCTGTCAACATCAGAAATGGGGCCCATCAGTTGTATGTGCATTCGCTTGTATGTTTGCACATACAAGGCTGATAAACAAAGGAAAAGTATACAACCTAGACGTGAAGGAAGAATCAAATGCGGCGAGTAATCTTTTGGCATCCGTGGGTTGTATAAGGCACTTGTATGTGTGATATACAACGGAGTGTGCAAAAGAAAAGTTACAACGCGGATTCCAAGGAATGTTCCAATCCAACAAATAATGTGTTGAGATCCACAGCCTGCTTGTATATGACTTTGTATATGCCGATATACAAGCCAATGTGCAATGAAAAAGATACAAGCTAGACCCAAATGAAGTTTCAATTTATTCTATACAATTTGGGGTCCACCTTGTATATAAGATGATTGTATATGCATTTGCATATGTACAAAAGTGGTAAAGGTAAAATAGAAGCGGGAAAAGTCAGCAATGACAAGGAAGCATCTGCGTGGCACATTCTCATTAGCTAGCGACTTGCTTGTTTGTTTTGAACCGTAGATTTGGGAGGTGCAAAGAAGGATTGACGGTTGTGTTCAAATGTTCGATGGCAAGGGTTTTCCCATGCATATGTAGTGGCATTCTTGGCGGGAAAATCATTTATGCATTTGCTACTGCGTTTTCACGGTAGCTGTGAGTTGGTATGCCATTAATGGCAAGATTACAGACAGGTATGGGCCGAAGGGACATGTCAGCTACCACCTTCAAGTGGAAAATCTTCTAGCGGTGACACAGGGCTCGAGTTCAACTACTCCTCGCCCTTCTTCTGCTTCTTCCCATTTTGTCTTCTGTTGCATTGATTGATTTGGGCGCCATTCTTGGTGCATTATAATTGGCAGAATTTTGGTTTGACTTTTGTACGGTTCTATTGAGGGCACACTTTAAGTATATATGAGGTGTGTGCCTCATTGTTTTGGTGGTTAAAGACTTGGGCAATTTTGGGGGAAAAATAATGAAAAACAGAGCATTTTCCTATCTGTTTTATCTTTGTTGGAGTTTATGAGTTGCATTTGAATGTATCTAGTACATATGTTCAATTTCTTGTCACTGTATATGAAAAATGCATTGTTGCATGTATTTATCTTTTTGTCTCCATTTGTTGCATGCATTTTCTTCCTTTGAATCTAGTTGCTAAGGGTTTCTTAGATTCTAGGGTATAGTTTTGTTGTATACATGCTTAATCTGTAACTTCCATTCAAGGAGTGGATTAAATTATTTTAGGTTGAGTATGGATAAGATTGTATGTCAACTGGGATGTTCATAAGTAGAGACAGTTAAATACTTATTCTTGGGTGGTATTTGTAAGGAAAACACTAGTCCTAACCCCTTGAAACTCGAATGCTAGTTGCAAGCCATTCTCTTGTATACGTCTAGTTGACTCCTTGCCCTGGGATATGCACCGATATGCTTCTTGGGTAGTAGTTATGATCCAAAACCCCTGTCTTGCATCCAAACCATCTAAACAATCATTCCATATTTCCAACTTGTTAGTTGTAGGAGTAGGATTAGGAACCCCCTACATACTCTCATCCTTAACCAGATAAATATATCCAAGAATGTTGCCAACCTTGTGATTTGTCACATAAATCTTGGTCCCAAAGTGAGAGTATTCTGCCTGTTATCACAAAGCTAAATCTTTCTGTCATTGGGTAAGTCAAGTGTTACATCTTTAGCTACAGGGATCCCCCCTTGGTGCGGTAGAACTAGAAGTGAAGGGGAGGCAGCTCACGCAACCTCCTGTATTAGTTGGTCGAATCTGCCTGTGCATTGAAATTGGCAAACCCTCTGCCGATTCGAGGTCCAATAGATGGCGACTCTGCTGGGACTTAATGCCATATCCATGAAAGTTTGAGTCTAAAAAATTGAAAAATCAGACTTGGAAGTGTTTTTTGCAGCAAAAGATAAAGTTATATGTGTGGCTCTGCTGTGGGAGAACCTAGAAAGAAAGAAATGAATTTCCAGCTTCAGCCTGTTTGAAGCTCATTCCTCTACAAGGAGGTGGTGACTCTGCATATAAAGAACCTGATAAGATGACACCAGAGGTGTCAAATTTGTAGTTGCTGCAACATATCCAAGTATTTCCATAAATTTGAAAAGACTCCCTACTTGGTGAAGTAGCACTAGTTAAAAGGGAAATGTTGATGATAGGATCGCATGCTTTTGTAAGAACCTAGTTTGCAATTCAAAAGAAGTATGCAATATTGTTGAAAAGACTCATTTGGAGGACTTTAGGAAAGCTGAAAATAGCAGTTGTATTTTAAAGGCCTAAAGTCATTGTTTATTGAAAATCTGGGTTGAGAGGGGGGTTGCAAAAAACACACCATGATCTATTGTCAGCCCATGCACCCTTGTGAGGTGTCAAATGCAACCATGTATAATAATCAGTCCCAACCATGTAATAAAAGGAGTTTCAATATTGACAAATACAACCCCATAAATTTTGATGGCATTTGTGGCTATCCAAATGCTTTTCCATCTAAAATCAGAAAATTTTTGCCCAAATTCAATGGTGCTAAGGATGAATCAGCCGAGAGACACTTGCAGTAGTTTATGAATGTTATAAGTGACTTTGAGATTGACCATGAAGATGTAGTTATGAGATTATTTGTTCAATCTCTAGATGAAGATGCAAGGGACTGGTTCTCCTACCTTCCAGCTTATTCTGTCAGCTCTTGGCAAGATTTTAAATCTGCATTTCTAAAACAATATGGTGAAAGAATTTCTGATTATGCAGTTATTAGTGATTTTATGTATATCCATATTGAAGAAGATGAGTTGATCCCAGCTTTTAACCTCAGATTTGTGAGGGCATTGAAAAGAATTCCAGAATGCATGACACCTAATGATGCACTGTGCCTAGTTGTCTATTTAGGAGCATTTGATAAGAAAATGAGCTATAGATTGAGAGATAAGGAGACCACCACATTGCATCAGGCACAACAATTTGCAATAGACATTGAAAATAATTGGAGGTATGGGATTCAAAAAGGTTATTTCTCTGAAAAAAATTTCTATCCTGTAGCCCCCAATGCTGATGAGGGATATAGTTTAAATGTTGGAGATGAATGTCAAAGTACTCACACCCCTGCTGTCCCAGTTTTTGCATCATTTCAAGTTGATGATGTTTCTGTTATAGAGGAGGATGTCCTAATTTGCCCAGCAAATGAAGTTGATTGTAATGATTTTTCAAGTAATATTTGCATGCCAGTCCTAAATAAAGAGCATTCATGTTTAAATGATCCAGTTATGCAAAGTTGTGATCATATGGATCAAGAGTCAGTATCAATTTCATCAGAAAGCATTAGAGGGCTAGAAAATGATGTAGATATTTCAACTTTAGAGGACATTGAAGTAGCAAAAATTTTGTCTGTGGGGCAATCAGAGGTTGAAGATGATAAAGATGATATCCATGATCAGTTCATGGATCAGGTTTGTTCTTCTTATGACTATGGATTTGTCAATGATGAAAAAGAAATGGATTGTCATGAAGAAGAAATAGAAACCTTTGCAATGAGTATGAATCCCCTTTATGATGAGCCTGTGGATGCATTTGACATTGTGAGTTATGACTTTCAGTGGTGCAGAATTAACCCTCTATTTGAAAATGATGATACTGATTTGCAAACTGTGGATAGTGAATGTTCAGCATCAGTTGTCCCAGACATGTGCATCAATGTGTATGTGGAGCAGGATTTGTTTTCAATGTCAATAAGTGATATAAGTGATGACATTGTTGGTCTCATATATTCTGAGTGTTTTGAGTCTATGGATCAGCTGGATGAATGTTTGGTAATGTGTACTAACCAGGTAAGTAATGAGTATTGCCAAATGCAATATGAGGATATACTGTTTGAAGAATATAACATACATATGTTGCCTAGTGCTAAAAAATATTCTAGTATGTATGGTTATATGTCTGATTGTAAGATGCAGAGTGACAGAGGCTACACTGACAGTGGCAAATTTTCAAAAATGGTGAAACATGTAATTGACAAGATCATCTTGTGGGAAATTTTTGTCAATATTTTCAGCTATGGTTGGGGTTATTCAGAGTGGAATCAGGCATTTGACATGAATAGGTTGTGGTTCTTCATTTTTGGCAGTCCAGGGCCGCCAAAATGATGTTTGAAAATATAATTTGTGATTGATGCAGAGCATGCACAGCAGAAACTCACAAACAGGGTGTAAAATACCCATTAACCCACAATTCAATAGAACAAGGCTCTAACAACTCAGAAAACCTCTTCGCAAGGTTCAAATGACATCAAAGTAACTTCATTCTTCTACATCGGCAAGACCACCCTTTATCGGCGAGTCTAAATCTTTATTGGCCGATAGTATAAGTTTGGCCGATATCACCTTTGTCTCCACCTTCTTGCATCCATCGGTGAGATAACGCTATTGCCCTTCCGATAAACTCCATCGCTCAGACTTAAACCATCGGTGACACACTCTCTTCTTTCTCCGATATCTTATTTCATACTGATAGACCTAACAAACTTTGCTTTCGGTGAGACGAATGTCTTGCTCTCCACGATGCTCCTTCTGTCGGCGTGACTCCATCGATCGGTGTAGTTCTCAACTATTCTTCCGATGTGCCGATAAATAACCCTTCGGTGACACTTGATGATTGTCACCCCGATATGACTTGATCGGTGAGATCAATGTTGTCAGCTCAATGCAACTTTGTCTATCCGATAACTATTGTCAGTCTGATGTCTTCGATTTAGCATATACATAACATGACTTGTTATAACCAGTCAACTAACGTATCTTTTCCCAATTTTCCCGATATGGCCGGTCAACCTTTGTATCATTTGACATGTACATTCACCATTTACAACCATGATAAATGATAGCATGATATACACAAAATGTCCACGCATACATAAACGATATACCCATGGATTGTGTCTTCGGTGAAATAATATAGATTTCACACCAATAACCTCCTCTGCAACAGTCTTGTAACCGAACAGCATCCATAGAAACTAATCTAACAGAACATAAAGCTAACTACACAGAGGTCATTCCACTGGTTTCAAAGAAACCCACCAGTGGAATGACTCCAAACCGATGTTCTTGTAATTAGATCAGAAACCAAAACTTTTCTATTCCTTCCAGAAATTATACATACAAATTGTTCTTTTTCCTCTCTGTCTGTTCGCTCCTCTACATAAACAGAGTCTAACTATTTAATGACTCACAATTGACAGTTACACACGGTGGAAAACAAACCACCACTGCCAATCAGTTACAAACTACAGTTCGGTTACAATTCTTTTCTTGACAACCCAACATTATGTCGTTACTCGGCCAGGCATGACTCCATGTGGCACGAAGGCCTTACAATATTACACTTTGGATACAACATAAAATGTAGGGAATCTTCCAGATTCTTCAAGTTTTGAGGTGCTCCTACACCATACAACCAACCAACAAAATTTCCAAGTCCTTAGGAAATGTATCTGCAACAAAACCTTTTTCTGCAGCTCTTTAGCTTCAGGATTTCAATCTTTAGATTAATAGAATGGTGACCAACCAACCAACAAATCAAACTACCATCTTCATAGAGCATGCTTAGGCTCCTGCTACTCCCATCAATGGAGTATTCTTCAGACTGATCAAAACTTCATGACTACAACACAATGCTCCATCAATTGTCCATCCTACACGCTGCTTCACAGACCCATTCCTCATCCAACAACAGATCCTGGTGATGCACCTACCACGCTCTCCTTGGTGGCCGCTTTCTGCACCCTTCTCCAGTGTAATCTATGTCGGTGAATGGTCTTGACAGACCTCATCCTCGTCTACCCACACACAGGAATCCTTATTCCTTCTTGCAACTAGATGGCATGAGCATTTGGAACAATCTAATAACTACTATCAGTTGTCAAAATACCTTCTATAATCTCTGGATTTAAAAATGGTCACCAATAAAACTTTAACTCTTCATCTGCCTTCAGAAATCAAAATACAGAACACCTCTACCCAGAGCTTTCGCTAGCTCTGATACCAATTTGATGCAAAGCATGCATAGTAGAAACTCACAAACAGGGTGTAAAATACCCATTAACCCACAATTCAATAGAACAAGGCTCCAACAACTCAGAAAACCTCTTCGCAAGGTTCAAATGACATCAAAGTAACTTCATTCTTCTACATCGGCAAGACCACCCTCTATCGGCGAGTCTAAATCTTTATTGGCCGATAGTATAAGTTTGGCCAATATCACCTTTGTCTCCACCTTCTTGCATCCATCGGTGAGATAATGCTATTGCCCTTCCAATAAACTCCATCGCTCAGACTTAAACCATCGGTGACACACTCTCTTCTTTCTCTGATATCTTATTTCATACTGATAGACCTAACAAACTTTGCCTTCGGTGAGACGAATGTCTTGGTCTCCACGATGCTCCTTCTATTGGCGTGACTCCATTGATCGGTGTAATTCTCAATCGTTCTTCTGATGTGCCAATAAATAACCCTTCGGTGACACTTGATGATTGTCACCCCGATATGACTTGATTGGTGAGATCAATGTTGTCGGCTTAATGCAACTTTGTCTATCTGATAACTATTGTCAGTCCGATGTCTTCGATTTAGCATATACATAACATGACTTGTTATAACCAGTCAACTAATGTATCTTTTCCCAATTTTCCTGATATGGCTGGTCAACCTTTGTATCATTTGACATGTACATTCACCATTTACAACCATGATAAACGATAGCAGGATATACACGAAATGTCCACGCATACATAAATGATATACCCATGGATTGTGTCTTCGGTGAAACAATATAGATTTCACACCGATAACCTCCTCTACAACAGTCTTGTAACTGAACAGCATCCACAGAAACTAATCTAACAGAACAGAAAGCTAACTACATGGAGGTCATTCCACTGGTTTCAAAGAAACCCACCAGTGGAATGACTCCAAACCGATGTTCTTGTAATTAGACCAGAAACCAAAACTTTTCTATTCCTTCCAAAAATTATACATACAAATTGTTCTTTTTCCTCTCTGTCTGTTCGCTCCTCTACATAAACAGAGTCTAACTATTTAATGACTCACGATTGACAGTTACACACGGTGGAAAACGAACCACCACTGCTAATCAGTTACAAACTACAGTTCGGTTACAATTCTTTTCTTGACAACCCAACATTATGCCGTTACTTGGCCAGGCATGACTCCATGTGGCACGAAGGCCTTACAATATTACACTTTGGATACAACATAAAATGTAGGGAATCTTCCAGATTCTTCAAGTTTTGAGGTGGTCCTGCACCAGTGATGTAGGTTGGTGCAGTGTTCGACTCTATGGCCCAATGCATAAGGCCCAATCTGCGAAACCAGAGATTATGAAGTTCTCGCCATGTCTGCAAGAGACATGCATCCCCAGACAGAGCTTGTGTTGGTGCCTGCATGAGTATTGAGGTTTCAAGCATTTAAATATGCAGGCACCCTCCCAAAAAGTCCAAAAAATCTAACTCTTTCGGCCTCTGCAGTTGTAAAAAATGCAAAAAAATAGAGTTAAATGCATGTATCTTTGTATATACAAAGAGGTTTGTATATAGAAGTGCTGATGTGCATGGGCGGGCTTGCAAAATTCCCATTAGCCTTTGAAAAAATGAGTTATATGCATTTTTGAATGCATATGGGGCTTAGAAAAGATGCATATGCAAGTGGGAATCTTTTGCAGATCCTAGGGATATTCTTGATTTGTATATCGGGTTGCATGTAAAGATGCAAGGAAAAATATACAAGAGCGCACATACATTTGCTACAGTGCAGCCGAGATACGTGTGATAGGGCCCGCAAAAATACAAAGTTGAATGTATGCTCGATATACAAAAGGAAAGGTGCAGAGGTGTTTGCATATACAAGGTGGACGTGGCCAAAAGAGTTAATAGCGTTTTGAAATATTTTGAGATCCACCTTTGTGTGTTTGGGATTGTATATTCCAAATATACAATCAAATGAACAAGGTAAAGCATGCAAACAGGTCAACGGCGGTCAACATCAAAAATGGGGCCCATCAGTTGTATGTGCATTCGCTTGTATGTTTGCACATACAAGGCTAATAAACAAAGGAAAAGTATACAACCTGGACGTGAAGGAAGAATCAAATGCGGCAAGTAATCTTTTGGCGTCCGTGGGTTGTATAAGGCACTTGTGTGTGATATACAATAGAGTGTGCAAAAGAAAAGTTACAATGCGGATTCCAAGGAATGTTCCAATCCGACAGATAATGTGTTGAGATCCACAGCCTGCTTGTATATGACTTTGTATATGCCGATATACAAGCTGATGTGCAATGAAAAAGATACAAGCTGGACCTGAATGAAGTTTCAATTTATTCTATACAATTTGGGGTCCACCTTGTATATAAGATGATTGTATATGCGTTTGCATTTACAAAAGCGGTAAAGGTAAAATAGAAGCGGGAAAAGTCAGCGATGACAAGGAAGCATCTGCGTGGCACATTCTCATTAGCCAATGACTTGCCTATTTGTTTTGAACCGTAGATTTGGGAGGTGCAAAGAAGGATTGATGGCTGTGTTCAAATGTTCGATGGCGAGGGTTTTCCCATGCATATGCAGTGGCATTCTTAGTGGGAAAATCGTTTATGCATCTGCTGTTGCATTTCCACGGTAGCTATGAGTTGGTATGCCATTAATGGCAAGATTGCAGACAGGTATGGGCCAAAGGGACATGTCAACTACCACCTTCAAGTGGAAAATCTTCTAGCGGCGACACAGGGCTCGAGTTCAACTACTTCGCCCTTCTTCTGCTTCTTCTCGTTTTGTCTTTTGTTGCATTGATTGATTTGGGCCCCATTCTTGGTGCATTGTAATTGGCAGAATTTTGGTTTGACTTTTGTATGGTTCTGTTGAGGGCACACTTTGAGTATATCTGAGGTGTGTGCCTCATTGTTTTGGTGGTTAAAGACTTGGGCAATTTTGGGGGAAAAATAACAAAAAAATAGAGCATTTTCCTATCTATTTTATCTCTGTTGGAGTTTATGAGTTGCATTTGAATGTATCTAGTACATATGTTCAGTTTCTTGTCACTGTATATGAAAAATGCATTGTTGCATGTATTTATTTGTTTTTCTCCATTTGTTGCATGCATTTTCTTCCTTTGAATCTGGTTGCTAAGGGTTTCTCAAATTCTAGGGTATAGTTTTGCTGTATCACATGCTTAATCTGTAACTTCCATTCAAGGAGTGGATTAAATTGTTTTAGGTTGAGTATGGAGAAGATTGTATGTCAACTAGGATGTTCATAAGTAGAGACAGTTAAATACTTATTCTTGGGTGGTATTTGTAAGGCAAACACTAGTCCTAACCCCTTGAAACTCAAATGCTAGTTGCAAGCCATTCTCTTATATACGTCTAGTTGACTCCTTGCCCTGGGATATGCACCGGTATGCTTCTTGTGTAGTAGTTACGATCCAAAACCCCTATCTTGCATCCAAACCATCTAAACAATCATTCCATATTTCCAACTTGTTAGTTTTAGGAGTAAGATTAGGAACCCCCTGCATACTCTCATCCTTAACCAGACAAATATATCCAAGAATGTTGCCAACCTTGTGATTTGTCACACAAATCTTGGTCCCAAAGTGAGAGTATTTTGCCCTTTATCACAAAGCTAAATCTTTCTATCGTTGGGTAAGTCAAGTGTTACATCTTTAGCTACAGGGATCCCCCCTTGGTGCGGCAGAACTAGAAGTGAAGGGGAGGCAACTCACGCAACCTCCTGTATTAGTTGGCTGAATCTGCATGTGCATTGGAATTGGCAAACCCTCTGTCGATTCGAGGTCCAACAGATTCCATGATATAGAAGCAACCATTGATCATGAGGGAACATTAGCCAGTGTTTCTCAAACATAGGTGCATGAATTAGATTAACATCTAACTAACTATTAGGAATCCTTGATGAGTGAGAGCATGAATAATGCCACTGCTCCTCTTGTCGAGGCCCTCCATACAATGTTAATTGGCCATCTTGATGGTCTTGACTTCCTCCATGGCATTGCTCACATTGTTCACAGTAATGTTCCTCCATTAGAAAGCTATCATGAGGGTGCTCAAGATTCCTATTCTAATATCACTAGTCATCAACTTTCTCTTCCAATGGCTACTTCTAGTGGTCAAACATACACATCTTCTCATATGGTTACGAGTGCTACACAACACACTCAGGTAGACCTTAGTTTGTTTGGATCAAAGAGGAACCCCCATTAATCAATATGGGTCTATTCCCCCTTCCACACATTTAAAATTTATTTTTCTCAGTGGGCACCTCCAAACCTCTTAGCATATCACATTAACCTTAACAAGTCACCTTGTTTTTGCTCCTACTTCCATTGCACTGCATATCATTGATCCTATTATAAACCAGTTCTTTTATAAAATGTGAAGACTCTCCAGCAATATCTTTCTATGCTCTCCACATCCTCTGCACAACCCCTCATTCTAACATACTATCGATGCAATCCCTTATCACTTTAAACCATTCTATCTATGTAGTTCCCTACTAGTTTTGAGGTTCCCTAGTTTCAAAGTATTCTAGTAAAGGAGACCCACAAACTCATGTGTCATCCTTTACCACTCTATGTAGTGATTTCATTTTCTAGGATCATTTATTATCCAAACTCTTCCCACAGCCGTTGAGCAACATGATGTTGAATTAGTTTTGCTTACTTCTTGATTATTCTATTTCTTATTTTAAATAATTGGTAAATTGGTTCTTCTAGCATTTTCAAGTGAACATTGGGCCCCAAGTCACTTTCACAGACCTGGTACACTATCTCCAAGGCATTCAAGAGAAAGTAACTAATTTTATCTTTCATTATCAATATTTTTTAGATAGATTATGTAGGCCTTACCCAACTTAGATGCGTAGTGGTTTTTATTAGAAACTTGTATCCAATGATTTGGGATAAGATTCTATTAAAATGAAATGTCCTTTTTTTCTCATCTTTGGATTGTAATACATGATTATCTAGTTTGAGGTACCAACCTCGTAGGCCTTTACTGGGTTGTTTGGTCCTTCATCATCTTATTTCACTAATTACAAGAAGAACAAGAATTTCTTTAAAAATAACATTTCAACAATTGTTAATAATTCAATGGCCACAACATCCTTTCCTGTTGCCATGACCCTCTCTTCATCAAAGTGACAAAGAAATAGGTAATTTATGTCTTTATTTGAATCTCTTTATTCAATCTTGTAGAAATTCCTAAATATAATTTTAGTGTGGTTTCCACCTATTTGTCCTTTAGATACCACCAATCCTTTTCCTCCTTCGTATGACTTGAAGGCCTTTTTTTAGTTTCACAGAGTTCTTAGAAATGACAACAAATGATGCCTACATCTTAAACACATTGTGCAAGACCTCATCAATTTGAATGTGATACAAGTCTCAAGAATTAATGATAGAGGAAACAAATTAGTTTCTCCAGCTAACCAAAACCCATAGATTTACACAAATCCACTTCCATGTCATTCTTCAAATTTCATTAACATTACTTCTGCTTCACTAGTGCTAGAAACTGACACTAATTTGTCCATTTCTCCCTTCTTCAAAATGATAGGAATGATGGATGCTCGACCCTTAGTCCCTTGGGAGTGTCTTATTCCTGAACCTATCATTTCTTTCTCCTTTGTCAATGTGCCTGTAAACATATATGATGCGCCTCTATACATTACAACTCAAGTTAATGGAAAACCCATTAGGGGTGTTCTAATTGACCTTGTTAGCATGATAAATATAATAACAAAGGAATTATTATATGTTCATGAGCTGTATAAAAATTAGTATGATAAGTTATAAGTCTTTATATAGATGCATGATGGCCTTTCTAGACCAATCCTGGGTTTGATCACCATTCTTGTCCAGGTGGGACCAAAAATCCTAGATGTCCCATTCTCTATGATCCCCACCTCAGATTGTTTTCAATTAAAGCTAGGTCATCCATGGCTCACTTCTATGAGAGTGGTCACCTCGATGGTTCATAAGTGCTTAAAGTTCTTGCATGATAGATTAATGCATATGCTCCACCACAATGGATTTCAGCCTCTCTCAATGCATGGTAAATTCTCCTTGGATTTTTTTTGGATGGCCTCGACTAAGCCTATCTAGCCCCACAATGATTTTTAGTTAAATATTATAAAAAATCTAAAGCTAGCCAGATTGTGCTCTTGTCTAGTGGCCCCCTTCTTCTTCTTTTCAATAATTTGCTACCCCAAAGGCCTCTTAGCCTCTAGTGATTGCTCATATTCTTCCCCCTACCCCTCTGATAGTAAGAGGAAAGCAACTTATTGGGCAACCCTCCCCATTCTCATTCAGTTCACCAGTATTCAACAATTCCTTCTCTTACTAATTTTATTTTTTAGCCAGAAGAAAACAAACAATACTACATAAACCCCTTACTCCCCTTGTAGTTTCTCAATCTTTTATGGTTGCTTCCATTCCTCCCACCTCATCAATGGAAAGAGGAAGGCAGCCCATGTTGCAATCTACCCTTCTCCTTGCCCTATGGTTTCTTAACCCTTAGTGGCCCCTTTTGTTCCTCCTTCTATCCCTTACATAGAGGAAGAAAATGAACTCATGCTATAAAACCCCCTGCTCCTTTAGGAGAGGCTCTAGCTCGCACTTGATAGAATCAACTTGTGAGAGATCATAAACATCATTAATGTGCCACAGCTTGAGAGTACACTACCCAACCTAAACTTATTCCTAAGCATCCTCCTCTTATGTGGTACCTCTTGATCTTTCTCCTCCTTCTGAGCCTCAGCCTCCTCTTTCTACGTGTGAGTGCCTTCCTTCCCCAACCCCTAGATTTCCTTAGTCTAACCCAAATGAATGGATCCCCAAAAGGGTTTAGGTTATCTTGGCGCCATCTACCAAGAACCCCATTATTCCTCTAATATCTACCTCCCTTTTCAAAGCCCCTCGATCTTCTCAACATCAATGTAATTTCTATCACACCCTTTCATCACTCATCCCATTCTAGTGCACCTACCACCAAATCTTCCCTAATGTTCTTTACCTCACCACTATTGACATTAACATTCCTCACCCTCCACCCAAATGCAAACCAAAGCATTACCCCACTATATTTTCTCCATATCTAGCCCCTCTAAGCCCTTCTTCATCAATTCTTCCTCCTATGGAGAACCTTCCTCCACCCATGTCTCTTACTACTTGCATTTTTGCTAACACCAATAAGTAGTCTGCAATGTGCAATATCTTGATATTGATTCACCTAACTCCTCTTCAAGGGAGTGCTTGTTTGAATTATTCATGGATATTCCATTGTTGTTTTTGATCTTCACAAGGATTTTTCTCCTGTACCTGATCCTCTACACTCTATTGTAGGAGATTCACCTAGTATGACTCTTAATGTGATCCCTTTATCATCTTGTCCCCATTCCCCTAGGATGAGCAAGACCGGAGCTTGGATGATCTGATGTAGCCTAACCTATGAGAGCATTAACTTCATTCCATGTGTATATATGTATGTGTCCTTGCCTATTTATTTTGTCTTGCCTGTAATGCTGCTTGATATGTGCTTGTTAGTTCTTCTTGGAGAACCCATGATACCCTTGTAAGTACATGGATACAAGGTGAATGAAAATGTTGTCTAATTACTCTATTTGTTTCTATATTCTTCTATTTGTCATCTACTTTGTTTTTCAAAATTTTGGGGATGATGCAAAGCATTGAAAGACTTAGCTTCCTTCCATGTTGACCCAAAATTTTTCTTTGATTTCATGTGACATTCTTCCTTTGTGTTTGTAATTCTACATGCTTGGGGGATGATGACGATTCTATCCTTGTCCCTTATTGATATTTGAATCCTTTATATTCACACTGAACCCAAGAACATAGATCCCTTTGTGTTTCTTGTGATGTTATTTGATTTCATGTGACATGCTCTCATATTTCTCAGTGTCATTCCATGTTTACACAATTTTTTAATTTTTGCTACCTTTTGATACTTTTTGTGAGTCACCTAGAAACATAGTTTGCTAGCACTTGTGATTTGAAAAGTATTGTGTAGTTCCTAGCCCTCATAGTGTGCTAGCCCTAGAACCATACTTGGCATCCTTCTAGTAGCACAATGCTAGAAATGCCTTCGTCATCTTCTCTTTCTCTCTTCTTGTGTGTTTTGTGTGTGTGTTTGCTTGTGAACTGTCTCTTATGTTTTATACTTAGTGTATATTAGATTATATGATTTGCTAATTCTTTTATTTGGCATATCATATTTGATCTAATCATCCTCATTTGTATGTTTTATATATGTTTCTCTAACATTACCTTTTGTGCAAGTTTTTGTTGTCTAATACTATGGTTTTGTAGGATTTCAACCTGGGGGATTGATTCCTCACTCGAAGAACTCTTTGCATCCTCTACAAAATCCTTTATACGTAACTTTTGTGATGATATTTCTTTTATGTACTTTAGCATAGCATATCACTTAGGGTCACAAGCCTACTAAAGTGGGGGCTAAATGTAACGTCAAAAATTACACACTCTTGCAATTTCACACTACATTTTTTTTCTTATTTTAGTGTCCATTCCCTTAGCATGTTTTAGGTTCTTTTTTAGCCTTCCCTTAGCCTTTTTCCCACCCACAAGTTGTGTGCTTGTGTTATGTTTTGTGCTTTGTGCCTATTTTTATGTAATTATGTTTTAGTGTCTCATTTTTATTGTTGTTCTAAGGTGTTTTGAAGGTTCAGGAACCAAATTCACTTGGATGTGAGCACAATGCATAGATGTCCATGCTGTACACTAGCATCCTGCAGCCATTTTCCATCCAATGACCATTTCTAAGCATTTCTTTCCACCTTCCATTGCATGCATAATTTTGTGTAATGCCTCTATCGGGTCCGAACAACTCGTTTTGACCTATCTTTCCTTTTCTTCCCTCCATCTCTTACAATTGGAATCTTCAAGTGGAAACTATTATAATCTTCTTGCTAATATTATGAATCTCTTAGAAACTCCATTGTTCTCTATTGGCATCTCTCTCATAGTTTGGGCATTCTACAATATTCTTGGCAATATTCCTTAGTATTTTGTAGCATATAGCGACATTGTGTTAATTTTACAAGATTCATGTGATTAATCTCAAAGTTCTTAGCATTTTTGTAGGGTTTGCAAAACCACTATCTACTATTAGGCTCTTCCTTGGGCATTGTCCTTGATTGGGTAGCATTCATCTTTCTTTGTGGAGGTGATTAAGTTCCATTCTTCCTCTCTTTGCCATTCTATTGGTGCTAATCCACTTTTGTATAGAAATGCTTTATGGGTTTTCTCCATTTCTCTTTATTCCTTCATACACTAGTTTTCTTAGCTTGAATACATTATAGCTTGAGCATTCATTTTTTTATCATTGTGATTATTGTTCTTTGTCTTAGATGTACTTAAGATAGAGAGAACAATTTTTTTTCTCCATTATTATCATTCTCGGTTATCTATGGAGGTTGGAAAACCTGTATAGGTGCATGACTTGAAGGCAAGCTCTGAAACAAGCCCAACATTTCTTTTGTCTTGTGCAGCTTATAGGTTTTGACGAGAATATTTCCAACTACATGTTGGTTTTTATCTTGGCATTTCTTCATTTCCTTTAAGTAGATAAGTTAAAATCTTTTCATTTCAAATCCCATTTCAATTTTTGTTACTACCTGGACATCTATCTCATTTTCTATTATTTATTTTCATGTAGGCTAGGTACATTTTTCAAGGACAGAATGAACATGTATGATGCAAAACAAGGGACCCATGACCTAAACCTAGGAGGGAAAAAGTCGAGGGAGACATATTTTGACATAACATTTAGCCCCAACTTTAATGTATGTATAAATGCAAGGCCCATAGATGCATTAAAGTATGGTCAAAACACAACAAACACGCCAGGAACTTGAAGCTAATGTATACACAAAGATTGAGGAACTATTTCTAGCCCCTAGTCTCAAGTAGACATTAGAGAAAACACATCGTAGACATGCCAAACATGATGAAGATAGTAACAGGAATGCAAAACACAGAGAAGATAGTTATAGTCATGCAAAACATGGAGAAGACAATATTGAAGACATGCAAAACACAATGAATACAGTGAATGCAGTGATTATTTCTTTTTCATTTTCATATATATATATATGCAAATGCAAGTACATGGAAAGTAAACACACAACCCAAAATGTAGGAGGGACTCATCGCCACATGTCTTTAGACTACATATGGGGCAACAAACATGCAATACAAATCTCAGAGTGTAGGAGGGACTCATCGCCACATGTCTTTAGACTACACTTGAGAACAAACATGCCATACAAATACCAAAGCATAGGAGGGACTCATCGCCACACATCTTTAGACTATGCTTGGGAACAAACACACCATACAAAAGGGAAAATACATGGAAGACATGAGTGCCGTATAGTATGCCAAAGACATAGTATACGTCTAAAACATGGCAAACAAGCGATGGAAGGAGCCTATTGCTAGGTTCATCACCATCTCAAGCACATTACAGGCACACCTGACAGTTGGGCTTATGCCACAACAACTACTAAAGACATGCTTAAGGGAGGATACACCAACCCCACCTGCTCAGAGGACTTTTAGAATAAAAAGGATGTCCACTAGCTCAAGAGATACACCATCCCCGCCTCTGCAGAGGGCTTTAAATAAAAGGATACACACTAGCTCAAGAGATACGATATCTTGCCTCCACAGAGGGATTTCTCATTGCAATATAAAATAAAGATGTACACTCACATGGAGATACAACATCCCGCCTCTGCAGAGGGCTTACAAACATGCTTTGATAGCACCAAAATCATGAGACAACTTACCTTATATATGCCCCCACCTTAAGGTGGTTGATATCATGTACCGATATCAAGCACATTAAGATAGGAATAAAACACACAAGGGAACAAGAGCTCTTGCAAGGCCCATGCCCCCAAAGGTGACATGTACTTTACAATCATCGAATGTTCCCACAAACACACAATTTCTTGCAAGAAGAGAGGTTGGAAATCTTTCTCTAAGATAATAACCACATCATATGATCCAAATGAAATGCATGAAAATAATCACATCAAGAGCTGAGGTTACACTATGGATTCAAAAACTGAGTATAACTGTGGGGCTATACCGCAAAGATCTTAGAACCGAGTGTAACCAAGCCAAGATCCAAGATAAACAAACTGCATAGAGCAGTAGTATTTTTATGGTTTGTTAGCAAATATTAGACATCATAAAAATATCACACAAATTTATTCTACTAGCCAAGCGTCGGATAATATATATCAACCCCATCATCATGTATGGACTAGGTTCATTTTTGCTTACTCGCTAAAGGGACACGTGGTCTGTATCAGTCTTATTTGTTTTTCATCATCTGCCAGCTAGATAGAACCACGAGAGGAAGGTAAACAATAAATCAAGAGAGGAGAAACAAGTACCTTAAGGTTGTCACGTAGGAAGGTTCCCCCAGGTCACCCATCACAATGCTATGCCCCTAGGACACAACACACAACAATAAAAATAGAGGAGAAACAATATAGAAGAATGGTCACAACAGAGGTGGTCTCCCGGTATCCTTGACCTTACAAGAGTATCAAGGGTCATCCAAGGAGGCCTAAAAACCACATAACACATCACGGGGGAATCACAACATAGAGGTAAAGGGTTAGAAATACTTACCTGTAGGGACAGCTAGACTAGCAATCATCATCGAGTAAGTCATCGTCTTCCTAATCTTGAATGCTAGAGGAAAGAGGTTCATAAGGTACCATACCCCAACTTTTGTTCTTGTCTTCAAGTTGTTTAGTGTTAAGTTCTTCTTGGTTTTATCCAATGTTAGGTGGAATGTTTTCTTGTTGAGATGCATTTTGTTGGGCAAAAGCTTGTCTTTTTCTCCTTCTTTCTCTTGCTTGTCTATTTATTTTTGTCTTGTTGCTTACATCTTCAAAAGTATTGTCATGTTTTTCCATATGTTTTCGCATGTTAGAGGAGGAAGCACCATGTTCAAATCTCATTTGTCTTGATGAAGTGTTTTGTTCTCGACGAATGCCTCCTGATCCTTGTAAGGATGACGAGGGAGGAACCTCAGCATAGATACCATTTCTTTGTGGACGAGGTGAGTTATCAAATTTTTTCTTATCCACTTCTTTCATTCTAATTATTTTATCACAGTCATAAAAATCTTGGTTTACTCTTATTTTGTTTTGTCCTTTTCCTTTTGCTCTAGGAAGTTCTTTGAATGCGGGTTGTTCATCTCTTATTGTTTGCATAGGAGGCCCGACCACTCTAGATATAAGTTTTTCTTTGTATCATCTATAGTGTAGGAAAGAGTGATCTCTTCGTGGCTCACAGTCTCTATTAGGTTGCAGCCAAAAGTAATCAAGGGTAGAGTTGTTGTTCATTGCCAAAGGTTGATATGTATTACGTTGAATAGTACACACTTGTCCATGTAAAGGGAATTTTATGCAATTGTGAATAGTTGAGGGGACAATGTTCATAGCTTTTAACCATGGGTGTCCTAGTTTTACACGAAAGAGGTCAAATAAAGGGATAACCTCAAATACTTGATCCATGGCTTTATCAAAGACCATAACCAATAAATTTATCTTCCCAAAGGTAGGCATTAAAGCTCCATTATGTGTCTTGATCCTTAAATCCGAAGGTTCATAGGAATCTTGTGTCAACATGCAATTAGGATCTATAAGTGTACCATTTACCAAAATCTCCATTATTTTCACAGTAATGTAAAGAGGTCCTTCATTGTCTACAAATGTTTTGTCATGAGCTATAAATGTAATTTTAGGTTCAGGGCTTGTTTTGTAACATGCCCAGAGTTCTACCAAATAAATTTTACAAAATTTAACCCAAAAGTAAATAGTTCATGATACCAACAGTATGAGCAATAAAAAATTTCTTTCTTTTAAAATGATATGATGCACATTTGAAACATATTTCAAACTTTACCATTGCATAATCAAATTGCATTTCAACATTACAAGTATTGAATATTTCTCATTTACATAATTCCATAAGATGGATACAAAATTACAAACATGTTTCAAAGAGCTAAACTGAAAGTAGAGATACAAATGGTTCTGATGTCCTTCATCAAATCGTGGCTGCCAACTACATGAGGAGAAGCATCACTCAAGCACTTTTCTGCCAACCACTGACTAACTACGGTCCCTCACACATTTACCAAACTGGTAAACGACCCTACCCTTCAACAAAGGGATTAGTATGGTAACCTCAAAGATTATCCTATTTTGAGCATGATGTTGTGTCCTACATAACTAGAACTGTCATACTATAGCTCCAACCTACAAGTATGATTATCCCTGCCTAGTATGTAAACCTGGATCACAGTGAACTGACAGTGTAAACAGTGTCTACTTACACTACTTTATCCAAAGTATTCATCACCCCTAATTTGGAATGGACGTCACATGTTCACCCATCTTCCTAGCTCAATTTGGTATGACATCATTCTCTATACAAAGGTTACTCCCTTACCCATGGATCAACTAATCCCAGGATTAACCCCACTTAACAATTTCAAGTTTACTATGACACTTCTACCAAAGTAATACAAGTTGTAATACATAGTTTACATAACTTAACCTTTCATAATGTAGCAATAACTATTCATACTTATCTTAATATAGTGCATAATTCCAATATAGATACTAATCTCTACTATGGAGATTATTCATACATTCAATACATAATATTTCCCATACTAGATATATACCTCTCATTGAGCATATAAGAAAATATCCATTTGATAAAGAAAAGCAACCCACACTTATTTCTAAACAAACAATCAAGGACATATAATCTTTTCAAACATAAAATGCACAATGGAGAAGAAATTAGCATGCATGTTAATGCTATGCTCCAATAGTTCAATTGGATTCCTTGCTCTTAATTCCTCAAGCTAGCTGAATATCTCCTCCAAGAACAACTCAATTCCCCCTCTTTACTTCTTACTAATTTTCCTCAAAATCTCAAGACCAAAATAACAATGCACACTCAAAACACTAAACTGAGAAAATTATAGCAGAACAACATAAAGCAACTTTGATCAAAAATTGTGTACCAAATAAATGGAAGAGCTCCTCTATTTATACAAAAATCTGAGCATGCCAAGGCTAAAAACAAACTCCCAGATTCACCCAACTCCCACTCAGAAATTTGACTCAGTAAAAAGAATTCAAGGTGGAAGCAGAAATTATTACACAAGAACACATAAGTGGACATAAAGAACCAAATTCAGAAATGCAAGGAAATAGATTGACCCATATTGGCCACCTTATGCTTGACTAATTCCTATAGGAATTTATAATGCAGATTCAAGACTCCAATTTGGTTTGCACAGTTCAAGCATGGCGCCACTCAAACACCACGCCTTCTATTCTCATGCTTGCAGTTTGGATAGAACAGGTCAAAGCATTCTCACATTGGAAATCAGTTACCAAGCACCTTATGGAGTGTTGCCCATATTCACATTATATTGCACTTTATGTGCTTTAATCCCCAAACATATATAAACACATGTGCTATCTTTCCAACACAATAATCACAGTAATATGTTGCGCAATAGTCTTATAAACTATGCGCTATGTTTAACATTTGGTTACAAAGCTATGTGCTATGCTATCAAATTAGCGCTAAAGAAACATTAACATATATAATATATAAATACATATATATACTATATATATAACATAACACACACACACACACACACACATATATATTCTTATAAGATATTTTTAAAATATCATATGATATTAGAATTCACATATTCATATTTGAATATTCGATCAACTACATATGTTTATGTATATCGTAAATGATTATATATATATATATATATACATTCCCATTAACATCTATACATATATATATTAATATATATACGTACTATACACACACACACACACATAAATATTATCGTTAATTGAAAACAACATAAAACTCATTAACCCACATATCCACCGACAACTGTTGTGTATGAAATTCACATATACACGCATACATATAGATATCCCTCGTCCAATAGATACTCTTATGCCTACGAGCAATACGTTCATGAGCATGCGTAGATACATGTACCTACGTATACTCATGCACGTATTTTCTCATATGTATGAGTTTATCATGGACATGTATTTACATATGTGTATATATTTATTTCACATTTATACCTTGTCATTTGTAATTCCAAACTTTATCAAAGAAGACTTCAATCGACACTCAAACTAAATCACATTCCTCATTCAAAACACTCATAAAATCATATATCCCAATAAGTATTCAAGATCATTACCACAGATTACTTACCTTTACCCACATAGACTCGACATAAGCTAGACCAAGTAGGATAGTGGTGTGTGCTTGCTCAATTTAGGCTTCTCTAAGGATTACCAGACCAAGTCCTTCTCCCGAATGATACTTCCCCTCATTTCTGGAGGAGCAACCTATTCCTGCATTCATCTTACATCATCACAATAGTAGTTAGTCGATCACAATATAATCATATGCTTCGTACATTTCATAACTAGAATCACTTATAATACATCACATTGCATCATTCAATCTTTCAATATATTCCATTCATGATTCACAATACACACTAATGCAAAGATTCATAAACCATTCATCTATTCAAGTAAATTAACCAGTCAAGGTAAATAGTAAATAGTTAGAAACACATGGGGTGTAACAATTCTCTTCAAATAAGGCCTAGGGGGAAGCCTAGAATTATTGTTGCGATTATAAGCCATGTGTATATGTATTCAAATGTATGCAAAATCAGATTTTAAAAGGTTTTCAATGCTTATGCAAAGGACAAGTGCAAAACTATGAATGTTTATGATCTAGAAATGTTTGATTTTTCATTTTTTTCACAATTTTTCAAAGCAAATCACTAAAAGAAGAGGTTTTGTGAAGAATTTTAAGAAGGGAAGAAAATAATGATCTCAATATAAGTCCAATAATGCAATAATATCCTTCACAACACACCTATAATGCAATTCTAGAGAGATTACAAGGCCAAATCTAGTGAAAATGCAAGATTTTCAAACCTTAGACATGAAAAAAAAATTGTGAAAAGGACACTATGATGAAACACTACAATTAGAAATCAGTCCTAAATGAGTGTTTAAAAGAGTAGTAAAATCTGAAACAAGATTTTAACTACAAACCCTAGCTAATGCAAAACTAGGTTTTTATGAAAAATGCACAATTTCAAGCAATTTTTAACAAATTAAGCATGAAAATGCAATGCCAGTGATTAAAATAATGATGAATTTTTATAATTTAAATCAGATCTAATGAAAATAACATAAATTAAATTAAATTAATGCAAATTATGCCAAAATGCAAGCCTAAAATGCCATTTTTTTTTTAACTTTTAATTTTTTTGTAAATTTTCAAATGCAATAAAATGAATGAATGCAAATCTAGAGTACAACACTCAGAAAGGTGCAAAATTTAAATAAACATGGGTTCACCAAAATGTTTTGTATGAAAAAGGGGGAAATGATAAAAGGGTTAATTCCTCCTTTCACAACAAAACATTCAAGGACATATCAACCGAGTTTAATCACACTTTTGCAAGAGGATTCACTTATAGGTTAGGCCATCAGTTGGAATGATGTGGAAATTTAGAGATTGTCAATTAATGTATCAATTTAAAGCTCAAATATCCTTCAAACCCTAATTATGCAAAATAGTAAGTAAAACGATAAATTACGACAAATACTTGCAGACTAAGGTAGTAGGTAGAGATTAGTTACTGACTATTTTTTAAAGTTCAAGATGCGGAATACTTGGGGACACTAGAATTGGCACCCCTGTCCAAGGTGGTGTTTTATTTGTGGAATCTTGATCTCCTTCCGACACTACTGTTCACTGTATTTTCTGTTTCCATCCCAGGAGATGCAAAGGACACTGGCACTAGTGCCCGAGTCCAAGGCAGGGTGTTCTTCATGATGTTGGAATCTCTTGAAATGATGATTGTCACTGTCACAATGATTTCTATGTTTTCAACCTCGGAGGACACTGGCATTGGCACCCGAGTCTGAGAAGTGCTTTCTTCAGAGATCTGGAATCTGCACACTGTGTTACTATTCCCTGCAACTCTACTCTGTCAAGATGTGACACTTGTAACCTACAATCACAAGGAGTGTGATTGGGGGTTGTGGTGTTTAGAGGCTTGCCTCAATCAAGCCCCAAAGAGACATTCAAGTCTTTCGAACACCGTTGTCAGATAAAGAGTGTGTATCTCTGCAGGATAGAGGCAAAACAAATTGATAAATGATTAAAACACAAATAGATATCACCTCGGAGGTGTAGCTCACATGTAGATGAAAATCCTTCAATCACATGAGAAGATGAAGTTAAATCTGTAATCACAAACACAATAACAATGCTCTGCTCTACAACAATTAATATCTTGAATGCTCTAAAATCATAAGTTTGCCAAAAGTTCAACATCATCTTCTAGTTTGCAAATGAAACCCTAAACATGCTTATGTATGCAACTAAACACATTCCCACTAAGAATTTTGTAATCCAAACTTAAGATGTTGGCATGGGACCTAATTAATGGTCACACAACTGACATTCAAATTTAGGACCTGCATGAAATAGGGCAAGACAAGGTCGCAAGTGCCTGTGTCCACAGGTCCTTTTCCAAGGTAGGGCTAAGTGCCACAATGTCCGTCATGCCCCATGTGACATGGGTTTGAGGCCATTTTCTTCTGAGAATCAAAATGAACATGTATGATGCAAAACAAGGGACCTGGGAGCTAAACCTAGGATGGAAAAAGTGTAGGGAGACATTTTCTGACATAACACAAGTATGTGCTAATTTTATCAACTTGTTTTAAACTATACAAGTTATAGTCTAGCATGTCTATATAGCATTGCACTTTAACACTTGAGAGAGAGGAAAGACGTGTTGAATATGGGGTAAATATAGAATCATGGGCTAGTTTACTAGATTATAGACTAGGGTATGCAGAGCACTTCTACATATAAAAATATGCTTTGTCCAAAGCTTTAAAATCAAATATAAGTGTATTCCTTAATTTGATATTTTATTCTCTATCATATCATGTAATTTAAGGACATGTGCATTAGATATAAGTATGTTGGGATGAGCATTAGATAGTATGCTAGATTGTTAGTGATTATGTATGTTGTATTAGATTCTTTCATGCATGCTAATTTTAGTTTTCTAATCCTTTGTGAAGGATCAGGCTTCTCCAGTTTGAAAGTAAGCATGGGGAAGCTTAGTGCTTCATGTGTTGGGGAAAAAAGTGCCTTGATGATGCTCTCTGTCTCCTCTTCATGTTTGAAGGTATTTAGAAGTTCTATCAGATGATAATGTATTTATTTGAAACTTATGTAAATGAGCCTTTAAGGATATTCTAAATTTTAAATTAGAAATTGTAAAAGGACTAAGTCCTTATTGTATATCAAAAGCTATGATTATCTAACTTGTAACATTCTATATTTAGATATTCTCTTATGAATGAAAAGGAAAAATTACTAAGCATTATAATTAGTTTTACTAAATATGTTTTAGTAATGATGATAATCTATTTAATATTTTATTATTTTATTAAATAATTTTTGGTTATTAAGAGTGTGAATCTTACATCTGTAATCCTTATTCATCATCATTAAATTGAACCACCTAGGGGCTTGAGCAAAGGAGTACAAATCCTTGTCTAGCAAGTTGTTGACACCATTTTCCTATACATAGTTATACCAAATATCAAGGAAAATCTCTATTGTAGGTACAAGGATCAATCATAGTTGACAAGTTTAAATCCACTAATTAAATTTCACTTCTATGCATTAGTTCATTTTTGCACTTGTGGAGACACTTTTGCACTCATAGATGTGAACAAGAATTTGTACACTAATTTTTCTAGTTTGTATCAATCTTTTAGCATAATACTTGAGACACTTTTGCACTCATAGATGTGAACTAAGTAGTTGTACACTAATTTTTCTAGTTAGTATAAATCTTTTATCATAATAATTGTCCAAACACTTTTGCACTCATAATGTGAACCAAATAGTTGTACAGTAATTTTTCTAGTTTGTATCAATCTTTTAACATACCATGATTCTTTGATATATTGGTAAATCAATTTGCAACTTAAATATTGAGCTAAGTATATTTATTCTATTAATTTAATTTCCCTATTAGATCTAGTATTGATTGCATCATTTGTTATTAGTCCTCACTCTTTAGAGTAGGGTTCTTTATTAATTGTTATTATGTAATTAATTACCCTAAGATATTTATCTAGGTGTGAATTATTCCTTTAAAATTTTAAAGTCATAATAAATGTGTATCTTAAAGGTGTAATAAAGTTACATAAAATAGTATAAAAATAAACATCATTATCAAATAACCTCTAAGAAAGTTATTAAATATTTACATTTTAATTTTCAAAAATTTTAATGGAAATAAGGGAGAAGAGTGCAAGTTCTAAAATATTCAAAATATTTAATAGTTTAATATAAATTAAGGGTCTAATAGAAAAGTAAATAAGAGGGAACTATTACACTTTTGAAGTAGGATTTTTACTTTGGTAAAGGAGAAGAGTGCAAGTTTCAAAATATTAAATAATTTAATATATATCTCAAAAGTGTAATAGAGGTATAAGTTTACATGCTTCTCATTTTAATTATAGTTAACAATTAATTTAGTAAAAAATTCAATATCATTATTGATAATGTTTTAAAAATAATAAAAAGTAAAGAAAAAAGAGATACAAGGAAGAAAGGTGTAATTTCAAAATATTTAATAATCACACACTTTGAATAAATAGTAAGTAGATTGAACAATCCAAAACATATTGGTCCCATATTTAATTTTATTATCTAAATATTTTTAAATATTTCAAAAAAATTAAGTGTAACTTTAAAAATTATTCATAATTAAAAAATTAATATTATAAATAATATATTTAATACAAACCCTATAAATAATACTATTATATTTTAATAATAATATGACACTATTTGTCGTTAAGGGCATGGTTGGGTGGTCAAAGTCAGTTCAAATCCCAAAGTGTTCATGCTTGGGGATGAGGTCCCCCCTATTAATCAAAAGCCTTTAGGGAACCAAAAAAAAAATATAACACTATTTCAATAAGACATAATTACATACTATATATAAACATTTATTAAAAAATATATATCATTTTACAATACAAAAAATTAATAATTTTTAATATTCAATAATTTACAAATTTAATACAAATTTTATATATAATTATTATTTATTATAATCATTTATGATTAATTATCAAATTAAAATGACATCTAAATTACTTTGTAAGGTAAATATCAAATGAAAATAACATTTACATTCAATTGTAGAAAATAGCTTAAAATATCAATATCTTGTGGTCAACAAGGTCAAGCACCAAATGTTTAGGTGGAAACTAATATCATCCTTCCTCAACATTATAACATTTTAATAACATCTGCCTATTTACATGTAGACTTAGGTCTTTACCTAAAATTAGTTAGGTTAGTTGTTCATGTGGAGAAGCTACTTTACATCCGGCTATTTAGGTACAGCTTAATTGTAAGACAAATCTTGACCTTAATTAGGTTGAAACCTCACCGGAGTCTATACAAAAGTTGAAAAACGAGTCCTTTTAGATAAATTCATCATATACAGGTTCTCTAGGATTGACTGTAATCAGAGCACAGCAATGGAGAAAGAGAAGCATGATCCAAGCTCATCAAAGGAGAAGCCCAGGAAGAGAAAGGAATGCGTTATCCCAGATGAATACCGGTGCCAAAGAAAAGATCGAAAGAAGAATTGGCAATGTCAAAATGCTCGAGTTAACCATAACTATTGCCAACATCACATTGATTTAACAACGAAAAATTATTTGGCAAGGAGAGAAAGGAATAAGCAAGATCCTAATAGTTCCTGTGAAAAAAACCCTAAAGTGGACAAAGAAGATATTGCAATGGAAGATCATCTGGCGTTTACAAGACAAAAAGATAGCAGTCAGGCTGTTGGCATCACCAAAAGAGCGATGAGCAATATGAGTCTCATAAGAAATCCTGAAATAGCTCAAGAAATAATGGTTCCTTCAAACATATCGGATCTCAAGGATCTTCTGCCTGCTATAATGATGGAAGCTTGGAATCGAGAGCTTACTCCTGATGAGAAACATAGCGTTGATGGTCTCTTACCTGAAGCTCACAGAAACGATGCGGCTGTAATGTCTATTTTCTGTGAAGAGACTTCAAGATTTGGAATAGATCATGCTGGTAAGTGGTGCAAAAGCATTTGTGAAGGAAAGGGAAATCCAGATGCAGTGCTGCAAAAGGAAAGGAAACTGAAGAATTGTCAATCACAGTATCTCAAGGATTTGAAGGAGTATCATGATGGTTTTATTTCAAAGGCAGAAGAGTTGAAGTGGTTGTGCTTTAATACTTGCAAGAAAGATGATAAATTGTTCAGGAAGGAGTTAGAAAAGAATGAACATGACCTAACTGTGCTTAAATTATAGGTAAATCCTTTTCTTTATCTTTTCATGAGATGAGGAAAAAAAGAGTAAATTCTGGTCTGTAATAGATTGGTGGAAGCTTTTCTGTTGGCTAATGGAGGATTTACTGTTGGTTCAAGTTCAGTTCTCACCAAATTTATTATGGACGAATCCTCATGGGTATAGGTGAATCAAGACTTATCTGAATATATTGAGTATGACAGAGAATTATAACTAAATTGACAAATTAGCTTAAATGTCTCTCACTTGCGTGGTGCTCTTATGTTTTGATTTTATAAATGGTTATTTGTTTTGAGAGAAGTATAGCATTGTATGTTTGTTTGTTTCTTAAAAGCGTTTAACAAACTCAGTTTAAAGGTTACTGAGGATTTAAAGATAGATAAAGTCACTTGCAAAATATTACTGTTTATGTTCCGGAGACTTTGGAATATTTATTGTACTGTGGTTTAGGTCTACACATGATTTGTTTTTTTTAAGACATAAACTACAACAGTAGCGGTACCATGAAAGCCTTGTGCTTACTTGGCATGCTGCCTCATCAACATTTGTTGTAGGTTTTTTTATTAATAAATAAAAGTAGGCTTTTGAAGGGCTCAAATTTATTTACATGTAAAAATGGAAAACAATTTAGATATCAGTTAGTGAAAAACAAAATCGCATTGAAACAAGTGTCATTAGTGGCCAATACCTACTTTTGTACTATTGTAATAATAATAATAGCAATTGTTTATATATTCTTCTATTTGTCATCTACTTAAAGTATTGGAAGATTTAGCTTCCTTCCATGTTGACCCAATTTTTTTCTTTGATTTCATGTGATCTTAGATTCCTTTATATTTATATAGACCCCAAGAACGTAGATCCCTTTGTGTTTCTTGTAATGTTATTTGATTTCATGTGACATGTTCCCCCGCATCATTCCATGTTTACACAAATTTTTAATTTTTTCTACCTTTTGATACTTTTTTGTGAGTCACCTAGCAACATAGTTTGCTAGCACTTGTGATTTGAAAAGGATTGTGTGGTTTTTAAACCTCATAGTGTGCTAGCCCTAGAACCATACTTGGCATCCTTCTAGTAGCACAATGCTAGAAATGTCTTCTCTTTCTCTCGTCTTGTGTGTTTTGTGTGTGTGTGTGTGTTTGTTTGTTTGTGGTGTCTCTTATGTTTTGTATTTAGTGCATATTAGATTATATGATTTGCTATTGCTTTTATTTGGCATATATCATATTTGATCTAATCCTCCTCATTTTTATGTTTTATATATGTTGTTCTTACATTACATTTTGTGCATGTTTTTATTGTTTAATACTATGGTTTTGTAAGATTTCAAGTTGGGGGCTTGATTCCTCACTCGAAGAACTCTTTGCATCCTCTACAGTATCCTTTATACGTAAATTTTGTGATGATATTTCTTTTATGTACTTTAGCATAGCATATCACTTAGGGTCACAAGCCTACTAAAGTGGGGCTAAATGTAATGTCGAAAATTGCACTCTTGCAATTTCACACTAAATTTTTTGCTTATTTTAGTTTCCATTCCCTTAGCATGTTTTAGGTTCATTTTTAGCCTTCCCTCAGCCTTTTTCTCACTCGCAAGTGTTGTGCTTGTGTTATGTTTTGTGCTTTGCTCTTGTTTTAATGTAATTATGTTTTAGTGTCTCATTTTTGTTGTTGTTCTAAGGTGTTTTGAAGGTTCAAGAACCAAAATCACTTGGATGTGAGCACAATGCATAGATGTACATGTGGCACATGAGCATCGTGCAACCATTTGCCATCTAATGACCATTTTGAGCAATTCTTGTCACCTTCTATTGCATGCGTAATTTTGTGTAATGCCTCTTTTTGGGTCCGAACAACTCGTTTTTACTTGTCTTTCCATTTCTTCCCTCCATCTCTTACAATTAGAATCTTCATGGAAACCATTGTGATCTTCTTACTAATATTATGAATCTCTTGGAAACTCCATTGTTCTCTATTGGCATCTCTCTCATAGTTTGGGCATTCTACAACATTCTTGGCAATCTTCCTTAGTATTATGTAGCATATAGTGACATTGTGTTAATTTTACAAGCTTCATGTGATTAATTTCAAAGTTCTTAGCATCTTTGTAGGGTTTGCATAACCACTATCTACTCTTGGGATCTTCCTTGGGCATTGTCCTTGGTTGGGTAGCATTCATCTTTCTTTGTGGAGGTAATTGAGTTCCATTCTCCCTCTCTTTGTCATTCTATTGGTGCTAATCCACTTTTTTATAGAAGTGTGTTATGGGTTTTTGCCATTTCCCTTTATTCCTTCATACACTAGTTTTCTTATCGTGAATACATTATAACTTGACCATTCATAGTTTTATCATTGTGATTATTGTTCTTTGTCTTAGATGTATTTAAGATAGAGAGCACATATTTTTTTCTCCATTATTATCATATCAGTTATCCATGGAGGTTGGAAAAACTATATAATGGCTTGACCTGTAGGCAACCTCCCAAACAACCCCAACATTTGTTTTCTCTTGTACAACTTATAGGTTTTGATGAGAAGATTTCCAACTACATTTTAGTTTTTATCTTGGCATTTCTTCATTTCCTTTAAGTAGATAAGTTAAAATATTTTCATTTCAATTCTCATTTTAGTTTTTGTAAACTATGTAGGATAGGTACATTTTTCAAGGACAGAATACTAGAATCTAGTTTTTCTCATCGTACAGACTACAATGCAATGTGTAGACATCTACACGATGCACTAGTGTCCTAGGAAATTAACTCTGAACTTTTGTGACAGGTTCCTTTTTATTCTATATTTTTATTTTTGTTTCTAGTTTATCAAATTTGTAACCAAAAATATTATAAATTTTAGTTTACTTCTATTTGCATAGTGTTTTGGCTTGATTAGAAAACTTATTTTTTGTCAAGGGTGAAACACATATGCACAACTAGTCAAATCTTCTCTTTTGTTAAAACACCAGCGGATTAAATTCATTCTAGGTGTAACATCATAAATTATGCTTGCACATAATTTCATGCTCTACTTGGTACTCACTTTAGAGTTCCCTCCCCTTTAACCTCTATGTTGACCCCTTTCTACTTACCTAAACCTGAACCTACAAAAGTACCTTAACCCTAGCAATGTTCCAAGTGATCTTAACCTTTTAAAACTTGAAGTTGCCTAGACTAGAGCACTAGGCACAGATGTCTGCACAAAGTGCTAGCATCCTGATAGTTTCTTCCAGTTCATCAACTCATTTTAGAAGGTGCATTTTTGCTTGCACAGCATTATGATCTTTTCTGCATGCCTATCCATGCCCAAATGACTCTTTGCCCAGCTTTTGCCCCTCTTTCCTTTTCTATAAAAACCCTTTCACGTTGTCATTCAAAGGATCACAAATCTTTGTAGCGAAGCTCTACCAAATTGATTACTCACTCTCATACTTCTCACGCCATTGTATTTGCATGTTAGCTATCTATTGCAAGTTATTGATTTTATGTGATTGACTCCATCTCTTCTTGCACTCTCAATGTGATTTCCATCCTCAAAGAATAGAGTTTCCTTGTTCTCTGATGCGATATCCTTCCAGTGAATCTTTTGTAATCATCTCTTGCACATATTGTCATTTCATTTAGATTAATGCTAGTCTTTATGATTTGAAGTATTGTATCATTTATCTTGAGCATATTCTTGTTTGTCACTGCTCGCCACTATCCTAAACACACATAAGATACAACAGCACACACATTTTATTATCATATTTACATTTGGCTGTCATTAAGGTAGAAATACCAAAAACAGGGTTTGACTAAGGCAAACCTCCATATAGCCCAACCCTTTTCCTCTTTTCTTGCTAGTTGAAGATTGAGCAAGGAAGGATTGCAAACACACGAGTGTTTGTGTATTTCTCCCCTTTCCTTCTTTATTTCATTTCCAGTTATTTCTGATTAATACTCGACTTTCATACACTAATTTTCATCTCTACTATCAACATGATTTATTCAAACTCATGCAAAGTCATACACGTATGAATTGCAATTTTTAGGGTTGTAAAAATGATAGCCGTGGGTGTAGACATCCATGCCATGCGCTGGTGTCCTTGGTAGTGATCTCCAAACATTCATGCCAGGTTCCCTACTATCTATTATTTCCACTTCTAAATCAGTTTCGGTGAATTCAGTTCTTTATCTCTACTTTGTCTCCTATTTTTCTGCTATACTTAGTTTCATTAGTTTAATTAGCTCATTTCCATTTCAATTGCAACAAAATAATCCAACCCGGATAGTCTTTCTCTTCCTAGTTGGACAATAGTAAGATATACATCTTCTTCAGTTGGGATTCTAATGTGTGTGATTGAAGTTTGTTCTAATTAGTAGTAGTTTAGTTAAATCCAAATTTTAACCTCATCACACTAGGTGAGATAGTTGTTCCTAATGTAGTCATTGAGATCGTTTGGCAAGGAGAAGTATGCTTTTCTTTATCAAATTGAATTTCATATGCTAGAATTTAATCTTTTCCTAAATATATTTATGAAATGCATGATCATCTACAACTATTTTTTATCCATACTCATAAAGTCATGCACTTTCTATCTATAGATAGTCATTATTTGTGACAATTAGAAATGGCTATAGTCTAACACCAATACTTCAACTAACAAAATTTATGTTGAACATTTTAGAGGTTATTTTTTCCTTTAATGTCTAGTATTAAATGTCTGTATCATACCCTTTGAAAGAGGTGTCTTTGTTATGTTACAAATATACTAATTATAATCTTTGACAGCTATTATAATTATGTTTTAAGGTAGGAGGTATATTTATTACTCTTTGAGTATTTAAGACTCTCCTTTACCATTGATTATTATTGAAAGTATGTCTTGAGTTCTCATGTGGAACTCAAAGGTATAGGGTGATGGTAACCATAAATTGTGTTTCAATTGCATGCCAATATTTAATAGTACCATAATGTTGTGATTGAGTTAATGTTAAAACTCTTCACGCATTTCGAATGTTGATATTATTCAATGCACATGGATTTTAGCTTTATTTCTATTATATATGTTGATATGCATGATATCCAATAGTAAAAATGATATAAATTGTACTTGTGCGTAAACTGTGATGTAAACTTGTGTAGCACTTAAATGAGTTAGTATTGATTTTGATTAGTGGTTAGAGATCCTTTCTATCTTGTTATAAATGTCATGAAATCAATTGATAAGGAAATTATTGCACTACATCATTAATTGATGCATAATAGTGTATGTGGCATTTTAATTATTAGTTGAATCAAGTATGTGCTAATTTTATCAACTTGTTTTAAACTATACAAGTTATAGTCTAATACGTCTATATAGCATTGCATTTTAACACCTCAGAGAGAGGGAAGATAGGGGTAACATAGAATCATGGGCTAGTTTACTAGATTATAGACTAGGGTATGCATAGTACTTCTACATATAAAAAGATGCTTTGTCCAAAGCTGTAAAATCAAATATAAGTGTATTCCTTAATTTGATTTTTTATTTTCTATAATATCATGTAATTCAAGGAGATGTGCATTAGATATAAGTATGTTGGAATGAGCTTTGATAGTATGATAGATTGTTAGTGATAACATGTTGTTTTAGATTCTTTCATGCATGCTAATTTTAGTTTTCTAATCTTTTGTGAAGATTTGCGATTCTTTAGTTTGAAAGTAAGCATGGGGAAGCTTAGTGCTTCATGTGTTGGGCAAAAAAAGTATTTAGAAGTTCTATTAGATGACAGTGTATTTATTTGGAACTTATGTAAATGAGCCTTTAAGGATATTCTAAATTTTAAATTAGAAATTGTAAAAGGACTAAGTTCTTATTATATATCAAAAGCTATTATTATAAATTAGAAATTGTAAAAGGACTAAGTCCTTATTGTATATCAAAAGCTATGATTATCTAACTTGTTGTAGCATTCTATATTTAGATATTCTCTTATGAATGAAAAGGAAAAAAATTACTAAGCATTATAATCAATTTTACTAAATATGTTTTATAATGATGATAATCTATTTAATATTTTATTATTTTATTAAATAGTTTTTGGTTATTAAGAATGTGAATCTTACATCTTTAATCCTTATTCATCATCATTAAATTGAACCACCTAGGGGCTTGAGCAACACCATTTTCCTATACATAGTTATACCAAACATCAAGGAAAATCTCTATTGTAGGTACAAGGATCAATCATAGTTGACAAGTTTAAATCCACTAATTAAATTTCACTTCTATGCATCAAGTTCATTTTTGCACTTGCGGAGACACTTTTGCACTCATATATGTAAACCAAGAATTTGTACACTAATCCTTCTAGTTTGTATCAATCTTTTAACATAATACTTGTGGAGACACTTTTGCACTCATAGATGTGAACCAAGTAGTTGTAAGCTAATTTTTCTAGTTTGTATCAATCTCTATACCATAATTCTTTGATATATTGGTAAATCAATTTGCAACTTAGATATCGAGCTAAGTATATTTATTGTGTTCATTTAATTTCTCTATTATATCTAGTATTCATTTGTTATTAGTCCCCACTCTTTATAGTAGGGTTCTTTATTAATTGTTATTATTTAATTAATTGCCCTAAGATTTTTATCTAGGTGTGAATTATTCCTTTACAATTTTAAAGGCATAATAAATGTGCATCTTAAAGGTGTAATAAAGTTACATAAAATAGTATAAAAATTCAACAGCATTATCAAATAAGCTCTAAGAAAGTTGTTGAATATTTACATTTTAATTTTCAAATATTTTTATGGAAATAAGGGTCGAATAGAAAAGTGAATAAGAGGGAACTATAACACTTTTGAAGAAATATTTTTACCTTGGTAAAGGAGAAGAGTGCAAGTTCCAAAATATTAAATAATTTAATATAATCTTAAAAGTGTAATAGAGGCATAAGTTTATGTGCTTCTCATTTTAATTAGTTAACAATTAATTTGGTGAAAAAATCAATATCATTATTGATAATGTTTTTTTTTTTTTTTTTAAAGTAAAAAAAAAGATACAAGGAAGAAAGGTGTAATTTCAATGTTTTAAAAATAATAAAAAGTAAAAAAAAAAAAGAGATACAGGGCAGAAAGGTGTAATTTCAAAATATGTAATAATCACACACTTTGAATGAATAAATAATAAGTAAATTGAATAGTCCAAAACATATTGGTCTCATACTTAATTTTATTTTCTAAATATTTTAAATATGATAAAATTCATTAAAAAAATTGAAGTGTAAATGTAAAAATTATTCATAATTAAAAAAATTAATATTATAAATAATATTTTTAATACAAACCCTATAAATAATATTATAACATTTTAACAATAATATGACACTATTTTCTCTTAAGGGTATGGTTGGGTGGTCAAGTCGATTCAAATCCCAAAGTGTTCATGCTTGGGGATGAGGTTCGAGGTATTGTGGTCTCACCACTTCAAAATTAAGCCAAAAAATTAAAAATAAAAGTATAACACTATTTCATTAAGACATAATTACATAATATATATATAAACATTTATTTAAAAATTATATATCATTTTATAGCACAAAAAATTAATATTTTTTAATATTCAATAATTACAAGTTTAATACAAATTATATATAATTATTATTTATTTGCATTAATGATTAATTATCAAATTAAAATGACATCTAAATTACTTTGTAAGGTAAATACATTTACATTCAATTGTAGAAAATAGCTTAAAATATCAATATCTTGTAGTCAAGGTCAAGTACCAAATGTTTAGGTGGAACCTAATATCGTCCTTCCTCAACATTATAACATTTTAATAACATCTGCCTATTTACATGTAGACTTAGGTCTTTACCTAAAAGTAGTTAGGTTAGTTGTCCATGTGGAGAAGCCACTTTACATCCGACTATTTAGGTACAGCTTAATTGTAAGACAAATCTTCATCTTAACCCTAATTTTTCGGTTGAAACCTCACCGGAGTCTATACAAAAGTTCAAAAACGGGTCCTTTTAAGATAAATTCATTATATACAGGTTCTCTAGGATTGACTGTAATCAGAGCACAGCAATGGAGAAAGAGAAGCATGATCCAAGCTCATCAAAGGAGAAGCCCAGGAAGAGAAAGGAATGCGTTATCCCAGATGAATACCGGTGCCAAAGACAAGATCGAAAGAAGAATTGGCGATGTCAAAATGCTCGAGTTAACCATAACTATTGCCAACATCACATTGATTTAACAACGAAAAATTATTTGGCAAGGAGAGAAAGGATTAAGCAGGATCCTAATAGTTTCTGTGAAAAAAACCCTAAAGTGGACAAAGAAGATATTGCAATGGAAGATCATATGGCGTTTACAAGACAAAAAGATAGCAGTCAGGCTGTTGGCATCACAAAAAGAGCGATGAGCAATCTGGGTCTCATAAGAAATCCAGAAATAGCTCAAGAAATAATGGTTCCTTCAAACATATCGGATCTCAAGGAGCTTCTGCCTGCTATAATGATGGAAGCTTGGAATCGAGAGCTTACTCCTGATGAGAAACATAGCCTTGATGGTCACTTAGCTGAAGCTCACAGAAACGATGCGGCTGTAATGTCTACTTTCTGTGGAGAGAGTTCAAGATTTGGAATAGATCGTGTTGGTAAGTGGTGCAAAAGCATTTGTGTAGGAAACGGAAATCCAGATGCAGTGCTGCAAAAGGAAAGGAAATTGAAGAATTGTCAATCACAGTATCTCAAGGATTTGAAGGAGTATCATGACGGTTTTATATCACAGGCAGAAGAGTTGAAGTGGTTGTGCTTTAATACTTGCAAGAAAGATGATAAAATGTTCAGGAAGGAATTGGAAAAGAATGAACATGACCTAACTGTGCTTAAATTATAGGTAAATCCTTTTCTTTTTTCTTTTCATGAGATAAGGGAAAAAAGAGTAAATTCTGGTCTGTAATAGATTGGTGGAAGCTTTTCTGTTGGCTAATGGAGGATTTACTGTTGGTTCAAGTTCAATTCTCACCAAATTTGTTATGGATGAATCCTCATGGGTATAGGTGAATCAAGACTTATCTGAATATATTGAGTATGACAGAGAATTATAACTAAATTGACAAATTTGCTTAAATGTCTCTCAATTGCGTGGTGCTCTTATGTTTTGATTTTATAAATGGCTATTTGTTTTGAGAGAAGTATAGCATTGTATGTTTGTTTGTTTCTCTAAAAGCGTTTAACAAACTCGGTTTAAAAGTTACTGAGGATTTAAAGAAAGATAGAGTCACTTGCAAAATATTACTGTTCATGTTCCCGAGACTTTGGAATATTTATTGTACTGTGGTTTAGGTCTACACATGATTTGTTTTTTTAAAACGTAAACTACAACAGTAGCGGTACCATGAAGGCCTTGTGCTTACTTGGCATGCTGCCTCATCAACATTTGTTGTAGGTTTTTTAACTAATAAATAAATGTAGGCTTTTTGAAGGGCTCAAATTTATTTACATCTAAAAGATATAGATGTAAAAATGGAAAACAGTTTAGATATCAATGAGTGAAAAACAAAATCCCATTGAAACAAGTGTCACTAGTGACCAACCTACCTTTGTATTATTGTAATAATAGTAATAGCAATTGTTTATATATTCTTCTATTTGTCATCTACTTAAAGCATTGGAAGATTTATCTTCCTTCCATGTTGACCCAAATTTTTTCTTTGATTTCATGTGATCTTAGACTCCTTTATATTTATATTGACCCCAAGAAGTGGATCCCTTTGTGTTTCTTGTGATGTTATTTGATTTCATGTGACATGTTCTTGCTCCGCGTCATTCCATGTTTACACAATTTTTAATTTTTTCTACCTTTTGATGCTTTTTGTGAGTCACCTAGCAACATAGTTTGCTAGCACTTGTGATTTGAAAAGTATTGTGTGGTTCCTAGCCTTCATAGTGTGCTAGCACTAGAACCATACTTGACATCCTTCTAGTAGCACAATGCTAGAAATGCTTTCTTCGTCTTCTCTTTCTCTCGTCTTGTGTGTTTTATGTGTGTGTGTTTGTTTGTGTTGTCTCTTATGTTTTGTATTTAGTGCATATTAGATTATATGATTTGCTATTGCTTTTATTTGGCATATCATATTTGATCTAATCCTCCTCATTTATATGTTTTATATATGTTGTTCTTACATTACATTTTGTACATGTTTGATTGTTTAATACTATGGTTTTGTAGGATTTCAACTTGGGGGCTTGATTCCTCACTCGAAGAAGTCTTTGCATCTCCTACAGTATCCTTTATACGTAAATTTTGTGATGATATTCTTTTATGTACTTTAGTACAGCATATCACTTAGGGTCACAAGCCTACTAAAGAGGGGGCTAAATGTAATGTCGAAAATTCCACACTATTGCAATTTCACACTACATTTTTTGCTTATTTTAGTTTCCATTCCCTTAGCATGTTTTAGGTTCATTTTTAGTCTTCCTTAAGCCTTTTTCTCACTCGCAAGTGTTGTGCTTGTGTTATGTTTTGTGCTTTACACTTGTTTTAATGTAATTATGTTTTAGTGTCTCATTTTTGTTGTTGTTCTAAGGTGTTTTGAAGGTTCAAGAACCAAAGTCACTTGGATGTGAGAACAATGTATAGATGTCCATGTGGCACACTAGCATCGTGTAGCCATTTGCCATCTAATGATCATTTCTGAGCAATTCTTGTCACCTTCTATTGCATGCGTAATTTTGTGTAATGCCTCTTTTCGGGTCCGAACAACTCATTTTCACTTGTCTTTCCTTTTCTTCCCTCCATCTCTTACAATTAGAATCTTCATGGAAACTATTGTGATCTTCTTACTAATATTATGAATCTCTTGGAAACTCCATTGTTCTCTATTGGCATCTCTCTCATAGTTTGGGCATTCTACAATATTCTTGGCAATCTTCCTTAGTATTTTGTAGCATATAGTTACATTGTATTAATTTTACAAGCTTCATGTGATTAATCTCAAAGTCCTTAGCATCTTTGTAGGGTTTGCATAACCACTATCTACTCTTGGGATCTTCCTTGGGCATTGTCCTTGGTTGGGTAGCATTCATCTTTCTTTGTGGAGGTAATTGAGTTCCATTCTCCCTCTCTTTGTCATTCTATTGGTGCTAATCCACTTTTTTATAGAAGTTCTTTATGGGTTTTCTCCATTTCCCATTATTCCTTCATACACTAGTTTTCTTATCTTGAATATATTATCGCTTGAGCATTCATAGTTTTATCTTTGTGATTATTGTTCTTTGTCTTAGATGTATTTAAGATAGAGAGCACATATTTTTTTCTCCATTATTATCATATCGGTTATCCATGGAGGTTGGAAAACCTATATATAGGAGCTTGACTTGAAGGCAATCTCCCAAACAACCCCAACATTTGTTTTGTCTTGTGCAGCTTATAGGTTTTGACGAGAAGATTTCCAACTACATGTTGGTTTTCATCTTGGCATTTCTTCATTTCCTTTAAGTAGATAAGTTAAAATATTTTCATTTCAATTCCCATTTCAGTTTTTGTTACTATGTAAGATAGGTACATTTTTCAAGGACAAAATACTAGAATCTAGTTTTTCTCATCATACAGACTACAATGCGATGCATAGACATCTCATGATGCACTAGTGTCCTAGGAAATTAACTCTAAACTTTTGTGATGGGTTCCTTTTTATTCTATATTTTTATTTTTGTTTCTAGTTTATCAAATTTGTAACCAAAAATATTATAATTTTTAGTTTACTTCTATTTGCATAGTGTTTTGGCTTGGTTAGAAAAATTAATTTTTGTTAAGGGTGAAACACATAGGCACAACTAGTCAAATTTTCTCTTTTGTTAAGATACCAGCGGATTAAATTCATTCCAAGTGTAGCATCGTAAATTGTGCTTGCGCACAATTTCATGCTCTACTTGGTACTCACTTTAGAGTTCCCTCCCCTTTAACCTCTATGTTGACTCCTTTCTACTTTCCTAAACCTGAATCTGCAAAAGTACCTTAACCCTAGCAATGTTCCAAGTGATCTTAACCTTTTAAGACTTGAAGTTGCCTAGACTGGAGCAGTAGGCACGGATGTCTGTGCAAAGCACTAGCATCCTGATAGTGTCTTCCAATTCATCAACTCATTTTAGAAAGTGCATTTTTGCTTGCACGACATTATGACCTTTTCTGTATGCCTATCTATGCCCAAATGAGTCTTTGCCCAACTTTTGGCCCTCCTTCCTTTTCTATAAAACCCTTTCACTTTGCCATTCAAAGGATCACAAATCTTTGTAGCGAAGCTCTACCAAATTGATTACTCACTCTTGTACTTCTTGCACCATTGTATTTGCATGTTAGCTATCTATTGCAGGTTATTAATTTTATGTGATTGACTCCATCTCTTCTTGCACTCTCACATGTGATTTCCATACTCAAATAATAGAGTTTCCTTGTTCTCTGATGCGATATCCTTCCGGTGAATCTTTTGTAATCATCTCTTGCACATATTGTCATTTCATTTAGATTAATGCTAGTCTTTATGATTTGAAGTATTGTATCATTTATCTTGAGCATATTCTTGTTTGTCACTGCTCGCCACTATCCTAGACACACATAAGATACAACAGCACACACATTTTATTATCATATTTACATTTGGCTGTCATTAAGGTAGAAATACCAAAAATGGGGTTTGACTAAGGCAAACCTCCATACAACCCAACCCTTTTCCTCTTTTCTTGAAGGTTGAAGATCGAGCAAGGAAGGATTGCAAACACATGAGCGTTTGTGTATTTCTCCCCTTTCCTTGTCTTTATTTCATTTCCAGTTATTTATGATTAATACTCGACTTTCGTACACTAATTTTCATCTCTTCTATCAACATGATTTATTCAAACTCATGCGAAGTCATACGTGTATGGATTGCAGCTTTTGGGGTTGTACAAATGATAGCGCTAGGTGTAGACGTCCACGCCATGTGCTGGTGTCCCTAGTAGTGAGCTCCAAACTTTTGTGTCAGGTTCCCTGCTATCTATTATTTCCACTTCTAGATCAATTTCTGTGAATTCAGTTCTTTATCTCTACTTTGTCTTCTATTTTTCTGCTACACTTAGTTAGTTTCATTAGTTTAGTTAGTTTATTTCCATTTCAATTGCAACAAAGGAATCCAACCCGGATAGTCTTTCTCTTCCTAGTCAGACAACAACAAGATATACATCTTCGTCGGTTGGGATTCTAATGTGTGTGATTGAAGGTTGTTCTAATGAGTAGTAGTTTAGTTAGATCCAAATTTTAACCTCATCACACCAGGTGAGCTAGTTGTTCCTAGTGTAGTCATTGAGATCATTTGGTAAGGAGAAGTATGCTTTTCTTTATCAAATTGAATTTCATATTGTAGAATTTATTCTTTTCCTAAATATATTTATGAAATGCATGATCATCTACAACTATTTTTTATGCATACTCATAAAGTCATGCACTGTCTATCTATAGATAGTCATCATTTGTGACAATTAGAAATGGCTATAGTCTAACACCAATACTTCAACTAAAAAAATTTATGTTGAACATTTTAGAGGTTATTTTTTCCTTTAATGTCTAGTATTAAATGTCTGTATCATACCCTTTGAAAGAGGTGTCTTTGTTATGTTACAAATATGCTAATTATAATCTTTGACAATTATTCTAATTATGTTTTAAGGTAGGAGGTGTATTTATTACTCTTTGAGTATTTAAGACTCTCCTTTACCATTGATTATGATAAAAGTATGTCTTGAGTTCTCATGTGCAACTCAAAGGTATAGGGTGGTCCGGTAACCATAAATTGTGAAAGAGGTGTCTTTGTTATGTTACAAATATGCTAATTATAATCTCTTACAACTATTATAATTATGTTTTAAGGTAAGAGGTGTATTTATTACTCTTTGAGTATTTAAGACTCTCCTTTACCATTGATTATGATTGAAAGTATGTCTTGAGTTCTCATGTGGAACTCAAAGGTATAGGGTGTTGGTAACCATAAATTGTGTTTCAACTGCATGCCAATATTTAATAGTACCATAATGTTGTGATTGAGTTAATGTTAAAACTCTTCGCACATTTTGAATGTTGATATTATTCAGTGCACATGGATTTTAGCTTTATTTCTATTATATATGTTGATAAGTATGATAGCCAATAGTAGAGCTGCATAGCAACGAAATGTTCTGTTTGTTTAGTTCTAATACATTTTATCACATTTAATGTCATGGAGTAAAATGGAAATTGCAAAGTAGGTGATTTTTGAAATACAAATAACAACACACCTTGAAACAATAATGATTATGATTATAATTGTACAGAGTACAATTTATATGTAATTCATGCTTGTAGGTGATGCTTGGAAGACTATTTTAACTATTTAGCTATTCTTAATTCATAGAAATAAAAACAGAGCAAACAAACTAAAAGCCTTATTCAATAAAATATTGTAGTGTCATGTTGCATCTTTACATTTTTGTACTTCATTTGTTAGTACAACAGCATTCATGCAAGTAGAACAATAGTCTCAGTGCTTGATCCCAAAATTTCTAACTAATTTTGGTGGAAATTATGAATCATCATGTTCCAAACTACATCTTTATAAGGTTAACTATAATTAAAACTTAAAATTTTGCTAGTATATTTGGCCAGTTTTACTGCACTCTATTACAAATTGTCCAAAGCTTAATTAAGTTTAACTGAATTGCATATGTTTAGTTTTTTCCTTTTGTAAAGAAAAGTCAAGACGGCCGTTTCAAAAATGCCTAAGTAATTAACATTTGTATTGAGTACTGCATTTTGGTATGTTAGGTATCATTGGGGAAGAAAATCTGAAAATGTTTTCTAAAATATTTCATACCTTTAGACCTTCATATCCATGAGAACTTTTTTAATATGTGTAATATTCCAATAGGATACATCTACTAAGAAAAGTACTTATGTTTTCACATCTTTCAACTTCACGTTAAATGTCTTGTTAGAATGCCCACAATCTTGCTAGCCACAGGCTCAATTAAACTGCAACAAAATTTAGCAGTAACTGTAGATGATTTAAACTTTCCATGGTTTCAGAAGGCAGAAATGGCTTGGGTAAAAACAAGATTAAAGACCAATTATTGTGAGATTAGAAGGTAATTATGATAGGGTGTGAATGCTAACAAAGTGATTTTGGAGAGATGAATGAAAAATTAAAAAGGTAAGGAAGCAACTTAAAATGCAGGTACATTGAAATTTACAGAGCCAAGTAGGTGATAGCAGCCCTAGGTGGATGGGTAGGTCAGCCACTTTTAATCAAGGATTTTAGCAATATAAGTGAGCATAGGTACCACCAGCTAGACGAACACTTACTTCAACCTTCTTCAAAACCCTGCCAGGGTTAGTGTACACTGCATGATAAACTTTCAAAACTATGGCAACATACGTGGGTATAGACACCACCAGCCCAATGAAACCTTAATCAATTTTCTTAAAAACCCTAACGTGGGTAGGGCAAACTATGACAAGTCGTTACATGCATAACTTTAGATTTCAAAACTACTGTGATATATGTGGGTATAAGCACCACCAGCCTGATGAACACTTCAATTTTCTTCAAAACCTTGGCATTGTTAGGTTACACCATGATACGCCACGACATAGGCAGCTTTAGATTTTAAAACTACAGTGACATATGAGGGTAGAGGCACCACCAGCTCAATGTACACTTCAATTTCTTTAAAACCCTGCCATGGCTAGGGCACACCATGATAAGTCGTGACATGCACCACATTAGTTTTGAAAACTATACAGTAAAATGGGTTTAGATATATAAATGGACTACAAATCTGTTGCCCAGATATGAGAGATGATAACTTATCCTTTATCCATTCGTGATTCAAATAAACCATGATCCGCCAAATGTTGTGTTACATCTAGTTGACCTTCTGAAACAGGATGAGATATTGATAATGACTCTAATAAATGATCATAATTGACTTACCAAGTGTGCGAGACTTAAATTTTCGTATTTGTTTCAGGCTGGTGACAGGCGACTGGGCCTGTCAAAAAAGCCCCGACCAATTTGATATCATATTATGAACCCAGGACTTTTCATGGCTCCAACAAAGGGAATCGACAGCATCTCACGCATAAGTCAGGAAGCGAAATGGATTGACCCATTAAGGATCATCTCGAATTAAAGTATCTTTGATCTAATGATTCTTTGATGAGGGGTCTTGAAGAATGGGAAAAAGAATATATTAAAAAACCATTAAACAGTTGTATGTTATTATGTTTAACTATATATCTCAAATCTCTAATCTAAAATTCTTCTATAACGTGGCTCTACGAATCCAAATAGCTAAAAATAACAATGGTAAAACCTGCAAACCAAACATGCAGAAGACAATTACGCAATACTTATATTAAAAAGGAAAGAAACATACCCGCAAGGTGCAAATCTAAAAGCCCTTGTGAAAGACTGAAAAACAGGTGTCCAATTGCTGCGGTCGCGAATTCAAAATTCTTCGAGGCAAGAAACAAGAACCTGCAATTCTTTACACCCAAATTTTAGCACAGGATGAAGAAAATCACAAATCTTTTGCGAAGTGTTATGAATTGTTCATTTATTCGCCAAATGCGAAAAAATGTATTCACGAATTGATCAGTTTTTTACCAGAAACAAATCGATGTTGGCTGGAGCTCGAGAACTTAAAATGAGACTGAAGAAGAAAATGGTTTATAGCATCGAGCATAACGGTTCCAGTTTTTTTTCGAACAGGTTCATCAGTCATTAATTGCTCTCATGAGTAAAACTTTTCTGCCAATTAGATTAAAGAAAAATTATTTTTCAAATATGTTTTGTTATAATATTTGCATCTATACAATAGCTAAATATTTTTTAAATAGAAAAACTATTTCAGTTTTCATTGGTTGCAAAAAGAATTATTAATAACTAGTTAAGAACAAACCTGCCCTATAATTTTCTTGGCAAAAACTAAAAATGATATAAATTGTATTTGTGCACAAATTGTGATGTAAACTTGTGTAGCACTTAAATGTGTTAGTACTGATTTTGATTAGTGGTTAGAGATCCTTTCTAGCTTGTTATAAATGTCATGAAATCATTGTGAATTGATAAGGACATTATTGCACTACATCATTAATTGATGCATAATAGTGCATATGGCATTTTAATTGTTAGTTGAATCAAGTATGTGCTAATTTTATCAACTTGTTTTAAACTATACAAGTTATAATCTAATATGTCTATATAGCATTGCACTTTAACTCCTGAGAGAGAGGCAAGATAGGAGGTAACATAGAATCATGGGCTAGTTTACAAGATTATAGACTAGGGTATGCAGAGTACTTCTACATATAAAAAGATGCTTTGTCCTTATTTTCTATAATATTGTGTGATTTAAGGACATGTGCATTAGATATAAGTATGTTGGCACGAGCATTAGATAGTATGCTAGATTGTTGGTGACTAAATGTTGTATCAGATTCTTTCATGCATGCTAATTTTAGTTTTCTAATCCTTTGTGAAGATTTGGGATTCTTCAGTTTGAAAGTAAGCATGGGGAAGCTTAGTGCTTCATGTGTTGGGCAAAAAAGGTATTTAGAAGTTCTATTAGATGACAGTGTATTTATTTGGAACTTATGTAAATGAGCCTTTAAGGACATTCTAAATTTTAAATTAGAAATTGTAAAAGGACTAAGTTCTTATTATATATCAAAAGCTATGATTATAAATTAGAAATTGTAAAAGGACTAAGTCTTTATTGTATATCAAAAGCTATGATTATCTAACTTGTTGTAGCATTCTATATTTAGATATTCTCTTATGAATGAAAAGGGAAAAAATTACTAAGCATTATAATCAATTTTACTAAATATGTTTTTAGTAATGATGATAATCTATTTAATATTTTATTATTTTATTAAATAGTTTTTGGTTATTAAGAATGTGAATCTTACATCTTTAATCCTTATTCATCATCATTAAATTGAACCACCTAGGGGCTTGAGCAACACCATTTTCCTATACATAGTTATACCAAACATCAAGGAAAATCTCTATTGTAGGTACAAGGATCAATCATAGTTGACAAGTTTAAATCCACTAATTAAATTTCACTTCTATGCATCAAGTTCATTTTTGCACTTGTGGAGACACTTTTCCACTCATATATGTAAACCAAGAATTTGTACACTAATCTATCTAATTTGTATCAATCTTTTAACATAATACTTGTGGAGACACTTTTGCACTCATAGATGTGAACCAAGCAGTTGTACACTAATTTTTCTAGTTTGTATCAATCTTTATACCATGATTCTTTGATATATTGGTAAATCAATTTGCAACTTAGATATTGAGCTAAGTATATTTATTGTATTCATTTAATTTCTCTATTATACCTAGTATTGGTTGCATCATTTGTTATTAGTCCCCACTCTTTATAGTAGGGTTCTTTATTAATTGTTATTATTTAATTAATTGCCCTAAGATTTTTATCTAGGTGTGAATTATTCCTTTACAATTTTAAAGGCGTAATAAATGTGCATCTTAAAGGTGTAATAAAGTTACATAAAAGAGTATAAAAATTCAACAGCATTATCAAATAAGCTCTAAGAAAGTTGTTGAATATTTACATTTTAATTTTCAAATATTTTTATGGAAATAAGGGAGAAGAGTGCAAGTTCTAAAATATTCAAATATTTAATAGTTTAATATAAATTAAGGGTCTAATAGAAAAGTGAATAAGAGGGAACTATAACAGGGAACTATAACACTTTTGAAGAAATATTTTTACCTTGGTAAAGGAGAAGAGTGCAAGTTCCAAAATATTAAATAATTTAATATAATCTTAAAAGTGTAATAGAGGCATAAGTTTATGTGCTTCTCATTTTAATTATAGTTAACAATTAATTTAGTAAAAAAATCAATATCATTATTGATAATGTTTTAAAAATAATAAAAAGTTAAAAAAAAAGAGATACAAGGAAGAAAGGTGTAATTTCAATGTTTTAAAAATAATAAAAAGTAAAAAAAAAAAGAGCTACAAGGAAGAAAGGTGTAATTTCAAAATATTTAATAATCACACATTTGAATGAATAAATAGTAAGTAGATTGAACAATCCAAAACATATTGGTCCCATATTTAATTTTATTTTCTAAATATTTTTAAATATGATAAAATTCATTCAAAAAATTGAAGTGTAAATGTAAAAATTATTCATAATTAAAAAAATAATATTATAAATAATATATTTAATACAAAATCCTATAAATAATATTATAACATTTTAATAATAATATGACATTATTTTCTCTTAAGGGTATGGTTGGGTGGTCAAGTGGATTCAAATCCCAAAAGTGTTCATGCTTGGGGATGAGTTTCCAGGTATTGTGGTCTCACCACTTCAGATTTAAACCAAAAAATATAAATATAAATATAACACTATTTCAATAAGACATAATTACATACTATATAAAAACATTTATTTTAAACTTATATATTATTTTATAGCACAAAAAATAAATATTTTTTAATACTCAATAATTACAAGTTTAATACAAATTATATATAATTATTATTTATGTGCATCAATAAATAATGATTAATTATCAAATTAAACTGACATCTAAATTACTTTGTAAGGTAAATATCAAATGAAAACAACATTTACATTCAATTGTAGAAAATAGCTTAAAATATCAATATCTTGTAGTCAAGGTCAAGCACCAAATGTTTAAGTTGAACCTAATATCATCCTTCCTCAACATTATAACATTTTAATAACATCTGCCTATTTACATGTAGACTTAGGTCTTTACCTAAAAGTAGTTAGGTAGGTTGTCTATGTGGAGAAGCTACTTTACAGCTTAATTGTAAGACAAATCTTGATCTTAACCCTAATTTTTAGGTTGAAACCTCACCTTTGCCCTTGGAGTCTATACAAAAGTTGAAAAACGGGTCCTTTTAAGATAAATTCATTATATACAGTTGCTCTAGGATTGACTGTAATCAGAGCACAACAATGGAGAAAGAGAAGCATGATCCAAGCTCATCAAAGGAGAAGCCCAGGAAGAGAAAGGAATGCGTTATCCCAGATGAATACCGGTGCCAAAGAAAAGATCGAAAGAAGAATTGGCGATGTCAAAATGCTCGAGTTAACCGTAACTATTGCCAACATCACATTGATTTAACGACGAAAAATTATTTGGCAAGGAGAGAAAGGAATAAGCAAGATCCTAATAGTTCCAGTGAAAAAAACCCTAAAGTGGACAAAGAAGATATTGCAATGGAAGAAAAATTATTTGGCAAGGAGAGAAAGGAATAAGCAAGATCCTAATAGTTCCAGTGAAAAAAACCCTGAAGTGGACAAAGAAGATATTGCAATGGAAGATTATATGGCGTTTACAAGACAAAAAGATAGCAGTCAGGCTGTTGGCATCACCAAAAGAGCGATGAGCAATATGGGTCTCATAAGAAATCCTGAAATAGCTCAAGAAATAACGGTTCCTTCAAACATATCGGATCTCAAGGAGCTTCTGCCTGCTATAATGATGGAAGTTTGGAATCGAGAGCTTACTCCTGATGAGAAACATAGCCTTGATGATTTCTTACCTGAAGCTCACAGAAACGATGCGGCTGTAATGTCTATTTTCTGTGAAGAGACTTCAAGATTTGGAATAGATCATGCTGGTAAGTCGTCCAAAAGCATTTGTGAAGGAAAGGGAAATCCAGATGCAGTGCTGCAAAAGGAAAGGAAATTGAAGAATTGTCAATCACAGTATCTCAAGGATTTGAAGGAGTATCATGACGGTTTTATATCAAAGGCAGAAGAGCTCAAGTGGTTGTGCTTTAATACTTGCAAGAAAGATGATAAAATGTTCAGGAAGGAGTTAGAAAAGAATGAACATGACCTAACTGTGCTTAAATTATAGGTAAATCCTTTTCTTTTTCTTTTCATGAGATAAGGGAAAAAGAGAGTAAGTTCTGGTCTGTAATAAATTAGTGGAAGCTTTTCAGTTGGCTAATGGAGGATTTACTGCTGGTTCAAGTTCAGTTCTCACCAAATTTGTTATGGACGAATCCTCATAGGTATAGGTGAATCAAGACTTGTCTGAATACATTGAGTATGACAGAGAATTATAACTAAATTGACAAATTAGCTTACATGTCCCTCAATTGCGTGGTGCTCTTATGTTTTGATTTTGTAGGCTATTTGTTTTGAGAGAAGTGTAGCATTGTATGTCTGTTTGTTTCTCTAACAAACTCAGTTTAAAAGTTGCTGAGGATTTAAAGATAGATAGAGTCACTTGTAAAATATTACTTTATGTTCCGCAGACTTTGGAATACTTATTGTACTGTGGTTTAGGTCTACACATGATTTTTTTTTTTTAAACATAAACTACAACAGCAGCGGTACCATGAAGGCCTTGTGGTTACTTGGCATGCTGCTTCATTAACATTTGTTGTAGGTTTTTAATTAATAAATAAAAGTAGGTTTTTGAAGGGCTCAAATTTATTTACATCCAAAAGGTGGAGATGTAAAAATAACTATAATAAGAAAGCAGTTTAGATATCAGGTAGGTAAAAACAAAATCATGTTGAAATAAAGTTGAAAGGTAGCAAAGAACTTGCAGATAGATAAGATCAAGAGCATACAAAAGGAAATTTATTGACATCCAAAAGATACAGGTGTAAAAATAACTATTATAAGAAAATAGTTTAGATATCAGTTAGGTGAACAACAAAATCACATTGAAATAAAGTTGAAAGGTAGTAAAGAATTTGCATATAGATAAGATTAGGAGCATACAAAAGGAAATTTATTGGAGGAAAACATTGAGTTGAGAGCCACAATTGCTTCACATTCCTCTTTGAGGATTGAAGATGATTTGCCACAAATTCCTTCTACATCTCATCAATAAAAATGATATTATTTTTCATTTTGTTTGATATTATTTTTCATTTGGTTTGAGTTCTCTTGTTATGGCTAGCTTCCATTAGGTTCATTTTTTTTCATTCCCATCTAAAACATACCTGCCAGATAATTTTTTTGGTAGAACTACTCATATTAATCACCTTCTTAAGATCATCCCTTATGGTTTGTAGCTCACTTTCAAGATGTTTAATCCTACCTTCCTATTTATGCCCTTCTTCGTTACGTTTACACATATCCCCTAAGATGTCCAAATAGTCTTTATTAAAATAGCAATCCACTTTAGGTTGAGGAAGACCCCCATTCAATTATTGGTGCATGAAAGCAATCCCTATTTTAAGTCTACTATTTTCATTGAAAAACTATTTAAGGATATTACAGTGCAAATTGAATTCATTTTCCAAGGTGCCTAGTCTATCCTCCAAATCACTTATATGGTCCACTTTCTCCTTCGCACCTTTAGACTCTCTCCTAAAATCATTTGAACATTCAAGAACAATACTAGGACTCTCTTCATTCTCCTTGTTGTTATCATTCAAGCATTCTTTCTCCTCCCAACAAATTGTTTTGCCTTTTCATTTATTTTGCTAACCCCTTTCCTCACAAATGGGATAATTCTCCTTCTCACTCTTCTTTTTGCCCACATCTGACACCTCTTTATCAAATTTCTCCTCATTAAATCCTTCACTAACATTGTCAATCTTCCTTTTAGCCATGCACTCCTTCCCAAGGGTCTTGTTGGCATCCCAAGGAACAACCTTAAGGACTTTATTATTAAAAGTCCTAGGGCCACTAACTACCCTACTCAAAATAGTAGTAAGGTCTTTGGAATCTTTTCCCACATCATTGTTGTCCTACCTCAAATTCTTACCCATAGGTGGATCTATTTTAACCACATAAATCTTTAGAGAGCCTGGTGATGTAGTCATGGATAGAGGATTCAATGAAGGATTATCCAACCATGCAGAAAAAATGAAACAACACACAATCAATAGTGAAAACTCAATGAAAACAACAAACAACAATATGAACTTTCTTGATTCTTAATCATTCATTAAAATCTACTATATTGGGCTTCCAACATGCTAGGCCTCAACTATTTGATTACAAATATACAAAGTACACAGTTTGAATGATATTGCAATACAATTCAATATGTCAAGCTTCAAATAAAATTGTCTTCTCTACATCCTCTTCATCACAATTTGACTTCTAACTCTCTACTGCCTTCAAATGGTTATGAACAATGTTTACATAGTAGCTTCAAGCTTAAGGATTAATCACCATCAGTTGTAAGGTGGTACAAAGCCCAATGCCTCATAAAAATTGTAGTCAGCCAAACATGAAGGTAGAATCTTCTAGGTTGAATATGGTGATAAAGGACAAGTAAAACTTGATGTAGTGCACACCATAAGCACTCATAGGTCTAGTGTATCATGGAATGTGTACCCTACAATCCATGAGTAGTAAATATGAGTGTAAGCCTCTTAAGCCTGATAAGGTTCAAAAACTAAGTTATGCCTTTACGATGATCACAAACTTCTAAAAAGTGAATGTCATTGAAGGATCATAGTGGAACTATATTCCCAACCACGATGTGAGATATACATGTTTGGTGAAATGTGACCTAGGATTTGCAATGACTGACTAATGATTGAAAACCTACAAACAAACAAAGTAAAAGAAAATAGTTTTGGTTGATGCAAGATTGCTCTTACACCCTAAGATGTGTTATGTAGTAAAATGTGTACACTAGCATTTTACACTTAGTTTAGCACCTGGTTGGACCTAAATTGTTACCTTTGTTAATCAGGACCTATTTTAACACCTTTTTAAAGCATAAAATGATAAAATCTCGATCCCAATGAATAAACCTAACAGAATAAAATTAGGACTGGACTAAGTCCACGACATTTGATACTCCCCAAAGTTTGCAGGACTAAAGGACTAGGGCGCCAAGCACCCTGGGCCCATATGGGCTCTTTAGCCCCCTTGTGGTGTCAACTTAGGACACCTCCCTAGTTTGTATATGTCGGCTCCATTTTATTTTATTTGTCGTTGGTGAGCGGGAATGCATATATAAAGAAGTTTCATAATTCATTTTATACACTAGAGATGATTATAAGTTGCCTAATGCAAAATTAGAGTTGGCTCTCATGTGTTGATCTTCTATGCTAAAATGTTCTTCATACTTATGTTGGCCTCATTTTGAACGTGACCAAATTTAAACTTTTTACTGCTTATCAATGCTTGTAAATGTCACGCATTAAGCCCATCTATCCCGAACTCAATCAAGTTAGTCATCCTTATTGAAAATGCTTAATCTGTTTTTGATTGTGTGTCGAACTAAAATCCTTGTTTTATAGTCATAATCACAAACATAGGTGTCAAAGGTCTTCTCACACCTAGTTGTCACAGCCATTCACCTAAAGATCGAATTACTTGATTACACTCTAGTGAGGTTATAACATTCTTCCCATGGCCATGAGGTGCATTGGTTTAAATGGTTTAAGCGAAAATTAATTCATCGATTCGAGGGCATTAACAAGACAGTTTCGCAGATTGAGGGATTTCCCAGAAACAATTAAACGTGGAGATCCGTGCAAGCTGGGGTAAAACCGTTTTATGAAAACTTTCCTGACTCAGTTTCGCCTGATGTGGCTGAGATTGTAGGGTCAAATACTCCACAGATTGGGAGATTTTACACTTTCGTGTTCTTGTGCGCCAATTTGTGAAAAACATTAAATTCAAGGTCTTATGAAATATGGAGTGGAACAAGTTTGCAGGGGGCTTCATTGTACAAAAATTCATCTTCAGTGAAAAATTATTAAATTTTTCAAATACTTTGGGGCATAAATATATTTTATAAGCATTCCTAAGGTTAGAGATAACATCATTGGAGGGAGTTTATGCAGGAGATAAAATCTTAATTACTCTCAAGATGAAAAATTGGAGATTTATAAAGTTTACCTACACACGTGTTACCAACATATTGAGTGACTTCATGAAAAGTAAAATATTATTTTTCAGCAGAAATTTTTAAAGTTTTAAAACTCTATCATATGCCAATATCGGAGATTATAATAGTTTGCTAACCTCATATTTTCCTGATGCCCTCTTTATCGGGAATTTCATGAGTTTTAAAACTTGCGATTATGCGATATCAGCAAATATTAAAGTTGGCAAACTTGATACTTTGCCAAGTTCGCTAGGGTTTTCAAACCCCCCATTTCTCAGATTGTAAGTGTTCTCCATGACCATGCCTGGCTGCGCCAAAATGAGAGTTTTAAAACAGCGTATGGTGACATCAAATCAAAGCATCAACAAATCTCTGTCTGCTTTGGGTGATGTTATCAGTGCTTTGGTTGGTGAGGTGCATTTCTTTCGTCCTGTTCCAAAAGAATAGTTGCATTCTGCAAAACTTCATGATATTATGCAATTTGGAAGCAATGATGCTACAGTTTTCTTCAAAACAAGAGTTGGAGGAGAATTGCGCATTTTCAAATTTGAGACAAAGCAGGGTGAAGATATGTGTGTGGTACTGCAAACACACTTGACTTACGCAAGAACTCACGACGTTTCAAATGATTCTGTTAAGAACACTGGGACAACAATAAAATCAAATGTGAAACCCCCTATTATTGCAGTTTATGAGAAGCATATCGATGAGATGTCAAAACTTCTTGAGGCATCTCAGGAAAGGATAGGCGAAATAAGAGAGGATATGGGATTGAAGGAGAAAAGAAAAAGGGAACCCTAAAACATGACTGAAATGGATTTGTTGAAGTGGCTTTAGAAACCTTGAAGCAACCACAATTGCCGTGTGAAAGGCCAAATTCTACAATCTTACCCAGCATACTACTGGCGCGCGAGGATATGGAGAACCATCAAGACATAATTTAAAATGCACAGTGCTCCAGTAGACATATATGCAAAGCGTAGAAGTATAGACAATTGCCTATTATGCTGCCTCAACGTAATGTAATCTCATGAAATATAATGATCGCGGGTGTATGCATGAATTTGGATTTGTTGAAACAGCCTAGAAACTTTCAAGCAAATGCAACTCGGGGTGTAAAGTAAAATTCCACAACCTTCACCACACTCCCCTTTCGCGCGGCTTGAGATACAAGATGTGGGCCTTCATCAAAGCGCTATGGAAAGGGAATTTTTGTCAGGTATTATAGTTGGAAATGCTCAGCTGACATGAATGCGAAGTGTAGAGACATAGATGGATCACATTAATGAATCAAGGCACCTCAATATTCAGCGATGGTTGCAGACTAAGCCCCAAATGGCTTTATTGAAACACTTTAAAAAACTTTGAAGTAAATGCAATTGGCAGGTGTAAATCCAATTGGTTCTCGTGCAAATCCAATTGAAAACGGCCCTTCCATAAGATCGATATGTTTTGGTAGAAAAGGAGATTTCTTTGCTTCTCCTGGAAATGACAAACTTGTTAATATTTGAAATGCATATTCGTGGCATTATATGAGTGGAGAACTCCTAAAAGCATTTGAATTTGAAGTGGCGATAAGACTAGGCAAATGCACTAATGGTGTGGATGATCACATTTCTTCTGCAGTACTGCCCTGTTTGTCTCTTCTGACAGTTCAGTGGTAGCAGTAACAGTTGAAATCCTATATGGAGTGCTGCTTTTAAAATTGCAACCTCCAATCATGAAAGCTTGTACAACTTGGGAAAGTGGAGCCACCAAACAGTTTCATACCAACAAGCTTAGCATTTGGGAATGTAGTTGGATTGAAACCTATAAAATGGTATATATACGGGAAAGGGGCCACTAGCCACCCACCTTAACTTGGCGTACGTCAAGCTCATAGCTAGACATATTGGATTTCAACGATTTTTTTGGGTTTCTCAGTATGCGACCGAAGAGCTTAAAGCTATTCTTTCAGCATCTAGGCACTTATACATTTCACTTATACATGCACAACGATGTGCCAGTAACCACCATCACATTTGTGCACTTGTCTTAATTTCATTGGTTAATTTATTGGAGTTGTGAACATGTATTGGTGCATTTGTGAACATGTACAAATGTTGTGAACATGTATTGGTGCATTTGTGTTAATTTATTAGGTTGATATTTTACATGTATTGGTTCTTTTTAAAAATTTAATTGGGGGGTCAAGTGATTAAAAACATAGCGGTTATTGGGGCGTGGGCGGCAACTGACCCTTTTCCCCTACATGTTTTTCAAGCAGACAGTCATTTTCCCGTTAACTTCGAGCTAGAATATAAATCATTTTATTAACTTCATATTATAATGTTTTAGCTCATTTAATGAATTAAAGTTGGTATGTATGGAGAAGGGAAATTTTTTATTTTATTATTTATAATTGATTTTCATTATAAAAAGGGTTTTTTCCCAACTTTTCATTAGGGGAGCGGGTGAGTGAAGGATCATGATGGGCCAAACACTACCCCTAAGTGGCAATGTAAATGTGAAAAATAGACTTAAGTAACTTCATGTCAAAAATTGAATAAGTTATCTACACAATCTAGAAATAAGATAGTAATAAAAGTTGTAACAAATTGAATATAGTTTACGGGCTATTACTTTTTTTTTGAAAATTTTTAAAATAGTTTGGTGAAAATTGGATATTTCAATGAAGCACTATTAAAATTTTCAGAAAAACGTAAAAAGTATGTGTCATTCTGGCCAACCTAAGTATGAGAAAAAGATAATATTTGTCCTCCATGATTTGGATTTAAGTAAAGGACACATGAGCGGATGTGACGCATATTTTTTTAAATTTTTTAAGTAAATAAATAATTATTTAAAAAAATTTCTGCGACTTTTTGAAAATATTAAAAATAAATTTTTTAGCCAACCTAACTTGGTCAGAAATATATGAAAATCAAAATTTTAAATTTTAATGTATACCCAATAAATCCTAGAATGTGCTGCATCTTTTGGATTTAAAAAAGGATTAATATGTTGAAAGTTATGGAAATTTTTCAATATGTATATCTATCAGGAAATCATACATAGCGTATGTAAAACATTAATAATAATTACCTATTAAAATTATTATGAAGCGTATATTATATTTTTAGAATCTTAATAACTTCCTCTATAAACCCTTTTCATTTGATTAAATTTAGTTATAAAAAAGTTTGTCAGCTTCAAGGATGAAATTGTGAAAATTTTTAGGATAACACTAAATGGGTGGTTTTGCAAGTTTCTTTGGCAAGTTTTGGGACTCCCACTTGCCTAAATATGAGGTAATCCCACGGCATTTTTGGATGGAATCTATATTTGAGCTAGAAATATTAACACCCTTTCCATCTAAATCTAAATATTAGTCTAAATCTTTGCACTTTTTCATCCAACAAGTTTTTTCTCCATTGCCACTATTTGGCCCATCATGATCTCACACTCACCCGAGCTTAGTGAAGAGGGTTTGGCTTTTCTAAAAATTTTTAGCAGCGTTGTTCATTTTTCCAACATAGCTAATGTACAAGGATTCCTAAGGGGATATTGTGTCCTCTCTTATTGAAAAATAGAAGGGATATTTCTAGATATTGTGTCTGTCATATTTCCTTCTGGATTACCAGTTTTCTTGTGTCAACTTGTAATTGTTCTTTAATGTTTTTCCTGCGATATGTGGTTGCATCTAAATTTCATACAGAACATTGTGTTCTAAGATGGTCTCATATTATTCCTATGTCTAATGTGTGGTCTCGTATTATTCCTATGTCTAATGTGTGCCATGTTTCACATGTTGGAAAAGATAATTGTTTATTATATTCATCTAACATTCCTAGGAAACCTAGGATTTTTTTTATGTCTTTCATCTAGGTTTTCTCTCTTTTCAATTTTAGTTTTCTTTCCTTTCCTACTTTCCTATTAAAAGCATACCAAAAAAACCTAATCAAATCATATGAGGGAGCTGCCCCTCTTAATGCAAAGGAAGATCATCATTTAGTTAGCAATCTATCCAACTATTGTAGATAGCTTTTGTCACACTCCATTAGGCAGGTCACAATTTTATTATCAATTTGTGAAGTGACAAATCTGTTTACCAACAACTTGGAAGTGCTATCTACTTGTGGATGTTATGAAGTTTGTTTCTATTAGATTTAGGGCAAACAACTGAGAGGGGGGTGAATCAGTTGTCCAAAACTTTCTTCCAATTAAACACTTAAATCCACTTTGTAATTCAATAGCATAGTAATAAATCAATCATGGAAACATAATGCATTAAATCAAGAGTAGGAACACATTAACACACAAGACACCAAGATTTTGACGTGGAAAACCCAGTTAAGGGAAAAACCACGAGGTGATTAACCCAAGATTGTATTCTTTGTTAGAAGAATAGAAAGAACAAATGGCACATGCCAATTAGGGCTCACTGCTCGAACACACTGCTCACAAGAGACCCACTGCCTACAAGAGACACATTATCTACAGAATAGTAAGTATCACATACTTGAACTAGAGAATAGCATCTTCACCATGCTTGAGTCAATTTCATTTAAGCCCAATACTTCTTCTCTGCCTTTCGTACCTCTACTCTTTACCAGATTCTCATCTTTTTTTAAGATCACTTTGAAATGACTTTACAATTCCTTATTTATACAAGACATCGACTTAGGAATGATCATCTAAATCGGCAAACATTACAGAGAAAATACATAAATACATCATGACTAATTACAAAAGACTTCACGCGGAGCAACACACTGTCGGCCACACAGATCTGAGACTTCAATCTTCTACTAGGAACACGCCAATCTTCACATGACATCTTCAAGATCATCCATAGGATGTGTAACTCATCCAGTCAGCCAGACTTAGGAAGAACACCATCATCTGGAAGTAATTCTTCAATTGCAAGCTCAAACTCCAATGCGGACCACCAACACGAATTGGACACAATCCAAAGACCTCCACAAGCTTGCTTGAATCACCAAGAACATCCACACTACATCTGCTTATTGAAATCCTTATCTCCTTCATCCAGAACCTCAAGAACACAGTCTGTCATCACTGTCACAATGGAATAGATGCTTGCGGACCTCCAGATCACAAACCAGTTGAGTTGTCACTTCACATGGACTTCCTAAACACTCCACCAAATCCACAGAATAGGATATTGCATTTCTGGATCTCACCAGACCTATTTGTATCACTCTGTCACCTCTGAACACCTACAAGAACCAGTTTTACTTAAGTGGCCATAACTTCTTCAAATCTTCATGCGGACCTCTGAAATATTTTTTGGATCATCTCAAGACACATATCTACAAACCCTTTGAAATGCATCCTCTGATCTTCATATTATCTTGGATCTTTACCTTACTGTCTTCACTGTTCTTCTTTGTTCCTGATATGACTAATTTTCTCAATATCCTCAGCAAACAGTTCATCCAATCCTTATCATTAATGCAACAGGAGTATGTTGACATCAATGACAACACCGGTTAGGCCCATACTTGTAACAATCTCCCCCTTTGTCATTAATGGCAACATATGATGTGAAAAACTATTTTAACCATCAAGACAAGAACTTTTCTTTACTGACACAACTCCCCTTATCAATCAACAATCATTCACATGTCTTCTCTTCCTTTACTACTCCCCCTTTGATCAGCAACCACTTGTTTTTCACATGTCTTCTCTCCCCTTTTGACATCAATGGCAAAGGACACATACTTGCAACTCCAACACTTTAGAATCATACCAGCTGCTCCCCCTGAGTAGTAACTCCCCATCATCAATCCAGACCACAAGATATGACTGTGATATCCACTGGACTAATGCACATCAGTGCATCTTAGTTCATCACTGGAGGGGTAATAATCCCTAACTTCTCCCTGAGATACTCAAAAGAGTCCTTAGGTAGAGGTTTAATAAAGATATCTACAATCTGATCCTTGGAAGGCACAAACTCTAATCTGACCTCATTCTTGTTCACTTGCTCTCTCAAAAAGTGAAACTTGATGGATATATGTTTAGTCTTTGAATGCAACACCAGATTTTTAGATATATTTATTGCACTTGAATTATTACAAAATATTGTGATAGGTTCCTCATACTCCACTTTGATGTCTCTTAGCATCTATTTCATCCACAAACCTTGAGTGCAACTACCTGCTGCTACAATATATTATGCTTCGGTTGTGGACAAAGATATTGCCTCTTGTTTCTTTCTTAGCCAAGAAACCAATCTCTTCCCCAAAAAGAATGCTCCACCACTAGTACTCTTCCAATCATCCACATCTCCTTCCCAATCTGCATTTGTAAATGCATGAAGAGTGAAATTATGATCTCTAGGATACCACAAACCATACTCAACTGTCCCTTTTAAATACCTAAAAATCCTCTTGATTGCCATGACATGAGATTCTCTAGGATCAGCTTGGAATCTAGCAACAAGACCAACAACATTCATAATATCAGGTCTAGTTTGAGTGAGTTACAACAATCCTCCAATCATTGACTTGCACTTTTTCTGATCAGCCTTAGGAGAGTCATCATCTTTGCTCAATTTACATCCAGTTGCCATGGGAGTACTCATTGGTTTTGAGTCTTCCATCCCAAATTTCTTCAACAATTCTTTCACATATTTGGTCTGAGAAATGAAGATTCTTTTCTTTGTTTGAGTGATTTCCAGACCTAAGAAGAAATTCATTTCCCCAAACATGGACATCTCAAATTCACTTTTCATTTGATTTGCAAAGGTTTTGCACATACTATCTCTTCCTCCAAAAATGATATCATCAACAAACACTTCAACAATCAAGATATTTTCATAATCAATTTTGAAATACAAATTACTGTCAGCAGTACCTTTGTTGAAACCAATCTTCAAAAGGTGCTTATCCAATCTCTCATACCAAGCTCTTGGGGCTTGCTTGAGTCCATACAATGCTTTGTTCAATTTGTAGACCATATCACCATGATCAGACAATTAAAATCCATCCGGTTGCTCAATGTATACTTCTTCTTCCAATTCACCATTCAGGAAGGCAGATTTGACATCCATCTGATATACTTTGAAATCTTTGAAGGCAGCAAAAGCAAGAAATAATCTGACTGCTTCAATTCTTGCCACCAAAGCAAAAGTTTCTTCAAAATCAACTCCTTCTACTTAGCAGTAACCCTTGCAAGCCAATCTGGCTTTGTTTCTGACCACTACACCATCTTCATTCAGTTTGTTCCAGAAGACACATTTGGTTCCAATCACATTCTTGTTTTTAGGTCTGGGAACAAGATCCCAAGTGTGATTTTTCTCAATTTGCATCAGCTCTTCCTCCATTGCTTTAGTCCAATTTTCATCATTACAAGCTTCTTTCACTGTCTTAGGTTCAGTCTTTGAAATCAAAAAATACTCTTTTGAATCTTGAGCAATCCTTCTTCTTGTTTGCACACCTTTGCTTTTACCGCCTATGATCTAATCTTCAGAGTGATTTAGTCTTACATACCTGGGAACTTTGGGAGTTTCTTGCACTTCTGATTCTTGAACAAGTTCATTCAAACTTATCTCTTCTTCCTGATTTACCGAATCAGTCTGAATCTGAATTTCAGAAGGGACTTGAACTTCTTGAATAAAAAATCATTCTGATCATCTTTATCATATTCATAAAACCTTGAGGGTTTTTCAATACCTTCATCAACCTTCACTTTTGTACTCTCAACAATCTTCCTCAATCTCTTATTATAACATCGGTAAGCTTTACTTTGAGTAGAATAACCCAAGAATATTCTTTCATCACTTCTAGCATCAAATTTTCCTAGATCTTCATCTCTTTTAATGTAACATTTGCTACCAAAGACTTTGAAATACCTCACAGTGGGAGTGATGCCAAACCAAAGTTCATAAGAAGTCTTACCGGTATTGCTTCTTATTTGTACTCGATTGAGAGTATAGACTGCAATGCTTACCGCTTCTCTCCAATAGATCTGAGGAACATTTGCTTCCATCATCATGGTTCTAGATGCTTCCTGGATGGTCCAGTTCTTTCTCTCCACTACTTCATTCTGCTATGGAGTCCTAGGAGCAGACAACTATCTTTTTATTCCATGTTTCTCATAGAATTCTATGAACTCACCGGATGTGAATTCCCCACCTCTATCAGACCTCAGACATTTTAATTTTAATCTAGTTTCATTCTCTACCATAGCTTTGAATATTTTTAATTTCTCAAGAGCTTCTGATTTCTCTTTTAGAAAAGTCACCCACATCATCCGGGAATGGTCATCAATTAATAACATGAAGTATCTATCACCTTACACACTCCTAATTCTTGCCGGACCACATAGATTAGTATGAACTAAGTCCAATAATCCGATAGAAGATTGTTCCTTGCTTTTGAATGAGATTCTACTTTGTTTACCCAACTGACATTCCTTACACAAACTATTGATAGGCTTTACCAATCTTGGAAGATCTCTTACAGCCTGAGTGTTTCTTATCTTGATGATATTATCAAAATTCACATGACACATTCTCCTATGCCACAACCAACTCTGATCAATTTGAACAAATAAGAAACTTTTACCAGTACCAACCAAGTGGAAGATGTTACCTTTAGTTTGAGTACCAGATGCAATCTTTGTTCCAGAACTTTCAAAAATCTTGCATTTTCCATTTTTGAATCAAAGATCATAGCCTTTGTCCACCAACTGTCCAACACTGAGAAGATTGTGCTTCAGGCCTTGAACATACAGTACATTAGTAGGCATTAGTTTTCCATAGTCCATGATAATATGTGAGTGCTTCTGGATTAGACTGTGTCTATTTTTGAATCAATGTTTCGGATCATACTCAATGATCCATCATCAGGATGAGGAGAGTTGCAGATTGGAGAGCAAACTTGATCTATTTAAAGGACAAAGAGGGATGAAGAGGAAGGAACGCAAACCAAGAGGAGATGGGAGGAAGACACAAGACAATCAAAGAAAATAGTCTAAAAGTCAATGCACTAAATAAAAGAAAAAGAAAAGCCACTCAATAATTCTCAAAGAAAACAAAAATAGAAATAAAATAAGCCACTAAATAGAAACAAAATAAAATAATTCTCCCTTTTTCTAGGGTTATTTTATTTCTATTTTTGTTTTCTTTGAGAATTATTGAGTGGCTTTTCTTTTTCTTTTATTTAGTGCATTGACTTTTAGACTATTTTCTTTGATTGTCTTGTGTCTTCCTCCCACCTCCTCTTGGTTTGCATTCCTTCCTCTTCATCCCTCTTTGTCCTTTAAATAGATCAAGTCTGCTCTCCAATCTGCAACTCTCCTCAACCTGATGATGGATCATTGAGTATGATCCGAAACGTTGATTCAAAAATAGATAATCTAATCTAGAAGCACTCACATATATATACAGTACATTACTGGTTTTGTTCTTTCCATCAAAAGAAATAGTTCCTCTACCCGTGATTCTACCAGTAGAATTATCACCAAATTTTACCACTCCTCCTTCATACCTTTCCAAATCTATGAATTTATTTTTGTCACCTATCATATGGTGAGAGCATCCACTATCAATGACCCAATCATCCTTTTCCTCAACTTGGGCAGCTAGAGCTCTTTCTACAATTTTATGATTGACAGATTCAGAGGGCATTGGATCTTCTTCCTTGATGGCAATAAATACCCAGTCACTTCCGGATTTGTTTCTTGTCTCTGATTCATCATCTGTTACTCCTTCATTATCATCATCTGCATGAACATAGTAACAGTTCTTCTGGAACCTTGATCTGTTAGGATTTGGCCTTGAAAATCTTTTCAGACACCTTGAGGCAAAATGACCAATCTTATTGCAGTTAAAACACTTAAAAGGCAATTTTCCTTCATACTTACCAGATCCTCTTGGTAGTCTTTTTGCAATAAGGGCTTCAAGTTGAGCAGCTTCTGCTTCATCTTCTTCCAGGTCTTTTCTTGCTTTTTCATACCATGATAGTTTCCTTCAAGAGTTTTCTCCTGGATCAACCTTTTGTTTTCCTTTAACAAAGGCACTATCTTTGAATGTAGATTCAGTCTTGGGAGGGGCATCACCAAACTCAGTCAATTCAAATGTAGCCAATTTACCAACCAATTGATCTCTTGTGATACCTAAAAAGGATCTGAATTCTTCAATAGCAGCAATCTTGTACTTGTAAGAATCAGGAAGGGATTTGAGAACTTTGCCAACAATCTCATCTTCATCCAAGACTCCACCAGCACATCTAATGCCACAAACAAGCTCATTTACTCTAGGCATAAATGTAGTGATATTTTCATCTTCTCTCATTTTCAGGTTTTCAAATTTTCCTTTCAGACTCTGTAGCTTGGCACATTTAACATACTTGTCTCCTTCATGCAAAAGTTCCAGTTTTTCCCAAATCTTAAAAGCAGTTTGTAGGTCAACAACATTTGTCAGCTCTGAATCAGACAAGGCACTTAGAAGAGCTTCTTTAGTCCGCAAGTTGTTTTCAGCATCTGTGATTTCATCAACGGTTCTCAGTCCATTCTATGGAGGAGTATACTTCTTTGAAGCCATGGTCCAATACTGCATTCCCATACATTGCAAGTGACATTGCATGCAGCTTTTCCAGAGAGTAAAATTGGTTCCATCAAACCTCAGACTATCCTTCTTGTATGATGACATCCTGGATCTCCTCAAGTGGTTAAGCTCTTTGAGAGGAACTTATCTCTGATACCAATTGTTTGATTTAGGGCAGACAACTCAGAGGGGGGGTGAATCAGTTGTCCAAAACTTTCTTCCAATTAAACACTTAAATCCACTTTGTAATTCAGTAGCATAGTAATAAATCAATCATGGAAACATAATGCATTAAATCAAGAGCAGGAACACATTAACACACAAGACACCAAGATTTTGATGTGGAAAACCCGGTTAAGGGAAAAACCACGGGGTGATTAAACCAAGATTTTATTCTCTGTTAGAAGAATAGAAAGAACAAATGGCATGTGCCAATTAGGGCTCACTACCCGAGCACACTACTCACAAGAGGCCCACTGCCTACAAGAGACACATTGTCTACAGAATAATAAGTATCACATACTTGAACTGGAGAATAGCATCTTCACCATGCTTGAATCAATTCCATTTAAGCCCAATACTTCTGCTCTGTCTTTCGTACCTCTGCTCTTTACCACACTCTCATCTTTTTTAAGATCACTTTGAAATGACTTTACAATTCCTTATTTATACAAGACATCAACTTAGGAATGATCATCTAAGTCAACAAACATTATAGAGAAAAATGCATAAATACATCATGACTAATTACAAAAGACTTCACGCGGATCAACACACTATCAGCCACATAGATCTGAGACTTCAATCTTCTACTAGGAACACACCAATCTTCACATAACATCTTCAAGATCATCCGCAGGATGTGTAACTCATCCGGTCGAACAGACTTAGGAAGAACACCATCATCCAGAAGTAATTCTTCAATTTCCAACTCAAACTCCAATGCGGACCACCAACACGAATTGGACACGATCCAAAGACCTCCACAAGCTTGCCTGAATCACCAAGAACATCCACACTACATCTGCTTATTGAAATCCTTATCTCCTTCATCTGGAACCTCAAGAACACAGTCTGTCATCACTATCACAATGGAATAGATGTTTACAGACCTCTAGATCACGAACCAATTGAGTTGTCACTTTACATGGACTTCCGAAACACTCCACCAAATCCGCAGAACAGGATATTGCATTTCTGGATCTCACCAAACCTATCTGTATCACTCTGTCACCTCTGAACACCTGCTAGAACTGGTTTTACTTAAGTGGCCATAACTTCTTCAGATCTTCATATGGACCTCTGAAATCTTTCATATCTACAAACCCTTTGAAACACATCCTCTGATCTTCATATTATCTTGGATCTTTACCTTACTGTCTTCACTGTTCTTCTCTGTTCCTAATATGACTAATTTTCTCAATATCCTCAGCAAACAGTTCATCCAATCCTTATCATTAATGCAACAAGAGTATGTTGACATCAATGACAACACCGGTTAGGCCCATACTTGCAATAGTTTGTAGGTCTTGAAGGAAGTTTCAAGCCTTCTCATCACTCTCCTTGTTGGTGCATGATCTTGAGTTATCTTCATCAACTAGGGTTTCATATCTTGTGGTAATCATCATTTTCATTTATTCTTTCATCATATATTGCAAATCTGGCATCTACCCTCCTAGGGCACACACTCTTCGATCTAATCATTATTGTAGTGGAAGTGGAAACACTAACACAGAGTTTGACTGAGGTAAGCCCTTATACACAGCACAACCTTTTCCTCTTTTCTTGTATGTAGGTTTGAGATAAAGGTTTCTGAAGATAAGATATGGGAAGAAGACAAAGCTTGTAGGTATAGGTTTGGTGATACCATGAGATTCTGTTAAACCCTAATTAGGGTCTAGGACACCCAAGTGCCCTGGTCTTTGGTGCCTCTGCTTCCAAATCTAGATTTTGATCTGCTCCCTAATCTTTGTTGTACTTTTAGTTTTCCAATATCTATTTTTGACAGTTAGTTATTAGTAGATCTTTGTCATTTAGGGTTTGGTCATTTGTCCTAGCTTGCTTGCTTGATCTTGGTTGAATTTGGTTGACTCATCTATATACAACAAAAGGGCAAAACCCCTGTAGTTTGGCTCTCCTTGGGTAGAATCCAAGCTCGGATTGTGCCTCATTGTTTGTAGAAGAGGGTTTGACCTAGTTTAACTCCTTAGGCTAGATCACTTTTTTCCACTAAACATTTTGGTGAACCCAACTTGTCTTGCACTTTTGCATCCTTCTTGTTTTAGATCTGAGTTTTTTGTTGCACTAGATCTTACTGGGATTGATTTCATTAATGATTTTGCATACATGCATAGTTAATTTGTGCATAGTTTCAAAGCTAGGGTTTGTAAAAACCTTGCATTTCTAGAGAATCTAGCTAGTTTTGAACCTAGGGTTTATAGATTTGTGAGTTGTTTTAGATATTTTTACATTGTTAGCTTGTTTAAAATATTTTCATTTGTTGTACCTTATCATTCTTTCTCGTTAAAACATTCTTGCATCCTTGCATTTGAAATTTGGAAAAGAAATACTTCATTCTAGACTTGGAAAAGAACATATTTGTCACTTTGTTTGCATCTCATAAGGATAGTGTTAAATGCACAAGACAACTGAGAGGGGGGGTGAATCAGTTGTAGCTTAAAATTCCAAAACCCTCACACACATTCAAATCCACATTAACCCAATTAACCTTTAAACTGTTATGTTGATTAAGCATGAAAAGCAAATAACAAAAACTGAATCACAACACAATACACAAGAGAACACCAGATTTATGTGGAAAACCCAAGAAGGGAAAAACCACAATGAGGATTAGCTCACAATATAAAGTAGTAACAACACCGAATTACAAAAGGCTCACCGTCAAAGGCTCACTATCCAGAAAGAAAGAGATAGAAGAGGTGGCTCACTACCAAGATTTGAACTATTATAAATGCATCTAACTTATGCAAGGAGTATAGTTCCAATGAAGCTCAAAGTACTAATCCAGGATTCACCACAACACTAGCATCACTTCCACAATATCACTAAAAAATTGTAGACACCTTCTACTCACTGCTTCCAGTAGTCTAACACATGAAGGCTTGTACTACACCACACATTCACCACACTATTATTCACATCACATCCATTGCTCGCACACTCAATCATGATTCCTTGACACTTATTTATACCATCAACAACCTTGAAAACATTCTCCAAGGTCGGCACAACACCTTGCTTATGCAAATTCAAATTAGGTTGACGCCAAAACATTCCCGCAGTGGAAAGGAATGAATGCGGACCACAACACTCCTTAGCTTGGACCTAAACCCACTCATACACGCTACACCATGCTTTCACAATCATCAAAGTAGCTCCGCAATTAGTGCAAACACACAAGGTCGACCAAACCTATGCAATACAATGAACTTTTTAAGTACACGCTTCCTCAAGGCAAGATACAGCTCACAAACCACACATAACACTTGAACACACTCTAGAATCTTCCACAAACATCTTGAAGCAACCTGAAAACCAAAAAATGCCTCCGCAACAAATTTCACCTAAAAAAAGTTCACATTGGAGCACTCAACCAACTTTGTCATACATTGCAACTCAAGAAATCAACTTGTGGACCACCAAATCACGAACAACTTCAACTGGAGAAATATATGAACCTTATAAGCACAATTCCAGAACCGCAAGACCTAAAACCTCTTTACAGAGAAATGCAGAGCAAAGACATTTCTCCTAAACACCTATGTAGCACTCAGAAACACAGTCCACACACTGGTGAACACAACTTCCTCTGCACAGCGAACCAGAGCACAAAATTTGGAATATAACATCTTTGAACATCCCTAAACAACATATCCAAACCGCAAAGACACATCTTTCACATAGAGGAAATGTGGAGAAAAACCAAAACACTACTCTATAAACCAGAATGCCACTTCAACACACTGTTTCCTTTATTAATCAAATTTTCTCAAAAGCACTTGGAACCCAGCCAGTAGAAGCATATTCTTGATATGTTCAGCACCTCTTCAAAGCAGCAAAATCATCTTCAACAAAGCAACTCAACCAATTAGCTCATACCAATGCAACAACCTCAACATCAAAGATAGTATCCACTCAACATTGACTACTCATACTCTTGCACTATTTCTTACTCACACAATTGACACAGTTGGCACCAATGACAACATTGATTACACATACTTCCAATAGATAGATCATCATAGAATAAATTAAATTTTTGATTTTTGCATTAGATCTGATTTGTATTATAGTATTTAATCATTTCATAGTGTTACATTGTGCATTTGAATCCTTTTCATTGCTAGAACATGTCAAAAAAGTTACATTTTGTGAAAACCTAGTTAATGTTGAAATCTAGGGTTTGTGATTGATCTTTTATTTCAGATTTTTCTGTTGTCATTTGCATTCTAAATATGAGTTTGCATTGTTCTACAAAATTACAAATGTCATCTTGCATTGAAAATTAAAGATAGAAACAATTTTGAGTTGTAGCATTTTGAAAAAAGCATTGAAATTTAGATTTGATTTAAGCATTGGCATTATTCATATCTAAGTGGATTTGAGTAGATTTGAATTTGATCAAGGATATATTATATGCATTATGTTTGTTTGCATTTGAACAAAATATTTCTTCACTTAAACAAAAACTCAAACCCTTCTTTTGCTACATCATTTATTTCTTCTATTTGTGCATCTTGTGTGTTACTAAAGTTTGTAGATGCTTTATGAGCTTTGTGACTTGGTGCCCCAATTTTAACATTCATGTGCGAAGAAGTATTTGAATCATGGGTTCTAATGCTTTGCATAACGATGATAACAATACATTAGAACCCCAAGTTCCTAGTCTTATCACACAATAAGGTCAAACACTTCTTCCTAATATCCCTACTTCACATCTTCCTGAAGCATCAACTTTTTATGAATCCATCAACATTGATGACATTGTGGCACATGTTTTTGAAGCTCAAATTCAAAGATTAGAAAGAGAGTTGGCTAATTTCTAGCAATTTATAATCTCGAAACACATAGATGAAGAGGTCGTCCCTATTGTTGAGAGTCTAAAAAGTCTTTTGCTCGAAGGTCAAGAAAGATTGGAAGTCTTGTGTGGCCTTGCTTATATAGTGCATAACAACATTCTATATGCATCTAATTATACTGAAATGATCACCAATGCCACTTCTTATAATCAAATAGGGGCTCAAGTGTCGACACCCATACCAACACTCCTTATTCCTACTTATACTTCTATTCTCAACACTACTATACAGCTAAGTAATAGTGCTACCACATGTGTTGGGTTGTCTATTGGGAATCTTGTTCACCATTATAGTACCATTCCATATAATTACATAAATTCCACACCTAATGTTGTGTTGGGTTGTCTACTAGGAATCCTATTCGCCAATATAGTATCATTCCATATAATTACATAAATTCCACACCTAATGTTACTCCACCTACATCTAAACCTCCTATCAAATTAAAAAAGGCTACTCATTTACCATCACCTAGTCCTTCCAATTCATTCCAATCTCTACCTGATTTAGCTTATGATCCTATCATAAACCAATTATTGAAAAATATGACCTCCATCCAACAACAATTGGCTAGCATGAGCAATAGTCCACCTAAACCTAATATGACAACACATTATATTTGTAGCCCTTTGTCTTATTCCATCCTAAGAGCTCAAATGCCTGAGAAGTTTGAGACCCTTTGCTTTGAGAAATATAATGGGAAGGGAGACCTTAACAACCATGTGGCAGCCTTTACCGCTATGTGTAGTGATTTCTTCTTTGAGGATGTGATTTTGGAAAAAGTTTTTCCTAGGTCACTCAAGGACACAACCTTGGATTGGTTTTGCTCTTTACCTTCTAATTCTATAACTTCTTTCTTGCAATTAGTCAATAAGTTCCTCGAGCATTTTCAAGAGAACATTGGACCTCAAGTCTCTTTGACAGACTTTGTTTAATGCAAGCAAGGAATGAAAGAGAAAATAACAGATTTTATGGGCCGTTATCAAGCCCTCTTCTCACAAGTTCAATATTCTATTCCAGGTGTTGATGTGGGGCGGGTGCAAAAAGGTTGGGGGGCCAAAAAGTGGCCATTTTTTTTTAAAAACTTCTAAGACATAACGTGAGCATGTTATAATGCACTCATGTTATAGTTTGGTGATGTCAATCCTAAGGCTTAGCAACACCAAACCATAACATGCCCGCATTAACGCGAGCGCGTTATGGTTTAGTATTTAAAAAAATTGTGTTTGTGCTCATTTGTTCATTTCACTTTCTCTACACCCACGGCCTGCAAACCCTAAGGAGCGCGCTCGCGTTATTGGAGACCAGTTTCAACACCAAATTCTCACTGATTCATCGTTAAAATGCCACCATGACGTCAGGGAGGCCAAAGGAGTGAGTTGTATTTGTTTTTTTGTGTGAATTTGTTTCTAAATAGGTAGTTTTAAGTTGATTTTTTATGTGAATTTCCTTAATTTACAGGAATTGATAATGAACCTCCTCCTCCTCCTGAAAATCCACAAAATCTTGAATCACCTGAACAACAAATATCTGTTGAAGAACAACCCCAAGAACAAACACCTCTATTCATTCCTCGACATGCCCCTAGAACACAAGAAAATCTAATGGGGCAAATTGAAAACAATAAAAAATAAATTGAAGACATAATTGCAAGGTTGAAAGATCCTACAACTTCAACCTCGCATAGATCCACGCTTGCTCAATGTCTTGAATCTATGTTATCAAATGTAGATTCAATTAGCAAGCAAATATCTAGTTGGTCAGAAAAGAGGAGAGAATTTAGAGAGTACTATGCAAACAAGTTGTCATATGAACAATTAAAAAATGAACAAATTACAAAATTGGACTTGTGTTCCATTTTTACAGACCCATGAACAAATCAACATCTACCCCTTACATGCAAAAGGTTTCCTATCCGTTGGTGCAACAACCAAGCGATAAGGGAGAATTTTGGGCAGATGTGGTGGATGGTTTTTTACCATCCTCCATGCAACAATAATGAGGTCCCACAATACTTTTTGAGGAAAATCTACTGCGAGTTTGTCAAAAATAAAGTGCCAAACTATTTTGATATGCAGGATTTCCAGAGTAGAGGTGGAGGTCAGCATAGGATAGACCAGGGGCACGTAATCAGGACATGACACCAGAGAGGGGCACGAGCCTATGACATCTTATATAGCATATGATTGACTCCAACATCATCTAGGTTTTAGGTATTAATGTAATGAAATAACTTGCACAATGGAAGAAGATGATATGAAATATTCTACAAATACTTGATAATAAGTGAGAATAACAGGCCACTTCGAGGGGGCAACCTCCAAATATCTCCAATGAGAACACACTTCACAATATGATGATGAAATAAGACTCACATCCTCCTATATATACCTAATTATGCTTAGGATGAATAGACACACCCCTATATAAGACCTAGTCCGGCCTATCTAACTAAATAATAATATAATAATGATAACATGACTTAATTAAGAGTTAAGATAGCCACAAGCTGACTATTCATAACCCTATGTACACCAATATTAAGGGTGTAGCATGCCCCCCCTCTTCAAAGAAGCATTGTCCTCAATGCTAACCAAGTGTGGATTCTTTTGAATGAACTCCTCGTCCTCCCATGTGGCCTCTTCAACTGGTAAATTCTTCCATTGGATGAGATACTCAGTGGGGGTTCTATTCCTTAGCTTCTTCATGTGTGTTTGAAGAATGCACTCTGGTTCCAAAATGATTCTTCCTTCTTCATCAAGCTTTGGTAGTACTATTTGAGTAGGACTATTATGCCCAATTACCTTCTTCAAACAAGAAACATGAAAAACTGGATGTATCTTTGTTGTTGGTGGCAACTCTAGCTTGTAGGCAACACTACCAATCTTTTGCATGATTTGTTATGTCCCATAATATCTTGGAGACAACTTTTTTTTTTGTTGTTGCTTCAGTGAGATTTTCTTATAACGCTGCAATCTCAAGAAGATCCAATCCCCAACTTCAAAATTTCTTTCACTACGATGTTGGTCTGCCTATTGTTTCATTCAATTTTGTGCCATAAAGTACCTGTTGTTGATGAAGCAAGTGGTCCTCTACTACCTGAACTCTTGGTGACACCTTTAAGGATGATGTGATGGAAGGAGGATGATATCCATAAAGTGCCAAAAATGGAGACATTTTTTATGAGCTATGAAAAAAAGTGTTATACCACCATTCTGCAAGTGGTAGCCAATCTACCTATTGAGACTATTTCTCTGAAGTGAAACAACATAGATATCCTTCCAAACACTTATTAACAACCTTAGTTTTCCCATCTGATTGAGGGTGGTATGAAGAACTATGAGCCAATTGAGTACCCAAACATGAGAATAAATCTTTCCAAAAGTGACTAGTAAAGATAGGATCACAATCACTGACAATAACCTTAGGTGTACCATGTAGGTTTTGGATATTCTCCAAAAACACTTTTGCCACTACACTTGATGTAAAAGGATGTGATAATGCAATGAAATGTGTATATTTAGTGAGGCGATCAACTACTACCATGATGACATTATGACCTTTAGATTTGGGAAGCCCTGTGATGAAGTCCATGGATACCTCTTCCCAACGCTGGCTAGGAATAGATAAGGGCTGCAAGAGACCTGGTGTCTTCATTGTCTCCCTCTTATTTCTTTGACAAACCAAACATTCAGCCACAAATTTTTTATCACCTTTTAGTCCTTTCCAAAAAAAATTTTGTTTGACCCGATGATATGTCTTCAAAAATCTTGAATGACCACCAACTACTCATGTAGCTCTGTGAGAATCTTGTGTTTAAGAGTGGAATTCTTGTAGAGATACAAGCGCTCTTTATACCAAAGAATATCCCCCTTCAAACAAAACTTATCTGAACTACTAGGATTACTTTTTAATTGTTGGATGAGATTACTTGTCGTAGCATCATTTTGCCACTCTACTTTGGCTTCTTCCACCCAATTTGCTTGTAATATTGAAAGGGCACACAATAAGGCTTCATCTTTCTCATCCTTCCTAGAAAGTGTATCGGCCACAATATTTTCCTTCCCTTTCTTATATACAATCTCAAAGTCATATCCCAACATCTTAGTGACCCATTTTTGTTGCTCTTCAAAGGATAATCTTTATTCCAAAAAATATTTTAGGCTATCATGATCTGTCTTAACCTTGAAGTGTCGACCCATTAGATAAGGCCTCCATTGTTTAACTCCGTGAAGGATCGCTAGCATTTCCTTCTCATAAATAGGTTTGAGCTAATTCTTACCCTTTAATTGATGACTCTCAAAAGCAATTGGTCGACCTTCTTTAATGAGAACTGCTCCTATCCCATTTCTAGAAGCATCACATTCCACAATGAATTCCTTGGTGAAGTCTAGAGTGGCAAGCACTAGAGTTGTACACATAGCCTCCTTCAATTGCTCAAATGCTACATTAGCGAACTCATTCCAATGAAAAGCATCCTTCTTCAATAGAGTGGTGAGGGGTGCTGCTATATGACCATAATTCTTCACAAATCTTCTATAGTACCCTGTCAATCCCAAGAAACCCCTCAGTTTCTTAATGGTTTTTGGAATAGGCCATTCCATGATAGCCTTAATTTTGTTAGGGTCCACCTTTACTCCATGTGAAACTATGTGTCCCAAATCCTCCACCTCCTTAAGACCAAAAGCACACTTGGATGGCTTAGTGTAGAGTTGATGATCTTCGAGTAATTGTAATTCTTGATCTACATGCTACAAATGTTCTTCCCAAGTCTTGCTATAAATCAATATATCATCAAAGAACACTAACACAAACTTTCTCAAGAACTTCTTAAAAATGGAATTCATCAAACTTCGGAATGTAGATGGTGCATTGGTAAGACCGAATGGCATCACCAAAAATTCATAATGACCCTCATGAGTTTGAAATGTTGTCTTACAGATATCTTCCTCCTTAATCCAAATTTGGTGATAACCAAATCTAAGATCTAACTTGGTAAAATACATAGCTCCATTCAATTCATCTAGCAAATCATCAATGACTGGAATAGGAAACTTATCTTTAATGGTGTGTACATGTTGAGCACTCTATAATCCGGACACATGCGCCAAGTTTCATCCTTCTTATGCACCATCACCATAGGCGAGGAGTAAGCACTTTGGCTATGCCTGATAATTCTTGCCTCTAGCATCTCCTCAACAATTTTTTCTATCACGTTTTTGTATGTGTGGATACCTATAAGGCCTGATGTTTGGCAGTTGGCTCCCTGGAACTAGTTGTATGGCATGATCATGACCCCTCTTAGGAGGAAGTCCTTTAGGCATATCTCCAAGAACCACTAAGTGATGATCAATTATTTCTTGTAAATCTAGATGAGTAGGAGCATTAGATTGAGAGACTTCTAATGAACATAGTTGGGCCACAAATCCATCCGCTCCTTTCTTAAGCAACTTTTGCATTTGATGAGATCTTACCATCTATGGAGATTTTGCCTTCAACCCCCTTAGCTCCACTGCCTTTCCTTCTGATTCAAATCTCATGAATAGTTCTTGGAAGTTCATCTCAATTGTTCCCAATGCAGTAAGCCATTAAACTCCCAAAACAATAACTGCTACACCCATGGATATTGCATACATTGGGGTATCAAGTTGATAATCTCCCATGGATGATTTAATGCTATGACACTTCCCTGAACAACTAATTGTACCACCATCTACAATCAAAACCTAAAACTCTGGGGCTGGATATATAAAACAATTTATACGAGTTGCCAACTTTTTGTTGATGAAATTATGAGTACTACCTGAGTCGATCAACACTGTTACTTTCTGCTTCTTTAAGAAACCCACTACCTTGAGAGTTTGAGGCACACTGAAACTTGAGAGTGCATGACAAGAAATGATTGGTTGAGAATCATGTGATTCCTCACTTGACTCCCTATCCTCATCTAATATGGGTTCCTCCTCTTCTTCCTCACTTGGACCTTCAATATAGAACAATTTCTTTTCACTACATTTATGTCCTTGACTGTATTTCTATCACAATTGAAACACAACCCTTTTTCTTTTTTCTCCTCAATTTGTTGTGGAGTCAACCTACTAGGTTGAGGAAGAGAAGGTGTTGAATATCCTTTCTCTCTTGTCACATTAGCCCCTTGCTTCCTAGGAATCAAATACTTCTCCTCTACCATGCGTGCCAAGATAAAAGACTCATTTACCAAGATAGGACTAAACATGTATAGCTCATGTTGAATGTGATCCTTGAGACCACCCAATAATAAATCATTCAAGTTCTCCTCTGTAATTGTATCCATTCTTAAAGATAGATTTTGGAATTTCTGAATATAATCCTTAACTGATCCTATTTGTTGAAGTTTAGTAAGTTGGCTGAAGAAGTTGTCTGTCACACTATTGCTATATTGTGCTTGGAGTTCCTCTGTAAAAATTGACCATGAGATGGTGAGATCCTTTTTCCTCCAATGAGTAAAAATCTAATGATACCAAATGAATTGATCTGGTTCTAGATATAGGGAAGCCATTGTGACCTTTTGTCCATATGGGATTTGATGTACTTCAAAAAATATCTCCATTTGGTTTATCCATGTTAGAGGATCCTTGCCATCAAACTTGTGCATATCCACCTTTGGAAACAAATTCCTAGATCCCATAGGAGTATTAAAATTTGTGTCAGTATTAGCTGACTTGGAGGTTTCACCTTGGTTGCTTGAGAACTCTTTTCTTGGTTCATTCATATAGGCACTTAACATGCTTTGTATATCTATATATCCCCTCTTAGGTCACACATATCCCTCTTAATTGAGGACACATCTTCCTTGACCTTACTTATTTATTCATTAGGATTACTATCATCTATTGTTTCCCCATCCTTATCAGAGGATTTCCCCGGTGTGACAACATTCTTTTTACCTCTTGTTGTAGGGTCCGTCATGATGGAAACCAATATTTTTGAAATAAATCACACAAATGAAATGTAAATTCTCTAAAAAATTTACTCTAACTTACTAGGGCCAAGATACCGCTTACCTAGAAAAAACTCCAAAAAATTAGTAGATTTGCAGCCTTGAGAGTGAATTTGTTGGAAACCCTAATTTTGCAATAACTTGCTTATTTTTACTTCAATTTCTCCAAATTTTGGACTGCAGTCTCCTCTATTATGTCTTCAAAAACCTAATAAAAATCAGGCTCCAATTCGGTAGGATGTGAGAGATATGTAGATCCCAAATAAATTGTGTAGAAATAGTAATTCTTTAATAATTCGCTCAATTCTGCTCCAATTCCTCTGAAATCTGGACTATAGCTTCTTTAATATGGTCTTCAAAAACCTTTTAAAAATTATAAAAAATTTGCTAAAATTTGAAAGATATGCTCTTCCCAAAATTGCCTCCAATATTGAGAAAAAACCTTGCCTCTACGGTGCCAAGATCATGCTTTGATACCACTTGTAATGAAATAACTTGCACAATGGAAGAAGATGATATGAAATATTCTACAAATAATTGATAATAACTAAGAATAACATGCCACTTTGAGGGGGAAATCTCCAAATATCTCCAATGAGAACACACTTCACAATATGATGATGAAATAAGACTCACATCCTCCTATATATACCTAATTATGCTTAGGATGAATAGACACACCCCTATATAAGACCTAGTCTGACCTATCTAACTAAATAATAATATAATAATGATAACATGACTTAATTAGGAGTTAAGATAGCCACAAGCTAACTATTCATAACCCTATGTACACCAATATTAAGGGTGTAGCAATTAATTATGGGGGCAACAAGTCACCCCTAACCAAAATCTTCAAATCTACACTAACCCATTCCCCTACAAACTATGTCAATCCTATTGGCTCAATTTCTTCCATCTCTACTTCTGATCCTACATCTAAACCACCGAAGTCTAATGAGGACCCTTCATTTAATACTACTATATTCTTTGAGATGAAAGAGAGCACAAAATCCTCCAAGAACTCACATAAACATGTACCAAAAGAGCACAACAACAATGGAGACTTGAGGAAGCATAAGAAAGAGCTATAGTATATCACCAAGAGAGCCAAATCTTCACAAGAGTTCACAACTAGTTGAAGAGCTAAGAGAGTTCGCCATAGAATGCATGAGAATCAAAAGTGAAATTTAAAAATCCACCACATGAGATGGAAAACCTAGAGATAGAGTCAAAACAGAGACATTTTGAGCTGCAAAGAGGTGTTACTGGAATCTTGAATCATGAGCCTAATATATTCTAACAATGGACCATGACCATTTCCATTCCTTCAACCTGATAATGTTTCATTAGTTTGATATGTTTATAAATGAAACTTGACTATTTTGACACAAATATCTTCACCAATGAACCACCATTGTTTTGAGCCTATAATTTAATAATTGCTTAATAGGTTGATAACTTCACCAATGAATCATGATTATTACAAACTTGCACTCTAATAAAGGTCCATGTAATTTATGTCTAAACATCAATAAACCATGACTATTTCAACACCTAAACTAAACAATTTTTCATGAACCATTATATTTTCCAATAAAATAGAACCATTTCAATGTCTACAACCTAGTATTTTCTTTTGCTAATTTCTAACTTCTTAAGGGAACCATGAACTTTTCTTAAAATTATCAAACTCCTCACTTCAAAATTTTAAAAACTTTCAACCTACTAAAGCTTAAAATTTAATATTTTTTATCAATAACACTATGTTTAAACCAATCAACCTAACCAACATTAATATCTACAACTTAATAATCAATATCAATAGACCAAAAAGCACAAGACTCTATAAAACCTTAGGGTTAAAGTAGCACAACCCCTTACCCTAACTAAACATACCGTGCCATATTTCCAAGGTGTTGATATCATACAAATGCTCATGGCTCCTTTATTCTTCTTAAGGGCAAAGTAAAAAACCTATTTAAATACACAACCACCTTTTCTATGGACCCCTTAACCTTTGAAATGATCAAAGTTCCCTCATATAATATACTTTACATACTTGGAGCCTAGTAGGGTTCTAGTTTCTATCCATAAGGGAGTTGATCCTATCTTCCCTATCCAAAATAAGAAAGAACTTATTTACAATTTCAATGATTGTTACCTCCAACATTCATAGTTCTCAACCCAAGAAGCTAGATCAATAGATTAAACTCTTGATTGTGATGTTTTTGATGCCCATACCAAAGACTTTACTATGGGAATTGATGGTGAATAATGTGTATTATGTGTCTAGTTGTATCATAGTGATGCATTGGTGACAATGAATATCTTTTTTGGGTACAATACAAAGCTTCATTACAATATCTAGATAAAATACATTTTGCATAGTTGGATACCTTTAACATGTTATTTGTAGAGTTAGATCATGTTATGTATTTAGATGGAGCCCTTTTACATTTATCTTCTTGGTTGGAGTCCTTTCCGCATAGTCAGAGTTTTTATCACTTTTAGTATAATTTAGGTGAACATGACTTGCGTGCTTTATTGTGAACATGACTTGTGTGCTTTATTGTGTGTACTTCCATGTTTAGGTGAATGTGTGTGTATGTTAGGAGCCATGACTTGCATCACTATTCTAGTTTTCGTAATTGAATAATGTTGTTTTATTTTCAAATGATGCAGGCTGTGGAGACACCTCCCAAAGTTCATAGGGCAATGGAGCATGGTGTGTCCTCTGCGATTCATAGCTCCATGCCTTTGATGGGGGTATGAGGCAGATTAGTAAATTTCAAATTATATTTGTTGTTATAGTTGTTTATTTTTGAAAAATCAAATGATTATTGATTTGAAGTTTAATTTCTATTTGGATGGTTTCTATAGGACATGACATCGCCACAGCCTAATCCTGGTACTGAGGTAAATAAGGAGACAGATTTTCTAGTAGCAATAAGTGATTATTTTGTTAAATGTTTCATTTTTGTAATGTAATTTCTATATATTAATGTCTATACTTTTTATTGTAATAGCTACAAATCCATGAAAAACTAAATAGGAGGAGTAGTCCTCAGGTTCATAGTAGACCACCCTCATATGCATCTCCATCCCCTTGAAGATCAAAGGTTGCCCATGATCTATTCTCTTCACCAGACAGAGGGGAATGACTTTTTATTGGGTTCCTTTGTTGTATGCCTATATGGCATTTGTGGACATATATTTTGTATTGCATATAGTTGACATTGTATGCCTATATGGCATTCTTGTAAGCCTATATGGCTATTTTGTATATATGTTATACTTATATCAACGGATATTGATGTATGCCTATATGGATATTTGGTTAATACAAATCATTTTTGTTGATGGTGTCCATATTTGTATTATAAATCCATGCTTCAATGGATATTTGTAGATGGTTTACTTCAAATATTTAAATTCCAATTGTATTACATAGTAGGATTTTTTAAAATTCAATCCTCTTTATGGATCTCATAATCTACTTAGCACAGAAAGTTAATCCTTTGAAGACAGCCAACAAAAGAGTCCTTTAAAATAAAAATGAATCATCATGTTGAATATCAACACGAGATTGTATATTAAATTCATAAAAATTTGGGTTGTGTGTGGTGAATTTAATATAGTGGAAGTGGCATCAAACAAGTATGGTAACTTCTCCCCATGTAATAGACAACTAGTCATATGGAAGCTTAGTCCTACATGCACAATAGATTGGGGCTTTCTTATCTCAATATTGTATGATGTCACAATCACTCTCCATGGTATATGTGGAATAATCTCTACTTAGAATATGTAAGGGTTTTCAAAGGGCTTGAATGACCATTTATGACATGTTTACTAGAATTTGGAGCCACATCCTCCTCATTAGACTAGCTAGATTGAATGGTGAAATAATACTATCAAGCATACATGCCACTTTATTCACATTTATGGATGCTAGTTGGTGCATGTTCACTATTTTTCATACAAGGTCACCACCATAAAGCTGTATCATGTCACTTCTGAGTTGAAATAGCAACTATTGAAATAGAAACAAATGAAATAATGCTTTCTTGATAAGTTGAAAGAGCTTGACCCTTAAGAAGGCTAATGTCTTTTACAGTATGTGAAGTGCTACATGAATGGTTGATGCATTGATGTTGAAAGTAACCCAATTTATTGGGGTGAGAAATAAAAAGGATATAATGCATGGAGAACATTTGCAGAAAGTGTTATCTTGATGTTCTCATGAATACTGATGATATTTCAAAGGTGAAAAGTTGTGACCCTTCGAATAGGAAAGACTATGACCCTTTTATAATGAAGGGCAGTAACCATGCATAGCATAAATGTTCCCAACTAGACGTGTTTCTACTAACAGGTTGGCCCCATGAAGAACAAAATAAAAAGTAGCCTACCTTGCAACTTTACACTACATGCTTCTGACAATTTTTGGAGCAGCAGAAAATCTTTCACCAAGGGAAAATTTCTCAGAGATATCAAAAACTAAGAGAGGTTATTGTATATGGGTTATATGTGATTGCGTAGCCTCAGATGAAATGTTTCTAAGTGACACAGTTTCTAAGTAACAGCTCGTCAAAGATTTCTACCTTTTTGCACTTTAGTCTCTTAAGGGATATCACCGGTACAATATAGCTTGGACTGTTTTGGCACGTTTGGGTGCAAAAAAGGACCATGCCTAGCCTAAACATACCCATTCAGATGTGTTGGAACTGCCAGTTTGGCTGCACGAGGAGCAGAATGAAAGTTACACCCCTTTGCATCTTTACACTGCACGCATCTGACCATTTTTGGAGCAGCAGAAAAACTTTCACCACGGGCAAATGCCTTAGAGATATAAAAAATTGAGAGAGGTTATTGTAGAGGGACCCTATATGATTATGTAATTTTAAATAGAATGTTTCTAAGTGACACAGTTTCTGAGTAACAGCTCGTCAAAGATTGTTGTCTTTTTGCACTTTGGTCTCTTAAGGGATATCATCGGTACAATGTAGCTCGGACTGTTTCGGCATGTTTGGGTGTGAAACAAGACCATGCCTTGCCTAAACATACCCACCCAGACTCATTGGAACTATCCATTTGGCCACACGAGGAGCAGAACGAAAGTTACACCCATTTGCAACTTTACACTACATGCATCTAACCATTTTTGGAGCAGCAGAAAAACTTTCACCATGGACAAATGCCTTAGAGATATAAAAAACTAAGAGAGGTTATTGTAGAGAGACCCTACATAATCATGTAGCCTCATATAAAATGTTTCTAAGTGACACAATTTCTGAGTAACAGCTCGTCAAAGATTGCTGCCTTTTTGCACTTTCGTCTCTTAAGGGATATCGTCGGTACAATGTAGCTCAAACTATTTTGACATGTTTGGGTACGAAACAAGACCATGCCTACCCTAAACGTACCCATCCGGACACATTGGAACTATCTATTTGGCCGCACGAGGAGCAGAACTAAAGTTACACCCACTTGCAACTTTACACTACATGCATTTGATCCTTTTTTTAGCAGCAAAAAAACTTTCACTGCAGGCAAACACCTCAGAGATATAAAAAATTGAGAGAGGTTATTATAGAGGGACCCTACATGATCCCGTAGCCTTAGATGGAATGTTTCTAAGTGACACAGTTTTTGAGTAACAGCTCGTCAAAGATTGTTACCTTTTTGCACTTTGGTCTCTTAAGGGATAGCACCGATACAATGTGTTGAAAGTTGTTTGTCATTGATGTCCAAAAGTCAGGAGGTGTTGATCATATCCCTATTGGTGTTGTTGTCAAGGGATCTGGATGCTCAGTTATGGTGTTCATGTTTCATGGTATGGTCTTCACAAGATGCCTTCAATCATAGAGCTCACATGCCTTTCATGCTTCAGGATGGTGTGTTCATGTTTCACAAGAACCTTGCAAGACATGTATGCAAAGTTTAGAAGCATATACAACGAACGTGAACTATTTGACATGATGCCTCAAAAAAATGTTGTCTCATGGAATGCAATGATTGCAGGATATGCACAAAATGGATTTTTCATAAAGCTTTAAGAACTCTCAAGCAAATGCACAAAAGTAAATTTCAACCAAACGCAAATTTTGGCACGTCTAAAACCAAATTGCACAACATTATCCAACTTCCTCCTTGCCTATGCCAGAATGGAATCTAGGGAACATGGTGTGGACAACCATCAAAGCATAAATGATATAGGAATTTTGTCACATCTATTGTATTTGCAGATGCCCTTGTAGACATGTATGGAAAGTGTGGAAGCATAGACAAGGCGTGTGAACTATTTGAAATGATACCTCAAAGAAATGTACAATCCCACAAAATGCAATGATTGCAAGATATGCGTAAAATGGATTATTTGAAAATGATTTATAAACTTTCAAGTAAATGAAATTGGCATGTGTAAAACCAAATTCCTGTAACCATAATTGATCATCATATTAAATATTTAAAATAAATTGTCATATACATAATGTCATGAACATAACATCTAGTTTATATACAAAGCCATATAGGCATGTCCAAACAAAGCCATATAGGCATATATACAAAATATACTTCAGTAACATACAAAAATATGTATACAAAGCCATCTAGGCATACAAAAAATGTCCCAAAAACTAGTTTCCTATGGACTTTTATGAAATAATTGGCGGTCCTTGCTTGACCGTGAAGATGGAGAGTCAATATGTGACTCATCCTCTCTTTGTCGTCAAGTAGACCTCTTCGACAAAAGTTCATCCAACTCCACCTGTTAATACAATCAAACAATATGCACATTAATATAGAAAATGTATAAAATATATAACATCACATACGTAATCGATCACTTACCACCACCCGATGATCACTCTCCATCATCTTGTCTCTCTCTTTGTCCATAGATGTGCGGGTAGAATTGTGACCTCCTATGAGAAGCATCAAGAAGCAAAATTGACTAAACATAAATATCATTTATGTACATCAAATGACATAAGATAAAACAAGAAATACAAAATTATGACATTTTCATGTTATTGGCTCATACCTCAATCAAAGGATAGGAATTCTCAGCAAAATGGAGTGGTTGAAAGAAAGAATAGGATTGTTCAAAAAGCTACAAGGACAATGGTAAGAGAAGAAAACATATTGGATGTATACTGGAGGGAAGCAATTCATACTATTGTTTATATACAAAATAAAGTACAAGTAACCATCTAGGAAAGTTTTATGCATACTTACAAATTAATCCAACAAACCATCCCAGTCTACTCTACTCTTTATTGTGTCAAGTATTGCCTCATGGTCAGACTCACGTACCTTCCACAAGGTCTTGTTCAAAGGTCTACCCCAATATTGTATCAAATGAACATTGGATGCCACGACAAGGTTCGAGTAATGAAGAATCTTCTGATGCATGTCAAAGTCTTGAAATAGCCAAACATTAACACTCTTATGTAGGTACCTTCTAAGCCATGTTCCAGTAACAACCACCGAGCCTGTAGGGTATTCGATGTTTTCTCCATCTGTAACTGGGGCCTCCAATTTCTTTTTGGCCTCGACACAATGACACAAGTAATGATCCATTCCCTCTTCATTGTCTTCATCTGCAATAACTACATAAACATGCCCTACATTGATATGTGCAGCAAATTAGATGAAATTAGTCAACATTACAAAAACACTACAAAGTAACATAACATTAGGAATTTAAAAAACTATGCAAGTAGATATATTACCTGGTTGAACTAGATCTGATATGTGGTCAAGGTCAACTAATGATTCCATCTGTGTCAGTTCTAGTGTCGTTGGGGGTTGATACGTGTCAAGTGGGCTAAGATAACTTAACCGCCATTCATCAACCCACTCCTTTGACTCGCACTCATTCTAGGCTTGGATTGTACATGAACAAAAGCATGCCATCTTTTCCATATGGGTACCCCATGAACCTGCAATTGAGCTTCTAAAAGAGTGTAGCTCACTTGATCCTATCAGTGTACAACAGTCCTCATATGGTGTAATTTTAGTATCATCTATCAACCAAAAAAATATATGAACTGAAGACTTACCTTCATTACCTAGACCCATCGAAGCATTACACCACTCGACAATTGATTTTGCATCAATCAACTTTGCATTGTCTTTATACTTTAACTCTTCTCATGTTATGGCTCTTTTGATACATGCTCTTGCACCATCATGCTCCCCCTTTCCATGCACGGCCTCACAAAAGTTCCACATATGCTGAACACCTGTAATATTATGCCTCCTGTTCAGCCAATAGAAATTTCACGAGTTCTTGAATTGTGATGCACAACTATCCGACCATATGATATGCTGACTAAATGATATGCCCCTTCTAGCCAAATCATTGTAGAACACCTAAAAGCAACCTTGCACGAACTCCGTAGAAAGCGTGTGATCATCACTAATATAAAAAAGATACTCCCTTATGATCTTTCTTTCATCCTCTGTACTATCATTCACATGAATGAATGCGATGTGCAAAAATATAGAAACCTGTGTGTAGTTATAATATTGTGATTGCACCTCACGTTGTGGCTATAGACTGTAGTTCTCTGCAAAGTCGATGACTGAAACAATGCTACCAAGTGGAAATGTGTCCTTGCATAACTTGAATTGCAAGTCCAACCATCAAGCTCTATGCCTTGCATACTCATATACTATACTATCACAAAATGTAGACATAAACTGATACACTGGAATCTTTTGAATAACCAAATCGCACCTATTTGCTTCTTCACCATCTTTTGTATTGTAGGCCACTGTTTTATACTTGCTGAACTCTACTAGTTCATTTCCAACTACATGTGTGCTGCTTTCCATATGTTCACATATTGGCATACGTTGCAAGCCACCGCAATGCTGACATGTGCCATCCAAGCACAATTTCCTATAGAATATTTGACCTTCCTCTCTTTCACATAAAATTGTTGATATGAAGTCTCTTAAATATGTTGGTGGGGCATGTATTCCACAATCCTGCAAAACATTGTTAGTATGCAAATCTAAACATATAAACTGATAAACATCAAAATGGTTAGAAAATTCAATATGTAATCTAAAACAACAAGTAGTGCATGTGTGATTTATTTTGACATAGAAAGGTTTTAGCATTTCAAAATATCTTTGAGAAATTTTAATTTGAGGATACATCTCTATAAATTTACCAAAAAACTATGTTTGAGTCATATCCAAAAAATGCTTTGGATGTGGCTCATAGTTCCAACTACCAATTATCCTTCTTACCACATCCCTTTGATTCAGAGATACCCTTGTGTAATTCTTCCAAAAGTCTTCAATTAGTGATCTCAATGCTTCAACAATTGGTTTATCTTTTTGTGGTAGTCTCCCTAAGAACACCCATAATTCATTGGCATCAGTGTCCTCAATTCTTTGGCACCTTCCAATGGCTCTTGATAAAATTTTTCTATTAATTCTCAATGCTTGACTCGTCTTTCTAATGAGACGAGATTTCCTCATTTGATTACTTACTATTGTTGATGTAATGACACGTTGTGTGACATTACTATCTTTTGCGCGTGAGGTGTTACCCACACTCTCATATGCACTCATCATATTCTTGACAATAGATTTTTCACTTGAAGCCTCGATGTTCTCAACCCAAGAATCTTCATGATGGACCTATATTTTATACTTCACATCATTTCAATGAATAGTTGACATCTTGGGGTCTCATTTAACTTTTCAAAGAACACTCTCCAAATCTTATGAGCATATCTTCTACAAGTGCATTTTGGAATCTTACCTTCCATTGGTTGCAAAATATTCTCATCAATATCAATCAAATACTTTGGCTTTCTATGTAGAATTCTAGGTGGTGTTAAGAAAGGTAAATTCATCTCAACATTAGGAATTTCATCAATATTTAAATGAGATGGGCTAGATGGCATACCTTCGATCAGAGATGGAATAGATGACATACCTTGAGGTTGAGGTGGGAACGATGGTGTACCTCCTTCCTCACATGTGAGTGATGTACTCTCAACTTGAGATGTGCTAGATCGTGTCCCTCCATATTGACTTGCGGTAGAGGACGTGTCTCTAATTGTGATATTCAAATCTCTCATAGCATGAATATTTTGCATTCATTCCCTTTCTTCCGCCAATACCAAATCTCTTGTTGATGGTTGAGGTTCCTCTTCAATTGGCATGTCTTCAGCAATTGTGTCCAATTTACTCTTCTCACAAAGTTCCCTCGTAGCCGCTGCTTTCTTTACATTCTTAGCTTCTTTCTCTTCCTGTGTTGGTTTAATCCTTGATCGTTTCCTCAGCATGACAGAGAATTTATCTGTAGAATGATAAAGAGACAAATATTAGTTCCTAAGAAATGAATATGGTTCCAAATTATAGGTCTGCTGACCTCAAAATATTTATAGGTCTGTTGCCCTATAAATTGGTGCAAATTTTATGTCTATAAGATATCAACATTGCATGTGCATACTCAACTAAGTAGTAGATTTTATGGTAAAATTTTAGATGGATAAAGAGCCCCATATAGCACCCTACAACCATCAAACCAATTCTTGGGTTGGAATATAGATATTCATTTAAGATATATGCCTCATTAATTTTATGCATCTTTGAAGGCCCTTATAAATTCCCCTTCCAAATTTATGGTCAAATTGTGACCATTTTTATCTTTCAAGCCCTATAAACAAATTTCGTTATAATGTTTTTGGGGCTCTTAGAGTTGATCATGGTGGGTGTACTAATCTTCCCTATGCCAACTTAACTTCTCATTTCATCTTTAAGTTAGGGTGTGTAATGCAAGTATTGACATTAATTGTAAAGTGTGATATTTTCTAAAAATTAAGGCACTAAATTTTTTTATGGTGGTTTCAAATTGGTTAGTTGAGTAGTGGTTGTTAGGGGTGGTTCTTGTGGCTTATTATTAGTGGATAGGTGTAATGTCTCTTAATTCTAATGAAGGTAGACCTCACGACTCTTTTAGAAAATGTGTAATGTCAAACAATAAACTATCTTTAATTTTTAATTGCTCCTCTCTAGCTACCTTAAAGTTTGTCAAAGCTATCTAAGGAAGGGGTGTGGATGATGAGTGCATTGAGACTTAAAGCATATATTAGAAGTGAATTTGTGTAAAATCTAGCTACTTTCATCCCTTTAATGAAATGGTGGTTAAGGCTTCTCAAGTTTGAACTCCGAAGCCACTTTGAAGGTATGTGTTCAACACCACTAGAAAATATCTTCACAAGTAAGAACTTGGTTTTGGTTGTATGGAATTTTTTTAGGTTTTTGTATTTCTTTGGTTGGTAGCTATGTTTGTTTAATATTGTCAAATCATTATTAGATGTTGTATGGTTGTCTTAACTAGTTTATGTTGGAGAGGAGTGTATTGTAATCCCATTTTTTTACTTTTTGAATTTGAATAAAGGAACTCAGTTTTGCAGCTAGGATACTATGTTCCTATTGATCATTTTGATAAATTCATGTTTTGGATTGATGATATCTTTCATGAGAAGCTACAGGCCTGCAGGTATAAAGAAGAAATTCAAAGTAATAGAAATTTACAGCTATTTGGGAAGAAATTCAGATCTCAAGTTGCAAATTCCCTATTAGACATGTATGTAAAATGTGGAAGTATAGATAAGGCACATGAACTATAAACACAAAATATAAACACAACTGATATAAACACAAAATATATAAACCATGCAAGTGATATAAACATGTATTCAATGAGGCATGATAAAGTAATTCAAATAGAATTAAGGAAATTGTAACTTAGAACGTGTGTAAAGACTTGACATACCTAAAAAATAGAGATTCGAATGGAGAGAGTACCCAATTATGTAGTCTTTTCTTTCTTCTTGCATCAAACTCCTCAACAATTTGAGTTTTTCACCACTTGCTTCCTTTTCAACATTCAATTGAATAACACTCAAATAGAATTACTAACAACAATACAATTAACCAATGTATAATGTTAAATTCCTACAATTCAATCACAATTAACATTGCAACACTACAAAAATTGAAACTTGAATTGATATATATCAAATTTGATGTGAAAACTATGTTATTTCCTCCTTCTTAAGTTGGAAAACAAGAAAAAGGTGGTGGAAAGTTCATGCAAAGGTGGTAGAATGTGAAAAATGTGCATGTGCACTTCCCAACAGCATGAAAAAGCTTTTTTTTGTTAGAACACACGCATAACCAGAAGAAAATAGAGCATGTGGGCCTGGATCATGGGTATCCTAGCCTTTTTACTATTTCAATAGCAAGAAAAAATGTGCTCGCATTATAACGTGAGTGTGTTATGGCTTGCTATACAAAACTCTATATTATTCACTCTCTTATTTATTTCTTCTATCTCTCCCTTAACCCTAAACCCTTATCCCTTATACCTAAACCCTAAACCCTATCCCTCAACCCTAATCCCTCAACCCTAAACACTAATCCCTCAACACTAAACCCTAATCCATCAACCCTAAACCCTAAACCCTAATCCCTTATCCCTAAACCCTAAACCCTATCCCTAAAGCCTCAACCCTCAACCCTTAAACCTCAAATCCTAAACCCTATCCCTAAACCCTCAAACCTTAACACTATACCTCAAACCCTAATCCCTCAACCCTAAACCCTAAACCCTAATCCCTTATCCCTAAAACCTAAACCCTATCCCTAAAGCCTCAACCCTCAACCCTTAAACCTTAAATCCTAAACCATATCCCTAAACCCTCAACACTATACCTCAAACCCTAATCCCTCAACCCTAAACCCTCAACCCTCAACACTCAACCCTAAACCCTAATCCCTCAACCCTAAACCTTAAACACTATCCTTAAAGCCTTAACCCTCAACCCTTAAACCTTAAATCCTAAACTCTATCCCTAAACCCTCAACCATCAACAATATACCTCAAACCCTAATCCCTCAACCCTAAACCCTATCCCTAAATCCTCAACCCTCAACACTATACCTCAAACCCTAATCCATCAACCCTAAACCCTAATCCCTTATCCCTAAACCCTAAACCCTCAACCCCCAACACTATACCTCAAACCCTAATCCCTCAACCCTAAACCCTAAACCCTATCCCTAAAGCCTCAACCCTCAACCTTTAAACCTTAAATCCTAAACCCTATCCCTAAACCCTCAACCCTAAACACTATACCTCAAACCCTAATCCCTCAACCATAAACCCTAATCCCTCAACCATAAACCATAAACCCTATCCCTAAAGCCTCAACCCTCAACCCTTAAACCTTAAAGCCTAAACCATATCCCTAAACCCTCAACACTATACCTCAAACCCTAATCCCTCAACCCTCAACCCTAATCCCTTATCCCTAAACCCTAAACCCTATCCCTAAAGCCTCAACCCTCAACCCTTCAACCTTAAATTCTAAATCCTATCCTTAAACCCTCAACACTATACCTCAAACCCTAATCCCTCAACCCTAAACCCTAAACCCTATCCCTAAACCCTCAACCCTCAACACTATACCTCAAACCCTAATCCCTCAACCCTAAACCCTAATCCCTTATACCTAAACCTTAAACCCTATCCCTAAAACCTCAACCCTCAACCCTTAAACCTTAAATCCTAAACCCTATCCCTAAACCCTCAACCCTCAACACTATACCTCAAACCCTAATCTCTCAACCCTAAATCCTCAACCCTCAACACTATACCTCAAACCCTAATCCCTCAACCCTAAACCCTAATCCCTTATCCCTAAACCCTAAACCCTATCCCTAAAGCCTCAACACTCAACCCTTAAACCTTAAATCCTAAACCCTATCCCTCAACCCTCAACACTATACCTCAAACCCTAATCCCTCAACCCTAAACCATAATCCCTATCCCTATCCCTAAAGCCTAAACCCTCAACACTTAAACCTTAAATCCTAAACCCTATCCTTAAACCTTCAACCCTCAACACTATACCTCAAACCCTAATCCCTCAACCCTAAACCCTATCCCTAAACCCTCAACCCTCAACATTGTACCTCAAACCCTAATCCCTCAACTCTAAACCCTAATCCCTCAACCCTAAACCCTAATCCCTTATCCCTAAACCCTAAACTCTATCCCTAAAGCCTCAACCCTCAACCCTAAACCCTAATCCCTCAACCCTAAACCCTAAACCCTATCCGTAAAGCCTCAACCCTCAACCCTTAAACCTTAAATCATAAACCCTATGCCTAAACCCTCAACCCTCGACACTATACCTTAAACCCTAATTGCTTATCCCTAAACCCTAAACCCTATCCCTAAAGCCTCAACCCTCAAGGTCCTTAAACCTTAAATCCTAAACCCTATCCCTAAACCCTCAACCCTCAACACTATACCTCAAACCCTAATCCCTCAACCCTAACCCCTAATCCCTCAACCCTAAACCCTAATCCCTTATCCCTAAACCCTAAACCCTATCCCTAAAGCCTCAACCCTCAACCCTTAAACCTTAAATCCTAAACCCTATCCCTAAACCCTCAATCCTAAACCCTATCCCTAATCCCTCAACCCTAAACCCTAATCCCTTATCCATAAACCCTATCTCTAAAGCCTTAATCCTCAATCCTTGACACTATACCTTAAACCCTAATCCCTTGTCCCTAAACCCTAAACCCTATCCCTAAAGCCTCAACCCTTGACCCTTAGAACCTAAATCCTAAACCCTATTCCTAAACCCTTTACCCTTGACACTATACCTTAAACCCTAATCCCTTATCCCTAAACCCTAAACCATTATCCCTAAAGCCTCAATCCTTAACCCTTAAACCTTAAATCCTAAACCCTATCCCTAAACCCTCAACCCTCGATAGTATACCTTAAACCATAATCCCTTATCCCTAAACCCTAAACCCTAAACCCTATCCCTAAAGCCTCAACCCTTAAACCTTAAATCCTAAACCATGTCCTTAAACCCTCAACACTATACCTTAAACCCTAATCCCTCAACCCTAAAGCTTTAAACCATCAACCCTTATCCACCCCTCTCCTCCCCTATCTTCCTCACCCCATCTCTCCCCTATCTCTCAATCCTTAGCCATCTAGGTCTCTCACTTATCCCTAAATCCTCAACCCTCAACCCTTAAACCTTAAATCCTAAACCCTATCCTTAAACCCTCAACCCTCAACACTATACCTTAAATCCTAATCCCTTCACCCTTAACCCTAAACGCTATACCTAAAGCCTCAACCCTCAACCCTTAAACCTTAAACCCTAAACCCTATCCCTAAACCCTCTACCCTCGACACTATACCTTAAACCCTAATCCCTTAACCCTCAGCCTTGAAGCCTCAACCCTCAATCCTTAAACCTTCAACCCTAATCCCTCTACCCTTGACATTGTTCCTTAAACCCTAATCCCTCAACCCTTAAACCATTAATCCCTCAAACCTTAAACCCTTAAACCCTAAACTCTCAACACCTAGATACCCTTAAACGGTTAAACCTTAAACCCTATACCCTATACACTTAACCTTGGACACTCAACCTTGAACATTATCCCTCAACCTTTAAACCTCTACCCTATACCCTATACCCTCAACCCTATACTTATGCCCTAAACTGTCAACCCTCATGCATATGCCTTATACCCTCAACTTTAAACCCTAAACCCTATATCTTAGACACTCAACCTTGAACATTATCCCTCAACTATAAACTCTCAACCCTCTACCCTATACCCTCAACCATATACTTAAGCCCTAATCCCTCAATCATCAACCCTATACCTTAAACCCTGAAGCCTACACCTAAAAACCCTCATCCCTATACCCTATAACCTCACCCTTATACCCTAAACCTTGAATATTGTGCCTCAACCCTATACTTAAAACCTAAACCATACACTCTCAACCCAAGTCACCCTATGCCTTATATATCCTCAATCCATATTGTAAACCCTAAACCCAATAGCCTAAACCCTAATCCCCATGTCTTACACACTTAATTTTATACACTCAACAAGCTGAATATTATCCCTCAACTGTAACCCTCTACCCTCTACCTATTACTTAAGCCCTAATCCCTCAACCCTAAACCCAAAAAACTCAACCCTCAACCCTAAAAACTATACGAGCTCAGGTCCTTATAAACCCTAAAGCCAAAACCCTTACATACATACATACATACATATATACATACATACATACATACATGTACATACATACATACAGGCATACATACATACATGCACATACATACATACAAACATGCATACATATATACATACATACAAGCATGCATACATACAACCATACATGCATACATACAAGCATACATATATGCATACATCAAACATACTTAAGAAACTTGAATAAAATCATTCAAAGGGAAAGATAACGCGAGCACGTTATGTCAAACTGGGCAAACATCACGCAAACTTGCAAAAAAGAAAAAAATACAAAACATAATGTGAGTGCGTTATATTTTGCTTTGGGAATCCCAAGTCTTAGGCTTGGGTTTTGCTTTGGATTTCCAACCCAAAGGCTTGGAGTGCTTTCCCAACATCCAAAGACATGTTTTTGCATATTCTATAGGATTTCACATAATTTTATTCATGCTAACCCTCATATTTGCACATGTTTCAAGGTCAAACAAATTGAACACCTGGGTAATGTTAGGTTTTATTTTAGCTATTTAACGATGTAATTTTTTTCACATTTTGACAATGTTAAGCCTTTCATCTTTAATTTCTTTTGTTTGTGTGTTCATTTTTGGGCAAAAACTAATGTTTGATCTTTTTTTCATTATAAATTAACTGTTCATTGAAATTTCAAATAAATTACATTTTATAAACTAGACTCCATTCTACACATATTTTTTTAAAAAAATTTAATTAGTTTTCAAAATTTACAAGGGTAGCACGACCAAAATTCTATTTTTTAGGATGTGTCCACTTTGAAAATTAGTAAAAAATTAAATATTTGTAAAAAAATTATCAGAAAAATCGGGCATAAACTACATGCTATTAGGTAATTTCTCACCAAAGTGATTTTAAAAATACCAAAAAAAGTTAACCTTTTGAGGGAGCCACAAAACACGTTATGTTATATTTTTTGATAGAAACAACACCAATTTCTGTGGCTCCCTTTTTTGAACCCTTTAATCTATACCATTTTCAAAAAAATATTAGTAGTTTAGAAAGTAGACTCAGAGCACTACAAACATTGTTTTTGTTGCATCTTAAAATTTTGAGTGTAACTATGCTCAATTTCTCATCCAAGGTAAGTATTTCCTAATTTTAGAAAAAAAAGTGGCCACTTAAGACCCCTTTTTGGCCCCCCATCTTCCTACACTTACCCTATGTAAAGAATTTTTATTAGAAAATTACAACCTCACAATCGTGATAAGATATTGTTGATTTGATATGATTCTTTCACTCATCTTTGCATGACTCTTTGTGATTACCAACTTTCAGTTAGCCAGTATGAGTATAATCCCTCATCAGCCCTATTTGGTCAATTTGAAACCTCTCACAATCATTCTTTCAAAAGAAACAACAAAAACTTCTTCAAGATAAATGAGATTTCAGCTAGTAACATAAGAATGTTGAACACAAAGAATATTGAGAGGGGGTGAATTAGTATTCTGTATAACCTTTCTTTCACATATTCATTAATCTATTTACCAAATTCAATAACATGAAAGCAAAGTAAACATAAGAAGAGTAGCCACAAAGTCTTAACACATAGACACCATGATTTTTACGTGGAAAACCCTAAAAGGGAAAAACCACTGTGAGTGTTAGCTCACAATATATTATGATATCAAAACTAAATTACATGAAGTCTCACTGCCTTAGGGCTCACTGCCCAAGGACTCACTGTCCAAAGAAGTGCTCACTGCAATAGGCTCACTGCCAAGAAAAGAGAAGAGAAGATAGAAGAAAGATTGCCTCACTGGCAAAAGTTGACTGCTACCAATGCATCTATAGAATGCTGAAGTGCAGTTCCATTAATAGCTCAATACACAGATTCAAATGTCTTCATTATATCTGCCCTGCTTTTCTGCTCTGCTTCACATATACTTTGTTTTTCTGCCCTTACTGCTCCTTTCTTATCACAAAATTGCCTTAGATCGCATACACATCAAATTTTCACTTTATTCACATAATCTTCTACTCTCTAATACCAAAATCTATCGAGTATATATATCCACAACATGATTTATCTTACAACTAGATCAGCAGGTCAAGCATGAAATGTGTACACAAATATTATATCCTATCGGCTTGATCTTATGCACAAACAACAATGTGGACTCAAACAAACATTCAAGAATCTTCATATAGATTTAGACTTATTATGTGCAGCCACTTAGATTGATGATCCAAATAATATAACTTCACCGCATATTGATCTAGCATGAGTGTCGACTTTATCCTTAAGTGCACACTCAAGTAACTTGACTATCGTATCATCACTTTCAATGCAAACCATATGAGACTCTGAAATTCATAACCAACATTCATTATGGGTATATTATCATACCTTCAGAACCGTAGAGCATAATAATCTTTCATAGAAAAATGTGGATCTTAGAACTGTTGTTCTGTCAGAGAGAACTACTATAAAACTAGAAGCTGATACTGGAGAACTTGTAGAATGTGAACCGATCAACTTCAAGCTCTACAAATTTGGATTCAGATGATTATGCCATGTTTCTATATTGCCTCAAAACCGCAAATCAAAATATTCACCAGCGGAGGAATGCGAACCAATTTACTCAGATACTCTGCACTATTTCTGACTCATCTCTGTTCACCCGAACACTGGAACATAACCTTATCAAATAGCTGTGAATAACATACCAGAACCACATAATGTGATCTTCAACTACAGAGGCATATCATCACAATTACTATCACTTACTCCTTGCTCTGTATATTGTCCATACTTAGCCAAAATCCCTTTACCATGCCTTGTTGTCACACTAAGTTAGTCTTCTGGGGTAAAGTCTCTTTGCCATGCCTTGTTGCCATCAATGACAACATCAAGTCTTTAGCATATCTACAGTGTCTCTTGACAATGTTTCCAACAAAGAAAATATGTGGTGGCAGCGTTGACCATCTCCTGCTCCCGCCACGTATAAATTGAAATTGAAAACAAGAAACTTCACACCATTATCGGAGTCTCTTTACACTATAATGACATAAATTTTGCAAAGTAATCTCATCAAGCTTCCACTCGTTAGACCTCTCGATCCAAGAAAGATGCAATCATCTTCCTTTGATTTGAAGGCCTTTTGTTAATTTCACCGCTCCATTGGCCATGACACTGAAATATGTATGCATCTTAAACATGAAGTTCAAGACCTCATTGACTCCAATGTCATCCAGATTGCTTGTGTGAATGACAAAGGGAATAAATTAGTGGCGTCTCCTAATCAAAATCTTCAAATATATACTGATCCTTTGCCTCGTCATGAATCTAACGTTATTGACATATGCATGGTGGATGCTCGCCCTCACAAAGAGTGAGAGGAATCAAAACTTGCTATATATTTTACTCAACACGATGCTACTATTGAAGCTCTTGATGGACCTCTTTACATTACTATTCGAATCAATGATAAATCTATTCGAGGTGCTATGATAGATCTTATATGCATGGTAAATGTAGTAACTGAAGAGTTTCTCAACATGCATGGTTTACATCAAGATACCTACAATGTATCAGAGATGACTATTAGAGCACATGATGGCTATACGAGGTAACCTCCGAGCACAAAACAAACCTCCCCGTAATTGTAATGTTACTTTGTCCCACCTACCTCTGTGGAGACTAGTGGAAATCAATCGATTTCGTGTGTGTTATTTCTTGAGGTTTCTCAACCACTTAAGGATGCTCATGTACTTCCACTTGTTTCACAAGGTGAGAAGGAAGAGTAGCCCACATTGAGGAACCCTTCCCCTATACTCTGCTAGCCTCTGGTGGTTCATCCTGTTTCTTCTAACGTTCCTGAAGAAAAGGAAGAAAAGGAACCCATGTTGGAAGACACTACAGTTCCCTTAACAAACATCATGAATAAGGTTAAGAGAAATAAGATTGCAAGAGAAAGAAAGAAGTGTCATCGTGTTATGGCTCACCTTGCTTCAGGAGAGGAGAATCTCCCTCCTCACAAGCGTTTATCACCAATGGATGTGAAAGAGACATCTACTACTATCTTGTCTCCTATAAAGAAAGATGAAGCTTCACAATCCACTATGGAACCTATTGTACTACATTTTGATAGCAAATATGAAGATAATATAGGTATGGCTCTTGTTCCTTATACCTCACGTGCTATAGTTCCTCTTGCATCTTTTCCACCTCTCCAAACAAATGATGAGCAAGATTGGGAGGAGGATGATTTGCTTTAGGTTGACTCACAAGTGAGGTCTCTTATTTTTATTTATGTTATGAGTGCATGTGATTGTTTTCCTCCATGATGTGTTTCTTGATGCTTTATTTATATTATTGTTGTTGTTAAGCTCTCTTTGGATGACCCTTGACACCCTTGTAGGTGCAAGGATAAAAGGGACCAAAATTTGTTGTGACATACTCTCTATTTGTATCATCATTCTTCTATATGTCATAAGTTGTATTGTTGTTGTTTCCTTTAGGGATGATGCAAGGCATAGGACGTTTCAGCATTCTCCCTTATTGAACCAAGGAATTTTTATTTAATTTCATGTGATACTTCTTCCTTTGTCTCCATAGTTCTACTAGCTGGCGGATGATGATAGTTCCAAATATATATAGTCTTGAGACGTGTCCTATTATACAACCATTCATATACTAACACCAGTTAGGCAAATCCCTTTGTGTTATTACTTAGTATAACTTATTGCTTCTTTTATGTTTTGATTTATTTGGCACCTTGTTGCTATGATCAACATCATACCATGACTACACAAGCCATTGTGTATCATGCTCATAGCATCACCTTAGTTTTCCTTTTGTGGAGGCAACCCCTTGTTGCGATGTAGTTTTTGGGAACACATATCTTGTGGGCATGTACATCCAGAAAGCTCACGTGTCTATCTTATGGCTTATTCTACCTTAAAGCAATTTCTCCCTGATAGGAGTTAGCAATCACTTTAAGGTGGGGGCATACATTGCGCTATGCTCTCTTTTGGTTACATACTTGTTTATTGTGGCATGGAACTCACCTAGTGATTCAGTGGTCCTCACTAGCCTGTGATGTTTCCTTTTTTGGTCCATGAGTCACCTAGTGCAACATGGTTGGCTAGTGTTTGTGGTTTTTTAATACCCAACCTGATCTCAAAGACAACCTAAAGAATAGCTAGTTCTAATGATTAATTGCCTTGAGGGATTGGCCAACGAACATGAATCAAATCAATGGTCCACTCCCCTGCACTTTTGACTCTGTTAAACCAAGGCGAGTGTACCTACACAGCACTCTAAAATTTCTCCACCAGCATATAACTAGAGTATTGTTTTAGACAGATTAGCTCTCTCTTTTAGATCAAGCATATGTTAGTTTCAATACAATTTGGCAAATTCCTTAACAACCCACATATTACAAGCCTAGAGAGTTCAAACACTTAAAACTAGAAAATAGACCAAATGTAAGAGGTGTTCATATTCTGCTTTGAAGATTTGGTTTAGTTCTGATAGGGCTCAACTTCCTGACCAGTGCCTATCTAGGTACAAAGTCAATTTCATACAACATACATATCATATGAATCAAGAAATTCAAACATAAGATGCTTAATGTAGATGCCTTGCATTCACATATTCATGGTATGAATTATGACAAAAATTATACTTAAAGAACCATTATATCGCATTCATAATAACTGCTTAATCCACATTAATTAGTAGTTTAATTTACTCCTAAAGTAAATGCTAAGAAAAGAGTACTAAGCTATGTCATTAACACAGACATGAGATTAAACAGGCTTTCTATTTAACTTCACTAAGAGATTGAATACAATGTGTGGAGACAATGAAAATCAGACTTCATGTATTTTTATTTCCCATATTGATCAAAAATTGAGACACAGAGTATGTCTAATACATAATATTTTCCCTTCCCCTGATACAAAACTTATCAGAAAAGTAAAGACCCTAGACTTAGACTACTTGAACTCCTTTACAAATGGCCCTAAATTCCCTTTTATAGAATAACAGAGCAAAAAAACTTCAAGCCATGTATAGATGTCATATTTTCATTTAACAATCTTTACAAATCTTGTTAGAAATAGAATATGCCAAAAGGCATCCTTTAGGCACAACAAGACAAAAATACTTTCCCTTCCTGCAATACAACATCAAGACAAGCCATCTGTTAGACTTGAAAATCAAATCATTCCCCTGAGTGGGGGAGGTTAATTATTTTATCCTTATTCATCCTAGCATTGAGTGTGGAAAACAGGTCATTATGCTCATTTGATTCTCTACCACTATGGTTGATCATAAGCCCGCTGAGCTCAGCCACCCTTCACATGAGAATCCCTACAAGAAACAAAACCCCCAAGGATACCCAAATGCCAGTGTCCTCCACTTTGCATCACCTTCCAAACACAGAAAGATGACTCCTCATCTTTCAAAGGGGGGTTTCCAACCACCTCAACTGTCCAGGTACTGGAGGTAGCCACATATAGCCAACTTTGGAAGTGCAAAAAACCTCCCCATAGAGGAAGCAACAACAGTCATCTCACCCAGTTGAACAGAGAATTAATTGTTCTTGTCAACTTACTCCTTTCTCCCCATCACCAACTATTTCATCCTGGTGGACAACTCTCCTTCAATTGCAGTTGGCTCCTTGATGAGTGCCAACTACCTGAGGGAGGGGAAGAAGGAGTAATAAGGCCACTCCTCCTCCAAGTCTAATTTGGAGACTCACAATAACATGAAGTTATTGGAAACACCAGACATGAAACCAATTCCCTCACTAGAATAGCATCAAAGGAAATCAGGGAAATGAAGGGAGTTTGATGCTTGCCACTTTTCCCCTTAAATTTTACCTGAACCACCCATACCTTAGAAACATAGTCCTCATCTCTTAACTCTAAAGTACAAACAGAGCATTAACCAAGAGAAGAGAGAAGTACTCCCTAAGACACATGGTGGTAAACATAGCATAATAGAATGGGATATACTATCCATGTTGCTCCGAGAAAAGGAAATTTGCACTCAATGGGCATAAGGGGCTTCTATTTATAGAAAAAGAGCAGAGATCCCCACACCTGAATAGTCTTATCTATCAATACCTTGATCATTTTAGTCTAGCCAGTACTGCAATACTTTAGTCTTAATTGGTAATCTTTTGATATTCTATTAATGCTTCCAGAAGAGGAAATGGAGGTGCTACCCTAACATCAACATCAATTTCTCATAGCCCAAAGCTCCTACATGTGGGATACTCAACAGAGTCTCTGTTTCTATAATGGGAGAGGTGGAGTAGGTATCTCAATCTAAACATTTTTCCTAATTTTAAATAATCAGCTACTTGTCTTGCTCTACCTTAAAATTAGGTGAGAAAATCCTGACAATCTTCCAAAGTTGATACCATGTTCAACCAAATGCATCAATTTGTACAATGGCGGCAACAAGGTTGCCAAATAATTTAGAACACAACAATTTCCCTTTTAAATCACATCTATTTGATTCAGGAAGAGGACAATCATTCTGGATATCAAACCAAATTTCCAATCGATGGCAGAATAGGACCAAGTACATGCTTGATTTATGCCTTTTCAATCCCGGGTTATTAGCATTATCTCATTGTTTACCACGTTCTGCCACTTCGTCAACTCATTTGTTTGTGATTCGTTAGATTTACTCCAGGAAGTAGATCAATGGCTATTGTGCATGGTCAGTGAGCCAAGAAGAAATTATTCACCAACTTTAAACTTCAGCCGTAGATTTATTTCAATCAATAGTCTCCATGAGAATTTGAATTTTCTCTAGTGGAGGCAACATGCCTCATTAAGATTTGGAGATCAACTACCATGGTGGCATCTCTGCATCTTCGTGTCAGATCAGTTGGAGCCATAGTGAAGTCCTTATCTCTAGCGAAATAAGCTACTTTGTGGGCAATACGGACACTGTGGACATTATAGCCCACCTCATCATTTTTGTAGTTCTAAAAAAGCCCTTGAATAACTTTATTAGAAATAGGGAATCCTACGTAGCGCTGATGGATCACTGCAACCACCATGCTAGCATTCACCATCTTGTGAGGCACACTTGAAAGTTCCAGCTAGATGTCAAGTTCCCACAAAATGCTCGACATTGGGCGGCAAACAAGACACATGGGTTGACGAGGATGTCATCACAACCCTGCAGGAGACTAAAATAAGGTTCAACAAAGGTGAACTCTTTAGCAAAATGGAGACATTACAGTGTGGAGTGCTGACTAGGCACGACTTAACGATTATTTTCTGCACGTACAAATAAGGTTGCTCTAAAAAGGGGCCCCGGTATTGATGAGCTAGCAAAGGGGGGCTAGTAACTTGAATGACTTAAGACGCTTGAGTGACAACTTAAAATACCGAGAACGGTCGATAGGCGATCAATAGAAGATTAGAATGCAGAACCGAAAAGTGACCAAGGTACCTAAGGTTTGGTGTTTTCAAAGGGTTTCTCAAGGGTTTATTAAGCCTTAAACACACAAAACCTTAGGTGAAAGGGGCATAGAAAATACAGGTCCCAACAGCTAGTTCATGCACTTCACGTGACTTGTTGTGATCACCTAGTAATTCAACCATCTTTACTAGTGTGTGATCCACAATGGCACTTCTTTTCACATGACCCCTAGCGATAGAGCAAGCTAGTGTCAAATTCATTGCCTTGTGTTTTTGTTCCTATGTGTGTTTCTATGTTTGTTTGTTTATTACATAATTTGATGTATTGTGTTTGAACTTGTTTTTTCTTAAATTATTCCATGTGTCTTATGTGTCTTCATCATGTTTTTGATGTGTTTTCTATGTATTCTTTGTGTCTTATGTGTATGCTTTACGCTGTGTATATGCTTTACACTTTATGTGTATGCTTCATGTCAAGCATGTATGCATTGTGAATGGTGTACATTACCTTTGTGTATTGCATGTCTTTCATGTGTATTCCTATGAACGCTTTTAGTATTCCATGTATGTGTGAATTATGTTACAATGTCTTGTGTGTTAGAAAATCTCTTTGCTTATGTGTTTTCAACCTTAGAATCCTAAGCTTGGGGGCTACTACGGTCCACATCTTGGTAGAATTCTTTGGCCTCTATGTTTGTGTGTTTGAAATAGGTCTTCTCCTTCCTTTAGTGTGAGTTTGAACGTAAGTTCATACCCACACTAAAGTGGGGGCTAAATGTTATGTCATAAAATGTGTACACTAGCATTTTACACTTAGTTTAGCACCTGGTTGGACCTAAATTGTTACCTTTGTTAATCAAGACCTATTTTAACACCTTTTCGAGCATAAAATGATAAAATCTTGATCCCAATGAATAAAACTGATAGAATAAACTTAGGACTGGACTAAGCCCATGACATTTGATACTCCCCAAAGTTTGTGGGGCTAAAGGACCAGGGCGCCGGAGTTCCCTGGGCCTAGATGGGCCCTTTAGCCCCTCTCTTGTGGTTTTAGCTTAGGACATCTCCCTAGTTTGTAGATTTTACCTCCATTTGGTTGTATTTGTCATTGGTGATTAGGAATGCATATATGAAGGTGTTTCATAATTCATTTTATACACTAGAGATGATTATAAGTTGCCTAATGCAAAATTAGAGTTGGCTCTCATGTGTTGATCTTCTATGCTAAAGTATTCTTCATACTTGGAAGTGTTATTTACTTATTGATGTTATGAAGTTTGTTTGTAGGTCTTGAAGGAAGTTTCAAGCCTTCTCATCAGTCTCCTTGTTGGTGCATGATCTTTAGCTATCTTCATCAACTAGGGCTTCATATCTTGTGGTAATCATCATCATTTTCTTTCATACGTTCATCATATATTGCAGATCTGGCTTATGCCCTCCTAGGGCATGCACTCTTGGATCTAATCATCACTGTAGTGGAGGTGGAAACACCAACATAGGGTTTGACTAAGGCAAGCCCTTATACACATCACAAAATTTCCTCTTTTCTTGTGTGCAAGTTGGAGATACAGGTTTCTAAAGATAAGATCCAAGAAGAAGACAAAGCTTGTAGGTACAAGTTTGGTGATGCCCTGAGATTCCAATAAACCCTAATTAGGGTTTGGGGTGCCCAAGCACCCTGGTCTTTGGTGCCTCTGCTTCCAAATCCAGGTTTTGATCTACTCCCTGATCATTGTTGTACTTCAAATGGTTTTCTGATATATGTTTCTAACAGTTAGTTATTAGCAGATATTTGTCATTTAAGGTTTGGTCATTTGCCCTAGCTTGCTTGCTTGATCTTGGTTGAATTTGGTTGACTCGTCTATATACAACAAAAGGGTAGAACCCCTATAGTTTGGTTCTCCTTCTTGGGTAGAAGCCAAGCTCGATTTGTGCCCCAATGTTTGTAGAAGAGGGTTTGACCTAGTTTAATTCCTTAGGCTAGATCACTCTTTTCTACTAGAAACAAGATGCTCCTACATCAAACAACTGAGGTTGTTGAAAAGTGAGTCCCTCACTTTATAGTGATTAGAGGGAAACCAAGTTAATCTACCTAAGCCTTAGAAATCTAACTTGAATTTTTTCAAGCCTTTCTCTCCATTTCACCAAATACTCCTCACATTGCTTATTTTTTGTGCTTCTTTCAATCCTACTATTCAAAATCTCCTCAATATCCTCCTTTTCTTGTTGTGAGATCTAGCTCTACCATTGTACTTTTGCATCACTATTTCTTGACTCCCTTTCATGACACTTTAATATAGATCTAAAACATTGAATACTGGTGATATGTCTAATCCTTCTTGTAACTCCACTTCATATATATTTCTTGAATCCAATCTCGTCATCATTCCACCAGTACCAAACTTATTCATTTTTAACCTATTGTATGTTCCAACTAGAAATCTTTACTTCTTTAGATATACCATCACTTCTCCAGTCACAAAATCCATGTGTCTCCTTTTCCCATTAACCTTTTCCTTATATCTACCATTTATATTTTCCAAGGGAATCTTTATCTTCTCATTCACTCCATATGCTCTACAAATTATTCTGCCTTTGTACTCCTCTTCTCTTTATTACTGATATCTTTTAATTATGATACATTGTTTAATTTACTACTTATATGCAACCTCAAATGGTGTTTTCTATGTACCCCAGTTTACTAAATTATTGTATGTAAACTCTACCTACAATAAAATCATATCCCAAATTTCTACCTTTCCTCTCACTAGACACCTCAACAAATTACCTAAACTCTTGTTTATAACCTATGTTTGTCCATCAGTTTATGGGTGGCATGCTTGTTGTCTCTCAGATTTGCACCCTTGCTAAGTTATAAAGCTTGGCAATCTGGAGAAACATGGGATCTTTCCAAGTCTGTGGGTCACCTATGTTGGAAAGAACCTCCGGAGAAGGTTGGCTTCCTAGCTGGTTATCACCTAAAAACTATTGGATTTGCAGAGGAAAAAGGAGAAAGAATGCTTTTGAAATGAAAGATAAAACTAGAAAAACTTGAAAATAAGGGTGATTCACCAAACTTGATAAGGAAAAATGAAACTCAGACCTACATACACTTGGCCATAGACAACAAAAAATAAAACCTGCACAACCTATCACTGTATGTCTGCAAAAGCACTTCACAAAGAGGCCTAATTTGCATTAAAAATCTTTAAAAGGAAGCTAACTCCACAATTTAAAGCCTTATAACACTCTAAGACACAGTTTGCAACTTGCATAAACACAGCTTTTGCAGAAAAAGGGTATTAGAAAACATAAGACAGTCACAAGGAAATAAATTACCTCACAAATGACCTGTTCAAACATTTAATAACACCAAAAACTGCAAACTAAGAAGGCAAGATCTGACTGTCAATGATATCCAAAGTGTTCTCTGTATTTCATATGCCCAAAGAGTTACAAAAACATACTCAAACTAAGTAGGATTGCAGAAAAATCACTAACTCCAGAATGGATATGGGAAAAAGAACTCCCTACAAAGAGTTAAATGAATGCTATATGCTCTCCAAAAATAGCTGTAATCAGATAAACATGAACCACCTCCATTTTCGTGGATATCATAAATGCCCTCAAAATATCTCTCCAAGGTCTTCCAAAAAGGGCTCCCAATGCATAAATGGTCAAGGCATGCCATCAACTATCATAAAGGCACCTAAAAATGTCATAGAATGCCTTTAAATGATCTTTAAGGCCACTGACATAAGTCAGATCTGTGTAATAACTCCCCTACAGCATCATAAATATCTGATATTTTCCCAATAAATGACATAAATATACATTTTCTGCATTTAATTAATATTTGACTAAGAGGTTTATAATTACACCACCTTAGTAAATGTTTTACAATTCAAAATTATACAAACCTATGCAGAAAAATGGTATTTATGACACAACATTTAATTCCCTAATTTTGCATGATTTAGGGACCAATTAAATGTCGTAAAAAGATGACAAAGTAATCAAAGAGACTTACTTTGTCATTTGTGATAAACTACCTAATATTGCCTCTTTGCATTTTATTACAAACGATAAAGTAATTCATAATCATTACTTTGTCATTTGTTTACAACATTTAATCTATCTCTAGATTATGCAAAATCGACAAAAATAGTACCTTCAAAGCCTCTAGGCAAAATGACATGATTCCACACACCTGCATATTCACTCGCATCTCATAGCATCAAAAATGTCTCATGGCTTGTTCAAAACTCTACAATCTCCAACCACTCACATGTTTCCCAACATGCACCATATCACGAGCCATGCCTACAAGGTTCAAAGCAATTTATTTTAAATGACCCTTATACCTCCATAGCTCCTCACCATGCCCTACATGCATCACATCAACTTATGGCTCTCAACAAACACCACTATGCCTTAGCAAAACACAAGGCTATCGACCCATATGCTTTCATAATGAATTTTCTTTGACTTAAAAGACAAGAAATTATCTCACGGCCCCCTTGTATCATTGCTAGGCCTTAAGACTCCAAAAAGTCTTCACCACGGTGCATAATAGATAAGAATGATTGTCTTTTTAAAACAAAAGTCAAAAACACCATCGATGGGAGATGGTCGATTGATGAAAAAGGAAAAAGAAAACCTAAAACCTATCATTTTGCATCTCATTTTCTGTCAACTTCTCCCTGCCGCGCCGCCATGAGGGTTTGGAATGCAAGAAAATGCATCATTTTTCTATCGATTTTGAGTGTTTTCCTGTCAATTTTTAGAGGAAAACGTGAGGTAAGTTGGCTCCTTTGAGGTTTTGGCTCTTTTGAAGTCGATTCTGGGCCTCCATGATCTCATTTTTGATTAGTTTTGATGTATCTTTCTATTGTTTCTCCATGGCCGACCATCTTCATTGCATTGTTGTGTTGAGGCCATTCTTGGAATTCACCTTAAGGGAAGAAATTGCATTTTTTACATGGCAAAATGGCAGAGACAAGGAGGTAACTTGTTTTCGTTGTTCATCTCTCCATTTTTCTGAATTTTCCCTGTATATTTTCTCCTTGCTGCTGTGCAACTTGAAGGGTTTCTGTTCTGGGCATTTTGGTCTTATATAAGCATGAAAGCCTTAGTTTTTTCTCTATATCTGCATTCTTTTAGCTCAAAACGAGCCCCAACTACGACACAAACTTGCAAAAGTGACACTCCTAAGACATTTTGTTCTTGAAAAAACTGTATTTCTTCAGTTTGATGGCTGTAGTGAGGTCAGAAAACTCCATTTTTCTGTTATCTTCAGATGGTTCTGTATATTTTGAACTCAGAAAACAAAAAAACTATATTTTTCTTGGAAAGTTGCGTTTTTCTATAGCTCTCTGTAGAGGGTTCTATAAGCATTTGAACTTGAAAAAAATTATTTTCTTTGTATATTCGCTGCTGGGTTTAACTGGAAGAAAATCTAAGCATATATTTCCTAAAAATCTATATTTTTATGAGTCTAATCTGGCACTAGAGGCCACGGCCATGCATATAAATGGGTTCCACTATCCTCTTGAGTTTGCAAAACACTCCCAAATGTTTGAAACCTAGCATTTCCTGTATCTATAGCTGCTGTTACTCTGCAATATGATGATATTGTGATACTTGTCAGGTCTAAAAATGACTCCTTTTTGCATAGAGATGATTGTGTTGTGCTTTCATCTACTGTCCTCATTGTTCTCTCATTAGAAGAGCATCAAATTGCTTGTTGTCAATGTAATATACTGCTTCATCATATGAAATGTCATTGAGTCTATAATCAAAGTCTCCTAACCATATAACCATGTCAACTTCAGCCAATTCTGGCATCACCTCCTCCAATAAAGATGACGAGTCTTTCTCGGTTTGGCCAAGTTTTGGGTCTGGAACTCGCCATGCATTTAACCCCTTGAACCTTTGAACAGCAGACAAAACTTCCAAGGCAATAGAGGCAACTCTAGATTCTATTCGGCCAAATGTCATGTTCTCATAGACATGCTCAAAATTTGCATTGCGATGTCCAACTGCAAATTCATTCCAACCTCAAAAGCTGAGGATTTGTCAGATTTCACAATCTTTGAATAGGATGTTGTTAGACCTAAACTTTTGGATATGTGCTTTATTGCTTTCCCATACTCTGTGCTCCCTGATGCAAGCCCCATAAAGTCTGTTGTTTCCCAGAGCAAAATACAACATCTATAGTATAGTTTATGTGTTTCCTATACAGCAGGCACTGCCACTATTATTGGAATTTAATACCACTGTTCAGACCACTATAAGTTACATGTTCACTTGATGAATGCCATCTCTTTCTTTCATCTGCATAGAGACTCTGTATCCAACTTTCATGTCTATCATGAGACTATCATTCATTGATTTAAAAGCTTATGTTCCTCATACTAGATGTACGAGACTCTATAGTACAGGACAAAACATAAATCTGTGCCACAAACTTTCTAAGTAGTATCCTCTGTCTCCTTTCTATGTTACTAAAGATTGTCTCTTTTACTGTTTCTTTAAACACCCCATGCACCATCATCCTCTTAGAGGTCAATATCAGTGTGAACAAAGCATATTACATGTTTATTTTATGGCTGTATCTGTTATTTGAAGTGGAACTGTCTTCATTCATTAGGATTATCCATTCCTTCCTCTCAACAAAATGATGTCAAAATGATCTTCCAAAATCTATCCATACTTTAAAACTCCTTTGATAGAGATTTTGTCCATAACATCTTTAGTGGATAGTAGCATATCTTTGAGCATTTGATCAACATGATACTATGGAGTCCTTTGTATGTGGACTGCTATCCTTCAATCAATCTGATTGTTTAGTGTTTTTTGCATGATGAAAAGGTTCCTCAAGCTGTCCAAAGTCCTTTCTCTACTGGTTGTTTCCAACCATATTAGGGTCATGACAATCATCTTGATTGTTAAACACTGTTATGCTTCTATGACCTCCCAATAATCCTTTACTTATTGCCAAGTCTTCCTCAAGTTCTATGCTTGTTTGTGACAAGGTCTCCATGGTCTTCACTACTATCAAACCCTTGATGACTATGCTGACAGACATCTCTGTGACTTGAAACTACTACTCCTTTCTTTTTGCATGTTGTCTGTCTTATATTTGTCATCGTCTTCTAACGATCTGTTCACTATTTTGGTTTCTTTGATGAATATTCTCAATGCTGATGGATTGCTTCTCAAGCTATTCCAGTCACCCTATAACTGCCCTCTTTACCCTATGGATTGCTCTAAGATCTGGATGACTACTCCATTGTGCCTTGCATGATTGCTATCCATTTATTAGGACAGTCTGTTGTTCCATATATGCTATGACAGCACTTATTGTTGTTCTTCTCTTTCTATGACTATCTTTTTGCTATTGTGCCTGAAACTAGTTTGCTGCTCTATTGCTTGATAGTTGACTGTTGTTAGCATGCAGTCATTCTGAGCACAAGATGTTGTTTTCTAGTTTACCTCTAACGGATGGATTTATTGGACAGTCATATAACTATTCTAAACTATCTGATGCTACGGTCAATAAGATGATTGTCCCTATTCCTTATTGCATATGCCACTGTCTTCTTGTTGTAGCACTCATGCATTTCCTGTGACTTTGCATCTTTGTTTCTATAAGTTCTCTTATGACTGTCTTCACCTTCCTGGCAACTTGTCTTGCATTTGTATATGACATATGAAATGTTTCCGTAAGGACTATGAGCTGGGCTCAACCCTTGTGGGAGCCACATTTCCTCCACTCATAATGTAACCTAATGAATCAAACAGAAACATAATTACACCTGTATCTGCACATGAAGCAAACATGTTAAGAAAAACAAGGACTTGCAGTTGATATACTTGATTTGTCTTCTCAAGAGTCTCTGTGACACTAACTAGTTTACTGCATATGATAAACAAATTGTACATTTATAGATGTATATCATATGATGTATGATGCCTCGTCATTGCTCTAACATTAGTTTTCCAAAATTTTATGCAGATAACCAAGGGGTAGCAAGGAGATAGCAGTTGGATGCGAGACACACAGACAATACAGGACAACACAAGACACGTCAACATCATGAAGGTCATCATTCAGGCAATGACGAGTCACCCTACCTCATATGCATATTTGTCTTTTAGCTCTTTTATAAATGTATAGTTTGTCTTTTTTCATTTTGCAATGAAACAGTTAGTCTCACGGCTTGTGTGAGACCTTATACACTTATTTTTTCAATACAAATTGCTAATCTTTTAAAAGATTTGTACAATCTCTTAAGTTCTGAAATGCATCTGAATGCAATAATACAATGTAATCTTAATTTGTACCAAATATGTACCTGGATATAACACAGCAGAAATATATGTACCTTTTCCTCTTTCAAAAACTGAAAAGCTCTACCTGATTGAGCTAGTAGTAAAATTTAGGTAACAATGCTAAACTAAATTTCAAGCGTATCTTCATTTTTTCCACAATGTCTTCTAAAAGTATCCAACAAACTATGTGTCGCTATTTAAAACTATACTCCTTGGCAAGCCATGCAAATTCACAACATCCTTGAAAAATAAATCATTTATATGGACCACACCATTGTTCTTCTTACTTGGAATGAAATGTGACATCTTAGAAAATCTATCCATAACTAAAAATACTAAACCATACTCTCTCTGTGTTCTTGTAATTCCTAATACAAAATCCATGTACTTATATCTTCCCAAGGTTTGTATGGTACTAGTAATTGCTAATACAAAGCAATATTTTGATTGCTTCCTTTTGCAACCTAACAAGTCCTGCAACCTTGAACAATTTTCCTAACATCCTTATATATTTGCAACCAAAGATAGTTCTCATTACCAATGCAACTATTTTTTCTACTCTAAAATGTCATGCTAAACTGTTGATATGCTTCTCCTTAATCAAATTTTCTCTCATTGAACTCCTTGGTATGCATAATTGACTACCATTAAACAACATCCCATCTTGAATCAAGTAATCTAACCACTTACTTCTATCCATGCTTACTAGTTCATTACATTCTTTCTAGGATTCTGCAAAACTAGTATCAATTTCATACAAATTATTTAGCTCCTCAAATCCAACTATCTCTACTCTCATTTATGTTAGAAAATTTTTAGCTCCTACTCAATGCATCAACAACCTTGTTTGACTTTCCACTCCCAGATTTTAGCACAGAAGTATAACTTTGCATAAATTCAACCCATCTCATGTGTTTCTGGTTCAACTTACCTTAGCTATTTTAAATATTGTAATGCCTAATTATTAGTGTACAACATAGACTCATTTGGAAACAAGTAATGTCTCCACTTCTTTAGTGCTTGAATTATGGCATAAAATTCCTAGCCATAGACTAGATATCTTCTCCTTGAATCATTCAGCTTCTCACTGAAATATGCTATCGGTATTCCTTCTTGGCTCAATACTACTCCAATTGCATTCTCGATTGCATCACAATCAACCTAAATATATTGTTAAAATTTGGTAAAGCTAGCACTAGATGTTCTATCATCTTTCTCTTCAACAACTCAAAACTCTTACCTTCTCCTACTGTCCACTTGAACTCCTTCCTATCTCCCCTTATTGTTTTAGTTAGTAATGCACAAATAGAACTAAAATCTCTAATAAACTTCCTATAAAAACTTGCCAAACCATAAAAATATCTTACCTCTCCAACATATACTAGTGTGGGCCACTCAATAATTTCTCTTTCTCTAGATCCATCTTCAATCCTTTAGCTATAATTACAAATCCCAGGTATACCAACTTCTTCATGAAACTACATTTTTTCAAATTGATCAATGAATTCTCCTTTCTTAATCTTTGTAACACTAAAATGATATGCTCTAGATGTTCTTCCTTAGTCTTACTAAAATTTAAAATATCATCTAAGTAAACAATCACAATAATCTACAAAAATGCTTTCAATACCACATTCATCAACCTCATAAATGTATTTAGTGCATTAGTTAACCCAAAATTTATAACTAACCACTCATACAATTTATCATTAGTCTTAAATATTATCTCCCATTCATCTATTTCCCTTATTTTGATATGATGACAACCAATCTTTAAATCAATATTTGTAACTAACTTACTTTGCTCCACTTAAACAGTCCATTATTTCATCAATCCGTGATAATGGGAATCTATATCTTATAGTGATCTTATTGATTTCCCTAAAATCAATAAACATTCTCCAATCACCATCCTTCTTGGGTTCTATTACGACAAGTACTGCACATGGGCTCAAGCTTTCTCTAGTTAACCCTTTTCTCAACAACTCCTATACTTGCTAGTTCAATTCTTCATTTTTTGCTAGTGTCATATTATGTAGTGCTTTATTTGGCAAACCTACTCTTGGAATTAGGTCCATATGGTGACTGATAGTCCTTATTGGTGGTAATCCATCTAGCATATTGTTTGATATGATGTCATTATATTATGTTAATAATTTTGATATTTCTTCTTGTTTTATCTCCTCGACATCTATGATGGTGTTCTTTACACTTGTGGTGTTGCATATCTTAGGAACTAATGCAAAACATACATTCTCATGTCTCAAACCATCTAGAAATTTTCTCCAATCTACTAAACAAATTTTGGCATTGCTACAAATTTGACCTTCTCTATATTTCAATAGAACCAACTGAAAGGAAATTTTTGACCATAATAAACTATTTCTACATAACCAGGTAAAAATTTAGAAATGTGTCACATTTTTATAAAGGAAATGGCCAATACACATACAATTTTCCAACTTAGAGCACCTAAAAGTGACGTTTATGTTTTGAATTTTAAAATTATATAAACTAATGAAATGTATAAATCTTAATGTAGTTTATGTTTATAATTTTTTTCATTTTTTTAAAATCAGTTGGATATAATTTTTTATAAATTTAATTGTTGAAAAAATTTGAAAAAAGTGAGGTTGATGGGATGTCACAAAGTTTAAAGAAAATTTTTATTTTTGAATTTTTTTCCCACTTAGTAACTTGAAAATCTAGTGAATGGAGGAAAAAAATTGATGAATATTTATTTTATTAATAATTTTTAAAAATCAAATTTACTCATATTGGCATAATTTTCATGGGGCATCAACTTTTGTCTAAAATTTTTATCATTAAAAAAAAATATACCCTTTTGGAGAGGATTCTCTCCACTAGTGCACCATATATTTTTTAAAAAATTGAAGTATATTTTATTTTTTTTTAAATTTCCAATCAGTCACATGTTTGATTATCATAACCTACTTGCAATCAGTTTTAAAATAATCTTAATAGAACTAATCAAAATATTAAAAAATTATATTTCCAAATTCTAAACTCCAAGCTCTACAAAAGGTATTTTTAGATTTTCATGAAAATACCCTTTGGTTAGAGAAATTTGGAGTTGAACTTGAAGTTTTGTTCAATTTGTTGAAAATGGGGGGCTAGCTACCACATAGGAAATTTCAGGTGAGACAGTATCACTAGGAAAAGTTTCAGCAGAAACTATCCCACCTGAAACTTTCTATGTAAATAATACCCTTTTCAAATTTTATAAATTTAAAAAATTCAGGCGAAAACGTTTCATGTGAAATTCTTTATGCCATGTAGGGCTACATGGTTTTTGGCAAAACCATTTTTCTTGAAACTATTTAGAGTAAAATTGTTTCAATAGAAACTATTTATTTGGACAAAAGTGTGACACAATTCTAAAATTTTACCCCCAAGAGGGAAAAATATGCAAAAAAGTATTCAAAATCCATATTTCAAAAGAATAGACAAACATACCATCAAAATGACACCTGTTGTACCCTTAAAAAAACTTAAAAGGGAAAAACTCAACCTCCAAAAGCACTCACACTCAATGTATTATCTCATTAACAAATATTACAATACACTTGCCAAGTCTTTATGCTAGGCTTCTAAAACATCAAGCTCCCTAATTGCACTACATGTGAACAAGAAAATGAGAATCATGTAACCATACATCCTAATCCATACTTCCTCTCCTCACATATGCAACCTACAAGGGATGCTCAATCAACTTTGGCCAACAAGCCAAAGGTTATGGCAACTAACCTCAACAGCTACTCATGTGCTTTAGATTTTATAGAAACATGCTTGCACAAAACCACCAAGTGGTATTACATAAACCATGTACCTCTAAACCATGAGATTACAACCATACCCCCCTCATTTACTTTTTGGTAATAAGTTTTTTGAATATTAAATATTTTCCCATACCACAACTCACATTAAATATTTTTCCCAATGTTAGATACAACATACAAAGTTTCCCCAAGAATGTCTAACCCATGTGATGCACACATTTATAGATTTCCTAGATAAATCACAATTAAATATTATTTTTACATTATAAGAATTATGTAAGGTGTACAATGCACCTTTCCCAACACCAACTTATGTCTTCTACCATTCTTTGTTATAGTGTAAATATTTGCTCTTCCATCATGAAATGGTCCTATCTTAAATGTCACCAAATATTGTTCATTGAACATTACCTTATGTTCCTTTTATAACCAAGCAATTTTATATGATTTTAAAAGTTCTAACCTCTTCAACTTTGATTTGTCAACTATTTCTTCAAACACTAGGTTATCTATACTACCACTATTAATAATAACTTTACAACACTTACCTCTTGCTTTGCATCTAGTCTAAAGAAGTTCTTCCTTTGTATTAGTTCTTCACCATCACACTTCAATTTGAAGTTATCTTTATTACAAGTGATTATCCATTTCCTAGTTCATCCTCTAAGTTAGGTGATCTTTTGGGTAAGAATTTCCATCATCCCTATCTTTGTGATAGTTGTTACCACTTCCTCCTTCACTGTGGTATGTATTATTGTCATTGAAGTATGTATTATCACTCCAAGTCTAGCTTCCACATATAATTTTTTCATTGCCACATTGTGATCTTTCTCTCTGGAATCTTCCTCCTCTTCCTCTTTGTTGGTTATATATTCTCTCAGATATTTTGTTCAACTTCTCTTCTACCTTGATTACAAATTGATATGCTTCCTCTATGGTGTCAACCTTACCAAACTTAGTTCTTCTTGAATACTCCCTCTCAATCCATTAATATATCTTGCAACATTTTCCTTATTTGTTCCACTATGTCTAGTCCTAAATTATTATCTTGTAATTATTTTAGTATATTCCTTTACAGTCTTATCCCTTTACTTCAGATTTTGTAGTCTCTTCAACAATTCCAATTCATAGTCAATAGGTATAAATTGTTTCTTCAACTTTACGAACATCCTATCCCACTTTCTTATCTTTCCCTTTCCTCTCCTATTTATTTCTAATTGTACTTCTTTCCACCAAATAACAAAATGGCCTTTCAATTTAGTTTTTGTAAATCTAACCCTTTCAAGATCTACAATTTCCTCATACTCAAAATATTCATCCAAATCTTTTATCCAATCAATCAATTCTTCAAGATTTAGATCATTGGAATAACTAGAAATCTTAATTCTAGGTCTCTTACCAATTTTAGAAATAGCCTTAAACATTTATACCTAATTGTTGGCAAGACACACTTTGTGGCTTCATAAGTGTTGTCATTGATGGCAACAAAGTCTATCCCACACATCTGTAGTACATAATATGCCTATCCCGGAAGTTAGATTGAAGATTGTTTTGGTCTGATGAACAAGAACAAAGTATGTAACAAGGTCCAACAATTAGGTCCAGATCTCTCAGATGGTGTAACTCAGTAAGTTGCGGACTTGGACAAGTCAAGAGGGGTATCATGACTATTGTATTCCAGAGGTTTAACCTCCAGTGAAAAAGCATGAAAAAGATACGAGCATCTAAGTGTTGGGTTCCAGTCAGGCAGAGCAGACAAAGGAAGAACTGACCGGCAGAATATCAGACTTCAATCCGAATGTATAAAAGTTATTGATCAAGCAATTTGTGGCATTATATGACTTTGGCCAACATAGGTAATGATTTCTATGCCTAAGTTTTTGGTGTGCATCATCAATCAAGTATGGATTCAGTCGACTGAATAATAACTTGCAAATATCCTAAGTGTTCTTGTTACCGACTAGAAAGTTGTGGGAAATCCTTGATGCGGATATATATACCCGATGGATTCAAGCTTGTGAGTGTGTGCAAGTGATAGTATGAATGATTAAGTGCGAAGAAAAGCAGAGACAAGTGCGAAGGCAGTAATTCAAGCCTGGAATGCGATAGGAAATTAATATTGAGCAAAGGAAGAATGAAATGTGCCAGATCAGTATACTATGCCTAACCAGAACTAAATTCCTGCATGTATAGATGTTATTCACCAGTTTAAACACCTTGGTATCATTTGTAAGCATTTGTAGACTGTAAGTCTCTTGTAGGCAGTGGGTCTCTTGTGAGCAGTGTGCTCGGGCAGTGAGCCCTAATTGGCAAGTGCCAAATTTGTACTCTTATTCTTTTAACAGAGAATACAATCTTGGGTTAGTCACCCCGTGGTTTTTCCCTTAACAGGGTTTCCACGTACAAATCCTTGTGTTATGTGTTAATTTCTTTTTCAGTTCTTATGATTGCCTTGTTTTGATATAAGACTAAATGATAAGATAAGAAAAGAAAGTAAAAATAGAAAAGTTATAAGATAACTGATTCACCCCCCCTCTCAGTTATCTGCATTGTTTCCAACAATTGGTATCAGAGCTAAGTTCCTCTGAACAAGCCTAACAGCTTGAGGAAGATCTCGGAATCACAATGGATGCATATGGTATGAAAGAACAACTTCAGTCTGCCCTAGATGATCTTGAACAATCCCACTATGAAGTCAACAATTTAAGAGAAAGACTCAAGCAAGCTGATGATTTCATAAATGAGCTGAAAGAAAAACTTAGTAATTCTATGAAAAAGAGAAAGGAACTACTCTAGAAATTAGCAAATCAGAATGAGGTCAATAATGCTGAAGAGAATCTGAATGAGAAAAATAAGCTATGTGAGAAGCTGTCAAAAGAAGTCATTATGATAAGGTATGAAATGGAATCAGGGGTTATAAAATTCACCCAAGAAATTGAAGAAAAGAGAAAGATTGAAGATAATGTAAAACAATCCCTCAGGGAGAAAATAAAGGACTGCCACAAAATGGACAGAATAATCAGGCATCTTGAATCTGATCTTGAAGAAGACAGAGATAATGAAGAACAACTTGAGAACCAGATAGACACTCTTAAACAAGATCTTCAATCTGCAAATGAATACAAAGAAAAATTCAAGATAAGCTCAGCCCAACTTGAAGTTCTTCTTGAAAATCAAAAGAGAGTAGATGATAAGCATGGCTTGGGATATGAGAAAGGTGAAAGCTTTAGATTCGGTCAGAAGAACTTTGGATCAGGAAATCAAAGAAACAGGCCTAGAAGACCTTCGGTAAGACAACCAAACACTCAAAGATATCCTTCCTTCAATGGATACTGCTTCAATTGCAACAAGTTCGGTCATAAAACAATCCAGTGCAGAAACAGAATAAATCAAATCAATCCATCCTTCTCCGGTCAATGTTTCAGTTGCAAAAGGTATGGTCACAAATCTCATGAATGCAGAAATATGCAAATAAACAATCCTTTCAATGGTAGATGCTTTGTATGCAATAGAATTGGACATAAGGCTAATGAGTGCAGATCAAGAGGATATCATTCAAATAAACAAAGAAATGTTGCGTGTTACAATTGCAATAGATCTGGTCACATAGCTAGATTTTGTAGAAGTAGGAGTCAAAATAGAAAAGGTCCGGTGGATCATGATAAAAAAAAAGATAAAGGCAAAGGTAAATTAAATACGGATAAAGTTCAAAAGGAGATCAGCAAGATTTGGGTAAAGAAGAGTACAATGAATATTGGGGATGGATCCGCACTGGAATATGGTGCTGATATTCCTTCCGGAAACTAAAAAGTAAGCTCTGGCTTAGGGGGAGCTATAGAGAAGATCCTTTTTCCCCTAGCCAGCTAGTGAGTGCCTGAATTCAGCACATTGAGTCAGAATAAGAGGTTGCAGTTTAAAGGGTTTGAGGAGATTCATTTAAAATTCATCCAGTTAAAATTTACAAATCTGCATGCAGATTTGAGGAAGCTATGAGGAGATCCTATATCGGCAGCTATCCGGTAAAGCAAAATTTCATAGACAGATCCGATATGATCTAGAATTGAAATGTTTTAATCCGCAGACCTATGGCATGTTTGAAAAAGGTGAAAATATGTTGTCAACCCTCATAGACAATGATTTTAAGATCCACGCAGTGATTCAAGAAAATCTCTCTCAATACAGGGTAACCGGATGACTTAAGTTGTGCATTTATTACAAAGGGAAATTAGGTTTTTGGGAGAGGTTAAAAGGTTTCTCATCCATCATTTGCAACACTTTGCACTCACGAAGAAGGGAGAAGAGATCTGAGAAGAAATCCAGCAAAACACTCAAACTCAGTTGAAGATCGAATCCAAGTGCAATATGTTCCGGTAGTCGCTCCAAACCCTAAGGTGTGAAGAGGTATTTCTTTTGTAAATCTCTCCAATCTTCGTTGATTAGAATGGCTACTCCTATAGTTGTAAATGTTTCTGAGAGACTAAGGCCAGTTTTCAAGAAACATCCTCACAAATCTATTGAGATTGATCCTTTGGGTGCATTTTCCCGTACCCTGTATGGCGTTCTCCATGTAGAAGACATTAGGGTTTATATACATGCAAACTTTGAGGACTTTGGAGACCTGAAATTGATGAAACTATACCGCAATCAGTTAAGTAGTGAGAACTTTGATCTGAAACCAGAGTTCCAGACCCTAAAAGATAAGCATTTTGTACATTGCATACATTTTCCGTCTTTTGGAGAGGACGAATAGGTCTGTATATCTTAAGCAAGATCCATGATAGCTTCATGTGGTTAATGAGGCCTTTCAAAATAACCAAAGATGCCATCAAAGTTGTAACTAGTTTGCACTCCATTGGTGGGTTGCCTGCTCTTAAGTCTGTGAAGAATCAAACAGTATCTGAAGCCATAGGTTCAAAATATGATAAGAGGGCAATGACCATTGATGACATCATTGATCCGGATGTCAAGTTTGCCTCAATTGTGATTGGATACAAGATTTACCATTCAAGTAGAGAAAACTCTGTATCTGGTACTGTCATCTACACTGCATACCAGATGCTAAGAGAGAATGCAGATTATGACCTGTGTGAACTCCTGTTGAATCAGTTGCTAGAGAACTTGCAAAAGATCAAGAAAGATAAAAAGAACTCTTTCAAATATGGTGATTTGGTGTTATGCTTGTTTTTCTACTTCATGAATGAGTTACCAGGCTCGAAAGGTTTGATCTGGGAAAATGACAAACTGGTTGCTATACAGATCAGGGATTACTTGTATGAACTTGGTGACACTCAAACCCAGAAGATAGCTCTCTGGGGTTACTTCAAAAACTTCCAGAGTATGATGCAAGAAAGAGAAAGAATTCCCAAAACAATAGTGGAGAAGTACAAAGACACAGTCTGCTTTATGGTAGATACTGATCAGTGCCTAATAGAGGCAGTTGAGCCAAGGATAGTATGGATATTGGCCCATGGGCTATGAGGTTGATGGAAACATATTGGAGACTCATATTCAACATTTACTGAGTCAACCCAAAGACCCCAAAGCAGAGAGGTTTGGCACTTTTGAATAATTAAACATAAAATTGCATGTTGAACTAAGAAGGCCTGAGATAAAAAGAAACGTGAGAAAAGAAGTTGAAGAACTGGCTGAGAAATTTGGCATCACCAGAGAAGTTGTTATTGCAAACAGAGAAAGAATAGAGAAAATTGAGAAAGAAAAAGAGGAAGCAAAGAAAGAATAGGTTCCAATAGAATCCTCCACCCAGACTAGAACTACCAAGAGTTCTGCCTTTGGGAGCTCTAAAGCTGCAAATCCGGAAGTCCATTCATCTGCAAAAGAAAAGAGAAAGAAATCCAAGGCCAAAAGAGCCTATGTGAGTCTCAAGGATGATGATGAGACTGAGTCAAATGTAGAGATTAGAGAATTGAAGAAAGCAAAAGTAAAATCCCCCAAGGTTGATGTGGAGCAGAAGTCAGCAGAGTATGTTGAGAAGCCTACTCTTTCTATCGATGATATCATCAAGGTAGTTACTATGGATGGGAACCTGTAGCCGATGACAGAGTTCTATGATGAATACAATGATGCTGACAAGAGAATTCTGGAGGAAGCTACTGTAAGGTATTTAAATATCTATAACAAAGCATTCATTGAACTAATTTCATTAATTCCAAAGAGCCTAGAAGATGTATTGGAGCAAGGAAAAGAGAATGCAAAGGCAAAAGACTTGGAGATTCGGGAGCAGATAGTGATACAACTATGCCCCTCTATCACTCCAAAACAAATGGACATGGTTTTTAAGGATTGTAAAGATGATTTCCGAAGCAAGTCCCAGATGAATAAACTTATGGTTGGAGAAACTGACCAAATAGCAAATGAAACAAAAGAAAATCTTCGAAATGCCTTGAAGAGATTTAATCTTCCCATTATAGAGGAAACAGATGAAGAGCCTTCTAACATGGATGTTGAAGGATTAAAGAAAAATGATGAGGAGTCATCTAAGGCATTAGACTCCTCTATTCTAGAAGAGGAAGGATAGGTAGAAGAAACAAATATCAATAAGCAAGTCAGTCTGGATGCCCCCAAAAGGAAGGAAGTAGAGTCAGCAAGAGACGTTGCAGAGACAGTACAAAATTTCCTAGACAAAGAAATAATGGAGTTGGATGAACCCGAGTTAATTCAAGGGCCACTAAACTTTGACTCTCTCTCTCCAATTCAGATAATGAAAGTAGCATCTTTTGCTCAGGCCAAAGCAAAAGAGAAACTTCTAAAATCACACATGGAGGATTGTGAGTTGTTGGAGATTGCATCTGGGATGCTGGAGAAGATTATGCCAACCTATCAAAAGGATCCTTCTGCCTCTCCATCTGGTGATCTAAAAAACTTAGTCAATTCTGTTAATACTCATTTTGAATCCTTAGAGAAATCAGCAAAAACTAAGGTCTGGAAGGAGTTCTTGGGAAAGAGATTTAGTGAAGTACAAGGGCAAATTACTAATGATAGAAGAACCTTAGGCATTGGCATAAAGAGCCTTGAAAATGATCTTAAGGATGGTGGGGATATATACAAATTTTGTTTAACTTGGCCCAAAGTGACAGAGGACATTGAGAAGAAAGTGAAAGAACAAGAAGGAAAACTGTCAAGTTTATCTCAGAATTTTGATCCCCTTACTACCTCTCTGGTGAATCATGAATGTCAAGCTATTTCTATAATAAATGAAATTAAAGAACTGGTTAAAGAGAAAAAGAACATAATGGATATAATGGGTGAGCTCAGAGGGATAATCATCCCTAAGTTAGAGACAATGCATGATGCCTTGACAGAGGCACAAAATACAATCCAGACCAGTGATCCAACAGACTTAAAGAGGGCAGAAGCATATGCATTTTTGTTAAGTGGACACATCTCCATTTTGGACAGAATGAAGAGGAGTTGGGCCATAGAAATCATACAGTTGAAGACAACCTTTGCGGATATACTTAAGTATATGTAAGTATAACATATGATTTGTATATACTTATGCGGCCATGTATATAATATTTTTTGCAAAATTTTGGTATGCGGATTCCACCCTTTGCCATTGATGTCAAAGGGGGAGTGAAAAGTAGTGAAAAATGAGGAATCTAGCAAAGGGGGAGCTCCAGTAAAATAGTGCAAGAGACAGAGCACAAGCAAAGGGGGAGTTATTGCGACACTTAGCCATTTTTCACTAAGTGTTGCCATCAATGCCAAAGGGGGAGATTGTTGGCAAGAGACACTTTGTGGCTTCATAAGTGTTGCCATTGATGGCAACAAAGTCTATCCCACACATCCATAGTACATAATATGCCTATCCCGAAAGTTAGATTGAAGATTGTTTTGGTCTGGTGAACAAGAACAGAGTATGTAACAAGGTCCGACAATCAGGTTCGAATCTCTCAAATGATGTAACTTAGTAAGTTGCAGACTTGGACAAGTCAAGAGGGGTATCATGACTATTGTATTCCACAGGTTTAGCCTCTGGTGACAAAGCATGAAAAGATACGAGCATCTGAGTGTTGGGTTCTAGTTAGGCAGAGCAGACAAAGGAAGAACTGACCGATAGAATATCAGACTTCAATCCGGATGTATAAAAGGTATTGATCAAGCAATTTGTGGCATTATATGACTTTGGCTGACATAGGTAATGATTTCTATGCCTAAGTTTTTGGTGTGCATCATCAATCAAGTATGGATTCAGCTGACTGAACAATAACCTGCAAATATCCTAAGTGTTCTTGTTGCTGACTAGAAAGTTGTGGGAAATCCTAGATGCGAATATATATACCCGATGGATTCAAGCTTGTGAGTGTGTCCAAGTGATAGTATGAATGATTAAGTGTGAAGAAAAGCAGAGACAAGTGCGAAGGCAGTAATTCAAGCCCAGAATGTGACAGGAAAGTAATATTGAGCAGAGGAAGAATGAAATGTGCCAGATCAGTATACTATGCCTAACCGGAACTAAATTCCTGCATGTATAGATGCTTTTCACCAATTCAAACACCTTGGTATCATTTGTAAGCATTTGTAGAATGTAAGTCTCTTGTAGGCAGTGGGCCTCTTGTGAGCAGTGTGCTCAGGCAGTGAGCCCTAATTGGCAAGTGCCAAATTTGTACTCTTATTCTTTTAACAGAGAATACAATATTGGGTTAGTCACCCCGTGGTTTTTTCCTTAACAGGGTTTCCACGTAAAAATCCTTGTGTTATGTGTTAATTTCTTTTTCAGTTCTTATGATTGCCTTATTTTGATATAAGAGTAAATGATAAGATAAGATAAGAAAAGAGAGTAAAAATAGAAAAGTTATAAGATAACTGATTCACCCCCCCCCCCTCTCAGTTATCTACATTGTTTCCAACACTAATATGTTTCTTCTTCTTCTAGGTTTTCTAGATCTTTCTTAGCAATTTTCACATCTCTTTCATTTTCATCTTCATCACTCACATCATAATTTCTAGGGTTTAGATCTCTTTTCCTATTCTCTTCTAAAATATAATTGGACTTTCATCACCCTCATCATTTCAAATATTTCCTCCATTCTTCCATTAATGTTAGAAACACCTTGAAGTCTTCGTGATCGTATATATCCCTAGGATCTAGTGCAAACTACATCAGTTCAATGATCGATCTACAATCACTCCTTGCAACTACCTCTCAATTGGTGATCTATTGTCAAGCTTCTTGTAGGTTACCTCAATTTGGAGATCTATTCACAAGTATAACTTTGGGATACGAACTCACTTCCCTATCCTTGGGATTCCAAACTTATGCTCTAATACCACTTGATGTAGTCATAGACAAAGGATCCAATGAAGGATTATCCAACCATGTAGTGAAATGAAACAACAAACAATCAACAAAATAAACTCAATGAAAATAACAAACAACAGTATGAACTTTATTGATTCTTGTTCAAGAATTACAATCTACCTCATTGTGCTTCCAACATGCTAGATCTCAACCATTTGATTACAAATATGCAAACTACAAAGTTTAGATGATATTACAATACATTTCCACATGCCGAGATTCAAATAGAATTATCTTCTCTACATCCTCTTCATCACAATCTAACTTCTAACTCTCTACTACCTCTAAATGGTTGTGAGCAATGTTTATATAGTAGCTTCATGCTTAAGGATTAATCATCATCAGTTGTCAGGTGGCGCAAAGCCCAATGCCTCATGAAATGTGAAGGTAGAATCTTCCAGATTGAATGTGGTGATGAAGGATAGGTAAAAATTGATGTGGGGCATGCCATAAGCACTCCTAGGTCCAATGTATTATGGAATGTGTTCATTTGCTTCCACAAACTTTAGAAAGTTGTTGCAAGCCATGAACATTAAATATGAGTGTAAGTTTATAAAGCCTGGTAAAGTTCAAAAACCAAGTTATACCTTTGCGGTCATTAAAAACTTATAAAAAGTGAATACGTCATTGAAGGATCATAGTATAACATATATTCGCAACTGTGAGGTGAGATATACATGTGTAGTGAAATGTGGTAGGATTTGCAGTGACTAACTAATGATTGAAAAGTTGGAAACAAACAAACAAAATGAAAGAAAATATCTTTGGTTGATGCAAGATCGCTCTTACACCTTGGGATGCTCCTACATTAGAGGGAGACAATTTGCTAACTTGAGCTTGTTGTGAAAGGATGCAGAAGTGTAGAATAAGCTTCCTACACTAATCTATGAGAGCAGGTATGTGCAAAAATCAAACTAATCATAAAGTTACAAGGAAATAAACACAAAAGCAATATACCCTAACACAATGATTTATGTGTGTTAAACCCTTTTAGGATAAAAAACCTAGGCTCTAATGCAAATCAATGTATTATTTAGTAAGCAAAGGTTACAATACACTTGTATAGTCTAATCCTTTATAGGACTAACACCAACCAAAGGTTTAGATTAATTCTGATCGCATAATGGTACCTACAAAAATCACTATCAAAACCTCCATCTCAAGCACCCAATAAACAAGAGAGGAAATACATGAAACCATCAAATTATGGTAATTAGGAAACCATAAGCTAAAAGCAATAACTAGTTCCAAATTTACACAAAGCTAAAAACAATCTGAAAAGGCAAAAAATAACCAGCATGTATTGATTAAAAGGTAAGGTTACAGCAAAGGAGGGTTCTGTTTGAAGCACAAAAAATAAGTCTCTAAGTCCAACCCTTATTACATTATTTTTTAGCTATATAGCATTCTATTACATTGACCCAAGTCACCTACTGCAATAAATGTGCCCCATGGGCCTGTCAGAAGATATTTCTACAAAGGAATGTTCATATACATCTATTCTACAAAACATAAACATAAAAAATATTTGTTGTATTGAAGACCAGCATCTGATTTATCCACTTGCATAATAAATGCACAACTACTTCCAGCTAGGAGTTGACTTGATCCTGCAATAATGGCGATTTAATTCTAACTTCTATCTTGCCTTATCGGCAAAATCTCTCCTTCACGAACTATGGGAGCCATCCTTTTAGTCTTCTCTCTTTCATCTCTTCTTCCTTTGGTCGGCGAAATATCACTTTCGCGAACTTGGCTTGTGTTCTCCTTTGTCTTTTCCTTTGCCTTAGTCTGCGAGTTTTTTGATCGACGAACTTGCCGATAACTTGTCCCTTTTTTTCTTCCTTTATCCCTCACCTTCTTCCTTTCCTAGTCGGTAATTTCGTCGAACTTAAAATTTGTCGATAAATGCTTCCTTTTCCCTTGCCTTTGCTTCTTTAAAGAAAACCTTCCCACTTTGGTTCCTTTAGTCGGTGATTTCGCCGATCAGCAAAATTGTTGATCGGTGAACTAAAGGTTCACCAAACTAAGAATTTGCCAACTAAAGCAAAAGACCAAGGCAAAAGAATTGGAAATTTTGGGTTTTTCAAAAGGGGTTTTCAGGTACTTATATTTAGGATTTTGGGAATCTTTCAAGGAAAAATACTTAGACCTGAAGAAGACAGGCATTTTAACCTGTTTTGACAAGATTTTCAATATTTTAAAGATGGACTATTTGACTCTAGGAAGGGGAAGATAGGTCAACATATACCTCCTCTTTCACTAGAGGGCCCCAAGCCTCCTTGACCCCACTTCTAAGCTAACAAGAGTGGGCTAAAATCCATTGAATTTACCAATGAGGGCACATTTGCAAACATTCTTCTCCTCATGATCCACTTTGTTATTGGAGTCAAATCCCACTTTAAGGGTGGAATCTACCTTTTTAACACAAGACCCCACCACATGAGTCATGACCACAGTCCTCATTGGTAGAGGTCAAAGGTAGTTGTGAGGCCCTAGCCGTCAATGTAACCCGTGAGAGCATATAGCCACAACCTAAAATGTTGGTAGGTTTTTTTTCCTAATTAGGGAATAGATTATCAAATTTGGTAGAAGATGAAGCACATGTCTTTAGAGCCAAGCCGCCACCACCCTTCAACATGCCTTACATAGAAATAGCCCCTAGAGAATGCTTTTGAAACATAGCATGGACAAAAAATGTATCATGACTATTTGAGGAAAAAACTAAAAACCTATCATCAATTTGAAACTGTGAGACAAAGAAAGGAGTGACATAAATCATTAGAGATTTTGAGAAAAACAAATTTTACAATTACATAATAAATATTAAAATAGAAATTTATACAAACAAATATATTATATAAAAAGTTTTTGAAATAAAAAATTACATCAAAAATTTTACTCATATTTTTTTAGGTGTAATAAAACATTCAATGTGATTCAAAATTAAGTACTAAATCTTCTACACAATTTTTCCCAATTTTTTTTACTCGATTAAATAGTGAAAACCTTAGATTCTTTTTATTATTTAAATACTTGTAATACTGACTGCGTGGCCAAAATAAGAACAATGGTTATTTTCACTTGCATAGTTAAAAATTTTGAGTATCCTTTTTGAAATTTTGAATTAGAGAGAAGACCAATGCCAGAGATTTTTTTGGGGTTTATCATAGACAAGTACACCATTTCCAACTGCCTATTAACTTCAAATTCCAAATGTCAAACTCATCGATGGGCTTAGACCCCCTCATAAAGTGGGACTATTTGTTTCACAATTAACAAAATCCATGTTCTTATGGGACTCGACTTTTTACCCTGTTCACAAGCGCTGGAGGCCTGCAAATGACTGTGTATACTAAACTTTTAAAAAACAATCAATTATAATGATTGTGCAGGTCAAATTTGTGTTTCTGAGTCTTCTTACATGTGAGCCAGCAAATGTAATGGGGAGTTTTGTTCTTCAAACACTTGACATGCCATTGAACCCAACAAATAGTCTTGGGTTTAAGAGCTTAGTAAGAACAAAATGAGACTACCTTAAAAAAAAAAGAGAGAGAAGAAAAGGAGCCTTTGTTTTTCTGACCACAAACCATGGAAGCTAGAGAATTAGAATTCAAACTTAGGAGTTCCTGTTTGCCCTACCACTGAGCTTCCACAATTTTTTTATAGAACTACAATGTAGAACCAACCCTCTATTTTGTTGTAGAATGTTTGAAGGAATCTTAATTGTATTTTCTGCAAGGTGTTGAACTATTTCTTGGTAGAACTATATAATGGTGCGCTTGTTAAGATTGAATCAGTTATTAAGTTCCATCTCAAAGCAGCAGGCCTTCTTTCTAAGGCCTTCTTCTAACATTCCAAAAAGGGAAGGGGATAGAGTACAACCATGTTTAGCTTCTATATTACAATGGGATGACACAAATGTGAAATTATCATGTCAGTCCGAAGATTTAAGTGACCTGTTGCAGAAATTGGAGAAGAGTGAAGATAACAACATTAACTGGGGCCGAGAAATTCATGGGTTGTGCATCAATGGCAAAGTGGACGATGCCTTTACTCTGCTGGATCGTCTCCGTCTGAAGGGCTATTGGCCGGACAGTCTGAATCTCAGCAGTCTAATTCATGGGCTATGCAATCAAGGTGAATACTTTTAATGGGCTATATCTGGCCAAAATTTACCAAGTTTAGATTCCCCAATTAGCAAAATTCATTGTTCACCAAGTTGTCATGTAAAATATGCCTAAAACTAGATCTGTCAATCTGTTTACATTTCAAAGATTTTGATAACCAATCAATACCACAAGTTTCCACCCCCTGAAATTAATCATGTACTTAATGCAGGTCGCTGGATCGAAGCCCACAACCGACTGTCATTGGCGTTAGAATCCAAATGGCCTGTTCCTGATGAAAGAACTTGCAATGTACTTATTGGAAGGCTGTGTGATGCAGACATGCCCACAGAAACTCTTCATATTATGGACCAGATGATTGCTGCTAAAGAAGGGTATGTTCCATCTATTGTGAATTATAACAAAATTGTTCATTGCTTTGGTACACAATGCAAATTCAATGATGCCCAGAAGGTTATTTTGACAATGAGGGACAGAGGATGTGTTCCGAATCAAGTTACATATACCACACTGGTCCATGGTTTGTGTAAAGTTGGAAGAGTTGAAGATGCACGCAAAGTGTTTGATGAAATGTCTCTAAGAAATTGCTCACCCAATGCACTTACTTATAGTGTTATAATTGGAGGCCTATACAAGCAAAAGAGAAATGTTGAGGGCAAGCAATTAATGTGCAAGCTATGGGACCAAATGGGTACGACTGACCCCAGTACTAATTTGGCAGCATACAGTAATTTGATTACTATCCTTTGCCGGGAAAGATTTTTTGTGGATGTTTTTGATCTCGTAGATGAAATGCCACAGGGGAATCATGTCCCTGGTGTTTTTGCTTGCAGTGTATTGGTTGATGCTCTCTGCAAGGCAGGTAATGTTAATGGGGCTGCTAGAGTGATATGTATTTTGAAGAAAAGGTGTTGTGTTCCTGATTCCATCTCGTACAGTGCGGTAATTCATGGACTGTGTAAGCAGGGGAATTTCATGAGGGCACATCAAGTTCTTGGAGAAGGAATTGAAATTGGATATGTTCCTTGTGAACCTACTTATAAAGTTCTAGTTGAGGGGTTTTGCAAGGCAAGGAAGTTGGAAAAGGCCAAGGAGCTTCTTAAATATATGTTACAAAAGAGCAACATGGAAAAATCTCGCATTTATAACATATTTCTACATGCTCTCTGTGCCACAAACAATCCTTCTGAACTCCTAAACACTATGCTCATCATGCTGCAGAGTGGCTGCGCAGCTGATGTATTTGCACTTAACACTGTCATCCATGGTTTGTGTAAGGCAGGCCGGGTTAATGAAGCGAAAAAGGTCTTAGATGATATGAAAATGGGCAATGTTTGCACTCCAGATGTCATTACATTCAGCACCGTGATTCGTGGCCTTTCAGACATGGGTCGTATAGATGAAGCACTAGAGATTCTACACGAGATGCCACAGAGAGGTTACAGTCCTAATGTCATAACTTACAATGCGGTTATCAGTGGACTTTGCAAAACTCAGAAAATTGACAAAGCCTTTTCAATCATAGATGAAATGAAATTCAATGGTTTGAGTGCTAACAATGTTACTTACACTGCTGTCATTGGCGGTCTTTGTGAAACGGGTCAGCTAGATAGAGCTCTTAACTTTTGGCATGATATTGTCAAGCCATCTAAAAATCATAATGATTTTATTTATACATCTCTGTTAAGAGGAATGTGCAAAGCTGGACTTTTTGTGGAAGCTTGTGACTTGTTACATGAAATGCTAAAGGATGGATTTGCTCCTGGTGTTGTGACCTTTAATGTTCTTATTGATGGTGCTTGTAAATTGGGTTTGAAAAGGGATGCATATACGATCTTGAATCAAATGAGAGAAAACAATTTGACTCCTGATGTAGTGACATGGAGAACACTAAACCAATTACATGATAGTCAAAGCAAGAAAAGCAAAGTTTCCAGGATGGAACAAGGAAAGTGTCCAGAGGAAAAAGGAGAGACTTTGGCAGAACTAGTTCGTAGAGTTTACAAGCTTCACTAGTGAGCATTGTAAATTTATAAAGCATTATTGTGTATAATAGACCCGAGTAAGTCTTAACTGAGCAAACGCATTTGTCATTCCTTCGAAATTGGACAAACAATCTCTACTTTTTCAATTTAAAATCTATTCACCTCTGTTGACTCCATTGAACTTTTAGAATCGATTTCCATAAGCTGTGGGGGCTCATTATTATAAGGGAAATGGTCATTTTTCTTCCTCTGATCATGGTTTCTTTCTTAGCCTCCTGATTCCTTAGTCACACAATGGTACAACATTTTCATAGCAATTGGTTTCTATCTATGTTTCTTGTTTATATTTCAGATGCAGATAGCCATCCTTTGCTCTTGAATTGTGATGCATATAAAGATTAAGAGGTCACAGAGCTGATGTCTTAAACTATAAGTTGATGTTTTCATATTCATAATATTAAAAAGGAAGAGTTCATGACCTGTAGCAATCTTCTATCGAGCCAAAACCAAAATTCAACGATGTCCCTATATGTAACCAAAAAATTAAAATGCATGGGTTAACATTTTTGGTCTGATGATGACTAAACACATGTATTAAGCCTTTATGGTGTAAAAAGTGACAGTTGACCCCATTACCTGGACAATCTCATCAATCAAACAATTCAAACCTCTCCTAACATGTTTTCTAGTCTATCTCAACCTTTTGATGCCTTGCCCTGCTTTTCAAAGCTTCTCTTTCTGATGTTCCCCTGATTTAGATGAAACTGTTAGTAGACCACAAGCGGCAGTCACAAATCTGCCTCAGGATTGCAAAACAACCACAACAATCTCATTACCACCCCAACGATCTTGTTACTCAGTAATCTCATGATCACCCCGACGATTTTTGCAATTGTCGTGACCTGAAAAAAAGTATTGCAATGGTTTTATTGGTTCACGATGATTATAAAACTGTCACCTGCTAAAAAGTGGCAATTTCACCTAATTTGACTAAACGAGTCACCCAAGTGCCAACAGTCATGTCATTTCACTTTGTTTTCCCAAAACTGGCCTGTTAACCTATATTTCGAACCTCCCTTCTCATTTTGAATAAGGAATCATAACTACTTCACACTAGAACAACATATACATAACAGGTTTTGACTTGCAATATGTGTAAAGAAAGAGAACGTTGTTGTAACTCTGTCACACCTCCGTTGCAACCATAGTCAACTGGTTTTCATCATTGCTTGTCATATCAATCATCTTTCCCTACCATTGCCTAGTCCTAGGAACTTCAAATGATCAATTGCTCAGAACAAATTTGAATCAAGGTTTCAACCTGAGGACGAAATTCAATAAATTCCTTCTCTAGACTCGCAACAATCTGTTACAGGTTTGGAGTTCTTTGTATTTTTGAAATGTTTGTTTGTTAAATTATTTAGATTAATATGTTACTTTGACTTTAGTGTGATTTGTTAGTTTTAGTGTAAGTTAGATTACCATTTTTTTATATTAGGGGTAAAGATGGGTTTTGAAAGAGCCCAAACCCTTTTACAAATGGGACTCAAAAGCACAACATATTCTGAGAATAGATCTTACACAAAACAGATTTCTATGAGAAGTGGAAAGCCACAGCAAAAGCTAATAGCAGAAACCAACACTAACAAGACAAAATAGCACAGAGACTGTGAAGAAGATTAGCTCGAAGCCATGAACTTAAGTTAGATTATATTAATGGTAATTTAATTAGATCTTTCATTTCCAGTTATTCTTATGAAGCAAGTCTTTATTAAATAGCAATTCAACAATCTCAATTAAAAACTTGTCAAGACAACTTAGCAAAAACTCAACAAACATCAAAATGCCTATTGCAATATATTGTTTAAGAAAATTGTAAACTTGAAACACAAAATGACATTTTTTTGCAAATCTACCAAAACTTGCAATTTTGTCAGAACTTTCAAAAGCTGGAACATTACTTATCAATCTCTGTCAACTTTGTAAAACTATCAACTTGCAACACAAAATTGAAAGGAAACATACGTCCGGAATACACTTCTTACACTAATCTATGAGAGAAGGTATGTGCAAAAACAATTAAAGCTTATAATTACAATTAAAAACAATACATAGACAATATACCATAACACAATGATTACATGAGAAAAGCCCTTACAATAGATCCACACTCCAAAGCATGAACCAATTGTATCATTAGCAACAAAGGTTACAATATAATATCTAGGGACATGTCCTTACAAGAGTATCACCAACATGTAGACATAGAGTAATTCCGACAACATAATAGTACTTGTAAAACTCATTATCCATGCTCCAATCCAAGTACCCAATAAATAGATGAAGCACGAACAAGAAACCACCAAATGGTTTTGGAAAACCATTTGCAAACCCACAAGAAGTATGACACCCAAATCCATGGCACAAATTACAATGCCCCCTTAGTCTTGGTCTTCCAGGCTATTTCTAGATTATTCTTTTACACCTTATCATACTGTCATAACTTGTCATATTTGACCACCCAACTTAGGTGCCCCAATTTGGCTCCATTATCTATTCAAAGATGTATGAAATGCATCAGAAACTATCATAATGTTGGTCAAGATTTCAATGTAACTCCCATATAATCATGCTCTTATGAATCATAATATCTATCATGGTAGAAAGCTTAAAATAGATGAGGGAATCTTTGATAAATATTATCATAATTCTCAAAGGTGGCATTCTCTTCTGCATACTGGTCCCACTGGACCTTGCATTGAGTAATTTCTTTATTACACAAGCGTAGCTTACGTATTTTAAGCACTTTGATGGGCTCGATCACTACCACCCCTGGGTCCTTCACTTGTATGGCATTCCAATCAAGAATGGGAACATGATTATCTCTTGCAATATATTTTTTCAAATAAGAAACATGGAAAACATTATGCATCATGGCAAGAGCTAGCGGTAGAGCAATCTTCTATGCAACTATGTTGAACTCCTCGAGAACTTTGAAGGGACCCACATACCTAGGAGCTAGTTTGGATGTCTTTCCAAACTTCATAGAACTCTTTTGTGGTTTGACTCTTAAGAGGACTTTCTTTCCTACTGAGAAATGTCTTGCGATGCGCTAAGCATCCGCATAACTTTTCTGCCTATCATTCGCTTCCACTAGTCTTTTCTTAATCAAATGGACTTGCTCTTCCATTTCTAATAACATTTCTGGACCAAGGCTAATCCTATCTTTTAGCTTATCCCAGCTTATAGGAGTTCGGCACTTTCTTCCATATAATGTTTCAAATGGAGCAATCTTAATAGCGGAATGATAGGAATTATTGTAGGCAAATTCCACAAGAGGAAGATAATCTTCCCACTTGTATTGTTGGTCCATGCAATACATCTTCAATAGATCTTCCAACACTTGGTTCACTCTTTCTGCCTAGCCATCTATTTTTGGATGATAGGTTGAGCTTATGTTTAGTTAAGTTCCAAGTGAGGAAAACAAGGTTTGCCAAAACCTTCATGTCATACGGGCATCCCTATCTGAGATAATCTTCTCAGGAATGCCGTATAATCTGAATACTTCTTGCACAAATTTGTGCGCTATGACTGGTACTCCATCTGTCAAATTCCTAGGTATGAAATGTGCTACCTTAGTGAGTCTATCCACCACTACCAGAAGAGCATTGTGTCTATTTCTAGATATAGGAAGTCCTTGTACAAAATCCATGCTAATGATTTGTCATTTCCATTCTAGAATCTCATGAAGGTAAATAAGTCCTACCGGGTGATGGTGTTTTGCCTTCACCCTCTGGCATTTTAGACATCTAGCTACAAACCTTGCAACATCCCTCTTCATTCCTTTCCAGAAATATAATGGTTTTACATCAACTAGCAATTTCATCACTCCAGGATGTCCTGAATAGGATGTGGAATGAACCTCCTTCCACACAATATTCCTCAACTCCTCAGAGTTTGAAACGTATATTCTTTCTTTAAACCTTAATAATCCATTTGATTCAAAATGGAATCCATCATATCTAGGATCATGAGGATTGTCTATAAGAGCTTGTTTTACCTGCTCATAGAATTCATCTCCCTTGGACTTTTGTAACACCTGATTCCTAAAATCAAAATGTATGGAGATCATCGAGGAGATATGTCTTCTCCTACTTAAGGCATCCACCACTCGGTTTTATTTGCCCTGTATGTATTTAATCTCAAAATCGTAATCATATATCAACTCTAACCACCTTCTCTGGTGAGCATTCAGATGTGTTTGAGTAAACAAATATTTGAGCCCTTGATGGTCTGTTTTTAATTTAAAAGTTTTCCCAAGTAAATAATGTCTCCACATTTGTAGTGCATGAACCATTGTTGCAACTCAAGATCGTGAGGAGCATAATTCTGCTCATATGATTTCAATTTTTTGGATTCATAAGCAATAACTTGCCCATCCTAGACAAGTACACCACCTAATCCTTCTCCTGAGGCATCGATGATGACTACAAAATGACCATCCAGGTCAGGTACCTTTAAAATAGGTGTCGTATTCAACTTTTCTTTTAGTTGGTCGAATGCCTCGTGGCATTTCTCTGACCAATCAAATCTTTTGCCTTTCCTTTGTAGAGAAGTAGTAGGATAGGCAATTTTTTAAAAATTAGCCACAAATTTTCTGTAATATCCCACTAGACCAATGAAATTATGGACTTCATGCACATTTTGGTGCTGGCCATTCCAAAATGGCTCTGATCTCTGTTGGATTCACAACAATTCCCTTAGCTGAAATTATATGACCCAGATATTGTACTTTCTTTTGAAAGAAAGTACACTTTGAGAGCTTGGCATATAGTTTATGCTCTCTTAATCTCTGGAGAACAATCTGTAGATGTTGGAGGTGTTCCTCCTCATTTTTGGAGTAAATCAAAATATCATAAGAAAACAAGGACAAACTTGTCCAAACAATCTCTGAACACATTGTTCATTAAGTTCATGAATGTTGCAGGTGCATTCGTTAATCCAAAGGGTAGGATAGTGAACTCATAGTGCCCATACCTCATTCTAAATATTGTCTTATGAATATCCTCATCTTTTAGCCTCAATTGATGGTATCTTGATCAAAGATCAATCTTTGAAAACACGGTTGCTCCTCACATTTGATCAAAAAGATCATCAATACGGAGCAATGGATACTTGTTCTTTATCGTTGTCTTATTTAGCATATGATAATTTATACATAGGCACAGTGTGCCATCTTTCAAGAAATCACGAGTGTTCCCCAGGGTGAAACACTGGGTCTTATCAATCCCTTTTCTAGCAATTCTTGCAACTGAGCCTTTAGCTCCATCAACTCTGTTGTGGTCATCCGATAAAGAGCTTTAGATATAGGTTCCGATCCTGGAATTATATCTATTGAAAAATCAAAATCTCTTTTAGGAGGTAATCCATGTAATTTATCTAGGAATACATCCTCAAAATCTCGAAGAAAGGGGTACCTATCCATATCTGATCTCTCTTGATCTATGGATTCCCTTTCTTCAACTCCTTGGAGTTTCTGAGATTCATAATACATCAAATCATCTTGGAAAATAGATTCTTTGTGACTATTTATTTTCTCTATTTTAACATAAAAGAGTTGACATCCTTTTCTCTGGGCTCTTTTCATCTGTAGGGCAAATATTTGCCTCAGTTTAACCTCTCTACCAGTGCCTTGTAGAAAAACTTTATTCCCAAGGTCATCTAGGCATTCTATTGTTTTAACAAAACAATCTACCTTAGCCTTTTGCCTCCATAACCAATTTATTCCAAGGATGACATCATATGAGCCTAATGGGGCTACATAAAGCTTCACTTCAGTGGAAAACCTCGGGAGTTCAACCTTGGCCTCAAACAAACATTGCTCTACCTGAGCCCTGGTCTGGATAGCATATTCAACTGACCAAGTATTTACCATGTAACCAGCTTTTCTAGAAATCTTATTTAAAACTTTTGGAGAAATAAAACGTTCTGTAGCACTAGTATCTATCACAACTGAAATTGGAATACCAGATAAAATTATACATGTGGTTTCAATTGGAGTAATTTGATACTTCACTTGCCGGTTATCCAAGGCTGCATGTATTCATTGTTGGAAAGCTGCCTGTTGCAAGGGTAAAGGATTTCCTCACGGCTGAGTCCCTTGTGTTTTATTGGGACACTGATTGGCATAATGGTCATCGCCACATGAAAAACACCCTCCCGCGGGTCCGCACCTTTCATAAGGCTTTCTTGAATTATCTCCATTTTTCTTGGAGTTACTATTGTTTTTCTTATCGCCCTTAGATTCATTCTGATTATCCTTGAATCCTTTGTCACCTTTCTTTTTGAAATTCTGCTTATTGCCCTTTTTCTTAAATGACTAGGAGGATTGTGACCAACTGAACTTTTTACGGTTCTTTTCCCTGTATGCATATATGGATTTCAACTTTTGTTCATGTTTAATAGCTTTCTCGTAAACTTGGTCCATTGTAGTGGGACTGTGGACATCAACTTCACCTCCAATTTAGGCATTTAATGAACTTTTGGATGCAAAATCTCTCATCCTGCTGATATTGGGGAACATATTTAAGGAGATGAGTGAATTTCACCAAGTACTCATTCACAGATGAGTCACTTTGTCTCAGATTTTGAGAATCTATAAGCTTCTGATCGAAATATAGTTGTGGCAACCATCTTTGTGTGAAAAGTTCCACAAACCTTTCCCAGGTTAGACTCAAGGAGCTCAATCTTAGCTCCATCTTCTTGTTCATCCACCAGGTGGATGCTTCACCTACCAATTGGTATGCTCCCCATACCACTTTGGTTATTTCAGAATAGTTTCTTATTTCAAAGTATTTCTCCATTTTTGTAAGCCATGCCTCCGTGGCATCTCCGCTCATAGTCCCATCAAATTTGGGAGGTGTAACATTTTTCATATCTCTGGATAACTCTAGGGCCAATTGGCTCCTTTTATCCTCATCTTGTCTCATTTCTGAGTTATTCTCTCCACGCCCACTCTAGGTGGTGTTTTCATGACGTTCCTCATCTTCACCCTCATGGAAGGCTTCCTGCCTAGGTCCATTCTGACCCCTGACCTCCTGCTCTAAATTTTCAATTCTTGCCCTCATTTCATGGAGCATAGCAAGGATGTAGTCAAGTTTTGAATCGGAGTAGCCAAAAGGTTGCCCTTCCTCTTGGCTACCCCCAGTGTTGGTTCCTGTCTGAACCATGCTACAATCTACTTCTCCTGAAGTTTGCAAGTTAAGCATTCAATTAGTTTTTTCATACTATTGAATCCATTCATAACATAAGTCCATTCTCATTTATGCAATCTTAAACAAGAAAGGAAAGCTTTTCCAGATTTTCAAAATTGCATTATAGTATCCATGGATCACCTAATATCCATCATTTATTACAAATTTTTACATCTTGCAACTGCAAGTCACTTTCAGAAAGGGAAACCTTCCCACATTCATCCTCATCCTTGAGGTTTACCAAATCAGACTTGGGAGATGGATGTACTCGCAAGTACTCATCCATGACCTCCCGAGTGATAATAGGAGCATTAGGACCACTTCCAAATGGTAAGTCCTTAGGTGCAGAGGGTTTAACTGATTCATTTTCAGATGTAGGAACAATAGCCTTAACTGCTTTGTCCTTATTTTCCTTCTGCTTGATACTTCTAATAGCATCAGCGAAGGTTTCAGTATCAGTTAACCATGCATCTTCCAGGTAATCAGTTTGGCTTAGGCTTTTCATTCTTGAGGCTCACTCCCTCATAGCCTTTAGGTAACGTCTATTTCTCGTTACCTTCTTCCTTCGGGTCGTTCTTGTTCTTACCATTCTAGCAAAAGAACATCCAAACATTAGCAACTATTAATGTCTGAGGAAGATTTCATGCAGTGAGCTCATAGGTCAATGTATTGACCTTGGTAGCTCTGATACCATATGTAATATGTCATCTCATATTACCCGGATTTGCATTCCCAATTTACTATCAAGTAAATAATCATGATCATCATAAACATTTGTTTAATAAACAATAATCATTACATAAAAAGCATATCTTTTTTTTTTCAATATTTTCAAACTAAAAATTATAACATATTCAAAGTTAGCATGTTAGTGAATCCCTTAACTTTACAGTCACAATATTTTGCTCATGGCAATAAAGATAAATTTACATAGAATTTGACTGTCAAGTCCTATAAATTGAATATACTGCATCTAGAGTTTTGATATTTGTCTTCATAAGTCTTGGCTTGTCATCTTCTTGGGAAGGAGAGCATCACCCAAGTGCTTTTCCTCCAACCACAGACCGACGATCCCCTGCACACCTTTCCTTCCTGGAAGTGGCCCTACCCTTTACGAAGGGAATAGATATAAAGAACCAATAGGTTTTCCATCTAAGTTTCTAGTGTTGTGTCATACATAACCCATCACAATCATACAACTATAGATCCCCTCTAACTATGTATGACACTACTGGATGGTTATGCTATCTAGATCACAGTGAACCGACTAATGCATGCAAAGACGGATGCATTACTTTGGCCAAAGATTTAATATAAATAGATGTTTCACAATTAATGTAATCAATTGTTCACACACTTCTAACTCGACTTAGAAGCTATCTCATCCTACAGTGATTATAGTTTGACCTATTCCGATCATGGGATAACTTAATTAAACTTCCCATTTAGTCCATCTCACTTGGACTTCTAACTCCAATTCCTAGAGTGCATTCCAAAAGTTTTCTTGTTGCATCTGCAAAATGGAACCTTGACTCCATGTCACTCTATTCGTAATTTCAATAATTTAAATGTTCTCGGTTTTCAATAATCAGGACCAATTTTGGTCGATAACTTCATAAGATCAGTTAAGGTGTTTGATCTGATTCTAGGATTTTCATCTAATCATCATCGACTATAAACATACCCTGTTTAAGTCGATAGTATAAAGTAAATTGATAGCATAAAATAAAAGAAAATTTACATTCATTCCACATGATTGGGATACAATTAAAACCTATCTTCTTTAATCCCATCGTATAAGTAATAACATATGTTCATTTATTTATCTCAGGATAAGAAGAATACCATTTTCCATAATAGTAGACTCTTAGTCTATTTAAGACTTAAAAGGTTCAAACACCTTCTACTCCAATTAGAGTATTAATAACATCAAGAAGAAAGAAATTAATCATAAATGATTACATAGCAATCAAGCTCTCCCTCTCATTTTCTATTCATAAATAATCTAGAGTTATTCATGTTTTCACTTTCCCTTGTGCTCGAGGTACTATATGCACTCAAAGTACAACAACAATATTACTATCATTTCGGTATTCCTCATGCAGAGTAAAGAAGCTTACAGCTCTAATGATAAGTTACTAAGCCAAAAGGCACATAAAGATAATGGTTTCAAGTCGAACCCTGTTAAATTTCCACATCTCCATTTCTAAGGTCTCGTTGTCACAGTCAACTAGTACTACTATAGTTATTCAAACTACTGCTAAAATACAGTATAACATGGGTTCATAACACAATATCTCTCATCTCTGAGATACCATCTTTATCAGTGATCATTCTATACAAAGTAATTATTATTTAGAAAAGCTTGGTTCTTCAAATTACATGGCTTCCTGCTAGTTTCGAACCATAAAGCAATCTTCATATTAATGAGGCAGTATGGATAATGTCTATCCACGGTTTTAATGTATAACAGGTGCACTTCGGCACAAAGATAATAACAGATACGTCAACAGTGATGCCACAGTCTCATACTTAATAACATGTAGAGACAGAAATGTCTATATCACGTCGGCCTTAATACATAGGCCTAGTTTCATATTTCATAGAAGCATTTGAAGAATAATGATTTCAAGCTATAACTGGGTTATTATAGCTTCTCATTATTATCGGCCTAAAACAGGTGCCAACCCAAATATTTCAAGCAATATACAGTTGGTTGCATTAAAGCAGTATAAGCTTTACTTGTATTCATCGAGTCACCGACTCCAAATGAAGTCTTCTGTAAGAAGTTCTTCCTTATTCTTATAGTCTTTAACTCTATTTCATTCCCAGTGTTCTTAGAGATCCTTCCGAGAGTTCTTTTCCCTTTCGAATCCAACAGAAAACATAATAACTTCCCCCGTCTCCTCATTCACAGGGATAACAAAGATAAAAACCAATTTCCACTGAATCTCGGTGCATGTTGGATTGTGGGCCTGTGGATAACAAGGCTCACGTCCATCATAAGCTGCACTTTCTCCACGATCTATGGGGAGTGGAGTCATGCCAAACTACTTAAAAGAACTGATCTCCACATAAGAGGCTTATCAAAGCATGATAAGGATTCAAGACTATATCATACGATTATTGCTTATGTATCACATAAGTAATAATATACAAAAATGATGATATGTTAAACTATTAGACACCATGAAAAATATCATCACAATTATGGTGCTAACAATAATCATGCAATAGAATACGAATATGGGGTTGAGGTTTTCTTCCTCCCCCTTCGTAATCTAAAACTAACATTAATAAAATTGGTTTGATACTTACAATTAATAATATATACATATCTCTTGGGAATCTCCTACAAAAGACAATGATTAAACTCTAATCATTAATAATGTTCTCTGAACATTATTCAACCAAATCAACGTAGATAACATCGAAAAACCCTTAATGACAAATCGATACTAGTTGAATAAAGATCGACTGAACAAGGGAAGTTAACCGATACATACCCCATCTCGAATGTTCACGTAGTGTACAACTTTGAAACTCAAATGGCAAACCTGACTTTTCCAAGACATCTATCCCCTTCTCTCTGGTGATCTTTTTCCTGGTTACACTCATAGCCATTCAAACTATGATCAGTGCATCATCAACAAATCATTATACATCATGCTTAAATAATTTCAATAACATATAATCTCATTTATAATTTTGAGCATTACTCATAATTCATATAATCAATTATTTATCCTGACATTTTCCTAAACGTCAAATCATTAATCTATGATTACTTATCCATTTAATCACATGATAGCAAAAGTTAAACATAGTCAAAGTTTGGAGGTGTAACACTAAAATTTCCTTCTCCATACCTTTTTAGATCCTTCCTTTTGTTTATTCATGGCTTCCACTTTCTTGTTCTTCTTAGGGTATTCCACAAAATCACTTCTACACAATCATGCCATATACCCATAATTGTTGCATTTGTATCATGTAGCATTGTAATCCACCAAATGACCAGAAGAATTATAGCTTCTTATTGAAGACTCATAAGCATCTTTGCTCCATCCATCATTTCTTCCTTGTGTTTTATAACTTCTTGCCTTATGACCAAGATGGTTGCATTTATAACATATGATGTCCTTTCTATTTGGCAACCCATAAGAACCCCTATTCTTGATCCAACGAAATTTTCTTGCATGTGTCTAACAATCTACCGCTTTATGACCAAAGTTATTACATGAATAGCAATAACCATAGAATGAATGTTGAGACTTGTTCATTTGTGCTTGCCTTGGATGGAATGATTTTCTTAATGTAATTTTATCCATGTTGTCTTTGTGAGGAACATCGATCTCCTATGGGGTATTACGTCCCTTCTTCTTGTAGCTATCATTCTTGAGAGTATAGCGTTTTAGTTTTTCCTCATTTCCCTTCTTTGGTAGCTCATTGGAAACTTGATCTTACTTTGCATCATAACCAAGACCTGTTTTTATAAATGGTGATCTTTGGGAAGTGATAATATTATCCAAGATCTCAGTACTTTTATCAACCTTGAGGCTACTGTATGGCTTGGTAGTTGTTTTCTCTAATTCTTTCCTCTAGTGACCAATTTTGGACTCATACATCTCACAATCTTCTTCTTTTATCCTCAATTGACTTCTTACTTCTTCCTCGATCCTTTTTGCTTCTTCAATCATCCTTTCTGCTTCTCCAAGGGCTTGTGATACTTTTGCCTTGGATTCACTTTCTTCTTGAACTTTTGACTTTAGACACGCATATCTTCTTTTAAGTGAATGAATCTCATCATACACAAGGTGAAGTTCTTCCTCAAGATCCACTTCTTCATCATCCTCATTCTTCTTGTCTTTATCGCCTTTTGCTTCCATCGCCATGAAAAGTATTTATTTTCTTGAATCTTTCACTTCTTTTATTTCGTCTTCGCTTTTAACCTACACACATTCAAAAACACAATAATCAGTTTTAGCATAACTAAAAATTTTATAGTTACATTTGTATATGTCAGATTCTTCTTTGAGCTTTTTATCAACATGGGCTTCCTTTGAATCATCGATGGAGCTATCGCTTGATTCATGCTTTGGATTCTTCATCTCCTTTGATGCCTTTAACGTTGCCTCTCTTTTAGATGACTTCTCTAACTCCATTTCTTCTTTTAAAAACATTTCAGCATTCTCTTTTCCTTTTAACTTTTCTTTTCTTTCATTCACAAGGTAATCTCCATTTGTCATAACATCATTCCTTGTTTCTATTGCCATGTTTATTCGAAGTGCCACCTCATCATTTTCATTTGGTTCTCTCTCATCATTCGTATTTTGTTTTATTGGTGAATGTTGATCAATATTTTGCTTAGAATTTCTTTTTCCCTTGTTTCCTTTTCTTTTTCCCATATGTGCTCTTAAGATCTACCTTCTAGCTGTTAGGCTATCTCTAAAGGAACTCGCTTTGATACCAATTGATGAGCACATGGTTATACTGAGAAAGGGGGTGAATCAATATAATACAAACTTTTACTTTTCCAAACTCAATCAATCACATCAACTACACATATGTAAGATCTAGCAATTAAGAACACAATGAGAATACACGATTTACGTGGAAACCCTTTTGGGAGAAAACCACAACACTATATATATATATATATATATATATATATATATATATATATATATATATATATATATATATATATATATATATTCTTTCTTCTTCTTATAGGCTCCAACCTACTAGAGACTCCAATCTCCACTTAACATAATTATAGGCCCCAACCTATTGGAGGCTTCAATCCCCACACAAATTGAGCTCCAACCTAGCAAGAGGCTCCAACCTCTATTTGATAGGCTCTAACCCCCACACAAACTGAGCTTCAACCCAACAAGAGGATCCAACCTCTATTTGATAAGCTCAAACCTATTAATCCTTCAATGGTTGATCTTGTTCTCTTTAACTCACAATCTAATTACAACTCACACAATATCTTTCTTCAAAATTTGATCACTATCCACATAATAACCTTCTTCCAAATCTGATCACAATCCACACAATAACCTTCTCTCACAAATCTGATCACTATTTCTAATTCTGTATGATGTAAGTCTTTGCATTTCAAATCGGGTTCACACACACAAATACTTTCTCCTCTCACAATTCTGCTCACACACTTTCTTTCCTCACAAAACCGATCTAACCCATGCACAACTTTACATAAAATTAATCATAACATGGCAATATCTTTCTCTTAATTCTTACACAAATCCTTCATTCATGTAATTTGCTCATATTCTCTACGTTTAATCACACATTCTTTCTCTTAGAACAAATCAGAATTACACTTCATTTTCTGCCCCTTTCTCTTTTCTCAAATTTGTTTTAATACTCAGAAATATATCATTGATTGCTTGCTTACATGTCACCTTTCACTCTCCTTTTATAGCACCTCAAGAGAGGCAATCCATATGAATGGTTGTGTCTTTTTCTAAAAAGACAATATTTAATTAGAATGACACCTCTTCACAACCAAGCACTGCCCTTTGTTAATAGTCTTTACACAAAAATGGATCGATGTATTTTTGTTTATAAACTCCCACTCAAACAAATCGCAACCCTTCTATTTTTTCAAACTTGCATTAATACCTTGCTTTTCATAACAGATCGCACAACTTAGTAGATGTTTTTGATTAATATAAGCGGCAATACTAAGGTGCCGAACCCATTACAAAATAGCCCATCGGGAGTGTTGGTACCCACCTAGGGTTAGGGTTTTTAGTCGAGTCTGTAAAACTGCCTTAGGTTTTATTTCCCCTCGGCCTCCTGCTTTATATCTTCTATTTTGTCGTTGACCTCCTCTAGCGGGTTCCCGGTCGCTTAAGTTGTATTTTCATGCCTTAGCACTCGTAGGTTGACCGGCCCCTTTGCATTTGCATTACCGCTTCCTCCCGTCGCGCTAAAAAGAAACAAAGAATGCTAAGTCCAAAAACCCTTTATGCGATGGTGAAATCTATTATATGTATCATTGTATGTATGTTGGGCTTGTATGTGATATTCAGGTGCATTTCCGGAGGTAAAAAAGATGGATGTACATGGTAGATTCCTGGAATATTTCATGCTTGTATGTAAGGGTTTGCATGTATATTATGTTGTATATTCGATATACAACGATGAGATACAAAGGCAGACATGCAAAGGTTTTATCGGTGTGACACAGTGCATCGGCGGCCCAATTCGTGTTCTCGCTGATGGGCTGATGCATATACAAGGCAGAAGATACAAATGCATATCGGCGAGACAAGCTTCATCGGCAACTAAGTCCAAGGTTTCTCCGATGGCCGATGAGGATACAAAAGACACATGCAAGGCAAGAATCAAAGGGTGGGGTCCATCAATTGTATATATGTTCGATTGTATGTTTGCATATGCAATCGCACATACAAGGGCATATGCTTTCTTGATATACAAGGCCCGGACCCAAAAAGGTATGCAGTTTAGTTGATAAAGGCCAACATGTTTGTATGCATCTTTTGCTTGTACATTCGCATTGTATGTTTACACATACAAAGGGGAGATACAAAGAAATTTGCAAAGCGGAAGCAGTCAACGTCAACGGTCTTCAAAAGCATGGTGGGCCCGCACAGTTGTATGTCCCACGATTGTATGCATGCACATATACAATGCAAGATACAAAGAGCACATATACAATCCGGACGTGAAAAAAGAATATGTTGTAGCGGATAGGTGGTTGGGGTCCGCGGGTTGTATGTTGCACATTGTATGTGCGATATACAAGAGGGTGTTAGATACAAAGCCTGAACCCGATAGTGATTGCATTTTGTTTTATAAAGATTTGGGGTCCGTCTTTGTATGCAGGTGATAGTATGTATATACAGTCTCATATGTGCAACCACAAGCAAAAGTGGATACAATGGTTCGTCGGCAAGACAATGCCTGTCGGCAGACACTTCCAGGGTCTTTCCGACGGCCGATGAACATGCAAATACACAGCGATGGTGATCCAATGGCAGGCTGCCACGTGTCCAAATGCAAATGTATGTATATGCAGTTGCATATACGAAGATTTGAATGTGTAATGGGCGAAAAGCTAAAAAGTGTTTTTACGTTGCGAAGGGTGAAAAGAGCAAAAACTGTCTGCATGGCGCGTTTCCATTGGTCGGGGACCAGTCAGCGCGATTTGAAGCCGCAGATCTCGGCAAGAAAGGGGAAATCGACGGCCCATTTCAAATTTTCAAAAAAGGAGGGATTTCTTTGTATCTGCAGCCGCATTTCAGGCGGGAAGAATTGCAAAGCACGCAGCCGTTGTATTTCCAGAAGCCGCGGGTAGGTTGGCCATTAATGGTAAAATTTACAGAGGCATGGTCTTGATTGGCAGGTCAACTACCTGATTAAGGGTGAGAATCTTCAGTCGGCGGCTCACATCTCGAACCTACCTGCCCTTTCCTCTTCTCATGGCTGCATTGAATGTTTGTGGCACCATTCTGAAGGTGCATTGTATCTAGCGACATTTTGAAAAGACAATGTAATTAATTGCTGAGTACACATTCTGAGTATATGAGAACTGTGTTACTCATTTTTTTTCGGTGGTTGAAGACTTGACAAAATTTTGGTGGAGTAATAAGATACAGCTTGGTTGGTGGCTCTATTTTGGTATCTTGTGAGTTTATGAATCATATGTAGAATGTTTTATGCATAGTTTTGCTGGTTTCATGTTGTTTTTATATGAGAGATGCATCGTTGCATGTGTTTAGTTATTTGTCTCCAAGTTGTGGGCATCTTTTCTTTTGAATCTAAATAGCTAAGGGTTATTTGGGATTCAAGAACATGGATTTTCTGTGTTGAATGTCTAATCTCTTACCTTTGTTCAAGGAACAAATTAAATATTTTAGGTTAAGCATTGGGAAAAGTATGCTGCAACAGGGATATCATCAAGTATGAATGACTAAATACTCAGTCTTGAGAAGTATCTGTAAGGCAGACACTAAAAAATCCCCTTGAAACCCAGTTATTGATTCAAATTTATGGTAATCATTCATATGTGTATGTCTATTGACTCCGAGGCCTGAGATAGGCACCAGTCTGGTCTTGTATTGAGGTTACAACCCAAGGTCCCAGTTTTGCATCCAAATACAAAATACAAATTCAAACTTCAAATTTAAACCTTTAGGACATTAGAAGTAGTGTTAGGACCAAAATCCTCTATCTCACAACTGAACATAGGCCCAAAGCTAGCCCCTTTGCACTTATTTTACAGTTTTGGTCTGCATAAGAGAGGATTTATATGCTTTGTGTCAACATCCCACTAAGTTCATGTGTATATTTTATGGATGTTGAATAGGGAATACCCCCCTTGGTTCTGCAAAGCCTAAAGAAGAAGAGGAGATATTTATAGGGTCTATCTCCTGTACTGTTGGCCCCTGGCCCAGAAATCCTGTTGATCAATGATGGCTACCTTGTAGGGATAACTAGGAAGCATCCAGTTTGGGAAAAAACTCCAACAAGGCGCACAAAAAAGTCAATAGAGAAACGACCAGAAACATAGCAGAAAACCAACAAAACACAGAAACAACAGACTGACACCAAACAAACAACAAACAAACCACAAAAAAATAACAACGAAGAAATACCTAGGGCTAACCAAACAGCTGGTCCCAGTCCTCGGTTAGGAACTGATACAGTTCCTAATAATCCTTCATTTTCTTGTTATCGATGCCATGTTTGTTGAGCTCCAAGTCCTGAAGGACCGCCAACGTAGTAGCCGACCTGTGCATGACTTTCGCCATGAACCTAGCCAGAATTTTGAAATTCCTCTCCAAGTCTGTAACCCTATTGTTCAGGTCCTCAATAGCCTTGCCCTTCTTGGTCTTCCTGCCATCCTTTTTTATTTTTGTAAGTGTCCTCATTTAGTTTAGAGGAGTTCTCTGTCTCCAAATTCTGGACATTCAGTTTCAAGAAATTGCTACGACCATTATCCTCAACTTCCACACCCGTAGTCTCATCCATTTTCCCAGCATTAACCTCACCTTCCATGTAACAACCAAATTCTCCAACAAGACTAAAATCATATATTAACCATGAGATAAAAACACATAAGGTGAAAAAGATTGTACTTCTTTTTTTTATTTGAAATAATATCAAGGAATACATGCATCAAATAATCATAATTTCTTTTCCGAAATCGACAACATGTGACAAACTATAATATTATCATTTTGTCTTTTCAATTACAATAAATTGAAATAGATAAAGGTTTACATAGTTTAAGTAACACAAGTCACATATCCAATGGATATGTTGCATCTGGAATTTTGGCATCCTTATTGCAAGCCTTGGCATGTCTTCTGCGAGAGAGAGAGAGAAAGCATCTTCTGAGTGTTTTTCCTCCAACCATAGACCGGCGGTCTCCCACACATCTTCCAACTGGAAGTGGCCCTACCCTTCATGAAGAGTATAGACATAAGGTGACCAGCGGTAATTTGTCATCTGAGTACTGGTGTTGTATCCTACATAACACTATCGATCATACAACCCTAGATACCCTCTAGCTAAGTATGATCATTCCAATAGGTTATACAATCTAGATACAGTGAACCGACAATGCACACAGAGACATATGCATTACTTTGGCCAAAGATTCAATATAAATAGACGTTCATAATGAACGTAGTCATAATGTTCACCCACCCCAACTCGACTTAGATACTATTGCATCCTGCATTTAGACTTGATCAACTAGGTTTAACTATAGAGTTTTATTTAACTCAAATCTAGTCGTCTTGACTTAGATAGATTCTCAAGACATTATCATTACTCCATAAACCTTATGGTATGAATATCTACTCATAGGTACCTCTTTTCTTCCTTGAAAAATCTGAGGTCTAAAATTTTTCAACCCTTATAACTTAAGTCGACTTGAAATTCAGTCAAATACGTTTTTATACCAAGAATAACATTAACATTTAGGAGGTATTTCCTTTTTGTCAAGTAAACAACAAACAATCTTAAATAAGGTACTCGTCTCTTCATTGTCGATCTATTAAGACAAGACGTAACCATAAAGGTATATTAAATATTATTAACCCAACTAGGTCTAAACTGAGGTTTAGTCTTCCCTTTTCCATAATAAAGGAATAACAAACATTCTATTCGAAAGGGGTTTTAAGTAATCGATTATCCCCTAGTCTTCTTTCGACTAAAACAAAAAGTCATTTCAAACTTTCTAAACCAAACCATTTCTCATTTACAAGGAAACCTTCGAGCTAACCAAAAGGTTCCAATCAAGTTTATACATCGACTATGATCGATTTAATACCAAAAGGTGGATAAGTTTAATATTTCAAGTTTGTTATCCATTATTAATCAATGTCGAAAGGTTACTCTTTCAACCATATTCTATGTAATCAATGAACCTTGCTATCTATTTTGAGCAATTCAAGGAAACTATATTATAAGTCCTTAACCTTGACAATTGTTTAAACAATGTCTTATGCACTAACTTCTGTTGAGCATAGGTTTATTTACCCTATTCCAACTCAATGGGATAACAAACATACTTATTCTTGAAAGTAAGAATATTGTAAGAAAAAGGTTAACCTCTTAGTCTTCTTCTAACTACGAGGTCGTTTTAAGTTTCTCCACCCTTAACTAATTTCAAATATGATTAAACCTCAGTTATAGGTAAACTAAAGGTTCTCAACAAGTTTGAACTTTGACTAAGTTCGAATTGTTTCCCAAGGATGTAAAAAGACTTATCAAGTTGCTATTACTATAAGTTTTAAGGTCTAATGTTCCTCTATTCAAGTATATAAATACATGTATATCTATATATCCAATGTCATCATTGGAACAGTGTTATTTATTATCTTTGAGCATCTAAAAGACTATAATAAAGTTCTACTAGTCTTGACTGCATTATTCAACATATGTTTACTCGAAACTACGAGAAAACTATATCATATATCGAGTATAAATAATAATGTGGTTCTATAAAAACACACGGATACATTATCATAGTACCCTATGACTTGCAAACCCTGTGTTATTTTGCTTGTCCTGTTCCACATTGAATCCTACAGCATACAAAAACATACTGATATATATATACAAATCTATTTTCATAGTGTCATATCAACTATATATTGAAAGAGTATATAATTAGATTGTTTGCACAAAGAACTCTCAACTTTAACTTTCTTAGCTCTCTATCTAAATTTATCTTCTGGCCATGCATAAATTTGACTAAGTTATTTACGAAGGACGACTGAGTATCCGTTCATAAATCATTCAAAAGTATGAATAGAAACGTGCATTCTTATAATAGGTAGATACTTTATATATATATAGAAAGAACCTGCTGAGATTCTTTGATAGTCGATGCTCGCCTGCAACGAGTTCTCTCTTCCTTTGCCGCTTGTTATATCTTCTCTCAATGCGACAACCTAAGTTCTCCTTGTATTGACTCTGGACTTAGTCGAAAATGACACCCACTTTAACTATTATGTCATACGCTAAGTTAATGCTCTCTCGTCTCTGCTAAAAGCCAAACTCTTCCCTTCTAACCTCTTGCAGAAGCTTCCTCTCCTCCTATGTTATACGCCCTTCGCTCTGCTCATTACCTACAGTTCATAAGTTTTTCCTTCTGATTTTTGAGTGCTACCTCTTTTTGCTTGACTCGAAGAGAGTCATCCTTTTAAAGCACTCAACACGACTCAGTTATGAGTTGTTTCCCTCTATACCACAACTAACAGTCATAAAGGCTCCACTATCATTTAGTTGCAAACAATCCTCTTTTGAACCGTGGAGATCTACACCTGTTAAAATTATGAGGCCCGAGCCAGCAAACAAGAGAGGATACGTGGTATAAAACACTACTCCTTCTCATAGAGACCTACACCCTATTAAACACAACTCATGATAACATTAAGTTATCTCAAGAGTTGTTAAAACCGCTACACCAAATTCGTTAGACACTCCTCTAATCAGGCCTACGGCTGCTCTTAGATTGAGCATGTAGATTTATAGGTATTAATTACCACTTCACACCACCCATGTCTACTTAAAGGGTAAACGATACTTATTGAAAATGGTTACGAGATGACAACATCACAAATAGAGAAGGTGATTAATCATTTAAAACCATAAGAATAATAGTCTTAAACCATATATATAACTTCAATAGAGAGTAATCTAATAATGTGACCAAAGACTTACATAAAAACGTGATTGGGTCGAGTTCATCTCCCCTCCACGGACACATGCAATTCTCGTCGATTTCATTTTGTCAAGAACGAAACATGCGGCGTTAAAAACCATAACTATGCCCACAATTTAACCAACTACGCCTTGAAGACGTAGACGAAAACTACTTACGGGGTGATCGATGGAAGGTCAAGTTAGTCGCAAATGACTATCGTTCTTCCTCGTCAACGTCGTTTTCTCAAAATGACAAGATCGACGCAAAAATAACTCAAAAGGATTCTAAAAGACATCGACAACCTGTTGAGTCGATCAACAAATTAACCACTAAAACATGACTTACCTCAATTGACAAGAGTTAACTAACTGTGGTACACTATACTTAGTTGGCAAATGACCGTTTATAACCCAAGGTCTATTCTCCTCTCCTCAGAAGATACTCTCTCTCTCTCTCTCTCTCTCTCTCTCTCTCTCTCTCTCTCTCTGGAGAGTCATCAAAAACCTATTTCCCTGCATATATCTTGCAATCACCAATTCATTGATCAATGCATCGTTAGTCTATTCATAAACCTTATGAATAACAAATCAAATTCTCATAATGTAAATTACTAAACCATTCAATCACATGCATTATACTTAATCACATGAACTGATATATATAATGAAATCAATTATTTTCTCTAACATTATATCATAACGTCTTAACATTTTTCCATAAATTCACTTCTATTTACGTAAAAGTAAATAGTAAAAACAAAGCCAAAAATTAGGGATGTAACATTCAATATTATCATCTTTGCCTCCCGAATCACTAGACACCACATGCTCTTTCATAGGGGGAGTAGGCTTCGCGGCCAACCTGCTAGACCTCCTGGTCGACGACACTCTACATTTACCCTGAGGCATGAATTTCTCTTCATCACGATTGTCCTTGTCATCTTCGTCACCACCCCCGGAGATCTCCACCTCCTTACCCTTGTCCAAATTGTGACCCTCCTTCCTAAGCATGTCCCCAGCATTAACAAACTTACAAACCCCATCCTTTCCCTCTTTGTTTTTCTTCTGAGGAGTACCACCCTTACTCTCTATGATAGCAAGTTTCCTCTTGGTAGGTTTGGAGCCAACTTTAGGACTGGTAGTCATAGGGTCCGTCTGGCCAGTGGGTTTAGACACAATGTGGGGGCTAGGGCTATTTTTGGGGCTGGGCTTCTTTTTAGAAGTAGAAACCCTAGCTCTTTGGGGGTTTCCATCGATTTTTTGAGGGTAAGCTCAGTAATGATCACAGCATGGCTTTGGTCATAGGTCTGTTTTGAAGCAGAAGGGGAGATATCAACATGGGTGGCCTTAATTTGTTTAGGAGGGCATAAGGCCAGGTGGAATTTATACAGACGATAGATGAGACCTTGGTGAAGGGGTATCAAGGGTCTATCAGGATTAATGGCATGTTGCTTGATAGTCGCCAAAACTGAAGTTTCCAACGAGGAAAGAAGGTAGAAAGGGAAGCTGATAAACTAGCTTCTTCTAAAGTGATTCAAAAGAACAAAGTGATAGTGGTAAAAGTGACGAAACCTACCTTCCAAGGTGAAATATTTGATCAACATGTAGAAGACATCATCCCATGGCTTTGGTAATTTCTCCTAGTCAAACCCACATTGGAGATTATGTAGCACCTCCCCCTTCTTCAGAAATAGCACCATGCCCTCCAGGTCCGATACCTTGCTCTGGTGTTTCTGCTTGACCCCATCAATGGTCATACCAATAGCCAAACTGATAACCTCTTCTGTGATTTCAAAGTCAATGCCACCAACTTGAACCCTTCTATTATCCCACGACTGAACAAATTATTTTGGGAGATTTTCATCATAGCCCTGTAGACACTCAAGATACGAGGCCACCCCTCCTTCACAACAAACATGCTAGAGGGTTTCATTTTTCTTAAACTCTTCGCAGGATAGAGGTTCAGTGCAAGTTCTCTCTCCCCCCATCTTCACAGAGTATAAGAGCTTAGAAGAACACAGAGTAGAAATGGTGTTAACTCTGCAGTCCCGTAAAAACTTAATCTTGAAATTAGTGAGCAACCAGTGGAGAAAAACACGAACTTTGAGATTATATCCATCACCTTGCCACTTCATGAAATCATAATTCCATAAATTCACCTTACACAAATTATAATCCCTGTACTCGCCATGATGATTGGGATTGAAGTAATCATTAATTTGATCCTTCTACCAACTTTAAAAACTCGAACTAGTCACCCTCCTAACCACGTGACTAACCACGTGCCTTACCCATTGGGTCATCCTAGCATCCCTCGATGATTCCTCCTAGTCACTTTAGTGATATGCCTTTTGAAAATATCACTATAGATTCTCACCCCTTGGCACCTTAAGTGTGCGCTAATGGGGTAGGGATTCAAAATACTTTGTTTGTAACCCATTACATAAGCTAGGGGCACAACTCTACTCCTTAAGGAGGGTTTGAACATGATTGGGGAGGTTTTCAAACTTTCTCCAACTGCTAAGATTTTGTCCCAGGTTGGCCATGCAGTCAGCCACCCTGTTACCTTCTCTATAGGTGTGTCCTATCTCCTCCTCATTGAAGCCCAACAATAAGCCAACTATGTCAACAATGATATCCTTGAGCTTCCAACCAGTGTCTGTCCTGCCCAAAGTTGCATCCACAATAATTTTCAAGTCCCGCCTCAATTTGAATTTTATCAATAGCTAAAGATAGAGCAAATTTAAGACCCCATAGTAAGGCAAGGCCCTCCACCACATTATTGGATTGAATGCTAATTCCCCCCGCATAAGCAGCAATCAAGTGCCCCTCATTACTGGACTGATAACTCCTCCCCCACTAGCCATGCCAGTGCTTTTTTTCAGCACCATCAAAATTAAGTTTCACCCAATCTTAAGGGGGAGGACTCCAAACGGTATTTTGTCTAGCAATCTTCTTGGAATTGTCAAAGGTGGTTATATCCAAAGTTAAACCCCAGTTCTTGGCAATTTGTTGTTTGGACTGGGTGGGGGGGTCTTTGGGAGTATTCAAATTGCTAATGGAAGCATTTTCAAAAACTAGCTTGCTAAAGGTGAAGAAGACCTCTTTAGAACTTTTGGCAGCCTCCTTGAATATTTTGTTATTTCTCTCTTTCCATATGCTCCACCCAAAGTGAGGGGGTATTTATCTCCATAATTCCCTGATTCTCGGGTGTTTAAAAGGGCCAGTCCAACTCTCAATGAAGTCGGTGAGGCTTTCACTCATCACCCAATCAATACCAAGTTTACTCAAGATCCAACTCCAAACCTCTTTAGTGAAATCATAGTGGAGGAATAAGTGGGGTGTGGACTCTTCTTCTCTATGGCACAAAACACACCAATTAACCAACTGGAAGCCCCTCTTCTTTAGGTTATCAATAGTCAGGATTTTGTGGTGAGCAGCAGACCACCAGAAAAAATTAATTTTGGGAGTCAAGTGGTTGTTCCAGACCTTCTGCCAGAACCGGTTGTTATGAACACTGTTAGACAACAGATTGTAAGCAGTCTTGACCGAGAAGATTACCTTACCATCCTGGGCCCAAATCATCTCATCCTATCTTGGGAACAAAGGGATTCTATAATTACTTAGTTCTAGTTGCAAGGAGTTAGCCCCCTGATCTCCCTGATTGTTGTCATTCCAGCATTCAGCAATACTTTTCCATTGTCTTTGGCCCTGAGTATGGTCAGTAAAGTAGTTGTTGACCATCACCCCAATATGCTTGGTGGTTCTAAGTTTAAGGTTGACATTTCCCTGGTTGGATAGAGGTATCTCTTGAAGCCAATTATCATCCCAGAACCTGATCTTATAACCCTTGCCCAGTTTCCACTTCAGACCTTTAGAGAGGATGTTCCTAGTTTTAATCATCTTGTTCCAAATGATGGAACCTTTTGGGAGACTCTCCCGCTTTAGGAAGCCAATTCTATCCCCATTGTGCATATACTTAGCTCTCATGATTTGAGCCCAATCTTTTTGATCCTTCAAAAAATACCACCCCACCTTCGCTAGCAAAGCTTTGTTCATCAACTGGATTTTTCTTATGCCCAGACCCCCTTGAGTCTTGGGAAGACAAACTTTGTCCCCATTGATGAGGAGGATCCTCTTTTTTTCCTCCACCCCCGTCCAGAGAAAAAATTTCTGAATTTTTTCGAATTTCTCCGCTATATATCTAGGCATCTTAAACAGAGTGAGAAAGTAGGTGGGGATGCCTTGGAGGGAAGCCTTCAGGAGTTGGTACTTTCCTGCTTGGCTCAGCAAATTTCCCTTCCAGCCTTCCATCTTTGTTTGGATTCTCTCCAGGATAGAATTCCAAAAAGAGGGGGTCACTTCCTTGATCGTGAGCGGAAGACCAAGGTAAGTAGCTAGCAGAGTGGCCTTATTACAACTTAGGATAGTTTTAATCTTCTCTTGGAGATCCTGATCAGTATTGAAAAAGAAAACATTGCTCTTTTCATAGTTTATGCATTGCTCAGAAGCTTCTGCATAGTCATTAAGAAGTTGTTTCCATTTTCTACCTTCCACCATCGAGGTAGCACCAAACAACATAGTGTCATCCACAAACTGTTTGATAGCTGAGGGCCCCTCTGTAGAAGCAGCTCTAAGACCCTTCAGAACATGTCTACCAAGAAGGTTTAAAATGTTTATCCCCAGGACCTCCGCCATGATAATGAACAAGTAGGGGGAAAGGGGGTCCCCCTGCTCGATTCCTCTGCCAGAGTTAAAATACCCCCGACGTGACCCATTAATCAACACTGAGTACTTGACAGTAGTCACACATTCACTTATGAGTTTAATCATTTTATCCTGGAACCCAAACTTCCTTAGCACTTTGAATAGGAAATCCTAGGAAATTCTATCGTATGCTTTAGATATATCAAGTTTAAGTGCCATACTTGGGATATTGCTCCTATCCATCTAATGAATTATCTCATGAGTGGAGATGGCAGCATCAATAATCTATCTTCCAGGGATGAACCCCTTCTGACATCAGTAATAAGACTATCCAACAAAGGTTACAATATGAGGACCAGAGTCTTAGTGATAATCTTATAGATAGTATTGCAAAGGCTAATAGGACGGTCGTCAGCCATAGTCTCAGTAGTGATCTTCTTGAGAATGAGAGCAATAAAAGTGGTATTAATCTGTTTGAGGATCTTACCCGTCCTGAAGAAATCTCTGACAGCTGCCGTAACATCAAACCCCACAATGTCCCAAAAGTCTTGGAAGAAAGCCGAGGGAAAACCGTCAGGGCCAGGGGCTTTGAAGGCCCCCATGGAGAAGACCACCGCCCTCACTTCCTCATTGGTAACTGGTGTCAAAAGAGCACCATTGTCCTTAGCCGAGAGAATGGAGGGGATGTTGTCCAACAACTTCTCCGCACTGCAAGGGTTAGGGGTAACCTGTTGCTCCGAGAGGAAATTCCTGAAGTAGTTAGAGGCCAGAAGTCCCAAATCTTCCTCCGAATTGACTTCTTTGTTGTTTTCATCCAGAAGTTTAGTTATTCTGTTCCTTTTTTCTATGCTTCATGGTTGACTTATGGAAGAAGGTAGTATTTCTATCCCCTTCAATCAGCCATTGAACTCTAGATTTTTGTTTCCATAAAATCTCTTCTCTTTTCATTAGGTCCCTCCAATCTTTAAGCAGTGACTCTTCCTTATTGAAATTAGTCTCACTCATGTCCCCCTTGGCCATTTTGACCTGGATGTCAAGAAGGCTGTCAAATATGTCTTTCTTCTGGGTCATGACGTTGTCAAAGCAGAACTTATTCCAACCTTTGACTTTCTACTTGACATGAATCAATTTTTGGGTGAGTCTAAACATGGGGGAGCTATGTACAATGATACTCCACCAATTGGCAATGCAATCTTTGAAGTCAGGGTGGGAAGCCCACATGATTTCGTATCTGAAGGGGAAGGGGCCTTTAGGAACTCCTCTCCAAGTGAATAAAAGGGAATTATGGTTAGAGATGGTCTGAGGCATGGCAGACAAGTTCGAGTGCTACACTATATCCCAATTGGAAGAAATCAAAAATTTGTCTAATTTAACTTGGATCAGCTGATCTCCCCTTCTTCTGTTGGTCTAGGAAAAGAGTTGATTGTTAACCTCCATATCCATAAGCCCGGTCTGATTAAGAAAGTAAGCCAGATCAGCCATGTTGTTTCAGTAATCAGTGATGCCCCCAGAATTTTCCGAAGGGAAAAGAGGGGTATTAAAGTCACCAACCAGCATCCAATTAGTTCTTTTATCAGCATTCAGTCTCAGGATCAACCCTTCCCAGAGTTCCTTCCTGGCACTCCTAGTGTTGGGAGCATAGATGTTTATTAATTTCCAGACTTTCTTGTTGAGAGTGAATTTCACTTCTAAACTGCTCTTACTATGGGAGCAATAGCATCCAGTGAGGAGGTGTTTGTTCGACATAGTGACCAGGCCCCCTGAAGCACCAATACAGGGGCTAATAAGGTAGTATGTTGTGGGCCAAATTTTGCTAGCAACATTTTTGAAGCTTTCTTCAGACATTTTAACCTCTTGAAGGAGGATAATATCCACCTTATTTTCATAAATGCAGTTTTTAACCAAAAACTGCTTCAAAAACTGCTTTTGGGGACTGTTGAGTCCCCTAACATTCCAGTAGAGGACCTTCATTTATGGCCCCGTCTGGAGAAAGCCTCCAGAGTGCTTTGTCTCCCAATGGCTATTTCCTTGGTAGCTTCTCTCTGTTTGTTTTCCCTCTGTGAGGATCTTCCAGCCTTCCCACTTGTCCCCACATCTTTCAACTTTTTCGAATGGCCTTTGCCCTTCTTCTTGGATGTCACCCATCTCTCTTGATTACTCCAAATGGAACTAGGCCCAGCCCCAGGCGATAAAACCTTGGGTGGAGACCGTTCTACCTTTTTCCATGTTTCTACCCCTTCCTGTTCAGCAGAAGGTCCACACAACGAATCTTGCACCCCTGCAGCAGCTTTTAGAGGGGTGTTGTTCTTCCCTTTAGGGAGTTGGTCCTTGATCTCCCCTTCTTCAATCTCTTCTGAACCAATAGTAACTTCCCTAATTTGCAGGTCTAATAATTGTTGTTCAACGCCTAGGGTGGCCTTATCCCTGGGCCTTTTAGGTTCCTTTAGTTTGGAGAGGGACCCAATGATGCTCAGTAAGTCATCTTTGAAGGGATAGTCCTCTGTATCAATCACCACCTCACTCCCTTCTTTAGGTTTTTGGTTCCTTAGGAACTTGCATTCATTGATCAAGTGACCTTTCTTGGAACAGTTTTGACAGAAGGTGGTAGCGTTCTCATAAACAGTTGTTCCCAACTACCATACTTGGATTTTATATTGATAGTATTAGGCAGGGTTTTATTGATATCTACACTAACACAAAAGCGGGCAAAGACTAACCTTGTTTTGTTCTTGGTAGTATTGTCCATCGCTATGAACCTTCCAAAAGAGTTCCCAATCCAGGTGAAGATTTTCTCATCCCAATATTCCAGCAGTAGTCCTGGTAACCTCACCCAAACCGGGGCTGACTTGCTTAGTTCCATGGCCGCGTCGAAACCTGGTTTCCAACGCCCTATCATGATATATGTTAAATAGCATATTATTTATATATTAAATAAGATCTTTTTGTCTTATATGGACTCTATCATGAAGTCGGCCTCCTCTAAACCAATTCTTTTAAACTTCAAATGATATTTGTTGTCTTTACAACAACCAAATCCTTGCCTTGTTATTTATGATTCACATCTCTTAACAAATTAAAATACCTTGTAAGTCGCAACACTTCAATATGCAAATTGCATTACACACTTTCTTATTTCTTTTATATTCATTTTGTCTTTATATGAGGACGCTTCATATGGAATGAGGTCGGCCTCATTTTGTGGAATAGTTTATTGCATTTAAATCTCCAAACTGATTTTGAGCGTCTCTTAGGAATTGAAAATAATTTATTTGACTATAAACGCTGCCTTAAAATAATATATGCTCCTCATACATAGTCTTCTATTTGCAAACTTAAACACCAAATTCAAAGTCGGCCATAACATTGTTTTTATCTTTCATCAAAATTCCTCAATGGAGACATTATTTTCTTATATATCTCTGCTCCTCATAATATTACTCTTTGACATTGTGCCTTTGACATTAGGGATAACAATCTTGTTCATTTATCTTGACATCAATTATAACATGTTATTGTACTCTCGTCTGTTCTTGACTATCTTCTTGATATCAATGACAACATGTGTATGCACCTTTGACATCAATGACAAACATTCCAACAGTATGTTTACTTTCATGTTGACTAGTGTTTTATTTTGATGTGTCTTCATAGTAATTCACATTCAAGTCAAAGTGGGGGCAAAATGTACTAGTGAAAAATGCATACCTTGCACTTTCCCCCTTTTGGACTTACATTGACCTGTTTGCCCCTAATGTAATGACTAGTGTGCAAAATGACATATTTTTGCATGAACGTCCATCTTCACACATTCTAATGATCTTGATTCAATCTACAATCTTGACCACCCTAGGTCACTTCTGCACGCAAAGATTTGACCCTCAAACTTTCAAATTTAAATTTAAAAATTGGGCCCATATTCCCCCTTTCCAACTAGTCATTATGAGCCAAATAAAGCATAAAGTCTTTCAAATTACACACTATGGTGTTATATAAAAGGACAAACCCTAATTCATTGTCAGCCTGCAACACAAAACGACATTTTCTTGCAAACCTACCAAAACTTGTCAAACCTATCAAAAGTTGCAACGCTTTCTGTCAACCTTCCAAACAGCAAATTTGCATGCCGAACAGCATTTATCACCAATTTCTCCAATCACACAGCCTCTTAGGCTCATTTCCTTGTAGCTTGCTCTGGCCTGACCCAAGAAGTCATGTACACCGATTTATGGTCATACAGTCCCGTGTCCAGAATCCAAACAACAAGATTCCAGACTGTCAGCATTCATGGCAAGACTATAAGAGAACCATCTACCAGAAAGCATGGTGATTTACATAATTCCAGTAAAGGGCTTTTCATCAATTACCAATAAGCAGCAGTAAACAGCTTAGAGAACTTAACAATAAACATTGCACAAATACAATTTACATAAGATTTTCAGTCTATTTGATTGAAATGCAAAGCTTCTGGAAAAACTATGTAGTTTGATTTCATCAACGTTTTGGATTACACTACGTAATCTATCATCAGGATGAAAGAAAATCAAAATACACAGTTTTTCTAAAAGCTCTACACTGCACAAGTATAATTGCATACAGATATTCTTCAAGATCACCCTTCAAGTCAGTAGCTCTTGCAGTCATGATTGTTGGAATGGATTATTTTCAATCTGCCTTAAGTATCAAACAAATGTCGCATAAGCCTACAGAAGCTCGATAATGATGGGGATAACCTGTCAGTTGCAGATTTCAAAACATCTTAGAGTTTGCCCAATTGTCATCAAGCAAGGTATCTCTCAGATGTGGCACGTGCCTATGGCAATTTTCCTGCATGTTAGAGCAGACATATCTTTTGAGAAATCTATACTTTTGTCAAGTGGTCTTTGCATGACCTTTCTGCATAATGTTTATGAATTATTCCCTCAAAGCACACAATTGGTTGACTTTTCTTGTTTTTTATTCATCAGGAATGCTGTTCATTCATTGTGGTTTTATTCCATCCTTGTCTGTTCTTGTTTCATCTTAATATGCACGAAAAACATCATAGACCAAACCTTTGCATTATTCAAGGAGTAGACAGAATGTTGTTGTCCATATCCATAGGTCCATTCCTTCTTGCAAGCAACTGTCTTTCGAATGTTACCATTCTCTATATCTAGATGGTGCGTCTGATCATTTATTTAAGCAAGGTTGTAAAGCAATTTCCAAAAGTACAGATTCAGTTCATCTAAAATTGTAAGTGTTGCTAATGCTTGATAAACTTGTTGATTCCTCAATTATCTGGAGCATGGAAAACATTCTAGGGTTAGACGAAGGAGCTGCTTCTTTATTCACTCCTAATTGTTTGCCCAGTCTTGCATTTTTCCATCTTCTCTACTAGTTTAGTTAATGTTCTAGTTTCGAAATTTTCAAGTGTTTTATGTTCATCCACAACTGATATGGATTAAAACTATTGATCTGCCTGAGACTTACAAGTTTGCAGCCTTTACATGTCCATTTAATTTATCAGCACCAAAAGGTTTTGCTAACAGAGATGGTGTCCGTGTTTTACAAGACATTTGCACCCACGCATCAGAAAAAGAAAAACTTATTTATAAATAAACAGAATAAACATGTTAATATCAACTTAGACGTATGCCATAGTCTATGGATCATAGATTTGTAGATATGAACATAAGTTTAAAATTATAATTTTATGTTTATAAATCAGGTATCAAGTCGTGGGTTGTTATTTACATATTGTAACAGAATTGTAACATAGCAAACAATTTCAAGTAAATCATCCAGAAATTCTTCCATACAACAATCATTAAGGTTCAAATGTTTCCACCTGTGTCTAGTGTAGACAACGAATTAGTTTAAGTGAATAAATGATGTAATTAGTTGTCGGTACCAACCGACAGGTCGGGTAGTTTGGAGTCGGTACCAACGGTTGGCATCACAACCAACCTTAGTGATAAGTATTTAAAGCATCGATGCATTGTAGTCAGACGTGTGTACTTGATGACGGTTGATACATGGAGATATTGGAGTTATGATATATGTTGCTGTCATGAACATGGTAATGTTTTCTGTGAATCAATGAATGAATACAATGGTCCATTCTAAGTAATTATGTTATGTTCGTGTAATGCACTATACTACGACTTCATTATTTCTGTTTACTTCATATTCTGTAAAACACACCATATTGTGATAAACATTTGGCGCCGTTGCCTGTTTGAAAACGGGTCGAGGGTGACAAGTCAATGACAAGTTGAGTCGTCGGAGACCATCGGACAAGTGGTATCAGGGAGAGCAAACCGTCGGTGAACTCAGGGTCGAGAAAAACACGATGAAGATGGCAGTATAATGGGGCAACCGATCCACACCGACGAGGAAGTACAAAATAAAAGGCAAGTAGAAATAATAGCACGAGAAATTCAAGAAGAACGTGAGGGAAGTGACAGAGAAGAGAACGAACCAAGGAGCCGAGAAGATGATTTAATGCAGGAATTGGTAAACCTGTGACTATTATCAGTCGAGCAGTACGTGAGAAACGAATCCATCCGCAGGGAGGTTCCAGAGGAGGTTATTGAAGAAAACCTGCGTGTCAATAGTGAAGTGGACAACCTTCTGAACCGCATTCCTTGACTCCTGGCAATCCAAGACCTCTGAGAAGAGAGAGAGGGAATGGTGACGACAACAAGTACTCAGGAGGTATGAGGAGCGTATGAAACAAGAGGAGGAAGAGCACGACACCAATCACCGTCGCACGCTGTACAACTGACAAGGGTAAGCATAATTAATGGCCATACAGCTTAATAAGGATAAGAATAAAATACCAATTGGGCAAGAAACACCGGAAGAAATATTGAGAAGATCACTAAGACTAAGAGAACAAGAAGAACGCAGAAAAAGATTAAAACAGATTATTGAAAAAGGGAATGAACGACATGAAGAAATAAATCAAGATATTGGTGAGTTCTACAGTGAGGGAGTTGATGAACAGAACTTTAGAACACCAATAACAAACAGAGAAAAAGAAAATGGGAAGAAATTGATAGAAGAGCTAGAAAATAGCATACGTCGTATTGTGGCATTGTCCATTTCAAACGAAAGGCCGAGGATCAGAGGACCTGAGCCCAAGACCCCTACGCAGAGGGAGTACCAAAGAGAACCAGAGGAGACTCGAAGTGTAGAGGACGCCAAGAACGGACGTGGGAAGGAACCGTACGTGGCCGACAGTGTCAGGAGGACACCGGAACGACACAGTAGAATCAGTCCAATCGGGTCAAAGACACAGAGAGGGCACCCCGGGAAAAAGATGGTGACTCCACCGGCAAGTGAAAGGTAGAAGTTGCCGAAGTATATGGGAAACGAGTCAAAGGATCCTATCCGGCATTGTAAGACATGCGAAACTATATGGGTGGCAAATGGACAAGACGACGAAGATTATTGGATAAAAGCGTTCCCAGCAACACTCAGAGTTATAGCTATTGATTGGTATACAGATCTAGAGGCAGCACAGAAGGCCTCATGGGATGGATTGAGGAAAGCCTTCGAAAATGAATTTAAGCTCCTAAGAGATGATAATGAGATTGTAGCGGAAATCTACAACACCAGACAAGGAAAAAATGAAAATGTGAGAGCATATAATAGGAGGCTCAAAGAATTGCTCGGAAAATTGGAAACCCAGCCAGCCGACGGACTGAAAAAGAGATGGTTCATCGAAGGGTTACTTCCGTCATTAAGGAAAAAGATGAAAGTCATACCACCATCATCGTACGCTGAAGCGTACAATCGGGCGATGGATATAGAAAGCGAGAACAAAACATCTTCTTGGAGTAAGAGAAGGACCGAGGACGATGAAAGTACGAGTGATGACATCAGTGACGGCAAGTCAAAGACCATCCAGGCACTGAGGAGAGATATGATTTGCATGATGAAAGAACTGAAGGCTGATAAAGAAACTACCAAAGAAGGTCGAGAATTATGGTGCACCGATTGCAACGGGGAAGGACACATAAAAGCAAATTGTCCTAAGAAGTTATTATGTGATATCTGCCAAGTAATGGGACATTTGATCAAAAAATGCCCATTTAATCTAAAAGCAAGAAGTACTCAAGTGCTCTTTACACAAGGAGAATTGTCAACTCTGCCAACGACACCCCCGAAGCCTCAAAATAGTCCCAATGCATCCCCTAGAGGTTATCGGAATAACAGGAGTAACAATAATAGCCCCAGAAACAGATTGTAATACGATAGCAAGGGGTGACCCATGATACAATGCCGACAATGCAATGAATGGGAACACTTTGCAAGGGAATGCCCGAACAATAACCAGAACAAAATAAATGCATTATGCAAGTGGTGTGGGCCTGGAGATCATGAAGAAAAAGATTGTCCGAAGCAAAAAGGGGTGAACCCCATCAGTGTCGAGGAAAATGATGAAGAGATCCTTGCGGTCACCCGAGCACAATGGAAAAAAGCAATGTATCCAAATCCCATAACTGAGAAGGAGAGACTTCGAGAGGCTAGAAAAGAAGTAGAGATGGCAATGGAAACGGAGGGGAAGAACAAAAAAATAACCACCGTACGACCAGAGTCAGACAAGAATATTGTGAATCAAGTGTTACAGACCACTGTATCGGTCAGGATAGCAGATCTTCTACAGAGCATGCCACAACTGAGGATGGCAATCTCAAAGGCAATGGAAGGGAACCCAAACGGGCAAACAAAAGACGAAGATGTCATAATGGAGCCACCGCTGGAAGGAGAACAAGTCATCGACCCGAGGCTGTTGGTAGTTAACAATGGCAAGAATCCAGCCGTCGTACACATGTCAATCGGTGGATGCTACCTGACGAACACAATAATCGACGGAGGATCAGGAGTGAATGTGTTGATAGAAGATACATGGAAGTGCTTGGGAAAACCTACATTATGGCCACAAAATTTCTAGTTAGTGGGAGCAGACCAGCACGGAATTAAAGCGCTGGGAGTGCTAATGGCTCAAAAAGTGAAGATTGGCACCCAACCCTTTCTGTTAAACTTTGTAGTCATAACAACACAAAATACGTCGTACGATGCATTACTCGGCCGAGGGTGGCTGATAGCCGCCAAGGCCAACCACAATTGGAAAAAGAACACATTGTCAATAGAGAACAAAGGTAAGAAGATCGTCATAGATCTGAAAACATAGGCTATAAGTGAGGAGTTGGTGCCAGATTCTGATTCAGACGGAGGAGAGTCAGTTGGTAGAGGACCAATGGAACCTGATGAAGAAGGAATATTAAAACTGCAAGAATATTTTGAGGACAAATCTAATTCAATTAGTGGGCTTTTCCACTGGCAGATGGAGGACTATGAGTTCTTCAAGCCGAAATGTAGCATGATCTCGATAAAGGAAATCGGTGAGAACTCTCGGGTGAATGCAAACACAGAAGGTGATGGAAGAGAACAGAAAGAAGACAAATTGGAAGGAAATGTCGACCAACACACCTTCCCGACCGCCTTTGGAGAATACACAGAAGGGATAGCCGAGATAGACAGTACACCGCTCACAACTTTGGAGCCGAGGGAAAGATCAAGTACGAGGAACCATCCATGAAGAAGCTAAATCTGGGTGAAGACAGTAACCCTCGAGTAATACTAGTAGGGGATGATTGGAATCCCGTCCTCAAAGCAACAACATTCAGGATCTTTATGGAGTACAAGGAGGCGTTTGCTTGGACATATAAGGACTTGAAAGGAATTCCTCTAGAACTATGTGTTCATAGGATCCCACTAATACCAGAGGCACGTCCTGTTAGAAAACGGCCATACAGAATGAATAGAAATTATGCGGCCAAAGTCCAGGAGGACATAGAGAAGATGTTGGAGGCTGAAATTATATTCAAGGTAAAAACCAGTGAATGGGTCTCACCCATCGTCATATCACTCAAGAAAGAGGGTGGGCAGATTAGAATATGTGTAGACTTCAGATGCCTGAATGCAGTTACTATCAAGGATCCATTTCCCATTCCGTTTACAGACTCAATTCTAGAAGAAGTGGCTGGTCACGAAATTTATTCGTTCATGGATGGATTCTCGAGGTATAACCAAATCAGTATTGCTGAGGAAGATAAACTTAAGACGACATTTATGGTAGAAGATGGGGTATATGAATACAATCGGATGCCATTCGGTCTCTGTAATGTACCAGCAACCTTTCAAAGAATCATCTTGCATATCTTTGATAAAATGTCAGTCGGAAATTTTAAGGCATTTTTGGATGATTGGTCAATCTATAGCGATCAGCAAACACATCTGAAGGCACTTGCTAAATGTATGGAGCGTTGCAAATCTGCACGGTTGGCATTGAATATGAAGAAATGTCGATTCATGGTACCACAAGGGAAGTTGTTGGGTCACATTGTATGCAAAGCGGGACTGAAAGCAGATCCAGATAAGATACAGGTGATCATGGAGATGGAAGCCCCAAGTGACATCACAGGAATAAAATCATTTCTTGGTCATGTCGGATATTACAGACGATTCATAAAGAATTTTGCCTAGATCTCTTGCCCACTCGATATGTTGACAAGGGAGTGAGTTCAATTCGTATGGTCTGATAAACACCAGAAGACATTCAAGGAGTTAAAGACCAGATTGATAAGTGCACCCATACTGGCATACCCGAATTGGGATAAAGAGTTCCATGTACACATCGATGCCTCAAACTTTGCAATCGAGGCCGCATTAGTACAGGTGGGACCCCATGGTCTGGACCACCCGGTGTATTTCGCCAATAGATTACTTTCAAAGGTAGAAAGAAATTATAGCACAACCGAGAGGGAGGCTCTTGGAATGGTGTATTCAATGCAAAAATTTCGGCACTACTTGCTAGCAACACCATTTACATTCTATGTCGACCATCAAGCACTCATGTACTTGGTGAATAAGCCGATCATTTAGGGGAGAATCAGTAGATGGCTACTCCTCTTACAGGAATTTACCTTCACGATCATAGTACGACCTGGGAAGAGTCATATAATAGCAGATTAATTGTCACGTATTAGGTCGGGGGAACCGGCAGAAGGGGTGAATGAAGACTTCCCCGATGCTCATCTCTTCTAGATTGCAGCATTGCCATCATGGTATGAGAAGATCGGTGAATACTTGTCGATGTCAACATTCCCTCAGGGAATGCCATCAAATGAGAGGAGAAAAATTGCATTGAAAAGCAAGACATTCCAGCTCATAAACGGGTTGTTGTATAAGATGGGACCAGACCATATCCTGAGGAGATGTGTCATGGCAGAAGAAATAAAGGGTGTATTAGAAGAAGCACATGAAGGATTGGCAGGAGGGCACATGGGTCCGGATGCCACAGCCAGAAAAATTTTGCTAGCCAGACTATGGTGGCCAACATTGTATACAGATGCGAAAGAATGGGTATTGGAGTGTGACACATGTTAGAGAGTAGGCAAACCATTGAGGAGGGACTACATGCCCCTGTGGCCAACCCAGCCTCAAGAACTATTCGAGAGGTGGGGGCTAGATTTTATGGGACCATTGAAGGTCAACCAACTGCATCGATGTCGGTATATAGTGGTAGCCAACCGAGTATTTGACAAAATGGGCAGAAACAAGAGCATTGGAGGATAACATTGCCTTAAGTACTGCAAGATTCATTTGTGAACAAATAGTAACAAGGTACGGTATACCCATACAATTGACAAGTGATCGTGGGGGACACTTCGTCAACCACGTGATCCGACTGATGACAACGGAATTCAAGATCCTCCATACACTGTCAAGTCCATACTACCCAAGAGCGAATGGCCAAGCAGAATCAACAAATAAAGTGTTAATTTCGGTGATCCACAAGTCCTGTGGGATAGAAGGGCAAGACTGGGAGGAAAGACTACCAGCCGTACTATGGGCATATCGGACGACGTACAAGGTAACCAAGGGACACGCCATTCCAACTCATGTATGGTCAAGAAGCGGTGGTGCCAACAAAATATCTAGTCCCAGGCCTAAGAATAGCAGTAGAAAACAGACTGGGGGACACAGAGAGTCTGCAAGAACGACTACTCCAGTTGAACAAACTTGATGAGAAATGGATCATGGCTCAGTTGTCCACAGAAGTGATGCAGAAGCGGAGGAAATTTTGGCATGACAAACGCATCCAGCGAATGAACTTCCGACCGGGACAGTTGGTCTTGAAGTATAACAGTCATAACGAGATCAAACCCGGCAAGTTCAAGGTTCGTTGGTTGGGATTGTTCAGGGTATGGGAAATATTGGACAATGGGGCTATAAGACTTGACAACCTTGATGGAACCCTAATCAATGACACAGTGAACGGGTCAAAGCTGAAAAAATACAAGCAGAAGAGGGAAGAAACAGTGGAAATCAACATGTTAGGATATGCGGTGATGAAAAACACAACAAAGGGGATTGATGGAATATGCTTTCAGAGTGCACCATTTGAACCTGTAACCGGGTTCTTTGGACCAAGAACAATACAAACTGGCATACAAGAGAGAATGGTCGACAGCGACATCATTGAAAATGGCTCAGAGGATGACACCCAAAATGAGGAAGAACAGGCGTGGACCCAGTGGATAGAAGAATGCAACAAGGTAAGAGATAAATTTGAATTCTTGTTACCAAGAGAAATAAAAACTCCAGTGAAAAGGTATGTAGCGGAGAGTATGTTTATAATTGAAAGGTCACCTTATGACAATGAGATTCTGCAACTAAGAATGAAGAACCAGGGAACCCCACCTATCCAGATTCCGAGGAGTCGGATTTGGAAAGCAAAGTTCAGGACTAAGAGTATGAAGATGAATAGTGACGGAAGAACATTCCAGTGGGCCCAGGAACCAATGGGGTGGAACCTGAGGATGATACAAGATGAAAACACAGTAATTGATCAGATATGGGAACTTGAAGAAGTTGATCAATGCTGCTCCAATGATTGCCTCCGACAGAGAGGGTATATACAATGTATATTTCACCATATGACAGAAATCGAAGTCGTGGAAGACAAGGAGACCGAGGCGATTGAGTCAAGGACGACACAGCAGCCCATAAGGTAAAATTAGACTAAAAATAAATAAAATATAAAAAATAAAAAAAATTATTTAAAAAAAAGGCAAGTCGTACAACGTACGACCTCGGTCGTATGGCGTACGACCAGGCCGTACGTTGTACGGCGTACAAGACACCCTCGACTCACCACTCCAGCCTTATAAAAGGCGATCCCGAGAACTCATTCGTGGATGCTGAAAAATCCATATTGAAGCAAGGACAGGAAGGAAAAGCAAGTGTATGATTGCAACAGAGAAGGCAGACCATACATCGGCCGTACAAAGGAAGAAGGTTGCACGCAGGAAACTCAGAGGTTTTTCTATACATTCGTCCATACTTAGCATCAAGGAGGTTGCCGTGCACTACATTACTGTTTATTGTTGCTGTGAAGATTGTCAGGCAAGGTGGAAAAATGGACAAGGGAAAGAAGATTGCATCCTACAGGCCGAAAATTGCATCGGAGAAGAAAAAATCAAGCACTGATACGGGAATGAAGGCCATCACCTGGGAAAGCGTGACGGGAAATGAGTGCAAACAATGGTGGAAAAATGTACTGAAAAACAATGTGTTGAAGATTGCATTAAAACATGCCTAGGTAGACAAAGCAATACTGATGCCCTACTTCAATGCCAGGGAGTTCGAGCCATATTTGAAGGCCATGGTCGACAACTTTTACCAACACTCTAACAGGTCCATCGTTTTGTATCGGGTCCATACAGTCACAGTATCATTCTGGCCACAAGATTTCACCAGGGTGATGGGAGTTCCAACCATTGGCATGAGCATGGTGAAACCGGGCTGAATGAGACAACAGCACAAAGAGGCCCTAATCCAGAGGGTATGTCGAAGTGACGTGACCGATAAAAAAAAAGAGACCATCTAGAATTCAGGTAATAGGGGTTTGAGAAAAAATTTACTAGCAAATAAAGAATGGAAGTGTATCATGGATGTGATGAAATGCAGGCTGACAAGTTCCAATAGGGCATCAGACATCGCCCTTTGGATGGTCGATTATATGATTGGACTAAGTGTTGGCAAGGTTTTCAATTGGGCGAGGTATTTTATGGAGAGGATCAAAGAATTTTTATCTCAGCGGCATAAGGTATTTTACATGACACAGCACGCAATTGCCCTCTTTCTCGATGCTGTCCATACCCAGGTTCCAGCCGACAAATGGGGTGGGCTGCAACCAACATCACAAATAGACCCGGGGTGGCCTACAGCCTTTTACTGGAAAGGCGTCGATACAGTCCACAGGGAAGAGCCATCACGTCGGCCAAAGAGGAAAAGTAAGCAAAGGGAAGCATCGGCGGAAAGTGAAGAAGAGGAAGAGGAAGAAGAAGAGGAAGAAGAAGAGGAAGAAGACAGGGGGCAATCACCAGTAGTAGAAAGTGACTCATCGATAGATGAAATACCTGCAAGGAGAATGACACGAAGTGTTGTGAGAGAGGCCACCATGAGGGATGCCGAGGAGAGGGAAACTACAGCAGCAGCAAAAGTGGGACAGCCCATGGAGATAGAAAAAACAGCAGCAAAAGTGGGGCAGCCTAAGGCCATAGGAGTTTTGGTACTCCCAAAACTCAAATCAGCATCATTCACATTACCGGCACCCTCACATAGTACGGAGGCACAGGGCACAGCCACACTTCCAGTTAGGATAAAACTGTCAGCACGAGCCATGCCATCACCAGCTACACCATTGGTGACAACCAGCACAATTGGCCCGACCTCGACAGTGGAGCCTCCCACAACAGGAGGGTTGGACACATATCAAGTAGGGCTACCATCAGGTCCCCAGGACAATATAGATAGTTGGTTAAGTAACATCGGCCTAACAGTAGACATGCCTAAAGTACCCTTGCTGAGTCCACTAACATAGTGACAAAGGGTCAGGTGAAGGGGAACACACCGAGGGGGACAGAGAGTGTAGAGTAGCTTAGTGTTACTGGTCAGGTCACTCAACAGAGCATTCCACCGCAGCCAACACCGGCTACACAGGAGGCAGGGGGACCTTCACAGGAGTCTCCCATGGACATCATGAGCTCCCCAGTGACCACTCCAGTGGCCACTCCACCAGAGGAGGGATTTCCAAAGGGTATGACCCTCACACTTTCCAGACCCGACCCCTCAGACGCAATCGGTACCATTTAGAGGTACATGGAGGACTTAGAGAACGTGGCAGATTACATGGGGGAGATAGCCGAGATCTCCAAACAGCTTAGATTGGGACGATCACAGGTAGTGGCCCAAGAGGTAAGGAGAATCAGGAACTTTGTATAGCTAGGCTATGAGGAGGAGTTTGCTCGGCATTTCGCAGCGAGAGGATGGCCATAGGTAGACACCCGAGACATGCATGACCGATGGGGAGGGTCACGGCCAGTGGTAGGGGGAAGAGATGCAGAGGTCATAGAGTCCTTGTTTACCATAGAGAAGGCATATAGACAAGTATTCTATGAAATGAAGAAGAAGGATGTGATATTGGAGAAAAAGGAGGAGAGTGAGGCAGCCCTATAGACAAAGAAGAAAGAATTGGCAGAGCATATTCAAAGATCTCAGGAATAGTTAGTACAGCAGACAAAGGCCACTGAAGCAGAGAAGGCCAGAGCATCGAGCCTAGAGGCCAAGTTGGCAGAGTTGGAGGAAAAGATGGACATGAGAACACAGCTGGAGGCAAAGGAGGCAGAAGTGGTGAAGGCCAAAGCACAAGTAATGAAAGCAGGTCACATGGTGAAGGCAGCAAGACAGCGGGAGCTAGTGGCCCAACACCAACTGCGACAAAGGACCGAGGAAGCAAGGAAGCTGCACGCACAGCAGCGATCAGCCACCCTAACCTCATCAGTACACCTAGGGACATCTTCCCAACCTCCCCACTCTCAGTAGGATGTTTATGAGTTATCATAGTTCTGTCATAATTTTGTTATTTTGATGTGAATGTCGTTTGGAAGACGACCAATTTTGAAGGGGGGATAGATGTAGACAGCGAATTAGTTTAAGTGAATAAATGATGTAATTAGTTGTCGGTACCAACTGACGGGTCGAGTAGTTTGGAGTCGGTACCAACGGTTGGCATCACAACCAACCTTGGCGATAAGTATTTAAAGCGTTGATGCATTGTAGTCAGACATGTGTGTACTTGATGATAGTTGATACATGGAGATATTGGAGTTATGATATATGTTGCTGTCATGAAAATAGTAATGTTTTCTGTGAATCAATGAATGAATACAATGGTCCATTCTGAGTAATTCTGTTCTGTTCGTGTAATGCATTATACTACTACTTCATTATTTCTGTTTACTTCATATTCTGTAAAACACACCATATTGCGGTAAACATCTGACAGAATTTTGGTTCTTAAGCACGCAGATTCTAACATCCTAAAGTACAAGTTTCCCAAATTTCATTCATCTGAAATTTTGCTTCAACAAAATTTCATGTTAAGGTACATTTAATGATTTGCTTGGGGTTTGATTCAAAGAAACAGAAACTTTATAAAAATGTACAATATTTGCAATCATAAACTTGTGTTCATAAGCAAAAATCTTTTACTGGATAACATCGGCATGACCAGGGAAGATTGCAAACTTCCTTAGTAGTTTACACCAAAATATAATGAAGAGAGAGCCCATCCTTGTGTGGCTCAAGTTGGAATAATACAACACTTTTAAAGAGACCAAAAATTGAAAAGCTTTCTAATCAAGGCAGGTGTGTGAATTGATAGATAAAACCTTTTCCATTTCCATGGACATTAGGCAGGATATGGATCAACTGTACATACAAAACTGTTATCTAATACAACTAGTAACACTATACATTAACTTAACCAGAGTTGAAAAAATGCTTCAGCAAAGTCTCTGACAGCATTTTCTTGGGCCACAGCATTGCCTGCCTTCAACACTAAAGTGAACAATTTGATTGTCGGTGTGCTTCAATGGAGTACCGGTTCTTCTATTTGATGACCATGCAACATAAAGCTGCTCTACCATTTCCGAAGTAAGTGAATTATCACCAAGGTCCAATAGCTGAAGGTACTTTGCCGTTGAAATAGCTGAGAAGAGCTCAGATGTATATTCTTTTGGTGGTATTCTATGTGCATTGGCCTCTCCCTTCAATGAGGCACTTTTGTTTGACTGCAAATCCAACAATTGATGAGATCTGCCCTGGACAAGCCCCAGTGAATGTGAAGAGCTTGCACAATCATCCTCAAGAGATGAGCGATTGACACCTTCTGGTCTTCCCTCATCCTCACTGTCTGCCACATCATATTCATCACAGTTTCTGCCATGCCTCTTATAAGTTTGTCCAGAGCGCTGCTCAATGCTTTCAATTTTATCCCCAATGCAAGCTATGGTGCCATTACAATTGAAGTCACTAGGGATTGAATGGCACATCCGGTCACTTACTCCATAGCATTCGTTGCTGTTCACACAATCTAGAAATGGCACACATTCCATAACAATCGGGATTTCAATTTCTATTGACATGTCTCTGGCCCTAGTTTCTGAATTTTCCCCATGATTGTTCTGTGTAGTCACAACTTCTTCACCACAGCATGCTGTGCTGGTCCTATCAGTTCCACCAACAATGTTCAAGATGGTATCATCTCCCATAATTGCATTCCCAGAAAGACTAAGTTCCTGTAGGGTATGATTCTCTGCAAAATGATACTTGCATATTGAAGTAAATTCCCAAATAAACTGACACTCAGAAATAAAAACTGGCATTCAACGGAGTATCAAAGATTTACCTGACAATGCCTTAATGATTTTGAGAATACCAGTTTGGCCAAGGCTGCATTTGTTTACCATCAGGCTCTTCAAATGACAATGCGTTTTTCCAAGAAGACATCCCAAAGCATTGACTCCCTGATACAATGCAAGCCAAGTTTGGACGGGATCAAAATGCAGAAATACATACAAAAACTTGCAGGTCTAAATAATAAAAAAATAGTGACATACAGGAAGATAAAGCGAACACTACTAAAGCTGGACTACAAATGTTGCAACAAACAAAACTTAGCATCTATACATTGGTAATGCAGTCACGTTTACAGGCCAATGGTTAGTATGTTGTCATTACAAATGCCAGAATTGTAATTCTAATGTCCTTTCACTCATTTCATTCTGCTCTTCAATTACATCTGCTCAATATTTTCTTTTATGAAATAGTTGCACATTCACCAATTGCAGACTGACATATGCCTTAAATGGAATCAAACTAATGCTTAATTAGATGCTTTACCACACAGCAGCAGAAAAGTTAAATAGACAATGTTATCTTGGATATGATCTTCTGCACTATGCAATATGCAAGTTTGTTTCTTAAAGATTAAAAAATCCAGTTATAAATATTATCAAATGAAAATATACCCTTTAACAATTTCAATCATAGCTGTGTAGTAAAAAGCGCCCAATATTTCACATATGGCAAGGCAAGATCCATTCAAACATCCTTCTAGCAGAATTACTAGAACTGATCTATGTGAGTATGTTGAGCTTTGGATAAAGGAGACACCATTCAGAGAAAAAGAGATGTTACTACTGCACAGCCTTCTACAATTATGATAACCACACAGTTTCTTACTAGAAACACACATGCACAGGAATAAAACTCAGACCAACAACTCTGAAGATGAGATGACCTGCTTTTTATTGGTTAGACATTTGCAAATTCATAGATAACTGTTAGCTGCAGATAATTTGAAAAGCAGTAACTTAGAAGAAAATCTATCTTCAAACATTGACCAACAATCATCTGGAGGAGGACCATCAAAGGACTCTCATTCTGAACTCTGGCATTAATGGGTGTAGTGCTTTCCATATGACTAAATCCTCTCTCCAATGCTACATCAAGCATATCATGTGGAGAATTTTATTTGTTTCCAATAAATATAACACCCATATCCAACCTAATCATGTTGTGGTGTGTTGGATATGCATTGTAACCTAAGATACCGAATTGGGTACAGGTACGTGGGTACGATATGCTGGTACAGCATTTTTTTTCTTTTGGGGGGGAGTGGGGGAGGTTGGGTATGTTTTGTGTACATCCATACAAAAAACATATATATATATAAAAGCCTAAAAACTATAGTATATTAATATAAAGCTAATACAATATTAAATTTAGTTTTTTAACTATATTCCAAAAAACTATATTAAGACCATACTATCTATACCACATTAATATGGTTTATTTTTTTAACCACTTTTGAAAAAGTTATTAAATAGTACATGTATTAAGAATTTAAATACTATGGATAGTTATTAAACTATTAATAGATATCTGCTAATAACTAATAGATATCCCTAGGAATTAATAGATATGGAAAGTAATATTGATATTAATAATTAATTTATTAAATAATAATAATTTAGTTTGGCACATAATATAGATCCTAGTTGAAAGTCATCTAGAGAATTGTGATTGGGTAACTTACCCCCACATATACCAATATAGGAAGTATTATGATAAAAGACATTAACCTTAAGTGTATATTATTAGGGAATTTATCATCTGTAGACTCTCATGGAATGCCAAACACTAACTATTTTATTTTATATTCCAAAACCCATCGCCCATGAGATGTTTCCAGTGTTGCACGGAGACGTGCACCCTCATACCTGGTGCGCACCTCCGAGATGGGGACACGACTCCCGTCTCCGAGACGCAGGAGAGACGTCTTGTCTTCTCAGGAGACACCGGGTCGCGCACTCCGCAAGACTCCAGGTACCCGCTTGTGAAAATTAGGGCACTTAAACGTTTTAAAGGAAAATTAAAAGTTTTTTTTTACTTCTGAATCTTGGAGACGGATTGGGGTTTGTGAAGGAGTTTCAGTATGTATTTTACATAGACTTTGAAGCCTCCCTTTCAGACAAGTGCGTTCAAAACGCCTTAGCGGAGATCAACGAATTCGCCACATTTCTAAGGGTTCTCGGAAGTTAACCTTCAGATGCCTTTTCCAGACTCTGAAGATCTTGCTAGGATTTATACTCTATAGTCTGTAGATTCATGAGGAAAACTATATATAAAAGACTAAATTTAAAATTATAATGTAATGGAATACTTTTGTCGCTAAGCCACTTCACATGTCACCCGAATCCATGTATAAATCATAAATGTAATGCGCAAATAATTGTCTTATTTTTTTCCAGTTAAACTTTTTAATAATTAATTGTTTATGAGTCTATGATTCATGAGTTAAGATTCAAACATTAATTTCAAATGTTAATACTTAATATTTATTATTTATAATTATATATTTCACATTTTTTAATTTTAAATTTTAGCAAATTATATGTTAATATTTATTATTTATAATTATATATTTCACATTTTTTTAATTTTTAATTTTAACAAATTATATATATATGGACGTCTCCAAGTACCTGAGTCTCCTATTTTTTTAAAAATGGCGTACCGATATCGGTACCAGTACCAGTACCAATACCAGTCTCCTAGCAACCTAGGATATTTCATAATCTCTTCCATTAATGGAAGATCGATGTGCTCACTTCATTGTTCACCTCATATCTATGTTGCCGAATCAACAAATATATAGGAATAACGTCTAGCAAAATAGAGAATGTGACAAATAATGTCTAGCAAAATAGAGCTCACATTCGAGCAACTGTTGCATGATGTTAAAAGAAGATAAATCTCATCCACCATTGTTTGTAGTCATTCTTCCCTCCTGTGGTGGATAAAACTCACATTTAGGGCTTTTCTGGTCCAAAAAGAAAAAAAAATTGAAAATTGCATCTGCCTCTAGAATCGCTCGAAATTCACTTCAAAAATGCCACATCATCCCTAGAATTGTTTGGGTTCGACTACCAAAGAGTGGAATCATTTCTGGCAAGAAAAAATCAAATCCTAGTCGAATCCACAGGCAATTTGAACCAGGATCCAATTCTAGGACATTTCATACCCAAAATCGGCCTGTATATATGCCAATTCGACAACATAATTGTATACTATGCTTGTTTTACACTCCTTAAGCACTATACACTTGATCAATAAAAGGATCAGTTTGAGTTCATGGCAACACGGAAGAAGAGATTTCAACTTTTCAAGACAAGACAAGGTCAAATACTTGGATGCTAAAGAATGTTCAAGATGGCATGGGACATCTCAAAGCAAGCTTTGGTGGAAGAGAAATCTGAAAGAAAAAAATGTTTCTGGCTTCTGAGCAAAATTATCATTTTCCAACAAGTGGCAATTCCATAACAGCTGGGGTGATTTCATCCAAACAAGCAGCAGTTTAATAATTGCCCCCTGATGACAAGCAGCGATTTTATTACACAACAGAAAAATGGCTCATGGAGTTCCAATTTCCTCAATTGTTCAACATTTTCTAACTCTTGGACTTCGGTTTTTGTTTGTAAAGAATTAAAAGTCCATTGTAAACTCGAATTGGGTATCTAAACAACATGTAATTAGGATTAGCAGGAAATTTGAGTAAACTTCTAAGTTCTAAGTAGACTGTGCTTATGCAAGGACATAATGGTCATATAGATTCATCTTGTTGAAAGTTACATCTTGAGAAGAACCCTCATAAGTAAGGTAGGGTAAAAAGATCTCTATACCTACAATAAATGAAGACGATAAGATTATAGAAATTAAAGAAGTTGAATGTAGCTTGGAGGTGGATTCTAGAATCAATTGCACACCGAGAAAGTTAGTTTGTTGGCTCAAGAAGCATTGTTTACCATCAAGATTCAAGCTAAGGGTGTTAAAATTGCACTTCTTGACTCTTGTTTGCAAGCTAACCTCATATCTCAAGATTTGGTTGGGAAACATCGTCTAGAAACTTATTAACACCCCAAGCCTTATGCGTTGGGTTGGATCAAAGTGTAAGATTTGCCTAAGCTAAAATCTACCCAAGACCAAAATGCCGTAAAGCTAATCATATAACCTACTTGCCCAAACAAAAACAAAGAGATTTGAATAAACAAGAACAGTTATTCCATTCACTAATAAAGTGTCCAATAAACACTCCAGAGTCAAATAAGACTCTATAAACCATTTAAATTGATTTCCATGGATACCCTAGTGTTGGGCACAAGCAACTTGATGGTGTCATACAAATCAAGTTCACTAGCTAGGAGCTCCTAATAAGCTCGATCAACATGCAACCTTGCTTGTGTAGCGCTTGGCTCTCCTACCCTAGTCTATGCCTATGAGACCTCTCCTTGAGTAGATTTAAACGCCTTAGTTCCCTTCATATGTGTATCCTGTTGAGGACAAATAGGATTCAACATCTATGGTGGAGCCTCATCCTACCCCTCCGCAGAAGATGTAACTGTAGGTAGTGCTTGTTGCTACTACGTGGAGAAGACAGGTAATACAACTTGTGGCAGCTTTGGGGATGCACTCATTGGTATTATATTTACCAAAGGTGGTGCCTGCATAATTGTAACCTTTGGCGCTGGTGTGCAATTGTGCTTTGGGACATGCTTAGGGACAAGTGTGGGAGTTTGTTGAGGAGTTTGTGGTTGCTCACCACTTGATTCTCTAGTTTTCACACCACTTACCTATTGCTCCTTGCATGATTTAAAAAGGGTCGTAGAAACATTGGGCATTTCCCTTGTCTTTTGCAACTGATGTCAACTCCTTTTTTGCCACGTCCTCTTTTTCCCCAACATCAGGCAGGACATCGCCTAGACCATCATCATCATCGTCATCCCTTGCATTTGTCGGTTGCATTGAACACAACGATAGGATAGAAAACAAAGTGTGTAACAGGTACATAATCCCCTGCAAGCAAATGCTACCTCTTGGCTTACACATCCTCTATTGTGTTGATACAAGGTAAATTCAAAATGTATTGTGGGGTGTTGCTAAAACACCTCCGACCTACACCGCCATTGGTCTACACATTGAAGATTAAGGGCTTGAGCCCATTCTTTCATTTTCTTTGTATGTCTAGTGGCATCACGCAAATCCATAGAGGTGAGTACAAGGCCCCTAAACTACTTTGTTGGAATTTAGCCAAGCTCACCAACAATGTCGGCTATGTCTCGCCTAGACCATCATCATCATCCCGTGCATTTGTTGGTTGCATTGAGGACAACAATGGTATAGAAAACAGAGTGTGTGTAACAGGTACATAATCCCCTACAAGCAAATGTTGCCTCTCGGCTTCCACATCCTCTATTGTGATGATACAAGGTAAATTCAAAATGTATTGTGGGGTCCCACCACTCAACAAGTACTCTCATCACTTTGCATGTCAACCATCACACCTCCTAGATTCATTGGTCTATCAATATCTTCTTGAATCGTCTCAATGGCCCTTCTACTGCTTTGGCCTATCGTGGTGCACTATCTTCACATGAGTAGGTGGTCTTCGTGGTGCCATTTTTGGTCTACAGATAATCTCTAATAATTCACTCATTGTGAAATGAATTTGCTTTGAAATTCACTCTAAGCTCAAAAGCAAGATTTCTCTTCTACAAAAAGCTTGAGTATTTGGTGAACTAGCAAAAAAAAGACCCATGTTTATCGATTTTTGCAACACCTCACCTTCATTAAGGCACACCTCTTCAACATTAATGAGTATATCAAAATAAGTCTTAGCATTACCACAACTCGATTCCACACAATTTTGGGTAATATTTTATCCCATAGCATTGCTTTTCCAATTTTTGATATACCCTTATGTCACTTTTCATCGCTTCTCTACCAATTGTCCTTTGACATGCACCCTATCATAGCTGAGTCACCTTTTTTCCTTCCACAATCACCAAATCCTGTTCATTTGTCATGCAATGGGCACCCCCACATGTCTGATACAACTTCCCTCGTGGAACCTTGCCACATCCTTTCCTTTGTTCCTATGTGTTCTGCCTGCATTCAACTAAACCTTTGGTGTGCCCTATACTTGTGCTTCCTTCTCTTCTCCTCTCCTTCAATTCATCTTTTCCTTCTCTCCCCAAGGCAAATAATGAGCACAATCCATTGTGCTCATGGTATTGGTGCCTATTAATGTTGTAAATTTGTTTATCCTATCATGTGCAACTTATATCTCTATTATACTAAATGTTGTGAAATCTTGAGTTGGATCTCACCACAGACAAATGGTCCTCAACTCCTGCAACTGAGTGTGTAATGAAGCATTGGACTTTTGTTGCTTTGGCCCTCAATTGACTACTTAGAAGGATGAACTTTTACTATCAAAAGCCTACATATTCTTCCCCAGGCATTTGGTCCCACTTACAATGTATAACTATGTGCACACACTTTGAAAACATTGCACCGCAACGAAATACTTCTTTTCCTTGAAGATGATTGATCATAATGTGATAGTTGGTGCTTTATAATCTCCCGCATTGTGGCATAAGTAACTTGCACACTAATGCACAGATGTACATATAGAATTTTGTTTATCCATCCACACAAATACTAATATTTGATGTTCAAAAAAATCAAATGCAAGAATGAAAAATGCGTAGAAGAAAAACCTAATATAATATAATGGTCAAAACAACATTATTAGCAAAAAAGAGAAAGACTAATTAAAAAGTGGTCATTCATAGTATGGCCCGAGCCAACTACTATGGACAAGTCCTTTGAAGGTTGCACAACAAGTATTTCTGTAATGTCCCTTTTTTGGCACGTAGAATTTTGTGCGCATTATGCTTGTTCCTAGTCTCTCAGAGGCTGTCCGGCATGTTTGGGAAGGACTCCAATGTTCTTGGAGTGGTCATGGTTTAGTCTGCAAAACAGTTAATTGGGTTTCCCTTGTGTAAATGGATTATTTTTCATGGCTTTGAGCTCAGTTGATGTTCCGGGTTACAGTGATGGTTTCTGAAGTTTGATCGGGCTTCTGGTTTGCTCTCCAAGATTCTTGAAGGAGTTTTCTATTTTTGGAAAAGTCACCCGAAAGGCATCGTTGCACATCCCAAACCTTACAGAGCATATTGGTTCAGTTTAATTTGCATTCGGAGGCCATTTGGGATTTTCTACAAAATTTAATATTTAATGAGCTATTTTAATCATTATTTTCACTTAAGGTCCTAAGGGTGAAAATAATTAAAATATTATTAGAAAGGGGAAAAAATATTCTTTTATTTAGGCACATAAAAGTGGGCACTTAAGTGGAGGAAAAAAGAAATAAATTAAGTTAGAAGGAAAATGTTATTATTTTCAAGAAATGATTCATTTCCTTTGTAACTCCTCCAGTGCCTTACAAAAGAGAATGAGCTCTCATTTGGAAGGGTTATGTTATGTTCTGGAATTGAATTTGTTTGCAAATGGATTGAACCTGAGAGTTCTTCCATATTCTCGAGGACGAAAACCCTCTTGTAGAATGCTCTTGAGGACGAAAACCCTCTTGAGATTAATGGTGGTTTTCATTACAGGAAATCACATGGAGCTGATCAGAGATGGAAGTTTTTGTAGTGTTTTGCATTGTGATCCTATTTTGTATTGATGAAATCAATTATCAAGAGTTTTGTAATGGGATTTCTTTTGATATTATTGGTGTGAGAAAAATAAATGATATTTCATGTTTTTACTGTATGCTGGAGATGTCCGTACCATGGAGTGCCGTACTTTCATGAAAGAGCAAAAATTTGCATTGATCATCTATTTGTTTGTTTGGAGTTTCTGATAATTGGAAACCCTTTGTATGGTCTTGACATTAAATTCTGAGCAAGTTTATGAAGTTTTAAGTCAGATTTTATGATGTTTGATGCAGCCGTACTAGTCTAGTGTCGTACCCCTGCAGAATGGTACGATTTGTGCTAGAAATTATTATGGATGTTCTTTGGATGCAAATTTGTTTGTAATGCCTTTGTTTGGATCCAACTCTTCTTTTCATTATGCCTTAAGAGGATTTTAAGTGTAGTTGGAATTGTTTATGAAGAATCCATACATTCCTCAATGTCCGTACATGCTTGCATGGGTCGATTTAGATCAGAAGATATTGAAGAGTATTTTGTAAACATTAATGCTTGCAATCTGATTGTGATGTTTGGGCTGCCATTTTGAGATTGATTTGAAGAGTTTTAGGTGAGTTTTGAGTTTGCTATGAACATATCCGTACTTCCTGGTCCGTACGGCTCTGTTTGAGGGAGTTTGTGATTTCTGAGTAGTGCCTTGGTTTAATCAGTTTCTCTTCATGCTGGTTTAAATTGTTGCTGGCCCAAAACTGTTTGGGAATCAGAATTTTGAGCAGACTCTTGTGTTGGTTTAATGTATTTTGGAAGTGCCAGGTATAAGGTTGCCGTACAGTACAGTATAGAGGCTGATTTTATGTTCAGATCAGACAATAAGGAATTGCAGTGCTATCAGCATATGTGAGTTATAATTGTGCAACTAATATGAATGTTATGCAGGGTAATTTCACATAACCTTTCAATCTCCAAGTTGTCAAGTGCAAGTTCAATTCAATATCTCTGAATTTCCTGAGGTGTTAAGTGCTCAGAATTGTTTGTTATGATGGTGTGATCAGTTTGGTGACAGTTTATTGGTGATATCAGATGTCCATGATTTCTTGTGTATTTCCTTATTCTTCCATGGCTATCGTACAATAAGGGACAGCCTGCAAAGGTTAAATACAGAGTTCAGCCAGCAATAACAACTTCTCAGTCTTGAACAGCCAATTTGAAGGTTCACTTGGCAATTGAAAATGTAGGGTATATTTCAAGATGCTTCCAATCTTATGTTGCTATGATCATAAAAACCTGATCTCTATCTTTCTGGTTATTATGACATTATGAACATTGTTGTTGTTATTTGTTTATGCAACACATTAAGGAACCCTTGGATGGTATACCGCCAGTGTGGAGAAAGAACCCTTTCTTTATTGTTCTCACCCACTGAATAAGTGGAGTATTCCCACTGAATAAGTGGATGGCTTTGTAATCTTTCATTCTTGCTCTTTACCCACTGAAAGTGGTGAATTCCCACAGTTTGTGGATGCTTGCATATGCGGATGAATGTTTACTTGTTGCACAATGTTTTAATTTGTAATCCAAAGCACAATATGCTCTCACCTCGCCCAATTGGGATCTCGGTGATCAGAAGTGTGGAGGAGTTTAAATGTGCTAACATTGTTTATCATTGTTCTATATTTTAGAAAAAATTTTGGGGGTTGTATGTTACAATTTCCAACTGATCTACATGTATAGGCGCAGAGACCAACTCTTGAATCAAAATCCCAAATATTGGTCGGCGTCGTTGTGTCCACTAAAATTGTGCATCCTTGCAAAAACATATTCCTAAAAGGCATTGAAGTGCATGCATAGTTCCTAATAAATTTTCGATGACACCCAACATAGCCTAGAAGTTTATGCACTTCCCATGGTGTTGCTGGTACTTCCAACATGAAGATTATTGACACTTTGGCTAGATTAACCCGCATGCCATCTGTATTGCACACCGAATTTGTGGCTAGATTCTTTTTGTCTTGCACAACCACTTTTCTCTTCTTTGATTGTCCTACACACTTCTAACCATCCCTATATTTCCCAATCAGCACTTATGTCCTAAAATCCTACTTACCAAGCATTCTAGACCTAGTTAGCAACATCTTTAGTCCATTGGTAAAAATTGTTGTGTGGGCAAAGAAGTGTCGAATTGACTCCAAAAGTAGGGGCATTAAATCCAAATATGTGTGGAACATCAACTACTAACAATTCCCAATTGGAGATCTCCCAACACAATTTACTTGCTAAATAACAAACATGCACATGCCCTAAGACTGTCTACACAAATCTATTCACCCAACATCTCTTCTTAGAATTTTCCATCTAGGATCCATAGACTTTCATACATGAGACCATGCAAATGCATAGTGGATACCCCAAGAAACTCTAATGTGCAAGGCTTTCCCACTTCTACATGCATACATAGGAAGATCATCCACCATATTACTTGTAAAGTACCAACAATAGTGTTACACTTTTCATCTACTCCTATGCTTTTTAGCATGCCCTCTCTATATCTATATAACATTCATTGGAACTAGACTCCCTTCAAAACATAGCTTTCATTTACTGATCTGAAAACATCTACGCCTAGTAGCAATTTGAGATACAAGGACCCATTTCTAGACAACCCTATTAGCCTTGACTAGTTTTGCGGATACATGCTTCACTATTGCTATTGAGTTTTTCTTGTGCACCCACTTTGCTCATACTTTCTTTGTTGACTTTATATACACATGTATCACCCAATTGATGATACACCTCAGCACATTACGCACACTAGCACAAGCCTTCCCTATCAACTCATAATCTCCAACCAGCCATCTTTCCATCACAACCTCGAAAGTTGCCTCTGATGAACTTTCCCATTTTAAAACTCTTTTTGATGTGAGCTCTATCTTATCCTGACTATTGGAAGTGATATTGTCCAAATCCTCCAAATCATGTTCTTCAATGAGGATCGATCCCACATATGGTGAACCTTGCATTGGATCCAAATGAACTATAACACACTTTTCCTTGTTCTCAAAACTCCTTGTGTGCTACTTAAAGCACATGTCCATGCCTGCCTGAAGGCAAAAAGGGCAACCAGGTCCATGACTTCAAAATCCAATCGAAAGATGGCCCTCTCAATGCTAACCTCTACATAGTTTAACATACCCATAGGTGTTTCACACATGTTCTTCACCATGTAGAGACTATGCAATGAAGGTACCAAGTGTAGGTTGGCCCATAGCCACCTATGCATCTCATGTAAGCACATTAACTTTGGATCCCATATGAATAACATTGAGCGACAAACACCCATTCATCTCTAAAGTCAGCAACAATTCAATATCATACTACCAAGGTTCAAGCATGCACAAAGCTTTCCTTAGTTTTGGATCCAATACTAATGTTGTCTCCCCACTACATGAATAGCTAGCTTCTCTAAAAATTGTTTCAATCATGGGAGCACACCACTCTGATGTAGGAGGCTCAAAATTGCAATCTCAGCATCTATGTCTTCCTTTACATTTGTGTTGCAATATCATGCGCAACGTCCTGAGACAATCTATGTCATTCTATTGGAACAACTAGTCATACACGCTCTTCAATCTAAACCACCTTTTTGTTGGCGAACCCCTCTTTTGCACGTGTTCCTTGTGTTGGGTCGGCTTGTTCTGCAATATGTTCGCAATTGTTGCTCTATATCAAAATATGAAAGATATTATTTAGTTGCACAATATGCTTCTCTCTGTGCTTCCTTATACGAATCATCTATGCAGCCTTTTTGCATGACTCAAATGTCTACAATAGAGCTAGACAATCTTTCATTCGGTGAGTTACATCACAAAATTTGCAAGTTGGGAGTTGCACATTTGCATGCAATTCGAGCATTTTTGCCACACTTATAATAGGCAAATCCTCAGCCTTGATTTCAGCCACTTCCATAACCTAGACAAACTCCTTGTCCTTGCCATCATGGCACATACAACTACTAAGGTGCAAACTATTGTTGGGGAGGTGCGTACTAGTTCTAACGTGCATACTGGGGCTGTGCATACAATAGCTAGGGTGCATATTATGGTTGTGTTAGGGACAATTGCACACTTGCATTCAAAACATGTTTTCCTTGAGCTTCGCACAAATCCGATACCGCTCAATAGGTATTGGTGTCATGAGTAAGTTCTTGTAGACTTCACAACAATAGTTAATCGCGATGCCTTGTGTAACGTCCCTAACCAAACTATTAGCCAAAATTTTGAAATCTTTACAATCAACACAAACCCAAGTCCTTTTTGATCACCAAGATTCCAATGTGGGCAAGGTGAGAGCATACAGAAACTGGGATGTGGACAGGAAAATAACAATGCAACTTGCTAGAAGCAAGGACCAGTTTACAATCAACACCCAAATAGACAGACAAAATAAATACACTCAAGCCAAACTGGCTGATTACAACAACAAATCGGGTCAATGCCACAATGGTAGACTACAGGCCAATCTGGAACAATGCCAAAATGGCGGATGATGGATGCAAATGCTTGGCGGCTACGGCATCCAATCGCTAATTACAATGCAAGTACAAGAAAGTAATGAATCCGGTGGAAAACCTTCCAGATTGTTACAATGTTAAATTGATATCTAGTGGTAAACCTCCCATATTTTTACAATGTTTATCAATGCAGAAACTTCACAAACCACACTAACTAGACAACAACAAGCACTCAGTAATCTATTGATATTAGCAATATGTAGCTATGACACGAAGTACTTTCAGCCTTGGTTGATTTCCATCAGTATAGTAATCAAATGTCAACAATAATATCAAAGTGACTGTTACGAACCAAAAAACAGCATGAACTTAGAGGTACTTGCTGGGTTTTCAACACTCTCAGCTACTGTATGGACTTCACTCAACTTCCCACAAAGTTTTACAGCAGTCCCAAGAAAATACCACTCAAAATTGATGTGTATAGCCTTGAAGAATAGGCTGAAGGTCTCAACAGATTGAAGACACAAGAAAAAGGTTGCGCTTCAACTTATTACTGGTACAAACTGGTCTATAGACCTGTACGGCCTTCAAATGGCATTAAATGCCTTCCCTAAACATCTGCACACAGCTAGGATAAGGTACGGCTTGCCATGACAAAAATGCATCGCCCTAAACTCAACTCCAAACATGAATTGCCCAGTACGGCTGGCAAGGAATTTCAATCAGCTGTCATACAATTGTATGGCCAGGTACAATGCTGAAACAGTACTGCCTAGTTTGGAAATTAATCTCCTTCACATGAAACATCAAGATTTGCAAGCAACTAGTCTTCAATAAAATTTGAATTTGAAACTCACACATAAACTGGAAAGAAACCACACAATACAAAAATCTGAAACACACAATATATTTTTGTGTATTTTTGCAATAAATCACACCACACCAACAGAATGAAAATCTTCACACCAATAGCACAATCTAGAAATACAATGCAATCAGCTTAATGGAAATCCCTGGATGGAATTTCCCTTACGAAACGGAGGGTTTTCAGCCTCAATCCCATTTGCTGGTAGGGTTTTCATCGTAGGGCAAAATATGAACACAAGGCTCAATTTTGAATATATGACTTTTTGAGTAATTTGACGAAGAGTTGCAAATGAGCCTTCTAACCTTTTTATAGACTCCCAAGAAATTAAAATTAAAATATTTACTTTTCCCTCCCAAAAAATCTAATTTTAAATTGATTTTAGGAACCCTACCAGAAAATAATTAAAATAACACTAAGTTACAAAAGCCTTATTGTGCCCCATTTAGGCGGGGTCTAGAAATAATAAATTAAGTAGGTTTTGTACAATGTTGGCAAAAATTACAATAAGTCCAACTTAAATTACTATTAAAATAATTTTGCTAATCCCAACCCATTAACCTACAGAAAATTGAAAATAGGCTAAGGGACCATGCGGCACACTTATGTAATGTCCATTTTCTGGTCCATTCCAACATTCTTGGAAAGTTCCAAGATTCTTGGAGAATTCCATCATCCTTGAAAAGCGCCAACTTTCTGTGGGCGGAAGACCTATGCACTTAAGGTGTTGGAGTTATCAAGAAAATATAATTGGTCCATTTTAATATCTTCCATAGGCTTTGTGAGGTTATATACTGCAATACATAATGTAAGTTGGGTAGAGTTATATACTGCAATACATACCGTAAGTTGGGCGAAATTATATATTGCAATACATTCCATTAATTAATAACTTAAATTGTCAAAACTAACTTTATTTTATTAAAATAATTCACATTATTAAAAAGTGTTTTTAAAATAGGACCTATAGTGACTTTATAAAGTGTTGCTAGGTGTGGGGGTACAAAAGTGATTATGTAAAAAGGACACTTTTAGGGTTCGATTGGGAAAAATAGGAGAAAAAAAAATAAATTAAAATATTTTCCCTCAAAAAGCTATTGTGCATTGGAATAGGTTACAAATTTGATAAACCAAAATCCCTGATATTAAGATTGAACTTTGTTCATCTTTTCTTTGCCCAAAGACAAAAACCCTATTGGCAAGAATGATTTTGAAGACGAAAACCCTCCTAGTCATTTGAGAAATTCCATCCAAGGATTTCCTTTGAGCTAAATGATTTGTTTCAGATGTTGTTTGTGTCAAGTTTCAATTTTTACATATTTGGATTTCAGTTGTGGTTTTCAGTATTTTGGGTTTGCAAAGATTTTTCCGAGTTTGCAATGTGTTTCAGATTGCAGTGTGGATTTGTGATTTACCTAATTTCACTTTGTTATGTGATGCAATTTATTCTAGAAAATACACAAAAATATATGTGCTTCTATGCAGGCCATACTAGTTCTTAATTCGAACTGCTGCTAAAGAAATTAATCTTGCATATTAAAATGGTCGTACACTTTCTAAATACTAGCCGCCTTATATAGAGCATGCCATACATGATATTTAAGGAGGGCATGAGGTGTTGTGGAGGAATTGCATGCTTTGGAAGATTTCAAATAGTCCGTAAACCTTGTAGAAGAGGTCATACATAGTAAAAAGGTTACAGTTCCCAGCCGTACCATTTGGAATGAGGCTGTAGCAGTCTATTAAAGAGTCGTACCACCTTGGGACTGCATTATAAATGTGGTCTTAACTGTATTAACAACTTATATCAGATTTTGATCAATGTTTCAGAGTTATACAGCAGATATAGGTGAACTCTGGTTGGAATTTTCAGTTGCAGCAATCCTTTTGAGGACTGAAATATTCATTTCAAGGTCTGATCAAAACTACACCAGCAAGCATACAGTAGTCTTAATATGGTATTAACATTTCTTCATCACCATTGATTTTCAAATTATTATTGGCTGCTTATCTAGATATATATATTTGTTGATTACATTGTCATTAGCATTGGATCATGTGCTTTCAGTTTACATTCCAACTCTTTGACGAAATGTCTGTTGGCTCCCAAAACCACAACTCCACTTCCTAGGACGGAATCACACTCACAAGGCCAAGGCTGTCGTCATGTAAGCATAATTGGTCCATCAACATAACGTGGAGGGTTGAAGGTCAACTCTACGGGAGTGGGTTTCATCCCTTGCACTTCAAGCTTAACAGGTATTGAGTTCAAACCAGATGAACAACTAAAAACCTAAGTTGCTAGTTCTGGTACGGGAGCAGGATTCTGGTATGCCGATACGGCATTTTTTTTTTTGTGGGTACAGTTGGGTACGGCTGTACTATATATATATATATATTATAATATAGAATATAATATAATATATATTATAATAATATAACATTATAATATATAATATAATATGTTATAATTATATAATATAATATAATATAATAATATAATTATAATATATTATTATAGAATATAATATATTATAATATATAATATAATAATATAATATATTATAATAATAAATATAATAACATAATATATATTATAATAAAATAACATTATAATATAATAAAAGTTTAAAAAAATTTAAAAAAAAACTAAACATTCATGGGAGCGGTCGGGGCGCTCCCGTGGCCGTTCCGGGATCCGCTCTCGGTGGGCACGGGACCGGGACCCTGAGGGGCCGTTCCCAGTAACTGAGCTAAAAACCAATGAACAACCAAACCCAACTCATTATCTTGATCCCAAAACTGTCACTGAACCAAGAACAACTAGTTGTCACAAAACCCCTATATAGCTGATACAAATTGTGCAAGAATACATGCACAGGAACGATGGTCCTTCCCCTAAACCACTAGTCACAAGTGACAAAAAAGAAAACAATGAAAAGGAAAGAAAGAAAAATTGATCTAAGCACATGCTATATCAGATTGCAAGTTTTGTGCTTCAAACATACTTAGTAATCTAGAACGAAATGCATGCATTCAAATGTGAAGAACAGATGACAATTACACAACTTGTAATATAATTAAAATGTTGTCACATTTTCAAATGCCCAATACAAACTTATCAGGAAATGTGATAAAAGGAAAACCCTAAATACATACAAACAATCATGGAGACATTCTCTGCACAACCCCTACTGCACACTATCTTTCATATGTTTCACCACCTCATTACTTCTTTGCAACTAGACATGACATAATTTGGAGCCCTAGGAGTATTTTTGAACCTGCACAACCTCCAACCACCACCAAAGAACAAACCCTTGTAATTAGTTTAAAACTTGTCTTTATAGCCTTCACAACTCAGATCTGAGGATGAAATGGGCGGGAAAACCCCTAACAACCCCACCAACTGCAATAAAAACATAAATTTCAATTACCCATTTCGCATTAATGGTGATCCTAGAAGTTGTTAGCAAGTTTTTGCACGTTTCTAGACGTTCCTAGGCCTTCAGTGGGTGTCGAGTTGGCAAGAGGACTTAGGACTTTTGGACCCTTTTGGAAAAAGTCCAAAAGTCCAATCGGGTCCTGAAATCCAGATGGTACCAAAAGTGTCGAAAGTCAAAACCGAAAGTTGGACCCTGAACTGCATGAAAAACTTAGCCCTTTCCTCTAAAAAATCATTTAAAAAATCGAACATTTGCACCTCCAAATTCGCTTTGAAAATTCAGGGGGTCTAAAAAGATTTTGGACCAGGACCAAAAGTCCCATCCAGCCCCAGAGTCCCGAAATTGCCTCAAGTCCTGAAATTGACTTAAGTTCCGAAATTGACTTAAGTCCTGAAATTGACTTATGTCCCGAAATCCCGACAGGACAGTATATTTTAAAATAACATTTAAGTATAAGTTTTACTATTTAAGTTATTTTAAAATATATTGTTAGGATGTTTGAGATAGGTTTCAGATCCATAGGAGTTAAACTGCAGATTCTAGAATTTGGAGGATCCATCAGATCTCAGACTTAGCCAAATTTTTAGGGTTTTCAAGGTCCAAAATCAAGGTTTCAACAACATGCACTAGGGTAAAAGCACAAGGACCCCTTAAGAAAATTTGATGGATTTGGCAAGATTTTGCGAATACTTGGCTTGAAAATAGGAATCCCAACAATGTCTACTATCATAATGTTGGATAACTGTTTGACATAATTCTTGGATTTGGTTTAAAAAGAGTAATGATTGTTTAATCTTTCATCGTAAGCATTGGATGGTTTACCCCCAATTGTATTGAGTTCATTGTAATATCCCGATCAGTTCGTCCGCTAGATCCTATCTTTACTTTCAATAATTTCCGCCTTCTGGGCTTGTATCAAAATTGGGTGAATTAGTCCACCATTTTGGCGTTGAAGCAATTCCACATGTATTTAACCAGTTTGGCTTGATCGGAATTTGCATTCACTATTAGCCAGTTTGGCTCAATCGATTCTATGACTCTTCTTATAGTGTAAATTGGTCGACTTGCCTCCAATATCTTGTTGGTTATTTTCGTAAGTCCTCATTCTAGTCTCCGTATGCTCTCACCTTGCCCACACTGGGAACTTGGTGATTAAAAAGAGCTAAGATTCGAGTGATTGCAAAAAAATTTATTGAAATTGAACTAATGGTCTTGCAAGGGACACTACATTGGTATCAAAGTTGGTGGTCTTGCCAGCCTGTTGGAAAGCTACGCCTTGTTGCAGATCTTCAGTTGCATGACAAAATTTCAACAGTTGTATGCCAATTTCAGCAGTTGCATGTTTTGAGTTTACCACTTGTTCAACTATGATAGAAAAATTCAGAAATTTCCAAAGCTTGATGTCCACCTTCTTGTGAATCATGGCATTAGATTTGGGAAAGAGGCTTTTCAGTGCTAGAAAGAAACTCAAGTTTCTACATCAGTCGAAAGATGTTCTTCTCAACATTTTGGAGGGAGTAGAAAATTGCTTATATATGGTTCATCAGTCGCCTTCAAAGACAATGCAACTTGCTATGGCTCCTTCGATGACTTCTTTGGTTAAGCCAAAACTTTTGAGACACCAAGACAATGATGTGAGGCTTGTAGTTATCACTTGTATTAGTGAAATTACAAGAATAACAGTTCCTGAAGTTCCGTATAGTGATTACACAACAAAGGAGATATTTCAGTTGATTGTTGGAAATTTTCAAGGTCTAGATGAGATCAAAAGTCCCTCATTTGTAAGGAGGGTCACAATTCTAAAAACTATTGCAAAAGTTAGATCATGTGTGGTGATGTTGGATCTTGAATGTGATGATCTCATTCTTGAAATGTTTCAACATTTCTTTGCAACTATCAATAAGAATCAAGCAGAAAATGTTATAACTACAATGTAAACAATTATGTCTTTGCTTTTGAATGAGAGTGAAGATATCTCCTAGCCACTCTTTATCAATTTTATTAGCTAACGTGAGAAAGGATGAGCAAGAACTTTCACCAGTTGTGCATGCTCTAGCTATTAAAGTTGTAAATCAATGTGACAAAAAATTGAAACCATATTTGACAATGGAGCATGAGAAAGAAGAGAAGTTAGCATCAAATATTTTTTAAGTTGAGGAATCTGAATTTGAGAAGAAAGAATACTCAGAACATTCCTATCAAGAAGAAAATGTCTTGATTCAAGAAGCATGTGTGGTGGGGCTCCAAAATGACTTAGTAGTTACTAATGATGAGATTAAACTTGCTGAAAATTTCAGATCAGCAACTAATGATAAATACTTAGATCAAATCTGTGAAGCTAATTTAGAAAATGAGTGGGAGCTGCAAGAAACCTATCAAAGTGACTTTCAAAAAGACTCTATTGAAAGGTATGTCTTAGAAGAGAATGCTGATTTTTGCATTGATTCTAGCCAAAGTCCAATATCATTGCATGACTCTAGATTTCATGAGGGTGATCGAAAGGAACAATTGCTAGTAACAAAAGAGAATGAAGTGCAAGTTCTAACAAAGTTGGATAGCATTGAAGGATTAACGCAGAAATTGAAGAGAGAATAGATTGAGCAAATTGATGGAATAAGTGTTGCTAGAACTAAGCAAATTATCACTATTGCAGATTTACAAACAGTTAAGATGCAATGAAAACAATGAAATCAAAATGTCTACATATGATTAAAGATAGAGATGTGGCCATCAAATGTGCAGATGAGGCCTTAATTGCATCTAACAAAATGAAGGTAAAGGTTGATGAGCTCACATTTGAACTTAAACCAACCAAGAACTCATTAGAAATTACCCAAATGGAACTATTGGAGGCAAAAGATCAGCTTGATGTTGCAGAACACTTCAGGGAGCAAGAGAATGAAGCAAGGGCTAAGAAAATATGATTAAAGATAGAGATGTGGCCATCAAATGTGCAGATGAGGCCTTAATTGCATCTAACAAAATGAAGGTAAAGGTTGATGAGCTCACATTTGAACTTAAACCAAACAAGAACTCATTAGAAATTACCCAAATGGAACTATTGGAGGCAAAAGATCAGCTTGATGTTGCAGAACACTTCAGGGAGCAAGAGAATGAAGCAAGGGCTAAGAAAATCAAGCAAGTAATTGATGAGCTTGATAGGCTTCAAGAAGATTTTGACTTAGAACAGTTTCCAGGAAAACCAGAAGTTGCAAGTACAGAGTTGGGTTAGCAGGAAGATTGGTCTAAACAAGAAAATGGAAATAACTTTCAATCTTTTGATAACCCACTTTTTGAAATGGATGCGGAATTATCTTTTGATAATCCACTTTTTGAGATGGATGCTGAGACATTTTTTGGTTCAAGTTCTACAACTTGAAATAATAAAAAAATGGCGCAGTAGAAGCCATCTACATCACAAGAAGGATCAACAATTCAAAATTGCAAATTCCCAATATTGATATTGCATCCATGTGAAATTATCAGACGTGAGAAAAGTGCTAAATCAAATACTAAACTTGGTTTTCAGCTCGCTGAAATTTCCAAATCAGACACTAATGGTGAGCAATTTGATTATCTTCATGATTATAGCTTATGGTATGAAAGCATTGATATTAGCGAAGGTTTATGGCAAGGATTTTGTCAATATGAAAAGTATCATGAGATTGGAGAGAAGGAAAATAATACAACTTGTAGAAAAGAACACTTTTATTCTTTTGCTCAAGGTTGTCTTCACATAAAAATATGGGACCCAAGTGTTTCATTGAAACATCTGATATCAAGAACAAAGGGTTGTCCTTCATACAAGATTTGAAGTTTGTTGGATAAGTCAACAGCAAATTTTTCTTCTTATATTGATTTTGATTCAGTTTTATCTCTTAACATCGGTATGATAAATTCAATTTGTCATAACTTGAATCATTGTGGAAGAGGATTGCTTAATAGCATTAAAGAGGATAGAAGATTTATAGATTCTTGTTGTATCAGAGTAGTGCAACGAAAGCATGAAGAGTTCTTGAGATTGATTTGGGATACTAGAATCACATTGAATTTTTCATCCAATATTATTCAAATGGATTGAGTTAGCATTGCTTGAGAACAAGCAATTTTGAGGGAGGACTTGTAATGTCCCTTTTCTAGTTCATTCCAACATTCTTGGAAAGCTTCAAGATTTTTGGAGAATTCCTGTTGATAACTGAGAGGGGGGGGGGGGGGGGGGAGGTGAATCAGTTATCCTAATTATTTCTGCTTTCCAAACTTTCTTAATAATCAATGCAGCATTAATTCAATTAAGCAAACATAACCATGAAATGGAAATACACATGACACAATATTTTTGACGTGGAAACTCTGTTAAGGGAAAAAACCACGGGGTGATTAACCCAAGATTGTATTCTCTGTTAGAAGAATGGAAATACAAAATGGCACTTGCCGATTAGGGCTCACTGCCCGAGCACACCGCTCACAAGAGGCACACTGCCTACAAGAGACACACTGTCTACAATTTATAAAGAGTGTAATACAATACTTGAACTGATATGGAGCATCAACATATGCTGGAGTTCAGTTCCGGTTAGGCTCTGTACACTGATCTGCTGCACTTCATCTTTCCTCTTCTTTTGTGCTGCTTTCCTTTCACATATTGGACCTTCCTTTCTGCTTTTATTCGGCTCTACTGCTTTTCTTCGCACATCACCAAAAACCACGACACCTCTCACAACTAAATCCATCTTGTATATATATGCGCACAAGTGATTTCATCACCTTTCTAGTCGACACCCGGAATAGTCAATATTTTCCACAAACTCTAATCTGTCGGCTGAATCCTTGCTTACCAAGTAATGCGGATCAAAGATATACTTGTAGAAGTCATCAATCATGTCGGCCAATCATAACTTATGCCTTAAGAATCTTTACCATCATCAGTAACACATCCGGAATAATGTCTGATGTTCTACCAGTCAGTTCTTCCTCTGTCACACTGCCAATCAGGAACCCAATACTCAAGTATTCATATTTTTTTCATCTATCACCGGAGGCTAAATCCTTGGAATCTATCACTCAAGGTAGTCCTCTTGACTTCCCCAAATCCGCACTTCACCAAGATACTTCCTCTGAGAGATCCGGACCTGACTGTCGGACCTCGCCACATGCTCTGTTCTTGTTTACCGGACCACAACATTCTTCACTCTGACTTCCGGTATAGACATACCATGTCCTACGGATGTGTGGGATGAACTTTGTTGCCATCAATGACAACATTCATGAATCCATATAGTGTCTCTTGCCAACAATCTCCCCCTTTGGCATTGATGGCAACACTTAGTGAAAAATGACTAAATGTTTACACTATGCTCCCCCTTGGCTGATGCTCTGTTTTTATATACATTTTTCTGAGCTCCCCCTTAGTTGGATTCCTCATTTTTCACTGCTCTTCACTCCCCCTTTGACATCAAAAGCAAAGGGTGGGAACCGGGCATCAAAATTTTCAAAAATTTAACTATACTTAGCCGCATATAACAAACTCACATAAACTGAAGAATGTCTGTAAAAGTTGTCTTCAACTAGGCAAATTATGTTGCCCAACTCTGCTTCATTCTGTCCAAAATTGATATATGACCGCTTAACAGGAATGCAAACGCATCTGCCCTTTTTAGATCTGTCAGATCACTGGTCTGGGCTGTGATCTAGGCTTCTTTTATGGCCTCATGCATGGCCTCTAACTTGGGGATAATTATTCCTCTAAGTTCATTCAACCTACTGATTCTGTTTTTCTTCTCTTTTTCAAGCTTCTTAATTTCATTCAAAACTGCAACCATTTGACATTCTTGATTTATTATGGATGTAGTAAGTGGATCAAAATTTTGAGAAAGTTTTATCAGTTTATCCTCCTGTTCTTTCATTTTCTTCTCAATCTCCACTGTTGTTTTGGACCATGATAAACAAAATTTGTACATTTCTCCGCCATCTTTAAGAGCATTTTCGAAGCTCTTTATCCCAATATTCATATTTCTCCTATCATTAGTTATCAACCCTTGTACCTCTGATAATCTTTTTGCAAGAAATTCCTTCCAGACCTTATCTTCTGCTGACTTCTCTAGGGAATCAAAATGTGTGCTAACACTATTGACTAGAGTTTTGAGATTACCGGATGAGGAGGCTGTGGGATCCTTCTGAAACGATGGCATAATCTTTTCTAGCACTCCGGAAGCAGCTTCTATCAACTCATAGTCTTCCATGTGAGACTTTAGGAGTTTTTCTTTAGCCTTTGCATTAGCAAATGAAGCTATCTTCATTGTCTGTACCGGAGAAAGAGAATCAAAATTAAATGGTCCTTGTAGAAGCTCCGGTTCATCAATCTCCATTGTTTCTTTGTTCAAGAATTCTTGGACAGTTTTTGCAATGTCTCTTGCCGGAGACAGGTTTTTCTTTTCTTCTGCATTCTTAGAGCTATCTCTTGGAGCTTTCTCTCCTTCTACATTCTTACCACTAGCAGTTGCGGTCTTTTCTGTTGAGGTCTTCTCTCCTTCTGCAACCTTGGTACTGTCACCTTCTTTTTCCTTCACCTCTGGTTCTTTTTCCTTCACCTCTGGTTCTTTCTCCTGTATTCTTTCTTCTCCTTTAGATCCGGAGACTGTAGGGGAAACCGGATGATTTCTTCTTTTTCTTGAGTTTCTTTATCTCCTCATCTGATTCAGTTTCTTCATCATCTTTTAGGCTAACATAAGACCTTGTTGCCTTTTTCTTTGTTCTCTTTTCTCCTTTTCCGGATGTCTAGACTTCCGGTTTTGATGTCTTTGAGCTTTTATCAGTGGCAGGTACAGATCTCTTTGATGATCTTGTCCGGGTGGAAGATTTTACCGGAGCACTTTCCTTACTTCCCTTTTCTGCCTCTTTCTTCTCTTCCTCAGCCCTTTCCATCTTTTCCCTGTTGGCATCGAGTGCCTCCTTTGAGATGCCTAAGCCTTTGGCAACTTCTTCAACTTCTTTTCTCACTTTCCTCTTTATTTCCGGTTGTCTGAGTTCCACATGAACTTTTACACTTAGCTCTTCAAAGGTTCCAAACCTTTCTGCCTTTGGATCCTTTGGCTGACCTAGCATGTGTTGAATATGCAGCTCCATAATTTGTTCATCAACTTCATACCCCATAGGCATGATCCAGATTGTCCTTGGCTCTACTGCCTCCATTAAGCATTGATCAATGTCTACAATGAAGCACACTGTATCTTTATATTTTTCAACCAATGATTTTGGGATTCTTTCTCTGATTTGCATAGTATTTTGGAAATTCTTAAAGTACCCCCACAGCTATATTCCTTGCCTTGGCATCCCCAAGTCCATGCAAGTAATCTCTGATTTGTATTGCTACCGGTTTGTTATTTTGCCATACCCATCCATTGGATCCGGGCAGCTCATTCATGAAGTAGAAAAATAAACACAATATCAGTCCACCATATTTAAAGGAGTTTTTCTTGTCCTTTTTGATCTTTTGTATGTTCTCCATCAATTGACTTAAAAGAAGTTCACATAGATCATACTCTGCATTCTTTCTCAGCATTTCATAGGCAGTATACACTGCAGTTCCGGACACTGAATTCTCCCTACTGGAATGATATATTTTATACCCTATTATCATAGATGCAAACTTGATATCTGGGTCCGTGATATCTTCAATGGTCATTGCCCTCTTATCAAATTTTGATCCGGTGGCATCAGTCACAATTTGGTTTTTGACAAATTTGAGGACAGGTATCCCTCCGGAGGAGTATAAGCCAGTTACTGCCCTAATTGTCTCCTTAGTGATTTTGCAAGGTCTGTTCAGCCATAGGAAGTTGTCATGCATCCTACTCAATACATACTGGACCCATTCATCTTCTTCAAAGCAGGGGAAATGAATGAACTAATCAAAATGTTTCTCCTGGATGCCATTATATTGAGTTTTAAGTTCAAAAGCATCATCTATCAATTGTTTATGATAGATATCACTTAGTTTGGATTCCCTGAACTCTTCAATATTCATGTGTATGTAAGCCCTAATATCTTCTGTATGCAACACACCATGCGGAACACTGGAAAATGCTCCTAGGGGATCTACTTCCAAAGATTTGTATGGATTTTTCTTGAATATGGGGTGAGGTCTGTCAAAGATCTTCACAATATTTGGAGTACCCATTATTCAAGGATTTACAGAAAGATATTTGATAACAGAGAATACCTTTTTCGCCTTTCGGTTTCATGAAGTGAGCCAGATCAATTGCTGGATGAATCGGATTCTGCAGATGATCTTTGATGGGCTTGAGGAATTTTTGTTGCAGAGCTTCTTTTCGTTTCTTCTTGAATGCAGAGTGAACAAATGCTTAATAAGAAAACCCTTATATTGCTCCGCAAACCCTAACATCAAGTTGCAATAAATGCTCGACCTAAGTCATTCCGGTTTGCCTTATTTGGATGACTTGAAGAACCGGATCAATTTTGATTGTAAACATCTTACGGATCATCCAAATCTTAACCATAGTCTACTTAGATGTTTCTCTTATGAGCCCTTTAATCCGCAACTCTCCTTGTGCCAATTCCGACACCAATTGACTAGCTGGGGGAACAAAGTTTTCTTTGTGTCTCCCCCTGAGCCGGAGCTCACTTTTTAATTTCCGGAAGGAATATCAGCACCAGATTCTGGTGCAGATCCATCCCCTACATTCTCTGTACTTTTCTTCACCCAAATCTTGTTCATCTCATTTTGAACTTTATCCGCATTCACTTTTTGTTTTTCCTTATCTTGATTCTGATTATAATATACCAAACCTCTTTTGTCCTGATTCTTGCTTCTACAGAATTTTGCTATATGACCGAATCTATTGCAAACTTGGCAAACAACATTTCTTTGCATATTTGATTGATATCCTCTTAATCTGCATTGATTAGCCATATGACCCATTCTATTGCATGCAAAGCATCTACCATTGAATGAATTGTTCATTTGCATATTTCTGCATTCATGAGATTTGTGTCCATACCTTTTGCAGTTGAAGCACTGTCCGAAGAAGGATGTATTAGTCTGATTCATTCTCTTTCTGCACTGATTAGCTTTATGACCAAAGTTATTGCAGTTGTGGCAGTATCCATTGAAGGATGGATATCTTTGAGCATTAGGCTATCTTACCGGAGCTCTTCTAGGCCTGTTCCTTGGATTTTCTGATCTAAGATTCTTATGACCGGATCCGGAGCTTTCTCCTTTCTCATATCCCAAACCACACTTGTCATCTACCCTCTTTTGACTTTCAAGAAGAACTTCAAGTTGAGCAGAACTTATCTTGAATTTCTCTTTATATTCATTTGTTGTTTGAAGATCCCTTTTAAGAGAGACAATTTGATCCTCAAATTTTTCTTCATTATCTTTAGCATCTTCAAGATCAGATTCAAGATGTCTGATAATTCTATCCATCTTGTGGCAATCTTCTGATTTCTCCTTGAGAGATTATCTTAGATTATCTTCAGTTTTTCTTTTCTCTTCAATCTCTTGGGAGATTGTCTTAGATTATCTTCAGTTTTTCTTTTCTCTTCAATCTCTTGGGTAAACTTCATAACTCCTGATTCCATTTCATCTCTTACCATAATGATTTCTTTTGATAACTTTTCACATAACTTGGTTTTCTCCTTCAAATCTTCATTTGTATTATTGGCTTCACTTTGACTTGCCAATTGCTGAAGTAGCTCCTTTCTCTTTTTCATAGAGAGACTTAATTTGTCTTTTAGTTCTCTCATGAAATCATCAGCCTGTTTGAGTCTTTCCTTTAACTCATTGACTTCAGAGTTTGACTGCTCAAGATCATCAAGGGCAGTCTTAAGTTGCTCCCTTAACCCATATACATCTATTTGAATTCCCAGATCTTCCTCAAGCTGTTAGACTCTGTTAGGAGGAATTTGGCTCTGATACCAATTGTTGATAACTGAGAGGGGGGAGTGAATCAGTTATCCTAATTATTTCTGCTTTCGAACTTTCTTAATAATCAATGCAGCATTAATTCAATTAAGCAAACATAACCATGAAATGGAAATACAAATGACACAATATTTTTGACGTGAAAACCCTATTAAGGGAAAAAACCACGGGGTGATTAACCCAAGATTGTATTCTCTATTAGAAGAATGGAAATACAAAATGACACTTGCCAATTAGGGCTCACTGCCCAAGCACACTGCTCACAAGAGGCACACTACCTACAAGAGACACACTATCTACGATTTATAAAGAGTGTAATACAATACTTGAACTGATAAGGAGCATCAACATATGCTGGAGTTCAGTTCCGGTTAGGCTCTGTACACTGATCTGCTACACTTCATCTTTCCTCTTCTTTTGTGTTGCTTTCATTTCACATACTGGACCTTCCTTTCTGCTTTTATTCGGCTCTATTGCTTTTCTTCGCACATCACCAAAAACCACGACACCTCTCACAACTAAATCCATCTTGTATATATATGCGCACAAGTGATTTCATCACCTTTCTAGCCGCCACCCGGAATAGTCAATATTTTCCACAAACTCTGATCTGTCGGTTGAATCCTTGCTTACCAAGTAATGCGGATCAAGGATATACTTGTAGAAGTCATCAATCATGTCGGCCAATCATAACTTATGCCTTAAGAATCTTTACCATCATCAGTAACACATCCGGAATAATGTCTGATGTTCTGCCAATCAGTTCTTCCTCTGTCACACTGCCAATCAGGAACCCGATACTCAAGTATTCATATCTTTTTCTTCATCTATCACCGGAGGCTAAATCCTTGGAATCTATCACTCAAGGTAGTCCTCTTGACTTCCCCAAATCCGCACTTCACCAAGATACTTCCTCTGAGAGATCCGGACCTGACTGTCGGACCTCGCCACATGCTTTATTCTTGTTTACCGGACCACAACATTCTTCACTCCGACTTCCGGTATAGACATACCATGTCCTGCGGATGTGTGGGATGAACTTTGTTGCCATCAATGACAACATTCATGAATCCATATAGTGTCTCTTGCCAACAATTCCATCATCCTTGGAGAGCGCCAACTTTATGTGGGCGGAAGACCTATGCACTTAAGGTGTTGGAGTTATCAAAAAAGTATAATTGGTCCATTTTAATATTATCCGTAGGCTTTGGGTATGAAGTTATATATTGTAGTACATACCATAAGTTAGGTTAAGTTATTTACTGCAATACATACCATAAATTGGGCAAAGTTATATATTGTAGTACATACTGTAAGTTGGGTGAAGTTATATATTGCAATACTATAAAGACCCACACCTAATGTTTTTGAAATTTTGTAATATAGGAAATGCAAATGCAATCCTCCCACTTTCTGATCACCAAGTTCTCAATGTGGGCAAGGTGAGAGCATACGGTGTTTGGACAACACAATCTGTCTATATAAATACACTGTTGGAAAGAAAAATGGCAATCCAACCAAAACCACACAGATGGCGGAGTCGACCCAAATCTACACCTCTTCGATGGACAAGTGTGCTTAGAAAATGCAAAACCACTGGCAGATTACAACGGAATCCGATCAAAACAAAATGGCTAATTGCAATGCGGATCCAATCAATGCCAAAACAGGCTGTGAAATGCAAAGGGATATAGCGGTGAACTGACCAGGACCTTGTATGTTGAAATACACGTAATCGACAGTATACCATCCGACTTTACACTATTATGAGCATGAAATGCATGACTTCCGGTGGTACTACCATCCGAAATTACAATACGAATGTAAAATGCACTACAAAGGATTATTATGATAAAAGAACTAGCTGCAACACACTGATATCATATTCAAATCAAGATAATACACTGCTGCACCCAAAGATTAGTCCAACAAAAATTCAAAGAAACAAGTAATTAGCTGGTCATATAATCTGCATATTGAAGAACACTAAAATACTCATTATTGACTGATGAAGACCACTATATGTCTCAAAACACATAAATTTTGCCCCAACTCAGAAGACCAACACAGTACAGCCCCTTTAGAATCCTCTACAACACTAGACAGACCCCTTCCAACACTCCTATGGTCTGATCAAAAACCCTCCACTCTGTTGCAAGTGTAGATAAACCTGTACGGCTCATATAGGCAGCAGTACGACTTTCAAAACACTAGTTTCTCTGTTGCAAGCACCTCACCATGTTGTATGACAATCCAAGGAACTAGTACGGCCTACAAATTGGCTTGGAAAAAGTCACAAAGGGCAGCGACTTTCCTTTATCCTTCTCACGCTCTTTTGGTACAGCAATACAGTCTGCAAAATAGCAGCCAAAGCAAGATATTTATGTAGTACAGATGGAAGCATCTTCAAACAAGATACGGTTGGGTGCAACTCCAAGAAAGTAAGGCCTCTTTGGTAATCCAAAACTGCAAGTTGGAATATGCGAACACTGAAAATATCAAACTCAGATTCAACCATATCAGAATACATCAAAAATCTCCATGATCATGTTGGAACTGGAAAACTAAATTCCACACAAACACATCAAACTACAAAAACTTCACTTTTAACACAGTGGTGATTTCTGGGTGAAATCACTTAGCCAGTTAGGAGGGTTTTTCCCCGAAGCTGGAATTACCAAAGGGTTTTCGTCCTTAGGCAATTAGAAGAACACAAGTTCATTCTCAAAGAAACCAATGAAAATTTTGACAGTAACCCTTCTTCTAAAAACCAAACCTCTTTTTAAAGCTTTCTAGAGCTATTTTAGGAAAAACCATTTTTTTGCTTTTTCATTGCTTTTTCTTTGTTTTTTCGAAAAAGCATTTTTTTCCTTAATAAAATATCATAAAGTGTCCTTATAACCACTTTTTAGCACCATGAGCCTACTAACACTTTATCTGCACAATTAAAACATCCTTTTAAATAATTAAATGTAAGTTGTCAATTAAAATATTAATTAAAGGTACCTTTGACAACTTAATTTAATTATTTGACTTATTTTCCCTTCACCAATACCAAATAGCCTACGGGAAAACTTAAGAAAATAGGCTAATGGTTACCAATTGCTTATGCTCAAGAAGGGGACATTACAAGTACATACCGTAAGTTGAGCAAAGTTATGTACTGCAGTCCATACAATAAGTTGGGTGAAGTTATATATTGGAATAAATTCCATAAATTAATAATATAACTTAAGTTGCCAAAAATAACTTTATTTTATTAAAGCAACTTATGTTATATTATTAAAAAGTGTTTTTAAAAGAAGACCTAAAATGACTTTATAAAGTGTCGCTAGGCGTGGGGATACAAAAGTGATTATGTAAAAAGGACACTTTCAAGGTTCGAGTGGGAAAATAGGAGAAAAAGAAAATAAAATAGAATATTTTCCCTCAAAAAGCTATAAAAGAAGAAGTTGTGCATTGGAATAGGTTACAAATTTGATAAACCAAAACCCCTAATATTAAGATTGAACTCTATTCATCTTTTCTTTGCTCTAGGACAAAAACCCTATTGGCAAGAATGATTTCGAGGACGAAAACCCTCCTAGTCATTTGTGAAATTTCATCTAGGGATTTCCTTTGAGTTGAATGATTTGTTTCAAATGTTGCTTGTTTCAAGTTTTAGTTTTCAGATATTTGGATTTCAATTGTGGTTTGCAGAGATATTTTTGGGTTTGCAATGTATTTCAAATTCCAATGTGGATTTGTGATTTACCTGATTTCAGTTTGTTATGTGGTGCAATTTATTTTAGAAAATACACAAAAATATATGTGCTTCTATGCAAGCCGTACCAGTTCTTAATTCGAACTGCTGCTAAAGAAATTAATCTTGCATATTAAAATGGTCGTACACTTTCTAAATACTAGCCGCCTTATATAGAGCATGCCATACATGATATTTAAGGAGGGCATGAGGTGTTGTGGAGGAATTGCATGCTTTAGAAGATTTTGAATAGTCCGTACACCTTATAGAAGAGGTCGTACATAGTAAAAAGGTTATATTTCCCAATCGTGCCATTTGGAATGAGGCTACAACAATCTATTAAAGAGTCGTACCACCTTGGGACTGCATTATTAATGTGGTCTTAGCTGTATTAACAACTTATATTAGATTTTGATCAGTATTTCAGAGTTATATGGAAGATATAGGTGATCTTTGGATAGAATTTTCAATTGCAGCAATCATTTTGAGGACTGAAATAGTCATTTCGAGATCTAATCAGAACTGCACTAGCAGACATGCAGCAATCTTACTATGGTATTAACATTTCTTCATCACCATTGATTTTCAAATCAATATTGGTTGCTTATCTAGATATATATATTTGTTAATTACATTGTCATTAGCATTGGATCATGTGTTTTAGGTTTACATTCCAACTATTTGACAAAATGTCTACTATCATAATGTTGGATAACTGTTTGACGTAATCCCTGGATTTGGGTAAAAAGAGTAATGATTGTTTAATTTTTCATTGTAAGCACTGGACAATTTACCGCTAGTTGTATTGAGTTTATTGTAAGATCCTGGTCCGTTCATCTGTTGGATCCTATCTTTACTTTTAGTACTTTCCGCCTTCTGGGCATGTATCGGAATCGGGTGAATTAGTCTGTCATTTTGGCGTTGACGCAATTCCGCATGTATTCAACCAGTTTGGCTTGATCAGAATTTGCATTCACTATCAGCCAATTTGGCTCAATCAATTCTATGACTATCTATATTATAAATTGGTCGGCTTGCCACCAATATCTTCTTGGTTATTTTCATAAGTCTTCATTCTAGTCTTTGTATGCTCTTACCTTGCCCACACTAGGAACTTGGGATCAAAAAGAGCTAGGATTCAAGTGATTGCAAAAAAATTCTATTGAAATTGAGCTAACAGTCTTGCAAGGGAAACTACAACCTAGAGCCGAAAAAGGGACATGACACCTTGCACCTTCTAAAGTAGGGAATAGGAGGTGTCATGATGGTCGTGATAGATGGCACAATCTAGAATGGATAGAGGGAGTTGAGCAGTACCAACCACTTAACTCTCACCATCGAACAATCAATCGTTGTATGTCCCTCTGAATGACACTCTGTACACCATAATTTGTGTTAAGATTCTTGCGCACCTACCTATTGCTCCATGTATGCATCCATCTAACCCATCTTTTCCTCCAACCGTGTTGTTGCTTCAAAACTTTGTGGTTCTCCAACAACCTCCAAGCACAATGCAACTCCTAGTGCCTATACTTCCTAACTAGTTATCCTAACTATTGTTTCAACTTTCAACTCTTTCCGCGCAGCTATGTTTGTGTGCTCTAATTATGGGTACTCGAACTCCCGTACAAATGTCTTTTTCACATCAACTAAATCAATCTTGGTAACATTTGGATTGTATTTAACATACCAATCCTACACACATCCTCCCAAGGTGGCAGCACATAAGTTGATCATGTGTGCATCATCAGTGACATTTTTGCCAAGCCAAGCTATTTTACAAGCATTCCAATGACAAGGGGCATCTTCCTCGCCTTTGAAAGTCTTCATCATGGTAAGCATTGGCTCTACTACCATTGTTTGTGTCATAGTATATCTAGGGATACATACATACTAATTCAACTATGCAACTAAGTTGCCAGTTCTGGTTTGGGTTCGGGTTCGCGGGTTTGGTTCGTGGATTCAGCCAAAAATTTTTGGGGGGTTGGGTTCGTTCATACAATATATATATATATATATAATAAATTTATAATATTTATATATTATAATATTATTAATGTATTATGTATATAGAGCATGCCAACTTATTAGTGATGAATGTCGATGAAGATTCCACCTCCAATGAAGCTACCAAAACATGAAATATCATCAATACATCATAGCCATGAAACCAGATGGTGAAATCTGCCTCTTAATGTCTCCAAATCTAAATAACAAAGCCTTCAAAATGCTTGATATCTTCAAACCCTAGCTGAACCAATAAACTCCATTGAAACCCTAGCTTATTTGAAGCCTTTAACTCCTCAATAACCTGCAATATGCTCAATAATGGATTCTAAGTTAATTCATCTCCCATGGTGGATTGGGTTTCGTCCAAACCACTATTATCCAAGGGTTTTCGTCCTTAGATACCGCTGCAACTCTGTTACAGCCAAGAGAAACTCTCCAAAACATTGCAAAAGCCAAATGATCAATGATGTGAAAAATGATAACAATTAATGTCCTTTTATAATCCTCAAATTGGGCGACCCAATAGGATATTTTTATGAATTTTCAAGTCCACCGCCATAAATAAATATTTTTATTTAATATTTTTCTCCAATTCCTCCTTGGGCAGCGATAGGAGAGAGAAAATAATACTTTATTATTTTCTTTTTTTTAATTATTTTTCCTCTCCAATTTGGGTGGCAATTTCCTAGAGGGAAATATAACAATAAAATATTATATTTTATGTTTGCTCATCAACTTTCCCATTTTCCATCTTTAAGTTATTTTTATTTCTCCAACTTGGCCGCTCAATCCCTTGGCTTATTATTTTATTATTTTTAACTAAATAAAATAATATAAAAATACCATTAGCCAAAAATATTATTAGTTGAGCTAGCATTCCTTTTTCCAAACCTTGACAACAATTGTTTTTCCCACCTAGCTCAACCAAGACATTAAAGCTCAAAACGGGGACATTACAAACTAATCGAGATGCACAATAGAAAAAGCTACAAACTATCTCAACTCAAATCTAGTCGTATCAAACCTTGGGTTAACCAAGTGGTCATATATTGGGTCAACTACCTATATCTTGTTTCCCTCTTACATTCATCTATTCCTCACAAATTTAAACCGCTTCTTGATTATCACAAAAGTATGTTCCTGCATATGCTTTTGCGATATATTCTCCTCGCACTTGCCTCTGTAGATCCTCAAACCTAAATTCTAGCACGTGTGTGATTTTCTCTATTAACGCTTCCTTTTCTATGTTGCTTTCTTTGTGTGCATCATGCCTTCCTAGATCACTCCTCCTGCAAGGTCATGAGTGTAGCTTCTCTTCTTTCTTTCCACCTTCTTTTGCGCTCTGAATGTTGCACTTCAACTACTAGCCTCCATATCTACACTCTTTTACTTCTAGGGTAGGAACTAGTCACCCTTCCACTACACACCCTCTTGCACAAGAGGCAACTACTCCATAGAAGGGGCATCGGCACACTTTTTAATTACCATCATCCTCACCCAAGATTTATCTAGTGTAAAACCCTTTCTACAGACTAGTGTGCGATACTTGCAATGTTTCGATGACTAAGCAATAGGTCGAAACTACAAACAGTGGCACGTAGCTATTTATAATGCCTTCTACAATCAAGCTAACTCACAACCTTCAAGATCTTACTTAATAGGTAGTACACAAATTTTAAGAACATCTAGGCTATTGGTTCCCAAAATAACTTATCCAAATCCCTAGAACATTATTCAATCTCTGAGGCCAGGGGTGTCATCAAAGAGGTGAAAAGGGGGTTCATCAACAAGATAAGGACGATTAAGGGCCAATGGTTAGGAGTGGGTAATCTCCTCTTCACTTTTGGTTCAACTAAACCAAGCAGGGTGTTCCTAGAGGTATCCCGTAGTAGGGATTAATTATCATGCAAGATGTATGCTAGACAATAACAAGGGTAGTGATACTCCAAATGTTGTTCTAAACCCTATAACTATCACTAGTTTAGACAAAAGCTCACTGCGTCGAATAACCTCTTCTTAAGTTGAAAATGGCATCATTGTAGCAGTGCAAGATGCAGGTATACATGCATGTTCTGAAAAGAATAATACACAACTACTTTTCCAAAAGATGTACCCTAACTTCGACACAGAACCAGGATGCACACAGATTTGTAACTTCACTTCACACTTGATATATTGTTTTGATTTTTGAGTGGGTGTGGGTGATCATAGGCCTCTCAGACCAATGCCTATCAAATGGGCTGCAGAGTCTCACGTTTATCAAAGGAGAACAATTACAAAGGGGTGTATGATTGCCTATCTGATTGATTCAGATGCATAGAAATCAATATTAAACCATGAAAATACTTATTAATCCATCATCATACTGCATTCATCCATATGCAACACTGAAATGACCATTTGCAAAGCTTCAAATGAATTAAGAACTGTCACATTCATTCAAATCCGTGATTACAATCATACCACAAAATGTGGCAAGAGGAAACCCTAACTACAATTAGAGATTTCCCTAAAAGAACACATACAGCAATGGAGAAAATCAATTGATGATATCAAATTCACAATATATTCCACATACACTTTTGACAATTGTTTCCTGAAGGACTGAAACTGGTCACTGGTCGAAGCCCTAACTGCCTTGAACACCTGCCACCTGAAGGGAGAAATTTGCCCGAAAATGACCAACCCCTTTGAATGTCTTCACTCCTCTATTTATAATTTCCAACTCGTATCTAATGAAAGAGTGGGCGGGAAAACCCTAGGGCGCCCACCTATCGCCATTAAACTCACCTACCTCCCCACCTACCTGTACTACAACATTATTTACACATTCATGGGGTCCTAGAAGCCGCCGACATTTGAATTGGGAAAACCCGCGGAAAACTTGTGTTTTGAAGCTCTTACAACACTTTAAAAATTTCTTTTAAAAAACTGACTTTCGACGACTTTTCATCATGGCAAACCTTTCGGTAGCTTTGCAAGTTCACAAACCTGTCGAATCGCCGATAATCGACCTTATTTATCCTTCCTTTGCTTTTCTTTCTTACATCTTGGTTCATTATTCCTTTTTCAACAATTTGAAACTTTTGCGAACTTGCGAATCTTTCTCCTTTCGACGTTTTGGCAAGTTTGGAAACCACCGAACCATTCATCTTTTCACTCTTCACTCTTTCTTTTTTAGTATTTCGGCAAAACCGAGAACCTCAAAACCATTTCAGCAAGTTCGCAAACCTATCTAACCATCGAAAGGCATTATACTTAGTGAATTTCAAGCACTTTTTATTCATTCACGCCCCTTTAGAAACTCTACAGAAATCTGAATGGCCTATGGATATGGCAAAACTTGGGAGGGGTCAGGGATATGCCCAAATGGACATAGAATTCTGGCAAAAGAAAAACGGAGAGACGGATGCGCAAGTTTGAGGGATATGTGGATGCGGAGGCTGGATTGGTAAGTGGACACATCCACATCATAGTCAGGACTCCATAGATAGAACATGGAGGGAAAAAACATAGGGGGTTCTTGGATATGCGGAGATCTGAGGGGAGACAAGGATATGTCCGAATCCACATGGGAACTCCGCCAAAGAAGACCATTCAAGAAAGCGGGGAAGAATAGGGACTTAGGATATATCCATATCCTAAGGATAACTCCGCATATCCAAGCAGGTCCAGAAATTCCACAAAAAACACTTAGAGAATTTCAAAGAACTTTAATGCTTTCCTTCAATATTTTAACAAGATTTCAAACAGTCCAAGTTACACAAAGCTCAAATTCCACAAGGGGAAAAACATAGCATTTTCAACGGATTCATGAGAAAAATTTAGGTCGGAAAAATTAGGTGACAACATTAGCTCTGGTTGGGCATGTGTGCCAAACTTGGCACAAGGAGAATCGAGAATATCTTTGGGCAGACCACAAAAACGGGGATGGGCAAAACACAACACAAACACACCATCATGACCAACAATGGTCAAGACTACACGAGGCTCAAAACATGAAAGATATATCATGAGTTCAACATTCAAAAATCGAAGGACATCATTGCTTATGAAAAGTAATGCTTCAAACCCTAACTGTGAATGGGCAACTCCATCAGTTCTCCTTTAGAACTTCTAATGTAAAAGGTGCCTTGACTAGCTCTTTCTACAATTTGATAGGAGCCAACCTATAGCACTTCAAATTTCCCATGCTTGCCTTTATCTTCAGATCTAGAGTTCCATAAAAGAACCAAGTCATCAATCTGAAAACACCTTTTAACAGCTCTTTTGTTGAACAAAAGTTCAACCTTCTGCTGATGTAATAATTTTTTGTCATGAGCAAGCCCTTCTAGCTTCGTCCAACTCAGCTAACTCATGTATCCTCATGGGGAAAGCATCATCCTCACCATCCTCTCCAATTTTCTGCAGCAATTTATATATAGGTAACTCTAATGCAACTGGCATTTTGGCTTATAGTCCATACATAAGCTCAAATGGACTCTTACCTGTACCACGTTTATAAGTGATCCTATCAACCCAAACTGCAAACTTCAACTTGTCATCCCATCTCTTCTTATTCATACCCAGAGTTCTTTTCATGATTTTCATGACTCTTATTGCTTGACTCAGCTTGTCCATTGCTTTGCAGATGATATGGTGACAAGGGGATCAGATTGATTCCATATGTAGAACACATATCCTTGATATCCTAGGATCTGAAAAACATGGCACTATCTGCAACAATCCTCGATGGCTCACCAAATCTAGTTATTATGTTATTCAATAGGAAATCCATTACCACCTTGGATGTAGCATTGCAAGTTGGGACAGCCTCAACCCACTTGGTGAGATAGTTTGTCGCCACCAGGATCCACTTGTATCCATTGCTAGACTTTTCTTGAATTTCTCCTATAAAATCAATGCCCCGCTGCTGAAACGGAACATCTACCATGACTGTCATGAGAGGGAGGGTGCCAGCAAACTTTAACTTACTTGAAAACCTCTAGCACACATCACATTTTCTGATTTCTTTAGCAATGTCTCTTGTTGGCATTTCAATTCGCAGCTCTGGAATGCGAGTTGGAAACGGACAACTATGCACAGATAAACTGTTCTCCTATTGGAAGGGGGAGTTCCCTTTTTGCTGATGTTCACTGAAAAGATAAATAAAACAAATTTCGCCTATCTTCTTTTTGGTTCTCAGCTGCGAGCACAAGGTTATAAAACTCTAAACGCTACAGAAGAGATTTTTTCCTTTTTAAAACTTCTACTACAACTAGGCATAAACTAATGACGCTTTTAATCTCCTAAGTAAATTCGAAGCAAAGGGAATTAAAAGTGGACAAGGAATGATTGTTTTAACACAAAAACTTAAGTAAATTTCTCCCAGATTTACATCACAAGACTCATAGTACTTTAATGATGAAAGCTGAAATAAAAGTTACAGAAGCCACACATCTGACGACGAAACTTGATAATCCGAGATAGAATATCAGAGCAAAAAAGGCATGAGATTTCTATTCCAACATCACAAAGTTGATACAACTCCAGGACAACAATACTGTAACAAAAGGCAGGCATACAGCAAGCGATCAAACACTGGAGAATAGGTTACATAGAATGAACAAACACTTAAAATAACAAAATCTGCAGGCTAGAATAGGCACAGCAAATTTGCTATCACAAAAGAAGCTCCATTACAATGGGCAAGGCTGCCCTTATTTATACTAAAATCAAAGGAGTAGAAAACCCTAAAATCTCCTTGATTAACCCTAACTTGCCAACTCGCAAGCTTTATTTCTATTCTAAGACAAAGATACAACTAACAAACGCTTTAAAGCAAAGAAAACTCCAACTAATACAAAGTGATTTCTTTTCTAAATATAGAATGGCTAAGCTTAGGATGAAAGCAATTACTTTAAAACAAAAAGCCTCTGATTTAAAGCTACTTTCTTTTGAAATGCATCCTCATCAACATTCTTGCTTTTTGGCGATGTCATCCATTGATATTCTGGGAAACAATATCTTCTAAAAAGCAAGTGACCGCATTTTTGCCAAGAACACTGATACTCTCTAGAATTATATTTTGATTCTCTAACATTTCTTCACCATTTGCAACCATCTAAAAAAATTCATGAACTTCACCCACAGCTTTGTCAAACTTCACTGTCATTGCGGCAAAACAACCCATCTTGTCGGCACTGATATCATCATTAAAATTGTTGCGGACGAGAGTCTGGAACTCTACTTGCACTTCCCTGAGATCATACAGGGTACCATCTTCTTTTTCATACGAACACGGGATCTGAGAAACAAAAGATCTGACAAACTTGAGGACATTGACCACCTTTTCTTTCCATTCTGTCAACTCTGAAATTATATTGTCATAAGTTTTTACTGTGAAAAGATATTACGCTTTCCAAGTGGAAAATGTCTTCTTATCATCAGCTGAATCAACAGAATCATGTGCTATCTTCAAGTCAAAGATAATGATCTCAAACACCGGTCTATTTTCAGCCATAGTCTGCTGCAACCCCTAGATGCCTTGGCATAAATCATGAGCATTGTACTTTAATTGATAAAACTCTGAAAGTGCAACTCTCCCTTTAGTCACAAATTCTTCCACCCAATTATTCATGTGCCTCCCATAGAGGACCAACTGACTGAATTGTCGCTGATCGGCTAGTGATTCCAGATTCGGTGGAAGCAATAAATCAGGCTGTGATGTGCCATGGAAAAGGTTGGAAATATACTGCCGCAGCTGCCTAACTTCAACTTTGAGAGCTGCTTTGTCTTCTACATCTTTCAACACCCTCTCCTTCAAATTATCCACTGCAACCTCGAAGAGATTTACATCTGTATGCCGGGTACTCCTACCAAGGTTAGCTTTGACAACCTTGAAGTCATCAACCTCAATATCATCAGCACTTCTATCTTCTGGCGGTGTTGCAGTTTCAAGGATTATTTCTCCATCCGCATTCTTTTCAATGCGAACCTACTTCTTCAGCTTCTTGTCTGGTGTGTCTTGGTAGACGCTTTTATGCTCTATTAAATCCAGCTGATATGAAGGCTTTCTCCTCTTCCTTCCCAGAATGTGTTCAAGCTAGGATGAGCCATCCTCTCTTGGAAACTCGGTTCTAACCTCATCAGCTCCTGATGAACCAATATGTGTATCAGAGTTACGAACCGGCGAATCTGGCTCTGAATCTATGTGGATAGAAGAAGTGCTCGGTGAAGGAGAGACATGATCTGAAGTTAATGCTTCAACATGACGCATTGGTTCAACAGGAACTTCTGATTCAACTGCTGGTTGTTCCTACTGGACATGAGCTAAAGACTCATCCTTTTTCCTCTTTAACTTAGCCATTTTTGTTCCTTCTGGAAGAACACTCATAGCTTTAACCCTTCGTTTTGGTTTGGAAGTGGAAGTCTCTGATGGTTGTACAACTGGCGGCTCTACTACCAGAATATCATCCTTCCGCTTATTCTTCAAGAATATCAAACTGTTTTTAACAACTCGACTCGTTCTTTCTTCAATGGAAGTGTTCTCTTTTATTGACCAATTAACTGGCGGCAATGGTTGTTGCTCAACTTGATCCCTGAAATACGTGGGAAGTAGAACTTCACCATTTCTGTCAAACCCTCTACATCTTCTGACAAGATATCAGACATCTGCTAAAGAGTAAACCTGCTGTAACTATGTTCTCGCACTTCAAACTCATCAACACAATTAGCCCAGAAGTCTTCAATTGCATGTGTATGCGCACAATTTTGACCAAGATGTGATGCAAAAACACCACGAGGATCGTATGAAGACCTCCTGTCGAAAAACTTGAGACCATACTTGGATGATTCATTACCAATTACCTTGGCATCTGTTCCAGATCTGCATCTGTAAATACTCATCCCAATTGGAAAATTGAAAGTTGCCTTGCATCTGCTACGCAAAAATGTATGAACTTCATAGGCTTGCCTCAAAAATTCCATAAATGCTATTTCATCTGTAGGATATCTCGGCAACATGGCTAGCTCTCCTGAGAAGCTATATACTCTGATGTAGGAAAAAGTGGGAAATTAGATAAACCAATTAGCCCATTCTGCCATTGCTATTCTAGCATCTGCTGAATACCGTATAGGCAACTCATTATTCATATCTTGCACTGCATGCATCAGGAATGCATCATTTACCTGCCTGTAATGTCGTTCAGCTTGAGAAATTTCTAACTGCGGGAAATGGTGATATACATGTTGAATACCCAGAGTTCCAATAACATTCAAACCTCTGAATTGACCCTGAAAAGCCATCAAATACACAAGGTATGACATCACATGGAATTCATGGGCCCTTTGAAAATTAAGTATTTGTTGGTGGAGACTATCACTGATGAGTGCCGACCAGTCATAGAATTCGGTTCCATCAACAATCTAGGACATGATGTAAAACATCCAAGGCTGGAACTTGTTAGCATCTGCTTGACCTGTGATTCGGCTTAGCAGAGTAATCATTATTGCATGTTCCTCCTTGAATTCTCCACGTCCAACATTCTTTGGCATGACATTCTGCTTTTCTTTTAACCACCTCTGAGCAATCTTTTTCCGATATTTTTCTTTATCATTGTTCCAAACCCTCTTCCATTCTTCAATTGAAACAGTTAAATTTTCCCTCCAGACTGGTATTGCAAAACACTTCTCAATGTCGTTCGGCCTCAAACTACAGAGCACATGTCCATCTCTTGATTGGATTTCTCTTGTGACCGAATTGTAATGCGTCATACAAGCAATTACAAATTCGATACTTTGCACTGTGATAGGAAAGGATGCTGCTGCAAGCAAACCGGAGTGTCCTAGATTCCTGATAGCATTATTTCCTGCTTCCTCCAAAGAATGTAAATTGATCACTGGAAGTACTTTATGCAAGTCTGTCTCACAAGTTCTCAGGTAATCGTGAACCAACACCGTTTTGAGCCTGATTTGTGTTGGAGAGTACTACATACCGAAAGATTTGAAAATTGACTGTGAACACGCCTATGTCGGAAAAATCTTGGACAAAAGGCTGAAAATTACTTGTTTTTTAGAAAAAAAACAGATTTCGAGCAAAAAAGTTGGCACATGGGTTTTGTAGGTAATTATGTTTTGAAGCAACCCAAATTGTCAGATTTTGAAAAAGCGGAGACTTCCTCGAAAAAGCAGCAAAAAAAGCAGATTCCTGAAAAAAGCAAAACTCTCGATCTTCAAGAGGATGAAATACTAGATGGACCCATCTCAACGAAAACTGAAAAAGCTTCGGTCCAATTTCTGAAAAGCGATCCCCTCGAAAAAAGGACCCTGAAAAGGCGAGCCTCCCTGCTTCCTCAACCCGAAACTATGAAGAATGCTGAAAAAGCACTTCGTTTGGGTCTTCGAATCATCGTTGAAAGAAAAAAAAAATCCTTCCTCTTGATGCAACCTGCAAAAGATAATTAAATAAAGAAGCCAAATGCTTGTCTTTATAGATCTTTAGGGCGAAAAAGCAACTTTAATTGAGCAAAAATAAAACTTGGATCTCATCCATGAAGAAAGCAACTTTTAAAGCACAAATCCAAGTGGATGTCTTCGAATAGGAAGAATCCCTATTTTGTAGCTGCCTATGGCTTCATGTGTAAGATGACGAAAAATATCTTCTTTTGATGATGTCATCGAACACGTGAGTTGACAGAAGTGTTAGCCAATTTTCTTCCGTTTTCGACACTTCTACACTCGTTTTGACTCAAGTATGGCCTGTCTCCGACTTCAACAAGATGGCAAAATGTCACCGTTGATTGAAAAAGTTGACTGATCCAGACATTTCAGAGACCTATCAACTGAGATTCCATCCCCAGCCTTGGACTGATGATCTAACGTCATTCAACTACGAATCTGACTTCTGAAAACGGCCACCGAGCGAAGATCGGGAAATGACTGTCGGAAAACACTGCAGAACATAAAATTTTCTAACTATGATGAATCTGGGCGCCCCTAGCCTCCAGGGGCGCCTAACTTCTCATGCCTTAGTCATTTTTCCAAAAATTTCAACTTTTTCAACTCTTCGATTTGCGTGCACGTTCCGGAGGCTGTGGACCCCTGTTTGGTTGTCGATTTCTGTCTGCTGGGACAAAACTGAGTCTGATGATCTGGCAGATAGGCAGGCCTGATGGAAACTGAGCTGACTGTACTCTCTGTCTGCCTCGGGAAACATGCCAAATTGATCTGCTCTAATTCAGACCTGGCTGACGGAGCTTGATTTACATTTTTCAGAAAAAACTCAAAAATAAACTAAGCTTGGTGAGACTGGGCGCCCCTAGCCTCCAGGGGCGCTTGGTTTTTCGTGCCTTAGAAAAAGTTTTGAAAATTTCAATTTTCATGCCATTTCTCGTTTTCCGTGCCTTAGAAAAATTTTCGAAAATTTCAATTTTCATGCCATTTCTCGTTTTCCATGCCAACAACCTCTGTTTGATCTTCGTTTTCAGTCGTTCGGGTGACTGTTGAGGCGGAACAAAGGATGATCTGAGCAGCCTGAACATATCTGTGACGAAATCCCAGCTTTTACTGACATTTGACTAAGTTTGACCAAGTTTGACCAATCGGGAATGAGCTGACGGAGGCATTTTTGACGTTTCTTGAAAAACGTGAAAAAAATCTAACACTGCAGAAGTTGGGCGCCCCTAGCCTCCAAGGGTGCTTGGTTTCCTCAGACTTAACCATTTTTCTGATATTCAACTTTCGTTTGCAACTTGCTCCGTTTTGTGTGCCGACAGCTGCTTCCTAATGTCGATTTCGATGATTTCGTTAGTCAACTGCCACTGGATGGCGAATGAACTGGATAGCCTAGGTACATCTAACGCGTTTTCCATCTTTTTAGACCCTGATGACCAAAATGATTTGCTTTTACGCCCACCGGAAGGGATCAACTGACACACTTCTCGCATTTTCTCAAAAAACGCGAAAAATTTCTAACACTGGTAGGACTTGGCACCCCAAGCCTCCTGGGGGGCCTGAAATCTTCAAACTTAGCCAAATTTCATGATTTCTAGATTTTCTCCTCACCTCAAATCCATCCTGCTCCGTTTTGCGTGCTTCGTCAAGTCAAGGATTGTTCGTCAGTTCTGCGTCATTGGAACAGCGTTGAAAACTCGAAAACGAGCTCTGGCAGATGAACTTTTTTCCATTAACGACTTCAGACTTCATGCTTCGCCTTCTGAAAAAGCAAAAATGACCCATTAGAGAAAACTTGACCTTTTGCAGATTCCATCTAGACCACGTTGATCGTGAAGCAAAATTGACCAATGAGAATCAAGCGCGACACCTGAGTCAGAGATTCCATTTTTAGAAACTTTCTATTTTTAGAAAGTTTTACCAACATCCATATCTCAAGAAACCCAGAAAACCTAATTTGACATCTATTTTTAGAAACTTTCTACAAATAGAAATTTCTATTTTTAGAAATTTTGTTTTTTTGACTTTTTGACGAAAAATTTTCTAGACTTGTTCAAAATGCCTTAATGAAGCAAAAATTTTGATTGGGTACATCTCTAAAGAGACACGGCCACCAATAGCCTGCTTTGATGACCTTATTGTTGAAAACAAGGCAGATAACTGAGAGGGGGGGTGAATCAGTTATCTTAAACTTCTTAAATTTTTTTTCTTCTTTAGCAATAGTCCAGTATCAAAACATATAAGCATAAATGATCATGAAAGCAGAAATGAAATCAACACACATAACACAAGGATTTTTTACGTGGAAAACCCTGTTAAGGAAAAAACCACGAGGTGACTAACCCAAGATTATATTCTCTGTTAAAAGAATAGAAGTACAAAATGGCACTTGCCAATTAGGGCTCACTGCCCGAGCACATTGCTCACAAGAGGCTCACTGCCTACAAGAGACTCACTGTCTACAAGGTATAAAAAAAGTAACTAGGTACTTGAACTAATCAGGGGCATCCACATATGCTGAGGTTCAGTTCCGGTTAGGCTCAATCTACTGATTTGCTACACTTCATTCTTCCTCTTCTTAGTGTTGCTGTTATGTTACATACCGGATTTGTATAGTTGCTTCCACACTGCTCTCTGCTTTTCTCCGCACAACACAACACCACACACACTTTCACATCGAAATCCATCTGGTATATATATCCGCACCAAGGATTTCAACATCTTTTTAGTCGGCATCCGGAATACTCAAGATTTTCCCAAACTCTGGTCTGTCGGCTGAATCCATGCTTACTAAGTAATGCGTATTAAAAAGATAGTTATAGGAGTCATCAATCATGTTGGCCAACTATGAATGATCCCTCAAGAAACTTAATTACCATCAATTTCTCATTCGGATTAAGGTCTAATGCTCTGCCGATCAGTTCTTCCTCAATCTACTCTGCCAAACAGGAACCCAACACTTAGGTGCTCATATCTTTTCACTCTTTCATCACCGGAGGCTCAATCTCTGGAATGTATCAGTCATGGTACTCCTCTTGACTTCCCCAAGTCTGCACTTCGCTAAGATACTTCCTCTGAGAGATCCGGACCTGATTGTCAGACCTTGTTGCATGCTCTATTCTTGCTCACCGGACCAAAATACTCTTCAATCTGACATCCGGTATAGTCATACCATGTCCTGCGGATGTGTGGGATGGACTTTGTTGCCATCAATGACAACACTCATGAAGCCACACTGTGTCTCTTGCCAACAATCTCCCCCTTTGGCATTGATGGCAACACTTAATGAAAAATGAATAAGTTCTAATGTACACTTTTCCAGAGCTCCCCCTTAGTTAGATTCCACATTTTTCACTGCTACTCACTCCCCCTTTGACATCAATGGCAAAGGGTAGAATCCGCACACCAAAATTTCCAAAAATCAACCTATACTTATGTCATGTCCCCATATTAAGGCATTGTTTAAATTAAAGATTTAAAATGTCATGTTAAATATCCTTAGGCCATTAATAAATATATATAATATTATATGATAGTATCTATAAATATTTTAAATATTAACCGATATATTATATTTATAAATAACCCATACAAATATAAATATTAATATTAAAGTAGCATATTGTTATTATTATATAATAATATGTAATAATAAATATAAATGTTAAAATTAATATTAATATTAATATTAATTATTATTATGATTATAATATAATAAACATATTTATATAAATGAATGTAAATCATACATTATATAATATATTAGATTGCCTTTAAGACAATCCGTCAAGGCAGCAGCAACTAATATATTTATAAAAAGACATGACCTTTGTGAAAAGGTAGTCATTGACCATTTAAGAAAATATAAAGGTAGAGAGTGGAGGAAGCAATGAAAGACAACAAAAATACAATGAAACAAGCAGATATAAAATTAATAATTTATGAGTTTACAGACATGATTAATTGCTGGGGAAAATAAGATAAGTATGCTACACCTATATTCCCAAAGAAATAAATAAATTAATATCTATAAGTTATTTCATTATTTTTTTATACGGAATGATATTAATTAAAGGGATTATAATATGAATGATATTAAAATATAGATTTAAGTAATAAATTGAGTAATATAAGAAAGTAATATTATAAATAATATATTATTAACAAATATCAATATTAGTGATTAAATATTATTATAATTATAAATATAAATATGTATAGATGATATGATAGCATGTTATAGTCAAGGTGGAGCGAATAACTAACATGATATAGATAGCTTAAACATCTATGAATAACATGATTATAAATGCTTAGAGAATCCATCATCATTAGGATTAAGCGCCAATAAAGAGTAATCATACTTGATTTACATAATGAAGGCAAGGTCCTTAGAAACAAACCCATGATATAAGATCATAGAACACATTGAGAGATTGGAGGTAGACTTGTTAGGAAAAAGTAGTATTAATGCATCGAAAGGTAGATAAGACCGGCGGTGGAATGGACCATGTTACATCATACTTAGGCAATGGATAAGACCTGTGGTGGAATGGACTATGCTACATCATACAAGGGTAATAAGTAAGACCTGTGGTGGAATGGGCATATGTTACATCATACAAAGGCACTTAGTAAGACCTAAGGTGGAATGGGCATGTGTTACATCATACAAAGGCACTACCTGTAGAGGATGATTCATGCAACCTAACAAGAGATAGTACCCCATCTCCACTAGGGTTTGAAAATAAATAAAATTAACATATAATAAACAACCCTAAGTATGAATCCACTTAAGATTGAATAATTAAATAATTTATTTATTTGATTATTTTAATATGATTTATTGATCTTATCTATTACTAATGTTTCCTTTAAGAATTAATTCTCATGTGCAAGGTGGAAAGGGGACATTACAACTTAGCCGCATAAGTATATATACATGTTATACTTACATATACTAAAGTATATCTGCAAAGGTGGTCTTCAACTGTACCACTTCTATCGCCCAACTCTTCTTCATCCTGTCCAAAATTGAGATGTGACCACTTAACAAAAATGCAAAAGCTTTTGCCCTCTTTAGGTCTGCCGGATCACTGGTCCGGGCTGTGGTCTGGGCATCAGTTAGGGCCTCATGCACTGCCTCTAACTTGGTGATAATTATCCCTCTTAGTTCACTTAGCCTGCTTATTCTATTTTTCTTCTCCTTCTCAAGCCTCTTTATCTCATTTATAGTGGCAATAGTCTGACACTCTTGATTCATTATGGAAGAGGTGAGAGGGTCAAAATTTTGAGATAAATTTGATAGTTTGCTCTCTTATTCTTCCACCTTCTTGACAATGTCTGCTGTCACTGTAGACCAAGATAGACAAAATTTGTATAAATCTCTGCCATCTTTAAGAGCATTTTCTAAGCTCTTTATCCCAATATCCAAATTTCTCTTATCATTTGTTATTAGTTCCTGCACCTCAGTGAATCTCTTTCCCAAAAATTCTTTCCGGACTTTATCTTCTGCTGACTTCTCCAAAGAATCAAAATGTATGCTAATAGAATTAACAAGAGATTTCAAGTTACCGGATGAAGAAGCCGAAAGATCCTTCTGGAAGGATGGCATGATCTTCTCCAACGCACCGGATGCAATCTCTATTAGCTCACAGTCTTCCATGTGAGACTTCAAAAGCTTTTCTTTTGCCTTTGCTTGGGCAAAGGATGCTATCTTCATTGTCTAAACCGGGGAGAGGGAATCAAAATTGAATGGTCCTTGAAATAGCTCCGGTTCATCTAATTCCATCATTTCTTTGGTCAAGAAATCTTTAACTGTTTCTGCAGTGTCTCTTGTCGAAGACAGAGTCTTCTTTCCTTCTGCAGCTTCAGAACTGTCACCAGGGGTCTTCTCTGATTGATCTTCTTCTCTTCCCTTTACCTCTTCCTCTTGACTGATTCTCTCTTCTTTTCTTGTTTCTCCTTCAGTTTCGGAGTCTGTTGGGGGATCCGGAAGAGAGATGTTTGCTTCTTCATGGACTTCCTCTTCCGGAACAGAGGAATCCAGGTCCTTAATCTTCTCCTCACCTAACTCCTTTGACTCTTCTGCACATTTCTCAGTAGGATCTTCCTTTGATACACTTACTCCTTCGACATCCATGGCAGAAGGTTCATCATCTAAGTCTTCTATGACAGGAAGATTGAATCTTTTAAATGCATTCCGAAGGATATCTTCTGTTTCTTTTGCCACTTGGTCAGTCTCTCCAAGCATAAGCTGGTTCATTCTTGCTTTGCTCCGGAACTCATCCTTGCAGTCCTTGAAGATCATGTTCATTTGTTGAGGGGTAATGGAAGGATAGAGTTGGATAGCAATCTGCTCCCGGATTTCTAGGTCTTTTGCCTTGGCATTGTCCTTTCTCATTTCAAGTTCCTTCTCTAGGCTTTTGGGAATCAGAGATATAATTTCAATGAATGCTTTATTATAGATGTTTAGATACCTAACTGTAACATCTTGTAAGATCTTCTGATCAGCTTCATTATATTCATCATAAAATTAAGTCATTGGTTGCAGATTCCCATCCACAGTGACTGATTTGATGATATCATCAATGCAAAGAGTAGGCCTTTCAACGAATTCTTCTGCCTCTTCTTCCTTGTTATGACCGGTAGAGGATTCACCGGATGTTTTCTTCTTCTTCTTTATTTTCTTGATCTCCTCATCTAATTCTGTCTCTTCATCATCCTTCTGGCTGTTGTAAGGCCTTGTGGCCTTTGTCTTAGTTCTCTTTTCTCCCTTTCCGGATGTCCTGGCTTCCGGTTTTGAGGCTTTTTGACTCTTAGAGGTGGTTGGTGCAGAGCTTTTGGAGGATCTAGTCCGGGAGGGGGCTTGCACCGGAGCACTTTCTTTTTTTGTTTCTTGCCTTTCTTTCTCTGCCCTTTCCACCTTCTCTCTGTTGGCATCCACTGCCTCCTTTGATATTCCATATCTCTTGGCGACTTCTTCTACTTCCCTTCTCACTTTTCTCTTGATCTCAGGCTATCTCAGTTCAACATGAACTTTTACACTCAACTCTTGAAGGTTCCAAACCTTTCTGCCTTAGGGTCCTTAGGCTGACTTAGTAGGTGTTGGACATGCAATTCCAAAATTTTCTCATCCACCTCATAGCCCATTGGCATAATCCAGACTATTCTGGGCTCTACTGCCTCCATTAGGCATTGATCAGTGTCTACCATGAAGCACACTATGTCCTTGTATTTTTCAACTAGAGATTGGGGGATTCTTTCTCTGGCCTGCATCATGCCTTGAAGGTTTTTGAAATAACCCCACAGTGTTGTATTTTGTGCCTTGGCATCACCAAGCCCATACATATAATCTCTGATTTCTATGGCAACAGGTCTGTCATTTTGCCATATCCAGCCACTAGTTTTGGGTAGCTCATTCATATAGTAGAAGAATAGACAAAGTATCAAGCCACCGTACTTAAATGAATTATTTTTATCCTTCTTTATTTTCTGCAAATTCTCTAACAGTTGGTTCAGGAGAAGCTCACAAAGATCATAGTCAGCATTTTTCCTTAGCATTTCATATGCAATATATATAGCAGTTCCGGATACTGAATTCTCCCTGCTGGAGTGATAGATTTTGTAACCGATTATCATAGAGGCAAATTTGATATCCGGATCTATGATGTCTTCTATTGTCATTGCCCTCTTGTCAAATTTTGATCCGATAGCCTCACTTACAGTTTGGTTTTTGACTGATTTGAGAGCAAGCAACCCACCGGATGAGTGCAATCCGATTACCGCCCTAATTGCATCCTTGGTTATCTTGAATGACCTCATCAACCACATGAAGTTGTCATGCATTCTGCTCAGAATATACCGGACCCATTCATCTTCTGCAAAACAAGGGAAATGAATGCAATGTCCAAAATGCTTATCCCGGATGGCCTTGTATTGGGGTTTAAGTTCAAATGATTCATCTATCAGTTCCTTGTGATAGATATCCATCAGCTTGGATTCCCCAAATTCTTCAATGTTTGCATGTATGTAAACCCTAACATCTTCTACATGCAGAACTCCATGCGGAATGCTAGAGAATGTGCCTAGGGGATCAACTTCTAGGGATTTGTAAGGATGTTTCTTGAACTTAGGGTGCGGTCTATCAGTGATTTTAACAACATTTGGAGTAGCCATCTTTCAAAGGATTCAAAGAGATATTCAAAAGCGAAAAATACCTTTTATGCTTCTAGAGTTCACGATAAGAGCCGAAAAGATCGTTGGTTGAATCAAATTTTGCGGTTGATCCTTGAGAGAGTTGAAGCAATCTTGTTGCAGAGCTCTTTCTTCCTTCTTCTCGAATGCAAATGTGCAAATGATGAGAAAAAGAACCCTTTTATTTCTGCGCAAACCCTAATTCCATTTTGCAATAAATGCACAACTTAAGTTATTTCGGTTGCCTTGTTCTCCTTGTCCTGAGAGATCTTTCCGGATCACTGAGATGTACTTAGAGTTATTCTCGGTGATTATTGACAATCTATCTTCCTTTCTCCAATCATTCCATTTATCTGCAGATCAAGATACCTCAATTTTTGAATCATACCGGATCTAACTATGAAAATCCTGCTCTTACCGGATGACTGTTAAACCGGATCAATCTTGGATGATTAACCTCTTCAAAACTTCTTGTGGATCTTTTACCAAGGGTTATTTAGATATCTCTTGAGAACTCTTCAATCTGCAACACTCCATGTGCCAATTTTAGGCACCAATTGACTGGCTAGGGGAAATTGTTTTCCTTTGTGACTCCCCCTGAGCCAGAGCTCATTTATTTAGTTACCGGAAGGAATATCAACACCAGATTCTGGTGTGGATCCATCCCCAACATTTTCTGTACTTCTCTTCACCCAAATCTTGTTCATTTCCTTTTGAATTTCATTCGCATTCACTTTTCCTTTTCCTTTGTCTTGATTTTGGTTATGATGCACTGGACCCTTGTGGTCCTGATTCTTACTTTTGCAGAATTTGGCAATATGACCGGATCTATTGCAATTGTAACAAACAACATTTCTTTGCATATTTGACTGGATTCCTCTTGATCTGCATTGATTAGCCGTATGTCCCATTCTATTGCATGCAAAGCATCTACCATTGAATGAATTGTTTATTTGCATATTTCTACATTCAAGAGATTTGTGACCATACCTTTTGCAGTTAAAACATTGTCCGGAGAAGGATGAATTAGCCTGATTCATTCTTCTTCTGCACTGATTTGCTTTATGACCGAAGTTATTGCAATTGTGGCAATAACCATTGAAGGATGGATATCTTTGAGCATTTGGTTGCCTTACCGGAGGTCTTCTAGGTCTGTTCCTTGGATTTCCTGATCCAGAATTCTTCTGATTGGATCCGGAGCTTTCACCTTTCTCATACCCCAAGCCACGCTTGTCATCTACCCTCTTCTGGCTTTCAAGAACTTCAAGTTGAGCAGAGCTTATCTTGAATTTCTCTTTGTATTCATTTGCAGTTTGAAGATCCCTTTTAAGTGTATCTATCTGATTCTCAAGTTGTTCTTCATTATCTCTAGCTTCTTCAAGATCAGATTCTAGATGCCTGATTATTCTGTCCATTTTGTGGCAGTCTTCTAACTTCTCCTTGAGAGATTGTTTTAGATTATCTTCAATTTTTCTTTTCTCTTCAATTTCTTGGGTGAATTTCATAACCCCTGATTCCATTTCATGTCTTACCATAATGACCTCTTTTGATAGCTTCTCACATAACTTGTTTTTCTCATTCAGATCTTCATTAGTATCATTGACTTCACTTTGACTTGCTAATTATTGAAGTAGTTCCTTTCTTTTCTTCACTGAGATACTTAGTTTTTCTTTGAGTTCATTTATGAAGTCATCAGCTTGTTTGAGTCTTTCTCTCAAGTTATTGACTTCAGAGTGAGATTGCTCAAGATCATCTAGGGCAGACTGAAGTTGTTCCCTCATACCATACATATCCATTGAGATTCCCAGATCTTCCTCAAGCTGTTAGGCTCTGTTAGGAGGAACTTAGCTCTGATACCAATTGTTGGAAACAAGGCAGATAACTGAGAGGAGGGGGTGAATCAGTTATCTTAAACTTCTTAACTTTCTTTTCTTCTTTAGCAATAGTCCAGTATCAAAACATATAAGCATAAATGAACATGAAAGCAGAAATGAAATCAACACACATAACACAAGGATTTTTTACGTGGAAAACCCTGTTACTGGAAAAACCACGGAGTGACTAACCCAAGATTGTATTCTCTGTTAAAAGAATAGAAGTACAAAATGGCACTTGCCAATTAGGGCTCACTGCCCGAGCACACTACTCACAAGAGGCTCACTGCCTACAAGAGACTCACTGTCTACAAGGTATAAAGAAAGTAACTAGGTACTTGAACTGATCAGGGGCATCCACATATGCTGAGGTTCAGTTCCGGTTAGGCTCAATATACTGATCTGCTACACTTCATTCTTCCTCTTCTTAGTGTTGTTGTTCTGTTACATACCGGATTTGTATAGTTGCTTCCACACTGCTCTCTGCTTTTCTTCGCACAACAGAACACACCAGACACACTTTCACATCGAAATCCATCTGGTATATATATCTGCACCAAGGATTTCAACATCTTTTTAGTCGGCATTCGGAATACTCAAGATTTTCCCAAACTCTGGTCTGTCGGCTGAATCCATGCTTACTAAGTGATGCATATCAAAAAGATAGTTATAGGAGTCATCAATCATGTCAGCCAACTATGAATGATGCCTCAAGAAACTTAATCACCATCAATTTCTCATCCGGATTAAGGTCTGATGCTCTGTCGGTCAATTCTTCCTCAGTCTACTCTGCCAAACAGGAACCCAACACTTAGATGCTCATATATTTTCACTCTTTCATCACCGGAGGCTCGATCTCTGGAATGTATCAGTCATGGTACTCCTCTTGACTTCCCCAAGTCCGCACTTTGTTGAGATACTTCCTCTGAGAGATCTGGACCTGATTGTCGGACCTTGCTGCATGCTCTGTTCTTGCTCACCGGACCAAAATACTCTTCAATCTGACTTCCGGTATAGTCATACCATGTCCTGCGGATGTGTGGGATGGACTTTGTTGCCATCAATGACAACACTCATGAAGCCACACAGTGTCTCTTGCCAACACTTATGCACTGTAGTTTTAGCATGGAAGTGTCCTCCACATATTCCTTGGTGACATTCTTTAATGACCTTATCAGACTACTGCTGATCTAAGCACTGAGTTATAGCCCCTCATGATTTCTCCACATCAACTTGCCCTGAATCAACACATACCTCTGAGATTGAAGCTTGAATGTACTTTGCTGAATCACACCGAGGGGCAGCACATGTTTATCAAATAAAAGATAATTTCCTTTTACCAAGAATCATCTATCAACTTACATGCAACATCAACTGGGGTTGAATCCACATTGTTTACTTCAGCTGCATCTAAATTAGTATCAACCATCAATTTTGCCATACCTTGCCCTCTAACTAACTTGGTGACCTACACCTCTATGTCATACTCTTAGAGCTTGTTGATCCATCTGCACCTTCTCCCAAAGATCTCCTGCTACATAAAAATGCCCTTCATTGCACCCATAAGGTATGGCCTGAAATTCTTGACTACCTTAACCAAAGCATAAGCATGTTTTTCCATAGTTGAATATTTTAATTCTGCAGCTTGCAATGATTTACTGAAAAATCCAATGGGAATCTCATACCCTTCACTATTATTTTGCAACAACACAACTGCAATGGTGTAGAATGAAGCAAAAGAGAAAAGCGGGAATGACTTTGAATAGTCTAGACTTACCAAAACAGGCGCATCCTTGAGAGCTTCCTTTATGTCTGTGAAAGCTTCAGTCGATTCATCATTCCAAGTGACAGATTGCCCCTTATTGAGCATCTTGGAAATGGCCTTGGTTTTCTCAGCAAAGTTGGGGACAAAACACCTCACAAAGTTAATTTGTCCAAAGAAAGACTCAACACCCTTGACTGACTTAGGCTGAGGGATAAATTTAATGGCTTTCACTCTTTCTGGATCTATTATGACCCCATCCCTTGATTCAATGTGTCCCAGCAACTTGCCTTCTTCTACCCTGAATTGACACTTCTTGGGATTCAAAGAGATCCCATACTCTAGGCACCTCTCAAAAATCAATTCCAAATGCTTGCAGTGATCTTTTTTGTCTTTGGAGAATGCAGTGAGATCATCTTGATATACTACCATGATCTCATCTATGAGGCCTACAAAGACAACATCCATTGCCCTTTGAAAAGTAGAACCTACATTCTTTAACCCGAATGGCATCCTCACATAAACATAAGTGCCCCAAGGAGTAGTGAATGTTGTTTTGTATTGTTCTGACTCCTTGACAAACACTTGATTGTACCCGGAAAATCCATCTATCATAGACATCAATTCTGACCCAATCACTTTCTACAACAAATGGTCCATACTTGGGAGTGGATGATTATCCTTAAGAGATTTGATATTCAAATTTCTAAAATCCACACACAACCTGATTTCCCCATTCTTTCTTACCAGGACAACGTTAGATACCCACTCAGAATGTCTGATGGGTTTAATTATGCCTCCCTATTTCATCTTCATCAATTCCTTCTACATCTTGGGAGCTATGGTAGGGTTTATGGGTCTCTGCTTTTGTTTGAATGGTTTTGCATCATGCTGAAGGGGAATAGTATGTTGAAGAAATCCTCCCTATAGGTTTTTAGCTCATCATATGACCATGCAAAACATTTCTTAAATTTTCTCAACAAAGCAATCAGCATCTGTTTCTAATGACGTTTTAACGTCTTACCAATGTATACCATTTAGGTGCATCCTCAATCCCAAGGTTTATACCTATATCATTTTCCTCAATTGGTTTACCTTTGTTTTTCCAGCGGTCAGCATTGTCAAACATTCTCAAGTGCCACCAATCCTTTAGGAATTGTACTTGTCTTCTGCTATACCACCTCACTTCCAAACAGAGTCTCTTTACCATCCTCGACTTCTATCATGGACTACCAATCAATTAACTGATTGTCAAATTTATCCATGCAATTCAGAAAGTTGTAAATTTGATTGCTATCATTGAAACCCTGCCAACTATAAATGTTATCTGGAATTGTTGGCCTGGTGAGAACTTCAACAACATAATGGCAAAAGGAAGAAGTTGATTGCGGATAAAACCTCGAACCAACAACAGCCAAGGCATCTACCCTTTCATTTTCACTTCTCTTGATCCATTCAATGCCAATGGCATCAAACAATTCCAAAGTATCCCAAACAACATTTCAATATAACCTCAGTCTATTGTCCTTGGTTGCATAAATGTTTCGGACCTACTGCACTACCAGTTCAGAATCTCCATAGATTTTCAAACATCTTATTCCATTCTTGTGAGCAACATTCAAACCCAGCAAGAGAGATTCATACTATGTGATGTTGGTGTACTGGAAATCAAGCCTGAAGGAAAGCCCCAAATGTTCACCATCCGGTGAAATTAGATTCACAGCTGCACCTGATCCTTCTCTCGAATATGCACCATCAAAATGCATTGTCCACAAATCATTTGCACTACAAGTAGGAGCAGTAGGAGGGGAAGGGGTCACATCAATGCTAAGATTATCATAATTGCAATACCCCATGAAGTGATCAATTTCAATATCAAAGAAATTAAGATCATCGGTTGTTTTGTATCGGTCCTCAATATTTTCATCCTCCACCTTCTTCTCCCTATATAATTTCACTTCAACTCCATGGACGAGAATGGTAGTAGCGTACAAAAGATCCATCTGTATACTTTTGCCCATAGAGGCTGCCCGCTTTCTAGATAGTAACATGCCCCATTTAGCAGGGCAGTCCACAACAATAACATCCATCAAAAAAGACTTGTCTGGGTAAGCAGCAAGTTGAACTTCAACATCTTTTACTAGGCCAATCACATTGACCTCCCTAGAATCCATGGCAAAGCACTTGCCAAAAGACTTGGATAATTTCAACCCTAAATCATTCACAATCTCTAAAGGCATCACATTGCTAGAAGCACCAGAGTCAAGCATGCAGTTATGTAATAGCCATCCATTAATGATTAGTGTTGTGTAGAAGGGGTCTACACCCATCCTGTTGTTAAAAACAGTTGACCCTAGATATACCTCGATTGTTTCTTCCTAACTTTTACCATTATCATTCTCACTAGAAATAAGAACAAGTTGTTTTTGTGCATCAACAGCAATGACAAATGACACAACCTTGTCCCTATGCCTAGGGATTCTAAGAAGTTCCCCTACTGGTACTGATATTCTGACTTGATTCAAAACCTAGGCCATGTCTATAGGGCTGTAGTTTGATTAAGGGATACCACATGGGATAGTAATATCATTTGCACTAGGAATGTAAGGTATTACTTGATTGGAAGAGACATCCATACTTTTCGAGTCCATCTTCTCCTTGCTCTGTTCTAGTTTCTTTGGCATCCGGGGCTGATCATGTTTGACATCATCCTTTGGGTTTGGCACCTTTGGGTTTGGCACCTTTGGGATGCATGCAACAGCTGGTTGCACCACTTGTGTTGGGGCTTTCTGCACATATTTCTTTTTTGTTATTGATGGTTGTGCTGGAGTTTTCTCTTTTTCTAGAATATTCCTTTTGGGAGTATTGTTGTTTCTATTCTCCACATGTGTTTTATGTTTTTCTCTCTCACTATCCAATCCATCTTTTCTTGGCTCTGCAATGGGAAATTTTTGCATAGGCACTTGCCTATTTCTCAGTTGATAACCTCCTTGGACCTACATAATGGTTGCATCAATCAAGGCCTTCATGTCTTCTTTCAAAGGTTTGGCTGCTTATACTTCTTGTGCATGAGATCCTTTGAAGTGTTCAAAATCATCAGTTGGCAGCTGATATTTCTTTGGACCTGCATCATAATCATATTGGAAGACATGATCATCACCTTCGTAGCTGTAACATTCAACATCCTCACCCATCTGCTCATATTCTTTAGTATCAAACTAATTTATCTCATCTGCATAATACTCAATTGCACCTTCTTCATTTGGAAATTCTTCTTCTCTGCTCATTGAGTGAGCAACTACACGATTTGCTTAATCATGCAGGAGATAACATGAATTGCACCATGGGAGACCTCTTGGTAGTTTAGCTGATCCTTTCTCAATGGATCAGGCGCGTCCTTCGCAGGTTGCTTAAAACTAACTTGCCTAGGGGTTGTTTGTCCATCATTTTGTTGTGGTTTTATAGACCAATATTTATTGTATGGCCTGTTATGCAGCCTTTGACCTTCATTGAAATGTGTTGCAGCACCTTGTGGAGGCAATCCTTTCTCATTTCACGTCATCTTATAGGACATGCCTTTCATGACTTCCATGCGCTTGTCCAGTTTGTCTTCTATCGTGAGGGGTTTGCTCGAGGCTGCCTGGTCTGGCTAGGAAATCTTTACATCAAACTTTTTAACATGTTTGCCCGAAGCCCTCATATTACTTTCTATGTTAATGGCTATAGCATAAGCCTCCCTCAATGTTTGAGGACTCTTGTCCCTTAAGCAATAACCAATCTTAGAATCAAATGCACCACAGTACAGCACTAAACACATTGATTCATTAGGCCTGTGATTAGTGGGTACCTTTCTCATTGTCATAATAAATCTATTGTTGAAGTCAACCATTGTTTCATTCATTCCCTTCTTCATTGTAGTGATGTAATGTCCCCTTTTAGGAAGATCAAATTTCTTAACCTTGCACACAATTTTAACTTCTTAAAGAGAACATTAGTAACCAATAAATCCTTATAATATCATGATATTGCAATTAGGGTTAGTAGACCACATAATCATAATCAATATCAAAGTTTATTACATATATGCATTTCACATTTTCTCATTTCTATCATATAGAGATTTCCATGCTATACCTCGGGAGAGTCATTCTAATGCCTGATCGTTAATCTACTCTACTTCACCCACCCCATATGAGTACGGTTACGTTAAGGCGTTGGTGTAACAAGACCCACTGCCATAGGCCCAAAAGGCTTCATTGCAACACGTGGCAATTCTTCACCATTTGGCTCAAGGGGCTTCATGCTACACGCGGCAATTCTTCACCCGCTTAAGAGTCACCTACCGTTAAGTCATTTATAATAATTATTAAGTCTACGCAACCATAGGCCCAAGGGCTTCACGCTACATGCGGCAATTCTTCACCACTTGGCTCAATGGACTTCACGCTACATGCGGTGATTCTTCATCCACTTGAGGGTCACCTAGGTGCTAGATCACTAGACCGCCCTTCCCTAACTCACCACCATACTCGTAGGGTGATAAAGAGATTAAGGGTGAGGCTACTTGCTCTCGTCTCGAGTATATCATGATTTGAGTTAGAAATCATACCTCAAAGGAACCTTGCCCTTATGATCTCGTGATCCCATAGATCACGAGATAATCATTTGATCACAATGTTCCTCTACGGGAGCTTATTATTGCACCATCTCATATGATGGTTAAATATAATATATTGGTTTCCACATATTCATTTACTATCATTATTGCATATATTATTCCTTTGGATCTTATTGTTATATCATAACATTTTTTGTCCAATTTCTTATCATAAACATTCTCATTTGATTAACATATTGACATCCCATGTAGTTCTTCACTAAGATTCTAAGTTAAACTTATGATGAAGAAACATACCTTGATCTTAGAAGATCGCTGTTCAAGAGTATTACACTTCTTAATTGCTGTAGTATATGACCGAACTGTTGTAATAGATTGTTCGCTGCTGAGTCTTATTTCTTTGATTCAGTTGGCTGTCCAATTGGAATCTAAGTTGCTGTTGATATGTAATGTAGGTCTGTATTTAGGACTGCTGATATAGTATGATATTGCCTTTGTTTCTTTGAGTTGATTGACTGCTGCAAGTATCAATGACTTGATTGAATTAACTGTGATGTTTGGATGATTCGATGAGATGAAAGGAGTGTTGAATGCTTTGAATGATCTATGTGAGAGATAATTGATTCATGTCCGATGCCCCTTCTTACCACTGCCCCATCAATCCCTTTATACTATCCTTTCTTCCTCTAACAATTACAACCCTTCATTCGCTGCTGTCCACAAAGGACGTGCCTCTTAGAAAATATGAATCGCTGCCATAACACTTCCGTTTTGTCTTTTTAAGACTCTTCTAATAATCCTTATGTTATATTCGCTGACTTAGTATTTATATTTCTTTTTCTTTATTAAGAGGTGAGCCCCACCTCTTATAATATTTAATATAGTTACTTTATAATATATAATATATATATTATGTAATTTATAATATTTAAATTATCAATATTTATATTTATATTAATATATTATATATATTATATTTAATAATATCTTATATTATAATTATTATAATTATAATAATATTTAAATTGACAATATTTATATTTGTTCATAAATATATTATATTTTAATTATATAAAATAATATATTTAATATTATTATATATGTGATTATCATTCAAAGTGGCTTCTCTGTCATATGATGTTTAAATCTTTAATTTAAACAATGCCTTAATATGGAGACATGACAAGTGAGCTCATGTATGGAAAATTTGGGATCAATCCTATCCCCATACTACAATCTAAACACCCTCCTGAACTCTTCTGTAATATCCCTAATAGGATCTGCCCTAGAATTCTGAATTCAGCCCTAATTTTCTGATTTAGTTATCTGCTCAAACCTTAGGACTAAATTCTGATTTTATTTCTGGAGTATAAACACTTATGGGCAGCGAATAAACTTGTGCCAAACATTCATATAAATATGCCAAACATGTAGATAACATCAACCATGATTCCAACCATGTAAAACAACCATCCAAGTGCCAAACAAATGACCAATAAACCTGATTTCTGAGTGTAGAAGTCTGCTGCTATAAATCTGAATATTCTGAATTGAGTTTACAATAAATTCATGGGCTCAAACATGCCAAACATATGCCCAGATTTCTGCTAATACAAATCAGACCTAAAATTAGGTTTGTACATACCACAAAATAGCAAAAATGTCTTCAAACACCAAACCCTAGATGGGTGAATCCTCCATGGCAAGCGCTTAGAGTTTGCTGCTCAAAAATTGTGAAATCGCCCTCCAAAATGGGAGGTCAAATCTGCTCCAAGAATGTCATGAATGCTCAAGATCTCCTCCAAATCTCCAATGAAGTGCAAGTGTGAACTCCGTATGAATTCACCTCCAAGATGAGTTAGGTTTTCGTCCAACCCACCAAATATTCCTAAGGGTTTTTGTCCTTGGAATATATTGAACTAAAAGTGTAGACAAAGAGATAAATCTCCAAATGAAAAATGAATTGATTGAATGATGAAAATGACCTCCAACTTGCCTTCTTTTATAGGCATCCAAATAGACCTCATCAAGGTCGACCTCCCTCTAGCAATTTCTTTTTATTTTTATTTTCTTTCCTCTTCCCTCTTGGCCGACCTCCCTTGGGCAATTATTTATTAGTTTTTTATTTCTTTTTTCTTCTTTTTTATTTTCTTTTTTTCTCCCTCCTAGGTCGTGCACCTCTTGGTCAATTTTTTTTATTTACTTTTAATTCACCAAGAGGCTTACAAAAATATGAGAAGTCATTTCTTATCTTGAATTGGCTCACTAAAATTGGTTAAATATAGTTTTTAACCAATTAGGCTATTCCCTAGCCCTTCCAGCCTAGCCTACGGGAATAGAATAGGCTAACCGACTCCGTTAGGTCATCACTCGGAAAAAAGGGGACATTACATCTTCCCATGAATCTATGTTGTTATCAGGGAGAGCCTTATACCACTCCTTGGCACTTTCTTCTAATGAGTGAACAAACAACTTCATCACATCTTCGTCCTCTATTTCGTACTCATCCCTGACATTTATGAAGTGCCTCAAATGTTCCTCACTGGTGACTGCATTGTTGCCTTGGAATCTTGGAAATTGCCCTCTTATCTCATTTGGGATAGGATTAGGGAAATCTGGAATTCCAAAGAAATCCAAATGCTTGTATCTTTCTGCTCCCAAGGGTTGTCTAGGTGGACGAAACCTCTAGGCCTATCTCCTCAATTGAGGACTAGGATTTGGAATATTTTGATCTTGAGGTTGATTTCTTTGTTGTTGTGGTGGCTGATTTGGAGCCTGAGTGGTCAGACTGGGTTCCTACCCTGCTGGCCTATATGCTGATGTTGTCTCTGATTTACTGCATGTTGAATAGGAACATTATGACGTTGAGGAGGACTTTGTTGTGGAGCATTCTAGCCTAGTTGAGCCTGCTACAAGTCAAGTAGAGCTTGCACTTCTCTCTGCCTATTTCTGATATGATCAAATAAATCTAGCTCATCATCAAGAGTTCTCTCCCTTTCATTAGCGTCAAGTTGTTCGTGCTAATCATCATCATTTGGAATGCTGTCATGCTGATTTCTGAGCAACCTCGTGGGTGAAGTAGGATGCTGAGTGTTTTGATGTGTCTCTTGATTTTCATTTGACATACCAAATGTTCTCATGTTTGCATCCAAGAATCTACCGCCACCTCCCCTGTCAATGACATTTTCATTCCTTCTAACTTCATACTAATCCATATTTGTTCCTCTATTATTTCTTACTCGGTTATCAACAGAATCATCTTATGTGCACTGAAATAGATCTCCCAAATCATCAAATGCATCATTTCTAACTGATGTTCCTACCCAATCCTAAACAATTAGTGGTGGTAAAATACCAGGGGGATTTCTTGCTCTCCATCTATTTCGTTGGCTTCTTGAGCGGTCTGATGAACTTTCAGGTGCTGACAAATCCTGGGACCTTCTCCCATGATCAATTTTAATTTCTTTCAATTGTAACAAACTTCTGGGTAAGGTTAAACAAAGTCGCCACTTCCCTGCTGGGGAGAAATATTTGAATTTTCATTGTGTTAAAGAACTGTAAAAATCCAACCAGAAGTAAACAAGTCTCCCACAACAGTGCCAAAATGTTGGTTCCCAAAATAACTTATCCAAATCCCTAGAACATTATTCAATCTCCGAGGCCAAGGGTGTCATCAAGGAGGTGAAAAAGGGGTTCACCAACAAGATAAAGATGATTAATGGCCAATGGTTAGGAGTGGATAATCTCCTCTTCACTTTTGGTTCAACTAGACCAAGGAGGGTGTTCTAGAGGTCTCCCGTAGCAGGGATTAATTATCATGCAAGATGTATTCTAGACATTAACAAGGGCAGTGATACCCCAAATGTTGTTCTAAACCCTATAACTATCACTAGTTTAGACAAAAGCTCACTGCGTCGAATAACCCCTTCTTAAGTTGAAAATGGCATCATTGCAACAGTGTAAGATACAAGTATACATGCATGTTCTGAAAATAATGAAACACAACTACTTTTCCAAAAGATATACCCTGACTTCAACACAGAACCAAGATGCATACAATTTGTTACTTCACTTCACACTTGATTTATTATTTTGGTTTTTGAGTGGGTGTGGGTGATCATAGGCCTCTTAGACCAGTGCCTATCAAATGGGCTGCAAAGTCTTACGTTTATCAAAGGAGAACAATTACAAAGGGGTGTATGATTGCCTATCTAATTGATTCAAATGCATAGAAATCAATATCAAACTGTATTGGTTAAAATCCGAATATGTAAATAATATGAAAGCAATACAAAATACAATGCAAATTACCTTCAAACACACAAACAAACCAAACGGATCGAGCGATACCGAGATAACACCCAAATCTCGACTCGATTTGCTCTTTGCTCTATGCGATGTGGATTGCTCTATATTGTCAAACGTAAATGTGATCTCCTGAGAATGATAGCAATAGCATAAGTTTACTAAAACGAGAGATGCTGAGAAATGGAGAAGGAAGCTCATTTTATAGACTTGTGAGATATCAAATCTACGGTTGAGGATGATCAGAAAGATCAATGGTTGAGGATGGTTGAGAGAATGTGCGTGAATGAGAGAAGGACAAGTGTCCTGGCTCCTTTATGGATCAAGGGAGTTAACAGAATTGATTGAAGAGTTGACTGAATTGATTGATCAGATGACTGAATTGATTGATCAGAAGACTGAATTGATTGAGTAGTTAAGTGAATTGATTGACTAGTCAACTAAATTGATTGATTAGTTAACTAGATTGACTAACCTGTTAACTGATTTGATTGATTTAGTTAACTAATTTGATTGAGTGAATTATGGATGAAAGGAAATAAAAGGAAATTAAATAAATAATTTATTTAATTTCATGAGCACATGTGATAAATGAATTAAATATTAAATTTAATTCATTTTGAAGGAAAAAGACTAATTAAATAAATAATTTGAATTTATTTATTTAAATTGGAGGGGATTTGATTTAATTAAACAATCAGAATTATTTAATTAAATATGGAGGACAAAATTGACTTAATTAAATAATCAGAATTACTTAATTAACATGGAAGATAAAATTGATTTAATTAAATAATCAGAATTACTTAATTAATATGGAGGATAAATTGATTTAATTAAATAATTGGAATTATTTAATTAATATGGAGGACAAATTGATGGATGAACTTAATCAAATAATTAAGAATTATTTGATTAATTTGAAGTATGGCAGGCACATGTATGATCTGGAAACGGATCAATTTTAGGTGTCTACATTTTGCCCCTCTTTGAAATGGTGTTGCAAAGTAACGTCATTTCAAAGAAGTTTAAAACATAGTGTTATGTTGGATAGAAGAAGATTTTCATTTAGAAGAACAATATGATTGGATTAGAAATGATGATGCCCCAAAATTTTCCTTTAGAAGAACAATATGATTGGATTAGAAATGATGATACCCCAATCAGGTAGAAGTACCTAGTAGATTAATTAATAGGTTGAATGATGCCCCCTCGAGAGGACAAACGAATTCGAAAATACGGGTGTACTCTCGAAATGAATGGATATGAAGAAAATAAGGAGATAGAAGATGGAGAACAACATAGAGAAAAAGAGAGAAGATAAAAGGATAGATGATGGAATGATGTAATTATGAGTAGTTATGATGAAACAATTGATTAAACTAAACAAAGATAATCAAGTGATGATGAAAATGACGAAACAATTGATTAACAAAGAGAATTATGATGGACAAATGATTAATACGTGATTGATAATCAAAAGACGAGGATAAAATAAATAATTGAATGGGAGAAGTTATGCTAATATGTATAATAGAGCAATCCTTTATTTTGATATAACATAAAGATATTATGCACCAAGGTATAAGAACCAGGGTGACCATGTATCCAATGCATAAGACAGTTGACTCTGCAAACAAACAATTTGAGTTTATTACTACTAGGTATAATAGAACCTTGTCGGCTAAGTGAATGGAAAATAGTCTTAGTGTAGAATAGTCTTAATACAAAGGTCTCTGCGGAGCCTCAAATGTAAAAGATATTGATATGCAAGATGCTAATCCCGTCACACACAAGATAGATATTAGACCTAATAGGAGAATAGAATCATCCCTCAAACACAACATATGAAAGCAATGATTATGCCCCAATTTATACATTATCGCGACATACCAAGATATAGAAAGATCAAGGTAGTTTTGAATATATAATTTTAAAAAGGACAAAAGACAAATCAAAAGCAAAAACGACCAATTGATAACACAAATAGACAACCAACATGTTTTCTTGCCAAAGAGGGTATTCCAAAAAGATTTGAGGCCTTATCGTAGGAAAGATGTATCAGTTAATGGCTTTGGATCCAAGATGTATGGATATACCTAGATATAGGCAAATGGTATGCGGTGACATATTGCTATTTTAGGAGTAGTCTTTTTGTTTCAGATTTGATAAGCACTTTTAAACTTCCACAGGGATGCATAGTTCGATTTGCTTGAGTTAGTCATGTCTAGGTGCTAGATGGATAAGATGGATTGCGGTAAATGGATGAAGTGACAAAGATGAATTTATTATGGTTTGAGATGGACGATGGGGTGAATCATATGTGCATGAGTACTGAATACTTCCTTCGTACTCCAGACTGCCTACATACCCTATATCCACGAGATCAAGGCACATTATGATGATGATGATATGTAGTTCTGGGGGGTGTGATGAATGTGTCGATTGATGAGGTGTGATGAAAGTGAAGATGGATAATGAGAGTGTTGATGGATAAATGATGTCTTTGAAAGATGGGTGAATTTGCAATAACTGCCCCTAATACAAACGAGGATCCATTCCCAGCCTTAGGTTAAGGAAACTTGCCCCCATTCTAATAAAGGGTTTTATTATGGAGAAAAGGACTGACTATGGATGGAACTGACGGTGGATGAAACTGACTATGTATGAGACTAACTATGGATGAGACATGGATAGAACGCTTGACACTAACCAATTCCTAAGCGATGATAGATGGACAATTGGGAATGTGAAGGTCAACAAGTTTTATTATGGATGGATGGGTTTTATTATGGAAATGAGATATATGGATGGGAAGACCGAATAGATGGTAGTGCTAACTCCTACACATAGCGCTTGTTTGCCAGGTTTTCACTATGGTACTTATCCAAGGCGCCTGTTTACCAGGTTTTCACCAGAGGACAAACATTTTTTTGTTATTTTTCTATTTTTTTTTTTTTTGTTATTTTTCTATTTTTTTTTTTGGTTATTTTTCTTTTTTTTTGTGCTAAGATATTCTCAAGGATCAAGCATAGAATTTCTTGAGATGAACACGATTGATGGGTTCATCAAGAGGAATTCCTTAAGGTGTTGCTAGGGCATAAGCCCCTGATCCATATGCAACTATGATGATGAAAGGCCCCAACCAGTTAGGTTCAAATTTTCCTTTCTTTTCTCTGTCTTGCAAGTTCCTCTAATTTTCCTTCAGGACTAGATCACCTACTTGGAAACGCCTTTCTTTTATTTTCTTCTTGTAGCTACGGCATAGTCGGTTCTGGTAGACCTAAAGATGATTTAATGTTGTAAGGTGTCTTTCATCTAGAATCTCTAATTCATGTAGCCTGGACACTCTGTACTCTTCTCCATCCATCAGATGTTGCAGGGAGATACGGAGAGAGGGGATCTCGACATCTATGGGCAAAACAGCTTCAGTTCCATATACTAAAGCATACGGTGTGGCTCCAGTTGGGGTTCGGATGCTTGTTCGATAGGCCCAGAGGGCGGGATTAAGTTGGAGATGCTAATCACAACTGGTTTCATTGACTGTCTTTTTGAGTATTTTGAGGATTGTTTTGTTCAAAGCCTCAACCTGGCCATTGCTTTGGGGATAGTACGGCATAGAAAACCGATGTTGGATATGATATTGCATGCATAAAGCACACACATCTTGGTTTTTGAATGGTTTACCATTATCGGTTACTATAGCCATAGGGATTCCATACCGGCAGATGATATAGTTTAGGATAAAATTAGCGATTTGCTTGTCGGTTATGTAAGTCATGGGAATAGCTTCCACCCACTTTGTGAAATACTCAGTGGCGATAATTATAAATTTGTGGTCGTTGGAAGATGAGGGATGTATCTTGCCTACAAGGTCGAGACCCCATTGTGAAAATGGCCACGGAATGGTCACTGGTTGCAGTTGATGAGCAGGCGCATGAATCAAATCTCCATGCTGTTGACATTGAAGACATTTCTTGGCGAACTAGTTGGCATCTTGTTCCATTGTGGGCCAAAAATATCCAGTTTGAAGTAACTTCTTTGCTAGGTTGGGACCGGTGGAATGTGCTCCACAGATACCCTCGTGTATATCTCTTAAAGCAGTTTCGGCTTCTTTCGAGTTTAAACATCTAAGGAGGATACCATCGAGACTCCGTTGGTATAGTGTATCTCCTAGGACGGTGAAACGGGAGGCTCGGCGGATGAAGGTTTTCTTTTGTGTTGATGTTAGATCAGATGCGAGGGTGTTGTTATGAAGGTAGTTGTATATATCCTGATACCACGTCGAGTTGGGACCGACAAGCTCACAAATAATATCGGTTTGCGAAATATCAACAGACGGTATCAGCAGCTGTTCTACCAAGAACTCGCAGTTTTGTATGTTGGTTGGCATGTCTAGAAGAGACCCAATAGTCGCCATTGCATCAGCAGCCTTGTTGTTAACTCTTGGGATTTGATCAAAGGAAAGACTGCAAAAGTGTTGTTTATAGTCGTCTACCATCTTCTTGTAGGGCATCAACTTGTCGTTCTTAGTTTGATATTCATCTGTGACTTGACGAATGACAAGTTGAGAATCTCTGTAAACTTGAAGCTGTTTGATGTTCCATTGGAAAGCCATTCGGAGACCTATTAATGATGCTTCATACTCGGCTATGTTGTTGGTACATGGAAAAGCAAGCCAATATGATTTAGGGATACAATCACCTTGTGGAGTGATGAAGAGAATTCCTACACTGGAACCATGTTGAGTGTACGATCAGTCAAAGTATAGTTTCCACTCGCCGATGTAGAGAGGTTGAAGATCCCTTCATCTGGAAACTCAGATAGCATGGGGTGTGTATCTGTTAATGGTGCCTCAGCTAGTTGGTCTGCAATTACTTGCCCTTTTATAGCTTTTCAATCCACATATTCGATGTCAAACTCAGTTAGGATCATTACCCATTTCGCTAGACGACCCATAAGAGTTGCTTTCGAAAGCAAGTATTTCAAAGGATCGACCTTGGATATAAGTTTTGTGTGCTACTTCAACATATAGTGCCGCAACTTTTGGGAAGCGAACCCTACTGCTAAACAAGCTCTTTCCATAGGGGTATAGTTGAGCTCATATCCCACTAACGTGCGACTAATGTAGTAAATTGCCTGTTCCTTACCTAAGTCGTCGTTTTGTACAAGAAGTGCCCCCAAGGCTGCTGATGTAGTGGAGATGTAAAGCAAAAGAGGTTTCCCAGCAACTGGAGGCATCAATACTGGTGGTGAAGCAAGATAAGCTTTTAGTTGTTCAAAGGCATCTTGGCACTTACTATCTCATTTGAAAGTGACATCCTTACGGAGTAAGTGCAAGAATGGTTGACATTTATCCGCCAGTTGTGAGATGAACCGCCAAATGAACTATAGCTTTCCCTGAAGACTTCTTAGTTGTTTAACGTTACTCGAAGGAGACATTTCAACAATAGCTTTGACCTTAGCAGGGTCGACCTCAATGCCTCATCGAGATACAATATATCCCAGTAGCTTGCCTAATGTTACACCGAAGACACACTTCTTTGGATTTAGCCTTAGTTGATATTGTTCTAGTCGATCAAATATCTGCTCCAACACTTTCAAGTGATCTGCTCGTGTAGATTTACCTAGGAGGTCATCGACATAATCTGCCATAATAGTATGAAACAAATCGTGAAAGATTACCGTCATCGCTCTTTGGTAAGTAGCACCAACATTTTTGAGGCCAAAAGACATGACCTACCCAGAGTAGTTGCCTCAAGAACATGTGAAAGCCGTTTTATCTTGGTCCTCAGGTGCAATCATGATTTGGTTGTACCCAGAAAAGTTGTCCATGAGGGAAAGCATTTCATGGCCCGTCGTTAAGTCCACAATGATGTCGATGCTAGGCAATGGAAAATCATCCTTGGGACAAGCTTTATTCAAGTCTCTGAAGTCTTCACAAATGCGAATGCCCCCATTCAAGTTTCAAACGGGTACTAGATTGAAAACCCATTCCGTATAATCCACGAGACGGATGAACTTGGCATCTAGTAGTTTCTCAAGCTCAACTTTAACCAATAAAGCAATCTGTGGGTGCATCTTACGCAATTTCTGTTTGACTAGTTTAGCTCCTAGTGAAACTGATAGATGATGGACTATTAATGCAGGATCCAATCCTGGCATGTCGGCATAAGTCCATGCAAAGTTAATTGCCCTTTTCTGAAAAAACTTTGTGAAATCCTTATTTTCCTGCTAAGACAAACAAGCTACTAAAAATGTAATCTTGGGATTTTGGACCGTGCCAAGATTCATTTCCTGAGATTGTTCCACCAATAAAGAAGACTTCTCTTGATATTTCGATGGTGGGGGAATGTCAAATCTTTCATCCTCGAGCGCCTCAGAGAGGTTTTCACCGTCGGATGCGTCCCTTCTTTTTACTGTTTTGAGATCAGAAGGTGCCTCTAAGAGGTTTTCACCTAAGGATCGATTTATTTTATTCATATTTTTGCGACTGAAAGATTTGACATTCTCCCCGAAATATGCGAGAGGAGAGAGATCCATGAAAAAACTTGCTTTATGGTCGCCGTGGGGTATACCATCTCTAAGTCCCAGAAATTTTGCGAGTGCTTCATCGTTTTGAAAAGTGTCCATGACAGGAGGCCCTTGTTGGTCCCAATCGATTAGGTCTAGATATACAAGGGAAACGGTTTGTGTTTTGGTCTTTGAGGTAAGGGAAACGGAGGAGAGCATGAAGATAGACGATTCGTGAAATAAATCGGTGAGGTGAAGGTGAGAGTCATCAATGGTATCCTCCATAGAAGTCTGTTCTGCGGGCCAAGCCTTAGCCACTTCATTGAGTATAGATTGTATATCGAGGGAGTTAGGTACCTCCTTACCAAACCCCAAACCATGTTTATTATATTTGTGGGTGACGGATATGGGTTCTATAGTTCCTTTCTCATGGAGGCCAAGTACTCCTTGTCCTTTATAGCCCATATTCTTTACAATGCGATGACCATTGTTGTACTTGTCCACAAGTAGTATGACTGGTTCCTTCCCATCTTGGAAGATCCAAGATGATATGTCTTCAATGTGCTCATCTTCGAGATTGCGTCCATGTATGAAAACTTCAGCGATATGGGCAAGTTCCCCACACAGCAAGAGTTCTACAAATCATATTCCCCGAACCCTACATTCTTGTACTGAACCTTGACCTCGGGTATGTCTTTCTTAGGAGATCTGGTAGATAATGCGGTTGGATCGACATATGAGGATGAATGCAGGTATCTGCAGGTATCTGCCTTGGGTACTTGGTTTGAATGCAGGTATCTGCCTTGCATGATGCGGCAGAATTAGAAAGGATTCAGATCTCTAGGAATGGTAATTTCCGTACCATGGTAGGGGAATTTCAAACATTGGTGATAGGTGGCGGGTACGGCCTCCATGGTGTGAATCCATGGGCGACCAAGCATAATGTTGTACAGGAGGTCAAGGTCCAGCACCTGACACCGAGTTTCCACTAAGGCAGGCCCCACTTTGATAGGTAAATGAATGACCCCTTCAGATTCCCTTTCAGTGTCATCATAAGCCTTGATTATCATTGTTTTGGAAGAATCAATAGCATCGGCGGAATATCCCAATTGTTTTAACAGTTTTAAAGAACATATATTGAGACCAGCACCACCATCTATAGGGACTCGCTTGACTTTACGTTGGTGGATGTACACTTCAATGTGTAAGGCTTCAAATGTAAACATGATCTCCTGAGAATGATAGCGACAACATAAGTTTACTAAAATGAGAGATGCTGAGAAATGGAGAAGGAAGCTCATTTTATAGACTTGTGAGATATCAAATCTACGGTTGAGGATGATCAAAAAGATCAATGGTTGAGGATGGTTGAGAGAATGTGGGCGAATGAGAGAAGGACAAGTGTCCTGGCTCCTTCATGGATCAAGGGAGTTAACAGAATTGATTGGAGAGTTGACTGAATTGATTGATCAGATGACTGAGTTGATTGATCAGAAGACTGAATTGATTGAGTAGTTAAGTGAATTGATTGACTAGTCAACTAAATTGATTGATTAGTTAACTAGATTGACTAACCTGTTAACTGATTTGATTGATTTAGTTAACTAATTTGATTGAGAGTGAATTATGGATGAGAGGGAATAAAAGGAAATTAAATAAAATTTATTTAATTTCATGAGCACATGTGAAATGAATTAAATATTAAATTTAATTCATTTTGGAGGAAAAAGACTAATTAAATAAATAATTTGAATTTATTTATTTAAATTGGAGGGAAATTGATTTAATTAAACAATCAAAATTATTTAATTAAATATGGAGGACAAAATTGACTTAATTAAATAATCAAAATTACTTAATTAACATGGAGGATAAAATTGATTTAATTAAATAATCAGAATTACTTAATTAATATGGAGGATAAATTGATTTAACTAAATAATCAAAATTATTTAATTAATATGGAGGATAAATTGATGGATGAACTTAATCAAATAATTAAGAATTATTTGATTAATTTGAAGTATGGCAGGCGCATGTATGATCTGGAAACAGGTCAATTTTAGGTGTCTACACAAACCATGAAAAAACTTATTAATCCATTATCATACTGCATTCATCCATATGCAACATTGAAATGACCATTTACAAAGTTTGAAACGAATTAAGAATTAGCACATTCATTCATTCAAATTCGTGATTACAATCATACCACAAAACGTGGCAAGAGGAAACCGTAACTGCAATTAGAGATTTCCCTGAAAGAACACATACAGCAATGAAGAAAATCATTTATTGATGTCAAATTCACAATATATTCCACAAACTTTTGACAATTGTTTCCTAAAGGACTGAAACTGGTCACTGGTTGAAGCCCTAACTGCCTTGAACAACTGCCACCTAAAGGGAGAAATTTGCCCAAAAATGACCAACACCTTTGAATGTCTTTCACTCCTCTATTTATAATTTGCAACTCGTATCTGATGAAAGAGTGAGTGGGAAAACCCTAGGGCACCCACCTGCCGCAATTAAACTCACCTACCTCCCCACCTCCCTGTACTACAACATTATTTACACATTCATGGGGTGTCATGTCCCAACATTAAGACATTATTTGTCATTATCAAATTAGACGATAATTATGTATATAATAATATTTAATAAACATATATAATATTATTAAATAATATTATATATGATATATATATGTATATTATATAAATATAAATATGTATATTAATATTAATATAAATATAAATAAATGTTATTATAATATAATTATCATATAATATATATAAGACAAATGTCTTATAATATATAAATATAAATAAGAAATATTATTATAATCATTTATTATTATAATATAATAAATATAAATATTATTATTATTATTATTATTATTATATAATAAAGATAATTATCAATGTAAATATTCAATCAAATATTAGTATAAAGTATGATCATTATAAATATAATATTATAAATATATATAAATTAATATTAACTAATATCCTTGGAAGATATCAATAAAGGGCTATAATTCGTATACAGTAGCGAATAAAGATAGACCAAGTTTATTAAAAGACAAAGTTTATTAAAACAAAGATAAATGCACGATTGTGTTAGAGGAAGTGAGTTAGATTATTAGTAAATAAAAGAGGTAAATATTAATTAAAGGTTATTTGCAATAAGACACATCCCTTCATTAAAGGAGGCTATAAAGATGGGAAGAAGATAACATAAAGGGCATAAAATAAAGGAATAAGAAAAATATATATCTAGAGAGGGGAAGGGAAGGAGAAATATATATATATCTGGAGAGTGCAATCTAAGAAAAACAAAAATAGCAGATCAATAAACAATAGAGAATAACGGCATTGAGAGTTATCAAAGACATAGCAAAGAGAAATTACAAGGAAGATACGGGATAGACAAGGTAAGTTTGCAATTATATCAGGTATGTTTTTCATTAAGTATTTAAATAAAAAAAAGGAATATTGATAAATAACTATAATTAGATCCGTATTATATTTATATATATATTTCTGAGTCATAAGTAGGAAATATATCATAAATATATATAGAGAGAGATATTAATATTATAACAAATACTATAATATATAAATATTTAAGAATAGGTGAAAGAGAATAGAATCCAGTGAGCAGATTCAACAAGACAAAGCAGCATAAAGAGGTACAGGCACTTTCCTTATTAATAGGTTAGGCGATATAAATGTTGTAGAAGAATAATATGAATATAGATAAATGAATATTGCTTATATCATGATAATAATAATTGGAGTATATTACCATCAATGATGTATATACATTCATTCTGTATAAGTATGCATATAGAATAGGTATAATAATATGAGAATAAATAGGAGTGTAGAAATAAGGTAAATCTGGATACATATATGAAAATGGATATAAATATGAATATGAAAGTGAATATAAAAATAATAATTATGAATATGAAAATGGGATTATGAGATCATAAGCATAAGGACATAAGTATGAAAGGATATTGATTAGATAACTAGAATAATGATATGAAATGCCAAATAGAACTCTAATGTTCTCTTTTGTGAGTTGAATTGTGCAAGGTCAAAGGAAAAATTTGGACTCACTAGAAGGGGACATTACATGGGGTCCTAGAAGTAGCCGGCATTTGAAATGAGAAAAGCCATGAAAAACCTATGTTTTGAAGCTTCTACAACACTTTAAAATTTTCTTTTAAAAAACTGACTTTCAGCAACTTTTCATTTTGGTGAACCTTTCGACAAGTTCGCAAGTTCACAAACCTGTCAAATTGCCGAAAATCGACTTTATTTATCCTTCATTTGCTTTTCTTTCTTTCATCTTGGCTCATTATCCCTTTTTCCGCAATTCGGAACTTTGCGAACTTGCGAACTTTCTCCTTTTCGATGTTTCGATGAGTTTGAAAACTGTCGAACCATTCATCTTTTCACTCCACTCTTCCTTTTTTGGTATTTTGGCAAAACCAAGAACCTCAAAACCATTTCGACAAGTTCGCAAGTTCGGGAACCGCCAAAAGGCATTATTCTTAGTGAATTTCGAGCACTTTTCATTCATTCACGTCCTTTTAGAAAATCTGCGAAAATCTAAACGGCCTATGGATATGGCGAAACTTGGGAGGGGTCAGGGATATGTCCGAATGGACAGAGTTCTAGCAAAAGTATGAAGGGGACAGGAATGTGTGAGTTTGAGGGATATGTGGATGCGAAGGCTAGATGGGTAAGTGGACACATCCACATCATGGTCAGGACTCCGCAGAAAGAACATGAAGGAGGGCAAAAACATAGGGGGTATCCGGATCTGCGGAGATCCGAGGGGGACAAGGATATGTCCTAATCCACATGGGAACTCCGCCAGAGAAGACCATTCAAGAAAGCGAGGAAGAATAGGGACTTAGGATATATCCATATCCTAAGGAAAACTCCGCATATCCAAGCAGGTCCAAAAACTCCGCAAAAAACACTTAGAGAATTTCAAAGAACTTTAAGGCTTTCCTTCAAGATTTTAACAAGATTTCAAGCACTCCAAGGCACACAAAGCTCAAATTCCAAAAGGGGAAAAACATAGCATTTTCAACGGATTCATGAGCAAAATTTAGGTTGGAAAATTAGGTGCCAACATAGGCAACGAAATCAAAATGTCAATGATCCTCCTATCTCCATGCAATGATCAAAGGCTAAACACTTAAGACCTCATGCATACTAGCATATCTCCCTATCTCACCTGAAGCACATTGAGTTTTTCACCATCTATTGTGACTTGTGCACTACAATCCGTAAACTAATACTAAGACTAATTCATACGAAAGATTGATCAGACGTATTAACACTTATGAATTGCCTAAACTATTCAAAGCATCATCCATAATTACAATTATAGTGTAGACTTGCTGATAATGAACTGCAAGTCGCATATATGATCCCAAAATACATGTTATCCCTAAAGACAACCTATGCATGATTATTTATGTGCATCCATGCTTACTAAGCCATGTGCTCTCTATCTGTGGCTAGGTGCTATTTGTGGCGTGTATACAATATGAATGATTACATTATGGCACCAATAGATAGATCCACTTGCATCAAACTAGTTTTCTTCCCTTTGGAAGTGGGACTAAATCCCAAGTGTGATTCCTCATCAAGGAATGGCATTCCTCGTCCATTGTTGAATCCCACTCAACAATACCTAATGCATCATGAAAAGACCATGGATCTAAAGCGGAAGAAATGAAGACAAGTGGATCCTAATGTTGTGATCGTCTCCTCCAAGTGTCTGGAGGGTCCCCAACAAGTGAACCCGTGGCCTCTAGAGTTTGTTGAGCCCAAAGTGGCATAGAAGCAAATGTAGGAAGAGAGTCCTTCGACCTAGAATAATGACTCAAAGATGGAGATGAATTGACCTGTAAATCGGAGGAAGTGAGTCCTTTGAAGTACTACCAACAAAGAAGAAATCTAATGTGAAGGAGGAAGGAGAAGTAATAGAGGATAAGCTAGAAGAGCTTTCCTCAAACCGAAAAACTCCTCTCAATGAACAACTCATGAGTATCTAGATGCAACAACTGATATCCCTTAATGCCATCTGGGTATTCCCCAATATACAAGGTGTATTTCAAGGTTCCAAATCCTTGCATATTTTTGTAGGAATGCGAGCCCATGCAGAGGAGCCAAAAACATTAAAGTGCTTAACTATGGATTTCCTATCACTCCAAGCTTCAAAAGGAGTGACCCCTTTCATGGCTTTGTGAGGAATGTAGTTATGGATTTAGTTAGCATAGTTAATGGTTAGGCCCACTACTACAGAGCAAGTGACCTAGAATGAATTTTGTAACTAGTCATTTTTTTCAAGGATCTGTTCTTCTACTCAACAACCTCGTGTTGTTGTGGATTGTACAAGCTGTGTGTTGAAGATCAATACCCTTGCTAGTACAAAATTGCTCAAAGAAATGGTTCACATATTCACCTCCATTATCTATCTGAAGGACCTTAATGACCTTCCCAGATTGCTACTTTGCAAGTGCCTTGCAGTCAAGAAAGTGATCAAAGACCTCACTCTTCTATCCAATAAAGAAAACCGAAGTGAATCTGAAAAAATCATCAATGAAGATAAGGACATATTGAGCTTTGTTGAAAGACAAAGAAGGAAAAGGCACCAATAGATCACTGTGAACCAACTCTAAAACTTGTGTAGCTCGCTAAGACTTTCTTTTATCAAACTTCTCTTCAAGATGTTTGCCAATGACTTGCACACCCCATTAGAAAAATAGATCTTAGAAAGCCTTGTGACCATAGCCTACTAACTCAACTGTTAAAGATAGCAATAGTTGAGATGGCCGAACCACTCATGCCCAATTTTATTCACATTGTCAAAGTGCAAGGGAAGGGGAATCTAACACAATGAGAAAAAACATACAATCTGAATCAATAATTTGCCTTCCCAATTGCAATTGGAGCATCACCCTCTAGTTTCCAAATTACCACTAAACGTAGAGTGAATTGAACCCTCTTGCCTGTACCCGTGTGCATGATCTACTAGACTAAAAGGAGATTGGTTGAGAAAGAGGGCACACAAAGAACATAATTGAATGTCTCTCACCCATCTCAATTAAACCTGCCCCACAAACATATACCAAAGAATCATCACCCATGACATGGCTCCAATGACGAGAGCACATCTTTGAAAAGAAGCCAAGTGATGAGAAGCACTAGAATCAAGAATCCAAGACCTAGAAGAGGAAGCAACAACTGCAACTAGTGCCTTGCCATTCCTTTTCTCTAAGTTGGAAGAAGCGGAGGAAGAACCCTTAAAGAGAGAATCAAGAAGATTGATTTTGTTCTTTTGGAGAACATTAGTCAACCAGTCAATATGTTTCTTCTTACATTTTGGTTCATCATGCCTTGACTTCTTACAATACACATATTTGACCTTCTCTTTCTTTTGTTAGTCCCCTTTTGAAGAAGAGGAGATATGTGATGTTGTCTTTCAAGCCGACCAAGGCTATAATTTGTTCTAAGAACAGGCCTATGACTTATTCTTTTTTGCTTCTTTTCAAAGTTATCAAAAGCCTTCTAACCCTTAATAGATTGGATTGCAACCAATGCATGAGATTTTCAAGGCTTTTTGTGTCTATCTTAATTAGTTTGTCATGCTCCCTAGTGAAACTTTCAGCAAACGCATAAAAGTAAGGCATAGTGAATTTTCAGTTCCCAAGGTACTGTTAGTAGCATGAAAAGTTAAAATAGAGAAAGAATGGTCAAGACCATGTTTAGACAACACACTCAAAAATAGTTTTGGGTTCTTTTCAATGTTACAATTCTTAAGTTGAATCCGTAGTGATTTGAATTATGTGATGAAATCTTGAATGTTGTCATTAGTTAAGAGGATCGTCCCTCTTGTTGAGTCTTCACAGATTTTGGAGACCAAAAGCCTTTGTATTGAGGAGGTGTGATTTGTAAAAGGATTGCTTTGACTTCATGGCAACAAATAAGAGGTTGCATGACAGAGTCAAATACTTGGATGTGAGAGAATGTTCACGACGATATGGGACATCTCAAAACAAGCTTTCGTAGAAGAGAAAACTAAGAAAAAGGAGGGTTATAGGAAAAACCGTTGCCTTCCAACAAGTTCTAGTTTCTTAATCGCCCTTCCATGACAAAGGGTGGTTTCGTTGCCTAACAAGAAACAACTCGTGGTGTTCCAATACCCTCAACTATTCAACTCCGTCCAACTTTGGGACTTCAATTCTTATTTGTAAAGCATTAGAACTTTAAAATTCTATTGTAAACCTGAATTCGGTATCTAGAGGGTATGTAGTTTGTTGCACCCAATCCGAAACTCAATTTGTCACAAGAATCTTTGTCATCATCCAAGTGTCATGTCGTTTGTCCAGTTGTCGAATCTAATGTTCAAGTCATTTTCGCTCAAGATTGTCATAAAATGTTCATGTCGTCAAGTTTGTCGCTCATCGGTCGTCATTGTCATAACTCACCCTTCCAAGTCCGAAATGTTGAGTTGTTTAAAATCTAATGTTAAATCGTCTTTGTGTCAATTGTTTGTTCTTCAACCTCTTCGTTAGATGGTGAATTGACATCCATGGTTACCAACTCGAAGTTGTCGTAAATTGTCAAATTTCTACATATATGTCATTTCTCCATAAAATTTTAATTTTAATATATTAATTTCTAATTAATAATTTAATTATTAATTATTTATTAATTAAAATTGAAATTAAACTATTATTTTTGTTATTGTTAAAATCTTAAAATCAAAATCATAAAAATTAAAAATAAAAATAAAAAAGGGCCTTTATGAGGCGCGTGCCACATGAAAGGCACACGCCACATAAAGGAAATTAAAAAATCAAAAATCAAATAAAAGCGCTTGAGGCACATCTTCTTCACGCCTTATCAAAAGCTTACCCCATGTCCCCATGTAGCTACATAAATGGATTTTCTACTTAAATTTGAGCAACACAAGTAGCCCCATGCAAATTTTAAATTATGCATAAAGGATAATTTGGAATCTTTCCCTATTATAGTGAAGTAGCTACATTTTAGGGATTGAAAATAATCTTTGAAAAAAAGGGGGGCTAAAGTTATGCAGCAATTGCATAATGAAAAATATGCAATGTGGCTGCATATATTTCCTTCCCTCCTTTTTATTTTCTTCTAAATCTTATCCCCTAAATTTTTTATATAAATAAATAATTCTTTATTGATAATTTGTTTCCGTTTTTTTTATATAGTAAAAAACTACAAATTAAGATTACTTAAAATAAGCCAAAAAAATAAAATAGTCATGGGGTCACTAGCTCCACAAATATCTCCTAAAAAAATTGAGCAGTGGCTGCTAGCCAAAATAAGTTAAGCAACTGCATGGGGATCTGTGGTTATAAAGAAAAATAAAAATTACAAAGAAGAAAGTGCTTAAAAAGAAATCAAACATGCTTCAGAGGTAACAAAAGCGCCTTCAAACTGCATTCGACACACCTAATTAAAAGAAAAAACATAGGCGCTTCAGATCAAGACTCCATACAACTATACAGGGCAAAACAAAGAGGATGAAGTGCCAATATACAGGTCGGCGCTCAGTTAAAAAGAAAATCAAGAAGTAAGATGCCAATCAAGAAGGAAAACGCCTCCTGCAAGATCACTCACGCCTCCACAAAGATGAAACACATCCAAGAAAGTCTTGCACGCCATTTTGAAGGAAACGCCTTTCATCAAAGCATTCAAAGCAGCATTCCTCACTCCCAAACACCCCCATAACGCCAGCAGGAAAAGAAGAACGCATTTTGATGAAAAGAAATCGTGCCCAAGCGAAGAAAAGAAGAAAATTGCACCTACCTTACTAAGCACGCCTTTACAAACGACAAAAGCGCCTGAAGAGACTCAAACACACACTTCAAATGCTCCCTGGTGAAGACGAAAAAAGGAAAAGCATCTTTCAACGCGCCTCTACATCCATCCAGCATCAATGAAGACCCTAAAAACGCTCAGCATGGAGAACAAAACGCCAAAGCATCCAGACGGGCCTGTATGAAGATTTGAAATGCCTCTCTAAAATCCAAACATGCCTTTGTGGAAGGAACATGTCGGTTTGTAGGATAAAGGCCAAACGGAGGCCGTAGGAGTTTGAGGAAGGCAACACTTAACAGAAGAATACCTTTAGCTTAGCAATCGTACCTCACAAGGACTCGTCTAATTTGCATAAAAAAATCAACGTGCCATTCCAACAAGCCCATGTCAACATGAAAGGTAGAAACAAAACAAAGCTAAGTATTAAATCGACCAAGGAAAAAGGAAAGGATCAAGATCTCAACAAAAGCAACACAAGAAAACAAGCTACACCAATCAAAGACTATGCCATTCAAGATAAAACCAGAATCATCCAAAGAAGATGAAAGCAACCAGGAAAGTAATAACATGTAGTCAATACTAGAAGTCTTCATAAATGCTTGTACAAAACAGCAAGGATAGTCCAAAAATCAAAGATTTCAATTTCTGATTGTTGGGATTCAAAGGCAAATAGAGAATGATTTTCGGAGTGTTCAAAGTAGTAAAATTCATGGAGATCTGACTGAAAGTTTTCAAGATTCGAGTCACCAAGATCGGAATTTCGACATAGTCTACCAAATTTCGTTAAGCCAGAACCAACTAGAGCCGCCCTCAAGGATTCTATTTTTAGCGCGAGGAACCTGTGCTATTTTTGGCCTCCTGCGCTATTTTTGGCGTTTGCTATTTATAGTGTCAATCAGAGTTGGCTCCTGTTCGACCGCCATGTGGAAAATGTGAACATGAAGTCGTAGTTCACAACAAATTCGATCTTTAGTTTAACTGGACATCGCCTGATTTTAATCATCAATTGAGCTATAGTTGCATATTTGTAATTTTAGTTTGAGTGGAGCAGATATTTGTAATAAGTTTGCATGTCATGCAAACAGCAGTCAACTAGAATTAGGAGTTCAGTTATTTTATTTTATTTGTTTTCGTGCAATCTTTGTAAGTAGTATAAATAAGTGTTTTTTGCAAATGGAGGAGAGGGAGGTTTTTAGAACAAACATAATTCATTATTTAATATTAGAGTTGTATCCAAATATCAGTGTCGTATCATGATCAATCAATGAATAGCAAGCAATAAGAATTTTCATGCCTGCATTAGGCTAAAATTGTTATTCGTCATATGTTCATGCCATTGTGATTTTGTTACTCATTCAATAGAATTTACTACGCTTGCCTTGCTTCTGAATATCTATTGAAATGTGTTGTCGTATTTCTGAAGGTTAAGTAGATCCAATGAATTTGTGAATTTTGTGTCGCAAATGAAGTTGAAGGTATAAGTCGCAACTTTGTATCGTCTCGTACTTGATTTAGTCATGGCATTCGTAATCATAGTTGGAAAACTCGGACTCGGCAAAAACTCGACAAACCCAAAATTTTTGACTAGGCAAAAAACTCAGCAACTTAAAAAATTGATTAAATTTCATTAAAAACACCTTTTTTTTGCAAAATTCAATGACAAAATGTATCCAATAAGTCCATCAATGACTACAAAAGTGTTTTCTATTAGATTTGATTCATTTGAATACAAAATGAGTACAAAATCGCATCATCATGCAAAATCCTGATTAGCTGATACAATAGGTTGCTAGAAACTATTATGAATTCATGATGATTGCCTTTGAAAATTATCATCATAATTCATAAATTGCATATTACAACATTTTACATCTTCCTCTTCCCTGATCTAGTGAAAACTAGGGGAGGGGTTCTACTTCTAGTCCTTGCACTCTGTTGCGGCTCCTCACTCAGGATAGAAGGTTGTGTTTGTGGTTGCGGCACAACCTTCATTCTGCTACTATATGGTAATGATTCCACTTCCTCATCAATGTCATCCAATGACAATCCAATAGCTCTTTTTGTTGCAGCCATATCCTCCATTGCTTGCCTCTCAAAATCAAGAATCTCGTTGGTAGTAAACAATGGGGTCTCCTCATCCTGCCCTTTCCAGTCACTATAAGGATCAATGTCGTCCAAATCAATGACCTCCTCTGCTTTGTCCTCTACCTTTCTTGTGTCAAGTCGAAGGTTGTATTGTACGAAGACCAAGTCATTAAGGCGTTTTTGAGTTAACTTATTCTGCTTCTTCGTGTGAATGGCCTCAAACAAACTCCAATTGGGCTCACAATCAAAAGCACTACAAGGTTGACACAAAATGTGGATGGCAAATTTTTTAAGATTTAGGGTATTTGCACCCCAATCTACCCACCAAGAACCTACAAAATAAGATATTTAAGAATTAGTAAGCAAACCATATTTTATCAATAGTTATAAATTTGAAATTTGTAACTTGTAAGATGCATGTAAAGACTCCAATTTTTGTTACCTGGTGACTGAGTGGTTCATCCTCGAATAGCTAGTGATGAAGAAAAGAGCTTCCTCCTAACAAACCTATAATTCTCCAATTCTTGAGCAATGAAGTCTCTCACCTCAAGCTCGAGTATCATCCTCTCAATGCATGTCGTGAAGCGCTCCATAACCTATCCATTAGGATCTCTAAAGCTATCAGAATAGAAAAAACAGGGGTTAAGGAAGTACCCCGTTGCATGAATGGGTTGGTGGAGTTGATCGTTCCACCTCCAATCAATGATCTCCCAAATGGGATCAAATTTGAGTCTGTCCCCCTTGTAATAGTTTCGGATGGACTCTTTAGCCCTATCCATGGCCTCATAAATGTATCCCATTGGGTTTTGAACCCCATCTAGCAAGCATAGAACTCTGACCAAGGGCTCGAACACCTACAAATACAAACAAATTGAAGTTACAAATTTATAATGAAAGTAAATACTTTTAAAGTTTAAAAATAAAAAGATTAAATTTGAATTTTTAAATCAAAGTTTTGACTCTTTGAGGTTACCTTGACAACCTTTGTAGCTCTCTGTGCAAAGAGATTATCAACGACTATCGTTGCAATCCTCTCTCCTTTAGGCTTCTCTGAATATGATCAGTCTAGCCATGTTGGACTCACAAACATTTGTTTCAAAGGATTCAACAAACCAATAATGCTTTGCAATGTTAGAAAGATTGTTGCAAACCTCGTGACACCAGCTCGCACCAACTCTCTCCCTTTGGTGTGTTCTCTCATCAAATTAAGAACCCAAGGGTGATTATAAATAAATTTGATTATGTTTCTTGCATCTTCTACAACCGGTCTCACACAATCAAGTTTCCCAATGTCCTCCAAAAGAAGGTCAAGGCAATGTGCTACGCAAGGGGTCCCAAAAGAGTGTTGAATGCCTCTCCTGGAGCAATCTCCCAGCCGCCACATATGTTGTTGCATTGTCAGTTATAATTTGCAGTACATTCTCTATGCCCACCTCTAAGACAACTTCCTCCAACATTACACTAAAAGTGTCTACATTTTTTTATTTTGTTAGAGGCATCAACTGACTTCAAAAAAACTATCTCACCATTTGAAGCTACCAAAAGTTGATAAGGGTGCAATTCTTTACATCCGTCCACCCATCTGAGCGAATAGTGCAGCCATACTTTCGCCATTGCTTCTTTTGTTCTTCCACAACTATCTTTGCCTCTTCAACTACATTCGTGAGCAACTTCCCACATAAGTCTTTTTGAGAGGGTGCTTTGTAGCCTTTTCCTGCAACTGTCAATGCAATTACCAAATTCTCCCAATAAGGGCTATCCGCCACATTGAAGGGAAGGTTGTTGAAATACCAAAAACTAGCACATGCCTTATCTGCTTCTCGGTGCAGTTCTTTGTTCCACCCTATACCTTCTAATGATGGTTTCGCTCCAAATGTGATTCTAGGTACAAAAAATCTATGTGGTGTCCGTGCAAGCGCTCTACTCAAAGATGAGGTGGATGTCGATATGTTTCGTATGTGTGGACCACGAACAAAGCCCACTATGCCTTCAAATACCGTATCTTCATCTATTTTTGCTTGCAATTGAGGACCTTTAGCAATAGCTATGGATGTTGCTATGGTTGCTCTTGTCTTCTCCTTCTGTAGTTTTTTCTCTTCTCCCAAGTACAAAGTACAACATATTTAATTTTTAAATTAAAAAAATCAACATAAATTAGTATAAATCAACATAAATTTAGCATAAATTAGTATACTCAACATAAATCAGCATAGATTAGTGTAAATCAACATAATTTCGACATAACCTAGTGATTTTATTTCAAAAACAAAGTATAAATCAGCAAAATAGTTCATTTGTAGAAAAAAATAGTAATTTCATCAAAAAATCAGTAAAAATGAACAAAAAATTGCTAATAAATTAGTATTTTTTACAAATAAAATCATAAATGCATGCTATAGTATGAAATTCTGAATTGTTTACAATCTACATGTTGGATTTTAGCAGCTAAAATGAATTTAAATGCTTGCCAAAAAAAAAAGGTACTAACCTGCCCTTGAATTTCATAGAATCTGCCCTTCAAATTCGCTTAAAAATCCTTGCAATAAGCTCAAATGCATGCAAGAATGTTGTGTGAGGAAGTGTGAGGGGCGAATGAGGTTTTATAGGCAAATAAAGAGTATTTTTTGTGTTTTTGCGTGTTTTTTGCGTGTTCCTTGAGTGTCCCAGGCGCGGATCGCATTTTTTCCACGTCCCGCAAGTTTTTTACACAAACTCGCCCAGTTTTTGGTGAGATTTTCGCAAAAACTCACGCGTTTTTGGTCGAGTAACTCGCCAATGAAAAAAGGTGGCGAGTACTCGACGATTCGACAAGTACTCGCCGAGTTTTCCAACTATGTTCGTAATTATGTGTTTGTCTTATCTGTTCAATCCAATCCATGTGTACTTGCCTTGTTCAGCCTCTGGATTTAGTTGAATAGCACAAGAGTCTAGCAGTAGGTTCTGATTTCAGTCAAAGAAAACAAAATCCTTGCCTCATGGTTGACAGTGTGTTTATTCCTTTCGCACGTCGCAAATCCAACAAGACCACATTTGTGTTTTATTCAGCATTAGTGAGAGATACCTCTGAAAACACTGTAAATTTTGTATAGTTTTAGATTAGTTTTATTTTACAGGGAGCTTCCCCTTCTAATTTGAAGAGTGGTTTTCCCACACATCTGTCTATTTTACGTTCGCACTAAAAAGTGTGAAATAAAACACTAACATAGTTGGAATTAGAAGGGAACTTGAGTAAATTTTTGAATTCCAAGTAAATTGTGCTCAGGAAAGGATAGAAGAGAGGTATTTGAAAGCTTGCTAGAGATCTTAAGGGTTGAATTGAGTTAGATTCAGCTTGCTAGAAGGTCCAGAAGGTTTAAGATTTGTATTGCCATTGGAGTTGTGCATTTTAAGTGAGTTGTAGCTCACATTTTGCTGGAGTTTTCTCCCATACATGGGTTTTTACAAGGTAAATCCTTGTCTCTATTTTTGTGGTGATGCTTTTCTCCTTTTCCTTATATTATGAGTTTCATTTTTCTCTCTTTTCCTTACAATTAGTGGGGCTTAGGGCAGCACCCTGGCTGGGGGTATGGGGGCCAACGACTCCCCTTGTGGGGATTCAGGTGTGGGAACCCCTAGAAAAAATAAAATTGGCCGTTATAGGGCAGTCTTTTCAATCCATGGTTTGATACCCATTGTATTGTAATACCATTTAGCGGTTTCTCGTACTAATGTGCCTATAAATTTTTGCACATGAATTAAGGTTAAACACAAGCAAAAAATATCTTATTGTATCGTGAAGGGTTGAGTTAATACAATAAGTGTTGTTTTTGCTAGGTTTTCTCTAGAAAGGATATCCTAAGGTAAATTCCCTTGCTATATTGTGAGTGTGCCTTTATTTTCTTTCTACTACATTTAACACTTGTTAGTATTGCTTCTCCTACATATGTTTATTGGTATTATTTCTCCACACGGTGCATGCCATCTTCTCAACAATCCAACCCACAACTAATAATCATCCTTTAAAGCATTGTTTGCTCCTAGTAGTTGCTCATCTCATTACTCACGCGCAAGGCATTCATGTGTTCCTTTAGCACATGCCAAAAATCATTAACACTTTTTCTCCAAGTGTTGAAAAATTACTATGAGAAAATGCTAAAAGGGCAAAAAATCGTAAAAAAATAAGAAATTTGATAAAAGTGGAAAATCTGAAAAAAAAAAAAAAGGTAAAATTAAAATACCAGATACTCCATGTTACACCTGTCATATTTGTATCCAGCATATTTGGCAAAGACACAGCAGAGGTACTTAATAAATTTCATGCGGTATCCAGATTGGCACAGTCACATCCAGGCCATACCCCAAGAGACATTGAAATCTTTGTCTATTATAAATACCATTTTGATAAATTAAACTGGGTTCAACGTTATGGTACAAATTGTAGACATGAGGTTAATGGCTTTCAGAATTACAATCAAAAAAATTGCATAATAACAACCACACCAAATATATTTTCTTAGACTTTTGGCCTTTATCAGTATTTTCCTCGGGTGATGTTTAATGGTTCAAGGAGACATCCATAGTATTTCTTTATCATATTGCTGGATATCCTTGGCCCGCATGAAGATCCCTTGTAAATATTTAAAATCTTTTTCAGAATGAAAATCTATTACCTAACATGCTCTTTCAAACATATGTTGTGGTGTATGTGGCATGTGCATATACATACAGACACATTCATAGGCATATATACAAAGTATCCTGTCTTGAGGCATCTAAAAACTGTCATTTTTGTATCTGTATCCTGATAACCTAAATATCAAAGATACAAAAAGAAGAAAAATGATAAGAGTTATTGTGCTTTTTGAGAAAAAATGCATAATATGTTTTTCAAAATGAGTAACTTTTAGCCGTCTTGCCAGAAAATTGGTGGACCCAAAAACCTTACATTAACACTAATTTGAGCATCTTTTTCAATATACATATTTGCATATCCTCAAAGATTCAGTAGAATTAAAAAGGCATCTAGTGAAAATATTGTCAGTAAACATTCTTGAGCATCCAATTCTTAGAGAAGGAAATATTGCCTCAATTGTAAAGGAAGATCAAAAAGACTAACCCTCTCCTCAAGTGGATTCCCACTCAAACTCAACTGAAGAAGGCCTTCATGTGAAATGAAGTCACTGAAAAGTTTTTCTCCACCATGAAGATCAATCCCACAAAAAGACATATCAAGTACTGTAACTGCCATTACTCGCTTTGCCAAGGTTTGGCTTAATTTCAAAGCTCCATCCTGTAAGATGGAATTAAACTCAATAAATATTAGAAAGCTAATATTTTACCAATTATTTTACTTTGTCAAATATAAAAAATGCTTATCTCACCATTCCAATGTTTGTGCCTGGAATTGCCAGTGAAGCGATACTAGATGATGTTTGAAGAAGATGGCAAAGGCTATCTATTGAAGTTTTATTCAACTCCACATTTGTCAAGTCAAGATCTGAAAAGCTGAACACATGCATTTGCACATGTAAATGATAAAATTAAACATTTATCCAAGTCAACTTATCATGTAAAGATCCGACTTGAACCTATAGCTTATGCTTTATCCCCTGTAAAGATTGTATTATATTACACATCAAAATACCTTTCTAACTTAGACAGCTTCTTCAACAGATCTGATATGCAATTTCCATAAATGGGATTTTTACCTGCAGGGTTGCCAAGCATTTTAAATTGACATGAGGCCATCTACACCATTATTAGTACTAGCAGATAAAAGACTGGTAATAAATGGCAAACTCCATTTCCCATTCATAATACAATGCCATTTGGAATACATGGATACAAGCTAAAATCAATATTAAACTGTGCTCCCAAACTTGTTTAATACAATAAATATGTTGTGTGAGATTCAAAAAGAAAAAAGATCAAGAAGAAATACTATTTTTAATTTTAAGCTCAATAACAGATGCACTTGAAAAACAATCATGCATTGAAAGTTTACAACAGCATCTAGAAATGCACTCAAAAAAATAAGCATTGCCCCTTTCTTTAGCAATTTAAAAATAAAATTAAAAACTCATTTTTTGAAAGTCAACCTGAATTAAATTTTGGAAACAAATATTAAAGCAATATTATTTACCAATTGATAGTTTCACAAGTCCAGACTCCAAAGGCAATGCATTGGAAATCCTATGAATCGTTCTGCTGGTAAGAGCGCAACCCTCCAGATTCAATATTGCCAAAGCTGGATAATAAGGAGGGACCCAACATATTATTCTATGTTCTCTATAAAGCTCATTGCAGAAATATGAAAGCACCAGTTTTTTGTGCTTTCTTATTAGAAAAATGAAATGGTGAATCCCAAAATTATGTCCCAACAAATAAGAAACAAAAGCTCCTCTTAGTAAAATAAACAACGGAATTGAAAACCTCTTCTTTACCTTTGCAGTCTTCAATAATGGTGGAGAGATGGCGAGCAGACGCATCTGTCAGGCGATTCCCAGCCAAGTTCAACACTTCAAGTCGAGACAAAGAAACAGGACATTGGCAAATCTGTTGATAATGTACAAAAAGATGTCATAATATTACGAACTCTATTTTGTAACACTGTATGCTATCACTCCATTGAAAACCAAAATTCTGCTCTTGCTCAGCTTGACCCCAAGAAAATATATGTATCTAGTAGAATTGGTTGTATACATAATTTATGAATGAATTCACATCTCATGTAAATCGAAAACCTCTCCTCATTTTGCTAAGGGCTCTGTAGTTAAATTACAATACAGGAAATTCAATGAAACATTAAACATGCAACCATAACATGTATATCTGTCACTTTGCACAATGACAAACAATTGATTCTTATACTATAAATAATCAAATATTGACTGATTATAGCCTGTCATATCCCCATATCAGTGATTCGTAATTGAATCAATTATGATATATAATATTAAATATAAATAATATAAATATTAATAATTAAATATTATTATAGTTATAAATATATATATAAATAAATATGAATATTTGTCATGTCCCTATAATGATTTATAATTGAATTGTTTATTTAAATAATAAGTTAGCCTTATATAAACTAAATATATAATATATTTATTTAGAAAATATTATTAATATGTATTATTTAATAAATAATGTTATTAATTTAATATAATTTAAATATTATAAAATATATGTATTTAATTAACTAGATATATTATAAATATAAATATTTTAATATAATATTTATGTGAATAATTAATAAGATATATTATTATATATAAAAATAAATATTACCAAGAGTCTTACCCATTAAAGCTAGAAAGTAAAGTAATTTGGTATAAAGCAAAGTAATACGGTTAAAAGGTCAAATTCAAAAATAAAATCATATAAAAATAAAAGTCTAATAAGACAAAAACATTATCCCACGATATATGCTTGTGAATAAAACAAGATAAAAGAGCTCCCCATACTTAATAACAAATGTATTTATTTATAATATATATATTATATAAATAATATACTATATATATAATATAATATATTATTCAAAATAATATCACTCCTTAATATGTAAGGAAGGAGGATATTTATAAGTGTGGCGATTAAGTTGGTTGACACCAGCGATCACCTTAATAAATAATAAATAAAAAACAGAAACATTATTAATATGTATCCATGTTAATTAAATTAAAGCCGCAACCGTTGGAAAGGGTATATCCTTTTACCCACGGTAAACCCTTGGAAATATATAAAAGGGCATAAGGGAGTATGATGGAAAGAAAAGGGGAAATATATATTATAAAATATATAAACGCAACAGCAATACAATAAAAATTATATTACAGCATAGGTAAGGAATCACAGGTAAAGCTACAGCAGGTAAGTATTTATATTTACTTATTCAATTTATGATTTGTAAGAATTTATAGTTACTTGTTCAATTTATAACTTGTAAGATATAAATGATAAGGTTATTAAGTAGGAACTGATATATGTATTTATTTATGAAATTTATATTTTAAATATGTATCTTTGCTGAATTATGTAATTGTCCAATTTTTAACCAGATAATATGCTGAGCATTAAGTAGTGAAATTATAATAATAAAAGTGTTAGTTATTACATGAGAGAACTTAATAACTGTGAAACATATGAGCAATGAAATTAATCCATTAACTCTATCTGAGAGGTGTGATGCATGGGAATGAACAATTAGCCAACATGGGTATATAGTGGCCCTTGTCTCAGTTGGTACAAAAGGTACCCCTTGGACAAGCGGAAGTGGCCCTTGTCTCAGTTGGTACAAAAGGTACCCCTTGGACAAGCGGAAGTGGCCCTTGTCTCAGTAGGTGCAATGGCACCCCTTGGACAAGTGGATTTGGCCTTTGGCTAAAGTAGGTGAGTTATTCACCTCTCGAGCCAAAGGATTGTAATCATTGGCCTTTGGCTAAAGTTAGTGAGTTATTCACCCCTCGAGCCAAAGGATTATCATAATTGGCCTTTGACTAAAGTTGGTGAGTATTCACCCCTCGAGTCAAAGGATGGAAATAATGGACCCATGATAATTGGCATATGGCATCCTATCACATCTTCTCACATGGAATTAATGATTTGATTAATGTATAGATCCAAATATAATGGATAATGATGGAAAGTGTGAAAAGCATATTGATGTTGAACATAAGAGTATAACCCTATAAGGGCAATGTGATTATGTAATTTGAATATTTCTTGCATATATTGTTATAAGTGGGAATCCAAAGATAGACTAGTGTACTAATGTTCTCTTTTTGTGAGTTGAAATTGTGTGCAAGGTTGAGAAAACTTTGGCTTGTGAGAAGGGGACATTACAATATTAATATTTAATTATTGTAGTTATGAGCATATAAGCTACAAAAATCTATAGCAGCAACTATACTAAGGCTGCGAACAAGTTGGGGTCCACATAAATAAGGCAGCGACTAAGTTAAATCCAATATAAGGCAAAACTTTTATGACATGCGATTAAGAATAATAAACAAGTAACAATCATGTTGTACGCATACGAAATTTTTCGTCTATGCATACAAACACCCTAAAAAGATGCCTAAACACACCTCCCAAGCACCATGTCGCCTTGTCATTATTTGCTAACCCCCCAGGTACAAGATATATCAAAGGAAATAGATACAAGGCCCGAATGGAGAAGGATTCAGAGAAGCCAAATTGGCTATGTTGTGCCAAATGAAAATTTTTTGCTTCATAAAAGGCATTTTGTGAGATTCTGAAAAATTGGTCGTCAAAAGTCAAAAAGTCAAAATTTCTAAAAATAGAAAGTTTCTATTTTTAGAAAGTTTCTAAAAATAGACGTCAATTTTAGGTTTCTAGGCTTCTTGAGATACGGATGCTGGCAAAATTTTCTAAAATAAAAACTCTGATTCAAGAGTCCTGTCTAATTCTGATTGGCTGATATTGCTTCACGATCAAGGTGGTCCAAACGGAATCTACAAAAGGTCGAGTTTTCTCTACTGGGTCAATTCTGCTTTTTCAGAAGGCGAAACATGAACTCCGAGGCCATTAATGGAAGAAGTTCATTTGCCAAGGGTTAGATTCAACTTTTCAGTACAGGCAGAGACAAATAACATTGATCCAAGCAACATCTGTCAAAAAGGCAAAATATGAGAAATTTGCTAAGGCAAAGTGCCTTGGCAAAAGGCGCCCATTTTGGGGAAATTGCACTCCTTTTTGCAAAACTCCAAAAAGGCGATCCTTTTTGCCAAAATGCACTCCTTTTTGAATCTTATAAATCGAGCTTTTTCTCCCATTTCCACTTCACTCTTCATTTTTGCATGGAGGCTAAATAAAAGCACCCTATTTTTAGAAAAAGCACATTGTAAACCCTAAGGAGGTGGCGTTCACTATAAAGGAGGTGCTTTATGCATTGTTTTTGTCATTTTCAAAAGCATAGGGAAGGTTTTGAGGCTACGTTCTACCTAAGGACGCCATTGTTGAGGGTTCATGAAGCTTCAAAGGCAGATTGGAGGGGTTTTGAAGAGTGGCACTTCATCTAGAAGGCCAAGTTGACACATTCTTGCATCATTCCATACCTCTATCTTGCATTCCAAGGCATATCCATAGAGGAGGTCATTTCTTCGCATTGGCAGCCATTGTTGAGGGTTTCAAAGCTTTTTATGACAGGTTGGAGGCAATTTTGGGCCAGCAATGCATCCAAGAGGCGGATTGGTAACTTTAAGGCACCATTTTCTTCATGCTTCATCATCCCGAGGCCTATTTTCACACTCAAAGGACGGCGCCCAAGTCTAGGAGGCCATTTTTGGAGGTTTTTCAAACTTTTTCCTTGTTGGTTATGACTGTTCCAGCCAAAAATCACCACCTACAGCCAAAGGAAAAGTGATTTTTTAAGGCATTTATGTTCAAATTTTCTCATTTTTATCGCATACCCACCTTGGGAAAAGGCATTTTCCATCAATTTTGACTATCTAGAGCTTAGATTTGGCACATTTTTGAAGATTCAGCATCATATTTTCACTTTCCAAAGGCAAAAATACACCTTTTTTTCATGAAAAATCAGAGTTGGACAGCGAAAAGAAAAGCCTGATTTTTTAGGACAGCGAGCACAAAAAGGTCTGATTTTGCCTTTTTCAATGCGGGACAGCGAAGGAGAAAGCTTTTCCAAGCAACCATGCAATACTCTTCGATCACCAAATGAGGCTAAAGTTGATAAATTCAAGCAAAATCTCAATTCTCAGACTTCACCATTTTTCACTATCTGCAGGACAATTTTATTTTGGGCAGTTGGAGAGATTTCCAAAGCAGTTTCTATTTTGAGAATTGACTTTGCTTTCTAGAGTTTAATCTATTTTTGGATTTGTTTTTGGAGATCATGCAAATTTTCTTTGAGTGGAACTCAATGTGTAATAACATGCAAGTTCAGTTAACCGAATTGCATGAGAGATATTTTATTATTTTAATTGCTAATAAGCTTGCATACTTCCCATGCAACATTAGGGTTAGAGTGGAGAGTGTTAGTTAACTCTTCCTTTTTTTTCCTTGCACCTTGGGTTTTTAGTGGTATAAGTGCTTTGTGCACATGTAAGGGGATTCTTTTTGATAGAGATTTTTAGGTAGGATTCTTCTTCTTCTTTTTCATAGAGATTTTTAGAAGAGATTCTAGCAATTAGCTTTTTCAATATTCAAGTTTTCGGTACCAGTATTGTATTCAATCAATGAATAAAAAGCAAGGACAATTCTCATGCCTCATTTGCTTAGATTGTCATTCTCGTGTATTCACTTGATTGTATTCTTGTTTTGTTCATTAATGGATTCCAGTATGCCTATTTTGCTTCCAAAGATCCATTGAAGTGTGTTATTTGTGCTGAGGATTAAGTTGACTCAACATACCTGCGAACTTTGTGTTGCAAGTAAAATTATAAGTTGTATCTTTGCATCTTCTTATAGTTAATTTAATCTTGGCGTTTGTGTTGAAATGTTATTCAATCTAATTCAAAGTGTACTTGCCCTTCTCAACCTCTGAATTTAACTGAGTAGTGTAAGTGTTTTAGCCTAGGTTATGTTTTCAGTCAAAAAGCATAAAAACCTTTGCTTCGATGTTGAATGTGAGTCTCTGCCTTTCCACACATTGCAAACCCCAAAAAGATTGTAAAGTTTTTAGTTAAGTTTTATTTTACAGGGAGCTTCCCCTTCAAATTCGAAGAGCGGTTCTACTGCACATCTGTCCGTTTTTCTTTCTCACCGAAAGGTGCGAAATTAAACTCTAACAAATCATAAAAAGGTGGCAATGATCTATATCAAACATACAACGATTTGCAAAACAAATGATCACCTTGAGCAGTCACGTCTCCTTATGAGATCATAACCGATGGGCAAGTAAAGAGTATAAATAAGAATCGTTGGATAGCTGAGATGGGAGGATAAGAAGGAACATACCAGCGGAAGGAATAGATAAGCATCTCATCATTAAACTAGTAACACAGAGTATCTCATCAACATTGAATTCATTTTATAACATCTCAGCTTCATCGAACCATTCACAATCACCCACGCAGCATCATAATCCAGATCAGAAAATAATAACAGGGATTCATATTACATTCAGTATCACGAATCCATGATAGGATATCACCGGTTAAGAGTCATCCTTTGATCCGTAACTCCTAATGTGTAAAGAAGATCACTGGACGGCAAGAGGAAGAGGAAGAAGACAACATGAAATATATCGAAGGAGAATAAAGACTGAGTTATATATATATTCTGCAGCAAGGATATAAGTATTTCCAAAATCATCATATAAGTGTCCATCGAATCATTTGGATAAAACAAAACAATCAGAATACATCTTCATGTGTGCAGCATTCAATAACTCTAATTCTAGCAACCGATCATAATCTTCAGCACCCACGATCAGCAGAAGAATAACAACCATTACTTATAAAGTGCAGAGAACATCATATTTGCAGCATTCAGGGACAGCAGACAGGAGAGTCGATTAATAAGGCATGTGAACTATCTTTAAAATAATATGTTACAGTCATGATGATAAAATAACATAAGATTAATTGTTATGATAAATAAGAATACTTATAACAGGAGGAAATGTCATCATAGAATGAAAGCCATTATAAATGTTCAGTATGTTTATGTCTATAACATGAAATATAGGATATATTAACATATGCTTACAATGATATTAAAATGATAAAATGATCAAATCTATGAATGATAATAGAATAAACTGAAATATAAAGTAAGGATGTACAATCCTAGGATCGTGAAGAATGCTTATATTCATAGCTATTAAGGCATAAAATAATGAATGCTATTCCTATAAGAAGGCATATTAAATGTTGCCAAATAATATGAAAGGCAATCATGTGATAGTAAAGGTAATACTAATAAGTGTAATTCATAACCATGGAATACCCGGGATGAGAATAGAAGCCTCATCATTAATCCACCTACACACCCTATAAGTATGAGATTGGTGGTTAAGAAAGTGGCTAGAGTCTAGCACTCGAGCTGGTGAAGTATCGCCCCTCCGAGCCAAGGGTGAAGTATCGCCAAGTGAATAGCGTGAAGCCCTTGGGCCTATGGTTGCATAGACTTAGATGTTATTAATGACCTAACGGTGGGTAACCCTCGAGCTGGTGAAGTATCACCCCTCCGAGCCAAATGGTGAAACCCTTGGACCCATGGCAGTAGGTCTTGTGTACCAGCACCTCAACGCACCCTCTTATATTGGGTGTGGGTCTGATTAACGTTCAGGCTCATGGATGTCTCTCCCGAGGTAAACCATGGAACATATTTAATAGATATGAGGAAATATGAAATGCATATTGAATTATGATTATAAGGTTACTAATCCCAAGAGAGAATGTGAATAGTACATGAACTTGACATTGATAATTACATGTGAATGTCAACTCTAATTGAGATATGTTGATATTATAAAGATGAATTGATTACTAATGTTCTCTCTTACAAGTTGAAATTGTGTGCAAGGTTGAGAAAATTTTGACTTGCTAGAAGGGGACATTACATAGCCACAACCAAAAAAACCACCATGGAAAGAAATTGCTTATTGGTGGATACGAAGATACACAAGATCAGAAAGAGTGTAATTGAGCAATAAAAAATGAAATAAATAAAATCCATGGGATTGCATGTAACATACACCCCTATTTGATTTTGTTGTTTTTCTTTCTTTTTTTGGGTGTGCTGCTGAATGTTTATGATATTGTTTTTGCATTTGTTTTTTGCATTGCACATGACATAAATGAAATAATATAAAGCTTTCCAACCACACCCAGATGCATAGAAATGAAGGAAATAACAAAGTAATGGAAACTAGCAACACCCAAATCAAGTTTTGGCACAAATATTAAATTATGAACATACCCATTTGCTGTTTTGAAAGTTGCAGGTCTGATGCAAGTTTATTACAGCAAATAGTTATCGTTGGGAAGCTACAGAAACCACCGAACATCTCCAACATTCAACTAGTGCTCAAAACTCATTATTTATCTGCCCTAGACACCTCCATAAGCATAAAGATCAAGCACAGAAACCAAAGAAGTAATTCTGGAATTCCAACGCCCAGCTTCAGCACATATATGGCCTTGGTATGGCCTCTTTGGCAGCATATATCATCTTGAACAGCATCAAAAGATTAGAACACGTCATTCAATAACCCTGTACGCCATGGAAGGAAATCACAAAATAACAATACAAAGGGATTCTAGCTTCTAAACTCCCAACAAGGAGTACGGCCAGCTAGGGTAGTACGGCCAGCTAGAAGTCTCCACACACACCAAGAATCACTCACAAACCTGCAATCTCATTCCAAAATAACATTCAAAGAATCTCCATTATTTTGGCTCTTCAAACCCTACAACGAAAATTGAAATATTTGCACTGCCAACACAAGCATAGCCTCTGTATGAGACTATCAGCAATCAACCTTGGAAGATCTCTCACTTCTGCCGCTGATGTCCTCTGTGAAGGTTTTCGTCTCCACAAAGCCTCTAGTAGAACTCCACGCTCAACCTGGTAAAACTCTCCTAAAAAATCAAAGCATAACATAACCCTTCAAAATGAGCTCAATAATGCTTTTATATTTCCTCAATTCCCATGCCTAGCTTGGGGAATAAAATAACTTTATTTTATTTTCACTTATGTCTCCATATTGGTGTCCCCTATATATACCACTTTAGCACTCCTTTCAAAATTACATGTAATGCACTTGGGCGCCCATAAAGTTCCCCTTTTAATATTAAATAAACGCTTAGAAATAACTTTATAATTAAACATTATAATATAAGCATTTATTTAAATTCAAACACTTAATTTGCGAAACACACCGACGGAACATCATATGATAAAACTGACTGAGCCAGAGGGTAACCGAAGCTGAATACTGAAGTCGGTGCCAGAACAGGGTGACTGCTAAAAATAGTAAAAACAAACCATGTGTCTAAAACATTCTCGGAAAGAGTCACCACGGAGCATCTGAAAGACTGAGCTCAAACAACACCTGGGAGTCACCAAAAGACGACAACCAAACCTCCACAAATCATGGAATTCCCTAACCATACCGTAATAGCCTACGAGAACCCCAGGAAATAGGCTATCGGCCAACAAACTGACGAAGCTTAGGAAGGGGACATTACAGTCCTCCCTCCCCAAAATTGCTTGTCCCCAAGCAATTGCAGCTCCGAATGCTGTAAAATCTGCTTGCTCTCCCAAGTAGCATCCTCAACCGGCAAGTTCTTCCACTTAACTAGATACTCCCTGATAGTCCTCCTCCGTAGAGTATGCTCCCTAGTGTCAATGATAGCCTCTGGAATCAAAATAAGTTTCCCTTCCTCGTCCAATGGTGACAACTAGGAAGAGGGAACCACATTATGCCCAAGCGCCTTCTTATGGCGACAGACGTGAAAGACATTGTGTACTCTACTATCTACCGGTAACTCAAGCTCATAAGCCACCTCTCCAACCCGAATGGATATCCTGAAAGGAGCATAGAACCGTGGCTTAAGCTTCTCCAACCCACTCTTCCCAAATATCGGAGAAGCTTGATGTGATTTTTGTGGCTTCCCAAAGCCGATTTATTACTGTACTCAACATTCTCAGAACTACAATTTATGACAGCGAAATGGGTATGTTTAAAATATGATGTTTGAATGATTCTATCATCTAGGTATTGTTGTTTAATGCTTTAAATTGCCATTTGAGCATCTAGGTATCTTTATAAATGTTTATATCACAGTTCCACGGGGACGCGTCCCCCCCAAAAACTCAGTCGTTTCCCTAGGGGGACGTCCCTGGGACGGGGAGACGCCACCGAAACACCCCCCCCGCCGCCCGCCACCTCTGAAACGTCTCCCATCAGGGAGACTTCTTGACGTCCCCCGAATTTAATTTTTTAATCATTTTTTTTTTAAATCATCAAAAATAAAAACCTAACTTTATCATATGCATTTTTAACATTTCATTTCAAGTTTTGTGGCTTGTGCATATCGGATATCCTGGGACTCTTGAGTCTTTGTCGATGAGACTAGACAATGAGACATGTATGCAAAATGTGGATGCATAGACATGTATGCAAAATGTGGAAGCATAGACAACTTACAAGGCACGTTGTGAAGTGTGAACTGTTTGACAGAATGCCTCAATCGGAATGTTTGACAGAAATTAGAATGCATTTCAACTTTCAAGTGAGCTTAACACTTGTTTGCATAAAGCTTCTCGAGAAAAACATTTCAGAAAATTTGATATGTCAATTTCTATGCATCAGCTTAACGACAAAAGTGCCTCTACAACACAAATAGGCTAAAAATTTTGTAAGAAACTTGTATGGGAGACATTTCTTTGAGGCATTCTGTCAAACAGTTCACGTGCCTTGTCTATGCATCTACAGTTATACATCTTTTTATAACTAATTTTTCAAGTATTATATGTATTTCAACGCACCGCTCCCCCGCCACCGTCCCCCCACCATCCCCAAATTTAGGCCCCCCGCCCCCCGTCCCGGAAACGCGTCCCCCCCCGTCCCCGTCCCCGTCCCCGAAACTCCGTGGAACTATGGGTTGTATCCTATTATATTTCATTTTATGTACTACAAGCATCATACACAAAACCTTAAACAGCAGCAAGCAAACAGAAAAACAAAACAAAAAAATCAGAATAGGGGTGTATGTTACAACGGTCTCAGAGAACAGATGTATCTTGCCATCCTGTGCAGTTGAAGTGGTGTGAGCATGCAGTGATTTTCTTGAGTAATGCATCCTAGTACTCATCAGTATTATTTGAGAAGAAATAGATCAAACCCTAACCTTGAAGTCCCAACACATATTGATCCTTTTGTGGGTGTTGATAGGGTTGAGGTAAATATGGGTGACAGGGATCACGATGAACCGAGCACAAGGGATATCCTAAATGATCTTGCTAAGGGACAGCAAGATTTGCAACAGAATATGAATCAACTATGTGCCCTATTGACTCAGCAATTGATGGGTAATAATAATAACAATAACAACAATAACAATAGTGGTAATAATGGCAATGGAAGAAATGGTGGTAATCATGGCAATGGAAGAAATGGTGGTGGTAATGGCTATGGAAGGAATGGTGAAAATGAGGATGGTTCAGTCAACAATAGGGCTGCAAATCAGCATACTATGGCTGGAACAACAAACACTAGGCCTCTTATGCCTAACTTTCCTCCAAGGGATAACTCTCTAGTTGATAATGAACCCACACAACAAGAGTTGCAAAATCAAATAATGAGGGATTCAAGGGATTCAGGGGCTGAATTTCAGGTTGAGATGTCATTTCGTGACTATATGGATATCAGATTGAGACATAGACCCCATAGAGGTGGGAGTGGTAGACTAGATAATCACGAATCACAGAAGAGTGTTAGTAAGTTATCTATTCCTTATTTTGATGGCTTGGGAAAAACTACAGCTAGAGCTTGGGTTCAAAGGTTAGATACCTATTTTCAGCTCAGTCCTATGCCTGAGGATGAAGTCATTAAGTATGCAACTTTTCATTTGGATGGTAGTGCCCATGAGTGGTGGCACCATGGGATGGTCACATTGGGCCATGATTAAATTGACTCTTATGCAGAGTTTACTGAGAGGTTGATTGATAGATTCGACAAAAGGGATCCGGAATTGCAGTTTAAGGAATTGGCACAGTTGAAACAGTGGGGTTCAATGGATACTTACATTTCTAAATTCCAGAAGTTATCTGTGATGGTGACAGATATTTCTGAGAGCAGGTTCATTGTTCTATTTATCGATGGGTTGTCGGATCCTTTGAGAGGTTGGATTAAAGCCCTTAATCCACCTACTTTGCAAGATGCTCTGAAGAAGAGACATGGAATCTTCCACTATAAGAAACAAATTTCAGTCGAAGGGATTCTTTCATAAGAAAGACAACAAGAAGAAATCTTCTCAAAAAGATTCCAATCCGCCCAAGAAGGGACCCTCAAGATTAGATAGTGAGCAGCTCAATGAACTCGGAAGAAAGAAATTGTGTTTTCATTGCAGGGAGCCTTGGGATCTAACGCACAAGTGTGATGCCCAAGCTAAGGCAAAACAGATTGAGTATTTTTCAGCTAAAGAATCAACAGATGAAGACTCAAATCAGCATTCAGATTTGGAAGATAAGGAGGTAGAGAGCTCTTTCGATCAGTCAGAGAAGGATATGAAAAATGAGAACCCATTAGCCCAACTCTCTAGCGTTCAGAAGGAAGGATGTTCGCGATTCATGGAGTTTTAGGAGGGTAGAGAATTGTCACTCTCCTTGACACTGGAGCCACTCATAATTCCATGGATGAGGGGCTAGTTGCAAAAGGGGGCCTTAAAACTAAAGAGTTCGAAGGCTTCAGGGTGAGGATAGCAGATGGGTTCATTATTACCTGTAAGAGGAAGATCCCCAATTTGAGCGTCCAACTGATTGACTATGAGTTCCAAGTTGATTGTTATGTGGTGAGTATGGGCGACATGGATGTGATCCTTGGTATGCAGTGGCTTCGTGCTATTGGTGAGTTCTATTTGAACCTGCGTACTATGGAGATGAAGTTTGAGGTGAATGGAAGAAAATGTGTGCTCAGAGGTATGTCAGATGGTGGGTTGCAAGTAGTATCTCTCAGAAGAATGGAGAGACTTATCAAACACGATCAGGTAGAGTGGGCAGCTAAGTGTCTTATCATGCCTACTGTTTCAGAGCAGTAAAAACAGAGCTACCATCCTGACATTCAGACCTTGTTGTTTACGCATAGCAAAGTATTCAGTAGTATACCTCCTGGGAGAGGCATTGAGCACGTTATTGAGCTAGAGGAGAGCGCCAAGCCCATGATCACTACACCATATAGACACCCGAAGAGACTCAAAGACGAAATCAAGAAGACGATTAAGAAGCTGATTGAGATGGGACACATTAGACCTAATAAGAGCCCCTTTGCTTCTTTGGTGGTGTTAGTGAAAAAGAAGGATGGGACGATGCGCATGTGCATTGACTACAAGGCGCTGAATAAGAAGACTTTAAAAACCAAGTATCCCATCCGACGCATTGATGAGCTTATTGACGAGTTGCATGGTTCTTGCTACTTCTCCAAAATAGATTTGAGGTCGGGCTATCATCAGATACGAGTCCAAGAGCAGATGTGGGGAAGACAACATTCAGGTGTCGTTATGGGCATTTTGAGTTTCTAATTATGCCTTTTTGCTTAACCAACGCTCCTGCCACTTTCCAGTCTTGTATGAACAAGGTATTCCGGAATCAGCTCCGTAAGTTTGTTCTCATGTTCTTTGATGATGTGTTGATATTCAGCAAGACATGGGAGGAGCACGTGAGACACCTAGAGAAGGTATTGAGTATCTTAGAGCAGGAATCTTTATATGCCTAGGAGTCCAAGTGTGAGTTTGGTATGACAGAGCTTCTTTACCTTGGCCATATCATTAGCTCTAAGGGTGTGAGAGTTGATCCTAAAAAGATCAAAGCAATTGTGGATTGGCCTCCCCCAAAAAAATCTTACACAGCTCAAAGGTTTCTTCCGCCTTTGTGGGTTTTACAAGACATTTGTTAAAGGATTTTCACAAGTGGCTGCCCCACTTACAGATTTGACTAAGAAGGGAGCCTTTACTTGGTCGGATTCAACTCAAAAGTGTTTTGTTCACTTCAAGCAGGTTATAAGTACTTGCCCAATCCTAGCCATATCGGATTTCTCCAAACATTTTGAGTTGGAGTGTGATGCATCGATGGAAGGGATAGGAGCTGTCTTGATGCAGGACAAACATCCCATTGCATTTGAGAGCAAGAAGCTGAGAGGTATTGAGAAGAGCTATTCGATTTATGACAAGGAGATGTTGGCCATCATGCATGTTTTGGCCAAGATCAAGCCGTATCTTGTGGGAGGTAAATTTATTGTTAAGACCGAGCACAATAGCCTCAAATACTTCCTAAATCAGCAGGATCTCAATGATAGGCAACAAAAATGGGTAAGTAAATTGCAGGCTTGTGACTTTGACATTGTGTATGTTAAAGGGAAGAAAAATGTGGTTGCTCATGCACTTTCCAGGAGACCTTATTTGTGTGCCTTAGTGGAGATTACAGCTGATTGGAGAGAGATGATTTCAGTTGAGTATGCGAAAGACTCTTGGGCATCAGGCATCATAGAGGGTACTATACAAGATGACATGTATACTATGGTGAATGAATTGATCATTTATAAGGGGAAGATTTATTTAGTGCCTAACTGACAGCTTAAGATGAAGATTTTGAGGACATTCCACGATGCACCTATGGCTGGCCACCCGGGTTACTTCAAAACTTATAGGTAGATCCGGGAAAGGTTTACTTGGAAAGGACTCAAGAATGAAGTCCTTAAGTATGTTCGCGAATGTCCCACATGCCAGCAAAACAAACATGAGCACACATATCCGGCTGGTTTCTTACAGCCCTTGCCTATTCCCAAGAAGAAATGGGAATGTATCTCTATGGATTTCATCACTGGGCTTCCAAAGGTTGAAGGTAAAGATTGCATATATTTTGTTGTAGACCGGTTGACAAAATTTGCCCATTTATTTGCTATTTCAGCAACATATACAACAGCATAGGTGGCTGATTATTTTTTAGACAGATTCAGATTACATGGGATGCCCAAGAGCATAGTTAGTGACAGGGACAGTAAGTTCCTAAGCCTTTTCTGGCAAGAACTTTCCAAATTGAGTGGGACCGAGCTCACTCCCAGTACCTTCTATCATCCACAGACAGATGGGCAGACTAAGATTGTGAACAAGTGGATGGAGGGGTATTTGCGTAACTACATTTCAGGGCAGCAGAAGGCATGGGTAAGATGGTTGCACCTTAGTGAGTATTGTTATAATTCTACTTACCATATGTCTACCAAGATGTCACCGTTCATAGTGTTGTACGGTTATGAGGGCCCTAATTTCCTCGACTTATTATTTAGGGATAGCACAGTGCCTAAGGCAAAGGATTTGCTCCAGGAGAGTCAGGACATTATGAAATCCCTGAAGGAAAACTTGCAGCAAGCACAAAATCAGCAAAAGTATTATGTTCATCAGCACCGTGTTGAATGGATTTTTGAGGTTGGTGACATGGTTTATCTGAGGCTTCAGCCCTACAGACAATCCACTCTTAAGAAGAGTGGGTCGGAGAAGCTTAAGCCATGATTCTATGGTCCTTTCAGGATATCCAAGCGGGTTGGAGAGGTGGCTTATGAGCTTGAGTTGCTAGCAAACGGTAGAGTACACAATGTTTTTCATGTCTCCCGCCTTAAAAAGGTGCTTGGGCATAATGTGGTTCCCTCTTCCGAGTTGCCACCATTGGACGAGGAAGGGAAACTCATCTTGATTCCAGAGGCTATCATTGACACTAGGGAGCGTACTCTACATAGGACTATCAGGGAGTATCTGGTTAAGTGGAAGAACTTGCCGGTGGAGGATGCTACTTGGGAGAGAGAGCAAATTTTACAGCATCCGGAGTTGCAATTGCTTGGGGACAAGCAATTTTGGGGAGGGAGGACTATAATGGCCCCTTCCTAAGCTTCGACAATTTATCAACCGTTGGCCTATTCCCCGAGGTTCCCGTAGGCTATTATGGCATGGTTAGGGAATTCCATGATTTGTGGAGGTTGGTTGTCGTCTTTTGGTGACTCCCAGGTGTTGTTTGAGCTTATTTCTTCAAATGCTCTGTGGTGACTCTTTCTAGGGATGTTTCAATGACATGGTCCATTTTTACTATTTTTAGCAATCACCGCTATTTTTAGCCAGTCATATGTTTTGGCATCGACTTCAATATTCAGCTTCAATTACTCTTGGCTCAGTTACTTTCTTCATTTGATGCTTCGTCAGTGTGTTTCGAGAATTAAATGTTAATTTTAAATAAACGCTTATATTATAATGTTTTATTATAAAGTCTATTTAAGTGTTTATTTAATATTAAAAGGGATGATTATGTATAGTGGGCAACTAGGAGAAATAAGGGGGCAAAATGAAATATTAAGTTAAAACATAACTTAATGTTGGGCGCTCAAGTGGGAGTCGTAAGGAAATTAAATTAAATAAAGTGTTTTTACTCCCCAATGCAAATCGTGGCCTTTCGGAGGGCATATAAAAGTTTTTTTGAGCTCATTTGAAGATTATGATATACTTTGACTTTTTGAAAAGAGTTTACCAGGTTGAGCGTAGAGTTCTACCAGAGGCTTTGTGGAAACGAAAACCTTCACAGAGGACACTAGTTGTAGAAGTGAAAGATCTTCCAAGGTTGGTTGTTGACAGATTCATTCAGAGTATGTGTTGGATGCTTCATTGCTGATGATTTTTATAGTTGCAGTTGCTGCCATAGGGGTCGTACCAATGCTGAAGCTGGGAGTTGAGATTTTGGAGGTCTAATGTCAAACTTTTGATTGTTGTTTCACTTTGGAGAGGGGCGGCTGGGGCTAAAGACCAATGGGTTTTTGGCGTGTTACAAATATCAAAGACTTGATGTGATTTTTGTGGCTTCCCAAAGCCGATTTATTGTTGTACTCAACATTTTCAGAACTACAATTTATGACAGAGAAATAGATATGTTTAAAATATGATGTTTGAATGATTCGATCATCTGGGTATTGTTGTTTAATGCTTTAAATTGCCATTTGAGCATCTAGGTATCTTTAAAAATGTTTGTATGCTATTATATTTCATTTTATGTACTGCAAACATCTTACACAAAACCTTAAACAGCAGCAAGCAAATAGAAAAACAAAAAAAAAATCAGAACAGGGATGACTGTTACACAATCTCATGGATTCGACAAAAATCACTGGTATCAGAGCATGTCTTCACATGCCAATACACACACGCACAACATCAAAAGGAAGATTGTTCACTTGGTTCATCTCCTAAGTAATTGGACACTTGTCACAACAAGGGTAAAATGGCAGATGCAAAGAAATCATCAAAAATGTCTTTTGATGTTCGACACATGATTGATGAAGCTTTGAAAGCACAGCTCTAGGAGCTCTCCAATGTAATTTCAAAATTTCATGGCTCAACTTGGACCGGTGTTGCAACACAACAAGTTGCACATGCCCATGCAACCACAAAATCCTTTCAAGGTACAAGTCAATTTGGATATTCTAACTTTCAAAGGCAAAATTGATGCCACAACATTGGATATTTGGATGCAACAACTAGAAGTGTATTTCTCTGTAAATTACTTGAAAGATGCAAAGAAAATTTCTTTTGCAGCTTTCAAAATATCCATTTTAGTGTCATACTAGAGGCAAACGCTCAGCACAGCAAAAGAGGGATCAAAATCTGATTCAAACATAGGACTCATTTGCCAACACTTTACAAGAGGAATACTTACCTCTCGAGCATTTTGAGGATGAGAATATGAAGTTTCAGCAATTGCAGCAATGTAAGAAGCAATCAATTAAAGAGTACACCAATGACTTCCATGACTGCTCTGCATGCCTGCATGAAGACATTTCCAAGCAACACAAGGTGCTCAAATACATAAGTGGCTTACACCTTACATCCATGCAAAAACGGAGTTTCTAACCTCAAAAACACTGAGGCAAGTGTTTCACAATGCATCCAAGATCAACGCCAAAGTGAAAGCTCAAGCAAAAGTTTTCTTCATGCAAGAAACCACTTCCAAGTCTTCAGCACCAAAGCAGCAACAAAACTCCAAATCATCAATGCGGAACACTAAAACCACATCATCATCCAAGCCAGGCAAGGATAGGGGCAAGAATAAGCAAGGTCATAAATGGCACAATTGTCATCACACAAGGTCATAAATGGCAATGGCTGAAGTAGACCTGCAGGAAAAGTATGCTCAGACTTGTTCTGCTAACAAGTCAAACACTCTCTAACATGTTGCAACACATCATCCTTGAGACCCTTCCATGAGAATCTCTCTCGAATCTGCCTATAGGTTTTGAAGAAACCTGGATGCCGTGCTAGAGGTGTCTCATGAATGGCTCTCAATATCTGCTGCTTAAGCTTTGACTCAGGTACCAAGAAAATCATGTCCTTATAATATATCACATCATCAACAACCTTATACCTATCATCCTGAATCAATCCATCCATGATCTCGCATGCAAAAGTAGACTTGGAATACTCAACTAAAAGTTGAGATTTCCAATCAGCTGAAATCTCACTCAAAGAGCAAATGGTAGGTCTCCTAGAAAGTGCATCCGCTACAACATTCTTCTTAACCTTCACAAATTGGATGTCAAAATCATATGCATGTATCTTAGAGACCCATTTTTGTTGCCTCTCATTCAAATCCTTTTGCTCCAAGAAGTATTTCAAGCTATTGTGGTCGGTCCTAACCACAAACTTCGCACCTACCAAGTACTGACGAAACTTTGCCAAAGCATGCATAATGGCAAGCATCTCCTTGTCATAGGTGGAATATAGGCGCTCCACATCCCTCAATTTCCTGCTCTCAAATGCAATGGGATGCCTATTCTGCATCAAAACAGCCCCAATACCTTCGCCTGATGCATCACACTCAAGTACAAAGGACTATGTAAAATCTGGAAGTGCTAACACTGGAGTAGTACTCATCACCTCCTTAAGCCGATTAAAAGCTGCCTGTGCCTCAATAGACCAAAGGAATGCCCCTTTCTTAATGAGATTTGTCAATGGTGCTGCCAACTATGAAAAGCCTCTAACAAACCTCCTGTAATAGCTGCAAAGACCCAAGAAACCTCTCAACTCTAAAATGTTCCTTGGAGTAGGCCAATCCTGTATTGCTTTGATCTTCTCCTCATGTACTCTCACTCCATTGGCACTAATCACATGCCCCAAATAGAGAATCTCCTCCAACCCAAACTCACACTTAGAAGCCTTGGCATACAATGATTGTGCCTTCATAACACCAAGTACTTCATCAAGATGTCGAAGATGCTCCTCCCATGTCTTACTGTATATCAAAATATCATCAAAAAATACCAACAAAAACTTACACAACTGCTTATTGAACACATGGTTCATGCAAGACTGAAATGTAGCAGGCGCATTAGTAAGACCAAAGGGCATGACAAGAAACTCATAGTGTCCATAGTGGCATCTGCATGTTGTCTTTGAAATATCCTCCACACAGACACGAATCTGATGACAGCCTAAACGAAGATCAATCTTAAAGAAATACATGGCCCCATGTAGCTCATTAATCCTGGGTATAGGGTACCTGTTTTTGATTGTCTTCTTGTTCAATGATGTATAGTCAATACACATCCGCATAGTACCATCCTTCTTCTTCACCAACACCACCAAAGAAGCAAATGGACTAGACGAAGGCCAAATGTGTCCCATATCAATCAACTCCTTGATTGTATTCTCAATCTCAATCTTGAAGTGCCAAGGATGACGATATGGTGGAATGTTGATGGGCTTGGTCCCATCCTCTAACTCAATCACATGCTCAAAACCACAATCTGGTGGTCTACCTGGAGGAATGTCACCAAACACTTTACCATGATTATCCAATATAGATTGGATCTCTACATGATACTCACCATTGGAAGAAGATTTGGAAGAAATAGAAACTTGGGCTGCCCATGCAATGTCATCATGACGAAACAAAGTCTCCATATGCCTAGCTAAAACAACTCTAGGCCCTCCATCTAAAAGTGCCCTCAAAACAACCTTCCTCCCATCATGAATAAACTTAAGCTCTATCTTCTGAAAGTCCTGGATGTAGCGGCCAAGAGACTGAAGCCATTGGACTCCCAAAAAAATGTCAGTTTGTCCAAGTCCAACCATGTAGAAATCATCTGTCAATGTGTAGTCGCCCATCTGAATGTTGAGTTGCGATACCTTCTTCTGACAACTCATGGTAAAACCATCCACAACTACAACTGTGAAACCTGCAAAATCCTCAGCCTGTAAACCACGTCTCTTGACTAGACCCTCATCAATGAAATTATGCGTGGCTCCACTATCCACCAAGCATGTAACTCATTGTCCCTTAACGACTCCTTTCACACGAAAGGCATGATACCTAGGAAAACCAGAAAGGGAAGCAATAGTCACTGAACCTGTACCACCTGTATCAAGCTCCAATGTAGGCTGCTCCGTATGATCATCATCATGTTCTAAGCCTGTATCATTAGGTGTATCACTCTTATCATCTGAAATCACCTCTATAAGATGTGTCTTGCCTTTCCCAAGGCATCGATGTCCTGGTTCCTGTTGATGATTGTTTTTCGACAATTCAACAATTAGAGTGAAATACAGAGTATCTGACTCCCTCTTGAGCAAAGCCTCTCGAATGCTGAACTAGGTGATCAAACAAGATGACTCCAAGGTTCCTTCTAAAGATTTTGGTTAGAGACAGCTCAGCGACTAAGTATGATTTTGCTGTTTAACACAAAGGGACTTACGCAATTGTTCAAGTAACTTGTTGTTTCAAGGACTACAGAAGTGGGTACTAAGAGTCTAAGTGCTGCAACTGATGGCGTATGATTTAGCAATTGAGGTTCTTGGTTCTAATTCTAACTTAACGAAAAAAAGGCAAAAGATGTAAGGTTTAGAAACACTAATCTAATCCTAAATGCAAGGATGTTTACTGCTCAAAGTGAAATCAAACCAGATCCTGTTTCGCCAAGACAAACAACTACACAAGATAGGTGCAATCTTCAAAGGTGTACGAGATGTTTAAATCAGTTATGCTCATGAAAGATTCAACAAGCATAAAGATCAAATTGATGTTCAATTGTTCAGACTAACCATGCACTGCAATCCACAAGCCGCAAACTACAAATGGTATGAACTTACTGATTTCACCACAAAGCAATAAAGAAACCTTTCATTAACTAACTTAAACTTAAAGAAACTTATAACTTAATGTGCGCTTGAAAATTGAAACCATGCAACACTCGGAAACACAAATAGAATCACCAAGGCAATGAATCTTTTATTATCTCAGAGAGCTCTTGCAACAATTTCAAAAATTTCAACCGTACAAATGAGAGCAACAAGAGCTTTTTTATAGACCTCAAAGAAAAGAAGGGTCAAGATCGATCGGCCGAATCAGCGGACCAGATCAAACCACATCACAAGTAGTTGTAACAAACTTCTCTTATTAAATGAAAGAGATTAACTTTATTAAATGAAGGAGACTAACAAGAAGTTATCTTTATTAAATGAGGGAGGCCATGAAGAAAGAAACAAAGGCACGCCTCGCAAGAAGATAAGAATGATATATCATTATCCTATGAAGAATCCCCATGTGAATATCCATCACTAGAAGCTTGGCATTGAATGAAATTGGACACTATTTGCTTTACTTTCTCCACAGGTACACTTGGCGCATTCTGAATGGTTCCTTCGGCTTCAAGTACATCAACTGAATAAAGGCCAAGTGTCCTTTCCCAATCAGTTATCCTTGCTTTGTTGTCGCCAAGGTGGACAGCAAGTGAGAATATACTATCAAGTCTTTCATCTGTAACATCATTTTCCTGAAAATAGAAGACTTGAACTTGTTCTTTCAGATTCTCAAAGGTCATCTCCCCAAAAGGATTGCAGATCCTCATCAAAGAAGCATGAATTCCATCTTGAATCCTTTGAAGCACGCTTCTGATTCTGGACATATCTATTTCTATTTTATCCATCAACTGTCCTTTGATGCGAAGACTAAAATACCAGGAGGAAAAGTTGTATGTTCTACCTTCTTCAATAACTTCAACATGTAACAAATCATCAACTGATGTTTCCATCAAGCTCTTTAAGTGTGGCAGATGTTGATCCTTGAGGTCTTTGAATTCAACACAAACAGTCATCAATGCAAGTACCCTCTCCTTAAGGCTAGTAATCTTATCATTTACTTGCATAATATCTCTCAGATGTCTGAATGCAGTCCCCTTTGATCTTTTCATCCAATCCTTCATTCTGTGAGATGAAGACTTCAATTCTTCTAGGTGTCCAACTGTTTCAGGAGGAAGGAGAGATGCAGGTGTAGCAACCTTTTCCTGCTGATGAATAGGATGCACTAAATGCTGAATGTACTGTTCCAAAGCACGACATCTTTGCTCAGCCTTGATTCTGCCTTCTATCTCTTGTCTTATGATAGCTCGAGCATTATCAATCGAATCCTGAAGCTCTTCTTCAACTTGCATTCCAGTCAAAGGACCTAGATTGATTGTATTGATGTCATAATCATTAGGAGTTACATCCTCTATGTTCTTTTCAAGCCTAGGAACTGCTACATATACTTTCCTTACACCTATTTCATCTTTAGTGATCTTGGAAAGAATATTTGCCTTCTTCTTTGGTTTCTCCTTCGACATATCTAAAAGCAACTCATCAACTGGAAGGGGAGGACAGCTTTCAAGTTCACAATTCTCTTTAATTCTTTCTTGTAACCATTTTGGCAGTGATGAAAGATCCTGTTGCTGTTGTAATTGTCTTCCTTGTGCAGGTAATGACTCCTCTTCAGCATCATCCTTATCCTCGGTGTTAGCTTCATCAATGATTTCAGTATCATGTGGGCTGGAAGGTACTTCTTCTATTGGAGCTTCTGGAACTACATTCTCAGCAGGAATCACTAAGTCTTGATTCGGTGAGATGTCACCTGGTTGTCTAGAAGAAGCAGTCTCAATACTTATCCTTTTCTTCTTTCTACTGGATTCTCCTTGAACAATCTCAAGCTGTTTTCTTTTCTTTCCTTGTCCCGAATCTTTCTCACTTCCTTTGCTTCGTGAATCCTTACTAGGTGCTTTATGTTGTTCTTGCGGATCCACTTCTCCCATCTTAATATAAGTGAGTTTCTTACCTTCATCCAGCAAAGCTTGTACTTGTTTGTCTATTTGCTCTTCAGTGATAGCAATAACAGGCCTTATCAAACCTTCATCATCGACCTTTTCTCTATCTACCCAATTGACTTCATAAGGCAAATTGCGGATTTTATCATATTCATCACCAAGAAGAGCTCTATCACCTTCTAACTGATCAGGAATTCTCAATACCTTTGTAGCTCTTATCAGGTCCCATGTTAATCGTGAACACTTCTGCATCCTGATATCATCATCATCTATAGCATCAGCCCAGTGATCCTCTAATTGTTCTTTATGCCTGTACGAAGAGTAAGACTGCTTGATAGCTCCATGTGGATCAAAGTTTTCCCTCCTCGAATCGTGGGGATGCAGATGATAAGCCTGAAGCTCGACTTCTGAATGCTCAGCTGCCTGTAAAGATGGACAAGAATAGCATCTACCCAGTTGCAGAGAGAACTGAACTCCTGCTTTCTTTCTTGCTTTCTGCATCTTATGAAACTCTAACAGTTGTCTGGAAACCTCTAGCAACACCATCCTGTTTGAAGGGTATCTAGGCAGTCTATATGGGAATGATGTGAATCCTTGAATCCTGATGTAGGTGAACTTATCATACTGAATGTAATACCTTCCATACTGCTTGATGAAGTTCCTAGCTGCACCTGTTAGTCTCCGATGTAGTTCACCTCTCAACTTCCTCACTATGAACATAGCGAAGGCATCATTGAATCTCTTATAGTGATTGATATTTTTCAGGTGGAGCTGAGGATAACACTGATGCGAGAGAATCTGTCCCGGCTTTGTACCTACTTGCCCTTTAGCTGTCAGTCCTTTGTAGACTACATTTCTTGCCAAGATATACACAAGGTATGAAGTCATGAAGAAAGACTTCGTTTTATCGAAGTTTTCAAGTTGTTCATCTAGACAGTGGCTTATAAGGCCAGCCCAGTCAATCATCTTGTTCTTTGTAAACATATGATCAAAATAAGTATACATCCATCCTTCGAAAGTAGATGATTGTGGCCTACCTGTTACTCGATTCAGGAACATGATCAAGTAACTTATCTCCTACTTGAAGTCAGCTTTGTGGTACTTGGGGTCTTCTGAGTTGTATATCTTCATCGAAGAATCATTCATCCACTTCTTTCTGATTTCTTGCATGTAGACCTTTGAGTTGCCTTCGAATGTCATCTGAGCTGTTGTAGGGCAGATGAAGACTCCTTTCGCCTTTGGGATGTTGAAGATCTCTTGGATAGCTTCCCTCTGCAGGTAGGCGAGAACAGTTCCATCCTTTGCTATGATTTGTCTTTTCTCCTTGTCGTAATGTTGAACACACTCCAAAACTAGCTTAGCGCTTGGCAAGGCAGGTGGAAAGCAAGCCGCTTGTACAATCCCGCTCTTCGCGATGGCTTTGACATCTTCGTTCCTGGTGATCGCGAGCAAGAAACTTTTTACTTCCTCCAAGTTGACATGGCCCATGTTGGTGTCGCCGACATCTTTCCACTGCGTTTCCAGCTTGGACTCCGGTATGCTGGACTTAGCATCCATCTTGATAAGTACTTGTCTTTCCTTGGCCGTCATTCCCATCTATCTGCAAGAATAGACTCGAATAAGTAGATTGAAATGATAGATTCTACGAGTCTTCTACAATACTTTTATCATGTTATCATGTTTTAATTCAATTCTTCAAGTCATTTTTATTGAAGCATTATCTGATTTTCTGAATATAAGTTTGCAAATTTAGAGAAATACAAGGTAACTTGACAAAGGAAAAGAGACCAAAACGTACCTTATACCCAATTTCTGCCTTAGCAAGTACAAATTTCTGGATTTTAATGCAAAAAATCAGTATAAAATGATGAAATTCAAAACAAATCAACCCTCTAGACTTCAGATCTGCCTTAGAAATTCTGCCTTCTCTTCACAAATTGCTGCTCCTTATGAATTTCGCTGCTCCTTATGAATTTCGCTGCTCCCAATTTGCAAATTTGAAAAATGAATGAGGTAAAAAGGATGGGCGCTCACCTTAAATAGGCAATTTGTACTTTATTAAATGAGGTTGGCCTCATTAAATGTTTGCAACTTTTAACAAATTTGAAATTATTTAGCGCCAAAGGGTGAACTCCTCCATGAAGGGCGCCTAAGTGGATAATCCTCATGCATTTGGGCGCCAAAATGGATGTCTTCTTCTTGAACTTCATCTTACAGGTAGATTGATTCATGTAGAGCAGACGATGTTGTTTCCTTCATGACATGGAGTAGAAGACTCTCTCTTGCATGATGATCTTGAAAGTGATCCTTCGGAGGATAGATGACCATACCTTTCCTTGGATGTGAAGTAAATGTTGATGATTTCTGGAAGAAACTTTGAAACTTGATGTTGAAGTGGAAGGTGATTAGCAATGACAACATCCTCAGATGACGACTCCTTCTTGAAGAATGATGTCAAGCTCTTTGCTCAAAGGTAAATACTCCTATCCTCTTGATGTACCTTCTTCAACATTGGGCACTTCTTAAGGACTTCAACATTTAATATGAATACTCACTTCAAGGTGCTCCATAAGGTGCCCCATTGTCTTGACGGTCTTTGAACTTAAGGTAACTTCCCAGGCGCTCATCCTTGAGGCGCTAAAACCCTTTGTAACCCTCAGGCGCAGAATGTATCTTAAAGTGCTCCTTTCCATCAAGGCGCTCAAGTAATCAATTACTCACTCATCTTGGATTATCATCTTCTCCTAACTTTAATGCACTTGTTTCTTGCTTCTACTTACCCTGAACTCAGGGCGTTTATACTTTGTTCCAATACCCCTCCAAAAGGCGCCAAAACTCAGTCAAAGGCGCTAATCTACTCCTGACCTCACCACAGGGCGCTCAATCTCACTTACTAAGGTGTTCTAACATGTTTTAAAATGCTCAAACTCATGAAGGCGCAATTTGATGCTTCCAAAATCCTAGGGCACTCCACCTTTACTCAAGATGTTTCAACATCAATTAAGGCGCTCAAACTCCACTATCCCTCTTGACTTCACCTTAAGGCGCATAACTCACTTTGAGTCACTCACTAGAAGGTCTTAAGTTCTTCCCCAAGGCGCTATTAACTTCATTCTTGTATGTGGGCGCTCATTCTACCATTCTTCAATACCTAAGGCGCATACCTTTCACTTCTAGAAGGCGCTAAAGCACTCCAAGGTTCCTTCAAGGCGCTCAAATTCTTCTTCTAAGGCGCATATTAGACATGGCGCCACCCAAGGAGTTCTCTTCATCTTCCCATTAGACACAAAATGAAGTAACACAAATGTCCTTCATCTAGACCTCAATGCCTCCTAGGCGCTCACTGGCTTACTCCAAGCAAACTGTAGTTTTCACTTAGGCGCATATTTTGGATCTTGAAGTTCAAGGCACTCCAAAACCAAAAAGACTTGATGTCTTGATCTCAAAATAAAGGTTTCAAACTCCTCCTTTAGGTACTCAAGGAAAAAACTCTTGGTTCTAAACAAAGGAAGGCGCCATTTGTAATCTCCAATTACTCTAGGCGCAAATCTCCTCAAAGGCGCATAAAAGCACTTCAAACACCTCTAGGCGCTCATCATTCATTGTCTCAACCTTTGAACACTACCAAAGGGGGCTCATTGGACCATCAAGGCGCATTGAATCTTGGCTGACAACTCTAAAGTGCCAACTCCACCTTTAGGCGCTTAAACACTTCAAGGCGCCAACTCCAACTCTAGGCGCTAATCAAAGCAAGGCGCCAATTCTAATCAAGTCAAACATTGCCTTTAGGCACTCAATGGCACTTGAACTAGACCTCTTCCAAAGTTAGGGCGCATAAAAGCACTTCAAAATACTTAAATGTATCCAGAGTATGATGATCATACTGCATCATGATCATGAGCTCACAATTTCAAAGCCTGAGTGATTTCTCCTATAACTTAGCCTCCAAGGCGCATATCTCCATCAAGGCGCATAATTTAACTCAAGACTTTCAAGGATTACTTCATACTTCATGAAGGCGCAAAAAAATGAGAAAGGCAACCCAAGGCACTCTTTACTCTGGAGGAAGTTATTCAAGGCACGAAGATCTTCCTAAATCAATGCGCAAAACTTCCCTCAAGACACTTCAACACTTGTCCAAGGCGCTAGAATGGTTGTCTCAAAGAAAACCTCTTCTTTCCTAGGCGCCAGAATGGCTTGGGTGCTCCAACATCACTCATAGCATTCATTTACTCCATCAAAACCTCTCCTCATGAAGACCCCTGACTTAACTTCAAGGCGCTCATTCAACCTTATGAGGCGCTAAAGCACTATCTATCTCCACTGGGCGCTCATTGAGGTAACTTTAATCACACTACTCCAAGTCTCCTAGGCGCAAAACTTCCACCTACAATTCTAGGCGCGCAAACTCTCTTCTAGGTTTCTATCAAGGTGTCAACTCAACTCCACCTTCAGGGCGCCAGTACACCACAAGGCGCACTTATCATCTAGACTCATCTGATCTCTAAGTTTGGGCACTAAACCCAACTTCAATCCTCCAATACAGGGCGCTCACCAACCTTCTGGGCACCAGAAACAAGGCATCCTAGGCGCAAGATCTTTGAGGATTGACCAAGGCGCTCAATACCTTCTAACTTCACTATTGATCTATCTTCTGCTATTTATCATTTCAAACTTCATGAAGGCTAGGCGCCAGAAACAAGGCATCCTAGGCGCAAGATCTTCTTCACTTCTACTTACCTCAGAATAAACTGTCTCCAGGGCGCATTTACTCTCCTCTTTAAAGGCGCACATCAAGAGTAGGGCGCATATCAAGGCTTCAAACATTCAAATTCTCCAAGGCGCTCCATTGGACTTATCTGCTCTACTAGGCGCTAGGTCACACTAGGTGCCCTCTGGAAAGTCTTCTGAAAGGCGTTCATCTTCCTAATGGCCCCAGCAACCTGATTGACGTGATAAAGCATTCAAAACCATCCAAATGATCATCTCCTTCCTATCGTCTTCATTGCCCCGGAATACTTTAGCCAAAATGACACATAACAACTTCCTGCAAAACATCTGAGCTCAAAAAAAGGGGGTCCCCAGTCCGATGGGGTGATGTGTGATTTGGTCACAACAGTTCCCATGGTTGTTTGCAAGAAAAGCATATCTTCTTCCTCAATTCATCTCTCTCCATGGAAGAAGGATTTGACTTAGGCTGCTGAAATGTTTTCTTTTGATTTGAACTTGAGCCCTTAAAGAAGCTTTTCTTTTGAGTGAATGTAGGAGTAGTATCTAAGTCAAGTGCTAGCTCAATGGCCTCCTCAAGTGTAGTCGGTTTGTGAACTTTGCCCAAACCCTTGATCCTATCATTCAATCCTCAACAAACAACATAGTGGTCCTCCTGTCAATCATATCAGGAACCGTAACCGCAATCTTCGGAAATTCATTGACATATGCATCCACTCTACCACTCTGTTTCAACTGTGCAAGCTCACGGTAGTAGACCTCAACATCCTTGCAGTCAAACCTGGTAATGAGTTTATTGACAAACTCATCATATGAAGTGATCCTATTATGATGCTATGAAACAAGTCCATGGTGCCACCAATCATAAGCTAATCCCTCCAAATGCATAGTAGCAAAATGTATAGCCTTTTCCTCACTCATGGGCTTGAGTGTAAGAAAAGTATCCAACTTATTCACCCGTGCTCTAGCACTTAGCTTACCACTGCCATCAAAACTAGGGAGAGAAATCTTATTCAATGCATCCTTGTACTCCTTCGGTTGTGTAGGCTGTGCTCTTCTTTGCCTTGGACGTTCAACTCTACCTTTTTGTCGTTACCGCTTTTGACTCATGTAGTTGTTGAAGCTGATTCGATTCCTTACATGCTCAGGAAGTGAATCATACTTATCAACCAAGGATATCAAATCTTCACCAAACGGAATCTCCTCTTCCCCAACTTGTGGCTCCTCAACTACCTCATCTTCTCTAGGAAGAAAAGTAGGCTGCATAGGTCTTGTTGATGATTGTTTTTAGACAGGTCAACAATAGAGTAAAACACTAGAGTATCCCACTCTCTCTTGAATAAAGCTCTTCAAAGGCTGAACTATGTGATCCAGTGAAGTAACTTCAAGGTTCCTTTTTTATAACTTATGGTGGATAAACTCAATGATTACATGTGATCTTGTTGATTATCACAAAGGGACTTACATTAGATTCTTCTTCATTCATTTAGCTTATTTCTCCTTCAGTGTGGATAACATATATACAAGACTTCAATGATAAAGAAAAGTAAAAAGATAAAGGTTTAGAAAGGCTAATCTAAGGTCAATGAAGGAATGATGATGCGTGAATAGACAAACTCCTTGATAAACCTAACTCCACTTCGCCAAGGATGCCTACAACTACATGGAGTTGGTGCAATCTCCTAAGGTATGCGAATGGTTTTCAAATCGTGAAGGCTCATATAAGCACCCATCGAATGGCGCAGCTCAAACAAGAGTCCACAATCGAACTTAAGCAAATGATGAGGCTCAGACTAGCTTTACACAACACTTCACCAGCGATGAATGTTAAAAGCATGAGCTAGGAGTTGATCAAATATCCAACACATACATGCATTACATCAATGAACTCTAATCTACTTCTAATCTATTTTGAAACGTCTCTCCACTTCATCAAGATACAAAAAACCATGTCACTTCACAAGACAACACTTAACACCAAATGAGCTCCAATGTTTTTGCATTAATCTTGAGAAATATTTACAACTTCAAATACTCTCAGAGAATTTCGAGAGTCTCTTCCTACTCTACTCCTACTTGTCTACAAACTGAACTACTCTTTACAAATGAGGCAACAAAGCCTTTATATAGAAGCCCAGATTTCAATGAATGGCTCAGATCAATCCAGATAGCCAAGGGCTCAGATCATGCCAACTCAGTAGGTAGTTACAACAACTTGCTATTTTTAGTACATGAGAGAAGCAATGAAGGCACACTTTCCAAGAAGATAAGATAAGATGGAATCTTTGGAGCATCTTCCACATGGACGTCCTCTTTGGCTTCTTGCTTGTTGAATGATGTGACAACTTGTGATTGGCTTGATGATGATGTACATGCCACGTAGGTGCCATCTCAACATATTCCCAAATTGTATCATCTTGTGATGTCTTTAATGTGATTGCTTTGAACTTGTATGCTTCGGATGTATCTTGTTGATCTTGCCTTGATCTTGCTTTGTAAACTAGATGTATGATATTTGTTGCTTCATTTGAGTTAACTTTTGTAATGCTTCTTCTTCTTGTACGATACATGATGATCTCCTTTGGATGCATCTTCTTGAAGAGTGTAGCATAGAGTAGATGATGATGCCGCTTCCTTCATGTAAGAGTGGATTGATGATGATGACATGGAGTAGAATAGATGAAGATGCTTCATTCATGAATCGGAGTAGGAGATCTCTCTTGGATTTGAAGATCGTGAAAGAACTTGAAGTTGAATGGATGAAGTATCTTTGACATGATGCCATTGAAAATGAAGTAGTGCACTTGCCATGTATACTTGAACTTGATGTAGATGATGAAATGCTCAAACTTGAAAGGGTGCTTTGGAGTGTAGATATAGATGATAACATCCTCCTTATATGTGGAGTAGCTGACTTCTCAAGGAGACTTGAAAATTGGGAGCACCGGAGGAACTTGAAACTTTATAGATGCCTTTGGAATGCTTGATGATGATGAGAAGTTCCTTTGGAGCAGCTATATGCTGATCCTGAAGCTAGTTGGCACTTGAAGTAATTACTTGGAGCAGCAGATAAGATGTTTTCTCCAACATAGCAACTTGTTGACTTCATTCCCAGCATAAAGGTGGTTCAAGCTTCCTTCTTTGATGACTCCTTAGCTTCACCAAAGCTCTTTGTTCCTACAAAACAAACAGAGAAGCAAGATTAATTCCTCTTGATACTTGATTTGATGACCATTTCGTGCATTTTTAATCTAGGTGCATTAGATACCAAATTAGCTGATTTCTTGAAAACAATTACAAATTTCAAACTAAGTATCTTTCATTAGGAGCGCATTAGATGGCAATTTCAATCTCTTCTTAAAAGGTTTCATAAAATCTGCATTAAACTACACACTGAATGGGCACATCAGATCAGAATTTTGGACTTCCCTTAAAATTGGCATCCAAAACACACTCCAAGTGGTGGCGCATTGGATAAACATTTTGATCTCCGGTTAAAACTCTCTTGAAATTTCACTTTTTGATTATCACTTGTGGGTGGCACAGCAGATCAGATTTTTTATCTCTTCTTGAAAGGTGCCAAAACTTGTAACTAAACTTTTCCTTCAAGCGCATGGGTTCATGATTTTGATCTTTCATTGAAAGTTCTTTGAATTTGGATTTTGACCCTCAAAACTAAACCCTCCTCTTTTGACGCAGCAGATCAGATTTTTGATCTTTGTTTGGAAGATTCTCATAAAACTTGAATTTACTCTCCTACGCATGAGATAACAAGTTGGATCCTTTTTTAACTTTTGTATTGGTTAAGGATTCCTGATCCTGATTTGGAAGTCTCTTTGGAGTTGTAAGCAAATCATTCCAATCTTAGGCGCATTGGATCAAGATTTCAATCTCCGGTTGAAAATTACATTTTAAACTTTACTTTCACTTCAACTAAAACAGCGCTTTGGTTGAGACTTTTGAGCTCCGGTTGAAAATTCTTATAACAAGGGCGCTTTAGTTGGAATTTTTGGATCCTCATCTAACTCTTAAAATGCTTTCAACCTTTTCATTGAAGTGGCGCATTGGTTCCTGATTTAGATATTCCCTTGACAACATTTCTTTCCACTCAAACTAGATCTCTCACCATGGCGCACTAAATGGAGATTTTGGTTGCTTCTTCTTGAAAATTTTCAAAATGTTTGCAATTTATCCCCTCTTGGAGTGGCGCATCAAATCCAAATTTGTGAATCTTCTCGCTCCTCAATGACTCCTCAGCAGATCAGAAATTTGAAACGGTCTTAAAACTTTACCCAAAACTTCCCTCAAATTGGCGCCTTGGATGAAGGTTTTGCTACTTGATTGTTATGATCACTTAAGACTTGAAACCAAACATCTCATCCTTGGGCGCATTGGTTTAACAATTCGGGCTCCGGATAAACCATATTTGAAACTAAAAGTTTGCTCTCTAGGTAATGGCGTATCAGATCCAAATTTTGATCTCCCTTTAAAATTGTATTCAAAGCTAGGTAAGGGGCAAGGGTTAAGATCTTGATCTCTCCTTGAAATTCATCACAAAACCAAAATTTTACTCTATTGAAGGGTGGCGCACTAGATAGCAATGTTGAATCTCCATTACATCAACCTTCTTGATTGGATCTGTCGCATCAGATCAGCATTCTATATCTTGTTGAAATGTTCAAAAACATGATCTAAGCCTCTCATGAGTGAGGCGCATTGGTTGAGTATTAGGATTCCTCCTTGTTTTGGCGTGATGAATGTAGCGCACTAGATGGCAATATCAGATCTCCTTAAACTTGTCAAAGTCTTTAATCAAAACTCCTCATAATCAGCGCAGTGGTTGGAGTTTTTTAGATCCTCTTCATATGACTTTCAAGACTTTGCCTTTCCTCCTCATAATTGGCGCAATAGATGAAGATTTCAGCCTTTGATTGAAATTTTAGTTAAAACTTTGAGTTAATGATGGTGACGCATGAGTTAAAGATCTTGATAGCTTCTTGAAAAAGTCTTTGAAACATGTATGGCACTTACATTTACCCTTACCTTGAGGTGGCGCATCACTTGAGGGTTTTAGATCTGCATTGAATTGTCTCATAAAACTTGAAATCAACTTACCTCCTCAAGCGCACTACTTCAAGCGCACAAGATCTTCATGATATTCTTTCCCAAAAAATGCTTCCAAAACTTGATATTAACTTCTTTCATGAGGTGGCGCGTCACTTGAAGGTTTTGATGCTTGGTTAAAATATGTTCTAAAACCATCCTTACCTCTTCTTCACAAAGGCGCAATGGTCTAGGCGCAAAAGATCTGTCGCATTAGATCATGATTTTGATCTCCGGTTGGAAGTGATGCATTCCATCAAGATTTTGCGCCACTCTTATGTCTTGGCGCATTGGATCAAGTTTTTGCGCTCTCTTCAGTACTTAGCCATTTTTTCAGTGTCCTCAGGGCAAGGTATATTGAAAAATATATTTAAGTATAAGTTGGAAGATTGAATTTCTTATACTTTAAACATTTTTCAATATACCTTTCAGGATGTTTGAGATAGGTCTCGAATCCACCGGATTTAACATGCAGAATCTAGAATTTGGAAGATCCACCAAATTTCAGACTTAGTCAATTTTTCAGTGTTTCAGGATATCAGGCTACCAGACTATTTTCAGGATCTCAAACATACATCAGGATTGGTCTCAGTGTTCATTATTTGGATGGAATTTGATCAAGACTTTTCATTACTGCAAGTTCATGTTCCAAATGAGACCTCCAGTTATAAAGCAAAACCTTCTAGGAGAGACTTATTGTTGGATTGGCAGAGGAAACGAACCAAAGACATCATCCAAAACCTAATGCAAAGCATCAGAGCTCAAAAAAAAGGGGGGTCCTCATTTGCAATGGGGCGATGTGTGATTTGGTCACAACAGGTCTATCAACTGTAGGTGTGCGTGTCCTTGCACGAGGTGATCCTGCTACACTACCAACACTTGTATTATCCTGATTATTCTGATTAGCATAATTGTTGTTCCTATTATTATTCATCATAGCCTAAAACATCCGCTGAATATTCTCATTTGTCTCACACTGTTGTTCAGCCATCCGACGCTGATTATCAACCATTTCCCTTAACATATGATCAATATCATCCTGCTACAGATTACCTTGCCTCTGTCTCCCATTGTACCTGTTCTTCTTCGATAATGATGTGGCAATGGATCAATGTAGTAGCCCATAACCCATAGGCTAGCAGGATCCAATCTCTGATACCACTGGAATATCCCGAACGGATATTGCTCTAAAATTCCTCTGATACCACTATAAAATACCCTACTTAAGTTTTTTTTTAAATATCTTTCAAAATAGTAACCAAATCATCAATTGAAAACACAGTCATATCAATGATAAATGAGAAATGAATGTCGGAACCTTCAACACTTATTATTGATTTTTCAATCAAAGCTCATTACAAATTGTTATTGGCTGTTCCTTATATCAAAATGGAACTGATTTATATCAGACTTCAATACAAATAGAAAATGAGCAACAATGTACTACAAAACCCTAGCCAAGCAATGCCAAAACTATATGGAATGATCAAAATGATAACATAGCACTGTTATGACCCTGTATGAGCTCAAATAAATGTCTGATATGTCTGAGAATGTTGCTGATATGTCTGTTGTAGGTGATCAGACTACCCAGAAATATGTATGAAGCCAAAACTATGCAAAAAGACACCTCCAATGACAAGCGATGGGCTCTAGGAATAGAGCGATTAGGTTGCATGTGTCAACAAATGCTCCAAACCTTTCCAATCTTCAATTTGATGATGTTTTCTGATCTGTATCAAACCTGTACCACTGATATGCATGCCCAGATTTCACTAGAAGACCAAAAATGTGCCAAAGAATGCCTCCAAAAGCTAGTGATGGGTTCCCGAGGGCAACAATTTGATGTAGTGATTCTCCAATTGCAACAAACCTTCAATATCTTCAATGAAATGATGTCTAAAAACCCTAAAATGAAGTTGTCCAGTTCGCTGTTATAAAATCAGACTTTCATATGATATCAAAATTCACACAAAATAGCTCTCCTAGGCAAATCGAAAAATGCAATTTCCAGCCAAACACAAAGAGTATGAAAACTTACCAAGGGATCAAAAGTTGCAAATTGATGGCGAATGGTGCTATTTATCCTCCTCTTGGCCTAGGCATCCAATTAGCTCCAATTTTGCAATTGTTTGAAGTCCGCCAATGAGAATGCAATTGTCCAATGACAATTTTAAATGCAATACAAACTCCAACTGCTATCATTTAAAAAAAACTATATCTTCTTCACACAGGGGTTGATCTTGTCTTGGAGAATAAAATACAATTTTAAATGAATTACCACTCCTTGAGTGGCGGCCAGCAAAATATCATTTAAAATATTATTTGTCTTCCATCTTGTACGGCGCCCATAGCAATAAAATAATATTTTATTAATATTTGACAACTCCTCCTAGGCGCTTGGGTGCATGATCCAATGAAGTCAATATTTTATTGTTATTTTGACATCCAACTCCTAGACGTTGAGCACTTGATCCAATGACAACCATTTGAAATTACCTTTTCCTTTGAGCATTGGCACAAGACTCCATATAAATCGCTTCTCCTTAGGCGTTGGCATCAAGTCCCATAAACCAATCCTTCAAATGAACATTGGACTTCTAGAAATAATAGATATTTTGAAAATGCAATTAAATATTGACATTTTCCTTTGACGTCCACTTGGCATCAATTTGAATCATCAATGAAATAATGAAAATACAATTTGAATATTGCATTTCCCATTTTCCCATTCTCTATCCTCTAGAAGAACTTGATATTTTGGCTAGATAAACAATACCACTTAGCAACACTTAGCCAAAAACCAATAAAATTACTAGTTGAGACAACATTATAGATTTCCATCCTCTAATAATCAAGCTCAAACCAAAATCATTCCCTTACCAAATGTATTAGCCTACGGAAATGGTGAATAGGCTAATCATCAACTCCACATGTGATCACTCCGGAAATGGGGACATGACAAATGGTGTGTAAAGGGCGAAGCTAGAAAGATGGACAATTCATGGCAGTGATCAATACTTCTATCTTCATGAGTCTTTACCGAAGACCAAAGTAAACTTGTATCTATCAAGCAACGCCTCAAGATCATCTTACACACACAAAAGCTCATGCTTCTCATGGTTGACCCTAAGACACCTACACAAGGTGTTGAATAACAAAGTAGATGACACAATAGAAACATTAACAAATGTAGTGTTTTATCCAATTAAGCATGTGAATAAACCATCAAATTAAAATAAAACATGAAATAATATACAAATAAACAAACCATATGAACACTAGATATATGTGGAGAAACCCTTGCAAGAAAAAACTCCACCACCAAAGAGGCCCAAGCTTATGTTATTCATAAACAAGAGTACAACACAATTTGCTTATCCCTCTGACTAATAGTAATCTAGCAGTATAACAATACCTGCAAAAGAACACATGAATCCATTATCCCATGCCTCCTATATATAGGAAATTGGAAACTAAAAAACCATAAATGGTTTCCAATTCCAAAACAAGTAGCTAATACCATGGGCCTAAAACTAAGTGCCTAGGCGTACATGCAAAAATCCAATGCCCTATAGTCATGGTCAAGCAACCCGGATAGAATGTAACTCTATTACATGTCTTACGCATCATAGATTCTATCATAAGTATAGCCATCATATTGACCACTTTCCCAATCCTAGGCGCTCCATGAGGGCAATCAATGCTTGTCATAACAACTATCTTCAGAATATCCTCTATGATTCCCAATTTGACCATTTCCAAGTAATCTCCCTATTCAATACCTTCTTACATAATATTCCAAGTGTCTTAGAGAATAAACAATGTCCCCACCCTCACATGGGTATCCCATTTAGCCCACTCCATGATGTTTGGAAATCATAAGAGTGTTTGTCTGAAACAAGTTCAATTGTATTTCAACTTAGAAACCATGATGTTGTTTGCTGTTTAAAATTGATTTCAATTAGAGAACATTACCTGATTATGAGATGGTTGTGTAAGATCAACATTATGGAATTAGAAGCATTTGGGCTGTACCAATGTTTTATATTAAACCATTTATTGCTAGGTAGAGATGTAGGAGTTTTGTGACTAGTATCTCATTAAGACTTTGGCCAAAGTAGGATTTACATAAACATTTATTCTTATTCATCATATTAGCTGGTTCATAATTCTTGTCAATGTTTGCCTATAAATATGATAATACTTATGTTGTCTAGTTCCAAATGGTATGGTTCCATGCTTTGTCATAGGGTTTGCCGAATTTCAACCAAAAAGTTCAAAATCCAGCGAACTTAAAGAAAATTAAAAAAAAAACATTTCAATTCGCCCTGATATTCGTACAGAAAAAGGCTTGGTTTTAGATTTCTCATTTTGGTAGGACTTGGGGAATCAATGTGACATCGATTTCTGAACTCAGTCAACAGTACCGGTGACGTGAGCAAAAAATATCACATTTTCCAGTGATCAACTGAGGATTCACAACAGCAATAAGACTTCCACACTTAAATTTCCATCACAATTCCTAAATCTAAACATAAGGACTATGGTCATTTTATGTTTGGCTAAAGACAAAAAATTATCAAGAAGACTACAAACCTGAAGCAAAGCACTAGCCCCCAGTTGATTGTCATGAAGATCTAGTGTCAATCCCAGATTTCTGTTGTTTGATGCTGCAATCATTTCTTGTACACTGTGCACAGTTTGGTTTCCTGAACGTACAAGTATTCTATAACATGTTATGCATGCCAAAAAATATAAAGTAGACTAACTATGAGAACATGTATTTGTAAGTTATGTGATGAAACAAAACTACTGTCATTCACCTGCAAATAATCATTCAAATTTATTAGCAATATCAACTGGGTACAAATTGCAAAAACACAGAACTCATGCAGGTAATAGAAGAGATATAAAAACATTCAGATCACATGAAACAATATTCATGGCTTTCAAGAACATGAAGGATTTATTAAACAAAAATCTATTAATAGAAATGTACTCGATATAGTTTATGTATTTGTTTTAGAATGATTTACATATTGAAATACAGTATCACTTGTGAACGTTGCTTTCCTTGCTTTTATGGGGAGAGAATCTCATGAACCAAACTTCTAAGTCATCATTTTGGATTGTATGAAATAATAAATGATTCAGTATATATGCATACACATGCATATATGCATGTCATCATAGAACAGCCAACAAAAGTAAAGATATGCTTTGAATATATATATAAAAGGTTACTTAGCTTTACCCTAGCCTGATCTTGCAGTCTTTAAATCTTTAAAATAAATATTATATGAAGAATATGAACATGTGTAAGAAAAATTTGATCTTTGGCAAAACGAATTACCTTAAAAACTAATTCCAAAGAACCAATTTATAAGAGACGTTGACAGAATTTAATGAGTTCTTGTGCCCTAAGGTATTGTTGTGATGTAATCACACATCGCCCCATTGTCAATGGGGACCCCCTCTCTTTTTCACTTTCCGCCTTCGTTTCGCTTTAGGGTTTAGGTTTTCTCTGAGCTTGTAGCTTTGGTAGTGTTGTTTTGCCCAAGTCTTGCCAAATTCTTGCTAAGGAGTCCGTATGCTCTCAACCTGATGCATGTCTTGAAGCCCTGAAATTGACTAAGTCTGGTGTCCTGAAATCCTAAAAACTAAGTCTGAAATCTGGTGGATCCTCAAAAATCTAGAATCTGCGTGTTAAATCCCATGGATCCGAGACCTATCTCAAACATCCTAAAAGTATATTTCAAAATATTTAAAGTATAGGAAATTACTTAAATATATTTCAAAATATACTGGATTTCAGGTACTAAAAAATGCCTAAGTATGGGAAAAGCGCACTTCCAAAGGGTCTTTGCATTGTGAAAAACGAACATCATACACAGAGGCATGAAAAGTCCACCCAAGGCGCATTTTCAAGGAGACTTCGCATTGTACATTTTCGGCATTTATACACAAGCACCTAAAAAGGCTGCTCATCCTTTGGCGCATTTTTTACCCTCTTTTGAATAAAGCGCTTTATACATGAATGCAGAGAATCAACGCTTTCTTCTTTGGCGCACTTTATCTAAGACCTCGCATAAATATTAAATGCACAAGCACCTAAAAAGGCCGCTCATCCTCTTAGGCGCACTTTAGGAAGGACATTGCATTATGAATTGTGAACATTTTATACATACATGCTCCAAATCAACACTCATCTCCTCTAGGCGCAGATTTAGTGGGTGTTTGCATTGTGAAAATGAAAAATCATACATGAAGGCATGAAATTGGCGCCCAAGGCGCACTTTAAGGAAGACTTTGCATTTTGAAAGTTTTACATACTCAAGCAAAAACAACGCCCAAGGCGCACTGGGAGAAGGATCATGCATTTTGCAAACTTTGCACTTCATACACACTTGTATAAAATCAGCACTGATCCACCATGAGATTGCATTTTGAACTTAAAAATTTTACAACTCTAGCACTAGGCGCACAGTTTGAGGGTGCTTGCACTGAGAACATTTGCAACATCTTGCATGCCTCCTCATTCCTAGCGCTTTTTGGTGCTGATTTGGAGCATCCTTGCATTGTGAACTTAGAGCATCTTACAAGACTACTTGTTTCTAGCACTTCTAAGCACTGATTTGCCATGACCTTGCAATTTGCACTTAATACATACACACATGAAATCAGTGCTCATTCTCCTAGGGCACACTTTTATCCTTGGTTTGCATAACACATTCAATGCACACTAACTCAAGATCAGCGCTTCTCCTTTTTGGGCACATATACACCTTGATCTCGCATAAGTATTCAATGCACAAACATATGAGACTAGCTGCTTAGGCGCACTTTCACTATACCTTCGCATAAGCACACAATGCAAGCCTGTCTAAAATCAGCGCTCCTCCTATGACTTTAGGCGCTGATTTACTATGTGTTTGCAACTCACATTTTATACATGACTGCAAGAAATTTGCGCTTTTCTTAGGCCATCTTCCACGTGCATTAAGGTAAAAGAAAATGGACATTTTGTTATTTATTATCAAGCATTATGATGAGAATAATTTGAATGTTTCATTTTGCAGGAAGAGGGGATGACATAGAAGGAGAATGGCGAGAGCTTGCACATGACAAGTTCAAAAGCATGGAAGAGTGTTGTTTGAGTTCATGAAGAAGACTTCAACAATCCAGAGCCAGTCCAAGATGATCAAGTCTCAACCACTGCACATCATCAAGAAGTCATCAAGATCATCATACTTCTTATAAAGAAGACTTCATTTCTGGAGAAGGAACACTACTCCACCTTGCCCATCCAAGAATCCAAGAGTCTAGTCCTGTGCTCCATTTCATGCGCCATAAAGGACATTCATCATGCAATCTACTCCAAGAATTTACACAAGAGGTCTACTTCTTGCATAGTCCAAAGCTAAAATCCTACACAAGGATATCACAAGAAAAAGAAATGAGTCAAGGCATTCAAGCAAGTCATAAATTACATCAAGACAACAAGAAGAAATTCGACAAAATTCCCAAGTTTTCAAGTTCGAAGCAGCTAAGTTCCAAAGGTGAAAATTTGAAGATTCGAAGACTACTCCAAAAAATGACATAATTTGGGAAAATATTCCAAGCAAGTGTGAACATGTTGAAAATCAAATCAGTTTGCTTGAGAAGTTGCTGAGGTGGCACGTGCACGTCACCAGTCCAATCACAGTTTGCCACATCACCCGTCCAGATTCAATGTATCTACATCAACCAAGAGGCTAAAGAGGGCGTCCAATTTGGAGATTGTCAAAGATTCCAATTCAAGGTTATCACATTGGGAAGTGTGCCTTCATTGCCTCTCTCTTGGGCGGCTATGCCTTGTCTCAATCTTGGCCATTGGTTCTCGAATCAATCCTGGCCCTTCGTTGTAATTTGTGGAGTCTATAAAAGGCTCACTCCTCTCATTTGCAATATAGAGAGTAGGAGTAGATGCTGTCAAAATAAGAGTAGATTAGAGGAACTCTTTGAAATCATTGAAGAGACATGTGAAATTGTTGTAAAAGAATTCCAAAATCAATACAAGCTCATTGTTGGTTTTCATGGTGATTTTGTGTGGTTGTGGGATGTTGGCATGGTTTCTAATTTCTTGGATGTGATGGAGAGATGTTTCCAAGTAAAGTAGAATTAGATTAGAAAGTTCATTGATGTAATGAATATATGCAATGATATTTGATGAATTCCTTCTTGGTTCATACTTTTCGTGGATTGTCGAAGGCAACTCACTTTGCAAAGTTAGCCTGAACCTTCATTTGCTTTAGTTCGGTTGTGAATACTTGTTCAAGCTGCGCCAGCTGTGGGTGTTTGGATGGAGATTTACAATATGAAAATCATTGGGTTACCTTAGGAGATTGCACCTACTTCGTGTAATTGTTGGTTCTCATGGTGAAGCGGAGTTAGGTTTTGTGAGGAATTTGTCTATCATAGCATGTTTCATTATTTCATTGTCCTTAGAATAGTTTTCTAAACCCTTTCCTTTTGCCTTTTCTTTCATGTCAGTTAGAAGAAGTTCCATTTCACAAGGAGAATAACATATTTAGAGTGGAATAAGGAGTCAATTCAGCGTAAGTCCCTTTGTGATTACCAGCAAAATCACATCAACTACTGAGTCTATCCATTGCAGAACATGAATCAGGAACCTTGGAGTTGTCTCATTGGATCACATTGTTTAGCCTTTGAGAGACTTTATTCAAGAGAGGATAGAATACCTCGGTATTTTATTCTGAGTTTGCATGTGCATAAAAAACACATCAACAGGTATCAATGAGGTGAAATTGAAATCAAATATTCCAAAATATTCCATTGAATCAAATAAACCAGCCTTGGAAAATTTTCCACTTCTAAATCATGATAATGAAAATTGGATCTCTTAAGATGTTTGTATTTTCTTAGAAAGGCAAATAAAATAATAAGGATTCGAATCATTCGATTCCTGATTTTCAATTTAGATTACAACTATGTACCAAACATCCCGTGAGACATATTTGTATGTGACAGAGCACAAGTAGGAACCTCCTTGTCTGAAAGTACATAATAGCCAAAGTGCATGTTCTAGTCTTCCTAATTGGACATCTTATATATGCTATGTTCATAATGTACTAGAAAAGATAAAGAAGACCTCACCTAGGGAATTGTGAGACAAATCCAGAAGTGAGAATGTCCCACACTTTCCAAGTGCCTTTATCAAAGGCAACACAGACACATCATCCAGCTCACAATTAGACACCAGAATTTCATCTTCTGATACCTGCTATCCAGAAAATAAAGAAAACTAGATTACATAGTAAAACAAGCATTTATGTAAAGTACATCTTCTACATTGATAGGAAGCAACAAAACAAATAAAAGCAAAATGGATATTATCAATTCAAGATACCTTCATGTTATATAATTTCGTCAAGAGTGTTTGATTGGGAAATTGACTGCACTCCTTGCAAGAGATTAAATATTGCTCTGCCAAAGTTGATTGAACCCAGCCTGCAAATGTGTATACTTACAAGTTATCTCGTAGACAATGCATTTAAGGGCAAAGCACCCTAGATGACTTGCCAATGTACATCACAAATTTCTACCTTAATGGTAATTTATATTAAGGTGAATGACAAGTGGTGAGAATTGTCAAATCAGGGTGACTTATAAGGTATTACATGCTCCAAAATCTTGCAAATGGTTAAAGGGGCTAGAGTATGAAAAGCCTAAAGGTGTAGATCAAATTCATCATTTCCTCCCTCCTATTAACAAATTCTTTGAGCTGCATGTGTGTTAAGTGGGTCCCATTGCCTTTAATTATTACCAACATACATTATTAAAAAGTCATTAATGTAATGACTACTCATGGAGGTCACTTGAGATGACTAAAAAACACGCAGGTCAAATCCAACAAATTAAAATTCTAATTCAAAAAGTTAGTTAATTGTGCATTCGGCCATTACCAATTAAACATTTTGCTACAACAGAAGCTTCCCATAGAAAGATAATGGTATTATTTATACGTTAAACTATTCCCCAACATAATAACTTAAGGCTCCTAATACTCGAATGTTAATTTCAAAACGTGCAAATTACTTGCCAGCAATTTCAAAGATCACTATAACTAAAAACTTTAAGGAAATACCATTAATGACAGCATCAATCGTATCTCCGCTACCAAGGCTGGCTACAAGATCTTTCACCAACTCATCTGACTTATGAATGTTACCATTGTATGTTAGTTCTTGCACAACAGGCTTCAAACCTAATAAAAGCACAAGTTACTAGAAGTGTTAAAATTAGCCTCTTCAAAATAAATGGAGCAGTAAGACATGCATTTATTCCATCAAACTAAGCCAAAACTAGACCTATTCAAAGGATACACACTTCAGAAATAAGTTGATAACTGATATACATAAATTACCTAAAGATTTGTTGTTTCCATAAACTTGTAGACAATATTGTTGTACCACCTCTAACTTCAGCCAACCAACCGTTTTTAGATCATACTGATGTGGTCCCCTTACATCCACTGTAACAATGGTTTCGCCAATCCTAACTGAGATAAAACTCTGCATATTGAATGATCTTTAGTTATTGCAGTTCACTCTTGAGTCTTCGATAATATATTAGTCTGTCAATCTCCAAAGAATTCAAAAAAGAAGTATAAAGTGCATTTTTAACAGCATAAAAACTCCTCCTAACTTCCAGAGAAGATAGACAAAATATAAATGCAACAGAGTGCAAGTCTTCGATAATATATTAGTCTGTCAATCTCCAAAGAATTCAAAAAAGAAGTATAAAGTGCATTTTTAACAGCATAAAAACTCCTTCTAACTTCCAGAGAAGATAGACAAAGTATAAATGCAACAGAGTGCAATCATACATCTGAACTTCTCGTTGGCACTGGCCCGGTGGAAAAGGCAACTCCATTCTGGACAGAAGTTGATAGTTCTCTTACTCCCTTACTGAGTCCAGAATTACCATCAGCTGATGTCCGTTCCAGCGCATCAGGAGAAATGTGTGTTCCTCTGGCCTATAATAAACTAAATTAAAGGCTATCTTGCAATATAATTTAAATTTTAACAACGAGAAACAATGAGTATGTGTACTAAGCCCTCAGAAATACTAAGATAAACCTTAGAATGCAAGATTCTCTGAATTATTATAAACTGAAGTTCAAGACATTCTCAACAATATTTCAAATTCTAACAAACATTAACATGAATACATGTACCTCACATTTGCAAACTACAAAACAAAACCTTAAATTGGCATTGATCATGATTCCTTTGACATTTTGATGTGGTTATTAACTGCGCCTATTGCATTATGATAAACACATGACTCTCCCTATGAAAGCTATTTCCATGTCCATATTCAAAACTGTCAAAGAAGGAGTTATTTTAAGTAACCCCTTAAAGTACTAGAGGTATTACTATTTGACTATAAATTCCTATAATGCATTTATGGATTAAATTTAGATGTTTCTACTCCTCTCCAACTCTCCCCCAAGCTATATTGCAATCATATCCACTAAACAAAGTTGACCGTTTCATTACAGTTTGGTAAATTGCAAAATACTGTAACCATTTAATACTTTCACATTAATCTCTACCTATGTAACCCAGGGACACATCCCTTGCAAAAATGGACCCATCCCCTACAGGGGACAGGTAGGAAATGCCCCCCCATCCTCCCCTCCCCAGTTATTTTTCAAACTTCAGTTTTTTTAAACTTCGGAAACATCCCGGGGATGTCAAAAAAAAACAGGGATGGCTAGCCGTCCCCTATGGCCCAACAGTCAAAAAGTCTCAAATTAAAAAAAAAACACACAAAATTGAAGGTTTGAGTGGTCTCAAAGGACTTAATTTGGGCTTGGTGGTGAGGGCGCTGCCCCTCAACTCCACTAGAAGCGCTGCCCCCTAACCTCTGCGAGGGGTGCTGCTCCTCGACCCCACTAGGGGCATTGCCCCCAAACCCCAACAAGGGGCACTGCCCCTCGACCCCACATACAACTTCATATAGTCAATCAAGAGGAATAGGCTTACCTCTCAATGATTGGAGAAGTTGTGCATAGTGCCTTGTGACTTCAGGATGACAGAGCCTTGAGTATCGTCAAACTCCAACCAAATGTTGGGACGTTAATCCCGAAGATGCCACACAAGGTAATCAGGAGGAGACACAAAAGGGATTGGTTGGGGTTCCATTGGATCAGGCAGTCCCTCATAGTGGCAATGACCTAGACTTAGACTCTGATTTTGATGTAATGTTAGTAGATGTTGATTAGGGGCAGCGGCATAATTATTTTGTTAATTTGTTTGTCGTTCTCATATGAAATCTCAATTCAACTCTAATATTAGGTGTTAAGGTTCTATGATGTATATGATGAATGCCTTATCAATGCTATGATTTGAATATTTGAAATTTTCTATATTTTTTAAATTTTCCCTATTTTTGTAATAGCCATCCCCTGGCGTCCCCTAAAAAATGGCCTCCCTGCCGTCCCCATCCCGGAAACGCGTCGCCCCATCCCCGTCCCAGAAACTTGGGGTAACATAGATCTCTACTATAAGCTTGATCTGACACACAAAAAAATGAAGCTCTCATAAGCATAAAAAAGGATAAAAGTACCTTTGCTGTTATCCTTTCAGAAGAATATGCAGACGTGTTATCAGGAAGCTCTAAACTGGAATTCTTTGAATCTTTGTCTTTCTCCATATGTAGATTGGCATGGCTCTCTTCAGAATTATCGCTTGATTCATCACTAGATATAATTATACGGGACCGTTTGCATCCAACTAATCGTTCACTAGTAACAACCTTTCGAAGAAGATCATTGTTGACTTTCTTCTGAGATTTATTATTTGCTTCAAAGCTGCTTGGATTCTGACATTTATTTTTGCCTTGCATTTCTTGAGGAACTTTTTGCTTCTTGAATCCATTCTTGCGAGATTGTAAATATTGAGACAACAGAAGGTCGTCCTCATCAAATGTATGAGTCTTGGTTCCTTGACCTGATGTGTTGTCAGTATCATGCCCAAGGAGATTATCACTGTCTGCTGTTCTCTGGGAAACGCAAACTGGTGAATGATATTCAGTCATTTTTTCATCAGATAGGTTCATAGAATCATCCGATTCACTCTCAGATTCAGGCAACTGTTCATCGTCAGAACCTTTGTCATCTCCTTTTTTAGCTATGATTGCTTTTAATCTTTCAATATCAGGTTCCAACTTCCTACAATACCATGAAATTATCCAAAATGTAAACCTTGACAATGGCATTAGTACAGAAAATCATACCAAGAACTTACAGATAGGGTTTCAAGTTCAACTAACCTTGCTTCTTCAAGATTTTCAAATCGTAGCATGTAGCTATAATGCATGTTCTGTAGTGCTGTACTCTGTGAGGAAATTACCTTCCCCTGAACAGCCGTCCTGTTAAAAAGGTTAACAAACAACAATTCAAATATCTTATTACTTTGAAAACAAATACCTCCTTTCAATAGCACTGGCATCAAGTTCCAAGACAATCGTTTCCAATTTTCATGTATATAGCAATTAAGACTATTGACAAAGGAACCTACTCATAACCCTCTCGGTATGCTTCCAGCGCTTCAGTCCATGCACCAGCTGAGTCGAGAGCGTTACCAATATTGATTTTTGCTACAGCTTGACCCTGTCAATATACATCTATTGAGTTTAAGAAATTAAACCAGGTATTTAATAATTTAAGATGCAACTTAAAAAGATAATTGAAAATAGGAGAGGTGATAACTATCGAGAACAATTTCCAAGCTCTCTGAAGTAAAGGAGACATAGTAATGCCTGCAATTGTGCCTCTTATTTCAAGGACAAGATAATTCAAAATAGAGCATCAGCAGTTTGAAAAGATGCTGGCAATTTATGGTTGAAGAATGGTTATGTGCTCAAAGTTACTAGTTAAGTAATTAAGCATCCTAATAAGAAGGATGCGCCTGTTAGGCAGGTCATTCAAGTCTTATATTGCTTGCATGGATAGAAAGGTAGGCGTAAAAGAAGTTTATATGGCAAGTTCCAAAACAGTTCAAACACATTAAATCAATCCCTAGGCATCAAGCTGGCCTTATTTGGAGCATATCTATTGTTAAAAAGAATAGAATAATAAACTATAAAGAATGCTGAAACGTACATAACCAAAATGTGTGATGCATAGAATATGTTTATATCGCATTATAGTAAATAGTGGTGGAGATAAAATAGGGACAAAGAAAATATGTTGCAACGCCCATCATACTATTTGTAACAATACTGGAGGAAAGATAACATTACAAGTTGATGAAAAGGGCCTGCCTTCTTGACCACCATATTACTAAATAATTATCAATCAACAGACATTTGGAGTAAGCTCCAATCCATACAATAAAAAAGTTGTGACAATGACCAAGAGACCAACTCAATTAATCCACAACATGACCAAAAATCTAAAATAAAACCAAACTGGAAATTATGGACTGTAAACAGAAGTGTTCTCCATTATAAGAAATGAGTGATACAAATTAGATTAGAAATATGGTTACTCAACAAAGTCAATCTCATACAATAAATTCCTTATGAAGATTGCAAAACCACATATTTATATGTAGCATAAAAATTGAGAACAAGAGTTTGAAACTGCAATTCAAAAAGAACTTGAGATATGCACCATCTAATATGCAAAGAATAGCAGTCATTCAGCTAACCCAAAATGAAGAGAATCCAATCCATTTCATTTGGCTGAGGTGGTGAGATCATGAGCCAGATATCTCATTAAGTGTACCGCAACCTTCTGGAAAAGTGAAAATGGCAATGTCAAGCCCTCCGTTCATGGTCATATCCAAGATGATTGTAGGAATTAATTCTTTCAACCTTAGCAAAAATAATGGAGACTGAAAAATTAATCTGAGAAATTCATTTCATAACAAGTTGGCATTCTAAAGAGAGCAATGTGCAGCCTTTGGAAATAGTAGAAACGCCAATGTCAACCCTCTATTTATGGTCATATCCGTTATGCTTGTAGGGATTAGTTCTTTCAACCTTGGCAAGGACGACAAAGAAAGGAAAATGAATGTAAAAATTCATCAATAACAGCTTGGCGTTCCAAAGAATCAACTGAAGGAGACAAGAAATTTCATGTACTCAAGTTTCAAGCTAAAACTGTGCTTTTTCCCCTATCATGAGTTCTGTTTCAGGGCTTTTGTTGTCATCTATGTTGTTTTTGGCGTCTTTCATTCCCATCTTTGCAGGATCCGCATATAAAGCTCTCAGATGCATCTGCTAAAGTGAAGAACGGGACTCAAATGGCAAATACATTACTGAGAATCATCAAGGCACAAAATTGGCATCACAAGAATTATGTACAAATACATTACTGAGAAGCTCAGAAGCTCGGAATCAAAAGCAATTTTCACTATTGAAAGCACCAAAGAAGCTCAGAAGATAATGAGTGAAGATAATAAGTTAAATTGCTTTGCATTGCAAGTTTACTCAAAGTTGGAGATCATGAATTTGTACATAATTCCTTAATTCAATTTAATGAAGTGTGTGTCCTTGTGTTTAAACTTATTCAATCTTTGTGTTTACTCACATCTTTTCAATCTATATTTTTAGCTACAAAGAGTGAGCAACTAATAGCTATGTAGGATTTATTTTCAGTCAAAAAGCATAAAAACCTCTTGCCTTGAACAAAAGTGTTGAATCGCCTTGTGCCCTAACTTGAGAACCAAAAAGATAGATTTTATTTTAAGTTTGTTTGTATTACATGCTTAAAGACCCTCCTTTTGTTTTATTCGTTATGTGTGAAATTATGCCCCAAAAAAAAATACTAGTACAAATTGTAAATAAAAAATACATATTATTTAGATTAGGGTTTTATGTTAGTTTTTGTTTACCAAGAGCTACCCCTTCTAATTCAAACAGTGGTTCTACAGCATATTTGTTTCGTCTTGTGTCACACTAAAAGGTGTGAATTAAAACGCTAACATATTTAGCAATAAGCACAAGTTTAACAACCATATCTCCGTTGCAGCTAATGAGATAATCAAAATGTACTTGTCAATGCAAGTATTTTACAAGGTCATGTCCTTTCAAGCAAGTATAGATCCTAAAAATATGGGAGTGCATTCTTCCTCAACCAATTAGGTTAACAACTCATACATATATTATTTTTTCAACAATACTATTACAATTTGGCAATAGAAAGGAGCCATTAAACCTCACAAGCATCTTTCTTTCCAGGCCAATTATGTTTATCTAAGGAACAAGAAATACGATCACCCCTTATAATTAGAAACGTGACTTGGCAGCTTGAAGATTCCAAAATTCGAAAGGATATTAAATGTTGAAGTTACTACGGCATTGGTCTTTATAAGAATTTGTCTAGTTGTTATTTTCCTTAGACAAAGAAGATGCTTTCTAGATTGTTCTTATTACATCTTGTCATAATTAGTCCTTTAGTCTATCAACATCAATGCTGAGTTAAGCAAATTAGCAATGAAACCAGTCAACTATTTCATAACAAATGATGAGTATACAGAACCAAGAGTAAAAGTTATATAGCTTGCATATAACCATAAGGAAATAATTTACAGCTTGAGGAGGGACAGATGTTGGAAATCAAGTAATCCAAACATAAATCCTAACAGAGACTATAACTGTCAGCAGCAACCTCGATATTGACATAAAATTAAATACTGCTCTATATTTGAGAGAAGACTTGTGCGTCATCAAAATTTGTGACCCACAATGCCAACACAAATTTTGTTTATTGGACTGCAAGTGCAAATCAGGTATTTCAGGAAGCAACAGCGTACATCACATCCATGGTTGTATCCCTCAAGTTCTGAGATGCATGGTAATCAATAACAACAAGATAGACTATAAGAAACAATCTTAATTTTCACAAACATGTAGTTATCAGTAATGTTAATGGTCAGACAATCTTCCAGTCAGTAGCCAGGAATTAGCACACAATTAAGGTAAGAAATCTCAAAGAACGAAGTTTGTAACGTGAAATTTTGTATTAATGCTTCACACATCCACTTCGTAGAGATTTGCAGGTTTTACTTCAATTCACATGTTGGGAGCTTGAGATCATCCGATAAGCAAGCATTTAATTCTAAAAGAGTGTTTTACAAATCAAGCAAAAAGAGAGAGAGAAATGCAGTACTTACTTCAAGATTGTGAATGGTCTTGCTGGCCTTCCAACTTTTCATGTGCCATTTTTTTGCCTTACCAAACTTGCGGAGATTATAATAAGCCTCACCAATATCTAGGAATGCATCACTTAGTTTCCCCGTGTCCCTTAGCCCTTTCACCACATTTTTTGCTTTTTTGGCATACTCAAGGTACTAACACAGAAGCAATGAGATGGCATCAATCTATGCTGATCGTAAAAGCAGAAACATGAGAATAGACTAAAATTGAACAAAACAATTACATCATAAGATTTTGCCCAACATCATCAAACTATAATTTCAAATGTATTGCACAGTACACCCTATAAACCAGAAGTGAAAAGTCAGACAAACAATAGGCACACCTTGGGCCATGCTTCAATATTAATTGCAAGCTCAATTAATCGTTTCAGACATTTTTGTAGTTGAATCTGACGCCTCCTCTGAGATGGAGTGCCAATCGCTAGGCTAGCATTACGAGCAAGCATTTTCAGTCGCTGCTCTTCTTGAACCACTTCACTCATTATCTTCTGAGCTTCTTCAGTGCTTTCAATATTCACTCTAACAGTTTTCACCAGAGCATCTTCATCCTCCAATTTATTTGCAATCCCAAGAGCCCTTTTATAGCATAACAAGGCATCATTATACTTGTGCAATTTATAATGAATTAAACCAAGGTTGACGAGACCATTGGCCTCCCCTTGAGGATGAGGAATATTTTGACATATTTTGATATCAATATTAACATGTTCCTTGGCCTTTTCCCACTCTTTTATCTCAATGTAAATGCGGCCTAGATTATGATGAAGCCTTGTCCTGCCATCATCATTGTCCCCAACCTCTTCATCATCACAAATCCTTAAACCTTCTTGTAAAACCTTCTCTGCCTCAATGTAATCTTCCAAATAAATTTTAAGCAAACCCATATTATTATATGCATCCACAAGCTCCTTGACAAAAGATGGGGAATTTCTACTTGGGGGATTCTCTTTCAAAGTGTGAGCTAATTCCAGTGACATCTTCACATATTTCTTTGCCTTTTCAAGTGCAAAGTAATTATCTTCATTTTCATCATAAATGTCAAAGTAGGTCCTACCAAGCTGTGTGCTAGCCCGCTGCTGCTCGACAAGATCATCCACCTTTTGAGCAAACTGCAGATGCTTTTCCTGCACAATTGCACACCAATCACTAAGTTAAATATTCAAATTAAAAAGGAGGGAGAAGGGCAAAGAATTTTATCAGAGTTAAATCAATCCCTTCTGCACATGAAATATGCTCTTATCCCAATCCTTTATAAAGGGAGTCCCATGGCTGTTGCACACATCTTGGGCAAAAAAAATTACTTTTTTTCTGCATATTTGGTTAACAATTACACAGTAACAGACTCGAATAAAAAAGAGGAATTATATATATCTTGGTTATCTAAGATAGGTATGCCACAACGACCTTCAACTGCGACCTGAGTGGTGGGTGTATAGACAAGAAATAGTCAGTCTTCACTTTGCCACTACCTGGAATATGAACCCTTGGAAACATTCACTCAAGGCTTCAAATTTACAGCAAAATCTTTACAAATAAACCTCACAAAATTTTGTTCAAGGCTCAGTGAAAAGACTGAGATTTCACTAAAGCTCCAAGAGAAACTGAGAGCACCTGTTAAAACTATTTCAAAATATATACATAATGGTGGTATTCGAGAGTTGGATCTCTCGCAAACTAAAGGTTTGACAGACAGAGCAAAAACTAAAGCCACACACAAGCACAAAGGCCAGAAATCCGACAACGTATAATCTACAGAACAATTTCCGGCCCCGTTATAATAATTTATGGGTATCTTCACTATATTGCATACAATCCTAACATATTATGTGTGATCTCTTGATTTCTCATAAATGGCAATTGAAATGAAATTTCCATACAAGCAAAGGGTCGCAAGTATGCAAATAGGAATAAAATAATGGCAAACAATGTGAACAGGAATTTGAAGAATATTTTATCCTAGACACTAACACATTGAGACCAGGTTGAGCAAACAAGGAGGTAAGCAGAATCAAGGGCAAGCAAAGACAAACTCGGTGCACAAAAAAAACTGCTTTGATACCAATATCAAGCCCGAGAATGAAATGTATAAAAGATTGACAAATGAAATGGACGGGAATTAGACAACCAGAAAAACATTCAATGAAAAGCCTATTTCATTCAATCAAAATGTATATATTTATCAATAAGAAAATGATTGTTCAGTTCATCTTCTAGATGAATGTTAAGCTTCTAGTGTATCTAGGAAATACAAAATATAACAACGGCCATTTTCTAGTAGGGTGGCACAAATGTTAGTTTTCCTTGCCTGGCGGTTCATTGCTAGGTGACCATTCGTATACCTTCCTCGTGCATGCCTGTTTTGGCAAGCTATTGCATCTTTCATGAGTGTGTGTTTTCGTCTTGCTGTCATTTCTATTGTGAGCAACCTATTTTATTTGGCCAAGCTCGTTATTCCTACTGAAGCATTCGTTTCCCCCTATTGAACCACGTCTACATTATGTGGCAAAAACAGTTAGGGCAGAAACCATTGGCATGTGGGACAACATGGAATTTGAAGGTGAAGAGTCAGAAGTAGAAGAGACAGTGGCGAAAAGTGGAATCAATTAGGGAGGGGAGACTCCCTATTTGAATAGTGTGGGAAACCAATCTGGGTGTTCCAACTTGGCAGAGTTGGTGAGGGGCTAGCTGCATGAGAGCCAAAGCCACGCAGGCAAACAATGCTGAGGGGTTCAGTTGGATGGTTGTACAAGCCGGAGCCAAGCAGATGTTTGATAAGATAGCCATGGCTGTCCTAGTTGATTGGAAAGTTGAGACCAATTGGTATAAGTGAAGGGTGCTGGAAGCAGGGAAGCATGTTGTTGCAAATGCAGGAAACTACTACACGCATCCTGTATCAGCAGAGGTTGCATGCTGAGTCATTGGGGCTGATGCAACATATTTTGGACTGCTGCATGTGCATAGCAGAGCCCGTGCATGGAGGTAACTTCATTTTCCTTAGTTGAAGAGTAGCTGCAGGTCATGTTCCCTTCAGGACAACATGCAAGTATGATTGTAAGCCCATTTGAGGAAATATAACCTGTACAACAGTTGATTAGTGGTATGAGGAACATAGCTCACTCTTACTGGAGTTTTCTGCCCATTTGAGGGTTTCTCCAAAGTATACTTGTGTTGCATGTTTTGTGTCTAATGCAAGTTTGTTTTCCACATTGAGATGTTATCTGTTTTAATCCTTTAATGCATATGTCATAGGCAACCATTATAGGTGGTTAAATGCATGCAAAGGTAGTTTGGAAGCATCTCATTTCAAATCCATGTGTGATGTATCAGAGTGCAAGATAGGCACCCTGAGTTCATGGATCAAGGAGCAGACCAAAAGTGCTGCTATCATCAGTTTTTGCCAACTTGAGTGGCAGAGTGTTGCACCCCTACGAAACTTTCAAGGACAAGTTTGTCTTCCATGCTTCGTCATGGCTGTCTACCAAAGTGTTGCATACATAAGCTGAGTGTTATGATTCAAGTCTTAATGTTTGTCTAATTCTATAGCAGTCTAGGGGAGGTCATGATCCAAAGACACCTTTGTTTGCGTCAGAAATAATTCCAAGTGAATGAAAAGTTACAAGTTGCTGTTCACATGACATGAACACTTGAGAAGCGTGCCTCCAAGAAGTCTTCCATGACAAAGAGATATGAAAGGCGTGCTTCAGGTGACAAAGGACAGGTTAAGGTGTACCAATCAGGTTTCAGCCAGTCTTTAGTGACAAGAAGAACCAAAATCCATGCCTAGGAAACAGGTGAAACACTGAAATGACAAGGAGAACCAAAATGAGTGCCTGGGAAACAGTTTGTAAGAGTTTAAGTGGCAAACATGGCAGATATAGACACTTGAGAAGAGAAATTACATTGTTTTAGTGACAAATACGACTGAAATGAGCACCTAGATTGTATTCAAGTGCCACAAACCACATAAAGGCATGCCAAACATGTGTAACAAGTCTTAAGTGGCAGGAACAGTTGTATAGCATGCCTGAACAGCCAAGGTTATCATTTAAGTGGCAAGGACAGAGTAAATAGGAGCCTAAGGCAGAAGTTAAGTCTTTTAAGTGACAGCAATAGTAGAAAAGTGTGCTTCAGCAGAGAGAACAGACATTTGAGTGGCATATGTGTAGAAGAAGTGCTCGTAGGTGCATATTATGAAAACTTAAGTCACAAGACAGTTAAAAGGACACACTTGGATGTGTTTTGCTCAGCATTTAAGCGACAGTGATAGATAAGAGGTGTGCCTAGAGGATAAAGGTAAGTTTTAAGTGACAAGCATGACCTAAAGGAAAGCCTGACTGGTGACTGCATCTTGAGTGACAGATGTGACATAAAGGAGCACCTAGAAGAAGAATAAGGTGAGTTTAAGTGACATGGATGACTGAATGAGGCACCTGGGTTTGTTATGACTAGCTTTGAGTGGCTCAGTCCACAAAACAAGCGTGCCATCCTCTCTTGGCATTTCATGTTACATGCAGTTTGACAGGGATCAGCATTGTGCAAGGGTTAACTTGGACATGAAGTGCAGGATTTTTGTGTCTGTTTTCATCGAAGATCAGCACTAGGGTTTCATGTGAGCTGCTTTGTGATTGGAATCCTAATGTTTCCATGCAAGTTTCAACCATTTCAGAGAAGGTATATGAGTGTATTGTGGTTGTATGACAGCTTTAGCAAGTGACAGCTTTCAGCAGTTCAAAAGAGGATCAGACAGCAGTTTTTCAACCTCATATACTGCAGATTTTAATGACAATTTCTTGTGTGTCTATTGCCGGTTTCACCAAATCTTGTCCCTAGGGTTTTGCCATACCTTTGTTCACGGGATTCAACCATGGTTTTACAACCTTGTCACTAGGAAGCAGCTCTCACTTGGCAAGATGGGTCAAGGTAGTTAGGGTTTCAGATTCTTCAGAAAATCCGCCATGCTTCAGAGTGAGGAGCTGCATCAAAATCACAGAGAAGATTCATGCATTAAACTGTTGTATTTAGCCATCGCTATTTTTGGCAGTTGCAATTTTGAAAGTTGTATTTTTGGACAGATGGTTGAAGGCCTATTTTAGGTCGCATATAGTTAGATCTTATTTATTCTTTGCTTACAATAGTTTTTGCTTTAAGCTTCTTTTTTTCCTGCTTTTCAAAGCTTTAAGCATTTGTGCTTTAAAACATTGATTTTTGGGATAAATACTTATTATCCTAAATCCCAAAAATTAGGTATTTTGTAAGCTATAAATAAGTGCTTTGGGTACATGAATTCTTAATGATAGTTGACACTACATTTATGCTGCTGAAATTATTATTCAAGATGGTTTTCTTATGTCTATGTTTGTGATTTCATTGATTAATTTCACACTGGATAATACAATTAGGCTTTGAGGTTATTCATTCAACTTGGTTGTAGCTTTGCATTCGACTTAGCTATAACAGACATAATGAGAGTATTTCAGGATGTAACCATGTAGAAGTTTTTATCATCAATGTTTTGGATCACACTCCGTGATCCATCATCAGGATGAGTAAAAGTGGAGGTATATTGCAAACCTTGTTCCTTAAAAAGATGCTAAGTTACCAATTCTGGTTCTAGTTTGAGTTCAGGTTCATCTGTTCAATTCGCAGATTCAGCCAAAAAAAATTGGGGTTGGGTTCGTTTTGGATTCATCCAGACAAAAACATATTAAAAAAATTTATCTATATATATATATATATATATATATATATATATATAACACTTCGTGTTTATTCAATCCAAATTCCCATTTCCCATTATATCCTCGAAACATCTATTATTAAATAGTAAATCATAAAAAACATGTCCTTAATTAAAAAATAAATAAATAATGAATAAAACCTTATCATCAATTTTATAAAAGTCATAGAATAAACCCTTTATTAAATTCCTATCAATTTAAATTTTAAACCTTACCAAACTTTTATAAACAATATTAAGGAGAAAAATCATCAATAGTACGTGTAAAGTTATAAACAATAAATCCTTGAAAAGAGCATGCATACAAAATAAGTTAATAGCTGAATCTATAGCTTCTCGATTTTTCAAATAAAGTACAAAGGATAAGCAAATCTAGACGAAAATTTCCAAAGTTTAGACTTGTTTTGTCCAAGCTCCAAACAAATGTTAAAATGAATTGCCAAACACAAATGACAACACACAATGGAAAAAACAAAACCAAACAAAATAAAAAAACAGACCAGGTCACTGCAGAATAGAATAAAAAGAATTAAAAAAACATTTTTTATGGGCAGGTTTGTCATGGGTTTGGTCAAGTTGCTTCGAATTTTTCCCGGGTTCGTCTGGTACAAACGCACGGTGCTGGTGCTGCCCCTTGTGCGACTCCCTAGGGGGATCAACCCAAATCCTGTATTGAGTTTGAATTGGACCTGGATCCAAGGCTCCAAGCTAACGAATTAGTAACTTAGAAAAGATGGAGAGGGAAGGAGGTGTTACGATTAAGGTGCAGTCAACCTTGTAAATCCTATGTCATATAATTACTCTAATATTGTTTGTAAATCATTAATAACAGATGAAGGTTTCACCGACAGTGGTAAATATTTTTACCATCAGGGTTTTACTGGCACAGTAATTAATTTTTACTGGCGGTCAGTAACTGATTTTTTACCGGCATGAAGTTACCATTTACCGGAAGAGAATCTTGAAGATTAAGGTTGTTTTGGACATCCAACTCCCCATGAGGTTGTTTTCGACACTTGTTATGTTGTTTTGGATGGTTATAACACTTCCACATGAAGACGGTAACCGCCTTGCAAGATTGGACAAATTAGGTGTCCATAAGGACAAATTAGTTGTCCATGTGTAAGAGGTGAGTAATGGAGTTACAACCAATATTGTTTTATGCATTAAATGCTTGGATTTATCCAAGGGAGGCGTTAGGATATGATAACCAACTTGGATGCCTCATTTAGAGGGTGAAAATGCTATATAAACAGGGGTTATGGTGCTAGAAATGTAACATGATGAGTTAGAGTGAAAACTCTGTACACAAGTACTGTTAGATTGAAGACTAGAGAGGAGATTTGGAAGTGGATGTATTGTAATCTTGCATTTGAAGATAATACATGCTTGGCCTCTCTTCTTGGTGGAGTTTTTTCCCGAAATGGTTTCTCCATGTAAACCTTGTGTTGTGAGATGATCTTCTGGAGTTTCTTGCATTCTTATGTTGTTGATTTGTGCCTCTTTGTTGCTGCTATCTTATGGTGATGTTATCTTTCTTTTATTGTTGTTTTAAGTTCATCTAAGGTGATTGTATTAAGCATGTTAAAGTAGCTGATTTAAGCATCATAAAGAAGTTGAATCTCTACATGGTAATTCCATATTAAGGCAACTTAATTTCAGATTTGTATACAACTTCAGATTTTCATATTGTAGTAGTCTAAGCCTTTTATCTCAACAATTGGTATCATATCTCGGAGATTTGATAATTAACAATTGGATTAGAGATTATTCTTTAATCCAACAAGAGGGATGGAGACCTTTGACCTAGTTGTTCAGTTCTTGGAGTCATGTGTCATTCTGTGTTGAAAAACTTACTCATTTGAAATCTTATTTGCATCAAATTGCTGGTCTTTGCTTTGGCCCATAAGAATGCACTATGATTGCATCTAGATTAGTTGCTTTCATCCATAAAATCTTAAAATCTTGCTTAGGAGATGACAGTTGTTACCAATCTCGTGCTCATACCCAATACCAAAAAACAAGCAATTAGTTATTTCATTTATGCAAAACCCCCTAAAGAAACATTGTAAAGTGTGAATAATTGTATATTTTCTCTATAGCGTAGTGTATAGGGTTAGTTTAGATCTCAAGGAGGTTCCCCTTATAATTTGAAGAGAGGTTTTACCTCATTTACTGTTCCAATTTGAATTATCTCAAAAAAGACAAATTAAAACACTAACAAGAGACAGTCACGTTTTCAACCGAGTGGCAAATTCAAGCGTGAAGGGTGACTGGAGTGATTTTGCCAAAAGTTTAAAGGTTTTACCTCATTTACTGTTCCAATTTGAAATATCTCAAAAAAGACAAATTAAAACACTAACAAGAGACAATCACGTTTTCAACCAAGTGGCAAATTCAAGCGTGAAGGGCGACTGGAGTGATTTTGCCAAAAGTTTAAGTGGCAGGGACTCATGGAAAGCACTCCAAACAAGTTTCAACCCAAATTCAAGTGGCAACATCCATTTGAAGCGCTCTTGATTAGTTATAACCAAGTTTAACTAACGAAGGCAGGCTTGGAGAGCTACTAGAAGTTGTTTGCAAGACTTCAATTGCCAAAAGCGATACCAAAGGGCACCTGGAGTGGTTATGACAGGTCTCGGCTGGTGGAGATCCCTCAACAGCACTACTAACCTATTTTGAACATAAAGCAGTAATAAAACACTAAAGGCAAGAGCGTCATATTTGTGTGCATCTATTCAAGTCAGCTTGTCATCACTTTTCAACAAGTTTTTTCAGTGTTTATCAACCTTTTTCAAATGCGCCTTGAGGGTTTCAAAAGTGTATTTTCAAGCATGTCAAACCCTAGAACAATATATCATAGTTTGAAGATTTGAATAAAGCAAATAGGTTTTTAGGGTGAATACATCAGTAGGAGGGGTGATTTTTCACAAATTCATGGTTTGGCAATTAAGGTTTCAAGTTTCTTCAAAAAAGCCGCCATGTCTTAGAACTAAAATTGTTATTTTAGCCACTGCTATTTTTAGCAATTGTTTTTTTCCGAAGAATCACAAAAGAGTTGTTCATGTATCAAGTTGTTATTTTTAGTAATTACTATTTCTAGCTATTGCTTTTTCAGAGATTCTATTTTTGAACAAAATAGTTGAGGGCCTATGTTCAGGGAGTTTATTCAACTTTTATTTCAGCTTTGTTTAGGGTAACTTTATATTTTAAAATGCTTTATTTCCTACTTTTTCGGTAGCTTTAAGCGTTTTGCTTTAAAGACATTGATTTTTAGGATAAATCCTAAATCCAGTGTTCCACGAGGACGTGTCCCCCCCCCAAAAAAAGCAGGAGTTTCCAAGACAGGTCATCCCTGGGATGTGGGGACGCCAAGGAGATGTTTCCCCGCCGTACCGCCACCGCCACCACGATCTCCAAGACATTTCCCTATTAGAAGGGACGTTTCTGGGACATCCCCACAAATGGGGACTTCTAGAGGACTCTGGAACGTCCTCGAGACGTCCAAGGGAATCCCAGCCGTCCCTTGACCCTAACAAGAACGCACAAGTGTCCCCCGCAAAAACACCCTCAAAAAGTGCCCTTTTTTAAATAAAAAAATGTGATTCTAGCCCGTATCCCTAACCCTAATGTTTAATGGGCCTCACCCCCACCCCCAATGCCACCAAGAACTCACAAAACCTATAAAAAGACATTTCAACCTCATTCCAAATCACAAAAGAAGTTCATTGAGTGAAGTCGAAATTTGCAAGTGGAGGCAGCAAGCCAAGAGTGAGAAGATTACAAGAGTGAGAGCATTAAGAGAGGGAAAGTGAGATCAACAAGAGGACTTAGAAGAGTGAAAGCATTTGCTAGATTCAACGCATCATTCGAGCCACATGGTAGGCATTTCTGATTTGTTAATTTTTAAATTTTCATTTCATTCTTAAATCTTAATTCTTAATAAGTTAATTTTAAAATGTATTTTGGTTTATAGCTTTGTTTTCAATTTCAAAGTTAGAAGTCAAATTAGGATTTCATCTTGTGTATCCTATATACGTCTACACTTTGTGCGACCTGAAGTAAGGACAACAAAGTGAAATCCTTGTTTGACCATTTAAGTATTTAACTTTACAATTGTCAATTTATGACAGCAATATTTAGGTTTTTTAATTTATGTTTTTAATTGTTTTTAAAGTTATTTTTGTAAACTAATGCATAAATATTTGATTAAATTTAAAAATTCATCAAAAAATTTAAAAGTCAAATTAGGATTTTAACTTTTGTGTATCCTCTACTTTTGCACTTTGTGCGACCTGAAGTAAGAAAAACAAAAGTGAAATCCTTGTTTGGCAAAGGTTAAGAACAAGGATTCCTATTTGTGCATCCTTTACTTCTGTGCTTTGAGCATCCTAAAGTGAGAAAAAGAAAAAGGAAATCCTTGTGTCTTAATCCCTTGAATTATGCATGGTTTGAATTTTAATTTTTAAATTATAAACTTATAAATGTTATTATCATTTCTTGCAATGTCACTATGAGTACGAGTTCTCACAGCATGAGTGAGGGTGAGGGTGAGCCTCAAGAGGTTGAAGTTGAAATTGAAACTGAATTTGATTATGCACCTGATGATCAAAGTACAGAAGTAAAGAGGGGTGAAACAACTAGTTATATTGGGAGTGCAAATTTTAGCTGCCATTCCAAAATGCTGCAAAAATATGCTAAGGGTCCCTTCGATCAGAAGTCCACTTTAAGACAATTTGCAACTAAGTTACATGCAAAGCCTAGGACATCTGGGGGCACTAGGTTGTGGAAGTGCCACTTTTGTAAACTTACATTTCAAGGCAGCATTACCAAAGTTAATACCCACCTCCTTCATATCCAAGGCAAATGTGTAGATGTATGTGCGAAGTTGGCAAAAAACCTCAAATATAGGGCTGAGATAAGTAAATTATGGGGTGCTCGTGAAGAAAATGCACCTACATCTTCTAATTTGCCACAAGCACATAGTCAAATTCCATCTAGTTCAGGGGCAGCAGAGCCTAATGGGAAATGTAGGTGACTAGTGATGCTTCAAACCTGTTGGAAAAGTTATTCAATGTGCAAGTAAAGGATGAGGCAAATGATACCATTGGCAAATTCTTCTTTGCCAATGGCATTCCATTCCATGTGGCTCTCTCTAAGTGTTCCACGGGGACACGTCCCCCCAAAAAAAATGGAGATTCTGAGACGGGGACATCCCTAGGACATGGGGACGCCAAGGAGACGTCCCCTACCACACTGCCACTGCCGCCCGAGTATCCAAGACGCCCTCAGGACATTTCCTTCGAAGAGGAGATGTTACCGAGGCATCTCCGCAAAACAGAGATGTTTAGGGGACTCGATGCCCAGGCATCCCTCGGCCCCTACAGGAAACCTACAGGCGTCCCCTACAGCAAAAAGGTAAAAAAGTGAGTTCTTTTTTTAAATAAAGAAGGGATTTTGATATTAGCGCCCATAGCCCTAACCATAATTGCTAATGGGCCCCACCCCTACCCCCAAGGGCTCCCAAATACTTATAAAAAGACATATCACTCTCATTCCAAATCACACAAAAATTTCATTGAGTGAAGTAAAAAGCTGGAAGTAGAGGCAGCAAGCTCAAAGGGAGAAGATTACAAGAGTGAGAAAGCATTAGGAGAGGGAAAGTGAGATCAAGAAAAGGACATAGAAGCCAAGAACAATGAAAGCATTTCCTATATTCAAATTTCAACTCATCATTCGAGCCACAAGTTAGGCATAATGCATTTGAATTTCTTATTTTCATTTCTTGATTTATTATAATTATTTGTGATTCATTTTTTAATTTTTAGATTTTCAATGTTCAATTTATTCTTAGTTTTTAAATCTTCATTCTTAATAAATTATTTGAAATGCTGAAATTTCAAATTTATTTTGGTTTGTAGGTTGTAGCTTTGTTTTTAATTTCAAAATTAGAAGTCAAATTAGGATTTCGTCTTGTGTATCCTCTGCTTATGCGCTTCCTGCAACCTGAAGTAAGAAAAACATAGTGAAATCCTTGTTTGACTAAGTATTTACAATTGTCAATTTATGACAGCAACATTTAGGTTTTCTAATCATTTCTAAAATTATAAATATTTGATTAAATTTTAAAATCAATCATAAAATTTGAAAATCAAATTAGGATTTTAACTTTGGTGTCTCCTCTACTTCTGCACTTTGTGCGACCTGAAGTAAGAAAAACAAAAGTAAAATCCTTGTTTGACAAAGGTTAAGAACAAGGATTCCTATTTGTGTATCCTCTACTTCTACGCTCCGTGTGACCTAAAGTAAGAAAAACAAAAAGAAAATCCTTGTGTCTTAATCCCATGCATTATGCATGGTTTGAATTTTAATTTTCAAATTACAAACTTATAAATTTTATTATCATTTCTTGCAATGTCACTATGAGTTCTCACAACATGAGTGAGGATGAGTGTCAACCTCAAGGGGTTGAAGTTGAAATTGAAAGTGAAACTGAATCTGATTATGCACTTGATGATCCTAGTACAAAAGCAAAGAGGTGTGAAACTCAAACAACTAGTTCTATTGGGAGTGCAAATTATAGTTGCCCTTCTGAAATCTTGCAAAAATATGCTAAGGGTCCCTTCGATCCGAAGTCCCCTTTAAAACAATTTGCAACTAAGTTACCAACAAAGCCTGGAACATCTAGGGGCATTAGGTTGTGGTAGTGTAACTTATTTAAACTTGAATGGTATGGCAGCATCACTAGAGTGAATGCCCACCTCCTTCATATCCGAGGCAAAGGTGTAGATGTATGTGCGAAGTTGGGGAAAAATCTAAGATGTAGGGCTGAAATAAATAGACTATGGGGTGCTAGTGAAGAAAACGCACCTACATCCGCTACTTTGCCACCAAGAGGGAGGGATCTTCAGAGTTCTACTTCTACTTTTGCAGAGGCCACAGACACATAGTCAAATTCCATCTAGTTTGGGGCCAGCAAAGCCTAAGTGGAAATGTAAGGTGACTAGTGATGTTCCAAACCTGCTGTTAGAATTATTCAATGTGCAAGCAAAGGATGAGGCAAATGATGCCATTGGCAAATTCTTCTTTGCCAATGGCATTCCATTCCATGTGGCTCGCTCTCCTTATTATAAGGAGGCTATAGCAAAGGCAATAAAGACGGGACCATCATATGTGCCACCAGGGGAGACTAAATTGAGGACAGCCTAGGATAAGAACTATTCTAAGATTAATATTTTAATGGAGCAAATGAAGGATACTTGGGTCACAAGTGGATGCAGCATAGCCATGGATGGGTGGACGGACATTACGCATCGTCCACTCATCAATATCATGGTTACATGTACAGAGAGTCCTTATTTCCTTAGGGTTGTTGATTGTTCAGGGCAACGCAAGGATGCTGATTTTCCGTTCGAGATCCTCAAAGATGCTATAGAGGAGGTTGGGCCATAGAATGTGGTGAAACTAGTGACAAATGCGGCCTATGTGTGCAAAGCTACAGGGAAGTTAATTGAGGAAGCCTATAGACATATTTGGTGGACTCCTTGTTGTGTGCATGCCATGAATAATGCACTCAATGACATGGGAAAAATCAGCTGGATCAAAACAATTGTTAGTGATGCTAGAGATGTGCAAATGTTTATCTACAACCACCACACTTCACATGCACTCTTCAGGACCTTCTCCAAGAAGGAATTCTTGAAACCTGTTGTGACTAGGTATGCATCAAACTTCATTCTCTTGGATGGGATGCTTGAGTTGCAAGAGGCATTGCAACTAATGGTTATCATAGCAAACTGGAATTGGTGGCTTGAGTCGAAAACAGAGCAGGGTAAGAGGTTGAAGGAGGTGGTGAAGAGTGATGTTTTTTGGGCTGATGCCAAAAATATTGTCTCCATCATTACTCCAATCTTCAGAGTGATTAGATATGGGGATGCTAATGCACCAACCCTTGGAGAGGTGTATGAATGCATTGATACTATGCTTGACTAAATGAAGGTTGTTCTACGACAGAAAAACCCCACATTGCGATTCTACACCAAGCATATTCAGCCAATCATTCATCAAAGATGGCAGAAGCTCAACACTCCCTTGCACATGGTTGCCCATGCATTGAACCCGAAGTGGTATGTCCAAAGGCCTGGCAGAGTTACAACTATACAGAATGTTGAGGTGAAAGCAGGGTTCATGAACATCATTCAAAAAATGTATGATTTTGTAGATGTCAACATCATTCAACTGAGTGGACAAAATTTACCTCTAAGGGGATATTCAAAGGAGGCCAAGATAGGGGAGACTATTGCACAAGAGGACCCAATTTTGTGGTGGACTATGCATGGGCCTACTTCTATGACTACCGATCTAGCCATTCGTTTGTTGTCCCAAGTTTCTAGTTCTTCTGCTACTAAGAGAAACTGGTCTACTTATAACTTCCTCCAGTCCGTTAAGAGGAACAGACTTACCTATAGGAGACAGAGAAGCTTGTGACTATACATAGTGCCTTGAATCTCATTGATCGTAACACACTTACATACAAAGAGAGTCCAACAGCTAGATGGGATGTAGAGCCAGAGAAGCCAACACAAGTTGATGATGATGCTACACAAACAGGGCTGGTTAGTATCGGTTTGGAGGAGTTTGAGCAGGTGAAGCCTACCAATTCTAGTGATGAGGAGCTTGGCAAGAACTTTGGGGATGATCAAAGGCATCAAGCCGTTAGCCATTGACTCACAATCATTTGTATTTTGTTTTTGAACATTGTAATCATGAATCATCATTATGAAATTTTAAAAATTCGACATGTCACATTTTCATTGTTAATGTTCAATGCAATCATTACAATGTGTTTAAACTTTATTGTTTAGTAGTTATTAGTTTACTTAATATGCGAAAGTTTCATTTGTAATTCTTATGCTTATTCCTTATACATCTTTTTATAACTAATTTTTCAAGTACTATATGTATTTGCGCCACCCCCTCGCCGCCCCCTGCCACTGTCCCCCTGCCATCCCCAAACTTAGGCCCTTGGCCCCCCCGTCCCCAAAACCCGTCCCCCCATCAAGAAACTCCATGGAACTATGCTCTTGTTCCTTATTATAAGGAGGTTGTGGCAAAGATACTAAGGGCGGTGTTGTGACCAAATCACACATTGCCCCATTGCAAATGGGGACCCCCTTTTTTTCAAGCTCTGATGCTTTGCTTTAGTCTTGGATGATATTTTAGATTTATTTTATGATGAAGTTAGTAGTGTTTGAGTCCTATAGTCCCCTGATGACCTGATCCTGATGTTCTGAGATCCTGAAAATGACTAAGTCTGATATCCTGAAAATCCTGAAAATTGGCTAAGTCTATAATCTGGTGGATCTTCAAAAATCTAGAATCTGCATGTTAAATCCGATGGATCCAAGACCTATCTCAAACATCCTGAAAGGTATATTGAAAAATATTTAAAGTATAAGTTTAATCTCTAAACTTAAACTTAAATATATTTTTCAATATACCTTACCCTAGGGACTTGCATTTCCTACGTGTAAATTTACTCCAGGAAGTTAGGCGCGCTTTCCCACCTCTGCAAACTCAAATTAGCGCCTAAGATTGAGATTCAAATCAACGCCTAAGGAAGAAACTCAAATGAGCGCCTTGATATGGAATGAAGATATTGTGAAGTGAATGAGTTTAGGTGCCTTAAGGGAGGTAATCCATCTTGATCTAGCATATCAAATTGAGTATCTAAGACTCTAGGCGCTACTTCCTGTTGAAACAACCTCATGCATGCGCCTAAGAGAGAGATCAACCTGGATCTACAACTGTTGAGGTTTCTTGGTCTTGATGAAGTCTTTTGAGAACAATTGCAATGATTAAGGAGCACATGAGCTAAGGAGGTTTGGGCGCCAATTCAAATTCAAATGATCCTCCATATGCGCCTAAGAGGTAGAAGACAAAGCCCTTGAAGTTTTGAAATCACCTTGGAGTAAGAAAGTCTTCAAACAACATACCTTGATTGGATATCATCACAATACATAAGTAAATCACCTAAGACTCTAGGCGCATGTTTACATCTGAATAGTTACCTTTGTGCGCCTAACTTAGGAGGACATTGTTCATTGCCAATTAGGTGAGCGCCTTGATAAAGAACATCAAATTAGATATCAAGAGAATGGCACCTAAGATAGAAAGTTTTCTAAAAAACTTCTAAGCATGAGGGTAGAGTCATTGAAGGATGAATAACAAGCAAGAAGACAGCTAGGCGCCATTTTCAACTATTTTCACCTCAAATCAGCTCCTTGATGACGCTTAGAATTGAAGTCTCAAATAATATGCTTAGACCTTAGGCGCAGATTTACTCCTTCACATACTAAGGTGGGCGCCTAGGTAAGAACATCTGAACATTATCGTTGTTAATAATAGGCATGATGGTATGGAGTCTAAATGGCATCAAGCGAGCTTGGGCGCACTTCATCACTGGAATAATCATCAATATGCGCCTAGAGGGAAGAGGAGTCTTTTGGAGTCTTTGAGAATGATTGGGGTCATTTGAATGACAAGCAACTAAGTTAGTGTTGTCTAGGCGCAGATTTCAACTTTTAAAACCTCAAGTTCGCGCCTAGTTCAAAGAGCAACTTTTATTGTGTTAAGGCGCTGATTTCCATTAGCATAATCATCACTATGTGCCTAGAATAGCATCAATCATTAACACTTGCATGAGCACCTTAGAGGTAGGGCGCACTTTCTTGTTCATGCCATCCAATTTTGGCGCCTTAAGAGAGGAGGGCAAGAACATTGAAATCTAGCATTTGAATGATAAGAGGAAGCTTTAGAGAGTTTAAAAGAATGGATGAGGGCGTTAAAAGTCAAGAAAATAGCTAAGGCTAGGTGCATATCTTCACTCATGTAACCAATTTCAGCGCCTATTCCTTCCACTTCAAAACAGCACCTTGATAAGGAACATCTGATTTGACACAAGTTTTGCGTTTAAGATAAGGAGAATATGAGTTTATGTTAAGGCGCTGATAAAACCTCCGAGTAGTGCCTTGATGAATAGAAGTCTTCAAGAGATTTAGGCGCTGATTTCATATCAGATTTAACACAAGGCACGCATGGGGTCTCGAAGGCTTTGGGAGCTTTGAAAATGTTTAAAATCAGTGATAAAAAGCCTCCAAGGCTAGGCACATTCCATGCCTTCAATCGCTCAATTTTGGCGCCTAAATTGTAGAGAGTTTGCTTTAAATTTTTGAAATTTTAAAAAATGTATTAAATGCTCAATTTGGCCAACCTGCCTATTAAGTGAGGCGAATTGCCTGTATAAACCCAAGCGCCCTTGTCATTTTAACATCATTCATTGCAATTTCATTCTAAGAGCAATTTTTGGAAGAAGGAGGCAGCAATTTTCACAGCAGATCTGCATTTTCAAAAGTCTGATTTTTATCATTTAGGGCTGGTATTCCATTGTTTCCTACAGAAATCTGCATTAGATTATTTTAAAATTGATTAAGAGGTATGTTGTAATTGCCCTAACTCCATAAATTTGCCTTCTTACTTATCTAATTTTCAGATTTCCATATCTTTGCCATTCAAAAATCAGTTTTATAAAGGCAATTTTATCATTTGGTGTTATCTTGTAGGAAGTGGGGATGAGCATGAGCACCTAGTACCCAAAGGGCATTTTATCAAGCAAGTTGAAAGAGAGCATGGACAAAGCTAAGGAGTCATTCAAGGAGCCAAACACTTGGAATCACCAATAAGCGAGGAATGAAGCTAGAAGGTCATTACTAAGGAAGAGACATCTTGTTGCTGCTCCAAGAGGTTACATCAAGTTCAGCACTTCATCATCTACATCATCGAAGACATTCATCACTTCAAGTTCTCTCAATCTTCAAGTCTCCGAGAGAAGTCTCCTACTTCGAGTCATGAAGCATCATCATCTACACTACTCTACAAAGAGAAGACATACATCCTGCAAGAAGGAATATCCTAGAATTAGTCAAATGAAGCAACATGTATTATACATATCCAACTTACAAAGAAGATCAATAATACATTGAACAAGGAGTAAACTTCCCCACATTGAAGTTCATTCAAGCAATCACAATCGAAGACATCACACAGATGATACAATTTGGGAATATGCCCACAGAGCAAAGTGAATAAACAGTTGAAATCCACAAGTTTGCTAAGGTGGCACCTACGTGGCATATACACATCATCAACCAATCACAATTTGCCACATCATTCAACAAGCAAGGAGCTAAAGAGGACGCCTATGTGGAAGATGCTCTAAAAGATTCTATTTCATCCTTATCTTCTTGGAAAGCGTGCCTTCATTGCCTCTCTTATGTATTAAAAATAGAAAGTTGTTGTAACTACCTGCTGAGATGGCATGACCTGGTCCCTTGGCTACTTGAATTGATCTGAGCCCTTCATTGTAATTCTGGACTATTATATAAAGGCCTTGTTGCCTCATCTGTAAGATATAGCTAGTGCAGTAGCGTAAAGTAGAGTAGAGTAGAAGAGACTCGAAATTCTCTGAGAGTACTTGAAGTTGTTGTAAATATTTCTCAGGATTAATGAAAAGAAATTGGAACTTGCTTGTGTTAAGTGTTGTCTTGTGGAATGACATGGTTTCTTGTATCTTGAATTGAATGGAGAGATGTTTCTAAGTAGATTAGCAATTCATTGATGTGATGTATGTTTGTATTGGATATTTGATCAACTCATAGCTCATGCTTTTAATATTCATCGCTGGTGAATTGTTGTGTAAAGCTAGTCTGAGCTTCATTTGCTTGAGTTCGATTGTGGATGCTTGTTTGAGCTGCGTCGTCTAATGGGTGCTTATATGAGCTTTCATGATTTGAAAACCTTTCGCTATCCTTAGGAGATTGCACCAACTCCATGTAGTTGTAGGCATCCTTGGCGAAGTGGAGTTAGGTTGATTAAGGAGTTTGTCTGTCCATGCATCGTCATTGCTTCATTGACCTTAGATTAGTTTCTCTGAACCCTTATCCTTTTTTCCTTTTTTTTTACATAGCACATGCATCATCCACACTAAAAGGAGGAATAAGTTGAACGAAGTAAGAAGAGTCCACGTAAGTCCCTTTGTGATTACCAGCAAAATCACATCAATTCACTGAGTTTATCCATCGTAAATCATAAGTAAGGAACCTTGAAGTTACTTCATTGGATCACATAGCTTAGCCTTTGAAGAACTTTATTGAAGAGAGAGTGGGATACTTAGTGTTTTACTCTATTGTTGTGTTGTCTAAAAACAATCATCAACAGGTAGGACCATCATATCTGCCACCAAGGGAGACTAAATTGAGGACAACAATCTTGGCTAAGAACTATTCCAAGATTAATATTTTAATGGAGAAAATGAAGGATACTTAGGTCACAAGTGGATGCAACATAGTCATGAATGGGTGGACGGACATTAAGCTTCATCCACTCATCAATATCATGGTTACATGTATAGAGGGCCCTTATTTCCTTAGGGTTGTTGATTGTTCATGGCATCGCAAGGATGCTGATTTTCAATTCCAAATCCTTAAAGATGCTATAGAGGAGGTTGGGCCACAGAATGTGGTGCAACTAGTGACAAATGCGGCCCATGTGTGCAAAGTTGTAGGGAAGTTATTTAAAGTAGCCTATGAACATATTTGGTGGACTCCTTGTTGTGTGCATGTCATGAAAAATGCACTCAAGGACATGGGAAAAATCAGTTGGATCCAAGCAGTTGTTAGTGATACTAGAGATGTGCAAATATTTATCTGCAACCACCACACTTCACATGCACTCTTTTAGGACCTTCTCCAAGAAGGAATTCTTGAACCCTATAGAGACTAGATGTGCATCATACTTCATTCTCTTGGACAAGATGCTTGAGTTGCAAGAGGCATTTCAACTAATGGTTATGACAGCAGAATGGAATCGGTGGCCTAAGTCTAAGACAGAGCAAGGAAATAGGGTTAAGGAGGTGGTGAAGAGTGATATTTTTTGGGCTAATGCAAAATATATTGTCGCCATCATTACTCCAATCTACAGAGTGATCAGATATGGGGATCCTAATGCACCTACCCTTGGAGAGGTGTATGAGTGTATTGATACTATGCTTGACCAAATGAAAGTTGTTGTACGACAGAAAGACCACACATTGCAATTCTACAACAAACATATTCAGCCAATCATTCATCACAGATGGGAGAAGCTCAACATTCCCTTGCACATGGTTGCCTATGCATTGAACCTGAAGTGTTACATGCAAAGGCTTGGAAAAATTACACCAATACAAGATGTTGAGGTGGTGAGTTGTCGATCCTAGTACGAGAACGGGTTCGGGTTCAAGTACGCTAGTACTACAATTTTCTTTTGCCTGGGCACGACTATATATATATATATATATTATTTATATATAAAAATATATATATATTTATTTATTATTTTATAATTTATAATATTATATATATAATTATAATATATTAATATATATTCAAAGTAACTATAATTTATATAGTTACATTGAATATATAAATTATAAATTATAGTTTTATTAATATATTGAATATACAAAGGGGTTGACCCCGCAGTGCAACGGTTAAGTTGCAAAGGCAATAGATGCACTGCCATAGGTTCGAATCCGACGAAGTACTGTGGGGCTGGCGGACGAAGCAAGGATTTGTGTTGGTTGCGGCGGTGGCGATCTGAGTGTGGTTACGATAGTGGAAGCCGTAACGGGGAGGATATGGTGGCTATAGTGGTGGCAGTAACGGCAATTCTCGTTTTAGAGTGTCATGTCCCGATATTAAGACATCGTTTAAATTAAAGATTTAAACATCATGTTAAAGGATGATGGAGTTGCTTTTATAAATTTGAATGATATAAATCAATATATATATATATATATATATATATATATATATATATATTATTAATATAGATAATATTAAAAATATTACTATACGAATATTTTAATATAATATACTTATTATTTTTAAAATAAACAAATATATATATGAAGCAATTACAAATTATATATATTATCATAATATTTAAACTTAAAAGCAATTATTATGATAATATATAAAGAGATATCAATATAAATATAATAGTAATATGAATTATAATAATTATAATATAATGATAAATGAAATATAATAATATTTATATGATAATATAACTTATAAAGCTTGTCTTATAAGACAAGCGAACCATATTAAAGCTGTTATTTGCTGTAATAAGAAACAGCGAATTCCTAAACAAATTATGAGCTTATAAGACAAATATAAATAGCGGTTCAAATTATGGCAAGGGTGCGATGACTAGGGAGACAATGATCATAAATCAAAAGTAAAGGATAACAATTATTAATTAAACCAGCCAGCGATTAGCTAAAGACAAGGTTGAATCCCATCGAAGAGTCATGACCAATGGATAGCCAATGTATAAGTATGAATCGAACAATCATTTATGCAAACGGAACAGTGAACAATTACATTGGCATATTGTATATAGAACAAGATCTTCCTAACAGCAAACAATACATCATATATTCACATCAAATAATCACATATGATTACATTGCAGAACACAATACAACGAATCTAAATATAAATATAGTAAAAGACATTCCAATAATAAATCGGAGGAGGCAGCATTGAGCATTGATAATTCATATTACATTCGAAGGAAGAAAAACAAACCTGCATAGGGAATACGATAGAGCAGTGATAAGAAACTCTGGGTTCTGAAGACATCCATCCAAATAGTAGATACTATTATTAATTCATCATTGCCAGACTGCCATACATCTTCTATCACAGGTAAGCACTCTATGTTATTTAATCCTGATGGTGGCCGTACGACACAGGTATGCCGAATTCATATACATGTTTCATCATTGATAGTAAATAGTATGCTGGTAGTCATATGCAGTTATTCATGTTAATGTATTTATAGTGATTATAACAGTTCTTGATAATCATATGGTAACTCTCATAAGTGTATCGATTCTGATTTATGACAGTCATCATATGCTTATACTCAAAATGCCTCTGTCAAGATACTATTGATTTGTGCACAGCCATGCTTAGTAAGGCAGTGTCTACATCCCATTATCCATGATGATATAATCATCATGAATAATGTCATGTAGACAATCATATAGAGGAATCATTTGTAATGTATTTATTGTGCAATATTTCAAGTGAATTATCTTGTAGACAAACATATAGAGGAATCATTTGTAATGAATTATCTTGTGGGCAATCATATACCATGATATGTGATTTACTAACCTCCTATGAGAGATGGAAGGAAATTACCAAAAGGCCACATAGGTAGTATTGACACCTTTGTCACATGAGGTATAAGGTACCCATGATGCAAAGGATGATCATCACATAGAGGCCTTATCACATGAGGTATAAGGTACCCATAGTGTAAGGATAGTGATATATAGGCCTTGGTTACTTGATGTAAGGCACCATAAGAGTACCAAGGAGTCTCATAGAGGCCTTGACTCTAAGGTATTAAGGATACCCTATTGAGTCTAAGGATAGAGACCATAGAGCCCCATAGTGGATAACGGTAACTATCCTCCAATCTCCCACAAGCTGTTAGTAAATAACATATAGACCAATAGATTATAACTTGTGTTGATGAATATCCTAGATCATGAGAAATAACATATGAAATGTTAATGATATGCAAGGCATATTAATGTTAATCATGAAAATAACATATGAAATGTTAATGATATGCAAGGCATATTAATGTTGATCATGAAAGCAGCATATGAAATGCAAAGCACATGCATGATGATCATAAGACTAACTTGTGAAATACAAAGAGCATTAAAAGCAATAATGAGATTAGCAAGGATGATATGCATTAAAAATAACTATGAATTCATAATAGTGATATGCATAGCAAAATGATCATAGTAACTTGCATAGTAATGTATATTGATAAAAATCAGTTTGAACTAAATGATAAGGCAAAGTTGAATTTTATATATTGGCTTTAAATGAAAAATGTACTAATGTTCCTTTGTTGCAAGTTGAAATTTTGGACAAGGGAAACAGGAATTCTGATTTGTGATAAGGGGGCATTACACGGAGGAGGTAGTGTCTCAGATGATGGTAGTTGGAGAAATTATCGGCGACGGAGCTGCAATGGGAAAAAAGGCTGCAATAAGCTCGGTGGTGGGTGTTAAAGCCAATGGCAGGTGGTAGAGGTGCAAGGGTGCAGGTAGATTCGAAGAAGCAGAGGAGAGGAAGAACGGAGGAGAGGTGGGAGGTTAGGAAGAGAAGAAGAAAAAGGAGTAGGAGGAGATTTGGAGAGAATCCTAGGGATGAGGTCCCCCAAATGTGGCCTGATTGGTTCATAGCTCCAGTCAAAAGCGTTTACCAAGCAAAAAATATATATATTGAATATATAAATTATAAATTATACTTATATATAAAATTATAAATAATAATTATATATGATATAATTATAATTTATAATTTTATATATAACTATAATTTATAATTTTATAGATACTAAAAACTATAAAACAGTAATCCTCATAATTGTCAATAAACAAAATATTTAAAAACTTCATAATTCGCAAAAAAAAAAAATCATAATTCAATGATTTGTCAAATTACAATACAAAATGAAAATTACAATAATTCACAACCTGTTGAAATGTATAACTTCAAGCAAAATAAGCTGCAAGAAATCCCCAGGGCGACAATTGTATTAAAAAAACACACAAAATGGACACCGCCATTTGAAATGAACATGGTGTGTCCCCTTAACCAAGGCAGATTAAGGTTAATTTTATACATCAACCTTCAACCGCAATAATAATTCTCACGCAGAAACAACGACGACTGATGGCAAAATGAGCTTTCAACACTAAACTCACATTTTTTCCATTGACTTTCACTCGGATCCTCCCAAGTCCGGCCCGAGCGAACCCCAAGGCGTCCCATTCCCGTACCTGGGCCTGTACCGAACCCATACGAGCATAGAGGGCAATACTACAAAACCCGGTAACTTAGTTGAGGTGAAGGCAAAGTTCATGAAGGCTATTCAAAAGATGTATGAGTCGCCAACATCAACGTATTGAGTGGACAAAATTTTCCACTCTTAGGGGATATTCGGTAGAGGCCAAGATAGATAGGGAGACTATGGCACAGGAGGACCCAATTTTGTAGTGGACTATGTGTGGGCCTACTTCTTTGACTACCACTCTAGCCATTCGTTTGTTGTCCCAAGTATCTAGTTCTTCTGTTGTTGAGAGGAACTGCTCCACTTATAGCTTCATCCACTCCATTAAGAGGAACAAACTTACCTCTAGGAGGGTAGAGAAGCTTGTGGTTGTACATTGTGCCTTGTGTCTCATTGACCGCAACACACTTACGTACAAGGAGAGTCCAACAACCTGACAGGATGTAGAGCCAGAGGAGCCAGCACAAGTTGATAATGATGCTACACAGACAAGGCTGGTTGGTATTGGTTTGGAGACACTTGAGCTTGTGGAGTCCAGTAGTTCTAGTGATGAGGAGTTTGGCGAGAACTTTGGGGATGATTAGAGACACCAGGTCATTAGTCATTGATTCATTTGTATTTTGAACATTGTAATCATCATTATGAAATTTTGAATATAATTATAATATAAATTCAATATTTTTGTTGTTAATATTCAATGCAATCATTGCAATGTGTTTATTGTTTAGTAGTTTACTTAGTATGCCAAAGTTTCATTTGTAATTCTTATACTTATTCCTTATACATCTTTTTATAGCTAATTTTTCAAGTACTATATGTATTTGCACTGCCCCCCGACAACCCCCCCTGCCCCGCCATCCCCAAACTTAGGGCCTTGGTCACCCCGTCCCTGAAACCCGTCCCCCGTCAAGATACTCCGTGGAACTATGCCTAAATCCCAAAAATTGAGTTTTTGTAACCTTATAATAAGTTCTTAGAGCATAGAATTTCTTAATGATAGTTGATGATATGCTTATGTTGTGAAAGTTATTGTTCAATTTGGTTTTCTTGTGTCTTCCCTTACCATATTTATAATTTCATTAATTGAATTGAAAATGGATAATAGCATTAGGCTTTGAATTGAAGTTATTTGTCTACCTAAGTTGTAGCTTTGTATGCCATGTAGAATTTCAATTCTTGGGATTGTATGTTGTCTATATGTTAAATTAATTATTACTTCAAAATCTTGTTATGCATCAACTTGTTGGTTTTTGCTTTTAGCCAATGAGAAGTTGTTGTTGCATTTAGAATTAGCCGCTTTAATTCTTAAAATCCATAAAATCTCACTTGTGAGACAAGAGTTCTTACCAATCTTGTGCTTGTACTCAAGGCAAAAAGATAGGGCAGAAGTTATTTTGTTTATTTCACTATTGCAAAACCCCCAGAAGATATTGTGCTTAGTAATCAAGTAGGCGGTGTTTTTTGCAACATGTCAAATTATTTGATGTTTTATCAAGATTCAACTTAGTGTTAATGATTGTTTATTTGATAGTTCGCAAACTCAGACTCGGCAAACCAAAAACTTCCTACTCAACAAAAACTCGACTACTTAAAAAAATACTTAAATTTTTGAAAAATAATCAATTTTATTCAAAATACAGCTACAAAATGTATCAAATGAATTTTGGTGGGGGTCGACGGGCAATGCCTCTAACACATTGTAAAGGGCGGGGTTGAGGGGCGGGGTTGAGGGGCGGAGCCCCTGCCACCAAGCCCAAATGAAAACCTTCAAAACCATACAGACCTTCATGGTACACACCACTTTCATAATTTTAAAAAGGCTAAAAAACATGTTTTTAAAGTGTATGCTACGTTTTTGGCGCATTTTTCCACATTGGGTTAGTTATTCTGTGTCTAGCGAGTTTTTTCGCATAGACTCGCTAAGTTTCAACGAGTACTTGGCGGATTTGTAGACTAACTCACCAAAAAATCGGCCAACATGGATGGTGAGTTTTTCTTGGGAGTACTCGTTTCGAAAAACAACTATGAGTACTCGGCGACTCGCCAAGTATTCGATGAGTTTTCCAACTATGGTTTATTTTGTCTATAACTTAGTGTCTAGGGTTAGTTTAGTCTCTCAGAGAGCTTCTCCCTATAATCTAAAGAGAGGTGTTACCTCACACTATTATGTTTTGTGTTGTCTTGAAAAGGACAAATTAAAACACTAACAATATTATAAGTTAACATGTGATCTACGGGTAAGTCTGGCAGGAGTTTACCACTGCTAACCTATCATGTCCCATGAAATGGCATGCATTCAAACTTACAAGATTGTCAGTCGACTCCCCTTGTTATATGTAAATTAACATTACCTTAGTATTTATCTTTGAGCTGACCACATTTCTATATTGGATGAACACCTTCTATATTCCAAGTCACATATAAATAAAGTTAAGATCACCCAAAGTGATAATGCTAATATGTCTCGTAAGACAACAAGGAGCGCCTATGTTTAAGAAAAACAAATATATTGAAGACAAGAATGATATTTATACATAAGCGGTTGCTAAGGAATGAGATCCAACGATTCTTGTAATATGCAGGAGATAGATCAACGATTTGAGTAAGACAAAGTCTTATTTAAAATATCGCATATGATTATAGACTATATAAGATTCATTAAGAAAAGAAGGAAAGGTGCAATTCATATAGTTAAACAAATTAATATCAAAAAGCAGCCATTTGTTAAAAGGTGCGATTAAGCGATTGATAGAAGTCAGCGATCAGACAAAGAGAAGAGACAGCAATTAGTTTTGAGAAGGTACAATTCATTTGTGAATTTGTGTTTGTTATGAAGAGTCACAAATGTTCATAGAGACATCTCTAGAGACATCTCCTTTAATAGAATATATAAGCATATGGAAGGCATTGAACAATGGTGAGAAATTCATATTACTCATACGAAGAGGAAAAAGCAATTAGAATTGAAAGAAGAATTGGACTGTGGAATATAAAGGCAGACCAACTCATCATAAAATCAGATCTGCAAGCATATTTATATATATTCAAGGACATTACATTTTTGAGCATCATATATGATATTGTGGACAAGTCAGATTAGAATCCATATGAATATTTTATTGTTATCATTATCAGCTCTCCCATCATAGGGGGAATGACAAGCAAGCAATAGGCAAGGAATCCCACCATACCCCCCTAAGGCCTGTTTGGGGGCAAGTCTGATCTGCACCCCGTCCATACCCCCCATAAGGGCCTGTATGGAGGCTTTGTATGACAGCTTGGATCCTACCAAAGCCCCGTTAGGGCTTGTATGTGGGGAACCGAACATGTGACCTGCCATGCCCCCCTTAAGGGCCTGCATGGAGGTATCATGTGCCAATGAATGTCTTGTCATCCCCGCTATAATGGAGTTGAGTGAATGGATAAATGGAATATTGTTTATGAATTTGAATGCAGGGAAATCTTATCGAATACTAATAATTCAAGAGGTATGTTGTATACCTATATTTTGTATATATGTTTCCTATGTTATGATTGCAGATTTAGAGCACAAGAATGATGCAGTTTGAAGGTAATCTAAATGGTTATTCCGAAACCCTAACCCTAACTTGGGTATTTGAATTTTTGGGGTAAAATTAGTATTGTTCCTATAAGGGACATTACAATTGGTATTAGAGCATCTTTTTTGCTATCCTGTGAATACTTTGTGCATTATGTGTATTTGCATGTACGCTTCATGCTTGTTGTGTATACTTTAGTATTACGTGTACTCGTGTATACTTGGTGACCTTGAGATGGTGGACGGATCCGCGGTGTAGTATGGGATCCACCAAATCCCCCTCCCAGTTGTCCGATGGTATACTTACATGTATTAATGCAACTTATGTGTATTCATACCTTGTGACTTATGTGTATTCAAGTGTATTCAGGGGTATACCTTGTGAATTATGTGTATTTGAGTGTATACTCTATGACTTTGTATTTGTATTCAAGTGTATACCTTATGACTATGTAGTTGAGTGTATACTCTATGACCTTGTATTTGTATTCAAGTGTATACTCTATGACTTTGTATTCAAGTATGATTATGTATTCAAGTGTATACTCTATGACTCTGTATTCAAGTATGATTATGTACTCTATGAATTTGTATTCAAGTATGATTATATACTCTATGACTTTGTATTCAAGTATGATTATGTACTCTATGACTTTGTATCCAAGTATGATTATATACTCTATGACTTTGTATTCAAGTATGATTATGTATTCAAGTGTATACTCTATGACTTTGCATTTGTATTCGAGTGTATACTCTATGACTTCGTACTTGTATTCAAATGTATACTCTATGATTTTGTATTCAAGTGCATGCTTTATGACTATGTATTCAAGTGTATACTTCATGGCTTTGTGTATACCGACTTCGTGTATACGTGCATTCAAGTGTATACTCCATGACTTTGTGTATTCAGTTGTATACTTTATAATTTCATGAATTCGAGTATGTTCAGGTGTATGTTACATGACTTATGTGTGTTCAAGTGCACACTTCATGACTTGCTTGTATTCATGTGTATACTTCATTACATGCGTATACTTTGTATGCTTTATGCTTTGTGTATCAAGTGGATGCTATACGTTTCATGTATTACATGTGTATACTACATACTATGTTTCATATACTTTTGTGCATTATGTGTATGTTCCATACTCCATGTATTAAGCATATACGCTTTGTGTATGCTTCATGTATTACGTGTTTATGCTTTGTGTTTTACGTATATTAGACGTGCGATTCATGCTTCACATATATTTGTGTGTATACTTTGCATATTCCATGCATCTATGTATATGCTTCGTACGTGTATACTTCGTGTATCACACGTACTTATGTGTATGATTCATGCCTCGCATGTATCTAGGGGTATACTTCATGTCTTACGTATCGCATATGCATCATATATTACGTATATGTATGTGTTTCCCAAAAAAAAAAGCTTACTCCATGTGTGTATTAAGATTACTTTATGTAAAGGCCAAATCTGTCAAAGCTTTATTTGTCAAACGCTTCTTGGGTTAAGAAGCACTAACAAATTAACTTATGTAGTAATGAAGAGTTGTAACTAGTGAAATGGAAAAGTATGACTTCCTCAAACTTGAGGTATAAAAAGGGAGAGTATTTCATTCGAGAAAGACATCCAAAACATCATCGAAGGATTCAACTGAGAATAGAACCCTAAGTGATTTTAAAAGTAAATTAAACTAGGTTCTCAAGAATAATGATGATACAAGAAAGGATGAAACCCCAAATACGAAAAGTGTGACCCTTCAAATATCGAACTTCCTTAACGATAAAATATAAAAGGGGAATCATTTCCCTATGAAGAAACCATCAATAGGAAATGAATCTAACAATCCACTCAAAGATTAAGTATTATCCTCAGAAAGGGCAACCAAGAAGAGTAATGACCCCTTCAAGAGATAGATATAAAGAATAATTCAACTCATTGACATAAGCAAGCAATCAAAATATCCAAAAAGATTCCCAAGGAGGGAACAACCATAACAACTCAACATAGTTAAGAATAAAAAACTTTCAATTTTTGAATAGAAATCCACCCATTACCCTCACTAGTTGTCACAGAAATACAAAGATGGATTAAGATTATCTTTCAGGTGCACTGAAGTATCATCTTGACCTAGGATGGTCAATTTCTTAAAAGCCAAAACAACATTTTTTTAGAGAATGTAATAAAAACAACTCAACTCTTTCGGAACCTACAGATTTAGACTCTTGAAAGATCTTACGAGAAATGTTGGGAATCTATCAAATTCATCAATCTTCATAGAGGAGGAACATCATTAAGAATAAATTGTTCTATACCTTTGGAACAAGATCAAATGCACAATCATATCCCACATGCATAGAGACAATGGCAATACATGGATCAAACTTGTAACCTACAAAATTGATCTAGTAATCTTATCTTATGAACCAAATTCACTCTATATTAGCTCATTCTTCCAGGAGTCTCCTCACAAGTTCCTTTCCTAAACAAAGTAACTCCACATTCAAAAGACAAAGGACATTAGTAATAAGCATATAGGTACCTTTGATAAATTTGATAAAATCAAGTTACAACAAAAATTGCTATATAAGCCTATACTATTATAAAACATACAAACACAAAGACCAAAGATATATAAGATCACTGCAATCAAGATCATAGATGGGTGTCGTGCTTCTAATTCCCATCGTAATATATGGAAAGCTCACTTTCCTGTGTGAACTCAAAAGGATATCCATGTGCGAAGGTCAAGGTGACTTAATTGGTTCTTTGAAGATGTAATTGATACCCAAGAAGAAAATGTGTCTAGTGGTTTCCTCCTCCCTAAGATGAGAGAAGACGTGTCTTAAGTTAGGAATCTTACCAGCTACAAACTCTTGGTTATGTTGATGAGAAATATTGGGAAATACAAGTACATGAAGAACATTGAATGATAAATTGTCCTCATACCTTAGAAGACGTTATCAACTTTATGATAGTAAAGAACTATGTTGGCAGTTTGATTAAGACAAGCATACTGACAACAATTCTTCAAGGACAATCAATGTATAGGAATTACAAATCTTCAAGGTCAACTTGGGGATCTTGGTAACTCAAGGAGAATCCTAGTTGTGTTGCTTGAGGACAAGCAAAATTGAGTGGGGAGGGCTGTCATGTCCCATGAAATCGCATGCATTCAAACTTACAAGATTGTCGGCCGACTCCCCTTGTTATATGTAAATTAACTAAGTTACCGGTTCTGGTACGGGTTCGGGTTCGGGTTCACGGGTTCAGTCAAAAAAAATTTTGGTGTGGGTTCGTTTTGGGTTCATCCATACAAAAACATAAAAATCAGAAATATATTCATATTTGTAGCAGTAATTAAGTTCAGAATACCATAGCATCATGAATATGATCATATAATAAACAAAACCACACTAGTGTTAGAAATTAAAAACACTATAATGTCAATTAGTCAAACACGAATGTCAAATGTCATGATATATATAGTTATTACAATTCAAAAATCAAAATTATAATGCCAAACGTCAACAATCAGCCAATGCCATCACTAATTAGGCATCACTGTCATATGGGTCATCAAAAATATCATCACCACAAGCCATATGAGCATCATTAGATACTGGTATATTAGTAGAACCACAAAAAGTGGCACTGGCACTGGCACTAGCACTGGCACTGGCACTAGCACTGGCACTCTCATGCCCACTAGGGCCACTACCAATCTCAACATCAACATCAACTTCAAGTGCGGCAAGGTGGGAAATGGTAGCATCCAGGTCAATATGCTCTGGCTCGAAATCCCACTTCCTTGAGTCCCCTTCCTTGTAGTCCTTGTTTTTGTGTGTAAGGAGGCGCAAGTTGGAATGCACATACACTAAGTCCTCCGCCCTTTTTGAGTGCAGCTTGTTACGCTTTACTGAGTGGATGAAGGAGTATGTGCTCCAATTCCTCTCAAAAGCTGATGAACTAGCAACCTATTAATACAAGACAACATTAGACAGTTAGAGTTATAAATTAGAAATTTCGAATTTAGAAATTAAACTTAAAAATCTAAAAGATAATAAAACTTACTTGCGCTAAAATTTTTATTGCAAGAGGTTGTAGGTGTATGAATGATTGGCCATGGAAGTACCACCACATATGAGCATCAACCTTATATTTGTCAAAAAAAGCATCAACACCCATGTCCGTGGAGCTCACAAAATGCATGAACTCAGCTCTAACTGCTTCTTGTATGTCAGGATCAACAAAGAGTCTGCGAAATGCTGCCTTGTACCCCCGGCTGACTTCAGCATCTCTATATGGGGCAACCCTTGTCCCCACATAAAGGAGTTGAGCACTATAATATTTGGGACTCAGTGCAAAGGCAAGAAGATGCAATGGGGTGGTCATTTTGTCCCATCTCTCTTCAATAATTTGGTGTATTTGATTGAAGAAAGTTTCTTTAGGATCTCGTTCATGTTCATTTATGATGGCTTTCATCTTCTCAATCATTGAGTCGATGCCATCATATATCTCTCCCAAACAAGGCCTATCCATGTCGGTATAACGGATCATACTCAATATGGGCTCGATAAAACTGAGGAGATACTCAACACAATCCCACCAATGGTCATCTAGGATCAGTTGCTTAATTTTTGTTGCCCTTTCAGTGCTAGATTGCCTTCATATGGACCAATTTTGGCTGGTGACCATGCTAGAGAGTGCCTCTTTAACCTTCACAAGTCGTCTTAAGACAATTGTGTTGGAGGCAAAACGTGTCTCAACAACCTATAAAAATCAAAATAAAAATAAAAATAAAAAATAAGGCTTCTTAAAAAATAATTTAAATAAATTTACAAAACTCAAAAACATAAACTTAAGAAAAAATAAAAATTGCTTGAAGCTTCGCTTACCTTTAGCAGCTCCAATCTTGAGAATGATCTGAAAATGCCTTGTGACATATGGTGGTTGGTGATGAACATCTGGATGTCTTCTGCCTCACTATACACCTGTTTGATCCAATCAATTTTTTTGCCAATTTTTTGTAGCATAAGGTTGAGGGAGTGGACCACACAAGGTGTCCCAAAAATGTGTGAGTAACGCTTCTCAACCAATAAACCAGCTGCTCTACAATTTTTTGCATTGTTTGTTACCACTTGAACCACGTTTCGAGGCCCCACTTCCTCAATGGCTTGACAAAGAATATTAGCAATAAATGGACCATCCTTCACCTCCCTTTCACAATCGACTGCCTTCAAAAACATAGCCCCTTTAGGGCACACTGCAATAACATTGATCAATGGCCGATTTTTTGAATCTTTCCATCCGTCAGAAACGATGGATAAACCTGTCTCAACCCAAGATTCCCTTATGGGCTTCAATTTATCCTCTACAAACTTCACTTCCTTTTCCAATAAGGTGGTGCACACATTCTCAAAACCTGGGCCCTTAAAACCTTTTGGAGCATCATTAATTGCTTTCACCATTTCTTTCCAATACGGTGAGCGAACAACATTGAAAGCTAAGCCATTCGCATAGAGACATCTTGCAATTTGTTGATTAGCAAACTCACGAGACTCATTGTGAAATGCCGTTTCCAATGGTCCCTTTGATCTCTTGCGTGCTACAGGTTCAACTGTGGGCAAAAATGGGTGGCTCTCTACATGTTCCTGTTCAAATTCTGATGGTGATGCTGATTGAGGGGGCTTCATTCCTCGAGAACCTCTCTGAGTCTTTAGCAAAGGGTGACTTGGTTTATGACCTGATGCTTCCTCTGCTTTTTCTTGCTCTTGGATATATGCAAGGACTTGAGCTTGTGGGATGGGTACACCATTTTTTCCAGGGCAAGCTTTGATGCCCAACCCAAGTATGTTACACAAATGGCTTTCAGCCGACTGTAAGAGCTTCTATACTGAACCCCACAACCATTGCACGTCCATATATAACCTCCACCGCCTGGAAGTGGTTCTAACATTTTAACATATTTCCAAAGGGGAGAATTTGGATCTGTTTTGAACTTGGATTTCTCCGACGAGGTTGAACCGCTTGCCATTGTAATCCCTATGCCAAAAAAAAAAAAAAAAAATACATTCCAAGAATCCAAATTTGAAATTTCCAAACAAATGAAAACAAAAACAAAATTATAAAACCTAGTTCAGTTTAAAAGCTTTACACATGTGCCATTGATTCATACTAAATAGAAGAATTTAGAAAAAAGACCAAAAAAGATTCAAAACAAAACAAAATTGTAGAAAAAAAAAACCCAAAAAACCAACCTTTTTTGCAAAATCTGCCTCTTCAATCTCCTTTGTAGCAAACCAGCGATTGCAAAACGGTAGGAATAGCTAAACAATCGTTTTAGATCCTTCACCAATCAATCTCCAACTCTATTTCTTTGATGGCAAGAAAAAAAATGAGTTCAGCTCAAAATGGAAGAATTCTCTAATTTGCATTTGAAATGAGGAAAATAGAATGTTTTTAGTCTTTAAAATGAACCTAAATGATGCTTTTAGGGTTGGAGGAGGGTCAAATTAAAAAAAAAAACAATAAAAAATGCCAGATTTAATTAAAAAAAGTCAAAAATCAACGTGTATATTGACGCTGACCGCGGGTTCTGGGTGGGTTCTGTCCGGGTTCGACCCAGGTTCTGTTCAGGTTCGCCCGGGTTCGGCCCGGACGGACCCACAGTCATTTTGCAGTACCCTAGGCGTACCCCCAGCAGGACCGTACCCGTACCAGGACCGGGGTCGGACCCTACCAGGACCCAGGGGTTTTCAGGGGAGAACCGGTATCTTAGTAAATTAACATTACCTTAGTATTTATCTTTGAACCGACCACATTTCTATATCGGCTGAACACCTTCTGACGTATATTCCAAGTCACATATAAATAAAGTTAAGATCACCCAAAGTGATAATGCTAATATGTCTCATAAGACAATAGGCAGCGCCTATGTTTAAGAAAAACAAATATATTGAAGACAAGAATGATATTTATACATAAGTGGTTGCTAAGGAATGAGATCCAACAATTCTTGTAATATGCAGAAGATAGATCAAAGATTTGAATAAGACAAAGTCTTATTTAAAATATGGCATATGATTATAGACTATATACGATTCGTTAAGAAAAGAAAGAAAGGTGCGATTCATATAGTTAAACAAATTATTATAAAAAAGCAGCCATTTGTTAAAAAGTGCGATTAAGCGATTGATAGAAGTCAGCGATCAGACAAAGAGAAGAGACAGCAATTAGTTTTGAGAAGGTACAATTCATTTGTGAAGTTGTGTCTGTTGTGAAGAGTCACAAATGTTCATAAAGACATCTCCTTTAATAGAATATAAAAGCATATAGAAGGCATCGAACAATGGTGAGAAATTCATATTACTCATACGAAGAGGAAAAAGCAATTAGAATTTAAAGAACAATTGGACTGTGGAATATAAAGGCAGACCAACTCATCATAAAATCAGATCTGCAAGGATATTTATATATATTCAAGGACATTACATTTTTGAGCATCATATATGATATTGTGGACAGGTCAGATTAGAATCCATATGAATATTTTATTGTTATCATTATCAGCTCTCCCATCATAGGGGGAATGACAAGCAGGCAATAGGCAATAGGCCTGTTTGGGAGCAAGTCTGATCTGCACCCCATCCATACCCCCCGTAAGGGCCTGTATGGAGGCTTTGTATGACAGCTTGGATCCTACAAAACCCCCGTTAGGGCTTGTATGTGGGGAACCAAACATGCGACCTGCCATGCCCCCCGCATGGAGGTATCATGTGCCAATGAATGTCTTGTCATCCCCACTATAATGGAGTTGAGTGAATGGATAAATGGAATATTGTTTATGAATTTGAATGCAGGGTAATCTTATCGAATACTAATAATTCAAGAGGTATGTTGTATAGTTATACCTATATTTTGTATATATGTTTCCTATGTTATGATTGCAGATTTAGAGCACAAGAATGATGCAGTTTGAAGGTAATCTAAATGGTAATTCCGAAACCCTAACCCTAACTTGTGGTATTTGAATATTGGGGGTAAAATTAGTATTGTTCCTATAAGTGACATTACATAACCAGGTTCAATTCTTTGGCCCCACATAGACTGGCAATTCACAAAGTAACACCATAAATTGTTATCATGCATTGGGTTTAAAACCCATAGTGCATGCTCCCCGTGCTAAGTGATTTGTACGTTGATGTGCTTTTGTGGATGTCTCAAAGGATTTGGCATTCAATGAGTCACTGATCTGTGGGCAGTATGTACAGGTGGGAAGATTCTCAGTTAAAGCAGACTGATGTGATGAGAAGGCGTCTTTCTAGTGATCCCAGATAATTAACAATTAAAATATCTAAAAACATAATGTTGGGTGCAGTTTCTCAGGTTGTTAGTCTTCGGAAGCTTCCAATTTTAAAAAGAAAAAAAGAGTGAATGATATTGTAACTAGACTGTGTTTTAGGGTCTAGGGTGTAGAATTTAATTTAGAGTTCAGATCATAGAATTTAGGATTTACAATTTAAAATTTAGAGTTCTGATCATAGAATTTAGGGTTTAGGATTTAACATTTAAGGTCTACAGTTTAATATTTAATAAATTAGCAGGCTATCCTTGATACCAAGTCAAATTCTCAAGGTTGTATGCAGGCTGGGAATCCCCAAAGCAACACCGACCATCTTGGAGTTTGATGATAAAAGTTGTATGAGTTTTATGAGATAAATAGTATAAAATGAAATGGCATATTTCCTAAAATGGCATATCGTAAGACTTTACTCTGATATGTTTCTTTGAATTGCTTCTATATTTGCACAGCTACAGAAAGAACCGAAGAAAAATTTGAAAATAGGTGACCAGCTTCAACATATTAAACTTCAAATGTCTCAACTTCAAAAAAAGAAGCCAATGGATTCAAATCAAGTTAAATCCGCATTATGAGATGAGTGTTCCAGTTTTTCCACGGCTCTGTCTTTCATAGTGTACAGTGGCAACTTTTCTCAGGACAATTCATTGTTGTTTCCCAGAATTTCTTGCAGCCACCCAAGGAGATTTTAGTCTTGTGTTGATTTTTTAGCTTCTGTCTTTCTCATAGCTATGGGCAGGGTTTTTGAATAGCATTGTTTGAGAAATTTTTGTTCAGAGACTTCTTCCCACGCAAGGTCTTCATTGCAGTCTCCGCATTTATTTCTGTTCAGTTCCTTGCTCTTTCAACTTTGTGGTTATTCTTGGAGGAACTTCTGGTGTGATTCTGCGTTTTCTGTTACTCAATACAGGGGTTTTAATGGCTGCAAGGTGTTTCTTAAATGAATTCAAAGAACAGTCAATTCAGGGGCTGATATTCATTGCAGCTGTGTTAAGTTTGTAACAAATTCAGTTAAGGTCATGAATTTGTTAATGATGTCTTTTCAAGGTTGTTTACTGCCACACTCTTCAGTTGTGGGCTGCCAGAGTAGTTGTTGGCTGTGATCATCCCCTGTTTGGTCCTTTTCATCTCAGATGAATACTTCCTAGTAGCCGCCAATGTTCTTCAGCGGATTATCAGTCCTAGTCAGTTTTTCAGCTGTTTGCAATGGATTCCAGCTCGTCTGTATCTCTGGCTTCTGCTGATTCAGTTTCTTTATTTCTGAACAGTTTGGTGGTCTTGTGGTGCACGTGCTATTTGCTCTTTCCACGGCCGGGTGTTTCGTATGCCATCTGCAGAGGAACACTTCTTAGGTGTAAATAAAAACTGCAGTGTTCGCTGTGGATTCTACAGGGGTTGCTAGAATTCAGGTTCCTCGTTTCCTGATTAAATAGTCAGTCAGACCTCTGCGGTTGATTATTATCTTTGATTTCATTCGGGCGTTATTTTATCAGTGTTCGGGAGAGTTTACAGGCAGATCGCGTACAGGGTTTGCATTGCTGGGTTTGGATTTAACAGGGCACTCTCAATTTTGGCATTGGTTTCCTTTGTTTGCAGGGGAGTTGATAGGTGCAGCACAGGCAGGTGAGGGACTGTTTGGTTGATCTTTTCCAGCCATTTTGCCTTGTTCAGTGGTTTAAGAGGCGTGACAGATGCTTTGTAAAACTCAACTTCGTTCATGCTGCTTTGATGGGGGTTGTGTTTACCCCGGCGCAGGTATCTTTTCAGAGTTGAGGCCTTCCTTCTTTCTTGCGGACCCCTCTCTCCTGCTTTGGAGAATTTATCATGGCTGGAACGTTCAAGTTGTCTGCTATTTGACAGTGTTTGCATAGGGGTTTTGCTGGGCATAGACTACTTTATGAGGATGTATGGTGTCCTTCTAACTGCTGTCCGGCTATGGTGTTTCCCAGCCATTAGGTTTGTTGTAATTTTTCCAATGTGCAGTTCTTGGACTGCTTTCTTTTGTAATCTAGCATTGTTCAATTTTAAAAATAAAAATAAAAATGAGATGAGTATCACAAATTACCTGGTAAATCAGTGCCTCATCAAATCTTTCAAGGCGCAGATACATTTCCCCAATGGATTGGCATGTGGGCATGAGCTGCTTCTGAGGTAAATTCTTGAGGGAAAGCTCATAATCGATTCGAAACCATTTGAGAGCTTCTACATATTCTCCTCGTTCTTTGAGAAGATGACCAATTTGGTTAGCCCAGCGGGCTTCTTCTTCGCCGTCTCCCCTGTTTTTGGCATCTGTGTAGCCTAATTTGGCCATTTCCATGTCCTTTTTGCCCCTCGCCATTGTTTTGGTTATAGGATCTTTGCACTGATTAACGGATAGGGATTTGATTTGTGTGTGGGGATTTTTCCTTCTCTTTTTCTAAATGGTTGTTCGCGCTATGTTTTTTTTCTGTTGTATGTAGAAAATTGAATGGCGGGAGCTTCGAGTTCAAGAGATTCCAATAATTTCAAATCTGATTTTTATTCTTATTTAGGAGTCGAAAAAAATGGGGAAGATTAAAAAATATTCAAAACGGATGTCATGTTTTTCAACCAATTACAATGTATGTTAGTGTCAGCAAGGGAGGACTTAAAAAATGTTAATTTGTGTAAGGAATAATTACATTTTACATAAATATCTAGTCCAGTTAAATAAATGATTAATTTAAATTTAAAAGTTGGGAATTAAAATTATATAAATTAAATACAATATTTAGTTGGATTTTAAATAGAGGATTATGTTGTGAATGATGTAAAAATTAGGGTTTGTTTAGATGAATTTTTTAGTATTTGTAAATTAATTGCTTTATGTTATGGTTTAAATATGCATATATGGAAGTGAACTAACATGCAAAACTAAACCTAAACCCACGAAAGTGAACTAACAAAATTTTAAAGGCTAGAACTTGCTTGATTTGTCTTGTTGTACATGTGTCTAAAGTTGGGTGGTGTCTACAAACATTGTTTGGGAACTTACTAAGTGAGGGTCATGTTCTCTTTTGTCAAGCCCCTAGGTAAACCAATTCAATGGCTTTGAACCAAGATCAAAGATAGTGGGCAAACATGCAATGATGCCTAAGATGATGTATGTTGATGTATGCTTTGATAATGCAATTAGACTCCTCAATGATGTCGGTATGGTTATATGAAAATGAATTAGGGTATGTGGCATCTAAACACGATTTCAACCAAATAAAGGAATGTCCTTAAATACAACAACATAGTTCACACGTTCATAAAATGTGTAGCAGGTTGGCTCACAATGGCTAGTAAAAAGGCCAATAAGGTTTTAATTTGAATTTTGATATTTAAAAGTTTGAGGTTTGAATTCGTGACTACAGAATGACCTGGGTCATTTTTGCACCCATGAATCTAATCCAAGGTGACAAAAGGGAGATCTAAGGATTGAGACCAATTTCTAGGGATGGGTGATGATGGGATTAGGGTGACATAATGTCATGAGATGAATTTCACACAAGTATATGCCACTTGTAGACAACTTATTGCATAAAAGGCACTCTAATTGAAGTGGGCCGAAAACATAAGGGAAAAGGCATTGGTATGCAATTTTCGCCACTACATTTTGCGCCCGCTTGATGTGCATGTGAACTACTATGAGGATGCACATCAAAGTATAACAAGTTGTCAACATGGAAAATAAATGTTTTTCACACTCGGAGGATGTGGATATGCTTGAAGTATACAGATGTGGATGGCAATTCTTAAATTCTCCTTGAATGAGTGCTCCATTTGAAACCTATAAAATGGAAAAAAGTATGCAATGAGTAACATCTAGCACATTTAAAATAGGTGTTGACTACAACTTACTTGAAAACTATCTTCAAAAATAGTAAAAGTCCAAACAAGGAGGTTAAGAGATGTCTAAATGGGAAATGGTAAAGCTCTGGTTAAGGAGAAAAGTGGTAGGGTTCCAATTAAGTGGAAGGTTCTAATAATGCAAACAGGTTAATAAAGTCGCCTTTGACATGTGAATGGTTATGAGCCTATCACTACAAATAATGACTCGCAAAAAATGTTAGTGACATATATTCTCCCTCCAATTTGTTGCATACAAAGGATGCGAGGAATTGGAGGTAACATAAAAGATATAATCATGGTAAAGCATCTAAACATGGTAGAAGATGTCATCACAGACATAGGCAATATGTAACCACGAAATTAAATATTGTTGGTGCATATTTATTTTCTTACATTTAGTTTATTTACTTTATTGCATATTTGCACCCAGGATAGGATAAGCTTGCACTACAACAAATCCATGTGATTAACTCCCTTTTTTGCTCCGTTTTTTGCTTCCACCCACTATTTTAATGTATTTTTCTTCAATTTTTTGAAAAAGTCAGCGCTATTTATTGGGATGGCACTATTTTTGGCATTTTTTTGCATCGATCAAAACAAGTAGGCGCTAAATTAGGTGCAAATTAGTGCCTAAATTAGCGCCCAAATTAGCACCCAAATTAGCGCCTAATTTAACACCTAATTTAACGCCTAATTTAGCGCCTACTTTAGCGCCTGCTTTAGCACCTAATTTAGCGTCTAATTGTTCTGATCTAGCAAGGATTAAGGGTTAAGTGATTAGGGGTTAGGGTTTAAGGGATTAAGGGTCAAAAGATAAGGGATTTGGGGGGCTTAGGGGTTAGGTAGTTTAATGGTTAATGGCTTAGGGATTATGGTTGATATTATGTAATCTCTATATAAACTTTGATAAAAAAAAATAATAAAGGTATGAGTGGAAGGGTGTACCAAAACTCCGTTGGTGTAACTTTTGAGCTTATGAATGAACTAGAACATCTTATTATCAGAGATTCTCCATGACTGTGTTATCATTCTGTATGTTTCTTATGTTTGCCATACTTATTTCTTCCTATATTTGAATGAATATCAGTTATTGAGCCTCAATACTGTGCTTATGTGAATGAATATGTTGATACAGTAAAGAATTTACTGTGGATGTTTTTAGTTACATGTTCAAAATTATGTTCAACATAAAAATAGAAACTATTTAAAAATAATAAAGTTAACAAAGTTGCTTATTAAAATAATTGTGAGTTACATACATTGATATTTTATTAACTTCAGTGTCTTCACGAACATATGTTGATACAAAATGAATGGAAGAAGCATCCATGTAATCCTATTTTTTTCTGCCAACAATTCATACCAAAGATTGAACAATTTAAGGATATCGCAATAGGTAATTTGTATCGACACAAATAATATTACTGAAGCATTTCAAAGTTTAGGCCATACGATTCATCTTTTTTAAACATGGATTGCAAATAATTCTAAAAATTTAGAAGTCTTGGTCATTAACATTATTGTCTGCTACAATGTCATCCAGTGTATCATTGTCAATGTTCATATGTTCTTTCAAGTATTTAATATTATCATCATCCTCATCTTGACTTGCATCATCTTCATCATCATTGAAATTTGACTGTAGACCATCTATATTGTTACCAGATGTATTTAGATCATCATTTTCTATACCATCCATATTGTTGTCTTCCATAACATCATCTAACTCTAGATTGTTGTCTTCTTGTGCCTAAACATAACCATCTTCAACATCATCATGGATGTCAATTTATTCGATGTTCTATAATCCCTCTCTCTCATTTTGTTGGCCATCATTGTTTTGCTCAGTATCCACTAATGCATCGTTAAATACATGCCTTAATCTTGGATCATAATGTATGACAAATATCCATTTCGGGTCCAAAATATCTTCATAGAAAAATACCTGCACATGAACGACATACATATATTAGACGTATGTTATAACAATTTTATTGATTAATAAACACATGTATATATTCGTAATAAACTATGAATTAATAGATTAATGATCACTACCGCTTCTTGTTTGAGTTAAAGAAATACCTGCTCACAATGAATTGGTAGAACATAAGGCTCCTTATCCTCCTGTAGGAACCATGAGGAATCTATAGAAAACAATCCACTATGGGTATCATGTCTTTGTGTCCTCTCAAATGCTTCATACCATCTACACTTAAAAATACAACATTTAAAAGAGCAATAATCCAACTCAATAATTTCTTATATTTTCCCAACATATTGTAGATTCCCTTCAATTATATTCTTATCTATTGAGCTTGATCAATGGGATTGCTTGAAGTCAACCATGATGCCACAATCGAAGGATCGTCTCTTTACATCTACACTTTCTACATGATAATGTCGACCATATGCCCACATTGCTGGATATTTCCTCGCCTGTGAAAGACCACTTATTTCAGTGAAGACAAATATAATGACAAATATTAAAATAGTTAATAGTGTCAAAATTGTAAGGAAACAACATTTTGTAAAATTCTAATTGTACCTTTCTTTCACATCCTCTAGACATGTTGATTTCATCTTCTATTATATTTGAATCTATACCTGCATATTCTATTTGATTTTGAATTTGTTCAGTAACCCATTCTAGTGTGCAATCTTTGCACCATTCCCCAAGCATATCAGTGGGAAGTGGAGTATTCCTTGGGTTCGATCTCTTAAACTGTCTCTTTGCTTCTAACACTTCTTGTCTCTTTTTATCATACAGATCAATCCATTTGTTCATAAAGTCCATGTGGTATAGAATGAACTTGTCGAGTATAGCACTTTCGTCTACACCTATTACATGTCAACATGTTTATTTCAAACTCCAAATGTCGTGTTGTTAATTTGACAAATAAATTGCAGAGTAAATTAATGGTTGCAATAAAAACAACCACATTGATCATGAATTTACTTACTAATTTCTACTTGAACACCATTAGATTGTGGTTTTTCTCCATCAATAATATCTGATGCTCGTTCTTCATCCCAGAAGCGTGGCCCATCTTCAAAATCCTTACCAAGGAATTCACACAGGAAGAAAAATGCTTCATTCAATACATACCCTTCAGCCATGCAACCCTCTAGATGTGCCTTTTATCATACATATCTTTTTAGAGTTTTCATATACTTCTAAAAGAAAAACATCCACCTCATTGATACGACACTTGCCAATTCAATATCATCAACTAGGTGTATAAGTAAATGGACTTGTAGGTCCATGAAACTTGTAGGGAGCTCCTTCTCAAATACACATACAATTTCTGTAATTTCCTTCTTCCATTTTGACACTTCACATGTGTGGATCTCCTTGGAGGTCACCCACATAATATAAGAATAGTAAACTAGTATGAACCTTTAGTCAAAAATTAAAATGCAATATAATAGCTCTATGTCTCTCACACATGAACATTTCATATAACCACATACCTTGTAAATGCTGACAATCGACTTATGGCATTCCCTAAGTCAACTGTAAGAAAGGAATCCCCCCTAATTGCCAATGGCATGATATGCTATCAAACACATTTATGAAAAGGTCATTAGTAATTTTTTCTCACACAACAAAATATCAAAATATATTTAGTACTTAATCAATGTTACCAATAAATGTTAAATGATGATATATAATACCTTCATAAAATTATGAAAATCATGTGTTTTAAATCCTATGATATGTCCATCAACTGTAAAAGCTTTAGCCAATGATGACCCATAGCCAGTAGGTGTCCTTATTGAACGAATGACATTTTTTAGTTGGTCTAGCTCTTCTTCTTTTTTTCAAAATCCATGGAACTTCTGCATATGTTTCATTTTCCCTGTTTGGCCACAAATATTTTCTATCAATTTTGGTACGCGAAAGAGCAATATCTCTCCTCGAAGACAAGGTGTCCTCTTTGTTTGATATATGTCGAAATATAGAATCTGTGACATTTTTGAAGATGTGCATAGGATCTAATAGGTGAGATATTAATAGATCCTTCTAGTAAGGGAGCTCATAAAATATGGATTTCCTTTTCATTCCTTCTGGCATATTAACTACAACTTGTTATGGTTCTTCAATTGAATCACCCCAATCAAAAAAATCCTCCCAAGCTTTCAATTTAGCACCTTCATACTTCTTAAGCCAATCACCTGGACCCATAATCATGGGAGGGCCTCTATTTTCAACTTTTCCATCAAATTGATTCTTCAAGCGATTTCTAAACTTATGATCTAGTGGTAGAAAAACCCTATTGTTTGTGTAAATAAATTTATGTAGATCTTTAGAATATCGCCCTTGAAATTATTTTGCACATCTTGGACATGCAAATATCCCCTTTGTTTGAAGCCATACAATTCAATAAGTAATGTTAATAACATCAAAAAAATAGTATAAAACTAAGTCTGAAAGTTGGGATGAAAATAAATTATGAGTGTAAATACGTAAATATTTTATCTTACCAGAACAAACACCAAGTCCTGGGAAATCATGAATAGTCCAACATAGCACACCATACAACATGAAGGACCTATTTGATGGAGGACGTGATATGTCATACATTCTTATGCCTTTCCATAGCAGTTGCATCTCATCAATAAAAGGTGCAAGATAAACATCCATGTTTTTAACTTGATGTTTTCCTGGAACAATGAGAGTCAACATAAGGTGCTCCTTTCTAACACTCATCCATGGGGGAATATTGTATACTATCAATTTGACTGGCTAAACACTATAATTTGAGCTCGGGAAAGAGAATGGGCACACTCCATCAATTGCAAGACCAAACTTGATACTACGAGGTTCATCTTTGAATTTTATTGTCTATTTTTCCTCTATGTGTTTCATTGCTTTGGAATCGGCCATAATTCACATGAATCCATCTTTACTCATGTTCTTTGCATGTCAGTCCATCAATTGTGCAAGTGACTTGCAACGAAACATTTGTTGAAGTCTAGGTATAATTGGCATGTGACGTAAAACCTTCTTTGGAATTGTAGGACCCTGTACATCTGTACGATATCTCTTCTCTTTGCATAAAGGGAATTCTACCTTGTTTTGATATTCATCTCTGTATAAAATGCAATCATTTTTACATGAATAGATTTGCTTATAATCAATCCCCAACTCAACCAACAATAGATGCACCTCTCTACAAGTTAATGGCAACACATTCTCTTCAGGGAATATTTTAGTTTTTAGTGCCCTGTAAGATTGCCAGAGATTAAATCAATTGAATGTTTGACTTATGATGAACATGTTTGATATGTCAATCTATATTAGGATTGTTTATATACAATATATGGTTTAAAAATCCCCTTAAAGAAATATAAACAAAGTTGATGAATGTTTACGAATTATGTACACCAATTGACAATGCAAAGTAAGAAATAGATTTCAACTCACTTCAGTAGGGTAGTGAATCCTTTGTCTGACCAACCAAATAGTGACTTGATTTCTAATAATATTAATGTGCATGCCAATTTTGAGGTTCTACTTGCAGCCAATTTGAACACGGGTGTCTTCGCTACTTGCTTGATGGAGTCTTTCAAGTTGTTATCATCAACATTGCGTTGATGGTAATTACCCCTGCTATCATTGTTATTATCAACCATATGATCATTATTGTCATCATTGTTTCCATCCCCAAATAAACCTGTAAGCATTTCATTCAATCCTTCTTCATGTACTGCATTTTCACTATCATGGTCATCATCATTAAGGCTAGGTGGCATGTTATCAGTATATGCGGATCTCATCAGCTCTTCAAATTTCTCAGCTGGTAGTATTATCTTCAATGTTGCTCTTTTCACCCTGGTATTGTTTAAAGGATGGTTTGGATCATCCCGTCCAAATCTTAATAACCCAGTTGGATCTTGGGTATTAGTATGTGTTTCATCAACATCTTCTACCTATCAACAAATGCAAGCATTATTTAATGTTTGGCAACAATTGGATAAATCATAAATGTATCAATTTCAAAGAAATATAATCAAATATGGCTTAAAAAATAAAAATATAAATTGTATGAACATATATACATCAATTGAATAATGGAACATTGTTTTATAGACTACCTTTTTTATACAATAATTTAAATAAAACACAATTTTGACAACATAGTTTATAAAACATCAGTCCACACTCATTTATCATTCTTTGGTTTTCTGCCTTTAAGAACATCCTTAGGGAGACCTCGTTCTTCCCTTTTCTTTCGCATAGGAGTGTGTTTTAAGAAGGAGTAATCAATCAATAACTCATCCCCAATGGTAAGGTCCATAATAGCCTCAACCATTATCAATCTACCAACCTCTCTTTCCATATCTCCGTCTTTATCATTTATAACCTCAACAAATTGACAATTCGGTCTTACAGTAGGGTCCCTTCCCTTACTACTATTTATAAATCCTGCAATATTTTTTTGTGTATGCACGTCCATCTATATACATAAGATGGCCTCTATTCATTTCTTTTCCACTTTCCAATTGGAGACGATGTGTATACGTACTCAAATTTAGACCATACGCTGACATGATAGGCTTATATTCTGCTAGCCTTGTCCATTCACCACTGTAATATGATGGACCATAATATGGCATTAATCTCCTAGTGGTTTGTTCTGAATTGTTTCTATGTTTAGATCCCACATGTACATTTTGGACAATAAAGAGGCCTAGATTCACTCCATGAATATTGGAGGGTTGTATCATGTAGTTGTATCCCAAAAATTGAAACACCTCATACACTCTAGGTAGTTGTTGATCACTAGGCCAAGCGCAATATAGTCGACAATCAAATGTCTCTTTGTAAATTGATCTCAAACTCAGGGGCAAGTCATCACATTCATTCTCATAGGGTATGTAGTCCACCTTCCCCTTGTCTTTAAGAAAATTATGCATCTTTAAACTGGTTCTTGTTCTGTTACTTATTTTCATCAATTTCTTATTATCCGAGCTGGTATATTGGCACATATTTTTGTTAGATGTATCATCTGATAAATGATCATTGCCCTCTAGGCTAGAAGTCGATGATCTAGGAAACTTTAAACCAAGAACTTTATCCTGCAAGTATCCATTAAGAAAATTTAATTAGTTATTTAAATAATATAAAACAATGTTTAAACGAAGTATACATGTTATTTATATCAAATTGGAAAATTCCTTACCACAATTCCTATTGGATTTGAATTGATTGTAGGAGGCATACTACCGACTGGAAGCTCATCATATATGTAATGTCTTTGTACAATCACTCATTTGAATTGTTTCTTTCCACGACATACAGAACATCTACAAACAACAATTTTCTCAAAGTATTCATCCCATGTACTATAGTCTTGACCAACCTCTTGTTCAGTGCAATCATTTGTTGTGTCTACAAGATCCATTGTCATATCCTCTTCCACCCACTGTCCTCTACGTGATTTAACAGTTTTAGGTCCACATCCACGTACATATCTTGTTCTTTTGCTAGTTGAACGCTCGGGCTCTGCATTTGCTCCAATCTCCATCTAAAATAATCAACAACATGCATTAATTTATGTCAAGATTGGATAATACATTATAAATTTCAATAATACATATGAAAAAAGATGGACGTATCATAAAATGCCATCAAATCATTTTTTCCTAAGTTAAGTCAAAATTTGAGTACCTGATGTCCCGCTTCATCCGTTGTGTCCTCAGTTGATATGACACGATCTATTGCCATGGCCTCATCTAGCCCCTATAATACACAACATAGTAAATAATGTTTAGTACACCAATTATATCATTTCAATGAATACGATATCCAACACAAAACCTCACTTTAGTCATATATTTGACATATTGATATCATGTTTTGGCCATCCTAATTTTTAAACTTTTCCCTTGATCATAGAATCACATTTAATCACCATTCCTTTGCATTTTCAACCAATAAGTTTGACCTCGGAGGCCTCATGGACAAAAAATGACTTTATCTCCTCTATGTTGTAGCATTTGTGAATTCATAAACACCTTCCTCCTATGGTTGAGGTTGCTTTCTCTTCTTACCTCTATTGTATCTGCAAATTCTGTTGTCATATCTATTTCCACCCACTTTTCTCTCTGCGATTTAGTAGTTCTACGCCGTCCACGTCCTCTCTCCACGGCCTCCTCTGAATCCTGTAATACACAACAATGACAATAGTTACATAACAGTTGTGCACCAAGAGAATATTGTTGAAATTATCTTGTTAATACGCTCGCTTTTCATTAAGACGCACTATGAAAAACAAAATAGGACATTGCAACATTTTGCTCTTCACAAAAAGTTTACACGCGGAATCTTGACAACTAGAGCTCAAATCTTAAGATTACAAGATGACTACAAATTCACATCAAAAAGACATTTATTTACAAGCTGACTACGAATAAAACCTATTACTAATAATTTTAGTTTAACATCCCTTCCATGGTCCCTTGTTATCCTAGATGAAAGAAAACCTATTACTAATAATTTTAGTTGGTTCTCTACCTTACACTTCTTCCACAAATTCATTAAAATCGTAGATATTTTCCCTTTGAAAACTAGAGATTGGATTCTTTATTCTTGATTGAAACCTACTTTACATTGGATAGTGTGAGAATATTTATCTTAGATACGATCCAAAACTTTAATTCTTGATTTTTTATTTTTCATGATTGGTGTTTATCCTCCATAGAGGCCGTAGTGAAAGTAGTTGGCTTGGTTATGTAGAAATCCCCTCATCAAATAAAAGCCAACAAATATTTACAAATGGCTCAACCCATATAAGACTTAACAATTTACTACAACTTTAATGAAAGATTGATACATAGCATGACCTATTTTATGTTGTATGGAAATCATATTTGTAGCCTAATATGTTATGTTTTCATAATTAGTATTGCATGGAAGTCTAGCCACTAGCTAAAACCTTTGACATCTTGATTGATTTATCTAGCATATATATCTTCATTAACCAAGAGAAGGCATGAGATCTGAATTTATTTGTTTGATAGGTAAAAGAGTTTGGTTTTCAAGTTACTAAAACACAATACAACTTTTTTTAAGTTCCATCAAATTATGTTTTTATTATGTAAAGTTTCTAGGATGTATCCAATTTTTTCCAAGCTAGTTGGTGGTATGTTGTTGTCACACTAGATTCCAATGTTATAAACCCTTACTACTTAAAATTTACCTCAATTCCAAATGTTTGCATGAGGAAAATTTTGGTTTGGCACAGCTAGGCGCTAAATTAGGCGCACTTTGCGCCGCCTTTGGCACCCAAGGAGATTACATTTAGGGCTGAAAGTCGGTGCTAAAGTCGGCGTTAACTTGGCACAGCTAGGCGCTAAATTAGGCGCACTTTGCGCCGCCTTTGGCACCCAAGGAGATTACATTTAGGGCTGAAAGTCGGTGCTAAAGTCGGCGTTAACTTGGCACAGCTAGGCGCTAAATTAGGCGCACTTTGCGCCGCCTTTGGCACCCAAGGAGATTACATTTAGGGCTGAAAGTCGGTGCTAAAGTCGGCGTTAACTTGGCACAGCTAGGCGCTAAATTAGGCGCACTTTGCGCCGCCTTTGGCACCCAAGGAGATTACATTTAGGGCTGAAAGTCGGTGCTAAAGTCGGCGTTAACTACGACGACTATAGCACCGACTAATGAATCAAAAACATAAAATTAAAATTTCCCACTTGCGTTAAAACATACCACACAACAAAAAAAACACAAAAGAATATAAAGTTAATTCATACCTAGCAATATCGTTGCTTCGCCTTCACTTTCACGACTGTTTTGTTAATGTAATGAAAAAAATCATTTATCTCTACATTTTTATCATCCATATAGCTAAATGTTTAGGGTTTGCTCTCTAATTGCAGGGCTATGATGGGTCTATACTCTTGGACGACACAATAACATTTAGAGGAGAAAAGAGTGTAGCGGCATTGTTTCCTACGCTGATATTTTGGCAACAACCGCTCGTGATTTTGTTGTCCAAGTAAATATTTCTACACTCCTCTACCTTCACTTACATTTTTTTCTAATATTATAGACAAATTATTCCTGCCCTCCTCTATAATGAAATTAGAAATTTGTGCTTATAATTAGTAGTTGGGAGGTCCATCGTGGACTGTAAGGCTTGGAAGGAGAGATTTAATAACGGCAAGTGAAAGCGGTGCAAACAACCTTCTTCCAGGCCCTGGTTCAAGCCTCAACTCTCTCATCTCAACATTTCGTGCTCAAGGACTGTCTGCTATGGACATGGTTGCACTTTCAAGTAAACCTCATCACTGATGTCTTTGCGAAGCAAATTCAAAGAAGTTATACTGAAGAGATTTAACTTTATATTTCTGTAGGTGCTCATACGATTGGTCAAGTACATTGTTAATTCATATCTGGCAGTGTGTACTTCGTTTGCCTCCATAGACTGGACAAAAATAATTTGCCCTAGGTCACCTCAAAATGTCAACCAATAGAGGGAAGGGAGCAAAGGGAGCAGACTCTGGCCACAATGAGGTAATTCATTGTCAATTTATAGATTTGTAAATGTTTCCATTGTTTCTTTAATTTTTAGTTTTTAGTTTTTTATTTCTAAATTTAAAAGAAGAAATTTATTTTATATATATAGGGACATGAGACTGACAAAGATAAAGAGGCATTGGCTTCCATATTGGGGGTAGAGGCAGTGAACAAATTGGACGATGTGGACTTGATAATGCTTGCCAAATACATAGAAAAATGATCTAGTAAAGCCCCTAAAATATTGCAACCAAATCAATAGTGTCAAAGGGAATCAATTGATTCCCCAACCAGTCCTAGATCGAGCAAAAGATCCAGGAGGAAATCAATAAAAATAAACTCTAAGAATTTGGAATAGGGAGCAGAGACTTCCAATGTCCCAGCCACTCCTGGGACACAGACTTCTTCCACCACGCCATGTTTTGCATCTTGCATTGGTAGCTACAATACCAAGATAGAATATGATGTGGTTTTAGGGGAAGTCTGAATGACAGATGCTGGAAAAATGTTTGTGAATAGGTTGAAGGAATCATGCCTTCAACAATTCAAGGATGTATCCATTTTTTTCCAAGCTAGTTGGTGGTATGTTGTTGTCACACTAGATTCCAATGTTATAAAACCCTTACTACTTAAACATTTACCTCAATTCCAAATGTTTGCATGAGGAACATTTTGGTTTGGCACAGCTAGGTGCTAAATTAGGCACACTTTGCGCTGCCTTTGGTGCCCCAGAGAGATTACATTTAGGGCTGAAAGTCGATGCTAAAGTCGGCGTTAACTACAACGACTATAGCATCGACTAATGAATCAAAAACAAAAAATTAAAAATTCCCACCTGCGTTAAAACATACCACACAACAAAAAAACACAAAGAGACTCATTCAAGGTAAAAGCCTAAACTTCATTATCCTTTTAATCTCTAAAGCTCCCTATATCCTCTGCATTTGAAAGCCAAACCTTCATTTCTTTACTGAATTAAAGGAAAGTAGTGAAAATTTTTCTTCAGTTTCCTCCAAAAAAATTTGAGCATAATCTTTAACATGGAACATTTAAAATTCAATGCTTTAACTTGAGTGGAAATTGATGCGCTGTATTAAGTTTTGGATGAATTTATCATTTCCTTCAGGGTTTTGAGAGATCAAAATCCGCGCTACAATTCGACACTACATTTCACGCCCACGACTTCCTCTCTGTAGTAAAGGTTCAATTTTAGCACTCATTTCTTCTTTTTACAGCCTTTCCCCTGCCTTTCGTACTCCATCTCATGCCTAAACAATTGTTTTGTATAGAATTATGGAACTGTTGAATGTTTATTTCTGGAAAACAATAAGCTGCAACAAAACAAATTCCCTCAAGTTGAAGAAGAAATTCTAGAAAGAGAGTCATTCAAGGTAAAGCTTACTCATTAATCACCCGTTTCTTTTAAATTGCCCATTTCTTTGATTGGTGCCTTGTTTTCATACCACAAAACAAAACTTTCATACCACAAAATGGACGAAAACTTTCATACCTGGCAGTGTGTACTTCATTTGCCTCCACAGACTAGATGAAAATAATTTGCCCTAGGTCGCCTCAAAATGTCAAGCAATAGAGGGAAGGGAGCAAAGGGAGCAGGCTCTGGCCACAACGAGGTAATTCATTGCCAATTTATAGATTTGTAAATTTTTCCATTGTTTCTTTGATTTTTAGTTTTTAGTTTTTTATTTCTAAATTTAAAAGAAGAAATTATATATATAGGGACATGAGACTGACAAAGATAAAGAGGCATTGGCTTCCATATTGGGGGTAGAGGCAGTGAACAAATTGGATGGTGTGGACTTGACAATGCTTGCCAGATACATAGAAAAACAATCTAGTAAAGCCCCTGAAACATTGCAACTAAATCAACCGTGTCAAAGGGAATCAATTGATTCCCCAACCAGTCCTAAATCAAGCAAAAGATCCAGGAGGAAATCAATAACAATAAACTCTAAGAATGCGGACCAGGGAGCAGAGACTTCCAATGTCCCAACCACTCCTGGGACACATACTTCTTCCACCATGCCATGTTTTGCATCTTGCATTGGTAGCTACGATACCAAGATAGAATACGATGTGGTTTCAGGGGAAGTTTGAATGATAGATGCTGGAAAAACATTTGTGAATAGGTTGAAGGAATCATGCCTTCAATGGTTCAAAGACCATCTACATTTTCAATTCTCAAAGATACCCATGCACCTGCAAAAAGTAGTTATCCATGACATGGAGACTAAATTTGGCACAGGTTGGTTTGTAGAGAAGATAAAACTATAAATGTCTCAAAACTACAAGAGATTTCGGTGCAACCAAACAAAGAAGATAAAAAAAATTCCCTCCCGAGCTAAGGCTCAAAAAAAGGCCAATTGATGTAAGTGTGAAAGTATGGAAAAAGCTTGTAAAAGCATGTGAGAAGTCTGATGTACAGAGGAAGTCCGATGAGGAGAGTATGTAGGTATTTGAATTTGCTCATAAGATTATATCAAATTTATTAAATGATTTTTAAATTTTATTTGTGCATAGTTAAATTGAATTAGTATATGTTTTAGGACAAGGCCTCCAAGGCTAGGCCTGACAAACTTCGTGCCACGCATCACAGTGGCCAGAAAGGTTTATAGGCCTTGATATGTACATTTGTAAATATATTTAATATGTTAAATGATATTTTTTTTATTTCCTAGGAAAAAGTAAATGATTGCATATTAATTAGTTTAACTAATCCATATGCCATGTTTTGACAGGAGGAGAAATATGGCCAGCATCCAACGTAATTTGAAAAGAAAATGTTACAAAGTAAAAAGTGGACCGATTTTGTAATTTGGATGGAGAACGAGGTATAAATAGTTGACTTTCAATAACTTAGTTGGATATTGTTGTGTTAATATGTCAATTTGCATTTCTTGTGTTGAGTTGTTTATTGATGTGTAGGATGAGTTCTAAAGTGCTTCTCTGTTGGCCTTAGATCCCACTGAATTGTCCCATTATTTCATGTTGAGGAAAAAAAAAATTGTTTGCCTTAAAGGGCAGTGAGTGACATTCATGCCTTATTTTCATCGCATCTTTTAATTAATGACCATGGTATTTTAATCTCTTAAGTGTCCTCATTTAAGTTATGAGTTGTATCATTTGAGTAACTTAGTCCCATGTTGATTTGATTTATCTTCTTTTCTCTCAAACACGGTATCTCAAGGAGTGCTTCCTTGTGATGCAGAGCATGGGTGGTTTCAAGATTTCAACATCTCACAACAAGATTTGGTGTTTGCTTGCTTATAACCTTTAGTGGATGCAAACTAGGTTTCAACCCCTAATGGGTCATTTATGATTCAACAAGTAAATAAACACCAGGACTCTCAATGGAATGAGGATGAAAAACAATAAGTGTTAGGAATGCACAAGAACTTAGGGCTAGCAAACGACAACTGTTCTCTTGCCAAATTGACTCTAGGCCAAGTAGGACAACAAATTGGCTTTTTCTGACATAACTTGCAGAGAAGACCTCAAACCCACAATATAAAAACTATTTTGAGTACCCTTTTGGGATTTCTTGAACATATCCAAAACTTAGGTATGGTTGTTTTGTAACACAAGGCTCTAAAATCGACTCTCCGATTTGACAAAAGGTCTAATTAGGCTTGTTCAACTAGGTCACCACAAGGTCTTCAACCCCTTAGTTTCCAAACTTCATGCCAATGGCTCAGACATGTCTTATGACATCTATCAACACCATTCCAAGCAATTCCAACCACTGTTTAAGAGTTCTACTTCAAACCCTAACTCCTATGCACTTCTATGCCAAATGCATGAGGTTAAATGGACTAGGGCATCACCAAATTTGCACATAACACCATCCCCTACTCCTGCAACATTATGAACATGAAATATAAGCTACCTACATCCATTCCACCGAGTTGGAGGCCTTTTCACCAGTGAAATGGAGAGAAATGCATTATTTTCAATCAAAGCACACCCTTGTAAGGGTTTCAAACCACTTTTAGTAAATCTGCCCTATCTCGCTTCAAACTTAATGAAATCCATTGGAAAGAACAAGGATTCAAGGCACCATTAATTCCAATCAATGTTTGACTACTTCCAGGCCGTACAGAGCTATACAGTACAATTTAGCAGCAAATTAGGCTTCCAAAACGTAGAAACATAGCACCTTGCTATTCAAAATTCAAATTTTTACAACTTCTAACTCTTGTTCCAACATACACAAGTGCTTTTAAAACATTCCCAAGCATAACCAATCATTTTCCCACAAAAAACGAAAGCCTAATCGTTCAACTTCCCCAAAAATACAAAAATGCAAAAGTTGCTTTGACAACTTTTTGCAACTTAAGGTTATGTAATAGAATTTACAGTTGATAGTTAAATTGTATAACAACTTTTGGATCTTTAAGGCAAACATAATCATATATAGCACAAAATGCAGAGGGTTGGCACTTAAGGTTATGTAATAGAATTTACAGTTGATAGTTAAATTGTATAACAATTTTTTTTATGATATTTACTAACGTTTATTAAAATTGTTGCATGTTTTACATCATTGGAATGACATATTAGCTGTAACTTTTTTGAAAATTTATTATGGTATGTGCACTTTGATATGATGTAATATGATTATGGTTTCGTTTCATATGTTGTAATATTAGATATATAATAGAAAAATAAATTATTGCATGAAATAAATAATAACTTTTCATTTTAAATATTTTTTTTGTAGAACACGGGTCTTCCAGAAGATCAAGATGATCCTCATGATATAGATATAGAATATGTTGGTTTTGGTACAGATCACATGGCAGAGGATGATGATGATGCAAATATAGAAGACACCGAGGTCGATGACGATGATGATGACGACGACAACAATGATGATGATGATGATGATCACGATGGTGATGATGATGATGAGGCAGTTGCTGGTAGTAGCCAGTGACATTCATGATCATATAGACTGCATCATGGATCATTGCTGATATATCATTATGATGCCTCTTTTCATGGTTACTATCATATGTATCATTTTCACAGCCTACAGTACCATATTATTGAGTTGTATCATTTCGACTTATATCATTTAGACATGTATCATTTTGACTTGTATCATTTTGAGTTACATAATTTATCATTTTTACTTATATCGTTTGTACATGTATCATTTTGACTTATGTCGGCTGTTGGACATGTATCATTTTGACATGTTATTGATCTACTGACATATTTGACTTTCACTTGTTTTAGTTATATATGATGATGATCTTATCAATATTGACTTGTCAATTTATATATATTGAAAGTGGTCGATGATTTTTGGATGGATATTTATTACGTATGATGATTTTAATTTACTGCTCAGGATGGATGTTGTCAAATTCAATTAAATTATATATATTTGACTCACTTGTTTTAATTATAGATGATGATCATGTTATAATAATTATCTTGTTATTTTATATATACTGGATATTGTTGTAGATTTTATTTTGATGGAGATTTAATAAGTATAATGATGTTGTTAATTTGTATGGACACTAGTAGAAATATGGCAAATAAATGACTAGGTGACTAAAACTTTTAGTCATGTGACCAAACTTTTATATATATCTACTTTGTTGCTGTCATTCCAAGGGTTCTTGGTCACTGTCTAATGGTTTTGACAGTGCCTTTATCTCTTCTCTTTGTTTGGTGAAACCCTACTAGATGTTGCATCTCTTTATCTTCTCCTATACCTTCCATGCTATGGACTGTCCTAAGACAAAGATATGGACTGCCATCTTACAACTTTTACTGTCTTCCTTATGATATGAAGGATTGAGACTATCCCTTCTTGTTGAAAATATTATGCTCATGACTATAAGAATCCTCCTATAAACTGGAATCTATTGCTTACAATAAAGGAAGAATCTCACAACATACCTTGACTTAGTCTTTTAAGAGTAGAAGAAAAATGTTATTTTGAACAAAAATTTATAGTTTTTGCATGCTTTACTTGACTTACATTAATTTTTGCATGATGATTAAACTGCATGCAGATAAATTATATGAAAGTAGAATGAAAAGAAAAAGGCCTTGTCAGTAGAGCTCTCTACAAAGCTGCACAACTTGAGGACAATGATGATGGTCATTATGTTGAACGTCTTGATGAGAATTTGCATGATATTCAGAGTAGTAGTGCTAGTGTTGGAATTGAGGTGAGTGCTATTTACTGTTTTTATGTTTTTCATGGTAGTCATTGTTGTTTTAACACACACATGCAAGTAAGTACTATTCAAGTAAGTTGTTTTAATTCTATTTGAAGGAAAACCCACCAGTATGATTTACTTTAAAGGATTTAACTCTAGAGAGAGACCAATAAATGTAAGTCACTTAATGGGAATTACATCAACTTCTAATAGAAACCAATTAAAAGCATCCACACAATGACAACAAATGTGCCTTGATAATTCTATTGATTTGAATAACTAGAAATAACCAATACGAAGACAATCAAACAACTTATGAACTTGAATATTAACAGAAAATCAGAACACCATACATATCCACAAATTTAACCATCCTTACCCATTATAATATTAAATTATCACAGAAGTGTAATTTCTTGAATATGAAATATGATTGGATAGATAATATTGGAATATATAAATTGTCTTGCTGAAAGATGATGATTGTCTAAGCCTTGGTTTCCCTTATAAATATGGGAAGCAACAAGCTTCAGGCATGAACCAACACAATTATTCATAAATCACATCCTCTTATAACTAAACATGTTTAATAAAGAGAAATTAAAGGCATAAGCAAGTTAACCAAGATCTGAATCTGTTAGTCATCATAGAGCACCCGTGACTTCAGGCCTAACAAGGTACTCATCTCCATGTTACAGTATATGTTAAGTGTGTTGTGCCCCTATCTATTATCGCAAAAAAGTGTTAAAATTTTGTCCTTGTTCTCCATGTTGACGCCAACAAAACTGCTTGTTGCTCCTTCTGCACCTGAACCTATAGCTGCACATCAATCTTTCAAGTATGTCTGCTCCCACTTATCAAATGTAAGGTCACTGGGCCATTTGAATTCCTGAATTTCGAGTAGATTAGTCTAATGGTCCTTCCATCTTTAATCCAACATAGCTTTAACATCAATTACAAATTTTCCATATCCTGCATCTAGGGCTATGACCCTATCCAAAATCACGTTAAAGCTCAAAGTATCTATGTCCTGCTCCTTTTTCAACAATTTCATAACCGCAGACACTGTTGTTCTGAATTCTGCCTTCCAAGTATCAAGGCCTTTAACTAGTTTGTTTTCCTCTGTCATAATAGAGGGGATAAATTGATGCTTTTCAATGATCATATTCACCGTCTGCTCTGTGGGCTTCAATTCAGCAGGAGCATCAGGGTTTCTTTGAAGTATCCTGCAAAGAATGACTAAATTGTGCAAGGAAGGCTGTCATTTATGGTACAGTGGCTCCAAAATAGAAAAGTTTGCTTGAAATTGTTTAATGGCCTTAGATAACATGGAGTAGAAATCATGCACATCCCCAAGTTTATCCACAACCAACTTTATCCTGTATTCCAGAATTTTCTCAAAGACTTCAAGGACCTTGATCCTTGCCTCATTTTTTGTTTCCTCATTTTGCTTCTTGAGGTCCTCAACTTCTTTTTCAAATTTTGTTCTCAAAGCATTAAACTCTTGCATTGTCACTATGACATCACCAGTTGTTGGTGGCACAGAAAGTTGATATGGAACTATTGCCAGACTCCGGGAAGAACCCACATCTTGCAGTTGCTTTTTCAATTGCATATTTTCAATGAACAACCTATTCACCTCATCATTCATGTCTTGTTGTGTTTTCTCATAATCTTACAATTTTTTTCCAACTCTTTTACAACTGCATGGGTGAACATGGCAGAATGGACTGTAAGAGCAGAGGCCTCAGTTGCTGAAGTATCTCGAAAGGTTTTCACCACAACAAATCCCCTCATTTCTTGAACAACATCTAGCAACCTTGGTTTACTAGTGTTCTTTTGTTTTGTCCATATGGCAAGAGTCTCTGTCTTTGGGTTGAAACCACATCCACTAATTCCATCCTCATAATCAAATTTAGACACAAGATTAGGGTCATCTTGACTCCTAACTTGGTCAAGCAAGAATGCCTTTTTCAATTCAAGACTCGGGATGATCGGCATGTTACTCTTTAAGACCATTTGTCTTGCTTCCTCAAGAGTCACATTGATTTCATCAACTTTTAGTTCTTGGATTGTTCAAGTGGTTATTTGATCATACTAAGACTCATCAACACCCATCTTATTGATTTCCACTTTTTCATCAAATTCCTTCGTCTTCATTTTTAACCAGAAATCTTGAAACTCTGGAGTCTTGATGAAATCATCATCTTGAATAAATCTCAATGATGCCACCACCCTTTCATCTTCCTGTAGCTCTGGCTCAATTTGGGCTTGTTCTTCCATCCCAGCCTTAGGCTTGTGTGCATCAGTTTCTTGTTGACCAACCAATGATTGATCAACTTCTTCTCCATCATGTAATTGTCTCAAAATATTTGCAACTTCATCAGTATCCCCCACACCCTCAGACATCTCATATGGGACCAAAGGAGACATGCCTTCAGTTCTCTACCTTTTATGTGGTGGTGATTCAGGGATCTGTGGATCTTGAACTAACATGACATCAGGGGCAGGCTCATGAATCTCAATTCCTGCAAACCTCTTCAATGGAAGTTTGGTAGCCTTGGTAGGCTGTACTTCAAATTTAGCATAAATACTTTCAAAATTTTCAATCATTGTATTAATCCTCTTTAGAGGATCTTTCTCCTCAGCAAAAAATCCTTCAAAAATTGGATTCTTTCCCTTTTTGTCATCTTCATTTTTCTTGAGGATCTCCCATTTCCTCTTCCTGTCATACACTTCATCAAAAGTAACCAATTTCCTTATAACATCCTAAAGATAAAGAATTTGATGGGAGATGCCCATCTTAGTCAAGATCACTTGTCTCACAAAGTTCATATGGCCTTCAGGGTCACGAACTCTTTCAACACCAGATTCCAAAGAGTACTTGGCCTTCAAATAGGCCTACAACTCCTCAATAGTGTTTGAACCAATTGACCAATCTCCAAAGACAGTGGTATCAGGCAAAAAGGTGCCTTTCTTCTACTTTTTCATCACTTCCTTTTCCCTCCACATCATTTGCCACATGAATTCCAAGAATGCAATTTTGTCAGAAACAAACTTTGGCAATTTGTGAGGTGGTTGGGGGCAATCATATACCTTGATTATTGTGTTCTCTGGTAGGAAGAACCAATCAGCATAATTGAAAGTATGACCTTGCTCTGGTTTATGTGCAAAAGGTCTCAGAATTACCCTAATTTCTGGTGACAATCTGGGGGCGTAATTACCAAAAGAATTCATTATTTTCACAGAAAATTCATTATGAAATACAGTATAGTTACCATTCTAGCAACGAGAATCCCACAAGTAACACCAACATTTAGTAGGCATTCTTTGCCTTGTCCTATCAATCATGCTAATCTCCATTTTACATGACTATTTACTCCTATTTTGATATAAGATCAGGTGGCAAACCAAAAAATAAAAATTGCAGTTCATGGGTTTCTTATCTTCCTTCACACTGATGAATCCATCATGTATTTTCTTTTCAAGATATGAGGCAAAATCATACTCAATGTTCACCTTCAAGTTTTGTATCTTCATAGCCATCATCATCAAATTAACTAGCATCCTCTGATCAACATCAATTCCTAGTACTTGGCACAATGCATAATAGGTCCATTTGAAATAGACTGTAAAATCTTCCACAGGGAATGGTTCGACTGCATTGGAAGGAATATCAACTATCTTGTTGTTTGCACCTCTTCTCATAAATATCGGCAAGCAGCTCATCCCTTGTAAGTGTTCTTCTCAAACTTTTGTATTCTTGTTCAATCTTTTGTAGGTCAATTTCGATGAGAGCTTGTATGTTCAACATAAAACAGTCAATTATAGCATTTCTATCAATTCTCAACAAAGAAGATCCATTTGGCAACCTTACTGTTTTAGTAGCCAAGTGATAGTGTTGTGCCAGAGTACGAATCAGTTCCACATCCATGAATACATTTGAAACAATTATCTTGGCCAAATCCAGCTTCCATGGATTGCCCACAGGTCCCTAACCATCCTTGTTCTAACAGAAGTACCTGTTGATGCTTAAAATTGTGCTGATTCCAACACCAACATGGGAAGTTTCAGGAATATGGGACTTGCAACCTGAAACAACCTCCAGATTTTAAATAAGCTGGCTCTTCTCTAACTTAAAATTGGTTCGGGGAAAAGGGTAGAAATTGACACAAAGTAAAGATACAATTAAAGCAAATCTATCTATGGCGATGCACCTGAGTAGTAAGTATCTCTCTAAATTCAAGCACAGTGAAACTATCTGTAAGATTCAGTCACATTAAAGAGCAGATACTACATGATCAATATGAACAGATAAAATGAATAGCATCAAAGGCTCATAACTAGACAATTTTGCAATGACACAGAAAACATCAACGAGGCACAGAACTCAGTCTTCTCATTAATTTTTCAGCAACATAAAAGGCACAGATACATGCACGGTTACATTAACCTTTTGAATCAAGAATAATGGAACAGAGGCAAATGATATTATTGGTCACAGCAAAAAGGTCTACAAAACTTCCCGTAAATCTCTGATAACAATCTATACCAAGAAACCTCTATATGAAATGAATCTCTCCTTCTAGATCCTCCTGTCACATATTTATAGCATAGGATCGGCTCAAGATTGCCCACATGATCAAATCCCAACGGTCTAATTGAACTGGAACTTAACTGGAAGTGTCTAATAGAAAATATCCTTCAGATCCGCAAACAGTTATAATAACTGTAAAATCATTGGCTGTCACGATACATGTGGCGCTCTTCTTCAAGTTAGAGAAAGACACTTGGCGGCATCTATATATTTGAAACAAAACCCTTGAAAAAGATGGCAGCATCCGCGTGCATCACTAGAAAACTGTCTCATTCTTCAGGAGACACCAGAAAATGACACTTGTCAGCGTCTGTGGCATTGGCAAAAAGATGCGTGGCACTTTCCGCAACTTTCATTCTTTATTATGTCTTTGTATCGGGAGGGGCCTGCCTGTGACATCTGTCACAATCCGCAGCATCTGCAACTTGAAACTTATAAAAATGGGACCCACCACTCTTACCACTCAGTAGCTTAAACAGGGACAGATGGCGGCTTCCACATCAACTTAGCTTCTGTACATGGCGCCTTCCGTGCTCTTGAAACTCTTTTTGAAACTTACGCGAAGATTGACACTTGTCAATGTCCGCTGCAATGAAGAAACACTTAGAAACTTAGTAGCAACATCTTATCTTCAGGCCAACTTTAAATATGTGTCACTTTCCGCACCAACTTAGCTTCACACCAGGGCCCACCACTATTTATTACTATGCATCAAAAGATACAAAACACATATACGCGGAGATTGACACTTGTCACCTTCCGCACTCACTTAGAATACACGTGGCCTCTTCCGCTAGCACTTAGAACTTAGTAATTATGTCTCCGCAGGTCGACAAGTGGCGACATCTGCTTCATTTGAAACAATAAAATTGTGGCCTACCACTATTCTTTGTAAACTGTGAAACATAAGAAACAATCCCGTAGGGCTGACACATGGTAGCTTCTGCGGTTATCACAAGGGACACATGGCGCCTTCCGCGTTCACACAGAAACTCTTAAGAAAAATTTAAACTTAAGCAGAAACAGACACTTGGCACGTTCCGCGGCTAGTTACTTTAGACACTGTTTGAAAAACCCTTTGCCACGTGGTGCGATCCGCTTCAAAGCTATAACATAAGAACAGAAGTGCGGTTTGAAATTGAGGCATGACACTTGTCACATCCCGCGCTACTCTAAGGAACTGGCAAAAGAAACCCTTACGGTTGCGGAAACTTACAGGAACACACACAGAGGCAAAACTGAAACTCGCTGTGACACATGTTGATGCGCTGCAACAGGAAACAAAATGTAGAGTTTTTTAACTCTATAGTTCTTGGCGACCCCGAGGACTTTTGAGCCTGCTCAAAAAGAATCCAAAAATTTGGCAAAAGAATGTATATAAAATACAACAAGGATCAAAGATTCTGCAAAGCTGTCTGATAAACAAACCATTCGGAATCAGAAAGTCCCTGTTTGTTCTGCAGATCCTGAAAGGCTAAATCAAGGTTAATGATATCCTTGTGTGAAAACCTTTGCAAAACATGAACCACAGCCTTTAATTGGAACTCGAGCTGAGCCATTGGGATCAATACAGCTTCCACCTTTGGCAGTGATGAAGAATCTGTCAAACCCTGGAAAATTGGCTGATCATTCTGCCTAGTTAACAGTAAAGATTTGATCTCATCAATCATTAACACAGTGTTGCTATAAGGAAAAGGAGAGGGAAGGCCCAATTGTACCAGATCTTCTATATGCTTTTTCATATCTTTGACTCCTTCCTTGACAACATCCAGGAGCTCTTGGCAATTAATTGTAGCTGAATTGCAACTGAGGACTTCATTCACCCTTTTTGCAGCAATCATTCTATCACTGATCCCTGCTGTCGACAATGTTTCATCAGTTGTATCATATAGTTTCTTCAGCAATAACTGAGAGTCAGAAACTCTCAAGGATACAGTGGACAGAGTGGCCTGAACTGAAGTCTCTACCTTTTCACACAATTGCTGTGCATTTAATAGGAAAGTTAGAGAAGGTCTGAGATGGATAATCTCTTTAGAGATTCTTTTCCATACTGACACATATAGCTCCCTGACCAAGTTCAAAACTCCTGCATTCTTAGGCCTATTGGCCAAATCAAGTGTCAACTGTTTTGTTGTTTGTTGCTCAGCTTGGAGTTGGGCTTGAACTGCAGCAGCATTGTTTTGCTCCTTCAACAACTACTACTGAAACTGTGTGGCTTGTTGCAATTTATCCTGAAACTTCCTCTCTAGTGCTGTCTTTTCTTGTCTCAGGACAGTTACTGCAGCCTTTTCTTGTGCTAGCTCTGCTTTTAAAGAAACATTTTGGGCCTGTGTACCCTGATGAATCTGACAAGAAACAGTATTTTGCAACTGTTTATTGAGATCCTTTATTTCATCTTTTTTGGATTTAAGCTCTGCAGCAAGGTTGCTACAATTTGCCTTTTCTTGAGCTAAATCAGCTTCTACCTTCTGCAACTTCCTTGAAACTTTCAAATAATCAGTGGCCACAGTAGAAGTAGTTTCATTCAACAACTCAACCCTATGCTGTGGCTGGAAAAGTGACATGTCCATGGCCACAACATTCATTGTAAAATCCTATGGCTGCATCTGCTCATTTGGTTTAACCACAGTAGGTGACAAATGTGTCACAGTCAATTGCTGTTGAATTGGGTCAAAAAGTGACCTCATGTGTGGCACAACCAAAGCTTTATTATCTTTCTTTCTTTTCTTATCCATCCTGGCCTCCCTGGCCTTTTTAGCAGTATCAGCTTGAGCTTGAAAGGTAGGGGGAGAAGCAATATAACCTCCAGCAAAAGGATGTCCTTGTGGTAAGCCATAGGGAATAGCCAAATGTTGGTTAGGAGGAATTTGGGGAGGGGATTTCTTTGGAATAGAGGGAGAAAAAGGGGGCAAGGAGGTAGCCTGTGATGACATGGTCTGAGGATTAGGCAGTGGGGCAAGTTGAGATACAGGCACAATAGAGGTGGCAGGGGATAATATTTGGCCAGTTGGGATTGCCACCCCTATGGTAGAAGGAAAAGACTGAGAAGAAAAGGGAGAAGAAACAATTACCTGAGGAGCTGTAGATGTGGCTTGTGGTTGCAGTTGTGAGGGCTCTGCCTCTTCATCTGAATCTGGCTGCAGGTGTAGCTTTCTGTGCTTCCTTGACCTTTCCTCTGCTACCTCTGTCTCTTTTTCTACAACATTGACCACCACTGATGGTGGCAATGATACAAAACTGAAAGCCCCAGTCACTGAAACTGATCGAGTCCCTCTAGGTGGTGATGATACCACACTCTTTTGTTTCTCTAAGGCACTAAGAGATTGGGGCCAGACAGTTACAACGGCTGTAGATGAAACTTGTCCTGTGGCCTGCACTGTATGAGTTGATTCTGCTTCCCCTTCTGACTCTCCACCCCGTGTTTGAAATTTGCTTGTATCAGGGCTAGAGGCTGGAGACGGATGCCATTCATCCCAGATTGCCTCCCATCTCTCATCAGTATCAACATTGCCAAAAGAGTGAGTTGTCTCAAAAATTTCCTGCCTATACTTCCAATAGGCCTCTATTTTGTCTGGCTTCCATTCCTTGCCTTTTGATAAAGCTTTCTTCAATCCAGAAGTCATTCTTAACTTAGGGTCAAAGGCCCTATGCTTAACATAAAAGGTCTCCCATGGCCTGGGACCCTCAAAAGGCAGATCTGTTAATTCCACATACAAGTCAGGGGTATCCTCTTTAGGGTTTCTTCTATCTTCCCAAAAGGGACGACCCTCATGCACAATTTTAGCACCGACCTTGTTGTCCTTAACCCATAAAGTTATGAAACTGCTTGGGTCATATTTCCATTTATCTTCTATAAGAAAGAAGCCCAGGACAGCTAGTTTCCTTAGCAACAAGTGCTTAGCATCCTTGACCTCCAGGGCCATGTTTTTTCTTACCCATGGGATATCATAGATTTTCTTTTTCTTTTTCTTAGTGCCATAGTCATTGTCAACCACAGACACTTGCCGGGTGACCTCTAGAAAAGCTGACCTAGGAGTCAAAATCTTAGGTAGCAGCATTGGCTCTCCATTAAAACCATGGACCCTAATGATGGTATGATGGAACCCAAAGAAATAGTCACAGGGAATAGGGCAATTTGCCATGAGGCCTCTGATGCTTGGTGTTAACCTAGTTTCTACAGGCTCGGGGCTTAGGTGGCAAAAAGCAGGGGCAACAAAAAGTTCCCAAAAATCATACAGGTTTGATGGCTCAGATAAAACATGTGTCCATGCAGACACAGGTATGGTCCTATTGTGACCGAAACTTGGGTCATACATATTTAGCTGCATATACTGTGAAAAGAAACTAGGGTTTTGATATAACATAAGGTGAAACAGATAAGCAGAGTACCTGAAAACCCCGTTAGACCTGAAATGGACGAGTTGATCAACCATTGAATAAGCGATTTGCTCTGAGAAATCAAGCCGATACTCCTGAGACTTGTCCACGGTCTTTAATCTGAACAGAATAGCAATTTGCCAGTCATAGACAGTAATGTCCTCTTTCATCCCGAAGATGAATGCCATCATAGGCAATGCTTCTTGGCTGGCCTGAGTAAATTGTCCCCTTCCTGTAGGTAATATGGGCATTGATGTGTTCTCTTCCTCTAACTGCAACTCTGAATTGAGGAACCTCAGCTGATTATTGACATTTGCCCAAGTTTTCTACATTTTGGCAATGGTAGGGAATGTGGCCGTTTTGTCATGATATAGGGCCAACATGTCTCTAATAGCTTTAGGTGTTATTTGCACCATAAAGGGACCCTTTTGTATGGTGCTCGAGGGCGCATGAATCAGTTTTGCGCACATATCTATTAAGTCGGGGTATGAATGTACGCTTGGGACAATAAATTGTGCCAATTGTGAGGTCCAAATCCTCATACCAAATGTTTCTGATTGCCCAGCCTTCGCCTTTTGGTGACATCTCTAGAGTGCCCCTTCACGAAGAGCTTTGGTAGGTTTTTGAAGAATCGGGTTACATATACCATCTGCGAAATCCCTTACTTTTGCTGGGTCTACTACATATCCAACCTTGGGGACCCTTGTCCTTGGATAGGTTCTCAAGGGTTGTGCAGGTGCTGAAGAGTATGATTTGCTGCTTAGAAGCTTGTCGATGGACTCGTAAACTCCAAGCCCCTGTTGAGAAGATTGTGCTTCCGACATATCTATGTCTGTATTGAGAAGTTAGTGAGTTTTGAAGTAACAAGGATAAAAGCTTTGCAACATAAAAGGGCACTTCTCCAAGCAAGGTTCGCTAGGAATGGGTATTGCAGGCAACAGGGTTTTTTCAGCAGATGCAGAAGCAAAATGAGAGGCAGGGTTCAAGGTTTAACTCTAAAAATTGAGGCATTGAAAACACATTAAGCGGAGTAAATGTCATTAAAGCCAAAAAACCATTAGTGTATCTTATGAAATCTGTATGGGACAGAGTATCAGACACGTCATAAAGAGTGGCTACGTAAAGTGGTACTTTCAGAAATTTTGGGGATTGGAGAGAAACTTGGCGAATGCGGGAGTTCCAAAAAGAGAAGAGACTTGAATTGTTGCCACGTGTTCACAGAACACTTATTAAAAGAAAAAGCAGGAAAAGAAAGTGGGAAAACGGAGAAACAAAAGGAAACTAACTAACTATAGTAAACAGGAGACACTGCTCAATTGAAATGTTTTAGGTAGATCCCATTCATAGGAATCTATTCAGGTTCGCCCTCCATTGTTTCAAGCTCAAATAAATTTTGCTGCTTACAGGAACGAATCTTGTAGGGGCCAGTCCATAATGACTCGAATTTGCTGTGTCGACCTGGCTTAACAGATCTCTCGTCCCATTTAAGCACTATTGAGCCAACTTCAAAATGAGGATTTGAAGTTCTTTTGTCAAAACAGTCTTTGATTATTTTCTGGTGTTTCATCAATGCTTCATGTGCTTTCTCTCTTTTTTCTTCTACCTTCAACAATTCAGCAAGTCTGACTTGCATGGGACCATTTTCTTCAATCTCAATATGTTTTAACAACTGCAGAGCAGGAATCTGCAGGCTTAGTGGCATTACAGCTGGCTTACCATAGACCAATTCATATGGGGACATCTTTGTCACTTGTTTAGGTGTAATTCTATCAGCCCACAGCGCTATATTAAGCACTTTATGCCACTTTTTGTGATGATCAGCCCCTATTCTCTTAATGAGTCTAATCAGGTTTTTGTTAGTAGATTCTGCAAGACCATTACCCCGAGGGTAATAATTTGAAGAGGTTTTCAAATAAATTCCATACCTTACTGCAAACTCTGATATCTTCGTTCCCAAAAATGCCTTAGCATTATCTGATATGATGGTGCGAGGAGGGCCAAAACGAGCAGTAATGTTTTCTAGAAAGTCCAATATTACCTTTTCTGTTGCTTCTTTAAGTGGCACTGCCTCACTCCATTTGGTAAAGTAATCAGTGGCTATAAGGATCCATTTGTGTCCTATACTTGACACTGGATTGATCATACCAATGAAAACAAGATCCCATTGGGCAAAAAGTTCATCTATAATTATAGGGCTTAGGGGCATTGCTGCATTTCTTCTTTTTCCTACATAGAACTGACAAGACTGGCACTCTTTAACCAGCTGATAACAATCTACAAATAAAGTGGGCCAGAAGTAGCCTACTTGAGTTATCTTTATGGCAGTAGTTCTTGCAGAAAAGTGTCCACCTGAGGCTCTATGATGCAGCTCATGTAGTATTCTTTGGGCTTCATCTTTCTCTATGCATCTTAGAAGAATACCATCAGAGTTTCTTCTGAAAAGAACTTGGTCAATTAAAACAAAATGGATCCCTTGCTACCTATAGTATCTCCTTTTGTCGTGCGAGAGTTCTTTTGGGAAAGTCCCATGTTTCATAAATTGAATCCTATTTGTGACCCAAGAATTCTGATCAATCTCCTGAATTCTCAACACATTCTCATTTTCTACTTTTGCAGTTAACATTCTTTCCATGTCTTGGGCCATGTATTGGAACAACCCCTTGCCTCTGACAAGTTTAGTTGGTCTGACCTCCACATCATATTCAAGAATCTTTGTTATCCAGTTTGCTCTTTTCTCATTGATCTCTCCTTCCATGATGTATTCTCTAACACTCGGATGAGCTACTAGTATCAGAATCTTATTTCCTGTGACCATGTGTCTGAATTTTTTAAGGGCTTTTACCATAGCATATGCTTGTTTCTCTACAAAATTGTATCTGGCTTCATACTCTCTAAGAGTCCTTGAGAAAAACACTATTGGATGTTCTCCTTCTTGTTGATCATCTTTCTGTGTTAGGACAACAACAACACTGAACTCTCCTCCATAGACATACATTATAAAAGACTTAGAGAAGTCTGGGTTCCTAGGTACTGAGGTTGTTGAAATTGCTTTCTTGACCTCCTCAAAAGCTTGTCTCCCTTCTGCAGTCCATTTGAACACCAGGTCTTTCTTCGGCAGAAGTGTTGGTGGTCTTATTAGGCAAGCAAAGTCTGATATGAAATGACTGACAAAATTTATCTTTCCCAAGAAGGACTGGACTGCTTTCTTATTTACAGGCAGAGACAAGTTTATTATAGCAGTGACTCTTTCTGGATCAATAGAGACTCCATCTTTTGACACTATATGTCCTAGTAGTTTGCCTTGAGGTACTGCAAAGATGCACTTCTTGTGATTCAAGGATATTCCAAACTCTTGACACTTCTTAAAAATAGATTCTAGATGATCAAAATGATCAACAACTTTCTTGGAAAAAATAGTGAGATCATCAAGATAAATCAGAATGATTTTATTTATGAGTTCCCCAAATGCTACATCCATTGCTCTTTGAAAAGTGGCTCTAGCATTTGAAAGGCCAAATGGCATCTTGGCATATGCAAATGTTCCCCATTTGGTGGTAAATGCAGTCTTGTGTTGGTCTTCATCAGCCAACCAAATCTGATTGTATCCAGAGAAACCATCTAGCAAGGAAAATCTCTCTAATCTAGCCACAGTCTGTAAAATTTGTTCCATAGAGGGCAGGGGATAATGATCCTTTAAGGATGCTCTATTTAGATCCCTAAAATCTACACAGAGTCTTATGTCACCATTCTTTTTCCTGACTGGCACTAGATTGGATACCCAGGTTGAGTGTTTGATTGGAAAAATTATTTTAGATTCTAAGAGTTTCTGCAACTCATCCACCATTAGAGGTTCAATCCTTGGGTTCACTGGCCTTTGCTTCTGTCTGATTGGTTTAGATCCTTCGGTTAGTTCTATGGTGTGCTGAATGATGTCTCTGTTATAGCCATGAAGGTCTTCATAGGTCTAGGCTATTACTCTGTCATATCTCTCACACAAGTCAACTAGTCTTTCCCTTTCCTGTTGGGTTGTGGAATTTCTGATCTTTAGTTTTCTCCCTTCACTCACTTGTATTTCAGTATAATCTGCTTTATTTGCTTGAAACCTCTTTTTCTCTAGGCTTACATCTTCTGGATCAAATAGGTTTTCTAAAGTAATCAGTCCTTTGGGAAGCTTATCGGACTTTAATTGAATAATTTGGTCTCCATATGCTTCTTCAATCTTAGGGTGTAACTGATCAACAAATTCTCCTGACTATTGCAAAAATGAGAGTACTTGAAAATCATTTTCAAAGACTTGCCAATTTTCATCATTGTCTGGGATAGTTGGCCTTACTTAACTTTGATTGACTCATTGTTTACTAATAGATCAGTTGCTGGGTCAAACTATGAGCCAATCTGTGCCATCCTATCAGCTTTAGAATTTTGGGTTCTAGGAACTACTTCAATATTGAAAGCTTCAAAATCATTTATTAAGTCCCAAATTCTGTGTCTATAGGATCTCATCCTTACATTTTTGGCTACTGCCTTTTCTCTGATTTGTTTCACCACTAGTTCTGAATCTCCTTTGACTATCAAATTCTTTACTCCCTTTTTCTTGGCTAACACGAGCCCATGCACTAAGGATTCATACTCAACATCATTATTAGTACAGGCAAATTGGAAATGGATAGCTCTTAAAATTTTCTCACCATTTGGTGCAGCAAGACAAATTCCTGCTCTAGCACCATTCTTACTTCTAGCTCCATCAAAATTTAGAGTCTAGATTTCTGAATCCTTTTCAGATTCTTGAGCCTGTGGAGTTTCATCCTTTAAAACATTTGGGATTTCATGGTCTTCATCAAATATGACATAAGTGCCCAGACCAATAGAGTCATAATTTCCATAGGGGTCACTTTGTATCATAGTCAACAACTGATTATTCTCTTCCTCTTATTGGTCATATTCAGTCCAATCTCCTAACTCCTCAACAAAGACTCTTTCTTCTTTATTCATCATAGCATGAGCTGCCTCTAATTTTGGGGTTGGTTCATTTGTGATGTTATCCTTAGATAATGACTCAGATAGTATTTTCATTTTTGTCCCATATTTGGTCCTTAGGATGAGGTGAGACCAATCAAGTGACATATAACCTCCTATCTTGGCTGTAAAATCTCTAGATAGACATAAACCAAAAATAGGAGGAATATCTATGACTACCACATCCTGATTCACAATTATATTAGGGCAAGTATACAATTGCAATGGGAGTTGTTTAATTTTCCCTATTGTTTGCACCGATTTCCCATCCAACTGCATAACTCCTCTAGTAAGTGGCTCATACTTTATCTTTAAAGCATCTGCTATTTGTTTAGGCATTACTGTAGTACTCGCCCCAGAGTCTATCATTGCATTATGTAACAGTTTCTTCCCAACTATCAAAGTCAAATAGAAGGGCTCTGGTTTGGATTTGCTTACCTCTAGTGCATTGTTCAAATGGGTTGTTGTCTGCAGAGGAACAGTGTCTTTGAGTTTTTCTTTATCAGCAGGTCCTCCTTTGGCACCAGTATGTTTAGGCACTGCTTGGCCCTATAGGGCTTCTTGCAACAGTGTCTTTTGCTCAGGGATAGCTAACATGTCCCAGATTGACACATGTACTGGGGTCCTCTTCAGCTGATCCACCACATTCACAAGTCCTAGTGTTTGGGTTCTTGGATAATAAGGGTACCTTGCTTTTTTCTGAACTTGTCCATAAACTACTTGGTTCTACACTGGCTGAGGTATTTCTTGTCTAGCAGCTGTATTTTGATGACCTTGAAATGGAGGGATCCCCATAATTTCATTATTTGTGACTTTAGGCTATTTCATCATCCTTCTTTCGGCTCTGGTGTAGTAATCTGATTGTACCAATGGCTTCTTGAAAGTAGATGCTTCATTCAAGAATACTGACTCTTCATCTTCAATCCATGAAAACAAAGCATGCTCAGGGGCTATTTCTTCTTCTTGCTGTAGGGACATTCCTTGCATTTGAGCCACCAGGACTGAATTTTGCATACCAGGAGACTGGTAGGGTTGAGTGTCAGAAGTAATTGCAAATTGTCCATCTACTCTCCTTTGCTCTGCTATCTTTTGTTGTAGATTACCCCTGGGGCAATCTCTGGGCATATGAGCATTGTTACAAGGGAAACACCAAGCATTGGTGCCATCTGCATAATTATTCTGCCCTGGGACAATCTTTCTATTTGGATTAGGAGGAACAGTCTGCAAGGGTGTAGGAATTGTAACTAATTGGTTTGATGGTTGAGGGTTAGTCTGCCTTTAAGGACCTTGATACTGATTTGGCTGAAAAGGAGGTCTATTCCCTTGGTAACCTTGATATTGGGGTTTAGGATAAGGATTATGCTGTCTTTTTAGGTTAATTATCTCATTAGAAAATGTCCTTAAGATGTTCTCGACATCATCCATCTCAGACGACTGGACAGAGACAATTGCTTTAGCAGGTTGTTGGGGAAATGTATCGATGGACACATGTGGGGTTATGGGATTAGGGGCTTCTTGAGGCAAAGGTAAGGTAATCTCTGGAAACATGGGCATGGGAGGCCTTGGGGGCAACTTTCCAGCATCTATTAAATTATTTTCAGCTCTGACTGCATAGTCATAGGCTTCTGGTAGTGTCTGACCTCCAAGTGATTGAATCATTACTGATATATCTGAATTTAGGGATTTAAGATAAAACACTATAGCCATACCTGGGAATGGTCTTGCTGTAGCAGGAATTCTTTCCCAAGTGTTTTGAAATCTTGAATTGAAATCAGTCATTACTTCTTGTGGTGCCCTTTTGATAGTAATCAATTGTTGCAACAAAGAAGATTTATCATCCTTTTCTTTAAATCTTGCAAAGAAAGCATCTCCAAGCTGGTTCCATGTAGATATTGTATTTGGGGTCAAAGATATGTACCAGTCCAGAGCCTTCCCTCTAAAAGAAGCTGCTAACAATCTTATAGCCACATTCTGTTGAGTGATCACATGTATCGCACAGACATCAGACACATCCTGCAGATGCTCTTCAAGTGTCTTGAAATCTTCCCCTCTGAATTTGGGCAGAGCCTTTAGGGCATTTGCTGGAATAGGATCCCAAGTGGTTGGTGGTACTGGGAGAATCAGAGCACTGCCAGTGTTCCAATTTGCATAATTCCTTGGGGCTATAGGTGCTCCCATGTTTGCTCTTGGTGTTGCTGTAAACTGATTGACCCTTCTTCTTGAATTAGTTACCAGTGGTGGTAAAAGAATACCTGGGTTCATAGCAGATTGAGCTCTTGTTACAGGTCCACAACTCTGACTTCTTGTAGCTCTCTGGTTCATATAGTCTCGATAGAAACTTCAAGAATGGTCCCACTGGGCGTGCCAAAAACTGTTGATGCTTAAAATTGTGCTGATTCCAACACCAACATGGGAAGTTTCAGGAATCTGGGACTTGCAACCTGAAACAACCTCCAGATTTTAAAGAAGCTGGCTCTTCTCTAACTTAAAATTGGTTCGGGGAAAACGGTAGAAATTGACACAAAGTAAAGATACAATTAAAGCAAATCTATCTATGGCGATGCGCCTAAGCAGTAAGTATCTCTCTAAATTCAAGCACAATGAAACTATCTGTAAGATTCAGTCACATTAAAGAGCAGATACTACATGATCAATATGAACAGATAAAATGAATAGCATCAAAGGCTCATAACTAGACAATTTTGCAATGACACAAAAAACATCAACGAGGCACAGAACTCAGTCTTCTCATTAATTTTTCAGCAACATAAAAGGCACAGATACATGCATAGTTACATTAACCTTCTGAATCAAGAATAACAAAACAAAGGCAAATGATATTACTGGTCACAGCAAAAAGGTCTACAAAACTTCTCGTAAATCTCTGATAACAATCTATTCCAAGAAACCTCTATATGAAATGAATCTCTCTTTCTGGATCCTCCTGTCACATATTTATAGCATAGGATCAACTCAAGATTGCCCACACGATCAAATCCCAACGGTCTAACCGAACTGGAACTCAACTGGAAGTGTCTGACAGAAAATATCCTTTAGATCCGCAAATAGTTATAATAACTGTAAAATCATTGGCTGTCACGATACATGTGGCGCTCTTCTTCAAGTTAGAGAAAGACACTTGGCGACATCCGTATATTTGAAACAAAACCCTTGAAACAGATGGCAGCATCCGCGTGCATCGCTAGAAAACTGTCTTATTCTTCAGGAGACACCAAAAAATGACACTTGTTAGCGTCCGCGGCATTGGCAAAAAGATACGTGGCGCTTTCCGCAACTTTCATTCTTTACTGTGTCTTTGTATCGGGAGGGCCCTGCCCGTGACATCTGTCACAATCCGCAGCATTTGCAACTTGAAACTTATAAAAATGGGACCCACCACTCTTACCACTCAGTAGCTTAAACAGGGACAGATGGCGGCTTCCGCATCAACTTAGCTTCTATACGTGGCGCCTTCCGCGCTCTTGAAACTCTTTTTGAAACTTACGCGGAGATTGACACTTGTCAGTGCCCGCTGCAATGAAGAAACACTTAGAAACTTAGTAGCAACAGCTTATCTTCGGGCCAACTTTAAATACGTGTCACTTTCCGCACCAACTTAGCTTCACACCAGGGCCCACCACTATTTATTGCTATGCATCAAAAGATACAAAACACATATACGCAGAGATTGACACTTGTCACCTTCCGCACTCACTTAGAATACACGTGGCCTCTTCCGCTAGCACTTAGAACTTAGTAATTATGTCTCTGTAGGTCGACAAGTGGCGACATCCGCTTCATTTGAAACAATAAAATTGTGGCCCACCACTATTCTTTGTAAACTGTGAAACATAAGAAACAATCCCGCGGGGCTGACACATGGCGGCTTCTGCGGTTATCACAAGGGATACATGGCACCTTCCACGCTCACACAAAACTCTTAAGGAAACTTGAAACTTAAGCGGAAACAGACACTTGGCACGTTCCGCGGCTAGTTACTTTAGACATTGTTTGAAAAACCCTTTGCCACGTGGTGCGATCCGCTTCAAAGCTATAACATAAGAACAAAAGTGCAGTTTGAAACTGAGGCACGACACTTGTCACATACCGCGCTACTCTGAGGAACTAGAAAAAGAAACCCTTGCGGCAAAAGAAACCCTTGCGGTTGTGGAAACTTACAGGAACACACGCGGAGGCAAAACTGAAACTCGCTGTGACACATGCTGATGCACTGCAACAGGAAACAAAATGTAGAGTTTTTTAACTCTACAGTACCAAAATAGTTTCCAGCCAAAAATGGGAATTATGGCATCCCTACAACCCTCAATAACATCCCTAAATACTTTCTTTCGACCTTTGTCAATTGAATTGGGTAAAACATCTAGTGAAGATTGTTGCAGTGATCTTTTCTTAGGGACAAGATCAGGCTTACTGGTCTTACTTGTGGATTCAAACTTCTTGGGTGCCATTATACAAACTAGGGTTTCGCAATTCAAGCAAATGTACAGAGAATTGAAACAGAGCAAAGATTACTCAAACTTTCTTGCAGCGAATGTAGAGATGGACTTACTTGAACAATTCGAAGCTTGCTAAGAACAGATCGAACTGGGCGCCTTCTCCAAGCCAATTTGCAATCTCTGAACAGAGCAAATGCCAAGAGATTTCCATATTTTATCAAGCCAGAATGTTCATCATTCCACCATTATTTCTGGTTCATGCCATGAGATTATAAAATCTCAGCATTCAATTCATTTCAAATATAAGCCCTTGATCAAATTTGATCCAACGATCAAATGAAATGACAAGATCTTTCAAATTTCTCGATAATCGCACACCCGCACTAAGTATGTTTACTTATTTATTATCATTACCGCACTATCACGGAGCTTGTTTAAACCGGTCATGGGATGGCGATAACCTTCAATGCCTTTTGTTCACTTTTCTTGATTAGCGCCAACCCTCAACCCTTATGCTCAAACAAAGCGGGATCGTGGGGCTTATAGCCCCCTTTATTCCATTTTCTTCCATTACCCTCAACCCGCAAGTGCATGTTCTCATTACTGCAGGGTGATTATGTTGCAAACTTTTATTGCTTACCACCTTGCCAAAAACATTCTTTGAAAGCCATAGCGGGAGCCTGGTAACTTGGACACTTACTACCGCCATGCCATGAACAACTTGTCGGACCAATGCGGGACCATGGGATCAGTTTATATTGAACTCGCTTCCTTATCGCCAAGCCACAACCAAGTGGTGAGACCTCTGAGGGACCACGGTATACATGGTTGACCGAGCCCTTCCTACCACCATACCGCAAACAACTTGTATGTTTCCAGCGAGAGTGCCGTATACATGATTCTTGTTGCTCTAGTTCCTGCACCGCCACCAAGACAATGAGGATGACCTGCGAGATTGCGATAAACTGTAAAAACACAGAAATGATTAAGAATAATTGCATACTCCTCAAAATGACCATGTTATGTGACCCTGGGAAATAAATGGCATAAAATTTTGGCATGAAAGTCTATTAAGAAATGGTCATATACAAGTGAAAAGATCGAGTAGGATGGAAATGTGCAAAATTTTTGAGAGGTCCTAACAGGTGAGACATTAGAATAGTTTATTTGGAATAATTAACAAAATTTTAGGGTTTTATTATGTAAATAAGGGTAATCCTTACATATGTAATAATTATTATGGATTTCAATATAATGTGTATTTTTTTTTTGTTTTTGCAGAAATGTATTGATAAACTCCAAGAAGGGGATAAAGTTAGGGGTGTTGGATCCGTTTGATGGTGTTGCTGTGGGTATTGGGTGGATTCACTCACTATCTATTGTACATGGAGTCAACTTGGAAGGAACAGGAGATGCAAATGTAAATATTTTAAGGTCACAAGTAATGTAACCCCTTGCTTATGACAACAAAATAGATGGAGCTATCCGTCTGAAAGAGAAAGAAGGAACCTTCACACAGTGGCCACTAAAATATTTGCAAAAAATGGCATAGTTGATGTTTATCATGTACTAGTTGTTAAACATCTTGGTCCACTGCTTTATGTAGTATTTTGAATGTGTTGTTTAGGGATCTTAATTTTCATGGTGTATTTGAAAGAGTTGGAAACTCTTAAACAACTATGACATTTTTTATTATATTTATATATATACTCTTAGATAGTTTTGATATCTTATAACTTGATATATATATATATATATATATATATATATATATATATATATATATATATATATATATATATATATATATATATATATATATATATATATATATATATATATTTGCATTATATTTTTTTTTATTGTAGATTACCTTTCTTTATCATGATGTTGAATCAATATTGTAATTCTAGCATGTTGTAGCTTGTCCGTATATGTAATTTTTTAAAAAAAGTGCATTTAAAACATTACCTGCCTCTAGAATCGTCATAGAAACTTCTTCAAAATGCCACATCTGTCCTTGAGTCACCAAGGTTCATACCTCAATGATTCCACACCATTTCAGGCCCAAAAAATCCCAACCATGCCCAATTCCATAGGCGATTCGATTCTGAATCTGATTCTAGGACGAATAGTACATGGAAATGCCCTATTTTTTTGCCAATTAGGTAACTTAACAAATAATAAATGTTATATCCCAAAACTTGCATTGGAACTCTGGTAAAAGATTACCATACTATAGCATCATCAAGTCAACCTTGGATATAGAAATTGTTCAAAATAGAAAATAGTTTGTAAATGTTGAATGGTCAGACAGTATGAGAAATTATAGGCACCAGGAGTTACCTTTTGAAACATCAGGACAGAGGGCAGATAAAATTGATATATATGGTGTAAAAGCCAAGAGATTGCCTTTTGGTTTCAAGATCTAGGTGACTTTGATCCTAATTTAAAATTTTCCTTATGAGTGGTCCATTGTGGTAACCTACATAGTGGTATGTATTCTTGGAAACCTTATGGTGTCATATTATTTAATGGAGTATATGTGGCGTTAGAAAAATTGAAATGTTGTTTTATAGTAAAGGAGAATGGGTGGTATTTGTGATCTACTATGCTAGAATACAATAATCTACACCTCAAATTTTGATTACTCCAACCATGTCACATTGATCATATTGTTAAAATAATATAATATATTCCATAGCTTAAGATTTTTTTTTCCAGGGTTCTTATCAACATCATAAGGAGTTGAAGGCTACACAGGGAATCAAGATACCGCTTGTATACACTTAAAAATGACATGACTCTACTTAAATAAATATTTTAAATATTTATTTCATCTTCATAGTCCTCTATCAATAAATAAATAAATTTATTTATTTATTTGATTCACTTCCTCCCATTTAATTAAATAAATTTCATTTATTTAATTAATTTCATCTACATTAACTTTATTCTTCTAAATAATTAAATAATTTCAATTATTTAATTAAAACATCCATTCTTCTAAGTAATTAAATAATTTTAATTATTTAATTAAATCTTTCATTCTTCCTAATTTAAATAAAATGCAAATTTATTTAAATTAAAATCCCCAAAAATAAAATATAATTAAATATTTTATTTATTCTTCCAAAATCGTGTGCAAGTAAATTAAATAAATTTATTTATTTTGCTTTCTTATCTTCCAAATCTTCTAAAAATAAATTAAATAAATTTATTTATTTAATTTGCTTTCTTATCTTCCAAATCTTCTAAAAATAAATTAAATAAATTTATTTATTTAATTTGCTTTCTTATCTTCCAAATCTTCTAAAAATAAATTAAATAAATTTATTTATTTAATTTGCTTTCTTATCTTCCAAATCTTCTAAAAATGAATTAAATAAATTTATTTATTTAATTTGTTTTCTTATCTTCTAAATTAAATAAAATGATTTATTTAATTTGCTTTCTTACCTTCCAAATCTTTTAAAAATGAATTAAATAAATTTATTTAATTTGTTTTCTTATCTTCTAAATTAAATAAATTTATTTATTTAATTCTTTTTCTTATCTTCAATATCTTCTAAAAATAAATTCCTTTTGTCATACAAAAGTAAAAGCTGAGTTAAAGCAACTTTGCTCTTAAATTAGAAAAATATATTCTAATTTAAAGAAAATGAAACTCATCAAGAAAGTTTTTAACTCAACAAAGCTTCTTTTTGAATGACACGTCTTTCTTCCATTTGTTGCACGTTCCTCAACAATCCTCCTCCATTGATTCATTCTTTTCTTCTCAACCATTGATCTTCCCTCACTCTCTTCTATAAATATAACCTTCTTCTCTTCATTTCCATATCTGGAGTTTGTGTAAACTTATGCTGCAGGAATCTAAGCGTGCCTTTGGCACCCCCATTATATTTGAACACTTCATAGCATCCTCCCTTTCTGTATTTGAAGCTCATCTTCAAATACCAAAGTATCCTAGCCATTCTTCATTTGTCATCTTCAAACAAGCAAGCAAGCAACAGCTTCTGAGGGCTTCACAATCAAGATCGAACGAAGATAGGCGAACTACAGAAGGCAAAAAGGTAAAAGGTGAAGGTATTGTCTGTTCTTTATTTTAAATCTCTTTTATCTTTATTATTCTGTAGATGTTTGGGATTATTTTTCATTGATTTGAATAACCAAATTTCCCCCTCACATTTTGGCGCCCACCGTGGGGCCCTTGCCCCTCTACTAATAAAAAAAAAATCTGAGTTTTCTTGAAGATAGGTCCATACAGGTGACGAACAGGTTTCTAACAAAGCCAGTTTTGCACATTCAGCTTCTGAAACAACGCATTTGCCTTCCAAAATGATGCATCTGACGAACTAGCACATCTGAACTCTCAATTTGCACATTCACCTCATCCTTTTGTGCATCTGCTATTTTTGCACCTATACCTCATTCTTTTGTGCATTTGTTCTATGTATTTGCGCTTCTGTTCAAAAAGCCGCACACTCCATGTTTCTGCGCATTCAGGCAGCAGTGTTGCGCATCTGTCTTCTGATTTCTGTTTTGGGTTTCTTTGACTTTTGCATGCTGGAACTAACATCTAGATATTTTGCTTGGTTCATCTAGCCTAACTAGGGGTGAAGTAATCAAATGCATTTCATGACAAACTACACATAGTCCCTAACAAGGAAGGAAGAAATTGGACCAATTTGCTATCTTGCATTGTGGATTTATTTTTTAGTTTAATCATTGCTTTCTTTTACAAACGGGAAATGAACAATGCTATGATTAATCACTTTCAAAGTTAACAAATGGGAAATGAACAATGCTATGATTAATCACTTTCAAAGTTAACAAATGGGAAATGAACAGTGCTATGATTAATCACTTGTCAAGTTAACAATCGTGTGAGTGCACAAATTAGCTTAGCCCATTTAGTTTTTCTATTTTAACTAGGTTGGATTAACCACTGTACTCTGTGCTTGCGAATGACAATAGGCTTATGCTCTCCCCTTAACTAGGTGATCAAAGTGCCAGACTTGTCATTCTTTTTGTCAAACCTTTACGGGGGGCCTGCCCTTGGATGCACGCCTGTCCAAGTGGGAACGACCCTGAGTGGTAACAGGCTAAAGCCAAGCCCTACCAAGCCACTTAAAATAAATTGTGCTTGGGGTGAAAATCTCAAGCAACGAGTGCTGCTGTGTTACACCGACGGCCAACCTCCCCCAAAACCCTCATAGGCGTACCCCTTTGAGGCTGGGAGACTCCATAACGGAGAGTAGCGCCGCCGCACGTGTAACCACTCGAACGGTTGCCCTATCTAAGAACCAATTGTGTAGTAAGCCAAAAACCCCTATTCGTTGATGTAAAGGGCGGAGCTCTTGAAGAGGCCTCGATTCAAGTGACTCTTAGTAGAAGTAGCAGGGACAATCCTAAGGTTTGGTGTGGGGACGAGCCTAAGGAAACCCGAATCTGGTATGCGTGAGAAGTGAGTGCCGTGGAGGGGAGCCAATGCTACCAGATTCTGGAGCTACATGCTTTGAGTGGCACAGCTAGAGGATTCAACGGATATTGTCCCATCTTGCCTAGGTTGTACTTGTCTTTGAGTCATAATAGTCCAAAAACACAAAAAAACATAAAAATCATGGAAAACTTCTATGTGTTTGCTGTGCTTTTGCCATAATTGAACATCAACATCATCAGAAGCACCAAGTTTTTCAAACCAAAAACACTAAAAAAAACCCTGAAAACGATCCAAAATTTCCAAAATTCTGTAAAAACCAAGAAAAAAGCCAGAATTGCGCATTTCACTCCTCTTCTTGCGCATTCAAACTGTTGCACATTTGAACCAGAGAACAAAACCGTATCTTCCAAAGAGCAAAATTTGTCAGTACCTTTTCAAAAACCAGTTCAAACCTGTTCTAGTTTTCAAAATCTGATCAAAGACCTTGCAAGATCAACCACTTCTTCCTTATCTGCACCATAGTTGTTTGTCCATCCAAAATCTCACCACCTTCTTCCAAGTTTCCAACAAGGTTATAGCCAAATTATTCTTGATCAAAATCAAATCTCAAGCAAAAACCTAGTGAGGCTCCCATATCAAGGGTTACTTATCCTTTTGGAACTCCACTAGGGGGTTGTGCAAACGCTAGTCAACATCAAGCAACGAATTCCTAACATCCTAGCTTTTGACTATCACTTTTGTATATCCCACTTTGTTTGATACCACCTAGATCTAAGAAGAACCTTGCTAAAACCTTGTTTCACCCTACCACTTTGTTCAAAATCTTCCAATTTCACCTCATCCCCTCTCTTTACTACCTTGCATGGTCTTGACAAGATTACAAAAACAAAAGCAGTTAGAAATGGCAGAGAAAAGTATTTTTGACGGTCATGAAAATAATGAAGAACCTTCCATAGATGAGATCCTCCAAATGCAGCATGACCCAAAATTTCTATGCCTATTAGAAGGGGTGCTTGCCCAAGACCCATCAAAGTACATTTTACATCTAGCAAGTCTAGGAGCCAAACTCCCTAAGGATTATGACGTGGAGGCTCTCAAAGAAACTGATGAAGAGAGAATCCCTGAAGGAAGTAGACAAGGTGAAATACCCATGGATAAGAGCAAAACAACAATTGACTCCTTGGATGCCCTAAGCCTAATAAACCAAAAAGTCGAAGCTCTCCAACAACAAATGTCAGACATGAAAATAGGAACACCGACTAAAAACTACACCCTAGAGGATATTTCACCGTATCCTTTTGATAGGTCCTTAATCATGATTCCCTTCCCCTCAAGATTTGAGGTGCCTAAATTTGATAAATATCGAGGGAAGGGCGATCCAAGAGATCATATCAGAGAGTTTAATGCTGCTTGTTTAGAGGTCGCACATAACGATACTTACCTTATGCGACTATTTCCACGGAGCTTGGGAGGACAAGCCATGGATTGGTTCTCTAGACTGCCAACTGGTATTAAAACATTTAATGAACTTGTCAACCAATTTGTCACCCACTTCTCATACAATATTGAGCACGACATCTCAATATTGGATCTCCGTAACACCAAACAGAAAGGAGGAGAATCTTTCGTTGCCTTCTTACAGAGATGGAGACAACTGGAAAGCAAGTGCCCACACCAAATACCAGAGAAACAGATGCTAGAGATGTTTGTCCACAATCTGCAAACGGACCTAAGTTACCAAATCCAAATCCAATGTCCTACATCTTTTATCAAGGTCATTGAAATGGGCCTCATCATAGAAAAAGCCCTAATCGCAAAAGGTCAAATCAAGCTCTATAAAGACTCTCCCAATACCAACTCCAACAACGAAAAACCTAGATTCTGGACGAAAAACAAGAATGTTGTGAATGACGGGGTGGTGGATGCCAAAAATACGGCACCTAAGCAACCAATTTTCAATCTATCAACGCCTCAAAATAACCCCCCACAAGATAAACCACGCAATACCGAATCTAGGTTTACCAACTTTCAACCTAGGAGAACATTCACACCTTTGGATGAGTAACTAGAAACTGCCCTACAGAAGCTAATCACCAACAATCTCATAACGCTTCCCTCAGCACGAGATTATGAACCAAAGGTCAAACCCCATTGGTGGAATGACAATGATTTTTGCGAATACCACCGAAACAGGGGGCACAAGACAAATGATTGTATTGCACTCAAGCATATAATCCAAGACTTAATAGAGCAAAACAAAATATCCGTTAATGGACAATCTCACGGACATACTTCCAACAACGATCATCGGGCATTCAAGGATCCTCTTCCTAACTACGAGCAGGGAGGACCTTCCAATAGAAATAACAATGGCTCTAACAACGCAAACTACTCAAATGTCAGCTTTGACTATGTTGTTAACCATATCTCAGAAGCTGATTCACACATCAATGTGATCACTATCAACAAGGATCCGAATTGCAACGTTACTACCCGTAGTAACAAGGTCACCCTTAGAGGAGCTTCCGCTCCCCCGTCCAGTCAATATAGTATCATGGATCAACTCCACAAAACACCTACACACATCTCCATGTTAGAACTTCTGCATCTGTCTCCTTCTCATAGGTCCATACTTGACAAAGCCTTAGCAGAAACCTCCGTTCCTATGAACCTAGCTGAAGAGCAATTCCAAACTATGGTCGGTCACATCACATCACCACACTCCCTATCATTCACTGAGAAGGATGATATGTCTATCACTCAACCCCATAATGCCTCCCTTCACATTGAAGCTTTCATACACAAGCACAAGATCAAAAGAGTCCTAATAGATGGAGGGGCTGGTTTGAATATTTGTACATTGAAACTAATCCTTACATTGGGGTTTTCAGAGAAGGCTATAGATCTGAAAAGAAAGATCACCATAAAAGCCTATGATGAGGAAGAAAGAACGTCTAAAGGAATTGTTACCCTACCAATCAGGGTGGGCCCCATAGTGAAAGATGTAGCTTGTCAAGTCCTTGACATGGAGCTAGCGTACAACATTCTTCTTGGGCGACCATGGATCCACGCTTAGAAAGCAGTACCTTCTACATACCATCAATGTATCAAGTTCCCACATGAAGGACAAGAGATCACCATCCAAGGTGATCCTAACCCCTATCAATACTGCAACTCCATTCATCCCAAACCAGAAGTTGTGATCCCCAATAACCGTGCCTCTGCTTCTTCCTCCTCTCATGTTGACCCAGCTACACTTGCTTCTTCTTCAGGGGCCTCTCAACCTAAACTCCAACTCAAAGATAAAGGCTTGGGTGAATACACGATATCCCAATCCCTTTGCTTGGCACAACTGCCTCTATCTCCTCGATCTTATGGGAGACCTATCTTAAAAACACCAACAGCAGAGAAGCCAACCAACGAGCCATTTGTGAAATGGGGAAGCCTAGAAGATGAAAGTGATGAAAAAGATATCCTACAGTGGCTATACAAGGATGAAGCTAGCTCCTCAACGCAACATGACCATCCCATTATACAAACAGCACAATACGGTCAAGGCTTCCAAATGTTACAGAGAATGGGATATGAAGGACACGGTCCTCTCGGGTTAAGAAAGGATGGCATCACTGAGCCCATCCAACCTCATACCTTAATAGCCCGAGACACTACAGGGCTAGGCTACACTGGAGCCCCAAGAAACAACGGAACCAACAAGAACAAAGGCAAACAAATAGAGGCATCCACTAGCAACCTGGTTGAACAAATTCAGAGAATGCAAATGGGGAGCAAAACTGATTCTAACGAGTATGAATGGGATAGCCTCTCTAAAATGTCTTGTGATGAAAAGGATATTGACGTTGTCCACGAGTACGACCCAACCCATGACAACGAGGGACAAGGTCCAAGGGCTAGGCCATTAGAGTCTGACCTGCATAGCAACAATAGTGAAAATCATGAGGAAGGAATGTTTCCCCCCTTGATGGACCCACTAATAGAGAGTGCCATCGTAGACTTTGTCCACTTCTTCAATAACTCTGTCCTAACCATCATCGCCACTGAACCAGACCAACCTAATGATCCCTTACCTTTGGTACACCCTAAACTTATCGACTGGGACCTAGAAGGTACCACCCCTGAACTTGACACCTTCGAAAACGATGACGCGATCATTGATTACCTTGAGATTAGAGATCACATACCTGCAGGTGACCACAGAGCTAGCTATGCTATTGAACTCAACGAGAAGGCCTATTTTGGAGAGAGTGCCAAGCCTTTCAGTCATAAAAACATCAAAATGAAAGAACGATCTAACAGTGAAAACCGCTCCGTGGCAGTGTTAGATCATCAAAATAGTAAAAATAAAGACGTATCCAATGGTGAAAACCTCTCTGAGGCACCGAAGGATGGAAGGCTTGACCCTCTCCCCAATCTTACACATCAGGAGAGATCGTCGATCTTGATCGAACCAACAGAAGCAATCAATGTCAACACAGGTGATAATCCGAGGATGGTTCACATGGCCAAGGCTCTAATAGAACATGAAAAACCAACATTTACAGATTTCTTCAAAAGAAAACAGATCAACTTTGCATGGACATACGCCGACATGCCAGGACTAGATCCAAATCTTATCATGCATCATTTATCTCTAGCTCCGGGAGCTAAACCGGTCAAACAAAAACTTAGAAAGATGCATCCGCATGTGGCCCTCATGGTAAAAGAGGAACTAAAGAAGCTGTTAGACGTCAGATTTATCAGGCCTATAGACTATCCTGAATGGGTTTCGAATATAGTACCGGTGGCTAAACCAGATGGCAGGGTCAGAATATGCAATGATTTTAGAGACTTGAACAAGGCTTGTCCCAAAGATGACTTCCCCTTGCCCAACATAGACATGATTGTCGATCTTACGGAAGGACACACTATGCTGTCACTCATGGATGGATTCTCAGGATATAACCAAATAAAGATAGCACCTGAGGACCAACACAAAACTGCCTTCACATGTCCTTGGGGCACTTACTGCTGGTGTGTTATGTCGTTTGGTCTGAAAAATGCTGGGGCAACATATCAGAGAGCCATGACAACGATCTTCCACGATATGATGCATACTATAATGGAAGACTACGTCGATGACATTCTAGCAAAGTCTCTCATAGGAGAAGGGCATCTAGCAGTACTAGACGAGATCTTTAACAGACTGGAACAGTTCAATGTGCGACTTAATCCAAAAAAGTGTGTGTTCGGAGTTACGTCAGGAAAACTACTGGGCTACATAGTATCTGCAAATGGTATTGAAGTTGATCCTGCTAAGGTGAAGGCTTTCTTTAAAGAAGACTAAGGCAAAGACAAAAGGTTGCCTTTATCAACAAATTGTGTGGTTCACAAACCCACCGGTTCGCTGACTAGCTGGTTTGTTGATCAAAGGAATCGCTGGCTAAGAAAGACAAAGGCGAAGACAAGCAAAAGGGGATGAAGGAACAAGTCATCAGCCAAGAGAAAAGTTGGTGAACGAAATGGTTCACTGATCAGCAAGTTCGTTGACTAAAGAACACAGAGAAGAAAAGGAAAAAGAATACTAGGACAAGTATATGGTTTGCGGAAAGGAGAAATTGCTGACAAGGCAAAAAGCAACTAAGAAAGAAAGAGAGAAAGAAGGGTGAATTGGCTAAGGTAAAGTGGTTAGAGAAATGAAGATTTCACTGACTGAAGGGAAAGCAAAAGCAAAAATGGTTCGCGATGGACAAATTTTGCCGATAAGGAAAAATAAAAGTCAAAAATAAAGTGAAGGGAAAATCAATGAAATAAAGCATGTAATATGATGTAAAACTTTAAAATATTTTAAAGTGTTGTAAAAGCTTTATGCAGGAAATTTTGGTGGTCATTATATTTTGAAATGTCCATCTTCTCCAACCACCATTATTTTAGGATCAGATCAACACCAGCTCGAAGAAGTTGTTGTGCTTTATTTATGCAGGTGAATGAGTCAGCTGCTAGTCTTCAACATAACATATATTTTCTTCAGCTACTTCATTCCCAGATATTTCCATATTTATTATTGTAGATCAGATTAGGATATTTTCTGTATTTATGTTTTGCAGAAATAAATGTACATAAACATTCATTTTGCAGGAATATCTTCTGACAGGCCCATGGGGCAAATTTATTGCAGTAGGTGAATGCGCTACAAATGTAAGATGTTATATATAGCTAAAAAATCAATGTAATGAGGGTTGGATACATATGCTTATTTTTGTGCTCCAAATAGAACTCTACCCTGCTGTAATCGTACCTTTTAATCAATACAATACTGGTTATTTTTGTCTTTTCATGTTGTTTTTAACTCTATGTAATTTGGAATTGGCTATTGTTTGTGAATGTTTATTTCCTTGCAATTCTATTTTGTTCTTTAACTTTGTTAGAAGCTGCAAGCTTTGTGTGATCCTATCAATTGTGTGAAGTTATTATGTGCATTTTAGTATCGTGGGTGTTCATTAAACCTGGTGTATCACCTTTCCCTTTCGATTTTCTCCTTCTTCCTTTTTCCCAGTGGTGTTAGACTAGGTTTAGCCTTAGAGTTTTCTCTGAATCTTATATTCAGAAAGAGGAACCAACCTTCACCAGAGGTTTGATCTCATCTGCAAGGTCTCACACCTTGAGATCACTCCCATGTTTCATTGGATTGTTGCAACAAATGAGCTTCAACACAGGGTGCAAATCCAAGTGACGACAATAACCATTTGGAAGCATGTAAATGTCGTAAGCATATAGCATGTAAGCAACATAAATGTGAACCTAGGAAGCATTAGGATCATAATAAATATAGGAATAATAAGTATGGCATGTGGATAGCATAAGAGCTAGACATCATAAACTTGGAACATAGGAAGCATAGAAACATCATGAACTATGTAATATATGAACATAACAATAAACAGGTGACAACATAATAGTGTGTCTTATTTTTTTGTCTTAAGTGGGACACTCAAACTCAACATTTTTTAGCATTTTTCAATTTGTGTCAATTATAGGGAACAAATGGTCAAGAATTTAAGAATGATGTAAACTAATGAGTTGTGAAATTTTTTATTTGGATTCAAGCTATAATTTATTTATATATATATTTTTAATTATTTCTATCATTTTTATTTTTATTTTTTAACCAGTTTTTATTTTTTCTATTATTTTTTGAGTGACATTATTCCACAACGCATAATACAAATATTTTTTTGCATGATTTATTGGAATTAGACCATTAACTCCATTATCTAGTGCATGAATATTTTTTGGTAATTTTTTGTTTAATATTTTATTTATTATTAATTTTTGAATTAGCACTAACAAAAAATTTAGACTTGTATTATTCCATGATGTGTTTCTCTTAGCATATGTATCAAAATTATTATTTTTTTATTAAAATACGGAAATATATGTGGAGTGCAGTGCATTTTTTTGAGATTTTTCTAACAAGGCTTGTTATTTTTCCTAGTGTCTTGAATAGAAGTCATCATTTTTTTGTAACAGACCTATATTCATTATAAATTTTTTAAAACAATATAATATTAAAGAAAACATAATACATATTATAATTTTTGGAAAGGTAATACTAAGGGCTACTAACTTACAAAATGACATTTCCAAATGACTTCATTTGATCCCCAAAAGGGTGAAGCAAAATTGCTTTTTTGTTAACATTTTGATAGGTGTACAAGATACTCTGTCAAGGGTTTGATTTAAGCCTAGAGGGTTCTATCAAAAGGGGTTTGATTTAACCCCCTTTAATTAAACCCCCTTAGATGGAATCCTTTTAAGATTAAATCATTAATTTTTTATAAAAAAAATATGATTTTAGGCAAAAATTAGGATGTCCCACGAGTGGGACACACTATTATGTGATCAAACACATATGGAAGCATAAGTGGTCAACATGAAACATTGGAGTCAAACAAGGCACATAGGAAAGCATAGAAGATAACAAGAGAAAATGTGAAAACACAAGAGGAAAACATATGGGCCAAACATGACACATAAGAAAGCATAAGAAATAAACATGAAAAAAGGTGCCCCGAAATAGGGAAAACAAATCATGAAGCATAATATAGAGGGTGATACGAGCATAGGAGATGCACAAAAGACATGGCATAAACAAAAGGACAAAGTGTAAGAACACATAAAAAAGAAAAAAGTAAATGCCAATATAAGTAGATAAATAAATAAAGCATAAAAAATCTTGAGGTCCGAAGGAACAAAATTAGAGAGATCACCATCCAAGAGGTCATCCTCATCCCAAAAGGTAACATCAAGTTCTTCCTCCTTGAGCAAATGGCTTTTTATTATGATAAGAAGTGGAACTCTTAGTGAAAATAATAGCAACAGGTGGAATTGTTGATTTATATTTATTTACCCATTGTTCCTACCTCTTTAGAGGTGGCTCCATGGAGAGATGTTGCATTTGCTTAATCATAACATTTTTCTTGGATACCCATGAATAAGTAGTGCCTCTAGAATGATACATAGGTTTGTCATAGACACGCTCTTATTCCTCTCTTGCTTTCTTGCTACATAAGGATTTTTTTCTCCATTGAAACGTCATTTGAAGGCATGCATATGCCAAGACCTGAACATTGTAGGATGTCCACCTTAAGGTTCATTGGGCCTTTTATCTTCATAAATTCTAGAATGAGAAGATGCACAAGTTTCTCTTCTTGATTCTTGTTTACATTTGTCTTTTGTAGTTCTTTTAGGTGAAACTTATAGAAATTGCATTGTAGACACCTAAAAATGGCTAATACATTTTATACCACCATCTATACCATATCCTGAGTAAGTTTTTCATATCACTATCCGCATCATAATCCATATAATTTATTTAAATGTCCCCCATCCATATTAATTAAATATTTTTTAATTATTTAATTAAATTAACATACCATGTATACCATTTAATAATAAATCATTTCATTACTTCATAAATAATTAAAATTAATATTTTATTTATTTATCCATGTGCACATAAAATTAAATAATTTATTTAATTATTTTTCCTCCATAATTTCCTCTCACCATGATTCACTCTCATCACCCCACTATTCACTCTCAATCAGATCTATTAACAAATCAACCAAACCAATGGACTAATCAATCAATTCAGATAACGAATCATTTTATTCAGTCAACTCACCAATCAAGTTGTTAACTCTTATGATTTATGAGAGGACAAGGACACTTGTCACTCTCTCATCTCTTTAATTCTCTCATTCAATTTCAACCATTGATCTCCCAAAGCATTTTCCACAATTGATCTTCATTTCTAGAAATCTATAAATAAATCCTCTTCCAAGCCATCATGATGATCTTTTCCATTTGCAAGTTTATGCTGCTAATTTACATCCAAAATCTCCATTATCATATGTCAAGGTTATGCTAAGATATTGAGCAATCCACACAAGACAATCAAGTACTTAAATCTAAGGAGCATAGCTATTGGAGCTTGGGTGCACTCCATTCCACTCGATCAAGGAGAGGAATTTGCATTTGAAGCGAAGGTAATTGTGTTGTTTTATTTGCTTTCATTATTTGTTCTTCTTATGCACATTTTCTCATCCACATTTTGGCATGCCTAGTGGGACCCACGTCCTTAGATCTAACTTTTAATTTGTAAAAATTTCATGATTTAAAAGTTAGGTTCTAGAAAGGCATATTCGTATGTAGAGTGGCACTTTTATTTGCTAATTCGACGCATTTGTCTCAAAATTTTATACCTTTGTTTAACACTTCAATGCAACTGTTCTACATATTGGCACTTTTGTCTACAAATTAGTGCTTTTGATCCATAGTCCTACACATTTGTTCATTGGTTTAACGCATTTGTTATACAGAGGACTAATCATTTGTTTGCACTGATCACATATCAATCCATGGGTACTAGGGTGGCATCTGCAAGGTTGAAATTGGAAAATATCAAAAATCTATTTTTTTAGTATTTTCTACATCTCAGTAAATTACATTTTCAGAGGCCTTTGGAGTGGAATTTGGCCTCAAAATTTTGATCGGTTGCTCAAATTAATAAGCCAAAGGCATGGTTCTAAGAAAATCAAACTAGTTCTCTTGGAGATCTTTCCAACGATGTAAAGAAGTCCAAATTCTAACCAAATGGCTAGGAGTTATGACCCTACCAAATTAGGGTTCAAAAAATGATAGTTCAGGGCTTCTATATTATGTTTCTAAACTCTATAGTGATTTTCTGATTTAGCTAACTGTCTGCTTTGTAGAAAACTAATCTTTTGTTTGTAGGTCTATAGATCTCTATTTCAGGTAGTCATTTATGATTATGTAGCTGTGCTTTTGTCACCTATAACGACGTATTTGCATCATAAATCCATGCATTTGTTCTCAGGTATACATCTGTTGCATTCTGTCTTTTGGAGCTTTATTCTGTAAAAGTTTACTTCTATCAAATATTTATGTGCTTTTGTTCTATAAAAGTTCACTTTTGTTTAATATTGTGCGCTTTCGTTCAATAAAAATTTGCTTTTGTCAATTATATGTGCACATTTGTTCTATAATAGTTTGCTTTTGTCATGTATCTATCCGCTTTTGTGTCATAAAAGTTCACTTCTATTCCATAAAAGTGCACATTTGTTTTCTAGAAAGGCACATTTGTTACATAAAGCGGCACAATTGTTCTGTACAATTGCGCTCCTAATTGTCAAACTGCGCTTTTGTTCTAGAATATTTAATATCATATTTTTTCGTCTAACCTTTGTGATTTTGTGGACTAATCCATTTGTGTAGCATGTTTCTTGATTGTCCAAGAGCAAAAAAAAAAAAACTACTAATATATATGTCTTGTAGGTTCGATAGTCCAAGATTTTATTTTTTTCACTAATCTAGGCACACTTAATTAGCTTAGAGGGTTAATTAATTTATTTGTCGTGTCTATGGAAGTTTGTTGGTGTATGCTCTCTCCTTGCACCTCGTGTGATCTTGGAGATCAAAGCCACAAATTTCTTGTGTGTTCTAGATTAGATCCTAAGGTTGAGCTAGCTTGTGTATGCTTTCCCCTTGCGCCTAGAGTGAGCTTGGGGATAAAAAAACAACTAGCATCAATATTTACCATTAGGAGGCCTTCAAGGGGATTTCATCACCCCTAGGGATGATCTCAACCAGGCGTTCAGGTGGGATATATAAAGAGGGAGAACAAAGTTGTACCTTGATCTAGTCACGTTGTCATTGGGATATCCTTGGGCCCCCAAGTAATTTTGGACACAAGGTGAAGAAATCATCTGAGCATTTGCTCCAATTTCATCCCTTTAATGAACTAATGTTCATGGACATGTGCCCTGCAGTACCTCGTGTATATTGAGTACTCCACTTGACAGCTTGTAATAGCCTAGATAAGACCTTTTGGCCATCTTTAGTGTAGTGCAAGGTTCAACAACAAGCTTGAATATACTCACCATGTGCCTCCTTGAAATGAGATAGAAATTCTTTGGGCAAGGCATCAAAGCCTCCAAAGAAAGGGAAAAGGTGATTCGTCGGCCACTGGATCCCTAGCTTTCCCCTTTCGTAATTTTGTATGAGCCTACACTATGAAGACATACCCACTTGAATATTTTCTAGGAATGTGCTAAAGTGTTTGACATGTTTTTCATGTTCAGTACTAGTGAAACCCATTATATCCATGAAGGTCAGTGACCATTCACATCATTTTCACCTTGAAATTCTATCAACCTTTCTGTTTTATTGTTTGATCAATCTCTTGCCAAGAAAGCTCTCTAATCATTCAAAAACTGTAGAGAGGTACTTTTGTCCTATGAACCTATGCTTTTGTCACATAGATCAACATTTTTGCCATATAGATATGTGCTTTTGACTGTCGTTTGGTGCATTTGTTTGATATCCCTGCGCCTTTACACCATAAACCTATGCCTTTGACCTATAGAACAACGTTTTTATCCTAGAGTCTTGCAAACATTTCAATCTTCTTAGAGTCCATGGTCCAAATTTTGAGAGTCTTTGAAATAGAATTCCTTTTTTGCGAAATCTTGAATCATTAGAGATCTAAATCCACAATCTATCCATGTCATATACCTTGTCACGTAAATCACATTGTTATTTTCATCTTTCATCCATCAACTTTGAATTGTGATTAAGTCCTTGATCAAGACTAATCATCCTTTGATCTATTTAATCATGATCTTTGCTTAAGAATATCCCCCATATTAAGTAATAGAGTCTATCCAAATCCATAAGAATGGAATCTAATAGGGTTTTACATCTTGATCTTAATCCCAAATCCAATCCAAATCATTATCATCCCATCAAACTTGATATTTACCAATCACATTCATCATCCTTTGATTCATTTCATCATTATCCAAATCATTTGAAGCATCATTAGTTAATCCATAATCAAACCTAAGATCTCCAACGAATCAAACGTTAGTCACATCATCAAGACCTCTCATCAAAATGGTTGTGATAATCAAAAAGCCTATGTCAAACCCCACTCCATCTCCAATCCAACCAATATCCCTATCATACCAAGATTATGCAGAAATACAAGAACTTAAACATCTATATGGATCCAATCCTCAACAAACTATATCTCCAATTCAACCAATATCCCTCTCATACCCAAAAATGTAACATTTCAAGAACTCAAATGTAAGTATGAAGGATTAGATCCTCTTGCTAAAGCACAAGACGAAAATGCCATCATTCATCATCCTTTAGCATATCTCATCATTGGAGATTCTTAAGATCATTCTTATGACCCTTCCCATGTGGAGCATCCCTGCAATCCTCATACCCACCTTCATCCCCCTATATGGCCACGTCATCACAACAAATCCGTCCATCATCTCAATCTACTCTTTCAATACCCCAACCTACTATAGCCCCATCATATACCACATATCACCAAATCCTACATCAACTTATCTCATGAATATCCCTCAAAACAAGTATCAACAACCCACATCTTCCCACATCATCTAACATCCATATCAAGCTTCTTTACAACAAGAACATGCTAGTACTAGCTACCCCTTGAGCCAAAATCTAATATCCATGAGTCATCATCATTATGATACCAACCTTGACAAGGGAAACACCACCCTAACCTATGCATCCTATACAAAACCTCCATCTCCTCAATCCAGTCTACCATCCTATTCTCTACCATCCCCTCAATCTAATCCACCATCTAGTCCACTATCTAATCTATCATCAAACTCTCCTACTAAATTCATCAGTGAAATCCTAGCTATGTACAAACGCAAAAATAAACCTATGGAATCATCCCACCCCACTTCCCCAAAACCAGCTAAATGTTTCGTTGATGATGTTGTCACCCACTTAACACCCATCAAAACCACATCATCCACCCCATCCTCCATTCTATCCAAAAACCTATCCCAAACATCTCTCGTTTCTCCATCTACCACATTAGAGGACCCTATCCAAACATCAAGACAAGCTATACACTCCCATCCTATTATCCCTCAACCTGATCCTAATCCTAATCCTACAACATCTACCATTATTCTCCATCCATTATATTGTCCATCAACCCATATAGTTATGAAGGATGTGACCTAATGACTATTAGCAAGGAATCAAACACCATCATGCATTCAAATATCTACCCTTGTGCCTACCAAAGAGCTTCCAAGTATCATGCCTATTCTTCCATTACCATCCTCTAGTCTAATGCTTATCGTTCCTCTTGAAAAACCTCTTACCATAAATGCAAATCAAAATCCTTCATGCAATCACATTGTCAATGATCCAAAGTCTATCACGCACATCCAAGAAATCCAAGAGTTGTCTCAAGAGTCAAATCCAAAGCATTCTCAACCTTGTTCCTCACCAAGTCAAGATCAACTTAAATCCAAACTACTCAAGCTACCACCATCTATGATCAAGAAACCCCCTCTACTCCTATCCATCATCCAACTAGTCCTATCCATCATCCACCAATATCCCATGATGAGACACTTGGTCACCAAGAGAACATAGACAATTAAATAAATAACTTGGGTCATATAACTCCACATCTTAATGAGCATAGTGTTAGTCAAGATCCAAGCATCTCAAGCCATCCATTTCTTGATCCCACGCCATCTCTTATTGGTCCCCCATCATCCCCTATTGATCCTTCACCATCTCCTATCAACCCTATCCCAAATCCATCATCCTATTCCCTTGGACCAACACCTTCATCCGTGATGGTTCTCTCACAGGAGAAGACCAACTTCTATCCACCACCCATTCTTCCCTACCTAATAATGGACTCACATCTTATTTCCAAAACAACAAACATCCCATCACACATCTCATGCTCCAAAACATGAATTATCAAGGAAAAGGGTTAGGCCTCTATGAACAAGGTATCTTGGAGCCCATCCATGTCAAAGTCCCTCCACATTCGCATGGCCTTGGTTACATATCCCAAGGAAAACAATCCAAAAATGTCGGTACTACCTTCATACATTCTAAATCCACTTCTTCCAACCCTAAACCCGGTGTACCTCGCTGTACCTCCAAATCATATGTCGCCATCCCAACACCTCATAAAAATCAAAAGCTTCAAAATCCAATATGGTGTGTGCAAACATTGGTCTTGGTTCCCCTCGACTCCATGGAATTATCACATACTCCCACCCCTCCATCATATATCTGTTACCCCACATATCTCCCCCATCATATCCCTGTGGTCCATGCTTTTGTAGAATCCTTTCATCCATCATCCACTTATCCATCCATCTCCATCCATCTATCCATCCCCCATCCATACATAATCCACATCATAATCCACCATCCACTCCATTCCATCTTCCCTCATCTACCAACATCCATGCACATAATGACATTGAACATGGTCCACATGTGTAAAACATCCAAAATGGGACACTTCTACCTTGCTATGGAAATAGACGCTTGAGTCCCCATCCTTCTCCAAACCTTTTTTATCCCTTCGTCCAAAATTTCACCTATTCCCTCAAAAATAGAAAAAAAAATCAAAACAGTAAAGAGAAATCATTTGTCCAATGGTGAAAACCAATCTTTGTGGTGCCTTGGATAAGTACCATGATGAAAACTTGGTAAAAAAACGTCATGTGTAGATAAATTGTCTATGCACCTTACACTTGGGGGGATGATGTCTCATCTACCCATCCTATCACTTTCATCCTATCATAGTTATCCATTACATTTGCATACCTATCCCATTTCACCCACTTATCCTCTCTTCCTCCTTTTGATTTTGATAAGGACAAAGGCAAAAATGTTGAAAAATGCTTTAGACAACTCTTGATATACCCAATCTTTTCTATCCAATCCCATCACCTTTATCCATCATAAGCATTATCACGTCAAGTCCTGTGTATAATACCTAGAGTGGGGCATGTTATTCCTATGTGACATAGTCCTTGGAGATCACATCCTGAACCTGTCACATGCATCTGTCATTGAAAACCTTTCCTATGCTTTACAAAATGCATTCAATCCCTTTACAAACTAGACATACATTATTTGATGCCCTAGAAACTATTGAATCACTTATAGTTTAGAAATTGGTTCAATGACTAACCACTATTACATCTTTTACATGTACATATAGCACTACAATTTCATCTTGTTGTCTGGATATATGTTTGGAGTGGGAAACATGTTTGTTGGTCACCCATACCCATTGCATCACCTTCATATGGTCATGCACTTGAAACTATGCTCATTTGGAGTGCTCGCCCATGCCTTTGTACAAAAATCCATCATTGAGGGGTCCACAAGAGTCTTGAGGCATATGGAGTTCACCTACCTTGTTATCGAGCCTCAAAAATATCACTAATGGCGGTCCTGAGAGTTGTTGGCGTGTCCTATCATGTTTTGAAAATTCACAAAAGTTTGAGTATATTGTTGGGGTTTGAGGTTCTAGAGGAACTTGGAACCTAGAACCTCGGGGGTTTGAGATCCTGGAGGAACATGGAACCTAGAACTTGGGGGGTTCGAGGTTATGGAGGAACTTGAAACCTAGAACATGGGGGTTTGGGATTTCAGAGGAACTTGGAACCTAGAATCCGAAGGAAAAATTCATTGGGCGAATGGGGATTTTGGGGGAACTTGGAACCTGGTGCCAAATGTATTGGGGGAATGGGGGTTTTCGGGGAACTTGGAGCCTTGATACCTAGAGGAAAATACACTAGGGGAATGGGGGTTTAGAGGGAACTTGAAACCTTGGAACCTGATGCCAAAATGCATTGGGGGAATGGGGGTTCTGGGGGAACTTGGAACCTATCCCAATGTGCAGAAGTTCACAAAAACCTGAAACCCCACCAAAGTGCCAAACTCTTAGATTATGAGAAAGGGCCCCTAAGCTTAGAATTTTCATTGATTTTGCAATTCTCAACACATTAAATGATCAAAGGGAAGGCAATGAGAAAATCCAAGGAAAGTTTTCTCAAAGGTATAACCCATTGAAGGCTTCTCAGATCAGATATCAACAATAGGCTATACAGGACAACTACAACAAAGGGGCACCAAACTTGAGATTTTTTGCAAGTTTTGAGTTTGGTGGAGTAGGGCTCCAATAAACCAAACCTCTCAAATGTCTCAATGTCCCTCTTTTATCCCCTCTTTGGTCATACAACTACAAGGAAATAAGGTTGTTGCAATGGAAAAAGGAATGGTTGCACATATGCAACTATCCATCCATCCAACAATACCATCCATAACATTTATTTTTCTTATCTGTTGATCGCCAGTAAGGAATACCAATAATTGATCGGTCATCTAGCATGCATCTTTAGCCATAACCTTATAGAAACTAATGAAAATGGCTACTGATAGTATTAGTTCACTTCATATAGCCTTTTGTGGCTTTAGCATTGTCCACATAAGCAAAAAGACCAAGAAACACAACATTTTCCAAGTTGAAGGATGATCAACAAATAAAAATACTTGTTATCCTGTGATTATGCACTTTAGTAGCAACAATTGATCTTGAGCAATACTGAAGACACTTTGGTAGCATAGATGATCTTTAGCAGCACTTCGACAATGCTTCAGTAGCATTGTCCATCTTTAGCAACAATTGAAGACACTTTGGTAACATAATTCAACAACAACACACTAATATCATAGCTCTCTTGTAGCAAGTGTTGAACAAATTATATCTCCACAAGTATTATGGTAATGTTCTAGACTATTGCCAAGAATTCCTATAGAACTTTCCTCCAATCATGAACTCATAGTATATTCATTCTAACATTCAATACATTATAAAAAGCAGCTTGCAACTGCTCCATAATGCAACTCAAACATGTTTCCAACTTTAGAATCTTCTCAATCCAAATCACTTAAATCAGTTTTAGGTCAAGCATTGTAATAGATCAAATGAACAACTAGTAATGGGTACACAATGGTATAACAAAAGTAGTGGAAGAAAAATTAGAATTTAAAAAAAAATTTATTGAAGTTGTAATAAATTACAATGACATGGGCCCTTATTCACAAATGGAACCCAGTGACTAAAAACTCAACCAAAAGAAGTATCCCAACCTAAGCAAAGACACGATACATTTAACATACCCCAACAACAATCCTACTCAAATATTAATGTCAATTCCCTTCCCAATTTGTCCATCCCCTTCTTCTAAAGGAAGGCTTCTCAGAGATAATAGAATCAACTAACTCTTGACATGCAAATATGAATTAAATCGACCAAAGTAAACTACAAAGTGTCCATGAACTAAAGAAAACTAACGTTCCAAGAAGAAGTGGAACTGAACTCCCATAATTTCTCTTTATTTCCCCAAGTAACTAACCACCTACATGGATCTACATGAGAATCATAGACCAAACCCCAAAGTATCAACCACCAAGTGTACAAGTTATTCTTAGAATACTATGTAACAAGAATACGAGCCTAGATAAGAATCATAGATTAGATAAGTAATGGCTCTATTTCTTCAATGCTTTGATTATAGCATAAAATTTTTGATCATACAGTGTCTATCTCCTCCTACATCATTCAAATCCTCACTAAAATAGGCTATGAGGCTACCTTTTGACTTAATACTACTCCCATTGTACGTCCACTTGCATTATAGTCGACTTGGAATACCTTGTCCAAATCTGGCAATGCTAGCACTGTGTGTTCTATCACCTTTTTTAGTAAAGTTCAAAGCTTCTATTAACTCCTGATGCCCACTTGGATTCCTCTTGTCTCCCTTCATGTTCTCGATTATTGGTGCATAAATGCCACTAAAATTTCTAATAAACTTCCTATAGAAACTAGCTAACCCATGGAAAGATCTTACATCTCTAGTATTTTCTGATGTAGGCCACTCCACAAATGCTCTTACCTTTTCTAGATCCATCTTCAAACCTTCTATTAAGATTACAAATCCCAAATATACCAACTCTAACTTCATGAAACTACATTTCTTCATATGAATCAACAACTTTTCTTCTCTCAACAATTGCAACACTAATCTTGATATGCTCCAGGGGCTCTTCTTTAATCTTACTAAAATCAAAATATCAACCATTTAAACAATCACAAGCTTACCCCAGTATTGCTTCAAACACTTTATTCATCAACCACATAAATGTGCTAGGTGTATTATTCAACCCAAAAGACATAACCAACCGTTCACGTAGTCCTTCCTTTGTCTTAAAAATAGTCTTCATTTGTCTCCTCTCTGATAATGATCTAGTCAAAACTCAGTCATTCAACTTTTTTATTTATTTTTAAATACTTTGATACGCCTCATTTCAGTCAACAGAACATGTAAATATTTCATGTACCTTCAACAAAGCATGTAAATATTTCTTAGTTTCATCTTCCTGGGCATTAATCTCAGATTGGGGTGACACTCACTAGAACTAGAATAATGTGCCATAGGATTTAATCATTCAGCGTCCCCTATACATTTCTAACTAGAAATTGAATCATTACCCAAATGAGGGTGGGAAGCACTGAATCAAGAGAGCACTTCACATAGTCATTAGTTTGTAAAATTCTATCAGTAGAACCAATATACAAAAGAGATCAACTCTCTCAGAATTAGCCGGGATACAGATATGATAAGCTCTATCATTTTAATTCATAATCCTATCTAATCCATCACTAGCAGTACTAAGGGGAATGTCTCCAGTCTGAATATCTACACTATGGAGAAAGAAGTTAAGAACTTGGGAAAAGTCAAAGAAATGTTCAATGAGATATACATTCCTTCCAATTAGTTGTTCCTTTTGTACAACATCGATGAGAGACAAAGAAGTCCCTTTACTTCTTTAGTTTTAAATACTAATGAGTTCTGCAAAAAGTTTCCACCTAGATGATCCCAACTGTCTTGCAATGACAACAAAATGAATCCTTATGAGGTTTCAGCATCCAAGTTAAATATGTCAACTTAATTCCAGTTAGCTTATGAAACCAGCTTTTCCAGTTTGGACTTTTTGGACATGCTTTTGTTGACTGAGTTTCTTATAATTTTTAATGACTAATTTTTAAGTATTATATTAAATTTGCATCATTGTCCCTCACCGTCCTCTTGTATCCTCCAAATTTTGAACCATGGTCCCCTTTCCCTATAACCCATCCCCACATCCCCCATTTATTGTAGTCCTCAAATTTTGAACCATGGTCCTCTTGTCCCAAAAACCCATCCCCACATCCCCCATTAAAAAACAGTCAGGACTGTCATCAGTCATGTTTATAAAATTAGAAAGGTAGTACTAAAACGAGTGCAAAACAAGAAAGACAAATGAGAAGTATGCACTTTTCATCTCTACAAAAATAATGAATATTGTTTACAATAGTCATTAATAAAAAACAAACCCCAAAAGATCAAGCCAGCAAAAATAGGGCATAAAAAGGAAGACGAGGAAATAAATATTTATAATCAAATCTCAATGGAAGTGGCAAGGCTTCCCATGGAGAGAGAGACTTCAACGATTTGGTTCGCAGAAAATACAGATATCATTTTTCTCACTAAAGCATGGGATTGTGCTGAATTTCGTCTTCAAATCACCTTTCCTATAACTATAGGAAACAGAACTGAATCTAAAGTAATAGTCACAGAGGCAATCTGGAAGAATATTTAATAATTTATCCTCCTTCCTTATGAGCACTCTCTGGATAAACATGTTTGCAAAAATTTTATTGTGGCAATACGATGAAGCTTTAACTTTGCTCATAACTATGATATTTGGTTAACAAGCTACGCACCCACTTGGACTAGTTAGTCTATGCCAACTTTATGGACAATCCCTGGTCAAATATTCCAACATAAGAACGAATTATTTGCAAATGCAAAATCTGAAATGGAAATCTATACAAGTTTACAACCCATCACACCATAAATATGTAGTGGGTCAAAACTCTTAAGATTTCAAACCCAACTAGTGGCAGGACAGCCATTCACATTACCCGAGTCAACCATCCCCACATCATAATCTTGTTTGAAAATTTAAACTCCAATATAAAAGGATTCTTCGTAAATGCCAACTAAATAAAGATCAATTTAAATGCAACCTACCTTAAACATATAAAAGTGTTGAACTCGGATTTGAGAGCCACAGAAGTAACAGAGGGGCATTCATGCACATCCAACCATACCTATTCCAATATTGATCTGAAATGGATCAAGTACGTTGGATTCAGTTCAACTAGGTCACTAAATTCATTCCCTAATCAAAATGATTTAAGAAATGTAACTTAGAAACATGTTAAGTACTCCTAACAAGACAATCCTGTAGAGAAACAGAGTTTACAGAAGACATAGAGACATGGCATGTGCAAAGTGGTCAGGGGCGATCTGACACTAAGGAGCCAAAAGCAACATTTCTCTGAGTTTCCCGGACACGTGGACAAGGTGATGTGGAACACAGTTTCAGGGACAGCAAAAATGGCATGGAAGGCTCCGAGATGGCTATTAAAATGACTTAAACAAATTAGAAGAAAGTGAAAATTTTAATGAGTAAATACAATGTGTTGAATTTGCAATGACAATCCTCCCCTTCTTACCTTTTTTTTTCCTTTAAAAAAAGTTACATTTTTATTTTTATGCTGTCTAGTCATAGAAAAATGGGATGCCCACTCCAAATCCCCGGCCAAAAGGCAATTGTATGGCTCCATTCTAATCAAACTATTAGGCAACAGCTAGCATAATTAGGTTCTTTCTTTTCACCCTAAAGATAAAAGAACCTGCCTGCCTGCACCATAAATATGGTGGTGGCTAGGAATTGACAATAAGGTTAATTAATTCAGGCATTTGTATTTCATCACATTTCAGCGATCTATATAATAGATTTACTTCGAATCTGACTCTTGTATGCTCACTTGCGTGTACAAACTTACAAAGTACTCTTTCAGAACTAGGAAATGCATATTCAACTTTGTCATTAAACTCAAATGTCTTTCAGAACGAAATAGTCAGTATTCGACGGTCAGTGAGTTCAGAAGACTTATTTATTGAAGTTTGATGGGCAAAATTTTAGTAAAATCATGGAAATATGACAACTTGGTGCAGAAATAAACTGTATAGTTGACAGTAACATGAACAACACCCTTAGAAAAACATCTAAAGCATGCGTTCATACCTCAAACTATTACAGCACGGTGCTTAACTACAAATGTGCAGGGAATTTGGTTGAGACTCTAATTTCTGTTCTTATTTATATCAATTGGAACAAAATGGGGGTCTAAAAGGAAGAACAAATTTTGTTGCAGTCTCTTGAAAAGAAATGGCGCGAAATTATTTTAGTGAAGCACACAGACCTGAATAATGTGGATGACAAAGTTGCTAGGATTATGAATTCAGTACTAAGGACTCGGGATAAATTCTTAAAAAAAATATCTTATAATTACAGAAAAATTGTCTGAGATGCAAGCGAGTAACAAGAGTCTGGGGCATTCCGAGAATTGAACTCGGGACCTCTCGCACCCTAAGCGAGAATCATACCACTAGACCAAATGCCCTTATACATGTACGTCATTCCAGATGTTAGTATTTACAAGTTTACTATAATTTATGAAAGTCTGCCCTCACATTTTCTGCAGCGTATGTTCTCTGCAAACACTGGTCCTTGGGATGTCCACGACGCCACACAGGCCCACCACTGGCCAAAAGGCAGTTGTATGAAAATAAAACTTGATTGGTTAGTCTCCAGACAAATTCGTGAGGCAGTTTCATGCCATGACGAACTTATCCTCTATAGAATAGGGCAGATGGACGAGTTGTACAGTTTAAAGGAAGCTCAAACCCTTGGAATTCTATCTTTTCAGAAGCTAGTGCCTGTTGGACTCTCTATTTGATCCATTTGTTGGCTTTGTGCATATATACACCCATTGAGGGTCATGTAATTGAGAGTTCTGGGAGTTGTAAGTGTGGTCTATGAAAGTGTGTTGAAACAAGTTGCAAAGCAGGTCAAGCAAGGAGAACTTTGTTGTTGTGTTGGTGATATTCTTCCCTCAAGGAGACATTTGGCTTGTGAATTTGCAAGGATATAGTGGCCAGAGAAGGCACAGTCCGTACTCTTACGAATTTATCTTTCACTGGTTTCCAAGGTTAAATCCCTTTTGATACCTAAGCTGTGTTTTTCTGGGTGTTCGCGGTTCTTTGCTTGTTTCATTTCATGTGTACGACTACCTACAATAATTTGCAGCACTTAAAGCAGCTCCATTCTAAGCAAAATATTAGGCAACAGATGGCATAATTAAGGTCGTTCTTTTCTCCTAGAGATAAAAGAACCTGCCTGTCTGCACTATAAATATAACGGTGTCTAGGAATTGACAATAAGGTTAATTATAATTCAAGCACTTGTATTTCATCACATGCAGCTGAACCACAAGAAACTGGGGCATTCCGAGAATTGAACTCGGGACCTCTCGCACCCTAAGCGAGAATCATACCACTAGACCAAATGCCCTCATGCACATATAGATTTCCAGGCGTTTAGAAGTTTACTGTAATTTATGAAAGTTTGCCCTCTCATTTTCTACAGCATATTTCTTTGCAAACACAAGCCTATGCATGGATTTTATTATGAATTTTATTATCAGTTTTACTATTTACCTTCCATTCTCTCATTAATTGATATGGTAGATTTACTTGTCCTTTGAATATTCTATGTTTTGTGGAAATTAGCTTGGCTTTAGACTTCAAAACCGGGTAAAAATTTCCATTGTTTTTTGGCAGCTGCAGAGCTTGAAAAATTAGTGAAACATTATGAAAAGTAATCTAGAACTGCCTAAAATTCATAACAAAATCGATGCATAGGCCTGTAGAAAATGTGAGGCCTGACTTTCATAAATTATAGTAAACTTCTAAATTATAACGCCTGGAAAATTGTATTTGATTGGGGGCATTTGGTCTAGTGGTATGAATCTCGCTTAGGATGCGAGAGATTCCGAGTTCAATCCTCTGAATGCCCCCTCTTTGTTGAATGCCAAGCATATTTTCTAGAATTATAAAATATTTTTTTAAGTATTTCTTCTGAGTCCTTGGTACTGAATTCCAAATCCTAGCAAGTTTGCAATCGACATTAACCACTTCGGTACTCTCACTCGAATCAGACAATTTGCAAGGCTATTAAAGAAAATTTATATTCGGCTCTTTCCTTGTTAGCTATTAATGCTCGACTAAATTTTAAAAGGAAATACAAATTTAATAATAAATTTTGGACTAAATTAAGTCTACAAATTTGGAAATCAAAAGCTGATTTTGAAGGGCAAGTGTTGGTTTGGAAAATTCTATTTGCAAGCTCTCTCTGGAGGAGAGATTGAAATGTATAACGGTTCAACCCTTTTGTCAATGTGCTGAAAATATGAAACTTCTTTTTTTTGGGACTGCTCTTTTGTTAAGAAACAGTGGACTGCTGTTTTCAGAGACTTGCTAAAGTTGTTTTGGTCTGGTATTGCATAATAATTTGATTGCTGATTGTGTCATATTAATATATATTTGGAAAATTAGATGTGCAGCTGTGTTTTCTAACTTCAAATTTCATGAAGAAACTGAGGGATAAGGTCAATTTGTAATTAGAACAAATTAAAGAGTAAATCTTGCAACTTCAAGCCAACAATTCATTATGCCAAGTGCAATCTCAAAGTTTGCTTTATTACATGGGATGAGTCTTTGTGACTTTTATACTTAACTTTCTACTTTAGTTGAGCTTTTTCTTGCTCATTTTGCTGCTGTCCCAGCTAATCTTGGACTGCCTAATTTTGTATTGACTGATAGTCTTGTTATATATTTGTGGCAGCTTTGTATTGACCGATAGTCTTGTTATATATGTTTGATGTAATGGTTCTGAATTTCTCTTATTCTCAGCCTCAGCTGCCTTTGATAGCTGCTCATTCTTTATAATTCTGGATTGTTCAACACAAAAAAAACTCCATTCTCTATTTTGTACCGATTGTAGTCTTTTGACCTTTTGTGAATCCTATTTTCTTTACCCAAATCATTTCGCGCATTTCTTTTCTTTGTTTTTCCTTTTACACCTACAGTTTGTTCCAACTGATATAAATAAGAACAGATATTTGAGTCAACGAAACTCCCTGCACATTTATAGTTGAGCACTGTGTTGTAATAGTTTGAGGTATGAACGCAATGTTTTAGATGTCTTTCCAAGGGTATTATTCACATTACTGGGAACCATACAGTTTATTTCTGCCCCAAGTTGTCATATTTCGACGACTTTATTAAAAATTTGCCAGTCAAACTTCAATGTATAAGTCTTGGGAAATCATCGACCATTCAATACTGACTATTTGTTCTGAAAAGACATTGAGTTTAATGGCAATGTTGAATATGCAATTCCTAGTTCAAACTTCAATGTATAAGTCTTATGAAATCATCGACCATTCAATACTGACTATTTGTTCTGAAAAGACATTGAGTTTAATGGCAATGTTGAATATGCAATTCCTAGTTCTGAAATAGTACTTTGTATACACAAATGAGCATACAAGAGCCGGATTAGAAGTAAATCTATTATATAGGTCAATGATATGTGATGAAATACAAGTGCCTGAATTAATTAACCTTATTGTCAATTCCTAGCTATCACTATATTTGTAGTGCAGGCAGCAGGTTCCAAATTAGCAAAATATGGAGCTGCTTAAGTGCTGCAAATTATTGTAGGTCGTTGCACACATGAAATGAAACAAGCAAAGAACCAAGAACACACAGACAAACATAGCTAACACAAGGGATTTAACCTAGGAAAGCCAATGTAGGAAAATTTTGTAAGAGTATGGACTGTGCCTTCTCTTGCCACCATATCCTTGCAAACTGACAAGCCAAATGCCTCCTTGCGGCCTTGAAGATAATCAACAACACAACAACAATGTTCACCCAGCTTGACTTGCTTTGCAACTTGCTTGAACACACATTCATACACCACACTTACAACTCCCAAAACTCTTAATCGAGAAGTACTATATGATTCTCAAAGGGTGTATACATACACAAATTTAACAAATGGATCAAATAGAGTCTCGACCAGGCATTAGCTTTTAAAAAGATAGAATTCCAGAGTTAGAGCTTCATTTGATTCCATAGAGTCTACAATTCTGTCTTTTCTACATGGATTTGCAACTGTACAACCCGTCCAACTACCCTGTTCTATAGAGGACGATTTGTCGTGGTATGAAACTACCTCACGAGTTTGGCTGCAGACTAACCAATAAAGTTTCGTTTTCATACAAGTACCTTTTGGCCAGTGTTCTACAGGGACTCTCCCTTGGGAATTTCGGGGATAGATTTCTATTTAATTGGAATCCTAAAATTAAGCAACCGTCTCTTATGTTTATTAGAATTAGTTGGATGCATTGACCTCTGTGTTTGTGAGAGGGTTAGGGTGAGTTGTTCAAATATACCTTATTAAGAGGTTATATTTGTCAAGAGCAGTTGCCATTAGCATAATTCACCTGCATTTAATCCTACCTCCTTTCAAGTTATGTTGTACAACATGAACGTGAAAAATGATGTACATCAACGAAACAATTCTTTATTTGCAACAATTTGAATACTCAAGTATTGTTAGATATGTGACAAATTCATAACAAAACTTAATTGCGTCCTACAAAGCAAATTGGATATTTTTAATTTTGAAACTGTTACTTGTCAGGTAAAGTTCCTACAAGCAATGCTCTAATAAAGTTCATACAACTGGCCAAAAGACAGTTGTATGGAAAGAAAAACTTGATTGGTTAGTCTGCAGACAAACTCGTGAGGCAGTTTCATGCCATGGCAAACTCATTCTCTATAGAATAGAGCAGATGGACGGGTTGTATAGTTACAAAACCTTGCAGAAAAGACAGAATAGTAGACTCCATGAAATTAAAGGAAGCTCAAACTCTTGAAATTCTATCTTTTCAGAAGCTAGTGCCTGTTGGACTCTATTTAATCCATTTGTTGATTTTGTGCATATATACACCCATTGAGGTTCATGTAATTCTTCTCGATTGAGATCTCATTCTGGGAGTTGTAAGTGTGGTCTATGAAAGTGTGTTGAAACAAGTTGCAAAGCAGGTCAAGCTAGGAAAACTTTGTTGTTGTGTTGTTGATATTCTTACCTCAAGGAGACATTTGGCTTGTGAATGTGCAAGGATATAGTGGCCAGAGAAGGCACAGTCCGTACTCTTACGAATTTATCTTTCACTGGTTTCCCAGGGTAAATCCCTTTTGATACCTAAGTTGTGTTTTTCTGTGTGTTCCCGGTTCTTTGCTTTTTTCATTTCATGTGTGCGACTACCTACAATAATTTGCAGCACTTAAAGCAGCTCCATTCTAAGCAAAATATTAGGAAACAGCTAGCATAATTAAGTTAGTTCTTTTCTCCTAGAGATAAATTAAGAACCTGCCTGTCTGCACTATAAATATGGCGGTGTCTAGGAATTGACAATAAGGTTAATTAATTCAGGAACTTGTATTTCGTCACATTTCAGTGACCTATATTATAGATTTACTTCTAATCTGACTCTTGTATGCTCACTTGCATGTACAAAGTACCCTTTCAGAACTAAGAAATACATATACAACTTCGCCATTAAACTCAAATATCTTTCAGAAAAAAAAGTCAGTATTGGATGGAGTTCAGAAGACTTACATATTGAAGTTTGACTGGCAAAATTTTAGTAAAATCGTGGAAATATGACAACTTGGTGCAGAAATAAACTGTATAGCTGATAGTAACATGAACAATACCCTTAGAAAAACATCTAAAGCATGCGTTCATATCTCAAACCTATTACAGCAGTCAGCACATACTTAGCTATAAATGTGCAGGGAATTTGTCTGAGACTTTAATTTCTGTTCTTATTTATATCAATTGGAACAAAATGGGGGTGTAAAGGAAAAATAAATTTTGTTGCAGTCTCATGAAAAGAAATGGTGCGAAATGATTTTGGTAAAACAAATAGGATTAACAAAGGTCCTAAAGACTACAATCGGTAGAAAGCAGCGTGTGGATTTGAAGACAAATGCATGATTTTTGGAATAGCCTTGCAGATTGGACGATTAGAGTGAGAGCACCGACCTTAATAATGAGGATAACAAACTTGCTAGGATTAAGAATTCAGTACTAAGGACTCGGGAGAAATCCTTAAAAGATATATCTTAGTTGCAGAAAACTTGCTTTACTTGCAGCCGAACAACAGGAAACTGGGGCATTCCGAGAATTGAACTCGGGACCTCTCGCACCCTAAGCGAGAATCATACCACTAGACCAAATGCCCACATTCATATTCAGCTTTCCAGGCGTTAGAATTTAGAAGTTTACTATAATTTACGAAAGTCAGCCCTCACATTTTCTACAGCATATTTTCTCTGCAAACACAGGCCCATGCATCAATCCTGTTATGGATTTTAGGCAGCTCTAGATTACCTTCCATATTGTTTCACTAATTTTTCAAGCTCTGCAGCTGCCAAAAAAACAGTGGAAATGTTTACCCAGTTTTGAAGTCTAACTAGCCAAGTTAATTTCAACAAAACACAGAATATGCAAAGGACAGGTAAATCTGCCATATCAATTAATGAAAGAATGGAAGGTAATTGTAAAACTACATAAAGTTCATAATAAAATCAATGCATCGGCTTGTGTTTGCAAAGAAGTATGCTGTAGAAAATTTGAGAGCAGACTTTCATAAATTATAGTAAACGTGTAAAGTCACCTGCAAAGTTGCAAATGTGCGAGGGCATTTGGTCTAGTGGTATGATTCTCGCTTAGGGTGCGAGAGGTCCCGAGTTCAATTCTCGGAATGCCCCATGTTCTTGTCATTCTTGTCACTCTGTTAAATGTCAAACATATTTTGTAGATTCCTTCTTGTCCTCTTAATCCTTGACTTGATTTTAAATGGAAATACAAATTTAATAAAAAAATTTGGGTCAAATTAAATTCACAATTTGAAAATCAAACCCTGATTTTGTAGATTCTTTGTTGTCCTCTTAATCCTTGACTTAATTTTAAATGGAAATACAAATTTAATAATAAATTTTGGATCAAATTAAATTCACAATTTGAAAATCAAACCCTGATTTTGAAGGGCAAGTGCTGGTCTGGAAAATTCTACATTGCAAGTTGCTTGTAGGGGAGAGATTGAAATGTATAATGGTTCAGCCAGTTTATTGTCCCTTCTGTCAATGGACTGAAATATGAAACATCTATTTTGGGCTGCATAGAAATACAAATTTAGTAATAAGTTTTGGACCAAATTAAGTTCACAATTTGGAAATCAAACGCTGATTTTGAAGGGCAAGTGCTGGTCTCGAAAATTCTACATTGCAAGCTGCTTGTGGGGAAAAGATAGAAATGTATACTGGTTCAGCTAGTTAATTGTCCCTTTTGTCAATGCGCTGAAAATACGAAATATCTTTTTTGGGGCTGCTCTTTTGTTAAGAAACAATGGACTGCTGTTTTCAGAAACTTGCTTTTTTTAAAATCCTAATTTAAATTGGAAGGAAGCTGTTTTTCGTCTGGGATTGCATAATAATGTGATTGCTAGTTTCAGATACATCATCTTAGTGCATATTAGATGCCGAGCTATGTTTTTTAACTCTAAATTTCATCAAATAACTCTAAGGCTTTACTCTAACATCTTTTCTCCCAATTGTGTCTCTTTTTATTTTTAGTAGCTTCAAGGTGTGTTGAAAAGGGATAAAAAGGTCAATTTTCAACTACAGCAAATCAACAAATCTCGCAACTCCAAGCCAACAATTCATTATGCCAAGCACAATTTCAAAGTTTGCCTTGTTACATGGGATGAGTCTTTGTGACTTTTGTACTTGGCTTTCTAGTTTAGTTGAGCTTTTTCTTTTTCATTTTGCTGCTGTCCCAGCTGATATTGGACTGCCTATTTTGTTTGTGACAGCGTGGTATTGCCTGATAATCTTGTTGTATATGTTTTGATGTAATGGTTCCGAATTTCTCTTATTCTCAGCTGCCTTTGATAGCTGCTCATTCTTTATAATTCAGCATTATTCAACCCAAAAAAAAACAAAAACAAAACAAAACTCCATGCTCTATTTTGTACCGATTGTAGTCTTCTGACCCTTTGTTCATCCTATTTGTTCTACCCAAATTATTACGCGCATTTCTTTTAAAGAGACTGCAACAAAATTTGTTTTTCCTTTTACACCTACAGTTTTTTCCAACTGATATAAATAAGAACAGATAAATTTGAGTCTCAACTAAATTCCCTGCACATTTATAGTTGAGCACTGTGTTGTAACAATTTGAGGTACGAACGCATGTTTTAGATGTCTTTCCAAGGGTATTATTCACATTACTGGTAACCATACAGTTTATTTCTGCCCCAAGTTGTCATATTTCGACGATTTTATAAAAAAATTGCCAGTCAAACTTAAATGTGTAAGTCTTATGAAATCACCGACCATTCAATACTGATTATTTGTTCTGAAAAGACATTGAGTTTAATGGCAATGTTGAATATACATTTAATAGTTCTGAAAGAGTACTTTGTACACACAAATGAGCATACAAGAGCCGGATTAGAAGTAAATCTACTATATAGGTCATTGAAATGTGATGAAATACAAGTGCCTGAATTAATTAACCTTATTGTGAATTCCTAGCTACTATATTTGTAGTGCAGGTAGGCAGGGTCCAAATTAGCAAAATAGGGAGCTGCTTAAGTGTTGCAAATTATTGTGGGTCGTTGCACACATGAAATGAAACAAGCAAAGAACCAGGGACATAGGGACACAGACAAACATATCTAACACAAGGGATTTACCCTAGGAAAGCCAATATAGGAAATTTTTGTAAGAGTATGGATGTGCCTTCTCTTGCCACCATATCCTTGCAAATTGACAAGCCAAATGCCTCCTTGAGGCCTTGAAGATAATCAACAACGCAACAACAATGTTCTCTCAGCTTGACTTGCTTTGCAACTTGCTTCAACACACTTTCATACACTGCACTTACAACTCTCAAAACTCTCAATCGAGAAGAATTATATGATTCTCAAGGTGTATATATATACAAATTTAATAAATGGATCAAATAGAGAGTCCAATAGGCATTCACTTTTGAAAAGATAGAATTCCAAGAGTTAGGGCTTCCTTTGAATCTATGGAAAACTAGTTCACACCATCTTAGGTGTGAAACGGGAAGGTGGAAGATGTCCAAAGAGGAGTGGGCGGATAGGATTTGCCGTCTTTGCCTGTCTGGATTTGTGGAAACAAAATGACACTACATCATGGAGTGCAAAGCTTATGAGGACATTCGGATCAAATACAAGGATATTCTAAATGTGGTGTCTCTAATGGCCTTGTTTGAGGAAACGAGGATAGTCAGAGTGGCAGATTATCTGAGTAGAATCCATAGAAGAAGGATGGCGATCAATAAGGAGATTGAGAGCAGCACCCAGGCTTAGCTAGGGGCCACTTGTTAGTTCCTCTGTGTTTTGTGCGGTCTGCTATGACTGTGGGTCCCACAGATTGATTTGGTCTCATGGATGTCATTAAAAACTTTCATTTTCATTTCATTCAACCCGTCCAACTACCCTATTCTGTAGAGGATGTTTTGTCATGGTATGAAACTACTTTATGAGTTTGGCTGCAGACTAACCAATAAAGCTTCGTTTTCATACAAGTGCCTTTTGGCCAGTGTTCTATAGGGACGCTCCCTGGGGTCTGGGTGACATACAGACATCCTGAGGAATTGGGAATTTTAGGGATAGATTTCTATTTAATTGGATTGCTGAAATTAAGCAACCCGCTCCCCAATTAGTCTCTTATTTTTACTAGAATTAGTTGGATGCATTAACCTGTGTTTGTGAGAAGGGTTAGGGTGAGTTGTTTAAATACAAGGTTATATTTGTGAAGAGCAGTTGTCATTAGCATAATTCACTTCTACATTTAATCCTACCTCCTTTCAAGTTATGTTGCACAACATGAACGTGAAAAATGATGTACATTAGGGTAAAAGTTCAAAGTTGTGTCACATTTTGGGCGAATTTATCAGCATAAACAAATTTAAGTATTTCCAACTAAAAGTTAACTTTGGTGAAACTTGTGTTCTATCTAGACTCATTCTAGCTAAATTAGATTTAGGCCACAACTTTTCCAATTGGAACCATCTACTAAGCATCACTTTGGGGAGCATTTACCAAAAAAAAGAAATTATTTGAAAAATTTGATGTTCTAACAACTCCTAACTCCTAACTCCTACTCGTGCAAATAATCATTTTAAAATAATCTAAAAACACCCTTTTTAGATCTATAAGTCTAATTTGCAAAAATGTAATTTTTTAAACATTTAAATTAGTGTTTATATTTTTTTTTTTAATTTCTACTAAAAGTAGGTTATCCACACCAAAATATGGTGTTGATTGTCCTCTAAAAAAAATAGTAAAGTTTATTAAAAAAAAATGAAAAAAATATGATGCACTAGAGGAGAGGATCCTTGTTAAGATGATTAATTTTTTTTTTCCTATTTTGGATAAATAATCAAGACAAAACTTGACTCCCATCGAAACAATTGTGTTTTCATTACACACAACTTCCAAGATTTATTTAAAAATATATATATTTATCAAATTGGGGAAAAAATTAATTCATGTACTAAAGTTTTGAGTTATGAATACACAAAAAAATATAGAAGGAAAATAAATGAAATTTACTATATAAAGTGCAACGTCTCATTCAAATTTATTTTTCAACATTTTATCAGCAACTAAATTATAGTGTCAATTTTATAAAATACTACATTTAAATAATTTTTTAAAAAATATAAACATAAAATACACTAAAAAATCTACATTTTATTAGTTTGCATCATTTTGAAATTCAAAACATATATGTCACTTTGCAGTGATTCAAGTTAAAAAGTTAGATCAGCGTTGGTCGTTGGTCATTTCCTTTATAAAAGTGTGACACAAATTTGAACTTTCACCCATCAACGAAACAATTATTTATTTGCAACAATTTGAACGTTAAAGTATTGTTAAGATTTGTGACAAACTCATTACAAAACAAGTTACTTGTCACATAAAGTTCCTACAAGCAATGCTACATAATTATGTCCCCTCCAAAACTTTGATTACATCATAGTCAAACGCAAACTTCTCACACCACCTTTATTTGCAGTGATACAGATGATGCAGGAGCATCAGGGCCCAACGCGATCCTACTCATCCAAAGCTATAATTTTCTAGAATTTTAGTTTTCTATGACGTTGTGTGTGTTGTAGGTTCAAATTTTATTGTGCTTGGCATTTCAATTTTCCTTAGGTTCAACATCCCTTTTAGTTCCTAAGCATTGCATAAAGAACCACCTATCTTGGGCATTTATTTTCCTTGGCCGACGATTGGAAGTTATGTTGGGCATTTCTCCTTAATATTTATGGTGTTTTACCACTTACAATCTTTGAGCAATGGCTAAGATATTATTGTCTCCATTTGCAGCTGCTATACTTGTTCATAAACGTGTCAATTAGTGAAATAGTAGTTATTCTGCAGGGCTATTGAATATTTTTCTCTAAAAAAAAAGAATAGAACGTCAAGGAAAACAGAGAAATATTCATATATATGGGTAAGTAATGAGTGATAAGAGTGGGTGTGGGAGTGTAGTAGAAGGTGAGTGGCAATATCTTCCTCCCTAGCTTTGACTGGACGATATAAGTGAATGTAGGAGAAGGCTGTACTAGAAGGATACAAAGATATTTCCTTTGGATGGCTGATGTAAAACCCTATGACTATGATTGTAAGAGTGAAGAGATGTGAGATAGGAGATGGTTGTAAAGTCCACTATGTGCTTGTGAGGGAAGTATGTTATCTAAAATTTGATTAAGAAAGAGAAAATAACATGTTATTGCTTTCATAATGTGCGTTGAGCTAGGTATAAGTTCTTGCCATGCCTAATTTGACTAGTGGTTGTGAGTGATTGTGTGTATGGCTACTAGAATTAACTGTCTGTGGTTGTGAGTGAGAAATAACTACCTTTTCGTGCTGGTTTCTTAATCTTGGACTACATCAACAAATGTTGTTATCACACTTTGCAAAGAATCATGTCTTCTCTAATACTTTAATTATACTATATAGGACAACCTAAGAGTTTTGAGACTTGGATTTGAAATCTTAAGAGTTTTGTCACACTTATATTTATGGTGTAATGGGTTGTATACTTGTATAAATTTGCATCTCAAGTCTTACATTCACAAATAATTCTTTCTTATGTTGGAGTACTTACCAGGGATTGTCCATAAAGTTAGCATAGAGTAACTATTTTAGGACTAGTCCAAGTGGGTTCATAGCTTGTTTACCAGTGTTCATAGTTACGAGTGAAGTTAAAAATTCATCTTATTTCCATGATTAAATTTTCCCAAACACGTTTATCTAAAAGAGTGCTCACGATGAAGAAGGATAAATATTTTTCTAGATTACCTTTGTCACTATTACTTTAGATTCAATTCTATTTCCTTCAATTCTATTTCTATAGCTATTTGAAAGGTGATTCGAAGACAAAATTCAACATAATCCCATGCTTTAATGAAAAAACGATATCTATATTGTTTAAGACCCAAATTCATAAACTCTCTCTCGCTCCATGGAAACACATATTTCTTTCTACTTAAGCATGCCTATAGGTGTGAAACAAACTTATGTAGAGTGTAAGTCAAGTAGGATTAGGGCTAAATCCTCTTCTTCTTTAGACTCTACAAAACCTAGGGGTATTCCCTTGAGGTTTGAATACATGGAAGCAACTAAAACAAGGTTTTGATTTCCAAGCCCTAATGGTAATCAGGAAGAAGCCTACTAGACCTCATAACATTAGATTACAAACAAGTATATAAGTGCACCCAAATATAATAATTTTCAATCACCAAATATGAATCTCCTTAAGGGTAAGTGCACAAAGATGAGGGACCAAAATGGGGTCTTAAGTTGCCACTTTTTTTTTTAATGAAACATTAATGTTGGATGAGAAATTTATGATAGCTACACTTAAAATTTGAAGATGGAACAAAAACAAGAGTCGTAGTGCTCTGAATCTAGTTTCTAAACTACTAATTTTTTCTAAAAATGGTTGAGATTTAGGGGTTCAAAAAGGGGGAGAACACAAATTGGTCCCATTTTTCTCAAAAAAACATAACATAGCATTTGGTGTGCTCCCCCTAAAATGTTAACTTTTTTTTAGTATTTCAATAATCGCTCTGGTGAGAAATTAGCTAACACCATGTAGTTTATCCCTGATTTTTTTGATTTTTTTTTCATGAGTAATTAATTTTTTAGTGATTTTCTAAGTGGACACATCCTGAAAGACATAAATTTGAGCATGCCTCCCCTAAACTTTTTGAAAACCAATCAAAAATCATTTTTTTTAATACATGTAGAATGGAGTCTAGTTTCTAAAAATGTAACTTATTTCAAGTTTCGATGAACAGTTTAAAAAAAAAGTCAAAAATATTAGACACTGGTTTTTGACAAAAAATGGACACACTAACAAAAGAAATTCAAGATGAAACACTAAACATACTCAAAATGTGAATACAATTATCTGGTTAGATAGCTAACAGAGAGCTTAAGATTATGGTGGTATTTTTTTGAGTTTTCATTGAAAAAAGTGCCACCCTAATGGGGAGCACGCTCCAGATTATCTCCAGATTTTGCTAAAAATTGATAAAAACATGTCAAAGAAAGCTAAGCATAACTGGCAATACACATGCCAATTACATTTGCTTGAAAGTTTCTAAAGCCTTTTCAACAAATCCATTTTTTGCATATCTTACAATCATTACATTCCATTATAGAACATCTCTTTGAGATGTTACGTCATACAAATGACATGCCATGTCTATGCTTCCACACTTTACATACATGTCTACAAGGGCAGCTGCACTCTCTCTCTCTCTCTGAGTCTTTGCTTCCCTCGCTTCTCTACCTCCTACGTTCTCTGTCACTCTCTTCTCCCCCCTCTCTACCTCTTACCCTCTTTCTCACTTTCTACTTCCCTCCCCTGTCTACCTCCTAGGTCCTCTCTCTCAGTCTCTACTTCCTTCCCCTGTCTACCTCCTACGATCCTCTCCCACTCTCTACTTCCCTCCCGTTTCTACCTCCTATCCTCTCTCTCACTCTCTACTTCCCTCCCCTCTCTACCTCTCCTCATCATTTTTCCCATCCAATGAAATTTCATAAATTATCTTGTTTCCATTTCATCATCCCAATTTATATCCTCATCCCTCTTTGCATGTCCTAGTTTTCTTGTTTCCATATTCTTTGTCAACATGCGAGAGGAGAGGGAGGAAGAGGGAGAGAGGATGGAGATGGATGGGAGAGAGAGGGGAGAGATAAGGTGATAAGGAGAGAGAGAGAGAGAGAGAGAGAGAGAGAGAGAGAGAGAGAGAGAGAGAGAGAGAGAGAGAGAGAGAGAGAGAGAGAGAGAGAGAGAGAGAGAGAGAGATGGTTAGGTTTATGAGTTTAGGGTTGCTTAAGTTTAGGGTTTAGTGGAATTATTTAGGGTATAGGGGTTTAGGGTTGCTCGGATTTATGGTTTAGGGGTTAGATTTTAGGTGTATTATTTAGAGTTTAGGGGTTTGGAAGAGAGAGAGATTTAGGGTTTAGGGGTTAGGCTTAAAGGGGAATTATTTTATAATTTCCCTCCAATCCTCCTAATCCTAACGCATTAGTCCACCCATATCCTAATCCATCAATCCCTATCATCCATCCACCATATAACTCACTAGTTAATCCACCATCAAACATTCTAAGCTCTAATCCATCAACCCATGTCAACGCTTGAAAAATTTTCTCCAAAGAGTCTTTACAAAATCTAAAAATAAAAGCAAAGATATGGAGCCATCCAAATCCATTAATCCAATTTCATCCCCCTCTAACACTCCCAATCCTAATCCATCCGAGCCTCCTATATCCATTCACTCGATCCTAATCGTAACCCCATAACATCTTCCATCATTATCCATCAACTATATGCATATCCTAGTCCATCAACCTATGGATAGGTAAAAATCAAGTTAATAAGATCAAGCATGTAAATCAAAACCCAATCCTACCACCATCAAAGAATTGAATCCAAGTGAAATCAAATGCATGCAATTCAAGAACAAGATCACCTAGATTGTATGATTCCTTGTTTGTGATGTGGATTGCTTCTCAAAAATGAACAATCATAAATATCAAAGCTGCCATAATGGATAGATGATAGTGATAATATGCTCAATGGATGCAATGGAAGCTCAAATGCTCAGGATGATAATGTAGATGCTATATGATGAGATATCAAAAATAAGAATGAGTGGGTTTATATATAACACTCAACCAAAATCAATCAACGATAGTGATTTGGTGGCTATGTGAACGGTTGAGATGAATTGATAATCATAGGTGAATGTGTAGATGACAAGTGGAAAGAAAAGAATAAGACACATGTGTGATTGTGTACACAAAGACCCTTATTTAATAAATTTAAGTGTGATAGTGTACATAAAAGTACTACCACACATGTTTCAAATAAAAGATGCACACGTGTCGGCATAAGATAAAAGGTGAAGATAAATGATAAAATAGATAAGGGAAATTAATTAAATAAATAAAATTTATTTAATTAATTGGAAAGAAGATTAGGATAGGATTGGAATATGATGTGAAAATTAATTAATTAAATAAAATTTATTTAATTAATTGGAAAGTGGAATAGAAATAGGATTTAGATGGAATTTTAATTAAATAAATAAAAATTAAAATAGATAGAATAGAAAGATAATTAAATAATTAAAGATTATTTAATTATAGATTAGAGAAAATAGAAGAAAATAGATAATGAATTAATTAAATAAATATGAATTTGTTTAATTACTAGAAGAAATAGGTGATTTAGAGAAAATAGAGAAATTACTCAAATGTGTTAAGCAAATGCAGATGATAGATAATGCAATATTTTGATACTAATGATAATTAAGTCAATTTTGGGTGTCTACATTTTGCCCCTCTTTGATACAATGTTCATTAGAATGTTGTGTCAAAGAAGATACGATGATTCACTCGATAAGCAAGGTTATGCCCCAGTGTAACTAGCAGATGATGCCCTCTCGAGAGGTAAGCCAGGCTAACCAGGAAGGGCTAGGTTGGCTCGCGATAAGATGAAAGGCAAGAAACAAGGTTGACACGAAGAAAATAGGAGTTGGATGGGAGACATTAGGATAGTTTAGAAGAAAATAGACTTTTGTATGGAAGAATTAGGGTTTTGGTAGATGCATAATGGTGATATGTTCCGATGTATGCCTAACACACTTGTTTTGCAGGAGGAAGATGAGGGGAATGTTGATGATGGTGAAGATGAAAAAATGAAGATGAAAGAAATGATTGATCTAGTTGAGTACTACATAGGATTATGATGAAATGGATAAATGATATGACAACTTTGAAATAATTCCTCAAAAAGTAGAGAAATGTAATCCTTATGTTTGATATGGCATATGGATATTATGCACCAGGGTAGAAAAGACCAAGGTGTCGAGGTATCCAATGCATAACTAGCATACTACAATCTTGTCTAGTTGTATAAGGTCAAAATGTTAAACCAACATACACAAGATATGAATAGCAGCTAGTGTTCTCGAGATGTACATTGACTCTTCAAGCAAAGGTTTGAGCTTATCTCCACTACACATAATGACACCTTGCTGGTTATATGTATGGAACTAGTCTTAGCATAGAATAGTCTCAATGCATAAGAGACTGTTTAGCTTCTCAGATGCAAAAGATATTGATATGCAAGATGCTAATCCCAACACGTACAAGATACCAATACTCGTAGGAAGAGAATAAGATCATCCCACAGACACATCATACAAAAGCAATATGACCATGCCCCGTTCCGTACTTCATCGCAACATACCAAGATATGATAGATCAAGGCAGTCTTGATTAGGCATAGGAAAGGGACAAAAGATAAAATAAAAGATACTGTCATCTTTTTCTCTTGCCAAATTTAAGTGCTTTTGGATGGATAAAGATGGCACCTTGTTGAGAGGAAAGATATAACTTGTTGAAGGCTAAAAATGTTGATAAAATGCTATAGCAAATGTTGGCTTAAGGCATGCAGACAAATAGCTTTCAGCTTATCCCTGATTGGTTGAATGCTTGAGCTTTCTCTGATGCGCATAGTCTACTTCTTGCTTGAGCTAGTCAGAGAGAAGAAGATGGAAGATGAAAGAAGATGGAGTGGGGTGGATCGTTTGTGCTTGTGTACTAGACACTTCCTTCGTATTCTAGACTGCCTACATACCCTGTATCCATAGGATCAAAGCACATTACGATGGTGATGAGACATGATTATATGTAGTTCTAGGCTTATTGATGATATAAGTGATGAAAGATAGAAGAAATGTGAGATGAATGATTGGAGGATGATTAGAGGAAAGACGAAAGATGGATGATGAGAGAGGTATATTGCATATACCTGAATCAGAGTGCTTCCTTCGCATCTCAGATTGCCTACATACCCTGTATCCACGGGATCAAGGCTTTGAACAATAGAGATGAGATGTAGTTCTTGTTTATTGTTTGATGGTTGATGTGCTATGATTGGTTTATTGTTGAATTGATTAGATTGATGAGATTGATTGAATGGTGTTGAATGGTGTTATTGATGACGTGTGAGATGTTTGATGAGATGTGATTCAAATGCAAGATAAAATGATAACATACACAAGCAAGCAAGCAAGCAAGTGTGTACAAATGATTCAAAAACAAACAAGGTATTGCCCATGTCAAGCTGTAAACTAATGATTAAGTGATTGATTGATGATTGATTTATGATAGTGATTGATAGTGTTGTCATGGTGAGGAATGATATATCCCTAGGTCAACACAAGGATGTTTGATGATGATGATTTGATTGATTTGGCTTGGTTTATGACAAGATTAGGATCAAGACCAAGGATTGCAATTGGATAATTTGACAATATTGATTAACTTGATTGGTATAAATTGATGATTAACTTGCCTTTGGATCATTGTTTGGATTCTTTTGATTTGACGATGATAAATTTGATGTGATTAATTGGGTTATGGATTGAGTGTTTGATGATATATGATGTTATTGATGAGATGATATGGATTGGATTGATGCGATTTTGATTGATTGGATGGATTGGCTTGATTTAATTTTGATGGATTGAAGGGATTTGATTGGATGAATGGGATTGATGATGTGATTGGGTTGGTGAAGGGATGATTTGATTGAAGGATTTGGATTGAAGGATTTATCTGATTGATGTGATTTTGATGAATTTGATGTGATTCGATTGATTTTATTGCTTAGATTTTTTATGGATATTTGATTTTTTATGGATATTTGATTTTTTTGGATTTTTGGGCATATTTTTTTGTTGTTGGATTTTTGAGATATTTAATTTTTGTAAAATGCTAATGGATTTACAATTTGGATAGCCTTTATGCTAGATACCAATGACAAGATACCAATGACAAGGGAAAAAACCAAGTCTAGGTTCAAGGATGGAGGTGTATAGAAGGATGGGCGATAGTATGGAAGGTTCATGATAGATGGATGGAAGGGAATACTCATGATAGATAGATGGGATGGATAAAAAGGTTAGGTGGAACGGAAAGCTCATGATAAATAGATAGATATAAGGATAGGCTATAGTGGATGGATGTATGCATCATAAGGGAGTTAGGATGTGATTTCCAAAGACTATGTCACATGAGAATAACATGCCCCCATTCTTGGTGGTAGACTTAGGATTTTGTATGACAAAGCTTATGGTGAAAGGATGACATGATGGATTGGATTGTAGATGACAAGGTTTATGATAGGTGGATAATGATAGGATTGAATTTTACATGACAAAGCTTATGATAGGTGGATAATGATAGGATTGTATGGAAAGGATGAGGTATATCAAGAGATATCCAAAGCATATTTCAACATTTTACCCTTATATTTTTATCAAGATCAAAATTAGGAAGGGAGGATAGATGGACTCAACATGATAGGAATATGGGTGTAATGGATAAGGATGGTAGGATAGGATATGGCAAGATAGGACATGATAAGATGGAAAATGATACATTGGAAATGATAAGATGGATGAGACAATGTGCCTCCAAGTGTAAGTGACATAGAAGATCAACCTACACATGACACCTGTTTGCCAGGTTTTCATCATGATACTTATCCAATGCGCTTGTTTACCCGGTTTTCACCGTTGGATGAAGGGATTTCTCTTTACTTTTTTGTTTTTTTTGTTTTTGCTTTTTGTTTTTATTTTTTATTTTTTTGTTTTGTTTTTGTTTTTTTTTAAATGGGATAGCATGACAATTACACATGGCCCCTGTTTTCCAGGTTTTCACCATGGTAATGGATAGGAAGGACTCAAGTGTCTAGCGGTATGAAAAGGTGATAGTCCCACTAGAGATAGATGTCTTTGCATGGACCATGTCAAGTATGCTCATAGATGTTGGTATGGGATTGCATGAGAGGGAAATGGAGTAGGTAGATAGTGGATTATGATATGGATTATGGAAAGTTGGGGGATAGTGGATTATGGAGGAATGATAGTGGACCATGATGTGGATTATGTAGGACTTATGCAAAAGAATGGATGAAAGATTTATGGAAAAAAAAGATGGATAGAGGGAAGGCTTATGCAAAAGCATGGACCATAGGAAGGTGATTGGGGGGATATGTAGGATAATGGATGAATGATGGGGAGATGGAGGTATGTGGAAATGTGGGATGGAAGGGAACCATGACCAACGGTTGCACACACTGTGATAAACATTGAAGCTTTTGGTGGGAAGGTGGTGTAGGAAGCAATGGTGATTTTTGCTTAGGGGATGGGTGATGTAATGATTTAGGGACCCACATAGACTTAGTATTTTTATGATTTTTACCTTGCTTGTGGGATTTTTGGAATATTTGGATGGAATGGAAATTTGGGATGGAAGGGGATGGTTGGGATTTTTGAGAGGTGGGTGCCTCATTTGACTTGCTTGATTTTTGCTTAGGTATCCAAACCATTTTAGTTTTGACCTTTCTTTTGGAAGCTGTGGGATTAAATAATTTTTTGGAAGGATTTGGCTTTGATTTTTTGTAATTGTGCCCTAATGCATGAGGATTTGTATAATTCGTGGTAGGGTTTTTGGCTTTAGAGGTAGAGGCATCTAATTGTTTGTTTTTGAATCCCTTAGGAATGGATTTGGCGGAATAAGTGAAAGCTTTATGTTTAGAGGATACGTGCATTTGTTGGTCATGGTAAGGAATATGAGAGGGTTTATGGATAAATGGATAAGGGGATTGGATGATAGGGTTATTAAGTGTTGGGAGCAATGGTGGTAAGGAAGATGGAGGGATATTTGGAGTTGGAAGGACTGGAGGTAAAGTGGATGGTGGAAGGTGTATGGTCACATGCTTTTGTGATTTGTAGGATAGCGGAGGTGAAAAGGCAACATATGATTTGGGGGTGTGATGTGACTTATTACAAGAAGTAGACTTATGAGGCATCGAGGAATTACCAACATCTTTAGCTTGTTGAAACATGCGATTAACAATGGGACTAGGGGTGTTTTGGGAACTAGACTTGAGTTCATCATTGGATGGAGAAGGTGGGGTGGTAGACAATGGTTGTTGTTGTCCTAAGGAAGAACATTCATGAATGAAGGTGGATAGGCTAAATGGACATGATGGTGGACTCAAAGTGGGGCCGATAATGGATGCGAAAGAAGGATCATTAGGATCTTGATTAGCATTGTTTTCACTAAGGTCCAAGTTATTTGTTTGATCTTCTATGTTGCCTTGGGGAGTATATGTCTCATCATAACTAGTGGATGTTTTCTCATCATGGATTGGGCTAGGTGGAGGATGGATAGGAGTAATTTGGATATCCTACTCATGGATAGGAGTAGTTATAAGATTATGGATAGGATCAAGGTGCTCATGGATAGCTTCTTCATAGGTATCATCTTGATCATAAAGAAGGTAAATGTTATAGATGGGTTGGATTTGGATGGCTTCCTCATGGATAGGTATAGGATCAAGTTGCTCATAGATAGCTTCTTCATCAGGGATATCCTCTTGATCATGGAGAAGATAAATGTTATGGATAGGTTGGATTTGGATGGCTTGCTCATGGATAGATATAGGATCAAGTTTCTCATAGATAGCTTATTCAATAGGGATATCATCTTGATCATGGAGAAGATAAATGTTATGGATAGGTTGGATGGAGATGCTTTGATCTTGATTTAGATGAGGGCTTGATGTTTCCACATGCTTTAGATTAGACTCTAGACATACCTCTTGATTTTGAATGGAAGTGAAGGACTCTTGGAGAGGCTTTTGGTCAACAACATAAAGGTATGATGACTCTTGACTTTGATATGGACTCATGTTTGGAGACTCTTCAATAGGCTTGATAGGTCCTTCATGGTCCTCAACATGAGGGTACAATGGTTCTTGACTTGGGCTAATAGTGTTAGGCTCTTGATTATGCTTGATGGCTTGTGGATCACATGATGGAATTGTAGGAATAAGCAAAGTGTTTGAAGGTTCTTTAATAGGCTCATGAATGGGTGTTTGGCATAGTCGATTCCTAGCTAGTAGCCATTGGATCACATCCTTTGCAAGTGTATGGGTAGATGAGCAATATAATGGATGAACAATAATAGTGGATGGTGTTGTAGGCTTAGGATTAGGACTTTGATGGGATGGAAGGATAATGGAGTTTGATGGGCTAGGACTTGGATTGGACGGGGGTGACAATTTATAGAGGAGTGGCCTAAATATGGGACATACTTTTGTATTATGACCTTTAATCCTATGATATGCGCAATAGCCATGTTCATTGTATGTACTTTCCTCCCATGGTTTTACTTCAGGAAGTTCAGTGAGTTTTGCCTCAAGCATCCGTCGTAAAATATACTCCACATTTTTATTTGGTAAAGGAGTGAAGTTACATGGTGATGAAGGTAATGAAGGGCTTATTGGATTAGAAGGTGGAGGGACCAATGGATTAGGATTGGGATCACATTATGGTGTTAGGATAGGACTAGTAGGCTCATGTGTTGGCATTAGGGTGGATGATGATGGAGGATACTCATAGGATGCATTGGCTAGATTGGTATTTCTCCCGTCAAAGGATATTAAATCTTGTAGCATGGGTGAGCCTAAATACACTTGATTTATGTACAAGGAGCCACTTGAACTTGGATGTGCTTCTTGTTGCAAAGGTGGATCTAGATCTATCAATGACACTTGGTTGTCTTGTTGGAAATGTGTACTTGGACTTGCTTGATTTATGTACAAGGGATTGTTTGGATTTGTATGCACCTCTTGTGAAAACACCTTTTGGCCTTGAAAATGGTCTTGATGAATTTGAGGTGGATATTGTTGGGTAGATATGGCATTGACATGAGATGAAGGTGAAGGTGATAGATGGGATTGAGATAGAATGCGGGGAGTTTGGGCTTGTTGTGATTGAAAGGGTTGATGATGTGTTGGTGAAGGGATGTCATAGGATAATTGTTGTTGAGATGGAGATTGATATGGATAAGGGCTAACATTAGAAGAAATGGAATAATTTGGTATAGAATTGAGTTGATGAGTGGATAGATAGGATGGGATAGGTGCCAGATAGGATGGTAGGGAATATGCTTGTTGGACTTTGCAAGTGGCCAAGAGGTGTTGTATTTCTGCCAAGAGGTATTGTATGTGCGAGGATTGGCTTGTTCAAAACATTTGAATCATATCTTGAATGCTTTGAAAGGTCCGTTGTTCTAAAGGTGATTGACTTGCATGCATGTAATGAAGCATATGAAGGAGATTTTAGAGGTCTTCTAAGGTTGACATGATGTAGTTTTTGGTAGAATGTTTGATGAAGGTTGTAAATGATTGGACTATGATTTCTTAGAAGAGATTGATCAGATTAGGATGAAATAGAACTTGAAAACCTTAGAGATGACAACCAAAGCTCATGGATTTTAGATGATGATTTTGGGATGATGAGATTGGATGATTAATACTGCTGAAGAATAGTTAAGCAGGCTGATAGATAGATGACAAATACCCATGTTTGATGCTCAGATTGAAGAAAAGATAGCAAATAAGATGGGCAGACTGAAAATGACTAGAGGTGATCTGTGATAGCTCAAATGCGAGGCAAAATAGCTCAGAAGTTAGGCACGATAGCTCAAAAGTGAACAGGGCAATTTTAGGTGACAAAGTGCAGTGCTAACCAGAAGTGACCAGGTTTACCAGATGCGAGCAATTTCAGTGCAAAAGTAATTTTCTGTTGTTTAAAAATGATGCAGTTTAGCCAAAAGTGAGCAATTTCAGTTTAAAAGTGGTTTAAGTCTGACAAAAGGTGTGTTTTGGTGGATTTTGGCAAGAAAAATAATGATTTCAGTCACTCACACTCACAACATTCACAAACATATACAATCCTAGGATGACAAGGACTATATTTGTTGAATCCCCTTGCTGTGCTTATTCAAAGCAGATAGCTTCAGGATCTTGGTAGCACCAACTCCCCTCCACGACACTCACTTCTCACGCATACCAAGTTTCCCAAGGCTCACAAACCTTAGGATTGTCTCTGCTATCTCTACTAAGAACCATGAGAATTGGGGCGACTTCAAAGGCTCGACCTTCTGCATCAACAAATAGAGGGATTTTGGCCACTACACAAAGGTTGCTAATATGGGCATTCATTCAGGTGGCTACACGTGCAGCGATTTGCTCTGTTAATGGAGGCTTCCCAACTCAAAGAGGTTATGCTCAATGGGGTTTTGGGGGAGACATTCGTCGATGTAACACAACAGCACCCGTTGTTTGTGGCTTTCGACACAAACACTTTTTTTATATAGCGGCTTGGAAGAGCTTGGCTTTAGCTTGTTACCGCTTGGGTTGTACCCCTTCTCACACCGGGAAGGCAAACCCTCTAAAGATAATAACAAATTCTCATGCACCCAAGATCAATTTAATAGGCAAGGGGAGAGGATACTTTTGTTATTAAATTTGGGTTACATACATACACAACAAGCAAGCACAAAAGATAAAACAAGCACGGAGAAAACAATGGTTCCTTTTAAGCACCAAATCTAAATGTTCCTAGATTAGTGATAATAATGATATGTCTTTGACCGATCGAAGTTGCAATAGATATGTTAGTAGTTTCACAACCTCTTTTTCTTGGAGAAATGGTAAGATGCTGCACAAATAGATGATTAGTACCCAAGAAAGATCAAACTGTAAATGACAAAATTAGAAGCGACACATAGTTACCAGAAGTGATTAACTGTTGATCATAAGCGATGTGATTTATGCCAGATGTGACTAGTTTTTAGTCAAAAGCGATGCACAAATACTAGATGTGACCGATTATTGCTCAGAAGCGATGCGAAGCTTCCAGATGCATGAAAAATCCCTATTTCTGTAAAGCTAGGGTTAGGATCATGAAATAAATGATTATTAGAAATTGCAAACCCTAGATATGAAATCTAGTGGATAAAATTGGCTCAAATAAATGCCCTGCAACCACAAATTGATCAATTGGAAACCCTAGAATGGCAAATTGATGAGATCTTGCAAAATCACAGGATGTTAGCTCAATAAAATAAAAACCCTAATCAAATTGATTGGCAGATGATAATATGATGATCAGGAACATGTAAAACACAAATTAGAAGCCTTGATTGATCAGTAAAAATCTAGCACAACAACCTGCAAAATCAAATGTTAACAAAAAGCCCTAGATTGCCGAAAGTGACTAGAATAGCTAGATGTGACTAGTTTCTGATCAAACACGATTCACTGTCGACCAGAAGCGACTACTATTTGCTCAAAAGTGATGCCAAAATGTCGAAAGCAACTGGTTTTTGCTCAAAAGCGATGCAGAAATGCCAGAAGCGACATGTTGTTGCTCAGATGCGATTGTAAGTTACCGTAAGCGCTCTGAAAAATCTGAACTTCATAAAAACAACTTCAAAATACAAAGTTAGTCAAGGACGTGGGTCCCACCGGGTGTGCCAGAATGTGGATAGGTAAAAATTAGGTTAATAAGATCAAGCATGTAAATCAAAACCTAATCCTACCACCATCAAAGAATTGAATCCAAGTGAAATCAAATGCATCCAATTCAAGAACAAGATCACCTAGATTGTATGATTCCTTGTTTGTGATGTGGATTGCTTCTCAACAATGAACAATCATGAATATCAAAGCTGCCATTATGGATAGATTATAGTGATAATATGCTCAATGGATGCAATGAAAGCTCAAATGCTCAATATGCCCAAGATGATAATGTAGATGCTATATGATGAGATATCAAAAATAAGAATGAGTGGGTGTATATATAACACTCAACCAAAATCAATCAACGATAGGGATTTGGTGGCTATGTGAACGGTTGAGATGAATTGATAATCATAGGTGAATGTGTAGATGACAAGTGGAAAGAAAAGAATAAGGCACATGTGTGATTGTGTACACAAAGACCCTTATTTAATAAATTTAAGTGTGATAGTGTACATAAAAAGTACTACCACACATGTTTCAAATAAAAGATGCACACATGTCAACATAAGATGAAAGGTGAAGATAAATGATAAAATAGATAAGGGAAATTAATTAAATAAATAAAATTTATTTAATTAATTGGAAAGAAGATTAGGATAGGATTGGGATATGATGTGGAAATTAATTAAATAAATAAAATTTATTTAATTAATTGGAAAGTGGGATAGAAATAGGATTTAGATGGAATTTTAATTAAATAAATAAAATTTATTTAATTAAAATAGATAGAATAGAAAGATAATTAAATAATTAAAGATTATTTAATTATAGATTAGAGAAAATAGATAATGAATTAATTAAATAAATATGAATTTATTTAATTAATAGAAGAAATAGGCGATTTAGAGAAAATATAGAAATTAGTCAAATGTGTTAGGCAAATGCAGATGATAGATAATGCAATATTTTGATACTAATGATAATTAGGTCAATTTTGGGTGTCTACACAACCCATGAATCCACGAAGGATGCGACCCAAGGACTATTAGCAAGGAATCTAAGAACATCATGTACTCAAATTCCTATCCTTGAGCCTAACAAAGAGCCTCCTAATAACATGTATACCACTCCGACACCATCATCCACTCCTATGTCTATCCATTTCATTGAAGAGTCTACTACCATAAGTCCAAGTCAAACCCCATCATGTGTAGCCATGTTGTCAAACATCCAAAGATTATTGATCCTGGATCCAAGAACCCATCACATCCATCTAAGAAACCCAATAGCTATACATTAAGAGCCTAGTCCAAAGAATGCGGAAACACCAACCACCCATCCTAATCAAAATCCAAACATCCCATCTAATCCCATCTTGGTTCCCTTACCAAATCATGGTCAACCCCTCTATACATCGATCCCATCATTAATCCTCCAACATCTCCTAGTGAATCCCCATCACCACCTCTTACTCCCCAATTCGATGAATATCAATGCATCCCCACTTACCCTATCCATATCTAATATCGCGCTATCCATGCTTATCCTCCATGCGATCAAGATATTATCTATGATCAAGATCTTATCCATGAGCAAGTAACCCACATCACTCCTATCCACCATCCCATTAGCCCTATCCATCATCCCGTGCTAGTCTTATTCATTATCCATTAATATCCCATGATGAGACACTTGTTCCCTAAGAAAACATAGACAATCAAACAAATAACTTGGATCCTATCAAATCACATCCCAATGAGTATAATGATTTAATCAAGATCCAAGAATTCTACATCCATTTCCCATTGATCCTCCATCATCCCCTATCGAACTCTATGTTTAGGTGTTCAGCCTGGTTGCTCGAGTTTAGGGTTTAGGGGTCAGGGGCATTATTTGAGGTTTACATGAGTTTAGAGTTTCTCAAGTAAATAGGGTTTATGGTTTATGGTTAGGGTTTAGGGGAATTATTTAGCCTTTAGGTGTTTAGGGATGCTCGAGTTTAGGGTTTAGGGTTTATGGGTTAGGGTTTAGGGGTTTAGGGTTGCTCAAGTTTAAGGGTTAGGGTTTAGGGTTTAGAGAGAGATAGAGTGAGGGGACCAATAGAGATTGGGAGAGATAGGGAGATAGAGGTTTAGGGTTGCTTCCAGGTTTTATGGTTTAGGGGTTTAGGGTTGCTCATTTTTGGGGGTTAGGGGTTAGGGTTTAGGGGCATTATTTAGGGTTTAGGGTTTATGGTTTAGGGGTTAAAGTTTAGAGGTTTAGGTTTATGGTTTAGGTAGAGAGGAGAATAGGGAGATATAGAGGAGACTAAGCCTGGGAGATCTCTCTCTCTCTCTCTCTCTCGATCCCCTCTCTCTAACTCCACCTATCCCTCTCTATCTCTCTATTTGCCCCTCTTTCTATATTTTTTCCTTTCTCTATCTCTATCTCTCCATCTCTTTTTGGATGTCCCCGGGCTCTCTCCCTGTCCATGTCCCTCTCTATCTCTCCATGTCTCCCGGTCCCTCTCTATATATAGGATAGAGAAATAAAGAGAGAGAGAGAGACTCTCCCATGTAGATACAAGGTTACATTTGTCCCTCCTAGTATAAACAAGTTCTATTTCACGAACCACATGGATATTTGAGTCTAGGGATACTCTTGGACCATCACTTGATTACCTATTTGATGCACTACATGCATATTTACCATATATTTTATGTGAGAGCATGGCATCCTAGACCATGATTTTGGCACCAACATTGAGAAGGTTATGATTTTTGCATGCATGAACCTTTATATTTTCATGCTTCCCTATAACGTGAGAACATTATGGGAAGCATGAAAAATGGTAAAAAAGCATGTGGGATCCATGTTTCAGACCCCACATAACTGTTATTCCTGCTTTTCATGCAGTATATCGGACAAGAAAATGTTTTTTATGTTGTTTGACTTATTGAGAATCATTTTTATATCAATCCACCACCTTTTTTGTTTTTTCAACATAGAAGAACTGATTTTGCATGTTTTTGGATAAAATTTGATTATTTAAACTGAAAGTTTCATGTTTCATGTGTGATATTGTTTCAAAGCTAATTACCATTGATATTTTTATATAAGCGATGATCGCATGCATTCCACGGAGTTCGTGCAAGGTTGCTTTTAGGTGTTCTACAATGATTTGGCTAGAAGGGGCATATCATTCAGTAAACATATCATATGGTCGGATAACTATGCATCACAATTCAAGAACTCACAGAATTTGTATTAGCTGAGCAAGAGGCATAATATTACAGGTGTTCAACATATGTTGAACTTTTGTGAGCTCGAGCATAGAAAGGGGGAGCATGATGGTGTAGGAGCATGTGTCAAAAGAGCCATAGCACGAGAAGAGTTAAAGTATAAAGACAATGCAAACTTGATAGATGCAAAATCAATCATTGAGTGGTGTAATGCTTCAATGGGTCCAGGTAATGAAGGTAAGTCTTCAGTTCGTAGATTTTTTTGGTTGATAGATGATACTAACATTGCACCATATGAGGACTGTTGTACACTGACAGGATCAAGTGAGCTACACTCTTTTAGAAGCTCAATTGTAGGTTCATGGAGTATCCATATGTGGAAGATGGCATGCTTTTGTTCTTCATGTACAATTCAAGCCTGGAATGAGTGCGAGTCAAAGGAGTGAGTTGACGAATGGCAGTTAAGTTATCTTAGCCCACTTGACACATATCGACCCCCGACGACACTGGAACTAACAAAGATGGAATCATCAGTTGACTTTGGCCACATATCAGATCTAGTTCAACCAGGTAATATATCTACTTGCATAATTTTCAAAATAAATCCTAATGTTATCTTACTTTGTAGTATTTTTGTAATGTTGACTAATTTCATCTAATTTGCTGCACATATCATTGTAGGGCATGTTTATGCAGTTATTGCAGATGAAGATAACAAAGAGGGAACAAATTATTACTTGTGTCGTTGTGTTGAGGCCAAAAAGAAATTGGAGGCCCTAGTTACAGATGGAGAAAACATCAAATACCCTACAGGCTCAGTGGTTGTTATTGGAACATGGTTTAGAAGGTACCCACATCCAAGTGTTAATGTTTGGCTATTTGAGGACTTTGACACGCATCGAAAGATTCTTCATTACTCGAACCTTGTCGTGGCAACCAATGTTCATTTGATACAATATCGAGGTAGACCTTTGAATAAGACCTTGTGGAAGGTGCGTGAGTCTGACCATGAGGAAATACTTGATACAATAAAGAGTAGAGAAGACCCAGATGGTTCGTTGGATTAATTTGTAAGTATGCATAAAACTTTCCTAGATGGTTACTTGTACTTTGTTTTGTATATAAACAGTAGTATGAATTGCTTACCTCTAGTATACATCCGGTAGGTTTTCTTCTCTTACCATCGTCCTTTACATATGTGATCATCAGATGGCAATAAGTGATCACGGAGAGTGATCATCAAATGGCGGTAAGTGATCCATTAGACAAGATGATGGAGAGTGATCATCAGATGGCGGTAAGTGATCAATTACATATGTGATGTTATATATTTCATGTACATTTTCTATAGTAATGTGCATATTGTTTGATTGTATTAACAGGTGGGGCTACATGAACTTGAATTGTCGAAGAGGTCTACTCGACGGCAGAGAGAGGATGAGTCACGAATTGGCTCTCCATCTTCACGGTCAAGCAAGGGCCGCTAATTATTTCATAAAAGTCCATAGGAAACTAGTTTTTAGGACATATTTTGCATGCCTAGATGGCTTTGTATGTACATACTTTTGTATGTTAAGAATGTATATTTTTGTATACATGCCTGTATGGCTTTGTTTGGACATGCCTAATGGCTTTGTATGTAAACTAGATGTTATGTTCATGACATTATGTATATGACAGTTTATATTAAATATTTAATATGATGATCAATTATCCTTACATGAATTAGGTTTTACATGTGCCAATTGCATTTGCTTGAAAGTAAGGAATGAATAATTGTGCATGTCTATTGGTTGTCTATTGGTTGATGATACCATTATGCTTTCAGGATATGTTGTTGGGTTTTGTGATATAAAGACATGTGTTGGATTGGGTTGTGGTTCTTCCTCATGACAAGAGTTTGTTCATGTCTTCATGCTTCTTTGTCCTCCATGTCTTCAACGTTCTCAGTGTCTTCATGTGTCAAATATTTCTTTAGTTTCCTTATGATGTTGATGTTGATCACAAAATATGGTGTTAAGCACCTCAATCGTTCGGGGTAGCAGGCTACAGGCAAAGTCCCTTAAGATCCCTAAGATAGAAAAACTACCAAACTTTGACAGAGCCTTTCTTAGATTTCATGGAAGCTGGGAACGTTTTGTTTAGACCTACAGGTGCATGTGGGGTCCATCCACAACAACCTCTTTTGGTTTTGGTCAACTCCAGTCTGTTTGACCATGCCGAAATCAAATGCAATTTTGCAAAATGCTTTAGTTTCATGCAATGGAAAGGTGCTAGGAGTGACATTTTGCATTCCATAGCTCGTGGGGCCGAATGAACTTTGCCAACGTGTCAAGGTGGGCGGGTAAATTCCAGGGGAGGTCTCTTTTCGTGTGCCAAGCACCTCAGTCGTTTGGGGCAGCAGGCTACCAGCAAAGTCCCTTAAGATCCCTTAGACAAACAAAACTACCAAACTTTGACGGAGCAGTTCTTAGAATTCGTGGCAGCTGGGAATATTTTGTTTGGACCTATAGGTGCATGTGGGGTCCATCCATAATAACCTCTATCAGTTTTGGTCAACTCCAATCCATTTGACCGTGCCGAAATCAAATGCATTCTTACAAAATGCTTTAGTTTCATGTAGTGGAAAGGTGCTAGGAGTGACATTTTGCATTCCATAGGTCGTGGGACTAAACAAACTTTGCCAACACGTCGGGGTGGGTGGGTAAATGCTAGGGAAGGTCTTGTTTTGTGTGCCAAGCACCCCAATTGTTTGGGGCAGCAGGCTATGGGCAAAGACCCTGAAGAGTCCAAAGTGCAAAAAGGCAGCAATCTTTGACGAGATGCTACTCGGAAACCATGACACTTTGAAACATCCCGTCTGAGGCAACGCGATCATGTAGAACCCCTCTACAATAACCTCTCTTAGTTTTTGATATGTCTGGGGCATTCACCTGTGGTGAAAGGTTTTTTTACTGCCCCCAAAATTGTCAGAAGGAGGTAGTGTAAAGTTGCAAAGGGGTGTAGCTTTCATCTTGCTCCTGATGCGACCAAACTAACAATTCCAACGCATCCAGATGGGTACGTTTAGGCTAGGTATGGTTCTATTTTGTACCCAAACATGTCGAAATAGTTCGAGCTACATTGTACCAGCGATATCCCTGAAGAGTTTGAAGTGCAAAAAGGCAACAATCTTTGACGAGTTGTTGCTCAGAAACCGTGACATGTAGAAACATTCTGTCTGAGGAAACGTGATCACATAGAACCCCTCTACAATAATCTCTCTTGATTTTTGATATCTCTAAGATGTTCTCCCGTGGTGAAAGGTTTTCTGCTGCCCCCAAAATCGTCAGAAGGAGGTAGTGTAAAGTTGCAAAGAGGTGTAACTTTCATCCTGCTCCTGATGCGACCAAACTAATAGTTCCAACGCATCTGGATGGGTAGGTTTAGGCTAGGCATGATCCTATTTTGTACCCAAACATGCCGAAACAATTCGAGCTACATTGTACCGACGATATCCCTGAAGAGTCTAAAGTGCCAAAAGTAGCAATCTTTGATGAGTTGTTACTTAGAAACTGTGACACTTAGAAACATTCTATCTGAGGCAATGCGATCACATAGAACCCCTCTACAATAACCTCTCTTAGTTTTTGATATCTCTGAGGTATTCGACCGTGGTGAAAGATTTTCTGCTGCGCCCAAAATCGTCAGAAGGAGGTAGTGTAAAGTTGCAAAGGGGTGCAACTTTCGTCCTGCTCCTGATACGACCAAAATGACAGTTCTAATGCGTCTGGATGGGTATGTTTAGGCTAGGCCTGGTCCTATTTTGTACCCAAACATGCCGAAACAGTTCGAGCTACATTCTACCGGCGATATCCCTAAAGAGTCCAAAGTGCAAAATGGCAGCAATCCTTGACGAGCTGTTACTCAAAAACTGTGACACTTAGAAACATTCTGTCTGAGGAAACAGGATCACGTAGAACCCCTATACAATAACCTCTCTCAGTTTTTGATATCTATGAGGTGTTCGACCGTGGTGAAAGGTTTTCTGCTACCCCCAAAATTGTCAGAAGGAGGTAGTGTAAAGTTGCAAAGGGGTGTAACTTTCGTCCTGCTCCTGATGCGACCAAATTGACAGTTCCAACGCATCCAAATGGGTACATTTAGGCTAGGCATGATCCTTTTTTGTACCCAAACATGCCGAAACAGTTCGAGCTACATTGTACCGGTGATATCCTTGAAGAGTCCAAAGTGCAAAAAGGCAGCAATCTTTGACGAGCTGTTACTCAGAAACCGTGACACTTAGAAACATTATGTCTAAGGCATCGCGATCACATAGAGCCCCTTTACAATAACCTCTCTTAATTTTTGATATCTCTGAGGTGTTCGACCATGGTGAAATGTTTTTTGCTGCCCCCAAAATCGTCAAAAGGAGGTAGTGTAAAGTTGTAAAGGGGTGTAACTTTCGTCCTACTCCTGATGTGACCAAACTGATAGTTCCATCGTGTCCAGATGGGTATTTTTAGGCTAGGAATGGTCCTTTTTTGCACCCAAGGCATGTCAATTGTTTGACCTAACACCTCAAAGAGTTCTTCTGTCATGGAATGCAATGATAACAAGATATGCAAAAAATGGATTTGTTGAAAAGGCTTTAGAAACTTTCGAACAAATGCAATTGGCATGTATAAAGCCAAATTCCACAACCTTTTCCAGCATCCTCCAAATTAGGATCTTTGGAACATGGTATGGACAACCATCAAAGCATAAAGGATATAGGAATTTTGCCAGATGTAATTGCTGCTGCCCTTGTAGATGTGTATGCAAAGTGTGGAAGCATAGACAAGGCATGTGGACTATTTGATCATACAACACCTCAAAGAATAAAGGATATAAGAATTTTTCTAGATGTTGTAATTGTTTCTTCCCTTGTAGACATGTATGCAAAATGCGGAAGCATAGAGAAGGTGAGTGAACTATTTGACATGATGCCTCAAAGAAATGTGGTCTCATGGAATGGTATGGTTGCAGGATATGCAAATAATGGATTTGTCGATAAGGCTTTAGAAACTTTAAAACAAAACCAATTGGTGGGTGTAAAACTAAAACCCACAACCTTTGACTACATCCTTTCTGTGTAACAAACTAAAAATATGCAACATATTATATATGTTTAACATGTTCAAACTATGTAACTAATAGATGTGCAACAACTATAAATTGGATCACACTTGACAAACAACACTGTGATCAATGTCATTAGATTGCCAACACAGAACTGCAACAACACTACAATCTGCAACAACACATATGCAAGAGAATCTATCAAACCTACAAGTTTGACACTACAAGAGGATCATAAAGTTGCTACCTCCAAGTCTGCAATCATCAACAAACAAAGGTCTGCTACCAAACAACACATCAAAAAGGTCAACTTCTCCTTCATGATGCATCATGATGCTACATACATCTACAAGGTCTATTCTATCAGGATGTATGCAAAATGTGGAAGCACAGACAAGGCAACTGAACTATTTGACAGGATACAAAAAGAGTCTAGTACAACAACTATGTATGCAAAATGTGGAAGCCTATGAGAATTTTATCAAATATTGTACTTGTATGGAATGATGACTCAAATAAATGTGGTCTCATGGAACATGCCATTATTGTAGGATATGCACAAAATGGATTTGTTGATATGGCTTTAGAAACTTTCAAGCAAAAGCAATAGGTGGGTGTAAATCCAAATTCCACAACTTTGACTGCATCCTCTTTGCCTATGCCAAACTGAGATCTTTGGAACATGGTACATGGACATCCATCAAAGCATAAAGGATATGGGAATTTTGATAGATGTTGTAGTTGCAATTGCCCTAGAAGACATATATATAAAACGTCGAAGCATAGATAAGACAAGTGAATTGTTTGACATGATGCCTCAAATAAATGTGGTCTCATGGAATGCCATGATTGCAGGATATGCATAAAATGGATTTTTTGATAAGGCTTTAGAAACATACAAGAAAAAGCAATTGACAAGTGTAAATGCCAAAATGGGATCTTTGGAATAGGGTATGGACATCCACCAAAATAGATTGTTTGGAGCAACGTATGGACAACCATCAAAGCATAAAGGATATAGGAAATTTGTCACATGTTGTAATTTTGTAGCTACCCTTGTAGATATGTATGCAAAGTGTGGAAGCATAGACAAGGCACATGAACTGTTTGGCATGATTCCCCAAAGAAATGTCACCTCATTGAATGCAATGATTGCAAGATATGAACAAAATGGATTTTTTGATAAGGCTTTAGAAACTTTCAAGCAAATGTGATTGGTGGGTGTAAAACAAAATTCCACAACCTTAGCCAGTATCCTCCTTGCCTATGCCAAAATGGGCATCCATAAAAAGGATAAAACATATGGGAATTTTGTTAGATGTTGTAGTTGCAACTACCCTTAGAGACATGTATGTAAAGTGTGGAAGCATAGACAAGGCATGTGAATTGTTTGGCATGATGCCTCAAAGAAATATTGCCTCTTGGAATGCAATGATGCAAGATATGAACATTTAATGGATTTTTTGATAAGCCTTTAGAAAGTTTCAAGAAAATGCAATTGGCGAGCATGTAAAGCCAAATTCCAAAAACCTTAGAAGTGGTATCTTTGGAATATGGTATAGACATCCATCAAAGCATAAAGGATATAGGAATTTTGTCAAATGTTGTAGTTGTAAGTACCCTGCAAGATATGTATGCAAAGTGTGGAAGCATATACAACAAACGTGAACTGTTGACGCGATGCCTCAAAGAAATGTTGTCTCATGGAATGCAATGATTGTAAGATATGCACGAAATAGATTTTCATAAGGCTTTAAAAACTCTCAAGCAAATGCACAAAAGTAGATTTTAACCAAACACAAATTTTGGCATGTCTAAAACCAAATTACACAACCTTATCCAACTTCCTCCTTGCCTATGCCAGAATGGGATTTGGGGAATATGGTGTGGACAACCATCAAAGCATAAATGATATAGGAATTTTGTCACATGTATTATATTTGCAGCTGCCCTTGTAGACATGTATGGAAAGTGTGGAAGCATAGACAAGGCACATGAACTATGTGAAATGACGCCTCAAAGAAAAGCACAGTCCCACGGAATGCAATGATTGCAATATATTTACAAAATGAATTATTTGAAAATGATTTATAAGTTACTTTCAAGCAAAAGTAATTGGCCCGTGTAAAACTAAATTCCTGTAACGATAATTGATCATGATATTAAATATTTAATATAAAATGTCATATACATAATTTCATGAACATAACATCTAGTTTACATACAAAGCCATATAGGCATGTCCAAACAAAGCCATACAAGCATATATACAAAATTATACATCGGTAACATACACAAGTATGTACATACAAGCCATCTAGGCATACAAAAAATGTCCCCAAAACTAGTTTCCTATGGACTTTTATGAAATAATCAATGGCCCTTGCTTGATTATGAAGATGGAGAGCCAATATGTGACTCATCCTCTCTCTGCCGTCGAGTAGACCTCTTCAAAAGTTCAAGTTCATGCAGCCCCACCTGTTAATACAATCAAACAATATGCACATTACTATAGAAAATGTACATGAAATATATAACATCACATATGTAATCGATCACTTACTGCCATCTGATGATCACTCTCCATCATCTTTTCTCTAGCTTCTTTGTCCGTAGTTGGACGGGCTAGAGTTGTGACCTCCTGTGAGAAGCATCAAGAAGGAAAATTGACTAAACATAAATATAATTTATGTACATCAAATGACATGAGATAAAATAAGAAATACAAAATTATGATGTTTTCATGTTATTGGCTCATACCTAGGTCAAAGGATTTGAAGACATCATGGTTGCAGTAATGCCTATCTGCGTTGACTCACGAAGATCAGGAGGAGTCTCCACATTCAGCATCTAAATATCAAGTTCAATATTATTCGACCAAAATAAATACATAACATTATTATTAAAAATGCATAATGATTAGAAATGGTTAAATTTACCTCTGTAAAAGTGGTGGATTTGTGTCCAGGGGACCAAGGAAACTGTGGAGGTGTCGGTGATTGTTGAAATCATCAAATTGTCACAAAATACTATTACCATTGACATATCTACAATAATTACGATCATGTGATAAATTACATACCTGCTGACTTGACCTCCTCTCATAACCCACCAATGGACAACGAATGGAGGCAGGATGAAGACTCTGACCCTGGAATTTCATTGCGCAGACAATTACATACATGTTATTTTTGACTTATAATATAGACAATCATATAAAATTATTTACAAATTTCAAATAACAATATATTAAATCAAGATGAAATGTGTAACAAATTACCTGAGAGTCAATACCAAATGTAGTCTGTAAGAGATCATCAGTGATAACAATCTGATCCAATATGGATGTCTCCATCATTGGATGCTACTCTTGCATCACAACATCCTGCCGAGAGTCCTGCCATGCGTCTTGCATCTCAGCATCCCGTTGAGAGTCCTACCATACATCGTGCATCCCATAATAACACAGGTTCCCACATGAACTGCACAAATGTGGGGACACATGACGCTTATTGCTCTCACCCTCATCGACCTGGGTAAGATCATCAGCATGTTGTGATAGAGTTTGGGTGAGAGTAGTCAATGAATGTAACATCTCCACCTCAACACTCTCCTTCAAAGCCGCAGGGAGTGACCTACATTCTGGCCTCAATTGGGGTACAAGCACACAATCTTCATCTTGCTGAGCCCCGGGTCTATCTTGGGCAGAGCCACCACCTCTACCCTGGAACTCACGAATGTCAAAATAATTGGGAATCTTGTTGAGGACGAATTCACAATGGAGTTTCCTAAATAAATATTGTGGTACCTCATCATTATTGCATGGGTGCTCATCGAAGACCATGTACCATCTATCCCAAAAGTTTTGGGATATTTCTTCATTCATACACCAATGAATAGGAAACCATTTGCAAGTTTCTTCTAATCTTTGGCCGGTTTTGGGATTAATAAAGTGTGCACATAATTGAGATTTTGTAATTTTTTCATTCTTGACTTGTTCATATGACAACTTATCGGCATAATATTGCCAACAACTCTCCCTATAGTCTTGGAATTCGGTGATTTATTTTGTCACCGATTCGGTGTGGGAAACAATCTCCTCTAGTGATTTTACAATTGCCCTCCTACATTCGATGGTTCCACTTGGATTATTTAGCATTTGAATAATAGTTTGAAGATGTTTCTTGTTATCTTCTATTATTCGTAGGTAGTTTTCTTGACTATCCCTTACATTGCGAGGAAGTGAAGGTGGGTTTTGAGGGTTTGGAGGGTTTTGGGGATTGCTTTCATCCTCATCAGCTGGATTTGGGTTTTCTCTTTCCCCAATAACTGTAAATGCAATATAAAAACAAATCAAACATTGCAAAACTCAAAAATTATTCTCAAACTAACAAAATCAATCAAACCCTTCCTTCTTCTTGTGTTGGAGCCTCCAAATTCGCTTGACGACATCTTTGGCGGTGAGGTGGCATCATGAATTTGTCATTTTCTCTCTTACACTTGATTGGATAGGTTTTTCTTCAACATGATCGCGCTTTCACCTGAGTTGTTTTGCTGCTAAGCTTGCAATGGTCGCGGCTGTGAGGAGAAATACATTTTTTTTTCTTTTCTGCAAAGCAAAACGCAAGTGCGTTATAATGCACTTGCATTTTGCTTTACTTTTGGACATGGTGGCAACTTTTTGGTCCCCCATCTCTTTGCATTTACCCTTAACATTGCATACACAGTTATATCTTGCATCCACATCATTATAATCCTCTGGATTTTTATCTGACACTAGCTCACTAAAGATATACAATCACAAAACATTAAACTGCAATGATCAGCCAAAATTCTGCATGCACAAACCTCTAAACATCTATTTGACACCAGCTCATTGCAAATATACAAAAGTAATAATTCGAGTTTGTGGATGAAAGCAAAATAGGAACCTAAACTCTAGTTGGTAACAAAGTCACAGATTGTCAACAGGAACAACAATTTGAAATCAAAAGGAATATGATCTATGCATGAACATACATTGAACAAATATGATGCCAAATAACAAAGCATACTTAATAATCCATTCCCATACTATAGAAATCCATATGAAATGTAAAAATGACCATTATAAAGCTTGCAATGAATTAAAATTCTAAGACATTAACAAATCTCCATTACAATCATACTAGTGAATGTGGAAAGAGGAAACATACAACTACAATTGAGGGTTTCCCTAAAAATATACAAACAAACATGGAGACATTCAACTTATACATACACCATTTACAATACAAATCTCCTTGTGATTTACAAACATGCTGCTCCAATTAGACTGGAATGACATGATTTGAAACCCTAGATGGTTCTCGACACTTGCAGGTGCATGGAAATTGGTTTAGTGACCAACTAGTTGAATGAGATACTAACTTATCTTTATAGATTTCTTGTTTTCATGCCTTAGGTTGCTTGCAGGAAATCGATGCATAACTGGAGGTTGGTACAATGAATGCAAAATGTTTCCTACATAGAATAGATGGCTTGAAATTCACATAGAAGGAACTAGTAGTTGGAATCCACCTTCTACATTCATGGTGACTGTCATCCACTACTGAAGATTGCATTCGAAAACATGCCCTTGAGAGTGAACAATGTCGTTTGGGTGGAAAAATGCCTTTGAGAAGTTGCAGGGGTTGAATCGGAACATTAATGGTGACTTGAGAGGTAGTTGGCATGAATTAAAACATTTCTAAGAAGTTTTGAGGATTTGGAGGATCACGATGTGAGAAATGAAAGAGGAACCAGATCTTAGGGAAAAGGAAGGAATTGCAAGAGTAGGTCAAGATCCTACAGATTGGAAGGAAAGGTGAGGAGCAAATACTAAGGCACAAAGAAGGATTTGTAGGACTTTCAAGCAGAACTAAAATTGGATACAAGACATGGAATGAGCAAAGCATATGCAGTATCTAATTGAAAACTAACAAATGAGCAAAACAAAGGGAAAAAGAAGAAATGAAGGAAATTAAATCCACATTGTGGGGATTTCATATGGGAAATGAACAAGATGCCATATGTGGGGAGAATTTTAACACATCTGGTAGGAGGGGGAAAACCTGCAAACAACCAAAAACTCTATAAAATGATAAGGAACCTCCCAAACTTAGAATTTTTGGCAACTTCAACACATGATGAGAACATGGGGATGGAATGAAAGAATTCCAAGGCAAGATTTGACTAAGGGAGAACCCATTTAATATTTCTTAGATCGGTTATAAATGGTGGGTTAAAACATGGCAAGCACACAAAATAGGCAAGGACTAAGATAATTTTGCATAATTTTGAATTGGGTCCCAATAGTTTGGTAATGAAATAGTGTAATTAAAACCAATACCATTCCTAAAGGCTAGTATTATTGGAAAGAATGTTTGATAATGTGGACTACCACAAGAATAAGAGCAAGCCAATTGAAGAAGACAACATTGAAGGTGTAAATCTAGGCATTGAAGCATTTTCTAGGATGATTTACATTGGTAAGAGATTGAAGTTAGATGAAAAGAAAATTCTTATTGCATTATTGAAAAAAATTAGGAAATGCTTTGCATAGTCTTATGATGAGCTCAAATATTATAGGGAGGACTTATTCTAACATATTATTCCCCTCCTGCTTGATGCAAAACCTTATAGACATTAACAAAGACCAATTAATCTAATGCTTGCCCCTCAAATGCAAAAAGAGTTGATGAAGATGAAAAAGGTATGTATTATCAAGCCTATCAGACATTCAAAATGGGTCTCCAACATTTTTCTAGTTATAATAAAGAATGGAGAGATAAGGTTTTACATGAACTTTAGGAACCTGGACATCAAGTCTCTCAAGGACAACTACCCTCTTCCAAGAATGGACCATTTGTTGTAAAAGGTAATAAGATCTGAACTGATGTCCATTATGGATGGATTCTTAGGGTACAAACAAGTGATGGTCAAAGAGTTAGAATAGCACAAAACAACATTCACTACTCCTTGAGGCACCTATGTTTATGTGAGAATGTCATTTGGGATAAAAATGCAAGATCTACTTTCCAAAGAGCAATGGATGTTTCCTTTGCTGGCCTCATTGATGAAATTATCATAGTTTAATAAGATAACGTGATTAAATTTTACAAGGAAAGAAAAGATCATAGCAAGCATATAGAGATAATTTTCAAGAGATGCCTTAAGTATGAGATTTCTTTGAATCCCAAGAAATATATATTCTGTGTAGAGGAAGGCAAATTATTGGGACATATTATATCAAAATATGGGATGAATATAGATCTATAAAGAGTGAAGAAAATTGATCTCATTCCCCAACCTAAGTCATTCAAAGGTGTCCAATCCTTTTTTGGGCAAATCAACTTTGTCAAGAGGTTCATCCCCAACTTTGTTGAGAAGATCAACACCATATCTAAGATGTTAAAGAAGGAACAATCAGTCACATGGAACAAGGATCCAACTGAAGCATTCATAAGAATCAAGGAATCTCTCAAAGAGGCACCAATCTTGGTAAGCCTAGATTATGGTAAACCTTTTCAACTTTTCTCCTTTGATTCATTGTACACTATTGTTGTTGTGAACATGCTTCAAAAGAACAAGGATGGATATAAGCAACCTATTACATTTTATAGCATATCTTTACAAGCTACAAAACTAAAGTACTTAATTATGGAAAAGCATGTCTATGCCCTCGTAAAAGCCACAAATTTTTTAGATCATATCTTGCAGGTGCAAAAATCATTACATATGTACCACATTCAAAATTAAAGGATATATTCCTTCAACAAGAAGCCTTAGATAGAAGATGCAAGTGGATCAATAAGATCCAAGAATATGATATGGAGATATAGGCCACAAAATTGCTCAGAGGTCAAGGCTTATCCAAACTAATGGTAGATGCAAATTTGGATGCAGTAGAGGTAAATAAGGTAGACTCTAGTTGTATTTCCAAATCTTGTCATTTGAAAGACAAATCATGGTACACGAATGTAGTATTTTATCTAGAGACCATGAGTTGTCCCCTTTGACTGAATGACCATTAGCAAAGAACACTCAAATTATAGTTATGAAAGGTATGTGTTAATACAAGATGATTTAATATGGATAAATCATGATGGGTTGCTTCTCAAATACCTAGATTAAGAACAATCTAGTAGAGTGATGAATGAATATCATCAAGACATTTGTGGAGGCCACTTTAGGACCAATACTACCATGCACAAGATCCTTAGAATGGGATATTGGTGGCCAACATTATTTAAGAATGTTCTTGAAACAATAAGAAAATGTGATGCTTGATAGAGGTTCTTAGGTAAGCTAAAGTTTTTAGGTGCTCTTCCCCTTATGTTAGTTATAATTGAAGCTCCTTTTCGATAGTGGAGAATTCACTTCATAGGAGAAATGTTAGAAATGAAGGTGCAAACCACACAACAAAAATCTAATTTAAACCTTATTAATATCCTCTAAATAATGTAGAATCAATGGAGATTGCAATAGAAATAAAACCCACTACACATAAATAACATGCATTAAGAACTGAACACATAAAACAATATGAAAAGAGGCTCCAAGTTGTATTATCTTCAAATATGAGATTACAATACATGCACTTCCTCTACTTCTTCAGTCTTCAATATAATGTCACCTGTTTCTCTCAACTCTGATAAAAAATATCGTAGAAATATCCTTATAAAAGGGGGTTGCCTTCTAGGGTAAGAAAACTGACATAATATTGACCGTCAGATTAGTGACCTAATGATGAATAGTTCAAATTTACAATGATAAAATATAAATAAAATGAGGTTTCATTAGGGCATGTGGCTCTTGGACCCCTCTCCAAGGGGATGATCCCCCAGACCCCTCACAGGGGAGAAACCCCCTGCGACCCCTGTCATGGATGAATTAGCGTTGGGTACCGGATATAAACATGCGGTTGAAACAAGATCATTGCTGGTGAAACCTCTCATCCCTTATGGGTGATTTACAAACAATAATAGGAATAATAAATTACATAGGATTTACAAGGTTGATGTCAACTTAATCCTAACATTCTCCCACTTGACATCATACATTGTAAATACCATAGGAAAATAATAAAATAATCGGGCACTAGAAACAAGACCTATGGCCTCTCTACACCAAACAAATTTTTCTATGCTCACAGGCTTGGTCAAATCATCTACAACATTCTCTTGAGTGTCTACCTTCTTCAACTCAATCTATCCATTTGCAACCATTTCTTAAACAAAGTGGTATTGTACATCAACATGCTTAGTCCAAGCATGATACATAGGATTCTTGGCCAAACAAATAATTCTCTGTCTATCACAACCAATTTGAATGATCATGCAATCAAAACCAATACCTATAAACAATCTTTTGAACCAAACTGCCTCCTTAGAGACATGGGTAGCAGCCATATACTCTGCTTTAGTGGTGGACAAAGCAACTGCGGGATGCCTTTTTCTCATCCAACTTACTACTCTGCCAAACAAAGTAAACACATAGCCATTGGTGGACCTTCGACTATCCAAATCACTTGCCTAATCTGCATCAACAAATCCTTATCTGTACTAGAATAAACCAAACAATAATCATGAGTACTTGCTAGATATCTAAACACCTTCTTCACATAATTCCAATGCTGTTTACCATGGTTAGACATAAATCTGCTCAAAACTCCCACTTCTTGGGCAATATCTGGTCTAGTACAAATCATTGCATACAACAAACTCCCTACAACACTAGCATATGGCACATTAGACATATCCTCTAAATCATCCTAATTCTTTGGACACATATCTGATGAAATCTTAGTACCAATGGGTAAAGGAACTCTAATTGGGTTACAGTCTTGCTTACTAAATCTCTGCAAAATGATATTCACATACTTATTCTGAGACAACCAAAGCTTTCTGTTACCTCTATCCCTCCTAATCTCCATACCCAGAATATATCTGGCCACTCCAAGATCCTTCATATCAAATGCACCTGAAAGTTGGGCTTTCAATTCACTAATCATACCCTTAGTATTACTGAAAAATAACATGTCATCAACATACAATGCAATGATCAGAATAGAATCATCAATACAATGAATGTGCACACAATGATCCTCCTCACTTCTAATAAAACCCAATTTCAATACAAATGAATCAAATTTCTGGTACCACATTCTAGGGAACTATTTCAAACCATAAAGAGACATCTTCTATCTACAAACCCAATGTTCTTTCCCTTTTACCTCAAAACATGTAGGTTGTTGCATGTAAATTTCTTCCTCAAGATCTCCATGTGCAAGAACGTAGTCTTAACATCCATTTGCTCTATTTCCCAATAAAAAACTACAACAATTGATAAGATAAATCTAATAGAAGTTAATTTAGCAATAGGAGAGAATATTTCACTGAAATAAACTCCCTCTCTGGGAGTAGCCCTTAGCTACCGATCTATCCTTGTACTTCTCTAATGAACCGTCTGCTCCAAACTTCTTCTTGAAGACCCACTTGCATCTTATGGCTTTTCTTCCTTTGGGAAAATGAACAAGATCCTAGGTGTTGCAAGAGTCTAAAGCCATCATCTCCTCCTGCATGGCTAACTGCCAAGACTCACTATCATCTGCATGAATAGCTTCCCTGTAGGATCTAGGCTCATCATCAGTACTCAATAAAGTAAATACACAATGAAAATCTGGTGGGCTATACATGTCAACTGGGTTCCATTGTATTGTGGATCTTCTTAGAAGTGGAGTATGAGACTCTTCAGGTTCTTTTGCATGCTCATCTGTACCAACTTCTTCTGTCACAATAGATTCTTCCTCATCAGAACTTTCACTCAAGTCTTCTTCTGCTTCTTCACCCCCTAATCCATCATTATGTTCTTCATGAGGTGCATCTTCATGCTTTAATTCAAAATGCACTCTTTTCACCTTTTCTTCTTTTTCCTTTGGTTGTTCATGTTATGAAATAACACTAAGTTCCTTGAAAATAACATCTCTAGAATAGATAATCTTTTAGGTTAGTGGATTCCAAAGCTTATAACCTTTTACATTATCACCATATCTAATGAAAGTACACTTTTTAGCTTTTAGATCCAACTTAGTTTGTTTTTCTTTAGGCACATGAACATAAGCCTCACAACCAAATACCCTTAAATGTGAAACAAAAGGTTTCTTACTTGTCCACATTTCATAAGGAGTTGAAACAAGAGCCTTACATGGAGATTTGTTAACCAAGTAGTTTGTAGTACACATAGCTTCTGCCTAAAAACATTTGTTCAACTATGATTCACTCAACATACTTCTGGCTCTTTCCATTATTGTCCGATTCATCCTTTTTGCCACTCCATTATGTTGTGGTGTATATGGAGTTGTCTTCTGTCTAACAATACCTACATGTTTACATAATTCATCAAATTCCTTAGAATAATATTCCCCTCCATTGTCAAATCTCAAAACCTTTATCTTATGATCTGATTGCCTTTCAACTAAAGCTTTAAATTCTTTAAATTTAGTGAAAACTTTAGATTTGTGAGGCATAAAATAAATCCACGTAAACCTTGAGGCGTCATCAATGAAGGAAACAAAATATCTAGATTTTCCAATTGAGTCAACATCCACTGGACCAAAAACATCCAAATGAATAAGTTCCAATTTATCATTAGATTTATTACTGCTTGAAGGAAATGGAGATCTATTCTATTTTCCAAGCACACAATGTTCACAAAATTTGAGACTCTCATCAGAATAGGATAAGCCATCATACATGTATTTTCAGTATTATCCTTAGATGCATAAGAGGCATTACAAATAGTAGTGGCTTCTAACTTAAACAAATTTCCCAATCTTTTCCCCTTCTCTACCAACTAGTTTCCTCTCACCAATTTGCAACCATGCTTATCAAATGTCACATGCAATCCCAAATCATTCAACTTTGAAACAAAAATTAAATTTCTAGCCAATCCAGGAACATGTAAAACACTAGGGAGGGTTTTAATTCTCCCATAACTGAAACAAAACATTACCTTCCCTCGTCCAACAATAGGATATGTAGAGTTGTCCTTGAGGTACACATTTCCTCCATCATACTCTTCATATGTGGAAAGCCATTCTTTATGTGGGGTCTTGTGGTACAAGCATCCTAAGTGAACCAACCAATGATCATGTGAAATAACATTTCATGCAGAAAGTAAAACCTCATCACCTGCATTCAAAGACTTATTAGTAGTGGAATCCCATTGTTTCTTCAAGTTTCTACATTCTTTTTTCACACGTCCTCTCTTTCCGCAGTTCCAACACTTGACTTTATTCTTCTTTTTAGGAGTCTTAGAATGACCCTTAGACTTGTCTTCAAACCCCTTCTGATCTCTTTTTGGTCCTCTTTCTATAGACCTTCCCTTGACACTAAGAGCATCCCTTGAACTATCTGAACTTTTCTTCCTCAATTCATATGACAACAGAAATGAAACAAAAGCATCCAACTCTACGAGGTTAGAAGTGATAGCCAAAATAACATTCTCCCATGACTCAGGTAAAGAATAGAGAAGCAATATACATTTATCTTCCTCATTCACATCAACATCTACATATGCTAGTTGACTCAATAACAAATTAAACGAATTCAAATGCCCTACAACTGATTCACCCTATTTCATTTCCATGGAAAATAATTTATGCTTTAAATAAAGCTTATTTACTATATTCTTGGCTTGGTAGATATCACCCAGATGCTTCCACAAGCTACGTGTAGACTTCTCACTCACAACATTCAGTAGAACAGAATCTGCAAGACACAACCGGATTGTACCTCATGCCTTTTTATCCAGTCTATCCCACTCATCTTGAGCAACATCGTCAGGTTTCTTCTCTTTCATAATAGCCAACCACTGATTTCTTTCCTCAAGTAAATTCTTCATCTTCAGCTTCCATAATTCATACTCCATGCCATTGAATTTTTCAATGTCCAATTGAGAGGAAGAAGCAACAGTGAATGCAGCCATGATATCTACACAAGATCTGCAAACAAAAAACAACCAAATCTCCCACTGCAACTAAAAAACCTTCACACTACCACCCAAGAATAAAAATTTGCTAGGCTCTGATTCAAAATGTTAGAAATGAAGGTGTAAACCACACAATGAAAATCTAATTCAAACCTTATTAATGTCCTCTAAATAATGTAGAATCAATGGAGATTGCAGTAGAAATAAAACCCACTACACATAAATAACATGCATTAAGAACTGAACACATAACATAGTATGTAACGTGGAGAAAACCCTTTCGAGTAAAAAACTCTACCAAGAAAAGATGCTCCAAGTTGTATTATCGTCAAATATGAGATTCCAATACATATACTTCCTCTACTTCTCGAGTCTTCAATCTAGCATCGCTTGTTACTCTTAACTTTGATAAAAAAAATATTACAAATATCCTTATAAAAGGGCATTGTCTTTTAGGGCAAGAAAACAAACATAATATCGACTGTCAGATCTATGACCTAATGACGAATGGTTTAAATTTACAATGATAAAATATAAATATTTAATGAGATTTCGTCGGGGCGCGCAATCCCCAGATCCCCGTCAGGGGGATGATCCCCCTAGAACCCTCGCAGGGGGGAAACCCCCCTGTGACACCCCGTCACGGATGAATTATCTGTTAAATGCACAAGACAACTGAGAGGGGGAGGGGTGAATCAGTTGTAACTTATAATTCCAAAACCCTTAACACATTTAGATCCACATCAATTCAATTAACCATTAAACTGTTATGATGATTAAGCATGAAAGCAAATAACAGAAACTAAATGAAATCAACATCAAACACAAGAGAACACCATATTTACGTGGAAAACCCAAGAAGGGTAAAACTACGGTGATGATTAGCTCATAGTATAAAGTAATATCAACACCAAAAAATAATAGGCTCACTACCCAAAAGAAAGGCTCACTTCTAGAATAGAGAAGAAGATAGAGAAGATTGTTACAAGGAGAAAACTATCTCAATGCAACAGAGAAGTCCACCATAACGCCATCATCACCTCTGCGGTCTCACTAAGGCATTGTAGACACCTTCTGCTCATTGCATCTAGTAATCTAACACATGAAAGTTCACACTGCGCCGCAAATTCACACTCTATAACTCTACAATTCACATCACATCCATTACACTCATCTATATTCACATCCTTCAACAATTTGACACATATTTATACCATCTTCAATCTTAAGACATTCTCCAATGTCAGTAAGGCTCCTTAATTTCACAAATTCAAATTAGGTCGGGCCCAAAACATTCCCGCAATGGAAGGGAATGAAGGTGGACCACAACACACCTTATCTTGGACCTAAATTTGTTCATACGCGTTACACCTTGCTTCCACAATCATTGAAGCAACTCCGCAATTAGTGTAAACACCCTGTTAGCACTCATTTTGACCTGGGGGTTGATTTTTTTCATGTTTAGGGGGTTTCTTCATTTGAACCCTATATCTTCTTGCCCATTTTCCTAAGTGTTGGACCTCCTCGGCATTTTTCAGCTGCAGCATCATATTTTCTTTGAGGAGGAGATCATCATCATCATCTTGTCTTCGATGATGGTCTGCATCATCATGTTTTCTGTCGACTTGTTTTTCATCAGGATCATCATATTTCAATATCGGGTGATGTTTGGATATCATCCCGATCCTGCTGATGAGCTACAATGTGCCTTAATTTTCTTGCGGAGGGTGATTTTTCAAATATGATCATGATGATGATGTCACCCCGATCTTCCGAGGGGGTCATTTTCTAAGTTGTTCAACCCGGCCTTTTTTTTTTCTTAAGGGTCGTCATCATCATGATCATATTTCCAGTTATTGCCGTGTTGCTTGCGAGGGTCATCATATTGTCTACCTGCATGATCTTTCGCTGGGGTGATATTTTAACATCGGGTGATCTTTGTTAAGATCATCCTGATAATGTTGCTGTAAAGTTCTAAGTGTGACCCGATTTTTCATCGTGGTCATCATATTTTGGATGTCAGGATGATCTTAGTCAATATCATCCTGATGTTGTTGTATCACTTCATGTTCGTTGTTTTATCATCCTGATGATGCTGATATCAAGGAGATATCCGCCTGCCGGCTTCGTGCATTATCTAGTGGGGGGTGATCTTTTCAAATATCTGGCATATTCATCTATCACCCCGATCTTATAGTGGAGCTACAGTGTAGCATGATATTTGTGCATCAGGATGATATTTCCAAATATCTGGTTATCTTCCGAATATCATCCTGATGTCGATATGATGATGACGTCATCCGGATATGAGGTGCGCAGTAGGCAAATATGCTGATGACGTCAGCAGGATATGACGATGACGTCATCAGGATGTTCATCGGCTAAGCAGGAGGATCTTCCTCTGATGGATCAGGTTGTGCCGATGAAGGCGATTATCATGCAGGTGATATTGCGATGATGATGCTGACGTCAGGATGATTTTTCAAGCAACAGGATATCATGCTGTTGGAGGATGATGATGAAGTCTTATACTAGTGTCGTCAGGAGCAAAAGCACCGACATTATATATGCTCGTGGCCTAGTATATAAAGTGTTGAAAAGGTCGCCGCGGGGTGCATGTGGGATAATTTATATCCTGCATATTTGAAATATCATGACGATGAGGTATCTTGGCGGGAAATGGTTGCGATGCACAGTTTGACGTTTTCCCGAGGCCGCGGGTTGGTGCGCCATTAATGGCAAAGGTTGCAGAGGTATGGACGGATCTGGTACCCGATTGAAGGTGTACATCAACGGACAGTGGCGCAGGGCTCGAAGTTTCTTCCTGTCTCCTCTCCTACCTGCTGCATTCATGTTTGGGCGCCAATCTGGTAATGCGTTGAGCGCCATTTTTCTGATACTGTGTATCTAGCAGGATTTTTGGTCAACCATGTAATTAATTGCTGTGGTACACTACCTGGCTGTTACAAGCAGGAAGTGTTACTCATTTTTGGTTGTTGAAAGTTGAAGATTTTTGGCTCTGTAATTCAAAACAAGCTGATCTGGTTGCTCTGTACAGCTAAACCTGTGAGTCTATGTATCTCTTGTTGTATGTTTTGGCACGAACCCACTGATTTCATGATTAATCTTATATGAGAAATGCTATCTTAGCATGTGTTTTGTTAATTCTGTCTCCAGTATTGCATGTATTCTTCTTCTGAATCTGGATATTTGGGTAATGTTTAGATTCTAGAGCATACAATTCCTATGTTGAATGTCTGATCTTTTAACTTCTGCTCAAGGGGTAGATTAAACTATTTTCAGGTTGAACATTGGGAAGGGTATACTGCAGTAGGGATGCCATAAGTAGAGATAACTTAACACTTTGTACTGGGAGATATCTGTAAGGCAGGTATCACATATATCCCCCTGAAATCCAGTTTTAGCTGTTCATGTTGATCATTCACAGGTGTATGTCTACTGACTCCAGGCCCTGGATAGGCACCAATCTTGCTTTGTGTTTGTGTTACAACCATGTCCAGCTTTGCATCCAAACTTAAAATCCAAATCAAAATCTAAAACAACCATTAGGACATTAGAATTAGTTTTAGGATCCTCAGTCCTCTGTCTACAACTGCAAATAGGCCCAAAGCTAGCCCCTTTGCTCTTATCTTTCAGTTTTGGTCTACTTACAGGAGGACTTATCTGCTTTCTGTCAGCATCCCAGCCTTTGTATGCATATCCTCATGGATGTTGAGTAGGGAATACCCCCTAGGTTTTGCAGAGCCTGAAGAAGAAGAGGAGATAAAATACAGAGTCTATCTCCTACACTGTTGGCCCCTGGCCCAGAGATCCTGTTGATCACTGATGGCTACCTTGTAGGGAAATCTGGGAATAAGCATCCAGTCTGGGAAAAAGTCAACACACCCAAGGTTGGCCTAATCGGTGTTAACACCATAAACAATTATCTACACGCTTCCTAAAACCCAACGACGACTCGCGGACCATACGCCATGCTTGAGCACAATCTATAATATCCCACAGAAATCTTGAAAACTAACAAATTCCTCCACAACAACTTTCACCTGCCGCATAACCTTGTCCTATTTACCCAACATACTTAATTGTCTCTATCATACACTGCAACTCAAGAAATCATCTTTCGGAGCACCAAACCATGAACAACTTCAACTACAGATAGATATTAACCTTATAAGCACACTTCCAGAACCACAAGACCATAAACCACTTTGCAGAGAAATACGGAGCAAAAACATTTCTCCCAAACACCTCTACAATACACAGTTCACACACTGGTGAACACATCTTCCTCTACACATCGATCTAGCATGCCAAATTTTGAATGAAACACCTTTGAATAACTCTAAACAACATATCCAAACCACATAAATAGATCTTCAATATAAGGAAAATGCAGAGCAAAACCATAATACTACTCTACAACACAGAATACCACTCACACATTGTTTACTTATTTTATTCAAATTTTCTCAAAAGCACTTGGAAACCAAGCACCAAGAGCATATTATCACCATCTTCAACACTTCCTCATCATTAAATACAACATCCACTCAACACCAACTGCTCATACTCTTGTAGCATCTCTTACTCATACAGTTGACACAAATGAAACACAAGCTTGTTGACATCAATGACAACACTGATTGCACATACTTGCAACATTAGCATCGGGTACTGGATATAAACATGTGACTGAAACAAGAACGTTGTTGATGAAACCTCTCATCTCTTATGGGTGATTTACAAACAATAATAGGAATAATATATTACATAGGATTTACAAGGTTGATGGCGCCTTAATCCTAACAAGAAATTCAAGAAAAATCTAGTAATGGATACAAATGGATCCTTGTAGCCACTGATTACTTCACCAAATGGATTGAGATAATTCCAACCCATAATGCTACATCTAAGGTGGTAGTGGACTTCCCAATGAATAGCATAATAACTAAGTTTGGTGTGTGTTGTACCCAACCAAATTTTTTGCTTCATTAAGGCATTTTGAAACAAGTCTAGAAAATTTTTCGTCAAAAAGTCTAAAAAGCAAAATTTCTAAAAATAGACGTCGAGTTAGGTTTTCTGGGTTTCTTGAGATATGGATGTTGGCAAAATTTTCTAAAAATAGAAAGTTTCTAAAAATAGAATCTCCAAATCAGGTGTCGCGCTTGATTCTCATTGGTCGATTTTCCTTCATGATCGGCACGGTTCAGACGGAATCTTCAAACGACCAAGTTTTCTCTACTGGATAATTTTTGCTTTTTCACAAGGTGAAGCATGAGCTTGAAAGTCATCAACATGGAAAAGTTCACCTGCCAGAACTCTTCGATGAGTTTCCAACGCTGTTTCAATGACGCAAAATCGACAAACGACCGTCGACTCGATGATGCACGCAAAACGATGCAAGATGGATCCAAGGTGAATGGAAAAGTTGGAAAATCACAAAAATGGCTAAGTCTGGTGAAACTGGGCACCCCAGGACGCTTGGGGCGCCCATCCTCTCCTGTGTTATTTTTTTTCACGTTTTTCGAGAAATGTCGAAAATGCTTCTGTCGACTCCTTTCTGGTTGGTCAAACTTGGTCAAAAGTTAGTCAAAGCCAGGATTTCATCACAAATATGTTCAAACTACTTAGATCACCCTCCGTCCCGCCTCGACAGTCGTCAGAACGACTGAAATCAAAGATCGAACAAGAGCTGTCGGCACAGAAATCGAGAAAAGGTACAAAATTGAATTTTTTTGAAAAAATGGCTAAGTGTTGACAAACTGGGCACCCCTGGAGGCTTGGGGCGCCCATCCTCACCAGTTTTAGTTTATTTTTCATGTTTTTCTCAAAAAACGTAAATCTCCTTCCGTCAGCTCGCTCCGGTTTAGAGTTGATCAGTTTGGCACATTTTTCGAGGCAAACAAAAGGTACAATCAGCTCAGCTTTCATTAGGCTTGCATATTTGCCAGATCATCAGACTCATTTTCATCCCATTTGACAGAAATCGACAGCCAAACAGGGGTCCTGTGCCTCCGGAACGCGCACGCAAACCAAGAAATTGGAAAAAATTAAAAAACTGAAAAAATGGCTAAGTGTTGGGAAACTGGGCGCCCCAGGAGGCTTGGGGCGCCCATCTTGAGTAGTGTTAGAATATTTTTATGTTTTCAGTGTTTTCTGACATGCCTTGTTACCAATCTTCACCCGTTGGCAGTTTCGAGGAGGTCAAACTTGGTCAAACGATGTCAGATCGTCTAACGGAGGCAGGGGATGGAATCTCAGTTGATCAATCTCCAAAATGTCAGGATCAGTTAGCTTTTTCAGTTCATGATTGACATTTTTCCGCCTTGTCAAAGTCGGAGACAGGGCATATTTGAGTCAAAACGAGTGTTGAAGTGTCAAAAATGAAGAAAATTTTGTTAACACTTCTTCCAACTCGCGCATTCGATGACATCATCAAAGAAGATATTTTTTGTCATCTTGCACATGAAGCCATAGGCTCCTACAAAATAGGGATTCTTCCTATTCGAAGACATCCACTTGGATTTATGCTTTAAAAGATGCTTTCTTCTTGGATGAGGATGAAGTTTTCTTCTCACACAAGTAAAGCTACTTTTTCAACCAAAAGATTTATAAAGACAAGCTTTGGGATTCTTTATTTCATTATCTTTTGCAGGTTGCATCCAGAGGAAAGATTTTATTTTTCTTTCAATGAAGATTCGAAGACCCAAACCAGGTGCTTTTTCAGTGTTCTTCATAGATTCGGGTTGAGGAAGAAGAAAGGCTTGCTTTTTCAGGGTCCTTGTTTCAAGGAGATCATTTTTCAGAAACCCGACTAGAGCTTTTTTAGTTTTCGTCGAGATGGGTCCATCTAGATTATCATCCTCTTGAAGATTGGGAGTTGTGCTTTTTTTAGGAAACTGCTTTTTTCCAGCTTTTTCGAGAAAATCCCTGCTTTTTCAAAATCTGACAATCTGGGTTGCTTAGAAACGGATTTATCTACAAAACCCATGTGCCAGCTTTTTTAGCTCACACTCTGCTTTTTTCTAAAAATTAGCAAATAATTTTCAGGCATCTATTCAATATTTTTTCCAACATAGGCGTGTTCACAGTTGATTTTCAAATCTTCCAATATGCAGTACTCTCCAACACAAATCAGGCACAAAACAACATTGGTTCATGATTACCTAAAAACTTGTGAAACAGACTTGCATAAAGTACTTCTAGTAATTAATTTACACTCCTTGGAGGATGCCAGAAATAATGCCATTAGGAATCTTGGACACTTCGGTTTGCTTGCAGTGGCATCCTTTCCTATCATCGTGCAAAGTATCGAGTTTGTGATTGCTTGCGTGATGCATTACAACTCGGTCACAAGAGAGATTCAGTCAGAAGATAGACGTGTGCTCTGCAGCTTAAGGCCAAATGACATTGAAAAGTGCTTTACAATACCTATTTGGAGAGAGAACTTAACTGTTTCACTTGAAGAATGCAAGAGGGTTTGGAATAATGATAAGGAAAAATACAGAAAAAAGATTGGTCAGAGGTGGTTGAAAGAAAAGCAGAATATTATGCCAAAGAACGTTGGACTTGGAGAATTCAAGGAGGAGCATGCAATAATGATTACTCTGCTAAGTCGTATCACGGGTCAAGCAAATGCAAACAAATTTCAGCCTTGGATGTTTTACATCATGTCCCAGATTGTTGACGGAACTGAATTCTATGATTGGTCGGCACTAATCAGTGATTGTCTCCACCAACAAATAATTGATTTTCAAAGGGCTCATGAATTCCATATGATATCATACCTTGTGTATTTGATGGCTTTTCAGGGTCAATTCAGAGGTTTGAATGTTGTTGGAACTCTGGGTACTCAGTATGTGTATCACCATTTCCCGCAGTTAGAGATCTCTCAAGCTGAACGATATTACAGGTGGGTGAATGATGCATTCTTGATGCATGCAGTGCGAGACATGGACAAGGAGTTGCATATACGGTTTTCTGTAGAGGCTAGAATAGCAATGGCAGAGTGGGCTGATTGGTTTATCCAATTTCCTACTTTTTCCTACATCAGAGTATATGGCTTCTCAGGAGAGCCAACCATGTTGCCGTGATATCCTACAGATGAAATAACATTTATGGAATTTTTGAGGCAAGCTTATCAAGTGCATACATTTTTGCGTAGCAGACGCAAGACTACCTTCAATTTTCCACTTGGGATGAGTATTTACAGATGTAGATCTGGAGCAGATGCCAAGGCAATCGGTAATGAATCATCTAGATATGGTCTTAAGTTTTTCAACAGGAGATCTTCATATGATCCCCGTGGTGTTTATGCATCACATCTTGGTCAGAATTGTACACACAAGTTTGCAGTTGAAGACTTCTAGGCTAATTGTGTTGATGAGTATGAAGTACAAAGACGCAGTTACAACAGGTTCACTCTTCAGCAAATGTCTGATATCTTATCAGAAGACATAGAGGGTTTGACAGAGAGTGGTGAAGTTCTACTTCCCACGTATTTAAGGGACCAAATTGAGCAACAACCGTTGCCGCCAGTTAATTGGTCAGTAAAAGAGAGTACTTCCATTGAGGAGAGAACAAGTCGAGTGGTTAAAAATAGTTTGATATTCTTGAAGACTAAGCGGAAGGATGATATTCCAGTAGCAGAGCTGCCAGTTGTACAACCATCAGAACCTTCCACTTCCAAGCCAAAACAAAGAGTAAAAGCTATGAGTGTTCTCCCAGAGGGAACAAAAATGGCAAAATTAAAGAGGAAAAAAGACGAGTCTCCAGCTCATGTCCAACAGGAACATCCACCAGTTGAACCAGAGGCTCTTGTTGAAACAACGCCGCAGGTTGAAGTGTTACCTTCAGATCATGTATCTCCACCTTCTTCACCGCTCCCTTCTCCTATTCACATAGATTCAGAGCCAGATTCACCGGTTCGCAACTTTGATGCAAGCATTGATTCATCAGGAGCTGATGAGGCGAGGACCGAGTTTCCAAGAGAGGATGGCTCATCCTGGCTTGAAAACATTCTGGGAAGGAAGAGAAGAAAGCCCTCATATCAGCTGGACTTAACAGAGCTAAAAGCGTCTATCAAGACACACCAGACAAGCAGCTGAAGAAGTAGATTCACATTGAGAAGAATGCGGATAGAGAAATAATTGTTGAGACTGCAACACCTCCAGAAAATAGAAGTGCTAATGATGTCGAGGTTGATGATTTCACAGTTGTCAAAGCTAACCTTGGCAGAAGTACTCGCCATACAGACGTCAATCTCTTTGAGGTTGCAGCGGATAGCTTGAAGGAAAGAGTGTTGAGAGATGGAGAAGACAAGGTAGTTCTCAAAGCTGAGGTTTGACAGTTGCGGCAATACATTTCCAACCTTTTCCATGGCACTTCACAGGCTGATTTGCTTCTTCCATCAAATCTTGGATCACCAACGAATCAGCGGTATTTCAATAAGTTGGTCCTCTATGGGAGGCACATGGATAGTTGGGTAGAAGAATTTGTGACCAAAGGGAGAGTTGTACTTGCAGAGCTTTATCAGTTGAAGTACAACGCTCATGATTTATGCCAAGGCATACAGGGGTTGCAGCAGATCATGGCAGAAAATAGGCCAGTGTTTGAGATCATTATCTCTGACTTGAAGATTGCACTTGATACTATTGATTCAGCTGAAGATAAGAAGATAGTTTCTACTTGGAAAGCGCAATATCTTTTCACAGTAAAAACTTATGACAGTATGATTTCAGAGTTGACAGAATGGAAAGAAAAGGTAGTCGGCATCCTCAAGTTCGTCAGATCCTTTGTCTCTTAGATCCCGTGTTCATATGAGAAAGAAGATGGCACCCTGTATGATCTCGGGGAAGTGCAAGCAGAGTTCCAGACTCTTGTCCGCAACAACTTTAATGATGATATCAATGCCAGCAAAATGAGTCATCTTGCCACAATGTCAGTGAAATTTGACAAGGCTGCGGGTGAAGTTCACGAATTTCTTCAGATGGTTGCCAATGGTGAAGAAATGTTAGAGAATCAGAATATTGTTCTAGAGAGTATCAATATTCCTGGCAGAGATGCGGTCACTCGCTTTTTAGAAGATATTGTTTCCCAGAATATCGACGGATGACATCACCAAAAAGCTAGAATGTTGATGAGGATGCATTCCAAAATAAAGCAGCTTTAAAACATATGCTTTTTGTTTTAAAGCATGTGCTTTCATCCTAAGCTCATCCATTCTATATTTAGAAAGAAAGCACCTTGTGATGGTTGAAATCTTTTTGCTTTAAAGCAGATTGCTTTAAAGCATTTGTTTATTGTATCTTTGTCTTAGAATAGTAATAAAGCTTGCGAGTTGGCAAGTTAGGGTTAATCAAGGAGATTTTAGGGTTCCCTACTCCTTTGATTTTAGTATAAATAAGGGCATCCTTGCCCATTGTTGGTAATGGTAGTTGTGATAGCAAATTTGCTGTGCCTATTCTAGCCTGCAAACATTGTTATTCCCAATGTCTGTTCAATCTGTGTTCATTGTAAGTAATGGGAGTTGTGATAGCAAATTTGCTGTGCCTATTCTAGCCTGCAAACATTGTTATTCCAAGTGTCTGTTCAATCTACGTTCATTGTAAGGGAATGACTTTTGTGATAGCAAATTTGCTGTGCCTATTCTAGCCTGCAAACATTGTTATTCGAGGTGTTCGTTCACTTTGTGTTCAGTGTTCTCCGGTGTTTGATCGCTTACTGTATGCCTACCTTTTGCTGCAGTATTGCTGTCCTGGAGTTGTATTAAACTTTCTGATATTGAATAGAAATCTCATGCCTACTTTGCTTTGATATTCTATATCGATTCATCAAGTTTTTGTCGTCAGATGTGTAGCTTCTATGGCTTTCATTTTCAGCTTTCATCATTAAAGTACTCTTAGTCTTGTGGTGTAAATCTAGAGGAAAACTACTTGAGTTTTTGTGTTAACAATCATTCCCCGTTCACTTTCAACTTCCTTTGCTCTGAATTTACTCAGGAGTTTGAAAGCATCATTAGTCTATGCTAGTTGTAGTAGAAGTTTTATTAAAAAAGAAAAAACCTCTTCTGCAGCGTTTAGAGTTTTATAACCTTGTGCTCGCAGCTGAGAATCAAATAGAAGATAGGCGAAGTTTCATTCAAGTTATCTTTTCAGCGAACATCAGCAAGAAAGGGAACTCCCCCTTCTAATAGGAGAGCAGTTTATCTGTGCATAGCTGTCCATTTCCAAATTGCATACCAGAGGTGCGAATTGAAACGCCAACAGTGTGCTTGCAAGGACTATTGTTGATAATGCCATGTGTTTTAGATCTCATCCTGTATCTCAAGTATGTGTTCTAAGTATGGGATTAATTTGATTCACTCATCCCCTTATCATCCCCAAAGAAATGGACAAGTTGAATACAACAATAAAAGACTCATGAAGATTGTAAGAAGAACTTTATATGTAAATAAGAAGAGGTGGGGTGATCAATTGAAGTATGTAGTGTGGGCTGATAGGAAAACTTTCAAGAAAGCTATTGGTAAGAGTCTATTTGAGCTAATATATGGACTAAAAGATAAAATGCCAATAAACTTAGAGTTACCAGTATATAAGTTGTTGCATGATATTAGAGAAGAAGATGGTGTAGTATCCCAAAGAATCTTGGAGTTGATAGAATTAGATGAGAGTAGAAGAGCTACAAATGATAAGATCTTTTCGTAGAAGCAAGCGATTCAAAACATATATTTGAAAAGAGATCACTTCAAAGAAACTTCTAGGTTGAAGATTTGGTTCTCATGTGGAATGCTAGATTAGAGGACAAAGGAAAGCATGGAAAGTTTGATCCTTTATGGCTTAGGCCATATGAAGTTGCAGAGTATGGTCACAATATGTACCATCTTAAGAGTTTGACAGAAGAATTCATGGATTTGCCCACGCATCGTCAACATCTTAAACATTACTTCTTTGAGGTAATGAGATATTTTGACTTGTAAATATTGTGCCTTTAGGTTTCGGTCCTTCTGTAATTGTGACCCCTATTTTTCATAATGAAGTGTTAGTGTCTAAAGTCCTTCCTTGTCATATTGTTCTATTTTTGTGCTCTACTCCTAGAGAATTCTTCTGGATTCTCATTGTGCCTAAAAGAAACACACATCCCCAACCAGATCCAATGTTGGGACCCATATGAAAATTACAAAATTTATCTATCTTGGACCATTTTGTGTATTTTTCCCCAATTTTTCCTTAGTTGTGTTTTTGGTCATCTCCTAGGTTTGCCTCATGTGTTGAAAGTTGCAAAATTCTTTTTTTTTTGAAGTCTAGGTGATTTCGAGTCTTTTTATAGCATCCAATTCATCCAAGATGAAGCATTGCCATTTCATGAGGTTTATTAACTTCCGACATGGTTCAAAAGTCATTCAAAACACCAACAAAGGGAAGAAGGGATGAGCCAAGTTCAATATGTTGACAAGTTTGCAAGTTCTTGAACTCACCAAAAATCTGACAAGGAGGATTAATAAAGTGAACAAAGGGAAATAACAAGGAAAATAAGAGAATTTTAGCAAGTTCACGAGTTCTTGAACTCGTCTATTCATTGACAAAGTTTGAGGGAAGCTCAAAACTCTGACATGAAGATAAAGAAGAGACGGGTCAATGAGTTCGCGAGTTCTTGAACTTGTCAAAATGTTGACAAGGTTCAGGATTCCCCAAAAGTGCTAACAACGAACAAGGAAAAAGACAAAGGATGAAGCATCGATGTTCCATGAGGTTCATGAACCTCATGAGCCTTCAACATGGTTTAATGCTAGATGAAAGAGCCAACTTGATTAAAAAGGAGCCTAGATTACTGAATAGTTGAAGATAGTAAGGGAAGGCCACTGCTTGGATTGGAAGTAAATAGAATGACATTCCAGAAGTAGGTAAAAAGTTCCAAAGAACTGTCAAATGCCTCAACCACCCCCAGTATAATCCAACAACCTCTCAATTCAACATTGATGCTATGCTTAACTTCTGCAACTATCCATTTCAAAAGGGGAACACATTTTGCTCTTTCTAGTTTGCTTATTGTGCATCTCAAGGTGGATTTCTAGGGATTTGATGTGCTTGTAGGTGTTAATGCTATGATTTATAAATAATTTTCTAGGGTTTCAACTACCTACATTGGGCTCGAGTTTGAAATGTATAAATAGCTTATTGAAATTTGTTGTAATTGAGGTTGATCATTTTTTCTCTACTTCTAGGTGCATGTAAGTGCTTGAGTTTCTTCTAGGGTTTTAATTCTCCCGGTTCAATTCATCTAGAAGGAAATGTGTATGTGAGTCAAAGGAATGTTATAATATTGTAAATGGTATTAGTAACTGAATGTCTCCATGGTTATTTGTAATTTTTTAGGGAAATCTATAAAATCTTGCTAGGGTTTCCTCTTCCACATTTGCTAGTATGCTTGTAATACATATTTGATGAAAGTAACAATATTCTACTTCATTACATAGTTTTTTGTGATGATCATTTTTGGTTTTCATATGGATTTATGTAGTTTGATTATGGATTGTTAAGTATTCTCTATTACTGGATACCGTATTTTGATACACGTGTTTGGATTAGTTCTTGTTGTGTTTTCACTTCATTATATTTCTTGGTGAACTATGACTCCATTACCCATTGGATAGGCATTGATTTGTGAGGTTTATGATCAATTACATTCCTAAAATTAAATAAATCTTTAACCAGTAGTTTAGGAGTAGAATATTAGTTTCTACACATCTCATGATTCAATAATATAACCAAGCAAACATCCTCAACAACCTCAAGTAGTTTATTATTCTAGAGAATTATGTTGTGCAAACCTACATCTTGCACTTATACAATGATACACTTATCATCTCTATAAGAGGTATTTATGCAGTTGGTTAGTCTGTAACCTAGTGACAACCTTTGGGGTTAAGTATACTTTAGATACAAATACAACTTTTCATCTTGTTCAACCTTTTTGTGCCTTCAATCCTACTTAGGATACCGCTAGGAACAACCTCCTGAGTCTAGTTGAGCTCAAAGTGTAGGAGAGATTATCCATTCTCATTAATTGGCCTATAACCATCCCCAGTTTATTGATGAGCCCCTGCTTTACCCTCTTGATGATAACGCTTCACCTTGATGGTAAGAATATGCTCTAGGATTGAGGAGTTGTGGTTTCAGGACCCAACACTCTCAATAACATCATTTGAGGCATAACCATTAATAACTCTAAAGAAATGATTATTAATATTGAAAAGAGCCCACAACACTTGGTTAGTGGGGTCACATACCTGATCAACTAGGTATTGATACCATGTAGGAGAGAGAAAAGTGATGAGACCACCATGACCTACTTCATGGTTGCTAGACAAAAAAATTATTAGAAGGCCAAATAACACAACAAGCTATAGAAAGCAAAAAACTATAAAATTTAACTTCTTTCAAATAGAGAATGTCCAGACCTAGAAACTAAACTTGAGCATCTTGAATAAAATACTTCCATGAGAGGTCTATCAGACCTCGAACATTCTAGGGGATACAATTCATAAATGAGTGTAGAGAGTGATATCATTGTTATCCAGCTCATCTAGAGTTGAATAATTTCTCTACAAAAAAGATTCATTTGAATAAAAGTTGCCTATTCGAATGTGAAGCTGGATAAGTTGTTATTTCTCTAGCACATGTTCTCCATCTTCTAACTACCCCGACGAGCTTTGGGACCTTTGCTGCACAACTAAGGGAAGGGAAGCATGTCAGGTAGTGGTGGTTGGTGCTAGGGACAATAGTTATGTTTCTAATGGTGCTCGAACAAATTCTTGTCTCACCATACATCTCCCTAGGAGGATAAATGACAATTTTCCTTGAATTTGAAGGTTCTAAAACTATTTTTAAGGCTTGAACCCATAGCTTGAAGAAGCCTTAGGGGAGGGCCATTGTTACCAAAATTCTTGGATTTGTAACTAACCACTATAGATCAACCTTCCTCTTTTCTTACAGAAGGTGGCAACCCAGAAGTGAGTTGCGTGTTAGGCTTATGATGGGGAGAAGCCAAAAGACAATCCTAGATGTTATGTTCAAAGGTATGACTTTGATAACAAGTATTAGGCAGGTTCAAATAGAGAATGATTGAGCATATCTCATCTATCCAATCTAGATATCCACTCTCTCCTTTAAATCCTTGGAGAGATCCATTTCTACACAGACTCTCTTCTGGGGACAAGACAAGTAGAACTTGTCTAATTCAACATATACCATAGTGCCTAAAGAGGAGACTATTTGGCTTAACAAATTTTAGCATTGAAAGGGTAACCTAGGAAACTCAACCTAGATAGGGGCATGTAGAGATTTCTTGTTGAAGGTGACGAAGTCTTGAGTCCAAGGTTTGAAAATAAGCAAGGAAGAGTGGACAAGCTATGGAGCCATGACCAAGGATAACCTCAACAAAGTGGAAAAGAAAGAAACCTTTGGCAAGGTTTTGCACAACTTCAAGGAGAATCCCATGAGAGACCCAAGACTTGTTAACCAAGTCTTTGAGCATGCCTTTATGGGTACCCTTCTCATAAAACATATTATTAAAGTAAAGTTGTCTAACTAATGGTATGCACTATCAAATTATAGAATGAGGAGAGCAACATCTGGGGGTGTTTCAAGAGACATACCTTATGGAACACCTTGGGAACAAACTTCCTGGGTCGCTTGATGATGTAGGAGCATCCTTGGTTCAAGAGCAATCTTGCATCAACCAAAAAAAAACATTTGCATTTTAGTTTGTTTCTTTTCATTTTCTAGTTCATTACAATCAGTTCAGTCAATAGCAGTTTCCATATTTTGGTCTGCATTCTACCATAGTTGCATTTCAGATCTTGTGGAGCTAGACAAAGCATCTAGATCCATTCATTTACATCATATCCAATTTTTAGAGCATTTGGATCAATTACCAGAAAGTTATCACTATTAGAAGATCAACTATTTTCTCAGAGCAGAGCATCCTGACAATCTCTGATAATCAACTAAAGGAGAAGACCTGCAGAGAATTTCATGACTTGCGAAGCTAAAAGGCACATCATTTAATGTTTCATGGTTCATGGCCAACCTTCCCCGAGATCCACTCATCATTCCATTCATTTGCAGAGGAGTTCTATTCATTTAGGCCCAACCTATCCGTGTACACATGTTACACCTCTTCATTGGAGTTTGTAACCTTCCTTGGCTGACTCGGAGGAATCTTTTGTACCGGAGATGATATATATTGATGTAATAGATCCTTAGGAAAGTAGTTAACAAAGAATTCGATAGTTATGATCATTAGAATAAGTCCATAGTTTGAATTCTTGCGAAGGAGCTTCAAAGTTATATCTTGTGCATATTCTGATATTCTGTAATCAAGCCTGTGAGCCCTAATTGTAAGTCCGCATGTTGCCGACCGATTGTATTTGAATTCTATGATATACTAAATGATTGAATTTGCATTTGTGTCATATCTTTGAGTTGTTTCTGTTGTGTTTACTCTTGCTACACGGTCTAGATAGTTCTCTTTGAGGACCCTCCTAACCGTGACTGCACCAAGTGGTATCAGAGCAAAAGTTTGAATCTTTGGGAGTGAATTGAGCAAAGTTGGCGAAGGAATTTGTAAGATCTTACTATGGATAGATCATCAAATTTGAGGCAGGTTACTTGTGTTGTAACCGATCACCAATTGTGAGGCAGTTGTTACCTTGTAGTCCGATCGCCAAACTGAGGAAGTTTGCACTTGATCCTAGGAAGATGCCACTGAGGAGAATCCCTGTTGTTGGAACAATGGCTGGTAGGATGGATGAAATGATGGAGATGATGAAAACAATGTGAATTAGACTGGATACTATTTAAGAAGATAGAAAAAAAGGATTAAACCCTAGAATTGATAATGAGAGTGATGATGATGAAGAATTTTAATCCGTTGATCAAAATGGAGAAACCCTAGGAGGTGAAGAAGAAGAAGAATCAGATCAAGTCAAGATGTTTCGAGCTATTTCAGAGATTGGAAAAGACCTAGAGTTGATGTCCCTAACTACACTAGCAATTTGAACCCTAAAGAGTTGATTGACTAGATAAATGACATAGAAGAATACTTTGAGTATGAAGAAATTGAGGATCCAGAGAAGGTGAAATTTGCAAAGACAAAGTTAAAAGGACATGCTTCTATATGGTGGAAAGAAGTTCAGTTGGATAGAAATAGAAGAGGAAAAGAAAAGATTACAAAGTGGGACAGGATGGTGACAAAATTGAAGAATCAGTTTATACCTGCTGACTATGAATTGGAACTGTTGAAGAGATTGCAAAACTTGAGACAAAAGGAGAAATCTATGAAGGAGTATACTGAAGAATTTCATAAGATGATCATAAGAACAAGGCATAGTGAAGCAAGCAAGGAGAAAGTGGCTAGATACATCAATGGACTGAGATTGAACATTCAAGAAGAACTAAGTTTGGTAAGGATGACAACACTGGAAGAAGCATATTAGTTTGCCCTGAAAGTTGAAGAGAAGCTAAATAAGAGGCATGATTAGAAATAGAGAGGCAGAGGAGGTAAATTTTAGAAAAGCAGAACATTTTCTAGAGGAGAGAGATCATATGCAGAGCAGAATAGACCAGAGAATACATTCAAGAAGGAGGACAGAGATAACAATGCATACCAGAGAGATGATAAAAATTTCTACCATAGAGGAAACCCTAGTCCATACCGGAGTGAAGGATATAGAAGAGAAGGAAGAGGACCTGATAGGAGAACATTCAAAGGAACCTGTTTCAAGTGTGGAGGTGAAGGGCATAGAGCATTTGAATGTAATCAAGGGAGTACAAGCAAGAGATCAGAGAACAGTGGAAGAGCAGCCTATGTGGAAGAAGATCCTGTTGGATCACCTAGTTCAGTTGGTAAACTTGAGAAAGGAGAATCACTTGTGATGAGGAGAGCACTATTTTAAATAGAGACAAATGAGGAACCACTGTAGAGGAAAAGTTTGTCCAGAACAAGATGCAAATCACGAGGTAAATGTTGTAAAGTTGTAATTGATAGTAGTAGTTCTGATAACCTAGTTTCAGAGGAGATGGTGACTAAGATGAAGTTGGAAAGATTGAAACACCCTAAGACCTATCAAATAACATGGATTCAAGATGATCATAAGGTACTGGTCAGTGAGCAATGTTTGGTGAAATTTTATATTGGATCTTATCATGATGAAGTCTTGTGTGATATTATGCCTATGGATGTATGTCATATCTTATTGGGTAGACCTTGGCAGTATGATAGAAAAGCTATACATGATGGGAGAAAGAATACATACACTATAACATCGAATGGAAAGAGAATTACTTTGATTCCTTTGGAAGATGATCCTAAGAGTGAAGTATGTGGAAATGCTAGAATTTGTTTGGTAGATGGAAGGTATTTTTTAGATGGTTTAAGACATGAGAATATGTGTAATGCATGATTCCTAAGAATCCTAAAACATTGAAGAAGTTGAATGAAGTACAACTGGAGGAGATAAAAGAGTTGCTGACATAGTATGAAGACATCATATCAGACAATGTACCTGAAGGATTGCCACCAATCAGGAGTATCAGTCATCACATGGATCTTATACCTAGAGCTAGTTTACCTAACAAAGCAACACACAAAATGACACCAATAGAGAATGAAGAATTGAATAGATAAATACATGAGTTGTTGAGGAAAGGTTTGATCAGAGAAAGTTTGAGTCCTTATGTAGTACCTGTAGTGTTAGCACCTAAGAAAGATGGAGAATGGAGAATGTGTACAAAATCTAGAGTAATAAAGAAGATCACAATTAAGTATAGATTTCCTTTACCTAGGATGGATGATATCATGGATTGTTTGAGTGGAGAAAAATATTTCACAAAGATAGACTTGAAGAGTGGATACCATCAGATCAGAATCAGAGAAGGAGATGAATGGAAGACCGCTTTCAAGACAAACGAGGGATTGTATGAGTGGTTAGTGATGCCTTTTGGATTAACAAATGCACCTAGTACTTTCATGAGATTGATGAATGAAGTTTTGAAGAAATTCTTGGGTAAGTTTGTTATTGTATATTTGGATAACATTTTGATTTTCAATATGACAAAAGAGGAACATTTGTAGCACCTTAGACAAGTATTACAGAGACTGAGAGAAGAGAAGTTGCTGATAAACATAAGGAAGTGTAGTTTCATGAAGGAAGAGTTAGTATACTTGGGATTTGTGATTTCTGCGGAAGGATTGTAGATGGACCCTTAGAAGGTAAGAGAAATAGTTGAATGGCCTACACTGGAGAGTATTGGAGAAGTTAGATTATTCCATGGATTGGCTAGTTTCTACCAGAAGTTCATAAAAAATTTTAGTTTAGTTTGTAATCCTATGATAGAGACAATGAGAGGTGACAGAAAATATTTCAAGTGGACATCAGGAGCAGATAAAAGTTTTGAACTGTTGAAGCAGGAAGTGACAGAGCAACCTGTGTTGGCATTACCAGATTTCAGTAAGGTATTTCAAGTAGAATGTAATAGGAGTAGTATTAAGTCAAGAAGGTAGACCTATAGCATATAGTGAGAAATTGAATGATGCAAGGAGAAGATATTCAGTTTATGATCAAGAGTCCTATGCCATAATTCAAGCCTTGAAGAAGTGGAGACATTACTTGTTACCTAAGGAGTTTGTGTTGTATACAGATCATGAAGCTTTGTAATATTTGAACATACAAGGAAAGTTGAATCAGAGACATATGAGATGGGTAGAGTTCTTGTAGAGTTACATTTTTGTATTGAAGCATAGGAGTGGGAAATCAAACAAAGTTGCAGATGCATTGAGAAGAAGGAACTTGCTGACATAGATGAGAGTTGAAGTATTGGGATTTGATGAGTTGAAGAACATGTATGAGGAAGATCTTGATTTTGCAAAACCTTGGAAAGCATGTAAGGAACCTGTTGTGACAGATAAGAGTAAATGGTTGGACTATTTCATTTAGGAAGATATGTTGTTTAGAGGAAATCAATTGTGTATACCTAGGAGTTCCATGAGAGACAATTTGATCATGAAGAAGCATAGTGGTGGATTGGTAGGACACTTTGGCATTAATAAGACAGTGGTTTTGGTGAGTGAAAATTACTTTTGGCCTCAAATACATAAGGATGTTAGGAAATTTGTGCAGAGTTGTAGAGTTTGTCAAGTTGCAAAAGGGAGTAGTCAGAATACTGGATTGTATAAACCTTTGATAGTTCTGGAGAGAGCTTGGGAAGACAAGTGATTTTGTAATGGGATTGCCTAAGACATAAAGAGGACATGATTCAATATTTGTAGTGGTGGACAGATTTTGAAAAATGGCACATTTCATATCTTGTAAGAAGACAACTGATGTAGTACATGTAGTTGACCTATTTTTCAAGGAGATTGGAAGATTGCATGGATTACCTAAGAGCATAATTTCAGACAGAGATACAAGATTTCTTGGATTCTTTTGGAAGACACTTTGGAAGATGATGAAGATAAAATTAAAGTTTAGTTCAGTATTTCATCCACAGATTGATGGACAGACAGAGATAGTGAATAAGAGTTTGGGAAACTTGTTGAGATGTTTGGTTGGAGAGAAGGTAGGAAGTTGGGATTTGATTTTTTCACAAGTAGAGTTTGCATACAATAATCCAGTGAATAGGAGTACTAGAAGAACACCTTTTGAGTTTGTTACCAGAGTAAATCCTAGAGGAGTAACAGAGTTGAGAGGTATCGGTATGGAAGAGAAGAGAAGTGCAAAAGTAGAAGAATTTGTAGAGCATATGGAGACAGTACATGATTAGGTAAAGAAGCATTTGGAGGAGATGAAAAAAAAGTACAAGGAGAAGGCAGATGAGAAGAAAAGACACAAGGAATTTATAGTTGGAGATGAAGTGATGGTGTACCTAAGAAAAGAAAGATTTCCAGTTGGGACATATAACAAGTTGAAGATGAAGAAGTTTGGACCTTGTAGGATACTCAGAAAGTTTGATTCAGGAAATGCATATGAAGTGGAGCTACCAGAGACATTGGGCATATCACCTATTTTCAACATTGCAGACCTATATCAGTATCATGAAGCAGCGTTTAGTGACAGCATGGAAGAAGACTTGAAGGAGTTACCACAAAAAGCACCGAAGTAGATTGAGGACATTTTGGACAGTAGAGTTGGATGCAACACCAGAGGAAGACAATACAAGGGATATCTTGTGAAGTGGAAAGGCAGACTAGAAGAAGATTCATCATGGATTTCTCAGGCTGAGGTAGATCGTCTTGGTTTTCCTCTAGCCCCAACAAAGTGAGAGACTCACTTTTTCAATAACTCTGGATGTCTGATGCAGGAGCATCCTTGGTTCAAGAGCAATCTTGCATCAACAAAAAAAATACATTTGCATTTCAGTTTGTTTCTTTTCATTTTCTAGTTTAGTACAGTCAGTTTAGTCAGTAGCAGTTTTTGTATTTTGGTCTGCATTCTACCGTAGTTGCATTTTAGATATTGTGGAGCTGGACATAGCATCTAGATCCATTCATCTACATCATATCCAATTTTCAGAGCATTTGGATCAATTACTGGAAATTTATCGCTATTGGAAGATCAACTATTTTCTTAGAGTAGAGCATCTTGACAATCTCTAATAATTAGCTAAAGGAGAAGACCTACGTAGCATTTCATGACTTACGAAGCTAAAAGGCACATCATTTAATGTTTTGTGGTTTGTGGCCAACCTTCCCTGAGATCTGCTTATCATTCCATTCATTTGCAGAGGAGTTCTATTCATTTAGGCCCGACCTATCCATGTACACATGTTACACCTCTTCATTGGAGTTTGTAACCTTCATTGGCTGACGCGGAGGAATCTTTTGTACGAGAGATGATATATATTGATGTAATAGATCCTTAGGAATGCAGTTAACAGAGCATTCGATAGTTATGATCATTAGCATAAGTACATAGTTTGAATTCTTGCGAAGGAGCTTTAAAGTTATATCTTGTGCATATTCTGATATTCTATAATCAGGCCTGTGAGCCCTAATTGTAAGCCCACATGTTACTGACCGATTGTATTTGAATTCTATGATATACTGAATGAATGAATATGCATTTGTGTCATATCTTTGAGTTGTTTCCGTTGTGTTTACTCTTGCTGCACGATCTAGATAGTTCTCTTTGAGGACCCTCCTAACTATGACTGCACCACTTGAGCAGAGGTTCCATTGTTATGCATAATTAAACCTTCAAATCCAATAGAAGCTATAAGATTATGGAAGGTTGAGGCCATTTAAAGGGGTAAAAAATGTCCTCAGGGGTAGCAACCTAAGAGGTGCCGCAATAAATGAAAAAAATAAGACCAACTCTTGCTTCATAATGAAGTAGTATGACATCATGGGGACCCAACAAAGACACCAAAAAAGACAAGACCAAAAATCTCTATCTATTATGGGACTTTTTCCCCAAAATAGAAAAGAATACTATTTTATGAATAACCCTTTAAAACTATAAGAGGATAAAGTTTATTTAACCCTTTATAATTAAAAGGGAGATGGAAAAATAAAAGATATTATGATCCTTTGGTTAAAAGGGAGGAATTATTATGTTTATTAAATAATTATTAATGACAACCTTTGTGAAAGGGTGTGATGGGTTAGAAACCGCCCCTTAAAAGGTTATATAAGGCATTTATGTGAGACTTGGAAAGGGCATGAAGATCACTCAAGGAAGAATAAGGTGGTTTTGGTGGGCAATAGGCATTAGGCAAAGGGGCACATTGGATGTGTCCAACTTAGGGTACAGGGTACACCCGAGATTGTCTTGGCTAGGGCTTGTGTGCTTGGGAACCACATGTGCTAGTTCTGAATAAGAATTGGGTGCTTGGAAAGCACATGTTTTAGTTCTAAATAAGAATTGGTTCCTCTTGGAATGTGCCATAGCTATGAGGGCCAAGACTACTAAAAATTTCCTAGGGTGAGAGTGGCCAATCCAAGTGCTCAGTGATTAAGATAAGTACTAAACTTATTGTTAATAAAAGATATTGGAATTATTATATATGTGGGTTTTGATGTTTTTGATATTAGTAAGCTGCAAACCTGAGTGCAGATCCCGATAACAAAAGCCAAAAGGCAGCAAAACAGGCCCAAAGCCTATTTGTTAATATGATTAATATGATTAATATGATTATGTGGGTTTTGATGTTTAACAGTAAAATGTGGGTTTTGATGTTAATATGATTATGTAATTATGTTATCCAATCTTCTTTGTTAATGATTTACTTTAGAGTTCTTATTAAATTATCATATGTTGTAATTTATCTTTGTTATTTACACATCATTTAATATTTATAATCAACTTAACTCTAGTGTTAACTATAATAAATCTGTTGCTAAAACTTAAATAGCTATGGGAGAAAAGTAGTATTACCTTTTGGTATCAGAGCCATGTTCTTGGGCTATTCTAGTTTAAAATTGTCAATTTTTAAATTACTTCATGCATGTTATCTACATATTGTGCATATAGTTTTAATCAAAATTCTCCCTGGGTTTGTTCTCTACATGACATTGTTGGTAGAGTGCACTAGTTTAATTTCATGGTTTCACTCCTTGCATGTTTGAAAAATTAAGTTATATTTGAAAATATTCTTGGACTTTGAGGAGAATCACGTCTTTCCAATCTTCTTGTGGTATTATCATGAGGTCAACGTGTAAGATCATAGTTCATAAGGGAATTTATAAGAAGCATTATAGCAACTTCATTAGGATATGGTATATAAGTAAATGACTAAGGAATTTGACCTTGAGGCAGTTGTAAACTCCTTATAGGAGGTGTTATTTCTATAGAAGGTGTGTCCCCTAAAATCTTCACTATGAAAAGTGTTTGGTACAAGTTTATTAGAAGTAAAAATGGGTCTTGTTATTTAAATATTTTATTTGGTGTCATGCATAGTGATAATTTTTGTTTCGAAGGTGTTGATGGTATGTCTTCATTAGAAAAAACTATTACATTATAAGATATGAAAGGGTCATTTAGAACAATTGTCTTAAGAGGAATGAAAAACATCTTTGACTTTTAGAGCATCTTGAGTTGCATTTGGTAGATTTTTTTAGAGGTTCACTTGAAAAGCATACAACAAGCTATAATAAGGTTATCCCATGTGTAGACACTTGAAAATCACCTTCCTTCCTAGCTTAATTATCCATCTTCTATACTTCCACATTAATTAAATAATTCTAATTATTTAATTAAATTCATACATCATCGTTATTTTTCCACATTAATTAAATAATTATTAATTATTTAATTAAGTTAATTTTCCTAGCATTAATTAAATAATTTATATATATTTATAAATCCCTTCTTCTTTTCTAAATATTAATTAAATAATTTATAATTATTTAATTAATCAAACCATAAATCTAATATTAACTAAATATTTATTTAATTAATTCAAATCACATCTTCTCGATTTCTTTCCAAAATTAAACACATGAGTATCTAATCAATTAAATTAATTAGATAATTTCATCAATTATCTTCTCATCTTTTTCAGGGTTTATTTCCTTTTAAAACAGAAAATCAAGTCCTGAATATCTTTTCAAATCTTATCTCATCTAATTGTTTTAATTCCTCTTTCGATCAAATAAAGAAAAAAACAAATCTTATCAAAATCAAATCCTTATCCCTTCATTGTAAAAAATCCTTAAATAAGGCATCCGCCAAACCAAAAAGGATCTTTCATGCAAACTTATGCTGTCGAATCAAACTCGCATCCATGCCATTGCAAAAAACCAAGGTTATGCTTGCACCTCTTGAGCAATCCACATACATACATACATCGGTGAAGAAAACTTGCTTGCAAAGGAAGGTATAATTGTGTGTTTGGTTTATTGTTTCTTATTAGTCTTTGTATGTAATTTATGCTTTACATTTTGGCATGCTCCACCCTTCTGCTCCCCTACACCGCTCACACCCTCCCACTCACCCCCCACCCCTCCCCCACGCCGCTCACACCTGTTGTCCACCACCCTCTGTGTCCCCCCGCTCCCTTGTGCAAAACCCTACATCCCACATCCTCCCTACTCCCTGCTCCCTGCGCTCCTCCCAACTCCTCTCCGTTCTGCCTTCCCCTTGCCCACTTCGAATCTTGACCACCACCTACCTCCCGCTGCCCTACAAAACTCTAGCCACCTTGTTAAATTTTTTTCAAAACAAAGAAAAAGAAAAATAAAACTTTAGATGGTTAGTTTTATTTAAAAAAAAAACAATACTTCAAACATTTATTGTTAGTTTAACATCAAACTGCCAGCTTTTTTTTCTTTTTACATCTGACCACTGTCCAAGCTAACTGTAAACACCCAAAAATGTCCATCTCTTGTAACACCTTATGTTTTGCCCTAGGTACTTATGTCGCCATCATAACCACTTCTTCATCCTAACACTTCCTCTAATAAATTAAATAAATCTAACATTTATTTAATTTATCCCATCCCTTCACATTATTAAATAAATAAATTTTATTTATTTATTTAATCCCCTTTCCTCTTGAATTAAATAAAATAAATCTTTTTATTTTATTTTAATTCATCACTTTATAAATAAATAATTTTATTTATTTTATCCCCGTTCCTCATGAATTAAATAATATTAAATTATTTAAATCATGATTTCACCTTCCATTTTTGTCTCTCGAGATGACTTAACTCATCTCTTAAGTTAACTCCAATCACCTTCTAATTCCCTCTCTAGTGAACTCAACTCATCTTCTCTCCATCTCCTCTTCAAAATGGAAACCTTCCCCAACCCACATCACTCAACTTGAGAGGATCTTCCATTTCAAAATGGAAACCTTCCCAACTCCTCTCCCACCAAAAAATCTATTTAAACCCCTCTTTTTTCCTTTTCGAAGGAGCCCATCTCTCGTATGCACCGTTACTCTGTCGAAATTCTACCTCGCATCTCCATCATATATCTGTCTTTCATTGATCATCTTCTATCCTTTATCTTCATCTTTGTCGTTATGCTGTGAACATGAGCAATCAACATCCAATCATTCAAGAAATCAACATGCATGCATTGATCTTTCAAGGTATCAAGGTATTAAGAAGGTTTGGGTAAAAAGGTATTGCATGTAATTATTTTATCTTTTGTTTTATCCAAATTTCTCGTCTACAAAATGGCATGCCTGATGGGACTCACTTTGCTTGATTGTTTTTGCAAGTTTTTGTTATAAAATTTGCATTCTTTTCTAACCCTCGTTTGCAATTTTTGAAGGGAATCTTGTGCAGGTGATCTCCGGGGCATAAACTAACCTCGCCATTGCATCTAGAAGGCTGATTCCAAGCTATTTGACTATAAATTTGCATATATTTTCTCACTGTAATTTTTTTGTAAAAATTTGAAAATTTTTAAATTTTGGCAGCCATACTGTACGGATCCGTACATTACGAATATGCCATTAGGGGGTAACTTTGGTATTGCATGTGCTAATGTTGTGTGGTGGACTTTTGGTTATCCTTTATTGTAGGTTTAATTTCATCGTTTGAAAGCATAAAGCTCTCTATCGACCTTTTTGAAATGCCCCTATCGACCTAATTGTCTGTCATAAGCCCTAGACTCCTTGGATTCTCTATAGAGCCATAGTCACCATCATCCAAATCTTAATGTTAATAGTCCTTAGAATCTAGTCGAAAACCTTCACTGAAACCCTAATCGCTCGAATCTCCCATCGCCTTCCATTGTGTTTCGATCGATATCCATACTCTGTTCCAAAGCCTTTTATTCTCACCAGTTTTCATTACAGTTACTGTCAAAGTATAAACCATGATCACATGTAACTACAAGGCATTTGTGCTAACCATGGTCACTTCTGTTGTTAACTAAAGTTGCCACTATTTTTTGTAGGGTCGACACTCCTGGTCAACACACAGTCTCAACCCCGGCTTCAGTCGCTGTTGTAAAAGATATAGTTGCAATCTTAAAAGAAAACCAATTCACCACTACTACAGTTGCCATCCCCTCATAAATTGCACTGTAAATAAATCCTATGGATTACATCTAATCCAATTCTCATGGAGCTTCCCTCTCTACTGTCTGATCTCACAACACAATTCTCCCTTCCATGACAATTGTCACTACCTGATTGTTCCATGGTGACCTGCATGATAAGATCAAAACTTCTAGCATTTAAAATCTTTTGGGAAATCTAGAATATCCATCTGGACAGAGGCCCTTTACCTCCAAATTCCGGTCGCCACCACACTTCACTTGTCGACCAAGTCTTTCAGTGACCCATGTCTTGATGGTCATTTTCACATAAACCTTTGACTTTCACCTCAAAAAGCCCGCCGACCAAGCTTCCTTCGACCTTGACCTAAAACCAAACTTCAATCTCCCTTCATATGACAGTCTTTAAAACCCTCGTCGGCCATTGGTCCATCCCATTGCCTAATCAACCACCACTTAAGATCTAGTCTACATCGTGGCAGTCTTAAAAAAGAAAAAGTAATAAAATATTTGTTTCAGTCGACCTTAGAAGTAGACTTTAATATTTAAGGTTGACATTCATGATTTGTCATTATAGTTAAGCTCTAGGGTTTGGGCTTGGAGTCTTAAAATTTCTATAAGGGGCTAGAGTTTAATCAAAACTGCAACCACAAACACCAATCTCTAACCACAATAACATGTACCATCAAAGAGTTTTTTTTGCCAAAACATCAAGGTCAAAAAGTAAAAACATCAAAAGCCAAATAGGTCAAACTAGTCAACCCTATTTTCTCCCACTTGCCAAGGAGGGGTATATATTTTCTTTTTGCCATAACAAGAGCATACATAGGCCAAATCGCGTAAACAAATACTTGTTGAAAAGGCAATTCGATGAAATTTGCAATGGTACCACTTTCATCAGGTGATTTTGTCATTTTAGCAAGTAATTTTATAGTCAAAGTTTAGCTATTTTCTAAACTTCAATCTATTGTTTTTCTTGGAAATTGATGTGTATCGGTGCAGCTTGTCAAACACGCTGGTCAAAGAATGGAGAAAACAAACTACTAACATATCTTCTACAGGTTCGATAGGTCAAAGAATATTTTTTATCACTAATTTAGGCATATTTGGAATTGGTGCTTAAAATGAACCCTGCATGCTCCGTGTTTGTTTTCTTTTCTTTGTTTGCTTGCTAAGTTTGGTTGTAACCCAACTTAGCAACGGGAGTATCCTCTCCCCCTACCTAACCAATGGATCTGGGGTGCAAGAGAAATCATTGCTAACTCTAGAGGGCTTGCCTTCCCATTCTGAGAAGGGAATGACCCCCGCTATATAAATAATGTGTTTGTGATGAAAGTCACAAACAATAGGTGCAGTTATGTCATACCAACGAATGTCTCCCTTAGTACCTTATGGTGCGTGAAACCTTGCAGAGCGTAACCTCTGCAGGCTGGGAGGCCTCCTAATCGGAGTGAATCACCACATGTATGGCCACCTAAACATAAGCCCTTACTAGAAACCTTTGTGTAGTAGCCAAAAACCTTCTATATGCTGGTGTAGGAGGTCAGAAGATAGACCTCTAGAGCCGTCCCACATTCTTGCAGTTCATAGTAGAGATAGCAACTTCTTGGAGATCTTCGGGTCTTTAGGAATTCAAAGTCTGGTATGCTTGAGAAGTGAGTGCCGAGTAAGGGGTAGCCAGTGCTACCAGACTTCTAGGCTATCCAGTCTGAATAAGTGCGGCTGGAGCAATCCAAGTGAGAACCCAACAGATATTGTCCTTACCTAGCCTAGGTTGTACATGTTGGTGATTGCCTTGTGTGTCTGTATCTCTTGCTATGTGTTCTCCTGCTAAAACACTACCAACAAACAATTGCCACATCATACTCAACCCACTTGTCATAACACATATCCCAATTCTTACACTTCATCCAATCATTCAAGGCCAAATCACCCTAGTCATCCAATCAACCACATCCTAATCAACCCAAGTCATCTAACCTCATCATTACACATCATCCTCTTTCTAATCCAATCCACATCATTCTACACCATGTCAACATTAGAAGACTTAGTGCCTCAATTCTAAGACCTCCTCCAAGCACTTTGTCAAGAACCACAACCTCTAGACCAACAAATCATTCAATGACTATATGCCCTTATCCAACAACTTCAACCTCAAGCAAGCCAATCACCTCAAATGCAACATCTTATAGCACAAGCCCAACACCTCATGGCCACTAGTCAAACACAAAAAGCACAACATCAAATCCAATCACCACATCAACAACTTCTACATCAATCCTATGTGTCACTTCCCTGAATTTCTTATCAACCCACTTCATCTACCTACCATATCAATTCTTCATCATACCCTACTTCTTCCAATATCAACCATTTCATCTCTTCATCAAACCCATTCACAAGACTATCAATGGCCCCCACAACATGAACATGTAAGTCCAAGTGGCCCTTTGTACATAAATCAAGTGAACCCAAGTCCACTTTTGTAGTAAGACCTAATAGACGTAAGTCCACTTGTGCTACAAGACCTAATAACCTTTGATGAGTGAGATACCAATCTAGAGAAAGTATCTTATGAATACCCTCCATCACTATCCACCCTAATTCTAATCCAAGAGCCTACTAGTCCCATCTTAACACCATCATGTGATCCCATTCCTAGTCTATTGACCCACCAACCATCTAATCCATCTAGTTCTACTATCCCTCCATCCACTCCTAATTCCAATCCATCCAAGCACATTATCCCTTCATCCAATCCAAATCCCAATCCATCTAATCACATTATCCCTCCCTCCAATCCTATTCCTACTTCTAAGCCTACAACACCATCCACCATTATCGTCCATTCCCTGTATTGTCCATCCACCCATACACTTGCAAAGGATGTGATCCATTGGCTATTAGCAAGGAATAAATCATTGTCGTGTCATCAAAGTCCCATTCAGAAGCCTATCAAAGAATCTCCCAATACCTTGCTTATTGAAAAGACTTCTTCCAATGAGCCCTCCAATACCATGTCTAGCCTTCTAATCTCATCATGTGACCCACAAGCCATCAAGCCTATCCAAGAGTCTCTTACCTCCGCTTCCATGAAACCACAAGAGCTATGTCAAGAGTATACTCCTAAGCATGTGGAAACATCAACCCCTCAACCAAGTCAAGATCAACCAATCCATGACTTTTATGTTTTCTATGATCAAGATATTACTTATGATCATGACCCTATTCGTGAGCAAAGTGATCCCATTCATAGCCAAATTAATCCTATTTACGCTCACCTTTATGATCAAGATTCTATGTATGATCATGAAAACCACGATGAGCCTCCTAGCAAAAATTTATGCAATTCATGATCAAGAGGTGATCACTCCACCTATCCCTACTTCCATACCCATCCATGAGCAAGATATCCAAATTGCTCTTACCCATCCTCCATCTAACCCTAATGATCCAACTTCCACTTGTCATGATGAGACACATGCCTCCCAAGCAAGCATAGAAGATCAAACAAATACCTTGGATCATAATGCACATTTAAGCAAGATCTTAATGATCCTTCCATCTCCACTATTGACCTTATTTCAAATCCACCATCATATCCTATTGGTCTATCCACCCTCATTCATGAATGTTCATCCCTAGGAACACAACAACCATTGTCTACCATCTCACCTTCTCCACCCAATAAGGAACTCATGTCTAGTGTTCCACCTACACCTAGTTCCACTGTCCATTGTATGCTTCAAAATATGAACTATCAAGGTAAAGGCCTAGGTCTTCATGAACAAGGAATTTTGGATCCCATCCATGTCATGGTTCCTCTGCGCTCATTTGGCCTTGGATACACACCCCAAGAACAACAATCTAATGATGTTGGTACTTCCTCCATCCATTCTAAGTCCACTTTCCATCACACATCCTATCACATACCCAAAACATATGTCGCCATTCCACCTCCATCCTCCTACAAATGTCAAAATCATGTGACCATACACTGCCCACTATCGAATCTACCTCCATTACTTCCAACACCTTATACATCCATCCATAAATATTCTAAAGATCCCAATCATGGCCAACAGATGCACACATTGTCTAAACAAGGAGCTTCCACCAACCCCACTTCCACCATACCCATGGGATTCAAAAGAAAAAATTTGGATGCCTCTACACATAAAGCAAAAAATCCTAAGGGTCCTCATGCCTTAGGACACAAAATCCAAGAATCAAAGAAAAATCCATCTCAAAAGTTGCATACACCCACACACCTCAAAGAAAAAATGAAAAAGGTGTGGGTCCCCAAGCAACAAGTAATTACCTCAAAAGCTACACAAAAGCCACATATATCCAAACCCATACCTCCATAAGCAAAGATGGCATGGGTCCCTAAGCAACAAGCCATCAAGTCAAATGAGGCATCCACCTCTCTAAAATCCCAATCATCCACTTCCATCCAAAAATCCCATTCCATCCAAAAGTCTCAAATTCCTCCATCGCACATGAAAAGCAAAAATCATAAAACACTAAGTCCATGTGGATCCCTAAATTCTTACATCATCCATCCCCTAAGCAAACATTGCCATTGCTTCCTACACCTCCTTCCCATCATAAGCTTAAATGTTTATAACTGTGTGTGCAACCATTGGTCATGATTCCATTCCATTCCGTAACATTTTCACATACCTCCATCTCCCCATTTTCGTCCACCATCCTACATATCTTCCCCATCCTATTACTATGGTCCATGCTTTTGCATAAGCCTTTTATCCATCCTCCTCCATAAGTCCCACATGATCCATATCATAATACACTATCTTCCCTACATAATCCACTATTTCCCTCCATAATCTGCATCATAATCCTCCATCTACCTCTTTCATGCAATCTCCCTTACCAACATCTATGAGCGCACTTGACATGGTCCATGCGATAACATCCATCTAGCAAGACTATCACTTTCATGGCACTAGACACTTGAGCCCCTCCTATCCATATCCCCCTATCCTATCAAAAAATTCAAAAAAAAAAAAAGAAAAGAAAAAAAAATTAAAAAAGGTAAAGAGAAATCCCTTCGTCCAACGGTGAAAACTTGGAAAACAGGTGCCCTGGATAAGTACCATGATGAAAACCTGGCAAACAGGCGTCATGTGTAAGTTGATCTTCTATGTCACCTACACTTGGGGGCACCTTGTCTCATCCATCATATCATTTCAACCTATCTTACCATACCATTTCCTACCATCCTTATCCATTCCACATACATACACCTATCCCATTGCATCCATTCATCCTCCCTTCCTCATCTTGATCTTGATAAAGATTGGGGGCAAAAATGTTGAAACAATCTTTTGGAAAAACTCTTGACATACCTCATCCTTTCCATCCAATCCTATCACTACCCTCTTATCACTAGCCATTTATCCATCCTATCCAACCCAATCCATCCCATTATGCCTATTGTCTTACACTTTGTCATGAAAAATCCTAAGTATTACACCTAGAATGGGGCATATTATTCCTATGCAACATAATCTTTGGAGGTTGCATCCTTTCTCTCTTACGTGTACATCCTTTCCATCCCTTATCGCTCATCCTTTCATCCATCCAATCCTACCTACCGACCTCCTGGCACCTAGACTTGGTCCTCCCTTGTCATTGGTATCTAGCACAAAGGCTACCCAAATTGTAAATCCATTGACATTCTAAAACACCAAAAAAATCCAAAAAAACCATAAAATGTCCTGAAAAAAATACAAAAAAATAATAATAAAGAGTCTTGAAAAAATACAAAAAAAATCACAAAATGTCTTGAAAAATGAATATTAATCATTGTTTTACAGCGTGACAGAGGCAATACCTTGTTTGTTTTTGTATCATTTGTGCATGTAAGCTTGCTTTCTTGTGTGTGTTATCTTTTTATCTTGCATTTCCATCCGAATCATTCCCAACTAATATTCGTATCTTTTACCTAGACAAGGTTGTATTATGCTGGGGCATGAGACACATTGTCGTGCCTTGGTCCTTATACCTTGGTGCATAATGTTTCGTGCTATATCAAACATATGATTGCTCACTTTCATTGCATCATAAAGCAGCATCCTTTCTTCTATCCCTTCCCTAATCTTTTTCGACCAATCCATTTCATTTTCAAGAGCATACATGTGTTCTTCTAACCCACCTATCCTCTTGAGGGGGCATCATCATCCCATCATTCCATCATCATCCTATCTTTCCAACATCCTATCTTTTTCCTCTATCCATACCTTATATTCTTTGAAATGATGTTACTCGACATAGATTTCATCATCTCGAACATCATCTCAAAGAGGGGCAAAATGTAGACACCCAAAAATGTCCATCTCTTGCAACACCTTATGTTTTGCCCTAGGTACTCATGTTGCCATCATAACCCCTTCTTCATCCTAACACTTCCTCTAATAAATTAAATAAATCTAACATTTATTTAATTTATCCCATCCCTTCACATTATTAAATAAATAAATTTTAATCCCCTTTCCTCTTGAATTAAATAAAATAAATCTTTTTATTTTATTTTAATTCATCACTTTATAAATAAATAATTTTATTTATTTTATCCCCGTTCCTCATGATTTAAATAATATTAAATTATTTAAATCATTATCTCACCTTCCATTTCTATCTCTCGAGATGGCTCAACTCATCTCTTAAGTTAACTCCAATCACCTTCTAATTCCCACTCTAGTGAACTCAACTCATCTTCTCTCCATCTCCTCTTCAAAATGGAAGACTTCCCCAACACACATCACTCAACTTGAGAGGATCTTCCATTTCAAAATGGATACCTTCCCAACTCCTCTCCCACCAAAAAATCTATTTAAACCCCTCTTTTTGCCTTTTCGAAGGATCCCATCTCTCGCATGCACCATTACTCTACTGAAATTCTACCTCGCATCTCCATCATATATATATCTTTCATCGATCATGTTCTATCCTTTATCTTCATCTTTGTCGTTATGCTATGAACGTGAGAAATCAACTTCCAATGATTCAAGCAAATCAACATGCATGCATTGATCTTTCAAGGTATCAAGGTATTCGGAAGGTTTGGGTAAAAAGGTATTGCATGTAATTGTTTTATCTTCTGATTTGTCCAAATTTCTCGTCTACACTAAGCACTAGTAGTCACACAGACTGTAGCATTTAATTTAACCTCTAGAGCATTGCATGTGACCATAGTCACTTAGATTGTTAGTTGTCAATTGACCTCTAGGGGTAGACCTTTGCCCTCCTAGTGCCTTAAGGAGGCTATTTTTTCTTTTTGGCATAACGTTTTGCAGGTATATCAGATTTTCACAAAATTAGTGGTGTTGGAAAGCTGACTCACTCAACTTCGTTATGGTGCAGGCCTTATCAGTATATCTGTCCCAAATTCTTAGGTATATTCCCTCAAAGTAAGTCTTTCTTTACAAACTTCATTTGAGCATATCTTGAGCAAAACTTAATGAAATTTAATGATTTTTTTTAAAAGTGCTTATAATTTCATGTAGATTCTGATTGATTGATTTATTTTCTAGTAGAAACTCATCATTTTCAAATTTTATCAGATTTACCCCTATTTAGCCTAAAACTTATTTTGTAGCTTTTGCATGCCAAAGATCAAAACATTGAAACTATTCACAATTTGTTACAGATTTGCTTGCCAAAGAAGAAAATATTGAAATTACTAACTTGTTGTTGCAGAATTTGCAAGTCAAAGAAATCGTTTTTTATCACTAAACTAGGCACTTAGTCTAATCTAGGGGAATAATAATTGAACCTTGTTTACCATGTCTAGAATTTGCTATGTGTGTATGCTCTCTCCTCGCACTGAAAGGTGATCTTGGAGATCAAAAGCACTAGTTAATTCATTTTATTTGCTTTCTTTACTTTTCTTCCCAGGGACCCAATATCAATATGTATGCTCTTCTCTCGCGTCGAAAGGCAATCTTGAGAACAAAAAGTACTTGGTATCCTCTCTAGGAGGCCTGTTAAGGGATTTCATCACCCTCAAGGATGACCTCAACCACATGTTCTGGCGGGGTATATAAAGGGGGGAGAGTGAAAGATGTACCTCAATCTTGTTAGAATAAGGTGCCATTAACCTTGTAAATTCCATTATTGTATTTATTCCATTTATTATTTGTTATTTTGTAATTACTCATAAGGGAATGAGGTAGTCTCATTTACAGTGGTAATTTCAGAGTTACCAACGGAAGTTACAGAGTAATATTTACTGTTGGCAAATGTAAAAATTAGAGGTAAATGAGGGTAGACATTCCCCTTGGAGAATCTACTATTTTTGGCATGTACGACAACTTGTCATAATGTGGTGTAAGGGGATTTATGGCAGCTGCAAGTTGTCATAAGATTCCATGCATGTATGACGCATATGACACCCATTATCAGTTGTGGTTGCTATTATTAGTCCCAAGTGCCCATTATGGGAAGATTTATTGTTCATGGTATCTATGACAGTTATGATGCATCATATGATGTTTTTACATGGTATTCTTGGACCTGGGCACCCAACCTTGCATGGGTAAGTTATTGTCACTTGGTGGTTGCATGTATGACACCATTTAATGCTTACATGTTGGGTTATTGGAGGAGAGAGAAAGTGGATGCCTAGAATGGAGGAAAAACTCTTCTATAAATATTTACCATTGTATTTGTTGTTGAAATATAGATTTTAGGTACTCAGGTGCTGTCAGAATGCTGTCAAGTTGAAGTCTGGTGGAGAGAGTTGTTGAGTTGTTGTATTGTACAATCTTTTACAAATTAATACAAGCTTGTGCCTCTTTCCTGGTGGATTTTTTACCCGCAAGTGTTTTCTCCACGTAAACACTGTGTTGTGTGTTTAGTTTTCTGTTTTGATGTTTCTGTGTTGCATAGTTTGTTTTGCATGTTACAATCTCCATTGATAATACGCAGTTAAAGATTATAGAAATTATATTTGAATCAGTTTTCTGTTGTGTAGTTGTGCCTTTCATTTCTAACATTTGGTATCAGAGCCTGGTCATCTTTGACTCTTGGATGGTAGTGTGGAAGCTGTAGCTACAGTTGGAGATTTGGTTATGTTTGTTTTGTAGATCTTGTGTTGATATTATGGCTGGATCCACCGTTGCATTAACCTCTTGTTTGGACATTGAAAAGTTTAATGGAACACGATATGAGTTGTGGAAGTTGAAGATGGAGTATTTTTTGGAAGAAAGAAAACAATGGTTGGCTGTTCAAAAAGAGAAGAAACCTGATGATGTCTCTCTGGATGAGTGGGATAGACTGGATAAGAAGGCACAGGGAACCATCCATTTGTGTCTTTTAGACTCTGTCTTGTTGAATGTCACAAAGGAAGAGATTGCAAATAAATTGTGGAATTGGTTGGGTGAGATTTATCAAGCCAAGAGTATGTTAAATAAACTATATTTAAAAAGAAAATTATTTTCTATGAAAATGAGAGAGGGTGATTCAGTTGTAGAGCATTTAAATTTTTTTAATTTGTTGTTGAGTCAGCTTGCTTCAGTAGATGTTGATGTTTGTGAGGAAGATAAATGTATCTTACTTTTTTGTTCTTTACCTGAGTCTTGGGAGAATGTTATCCTTGCTATCACTGCTAACCTCATGGATTTGAAGTTAGATGCTCTTGTTTCAGTTCTATTGTCACAAGAATTGAGGAAGAAGAGTTTGGATAGTTCAGGGGATGCTCTCAGTGTCAGGGGAAGGTCTAGGGAAAGAGGACCGAAAGGAGATCAGAAAGGGGCTAAGGACAAGTCCAAGGGCCGATCTAAGACTATTGGAAAGAAGAACAAAGTTAAGTGTTGGAACTACGATAAAAGGGGACATGTGAAGAAGGAGTGCAGAAACCCAAAGAAACAGTGGGAGAGTGCTTCGGATAAGTCCTCGAATGCAAGTGAAGATGTTTTACTTTCTACATGTAATGTTTTTTCTAATGAACACTGGTTGGTTGACACAGGATGCTCATTTCATATGACATCGCATAAGGAATGGTTCTGCACATATAAAGAATATGATGGAGGTAATATCTACCTTGGAGACAACTCTACATATCCGATAGTTGGAAAAGGCAAGGTATTGTTGTGTTTCAGTGATGGGAGGATTAAAACCCTCCCTGGTGTTTATCATGTTCTTGGATTAGCTAGAAATTTGATTTTTGCTGAATGATTTGGGAATGCATGTGACTTTTGACAAGCATGGGTGCAGATTGGTGAGAAGGAACTTGGTGGTAGTGAAGGGGAAGAGATTGGGAAACCTGTTCAAGCTTGAAGCCACTAAAGTTTGTAATGCCTCCTATGTATCTGAGGCCAGTACTAAAAATACATGTATGTTGTGGCACCGTAGATTGGGCCACACTAGTAATAATGTTTTGAAAACTATTAAGAATAAAGATTTGTTGGACGGTTTCTCTTATTTTGATGAGCACTTTGATTTCTATGAGCATTGTGTGTTTAGTAAACAAAATAGAAAATCATTTCCTTTAGGAAGCAATAGAGCAAAAGAGAAGTTAGAAATTATTCATACGGATGTGTTTGGACCCGTGGATAATGATTCTATCAGAAAATCTCATTTTTTTGTCACCTTCATTGATGATGTGTCTAGATTTACTTGGATTTATTTTATAAAACACAAATTTGAAGTTTTCACTAAGTTTAAGGAATTCAAATTCTTGGTAGAGAACCAATCAAGGTTGAAGATAAAAATATTAAGATCTGACAATGGAGGGGAATATTTCTCTAAGGAATTTGATGAGTTTTTCAAGCATGCAGGTATTACCAAACAAAAGACAACTCTGTATACACCACAACAGAATGGTGTTGTAGAAAGGATGAACTAAACAATCGTGGAAAGGGCTAGAAGTATGCTGAGTGATGCATAGTTGGATAAATGCTTTTGGGCAGAGGCTATGTGTACTGCTTGCTACTTGATTAACAAATCTCCTTGTAAGGATCTTGATTCGACACCTTATGAAGTGTGGATAGGTAAGAAACCTTTTGTTACACATTTAAGGGTTTTTAGTTGTGAGGCTTTTGTTCATGTGCCTAAGGAAAAGTGATCTAAGTTGGATCCAAAAGATGAAAAGTGTACATTCCTTGGATATGGTGATAATGTCAAAGGTTATAAGCTTTGGAATCCACTAACCCATAAGATTATCTATTCTAGAGATATTATTTTCAGGGAACTTAGAGCTATTTTTGAACCTGAGCAGCTAAAAGAAAAAGATGAAAAGGTAAAGAGAGTGCACTTTGAGTTAGAGCAGCAAGATACACCTCATGAAGAACAAAATGATGGATTGGGGGGTGAAGAAGAAGAAGAAGATTCGAGTAGTTTTACATTAATGAAGATGAGTCTGTTGTTATAGAAGAAGTTGGTACAGATGATCATGCAGAAGAACAAGTTGAGACTCTTACTCCACCCTTGAGGAGATCCAAAAGACAACGAAATCTAGTTGACAGGTATAGACCACCAGATTTTTGTTGTGTATTTGCTTTATTGAGTACTAATGATGAGCCTAGATCCTACAGGGAAGCTATTGTTTCAGATGATAGTGAGTCTTGGCAGTTAGCCATGCAAGAGGAGATGATGGCTTTAGACTCTTGTAACACCTGGGATTTTGTTTGTTTGTCCAAAGGAAGAAAGGCCATAGGTTGTAAGTGGGTCTTCAAGAAGAAGTTTGGAGCAGACAGTTCATTGGAGAAGTACAAGGCTAGAATGGTAGCCAAGGGCTACTCCCAGAGAGAGGGAGTTGATTTTGGTGAGATATTCTCTCCTGTTGCTAAATTGACTTCTATTAGATTTCTTTTAACCATTGCTGCAACTTATGACTGGGAGATTGAGCAAATGGATGTTAAGAATGTGTTCTTGCATGGAGATCTTGAGGAAGAAATTTATATGCAACAACCTACAGGTTTTGAGGTAAAAGGGAAAGAAAAATGGGTTTGCAGGTTAAAGATGATCTCTATGGTTTGAAATAGTCCCCCAAAATGTGGTATTAAAAGTTTGATTCATTTGTGTTGAAATTGGGTTTTGCTAGAAGTGAGGAGGATCACTATGTTTACATTCATTATATTGATGATTCTATACTGGTTATTGCATTATATGTTAATGACATGTTATTTTTCAAAAATACTAAGGGAATGATCAGTGAGCTTAAAGCCCAACTTTCAGGCGCATTTGATATGAAGGATCTTGGAGCTACTAGGTATATTCTGGGAATGGGGATCAGGAGGGATAGAGGTAACAGAAAGCTTTGGTTGTCACAAAGTATGTGAATACCATTTTGTAGAGATTTAGTATTCAGGATTGTAACCCAGTTAGAGATCCTTTACCCATTGGTACTAAGCTTTCATTAGATATGTGTCAAAAGACCGAGAATGATCTTGAGGATATGTCTAATGTGCCATATGCTAGTGTTGTAGGGAGTTTGATGTATGCAATGGTTTGCACTAGGCTAGATATTGCCCAAGTAGTGGGAGTTTTGAGCAGATTTATGTCTAACCTTGGTAGACAACATTAGAATTATGCAAAGAGGGTGCTTAAATATCTTGCAAGTACTCCTGATTATTGTTTGGTTTACTCTAGTACTGATAGTGTTGATAAATATTTGGACATACAGGGTTATGTTGATTCAGATTGGGTAGGTGATTTGGATAGTCAAATATCCACTAGAGACTATGTGTTTACTCTGTTTGGAGCAGCAGTGAGTTGGATGAGTAGGAGGCAGCCCACAGTTGCTTTGTCCACCACAGAAGCATAGTATATGGCTGCTACCCATGTCTCTAAGGAGGCAGTTTGGTTGAGGAGACTGTGTATAGGTATTGGATTTGATTACAGGATCATTCAAATTGGTTGTGATAGCTAAAGTGTTATCTGTGTGGCTAAGAATCCCATGTATCATGCTCAGACTAAGCATGTTGATGTTCAGTATCACTTTGTTCGAGAGTTGGTTGCAAATGGAAAGATTGAGTTGAAGAAGATAGACACTCAGGAGAATGTTGCAGATTCATTAACCAAGCCTGTGAGCATACAGAAGTTTGTGTGGTGCAGAGAGGCCATGGGCCTTGTTTCTAGTGCTTGATTATATTTCATTTGATTTGCTATGGGTTGATTTACAATGTATAATGTCAAGTGGGCGAATGTCAAAATAAGGTGCCATTAACCTTGTAAATTCCAATATTGTATTTATTCCATTTATTATTTGTTATTTTTTAATTACTCATAAGGGAATGAGGTAGTCTCATTGACAGTGGTAATTTCAGAGTTACCGACAGAAGTTACGAAGTAATATTTACTGTTGGCAAATGTAAAACTTAAAGGTAAATGATGGTAGGCATTCCCCTTGGAGAATCTACTATTTTTGGCATGTATGACAACTTGTCATAATGTGGTGTAAGTGGATTTATGGTAGCTGCAAGTTGTCATAAGATTCCATGCATGTATGATGCATATGACACCCATTATTAGTTGTGGTTGCTAATATTAGTCCCAGATGCCCATATTAGGAAGATTTATTGTTGGTGGTATCTATGACGGTTACGACGCGTCATAAGATGATTTTACATGCTATTCTTGCACTTTGGCGCCCAACCTTGCATGGGTAAGTTATTGCCACTTGGTGGTTGCATGTATGACACCATTTAATGCTTCCATGTGGGATTATTGGAGGAGAGAGAAAGTGGATGCCTAGAATGGAGGGAAAACTCTTCTATAAATATTTGCCATTGTATTTGTTGCTGAAATACAGATTTTAGGTACTCAGGTGCTGCCGGAATGCTGTCAAGTTGAAGATTGGTGGAGAGAGTTGTTGAGTTGTATTGTACAATCTTTTACAGATTAATACAAGCTTGTGCCTCTTTCCTGGTGGCATTTTTTACCCGCAAGGGTTTTCTCCACATAAACACAAGAACTAGAGGGAGACTTTAACCAAGATCTAGAAGTTTTAGACATTGTAGACCATCTCCTAACATATGATCCTAATTAATTTTTCCTCTTACTTGCTCAAAGGGGAGCTAAATTGCCTAGTAATTTTGATGCCTCCACACCTAAGGAACAATACCCCTCTTCCTTTTGTACTTCCACAACACCTACCACAACTACACCACCATCTTAGAACACTTCTTCTATGCCATTCACTGACTAGTTCGTTAACCCTCTCTACCAACCTCCCACATCATTTGATCCTATTTTTTCTAGTGCTCCATCATCTATCCCACAAGTTAACCCAACCATGTCATCCATAACTCAACCTAATATTCCCATCACTTCACAACCGCAAGCTTCCCACCCATTATCATTTCTTTCATCACAACCTCAAGTTTCTAATCCTTTCATCACTTCACAACCCAAAGCTTCCAACCCACTATCATTTCGTTCATCACAACCTCAAGTTTCTAATCCATTCCGCACTTCACAACCCCAAACTTCTAACCCATTCTCATATGCATCTATAACTAATACCCCATCTATGTCACAACCTCAAACTTCCAATCCATATTCCCTCATCAATCCATGTCAAACATCACAACCACCATTGTCAAACTATCAAGGTGTTCAACCTCCTCAAAATACTACATCAGAATGGGATCAGAAAATTTCATCTCTATAAAAATAAATATCAGATATCACCCTAGGGCACCCTAGGAAAACTTTCTCTTTGGAGGATGTTTTCCCTTATCCTTTTGATAGATCTATCCCTATGATCCCCTTTCCTCATAATTTTGAAATGCCTAAACTTGATAAATAGAAAGGCAAAGGGGATCCAAAAGAACATCTTAGAGAATTCTACGTCGCTTGTCTTGAGGTAGCCCACAATGATACATATCTTATGTGCCTCTTTTCCCATAGTCTCGGAGGGTAAGCTATCGAATGGTTTTCTCACTTACAACCAAGTATCAAAACCTTCAATGAGTTAGCTGAGAAATTCGTAATTCATTTCTCTTACAACATAGAACATGAAGTTTCCATGACCAATTTATTTAACAACAAACAACACAATGGAAAAACTTTCATCTCATTCCTACAACATTGGAGGAATATGGATAGCAAGTTCCCTTGGCCTATTCCTGAAACAAATTGGTCAACATTTTCGTCCAAAACCTAAACCAAGAGATAGGTTTTCATCTACAAATCCAATGTGCAAATTCTTTTGAGGAAATCATATCTAAGGGAACAAACATCAAAAAGGCCCTTATTGCTAAAGGTCTAGTCAAAATTTTCAAAGAAACCAAAGACAATCCTCAACAATCAAATGACAAACCCCGTTTTTGGTCTAGGAATAAAAATGTTGTCAACGATGGTGTTGTGGATGCCACATAGATTCAAAATATCCAAACACTTATCACTATACAACCATTCAAAAATACCCTTTCAACTCCTCAAGAACAACCACGACAAGATTCAACCCAAAGACGTAAATTTACTCCTTTGGGAGAACCCATTGAAGTTATCCTATGAAAACTGGTTCAAATAGATCTCATCACACTACTGGAAGCACATCAATATGATGAACCTCAATTCAAACCCTCATGGTATAATGATAATGAATATTGTGAGTTACATAGGGTAAAAGGACATAAAACCCCTGGATGTATGAAACTTAAGAATCTCATCCAGAATCTTATCGACTGAGGTGACATAAATGTGGATGACCCTCCATAACAAACATCTAACAATAACCTTGATATCTACAAGGATCCATTCCCACCTCACAATAAGGGAAATAACTCTGATAAAGGGAAAAATTTCAACCATGTATCCACCTCTTGAATCATAGGGCGTATAATCGAGAGTCATCAGCATGTGTCTACCCTTACCATTAAGGGAAAAACACCTAATTGTGCAGTAACCACCCGTCGTGGCCATGTCACCCTCCGCAGGGTAGCACCCAATGTAGATCCAGCCTCTGAGTATAATATTCTTGATCATCTAGGCAAAACCCCACCACAAATATCTATTTTGGATCTTCTTAAAACATCGCCTACACATACAACTGTTCTCAAAAAAGCCTTGCAAGTCATTTGTTCCAAATATCATAAATGTTGACTAGTTTCAAGCTATGATAGGTCACATCGCTTCATCTCACCACTTGATCTTCACTGAACAAGATCTCCCATCACATAGCCCTTACCATAATGACACATTACACATCGAAGTCTATGTTCATCAATGCAAAATCAAAAGGGTCCTTATAGATGGTGGTGCTAGATTAAACATCTACTCTCTAAAATTGTTAAAACATTTGGGGTACTCTGAGGATCTTATTGATTCAAAAAAAAAGTATAACCATTAAAGCATATGATGATGTAGAAAGAGAATATGAAGGTGTCATTCATCTACCCATCCAAGTTGGTCCTGCAGTTATTGAAACTCGTTGTCAAGTAGTGGACCTTGTTCTTCCCTACAATATCATTCTAGGTCACCCATGGATACATACCATGAAGTCCATACCATCCACATACCACCAGTGTCTCAAATTCCCCTATAATGTTATATAAATTACTATTCTTGGAGACCCTAATCCTTATAAATTTTGTAGAGCCATGCAAGGCCGCCACCAAGATTCAAATCACATTCGAAACAACATTGCAGCTCAGCCATCCTCATCCTACATTGATCCATCTACATTAACCAAAGCCCCATTTGATAAACCTATTCCCAAGATCAAGGTCAAGTATAAAGACACAAGATTTGGTGAGTGTGACTTGCAAAAATCTTGTTATGTGGGGAACTTGCCACAATCACCTAGATCTTATGGAAAACCAATCCTAGCAAAAACAAGCTCAAAAGTTGTCACAAAGGATAGCCCCACCATTTTCATTCGTTGGGTACTTCTAGAAGATGAATCAATTAAAGATATCTCATCCTGGCTATATAAGGAAGCCTAAGATCCATTCACACTACCAGTTGAGCAGTATACTAGAGGTCTTTGCATTGTTAAGAACATGGTTTACAAAGGTCAAGGTGGCCTTGGATTTCACGGACAAGGAAACACATAACCTATCATTGTGACAAAGAAACATAATAAACAAGGATTAGGGTATGGAAAGGAGGTACCAAAGCCCTCAGACATCGAGTATATTCTTGATGAAGTAGAGAAGGCATTTCCTGCAGTTGAACATTCTAACAAGGATACCATCAAGATGACTTTGTGATACATCTCATAGACCTATTTCATGAGACCTTTATTTTCATAATATCCTCTATATCCCTTACATCCACTACCAAAACCCAAATCCTTCCACTTGTTTACCCAGAACTTATCAATTAGGACCAACAAGAGCCATTGATTTTAGACATATTTTAGAATGATGAGGCCATTGCAGAATTTATGGGACTACAAGAAGGTATTCCCTTAGGTGACCATAAATCAGGTTTCAACATAGATCTTGATAACACAACATACTTTGGCGAGAAGGTCAACTCCTCTAGTCGTAAAAATAAAACAATAAAAAGATCCCCTGGTGAAAACCACATTGTGGCGCCATCGGATTCCAAAATAGTAAAAAGAAAGGATGTATCCAACAGTGAAAACCTCTCTAAGGCACTCGAGGATGGAGGATTTGATCTTCCCCTATAATGAACATATCCAAAAAAACTCCACTTTTGGTTGAGAAATCACAAGAGATCAATTTGGGAATAGCCCAAAATCCTAAGAGTACATTTCTCGTAGCTTCCTTATTAGAGCAAGAGACAAAGGATTTTACAAATTTCTTCATGAAAAGGACAGTCAACTTTGCTTGGTCATATGTAGACATGCCTGGATTGGATCCTTCTTTAGTGGTTCATCATCTAGTAATATTTCCCAATGCCAAGCTAGTTAAACAAAAACTCAGGAAGATGCAACCCCAATTAACATTACTCATCACGGAAGAACTACAAAAGCTATTAGATGTGAAATTCATCCGTCCCATTGATTATCTTGAATGGTCTTCAAATCTAGTCCATGTCTCTAAAGTCACTGGGGGCATTTGTATATGCATCGATTTCAAGGGTCTAAACAAGGCTTGTCCAAAGGATGATTTCTCTCTACCTAACATCAACATCATAGTAGATCTCACAACTAGTCACAAAATGTTGTCCTTAATGGATGATTTTTCTAGTTATAATCAAATCCTTATTGCACCTTAAGATCATCATAAGACTACCTTCACATGTCCTTGGGGAACCTATTGTTGGCAAGTTATGCCTTTCAGTCTAAAGAATGTTGGAGCCACATACCAAATAGCAATGATTGTCATATTTCATGGTCTTTTTAATCATATCATGGAGGACTATGTTGATGACCTATTGGGAAAGTCACTTACTAGAGAGGATCACTTACAAGTATTGGAACATATTTTCGATAGGCTAGAACAGTATTAGGTTAGACTCAACACCAAAGAAATGTGTATTCGGTGTCACATCCATAAAATTTCTAGGATACATCATGTCTTGCAGAGGCATTGAAGTTGATCCTGCTAAGGTCAAAGTTATAGTTGAGATGGCTCCACCTGCCAACTTGAAACAACTTAGGAGCCTTCAAGGAAAATTACAGTCTATCAGGCACTTTATAGCTCAACTTGCTGAGAAATGTCAACCTTTTTTACACCTACTTCACAAAGATATGACATTCAGATGGGACAACAAGTGTCAACAAGCCTTTGATCAATTGCAGGAATATCTTGCGATACTGCCAGTGTTGGTACCACCAGTATTAGGGTGATTTTTGTTACTCTATATTTCTTCTACATCTACCTTAGGATTCCTCTTGGCTCAACATGATGAATCTGGCAAAGAACAAGCTGTCTATTATATTAGTCACACCTTAGTCCTAGGTTATGAGATTAATTATACTTCTATGGAGCAAGTGTATTTAGCTGTTGTGTTTGCTTCCCAAAAGTTGCGGCACTATATGTTGAATCAACAAACAAAGCTCATCTCTAAGGTAGATCCTTTAAAGTATCTCCTATCTAAGGGATCTCTTACATGTTGACTAGCAAAATGGGTCATGATCCTTAGTGAGTTCGATATTGAGTATGTTGATTGGAAATCAATCAAAGGACAAGTCATTACCGATCAACTAGCGGAGGCACCTATCACAGATACACATCCTGTGATTTCAGATTTTCCATATGAAGGGATCTTTTCTATCTATCCATTAGTTGTATGGAAACTCTACTTTGATGGTTCATACACACAACATGGTTCAGGAGTTGGAATACTTTTTATTACACCACAGGACGACGATATTCCTCGATCATACTGGATAGCTTTTTCATGTACCAACAACATAGCAGAATATGAAGCGTTACTCACAGGACTTCGAATGGTAGTATAATGGAATATTAAACAACTACAGGTATACGGTGATTCACTGTTGGTCATTCGACAAGTTACAGATGAGTATCAGATGAAAGATGACAAGTTACTTCCTTATAAGAGAATGGTCGATGACTTCAAGACATACTTTTCCCAGATATCCTTTGAACAAATTCCTAGATTAAATAATAAAGTTGCAGATGCTATGGAAACTATAGGATGTCTCCTAGATATGCCAAATAATTCTCAACACTATGAATTACTTGTAGAACAACTTTTGATACCAACTTTCACTATTCCACCTACTGAATTCATATGCAAACTTTTTGGTCCCAATTCTCCATGGTATCAAGAAATTTACGATTACCTTCATGATCATACCCTTCCACCAAGCTTAACCAACACCCAAAGGAAAACCTTTATCTGTTGTACTTCCCAATTTACCATTCTTGGTGATACCCTATACTGATGAAGTCTCGATGGTATCCTACTTAGATGTCTCAACTCGGAAGAGACCAACACTACTTTACAGGAAGTTTGCGAAGGTGTCTGTGGGGCACATTCCACTGACCCCAACCTTGCTAAAAAGTTGCTATGTACTGGATACTATTGGCCTACTATGGAACAAGATGCTCACCAGTTCACTAAAAAGTGCCTTCAATGTCAGCAACATGGGGACCTGGTTCATGCACCAACACACGAGTTGCAACATGTTACTACTCCTTGGCCGTTTTCACAGTGGGGACTTGACCTCATAAGGAAAATCCATCCATCATCCTCTAATGGCCATAAGTTCATAATCACTAGGTCACTGAGTATTTTATAAAGTGGGTAGAAGTCATTCCTATGACATATATCACCGACAAACAAATTGCTAAGTTCATCCTACACTATATCATTTGTTGATATGGTATTCCACTAGCTATTGTCACTGATAATGGTAAAAATTTCAAGAACTAATAAGTCCATACCTTGTGCACCCAGCTCCACATTCAACATCGCTTTTCTACTCCCTATTATCCTCGAAGTAACATCCATGCCAAGGCTTTCAAAAATACCATATTGAAAATACTTAAGAAAACAATCAATGAAGTTGGTCATGATTGGTATTTATAGCTTAATCCAACCTTATGGGCATACCACACTAGTATCAAGACCCCAACTCGTGCTACTCCATACTCATTAGTCTATGGCACCAAAGCTATTTTACCTATCGAGGTCGATCTCCCTTCTCCAGAGTCTCTATGCAACATCTTATTGATAGAAAATAGTACATAATTGCTAGATCAAATGAGCTAGAGTTACTGGACGAGAGGCGTCTAAAAGCACTTAATCACCTTCAGGTTTATCAAAACTGCCTTTGTTGTAGTTATAATAAGAAGATCAAGGAATGACGGTTTCAAGTACAGGTGATCTAGTTCTCAAAGAAAATAAGAGGAACCAATAGGATAGAGACAAAAAGGGCAAATTTGAACCTAATTGGTTGGAACCCTTCATCATTACAACAATATATGGATCAAGAGCTTATACTTTATCAACCCCTAAAGGAATACCTTTAGATTAACCCATCAACAATGTTCATCTTAAGAAGTTCTATGCTTGATCCTTAGAGTATACCTAATAGAAAAATACAAAAAAAATCAAAAATATAAAAATGCAAAATTTTTTTAGAATACTCCAAAAATAAAATAATTTGTCCTTTGATGAAAACATGGCAAACAGGCTCCTTGGATAAGTACCATAGTGAAAACCTAGCAAACATGCGCTATGTGTAAGAGTTAGCATCCACCATCTACTAAAGTGCTCATCCATATCACTTTCATCCACTATCCATAATAAAGTCTTTTGACCTACACACTTCCATTCATCCACCTATCATGGCTTGAAATTAACAGTATCAATTGTTATTCATTAAGTATTCCACTTCATAATAAGTTCATTTAGCATGTTCCCATAATAAATCCTTACTTGACTTAGGGGCATCTTTCCTTAGTATAGTTCTAGGAATGAATCCTTTTTGTCTAGAGAGAAAATTACATCACTTTTTCACACATTTCATCCATCTTCCATCAACCATAATAAAACTCCAAAATTCACTTCTTTCATCTACCACAATCCATTCTATTCACCTACTACCCCGAATTGACTAACTCAAGCAGAAAACAAACTATGCATCTTTTTCAAAGCTCAAATACTCACCAAATCAGAAGCAAAAGACTCCTCTTGAAGTAATGCACTTGCCCACATACCACTTGCCTATTCTGCTAAATCCATTATCCTAATCCAAATCCTTTAATGAATGTATCCTTCCTATGAGCACTCTCTTTGGCAAGAGATATGATGGCTGTGTTTTTGCTTTGTCAGTTGGTCGATTTCTTTTGGTTTATCTTTATGTTTCTTTCTAATACCTAATAAAAACTACCTTGATATTTCTATATCTTGGTATGTTACGATAAGTATAGACTGGGGCATTGCCATTGCTTTCGTAGGTTGTGTTTGTGGGATGTCCTTATTATCATACTACGGCAATTTTTTATCTTATATGTGTTGGAATAACATCTTGCATATCAATATCCTTTGCATCTAAAGGTCATGCAAATGCCTTTATGCAATAGGATCATTCTACGTTAAGACTATTATCCATTCATATTTCTAACAAGCTTATGTTATGTCTAGTATGAATAAGTACAAACCATTTGTTTGCAAAGTCAACATCCTATGCATTGGATACATCATCACCTTGGTCTTATATACCCTGGTGCATAACATCCATATGCTATATCAAAATAAGGATTTCTCTTTATATTTTTCAAGCATAACTTGAAGAAAATCATTCCATCCATCTCACCCATTCATCCTAATAAATATTTATAGATTTCACAATTTGATCAATTCTTCTATTCTTCTATCATCCTACATCAATGCATTTATTCATCTCCCATCATTCTTCCATCTCTAATATGACTTTTTCACCTTCTTCTAAAACATCTCTATCTCTTAACAAATTCCTCTCCTTTTATTTTGAGAGCACATCTATGTTCTTTGAACCCACTTGCCCTCATCATTCATCTTATTTATTAACTTACCATTATCTTTCCTGGTCACCCTCGTTTTTAATGACTGGGGCATCACCATCTCTAATCCAATCGTTTTCTTCTAAACCAAAATTTTCTTCTATCAAACACAACACTATGTTTTAAACTTCTTTGAAATGATGTTACTTCGCAACACCATCTTAAAGAGGGGCAAAATCTAGACACCTAAAAATCACTTTCCTTCCTAGCTTAATTATCCATCTTCTATACTTTCATATTAATTGAATAATTCTAATTATTTAATTAAATTCATCCATCATTGTTATTCTTCCACATTAATTAAATAATTATTAATTATTTAATTAAGTTAATTTTCCTAGCATTATAATTATTTAATTAATCCCTTCTTCTTTTTTAAATATTAATTAGATAATTTATAATTATTTAATTAATCAAATCATAAATCTAATATTAATTAAATATTTATTTAATTAATTCAAATCACATGTTCTCGATTTCTTTCCAAAATTAAACTCATGTGTATCTAATTAATTAAATTAATTAGATAATTTCATCAATTATCTTCTCATCCTTTTCAAGATTTATTTCCTTTTAAAACATAAAATTGAATCCTGAATATCTTTTCAAATCTTATCTCATTTACTTGTTTTATTTTCTCTTTCGATCAAATAAAACAAAAAACCAAATCTTATCTTCAAAATCAAATCCTTATCCCTCTATCATAAAAAAATCTATAAATAAGGTCTCCGCCAAACCAAAAAGGATCCATCTTTCATGCAAACTTACTGTCGAATTGAACTCTCATCCACGCCATTGCAAAAAACCAAGGTTATGCTTGCACCTCTTGGGCAATCCACATACATACATACATTGGTGAAGAAAACTTGCTTGCAAAAGAAGGTATAATTGTGTGTTTGGTTTATTGTCTCTTATTAATTTTCGTATGCAATTTTATGCTTTACACCATGAATCGTTTTGTAAGTCATATCTCACAAGATTCTTAGAAGCATTGGTAGGATCATTACTTGGGATCAATTCATTTCATATAATTTTATGTGCATTATAAGTTTTCAAAACATCCCACACTTTGTAACATACAACTAAAATTTAAAAGAACTCATAAAAACTTATGATAGTATAGCAATTTACAGAGTTCTTCCCCAAACTAGGACTGCCAAGGTCGTTGTGTCATCCTCTCATATTTCAGCATTAAAAACACTGTCATTTGCATCAGCAAAGGCATTTGTTATGGTTATTTCAACGTCGTCGAAAAATATTGAGTCAAGGATTATATCCTTTGTGTATTTATACACTTCACTGCCAACACCAACACCAGTTGGATGTGTAGGTCTCAAGATCGATCCCTGTAGCAGATACTGCAACACCAATTGCACCTACTATAGCAAGCAGAAACGAGTAACATTTCCACAGGACAAATATTTGGATTTTCCAACCTTCATCTCTTCACAGGCTCACACAGGCCAAATAGCTCCTATTGACTCAACCACAGGGCACAAAATCCACTTCTCCCAACTATGGAAGAATGTGAGGTCCTTAGCTGCAGGCTTATCAGAGATTGGCATCAAGAAAGGTGATATAATTATATTCCTTTCGCCAAATTCAGTCTGCTTCCGGCCCTTGTCTACACAACTACGGGAGCGCAAGATGGGCATAAAATTATTCTTATTTACTTTTTTTATATCTTTCTTCTTCTATTATTATTAGTTCTTGCCTTTGGCAAGATTACTAATGCATCCTTTGGATGCAATTATTTCAATTTATTTAGCCAATAGGTATGCAGCAACAAAAAATTTAAGCAAAATATTATAGTCTTTAATTTTTTTAACTATTTTTATAATTTGATAAATGTCATTTATCTCCTTTGCTATTGGTTAACCCTGTGAATAGTAAGGGTGAAAAATAGAATTATCTTTAAATTTAATTATTATATTATTACGCCGATAGGCGTTTCACTTGCGAAGCAAGGTAAGCTCCGTATTGTGTCAGAAGGTAATCGATGGATGGAAAGTTATCTCAGGTACAAGGACGACCATTGGGAGAATCACACCCGTACACGTAGGATCAACAACACCGAGGAAAATTGTTTTTTTGTTTGAGGCAGTGAGCTCCTATACCGTGCTGGTTGGAAATCGACGAACAAAAATGCGTGGTAGGTGTCGAATGACCATAGAAATGATCTCAGCTGCAAACATTAAATCATGGCAACAGTGTAACTATGGCAGTGAAGCGTAATAGGCAAGTTATCTCAGCTTAGGATGTTAAACTTTCATTGCTTCGGTTGCAGGGTCCATATTGGCAGGCATGGATGCAATGACCTCAAAGAAAGACCTCCTGTAGGTCTGCCCACAACATTAGTTCAATGGTATTCAACCGCATCCACCTCACCTATTCCATCCACATGCTCACCAGGGCGCAGTACAAAACTTCCTCCGAGATTCACACATTTGAGTCCTTCAACCTCACAGGACAAGTAGCGGCAATATGGCTTCACATTTTAGGTCTGCTCGGGCTGACTCGTGTTCAAACCTACAAGCCCATGCTATGATGGTCATGCTGGACAACCACGTGAGCACTGCAGTTATGCTTCTCCGCCACAGATGATAATGGCTTCTTTGACAAGTATTTATTTCCATCCCAGTAAGTATTTTGTCAACCCTACTTCATCTTGTGAAGATAAAGTTTCGAGTTGTATTGACAACCGAATTTTATTAAGGCTGAGAGCTTTAAAAATACATAACTGTAATTTTCCTGTTTATAGTTTTAACTTTTAAAAATGGGGATAGCGTTGGTGTGGTCAGAGAGTAGGAGGGTGAAGAATGCGAAACCTTGTAGTGGGGATGTGCTCAGCCTGCGGCGGTGTCGCCTGCGTTGTGGAAGTGCACGCTCAGCGGAGGTTATTTCTCCTCATTCCGCTCTATTCTCGTATATGGCGTGCTATTGTTTGCCCTTCCTGCGGGGCGCTGCTCAAATCCTAAAAGTATACATGATCTCATTTTCCCTCTTTTCTCATCAACATTCAACGCTTAATCCTTTTTAGGGTTTTCTCATACATTCAAACTCTGTTAACAAAAATATGTCTTCATTTATTGTTATTTTAAGAGGTTGCCATATTATTTTCTGAGAATGTTATGCAAATCTGCCTTTCGTTCCTATGAAGCCGAAAGAGTCCCCGATCTGATGATACGTATGATAAAGGCAGCTTTCAACTGTGCATTCTCTATTTTCTTGTATAGATAAATTTAGAAGCGTTATACAGTTACAAATTTTAGAAACGGTTAAAATGGCCGTCAATTTTAAAAGGTGGATATTGCTATCCGTGTCTACGGACCGCAAAGGAAATATATCTCGTGTTTGATATTTTCCTTCGAGTGTAAGAAATGTGAAGGAAGAGCATTAATGTTCATGTTGTGGTGCATTAATAAAAATATATATATATGCCATCATGAGTACTGAATCCTTATCCACTCTTTGTTCTATTGATTTTTTGCAAAAGCATCATTAATATAAGAAAAGATCGAACAAAAGATCCCAACCTCTGTGTTTCTTTACCTCATAGCTAATTTTGAGGTGATTTGATTTGTAGCTAGGAAGAGCAATAGGTCTAATTTGCTTAAATTAGTTGTCATATGGAAGCCTGTTGTGTTGTTTTATTCTGTGTGTTCTTTAACTGGGTTTGCCTTGATTGTTGCAACCATAGTTACCAGGAAACTCCATGTACAAACAAGGATTGGGCCTACAACTACATTTATATAATATATCTGCAACCTTATTCATTTACTCACCTACCCTAATTTTAATGGCATTTCTATCCCTTTGGCAGTGCCCATACCTCCATGTCTCCAGGTAACTATAGCTGCAACTGGTGTAATATCTGAATGTCTTCCACCTTTTTAGAATCTGTTGGGGCTATTCTATTTTGTGTCAGCATTATGAGTTCTTAAATCAATTCACATGCATGGCTATCAATTTTATCCATTATCAGAAGGTATTGTAGTGAGATTTCTGTATTGCTGCCCTTTGAGAATGTTGAGAGGTATCCCTATGTTCCAGTCTAAAGATATTATTTTCTTGAATGGTACAAGACTGGATTATGCTTTCTAATTACAAAGTGCATACAGTACTTGCATTCAGTTATTAACAGCAGAAGCAAACTGAACTTTTACCAGTTTCATGGCTTGTTTGTGCTTTTCAGAATTGATGCAGGAGCAGGCTTCTTGGATTAGTACTAAGACCAAACCTCTTTATTTCAACAATACATGAATTATTTTTGAAAAAAATATTGTCGCAATCCTGATCATTCATAGTACATTGAAGTTTGACACCTTTGTTCTCCTTCCTCTGTAAAAGAGACTGGCTCAACTCAGCAATCTTCAGTGTGCTGATGAATGGTCTTGGTTGATGATGATGATCTAGAAAAGTTTTGTGCATGTGAGGATGAACTGAGGAAGCATAGTAATTCTTGAAAAAATGAGCCATGTTTCATGATCTCTGCAAGTCATGTATCTTGATGAAGCACTTTACTTCCTTAATTGACTGCCATTTTTAATTCACATACCATCTATTGTCTTCTGTAGTATTTGGTTACATACTTGTCTTCATTACTAATGGACAAGCTGCAATATGATGGTGTAGACTATAATATGATCCTACATGTCATTCTCTTTGTTTGAGAGTTTTGTTTTTAGGAACAGCTTAACCATATTGTCCTTGAGAAGTGAGGCAAGCATGTGCAAGAGCAGTAAAGCTAATGTTCTAAACAATATTTTAGGGGTTTTTATGAGAAATGGTCATTTGCAAACTGGAGAACATTAGCCAGTTATACTGATTTTACACTTGTCCTGAGATGAAAACTGAGTAGATGTTTTATAGGTTATCTACTGGGTGCATCTTTTAAGGAGAAATAATTAGCTAGCTAGCTTACTGCCTGTAAAAAGTTTCTGTAGGATCCTGAGTTTTCTTCTTTAACAGACATGCACAAGCTATGGAAAATATGTTTGACGTATGTATTTACAAGGAAACATTTTTATGTTGCATCATAAATTATGACTAGATTAATGTGTTTTAGAAATGATTTTATTGGGAATGCACTATTTTCTTAATTGTTGTTGCATAAGCCACTTTCTGTCCGATTAAAAATTTCTTTAGTCTGCATAGTCCTTATCCCCTGCCACCCCCACAAAGATCTTTCTTAAAGCCCTGAAGTAATGCATGCATACATCCTTGGATGAATTCCATTAAACAGATTATATTTCATCTTTTATTATTAATTGATTTCCATGCCTTTCTCCCATTACAGAGTCCCAAAATTCTTATCCATGCTGTGCATTTGCAAATTGTGTTACTTGTTCTCCATTAAATTTCACTGTCGATGTAAAACCTTTTAGACTTGATGTGTATTGAATGATATTGCCTTTCAAATTTCTAGAGCCCAAGGGAAGGTAGTCACCACTTTATTGCAATTGGTTGTATGCTACATTTTGACCGACCTTATACTCTAGGCCCTTGTTTTGTGCACTTTGTATAGTGTTAGATTCAAAAACAAAATAAATGTTTGGATTGTTTGGCTTAGGAAATAACAGACTTTCTACCTTGTGCTGGTATGGCTGGTGTGGATGAGGTACAGCAGCAATATCAATGCAAAATCCCTCCTCAAACTGATCCAAAAATGACTGTTTATACCTGCAGTGCTGATGACAATCCCTACACCAAGCAGGAAGAGAGAAATCCACTTTAAACTCCAACAAACTGCCCCAAAACAGATTGGTACGACCTATATGGGGTCCAAACCCTCAACATAATTTCACTAAAAACAGTGCTAACACCTGCAATAATCTCTCAGCCATGTCTCCAATATTATCGTGCAATTGCATATTTCTTTAAACACATACAATGAATACCAAAACCTATCGGCGTGCCCATTGCACTTCAAGTGCGATTGCTAGTTATTATTCAATATTTAATGGATATAAGAGTACCAAGTACTCTGCAATGACAGCTAGCTTGCATTGCTCGAGGTGTTGCGGAAAGCATGTCAGCTTATTGCTACACAGGCGACTTATTTTTCTTTCAATGCTTTTATCCCAACTGTTAATAATGGAGTTTGTTGGGTGCAACGTCTCTGCCATGGGACAAATGATCTTGATTTGCCATCGATGTGGGTGGGGAGTGAAGAATGACGGACAAATCGAATGCTCATTCATTCTATGCAACTTTCTTTGTTTACGAATAAAAGGTTACAGAATATACAGCTCTTCATAATCTATTACCTCTTAGTGGCGCCTGGAGTCCTAAAGCTTATTTCTATTTTTGATCTTCCCTTTGAAGTCCTCAGTCAAGCTTATTTCAATTGGTGATCTCTGTATCTCAAACTAACCTGCTGCTTCAACAATTTAAACATTCTTTTTTGAATGATTCGTGATACTTAAATAAATGTTTGTGAGATTTAAATTTAGGGTTTGGAATCAAGTGCACTTCAGCTTACAATTTGAATATAGGGCTTTACAACAATGAAAACCTGGTTAAGCTTGCACCGGCTGACAATTTATACTTAGGGTTTTATATAAACTTACACACAGAAGTATTTAACTACAATGAAAACCTGGTTAAGCTTATACCAGCTGACAATTTGTACTTAGGGTTTTAGACTAATGAAAGCTTGGCTAGCTTATTTGAGCTGACAATATCTTAAATTTAGTGATATCTTGCTTGTCTTAAGCTATACTTATGGACTGCTCATCTACCCCTAAAATTTATTTACCCTTTTTAAGATCATTTCAAAACAACAAAATTCTCTTTATTATTGGTTTGTAGGACTCTATAATTCTCCAACTCTAAATTTCCTTTCCAACAATCAGCATATCTAGGAGAGATTTGAACTTGTCACTTTGCAATCAAAACTCTGTTAATTTGGATAAAGATTTGTAAATTTTGCTAGACCCTCTTTTCCGTCATTTGACATTTTGGGGGTTTTGTTTCGCAGCTCTATTCAAATCTCTGTTATACGAAGCATGCAGAAGAACAGTAAACCTTGGACGTGGAGCCATCGATTTACTGTGGACAGAAATCCCATTGGTTTGTTCTGCAGGATGGTGTTCTGTCCTATTACAAAATACATGGCTGGGATAAGATTGTCGTCAGTCAAGAGATGGAGAAAGGCGTTCACGTTATTGGAGAGGAATCTTTAAAGATCATGAAGAAGCCCAAACATGCTCATGCTTGTTCAAAGTAGAGAGCCGTTTGGAGAGGTTCATCTCAAGGTAAATCTTAAGCCATAAGCTTTTTGCTTTGAAATGCGTAAAGATTTGTGAAAGTAATAACCGCAGCTAAATTTAAGAGTTTTCTTTTCTTTTTTGGGGAACTTGCTGGATTGGAAAATGCAGAGTGAAATAAGGGATATGAAATATTCGGTCAAAAGAATACAAACTACTTGCTAAAAACTCCCGGAACAGAAGAAAACTTAGTTGAACTCAATAAATTGTGAGTTTCAAAGTGACTCGAACTCAGTAAATTGTGAATGTCAGATACATAGTTTTATGAGTGGACCCCAAATAATTTAATTTCATTTCTAGCTCATTGCAGTTGTCTTTTTCTATTAATAGTTTCCAGTATTCCCCAAATAATTTAGTTAAATGAGCATTGGGGATAAATGATGAAGTCGTTACTATATCATCTGAAGGAGGATGCAAATGGGAAAAGTGCTAGTTCACGCCAAGGAGCAATTTAAAATGCTCAAGATAGAGACATCAAACAGCCCGTCAATGGCCTCAAACATAGGTTAGTCCTAGACTATTATTACATTATTTGGAGCGCGGATCTAGTCCTACGCTATTCGGTGTTTCCTTTTTTTCATTTTTTTCTTTTTTTTTTGTAATTTTAGAGTAAATTTGCCTCCTTACCATTGTGAAAGATAAATTCCAGAAGTTTGGCTGAAACTATGAAGTCATTCTGCAGTTTTGTCATATACTCATTAGTCAAGTAGAGTTAGGATTGTAAACAGTGGGCTGCAGTCAGTAATTTATTTTAAAATCATGATGGTCAATTTTCTGACTCTTTAAAATAAGATGAGTCTCAACTCAAGGATATATACAGATGTGAAGAGATATTCTAGAAACAAAAACTTAGAATCAAATTTCTTAAGGAAGGGGATCATAATACTAAGTTTCTTTATATCTCTTGCAATATGAGATATAAACAAAAATGCCAGTTTATTTAGTGTAGTAGACTGTGGTTTCCTTTCCCTACCATTTCTTTTTCTAAAATAGGTTTTTAAGAAGTCAATTCAAACATTTTCAATTGCACCAAGAATTCTACCGCACAAATTCTCCTACATGTTTTTAACAAGAATGTATTTTTGTTCCTGCATCAGGGTTGGACTACTAGAGAAATCTTCATTTTTTGAAATAATGATGCTATGGGATACATGTTATCTATGGACTGTTCTCTCTTACAACATGATCATCAGTCACTCATTGTTTATCAATTAGGTTCATCACATTGTCATGTTTAACTTTCTAGTGCCTTCCACATAGTTATGTTTTTTTAATCTAGGGTAAAATAATAGAAAGTCTTTTTCCTGTTATTACATGATTATACAACTATCTATATCTTGGAATAAATATCTACTGGCAAAATATAATTTGAAATAGAAGAGCATTTCGTATTCAAATTTTGAAATGAAATGAAAAAAAGAATAAAGGTGGCAGTTGTATATATATGATGACACATCTTTAAAAACTATTCATTTCTCTCTCTGATATTTGTGAAATCCAATTCTATGTATGCAAGTGTGTAAACACTATAAAGCATTGATTCTATTTAAGTGACAGCTATTCAGTGGTGGAGAAGAATCCATTGAGGTGTCAAGTAAGGTTGTTCTAAACTGTGGAAGAGAATGAAAGAGCAGAAATATTTAATGAAAAAATCAACTGCAGACATTATGGCCACGGAACAAGAAGAAACCAGCTTTTCTACCCACAAGTCTGCACACAAAATTGACAATGGTATATATTTTTTTCCATTTCATTTCTACTCACATTTCACTAAGTTGTCTTGCCTTTTATAGACTGTTAAATGCGTGGATAGCTAATATCATATATATGGTTTATGTCATGTGTTTTCTAGATAGAAATTTTCAATTTTTTTTGTTGTTGTGATGGTTTTTCAGATTCATGGCAAAAAGTGGAGCTCATGTTAGTTACAAGTTTCAACTGTGTGTACATTTTGGGATATTCAAACCTCATTCTAGTGCCTCTAGGATTGGTCTAGGGAATTATTGGCATGGTTGTTTTAGATGCTTTCTCACTCTATGCCAATTTGCTAGCTTGCAGATCTGTATATTATAGATGGCCAATGCTTTATCAGATACAAAGATTTGGTTGGTCATGTATTTGGTGAGTACTTAAACACTCACCCTTGTAATATAGATTATATACAGAGCTATGTGACTTGTTTCCTCTGCAATTGATTGAAAAAATTGAGATAAATTTTATAAATCGTTTGTTTAAGCACAGTCTAATGGGACTTGGTAAATTTATGATTCCAATGTAGTAGAGTATCATGTGAATTATCTATCTTAAATAATCTAAACATTTTTTCCAATAATAATAGATGCTATTTTAATTTCATAAGATGGACTTTATATTTAACCAGCTTCCTTCAATGATTTGGAACACTTACAACTGTATGCTATTTTCTGCAAAACTGACTGTGGTGGGATTGTATATTATTTACCATGCATGGAAGAAAATGTACTATATAACCTGGGCTATATAGTTTGCACATTTCATACTCTACAATATGGGGTTCCTACTACTTTCTGGGAGAGCTCTTAAGGTACTCCATTTTGGCAGAATGATACATCACGTCATGGTAACTTGAAGTGGATCGAAGGCTTGTTCAATAAATCCTACAGATTGCTAAATTTTACTATGATTTACTATGATCTTTTTCGCCTTGTCCATGGTTCCACATTTTGCATACATGTCTACCAGGGTAGTTGCAACCACAACATATGACAAAATTCCTCTATCCTTCATGCTTTGATGGATGTCCATACCATGTTCCAAAGCTCCCCTTTTGGCATAGGCAGGGAGGATGTTGGCAAAGGTTGTTGAGTCTGGCTTTACACCTGCCAATTGCATTTGCTTGAAAGTTTCTAAAGTCTTCTCTAAAAGTTCAATTTGTGCATATCCTGCAATCATTGCACTCCATGAGATCACATTTCTTTGAGGAATTTTGTCAAACAGTTCGCATGCTTTGTCTAGGCTCTCACATTTTGCATACATGTCTACCAGGGTAGTTGCTATTACAACATCTGACAAAGTTTCTCTATCCTTTATGCCTTGATAGATTTGTATACCCTGTTGCAAAGCTCCCATTTTGGCATAGGCTAGGGGGATGATGACAAAGGTTGTAGAATTTGGTTTTAGACCTGCCAATTGCATTCGATTCAAAGTTTTGAAAGCCCTTTCAACAAATCCATTTTGTGAATATCCTGCAATCATTGTGTTCCATGAGATAACATCTCTTTGTGGCATTCTGTCAAACAGTTCACAAGTTTTTTCTATGCCTCCACGTGTTTGAGATCTGAGCCTTATTTTCCTATCATGCTATAAGAACCAATGATAACTATTCTTTTGGAACAGCAAGCTGATCATTATTCCTCTGAAACATAAATAGGGTTTTTGGTATTTACGCTAACAAATTTGCAATAAATATGAGAACTTTGTGAGCTTTATATATTGGATGTCTGTTAAATAAATTGATACTGCGATGCAACGATTAACTAAGAAAAAACCTTTAAGTTTACTTTCATGTATGGACAGAAACCTAAGCATCCACAAAAAAGAGTTCAGTTATAAAGTTGACATCTTCTTTACTTTGTTGATCTCTGCCCTTTGTGTGTCTTCTATTGATTATGCTTTTTGTACCTTGACTTTTGTGCTCTGGTTGTCGTTCATTATTTAATTTTATTTTAGCTTTTGTCCATTTGTCCTCATCAAAAATATGTTCCATCAATTCTTTTTGTTGACGTGTTAGTAAAGGAATATGTAACAGATGTGAAGACCAGACCTTATTGCTGGACGCTCCAGTATCACAACCAAATCCCAAATAAATTGTTTCCCAGATATTTGTTCTAAATAACATATCTTGCAATTTATCTTTTCTACAACATATTGTATTACTGACGGTGATAAAAATTTGAGGTAACAGGATTCTTTTTGGACTTGACTTTGATTTTTGTTGCTATTCAAATGAGTCTTTATATCTGTATTTTGATTAGTTAATACTTTAAAAGTTCAAAGATTAGCAAGGATATTGGCATACTGAATGAAAGTTGAGGTTCTTTTTCTGTTGCTAAACAAGTGCCTTGAGTTTTGCTTATTTTCACCATTTCCACCTACAATTTACGGTACAGATATAAAGACTCATTTGAACAGCAACAAAAATCATGGTCAAGTCCACAAAGAATCCTGTTACTTCAAAGATTAACAAGGATATTGGCATACCAATTTACCGAATGAAAAGTGAGGTTCTTTTTCTGTTGCAGAATAAGTGCCTTGAGTTTTACTTATTTTCACAATTTCCACCTGTAATTTGCTTGGTAAAATTGACAACATAGATTATGTTTGCAGTTTACTGTTTACCATCACATGCATATAATTGTCATATTGGTGTACACTGTATGAATGAACCTCTTGCTTTGTCCTTTCTAGCAACTTTATTTGATGTGTATGCTCATTGATCAAACTATTACTGTTAAAATTTTAAGGTTTTTACTTTCAGTTGTTCCCTGTATTTGATGATTTTTGTCAGGCTTATTCAACTGGCTTATTAAGATGCATTAATTTCAAATGCTTGATTTAAATTTGAAGTCTTCATATAAGATAGTGAATACTTTCTATTATACTCAGAAATGTTCTTATGAAAGCTAGTTGATATACAGATGGTTTTGTGACAACTAGTTGATCCCACACCATTGATCATATTAAATACACAATATGGGTTCATCATGTCCCAGCATGCACTAATGGGGGTAGCCTTTATGTTCCAATTATCTCTGCATTTTTAAGCACATTGTTCCCAGATGAGCTGTAGATACATATTGATATAACTTTTGGCAAATGCACAAGCCTTCTCTAAATAAATGCAACAAGGGTTTGAAAAATATTGCTCTGGAAATATTGGAAATTGAGAGAAAAAAGGGAAACTTTAGAAAAAGAAAACAATAGAATAAATATGAAACTGTCAATTTTATATGCATTTTGACCTCTGTGATATTGTCCCAAAAACAATTGTAGTATCACAAAATTGCCAGTTTCTTTTGGCCATTATTTTGAAGTTTCAAAAATTACTCTTCTGGGTTTAAAAATAGTGTTGGAAAATAAAACTGGGAAATTAATCACTGAATTTGGCAATGTTGGTGTTTCTTTGGTTTTAAATTTTAAAGCCAAAACCCTTTGTATATAATATGAATATTGCTGTTACATGGATGCACATTGATGGATCATTTCAATCATGCAGTGGCAAGTAGCTCATGTTTACTTGATTAGTCTAATCAATTAAAGTCTTCTTTATTTGAGACTTGCTTGGTTGCTGTTCTATTTAATGTCAGTTGCATAGGTATATTAATATATTATGTATAAGAAGATTTGCTTGTACACTTAAAAGAAATCCATTTATTACTTTTACTGGAGCGAGCTCATTCATGTCCGTCCTTATCTTATAATAATTACTAGTTCTGCTATCTCCACCACATTGTTCTACAGGGAATTTGGTATGATAGACTTAGTAGTAAGTCTTTCAGCTATTTTTTATTGTTTGTATGAGGTCTATGCTTTAGTCGCTAAGCATGTTGCATGTTATCTAATTGTTCCATTCACTTCTTGGTAGGTCATCAAAACAGAAAGTGTGGAGATAATAGGTATATTCAACTTCCCACCAACTACCACCAGTGCCTCGTTTTCTTTGTGTAAATACTATGTGAGCCTGCTTAAAGCCTTCGAACAGGTTTATTTCTTTCAGGCACAGGGTCAGTTTGCTGCCAGTATGTATAACCCGTATCTCTTTTTTTTTTTAAATTACTTTTGAAGAATTAAATATGTGATTATGTATAACTTGGATGTTGTGTTGAATCTGGAGCTTCTTTGCCTGCTTTAAGCCATCCTGTTCATCAATTAACAGATAATGGGAGTACTTGTGTCGATTCAAATGAATTGCAGCCTGATGTCAAAAGATGAAAGACAAAAAGTTTTGACACACCAGCTGTTGGAGGTTTTAATTAATTGTTTGAGCTATCATTTGTACATGAATATTCAATTATATTAGTTTTTTCTTTTGCTTGTATATAGAAACCACTTATATATTGTATTTATTCCTTTATTTCCAATTGACCCCACATCATCAGTGGATCAACCTGTCACAGGATTTATAGATGGAAAGTTCGAGCATGGGTATTTTGTCATAGTTAAGATGGGTGCAGATATTTTGAGGGGGGTGTTGTATCATGTGCCATCTGGATGTTCAGGTGCACAGCATGCAGACATCTCTTATTTTCAAAGTAACAATACCTTTGATGCTACAACTTCAGCAATAAATGCTCGCTGGAAGAAGCAAAAGGAACGCATTAGGAGGGATCCCGATCACCCTAAGCCTAACAGGAGTGGCTACAACTTCTTCTTTGCTGAGCAACATGCAAGATTGAAAGCATTGCATCCAGATAAGGATAGAGAGATTAGCAAAATGATTGGGGAGCTATGGAATAAATTGAACAAGGAAGAAAGAGTGGTAAGATGAGAATGTTCTAATTTTTCTCAGGGCCTTGATACGAGTTACAATTAGACAATAAAATCTCTACATTGTAATTAGTTACATGTGGTAGGCCCATTAGATATAATAAAAGGTTTTTTGTCTTCTCATTGCAAGTTTATCAAGATTTTGGATTGAAGGATAAGGAAAGGTACAAAAGGGAGATGCAAGAATACAAAGGAAGGCTCAAGGGCTCTCATACAAGTGAAGTTTCAAGTCAACAAGTGAGTGAAATTTGGAATTCTGGTGATCACAGGCCCAAGTACCATTCACCTGTAGGAGCAGAACCAGAATTGACTCAATAATGGCCTTGGTTTTGACTTAATCTAGCACAGCAAATGCTAATATTACACCAGAGAAAAGATATTCGAATCTGGGAAATGATTGTAAAAAGCCTTTTGAAGAACAGTGAGCTTGTGGTTAGTGAAAAATTTCAATTGTTTCAATATCATCACATTTATCATGTGGTTGAAGCATTTTGTTTTGAGAAGGGATCGCGGAAACTGTGACATATGTCCCATCTCAGCTGATATGCACCATGGCCGTTTGTTTTTGTTTTGGATTTGGTGTATAGTTTATTGAATCATACCCAACTTGGTGGGAGCTAACCTAAATGCCTCTGTTATCTTATTTACATTGGGCCCCATTGAGAGGAAGAGATTCACAATTCTACATGTTAGCTGGACTTATATTCTAAATGGTTAAGGTGAATTTCAGTTGGCAATTTTCAAGATTACCACTGCTCTAGCAATTTTTTAAGAAATTGGGTATGTAACTTTTAATTCATTGTTTCTTTTGTTTTCGTGAACTATTTAACTTTGACGCGAGGTTCAACGGCGGGGTTCAATGGCACGAAACATAGATATCAAAAATTACAACTCGTTTGAACGAACCAATGAACCGGTTCAACTGTCGGCAGAACTTAGTTAGCCGGCGAAACTGTGAACTGTTGAAGCGATTGAACCAATGAACCGGTTCAGTGAAGTGGTTCAACTGACCGATTCAATGAAGCGGTTCAACTGTCGGCAGAACTTAGTGAGCCGGCGAAATTGTGAACTGTTGAAGCGATTGAACCAATGAACCGGTTCAGTGAAGCGGTTCAACTGTCGGCAGAACTTAGTGAGTCGGCGAAACTGTGAACTGTTGAACCGATTGAACCAATGAACCGGTTCAATGAATCGGTTCAACTGTCGGTACAACTTACTCAGCCGGCGAAACTATGAACTGTTGAACCGATTGAACCAATGAACAGGTTCAATGAAGCGGTTCAATGAACCGGTTCAACTGTCGGCAGAATTTACTGCGCTGGCGAAACTGTGAACTGTTGAAGCGATTGAACCAATGAACCGATTCAGTGAAGCTGTTCAACTGACCGGTTCAATGAAGCGGTTCACCTGTTGGTAGAACTTAGTGAGCCGGCGAAAGTGTGAACTGTTGCACCGATTGAACCAATGAACCGGTTCAATGAAGCGGTTCACCTGTCGGCAGAACTTAGTGAGCCGGCAAAACTGTGAACTGTTGAACCGATTGAACCAATGAACCGGTTCAATGAAGCGGTTCAACTGACCGGTTCAATGAAGCGGTTCAACTGTCGGCAGAACTTAGTGAGCCGGCGAAAGTGTGAACTGTTGAACCGATTGAACCAATGAATCGGTTCAGTGAAGCGGTTCACCTGTCGGCAGAACTTAGTGAGCCGGCAAAACTGTGAACTGTTGAACCGATTGAACCAATGAACCGGTTCACTGAAGCGGTTCAACTGACCGGTTCAATGAAGCGGTTCAACTGTCGGCAGAACTTAGTGAGCCGGCGAAACTGTGAACCGTTGAACCGATTGAACCAATGAACTGGTTCAATGAACCGGTTCAACTGTCGATACAACTTACTCAGCCGGCGAAACTGTGCAATGTTGAACCGATAGAACCAATGAACCGGTTCAGTGAAGCGGTTCAACTGACCGGTTCAATGAAGCGGTTCAACTGTCGGCAGAACTTAGTGAGCCGGCATTTATAAAGATGACCTCAATAAAAAAACATGTAATTAGAAACATAATTCTAGGGTTACTAATGCATCCATGTGATGCAATTGATTCAATTCAATTGACCAATGAGCATTAAGTATTAAATTTATTTGACAAAATTCTTAAAGTTGAAACTTATTTTTTTATTTAATGATTTAATAAATACAATTTATCTCTTCTACTATTGGTCAATTCAATGAACAGTAGTGGTGAAAAATGGATTTTTTTTTTAAAAATTACATTATTTAATACATATATAATATGTGCTTGTAATATTCAATACATATAATATAAATAATAAATAAGTACCATGTTGGCACTATTTGTACTCACTATTAATGGAAACAAGGCTTTTAGGGTACAGGGAGACTGCAAACCAGCTCGGATTACCAGTTAGTGGTTGAAACATTAAAGAACTGCATAAATTGGCTCAAATTTCCTGTTATACGCCAAATTTCAGTATCAAGCTTCTTCAAGGTTGTGCAGGATTATGAAAGTTAGTGGAAGCATTGTTCAACAATACTGAAGTGCGAGACATGAAAATATCCAAATATGCTATTGCTCCTCTGTCACAGTATCTTCTTGATCCACAGACCCAAGCCTAGCCTGCCAGGTTATAGGCCACACTTGCTTTAGGTGATATTTTCCAGAGTGATGGTCTTGCCAAAATCAATGATGCGGTCTTAGCATGTCGTGCATTAGTTAGTCTACTTGAGGATCAGCCAAATGAAGAAATGACAATGGTGGCAATATGTGCATTTCAGAATTTAGTTATTCACAGTAGGACAAATAGGCGTGCTGTTGCAGAAGTAGGGGGTATTCTGGTTGTGCAAGAGCTTCTTAGCTCAAACAATTCTGAGATAGCTGGACAAGCAGCATTGCTCATCAAGTTTCTGTTTTCCAATCATACCCTTAAAGAATATGTGTCCAGTGAGCTTGTAAGGGCTTTGACAGGTAATTTATGTGCATTAAATGCAAGAATGTTAGAAGATTCCATTACTAGGTATTATGTGTTTCTTTATCTTAACCTTTTCTTGATTCTAAGATTTTAATGTTACTGGTTATTGGTATCATGCAGTGATGATTTCCTTTATTTTCTGAGCTGTTAATTTTCATGGCTCGCATTGATGTCACAGCATTTAAACGTGATTGTATGATTTTTTTGCAAAGTTCTCTGTTTTTCTTTTTCATCTGACAACTTATCACAATGATATATTGTGTTTCTTCTACTTTGAGGTTGCCTGCCGTTTGTTAAATCTTTTCTTTCTTGGGTTCACTTTTCTATGCTGGTATTAATAGCACCGTGTTTTAATTTTCCTTGGTAGGACTATAATATATGCACCAATGCAAGAGTCTTATCATTCTGTGCAATCTTCTGCTTTATGAATTTTTTGTGTAGTAATGGGTTTGATATAAAATCCTTAATAAAAAATAAATAAATCAGTTATACGAGACATCTATTGAATTTTTACTTTACCGGTTCAACTGTCGGTACAACTTACTCAGCCGGCAAAACTGTGCAATGTTGAACCGATTGAACCAATGAACCGGTTCAACTCACTGGTTCAATGAAGCGGTTCAAGTGACCGGTTCAATGAAGCGGTTCAACTGTTGGCAGAACTTAGTGAGCCGGCGTTTATAAAGATGACCTCAATAAAAAAACATGTAATTAGAAACATAATTCCGATACGTGGCTTACATTTTTGAGCGCTAAAACCTTGTGATGAAGTTCAGAAATCGTGTTATCAATGTTTCTGTGAATTGGGTCAACCCTCAATTGAATCTCCTGTCCCTGGACATTATTCGATCGTCTGCTTAGCCCTTGTCTGAAATACCCATGACATAAATTTCTGTATCACAAAATTCTGTAACATAATATTCATAGTTTTTTGAACCATGGACTATGAACAAGAGATTGCACAAACGTTTTGGTGCTAAATTACATATACGTTATCTTTGAAATAGGTCTTGACCTATTTGTAAATTCAAGATACATAGAATGTTGTGTTCACCCAATTGGGGCTTGCCTTAAATCGTACAGCACAACTGAGATTCTCAAAATGCTAAGGTCGATAGGCCATTCAGCATTTTGTGACTAGGTCGGTGTCCAGAAGGGATTCGACCTAGCTACCAAAATCAACAAGACGCACACACATATATATGCTGCTTTGATGTTCCTTGTGCCGGTGGAACCGTTGAATGTGTTGAACCGTGGAACCTGTTGAACCCTTGTACCTGTTGAACCGTGGAACCTGTTGGACTGTTGAACCTGCTGAACGGTTGAACCATTGAACGGTTAAACCTTTGAACCTATCGAATTGTCGAAATGTTTAGACACCTAAGATAGATAATTCGCTTAATACTCAACTGCATTGGAATCATAAATTTACCAAGGACCATTAGGCCCAGCCTAAACAAACGATTTACAAATAATTTTGGTAGCCATTAGAATAATTAAAATATCTCTGTATCTGAAAAAGCATTGGCCATCTATAATATATAGATGCAATAGAGTGAATTATGTGCACATACAGGAAGAGAAGCTTCCAAATTAAAAGTTAGAAATATATTTTATATTACAGAACAAGTGATTGGAATTTGTTCAATTGGCAACTTGACCCATAATGATTGTTCCTTCTTCAAATTAGAACAGAATTACATGATAGTATCTGAGCAGATAGTATTGCTTGGCCCCAAAGTTTTTATCGTATCAACACTTTTTGACAGTAAACAGATCATATTATATAGAACAAATTCCTACAAACTTTTACTACCCAATTATTGAATACACATAGTTAAATAGGGCACTATTCTTGTAATGCCCATTGCCCTATGCAATCTACGATTTTGTTAAGCCGTTGGGCATCGAAAACTGTATGATCATTATTATATTGAATGAACTATTACACATGAGGAAGATAAATCTTATTGAATGCAGTGAAATGTGTTTATTGTCCTTTTGGGTTGGATGTTCATTGTTTGGTCATCTTATGCGTTTTAGCATAATACTTACACAGAGCTAATGTTGTTCTTTTGGGTTGGATGTTAATTCTTTGGATGTTTATTTACAGTTGTTTGATCTCCATACTGATTTTGCATTTTGGTGAAGTCAATTTACAACAAAACAAAACAAAAATTTATTTACTAGCAAATTAACAATAACTATATTGTAATAGAAAATACCATTATTTAATTCTAAAATGTTGATAGTGCTTCATGTTGCTAAATTTTTCTCTCAACCATAGCATTTTGTTTATGCTTGTTTATGTCGGTGTGTAAAGAGGGTTTACCTATCTAGTTTATATTTACCTAGTAATCCTTTTCACATCTCATTTAAGCTCATTTAGAGGCCTTTAAAATTTTTGTCTCACCTCATAGGGACTTTATGCATGTCCTCGCACTTATTCCAAGAGTTCCCACATGTGTCATCCATTTGCAAGGTTAGTTAGTTGTCTACTCCTACATTCCTTTTTCCTTCTTGTCCTACATATACTAGGAGCTCATTGTAATATTTCATTCACTTTGTATGATAGTTTTTGGCATTGTTGTGTGTATATTCATTTGTGGAAGTTCTTGGTTTTTGCATTCATCTTATTGCTACTCCAACATCTCCAACATGGTGTTAAAGCCATGAATTGCAAATTCCTTCCTATTTTTATTGGATCCTACACAAAGCACTGTCAAAAGTGTGTCATGGAGCGAAACCAAAAAGAGATGCATTGCGTCAGGTACCTATCATTGCAATGTTTCTAACAGGTTATTTGTATTTGATTTGCATTAGACATTTGCTCTAACATAGAAAATACAGTTAAAGCTAATACCATGGGGCAAACATGTACTAAGAGGACTTGAAAATATTGTTCCTCACTGGTTATTCCAGATTGCAGCACATTAAACCAAGACACTCTAAACTTATTTGTTATGTTTGGGTTGCATTTAACTTATTGCATATGCTCACACCGTCCAAAATGGCACTATGTTTTACAATTTCAGAGACTTCATACATGCTAAGAACATACTATTAAGGAGGGATTCAAGCAACAACAGCTGCTAGATAGTGTTCCAAGATACTACAAGCACTATGTTCTCCCTTTTTTTTACCTTCACTCAATTCATATTCCCTAATGATAAATTACAAGAACATTGATAACATAGAGGCAAGAACCTGACGCAATGCGTCTCTTGTTTTGAGGAAGGCATTGAAGTGTTAAACTATTCCCACGTGTTGTTCTATCCCAATGTAGTTTTTATTGTAGGTTGAAGTTTTTTTGATATAGGGCATGGCGTAGCAAGCAATGGTAAGAAAACGTGTATAAAGACACTCTAGTTGATATAAGCCCAAAATATAAGGAAAAGGGTTGTAATTCTCTTATATTTCTTGTTGAAAGAAGATAAATAGCAAACGGTTATTATTAGCCGATAGGCTTTTATATGTGAGCATTATAGTGCTCGGAATTGTCCTAGTGTCGGTTGTTCCTATTGGGGTATTCCTTGAACCTCCTATGTGTGCAAGTGCTAGTAAATCAGTCTTATATCATAATATATATGGATGATGAAGTGCCAAATATATCTCAAGTGTGTATTACCCATTAAAAAGAAGGGAGTAGAATGGTCGTGAATAGATTTTGGAAAAGCTCCATAGAATCGTGGTGAATAAATGCTAGCTTTGAACGATATAGTGGTGAATAGATATGTCTCTACATATTATCTTGAGAACTATAGTTTAATGCCAAGCTCCATCTAAGTAGAGTTCATTCATATATAGATAATAAAACCACATATTCAATAGCTCCTTGGTGATACGACCATTTTAAGTTGGAGTTAAGTTAAATACAATTATCTATAAGTTTGGAACCATGCAACATTTTTCCATTAACCAAATGTATGAGGTATACAACAATGCAATGGATAAATTAATATAGTGAGAAATTGTTGACAATATTTAGTATTTGTAAAAAAAAATCTATTACTATTAATTGCTTGGTGTGGAAAGGCGAGAATGGTACTTGCCCCTTTCGTCACTCCTTTTTTTAATTCATTTTAATTTCATTCTAATTGGTTTGGGAAATATAAAATCATTCTCCAAATCAGCACTACATATGTTTAATTATTATTATTTTTATTTGATTAAATCCATTATATTGATATTGTTAAAAATTGTCTTCGAAGAAAATGAATTATTGGCCAATTTTAAATTTAAGTAATACACTTGTAAAGAGGTAGTTCTTTGGGTGTGATCATACTAGCATTAGTGCACTAGTTCCCATAAGAACTTTGCAATTAAGGATGCTTTGGTTAGAGTAATATTAAGATGGATGATAGATGTTGGAACAAATCACCAAATTATAGTCAGATGTTGAAAATATCCCTTAATTTCCTCAAAAACTATTTCCTCTAATCGTAAAAACATAGTAATTGATTATCCATGGGTGTGTGTACCCAATGGCTATGTTTGAGATGTTTTTTTAAGATGAATATCCTAAGACATGTTATGTTAACCTCAAATCTAAATTATCACTCACTTGTAGGTTGAATCAAAAAGTAAAACCTATTTGATTGCCAAGATGGTATGGACTCTTTGATAGGATGTAGTTGTTAAGGTGCAAGAGTGAGCATGGGAATCATGCAGTTTGGGTGTTTAACTAGTCTTGAATTTGTTTTGTTTAGTAATTGGATGTAGGAAATGAACTACGTGGATAATATCAAGGATCTTTGAAGTCCCATGTTTTCCTTATATCCATTTATACACCATCAGATCTCAATGAAGAGATGATAGCTTTAGTGGTATGTACACTCTTATAGAAGGAAATTATCTTATAATTTTAGAGTTAATAAGTTAGTCTTTGTAATGGTCATATGTGTATATCCATTCCAATTTTTTTCATTTAGTTTTTTGTCTATTTTTAAGAAAGTGATGTTATTATACTTGTTAAAAAAAGTAAAAACTTGACACCTATATTTTTTCAAATATAAGTAACACTGTTGGCCTATAACCCACACGTTCCAGGATTATTTTCACATCTGAAACTATGGAAATTATGATGTTGTTTAAATGAGTTAGGTGGAATAAAACAATGTTTTCATAAGATATGAAACCAAATAGATTATCTTAACATCTTCCATGGGGACATGCCAAATTTTACAGGAAGAGAGACGACCACTAATTTTTCTTTTGATATGGAAGTTCAACAAGAATTATATTAATATAAACCTATTATATATAATTTTTTGTTTGTTGTAGCTAGTAATAGTTTGTTTGTTCTATTTTTGCTTAAGATGTTTTATTTGAATTCTTTGTACCATCTTTGTTTTATTGTACTTTGTTACTGGACTTGATCAACCCAATAACCTTGCACGTGTTTTGTATAGGATTGAGATCCATGTTAGGTATTATAAACGCCCTATTGACAGTAACAAACCTTGATTTACATTTGAATCCTTGTTAGATTTAAACTTGTCCCAAAACTTAATTTGAGTGACTAGGAAATTATATAAACATTGATGTATTTGTTGCTATTCAGTTGTATTGGGTATATGAAAAGAGGATATTCATGTTGTCCGGAATGCATGACTATCATCTTGGAATGTAGCTTGAGTATATCAACTATATATGGTACTCAATGATGAGTGACTTCATAGTATGGGATATGGATGTCATTCATTAGGTAAGTGCTATGTGATCACATGATAATACTTTTGTAAATTTTATGTTGAAGTTACACTTATAAATGATTAAAACATCTATATTAAAGATTTAGTATATCCACTTGCTTTAGCTCCTCAAGTATAAATTCATGATCTAGTTCATGTGAAAATGTGCTTATAATTCTAATCATGTTATTGATTAGCAAAGTATTTATGTGCGATCTAATTGTGGTTTCTGTTAAACTAGAAGGATTATTGAAAATATCTAAAATTTGAGAAATATAATTATCAATAAAGTTAAAGTGAAATTGTTTCATTGTGATATTTATAGTGCTACATCTACACTTGAATGATTATTTTTTGGTAAATTATGTTGTAGATTCAACTTGAGCTACTGAAGACATCAACTAATTTACAGAGGGAGAAATGTTATAGGACTTTTTCCTAAAAATAGAAAATAACACTATTTTATGAATAACCCTTTAAAATTATAAGAGGATAAAGTTTATTTAATCCTTTATGAAGGAAATGGAAAAAATAAAAGATATTATGATCATTTGGTTAAAAAAAAGATATTTATAAAGAATATTTATAAAAACCTCTTTTAAAAGGGAGGAATTATTATGTTTATTAAATAATTATTAATGACAACCTTTGTGAAAGGGTGTGATGGTTTAGAAGCCACCCCTTAAAAGGTTATATAAGGCATTTATGTGAGACTTGGAAAGGGCATGGAGATCACTCAAGGAAGAAGAAGGTGGTTTTGGTGAGAAATAGACATTAGGCAAAGGGACACATGCGATGTGTCCAACTTGGGGTACGGGGTACACCTAGGATTGTCCTGGCCAGGGCTTGTGTGCTTGGGAAGCAAATGTTTTGGTTCTGAATTTGGTTCCTCCTGGAATGTGCCATAGCTATGAGGGCCAAGACCACTGAAATCTTCCTAAGGTGAGAGCGGCCGATCCAAGTGCTCAGTGATTAAGATAAGTGCTAAACTTATTGTTAATAAAATATATTAGAATTATTATATATGTGAGTTTTGATGTTAATATGATTATGTGATTATGTTATCCAATCTTCTTTGTTAATTATTTACTTTAGAATTCTTATTAAATTATCATATGTTGTAATTTATCTTTGTTATTTACAAATCATTTAATATTTATATAATCAACTTAACTTTAGTGTTAACTATAATAAATCCACCACTAATACTTAAATAGTTATGGGAGAAACTAGTATTACACTATCACTTAATTCTTATTGGAAAACTTGATTAATATTCTTTGATATTATTAGTAAAGGTGGGTTTTTGAAAGGGCCCAAACCCTTTTACAAAGCAAGAAAGATAAAATGATGAAGTCTAGTAAAACAACAAAGAGCAACAACATGGAACTAGTGGCATTGAGGTTGCATTACATCAACAAATGACCAAAAAATGTGTTGAATGCATAAAAAATGGGCAAACCACCCAAGTACCAAACAAGAACAACTGAATGAAGGCGGTTTGAAACCAAAATGCTCTAAGCAACATTGGACAACCTCAACCATCTTATCCTTGGTGTAGAAATCCTTCTAGGTATAACACCTTTTTTTCACTTGAACTATAATGACTTGATGGGCTACATGAAGTCGTATGCCCTTAAACTAGATTTCCCCTTTATCAACAAAGGGAGGGGGCAAAATCTACAACTCAGACATAGCGATGATATCTTGGGTCACCCTCACTGTTGGCAAGAGACACTATATGGATTCATGGTTGTTGTCATTGATGGCAACAAAGGTCATCCCACATATCCGCAAGTCATGGTGTGCCTCTACCGGAAGTCAGAATGAAGACTGTTGTGGTCCGGTGAACAAGAACAGAGCATGTGGCAAGGTCCGACAGATTGGTCCGGACCTCTCAGAGGAAGTGTCTTGGTGCAGTGCGGATTTGGGGAAGTCAAGAGGACTACCTTGAGTAGTATATTCCAAGGATTTAGCCTTCGGTGATGGACAAAGAAAAAGATATGAATAGTTGAGTACCGGATTCTTGAGAGACAGTGAGAACAGAGGAAGAACTGACTGATAGAGCATCAGACTATTTTCCGGATGTGTTACTATTGATGGTAAAGGTTGTGAAGGCATGAATCATGTTTGGCCAACATGATTAATGATATCTACAAGTATATGCTTGATCCGCATTACTTGATATGCAAGGATTCAGCCGACAGATCAAAGTTTGTATTCCGGGTGCCGACTAGAAAGATAATAAAATCACTAGTGCGGATATATATAGAGGATGGATTTTGTTGTGAGATAGGAAGTAGTATGATGGTGTATGCGAATAAGTGCAGAGCAGAGCAGAAGTAGTAAGAAAGATCCGGTATGTGAAAGGAAAGCAGATCAAAGAACAGAGGAAAGATGAAGTGCAGCAGATCAGTGTACTGAGCCTAACCGGAACTAAACTCCAGCATATGTAGATGCTTCCAATCAGTTCAAGTATTGTATAACATTCTTTTGTAGACAGTGTGTCTCTTTGTAGGCAGTGTGCCTCTTGTGAGCAGTGTGCTCGGGCAGTGAGCCCTAATTGGCAAGTGCCATTTTTGTAATTCCTTATTCTTCTAACAGAGAATAATCTTTGGGTTAATCACCCCGTGGTTTTTTCCCTTAACCGGGTTTCCACGTCAAAAATACTGTGTCATGTGTTTCTCATTTCATGGTAATGTTTGTTTGTTTGATTCAATGATGCTTTGATTAATAAGAAAGTTCAAAAGAAGAAATAATTAGCATAACTGATTCACCCCCCCCCTCTCAGTTATCAACACTCACATCCCTAGAAACCTTAAAAATTTTCCTCTTTCGACCCTCTTTTGATAATTCCTCAAAAAGGGCTTCCATGCAACATTAGCTCCATCCATCAAGGGGCCTTCCACCTCACCATTGAGAGGTTAGGAAGACAAAGCTTGATCTTTTCTCCTCCAGAAAGAATGCCTTATCTTGTTTGGGCAGTCCACCTCTAAATGACCCACTTTGAGGCAACAATGGCAAGCACCCATCAAATTATCAGAAGTTATCTGTTGCATCCATTTACCCAATTTAGAGAACAAGGTAATCCTAGAAGGGAGTACCTTATCAATATCCACATAAACACATAATTTTTCAAATAGCAATTGTTTATTGAATTTTGTGACCGCATCCACCAAAATGAATTATCCAAAAGAGTTGGCTATGCCAATTAAGACCTCCTCATCCTAATATTACAATGGCAACCTAGGAAGCCTGAACCAAACCAAAACCTTATTGATGCATTCTTTCTTGAGGTCAAAGCCAAGCAACCATTTTTACCTAGAAACCACTGGGCATCCAAGAGGGTCCATGCATAGTCTTCATGGTTTGTGAAGGAGACCAAGAAGAAGCCCTTCAACAAAGCAACAATCTCAAAATGTCCCCTCAGTTTCCATTTATGCTGGTCATTTGATTATTGATTGATATTTGATAGCTACTAAGGTGATTAAAAAGAGCTAGGCTTTATGAATCCATATTTAATAATATAAAATTAACCAATACAATATTCTATGCATATTTAATTTGGTCTCTATGTATTTAATCTTGGATCCTACAATGTAAAATTAACCAATATAATATAATGTAATTCTCTATATATCTGATCTTGGTCTATGTATTTGATCTTGGATTTTGTAATGCCCCACCCTATATTTCAAACCAATTTTTTTTCAACACCCACAAGTTTTATGTTTTCTTTCATGCAGACATTTCGTCAAGCACTTTGCATTGGGTATGGTTTCATAATATTTTTAGTGTGTTTTGATGTCAAATAGTTTATCATGCATTTAGGAAGATAACTCATGCAAGTTTCCATGGCAATATCATAAGATAATAAAGAGACTTTTCATCAAATAGATGGCATGCATAAAGAAATTAGTAACAAAGATAAATCTGACCTCCAATACAAGCATCCATCAATGCATAGATATGTATTTTAATTCACCAAAGTTGTTACAATCCCATGTGTAATATAGCTTTGTGTACAAAGTATGATATGAAGAATGCCCCAATATTGTTGTTGTTACACTATTTCTGAGCTACTGTAGCAACACAACTCAGAGATGCAAATGTATTTGGCACTTATGAAGTCACTTTTCCCCAGAAACATTCATCCCAAACAACCAAAGTAAACCCCTAACAGTTGTTGCTCAGTTTGCACTCCAAAAATTGTACTTAAAGTGGAGCGAATTGCCCCCATCTCACCACATCCAGCTTAGAATCACTTCCAACCTGCTCCAAATTCATCGTTGCTTCTTCTCATCACCCACAACGTGCCTGCAAACATTCCAACGACCCTCCATACAATGAAAGGACTGCGGCCAGGTTCCAATGCCCACGTACCACACTAGGAATGAAACACAACTATACACATGAATAAAACTCCTTTCCAAATCATACAATCCTTACAAACTTGGGCACCCATCACTTGGAAATGTAAGTATGTGTAAGTTTTTTCACAATAAACAACTACCCTCTACAAATTTATTATTTATCAAAATCTTCAAATAAATTTGCATTCAGTTGTAGCAAACTCTCAACCGACAACTTTCAACACACCAGACAATCTTTGTATGAAATTGCTCAAAGTCTTCAGCATTCAGCACAAACGTAGAATTTGGATAAATCTACCAGCAAAACCTTTCCTACACAAACTGTAACTCTGAATGAGTCACACGGTATTAACCAGGGAGGACCTTTCACCACCATGGCTAATCTTCTCCAAGAGGTTTTTCATCCTCAAGAAGGCTGAGATGAACCAAATTCAATCCCACAGAACCACAAGGGTTTCACAAAAGAAAAGAAAATAATCTGCATATATCAAATGAGCTCTCTAAACCTCCTTTTATATTTTTTGCCAAACTTTCATTTTATTTTTAAATTCACTTTTAATAAAATAACCCTTTTTGCTCCAAAAGACCCTTTTTATGAAATAATAGTATTTGATATGCAAGGTCCCTTTTTCAAGCATCCATGAATTAAAACTTTTAATTCCCTTTCCAACGAGCTATTACACTAAGTTGTTTTTTGAATTATTTTATAAAATTAAGCAATCTTAGTAAAATAATTAAATTAAAGCTCATTAATTCACCCGAGTTGCGAAAACAACCGAACAACATCGAAATTAAAATCTGACTATACTGGAATGATACTGATGATGAATAATGATAATCGGAGCTGACCAGGTGACTTTCTATAAATAGACGCTCTCTCCAAGAATCTTAGAGAACACACTGAAAATGAGAATTCACTTCAGAAAGCGTTATAGGAGTCCTCAAGACCAACTAAGCTCATTGCCAACAACAAACATCGCTGCAGAACACAACCTGCATGTTCCAGGAACCTTGGAGTTCCCCTCATAAAACACTAGACCGCTTCGCTTAGAACATGAATTGGACAAAACCTTGCAAATCAGAGTAGCTAAAAATAGGGACATTACATATTCACACTCCTCTTTGTTGGAAATAATCCACACCTGGACCAACAATGGGTTGGTCAACAAAGGGCCAGTAGCTCAGTTGGTAGAGCACTCCAGCATGCAAATGGAAGGTCCTAGCTTCAACTCTTCAGGCAAGTGAAGTGTAATGCTCTGCAATGAAAACCTTAGAGGACAACACATCTGTGCTATGCAAGCAGAATAATTTTTTTTTTTTGTATAAGATAACAAAGTAATGTTAAGCCAAACAACACACATCATTAACAACAACTTGTCTTCTAAGGTCCCATGGTTGCATTACTTGATGAATTAATCAACATAATTTAACATACATGGTTAACTGATCAATAGCAGTTCATTCCACATCTATTGTACTAGTGAATATACATATACATCTCCATTCGTGCCACATAGATAAACAACTTGCTCAAGATTACATGTGCATGATCAAAAGTCTATACATATGGGTACATCAACATGTAGTTTTGATTACATTTGGAACACATACATTATGAATCAACTGATACATAGGCAAGTACACGAGCATAATAGCTATCTTCAAGTACAAGGTCTGTAGTCAGATGCACAAGGCATATCCTCCATGCTCACGAACAGTGGCAAGGAAAAACTAATGGATAAAGCTCTTCCACCTGACCATGTGGAACCCTGAGGTCCACCCCCCGAGCTACGAGTTAACATAAGGTCCCCACTATAACATACGGTCAGGTAGACAGTAGGCTACGAGACAACACATGACTCCAACATCACAAGTCACCATCACAAAACAACACAACAGTACTTCCAGAGGCAACACTTAACAAATGGGGAGAGTATAACTAGGGAGTGCTAGGCTGTGTAAGGAGAGTGTCATCGCATGGTCCTAACATGGGTTACCCAGGCAGTCTCTCTCTAGACACCGGCCCCCATCTATGGTTACCCTGGCAGTCTCTCTCTAGACACTGGCCCCATAGGATGACGCATGCGGAATCAACCTTCCTTTCGTGATGACAAGGAAGTAAATCTGCCAATCCCGGCCTTCTCCCCTCATCCTTAGTCTGAACTAGCACTGCAGGCATGAGTGAGGAAAAATCTTATTATCTTGTTAGTGTGAAAACTATCCAACCCCTAGATTTATTATTATGTTATCACTAAATTACCAACTCCCAGTGGGTTACTTTGGCTAGCCACTTGGCGCCGGCCCCCACAATGGAAGCCACTCCCTTACCTACAACTAGAAAACCCTACTCAACAAGCATAGCAAGACATCACAACAACGAGGGTACAGGAACCATGCAAGGCATTAATCATCTTGCATAACATCATTCCTTATATCAACAGGTATATAACAATGCAAGGCATTAACCCTCCATAACATAATCATAAGGGCAGAACTCCTAGACCATTGCCCATAATAACACATATTCATTACAACTCTATGATCTCTATGTCACCCTGTTCCATAACTCACCACAAAACTGGATACCAGACTAATACAATCAGTTGGATAACAATACATCCACAAGGAAGTGCATTTATCTTTCCCCTTGTCTTTTAGTCCATACATAACTAGGGACGACATACTTTATAGACCAATAGGATCTCAAGACCTCTATCAACACAACATATGAAATCAAGACATCCCAAGATAAGCCTCTGGAACTCTAGCCACACGGGTAGATATGGAATCAAAGACCATATGAACGGGGTTATGCCCCACAGATAGAATTAACACATTACGAGAAATCAATTATACTTATGATTTAAATCTTACTTTCTTTACAACTAATCCACTAAAGCAGATTGGGATTGACTAAGTGATTACAATAGTATACTAATCATTAAAATTTAGCTTGTCATTTGATTGTATTCGTATTAAGAAATAAATCTATATTTACAATAAAGTAAATATTTATTAAATAATCATTTAATTAAATTTACAAGATGCAAATATCGTTAACGTAACTAAAGTAGACAACTATTGTCAGTGTTACAAATCAAATTGATTAAATGATTATAATATAATTTTAAATTTAATTCATACGGATAAATTTGAGAGTTCCGATCTAATTTATAACCATATATAAAAATAAAAGAAACAATTTTAATCCCATCTACGTAACAATAGTTGCAAATACATATAGATCGAATAACCTTGGTCTAATTGTCATAACATTTATGAGGAATTAACACACGAACGGGTTCTAGTTCAATAAGTCATTATTATTTTTTTAAGAGAAGGTGATAGAGTTTAATACTACACTAAATTTCTTTTAACCAAACTATTATTCCACATATCAAGTTTCCATTTATTACAATCTAATATGCCATCTCCCTTAACATAATCCAATTACAAACTAAGTTTAATAAACCTAATAATTGATCACATAAATTCCATTAACTTATCTAAACGAGTCACGTGACTTAGAAATAATAATAATAATATTCCACAAATCACTTGGTAACAATTATTTTTCATCCGAGATCATTAATTAATTAACGTTACCCTTTTAAACACATCTACTAAATTTAAATTATCAAATTAATAAAATTATAAAATTGTGTTTGTGATAGGTGAAAGTCAGGTGTGGCAGATCAGACATAGTCGTGAAACCCTAACCCTACCATCATCAAGGAATCTAACCTAAATGAAATCAAAGGATAATGCAATTCAAGCATAACATCACCTAGACCGTGCGATTCCTTGTTTGAGAGAGAGATGTGGACTGCTTCTTCAACGATAAGCAATTACAAAGCTGAAAGCTGCCATTGATGGATGATAAAAGCTCGAATGCTCGAATGCTCAAGATGATAATGGAGTTGCTATATGATTGCTGGATTGCTAGATACTATATGATTTCTGGATGTCTCATATGGAGTGAGAGGCTGTTTATATAGGACTCAACCAAGATCAATCAACGGTGGAGATTCAGAGGCTATGTGAATGGCTAAGATTGAAAGTTACTAAATTTAGGTCCAATTAGTTGTGCATGTGAAGGATTTTAAATGAAAGTTGTCTTACAACACATGATAAAGGGGAAATGGACAAGTGTTAAAATGTGATAAATGATAAAGGCTTAATTCAAATAAAGTATTTGAATTAGTGGGATATGAGTTGAAAATTAATTAAATAAATAAAATTTATTTAATTAATATGATAAATGCATAAAATGGGATAAGACATGATGTGGAATTAATTAAATAAATACAATTTATTTAATTAATCGGCTAAATGAATGAGAATGGGATTTTAATTAAATAAATAAAATTTATTTAATTAATTGGGTAATGGATTAGTGATTTAACAAGGTGTCGTTAGACATAGACAAATTTGGGTGTCTACATTTTGCCCCTCTTTGATACAATGTTCGATAGAACGTTGTGTCAAAGAAGATGTGAGATGCGCTCAATAAACAAGTTATGCCCCAGTGTAACTGACAGGTGATGCCCCCTCGAGAGGTAAGCCAGGCGAACCAGGAAGGACTGGGTTGGCTCTCGATAGAAGAAAGGGCAAAAAAGAGGGCAGACGCGAAGGAAAGGGGGGTGGCATGGAAGAAAATAGGCTGTGGTATAGAAGAATTAGGGTTTGGAGAAGGGCTATAAGTAGGTGCTTCAAGGGCAAATAGGCTCATTTGTGCTCATTTGTGCTGAGAAACCTAGAGAAATCCAGAGCTCCTGAGAGTGAGAGTGGCAGAGCTAGCAGGATGGTGATTCCACGCAGAGATCATCGTGCGGAGCGGGTGAGGACACATGGACGACCAGAGGGAGCAGGCGCACCGGTATGTCGCAAAAATTTTCCCAAAAGCGTGCATTTAATAGCCTAGAAGCGTAATTAATTCACACACGTCACCAAAAGCGACTAGTTTAGGACATGGCACATATAGGTCGCTTATGTAGGAGTAGAGGTCGCTTAGAGTATTTCAGGTCGCTTATGGGCGCGGGTAGGTCGCTTAGGGAAAACGAGGTCGCATCCTGTCGGCGGGAAAAACGCAGTCGAAATGCGTGTATGGAGGGAAACTAGTCGCTTATGAGCAGATAGTAGTCGCATAGGGTAGTTTAGCTCGCATAGGACTAGAAACAGATCGCAAATGGTAGATAGCGCGCGTATAGGGCGAAAATGGTCGCTTAGTGTGAGCGGGCTCGCTTATGATGAGAAAATAGGCGCATATAGGAAAAGGACTCGCGTTAGGGGTAAAAAAGACTCGCACATAGGATATGGCTCGCAGATAAAGTAAGGATGAACGCATATGGTAATAGTGGTCGCTTATAGGAAAACAGTGAGCGCATATGTAAAAGAAGTCGCGTTTGGTCAAAACAGAGGCGCCTGTAGTAACAGGGGTCGCTAGTGAGTAGGAAAAAGGTCGCATGTGGGAAAGGGAACCGCATAGGGTAGGTGTAGGATAGAATAGCAGATAGATAGGCAGATTTTGATATGAATGATTAACGGGATGGACTGACAAGAGTAAATGGATGATGCAGGATGTACTACCGCCATTGCTATCACGGGAGCCCCATCCGAGAGATTTGCGGTTAGTGAGACGGTTGGATGCAGAGGAGCTACTGGTGTTGGAGATCCTGGGCTTGGAGCATGTGTCACGATTAGAGCCAGTGCAGGCACATCGAGGGCTGATGACTGCGATGGTGGAGCGATGGATGAGCGAGCACAGTTCATTCTTGTTACCGACAGGAGAGGCGACCATCACCTTAGAGGATGTGTTCCAGATTTTGAGGATTCCGATAGATGGGGATCGGGTAGATTATGATCCGGAGATGGGCCCAGCTGCATTCAGGAGATTGTTTGAGACACCAGACATCGGAGCAGAGGGTTCAGAGATACCGATGGGGAGGATGGAGGAGCTCTGTGACAGGTTGCAGCGAGTGGTAGTGGCTATCATTAGATGGCTAGTGGGTGACAGGAGAGCGAGAGGTTTTCCTGTAGGATGGGGGACAGTGATGGAGGGCATGTTCTCCTATGGCACGAGATATGCATGGGCAGAGTGCGTGTTGGGACAGCTCTATCATTACCTGCATGATTGTGCATATATGTTCGGAGCCAGTATGTCAGCAGGAGTGACAGTTTTGCACGTATGGGCTTATGAGCACATTCCGGTGACGAGACCAGAGGGATGGGTCACTAGAGTAGCAGGAGAGCCATTTGCACGGATGTATAGAGGAGCCTTGACGTATCGACAGCGCCGAGGGGTGGTATACTGGCGACGGAGGTTGGATGAGATAGACAGATTTGTATGGAGGCCATGGCTAGGATGTGAGCAGTGGGAGGAGGAGGATGCCGAGCTTGCTTATGCGAGACAGGCGAGGTACATTTTTGGACGCGGCGTGTACATTATAGAGCGCTATTTGCCAGAGAGAGCCCTGAGACAGTTTGGAGAGGCACAGGCAGTACCTGTAGGTGATGCCGTTTTTGGGAGGACGAGACAGGAGGTGTTTGATTGGGGTCCAGAGGTTGTGGTGGACACAGCCTTGGCAGAGAGAGATGGATTGCAGCCAGTAGCATGGCAGTGGAGACAGGGTCCTGCAGATCCAGGTACGTTGCCAGAGTATGATGCACACTGGGCGACAGCTAGGCCGACTCGGTTGACACGGGATGGAGAGATTGGGGAGATTGGGATGGAGAGACCAGTTCGGAGGCGACGACGACAGGCTCCACCAGCACAGGCAGTAGTGCCAGCTGCACCAGGGATACAGATGCCAGGGCAGGTGCCAGGCCAGCCTGCTATATTAGCACAGCCACAGGCACAGATCGGAGCAGGAGATGATGTGGGTATTCAGCAGCTGCGGAGACGGATCAGAGAGGAGAGGAGATGGAGGCAGCGGGCACAGATGAGGCTGAGGAGAGTGGAGATGGATAGGCATCAGGCCGTGATCAGTCTGAGGCATGCTAGAGCACAGGCACAGGCTTATCAGGCTCAGCTACAGTTGGGAGCTCAGAGAGGAGATGGACAGGATGATGGTGCACTCGCGAGAGTTACAGGAGAGAGGGATACAGCTAGGCAGCATGAGCAGATGATGAGGCTTGAGCGAGATACTGCAGTACAGCAGGAGCAGGCTATGAGAGCAGAGAGAGATGGTCTGCGAGCTGAGAGAGATAGTCTGCGAGCTGAGAGAGATAGGGCAGTACAGCAGCTGCAAGTTATGACTAGTGAGCGGGATAGAGCAGTGACTGCCTTGGGGACTGATGGAGCTACCATGTACTTAGCCACACAGTTGACAGCGGTACAGGCCAAGCTTCGGAGAGTGCAGGGGGAGGCTGAGTATTATAGAGGCCTATATTATGGAGCTGTGCCGGCAGAGCAGAGACAGCCTAGCTTCAGGAGCAGGTCAGGGGCTTCGAGCTCACGGAGGTCAGGTGGATCTCGATCAGTAGCTTCAGTGATGGGGCCACCGAGAGATGGAGGACCGGGTACAGGACCTGTTGGTGGTGGTGGTCAGGGCGAGGGAGCTGGCAGTAGTCGCTAGGGCATACCTTGTTGGCATTGTATCATGATGAGGCCTAGAGCCATTGTTGTACATTCATTCTTTTCAGGGCTCAGCTTGTATTATAGACACTTGTATTTTGACACACATGTATATATATATGGCAGTTTTGGCGAGCTATATGATGTTATAATGGTTGTGATGTTGATATTATGATGGCTATGCATGTTATGTGTATGGATTATAGATGGATTATGGATAGATGTTTATGCAAATGGTAATTGATAGAAAATATGTGAATATGTAAAAGAAAATGATATGGATAGATGTATGCATATAGGTAGATGGTAATGAAAGATATAGATATAATGGACGTATGTATGGCTAACACTTGTTTTGCAGGAGCGGGAATATGGACAAAGGATGATGGAGATGATTGGTCTTGGCGGAGGATGACGGAACAAATGGATAGATAGAATGAATAAGATAAGATGATGATGGGCAGCTTTCAAGTAATTGCTCAAAATGAAAAGAAATGCAGTCCTTATGTTTGATATAGCATATGGATGTTATGCACCAGGGTATAAGAGACCAAGGTGTCGAGATATCCAATGCGCAACTAGCATGTTACAATCTTGTCGGAACGCATGTGGTCAAGATGTTGAGCCAACATGCACAAGATAGGAATAGCAGCTAGTGTTGGACTTTGACGCTACAAACAATGGTTTGAACTTATCTCCACTACACATAATGATAGCTTGCTGGTTATATGTATGGAGTTAGTCTTAACATAGAATAGTCTCCAATGCATAAGAGACTGTTTAGCTTCTCAGATGCTAGAGATATTGATATGTAAGATGCTAATCCCAACACGTGCAAGATACCAAGACGCATAGGAAGAGAATAAGATCATCCCGCAAACACGGCATACGAAAGCTATATGACCATGCCCCAGTCCTTACTTCATCGCAACATACCAAGATATAAAGAGATCATGGCAGTCTTGACTAGGTATAGAAAAGGGACAAAAGATAAATCAAAAGATAAAACAAAAGATACTGTCATCACGTTCTCTTGCCAAATGTTGGGTGCTCTTGGATAGATTAAGCTGGCGCCTTGTTAAGAGGAAAGCTACATCCTGTTGAAGGCTAAAGTTGTTGATAAATGGCTATAGCAAATGTTGGCTTAAGGCATGCGGACAAATAGCTTCTGGCTTACCTGTGATTGGTTATAGTGCTGGAGCTTGCAATAGACACATGGTTTGCTTCCTGTTTGAGCTGATCAAAGAGAAGAAGATGGATGATGAATGAAGATGAAGAAGATGGGGGGATCATCTGTGCTTGAGTACTGGAAACTTCCTTCGTATTCCAGACTGCCTACATACCCTGTATCCACGGGATCAAAGCACATTGACGATGAAGATGAGACATGATGAATATGTAGTTCTGGGTTTTATTGATGATGTAAGTGATGAAAGATAGAAGAATGTGAGCTGAGAGAGTGAAAGATGTTTAGAAGAAAAGATGACAGATGAATGATGAAAGGGGCTATCGTCTTAGCCTGAATCAGAGTGCTTCCTTCGCATCTCAGATTGCCTACATACCCTGTATCCACGGGATCAAGGCGTCAACGATAGAGCTGGATGTAGTTCTTATTGATGTGGCTAATCGATTGGATGTTTGATCAGGCGATGTTTGTTGCGATTGTTGGATGAATGTGGATGGAGTTGTAAAGGTATGAGTCCTGGTTGCAAGTCGTTAGGTCGTATTTGTTGGTGGACATGTGCCATGGCTGAAGTTGATAAGGTGTGCTGTGTTGTAAGCTGAGTTGTTTGATGTGTTATGAGCTAGAGATAACAGGATCCACTTCCAAATAAGGCTCAACAAATGCCCCCAGTGTGGGATGAGGTTTATTATGCAGAAGCGACAATGCAGAAAAGATGTGGCCAAGATGCTAAGGTGCCAAAAGATATAAATATCACGACAATGTCTCAAGTATGATAGTTAGCATTGGCAAAGTATGAAGAGGAAAGGCGATGTGTGAGGTTGCGATAGGGCTTATGAGGATGGCTTATACAAGATGCAGTGGGGAAAATGATCAAACGAACCAAACAAATGAGGGAAGCTGGTCACTACACATAGCGCCTGTTTGCCAGGTTTTCACTATGGTACTTATCCAAGGCGCCTGTTTACCAGGTTTTCACCATTAGACGGATTATTTATCTCTTTTTTTTGTTTTTTTTTTATTTTTATTTTTTTTGTTTTTTTGGAATATTTTATTTATTTATTTATTTATTTTTTTGGGATAGCTGAGATTCATGGATAAAACTTCTTGAGATGAACGCTGTTGACGGGTTCATCCAAGGGAATGCCTTCAGGTGTTGACAAAGTGTATGCACCAGATCCATAGACTGCGGTGATAATGAAAGGACCAAGCCAATTTGGTTCAAACTTGCCCTGTTTCTCTCGATGCTGTTGATTCCTTTGGTTTTCTTTAAGGACAAGGTCGCCAACCTGAAATCTGCGTTCTCTGATCTTTTTGTTGTAGCTGCGGCGTAGCCGGTTTTGATAGACTTGAAGATGGTTCAATGCTGTAAGGCGGCGTTCATCTAAGAGCTCAAGATCATGGAGTCGGGACACTCGATATTCTTCATCTGAGATAGTATGTTGCAAGGATATGCGCAAAGAGGGGATCTCAACCTCGATAGGCAAAATAGCTTCAGTGCCATAGACTAGAGCATAGGGTGTGGCGCCAGTAGGAGTTCTGACACTTGTTCTATATGCCCATAAAGCAGGATGCAGTTGTAGATGCCAATCTCGACCAGTTTCGTTAACAGTCTTTTTAAGGATCTTGATGATTGTCCTATTAGAGGCTTCAGCTTGACCGTTGCTCTGAGGATAATAAGGCGTAGAGAACCTATGTTGAATATGAAACTTATTGCAAAGATCTCTAACCTCTTGGTTCTTGAAAGGCCGGCCATTATCTGTGACAATAGCTTGAGGAACTCCATAACGGCAGATGATGTAATGTAGGATGAATTTAGCTATTTGTTTACCTGTGATGTAGGTCATTGGTATGGCTTCTACCCACTTTGTGAAATACTCAGTGGCAGTGATAATAAACTTATGACCATTTGATGAAGTAGGATGGATTTTACCCACAAGATCAAGTCCCCATTGCGAAAAAGGCCATGGAGTGACAATAGGCTGAAGCTCATGTGCTGGTGCATGTATTAGATCTCCATGTTTCTGACATTGTAGACATCTCCTTGCAAATTGTTGGGCATCTTTTTCCATAGTTGGCCAGTAGTATCCTGCTCGCAGAAGTTTCTTAACAAGGCCAGGGCCAGCGGAATGCGAACCGCAGACACCTTCATGTACTTCACGTAAGGCCGTTTTTGCTTCCTCAGAGTCAAGACATCTAAGAAGGATACCATCAAGACTCCGGCGATAAAGGGTGTCTCCTAAGATAGTGTAACGAGAGGCTCGACGGATAAAAGTTTTACGCTGGGTGTTGGATAGTTGAAGAGGCAAGGTGTGATTATGGAGATACTCGCATATATCTTTGTACCACAACGAGTTGGGACCAACAATCTCACATATGAGCTCAGACTGTGGAACTTCAAATGTTGGGATCAAAAGCTGTTCGACCAAGAATTCACATTTATGGGTGTTGGATGGCATGTCTAAAAGAGATCCAATCATAGCCATGGCATCGGCTGCTCTGTTTTGTAGTCTTAGAATTTGCTCAAAGGTAATGTCCTCAAAATATTGCTTGAAATCGTCCACCATTAGCTTGTATGGAAGAAGCTTCTCGTCTTTTGTTTGATATTCATCTAAGACCTGTTTAATAACTAGCTGAGAATCACCAAAGACTCGTAACTGTTTGATAGCCCATTGTACTGCCATGCGCAAACCTGTTATTAAAGCTTCATACTCTGCTATGTTGTTGGTACATGGGAATGCTATTCTGTATGATTTAGGTATGCAGTCTCCTTGGGGAGTGACAAACAAGATACCTGCTCCAGATCCGTGTTGAGTGTATGACCCATCAAAGTATAGCTGCCATCATGCTGGAGAGCTTAAATTAAACAATCCTTCATCAGGGAATTTGGGATATATTGGCTGAATGTCTGTGATAGGTGCTGCAGCTAATTGATCAGCAATGACTTGTCCTTTGATAGCTTTACGATTCACGTATTGTATGTCAAATTCACTCAAGATCATAACCCATTTTGCTAATCTCCCTGTGAGAAGTGCTTTTGAAAGGAGATACTTAAGGGGATCCACATTAGAAATGAGCTTTGTTGTTTGGTTCAACATATAATGTCGCAACTTTTGGGAAGCAAACACTAATGCTAAACAAGCTTTTTCCATGAATGAGTAATTGAGTTCATATCCCACAAGAGTTCTGCTAATGTAGTAGATGGCTTGTTCTTTTCCTGAATCATCATGTTGAGCTAGAAGTGCACCCAATGCTGCGGTTGTTGATGATATATAAAGCAGTAATGGACGATCAAGTACAGGAGGTATTAACACAGGAGGTGTTGCCAAGTATTCTTTTATCTTATCAAAAGCCTGTTGACACTTTTCATCCCACTTAAAAGGTTCACCCTTGCGAAGAAGATGCTGAAAAGGATGACATTTATCTGCGAGTTGTGAGATAAATCTGCGGATAGATTGTAGCCTACCCTGTAAACTGCGGAGCTGTTTGAGATTCGTTGGTGGAGGCATTTCTATGATAGCTTTTACCTTAGCTGGGTCCACTTCTATTCCTCGTCGAGACACAATATATCCCAATAGTTTTCCTGATGTTACGCCAAATACACACTTCTTTGGATTTAGTCTGACTTGATATTTTTCTAATCGATCAAAAATTTGTGCCAATACTTGTAGATGTCCTTCCCTTGTCTTAGATTTGCCTAGGATGTCATCAACATAGTCTTCCATGATAGTATGAAAAAGGTCATGGAAAATAACTGTCATAGCTCATTGATAGGTAGCTCCAGCGTTTTTGAGACCAAAAGGCATTACAACCCAGCAATATGTGCCCCATGGACAAATAAAAGATGTTTTATCTTGGTCTTCCTCTGCTATTCTGATTTGATTATAACCAGAAAATCCATCCATCAAAGATAGCATTTCATGTCCTGCTGTAAGATCAACAATGTTGTCTATGCTTGGTAATGGAAAATAGTCTTTAGGACATGCTTTGTTAAGATCTCTAAAGTCTGTGCAGCAGCGAACTTGTCCATCTAGTTTGGCTACAGGTACTAAGTTTGAAACCCATTCTGGATAATCAATAGGCTTTATGAACTTTGCTTCTAACAGTTTCTGAATTTCTGCTTTGACCAATAAGGCAACTTGTGGATGCATTTTGCGCAATTTTTGTTTGACAGGCTTTGCATCAGGGAATACTGCTAAATGATGTACCACAAGTGAAGGATCTAGTCCTGGCATGTCTGCATAAGTCCATGCAAAATTTATAGCTCTTCTTAGAAAAAATGCTGTGAAGTTCTTTCATTCTTGCTCTGATAGTGATGCTGCCAAAAAGGTGATCTTCGGATTCTGTTCTGTTCCCAAGTTCATGTCTTGTGATTTTTCAACTAGCACAGTTGATTTCTCATGGTAATCAGCGGCAACAGGAAGATCAAATCCCTCATCCTCAGGCTCCTCAGAGAGGTTTTCACCTTCGGATACGTCCTTTATTTTTACTTTTTCACGGTCAAGAGGCGCCTTGCGGTTTTCACCTAGTGACCTATTTTGTTGAATTTTGTTTATTTCACTTTTGCGACTGAAGGATTTGATACTTCCGCCAAAATATGCTAGTTTAGGTAATTCCATCATGAAACCTGCTTTATGATCACCCAATGGAATACCTTGTCTCAAACCCATGAATTCTGCAATGGCTTCGTCATTTTCAAATGTATCTAATATCGGTGCCCCCTGTTGGTCCCAATCGATGAGGTCAGGATATACGAGGGAGAGGCGAATGGAGGGATTATGATGGCTAGAAGAGGTTGCGGAAAACATGAAGATGGAATGTTCTTGAAAGAGGTCAGTGATATGAAGGGAGGAGTCGTCGATGGTATCCGAGTTAGAAGTCTCTCCTACCGAAGAAGGTCCAACGTCAATATCGGAAATACACTTAATGTCTTTGGGTCGCGGTACCTCCGGTTGGTAACCAAGGCCTTGCTTATTAAACTTCTTAGACACAATAAGGGGCTCAATAGGTCCTTGTTCCTGTGATCCCAAGCCGCCATGTCCTTTATAGCCCATGTTCTTTATGATACGAAACCCGTTGTTGTATCGCTCTACTTCAAGTTGGACTTGGTCATTTTCATCAAAGAATATCCAAGAATCGATGTCCTCAATGTCTTCGTCATCCAAGAAACCACCTTTAATGAATACGGTAGGGGGAGCTTTGATAACAGCGGAGGATGAAGTGGGCTTAGATGTAGAGGGCTTACCGTGGGATTTAGGAGATAATGGAAGGGTGCCAACGCAACAGGATTCCTGCAATTTGTATTCACCAGGGCCATGTTCGGTATATTTGATATGGAGGTTGGAAGCGGCTTTGCTAGATGAGGGCTTGAGGAGATCGGATGGGTCTACATAGGAGGAAGACGGATATGCCTCGGTGTTGAGAGGGATATGGTTTGGACTCTGATATTTAGCTTGAAAGGCACGGCAAAACTCAAATGGATTGGGATCAGCTTGAATGGTAACTTCAACACCCTTATGTGGAAATTTAAGGCATTGGTGATATGTAGATGGAACTGCTTTAAGGGTATGGATCCAAGGGCGACCGAGGATGATGTTGTAAGGCAGATCAATATCAAGGACTTGACAGCGAGTTTCTGTAATGACCGGTCCAACTTGAATAGGCAATAAGATGATCCCTTCAGTATCTCTTTCAGCATCATCATATGCTCTGATGGTAATAACCTTGGAGGTGTCTACATTTTTCTCCGAATATCCCAATTGTTTGATGAGTTTCAAAGAACATATATTTAGACCAGCTCCCCCATCTATCAAGACTCGTTTGATACGGCGTTGATTAACAAACACTTCAATATGGAGGGCCTCATTGTGTGACGGATGAATTGAGGGTTGAAGATCTTTGTCGGAAAAGGTTAAATGACAAGGGGCTGCAATGCTAGCGACCATGGATTGAAATTGTGTGATATTAATATTATTAGGCACCGAAGACTCTTGTAAGGCCTTATCAAGGATAGCTTTATGTGCAGGGGATATGCGGAGCAGCTCAAGGATAGATATGTGTGCGGGTGTTTTGCCAAGGTGATCCAAGAGGTTATAGTCAGAGAGAGGTCGAGGAGGATGAGGGGGTGCTCCTTGAACGGTAACTCGACCTCTTCGCGTGGTTACGGCACAATCAGGTGCTCCTTGGACGGTAATGGTAGAAATGCGAGCATGGTCAATGCGGCCAATGGTAGATGATGCATAGCTATAGGGAATAGCATTTCCAGCTTGAAGGTTATTTGTCTGATCATGAGATGGAAGTGGATTCTTGAAAGTCTCTAGATCATAGTTTGATGTGGATTGTTGAGCAGGTTGAGGTGTTGAAGGTGTGACGTTGATTAGACCTTGATCAATGCAGTCTTGGATAACATGTTTTAAGCGCATACAACCATTTGTTTTATGTCCTTTAACTCGATGGTAATCACAATACTCATTCTCTTTGTACCAAAGAGCTCGAAAGAGTGGTTCGCCGTTTGGTGGTGCATCGGGTAGAATAACATCTCCGGCTTGAAGCAGCTTTCGAAGAATAACTTCCATGGGTTCCACTAATGGTGTAAATTGTCGGCGTGGATTAGAAGTTTGGCGTTGGTTTCTTCGTGGTGGAAAAGACTGTCTTGGTGGAGAGGCTGCTTGAATGTTGATAGGAGCTCTCATAGTTTGGATATTCTTTGTATCAACAATACCATCATTGACAACATTCTTGTTCTTGTTCCAAAAGCGAGACTTATCATTGGAATTTTGGGGAGAATCTTTGTTATCACGAAAGATCTTGATAGTTCCTTTGGCAATTAAGGCTCGTTCAATAATAACTCCTTTGGAAGATAGTTCGTCAAAGGTGCTAGCGCTTTGCAATTGTAGTTGGAATGACAGCTCAGGATGAAGATTTTGAACAAAGATGTCAAGCTGTTGTTTCTCAGGGATTTCCCATGATAATTTGCTAGCCATATTACGCCATCGTTGGGTAAATGAGGAAAAGGTTTCACCATTGCGTTGTTTGTTGTTGACAAGGTCATTCATGTTTACCTCATGTTCAATGTTGAAGGCAAAATGTGATCGAAACTTGGTTGCCAATTCTGAAAAAGTCTTAATTCCTGGAGGTAAATGGGAAAACCATTCGAGAGCTTGTCCTGCTAAGCTTCGAGGAAATAGTCTTATGAGATATGTATCATCATAGGCAACGTCGAGACATGCCACGAAAAAGGCTCGAAGATGGTCATCCGGATTTCCTTTCCCTTTGTACTTATCAAATTGTGGGATTTCAAAGTGTGGTGGAAAAGGTATCATATTAAGAGACTTGTCAAATGGATAAGCGCATATGTTTTCGAGAGAGAAAGGTTTCTTGCCTTGTCCTACCCTTTCATCGATCATCTGTTGGATATCGGCTGAGGATAACTGCTGTTGTTGCGAAGGGGGTTGAGTGTGATATGAGACATATTGCGGTTGTGGTTGTGGTATATGTGGAGTTGTGACAGTTTGTTGTGGTTGTGGGATGTACGAAGCTGTGACTGTTTGTTGGGGTTGTGTGCCCACAATGTATGTCAAAGGAGTGGTATGTGACATGTACGTGTTAGAGGATTGCTGTCCTTGAGACACAAGTGGCAAGTGGGTGTGCATTACATGAGAAGTGGATGTTGGATTGATAGTAGCAGATGGTTGGGAAGTTGGGATTGAATTCATGACATGGTAAGTGACGGAGGGATTGGTAGATACAACAGAAGGGTGAACATTGGGATTGGTATTTTGGACAATATGAGGATTGGTATACGTCATGTGTTGAGTGATATTAGAGAAGCCTTGGGTAGCATAAGAGGGATTGATGGTGTGTGAAGGATTGGAAGAAGAGGACAGCATGGATGTAAGTTGATCTACATAAGCGATCTTATTGTTTGGATTGGCTTGAGAAATGAGGGAATCACTCATGTCAATGAGACTAACGTTGGGATTATAGGATAACATGGAGGAATTAGCAGTTGGTGTATGAGATGTGGTAGATTGCAATGGTTGTGAAGCATGGACAACATGTGTTGTTGGAATGGTTTGAGAGGTATGCACACCATAAGATATGGGAATTGCTTGTGATGCTCGAAGTGTTTGTGCTTGTGTTACATGGACAGCTTGTGTGACTTGAGGCATGGAAACAGTCATGGTAGAAGGAGAGATATGTTGAGGGACATGAAAAGGTGGGATGTTGAGATTTTGTGACATGAAAGGAAGCACATTGGTGGGCACTATCAATGGTTCTAAGGTATGCTCTGATCGCGGTAACTCAAATGAAGCAACAAGAGGCAATGAGGATGGTGTTTGCGAGGTAGTAGAAGATGATGTGACTATAGTAGATGGTCTATTCGCAACAACAGCAGTAGTGTTGGGATCGTGCTCTCTAATAGTGGATATATCAAAGTCTTTAGGTAGTTTAGCACCCATGCGAGCAAGTTGGAGAAAACAGCGATCAGGCTCAGATATCATGAGTTTCTCAACTTGGTCCCATAGATAGGTATCTTGGAATTCTGATGAGTCATCTTGAGATTGTTCTTCGAAAGTTTCCAAGGATGGTGGAGGGTGCATTTGTTGTGAAGATGATTCGCCCCTAGTGTACCCTTGAGGTATAAACATATGAGAAGGCATACCAGTTGTGAATTGAGTTGCGTCCTTAAGAGGTGTTGTGAATTGTTTCATCTCAGCTTGCAATTTGGCATCCATTTCAGCTTTCAATTTGGCTTCTATTTCAGCTCGATATTGACTCCTAGTTTGAGGCATGATGTTGATGATGAAGTTGAGCTTGTCAAAGTTTTGAGACCCAAAAGATGATAGTTGGTTGATTGGTTGCTGTTTTGGTTTGCTGGTTTGGCTAAGTTTGCTTGGTTGATTTGTTTTGGCTGAGTTGTTGTTGGTTGTCCCTAGAGGTAGCTCAATCACTCAAGGGAAAGATTGTTTGCTGTTGATGTTTGTTGGAGCTAAAGCTAAAAGAGATTGTTTGCTGAAGCTAAAGCTGAAGGATGTTTGTTGGCTGAAGCTAAAACTGAAGGTTGTTTGTTGATTGAAATGATTGGATTGATGTCTGATTTGCTGGTTGGGGTCTCAAAAGATGGAAAAGCTCATGAGTTGTGATTGATTGATAAGCTCAAAATAGGAGACAAAGTCCAGGTATTTGCTATTGATCAAAGATAAGTCTGAAAGCTGATGTTTGAGGTTCAAGCAAGCTGGTCCTAAGGCTAATTCAGCTGATGCACTGAGATTTGCAGGAATTTTAGCTACAGGCGACTGATGATAGCTCAAAGGCGACTCACAGGATGCTAAAGGCAATTAATGATAGCTTAAATGCGACCTGGTTTAGATGTGACAGGAAAATGACAGTGCTAACCAGAAGCGAATGCTATTCCAGAGGCGACAACTATTGGTTCAAAGGTGATTACTATTAGTTCAGAGACGACTCAGATATCCCTAAAGGCGACAGTCTGTTGTTCATAGGCGAACTTGTTCAGGAATCAGGCGAATAACTGTGGCTTAAAAGCGACTTATCTCAGGGAATATGCGACTGGTTATGAATCAGATGCGACTTGGTTCAGACAGTAGGCGATCATCTGTGGTTCAAAAGTGATTCTGTTTAAGCAATATGCGGGCAATTGTGGTTTAAAAGCGACTCTGTTTAAGCAATATGCGGGCAATTGTGGTTTAAAAGCGACTCTGTTTAAGCAATATGCGGGCAATTGTGGTTTAAAAGCGACGCAATTCAGGCAGATGCGAGTCACTATAGTTCAGAAGCGATGTTGATGATCTGTGCGAGCAGTTTAGGTTCAAAAGCGACTGTGTTTGTGTAACAGTGGTCTGATTTTGCAGTTTTTCCAGCAAGAAAACAATGATAACAGTCACTCACACTTACAACAAGCACAAACTGATACAACCTAGGCTAGGATAGGACAGTATCTGTTGAATCCCCTAGCTGCGCCTATTCAAAGCGGGTAGCTCCAGGATCTTGATAGCACCGGCTCCTCCTTACATTTGCACACACTTCTCACGCATACCAAGATCCGGGATTCTTATAAGGCTTGACCCTCTCCAAACCTTTAGATTGTCCCTGCTACCTCGGCTAAGAACCGCATGAATCGGGGCCGCTTCAAGGGTTTTGCCCTCTGCGTCAACAGATAGAAGGTTTTTGGCTACTACACAAAGTTGCTAATAAGGGCATCCGTTCGGGTGGCTATACGTGCGGCAGCGCTACTCTCCGTTATGGAGTCTCCCAGCCTCCAAGGGTTGCGCCTTGGAGGGTTTTGGGGGAGGTTGGCTGTCGGTATAACACAACTGCACCCGTTGTTTGTGGCTTTCGACACAAACACTTTTCTTATATAGCGGTTCGGAAGGACTTGGATTTAGCCCGTTACCGCTTGGGTCGTATCCCTTCTCACACCGGGAAGGCAGGCCCTCTAAAGATAATGACAAGTTCTCATGCACCCAAGATCCATTTGATAGGCAAGGGGAGAGGATACTTTTGTCATTGAATTTGGGTTACAATCAGGCACATGCAAGCAATCAAAAAGATAAATCAAGCACGGAGCAAACAGTAATTCATTTTAAGCACCAAGCCCAAATATGCCTAATTTAGTGAAAAAAAACCACAAATCTTGGACCGATCGAACCTGCAACAGATATGTCAGTAGTTTGATAACCTCCTTTCTTGGACAAATCGATAAGATGCTGCGCAAATAGCCAGTTAATAGCCAAAAATCAAACTGGAACTGAAACAGGCTTAAAAACAACAGAGCTATACCAGATGCGACTCACTGTTGATCAAAAGCGACCTCTATTTTAACAGAGGCGAAATACTGCGAATCATATGCGACGCGCAACAACACCGGATGCGACTCCTGTTAGCTCATAAGCGATTCATATTTTCCATAAGCGATTGGTTGAGGGCTGGATGCGACCTGTTTCTGTAAAAACACAGCCGATAAACAAAAACCCTAGCCTAACAGGCGAACAATATCAGCCCATAAGCGAATTCAAAAGCGGCTTCTGTCGTGTCATATGCGATCCCGATATACCAGAAGCGGCCTCTTGTAGGTCGAAGGCGACCTGTCTCTGCAAAACAAAAATCTAAACCCTAACCTGCACAGGCGAATATTATTAGCTCATAAGCGTATCATATCAGAATAAAAGCGCGCACTGTTAGGTCGAAAGTGATGCGGATTTGTGCAAAGGCGGCCCCTGTTAGATTAAAAGCGGTCTGATTATGCGCAAAAGCGGCGGCTATTAGATCAAAAGCGGCAAATATATTTAACACAGTCGCATACATTAGAGGCGATCGTTTTAATGATAAAAGCGATTCGGTTTACCTGAGACGACGTCTGTTCGGTCAAAGGCGATCCAGAGAGGAATATGCGGCCTGTTCCAGCTCAAAAGCGACGTAGAAATCCCGAAGCGGCGGATTTTCGTTCGAAAGCGACTGGAATTTTCTGCGAGCACCTGCAAAATCTGATCTTCAAAGAAACAACTCCAAAAAATGAAGTTAATCAGGGACGTGAGTCCCACCGGGTGTGCCAAAATGTGATAGGTGAAAGTCAGGTGTGGCAGATCAGACATAGTCGTGAAACCCTAACCCTACCATCATCAAGGAATCTAACCTAAATGAAATCAAAGGATAATGCAATTCAAGCATAACATCACCTAGACCGTGCGATTCCTTGTTTGAGAGAGAGATGTGGACTGCTTCTTCAACGATAAGCAATTACAAAGCTGAAAGCTGCCATTGATGGATGATAAAAGCTCGAATGCTCGAATGCTCAAGATGATAATGGAGTTGCTATATGATTGCTGGATTGCTAGATACTATATGATTTCTGGATGTCTCATATGGAGTGAGAGGCTGTTTATATAGGACTCAACCAAGATCAATCAACGGTGGAGATTCAGAGGCTATGTGAATGGCTAAGATTGAAAGTTACTAAATTTAGGTCCAATTAGTTGTGCATGTGAAGGATTTTAAATGAAAGTTGTCTTACAACACATGATAAATGGGAAATGGACAAGTGTTAAAATGTGATAAATGATAAAGGCTTAATTCAAATAAAGTATTTGAATTAGTGGGATATGAGTTGAAAATTAATTAAATAAATAAAATTTATTTAATTAATATGATAAATGCATAAAATGGGATAAGACATGATGTGGAATTAATTAAATAAATACAATTTATTTAATTAATCGGCTAAATGAATGAGAATGGGATTTTAATTAAATAAATAAAATTTATTTAATTAATTGGGTAATGGATTAGTGATTTAACAAGGTGTCGTTAGACATAGACAAATTTGGGTGTCTACAGTGTCAACACAACATAATTATAACAACCACATTCCATGACAGAACAATAATCTAATAAATTTAATCCCGTAATATTTCAAAACTTGACCTAATTGCATCAAGTAATTAGTTATAATATTCAACTTATTATTGAATTGAACTAAATTTTAATACAAATAAAAATCAAGTAAGACTCAAAACCTAACATTATCTCTTAACTTGAACCTCCGTTAAACCTATTTAAATTTATGCATATGGAGCAATATATTTAACATCATACACGGAAAATAATTACAAAGCCTACCAAAATACATAAATTTCGTATCTTCTAATGTTACTCTTCATCACCAAAACCCTAACTACAATTTATTAAGGAACCCTAATTAAAATTTATTACGGGAAACCCTATTTACTTAGGCCACAATTGGCTGTTGACCCTCTCAAAGAATCCCTAACATGTCATTGACATCCACGACTCCTCTCAATCACAGAGTAATATGTAGAGAGGCAATGGAGGAATGAGACCAGACCGATCTCTTCAAAGGTTTAATCTCCCAGAAAGCAACGAGTGCAGGATATGTACAAGACGGATTTGGTGGGACGACACATTGCAAAGGGACAGCGTCCAAGCATTACCACAGTTGCAAGGTCTAAGGCAACTCTTCCAGATAATATGTTTGGAAATGCTCAAAACATTATGCAGAGGCATTGGCAGAGTGCATACCCATCGGATAGGCATAGCAATACTGATAACAACGTTAATGGCAAAATGTGAAGCATGATTGCATTGATTGTCAGAGACAATACTTGCATAATGGTGTAATCGGCTCATGGATAAGACCCTAGAGAACTTTGTGCAACGCAAGGCGTTCACTGACGGAATGGAACCGGCTTTAATCATGAGGACTTGCGACAGCATGCCAAAGGATAATAGCGCTACATTGCTGTTGGTTGATAGGTAGTCACCAAATAATGGCGAAGACAGCAGAAAGCACACCATGGGTGCTGAGATAGGCATTGGGCTTACAATGAATCTTCACATTTTATTTTGTCAAAGCGAATGCAAGGATTCCATGACTGAGTTTGCAAGAAGGAGAATCTAGAAACTTCTACGCAGCTGCGACAGTTAAGAGCACATGGCATCGAATGGGATTCTGCCTAAAACTCAAGGCGTTAATCTTGCCAAAATGAGAACTACCAGGGCGGATAGCTAACAGCCAGTGAGTAAGGCAATACATCTAAGGTTTCGCAGTGTCTGACAACTGACCACCCTAAAGTTGCCACCCCATTATTTCTAATTGCAGACTTAACAATGACATTTCGTTGAGCCAAGATTAGAATGTCCACAAGTATATCAACAGATTAGGAGGTAAATCACGTCCATAGCCAAGAGCCATATTGGAAACTTAAAACGGCATGATCGCTCAGCGAGATTCAAAGCAAATATCAACTGGGAAGAATCGATAGGTTGCAGCTAGCATGACGCTTCACAAAGGTGGTAAACGACCCTCTAATGTGGTTAGCTGTAGGATTCTGTAAGGCAGGAGGTTCTTCCTCCATTACATCGCTTCCACAGGTTCGCAGAGTGGGTTTATTACTAGGATCGAGGACATTAAAGTGATTTCATTGACAGCAGTTTAAGCATGTGTATCTCTGCATACCTTTTTACATATATATAATTAGACAGGGCTGACATGAGTAATACTCCAGGGTTCAGCGACAGCAATCAACAAGAATAAAGCAGAGTTCTGTTTAAACACTAGTCTATGTGCCTTATCAGATGCACAAGACAAAACTAAAGGATGCAATTTGTTTTGTTCGACAGAGTGTTAGGTAAGGAATTACAAACACAGCAAGAGGTTTCCCACAGAAGGATTTAACTCAGCATTCTAGAATGCAAACAGGGGTAAACGGTCAAGTCAGATTCGAGACATTCAATTGTATCTGAAGCACATGGAGGATTGTGACAGGTCTCAAACTAGAGATAGAAGGAATTTAAATACCAATTATCGAATAACTCTCATCAATGAAGGAAAACACAGTAATCCTAGTTCTATTACAATTTCAGAAGAATTAAGCATATTTGCAGTGCATACCTGAAATTTTTAAGCTTTTACAAGAGTCTTATTTTCTCTCTGAATCCAATCCCCTTCTCTTCTCTTCCCCAATTCTTTTTCCCTCTGCACAACCAAGACTCTATCTCCTTGGATAAATGCAGAAGGCCTGCCTCTCCTTTCGACAACCCACTGTCTCAAAACATGGGTCCATTCCTTAGGTGATTGCAAGAGACATGCCTCTCTTCTTCCAACATCCCACATTCTCATGAGATTCTTCAATTTCACTTACCAAGGGATTCCACACCTCAAACTTGCAGATGACGGCCAAAAGACATTAATTTTACTCATCTCCAAATATTGAACTCATAAAACCAGGCGACAACCCTAATATTTAATCTTTAGAATATTATCCTTATTACCGTCAATTCATTTAATCAAAGTGGTAATTATTTAATCATCTTACTAATAAATCTTGCTTTCTTTTAATTTAATTCACTTACAACTTAGGACTTATTATTTCATTTACTCATTTAATTATTTATCCAGTTTATTTATTTAATTACTATTTTTCACATTAGTTTTACTAATTATCCATAATTAAATCATTTATAATTATTAAACTACACACATAATCCCCTAGCAATGTTTATTTAATTTAAGCTTTAATTTAACCTTATTTAAATGAAATATTAATCATGCATAAATTGACACTTAAATTGGATATACCCTAACTTACCAGGTGATACCTGACCCAAGTGAAGCCACAGGACATAACGACAAATGACGACAACAGTCCCACTAACGGTGACGACAGGGTACAACACTGAAACTCATCCTCCTTGAGGATGTTGACTAAATAGGGAACCTCATGTTAACTCAAATCCACAATTCCATTGGCTAGGGCACACTCAGACCTGGTAATTCAGGTGGAGCCGATGCCCAGGCATCCTGCAACAAACAACAAGGTTGTGGATATATCCATATATAATCATGTAATCACAGACACGATGAACGGAAATCGCAGCGTGGCAGGGTACTCGAACACGAGTAATGTGACACTGTTCCGTTCACGTAAACACATCATTAATTAACTACTTCCATTACCAGTTATACATCATAATCATGATCGAATAACACATTAAAAACTTAAAATAACATTAATCCATAATCATGTCCATCGAACTATGAAAGCATAAAGTACAAGTAATCAAGCATCATCCTAACATAGATCCATAATCAGCTAGCATAATATCAAAGTGTCCATCAAGATCAAGGAGAACATAAACCATAACATAGAAGTCCAACCATCTTGAAACTGTAAACATGCACTATAAGACTATCATCTAAACCAGCACTGTCATAGGAAACATGAAAATAACATCTACCACAAGCAAAAAGGCGAGGGGCATTACATGAAGAGACATGGGAAGAGGAAGACGAAAGGGCAGTGACGGTTGGGCTTCATTTCCAACAATCTCCCACTTGAAGTCCAAACGGCATTGCTATCCCCACTTTCCTTAAAACTCATTGTTACTTAACTACAGTACCAAGTAACCACTCCATTGGCTGACCAATCCCGGTGAGAATTCCAACCAGCTCAACCAAACTAACACCAGAATAACAAAACCGTGTCTTATCTGATATCCACTCTTCATTTATGTCCTCATTTAGGCGAGGCAGTATCTGCATCACTTCTAGACCTCGACTGTCAATTCTTATGTTGGATCCAACTGCATCAGTAACATTAATGCTCTCCGTGCCCTTTAGTTCCCAGTTTCTTGCTTTGAAGGCAAATGGTTTTGAGGTAAGGGCTCCAACAGGACATGTATCTATCACATTCCTTGAAAGTTCACTTGTTATCAATCTTTCTACATAGGTACCAATCTCTTCACCACTTCCATGTCCCAAAACACCAAGGACCTGCACTCCAACAACCTCAGAAGCAAACCTGACACACCTTGTACATTGGATACACTTGGTCATGACGATGTTCTTATCCACCACAGATGTCTTGGTCTCCGTGAAACGCCCACAGTTTGACCTGAACGCCGTTGACTAATCTTGGAGATCGCACTCCCCTCCTTGATCACAAATTGGGCAATCCAATGGATGACTTTTTAGTAAGAACTCCATCACGTACACTCCGTGAACATCATCATTTGGTGAACATATGCCAAGGCAAATCTCATTATCTACAGAGCCTCTATAAAGACCATCATTTTTCAAAGCTTCAATTATTACCACTTGGGCATCAAACTGCTTCATTCCTTCGAATTCCTTACCCCCAACAATGAAGTTATCTAGAACATTAGTTAGCCCACCCTCGGGGAAAATTCTACGATCATTGTAAATCTTCTTTGGTTTCTGGAACTGTACCATGCTCTGCTTTAGATTGTTTAGTGGCCCTTCTATGATTTCACCATACCGAGAAAACAAACTAAGTAGGCGATCAACACACATGTCCACAGGAATGTTTTCAACGTAGATTTTTCTGGCGGATACGTCAGCGGTGGACTGAGCGTGGTGAGAGGTGACAACGGAGGCCAACTGGCTGACGGTCATGCGGCCATCAATTTTTTGTTGGGCTCCTTTAGGGCGTTGAGAGTGCCATCCATATGCTTGAAGGTAACGAATTCGTGACCCTTGCTCTTGACAGTGTTCTTGTCCATGATGACAACACCTTCCTCCAGCTCGCCATAATGGGAGAAGAGGGACTTGAGGGATTCAGTAGTAGTATCCCATCCGAGCCCCCGCACGAAGAGCTTGCACTACGCAGGATCTTTGTCTGCAATGCCTCGCACCGCCTCCAGAACATCTAAATGCTTTACCCCTACTTCCTATACAATCTCCACCAGCGGCTCACGGCTGAAATTCTCTATCATTTTCCCAACATCCTCCGCCACCACTATTACTTCTGTTTCCCCCACCCCACCATTTTCTTCCACTTTTCGCTTCTTCAACTCCATTATCTCGCCCGCTCTGCGAATTATTGGACTCTCTTCTTGCTCTAAGGAACAAAGGTCCCATTTAGAAATGGTTCCATCTAAAGAAGTTGAAAATAAACGACCAGGCGTAGAGGTCCCCAAGCTTGAACAAGACAAAACAAGTGATGAAATTACATGGTCTAGTCTTCTACAACTCCGGTTTCTTTGGCGGCGGTGATAATGTTTGGCACCGCTCAGCTTCATCTTACACCTTTTCACCTGGCACTAGGAAATCGGTTGGGTTTCACCCTGCTGCATCCCAGCCCGTTGTTTCTTTGTCGTTGGACTAATTGATGGCAAAGGCGATGTGGCCTCGAAGTAAGTTCACTTTCCCAACTTCAAACCGATTACCGACTGTAAGCAGCTAGGACCCATGGGCGACCGTCTGCCTCCAAGACTCTTCATCTTCTTGCGCTGGTGATGTTGCTTCTAGGAATAAATATCCTTCTCTCTCTTGCGCTTGGACTTCCTTCTAGATCTTCGCAGGCTGTCACAACTTTCTTCACAAGATTTAACATTTTCATAAGGCTCCCATGTAACAGTAACCTCCACAGCTTCTATCTTTTTAATTTATGTATTTTCTACAGAGGCTCTTGCACTTTCTTTCACAAACATTTGATCAAATTCCAATAGGTTAAGAAATTCATCAATGACGGAATCAACTACATCATCTAACCTATCCATTTTACATGAAGCAAGAGTTTCTATGACATACATGGTGCCTACTTTGCTGCCTTGAGCAATTACCAAGGCTCCTTTTGTGACTTTCCATCTATTCAATTCAAAATTGACTTTACATCCTTGTGAAAACAACTGTCCAGCTGAAATTAGATTTTGTTTGAGCTGAGGGACATATCTAACATCTTGCAACAGCCAACTATTTCCATTTTTTAATTTTAACAAAACATCCCCTTTGCCAATAACATCACAAGATTTGTTATTGCCAAGAAGAACCTTACAAAGTCACCGCTTTGCAGATTTTTGAAGCACGCCTTGCACGAAGTGGCATGAAATGATGCTACCGAACTGAGCACCCAAACATTTGGTGATATTTCTTCTGAAGCTGAAACAAGAACACCAATTGGTGCACCGGCATCCTCTTCACGTACTGGATTCACTTCATCTTCTTTTCACTGATTTTCAGCCTTCTTAAAAAACCAACAATTCTTCTTGATGTGGCTTTGCTTGCCACAATACTAGCAACCAGCATCTCTCTCGTTGGATATTAGCCTTCCTTGTGATTTCCTACGACTTCCTTTATCAGTCGGCATTACTCCCACTCAAACTCAAACCTCTCATGCCAAATGACCGAGCACCATGGCTCTGATACCAATTGTTGAAGATAAAATGCAAATAAATGAAAAACTAAAACAGATAAAGAATCAAACACACAGAGATAAAATCAGAGACACGAATTTAACGTGATTCACCATCAAAATGGCTACATCCACCAAGGAAAGCAGGACACACTATTTCATTAATCAACCCAAAATACATCAGTCTTCATCTACACTAGAAAGAGAATAAGAAGGGAATATATCAACTCTTCAAGTGAAGAGACATGGGAAGAGGAAGACGAAAGGGCAGTAACGGTTGGGCTTCAGTTCCAACAGCTTCTGTTTACCTTTATATTTATTGTTGATAACATTGCAGAATCCTTAATCTTCAATTCCATCACACGAAGATTACAGCTGTCATAATTCTAAACTTAGGTGAGGGGAAAAGAAATAGTATCGTATTCCTGTTGATGGAGGAAGAAATCTAAACAAATTGTTCAGAGAGGAACAGTTATGGGCTTTACCTTTTAAGGGAATCTGACATTTGTTGATGATCAAAGCATAAGAATTGTATCCAGGTCAATTTTAGTGCAATGAAAAGAAAAACATGGATAGAAACGAATGAAAAATATTAATAATGTCCATAGATGACAAAGGCAATAAATTTGCTGCCATTATCCGTGTTCAGATAAAAATGGTTAAGTGCACATGACATATCAGGTGCAAAATTCTGATAATATAATACCAAATTATGATAATCGCTATGCCACGAATAGCAGTTTGTTTAGTGTGTGTCATTGTTAGTATATGACATAGACCATAGAATCGTGTTAATTTTAGACAATGATTCTGATCAACAACCCTGTAAAAAATTCCACTCACAAGGACCATAAATTGAAAGAAAATCTATGCAATCGGGAGGAATTTAAAAGCTAATGAATCAACAAAATGAAAACTCTCTCCCTTGGAAGCGTTGGGCAGACACAAAAACAAGAACAGAAAGCATGGAACACAAGAGAGATATGTTACTACAATTTAATTTAATGGTTACAACATAAAAATTCTATCTGCCTCCCACTAAATAAATTAAAGAAGATATAATGATACAACGTGTTTAAGTATTGGTTGCCGTTAAGGGTGTAGTTGCATGGTTGTAGGTGGCATTGTTGTGTCCACAAGTTCAAGGTTCAAGCCCTAACGGGTCAGGGTTTTGTGCCCCTGTCAAGGGATGGGCTCCTATTTGTAGTTCCACCGATTAGGGCTGTACATTTAAGGCTTAGGAAGTGGTCCCATGGAGGGGGAGTTCCTAAATTATCTCAGCGGTGTTGCTGAAATTTTTTAGAAGCATTTTAAAACAAGTGGTCCCATGAATTTTGTAGTTGCAGGTAGGCTTAAAACTTTAAGCTCTCAAATTTATGGAAGCTGGTGGTCTCATGAAGTTTTTAGTTTAATGTTAATTGATTTAGCAGAGATTTTTTAGGACTTACAAATAAAAATATTAAAAATCATCAAATAAAAAAATTTCCCTCCAAAATATTTCCTAAATTAAATGGAAGCTAGCTAAAACTGTAGAAAAATCTCTAAGCTGGTGGAGGAAAGTTTCAACCCCACCTCAAATGCGCCAACTCAAAATTAACCACCTAAAAAAATAGCTGCTCGTATTTTGGAGGAAAAGATTCTAATTTATGCCGTAGCAATATTTTTGGGGTTTCATGGGATCCTTGCTCCACAAAAATAGATCCTCTAACAATTCCATGGTACCCCTTCCTTAGGGTCCATTGACACCCTTCTCTATTCTAATTAAAAAATGTTGTTAAGTATTGGTCACAATTATACCTGCACTCGAAAATGATGTTATCCTCAATTGCACGATTTTCCCTCACAAACTCTGCAACCATGGTGACCACATAGTCATACCCTTATTCATCTCTCTCCAGTCGTAATTTTAAGCAGCATCTGGTGACAATAACTGTATCCCACGTCTCACTCACAACTTTTCTTCAGGATTCTCATCAAGTTGATCTGCCCACTCTCCCTCAAATCGAGAAGACGAATAGTTTCCAACCCACAAAGTTCTCCAAACTCTCCCCTTACCCAAAACCACGCTAAATTAACATGCCATATCAGTAGATGAGAATAATATAGACAAGAATCCCAACAGAGAAACTGCTGTTCATTTCTTCGTATATCAGGATAACCTTTTTAATATGTAAGAATAAGGCATTTTTCCTTTCTTGTTTTCTATGAAGAGTTTTAAACTTACAGTATCAGCCCCCATAAAGAGTGAAATCTCCCTTACGAAATTGCTCAAACGACAATCACAGAAAATGCTGATACTTCTGTAATTTGCACAAATAACAAACATAGAAAAATGCAATAAATAAATAAATTCTAATTTCTGCTAACAACATACTTTCAAATGGAAAGCTATATTCCAGTATTCAAACTACACACCACTAGAATTTGTACTGCACCCTTGAAATTTGATTGCTTCTTCATCATACATTGGACTCAAAGAAAAATATTTGTTCAGCTTTTGGATCCATTCTCTAGCTAAGGTTTTTGCTAGATCTTTCGAATGAGGGGACAATGAGCTTTCCCAATCTACTTTGTAGTTTGTAAGCCTTTATGAGGCCTATTTGGAGGGGTATTACTTACAATTTTTTAGTTTTAATTTTTGTCTTTAGTGTACAAAAAATCATGAATATAATATTTCCCTTGAATTCTCCACTCTTTGCCCCATATTCTGTATAAAGGATGTCCAAATATTCGTCATGCTAATTGTCCATATGGTAGACCTGTACCTATAACTGAATTAGTTGGAATGTTTTAGTTTATTTCTGCAGATGAAGATGCTCCTTTTATACCATTCCCCAGAGGTGTAGTAGCCTAATAGGCCTCCTTACCCTTGCCCATCTTTTAAAACCATTGTAACATCCTTCAACGATCTAATCACTTCAAAAAGTTCTTGCTCTGTATCTTCACTTGACATTTTTTGTTTTCTTTGTTCCCTATGTTGATACTTTGTTACTCTGTCACTTTTTGACATGCAATAGATTTGGCTGTAATTTTTTTTCCAACTTTTTTAATTTAATTTTTTTATTTTTGTTTTTTTCTGTTGTTTTCCACAGGCTGATAGAATCACAACTCTGATACCACTGAAATGTCCCTTACGAAAATGTTCAAATAACAAACACATAAATTTTTTATTTTTATTTTTGACATGTTGGTAGAATCACCAATCTGATACTATACCACTGAAATGTCTCTTACGAAAATGCTCAAATTACGAAAATGCTCAAATAACAAAGACATGAAAGTTTTTTTTTTTAAAATTTTTTCTTTTATTTTTCACATGGTACAATCATCACTCTGATACTACTGAATTGTCCGTTATGAAAATGCTCAAATAACAAATATAGAAAATACTGATACTGCTATAATGACACTTACAAAAGGCACAAATAACCTACACAAAAAATGCTCCAACAACAATTATATTTTTTTTTATAATTTATGCTTGACAACATACTTTCAAATGGAAATCCAGCAAACTGATATAACCTACTGGATATTAAGTATTCGAAATATCCACCACTAAAGATCCTATTGACACTTTAAAACTCTACTGCACCTTGAAGGTTTTCATGCTCAAAAAGGTTTTCGTCCTCAAGATGATCATTATAATTTATCCTGACAACATGCTTTCAAATGGAAATCCAACAAACTGATACAACCTATTGGATATTAAGTGTTCGAAATACACACCACTAAAGATTCTATTCACACTTTAAAACTCTACTGCATCTTGAAGGTTTCATCCTCAATAAGGTTTTTGTCCTCAAGATGATTAATACAACTTAAGGGATAAGGTTTTCGTCCTCAAGATGATTAATACAACTTACTGAATACAATTGGATATTAAATGTTCGAAATACACACCACTAAAGATCCTATTGACACTTCAGAACCTATTCACACTTTAGAACTCTACTGCACCTTGAAAGTTTCTCCTCAATAAGGTTTTCGTCCTCAAGATGATTAATACAACTTAAGGGATAAAGTTTTCGTCCTCAAATTGTATTGGATAAGGTTTTTGTCCTCAAGAAGGTTTCATGCTCAATAAGGTTTTCATCTTCAAGATGATTAATATCCACGTTAGAAACACCTCAAGAAGGTTTCATGCTCAACAAGGTTTTCGTCTTCAAGATGATTAATATCCATGTTTTGAAAGATTTCCTCTCCAAAGGATATCTAGAGAAACACCACGTCCAATCTAGAAAAGAAAACGGTTTGTTTGTAATATTCAAAAAATGATTTCTTCTTTCTAGGACTACTTTATACGTCCAGCACAAAAAGGACAATGGGAAAATGGTTTGTTTCCAATATACGTCCAGCACAAAAAGGAAAATGGGAAAATGATTTGTTTCCAATATTTAAAAAAATATTTTTTTAACACTACTTTATAATTCCAAATCAATAATCTAACTGCCCAGCTAACTAATAAATCAGTCCCTCAAGTTAAGACAGTCAACTGGTAGGTTAACTAACCCAATTAACTAAGCAATTAATTGACTAGAGACCAACTCAGCTTGTTATTCCATTATTAAGTATCCTAACTAAGAGCCCAACTAAGTTTATTATTCCATTATTCAAGTATCCTAACTAAAAGTCTTAGCTGCTACTCAATTGAAAGACTAGCTGCAACTCAGCTTCTTATTCCATTATTCATGCTAACTTAAAAGTTCATCCTAGCTAAAAGTTCATCCTAACTAAAAGTCCTAACTGCTACTCAACTGGAAGACTAGCTGCAACTCAGCTTCATCCTAACTAAAAGTCCTAGCTGCTACTCAACTGGAAGACTAGCTGCAACTCAACTTCTTATTCCATTAGTCATGCTAACTTAAAAGTTCATCCTAGCTAAAAGTTCATCCTAACTAAAAGTCCTAGCTGCTATTAAGTATCCTAACTAAGAGCCCAACTCAACTTATTATTCCATTATTCGAGTATCCTAACTAAAATTCCTACCTGCTACTCAACTGGAAGACTAGCTGCAACTCAGCTTCTTATTCCATTATTCATGCTAACTTAAAAGTTCATCCTAACTAAGAGCCCAACTCAGCTTATTATTCCACTAGCACTTGCACCCATAGGAGGTTCAAGGAATATCCTGATAGGAAAATAGACGAGTTTTGAAAATTTTCCGGTGTGAAATTTTTCACTTTTACGGCGTGAGACAATTCCGAGCACTACAATGCTCACATATAAAAGCCTATCGGCTAAATTATTCAAGTATCCTAACAAAAAGTCCTAAGCTTATTATTCCATTATTCAAGTATCCTAACTAAAAGTCCTAGTTGCTACTCAACTGGAAGACTAGCTGCAACTCAGCTTCTTATTCCATTATTCATGCTAACTTAAAAGTTCATCCTAGCTAAAAGTTCATCCTAACTAAAAGTCCTAGCTGCTATTAAGTATCCTAAGTATCCTAATTAAGAGCCCAACTCAGCTTATTATTCCATTATTCAAGTATCCTAACTAAAAGTTCTAAGCTTATTATTCCATTATTAAGTATCCTAGCTAAAAGTCCTAGCTGCTACTCAACTGGAAGACTAACTGCAACTCAGCTTCTTATTCCATTATTCATGCTAACTTAAAAGTTCATCCTAACTAAAAGTTCATCCTAACTAAAAGTCCTAACTGCTACTCAGCCAGCTACTCAACTAGAAGACAGAAAGACACAGCTGCCTTATTGAAAAGGCAAACTGGACGTAATTGAAAACAAACTCAGCGCTGTTCCATTTTTCATGCTAACTTAAAGTTCATCCTAGCTAAAAAGTTCATCCTAACTAAAAGTTCTAGCTGCTACTCAGCCAGCTACTCAACTAGAAGACAGAAAGACACAGCTGCCTTATTGAAAAGGCAAACTGGACGTAATTGAAAACTTTATCCTAATCCTATCTAACTGCTGACAAACTCAGTGCTGTGGATAAAATTAAAAAAGGGACATTACAGAGGGGACAAACAAGTAGAGGACACTAAACTTTCTATGTAGTTATTAAGGCCATAAGTAGGAGATTGAGTTCACATTTTCAAAAAGTTTTCAACAAGTAGTCACAGCTCTTTCCTACGGCAAATGCTTATTTTCAAGTATATGCCCCGGGGGTTAAATGATCTCTTCTTTTTGAGGAAGAGGAAGAAAAGATTTGCATTTTCAAAATGTGAATGGATATCAGACACAACCATTACAAAGGTTATAAGTCAATTGAAAACACTTTAACCTATTAAGCCTATTTTGGGATGGGCTCTTGGATGTTTGAAAGGATTTGCCTGTCTTGATCTAGAAGTTGATTTTCATACTCATTTGACATCTTAATGTGATTTTTAAAGCCTAATTTCAATGCCTATCTTGATCTTTACCTTAGATTTTCATAATATTGTTTCAGAAAATTTTGAAGTAGAAGGCAAAACCATCACATTCAACAAGAGGCTTGTTTTTTCAAAGTATTGAAATAAATGCAGATTTTTGAAATAGAATGAAAAACCATCACAATCTACAAGAGGCCTGCTTGTTCAAAGCATCGAAATAACTACTGAATCTTTTCAAATATTTCAATACACACATGATGTCCAGCCAAACAATGCAATTGAGAACATGATGCTTAACAGCATAGGGTGGCACAACAACTTGAAAGATTATAATACTACAGTTCCAAAGATGGTGGAAAGTATAATTTACAAAAGAATTACAGATATTCATGTAAAATTTATCACAGAGGTCCAGGAAAAATGCCAAGTTCCCTTTGCTCATTCCATCTTACGATCTGCAGAATTATAACCAAGAAAGCTCAGAAGTGGGGAAAATATAACAATTCTAAAAAGGCAAACAACCTATGCTGTTAGCCGTAGACATGTAAGCCAGTACTGCAATACAATAATAAGATTTTAAAAACAAAATGAAAATATTTCTAGACAATTACATACCCATTCAGTAGGACATAAAGATCGATAATACCTAGCAAACTTGTCACATTCACTGGCACCCTCTCCCTTAGCTTGAATGCATCTGTGTTTACAAACATCAAATAACAAATAAACAGCCCTTGAAAACTAGAATATAGAGAAACATTTGCTCTGAAAATATATACTAGGGAAAGAATTCATGATAAAAGTGCAAATGAGAGAATAAAAAAAAAACACCATACTTGTGATACTCAATATAACGAGTGAAGCAATGCCTTGTCTGATTGGTCGTGGGAAAACGAAAGTCTGCCGGGGCTGTCTTAACAAAGTCTTCAGTCTGATTTACAGTGTCAAATAATATAACAGATTTCATAAGATTTTCTGAAATCTACCAATTGCTCTCCTATTCACTATTCACAAACACCTACTTTTAAGATTCTAGGAATGTGCATAAGTCTCCTTGCCTAGAAAATATAAGATCTAGAAAATATAAGATATTGTGTGGTACCGTTGAGCCCACTCTACTTAAATATCATCCATATCATCCACTCTACTTAAATATCATCCACTTCAATGGTCAAACAATCAATAATAATTTTTCACCTAATTCCCCCACTCTACTTAAATATCATCTATATCATCCACTCTACTTAAATATCATCCACTTCAATGGTCAAACAATCAATAATAATTTTTCACCTACTTCCCCCACTCTACTTAAATATCATCCATATCATCCACTCTACTTAAATATCATCCACTTCAATGGTGGAACAATCAATAATAATTTTACACCTAATTCCCCCACTCTACTTGAATATCATCCATATCATCCATATCATCCACTCTACTTAAATATCATCCACTTCAATGGTGGAACAATCAATAATAATTTTACACCTAATTCACGACAAAAAGTGGTAAATATTTATCCTATTTTCATTCCCCCACTCTACTTGAATATCATCCATATCATCCACTCTACTTAAATATCATCCACTTCAATGGTCAAACAATCAATAATAATTTTACACCTAATTCACAACAAAAAGTGGTAAATATTTATCCAATTTTCATTGGCCAAAATTTACCTTTCATCGGCCAATCAATAATAATTTTACACCTAATTCACAACAAAAAGTGGTAAATATTTATCCTATTTTCATTGGCCAAAATTTACCTTTCATCGGCCAAAAAATTTACCTTTCATGGGCCAAAATTTACCTTTCATCGTTGAAGTGGATGATATTTAAAAATAGCCCGTTAAGCCTACCTTTGTGCAATGTGAAAAAGAAGGATAAAAACATAGAGGTGGTTGACAATAAACCAAGACAAATCTCATAAAATACTTCATAGCAAAGCTCAAAACAAAGAAACTTCTATCCAATTTAATAGGTTCTACCATCTAATTTGATTAAGAAGTCCATATATGCTAATATTTCTTGCTATCAATTAACTAACGAAATTGGTAGAGCTACTTTAAGGATGAGTTTGGTTGGCCTAGAAGGCTTTCATAACACTACCCCAGACACTATCCATACCCACCTATAGGAACATAAGTGGATTTATAACCCAATTAAACAAATTAACTACATAATAATGTACAAGCGGTTATTTAATGCTTCCACTAACCTGCGCCACCAGTGTGGGTTCTAATTAAACAAATGAACCAAGTAATACTACATAAACAATGTAAATACATGGGTGACACCAAAAATAATTGGCCCAATTATAATGCATTATAATTTCACCCCAGATTTACCAAAAGCATTTTTGTAATTTTTTTTTTTTCAAAAAGCACATCATAATGTAAAGGAGAGAAAAATACTGCAATGGAGTCTGGTTCAGGAGCTTGTTTAATGGAGCCCATTTCATGGGCAGGCCGAGGAGCTTGGCGTCCTAAGGTAACATCCTCCACTTTCCTTCCTCTTATAGCAGGTGGGTCTACTGTAGCTGGAGCTGTCTCTTCTGTAGCCGGAGCTGGGTCTTCTGTAGCCATATTTGTTATTGTTGTTTTTTTTAATATTGCTATATTTTTCCAGAGGCAGATAGAAACATCCTCGTATAGGGCTGGTGCTTCTTATACATGTACATACTCATACCATGCACAACAGCTTTTTTGACAACTCAATTCTAAGATAACAGATGGCAATCATTTGCTCCCTTGTCACCATGCAAGGTGCTTTCTTTGCCACACCGAGTTTTATGATAATTGTTGTGTTTAGAAGGGTTTTCCTTTTCTACAATGCACATAAGACCACTAACAACTAAAGCTTCAAAACTAACTTTGCTGAATCCTTCCACTTAGGATATATCCTCTTGTAATTAAGAAAAATACCAAGATTAGGATTATTATCAAACTCCAACAATATTCTTTGCCACAAAATTTATCTAGCAATAGAAAACCTTAATATGGATTGTATTATTTATTTAATTTTATAAGATTTTGAGTATAATCATTTTTGAAAAAGTTGTGAATGTTTAATTTGTATTATTTGATTTTTAAAAATTGTGAAATTAAAAAAATTATATTTCTCATATTTAAATGAGGAAATGGAGAACAATTAATTTCATATATCTTCTTGTACTTCAAAAATAATGATCCTTCCTTTATTGAAAGTTTAATTATTTCATGATAAAGATTTTTAATATGTGATTTTTTTAAAATATGTTGATCTAACAATTACATTCTTAAAATAAATAACTTAAAATAATTATTTAAATTATAATGATAAATATATTTGTCTTGAGGTAATTTGAGATTAATATTGAAATAAATATTAAATAAAATTTAAATTTAAATAAATTGAATGTGATACTTAGCTCTATAATTGATAATGGAAAAGCAATGTACTAGATGTTCAAAACTAATTCACCCATGCTTTGGCTTTTTAGGGTTGAGTTAGATGAAGATCTCTCATTCTATAAACTGACTATTCTTTGCCCCGGTTCACCTCTACAAGTGCAAATCTTGATCCCTGTGTGTGTAAACCTAATCTTAAATGTAGACCTAAACTAATGCATGTGTATTTAAACTAGCAGGAGGTGGTTTGATGTAATTTGTGCACCTTAATTTTTTATGTCTGCTTATGTGCAAAATAATTAAGGATATAAAACAAATATGCAATGTTAATGGAATGATGTGCTTTCGATGCATGAGCATCCTTCAGTTGGGATAATTGTGCATCACCCAAAAACGTGTAGTTCTCTACACACAAACTTAACTTGTGTGCACTCTTGTTTGGTAGTTTGTTTGCGTACAAGCATTGTTGTGTGTTGGGCAATTGTGGTGTCCCACACACCCTATGTTCATTTGTGTAACATTAGTTTCTTTTGCACATCTCCACACATGCAAAGCCCCATGTATCTCTGTCAAGAGAAAGTTCCCTTTGCATTGTAACCTAACATTATTCATTGTGTAGCATCCCCGCGCACTATTGTATCTTACCACATAGTTTGTTTCTAGCATGTGCACTAGAGAGATCAACTAATATCAGATGTTAGGGAGTTGGTCATTCTTCCATAATACTTTTGTCAAATGATAGAAATTAGATCTTTTGATGGCTTGTTAGTTCTTGAAAGTCATAGGATGTTAGGTTGATATTTATTGAGGAATGGTTGATTGTTCTTGTTGAAAGTGGTGACTTGCTGATAAAAAATCCTTTTGAGTGCTCATTAATGGCCACAACCTACTTCATTCTTCCATGTTAGTAGATTAGATTGGATTGGATATGGCACTATTTATTGTAGCATTTTGGTCATTTTAGGGGTTTAATTCAGAGGAGCTGGTATTCAAAAAGTTGACTTAACAATTAGGTTTTTAGGTAAAGATTTAGGTTGGATTTAATTGGAAGTGCATAGAGTTTCCACATATTTCTCATGCTAGGGTTTCACATATTGATGGATCATTTATATTTCCTTCAGTACTCTGCAATTTAATCTCGTTTTCTTATTCGATCTCCATTTTTTCTTCCTTGCTTGGTTTCTATTATGTGCTTTGTGTGCCCATTCAATCCTTGTTTATTTGAGCCACACACAATGTTGCACTAGTCTGGTATTAGAATGGGTGTCCCGAGTCTTAGAGGTGAGCTCACAAGAGTTTTATTAACTAAGCATTTGTGTGAAGTTTTGTTACATTGTAGGTGAATTAGGAAAGATGGCTCACTAAGTAGGAAGAGGAGGTGTAAGAAAACAATGAGAAACCCATATTGTAGATCAAAGAAATATGTTGAGATCCATTCAAGCTCGCTCGAGGTCATAAAAATTGCTTAAAAATAAGAGGTCTATAGGTGATGGAAGACATAAGTGATGATGAGAGAGGAAATCATGACACACAGAAAGATGCCATGGATCTAGAGGATGTTGAGGGGAGAATTACATTAAAGGAAAGATTTACAATCACCTTAATGAAGGCTAAGAACAAGATTAGGTTTGATCTCCAAGCTCCTTAGGAACCTTAAATCTAGAGGTACTAATTAACTAGATCAATGAGCTAGAGAGTTAATACGAATTCAAAGAAATTAAGGACCCAAAAACAATCAAGTACATTGGCACAAGGTTGAAAGGGCATGTTGCCTTGTTGTGGGACTTGGTCTAGAAGTGTTGTGTGTAAAGGGAGAAGTGGAAGATCTCATATCCAGATCACATGATGACTAAAATCAAGGGGGGTTTATGCTAACCATCTATGCATTAGATTTGTACAAGAAGCTCCAAAACCTATGCAAGTGGGGGACATTCATGAAGTACATGAAGGAATTCTATAAACTATGCATTCACATTGGTCATGTGGAAGATGACACTGAGATAGTCTTTATGTATGTGAATGGATTATGCATATTGATATAGAATGAGATGTGCTTGCTCATGATTCATTCCCCTAAGGGGGCCTACCAACTAGTTCTCAAAGTAGAGAAGTTGTCCAATAGATAATAAAGTATGTATAGTAGTGGTAAGGGCAAGGATGAGAAGCGCAAGTAGGTCACAAGAAGGTATGTCTTTGCATGCCATGAGAGAATAGAAGCCAGTGACATTGTGCAAAGTGTGTAGATGAGTAAATCTTTGATTGAAGTGGAAGGGACTAGCTTTAGATGTGGGGAAAAAGGTTGCTACATGTTTGAGCATCCAAGTGTCATGTGAGAGCAAATTCACATAGCTCGATCTGCATGTGCATGTTGTGTAGGTTGAAGAGGCAAGTTCATTAGGTATCCAAGACGAAAGTGAAAACCTAGAAGATGGAGAAAACCTGATGATGCACAATGTTCTATTGAAACCCACATGCAAGGATGATGAACTATGGTTGACGAAGAGCCTCTTCTATACTAAGTAGAAGTTGGGAGGAAAGTGTTACAATTTGATCATCGATGGAGGAACCACCAAAACTTAGTATCCATAGAGATCTAGTGCAAAAATTAGGGTTGAAGATAGTTGTGTATCCTAGACCATACAGAGTCTCTTGGTTATAGAAGGGACAACAACTTACAGTGACACAGTAGTGTTAAGTTATGTTCTACATTCCAAGGAGGATACATATATGAACTATGATCCAGTGTGATCCCTATGGATACTTTTCATGTGTTACTAGTGTTAGGAAAGGTGCCTCAACCTTGAACCTAATGTTAAGATTTAAAAAATTATGATTTTTAGGTTAAAAAATAGAAAAAATTAATTTCTTGGCCATAGAGTTGGTTTTTGGCCAAAATAAAAATTTCAAGTTGTTTGGCACCAATTCCCTAGTGCCTATCACGTGGACCTCTTCAATCTCTATAATCTAAAAAATGGGTCCAATTGGCCCCTCAAATCAAAAGTTGTGGCCTCTTACATTAGAAATGTAAAAATATCTAAGAAACATAAAAGAGTTGTAATGGGAGTTGCACATGTTGAGCAACTTATGATGAATTTTATGACACATCATAAGGCATCTTTGGTTGGGAGAAATGGAGCCAAAATGGAACACCTAATTTGGTGATTAGATTATAATGAGGTTATGACAGGTGGAAGGAATATGTTATTTTTAGCCTATGGATTCATCTTGGAATTTGGATGTTGGATTTTTAACAAAGGAATTTGGTGCCACTATTTTGGGTGGTTTTGGATCATGGTTTTCTAATTACCATTTGATGGTTTTATGTATTGTATATCTTATTTACTGGGTGCTTGAGATGGAGGTTTGATAGCGATTTTTGTAGGTATTGTTATGCTATCAGAATTCCTCCAAATCTTTGGTTGGTGATACTCTTGTGAAGGCTTTCTCTACAAGTGTATTGTAACTATGTTGTTTACTGAATAATACATTGGGATATTTTGGAGCATGGGGTTTTCTCCCAAAAGGGCTTTCCTCATGTACACTTGTCTTATGGTATACTATTTTTTGTATGTTTATACATGTTTCTACTTTTTGTAATTGTTAAAAGATTAAAATTTGCACAAAAATATCCTAAAACATTTAGTGTAGGAAGCATTTACATGTACCTTGCTTCCTTTCATTTGGTATTAGAGCCTGATCACCTTTGATTCTAGGTGTTGGGTAGAGGGTTTTTGTACTAATCTTCATTTAAGTGAGAGCTTGTGTAGAGAGGGTTTTGATCTTATTGCAGGAAGAGATGGCAAGCATGTCAAGGATAGAGAACTTTGAGTTTTGGAAGCTCAAGATGAACGATGTGCTCATAGACCAAGATCTATGGGTTGTAGTATTTGGATCCAAACCTATAACTACATCACAAGAAGACTAGGACAAGATGGATAAAAACGAAAAGGGGACCTCATTAGACTTAGTTTGGTTGATTCAGTGTTGTTGAATGTGTATGAAGAGACTACCATAGTGAATCTTTGAAAGAAACTTAAAGAAATTTGTTAGGCTAAATCATTGGTGAATAAGTTTTTCCTAAGAAAGAAGTTGTATACCCACAGAATGGAGGATGGTGGGTTTGTGACCGAACATCTATATGTCTTTAATATAGTAGTTACCTAGTTACACTCCATGGGAGTAAATATGGAGGAGGAGGAGGATCATTGTATGACTTTGTTGTGTTCTTTTCTAGATTCATGGGGCCACCTAATTATGGCCATTGGGAGCACTACCACAGAGTTCAAGATGGATGAAGTGGTTGTATCTTTGCTTTTTGAAGAAATAAGAAGGAAGACTTATAAGTTGATCAAGGAGGCCCTAGTGATTCTTGTAAGATCCAAATAAAAAAGAAAGAAGGACAAGTGGCAAGATAAGTCTAGATCTAAATCTTGTGGGAGATCCGAATCTCTTAGTAAGTTCAAAGTGAAATGTTGGAATTGCGGCAAAGACAGACACCTTAGAAGAGACTGTAAGGAGGAGAAGATGAAGAAAAAAATTACTTTGATGATAACTTTGAGAGATCCTCCCAAGATGATGGTGATGATTTTTTTACTGCCTTGGCTACTCATGCATTAAAAGGTGCATGGTTGATAGAATTTGGTGCCTATTTCCACATGACCTCACATTGGGGTTGGTTTACAAAATATAAAGGATATGATGGTGGGAAGGTGTACCTTGGAGATGATCTTTATCTAAATATTGATGGCTATGAAAGAGTCTTAATTCAATTCCTTGATGGATGAGTGAAGGGGATGAATGGTGTACTACATATTCCTGGTTTGGCACGGAACCTACTTTTTGTAAGTAAACTTAATGGTGCAAGTGTGTAGGTTGTTTTATTGAGTGGAGGGTGTAAGATGGTTAGAGGAGCTATGGTGCTTGCTAAGAGTGTTTAGATTGGCACTCTATTTTGTTTGGATGCATACACAGTTCAGTGCAATAGTTCTATTTCTACAGTGAAGAGATCTATAAAATCTTCATCTTCACCATTGGAACTAGCAACAAAGAGTTCTGTTGCATCTACTTCCAATGGTCATGCCTTCTAGGTACCTAAGGGTGCTCAATTCTTTAGAGACACAACTTTCAATAGAGAAAATAATTTTATGGCACCAGTGCATGGGTCATATAGGTGAGAAGGTTCTACGTGTTAGAAATGAAGGTGAACAACTATAGAATGGAAATCTAATTACAACTGTAACTATTAATCTAATGTAGAACCAAAATAGAGATAGTTTGAAATCAACACAAAGAAATAATGGAACAAAAAATCAAACACATAACACAGTGTTTATGTGGAGAAACCCTTTTAGGAAAAAACTCCACACAACAAGAGATGCAACAGTCTGTATTAACTTCAAATAGAGTTTACAATACAACACTATCAATCTCCTCTACTGTCTTCAATCCAACAGTGCATGTAATGCTCATCTACAACCATAATACAATAGCCTCTTAAAAGAGTGTTACTTTCTAGGGAAAAAAGCCCTAACATAACTTCTACTATTAGATCTATGACCTAGTGATGAACGGTCCAGATTGACTACGAAATTACAATATTTTACAAGGCAATTTTCTAAAAAAAATCTCTTTAGGGGCGCTTCCCCCAAACCCTGTCAGGGGGACTAGGAAGTTGTCGTCACCCCTTGGACCCCCAGGCAATAGTAGTGGGGGACAAGCCCCCCTAAACCCCCTTGTCGAGTACAAGGATTCAAAATGTGGCTAAAACAAGATCACTACTTGGTGAATACTTCATCCCCTATGAATGATTTACAAACAATATTAGGAGTAATTAAATACATAGGATTTACAAGGTTGATGGCACCTTAATCCTAACACTACGGACCTTGAAAAATAAAAGTCTTGTTGAGGGGTTGAATGATTGTAACTTTGAGTTTAATTTTTATGAAGATAGTGTTTATGGAAAAAAAATGTGTTAAGTTTTATTCTATTTCTCATAAAACTTCTAGGGTATTGGACTTGATACATATTGATGTTTTTGGTCTTGTAAATGTTCCTTTGATTTTAAAATCTGTATATTATGTATCTTTCATTGATGATTATAGTAGTAAAACATAGTTATATTTCCTTAGGAGTAAATATAAAGTCTTTAGTCAGTTTAAGGAGTTTAAAGCCCTTATAAAAAATTAGACTAGTGAAAACATTAAAGTTTTGAGGATTAACAATGGCAGTGAGTTTTGTTCAATAGATTTTGATATATTTTGTAAAGATCATGGAATAGAAAGATATAAGACAACTCCCTACACCCACTTAATAGAAAGGATTTGCAGAAAGAATAAATAGGACATTGATGGAGAGGGCTCGGAGTATGCTCAGAGTGGGGCCATCTTGGAAAAAAACTTTGGGCAGAAGTCGTTGCTATGACTTGTTACCTAGTTAGCAGGTCTCCTACATAAGCTCTTATTAAGAAGACACCCATGGAGGTGTGGTTGGGAAAAAAATTCCTCATTGAGACCTCTTCAAGTCTTTGTTGTGAGGCATATGCACATGTGCAGAGGAAGAAGTGGTCAAAGTTAGAGAATAAGGCTATAAAATGTATCTTCATCAACTATAGTGTTGGTGTGAAAGGGTACAAGCTTTGGGATCTTGTGGCTAAGAGTTTTTTATAAAGAAGAAGTGTTTTCTATAGAGGAGTCAAGCCTTCTTCCATAGTATTGTAGCCAGAGAAGGATGGAAAGAAAGATGTGGTTCAACTAACCCCAAAGACTAAGAAGGTTGAAACAGAATCCCATGAAGGACCTGAAGAGGAGGAGAGCTCAGATAGTTTAGATAGTTCCAAAGAAGAGATAGAACTTCCACCTCAATCATTGAGGAGGTCCACTAGACAAAGACAACAACCAAATAAGTATACTCCTCCTTATTGGAGATCTATTTTTGCTTTGATTACTAACACTAATGAGCCTAGAACTATGAAGGAGGCTATGGGTATGGATGATGTTGAGTCTTGGAAGTGGGCATGGATGAAGAGATGGTTGCATTAAAGAAAAATGACACATGGGACCTAGTACCTTTACCTGATGGATGGAAACTCATTGGATGCAAATGGGTGTTCAAAAGAAAAATAGGTTTAGATGGCAGTGTTGAGAAGTACAAGGTGAGACTGGTTGCAAAGAGTTATTCTTGGGTTGAGGGAATAGATTATGGTGAGATTTTCACCTTAACAGAAATATTGGCATCCATTTAGTTTCTATTGTCTATTGCTGCAATATATGATCTTGAGGTTGAGCAGATGGATGTGAAGATAATGTTCCTTCATAGTGATTTGGAGGAAGAGATTTATATGAGATGGCTAGAGCACTATATTGAAAAAGGTAAAGAGGATTTGGTTTGTAACTTGAAGAGATCTTTGTATGGTCTTAGGCAATCTCCTAGCATGTGGTACAAAAAGTTTGATTCTTTAGTGTTAAGTTTGGGATTTATGGCATCCAAATTAGATCATTGCATCTACTATAAGATGGACGATAATCATATTCTCATTATTGCATTAAATGTTGAAGATATGATGCTCTTCGATAATGGGAAGGGTTTGATTTATGAATTGAAGTCTCATCTTTCAGCACAATTTGAGCTGAAATTCTTAGGGGTAGTTAGGTACATCTTCGAGATGGAGATCAAAAGAGATAGAGTAAACATAAAACTTGGTTGGGTCAGAGTAAGTATGTGAACTTAGTGTTGGAGAGGTTCAACATGTCAGATTGCAAGTCATTGTGTGTTCTTGTTACGATGGGGACAAATTTATCTATTAAGCAACGTCCAAATTCTCCAGTAATACAGAGGATATGACCATAGTACCTTATGCTAGTGTAGTTGGGAGTTTAATGTATGCTATGGTCTACACAAGATTAGGCATTACCCAAGCAATGGGAGTCCTTAGCTGATTTATGGCTAATTCTGGATGCATACATTAGGATGTGATGAAGAGAGTATTTAGATATTTGCGGGGTACTTTTGAGTATTCTTTGTCCTATTATGGTTGTCCTATATTATATTCTTGGATTTGTATTTAGATTGGATTGGAGATGTTGGTAGTAAGAGACCCACTAGTTGATATGTTTTTACTTTATTTGATTGTATAATCAGTTGGATGAGTAAGCAATAGGTTGCGGTTGTTTTGTCCACTATAGAAGTAGAGTACATGGAAGCTACTCATGCTTGTGAGGAAGTCATATAGCTCAAGAGATTGTGTTCAAATTTTGGTCTAGATGAAAGAGACATTACAATTCATTGTGACAACTAGAGTGCCATGTTTATAGAAAAGAACTTGACCTTTCATGCAAGGATGAAGCATATTGATGTCCACTACCATTTTATTCCTGATATGGTAGAGAATGGAAGGGTGGTATTGGATAAGGTTGATACTTTGATGAATGTTGTAGATTTGTTAACAAAGCCTATGAGCACAAACAAGTTCAGGTGGTGCAGTGAGTCTATGGTCTTCTTGACCCCTAGCAGTTAGATTTTAATGTTGGTGATTTTCCCTTTTGCTCTTGAAAGGTGTTCAACAAGTGGGAGAATGTTAGGAAAGGTGTCTCAACCTTTTATAGGTAATGTTAAGATTAAAAACAATGTAGTTTTTAGGTTAAAAAATAGAATAAGTCAATTTCTAGACTATAGAGTTAGTTTTTGGCCAAAATAAAAATTTTGGGTTGTTCAAAATCAATTCCTTGATGCTTGTCATGTGGACCTCTTTGAGATCTACAATTTAAAAAAAAAGACCCAATCAGCCTCGTAGATCAGGAGTTATGTTCTCCAAAAGTTGGGCGTCCTACATTAGAAATGTAAAAACATCCAGGACACATAAAAAAACTATAATGGGGAGTTACACTTATTACCAACTTATGACGCATGTTATGACACATCATAAGGCATCTTTGGTTGGGTATAATGGAGCCAAACTGGAACACCCACCCCAGCTATATAGGTAGGGGCATCATGCATGTTGTTCCATGCCTCAGCCTCTCCCTGTATTCCCACTGAACGATAATTCTACTCTATCGATTGCAATTTACCATAGTGGTTGCGGTCGGTTGTCGGATGGGTTAGGGGGAGAAGATTGAGCCTTGCACCCACCCCTCAATTTGGTGAGTGGATTATAATGAGGTTATGACAGGTAGAAGGAATATGTTATTTTTAGCTTGTGGACTTATCTTGGAATTTGGGTGTTGGATTTATAACTAAGGAATTGGGTGCCACTATTTTGGGTGGTTTTATTTGATGGTTTTATATTACCATTTGATGGTTTCATGTATTGTATCTCCTATTTATTAGGTGATTGAGATGGAGATTTGATAGTGAGTTTTGTAGGTATTGTTATACTATCAAAATTCCTTTAGATCTCTAGTTGGTGATATTCATATGAAGGCTTCCTCTGCAAGTGTATTGTAACTATGTTGTTTGAATAATACATTGGGTTGCTTTGGAATGTGGGGGTTCTCTCCTAAAAGGGTTTTCCCTAGTACACATGTGTTATGATATATTGTTTAGTTTTATGTTTATATGTGTTTCTACTTTTTGTAATTGTTAAAAGATTGAAATTTGTACAACACTCTCCTTAGAAGTTTAATGTAGGAAGTGTTTTCGTGTACCTTGCTTCCTTAGAAGTTATCTTCTACATACCAAGGATGATACATAGATGATGTATGATCCAATGTGATCCCTATGGATACTTTTCATGTGCTACTAGGAAGGTCCTAATAGTATGATCGAAGCATTTGATACATAATGGGTCCAAGAACACCTTCATCATTAAAGAGGTTGGGAAGAAGTTTGAGTTACTTCACGAGGGATGAGCAAGAGTTTGTGTAGAAGGGAAAGGTATTGCTATTGTAAGAAAAAGAGTTCTTCAAGGAGGTGGGTACTTGCAAGACTACTATGTACACTAGTAGTCAAGCCCATGCAAAAGGTGCAAATGGAGTTGTGAAGCTCTCAAGAGCCAGAGGTTACTTATCCAGGGTGGTAGAACGATTGCGTATGAGTTATGAAAGCTCAAGACCCATGAGCTCAACTACCCCACTCACGATTTGGAGTTAACGGCAGTGGTTCATGCTCTTGTTCGTTGGAGACATTTCTTATTGGGTCGTCGCTTTGAACTTCATTCAGATCACCACAGTCTTCAGTATATATTTACGTAGCTGAATTTGAACGCCCGTCAGCGGTGTTGGATGGAGTTTCTTTGCGAGTATGACTTTGATGTCCACTAAATCAAAGGGAAGGAGAACGTGGTTGCTGACGCATTGAGTCGGAGGCACCATGAGATCTTGGCCTTGACTCTGAGTGTGGACTTGAGAAGATGCATTATTCAGCATCTGCCTGAGGATGAGTGGTTTCTTGAGGTGCAGCAGGAGATCCATTCACAGAGGGCCCTTGTGGGCAAGTTTGCAGGGTATTCACTTGAGGCAGATGGGTTACTTCGTCATCGACATCGCATCTATGTACCCCGCGTAGGTGACCTACATATTGTAGTGTTATCAAAGGCTCACAGAGCACCATATGCGGCACATCCGGGGGTGAAGAAAATGCATGCCGACCTACGATAGTTGTACCATTGGGTGGGTATGAGACAGGATATTGTAGAGTTTGTTGCTCGATGCCTTGAGTGCTAGAGGGTCAAGGCCAAGCATCAGCATCCAGCGGGTCTTTTATACCCACATGAGATACCTGAGTGGAAATGGGACACCATTTCCATGAATTTCATTGTTGGTCTTCCTATGTCTTCGCGTCGCCGTGATGCCATCATGGTGATAATCGACAAGTTGACCAAGGTGGCACATTTCTCATCCATACGCACGACGTACAATGCACCAGCAGTGGTGAGAGTATTCTTAGACGATATTGTGAGATTACAGGGAGCACCTCGCCTCATCATTTCTGACAGGGATTCAATGTTCACTTCAGCCTTTTGGAGAGCCTTGCAGCAAGCGTTGGGCACACAGCTCAACTTTAACTCCGCTTATCATCCCAAGACAGATGGACAGACAGAGCAGGTGAATCAGGTGTTGGAGGACATGCTTCGTATGTATGTTATGGACCATCAGTCTAGATGGGAGAAGTATCTGTATCTGGTTGAGTTTGCCTACAATAATTGGCATTACAGCTCGTTGGGTATGCCTCCTTTTCAGGCTTTATACGGTAGACCATGCATGACACCATTGAGTTGGGATCAGATAGAGGACAGGTTGCCATTGGTCCAGAGTTAGTGTAGGATATGGAGCAGCAGGTCACACTGATTAGGCAGAGACTTCAGGAGGCACAGGATAGACAGAAGAAGTATGCCGATGCTAAGAGAACTGATCGGAGCTTCTCAGTGGGTGACATGGTATTCCTTAGAATGCAGCCACACAAGAGTCCAATCTGTTATGGAAAGGGCTCTAAGCTTGCACCACAATTTGTAGGACCTTTTGAGATCTTGGAGCAGATAGGACCTGTTGCCTACCGTCTAGCGTTGCCACCTAGCGTGTCACGTATCTATGATGTCTTTCATATTTATGTATTGAGGCGATATATATCTAATTTATTTCATGTATTGGATTGGAGTGCTCTACTGGTAGAGGTGGGCGAGAAGTTTAGTCTTAGGGGGGAGGATGTGAGGCCGATTATTTTTCCTTTCTTATTTTGATCGTTTTACATTTCAGTTGATGACATTATCATACTTTTAGAGACTATTGTTCCCTTATGCAGAATTGATTTTATCTCCTAATTTTGATTTGACATTGATTAGACATATGGTGATTCAATTTGATCATATTTTGATGCTATGTTGAGACTAGACATGCGAGATATATTAGATGATGTTTATTGATGTGATTTCTAGTTCTTTATGTGATGATGATTATGTGACATTAGATAGAAAATACAGTTTAATCTTGAATTATGTTGTAGATGATTAATGTTGTATTCAATGGCATGAATTTAATTCTAGTTGCTTCGGCTATGATTATTCATGATACGATTGACACTTGATCTAGATGTGTAGGAGTATATTCCCAGGCCACGAGAAATTAGAGGTAGTATTCACACATTTGTTATTCCCTGTGAAACGGATCCATTCCCAAGAGGGATGAGGATCACGTTTGATTCGAATGTTGTTTAGGTACTTGTGGTTTTATTATTTTGGCCTAGTACCCCTTTGTTTCAATTAATTTTTATTATGTGCTATATATTTTTATTGTTTTACACCACTTGGTATTGTTTTTATTTTTGGGCCATTTAAGGTGAATTTATGACTCCCTAGGTGAACCTTAGTGTCCCAAAACTTATCCTAGGTGGTTACCCATGGGTTTAGGATCAATTTTGACTAACTAAACCTTGGGGTAACTCACTTTTGGTCACTCTAAACTGAGGTTTAGTCAAAGTGACGAATTTTGAAATGGCTAAGGGTGGGAGATGAGTCATGCTTTGGGAAAGACTCATCTCCCTTCCCAAAGTTTGGGGATCCCTTCACCAAGAAGACTTGGGAGGTCTCCAAGACTCCCAAGTGTGTGGGATCTCCCTCCAAGAATCTCACACACATGTGAGAGCATCTTGGAGGGAGATGGCTCTCTTGGAGAATAAGAGGATGCCATATGGCATCCCTTATCCTCATGGAGGCTTGAAGGGAATTGCCACCTCACCACTTGTTCTCTCACACGTGTGAGAGCACAAGTGGATAAGGTGAGGATTGGGATGAAATTGGAGGATGACACTTGTCACCCTCACACTTCCTCTCCCTTGCAAGTGGCATGGGAAGAGGAAGGAGAAGGTGACGAGTGTCACCTTCTCATTCCTCAAGGCCAAATTGGAAGGCCTATATTACCCCCTCTTGTTGAGGGGTGTAGGGTTCTTGCATTTTAGATTTTCTTTCTATTCTTGGAGTTTCTTTTGGGGAGTTAGAGAAAATTTGGAGATTGGAAGATTTGGAGAAACTTGGAGTTCTTCACCAAACGTGCTTCCATTTTTAGGGCTTTTGAAGGTAAGCTTCATAGCTATGGCCATTTACCCTTGCATATTTCATTTATGTTGTGTTTGTGAATTTTTGTTGTTTGTTGTCTTCATTTTTATGTGGGTTGGGAGTTTGGCGAGAGCACCTCCATTTGGAGGTAAGGCTCAACTTGTATGGGGTAGGGAGAGTGAACCTCCTTGAGGTCATCTCCATATTTGTGCTACTTATAGCCTTGAGGTCTTTTTTTTGGTTTTGAGATCATTTTGATGGCAAGAGTGCCATGATAGTTTTTGAGTTATTTGGAGATATGTGTTTTGGAGGTTTTGGCTTGAGGCCTTGAGACTTGGTGATTTGAAATCTTGGAGTGGCTTTTTGAGTTGAGGGGTCCATTCCCTACCCCCATCAAACTCATTTTCATGAGTTTTGTTATGTGTTAATCCTTGGGTAATTGCTAAGTTGTTTTTGTGTTGCTTGTTGTGGTGTGTGTGCAATCGTGTGATTCCTATCTCCCTAGCTTGGGGGTGACCCACTTGCGAGTCTACGGTAGGGAGGAGGGCATTTCGTAGTGGCTTAGTTCCCCTTTTTGTTGTTTTGCTTCTTGCAGGTTTGTAGTGGGAGAAATGGAGCTTGGAGAAGCTCATTTTCACCTCATTTGCAATATTATTTTGATGGCTATTGTGAGCCATGGCCTTGGAGTCCTTAATGTTGGAGTTGTAAAATTTTTACTCCTTATTATTTAGGTGTAAAAGGAATTTGTATGCGAGTTACTTTTTGTTGTATATGCAAAAATATGTTCATTATGTTATGTTATTGTGCTCATGTGTTTATGGAAAGATGCCAAAGATTATATAAATTTGCTGTTGAGTTTATGTGTAATGGAGAAATGCGAGAGAAAATACACTTGTCATTTTTTTTACTTCAAAAAAATATATGTGTTGCTAATAAAATTTTGGTGTATGCAAAAAAAAAAAGAGAAATTAGATGTATAATTTTCTGTTATGTTTGCACTAAAAGTTCATATTTATTAATATGTTGTTTGTGAATATAAGTTGTTGAAAATTTAAGTGAAATTATATTTCCTACCTTACAGATTTTGTCAAAAAAAAAAGTATTTTTGTATGTTTATTTTCTAAAAAAAAAAAACAGATGCTACTGAATTATTTTATGATACAAAACTGAAATTAGCATTTTAAGTTATTTAAAATTATTGTTATTGAGAATATATATATATTTTTTGCAATCCAAACTTGTTGTTCATTTTTATGTCACTATATATATATATATATATATATATATATATATATAGAATGGCATATTTACATTTGAAATATATCAAATAAAAATATAAATTAAAATGAGGACCGAACCCTAAGTAGGGTATGTGAAATGTTTAGCAGTAATAAACAGAAAAAAAAAAAGTGGAGGGACTGAGATGGGCGACGGCGCCCATCCCAACCCCCCCCCCCCCCCGCCATCTCTCCCGCTATGGCCGTTGGTAGTATTGTGGGTGTGGGTGGAGGCATAGCCTCCTCCCCACACCCCTTCCCCGCATCAATCCCTCTCACCGTCTTCTTAACCCCCCCTCCCTCTCCAACACTTCGCGTCCCCCTTTAAACTCCTCTGCAACGGTGGAAAAAAAAGTGGCCGACGGCCCTCCAAATACAATCTCTCACTCTCTGTTGTATCAACATTATTTCCTGCAGATATATATATATATATATATATATATATATATATATATATATATATATATATATATATATATATATCACTCTATATATTGTCTTTTTTTTTAAAGGAAAACTTATATACATTCTCAGATCTAAACTATATGTATATATATATATCACTCTGTATATTGTCTTTTTTTTAAAGGAAAACTTATATACATTCTCAGATATAAACTATATGTATATATATTTATATATATACACAAAATGTTTATATATATATAACCCTACTGTGTATATTCAAAGAAAATATACCTTCGTGAGGTATTTTCATGGCTGCCAAGCCATTGGAGAGGAAATCTCCAACCTGCAAAACAAGAGAGAAAAGAAAATAAGAAAGGAGAAAAGAAAAATAATGAGAGAACAAAACAATAGAATAAGATGTTAGGGTTTTCCCATAGAGAAATAATAAAATAATGATTTAGGGCATCTCTTGAAAACAAATAATAAAATATTAACTTAGGGCATTTGAGAGGTGAGAGGGAAATTAGTTTTGCTAAATTAATTATTTTCTCTTTCTCTCCCATGTGCACTGCCTCCCTCTCTTTTGTTTTTCAAAGTCCTTTTTATTTATTTATTTTCTTGTGGGATTGGTTTAATTTTTGTTTTCATTTAGTGTTTTTGAATGAGAATAAAATGTTTTATATTTGGGATGTTTTATCCCTTTTGAGATATTTAGATTGGACTTCCTTTTTAATTAATTGTTAGTTTAAATTTGTTATGTTGGAAATATCTTCGAATGTTATTTTTTAATTTTAATCGGTTTTATTAATTTCCGGGAAAGGTATTTTAATTTTTCCCCTTTATCTATTAGTTTCAAGTTGGTTAATAAATATAATGGTCATAATTATATTTATAAACGGACTTAATTTTTGAAGTTTATTTTGGACTTTTATTATTTTTTGAATTTTAATAATTGATTAAGTGATCAATTTATTAACCTTGAGAGTTTATTTAATATTACTTACGATTATTTGTTTTAATTTTTGCATTAATTTCTTCCTTGAATTCTTTCTATTTAAAATATCTATTTCATTTATCGAAAATGCGTTATGCTGTCGAATTTTTCCTAGAATTTAAGGTTTAAATTTTATGGCATTTTATCGACTTTTACTTTATCACTCCATCTTATCATGCATCCATCCTGCCATGGACTTTCATATTTATTTATTCAAAGTCTTTTATGCATTGGATCTAGGAGTTGGTTTCGAATATGAAGAAATCACCTTCTCACCTAGGAAACTTAGGGTTCAGATTAAAACCGTTCTAACCCTAAAAGCGGCACGCTTCACGTCGCATACCCCCTAGACGGCTTTCATCACACAGGGGATGGTGTAGGATAACGCATTTCCCTGAATTATGTTTGACATATTTACGCCTCATACATATTGCCACCGAGCACGCAAACGCGTGCGAGGGGGTTCCTAGGGATAGGTAGAAAAGTTTTTCATTTTTTGTGTCATGACCACATATCAAATGTGGACATGACACGTGTGTTGTGTGTCGTGACCGCATGGGGAATGTGGGCATGATAGTTGAGAAGAAGTTTGAGTTACTTCACGAGGGATGAGCAAGTGTTTGTGTAGAAGGGAAAGGTATTGCTATTGTAAGAAAAAGAGTTCTTCAAGGAGGTGGGTACTTGCAAGACTACTATGTACACTAGTAGTCAAGCCCATGCAAAAAGAGCAAATGGAGTTGTGGAGCTCTCAAGAGCCAGAGGTTACTGTGCTTCTCAAGAATTTCACTTATGTGATTGACAAGGGAATGCTAGATAGGCTATGACTGATGCACATCTCGCATTGCATGGACCTGATTTTGGGTTCTTTTTTTGTGTTAGGGAAGGTGTCAACTTTGCATCATAATCTTCAAATGCAATTTTTGGGCTATAGAGGTCATTTTTGGCCTTTAAAATTACCAAAATGAGCTTTAATTTGCTAAAGCAAGTTACATGATGTAAATCTCACTGATTTTTTTAAAACTAGGCTCAATCAGATTCTGAAATTCTAGAAACCATGTTTGTATAGAATTGTTCTATGTCTATAACAAGCCAAATGGTTCACTAAGTAGTAGCTAGAAGTCAACGCTTTGCAGATGCTTCCTAGACTCAACATAATCAAGAATGTTGCTTCATAAGGAGGGATGATTGATCTAGGAGTCACCAATAGTGATACATGCGGAACGAAGACCATTCTCATGGCATGTGGTAAATATGGGAACACTTCAATGGTCTATAGGACACCAAAGCACCTCAAAAATGCTTGTGACAATTCAATGACTATCCCACACTCTCCAACAAGTGACGAACATACTCCATCAATGGCATAGAGTACTTTGCACACAGAGAACACTTATGTTGTAACCATGCCTCATCCAAGTAGTTTGTAATTTCTTCCATGACTTCAATAAGGTATAATACACTAGTCCAAATCGTAATGTCCAATTCTTACCATATCATTCTACATTTCATTCTACAAATTTCAAATAGTAGTCCAAGTTTCACCTCTAAGACTTGGACTGGGCCAAGTTGTCTACCAACTCATCAAGCACCTACCAACAAGTAGCTACACTCAACCGTCAAGGAATGAGGAGTCAAACAAGAAAACAATTGACCATAGGCCATTGAAGTGTTCCCATAGTTACCACAAGCCATGAGAATGATTAGTACCGCATGTATCACTATTGGTGGACCAATTGACCTTTAGGAAACAATATTTACAATGATGTGATTGATAAAAAAATATATAAACAAGCATACAAATTGAGCACTACCTCAACTCATGTCAAGGGGATAATTAAAACTCCAAAATATAAATACCATCTAAAACTATTTCAGGAATACAAATATTATTGTAAGACTTGTTTACATAAATGCTAAGCTTGAAACCAAGTAGGAAGACATTGAGAAAAATATTAGAAAACTATATTATGTGAGAACATAGAAATAACCAACTTTGTTACATGGACTTATTTGCCCAGGTTACAATTATGTGTCCTACATTCTTTATGCTAGAAGTATAAAATCATTTAAAAAAAAGACATTATATACCACCTTGAAATAGAACCACATTTGCTAAAAAGTCAAAAGTAAAGATCTTTTCAGCTAAAAAGTTTGCCCTCCAACCCATATGATTTTGTTTTAAACAATTTTTTTTTTTAATATTGAACAAAGCAGATAAATTACAATAATAAAGGCAACAAAAAGCTGCCAATAAAAGAATAAAGTTCAGCTACATACAGTTCTGAGGCCCTAGAAGCAAAACTAAATACAGAACAACACAAAAGCATCTGCTATGCTCATCCTAGAAGGCAGTTACAACCACAAAACCAGATGAAAAAAGTGTAGCAAGTAAAAATTGTCCTGGAAATCAGAAATCAAGGAGCATCAATGTCTAAAGAATGGACCCACACTGTGCATAGCAACTCTTCCATCTACTTGATGTCCGCATACAACAATATTGTTATACAAAATTCTGCACCTGTATGGATTGATAAATAGCCATCTTTCTCCCTCTAGCTGAAGACTTACTTGCTCTACTTTTTAAACCTTGGATTTGGTAATTAATTTGCTCCAGCTGATGGACATCTTTTAAATTTTTCTTTTTTGACCCCTAAATCAGAGCATAAATAGAAGCAATGTTGAAAAAAATATTAGAGTAAAGTTTTGGAATTTCAGCTACAGGGTGAATGGAAACATTAGTAAATACAACATTACATCTAATTTTTCATAAATGCAGCATAATAACATTTCTTATAGAATTGACAATGATATTATTCCTCAACCCCAGACCAAGCAATGCTTCCTTCCACCTTAAATGATGGCTAAATATCGCAGGCAAGTCACTAAAAACAGTATTCCATATAATTTTGGCAGTGTTACAATCCCAGAAAATATGTTTGATTGTTTCTTTAGCATGACAATTAAGGCATTTAACCGGCTGGACATGTAAAACTCTCAAATCTTTCCCCAACAGGTAACTTGTAATGTAATAACTTCCATGCAAGCATTTGAGCATCCGCATCTAATTTTGACTTCCAAAATTTGAGGTAAAATTCAAGGATGGAAGAAGATTGAGGTATACTTGTTTCAAAGGGAAGGCAAAAAAGTGATGGACAGATAACCAACGCCAGTCCTTAAAAAATTTACATTCAATCGGAGTACATAGCTTGATGGAAAGATTAGGAGGGACCAGAGATTGTATGAAACTAATAAATTATTTATATTTATTGCTCAGCCCATACTTGTCCTTAATATTTTGCCATGAGAGCCACTACATAGACTCAAAATTCCATAGATCCTTGAACTGTATAATATTCTTTTTAAAAAGAAAGAGTGCTGATCTAGGAAACATAATGACAAAGGGTTTCTCTTGAATTTGAACATGCTTGTCCCACCAAATGGAAGAAGATGAGAAGTTGAATCCATGTTGCAGAGAATCTCTCCACGTGAGGAATTGACACACTTTCTGCCAAGCTTTCCAAATTGATTGCATGGGGGCGAAAGCCTTAATTTGGAAGTTAGGAGCAAAGGGAATTTTATCTAACCAATTAACATCTTGCCATTTCCCTTTTACAGCCATTGTGATAAATCTATGTCTGAGTAGTATTTTCCAAGGTTCATCACCTTTAGCAGCTCTAATAATCCATTAACAATCAAACAGATTCCTTGAGTTTCAGGATCTATGAGCCCGAGTCCACCTTTGTGTTTGGGCTGAATACAATGCCACCAAGAGATAGCACTATAGGCAACACTGTCGTCCCATTTGGACCAAAGGAATTCCCTGATAAGCTTGCATAGGTCCTGATATCCTTTTCTAGAAGGCATCCAACACGAAGAAATATAAACATGTGTAGCCAAGAATATTTTATTGGCAACTTGTACCTTACCAGCCAAAGATAAAAATTTGTACCCCAATTGGAAAGTTTGGCTTTTAACTGATTAAGATATCATTTCCACATATCAGCAAGAGATAGACCCAACCCAAAAGGAATACCCAATATCGAGTGATTTCCCCGTGTCTAATTTGCCTCCAATCTTTGGGTATCCATTGTGGAATAGGACCAGTCTAATTCATTAGAAACTCAGTCCTTTGATGAGCTAACTTAGATCCAGACACTGAGCAATAAAGATTTAGAATATCAAGAACATTATTTATTTCCTTCTCCGTGTTTTGCAAAAAAAGAAGACTATCATCAACAAAGTGAGAATTAATAACCATATTATTTTGAGGAATAGCAATGCCTTGAATAAGATTTAGCTGATTGGCTCTCTGCAATAAGTATCCCAACGCATCAGTAGTTAGAACATACAAAAAAGGGTGATAGGGGATAGCCTTGTTTGATTGATTGCTGCAAGGGAAATGATTCAAAAATAGATTTATTAATCACAATATGAGCATTTGCATTATTGAAGAGCATAAGAATAGATTTGAGGCCCAAAACCCAACCATTGCATCATTTTGATGATGATCTCCAACGTATTCTCTCATAGGCTTTGTCAAAGTCTAATTTAACAAGGATAGTATTCTGCCCCAATTATTATGAAATATATGTAAAACAACTCAATTTACAAACTTTGAATTCCATAGTCAAAATAAAAACCTCACTATTAAATGTGAGCAACATATTTATAGTTGTGAACAAAAACAATATGCTCTAGGAGACGTCATATTGCATAAAAGGAGTTTCTCTAAGCCCCAACAACATTCACTAACATTACTTAAAAGATGTTTACACATATTTATAGTCATGTTGATGAAATATTTGCATATTTATTATTTTTTTTAGCAAAGTTATTTTATATAGTAGTAAAATCATTTTATATAGTGGGTTACAAATAATTTGTCTATCAATGATTATTTTTAAAAAATTTATTGGTGTAATAATTATGTGATTTTTCATGATTCTATAAAAAAAAGGAACGAAATTCAATGTATTATAATTTATCAATATTTAATAATTATTTCCAAACATACCCAACATTGATGCAATAAATCTTAACCATAAGAATGACAACACTGATTATATTAAACACAATTTGTAAAAAAATTACATTTTATACCTTCAATGGTTACCTTAACATACATTAACATTTGCAAGGGGATTCTTCACTGTGACATTTGCATCCTTGGAGGAGCAGAACTTAGTGCTTGATGGGAGGGGAGGGTTTGGATGTGGGGTGTGCATTCCCTCTCCATCAAACCTTGGGCTGCTTCCTCCAACCTTCTCACCGAGCTGCTCAATATCAAATCGAAGTCCTTTCTCCAATTTTGGGAAGATTCATGCTACAAGGGCATCGACAATGCCTTGGTCGTTTCTTGAAGGTAGACTCCACTACCTCATTCATGGGACACTTCACATTTGCTCGCATTTTGGTGGATATTGACACCTCCAAACCTTTTCATGGAGATGTAGTTTTGATGGTAGGGAATAGTCCCTTGTTGCAACAATTAGATTATGAGGGCCTACCCTTCAGATGTAGATGATGTTTTTCTATTAGTCCCTAGCCTCTGGTTGTCCTCTCTCATCGCAAGAGTGCATCAACTTGGTGGAAGAAGGCCCATGAAGATCACTTGACTATTAGCACATCCGACTTCACGAACGATGGATCCTCCCATGAGGATGAGCCTTCTCACGATACTTTGCCCACTCCCCCTACAGTGCATGTGGGAGTACTGGCGGATGTGGCTGCTACAAATCCTAGGACTTCTCCCGGATCCCATTCTTCTGGTCAAGTTCAAATTCCCCCTTTGTTGACAGTTCCACCCCCTCCCTTGCCAGATGGTGTAGAGATCCTTGATCTTGTGGTGTCTTCGACTCTTCTTGCTACTAAGTCGGCTTCATTGCGCGAGAGCTCCATGCTCGTGGTTTCAGTGGAGGAACCCCTCCCCTCACCTCATTCAAAGGATTTTGACGTCAAGTTTTCCTGGACAGTGGTCCAAAGAAGAAAGGACTCCCTAACTCTGTGGCTGTCGTGCACCCTCGAGTTAAGGGAGTCACATTTGCTAGATGAGGATTGGGTATAGTGTAAGTCCTTTGGCTTGTTTTGCAACTTAGGTTGTTGTGCTTGTGTTGTTTTTCTATTGTTTTTAGCCAAGTTGGGCCTACTTTGCCATGCTCTTGGGGTGGTTGTTGTAAAGGGATCAAGACCCTTATTTCCTACTTAATCAAAAACATACATCAACTTTTTTTCATATTTCTAAAATCCAAAATTCCAATAGTTTTGAAGTCAATTGGTGAGGATGATGGCGTATTCTTTGACTATACTATCCACCAAGGTTCAAACCCCTGAAGGTGAGATTGGATTAGGTTTGAAACTTAGATGACTTTAACAAAACTAAATCCCTTGCTCGTGGTAGCTTAACCAAAAGACATCTTATGGTTTAGATGTATTCTTACTCATGTTGTAATTTGCTCGAGTGCTAGTGATGCTAATATCTAAGTAATCCATTTGTTTCCCAAATACAAAATCCAAAGGTGCAAGCTTTAACTTTTTGAAAAGCTCTTGCTTGTTTTCATTTATTTTGAGGTCAAGCACAAAGAGAGCCTAAGCACCAAGTTGTGGAATGAGAGTGGACAGTTGCATGCTTGGAAAAATCCAACATTACAAGCTTTAATCCTTTTGCAAAGATCCTTGTCTTTGTCTACAACCCCTTGCAATTAAATCATGAGCAAAGAAACTCTACCTCTAAAATTAAGAATGCCTTTATCTAAAACAAGGAAAAATAGGGTTCCCCATTTGGTGTGTGAACAATTGTATGTACATCTAAAAAATCACGGATTGATTGAGATTTCAATCTATTCTACTTTCACTCACTATTTGTAACAAAATGTACTCAAAGATCTTATAAGTGGCTTCTACCTAACCATTAGCTTGAGGGTAGTAAAGAGAGGAGAAACAATGTTTAAGTACAAATATATCACTCACTATTTGTAATAAAATGTACTCGAAGATTTTATAAGTGGCTTCTACCTAACTATTAACTTGAGGTTAGTAAGGAGAGGAAAAACGATATTTAAGTACAAATATCTAGCACATCATTATGCTTGAAATTGACATCATTATTAACAATGAATGAATGAATGAATGAGTTTTAATAACATCCACGAGACCAAAACAGTCTATGGGACCAAGTGTCCAATGCACTAGGATTTCTTCAGGTTCCTTTCGATGTCATCCCGCCTTCTATAAATTTTTACCAACAGCCGGGCCATGTTGTGAAACCTCTCTTCCTCGAATAATTCACTAAAATTGCCAACATTCACGTTGTTATCCTGCTACATATGGATATCTTTGTACGCATCGCACTCCCTAATGAAATGCCACTCAGTTTCAACCGCTCTATCATTGCAGAAAATGCAAGTCCTATCTTCCCACCTTTCCTTGGGAACCGTCCATTTACCAGTTTCGCATCTAAGAGCCTAGCCTTACCTTTAAGATCGGCACTTAAGTAATAACCTGAAAGATGCCCATAATACCCTGAAGGATGCCAAATCCACATCATTATTAATAATAATAATTTGTCAACCCCTTAAAGGTGGGAACCATATTACGTGTCTATGTCTGATGTAATATGTACAATCCCCATAGGTTAAAACACAGCAGGCCCTTTATAATTTAAACCAAACCAACTTGAGAAAATGTATCAGTTAGCCTAGACTAATAAAGATACTATGTGAAGATTGAAAAGAAACCTCATATGTTTGAGGTCTGACATGGTTCTCATCTATGAATTTTATTTAAATAGATGATTTGGCTTTACAGTGAAATTCAACATATTAACGAAATTATGATATATCAAAAAGAAAAATTATAAAAACGACACATTTAACAAAAAGATGGAAGATTTTGTACTAGTGCACCCTAATTCCCATACGAATGCACGTAACGTCCATCACAAAGACGTAAGTGGAAACATTAGATGCCCTTAAAAAATACTAGAACATGCATGACGGGGCATATGATTACAAAAATATTTATCTTAAAGCAGGGGAATTCTCCACCATATCTTCAAGCCTACGATAAAAGGCAGCATGTTAAGGTTGACACAAAATTCTTTCTTCTCTTTTTTTTTTCCAAAATATCAGGGGTATCCAAAATATTCTTCCACCAATTTATTCTCAGGCAATCTCTGTTTACCGTTTACCACAATTGGTTTAGTGAGGTCTTGATGGTGCATAATAATGAGTCCTTAAACAGTCCAAACAATTGAACAGGCTCAATGGTTAAAAATCCACCATTTTTGGATTTTCTGCTTCATATGTTACAACTTCAAAAGTTAAGAATTACCCTCTATTATTGGAAATGGATACTGTAAAATCCATTACTATAAATATAACAGTATTCATCACAAATATTACCTGAATTGGAGGTTTGTTTTTAAGATTATATATAAAATATAATTTAGGCATATTAAAAAAACGGACTCTGTCTTGAGCCTGAGAATGAGTTACCAACTTACCATGTGATAGTTTGAATTTTTTAGTTTCAATGTTTTCTGTGAGCTCCTTCACACATCTTCACAGAGAGGAAGAGTTGATCTATTTTATTGGGCTAATAAAAAAATATTAGAATTTCTTTTAAGATTTTGTGCAAACAAAGAATTCATAAATTGTATAATTTGGTGGTTATAAAATCTGCAGATAACATAAAATTGGCCATAAAACCTGCAGATTAAATACAAAACAGAAAATAAAACAGATCTTGTAATTCTGTGTTTCAGGATTTAACTGTGTGATAGTTTTTTCCTCAACATTTTGGATCACACTCCATGATCCATCATCAGGAGAGTAGAGAGCAAGAGAAGAGAAATAGAAATGGTAATTTGCAGACCAAGCAAACTAAATAATAGAGAGCAAGAGAAGAGAAATAGAAATGGTAATTTGCAGACCAAGCAAACTAAATAGGAGGGGAAGGGGTGGTTCCCAAGAGACCCCAAGGAGAAAAAATAATGTATGCATACTCCTAGTCATTCGTATAAACATACATACACATACACACCCATACACACAAACACATAATTATAAAAGTAAAACAGATCTTGTTTAGAGAACAGAGTAGAACATAATTTCCATCAACCACCTGCCATTACAGGACACATAAGGCTTGGTCACATTAAGATTCAAGTCTGTCAAATACCCGTACAGCCTCCAGAAAAATGTCAAATTGTTGGCGCTGTCCACCAACAAAGCAACAACCAGACGGCAATATTAATTCCAGATCCTACAAACATTGAGTCCAATTTTCACAAGCTTATTAACACCACCTTCCCTGTCAGCGCTGCAACCGGGAGCCCTCTCCATCCATAGTACAAAGAATAACAGTAAGTCATCAGCCAAAGCTTGCCCATGGTTACCAAGAAATGCACTGATCAAACAACTTGTTTGAGCTGTTAAACCACAGATGAAAGAACGACTTAATGAGTAAGAAAACAAAAATCAGTGCTAAGTGATGCATCAAAGAGAATTTAGTGCCAAGTATCTGAATGAACATATCTGAACTTGAAATGTTTCCTTATAAAGACTCCATGAGAAAATGACAGTCTTTCTCACCAAACACGTTACTTCTTTGAGCTGCTGCCATGTTACATTTGTATATGTTCTGAAATTAAGTGCATGAGCTTTAAAACGAATTTCCTTGATATGATATCCGTTCTGAAATTCGTATAAATATCAACTCTAAAAGCCCCATTTTAACAATATTCCACCATTAAGTATACTTTTAATTTCCAAAAATAATTAGTACCTGATCTTTCTAAGCCATCCGTAAGCTTCATGTCGAGGGCATTGGAAACCACCTTGAAAGAAACGTCCATCCTTCTTTCTGAAAGAACCAATTTGGAATTTTGAACTATCTACGATTCGCCACCATTACCATTAGATTTTGCTATTCTTGTGTGACAGTACTCCAGCCCTGCCAAATCCAATGCCATCCTGAAACCATACCACTAAAAAAAGACAAACCCTAGAAAACCTCCCATCAGAATGTAGGGAAAGAACCCGCATAACCCTACCCACCAAAGATCTAAGACGTTATTTACCCTGCAAATGCTCGCATTATTCTTTTGCCAAGAATTGAATCAAGAAAATCCGAAAACCTTACTCTACAATAATGTAAGAAAAGAAGAACCTAAAATGAATATGAGATCAAAAAGTAGATAAATATAAATAAACAAAAAAAAACCAACTTTCGATAATGTCAACATCTGCCTTCTTCCAAACGGTGTTAGCGAAACGGCGGCCAATACCCTTAATGGAAGTTACAGCAAACATGATCTTCTGTTGTCCGTCAACACCTGTGTTCAGAACACGAAGAATGCCTTTAAAGTCTGCTTTCGCTCTAACCGACTCTTAGGCAAAAGACCTTCAAAATTTCAAATACATACAAACCCTAATCAGTAGAGAAAATTTGTGTCTCCGAATACAAAGGTCTCCGCAGCAAAGAGCTACAGCTCAAACAAAAGCCCTAAATTCTTCCGCACGATTTTTTTTCCTACAAGACAATTTGTTAAACATTTTAGTGCTTGAAAATACAACATTACCTTCCATTTGAGACTTTGAAGGCCTCCGACGCTTCTCACTCGTCATCTTCTTCATGTCATTCTTTAACTCGTTGAAGTCATTTTGTTAACTCATCAGCCATCTGTCGGTTTTCTGCATAACCACGTTAGGGCTCGTTTGGATACGGACTGTAGTAATAAACAACTCTATTTTAAACTGAAACACTTACGAAGTAAATTCATAAAAATCGAGGGCAATGGAAACCCCACGATGCCTCAGCGTTTCAGCTCAAAATACAGTTGCTCATTACTATCATCAGTATTTAAACGAGCCCTAACGTGGTCATAAGCAGGGCTAAAAGCTTGTGAAGACCATTACCTGTCTGTTGGCAGCACCAACTGCAAATCGAAGCTATGATTTCTGCAGAAGTAAAACAAATTATTTCTTGAATCGACTGCCTAGGGCCTTTAAGAATTCAAGGTTGGAATTCAGTGGTGGTATATGAGCAGTTTCACTGTTACTTTAATGCTGCTTGCGAAATTAAGTATGGTAGTTGAGATGGCGGCAATGGCGGCGGGCACAGTAGATGGATTTTGAATGTGCAGAGCCTAAATTTGATGGCTGTATGGCTGTATTTAAGTGTTTTTGCCGTAAAATACAATCAGAAATTACATTTCTGTAATATTCTCAGTAAGGCAGAGTGTAGCGCTGGAGGTGATTGGGACAGTTTCCTTACCGATCAGTTGCACATCCTTATGCGTATTAAGGCTTAAAACCTTGGCTTGATTTTCCGAGAATCTGCATTGCCATAACAATCTTCTTTGCCTTGCCAGTACTACCGACTCTTTCAGCATTCTGTGCATTGACAAAGTTAGAGAAAATCCATTTCAGATCTTTCATGTAATCCCTATTTTGATCTTTCTCCTCCAACCATTGAGAACCGCTTCCTGTATCCCTCGCATCTTCATCAACACCTACATCTCCAAAGGTGGCATTTTTTCCTTCTTCGCATCATATGGTACATCAATAAAACCCTTATGATTTACAACTTGGCTCAAAATAATCTCTCGTTCTTTCTTCAAAAGCTAGCAACTCCCAAATTTTATCAGCAGCAATGATACTGTATGTGTACATGTGAATGTATATATACACGTGCTTGCTTGTTTTTTTGTTGATTCGTTAATAACATCATCTCAAAATTCAAAAAATATATGTCATTTTTAGTTGATTCAATTTAAAAAATTATATCAAAATACCACTTTGAACATTCACCTAGAACATTTTACTTACAGACTAGTCATCACATTAAATTGTGTTCTACCCTATCCATTGAGTCAATAGAATAACATGATTGCACACAATGGGTAAGGTAGCACCTTTTGTTATGTCAAGCAAATCTAACAACTTAGGATAAACTAACAAAATCTAATGGCAAAGGGTTGAACGTTCAAAAGAAGCTAGAGTCTACTGGCCGGTTGTTATTGAAATGGTTTCTTTGTGACACCACATTCTTCCAATGATTTTTTGCTCCAGCTACAATCTTGGTTCAAGCAAGGTTCTTCTAAATCTGTAGGATGATTCTGAAAAATATTTATAGGTCCTTGGAGGCCTTATATGCTCATTTTCTCGTAACTCTTCAGTGCTTGCGTGCCTTCATCTTTTTTCAAATCGCTTCATAGTTTTCCATGGTCCTGGGGAGATGCTCTTTTCATCATGGGATCATTGTGAATTCTTTGTTTCAACTGATTACTTTGTTGCTAGGTGTAAAGATGCATTGTTCATATTACTGCCACGATGACTCCAAGGTACTAGTGACCAAGCAGATTCAAATAAAGAGTTTTAGTTCAGAGAAGGCTCCCTTCCAAATGAGGTCTATAGTGTAGAAAAGAAATAACAGCAGAAAATGAAAGAGAAAATTGCAGTGAATAAAACAAATAAACAATCACACACAAAAAGAGAACACAGAGAAGTTTTATAGTGGTTCGTCTTATAGACTACGTCCACTCTCAAGCAGGGGATTCTCTATCTTTATTAAACTTTGTTCTTAGTATCTTACATACATCCAACACTCTGGGTATAGAGATAAAAAAAAAAATATTAAACTATCTCCAACACCAAAACGTTCAACCAAGAATAGTTGACACAGGAATATGCAGATGTCAGCCAAGAAATGGCAGTAGCTGGGCAACGGTTATAGTCAGAGGATGTGGTAGGGGAGAGGGCCCCATAGTGGGTTGGGCTCCTATACCGGGTATAGGAGTTGATCAAACTGGGCCCATTACTATTTAATAAAAACTTTCTACATATTAACTTTTTTTCCAAAAACAGGACATATGGGGACCAATCAATGTTCCCATCACATTTGTTCACTTTTTAGTGTTTTTTTTAATTAATATTAGGCGACATACATAAATGATTAACAAGGATTTTAAAACATAAATGCATGTGACATTATTTTGAACTTGTACACAAGTGGATGCAACAGAACCCAAAATGTCACATTAAAACATTTATATTAACAAGTAAACATCCATATCTTCCAAGTACATGACCGGCCATCAACCCAATTTAAGTTCCAACTTGCTTTATAATAAACAGTTTTAAACACTTTTTCATTATAACATATCCCATCCAACATGGAGATCCGTCCCAAAAAAATGCATATAATAAAAAGTTGGAGTGCCAAGTAAAATGTTAAAGTGCCCAAGTGCACTCAAAACAATGACACATGCCCATCTACTGGTCCCTTTTCCTTAATACCTACAAAAAAAGCCCACAGATAATCGTGTAAGGCTCACCAAACTAGCCATCAAAACAAGAGGACAACAATTTATTAAAATCTAGCACAAACAGTCCAAACAAGCATTCAACCACACCATCGAAGGTTTAAGGCTCACCAAACAAGCTTGCTCTCAATTGTTGTTTAAACTCTATTGTTTTGAATTACAGACGTTTAGCTTCAATTTTAAACCGAACAACTTAGATTTTAAACCAAACAACAATACAATTAAAACACAAATATCTTTAATGCGAGAGTGTGAAAAAAAAGGTGGCAAGTTGCTCAAAAATAATGTTGTTATGGATTAATCTGTATTGCCTTATTTGTTTAGAATGTATTCAAAACAACCATCAAAATTTACATGTATCCATCTAACACATTTAACATTCATTCAAATTTAAGATATCTGTATTCATATGCAAATTTCAAATGGCCTGTAGAGGTATATGTATTCATCTAAGATACCTAACTAGGTAAGCGTCAAATTGCCTATAAATTTCAATGGATTAATCTATATTGCCTTATTTGTTTACAATGTATTCAAAACAACCATCAAAATATAACCAAACTGCACTGATATTTAACATTCTAGGTTTCATGAGCAGTATTTAACAATCTAGGTTTCATTTGGTAGGTTTCATAAGAAGTATTTAACAATGTAGGTTGTTGTCATGTTAGGCGTGCACATCATAAAGTTCAAGATGCTTTTATAATTGATAGGTTTCTTTCATTGGGTTCAAAACACCCTTAGGATTGAAAGTTCAGTTGTCTTATGAAATTGGTTAGGCCCTAATTTTGCTTTTTATATTGTTTAGTGCTTCTTATATTGTTTAGGCCCAGCACTAGTATTGTTGTTAGCAAGTTTGAACCTGAAAAATTTTAAACTTTTCTCATGTCTTGTGCTATTACATATTGTCAACTCAAACTTCAGTTGATTTGTTTAACTCTTTCACTTGCTTTGACTTTTATTAGCCTACCCTGTGACAACACATCATTATCCTACCCCAAGCCTATAGTAGTTTTTCTTCATTAGAGGCCAAAGACTATCTCTACAGCCTTTTGGTGTAAACCAATTTGATGAGACAGATCCAATAGAGAACACATATAAGTGCTCATTCATTAATTGGCAGAATTTTTTTTATTTGGTTTAGTTTTATTTGGTAAATTGTGATTGTGTACATTCAAGAAAATGTTAGGTGGGGTGAAGTTGAAGAAGGAAGCATAGTGGATTCAAGAATAAATTGAAACTTTGAAAAAGAGAATGCTTGTTAAAACACTTGTAAGGTTGAATTGATTGACATAGATGGCTCTACTTTGAGGAGTCTTGATAATGCAAAAGCATTTTTAGTGTTAACCTATGTTGTAGTTATCATCAAATCGGTTTGATTTGTAGACTGCAACATAGGTCAACACAAAATGTATTTGGGTAAGCAAGTCTCCCCAATGCACTTATCTAGGAGAATAGTTCTCTAGTAGAATGGTTTGTTCATGCAGAGTAGTTCTCTACTAAAAGGTAGTCCTAGTTGATAGGATTATCATGCATTTAGATCATGACTATAGGAGTTCACCATAGTGGGGCGAGCTATTAGTTGTAATTGAATCAATTAATAGTAAAATGATTTACTTCATTAGTATTTTATTCTTTATATTAGGTGGCATACAGAAATGACTTACAAGGACTTGCAAAACATAAATGCAATTGACATGGTTTATACACAAAAAGTTTAATACATCATGGTTTTGTAGGAAATAATGGAGAGGCTGATTAACTTGGTTGAATGCTTGTGTGGTTTGAAATGTTAACTTGTTGTCCTCTTTTTTTGACTGCTTGATTGTAGTTCCTTACACCTCCGAATGTGGATGCATATCCATATACAATCATGTTCTTACAAACATACATACACACAATCACAAGTATATATATATATATATATATATATATATATATATATATATATATATATATATATATATATATATATATATATATATATATATATATATATATATATATATATATATATATATATATATATGCAGACGTATTAACACACACACACATATGTGTGTGTGAGAGAGAGAGTATGTTTAATTTGCTTGTAAATGGAAGGTTCTTTTCATTTTCTATCTGGTTGAAATCATGAGGCTTCGGTATTCAAATGGGGTTATTGTTTATCCATATACAATTAGAATGTAATATAAACATACATATGCATATGCATATACACCATACTTATTCATATGCATATGCATAATATGTGTATATATATTTGTTCAAAACATAATATATGCTCTAGGTATTGAAATGGGGTTATTATTTATCCATGGGTATTCAATTATTTTATATATTTTTTGTTTGCAATGGGATTTTTTCCATCTATTGTTGTCTGTAATCATAAATGGAAGCTTCTTATGGTTTTCTCACTGTTGGTAATCATGAGGGTTCGGTATTAAAATGAGGTTACTATTTATCCATGGGTATTAAAATATTTTCTATTTTTATTGTTTGCAATGGCTTCGCTTGTTTATCCTTCGACTCTGGTAAGGATATCCTATCTTGCTAAGGCAATGATCTTTCTAGCTTGAAAAAAAAAGGATTTATTTGGTTTTTTCTGTTTTTATGTCCTATGGTTTATGCATGCAACATCTAAATTGAATCAATGACTATAGACTTGACCTTTAAGTTCAGACTATAGTTTTTATTGCACTTGATTTGAATGATTTGATGGATGTCTATAAAATTGAATTTGGTATTAAATATGAGAGGTGATTGATTTGGTCGAATGCTTATTTGCTCTGAATTGATTGATTTCCTTTAATATTTTTTGACTGCTTGATTGGTGAGCCTTAAACCTTCGATGGTGTGGAATTAATGGAGAGTTGATTGATTTGGTTGAATGCTTGTTTGGGTTGTTTGTGCTATATTTTAATAAATTGTTGTCCTCTTGTGTGTGGATGATAGATTAAAGATCTTTGACTACTAGGACAAAGTGTCAATTTTTGCAAAATGTGTAGTTAGCTCAAAGTAGGAAAATCAAGGGGTAGAAGTAGGAAAATGAAGGGGCGGAACACATATCTCGATTTGGTTTTTGCTGTTTGCAATGGGAATATATTTCTGTATGTTTGTCCTATGGTTTATCCATGCAATTTTTTTCAGTAATTAAAAAATGTCTTTCACTAATTAATGAATTATTTGATATGTGTGGATGACAAATTAAAGAATATCTTTCACTACTAGGACATAGTGTCAAATATTGCAAAATATCTTTCGGTACTAGGACATAGTTTGAATGGAAGGTTTTCTTGGTTTTATGCACACACACACACACATTTATTTGTTTGTGTATAGATAAAATAGATAAGACTTGTGAACAACATAACAAAATATTTAGGGTGTCCACATCATCGAATATAAAATAATTGAATACCCATGGATAAACAATAACCCCAAGAAGTAGATGAAATATTTATTTATTTCAGATAATGTGGTGCACCAGTTGGAGGAGTCAAGTTAGGGTGACCCACTATGAAAAGAGGACATCTTGCAGATTGAATTTTGAAGTAAACATGCTTTAAAATGTATTCAATATGATATAAATTATAAACTTAAAATGCACTTGTAAAAAAAAATTGCAGCACATTAAAACATTTGTCATTCCATTTTCTACAATTAGAAACTGTAAACTAAAATTTGTAACTTAAATTAAAGAGTCACAGTGATGCTCAAACAGAGTTTTGCAATTTCTAAAAGCAATAAATGTGTTACAAAATACAGAAAATGACCAATATGCTGTGTTGACAAACACCACTCATAAAATAGATAAACAGTTACAACAAACACAATTGAACACCAATTTTGCTATTTGGAATCTTTTGAATCTCTGCAATACAAAGTTAAAGAAACAAAGAGCCTTAAGCACTGGACTAGACATTCCACCACAAAGAAACAATACAACATTCCATTAATGACCCCAATTCAATACCAAACCCTCATAATTTGAATAACCCCATTTCAATACCAAACCCTCATAATTTCAAACAGTGAGAAAACTGTCAGAAGCTTCTATTTATGATTAGAGACAACAATAGATAGAGAAAATCTCATTGCAAACAAAAGAGTTATAAAATAATTGAATACCCATGGATAAATACTAACCCCATTTTAATACCCAACCCTCATGAATTCAAACAGTGAGAAAACCATAAGAAGTTTTCATTTATGATTACAGACAGCAATAGATGGAGAAAAATCCCATTGCAAACAAAAAAATTATAAATAATTGAATACCCATGAATAAATAATAACCCCATTGTAATACTGAACCCTCATGATTTCAAATAGTGAGAAAACCATAAGAATCTTCCATATATGACTACAGACAGCAATAGATGGACAAAATCCCATTGTAAACAAAAAATATATGAAATAATTGAATACCCATGGATAAATAATAACCCCATTTTAATACCGAACCCTCATGATTAGAAACAGTGAGAAAATCATAAGAAGATTCTATTTATGATTACAGACAGCAATAGATGGAAAAAACCCCATTGCAAACAAAAAATATATAAAATAATTGAATACCCATGGATAAATAATAACCCCATTTGAATACCGAACCCTCATGATTACAAACAGTGAGAAAATCATAAGAAGCTTCCATTTATGATTACAGAAACCAATAGATTGAAAAAATCCATTGCAAACAAAAAATATATATATAAAATAATTGAATACCCATGATACAAATAATAAAAAATATCCTTACTAGGGTTGAAGGATAAATGAGCGAAGCCATTGCAAACAAGAAAAATAGAAAATATTTTAAAACCCATGGATAAATAGTAACCCCATTTTAATACCGAACCCTCATGATTAAAAACAATGAGAAAACCATAAGAAGCTTCCAAATATGATTGCAAATAGCTTTAGATGGAAAAAAATGCCATTGCAAACAAAAAAATCCAAAAATTAGAATACCCATTTGGATACCGAACCCTAATGATTTCATGCAAACTGAAAACGAGAAGAACCTTCCATTTACGACCACTCACAACAATATATATTGCATGGATAAACCATAGGACATAGACACAGAAAAAACCAAATAAATCCTCTCTTTTTTCAAGCTAGAAAGATCATTGCCTTAGCAAGATAAGATATCCTTACTAGGGTCGAAGGATAAACAAGCGAAGCCACGAGTAGAAAGACAAACCAGTGGAGTCGTCATGTAATGCCCCAAGCTTTCACACAGGACATTAGCTGAACAAACACCAAACTAACAATTTTTTTGCGTTTGAAAGTGCAACATTTACATGTTGTATTGCACTCACGCACACACAAGGTGTTGCAACATGTACAACAACACCTAAAACAACATCACCATTGCACAATGCAAGGTGGCACAAGCGGAAGACTTCACCCATCATGTGACAACTCACCATGATGACCAAGAGAGAGGTGGAGCTCACTCCATGACGAGGATTAGATACATGTCCACGACCTCGCTCCCTCACGAACACATGGAGTAGGATGAGGGTGACATCCACCTCAGTCTATTCCATGATGACACAAGACATCCCAAACACAAGGGTAACGCTCACCCATGGGATAGTCCAACTAGGAGGTACGATTCCTCAACCAACTAGAATGGTCACTAGTCAAACTCATGTAAAGGCACACATCCCAATGCAAAGGAGGGAATAATCCAAGAGTGCATATCACATCATGGAAATGACACCAAAACACCTATGAGGCTAAAAATAGTAATCAATGCCAAAGATGATTCATTTTAACCAAAAACATTAAGATGTCAAACTAATTATGTCCACATGTGAAAAATGACAAAAGCGATACAAAAGGCTATGCATGTTTGACACCAACGTCGACACATGCCAAAAGAAAAGATAGGATCCTCACCACCTATGTGGGATGAATACAATCCAACATAAACATATCCATAAACATCAAATACAACATCAAATAACTGAGTCTAAACATGCTAACATAGCTAGATTCTAATATGTAAAATCTATCAAAACATGCCAACATCCTTGTTGGCAAGAGACACTATATGGATTCATGATTGTTGTCATTGATAGCAACAAAGTTCATCCCACACATCCGCAGGACATGGTGTGTCTCTACCGGAAGTCAGAGTGAAAAATGTTGTGGTCCGGTAAACAAGAACAGAGCATGTGGCAAGGTCTGACAGATAGGTCTGGATCTCTCAGAGGAAGTATCTTGGTGCAGTGCGGATTTGGGGAAGTCAAGAGGACTACCTTGAGTGGTATATTCCAAGGATTTAGCCTCCGGTGATAGATGAGGAAAAAGATATGAATAGTTGAGTATCAGATTCCTGAGTGACAGTGTGAACAGAGGAAGAACTGACTGACAGAACATCAGACTACTTTCCGGATGTGTTACTGATGATGTTAAAGGTTATGAAGGCATGAATAATGTTTGGCCAACATGATTAATGATTTCTACAAGCATATACTTGATCCGCATTACTTGATGAGCAAGGATTCAACCGACAGACCAGAGTTTGTGAAAAGATTAATTGTTCCGGGTGCCGACTAGGAAAAGAATGAAATCACTTATGCGGATATATATATATAGGATGGATTTAGTTGTGAGATGTGTAGTGGTGATATGTGATATGCGAATAAAAGCAGAGCAGAGCAGAAAAGTAAGAAAGGTCCGGTATGTGAAAGGAAAGCAGCATAAGAGAAGAGGAAAGATGAAGTGCAGCAGATCAGTGTACTGAGCCTAACTGGAACTGAACTCCAGCATATGTGGATGCTTCCAATCAGTTCAAGTATTGTATAACATTCTTTTGTAGACAGTGTATCTCCTTGTAGGCAGTGTGTCTCCTTGTAGGCAGTGTGCCTCCTTTGTGAGTAGTGTGCTCGGGCAGTGAGCCCTAATTGGCAAGTGCCATTTTGTAATTCCTTATTCTTCTAACAGAGAATAATCTTTGGGTTAATCACCCTGTGGTTTTCTCCCTTAACAGGGTTTCCACGTCAAAAATATTGTGTCATGTGTATCTCCATCTCATGGTTATGTTTGCTTGTTTGAATTAATGCTGCATTGATTAATAAGAAAGTTTAGAAAGAAGAAATAATTTGGATAACTGATTCACCCCCCTCCCAGTTATCAACAATTGGTATCAGAGCTAAGTTCCTCCCAACAGAGCCTAACAGCTTGAGGAAGATCTGGGAGTCCAAATGGATGCATATGGTTTAAGGGAGCAACTCAAGATTGCCCTTGAGGATCTTGAACAATCAAACTCTGAAGTCAATGAATTAAAGGAAAGACTCAAACAGGCTAATGATTTCATGAGAGAATTAAAAGACAAATTAAGTCTCTCTATGAAAAAGAGAAAGGAGCTGCTTCAGCAATTGGCAAGACAAGGTGAAGAAAGTAATGCAAATGAAGAGCTGACTGAGAAAACCAAGTTATGTGAAAAATTATCAAAAGAAATCATTATGGTAAGACATGAAATGGAATCAGGAGTTATAAAGTTTACCCAAGAAGTTGAAGAGAAAAGAAAAACTGAAGATAATCTAAGACAATCCCTCAAGGAGAAATCAGAAGATTGCCACCAGATGGATAGAATTATCAGACATCTTGAATCTGATCTTGAAGATGCTAAAGATAATGAAGAAAAACTTGAGGATCAAATTGTCTCTCTCAAAAGGGATCTTCAAATAGCAAATGAATATAAAGAGAAATTCAAGATAAGTTCTGCTCAACTTGAAGTTCTTCTTGAAAGTCAAAAGAAGGTAGATGACAAGTGTGGTTTGGGATATGAGAAAGGAGAAAGCTCTGGATCCGGTCAGAAGAATTTTGGATCAGAAAATCCAAGGAACAGGCCTAGAAGACCTCCGGTAAGACAGCCCAATGCTCAAAGATATCCATCCTTCAATGGATACCGCCACAACTGCAATCACTTTGGTCACAAAGCTAATCAGTGCAGAAAGAGAATGAATCAGACAAATTCATTCTTCTCTGGACAATGTTTTAACTGCAAAAGGTATGGTCACAAATATCATGAATGCAGAAATATGTAAATGAACAAATCATTCAATGGTAGATGTTTTACATGCAATAGAATAGGTCATATGGCTAAACAATGCAGATCAAGAGGATATCAATCAAATATACAAGGAAATGTTGTTTGCCAAATCTGCAATAGATCCGGTCATATTGCAAAATTCTGTAGAAGTAAGAATTAGGAGAAAAGAGGTCCGGTATATCATAATCAGAATCAAGATAAGGGTAAACAAAAGGTGAATGTGGATGAAGTTAGGAATGAGATGAACAAGATTTGGGTGAAGAAAAGTTCAGAGAATGTAGAGGTTGGATCCGCACTAGACTCTGGTGTTGATATTCCTTCCGGAAACTAAAAAGTGAGCTCTGGCTCAGGGGGAGACACAAAGAAAACCTTGTTCCCCCAGCCAGTCAATTGGTGCCGGAACTGGCACAAGAAGAGTTGCGGATTGAAGGAGTCATAAGGGATATATTCAAACAAACTGTGGTTAAGATTTGGAAGATCCGCGAGATGTTTAAAGATCAGGGTTGATCCGGTTCTTCAAATCACCTGAACAAGGCAAACCGAAATAATGTAGGTCGAGCATTTATTGCAGTCTGATATTAGGGCTTGCGGAGCAATATAAGGGTTTTTCATTAATCACTCGTTCATTTTGCACTCAAGAAGAAATGAAAAGCGGAGCTCTGCAAGAAAATTCCTCAAGTTCATCGAAGATCACTTGCAGAAGTCATTACTTCTAGAGATCAATCCAACCAACTCCGTGAAACCGGTAGGCGCAAAAGGTATTTTCCGTTTTCAAATATCTCACTGCAAATCTCTTGATAATGGATACTCTGAATATTGTAAAGATTTCTAATAGACCTCGCCCTACATTTAAGAAACATCCATACAAATCCTTGGAGGTAGATCCCCTAGGAGCATTCTCTAGTGTTCCGCATGGCGTTTTACACACAGAAGACATTAGGGTTTACATACATGCCAATATTGAAGAGTTTGGAGAATTCAAACTAAGAGACATCTATCACAAATAATTGATAGATGATGCTTTTGAGCTTAAACCAGAATATAAGGGCATCCAGGAAAAATATTTTAATCAGTTCATTCATTTCCCCTGCTTTGAAGAAGATGAATGGGTCCGATATGTTTTAAGTAGGGTGCATGATAACTTCCTTTGGCTGAATAGACCTTGCAAGATCACCAAGGAAGCAATTAGGGTAGTAACTAGTTTACATTCCTCCGGAGGAATTCCTGTCCTCAAGTCTGTCAAAAACAACATTGTCACAAAGGCCACTAGATCAAAATTTGATAAGAGGGCAATGACCATTTAAGATATTACTGACCGGGATATCAAGTATGCATCTATGATAATAGGATACAAGATATATCATTCCAATAGGGAGAATTCAGTATCCGGAACTGCAGTATACACGGCCTATGAGATGCTGAGAATGAATGCAGATTATGATCTCTGTGAACTCCTCTTGAGCCAATTAATGGAAAACATATAGAAGATCAAGAAGGACAAAAAGAACTCCTTTAAATATGGAGGACTGATACTATGTTTGTTCTTCTACTTCATGAATGAGCTTCGCGGATCAAATGGATGGGTATGGGAAAGTGACAAACCGGTAGCTATCCAGATCAGAGATTACTTGCATGAACTTGGAGATGCAAAGGCAAGAAAAATAGCTTTGTGGGGATACTTTAAGAACTTTCAGAACATGATGCAAACAAGAGAAAGGATTCCCTAGTCCCTTGTTGAGAAATACAAAGACACAGTCTGCTTTATGGTAGAGACTGATCAGTGCCTAATGGAGGTAGTAGAACCAAGGACAGTCTGGATCATGCCCATGGGGTATGAAGTGGATGAACAGATTGTGGAGCTGCATGTTCAACACATGCTGAGTCAACCTAAAGATCCAAAGGCAGAAAGGTTTGGAATCTTTGAGGAGCTGAGTGTAAAGATCCATGTGGAACTCAGAGAACTAGAGATGAAAAGGAAGGTGAGAAAAGAAGTAGAACATATTGCACAAGGCCTTGGGATCTCAAAGGAGGCACTTGATGCCAACCAGGAAAAGAGACAAAAAGCTGATGAAGAGAAGAAAGAGGCAGAAAAAGGAGGCAAGAAAAGTGCTCTGGTAGAAACTTCCACCCAGACCAGATCTTCAAAGAGACCAGCACCTGTCCCTGCTAAAAGCTCAAAACCGGAAGTCCAAGCATCCGTCAAAGGAGAGAAAAGGTCAAAGACAAAAGCCACAAGGGCTTATGCAAGTCAAAGAGATGAAGAAGAAACCGAATCAGATGAGGGGGAAAAGGAAATAAAGAAGTAGAAGAAGAAAGGATCCGGTAAGCCCTCCACAAGCCAAGACAAGGAAGAAATGGCAGAGGAATTTGTTGAAAAGCCCACCCTGTCCCTAGAAAGTGTAATCAAATCAGTCACTGTGGATGGAAACCTTCAACCAATGGCTGAATTCTATGATGATTACAATGAGGCCGACCAAAAGATCCTGCAGGAAGCTACAATCAGGTATCTGAACATTTACAATAAAGCTTTTATTGAAATTATCTCTCTAATTCCTAAGAGTCTACAGAATGAGTTGGAAATGAGAAAGACCAATGACATGGCAAAAGACCTTGAGATCCGGGAATAGATAGCTATTCAGCTATATCCTTCAAGTGATCCCAAGACAATGAACATGGTATTCAAAGACTGCAAGGATGAATTCAGGAGCAAAGCAAGGATGAATCAGCTTATGCTTGGTGAGATCGACAAGGTAGCCAAGGAGACTGAAGAGATTCTCTGGAAAACCTTCAAAAGATTTAATCTTCCTATTATAGAGGACTTGGGTACTGATCCCTCCACTACAAATGTTGTAGAAGAAACTCCTGAGAAAATGTCAGAAGAGGTGGGCCCTGAATAGACTAACATTTCTCCTCCGGTTTCCCTTACAATCTCCGGATCTAAAGGAGAAGAAAAATTATAGGAGAAGGAAGCAGAGGTGAAGGAAAAAGAAGATGACAGTGCTAAGGTTGTAGAAGGAGAGAAGACTTTAGCAGAGAAAACCACAACTGCTAGTGGTGAAGGAGAGAAAACTCCTAAGGACAGCTCCAAGACTGTAGAAGAGAAGAAACATCTGTCTCCGGCAAGAGACACTGCACAAACTGTCCAAGAATTCCTGAACAAAGAAACAATGGAGATTGATGAACCGGAACTTCTACAAGGTCCATTCAATTTTGATTCTCTTTCTCTGGTACAAACAATGAAGATAGCTTCATTTGCAAATGCTAAGGCTAATGAAAAACTTCTAAAGTCTCATATGGAAGACTGTGAGTTGATAGAAGCTGCTTCTAGAGTGCTTGAAAAGATTATGCCATCGGTTCAAAAAGATCCCACAGCCTCCACTTCTGGTAATCTCAAAACTCTAGTTAGCAGTGTCAATACACATTTTGATTCACTAGAGAAGTCAGCAGAAGATAAGGTCCAAAAGGAATTTCTTGCAAAAATATTATCAGAGGTACAAAGTTTGATAAGTAATGATAGGAGAAATATGAGTATAGGGATAAAGAGCTTAGAAAATGCTCTTATAGATGGCGGAAAAATATACAAATTTTGTATTTCATGGTCCAAAGTAATAGTAGAGATTGAAAAGAAAATAAAAGAGCAAGAGGATAAACTACTAAGTTTGTCTCAAAGTTTTGATCCTCTCTCTTCCTCCATAGTCAATCAAGAGTGTCAGACTATTGCAATCACAACTGCAATAAAGAATTTTGAGAAGGAAAGGAAGAACATGATCAACCGGATGGGTGAACTTAGGAGGATCATTGTCCCTAAGTTAGAGGCCATGCATGAGGCCATAAGTGAAGCTCAAATCACAGCCCAGACAAATGATCCAACAGATCTAAAAAGGGTAGATGCGTTTGCATTCCTATTGAGTGGGCATATCTCAATTTTGGACAGGATGAAGCAGAGTTGGGTGACAGAAGTTGTACAGTTGAAGACAACTTTTGCAGACATACTTAAGTATATGTAAGTATGCCATATGTATATACTTATGCGGCTAAGTATAGTAAATTTTTTTGAAAATTTTGGTGTGCGGACCCTACCCTTTGCCATTGATGTCAAAGGGGGTGTGAAGAGCAGTGAAAAATGAGGAATCCAACTAAGGGGGAGCTCCGAAAAATATATATAAAGACAGAGCATCAGCCAAGGGGGAGCATAGTGTATACACTTAGTCATTTTTCACTAAGTGTTGCCATCAATGCCAAAGGGGGAGATTGTTGGCAAGAAACACTATATGGATTCATGATTGTTGTCATTGATGGCAACAAAGTTCATCCCACACATCTGCAGGACATGGTGTGTCTCTACCAGAAGTCAGAGTGAAGAATGTTGTGGTCCGGTAAACAAGAACAGAGCATGTGGCAAGGTCTGACAGACAGGTCCGGATCTCTCAGAGGAAGTATCTTGGTGCAGTGCGGATTTGGGGAAGTCAAGAGGACTACCTTGAGTGGTATATTCCAAGGATTTAGCCTCCGGTGATAGATGAGGAAAAAGATATGAATAGTTGAGTACCGGATTCCTGAGTGACAGTGTGAACAAAGGAAGAACTGACTGACAGAACATTAGACTACTTTCCGGATGTGTTTTTGATGGTGTTAAAGGTTATGAAGGCATGAATCATGTTTGGCCGACATGATTAATGATTTCTACAAGCATATACTTGATCCGCATTACTTGATGAGCAAGGATTCAACCGACAGAACAGAGTTTGTGAAAAGATCAACTGTTCCGGGTGCCGACTAGGAAAAGAATGAAATCACTTATGCGAATATATATAGGATGGATTTAGTTGTGAGATGTGTAGTGGTGATATGTGATATGCGAATAAAAGCAGAGCAGAGCAGAAACAGTAAGAAAGGTCTGGTATGTGAAAGGAAAGCAGCATAAGAGAAGAGTAAAGATGAAGTGCAGCAGATCAGTGTACTGAGCCTAACCGGAACTAAACTCCAGCATATGTGGATGCTTCCAATTAGTTCAAGTATTGTATAACATTCTTTTGTAGATAGTGTGTATCCTTGTAGGCAGTGTGCCTCCTTTGCGAGCAGTGTGCTCGGGCAGTGAGCCCTAATTGGCAAGTGTCATTTTGTAATTCCTTATTCTTCTAACAGAGAATAATCTTTGGGTTAATCACCCCGTGGTTTTCTCCCTTAAGAAAGTTTCACGTCAAAAATATTATGTCATGTGTATCTCCATCTCATGGTTATGTTTGTTTGTTTGAATTAATGCTGCATTGATTAATAAGAAAGTTTAGAAAGAAAAAATAATTTGGATAACTGATTCACCCCCCCTCTCAGTTATCAACAATCCTCACAAACTGAGGCGTGGAAAAATACAAGACGATATCCAATAATTACAATATTTGAAGGGCTTCATCCTAAACATATATGAATCATAGCCAACATCATAAATCAACTCAAAGCATTAATTACATCTTATTACAAGGGTCTCAAAAGACCTACATTACAAAGGTTACAATATCAATATTGATAATATACAAGTGCATAAACCACCCAAAAACCAACATGCCCACCAAAGTGCAACATGGCACAAAGCATGAGGTAAACCACCTACAAAATGATCAAGGAATCCATCCAGCATTTGAAGATCATGGAGGACCAATGGGGAAATGTTTCTCACCTCCCAACCATATTGCCATCCTCGAGTGCAATAGATGTATACGCAACTCTAGGCAACCCCCGAGCTATGGAGAAGGTGATCATGGCAAACCCGCTAAGAGCATCTCACACATCCAAGGATATAAGAAACATATGGAATACACGCCAATCAATCCACACAACACACATGACACAACTGCCAATACAATGCATTCCAATAACATATGGCACACTTGCCAAAACATAATAGAATGACATAACAACATACAAGCATAAGGGAAATAGTCACACCTTCAATGCACACCAAACGAGGCATAAATCATAATCCATCATAGACATATACAAGCATGAATCAGGCATCACAATGCACATACAATCACATGGTAAACATCACACATTGAGTCAAACTCCGATGGTGGAAGAAGGAAGAGAGACCTAGGTAGTTGGGACAAGGAGTGTCAAATGAGGGCAATACTCACCTCGCCGTAGAACATGAGGGCATAACCTCCTCATAGCAACTGAACACTACACCAAAGATTTCTCTTTACACCCAAACCCAAGCAAGGCGGACACTTCACCAGCACATGCAGTTTGGTGTAGATGATCTTATTATTAAATTTTATTACCCAATGTGTTTAAATGTTATTCTTGATTAAAACTTCCATTTGATAAATTCCAATGACCTCTTTGGGTCGTGGCGCACGATGGAAGCCACTCCTTTCCTACCCCTGTACCTCTTCCTAAACACCCATAGCACCAATTTGACCAATTGGGCATGACACGGATTTCGAGGTGACAAAATCACAATTTTGACAAAAACACAACATATTCTCAAAAGATGCAAAATATCATTCTAATTGGGAGACAACTCATCCCACAAACTAAAACATCAAGGAAATGCATACAAAGCAATTTTCAGGTTTTAAAAAATAGAGAAATAAGTGGCACGAATTTCAATGCACCAAAATGTCTCGAAAAATAACATAGTCTCACAAGATGCAGAATTGCATAATATGAAGGAGTCAACTCATCCCTCAAAGCAAATCATAAAGGAAATGCATAGAATTCAATTTTCATGCTTTTTAAAAGTGCAAAATAACCATAAGGCCCTAAAAACTCCATTGGAGCTTTCTTTGACACCTTGACCAAAGTTTGACCAATTTTCTAACTTTTGTTTTTCAATAGCTATGGATGATCTCACAACTAACCATTATAGATAACATGCCCAACAACCAATATATGCAATAAAAATGAGTTGGGGATTTCCATAGAAAATTTCCCACGGTTTTGTCTATATTTCTATGTTTCTAAAATGTAAAATACATGAAATAAATACATAGCCAGCTGAAATAAATTTTCTAAGTTTCCTACAACTAAGCAAAACCATCTTCAACCGTTCTAGATGGTGTGGCATGAAGGAAACAAAATAAAATAATTTAAATGAGAAGATTGGAGAAACTTACCTTCTAATACAAGCAAACTCCAAGGAAAAGAATGAGGTTGAATGTCAGATTCGATCCACACACAAGCAAACACCAAGCTCTTAAATCCAATCCAAACTCCAGGCAATTCCAAGAAAAACTCCCTTCCAAGAAATCAGATATCCATTTTTCAAGCAAGAGGGTTTCAAACAAAGGAGAGCAAATTTTGGGGAGAAAAAGAATAATGAAAAATACATGTCTTTTTCCTTTTATTCCTCCAAAGACACTATTCCTTTTTTTGGTCATAAATTAATCATTTTAGTGATTTAATCAATCAATTCAAATTTATAGCCTTTGCACAACTAAATCATTTAATTCAAAAATTAAATAATTGAATGTCTCTTTTGCAAATCAAATAGGCATTTCAAATAACACATTAATAAACTTTTTTTCACTTAAAACACCCAAATAATTCACTCAAATAGATAGGAAAATAGTTAGTCGAATGAACTCGACTATTCCAAATAGGTTATTGCCATTTAACTCAATCTCATTCCGAAAAGTACAAACATGCCATACTAGGCATTCAATTTCCTCATTTAATGCAATTTCTACTTTTTTACAGAAAAAATATCAAATTTCAAAATTAAACCGAAATCACTCAAATTTGTTCCACAAGCATATAATGATACAACAAGCATTTTCGCTAAATAAAAAATAGCAATTTCCAAATTAAAATCATTAATTTAATCTAAAAATACGGAAAACATGTTTTTCAAAACATTTTAAAATAAAGTGCAAGAACGCTAAGGAAACACACGCAAATGATACCAAACACACATCACGGGTTTCCACAACACAAGGATAAGGGTGAGATGGCTTAGCATCCCATGTCAACCTTCTCCACATTTCCCATATTAGTTAACACCTGTAATTACCTGCACACTCAAGTAAACCATTAGGCATACCTGCTCCATACATAAAATAGCCGAAGCACATAATAATACCCAACGTTACATAATATCACATAAGAATCATAAACATGAGTCGACAATTAATCGACAACATAAAATCATATATGCATAAATGATCTAACATAATCACATGGAAGACATCACATCCATCCAGCATATTACACAAATGAAAACAATGAAGCTGAAGCACTGCAATAATATAACATGCACAATCACAAGGTATTGGAAACCAATTAACAAAGCACAACCCCATCGGAAACACCTCGATGGTTATACACCCTCAGAACCCATCGATGGCACCATAGAACTCATCGACAAGTTCAGTGCAATGCATCAAAGCATAATAATCACATAATACACTGATAAACACTCATAACAACATATAACACATGAATCAAAAGCCACAAGGCACACACTAGGGTGGGCATTACATCCTGCTCCACTAGCATTAGGCTTACTCCTGGAAGCCTACAAAAAGACAAGGATGAAGTACCCTCAGTACACAATCCTTTACAACATAACAAATCTTAAAAGATCAGTCCTCCTAACCAAAACTAGGTTGAGGTCTCAAAATAATAAAACAAATCTCCAAAGGTGCACCAACTAGGTCAAAACCAACCATCATGCATACAACTCCTCTGAGACTACATCACTCCATCCTCCAACTACCATTGCAATGAGAAGAGGCTCAAGCCAAAAGGTGCAATAGACCACAAGCAAGTCAAGTCCATAAAACTTAGGACAACTATGCTGGGATAACCTGTCAAGCTCTCAACTAAGTTTAAGGAAACTCACAAGGCTACCATATCCACTCTCAAGGAGAATTGCAAATGAAAGATTACTCTCAATAGTCATTCCTTAGGCACTACCCTCAACAAAAGAACTCAAGGATCAGGGAAAGCTAACTCAAAAAGGTTATAGGCACCACTACTGCACCTTCATCCTAACCAAAAGCATGCCTCATCTCCAAAAATGGTTCTACTACATGAGGTACTTCCCCACATTCCACTCCTAAAAGAGAGGGTTTCTCTAACACTTCAGCTCTACACCACCAAAACTAGGATCAACCAAACAAGTTCTCAGAGGGAAGAATCTAAACCACATCCTCTAACAACATAAGCACTTCCATCAAGCAAGGCTTAGTAACCTGTTACTCACTAGGAGCACATCTAAGGTGGCCACAACACACCAACAAGGTGCAAGACTACTCACAACACCACTTCAACTCTTAACTAATCCAGACCAAAAAGGTCAAGAAACACAACACGATCACGAATTCATGATCGACTAGGCAACACAAGGCTTCCTCATGGCCTAAACACCAAGTATCCATAAAATGGAATACATAGGATAGCAACCTCTTCATACAAGAGTTGCATCCCTTCCAACATTACACTAGGAAACCTCCAAAAAACTAAGGAGAAACTCATGAAGCAACCAAATTCCCAAGGTTGGCAACTCAACAAGAGCAAGAAGACAACTATAATACCATAAATATATAAATAATACGTGCTCATGCACTAACTAAGGTTCCATCATACCCTACACTATGTCAAAACATAAGTGTAGTTATGGAACTCACATCAAAAGAACAGAACATCATACACTCCACTAATGATGAAACACTAGGATCATGGCATCACGCCCAAGACTAATAGGAATGAGACAAAAAAGAACAACCATAGTTGGTGGACTAAGTCAACACCCAACCAAAAGCAATCTACTAAAAGCAACATTCAGTCCAAATCAAGTTCTCTACATATCTCAGTCACATAGACATAGTCAAGAATCAACATTTAAGCACATACAAGGATACATTTTCACATCAAGATCCATAGAAGCACAAAACCATTTCAAAACTTTCTCAACATTTCACTCAATATTCACTTGCATCTAACAAAAACCAAGGAATTCAATCTACCATAGTTCTAGTAACACACACACCAAGAACTAGTATATTCTTTGCATTCTACTCACTTATACAATCCATCAGAGTCCCATCATGGACATGATAGAGAACATAACATGATACATGACCAGCAATTAAAACATTCAAGCATAGCCACCAATAATAAATAAATAAAATACTAAAGTGGAAGAAAGTCAATTCCAACAATAAGGCATAAAATGAGCTCAATTTCAACAGTAAATCAAGTATGACCATAAAGATCACAAGATAAATAAATTTCAAAATTCAATGGCTATATACTCATTCATAAACAAGAATAAAATTCAATGCTAGCCCTTACAACATCTAGTGAATTCACCAAAGTCAAATAAATAAAGTATCAAACTTCAAAAATTCCACATTACATGAACTACGTGACTAATTCTAGCCACTAGAGAGGGAGTACAATGCTACACTACACCTCGATTCCAAAATCTGAGGCGAGTAAGAGAACACAGTCAATCACACCAAACAAGTCTTCTAAGACTACAATCACATCAAAACATGAGATCATTTCTACTTAACCACACAAACATCACTCAAGATGCCAAGCAACAAAGAGTTGCATCCCATTCAAGGGAATCACAAACATCATGCAATGACACACAAAGTCACACACTAGCAACATCTAGTAACCAAGATTAAGCTAGGATAAAATGAGGTTCACAAACCAATATATCTAAACACATCTCTCACAACAAGAGTGGTTAACATTTCTCACCAAACAAGAACCAAGCATATGGATAATACATTAATGCAACTTTCACATACAACACAAATCCAAAGACAGGGGAGAATTAGGTTGGGGGTCAAGCACTTACCCAACGTTTCATTCACATGATGCTAAATTTCTCGACAACATGATGACAAGCATACTAAATGCACACATTACAATAGGGGAAACACAACTTAGAAACACAAGATGCAGGGTTTGCTACTTCACTCATGATTCTACCCCTCAAACATCACAAGGACTATGCAAATGACCCTTTTCACAACCCATTTTCTCTTTAACTCTTCAAATAATGCAATGCAATGCAATTTGGGGAGCTAAGTCATTACCCAAATGATCTATTCTAGCAATGCAATGCAACACTATCTTTCTTACAACTGCATAATTAATCCACACATAGGGACATGCTCTCAAGAAGACAATGCAATCACCATAAAGAGGCAGTTAATAAACAAATATGGAAAGCATTACAAGGGTATGCTACTCTTGCAACAAACATACACACAACAAGGTGCACAATGCAAGGTTCATTTAAACTAGCATTTCCACAGCAAAATTCTTCACATATCATGCATATGATCAAAACATCATCTCTTTCACATACAAATGCATAGCTCTTAAAAGAGTAAACTAGGTTCAATCACACTTAAGAAAAATGTATTTCCTTTCACATAAAGGTTCCCATAACTCCACTATCAAAAGTGGTCACAGAAACACGAACATGACCGTACAAAGGTCACTCAAACACACTCATACAAGGAAGACATATCGAAAGAAAGCACATGCTACTCACAACACGTAAACACACAAGGACCCCACACATGCTTGAACAAGTCGAGAATAACACACCCTAGAGCTCCCAATGCTGCAACATGGGCTCTGATACCAAGTGTAATGACCCAAGCTTTCACAGAAGACATTAGCCAAACAAACACCGCCAACAAATTTTTTGCATTTGCAAGTGCAACATTTACATGTTGCATTACACTCACGCACACACAAGGTGTTGCAACATGTACAACAACACATAAAAAGACATCACCATTGCACAATGCAAGGTGGCACAAGCGGAAGATTTCACCCATCATGTGACAACTCACCACGATGACCAAGAGAGAGGTGGAGCTCACTCCATGACGAGGATCAGATACATGTCCACGACCTCGCTCCCTCACGAACACATGGAGTAGGATGAGGGTGACATCCACCTCAGTCTATTCCATGATGACACAAGACATCCAAAACACAAGGGTAATGCTCACCCACGGGATAGTCCAACTAGGAGGTACGATTCCTCAACCAACTAGAATGGTCACTAGTCAAACTCATGTAAAGGCACACATCCCATTGTAAAGGAGGGAATAATCCAATAGTGCATATTACATCATGGAAATGACACCAAAACACCTACGAGGCTAAAAATAGTAATCAATGCCAAAGATGTTGGGATAGGTGTTGTACACCTTGCATAATATTGTACTATTTTATTCGGTTACCACTTGTATAAGTTGTATTGTAACATTGGGTTAGTTATTTTATGTGTGTGGGACACATAGAGTAATTAATTATTATTTGTATTATTTGATTAATTGGGAAAAGTTAGTATCAATAGTCAAATGTGGGGTCAAGTGGTTTTATAAGTTAATGGTTTTATGTTACCATGGTTTTTGGGGCACATGGTTTTATCCAATATGACAAGTTGTATTTGTGTGAGCTTGGTCTATAAAAGCAAGCACATAGTTAGTGGTTTGGGTAATGTTGGCTATTTCATTGTAGGTGGATTGGAGGTTTTGAAAGAGGATGTCATTGTATTGAGCTCTCTCCTGTAAGTGCATATTGTGAAGTATGGCAGGTGATGTGTGGATTCATGCTTGTACATAGGGAGGTTGCATTGGAGGTGCTTGATGCTTCAGGGGTATTCATTGTAACTCTTATATTGCTTTGTTGCTAAATAATATATGGAGTATGGATGCTTTTGGAGGCTGGGTTTTTCCCTGTAAAGGGTTTTCCCAAGGTATATCTTGTGTTCCTTGTTGCTTGTTCATTTGATCTTTGCATTATGGTTTGTTTCAGCATCTTCTTTCTCCTATTGGGTTATGTGGAATTGGTTTGATTAGACCTGCAAATTCCTAACAGTTGGTATCAGAGCCATGTTCATGGTTGAGGGAGGTGTGAGCTCCCTGGATATGTATAACCCTTGTTTGTGTAGATCAGGTGCAAAATGGAAGCCATGGCAATGCATGTAAGGATTTGGGACACTACAAAGTTTTGTGCAGGTTGTATTGCAGATTGGGGGTTCTGGGTATTGGATATTTGCTGTATATTTTGCAGATCAGGTGATTGAAAAATCATGGCTGAAGAGGTTTTTAGGTTTTGGCTTCATGAGGGTTTTGAGGAGGAACTTCTACAGATGACCTCCTGGGACAAAACACACCTCGCCATTGAGTCCAGGAGGCCTGAGAAACAAAGATTCATATAAAATTTGCCTATATTAGGCCACAGGAGCAAAATGCAAAATTTCAAGCCCCCCTGATTCGCCGGTACGGCCGTACGGCCATTGCAATGTGCAAAGGTACGCTGAAGAAAAAAAAAATTCCTGTAAATGTCAAAAATTTCTATAGTTTGTTGAAAAATAAAAAAAAAAATTTAAACTATAGTTAGAAGATTAAAAAAAAAACAAGATATGAAAAACAAAAATAAATTTGATTTGGGGTGAGAGGACAACGGTACACAGACCATCGTACCCCACACCCGTACCCTGCGATGTTTGTACTCTGCTTGACGCAGAGAGAAGTACCTTTGGGCATTCAAAGGTAGCCCGTGAGGGCTTTAAAACTTTTTAAAAAAAATAATACTTAAAACCTTTTTAAAAGGTTGGTGGGGAGTTTAGCCCACGTATGGGCTTAAAATCAAATTTTCATTTAAACTTTTTAAAAAGGTACAGTGGATTATATGGCAGCATTTAATATTTTTTGATTTGGATTTTATAATTAAAAAAAAAAATCAAACCTCTTTAGAAATGCATTTTTGGTGGAATTTGAAAACAAATTTAAAACCTTGTTAAATTTCGCCGGTTAAAGTTAAATGTTGACGCCAGCCAGACACACCACCTACGCCGGTCAAAGATGAAGATGCCAACTCAGATGCCACATCAGCAGGCACCTCATTTGCCCAGTCAGCAGTGATGATGTCAGCAATGACGTCATGCCACGTCATCAGGGTATAGGGGCCCACCAGGGGTCCATTTTTCGTCCTTGGAGTGCCTTTTCTTCCGGGAGGCATAACTTTCACATACGGTATCAGTTTTTTGACTTCTTATAGGCGTCGAAAAGTTCTCTCTGAGAACTATGCAGTGGTATAGGTTTCATGATCAGATTTTTCTGTTTGTGTCATAATTTGGTGTTTGAATCCTGCATTGCTCCGGTATAGTTTTATTGTAACATCCAAAACCATAATGACAAGAAGTAACTAAGTTTTCACAACGGTAATTTTTTTTTTACAAGGTAGTCAAATACAAAATAAACTTATCTATAATCCATTACAACATTTTTCATTTTATCATAACAGGATTTCATTTTCATAAAACTGAAAGAAATGATATACATAAATCACTTTGTTTTCTAACAAATGAAATTTTCTTGAAACAACAAATATTGGAAACATACCATTATCATGCATCTCGATTGTCGACCCATCACATTCAAGACTCGGCATTCCTCAGTATTTGGAAGAGAAAGTATCTTCAAGGAGCTTAACCTCCAACCACAGACCGTCGGTCTCCCGCACTCCTTCCTAACCGGAAGTGGCCCTACCCTACTCAAGAGGATAGACTTAGGATAACCATTGGTGTTTGCCATTTGAGCTCTGGTGTTGTAACCTACGTATCTTGTTATCGTACAGATCCCTAGATACCCTCTAGTCATGCACGACACTCCACAAGAAACGCCATCTAGTTACGGTGAACGTTTGATGCACTTGAGGATAGTACACCACCTTGGCCAAAGGATTTGTATTTAGTTAGCGTTTTAAAAATGCATGAACTTGGTTCACCCACCCTACTCGACTTGAACTGGTCGAAATCCTACAGTTTCCTATTTGTAGAGTTTGAACTCATTTTGCCGACCTTGATGAACTCAAGGCCTAGGATATCCTCCTATAATAGCGCATTGCGCAATATTATTTTAATCTCGAGTTCAGACTTTCGTAATCCCATTATCCTATAAAATCATTATTTAGACACGTCCACTCCTAAATGGTTTCAAATCTGTTTACTTGGTTCTCATGTTAACACAACATACACAAGTATCTAATTCATTTTCCGTTATCCCAATATTTGAGGGTTCTAGACTCAAATGGTCTACAAGGTTAAGCGATCCTAACATCGTCGCATGCAACGCAATCTCGACTCACATGCAGGTTTTCAACTCAAATTGATCGTTTTGGAATCCAAGACGGTTTCCTAAACATTACCAACACTTTTATCTTCCTACTCCTCTTTCCGAGTCATTAGTTTCACAAGATTTAAATAGCTGAGAGTCGTAAATAAATCTAAAAGGTTTGGGAATCTTTCAAATGTAGAAAAAAGATATTAAACGGATAAGACATCGGCTGTTTACAATGCATTTTCTGGCTATACGTCAAACATGCTTACTAACTACGGTTTGACTCCTGCATAGCATGCACGTGGAGCATCGTTCAAAACCTCCAAGGCAGTTTTATGTTCATAACACAGACCTAAAGGCAACTCTTCTATCTTACGTCACTGTTTATCATTCACTGAAGGTAAATTAAGTCTTGCACCAAGATAAGTTCATTCCTAAATGCATATACCTTAGAGAGCAGCGTTCTTCTGCTATACATCGTCATTTATGACGAGAAAAACTACAATTTATGAGTTTACAATTCCTAGAAGGCAGTAACACTTCTTTTTCAGAGTTTTCTAATCTTAAAACACAGTAATGTGACAGCATACATTAGTTTCTGAGTTTATCACATGTCCTACACAGCAATAAAGCTATTTCAAGGAATTAACCGCACACTGAAATCGTAGTAAACTTACGTTATCATTCTATTCTACTCATGTTTAAACGTAATAATCTTCCATAACCATGAGACTCTCTTCCGTACTGTTTAAAACTGAGACAATTGGTAAGGAAAAAGAACCTGTTATTAAAAATGGAGGTTGCTGGAGTGCTCTTTCACACCGAGGGCTCTCTGCCTCTCGTTACTTCACTGCACAGTTCTAAACTCTTACTGCCCTTTTTCGCTCTTCTTACTGCACTATCTAAACTCTTACTGCCTTTTTGCTCCTCACTACACAGTCTAAACTCTCACTGTCTTTTCGTTCTCCTCACAGCATAGTCCTAACTCTTACTGTCTTTTTGCTCCTCACTACACAGTCTAAACTCTCACTGTCTTTTCGTTCTCCTCACAGCATAGTCCTAACTCTTACTGTCTTTTTGTTCTCCTCACAGCATAGTCCTAACTCTTACTGTCTTTTTGTTCTCCTCACAGCATAGTTCTAAACCCTTTCTCACAGCACAGTTCTCCACTCTTACCCATCGCACAGTTCCTAACTCGTGCTCTCCTCACTGCTCAATTCCTAACTCGTGCTCCTCTTCACTGCTCAATTCCTATCATTCGCTCCTGTCAAAAACGACCTCTCCCTATGCAAATACTATCTCTCGCTGCCTTCTCTACTAACTGCCTTCGTCCTTGCCCGACTCCTAGTTTTCCTCCACGTTGGAGTAGATCCTCTCCCTCTAACTTCCACGATGGCCTACACACATGCAGTCCCTTATCCGTAGCAATAGATTTTTGCCTTATTCCGTCGACGGAGCACAGGAATTAACTCTCCCTCAACCTTGCGAAGATAATTCTCTTCGCTAACTGCCGCTCCACGCTGTCCTCACTGCCCACGAAGGAAGTTACAACCACTTCCCATGCTGCGCAGAGATATAGGGAACGTTTTCTCTCTCCGCAGATTCTTCCTCTTTTTTAAGTTCAATGCAGTTTCTTCACTAAAGAAGTTAACCAATTTCAACCGACTTTTTCAAACGTATACTATCATTAATTAGCACTTTCAAATCAAAGTTCATTGAGAATAAACGCCGTCTGTGGTAATCGAACCCACGACCTCCGATGCTTCTCCACACTCCAAGGTGATGGGAGATCAGCATTAATAATGGTTACACCCTCTCCAATTCGCGAGCTGACCTCTCACGTCTTGGTTAAAAGAATCCCACCAAAGAATTTTCAGTCGACGTAAATCTATACACATGGGTTAACATAACTAAACTTGAACCCGACTTCTCACGTAACATGATCATACAAAAGGTGGTGGCTCCTTTGGCGACGTGGTCCGCTAGAAGACACAACAATTCTGCCTTCACTAGATAACCAAGGCATCAAAATCAATCCAAAACCACTACAAGATGTATTACAGAGTTTAAGTTCGGCATGGCGGTGATTAGGCAATGACTAAAGCATCGTGTTGATCGAAAATGAAAAGGAGACAAAAACCTATTTATTAAGAGATCTACAAGGTTAAATTGACAACAAATCACGGTCTAAACTAGAAGGAAAGACTCACGCTACACGACGACTAAAATAAATTACCTCACACTATGGCTTCAAATCGACATTCGTCGATCTATGCGAAAAGAAAATATTCGCAACATAAATTCGACGCGATTTACGACAATCACGACGAATTGATCGTATCGCAGACGAATTCTCACAACGTTAGACACTTAAGGTCGATTTCTCGCAATTTCGACTTCAAGACAAGATTTGCAATTTCGCCACAAGATGACTCAATAAATACTTATAGACGTAAATATCAAACATCTCAAATACGTCGACTTGTTATTAGGAACTTACGACGCCATAGACGACTCCAAGATTCTACAAGACGACTTTCGACTAGGATGTTTACTTTATCCTTTGGCGTCGACATCAATTAAACTACCCAAACCGACAAACAAGACTTACTTGTTGGTTCCCAGGTTTATCTATCTGTTTGGCGATCTCAGTGACAAACACCTTTGGTTAGTTTCCAGAGTCTATACTCTCTCTCGAAGATACTTTCTCTTCCGTCGAACACGGTCCACCTGTTCCTGCATCGACAAAACTCGCATACAATTTTTGTGGTCAAAGCATCTATGATCTAAATATAATATATTCGAACATCATTGCATTTAATATAAAGACTTTTAGTCTACATATCACTTGATCGTAATCAATAGATTCCGCAATTTCATAAAACAACTTTGTAAGATAAATTTTCAGTTTTCAAGTCGTTCACAACATAGTAATTTACTGAAATTTGTAAGAAAGTAAATAGCATCATTGTTTTCAAAAGGAGGGATGTAACATTTATGCTCATAACTTTCGCATATGGAATCAGATTTTGGATTTCGAATATGCATTGGAGAGCTAGTGAAGTGTAGTATAGTTTGGATCATGTAGATTTTTAGTTTGGTGTGCAGAGAGAGTTGTACTTATTTGATCACTTGTAGGAGCCTGAGATTCAGAGTGCATTTACGAGTGCATTCGGATGGATTTGTTGGCACAAACTTGTGGGAGTGCATGTTGCTATGAGACCATCAGCATGGTATAGAAGGTTTTCAGATTTGGTGCTCCCTGATACAGTTTTATAGGTGTTTTCAGAGTTATGACTTTGATGGAGACAGGTACAGGTTGTCTTCTGGTTTGAGGACATGGTTGATACTCATGTGAGACTTGGAGTCTCATTTCAGTGGGAGTTGAGTACAGGTACAACGATGATGATAATTATGGTATCATGGATATGTAGGTACACTTTTGCATTGGCACGATATGATCATGTATGCGATTGACAGGTATGGGCTATGATGTTCGATTCATGATTACAGGTGGTGTTGTGGTGTTGTTTTAGGGGATTGTTCTTATCTCCTGGATGCTTGATTAGTTCCTTGACTATGGTATTCATTTGTGGACTTGTTGGCAAATCAAATCTAGAGTTGATTTGGTGTTTGAGTCTTGGAGTCTACAGGTTATCTTCTTTGATATCTCAGTTTGTAGTGTGATGATGAGTTTGCATGTGACATTTGTTTTGGATCTATGAGTTATGTAGTTTTGTGGATTAGCTACCCCTTGGCTACAGTGAGATGACTCGGATGTGGATTGTCTTTATCCACCAGATTGATTCAGTGTTTATGCAGACTTTGTTAGTTGGCCTTGTCTGTGGTCATTTGTGCATTGGTATGATTACTTTGGGATAAGAGGATGGATGATTAGAGTGCCTGGATAGTCAGTTGTTGGAACTTGCAGCATGTTTATCACGATGTCATGGAGAGCTTGGATACATGGTTCTATGTTAGCTTTTGACAGTGATGGTTTTATCTTCTTGTTTGGAGATTTTGGTTCACTAGACCTTTTGGGAGCTGTTGATGTTACAGTGGTATTCCTTGATTAGTTTGTGGCCATGGATAATCTTCATTTAGAAGATGGTTATTTTGTTGTCATGGATAGCTCAGTATCACGGTTCAGTGGGAGCTTTGGCAGCATGTTGGATTCATCATACATAATGGATGATCTTTTGCAGTGGATGTTGGTGTCATGGAGGAGCTCTTGCTTTTGAGAGTTCTTTGACATTTTTAGTTCAGTTGTCAGGAGATGGTTATCTTCATATGATTGGAGATGTTGACATCTTGGTTTACCATGGAGGACTTCTTCGAGTCTTTGGTTGAGGTGTCAGGTTTATGATTTGTTAGTATGACATGTTTATCCTTGTTTTAGAGATGTTATTATGTCATGGTTTACTCTTGATACTGGTTTAGAGTTTTGGAATGATACAGGTTCTCTTGAGACAGGATGTATGCATCATTGTACACTTTGATGCATGTGATCTTCTTACGAGGAGATGGTTAGATCATGATGTCATGATGAACTTCTTGATTATGCAGATGTGCAGTAGGAGCATTGACAATGGTCTTGTTTGTTCTCTTAGTATTGAGTACTTTGGTCATTTGCTTGATTACTTCATGATGGTGCTATGTTGCATTTGGAGTTTGGCATGTATTGGTCAGTTACAGGTGCTCATGGATACTTGGAGACTTAGGTGAGGCTGGAGTTCTCTTGTGATTAGAGACACTTGTTGAGACAGTTACTCTTTGGAGGTTTCAGCAGTTAGACCGAGGAGCCTTACACCTGGATATGGACGTGAGTTCATTTTGGACCTAGAGGAGATTGTTCTTGGAGAGAGTCTATGTGGCTTGGTGTATCCTGGAGGAGCATTCTCATTCCCCACTGTTGGTCTACTCGGCAGTTTATCATCTATGAGGTATTGCCCATCCTTTTAGATGTGTTTTACTTTATGTTTCATCTTCTCATAGATATGGATCTTGAGCTACAGTTATTGGTTCTGGAGGGTTCACTTGAGGGATGTTAGCATGGTTATCTCCTTGTTTGTATGGCTTGATTTATGATGATCATTATGAGGAGTTTAGGAGATGTGGTTGGGCTTGTTCCTTATTATGGAATGGTTATGAGTTTGGTCTACCTTGATTAGAGAGGCTTACATCCATGTTGGTTACATGTTACATATGTTCATTTGATCTTATGAGATTGAATGGTTGGGTGTTGTTGAGGCTTTTCATTTGGGGTTGTAGAGAAGATCATACTTGACACAGCTTAGCACTTTGAGGTGTTTTGTAGAAGGACATTATGATTTACAGGTTTTCTCTCTTTGTCTTATGGCTACTTCCTGGAGGATCATGTTGATATGGTTGGACTTTGGGATAGTTATGGTGACATGTTGTGAGAGAGTATGCAACGATTTATCATGCATGTGTGGATCATTATGATTGTTCTTGATACTACATTGGCTTGTTGATTAGCCACACCTTGGTTTGAGTGTTGATTGATAGACTTGGTATGCCATGGATCTATTTTCAGATTTGACATTACCCATGCAGTGGGAGTTCCTGGATGTATGTGTTCTTCATTGACAGGTTTTATTCATGGATCTTGTTATTGCAGTTTATGGGTTGGATATGTTGTTGGCATGAGTTTGTTGATGTTGTTGATACCTACGAGGTATGGATGGTTGGATGTATTAGCATATGTTGTGGATGCTATTTCCAGTCATGTGGGTTTTTTACCTTTGACAGCAGCTTGGAAACTTATGGTTTCACTTGCATTTGATGCTTGTGTTCTTTGGATTGGTGCATCTCCACCTTGGCATGTTCCTTTTCTTCCATAGGTGGCACGTTGGAGGATGACAGGGGTTCTTGCTTGAGATGGTGGTCACTTTGCTTTGTTGCGGGTATCTTGTTGGAGCACGAGAGCATTCTGGAGATTCATGTGATTTCATGTTTACCTATGATGATGTATTTCATGTATTGACCCTTATGCAATGTATACAACAAGTGGGAGAATGTTGGGATAGGTGTTGTACACCTTGCATAATATTGTACTATTTTATTTGGTTACCACTTGTATAAGTTATATTGTAACATTGGGTTAGTTATTTTATGTGTGTGGGACACAGAGTAATTAATTATTATTTGTATTATTTGATTAATTGAGAAAAGTTAGTACCAATAATCAAATGTGGGGTCAAGTGGTTTTATAAGTTAATGGTTTTGTGTTACCATGGTTTTTGGGGCACATGGTTTTATCCAATACCACAAGTTGTATTTGTGTGAGCTTGGTCTATAAAAGCAAGCACATAGTTAGTGGTTTCGGTAATGTTGGCTATTTCATTGTAGGTGGATTGGAGGTTTTGAGAGAGGTTGTCATTGTATTGAGCTCTCTCTTGTAAGTGCATATTGTGAAGCATGGCAGGTGATGTGTGGTTTCATGTTTGTACACATGGAGGTTGCATTAGAGGTGCTTGATGCTTCAGGGGTATTCATTATAACTCTTATATTGCTTTGTTGCTGAATAATATATGGAGTATGGATGCTTTTGGAGGCTGGGTTTTTCTCTGCAAAGGGTTTTCCCAGGGTATATCTTGTGTTCCTTGTTGCTTGTTCATTTGATCTTTGCATTATGGTTTGTTTCAGCATCTTCTTTCTCCTATTGGGTTGTGGAATTGGTTTGATTAGACCTGCAAATTCCTAACAAAAAATGATTCATTTTAACCAAAAATATTAAGATGTCGAACCAATTATGTCCACATGTCAAAAAGGACAAAAGTGATACAAAAGGCTATGCATGTTCGACACCAACGTCGACACATGCCAAAAGAAAAGATAGGATCCTCACCACCTATGTGGGATGAATACAATCCAACATAAACATATCCATAAACATCAAATACAACATCAAATAACTGAGTCTAAACATGCTAACATAGCTAGATTCTAACATGTAAAATCTATCAAAACATGCCAACGTCCTCACAAACCGAGGCGTGGAAAAATACAAGACGGTATCCAATAATTACAATATTTGAAGGGCTTCATCCTAAACATAGATGAATCATAGCCAACATCATAAATCAACTCAAAACATTAATTACATCTTATTACAAGGGTCTCAAAAGACCTACATTACAAAGGTTACAATATCAATATTAATAATATACAAGTGTATAAACCACCCAAAAACCAACATGCTCGCCAAAGTGCAACATGGCACAAAGCATGAGGTAAACCACCTACAAAATGATCAAGGAATCCATCTAGCATCTAAAGATCATGGAGGACCAATGGGGAAATGTTTCTCACCTCCCAACCATATTGCCATCCTTGAGTGCAATAGATGTCTATGCAACTCTAGGCAACCCCCGAGCTACGGAGAAGGTGATCATGGCAAACCTGCTAAGAGCATCTCACACATCCAGGGATACAAGAAACATATGGAATACACACCAATCAATGCACACAACACATATGACACAACTACCAATACAATGCATTCAAGTAACATATGGCACACTTGCCAAAACATAATAGAATGACATAACAACATTCAAGCATAAGGTAAATAGTCACACCTTCAATGCACACCAAACGCAGCATAAATCATAATCCATCATAGACATATACAAGCATGAATTAGGCATCACAATGCACATACAATCACATGGTAAACATCACACATCGAGTCAAACTCTGATGGTGGAAGAAGAAAGAGAGACCTAGGTAGTTAGGACAAGGAGTGTCAAATGAGGGCAATACTCACCTCATGGTAGAACATGAGGGCATAACCTCCTCATAGCAACCAGACACTACACCAAAGATTGCTCTTTACACCCAAATCCAAGCAAGGCGGACACTTCACCAGCACATGCAGTTTGGTGTAGATGATCTTATTATTAAATTTTATTACCTAATGTGTTTAAATGTTATTCTTGATTAAAACTTCCATTCGATAAATTCCAATGACCTCTTTGGGCTGTGTTGTATGATGGAAGCCACTCCTTTCCTACCCCTATACCTCTTCCTAAACACCCATAGCACCAATTTGACCAATTGGGCATGGCACAGATTTCGAGGTGACAAAATCACAATTTTGACAAAAACACAACATATTCTCAAAAGATGCAAAATATCATTCTAATTGGGAGACAACTCATCCCACAAACTAAAACATCAAGGAAATGCATACAAAGCAATTTTCAGGTTTTAAAAAATAGAGAAATAAGTGGCACGAATTTCAATGCACCAAAATGTCTCGAAAAATAACATAGTCTCACAAGATGCAGAATTGCATAATATGAAGGAGTCAACTCATCCCTCAAAGCAAATCATAAAGGAAATGCATAGAATTCAATTTTCATGCTTTTTAAAAGTGCAAAATAACCATAAGGCCCTAAAAACTCCATTGGAGCTCTCTTTGGCACCTTGACCAAAGTTTGACCAATTTTCTAACTTTTATTTTTCAATAGCTATGGATGATCTGACAACTACCCATTATAGATAACATGCCCAACAACCAATATATGCAATAAAAATGAGTTGGGGATTTCCACAGAAAATTCCCCAGGTTTTGTCTATATTTCTATGTTTCTAAAATGTAAAATACATGAAATAAATACATAACCAGCTGAAATAAATTTTCTAAGTTTCCTACAACGAAGTAAAACCATCTTCAACCATTCTAGATGGTGTGGCATGAAGGAAACAAAATAAAATAATTTAAATGAGAAGATTGGAGAAACTTACCTTCTAATACAAGCAAACTCCAAGGAAAAGAATGAGGTTGAATGTCAGATTCGATCCACACACAAGCAAACACCAAGCTCTTAAATCCAATCCAAACTCCAGGCAATTCCAAGAAAAACTCCCTTCCAAGAAATCAGATATCCATTTTTCAAGCAAGAGGGTTTCAAACAAAGGAGAGCAAATTTTGGGGAGAAAAAGAATAATGAAAAATACATGTCTTTTTCCTTTTATTCCTCCAAAGACACTATTCCTTTTTTTGGTAATAAATCAATCATTTTAGTGATTTAATCAATCAATTCAAATTTATAGCCTTTGCACAACTAAATCATTTAATTCAAAAATTAAATAATTGAATGTCTCTTTTGCAAATCAAATAGACATTTCAAATAACACATTAATAAACTCTTTTTCACTTAAAACACCCAAATAATTCACTCAAATAGATGGGGAAATAGTTAGTCGAATGAACTCAACTATTCCAAACAGGTTATTGCCATTTAACTCAATCTCATTCCGAAAAGTACAAACATGCCATACTAGGCATTCAGTTTCCTCATTTAATGCAATTTCTATTTTTTTACAGAAATAATATCAAATTTCAAAATTAAACCGAAATCACTCAAATTTGTTCCACAAGCATATAATGATGCAACAAACATTTTCGCTAAAGAAAAAATAGCAATTTCCAAATTAAAATCATTAATTTAATCTAAAAATATGGAAAACATGTTTTTTGAAACATTTTAAAATAAAGTGCAAGAACGCTAAGGAAACACACGCAAATGATACCAAACACACATCACGGGTTTCCACAACACAAGGATAAGGGTGAGATGGCTTTGCATCCTATGTCAACCTTCTCCACATTTCCCACATTAGTTAACACCTGTAATTACCTGCACACTCAAGTAAACCATCAAGCATACCTACTCCATACATAAAATAGCCGAAGCACATAATAATACCCAACATTGCATAATATCACATAAGCATCATAAACATGAGTCGACAATTAATTGACAACATAAAATCATATATGCATAAATGATCTAACATAATCACATGGAAGACATCACATCCATCCAACATATTACACAAATAAAAACAATGAAGCTGAAGCACTGCAATAATATAACATGCACAATCACAAGGTATTGGAAACCAATTAACAAAGCACAACCCCATCGGAAACACCTCAATGGTCATGCAGAATATGTAACATCCCTCCTCTTAAAACTCAAGTAAAATCAAGAAATTACAAGAAAGTAAATAAACTTGGTAAACACAAGAGATAAATAATTTTTTTTTCTTTTTATATCATTTCCATAATCACAAGAAATAAAGTACAACTTTCTAGATAATTTTTAACTTTGAAATCATAACATAATCGAAGCTGGAATCATAGTGAAATCCTTTCACTTAACATTTACAAAACATAAAATACACTTGGCATAAAGAAGAGTTTTACCTCATAAATTTGACTGTCGCAAGTCATAACATGGAGTACATTGTATTTAGAAAAATGATATCTGTCTTCATAAGCCTCGACGAGTCTTTTGCTTCAGAGAGAGAGCATCATCCGAGTGTTTACCTCCATCCACAGACCGGCGGTCTCCCACACAACTTCCACATAGGAAGTGGCCCTACTCTACATGAAGGGTATAGATATAAGGAAGTATCAAGTTTTTCCATCTGAGTCCTAGTGAGTTGTGTCTTACATAACTTCAATCGACCATACAACTCTAGATTCCCTCTAGCCAAGTATGATCATACTGATTGGTCATGCCATCTAGACACACACCTCTGACTCATCGTAGAAACTATCTCATCTCATTGTTTTACTTACTTTATTTGGTACTCTAGAACCAAACTTGTCTATATTGAAAAACCATTCTAGCCAATCGAACTTAGAACTAATCCTTAACCCAGGTTATACATGTAATATAAAGATTTAGGTATTTCTAACCTTTTTAAGAGTCCCTCATTGCATACTTGCAATTTCTAGGGTTTATGGCTTTCTGTCATTTTACTCTCTAATTCAAATATCAAACATCTTTAATGCATTAAAACAAGTTTTGATATTATCATAGAATCTCTTAATTATTACCAATCTACTTTTCTTGTCTTGTTCTATGATTTTATCGACATTTTATTATTGACTAATGAATACAATAACAATGTCATATTCGACATTAGGGATTATAAGTTTTCTAACCCTTCAGGTTGTGATTCTAGGGTTTAACTTTTCTAACCCAATACGGGGAAATATTATACATCCTTGTTTTCTATAGATAATAACATAAGTATATCAATTCATGAGAACTCATTCCTCTAGTCTTTCCTAGACTAGTTGGCATTGCTCGAATTCACATTTCACATAATATGAATAAGTATAAGATTCAAGGTATATCCTCATCCATATAATATCTAAAAGTATACTATCATTCCACATCTATTCTTTTGGTCTAGGTCATTATTTAAACCCTAATAGGTTTGAAACGAAAATAAGTAATAAAATACCTTCAACCACCTGGTGTTCTTAAGTCTACGGAATTTCAACATAAGTTAGATTATGAACTCCTATACCACATCCTTGTAAATATATGTCGTATACACCTTTATCAATATTCAGTTGGGGTTGAGTTTAGAATCTCTCTATACCCAACTTGGTTTAAATCATATCAAGAATACCCAACGTTGGTTGACTTTGTCTTCTTATTCACATGGCACTAAAATAAGTTCTATTAAACATATGATATAAGAACTATAACTTTCCAGCTCCTAGTGTACCAATACCCTTGAGTTGGTTTAATAGTTTCAATTTCGAAACATAGGAGTAGTCAATTATAGCCTCCAAAATATTCTTCAACATAGAAATTCACTTAAGACATAATCAATCTTTTTCCTTGATAAGAGTGAGTCTACATTGTGATTATCAACCTACTTGGTCTTCTCAAGTCAATTGAATTTTGCTAAAGAAGAACAAAGAACTAATGTTTAACGTTCTATGATTATCATGATACTACGTGTCTTTGAGAATAAGCAAGTGATACTATATCACTATTAAAAGTTGTTCTTAATGATAACTATATCATGAATATATCAATTCCAAAATCTTTGATCTCAAGGTTTAAAACTTATATCATTATCTCATTGTAATATGCAAACCTATTTATATCTTGAACTTTCAACAAGAATAGATTTTGAACTCACATATAATAGATATCATAATGATACTAGTTAATATTGTAGACTATTTGTGTGATATTATATCACTCTAGAAAGTGTTCATAGTGAATTCTATATCTTTTCTACAAACTTTAGATTAAGTGAATACCATTCACTAAGTCTTCCAATTAAAACCATTAAACTCATACGTATAAACCTTTGAGAAGATAAGACTATCTTTGACATAAACTTTCAACAATATTTTTCCTCATAATTTCTAAGTTAAAAACTGAAAGATGCTCAAACTGAAAGATGTTCATATATATGTACATCTAAAACTTGAATCTAGCTAAGCTACAAAGATCTCTATTGTTCAAGAATATAACGACACAGTTTAATAACTTCTATGGTTTAATCACTGCAATAATGTTATTGTTCAAAGACATATAATCTTTCATATTTTGGATTTACTACTTAACGCACTTTAAGTGCACCATATCAAACCTAATTAATAATCTCTTCTCATAGTTAAGGTGGGATGACTTTCTTCTATATAAGAATGGAAGTTCAATCTTTTGCGCGAGTCTAAACTTACTCTTCACGAGAACATCTCTAAAGAACTTCTAAATATTCAACTCAGAACCTAGTTCACTCTCTAAATGCAATACAAATATTAGACATGCTATGATCCCAAGTTCACCATTATTGGTAATATCAGAAATACTTACCCTACGCAGACATTACTCTTGCATTAAGCTACAACATGCTTCTATTACCAAGTAGAAAATAAAATAGTTATTTAAATAACATAGCATACCCGGTGAGTTTGTTGCCACTCTTTTATTTACCAGATTAAGCATGGCAGCCCAGTCTCCATACCAAAGACACATAGAGACCATCCCATATCATCACTCATCCACCTTATCTAAAGCCTGTATCAAATCTTCATGATTGGCTTCCTTTTCACATAGCTCCTCCCCCTTTTTATCCCCGATAACATCGACTCCAAATCTTTTATCCCCTCTGGTATCCCTAAATTCTTGCTACGCTCCCCCATTCCAAGTGTCATGATCATCTCCTAAATGCTTCTTTTCTATCCATTAAGATGGTTGTTTCCCTCGCCCCATAACTACCACGAGGGCATGCAAAAGAAAAGGAGATGAGGGTCATAACCGATAACTCCACCATCCCACATTGCCTTGGCAAAAACTTTGCCTAAAAACATGCTTCACCCGCATGCAAAGGTAGTGGAGTAGTTGGTCTTAAAGACCACACTCAAACTTTGCCTAAATTCCTACGTAGATGTGGGGATGGTAGAATATTTGCTTATCAATGTGGTTAGCTTGCATGCAAATCTAATGGAGTGGAGAATCTTATGACCTCTTGTTTTCTTAATAAGAAGTTCCTCCAAAGCAGTTAAGGAGTGGAGCAACCATTATTAACAAGAAAAGATGGGATAAAATTGCTAATTTATCTCCAAATAAACTCAAACATCAACAACAAAAGGTTGAGATCAATAATCTCAAATTAAAGCTCATGACATAAACAATGACTCTCTTAAAGCATCATATGTTATCGGATTGGTTAAGAAGGCATGCTTCCTCCTAAAAGAGGGTTGTTATCGCATAAAAACCAAAAGCAACCTTGCATCATCCATTCTATAATTTTACGTAATAATGCAGTCTAAAAAAACATAAATATTAACAACCTTATAGTTTATAATAATGTGACATACAAACTTTCGTACCTTACGGGATTGGGTCGAGTACAATTCCTTTCACGTATAGAAGAAAATCACGTCAATTCCAATTAGACAAATATGGAATTCGACATCAAAACTACTAAAAAGAAGCATATTATCAATTATAACAATTACGCCATTGAGGTTGCAAACATAAACTCATTTACAACGCAAAGAATGACGTTTCCAATAAAAAGTTGCCTTAGTCGCAAAAGGACTAATGTACAACCTTAACGGCGTCGCTTTCCCAAAACGACTAGGTTGACATTAAACGACACTAAAAATACTCTAAACGACATCGACAACTTGTCGAGTCAAGTAATAACTTAGACCAAAAGGGTCGAGTATCACTTACCTAACTTAATTAGGTTCGCCAATTGCACCATCAATACTTAAGATGGCGACAAACTATACTTGTCCTTATATCTATTCCCTTCTCTCCGATGATGCTCTCCCTCCCTTTCTCGAAGAGGCGGAAACCTATTTTCCTAAAAGTAACTTGCAATCATGTAAATGGGATTAGCGTATCATTAGTCCATTCATAACCTCACGAATAACCAATTCAAAAGTACATTATGAAATCATTACATGTCATGCATTTATTCACATGACTAGAATCTAGGAAACTAACGATTTATCCCGACATTATACCTTAATGCCAAATCATTTATCCATAGAATTCACTTCTATTTACATAAAAGTACAAAGTAATTTCAAGTCAAAATTAGGGATGTGATAGAATACACCCTCAGAACCCAACGATGGCACCATAGAACTCATCGACAAGTTCAGTGCAATGCATCAAAGCATAATAATCACATAATACACTGATAAACACTCATAACAACATATAACACATGAATCAAAAGCCACAAGGCACACACTAGGGTGGGCATTACACGTCACGACTACAACCAGATAAACAATAACCCCTTTTCATGACTATAAGTAGACAAAAAATTAGAAAACTAGATAGACAATAGTGAATACAGAAAACCCAATTGAATACGGAAGCTTGAAGGTAGACAAGAAGACCGAAAACCAGAAGAACATTCAATTTACGCCCACAGAAAGCATTGCAAATAGAAAAAGCAGATAATTTCTCTTTCTTTTCGAGCTAGAAAGATCATTGCCTTAGCAGGATAAGAAATCCTTACTAAGGTCGAAGAAAAAACGAGCGAAGCCAGCTTTGTCATCGCGAAGGAGATACCAGTGGAGCCATCGGGAAGGAAATACCAGTGGAGACCTAGCGAATGCAGGTTTCTCAAGAGCGCCAAGGTGACCCAGTATGGGTGCCATCTACAACAAGAAAATGTGGAGGGCAGAGTCAGCAATGGTGTCAAAGGGTTTGTTGAGTGTGAAGGACGGGAGCATTGAACACTTTATAGCTGCGAAAAGGGCACGATAACCAGTGAAAGGAGGTAGTAGGAGTTAATGAGTCTGAAGTTGGTGTAAATGCAACTGGACTTCCTTGTTAATGTGGGAGTGTATGAGGAAAAGGTGGTGAGTTGCTTGGGTGCCACACGGCATCGTGTGAGCACAACTCACGATGCAACTTCTCGCCACCGGTGTATGCTATGTCCAATCTTCAGTTGGCGGTAAAAAATGCCCAAAAATTGGACCCCACCAAAGAAACCTCTCGTCCACGTGGCAAATTGATATCCACCATGTCAAAACGAAATATTTAGGTTGTCCACGTCACCGTCTACGTGGATAAGTCAAAATTTTTTCATTTGGATGATGTGGCGCTCCAGGTGGAGGGGGGAAGCTAGGGTGACCCACTATGGGTCCCTCTCCCTTAGTTACAAGATAAAGAATAGATAGTCGTTACAGTTGGGCTTCATACAAGCCATGTACCCAACATATAGATAGTCAACGAAATAGCATGCTAAGGCAAAATCTAACATTAGTCCATATCAAAACCAGCCAAAAACTCCATGCTTAATAGTTGGGAATGAATAGTTTGTTACCTTAGTTGTTGGAGTTTTTCCCGCTTTGTTCTGTGTGTATATACAATGTATTAACAGTCCACTAGGACTACTTTGTAGCATTATGTTTTGTGTCTTTTTCCTATTAATGATGTCCAGTGTATGTAAATAAGTGCATCACTTTTAATAGGAGTTATGGATTGATCTGTTATATCTAATTATTGAATTTTTTAAAGATCTTTGACTACTCATTTTTTTCCTTGTAAAGGCATTTTTTTCAATTTTTTTTTTTTAAATTGCAAACGGTTACATTTAGTTGTTCCACCATTGCCTCACTTCACATTTTCTTATGTCACTCCATGCATCACTTCACATTTTCTTATATCACTCCCCACTTAAATAAATCAAATGGACCCACCTAAATCACACCACTAATGGACATGTGACACGATTTGGTTTATTCCTTTATCAGAGCCTAAATTTGATGGTTTTATAGCTGTATTTAAGTATTTTTGCCATAAAATACAATCAAAATTTTTAAAAAATGGTATCATATGAAAGGAGAGATTTTGGACAAACTCTCAAAATTTATACAAGATTATAATGATATGTATATTTGGTTTATATATAATTTTACTTTAAGGGCACCATTGAACAGATAACTGTCATAAAAAAATTGCTTGGAAGGCAAGGTCGACCATCAAATTTAGGCCTTGTCCCTTATAATGCAGATCCATCCATTTAGGCAGCCACATGTATTTTCCCAACCAATAAAAGTATGATACTTTGGTCTAGGTGGACTTGAAAGGTCCATTTGGCACCTTTAGGTTTGGGACCCTCATTGTTAAAAAATCGCACGATCGAACATCTCAAAAAAGGCTAGGTGAAATCCATGGTTGAGGGATAAATTGTTAAAGGGAAGATCGTGGCATCTACATTTAGGTGTTTAACCCTAAGAACAAACACGTGGCCACAATAACATTTATAATGTTTTCCCACCGAAAAAAGAGCCTACCATAGTTGTCCTTCACCAAAAAGGTTTAGACATGTCAACTCCAGAGGTTTTAAAGCCTTTGATTACCTAACGATATCACACCTTATATGTTAAATGATGAATGATGACAACATCCTAACAACATTAATCAACAGGATCTAATGGCCAAGGGCTAAACGATACAAGGGAATATGCAAGCCACCTCCCTCTAGCTATTTACTTAGCTACAACCGTTAAAAACATGAAACGTAGAATGAAATTACAGCGCAAAATTATGCCTCGAGCATTTGGTAAAGGAATATAGGTAGCAATCCTAGAAACTTGTATTATCGAGGAATAACTATTCTCTTAATGATACCAACCTACGTGAGCACCTAGACACTTGCCCTATGGCTAATGAAGTTGAGACACCTCTAGGCACTACGTCAAGTCAAGACCATGCATTGACGTGTGAACCTACCACCTCACTTGTTAAAATAATCACAAGAATCTATAACACAAGATAACCAAGGTAAGATCGATGGTGGAGGTTCAAATAGTGAAAGGGAAGATGGGGGCATCTACCTTTATAGTTGTTTAGCTACGGTTCACCAAAAAGTTGACACATGGCCACCTAAGCACTATGGCAAATCCACTTGATCAAACAAATGTTAAGCTATCTAAGGGTCCACCATTGATAGATAACAAGATGTCTAACTAGCACTCGCACTTATAGGAGGTTCAAGGAATATGTTGATAGGAATAACTGATGAGTTTAGGAGATTTTCCGGCGTGAATTTACCGACGAGTTTAGAAGATTTCCCGGCGTGAGACAATTCCGAGCTCTATAATGTCACATATAAAGCCTATCGGCTAACTATGCCTAACAAGAATCAATAGTTGGAGGTTAATCACTAATTCATAACAATAGTTTGTAGTAAAAAATATAATGTAATAATAAGTACGCAATTAATACAGCAAGAACTCATAGAAATCAAGTTGCATATAATAATATTTGAAATTAGATGTTTTTGTGTAAAATAATCGGTATTCATAATGTATGCATAAACACCCACATTGATAATGTCATAGTTTTTAATACTTATAGATTAATTATGAAAAATAATGGGGCCGGGTCCTTGGCTCGATTGGCTAAAAAATTCCGTTGTGGTAAAGGTGGTCATGAGGTCCAATCTCCCCCTGTCCCCGTGGTACCGGAGGGCGTGTCGTGCCAGCATCACTGGCACGTAAAAAAATGTTTACCAGGCACACTGCAGTTTATAGGGGGGTCACGTGAAAAAAGTTTACCAGGGACACTGCAGTTTATAGGGGGGGTCACGTGAAAAAAGTTTACCAGGCACACTGCAGTTTATAGGGGGGCTACCCGATTCTCCAGTCTAAAAAAAAATATGAAAAATGATATTTATTTGTTAATTTAATATCGATATCATAAGCACCCATATTGATAATTTCACTTAGAAGAATATATATATATATATATATATATATATATATATTGGTGGAGATAATGAGTGAAGCGAAATCGAGGAAAATTAAACTTTAAATTTAATATTAATTGTGTTTATGTCAAGATTAAAAGAATTCCATCAATATGCAAAAACATCCACATTGATATTCATTGTTCATAATATATATGTAAACACCGACATTGATAATCACTACTTTTGACGTCAATGAGTGTAGTGGAAACTACTTTTGATGTGGGTGAGTATAGCAGAAACTACTTTTTATCTTTTGATTATCAATGTCGGTGTTTATGCATATATTATAATCAATGATTATCAATGCATGGGTATTTTTGCATAGTGATGTTTGTGATGGGTGTGAAGATCCTCTTCTTTCTGTCTTTATGATTAACTACCTATAGGCGGCTTTTATGTGGAAAGATGAGGTATGATGGACAAACAAGAATTTTAATGCACTTATACATGATTTTACACAAAAGGTAGTTGGTGAACTTCTAATACTATAATTGATCATGATTATGGTAATGAATGATATGTTTGAAGATGATATGGAGTTTTTACTTGGAAAACTGGTTTGAGTCTTGGTCAAAATAGTAAATAATGTGTGGAAATTATGAAACAAAGATTTTTGTGGGAACAAAGAAAAAAGTGCAAAGTAAAGCACTTTTGTCCTTTTTTTTTGTATTGAATAAAGCTAAATAGTACAAGAGAGAAGCAGCCATGAAGAGCTACAAAGAATTACAATGTCAAGGCTGAAAAAACAACCAACAAAACATGAGCATTAAACTATACAAATCAACAGCTTGAGAGTTAACAAGACTAGCATTGAAAACCTGCCAATAAATTGAAGAAACATGGACCCAATGAGACCAGTTGAAGAAAACTGCCAACAAAACCCAAACATTAAACCATATAAATCAGCATTTTGAGAGTTTGCAAAGCAAGCTTTGTAATCCTTCCATTGCCATGAAGTTGCATGATTTGTCTTTTAGTTTGATCCAGTTGGTTGTCTAACTCTTTGTTCTTTTTTTGTTGTCCCTGAATTTGAGCATAAATAGAAGCAATCTAGAAGAATATGTCAGAGTAAAGCTTTAGGATAACAACTTCTTGATGAACATTATAATTAGAAAATATTACTGAATATCTAACTTTCCACAGATAGAACAAGATAACTTGTCTAATCATATCAACAATCACATTATTATGTAGTCTTAGACCAAATAAAGCTTCCTTCCAAGTTAAATGGTGACCAAATATAGCTGGAAAGTGTGTAAAAACAATTCGCCATTGTTTGTTAACAATGGTACAACCCCAGAAGAGATGTTTCATATTTTCATTTGACTAACAATAAGGGCATTTAACTGGTTCAACCATCATACATTTTAATATGTCCCCAATAGGTAACTCACAATTGTCAATTTTCCAATCCAGGAATTGTGCGTCATAATCCGCTTTTGATTTCCAACTTTGAGCACTCAAATTAACCCATTTTTTATGTCTAAATTTACATCCCCATTTAATGTTGAGGCATGGAGTAAAGAAACACTTTTTGTCTTACTCTAAATTTATTCTATATATAGGTATGATACTCTACAATCAATGTTATAATGTATAAATTCATTATTCAATAATGTATAATGTATGATTACAATTTGAAATTAAAATAAAGTTTGATTTCATTTCCAACATCATTTTAAAAAAAAATACCCATAACTATCAAAATAAGAAAGCTCTAATTTGGTTATGCTTTCACGAAACCAAACTTAGTTTGGAGCCTTTGATAACAACCCATCAAAGGCTCATTTTTTAAGTCAAAAGTTATATTTTTAACATAGGTTTGACCCTTTGATAACAACCCACCAAACGCTCACACTACTAAAATAGCTAGTTTGTCATGAAGTGGTGAACTAAATTTTAAAGGTTAATCCTTGAATAGTCTATCAACCTATATGATTTAGTTCGGTTTTAAATCTAGGTGTAGACACCTAAAAATGTCTTCTACCATCAAATCGACTCCCGACATCCCTAAACATGTCAATTTCCCTCCTAACCAATTAATTAAATTTTTATTTAATTAATTAGCCCTTCATTACCATATTTTCCATCATATTATCCCCAAAATTGAATTAATTTCATTAATTCAATAGTCTAAAACCTTAGCCAATTATCCCTTCATTAACCTATTTTCCATCATATTATCCTCAAAATTGAATTAATTTCATTAATTCAATAGTCTAAAACCTTAGCCAATTGATTTAATAAATATGCAATATTTATTATTTCAATTTCCCTCTATCTTAAGTCATAAATCCACCTCACAAAATCCACCTCATCTTTCCATATCATCTCTTCCACCTCACCATGTTGCACATATAATTAAATATTCTTAATATTTAATTAGCTAATCTTCTCCATTATCTAAAAATGAATCTTTAATTAAAATGTCATCCACTAATTGAATTCTTAATTAAATTATTCCCCACTATCCTCCACTATTGAATTCTTAATTCAATTATTCCCCACTATCATCCACTATTGAATTCTTAATTCAATTGTCATAACCCACTATCCTCCACTATTGAATTCTTAATTCAATTGTCATAACCCACTCTTCTAAAAAAAAAAAAATTTAATTCATCCATTATGAATTAAAGATTCACAAAAAATGAGAGCCATTGATCTCATCTTTTGATCCTCACCCTCCATTCCTTTTTCAAAAATCTATAAATGAAACCCTCACCCAAGCCATTCATAACAACTTCTTCTTTCATCAAAACCATGCTCAAATTTCTCTCAAATCTTTAATCTATCTATCCTCTAATCCTTCATCTACATTTGTGTTGAAAGCAAGAGCAATTCATTTCTACACACTAGTCTTGGGTAAAATCGGAGGAGACTATCGGGTGCAACTCCTTCCCGCTTGGATTTATGGGTCATTATGTAGGTATAATCGTGTATTTTTGCATTTGATTTGTATTTAAATCTTCATTTTGATTTCACATTTTACACTAGGGTCTATGTTAAGTCTCTTTCAAATGTTTAGAAGGTTTACCTATAGATGAAAATTTTCTTATTTTCATAGGTGACTTATTTCACAAGGGATAATCATCAGAAGCATAAGAATAAGACTACCTCTTTCTTTGCCTAGTTAGTTAAATTTTCATGGATTGTTAAATATATGGAGTATTTTTGTTGATAACAAGAAATGAGCAAGATATTTTTTTTTAGTACAAGATTATTTTTTTAGTATGAGATCAATGTCAAGCTATTATATTGTCCCCCTATTTACAGTTAGGACCCAAAGTCAAAAGGTGAGGTGCCAAATGGACCTTTCCAATATGAACCTAGACCAAGGTGACACTATTTTATTGGTTAGAATGTTTGCATAGGTACTCATGGGGACATGTATGATAAAGAGAAAATCAATGGTGTCACGTGTAGACTAGTAGTTTAACCAAGGTGGGCTCATTTGTGTTATTTAAGCAAACAAGCAATATGAGTATTATAAGATTATTAGTGTTTTGCAAGGTGAAATGACTTAGGAAATATCCTGCAACTTATGTTATGTTGTTTGACCCTGGCCCTTGATCTTATTCTAGGATCAATTAGAACTATTAAATCTTCTCATCACTTAACAAGCCTTGATAACATAAGTAAATGACAAATTCATCATGAAATAATTAATCACCCTATTGATATTTGTGACTAAAGAAGCTCAGACACATGTTGGCATATAGGCAAAATGGTAAAATGTAGCATCTTACAACTTGGTTTTTTGCCATTTAGCCCTCAATCATAGATCTTATTACAAATTTAATGAAAGGTGTGACTGAAGGAAATAACAAGGGGTATCTATGTGGAGCAATATTAGTGGCTATGGATAAATGAAAAAATAACTACACAATAACTTTAACCTTCTCATGTTTTTTCAATACCATAGATTTCGAACCAAAGCATTTTACACTATAGATCCCTACAAGGGTTCAATCAATGAAGCAACATGTCCATGCCACCTTGTCCATTACCTAACATCATGTAACCTTATTGACTCAACACATAAATTTAGGCACAATTTAATTTGATGTATAACCTTCCAATTTAATTTCCCAAGAATTAAATTTGATATTCCAGTATATTCATTCCCTACAAATCTTTCCATTTTCATTCTATGAGGCCATCTTTCTTTTGACATGATATATAGTCCTGCACATTATTTCCCTATTGATTTTTTAAGATCTAACTTGCCTCTTCTAGATCCGTGTTCTTTTTTAGGGCTAGGTATCCATTCGATGAATCTTCCCAGAACAAATCCCTTCCACCATTCCTTATTTCCCATGTAGTATGCTTGGTTACAATGTGTCTACATGAAAGAAGAAAGTTCCAAATCTAGGACCATCTAGGAGGGTTGGCGGTTGTCAAAATCCTCATTGGGTCTTCCATGTCTAGGTACTTATGTTGGAGAATTGTATTCCCACTTGAGGTGTGGCTTAGTGTGCACGCCTCTTTGGCTCCAAGCACGCTTTGTTTTGGATGGACCATTTCCACAAACCAACCATGTCTGCATCTTTTGGTTTGTAAATAGAGTCCCAAGCAATTAACATAAACTTCTTACCATTCAAGTTACCGTTCCAAAAAAAATTCCTCATTTTTCGATTAAGAGAGTTGATTACTTTAGATGGCATTTTCAAACATGACATTATAAAGATTAGGATAACGAATAGATGGTTGTCTTCAGAATTAAAATCCTCCTTGCGAATGCCAACCATTTTCCTTTCCATGAAGCCATCTTGGGATTGTGGAGAGCTCTTTCTACCTTTTCATTGTCATCTTAAAAAAAAAATTGATTTCCACCAATTTATGTTTTTACTTGAAGCTCAACAATATTTTCCCAAGGTGACTTTTATAGAATTGGCCACCCTCTTGATGGAAATCCCCAAAAGCAATCTATCATCAACAAATTGTTGGCGAGTTGTGGGAAGTACATTTTGAGCCATTTTGATTCCCACTGAAACGTTATTTTATCTACTTAAAGTGTCATTTTATTTTGTTTTATTTACTTGAGAGTTATTTTATTTTACTGAACTATTTAAGAATTATTTTATTTTATTTACATTGTTTACCGAGAGTTATTTTTATTTACTTTAAGAGTTATATTACAGTTTTAGTTTTTTAAAAATATATGTTGACTATGTTTTTGTTTTAGTTTTTATTTAGTTTTTAAACTATAGAAACTTTTACCCAGTTTGGAAAACGAAAGCCAAACTAATTTCCACAAATCAGAGAACAACAAATAAATATACTAGTATATTTATATTTAAAAAAATATATCTAAAGTTCGTTGAGAGATATCCTTCTCTAGGCGCCTATTTTTTTATCAATTTACCACACTCACCACAAATCCTACAATTTGATATGTTCGTTCTACATGTGAAAAAAATTAAGGAAGGAGGCAATATAATGTGTGTCTTTTCATATACCATTCCGTAACGTTTCTTTCTTTCATCTTAGTGTATAGTGATGGCTTATATGAAACTGCCATCCACCTTTCTTTCCATCCAGCATGCATTTTTTTTTATCCCTTTCACCTTTTTTTTTTTAGTTTTTTAAATTTGTGGAGTGACTATTTGGTTTTTTTAATAAAGATTTTAGATTGGAATCTTATAAGTTTACATAGAAATTCCAGAATCTTTCAGCTCCCATTCGAACTCCCATTCTTGCTATGAATGTAGGAATGCCTCTTGGCGTAATTATATCAATTATATTAGAACCACTAAAATTCATAACAGAATCCATGATACACCTGTCTTAATAGAAAAATTTGTTAACAAATTGCTTAACATGCGTACTAGGGCATTTGGTCTAGTCGTATGATTCTCGCTTAGGGTGCGAGAGGTCCCGAGTTCAATTCTCGAAATGCCCCTGTATCGTATGATGGATATTTTTCTTGCAGGATAATCTTTCTACTCTTCAGTAGAAGCTATTTTGATTTTAAGCATGCTGGATAATTCAGTTTTACATAATAAGGGCAATTCCTTTAGCTAAAACAAAATTTCTGGAATTATAAGGTCATTTTTGCAAGCTCACTGCTAGACAAATAAAAAAAAAAAACGAGAAGTGAAACAGACTACAATCATTTGTGTTAAATCAATTATATATTGTACGGGTGAGAGGGAACAACAGCTCACCCTGACTGGTTTTAGAGATGAACAGACCTTACTAGGAACACATGCTATTACATGCCAGCTAACTTACACTAAGGAGATTTGAACTTAAGTTGCCATATTTCCATGGATTTGTTAAAGGTAAGCCCCGTCCAACTTCAATGTATAAATCTCTTTGACTTCATTCACCATTCAATATTTACTATTTGTTCTGAAAGACATTTGACCCTAATTGCAATGTTAGATAATGCCTTTCCTAGTTCTGAAAGAGTACTTTGTACATGCAATGAGCATACAAGAGTCAGATTAGAATTTAACCTATTAGCTCTGTTAACTGAACAGTGAAGTATGATGAAATACAAGTGCTTCAATTAATTAAGCTTCTTGTCAGTTCCTAGCTAACGCCATATTTATGGTGTAGGCATGTTCTGAAAGTCCATGACATCATCAATAGACTTTTCTACAACTTGTTTACCAACTGCCATTGCTACCAGAGTTGAAGGCTAAAGCAAAGTCTCATAGTTTTTACATCTTTACTAAGCATTCAAAATCTGCACTGTATGAAAAATGTGTTGAAGCTTTAAGAGCAGCAATTCAATTTATAAGACATATTTGATCTAATGGTATGTATGATGCTCTCTAAGTCTGGTTTTCTTGATGCCCAATGCACTAAACCATTTGTAAGGTTTGTTCTTTTCTCGTCTATGCAATGATCTATAAAGATCCACGAAAACATATCACATCAGCACAAAAAAACATTTCTTGAGTTTTCAGGAAAGTACTTAGTGGGAAACTGCTGAATTCATATAAGAGGGCAGTTTCAAAACCGTTGGCAGTTCCCTAAGGTGTGTTTATGAAACCTGGGAGGAGCATTTCAGAAGAAAACTTTGGACTTATCAGCGTTGATAGATTGTGGAGATGTTTTTTCATACAAATCCAGAGCCTCCTTGAAGGTCCTCGCTTCCTTAACCTTGGGAGGTCCAAACAACATTTTATCATCCACATATTGGAGGGGTCACTGGGTCAATTTGAGGAGCGACAGATATACCCTAAAGCTTTCCTTCAAGTTTGCAACTATGTAAAAATCTATCTAGAGCATCAACCATGATGATGAACAAGCAAGGAGAGAGCACGGATCCCCTTACCTTTAGCCTTTGGAGTTCAAAAAGGAGCTAATAAGATTGGCATTTATTAGAATAAAAAATTAAAGGTTTGTAGTTAAACTCAAACCCTATTCCACCCAAGGAGAGAAGCCAACATCAAGAAGTAACTTCTCTAGAGAAATAACCAACCTACTTTATTTATCATAGGCCTTAATGATGTCCATTTTAATCACTATAAATTGATAGCTTGTTGCTAAAGAGAATGAAAAGCCTCATGGGAAATGACAATACCATCAAGTATTTGTCTCCTAGTGTTAAAACCTTGTTCTAGAGAAATCAATAGAGTCAGAAGCAACTTTAAAACTTTCAATTCTAACTTTTGATCAGCACCTAGTCACGAAAGCCTTAGGAAATCTTGTGTGTGCCTTGACAATATTGTGTATTAACATGCATGACTCAACAAAACTCATTGCTAAACCACAAGCTTCAAAAACATGTGCATCTTATGCACAAGGCATTGTGTTGTCATGCATCATGTGCGAGTCATTGTGTTGTCGCACGCCACCACACATGACTCAACATATTCTATCACAACTTCTAATAGACATTACACAGTTAACAATCTTCCACCAATTAAGACATTATATCCTTGCCACAAAGAAAGGTGCCTAGAAATTTCTTCACAAATACCTTGTTTCTTGATTGAAATTATTGGACCATACACATTCAATCACATAACCTTTTAGATTTTCCTAGAAAGATTTGAATTGGCAAGCAATAAAGTTGGTGTTTTTAGAAATATGTACCACATCCACCTTACTATGGTTCCAAACAACACACAAAGCTCCAAAGATACCTTCTAAGCAAGCTTATCCTATCCTAGGCACATAATATGCAATAAAGTAATAAACCAAATGCAAAAATAAAGTAATGCACCAACACACCCCTGCAAATGCCCATAAGCATAGCTTAGGTGGGTATGGAAAGAAGGATAAATGGGCCTGACAAATGTGTAGCCATATTAGGTACTCATGGACAAAATGATTCTCTAAAAGAAGTAGAGAAGGAGAAAAACATGTAGGAAGAAACTCTTCCCCAAAGAGGATACCCCCCTCCCCTCTAAAAGTAGAGACAAGAAAGTGTAGAGAGGACTAAGTAGGCCCCCTAGATGAAGCTTCTTGCACCCCTAGAAAAACTACTAAATGAAGAAACTTGCTCTCTCTAAAGGGTTTGGTGAAGATGTTGGCTATTTGCTTCAATGTCAGGCAATATCGGAGATCAATGACTTGTTAATGGATGAGCTCTCAAATGTACTGCATGTGAACCTCAATGTGCTCGGTTCATTGATGGTGGACTAGATTCCATGAGATTTGAATGGCACTTTGGTTGTCACAGAAAATGATAGATGGTCATTTGTACTAAATATCAAACTCGGTGAGGATATGTCAAAGACAAATAGCCTTAATGGCAGCACAAATAGTCCCCTAATACTTAGCATTTGTGGAAGATAGAGCAATAACAAATTGTTAGACTTGAACCAAGAGAGAAGTTGTAACTTGAAGTGCAATTGTAATCCTGAGAATCACCCACCCAATCTAAATATATATACCCTATCGAGTCAATATTGACATCTACTACATCATAAATCCCAATTATGTGTACCTTGAATGTAATGGAGAATTCACTCGGTTTCCTTTCAATGTAGCTTGTGGGGCTCTTCCATAAATCAAGAGACCATACGCTTGGCATATGAAATGTTAGGCCTAGTGTGAGTTAGACAATGGAGGCTCCCAACAAGTTGTTGATACAAAGTGCCATCTACCAATGGTAAAGAGCATTGAGACTCAAGTTTGACTCTAGAAATAAAGGGACTAAGAGTAGGTTTGCATCTAGCCATGTGAAATTGTGAGAGCAAATCAAGAGCATACTTGGACTGTACAATGGTGATACTAGAAGTAGAGTGACTGATCTCAATCCTGAGAAAGCAATGCAACAAGCCCAAGTCAGTGATAAAAAACCTATCATGTAAGGTAGGTTTCAATGTTGCAATGGAGGATGAGGAACTCCCTATGATCAATGTGTTGTCAACATATAGAACCAAAAACAAGAGAGAATCATTTTGCCATAAAATGTAGATGTTCAAATCAAAATGGCATCTAGAGAATTCAATAGTAAGGAGTCCAAGGGGTTGAGCTTAATTGGTTGAAATGTTGGGTTCTCATTGTGGAGACCCAAGTTCAAATCCCCATAGGGACATCTAATGTGGAATTCTAAATTGTGACTATTGGTCTTCCATAGTTGGCTTCTAATGTGGATGTGGTTTCTTAATAAAAATTGGATTTTTAAGTAATGACTCTTGGTCTTCCATTGGTGATTTATAATGTGGTTGCTCATAAGGAGCTTGTATTAGGTGATTTTTAATGTGGTTGTTCGTAAGGAGCTTGTATTGGTCTCATCTTGATGCTTGTATGAGCAGAATATTTGTAAACGATATGCAATAAAAAAATAGTAAGAAGGAAGATATCCATCTTGGCATACCAAAGTGTACATGCCATGGAAGAATCATGTGGAAAACCTTATGACTACTCTATGTATATTTCCTCCTCAAGATCCCCATGAAGAAAGGAACTCTTCACATCCATCTTATCAACCTCCCAACAATGAGTTGCAACAATAGAAAGTGTGATTCGAATAGAGTTCATCTTTGCAACTAGTGACAAGGTCTTTATGTAGTCAATCTTAGTGACTTGTGAAAACCCTTTTGTGACCAGTCATGCTTTGAGGCATAGCAAGAATCCAGTTATCTTGGAGAGTAGACCAAAAAGCCAAAAAGAGGACGGGAGGATGGGAAACAAAATGAGCAAATATGTACAAGGCAAAACACAACATAAAGACTATGTACAAGAATAGTTACAACCAATGACATGGAAGCACACAGAGGATGGGTATGGCTACATACAAAATTTATGAGCATGTACAGGTCAAACCCTTCAATGAAAATTCATGGCACAAGGCCATGAACCAACTGCTGCATATTCCTTACCTCTGTCAAAGACTGGCTTGAAGAAGGAACTTGGCATCTTTGGGTTGGAACTACATCCATCTCTGAGCAATAACAAAAGGAGTCTTTTTTGAGCATGTACAAACAAACTGTAGTTAGGGTAAAATTGCAAATCAGGGCAAAGAAAATAAACAACAATGATACAAACCCTAGCAATGCACAATGAAGCACAAGACAACATGAAAATCAAAATAACAAATGTAAATGCAAACCAATCTCCACGCTATGCTTGATTTATCTCCATTGCTCTTCTCCACCTCGCATGAGCATGCAAGATTTTGAAGGATTATTGTTGGAAGAATGTTGGGTGCTCACTTCTGCAGTATAACATTAAGATGAAGATGCTAGAATGAATGATAGATGAAGGATGCAAAGGCTCTAATGATATTTCGACAGCATGTGGATACTTGAGGATCAATGCATCGCTAATGGCTTGTGAGGGGGTTGATTTATAGGAAAGGCTTGGTTCAAATGTATGGCTAGAATCAATTAGGGCTTTAGATGAAATGGATAGATAGGATTAAGTTAGGTTTCCTTGCACATTAAGAAATTGTAGTCAATTGACATGTGGCAAAGGAGGATAAAGTTTAGGTGTGCTTGTGTAGATAAATACTAAAATTAGGTCCCATTAGTTGTGCATGTGAAAGATAAAAGTTGTAACACATGATTGACTGGACAAGTGTTGGAATGTGGTAAAAGATAAGGACTTAATTCAAATAAAATATTTGAATTAGTTGTGATATGAGTTGGATATTAATTAAATAAATAAGATTTATTTAATTAATTGGAAAGATGATTAGGATGGGATAAGATATGATGTGAAAATTAATTAAATAAATAAAATTTATTTAATTAATTGGGATGAGGATAGGATATGATTGGGATATGATGTGAAATTAATTAAATAAAATTTATTTAATTAATTGGCTAAGTAGGATAAGGATGGGATTGAATGGGATTTTAATTAAATAAATAAAATTTATTTAATTAATTGGCTTAATGGATTAGGGAAATTAGGACAAAATGCTACAAGATGTTTAGGATAATGTTTTAACAAGGTGTTGTAGGACATGGACAAAGTTGGGACAAATTTGGGTGTCTACATTTTGCCCCTCTTTGAGATGATGTTCGAGATGATGAGCTTTGTGTTGAGTAACATCATTTCAAAGAAGCTAAGGTATGGATAGAGAAAAAGGATGATGATGGAAAGATATGATGATAATGATGGAAAGATAGGATGAAATGGGATGATGATGCCCCCTCGAGAGGATAGACGGGTTGGACAAACACGGGTAGGCTCTCGAAAAGAAATGGCTTGGCTAAGAAAGATAGCTAAGGGAATGGATAGAAGAAATGAATGATGCCTTATGCTGCAATGAAAGTGAGCAACCATGATGTTTGATATAACACTAGACGTTATGCACCAAGGTATAGAAGACTAGGGTGACGATGTGTCTTGTGCCCCAGCATAATACAACCTTGTCTAACGTATGAAGAAGTAAACTTAGAGCATTGAAGTCCTAGTGCACAAAAGGTATGATATGACCTTAGATGCAAAGGATAGTGCAAAAAGCTATTCCAACATACACAAGATATGAATATTAGCTGGAATGATTTGGATGTGATACAAATGCAAGATAAAATGATAACACACACAAGCAAGCAAGCAAGCAAGCACAAATGATTCAAAAACAAACAAGGTATTGCCCCTGTCAAGCTGTAAACCAATGATTGGTTGTTTGATTGATGATAGTTGAGAGTGTTGTCATTGCAGGGAAAGCTATATCCCTAGATCAACACAAGGTTGTTTGCTGAGTTGGTTGGCTAATTGGCTAATTGATTGGGCTTACAACAAGGCTATGATCAAGACCATGGATTGTGTTTGGATAATTTGGCTTGATTGATTAACTTGATTGGTATGGATTAAGGATGGGCTTGCATTTGGATCATTGCTTTGATTCTTTGGATTGATGATGATGAAATGATGAATGAAGATTGATTTCATGAAATGTTGATAATGGAATGATATGTGGAAGATTGAGTTGCTTTTTGATGTGTTGAAATGATTGGATTTGTTCTCATTGGAGTTGATGTGATTGATTTGATCGCTTTGGTGTTGATGCTGATGATTGATAGGATTTGTTTTGATGGTTGGCTTGATGTGCGTTGGTTGTGATGTTTGCTATTGCTAGGTTGATTATTTTGATAATTGGATTGTTTTGAATGATGATAGTGATGGTGTGATGAGTGGAGTATCCACTCAATCTAAGCATAAGCATGTGTTCACAATGTGCTCAAAGGATGTAAAACAAACAAGGTATTGCCCTTGTCAAGTCATAAACCAATAATTGATTGTTTGATTGATGATGATAGATAGTGTTGTCATTGTGGGGAAAGCTATATCCCTAGATCAACACAAGGATGTGGGAATGCTATATCCCATTGATGATGATTGATTGGCACATGACAAGATTAGGATCAAAACCTGTTGATTTGATTGGATAATGTTCCTTGATTGATTATCTTGCTTGATATGGATTAGTGTGACTTAGATTTAAGATCATTGCTTAGATTGATTTGATTGATATGATTGGAAGAAGTGATTGATTGAAATGGATGATTGAATGTTATTGATAGGAATAATTAACAATGATGATTTGATTTTGATTGAATGTTGATGGAGTGGATTGTTTTAAATGATATGATTGGTTTTATTGCTTGGATTTTTGTTGGATATTTGATTTTTTTGGGCTTTTTTGACATATTTTGATTTTTTTTTGTGTTTTTGAATGTTTTGGGAAATGCCAATGGATTTACAATTGGGTAGCCTTTGTGCTTGATACCAATGACAAGGGAGAAAACCAAGTCTAGGTGCAAAGGATGGAGGATAGTGAATGAGATGGAAGACTCATGAGAGTTGGATGGATAGATAAGAGGATAGGCCATATAAGGGATGGATGCTTGCCTCATGATAAATGGATAGGTAGGCTATAGTGGAAAGCTCATGATAAATAGATGGGGATAAGCTATAAGATGGAAAGCTCGTGATAAGGATATATGCCATAGTGCATGGATCATAAGGGAACTAGGATGTGATATCCAAAGGCTATGTTGCATAGGAAGAACTTGCCCCATTATAGGTGGTAATGCTTAGGATTCTTACATGACAAAGTTCATGACCAAGGGATGACATGATGGATTTGTTTGAATGAGATGGATAAATGGTCAATGGATAGGACTTGGTTTGGAAAGAAGGTATGCCAAGAAAGATACAAACATGTTTCAACATTTTGCCCCTATGTCTTCATCAAAATCAAAAGGAGGAAGGGAGGATGGATAGATGGGTTCAATAGGATACGTATGTTTATGTAATGGCTAAGGATGGTAGGATGGTAAGATAGGATAAGATAGGATGAAAATGATAGGTTGGTATGATAGGATGGATAGTTTAGAAATGGATAGGTTGGATGAAACAATGTGCCCCCAAGTGTAAGGGACATAGAAGATCAACCTACACATGACGCCTGTTTGCCAGGTTTTCATCATGGTACTTTTCCAAGGTGCCTGTTTACCAGGTTTTCACCATTGGACGAAGGGATTTCTCTTTACTTTTTTGATTTTTTTTTTTTTGCTTTTTTACTTTTTTTTTGTTTGATGGGATAGCATGACAATTACACATGGCGCCTGTTTGCCAGGTTTTCACCATGGTAATGGATAGGAGGGACTCAAGTGTCTAGTTCAATGGATGTTGGTAGTCCCGTTGGAGATGGATGTCATCGCATAGACCATGTCATTATGCTCATAGATGTTGATAAGGGATTGTATGGATGGGAGATGGATTAGGTAGATAGTGGATGATGAAATGGATTCATGCAAGGATAGATGCATGGGGATAGTGTATTATGATGTGGATTTTATAAGCTTATGGAATGAAGATGGATGAAAAGTTTATGCCAAAGCATGGACCATAGGGATAGCATGGGAGAGATATGTAGGATAATAGATGGAAGATGGGGAGATGTAGTTATGTGGAGGTGCTGTGGAGTGGAAGGGAATCATGACCAATGGTTGCACACACCATGATAAACATTGAAGCTTTTGATGGGATGATGGTGTGGGAAGCAATGGAGATGTTTGCTTAGGATATGGTTGATAAAGTGATTTAGGAACCCACATAGATTTAGTATTTTTAGTGCTTTTGTTTTGCTTGTGGGATTTTTGAAGGGAATGGAAGTTTTGGATGGAAGTAGGCTTTTGGATGGAGATAGGTGATTGGGATTCTTGAGATGTGGACGAGGATGCCTCATTTGACTTGCTAGCTATTTGCTTAGGAACCCAAACCATTTTGCTTTTGGGCTTTGCATTTAGAGGTAAGGGTTTAGACAGTTGTTTAGATGAACTTTATTTTGAGTTTGACTCTTTATGTCCTAAGGTATGAAGACCTTTAAGATTTTTGGTAGGATTTTTAGCTTTATAGGTAAAGGCATCAAGATTTTTGCTTTTGAATCCCATGGGGTGGGTGGAGTGGATGGAATGATTGGAAGCTTTATGCTTAAACGATGTGTGCTTTTGTTGGTCATGATTAGGGATGTAAGGATACATATGAATGATAGGTATGTTAGGTGTTGGAAGCAATGGTGGCAAGGTGGATGGAGGGATATTTGGAGTTGGTAAAAGTGGAGGCAAAGTGGATGGAGGAAGATGTATGGTCACATGCTTTTGACATTTATAGGATGATGGAAGTGGAATGGCTACATATGTTTTGGATAGATGATGGGGGGTGCGATGGAAAGTGGTAGGCTTAGGATGCATGAAGGGATTACCAACATCTTGGCCTTGTTTACCTTGGGGTGTGTATCTAAGGCCATACAAGCATGGAGGAATCCTGACATGGTTTGGCTCCAAAATACCTTTTTCATAAAGGCCTAGACCTTTACCTTGGTAGTTCATGTTTTGGAGGATGTGATTGACTATAGGGCTTGGTGTGGTTTGAACACTAGACTTAAGCTCTTTATTGGATGGAGAAGATGAAGTGGATAAAGGTCGTTGTTGTCCTAAGGAAGAATACTCATGTATAAGGGTGGATAGACCAATAAGACATGATGGATTTGAAATGGGATCGATAATGGATGTGGAAGGGGGATCATTAGAATTTTGATTAGCATTATGTTCACTAAGATCCAAGTTATTTGTTTGATCTTTTATGCTTATGTGTTCTTGAGAGGCACATGTCTCATTATGACAAGTGGATGTTTGTTCATTATGGATAGGGCTAGATGGAGGATGAATAGGAGTAATTTGGATATCTTGCTCATGGATGGACATAGGATTATGGATAGGATCAAGGTGCTCATGGATAGCTTCTTCATAGGTATCATCTTGATCATAAAGAAGGTAAATGTTATGGATGGGTTGCATGAAAGTATTTTGATCTTGAGTTGGACTAGGGCTTAATGTTTCCACATGCTTAGGGTTAAACTCTTGACATACCTCTTGGATTGCTTGAATGGAAGTGGAAGGCTCTTGGATAGGCTCTTGGTCAACAACATGAGAACATGATGACTCTTGACTTGGATTCATAATAGGAGACTCTTGAATAGGTTTGATGTTTTGTAGGTCACATGATGGGCTTGAAGGGCTAGGTATATTAATGGAAGTCTCTTCGATAGGCTCAAGGATATGTGAACTACATGATGAGATTATAAGATTGGACATGACCTTTGAAAGTTCATTGGTAGGCTCATGAATGGGTGTTTGACATGGAGGTAGTTTATTCCTAGCTAGTAGCCAATGGATCACATTCTTTGCAAGGGTATGAGTGGATGGGCAACATAATGGATGGATGATAAGGGTAGATGGCGTTGGAGGCTTATGATTAGGATTAGGTTGAGGGATAATTGGATTGGGTGGATTAGGATTTGGACTAGATGGGGGTGACACATGGGATCGGGATGATGTGACATGATTTCTTATTATAGGTAGGTACACCTTGTAAACAATTGAGACAAATATTGGGCATTGATTTGTATTATGGCCTTTGGTCCTATGGTATGCACAATAATCATGTTCATCATATGGACTTTCTTCACATGGTTTGACTTCAGGAAGTTCAATGAGTTTTGCTTCAAGCATCCATTGTAAAACTATCTCAGCCGCATCCTTTGGTGAAGGATTAGAATGACATGGTGATGAAGGTGATGAAGGGCTTGGTGATTTGGAAGGTTGATGGACCAATGGATTATGATTGGGATCACATGGTGGTGTTGGGATAGGGCTAGTTGGCTCATGTGTTGGCATGTGATTGGATGGTGGTGGCCACTCTAGATTGGTATCTCCCTTGTCAAAGGTTATTAGATCTTGCATAGGATAACTTGGGCTTGTTTGATTTATATACAAGGGGCCATTGGGATTGGGATATGATTCTTCTTGGAAAGGTGGATTTAGATCTATCAATGGTGCTTGGTGGTCTTGTTGAAAAGGTGTACTTGGACTTGCTTGATTTATATACAAAGGGCCATTGGGACTTGGATGTTGTTCTTGTAATATCACTTGATTGCCTTGTGGATGGGCTTGGTAGTGCATTGGAACGGTGGCATGAGGGATTGAATAAACTTGAGGTGGAGGTTGATAGGTTGATGTGGCATTGACATGGTGGATAGGTGGATTAAGTTGATAGGAAGTGGATGGATATGACATGTGGCTATGAGGTGGATTAGGTTGATATGGAGTGGATGGATATGACATGTGGCTATGAGGTGGATTAGGTTGGTATGAAGTGGATGGATATGGCATGTGGCTATGAGGTGGATTAGGTTGGTAGTGAATGGCTAAGGATTGTTGTGCTTGTCGAGCTTGACTAGTGGCTAAAAGGTGTTGGACTTAGGCTATGGAGTGTTGCAGTTGAGGTGATTGGCTTGCATGGGGTTGAGCTTCTTGGATGAAGAATTGTAATATTTCAATGGCGTCTTGGTTTAGGGGTTGTGATCCTTGATAAAGATTTTGGAGGAATCTTTGGAATTTGATTTTTGGGTCCTCTGGTGTAAACATGTTGTCACCCAAGTGTTTGCCTTAAGTCCTTTTAGCAAGTGCTTGTTTAGGGATTTTGATGATGATGTGGATTGTTTGGATGACTTGGCTATGAAGGGTTGGATGATGACTAGGATAAGTTTGGGATGAAAGTGATTGGGTTTGAATGTTATTAGAAGAATGTGTAGGATGACTTGTCTTTATGTGTTTGGGTGTTTATAGCTTGATGTGGCAATATTCAAACAAATGATTATGCATATACACACATGAATCACTCACGCAAGACACATAAGCAAGTTGTTAGTTTGGAAGAATGTGATGATGGTTAAGCAAGCATGTGAAGACACTTCAACAAGTCCTATTCAAGGCAAGGCCACTATCATAAAGAGGTTCTAGTGAAAATCTGGGGGACCGGCACCCCACGAGCATCCAGCAAGCCACTTAAGACTTTAACTAACCCTACTAGGAGTTTTAATATACACAAAGGTACATCTCCTTTCAAGTTAGCACTGTATGGTGAGCGCTAATACCGGTTAGACTTGGCTTTCGCCTTATCCTCTGATTTTTATAGCGGACCGGATGAAAGTACCGCTTGAGGTCATTCCTTTGAGGTGGATACCAAGGCAGGCCTCTCTAAGGCTAAACAAAAGCAACACAAGTAAATGTTTTTGATCTCCAAGTTCGTGTTGGGACGCGATGAGAGAGCATACACATTTACTTGGTCACACTCGCATGGGGTTCATTAACCTTAGAAATTCAATGTGTGGAAGACAATGCAAGCACTTGTTTGTTTTAAAGCCCAAATTTAAATGTGATGAAAGACAATGGTTTGTTTTAGCCCAATTTTTTGATGTGAATTTGTAAACAATTGTTCATTTTATGCCCAAATTGAAATGTGTTTGCAAACAATGATTAGAAGATGAGAAATGAAATGATTGCACCTGGTTAATTCGCTATCTAAATTGCTGTAGATGTTGATGTCAATGTTGCTCCAGCTCCTTATGATCACCTACAACATTAAAAAAAAAATAATATTATAATGCAGGCATAAAAAATAGGCTCATCAGGCAAGGAAAATTGTAATTTTAGATGCATAGCTGAATTAAATTTGATTATTTTGATACATTTTTTGTTTGAAAATTAAAAAATTAAAGAAGAGACCCCTATTAATTTTCAGAGAGCTTTCCGAAAATGTAAAGAAATCAGAAAAATTCCCTGATTTGTGCCCAAAAATGTGAATTTATGAAAACAGTACAGTCGGCAAAGATCTAATTTTTTTGCATTATAAATGACCTCCAAATTAAATCTGTAAAACATAGACCCCATTAGAATTTTGAGAGCTTTCCAGAAATGTAAAAATTTCTAAAAAATTCGCTGATTTGCGCCCAAAATTTCAATTTTATGAAAAAATATAAAAACGTGATAAATCCTGCAAAAATTGTGATAAACCTGAAATTTTTCTGCTGTAGCTTCCTTATATTATGGACAAACTTCTGCTAAAATCTTGTAGAAAAATTCATAGCCGTTTGGAAGATATGATGAAATCTTTAAAACCTAGGGTTTTATCCAAAAAGTAGCAGAACTGCAACAAAAAGTTAATTAAACCTGCAAAACTCAACAATGGGGGTTATATGAAAGCAAATTTTTACTACAAAAACCTGCAAAAAAGATCAAGCGAAGTGAGTCCCACTGGGGGTGCCAGAATGTAGTTAGGGTAAAATTGCAAATCAGGGCAAAGGAAATAAACAGCAATGATACAAACCCTAGCAATGCACAATGAAGCACAAGACAACATGAAAATCAAAATAACAAATGTAAATGCAAACCAATCTCCACGCTATGCTTGATTTATCTCCATTGCTCTTCTCCACCTCGCATGAGCATGCAAGATTTTGAAGGATTATTGTTGGAAGAATATTGGGTGCTCACTTCTGCAGCATAACATTAAGATGAAGATGCTAGAATGAATAATAGATGAAGGATGCAAAGACTCTAATGATATTTCGATAGCATGTGGATACTTGAGGATCAATGCATCGCTAATGGCTTGTGAGGGGGTTGATTTATAGGAAAGGCTTGGTTCAAATGTATGGCTAGGATCAATTAGGGCTTTAGATAAAATGGATGGATAGGATTAAGTTAGGTTTCCTTGCACATTAAGAAATTGTAGTCAATTGACATGTGGCAAAGGAGGATAAAGTTTAGGTGTGCTTGTGTAGATAAATACTAAAATTAGGTCCCATTAGTTGTGCATGTGAAAGATAAAAGTTGTAACACATGATTGACTGGACAAGTGTTGGAATGTGGTAAAAGATAAGGACTTAATTCAAATAAAATATTTGAATTAGTTGTGATATGAGTTGGATATTAATTAAATAAATAAGATTTATTTAATTAATTAGAAAGATGATTAGGATGGGATAAGATATGATGTGGAAATTAATTAAATAAATAAAATTTATTTAATTAATTGGGATGAGGATAGGATATGATTAGGATATGATGTGGAATTAATTAAATAAAATTTATTTAATTAATTGGCTAAGTAGGATAAGGATGGGATTGAATAGGATTTTAATTAAATAAATAAAATTTATTTAATTAATTGGCTTAATGGATTAGGGAAATTAGGACAAAATGCTACAAGATGTTTAGGATAATGTTTTAACAAGGTGTTGTAGGACATGGACAAAGTTGGGACAAATTTGGGTGTCTACACAAACTATTATTTTTTAGGTCATCATGCTAGAAGTGGAAGTGACTGTCATTAGGACATGGCAGTCACATATAATAAGAATCACCATCATGCTGGCCCACATAGTAATTTTCTCTCTCAAGCTCCTTGGTAGCATGATGTATATCTGGCCCCATACAAAAATTAGCATGAATAAAAACATCCTCTTGAACACCAAGTTGAAGTGGATCCAACTCAGATGCAAATTCAAGCTGGGGCGTATTATCTAACTGCTCAAGTTATTGCATCCCAACTGCACCATAAATGTTGATGTATTCTTCCATCATTGAATGAAATACCTTATTCAAATCCAATTCTACGCCTTTAGCATATAAATCATAAATTTGAGACACTTCAGGTGAAGACTCACAATCTTCAGTTTGCCTCTCTATTTCAAATCCTTCACTGCACCCTGTTGTATAAATATTACTACTAAGAAAATGACCAATGATTTGTTCTTATTCACCCCTCCACAGGAAAGCAACTTGATCTTCATGAGAACACACAACACTACTATCAACAGGCTCAACCAATAAGCCCAAAAAGGTTTCCTCAATGTAGTTCACATCAGCATGAGACAATTGCTCCAAACCAGGTTCTAAAATTTATCTGTCAAAAACTTCATGACTCGAAACAATGACATGATCATGCACACCCTCAAATTCCTTCTTCTCATTTGCAACTAGGGGGACATGAGCATCATCCACAACAAAGCAAACACACATCTAGTGAATAACAAAGATCTTGTACTTCAACTTCCTTACATCAGCAACATCAAGATCATTGTCAAGAGGAACAAAGAATGGGAGTTCATCCAATAGATAGCCATCATCAGTTTCAAGACCATGAACTAAACCATCTAAGCATAAATAAATGTGAACATTGTTGTCATCACCTACATTGCTATCATATGGTGTTGCACTGTCATCAATTTCAATCCTCTTGACCACACTGTCAAACTGGTCCAATCTTGTATCAATGCCATCATCCAAATGATTTAACCCACTAGACTGAACAACAAGAGTTGCAAACATATCCCCTTCAACATTGGGAGATGGACAAGCAATGGTGAGTGTTGACTAAGCAGTATTGGCCCACTCAAAATCCACCTAAATATACTTCTTGGTTTATATTCAAGGCAAAGCTGGCTTAGACTAGGATAGAAGGTCTCACAATACAAGTCTTTGCACATACTTTCATCAAGCCTACATTCATCTAGAAGGTTATTGATTGCAACAACAAACCTATTATGAAAGTCTGAAACTGATTCACCATCCTGCCTCCTAATGCTTTCTAGGTATTCAACAATTGAGGTAGAATCATAGACATGTGCATCTAACTCATTGAAGTCAGCAATAAAATCATCTTGTTCATCATCAAACATTGTTGTTGTAACCTCTTATGCACTTGTAGATGTAGAGTGATTGTGGGACAACTTGGTGCCTAAGTCAAGCATGTTTATCTCACTCACCAAGTCAAAAATCTCTTGTTTAGATGGGTCTAGGGAATGCACAACTGGTTCGTCATTTTGAAATTTATATGCATAATCATTTGTGCATTCATATGAGGCATCACTATAGTAATCAAGATCATATTCATGAGCATAGCATACTAGGCATCTGATCCAATATGAGTCAAGTGAATGCCTATATTTTGAATCTTCTTTAAACCATTGATCCATGATTATAAAACATACATTATGCTGAAACAAGAATACCTATTCTTCAAAGATAAATCTTTACACAATAAACCTTGCCTCAAGAGAGGAAAGAAAAAATCAACTATGTGTACCTTGCCCTACAACTACACCAGTGTGGATGGAAGTTTGTTACACCACCAACAAACATGCATCAACAGGAACTTTGAATTATGTTGCAGAGTCACCACCTCATTGAATTTGGAAATCCTTGGAGCAAATAGAACCACTAAGGCCAAAATATTTCTCATACCAACAAAGTCATTAATTTGTTCTAACCCAGGATAAAGACTAAATTCTAAATTCCCCCGCGAAGTCACCAAATTGTTAGTTCCCAAAAATGTAGGCCCTCTCCTCTAACACCACCACCAAGAGTGACACGAAGGGCAAATAAATATCACAAGCAGGGAGAGTGATATATCAACAAAGAGAGGGTGGTTTTGGTCAAATGCATAGGATGGGGTAATTCCTCTTCTTCTTCATGCTCTACAAAATCTAGAGGGGTATTCCCTTGAGGTCTAAGTATATAAAACAAACTACCATGCCCCCATGGCAATCAGGAGCAAGCCTAAAAGACCTCACTAACAACAGATTAAAAACAAACATATAAGTGCACTCAAAATATAACCACTTTCAATCACTAAAGATGAATCCCCTTAATATTGCATACACACTTATATCTTGCCTCCACATCATTACAACCCTCTAAATATTTGTCTCACATGAGCTCACCTAATATATCCATTTACAAAACAATGGACTGCAATGATGGGTCAAACTCCTACAAGCATAAACCTCTGAACATCTATCTAACACTAGCTCTCTTTGAATACATCAAAGGTAACAATGCTAGTTTGTGGATACAGGAAGAACCTAAACTAATTTACCATTGCAAAACTTACAATGAATTAAATTGCTGCAACATTTATTAAATCTCCATTACAATCATACCAGTAAATGTGACAAGAGGAAACACACTGCTACAACAAAGGGTTACCCTGAAAATCTACAAAAATACATGGAGACATTCCATTAGAAATACCATTTACAAAAATTACATCTCGTGATTTATAGACCTATTGCTCCAACTGGACTAGACTAGCATGAGTCAAAATCCTAGATGATCCTCAGTACTTGTAGGCATTTGGAAAGTGGTTCAGCGATCAACCCTTAATGCATTTTACAAACATATGTGTGGATTGGAGAGTGGTCAACATTTTTTGCAGGTCACCACTACTGCTTGGATCATCACCACACGGCACCCACATGAGACCGTGTACCTTCCATCCTTTGCCCCTACCATTGCATCCTTGAGCTAGTCCTATGGAGTACCGTGGCATATGGGAGTCCTCACCTACCTGATTGCATTCATTCGTAGCCATTAATGGTTCCCTGGGTTGCGCTAGAGGTAGGTGGGCGTTTAGTATAGAATTGCCTTGGTCACCAAACACAAAGGCTGAAAAAATATTTCAAATTTTAACTTTATCTCCTCTTTCTCCCTTTTCCTTGGTGGCATCACTTTTCCTACGTTTTAAGGCTCTTTTGGAACATTGTTAGAGCTTTTGGGCCCAAACGGAACCAAGTTAGAGGTTCTGGGCCAAGTTGGAACCTTGTTGGAGGTTTTGGTGGTTCCGAGAACCACCGAAACTGCTAACCTCTACTTACTCTTCCTTTTCTTTTTGTTCACCTAAGTTTCATCTTGCTTGTAGTTCGCCAACCACGAGGAACCATGGAGCTTATTCATTTTCTTCCTTGCCACCATGTCTTCTTTTCTTTGTCAGAGAGTCGAGTGAGACCAAGAACCAAGAACCAAGAACCAAGAACCAAGAACCAAGTCAAGGGTTCTAATGGTTCCGAGAACCATCGAAACCACCCACACCACTTGGATGTTGGGCCAACAATTGTCGAGGCTTCAAGGCCAAGAGGGAACCTCAGAACCATGTTGGTGGTTCTGATGTTTTCGAGAACCATCAAAACCATTAACAAGGTTCCCAATGCCTTTACATTTCTTTACTCGGTGTCAATTGTCGGACGTTTTGAGAACCATCAAAACTGCTGACAAGTTCGTGGTAGGCCCAAAAGGGCTGATAAAGGATGGGACTTAGCTAGTTTTAGGATTTTTTTGAGATTTTCAAGGATTTTGAAGGGCTCAAACCAGGTGGAACATAGGGGGAAACAAGGCAAAACATCAGGAATATAATTTTAAGAATTTTAACATGAGGAGGGCTTGAAATTAGGATTTTTATCCAAATTTAGCACTGAAAAATATGAGCACCCACAAGGACCACAAATTTATTTAGACTCTTATACCATATCAAGTTTGGTGGAGTAGGCCAATAGATTTTCAATTTTTGAATCCTGATATTTAAATAAATTAGCATTTTTTTCCTTTCCCACAAAAGCACTGTTACAAATAGAAAAATTAAGTTTTCATGAAACAATAAAATAACCTGTTTCCCAAACTAGGAATCCTACTCCTACTCTTGTTGCTGTTGCCCACAATGCATATAGTGTAAGGAAATGAAGTCCAACGGACATATTATTTTCCCGCCAATTCTTTGTCTATTCACATTCCTTGTTTGATGTATGATGAAGCATTATATATGCTGGTTATCACATTGTAAAACTTAATTCTTAGCAATAATAAATTCCTCTACTCAGTGTGGATGTAGCCAGTTTTGGTGAACCACGATAAATCCGGTGTCTCTTTTAATTTTGATTTCTAATTAGTCTGTGCTTTGTTTATTGCTTTGTTTATCTGCAATTCATTTGTGCTTCCAGCATTAACAATTGGTATCAGAGCTATACGGTGATGGTATAGCTGATTGCAAAAATCGGTGTTGGATTTTCAAGTCATGGAGGAACCGAAGATTGAGAAATTCTCCGGTCAGAATTTTGGATTGTGGAAGGTGCAAATGGAGTCTTTGCTGATAAAACAAGACCTCTCACTCGTGCTTGAAGGGGTAGCAAAGAAGCCAAGCTCGATGACGGATGAAGAGTGGGACAAGATGGATAAGAAGGCAAGAGCTCCAAATTTCCTCTCGCTGTCCAGCAATGTATTGTTTAATGTTTCAGCGGAGAACACTTCAAAGGAGTTGTGGGATAAACTTTCTAAAATGTATGAGATGGCTTCAGCATCTAATAAGATATTCATTATGAAAAAGCTTTATAACCTGAAAATGAAAGAAGGCAGAATTATGTCAAACCATCTGAATGAGTTTAATACCTTAGTTACCCAATTGATTTCGGTGGGTACAAAATTGGATGATGAAATTAAAGCAATCTTGCTACTATGTTCTTTACCCAATCGCTGGGAAGGTGTCGTGATGGCCGTGAGCACTTCAGTTGTAGCCAAAACTAAATTAGTTTTCGATGACGTAGCAACTACACTCCTCAGCGAAGATATGCGAAGAAAGAACCAAGAAACATCTTCCGGCGAAGCCTTAACTGCTGTTAGTAGAGGAAGGCCTCATAATAGAGGCAAAGACAATAATAGAAGAATATCAAAATTAGCAAAGAGGTCAAAATCCAGAGGTAGAGTTGGCAACTGTTGGTTTTGTGGAAAGCCCGGTCACACCAAGAAAAAATGTTATTCCTATAAGAAGGCACAAGAGAAGGTTAACAACATCGAGGTTAATGTTGTTTATGACAAGGATGATAGTGTTTTGGTTTTATCCGTAAGTGAAACAACTTTAGATTTGTGGGTTCTAGATTCGGGTGCATCTTTTCATGCCACCTCTTTTACGGATGCCTTCTCAAGTTATCAAGGAGGACAATTTGGGAAAGTCTACTTGGGGGATAACAATTCATTGGAAATCATTGGTAAAGGTGATGTTCTCCTACAATCCAAGAATGGAAGCAAATGGCTTTTGCAAGATGTTAGGCATGTCCCAAAACTGAAAAAGAATCTGATTTCTATAACCCAACTATTTTCACAAGGCTGCAATACTACCTTCTATCCAGATTCATGGAAGGTTACTAAAGGTGTCCAGCAGATTGCCAAAGGAAATAGAGAGGGTAGTTTATATGTTTTTGAAAATGACTCTCAAGTGGGAGTTGCTATGACACTGACGGACAGTGAAACTGAGCTTTGGCACCAACGACTTGGACATATGAGTAGGAAAGGTCTTGAAGTCATGATCAAAAGAGAACAATTACCGGGGTTGAAATCCGTGGATTTGGATTTTTGCCAACATTGTCTTTACGGCAAGCAGAAGCGGATCAACTTCATGATGACGGGTCATGAGAAGAACACCTCACCTTTGGAGCTGGTTTATTCGGATGTTTTTGGGCCAATCGAGGTAACTTCTCTTGGAGGTTCTAATTATGTTTTGACTTTCCTTGATGACTGCACTAGGAAAGTTTGGATTTTTATGCTCAATGAAAAATCTGAAGTGTTCAGCAAATTCAAAATTTTTAAAGCCCTAGTTGAAAATCAAAGTGGGCATAATATCAAGTGTTTGCAAACTGATAATGGCGGAGAATTTTGTTCACTAGCGTTTGATAATTTTTGTCCTGGAAATGGTATTTGAAGAATCAAAATTGTTCCTTTGACACCACAAGAAAATGGGGTTGCAGAGAGGTTAAATAGAATGATTTTGGAAAAAGCACGATGTATGCTTTCCAATGCTGGACTGGGAAAAGAGTTCTGGGTAGAAGCTTGCAACACATCGGTTTATCTCATTAATCGAGCTCCTTCATCTCGGTTAAATCTTGACATTCCCGAGGAAAGGTGGTTGGGCAAGCATATTTCTTATAATCATCTACAGTGTTCGAATGTGAAGCATTTGCTCTTATTCCCCATGAGAAACGATCCAAATTGGATCCCAAATCGCAGAAGTGTATTTTTGTTGGGTATGGTGAGGATCAGTATGGATTCAGGTTGTGGGATCCCGTCACCAAAAAGGTCACTCGCAGTCGGGATGTCATCTTCAACGAAAAAGTTTTCCTAGGTTTGCACAAAGAAAATACATCTTCAAAAGATTACATAACAATTGATTTGTTTGATAATGGCAATAATGTTGTCAAATCACATAGAAATGTTAGCCATGTATTAACTGTTGGTATGTCGACTTCATCTGTGCCTGTCCAGCATCAAATTGTTTGCTCCCTGCCTTCAACCAATTTTATACAGCTTGCTCAAACGTCCTCACATGCTAATGATCCCACTCTAAACTCACAACCGCTTGAGGTTTTTTCTACTCATGAAACGCCATCATCAGCTCAAACGCAGCCTTCCTCCTTTCTACCGCTGCCTTCCTCTACTCCCACGCAGCAGGTAACTAGTCAAATGCAGTCTATGTTTTCACCGCTATCTTCCCAAAATGTTGCGCAGCCTCTTCTTACACATATGCCACCTCTTCTTACTCATACGATGCCTTCCTCCAGTCACACGCAACATTTGTTTGGTCAAACACAGCCTCTGATTGATAATCCACCTTGTATTGGTCATTCGCAGTCCTCAATGGTGGCATCGCTACCTCTGCCTGATGCAACGCAGCCTCCAGAAGTGTTATCGCAGTCTCCTATTGTCATTTCCTAGCCTCAGTCGATTACTGTGCAGGGGCAGAACATTGAAAAGATTGCACAAGGAAATGTGCAGGAACAGGGGACTATAGAAATACAGAGGCAGAGTCATGCTCAGAACAAGGGTAATTTGCAAAATGAGATAGCAAACATTCAAAATTAGTTACACAGAATAAATTTGGATGATTCAAATTTGTAAGAGGGGGGTTCTCACTTAAGGAGGTCTACCCAGGAAAGGAGACGTCCTTCCAAATTTTCTGATTATGAGTTATTGTATTTAGAGGAGGTAGAGCCTGAACTTTTGATTTCTGATCAACCTGAACCAGCTATTTATAAACAGGCTTGCAAGGCAGTTGACTCTTTGAAATGGCAAGAGGCGATGCAAGATGAAATGAGTTCATTGTAGGCTAATAACACTTGGGATTTAGTGCCACTTCTGCCTAATCGAAGACCCTTGAAGAATCGTTGGGTATACAAGTTGAAAGAGGAAGATGGGGGCAACAAACGCTATCGTGCTAGATTGGTTGTCAAAGGGTATGATTAATAGAAAGGTATAGATTTTAATGAGATTTTCTCACCAGTTGTGAGAATGACCACAATCCGGGCAGTTTTGGGCTTGGTTACAGTTTGTGATCTTGAACTTGATTAGTTGGATGTCAAGACAACCTTTTTACATGGTGATGTTGATGAAGAGTTGTACATGGAGCAGCCGGAAGGATTTAAAAAACAAGGACTGGAACATCTTTATTGCAGGTTGAAGCGTAGCTTGTATGGGCTCAAGCAAGCCCCGCGACAATGGTATCTCAAGTTTGATCGCTTTATGACTGAGCAAAACTTTTTAAGATGTGAATCAGATCCTTGTGTCTATTATAAGCAGCTTCCTAATGGTGAGTTTGTCATTCTTTTGCTCTACGTTGATGACATGTTGGTAGCCAGTACAAGTATGAGGATTGTTTCTGAATTGAAGTCACAATTAGCTAAGATATTTGCTATGAAAGAGTTAGGCCCAGCCAAGAAGATTCTTGGAATGACCATCACTAGGGATAGACAAAAGAAGGAGATCATGTTGTCACAAAAGGCATACATTGACAAGGTTGTAGAGAGATTTGGTATGGCTGATGCGAAGGTTGTTTCTACTCCTCTTGCTGCCCATTTTCGTTTATCTTCTGATTTGTGTCCAAAAACACAAGACGATAAGGAGTTTATGCAAGGTATTCCTTATACATCGGCTATTGGTAGCATTATGTATGCTATGGTCTCCACTCGTCCGGATATTGCTCATGCAGTGGGAGTTGTGAGCAGGTTCATGAGTAATCCCGATAAGCCTCATTGGAAAGCCATCAAATGGATATTAAGGTATCTTAAAGGTACTTCTGATTATGCTTTGTGTTTTGGTGGCAATAAGGTACAGCTGCAAGGTTTCACTGATTCTGATCTTGCCGAAGATTTAGATAAACAGAGATCTACTACTGGCTATGTTTTCATGTTTGTTGGAGCTTCCATTAGTTGGGTCTCGAAGCTGCAACATTCTGTTGCTCTTTCTTCTATCGAAGCTGAGTATATGGCTCTTTCCGAAGGTGCTAGGGAGATGCTTTGGTTACAGCGATTGTTTAGTGAATTGAGATGTCAACAAAGTGACTATGTTATGTTTTGTGATAGTCACAACGCCATTTTTATGGCTCACAATTATTCATCTCAGCGTCGTTCTAAACATATCGACATACATGCTCATTTCATTCATCATGTGGTTGAAGAGGGCAAGTTACAAGTTGCAAAAATTGACACAAAGGTCAATCCGACAAACATTTTGACCAAGGTTGTTCCCAAAGAGAAGTTCGAATGTGCCAGGACTTCTCTTGGTCTGGTTAAGAAGAAGTGACCGAAAGTTTAGAGCAGGGGAATGATTGGTGAGTTGCAACATCCGCTGACCTTCAAGTGGGAGATTGTAAGGAAATGAAGTCCAACCGACATATTATTTTCCCGCCAATTCTTTGTCTATTCACATTCCTTGTTTGATGTACGATGAAGCATTAAATATGTTGGTTATCACATTGTAAAACTTAATTCGTAGCAATAATAAATTCCTTTGCTCAGTGTGGATGTAGCCAGTTTTGGTGAACCACGATAAATCTGGTGTCTCTTTTAATTTTGTTTTCTAATTAGTCTGTGCTTGTTTATTGCTTTGTTTTTCTGCAATTCATTTGTGCTTCCAGCATTAACATATAGGCCCCTGGACTTGAACCCTAAGCCTGTAATGCCAAAATCTTGTGCACTCAAATCCAAAACTCGGCTGCTCTAACAAATCCTAAAGCTCTCTGAATCGTGGCCTCCTCTTCCCCTACAAAAGAAACACCACAACTAACACCATTCCTTGCCCTGTCAACTGCAGCTGAAAAGCACATGCTGCTTGCATGACTCCTCTTGCTCACAAAACAGTTGCAACCGCTTCCCAAACCCTTTGGAAGCAGAAGATTCATGAAGGCCAAAAGTACTTCTGTGAAAACCTACAACGCAACGCCTTTGATCTCGCATATGGATTTTCAAATCCCCTCTCCCTGCTTTTGTAATTCTTCGACTATAGATACAATGCCTGCACACTCTTCAGCTAGAATTGACTCTTCTTTTGGGTTAACATGTCTTCTTGTTATTTGAATTTTATGTTTTTATTAATATGAAACATGAATACTGTCATGCCGACAATGGGAGTGGGGGACGAAGACCTGCAAAAATAAAAATATTCTATGGTCATGTAGTCGCCATCTGACTTAATGAACTTCAATATCATGTTTTTTTAATCTAAACAATAAATGGATGGAATGATAAATCTAAGAAGCACAATAAGCACCCTGAAAATATAATTTGGCAAATCAAGAAAATATTGAAATTTAACACAAAGTCGATGTCTTGACGCCTTGGAGCCCTCAATCTCCAACTCCATGTGACCAGTCGGTTTGCCTTTCTTGAAGCAGAATCTTATTAGCTATCCACATGTCTGTGTTCAATTCCTCCCCGTTCCCACACACAACCTAATTTCATGCAGCAACTACCCAACGGGCATCTATGAGGCAACCAACTTGAGTTTGTTGTTTTTGACGACTATCCATGGCCGAATCAATTAAAGATATATCAACACAACAATCAAGTGATATAATCATTGCTTCTATTGATTTCTAGAGTGGAGAGTTGTACCATGTCCATGGAAGGAAAGCTAAATGCTGAAAATACTACTACTTCCTTTCAAGATCCTCACCCTAGCCGCTCACATAAGATTTTTAGAGAAATTAGAAATTTCTACATGGGATCTAGATTTAATGCAATCAAATCAAATCAAATCGGATCTTATTTATTTATGTCCAAGTTGATTGTGTAAATTGATTTTAACTTTAAATGGTGGAAGACTTTATTGGTATGGGAGCTAAAAACCTATTTTGTGGTGGCAGATTCTAGTTTTTAGGCATGAAACAGGGTTGTGGGGCTTTTGTGGACTTGCAAGTCCACTAAAACAAGCCTATCGGCTAATTAAGGAAAAAATTATTAATGCTTCATTTTGATTATAAATTATATATTTCAGCCAACATGTTAATTTATAAGCGCTGAGAATTTTTACCCAGTTTGGAAGCCGAAAATCAAACTAATTTCCACAAATCAGAGAACGAGTAAATCTATTATATCAATTAGTATGTTAGAATTAGTTAAAATTAATAACAAAATCGATAGATAGATCTGTCTTTAATATTACAACAAATTATTGGCATGTACGAGGGCATTTGGTCTAGTGGTATGATTCTCGCTTAGGGTGCGAGAGGTCCCGAGTTCAATTCTCGGAATGCCCCGGTTTCTAATGTTTATTTATCTTCCCGCAGTAATCTTAAAATTTACATGTGAAGGCATTTTGTTGGTTTTTTACTCATGCGATGTACATTAACTTACTGGTATAATAAGGGCGATTCTTTAAGCTAAATGTCTAACAAAATTTCAGAAAGCTAGACAAATCTCGAAAAAAATTGGAACAGACTACAGTTGTGTTAAATCCATTATATATATATGAGTTGGTGCTCTACTTAAATATCATCCACTTCAATGGTCAAACAACCAATAGCAATTTTACACTTCATTCACAACAAAAAGTGGTAAATATTTGTCCTATTTTTATTGGCCAAAATTGACCTTTGATTGTTGAAGTGGATGATATTTAAGAACAGCCGTCGAGAGTTGGAACATCAGCTCACCCTAACTGGATGAACAGGCCTTACTCCTACACATGCTATTACATGTATATCCCAGCCAACTTACATTAAGGAGATTTGAACTTGTCATATTTTCATGGATTTGTTAAATATATGCCCCTCCAACTTCAAAGCATAAATCTTTTGACTTCGTTTACCATTCAATACTTACTATTTGTTCTGAAAGAAATTTGAATTAATTGCATTGTTGGATAATGCCTTTCCTAGTTCTGAAAGAGTACTCTACAACTACATGCAAATGAGCATACAAGAGTCAGATTTAAAGTTAATCTATTAGTTCTGTTAATGGAACAGTGATATATGATGAAATACAAGTGCTTGAAATAATTAAGCTTCTTGTCAATTCCGAGCTGCCACCATATTTATACTGTAGGCAAGTTCTGAAAGTACATGACATCATATTGTATACAATAATGGATTGTTTATTTGGACGCCTGGAGATTTTTCTACGACTTGTTAACCAACTAGAATTGTAGGCTAAAGCAAAATTTCATATTTTTTAAAATCTCTACTAAAGCTTTCAAAATCTATGTAGTGTGAAAATTGTGTTTAAGGTCTAAGAGCTAAGACATTTGATCTAGTGGTATGTATGATGCTCTATTTTTAAGTTTGGTTCTCTTCATGCCCAATGTACTAAAATTTTTAAGGTTTGTTTCTTTTTTTTAATGTAATGATTTATAAGGACACTCTACTTAAACATCATCTAGTTTAATAGTCAAACAATCAATAGCAATGTTACACCTCATCTACACTAAAAAGTAGTAGATAGTTGTCCTATTTTTATTGGTCAAAATTTATCTTTGATTGTTTAACTAAATAATAATTAAGAATAGCCTTATAAAGATCTACAAAATGATATCACATCAATAAAAATATTCATTTTAAAGAAAATTAGGTTTCAAAACAACCTTGAGTAAGTAGTAGTCTGAAATTCCTAGTTTCATGAGAGGGTGACTTTGAAACCACTGACAATTTCCAAAGGGGTAGTTATGAAACCTAGGAGGAGCATTTAAGAAGACAACCTTGGACTTATCAACATCGATAGATTACATAGATGTTTTTCATACAAATCCAAAACCTCCATGAAAGTCTTTGCTTCCTCAACCTCAGTAGATCCAAACATCATTGTATCATCCATAAATTGGAAGTGAGTCAATGGGTCAATTTGAGCAAAAACACATCTACCTAGAGCATTAGCCATGATGATGAACAAGGAGAGAGAGGATCCCCTTGCCTTAAGCCTTTGGAGTTCAAAAAGAAGCCAACTAGACTGGCATTAACTAGAATAAAAACCAAGTGTTGGTAATTGAACTCAAAGCCCATTCCACTTAAGAAGGAGAGAAGCCAACAAAAAGAAGGACCTTCAAGAAAAAGACCCAACTAACTTTATCATAGGCCTTAGTGATGTCCATTCTAATCACCATACCTGTGATAGCCTGTTGCTAAGAGAATACAAACCCTGGTGTGGCAAATGATGATACCATCGAGGATTTGTTTCCTAGAGACAAAACCTTCTTGTTCCAAAGAAATCAACAAAAAATTAATTTTAGTCTTTTAGTTTTAAGTTTTCATCAGTGCACAATCACACAAACCTTAGGGAACTTTGTGTATGCCTTGAAAATCTTATGCATGAATGAATCAATAGAGCACAACACTAGCATGCAAGCTTTAGAAACATGTGTATCTTGTGCGCAAGGTATTATGTCATTGTACTATATAGTCTATGACCATGCACAAGTCATTGTGTTGTTGCATGCCACCGTGCATGAATTAACATATCTTCACACACATCTTGATGGTATTACATGATTAACAATCTTCCACCAATTAAGGCATTATTTCCTTGCCACAAAGAAAATTGCCTAGAAATTTCTTCCAACCCACCTTGTTTCCTAACTGAACTTGTTAGACCATACACGTTTATCATATAATCTTTTATGTTTTCTTGGAAATATTTGAACTTATGGGCAATCTAGTTGCTATTCTTAGTGTATACACTTAAAAATGGCTCGAGTCAAATTAAATAAATATTTTAATATTTGTTTTATTCTTATTCTATCATCAATAAATAAATACCTTAATATATTTATTTGGTTCACGCTCATCATATTCTTCTAATAATTAATCATTCATAAATTCTTCTAATGTCATATCTAATTAAATAATCCTAAATTATTTAATTATTTCCTCTAAGACAAAGTCCTATGTCTAAAATCCACATCATCTCATCCATGTCATTCTCCACATCATTTGACACCTCATCATGTTACTCTAAATATTATTAATATTTAATTAATCATTTATCCTCTCATACATGTGCCCTATGTCTTCTCAACCATCAAACATGGTCAAAGACACTTGTCTTCTAAATCCTATATTCTCTCTCACATTCCAACAACCAAGGACTCCTTCCTCCATGTTCTTCTCATGGTCTTCCACCTTTGTCTCAATGGTCCTTGTGAGCATCATGACATGTGGCTTATGGTTCCACGTATTCCTCCACCTTGTAATCGTAGTAGGAACATCTCCCACTTTTATCTCCCTCATCCCAACCAATTTGATCTTGACCATACATGTGATAAGACCTATTCCTCCACCGTGGATCTTTTGACACTTGGATTTGAGCCTCCTTGGCCTGTAAAAGCAAGTTCCTCACCTTCATTTTGCATCACAAGAGCTATCATACTTACATGCTGCAGAAATTCCATCAAGCAATCAAACTTGGCTTTTGCTCCCATTTGCATTAGTTTCATAATCTCCATTGTTGCATCACCATTTAGCTTCACATCATTATCAATATCATGGTTGTTATCATTAGCTTCATATCCTAATCACTAGCATAGTATTGCATTGTTTACATTGCATATTAGAATCCACAATTCCATTCATCTCATTGTCATCTTACTTTGCAAAGAAGTACAATTCTGAGAGCAATATCATTATCAACAAGATCATTGAGAAGATAGGAGACAATGGAATGAAAAAGATAAATTAGTTTGCAAGGTATAACTTATGTTTTCTGTTATTTTCCTAGTTTCATTGATGTATTGAATTTGAGTAAGAATTCTAGAGTATTCGTGGTATCTTGGTAGGTTCTTACAATAGTTTCAAATTATCAATCACATTTTGACACCCACCATGGGGCCTTGCCCCATTTTTAACTTCCAAATTTGAGTTTTTGGTGTACTTACAGTCATAATAGGTCATTTATGCGCATTCGGATTCCAGTCCTGTGCATCTGTGAAGAAAAATTGCAGTTCGGTGCATATGATCATTCTTGTTGCACATATGACAAATTCTACTGCACATCCATTCTTCCTGCGCATTTAAAACTTCTTGATGTGCATTTGACACTTCTTGCTGCGCATTTGTCTTTTTGCGCATATAACTTGTTATGATGCACATCCATTGTCTGTTTGTGTGCATTTGAAATAGGCAGTTTTAGTATGTCTTTTTGATAAATTTTTATGCTAACTCTAGTTGCAGCTGTCATCGATCGTCAAAGAAGTGTGCTCAGACTACTGATAAATTGTTTTTGTAGGTTTAAGGCTTTGGTTTAGATCTCATTACATTACATTAGCTCTTGCATTGTTAATATAGTCACATTTAGTTTAAATCTAGGAGGAGTAACTCTATCTTGCATACAAATCATCACATAGCCTGATCTAGGAGGAGTAACTCTATCTTGCATGCAAATCATCACATAGCCTAATCTAGGAGGAGTAACTCTATCTTGCATGCAAATCATCACATAGCCTAATCTAGGAGGAGTAATTTTATCTTGCATACAATCTTCACATAGTCTAAATTAAGAGGTTAATTGGACAAATTTTGCATACAATCTTGCATACTCACATAGTCTAAATTAGGAGGTTAATTGAACAATTTTGCATACAATCTTGCATACAATATGGCATACAATCCAAACATAGCATAAATAGGGGGAAGTAATTTCATCCAATCTTGCATACAAACCATCACATAGTTTAATTAAGAGGCTAAATTTGACTATCTTTCCTTTTATGCTATCATGCAAATATGGCATTTTGTGTTGTTAGATTAGTCACACTTAGCTTAATCTAGGTGGTCAATAAATAAGTGTTTGTTGTGCTTGCAAAGGTGATAGGCATATGCTCTCCCCTTGCAACATCTTGGGTGATCAAAAGGCCAAACTCATCTACCCTTTTCTTGTTTGCCCTTAGAAAGGCCTGCTCTTGGATTGTGCTTCATCCAAGAGGGACGACCTTAAGCGAAACTTTCCTTTGACCCACTATATAAATGGGATAAGCCAAAAGCCAAGTCTTAACTAGCGTCAGCCTTGCCTTACGGTGCCAAATTGAAAAGAGGTGTACTAGCACTTTGTGGAAATGATTTTCGCATTGTGTGAAGTATTTGAAACTCTTAGTAGGATTAGTCAAAGCTTTTAGTAGCTTGCCGCATGCTCACAAGGCGTTGGTCCCTCAAAGTTATTAAGAACCATTGTTTTAGAGACCAAAATCCTTTTACTTGTTGACGCAAGAGGTTGGACCTCCGAAGCCGCCCAACATTTTCACTAATCATGTGTAGAGACAGAAATTCCTCTTTTGGGGAATGAAACTTGGTGTGCCCGAGAAGTGTGTGTCGTGTAAGGGGGAGCCAGTGCCACCAAGTTTCTAGCTATTTGCCTTGTTTAAGTGGCTGGAGAAATCCAAGTTGGGATTCAACAAGTAGTAGCCTTTCTCACCTAGGATTGTACTTGTCTTCAAAATTGTGTTAAACACTAAATGTCACAAACAAACATCAAATTGTACTATTTGTTGTGTTTTCTTCCCTAAGAACAGATAAAATCATCACTAGAAAAATAATAGGTTATCTTGAAAAACGTGCCAAAAAAGCACTCAAAATTTGAACAAAATCTAGTCATTTTAGCAGAATTGTCAATCTACCAAATCCTGTTGTGCATTTGACACTTCTTGCTGTGCATATAACACTTTTTGTTGCGCATACAAACAACAGAGCTGCGCATTCAGACCTGTGCATCTAATCAACAGAGCTCCGCATTTGAATCCTGTTCCTGCGCATCTGAACCTGTGCATTCATAATAGTGAGCTATTCCCGAGGTTTTCATAAAATAATCAAATCAGTTTTGGATACCCATTTCTACCTAGAATCTATTGGTGAAGTCATTTTAACCATAAAAGTTCATCCCATACCCATTTTCAAACATTTCACTCACATATCATACTTAGCCTTTCCAAAATCAAACAAAATCAAAATTTTCCCAAAGGTGTCATTGAGATTTTCATATTCAAACAAAACACTTTGGTTAGTTTCCCTATCAGGATCAATCATCCTCTATCTAGAAACTACACTAAACATCTTGACAAGGTTAGTCTACAACAATAGTGATTCCTCTCATCCCTATTTGACTCGCTTTGGATCAACACTTTGATTGCTACATATCATAGCTCAAGACCATTGTTTGAACAAAGATAAAAAAAAACTCCACCTTTAGAAAACCTTATCACCAAACAAATTCAATCCAATCTTTCACCCAAAGACTACATATCCCATCACAAACATCACTTACATCCACAAGTCTCTCATCCAACTTCATTCATATCAAAATTTTGTAAGGTTGAAACTAGGTCTCAAGCCAAAAGAAGAAAAGAAATGGATTACACAAATAGTAGTCTACACTCTTCTAGTGATGGAGAGGAAGAAATCGACCAAGAAGAACTTGATAAATGCTTACAAGATCTAAAATTCCAAAAATTGATGGATAAGGTCATAACAACGGATCCTCACAAATACTTCCTATAGTTGCACAACAAGGAGCCAAGCTACCTGTTGATTTTGACATTTCAAATTTGAGAGCAACCACCTCATCAAACGAAACAGAAGCTCCCAAGAATGAAAAGGCTAAGGATATGTTAAATCCTTTAGATACACTTACACAACAAATCCAAGCCTTACAACAACAATTTATGGACCTACAAATGGGAACTTCCACAAAACATTACTCATTAGAGGATATATCTCCATATCCTTTTGACAAAAGCTTGGTCATGGTACCTTTCCCGTTAAGATTCGAAGTCCTTAAATTTGACAAATATAGGGGGAAAGGTGATCCGCGTGACCACATTAGAGAACTCAGTGCTGCATGCTTAGAAGTCGCCCATAATGAGACATATCTTATGCAACTCTTTCCACGTAGCCTAGGAGGTCAAGCTATGGAGTGGTTCTCCCGTCTACCTCTTGGAATCCGAACATTCAATGAACTAGTGGACAAGTTTGTCACTCACTTCTCATACAACATTGAACATGAGATTTCAATGTTATATCTATGCAATAACAAACAAAAGAGTGGGGAATCTTTCGCCACTTTCTTACAAAGATGGAGACAACTTGCTAGTAAATGTCCTTATCATATTTTCGAAAAGCAAACGATTGAAATGTTTGTCCATAACTTGAATACTGAGTTAAGCTATCAAATACAAATCCAATGTCCTACTTCTTTTAGTAAGGTCATTGAAATGGGATTACTTATTGAGAAAGATTTGATAGCTAAAGGACAAATCAAAATATATAAGGATGTCCCTAGTTCAAGAAACAACACAAATAAATCGAGGTTTTGGACTAAGAACAAGAACATTGTAAATGACAGAGTTGTAGATGCAAAACATGTGACACCAAAACAACCAATTCTAAATCTATCAAGTCCACACAACAATACTACTCCAAATAAATCCACAAATAATGAACCAAGACCAATAAACTTTCCTCCTCACAGAAAATTCACACCATTGGGTGAATCAATTGAATCTGCCCTAAGGAAGCTTATTGCAAACAACCTCATAACACTTCCTATGGTAAGAGAATATGAACCCAAGTTTAAACCCTCTTGGTGGAAAGATATTAACTTTTGTGAATTCCATAGAAGCAAAGGTCATAAAACCAATGATTGCTAACGACTGAAAAACACCATCCAAGACTTGATAGATTGCAGAGATATATCAATTGATGGACATACATCCAATAATGAACATATGACATTCAAGAATCTACTCCCTAACTATGAGAAGGGAGGTCCCTCTAAACAAAACAATAACGGTGGTAACAATGCCAATTACACGAATGTATCATATGAATACACCGTTAACCATATCTCTGAAAGTGATTCACATGTAAATGTGATTACTATAAATAAAAAGCCCGATTGTAATGTTACCACCCGTCATGGAAAAATTACTCTCCAAGGGGCTCCATCTAAACCATCTTCCATATCTAATCATTATAACGTCCTAGACCAACTCCAAAAGACACCTGCACATATATCTATTTTGGAGCTTCTACGTCTTTCACCATCCCATAAGGCTATCCTAGAAAAAGCTCTCTTGGAAACCACCGTACCAATAAATCTTGGACAAAAGCAACTTCAAGCCATGGTAGGACATCTCACTACACCCCATTTACTATCTTTTATTAAAAAAGATGACATGTCCATTACTCAACCTCACAGTGCATCTCTACACATCAAAGCCCTCATCAATAAACACAGAATAAAATCAGTCCTTATAGATGGAAGGGCAGGTTTAAATATTTGCACATTAAAATTAATCCTTGCATTGGGGTTCTCTAAGAATGTTGTTGATCCAAAGAAGAAGATCACAATCAAGGCATATGATGAGGAAGAACATCTAAAGGCACTGTTGTTTTGCCAATACGAGTTGGACGGGTAGAGAAAGATGTGGTTTGCCAAGTTCTTGACATGGAACTAGCCTACAATATTCTCCTTGGCCGACCTTGGATACATACGATGAAGGTCGTGCCATCCACCTATCATCAATGTATAAAGTTTCCCTACAACAGCCAAGAGATTACTATCCAAGGTGATCCTGATCCATTTCAATACTGCAACACCATCAAACCAAAGCCTGAAGTTGTCATACCTACCAACTGTGCAAGCTCATCCTCTACAGCCCTTGTTGACCCAAGTTCAATACCTTCTACATCCAAAACCGTTGAACTAAAGGTCAAACTCAAAGATAAAGTGCTAGGAGAGTATTCCATTGAGCAAACCTTTTGTCTTGCAAAACTATCCCTATCACCCAAGTCTTATGGCAAACCGTCTATGGACAAACCAAAGTCATTAAAGACTCCTAAAGGTCCTTTTACTAAATGGGGTAATCTATCAAATGAACGTGATGAGAAAGATGTCCTTCAATTGCTATACAAAGAAGAGGATGTGGAATCCAAGCCACAAGATCAACAACCCCAATTGCAAGCTGATCAGTATGGCCCAGGTTTCACTCTCTTGCAAAGAATGGGATATGATGGTCATAGTCCCATAGGCTTGAGAAAAGAAGGTATCATGGAACCCATACAACCTTCTTCCTTATTAGCTGGAGACACTACAATGCTAGGGTACAAAGGAAAAGACAAGGAAAAGGTTACCACCAATCTAGTTGAGCAAATTCACAAATTGCAAGAGGGGAGTGAAACAGACTCTAACCAATGGGAATGGGAAAGTCTTTCTGAGCTATATTGTGAAGATAAAGATATTGATGTGATTCAAACATATAGCTCAACAAATACATACCATGAGGGTCAAAGCTCAAGGCCTAGACCGCTAGAGTTCGATTCACAAAATACCGAGAGTGAGTCTCAAGAGGAAGGTCAGATGTCACACTTGATAGGTAATATTGAGGAGAGTACCATTTTAGACCTTGTAAATGAATCCTAACTAGAGGTGTTTGACCTTGCGCATGCCAACCATGTTTTTCATCATTTTTCATTCTCCATCACCCAAATTTTTCACCTATCAACTGTGTCGTTTATTCTTCTTCATCGTGAGATCGTTCGTCATCCTTTTGTCAAATTCAACCCGACCAATCTCCCGAGGGGGCAACTTACCATCATCAAACTTGTACTAGGGAAAACTAGGGCATGTATCATACTTAGAAAATTTTTGTTCTTTGAAACAACGTGATAAAACACATTGTCTCAAAGAGGGGCAAAATGTATACACCTAAAACCATTTTGGCTCGAGTCGAATTAAATAAATATTTTAATATTTATTTTATTCTTATTCTATCATCAATAAATAAATACCTTAATTTATTTATTTGGTTCACACTCATCATATTCTTCTAATAATTAATCATTCCTAAATTCTTCTAATGTCATATCTAATTAAATAATCCTAAATTATTTAATTATTTCCTCTAAGACAAAGTCCTATGTCTAAAATCCACATCATCTCATCCATGTCATTCTCCACGTCATTGGACACCTCATCATGTTGCTCCAATAATTAAATATTCTTAATATTTAATTAGTCATTTATCCTCTCAAACATGTGCCCTATATCTTCTCAACCATCAAACATGGTCAAAGACACTTGTCTTCTAAATCCTATATTCTCTCTCACATTTCAACAACCAAGGACTCCTTCCTCCATGTTCTTCTCATGGTCTTCCACCTTTGTCTCAATGGTCCTTGTGAGCATCATGACATGTGGCTTATGGTTCCACAAATTCTCCACCTTGTAATCATAGTAGGAACATCTCCCACTTTTATCTCCCTCATCCCAACCAATTTGATCTTGACCATACATGTGACAAGACCTATTCCTCCACCGTGGATCTTTTGACACTTGGATTTGAGCCTCCTTGGCCTATAAAAGCAAGTTCCTCACCTTCATTTTGCATCACAAGAGCTATCATACTTACGTGCTGCAAAAATTCCATCAAGCAATCAAGCGTGCCTTTGGCTCCCATTTGCATTAGTTTCATAATCTCCATTGTTGCATCACCATTTAGCTTCACATCATTATCAATATCATGGATGTTATCATTAGCTTTGTATCCTCATCATTAGCATATAGTATTGCATTGTTTACATTGCATATTAGAATCCACAATTCCATTCATCTCATTGTCATCTTACTTTGCAAAGAAGTACAATTATGAGATTAATATCATTATTAACAAGATCATTGAGAAGATAGGAGACAATGGAACAAAAAAGATAAATCAGTTTGCAAGGTATAACTTATGTTTTATGTATTTTTCTTAGTTTCGTTGATGTATTGAATTTGAGTAAGAATTCTAGAGTATTTTTGGTATCTTAGTAGGTTCTTACAATAGTTTTAAATTATCAATCACACTTAGAAGTACATATCACATCCACATTATCATGGTTCTAGCTTGCACACACAAACCTTCAAAGCCCCCTAATAAATTTGTGGTCTAACGCTTCCAACCTCTACGGAATTTCTAGAAGAGATCTAAAAACTTTGTTTCCTACACTTAGTTTATTTTAACAACACAACATTAGGATAATGTGCAAACAATTGGTGCTTGACCAATCACCTCTTGTTAGGGGCATGCAAGCCCCTAAAATTCCATGCAAAATAAACTTTATTTGTCAGTTGGAGGGATCTCTCCTCCCCACGGTGTAAAGTATGAGAAGATAATAAGTTGGGAATTAAGTTCCACTTTGAATTTTTCTTTTTTGTTGATGCTTCTCAAATTCAAAATTCCTTCCCCTCTTTTCGTATAAAAATTATAACCCAAAATATCCAAGGATTCATTTTGTGAAAAAACACCAAACCCATCCAAAAAAATCTTTAATTTTAGAAGATCCTAGCTACATACCACTTGCCTTCAATACATCCTCCTCACACTCTTCCAAGTATATTTCTCCTCCTCTACAAACAAGAGAGGTTGGTGTCTTGTCTTTATCCATAAGGACATAAAATTTTCCAAGGGGTGACTAAAATTCTTACATTTACACTATATATTACTATAACAATTGAAATTGTAACAACTATTTCATAAACTTGGGTATGGTGAAAGTAGCATACACATGCCATTTCTCATTTAGTTTTACACCCACCTTAGTGGAATGTCTCAATGTAATAACATGTTGACAAGTCGCATACTCTTGTGCTAAACTTGGCTCATGGATCGACTCCTATCCATATTTATTTCATCTCTATTTGCACCAATTTCCATACAGTTCCCCTTTGTTTGTTTTGATTCCACCTCCATTTGCACTTAATTTTGTATATTTGCCCTTAGCCTTGTTATTATCACTTTATCCCCATGCTTTAATTCAGTGTTATGAGGATTGACCTAATTCAATCATGAGGCATGTGGGAATGATCACAAAATTCAAATGTTCAAATTCAAATTCCAACTTTCCCATCCTTTTTATTAGTCATTATAAGCTAGTTTAGCACATGTTTGTGCAACTTGTTGTTATGTCATGATATTTAAAGACATTCAATGTGCAATTAATTTCAGGAGGTCACATGTTAGAAGGTGCAAGGAAAAGAGAAAATCATTAGGTCACATTGATTTATAAAGGATAATAAAGAATCAGATCTAAACCATTTCCATATAGGCCATCTACATGTCTAGTAGGCCATCTCTAATATTGCTCATTGTTGCTAATCTAGCCCAACAAAAGGGTTTGACCTAGGAGAACCCATTCACTTATCAAGTCAAAAAACACCTAAATGATGTCCCTAGACACCACCTTGACAAATCCAACTATTAAGAAGGCAAAGGTAAATAGATTTTTGGCACACATTTTGACAGATCAATCCCACATGGTACATATCATATTTGGACAACAGATCAAATTTGTGATAGTTGGGATTGAACTTGTGACACTTGGGATCAAGCTTCATCATTCTTTGTTTTGGTTTAGATTTTGAGATATTCATCAAATTAAGGCCATTAATTTTCTAAAGGTAGCAAATCAATTCAAAGCATCATCATTGTCAGTCTTCCATCATCAACTCTAAAGCTAATTATCCTTAACCACCACATTTAATTTTTGTATATTTATTGTAATTATTTGTCCTAGATGATTAATCTAGGTTAATTTATGCTTAATTGGTTATATTTATTTATTTAACCAATATTTATGTAAAAGGGATTTTATTCCTTTACATTTTGGTGAATTTAAAATTCATACACTATCCTAGAGTTTGTCCTTAGGGTTTATTCCTTCTAAATTAGGGTTTTTCTAATCTACTTTTTCCAATGGTTTATCCTTTATCTCAAATCTAATTAGTGTCAGGATCCACTCTTTATTTTATATCACTGATTTATATGTATTAGGGTTTGGTTCTTCAATAGTGATTTACTTGATCTTTACCCACCTACCCCCTTATTTAGCTTTTGGCGTATTCATCTCACACTTGTTTTAGATTTTATTATTAACTATTTTTTTATCTATATCAACCATTAGGTCATTTTCATATTAATCCTTTTGTAATTTAGAACTTTTTCCCTCCCACCTTTCACCATGGATTCTTATAGCCCATTATCTTTGACCTCTATTCATGCTTCTCTTACATATTTTGATACATTTATATGATTTGCAACATTTGATACCATTATCCTTGATTCACTCATGAAGGATGGGATTGCATTGTCTATGGAAGCATTGTTTCACCATGTATGCACCTTCTCCTCCTTTGGCAACCTAGTCATTGTTTTTCATTCTCTTTTATATAACCCCATTCATTTGTGTGCCTCCTTATATTTGTACATTTTCTATGAATAGTGAGAGTGATATGCTTGAGAAAATGATGCTTTACATTTGAGCATCTTTCAATCACATGATTTGACCCAAGATACATATTTTGTTAGGAAACCCCTTAGCGATTAAATTATATCTTCACATAATTATTAAGCATTCTAGGCATTTCCACATTAACCCTTCAAGGAGAATATTGTAGTAATCAAATATACAAAAAAATAGAAGCATTCTAGCATGTAAACAACACTTAGAAAAGAAAGAATGAGAGATATAGAAGGGAAATCAACCACAAGAAAGAGAATGACACATATATGCCCTGGAAAACCCTTTTGAGAAAAAAACACAACCTCCAAAGCACTGAACCGATGTATTTTTTAGTAGTAATAAAATTGTTACAATACACTATCAGGATCTTGCCTTTATGGAGATCAACATCCTCTTCTTCTGATAGAAAACTGACATCATAACCCTACAAAAGAACTCCTCACTTCTCCTCCCTTAAAACAACTATCCTCTAGCTCCAATATATAGTCAAAGCCATCCAAGAAACCATAAATGGTTTCCCAAAACTATTAGTTAAAACCATGAGCTAAGTAGTCAACATGCAAAGGACACCTCATGACATGTGTCCAAGATTTACAAGTATCTTTCTAGAAGCTTTAAAACCTTTCTCATGAACTTGGGTGTCCAACTTCACTAGAGGATAAAAATAACCCACTAGAGAATGAAATAACAACTCCCCAAGTCCAAAAAGGACAACCAACTTCTTATACATCATCAAAGATGTTTTCTTATAGCTCTTACAATGTCAGATGTTTCTTGCACATCATAATGATGGTCAAGATTCATAGTCCACTTTGTAGCTCCCTATAATCATGCTCTTACGCATCATAACCACTATCTTTGTTATAGATGCTCTTACACATCATTCATGACAATATATTATTTTATAAATTTATTTACGCACATTAATGCCAAAGTAAAAATAAATTACACATCCAGCATAATGGCCAAGGCATAAAGTGGACATAATAATAAATAATTAAATAATCGACCGTTAGGACTTGCAAGGTGTATGGTACACCTAATCCCAACATTTTCCCACTTGTCATATATCTTCCAAGAGAAAAAAGGAACACCAATAAATAGTGAACTAACCATTGAGGGTATAACCAAGCTACACCAACTCCTATGTGCTCATGGGCTCAACCAAGCATCTACAACATTCATCAAGTGACAACCATCTTAACCATAACACTCATATCCTTCATCATGCCTAAGCATGAAAAATAAGAAACCAAAGCCAAGATCACACTCTAAATGTCATGCTTTAACCTAAACACATACACTAAAATCCATCTTCTCTAGAACAAGACTGAGTATCTGCCAAATGCTCAACATATCACTAACACATCCAACTAACCATTCCTAAATATAGGGTACACACATCATGTTGACCTTCTACTATCAACATATCAATCCCAATTCATAATCACAAGTCTCTGTATTCATTGTCCTGTAAACAATCTTCCCATGACTCCCACAACATGGGCAATGTCTAGTTAGAAAAACACCAAAGCATCCAAAGAATCCACCAATAGCACTCATAGAGGATGTGGCTAAATCCTTTATTGCATAGTGTTGAAGAACACACCAATCTGTAAACTTGCAAATACAATTGTTGCAAAACTATCTCTCTCGATAATCTTAACTCTCCGTAGTTCTTCACATCATATAGAAAATAAAGATTAAAGAGCCCTAATCATCCTTACTATTACCACAAAATGATAATGAAGTATAAAACTAGTAAATGATCAACTCTACATAAACCTCAACTCCAACATGAAATGAACCAAACCTCTAAGATACACAACAAAGCATAAAGAGAAACCTACAAATTAAACCACATCCTTTTTCCAACACCAACACATGCCTAAGTTGTGACAAGTAATATCTCCTTATAAATCCCCAAATAGAAGAGCTATCAACATCTAACCATTCAATTCAATGTCAAACATAGTAGCAATAGATGCAAGCCTCTCAAATTGAAGGAAGATCAAACAAGCATTCCCATAACAAGGGAATATGCCCAAAGCCACTAACCATCTCTTGTACTCTTGAAAACACATTGAGCTCAAAACTAAAACTACAACTCAAGATCTAAACATAAGGAGATATGAGAAACCATTAACCATATATCTACTCCTCAAACAAGTCCTTAGAACTGACATCCACAACTTGAGATTCAAAAATACAGGAGAAGACAAGACACAAAGAAATGATACATCTAAAAATTAGGGGGGCAATACCTATCAGATCATTCACTTCTGAGTGGATTGAGAGTGGGGTATAAGATTATTCTATTTTTGAAGCACATTCTCCTTAACAAGTCCATGTTGCACTCACATCTAGCTCTAGTTTAGGCTCCTCGGTCTTTCTACTGAAACCTCATCAAGTGATTCACTGTTCCAACACATGATCTCCAAAAATAAGAGATCTAACCTCACCTAAATTTGATATAGGTGTACAATCAATCATCTCATTCCAACTGAACTCCACCTCCAACACTATAATAACCAGAAGCTCCCAAGGAAAAATGATTAGAACACTCATCTAGCAGATTACCACAAACCACTATCAAAGATTCCATTAAAAAAAATACATAATCTAGGAACTTATCATGACATCGTGATTTACCTCCCAAACCATGACCAATTCTCCCACTACAATTAAGAAAGCATGCAAAATTTAGGAACTCCCATTGGCCCCATGATTTGCGTCTTCACCAAGGAATATCATTTGTTCTCAACCAATTAATATGCTCTAAAGCATCCATGTCATGCCAAAACTCTAACTAGTAATCTAAAACTCACCATGGCACAATAAACCATCCTTGAAACCAAGGATCAATTGTCTAAATTGATAGATCATAAATAACAAATCAACCAAAGACTCCAAGGGCACTCCTAGGGCTCTCCATGGCAACATGTTGTCAACAACTTAAAAACAAATGAAGATAACCATCTTCTACAAGTAGAACAAGGAACTATAAAAAGACTCTCTTTGCTCATACATAGTAGGAAATAAGAGCTCCTCATGACACCAACATCCACCACAAAAGATCACCCATCACAAAGTGACAAAACCACATCACTGCTAAAGCTCCCACTAAAGATGGTACCAAGATACATATGGCAGGATGATAAACATATCCTAATTGAAGATCACCCATGGCCTTGATAGAGTCAAAGAATAAAAATGCAACACCAATAACTCCCAAGGTAGAACCATTATATCCAACCAAGAAGATAGAACAAACTATGTAATCACATAAATATCCCACTAAACCATGATCTAGAGCATCTCATGCCACCATAGTCAATAGCTATAGGTCCCAAAATATAAGTATCTTGGGCATTCCAAACATCATTTTTATGCCTCATAGCAACAAGCATGCCAATGCACCAGGTGACCAAGAAAGGCCAACCAATAGAATCTGCATCAACACCATAAAATATTTATGGGTATAGATAGCCCTCATCTATGTTATCTATACAACCTATAGGTATAAACTACCCATAAAACTGCACAACTCGTAGATCTCAAATAATACAACATACAAGTTCAACATCACATTAGTAATCATGTAAAATGGAGACAATTAGATATTAACATGTAGATCTTCTGCAACTCAAACACTAGATCAACTCTAGGTCTAATTTGTTGCAAACTGATAACAAAGTACCTACAATTTAGGAACCCAACAAGTAACTTCATAGAAATGTTAAGTGACGAAGCACATACTAACACTTTGATGAGACAATAAATTATCTCATCTATTAGCTAAATAAAAGCATATATTTTTCTTAATTAGTGTCATTACATGTCTTAATGATATTTCATGTTTTCCTTGTAATAAACAATTAGTAGATTAGATAATAAATTCTGCCAAATTGGAGCGTCAAAAACCTTCCAGAAAGAAGCATTAAAAGAGGAAGTTCAAAAATGTAGTTTCATTAAAATGGTAATATCTCGCTCATTTCTCAATGAAATATGGAATTTCAAAATGATTTGGAAAGATGGGAACAAGGGGAATAGAACCCATAAACCATTTGAAGCAATTCATCAAAATAAGCATGTAATTCGTGACTGAATGTGACTGAAATAAAAGTGGCGTGAAAGAAGGCAACGAAATCAGAGGAAGAAGTTAGAGTTTTTCTCCTCAAGAATAGGATCTCAAATCCACATTCTTGGTGGATTGATTGAGAATAAGCATTCTATAAATGCATTGTAATCAAGGAATTAAATGGGAAGAGTTTTATGAAAAAATATAGTTCAGTATTTTAGCAGCAGTAGTTAGTTTGTTTGTAGTTTTCATTCCTTAGTTTATTTTTCCAGCAATCTTTCCATTCCTTGTTATTTACATTCCCTGTTATTCCATGTTTCTTAGGATAGATTTGATTCCAGTAATTTCATTTACAAGCTCTTAGATTAGATTTGATTGCAACAATTTGTTTTATGCATTTCTTTTCAATTCTGTTTGTAGAAAAAGAATGCCATGCAAATGATTTCTGCTCCCTCTTGCATATAGCCATGGACACTACCTTGGTTTGAGATTTATAATTAAATGATGAGGACTGTAGCAACCCTCATCACACTTCCACACTCAAAAAGGATACAACCAACCTCCTCAAACCATGCATAGAGCATACATACAAATCTGCAAGTGTCTCCATCTAGAAAACCCCTAAACAATAATCTTTTCATAGATCTACAAAACCATAGGTTTTGGTTAACATGCAAAACGTACAAAACCATCCATGAAAATTTGAAACCATTTATACATCTAGAAACCCACAAATCTAAGACAACACCAAATTTGTAATCTAAAACAATTGAATACCATAGATATGCAAATCCACAAATTTTAAAACAACAAATCTGCCTAACCCACAAATCCAAACAACATGAATCTAAAACATGCAAGTACAAATATCCAAAGGATTAGAGGGTTGTTTAGGAAATCTAAGTGACAAAGAGATCAATTCCACAACTATCATCGATTACATGCAAATGGAGGAACCAAGTTGTCCACAAGCTTCCCAGTCACCAAAAGACCAACTCGACAACCTACATGTACCTAGGGGCTAATCATCGAGTGCTTTCATGAAAATCAAGGGCTAAAACCATGAACCCAAGATAAGCACTCCATATGATAGTCAACACATCTAGTTTTTCTCCATGTGACTAGGGGTCAAAAATAGGCACCCAACATGAACACTCTTCTACTACAAGTGACCATAAGATAAAGGGACATAGCCACCATGTCAAAGGGTAGTCACATACTACCAAATAAGAGCTCTAAGTCATAATAATGTAACATGCATACACATGACCAAATCCATTAAACCTCTCCAACATTCCACCAGCACTCACCACATTGTTTCCTAGAATAACAAATCAGATCCACTACAAAATCCCACTCATACAAGGATTAATAAATAACCAATTCCTTCCAATAGATTTTCACAAGCTTGCTAGGCTAAGAAATGAACAATGGAGGGATACTCAAAACCAAATCATCATGGATCCATCACATGCAAGTCCACACAAGTACATGCAAGCCATGAAACTACCTCTATTCTAATACCAAATGTTAAGAAAATTACTTGCAAACCCCTTAACAATTAAATTAGATCTTCACATAATTATTAAGCATTGTAGGCATTTCCACATTAAACCTTCAAGGAGAATATTGTAGTAATCAAATATATATAAATTTTGGAAGCATTCTGGTATGTAAACAACACTTAGAAAAGAAAGGAGAGACATACAAGGGATTTAATCAACCACAAGAATTGCAATGTCACAAATATACCCTCGAAAAACCCTTTCAGAAAAAAACCCAGCCTCTAAAGGATTGAACTAATGTAGTATTCAACAATAATAAACTTGTTAAAATACAATTTTAGGCTCTTGCCTCTATGGGGACCAACATCCTCTTCCTCTGGTAGAAATATGGTAGCATAACCACTACAAAAAACTCCTCACCTCCCTTAAAGCAACTATCATCTAGCTTTAATATTTAGGCAAAGGCATCCAAGAAACTATAAATGGTTTTCCAAAACCATCAGCTAAGTAGTCAACATTCAAAGGAGACCTCATGACATGTGTCTAAGAGTTACAAGCATCTTTCTAGAAGCTTCAAGACCTTTCTCATGAACTTAGGCATCCAACTTCATTAGAGGACAAATAACAACTCCCCAAGTCCAGAAAAGACAACCAACTTCTTACACATCATCAAAGATGTTTTCTTACACCTCTTACAATGTCATATGCTTCTTACACAACATAATGATGGCCAAGATTCCAAGTCCACTTTGTAACTCCCTATAATCATGATCTTATGTGTCATAACCATTATTTTGTCATAGATGCTCTTACATATTATTCACGACAAGATATTCTTTTATAAATTTATTTACACACGTAAATGCTAAAGTAAAAGTAAATTAAACTTGGCAGAATGACCAAGGCATAAAGTGGACACAATAATAAATAATTAAATAATCAGAACATTAGAACTTACAAGGTCTATGACACACCTAATCCCTACATATTTTGTGGTGGATACTTATGATGCACCCTCTAGTGATTCACTTATAGATGATACTTTATGTGATGAGGTTACATCTATGACTTGTGATACCATTCCTTACACATGCTATGGTGATATTATCCATATCCAGCCTGTACATTTGTATGTTCTACCTTCATGATAGGCCTATTCACATACCTACCCTTCATGTTTTGACTATACCTCATAATCATCATGTACGACTAGCTATACACATCATAATACAACTAAGGGATATGATATCCTATATCGACATAAGAATATTCCCACCAAGGTATCTCTTTGGGACCTCGTGCTTTCATTTGAAAACATAAAGATGTTTTCAAACAAGCCTTAACTAAGATAATTGTTCCATCTTATGTCACAACCACTAAGGTTGTTACTATTCTCAAATGTATTTACCAAGAGAAATGTATATTTCCTTTACATCTCATGAGTTACTTCCTCAACACATCATTCAAGAACATCAACCATTAGACATTGTAGTTAAATATGGGGATATTTGAATGAAAAGAGTATTATTAGATAGTTTACCAATTTTAAATATTTGTAGCAAGATTTTCCTAGATGTAATTAAAGTTTATTCTATAAACTTTCCAAAGTCTAAGGGAACCATAAAAGGGTTTGATAACATTGTATAAGAATTTCTTGGTTGTGTTAGTTTACTTATCACTTTAGAACCCATTACACTTTTTGCCACATTCCATGTGATGCCTTGTTGCTTAGTGTATAACATGTTCTCGAGCCATCCTTGAATACACCCTATAGGTGTCACCCCCTCTACACTTCCTTAGAATTTTAAGTTTATTCATAATAATATGAGATGTATCGTAACAATTGACAATAATTCCTACCTATTTTGCCAAGTAGTGGAGAAACAAATATCTTAGAATCTCCTAATTGAGGTTGATTACACCCATGGTACCATTAGTAAATTCACCTCCTTCATCCACACCTCATATCAATCATGAGGATGATTAGGGATCTCTTGACTTTACACCATCATGTGACAAGGAACATAAATTGGATGATAAAGAGTATAACATTCCTCCTTTCTTTATGGATCCTATTGTATATGGTTGACTACATTTAGGTTTTCACAAAGATATTATTCCAAATGAAAGTGTTCTAACTCGTGATTCGAAGGATAATACCAATCTAATTGTGGTTTATCCTATTCTAAGTTAGTTAGCCCATACAGTGAAGGATTTTCCATTTTACAAAAGTTTGGATATATCAGAAAATGTTTAGGTTCAAGACAACAAGGCATATTAGAACCATTCATCCATCACAAAAATACGATACTATTGGTATAGGTTATTCTCCTACCAGATATAAGAATGCAAAAGGACTATAAAAAGCAATATTCTAATAAACTTATGTAGTTAATCACAATATAAACATATAATTGGTACATGTTGACCTATAATTGGTACATACTGACCTAATTTACAAGAAATTGTTGGATACAAGTTCTCCTCCCATAGACACCTTTGCTAATGATGAAGCCCTTACCAAATATTTGGGAGTTTATGAGGATTTACCTAAGTTTCATCATAATAGGGTTTCCCATATGTTCCTGAACTTGTTCTTATTTTAGGGAAATCTCTTCCTTGTTGAGTGATCTTTCTTAGTTTATTTGATGGTTCACCTACTAAACTAAGAAAGAAAGTAAATGTAGGGTTTCCCATATTTTCTTGAACTTGTTCTTATTGTTTGTGTTCATACCAAAAACGCTTGTAGGAGTTCTAATGTTAAAGAAAGAAAGTAAATAAGGATAGGATGAGAAAAGTTTAGAACAAGAGATAATTAGAGAATGGGGGGGAAAGTCAAGGAAACAAATATGAGTTTGTAACTGCTAAACTAGGTCCCAAGATCATCTGGTCAATGTTTCATTTCAATGCAAATTTGGTCCCATGCTACAAACATATCAAAACATATGCCAAGCTCAAAATCAATTAGGTAAATTGGAAATCATCAAAGTAGGCAAATTAAGTATAAGATCACATAATGAAAAATGCACTAAAGTTGCTCTAACATAGTATGACATCAAGCATAATCAATGTAATCATCAAGCTTTTATATTCATTTATCAACTAAATTAATGGACATATAAATATTTGAAAAGATTAGCAACTTTACCATTGAAATGTCAATAATACATAACCTTATTATTTGTACTGAGTGTGTAATAAGTAATAATTTTCTTAGTACATGAATAAAGGTAGACATCAAAAATTTATGAAGGCAACCATATTTTGAAGTAGATTTATTTAACATCCATTTATTCAAAAATAAAATCTACCAAAGAGTTTAGCGGGAGCAAGGCATACAACTCTAAAGAGTAAAGAGAGAAAGAATAATGTCATACAAAAGTACCAATAGTTATCATGCAGTGTAGTAAGTACTTACACAATTAAAAACTAAAGGAGCTCAAGGTCCTACATCCAAACATTCAACATAAAGGGGTTAAAATAATATATCCAAATATAAAAACAAAGTAAAACTATAAATTGCTAGCTGAAAATACTAGCGTTGTGGAAATGTTACAAGTGATAGAGCTTAGCGCAACAAGTGCTAATGAACTTCACGAGGCTTAAAACTAAATTATCCATGGTTTGCTTTAGAATTAAAACACAGTTTTGAATACAAGATATTTTTTCCATTATCCCATGTTCTCACGAGTGATATGTGGAAAAAGTGGTTCAAAAATAGTCTCATTAGCATTTAATTTCTTGATTTTCCTAGATATCTAATTGGTGCTTGTTTTGAGTAGCAACTTGCAATTCCCTTCAATTTCATGCTCCTTTGTTGATGTAGGAAGGAGCCTTAACCTAATTTTTAATTATTTACTTTGACATATAGTAGCCCTTGTCACCTGGACAAAATTTTATTTTTGCGACTGTAGTAAATAAAAAATAAATCAAACAACTATTTCCATCTTTGCCTCTACTGACCGTGCTATGATTGTATACATGATTTGATTTTTCTCTATCTATTGAATCACTCTACATGATCTCGGATGTCCATTTGGTAAAATAAAAATCAAATTCCATAGACAATTATTTGTGATCAAATTTTATTGTACAAGCTTGCCAACTTTCTAGTATGAAATGACTATAATATCAAAAGTCAAGGATGAAATAAATTTTTGTATCAATTGAAATGAAAATGTAATAAAAATTAAACAAAGAATTTGATCCCTACACTAACACAGGGTCAAGAAACAACCAATAACAAAATAGATAAATAACTCACTTGAAATTTATAAAAGCAAAAAATAAATATAAACTATAATAATCAACTATGTTTAATTCCACATCACATAAAACACTATATACCTTTATAAAATGTATGCCTACGAGCGTGAACTAATAATTGAAATTTCAACTACTGTTTGAGAGGACCATAATTTGTACTTGTTACGTTTAAAGGTCCCATTGCTTACGTTTTACATTTAGAATTGACATTAATTTCTCCACAATAGACCCCCCGTATTGCATTTGCATCACGTCATTCTCTCCCCATGATAAATGAAATGTTTAAATTCCTTCTTTTTTTTTATACTTACTCTAGTAATAACAAGTAGTTGTTTAGTTTATTGCCATTATGGAAAAATAATCTTGAGCATTCTTGTGAATATAAACACATTTTTTTTAATGGCTGAGATATTTCAATTGTACAGGATAATTATGTTAAATTTAGAAGTATATAAATAAAATAAATGTTATATAATAATTAATCGTACTATTGTAATATGTTTAAAAATTAGTTTATTTGGTTATGTGTTAGTAGCTTAGTTAAATTATATATTTTAAATATTAAAATATTGTGTATCAATGTATACTTGTAGGGGGCTTACTATTGCATAGTGTATGTTTCCAATTGTTGCAATATGTATGAAAATTAGTTTATTTAGTTAAATTAGTTGTTAGCAGTTTGGTTAACCTCTTCATTTTGAATATTAAAATATTGCGTTATGCTTCTAATGAAATAAAAAACTAATATAATTGTCATTAATGACACTATTTAAAGTATTTATTTGTGTGTGACAATATTCTATCTCAATATAACAAGCCAAATAATATAGCTCCATTTATACAGATTATTATATAATAGTATCTTATTTAAAAAAAATGAGTCGTTAGACCTCTTCATACAAAGAAGAGGTGAACAAATATAGTAATTTGTGCTAAAGGAGGTAATAGCCCTGCCATAGTTTTCACCTCATCCAACAATCATTTTCATCTTAAAGTAAAAAATAAATATGATAATGTGGATGGACCAATTCACTAAACAATATTTATGGAGAGTAAGGAAGTATAGATTTGTCATTACTTATCTTCTATAGTAAATGTGGAAAAAATCAAAACAAATAATAAAATTCTAGTAAAGTGAAAATTAATTTGATATTGTTGGTCTTTTGAAAATAACAAATTGAAATTGAATGCAAAATAGTTGCACAAGAAGACCTAAAAGGTCATTTTATAGAGGTAGCCCAGTTGAAAACTAATTTTTTTTTAATAAATGTTTAAAGTTTTAGAAGATACTAAAAACACTATTAATATGAATTCGAACATATAGAAAGTGAAAAATACAACCATACATTTAATCATTTGAACAAATGTAAAAGAAATTATTTAAACTTATTGATTGCTATAGATATGCTACCATGACGAGGACTAAGAAATTAGTAACAATTGTTCATGGATGTTAATGCTAGACTAGTCATCAATGGTACCCTTTGTCTCCAGTTCCCTCTTCAAAGATCTATTTGTACCCTTGCTTCTTTCCTTTGTGTGCTTGCATTTGACGCTCTTGGTTATCTATTCCAACACACACAATCCACTAAGCTTATCCATGGTATCACTCTTTCAAATCGTAGGATGTTGTTTATTTAAAACTTTATCTAATGAAGTAATTAATAGTATTGATATATTGGACCTTTTATGCATTATCTCAAGTTCTAAGCTAGATATGAGCAAGATCGAGTTCATTATGACATGCCCTAGCTCTCATCCACCATAGATCTCGAGTGAATTGAGAGAAGTGAAGCATGGCTCCATCACTAGATATTTTGGTATCCCCTTTGACATTGGCATTTCCCTTCAAAAACATGTAGAAGTGGTTTTTGAATAAACTCAAAGGCAAATTCATGAATTGGATAACAAGTTTTTATCCATGGCTAGTCACATCTAGGTGGCTAACAAAATTCTTCTAGGTAGTCATGTATATATATTTCCTCTTATTGGTGGCCTTCCAAATGTTGCTACAACTAGTTGACACGATTTACAGGATCTTCTTATGGGCTAAATGTGGAAACAAGAAGGGATTACCATCGACCTCTTAGCTACATTTCATACATCTAAAAGGTAAAGGTGGTTTGGGAATCACTAATCTATACTCATAGGGGTCTATCTAGCTACTAAATGGATTGTGAGGGTGTTGGAGGGGATGCTCTTTGGAAGCATTTGGTGTAATTCTACATCTAGTACACCTTAGTTATTCATCCTTGGGACACAGTCAATTGGAATGACAAGCTTCTTCTAGCTCCATTTTAAAACTCGTGGATTTGTACCATTCAATACCATCTAGAAGAATTGGCAAGTCATCTCAAAGAAGCTGACTTGGGTTGACCATTTCCATTGTCATGGTCTAAGCTTTGCTAATTCTTCCATCTAGTGGAACTATGTAATTCAACATGATGATAAATCTTTAGGTATTATCAATAGATTTAAAGGAAAATAAATCTTTAAAAAAGGCATCTAGGTGTTCTAGATATGTGGGATCTAACCAACTTCAATTGGAAATCATGACAACTTCTTAAACAATTCATTCTTTTACCCTTCGACAAATAATTGATTCTTGAAATTCAATAGCTTGTTCTATCTAAAATCTCTAGTTTGTTGTTCATGTTCTATCATGCAAACTTATTGAAGGACCAATGATGTTCTTTTACTCCCAACATCTGTTTCTTCCTCCTTAAAGCTATGATGAAGTATGATCTAAAACATTGATATAAAAACAATCACATAGTTTTTACTAGAAGAATTCTAAATTTCATGTGTAACAATGTCACGCATGGGCGAGGAAGGGGTGATATCATCAATGTCCATCATATTAGATGCATCACTAACACATGATAAATTATTGCTAGGTTAATGGTCATCACTACCACAAGCCATAGGATCATCATGAAACTCATGGATAAGTGACATACGTGTTTCCAATAAGCATGGATGGTAGAAAGTTGTTTAATCAAAACTTTGTGTAGTGAAATAATTCATACTATTGATATATTAGACCTTTTCTACACCATCTTGGGTTAAAAACCTAAGATTAAAACCTAGTGGGTGTAAGATCAAACAAATTCAACAAAATGTAAGGGAAAATAAACTTTCCCTAAGCTTAATCTTAGCTAATCCAGGAAGATGCATATACATAAGCATAAATTAACCTATATCAATTCAAGATAGTTGTGGACACATATAGAAGGAAATAGAAAGATTAAATGCTAATTGTATAGAAAATAAATGCAATGATTTAAGGTACTTAGATCTAAATGTGAAGATGTGTGAATCTATTGTAGACACTAAAATCGTGTCTCGAGATTAAGAATTAAACCTCTATATTTGTACTTTTCCTCAAAATCTGGATGATTAATCTGCATAGTGAAGGGTTGAGTATGTGTCTTTGGGTCACTTCTGCATCCATGAATTTTTCCTCTACTATGTGGATCTAATCTTGTTCAATGTGTACCTCTACTCCATGGCTTGTTTGATTTTCCTTTGGATGCTCTACCTTTGGCTTTGCTCTAAAGACTAGCAATATTTACAACTATCTTTAGAAGGTTGCCAATATGTCAGTGGGGGCATGTTCTCCTAGGTCAACCTCTAAAAACTATTTAAAAGGATCAAAGACAACAAATATTAGTTTTGCATATGCTTCTACATGAATATGTAGATCTAGGTTTATTTTAGTGCACTAAACTGAAGTGTTATTCCTTGTAATGTGAATGATATTATTAAGATATTCTTCTAGAATCATCTTTTTTTAGTTAATGGTCAGTACCGTGTAAATATAACAGTCTTGTAATGATTTCTTGGATCGTGTGTCGATCCTTGGCAGTCTCTAAATATAGAAACGTGTCTATTCTTGTACATTCTATAACCTATTTATTGAGCATTTGCTCATTGTTAATATCATCCAACAATTTACCAATTACCTGTGTAATATGGTATCAGAGCCAGAACCATTTTTTTAAAAATTCGTGTGTTCAAGTCAAGAAATCGAGGGTTCTGTTTTCTAATTTTTTTTCGAGTATTTCCCGCTAAAAATCACGACCCTCTTGTTGAATCGCAGTTTTTGTCTTGCAACTGTGGTTAAAGCCTGCGGCATGATTTTGTGGCTTGGTTCTGTGTTTTTTACCTGTTTCTGTCACCATTCTTCAGCATTCCGGACGGTGTGTCTATAGTTAGCAGTTCCTGGCCGCGTTTTGTCTCTGGTGGATGAGATTTGCCGACCTGTGGGGTCGCGTTTTTAATTCTGACGATCACGTTTTTTCTACAATCGTTGGTCGGCATTCATAACCTTAGATCGCGCCCTTCCTGTGTTTAGTGTCATTTTCTGCAAGAAGAGCTAAGCACGAAATCCTAGATCGCGGTTTCTTCCCTAGACGCGATTTTTTTCTGAGGGAGTCATCATTTCTGGTAATGGTTTCTTCAACCACGATTTGAAATCCGACTAGGGCTCTCATTGTTGCAAATCGTGATATCTAAGGTTGCGATTTTTAGAAGGTCATAAGGGTTTTGTCTGTTCTTTGTTGGCAAATTGTTCGGCAGACTCAAACCTTTCATACACCTTCCTAATCTCTGATTTCTTTCTCTGTGCTTCCATGGCCGCCTAGGGCATGGACAAAAAATTTTGTCTAGGGTTTTGCACCCTCAGAATTTGACGATTTTTTTAAACCATATTCCTTCTGGGTTTCTCGAGATCTTTTCTGGGTTACTCTCAGAATTTTTCAGCTACCTCGAAATCGGTACCTCAAATTTTGTGCCGATAGATTTGACTCATAAACTGCCTCAGCCCTCTGTGCATTGGAATTTGTGCTTCGGGTTCCGTGCATTCAGCCTCTTCGCAGTAAATATTTTTTTGTGCCTCGAAACACATGCAAGATGGTGAGTCTGAACAACATCATGTTGGAAGGCAGTCAGCGATTTAATGGCAAAAATTATAATACCTAGAAGCAGCGAATGATGACAATCTTTGAATATCGCTGCCTCGATTAGATGATTTTGGGTACTGCTACTCGTCCTGCAATGGCCAGAAAAGACCAGGACAAGTTTGATGAGTAGAACCGTGAAGCTGTCATGCTTATTAAGCTTTCAGTCACTAATGATCAGCTACCCCAGATTCCGGCTAGAAAAATAGCTAAGGAGATTTGGGACCATCTGAAGGGTATGCATGAAACCTCCGACAAGAGCCGTGCATTCTTCCTGAAAAATATATTGTTTTCTATCATGATGGATGAGAAGACCTCTTTACAGACGCACCTGAACAAAATCCAGGAGATCTGAGATCAGCTGGAGGCTATTGGTCAGAAAATGGAGGAAGACGACCTGGTTGTGATCACTTTGAAAAGTCTACCTAAGTCCTATGAACACTTCATCGAGACTCTCAACATTACATCAGCTAATGTTGATCTGAAGTTTCCAGAACTCTGTACTATCCTCCTGTAGCAGGATCGCTGGAAACAACAGTTTGGTAGTAGTGATTCTTTGTCCTCTTCAGAGTAGGCTTTTGCCGCCCAGTTTTAGGCTTCGAATAAAGGCAAAAGTCAGCTTTCTCAGCAGAATCAGCAAAGGGGTTCAACACCATACTCTGATAATGGCAAGAAGAAAAATGTGCAGTGCAACTATTGCCACAAATTTGGACATCTGAAGAAAGACTGTCGGGCATGTCTGGCTTCTGAGCAGAAGAAGCAGGGAGGGTCTCAGCTGAAGGCCAACACAACAGAGCACACTGAGCAGAGAGAATCTGCCTTTTATGCCTTCATGGCTAAAAGACCAGCAGACCATGTCAAATCCTCGACTTGGTACATTGATTCTGGTGCCTCGCGACATTTCACTCACAGACGTGATTAGTTCACCGACCTCTCTCCTTTCCATGATTCTGTCATTTTCGGTGGTGGTGAAGAGTACACAGTTGCCGGCAAGGGTACTGTTCAGATCCAGTCTGGTGGGAGGAATCTCATATTCCTCAATGTGTATTACGTTCTTGGCATGGAACTTAATCTACTCTCAATCAGTCAGATCATGCGACACTCACCACACCTTGATGTGGTCTTTAGCACTCATCAGTGCTCTATCATTGACCGACTATCTAAATGCACTGTAGCTGTTGGCATTGAGGATCATGGTCTGTACAGACTTGTGGATTCGGGTGGTCCTTCAAAATCAACCCTAGCAGCTCAGAACTCCTCCATCACCAGTCTCTGGCATCAGCGGTATGGGCACCTGAATATGCACTACCTATCCCAGCTCTCCCGGCAGCACCTTGTAGATGGGCTTCCTGAGATTCAGTCTTAGAACTTCGGTGTCTGCGGATCCTGTCAAGCTGGCAAACAACACCGCACTCCTTTTCCGACTGGTGACTCCTGGCGTGCATCCAAGGTACTTCAACTTGTCCATGCTGATATTTGTGGACCTATGAATACCTCCTCTGTTACTGGATGCAAATGTTTTTTATTGTTTGTTGATGATTTCAGTAGGAAAATGTGGGTTTACTTTCTTAGGCAGAAATCAGATATGTTTTCAATTTTTCAGAAGTTTAAGGCCTTAGTAGAAAAAGAGTCTGGTTGTTCCATTATAACTCTTAGGTCCGATAATGGGGGGAATTTTGTTCCAATGCGTTCTCCAACTTCTGTGATACACATGGCATCAAATGCCAATTGACCACACCCTATACTCCTCAGTAGAACAGTGTTGTAGAGCGGCGCAACCGCACTATAACTAAGTTAGCACGTTCCATGATGGAGCACAGATGTGTTCCCAAGAAATTTTGGGCAGAAGCAGTTTTCATTGCAGTTTATCTTCTTAACAGGTCTCCGACCTATGCAGTTAAGGATAAAACTCCTGAAGAAGCCTGGACTGGCCGCAAGCTGTGGGTCAGTCATTTGAAGGTTTTTGGCTCCCTTGCTTATGTTTGGATTCCAGATGCCAAGTGCTCCAGACTGGATTCCAAGAGTCAGAAACTCATGTTCACAGGGTACAACGATAACCACAAAGCCTACAGGCTAATTGACAATGAGACAGATCGTCTCATCTTCAGTCGTGATGTGGTTTTTGATGAAGAGCGAGGACCTTTCTTCTCTCCCTCTTCTGTGCAGCAGTCCGAGGATCCGCCTTTGAAGGCTTCTAACCTGGGTGTTCGTCTTCCATTAGGTCCACCTGATGGGAGGGATGCTGATTATTTCTCAGACTCAGATTCTGATGAGTCTCAGCCTGAAATTCCTGAGGATGATGCTGAACCTCCTCCTGATGCACCTGTTCCAGAGCGTCCTGTTGAACCTGATAATGAACCTGATGTTGGCCCTTCTATCCGTCGACCAAAATGGTGGTCTCAGATGATTGCCGATCTTCATGATGATGAACTTGTTGAGGGTAGATCTTCTCAAAATAAGAGCAAAAAGCAGCCTACAGTCAATTTTGCTCTCATGGCCAACTTGCACAGTGTCTTTGAACCTTAGACTTATTCAGAGGCTACAGGCATTCTTGAGTGGGATATGGCAATGGAATCAGAATACCAAAGTCTTCAGAAGAATCACACTTGGGTCCTCTTTGATCTTCCTCCAAGGAAGAAACCCATTAGCTGCAAATGGGTGTATAAAGTTAAGTACAAGGCTGACGGAACCCTGGACAAGTATAAAGCAAGGCTTGTTGCTCGGGGTTTCTCACAGAAAGAAGGCATAGACTACGAGGAGACCTTTGCTCCTACAGCCAAGATGAGCACCATACGGCTTGTCCTTGCCTTAGCAGCCCAGTTTGGATGGAAAGTCCATCAGATGGATGTGAAGAGTGCATTCCTCAATGGTGAGTTGCAGGAAGAAGTCTACATGACGTAGCCTCCTGGTTTCAAGGTTGCTGGTCAAGAACATAAAGTCTGTAGGCTGGTCAAAGCACTTTATGGCCTGAAGCAGGCTCCCAGAGCATGGTACATCAAAATTGACAAGTACCTCCTAGAACATGGCTTTAAGCGGAGTCCATCTGACTCAAATCTGTATATCAAACACACTGGCAGTGATATCTTATTAGTTGTTGTCTATGTGGATGACTTGCTTATTACTGGTAGCTCGCCACACCTGATCGATCAGATCAAACAGCACCTATGCACCACCTTTGATATGACAGATTTGGGACTTTCTCACTATTGTTTAGGTGTTGAGGTTTGGCAAACTCAGAATAGCATCTTCATCTCTCAGTCGAAGTATGCTCGCAGTCTTCTGGATAAGTTCCGCATGCAGGACTGCAAACCAGCTTCCACCCCTATGGACAAGGGACTTAAGCTGTCAGCTAAGTTTGACTCACCAGTGGTTGATGAGTTCTGTTCAGACAGCTAGTAGGCAGTCTTATCTACTTAACTGCTACTAGACCAGACATCAGTTTTGCAGTCAGCTACATCTCCAGATTCTTGACAGCCCCCAAGGCTGATCATTGGGTAGCGGCTAAGCATGTGCTATGGTATGTGAAGGGTACATCTAACTTTGGTATCCTTTACACACAGAATTCTGATCCCAGCCTTCGAGGCTTCACAGATTCAGATTGGGCAGGTTCAGTTGATGACATAAAATTAACTTTTGGGTATGTGTTCAGTTTGGGATCCGGTGCCGTCACATGGACTAGTAAGAAACAACAGGTTGTGGCACTCTCCTCAACTGAAGCTGAATATCGAGGTGCAGTGAAGGCAGCATGTGAGGCAGTTTGGCTTCACCGGATGCTTGCAGATATGCAACTATCTCAAGCAGGTCCGACTCCCCTGTTCTGTGACAATCAGGGAGTTCTCAAACTTGCCAAGAATCTGATCTTCCATGAGAGAACCAAGCACGTCGAGACACATTGTCACTTCATCCGATCGCTGGTTGAAGACCGCACAGTTCAGTTGCTGTATGTTTCCACTGAGGATCAGACAACAGATATTCTCACCAAGTCCTTGAGTCCTGACAAGTTTGTAAAATTCAGGGGGTCTCTTGGTGTTGTAAATAGGTTGACCATTAAGGGAGGGTATTAAGATATTCTTCTAGAATCATCTTTTTTTAGTTAATGGTCAGTACCGTGTAAATATAACGGTCTTGTAATGATTTCTTGGATCGTGTGTCGATCCTTGGTAGTCTCTAAATATAGAAACGTGCCTATTCTTGTACATTCTGTAACCTATTTATTGAGCATTCGCTCATTGTTAATATCATCCAACAATTTACCAATTACCTGTGTAATAGATATTTGAATAAATTCTTGGATGATGAAATGAATGCAATTGAATGTCCTTTAAGAACAAGTACATTGCAATAAATCATGCAGTGTGTCTAGTTAGCTCTAGGGTTACTTTAAGAAATTACCTCTTGAAAATTCTATAGAATCCATAGCAAATCCACTACAAAGAAGCATAATATCCTAGGTGATTTTCTTTTATATCATAAATCAAATTTTAGAATGGATGGGAATATTTTCCTTGTACGGTAGTTTTGCAATTCAATGACTAGATTTTTCTATTAATATGTGACTTTTATAGTGATTTAATGTCTAATTTTTTTTTTATCAATATATGAATTTTAAACAAAGATGTTGAAATGGAGTGAATATAGAAAATAAAACGTAGCCCCTAATAAAATGAGGAGATTAGGGTCCCAATTTTTATATATAATAGTGTGATATGTGTCTATATCCTAAAGAATTAAAATTTCTAACATGAGACAATTTTATTTTAGGACCAAGGAAAATCTATCAAATGTAGGTGAATTGGACAGTTCTGGAGATAGCCAAATCTGGGGGATAGAAAAGAAAAAAATAGCCAAAAGGCAATATATAGCCACTAAAAAAATTGTGGATAGCTCTAGGTGGGTACAAGATCAATTCATAGATTGAATCATCAAATTTTGAGATTATCATTTTTCTTCCAACATATGCAAAAAGTTACAATTTTGAGTTATAATTCAAAAGTCATGATTAAAACGATAAACAACTATCTCTTGACCTTAAGGGCAAAAAGGTTGCAGAATCAAGGTGGGAATGAAATGTTTATGGATAAGTGCATGGATAGGCATAATAAATGAAGAGTACATAATAATATGGCTAAATGTGGATAAGGTGTGGATAAAGGATGTGAGTAACATGGGAAAAAGAGCTCAACTTTGCACAATATTACATAATTTGTCAATATGTAAATGTCTTAAGCCCTTCTCTTGAAATAGACACAAAACTAAATGGGAAATGACATGGGTATGCAAATTTCACCATTACACTTAGTTATAGAGTGGTCCCATGCAATTACTTAACTAAGGTTGATACTTAATTATGTTGAGAGGCATAACTATAGTGGCAGCAAGGGGTGGAGTGTAATGGCATGAGCATGTTAACACAAAATATTAAAAAGTCAACATACAAAAATAATAAAAACTAAAACACAACAGACATATATTTGAAAAAAAAAAACTATTAAATAGTTGTTAAGTAAATAAAATAAAATAAAATAACTCTTAAGTAAATAAAATAACTCTCTTCCAATATGGACATCCCACAAAAGTTAGATATTAAAAATGACAATCATAAAGAAAAATAATAATTGGTGAAGTAAAAATTAAAGTAATTTTTTTCTTTTACCTTTTTAAAACTTGAGAATATATTTTTAATAGTTTATTGTATTATCATTTTAAAAAATAGCTCTTGAATAAAATCTAAAGTAAATAAAATAGTTCTTAAGTAAAATTAGAATAAAGGTTGCTCTGCATTTATGGGTGGCATCTTGCCCATTTTCGCCACCGCTCATACAAAGCAACCACTCAAGAGCTTCACCAAGCCACCACCACTTTGGAAGCTTGGCTGTTTGACTCCATCGCCCAGCTTTGGGTGGCTTAATTGCAACAATAAAAGTAGATTGATGATGCTCATATAGCACGTGGAGCCCAAATCAAAGGCCGGCTTCATTGGCTCAAGATTGGGGATAAGGTCACAAAATAATTTTTTCAAGGTCTACAAGCTCATCGCACATCCCAATATGTTAAGTAGATTTGGGAAGGCCATCAATTCCTCTAGGAGTTAGTCGACATTATTGAAGCTTTTGTTCGACACTATGAACAAGTTTTTTCAACTCAAGACTATACGACTACTTGGCAACTTGTCTTACAACAATGTCTTGCTGCCATCCCATATCAACTATCTAATGCCCAACACATTCTCTATGACTAGCTTCTCACTCAAGTTGATCTTAAGGAAGAAGTTTTTTCTATGGCCAATGATAATGCCCCTATCTTAGATGGTTTCCCCTATGAATTTTGCAAAACTTTTTGGGATACTATGGGTAGTGACTTGCACAATGTTTATCTTGAAGCCATGCAATTTGGTTTATTGGGAAACCTAATTAACAAAGGTAATATTAAGTTCATACCTAAGGCTTGCAATCCTGAAGATATCAATAACTAGCGGCCAATTACATTGTTGAATGTCTCCTACAAGATCATTACTAAGGCCCTGGCTCTCAAGCTCTACTCCATGCTTCCTTTGATTGTCTGACCTAAACAAACTGATTTCAACAAATCCAAATTTATTTTGGATAATCTCATCGTCGTTTGGGAAGGGATGGAATGGGTGTGCCACTCTCAACAAACTATCATATTTATCATGATTGACTTTGATAAGGCTTATGACTATATTGAATGGCCATTCATCTTAGCTATGTTGCAAGTGCTTGGTTTTGGCCCTTGATTTATTTAAATGGTTTAAATGCTCTTTGTAGATTCTTCTATGTGCATTGCCATTTCTATCTAGAAATCTAATTGTTTCAGACTCTTCAGGTCCATTCAACAAGGTTGCCTCCTTACCCTAGCTCAAGAGGAGATAATTCTTTGTTCCTCACACCGCAAATGGATCCAAACTTTGTAGATTGACAAACCAAGATTTTATTGTTTTAATTGTAGAAGCAAAAATCATACAATTAATCAATGTCCAAGGAAAATTAGGGAGACAAACCACCCAAGTGAACCAAAAGGCATGGAGGACAAGGCGCTAGAATACAACTAGGCCACACAAGACTTCCAAGATATGGTCGCAACCGGGTTAGATGTTGACTCTACAATTCTAGGTAAACATAACAGTGACCAAATGGAACCTATCATTAACTAGTGTAGTGCCCCAACCATTACAGGCATGAGTGGGCATGGTGAAACAAGTGTTCGAAAGGGGGTTGATGTGGTGACAACATCACCCAGCGTCCCCTCTCCACAGATATGTGAAACTCACAATTTTGTGGCCAATAAGGACTCGGTGCCACAAGGGGAGAAGAATCTGGTGGGAATGGGGTCAATGCGAGATAAGAATGGACTTAATGTGCCTAAATATACATCTCCTTCAGAGACTAAAATTACCAAAGGTCTCACAATTAGAGAACAATGCTAAGGGTGGAGCCCTTTCCTTCTCTGATAAATAATCAAGCAAACTCCAGGGGCGATCTATTAGTACTACTTGTGTTTTATTAGTACTATTGTGACAATGAATTATGCACAACGGTTCCTTCCCTAAGGATTGAGGAATGTAGATTTCTATCAACTAGGGAAGAAGTACATCGTTCGTGTAGCATCTAGAGTCCCCAAACCCTGCCCCACTTATGAAACAGGAATAATGATGCTCTTTCGTGTGTGTGGCGATTGCTAGATAATAGGGGATTTGACATTATGAAGGTGAAAGAAAACCAAACTATCTTTTTAGAAGACAAGTGAATCACTAATTACTCTACTCAAAACAGATTTTGGAGGACCGTAATTGTCACTTACATCAACTTTCAAGGATGGTCATCGCCATGAAGCATATACTCATGGCTTGGTGCAATTGCACTTAATTCCTCATCACTTCTCATGGGATAGGTTGGATTTTGACAACAAGAAAGGCCGAATCTCACGACGGTCGTATACAGGCACTAGATTTCTCCCGCTCCTTGGTTGAGTGCTCTATGCAACCAAGGAGTACTTTCTTTTGCAACTTACTAAATGTGTGCAGATCAAACTCTGATGTCTTGATCATAGACGACTGGCCAGGCTGGGATGATCAAGGGTTACTCGTGTGAATGGGTTGTTTATCGGTAAAGATTATGATGGATCTTATCATCAATCTCTAGTTTCAATTGGCTTTGGTGAGGAACTATAGCAATGGTGTTTGTGAAGGTGGACAGATATGATTGTCTGTGTGACACCAATGATGTGCTTCTGCAAATACGCAAGGTGTTTTTGGTTCATTACAATGACATCCTCAGAGCTCTATGACAAGTCATCAATCCTCAAGTGCCACCAGAGGTGCACGTTCACGACCACGTTCTTCTCGACCACTTTATCTGTCAATTCATGTTGGCACAGAGGCACAAGGGATTGACCAACTGGTGGCACCTCACCTCCAAGCAATCGCAACAAAGGCGACCTCCTTCAACAAGCAGCCCTGGAAAGTCAGCTGGGGTGCAATCTTTGATATGGCCATTGCTCTACAAAATGAGGACATGAAGCAAGCAATCACCCTTTTCAGGGAAGGGGTAATAAGAAATAACATGGATTTTTTTTTGTAAGACACATGGCTCCTCCCTCTCTCCCAGGAACAAATAGATAGAGAAAATGATTTCAACACTAGGGTAAGGTCCATCCTTCACCAACTCCCCAAGTAACCCACTGAGAATGTAATGCTTTTTGTTAATAGGATAATAAGAGTTGGCCCCTAGGCAACATTTTGTGCCTCCATGGCTGTTGTCCTAATGTAACACGTGGCATTTTTATATTTTCTTATGATATCAATTGTAAGGGAGCTGCCCCCAAGGCAACAATTTATGAATAAAAAAAAATATAAGAGAGAGAGAGAGAGAACATCATTTGCTTAAGGATAATTCACCTTTAAAACCTCTAGTTATTTTTATTTAATTATATTAAATAAAATCATTTTAATAAAATAACTTATGTACTTTACTAAATAACTATACATTTAAATAAATATAATAGTACATAAAAAAATTATTTTAAAATTTTCTAGGGGAGACCCTATGGTGAAATGGCGGGGCTTCTTCCCTGTAGTGCCAACAACCCAGGTTCAAACCTCACGGGGTCACCCTCTACCGCGTCAACAATTGAGGGACCTTACCTAGGGGAGATCCTGTGGTGAAATAGTGGGGCTTCTTGCCTGTAGTGCTAACAGCTCAGGTTCAAACCTCGCAGGGTTGCCCTCTATCGCGTCAACAATTGAGGGACCTTACCCCCAATTTCTTTTTGAGTAAGCTATATTTTGGACATTTCGATCGATAATAATTAATATTTATTTGGGTGGTATAACTTTTGATTTATGACTTTCTCTGCTCTGAAATTTTCCTCGGCTCCTGTAACTTCCACATCCTCTGCAAGCTCCCAACTGAACTCTCAGCGCTCGGTGGATGTTGGTAGGCGTCTGGACAATGGCGGCATTGGAATGACGGCTTCTCATTCGGCGGTGACTGGTACTCCAAATAAAGGTTTTGGCTGTTTGTCAGGGGGTGGCTCAAAGAAGAGTTTTGCGGACGCCCTAGCTGAGCGCCTCTCTCCTCAGTGAAGCAAATTGGGGGTATTTGGTGCATCCAAACTTGACACCCTTCTGCCTTTTGGCGGCGCTTCTGTAAGCCCACCCTTTGCTGTTCAGCATTCGGCCTCTGCTCCGAAGATTTGCCTTGATGAATGGGCCTGTGATAGAGAAGATTTTTTGGTGGAACATGCTCTAATTTGCCGATTTATGAAGGTTTGGCCTAAACTTTGTGATCTACATTCATGCATTGATGCAATATGGAAAGATTATCTAGAAGATGAAATTAGTATATACCCATGCGCAAAGGGATTCTTTATCTTAGAATTCGAATTTGAGGATGACAAAGAAATGGTGCTCAACACTGGCTTGTGGTTTTTCCATGGTAATTTTTTATGCATGAAGCCTTGGTTCCCCTCATTTGATCCACGAACATAGACTTTTTTAATAGCATATTTGTGGGTCCGTTTACCCTACCTCCCGTTACAATTCTAGGAAATTGGTTGCCTGAAGGCGATCAGCAATGGACTAGGGAAATATCACAGCCTCTCAAAGGAGACAATCAACTATGAAAACTCGATGTTTGCTCTCTTGTGTGTTGAGATGGATGTCTCAAAAGGTCTTCCGGCATAACTTTTTCTCAAAGTAGGAAAGAGACGATGGTGCCGGCCAATAGACTATGAAAAGATTGCAATCATATGCAGATTTTGCTATGCCACAGACCATGGTACTACTCAGTGTAGGTGAAGACATGCTGGGGTGAATGCCAACGATGCTCCTATTAGCAAACCCTCATGGTGGGAAGGGGTTGATTCACGCCACTATTCTATTTCTCCTCCTACGAAGACTGCAACTCCTTCCACCCCCACTTCTCAAAGCTCGGTTCCTATCCCCTCCCCCATCTTGATGGTTGTTGGCAATGCAGATCCTCCCCTATCGTTGGCAGATGCCAACTCTTCGTCGCCCCCTCCAATAACCGTTTTGCAAGATAAATGCTTAGATGCTAGCATGGCTAATATCTCCTTGTCTTCTCCAGAGATCACACAACCGAGCCTCCTTGACAAGGTTGAGGTTTCCACTTTTTCTCCTGCAGTCACTTGCAATGATGCAGTGAAGAATGGGAGCAAGTGTACTAATCCTAACTCTGCCTCCGAGACAGAACATGATTGGACTGAAGTTAGGCGGAAGAAATCTCTTCCCTCTATCCGGATGACATTAAGATCTGCAAAGAAAAAGATTTAATGATGAGCATGTATGCTTTTGGTTTGGACTGCCCATTTTTGGGTTATTTTGTGTTGCACCCTGTTGTCAGGGCATGCTTTTAATCTCTTTTTTGTATTTTATGGGAGCTGTCCCCTTGACAATACTTACCAAAAAAAAAAATTATTTAAAAATTTTTAAAACTAAAAAATAAAATACAATTTAAATATATAGCTGTTAAAACTTTAAATTTAAATTTTAAAAAATAATAATTATGCCAAGAGGCATTTATAATCACAGCGGGGTGGAGACATGGCTTAAATTTGACAGTCGACTTTGCTTGTCAATCAATTTTTTTATGATAGTTATCTATTGAATAGTACCCTTCAAATACTATGACATGCCTTAGTATAAATAAATCATATATATATATATATATCGTCATAATCCTATATAAATTTTGACAGTTTGTCGAAAATCTCTCCTTTCATATGATACAATCTTTTTAAAATTTGAATTGTATTTTACAACAAAAATACTTAAATATAGCTATACAATTGTCAAATTTATTTAAACCATGGAGATGAGAGCACCCATTTTTTCTGTCTAAATATATAGCAAAAAAATAAAACTAAAAAAAATAAATAAATAAATTTAAAAATAAAACCCAAAAAAGAAATTAGAGAAAATAAAAAATAAAATGGAGACACAAATAAGAAGTACACAACCCAAAAAAAGAAATTGGAAAAAAAAAAACAAAAAAAAATTGGAAACAATTGAAAAAATAGAAAAAATCACAAAAAGTTTGAAAAACACAAATAACAAGTACATAACCTTTAAAAGATAGGTCTCCCATGCTATAGATATATTTTTTAAAATATAAATATACTAATAAATAAAACTTTAACTATCTTACCTAATTTTGGCAACATTTAAAAAAAAAAAAAAATTAACACAAACTTTTCTACAACTATTATTAGAATGAAAGAAAAATCTAAACTTAGCTTTAAATTAAATTTAATCTTATTGTCTTGTAAATGCATGCAGTTTAATTTTGCTTTATCTGTTAACTCTAATTATAATTGTAGGAAATTTCCTAAAAAGCCTCAAATAACTGTTGTATCGGACGGTATATATGCCCTCCAAGATCTATGGAATGAATCTACACCTTACATTGTTTCTTCAGCGGAGGAAGAAGTCGTACCATGACTATAAATAGGTGAAGAGTGACCTAAAGCGCGTGAAATCGCTTTCATACGCGTTTTTGCGTTGAATGTGCAATCCTCACAATAAATAGACCTCCGTTTATTCTTTTGCAGCACATAAAATATAATCTGCACCGTACGTCATTTCTCTCTATTTTCTGTTTTACACAATTCTGTTTTACACAATTCTGTTTTTTCTGTCTGTTGAGGCCAATGAAGAAGAGCCTAGGCAAAACTCTGTTCAACAGATCCTCCCGCAAGAAAACAGGTGTAGCTTCGTCAACAGACGGATCTGGTTCTGGATCTGGATCTGGATCTGAGTTAGCATGCTCGGGCGAAGGGGTTATGGAACAGAGCATCCATGAGCTGGAGGAGGTTTTCAAGAAATTCGATGCCAACGGAGACGGGAAAATCTCGGCGTCCGAGCTGGGAAACATTCTTCGATCCATGGGCAGTCACGTGGGCGAAGCGGAGGTTCAGGCCATGATGAAGGAGGCTGACATGGACGGTGACGGATATGTTAGCTTGCAGGAGTTTTTGGATCTCAATATTAAAGGCGCGTCTGTCAAGGACTTGAAAAATGCGTTCAAGGTGTTCGATCTGGACAGAAATGGCTCCATTTCAGCGGATGAGCTGTACCAGGTTCTCAAGAGTATGGGCGAGCCCTGCACCAGGGAGGAGTCCAGGAACATTATTCAGAGTGTTGACAAGAATGGCGACGGCCTTATCAATTTTGACGAGTTTAAGACAATGATGACCAATAAAATTAATCAGACGACCAAACAATAGTCTCTCTTTTCTTTTCTGTTTTTTTTTTTTCAAGCTGCAAACCCTTACAGTGGAGATAATAGTAAGGATTGTTGGAACGGCTCTAGGGTTTGGCCAGAATTTTGTAAATATGATTTTTAAGATGAAATCTGATGTAACTCTGGAACTTGCTTGACCTTTTGCTGTTCGCTATGGCGAAATGTGGATATACTGTGTCTGTGAATTTGCCCTTTGTTATTATGGATGTCTTGTTTTCTCCTCCCTTGGATGTCTTGTATTTTCTTCCATTGTGTGGTCGAAAATATTGTTTTTTCCTCCCATGGATGTCTTGTACTTTCCTCCCTTGACAATGTGGTCGAAAAAATAGGTAAGACTTACGGTTTGTTAGTTTGGTTTTTAAAATATATTTTATTTTAGAGACTGTGATATCTACCTAACCATGAATGGATGGAGGACGGAGAAATGAAAACTTAATTTTTAAGGGTGCGTGTTGACGTGAGTTATGTTATGTAGGAATATTTTTATTTTAAGTGAGATATGGGACGGATGATGATTCGCTTACGTTTGCTTAAATTAGAATTTCATAGATTTGGGATTAGAATTATTTTTACGCTTGCGTTTGCTTAAATTAGAATTTCATAGATTTGGGATTAGAATTATTTTTACGCTTGCGTTTGCTTAAATTAGAATTTCATAGATTTGGGATTGGAATTATTTTTACGCTTACGTTTGCTTAAATTAGAATTTCATAGATTTGGGATTAGAATTATTTTTAGATTTTGGAAAAGAATGCACTTTGCGTGGATGGATAGTGTTATTTCTGCTTAATTTAGTTTGTTATTAAATTCAGTTGGTTAATTAAGTTGGATATTGATTTAATGGTTAATTAAGTTTGATATTGATTTAAATTATGTATTTTTAAATTTTTTAAATTTAAGTGGCAGTGTTTTTTTCTTTAAAGGTTAAGTAGAAATAAGTTTGAAGTGGAAGTGAGGATTTTTAGATGTGAAATGATCAATATAATTATATAGAAAGAGAAATTAGATTTTTTTTTTTAAAATAGAAATTTTAAATTAAAAAAAATGCAAGTAGTTATATAAATATAAAAGTTTTAAACTAAACCAGTTTCATTTTAATTTTGTAGAGTAGAGAAAAATTTCATTTTAATCTTGTAGAATATAAAATTGAAATTGATACAAATTGACACTTATGTGTTGGGGAGACACATCATTATGATTATAAAGGAAAAAATTGTCTATTTTACTCTCTTCCACCTCTATTTTATATTTTTTTTGGCACACTAATTAATCCCAATTTTGAAGTGTGGAAGTGGAAGTAAAATAAACACCTTTTTCCTTTACAATCATGATGATGCCTTGAAGTGGAAGAGTAAGATAGTTTTTTTCATTTGCAATAACAATGATGTATGGAATATGTTAAGAGTAAGATAGTTTTTTTCATTTGCAATAACAATGATGTATGGAATATGTTAAGAGTAAGATAGTTTTTTTCATTTGCAATAACAATGATGTATGGAATATGTTAAGAGTAAGATAAAACACTTTTTTCCTTTACAATCATTAAAGGGATATGTTTGACCAATACTTTTGAGGGGTTGAATTCAACCCCTCAAACGTATTGGTCAAACATATCCCTTTAATGATTGTAAAGAATAAAGTGTCTATCTTACTCTTTAACATATTCCATACATAAATATAAACTAGTATATTTATATTTTAAAAAATATATCTATAGTAGGCTAGAGATATCTTCAATTTTTTTTTTGGTTTTTGATTTTGATTTTTTATTTCATTTCCCATTAAATATATTTCTTATTTCTTTTTTGGTTTTTGGTTTTTTTTTTTTAACTTCATTTCCCATTAAAAGATATCTTCAATTTCTTTTTTGATTTTTGATTTTTATTTTTTATTTCATTTCCCATTAAATATGTTTCTTATTTTTTTTATTGGTTTTTGGTTTTTATTTTTTTATTTCATTTCCCATTAAAAATATTTCTTATTCTTGGTGCAGCTAGAATATTTGCATTTTGGTTTAAAATAGCAAAAGCATCTTTGAGAGTGGTGTGAGGTTTTATTGTGGCATTTCATTATGATCCTCTATCTTAATAGTCTCATGCATATAATTTTCTTATAAAATTACACTGAATCTTGGAATCTTTCAGCACTTCAACTCCAGTTGGAGGGGAGAAAAGATGTCAGGATGGTCAATATAAATAGGAGAATATAAATAGGAGAATAACAGGGAGTGATAAGTTAGATAATGATAATCCATAAAGCTCTCAATTTGTGCAAAAGATCAAGACTTAAAAGAAGCAACAAAAACAGCTTCCCGGCTAATCCGTGGTATGATGAAGACTACAAAACAACAAAGAGAATGTTGAAAATATGAGGAAATAAAAAGGAATATGTAAAGCTTGTCAAAAAGAAAAAAGAGGCCTATACGCAGATAAGAAGGAAAGAGCTGGTCTCTCTTGGGAAACACAATTCGAGAGGCTTCTGGAAGGAACTGCAATAGAAAAAATCAGTTACAGAGAACAACATTACAGACTCTCAATGGCTAGACTACGCAAAGATATTGTATGAATGTGATCAAAATAAAGATGTCCCCCCAGTTATCAAATCAAGGGCCAAACTCTTTTCTACGAAAGACATTAAGGATGGAATTAAAAAGCTAGCAGCAGGGAAAGCGTGGGATATAGATGGTTTACAGGCGGAGTTCATAAAGTGGGGCATGAAAGCCCTCACACCACACATCAAAAGAATAGTTAATGGGGTCATACAGAATGGTTTCCTAGCGAATTTGACAACTAGTGTTGTCATCCCGTTCCTCAAAAGTGGAGATGTCAATAACCCCTCGAACTACCGCACTATAATGATCAATCCTCTTTTTGGTAAACTCTTCGGGACTATGGTTGAGTGTCGAATCAGTATGTGGGCAAAAAGGGAGGGAAAGAGGGCGAAAGGGCAAGCAGGTTTTAGGCCAAAACATTCTACAATTGATCACTGCATCACCCTCAGGCACTTGATTGAGAAGGTTTGGGATAAACAAGGGGAAGAGGCCTTCTACTGTTTCGTTGACTTCAAGAAGGCGTTTGATACTGTTCCCAGAAGCAAGTTATGGAGTAGAATGGAAGAGCTGGGAATTCCAGAAATGTATAGAGCTGATGTCCATAGGCTGTATGATCAGGTTCGGGCCAAAATTAGAACCAAGCAAGGGCTATCACAATGTTTTGGGAGTGACATTGGGGTTAAACAAGGTTGTCCTCTATCTCCTACCTTGTTTGGTTTGTACATTGACAAATTAGAGGAATGGATAGACAAGTTTGGTGGAGGGGGCATCCACTTGGCCAGTTATGTAATAAAGCTGTTGTTATATGCGGATGATCTTATCCTAATGGCAAAAACGACGCACAATTTGAAGGAACACTTGAAAGCTTTAGAACTGTTTTGTCAAGAGGTTGGGATGCAAGTGAACATCAGCAAAACTAGGATCATGATCTTTACCTTGAAAAGAAAGAAGACGTCGGTGGAATTTGTCTTTGAAGGTAGCCCCCTACAAGTGGTCAATGAATACAAGTATCTTAACCTCGATTTCCATAATAAGCTCAACTGGGAGACATGTAGGGCAAAAAGGATACAAGGGGGTTGGAAAACTTTATACTCATTGCAAAATCGATGTAGAAGTGCTGAATTGTGGGACTGGAAAACAAAGAAGACTCTTTTTGGGTTGTTGGTGGTGCCGGTGGTGCTATATGGGTGCGAAGTTTGGGGTGGCAACACGTTAGAGATGAAGTGGAGATATATAGAGAGGTTACAAAAGCATCTAATCACAAGTAGTCTCAGAACAAAAATGTTGATTCCTTATGAGATTACGTTAGTTGAGGTTGCTACCTTTCCTGTTGAGGCAACGACGTTGACCTGTATGCTAAGTTACTTAAAGAGACTTGAGAACATGGAGATGATCCGATGGCCCAGAATCGCTTTAGAGGAAAAATTGACAAGAAGGAAGAGTACGTGGATGAAACAAAATGACAGGTGGATGAATAAGTGGGACATAAGCATAAAAGAGTGCCCAAATACTAAAGAGGATATTAAAAAGTACGTGCAAGAAAAGGTCAAAGTAAACATGTGGGCAAGGCAATGGGGGAGGAAAAGAGAATACTACATAAAACACTTTAATCCTTCTTATGACCACACGCAAAAGAACTACATAGGAGAAGAAATAAAATGGAAAGTGAAAATGTTAATGGCACAGGTAAGGACTAGTTCGCACCAACTTAGATGCGAAACCGGAAGATGGGAGAGGCCAAAAGAAGAATGGGCAGAGAGAATATTTTGTTTCTGTACTTTAGAGTTAAGTGGAGACGAAATGGCACTACATCATGGAATCCCTGACTTACAAAGGATATAAGGGCCAATTATCATGATACCTTGAATGTGGGCTCTTTGACCAACTTGTTTGAGGAAGAGAGGATAGCTAAACTTGCAGTGTACTTGACCAAGATTCATAGCAGAAGGTCTAGGATCCAAAAGGAAAGGGGATCCAGTTAGGTATTGTGTGGGGTCCTGCCTGTTTTGGTTCTGCATTTCCGGGGTGCTTTTGGTTCTTTTGCTAGGTGTTTGGTATCTGGCGGTCCCATAGGCTGTTTGGCCTCGTAGACATTATTAAAAGCTTTCATTCATTCATTCACCCTTGTTGTGATTGTAGAACGCTTCAACTCCACCCTTGATGTGATTGTAGAATGCCTCTTGGCGTAATTAAAGAATTTTGGTTGAAAATAAAAATTAAAAGATTTTGGTTGAAAATAAAAACTAACAAAATTTGATTGAAAATAGAAATTAAAATTTTTTTATTGAAAATTATGTCTTTTTTTTTAAATTTTAAAATAAAAAATATATTATATATTTTGTGTTTTAAATTATTCACAAAATAAATAATTATGTCGAGAGACATAATTTACAATGACAACAAATGTGACTATCCAAACTAGAAGTTGATGCTGTGACTATCCAAACCATAAACCATAAGGGTAAGAAAATAATCAATTTGATTTAGTGACAATCCAAATTAGAAGGGTAAGAAAAGAGAACCATTTGCAAAACAACATTTGCCATAAGGGTAAGAAAATAATCAATTTGATGTCATGACTATCAAAATTAGAAGGGGAAGAAAAGAGAATCATTTACAAAACAACATTTTCCATAAGGGTAAGAAAATAATCAATTTGATGTCATGACTATCCAAATTAGAAGGGTAAGAAAAGAATCATTTGCAAAACAACATTGCCAAGAGATAGCTAAAGCCTTCTTTAGCAAGCATGTACAATGTAGGAGCCAAAGGGCGACCTTGTAGATGGACCAAAAAAGCCCAAAAGAACTAGATTGATGGCCATTAATAGTAATGCAAGTATAAGCATGTTGACTGAGAGCACAAATTGGGGACAATCCTAAAGCTTGAAGCATAGCTAGGATAAATGGCCACTCAATTCAATCATAAGAATTTGTGAAGTCAATCTTGATGAAAATGACTTGTTGAGAATGTTTGGCCCAATCCATTCTTTCCCAAACAATAATGATATTATAAAAAATATGCCTAGATTTTATGAACCCAGTTTGCTTATGGCAAATAATTTGGGGAAAAAGATTGCACAATTTCATAGCAAGTGCCTTGACAATGATTTTGTAGGAGACATTAAGCAAAGTGATTGGTCTCAAGTTGTAGATTTAGGAAAATAATAAATGGTGACTTTTTAAAAGTAGAATCAAAAGTTATATATAAATATAAAATATATATTATTCTTTTCAAAACAATAGTAAAACAAATGTATTACCAAAAAATAGCTTTAAGTAAAAATAAAGTAAATAATGCAGATAAAATAAAATAATTCTTAAATAAACGTTAAAAATTTGTGTTTAAAGTAAAATAAAATAATGCTTAATTAAATAAAATAAAATAGCTTTGTGTTTTTTAATTGTAGTAATATTCATAGAGAGAGAAATAACTCTTCAAGTAAAAGTTAATGTAATAATTCATTTCATTAAATTATAAATAAAATACTAAGTAAAATTGTTGAAACAAGGGATGCATAGCAACAATATTTCCTACAACTTAGAAGGGTGATTTTAAGGAGGTAGTTAGAAGAAGGGATTGTAGCGGGGTTTGGATGCAAGTTGTTGTCAATATGTTTTTGCAAAGTCCTAGTCTAGGCAAGAGTGGGGAAGATGATAAGCAAGTTGTTGTCTATACTTGTTAAAAAGTCCACGTCTAGGCAAAAGCGAGGAAGATGATAAGAAAGAATAAATTCTCGCATTTACATATGTTTTAATAGGGTATTTGAATGAAATATAATTTGGAGTTAAATTTACCTTTTAATTTGGGGTTAAATGAGTATTTATAGTTATGTTTTAAGAGGGCATTTGAATGAAATATAAATTTGTGTTAAATTTATTTTTTATTCAATTCTTAGGTCTATGAGGTCCTTTCTGGTTAGAGATAGATAAAAGACATTATTAGGTTTGAATGTGCATCCCTTGTTGAGCAATCCATATAGGAACCAAATAAAAGAATGGGATGTCTTGAAAAATAAAATCATATTTTTATTTGAGGGGTAAGTTCAAAACATAATAAGCAAATTGTAATGTTTGTTAGCAATGCAACTAGTGAAGCCCAATGATTAAAATTCAAATCTAGTTTTGAGAGCATGTATCATTACTTGCTCCAACAAGAACAAGGGGCGTTGCATATTAATTGTGTTTGTAATGTTTCATCATGTTTGTAATGCTTGTTGCATGTTGCTATTAAGCTAAGCATGGTAGGCATGTTTGCAAAGATCAATGAAGTGTTGATTTAAAACCAAGTAGATTTTTCTTTAATAAGTGTCTTGGCTTTCCAACAAACAAGAGATGCCTTTAGTGCAATTTGTAGAGTCCTTTTTTCTTGATTCATGTGTTAAAAGTGCCTAGTTGCAATTAACTAAAATACAAATAAGAATGTCCATGGGTTTGATAGTGTTGAGTTTGTTCATTGGATTCAAGCTCAACAATGTGCCCTTTGAAAATAAAAGATGATCATTTGTAGCTTTATAACAAGGTTCAATAACTCTTTATAGAACTTCAACATATATTTTGATATCATTACATTTTTTTAAGACCAACTAGCATCTACTTTAGTTAACATTTCAACTTTGCAACAAATAAAACTAACTTATAAAACTAACATTTATTTATTATATATTAAACTAAACTAATAAATGTAAACCTTACAATTATTCTAACACCCCCCTTAAGGTTTACATGTAATAAAACCAACATTCCCCCCCCCCCCCTTATTACATTAACTCGAACAAAGGACATGACACTGCAAGAGTTGATCATAGCAACCCTTTTAGAAACTTTGATGGATCGAGACTTACTCAACTATCCACCAATTCTCCTTGCTCACTCGGGAAACACCAAACTGAACTCACCAGTGGATCTCCTAACTGTCAAGCCTCCACAATACTTGTGAATCGAGGCACACTCAACTATTCACAAGCAAATCAACAACCTCCACTATGAATCGAGACTCACTAAACTATTCACAGTACAAAATCCAACCAACTGCAAATTGAGACTAACTCCAAAATCCATAGTAACACACCTTCATCTGTGGATTGAGACCAACTCCAAAATCCACAACCAAGTATTGTCATTCACTGTCAAGAACTGCCAAGCTCCATCAAGCACTGCTAAGGTGAGTCTTGATCATGGATTGCAAAATCACATTTTTCTTTCTCAGTTTCAGAAGCAGTCAAAGCATTATCTATTTTTAACTTTCCACCAATAAGATCTCTAGAACATTGTAGGCAATTCAATAGAATGTGTCCTCTTTGATTACAATAGTAGCATTTGAAAGTTTTATTCTTCTCTGTTGAATTTCTATGCTTTTTTTTACAAATAAGGCAGTTTCATCAATAATTGAATGACCTTTACTAACTCTACTTTCTTCATCAATCAAAGAAGAAATCATAGTTCCCAAACTGGGATTAATTTTTTTCAATGTAAAAATAATATGATCAAAACTTGAAGGCATACTATTCAGTAAGATTGCTTTAGCATCATCATTACAACTATAGATTTTACGTCTACAAGTTGATTAAGAAGTGACAGAAATGTACTAATATGTTGTACAACACTTTCACCCTCTTTCATCTTTAGCCCAAAAAGTTTTGGTTTGAGTGTCATCTTGGAGCTTGAAGTTTATGAACAAAATAAAGTATTAAGATCATCCCATATTTCTTTGGAAGTTTTTGAAAGATCAATATGATGCAAATATGTATCAGACAACCCAAGACCAATCAATGTTGTGGCTTTACAGTCTTTTGATATCCATTTCATTGCTTCATCAACATCTTGTGGTTTTCTGATAATTCCACTCACAATATCCCACAAATCATTTTTTGTTAAAACAAGTTGCACCTTGACTTGCCATGTATGAAATTCATGACCCTCAAATTTAGGAAGAGCATATGATTTCTCCATTAAAAAAAAACTTATACCTCCCAACTACATATGCATTTGCAAAAGTATACTTAAATTTTGAATTCACAATTACATAACTTCAAGTGTTTTTGAAATAACCAACTTTCCCATACACCATTAACAATGCATATTGAAACACCATCAAGCCACCACATATGACAAGTGAAATAATTTATGTTCTTCCTCTAAGTTCCAAATAATTCAAACAACTTCCCCTTTCACACCTTATATAACCCCACTTACCAAAAAAATGACTGGATAGTTTTGAACTCACAATAGGAACTAAGATTTGAAGATCATAAATCAACTATGCTAGGCAGATTTACGTGCAAGTTTGTTGAACTCCATGTAGTTAATACCATAAACTTTAATATCATTACTCCTATCAACTATGCATCAATTGATAATGTTTATGCCAAAATAGAATAATACTTTGATCAAAATTTAGGATTTATTTTGCAAACCTCTTCCTTTACACAACCATTTCCTCCATTCTCTAGTTCACCCACGTTGGAATGAAAACTGCACCTTACACGGCTTATCTCCTCGACATTTTGTTTAATCTTCCTCCTATGCTATTCATTAAATCTGCAAAACACCTTTCTGATCTATTGTGGATGCCTTCATTAAATCAAGACTTGCAAAGCACCTTTCTGCTCTTTTACATGTTTGACCTGTTATCACTGGGAATTGACCCGTATGCAAGGTTGGTTAAAGCACTGCAATTTCATGTAACATGGGACTAATTTCAGGTTGTGGGTGCCTTATGATGAAACTAGACCTCCAGATTGTGGGCTGGTTCCCTTCAAAAGTTCTATTGAGATGTATATTTTTACTTTTTGGGAAAAGGGAAGAAAGAAACTAATTGAATATAAAAGATAAAATGGTGATGCACCTGATTCGGATAGAAATAATGCAATCTATCCACAATGTTTTCTTCGAAAACTGACTTTTACACAATCCAGACTTGACATAAATACCACAAAAGTGATTCTAAGGAAGGTTTGAAAATATTTTTTATGAAGGAAATGGTTTTTTCACAACATAAAGAGACTATTTCTGGTTAACACAACCTAAGACCTGTGATGAATATATGCTTTAATGCGGCAAACAAGGAAGTGAGACAATAATTTTAAAGGTTTAATAATAAAACATAGCAAAATTTCATCAAATCATTTCAATAATCAGCACTAAAAGGAAAGGTAATTCAACTGATCTAAAATAAACAAAGGAAAGCTCTGCAAATAAGACAAAAGTATAACCTGTAACCTACCGATCTCTCAATAAAACTGTAAAAAGTGAGCTACAAGAATTCTCCAATCTATCTAAATCAAAATGAGAATCAAGAACTAACTCCATAAGGAATGAAGTTTTACAATATATAGAATAGATAGATCAAAAGATTGACCTAAAGACAACTGGAAAAGAACCTTAGTTATCTCAAAATAGCACATGCAAAAGAAGATAACTGATTCCCGTGTAAGTCCTGAAATCATGCAAAAAATGTCTTCAAACTGATGGAAAAAATAGATACAAGGTGTCAAAACTACCTCTGATCCATGCACAAGTCCAATAAAGTGTTTAACTCAAGGTAAACTGCTCATATAACTCCTCAATCTACTTCTCAAACTGCCTCTAACTAAAAGCTCAAACTGATGACTTAGCTCCCCTTATTGCTCCATGCACAAGTCAAAAAGATAACTTTTAAAATAATTCATTAAAGGTATTATTAGTAACAATTGATGTAATTGTTCTAATAATATCTTTCATAAATTATTTACTATTTTAAAATTTAAGTAAAAAAGAAACCTTATATCTCCCTTTGACTTTATATCTTGACATGCAATAAGTCAAAATTACCCTTATTACTCCATGCACAAAACAGTATGCAAAAAAAACCTTATGACTCTCCTTTGATGCCTTAGTGCACACATGTATATTATTACATTTTTTAAGCCACCTTATATCTCCATATGCAACCTAAAGTCAAGAAAGGAAAAAATCAAATCAACTCCATGACTCCATCACTGCACATCATACTGCCATCATGCATAATTGCTTACCTTTGGATGCTTTGGATAAAGACAAGGAACCTTGGCATGTGTATTTTTGCCCATGCATTATCCGACCACCAAGGAAACTTTTAAAAGTTTATAAGGGATTGAAGCCTTTCCCTTCATCATATCGGCCCTCTTGACTTAATAAAAATCAAGTCTAAAAAAAAAAAGATTGTCGGCCACTCCATGTTATGATGACTAGGGACTTTCAAGACCAAACTCTTGACCACGACATCTCTTGGATGAGGTAATTATTTATTTTTGTAAGTCAAAAAAAACACTTGAGAGAAAAGAAACTTTGAACAAAACAAAGAGTCAACCCTAAAAGTTACTCATTCTGCATTTGGTCTTCTTCATGATGCTCTGTAACTTTGCTCCACTGACCTAGGGTTTGAAATTCATTCATCATGGCTCTGGTTTTTCACTCCTCTCAATGGGATCTTTGGTTGCATCTTGGAACTGCATCATTACTAAAGAAGGTAACACTATTTTCTGCTCTATATGAGGCATTTACTCATCTCTGTGGCTTTATTTTTTCATGGCTGCGGCCTCCTTTCCTCTTTTATGGCTCTCTTTTTGTCATTATGCATTCTTTAACACCTTTTCTCTTCTCTGTATCTTTCTTCTTGCAACCTTCACCTGTTCTTGAAAGCTTTAAGGCCACTGTGAGGCTGTGGGTAGACCCTTCTTCCTGTTGGCAAAATGAGGTAAGCTCTTGTCATTTTTCATCCTCTGTAGCTTCTTTTGTCTCTTTTCACAGTTTAAAAAAAATGGCAAGGGTTGTTTGAGGTTATGGGTATTGCATTTTTTGGCAAAAAATGGCTTATCACTTTCGGACATGACTGTATATATCTCCTTTTGGATTTGACTTGTTTGTAGATGCAGAAAAACCTGAGGGTTTGAGTTCTTGAGCTGAGGGTTTGCTATCTTCTTGCACTTATAAGGCCTCCACCTATCACGGCCATGCTTCATATGTATACAAGCACAACTGTGTAAACTGTTGAGGGTTTAGAAGTTTTGAAACCAGGGTTTCAACTCTCTTGAACAAAAATTCCTTCACACTGTCGTGGCCATCTTCTTTCACTGTTATCTCTTTCTGCTTATGACTGTAAATGAAGAAAAGAAACAAGGTTTTGAACTTCCTGTCAAGGGTTTGCTCTTTCTGTACTTTCAAGGCTTCAAACTGTTATGGCCACTCTCCTGTATTTTTTACTGCTCTTTCTTTTTACTTGTAAGTGTAAAAGAAACCCGAGGGCGTGAGATATTGAAAGACCTTGTTCATTCTGTAGATGGGTATACACTTTATCATGAAAAATGCCACTCTTCTATAATGGATATGACTGTATTTCTCTTTTATTTGAGTCTTCTTAACCGTGGGTGCAAAAATTAGCACTAGGGTTTGATTTTCTGTCAAATGGGTATATATTTTAGCATGAGCAATCTTGATCTTCTGTATAGCACCTCCTTGACTGTACCTTTCCCGTAGACAAAAAGCATTAAGGGTTGAAGTTCTTTGCTTTACACAGTACCTTCTCCTCCTACTCCTTATGACTGTCATGCTGTTAATGATGATACATTTTATCTCTTATGTCCCCCATTGCAAGATGATGGATTGTTGTCATGTGTGATGATCTCCTGAATTGTATAACTGTCTTTGCCTGCATCTAGATTCCTCCATGGCATAGATATCATTTACCTTCTCTTGACTATCATATGTATTTGGATTCTTCTGTGCTCTAGACATCATGTATTTTTCACCTTGCTGTCTGTGGCATTCTTAAGGTATACTTGTAGCATAGATAAACATGTTCATATCTCCTTGGCTGTTATGCATTTCTTAATTACACCTATAGCTGTCCTTGTGCATATTGACCGCCTATCTCATGATTTGGATGTTATGTATCATACATATCAAGTATTTCTCTTCTTGGTTGTCTGTTTACTATGACTGCATCATAATAGAACAAAAGGCATATAAGAGATTGCCTACCTTATGAATTGTTAATGACCTATCACTGTAGCACTTGGCATAAGTCTACCCTTCCTCTGCTATCCTTCCTTCATCATTGATCTACTCCTGTAGATGGATATGGCAACTATGATTTATACTGACTGTATCTGCTTGTATAAGTCACTTCTTTGATCACTATCATGTTTGTCCATAGTGAGGATGACTGCACTTTATCCTTGTTCTTGCAATGTATCTTTCCTTAAGGCATGGCACCTTCTTGACTGTACCATGGCATCGCTGTAGCTCTAATGTGTATGAGATAAGGTTTGTTTGGTCAAACAATGATGACGTGTATGAAAACCACCTTATTATCTTTGGGTTGTGGCATTCTTGATACACCACTATGCTTACTGTATTTGGATCCTTCTTTTCTAGACATGACAGGCTTTTTCTTTTGACTTTGTATCTAACTGTCATGTCAGTGATGATAAATGAATGCTGCTCCATAGCTTATTCTACTTATAAGATCTCTGGTACTGAGTGACAGTCTTTATCTTTTGATGAAATGTGATCATGCTATATATATCTATTATTTGCATCTTTAGCCTTTAGCATGTGGAAGTTACACTTCTCATCTATCTTGTGAAGCTTACTTTATGATAGTCAAGTTGGCATTATGTGAATATGATTGTCTTGCCTTCCACTGTTTCATCTGCTGTTCCATGTGGCATTTACTTGACTGTCTTTATGAGACACTTGCAACTTGAATATGATATGACTGTTAACCTTTGAACATCTCTAACAATATGAGAACAATAAGAGGAATACCTGGGGTAGAATGTTGTCTCATCTTTGAAGTTATACTTGTATTTTTTATTGCATAGAAGGCATTGAATGGTATCTCTGCTTTTGATGTATTTCATATGGACCTAAGCTATTGATAACATAGCATAAGGAAGCAACATATGATGTCATTTGTCCATTACTCTTGATATCTTTCTTGACTAAGTAAGAAAGAAGCACGCTGGGCTCAACCCTTGTGGGAGCCACATTTAATCCACATGCTTATTTTGTCTTCAGATCAGCATCAAAACTTGTCCTATACCTGCACAGTGAACAAACAAGTTATCATAAAAAGTACCTGATAGCATTGATTATTTTCTTCATGATTTCCTCCTGATTTGTGTCATTATCTGATTTGATTTCTCATATGAATGCATGATGTGATAAGTAGATGTCTCTGTTTGATAAAAGCATGTGATAATTGTAAACATCCAGAGCACTAACAGGGTTGTCCCCAAAATTTTGTAGGTTCAAATGATGATGGATTGGAGTGAAGACTGATGACTGAAGACTTGAAGGCTAGCTTCAACAACAATCTCCATCATCAGGCAATGATGGATGTTTATATTTACCAGATGTTCATTTCTTTTTCTTTTATCAAATAGATACATAGATTGCATGTTTGCAATTGCTCAGTCTAGTTATTCCCACGGCTTGTGTGGGACACATTTGAACACTTCTTTTTAAACATGATCAGTTAATTTCTCTTATGCATATGTATTTCCTTTTTCAATCAATGCATGAGAAAAAGTAACAGATACTTGAATGTATTTTCAAAACATGACATGAAATAACAGTGCAATACAAATATCTTTCTCTCTTTCATTCAAAATTGATTAACTGAATAATCAATTTAACTTATAACTCCTGAAAGATCAAACTGTGTAGAACAACTGTATCTCCTTGAATGTTTGATTTCTTGATAATCAATTATTTTGTCATGATAACTTATCAATCCTGATTGGACTGATGGGTTACCCTGACAACTGGATTTTCTTTTCTACTCTGTCAAGGCATTAGTCATTCAATGAATGCATAACTTTGAAGCTTTCTTTTATTCCTTCTGAACAACTACACTTAGGTCCAACTAATTTTTTAAGTGTGAACAAAAAATTAGTAACATGACCATAAAAATAAAACAATACCCATACCTTTTTCAAGCAGATCACTTATATCAATGGCACGTTGGAAAATTAATTAGTATGGTCTTCAGAATGAAATACCAATTTCTTTGTCTCGCATCCACTCATTTCTAATGTCCTTCAACAAGTATCTTATCACTGCGCCTTGCCTTGGAGTCATTGCGCCTTAATGATTCTTCACACGCCTTGTCTATGCTTCCACATTCTACACAGAGTCTAAGACTGCATTGAGAGGCTATACACTGCAATAGATATTGTTTCCAATAGGCATTGTCTCATTCTTTCCTATGGTGAAACACTTAACGGGCTTCCACAATAATAATAGGCTTCCACCAGAATTCACTATTTAATTTGAAATGCCTCCAAAATTTTCAAACACCTTCACCATGCCTACACGCCTGGATTTGTAAACATGACAACTCCTTCTGCATACCAATCATTCTTCAATCTCCAGTTTTTAACACATAGGCACATGAATAAATTGCTCTGATACCATATTGAGAAAGAACATATATAGATTTATATCATTGCACTTGCTTAATAAATAAAACATAAATGATATTGTATTGAATCAGATCAATTTTACATTTGAATACATTGACTTATTAAGCCACAATTATTCCCATACAAGTAACTTCTTAAAAACTCCTACCGAAATAACTAATTCCCTAACTTATAAAACTAAAATTTATTTATTATATATTAAACTAAACTAATAAATGTAAACCTTACAATTATTCTAGTAGTTAGAGGGGGGGAAACCAATCAAGAACACCACTTTGAAGGAAGAGAAGAATTTAGTTTTCATGGTGAACTAAGAGTAAATAATCAAGACTCACTAATTCAAAATGAGGCAAAAACTCATCCTACTAGCAAGCTAGCCCAAGATATGAAGAAAGTTATACCTTATAAGTTTGATGGAACGGTGAGTGGAGATACAATTGAGGCTTGGCTGAGAGAGATGGAAAAATAATTTGAGATAAGAAATTATTTTGAGATCACCAAAGCTGTATGGGGAGCATACCAATTAGCAGGAGAAGCATTCACATGGTGGATGAACAAGAAAATGGAATTAGGATTGAGTTCCTTGAGTGTAAATTTGGATCAATTTGTGTTCATATTCAGGAAAAGGTGGTTGCCCCTTGACTTTACTTTGACCAAAAATTAACATATTTCTAAAATCTGTGTCAAGGAGATATGACTGTCACTGAATACTGGGACAAATTTACCAGATTATTGAAGTATGTGCCACAATATCAGAAGGATGAGATATTTAGAATAAGGAAGTTTATTATGGGCTTGAATGCTCAGATTGGTAGAGAAGTGGATGTTCATGGAACTATGACCATGGATCAAGTCTTTGAGAAAGCCATCAAGCAAGAGCAAAAGCTCAGATCTATATCTGTGTATCGAGAAAGATCTTGAAAGAAATCTAATTGGAGTCATCCTTCGACATCCTTAAAAAAGAGAAGCATGAATCAGGAAAGTAGAGAGAAAAACTATGTTAAAAGCTCTAGATAAAAAAATAATGGATCCAAGGATGAAAATAGGGATTTTAATCCTAAAAATAATGATGATAATTCCAACTGATCTTCAAGAAGGAGAGGTCCTCCTAGAGGGTGTTTTACATGTGGAGGTGATCACTATGCTAACAAGTTCCCCACAAAGAGTCAAGGGAATTATTAATGAGGCAATCATTTACCTTCATAGAAAATAGCTTTTCAGCAAAGGATTCATGCTACTTTAGATTGTCATCAAGTTGAGTATCAGGTTACTCCTTTTAAAACCATAGGTACTCTATTTGGAACCCCGATTTCTATTCTTATAGATACAGGAGCAACTAAAATTTTTGTGAACCCTATAATACTTGATAAGATATCTAGGAAAGCTAGTTTCATGGCTAATTCAAGGACAATAGAGTTTGCAAACTAGTCAAGAGCTCAGGTAGAGCAATGCTTGTTTGAAGCCAAATTAACCATACCTACTTTTTCCATGGAGTTAAATTTATATGTAGCACCTCTAGGGTATTATGATGTCATTTTAGGGATAAAATGGTTATCACAACATAGGGCAAAAGTTGATTGTATTTCCAAAATAGTAGAATGCCTAGATGATGATGGAAATGTTGTTCTTATCCAAGGTTTTCAACGAGAAATCAAAGTCAGGTAAATTTCTACGATGCAATTGAAAAGAGCAAAATGGAAAGGTTGCCAGATGTTTGTAGTTAAGATGGATGCGGTGAAAGATGAATAGGAGAAGGAACTTAAGGATAATTCTTTTGAAGTGTACCCTTATCTCCATGATTTTCAGGATGTGTTTCCTAAAGACCTTCTAGGTCTGTCCCCGAAAAGAGTTTTTGATTTTGCAATAGATATTATTCCTAGTTTTGAACTGGTGTCCAAAGCACCTTATTAGATGACTACTACTGAGTTGATGAAGTTGAAGGCTCAAATCCAGGAACTATTGTCAAAAGGATTGATTAGACCTAGTGTGTCACCTTGGGGAGCGCCAATGATCTTTGTTAAGAAGAAATATGACACTATATGCCTTTGTATAGATTATTGTATGCTTAACAAAGAAACGATTAAGAACAAGTATCCTCTACCGTGCATAGATGGTCTCTTTGACAAAATGCATGACACAACTGTATTTTCAAAGATTGACCTAAGGTCAGGTTATCATCAATTGAGACTGAAAGAAGAAGACATTCACAAGACAACCTTTCGAACACGGTATGGGCATTATGAGTTCATAGTCTTACCTTTTGGTTTGACCAATGCCCTAGCAGTATTCATGAATTTGATGAACAATGTTTTTAGAGACTGTCTAGATAATTTGTTCCAGTATTTTTAGATGATATTTTAATTTACTCTCGCAATGAGGAGGAACACTATCAGCACTTGCAGATAGTTCTGCAACGACTCAGGGAGCACAAACTTTATGGAAAGCTATCCAAATGTACCTTCTTTCAAAAAGAGGTGCAATACTTGGGCCATATCACATCAGCTAAAGGAATTGATGTAGATCCTTCAAAGATAAAGTCCATTTTGGAATGGCCTATACCTTAAAATGTGCATGAAGTGTGTAGTTTTATAGAAAGTTCATTTTGAACTTTTCCAAAATTGCCCATCCCATCACTTCCTTGTAGACGAAAGGAAAAATATTTGAGTGGTATGACAAGTGTGAAGAAGCTTTCAATATTCTTAAAAGGAAATTGTCTTCAACACCAATTCTTAGAGTGCCAGACCCAGAGAGTCATTTTGTTGTTGTGATCGATGCTTCAGGAGAAGGGTTAGGTAGAGTGCTCATGCAAGAAGACCAAGTCATGACCTATGAGTCTAGGAATTTGTGACCTTATGTATATAATTATGCCCCTCATGATTTGGAACTAGCAGCAATTCTGCATGCTCTTCAAGTATGGAGGCATTATTTGTTGGGAAAACAATTTGAACTAAAATCTAACAATCAAAGTTTGAAGTATATCTTCACACAACCTAACCTTAATGCTCGACAAAGAAGATGGTTAGAGCTCATCTTTGATTATGATTTTGAGATTAAGTACATTAAGGGTAAAGAAAATCGAGTGGTTGATGCCTTGAGTCAAAGAAGGCACATAATGACACTAGTATCAGTGCACTCTAATTTCAGAGCTCAAGTATTGAAGAATTTGATCAGAGATGAATATTATGAGCAGATTCTGAAAGCTCTAATAGAAAATCCTTAGGATATGAGGTATGATGGATTTTATTTTGAACCCGATGGGTTATTGAATTTAATAACCAAATTTATGTACCAAATTGGGGAGATTTAAGAAGAATTGTGTGCAAAGAAGCGCATTCTGTGCCATATTCAGGTCATCCTGGAGTGACAAAGTTGTTACCTGATGTGAAACCATTATATTTTTGGAAGGGAATGAAGAATGATGTCACGATATTTATGGTCGGATGTCGAGAGTGTCAATGAGTTAAGGCTAAACACCAGCACCTGGCAAGACTTTTGTAGCTTCATGATATTCCTAAATGGAAATGGTAGGTGAGCAGTATGGATTGTATCTAGGGATTGCCTATGTCACACTATAAGCATGATGCTATTATTGTAGTGGTGGATAAACTTTTTAAGGTAGCTCATTTTATACCCGGTAATCCTACAGATGGAGTACCTATTTTAGCCATGAAATTCATGCAAGAAGTTTTCAAATTGCATGGAATTCTAGAAAAGATAATTTCGAAAAGAGATGCTCGGATAACTTCAAGGTTTTGGAAAACCTTGTTCTCGGCTTTGGGAACACAATTGAATATAAGATTAGCCTATCATCCAGAAACAGATGGTCAAAGTGAGAGATTTAATCAAATACTAGAGGATTTATTGAGGATGTATTGCATGGATTGTTACAAGTATGTGCTAACTGGTGTTGTCATTGATGAAAATTGTGTCTTATGATGTTGCTAATTGTTGCTTGATTGAGTTGTCCTGTTAAATTGGTTTGAATGCCTTATAGAGATGTTGATGATGTTAGCATATTGTTCCTATTGCTGGGTTTCCAAGTGCTTTTGAGAAAATTTTCCCTCCAGAGGAAACAATGTGTTGCAAAGTATTCTAGCTTGTAGGATACCGTTTGAAATTTTGCTCCACATTACTTCTGTGTTGAAGACCAGAGTGTGAGATTTAGATATGTTTTAGAGAAGTGTTTGAAGATGCTAAATATAGAATTTGATGGTCTAGATCACTGTGCATTGGAAGTTATGTTCACTAGTTTGAAGACTGTAATTAACAGAGTTTTTAGGTTGTGTAGAGGTGTCTAGGAGAAAGTATTTTGCTCCACATTTCTCCATAGAGTGGTTTCAGGTGTTGCAGTTCTAGACATATGTTTATAAGTGTTGGCAAGAGACACTACTCCGGTATGGATCTATATGTTGTCATTGATGGCAATAAGGCTTAGAGATTCTATCACCACGACAGGAAGAGATATCTACGGAAGAACATGTTAGATTCCAGGTTCGGTTGATAGAAAATGGCTAAGTATGGAAAGTATGCAGAGTAGAGGATAGTAAGCTAGACAGTATGCATCCGCAGATGATGATCCAGTAATGTGCTTCAGGTATGATGTTCTCAATTGTTTAATAGTGTTATGCCTCAGAGATTATGTCTTGACTTCCTCCAGAAGTCATCTTGGAGAAATGTCTAAGTCTGGGTAAGCAAAGGTATAGCAGGAACAGTGAACAGGGCATAGTACAGTGGTCCACATTCCTCCACAGATAAGTATTTTGTGATGTGGTGTTGAGGTGTTGTAAACACTTATATGGAGTATCTTATTCCAGAGTTAGGAGATCCAAAGTTCACCGGAAGGTTAGCTACAAGCTGCTATGTATTGGCATAGTGTTTGACAAAGTTTGACAGAGACAGAGTCTGAGTTCTGATGGTTCGCATTTCTCTGCAAGATGATATAATGCCTTGCAGTTCTAAGGATAAGATTGGGAATGTGTAAAGAGTCCTTGATATGATTTGGAAGGTGTTTCGAGATCTTCAGTAAAAGTTGTAAGTTAGCAGATGACGTTGTTAAGCATGCTCTTGAGGAATAGGCCAATTGGTGAGATAAATCATGATGCGGAGAAAGGATAGTGTGTGAAAGATCTATTGAATGATTAAAGTAGACCTCTATGAACATGTTTGGAAGAAGATTTAGATCTGTGTGACACATAGTTCATTGGACTGAGCGACAAGGTACATCTTTCTATGTACACGTTTCTCTTCTTGGATGCCGACTTGATTATGGATTAAATCATGATGTGGATATATATAAGAGTGATGATCTTCAGTTGAGTGCGTGGTGGAAGCAAGTGTGTAATGCGAGGATGCGAATAGTGGAGTAGATCTAGAGGATCAACAGCAATGAAGACTTGGGATTCATAATACAGTTGTTAAATGACTGCACCCTGGCATAGTGGTAGATGCTTGAGTAGTATTCAGTTGTCATGTGCAATATGATTGGAAGCATGTTTTCATCTTCAAGGAAGTGAGCTGGCAATGAGCCTTCAATAGGGTTTAACATCCCTTATTGTAATCTTGCTAGGTTTAGGGTTGAGACAGTGAGCCTACTAAACTTAGTTGTACTTCATGGCAGTGAGCCAGTTGGTTAGGCTCGTGGAGTGACCAAGACTAAACATCATTTTGTAAAGATTGTAATATATTTATGAGAGCTAATCCTCTCCGTGGTTTTTCCTGTTTTGGGTTTTCCACATAAAATCTTGGTGTTATGTTTCATGCTTTTGTGGATGCTATTCATTTGTATATTATGCTTCTATTTGATTAATCCTTTGAAATGGTTAAAAGTAAAAGTGTAATAAAAAGTTTATAGAACACTAATTCACCCCCCCTCTCAATGTTCTTGACAATCAACAATTGGTATCAGAGCAACGTTCCTTGGAAGAAGTTTAACAACTTGAGGAAGATCTGGGATAATATGATCATGGCAGCAAGGAGGTATGGAAATTATGAGAGATACAACCAACTAGAAGTAACTCTTATGGATCTTGAAAATTTTGAAGCAGAGGTTAGAGATCTGAAGGAGAATCTGAAGCAAGTTGATGAATGCATCTTAAAGCTGAAGGAGCAAGTCAAGAAATTCAAAGACAGATATAAAGAAGTCAATGACCAATTGCCATCAACAAATGAAGCCCTAAATGATATGGAAGAAGTTATAGAAAGAACAAAAGCAGAAGATGATCTAAACTTGATTGTGAAAAACAGATCAGAAGATTGTGCAAAACTTGAAAAAGAAATTATAAGTTTGAAAATAAATCTAGAAAAGGCCAGAAGTTTTGAAGAAAAATTTAGGATAAGTACTACAAAGCTTGATGAAATGATTGCTAACCAGAGGAATGCTAGTGACAAACATGGTTTAGGATTTTAGAAAAGAGAAAGTTCAAACTCTAGACAAATGAGCATGGAGTCAAGGGAAAACAAAGGATATCAGCTTAGAAATCAAAGAAGAAGACCTAGAAGACCTCCGGTCAAACAACCAAATGCTCAAAGGTACCCATCTTTCAATGGTTATTGTAATTCATGCAATATGTTTGGTCATAGAGCAAATGAATGTAGAAATCAGATTAGGAAAAGTTTCAACAACTGAAGAAATAAACAATCCTTCAAAGGTAAATGTTTCACTTGCAATAAAATTGGTCATAAAGTTATTGTATGGAGAAGTAAAGTAAGTCAGAATTCTATTAGGTGCAATGCATGCTATAAAATGGGACATAGATCAAACAAATGCAGAAGTTCAGGAAGAACTAATTTTCAAAATACAAGGAACAGTCAGTCATTCAATAAAAGGTGTTTTGCATGGAATAGATTTGGACATATGGCTAATCAATGTAGATCAAATTCAATCAATGGAAGGAATCAAGGTCAAAAGAAAGTGGTATGTTTCAACTGCAACAAATCTGGACACATTGCAAGGTTTTGCAGAAGCAAGAATGTGAAGAGAAATCACTAGTATGAAGAAAGGAAAACAGAGCAGAGGAATGATAAAGGAAAAGAAAGAGCTGATCCGATTGAAACCAAGAAAGAAATGAACAAGGTATGGATCAAGAAAGAAGTAATAGAAGTCAGGGATCAATCCGCACCACTATCCAGTGCAGATATTTCCTCCGGGAAGTGAATCGAGAGATCTGGCTCAGGGGGAGCAGTGTTGAAAATTTAATCCCCTAGCCAAAATGTGGGTACCAAAATCAGACACAAAGATGTATAATGGAATCTGATGTGACACACCTTTTAGAAGAAAAATCGGAAGAAAAAAGGGTCAGTGTGGCATATTGCAGAGCAATCCTAATCGACTGTGTTCTATAATGAAAGGTTTTGGCAGTATTTTGGAAATGAACATTTATGACGACTAGGTCAAGCCGTGCGGAGGATAAAAGGAGACTTGTTTGATTTCAAAATCACTTTGCATACAAGTGACCAAGGCAAATCAAAGAAAATCAAAACAACTACAATACTCTCCAAAGAATTTCAAATCGAGATCAAGGAAACCCTATTCTGACAAAAGTGGTATTTGCAACTTGAAACCCTACTGTAAAAATTAAAATTGCTCAGGGAAAATGTTGACTCCTCATATAATCAAGATAGGAAAAATGTCTAGCCCTAAGTTTAAGAAACAATTCTTCAAATTGCTGAAAAATGATCTGTTAGGGGCATTCTCAATTAGTCCACATGGGTTCATCATATGGAAGATATCAGGGCATACATTCATACCAATTTAGAAGAATATGATCATATGAAGTCAGGCAAACTGTATTTGGACAAATTGACTACTGCGGACATTGTGCTGAAAGATGATTACAAAGTTCTAGGATAAAAGAAATTTGACACCTGGTTAGACTTTCTCGCAATTCCAATCGATGCATGGGTCAAGCTTATTCTAAGCAGAATTCATGATGAATCTTTATGGCTTGATGAACCCTATTTGATAACTAAAGAAGCCATTAAAGTAGTAATTGGTATGAGCTCCTCCGGAAGTGTTCTAGGCATAAAGAAAATGAAGAACAATGTGGTAATACAGCTAACAGGAGCCAAATTTGAGAAGAATGGTCTTACAGTGAATGATATCAGGGATCCGGTTGTCAGATTTGCATCAGTGATTATCGGATACAAAATATACTTCTCCAATAAGGAAATTTTTGTGTTTGCATCAACTATATACATAGCATATGACATGATAAAAAACAATACGGATTATGATCTTTGTGAATTGCTTCAAAATGAACTTATGGAGAACTTGAAAAAGGAAAAAGAAACTAATCATCCTTTCAAATATGGAACATTGATTACATGTTTACTCTTTTACTTCCTAAAAGAGCTACCTGGTCTAGGAAATGTTATTTGGCTCGATCACATTCCTGTAGTTGCTCAAATAAGAAATCATTTACAGAGTTTGGGTAATACAGATATGCAAAATGAAATCATGTGGAAATATTTCAAAGATTTTCAACAAAAAATGGTAAGAAGGTTCTGGATACCTGCGAAAGTAGTGACAAATTATGAAAAGGACATTGTATTCATGGTGGATAAAGATAAATGCTTTATGGAAGCTGTGGAACCAAGAACTGTATGGGTCCCTGCACTAGGTTATGAAGTTACAGAAGATGTCTTGACTGAATTAACTGATACACTACTAAGTAAACCTACTGATCCCAAAGAGGACAGATTCAGGACTTTCTCAGAATTATCTTTCAGAATGTTGATAGAACCCGAGCAGTTAGAAAGAACATCAGATGAACAATTAAGTAAGGTAGAAACCAAATCAGGAGGATCCAAGTTCACAAGTACTCCAGTAGAATGGGCATCAAATACTCCAGAAAGGAAAGACAAGAGATCTGAAGAGGAGAGACCAACATTTAGACCCAGAAAAAGAATAAGGATCTCATCCATTACAGAAGCCACAATTGAAGGAGAAAAGAAAAAGAAAGTCTCACTTTATGAAGAAAATGTGACAAGAGACACTGCTTCTTCAGTAAAAGAAGTGCTAGAAAAAGAGAAACAAGATTGGGATAAACCAAAATTACTACATGGCCAAATCAATCTAGACACAATGTCTCCAGCACAGAAATTTAAGTGGGATTCAATTGTTCAAGCAAAGGCTCAAAAAGAGTTGTTGAAATCACTTACTAAGGATGGTAAACTAATTTGATGAGGCATCTGGGATTTTGGAAAAGCTGCTGCCTACCCACAAGAGGGATTCATCCATGCCCCCAGCAAGTCATTTGAAGGGATTAATAAATTCAGTAAGTAATTAGTTTGAATCTTTTGAGAAATCTACAGAAATAAAAGTAAGGTAGGAATTCGAAGGAAAAAGACTGGAAGAATTAAAGACAATGATAGCCAAGGATAAGATTTCGTTAGATAATTCAATATCCAATATTCAAAGAGCTGTGAAAGAAGCTGGAGATGTGTACAAATTTTGCCTATCCTGGCCAAAAGCTACTCAGGAGATTGAATAAAAGATCAAAGAGCTAGAACAGAGAATGATGGACATATCTAACAAATTTGATCCGGCAACAGAATCAGTTAGAAATAAGGAAGCGGAAGTCATCCGCATCCACAATGATCTGACTAAGTTATTAAATAGAAAATATCAAATAAAAACAGAATGGGACAACTAAGGAGACTAGTATGCCCTAAACTGGACTCAATGACAAATCTTACTGCAGAGGTTAAGGTAGCTGTACAAACAGGCATACCTTATGATCTCAATAAGGCAAAAGCTTTAGCCTTTCTCTACAGTGGACACATTCAAATTTTGGATAATGCTCAGAAAGGTTGGGATAATGAGTGGGCACAAATCAAGAACTTATTCAATGACATTCTCAAATACATGTAATACAAAGAGGTAGATTGCACTTGTAAATATGCGTCTGAGTACATCAATTTTTGGGATTTTGACAAATTTTTGGTTCCAGATGAACACCCTTTGCCATTGATGTCAAAGGGGGAGAAGTAGATCAGTGAAAATGGATAATCATCTCAAGGAGAGCAAGAAAGTACGGGGGAGTAGTCAAGCATTTTTCACTAAGTGTTGCCATCAATGCCAAAGGGGGAGATTGTTGGCAAGAGACACTGCTCCAGTATGGATCTGTATGTTGTCATTGATGGAAACAAGGCTTAGAGATCCTATCACCATGACATGAAGAGATATCTACGAAAGAACATACTAGATTCCAGGTCTGGTTGATAGAAAATGGCTAAGTATGGAAAGTATGCAGAGTAGAGGACATTAAGCTAGACAATAGGCCTCCGTAGATGATGGTCTAGTAATGCGGTTCAGGTATGATGTTCTCAATTGTTTGACAGTGTTATGCGTCAGATATTATCTCCTGACTTCCTCCGGAAGTCATCTTGGAGAAATGTCTAAGTCTGGGTAAGCAAAGATATAGCAGGAACATTGAACAGGGCATACTGCAGTGGTCCACATTCCTCCACAGATAAGTATTTTGTGATGTAGTGTTGAGGTGTTGTAAACACTTATATGGAGTATCTTATTCTAGAGTTAGGAGATCTGAAGTTCACTGAAAGGTTAGCTACAAGCTGCTATGTATCGACATAGTGTTTGACAGAGTTTGACAGAGACAGAGTCTGAGTTCTGATGGTCCGCATTTCTCTGCAAGATGATATAATGCTTTGTGGTTCTAAGGATAAGATTGGGAATGTGTAAAGAGTCCTTGATATGATTTTGAAGGTGTTTTGAGATCCTCAGTAAAAGTTGTAAGTCAGCATATGAAGTTGTTAAGCATGCTCTTGAGGAACAGGCTGATTGGTGAGATAAATCATGATGCGGAGAAAGGATAGTGTGTGAAAGATCTATTGAATGATTAAAGCTAACCTATATGAACATGTTTGGGAGAAGATTTGGGTCCGTGTGACACATAGTGCATTGGACTGAGCGACAAGGTACATCTTTCTATGTACATGTTTCACTTCTTGGATGCAGACCTGATTATGGATTAAATCATGATGCGGATATATATAAGAGAGATGATCTTTAGTTGAGTGCATGGTGAAAGTTGTGTAATGCGAGGATGTGAATATTGGAGTAGAGTTAGAGGATCAGCAACGATGAAGACTTGGGATTTAGAATACAGTTGTTAAATGACTGCACCCTGGCATAGTGGCAGATGCTTGAGTAGTATTCAGTTTTCATGTGTAATATGATTGGAAGCATGTTTTCATCTTCAAAGTAGTGAGCTGGCAATGAGCCTTCAATAGGGTTTAGTAGCCCTTATTGTAATCTTTCTAGGTTTAGGGTTGAGGTAGTGAGCCTGCTAAACTTAGTTGTACTTCATGGCAGTGAGCCAGTTTGTTAGGCTCGTGGAGTGACCAAGCCTAAACATTATTTTGTAAAGATTGCAATATATTTATGAGATCTAATCCTCTCTGTGGTTTTTCCCATTTTGGGTTTTCCACACAAAATCTTGGTGTTATGTGTCATGCTTTTGTGGATGTTGTTCATTTGTATATTATGCTTCTATTTGATTAATCCTTTGAAATGGTTAAAAGTAAAAGTGCAATAAAAAGTTTATAGAACACTGATTTACCCCCCCTCTCAGTGTTCTTGACAATCAACAATAAGGTCCTTATCTATCTTCATTCCAAAGGATTTGTGATTTGATGCTCTGGAAAGCAAGTTCTTGTGTAGCAGAGTTTGACAGTATTTGTGAGCAGATAGTGAACCTTCTTCAAGTGAAAGGTGTTGCGGATGATTTTGTTGGTTCTCAGGTGACTTAAGGTTGTTCATGGATATCTCCAGATCATGTTAAAGGCTTGTGCCGAATCCACAAGCTATGATTGTGTTATTGGAAGCCTGTGCCTATGTGTTCTTGGTGTTTGCACAAGTTTAGGCAACTTAGGTGCTAACACTAATTACAGACGTGCTTCGTGGATTGAGGAAACATGTTGAAGTGTGTGAAGATGTATTTAGGTCCAAGCTAAGCTGTGAAACATTTCACCTTCACTCCTTTCCACTGTGGGAATGTTTAGGTCCATACCTAATTTGAATTATGTATGTTTGCTGACCTTGGAGATTGCTTCAAAGGTTGTAGATTGTGTTGCTGACCTTGGTGAATGTTTCAAGGTTGATGATTGATATAAATAAGTGGAAATGATTAATGTGTATATAGTGTGTGTGAACATGAGGATGTTTATGCTTCAAGGCTGTGAAGGTGATATGAATTATGCTTCATTGGAACTGAACTCAGGCATGTGGTAGATGCTATCATATCAATTCATGGCAATGAGCCACCTATTTTGACAATGAGCCCTTTTGGCAGTGAACCTATTGCAGTGAGCATTCTTTTGGGCAGTGATCCTCTTTGTAATTCAGTATTGATATTACTTTATATTGTGAGCTAATCTTCACCGTGGTTTTTCCCTTTTAGGGTTTTCCACGTAAATATCTTGTTTTCTCTTGTGCATGGTAGTGATGTGATTAAGCATATGTTATCTATTTTTCATGTTTAATATTCATAACAGAAAAGGGGTTTAAGTGAACTAATGTGGATGTGTTTATGTTTGTGAGGGTTTAAAGTTTTTGATACAACTAATTCACCCCCTCTCAGTTGTCTTGTGCATTCCAACATGGATCAACAATATAAGTGAGAAGAGTATCTTCCACTAGTTGAATTTACATATAATAATTCTTATCATTCTGCAACTAGGATGGCTCCCTTCAAAGCATTATACGACAAGAAGTTTCAAACTCCTATGAGTTGGGATAAGAAAGAAGATAGGATTTGCCTTAGGCCAGAAATTCTTTCGAAGATGGAAGAGCAAGTAAATATGATCAAGAAAAGATTGGTAGAAGCAAATGATAGACAAAAAAGCTATGTTGATTTGATGCCAACCAAACACCCCGACAATTTTTAGTATGAGATAAAGTTCTCTTAAGAGTCAAACCAAATAAGAGCCCAATTAAGTTTGGAAAGTCTTCCAAGCTAGCAGCTTGATATGTTGGACCTTTTGAAGTCCTAGAAGTGGTTAATCTAGTTGCTTACAGGATAGCTCTACCACCAGCGCTTGCAAGAATGCATGATGTTTTCTTTGTGTCATATTTGAAGAAATATATAATAGGATCTAATCATATACTTGATTAGAATGCTCTTCAAGTATAGGACCCAAGGGCGGTCATGATTGAGCCTCTCAAAGTGCTCGAGGTATGCAAGCTGCCCTACGTAACAGAGAGGTTACTTAGTGCAAGGTCCAGTGGGACCAATATTCGGAGGAAAATGCTACTTGGGAAGATTACAATGATATTTATCAAAATTTTCCACATCTTTTTATATAAACATGATGTAAAAGAACATGTTTGTTATATTTATTTTGTTATGGACATAATCATCAAGGATGCTGATCTCTAAGGGGGAAGATATGTCACACCCTGTTTTTAAACTAACATACTTATCATTTTATTTCAAGAACACAGATGGATAGTTAGTGAAATTAATATGAGGAAAGTACTGTTATGTTAGAATACAAAATGCATTTGAATTATGTTATTTTTATAAGAATAATTATTTATGATGTCATTAATGTCCACGTGATTAAATAATGTGATGGGCTAACTACCACTGTGTGACTGAGGTGAATGCGGGAACAATGTTTTCCCCTCCAAGAAGAGGAGAGAGAGTATTACCATGGAGAGGGTGTTAGATCATGTGAATACAATGATCCTTGTGCTATTTGGGATGCCTACACACACACCCACTATAGGGGTTAAGTAAATATTGAGTTAAGTCTCATTATATGTCATTGATTGCCTCAGAAATAATTTTGACATGATGATCATTTTATATGCTTGATATTGTTGTCATTCAACCAATGGTTCAGACTTTTGCGTCGACAATCAAAAAAGATTGTGTTCGACTATGAATGAAAAGTTGACATAATTAATCGATGAAATAAGTCTAACTTTGTCATAGAAAATCTATGTCGACTTTGCTAAGACTTCATCTTTGAAATTTGAGTTTGTATATAGTATAAATAAATAATTCTTAAGAATGCATTAATATGTCTACTATGGCAAATATTATTTGTTTATTATAGCCTAGCTAAGATAGATATTTGGCATGAGAAAGAGAGAAGGAAATCTTTCTTGGATTCTCTTTGTTTACCTTCCTAGATACTTGGGAGAGTGGAGGAGCATAAGCTCCACATTATCCACTTTCCTAGCTCCTCAACCATGAATGGTTGAAGGGAGTGGGAGATATTTACTTTCTCTAACCGTCAATAACCGACAGAGAGAGTACAAGATAAGTCATTTAATAGACTTAGTCAAGGAGTTTTAGGGGGTTTCGTTGTTTTTGGTTTGGGGAAGAAGACAAACAACAGAGAGAGGAAGGTGAAGAAGAGGAGAGAGCCAACTGCACTCTCAGGTAAAATCATAACTTGAAAGTGATCTTGTATCGAGGTTTTTAATGAGAATGATTGAATTCAAGTTATATACTGAAGTTTCATTCTTAGTATGTGGAATATAGGAAGAAGAAACAACATTCTTACTGTCTTAAAACTCTACAGTTACTATGGTATAATCTTATCGTGCTAACCACAGTGAATGGTGATATTAATCTTATTATCATTAGCTATTGATACAGCAATGTATCATTCATTTTATGATCAATATAATGATGTATATCACATAAAACCTTTGTATATCTACATCATAGAACAGTGAATTTTGTGTAATACTTGTATATTACAGAGATATAGAATTATGATAACATATATAAATCTCAGAAGTAGAGAAACATGATATCATATGTATACCACAGAGATAGTGAAACATGTTATCATATTTATCACAACACAGTGAACCACAATACTATATATATCTCAGAGATAGTGAAACAGAATGACAAATGTATCATAGAGGTAGTGAATTATGATATGCATGTGCATATAACACAGTGATAGTAAAGCACTTAATACATATTTTTCACAGTGATAGTACATATCACTCATAACATATTGATTATGGTGATATTTTATCACATATATCGAATATATTATGGTGATAGACTATCACAAAAACATATATAGAAAATGGTGATAGAAAATCACTTGAATCACTTAGAAAATAGTGATATAATATCACTTGAATCACTTAGAAATCAATGATAAAGACCGAAAGGGTGCTTAAATATTCTTCTAAACTTTTGAGATTTGGACCTATGTAAAGGTTGAATGGAAAACCATGACCGATTAGTAGAACTGAGAAATAATAGTAATCATTGAGATTAAATCTTGAATGAGGATTTATCTCAAGTATTTTTAAAAGAGTATATATTTCAAACTAAGAATCCAAGAATGGTAGAATGTTCAATAAAGAATTTAATATAATAGTGTTAATAAAGCTATCTAAGGTAAAAACATACCTTGAGTTGTCAAACGAAATGAGTATGCACTCAATGCTTTAAGTCTAGTAAAGACTAGAGTATAAATGAACTCTTATTATTATAATATTATCATAAGTTTGTTTTGTGAAATCGAGAGTTTTCAAATACCACTCTTATTGTGGATAAAGAGGAGTCTAATCTCAAGATTTGGCTAAGATGGGTCAATAGTTTTCATAATTTGTTTTATTTTGCAATGACAATAAATGGTCACATGTTTGTTATTATCGACAAGAAATAGTCGAATGTAACCATAGACTAAGGCAGATATATCTTAGAGAAAAGATTCTTAGAAGTTTATAAATGTCAAGAACAATGTCTTGATGATGGAGTCAAGAAAATCTTGAGAATATATAATATGTATATTAAAGAGCATAAAAATGGGTCGACAAGTCTTTGAGTAGAATGATAGGTTGTCATATACCCAAGATTGCAAGGATGCAAAGAGGGGCTCATTGTACATTTATAAGTCACCTAAGCTCTCATCTTATACGTGTACTAGAATAAGGGATTATTCTAAGTTAGATAGACTAGTATTGAGTTAGCAAGTTGCAATATGTGGATATATATTATTTACTAAATTATAAGAATGTAGTCTCCAAGTTGAGAAAAGAGTGTGTGAACATACTACTCATTATATGAAACTTTGGCCAAAGTAATGCAAAAGTCACTATTTGCATTGTCAGTTCACTGTGTACCAGATAACTGAACAATCAAAGTGGTTGTACATAACTAGAGCTAGACTAGAGTTGTAAACTCGATTGTTAATAGCTAGGACACTGCACTAGTTCTCAGATGGCACACAGAATCAGTTGATTCACATTATCTATACCCTCACGAAGGGAAGGGCCACTTCTAGATGGAAGGTGTGTGGGGGACTGCTGGTCTGTGGTTGAAGGAAAAGCACCAAGGTGATGCTCTCTCTCTCCTAAAGTTGACTGCCGAAGACTTGTGAACAAAAAACATTACTTATTATGTAAATAGAAATTGAAACATGTTGTACTCACAAGGAAAGCGACCATTTATATTTATACTTAACAAATATGTAAAATTTGTAAGTCGCATGTGAAGCAACCATATATTGAAATTATCTATTGAACTTTGGATTAGCAAGTTTATTAATGATGGAATCAAGTTCATTATATATTAAAAAAAAATGGAATTTATTTGTGCAATATTTGTATTTGTTTATTTAATATTCTAGATGGTATGTTACACTAACCATCATATTTCATTTGTTGTACCTACTATTTTTCCATCTTGTGTATGTCTAGGCTATCACATAGGTATAGGGGCTACAAGGGTTTACAGACCCTATACCCGCCCCCATAATTTTTTTAGTTCTTCTCTATAGTTTTAAACTAAATTTTTAATAAAAAATTCAAAATAATTTTCTTCAAACTATAGAGCTATGTAGGAATATTTTTAAAAAATTAATAAGAGAGCATACTAGTCTGTATGACCGTATGACCACATACTAGGGGGAGGGGATTTTTTCTATGTCAAGCCTTGGTGGCCAAACCTTAAAAAATTTTGTCATTTTTCATGTCTTGGGCCTCCTAGAACCAATGGTGAGGTCTGTTTTGTTCCAAGAGGTTTCTTTTGTAACTTCCTCCACAAAACCCTCATGGTGAACATCCATAAAAAATATTTGTTATCAAATCTTTTTCAAACCCTAGATCTACAATAATAACCACAAATCTACAATTTTCACAACTTGCACAACACACCTTATACCTTGAAATGTATGAAATATCTCAAGCATCATTATGGCTTCAAATTTGCACTAGATTTTCTCAAAAAAGAGTTAAGCAAAACCAAGGAGCTCTCACCTTAGCCACAAACATGGCTCTGATGCCACTTCTTAGTAAATTATCAGATTGATCAAACCATTTCCTACATAACCCTATGAGATAAAATGATGCATTCAAGATTAAAGAATAACCATAGTGCAAAGATCAAAGACATACCACATGATAACAGAAGATATACCCTAAGAAATTTCTTATGAGGGAAAAACTCAACCTCCAAAAGTACCCACACTCAATGTATTATTAAATAATGAAAACATTACAATACATTTACAAATCTTCTATGAGCACCTCTAAAACATCAAGCTCCTCCAATGCATTCTCCATGTGTCCAAGCATAATGGGTAACCATGCAACCACACATCCCATGTTATGCTTCACATATGCACTTACAAGAGAGCTCAATACAACTGACAACCAACCTCAACCATTAAACATGTGCTTGCTTTTATAGAATCAAGCTCACATAAAACCACTAAGTGGTATTAACTAAACCATCTATAGAGCACAAAACCATTGACCCCAAAATTAAATATTTACTACAAATATTAAATATTTATGGATTATGTCTCCTACACATAAAATATCTAACCAATGTCCAATACAACTTTACAAGTGGTCCCAAATAAATATTTAATGTGGCTAAACACATCACTAAAGATGCACCACAAATAAATATTTATTTTACATAATTAAAATATTTCTTTCTTGTGTAAGGTGTACAACACCATTTTTCCTAACAAAAATGTGGGTAAGAAAGGAGATATGTTTTTTATGGGAGCCTTTTCTTCAAGGTTTAAGTTTATAGGATAGGTAAACATCCTCTCTACCATTCTTTCTTCGTGTCCATTATGGTTGTCCATTATTTCCTCTAGAATGTACTCCTTTGGTTGGTCAATTTCTAGGGTTGCTTAGCTAACCAATGTCCAATACAACTTTACAAGTGGTCCCAAATAAATATTTAATGTGGCTAAACACATCACTAAAGATGCACCACAAATAAATATTTATTTTACATAATTAAAATATTTCTTTCTTGTGTAAGGTGTACAACACCATTTTTCCTAACAAAAATGTGGGTAAGAAAGGAGATATGTTTTTTATGGGAGCCTTTTCTTCAAGGTTTAAGTTTATAGGATAGGTAAACATCCTCTCTACCATTCTTTCTCCATGTCCATTATGGTTGTCCATTATTTCCTCTAGAATGTACTCCTTTGGTTGGTCAGTTTCTAAGGTTGCTTAGGAAGTTTTAGGTTAATCAACAAACTACTGCTTATGATTCCCGAGATTGTTTCGCCCTAGTTTCTATTGTTTGGTTTTGGGGGTTTCTTGTGGTAAATATTCTATGCAAATCTCTTTTCTTGACCATGCAGGTGAGAGGACTCTTTCTTCTAAAGGCTACTAGGTTTAGACTATTGACTATGACCCTAATAACACCTATGTACCTTCCCCAACAACAATGCCAAAAAGTGATGAGTCGTCATTGTATCTCACTTTAATAGATGAATGTTTGATGTAATCCCATGCGGTGTTCACAACTATTTTCAATAGGGTAATTCAAGAATCTTTGCCTAGAAGTTTTCCTATCTTTTTAAAGTAACTTGCACACAATCCTAACTACATTAATTAAATTTAAAAGAATACTTCAACTAAACTATAACTAATTTTAGTAAGATTAAGCACAACTAACTATTTAAAAAAGAAATGTGTGTGCTTGGAAATAAACTATTTAAACCGCTCTATACTTCTTAAATGGAAACTACACTATACAAAGGAAAGTTTTCTTTTTGCAATTTTTTTTAAAATAACAACTACAACAAATAACTCTTTCACTATTTTTAAGATTTTCTAGATTTTATATCAACTCAAATAAAGGCTATTTCAACACACAACTATGAACACATGAAAGGACCTACAGGTAGATGAAATACAATAAAACAAATAGAAACAATGCCATATATGCATGTAATATTGTAACACTTATCTATGGGAGATTTTGTCCTTCCTCTCTAGTTGAGTGGTTGGCTCTTCTAGAGGTCAGAACTCTCTTACTTAATCAAATCTACAAAGTTATCTCATAGAAATGGATATAAAACAATTTTGTATCCATGAACTTAGAAAAGATCCCTCATATACTTTTTCAAAGTCTAAACTAAAAGATAAAATGGTCTATAAAGAAAGTTTGTGCACACTAGCTAAAATCAAAAAATTGCATAACATCACATAACATGCTCTATCATCATCTTTGTCTAACTTTATAACTATACCTAATTTAATTCTCTGATTAATACTATGGATCAACATCGTGCCAAGCATGTAGATCATTGTCCTGGTTTAATTGAAATCCCTTAATTGAATGTAATTACATAAGTATATTAATATCTAATACAAGAGTGTTTTAAACATAAAAAGTTAAAAGTAGTGCTTAAAATGTCTTGAGTCTATTGCATCAAAAGTTATTGTTGGAAGCTGACAAACAAGAGGATGGTTGAATTGGTTGCATACTACATGCAAGGGAACTGATGTGATCGGCTGGAATTCTATGGTTGAGCATGTTCTCTCCCCTTGTAGTCTACTATCCTACCATCTCTAGAGCTTGACCTCCCCTGGAGGTAGTGAGATTGTCCTACCTTCTCTAGAGCACAACATACCCAGAGTTAGTGAGACTATCCCTAGAGCCCAGGAGTTCTAAAGATATCAACAAGACATGAGGCCCCATAGTTGAATGCTAATTTCTTCAGAACTCACCAAAAATATGCTATTTATCCAAAACACGTCTTTTGCACAACACATCATCAACATTTTGATTTAATTGGTCAACAAATATTAAACCAAAATATTCAATTTATTTATACTTCAAAATAATTAATAATCTCTTATACAAGCATAAATTCAACATGAAACCTGGGTTAAATAGGGGATAATGGTTTATTTTGTTGGGATAATGGTTTATTTTGTTAGGAAATTCATGAGGCCACAATCAACCTCATCAATGCATGTTCTTGATTGGGTTGCCTTGCAGGTCGAGGAGGCTGAACAACTTTCTTTGGAGCCTGTCTACATATTGTAGCACTAGAGGTTGAGCCTTCAAGACATGGATCAGGTAAGGTTTGAGGGGGGGCCTCTCATTGATTCAGTAGCCACTTGGGAGGATGCTACATATTTTAGAGCTCTTCATTCTCACCTTTTTGAGGGCTTGTAGGAGTAAGCCTAGTTTTAAGGGGAGAGGATGTAAAGCATCAAGTGTATGTGTCTTGCACGTCTGCTTGTACATACTTTTGGGATATTGTTCTTCTTGATGAGATTTTGTATTTCCATTCATGTACTTTATCAATGATGTTTTGTATTGGCATCCTTTATCTGACTATGCATTATGGGATGCATATGTTGTGATTATGTGTGTTTATGGACTATTTCATACTTTGTTTGCTAATTTAGCTATATATAATGTTTGAGATTTGATTATGTTATCTTATTCAACATTATGTGTATCATTTATTTTCGATGCCTACATTGTGTTCTAAATCACATGATTTATTGTGATTATTTAGTGATGTGATTATTGATAATTCTTCCCTTATGTTATATCACATTTGGATGTCTATACAATGCTTTGACTATCTTGTATGGAGTAGGTATGCTTGATCATTTACTGAGTGTGCAAGCACAGGTTGTAGCTCCAATGGTGGTTATTTAGAGATGCTTTTCAATTTGGGCAAATGTGTTATGTTCACCCTTCATTCTACTAGATTGTGTAGTGGGATATGTCTTGTGGATCCCCATGAAAACTTGGAACCAAATCAATGTCAATTCTGGTTGAACCACGTGTTGTGATTAAACCATAAAGTGATTGGATCTTATGTTGTAGCTAGTATATCTTGTCGCATTACATTTAATCTATTTTGAAATACGTGTTTGTTGTGCTTGTGAAATATTAATATGCTTGAGTTGGAAGGATAATATTTGTACATTAGTAAAATGGTACGAGATATTATTTCATTATATATGCAAAAGAGAAAATAAATTTAAATATAGCACATATGGGAAATTAGCATTACTTATATTTGAAATGCTTTGTAATCTAAAGATGTTAAGGGGAACTTAATTTAAGTTATTTTGTTGAATAGTTTTATTATAAGCCTATAGTAAGGAAATAGATATTTTGTACATGTTCCTTTTTGGAAATATCATATAGTTGCAAATAAAAAATTGAAGTGAAAGTATAAAGGGGAAAAAGAAAAGGGCTTTTGACACTTTTTCATTTTTGAATGTGTTTTGCAAAAGAAGCCTCACCTTCTCGCTCCCTTTTGAAAAAAAGATTCCTTCACATTTTGAAAAGGAGTGCTTGTGATGATTGCTTGGATTGGGAATAGCTTGGAGATTGTTATTGCTTGGGTGTGGAAAATATTTTCTTTTGCATCCTTGTCTCTCAAGAATAATTATTCCATTGGCAGTTTCTTGGAAGAGATAATCTTCTTGCTTTTTCACGCTTTTCAAAATGCAAGTTTTACATTTTCCATACCCAGAATAGGGGGATGCATATCACTTCATTTTGTAGGGATGAATAGAGTAGGATGTGGTGGTGCCTACCTAGGGTTAGGGTTTTGAGTCGGGTATGCAAGCTTATATTTTTATTTCCTAAAACTCTTAATGCCTTAGGTTTTATTTTCCCTCGGCCTCTTGCATTGTATGTTCTATTTTTGCATTGACCATTTGCAGCAGGTCATCTGTCACTTAAGTTGCATTTTCATGCCTTAGCACTTGTAGGTCGACCGACCCCTTTGCATTGCATTACCACTTTCTCCCATCACACTAAAAAGAAAAGAAAGAAAAAATGCTAAGTCTAAAAAACCTTTATGCGATCGTGAAATTTGTTGTATGTATCTTTGTATGTGCAAGCGCGAATGTACATTGGCGGACCTGAAAAAGAGTTAAATCAGCTTCAGAATGGAGAAAAACAGTTGTATGCATCTTTGTATCCATATCGGGTTTGTATTTGTCATTCAGATACAATTCTGGGTGTGAAAAAGTGGATGTACATTGAAGGTTCTATCGCAGATTCCTAGAATATTCCATGCTTGTATGCAACAGTTTGCATGTACATGTTGTTGTATATTCGATATACAACGGGTTGATACAACGTGGATTTCAAAGGGATTCAAATTGGGTTGAAAATGGTGGTTGGGTCCACAGGTATGTGCAAAGAGGATTGTATGTATATGGCTTATACAAAAGAATATACAATGCAGAATGTACAATCCTGGATCTCAAAAGTTATTAAATCAGACCTGGCAAATGTACATACAACGGTAAAGTTGAAAAGTCAAAGGCATTCTTTTGTATATCAGGTTGTAAGTACCTCCAATGTACAACCGCATATACAATGAAATATACAAGGGTCAGATGTAGAAATATTGCAAGATTTTGTATGTGCAGGCTTGTATCCAGCGTTGTATGTTGTTTCATACATACAACTGCACATACAATGTAATGTACAAGCGGACAGGTGCAAAGAAAGACGCGGCCAAGGAGTTAACTGTATTTGTGAAAAAGGTGAAATCTGTGGTTGTATATTGGGGTTGTATGTTCCTAATATACAATCAGACATACAACGAGCAGGTACAAGTGAAACATGCAAAGCGGGAGCGGTCAAAGTCAACAGTTTCCAGAACCTGGTGAGCCCGCACAATTGTATGTTCCGTGGGTTGTATGTATGTGTGATATACGATGCAATGTACAAAGGGCACACATACAAACCGGATGTGAAAGGAAAATGTGTTTTGGCAAATTTTGGGCTGGGGTCCGCAAGTTTTATATTGTGCATTGTATATGTGATATGCAACGTGAGATACAATGAGGTAGATACAAGCCAGATTTCAAAGGTTTTTCCAATCCAACTGATAAATGCAATGGAGTCTGCAGTTGTATGTATATTGCACATTGTGTGTGCAATATACAAGGCGATGTACAAAGGAAGTGAGATACAAGCCGGATCCGATTGCGATTCCAATTGGTTTCATATAGATTTGGGGTCCGCCCTTGTATGTTGGTGATTGTATGTGCATACAATCTCATATGTAACCGCAGATGCAAATGGAGATGCAAATACACAGCAATGGAGATCCAACCAAATGCTACCACGTGTCCAAATGCAGTTGTGTGTATGTGCTTTTGCATATACAAGAGTTTTGAATGGCATCAGGTGGAAATGGCAAAAAGCGCAAAAATGGTAAAATGCGTTCACGCTGTGAGAAGTCAAAAGAGAGAAAGCTACCTGCATGGCGCGTTTTCATTGGTCGAGGACCAGTCAGCATGATTTGAAGCTGTAGATCTCGGCGGGAAGGAGGAAATCTACGGCCAGTTTCAAATTTTTAGAAGGCGAGGGATTTCTTGTGTTTGCAGTCGCATTTTAGACGGGAAGAATTGCAAAGCACGTGAACTGTTGTTGCATCCTGAAATCGGTAGGTTGGCCATAATGATAGAGTGCAGAGGTATGGTCAATGATGGATGGGCCACCTACCATTTTTAATAGGAAAATCTCTAAGCGGCGGCACATTCCCCGATCTCGCCTACTCCTTTCCTCTTTGTTTCTCTACTGCATTGATTGTTTTAGGTGCCATTCTGATGTTGCACTGTATCTAGCAAAATTTTGAAGTGACCATGTAATTAATGCTAAGTACATGTTCTGGGTATATCAGAACTGTGTCACTCATTTTTTAGGGGTTGTTGAAGATTGGACAAATTTTGGTGGAGTAATAAGATACAACTTTGTTAGTGGCTCTGTTTTGGTGTCTTGTGAGTTTATGAATCATATGTTGAATGTTTTATGCATAGTTTTACCGGTTTCATGTTGTTTTTATATGAGAAATGCATCGTTGCATGTGTCTAATTGTTTGTCTCCAAGTTGTGGGCATCTTTTCTTTTGAATCTAAATAGTTAAGGGTTATTTGGGATTCAAGAACATGGATTTTTTGTGTTGAATGTCTAATCTCTTACCTTTGTTCAAGGAACAAATTAAATGTTTTAGGTTAAGCATTGGAAAAGGTATGCTGCAATAGGGATATCATCAAGTATGAATGACTAAATACTCAGTCTTGGGAAGTATCTGTAAGGTAGACACTAAAAAAATCTCCCCTTGAAACTTAGTTATTGATTCAAGTTTATGGTAATCATTCACATGTGTATGTCTATTGACTCCGAGGCCCTAGATAGGCACCAGTCTGGTCTTGTATTGAGGTTACAATCCAAGGTCCTAGTCTTGCATCCAGATACGAAATACAATTTCAAACTTCAAATATAAACCTTTTGGACAATAGAAGTAGTTTTAGGACCAAAATCCTCTGTCTCACAACTGAGCATAGGCCCAAAGCTAGCCCCTCTACACTTATTTCACAGTTTTGGTTTGTATAAGAGAGGATTTATCTGCTTTGTGTCAACATCCCAGTAAGTTCACATTTTTGCGGATGTTGAATAGGGAATACCCCCCTTGGTTTTGCAGAGCCTAAAGAAAAGGAGGAGATATTTATAGGGTCTATCTCCTATACTGTTGGCCCCTAGCCCAAAAATCATGTTGATTAATGATGGCTACCTTGTAGGGATAACTAGGAAGCATCCAGTTTGGGAAGAAACTCCAACAGATTTGGCGACTCCGTTGGGGAGTTGAAGTGAAAGTCTTATCTTGTCATCCCTGGTGAATTCTTGCCCATTCAAGTCGAAACAGATTTGGTGACTCCACTAGGGAATGCTTTGTGTAAGAACCTTGGTTTTAAAAAAAAGAAAACTAATTCCTAGTTGTAGGTGGTGACTCCGAACAAATCTCCCAACCGGTAAGGTGAAATTTGTATGCAAGGGAGAAGATCCCTGTGTAATCCTTTGCTTGAAGAATTACCTAGAAAAATGATGTATAGGAAAAAAGGAACCATTCAAGCCGGTCAAGAAGGTTCTCCCAGCCCTAGAAACAATGATAATACCCAAGATAATCCAAGATCTTCATAGCAGCAGGCACCTTATTTTTCAAACACAGAGGCTGAAATTCAAGATGTATATGAAAGACAACAAGGTGATAGATTGAGAATGAGATCAGAGGTGTTTCAGGAATGCCCTTTCTTAGATCCTCTTGACAGATTTGAAGAAACTGAGTCCCCAAGGGATGATGATAATTACCAAAATAGAATGGGACCATCCTCTTCTATGCCTAAAGATGAAGAATTAGCTGAAGAAATCAAGAACTTGAGGGCTGAATTAGAATATTTGTAGGCTTTGAGGATTAGAGATGATATGAGACAAAAGGTGCAAGCTCTAAAGATTGCTCAACATGATTCAGTTCCCACCCTTGATAATGCAAATGTGCTAAGAAACGAATAAAGAAATAAAGTTCAGAATCAACAGAATGATCAGAGACAAAATACAAACAATGTCAGGGTACCATTGAACAATGTGAGCAATCAGAATGTTAATAGGAATGCAAATGTTAATCAGTTTGATAGATAGCCTATGTAGTTGGATAGATTCAGGCAGCTAGTTTTTAATGGTATTCTTAGTTACCCTAATCCCATTGATAAACATGTAAGGTCTCAGATACCAAGGTTTTCAGGAAACAATGTTGTGTCAGGTGAAGATCATTTGAAGGCCTTTCAGAATGTTATGGACAACTTTGAGGTTGAACATGAAGATGTTTTTATGAAATTGTTTATGCAGTCCTTAGTTGATGAAGCTAGAGAGTGGTATAAAAGTCTGCCTGACCAGAGTGTCTCATCCTGGGATGACTTCAGAAGGATTTTTAAGGAACAATATGGTGATAAGACTGATCCAAGATTTTTTATAAATGAGTTCATTGGTATTACTAAGGGGTCAAATGAGCAGGTTGCAGATTTTAATGCTAGATTCACTAGAGTGTTGAACATATTACCACTTCACATGAGGCCTAATGAACCAATGTGCATGGTACTATACATAAATGCTTTTGATGCTAAAAAAACTTATAAGGGTCCTACTAGCCTCAGGGATGCTTTTAGAATTGCAACCAATATTGAAAATAATAGGAAAGCATCTAGTAAGACAAATAGAAGGGATGATGTAAAGATTATGCAAAATCTGAATAATAAGTGTCAGAGTACTCAAGGTAATGCATCTACTTCTGAAGAGAAATTGGATAAGTTGACAACTATTGTTAAGAACCTAAGTTATAGACTTGCTAAAAATGAAAAGGGGATAGGTCCCGAAAGGTAGGTTTACCAAAGACAAGAGAAGAGACCATCATTGCATGATATGCCATATAACACTAATTGGCATAATGGTAAACCCATTCTCCCAAATAGCAACACTAATCAAAGAGCTCAAAATGTTAAGGAGACTCCTGATCCTCTAAAGAAAGCTGTTAACATTGTTGATGATACTCCATGGTGCATAATCTGTCAAATGCCTCACTCACAATCGCAATGTATGATTGCTCAATCTTTGTATAATAATATTGTTTCCTGTGATGAATTTAATGAGCCACATTGTATGGAGGATGATAGTGTCAATATGTTGTTCACAAATAGGGAATATTCTTCTTATTATGCTGATGAAAGTGCGAATTATGGGACTCAGGTCTACCAGCAGATTTCTTGTGATGAGGATGATGAAGATAACTATGCTTATGCTCAGGACTCACACATCTTTCTGAATAACTTGAGAAGGCCTTCTGATGAAGAGCTTAGATCTCTCACAGCTGCAGTAGTGGCTCAGGTCAAGAGTAATTATAGCCTTAGAGGTAAGGCTCAGGTAGGTGATCCACGTCAACCAGAAGACACCTTTGTGAATCAACCAGTGCATAATCATAAAAGGGGCTGAACCACATAAGATGTGATGGAACAATAATAAGAAAAATTTTAAGCAAAAACCATGTCATGATTCTCAAGGACCATAAAAAAGTTCCCCAAAATGAGGATCAAAATAAGAATTCTCAGGTCATGGATGACAATTAGAAGGCCATTAAAATTAAGGCTGGATCAACTCAGGATAGGAATAAAATTGTGGCTCAAGCTACAACTATTATACAAAATTATGCTACCTTTGACATAACTCAGGTTTTATCCCAGATAAAGGTCTCTGTTCCATTAATGGAGATGATGAAAGTTGAAGAATTTAGGAATAAAGCATTGTCCCTAATTTCAGGAGTAGCTTGTCAGGTCAAGCAGAATGTTGAGACTCAGGGTAAGAAGCAAGCCTTGTGCATTGATGAGGATGAGGTTCTTGAAGTCTATCTGGGGGTGACAATGACAAAATGCCCTTCATAGGTTGAACCATTTTATGCCTCCCTTGTTATCAATGGAAAAGTAATCAAGAATTGTATGCTTGACTCAGAAGCATCAACAAATATTATGCCTCTGGCTATCATGCAACAAGCTAGATTGAAAATAGATAAGGCATGTGGAAAATGCTATGCAATGGATGCTAGGGAGGTACTAGTTATAGGAATTATGAAGGATGTGGATTTTATGCTAGCAGTATATCCAGAAAAGACTTATAGAATGAACATAACAATAGTTGACATAAAGCCACAGTATGGTATGCTGTTGTCAAGAAGATGGGCAGCATTGGTTGGAGGAAGTATGCAGTTAGATTTATCATATGCTGTGATCCCAATGAATGGTAGAGATGTTAAATTGGTCAGGGAAGAGAGATCACCAGAAATAGTTGAAGATCAAGATTCAGAAGAGCATATATGTTTTGTGGATACTGACTGTGAGAATTTCAAAATTGTCTCAGATGATCGAGGAAGCGAAGGGAGAGATTTTTACATTCAAGAACTTGACCAACTGGGTCTCTAGACTATGTATTTTGATGGAGCTTGTTCAAAGGAGGGTTCTGGTGCTGGAGTTGTGTTTTTATCTCCAGCAGGTAAGCTTCTGAAATTCTCTTTCCTGTTAAAGTTTGCCTGCACAAATAATATTTTAGAATATGAAGCTCTGCTACTAGGATTGAATGTTGCTTTGAAGCATGGGATTAAGATGCTAAAAGTGTTTGGAGACTCAAAATTAATTGTTTCCCAGGTGAGAGATAAATATGCTTCAAAAAATAAAAGGTTAAAACAGTATAAGCATGCTATATGGGACACAATTGAATTATTTGATGCTTTTTCAATAAATTGGATAGAAAGATCAAAGAATGTCATGGCAGACTTTTTAGCTAATGTGGCCATAAGGTCGAATGATGTCACTCTGTCTGACGTTACAAATGTTGAAGTTAAAATTAGACTTGCAGTACCAGATAATATATGCAGTTGGAAGGTGTTTGATGATGATAGAGATTTGTTGAGGTTCCTACACTGCATAGATGAATACAAGAACCAGGAGATTGATTTTCAGAACTTTGTAGAAGTTGTGAATGGAAAAGAAACTCTTTTGGGGAAAGAAGTAATTCAACTCAAAACAAATAAAATCCCTAGAGGGCTAATTGCTTTAGAAAGACCATTTGACAACAGAGACCAGTTTGTTACAAAGGCATCTCCTACAAACAAGGATGACTTGGAGGAGATAAACTTGGGACATGCCATGCCCCCAAAAGGGTATATATTGGCAAACAGCTCAAGCCACACATTAGGAGTATGGTGATTGCATTATTGAAAAAATATAAGCATGTCTTTGCATGGTCATATGAGGCCCTAAAAGCTTATAGAGAAGACTTATTCCAGCATGAGATTCCTTTGAAGTTTGGAGTTAAGCCATTCAGACAGAAACAAAGACCTATTAACCCAACTTTGGCTCCAAAAATGTAGGAAGAGCTTGTAAAGCTTAGGGAGGCAGGAATAATTGTGCCTATCAGACACTCAACTTGGGTGTCCAATCTTGTCTTAGTTAGAAAGAAAAATGGTGATATAAGACTTTGTGTGGATTTCAAAAATTTGAATGTATCTTCTTTAAAGGATAATTATCCACTGACTAACATGGAGGCTATGTTGCAAAAGGTAACTGGTTGTGAGCTTTTATCCATGATGGATGGATTTTCAGGATATAATCAGGTGAAGGTAAAAGAATCTGAACAATATAAGACTGCCTTCACCACTCCATAGGGGACTTATGTATATGTAAGAACACCATTTGGACTAGCAAATGCAGGTGCTACAGAGGGCTATGGATGTTGCTTTTGCATGATTGATTGACTCAATTTTGGTTGTATATCAGGATGATTTAACTGCTTATTCAAAAAAGGAGGAGCAACATTTCATGCATCTAGAACAAATTTTTATTAGGGCATTGAAATATGGCATTTCACTTAACCCAAAGAAATGTACTTTTGGGGTAGTTGAAGGAAAACTATTGGGACACATTGTTTCCAAGGATGGAGTCAGGATTGATCCTGAAAGGGTTGCTGCAATTGACAGAATTCAAATTCCTAAAACAGTGAAAGGCATTCAGTCTTTCTTTGGGAAGATTAACTTTGTTAGAAGATTCATTCCCAACTTTGCAGAGATTACAAAGGATATTTCTAAAATGTTGAAGAAGGGTGAAACTATCAAATGGGAAAGTGAAGCAACTAGATCATTTCAAAACATCAAAGAAGCTATAAAGGTGGCTCATGTGTTGAGATCTCCTGATTTTTCTAACCCACTTCAGTTGTTCTCATTTGCCTCTTTTCACACTATTACTACATGTTTATTACAGAAAAATGAAGATACTTTTGAACAACCTATTGCTTTCTTTAGCATGTCGTTGCAAGCAGCAGAATTGAAATATGATATCATGGAAAAGCAAGCATACGCATTGGTTAGGGCAATCAAAAGCTTCAGACCATACTTAGTAGGATCTCAGATAGTTGCATATATGCCCCATGCAGCAATTAAGGACATTTTCACTCAGCAGGAAGTGACAGGAAGAAGATGCAGGTGGATTAACAAGTTACAAGAGTTCAACATTGAGATACAAATTACAAAATTGGTGAGGGGACAGGGTTTGGCTAAGATGATGACACAATCAAATTTGGAAGCATGCCAGGTAAATGTGGTTCAGGATGAAGTTGTTAACATGTCAGAATCTGAATGGTACAGCGATATTGTGTATTATTTGCAGAATTTGAATTGTCCTTCCCATCTCAGTGATAGTCAAAAAATGACCTTAAAGTTACATGCTATCAAGTACATAATTATTGAAGGAGAATTATAGTGGAAGAATCTTGATGGTGTACTACTTAGGTGTGTGGATGAAAATCAAGCTACCGATATTTTAAATGACATGCACAAAGGAATGTGCGGTGGACACTACACTACCATGACAATAGCTCACAAAACTCTTAGAGCAGGCTATTGGTGGTTGACCCTTTTCTCAGATGCACAAAAGATGGTAAGAAAATGTGATCCCTGTCAAAGTTTCTCAGGAAAACTTAAGTATGAAGGTGCATTGCCCCTTAGAACTGTAACTGTGGAGGCTCCATTTCAGCAATGGGGAATTGATTTTATAGGGGAAATTCTAGAAAGGTCAAATGGAGGACATAGTTGGATTTTGGTTGCTACTGACTATTTTACTAAATGGATTGAGGCCATTCCAACCAAGAAAGCTTCAAGCAGGGTGGTGATGGATTTCATTTTGGAACACATTATTATCAGATCTGGAGTGCCAGTCAAAGTGGTCACAGACAATGCCATGTGCTTCAGATCTGGTGAGTTTGTTGATTTTTGTAACAACTATGGGATTGATTTGTCATATGCATCACCATATCATCCACAAGGAAACGGTCAGGTAGAATCAAGTAACAGAAGCCTTATGAAAATCATCAAAAGGATGGTAGACAAGAACAAAAGGGCATGGGATTCAAAGTTAAAGATGGCACTATGGGCTGACCAGATAACAGTGAAGAAAGCAATTGGAAGGTTACCTTTTGAGCTAGTGTATGGTGCAGCAGCTAAGTTACCTGTGAATAATCTCGTGCCAGTTTATAGATTCATACAAGAAAATGATAAAGAGATTGAGGACTCAATGACTGAAAGGATAAATCAACTGGTTGCATTGGATGAAATTAGAAGAGAAGCACAGAAGACAAATATCAAGAAACAACAGAAGGTGAAATATTTGTTTGACAAAAGGGCTATAGAAAGGAAGTTTCAGATAAGTGACTTGGTCCTTGTTTGGAATGCAAAGAGTCAAGATAAGGGCAAGCATGGTAAATTTGAGCCCTTATGGATGGGCCCATATCAAATCAGCAATACTCATGGAGAAGATTCCTATTTTCTCCAGGCCCTAAATGGTGAACTACTGGAATTGCCTGTGCATGGTAAATTCCTTAAACCTTATTTCTCATGAATGGATATCTTGAGTGCACATTGTAAATTAGGTGTGAATAGTCTGTACATACATTGTATAGTCGGTGGTGTTTTACGTTTTGCATTTTGCCTAGTCTGTCCCAGAGTGGTTTGGTTCTCGCTGCAGCCTTGTGCCTGCACCTCCCCAGTTGGAGCCAATGGTGGTGCCTACCTAGGGTTAGGGTTTTGAGTCGGGTCTGCAAGCTTATATTTTTATTTCCTAAAACTCTTAATGCCTTAGGTTTTATTTTCCCTCGGCCTCTTGCATTGTATGTTCTATTTCTGTATTAACCGTCTGCAACAGGTCATCTATCACTTAAGTTACATTTTCATGCCTTAGCACTTGTAGGTCGACCGGCCCCTTTGCATTGCATTACCGCTTTCTCTCGTCGCGCTAAAAAGAAAAGAAAGAAAAAATGCTAAGTCCAAAAAACCTTTATGCGGTCGTGAAATTTGTTGTATGTATCTTTGTATGTGCAAGTGCGAATGTACATTAGCGGACCTAAAAAAGAGTTAAATCAGCTTCAGAATGGAGAAAAATAGTTGTATGCATCTTTGTATCCATATCGGGTTTGTATGTGTCATTCAGATACAATTCCAGGTGTGAAAAAGTGGATGTACATTGAAGGTTCTATCGCAGATTCCTAGAATATTTTGTGCTTGTATGTAAAAGTTTGCATGTACATGTTGTTGTATATTCGATATACAATGGGTTGATACAACGCAGACTTCAAAGGGATTCAAATCAGGTTGAAAATGGTGGCCGGGTCCACAGGTATGTGCAAAGAGGATTGTATGTATATGGCTTATACAAAAGAATATACAATGCAGAATGTACAATCCCAGATCTCAAAAGTTATTAAATCGAACCTGGCTGATGTACATACAACGACAAAGTTGAAAAGTCAAAGGCATTCTTTTGTATATCGGGTTGTAAGTACCTCCAATGTACAACCGCATATACAATGAAATATACAAGGGTCGGATATAGAAATATTGCAAGATTTTGTATGTGCAGGTTTGTATCCAGCGTTGTATGTTGTTTCATACATACAACTGCACATACAATGTAATGTACAAGCAGACAGGTGTAAAGGCAGACGCGGCCAAGGAGTTAACTGTATTTGTGAAAAAGGTGAAATCCACGATTGTATATTGGGGTTGTATGTTCCCAATATACAATCGGACATACAAGCTGGTACAAGTGAAACATGTAAAGCGAGAGCGGTTAAAGTCAACGGTTTCCAGAACCTGGTGAGCCCGCACAGTTGTATGTTCCGTGGGTTGTATGTATGTGCGATATACGATGCAATGTACAAAGGGCACACATACAAACCGGATGCGAAAGGAAAATGTGTTTTGGCAGATTTTGGGCTGGGGTCCGTGGGTTTTATATTGCGCATTGTATATGTGATATGCAACGTGAGATATAATGAGGTAGATACAAGCCAGATTTCAAAGGTTTTTCCAATCCGACTGATAAATGCAATGGAGTCTGCAATTGTATGTATATTGCACATTGTATGTGCAATATACAAGGCGATGTACAAAGGAAGTGAGATACAAGCTGGATCCGATTGCGATTCCAATTGGTTTCATACAGATTTGGGGTCCGCCCTTGTATGTTGGTGATTGTATGTGCATACAATCTCATATGTAACTGCAGATGCAAATGGAGATGCAAATACACAACAATGGAGATCCAACTAGATGCTGCCACGTGTCCAAATGCAGTTGTGTGTATGTGCTTTTGCATATACAAGAGTTTTGAATGTGCATCAGGTGGAAATGGCAAAAAGCACAAAAATGGTAAAATGCGTTCACGCTGTGAGAAGTCAAAAGAGAGAAAGCTACCTGCGTGGCACATTTTCATTGGTCGAGGACCAGTCAACATGATTTGAAGTCATAGATCTCGACGGGAAGGAGAAAATCTACGGCCAGTTTCAAATTTTTAGAAGGTGAGGGATTTCCTATGTTTGTAGTCGCATTTCAAGCGGAAAGAATTGCAAAGCACGCGAACTGTTGTTGCATCCCAAAATCGATAGGTCAGCCATAATGATAGAGTGCAGAGGTATGGTCGATGATGGATGGGCCACCTACCATTTTTAATAGGAAAATCTCTAAGCGGCAGCACATTCCCCGATCTCACCTGCTCCTTTCCTCTTTGTTTCTCTACTGCATTGATTGTTTTAGGCGCCATTCTGATGGTGCACTGTATCTGGCAAAATTTTGAAGTGACCATGTAATTAATGCTAAGTACACATTCTGGGTATATCAGAACTGTGTCACTCATTTTTTAGGGGTTGTTGAAGACTGGACAAATTTTGTGGAGTAATAAGATACAGCTTTGCTGGTGGCTCTGTTTTGGTGTCTTGTGAGTTTATGAATCATATGTTGAATGTTTTATGCATAGTTTTGCCAGTTTCATGTTGTTTTTATATGAGAAATGCATCGTTGCATGTGTCTAGTTGTTTGTCTCCAAGTTGTGGGCATCTTTTCTTTTGAATCTAAATAGCTAAGGGTTATTTGGGATTCACGAACATGGATTTTTTGTGTTGAATGTCTAATCTCTTACCATTGTTCAAGGAACAAATTAAATGTTTTAGGTTAAGCATTGGGAAAGGTATGCTGCAATAGGGATATCATCAAGTATGAATGACTAAATACTCAGTCTTGGGAAGTATCTGTAAGGCAGACACTAAAAAAATCTCCCCTTGAAACTTAGTTATTGATTCAAGTTTATGGTAATCATTCACATGTGTATGTCTATTGACTCTGAGGCCCGAGATAGGCACCAGTCTGGTCTTGTATTAAGGTTACAACCCAAGGTCCTAGTCTTGCATCCAGATATAAAATATAATTTCAAACTTCAAATATAAACCTTTTGGACATTAGAAGTAGTTTTAGGACCAAAATCCTCTGTCTCACAACTAAGCATAGGCCCAAAGCTAGCCCCTTTGCACTTATTTCACAGTTTTGGTCTGCATAAGATAGAATTTATCTGCTTTGTGTCAACATCCCAGCATATTTTGCGGATGTTGAATAGGGAATACCCCCCTTGGTTTTGTAGAGCCTAAAGAAGAGGAGGAGATATTTATAGGGTCTATCTCCTGTACTGTTGGCCCCTGGCCCGGAAATCCTATTGATCAATGATGGCTACCTTGTAGGGATAACTGGCAAGCATCCAGTTTGGGAAGAAACTCCAACAGGATGTATGCAATAGAACTAGATTGTTTAAATTTGTTTTTTTGCTTTCAAATTTATTTTTGAAAAGTGCAAATAGAGCCAAGGTTATGGAATTGTTTTTTATTTTATTTTTAATTTCCTTGTAAATTGTAATGGGTGTTGTTGTGCACCTTGGGAACCAAAGGGTACTTTTAGATTTTTGAAATTTTGAATAATTTGATAGTTTCAAATTTTGGTGTTCTTCGGTGATGTCATTGATGGAGGATTTGGGGGTTTTATGGTTATAAACCTTTTTTGACAAAAATCAAAATTTGAATTTATCCCTTTGTTTATATGTTTAATTTTTTGAGAAGAAAAGTCTTGTGCATCATTTTAGTTTCTCAACCATTGGAGACAAGGATCACAAACTTTGACCTCATTTTCCATGCCTTGACTTTTGGAATATGATTGATTTTTTTAATTATGTTTTCCAACCTTGGAGGTCAAGATCCTGAACTTGGACTTCTTTCTCCATGCCTTATTTTGGTGGGTGAGTGATACAAGGATCATGAACTTTGACTTTGTTTTTTGTGCCTTGACCATGAGGTGATGATTGTCTTTGAACCTAGGAGTGGATGTTAAGGATTGGAGTAGAGTAGACCATATTGCACCTTTGAGATTGGGGATGTCCCAATAAGAAGTGGTGTATGGATAACATAATGAGAAAATAAATTGGGGTTTCAAACATGTTGTCCTATTTGTTAGATTCAAGACATACAACTAAGAGGGGGGGAGTGAATCAGTTGTCCCAAAAATTTCTTCCTATTAATTGCTTAAATCCTTTTTGTAATTTAGCAGCATAATAATAAATCAATCATGGAGACATAATGCAATAATTCAAGAGCAAAAACACATTAACACATATGACACCAAGATTTTAACATGGAAAACCCGGTTAAGGGAAAAACCACGGGGTGACTAACTGATGGGGAGAGCACATCGGGAAATGCAAATGGGTCACTATTTCCTTACAGTCGGCAAGACTAACAAATGAGCCGCCGATCCATCACCATCGGCCGGACAACCACTATCGGAAAGACTTTCCTAAGTCTCTCCATGACCAAAATCACACCGATAGCTCAACCAGCTTTAACTTCGGTGAGACATCTTCTATTGGCCAAGTCTTGCATCCTCCTACCGATGGCCCGATGGCGGTTAAGTTCCTCCTCGTCTCAACTGTGACAGTTTCCACACCAGTTGGATGTAACCTTATCAGCGAGACTCTTCTCGTCGGTGAAACTCTTAACTTGTCTCTCGATACGCCGATGGCATTTACCTTCGGTGAGACTTGTTCTATCGGTGAACACTTGCAATCTTTGATCGATGCACCGATGAACCAACACCCTCGGCGAGACTTGTTCCATCGGTGGAACTTACTCCAGAGCTACCGATATGCTGATCACTCTGATGTCACCTTTGACCTTCTCTCGTCGGCATGACAATTACTATCGGCCACCTTAGGGTTTTCTACGCCGATACACCGATGCACAGTTTACCTTCTCCTAAACCCTAGTACATGGGGATGCTAGATCAACCTACTATGCAACTCGCACTGTCTGGAACCTCTGCACCGCTGAACAATGAAAGAAAATAGAAAACAAAAATAGATACTTATACAATGAAGCCATTCCACTGATTTTGACAGAAATCTTACCAGTGGAATGCTTCACATCGACATATTGCAACAACGGAACGCACAGAAAGAATGGAAATCTACAGCTATACAATTTACAATTACAGGAAATGGAAATCTATTTCTCCTTAGTACAATACACAATCACACTCAATCACACTTCTTGTTCGATTTGATTACAATATATCATTTTGTTCGTTCCTCTAGGTTTATAAACTTGCCCTAAGGAAAACCAATCGATTCCAAGCGGCTGGGAGAAAAACCAACTGATTCCAAGCGGATGGGAGACCAACTGCCTTGAGATAAACAATTTGACAAATGTGACCTAAGTCTCTTGGGACTTACAAACAGAAATGAAAATGCATTGGTCAAATAGACCTTATTACAACACAAAACATGATTTTCTAGGTGCTCCTGCACCATACTTACTGGGTGAAAGTTGTCTCAAGTCCTCTTAGAGACTAACTGTTGCAAATCATCACCCTACTTTTTTATATCTTCTTCCAGCATCCATGTGGCCTCTGAGTCTGGAAGTCCTTGCCATTTGACTAAGTGCTCAAAATAGGTCTAATTTCTTGTCTTCTTGGTTGTCTTGCTATCCAAGATGCACTCCATCTTCGGTGGTTCCTTAGGTGGTAAATACTGTACCCACTTTGCATTGTCTTGGACAGAATTTGTTGTACATTCTCCTATATCAAGATTCTTATATAATGTCAAATCAGCAACATTAAATATAGGTGAAATAGCAATTTCCTCAGGGAGTTCAATTTTGTAAGCATTAGGACCATATTTCTCCAGAATCTGACAAGGTCCAATTTTTTGCATCATCAACTTGCTGTGTTTCCCTGTGGGCAGTCTGTTCTTGTTGAGATGAACCATAACCATATCTCCTATTTGGTACTGTACATCCCTTCTTCTTTGATCCACTCTAGCCTTGATCTTCTAACTGTTCTAGTGTAGAGTATCTTTGACTTGTTGATGGATCTCTTTCATAGCCTCTGCAAATGTATCAACATGTCCACTCCTTTTGTCCAACCCTTGAATAGCTCACAATTCAAAAATTCCTCTAGGATGACTACCATAGACAACTTCAAAAGGACTTAGACCTGTACTTCTATTTGTTGAATCATTATAGGCATACTCTACGTGTGGGAGTACCACATCCCAACTACTACCATGTTCTCTTGTCAAATATCTCAGTAGATTGCCTAATGACCTATTCACAACCTCAATTTGGCCATCAGTCTGAGGATGATAGGCTGAACTAAAAGACAAATTTGCACCTAATCTTTTCCACAAGGTTCTCCAGAAATGTCCCACAAATTTGTTGTCTCTGTCAGATACAATACTCAAAGGTAACCCATGAATCCTGACGATTTCTTTAAATAACAAACCTACAATGTAACTAACATCATTGGTGGTTTTACAAGGAATAAAGTGAGCCATCTTGCTAAACTTGTCTACCACAACAAACACACTGTCATAACCTATCCTTGTCTTGGGCAATCCCATCACAAAATCCATACTCAAACTTTCCCAAGGTCTATTTTGTATGGGCAAAGGTTGGTACAGTCCTACATTGGTTGAGACCCCCTTTGCTTTCTGGCAAATCATACAACTCTCAACAAACCTTCTGATATAAGATTGCAGCCTTGGCCAAAAGTAAAATCTTTTTACAAGATCTAAGGTCTTATTGAGCCCAAAATGTCCTCCTAAACCACCACTATATTTCTCCTTCACTATATTGTCCCTCATTGAACACTTAGGAATACATAGTTGACTCCCTTTAAACAAAAGTCCATCCTGCAATGTATAATCTGAAAATTCACTATGGAAAGCATTGGCAAACTCACTACATACCTTGTAAATCTCCTTGAAATCTTGGTCCTTTTCATACAATCCTTTGAGCGCCTCAACACCCATGCTTTGTAGCTGCACTTCTTACATTGTCAACACCCTTCTGCTTAAAGCATTAGCAACCTTATTGGTTATCCCTTTCTTATGCTTGATGATGAAGGTGTATGCTTGAAGACTTTCCACCCATTTCATGTGTCTATGGCTGAGCTTTCCCTGTCCATTCAAAAAACTGAGAGTATAATTGTCAGTGTATACAATAAATTCTTTAGGAAGCAAGTAGTGCCTCCATTTTTTAGAGCTTGTACCATGGCATACAACTCTAAATCATAAGAGGAGTACTTCCTCTTAGCTTCATTCAATTTTTCACTGAAAAAGGCTACTGGTCTACCTTCTTGACTCAACACTGTACCTATGGCCAGTCCACTTGCATCACATTCAATTGTGAAAACCTTACTAAAATCAGGTAACACTAAGACAGGGAATTTAGCAACTTTCTGTTTCAGACTCTCAAAACTCCTATCTGCTTCTTTTGTCCACACAAACTTCATCTTTCCTCCACCCTTGATGGTCTCTAACATAGGTGCACAAATATCACTATAGTTCTTAATAAATTTTCTGTAAAATGTGGCCAAGCCATGGAAACTTCTGACCTCTCCTGTTGTCCTAGGTGTAGGCCAATTCAAAATAGCCTCTACCTTGGAAGGATCCATTTTCAAATCACCCTTAGAGATGACAAAACCTAGGTACACCAATTCTTATTTTATGAAGTCACACTTTTCCAAGTTTATTAGTAACTTCTGATCTTGCAGCCTCTTCAAGACTATCTCCAAATGTTCCAAGTGTTCTTCCTTGCTCTTACTGAACACCAAGATATCATCAAGGTAGACTACCACAAATTTCCCTATGAATTCTTGCAACACCTCATTCATCAACCTCATAAAGGTGCTAGGGGTGTTTGAAAGACCAAACGACATCACAAGCCACTCGTACAACTATTCATTGGTTTTGAAAGCTGTCTTCCACTCATCCCCCTCTCTTATCCTTATCTGGTGATACCCACTCTTCAAGTCTATCTTGGAGAAATAAGTAGCACCCCCCAAATAATCCATTAGATCTTATATTCTAGGAATAGGAAACCTATACCTAATGGTTATCCTATTTATTTCCCTAGAATCATTACACAGTCTCCATTTCCCATCCTTCTTTAGAACTAAGACAGTAGGTATTGCACATGGGCTAAGGCTCTTCCTTATTAGCCCTTTGTTTAGGAGTTCTTGAATCTAGTTTGCTATCTCTTCATTTTGCTGAGGGGTCATTTTATATGCTACCTTATTAGGAAGTACCGCTCCAGGTATGAGATCTATCTGATGGCTAATGCCTTTGACAGGTGGTAGGGAGTCAGGTATATCTTTTGCAATCACTCCTTTGTAACTCTCAAGCAAATCTCTGACCTCCTTAGGCCCTACTTCTCTCACAATTTCCTTCTTTTCCCCCTTAGGCTTCACAATCAAAGCAAAACCTACTCCATCACCTTCCTTTAATGTGTCCATGAATTCTTTTTCTCCTACCATCATTACACTAGACCCTACATGTTGTGGATCCTCTTCTACCAATGACTGTATCCTATAAGTCACACCATCCTTTTGGAATGAGTAATCATTCTTTTCTCCATCAAGATGAACCTTTCTGTCAAACTACCATGGTCTGCCTAACAAAAGATGGCAAGCATCCATTGGAAGGATGTCACACAAAATTTTCTCTCGACACCCCCCAATACTAAATTCTACCCATGCCTGATCATTGATGAGTACGTGCTACCCCTTATTCAACCAACTGACTTTATATGGACTGCTATGGGGTATCTTTTCTAGATTCAACTTATTCACTGCTTCCAAAGATATAATATTATTAGTAGAACCAAAGTCAATAATAACTATACAAACCTTACCTTGGATTTGCAGTTGATTCTAAACAAAGCCCTTCTTTGAGATGGTTCAACCTGCACTGGTTCCTTGAGCAGTGTCCTCTTGATCATCATATTTTCTCCCATTTCTGATGCTAGATTCACTTCAGGAGATGTCACACTCCTTGCATCTTCTTGAATCAAAGTGGTTCTCTTCTCACCACCATGAGAAGTTGAGGCTTCTTTGGACACTTGTATGTCGGGTACCCTATCTGATTGCAGTTATAACATCTCATATTCAAGAATTTGGATCCTCTACCTGATCCATTTGTCCCACCTCTTCCATTAGGCCTTCTTCCTCGGTAGCCTCCTCTGCTACTAGAGTCTCCAACTTGCTCTTCTTGGATAGACTCACCACTAGGCCTCTATTTAGGACTTCTTCCTCCAGAACTGCCTCTGCCTCTGAAATTTCTTCTACCTCTACCTTTATTATTCTGCTCACTCTTTCTCTTTATCTTCTCTTCAGCCCTTAAGGCCATTTGGAAACATTTGTTCACTGTTTCTAGTGCTAAGATGTTGATCTCATCTTGGATGTTCATCCTTAGGCCATTCAAATACCTGGCCACCTTCTCTGACTCTTCTTCTTGTCTCTTTGATTTGAGACTGAGTTTATGAAACTCTTGTGTGTATGCATTCACATCAAGGTCTCTCTGTCTGAGGTTCTGCAATTTCTTATACATCTACACGTTATAGTCCAAGGGTAAGAATTGTGCCTTGATTTTGGTCTTCATCCTTTCCCAGGAGGTTATCAAATTCTTCCCCTCTTTGACTCTCTCTCCTTGCTCATAATTCCACCATGCAAGAGCAGATCCCTTCAATCTTGCCTTTGCCAACTTAACCCTCTTATCATCAGGGACTTCTTTGTATTTGAAGTGATTGTTCAATGCCTTAATCCAGTCAATCACCTCTTCAGCTTCCATACTTCCACTATACATAGGTAGCCCATCTATGGTGTCCCTATTGACTGACTTCAATGCATTTACAAATACCCTCTGGTCTGCTAGTATCTCCTCTATCTTCTTATTGGTTTCATCAATTTCTCTATCGCCTTCATCATTGTCACTTTCATCTTCCATATCTTTGCTTTTGGACTGCTTGAACTCTCCCAATTTGGATTCAAGCATCTCCTCGATCAACGTCTTGATGGCGTCCTGCGACATACTTTTGGGAGGCATCTTCTCCACCTATGTCTCTCTTTCTCTGTTTGACATATACTATTCACAGACAACACCCAAATGCCAACGCTCCTACAAATCCTCAATTCGACTTGCCGCCCAAATCTTTTCGGGCTCTGATACCAATCTGATGGGGAGAGCACAGCAGGAAACACAAATGGGTCACTATTTCCTTACAGTCGGCAAGACTAACAAATGAGCCATTGATCCATCACCATCGGCCAGACAACCACCATCAGAAAGACTTTCCTAAGTCTCTCCGTGACCAAACTCACACCAATAGCTCAACTGGCTTTAACTTCAGCGAGACATCTTCTATCAGCCAAGTCTTCCATCCTCCTACCTGGTGGTGCTCACCTAGGGTTAGGGTTCTGAAATTGAGTTTGCAGGCTTTTATTCTTATCCCCTAAAACCCTTAGTGCCTTAGGTTAAAATTGTTCCTCGACCCACATGCATTGTTTTACCACCTTTTCCCCATCGCACTCGCAAAAGTGCTAAGTTTTAAATTTTGCTCTATGCATTGTAAAATCTGCCGTATGTTTGTATATACAAGTGCAAATGCATGTTGGCGGGCCCCAAAACCTCAGTCGTCTTTCAAAAATAGTGAAAAAAGGAGTTATATGCATTTCTAAATGCATATTGAGTTTGCACATACAAAGGGGAATCAATCACAGATTCCCAGGAATATTCTGCAGTTGTATGCATTTCCAAATGCATATCGGGCTCAAAAAGAGTGTATACATTGGGGGAATCTGTTGCAGATTCCAGGAAGATTCTCTGAATGTATATCAGGTTTGCTTGTATGTGTTTTGCTATATTTCCAGATATACAACGCGAAGATACATTGCGGATTTCAAAGGGTTCAAATCAGGGCTAAAATAGTGGTCGGGTCCACAGATATGTGCAAGCAGGAGTGAATGTATGTCCAACATACATTGGGTTTATACATTGAAAAATGTACAAAGGAACCCAACATGCATTTGCTACAGTACAAGGGTTCATCGCTAGCACATACAATGAAAAAATGCAGGTAGTCTTGTATGTTCGGCAATATACAAAGCAGTAGGAGATACATTTGGTGGGGTTTGCCTCACGTGCAAAGGGCTTTGTATCTCATATACAAAGGAAAATGTATATGTGATATACATTCAAAAATGTGCAAGGGCCAATATACAAATGGTGGGGCCCGCGGACATACAAGGCAGATTATATGTTGGTGAGATGCATCAGCAGCGATATACAAAAAGGCACATACAAGGCAAGTTACGAAGTTGGGGCCCACTGCTTGTATATTGGTGATTGTATGTTCAAATATACATTCCTAATATACAAGCCTGAATATGGAGTGAACATGCAATCTGATCGATAAAGGATAAAATCCACTGCTTGTATGTATATTTTCACTTGTATGTTGGCGTTGTATATGCCGAAATACATTCAAAAGATGCAAGGGTAAGGTGCAAGCCGGATTTGAAAAGTTTCTCAATCTAGCTGATAAGGTGGCTAACATCCATGGCTTGCATGTATATTGTGCATTGTATATGCCGATATCCATTGCGATGTGCAAGGAGAGATACAACCCAGATTTCAAGGCATTTCCAATCCACTGTATAAAAATTTAAAATTCGCAAAATGTATATTTTGTTTGTATCTACAAATATACAAAGGGAATGTGCAATAGAAAAATGTACGGTGGGACCCGATGCTTTTTTATTTTGTTTTATAACATTTTGAGGTCCACCTTGTATGTAGCTAGTTGAATGTATATGCATGTGGTTTTGCATATACAAGGAATTCAAGGCATTCATATACAAAGGGCGAAAAGAGGTAAAATGAGAAAGGAAGGGTCGACGATGGATGCACGGGGTGCCTACGTGGCACATTCTCATTGGCTATTGACTTTTTAGCAATCTTTCAGGCCGCAGATCTCAGCGATAGGGAGATTGGATCGACGACCATGTTCTAAACTGGCAGCGAAGGATTTTCCTGTATATCTGTAGCTGCGTTTAGGCGGGAAAAACTCCAGAGGCACGCTGCTACTAAATCTTCTGGCTGCGGGTAGTTGAGGCATTGATGGTTTTATGCAGATGGTTGACTATTGGAGTGATGGGTTACCAACCCGATTTTATGAAGCAAATCTCTGGGTGACGGCTCAGATCCTGAAACTCACCTGCCCTCTCCTCTGTTTTCCCTAGCTGCCTTCAATATTTTGGGCACCATTTTTGGTGCAATGTATCTGGCAGGACTTTTGACTTGTCGTGTAATTAATTTGCTTGATGTACAGTTTGGCTATATAAGGGGCAAATTGTGTTATTCATTGTTGTTGAAAACTGGACAATTTTTAGTGCTGTAATCAGATACAATCTCATTGGTGGCTCTGTTCTTGGTATTTTGTGAGTTTATGAGTTGTATGTTGTATGTTTTATGCATAGAATTCATCAGTTTCATGTTAATTTAAATGAGTAATGCTTCATTGCATGTATTTTGTTATTTGTCTCCAAACTGAATGTGTTCTTCTTCTGAATCTAAACAACTAAGGGGTGTTTGGGATTCTAGAATATGGGTTTGCTATATTGAATGCTTAATCTTTTACTTCTGCTCAAGGAGTAGATTAAATGTTTTGGGTTAAGTATTAAAAGAGTACATTGCAATAAGGATGATTGTAAGCAGAAGTAACTGAATACTTTGTCTAGGGTATTGTCTATAAGGCAGACATTGCAAAATCCCCTTGAAATTTGATTATTGTCTTAAGTTTGTGATAAACACACACATATATATCTATTGACTCTGAGCCCTGGATAGGCACCAATCTAGTTTTGTGTTGAGGTTACAACCAAGGTCCTAGTTTTGCTTCCAAATACAAATCAAACTCAAACTTTTAATACCAACCTTTAGGACTTTTAGGATCAAAATTCTCTACCTCACAACTGAGTATAGGCCCAAAGCTAGCCCCTTTGCACTTATTTTACAGTTTTGGTTTGCATAAAGGAGGATTCATCTACTTTGTATTAGCATCCCAGTTAGTTCATAATCACATTTCATGGATGTTGAATAGGGAATACCCCCCTTGGTTCTGCAAAGCCTAAAGAAGAAGAGGAAATATTTATAGAGTCTATCCCCTGTACTGTTGGCCCCTGGTCCGGGAATCCTATTGATCAATGATGGCTACTTTGTAGGGATAACTGGGAACAAGCATCCAGTCTGGGAAAATAACCAACACTACCGATGCCCTGATGGCGCTTAAGTTTCTCCTCGTCTCAACCGTGATAGCTTCCACACTGGTTGGACGTGACCTTATCGGTGAGACTCTTCTTGTCAGTGAAACTCTTAACTTGTCTCCTGATACGCCGATGGCATTTACCTTCAGTGAGACTTGTTCTATCGGTGAACACTTGCAATCTTTGACCTATGCACCGATGAACCAACACCCTCAATGAGACTTGTTCCATTGGTGGAACTTACTTCGGAGCTATCGATAGGCTGATCACTTTGATGTCACCTTTGACCTTCTCTCGTCAGCATGACAATTACTATCAGCCACCTTAGGGTTTTCTACGCCGATACACCGATGCACAGTTTACCTTCTCCCGAACCCTAGCACATGGAGATGCTAGGTCAACCTATTGTGCAACTCGCACTGTCTAGAACCTCTGCACCGCCAAACAATGAAACAAAATAGATACTTATACAACAAAGCCATTCCAGTGATTTTGATAGAAATCTTACCAGTGGAATGCTTCGCATCAACATATTGCAACAACAGAAAGCACAGAAAGAATGGAAATCTACAGCTATACAATTTACAGTTACAGGAAATAGAAATCAAATTGACGGAACAGAATAATTCTATTTCTCCTTAGCACAATACACAATCACACTCAATCACACTTCTTCTTCGATATGATTATAATATATCATTTGGTTCATTCCTCTGGGTTTATAAACCCACCCTGAGGAAAACCAACCGATTCCAAGCGGCTGGGAGACCAACCGTCTTGAGATAAACAATTTGACAAATGTGACCTAAGTCACTTAGGACTTACAAATAGAAATGAAAATGCATTGGTCAAATAGACCTTATTACAACACAAAACATGATTTTCTAGGTGCTCCTACACCACTAACCCAAGATTGTATTCTCAGTTAAAAGAATAAGAAGAACAAAATGGCACATGCCAAATAGGGCTCACTGCTCGAGCACACTACTCACAAGAGGCCCACTACCTATAGGAGACACGTTGTCTACAAAATGATAAATATTACATACTTGAACTGAAGAATAGCATCTTCACCATGCTTGAGTCAGTTCCATTTAAGCCCAATACTTATGCTCTGCCTTTCGTTCTACTCCTCTCTACCACACTCTCATCCCCACCAAGATACCTTTGAAATGACTTCACAACTTCTTATTTATACAAGACATTGACTTTAGGATAATCATCCAAGTCAGCATACTTTACAGAGCAAATACAACTTGACTAATTACAAAAGACTTCATGCGGATCATCACACTATCGGCCACACAATTCTGAGACTTCAATCTTCTTTTAGGAACACACCATGCTTTGCATAACATCTTCAAGATCATCCGCAGAATGTGTAACTCATCTGGTTGGCCAAGTTTAGGAAGAACATCATCATCCAGAAGTAATCCTTCAATTACGAGCTCAATCTTCAATGTGGACCACCAATACAAAATAGACACAATCCAAAGACTTCCACAAGCTTGCCTGAATCACCAAGAACATCCACACTACTTCTGATTCCTGAAATCATTCTCTCCTTCATCTGGAACTTCATGAACACAGTCTGTCATCACTGTCATATTGGAATAGATGCTTGTAGACCTCCAGACCATGAACCAATTGATTTGTGAATTCACATTGACTTCCTAAACATTCCACCAAATCCGCTGAACAAGATATTGCATTTATGGATCTCACAGGACCTATCTGTGTCACTCTGTCACCTCTGAACATCTACCAGAACCAGTTTTACTCAAGTGGCCATAACTTCTTCAAATCTTCATGCAGACCTCTCAGATCTTTACTGGATCATCTTAAGACACATATCTACAAACCCTTTTATGCGCATCCTCTAATATTCATCTTAGCTGGGATCTTCACCTCACTATCTTCACTGTTCCTAATAGGACTAATTTTCTCAATATCCTCAACATACAACTCATCCAATCCTTATCATCAATGCAACAAGAGTATGTTGACATCAATGACAACACCAGTTAGGCCCATACTTGCAACAATCTCCCCCTTTGTCATTGATGGCAACATATGATGTGAAAAACTATTTTAACCATCAAGACAAGAACTTCTCCTCACTGACTAACATAACTCCCCCTATCAAAAACAACCATTCACATGTCTTCTCTTCCTTTACTGCTCCCCCTTTGATTAGCAACCACTTTTTGTTTTTCACATGTCTTCTCTCCCCCTTTGACATCAATGGCAAAGGGGACATACTTGCATCATTTAAAATCATACCAACTGCTTCCCCTGAGTAGCAGTTTCCCATCATCAATCTAAACCACAAGATATGACTGTGAGATCCACCGGAGTAATGCACATCAGTGCACCTTAATTCAGAACCAGAGGGGTAATAACCCCTAACTTCTCCCTGAGATACTCAAAAGAGTCCTTAGGTAGAGGTTTAGTAAAAATGTCTGCAATCTGATCCTTGGAGGGCACAAACTCCAATCTGACTTCATTCTTGTTCACTTGCTCTCTTAAAAGTGAAACTTGATGGATATATGTTTTGTCTTTGAATGCAACACCAGATTTTTTGATATATTTATTGCACTTGAATTATCACAGAAGATTGTGATAGGTTCCTCATACTCCACTTTGATGTCTCTTGGCATTTGCTTCATCCACAATACTTGAGTGCAACTACCTACTGCTGCAATATATTCTGCTTCTGTAGTGGACAGAGATATTGCCTCTTGTTTCTTGCTTCTGTAGTGGATGGAGATATATTCTGCTTTTGCAGTGGATGGAGATATTGCCTCTTATTTCTTGCTCAACCAAGAAACCAATCTTTTCCCTAAAAAGAATGCTCCACCACTGGTACTCTTCCGATCATCCACATCTCCTACCCAATCCGCATCTGTATATGCATGAAGAGAGAAATCATGATCTCTAGGATACCATAAACCATACTCAATTGTCCCTTTTAGATATCTAAGAATCCTCTTGATTGCCATGACATGAGATTCTCTAGGATCAGCTTGGAATCTAGCAACAAGACCAACAACATTCTTAATGTTAGGTCTAGTTTGAGTAAGATAAAATAGTCCTCCAATCATTGACCTGTACTTTTTCTAATCAACCTTAGGAGAGTCATCATCTTTGCTCAATTTACATTCGATTGCCATGGGAGTACTCATTGGTTTTGAGTCTTCCATCCCAAATTTCTTCAACAATTCTTTCACATATTTGATTTGTGAAATGAAGATTCCTTTCTTTGTTTGAATGATTTGCAGACCCAAGAAGAAATTCATTTCCCCAAACATGGACATCTCAAATTCACTTTTCATTTGATTTGCAAAAGTTTTGCACATACTATCTCTTCCTCCAAAAATGATATCATCAACAAACACTTCAACAATTAAGATGTTTTCATGATCAATTTTGAAATACAAGTTACTGTCAGCAGTACCTTTGTTGAAACCAATCTTCAAAAGATGCTTATCCAATCTTTCATACCAGGCTCTTGGGGCTTGTTTGAGTCCATACATTGCTTTCGTCAACTTGCAGACCATATCACCATGATCAGACAATTGAAATCCATCCGGTTGCTCAATGTATACTTCTTCTTCCAAGTCACCATTTAGGTTGGCAGATTTGACATCCATTTGATATACTTTGAAGTCCTTGAAGGCAGCAAAGGCAAGAAATAATCTGACTGCTTCAATTCTTGCCATCAGAGCAAAAGTTTCTTCAAAATCAACTCCTTCTACTTGGGAATAACCCTTGCAGACCAATCTGGCTTTGTTTCTGACTACTTCACCATCTTCATTTAGTTTATTTCGGAAGACCCATTTGGTTCCAATCACATTTTTGTTTCTAGGTCTAGGAACAAGATCCCAAGTGTGATTTTTCTCAATTTGCATAAGCTCTTCCTTCATTACTTTACTCCAGCTTTCATTATTGCATGCTTCATTCACTGTCTTTGGTTCAATCTTTGAAATCAGACAATACTCTTCTGAGTCTTGAGCAATCTTTCTTCTTGTTTGAACACCTTTGCTTATATCACCTATGATCTGATCTTCAAAGTGATTCAGTCTTACATACCTGGGAATTTTGGGAATTTCTTGCACTTCTGTTTCTTGAACAAGTTCATTCAAACTTATCTCTTCTTCCTAATTCACCGAATCAATCTGGATCTGAATTTTAGAAGGGGCTTGGACTTCTTGGACCAAAACATCATTCTGATCATCTTCATCATATTCATAGAACCTTGAGGGTTTTTCAATACCTTCATCAACCTTCACATTTGTACTTTCTATAATCTTTCTCAATCTCTCGTTATAACATTGGTATGCTTTGCTTTGAGTAGAATAACTCAAGAATATTCCTTCATCACTTCTAGCATCAAATTTTCTAAGATCTTCATCTCTTTTAATGTAACATTTTCTACCAAAGACTCTGAAATACTTCACAATGGGAGTGATGCCAAATCAGAGTTCATAAGGGGTCTTACCAGTATTGCTTTTGATTTGTACTTGATTAAGAGTATAGACAGCAATGCTTACAGCTTCTCTCCAATAGATCTGAGGAACATTTGCTTCCATCATCATGATTCTAGCTGCTTCCTGGATGGTCCAGTTCTTTCTCTCCACTACTCCATTCTACTATGGAGTCCTTGGAGCAGACAACTATCTTTTTATCCCATGTTTCTCACATAATTCTATGAACTCCTCAGATGTTAATTCACCACCTCTGTCAGACCTAAGACATTTTATTTTTAATCCGGTTTCATTCTCTACCATAGTCTTGAATATTTTGAATTTCTCAAGACCCTTAGATTTCTCTTTCAGAAAAGTCACCCACATCATCCGGGAGTAGTCATCAATTAATAACATGAAATATCTATCACCTTGCACACTTCTGATTCTTGCCGGACCACATAGATCAGTATGAACTAAGTCCAATAATTTGGTAGAAGACTGTTCCTTACTTTTGAATGTGACTCTACTTTGCTTACCCATCTGACATTCTCTGCACAAACTATTAGTAGGTTTCACTAGTCTTGGAAGATCTCTTACAACCTGAGTGTTGCTTATCTTGATGATATTATCAAAATTCACATGACACATTCTCCTATGCCACAACCAACTCTAATCAATTTGAACAAATAAACAACTTTTACTAGTACCAACCAAGTGGAAGATATTACCTTTTGTTTGAGTACCGGATGCAATCTATGTTCTGAAACTTTCAAAGATCTTACATTTTGTATTTTTGAATTAGAGATCATAGCCTTTGTCCACCAACTGTCCAACACTGAGAAGATTGTGCTTCAGACCTTCAATGTACAGTACATTACTGGTTTTGTTCTTTCCATCAAAAGAAATAGTTCCTCTACCTTTGATCTTCCCAGCAGAATTATCACCAAATTTTACCACTCCTCCTTCATATCTTTCCAAATCTATGAACTTATTTTTTTCACCTATCATATGGTGATAGCATCCACTGTCAATGACCGAGTCATCCTTTTCTTCAACTTGGGCATCCATAGCTCTTTCTATTTTATGATTGACAGATTTAGAGGGCATTGGATCTTCTACCTTGATGGCAATAAACACCCAGTCACTTCCGGATTTGTTTCATGTCTCTGATTCATCATCTATTACTCCTTCATCATCGTCATCTTTATGAACATAGTAACATTTCTTTTGGAATCTTGATCTGTTAGGATTTGGCCTTGAAAATCTTTCCGGACACCTTGAGGCAAAATGACCAATCTTATTGCAGTTAAAACATTTAAAGGGCAATTTTCCTTCATACTTACTAGATCCTCTTGGCAGTGTTTTTGCAATAAGGGCTTCAAGTTGAGTAGCTTCTGCTTCATCTTCTTCCAGATCTTTTCTTGCTTTTTCATACCATGATAGTTTCTTTGAAGAGTTCTCTCCCAGATCAAACTTTTTTTTTCCTTTTACAAAGGCACTAGATTTGAATGCAGATTCAGTCTTGGGGGGTGCATGTCCAAACTTGGCCAATTCAAATGTAGCTAATTTACCAACCAATTGATCTCTTGTGATATTTGAAAAAGATATGAATTCTTCAATAGCAACAACCTTGTATTTGTAAGAAACAGGTAAGGATCTGAGAACTTTTGGAACAATCTCATCTTCATCCAAGATTCCACCAGCACATCTGATGCCACAAACAAGTTCATTTACTCTTGGCATAAATGTAGTGACATTTTCATCTTCTCTCATCTTCAGGTTTTCAAATTTTCCTTTCAGACTTTGTAGCTTGGCACATTTAACATACTTGTCTCCTTCATGCAGAAGTTCCAGTTTTTCCCAAATCTCATATGCAGTTTTTAGATCTATAACATTTGTCAGCTCTGAATCAGATAAGGCACTTAGTAGAGCTTCTTTAGCCTGAAGATTGTTTTCAGTATCTCTGATTTCATCTACAATTCTCAGACCATTCTGAGGAGGAACATACTTCTTTGAAGCCATGATCCAATATTGCATTCCCATACATTGCAAGTGACATTCCATGCAGCTTTTCCAAAGAGTGTAATTGGTTCCATCAAACCTTAGACTATCCTTCTTGTAGGACGACATCCTGGATCTCCTCAAGTGGTTAAGCTTTTTAGAGGAACCTTGCTCTAATACCAATTATTAGATTCAAGATAGACAACTGAGAGGGGGGGTGAATCAGTTGTCCCAAAAATTTCTTCCTATTAATCGCTTAAATCCTCTTTGTAATTCAACAACATAATAATAAATCAATCATGGAGACATAATGCAACAATTCAAGAGAAGAAACACATTATCACATATGACACCAAGATTTTAACGTGGAAAACCTGGTTAAGGGAAAAACCACGGGGTGACGAACCCAAGATTGTATTCTTTGTTAAAAGAATAAGAAGAACAAAATGGCACATGCCAATTAGGGCTCACTACCTGAGCACACTACTCACAAGAGGCCCACTGCCTATAGAAGACACACTATCTATAGAATGATAAATATTACATACTAGAACTGAAGAATAGCATCTTCACCATGCTTGAGTCAGTTCCATTTAAGCCCAATACTTATGTTGTACCTTTCACTCTTCTCGTCTCTACCACACTCTCATCCCCGCCAAGATACCTTTGAAATGACTTCACAACTTCTTATTTATAAAAGACATTGACTTTGGGATAATCATCCAAGTCGACATAATTTACAAAGCAAATACAACTTGATTAATTGCAAAAGACTTCATGTTGATCACCACACTGTCGGCCACACAGATCTGAGACTTCAATCTTGTTTTAGGAACACGCCATGCTTCGCAGAACATCTTCAAGATCATCCGTAGGATGTGTAACTCATCCGGTCGGCCAAGTTTAGGAAGAACATCATCATCCGAAAGTAATCCTTCAATTACGAGCTCAATCTTCAATTCAAACCGCCAATATGAACTGGACACAATCCAAAGACTTCCACAAGCTTTCTTGAATCACCAAGAACATCCACACTACTTCTGATTCTTGAAATCATTCTCTCCTTCATCCGAAACTTCAAGAACACAGTCTGTCATCAATGTCATATTGGAATAGATGCTTACGGACCTCCAGACCATGAACCAATTGATTTGTCAATTCACATTGACTTCCTAAACACTCCACCAAATCCGCAAAACAAGATATTGCATTTCTGGATCTGACCGGACCTATCTGTGTCACTTTGTCACCTCTGAACATCTGCCAAAACCAGTTTTACTCAAGTGGCCATAACTTCTTCAAATATTCATGAGGACCTCTCAGATCTTTACTGGATCGTCTTAAGACACATATCTACAAACCCTTTTATGTGCATCCTCTGATATTCATCTTAGCTGGGATCTTCACCTCACTGTCTTCACTGTTCTTCTTTGTTCCTGATAGGACTAATTTTCTCAATATCCTCAGCATACAACTCATCCAATCCTTATCATCAATGCAACAGGAGTATGTTGACATCAATGAACACCGATTAGGCCCATACTTGCAACACTATTTTGCTTCCCAGCGAAATAGCCCAAATCCATGAAATCTCTATGTGTTTTCCCCTTTAGAAATGTAAGAAAAAACATCCCAAAATTGACTAAGTCCAAAAAATTTGAGTTTTCCTTGTGTTTATAAGCTTTTCAGAGTTTTGGAGTTTGGAGTTCTCCCTTTCGTCATGTCATCCTACTCTGCTCTAAACTCTGCCCTTTGCTTTTGAAATTTCTGTAAGTGTTTCAGGGGATTGGACTTCAGACTTTTCTTCTTCCTTCTCCCTTTTCTCATGGAAGGTGGAAGGCGGATGGCTTGACGGCTGATCCCTGATGGGTGTTAATTCTTTCTAAGGCATTCCAGCATTCTATTGAGCCTTTTGGGTGGACCCACAACAGGCTTGTGAAATTGCAGGAAGAAGATGTGTGGCAAGGTTCAATGACCTAATGGGTGCCACATGGTCTACTTTGCGACTCTTTTGCCAATCTACAGAGCATTTCAGTGAAGCTTTGTCTATAGTCGCAGGACAATGGGAAGCTGCCAAGTGGCCTTGACATCATCCAGATTAACTTTTTACCAAGGAAGGTATAAGATGGAAGGCCCGAAGCCCAATTTCCACTGAACCTTCTCAAATAATTCTAAGTGTTTCAGACTTCGGTGCTTAGACCTTTCTTCTTCCCTCTTCCTTTCTTTGGAAGACGGAAGGCCCAAGGCCCGAACTCCACCAAAAATTTCAAAAAATGGCTAAGTCTTTAGACCTGTGGGGCTCATACTTTCTTCCTTCTTCCCCAAAATATAATGAAAATCAAAAGAAAACCAAAAAATAGAGGAACTCTAAAGAGGAGAGAAGAATAATGAGTCGATTGATTGCACTAAATAGAGAAGACATACAATAGACAGGGGAGCAATCGATATGAACGAAGAAGAGTGCATGACTCTGGCACTAGCTTACTTTGTCACTAGGGGTCATGTAAATCAAGATACCTTCATGGATCATGGGCTAGCAAGCTATGTTATGCTAGGTGACCATGAGTGTAACAAGATTAGGTCATATGAAGCACATAGGCTAGCAAGTTGTGTTATGATAGGTGGCTCATAGACTATACGGATGACATGCTAGCAAGATGCATTGTGCTAGGTGAACATTTACTACCAATACCTTAGGGAGCATAAAAATAAATGCCCTAGGGAGCGTAAAATAAATAATGCCTTAGGAATCGTATTGATAACCACGCCTCAAGGGGCATAATGAAAAAAACCATCGTAGGGGGGCACATCAATAAGCTAAAGCTCAAGAGGTGTGAATGAATAAGGGTGCACGTATGGATGCACATATGAATAGGGAATATATGCCTCACCTTAAAATGTTTTCATGTACAATATGCAAATGCTTTAGGGTAAAGAAGAGGGGAAAGTATAAGAGGAGGGTAGATCCTTAAGAAGAATGCCTACCCACTACAACAAAATAGACAATTAGCACCTAAAATAGCGCCAAAATTTAGTGCATTTGAGTTCATGAATTGGACACTTCTGTCGGCACAAAACTCGGCGCCAAACTGCATGTTCTCTTCGATGCCATTTTTTTGTGCCAGATTTAATATCAAATTTTGCACTGAAAAAGTAGCGCAAGCAATAGCACTTGGAATAGTATCGGGAAGCACAGCCAATTTAATGTCAAAAATATTGCCTAAATTAGCGCCCAATTTGGCTTCCAGTTTTGCTTCCATGTCTGCTCCCATTTTTGCTTCTAGTTTTGCTTCCAGTTGTGTTTCATGTTTTGCTTCTGGTATGGCATCAAAAATAGCTTCTTTTTTGGCTTCCTAATTGACGCCAAGTTTTGCTTCCATTATGAAGTCCTTTATTGCTTCCAATTTTGCTTCCATTATGATGTCCTTTGTTGCTTCCAGTTTGGCTTCTGATTTTGCTTCTGATTTTGCTTCTTGTGTTGCTTCTAGGTTTGCTTCTGGTATGGTGTCAAAAATAGCTTCTTTTTTGGCTTCCTAATTTTCGCCAAGTTTTGCTTCCATTATGAAGTCCTTTGTTGCTTCCAGTTTTGCTTCCATTATGATGTCCTTTGTTGCTTCCAGTTTGAATTCTGATTTTGCTTCTGGTTTTGCTTCTAGGTTTGTTTCCATTTTTACTTCCAGTTTTGCTTCCAATTTTGATTTCGATTTTGCTTCCAAATTTGTTTCCAATTTTGCTTCCGATATAACTTCACTTGTTGCATCTAGCTTTGCTTCCATTTTTGCATCTTTGTTCCAAAAAAGGTGAGTGGGCCAATCTTGCTTTCTAACTGCCCCATCTTTCACCTTATAGCCTAACTTAACCTGATACTCCTCAGTTTTTGAGCAACTCCATCTTATTCTATCCTCTTTGCGAGACAAGCTCACAGACCTGTTTGACAAAATACTCTCTAACTCACTGATCTGCGCTCCATCCACCTGAAGACCCCTAAAGCATTTGAAATATTTTATAGGATAACATTTATAAAGAGTTTTTAGGGAAATGGACATCCATACAAATTAACATCATCATTATGCTTATTAAATCTTCATCAAAATAAAATCTACAACAATATCCAGTATATATAAAATAACAAGATGATTATTATAACGTGATCATCATCTATAATTAAAAACAAATGAGTCAATTATCTATAATTTAATTGAATTTGACAACATCCATCCTAAGCAGTAAATTAAAATCATCATACGTAATAAATATCCATCTAAAAATCATCGACCACTTTCAATATATATAAATTGACAAGTCAATACTGATAAGATCATCATCATATATAACTAAAACAAGTGAAAGTCAAATATGCCAGTAGATTAATAACATGTCAAAATGATACATGTCCAACAGTCGACATAAGTTAAAATGATACATGTACAACTGATATAAGTAAAAATGATAAATTATGTAACTCAAAATGATACAAGTCAAGATGATACATGTCAAAATGATATAAGTCAAAATGATACATGTCAAAATGATACAACTCAATAATATGGTACTACAAGCCGTGAAAATGATACATATGATAGTAACCATGAAAAGAGGCATCATAACGATATATCAACAATGATCCATGATGCAATCTATATGATCATGAATGTCACTGGCTACTACCAACAACTGCCTCATCATCATCAGCACCATCGTGATCATCATCATCATGATCATCATCGTCATCATCATCATCGTCATCGCCCTCGGTGTCTTCTGTATCTGCGTCATCATCATCCTCTGCCATGTGATCTGTACCAGAACCAACATATTCTAGATCTATATCATGAGGATCATCTTGATCTTCTAGAAGACCCGTGTTCTGCAAAAAACATTTAAAATGAAAAGTTATTATTTATTTCATGCAATAATTTATTTTTCTGTTATATATCTAATATTACAACATATGAAATGAAACCATAATCATATTACATCATATCGAAGTGCACATACCATAATAAAATTTCAAAAAAGTTATAGCTAATATGGCATTCCAATGATGTAAAACATGCAACAATTCTAATAAACGTTAGTAATGATCATAAAAAAATTTGTTATACAATTTAACTATCAACTGTAAATTCTATTACATAACCTTAAGTGCCAACCCTCTGCATTTTGTGCTATATATGATTATGTTTGCCTCGAAGATCCTTTGAGAGTTAACTGGTCTATATATCTTCTTCTCCTATATCTCAGACAAGGAACATATTGAACATGATGAAAGGCTAGAGTCCATCCTGACTCTAACTCAAATACAATTGAACCCTCTCTTCTACTGGCTGCTCCTTTTGTGTGGATCCCACACCTCACTAAGCATCTAGTAGCTACTGAGCTAGGTGGCTGAAATAGATCACACTCCCCTGTCATATTGCATGTGGCACCACTATCTAGATACCACCCATCTCGGGAAATCTCCTCTGAAGCATAATGACCAAATTTAGCCTTTGTAAGGTAAGAGGCAACATCTTCACCAGCAAGCATCTGAATCCTCTGAAGCTTCTCCTTCAGAACCATGATTCTGCTCTCATGCTTGGCCTGAAATAGTGAAAGTTATACTCAGTTATACTTATTAAATTACTGCAGAAACAAACTTTTACTGTTGTTTAATACCACTCCCACTGATCTTAATTTTTCCACCCCTTTTAATACCACATTTCTAAGTTAGGACTATTGTCAAACATTTCACATGTTATCTTTGTTTGCTGATTTTAGTTGGCTGTAGGTGTTGGTCTGAGTTTAAAGTCTTAAACATTGTCTTTTGAGGTGATAATTCACCCAAGCACTCACCAAAATCATAGGACTATTGTCCCCAGATGTGGGTGTTAGCAAATAATGCCTGAAATTGACCCTCCCCTCCTCACAGCAACTGGTGACCACAATCTTGAGACAGCTAGCATGCAGCCAAGATACATGGGCACCTGGTCTGCCAGTCCATTTAACTCAAATTTTTAATGCCCCTCACTTCTATGTGGGTTGTTGTTTCCCCCCTCCAGCACTGGCGGCGATGGCGAGTAAATGTGCCTTCAGACAACACGCTTTGATGGCTTTTGCATTGGATTTGGGCCTCCCCTTTTCAATAGATCGAGGCTTAGCATGGGGATGGCAGATACTCTACCGAATTCGAGTGGAGCTGGTGATAGGTGCTGCCAATTTGGCGCAGGTTACAGTTTGTGGCATTCTGGACCCTGTCATGTAGCACTTGGTCTCCATTAGCTCACACATGTTCGTTCATCACTTTTTGACATAGATCGACCTTCTCATCACCACACATGGGACTTGATTTGGCATTGGCACATATGTTGAGGTATGATAGAGATGACATAGCACCCTTGCACACATGTTGAGGCATCATAAAGGTTGTTTATTGGTTCATGCATGGATTATTTGGTGTACTTGACCCACACAAGATACTTTATTACTTTTCTATGTGGAGTGGCCCTTCATCTTCCACAAGTGTGGGGTTCATCTAGCATTTGGGCACACATGTTCATGCATGAGAGGACTATTTTATGGTTTTTTGGTTCTTGGAGTCTAGCACCATCCCCTCTCTCTATAGGACTTAGTTTTGGCTTTTACACCAAACACTCTCTTTATAAGACCTATGTGGTGGTTCAAGGCCCTGTGCCACATCACCCATGGGTCCTAGAAGTGGATGTTACAACAAAAGTGCCTAGTTTTCAACCCTGAAACATAGCCTAAACCTCAAGAGGAGGAGTTAGACAATTAACTTCTAGGAACACTAAATGGTACCCTTCCATCAGCCTCAAGGGTTCAGTAAAAAACATAGTGGCACTAGTTAGCAGGTTGTATGGGGAGAAGGATGCTTCTCATTTTCAAGAATCCTAAGTCTCATTGCTACATATGTTGCTTAAAGAAGAGCCAATTTTAAACTAGGTAGTTCTTTTGTCACTAATTTTGTGCAATGAAATAACAAGAGTCGAGTCTCCTCGAGTGGGCACAAAGCCAAAATTCTATACAACCTCTTACTTGTATCATATTATTTGTGCAGCTAATAAATTCTTTGGCGATGAATTGGACATGGAGCATCCCATGTCATTTTGTCCATGTTTATTGCTAGGACCGATGGGAGCACAAATATTCATCCAAATATGAGCACATCTGTGACCGATTCTTTGCTCCCTTGCATGAGCTATTATTTGAGAAAAGGTTCCCTAGGTTGTCTGAAGACATGATCAGAATCTTGGAGAACCTAAAAGATTACTCCCTATATGAGTTGTTAACATATAGGAAGATCTATGGCACCACAAAGGCACCCCATACTTTTCCCAAGCATGTACCTGACATGTTGATCAAGAAGTTGTATGTCATACTATACTCTTGAGATATAATGAAGCCATGGAAGCAATGGTAATGGATGTAGATGATATGGATCTAGTGGCTAGGGCTACGACTAGGGTCACCACAACACAAGCAAATGAATCAAACATCCTTAAAATGACATAAGAAATGGAAGGGCATAAGAAGGAAATTGAGCATTTGAAACATCAAGTGGAATACTACAAGGCTACAAGGTATGACAGGCGATTTCATGGAATATGCATTAGAAATCCATGATGACTTGACCTTGGTGCAAAAGGAGTTCTACAAGGATGTGTTATATTTATAGGATGCCTACCAACATACATCAAAAGATTCTTACATGTTAAAAGAATGGAAGCATCGTGAGGAAGGATGGCAAAGATGCATGTGGATCACTTAGTAGAATGGCAACATGAATTCAAGGAAGCACTCCTTGAGACACCAAGGTGGTGCAGGGCACCTGGGTCTTAATGTAAAAATTACAGAGTGTTAGTATTTTGGTGTGGTGAAGTCATTTTGTTTGTAATAAGGTCTTTAAGACCATGTGTTATGTCTTTATGTGCTGGTTGGGTCATTTTGGAGTCAATTTGGTGAAATCTGTAAAAGTTGCAAAAAGTTGTCAAAGCAACCTTTGCATTTTTAGGGAAGTTGAATGGTTAGGCTTTGGTTTTTGGTGGGAAAATGATTCGTTATGCTTGGGAATGTTTTAAAAGCACTTGTGTACGTTGGAACAAGAGTTAGAAGTTGTAAAAATTTGAATTTTGAATAACATGGTGCCATGTTTTTGCGTTTTGGAAGCCTAATTTGCTGCTAAACTGTATTATACGGCTCTGTACGACTTGGAAGTAGTCAAACATTGATTGCAATTAATGGTGACTTGAATCTTTGTTCTTTGCAATTGATTTCATTAAGTTTGAAGCGAGTTAGGTCAAATTTACTAAAAGTGGTTTGAAACCCTTACAAGGGTGTGCTTTGACTAAAAATAATGCATTTCTCTCCATTTCACCGGTGAAAAGGCCTCCAACTCAGTGGAATGGATGTAGATAAGGTGTATTTCATGTTCACAATGTTATAGGAGCAGGGGATGGTGTTATGTGCAAATTTGGTGATGCCCTAGTCCATTTAACCTCATGTATTTGGCATAGAAGTGCATAGGAGTTAGGGTTTGAAGTAGAACTATTAAACAGTAGTTGGAATTGCTTGGAATGGCGTTAATAGAATTCATAAGACATGTCTAAGCCATTGGCATGAAGTTTGGAAACTGAGGGGTTGAAGACCTTATGGTGACCTAGTTGAACAAGCCTAATTAGACCTTTTGTCAAACGGGACAGTCAATTTTAGAGCCTTGTGTTACAAAACAACTGTTATCACCCAGATTTGCACCCTTGCATGCAGTTGTGAAACCTCAGCATTTTGGAGTAACATGGGAATGACCTCTAAGTGTGGGACTTTGCTAAATTAGATCAAACCTCCGGAGAAGGCTGACTTCCTTAACTAGTTATCACCTAAAACTACTAAATCTTTAGAGGAAAAGGGAGAATGAAATGCTTTTAAATGAAGGATGAAACAAAAGCTTGAAAACAAAGGGTGATACACCAAGTTTAATAAGAGAACCCTCACAATACTGAGAGAATGCATAGCATAACCAAATATAGCAAGCAGACATATACAGATTTAACTGATCCTAGCAAAGCTGAGAAACCAGATGATTGAAACGAAAAATACGTTCACAGGCAAACATATGCAGATTCACACTAAACTAAAATTTAGTAAAAGAGGTAAAAATAGCTTGCATATATTTAATGGGAAGGCAAAGTTACAGTAGCAAAAAGCTCTATTTGGAAACAGAAAAGCCTCAATGCTCAAAAAATTTCCAACAACCTATTTACATCTCTCGAATGCATATATATAGCATTCCAAACTAACCTAGGTCGGTTACAAAATTGCTCTAAGAGCTGTCTCAAAAAATATATATCTTGAAGGGACGTCCAACTACAAGGAGTTATGGCGTGAAAGATTTGGAACTGGTGCAGATGGGAGATATTTACAGTCTTCAATGCAAGCAACTGGATCATCTATCTTCAATAAAGAATGGTGGAAGATATTCTGGGCATTGAATGCGAGCAGATTCCATTACCTGCAGAAATGAATGCAACAAATATTTGCATCCTGCCCCAAAAAGGTCGCTAAAACATCTAGTTGCCCAAAATATGCAAGGCCAAATCCAAAACTTGAAAGTGAGAAAATCCTACTGAAAACCCCGCCAAAAGAAAGAGGATGCAAAAATAGCATTTTTGCCTCTTGCAGCATGTCAAAATTCGCTAGGATGAAGGAGATACAAGCGGTCAAAGTTTCGGTCAACCGCCTGTATATATCGCTTGAATTTACCACTTGAATCGACATCTAAAACCTTCTCTGCAACTCCTTTTGCATATGCCAAGCGCTTTGTATATCGGGCTATGAAATGTCCTTGTATATTCAAAAGTATGTCACCTCTTTGTATTTCGGATTTGTATATGTAAATATACAAACGAAACATGCATACAAAACTTGCACATACAAACATGCATCTGACCCTTGTATCTCGCATTGTACATGACCCTTGTATGTGTGAACATACAAAGAGAACATACATAGAAAAACTTGCATCAACACCTGTGTATGTTTCTTTGTATCTGCGACTTGTATATGCAAATATACAAAGCCTTTGTATGTGCGGGCCCTACCTATTGTATGTTAACTTTGTATCTTGCCTTGTATATCAAAACATACAAGAAAACATACAAGCAGAAGATACATGTAAAGCGCTTGTGCCTTGGCGGACCCCACCATTTGTATCTCCTTTGTATCTGCAAACATACAAGCCGCGGACTTCAAAATAACCATTAGTTGTATCTGATTGCCCTATCGAGTCCGGCTTGTATCACCCTTTCTTGTATATTCAAATATACAAAGCACTTATACATACAAGCCGTAGACTTGGTGCCTGAATTTGTCATAATTAACTTTTGGGTCGGGTCCGGCTTGTATGTATCCCTTTATATGTAGGCTTGTATATCGCAATATACAAAATGCAACATGCAAAGTGTGGACCCGAATGGTTATGGAGGGGATTGGAATTGCTATCAAGTCCGCCTTGTATCTCTTCCTCTTTGTATATCGCCAATATACAAACGCCTTTGTATATCGTGGACCCCACCATTTGCACATTCGGCCTTTGTATAATCAAATGTATATTGCTGATATGCAAAAGGCTTTGTATGTGCCCCTTGTACCTGACCCTTTGCACATTCACCACTGAACATACAACCTGATATACATTCTCCCTTGTACTTTCTCATTGTATGTAGAACACATACAATCTCCTTTGTATACTCGCGGGCCCCACCTCTTGCATGTCGGCGCCTTTGCATGTTTGGCCTTGTATGTTTCAATTGTATGTTGGGAACATACAACGCAAAATATACATTCTCTTTTGTTCATTGCGCCGATGTTCATCAACTGTAGCCGATGCATATTATCCTTGTATATCGGCTTGTATGTTGGACTTGTATGTTGGCCTTGTATATCCGCCTTGTATGTGTGAACATACAACCCGATATACATTCTCCCTTTGCACATTGACCCTTGTATATTTGCTTGTATGCCGCCAATGCATCTTTCCCTTTGCATATTCTGAATGTATGTTCCAAACACACATTGGCGAATGTATATTGCGAATGTACATTCAAAAATGCATATTGAAATACAAGCATGAAACTAAGAAATCCCAGCGATAGAAAATATTTGAAGTTAAAAGATTTATGGGTTTTTTGCAAAGTTTCTCAAAGTGAGACTTTTGGGAAATTTTGACAAGGCATAGCATAAATATTTGAAGGATTTAAGCCTTGTATGGGCATTTTCTAAAGATTTTCAAGAAAATACAAGGTGAACTGTTTAACTTTGGGCAGAGGAAAATAGGTCAACAACAACCGTTACTAAGTTTTGGATATGTTCAATAACTCCCAAAAGGGTACTCAAAATAGTTTTTAGATTGTGGGTTTTAGGTCTTCTCTGCAAGTTATGTTAGAAAAAGCCAATTTGCTATCCTACTTGGCCTAGAGTCAATTTAGCAAGAGAAAAATTGAAGTTTGCTAGCCCTAAGTTCTTGTGCATTCCTAAAACTTATTGATTGTCATCCTCATTCCATTAAGAGTCCTCCTGGTGTTGATTTACCTGTTGAAGCATAAATGACCCATTAGGGGTTGAAACCTAGTTTGCATCCACTGAAGGTTATGAGCAAGAAAACACTAAATCTTGTTGTGAGATGTTGAAATCTTGAAACCACCCCTGCTCTGCATCACAAGGAAGCACTCCTTGAGATACCATGTTTGAGAGAAAAGAAGATAAATCAAATCAACATGGGACTAAGTTACTCAAATGATACAACTCATAACTTAAATGAGGACACTTAAGAGATATTAAAAGACCATGGTCATTATTTAAAAGATGTGATGAAAATAAGGCATGAATGTCACCCACTGCCCTTTAAGGCAAACAATATTTTTTTCCTCAACATGAAATAATGGGACAATTGAGTGGGATCTAGGGCCAACAGAGAACTCATCCTACACATCAATAAACAACTCAACACAAGAAATGCAAATTGACATATTAACACAACAATATCCAACTAAGTTATTGAAAGTCAACTATTGATAACTCGTTCTCCATCCAGATTACAAAATCGGTCCACTTTTTGCTTTATAACATTTCCTTTTCAAATTGCATTGGATGCCGACCATATTTCTCCTCCTGTCAAAACATGGCACATAGACTAGTTAAATTAATTAATATGCAATCATTTACTTTTTCCTAGGAAATAAAAAAAGTATCAGTTAACATATTAAATATACTTACAAATGTACATATCAAGGCCTGTAAACCTTTTTGGCCAATGTGATGCGTGGCACGAAGTTTGTCAAGCCTAGCCTAGGAGGCCTTGTCCTGAAACATATACTAATTCAATTTAACTATGTACAAATAAAATTTAAAAATTGTTTAATAAATTTGATATAATCTTATGGACAAATTCAAATACCTGCGTACTCTCCTCATCGGACTTCCTCCATGCATCGGACTTCTCATATGCTTTTACAAGCTCTTTCCATACTTTCACACTTACATCAATTGGCCTTTTTTTGATTCTTAGCTTGGGAGGGAGTTTTTTTATCTTCTTTGTTTGGTTGCACCGAAATCTCTTGAAGTTTTGAGACATTCGTAGCTTTATCTTCTTTACAGACCAACCTGTGCCAAATTCAGTCTCCATGTCATGGATAACTATTTTTTGCAGGTGCATGGGTATCTTTGAGAATGGCAAATGTAGATGGTCTTTGAACCGTTGAAGGCATGATTCCTTCAACCTATTCACAAACGTTTTTCCAGCATCTGTCATTTAGACTTCCCCTGAAACTACATCGTATTCTATCTTGGTATCGTAGCTACCAATGCAAGATGCAAAACATGGCGTGGTGGAAGAAGTCTGTGTCCCAGGGGTGGCTGGAACATTGGAAGTCTCTGCTCCCTATTCCACATTCTTAGAATTTATTTTTATTGATTTCCTCCTAGATTTTTTGCTCGATCCAGGACTGGTTGGGGAATCAATTGATTCCCTTTGACATGGTTGATTTGGTTGCAATGTTTCAGGGGCTTTACTAGATCATTTTTCTATGTATCTAGCAAGCATTGTCAAGTCCACAACATCCAATATGTTCACTACCTCTAGCCCCAATATGGAAGCCAATGCCTCTTTATCTTTGTCAGTCTCATGTCCCTATATATATAAAATAAATTTCTTCTTTTAAATTTAGAAATAAAAAACTAAATACTAAAATTCAAAGAAATAATGGAAACATTTACAAATCTATAAATTGACAATGAATTACCTCATTGTGGCTAGAGTCTGCTCCTTTTTCTCCCTTCCCTCTATTGCTTGACATTTTGAGGCGACCTAGGGCAAATTATTTTCATCTAGTTTGTGGAGGCAAACGAAGTACACACTACCAGGTATGGAAATTTTCATCCAGTTTGTGGTATGAAAGCAAGCCACCAATCAAAGAAATTAAAAGAAATGGGCGATTTAAAAGAAACGGGCAACTAATGAGTAAGCTTTACCTTGAATGACTCTCTTTCTAGATTTAAATGCCTATGAGACATCTCCTAAGAGTTGAAACCTTGTGATCTGCATTAGCTATGAATATTAAATAGGAGCAAAATATATACGGAACAAAAAGCTAATGAACTTGTAGAAGTGCATTGTTGCACCGTAATCTTAACTAGCAAATAGCAAATTTATTGTTTGTATCAATGCCAAAAATAAAGGGATTAAAGTAAAAAATCATCATTTCTACTCGGCAGTCTTGAACCCGATGCAGTCGAGGGAGGGGTCGAGGGAGGGGTTCTAGTTAATGACAGCGAAACCCTTGCATCCTAAGAACACGCTCCTATTTAATATTCAAATAAGTAAAGCTTGAACTCTCTAATGCCTAGTATGAAAGTTTTGTTTTGTGTTTTTTTGTTGTGTGGTATGTTTTAACGTAGGCAAGAATTTTTAATTTTTTGTTTTTGATTCATTAGTCGGCCCTATAGTCAGTGTAGTTAACGCCAACTTTAGCACCAACTTTCAGCCCTAAATGTAATCTCTTTGGGGTGCCAAAGGCAGTGCAAAGTGTGCCTAATTTAGTGCCTAGTTGTAACAAACCAAAATGTTCCTAATGCAAACAATTGGAATTGAGGTAAATGTTTAAGTAGTAAGGGTTTTATAACATTGGAATCTAGTGTGACAACATACCACCAACTAGCTTGGGAAAAAATGGATACATCCTAGAAACTTTACATAATAAAAACATAATTTGATGGAACTTAAAAAAATTTGTATTGTGTTTTAGTAACTTGAAAACCAAACTCTTTTACCTATCAAACAAATAAATTTAGATCTCATGCCTTCTCTTGCTTAATGAAGATATACATGCTAGCTAAATCAATCAAGATGTCAAAGGTTTTAGCTAGTGGCTAGATTTCCATGCAATACTAATTATGAAAACATAACATATTTGTTGCAAATATGTACCTATGATGTGTTGTCATTGATGTCAACATATCCAGAGGAATGAAGATCAAAGTACGCAAACCATATGGCTGTGTAGAGGACTGTCTGAAGTAGCTCCAGTTAAGATTTGAGAGGTCTGCATGAAGAATTGAAGAATCTATGGCCATCTAAGTAGAACTAGGTTTTGCAGTGTTCAGAAGAGACAGAGTGACAGGAAATTGGTCCAGATTGCTCTGCAATGAAAACTTATGATCTGTGGATCTAGAGGCATGTTTGGGAAGTCAGTGTGTATCCTCAACTCAAGTGGTTCATGGTTTGGAGGTCCGCAAGCAATCTTTCTAGTGTGATAGTCATGGCATACAGTGGTCTTGAGGTATCGGATGAAGATGCAAGTGATTCTGATGATTTGGAGTAGTGCAGATATTATTGTTGAATTCAATGTGCTTGTGGAGGTTTCTGGATCATGTGCTTGCTGTGTTGGAGGTCCACAGTGAAGATTGAGCTCATTGTTGAAGATTTCCTCCTTGGTGTTGCTGTTCTTCCCAGTCTTGGCTGATTGGATGATTCAAGCATGTTGCGAATGATCCAAGAGCAATTCTCTAGAGTGTAGCATGTTGATTGAAGAAGATTCAAGTTCCAGCTATGTTTGGCCGACAGTATAGTGATTTGCATTGAGTCAAGTCGACCTTGATGTTTTGATGCAAGAGCATCTAGGGTGTAAGAGCAATCTTGCATCAACCAAAAAAAAATGTTGGTTCTTTTCAATAAGGGCTAAATTTGGTAGGGTTACTATTTTTAGTAAGTTTGCATTTGTGCATGGTTGGATACAAAATCTTACACAGATTTCTAGAATGGTTAATTGAAGCTAATGGTGAAGAAATCACTTCAATATCATTTGTCATTTGTGAGATATTAAAATTTCAAATTCCAAAAATCCTATTGAAATGTTCAAAGTCAAATTTGAGGCACTTAGAGGCTCCGGATGGGCCCGAAATTTGGTGGGAAACCCAAGCAGTCGGCCTTTTGTATTGTTTGTGCACCATCATCTTTTTGAGAGCTTTTCGAAAAGGTATTATAATTGAAAATCCAACGGTCGGATCGAAAGTTATGGCCCCGCGAAGTTCACCTATTTTTGGAGGGAGATGCAAATTTCGAAATTAAGCTGGTGGCCGCCAAAAAGGGCTATATATGACCATTTTTGGGAACCCTTGGGGTAGTAGAGTTAAGGGGGAAGGTGTAGAGTCAAGAAAAGGCGGGAAAATAGAAACCCTAGTTGATTTGGGGTTACAGAAGGTTGAAGATTCCAGAGTCTTGAGAGAGGGAGCTGTAATGTGTTGCAGCCTGTAGGGGATTCATCCTCTGATTGTCTTTGAGCTTCTGTAATGTAATGTTTTTCCCATATTAATAAAATATCATTCTATTTTTTGTGTGCAATTTTTGTTATTGTGTGTCTTATGAGTTACCCCCTTCATCATGTTTATTCCAAGGTTGATGAAGCATATAAATACTTGTGGATGAGTTGTGGAAAGCTGCCCTAGAGAAAAAATGATAAAATCCTAAGAAAGGTACAGAAGCAGAGTAGAAAAGTCAAGGAGCAAAAGAACAAGAGCAGTATAGGATGAAGAGTTAGCGAAGAAGTATTTGGGGCAGAGCAGAAGTTTTGTGAGCTTTTAATGGGACTGAACCAGGCATGAAGAAGATGCTATTTCTTAGTTCATTCTTTCCGTATTAAACCTAAAATCTTGTAGGCAGTGAGTCTCTTTGAGCAGTGAGCTCTGGACAGTGTGTCCGAAGGCAAGTGCCTTCCCATTTCTTTTAAGTACTTTTAACAGGGTACAAATCTTGTGGGTTAACCCCCACCGTGGTTTTCCCTTAACCGGGTTTCCACGTAAAAATTTTAGTGTTATGTGTGTTCATTTTGTTTCTGCACCTGTGTTGTTAATTCATGCTTTAATGTTTACATCATCAATTTGTTTGTAAGCTGTGAAAGAAGAAAAAGTTAAAAATTGTTGACAACTGATTCACCCCCCCTCTTAATTGTCTGACCTAATTCCAACAATTGGTATCAGAGCCGGTTCCTCTAAAAGAAACTTGACCGCATGAGGAGATCCAAGATGTCGACTTCCAAGAAGGAAAGTCCAAGATTTGATGGAACAAATTACTCCCTTTGGAAGGTGTGCATGCAGAGTCATTTGCAGTGTATGGGTGATGCCTTTTGGTTGATAACTAAGGATGAGTATAAGATTATGAAGAATGGCCCTTCAACTCTAGATGAACTCAAGGAAGCTAAATACAATATTCGAGCTAAAGAAGCATTGTTGAGTGCCTTGACTGATACAGAAATGACAAATCTCCTGGAATTGAAATCTACTCATGAAATCTAGAAAAAGTTGGAAACTTTGCATGAAGGTGATAAATATGTCAAATGTACCAAGCTACAAAGCCTGAAGGGTAAATACGAAAGGTTAATGATGAGTGAAGATGAAAACATTACTTCCTACATGTAGAAAGTGAATGAACTTGTGATAAGTATTAGGAGTGCTAGTGGAATATTGGAAGAATCAGAGATTGTTGCCAAAGTGCTCAGATCCTTACCTGCGGCATACAAGCATAAAGTTGCTGTCATTGAAGAGATCAGAACTGTGACAACTATTACAAGGGATCAGTTGGTTGGTAAGCTTTAAACATTTGAAATGAGTGAGTTTTGTGATTGTCTTCCTAAGTCTGAATCTGCATTTAAGTCCAGTGTTTATGGAAAACAAAGATTCTTGCAGAGGTTTTCGTCTCCGCAAGTCAATACCAAACCAGGGAGCCAAGCTCCAAAAACCCTCACGGGGACATCTCAACAAGAGAGAAAATAAATATCCAAGTATATCCAAATGAGAGCACTTTTCCCTTTTTATACTTTTTCTTTTGGGAGTCTCTAAAATCCTCTTGCATATGGGATAAAACATGAGAGGGTAAATACATTTTAAAATATTATAATTCTCTTTAATTCTTTTCTCAACATCACCCTTAAAGTCCCCTCTTTTAAAACAACATTAAGTTGTCGTGCCTAGGCACCAAAGTCCAATATTAAATAATAATGTTTAATTTACGGACTTTAAAACAGAGGCTAAGATGATGTTGAAAACCAATGATCTATAGCTCATTGGAAAGGTCTTGACAAGACAAATCCAACCCCACTCTCAAAATCCCATTCTGACACCAAACCTGAACTTACTAAAAATAGTAACGGCCATAAGCAAACTGGGCCACATAGAGGGTGCCAACTAGATCCACAAACCATCTGATATCTCTGAGCTCAATGCAATGACTGGGAGAGCCAACAGCTAACTACCAAGTCATCAAAACAACGCCAAACTGACACTTACTAAAAATAGCAGTGTTCCCTGAGGACCAAAGAGAACAAACCCAAAAAAACCTAGAAAGATTATCGACATGCAAGCACTTATTATAAATAGTAAGTACGGACAAGTTGTCTAAAATCTCTTTGGAAAGTGTCAACCAGCTCCACTGGATCACCTGAACACCCTGGTGACATCGAAATACTCTTCTAATTATGTTGTCACCAACCTAGAAAGTCAACTCTGACTGTACTGCAAGAGAACTCAAAAATGGGGACATTATAGTCCGCCCTTCCCAAAGATTTCTTGTCCTCAAGCAATGCCAATACAGCCTCCAAACAACACCCTGAACCAAACTGAAACCAAATATGATCCCAAGTTCCCAAGTTATTCTCAGCATAGAAACACCACTCCAACACTGTGCTACTCTGATAAATCCTTCACCATATAGAGAGTGGTGAAGCAACACCTCAGAATCCAACTGGACTGTCATGCCAAACCTGTCACTACTTGGATCCCAACACATCATAACCTCACATCCATCAATCATGAAGGGGTAATTAAATCTCGAAGAGTCTGAACCACAACATCCCCTCCCATCCTCTACCAAACTCCTATGGATGTGCTGACTATCCAACATAGGTGCTGGAAGATATGAAATTGGTCCTCTCAAATCAAGGGAATGAAAAGACTTTCCTCCATCACCACTATAAAAACTAAATCTGCCATCATGCCTACTGACACTGCAACCTCTCTGAAGCCATGTCTCCAATGGAAATTTTTGAGACAAAGAAGTTGTAAACTTTGTCTGATGCATATCACCATGATGGTAATCTGATCTCTGACCCTGCAAATAATCCTCTATATGTATCTGAATCAGCCACCTGCAATCCCTAGTTCCATCTTTTGTAGATGGCAACCCTTCATCCCATAATGGATGGTATAAATCTTGAGCCAATCCACACTTACGCATCATCAATTCATCTATGTGTGGACTAAAGGAGAAATGATGAGTACTCCTCACTATGCAGTCAAAATAAAAAGCACCTGCCTGCGTCAACGATTGACCGACATAGTCACGGGGAACACACTCCTCATCACCATCATCACACAAATCAAAAGATGGCTCATGTCTTTGATCCTGAATAGCTAATTGGGTGGATACTCTAGCAATTCTCTCTGCATACCCAATAGCATACTCCCTATCATGAAATAATTGGATATATTTTTGATTTTACCTCCTCCAAAGCACTCCTAATGAACTACAAATCATGAATGTGAGTACTAGCCGGGACCCCATACCGTCTCTCCTCCAACTCTGCAGTCCAAAGAAGGTTTGCAACATTCCTATGAGTGCAATCTAGACGAGATAAGGTTGAATCAACCTTCTCTCCTGTAACCTTCAGTTGATCTCTCCAACCCTGAGGTCTAGTAAGTTGTCGATCACTATCAGCTACATAGGATGCAATCTCTGATTTGCTTCCAAGAGAGGGAAACAAATCAACATGAGAATTGATTTCCCCACTAAAAGATGCCTGCGTGTCTCCTATGAAAAAGATGGAGTAGTGTGGTAATCTGTCACACAACTCATGGGGAAATCTACCAACTTCTTGTCAGAGCTATCAATTACCTACTCTGTCATACCTGTCATGGGACTAACCTCAGAGACCCCTGATGCAACATATGGTTCTCTGCTACTCTCAACCATAACACCCATCCCATCTGTGTTACCTACATCTATAACTGTATTGGATGTAGCCACATCCACAAAGTACTCTTTACCACTATTCATGGGTGTATGCTCATTACTAGTAACTGTCATAGAAATCAGAACTGTAACTACTGGAGATGAAGACTGTGCTAAACTCAACTCGACGGTAAGCTCATCTATCCGTAGCTCTGACTCCTGAAGGGCTGATTGAGTGCTCTTCAAAGAGTCTATGGTGAGCTCATCAACCTCCTCTTCCTTCCCCTTTAGAGCATCATGATAAATACCATCAAGCATGAGAAGATGATCTCTATCTGATAACAGTTGTAGGTAATTATTCTTCATTACTCCAACTGCATCTCTAAGTGCCTGAAACTCGGCAAGCGAAAGTTCACTATCAAAGTGCTCCCATGTTTCTGGAGTCTTCCAACAACAATTTATCAACAACTGCTGAGAAACATCAAAGTGTTCTATGGCTGCAGCAATCATGCCTTCGTTCACCTTTAATTGTCCTATTAAATGATTAGACCCCACTGACAAATTGTCTCCACACAAATTTTTTGATTTGAAATCTGCACTATGGTAAGAGGTTGAATCATCATCACTCACCGAATGGTAAGCATCCTCATGTGTGCTATCAACTTCACACACATCCTCATCAATTCTATTAATGTTATGAATCTCATGGGATGGCTCAATTGATATCCTAGAGGCTGCTGAATTGCCAATATCAATGCACACCTCCCATATCAAAATAGATGCATGCACATCCATCAAACAATCCTCAAAATCATCTCCATTAGGCAGCTCTTCAATTCTACTCCCATCTTCCAAGGTCTAATATACCAAATTAAACTCATTGTGGCATGAATCCACAACACCTATTGCATCACTATCACCCGAAACTGGAGTGTTTGCATTGGGTGAGTCCACACACCCATCATCATCATGTGTAATAGTAGTATCCCAACGCTGATGCAAACAGATCAAACTGCTGTCACAAAAATCAGAACTGTTATGGCTTGTATCCTCCTAGTTTTCCTCGTGATTGACACTCATATTTTGGGTGCCAACATTAGAAGTATCTTCTACAACTTTTCCCTCTTGTGCCATAACATTTAAATCACTACTACACTCGGGAGAATGATAGCTATCATAAAAATCAAAATTGTTATCAGGGTTGATAACAACCTCTTGAGTGTTGAAAGTAACTTCATTTGCCAAACCAACATCAATGTGTGAGTCCCTTTTATCTGTGCATTGGTGGTTAGGCTCACGAATTTATTTGCAAGAGAAGCATAGGCCTTGTCTTCTCATTTTGTTCTTGCTCATTATAGAAATCCTTGTAACTTGTAAACCACAAGCAATACATTCTTCTTCTGTCAAGAGATATCTAATTTTCTCAATTTTCTACTCAACCAATGTCTTTGACAACCAGTGTGCTACAGGTGAAACATGTTGTTCTTTTCTCCAAATACTTAGCAAATTAGATAATAACAGCTTGGAGATATCAGCATCTTCATCTAAAATCATAGACAAGATAATTTGCATTGTTGCTTTAACATCATCCGCATGATATGTCCTGATTTTATCAAAGAAACAATGGAACATTTCAAGAATTAAATCATCACACTTAAGATCAATCAACAAGACATATGACCTAACCTGAGCGATAATCTCTAACATTTTAGCAATCTTCTTAAAAGATAAACTTCTGGTATCACTTAAGCTATGAAAACTTTCAATAATCAGTTGTACAATCTCCTTCATTAAGTCATCTTTATAGGGTGCTTCGGGAGATGAAATTCTCATGATTTCACCAATGCATGTGATAACCGCTAATCTTAAATTCTTGTCTGGATGTCTCAACAACCTGGGCCTACATAGCGAAATCTTTGAAGGAACCAAAGCCCTCTGCATTGACTCAGAAGGTGCCTGAGAGATCTTAGATAAATGTTTCTCAATTTCTTCCAAAGTGCTGAGAATATCATTTGTCCATGGCAAAAATTTCAGTTTCCATCCTGCATCAAAAAGTTTTTCCCATAGAACACCCTTCATGAGGAATGCCATGAATTCACATTCACTGATAAAAATCTCTCAATTGCCAAATTATTGAACACGCATGTAAGTGCTGATCACCCACACGCAGGGTGAAATTTGTTCCACACTTTGAAAATCTACAATGAATGAGAAGTAACCCAACAGGTTGGCAAGATACACCAGCTCTAATACCACTGTAACATACACCCTCAGATATATGTTTGTTCTGTGCCAATTTTTTTGTTTTTCTGACTGTTTGATGTTTAGGGTTTTATAGCATGTCTTTGCATGTGTTTTTGCATGAAATACATAGGAAATGAAGCATATAACAAAAACCCAGAAAATATACCCATTTCAAGATTTACAACTTCATGTCGGAGTCATTGCCAGACTAGCCACAAGGCCATAGAAAAATTCTCACAACTCAAAGGAATGAAGAGAAAATGTATTACAATCAGTAGCAGTAACAAAAATAGCTCCAAATGCCAAGATTTGGGAATATAGATGCCACGAATCAATGAAAGATTGCAAACACCAAATACCCACGTCCTCCCTTGGATAGTACGACCAGCTTGGAGTATGTATCAATAACTACAAATGTTTAAAGCCTCTAAAATCTATCACAATCTATCTGCATACTAATATCAGCTCTCAACACCAAGGATAATCAACATTAATCAGCCCCAAGCTTCATAAAATCACACCTATGAATGGTACAACCCTTCTTGAGGAGTACGACCTGCTAGAAATAAACTACAGCAGCAAATAAAACTCAATCCCAATACAAAATCTGTCCTTTAATCTCTGTTCGGGCCTGCAACACAAATCTCCATGATAATATACTTATTCCAACTCAATGCTTCATCAAAATGTCTCCGGTGAATGCACAACTAAAGCCTCTGGATGAAGCCTCCAAGAATTGACCAAGTGGGTTTTCGTCCACAAAAGCCAAAGATAAAATCCTATCTTGCAGAGGTTTTCATCTCAGCAAGTCAATACCAAACTAGGGAGCCAAGCTCCAAAAACCCTCACGGAGATATCTTAACAAGAGAGAAAATCAATATCCAAGCATATCCAAATGAGAGCACTTTTCCCTCTTTTATACTTTTTATTTTGGGAGTCTCTAAAATCCTCTTGCATATGGGATAAAACATGAGAGGGTAAATACATTTTAAAATATTATAATTCTTTTTAATTCTTTTCTCAACATCACCCTTAAAGTTCCCTCTTTTAAAACAACATTAAGTTGTCGTGCCTAGGCACCAAGGTCCAATATTAAATAATAATGTTTAATTTACGGACTTTAAAACGGAGGCCAAGATGATGTCACAAACCAATGATCTATAGCTCGTTAGAAAGGTCTTGACAAGTTGAATCCAACTCCACTCTCAAAATCCCATTCTGACACCAAACCCGAACTTACTAAAAATAGTAACGGCCATAAGTAAACTGGGCCACATAGAGGGTGCCAACTGGATCCACAAACCATCTAATATCTCTGAGCTCAATGCAATGACTGGGAGAGCCAACAGCTAACTACCAAGTCATCAAAACAATGCCAAACTGAAACTTACTAAAAATAGCAGTGTTCCCCGAGGACCAAAAAAATTGAGAAAGATTGCCGACATGCAAGCACTTATTATAAATAGTAAGTACGAACAATTTGTCTGAAATCTCTTTGAAAAGTGTCAACCAGCTCCATTAGATCACCTGAACATCCTGGTGACATCGAAATACTCTTCTGATTATGTTGTCACCAACCCAGAAAGTCAACTCTAACTGAACTGCAAGAGAACTCGAAAATGGGCACACTACATTGAAGTATTTGTTGATGATATCATTTTTGGTGGAAATGGAAGCATGTGTAAGAAATTTGCTAATCAGATGAAAAGTGAATTTGAGATGTCCATGTTTGGTGAGATGAATTTCTTATTAGGTCTACAAATCACTCAGTCAAACAAAGGTATCTTCATATCTCAATCTAAGTATGTGAGAGAATTGTTGAAAAAGTTTGGAATGGAAGACTCAAAATCAGTAAGTACTCCTATGGTAACCGGATGCAAGTTGAGTAAAGGTGATGATTCACCTAAGGCAGATCAGAAAAGGTATAGATCAATGATTGGAAGACTGCTTTATTTGACTCAGACCAGACCTGACATTATGAATGCAGTTGGACTTGTTGCTAGGTTTCAAGCTGATCCTAGGGAATCCCATGTTGTAGCAGTCAAAAGAATTTTTAAATATCTAAAGGGAACATCTGATTATGGCTTATGGTATCCAAAGGATAATGACTTCACTCTTCATGCATGTACAGATGCTGATTGGGCAGGAGATGTGGATGAAAGGAAAATTACTAGTGGTGGTACATTCTTCTTGGGAAGGAGATTGGTTTCTTGGTTGAGCAAAAAGGAGGCAATATCTTTGTCTATTGCAGAGGTAGAGTATATAGCGGCAGCAAGCAATTGTACTCAAGTCTTGTGGATGAAGCAAATATTGAAGAATATCATATTTGTGTTTGAAGAGCCTGTCACAATCTTCTGTGATAATTCAAGTGCAATAAACATCTCAAAGAATCTGGTGTTACATTCAAAGACAAAGCACACTTCTTGAGAGAGAAGGTAAGTGAGAATGAAGTCAAAATGGAGTTTTTTTCTTTAAAGGATCAGATTGCAGATATATTCACCAAGCCTCTGCCTAAGGATACTTTTGAGTATCTCAGAGGGAAGCTAGGGGTTATTACCCCTCCTGTTCAGAACTAAGATGCACTAGTGTGCATCAGTCCGGTGGAATTCATAGTCATATCTTGTGATCCGGATTGATGTTAAGAAGATACTACTCAGGGGGAGTAGTCAGTATACAAATTTTGGAGATCAGTTTGAAACAAAAAGGGGGAGAAAAGATTGCAAATATGTGCCCTTTTCCATTAATGTCAAAGGGGGAGAGAAGTCATGTGAAAAATTAGTTGTTGATGAAAGGGGGAGCAGTGAAGAAAGTGGTTGCAGAAGTGATAAGAGAAAGGGGGAGAAATCCTTGTCTTGATGGTTGAATCAGTTTTTCACATCATATGTTACCATTAATGACAAAGGGGGAGATTTTTGCAAATATGTACCTATGATGTGTTGTCATTAATGTCAACATATCCCTTTGTCAGAAAGAGGGGAAACATTGCAGATTAGTGAAGTAGATTGCTCCACATTTCTAGAGGAATGAAGATCAAAGTACACAGACCATATGGCTATGTGGAGGATTGTCTGAAGTATCTCTAGTTAAGATTTGAGAGGTTCGCATGAAGAATTGAAGAAGCTATGGCCATCTGAGTAGAACTAGGTTTTGTAGTGTTCAGAAGAGACAGAGTGAGAGGAAATTGGTCCGGATTGCTCCGCAATGAAAACTTATGATCTGCGGATTTAGAGGCATGTTTGGGAAGTCAGTGTGTATCCTCAACTCAATTGGTTCATGGTTTGGAGATCCGCAAGCAATCTTTCTAGTGTGACAGTCATGGCAAGCAATGGTCTTGAGGTATCTATGAAGATGCAAGTGATTCTGATGATTTAGAGTAGTGTGAATATTATTGTTGAATTCAATGTGCTTGTGGAGGTCTCTGGATCATGTGCCTGCTATGTTGGAGGTCCACATTGAAGATTGAGCTCGTTGTTGAAGATTTCCTCCTTGGTGTTGTTGTTCTTCCCAGTCTTGGCTGACCAGATGATTCAAGTGTGTTGCAAATGATCCTAGAGCAATTCTCTGGAGCATAGCATGTTGATCGAAGAAGATTCAAGTTCCAGCTATGTCTGGCCGATAGTGCAGTGATCTACATTGAGTCAAGCCGACCTTGATGTTTATTCCAAGGTTGATGAAGCGTATAAATACTTGTGGATAAGTTGTGGAAAGCTGTCCTGGAGCAAAAATGATAAAATCCTAAGAAAGGTACAGAAGCAGAGTAGAAAAGTCGAGAAGCAGAAGAACAAGAGTAGTATAGGATGAAGAGTTAACGAAGAAGTATTTGGCGCAGAGTAGAAGTTTTGTGAGCTATCAATGGGACTAAACTAGGCATGAAGAAGATGCTATTTCTCAGTTCATTCTTTCTGTATTAAACCTAAAATCTTGTAGGCAGTGAGCCTCTTTGAGCAGTGAGCTCTGGGTAGTGCGCCCGAAGGCAAGTGCCTTCCCATTTCTTTTAAGTACTTTTAACAGGGTACGAATCTTGTGGGTTAACCCCCACCGTGGTTTTCCCTTAATCAAGTTTCCACGTAAAAATTCTAGTGTTATGTGTGTTCATTTTATTTCTGCTCATGTGTTGTTAATTCATGCTTTAATGTTTACATCATCAATATGTTTGTAAGCTGTGAAAGAAGAAAAGGTTAAAAATTGTTGACAACTGATTCACCCCCCACCCCCCCTCTCAGTTGTTCGACCTAATTCCAACAATATTAGGCTACAAATATGATTTCCATACAACATAAAGTAGGTCATGCTATGTATCAATCTTTCATTAAAGTTGTAGTAAATTGTTAAGTCTTATATGGGTTGAGCCATTTGTAAATATTTGTTGGCTTTTATTTGATGAGGGGATTTCTACATAACCAAGCCAACTACTTTCACCACGGCCTCTATGGAGGATAAACACCAATCATGAAAAATAAAAAATCAAGAATTAAAGTTTTGGACCTTATCTAAGATAAATATTCTCACACTATCCAATGTAAAGTAGGTTTCAATCAAGAATAAGGAATCCAATCTCTAGTTTTCAAAGAGAAAATATATACGGTTTTAATGAATTTGTGGAAGAAGTGTAAGGTAGAGAACCAGCTAAAATTATTAGTAATAGGTTTTATTTGTAGTCAACTTGTAAATAAATGTCTTTTTGATGTGAATTTGTAGTCATCTTGTAATCATAAGATTTGAGCTCTAGTTGTCAAGATTCCGCGTGTAAACTTTTTGTGAAGAGCAAAATGTTGCAATGTCCTATTTTGTTTTTCATAGTGTGTCTTAATGAAAAGCGAGTGTATTAACAAGATAATTTCAACAATATTCTCTTGGTGCACAGCTGTTATGTGCCTATTGTCATTGTTGTGTATTACAGGATCTAGAGGAGGCCATGGAGAGAGGACATGGACGGCGTAGAACTACTAAATCACAGAGAGGAAAGTGGGTGGAAATAGATATGACAACAGAATCTGCAGATACAATAGAGGTAAGAAGAGAAAGCAACCTCAACCAAAGAAGGAAGGTGTTTATGAATTCTCAAATGCTACAACATAGAGGAGATAAAGTCATTTTTTTGTCCATGAGGCCTCTGAGGTCAAACTTATTGGTTGAAAATGCACATAAATGGTGATTAAATGTGATTCTATGATCAAGGGAAAAGTTTGAAAATTAGGATGGGCAAAACATGATATCAATATGTCAAATATATGAGTAAAGTGAGGTTTTGTGTTGGATAGCATATTCGTTGAAATGATATAATTGGTGTACTAAACATTATTTACTATGTTGTGTATTATAGGGGCTAGACGAGGCCATGGCAATAGATCGTGTCAGATCAAATGAGGACACAACAAATGAAGCAGGACATCAGGTACTCAAATTTCAACTTAACTTAGGAAAAAATGATCTGATGGCATTTTGTGATACGTCCATCTTTTTTCACACTATTATTGAAATTTATAATGTATTATCCAATCTTGACATAAATTAATGCATGTTGTTGATTATTTTAGATGGAGATTGGAACAAATGTAGAGCCTGAGCGCTCAACTAGCAAAAGAACAAGATATGTACGTGGATGTGGACCTAAAATTGTTAAATCACATAGAGGAAAGTGGGTGGAAGAGGAGAAGACAATGGATCCTGCAGACACAACAAATGATTGCACTGAACAAGAGGTTGGTCAGGACTATAGTACATGGGATGAATACTTTGAGAAAATTGTTATTTGTGGATGTTCTGTATGTCGTGGAAAGAAACAATTCAAATGAATGATTGTACAAAGACATTACATATATGATGAGCTTCCATTTGGTAGTATGCTCCTACAATCGATTCAAATCCAATAGGAATTGTGGTAAGGAGTTTTTCATTTTGATATAAATAACATGTATACTTCGTTTAAACATTGTTTTATATTATTTAAATAACTAATTTTTTTCTTAATGGATACTTGTAGGATAAAGTTCTTGGTTTAAAGTTTCCTGGATCACTGACTTCCAGCCTAGAGGGCAATGATCATTTATCAAATGATACATCTAACAAAAATATGTGTCAATATACCAGCTCGGAAGATGAGGAATTGATGAAAATAAGTAACAGAACAAGAACCGGTTTAAAGATGCATAATTTTCTTAAAGACAAGGGGAAGGTGGACTACATACCCTTTGCAAATGAATGTGATGGAGATGATGACTTGCCCCTGAGTTTGAGATCAATTTACAAAGAGACATTTGATCGTCAACTATATTGCGCTTGGCCTAGTGATCAACAACTACCTAGAGTGTACGAGATGTTTCAATTTTGGGCATACAACTACATAATACAACCCTCCAATATTCATGGAGTGAATCTAGGCCTCTTTATTGTCCAAAATGTACATGTGGGATCTAAACATAGAAACAATTCAAAACAAACCACTAGGAGATTAATGCCATATTATGGTCCATCATATTACAGTGGTGAATGGAGAAGGCTAGAAGAATATAAGCCTAGCATGTCAGCATATGGTCTAAATTTGAATATGTATACACATCGTCTCCAATTGGAAAGTGGAAAAGAAATGAATAGAGGTCATCTTATGTATATAGATGGACGTGCATACACACACAAAAATATTACAGGATTTATAAATAGTAGTAAGGGAAGGGACCCTACTATAAGACCGAATTGTCAATTTGTTGAGGTTATAAATGATAAAGATGGAGATATGGAAAGAGAGGTTAATAGATTGATAATGGTTGAGGCTATTATGGACCTTACCATTGGAGATGAGTTATTGATTGATTACCCCTTCTTAAAACACACTCCTGCGTGAAAGAAAAGGGAAGAACAAGGTCTCCCTAAGGATTTTTTTAAGGGCAGAAAACCAAAGAATAATAAATGAGTGTGAACTGATGTTTTATAAACTATGTTGTCAAAATTGTGTTTTATTTAAATTATTGTATAAAAAAGGTAGTCTATAAAATAATGTTCCATTATTCAATTGATGTATATATGTTCATACAATTTTTATTTTTATTTTTTAAGCCATATTTGATTATATTTCTTTGAAACTGATACATTTATGATTTATCCAATTGTTGCCAAACATTAAATAATGCTTGCGTTTGTTGATAGGTAGAAGATGTTGATGAAACACATACTAATACCCAAGATCCAACTGGGTTATTAAGATTTGGACGGGATGATCCAAACCATCCTTTAAACAATACCAGGGTGAAAAGAGCAACATTGAAGAGAATACTACTAACTGAGAAATTTGAAGTGTTGATGAGATCCACATACACTAATGACATGCCACCTAGCCTTAATGATGATGATCGTGATAGTGAAAATGCAGTGCATGAAGAAGGATTGAATGAAATGCTTACAGGTTTCTTTAGGGATGGAAACAATGATGACAATAATGATCATATGGTTGACAGTAACAATGATAGCAGGGGTAATTACCACCAATGTCATGTTGATGATAACAACCTGAAAGACTCCATCAAGCAAGCAACGAAGACACCCGTGTTCAAATCAGGTGCAAGTAGAACCTCAAAACTGGCATGCACATTAATATTATTAGAAATCAAATCATTATTTGGTTGGTCAGACAAAGGATTCACTACCCTACTCAAGTGAGTTGAAATATATTTCTTACTTTGCATTGTCAATTGGTGTACATAATTCGTAAACATTCATCAACTTCGTTTATATTTCTTTAAGGGGATTTTAAAACCATATATTGTATATAAACAATCCTAGTATAGATTGACATATCAAACATGTTCATCATAAGTCAAACATTCAATAGATTTAATCTCTGGCAATCTTACAGGGCAATAAAAACTAAAATATTTCCTGAAGAGAATGTGTTACCATCAACTTGTAGAGAGGCGCGTCTATTGTTGGTTGAGTTGGGGATTGAATATAAGCAAATTCATTTATGTAAAAATGATTGCATTTTATACAGAGATGAATATCAAAACAAGGTAGAATGCCCTGTATGCAAAGAGAAGAGATATCGTATAGATGTACAAGGTCCTACAGTTCCAAAGAAGGTTTTACGTCACATACCAATTATACCTAGACTTCAACGAATGTTTCGTTGCAAGTCACTTGCACAATTGATGGACTGGCATGCAAAGAACAAGAGTAAAGATGGATTCATATGAATTCTAGATGACTCCAAAGCAATGAAACACAGAGGAAAAATGGCCAAGAAAATTCAAAGATGAACTGTGTAGTATCATGTTTGGTCTTGCAATTGATGGAGTGTGCCCATTCTCTTTCTTGAGCTCAAATTATAGTGTTTGGCCAGTCGGATTGATAGTATACAATATTCCCCTAAGGATGAGTGTTAGAAAGGAGCACCTTATGCTGACTCTCATTGTTCCAAGAAAACATCAAGTTAAAAACATGGATGTTTATCTTGCGCCTTTTATTGATGAGATGCAACTGCTATGGAAAGGCATAAGAATGTATGACATATCACGTCCTCCATCAATTAGGTCCTTCATGTTGCATGGTGTGCTATGTTGGACTATTCATGATTTCCCAGGACTTGGTGTTTGTTCTGGTAAGATAAAATATTTACGTATTTACACTCATAATTTATTTTCATCCTAACTTTCATACTTAGTTTTATACTATTATTTTGATGTTATTAACATTACTTATTGAATTGCATGGCTTCAAACAAAGGGGATATTTGCATGTCCAAGATTTGCAGAACAATTTCAAGGGCGGTATTCTAAAGATCTGCATAAATTTATTTACGCAAACAACAAGGTTTTTCTACCACTAGATCATAAGTTTAGAAATTGCCCGAAGAATTAATTTGATGGAAAAGTTGAAAATAGAGGCCCTCCCATAATTATGGGTCCAGGTGATTGGCTTAAGAAGTATGAAGATGTTGAATTGAAAGCTTGGGAGGATTTTTTGATTAGGGTGATTCAATTGAAGAACCAGAACAAGTTGTAGTTAATATGCCAGAAGGAATGAAAAGGAAATCCATATTTTATGAGCTCCATTATTGGAAGGATCTCTTAATATCTCACCTATTAGATCCTATGCACATCTTCAAAAATGTCTTAGATTCTATATTTCGACATATATCAGGCAAAGAGAAGGACACTTTGTCTTCGAGGAGAGATATTGCTCTTTCGCATACCAAAATTGATAGAAAATATTTGTGGCCAAACAGGGAAAATGAAACATATGCAGAAGTTCCATGGATTTTGAAAAAAAAAAGTGCTAGACCAATTAAAAAATGTCATCCGTTTAATAAGGACACCTACTGGCTATTGGTCATCATTGGCTAAAGCTTTTATAGTTGATGGACATATCACAGGATTTAAAACACATGATTTTCATAATTTTATGAAGGTGTTATATATCATAATTTAACATTTACTGGTAGCATTGATTAAGTACTAAATATATTTTGATATTTTGTTGTGTGAGAAAAAATTACTAATGACCTTTTCATAAATGTGTTTGATAGCATATCATACCATTGGCAATTAGGGGGGGTTCTTGTCTTACAGTTGACTTAAGGAATGCCATAAGTCGATTGTCAGCATTTATAAGGTATGTGGTTATATGAAATGTTCATGTGTGAGAGACATAGAGATATTATATTGCATTTTAATTTTTGACTAAAGGTTCATACTAATTTACTATTCTTATATTAGGTGGGTGACCTCCAAGGAGATCCACGAATGTGAAGTGCCAAAATGGAAGAAGGAAATTGCAGAAATTGTATGTGTATTTGAGAAGGAGCTCCCTACAAGTTTCATGGACCTACAATTCCATTTACTTATACACCTAGTTGATGACATTGAATTGGCGGGTGTCGTATCAACAAGGTGGATGTTTTTCTTTGAGAGGTATATGAAAACTCTAAAAAGATATGTCTGACAAAAGGCACATCCAGAGGGTTGCATGGCTGAAGGGTATGTATTGAATGAAGCATTTTTCTTCCTGTGTGAATTCCTTGGTAAGGATTTTGAACATGGGCCACGCTTCTGGGATGAAGAACGAGCATCAGATATTATTGATGGAGAAAAACCACAATCTAATGGTGTTCAAGTAGAAATTAGTAAGTAAATTCAAGATCAGTGTGGTTGTTTTTCTTGCAATCATTAATTTACTCTATAATTTATTTGTCAAATTAACAGCATGACATTTGGAGTTTGAAATAAACATGTTGACATGTAATAGGTGTAGACGAAAGTGCTATACTCGACAAGTTCATTCTGTACCACATGGGCTTTATGAACAAATGGATTGATCTGTATGATAAAAAGAGACAAGAAGTGTTAGAAGCAAAGAGACAGTTTAAGAGATCGAACCCAAGGAATACTCCACTTCCCACTGATCTGCTTGGGGAATGGGGTAAAGATTGCACAATAGAATGGGTTACTGAAAAAATTTAAAATTAAATAGAAGATGTAGGTATAGTTTCAAACATAACAGAAGATGAAATCAACATGTCTAGAGGATGTGAAAGAAAGGTACAGTTGGAATTTTACAAAATGTTGTTTCCTTACAATTTTGGTGCTATTAACTATTTTAATATTCGTGATTATATTTGTTTTCACTGAAATAAATGGTCTTTCACAGGTGAGGAAATATCCAGCAATGTAGGCATATGGTCGACATTATCGTGTAGAAAGTGTAGATGTAAATAGACGATCCTTTGATTGTGGCATCATGGTTGACTTCAAGCAATCCAGTCGATCAAGCTCAAAAGATAAGAATATAATTGAAGGGAATCTACAATATGTTGGGAAAATACAAGAAATTATTGAGTTGGATTACCACTCTTTTAAATGTTGTATTTTAAGTGTAGATGGTATGAAGCATTTGAGAGGACATGAAGACATGATACCCATAGTGGATTGTTTTCTATAGATTCCTCATGGTTCCTACCGGAGGATAAGGAGCCTTATGTTTTGCCAATTCATTGTGAGCAGGTATTTCTTTAACTCAAACAAGAAGTGGTAGTGATCATTAATCTATTAATTCATAGTTTATTGCAAATTTATACATGTGTTTATTAATCAATAAAATTGTTATAACATACGTCTAATATATGTATGTCGTTCATGTGCATGTATTTTTCTATGAAGATATTTTGGACCTGAAATGGATACTTGTCATACATTATGATCCAAGATTAAGGCATGTATTTGACGATGCATTAGTGGATACTGAGAAAAACAATGATGGCCAACAAAATGAGAGAGAGGGATTAGAGAACATCAAAGAAATTGACATCCATGATGATGTTGAAGATGGTTATGTTCAGGCACAAGAAGACAACAAACTAGAGTTAGATGATGTTATGGAAGACAACAATATGGATGGTATAGAAAATGATGATCCAAATACATCTGGTAACAATATAGATGGTCTACAGTCAAATTTCAATGATGATGAAGATGATGCAGGTGAAGATGAGGATGATGATAATATTAAATACTTGAAAGAACATATGAACATTGACAATGATACATTGGATGACATTGTAGCAGACAATAATGTGAATGACCAAGACTTCTAAATTTTTAGAATTATTTGCAATCCATGTTTAAAAAAGGATGATTCTTATGACTTAAAATTTGAAATGCTTAAGTAATATTATTTGTGTCAATACAAATTACCTATTGCAATATCCTTAAATTGTTCAATCTTTGGTATGAATTGTTGGCAGAAAAAATGATGAAGGGGGTAAATCATAAAACACACAACAACAAAAATGGAACACAGAAAATAGAATATTTATTTATTGATCTGGGCAACTCATTACATTACAAAATCTTAATTACAATCACATAAATCAATCCTCCATAGGCTGCAACACACTACAGCTACACATCACCAGGCTCTGGAATCTTATGCCTTCTGTAACCCCAAATCAACTAGGGTTTCTATTTTCCCCACCTATTCTTGACTCTACACTTTCCCCCTTAACTCTACTACTACCCAGGGTTCCCAAAATAGTCATAAATAGCACTTTTCGGCGGCCTCCAGCTAAATTTCAAAATTTGCAACTCCCTCCAAAAGTAGGTCAACTTCCGGGAAGCATAACTTTTGACCTGGGTGTCCAATTAACGAACCGTTTTAAGTGCTGGAAAGATCGTGATGTGAACTATCATGCTGGAAATCCGTAAATAGATTTTTGTCAAATTTTTAGGATGTTATGGGATGTTTTAGTGCCTCATATTTCATTTCAGAAATTATCAGGGGCTTTTCGGAAAACAAAAACTTTAATATCTTTCAGCTCACAAATGATCTTTGCCTGATTCCTTCACCAAAGGTCTTATATTTCAGTTATGAAGCTTTCTATAAATTTTTGCTTCCATCCATGCCCAAATGTAAACTTTTCTGAAATGACAGTTAAACTTTCCAAAACTAGCAATTTGGGAAAACTGAAAGTCCTACATCATTATTCAGGAGATTATGGAACTAGAAACACTAATTATGGAAAGAAATGAAAATAACTGCAATGATTTTGAATCATCTTCTTTTTGGGTGATGCAAGATTGCCCTTACACCACTGGATGCTCCTGATCAAAAAATTAGGATTACTTTGATGCTTCTTCCATTCATTTTGTATCAACATATGTTCGTGAAGACACAAAAGTTAATAAAATATTAATGCACGCAACTCACAATTATTTAAATAAGCAACTTTGTTAACTTTATTATTTTTAAATAGTTTCTATTTTTATGTTGAACATAATTTTGAACATGTAACTGAAAACATCCATAGTAAATGCTTTATTGTATCAGCATATTCATTCACATAAGCACAATATTGAGGCTCAATAATTGATATTCATTCAAATATAAGAAGAAATAAGTATGGAAAACATAATAAAAATACATAATGATAACACAGTCATGGAGAATCTCTGATAATAAGATGTTCTATTTCATTCATAAGCTCAAAAGTTACACCAGCAGAGTTTTGGTACACCCTTCCACTCATACCTTTATTATTTTTTTATCAAAGTTTATATAGAGATTACATAATATCAACCATAATCCCTAAGCCATTAACCATTAAATTGCCTAACCCCTAAGCCCCAAATCCCTTATCTTTTGACTTGTTAGGTCACAAAAATGCAGGTTAACCTTAAGAGGTTGCCAGGCTCTCTTGACGCTTTTAGCTAACGACACAGGGTAGGTATGGCTAAAACCCCCTTCACACCTTAATAATTAGTGCAGACTTGATTGACCTTCACAATGGCAAATTGGTGTGAAGTAGATGAAAGGTTTTGAGAATGCTTCTAAGACTAGGGTTTGCAATTTGAAATTATGCTAATGAGTGAGATTAGTGCTTTATCTATTGGGCAATAGGGTCAAGAGTTAGTGATGTATGAATCTTTATGTTGGCTTAACTCGAATTGCTAGGCACTTATATAAATCTATACCTTGTATAGATGTGCAAGGATGTCAGGTTACAGGGTTCTTCTTAATTATCTCAATGATGTTTCCCTAAATTACTATGAGCAACTGAAAGGATTTTTAATTCTAGTGAGAAGGAAACTTAACCAAGATTGTTTTGTTTAAAGGGTTTTAACTCCTGGCAGAGACCAATGAACTTAAACAATTTGGGAGGAATTAAATCAACTTCTTGCAGAAACCAATCAAATTGATCACACAGAACAACAAATGTGCACTGATAAACTAATCATATCCTTGATATATCAGTTTAAATAATTTAGAAAACCATTTTGGAGACAACCATGTAGCCCATAAAATAAAATTTAACACAACAATTGAACACCAAATATTTTTGATTCACCAAATAACTCTGCTCCTTTGCATTAATTTAGAAATTCAAATTTATATGGAAACATAGACAAGTATAGATGAATATTTGAAATATTGTTCTGTATTGTATAAATAAAAGTTCTTGCTTCTGTAAATAAGAGATTCTTCCTTTTTTTTTCAAATGGCCTTGGTATCCTATTAATAGGATGCAAACAAGCTTCAGGCCCTAAATATTGCATCTTTTCATAATTGCACCTATTAGTAACTAATGCATAATTAGGAAACATAAAGAAAGATAGAAGCACATGCAACGATCAGATTCTGGCTCCATTAATCACCATAGAGTGACCCGTGACCAAAAGGTCTGGCAAGGTCGTCCTCATCTCCTTGATATAGATTGATACACTTGCATTGCTTGGAAAAATTATACTTTCCCAAGCATGCATAAGTACTTTCCATTACCTTTTCCTCATTGTTTATATTTTTGAGCAGTGGTGGTAGTAACTAATCCATTTCATTCTTCCAGGTGTCCTTGTCTTTTAGGTTACCTTCATCATTGAAAAAGTTAGGAAGTGCCAGATCAAAATGCTAGTCAAAGTCCTTCAAATCCTCTATCAGCACACCATTAAATCTCTCATGCTCTCTAATCAATTCATTATATTGCTTGAGCATTTGTTCCTTAGTGCTAGCTTTGGCATTCAACCCTTCTTTTGTTTCCAACATCCTCAGATGCAGCCTTTTATGTTCCTGATACAGTTGATGCGTTCTCTTATGCAAATCCCACACCTTATCACTGTTTTTCGTTATTTGGCTAAACCTTCTTCGGATTAATTCAAAAGCCATATTATATTTGACAGTTTTTAATTTAGTTTCTAACTGCTCACTTCTCTTTTAAAAATTTTATGTTTTAAGCTTCCAGTAGTTAGGATCTACCATGGCTTCTATAACCCTTTGATTAGCTTCTAGGTATGGTGAATAACCGCTAGATGAAGGTAACTTATCTCTGTGAGTAGCAATATCCTGTCTTAACATGGCATTCTCTTTCTTGTATATATCATTATCTTTAATCAATTTTTTAATTTGTGCCTTGGTAAACCTTGCAACATTAATATTTAAATCAGCAGTTTCTATAGGATCAGTATCCTCAATCCTTTGTATCAAAAGGTGACCGAATGCCTTATTTGGATCATCAATGATATGTGGTCTTTTATTAGGAGGATACAATGCCTATATAAGCAATACTCTTCTGTCAGGGTCATACCCTGATCCTCTTCTGATATCATCCAAGGCTTCTATGCTGAGTTTTATCTTCTTGTCTTGATTTCTATTGAAAGTATCAAATACAATGGCCGAGGCCATATCCCATCCAGGAATCAAAATTACACCTACTTCTTGTAATAGTGTCCTCCCCCTTTCTGGAGTCATTATCTCCAATTCTTTGTCAATTTCCTTCTGAAGCTCCAATAGCACCTCATCCTGTATTTTAGGAGTGATATCTTTCATTCTCTCCCTAGTTTGCTTGCCCTTGTATTCATACAAAAAGGCTTTAAACTTAGGTGTTTTAATGAAATCATCATCTGAAATGAATTTGTTGTTGGCTAGGTGTCTTATGTCTACTGTTAAGTCCTCTGGAGCTTTCATAGTGACAACTTCCCTGTCTTCAGGAGGTTCATACCCCTCGATGGTTGGGTCATAGTTTTGTACTCCTTCCTCAGATTCTTCTTCTCCTTCTACAATGTTAGTTTCTGCAGAGAAACTTATGTCTGGAGTGGGCCGAGGTGACAAGTGACCCAGGGGAATCTCATACTCAGCCTGTGCTTCCTTAAGTTGTCTTCCTTTTCTGTCAAATACATAGGGGGGATATTTATTATCAATTTTGATGCATGTGTAATCATAGTATCCAACCTTTCAATAGGATCATCAATATCCTGAAAGGCTCTGGTGTAAGTGGGGTTTTTGGCTACCCTCCAAGCCTCTGCTAACATAGTTTTATGGTGCAAACTCCTCCTTTCCACTGTTGTGTTTTCATCACAATTTCTAATTAAATCCTCATCAACGAACAGGACATGATGATATCCTTTTAACTTTTGTTTTGTTTTTACACTGTTGATAAAGTGTTCAAGATCAAAATTTTCTCTTGTATTTCCAAAAGGTAATTTGAATTTCTCTAGTTTCTTGTCAATCAATTGATAATCTTAATCAGAAAGAATGGTGAAATCTCCAAATCATAGAGTTCCAGGCATAAATGACTGTTTATTGTGGTTCTTAAGGTGCATGAAATTTGAAGAAGCTAATTGCCTAACAATTTCTAAATATGCAACCCTATTTGGGCAAGTTTTTGGTAGCAAGAAGTGTGGTCCTTCATATCCAAACACTCTTATCATGGTGTAGTCACTAAAAGCATACCAATTGCCCCAATTATGGCTGAACTTTCCCTCCTCATGTTTATCTTTTGGCCTCAAAACTTCTGTATTTCTAGTGAAAAATTGTAATTGCAAGGATGACCGAACAATTTCTATATAGGTTTCACAAAAAAATCCTCAAAATATAAATAATGTAATCTGTCACATCTGTTATCCCAGATAGTAGTCCACATTTGCACGGGTTTTATATCACCATTGTTGTTTAAATCTCTTACTATGAGATTCTTATCCCACAAGCACATACTTTGTCCTTCATATACCACCATATGCATAAACAGAGAATAATGTCTGAATTTACTTCCTCCATTCTTAAGAGATATCAGATCATTTTGCAAGTTATGTGCCAGGTACTCAGCATAATCGAAGTATCATGCATCATGACTCTGTATGTCTACAGCTAGAACCATGGGTGCAATTTCCATGAGCATGGAGGCTTCTATACCCAACACTTGGTAGACAGAGTAGTAAGTGTTTTTGAAGTAATCCTCAAACAATTCAACTGAATACGGTGGATCCTCAACTCTAGAAAATACCTTGAATTTATTATTTTCATTGTGAGGCTTGTGCAGGGGTAGTTTCCATCTCTTGTAATTGTTACTCATATTACGATATTCAACCAACAAGTCCTTGATCCTGAATTTTTTATCTAAACTCGTGTCCAATTGAAACACTGTGGCAATATTGGTGCAGGAACACCCCTTCAAAAGAAAACATAAGTCTACTTGTAGTATGTTTTGACTTTATGATGTAATAAGGTCCCTTGGACCAATTCGTATGTTTTGGATCAATCTAGGTTTATGTGTCGACAATTGTAGTTTGTTATGCTAGCTGTCCTCCCAACCGCTTGGAAGCTCCCAGCCGCTGGGAATCGAGTCTGTACTACTTGAGAGGAGTAGTTATTTATGCCCTAGATCAGTTTGTTTTTAGATACTGTTGCATAGGAGAAATAGATATATTGTGTTTTGGAGATCAGACAGAACATTGTGATACAGTGGGCTGTGATATCTGCATGCATTTCTGTTATTGAATTAAGGAAGATCCTATTGTTTCATTTGTCTGATTTTCGATCCATCGGTGTATTGATTCTCTTGTTGCAGGCGAAATGGATTCAGTCTTCCATTCGACCGGTTGATTCTCTGAATCGGTGGAATGGACATGTACAGTAGTTTAGTTTGCATTTCCATTTTTCTGTTTATGCATTTCATGTTTGTGGGATCGATATATAGCATGCTATGATTTATCCTAGCATCCTCATGTGCTAGGGTTCGAAGGATAAAATCTAAGTTAAGATTGCCCAGGAAATGGTTCGGCCCGATCGCAGTGTTTTTTGTGTGAAATTTGTTAAGTTTTGAGGGTTTTGTCAAAATGTACAAATGATGTATATACAGTGTTTATATGTGACATACAGTCTATGTGTATACCGCATTTGTATCTGTGCGTCTATCGCTAACCGGTTTGGGTGTTAAAACATGTTAAAAATGCATGTTTCGAAGGTACAAAGGTGAAACAGTTCGGATATACAATTCCTGTGTATATCGCTTTTGCATCCGAGGGCCATTTCGTGTGTATCCGTCATTTGCATATCGGGTTTGTAAATTGTGGATTTGGTAAAGGGTCAATATACAATCTTTGTGTATATCATTATTATACATCGAGTCATACAAGTTCTGTGTATACACCTATTGTATGCATTCTGTGAGTATACTGCATTTACATGTTTCTGTGTATACGTCAAATGCATTTTGTGGTTTGTATATAGCGAATGTATATTTCAAATATACATTTGGATGATACAAGGGAAGGTCAACGGTCAGCGGATCGCAAAAGGAATATTCCAAGGGATATTCGCCGAATGCATATTCAGTGTTGTATGTTTGATTGTATGTTCAAACATACATTCCGCAGATACAAAGAAGTCAACGCTAATCAAACATACATTGAGGGCATCTCCGGAGGAATATTCAGTGATTGTATGTATCTAGCGCTTGTATATTGGAAATATACATCGCGCTTATACATTGTCGAAAGATACAAAAGTCAACCGGTAGCGGAGGTAACATGTACCGGCGATAAGAGGTCAGAGTTTGCATGTTCTATATAAAAGAGGTGACAGATACAAAGGAACCACGAGTTCGACTGGTTAAAGTTTGCATGTTGCGGAATGTACATTTTAAATGTACATTGGTGGAGATACAAGTGATCGATACAAATTGTGACTGGTCGTGGTGGTGAACCGGTATACCAAGCACTGTAGCAAACCGGTACTAGTAAGTCAGTTTTGTATGCATCATTGTGACGATAGCCATCGGAATGACGGAGATTGGTGAGACCGATAGGTGAAGTCTTACTGATAGGCACATAAGCGAATACTCATCGGTGTGAAATTGGGTATCGGGGTGAGATGTATTGGAGGTGCCGATGGTCATTATCAGGTCGATAGGGTATGTCGGTGAGAACGTTTGTTAACTCTTGTCGATGGAATAAGAAATATCAAATTCCACCATTCCATTTGAGAACGTTTCCGGCTGTGCCTCTGCATCAAATATAATCTCTAGAAATGGGAAAGAAAGAAGTCCCATCATCCAATTCAATATAGCAAGTCTTAGGGTTGTATTTTTCTGCAAGGAGTCTTAGCAACTTGACATTCACGAACATATTTGGGACTACTAATTTACCCAAATTTAGCCACCAGGGATTTGAAACGGGTTTATGTCTGTACATCTTCTTATAATGGAAGATAAAAAGATCATACCCTATAACTGGTGTCCATATGTCCCCTATTTGTTTGTATAAATCTTCTAACTTTTTAGCATGTGGGTTCAGTTGGGTATTTCTTCTGGACTTCTGTCCGGACTCGGGGCACTGATCTAGTAAATCCTAGTTTAAATGCCTCTCTCCCATTTTTTTCCTCTTACTCTTAGGGTTTTGCATTACTTCCTCCATGTTCTGTAAATTATGAATGCAGGGTAATATATGTGAGCCGTTCAGAATTACTTACTTGGCAAATCACTTTGGTTATGAATTACTGTCCAGCTGCTCCCTGTGAGCGCTCCTTGCAATGCCCTTCAAAATTCACATTTAATCAACTTAACTCTGTGCAATTAATGGCCTCTCGCTTGTGTATCTCATATCATCGAAGGGAATTTAATTTTTCGAATAAAGGACGTTGGATTGCCACCATCATGTCTTGTCACTTTATTTCAGGGTGATATGCTTTGAGATCTCATTTATTTCAGTTTTATGCTTGTTCGGGATTTCGGTGTGACCCCAGATAGCATCTCCTTGATAACATAAGTCTCTTCGAACATGGAGTTAACCTTATGATGTTTTTATTTCCTCGCCTTTTCGAAGAGACTAGAAAGACCTTCTCTTCGATATAGTAGAGTCATTTCGAAATACCTCTTACATTGCTCTTTTATCGGCGAGACTCCTATCAGTGGGACTCCAAACCTTATCATCTCGACATCCTGAAGTCCCTTTGTGAACATTTTTGATGATATCATTTGATCGGCGTGACACATTTTGGTGTCATGTTGAAATGCCTTGTCCGTTTGATGTTTCGGGTATTAATAAGACTGCTAAGTGACTCTTGTCGATATCCCTTGTCTCTTCAATTTCTTTTATTTCTTCGATTTTGTATCACTTTACTTTTTGTCTTTTATGCCTTCGGGTCATCGAAGAGACTGGATGTTGAGTCTCCTGATGTAGTATTATCTCACTGATATTGTTTATAACCTTGAAAGCGTAATGATTTTGATCAAATATTTTACGATGGAGGTAAGGAATTTTAGGGTTAATGATGGAACGGTGGTATTTTCAGGTTTGAGTGAAATAACTTATTAGGAATTATGGAGGGAAATGGCAAAATTTTAAGGTTTGAAATTTTGATCCAACCTGACCCTTAATCCCTTAAACCCTAACCCCTAATCCCTTCACCCTCAATCCCTACTAGATCATAACAATTAGGCGCTAAATTAGGCACTCTAAAGTAGTCGGTAAATTAAGCGTTAAATTAGGCGCTAATGTAGGTGCTAATTTAGGTGCTAATCTGGGCGCTAACTTAGGTGCTAATTTAGGCGCAAATTAGCACCTGCTTGTTCTGATCAGTGCAAAAAAATGCCAAAAATAGTGCCATCCCAATAAATAGTGCCGACTTTTTCAAAAAATTAGAGAAAAATACATTAAAACAGTGGGTGGAAGCAAAAAAGGGAGCAAAAAAGGGAGCTAATCACAGGGATTTGTTGTAGTGACCCCTTGAACGAGTTATCCTCCTGCCCCCTAGATTACGGATGAGAACAATCATGAAATAGAATCGTGTTATTACTGAAAATTGGTGGAGTCTATTGCAATGTGATGATAGAGGTGGCTCGATGTCATAACAATGGAGACTTAATCATAATGATGTAAAGAAAAGAATGTTTATTATGTAAAATGAGCTCAACATGGGTGATTCTCACCGTCGCTTGTTATTTGAAGAAATAAGAGGTGCTATAGTAGAAAGGGAAGTGTGAGCACATGTGTCACGAAAGTGTTGAATTTTTTCACGCAAGGCTCGACATTCACTAGTGGAATGGCCAAGCGCTCGATGATATGCACAATAAGGAAGTGTTGATTGACTGTTCTGTGGAAACTTTTTGTGTGTTGGAGGAGGAAGAGTGATCAAGTGGTCTTTGAGTAGACTCGGAAAAATACACTCTTGTTGAGATAGAAGAGAAGAAACAGGTGGAGTAGGAAGCAACCCTTTCTGTTGTGGAGATAAGTGTGATTTCTGAAAAGAAGGAGCCATAGAGACACTAGAGAATGGCGGAGGGGATGTAGATAGAGAAGGATGGAAACCTAAACCTAGTTTAGAAAGGTGCGGTGTCAGTTTCATAGGAACCTTAACTCCTTGTTCCATACACCCTAAACCATTTCCATTGTATCCATGTTTAAAAAGAATTTTAAATCCAATTTCGTAACGTGTCTCCAAATCAAATAGAGGGGCCACATTACTAATCTTGTCAAAATGAGAAGCATGATCACATGTTGAGGAAGAATTAGTAGTAGAATAGATATGAGGAGAAAGATTGATCCTTTTGTTAGAATTTAGATCCTTGTTAAATGTGGGAATGTTAGGGTGAGAAAGATCAACTTTATATTCACTAGGTCTATGAGGGGTGAAATCTAAAGATCCCCAATCATCACCAAGATATACATTAGAAGAAGAAGTTACATCATTATGAATAGAAGGTGATGATGGTATTTGAGAATTTGTTGAAGTAGAAGAAGTTTGAGTGGTGAGCTTAGATGAAGGAATAGATTGTGTAGAGTAAACCAAAGCCACATTTGGGATCTTAGGTTTAGATTGTGAGATTTTGTACTCTCTAATGAAGGAGGGTGTAAAATCTAGTGAACCCTAATCATCACCAAAATATGCACTCGAAGGCAAAGCACTATTCAGATCATCACTATTGTTAGCAACGAAGAATAGTGGGCTGACTTTTGTTGAAGAAGGAATCAAAGTGTTGAGATATTTTGAAATAGGAGGTTGATATTCAACTTCTACTTGTAAGAAACTTTCTGGACTCGGATCACCCTCAATTATATAAAGTTTTTTTGTTATAAATGAATTTCATTGAATGATGAAGAGTTGATGGGACTACCCCCATGGCACGAATCCATGGTCTACCAAGAAGAAGATTATATGAAAGAGAATCAGGCATGACATGGATAAGCGTAGGCAAGGTCATAGGTCCAACCTCAACTGGTAGTGTGATTGTCCCTAGTGACTGTCTACAAACATTATCGAAGCCAAAAATAGGAGTATCAGGTTTAATGAGAGAGATATCTACATCGATTTTGCACAAAATCTCTATGCTACAAACATAAAGACCTAATCTGTTATCGATTAGAGTACATTTTATTCCATTTCTATTAATGCTGACCAAAATCATAAGAGGATCATGTTGTTTTTGAACTTCAAGAGGAGGTAACTCATGTTGCTGGAAGACGATATCCAAACTCGTCGCATGCATACAATCTAACAGGGTTGCTACGTCATTTGGTCTAACAAGAGGTGGGATGGCTACCTTTTGTAGAGCCTCTTGGAGCATCCTATGGTATGCAGGTGAGGTTTGTATTAATTCCCAGAGTGAGATCTTAGTCGGAGTAGCACAATGTTGCTCAACAAGATCGTATTCATGTTGAGAAAGATGAGGTGGTGGAGGAAGAAAAGGTTGAGAGGGTAGAAGAGTAGGAACAATTGGTGCTTGTTTATTTTGTTTGTTGTTGCGAGTTTTGTATGTGTGAACATCCGCATGGTAACTAGGTTGTTGTGACACATTTTGAACAAATTGGTTGTTTTGAGTAAGTTGTTTTGCAAAGTTGAGAATGTAACCAGGAGGTTGAGGTGGGGTTAGAACACTTTAAATAGATATCTTAGGGTTAGAATGAAGATGCAAAATAATTTTAGGTTTTGCAAGTTCTTTTTGGGAACTAGAAACATAAATTGTGTTGATTTGCTTTTTATAATCATATACCCGTGTGGGATCCGATGTGAGCTTTGATTCTTCATTCACCAATACTACATTGCTAGAAGAAAGGACATTGGAATGAAGAGTATGCAAAGTGATGTTAAGAAAAGTATCGATGATTGTGTCCTTAGTGATGTCCAATGGGCTTGAACATGCGACCAAAAGAGGAGGAAAAGAGGTTGTCACATCCTTAGTGATATCCAAGGGACTTGAACATGCAACCAAAGGAGGAAGCAAAGACATCTTCACATCCTTAGTGATATCCAAGGGACTTGAGCATGCAACCAAAGGAGGAAGAAAAGAGGTCTTTGTTAGGATTATGTTAGGATTTCAATGGTAGATTGTAGCAATACACATTTCCAATTATATGTAGATTTAGATACACAAAAATAAACAATGAATAACACAAATAAACATTGAGATTTAACATGGTTCACCCAATGTGAGCTACATCCGCAAAACAACCATCTAATATTCTATTATCTAGTAAATCGAAACTGATTACAACCTGCAACCTTGCAGCTCAATACTGTTGCTATGCTACATGAAATACATTCACAATCTCGGTTTTGACTTGTGGCTTTTCACCTTCTCCAGCCGCTTATTTATCAAGTCTCTTTGGAGGTTATATAAAGTGGGTTTTTCCATGTTGGCTAATAACAAATTAATTGTCGATGCCTTTATTAAATATAGGGCATTTTTTTTCTTCAGGGGTGTTGCCCCTAAACCCCCACCATGGGCTCCGTCCCCTGCACTCCCCCGTTGATTATTTTGGGAGGAAACTACGGCTAACAAGTCACCAAAATTTACCTTGCTACGTGAACTCGCAACCCCTGCAACATGATCAATCACCACATACTAATAGTCTTCACATTCTTAGTGATATCCAAGGGACTTGAACATGCAACCAAAGGAGGAAGAAAGGAGGTCTTCACATCCTTAGTGATATCCGAGGGACTTGAACATGCAACCAAAGGAGGAAGAAAGGAGGTCTTCACATCCTTAGTGATATCCAAGAGACTTGAACATGCAACTAAAGGAGGAAGAAAAGAGGTCTCCACATCCTTAGTGATATCCAAGGGACTTGAACATGCAACCAAAGGAGGAAGAAAAGAGGTCTTCACATCCTTAGTGATATCCAAGGGACTTGAACATGCAACTAAAGGAGGAAGAAAAAAGGTCTCCACATCCTTAGTGATGTCCAAGGGGCTTGAACATGCAACCAAAGGAGGAAGAAAAGAGGTCTCTATATCCTTAGTGATGTCCAAGAGGCTTGAACATGCAACCAAAGAAGGAAGATCGATAGGATGAGACATGAAATCATTATGGACTATAGAAGATGTGGTAGAAGTGGAAGTAATATGCTCAACATCTACTAATGCCTCATCTCTAGAAGAGGGAGCATCTAAATGAAGAGAAGGTAAAGTAATGTTGAGAAATGTGTCAATGATTTCATCCTCTCGTGCCAAAATATTCTCACAAGTAGGAGGAATTTTAGGAAAGGGAAGAGCTAGGTCACCGTCACATTCTTGGAATGGAACATCATTGTCATCAATTTTTTGAGCAAAAGTGGACAGTGATGTGAGAAAAGAAAGAGAGCATCTCTAGGAAGAAATTAAAAACTGAAAATCTCATGTACCATAGCCAATGGAGAAAGTGATGACAAGACAGATATGCTGATGATATGTTAGAAGGAGAGGTTTTGTTTAGGTTTTGATTGTTTTGGTTTTTGTTTGACATATTTAAATGTTTTATTTTGTAAACACATAAAATAATACACAAAGTAATATCTCTAATATAAGTATCTAATCGACCTATCAACTAATTAGACACAACAAAGAAGGTTGTACAAATGTAAGACATGTCGGGTTCACCAAAGTGTAAGATTTTGGTAACCACAATAATAAAGATGTATAATTGTTTTGCTTTCTAAACTAAATACATGAGATAAAAGAAGATATGTAACATAAATGTTTAATCAGTTAATCAACTAATCAAACACAACAAAGACTAAGAAGGCTATATAAGTGTAAGACGCATCAGATTCACCAAAATGTAAGATAGGAAAGAGGGCCTAATCAATTATAAACTAACTAGATCAATCTTTTCTATCAAACATTATAACAGAAGCCGACGAAGACTTGTATGCTTGGCTACAGTCCTCAAGGGAGAGCCAAGTTGTTCGAGGCTTTGTTCTTTTGTTGTAATAGTGGAGATTGGTTTGAGAATAGAAATGTCTAGGGTTTTAAGCGACCTAATTGACAAAACAAACAATTTATAGGTGTCACACATCGATTGACATAAATAGAGAGCAGATTGGGAATGAGGGGCAGACATAGACTATAGCCAGAAATGGGGTAGATTTGGGAGGACATGGGCATTGGGTGCCCTAGTCATAGGGTTTCTACCCTAATGAAGTTTGTGTACGACAATCTCTATTGTTCCCGTATTTCTGTTGCTTGTTAGGTGCTTGAAAATCCCAATTCGGATATGCACATAAAAGAGGGAAAATGATTGTGTTGTATAGGGGCTTGCCTTAGGCAAACCTCGTGTTGGTGTTCCCATCTTCACAACAACAATGATAGATGATGATGGAGAGTGCATGCTCATGATGATATGAATCCCAATTACTTTTTGAGGGCCCAATTGAGTTGAGGCTGACAAGGTGCATCACATAAGGCAAAAGGCCGACATTCAAATATTATCTTTCGGGGCCAAACTTCCAAGACTCTAGTGCTAGGCACTAGTGTCTTGGTGATTTGGGCTTTTCAAATGTCAGATGTTTGAGGACTTTGCCTTGTATCTCAAAAAAGTAGTGGAATATGCACATTGTAAGCAAATATGAACATACAAGCTAAAACGGGTGCCAAACCTAGTACGAAATTGTAAGAGATAACAATTTTCGACACTACACACTTACAAAGTAGTATGAGATTTTTTTTGAAAACTAGTAATAATGTTCTAAAAAATTGTATTAGAATTTTTATCAAACCAATTTTTAAATACCTCTTCAGCTTGTCATTGCAGCATATATGTTGTAAAATTATGCGCTTCTTCACAATAACTAAGGGATTCTCTTCTATGGTTTGGATTTGTTCAGAATGGCACTCTCGTGCAACAACTTGGACCGTCATCATCTAAGTGCATATATTTATTTTTAGCATCAATAACTTATAGTACACACACTAACGTTCCATTCGACATTGTGTCAGTCTTTTCATAGGTGCTCTTAGCCCATCCATCTTCAAATGACGCTTTAGTGTGATCTTCACTATCAAAGCTTTCACATTTGTGTCACCTCATTTGCGCACAATGTGTCTTTCTATGCCTCTCTACCATTACTTCAACTAAAATAGCTTCTCACCTTCTCATATAATTTTCTTGACACATGGTGTGTTCGACATTACTACTAGTCATCATCTCTATGTGTTGATCCATGAATCAAGCTTCAACCACATGCTCCATAGCATGATAAAGGAAGTACTCCATAAAGATAGCTTCAACACACTTTTCTACCAATAACACATTTTCCCAAAGTGAAATTCCTTTAAACAATTTACTATGTAAAGGAGTCAAAAACTTACTTAAAGCTTCTTTTACCAATGAGTAGGTTGATACTACAAACTAAAGAATATATGAAACAACACCTTTCACAAATATGTCCACTTTGTGTGTAAACCATTGGCAAATCTCATCAAATGCATTATCTACCAAAACATTGTTGTGAGCATCATAGAGACTCACATAAGGGTCCCCACAATGAAACCAAAATGTTACCATATTAACCATCCCTATCATTATCCTATTAAGGTTAACATTGATGGGTCCTAAAATCACTGCTCACACTTCGAGAGCAATCAACTCAATTCAAGCCCAAGGAATTGCCATCTTGAAGGCAAATTAAATAGCTCATCAATAGAATATGAGTGATTAAAGGCCAACTGCTGAGAGTGGGTATGTTCTCCTTCACTTTGAGCTTAGCTAGACCTAAGAGTGTATTCCTAGAGGTATCCTTAATACGGTATTAATCTAATTAAGATGAATCATGACTGAAACAATGGCATCTATACCCATTGTACACTTGACCCTTATATTTGTCACTAGGTCAAAGACTAAGTAGTTGCCTATAAAACCTCTACTTAAGCTAATACAACCTTGCATATGCATCTATAGATGATAATGGTATTATATTCCCACGAATGAATCCACTTAACATTTCATACACAAGTGATAGGTGCAGGCATACATGACATGATTCTCTAACAATTCAGATGTTTGAGGTTGCTTAAAATGTTCCTTGAGTTATAATATTGAATTATGAATGCATGTGAAACCCTAATCTACTCCTAATCTACTAAGAATAGAGGATTGATTAAAATAGTGTTTGGCCTCTCACCAGTTAGATTAGTGCCTACTCCATTGGGCAACAAAGTCTTGAACTATGAGGAGGGAGGAGATACACTAGCAAAGCATCAATGCAATTAGATGTGCATATACATACAAATAAAAAATAACACTACATGCCGATCAATATACTTAATGATCCATCTCAGAACTGCAATAATCCACTTGAAACAAAGGAGAGATCATCACAAAAGCCTTTCAATGCATTAGAAGCTGACACACATTCATCAAACCCTTATTACATTAATACCAACAAGTGTGGCAAGAGAAGATCAACAACTAGGTTTGAGCATCCCCATGAATCATTACAAAATAACATGGAGACATACCATTATATGTATTATGTTCATTGAAAACCCTTCCTATGATTTACATAATGTATTCATACCCCTCACAGACTAGATGTGTAGTGTTTGATGCCCTAGAACCAACTCAAAGCACTTGTAGTCAAGAAATTGGCTCAACGACCAACCCTTATCACATATTTTTAACATGTATATATAGCATTGTAATTTCTTCCATTCTTGGTCACCTGCGGGAATTTGATGTACCTCTGAGGTTGAAGCATTGAATGCAAACTAGGAGTGATCCCATGAAATCCACATCTTAGAAGTTTCCCGCTTAAAACGAATGGCCTAGAACTTGTGTGAAGATTATCAATAGATGAAATTCACTTATTGTGTTCATGGCGATCTGACCCTCCATCATCATCCACCATTGAAATTTGTAATTGGAATCACACCGTTGAGATGAGCAAATGGCATTTGGGTAGGAAAATTGCATTTGAGAAGTTGCAAAAGTCAAAGTGGGCCATTAATGGCAACTTGAGAAGTTGTTGAAGCATTCTAGAGTGTATTAGAGAAGTCCAAAGAATTTGTAGGATTTCCATGTGGAATGGGATATGAGGACTAGACATATCGAGTGGCAAAAAGAAATCCTACAACCTTGGGAAGTTCCACAAATTGAAGGAAGTGAGCAAGTGGAGGATGTAGGAGAATGTACAAGGAAAGGATGGGAGAATTACAAGGAAAGATTGAGGACTAGGAAGCCATGATAGTATATGGACATATCTAGAAGTCCTTGGAAAGTCCATAGAGACAGGGAAATGAGTGACTTAGTCATTGGGACAAATGTGGGAATTCGTCAGGGACCAGAGTTTTGAAACTCCACCAGGTTTCTGCAAAGGAAGAAAATGAGTGATTTGATGATGAGGGGAAAAGCGAGATTTTATTGTGGAACTAGATGTCAGGACATGATATGAAGTGAAGGGAGTATATTGAAGTACAAGGAAAGCCTGCAAAGATGAGGGAATGGAAGATGCAAAGGTGTAGGAAAATCATACGGGAATGGATATGGGAAGTGGACAAGTCAAATGGAAGAGATCCGAATGTGAGATAATACCCCAGGAAGAATGTGGGAAAGCAATGAGGGACTGGAGGTAGAAATGTTCAGTTCACCAAGGAAATTTTTGTGAAACAAGGTAGGAGGCGAACTAATGAATTACAGAAGTAGGATAAAGGCTTGGAGGTTTGGGAATAAGAGGAAAATGGAAGAAGTTTGATGGGTTTCCGCTAAATGCAAAGCGAATGGATTTGGGAGAAAGGATGAAGGAATGAAGGTTGAGAAAAAAAGGAAGGGGATGAGAGAATTGGATGTTGGCACTTCATAGTATAAGTCCAATTTTTTTTCAAATTTATACAAATTGGGAGAAACCAAAGTGATAAAAAAGTGAAGGGCTCGATAGACTTTTGTGGGATTTCTATGCAAGAAAGGAAGTGAGTCCAGTAGATGTGGAAGGGAAGGAAGATGTCTCAAAGTCCAACAATATTCTACAAAATGAAGGAAATAGGTGGAATGAAAAAGACTAAGATCTCGATAAGGTTTTGTGGAAAAGGAAGTGAGGAACATATGTGGAAGGAAAGGAAGATGTTTGGTACCACCCAAAAATTCTGCAAATCTGCAAAACATTGAAAAATGACTTAAAACCCTCAAGACTAAGAATTTTTTGAATTTTTGCAACTTCAACACATAATAGGGACATGGAGGATGGATTTGAACAATACTTAGGTAGAATTTGACCAAGGGAAGACCCACTTAAAATTTCTCATATTGGTTATATATGGTGGGCAAAATAGGGCAAGTGCACAAAGGGGACAAAGACTTAGATGACTTTGCATTTTTTAAGTTAGGTCCCAACAAACACATTGTTGTAGCTTCTATGCACTGGCTCGCATTCACAATTCTCATTTGAAGCATGAGAAGAGTTTAGTCCCTTCGTTATGAGCTCATGTGTTGGACTATAGATCTTAGCAAATAAGAGCAACTAGACTTGCGCAAAGCTACATCTAATCTAATTTATAAAATTTGAAACATATGCTAATGCACAGGCATAAGTGAAATGCCCTCTTAATAATTCCTCAATTCTTCTATCCAACAAGATACAAACGCTTAAAGATAAACAAAACTAGAGTAAACTACTCAAGCATTAGAACAAATGAGAGGAACAGCAACTCAACTATTAATCCCATTCATTGCTTCTTTACATATTTCTCTCTGTATGTTTTATAATTATAGATTGTGGTATATAAAGGCAATTCAATGCACATTTGTCACTTGCACTAGCTTACATATGTCCCATTAGCACCTAAAATACGGTTATCACTTCCAACCTTCAAAGCAACAGGCAGAATAATTCTTGTTTCTCTTTGCTTGAATATTTCAAATGATTACAAAGGCACCAAAACTAGGGAGTGACATTATTTGGTGCCAACAACAATTCTAAACTTTCAATGTGGATCCAACTTTGTGATTCTTAGAAGTTTGATACTTGTAATAAAGTTTTCCTATGTTTGCATCCTATAATGAGAAGATTTGGTGGTGTTGAAGAACACCATTACAACTTTCTATGCAAATGGGGAATCCTTAAGACTTCCTCGATTGTAGTCAAGCCCTATTGATTGATTCAATATTTTTCATAAAGTTAGAAGACAACATGAAACAAATGCAACTGACAATGATGTGGTTGTAATAATGCTAAATGCTTGAAACTTGGCAGTGTAATAGATCATATGACCTAGTAGAAGAACCAGGATTTAAAAATTTGTTGATAAAAAGGTTGATGCATTCAAAATAATTGATGTAGAATAGTGTTATGACAAGGGTATAAGTGATTTTGAGTGGCACTAGCACTAGCAATGAGTGATTTCAGATGATAAGAGGTGATCTTGGATGATAAATGATAGATGCAAATGACCTAAGGGTGATCTTCTTTTATACATGTCCTAGGCATACAATTTGAATGTTTTGGTGTGAAAATTGACACATAACAACTAGTTGGAACTAAGTTGGCTTGGGCTCAACATTAAGTTTGGATTTTGAAAATGGGGCTCAATTTGCATGTGCAGTTTTGATCTAGGTCAATGTCACACTTACAATTTTGAACCTAACAAAGTATCTCAAAATTTGGAATCTAAGAATAGTTTGAAAAGGGATTAAATTTTGTTTCTAAATACAAATCAAAATTTCAAAATCATGTACTAAAACTATAATACTTATATAAAATAAAATAAATAATGCACTTTTCACCGTTATAATAAAGCAAAAAGCAATAATGAAACACGGACTAGCATAAGTGACCTTTTTTTATATGCTTTTAACGAGCCATAGACTTGTGTTCCAGGAACTATTTGATTTGGGCCTTATTGCCTTAATGTTTTGATGCCAATTTCATTTTGGGTTGCAACATTTAATATTTTATTTGTTTTACCGGCAAGCAGCAGCTTTTAAATTTAATTTTCCCAATCATCGGATTGGATAGATATACGCCTGAGAATCTCAGATTAAGACGAGATAAAACTTATGGTGTATAACCAGGATATTAGGAATAATTAAACATGGCCAGAAAATAGTTCATAAAAAACCGCTCTTGAACTTACAGTCCACACAAACAACATAAGCCTTGTTGGACACCTGATCCTGAGCATTTTCTCACAGAGAAGCTAATCGTACCCACTTTTAAGTTTTACCCTTCTAAGCATGACATTGCTGTTGCCTCCAACACCAAGCGTTGCATTGCACCAGGTTGGTCGTTGCAAATTCATAAAGCAGTGCTCATTACATGATGAAGATGTCTGCTCAACAATTCCCACATGTGGCAAAGCAGTTCCTCTAACAGGTTTCAATGGACAGAGTAGAAATAAGAGCTCATTGCAATGCCATAACAACCAGAATGATTTTAACAGCGTATTTGCGAAGGTGGGTAAAGTTTAAGAGTAGGCAGATTTTTAGAAATTACTTTGTAGAACCCATCAAAATGTGTTTATCTGTTTACTATAGTTAAACATGTTCAGTATTAGTTGGGTTTGTTTCTGCTTATTAAATTATATTTAGCTTTTAAGTAATTCTTTTCCCTATATTTTAAGAGTGCTTTTGTTGCAGTTCATCAAATTGCAATGTTCTCTGTGATCAATTGTATAATTGAATTGGGGCAGGACATTTCCATACTCTCTACTGGACTTTTCTTTTCCCTAATGATGGGTTCAGTAGAGAGATCCAAAAATGAATCCAATAGAATTGGGCTCGTAGACCTTTACTTTACACGAGTTCAGTAGAGAGGCCCAAAAAGGAACCCAAAAAATTAAGCCCAAAATGTCTGAACCCAATAAGATTACGCAATTGATCCCTGAAGAACATTGTAATCCTTTTCATGTATGCATTTGAAGTTTATTTAAATATCTTCTGCACGGCTGTGGTACTGTTAATAGCAATTAACTTTTATTGAAGATCTCATGTACTAGCTTATGCTTGCAAATTGTCTTTTTGTTATTTTTTATACATTGGCAAAGTTTCAGAACCTACGAATTCCCATTAGCATTCTGGATAGCGATGACTACTTTGTGGTTCAAATTGTGGATTCTTCTTCTAAGGCAATTCCTCAAGCCACGATTCTTTGCTTGAGGTTCTTAAATTATCTTTTTGTTATCTTTTATACATTGGCAAACTTTCAGAACCTACGAATTCCCATTAGCATGTTGGATAGTGATAACTAATTTATGGTTCAAATTGTGGATTGTTCTTCTCAGGCAATTCCTCAAGCCATGATTCTTTGCTTAAGGTTCTTAAATTATTTTTTGTTATTTTTTATACATTGGCAAAGCTTCAGAGCATACAAATTCCCATTAGCATGCTGGATAGTGATGACTGATTTGTGGTTCAAACTTCAAATTGTGGATTGCTCTTCTAAGGCAATTCCTCAAGCCATGATTCTTTGCTTGAGGTTCTTAAATTGTCTTTTTTTATTTTTATCACATTGGCAAAGTTTCAGAACCTACGAAAACCCACTAGCATGCTGGATAGTGATGACTAATTTGTGGTTCAAATTGTGGATCGTTCTTCTAAGGCAATTCCTCAAGGAAGTATTCTTTGCTTGAGGTTCTTAACTTGGCTCTTATATTATTTTTCATGGACCTGAGGCCTCCATTAGCATGACGGGTGCTCTAGAACTAGGCTACCTTTCATTGTTCTTCCAAAAGCCCTCTCTAAGCCACACTTCTTTGTTTTTGGGTTCCTAGCTGAACTATGATATAATATTATTTTTCATTGACCAGGTAAGATTCAATCCGAGAGCCTCCCATTATGATACTCTGGGGTGCTATTCTATTGATCTATTTTGGCCCTTTATGAAATTGTTCTTCCAATAACCCCTGTCAAGCCAAAATTTTTTGTTGGGTTTCTATTCTAGTTCTGATACCATATTATTTTCTATAGGCTATAGAATCCAAACCTAGAACCTCTCATTATCTTCAGCACGTCTTTGCTTTTGAAGTTTTAATCTCTACACAGTTATATTATTGTTAATATCAATTTAGGATTTCATCTAGGTTATGACCAAATTCTTTTTGGTTTTCTTTTTAAGTTTAGACTATTCTAGTTTTAAAATAATATCAGTTTGTTTCCAATTTCATTCATGAATTAAGTTATGGCTGCAAATTATTTTCCAATCTGCCTTTGAAGTATTCATATGTACGCGTTTACACAAGTCATTAACATCAATTATTCTAGTATTACCGTAAGTATGTGGGTAATTGTGACCAATGTCATTATATATTGGGCAGGTTAATAGGAATTGTACAAATGAAGAATTGAAGGAAGCCATGGAAATTCTGTCTGTTGTAGATCAGCAGGAAATCCCATTCCACTCAGATGTCTATGCTTCTCTTCTAGAAGCTTGTGCAAAACACAAAGCTTTGGCATTGGGAAAACAAGTCCATCAGCACATGCTCAGCAACAAAATCAAGCAAACTCCATCTTTATGGTCCAAGCTTGTACACATGTATGCACAGTGTGGAAGTATCGAAAATGCATGCCTGGTTTTTGAGGCAATGGGAAGGAAACAGACTGTTTTTTCATGGAATGCAATAATTGCAGGGTATGCAAGAGAGGGGATGTGCAGGAATGCCTTAGCACTGTATTGCAGAATGAAAGGGGATGGTTTTATACCTGATAAGTTTACATTTCCTCGGGTGCTTAAGGCTTGTGGGAGATTAGGGGATCTGCAGGAGGGCAAGAAGGTGCATGATGATGTTGTGAAAAGAGGGCTTGAATCTGATGTTTTTATTGTGAATGCACTCATGGACATGTATGCAAAATGTGGGTGTATTGAGATTGCACGAGAACTATTTGACAAAATGGTTTACAGAGATCTTGTTTCATGGAATACCATAATTTCAGGTACATAGTTGATGTCAAATGTTGTAGTATAGAGAATGCATAGTAATTGTTTGCCAACATATGTGAACGGGATCATGTACCTTGCATAATCTGGTAGTTTATAGACTGTACAATAACTGTTTGATAAATTGCCCATTTTAGTGTAGAGAATGCAGGGGATTGTTGGACAAAATTTCTTTTTCTCTCATCCTAAATGTGGTAGTTTAGAGAATGCATGGTAATTGGTTGAAAATTCAAGTTCATGCCAAACGCTGAAGCATGGAAAATACACGATTAAGTGTCTGATAAAATATCTCAAAAAAATCACATCGATTGCCTAATCTGATAGTTTACAGACTCTATGAGAACTCTTTGGCAAAATGACTTGGCAAGATCTCATTTCTGCCAAATGTGATGATTTATACACTGAATGTGAAACAAAATACCCTTCTTAAATTTCCTGTCAAGCCAAATTTATCAATTTAGAAAAAATGCATAGAGAGGTCTAGTGTCATGCCAAATGTGATAGTTTAGGTGCTGCATGTTTTTTCTTTTGACAGAATTCTTCAAGAAGATCTCATCCCATAATGAATGTGGTAGTTTAGAGCATAGTAGCAAAACTCTTTAATAAATCACAATCAGCCCAGTCAGTGATCCAGTCTGAATTGGATAGCCAATTTTTTCCTCTGATCAGTGGCATAGTTTTGGAGGATTCTGGTTTCTAACTCTGATTGCTTGTAATGTCCCTTTTTAAAAATTAAACCAAGATAAACCCAAGCGCCCAATTAAGAGGGTCATAAAGTCACAAAAAGGAGCGCTCAATTAATATTATAAAATTATAATAAAGTAAAATTAAAATATTAAATAAGGTCTCTTAAATTAGAGTTTATTTTTAAATAATAATAATTTCTCTCAAGGGTCATGAAGGAATGTGAAGAGTTATGTCTATTGGAGGAAAAAGGTATTTAAGAGAAACCAAGCAAGGAGGAGGAGGATCATTGAGAAAGCATTTTTATTAGCTGATTGTTATTCCTTGTTGGAGCATGGAACTTCGGTTCAATATAACCTAGGACGAAAACCCTCTAGGTCTGGAAATGGAGGACAAAAACCCACAATTCCTTGGAGTGATTTCACACAAAAATCACCATTGTGCAGACTCGATAAATTTTCTGTTGTAATTAAAGAAATATTCCTTTGAGGTTTATATTTGTCAATAAATAAGGATTTCATTTTTATGTTTAGTTGTGCAAAATTATTAAAATTGTGACCTAGGGTTTGATATATATTTTTAAAAAAAATCCATTTGGGATATTACAATGGTATCAGAGTTGGATCTTGCCAGCTTGTGAAGGAGAATTTGGAGGTTATATGAATTGTTTGAGAAGAGTTGCTGACAAAAACTAAGGATTGTTCTCATTAAGAATTATTAATAATAGGAAATGGATGCTGATAAAGGAAAAAAGATTGATACAATGATACATATGATGGGTCAGATGCTTCACATGATGCAAAATGATATGAATGCTTGCAGAAGACAGAATAGTAAGGAAAGCACTTTAGTAGCCAATAACAATAACCAGAACAATCACACATAGAGAACAGTTGTTGGGTTTGTTGATAGACCTCTACGTCCCACTTTCATTCGTAGAGAAGAAATTCCTGTGGTGGAATTTCAAAATTTGATACAGGAAGATATCAGTGCCAATTATGTAGATTATAGAAATCTTTCTACAGAGATCCAAAAGGCAATGTCTTTCACAAATTTCATGAATATGAAGAGGAAGTAATTTAGTGGGCAGCAATAAACACGAGAGTCCAGATGACCTTGGTAAGAGTTCTTGCAACACGACAAGTAATATTGGATCTCAGCAGTTAGAGCTTCAGGCCAAAGCAAGGCAGTCATGGCTAAGAGTGGCAATAACACAAGCCTTGGCAACAAGAAGTGGACAACAAAAGATATTAGACTTTGGTGTGAAAAGTTTGAACCTGACAATAGATCATTTGAGTGACAAGACAACAAGGAAGCTCAAATTTTAGAATTTGAAGAGACATCAAATGTTGGTCATGATAGATGTAAAAAGGGAGATGATATTAGGGAGAATCCAATACTAATGTCTGATGTTGTTGCATACAGCAAAGAGAGTTTGGCATCTGCAGCTACTATTGGTGCACAAGAGATGGAAGAGAAACCAGATTCGCTAGCACATGCAAATGATGAAATTTCTATTGAAAAAGACTCTTTAGATGTGGCTATTGAAAAGAAGTGCAAATTTAAAGATAAGCGACCTAAACGTGAGACTAAAAAGAAATCCAAACTGAAAAATAAAGAGAAGAAACATGCTAAGACACATATAGAGTCTCTAAAGAAACCTATGACAAAGTTTTAAGAGTATCTAAAAATGGAGGAGCAAAAGACAATTTCTGCTGATGAAGATTTAGCGATGGAGCAACAACTTGCGAAAAGGATGAAGGTCAAGGAAGGTAAGTTTGGTGGTTCTAAAGGTGGGCTTAATGACCTGATGGATGGTAAATTTTTTACGTGATCTTGAAACATAAAGAAAAGAAAAAATAAAAAGAAAAAAGAACATTTGGAACCAGAACTCCAAAAAGTCATCAAAAGGGTCATAGCACTAGAGCAGTCAGTGCCTTGGACCCAATGCCATTCTAAGGCATCTTCTTCTGATCAACAAAAGAAGATTTCTCCTATTGCAAGAAAGATTGGTGATAGCTGAAACAAACTTAGAAGAGAAAACCTTTGCTTCTTATGCAAGGAATCTTGGGAGCCAAGCCTCAAATGTTAGATTAAAGAAACAATGACATCAGAAACAAAGTTGGGGAAATCTGATGAAGAATAAAAAATTAAGAAGGCGGAGCATGAGGAAGTAAACACATCAAAGCCACAAGCTAAAGAAAAGGTTTCAATAGTTACTACCGTTGGTTTTGAGTTTGCTGAAATTGTTAGATCAACAACTAATGATAAGCAATCTGGGAATACTGACATTGATTGGGAATAAAAAATAATGGATTTAGAAGATGATTGTTCAGAATTAGGCCAATATGAATGGTCTGAACATGAAATTGATTTCCAATCCGATAACAAGAATAATTTTAAATTTTTCCATTGAGTTGCAGATAACCCACTTTTTGAAATCATTCAGAGAGATTTGTCCATTGGGATAACCCACTTTTTCAGATGGAGGTAGAGAAATCTCTTGGGTCATGTTCTGTAACTTGTGATAATATTAGAGTAGCACAGTGGAAGTTGAATGGTGAAATGGTTCTTCATAAAGAACAACCCTCAAGAAACTTAGAAGTTGCAGAGACAAAGCAATTAGCAGAGTTGGGTATGACTTAGAAAGCTTTGCAGGGCAATATGAATTGTCAAGCAAAGTTACTTGAAGACAAGAAAGACAAAGTTGTTAAGAAACCACATTAGAAAGACTTAGCAATAGATAAGCAGTAAATGAAATACACTGCATCATTAGAGAGATTTAGAGTATTTTCAAGGTTGATTTGGGATCCCAGTATCTCCAAGAAAGACTCAGTCAAGTGAAAAGGAAATTCTAGAGCATCCTAGTTTGCAATTGCTTGAGGACAAACAATCTTGGATAGGGCGGACTGTAATGTCCCCTTTTAAAAATTAAACCAAGATAAATCCTAGCGTCCAATTAAAAGGGTCATAAGGTCACAAAAAGGAGTGCTCAAGTAATATTATAAAATTATAATAAAGTAAAATTAAAATATTAAATAAGGTCTCTTAAATTAGACTTTATTTTTAAATAATAATAATTTCTCTTAAGGGTCATGAAGGAATGTGAAGAGTTATGTCTATTGGAGGAAGAAGGTATTTAAGAGAAACCAAGCAAGAAGAATGAGGATCATTGAGAAAACATTTTTATTATTTGATTTTTACTCCTTGTTGGAGCATGGAACTTCAGTTCAATATAACCTGAAGAAAAAACCCTCTAGGTCTGGAATTGGAGAATGAAAACCCACAATTCCTTGGAGTGATTTCACACAAAAATCACCATTGTGCAGACTTCATAAAATTTCAGTTGTAATTAAAGAAATATTCCTATGAGGTTTATATTTGCCAATAAATAAGGATTTCATATTTATGTTTAATTGTGCGAAATTATTAAAATTCTGAACTAGGGTTTGATATATATTAAAAAAATTCCATTCGGGATATTACATTGTTGGCACGATTCCCAAGGTTGGTTTAATCACAAATAAACTGTGGTTTTTTCAATTTGCCTTTAAAATACTTGTTTTTGAATTTTCTGTCAAAATCTCATTTTTAGATTGCAGAATTGGATTTTGCTAGAGTAACCAAACATTGGATTGATTAGGGCACACTCAAGGACACTCATTCTTCAGAAAATATTTTGTTCCATTCTCATTCTGTTAGGGCCTAATTACTACTTTATGGCCTTGACACCCACATTTTTTAAGGATTTGGAGCTTGGTTAAAAGTGATAAAATTGTGAAAGATGGCATGATACCCTTGACCCCACTGGGGGCTGCCAGCTACAGACCCTCACTTTGGTTTTAAAAAGGAAAAAATATAAATTGATTCTGCCCCGGATGGAAAAGCAGCATTTTTTCCTTTAATTTGGCATGAAATTAAAAACACAACTATTTATCTATTTTTATGAATTATTCAGCATTTTTTTATTTCCCAAAATTTTCCTCATTAAATCCTGATTAAGTGAAAAAATATCTCTCTTTTGATTTGCTGAGTCAATCCCGAGAAAGATTTTGCTACTATGGTTTAAAGACCGCAAGACAATTATTTGACACAATAGCTTATTGACTCATTCTAATCTTATCTCTTACCAAATGTGGTGGCTTGGAGACTGCAGGAAAACTATCCACACGATGTCGAGTTAGCTTAGAGATTGCACAGGAATAGTGTGATAAAATGCCTAAATGAGATTTTGTTTCGTGCCAAATTTGGTAGTTTTGAGAATGCACACAAGTATCTTATATCATGCAAAATATGATAGTTTAGGGATTCCATAATAATTGTGTAATGTCCCCTTCTAGCAAGTCAAAAATTTCACAACCTTGCACAAAATTTCAACTTACAAAAGAACATTAGTATTCAATTCTTCTTTTCATATCATAATTAGAGCTAATAATCAAATTTCAATTCCATATACTTTCCACATTTTCACTTAAGAATTGTAATCTCATAATCATAATGACATACTTTTCATATTTACACTTATAATCATGATTCATATTAAGTTCATGTATTTCATATTCATATTCTTTTACTCATAGTTCCCCATGATCTATCTTGAGGGAGTCCTTGAGTAGCCTTATCATTAATCAACCCTATTTCCGTATGAGCATGGTTTGTTAAGGCGCTGGTATATCCATCCCATCCAGAGGCCCAAAGGTTTCACACTACACACAGTGTTCCTCACCATTTGGCTCAAGAAGCTTCATGCTACACGCGGCATTCCTCACTTACTTGAGAGTCACCATCCATTCGGCACATTATAATAATTATGAGCTCATATTACCTTAGGCCCAAGAGCTTCACACTACACGCAGTGTTCTTCGACTCTTGGCTCAAGGGACTTCACACAACATGCAGTGTTCTTCATCCACTTGAGGGTCACCTAGGTCCCATTTTCTGCCCTTCCTTTACTTAGCCCCATACTCATAGGTTGATAAGATGATTAAGGATGAGGCTTGAACACCCCTTTTTGATGTATTTCATGGTTTCATGAGTTATAAATCATCATTTGTTATGACTATCTTGTTATCCATTGTCTTGTTCCTCCTTGGGAATCCCAATTATATCATACATTAATAGCCTTATAATTGGCTTTATACTCTGATTCATTTTTCATGACTATTCATGTGCAAAATATACTTATTCTATTCACATTTCATGATTGTTCATACATGATCATTTATCACAACAATGATAACATTTACCTTTATTCATGATCGTCTAATATGTCATTTATTAACCTTACTATTTAACTTATGTATATTTGTATTCATCACAACCAAGCATTATCATTCAATTATTCTAATTCGGCCTAGGGTATTATACTAGCTCCCTAAGATATTCATTTGATATTCTTATTCTATCCTTTATGCTTAACACATATGCATTCGATCCATTGATCTAATTGACTAAAATAGATTGCAACGATTAAATCATCATACCTTGTATGATTCGCTGGGCTGGCAACATATATATATACATATATATATATATATATATATATATATATATATATATATATATATATATATATATATATATATATATATATATATATATGTTTATTAATATTGGCTGCTATGAACTCCTTCGCTGAATTGTATAAGTGGCTGCTGATGTAGACTTCAAGTGTATTCTTTTAGCAGAGATATATATGCGCTTTTATTGCTGCTGTATGTTCTACACAATATCTTTTATAACTTTGGCGCTACTGCTGCTGTGATAACAATCAGAATTACGTTATGCAGATGAAGACCAATGATACCTGTGAATATGGATTCACTTCCAATTATGCAAGCGATGAATATGATAATGAATATTATGAATGAAGGTGTTGCTATGAATGTGATGGTTGCAAGATATGTTCACTGATGATAGAAAATCCTGATGTAATAGTTGGATCACACGTGATATGAATGGAGTTTGGTGTTGATTGATGCCCAACCACGATACCGTGCTCCTCCTTTTATCATCCCAAATGGGTCACGTCTTATCAAGAGTCGCCTCTCTTGATCATATCGTCTCTAGCGCTAATCATTATTTTGTTTGTATTTACTTTGACTTTAAGGAATCCTCGATTCCTTTAGGATCGGCACTCTTGCAAGTTAATTATCATTTTGCATTTTGTCTTAATTACCTTGCCAAGTCATTCTTGTCTTATATGCCAAGTGATGCTTGTCTTATTCATTTCTTGTATCTTTCTTCTTGTAACGGATATAGCTTAATCCTTAGCATCAAAATGGTAGGAACGATGTGAAGTGGACCAGACATCATCAACGGGTCTTTCCAATCTTTAATTGGAAAGCATCAAGACATGACAAATTGTTTGAAAAACATGTCAACTAGACCTTGTCTCATGCCAAATGTAGCATTGTAGAAATTGCACGAGAATTGTTTGACAAATAGCTCAGTGAGATCTTGTTGAATGTTGTAGTTTAGTTTGACATGCCTCATGAGTTCAACTAATGCCAAAAGTTGTAGTTTAACTCAAATATTTTTAATTGTAAATGTAAATGAACATCAAAAATCCTAACCGGGATGTTTAGACAGGCTCTTACAACTTTGTAGCCTTTCTCAAATGGAGGTTTCAAGATAGGTTTGACAAAATGCCTCAATGAGATTTCATATAGAGGCTGCACAAGAATTGTTTAACAAATGTTAGATCACATCTCATGTCAATTATGGTTGTTTAGAGATTGCAATGGGATTGTTTGACAAAACGCTTTAGCAAGATCTTGTCTCATGCCAAATGTGGTGGTTTACAGACTGCGTGAGAATTATTGGACTAAATTACTCTATGACATATTGTCTTATGGTTTAAACTTTAGACACTTCACGAGAATTGTTTCAAAATCCTCATTGATGTCTTGTCTCAAGTGCACAATGGATTTGGGGCAAGCAGTGGTGAATGAGGTGTTTTGAAATGTAAGCGAAGGTTCCATTTCTATTGGAGGTCCCCTTGTAGTAGCCATGAGGACACCTCAACATCAGGGCTGAACTTCTGTCAATTCTTCAAAGCAAGCCCAACCTTATGTGTCTCCATAGGGGCACCTAGAGGTGGGGGTCGCGTAACCTTATGTGTGCTCTATAAGCTTTGCCCAAGCATTTACTTTGTTTGAGTCAACTAGATGAGATCAAGTAAATCATTGGGTTTTTATAGCAGATCCCTAGGTTCAAATATACCGCTTCTATTTCTGGAAAGGTGTACCTCAATAGACAAGGTTAGATGCATCTCGAATTTGACACTCTGCAGTTTGCATGCAGAGGTAGTGCTTGCAGCTCTCATTTCTGTCTGGGCAACGTTGGGGTGAATAAATACCCCTTGGTAGTGGCACCCAAGCTGAAGGTTGCCTGGAAAGAGGGAATTTACCAACCAAAGAAATAGAAAAGATACCTCATCTCTTTCCAAATGTGGTAGTTTAAAGACTACACAGGAAGTGCTTGACGAAATGCCTCAATTGAGATTCCATCTCATGCCAAATGTGGTAGTTGAGAGACTACAGAAATTGCTTGACGAAAGATCTTATCTCATGCCATATGAGGCAGTTTAGGGACTGCACACAAATGAATTGAGAGAATGTCTCTATGAAATCTCATCTCATACCAAATGTGGTAGTTTAGAGATTGCACAATAGTAGTGTTGTGACGTAATCACACATCGCCCCATTGCAAATGGGGACCCCCTCTTTTTTTTTCTGCTTTTGTCTTTGTTTTTGCTTTAGGGTTTAGATTTCTTTGAGCTTGTAGGGTTTTGGTAGTGTTGTTTTACCCAAGTCTCGATATATTCTGGCTAAGGAGTCCATATCTCCTCATCCCGATGCATGTCTTGAAGCCCTGAAATTGACTAAGTCTGGTGTCCTGAAATCTGATGTTTTGAGGTCCTAAAATTGACTAAGTCTGAAATCTGGTGGATCCTCAAAAATCTAGAATTTGCATGTTAAATCCTATGGATCCAGGACCTATCTCAAACATCCTGGAAGTATATTTCAAAATATTTAAAGTTCTGACATATACTTAAATATATTTTTAAATATACTTCCACTCAGGGTACTTCAAAATCGGGCGGAAAAAGTCTAAGTCTTGGACCTTGAGTGGGAATTCCTTGCTTATGAACACAATGCGCCCAGGATGGGCGGAAATTACTCAGGCATGAACATTATGCGCCCACATAAGGATAGGTCTTCAAGATCAATTTTGATCAAAATGCAATGAAATCATTTGGAATTCCTAAGTGTTCATGTTGAAGAAGTAAAAGGAGTTGAAAGTGATAATGAAAAATCTAAATCTAAGTATACAAGTCGCATAGTGCTCATTAGCAAGGAAAATGCGCCTTCAATCATCAACAATAGCTTTCAATTCCATTCGCCTAATGTGAGAAGTTTTAATGAAAAAACGCCAAATGAGTAGTGAAAATTTGAAGTTTGAGCAAATACCAAAAAGAGGAAAATGCTCATCAATGAGCATTATGCACCCATGCAAGGAGAGTGTTTACACATGAGGTAAATCCTTTAAAGATCAAGACTTGAAAATTTGGCTAAGTGTGATGGATGCAAAGTGGGAAATTGTTCACTCGTGAACAATTTGCACCCTGGGAGATGAGTGCAAAACGTGGAAAATGTTCCTACAAGTGCAAAATGCGCCCTTATTGGAGGTCTTCTTTTGGAGTGAAAGTGATGAAACATATGATTGCCTTAGACAAATTCTTGAGAATACTTGTAGGAACATGGCAAATTGCTTGAGGGAGTTTGGAGGAATGTTAAAGTTTGGTCAAGTGTCAAAGTCCAAATGGAGGAAAATGTTCCGGAGCTTGCAAAATCCGCCCTAGGAGGGCGCAAAATGTTCCTACCCATGCAAAAACCGCCCAAGATAGATTGCCTTCCAGTGATAACTCCTCAACGAACAACCTTCAAGCAAAGTTTTGTCCCAAGCGCTTAAAGATAAAGCTTGAAGTTTGAGAGGTTTCAAAGATAAAAATGCTTAAGTAAGAAAAGTTCAAAGTCGGGAAAATGTTCTCAAGCCTACAGAATCCGCCCTAGAAAGGCACAAAATGCTCTCTAACTTGCAATATGCGCCTAACATTCTCAGGGAAAAAACTTGTTTAATGTGAAGTTTGTTGAAGATCAAGGCTCGCCTTGAAAAGTTTGGAATGAATACTACTTATGGTGATGATCCAAGGTAAAGGTAAGATGTTTATCTGGAGAGCAAGTGCGCATAATGCTCATGGGCATGCAATATCCGCCCTAGATTGTTACAAGGAATTTTGACTAAGTGAGAAGTATCTTAAGAATCCAGCCTTGGCTTGAAACTTCAAGTAAGTGTCAAAGACATGATCAAATGCATAAGAGGGAAATGATCATCAAGAGGAGGGCGCCAAATGTTCATCACCATGCAATATCCGCCCAAGACGGTCATGAGGAAGTTTGAAGTTTGAAGGAGTGAATGTCTAAGTAATGATCGAAGGCATAATTTGAAGTTTGAAGGAGTGAATGTCTAAGTAATGATCGAAGGCATAAGGTGAAATTAATCATCAAGAGGAGGGCGCAAAATGTTCATCACCATGCAATATCCGCTCAAGACCGTCGTGAGGAAGTTTGAAGTTTGAAGGAGTAAATGTCTAAGTAATGATCGAAGGCATAAGGTGAAATTGATCATCAAGAATAGGAGCGCATAATGTTCATGAGCTTGCAAAATCTGCTCAAGGAAATTTCTCATACTTATTCAAAATGCACCCTATGTCAAGTCCTTAAATGCCAAATGTGGAAATTTCCTTCGTCTATGCAACATGCGCCCAAGACTATCTTTAACATTGTGATCACAAGGCATTTGAGTTTAAAATTGTCTAAGGCATTTGAGAGTTGAGAAGTGTAAGGGCGGGAATATCACATCCACATTCAATATGCGCCCTAACAAAAGGTAACATGATCCTTGTAAAATGTTAAGTCATTCAAACTTCAAGGAGAATTCGCCACAAGAAGAAGATTTTAAAAGAGAAAATGTTAAGTAAAAGATGGAAAATGTTCATAGCCATGTAAAAGCCGCCCTTGCTAGTGTGCGAATTCCCTCTGCCACTGCAAAATCCACTCAGCAAACTATCCTTGCATTCGATCAAAATCCGCTCCCACATGATCTAGGTTGGCTTAGGAGGGAGTTGTAAGTTCTAAATGAAAGAAAATTGTCTTGCAAGTAGGCCGACCTGCCCTAGGAAGATAAGTGAAAATGCTATAAAGGTAGGTTCATATTTGTGTTTTCCACATTCAATTGCAAAACAAATAAGCAGAGGTAAAAAAGTGCAGACCAAGGAGCAAGAAATTCACAAGAAGAAGGCAGATTTCATACAAGAAAGAAGGTAAATTTGCAAGGATAAAGCCAAAGAGGCTAAGCGCCACAAGGGAGGAGAAATTTTCATTTTTGCCAAGTTTAAATCCATTTCAAAAAATCAGATCTGCAAATATAAAAATCAGACTTAGCATTATTTTCATTGAATTTGGTCAATAAGTAGCCAAGATATTTTATGTTTTCCTTGTTTCAAACTCGAATAAGTTTTGGGATAAGTGTTTGAAAATGGTTTAAATTTGAATATCATTTATCCCACATTGGCGAGGAGAATAAGGGTTATCATTATTCATCCTTTATATCAATTATCACGTCATATGCTAATTTGAGGTATTTTTGCTTGTAGGTTGATGATATTTGTTAAAGGAGTAGCGAGCGTTGAAGGAGAATGACAAGTGATAGCACGTGAGGAAGTTCGAAGAATGGAGGAAGGTGTCACAAGTGATCAAGCTCTGAGCATTGCTCTTCATCAAGAGTATATCAATATCACCACACTTCGAAGAAGGCTTCATTTCCAGATGAGGAACACCACTTCGTCTTGCACACCACATGATCCGGGAAGTTCAAGAGTCAAGTTCCACATCCAAGCTCCAGGATCATCCATCATCTATTTCATGCGCCAAAAGGACAAAGCATTCCTCATGAAAGTCTACTCCAAGGATGCACGTACATGACATCTTCCTACATCATCCAGCGTTGAAGCCTACACAAGAACAAGAATTTCGCAAGATGAGAAATGAGCATGTACATCAAGCAAATCCATGAATTACATCAAGACAACAAGAAGAAATCCAAAATTCCCAAATTTGGAAATTTGAAAGATGTAAACTTCCAGAGGTGAAAATCCAAGTTCGAAGTTTATTCCATGAAAGATAATACACTTTGGGAAGTTATTCCAAGCAGTGTGAACACCAAAAAGACTAAACCGGTTTGCAAGATGCTGAGGTGGCATGTGCATGTCACTAGTCCAATCATATTTCGCCACATCATTTGTCCAAGATTCTAATTCATTCTTATCACATTGGGAAACGTGCCTTCATTGCCTCCCTCATGTTCTAAAAATAGTAATTTTTGTAACAAACTGCTTTGTTGTCTCAATCTTGGCCATTGATTCTTGAATCAATCCTGGCCATTCATGTAATTTTTGGAGTCTATAAAAAGCTCACTTCTCTCATTTGTAAAGGATACATTAGAAGTAGGGTTGCTGTAGGAGAATAGAATAGTGAGTAGAGTAGAGGAAACTTCTTAAAGTCATTGAAGAGACATTGAAATTGTTGTAAAAATATTTCCAAGATCAATACAAGCTCATTGTTGGTTGTTTCATGGTGATTTTGTGTGGTTGCGGAATGTTAACATGGTTTCTCATTTCTTGGATGTGATGAAGAGATGTTTCCAAGTAGAGTAGAATTAGATTAGAAAAGTTCATTGATATAATATTTATATGTTAAGATATTTGATGAATTCCTTAATGGTTCATACTTTTTGTGGATTGTCGACGGCAACTCACTTTGCAAAGTTAGCCTGAACCTTTACATGCTTTAGTTCAATTGTGGATGCCCATTCAAGCTGCGCCAACTGTGGGTGTTTGGATGGAAATTCACAATATGAAAATCCTTGATTAACCTTAGAAGATTGCACCAACTTCGTGTAATTGTTGGTTCTCATGGTGAAGCGAAGTTAGGTTTTGTGAGGAATTTGTCTATCGGAGCATGTTCATTATATCATTGTCCTTAGAGTAGCTTTCTTAACCCTTGCCTTTTTTCATTTTCTTTCATAGTTGGTTAGAAGAAGTTCCACTTCACAAGAAGGAGAATAACATATTTAGAATGGAATAAAGAGTCAATTCAGTGTAAGTCCCTTTGTGAGTAACAACAATATCACATCAATACTACTAAGTCTATCGCATTTACAAGTCAAGAACTGACGTTAAGGAACCTTGGAGTTGTCTCGATTGATCACATTATTTAGCATTCGAGAGACTTTATTCAAGAGAGGATAGAATACTTGGTATTTTATTCTGAGTTTGCATGTGCATAAGAAACACATCAACAAGTAGTTTGACAAAATGCCTCAATGGGATCTCATCTCATAGAATACCCTTGGAGGAAAATTACATAGGCTTTTTTTCTGCCAATGGGCTACCTGCCAAATTTTCCAATAATTACAAAAATAACTAATTTACAGTTTTACTGTTTTTTCAAGAAAAAAATTAGCCTAATTTCTATAAGAGTTGTACATTGAGATGTTAGATTCACCAAATTTTATGAATACTAAATTGCCAGAAGTTATGAGTACAATAGTAGATCATATGTTTTCCTCCATATTACCCTATAACTAGATAATTTCTTATTTTTCAAAATGTAAAGATTTTCCAAAATTCTCCCTGATATTATTCTTGCAGGTTATGGACAGAATGGGCATTATAATGAAGTGCTGGTGCTTTTTCGCAAAATGAGTTTGGAAGGAGTGAATCCTGATGGTATTTCTGTTGCCAGTGTACTACCAGCTTGTGCCTATACTGGGGCTCTGAAACTAGGCAAAGAGATCCATCAGTACATGTTTAGGAGCGGAATTGAGTTTAGTGTCTTTGTGGGCTGTGGACTCATTGACATGTATTCAAAATGTGGTAGGATACAGAATGCACGTCAAGTGTTTGACCAAACTCCTAAAACAGATCTGGCCTTATGGAATGCCATGATTCAAGGGTATGCTTTACATGGGCAAGGAGAGACTGCTCTTCAACTGTTTAATGAGATAATCTCATCAGGCAAGAAACCTGACCACATTACTTTGCTTTCTTTGCTATATGCCTTCAATCATGCAGGAATGGTGGGTGAAGGTCGTGAGTACTTCTTCAGCATGAGTCAAAATTATAGTATTACACCAGGGGTTGAGCATTATGCATGCATGGTTGACCTGCTTGGACGTGCTGGATTCCTGGGTGAAGCACTGAGCCTTGTCACAAGGATGCCAATAGAGCCTGCTGCTTCTGTATATGGAGCTTTGCTTAGTGCTTGCAGAATTCATGGGCATATAAAGATAGCAGAATTTGCAGCAAGACATCTTTTTGAATTAGAGCCTTTTAATCCTGGAAATTATGTGTTGCTATCAAACATTTATGCTGCAGCTGGTAGGTGGGAAGAAGTGGAGAGGGTAAGACAAGTGATGAGAGAAAAGGGACTGAAAAGAGTGGCAGGACGCAGCTGGATTGAGGTAAAGAGTAGGGTCCACACATTTCTTGTTTGTGACTCATGGCATCCACAATCGGTTCAGATTTATGAGAAGTTAGAGAGCTTGTTTAAGCAGATAAAGGAGGCAGGGTATGTTCCTGATACCAACTTTGTACTGCATGATGTAGATAAAGAGAACAAGCTAAGAATCCTTTGCGGTCACAGTGTTAAGCTAACTCTTGCATTTGGACTTATCAGTACCTACCCAGGCACATTAATACAAATCACAAAGAACCTCCGTGTTTGTGGTGATTGCCACAGTGCAGCCAAGTTCATTTCCAAGACTGTAGGACGTGAAATTATTGTGAGGGACCCCAACCGCTTTCATCATTTCAAGAATGGGCTGTGTTCTTGTGGAGACTATTGGTGATAACCTTGGCAGAAGCATTTGAATTGAGCAAGTTTCTTCTTATTCCCACCACACAGTTTTAGGTAGCCAGCACTTAATAGAATAGCAGTATAATCAGTCCTTGGGTTGTTTTGCACATCTCATTTGATTTCAATGTTCATAAAGGACTTTGACTTCACTACCATAGACGATACCTTGGCAACATTAAATTGGAGTTAGAGTAATCAGAGTAAAATAAAATTATCTCAGATAGAATCTTGATAATAATTAGGTGAAATGAAAAAATACTAGAGGTGAAGCAGGTTGGATGGGGGAATTTCTAAAGTAAGCACTCATTACCTCTTGGAAGTATCCACAGATATCAAACAACTGCTTATTACCTTTGTTCTTTCTGGACAAAGCTAGAGAAACATGCCCTCAGAATGGTCTTCTCTCCTTGTCAAATGCTTTGCAATTACCTTGCTAATTTGAATATTGTGACATAATATAATCATATAAACCTTTAACCAATCTGGAAGATTCATGCCCAATATGCAAAGATAACTATTCCAGGAGCAAAGGCATACTTGTTATTTGTAATGTGACGTCCTCTTCATTGAGAATGGACATTGTGGTTGTAAGATGGATACAGCAGAAGCGTATAATAGTGCTTGGAAACAGTGCTATAAGATTTCCTTGTGCGAGACCATGTAGCAAAGGGTACTTAAGAGAAGTAATGCAGGGAATCAACTTATATTATGTTCTGACAAGAGAAACACATTATCACCTGTGAGATTTGATAGGGGAATGGTGTGAAACAATGGTACAAATGAAGACAAATCAGTCTAGAATGGCTAGTAGTGTATTTTTTATTCATGAATCTGTGCATTAACTGGGCCCAGGCAGTGGGGCCACACATGGGATCCCATCCCCTGCATTAACACATATGGTCGAAACCCGTAAGCACAGCATACCAACAGGGGCACAAAACCTGCGAGTTCAACAGCCCAGTGGGGGTTTGAACCTGGGCGGCAACAACAACACCAAGTTTTAACCAGCACACCGTGCCCTTAATGGCCTAGAATGACTACTAGTTAATCAGCATATTGTTTTCAAATAATTCCTCATAACTTTGGGTTTTCGGACTTCCTATTATTGAAGCAGAGCTGGAAAATCAAACCTAAAGCATCCACCTGTTGATATTCTTCTCTTAGGTGGAAAATGACAGAATGTGAAAAATGATCCAATGCAGTTACAGACTTACGCTATATACTTGCTGATAGGGTTCTCCAAATCCTTCCTGTCAACTATTACAAACTGGTAGAATGGTTCATGCCAGCAAAAAAATTATTTGCTGTTGAAATTGTCATGTGATTGATTTGTAGAAGAGGACTGAAAAGTTAAAAACATTTGAATTGTGAACTTATTTTAGCATCTGATTGGACTTCATAGGCTTTCCTCTTTTAAATGCTTCAGCTGTCATTTCAGAGGTCATTTGGCTCTTGAAAACTTCATGGTGGACGTCAAGAAAGAGCTCAGACAAATGCGTCACAGGTGAATGGCAGGGCTCCAATACTATTGCACTTACAGTCACATTTGCTGATACTGCTCTCCAAATTCTTCCTGTCACTATTATGAACTCATAAAATGGTGTTTGCCCCCTGACCTATCATTTGTGGTTAAATCGTCACAGGATGTCATGATTGATTTCTAGAAGAGGACTGAAAATATTTCAAGTTCTCAACGGTGGAGCCATTTTAGTATGCACTTGGACTTCGTAGGCCTCCTCTTCAAAATTCTTGTGAGTGATCACCTCAAAGGAGGTGGGCAGGCTCTTGATAACCTCAAGGTGGATATCTAGACAGAGCTCGAGCAAAATGTCATGGAGTCGAATGGTTTACAGGGATGAATTACAGACCAGATGAAAGTCCAACTCATTTTTTTCTTGTAGAGAAACCTTCATCATAGGATATAGCAATGCCTCAGTATCTAATAGACCTATTGAACATCTTTTGCAATGAAATCTTTTAGAGACGTGTGCTGATAAGCTTTTCTTAAAAAGAAGATTTTCAACAGTGCTATAGCAGAATCTTTTCATATATATAACACTCTCCCGATAAATGTTCAACAGAAACAATATCTTTCCCAAGACTTCCCAGAAAGAGAGAGAGAGAGAGAGAGCCATTGTTACATATTTCTGCATCTTGCTTATTAGAACGGCAGTGGCGATTTCGAAAGAAAAGAGCCATTGTTATTCTATTCATTACAACAGGTTGGCATGCATCAAAGTATAGATTCTTGAGGTGGAAAGCCTTCCAGGAGCACACCACTTCGATAGGGTTCAATGGTTCATTCAGCTGAGTGGAAATTCTCCCAGGAAGGACATGTGTAAGTGTTGGTCTGTGTGGCTTATTCTGTTAGAACCAACTTGAGGACCCCATAGTAAAGACTAACAGTGTTTTTGTATTAGGCTTGCCCATGTCCAAAGGAGGCATGTCTATCAGTTGGGAAAGGAAGGACAACCAGATTTTCCTTGGTATTGCTTTTTAAAAGTCTCTCTCCTAGTGGATGACTTGGTGGCATAGTATAAGGACATCTGATTTATTTCTTTATTTTACTTATTGTGAATTGACTTTTGATTTATGCATTGGCTTATTTCCATATAAGTATTGGGTATTGATCTTATTCAAATAACTTTATGAGCCATTCTTGATCTTGTAGAGAGACAAAGCATTTGTGTTCACGAAGAGGTCAGAAGGCATGATATTGTGTTATATCCTCCTACATTGGGTTTACTAGGTCTTGCTGAGGTATGCATTGTCTAAGTAAGACTGAAGGAATTGATTGCACTCTGCTTTATTTTTGGCTCTTCATTTAATTGACTCATTGGAATTTGGTGCTTCTTGTTATCCCATTGGTCATGTTACCTTGGTTCGTCTTGGGTATTGGTGTGCTTTGAGTTGTATTCCATTTGTTGGTCCTGGGTATGGTTGCCACTGGTTAGATAGAGAATTGTGGTCAAATTGTTTTTGTTACCAGGCAAAAGTAGATGGTTGACAACTGATGGGAGGTGAGTCTGTCCCCCTTTAGTTTGCTACACCAGATAGGGGCGATTGCCAGAGAAAAAGTGGGTAGTTCTCCACTCACCATTGCTGCGAAGTGAATTCATCCCTCTTTGGTTTGCTACACCTTTATGGGCAATTGTGAGTGGATGGGTCTGGGTAATGGTGGAGGACTCGCATGCCTTTACTCTTCTTCAGTTATTAATTGAAATATTCACATATAAACAATTAGATGAATAATCTGAGACATGCTCAGGATGTCCTCATTCGTGGCATTGCATTTGTACAAGACCTTAGGATGCTTTATTTCTTATGCTTTAATATTTGGACCTCGGGTGATCTCCATATCCCTGCTTGATTCCCTTTTATATTTCAAGAATGCGCAAGGCTTGTTTAGAACACTTAATTTTTTTGAAAGGTTCCCACAACTAGCAGCATGATAATTTAAAATTTTCCTAGTAGCTATTGTTTTTAATTGATTTGCTTAATTTTGATGCGGCCTAAGCATATTTATTTAGGATTTCATGTATTGAAAATATTCTTTGCTTGATATGCTTTTGCCTATTGTTAGTGACAATGATATCATCAAATTTCAAACAAGGAGAACTCGTGGGATATTGTTCCTTAGTTCTGTCCCTTAATTCTACAAGGTATGGCTTTTGAACATTTGTTAGTCATTTGATGGATATGAATAGCTTAGTTCTGTAATTAAAATTTTAATGATATAACTGTAAACTTTTTAAATTTAGAATAAACCTCCACTGAGTCTTTTGGTGGAGCTTAGTAAGTTGTTGAGATGTTACTTAATGTAAGACATTATAGTCAACCTTTTTTGCTTCCTCACATAGTCCCATCTTTGTGTCCTTACAATATCTGGAAATCCACCGTTTCTTATGTTTAATGATTGTACTTTTGACCTTTGCCAGGTAAATCGCCACAAAAACATGATGTAGCTTTCCTACACAACATTATGAGAATTTATTAATGCTTTTTCAATTTTAAAAACTTCATAAAACAGGCCACTTGTCGTAAATGCCTTGCTTTCAAGTTAAAAAAAACTAACAAAGCTTTGTACTCCTACCATGCGATCAAAACTAAATTTGATGGGAAGAAACTATATATTTTATAACATTACAGAATCCTTAATCTTCAGTTCCAGCACACAAAGATTACATCTATCATTATCCTTAACTTAGGTGTGAGGTAAAAAAAAGTTTAGTTTCACAAAGCTGTCCACGAAGAAAATAAATCTAAAAAAATTATTCAGAGAGAAACAACTGGGCTTTACCTCTTTAAGGGGAAGTGATGTTTGTTGATGATCAAAGCATAAGAATTGTACCCAGTCCAATTTTTGTTGCCACGAAAAGATAAACATGTAAGCGATAGAAAATAATGAAAAATATTAATAATGTCCATAGATCACAAAAACAATTAAGTCGCTGCCATGTACATGATGTTAAGATAAAAATGGCCAAGTGCACGACATATAATATGGACTATGATAATACCATATACTGAATAGCAGTTTGTTTAGTGTGTTTCACTGTTAGTACATTCTGGATAGACCACAGAATTGTATTCGTTGTAGGCAGTGATTCTGATCAAAACAACCCTGATAAAAAAATCACTCACAAGGACCATAAATTGAAAGAAAAATCTATTAAGTCGGGAGAATTATAAAGCTAATGAATAAACAAAATGATAACCCTCTCCATTGGAAGCACTGGGCAGACACATAAACAAGAACAGAAAAGATAGACACAAGATAGATATGGTACTACAGTGAAAAGGGAAACCCAGACAAAGAACATAAAAGTTCCAGCTGCTTACCACTAAATGAATCAAAGAAGACATAATGATAGAATATGTTTCCGTATTGGTCACAAATGCAACCTGCACTCACAAATGAAGCAATCCTCAATTGCAGAAAACTCCGGACAAGATTCCCTCCAATAACCTCCAACCATAGTGACCAAGAGCATTTCCGTACCCACATCTCTTGTTAACTATATATTTATAAGTAACATAGCCATACCCTTGTTCATCTCTCATGTCCTAATTCAAAGCAGCATCTCGGTCTCCATACCCATATCCCATGTTTTGCCTGCAGCTTTTCTTCAGGATTCTCTAGAAGTTAATCTGCCCGCCCACTGTCCAAACATCTAGAAGACCAAATAGTTTCTAACCCACAAACTTCTCCAAACTGTCCACTTATGCAAAACTATGCTAAACTAACAAGCCATATCAGTAGATGAGAAGAATATGGAGAAAAATCCCATCAGAGAAAGTGCATGTTCATTTCTTCCTGCATTAGTATAACCTCTTTAAGTGTAGGAAACAGGCATTTTTCCTTTCTTGTTTTCTATGAAGAGTTTAAAACTTACAGTCTCAACCCCCCAATACGAGACAAACAAGTAGAGAACACTCAACTTTGGCTGAAAGTTAACAGTGGGCATGCTGTGCTTTATGTGGAGCCTCTCGCTGCCTAAACATGCACAACATGCTGGCTGTTTAAGCTCTTCCCTGAACTTTCTATATAGTTATTAAGGTCATAAGCAGGAAATTGAGTTCACATGTTCAAAAAGTATACACAGCTCTTCTCCACTGCAGATATGATGTATCAACACATTATCTTATTTTCAAGTATATGCCCACTAAAATAGTTTATACTCTTTGAAGAATAAAAGTAACATATTTGCAATTTCAAAATGTGAATGGATATCAGACCAAATTATTACAAAGTTTATGAGTCAACTGAAAACACTTTGATTCTATTTAGAGTATTTTTGGATGAGCCCTTGATGTGAAAGGATTTGCATGTCTCAAATCTTTAAATTTTCATACTCTGACATCTTAATGTCATTTTGAGAGCCCTAGTTTAGGATGAACTCTTAATGTTCTCACAAGGTTTATCCTATCTTGATCTTTAGTTAGATTTTCATAATATTATTTCGGAAACTTTTGGAATAGGATGGAAAACCATCACATTCAACAAGAAGCTTGGTTTTTCAAAGTATCGAAATGACTGCAGACTTGTGAAATAGGACGAAAAGCCATCACGTTCTACAAGAGGCTTGCTTGTTCAATGCATCGAAATAACTACTGAATCTTTTCAAACATTTCAAGACACGCATCATGGCAAGCCACACAAATCAATTGAAAAAGATGATGCTTACCAGCATAGGGTGGTAAAACAACTTGAAATAATATAATACTACTGTTCCAAAGACGGGGAAATATTTATGAAAGAAATTTTACAAATATTCAAGTAAAATGTATCACAGAGGTCTGGGAAATCTCAGAAATGGGGAAAATATAGCAATTATAACCAAGCTAAAAATTTATGTCCTCAGCGAGTAGACCTGTAAACCACTGCGGCAATACAGATAATATTTAAAAAACAAATATCCAAATATTACTAGACATATACGCACCCCCATCCAAGAGTACAAAGAGATTGATAATACCTAGCAAACCAGTTGCATCCATTGGCACGCTCTCTCTTAGCTTGAATGCATCTGTATTTACTCGCATGTACACGAGGATTAAATTTTTTTAAAAAATTCTTAAGGTTTAGTGTAGAAGTATAAAATAGACACTCCACTTAAATATCATCCACTTCAATAGTCAAACAATCAAAGAGATGATTTGAGAGATGATGTGGAAGTAGAGCATTTTATTAAGCGAAGGCGTTCCCTCTAATGAGACAAACCGGTCTGGCGGGTGAAATCGAGGGATGAATCATGAGACTCCTCCTCAGGCGCGCAGCTTTCACCGTTTTTCGCGTGCGTTTTTTCTCCTTTCAGCTTTTTTTTGTTCGCCCGTTCTCTCCCGTGGTGCCAAAATGGCCGGAAATGTTGTCTCACGCCGGAAATTTTTCTAAACTCTCGGTTGTTCTCACGCCGCGGAAAACATCGTGTCAGAAAAGGTCTCATGTGGTTTAAATGTCGCCCGCCAGGCATATTTGTTTTTGTTTTTATTTTTATTTTATAAAGGTATTTGCATCAGTTCTTTGTTTTTCTAGGACAAAAATTAAAATTTGATTGGTGCAATTTCATTAAACATAAAGCAGAAAAATTGAAACCCCATCTTATAGCGGGGTCCTATGAATTTTGTAGTTGTGAGTATGCTTAAAATTTCAAGCTCCGAATTTTATAAAAGCTGGTGGTCTTATGAAGTTTTTTTAACAACAATTTATGCTAAGCAGAGATTTTTTAGGAAGCTGAGAAATAAAAACATAAACTGGAAAAGTTCCCTCCAAATTTTCCCCTAAATTAAGTGGTGGGAATGAAAAAATTGGTAGTTAACTCCCTAAGCTGGTGGGGGAAAGTTTCAGCCCCACCCCATCTGCACCTACTCAAAAATAACCTCCTAAACATTCGTTGCTCCTATTTTGGAGGAAAAGATTCCGATTTAAGCATTAGCAAAAAATTTTGAGTTCCATGGGACCCTTTTCTCCACAAAAATAGATCCTCTAGCAGCTCCATGGGACCGCTTCCTTTAAAAATTTCTGCTATACCATAGAATTGGGAGCTGAAAAAAGGAAGTCTTTTTTTTGGCATTTTTTTAATTTTTGGGAAAGAATATTTCAAGTTGACAATTCATGAACTTTAGAAGACTTACCTATATTGTTTGGCCTCAAATTTTAGATTTGTGGCATCCAAAATTTGCATCAAGAAAGAGAACAAAAATAGACAATAGATTGGGCATTTGCAAATTACATAATACCATTCAACAATGGTGTTTACTAGAGAATCCATCTACTAGTACTAAACAATAGGCATTTAATAATAATCTAAAAATTGTTGCGATCAATTCAATTGTTGGATAGGCATTTAATAATAACAATAGGCATTTCGAATTAGCTAAAGGACTTGCAAATAGTGTACGCTCACACATGGTCCTACAAAAAGTGCTTAACTGATAACATACAAGTAAAACTTACCAATTTCTATTGCAAATTCTTGAGCTTAAAAACCTTGTAGTGGAATTTAATTGCTTAAATGAAAGAGCCTAATAGTAAAATTGAGCATTTTACTTCTTCTTTTAAGTTTTTTGTCAAAAAGAGAATAATAGTTGTTAGATGCTTTTCAGACCAATGCCTATTATGATGGGCTACAAAGTCCATAGTTCAATAGAGGATAAGATAATACATAAATGGAAATAATATGTATATGATTCTATAATAGTGTTTATATTAAAAAAATAGGTGTATGGGTAAAGGTGAAATTTGTATATTCATGTTATTTCATATTTCATTACCAAGCCTTCACCAAGGTACCATTAGATCCTATATTTTTAAAACATATCCTTCTCTCTCATTATGTGATTGTTTTTGCATTTCCTTATCCTTCTCTTTCCCTCTCTAGTGTTTTCATAGTATCCATGTGGATTATTTTTTGTTGTGTGTGTACACCTATTGTGTTTAGTGTTCCATTTCCATTTACTATTTCATTCATGTTCAATATTTATTTATATTAGTATTTCACTTTTGTTTTGTAGCATTTCTTTCTGTATCATATAGTTACTCTATTTTTTATTTTTTTTTTGATTTTTTTAATTCCAATATAGATACATTCTTATGGAAGTGAAAGATAAGCTAAAGAAGAAGATTGAGAGCACATTCTCTCCCATATATATCATTTTACATATCCTTTATAATTTCAAGTTGTGATGTAGTGTTACTTCACTTTAGTTTATTTTACTTTATATTAGTAAGCTTCTTCACTTATTCTCATCAACTCACTCAAATGGGGAAAAATAAAAGGTGAAAAATTTAGTATCATTCAATCTCTACCTTTGTGTCTAAAATTACTTTTTATCAATTCCCCTAGTCTAATTTTAGGACCATTTCCAAATAATTTTGGCTTTTACTCTAATCATAGAAGGAGTTCTCCTAGCCTTATGACCACCTCACTTGGCAACCTAGAATTTTTAGACTCTTAAAGTTTCAAGAAAATTGTGCTACCCAACACTAGTGTTAGGACACCTGTGCTACTTAATGCTAGTGTTATTGTTCAAATTTTCAAAAGTAACTTTACTCACCATTTTGTAGACTAATCCTTACTACATTTTCAATAGTAAGTTTCTAAAGAATTGAGTATACATATGTTTTAAGTCCTCTTTTGCTCCAACACCCACAAGGAGTTACTTGGATAATTGAGAAAAATTACCATGACTTCTCTATTAAAAGTAATTTACTTATATGATACCCACATTTGCATAGATAGAGAGAGGAGGGGGAGAAAGAAAGAACTAAACACAATTCCTACTAATTTAATTATATTTGTTTTATGTAGAGAGATAGAGAGAGGAAGGGGAGAAAGAAAGAAAGAGAAAGATAGAGATAAAGAGAAGAATAGAGAAAGACAGAGAGGAAGAGAGGGGAGAGAGGGGAGAGAGAAAAAAGAAGATTTAAAGAGAGAGGAATAGAGAGAGAGTATAGAGAGATATATATGATAAATATAAGGAGATTGAACCATTCGTTCCTTTATCAACGATCAAATGAGCGGAAGAAGAAGCAAAACTAGCGAAAAGTTCACCACCGGAAAAAACATATAGAATGGATGGATAAGGAATCATACTCAGAGAAACACAAATGCTACAAAACATGTATAGTGCAAATTCCATGGATGTTAGTTTTTTGAAATTCTTACCCATTGGGTTGTAATATCTTTTTGTAATGAACCAATATCATTGTCAATGTTTTTGAACTATCACTGTAAATAGAAATATCCTTGAACCATAATAGAAATATATTTCATCTTCATATATTACTAGCTTAATTATCATTTTATAGGTGCACAAGTTGGCGACAAGAGTAAAAGGTTAATTTCATACATTGACTATTTTAGGAAAAAATAGAGAGGGAGGAAAAAGGTTGGCCACATTGACTCTCTCTATCACATGATATTACTAGCTTAATTATCATTTTATAGGTGCACAAGTTGTCCACAAGGGAAAGAGGTTAATTTCATAAATTGTCCTATTCAAAAACATTGACAATGATATTGGTTCATTACAGAAATATATTACAACCCAATGGGTAAGAATTTCAAATAACTAACATCCATGGAATTTGCATTGTACATGTTTTGTAGCATTTGTGTTTCTCTAAGTATGATTCCTTATCCATCCATTCTATGATTTTCTATATGCCTTATGTTTTTTTCCGGTGGTGAACTTTTCTCTAGTTTTGCTTCTTCTTCCTCTCATTTGATTGTTGATATAGGAAAGAATGGCTCAATCTCCTTATATTTATCATCTATCTCTCTCTCTACTTCTCTCTCTCTCTCTATTCCTCTCTTTAAATCTTTTTTTTTCTCTCTCCCCTCTCTTCCTCTCTGTCTTTCTCTATTCTTCTCTCTATCTCTATCTTCCTCTTTCTTTCTTTCTCCCCCTCCTCTCTCTATCTCTCTACATAAAATAAATATAATTAAATTAGTAGTATAGTGCTAGCCAATGTCCCTTTAATCTTTATGTGGAAATTAAAGTTTAGAGTGCAAATTATTGGTAGAAATATAATTAAATTAGTAGTACAGTAATAGCCAATGCCCCTTTAATCTGAAATTTTATCCCATATATATATATATATATATATATATATATATATATATATATATATATATATATATATATATATATATATTGATTTAGCCACTTATTTATCTATTTTTATTTTTATTTGTTATTTTTAATAAATTATAAATTTCATATATTTATAAATAGAGAATATCAATAAAACAACAATAGCACATAAAATTATTCCAATATCATATTAATTGGGATGGAGTACATAGGGATGTTACTAATTTATAGGAAGTTGATGAGGTGGATCATCATGGGAATAATATATTAACATTTCATATTAGTTATACCAATTACATGGATGTCTAATATAGTTTATACCTGCAAATCTATAACAATATGATTAAACCTTTTTTTCCCTTGTGGTCAACTTGCGCACCTATAAAATGATAATTACGCTAATAATATCATGTGATAGAGAAAGTCGATGTGGCCAACCTATTTCCTCCCTCTCTATTTTTTCCTAAGATAGTCAATGTATGAGATTAACCTTTTACTCTTGTGGCCAACTTGTGCACCTATAAAATGATAATTAAGCTAGTAAATAAGGCATTTATAAAAGACTCAAAAATAGGTGACCCAAAGACTTGTTTAAGCAGTTTGAATTTTGAATCCAGAGGGTTCCCCAATCATATCACTCAACAATTGTTGCACAACCTACCTTAATTATTGTGTAAAGTGAAAGGATGCTACAAATATGCAAAAGATGGTTTGCCTTATGTTAGCGAATGTTTGACTTCAAAATGGGTTGTTCATATTTTGGGCAACTCTTTCCATTTTCCTGGGCATTAATTATGAGTGTTGGCATTGACCATTTGCTCCATTTTGGCAAGTGATTTTTTTGTGGATCTATGTGTAAATGTTAATCCCATTAGGGTAATTGTTTCCATATGATATGGCAACAATAGTTATTTCAATAGTGGTGTCTCACATACCCTAGATCACGAGTGGTTGTTGTATGGCAAAATGATAACAAAGTGGGTAGTTTCCTAGTTGACAATTGAATGGAGGAGGTTCAGATGGTTAAAGAAGAGGTGAAAAGTTGCATGTAATTGTCCACACAAAGTAGGAACCCAAACATCACAAGAAATGAAAATTGTAGTAGTCCACATTTCTTGGATCACAGGTGGACAATTATAGGTGGTTATGTAGAAATATTGGTAGGTCATTCCTCTTCACTAGCTCATGTTATTCTTGCCCTAGGTTGTAAATTACTAAATTTATTTCTAATATAATATTATAAAGAAAATTCATATCTTTATATTAAATATAAATGCAATGGCCATTGAAATTGGGCTCGCTATGCCTTTGCATGTTTCTGCCCCTTCGCAAGCTGCTCTGCCTGGTGGAGATGGTCATCGTGGTTCACTCGGGTCTCCGTCGGGTCGTTTGGACAAGTCAGGGAGTTTCCAAGGGTGAGATCAGGGCTTTTAATGTGCCACAAGTCCACCCAGTCACTCCGACAGGCCCTCAGATGTTACGCAGGGTTTGGTGACCAATCCTGGTGGGGCTGGTTCGGTTTCAATGTGTGATTCAAGTAATGATGTTGTTCCCACTACGATTGTCCGTTCCAATAGACTTTCATTTCCTCCTGGTTCTGGTCGATGAAATAATGAATCAAAATTAAAATTTCAGGAGACTTTGCGCAGGGAGGCCCTAGGTCTGAAGTTAGGATAAAATTCTGCCAGCTTGCCTGTGTCGCTCGGGGGTGCCTGATCTGATCTCCCCTCCCCTCAATGTGGTGCTCCTCTTAGCACACCCTTTTTTATGTGTCATTCAGTTTCCATTCATGAGGTATGTTTGGATGAATTTGCCAGTGACAGAGAGGACTATCTGCAGGAACACGCTCTCATATGTAGATTCATGAAGGTATGGCCAAAGTTAAGTGATCTTCATGCATGGATAAGCATGAATTGGAAAGAATATTTGCAGGATGAAATCAGTATTTACCCTTGTGCCAAAGGGTTCTTCATTCTGGAATTTGAATCATTGGAGGACAAAGAAATGGTGCTCAATGCTGGCTCGTGGTTCTTCCAAGGGGACTTCTTATGTTTAAAGCCATGGTATCCTTCTTTCGACCTGTGAACTAAGACCTTTTTCTTCTGCTTTTTTCTAGGTAAGGTTGCCTTATCTGTCTTTACAATTTTGGGAAATTGATTGTCTAAAGGCTATAGCTGATAGCCTAGGCAAGTATCAAAGCATTTCAAAGGAAACTATCAATTATGAGAATTCAACCTATGCTCATTTATGTGTTTAAATGGATATATCAAATGGAATTCCAGCTGAGATTTTATTAAAGGTAGGAAACAGGAGTTGGAGTCAACCTATAGATTACGAAAAGATCGCTTTCAGGTGCAGAAAATGTTTTACAACAGACCACGCTACCTCACAATGCAGGAGGAGACTTGCAGTTGTTAGGGATTTTGCTACCCCTAATAGTAGGCCCACATGGTGGGATAGGGTGGAATCCCGTCATTATATCATCTCTGTGTCTATGAAGGTTGTTTCAACTGTTTCATCTACACCCTAGGGTAAGGAATCAACTTCATGCTTCCCCCATCCAATGGCTTCACAAGTGCACTCCCATGAGACCGAGTCGAACATGAAGCCAACTGGCACTTCCTCGAATGTATCTCCACCTGCTTTGGAAAAGTCAAGACCACAGTATAGAGACAATGAGTTCTCCTCAGTAACATCAGCTTCTACAGCAGCCACTAACAGTGTTGGGATTTTGAACGAAGAAAATAATAATTGTTTGCATCTTCCCCATGATACTAAGCTAGAATGGAGGATGGTGAAAAGAAAAAAAACACCACAATCAAAACTTAAGCATCCCATGACTTTAAGATCCTCGAAAAAAGGAGAAAATTTGGTTATGTAATAAGTTGGCACACCCATTCCGGGGTTGATGTAAAGTCTTTTTTTTTTTTTTTTTTGAAATTTTATATGGGAGCTGCCCCCTCTGGCAGTGCTTACTCATCAAAAAAAAAATCAATGGCCATTGAATGTACATTTGGAATAGGAGAGAGAGAGAGAGAGTACCTTTCAATTTAAAGTAGAGAACATGGCTACATGCATAACCTTCCTATGAATAATTATTTCCAAACTTTACCTTTACCACCCATCACAATTGAAGAGACATTTCCTAGAACACAAAATCATTACCCATCATGGGATTACAAAACTAACCTTAACTGCATAAACATAGTGACAAAAGTGTTATGTTGTGTGATAGACTTGAGGTTACAGTCAAACATTCCAATGGAAAACCCTACATTAAAGATCAGATTATGGTACTTTTACAATGAAAAAGTAGAGCTTGGTATGTGTTGGTCCAAATCATCTACTCAAACTTTACTTACCACTATAGAACAACAACACACATCATTACATGGTTTCAATGTTCAAATGATGACCATGATTCAACAAATCAAAATAGGCCCAAAAAATTAATAGAATTATTCTATATACTATTTTTTTTAGAATACTAACATTACAAACAATTTTAAAAATTCCTCTTTGCTACTCTTAGAAATATGCCCCCCTTATTTATTGCTCTTGTCGACTCAATTTTACAAACTATGTATACTTTAAGTTTCCCATATGCAAAATAATATTTTCTTTTATCCACACAGAACTCCTTTCCAAATCCATTTTCAACGTACTCATTGCACACTAAGGTGCGATTGCTAGTAGTTATAAAGATAAAAGCTAGTTTTTTTAGTCATTTCAAGTAAGACACCAAATTTGTTAAGTTCTACTAAAGGATTGCTTATTTATTTATCTTATATATTTTTTCTAAACAAGGAGTTATAACGCTTGGTTTGGTTGGTGTGTTTGGGGTTGTTTGCCACCTTTTTATGTTATATTATTCTTATTTGAGTTAGAAATTGTCTACTATTTTTGCATTTATTGTGAGTCTTTTTGTTTCTCTTGCATTTGGACGATTTTTTAATAAATAGATAATTATAGTGCTTGACTTGGCTCACATGTGTCTTGTGTTGTTGCCACCTTTTATGTCATACTATTATTTTAAGCAAGAAATTGTCTAATGCTTACCCATTTATTGTGCCCCTTTTTGTTTTTCTAGCATTCAAGTAGTTTTTTTAATAAATAGCTTCAATTACAACATTCTAGTGTTCTGTTCCTTAAGTGTCCTTAAAAGTTCATACTGAAGGGTGTTTCACGAAGCATGTCTTCTAAAACCTTAGCTAATGTGGTATTTACCTATTCCAAAATTTGATAGCGCTTGTAAATGGCTAGAAAATTTTACTTTAATTGGTTATTATCAAGAGGATTCCCTCTAAAAGTATGTTCTAGGAATGGGTTGACAAAGTCATGGTTCCTCATGGGACCTAGCTTGAAGTTGTCTGAAAACCTTGTTAAGGGGTTTTTCTTTTTAGGTTTTTGAAAGCAAGTAATGCTAAAACCATTCTCAAACATGGCCATTAGTATGTGTGTAGTTCTTGTTAGTTTTTACACCCTGGACCTAAGACTTTGTTGTCTTAGAGGAGTGAGCTCTTTGGGTGCATGTTTGAGTTGAATTCCCTAGTTTACCCTTGCTTTTGTTGCGCTTTCTTAGATTGTGTTGCTACTTCTTTAGACCATGTCATTTGTGTTGAGCCCAACAAGTTAATTTTTTGCTTGTCTACAAAAATGTGTTTGTTTTGAGATAGATCTTTCTAAAGATCTAAAGGAGACAATTGACATTCAAATTGGCTAAATGCACCATAATCAAACAGTCATTTATCTCAAGCTACTAAACACCTACTAAAGGTGGCAATCCTATGAGCACAAGATCAAGGATTGTCCCCTTGTTACTCTTAGAGCCAAGCCTAGGTCCAAGTTTACAAATAACACTCCTACCTAAAAAAGGTGGCAATCCTATAAGCACAAGATCAAGGATTGTCCCCTTGTTACTCTTAGATCCAAGCCTAGGTCCAAGCTTGCAAATAACACTCCTACCTAAAAAGGGGGAAGGTTGGACAACAATGAGAACCATAAGAACAAACAAAATGGGCCAAAAACCCACTTGCTAACTATTGGGTGCCACCAAAGACTCCTTGTGTTTAAGTTTGAAAACCTCTAGACAAGGGGAAGGAAATTAATATCTCTCCACCTTGTGGGGATTCATCCAAAAAGGCAAATAAATCTAGATTTGTTAGAATACCACTCCCAACTATCGTGTTGTCCTTTCAAACATAAATCTTGGCTAGTTCACCTTACCCTTCTCCTTGAGTGGTTTCAAGGTGTTCTTGTAGCTCGACTAAGAGTTTATAAGATGGAGAATATGTTTTGGATAAATGGAGAAATTTCACCCCAATTTTAAACTAGGAAGTTTCAACACATCAACAAAAAGGGAATTCTTGCATAATGGCTATGCAACTTTGCATGGGCTGGGTAGTGACGATATGTCTTTAGATTGTCTTCATCAATGAATCTTCTCTCATGGAATGTTCAAGGTCTAACAAATCTCATAAGAAAATATACAATATGGGACATTTGACAAAGATTTACAAACTTGGACATTCTCTATTTGCAAGAGGTAAAATTTTTGGCTTTTCTCTTTCTGTTGTTTGCTATGTCAGATGGTTAGTTATTCATTTTTTGTGCAACAACTATAAGGTCAAACATGGTTGTAATTTTACTTTTCTTTCTCTCTAATGGTAGTTGTACTTAGTGGACCAAGGATATGACCCCACCAACAAAGCATTGTAGGCCCTTTTCAATATTGATAATCATTCCTTTGGGTAATTAATGTTTATGCTTCCAATAATGTGGAGCGATATGATCTTTGGCATTAGATTGTTGACGCAGCGCTTATTACAACTTAGATTGTGTGTGGACTTTTTTCAACATAAACACAAAAAAATATGAAAACAACGACTAATTACAAAGTGGGTCTGCGAGTCTTAAAAAGACTCCTGGCACACCAATTCTAGAAAATCAAGAAAATCCACATGGACTGGAAATAGATAATCAGTTTAAGAGGAGGAACCCTCCAAACCCCATAGATAGGGCATAAGCACTTGTTCCTATGTGAAGATTGTACATGCTTCGAGTATCAGAAGTAATTGTTTTGTTTATGTTAAAAAAATTGGACCAACAAGAAAACCAAGAGGAATAAACTAGAAGAGCACCCCAAGAACCTGCACACCAACAAGAAGCACTCCAATAGGAATCAAGAATCCAAAGAGGCATTTTAGTCAACATTCACAAAATCGCCAAAGGCTCTACTCAAATTCCATATAAGGCAATCTTGATTATTTCCAGTATCAATCTTGAGATCATTCTAATTAGAAGTTGATTTAGCCAAAAAAATTGGCAACCTAATTTCTTTCTCTTCTAGTATGGTTCCATTTAACAACATTGAAACCATGGATGAGAGTGTTGGTGTCTTTCTTACATTCATTTAGCTATCACTACTGGAAGTGAGAGGAAGATTTATTTTGAAATGAGCAATCAAGATTTTAGAGTCAAAATTTAGAATAATATCAGTAAAATGCTTTATCTTAGCTTCTAAAAGAGCTTGGTGAATGACCATAGCCTCAACAAAGTTATTAGAACCAACATGAAGACTACTGACAAACCAGAACCTAACCCTACCATTATGGTCACGGTACACACAAAAATCATGTCAAGCCAATTTGGAAGTCCTATGATGAGATGGTAGTCACAACTCACGACCCTAGAAGTTGTGATTTTACCTCTTCCCAATTGTTCCATGCCTTGATGACTTTGTTTTTCGGTTTGTCACCTTTTCCCCCTCTTGTTTTGCCTTTCTTTCCACCTTTCCTACCTTTTTCATTGCTTGGATGATGACCCCTATTTTGCATGTTTAGGGTCACCCTTAGTGATCCAAGATCTCTCAAGCGACACTAACTAGTAAAAGGGTGACCCTGTGTCTTTTTGCATGTGTAAAACAACTCGTATTTTTAGCTTTTCTCCTTCATTTTTAACCCATTTTAACTCCCATTTTTTCGTGTCAACTCGTGCTTTTCCTAAATTTATTTATATTATGAACTCATGATCAATTTTTATCCCTTTTAAATTATTTTCAAATTTTCACTTGAGTTCACTTAAGTTTTCTTGAGTTTTCTTCTTATCTCTTCGACTATTTATGGGTTTGTTTCCTTTTTCTTCTTGAGTTGTGCTTTCTTTTGATATTATCACTTCTCCCATTTCCTCCCATTTTTACCTATAAATACAACCATTCTCTTCATTATTTCACATCATCTTATTCTCATCACTTCTCATTCTCACAAGTTTCTTAGCTTCTTTTTCTTCAAGCTTCTACATAGTCTTAAAGCCTTTTGCTTGTTATTCTTAGATTAGATATTTTCTAGCAAAGATATCTCTAGAATCTTTAGCCCAACTAAGCTTCTCAAACATGCCTCATGTCTTTTCTTGCTTTTTAGCCTTACAAGCCTAAAGCTTCCTTCATTTTGATTTTCCCACAAGCCATAGAGCTTCTTGATACTTTGATTTCTTCACATCTTTTTCTTCTTACTCTCATCAAGTGGAGAACCCCACTATTGCAAAAGAGGACATTCGGATATTAGTTGGACCTCTAAGGGCGATTTGTCTTACATTGGCATGATTTGTATACAGGTTCCCTTTTTGTATTTTAGAAGTAGTTAGAAAATATCTTGCATGTGTAGAAGTAATCTGCATTTCATTAAGAATCTTCAAAAAAAGAAAGCTTAGCATAGATTATTTCCTTTTACATTCAAAGATCATTTTGCATGTCATTGGAAAAGAAAAGTTGAAAAAGAAATTCTTTCTTCATTCTTAGATTAATTGCAATTTCTTCTTTACTGTGTATTTAGGATTACAAATTCACATATCTTCATGAGTTTTGAAAAAGAAAGTTGTTTACAAAAGAAAAGTTCATTTCTTCATCCTCTTTTTCCAAGAAAAAATTACTTTATTTTCTGCATCCATAGATTAGTTTGCATTTGAAAAGCTTGCATGTAAAAAGGTAGATTTGCATTTATTCAAAAAGAAAAAGTTGTTTTAGCATAGGGAAAAGATTGCATGTCATTTTTAAATTAAAATTGCATTTCAATCATTGTAATATCACAAAACACCAAAACATAGTAAAATTGCATTAGGAAAAGTCATATAGTTTGCATGTATATTTCCCTTTTCTAGTAATTAAATCATCTTTAAAATTAGGAAAAGAAAAGCTTGCATTCATTTAGGATTAACTGCATTAGAAATTCATTTCAAACATTTAGAAACTCACAACATTTAAGCCCTCAATTTCATCACGAGGCATAAAACTTTTAATATTCAAACATTAAAGAAGCCCTTGATTTCGTCACGAGGAATAAAATCAAACAACACTTTCAACATTCAAATCAAACATAGGAAAACATCAACGAAACCATCGGTCTCATCATGAGGTACACGAACACAAACTAAATATTCATACAACACAACAAGTCCACTTGCACCCACGACGCTCTTCTTCCACACGAAGAGAGTAATCATCCCAATCACCCCTGTTTAGCTGGCTTTCCACAGATAGGTGGAAGTGATTCACTTGATGCATTTAGCAATGGTGCAGTGCATGTGTTACCTAGAGTCCGACTCACCCACATTGTGTTTGAGTCACACCATAGTTATCATAGTCATGTTAAACACCTCCCATAATAATATTTCCAAGATTGTCTTTTGAAGCTCCATCAACATTAATTTTAATCAAGCTTGGAGGAGGACAAAGCCATTTAGTTTAATTAAGATTATTACATATTAATATTAATATTATTCTAAAACCCTAGGTGATGTGATATTGCCTATTTTGGAATTTGATATAACACATATAAATGGATAGAAAATTTCAATTTAATTGGTTATTTGTGTGGAGGACCCCCTTGAAAGCATGCATAGAGAATGGGTTAACAAATCCCAGGTCCCTCATGGGGCCTAACTTGAAGCTATCCAAAACCTTCCTAAGGGGTTTTTCCTTTAGAGGTTTGTGGAAGTAAGCCATGTTGAAGCCATTCACCAACATGGCCCTTGGTATGCACGTAGTTCTTTGTTAGTTTTTATACCTTGGATCTTCGACTTTGTTGTCTTACAAGATTGGGCTCTCTGGGTCCCTATTTGGGTTGAATTCCTTAGCTTACCCTTGCCTTGTTAGCCTTTTCTATATTGCATTATTGCCTCTTTAGGCCATGTCATTTGTGTTGAGCCTAATGAGTTCTCTTTTGCTTGTTTGAAAAAACATGTTTGCATTGAGATAGATTTTTCTAAAGATCTAAAGGAGTTGGTTAACATTCAAATTGGCCAGATGCACCAAAATTACAGACATTCATCTTAATTTGTCAAAAATATACTATAAGTGTCAATGCTCTAAGCACAAGATCAAGGATTGGTCCCTTTTTACTCCTAGAGCCCCCAAGCTTACAAATGACACTCCTACCTAAAAAAGGAGGAAAGTTGGACAATGGTGGGGAACCGCAAGAACAATAGGAATAAATGGGCTAAAAACCCCACTAATAATTGTGGGGTGCCATAAAGACCCTTGGTGTTTCAATTTCAAAACATGTGGACAAGAGGGAGAAGGTTTATATCTCTCCACCCATGGGGAGTCATTCAAAGAGGTGAATAAACCTACATTTTCTAGAACACCACTTCTAGCCAATGTGTTGTCCTCTCAAATCAAGGTGTTGGTTAGATTGTCTTCTCCTTCTCCTTGGGTAATTACAAGGAATTCTCTCAGCTTCGCTTAGAGTCTAAAAGATTGAGAATATGTTTTAAATAAATGGTGAAATTTCACACTAGTTTTCCAATTAGGAAGTTTCAACACATCAATAGAAGGAGAATTCATACAAAATAGCTATTGAGCTTTGGATGATCTGGATAGAGACAATATTCCTTAAGATTGTCACTATCAATGAATTTTATCTCATGGAATGTTTGAGGTCTAATAGAAATAAGAAAATACACAATGTGGGACATTTGGCAAAGAACTACAAATTTGGACATTCTCTATTTGCAAGAGGTTAAAATTAGGTCGTTTGCTTTTTGTTGTTTGTCATGTCATGTGGCTAGCTAGTCATTTTTGGGTAGCAACCATGAGGTTGGACATGGTGGTATTGTTACTTTTCTTTCTCTCAAATTACAGTCATACTTAGAGGATCAAGGATGTGACCCAATTAACAGGGCATTATGGACCCTGTTAATATTGACAATCATTCCTTTGGGGTAGTTAATGTTTATGCTTCCAATGATGTTGTGAAACAATCCAATATTTGGCATTGGATTACTAACTTAGTGTCTATTACAACTTGACTTGTGTGTGGAAACTTTAATATGATGGAAGTGACGTCAAACAATGTGACACTTTGCTCATGCATTGGACAATGAGAGAAAGAGGAGCATGATACTACATGAACAATAAATTGGGTTTTTTTATTCCAAACTTGGTTGTCATCACAATCCAACTACTTGGCATATATGAAGAACTCACCATTCTAGATATGAAAGGTTTCTTAAATGGCTTGATAGGGCTATGATATCAACTAAATCTTTATTCTCATTTGTCAATTTATTTTCCTTGCTAATTGAACCATTGGTGAAAGTTGTCCTTTTTGACCACTTTCCAATAAGATTTTGTATTGAATGGAAATTTATGAAGTCCAAAACTAAGAAAACACAATTCTTTATCAACATGTCTTTGTTGACTCATCAGCCCACCTTGGCTCACATTTGATGTGTCTAGAATTTGAAGCCATGTACTTGTCATCATAGTGGGTGGATTGGTGGAATACTATACTTAAATGTATATCTTGTTTTCTTCACATTTATGGGCACTAATTGGTGCATTTCCATTGCCACTCATAAGATGCCACCACCTAGGAGCTCTGTCCTACCATCACCGAGTTGGAAAAGCAATTGTTTTCTCCTTCTCTACAACTATGTGTTGGTAATCTTCAAAAATAGAAGCAACTACTGATAATCATTCTACCATGGGAGCCCAAATCAAATACCATATTCATTGGCTTAAAATTGGGACCAATTTTCTAAGAAATTCTTCTAGGCTTTCAGAGCTTGTCAAACTTCTTAGATAATTAAAAGTATCAAAGAAGGGTAATGATTTTTAATAGAGCTTCCAACAATTACTTAGGCTTTTGTTCAGTATTATGAGTAGGTTTTCAAAGCTCAATATTCCACCCCTTAGTGAGTTAATACCCTTCATCAATGCATTAATGTGGTTCCCTATTGGGTCTCCTCTTCCCAAAAATCTTTTTGCGAGCAACTTCTTACCATGGAAAACTTTTGTGAGACAATGTCCTCAATGGAAAATGAGAAGCACCAAGATGTTATGGATTTCCTTGTAAATTTTGCAAAGCCTTGTGGGATATGGTTGGTAATGATTTGTTTAGAGTCTACCTAGAATCTTATAATTCAAATTCCCTATGTAATTGTTGTCGATCAGGATTACACCCTTATGCAAAGCTGTGAAACTCTGCAATCCTTTGAAACATGGGGACAAACTCAGGCTGTGGGTAACTAGTAATGAATTTGAACCTCTAGATTATGGGCTAGTTCCCTTAAAATATTCTATTTGAAACTCTGATTTATGTTTTGAAAAAGGGTAAGAAAGAAACTATACGGTAACAAAGCTGTAAAATTTGGTGATGCACCTAATAAGGATGGAAAAATGCAAATCTGGTTCACAATAGATTTCAAAAATCTGACCCACACAATCCAATTTTGGCATAAATATCACAAAAATATTTCTAAGGAAGGCTGGAAGATAATCTCTTTATGAAGGAAAAGGATTTTTTCACAACATGAAAGAACTATTTTCAGTAACACAACCTAAGACCTGTGATATCACTATGCTTGATTCTCACAAGTAAGAATGAGACAATAATTTTAAAGGTTTTGATAATTAAACACAATAAAATTTTATCAAATCACTCATACAAGTAGCATCAAATGGAAAGGCAAACACTTGATTTCAATGAGAAATAAAGGAAAATATTGCATGAAGAACAAAGAAATTTGAACTTGTAACTTGCTATAATCTCTATAAAATCTATAATCAATGAGTTACAAAACCTCATTCTCTCTCAAAGTGTAAAGAGCAAAAAGGCAAGAACTAGCAAAACCTAAGTTTTGCTTTACAATATATAGTTTTCTCTCTTCAAGAGGCATGAAAAATAGAACTGCAGCTAACTACCTCTCTAAAAATAATCTCTCAAAAGTAATCCACGAGCAAACCAAAAAATCCCTAAAAATAAGGGTCCAAACTGCCACAATTTGAGCAAAAATAGCTCCAAGTTGATCCCCTCCATATGTTTGACCAAGAAGTTGACCAAAACTCCTTAAATCTCTCCCCAAATCATGCAAAAAAGTCCCTCAACGGCCTCAATTAACTCAACTCATTAATTTGCATGATTTTGCATTTGCAAAATTGATGTGAGTGGATAATAAAGTAATTAAGCTAATTACTTTACTATTAGTTACAACTTGCATTATTTTATGATTTTACAACTTGTGAAAAATAATAAAGTAATTTGTAAAATATTACTTTGTTATTTACTTACATTGATTTATTTGTAAAATCGTGCATAATGAAGGAGAAAATAATTCCCTTATCTCTCCAGTTACACTTGCCTAATTTGCATGATTTGAGCAAAAATAGGATTTAGAAGAAAACAAAATCCCCTTATATCTCCATGTGAGAAAAAAATCCTAGCTTGTATGATATATGCATTAAGGCAAAATTTTACCCTTATCACTCCATATGCAATATCAAAAAATAATGATACATTCTGCCTTATTACTCCATTTACAATGTCAAAAATACCACCTCACTGCCATACAATCTCCCTCATGCAAAAATCAAACTCTAATACAAGCTCCTGCCACCTTGCAATATGCCTTATACCTTCATGCAAATACCTTTCTCTCTCAAAGAAACAAGAAACTCCATCATGCAAAGAAAGAACCCTAATGATAAGCCTCTGCCACCTTGTAACCTTATATTGTCTTCATATGAATTCTTACCTTTGACTTTGGATGGTAAGATTACAAGGCACCAAAACTCCCTTTGACCATATTTGGTCATCCTGCATGAGTTTGTATTATGAAAGGGAATCTTTGATTGCAAGAAAATAAGGTATATTCGACCATGTGTTGTTTGAGTATCTTCAACCACATGCTTGATCGACTACAAGGAATAAAAGGTTGTTTGAAATTTTATAAGGCATAAACATTACCTTCTAATGATATGACAACCTTTTGACTTAGGAAACAAAAGCAACAGGCACTTGTCGGCCTCTCCATATAATGATTACTAAGAATCTCATTTTTGAAGTCTTGGACCCCAGTGCATTTTTTATAAGGTAATGATTTTTTGATTTGCAAAGTCAAATAATTAAAAATGAAAAGAAGCTTCGAACAAAAGCATTGGGTAAACCCTAAAGTCTACCTCATTTTCATTTTGGCATTTCTTTGTTTCGGCTTTGCAACCATTTCAATGGCCGACTAGGGTTTGATGATTCTCTGGTTTTCTCTCCATCTTCTTGGCTCTTCAGTGGCCGAAAACTTGCATTTCCTCAGTAAAATAGATGGCAGAAAATTGTGAGTATGGACATTGAAGCTTTGACTGTCATTTTTCATTATTTTCTGTAGCTTCTTGTTTCAAATGGCCACGGCCATACTGGTTTCTTTCTTCTGTAACTTTCTTTGACACCATTATTTGATTTCTTTGTGTTTAAACTTGCAACTGTGACAAAAATATTTGAGAAATCCTCACAATGAGGTCGCGGCCATGACAGTTTCTTCCTCTACAAATGAATGGTGAGTTCCATACTATTTTTCCTGTATATTCTTTGTCATTGCAACCTGAAAGAAGATAAGGGTTTCTTTTGTAAAAAAAGAAATGGGTATCCATGTTTTAAGAAAATACTTTTTCCTCTGCTATGGTCGTGCCATTATATGTAGTTCTGTAGCACTTTCTTTGACTTCTGATGGAAAAACTTGAGGGTTCTTCAATTTGAAACAAGGGTTTCATTTCAATCTGTGCATAGAAAACTCCTCTATGCCACGGCCATTTGCTTCCTGTAGGTGTTCTCTTTACCAGAATACAAAAAAGAAACAAGGGTTTTAAAATATTGAGATGGGTATATCATTTATATATGCAGGAACCTTCCTTGTCACGGCCATGGCAGAAAATGCATTTCTGTAACACTTCCTTTTAAAAAATGAAACAAGGGTTTCAAATTTTAAAAAGAGGGTTGCATTTTTTCATATAGGTTCTACATTCTAAGCATAAAAATGCCTTTCCTGTCACAGCCATTTGCTGTAAACACAAAATGATATTAGAGTTTGAAATTTTGACAAGGGTTTACTCCCTTTTGTGCATGCAGAAACCCTCATTGTCACTGCCATCACTCTGTATTTCTTCCCTATGCATTTTTTATACTTCTGCATATGCAATAAGACATTAGGGTTTCAAAATTTAAACACACCAATTACTTTTTGTTGTTTGGTAATTTGTCTTTCTGGTTTTGTAGCTCCTTCAAGTGATTATCTTGATATTTCTAGGCATCAATAATTGTCCTGTAACTGTTCATGCTTTCTCTTTCCTAAACATGGAACTGGTTTATAAGTTTCTTTCAAAATATAACAAGCTTTAGACATATCTGCACTTTTCCTTGACAGTTTTGACTTTGATCATCCTCTTATTTCATGACTGTTACTATAGAATAGAAAGACATGAAGTTATTTACCTGTACTAGATAGAAGCATGGCTGTAACAAAACATATGATTTTATAAAAAACTTGAAACTGTCTTTTTACTTCACTTTCTGTGCATAAAGAACCTCCTGTATACTGGATATCATGTATCTTTTTCTTTGTATCTATTCTTATCTTCACTGCACTCACATGGCATATGCCTGACACTATAAATCCTTTTCTTTGTATCAGTTACATTGAATTCAAGAGCTAACATGAATACTTGAACTTGATTTTGATCTTATTCTTTTCTTCTTGACTGTATCTGTCAAAAGCTACAATGCATGAATTATGAATACTCAACTTGTATCAGTCAGAAGTATGGTTGTAACATGCATTTCTTCCTTGTCTTGAACATGGTACTGTAGCTTGTCATCTGATCTCTCTTTTATTATTGTCATAGTCAATAATGCATATATCTTATGTAGTTTCAACTGTATCAAATGATACAAGCTCTGGCATTTTCAATGACTCTAAGGTATCAAATGATACAAGACCTTGGCACTTTAAAAGGCATTATTCTATTTTCTTATATTCACCTATGGCTTTGACACTTAGATCTTCTGTATCTGCCACTTGTCCTCTTGTAATTCATTATCATAGTCAAATGATGCTTCTATATGATCTGTCCTTAATTTCATTTGCATGCTTCTGTCATATCTTAAGCCTGATTTTATGAAATTGTGGCATGAAACATGACAGCAATAAGGCATTTTAATGATGGTATAAATAAGAAAAGTACCTTTCATTCTGTAATCTGTCAAGTTGACTCAGGCCCTTTGAATATATCTGATCTGATTTAATCAACTGTAATCAAGGTGAACATAGTTTTTCTACAAGTTGATTTTATGATGCATGATATCTCTTAAATGATGCATCCTGTCTTTATTATGATATCCTTTTCACATGAAATAAAAAAAGGGAAACATGTTGGGCTCAAACATTATGGGAGCCACATTTTCTCCACATGTTTTAATGTCTTCAAATCAGCAACATTACTTTTCCTATACCTGCACAGTGAACAAACAAGTTAGCATAAAAACATACCTTATGGAGTTGATTGATCCTCTTCATGATATTCTGATTTATTGCACATGTTTGATTTGACTCTTTCATATGAAATGCGTGATGTGACAATTTGATATGTCTGTTTGATAAAAGCATATGAAAATCTTAAATATCCGGAGCTCTTATAGGACTTTCCAAAAAAAATTGCAGGTTTACTTGATATAATTGGAGCTGAAGATGAGAGCTAAAGATCAACCATCAACAAGTTCAACAACCAACAGAAGATATCAACCTTGCTCAGGCAATGATGGATATTTAATTTTATCATGTGTTCTTCCTCATTTCTTCTATCATCAGATGTATAGCTTGCATATGTCTGCATTGCTTAGTTTAGTCCCTCCCACGTCTTGTGTGGGACACATTTGAACACTTCTTTAAAACATGATTAGTTAATTTATCTTATGCACTTGATGTATGTATGTTTCTTTTTAAATCAATGCATAGGATAGAGTAACAGATACTGAATGTATGTTCCAAACATGACATGAAATGACAATTCAAATGAATATCTTTCTTCTTTGCTTTCAATTATGATCAACTGAATAATCAAATTGTCTTATAACTCTTGAAAGATAAAACAATTTAGATCAACTATCTTCCTTGAATGCTTGATTTCTTGACATTCTAATCACTTGTCATGATGATTTAACAGTCATGTTTGGACTGTTAGGTTATCATAACAACTGATCTTTATCTCTGCTTTGTCAAGACATCAAATATTCACTGAATGCAATAACTTTAAAGTTTTATTTTTACTCCTCCTGAAACAACTGCCATTAGGTCTAACTAAATTTAGTGTGAACAAAATTTAGTAACAGTAATATTATCATTAAAGATCATATAAAATTCATATCTAAGGTTAGCAATTTGGAGGATATTTTCAATTGATGGCTATTCAATTTGCTCAATGTCTCCTAGAAGATTATTACCAAAGTATTTCCCTCAAACTATGTCATCTTATCCTTATAATTTATTCAACTAGAGGAAACTAGTTTCATCAAATCCAAGTATATTATTGATAACATCATGTCATGTGCGAACAAATGGATGGGCTACACATACTCAAAAACAAGCCATCTTTGTTAAAATTAACTTTTCCAAAGCTTGTGACCACATTGAGTGGTCATTTATCCTTGTTATGCTACATGCTTTATGTTTTGGTCCTATCATATGAATTTTTAATCTACTTTAAACTTATACTACACTAATAAAAAATAGGAAATGCTAGAAACAAATAAGCAAAATATGATAATGAGCTACATAATAGTAAATATGAGACACTAGGGAAGCTAGAAAGTTATCATCAAAGATGCATGTTGCCATCCATGTTATGCCCTATCATCTAGGGCCATCATAAAATTGGATTGTTTTTGTAAATTTTGAAAATCCTTGCACATAGGATCTCATTGTACATAAAACAAAATATAGGAACACTACACAAATAGGGGAAAATAACAAAGTATGCTCTATATTTGTAAAGATAAAGAAATTTAAAATAATATAAGTGAGAGAGATACAGCTAGAGATGAAGAGTGTGAATCCTCCATGCAAAAGATTCTCCAAGAATACTTGTAGCTAGAATAAAAAATGTTGGTGACTACTTGAGAGCTTACTAAAGTGGTCAAGCCCCTATTTTGATCTTTCAACCTCCATGAATAGTCAATAGAATGAGGAATGAAGAATTTGTGTGTGTGCTCTTACCCTACATGCATCTAGGACTAAGAATAATAGCGTAAATGATAGAGGAACAATAATAGGTGTGTCTACTATTATTCATATGTGTATGGAGGAGAATTAAGAGATGTATAATCTAGAGATGCCAAGGAAATAAAGAAATACAAAATGATACAAGAAAAGGGAAGGAGAAAGTATAGAAATGCATCCCTTAAAAATGGAGAGAGATTCACAAAGACAATGTAGGATGTTGAAAAAACCAAACAATTGTTGTAGAATGTTGGAATGTTGTAGAGTTATATAGGAGGCTATCAAAAATTGGAAGAGAAGAGGACTTGGAGCAAAAAAACTAGTTTTTCAAGCATGAAGAGGGAAGAGTAATTTCAATTCAAAACCCAAATCATGAAAGAGGCTAAGCTAGAAAAAGATCATTAAAGCTCAACGGGATGGGCCAAATGACAATTACAAAAATAAATAGAAGTTGAAAAGACACGTGTTTTGAATGTTGATGTTAGTGCGACTGCACTACCATCCAAGAAAAAGCAAGTGAGAAACATTACAAAATGGTAGACATAAAAACATTAAAATACACTAAATAATACATAAGTTCACAAAACAACATAAAACTTGGCATCTACATTAGGAACAAGGCTAAGAAAGAGGGTTAAAATGGTCCCTAAAATATATTATAGGAATGGCTACTAAAATAAGGATAATTTGTAGTGTCAAAATTGTAAGGTTGATGCAGGAGCATCCAGTGGTGTAAGGGCAATCTTGCATCACCAAAAAAAAAAAAAGATGTGTTTCAAAATTGTTGATTCTCTTTCCATTTCTTTTCAAAATTTGTGGTTCTGGTTCCATAATCACTTGAATAATGATGTAGAACTTTCAATTTTTCCAAACTGCTAAAAATAGTAACCTGCTATTTTTAGAAAGTTTGCATTTGGGCACAGATTGAAGTGAAGGAATCACGCAAAGATCATTTCCGAGCTAAAATATATTAAAGTTTCTGTTTTCTGAAAAATGCCTGAAAATTATTCAAACTCAAGTTTGAGGCACTAAACAGCCCCATACGGGCCCAAAAATGGTCAGAACTGGCAAAGCGGGTTCTTAGTGCGTAGAGAACTCCACGAGCTTTTCGACGCATAAAACGGTTCGTCAATCAAACACCCGAATCAAAAGTTATGGCTCCCAGAAGTTGACCTATTTTTGGAGGGAGATGCAAATTTTGAAATTAGGTTGTTGGTTGCCAAAAAGGCTATTAATAACCATTTTTGGGAACCCTGAGCAGTAGTAGAGTTAAGGGGGGGAAGTGTAGAGTCAAGAATAGGTGGGAAAATAGAAACCCTAGCTGATTTGGGGTTACAGAAGGCAGATAATTCTAGAGTCTGGGAATAGGAAGTTGTAATGTGTTGCAGCCTGTGGAGGGTTGATTCCTCTTATTGTATTTGAGCTTCTGTAATGTAATAAGTTGTCCAAATCAATAAAGAAAGTTCTATTTTTTGTGTGCAATTTTTGTTTTTGTGTGTTTTATGATTTACCCCCTTCATCAAAGGTATGCAATTTTTAGCCATACATTTTACCCCCACTTTAGCGGGTTAATGTCACTAGGTGATATTAGCTATGTTGAAGTACATAAATTAAAATGTTAAAATAATAACATTTGAAGGATACATGAAGTGATACGTGGCAGTCTTCTAGTGGGGACTTCGTGCCCCTCAAGCTAAGATCTGCAAAACAAACACGTTAAACAAACAAAACTTGCAACACATATGTGTCGAAAAAACATGACTTATAACACAAAGATGTCAGAAAATATAAACCCTACAAAACAACTATATTAGAACATCACAAACATGTATATGGAGATGAAAAATAGTGTAAATAATGAAACTACTAAAGAAGAAATCTTATGTAGTGAAAAGAATGTGCCAAGTAGAATATATGAAAGAAAATGCACGATTCAAGTTCTAGATTATTCTATCACTTAGTATCATTAGAATCAACATTGATAAGATGAATCACATGTACAAGAATGCTTTATTTCTAGGTGATCCATGCATACATACAATATTAGAGATTGCATGTGCTAGGTGTAACGTTAAAAATTGCATACCCTTGCAATTTCATGCTATATTTTGGCCTCACTTTAGTGTCCATTCCCTTTGTTTATAGGTTCATTTTGGCTCTTGCATTAGCATTTTTCCCTCCCATGGTGCTTAGGCTTTGTTTCCTCTGTTATCTTTGCCTCAATTTTTATCGTCACTTTTGTGTTATCCTTGTGATGTTCTAGTGTCTTGTTGTTTTTGAGTCCAAACTGTCTAAACTCTAGCTCTTCGCATGGATGTCCACGCGACGCGCTAGCATCCTGCGACAATTTTCTTGTTTGGTGGTCATTTCTAAGCATTTTTCCATTTATCATTTTTTTTGGTCAATGGTAACACCTCGAGAATATTCCAAATGGCTCATCAGCCCCTTCCTCTTCCCTCCTCTCATTTTTGAATCCATCTTCCATTCTTGCACCTCTCTTGGCTCTCTCTCTCAAGCTCTCTAGCTCTCTACAACTCCCTACAACACTCTTCAATGTTCTCATTCAACCCTATTCCTCTCTGTCTTTCTCAAGCCCTTTAAAGGTGATATTATTCTTGTTATTTATTGTTGTAAGCATTTCTTTTGTGTGCCCTTGAGCACGTTGGGATTCTCACATCCCTTCTATTTCCTTCATTATAGTTTTCACTATTTGCACAATCACGACTCTTACCATTCCCAATCACATTTGGGATAGGACCATTCACACACTTTTCTATCTATCTATATATTTGTTGTTGTGGAGGTCGAAAGACTAAAGCAAGGGTTTGACCTAAAGGCAAACCCCTAAACAACCCAAACAATTTTCCTTGTCTTCAACTATAGGTACTTGGGAAACATTCAACCGCACGAAGGTTTGTTGGTTTCTTCCTTTTGTTATCTCATTATTTCATTTGATTTATTTAGTTTATCTTTATTGTTTTCATCTTTTTAATATCTAGTACCTTGTTATTGTGATCCCTTGTTTTGGTTTTGCAGACTGGGTGAACTGCTAAGTTGATTTTTGTGTATTCTAGAAGTTGTTTGCATTTCCAGGCCGTACTGACAACAACGCTTAGCATAGATTTCCACATGATGTGCTGGCATCCTAGACAATGTCTTCCTTCTTTTGGCTCCAGGTTCCCCTCTTTTTCTTCCTTTTTTCTCTATAACTTGTTTCTGTAAAATATTTTTTAGTTTCTTATAAATTAGTATTTTCTTTCCCTATTCATATGAATGTGATGTAGAAATTAATAGTAGCTTAATTTTTATATTACACTAGCATTCTCTATTGCTAGGCAATCTTGGTAGGGTTTTTACTTGGGACCACACATTGTAGATGCTAGGAAAGCATGTCAAAACGTGCATATAGTAGATGCATGCCCCACTTTAAATAATTACATATAAGAAGTGTATGAAATTGATTTTTAAATCAATAAATATTTATTTAAATTAGCCCTCACCTTTATCCTCATTCCAACACATGTCCCTCTCTCATAATTTAAGTAATTTTTTATTTGAATTATGTGTCATACTATAACTTTCATTTAATGCTTTGTCACACTACCAACTAATTTAAATAATTTTATTATTAAATTAGGTCACCTCTATTCTTATCTGCACACTTGTCATACCACCACCTTTCATTAAATGAAAGGGGCTTATCTTTAATCTTAGTTGTCCACATCACTCAATTCAACTTTCAATCCTCACCCTTCATTCAAATCCAAGCCTTCTATAAAAGATAGCTTTCACCTTCATTTCAAGGCTAACCACAATCATAATCTTCAAGATTTTGCTATCATTCACATTGAGCTTATCATATATCTTGCATGTTGCAAATCTGAGAGCAATTTAGAGAAAAATGGAGAAGAGCAATGGAGGAGAACCAATCTTGGCATAGGAATTTAGATATTGTTGCTTTTATCATTTGATTTCAATGTTCATCTTGTGCTTCATTGTTGGATTAGGGCTTTGTAGCTTGAATTTAGATAGTTTTGTGGTTGCTATTGTGTTGCAAGTATGTGCAGTTAGTGTTGTCATTGATGTCAACAAGTTTGTGTTGTCATTGGTGTCAACTGTATGAGCAAGAGACTGTTGCAAGAGTGTGAGTAGTTGGTATCGAGTTGACGTTGTCTCTGATGATGCTTTGATTGGTTGCATTATGTTGTCATTAGTAAGCTATTGGTGGCAACCTCTAGTGTTTCTTTGATAAGCTTATGTCTATGTATGTATGGTTGAGTTACTATGGTGGTAATGAAGAAGTGTTGAATATGTTGATGATATGTTTCTGATGCTTGGTTTCCAAGTGTAGTGCCCCTCGTCTCGTCGTCCATCAGATTGATGTTTGCTTAAACTTTATAGTGTCCTAGACCGTAGATGATGAATCTCTTGTTATCTTGTTACTTCATTGTGAACTTAATTGTTAAGATAACAGATGTTGATGTTGGATTATGCCATTTTATGCTTTACAATTTGATAAATGAACTGATGTTTTAGATGCTTTGATATTATTCATTATATGGATTGGAAGTTAGTTGATCATTTTATGTCGTAGATTAGTAATCTGATACTCTGTTCAATATAGTCGATTGTTATTTATAAATGTGAATGGAACAGTGTTGTATTACTCGCTCTCGAGTACCCTACCCCACTGCGATTTCCATTCACGATAGGACTGCTTGTGATGTATATGTATATCTTGTTATGGTTAACTGTGCGTTGCTGCAGGATGCAGGTACTAGGCATCGACTCCACCTGATTACAGGTCTGAGCGTGCCTTCGCCAATGGATTAGTTGGTTGGAGTTAACGTGAGGTCCCTAGTCAGTGTTCCTTCATCGTCAGTTTACCCTTGTGGTTAGTGGTGGTTATTCGCCCATGTCTTACGGTTAGGTAATGCCGTATCTTGGAGTCTAATGAGTTCTGCAGGTGTCTAAGTATGTGTGGCAATGTTGTGCTTTAATTAGAATTATTCTACGGAAGAGTATAAGTGTTGTTAAATGGGCATAATGCCGTTAGTTGTCGATTTTAGCTATAAATAAATTACTATTTTAATAGAAGTGTTGTTGATAAATAAAGTTGTAAGAAGTTTGTATTATTCAATATAATATTAATTATAATAAATATTTAAATAAATAAATAGATGTAATCATGTTGTAAATTGTGATTTACAACTTGATTAATAAAATAAATTAAAGGATAGTACAAAATTATAGTTTGTCGAAATAGTACTATTCTATTTATAACAATAAATTGGGTCGGCTATGAAAAGATATATTAATAAAATAAAATAAATAATAAGTGGGGATCATTAAATTAAATAAAAATACATATTCTTTAAATGAGTGGTGCTCGGGATCGCGTGCCAAGCCCTTGGAGAGGAGAGAGGCTGAGTTATAAAAGAGCGGGAGGGGCTTCAAGGAGAGGATGACAGGTGAAAGGAAAGAAGCAGCTTGGAACTGCAACGATTGAAACAAGTTCGTCGAGTGGATTGCGAAACCAGGTTCCGTCAAATGCCTTATCTCTGAACTTCATTTCGAATCTGCAAATGTGGTTATAGTTTATTCGATTCCAAATAGTTCTGTAGACTGCCCTCTCTGTGTGTAATCAGCATCTTCTCTTAGGGTTTAAATACATCGTTTCTGCTCAAGGATTCTGTAAGTCAAATGTTCCTCTTCCACTGGTTGCCGAATCATTCTGAGTGCATTCTCAGACGGGCGTGATTTTGGTTGTAGGACACCTCGATAGGATTGCCGTAAATCGCTGTTGGCTACAGCTAGTTGTTCCTGAAAGATCAGATTAATGTTGTTATTGTCTTTTCTCTGTGTTTAGTCGGAAACTTGTCTGGGAACTCGCTGTAAGACGCTTTGTATTCATGTGATTTTCCTGGTTGCGTACTTTTTTAACCTACCCTCCCACATCTGCAACTGGAAGTTCTATTTGCTCAGAGACCTGTATAGCGATTGTTACTTGAGGATTTAAGTTATTTCTTCGGTATCCCTTAGTATTATTTACTATGGTTTGATAATGATAGGTAGCGCTGCATATTGCAATGCTAGGGCGTGATTTGCTATTGTCTTATGGTTATTCGAACTGGTTAAAAACCTCTGTAGCCATGTTGTTCGTTGTCCCATAAATATTGCTTCAATGTGTTTGGTTCTATCTCTGTTGTGGCCGATAATAACAGGAAGTTCGCTGCCTGGATAACACTTGTTTCAAATGAAAGACCAGATCCTTTTTATTCGCCATTTTCTGAGTGTTACGCTAGGTTCCGTAGTTTAAGTTTACTCCATAGCTGGAGCTATCGAACTCTCTCATTATCAGTTATGAAGCCTTCTTGTTGGATATTGACTCTGCCTTGCTTCCTGCGTTTCTGCCTGGCTTTCATTCGTCTGTATGAAAGTTTCAAATCCCTTTTCTTTGACCCAAAATAGATGGGTATTTACTGTTGTAATGTCAGCTCACCTGTTTGAAACTAGGTTCAAAATGTATTTACAGTGATAACCGCTACCTGCCATGTAATGGTATCGGGCTTCATTTCAGAGATATCTATCGTCATAAGTACAAGCCCACTTATATGAGGATATTTGTTGTTTTTAATCGAACATCTTGAGTGAGATACCTCAGCCTAGCTCACTTGAAATGATGGGTTAAAACCAAGAAACACATTTAACCACAAGTATTGTGAAAATGTTTTCCCAAGAAAACATTAAATCAAAAATACGCAGATATTTACAGTCATAATGATTGCCTGCCTATCTGTTTGAAAGTAGGTGCAAAATCTATTGGCATTGATAATCTTTCTCACCTTATAATGTATCAGGCAGAATCTCAGAGATACTCACCGTCATGAGTGCTCCCTGCCTATACAATGTTGATAGACACAACTATACAGATATTTCATGATATGTTTGAATAACTGCATTGGACAATTTGTTAGTTTTAATCTGACATTTCAAGTGTATTGTGAACACCTCTTACTGTAAAAACCATAGATCCAAAACACACATATAGTTACAGTCATAATGACTGTCTATATAAACTATAAACAATTTGATAATGAGATTATGCACAAAATTTATTTACAGTAATAACCCCTGTCATGATATTAGGCACAATTTTACAGATATTTAGAATCATAAGTAATGCTCTCGTATACAATGAAATTTTAGTGACAAACATAATAGCATTGTATATAAACAAGTTAGATACAGCTTAGCTATGTATATATTTTAATGACTGGAATGGTGTTATATGATAGACTCGTGATCAGACACAATACTCAAACCAAACAAGCAATTCAATCATAATAGGTTTTCACCAACAAACGATAATGATGACCAATATAGGAATTTGCATATGTTACCTCCTCTTCTGACTCGGAATCACTATCATCAGATGAAGATGTCTCCGGTTTCTTCTTGGGAGGAACTTTGTTTGAAGATTTTAATTTCTTCGAAGCTGTTGTGCTACAAGTTCAGTATCTGGCTCTCTTTTACCTGAAAATAAGCAGATAAAAAAATATTATAGAATTGGCACCATAGTTAACAGCGAAATATACAATTTTTGGCCATTATACTATTACAGTCAAGTTTGAACATGAACAGTATCAGCGCATGTAACATATTGCCCAGTCCATGTTTCATAAATGGATGTTGAAGTGTATACGAAGCATGGTAATGATGTCATTGATAATGTTTTCCCTTTAGCGTCAATAGAGGAGTCTCAGAATCATTGATGATAATCACCAAAACATAGTGAAACCAGAAGTTCCTGCTGGGTATTCAAATACTCTGATAAGCATGTATGCGAAATGTGGATGGATAGACAAGACAAGTGAACTGTTTGACAAAGTGCTTCGAAGTAATGTCGGCCCTAGTAAATACAATGATACTGGATGAGCATTGAAAAGGCCTTAGAAAATTTCAAGCAAAGGTAATTGGGTGCGGAAACAGCTGCACAGTCTGAGAACATTGCTATCCTCACTCAGTCATTGAACTCCATCTTTCTTTCTTGCATCTCCGAGGGCCAAACTCAGAAAGTTCAACAACATGTTTTGCAGAAATTTCGTGCAGGTGGTTACAACACCATTGTTGCACCATCTATTGGAGAAGAGGGTTTGGATTTAATGGAAGTTGATCTTGTGATATGTTTTAATGCAAATGTTTCACCATTAAGAATGACCCAACACATGGGAAGAACTAAATGGATTCTTCTTCACCACTCAACAGCTGTCACTTAAATAGAATCAACGCTTCATAGCATTTACACACTTGCATTTATAGAATTAAATTTCGCAAAGATCGGAGAGCGAAATGAATATCTACTTAAGATGTGTCATCAGATATACAATTACCACCACCCCCAGGATCATCAAATCTGCGTCACACAACCAACCTGCTGTAAAAATTGTCAAAGTTGCTCTCACCTGTAACTGTTATCTAATAATTGGTTCTAGCCGTATTATAATCTGTTTTAACAATTTCATTTGAGAACTTATCAAACTGCCGTCCTTATAATTTGCTTGTATTAATAAATTAGGTTTCCTGCATTGCAAAACTGGAAAAGTTGTTATATCTGACCCGTCCACTCCATAGCTAGGATGATTGAAGTCATGCTGGCCTGCAAACAGTTGATTACTATCAGTTTGAGCGAATTATAATCATCCGGGAAAGATCGCCCTTGTTTTGAGCGAATTCATTGACTAGTGTTGTTTGTTTTGTCTTGCATCGTTCACCACTGCCCTCACAGTGAATCTGGAGGATATTGTCTGAAAAACGTTATGTCCTATTTTTGCTGGAACGCTGTTACCAGCCAATCGCCACCTTGTGTATATTAGCTATCACAACCTTTCAATCACCGCAGATTTAACTGTGGTCTCAAATATTAAAGTTTAGGGTATGCAGATTTACCAGTTATATCGATGGGATGAATAACACAGCCTCGGTATTTGTCTTGTCCCTTCTGTTAATAAATGGTTCTACCAATCATCTAAATGACACTACAATAGTTAACAGTTTGAACTATGGCTTGAGCAGTGGCATTCTTCTTAGACCTTTGTTTCTGTGGATCTGGAAAGTTTTAAAGGACATTTGGATTATAAGCGAACACTAGTCTTAGAAAGGGATGAAATATAGGTGGTGGTCCAGCGCTTGACAAATTACATTAGTCTAATTATATTTATTATCCCTTGTAATATATCTGGTTGGAGCTTTTCATGTGAACGTCCCACCTCAGTTCGCATTCTTGCTCTTGTCACCGGATTTCAAGCAAACAATTTACACTACCAACACAAACCTAGCAAGATATCTCGAAGATGTAGATTGGCGCTCCTCCGAAGGCCAGTGCAGTGAAGAAATTCGACGGAGCTCATACAGCGTTCAACTGTTGAAACCTACAGAGTGTGGTGAGGTCAATGTCTGTCAGAAATGACTGGTTAAGGTCTGATGCTATCCATTTCTATGGAAAAACAGTCAATAGCAATTTTACATCTCAGCAGTAAAGTATCTCAAACTATTCGCATAGGACACTTTTACGACCATTCTCCCTAAGGAATTAAATCACTATGGATAAGATCAGTTTCGGAGATAACTTCAAATCATCATAAAAGAATTCTTTTGGATTTCGTGATCGAATTCGCCTCGTGTGATTGCCGTTCAGCCATGAGACATCTCTCTTAGCGTTATTATCCTTAATAGAATAAACTAATCAGATAAGATTGAAGGATAGTATATAAGATCGTATCTGGAATTAAGTGGTTCTTTCATCAATTATTGTAATGATTTAGTTAATCAATTTACTGATCTTTTGTAGCAAAATAAGGATTAGTTAGAAATTTAGTTGCAAGTGTTATAATATAATGTTGATTTTATTTCAGAAATTGTTGCATTAAAACTGAGATTGAATTGTAGTATTTCATCTCTTGAATTTTGAATTGAATTGATTGAGTGTTGTAATGAGTCGTATTGAGGTTGTTCAAACTTGTATTCCAGAGGCTTAGTTGTCGTTGTTATGTTTTCGCAACTTGTGTATTGTTGTTTTGTAATTACGACATAATAGCGTATGTGTATCAAACAAAGTGTGTAGTATAATGAAGTACTGTCACGATTGAATGTTGTGTCTTGTAAAGTGATAATCTCAGGATGAGATATCAATCCTCTTGTGATCTTATTATACCGTTTTGTCGTAAGGAGAGACCTGAAATCTGTAAAAGAATAAAGTTATGTAATGTTAAAGGTATTGGATAACAACTGATGTTATGATTCTATTCTGATGCAAGAGGGTTTATGCCTTGCAGTGTTCATTTACGTGTATTGTTATATGTCTTGCATGATGTTTTAAGGTTTACTAGGTGTTAGGTAGGAGAGTGGCTTTCAACGTGGGGTCGGCGCCAAAGTGGCAGTCAGGATAACCCGTTGGAAGTAGATTAATCAAGTGATAACCTAAAATGAACTAGGGGGTTAAGGGTAGATTTCACACTAAACAAGATTAATGGATTCCTCTCCCATGGCCTGTAGTGCTTGTATAGACTAAGGATGGGTAGAGAAGGCCTGGTCGGCATGATTGACTTCCTTGTCCTCATGAAAGGAAGGTCGATTCCGCATGTGTCACCCTATGGGGCCGGCGCCTAGTGAGAGGCTGTCAGGATAACCATAGATGGGGGCCGGCGCCTAGTGAGAGGCTGTCAGGATAACCCATGTTAGGACCATGCGATGACACTCTCCCTACTACAACCTAGCATTCCTTGTTCGGGCTCTCCTCGTTTGTTTGGTGTCGCCTCTGGAAGTGAAGTGAAAGTTAAGTTAAGTTATGTTGTGTTGTATTATTATTGCCATGTGTTGTATTGGCGTTTGGTCGTCCTTTGTTCTTGTTTGTCCTTCGTCTACCTGACTGTCAGTGTTTGGGACCTCATGTTAACTCCTAGCTCGGGGGGTGGACCTTAGGGTTCCACATGGTCGGGTGGAAGAGCTATTTTATCCATTGGTTCTCTTGTCAGGATCTTATGCAGAAAAGGATTTGTTTTAGTTGTGCTTGTACCAGTTGATGAAGATGTATGTGTATAACCTTGTACCAGATTTGTGTAACAGATCAATCATAATGTATGTGATTCTGATGTAGTCTGAAAATGGCAATGTAATGATGTCATGATGTACTTATGTGTAATAAAAGCATTTCAGTTATGTTTTGATCTTGTAGATTGTATTATCTGACGGTATGTAATGAATATGAATCAGTTATTCAATTATGCATTTGATTTAGATCAGTTGTTGATGTATGATAAATTATGTTAGTTGATTTGTTAAGTGATGCAGCCTTGGACCCTTAAAGAATATGTTGTAATTAGTTATGTTATCGTTATTTAATCTTTAAAAAAAAAAAATTTCCTGTTTCATATTGCAAAAGTATGTATTCTTTAAGGCGTTCAAGGCGGGCGTTACATCGCTGTTGAGAAAATTTGAATAAAAGAGGAAACAATGTATGGTAGAGGTGTTTTACATACAAAGTGGTGTTCTGGTTTGGCTTCGTATTTCTTCCATGTTGAAGATCTACTTGTGTGATTTGAATATGTTGATCAGAGATGTTTAGAGGTGTTGCATTCAGAATTTGGTGTGCTGGATCATTGTGTAGAGGAAGGTGTGTTCACCAGTGTGTGAACTGTGTATTGCAAAGGTGTCTAGGAGAAATGTTTTTGCTCTGCATTTCTCTGCAAAGTGGTTTCAGGTCTTGTGGTTCTGGAAGTGTGTTTATAAGGTTCATATCTACCTTCAGTTGAATTTGTTTGTGGTTTGGTGCTCTGCAAGTTGATTTCTTGAGTTGTAGTGTATGGTAGAGATGTTTGAGTATATTGGGTGTGTACTTTTTTCAGGTGAAAGTTGTTGCAAAGGAATTTGTTGGATTTCAGGATGTTTGTGGGATATTCTAGATTACGTTCAAACATGGTGTGTGTTCTGCAAGTCATCTTTGGTTTTGAGGAAGTGTGTACTTAAATGATTATGGTGTTAACATAAGTTCAACCAACCTTGGGTGTTTACACTAATTGCGGATCTACTTCAGTGATTGTGGAAGTGTGGTGTGGCATGTATGAGTGGATTTAGGTCCAAGCTAAAGTGTGTTGTGGTCCACCTTCATTCCTTTCCACCCTGAGAATGTTTTGGTGCCGACCTAATTTGAATTTACATGGTTAAGGTGCATTGTCAACCTTGCAGAATGTATTCAAGGTTGAAGATAGTATAAATAAGTGTTGAGTTGTTGAGGGATGCGAAGGAGATGTGTGTGATGAGTGAGATGTGAATTGCAAAGTTGTAAAGTGTGAATTTGTAAAGTGTAGTGCAAGCTTTCATGTGTTAGATTATTGGATGCAATGAGCAGAAGGTGTCTACAATTCATCAATCAAACTGCAAAGGTGTTGGTGATGCTGTGGTGGACTTCTTTGTTGCATTGAGATGGTTTTCTCATTGTAACATTCTTCTCTATCTTCTTTTTTATTCTAGTAGTGAGCCTTTCTTTCTTTTGGGTAGTGAGCCCTCTGACAGTGAGCTCTATTGTATTCGGTGTTGATATTACTTTATATTGTGAGCTAATCCTCACCGTGGTTTTTCCCTTCTTAGGTTTTCCACGTAAATCTGGTGTTTTTTTGTGTATGATGTTGATTTGGTTATGTTTCTATTATTTACTTTCATGATCAATCATTCTAACAGATTAAGGGTTAATTGAATAAATGTGGATCTGAATGTTTGTGAGGGTTTTGGAATTATAAGATACAACTAATTCACCCCCCCTCTTAGTTGTCTTGTGCATTCAACAATTGGTATCAGAGTAAGGATCCTTGGAAGAAAGCTTAACCGCTTGAGGTAGATTTGGGATGGAGCACAAGAAAGATGTTCCCCTGTTTGATCGATTAGACTATGCATTTTAGAAAATAAGGATAGAAGGTTATCTAGTTTCTCTTGGATATGAAATCTGGAAGTTCGTGAGTCTGGATACACTATCCCTGAGAATGGTACGAGTACTGGTAATAAGATCAAGGCTTATGAAAACAATGGTAAAGCAAGGTATGCTCTTTTAAGTGGTCTTACTAGTTCTAAATTGGTGAAAGTTATGAATCTGAAAACTGCTAATGAAATTTGGGAAAAGTTAAAAAGCATTTATGAAGGAGATGATAAGGTCAAGCAAGCTAAGATGCAGAATCTAAGGATCATGTTTGAGACCCTGTGAATGTCTGAAGATGAAAACATCACAAGCTACTTGCAGAAGGTGGATGAAGTTGTCAATGGCATCAGAGGTCTTGGTGGAGAACTAGAAAAAAAGAAGTCGTAAAGAAGGTACTCGTAACTCTTCCCAAAGCTTATAGTCATAAAGTTTCTGCTGGTGAAGAATTACAAAATTTGGATCAATGTACCAGAGATCAATTGTATGGTTCTTTAACTACTTTTGAAATGAGAGAATTTAGTACAAGTGGTGTTGCATTATTTCTTGGATGCAGATTGGTGTCATGAATAAGAAAGAAACAAGATGCAGTGTCTTTATCTACTGCAGAGGCAGAATACATTACAACAGCATATTGTTGCACACAGGTGTTGTGGATGAGGCAAAACTTGAAGGATATCAGAGTTGTATATGATGAACCAATTCCTATCTTTTGTGATAATACAAGTGCTATTAACATTTCAAAGAATCCAGTGATGCACTCAAGGACAAAACATATCTCAATTTAGTACCATTTTTTGAGAGAGAAGGTTGCAGAGAATGAGGTGAAGCTTGAGTATGTACCTACAAAGAATCAAGTTGCTGATATATTCACTAAGGCTCTTCCTAAGGATACTTTTGAGTATCTCTGGGAGAAGTTAGGGGTTATTGCCCCTCCTTATTTGAACTAGATGCATAAGGAGATGCATCAGTCCAGTTGATTTCAAGATTCATTACTTGTTATGGATTGATGTTGGAGGCTACCTCTCAAGGTTAGTAGGTAGTGGCTTTGTTGGTTGTTGCAGCCAAGGGGAGTAAGTGTGGTGTGTAGGTTGTGTCAAAGGATATGTGTTGTGGTTGCTAACTGTTACAGTCATTGTGTGCTCCTAAGGGGAGTATGCAAAGCAGTAAAAGAAAAGATGTTGCAGAACAGAGGTGAGCAAGTACAAGTCTGATTGATGTCCAAAGGGGAGAATGAGAGAGATGTGTCGCCCTTGGCCATTGATGTCAAAGGGGGAGAGAGAATAATGTGAAAAAGGAAAGAGTCAGTTGTGAAAAGGAGAGTAGAAAGCTGAGGGGGAGAGAAAGAGAAAGAAAAAGAGTCGGTATGAAGCAGAGTATTAAGGATGTTGTTGTGTTGATGGTTTTTCACATCATGTGTTGCCATCAATGACAAAGGGGGAGATTGTTGCAAGTATGTGCAATTAGTGTTGTCATTGGTGTCAACTGTATGAGCAAGAGATTGTTGCAAGAGTGTGAGCAGTTGTTATCAAGTTGATGTTGTCTCTGATGATGCTTTGATTGGTTGCATTATGTTGTCATCAGAAGCTACTAGTGTCAACCTCTAGTGTTTCTTTGATAAACTTTTGTCTATGTATGTATGGTTGAGTTACTATGGTGGTAATGAGGAAGTGTTGAATATGTTGATGATATGTTTCTGATGCTTGGTTTCCAAGTGCTTTTGAGAAAATTTGAATAAAAGAGGAAACAGTGTGTTGTAGAGGTGTTCTAGCATACAAAGTGGTGTTCTGGTTTGGCTCCACATTTCTTCCATGTTGAAGATATGCTTGTACGATTTGAATATGTTGATCAGAGGTGTTCAGAGGTGTATTCAAAATTTGGTGTGCTGGATTGTTGTGTAGAGGAAGGTGTGTTCACCAGTGTGTAAACTATGTATTGCAGAGGTGTCTGGGAGAAATCTTTTTGCTCCGCATTTCTCTGCAGAGTGCTTTTAGGTCTTGCAGTTCTGGAAGTGGGTTTATAAGGTTCATATCTACTTTTAGTTGAAGTTGATCGTGGTTTGGTGCTCCGCAAGTTGATTTCTTGAGTTGCAGTGTATGGCAAAGATGTTTGAGTATACTAGGTGTGTACTTTCTTCAGGTGAAAGTTGTTGCGAAGGAATTTGTTGGATTTCAGGATGTTTGTGGGATATTCTAGATTGCATTCAAGCATGGTGTGTGGTACACGAGTCGTCTTTAGTTTTGAGGAAGTGTGTACTTAAATGATTATAGTGTTAACACAGGTTCGGCCAACCTTGGGTGTTTACACTAATTGCAGATCTGCTTCAGTGATTGTGGAAGTGTGGCGTGGCATGTATGAGTGGATTTAGGTCCAAGCTAAAGTGTGTTGTGGTCCGCCTTTATTCCTTTCCACCACGGGAATGTTTTGGTGCTGACCTAATTTGAATTTACATGGTTAAGGTGCATTGCCGACCTTGGAGAATGTTTTCAAGGTTGAAGATAGTATAAATAAGTGTTGAGTTGTTGAGGGATGCGAAGGAGATGTGTGTGATGAGTGAGATGCAAATTGTAGAGTTGTAAAGTGTGAATTTGTAAAGTGCAGTGCAAGATTTCATGTGTTAGATTACTGGATGCAATGAGCAGAAGGTGTCTACAATTCATCAGTCAAACTGCAAAGGTGTTGGTGATGCTATGGTGGACTTCTCTATTGCATTGATATGGTTTTCTCATTATAACATTCTTCTCTATCTTCTTTTCTATTCTGGTAGTGAGCCTTTCTTTCTTTTGGGCAGTAAGCCCTCCGACAGTAAGCCCTATTGTATTCGGTGTTGATATTACTTTATATTGTGAGCTAATCCTCACCATGATTTTTCCCTTCTTGGGTTTTCCACGTAAATATAGTGTTTTCTTGTGTATGATATTGATTTGGCTATGTTTTTGTTATCTGCTTTCATGATCAATCATTCTAACAGATTAAGGGTTAATTGAATAAATGTGGATCTGAATGTTTGTGAGGGTTTTGAAATTATAAGATACAACTGATTCACCCCCCCTCTTAGTTGTCTTGTGCATTCTACATATTGATGATTCATGCCTGTGCTCCAATTTTCATTGATCTACTGGAAGGGTGTATGCCCCTAGTGTCAATGGTATGGTGCCCCCAAAATAGGTAAAAGAAATTATGCTTGCCCCTAATGTATAGGCAAATCCAACACAAATGAAGATGGTTGTGTTCTTACCAAAGATAAGGGAAGATGGTTGCACCTAAATTATGTTGCCATAAAATGGAAGTAAGCAAAGAAAGAAAGCTACATGTGCCACATAATAGATATCAACACAACAAAGACAATAAATGTGTGAGTGGAATCAATTGATGATAGAGGTGAAGTAATATGACGACTCTACCAAGTGCATCTCACAAGGAGAGTGAAGAAGAGAGTTCTTCAAAGAGTAAGGTGTAGTAGGAGTGAATATAGAAGTTATAGAAGGAATGTTAGTAATGGACTAAAACAACTTCTTACTAGAAGAAATCTGAAGTGTATTAGTTACAATAGAAATAGGGGACATGGTGGGTATAGGAGAGGCCTCAAGAATAGAAATGGGCTCCATAGAAACATGTGACATAGGGGAAGTTGTGAAAGGAGTGGGGATATAATGGTTTTTAGAAGTTTGTGTAGTAACAATGCAATGGTTTACCTTGGGTGTATCATAGGTATGAAATGTACCATGTATGTGTTTTGCCTCATCTACCAATGGAGTAGTGTTATTAATAGAAGATGAGAGATGCGTATCATAAGAAAGAGTGATAGCACCATCATTAAAAAGATCTTGAATTTTAGACTTTGGAGCATTACAACAATTGGTAGAGTGGCTAAACATCCTACCATATGCACATGAAGAAGGGATAAGGGACCATGCTTATGAGAATGTTTGAATTGGATTGGTGGGAGAGTTATAAGTATCGATTCTAAGAGAATGAGTAAGACATGCTTAGGAGGGTTAGCAAGAGGTGTATAGGATCTAGGTTAAGGTTTGGATGGATTGGAAGAAAGTTGGGTAGGTGGAGAAAAGTCACAAAGGGGACCCATGGGTGGAGGGGTAGGGTAGGGTTCATCATATTTGTGGTGAGGATGCTCTAGGAAGACTTGATAAATATCAATGGCAGGAAGAACTAAGTCAAAAAGAGAATAAATATGCTTAAAAGTAGATCCTATTGAATATGCAGTAGTAAGTTTTCATGGAAAATAGGTATTATAAGGTTATTAAGAGGTTGACAACCCCATCGGATAAGAAATGAAAAGAAACAATAAGCGAATCCCTAGACAGTTTCATGAACACCTTGTTTGCATTGAGCCAAGTGTGTAAGAGAGACTATGGGTTCCATGTTATATTGAAAATCAAAGATAAAGGTATGAGAAACGTTAGAAAAGGAGTGTAGGGAACTCACATGTAAGGTATAGAACCAATCTAAAATGATATTGTCAAGGTGCTAGGAAAGAATTTGGATAAAACATAGTCATCATAGGTATGGGTCAAGCATAAGGTGAAAAAGTGTCTCACATGGCACAACAAATCACCATGGCTATTGTATTTGTCAAAAAAATAGTCCCCATATCAATAGGAGAAGAGTATGTGAGAATCTTAGAATATAAAGGAGATCATAGTCATGTAAGTGTAGAAGAAGCAACAAGAGGGTTAGTATTAGGAGGTAGCTTACTAGGAATAGATGGTAATACCTCTAGAAAAACAAGTGGTATAGAAGGGGTAGTGGAAAAAGTAGGTGTAGAAATATAATTGGCATGGGTCTAGGTATAAGATGGTAACCTCGATATCTCTATGACTACACTACCATCCACGAAGAAGCAAATGGGAAACATTACAAAATAATCACACTAGACATAAAAACATTAAAAATACACTACATAAAACATAAGTTCACAAAACAACACAAAAATTTGCATCTAGATTACGAACTAGGTTAAGAAAAAGGGCTAAAATGGTTCCTAAAATGTACTATAGGAATGGACACTAAAATAAGGGCAATTTGTAGGTGCCAAAATTGTAGGGTATGCAATTTTTGACCTTACATTTTTCCCCCGCTTTAGCGAGCTAATCTCACTAGATGATCTATTAGTTACACTGAAGTACACAAATTAAAATGTGAAAAATAGTAACATATGTAAGATACATAAAATGATACATGATAATCTTTGAATGGGGACTCCATGTCCTGCAGGATAAGATTTACAAAATAGACACATTAAACAAACAAAACTTGCAACACATATGTGTCAAAAAAATATGACCTGCAACACAAAGATGTCAAAAAACATAAAACTTGCAAAATAATTGTGCTAAAACATCAAAAACATGTATTTGGAAATGAAAAATAGTGTTAATAGTGAAACTACTAGAGAAGAAATATTAAATGGTGAAAAGAATGTGACAAGTAGAATATTTGATTCAAAAAAATTGATGTGCATGGAGAGAAAGGAAGATAGTCGATATGAAAGAAAATGCATGATTCAAGTTCTAGCTTACTCTATCACTAGGCATCATGATAACCAATTAATAAGATGAATAGCATGTACTAGAATGATTTGTTTCTAGGTGATTCATGCATAAATACAATACCAAAGATTGCATGTACTAGCATACTCTATTGATGGGCAATCCTGATAAGGGTGGTCATGTCCAAGTGTACTTTGTACTTAGGACCATACATTGTATATGCTAGGAAAGAATGCCAAAATGTGTAGATAGTATATGTATGCTCCCCTTAAAATAATTGCATATAAGAAGTGTATGAAATTGATTTTAAGGTATATGAAATGGGATAAAAAAGGAAAGGGTCCTTCAGAAAGAAGTATGCCCCCAATGTCAATGATATGGTGCCCCTAGATTGGGTAAAATAAATTATGCTTTCTCCCATAGTATAGGTAAGACAACAAAGATGAAGATGGTTGTGTTGTTACCAAAGATAAGGCATATGGTTGCATATGAATTGTGTTATCATAAAATGGCAACAAGGAAAGAAAGAAATCTATGTGTGCCACATAATAGGTACTGGCATAACTGAGAGAATAAATGTGTGAGTGGAGTCAACCAATGATAGAGGTTAAGTCATATGATGACTCTTCCAAGTACATTTCACAAAAAGAATGAAGAAGAGAGTTATCCAAAGATTAAGGTGTAGCAAGAGTGAATATAGAAGTTATAGAAGGAATGTTAGCAATAGACTAAAACAACTTCTTATTAGAAGGCCAAATTGTATCAGTTATAATAGAAATTGGGGACATGGTGGGTATAGGAGAGGCCTCAAGAATAGCAATGGGCTCCGTAACAACAACAAGCACAACATAGGGGAAGTTGTGAAAGGAGTGGGGATATGATATTTTTTAGAAGTTTGTGTAGTAACAATGTAATGGTTTACATTGGGTGTATCATAGTTATGAGATGTATCATGTATGTTTTTTTTCCTCATCTACCAATGGAGTAGTGTTATTAAGAGAAGATGCGAGAGGTTTATCATAAGATAGAGTACCCTCATTAAGAAAATCTTGAATTTTAGACTTTAGATCATGACAACAATTAGTAGAGTAGCCAAACATCCTATGGTATGCACATGAAAGAAGAGATGAGGGACCACACTTATGAGAATGTTTGAATTGGATAGGTGGGAGGGTTATAGATTTGGATTCTAAGAGAATGGGTAAGACATGCTTAGGACGGTTAGTAAGAGGTGTATATGATCTAGGTTTAAGTTTGGGTGGATTGGAATAAAGTTGGGTAGGTGGAGAAAAGTCACAAAGGGGACCCATGGGTGGAGGGGAAGGAGAGAGTTCATCATATTTGAGGTGAGGATGCTCTAGGAGGATTTGATCAGCATCAATGGCACAAAAAACTATTAGAAAAGAAAATAAATCTACTAAAAAAGAAGAGCCTATTGAAAATGTGGCAGTACGTTCTCATGGAAAAGATGTATGAGATGGTCGTTAGGAGGTTGATAACCCCATCAAATAAGAAAGGAAAATAAAGAAGCAAATCCCTGAACACTTTCATGAACACCTTGTTTGCATTAAGCCACATGTGTAAGAGAAACTATGGGTTCCATGTTATAATGAAAATGAAAGATAAAGGCATGAGCAACATTAGAAAAAGAGTGTAGGGAACCCACATGTAAGGTATAGAACCAATCTCAAGTGATGTATGTCAAGGCGCTAGGAAAGAATTTGGATAAAACATAGTTGTCACAAGTATGGGTCAAGCATAAGGTGGAAAAGTATTTCACATGATGCAACAAATAACCATGGCTATTGTATTTATCAAAAGAAATAGTCCCCATACCAATAGGAGAAGGGTATACGAGAATCTCAGAAGATAAAGGAGAGCATAGCCATGTAAGTGTAGAAGGGGCAACAAGAGGATTCGTATTAGGAGGTAATTCACTTGAAATATATGGTAATACCTATAGAAAAGAAAGTGGTATAGAAGGGGTAGTGGACAAAGTAAGTGGAGAAATATAATTGGCACAAGTCTGGGTCTAAAAGAGATGGATCAAATGTAGAAGAGAAATAGTAGGTAAAGAATCATGAGAAGGATTATCAATAGCTATCATAGGAGGAAGCTCAATTAATGTGGCATTAAGGAAGTGATTAATGATGCTAGCATGCTCAATATTGTTTGCAAGAGGGAGTTCATCCTCCAAAGAAAGAAAAAAATGGGAAGAACAAGATAAGAGTCCATCTTGCTAGGATAAAGGATCAATAGAAGTATGAGGCTCATCATCACTTGAATAAGAGTCACCAAAGTCACTAAAAAGAAGATTATCAATAGAAGTTTGAGAGACACTAGCAGTGAGCGAAGAGAAGGGGGCCTCAAACATCCAATGTGAGATCCATTGAGTTTGAACATGTATCAAAAGAACAAAGACAAGTGGAAAAAGACATGGTATCATCATGGACTATGAGAAAGGGAGTGAAAGTAGAATAAGAATTCTAAAGATGATGGGAAATGGAATGAAAGTAAATAGAATGAGTATCAACATAATCTATCTTATACAATGTACTATCATGACAGGTCATTGAGATAAATGTAGTGAAGTCTTATAACATAGAAGGGAAGACATGCATAAAACTTATAGAGGAAAAAAAATTCTAGAGAAGTAGTCAAGGATCTCATGCATGGAACATGTATATGTATCTATGTTATAAATGAAGGTTATATCATCAAAGACAGATGGATAGAAATAAATAAAACAAGAGAATAAATCATAGTCCATGACGTATGCATGTAAAGAAAGCCAAGAGAAAGAGATAGAAGGATCTTGGAGATAGATAATTAGTTAAGAAAGGTGTAGACAATTCAGTCGATGATTGTTGTTTTCTCCTTTAGGACTATGGAATAGGGTTCAGGGTAGCACCCCAATTCTTTTGATGAAGAATTTTTTTAATTTAATTTTTGGAACAAAAATGAAAGGGAAAAGAAAAGGTTTTTGTGTTGAAGCAGTAGGTTCATCAAAATTCAATATAAATTTTTAATCTACTTTAAACTTATATTATATTAATTGAAAAATAGGAAATACTAGAAACGAATAAGAAAAATATGAAAATGAGCTATAGAATAGTAAATATGAGACACCGTGGAACTTGGAAAGTGATTCAAGAAGCTATTTGGCATGAATGCTAGTGTGCCCAAGATATCATCTAGAATGCATGTTGTAGTTCCTATTCCACCCTATCATCCAAGGACATCAAAAAATTAAATTATTTTTACAAACTTTGAAAATCCCTACACACAAAATCTCACTGTGAATAAAATAGAATCTAGAAACAGTACAAAAATAAGGAAATACTAACAAAGTATGCCCTAGATTTGTAAAGATAAAGAAAGTTAAAATATTGCAAGTGATAGATACAACTAGAAATGAAGAGTGTGAATCCTCCATTTGAAAGAGCCTCCAAGAATACCTTTAGCTAGTACAGGAAAAATGTTGGTGATTGCTTGGGAGCTTGTCAAAGTGGTCAAGTCCCTATTTTGGTTTTTGAACTCTATTTAGTTTGTTAATAATAACAAATTATTCTCAAAGTTAGTTGAAGAAATTTTTGATAGTTTTATGAATGGGATTAATATATATTGTAAAGCCTCTCAAAAAAAAAATCAAAAAGCAAATCTATTATGCTCAATTGGAGGGACTCCCCTCTCGAGTGGCTTGAAAAAAGAAATTAGCAATGGGGTGGGCCTAAATTGGTAAGGCATTACAAATATATGTTATTTAACCATGATAGGAACTCAATCCTAAAGGTGGGAAGAAGGAACCATGTACCTTAAAGTATCAGTTGTTGCACACTTGAAATGGGGCGTTCAAATCACCAACATCACATGAAGGAACAACAGCAAGAAAATTTCTTTTTGACAGCAAAGTTGCCTCCTCTTTCACAAAGAAGAACTCCTTGAAGCGTGACAAAACTCCAAAGATACAAATTGATTCAAGGTCCATCTCACCAACAGAGTCTTCATTTCATTTTAACCCAGTAATAAAATTCTCCCTTAAAACAATGTCAAATTTTGGATCCCAAAAACACAAGTTTGAAAACCCTAAAACATTTCTCAATCACCTAGGCCAGGGGTGTCATCAAGATGATTAGAAATAATTTCATCAACAAGTTATGGGTGATTATGGGCCAACTAACAGGAATGGGTAATCTCCTCTTCACTTCGAGCTCAGCTTAAACTCATGAGGGTGTTCCCTGAGGTATGATAAACTAGATGAACAACTAAAATCCTGTGACTAAACCCAACCTATTGACTTGGCTCCAAATATTATCACTAAACCAAGAACAACTAGCCATCTATATGCCTCAATATAGTTGATTACACATTTTGCACATGCACCCACATATGACATTTCTTATATCCCCATAAGATAAATTCATTTGACAACACTTCATACACAGTGGCAAGATGTGGACATGCACAACATGATTCACACAAGATTAAAATAGTTTTACATTGCTTGAGGTTTGTCCCTAGTTATTATATTGAATCATGAATGACATGTAAAACTTAATCTACTCCTAATCCTACAACTACCTAGAATAAAGTATTGATTTAAAAAGAGTGTTGGCCCTTCACCAAACTAGATCGGTGCCTACTCCATTGGGCAACTGAGTCATGAACAACAAAAGGGGAAGAGATACATACAATCGAGGATCAACGAAATCAGATGTATTCTCATACAAATCAAATATTACATCATAAACAATGAACATACTTATTTATCCCTAATAAAACTGCAATAACCCACTTGCAATAAATAGAGGACCAATACAAACGCTTTGTGTTGCATTAAAATGTTGTGAGGGAAAACATATAGTTGAAACTATACATTCCCATAATCTGTTACAAATGGCCATGGAGACATACCACTACCTAGATGTTCGTTGCAAACATTCCTACTCTACATATCAAATGAATTCTTCCATTTTGAAGTGTATACTTGCTTGATTTGATGCCCTAAAATACCCACGAGCTTATGCACCTCCAATTGGTTCAGCGACCAACAATTTGAATGCCTTTCATTCACACCTCTATAGCATTTCATTTTCACTACTCTAGAATTTGGGTGGCAAAATAAAGCAGGAAAACATTGTTAGATTTCTACCCAAGCATACAAGTGATTGAGAGAAAGCAAAATAGAAATCAGATATGAGCTAAATAAACTGTATTCAACTCAAGAGAATGCAAAGCATTACAATAGAATGGGATGCTCATATGAGAGCAAGAGGTGGGTATATATATGATATTCCACCCAAGAGACTCAATACACAACCAATGTGGGATAAAGTGAAAAAGTCCCTAAGTAAGCTTAACCTAGTGTGAAAAGAGCTAAGGTGGAGAACAAGCTAAGAAAGAGCTAGATAGCAAAGTAACCCTGTTCACACTAACACCCCCCCTTAAGTGTAACTTAGGGGAAATGGTGACAAAATGCAAAGATGGGTCCCGGCAACAAGGCCTGATGAGGTACCCATGTACAAAGAATCCCCTCAAACAGAAAAGGAAGGAGAAAACCCAGTGGGAAAAAACTCCCCCACGAGAGGAAAAGAAGAGATCCCAAATAGCCCCCGCTCAATGTCGAGTCTCCTACACTGATGGTAGATGCCCGACAATGAATACTGAAGATGATCCACGATCGTCGAACAACGTTCCTCCCCTTAGGAAGAAACAAGACCAAGAATGTATGCAAGATTTCTTCCCATTCCTTATGGGAATATGAAGGAAGAAGGATAAATGTCTCTGAACTTTACACATGATCCAAAGACAACAATGATGCTCCTGAAAACTGCTCAAATGTCTCCAATCCACTACTAAACTGTGACTGAATAGGAGGATGAAGAACAATCTCAGAAGATGATATCTTCTCTAAAGAGAAGGAAACCTTCTCCAAATGTTGCCCAATGATCACTAAGCCAATGCCAAACTGTGACAAATACTGATATGGATCAGGTACCATAGAAGATTTAGGTACAGTAACCATGGATGTATGGTGCTCACCATCGGTAAGACAACTGGACCAATGAGAATCTAGTACTTCTGCAGAGGAAGTCAACATGAATGATGACTAAGTCAAATATGTGGACTCATGAATATCTGTAGATATTGTCACTGTAGAAGCAAATGTAGGCAAAGAAGGAACAAGAGGGTCTGAATGTGCCCTTGAAACATCTGAAGAAGAATCAACTCCATCAAAGAGAAGATGAATGAAATCAATAGTATCTCCCAAATCTGTAATGTGGGAGTCCACAAACAAGGATGAGATGTCTGGTAGGAATATATCCCAAGGAAGTGAATACAGAAGACAAATATGATCCTGCTGTAAAGAATCACTGGAAGCCCTCGAAGAAGCCTCTCTGAACTCTGTAGTAACAACAGGTGCAAGGACAAAATAATTGTCATGAAAGGGGAGAGATAGCCTCTCAAATGTGTCCTCCAAATCTGAAATGTGAGACTCCACAAACAAAGATGCAATGTCTGATAAATAGGAATCCCAATCAGGAAGACTGTAATGATCCTGCTACAAAGAATCACTAGAAGCTCTTAAAGAAGCATCTCTGGAATTTGATGAAGCAACAGGTGTTGTTCTGAAGATGGGGTATCAATGTATGTCACACAAGATAGGGTAAAAGAAGACTTAGTATCATCCACCAGAGCCTGGTCATCCAAGGAAACATCACTATCAGATGAAGATCCAAAGTCTCCATACAACTGCTGGATGATGGTCCAAGCAGTGAAAGGGCACTCAATGTGCTCTATGTGATGTAGAATATCCTCAGAAATAGTAATACATATTAGTCCATAGACCATGTCATTATTATTAAACCACGCATTCTTCTGTTCATAGTCACTTGGCTCAGGAACGAGTCCAAAGAGCTGGGGCAATAGATCTTACTCAAGGCAATGATTCTTTATCCCTTATTTCCAAGACAAATAGTTCTCTGAGGTTAACTTAACAACAGAAGGATGGAAATAACCGATATTCATGATGAACCCTCAAAATGATTACAATAACCCCATAAAAGATGTGACTCAAAGAGAGCACATAAGACACCCCCTTTTCCACTCAATCAAAGAATCCCCCCAAGAATATATGATTTGGCACTTTATATTAGTGCATTTACAATGGCCACTAACAAGAGAACACTGAGTGGACTTGACTTCAATGCTTTTACAAATCCTCACAAAATGAACATATGCTGAAATTACAATTTTGAGACAAACCCAAATGAAATTAGAAGTACCACTGCGAAGTACATGAAAAAATATGCACTTTCAAAAAAAGAATCGCCTCGATCTGAGGTTGTATGCAAAAGTTATGCACTTTTGAAAGTCCCAAAAACAGGAACTATGCAGAGTCAAGTGTCAGACTATGAGATTACTGAAAAATCTATATAGTGAAATCAAAAAATGATTGCACCAGCATGTAGAGCATGAAAAATTAGCCAAAATCAAAAAAAGAAGCTCGCAAATCCGAGGTCGAGAGCCTGAGTTACGGCCTTTGGAAGTTGAACTGCAATTTCCAAAATGCCAATGGAGAGGGGTTTTGTTGTAGCTTTCTGACGTCATTTTTGCAAAATATATAAGCTGTATGCAAAAACTAACAGATACTCAGATAGTTTTTCGGTGCTGCGAACAAAACCCAGAAGGCGTTTTTCTCTGTGATCTACAGAAAATGTGACTCTAATGAAAAAAATGTGTTTAACACCAAAAAACAACATGCAAAGACTGAATCAGCTACCTAAGACAAACAAAGGCATGCTACAACCTGCAAGATTGATCAGAATAAATAAAATGCAAGCCGATTGTTAGATTTTAGCTCAAAGAGTCTTAAGGAAGCTATGAAAAAAACTTGCAACTGGCAAGTCAAAATACGAACCCCCCCCAGAAACTAGAGTTGTCTCCACATTTTTCTGTTTCTCCAGATCATCAAAAGATGCAAGAGAAGAGCATACTCATGTGCTTCAAAACCCACAACTCACAAACTAGAGTTTTCTCCACACTTTTCTATTTCTCCAGATCATCCGAAGATGCAAGAGAAGAGCATACTCATGTGCTTCGAAAAACAACTCTACACTCTCAGATTTCTAAAAAAAATGCTAACCCACAACTCACAACCGCTCTGATACTATGTTAGATTTCTACCCAAGCATGCAAGTGATTGAGAGAAAGCAAAATAGAAATCAGATATGAGCTAAATAAACTGTATTCAACTCAAGAGAATGCAAAGCATTACAATAGAATGGGATGCTTATATGAGAGCAAGAGGTGGGTATATATATGATATTCCACCCAAGAGACTCAATACACAACCAATGTGGGATAAAGTGAAAAAGTCCCTAAGTAAGCTTAACCTAGTGTGAAAAGAGCTAAGGTGGAGAACAAGCTAAGAAAGAGCTAGATAGCAAAGTAACCCTATTCACACTAACAAACATATTAGGGCACCCATCTACCACACCAAACACACCAACAATAGCATTCAATTCTTCACATACCTTCAATTTGAATTTACCTACCTCTAACTGAATATACAGGGCATTAATGGCGTCTACTGGGAGGTACAGACGTGTGTAAATAGTCAACACATGAAAAATGCATTTTACAACTTTTACAACACTTTAAAATTTGACTTACGTGCTTTTTCAGCACTTACAGGCCCGACAAGAACTTTTTTCAAAGATTTCCTAGTCACTAGGAACTCTTTGACTTATTATTGTTTTCTCCTTTCTACTTTGTTCCTATCCATTTGTGATTTCCTGACGACCAAGAACTCACCAACATCTTCTCTACTTTCTGCTTTGTTCCTATCCATCGACGATCCCGATGACCAAGAACTCACTGACATCTCTTTCTTTATTTCCTTTATTCTTTCCTTGGAAACATTACCCTGCTCATGCCTTAGCCATTTTTTGTGTTTCGACACTTAGGGAGGGACCAGGAACAATTTCAGAGATTTCCTAGTTACCATGAACTCTCTGAAATTGTTCCTAGTAGGCCCAAAATGGCTGACAGGGTTATACTTAGCCAATTTTTAGGATTTTTTAGAATTTTCAAAAGCATGAAACATGGAAAAGAGATAGGGGCACATTTTGTAGGGCATTTTGATGTATTTTTGGACAAAAATACGCAAGTTTGGGAACCAGAAAATCTGGGTCCCAACAATAGAATTAAGGACTCTTTATCACCAAGTCAAGGTTAAAGAAGAGGATATTTGAAAATAGTGTTCAAGACTAGGAAAGGATTATTTGAGTGTCTAGTGCTTCTATTTGGGTTATGTAATGCACCAGCAACCTTTATACGGTTAATGAATGAAATGTTATGCCCCTCTTTTATGAGTGTGTCATAGTTTACTTAGATGATATTCTTGTTTTTAGTAGACATATGAAGAGTGTGTTGAGTATTTGCAAAAGGTATTTAATATTTTATTAAAGAATAAGCTACAATTAAATAGTAAGATTGAATCTTTTAAAAGAGTTTGATTTATCTTGGACATGTAGTTGGTGATGATATAGTTAATATTAACCTTGTAAAAGCTAAGGCTATTGTAAATTAGCCCAAGCCCACAAGTGTAACTAAGACAAGGAGCTTTGATGGGGCAACTTGATACCAGCATAAGTTTGTAAAATCATTTTCTTACATTGTAGCCACATTACATGTTGTCACTAATATTGACAAAATTTTAAAATGGGGGAAAGCACAATAGACTGAATTTGATGAACTAAAGAAATAAATTAGTAATGTACCCATTTTAGCATTACCTAATTTGAAACTTTCTTTTGAGGTGGAGATAAAAGCTAGTAGTTATTCTATAGGGGATATTTTTTTGCAAGGTGGAAGATTGATTTTCTATCATTTAGAGTTGTTTCATGGGTCCATTCATGGATATTACAACTATGACAAAGAGTTATATGCATTGGTGCAAGTAGTTAAAAAGTGGAAACATTATTTGTTGGGCAAGGAAACCAAATTGCATACAAATCACTAACCACTTCAATATCTTCAATCTTTAACAAAGCTACAAGGCACTACAAGTGGATGGGCTTCTTCCAATAGTTTCACTTGGTCATTAAATACAAGAAAGGTATAACCAATAAGCTTGTTGATTTATAGTCTAAGTCACCCCTAGTTTTAACTATTTCTACTTTATCTCTTCTTGAACCATTTGGGAAAGAGGTTTGTGTAGAATATTATGAGCATGAGGCAAATTTTTGAGAGTTATATTGGTAGATGAAAGAAGTTAAGTCAAATATTTTCTAGCTATGGACTGATTTCTATTTTAAGGATGGATTGCTTTTCAAAGGTAATTTATTGTGCATTCCAAAAGTGGGGAGATTGGTGTTTTAAGAGAAGCACATATTTCTAGAGTAGTTGGTCACTTTAGGATTATTAAAAAAGTTTCCAATTTTTAGTGGTATGTATATTGGCCTTATATGTAGAAAGATGTAGTGAAACTTGTTTGTAGTTGTAAAGTATACAGTGTAAGTAAGCCCAATAATTAGAAAATGTATCAGCCACTTCCAATCCCAATTCGTCAATGTGAGAGCATTTCAATGGAATTTTTTGGAGGATTTACCATGACACAAAAGGGGCATGATTATTTGTTGGTGGTAGTTAATAGATTCAACAAAATGTGTGTTTTAATTCCATGTAGAAAAACATTGACAGGGAAGGATGCAATTGAATTATCTTTTACAAATGTATGGATTCACTTTCATGTTCCTCAAAGCATCATTTCAAACTAAGATTCCAAATTTTTTAGTAATTTTTGGTGCACACTTTGGGATAAAATGGATACTAAGTTGAAGAGAAGCACAACTTTCCATCCACAGATGAATGGATAAAATAAAGTGGTAAATAGGACTTTCATTTAGACTTTGTGCATATAATCTAAAGCATCCAAACACATGGGTCCAGAGCATAGCATATATTCAACATTCCTACAACTAAGTAGTGGATTCATCCATGAATCTTTCACCATTTGAAACATGTTATGGTTTTTTTTATCTCCTAGCCTATTGGATGTGCTTACAAGACAACCATATATATGAAAAAGGTGAAGAGGCTAACTCAAAGGTAGATAGAGCTATAAAGTTTATTGAACATATAGACAAGTGCAACTCCAAGTACAAGAGAAGCTTAAGGACAACAAGAGAGGTATAAGAGGCAGCATGATTGGCACTACAATGGACACAAATTCAAGGTGGGTGATCAAGTTTGGTTGTAATTGAGCAAGGACAAAATTTAGGGAGTATTAAGGAAGATGAAGACTTTGAGGTATGGACCTTTCTCAATTCTAGAACAAGTTGGTAAAAGTGCCTTCCTGCTTGATTTTCCACCATACATGAAAGTTTATTCAATAGTTAATGTGGAAAATTTAAGACTGCTTGAGCCTTTGTGTTGGATAAGGAAGAGTAATTCATTTTACAATCCATGGAAGACCCCAATTGAGGACCAGTAGAGTATTTTGATTAGGATGTGGTACTTTAGAAGGAAAGGCAAACACACAAGGGACTACATGAAACTTGATTGGTTGGGATAAAATCAACTTACATCCAAAGCAAAGAGGTATCCCAAAGATGATGTTGGGAAGAAAATTTCACATTTTTTAGGTCTATGAGATTTTGGGGACCAAAAGCACCCTTAATTGGGGAGGAATGTTCTAAAAATTGGATCCTATTTTAGGATTGAAGGGTCAATTTTAACCCAATTCAATCAAGGAGTTAAATTTAAGCATATTTTAGAGTTGGTGAGTCATTTATGTCATTTTTCACATTGAAGAGGCGTGTACAATTTTGTTGAAGGCCTTGGTTGATTTGGAGCATCTTAGTGACAAAGATAATTTTTGTACACAACTTTGAAAAATGGAGTTTTTGGCTCACATTGGTAGTTTTACCCCTATTCATACTTTGGTTTCCCTAGTGAATGCCTAGTTGTCCCAGTGAATGATACTAGCAATAGAGGTGAACATGGATAGTATGAATGTAGCAATTAAATTAGAAAATTATTAGCTTGTTTCAACTTCAAGATGTCAAAGTTTTTAATTTTTGTTACTTGGGAAGTTCAAGCATCTACTTAGGTACTTTATCAATCCATTGTGGGGGTTAGCACTCTTGTTTACCTTCATTGAAAAATAAATTATGTAGGTTCGACCATTGTTGGAAGAGGGCTTGAGATGTATAGTATCTTGTAGATGGATGCAATCACTCTTTTCACTTGTTAAAGAGTTCTAAAGGTCAAGTTTAGACCAACATTTATATTGATTGTACTTGATTGATTATAGTGGATTCTAGAGAGTATTTACTCATCTAATACAATTTATCTCATTTGTGGGTTTCTCAAGACCAAATCTTGTCTCCATCATTGTCAATTGTTTTACTTCTATTTCTATGCTTCCTATTGTTGTGGTTGTGGTATTGTATTTATTGTTTTGTATTCACTTGAAGAATGTGTTGGAATATCAAGAGTAGTTTATAGATCATTAATTAGAGACATAAAAAAGTGAGAATATACTTTGAATACCCTTTGAAATCTCACCATAATGAAAGTGTGCATCAAGCACATATATCAAGAGTGTAGAATAATATTTTGAAGTGATCAACCAAGCAAGAAGACTCTATAATCAATGAGGGAGATAGCCAAACTTGATACCAAGTGTGCAATAAAAGAAATTTTGGAACAACAAGGATCAATATCAATTTAGGAAAGCAACTCTAGAGACGACATGCAACTTCAAATAAAAATGATTTTGTAGAAACAATAAGCTTAATCACCAATCCACCTGCAATAGGCTCAATCACCAATCTACTCCTCATTAAGTAGTAAGGAAAAATAAAAAATGTAGTGTCCATGTTCTATGTAAGTACCTTTTCCAAGAACAAAAGCCTTCTCAAATTTAAGAGCTTTGATTATAAAATACTTAGTTTGAATCTCCAATGTTAATAAGTGATGTGAATAAAACACACAAAAAATTGTTTATTAACCTTAAGTTTTAAAATAGTTTAAAATAATTTTCAATCAAATTCTTTAATAACTTAAAAATAAAGCATTGTAATTCTTACATAATATTTGGGTAAAACCTTATAAAACCAACTTGTCTAACAAACAAGCAACATATTAACCTCAAATTTTTGTTGGCTATAATTTTTAGTTTAATAATTTAAAAATAAATATATTAAAAACATTAAAAATTGAATTGTAATTAATGTAAATTGTATATCATTTACATTTGCTTATTTTTTCCTTGTAATTTGTTGAGTAATAGGATCCTTTGTCAAAATTTTGAAGTTTGTGACATAAGCGATATTTCATAAGATGATAATTTGTAAATAAGTCTTTTATCTCCCATATTCAACACAACTGGTATAGTATTTTAAAAGATGTCAAAGTAGAAATCAATTCCTCAAACAAAAAATATGTTTTACCATATATCTATGTAAAAAATTTAGTACAAGACATGATCTCAATGCATTGTGGTGTGCAATACTTTTTCCAATTGATATTTTGCATTTGTGAGGCACACCATGGTGCAGAAGAATTGAATAGAAAATTTGTGCACTATATTTCCACAAATTTTTATGCTAAGAAGCCCAACTTTTCGCCATTCTTTTTGGCCAAGCGAATCAAGCCTTGCCTTTGTTTGGCATCAGCTCCTATTGATTTACAAAATTCTGTTATCACCTGCTTCATGGTAAGAATGTATATGAGATCAACTTGCTTTTATAAATATCTATAAAAATTGGTTAAATCCCATTGTTGACAACTTAGTTATGCATAAGTGCAACAAATAAGCAAAATAAACAATAGAGGTAAGGAAGATAGTAATTGAAAAGTTAAAGTTATTATACTCAAGAATCATTACAATATAACTTGACAAATTGTAGAGTTTAAGCTAGTTGAATCCTTAATATACAAAGGTAAATAACTTTAAAATAATGTTAAAGTTTTTTGTTTTATATTTTCTTAAGACATTATATTTTTAGATGTGGGTGTAATATTAAGAAGGGACTTTAATGGCTTATAATTAATTAGGTGAAGAATAATAAGTTTGTTTGATTTTAAAGTAAGTGGGTGGATAGCTTATTAACTTGGGTCAAACTTAAAGCCTTTAGGTTCTCTCTAAAGAGAAAAGGTCTTTAAGCACTCCTCTCTTAAAAGAAGAGGCTTCCTCAATCTTTAAGTTGAGTGCTTTCTTATTAGTTGATCCCTCCTCTTCTAAGCACTCCTCTCCTAAAAGAAGATACTTCCTCAATGAACTAAAAAAGAAGGGATCAACCAATAGGAAATCATTCAATCTAAAATTTAAAAAATATATAATATATGAAAAAAGTCCTTATAACATTTCCAAAATAAATCTCGCATACATTAATTTAGTGTAAAGTATGACAATAACACAAAGAACAATGCATACACAGTATAAGTGACTTTTATGAGTCAAGTAGTTTGGTGGATAGAACTCACCTTAGTCTAAAATGTCTTGAAAAGAAAAACCTTTACAATTATGCACTTCTTAAAGTAAAAAGGTTTCTATAAAATATAATATATATCTAGAAAATAGAAGATTGCATTCAACTACATATTAATGATGATATAGGATTATAATATTTTGATTTAGGTTAATTTAGAAAACTTGCAAAATATGGGTTCACTATATGCTTTGAATGTCAAATAGATCATTGGTGCTCGCAAAAGATGGGTCCTTGTAAATCAATACTTATGAAACTAGATTAATATAAAATGATGATGTGTCAAGAGGTAAGACTAAGTTAATTCAAATTCTTATAAATAATTTGAAGCTTTTGTGTGCTATGAGTATAGGTGAGTATAGGTGAACCATTTGTGCTTATAAATCACTCATAACACACAAGTCAATGTAGATTGATGATGCTCTAAGGAGTAAGACCAAAATCATATAATTATATTATTTTGACATGATTGATACAAATAACTTTACAAATTATGTAATAATAATAGGATTATAATATTTTGCTGTGATTAATTCGAAATACTGACCAATTATGTGATTTTTATATGCATTTGACTATTTATTTTTGTAAATCAATTTCATGAAGTCGGTCAATGTAAATTGATTGTGTGTGGAAGAGTAAACTAGAACTAGAATCATAAGATTATAATGTTAAAAAAAATATTGATTCAAAAGACACACAAATTATGTAATTTCTAAATAAAATTAATCATTAAAACTTGTGAAAACAACCAAATTGATAATGGAAGCAGAACTGTAAGATTTCAGTTATTGAAAACAACTAAATTGATAATGGATGCAAAATTGTAAGATTTAGTATCTTAACTTAAACTAATTGAAACAATTTATCTAATAAAAATAAACAAACTATTCATACTTTTAGGGAGAAAAATTTATAACCATTATTCAAAAAACAAGAATGAATTTATATAAGCTAACTCAAAACTAAGCAACTAGATCTGAAAAACCAGGTTACTACTGAAACAGAGGCTGGATGAAAATAAGAAGAATAAAAAGAAAATGTTGAATCTAATTTACCTGTGAGTGCAAGGCAATGGCTTTCCCCCTCAACGAGTTGAACGTCTTCTTGCCCACAATATTTCTGACAACCACCACTACAGGCGCAAATACTCCCTTCCCTTCGTTCACATTCTTCATCAGCGGCTTAACCACAAAGGGCCTCGAACTCCTGACCTTCCCAAAAGAAACCCAATTCACCTGAACACCTCCATCTCCTCTACCAGAACAAGAGGAGCTCAAAAAGCTGCCGCCTCTCAATGCTGTGCCTGTAAAAGCAGCAGCTGCCATTCTTTTAAAAAAAATCAATTATGGCCCTCAAAGCGATTCGAACAGGAGACCTCGAGATAAATTTTCTATGAATTGGGCAGACGGGAGGAGGAAAACACTAAGAGGCCTTAGCAGATGCCGTGTACAGAATGTATATTCTTTAGTAGTAACAAACGTGAGGCTAATTTTGGTGTGGAAAAAATGTGAGGATGGTTTAGCTTCGGAATTCTATCTACCTATTCCACGTGGCCGAATATGCTACATACATTTGTCGGCCACGTCACCGTCAGCTTGTTCTCTACCGCCCATGTGGTTGTAGCTCATCTTCGAGAGTGAAGATTCCTAATTGTCATTGGCATTCTCTCACACGTGGCTACAATGCTGGTTCTGCAGGGGAAGCGTGTGAACGTGTGGAATGATAGTTTAAGAGCATTAGTCGAACAAAAATGTATATTCATTAAACATTGCATTTGCTATGATCATAAGGTGGATGATGTGTAGTATATGCCATGGTGTATAGGACAATGTGGAGTCATTACCATGTGGGCCCCCATAATGGCTTGTAAAAGTTATGTGAAATGGAATCATGGCATATAAGGCAACCATGGACTTGTGACTGAGTTGGTCCCCATGACGTATACAAGCATGAAACTATGTAAAATAGAGAGCAAATCGAATTACAATGCATAAGGCAATCAAGAAATTGTGAGCAAGTCAACCCCCATGAAAGATGCAAGCATAAAACCATGTAATGTTAAACATGGAATAATAACGGATAAAGTAATTATGGAGTTGTGACCAAGTTAACCCCCATGATGTATACAAGCATGAAACCATGTGAATTGATATAGAAATAAAGATTATATGCCCCCCTCAAATTGAGTGCATAACATGGTTGTGCATTCGATTTGAGGAGAGGTGAGAAGAGATATAATAATGTAATGTACACATATAGCAATGTGATGGCCCTAGATGTGAATTTGTTAGGAAAGTGTCTTATTTAATTGCAATCCTAATGTCTAATGTCAAATTTCCCAACATTTAGAATGGGTACTTGGATGCCCATGTAAGTAATTTTGGGATATTATTATTTAAAATTATTCTCCTTGTAACTTGCAAATATTGATTGTAATGGCAGCATGATGGTGGTGGTTACAATTTGACTTGACTTCATTTACACTAGTTTCTAATCCTAGGTGCTAGGTGAGAGAGTGGAGAATCTTTGCATGTCAAGTGGGGCTCATAAGGATAATGGAGAGCATAATGGAGAGTTACTTTTGGGAATTTGTGCCCACTCTTCACATGGGTCAAAGATGCTTGAGGAGTTACTTTTTCTACTCACGGATGCCTTGATTTGTCACATGGGGGCAATGGGTTTTGTCATACCATGGTTTTGGGGTGTTGTGATTTTAGGAATCCAATTGTAGTTTCCTCTCAACTTTTCTCTATAAATTGCATGCATTGGATAGAGGTTTTATGAGTTTTATAGGTACATAGATGTTGCTAAAATGCTATCATATTGAAGGGAGAAGTTTGTTATATATGTACTCTTGGATTAAAGATTAATACAGATGTGTGCTCTCTTTGATGGTGGATTTTTTTCGTAAAAGGGTTTCTCCACATACATCTAGTGTTGTCTTGAATTATTATGGTTTTATGATTTTATATGTTTTCTCCATTTTCATTTCATTGGTTAATATCTAAACACATTAAAATTTGTACACTTAGTTTGATGTTACTGCTACAGTAGTTTACTCTATTTTCAACATTTGGTATTTGATCTTTGGTTTTAATCAAAGTGCGACACCTTTCTAGAAGTATTGTGATTTTTTTGTGTTGCAATGGGAGCATCTTACTTTGTGTTTTTACAAATCCATGTGTGTATTTGAAGCCATGGCAAGTACATCTCAATCGAAGATTGAGATATTCAATGGAACCAAATATGAGATTTATAGAAACTTAAAATAGAGGATCTCCTTGAGGAGAGAGATTAGTGGAGAGCTATTTCAAACAAAGATAAACTTGATAGTATGTCTAATGAATATTGTAATAAACTAGATAAAAGGGAACAAGGTAATTCAGTTATGCCTTGTAGATCCTATCCTATTAAATGTCTCTAATGAGGCTACCACATATCTCCTATGGAGGATGATTGGTGAGATTTATCAAATAAAGAGTTTGGTAAATAAGCTTTATTTGACAAGAATATTATATTTATTAAAAATGAAAGAAGAGGACTATGCTACAAAGCATTTGAATGCATTTAATTTGATTCTGAGCCAATTAGGATCCATTGGTGTTAAGCTAGATGAGGAGGATAAGTGTATGTTGTTATTTTGCTCTTTATTTGAATCATGGGAAAATATAATCATTGTTATGAGTGCTTCAATGACAAATCCAAAATTGAATGCCCTTGTTGTTGCCTTGCTTACAAAAGAAATTAGGAGAAAATCCATGTATGAGGGCTCAAAAGATGCATTACATGTTCAACGAAGACCCAAGGATAAAGGAGGGTCCAAAGGGGATTGGAAAATGTCTACCAAGAGGTCTAAGTCTCGAGACTATTCTAAGACCCTAGGAAAGAATAGAGTGAAGTGCTAGAATTGTGGAAAATAGGAGCATGTTAAGAAGTGTAAAAATAAGAAAACTTGTGACTCCTCCACTAAAAAATCCTCTAATAATGGTGAATCTTAAGCTTTGTTTATTTTTGTTAATATTGGTTATGATAAATCCTAGTTGATTGACTCAAGTTGTTCATATTATATGACTCCTCGCAAGGAGTGATTCTCTTCCTATAATTAAATTGATGCTTCTAGGTAGAGGCTCTAAGTACTACTTGTTACTTGGTAAATCAATCTTCTTGTTTGACTCTTTTTGACAAAAATCCTTATGAAGTGTGGACAAGTATTGAAACATTTTGTTTCACATTTAAGGGTATATGGTTGTGAGGCTTTCATTCATGTGCCTAAGGAAAAACAATCTAAATTGGAGCTGAAAGCACAAAAATGCATCTTTGTGTAGCACATTTCACAGTTGAGCATATTGTCTTTTCATTGATGTCAAAATGATGGTGGTTTTCATTGAAGTTAAAATGATGGTAGTAATATCTCAGGTTCTTCAGTGACATGTTTTTCAGTGATATGGTGAAGGTGTCTTCTCTCAGTTCAGGGACATTTGATTTTTTCAGTGATATGGTTTTCAGGTCTTCAGTGATATGGTGGAGGTCTCTTCTCTTAGATCAGGGACATTTGATTTTTCAGTGATATGGTTTTCAAGGCTTCAGTGACATGTTTTACAGTGAAATGGTGTATGTGACATGTCCTATGTTATGTCATATAATTATCAATTGTATAAAGAGAATGTTGGGACATATATGGTATCTCATCTATACTCATCTGTAGTCAGCATATGTGGTCAGGTTAAGCACATGGTGAAAAAGTTAAATCATATGGTATAAAGCTTTACAAAATCCAAACTTAAGAGTGAAAAACCAAAAATCTAAACGTCAATGCTTTTTGTTTTAATCTCCTGTTGACTTGTTGAAGCGGTAATTGTTACTTTAGTAACAACTTGAGGGGCGCAGGGTCGTCAGTTTTACTAGCCCCAACGCCTAGAGTGCCCGGTCACCAGGTTATCTTCTTTTGTGCTCCGCGGGAAAGCTTGATCAACGATCATTGTTTAAATATCATGTGGCGGGCCGCGCGAATCGAAGGGATAAGGTTTAAACTTGAAGTTGCCTCAAACGGTTAGTTACCCTGGTTAAATTTGACAACCACTGTGTTCTCAAAAGGCAATAAAGCTTGCTATTTTCATGATTTTTTCACCGAAGATGAAGAGGCACTCAAATTGGAATTTTTGGTGAAAGAAAGAGTGACATTTAGAATGTTTCTAAATGAGAAGAATATGAAAAGGCTGAGTTCATCGAAGGTGTTTTATTTTTTCTTGTTTTGTTGTTTGATTTTTTAAGAGAATATGATATCATTGAGATAAAATATGATGTTGGAAGTTGAACCGATTTTGAAGATATTGTATGATGGAATTTCATCTTGTATAAAGAGAGATTTTGAATGGCAGGTGTGTGTTGTTGTAGATAAGAGATGATCTTGAAGGTTGTGAGAAGTTTTGAGAGTGGTATTTTGTTATGAAATGTATTTTTGCAGGTATGAAGAAACATATTTTTGACAGGGAATTATGTTGAGGTTTTGAAAGAATGTTGGTGCAATAAATGGATGGAGTTTATTCAATGATCAAGATGGATCAATATTTGCACAGAGAAGGTGGAAGTGTTAAAAGACAATAATTTCTCAAAGAGGGTCAATTGTTCAGAATTGCACAATGAGAAAGTTCATTAATTTTTGAGATTGTTTTGCAGAGGTATGAAGTATTTTGAAGATCAAAATTGATTGATTGTAGATGATGATGACAGTTGAAGGTTGATTGCAAAGAATATATTTTTGTTTGTTTTAACAGGGAGAAATAAGGTTTTGTTTTTATTGAAACAGGGAAATCCCCTGAGTTATATTTTTCATTGAATTTTAGATGTTGTAATGTCAGTGAGACTTGCAGAGAAGTACAATATGCCAGTGAGGCAGAATTGTAATGTCAGTGAGACAGTTGTAATCTGAAATTTGAGTTAAGCCAGTGAGGCAGTTGAGTGGTTTTTATACCCCAGGAGGGTTTTCCACTCGGGAAATTTCTTGTGTCAAATTTTGTGTTGATACTCTGCATATTTTCTTTGTTCTATCTAAAGAATTCTATAATTGTGAAATTAAATTAATCAAAAGGAGTAAAAAGTGTTAAAATTGTTAACAACACTGATTCACCCCCCCTCTCAGTGTTGTGTGTATTCCTACACTTTGTTGGTTAGGGTGAGAATCGCTAACTCAGAAAATGACATATTCTAGACATGTGATTTTTAGGGAGTCTAGAGCATTTTTAGATCATGTACAATCAAAGAAAAAATAAGAAAAGAAAATAGTGCATTTTGAGACTAAGGTCAAAAAGCAGGAAGATACACATATTAAAGAACATAATGTTGGATTATAGGATGGAGAAGAAGAACAGGGTTCATATGAGAGCTATGTGTAGGGTGAGTATGATGAGCATGCAAAAGATTAGGCAAAGCCCCTTACTTTAGCCTTGAGACTATCTACAAGACATTAAAACCCAATTGATAGGTACCAGATTTCTGTTGTGTATTTATTTTGTTATGTATTGATGATGAACTAAGATCTTTCAGGGAGGCTTTCTCTTTGGAGGATAGTGAATCTTGGATGCAAGCCATGCAGGAATACATGATGGCCTTAGATAGATGTTACACCTAGGATCTGGTTAGTTTGCCCAAGAGAGGAAAACTAATTGGTTGCAAATGGGTGTATACAAAAAAAATCAAAGCAAATGGATGGTTAGAGTGGTACAAGGCTAGAATGGTGACCAATGGCTACTCCTAGAGAGAGGGAGTTGATTTTGTTGAAACTTTTTCTCCTATTGCTAAATTATCTTCCATTAGATTTTTGTTATTTATTGTTGAATCGTGTGATTTTGAAATTGAGAAAATTGATGTTAAAATTCCTTTCATACATGGGGATCTTGAAGAAGAAATTTATATGTGATAGTTTGATGGTTGTGTGGTAAAAGGAAAGGAACATTTGGTTTACAAGTTAAAATGGTCATTGTATGGTCTGAAAAAGTCATCATGCATGTGGTATCAAAAGTTTGATGCTTTTGTATTGAATTTGAGTTTTGTTAGGAGTGAAGATCATTGTGTTTATGCTAAAATTATTAATGATTAGATTCTAATCATTGTCTTATATGTGGATGACATGTTGTTTTTTAGTAACAACAAGGGGATAATTAGAGAGCTTAAAACCTAACTTTCTAGTACATTTGATATGAAGGATTTAGGGGCATCAAAACACATTCTTGGAATGGAGATCAACAAGGATCAGGTACACATAAAGCTTTGGTTAAGTCAAAATAAGTATGTTGATACTATTGTGTAAAGATTTTCTATGCAAGATTGTAAACTAGTTAGTATTCCTTTGTTGGTTAACACTAAGCTTTCTTTACATATGTGTCCTAAATTAGATGATGATTTTGAGGATATGTCTAACATGCCTTATGTTAATGTTGTTGGTATCCTGATGTATGCAATGGTTTGAGATTGACCAGATATTGCTCAAGTAGTGGGAGTTCTTAGTAGGTTTATTTATAACCCTAGTAAGGAGCATTGGATTTATGTTAAAAGGGTGTTTAGATATTTGTGAGGAACAAAAAAATTATTTCTTATGTTATCATCAAACTAATGATGTGTGCAAGATATTGGACATATAGGGCTTTGTTGATGCAGATTGGGCAAGTGTCTTGGATAGTCGAAGGTCCACTAGTGGCTATGTGTTCTCTTTGTATGGTGGTGCAGTTAGTTGGATGAGTAAGAGGCAACCCATGATTGCTTTATACACCACCAAAGTAGAGTATATGACTACTACACATACCTCTAAAGAGGTAGTATAGTTACAAATGTTGTGTTCAACTATTATTTTGATTGCAAGGTGGTTAAAATTGGATGTGACAGTTAGAGTGCTATTTGTTTGGCCAAGAATCACATTGGTCGCACTAAGCATGTTGACACATAATATCATTTTGTTTCTGATATGGTTGAGAATGGTAAGGTTATATGACAAAAGGTTGACACTTAGGATAATGTTGTAGATTCACTCACAAAGGTAATGAGCACAAAAAATTTCTCTTGGTTTAGGAAGGCCATGGGCCTTGGATCTTCTACTTGATTTATTTTATGATTCCTCTTATGTTGTTTCAGTGTACAATATCAAGTGGGAGAATGTTACGAAAGTGTGATATTAAATTGCAATCCTAATGTCAAATGTCAAATCTCCCAACATCTTGAAATGGGTACTTGGACACCCATATAGGTGATTTTGGGATGTTATTATTTAATTACTCTTGCTATAACTTGCAAACATTGGTTGTAGTGGAATTGAAGAGGGAGATAGAGCATGATGGTGGTACTTACAATTTGACTTGACTTTATTTACACCACTTCTCAATCCTGGGTGCTAAGTGAGAGTGGAGAATCTTTGCATGTCACATGGGGTCCACAAGGATAATGGAGAGCATAATGAAGTGCTAATTTTGGGGATTTGTGCCCACTCTTTACATGGGTCAAAGATGTTTGAGGCGTTACATTTTCTATTCATGGATGCATTGATCTATCAAATGGGAGCGTTGGGTTTTTTCCATACCATGGTTGTGGAGTGTTATGGTTTCAGGAATCCACTTGTGGTTTCTTCTCAACTCTTCTCTATAAATTGCATGCATTGGCTAGAGGTTTTATGAATTTTTATAAGTACACATGTGCTTCCAGGATGCTATCAAATTGAAGGGAGGAGGTTGTTGTCTATACTCTTAGATTAAAAATTAATACAAACTTGTGCTCTCTTTAATGGTGGAGTTTTTTTTTTTAAAGGGTTTCTCCACATACATCTAGTTTTGTGTTGAATTATTAGGGTTTGTTGATTTTATATGCTTTATCCATTTCTATTATTGGTTAATACATGAACACGTTAAAAATTGTAAACTTAGTTTGATGTTATTGCTACAATAGTTCACTCTATATTTCAGCATAATCATATGATGTAAGCATTAGATATCATGTAAAAATGGGCAATAGTTTCCTCTAATGTTGACTCCCATTTGAGGACAAGCATTAGTGTAAAGTAGATGGCAATGTGTCAAATGTCATATAAAATCAATGTATGTATTATTGTGTAAGATGTGATTAAACATAATATGAATGATGTCATATAAGATATGTCCATGAAAGAATGACATAAGAATCATTTTTTCATTCTTTTGTGTTGTTTGTAATACCCACATCCACGTCTAAATGTATGCTTATGCATTAGGGGTTATCAAAGCATTATTTTAGACTCTCTATATGGTTGTGTATTTACTATATGAAGGTGTAATACCCTTGAATTTCCCAAACCAACATATAGGCACTTAGTGACAAATAATTAGAGTATCTTGTGCATTGGGTATGGTTTGCATCAAGGAATAGTTTCATGCTACTATCCATTTAATTCTTGTACACCCTAGGGAATACCCCCCTTGGTTTAGCAAAGCCAAAAGAAGAAGGTTTTACCCACGTTATCAATGTTGTCCTTAGTTGCCTCATCTTAAACATGAGTTTAAGTCATTGTCTTGAGTTTGACACCCCTGGCACTCAAGAATTGCTTGGATTTAGGGATTTAAGGAGCCTCAACTTTGAACACCAACACCTTCATTAATGAAATTATTCAATAAGCACTATGATTTTCTATCTAGATAGCACTCCTCACACTCTAAATGGATGATATGTAGGTGCTCCCAAAAGAGTTGCAAGTGTGCTTCCATTTGTGCCTTAATCCTCCATCTTTTCAAGTTCATGATCCTTTGTAACCATCTGTGGCTTGGGTTCTTTAAGATTTAACTCATCATCAAATATTACCTCTATGTAATAGACTTGGCCTTTGCCAAGGCATCTATGACTAAGTTCCCATGGATATTTGCAATAAAATCAAATATTATTCCTTTAGAGTTCATTTTTAGTGGAATCATCCATCCTCTTTGTAATAGATGGTTGAGGTATAGTCTTTTCATAAATGCATGTGATACCCCTTTCTAAAAATTCCTTTTTTGCGGTACAAAGGTAGGTGCCTTGGATTGATATGGAAATTTGCTCTTTAGCATAGATATCGCAAATGTTAGAGCTCTTTTGATGGCTTCTTGTAGAGTAGAAAGTGCAAAAGCCTTAACAATACCTTTGAGGGGTTCAAACAAACCCTCAACAAAGAGAAAAGTGATTCTCTTTTTTGAGATATCTGGTACCATTACTACAACATGCTAAAATTCTTTAACATAGGATTCCAATGAGTTCCATTGTCTAATTCCTACAAGCTCTCTAAAGTATTCATCTTCCTCTTTCCATTCAAACTAGTCAAGAATCCTTCTACTAAATTCATCAAAAGTTTGCACAAGGCTATGTCATTATGTGATTACCCATGGTGCCACCAATCATAAGCAACACCTTCTAAATGTAATGTGGCAAACAATATGATATCTTCCTCCTCCATAGGGCTAAGAGTGAAATAAGTTTACAATTTCTATAACTAGGCATGAGAATTTTTTTATTGCTATCATTAAATGTAGGGGCATTTAGCCTACCAATATTTTGTTGCAACACCTTCTTTTCATCATTTTTGTTACCATGTGAAATTCATCCATCAGGAATTTTCTTTCCATTGATGTCCAAATAACTCACAAATAAAACTATATTTTTTAATTTAAAATTTACCTTGATATTCTTGAAATATTCTATTAATCTCCTCTACAGGAGGGGCCTCTACTTATTTCTCCTCTTTTTCCTTTTTTGCAAGAACATAGGCTTAGATGGCTTTGGCACAAAATTAACCGTAGATCAGTTAATTGCAGATGCACTCCCTTCTCTTGAAGATGCTTGGGGAGGATTTGGAGTTTTAAAATTTTGGGAGAGTTTCATTTGTACTATGAGGGCTGCTAATCTATCTTTTCCTTGATTAATTCAAATCAAAGTCTCATGGAAGAAATCTGCTCTTTCCTCATCTATTAACCTGTGTTTTCCTCTTCCTCCTTCTACCATATCTTATCTTTTATCAATATTGTGTGCTTTTAATTTCCTTTATTCTCTTCTCTAATAATTGATTTCTCTTTCACTAGGAATCATCAACCATTTTATTAACCCTACAAGTTGGCAAGATCAAAACTCTGATGCCAATGTAATGACCCAATCAAATATTTTTGCAAATAAAATCAAATTTGAAGTATACACAACAAATAAAATATAAAATGCACTAAAATAACCTCCATCCAATTTGCATGTTAAAGATTCTAATATAAAATGTTGATTTTACAATTACCTATGCCATAGAAACACTCAATGTTTCAACACATAAAATAAACTTCACCAAAATATTGTATGATTTATATTGATTGAATGTACAACAAAATGCTTTCATAAATTAAAAATAACAACAATACAAAGGATATTCAAATCTACAAACAAAACTCTATATGTTGGAGCTCCTTCCTTCACAAATCTTGCAACCAAACTACTGAAAATAATGTTGAAATCTAAACAATATTTGAAGTGTAAATTACAACCTTTGTGTGAGATTGCCCTCAAGAAACCAAAGTGGTTACATTCTCTGATTTTAGTGTCCAAGGGGTTTTGTCCTTATATTAACGAATGAACACAAGTGCTCAAACAATTTCGATAGAATTTTGGTATAATAAAAATGAGATGTTGAAATGAATAAACTGCTTGCATTTTATTGATGTTGAAGGCCCAACTTGGGCACCCAAATTTCAACTCCTCTCTTTTCTAGAAAATAATTAAATTATTTTTAATATTCTCCCCCTAAAAGTGCCCATGAAAAGATAAGTCATAACCCCCATTTGATACTTGGCTAAAAATAGATGGTAACTCCTCCATAAAAGCTTGGCATAAAATATGCTAAAAATAGCGAGAGTTACACAAGTCCCATGAATAATCTCACATCTCATTAGAAGTTAAAATGGGCATCCAGCTGATGGCATACTAGCTACAAAATTAAATAAGATGTGCAAAAATATTGGTACCCCATCTTAGTGAGGTCCTAACTCCCAGCTTGGCAGGTGAAAATCAAACTTCTTTGGTGCGTTGAAAAGATCTTTAGAACACCTATGCTGAAAAATAAAAATTATACAATATTTTTGGACAAACTAGGCCCCATAAATGCTTCGAAGACCTCTAGAAATGCAATTTATGAAAATGTAGAAAATACTAAAAAAATAAATATTAAATTCAAATTATTTCCCTGTCACTTTCCCTAAGCCTGTGAAAAATATGGAATGGGCTTTGGGTCCCTGAATTAAATTATTAGAAATGGGGCATTACAATTCTACCCTTCCCAAAATTGTTTGCCCTTAAGCAATGCAAATTTGGATGCTCCAAAATCTTTGGTCCTTCCCTTGTAGCATTCTCTACAAGTAGATTCTTCCAATGAACCAGACACTCTGTAATGCTTTTGTTTCTCAATTTCTTCATCTTGATATCAATAACAAAATCAAGTACCAAAATGAGATCCCCCTCATCATTTGTTGACCTATTTTCCTCTATCCAAAGTCAAATGGTCCACCCTTAAAAACCCTTATTGAAACCATTGAGGCCCTGGTTTCTGCAAAACCCTAAACCCTAAAAGTCTTTTGCAATGTGCCATGGGCTTTTGTTATAATTCCCTATTGACTTGCTATCGCCCATGACAGTCCTTCAAGTTGTAACTTCGAGTCTAGGCGAGTCATTCTTTTACCGGCCCCACCTGTTAAGTCACCACCAAGAGCCCGTGTCTTATATTTCAAAAAGTCTTAAGTCTTCAAAAGGGGTCAAAGGTGCCATATGGCCATTTATCGCAGTGTCGCAGAGCTCAATAGATGATGTCATTATCCCCCTGTGTGACAACGACAAGGTGCCAGCTGTCAGAGAATGTGGCTTACAGCCATTAAATCGAAGACCCCAAATCGATGAATCAAATGTTGCCAAGTGTCTTCTTCTTAGTTCGCAGTTCCCAAGTGCCACAGAACTCTGCCACGTATCTTTGGCTATGTTTCTTTTTTGTATAATTTCTATATGTTGCCAGAGCATGCCACGCGTCGCCTCTACAGGGATTAGAGTGAAAGGAAGCTGGGTGTGCAGAAATCGCTTCCTACACTAATCTAAAGAGGAGAGAAGAGTGCAAATTTGTTTTATCCTTTACAATTACAGAATGTTAACAACAATAATGGAGATATTGCAGAAATACACATACACACAGAAATGAGACAGAAGAGAGAGACACAAGATATACGTGGGGAAAACCCTTACGGGTGAAAAACCCAACACTCCAAAACATAACTTAAATGTATTTCATAAACAATGAAGGTTACAATACAATCACAGATCCAATGCTCTTGCAGGAGTCTTCGACACTCATATCTAAAGACAAACCGGTAGCATAACAGTACCTGTCAATCACATAATACATCTTCTCTCCAAAGCACCTATTTATATAGAACATACAAGGCAAAAATGGCTCTTTCTTGAGATGGGCGTCCAACATGGCCTCATGGCCCAAAACCCATGCTTATGGACACTTGTCCAACACTGTAGGATGTTCCTAACACTTTTCAAGTCACCCCATCCCAAAGAGGTCACCTATTCCCAAGATGGGCAATGACAGATGCTCTTACAACTCTTACAACTATCATAGAATCTGTCATAGCTGTCATAAGTTACAGCTATAAGAGAATCTGTCATACACAGACTATAAATAGCATATTCTCTTATAACATGTCATAACCCACCTTGGGGCACCCAAATATGCCTTCTTCCAAGATGCTTCTCGACACATGCCCTCACCTGTCATAGATTCTTCTATTTCTGACTCTTACATGTCATAGAACTGTCATAGGAATCTATCATGACCGTTTCGGTCAATATTCCCTTACACACTATCCAAGATGCTGACACATGGAAAAATATTCCTACCACTAAATGGCATGCCTATCTCCTCATGTGAGTACAAATTTACCTATGGTCATCTTCCATGTAGGATGACACATCACCATGCCAACTCCCACAAGATGACAACATAGGATTTGCATCCTAATTACACAATAGGCAATAAACTAATTAAATACAATGAAAATAATACAAGGAATTACCAAGGTTGAGACACCTTAATTCACAAAATTCTCCCACTTGTCGAACACCTTGTAAGAGCCAATAGAAATAATAGGATTTAACTGCTATAGGCCGAGAGGCCCATAGACTTCGAACACCATCTAAACTTCTTTGTGCCCACCGGTTTTGTCAATGCATATGCAACATTCTTCAAAGTATCTACCTTCTCCAAATTCACCTTCCCATCCTCTATCATGTCTCGCACGAAGTGAAACTATACATCAATATGCTTTGTTCTAGCATGGAAAGTTAGATTCTTTGCTAGGCAAATCACACTCTAACTGTCACAACAAATCGTAATCTGTCCTGCATCAACACCAATATCTGAACACAATCTCTTAATCCAAATGGCTTCCTTGCAAGCATGAGTTACTACCATATACTTAGCTTCTATTGTGGACAAAGCAACCACAGGTTGTCGCTTACTCATCCAACTAATTGCACCACCAAATATAGTGAAAACATAGGCACTAGTGGATCTCCTGCTGTCAATGTCACCTGCCAAATCAGAATCCATGAATCCACAAATACAAATTGAATGCGAAGGTCCTGTACCATTACCATGATAGCATATGGAATACTCATAAGTACCCCTCAAATATTTGAACACTCGCTGAACATCATCCCAATGTACCCATCCAGGATTAGCCATAAATCGACTAAAGACTCCCACTGCTTGGGCAATGTTTGCTCTTGTGCAGACCATAGCATACATCAAACTGCCAATACCACTAGCATAAGGTACTCTGCTCATGTCCTCCACCTCACTAGGAGATTTTGGACAATCACTAACAGACAACTCTGTCCCCAATGAAACAGGAACACACAATGGTCTACAATCTGCCATGCTGAACCTATCCAACACGGTCTTCACATACTTACTCTTGCTTAACCAAAGTTTTATGTTAGCTCTATCTCTTTTGATTTCCATTCCCATAATTTACCTGGCTGCCCCAAGATTTTTCATCTTAAACTATGATGACAACTAAGATTTCAAATTAGAAATCATATTCTTACCATTCCCAATCAACAACATATCGTCAACATACAATGCAATAATGAGAATGTGATCATTGTCAAACTTGTAATACACACAATGATTATATTTCGATCTCAAAAATCCAATGGACAAAACAAAGGCATCAAATTTCATATACCACCTCCTAAGAGACTGCTTCAAACCATACAAAGACTTCTTTAACTTGCAAACCAAATTTTCTTTACCTTTCTCTATGTAATGCTCTGGTTGTGACATGTAAATCTCTTCCTCCAAATCACTATGAAGGAAAGTTGTCTTCACATCCATCTATTCTACCTCTAAGTCATAAGCGGTTGCAAGAGATAACAAGAACCAAATGGATGTCAATTTTACAACGGGAGAGAAAATTTCAAAATAATCAATTCCCTCCACTTGTGAGTACCCCTTCACAACCAATCTAGCCTTGTACTTTTCAACACTACCATCTGCACCGAATTTTTTCTTGAACACCCATTTGCATCCAATGAGTTTTTGTCCTTCAAGCAAAGGCACCAAGTCCCATGTTTTATTCTTCTCCAAAGAAGCCATCTCATCTTCCATGGCCTCCTTCCAGGAACCTGCATCTTTCATGCCCATAGCCTCTTTCATAGTTCTAGGCTCATCAGTGTTAGTAAGTAAAGCAAAAGCACAACTAGAATCAAGTAATGAATAACCAAACCTATCAGGTTGCTTTCTTGTTCATTTAGACCTCCTCAATGGCTGAGGTTGAGGTTCTGCTTCTTCTTCTTTTGAGCTTTTAAAGCTGCTAAAGCTCTCCTCATCATCAGGTCTCACAGGGTCTGTCGGTTCAGTCTTCTCGGGGGTAGAAGGAAACTGAACCACATCTTCTTTCTTTTCTATCTGTTCTAGCTATAGAACAACGGAAGAAGGTGTTAGCTCTCTGAAGATAACACTTCTGCTATACAACACTTTTTCAGCCACAAGATCCCAAAGATTGTATCCTTTCACACTGACACCATAGCCAATGAAAATACACTTAACAGCCTTGTTCTTCAATTTAGATCGTTTCTCCCTAGGCACTTGTGCATATGCCTCACAACCAAAAACATGAAGATGTCTAACTGAAGGCTTCTTACCAGACCACACCTCCATAAGTGTTTTATCAACAAGAGTTGATGTAGGAGACCTGTTTACCAGGTAGCAAGCAGTGGCAACAGCTTCAGCCCAAAACTTTTGTTCGAGGCTTGCTCCACTAAGCATACTCCTAGCCTTCTCCATCAGTGTCCTGTTCATCCTCTCTGCAACTCCATTTTGTTGTGGGGTGTATGGAGTTGTCTTATGTCTTTCAATCCCTTGCTCTTTACAGAATTTATCGAACTCTGCCAAACAAAACTCACCATAGTTGTCAGTTCTCAAACACTTAATCTTTTTACTAGTCTGATTTTTAGCAAAGGTTTTAAACTCTTTAAACCGACTAAAGACTTCAGTCTTGCTTCTGATAAAATAAACCCATGTCCTTCTACTGTAATCATCTATGAAAGATACAAAATATACAGATTTGGAAATCGAAGGAATATTAACAGGACCAAACACATCAGAATGAATAAGATCCAATACACCAAAAGACTTGTGAGAACTAGAGTAAAACTTAACACAGTTTTGCTTTCCATATACACAATGTTCACAAAAGTTGAACTTGAGATTACAATCATTTAGCCCCTCGATGAGGTTTTTATTTTTCAGGGTTCTAAGACTCTTCTCACCAATGTGGTCATATCTCAAATGCCATAACATAGTCTTTTCAGTAGGAAGTTTAACTTCCAAAGCATGTGCACTACCATCACAATGTACTACAACAGATTTCTTCACTACTCGTTCAGATGGTGGGGATGAAGTGATTGCATCTCTTTTCTTCGAGTCAGAAGAACTATTGCACTGTGTAGTGCATGCCTCCAGCTGAAACAGAGTACCTCTCTGAGTACCCTTTGCAAGCACCATAGATCCTCTAGTCATCTTGCATCCATCCTTCGAAAAGACAACTTGCACACCTACATCATTCAACATACTTACAGAAAGCAGGTTTCATGCCAAGCCTGGGATGTGCATAACCCTAGTGATCCCCTTCACTCATCCATCAGGGAATTGGATTGAGACTCTTCCATGACCAACAATGTTCAGATGAGAATCGTAACCTAGGTACACTCTTCCACCAACGAACTCTTCATACTTCGTGAACCAACTTCGATGCGATGTCATGTGGAATAATGCACAAGAATCAATCAACCACACGTCATCAGATGCATGGGTGGCCATGGTTGCGATGAAGGCATCACCATCATCTTGTGACTTATCAGAATCTGAATCAAGGGCATTCTTCTTCTTTTTCTTTTCCTCTTTGTATTCCTTTCAGAAATGCCCCGTTTTCCCATAGTTCCAACAAAGAGCCTTGGACTTTCCAGGAGATTTGGATCTCCCACAGGATTTGGATCTGCCCTTTTCTCCTTTCTTGTCCTTCTTCTTCCCTTTCTCTTTGGGTCTTCCATGAACTACAAGAGCTTCTTTGGCCAACTCGGTTGTATTTCTCTGCATTTCTTCAGATAACATCGAAGACACTACCTCATCCATCTTGAAGGTAGTAGTAGTGCTTCTGATGGCCATGACAAGATGATCCCATGAATCTGGCAAAGAACAAAGCAGGGTCATACATCGATCCTCCTCCTCCATTTTCACACCCACCTATGTCAACTATGCAACAATCATGTTGAAAGCATTCATATGATCCGCAATAGATCCTCCATCTTCCATCTTCAGAGCAAACAGCTTCTTTTTTAGAAAGAGCTTGTTCACCAAGGACTTGGCCTGATAAACATCTCCCAGCTTCTTCCAAAACGTTTTTGCGGTCTTCTCCTCATGGATGTTCAATAGGACAAAGTTAGCTAGGCAGAGTCTTATGAGACCCTTAGCCTTCCAATTTTTGAGGTCCCAATCAACTTGTGACATTGTCGCAGGTTTTGTTCCATCAACGGTTTCCCATAGATCACGATCAACAAGTAGATCTTCCATCTTGAGTTTCCACAACTCGAAATTTGTGCCATTGAACTTCTCCACCTCTACTCTTCCGAATGTGGTTGCCATCTCCTTCCTACAACAAGATATAGAATACTCTACACAGACTCCCACTCAACCTAAGATTAGCTCAAAAAACCCCTACCTAGCAGCTAGAACCAAAATTGGCCAAGCTTTGATACCAACTGAAAGGAAGCTAGGTGTGCAGAAATTGCTTCCTACACTAATCTAAAGAGGAGAGAAGAGTGTAAATTCATTTTATCCTTTACAATTACAGAAAGTTAACAACAATAATAGAGATATTGCAGCAATACACATACACATAGAAATGAGACAGAATAGAGAGACACAAGATATACGTGGGGAAAACCCTTACGGGTGAAAAACCCCACACTCCAAAACACAGCTCAAATGTATTCCGTAAAGAATGAAGGTTACAATACAGTCATAGAGCCAATGCTCTTGTAGGAGTCTTTGACACTCGTATCTAGAGACAAACCAGCAACATAACAGTAATTGTCAATCACATAATACATCTCCTCTCCAAAGCACCTGTTTATATAGAACATATAAGGCAAAAATGGTTCTATCTTGGGATGGGCGTCCAACATGGCCTCATGGCCCAAAACCCACGCCTATGGACACTTGTCCAACACTGTAGGATGTTGCTGACACTTGTCAAGTCACCCATCCCAAAGAGGTCACCTATTCCCAAGATGGGCAATGACAGATGCTCTTACAACTCTTAAAACCGTCATAGAATCTGTCATAGCTGTCATAACTTACAACTGTAAGAGAATCTGTCATACACAGGCTATAAATAGAATATTCTCTTTTAACATGTCATAACCCACCTTGGGGTGCCCAAAGATGCCTTCTTCCAAGATGCTTCTTGACACATGTCTTCACCTGTCATAGATTCTTCTATTTCTGACTCTTACATGTCATAGAACTGTCATAGGAATATGTCATGACCGTTTTGGTCAATATTCCCTTACACACTATCCAAGATGCCGATACATGGAAAAATATTCCTACCACTAAGTGGGATGCCTATCTCCTCATGTGAGGACAAATTTACATGTGGTCATCTTCCATGTATGATGACACATCACCGTGCCAACTCCCACAAGATGACAACATAGGATTTGCATCCTAATTACACAATAGGCAATAAATAAATAAATACAATGAAAATAATAAAAGGAATTACCAAGGTTGAGACACCTTAATTCCCAACATAGAGGAGAAACTTTTGAGAAAGGCATCGAGAAGGAGCGCAGCAATGCCATGTGTCTTTTGTTGCAATGTGCGGAGCCGGCTGCGTGTCTCTTTCTTTAATAAGATTTGAAGTGTCAAGGTACAGTATGGTGGGCCCCGAGGTATCATGTCTAAGGTTTCTAAGTGCAGCAGAGTGTGCCATGTGTTGCTCCATGCGTTCCCCTATTAAAAAAAGACATGGTCCCTCCCAAAACAAAAAAACAAAAAAAATAAAGGGACATGTGGCAGCTTTTTGGCTTGCAGAGCTCAAAGGAAGAAAATTTTTGGATGGACACCCTGGAATGTTATCGTTCCCTGCCACATGGTAGGATGTCGCAAGCCCGCAGACCATTGAAGATGATGTCACTTTTCTTCCACGTGGCTGCGAGAGGTGGACAACTGTAGAGCATATTGGGGTCCCATGGCCGCAGATCGATGACTTCGTCAGACAAGGCAGATCTCACCAAGTGTCAAGGGATGAAGAGGTGGGGTCGTAGTTTTGAAAGATCTAACGATGGCGCGGTAGTGTAGAGGAATCTTGTTTGCACAAAAGATTCACTACGCAGCTGCGAGATGTTGCTACGTGGCCATGGGATAGAGGGTAAAGGAAAATTAAAAGGAAATATAGTGGTCGTCTATCTAAAAGGGCAAATCTATCTATGGTCAGGATTTAAAGGAGAGCCTCAGGCATCCCGAAGGCAGGAAATTTGTGGACTCAGCCAACAAGGAGATTTAGAGCCTAATTATTCAAAGAATCTAAGCCGATATGGCATAGAATCAAAGGGTTCAAATTTTAAAGTGTTGTAAAATCTTCACTCAAGGGTTTTGTCTCATCTCCCATCAATGCGGATCCAATCTTCTCAGCTGCCCCTTAACAGATGTTCACTGCATTGATTGTTGTAGAACAATGAATCAGTTGTTCGCATTGAAGGAGAAATATCTTTCATCTGCCCAGGTCTCCAAATATTTTGTGCAGTTAATTCTTGTAGATAGTCATCCCTTCGGACGTAGATATTTTCTGACAAAGCCCGTGGGGCAATTTATTGTAACCTAATTAGATTGTTTAGAATCAGATGCTATATATGCATGAATGTAAGATGTAAAAAAGGTTGGAAAATAGTTAACCTGATGATTCTATTTTTCAAACAGAGCCCTTCTTTACTATAATCGTGCCTTCTAATTGAATATATGCTAGTTATTCTTACCTCTTTATGTTGGTCTCTAGCTCTATGTAAATCTGAGGATGGTTTGTCTGGGAACGCTTTGTTCCTCTCAACCATTTCTTGCCCCTTACCTCTATTAGGATCAGCTAAATTTGTGTATGCTCATCTGCTATACTTGGTTATGTTGTGTATTTCTTCAGTTTTGTGAGAACACTTATATTCAAACTTGGTGTATCACCTCCCCTTTATTTTCAATTCATCCTTCTTCCTCTTTTCCTATCAGGTGAATAGATTAGGTTTAGTCTTAGGCTCACTGAATCTCATATTTAGCAAAGGAACCAGCCTCTCTCTAGAGATTCACCCTCCCTGCAGGGTCCCACACCTGGAGGTCGTCTCAATGTTTCACTAGATTGTTGAAGCCCTAAAAGCCTTCAACACTGTGTACAAATCTAGGTGACAACAGTTTCTGGCACGCCTGGTGGGACTCTAAAAAAAATGAATTAAGCTGAGAATCTGGTGTTTTCTCAGCATTCTGCATTGCGATAGAACATTCCATGCACCTGGCGACTCTATAAGCTACTGGTTCTGATTAGTACCATCTTCTATGCCCATGCAAACTAGGGCATCATCAAGAGTTAACTTCCAGTTCATTAAATTATTTGTTGCTGCTTCAAGGAGAAGATCTAGGTTATCTAGGTCTCCTGTGAGAAGGTGTAGCACCTCTATTTTACCTCTTTCAAGGGCTCAATCTACACCCCTTCCTGTTAGGTTTCAATATAATAGAGGAAGCTTACATATCCCTAGACTAAATCTAAACATTCCTAGGATGGTAAGGAATTTGCCTTTTGTAACCTTCAATGGAGGAATCCCATTAAATTTGACTACATACAATGACATACCTGCTGCAGCCTTGAAAAGTGTTTCACCCTTCACATGTGATGGTTCTGTAACCCCTGCTGAGCATATCAAAGATATATCTAACGTACGCTCAGTTCATCATATACAACATGAAGATGTTGCAATCCGTCTCATGGTCTCATCTTTCAAGGGAAGAGCTCTACAATGGTTCAGGAGCTTGACACCTTCTTCAATATGAACCTAGGATGAGTTGGAGAGTCCCTCTATAAGCAATTTGGAGAGAGGGCAGATAATGTTTCATTGCTCGAGCAGTTAACAACAATCAAGAGAGCTACCAGTGAGATGCTAGCAGATTTTAACTTCAGATTCCAGAGGACGTGGGAGAGAATTCCAACTACCCTCATGCCACCCCCTCAAGGTGCCTTCTTATATTATTTAAGAGCTTTGAATTCTAACATTGCAGTGATGATGCAATCAATGGGTGTGGTGACTCTACCAGATGGTTATGAGATAGCTCTGAAAGCTAAAAATTGTTTAATACAGGCTAGGAAAATTGCTCCCAGACCTCTTGTCCCACTTTTTCTAGAGTTGCCTTCCTCATTTCAGCAGCCCATTATTGCTCCTATCCCAAAGCCTAAGGCTTCAACAGCCTCTCTTTCTCAGGAGGAGAGTGACCTTAAGACCCTAATGTCCAATTTGACCAACAAGGTGAATAGTATATCTATTCAAACTGCTCCCAGGCCCTATCAGAATTATAATCCAGGACAATCATCTAACCAAAATTGGAACCAGGGGTATAATTCTAATAGGAATCAGAATTGGAATCAGGGTTACCAACAAAATAGATACCAAAATCCTAACCCTACACAACCCTTACAAACCATTAGACCTATCCAACAAATACTAGTTGTGAATCCAATGAGGGCTTTAGTCCCTACTCAGAATAATCTGGCCCAAGAAGTAGATTGGTGCTATCCCTGCAACCAACCTCATAACCAATCCACTTGTGCTTTTGGAGCACAAGAAAGGGCTTTAATGGTGCAGAACTTTCACACTCATCAGGCATCACTATCAGAGGCAGTGAATAGCATTCCTGAAGTGTCAAATGAGGTTACCAATGATGCTAATATGATGCTATGGACTATAATGGATTTTTGTGTTGTTTTAAGCAACCCATGGACAGTGTTGTTATTCCTATTGCAGACAACATCAGTTCAAAGAAGACGTAGTTGGAGACTAGCCCTATGCCTATTGTGTTACAAAAGGAGCCTGTTCCTAAGGCTAAAGTGGCCAGTGCCACAATTCCAATTCAGGGCAGCAAATTTGTTGCTACAAAAGAGATTCAATCGAGGTCAAGGGTGCCTGATCTGGTGGTGGATCAACCAAAGAAGGGAACATGGATCCCCTTAATGCACAAGGTAGCTACTGTTCCATTAAATATTGTGGAAGAGATGAAGAAAACAAACATAAATGTTTCTATGTGGGAAATGATGTCTATCCCCTCTCAGAGGGATCTATTACAAGAAGCCTTAAGGCACTTTCCATCTAATAATTTAGCAGTATCAAATCCATCAAATAGGCAAAAATAAAAGACTCCTATTAATCTTGTGCAACTAAGTGAAGGACAAGTAAGTACAGTCAAGAAACCATCTCCTTTATACTTGTCTTTGATCATTGGTAAATTTTTAGTACACAACTGCATGATAGATTTAGAGGCTAGTGTTTCAGTTATGCCCAAGAAGATTGCAGATACATTAGATATCAAATATACCCCTATTTCATCAGGAGTATTACAGTTGGATGCCACCTTTGTGAACACTATAGGAGTGATTAAGGGATTGGACATGACTCTGCATGCATGTCCAAACCTAACTTTTAAGCAGGATATATCAGTCATTGATCTTCCTCCTTTCTTTGTCATCTGTCTGTCAAGAGATTTCACAGCTAAGATAGGTGGCTACCTCTCTTCTAACTAATCTCATATGTTACTAAGGACTAGATATGGCACACGGTTCACCATCAAGGCTGAACCAATTTTAGGCTATCATGTGGAGAATTATGACCACAGTATGGTGAACCCACGTGTAATGATTCAGGGTGACGAAGTGCATGATAGAACCTACTGAGGCAGAACCTTAACCTCTTCCTATCCCTAACCTATTTCTAGATGAGTGGGCTGGGGATCATGAAAATTTTAACCCTTATGATACCATTGAGGTGAACACCCTGGGCAACTACATGATCCATGAAAGGGATCCTTCAGTCCTTTCTGTACTCAAGCTAGATTATGACTCCAACAGTATGTGGAAGATGTTCTTTGATGGTTCAAAGAGCAAAAATGGAGCCAGTGCAGGTGTTTTTCTAGTCTCCCCGACTGGTAAGAAGTTGCATTTTGCTCATAGGTTGCATTTTTCTTACATGAATAATGTAGCAGAGTACGAGGCATTGGTCAATGGCCTATTGATAGTAGAAAAGAATAGAATTAGGCATCTAGAGATCTTTGGTGACACTAAATTGGTGGTTAAGCAAGTCAAAGAGAGGTGTGCTACAAAAAATCATCTTTTAAGAGCTTATAGACACAGAGTTTAGGACCTGTTTGAGAGTTTTGATGCCCTCAACCTGCAGGTGATCCCAACGAAATTAAATATTGATGCTGATCAACTAGCAACAGTGGGGGCCCAATTTTCTCCACCTAAAGGTTTGTTTCAAGGTCCTGATCAGCATGTAAAAGTAGTAATCAGGCCATCTGTTCCTAATAATGATACTCATTGGCAGATCTTTGACAGCAATGAGCAGATTGTGAACTTTATTCAAAATGAAGTAGAATTTTCCTCCATGGTGTAGCCTAGGTTACAAGAATCCTATGGTGATCAGATCATCTAGCTCAAATCAAATAAAATGCCCAAGTGTTTGGTTACCCTTGAGGCTATCTTTAGCTGCGATGATGAGTTCAAGGGGGAGAAAAACAACATGACCTTCAAGAAAGAAGATTACCAACAGGTGACCATCACCCAAGACAAGGAGTTGCTGCTGGGAAAAGTATGCGGTGATACAGAGGAGCAAGAATTCATAAGACTTGCCCAAAAGTACAATGATGTCCTGGCATGGACATATGGGGATCTTAAAGGGTTCAATCCATATGTTGCTCAATATGTCATTGATCTGGATCCCAATTGCAAGCCAGTTCGCCAAAACCAATGACCCATAAATCCAAAAATTGAGCCACTCATGAGAAAGGAGCTTACTAAGTTCATACAAGCAAGGATTATCTTCCCTATCAAGTATTCTACTTAGGTTGCTAATCCGGTGCCTATGAGAAAGAAAAATAGAGAAATCAGACTCTATGTAGACTTCAGGGACATGAATCGTGCTTCTCTAAAGGATCATTACCCTCTGCCCTCTATGGATCAAATCTTACAAACTGTTGCAGGGGTAGAGAGGTTTTCATTATTAGATGGCTTCTCTGGCTATAACCATATTTTTGTCAGAGAGGATGATAGATTTAAGACAACATTCACAACCAAATGGGGAACCATGACATATGCAAAAATGTCATTTGGTTTGTCTAATGTTAGTGCCACATTTCAAAGGGCAATGGCTATTGCCTTCAAAGGATTTATAAATAGGTTCATCATGATTTATCTGGATGACATCACAGTCTTCTCCAAGAAGGGAGAAAATCACATGGAGCATCTGGAGAAAGTTTTCTAGAGATACAGAGAGTTTGGTGTGTCTCTCAACCCCAAGAAATGTATTTTTGTTGTCACCCAGGGTAAGCTTTTGGGCCATATAGTGTCTAAGGATGGAATATCCATAGACCCTGACAGAACATCTACCCTACTTTCCCTTCCTCTACCTGCTCACAAAAAAGCTTTACAATCTTTCTTAGGGCAAATCAACTTCGTTAGGAAGTTCATTCCTAACTGTGCTGGCTTGCTGAAGCCTCTAACCCTTATGCTTAAGAAGGATGCAATCTTTAGATGGACTAAAGAGGGTAAAGATGGTTTTGAAAAGATCAAGGAAGAGATTGCCCGAGCACCTACTCTCATGAATCCAAATCATGAGGACTTGGTCCTCTATGCATATGGAGGAGAGAACAGTATTGTTGTTGTTCTGATGTAGACCAAGAGATATTTTGATAAAAAGGCCAAGGTCTAGACCTTCAATGAAGGTGATCTCATCCTAAAGTGGGATGATGACCGAGCCAAACCTAGAGGACACACCAAGTTTGATGCACTTGGGAGTGGGCCTTATGTCATCATCAGTAGCAAGAAAGAAAATGCATTCATTCTCTCAAGGCTGGATGGTGAAGTTCTACCGATCTCAGTGAATGGGATCCATCTCAAACCTTACCATTAAGGCTAGTATGAGATTTTGTATATATTGTTTTAGTTTATTTCTATTTTAGGTTTCCTTTCCCTAAGTGCCTTGCACAGGATGCATTGCCATTAGGAGAATGCAGGCCTTGTCTCTTTTGTGGTCTTGTTTTGAGGCAGGTTCCAATTTTCCAACATGTTTTAGACTTGACTCTTTGCGCAATGGATGCTTAAGGCCACTAATCTAATTGTTTAGCAGGCAAACATCCCTGAGAGGTCACCAAAATGTTTACCTATTTTCCTCTATCCAAAGTCAAATGGTCCACCCTTAAAAACCCTTGTTGAAACCATTGAGGACCCAGTTTCTGCAAAACCCTAAACCCTAAAAGTCTTTTGCAATGTGCCACGGTCTTTTGTTATAATTCCCTGTTGACTTGCTATCGCCCATGAGGGTCCTTCAGGTTGTAACTTTAAGTCTAGGCGGGTCATTCTTTTACTGGCCCCACCCATCAAGTCACCACAAGAGCCCGTGTCTTATATTTGAAAAAGTCTTAAGTCTTCAAAAGGGGTCAGAGGTGCCATATGGTCATTTATCGCAGTGTCACAGAGCTAAAGAGATGATGTAATCATCCCCCTGTGCGGCCATGATAAGGCACCAGCTGTCAGAGAATGTGGCTTATAGACATTAAATCGAAGACTCCAAATCGATGAATCAAATGATGCCAAGTGTCTTCTTCTTAGTTCACAGTTCCCAGGTGCCACAGAACTCCACCACATATCTTCGGCTATGTTTCTTTTTTGTATAGTTTCTATCTATTGCCGGAGCATGCCACGCATCGCCTCCACAGGGATTAGAGGAGAAACTTTTGAGAAAGGCATCGAGAAGGAGCTCAGCAATGCCATGTGTCTTTTGTTGCAATGTGCGGAGCCAGCCGTGTGTCTCTTTCTTTAATAAGATTTGAAGTGTTGAGGTACAGTACGATGGGCCCTGAGGTATCATGTCTAAGGTTTCTAAGTGCAGCGAAGTGTGCCATGTGTCGCTCTGTGTGTTCCCCTATTAAAAAAAGACATAGTCCCTCCCAAAACACAAAAAAAAAGGGACATGTGCCAGCTTTCCGGCTTGCAGAGCTCAAAGGAAGAAAATTTTCAGATGGAGGCCCCGGAATTCTATCGTTCCCTGCCACGTGGAAGGATGTCGCAGGCCTGCAGACCATTGAAGGTGATGTCACTTTTCTTCTGCACGACTGTGAGAGGTGGACAACTGTAGAGCATATCGGGGTCGCATGGCCGTAGATCGATGACTCTGTCAAACAAGGCAAATCTTGCCAGGTGTCAAGGGATGAAGAGGTGGGGCCGCAGTTTTGAAAGATCTAATGATGGTGTGGTAGCGCAGAGGAATCTTGTCTGCACGGAAGATTCACCACGCAGCTGCAAGATATTGCTACATGGCCACCGGATAGAGGGTAAAGGAAAATTAAAAGGAAATATAGTGGTCGTCTATCTAAAAGGGCAAATCTATCTATGGTCAGGATTTAAAGGAGAGCCTTAGGCATCTCGAAGGCAGAAAATTTGTGGACTCGGCCAACAAGGAGATTCAGATCCTGATTATTTAAAGAATCCAAGTCGATATGGCACAAAATCAAAGAGTTCAAATTTTAAAGTGTTGTAAAAGCTTTGCTCAGGGGTTTTGTCTCATCTCCCATCAAGGCGGATCCAATCTTCTCAGCTGCCCCTTAACAAATGTTCACTACATTGATTGTTGCAGAACAATGAATCAATTGTTCACATTGAAGGAGAAATATATTTCATCTGCCTAGGTCTCCAGATATTTTGTGCAGTTAATTCTTTTAGATGGTCATCCATTCGGACGTGGATATTTTCTGACAGAGCTCGTGGGGCAATTTATTGTAACCTAATTAGGTCATTTAGAATCAGATGCTATATATGCATGAATGTAAGATGTAAAAAAGGTTGGAAAATAGTTAACCTGATGATTCTATTTTTCAAACAGAGCCCTTCTTTACTGTAATCGTGCCTTCTAATTGAATACATGCCGGTTATTCTTACCTCTTTGTGTTGGTCTCTAGCTCTGTGTAAATCTAAAAATGGTTTATCTTTGAACACTTTGTTTCTCTCGACCATTTCTTGCCCCTTACCTCTGTTAGGATTAGCTAAATCTGTGTATGCTCATCTGCTATATTTGGTTATGTTGTGTATTTCTTCAATTTTGTGAGAACGCTTATATTCAAACCTGGTGTATCACCTCCCTTTTATTTTCAGTTCATCCTTCTTCCTCTTTTCCTATCAGGTGAATAGATTAGGTTTAGTCTTAGGCTCACTGGATCTCATATTTAGCAAAGGAACCAGCCTCTCTCTTGAGATTCGGTTTCCCTGCAGGGTCCCACACCTGGAGGTCGTCTCAATGTTTCACTAGATTGTTGGAGCCCTAAAAGCCTTCAACACTAGGTGCAAATATAGGTGACAACATTAGCCAAGGGTGGAAAATTCAATGAAGGTGTGACATGTTGTCTAAGTTCCCTTTTGAGGCAAGACACGTGGAAAACTCCAACTCATATCTAGCAACTCCAACTCATAGGCAACTTCACTTATTTTTCTCATGATCTTGTAAGGTCCATAGAAGTAAGGTTTGAGATTTTTAGCCCTACTTTTTTTATGGAGGATTGCCTATATGGCTACAATCTTAGAAAAACTATGTCTCCAACCTCAAACGATCTCTTTGTGTGGTTCTCATCTACATAGAACTTTTGTTTATTCTAGACTTGTTAGAGATGATTTTTGAGTGATCTCAATATGTCTTGGCTATGCTTAACCAAGTCACTAGCTTCTAGTACTCTGCTATCTATGAACACTGAATCAACAAAGGTTTATGCATCATAACCATATAATGCCATAAATGAAGACATACCAATGGACACATGGTAGGAAGTGTTGCAATAATATTCTCCCAAATGCAACCACTTAACCCAAGATGATTGTTAATCTAAAACATAGTTCCTCAAATACCTCTAAACCCATTTATTCACTATTTTTGTTTTTCCATCTCTTTGAAGATGATAACTTGTTTTAGGAGTAAGTTCTATACTGATCAAATGAAACAACTCATGCCAAAAAGAACTAATAAATCTACCTCTATCACTGATAATATTTTTAGGCAATCCATGTCGCCTAAAGACTTCATTGAAAAATAAATTGTTCACTTGAGGAGCTTTGAATTATAAAGAAATGGCAAAGAAGTATGCATACTTAGTTATCATAACCACAAAAATATAAATATAATCTTTACCATGTAGCCTTGGAGTCCTATAATGAAGTCCATGGATATGTTTTCCCACTTCTGATTTGGAATGGCCAATGGTTGTAGCAATCCTACAAGAAAGGTGTGCTCTGCTTTGTTTTGTTGCAAAATTAGGCATTCTCTAATACACTAAAGAACATACTCCTTTAGACCCTTCCATGAGAATCTCTCCTTGATTTGTCTATATGTTTTGTAATATCGTAGATGCCCTGATATTGGTGTATCATGGAAATCTCTCAAAATCTTCTCATTTATCATTGATTTTAGAAATGAGAAAATTCTATTCTTATAGAGGATAAGACCATTTTGTTGATGTTTGTCATTGATGTCAAAGGTTGATGGAGTTTGTTGATTTGTCATTGATGTCAATTCATGTCAAATATGATAGAGGATGTCAAAGGTGCATGTGATGTCATAGGTGCATTCAATGTCAAAGGATTGATGATGTTTCTTGGATTGCTTCATGTCAAAGAGTTGCTTCATGTCATAGAGTTGCTTCTTTACAATGCAGATTGTTGACAGAGATGTTCTTGTAGTGGCAGAGATGTTCTTGCAACATGCTTGATCTTTCATAGGCTCACAGTGATGATCCTCATTGATGCAATGATTCAATAGTGATTCTAGGTGGTGACTTGGTGTTTCAATGTTGATGTAGTGGTTGTAAACCCTTGCATAGTAATCTCATAATAGTGGTCATGTTAGTGATCTCATGTTTTCATCTTGGTGATAGAGTTGAATGTTGTTGGTTGGTGTTAGTTAAAGTTTGTTGGTGCTAGCAAGTATGAATTTAGTCTCAGCACTCCTTAATAGCATTGTGTATTCTCTGTGTGCAAGGAATCTTTGAAACAGGATAAGACAACAGGGTATGTCATCCTTTAAATTTTAAAGGAAAGTATCTTTTATCAAGGTGTTGTAATTGCATGTGCTCTTGTAGTTGTGTATGCAAAGGGTATGGCATCCTTCAAAGTTTAAAGGAAAGTATCTGTTATGAAACTTTCTGAAAAAATGTGTCACAGTCATGCAGGCCAAGCACATTTCTTCATGACATCTTGTTAGGTTTTTTGGAGATTTGAAAAACCTATCCTAAAGGTTCCACATGTAAAACCCTAAAAACTGTGTTTAAATCCTAAGTGTTTAATAAAGATTAAGTTCTATAAAGAGTTACCTTTTGATAGGAGGTTACTTTTTTGTGTTTTAAAAGTGACTTGCTCAGCCAGTAGCAAAGTCACTTAAGTTATGACTTGAAGGGTTTCAAGTCATGAACTGACTGACCCCTCGCCCTAGTCGAGACTGACCAGTCCCAGGTGTCTATGGAGTCTCGGTGGGAATGCAAAATCAATGATGCTTATTAAAATCCTTCGTGGCATAAAAGAGAATATCGACAGTGGTGATTTGAACCTTATTTGAATACCAATGGTAACTTTGTCAAACCATCTTTGACAGGCATGTAACCGTCGACTATGTACAGTAGTTACTTAGTTTTTACAACCACCTCTTGGAGCCCATAAGTCTATGGTTTTGGAGGCTTCAAAAAACTAGTATGGAGGATGATTTTTGATTGATGAAAGTGTGAATTTATTCAGAGAATACTCTTGTATATTTTGCAGATGGATACTTTTATGTTGTGTATAGATATGTCATTATTCAATGAATTAGTGTGTAGTGGTTTTTTCTTGATGAAAAAGATAGAATATGTAGAATGTTTTTATAAGGTACTCAAGATTTTAGGTTCAGAATAGAGAATGTAGAAGGGAATGATGTGGTTGGAGTGCTTGTTGAAGAGTTTGAAACTATAACAATAGAGAGGTGCTTATGTATCCCTTAATGATGAACTAGAGAGCTTAAATGTATATATTCTTTTTATGGATTGATCAGAGGAAAGGATCAGTATGAGGGTTTTGCTACTGTATATTAACTCATGCAAGATAAGTATTTTCTTCTTTGTCAGTTTTTGAAAGTTCTAGGAGTCTACAGTTAGTGAAATGGGCAGATAACAGAGATGACAATGTTTCTTTCTAAGAATAGTGAATATGGGAATGTAAATGTAGTTGATAAATGAGGATTTCTTGCAGAATCTTTCATGTAATTTGATTTCAGGAAGAACATTGAGAGAGGTTTTTTTCAAAAGTTGACAAGAACATTGATAGCAGAAGATCGGGTATGAAGAGTGTAGTGGAAACTATATTTCAATGAAGTATTTTTACAGAGGGTATTAAATGATTTTAATTGGTGCAAATTAGATTGTATAGAATCATTCCTTTACACATGAATTTGTAAAATCTTAGAAGATTGGTGTCTTAGTTTCATTGATTGAGGTTGGTGCCTCATTGGGGTTGGTGCCTCAAGCAGAGTATGTGGTTTTTTAGGTGTTAAAAATGTAGAGGAAAACTAATGCGTTGTAGACTTAAACAAAATTCAAGGTTATACCTAACTGAACAATCCTCTCTACCATTGCATTCCTACATTGAATTATCAACCAGAAAGCGTAATATTACGACGATGCTTGCACTATATATGACTTCAAGACTCATTTCTATCCTAAACTATATCATACAAACTTATTCTAATCAACTTAATTGACTACAGTTTACAGAAATGAAAGAACATCAAAAACAGTTAAAAACCTAGTTGCTACAGGTACCCCCAACATAGGCTGAAGATAGCTATATTCAACAAAGAATCACAGAGTTAACTTGAAATACACAGAATGAGAAAAGACTTAACACTAACCTCTAGAGGACTTCAAAGATGTATTCTATTCATGAATCTTGACTATCAAAAATATCAATCACGATTTCTTACTTACTTCACAATGTAATGTAAAAGATAACATGAAACAGTCTAACTAGAAATGCATAAATAAATAAATGAATGTATGAAGCGAGAGTTAGTACCTTGAGTGGTCAACTCAGGGAACTGTCTCACTTCTTCTGGAAACTAAATCTACTCCAGATCTTCCCACCCTTTCATAACATTCAGTTGAATTCAATTCATATCAAAGACAGAATCTTCTCAGATTTTATTCAAAACCAAAACATGTCTAGAATAACAGATAACAAACAACTGTAGAAAAATAGAGTAATGACTATGTCAATAGAAAGTAAAAAGAACAGCTAACCAATCAACAAACTCATCCCCTAACTTATACAAAAGTGGGAGAGTTGTATGTAAACTTCTAACTAATTATGATCATCAATTCATCCTTGGATATCAGGATATAGTTTTGAGATCAACTTATTAATCTAGAACAAAGGAAACAGAGTCCTATTAGAATAGAAATCCCATACAACGGCTCATGAATGAAAACACATAAACTGTAGTCAGACTTATAGAACAAGTCTTCTTCTTCCTTGCATTTATTCTTCCATGATGACCACGTTCATCTCCATCGATCTTCATTTCTGGCACTTGGACTGTACTTTAATCAATTCCCCTGTTCTGCGCTCTGCTACAATGACTCCTTCTCGGATGCTATGTCTTTGTTGCACAAGGTTAATTATTCCAACATATATACACAAAATAACCTTTCATATTACACTTATGAAATCCTATCTATATTACATGCTTATCAATAATTTAAAACATTCATTTGATAATATAATCATCATATTCTATTTATCAGCATAGGTTCAAAGTCTTTGGAAAGTATATATGAAACATCATAAAATAGAGATAATGTCTGTGAAGTCTTTGCAGAACCATCTAGAAAAGGTCTTAAAACATATGAAAATAGTATAAAAGGAGGCCAATATTTTATCCCAACATCCCCCCCAACTTAAACTTTTGCTTGTCCCTAAGCAAAATTAAAGAACTAGACATCTATGGCAAACGGTTATAATGCAAAATAATTCTTCTGAGGTCTATGTCCTCCCTAACTCCTTTTCCCTACTTGAGGTAGAACCCATTATAGCATGCAAGTCTTTCCATCCTGATCAGCTCAACATGCCTACACTGCTCACTTTTCCCTCCTGTCCAATGTGGTACTAGATAAAGAAAGATAGGAGTCTAATAAGTGAGAGGTAACCATGATACTCCCTTCTGCTCTGATATCTAGATATACCTGTGCAATCTCTCAAGCATATTCAAGAAGTTGTGGATAGAATGGGGTTCCTTTTCTTTGTAACTCTGGAGTTAAATTGTCCCATCTGCTCTGCACATACCTCTGATAATTTTGGATGATAGGCACTGCCATCCTTTGTATTCTTCTGTAGTCCCTAAGTCTTAAATCCATGATCACCTTACCTGGTCCTTTATGAGACAGTAATGTTAACCATTGGGTCACGATGATTTCAGGCTCCAAGGCTGCCTTCCTCAGTTGCAGTGGTACTTTCTTTTCCTACTCTTCATATTGGTCCATCAATAACCCTCTAAATTGTTCATTTTTGAAATATGACATTAATGCTCTAACCTGCAGGTCTCCAACATAAATACAAGGATTCCATTCTGTAGCTTCATCCATCATATAATTGTGCAGGTAATACTCACACAATTGGTTTTGTTCTTCTAGGCTGACCTCTTTGAAGTAATTACAAAACATAAACCTTGAATGCAAGTTAGGTTGTTCATTGATAAATCTATTAAACTGAAAACTGAGAAATTTTTCTTTCAAAAATAGTGCATACAGTCTTGATGGAGGTCTACATCCCATAATCTGCTTGGCTCTTTCAATAACCTCTGTCAACTTTTTCTCTAACTGTTTAATCTTCAAATCCTTTTATGCAACAGATTCATTGAGATTATGCTTCTCTTTTTCCCAGTTTTCCTTCTCTTGTCTATTTTCATCAGTCAATTTCATTAGTTCAAAGCCCAGGGACAATGTAGTATGGTACTTTGGGGTTTTTACCACAGGAGGTTGGAGAGTAAGTACTTCTTCCTCAATCTTTGTTTTATTTTCAGCCAACTATGCCAACAAATCTAAGTTAGAACCATGGCCATAAGTTTGGATCTTCTCCTCCAACTCCTGAATCCTCTTTTCTTTTTCTCTATCTCTTTCTTCATAACCCCTTACCTATTCCTCAAGTTGCCTTATTCTGTCTAGGGATTCCTGCAATTCCTTCCTAATATCTCAGCCTTCTAACAATTCCTTTTCACCTTCAAAATTTTCATCATTCCCTTTTTCAGGGGCATCAAAAATTTCCTTAGCAAAGTCATCTGGCACTAGTTTTCCCATTTCCTTGGCAGTAAATAGATCTTCTGATTCAGAATCATAAGAAGAAATGTACCTTCATTTTTTAGCAGACATATTAACATTTGCACAGGCGTCAACAGAAGCATCCTCAAGAGGGTTTTTTCCTCCGTCCGAATCTAGATTCAGAGGAGTTGGATCAGTATCCTACTGGCCTTTATTTTTGTCTTCTTCTCTTTGGTGCTCAACAACTTTCTCTTTAACACATTGCTTCCTTAACCTCCCTGATTGCCTAAGAGTAATTGTCTCTTTGTTTTCTTTCCAGATGTTGAGGAAGTGGTTCTTTTTGTTTTAGGAGCAGAGGTTTAGGGCTCTTCAACTGATACAGGCCTAAACTCTGGAGGGTTCTCAGGTTGTGTTTCTTCCTGCTTAGTCTCAATAGGGGGTTTAGTTTCATGTGGAATATCTTCTTCTAGCTCCGGTGCTTCTAAGAGTTTTGAGATGTCTACACATTGTTTAAAGGCTTCCCACTCAATCTGTGGGTACTGAATCCTTAAACTCCTTTTTACTAACAAAGCTATTAAACAATGGTGAGAAAGAGTTGTGTCTACTTATTGGCTCTGATACTCTGAAGACATCCTTTTCAGCATACTGTACAAATAATTGGGAACATTGACAAGTTTCTCATGTCTCAAATGGTTGAGTAGTCTAAGATGTGCAATATACAGCATATTATATCTACCATAACAAGTCCAAAAATATGGAAGAGATAGTCGTTTGGTACCTTGTGTGGTAGAATCTAGGTGTTCACCTCTTTCACAAAACTCCTCCCTGGCCACAACTGCATCAGCCCTGGCTAGATACTCAGACCCTGATCTAGGAAACCCTAAAACTTGAGCAATTGCAAGCTCGGAAGCATCTATTGTCAACCCTCTAACCATTGCCTCATCATACTGCAGAGTAAGTGCAAATTCTTTTACCATGGCATCGTCATATTCTGTCAATTTGAGCAAGTAATAAAGCCAACCTACTCTCGTAAAGAGAAGAAGAACCAGCACATCCTCCAATATTTCCTTGTGTGCCGAGGGTTCCCTTTTGATTACGTCTCCTCCCATTACTACTGTGAATTACAACTCTACAGTGTCAATTTTCTGCACAATGTCAACTTCTACTGCTCAATTTCTACTACTTCAGCTCGCCACCCCGAAGAACCAGTCTTTCAATTTACCTCTTTCTTGCTTCTCCACTATAACTCCATAACTCCTTAGGATCTTAATTCATTATTTGACAGAGTTAAGTTCATGGTGCAGAGTATTTGTCTAGTTTTCTTAAAAGGCAAGGTTTTCCAAGGCAACAATGATCAAATGACAATCATCGAAAAGAAACCCCTCCCCCCAACTTAATTATGAAGTGACCGCACTTCATATGGCAAGTATTATGGTATGAGGAGGAGTGATTAAAAGAAATGGTGATAATATTTTTCGCATGCATGAAATAAACTATCACTAATCATGAATATAAAAAGAAATCTAGTTTTAATAAATGAAATTATTCAATGTAGATATGAAGTGGAAATGAATAATTAACATACCTTGGAAATTATGAACAATTCAGATGATTTGAGATGATAGGCATGCGGCTAATGAGATATAGGGTGATAAAAGGTGGCAAGTATGGCTACAGAGTTATAATAGAATAGTGCAAGATGGCAAATCAAAGTACCAACTCATAAAGGTGAATTGACACTTGGAATAATATGAATGGATAAATTTGAAAGGAATATGGGTATATGGAATGGGCAGGAGAATTAAGGTAGTGTTCACCATGTGATGGAACAGAGCAATATACAGATGTTGCTATGGGTGCCTGCAGCATAGGTCCTGACTATGTAAATGTAAACATAATATAACAGGTCCCAGCTGAGTCAGGTCCCAACTGAATAAGTGAAAAATAGGTCCTGGTGGAAATAACTTGTAACCATAAATTGTGCAGTGTGTACATGTGAGAAAAAATAAAGAAATTTAATTTTCAGCAACAGGGGTTGAGTATTGCAAATCAACCTCCACATCACTGGACAGTGTTGGTGTATCAGCTTCTGAATGCCATCTTCTGGGGTCACAGCATCAGCATCAGGAGTATTAGGAGTAACATATTGAGCAGTTAAAGAAACAAGAAAGTCATCCTTTTGAAGTGGCTTTTTATACAACTTTAACCTATTCCCATTGACCAGTAGTGAAAACCGAACTCCATCTATAGTCTGCAATTGAACTGCACCATTAGGAAAGACTTGCTTGATCTCATATGGGCCTAACCAACGTGACTGAAGCTTGCACTTGAATTCCTTACACCTTGAATCATAAAGTAGTGTCCAATCTCCTGCAATGAATTCCTTTGTTTTGATGTACTTATCATGCCATTTTGCCCTCTGCTTCTATATGACCTATGTATGATGAATGGCCTCCAGTATCATTTCATCCAAGGTATTCAAATGTTGTAGCCTATCCTGTTGTGCAGTGGTCAAATCCATCGCTAGGTCCATTGTTGTCCTCAGGGTTTTGTGTTCAAATTCAATAGGCAGGACTATAGTCTTGCCATAGACTAGCTCATAAGGTGTAAACCTTGTAGTTGTCTTCCAAGTTGTTCTATATGGCCAAACAGCTTCAGGGAGCCTAGAAACCCAATCTCTTCAGTGAAGTTGCCCTGTCTTAGTCAGGATGTTCTCAATTTCTCTATTAGTAACTTCTACCTAACCATTAGCCTGAGGATGGTATGATGTGGATTTCTTATGCCTGATCTGGTATTCTGTAACCAATTTGGTTATTAAATCAGATGTAAACTGTGGTCCTTGGTCAGTTACTATTTCTCTTGGAACACCATACCTAGTGAAGATGTCTTCATACAAGAATTTGGCCACATTGCCATCTCTGGAAAACTATAATGCTTTCACTTCAACCCATTTAGTTAAGTAGTCTGTACATACCAGGATATACTCTTTATTGTTTGATGTAGGAGATATAGGACCTATAAAATCCAAACCCCATTTGTCAAAAGGAGCTAATGAGATTTGTGGCTGCAAAGGCATCTCATCACTTTTAGTAGACCTCCCCATTTGCTGGCATCTATCACAGCTCCTAGTGTACTTAACAGCATCTTTATGAAGTGTTGGCCAGTAGTATCTCATTGTTAGGATCTTGAAGGTTGTCTTCTTAGCTGCAAAATGTCCTCCACAAGGCTCATCATGACAAGCCTTCATTATATCAAATACTTCATCCTCCCTGATACATCTTCGCATAATATTGTCTGGCCCTATGTAAAATAGAAATCCAGAAATCCAAGAGTAAGAGAAACATTTATGAACTAGCTGCCTCTTCTCCATTAGAGAGAAGTATCCTAGAATTTGCCCTGTAACCAAATAATTGGCTATATCTGCATACCATGGAGTGTGTATAGTGAGAGCAAATAGATGCTCATCAGGAAAAGAATCATCAACCACTCCATCTGAAGACTGTGTAGGTAGTCTGGACCAAAAATCAACAACAACATTGGCCTTGCCTAGTTTGTCAATAATTGTAATATCAAACTCTTGCAACAACAATAACCACCTTACAAGTCTGCCACCTACTATGGGCTTATTCATCAAGTATCTGATGGCTACATGATCTGTATGAATGAAAACCTTGTAACCAGTTATGTAGTGCCTGAACTTATTTATGGCATAAACAACTGTTAACATCTCTTTCTCTGTCACTGTATAATTCAGTTCAGCTCCTTGCAGATTCCTACTTACATGGTAAATAGAATATTCCTTGGTTCCTTCTTGTTGGCCTAAAACTACACCAATGGAAAAATCTGATGCATCAGTATGGATGTGAAAAGGTAAGGTCCAATTTGGTCCTCTAAGTACAGGGGCTTGTGTCAAGGAGGTTTTCATCTTTTCAAAAGAAGTCTGACAATCTGGTGTCCACTCAAATTCACTATCCTTTGTTAACAGAGTAAATAAAGGTGCAGTAATTTTGCTAAAATCTTGAATGAACCTTCTGTAGTAACCTTCATGTCCTAGGAAACTCCTAACATCTTTCTGCTTCTATGGAATAGGTAGGGTGGAAATAACTTCAATTTTCTTTGGATCCACTTGTATTCCAACACTTGAGATAAAGTGCCCCAAAACTATTCCTTGTGTCATCATAAGAAAACAATTTTCATTACTCAAAGACAGATTGTTCTATGTACATCTTTTCAATACCTTCTCCAAGTTGTGTAGGGCTTTATCATATGTGTCACCATATGTGGTGAAGTCATCCATATAAATCTCCATACTGTCATGGGCAAAATTAGAGAAAATGCTTAAAACTGCTCTTTGAAATGTAGTCGAAGCATTGCACAAGCCAAAGGGTAAGACAAAGTATGCATATATCCCCCAAGGACAAGTAAACGTTGTCTTATCTTGATCTTCTGGAGCAATTTGAATCTGATTATATCCACTAAAACCACCAAGGAAAGAGAAATATTTCTTGCCTGCTAAAGAGTCAAGAACCTGGTCAATGAAGGGCAATGGAAAGTGATCTTTCCTGGTAGTAGTGTTCAATTCTCTGTAGTCAACACAAACCCTCCACTTGCCTTCTTTCTTTGGCACTATAACCAATGGTGAAACCCATTCACTATCTGAAATGGGGTATATGAAGTCGGCATTCAAAAATTTGTGTAGCTCGGCTTTAACAATTTCTCTGAGGGCTAGATTCATGCGCCTTTGTTGCTGCCTGATGGGTCTGTATCCATCATCTATGTATATCTTATGCATGCACAAGGCAAGATCAATACCTTTCATATCATTGTAATCCCAAGCAAATGCTGCTAAGTGTGTATGTAATATTGCATGCAGGGATTGCTGTTGTTCATCAGTCAGTGTATTGTTAATGTTCAACATCTTACCTGGCTTGACTTCTACTTATTTAGACAGTTCTTGAACAGAAGACAAATCAAGGCTGGGTAATACAGGTAAGCATTGTTGAGGCAATAATGCATGGAAGATTTAGGAGACTTCTTCTGATGAACTACTGGGTATTATGCTACTCAGAGGGTCTTGTAAGCAAGATAGGCAGTCTTGATGTTGTGGGTGTCTCCCACAATTTTTTGTATGACATGAGCAATTAATCCATCTTCATCTGGAATAGGAAATAAAGGGTTGCGCTCTATAGTCATCAAGGTTTGTAGGGAATAGGCATCCTCATCCTCCAGGTTAGGTCAACTAGTCTACTCAAGCTCATGGTATGGCTGGGCTAGTGGATATAATACCAACTACTTGGTCACTGTCCCATTAGATATGATCATGTTGCCAGACCTATAACCTATGAATACATCGGCAGTGGCAAGCCATGGTCTACCTAGTATAAGAGGATATCCAGCAAGATTAACCTTAGGCTATAAAACAATGAAATTAGCAGGGTATTCCCAGGAATCTATTGCAATGACCAAATCTTCTATGACCCCTTCAGGTTTGACTATAGACCTATCAGCTAATTGTAACACTTTCTGAGTAGGCCTAAGGTTGTTCAATTGGAGTGTCTGCATTGTTTCCTTGGTCATTACATTAATTACAGCTCCTAAATCTATCAAGGTGTTTTTAATGAGGGTCCCATTGATCTTTACATCCACCACTGGGCTACCTAGATCTGTGTATTTTGGAATAGTTATATTACCCAACATGATGTCAACAAGATTACCTAAAACATGCACTGTCTGAGGGTCTATTCTCTTCCTTCCTGGCTTCTTTATACAAAGATCACTAATAGTTCTGGTATAGATGGGGATATCCTTGATGGCTTGGATTAAAGGAATCTTGATGCTGATATCTTTTAGCAGGCTGAGAAGGACAGTATCAGCTTGGGCTGGTTGCTTTTGTATGGCCAAACGCTCAGGGAAAGGAGACTTCTGTTGCAAGGTAGGTTGTGTATCTTGGTTTGATTCATGTTCTAGGGGTTGTTTATCTGGGGCCTCTTCATCTTCAAGCTTGGTAATTTGGGGAGATGAAGGTCCTACAATTTGCTTCCTTGATCTAAGATGAACATTACTCACTTCCACCCCATAAGTGGGATATTGCATCACCTTGTTAGTATAAGCCTGCTGAACATGCTTGTTGTTAGGGTTAGGTGTAGGTTGGGCAGGGATTTGGGTAGGTCTAGGAGGTGGATTTTGAGGTGGTGGCATTATGGTTGGTTGTTGTGGCTGAGATGGAATCATATGTTGCTAAAATTGTGCATTTTGCTGCCATTGTTGGCCCTTGTTCCACTGAGGCTGCCATTGTTGCTGCTGAGGAAGCCACTGAGGATTATAGTTGGGACCTTGGAAATTTTTCTATGGCCGTGATTTAGGTTGTTGTTGGTTCCAACCAGCTTGTAGAGTAGGCCATTGAGGGGTTTGCCATGCATTTGGGTTACCAGGCCATTGTTGAGCATTCCAAGCAGAGAAGTTGTGATTTGCAGTAGGAAAGGGAGGATTAAAATTAAGTGGATCAGAAGGCATACCTTGTCTTTGTTGCCATGGCCTTCTTTGAGCAATGAAGAATAATTGCCCATCCTCTCCTTCAAATTGATGTAACTCTGGTCTCTCAATCCTTTCTTGTTGGATACTGGCCACCCTCTTGCATTTGCAATTGGCTTTCCTTTGTCTACAGCTGGGGTAGTATTCAGTGAGCATTGTATTTGCCTCTTCTTGTTTCTTCTTGATGTGAAGAGTGTACAACTATGTAGCCATACTGCTAATGATATCCTCTTTCATATTGGTCAGCAAGTTATTAATTTCCACTCGAGAAACTCCATTAGTTGCCTTGCCTGCAATGGCTACTCTTTCTCCTGTGGATTTTATGGAAAAAGTCCTAGAGTAGTTCTTGCAAGCTATACAAGTATCCTCAAAGGGAAGTTGGGAGATATCCCCTATTCCAATGATATTTAGGGCATCCATGCAATCATCATTGACTCCTCTTAAAAAGACCAACTTCAATGATTCTTCGGACAACCTATTTTGAGGGTTTTTCTTCAAGGAAAATTGGAATCTCTCAACATAGTCCTCTAATGGCTCATCCTCTTTCTGTGACATCCTAAATATGTCATCTTTCCTCCTATCATGTCCTCTACAGTAGTCTTTGTATTTTGCTAGGAATTTTGTCTTCATGGTATCCTAGTATGGAATGGCATCTTTCCCTAGTCCCATAAACCATCTTAAAGTAGCATCTTTTAGAGTAGTAGGGAATAGCTTGAGTCTGTAAGGATCAGTGGTATAATCATAACTCCTACATAGAACATCAAACTCGAACAGGAAAGTGTCAGGATCTTCAGTCACCAAACCATAAAAAATAGGCAGATAGAAGGTGGTATATTTTTTAGAGTAGCTGCCCGTGCTAGGTCTGGTATAGGGAATTCAAATGTAGCTTGTCGTGGAGGATCCTCTGCTACATATGCCATGGTTCTAAAAGTTCCTTCTATGGAAGTAGAGGAAGTTGATGGAGATGTAGGGGGTGTTGATGAAGATGTAAAAGGAAAGTCTCCTTCAACACTTCCTATGGTGTAGTTGTTGAAATCAACTATGCCCTTGTTATTTTGAGAAGTTGATGGGAGGAATCTACCTCGTGTATCTCTTTGCCTCCGCATATAGTAATTTGAGATTTATGTTTCAGCGGCCCTGCACAATGTTAGTAGAATGCCTGGTGTTTTTTGAAAAATGAATTTATTAAATCTAGTGCTGAAATCAAGATTTAATTATAAAAGCATGTGAAATCTATCTAATGAGACTATGAAGATAGCACCATCCTCGGCAACGACGCCAAAAATGTAGAGGAAAACTAATGTGTTGTAGACTCAAAACATGAAATAGTCTAACTAGAAATGCATAAATAAATAAATGAATGTATGTATGAAGCGAGAGTTAGTACCTTGAGTGGCCAGCTCAGGGAACTATCTCACTTCTTCTGGAAACTAAATCTACTCCAGATCTTCCCACACTTTCATAACATTTAGTTGAATTCAATTCATATCAAAGATAGAATCTTCTTCAGATTTTATTCAAAACCAGAACATGTCTGGAATAACAAATAACAAATAACTGTAGAAAAATAGAGTAACGACTATGTCGATAGAAAGTAAAAAGAATAGCTAACCAATCAACAAACTCATCCCCTAACTTATACAAAAGTGGGAGAGTTGTATGTAAACTTCTAACTAACTACAATCATCAATCCATCCCTGCATATCAGGATATAGTTTTGAGATCAACTTATTAATCTAGAACAAAGGAAATAAAGTCCTATTCGAACAAAAATCCCATACAACGGCTCATTAATGCAAACACATAAACTGTGGTCAAACTTCTAGAATGAGTCTTCTTCTTCCTTGCATTTATTCTTCCATGATGACCATGTTCATCTCCATTGATCTTTATTTCTGGCACTTGGACTATACTTTAATCAATTCCCCTATTCTGCACTACTACAATGACTCCTTCTCGGATGCTATGCCTTTGCTGCACAAGGTTAATTATTCCAACATATATACACAAAATAACCTTTCATATTACACTTATGAAATCCTATCTATATTACATGCTTATCAATAATTTAAAACATCCATTTGATAATATAATCACCATATTCTATTTATCAGCATAGGTTCAAAGTATTTGGAAAGTATATATGAAACAACATAAAATAGAGATAATGTCTGTGAAGTCTTTACAGAACCATATAGAAAAGGTCTTAAAACATATGAAAATAGTATAAAAGGAGGCCAATATTTCATCCAAACACATTGTACCTTGAGATTGATGTCTTGAAAACGGTGTATTAGGTGTGGTTGTACCTTAAAGTGGGTGCTTCTAAAACAATTGTAATCTTCTTTCTTTTGAGGTTGGATTTGAGCAGTAGACTCAAGCAACTCTCAGTGGATTTTTCCCTCATAGGGTTTCCACATAAATACTTATGTCATGGTGATCTTTATGTGTTTCCATTGATGTTTGTGCTTTTCAAAAGTTAACATTGATTAATTACTTTGGTTTTTGTCTATCACTGATTCACCCCCCCCACCTCTCAGTGATAGTGAGTATTCCAACACATTTGTCATTGTGTACCTGTCATCTTTCACTTTTCCATCAAGGAGATTAGTAACAAATACAGTTTTAATACATTCTACCATGATAGTATCCTTCCAAGTAGCAAAAATAATAGAAATGGAACATAGAGTAGGCATCCTAAAAAGTGCATCAACAACTACATTCTTTTTCCCTTTCAAGTACTATATGTAAAAATTATAAATTTGAAGCTTACTCACCCATTTTTGCTGCCTATTGAAGTACTCTATAACACACCTAACTATGTAACATTTAGTTATGTTTTACTAGCAAGCAACCAAAAAGGTTTAGTCGATGAGGGTTGTAAATACTTTAATGCTATGTGCGAATATTAAAAAACACCTAGTGTAAATGAGAAAATTTGGACAAATGAAAGATAAATCAACAACATGCAATTATCTTAGCCCAAACTTACGAATACCTTAGATGATGCATGCATGATTGATTCCTCAAATGGTTGGATTGTTGGTTGCTCGGATCTGCAGCATAACGTTGAATTTAGATTGATGGATGAAAGATAGATGAAATAGATGAGGGATGAAAGATTGATGGATGAAAGATAGGTAGATCGATGATGGATGATGAGGAGGAATTTTGGCATAGTAATGGTGCTTGAAAATTCATCCATGCAAAATGGCTTGGAAATGGGCTAATTTATAAACAAGTGTGAGAGAATTGAGGGATAAGATTTCTATTTTGCAAGTAATAATTGAATTAGAAAGTTGCTTGTGCAACTTGGGAGAGAAAATAGAAGGTGAATAGAGTTCACTTGAGAGGAAATTGGAAGGTGATTAGAGTGATTTGAGAGATGAGTTGATTTCACTATAGAAGGAATTAAAAGGTGAATCGAGTTAACTAGAGAAGATTTGAGAGATGGAAATGGTAAGTTGTTTTAATTAATTAAGTGGCATGAATGATTAAATAAATAATAACTATTTATTTAATCATAGAAGAAAGGGGATTAAATAAATAAATAAAGTTTATTTCTTTAATGATGTGAGGGATGGGATTAAATTGTTATATTTATTTAATTTGTTAGAGGAAATGCTAGGATGGCGAAGGGCTTATGATGGCAACATGGATACCTAGGGCAAAACATAAGGTGTTGCAAGAGATGGACATTTTTGGGTGTCTACATTTTGCCCCTCTTTGAGATGATGTTCGAGACGATGAGATTTGTGTCGAGTAACATCATTTCAAAGAAGCTAAGGTATGGATAGAGGAAAAAGATGATGTTGGAAAGATAGGATGAGGATGGGATGATGATGGCCCCTTGAGAGGATAGGCGGGTTGGACAAACACAGGTAGGCTCTCGAAATGAAAGGGATTGGTCAAAAAAGATTAGGAAATGGAGGAAAGAGATAAAGGATACATTATGTTGCAATGAAAGTGAGCAACCATATGTTTGCTATAGCACGAGACGTTATGCACAGGGTATAACGACCAAGGTGATGATGTGTCTCATGCCCCAGCGTAATACAACCTTGTCTAGATACAAGATATGAATATTAGTTGAGTTTGATTAAGATGTAAATGCAAAATAAAACCGATAACACACACAAGAAAGCAAGCATGCATGCACAAAAGATACAAAAACAAACAAAAGAATTGCCCCTGTCAAGCTGCAAACCAACGATTGATTGCTAATTGATGGATTGATTATGATGATAGATAGTGTTGTCATGGTGGGAAACGATATATCTCTAGATCAACACAAGGATGATTGATTGGTTGATTGATTGATTGATTGACGATTGATTGGGTATACAACAAGATTAGGATCAAGACCATTGATTGCGATTGGATAATTTGGCAAGCTTGATTGACTTGATTGATATGGATTAAGGATGACTTGCATTTGGATTTATTGCTTGGAATGACCTGATGAATGGATTGAATGGAAGAATTGATTTTGAAAGATTGATGAATTGATCGAGATAGATGATAGAAGAAAATGAGAGATGGAAGAAAAAGGAATATCGTTTGTGCCTGAATCTGGGCACTTCCTTCGTACTCCAGACTGCCTACATACTCGTGTCCACGGGATCAAGGCACTTAACGATAGAGATGATATGTAGTTTTGATTGTGTTTTATTGATGATGAGGTGGATCGATTGATCAATCGGATTGATTGGATGTTTGATGAGCTTTGATTTGGTTTAATTATTGGATTGGATTGATGTGATTTCGATTGATTGATAGATTTGATGATTGATTTGATTGGACTTGTTTTTGATGGATTTGATGTGATTTGTTTTGGTGGATTTGATTTTGATTTTGATTGATTGGATGAATTACAATGATCGAATTGAATGATTTGATTGGATTAGAAGAAATGATTTGATTGGACTGGGTGGTTTGTCTTAGAAGAATTGATTGATATGATTGATTTTATGTAATTTATTCGATTTGTTTGAGTGATATGATGTGATTGATAATTGGATTGATTTGGAAGAAGTGATTTGATGGATGGATTAATGATTTGATTGTTCAGATTTTTTTGTTGGTTATTTGATGTTTTTGTATTTTTGGAGGAATATTTGATTTTTTTGTTTTTTTTTGGACATTTTATAATTTTTTTTGGATTTTTTTAGGACATTTTATAATTTTTTTGTATATTTTTTTCAGGACTTTTTATGATTTTTTTTGGATTTTTTCTGGACATTTTTATGATTTTTTGGGGATTTTTCAGGAAGTTTTATGTTTTTTTTGCATTTTTTCAAGGCTTTTTATGATTTTTTTGATTTTTTAAATTTTGATATGTTTTGGGATGTCAAATGGATTTACAATTTGGATAGCCTTTGTGCTAGATACGAATGACAAGGGAAAACCAAGTCTAGGTGCAAGGAGGTAGGTAAGTAGGATTGGATGAAGGGATGGGAGACAAAGGATGTATGCGTGAGAGAGCAAGGATGTGATGTCAAAGGCTATGTCACATAGGAAATAACATGCCCCATTCTAGATAGTATGCTTGGGATTTTGCATGACAACACTTATGACGATAAGATAGTGATAAGATTAGGTTTATGACAATGGGATGATGATAGGATGATAGGATGGATGGAGAGGATGAGGTATATCAAGAGATATCCAAAGCATGTTTCAACATTTTGCCCCCAATCTTTATCAAGATCAAAAGGAGGAAGGGAGGATGAATGGATGTGATGGGATAGGTGTATGTATGTGGAATAGATAAGGATGGTAGGAAACGATATGGTAAGCTAGGTTGAAAATGATATGGTGGATGAGACAAGGTGTCCCCAAGTGTAGGTGACATAGAAGATCAATTTACACATGACGCCTGTTTGCCAGGTTTTCATCATGGTACTTATCCAAGGTGCCTGTTTACCAGGTTTTCACCATTGGATGAAGGGATTTCTCTTTACTTTTTTTTTAAAAATTTTTGACTGGGATAGATGGATATGGACATAAGGGACTCAAGTGTCTAGCTCCATGAAAGTGATAGTTCCACTAGATGGATATCATCGCATGGACCGTGTCAAGTGTGCTCATAGATGTTGGTTAGGGAGATTGCATGAAATGAGATGGAGAAGGTAGATAGCAGATTATGGGAGGTGCGATAGTGGATTATGATATGGATTATGTATGGAAGATAGTGGATTATGATATGGATTATGTATGGAAGATAGTGGAAGACTTATGCAAAAGCATGGACCACACGAAGTGATGAGGGAGATATGTAGGATAATGGATAAAGGATGGGGAGATGGAGGTATGTGGAATTGTGGGATGGAAGGGAACCATGACCAACGGTTGCACACACCATGATAAATGTTGAAGCTTTTGATGGGAAGGTGGCATGGGAATCAATGGTGTTGTTTGCTTAGGAGATGGGTGACGAAGTGCTTTAGGTACCCACATAGACTTAGTATTTTTCTAATTTTTGCTTGACTTGTGGGTTTTTTGGAATTTTTAAATGGAGTGGATGAAAGAGGAGAAAGTGGATGGTTGGGATTTTTGAGAGGTGGATGCCTCATGTGACTTGATGGTTTGTTGCTTAGGGACCCATACCATTTTAGTTTTAGACTTTGCTTGTGGAGGTATGGGTTCAGATATATACAACTTTTGTGTAGCTTTTGAGGTAGTTACTTGTTGCTTAGGGACCCACACCTTTTTCATTTTTGCCTTGAGATGTGTGGGTGTATGCAGCTTTTGAGATGGATGTTTCTTTGATTCTTGTCTTTTGTGTCCTAAGGCATTAGGATTTGTAGGATTTTTGGTTTTATGAGTGTAGGCATCCAAATTTTTGCTTTTGAATCCCATCGGGTGGATGGAAGTGGGGTTGGTGGAAGCTCCATGTTTAGACAATGTGTGCATTTGTTGGTCACGATTAGGGTTTTTAGAGGGCTTATGGATGGATGGATAAGGTGTTGGAAGTAGTGGAGGTAGATTCGACAAGGGAATATTAGGAGTTGGAAGAAGAGGAGGCGAATTGGATGGTGGAAGGTGTACGATCACATGCTTTTGACATTTGTAGGAGGATGGAGGTGGAATGGCGACATATGTTCTAGGTGTATGATGGGATTTGTGATAGGAAGTGGTGGACTTAGGATGTGTGGAGGTGGTACCAACATCGTTAGATTGTTGACCTTGAGGTGTGTATCCAAGGCCAAATGAGTGCAGAGGGAGTTTGACATGGATGGGCTCCAAAACACCTTGTTCAAGAAGGCCTAAGCCTTTACCTTGATAGTTCATGTTTTGGAGCATGCGATTGACTACGAGACTATGTGTAGGTGGAACACTAGACACGGATTCCTTATTGGATGGAGAAAGTGAAGTGGAAGACAAAGGCTATTGTGTTCCTAGGGAGGAACATTCATGAATGAGGGCAGAAAGACCAATAGGATGTGATGGATTTGAAATGGAGTTGATGGTGGATGCGAAAGGATCATTAGGATCTTGATTAGCATAGTGTTCACTAAGATCCAAGGTATTGATTTAATCTTCTATGCTTATGTGTTCTTGGGAGGCACATGTCTCATTATTAGAAGTGGAATCTTGTGCATTAGTGCTAGATGGATGATGGATAGGAGCAATTTGGATATCTTGCTCATGGAGGGGTATAGGATTGTGGGTATGATCAAGGTGCTCATGGATAGATTCTTCATGGGTAATATCATCTTGATCATGGAAGAGGTAAATGTTATGAATAGGTTGCATGAGTGGAATGTAAGGGATTTGATCTTGACTCGGATTAGGGACTAATGTTTACACATGATTAGGATTATGTTCTTGATATACCTCTTGGATTGTTTGTGTGGAAGTGGAAGTTGGAGACTCTTGGATGAGTTTAATGGGTTCTTGGTATTCATCCATAAGAGAGTATGGTGGACTTGGACTTGGGCTTATGATGGGAGGCTCTTGAATAGGGTCAATGGATTGTGGGTCACATGGTGGGCTTAGAAGACTAGCCATGTTAATGGAGGGCTCATTGCTAGGTGCTAAGATAAGTTTTTGACATGGGGATAAGTTGTTACTAGCTAATAGCTAATGAATCACATCCTTCATTAGGGTATGTGTGAATGGACAATATAGGGGATGGACGATAATGGTGGATAATGTTGTAGGCTTAGAAGTAGGATTTGGATCGGATGGAAGGATAATGAAGTTAGATGGATTGGGATTTGGATTGGATGAAAGGATAATGTGTTTGGATGGATTGGAAATAGGATTGGATGGAGGGATAGTAGGACTAGATGGATTAGGACTAGGAGTAGGATCACATGGTGATGTTAAGATAGGACTAGTAGGCTCATGTGTTGGCATGTGATCGGATGGTGATGGAGGATGCTCATAAGATGCATTGGCTAGGTTGGTATCTCCCTCATCAAAGGCTATTAAGTCTTGTAGCATAGACGGACTTAAGGATACTTGATTTATGTACAAAGGGTCACTTAGACTTGATTCAAAGGTTATTAGGTCTTGTAGTACAGGTGGACTTAAGAATATTAGGTCTTGTTGCAAAAGTGGACTTGGGTTCACTTGATCTATGTACAAAGAGCCGCTTAGACTTACATGTTTCTGTTGTGGGGGCCATTAATAGTCTTGTGAATGGGTTTGATGAAGAGATAAAATGGTAGGATGTGTAGGTAAAAGATCTTGGGGTATGGGTTGTGGATAATGGTTGATATTGGAAGAAATAGGGTATGGTGATGTGGCAATGTTATGAAAAGATGTAGGATTAGGTGATGTGGAAGTGATTTAAAATGCGGGTAGATTAGATTGATAAGGAATAAGATAAGGTGATGTGAAATTGTTATGATATGTGGATAGGTTAGATTGGTGTGAAACAGAGGGGGATGCCACATAGGAATGAGATGGAATTAGTTGGTGTGATGATTGGATTTGGGATTGTTGGTATTGGCTTATGGCTTGATGTTGTGGGAATTGTTGGTGTTGTGGTAGTGTAGGGACTGGTTCCTTTCTATATAGCCACTCAAGGGTATCAAGCATTCTTAGCGTGCCATAAGGATCATTCTTATAGGTCTTGTTTGGGAATGTCATGTCCATGCTTAGAAGTGGTAGATTAGGATGTGAGGATGTGAAATGATTAAGGTGTGATTTGGATATGAAATGGATGAAGTTGATTGGGTAATGACTAGGATGAAGTGATTAGAATGAAATTGGAATGATGATTGAATAGGATGATTAGGATTAGAGGGTATGGATGATGTGGCTTAGGATGTGTGTTAGGATGAGACTATTTTGTGACAGGAATTTTGTTTTGATAGCTTTTTTTTTGGCAATTTTATGGCAAGCAAATAAGATGGCAGACACTCATACACAAGCCACTCACAAATATTGTAACAACCTAGGCTAGGCAAAGACAGTACCTGTTGGGTTCCCACTTGGATTTCTCTAGCCGTGCCTACTCATAGTGGATAGCTCCAGGAACTTGGGGCATGGGCTCTCCCTTACAGTGCACTCACTTCTCAAGCACACCAAGTTCCAAGTTCTCAAGACACGCAAATCTTGAGGTACTTTGCTATCTCTACTATGAACTGCAAAAATGTGGGAAGGCTATCAGAGGCCTAATCAGTTATCCTCTTATAGCAATAGATAGGGGTTTTTGGCTGCTACACAGAGGTTTCTAGTAAGGGCTTCCATTCAAGTGGCTATACATGCGGCAATTCACTCCATTAAGGAGGCTTCCCAGCCTGCAGAGGTTACGCTCTATAGGGTTTTGGGGGAAACATTCGTCGGTATAGCGGAACAACACCTGTTGTTTCTGACTTTCGTCATAAACACATTATTTATATAGCAGCTTGGAAGGGCTTGGCTTTAGCCTGTTTCAACTTGGGTCGTACCCCTTCTGACAATGGGAAGGTAGGTCCTCTAGAGTTAGCAATGATTTCTCTGTTGCAAGTATGAGGTGAACCAGTGTTGTCATTGATGTCAATATATTCATATTGCATTGACAAGAGGGATTCGATGAGTAGTGTGCTGAGGATATTGAGCCTCAGTCAGGAACAGTGAAGAACAGTGATGAGAAGAAGGCAAATGTATTGTATAGGATGTGAACCGGAGGATGCGGATTAAAAGGTTTGTATATATGAGTCTTGAGATGCTTCAGTTAAGATTTCAGAGGTCCGCATGAAGATCTGAAGGAGTTGTGGCTGTCGGTGTGGAACCGGTTCCAGCAAGTGTTCAGAGGTGACAAAGGATCACAGAAAGGTCCGGTGAGGTCTGGAATTGTATAATCCTAATCTGCAAATTGGAAGGAGTGTTTGGGATGTCCTTGTGATGTGTCATCTCAAGTTGTGTATGATTTGGAGGTCTGGAAGTACCTTTTGCATTGTGACAGTGACGACAGACTGTGTTTTTGAAGTTCCGGATAAGGAAGAGAAGAGATTCCAGTAAGTAGAGGAAGTGCGGATGTACCTGGTCATTTAGGCAGGCTTGGAAATGTCCGTGGATCATGTTTAGGTTGTGTTGTTGGTCCGCATTGATGGTAGAGCGTGGAATTGAAGATAATCTTCCGGATGAAGTTCTTGCTCTGTTTAGCCGACCAAATGAGTTGTTCATCCTGCGAATGTTCTTGTGGTGGCCGACCGGATGTGTTATTCATCTTGCGGATATTCTTATGGTTGATTGCCGACTTAGATGATTGTTCCTAAGTTGATGTCTTGTATAAATAAAGATTTGTGAGTTCATTTTGTGTGTGGATTGTGTGGATGAGAGTGGTGTAGTGAAGAGAAGTGCGGAAGGCAGAGCAGAGGTTTTGGGCTTAAATGGAACTGATCCGGACATGGTAAAGATGTCATTCTCCAGTTCAAGACAGTGATTCTTATCACTTTGTAGACAGTGTGTCTCCTTGTAGGCAATGGGCCTCTTTGTGAGCAGTGTGCTCGGGCAGTGAGCCCTAATTGGCAAGTGCCATTCTTTTTCTTATTCTTTTAACAGAAAATAATCCTTGGGTTAATCACCCCATGGTTTTTCACTTAACCAGGTTTTCCACGTCAAAATCTTGGTGTTCATTGTGTTGATGTTTATCTTCTCTTGTGTTTGTGCATTTTACTTTCATGGATGATTAATTGATATGCAGTTAACTAACAAGACGAATCAAGTGTTTGAAATAGAAAGCAAGTTTGTATACAACTGATTCACCCCCCCCCTCTCAGTTGTATGCCCTAGATCCAACAATTGGTATCAGAGCCAAGTTCCTCTGAAAGGAGCTTAACCGCTTAAGGAGATCCAAGATGTCGTCATACGAAAAGGATAGTCCGAAGTTCGATGGAACCAATTTCACTCTCTGGAAGGGTCGCATGAAATGTCACTTGGAATGTATGGGAAAAGCATACTTGGCCATGGTTTCAAAACCATATGTACCTCCACAAGGTGGTCTGACAACTCTAAATGAAATCACAGATGCTAAAAATAATCTGTGGACCAAGGAAGCTCTTCTAAGCGCATTGAATGACTCAGATCTCTCAAATGTTATTGACCTACCAACTGCATATGAGATCCTAACTAAACTGGAACTTCTGTATGAAGGAGATGAGTTTGTCAAGAGTGCAAGGTTGCAAAGTCTGAAAGGGAAATTTGAAAGATTGAAGATGAGAGATGATGAAAACATCACTACTTTGATGCCAAGAGTGAATGAACTAGTGTGTGGAATTAGAAATGCTGGTGGAACTCTGGACGAAAATGAGATTGTTTGCAAAATCCTCAGATCCCTTCCTGCTGCCTACAAAATCAAGGTTGCTGCAATTGATGAATTCAGAGCCCACACAACTGTCACAAGAGAACAATTGGCTGGCAAGCTAGCTGCATTTGAAATGACTGAGTTTGGAGATGATCCTCCCAAGACTGAATCTACTTTCAAAGCTAGTGCCTATGTGAAAGGCAAACAGAGATTTGATCCGGGAGAAAACTCTTTAAGGAAGATGTCATGGTATGATCAAGCAAGAAGAGACATGGAAGAAGAAGAAGTAGAAACAGCTCAACTTGAAGCCCTCATTGCAAAAAGACTACCAAGAGGATTTGGTAAGTATGAAGGAAAACTACCCTTTAAGTGCTTCAACTGCAATAAGATTGGTCATTTTGCTTCAAGATGTCCGGAAAGATCTGCAAGGTCTAATACTAACAGACAAAGGTTTCAAAAGAACTGCTATTATGTTCATGAAGAAGATGACAATGAAGGAGTAACAGATGATGAATCAGAACTAGGAAGCAAATCCGAAAATGAATGGGTGTTTATTGCCATCAAGGAAGAAGATTCAATACTCTCTGAATCTGTCAATCACAAGGTTGTGGAAAAAGCTTTGGCTGCTCAAGTGGAAGAAAAGGACGATTGGGTTATTGATAGTGGATGTTCTCACCATATGACTGGTAATAAGGATAAGTTCTTGAATTTGGAAAGGTATGAAGGAGGAATGGTAAAGTTTGGTGACAATTCTGCTGGCAGAATCAGAGGTAGGGGAACTATTTCCTTTGATGGAAAGAGCAAAACAGGTAATGTACTATATGTTGAAGGATTGAAGCACAATCTTCTCAGTGTTGGTCAGTCAGTAGACAAAGGCTATGATCTCCGGTTTAAGAATGGAAAATACAGAATCTTTACAAGCTCCAGAACTGAAATTGCATCCGGTACTCAGACAAAAGGAAATATCTTTCATCTGGTTGGTTCAAATAAAAGTTGTCTGTTTGTTCAAGTTGATCAGAGTTGGTTATGGCATAGAAGAATGTGTCATGTAAATTTTGATAACATCATCAAGATAAGCAATACTCAGGCTGTAAGAGATCTTCCAAAATTGATGAAACCTACAAATAGTTTGTGCAAAGAATGTCAGCTAGGTAAACAGAGCAGAGTCTCTTTCAAAAGCAAAGATCAGTCCTCTACCGGATTGTTGGAATTAGTACATACTGATCTCTGTGGTCCGACAAGAATCAAGAGTCTGCAAGGTGATAGATATTTCATGTTGTTAATTGATGACCATTCTCGGATGATGTGGGTTACCTTCCTAAAAGAAAAATTAGAAGCATTTGAGAAGTTCAAAATCTTCAAAGCTATGGTAGAGAATCAAACCGGATTGAAACTGAAGTGTCTAAGGTCTGATAGAGGTGGTGAATTTACATCTGGTGAGTTCATTGACTTTTGTGAGAAGCAGGGTATAAGGAGACAATTGTCTGCTCCTAGGACTCCACAGCAGAATGGAGTAGTTGAAAGAAAGAACCGGACCATCCAGGAAGCTGCCAGGACAATGATGTTGGAAGCAAATGTTCCTTAGATATTCTGGAAAGAAGCTATCAGCACTGCAGTCTACACTCTAAATTGAGTTCAAATCAGAAACAATACCGGTAAGACCCCCTATGAACTCTGGTTTGGCATCACTCCTACTATGAAATATTTCAAAGTATTTGGTAGCAAGTGTTATATTAAAAGAGATGAAGATCTAGGAAAGTTTGATGCTAGAAGTGATGAAGGAATTTTCTTGGGTTACTCCACTCAAAGCAAAGCATACCGGTGTTACAATAAGAGACTGAGGAAGATGATAGAAAGCACTAATGTGAAAGTTGATGAAGGAATTGAGAAGCCCTCAAGATTTTATGAGTTTGATGAAGATGACCAAGACGGTGTTCAAGTTCAAGGAACTCAATCCTCTCCGGTAAGTCAGAGTCAGCCTGATCCGGTAAATCAGGAAGAAGAGATAGGTTTGAATGAGCCTGATCAAGAAGCAGCAGTGCAGGATACTCCCAAAATTCCAAGGTATGTAACACTGAACCACTCTGAAGATCAGATCATAGGTGACAGAAGCAAAGGTGTGCAAACTAGAAGGAATGTTGCTCAAAATCAGGATGAATGTTGTCTGATTTCAAAGATTGAACCTAAAACAGTAAATGAAGCCTGCAATGATGAAAACTGGACCAAACCAATGAAAGATGAATTAATGCAAATTGAGAAAAATCATACTTGGGATCTTGTCCCCAGACCTAGAGACAGGAATGTGATTGGAACCAAATGGGTCTGGAACCAAATGGGTCTTCCGGAACAAATTAAATGAAGCTGGTGAAGTAATCAGAAACAAAGCTAGATTGGTCTGCAAAGGCTACTCTCAAATAGAAGGAATTGATTTTGAAGAGACCTTTGCTCCGGTGGCAAGAATTGAAGCAGTCAGATTATTTCTTGCATTTGCTACCTTTAAAGACTTCAAGGTATATCAGATGGATGTCAAGTCTGCCTTCCTAAATGGTGATCTGGAAGAAGAAGTTTACATTGAACAACCGGATGGATTTCAATTGTCTGACAATGATGATATGGTCTGCAAGTTGAAGAAAGCATTGTATGGATTAAAACAAGCCCCAAGAGCATGGTATGAAAGGTTGGATAAGCATCTTGTGCAGATTGGATTCAGCAAAGGTACTGCTGACAGTAACTTATATTTCAAAATTGATCATGAAAACATTTTGATTGTTGAAGTGTTTGTGGATGATATCATTTTTGGAGGAAGAGATAGTATGTGCAAAACTTTTGCAAATCAGATGAAATGTGAGTTTGAAATGTCTATGCTTGGTGAAATGAATTTCTTCTTGGGTCTGCAAATTACTCAAACAAAGAAGGGGATCTTCATTTCTCAGACCAAATATGTGAAAGAATTGTTAAGGAAATTTGGTATGGAAGATTCAAAGCCAATGAACACTCCCATGGCAACCGGATGTAAGTTGAGCAAAGATGATGACTCCTCAAAGGCAGATCAGACAAAGTATAGATCAATGATTGGTGGATTGTTGTATCTCACTCAGACCAGACCAGATATAATGCAGGTTGTTGGTCTTGTAGCAAGATTCCAGGCTGATCCTAAAGAATCTCATGTTATGGCAATCAAAAGAATTTTTAGATACTTGAAAGGAACAGCTGAGTATGGTCTATGGTACCCTAGAGATCCGGATTTCCCTCTTCATGCTTACACAGATGCAGATTGGGCAGGAGATGTGGATGACCGGAAGAGCACCAGTGGTGGAGCATTCTTTTTGGGGAAGAGATTGGTTTCTTGGCTAAGCAAGAAACAAGATGCAATATCTCTGTCTACAACTGAAGCAGAATACATTGCAGCAGTAGGTAGTTGCACTCAAATCTTATGGATGAAGCAGATGCTAAGAGACATTAAAGTTGAATATGAGGAGCCTATCACAATTTTCTGTGATAATTCAAGTGCAATTAATATTTCCAAGAATCCGGTATTGCACTCTAAGACTAAGCACATATCTATCAAGTTTCACTTTTTGAGAGAACAAGTGAACAAGGAAGAAGTCAGGTTGGAGTATGTTCCCTCCAAGGATCAGATTGCAGATATCTTTACTAAACCTCTTCCCAATGACTCTTTTGAATATCTCCGGGAGAAGTTAGGGGTCATGGCCCCTCCGGTGATGAACTAGGATGCACTGATGTGCATCAGTCTGGTGGATATCACAGTCATATCTTGTGATCTAGATTGATGATGGGGAGCTGCTACTAAGGGGGAGTAGCTGGTATGACTCTGATGTGTTAAAATTGCAAGTATGAGCCCTTTGCCATTGATGTCAAAGGGGGAGAGAAGACATGTGAAAAACAAGTAGCTGATGATCAAAGGGGGAGCAGTAAATGAGGAGAAGACATGTTGCTGATAGGGGGAGCTGTGACAGAAAGGAGAAGTTCTTGTCTTGATGGTTTTTCACATCACATGTTGCCATCAATGACAAAGGGGGAGATTGTTGCAAGTATGAGGTGAACCAGTGTTGTCATTGATGTCAACATACTCATATTGCATTGACAAGAGGGATTCGATGAGCAGTGTGCTGAGGATATTGAGAAAATTAGCCTCAGTCAGGAACAGTGAAGAACAGTGATGAGAAGAAGGCAAATGTATTGTATAGGATGCGAACCGGAGGATGCGGATTAAAGGGTTTGTATATATGAGTCTTGAGATGCTTCAGTTAAGATTTCAGAGGTCCGCATGAAGATCTGAAGGAGTTGTGGCTATCAGTGTGGAACCGGTTCCAGCAAGTGTTCAGAGGTGACAGAGGATCACAGAAAGGTCCGGTGAGGTCCGGAATTGTATAATCCTAATCTGCAGATTGGAAGGAGTGTTTGGGATGTCCTTGTGATGTGTCATCTCAAGTTGTGTATGATTTGGAGGTTCGGAAGTACCTTTTGCATTGTGACAGTGGCGACAGACTGTGTTCTTGAAGTTCCAGATAAGGAAGAGAAGAGATTCCAGTAAGTAGAGGAAGTGCGGATGTACCTGGTCATTTAGGCAGGCTTGGAAATATCTGTGGATCATGTTTAGGTTGTGTTGTTGGTCCGCATTAATGGTAGAGCCCGGAATTGAAGATAATCTTCCGGATGAAGTTCTTGCTCTGTTTAGCCGACCGGATGAGTTGTTCATCCTGTGAATGTTCTTGTGGTGGCCGACCGGATGTGTTATTCATCTTGCAGATATTCTTATGGTTGATTGCCGACTTAGATGATTGTTCCTAAGTCAATGTCTTGTATAAATAAAGATTTGTGAGTTCATTTTGTGTGTGGATTTTGTGGATGAGAGTGGTGTAGCGAAGAGAAGTGTGGAAGGCAGAGCAGAGATTTTGGGCTTAAATGGAACTGATCCGGACATGGTAAAGATGTCATTCTCCAGTTCAAGACTGTGATTCTTATCACTTTGTAGACAGTGTGTCTCATTGTAGGCAGTGGACCTCTTTGTGAGCAGTGTGCTCGGGTAGTGAGCCCTAATTGGCAAGTGCCATTCTTTTTCTTATTCTTTTAACAGAGAATAATCCTTGGGTTAGTCACCCCGTGGTTTTTCCCTTAACCAGGTTTTCCACGTCAAAATCTTGGTGTTCATTGTGTTGATGTTTATCTGCTCTTGTGTTTGTGCATTTTACTTTCATGGATGATTAATTGATATGCAGTTAACTAACAAGACGAATCAAGTGTTTGAAATAGAAAGCAAGTTTGTATACAACTGATTCACCCCCCCCCTCTCAGTTGTATGCCCTAGATCCAACATTCTCTTGCACCCTAGATCTGTTGGTTAGGCGGGGGGAGAGGATACTTTCATTGCTAAGTCGGGTTACACTCAATCAAAGCAAGCAAGCCCAAGAAATGAAAAGTAGATGCAATGAAGACAGATTGTTCATTTTAGAGCACCAAATCGAAGGGTTTGGTTCATTTTAAAACACCAAATTTAAGTGTGCCTACTTTAGTATAAAAGATTGTTTAAGTCCTTGGACCAATTAGATCTACAAACAAGGTTAGCATGTTTTCAACCTTTGGTCTTTGACAAATGAAAATGACAAGCTGCACCGAGAAGCCATTAGATTTCAAAAAAACCTTATTTTATGCAATAGAAACTAGATGCGTAGAGAAGAAATCCAAAGGTGATATGTTGAAATTCAAAGGTGGTTAGGAATTTACCAAAGGCGATCTGTTGCGCTTCAAAGGCAACTTCCCATCATGCAAAGGCAATTGTTTGTGCTTCAAAGGCAACCTTCTACCTTTCAAAGGTGCTCCAAACCCTAACCTCATGCACTCGGATGCCCAAAAACCAAAGGCGACTGGTTGCTCTTCAAAGGTGATTGGATATGCCAAAGGCGATTTTCTGTTGTGCAAATGCGACTTTCTATCGAACTTACAAAAAAAAAATTTCCTCTAAGCAAAATATGTCAAATTTGTACTCAAAAAGCTTGGAAATGGCCTTCCAGACGCAATGGTGAGGTCGGATTTGACCTAGGAGATCATCTATGACAAATCACATGCAAAACTTGCAAACAAGGGTTAGAAAGCACAAATTTTTATAACAAAAACCTACAAAAAAGATCAAGCGAAGTGAGTCCCACCGGACGTGCCAGAATGTAAACAAGAAAATTTGTACAAATAAAAGATAAATCAACAACATGCAATTACCTTAGCCCAAACCTTATGAATACCTCAGATGATGCATGCATGATTGATTCCTCGAATGGTTGGATTGTTGGTTGCTCGGATCTACAGCATAACGTTGAATTGAGATTGATGGATGAAAGATAGATGAAATAGATGAGGGAAGAAATATTGATGGATGAAAGATAGGTAGATCGATGATGGATGATGAGGAGGAATTTTGGCAGAGTAAGGGTGCTTGAAAATTCATCCATACAAAATGGCTTAGAAATGGGCTAATTTATAGGCAAGTGTGAGAGAATTGAGGGATAAGATTTCCATTTTGCAAGTGATAATTGAATTAGAAAGTTGCTTGTACAACTTGGGAGAGAAAATAGAAGGTGAATAGAGTTCACTTGAAAGGAAATTGGAAGCTGATTAGAGTGATTTGAGAGATGAGTTGAGTTCACTAGAGAGGGAATTAGAAGGTGAATCGAGTTAACTAGAGAAGATTTGAGAGATGGAAATGGTAAGTTATTTTAATTAATTAAAACAAAATTTTAATTAATTAAGTGGCATGAATGATTAAATAAATAATAACTATTTATTTAATCATAGAAGAAAGGGGATTAAATAAATAAATAAAGTTTATTTATTTAATGATGTGAGGGATGGGATTAAATTAAATAAATGTTATATTTATTTAATTTGTTAGAGGAAATGCTAGGATGGCGAAGGGGCTATGATGGCAACATGGGTACCTAGGGCAAGACATAAGGTGTTGCAAGAGATGGACATTTTTGGGTGTCTACACCTAGATGTAGTTGGATTGAAGGCCATAAAATGATACATGATTGTTATGTATATGTATCGGTTTAGAACTTATTATGCTTGTTAAACCTATAAACTTTTAAAAAAATTGCATCTTCTAAAACCACAATCATTTTGGCTTGAGAGAAGGTGAAACTTATGACATGAAAACAATCAATCTTACAAGATAGAAAAATATAAATTCAAAAATGAAAAATGACAATATATTTGGAGAAATATTATTACACTCTACTTCTTATTAATTGTTTACAACATAAGAACCAATATTATTAGAAATGGAAGAATTGATGAATGTGGCTATTTTTATATTATTAGAAATAGAAGATTTGATGAATGTGGCTATTTTTTCTTTCTAAACAAAACCAAAATTTAAGTCACGAAGTGAACCCACACAAAATATTTCCATTTTGCTCCTACAAATTAAAAATTAACATAATCTCAATATGATATTCCAATCCAAACTAAGTAGACCCCCTCAACACATTCAACACTAAAAAGTACAACTTCCAACTTAAAAACAAGACTTGGTGAAATGTAGGTTTTGGGATGGGTGTGACCTAACAACAAAGATATGATCCATTTACAAGATCTTTGTTAAGAACCTTAATGGAAGTTAAAATTATTCCAAGTAATGTTTGCAAAAAGATTCTTATTCTTTTCTACCACATTGAAAATGCAACCCTTGTATCCAAAAAAAGATGGATGACCTCCTATAACTTCAATAGGATATTGAATCCTATGATGAAGCTTAGCTCCAAGCATGAAAAAATAATAAAATTGTGTTTTGTTTGCATGAATTGACTTAAAAAGATAATTATAAATTCATCCAAGTTCTTATGCTTGATGTTTATTATGAAACTCTTGTATACGTTTGGAAATAATATCAGTGTTCATAAATAAAAATACCTTCAAAGTTGCTTCCTTCTTATAAACTTGTCCAAATTCTCTTAAATGTCATATTTGTGAAAGTCTTAAGACATTATAAACAACACCTAATAGTGATATCAAATGGATGATAGGCACAAATGTTAGTAGGCATGAGTTTTTCATAGTCAATGAAATTGATTTTAAGTGCTTTTGGATTTAACTGTGTATAATATTTTGCATCAAATTATACATAATTGAATTCAAAAACACTTACAATTAGATAAAAATATTTAAAACTTTGTCCACTAAACAATGCATCGCTAATAAAATATAAATGTTTGGTGCATGGCCAAAAATACTATAAATATTTACATCTATTAGCTATTTGATAACACATTTAGGTGCTTATGCTAATTATTTTAATTCATAAACTCTTTTATTAATTACTTAATATGTTTGAAGCATGAAGATAGATAAATTGTTTACTTTATTTTTATTTGAATAACTATTTTATTTACTTGTGAGTTGTTTTGTTTTGTTTGTTTGTTTTTTGGTTGGTAAATAGTGATTGTGAGGATTGTGCCCATTCTATTAAATATTACATAAAAGATACAAAGATTTGGGACCCTAGGGCTCACCTTTTCATCTAGAGTTTACCATAGTTTAAAGGGATAAATAATACAAAATGCCCAAAATAGCTATCAGTGAAAATAATATGCTTATGCTTATGAGGGCATACCTATACAAAAGTGCCCCACTATATGTTATACTTCACATACAGTTTCACTGAAAGATAGAACAAATAATTACTCTTCACCTTCATCAGATTTGTCACTAACCAGAGTGCTCAACCATGCAATGCATTCAATCACCATGATCCCAATGGCCTATTTCAAGAACTTTATTGCTCTTGATTATTTCTTACTTTTGCAAACCTCATTTTGAGAAAAGGCTGTGATGATGAAAGACCTCCACATACCATCCACCTTGCCATTATTAATTTCCATGGTACCAATATACACATCTTCGCAAAACTTGTAGTTAGCCTATTAATTGTTTCTTTCTCCTCTCCCAAATCAGGAAGTAAAACCACAAATTGATTCTATATATGTATTGACTCTATAGCATGAAAGGAAGCAAGGTACGCAGAATAACTTCCTACACCAAACTAATGACGGGAGAGTTATGCAAATTTTTAAATCCTTTAAAGTTACAAATATGTGTTGTACATTAACAGAGAGATTAATCAAACATCAAATGCAAGAATGATGCCAAAGACACAAGAGATACGTGGGGAAAACCTTTTTGGGTGAAAACACCACACTCCAAAACCTGCACAATATATTAATAAATCAAATGTTGATTATAATACACTTGCAATGCAAGCTCTTTCAGAAGTTCCCAAGATGTTAATTCTAGAGCAATTCCGGCAGCATTTCGGTACCTGCAAATGAACCACACATCCAATACTCCAAGCACCTGTATTAATTGAGTTTTAAGGCCAACATAGGATGCTTCTAGAGGTGGGCATCCAACTTGGCCTCATGGTCAATTTTCAATGCCTTAGGACACTTTCTCAACATGCATTCAACCTCCTTACATCCATCATAAACTGTAAGTTTGACTTTCCCAAGATGAAGCGCCTCAACCAAGAATAGACTATGATAGATGCTCTTACACATCTTACAACTATCATACATGACAACACTTACAACTGTAAGAGAATTTGTCGTAACTGACTAATAATAGCATATTCCTTTTGCAACATGTCATAATGAAACCTGGGCACCCAAAGATGCCTTCCTCACATGCAAACATGCTTTATGACACTTGTCTTCACTTGTCATAAGAATCTATATTTCCCACTCTTACATGTCATAGATTCTATCATACGTCATAACCTCTTACACAAGACAGAAAATGCCGACACATGGCATATTAGTGCCACCTCAAATGGGACGCCTACATTCTCACGAGTTGACTTGTCCATTAAGTCACATTACAAGTGGAATGACATCTCACTATGCCATCTCACACTAAATGACAAAACAGGATGTGCAAACTTAAATACAACATAGGAAAAAAAAATATACAATCAACTATTAGCTGCTAGGAATTGCAAGGTTGAGACACCTTAATTCCCAACATAGCAGTGGTCATGTTGGGTTTTTTCCACCTAATTATTCCTAAGTTTCCCTACAAGGTAGCCATCTCTTATCAACAGGATCCTCAGGTCAAAGGCCAACAGTACATGAGACTGACTCTAAATGTCTCCTCTGCTTCTTCAAGCTCTGGAAAACCTAGGGGGTATTCCCTACTCAATACCCATAGGATAAATCTTTGAATGTGACCAAGTATTGACACAAAGTAGATTAATCCTTTCTTATGAAGGCCAAAACTGTAATATGAATACAAAGGGGCTAGCTTTTGACCCTATTCCAGTTGTGGACCAAAGGATTCTCAAATCCTAAAACTACTCCTAAAACCTAAAGTTTTGAGATTTTGAAATGAGTTTGTTTTTATGCTTGGCTAGAAGATTAGGGTTTTGACTCACAAACTCAATACAAACTCTGACCAGTGCTTATCACAGGGCATGGAGTCAAATAGATGTATACGTGTGAATGATTCTCATAGACACCAACATTCAAGTTTCAAGGGGTTAGTTAGCATTTGCCTTACAAATACCACCCAAGATAGAGTATCATGTTAACTCTGCTTACATATATCCCTGTTGTAGTGTGTTCTTCCCCATATTTAACCTTTAACAAATAATTTATTCCTTGAACAGAAGTAGAAGATTAAGTATGCAATACAGTAAGCCTATATTCTAGAATCTCTGATAACCCTTAGTTATTAGATTCAGAAGAAAAACACATACAACCATGGATACAATTAGCAGAACACATGCATATAGCACTTTTCATTTATATCAACATGAAACTAAATAAAATTTATACAAAAATACATTCAACACACAACTCATAGACTTACAGAACAAGAGATGAAGCAACTGAGAGAAACTTGTATTTTATTTACTCCTCAAAATTTCAAAATCATCCAACCACCTTACAAAGTGAGGCAACCAGCTCCTTATAGACACAGAGCCTGGCACTAGCATTCATTACATGTGTTGATTAGGTGAGAATACAATGCAAAGCACCACCCAAGGGCATTGAGACATTTATTACATTGAGCCCAGAGAAAAATAAAAAACAATATATCACATGGGACCCAAAAGACCTGAGGAGTTCAGCTATATAAATGCAGAGGAGTAGTTGCTTGTCTGCTTCAGGTACATTTATTTGTATCTCTCCACCCACTCAGCATACGACCTTTCTGACAGCCACTAGAATGTAATCAGATTCAAAATCTTGTCATTGTGTCCTACGTACTGTGCATCCATCAAAACTTTCGACTCCTTGAAGAATAACTAAAAATTTATTCCCAATACATGCAATTTGTCCAAAGTTGAGTTCAAAACTGCCAACTTCAGATCACCATTGGTGCAACAAGTAGAAATGAGTTGGTCAGCATTGTTATTGAAATTAGCCTTCCACCTATCAATGCTCTTGATTTGCCCATCAGCCTCCTGTATACTAGGCATATAGTTCTTATTTGTCCTTTCCATAAATAATTTATTTTTACCTGTACCTTATCTAATTTTAATTAGAAAGTTACAACCCCTTCAAGTATTTCCAACATCTCAAGGGTTAGCTTCATTTATGGTGGTGCCTGTGCATCAAATCTTGCACATCTGATCAAGTCCCTAATTTCACCAGTCCTTGGCAACCATGATATCTACATTGTCTTAAGATACTTTTTGTCCTACTCATGCTTATCCAATGCGGTTGTTAAATCAGGATGAGACCTTCATGTCTCATCCATTCTTGCTACAATTTTTGTCACTCTATGGTTTATCAAGTTAGTGACTATCTCTTTGAATGAACTTTCCTTTTCCTCCTTCAATCTCTTCACCTCCTCCTTCAGCTCCCTAATTTCAGTCAATAAAGGCTCTGTATCAACTGGAAAGCACATTGCTATCGGGATCATAGGAGGGGGAGTGGAAGTGCCAGCCCGTAATGATAGTCATTCCTTTCATTTATTGAGTTTTACAATTGCCTGAGCATACTGTAGCAGCAACTCATCATGTTCCTTCTGCAACTTGTTTGTGACTGCCTCAGCAAATTATGTAGTCTATACATTCAAACTTGCAGCCTGGGGGGTAGGGGTGTTAGATACCCTCTTAATTATTACATCCCCTACCAATTCCCCCAATCCAACCCTAGGCTTGTTATTATTTGGGGCTAGAGCCCATATAGCCAATGTTTCAAACCTAGGATTGAAGGTTGCACTAGAGAGAGCCTTCTCTACTTGTTCATTTGTCATATCAGAATCTTCCCTGGTTATTGTGTCAAATGTAATGGCATCTAACAAAGTCCATTGAGGAAGGAGTAGGATATTACTCTTAGCAACCAATGCTCTCCCTTCCTCTTGAGCCATTGAACTGGTGGACTGATTAACTTCTTTTAACACCCTTTGGGTGATGGCCTCATACTTAGAGGGATCTACTCCACTCTTAGCATCTTCAATCCTTTTTTGGAACTCCTCACTCCTTACTTTCAGCACATAGCTCCTGAATTCAGGAGTGTTTATGAATTCATCATCCTCTAAAAATTTATTTCAAGCCATTATTCTAACATCTTCAATATCCACATTCTGGCTTCTCATTGTCCTCATTGCCCTGTTTTCAGGGGATGAATAGGGCCTTACTCTGTCAGGTGAATTTATTTGATGGGCAATTTCCTACTCCTGCTCTTTTGTTTCACCCTCAAGGTCCACCACCTCAACTTCCTTTAGGTTATCTAGATCAATAATCTTTGCTTTCTTGGTAGGGGAGGGGTCAATTGATTCTTTCTTAGCAGTATATCCTCCCCTAGAATTGCTAGGCTGATATGATGGCCTTTCTTCTCCTGCAGGAGCACTAGCAATTAGTTGTTCTGCATTATCCAGCATCTATTGAATTCTCTGAATGGGGTCCTGCACCTCTGCAAAGGCACCCTGATATGCAGCATTTATACTCTTCCTCATTCTTTCACCTGCCATTATTGTGTCCCACTTGATCCTCAAGTGGTGGACATTATCCATTGTGAAGCAATTTCTGACAAGATCCTCATTTAGGTTGACCTGGTGAGTGTATCTTGGCCTTTCTTTGTTGACTCTTATCCTGTTGATGAAGCCCTCATGGTCAAAGATCCTTGGATGCACTAAATACATCCCAAAACACTGCATCACTGAATAAATCTGATCAAGCCCACTCTTATCAGCTATCAGAAAATCACTAAATCTGAGGGAGGTAGGAAAAATTGAGCCCTTCTTATGTCTCTCAAATGCTCCTTATCTGATTCATTCAATTGCCTAATGATCTCCAAGAATGCAACTCTCTTAGGTACATATTTGGGCAAAATGTGGGGTGGGGCCTCACAACCATAGACCCTAATGCAAGTAGTGTGCTCATGAGAAAACTAGCACCCCAATTATGATCAATCCCCAAGTGAGGAGTACTATCCAAAGGCCTTAGAAAATCTAATACATCTAGGTGTAGCCTCTCTCCCTCTGGCTCCAAGAAATCAAGAATCCTCCTCACAAAATATTTCACAAAAATTATATAATCAGCATTGGTACAGTGCATATCCAACATGCAATTCCATACCTGTACTGGCAGCATATTTCCCTGGGCATTGGTCATTTTTACATGTAAGTTCTAGTGCCACATTCCAGACAAAGCAAACAGAAGCATATGACACAGCATCGAATACCATGTGAATTCAACATGGGCATCCGCAGTAGATAGCTTGCTCTTGATTTTTGTCATCTGCTTGTGCATTCTATCTGCAATATATGAGGCATAATCATATGGCTCCTTGGTCTCTTGACTCTGGATATCAACTGCCATCATCATCAGAGATATGGGCATTCTGTCTGAGGCATCCCTGCCTAGCACTTGACATAGACTGTGATATGTTCTCATAAAATAATTCATGAACAAACTACACTGAAAGGGTTCCACTTCACTAGCTGAAATCTTCACCAGTTTGCCATCAACACCTCTCAGCCTGTGCTTGGCTAGGTTGAAGTCCTTATAGGCATGTTTAATAGTTTGATATTTCCTTTTTAAAGAACTTAGGTCAATTGGCTTATTAGCCACAGGGTTAGGGTTAAATACGGTGGCTATGTACCCTTTGGTGAATTTGATCAATTTTGTGTCATTTCCTGCTATGACCATTCTTGTGTGAGGATTATATATCAGTGCTATTGCCCTAAGTAAGTTTAGATTAGGGAATACATTGGAGCAAATGAGCTTGGCCAAGTCAAATCACCAAGCATGGCAAATGGGGGCCTTATAATCCATTCTTTTGTGCAAGTGTTCAAACATGACCCAACCAGGAATAGGCAGTCTGGCATCTCTACAATTGTAACAAAAATCAAGGAACTTATCATCTAATCCACCGGGACCATGCAGATTTAGGGCTCTTCTAGCAAAACTTGGGAGCTAGACCATGAGGTCTTAATCTAAGCCAAGCTTAGAAGTGGAGGGCTGACTAGCTTGACTCTTTTTTTTTAGACTGATCATAACAAACTAGGGCTTCTTATACAAGCAATTATCTACCTCCTTAATCAAGCGGTCAACTTAAATTATGTCAGGTACAATTAGATAGGATGAACTTATTGGTTTATGTTGTAGGAGTCTGGATTTCGTTCTTTGCTCGCCTAAGAATCCACTGTGTGTCTAAACTTTGTATGTGCTTGAAGAAATAATGCAAAAAGCCCTAACTTTTCTTCCTTTTAAGCTTCGTAGCATAGCTTTTGATTCATTAATGGAGGTAGTCTCATCTTTAACCTTCCATTCATGTCATAAGGTGCCTTCAACGTTCATCATAAAAGTTTAAACCTGCGTCATTGATTTGAGTTCATTCCTGCAAGATCCACGGTCGTCATTTACTTACGAGATTTAAAAATCTCAGTCATCATAGTTGAAAAGTCCTCGGCCTATCAGGACAAGCCACATTAGATGTACTTCCTTCGCTGACTGCATCACCTTTTGTTTGGTTTGGACATGTGGCATCACTTCACAGCGTCACAGCTGATAGTGGGCCACCACTTTACCTACCCTACGCAGGTGCAATAAAGACTCCACGCATCCATCCCTTCATTTGTTTTTCATCTCTTTGATAAGACAAGGCCACATGTCGCCATCTCGCGACTGCGCAGCGAAGATTCCTTCCTGGAAAGATACCCTTGTGACAATGCGCAACTGTTGGATTAAAACTTTCCCTCGAACCACTTTTATACTGGCATTTGGCAGCATACAATTGGCTAGTACAATATTCTTAATGTAATGGGATGTAAGCATAGATCCTTCGACAGGTGTCACCTTGTCGCAACTGTGCAATGGGGTGGTGATGTCATTGATGATGCGCTACGACGCTACAATATTCATTTTATTAAGCCTTATAACCTACGGGAAGACTTAGGACCTGGGTTTAATTTTTTACGGGACATAGGAGGTAAGACCTAAGACATGGGGCTGGTCACCTAATGGGCACAAAGGCTTAAAGTCATAACTTAAGGGACTGGAAACCTACCACAAGCAGTCAACAAGGAATGAGAAATACAATGCATGAGCCTAGGGACTTAGGTTTAATGGATTTTAAAAGGAAAAGACTTATAACTTTAGGAACCTAAAACCCTAAACCCTAATGGGTACCACCACTAGTTCTGTCTAGGGACGTGAGAGCTACCAGGTCGCAGCGAGAACCATTGGACCTCTGGGAGTAGACCAAACTGAAACACAGAAAAATTGACTATACAAGAATATACAGTACTTACAAAATATAGACATCCTACTTTACATTGTGCACAAAGATACACAATTCATGAAAAATAAGGCTTAAGGAATTGACCGTGCACTGGTAATTCTTGCAATTCAACATTAAGAGCCTTGAGAAAATAGGAATCCTCTCCATGAGTATTACTTATTAGATATGGGCCCATCCATAAGGGTTCAAATTTGCCATGTTTGCCCTTGTCTTAACCTCTTGCATTCCACATAAGGACTAAGTCATTCACTTGAAACTTTCTCTCTGTAGGTCTTTTATCAAACAAATATTTTACCATTTGTTGCTTTTTCAAATTAGTCTTCTATGCTTATGTCCTAGTCTCATCTAGCGCAACCAATTGATTTATTCTTTCACTCATCGAGTCTTCTATTTATTCATTATTTTCTTGTATAAATTTATACACTGGTAGGTGATTATTCATCGGCAACTTGGCCTTTGTGCCATACACTAACTCAAAAGGTGATCTCCAAATTGCCTTTTCACTGTCACCCTATCAGCCCATAGTGCTAACTTTAACTTTGAATCCCATGCCCTTTTATTTTTATCAATTATCCTCTTGATGATTTTCATGAGACTCTTATTACTTGATTCTACTTGACCATTCCCTTGTAGATGATATGGTGATGCATGGGACAGATTAATTCCATGCTTGTTATAAAAATCAATGAACTCGCCAGACCTGAAGCACATGGCATTATCTATAATCAATTTTGCTAGCACTCCAAATTAGATAATAATGTGCTCTAAAATCAAATCAAGTACTACTTTGCTCGTGGCCTTCTTAGTTGGGATGGATTCATTCTATTTAATAAAATAATCAGTAGCAACTAAGATCCAACTATGTCCTCCACTTGATTTCTCTATAATTTCCCCTATAAAGTCAATTCCCCATTGCTGAAATGGGGCCTCCACCATTACAGTTTTAAGGGGTAAGGCACCTTCATATTTGAGCTTTCCTAAAAATCTTTGGTAGGGGTCACACTTTCTTACCATCTTATGTGTATCAGAGAAGAGTGTTGGCCACCAATATACTGCTCTAAGGATTTTGTGAGCTATTGTCTTGGTAGTATAATGCCCCCCACACTCTCCCTTATGCATGTCATTTAGAATATTCCTAGCTTGATGTTCATCTACACATTTGAGTAGCACACCATCAGGATTCTTCCAATACAATTCTCCATATACAAGGACATATTTGACAGCATGCAACTTCAAGGTTCTCTTTTGGATATCATTCAAATGAGTTGGACAATTTAAATTTTGCAAATAGTACACAATATCCCTATACCATTTTAACTCTGACATGTTTACAATCCCATCCTGAGCCATATTGATTTGGCATGTCTCCAAATTTGATTGTGCCATTAATTTAGCCAAACCTTGTCCCCTTACCAACTTGGTAATCTGAATATCAATATTAAACTCTTGAATTTTATTTATCCATCGGCATCTCCTTCCAGTCACCTCCTACTGAGTGAATATATCTTTAATTGTTATATGTGGCACATATGCTACAATCTGAGCTCCAACTAGATAAGGTCTGAAGTTCTTGACCGCCCTAACCAAAGCATAGGCCTGCTTCTCCATAACATCATATTTCAATTCTGCTACCTACAAAGATTTACTAAAGAAGGCAATTGGCTATTCAAATCCATCATTGTTTTTTTGTAATAAGCATGCAGCAATTGTATGGAATGAGGCAAATGAAAACAATTGAAAGGGTTTAGAAAAATCAGGAGACTTTAGAATAGGGGCAGTTTTGATAGCTTCTTTAATATTCTGGAATGATTGGATTGCTTCACTTCCCCAAGTTATAGACTCACCCTTCTTCAACATCTTAGATATAGCCTTAGTAATCTATGTAAAGTTAGGAATGAACCTTTTGACAAAGTTAATCTATCCAAAGAATGATTGAACACCTTTGACTATCTTAGGTACCTGAATTTTATCAATTGTTGGAACCCTTTCCAGATCAATCATAACCCCATCCTTAGATACTATGTTCCCTAAGAGTTTCCCCTTAGTCACACCAAATGCACACTTTTTAGGGTTAAGTGAAATGCCATATTCCAGTACCCTAATAAAAATCTGCTCTAGATACATATAGTGTTGCTCTTCCTTTTTTGAATAAGCAGTTAAATCATCCTGGTATACAACCCTGATAGAATCAATTAGTCTTGCAAAAGTGACATCCATCGCTCTCTAAAAAGTAGCACCTGCATTTGTCAATCCAAATGGCATCCTTACATACACATAGGTTCCCCATGGAGTTGTGAAGGTAGTCTTATATTATTTTGATTCTCTCACCTTCACCTAATTATATATTGAAAACCCATCCATCATGGACAAGAGTTCACATCCTATCACTCTTTGCAACATGGCTTCCATATTAGGCAATGGATAGTTATCCTTCAAAGAAGACACATTCAAATTTCTAAAATCCACACACAATCTTATATCCCCATTTTTCTTTCTTACTTGGACAAGATTGGACACCCAAGTAGAATGCCTTATAGGAAGGCTCAATTATTCCAGCATCCCTAAGCTTCATGAGTTCTTCTTGCATTTTTGGAGCTAAAGTGGGATTAATAGGTCGCTGCCTCTATCTGAATGGCTTAGCTCTAGGTTTAAGGGGAATTTCATGCTGGAATAAGTCTTCTCTATATGCTTTCAGGGCTTCGTATGACCATGCAAAGACATGCTTGTATTTCCTCAATAGAGCTATCAACATTGCTTTGATATGTGGTTTCAAATGTTTGCCTATGTAAACCTTCTTTGGAGCATTTTGTGTACCTAAGTTTATCTCCTCCAAGTCTTCCATGTGGGGAGAAGAAGTCTTGGCAGCCAACTGATCTCTATTATCAAATGCTCTTTCTAAGGCTACTAACCCTCTTGGAATCTTATTTATTTTAAGTTATATTACTTCTTTCCCAAAAAGGGTTTCTTTCCCATCTACTACTTCTACAAAGTTCTGGAAATCAATCTCCTGATTTTCATACTCATCAACACAATGCAAAAATCTTAACAAATCTTTATCATCCTCAAAGACTTGCCAACTACATATGTTATTTGGCACTGCTGGTCTAATTTTTATCTCAATACTTGGAATATCAGACAAAGTGATATCATCTGGTCTGATGGCCACATTGGCCAGGAAATCTGCCATAACATTTTTTGGTCTTTCTATCCAATTTATTGAAAATGCATCAAACAATTCAATAGTATCCCAAACATATTTATATTGTTTTAACCTCTAAATCTTTGAAGCATATTTATCTCTTACTTGGGAAACTATTAACTCTGAATCTCCAAATAGTTTTAACATCTTAATGCCATGCTTAAGAGCAACATTCAATCCTAGCAACAAGGCTTCATATTCCGCAATATTATTTGTGCAAGCAAATTTTAGCAGAAAAGAGAATTTATGGATCTTACCAGTGGGAGATAGAAACACCACTCCTGCACCAGAGCCCTCCTTTGAGCAAGCACCATCGAAGTACATGGTCCACAAGTTGTTTTGTCTTCCCACTTTTCAAGCTCTTTATCAATAGGTTCCTTCTTGTTTTCATCTTGATCACAGGACACAACCTTGAAATTCTCACAATCAGTATCCACAAAGCAAACCTAGTCTTTTGGTTCTTGATCTTCAACTGTGTTTAGTTCTCTTTCTTCTCTAACCAGCTTGGCATCCCTACCATTCATGGGAATCATGACATATGATAGATCCAATTGCATACTTCCTCCAATCAATGTTGCCCACCTTCTAGACAATAACATACCATATTTTGGCTTGATATCAACTACTATAATATTCATTGTATAAGTTTTCTCTAGATAGGATGCAAGCATGAAGTTCGCATCCTTCATGATTCCAATGATTGGCACTTCTCTAGCATCCATTGCATAACACTTCCCACATGCCTTGTCTATATTTAATCCAACTTATTGCATAACATCCAGAGGCATGATGTTTGTTGATGCACTTGAATCAAGCATACAATTCTTGATTATCTTCCCATTAACAATAAGGGATACATAAAATGGTTCTACCTGATAAGGACACTTTGTTATCGTCATCCCCAAATAAACCTCTGGAACTTCTTCCTCATTAGCACACATCTCTTGGTTTTTACTGTGATCTTCAACACTCTGTTCTGCCTTATGAGCTACCCTTGAAATTAAAGACAATGCCTTATTTCTATATTCTTCAATTGTCATCTTTTCCATTAATGGGACAGAGACTTTCATCTGAGATAAAGCTTGAGTTATGTCAAAGGGGGTATAATTTTGTATAATAGTTACAGCTTGAGTTTGACTTATATTCTTCTCAAGAGTTTGTCACACCTTAGCTTTTGTGGTTTTATGACTATCATCCATGGCATGTAAACTTTTAGTCCTTTCTATATTCTGAGAAACCCTATTTTCAGGACCCTTAGTATTTTGACCCAACTTATCCCTTGAATCTTTCCTACTGTTATTACCTTGTTTCTTCTGTGGTTCAGGGTCTTTGTGTTTATACTGAGGTTGTTTTGTGAAGATGCTTCCTGGCTGGCCTGAATCTCCTGCCAGAGCTTTACTCCTGAGGTTATAACTACTCTTAACTTGGGCTACTGCAGCAGCTGTAAGAGCTCTAATTTCTTCATCAGAAGCCCTCCTCAAATTAACTAAAGGGGCATGTGAATCCTGGGCACAAACCTAATGATCCTCATTTTTATCATCAGAAAAATCCTGCTGATAGATTTCACCTTTATAGCACTTACCTTCATTCACATTTGTTTCCATATTTGCCTCATCAGAGGAGGAATAATCTCCACTGACAAAAAACATGTTAACACTATCATCCTTAATACAGTGAGGTTCATTACATTCATCACAAGCATTGGCATCATTGTAAAAGGACTGAGCAATCATACATTGTGATTGTGAGTGAGGCATTTGACATATTATGCACCATGGAGTGTCATTCACAATATTAATAGTTTTTTTCAAGGGGTCTGGAGTTTCCTTAACATTTTGAGGTCTCTGATTAGACATGTTGTTGGGAATGGGTTTACCATTGTACCAATTTGTATTACATGGCATATCATGCAACTGAGGTCTCTTTTCTTGCCTCTGATAAACCTAGTTCTCAGGACCAAGCCCCTTTTCATTTTTATCAAGCTTGTAACTTAAGTCCTTAACAACAAATGAGACCTATTATTCAGATTCTACAGAATCCTTACATCATCTCTTCTATTTCCTTTGCCTGATGCCTTCCTATTGTTCTCTATGTTAGTTACAATTCTGAAAGCATCTCTAAGGCTAGATGGACCTTTGTCCCTCAACTCATATGTTGTCTTAGCATTGAAGGCATTTGTATACAAAACCATACACATTGGTTCATTCGGTCTCATATGAGGTGGCAATTTATTCAACACTCTAGTAAATCTAGCATTAAAATCAGATACTGGCTTAGTTGACCCTTTAGCAATACTTGTGAACTCATTGATAATGAAACTAGGGTTAGTCTTATCTCCATATTGTTCTCTAAAGATTCTCTTAAAATTATCCCATGATGTGATACTTTGATTAGGCATATTTCTATACCATTCTCTAGCTTCAACAATTAAGGATTGCATAAATAATTTCATGAAAACATCCTCATGCTCTACCTCAAAATTATCCATGACATTTTGGAAGGCCTTCAGGTGATCTTCTCCTCACACAACATTGTTTCCTGAAAACTTTGGTAATTCACCTCTTATGTGCTTGTCAATAGGGTTAGGGCATCCTGGAATACCATTTAAATCTAACTGTCTAAACCTGTCTAACTACATAGGTCTTCTACCAAATTGGTTGGCGTTTGCATTCCTATTGGCATTAACATTATTATTCTGATTTCTCACATTATTATGTGGTACCCTATTGTTATTTGCATTTTTTCTCTGATTATTTTGTGGATTTTGGTTTACATGTTGGTTGAGCCCTTGAGTATCTTCAAGGATGTTTCAATCAACTTGTTGGTCCTGAACCTCATTTGCCTGTTGGTTTCGCAACACATTTGCATTATTAAGGGTGGGAATTGAATCTTGTTGGGCCATTTTCAGAGCTTGCACCTTTTGTTTCATATCATCCCTTATCAGGGTCTATACATAGTCAAGGTCTGCCCTGAGGTTCCTAATTTGTTCTTCCAACTCATCATCTCTTGGCAAAGAAGAGGATAGTCCCTTTCCATTGGGATTATCAGTATCCTTCAGGGATTATGTGTCTTCAAATCTATCAAGGGGATCTAAAAAAGGACATTCTTGGAACACTTCTGATCTTAATCTCAACCTATCACCTTGCTGTCTTTCATACATTTCTTAAATCTTAGCTTCTGTGTTTGAAAAATATTGTGGTTGCTATCTAAAAGACCTAGGATTATCTTGAGAATCATTATTATTTGTAGGGCTTGGTGAGCCTTCATGACTGGGTTGAGCAGTTCCCTTTCTTCTATACATCTTTCTTGGTAATTCTTGGAACAAAGAGTTGTGCAGGGATCTTCTCCCCTGCATACAACTTATGTTTTACCAGCTGGGAGATTTTGCTTGGAGTCGCCACCCACTACTTGGATTTAACTTAAGTTCTAGGTTCCTTTTCAACTCCCCAACAGAGTCGCCAAATCTGTTGGGTTTTTTCCACCTAATTATTCCTAAGTTTCCCTACAAGGTAGCCATCTCTTATCAACAGGATCCTCAGGTCAGAGGCCAACAGTACAGGAGACTGACTCTAAATTTCTCCTCTACTTCTTCAGGCTATGCAAAACCTAAGAGGGTTTTCCCTACTCAATACCTATAGGATAAATCTTTGACTATGACTAGGTATTGACACAAAGCAGATGAATCCTTTCTTATGAAGGCCAAAACTATAAGATAACTGCAAAGGGGCTAGCTTTGGACCCTATTCCAGTTGTGAACCAAAGGATTCTCAAATCCTAAAACTACTATTAAAACCTAAAGTTTGAGATTTTGAAATAAGTTTGTTTTTATGCTTGGCTGGAAGATTAGGGTTTTGACTCACAAACTCAATACAAACTCTACCGGTGCTTATCATAGGGCATGGAGTCAAATAGACGCAAATGTGTGAATGATTCTCATAGACACCAATATTCAAGTTTCAAGGGGTTTAGTTAGCATTTGCCTTATAAATACCACCCAAGATAGAGTATCCTGTTAACTCTGCTTACATATATCCTTGTTGTAGTGTGTTCTTCCCCATATTTAACCTTTAACATTTAATCTATTCCTTGAATAGAAGTAGAAGATTAAGTATGCAATACATTAAGCCTATATTCTAGAATCTCCGATAACCCTTAGTTATTAGATTCAGAAGAAAAACACATATAACCATGGAGACAATTAATAGAACACATGCATATAGCACTTTTTATTTACATCAACATGAAACTGAATAATAGACTTATAGAACAAGAGATGAAGAAACTGAGAGAAACTTGTATTTTATTCTCCTCAAAATTCCAGAATCATCCAACCACCTTACAAAGTGAGGCAACCAACTCCTTATAGACACAGAGCCTGGCGCCAACATTCATTACATGTGTTAATTAGGTGAGAATATAATGCAAAGTGCCACCCAAAGGTTTTGAGACATTTATTACATTGAGCCCAAAGAAAAATAAAAAAACAATATATCACATGGGACCCAAAAGACCTGAGGAGTTCAGCTATATAAATGCTAAGAAGTAGTTGATTGTCTGCTTCAAGTACATCTATTTGTATCTCTCCACCCACTTAGCATACAACCTTTCTAACGGCCACTAGAATACAATCATCTTCAAAATCTTATCATTGTGTCCTACGTACCGTGCATCCATCAAAACTTTCACCTCCTTGCAAAATAACTCAAAATTTATTGCCAATACATGCAATTTGTCCAAAGTTGAGTTCAAAACTGCCAACTTGGGATCACCATCGGTGCAACAAGTAGAAATGAGTTGGTCAACATTGTTATTGAAATCAGCCTTCCACCTGTCAAGGCTCTTGATTTGCCCATCAGCCTCCTATATACTAGGCATATATTTCTTATATGTCCTTTCCATAAATAATTTCTTTTCACCTAGTATCTTATCCAATTTTAATTGGAAATCTACAACCCCTTCAAGTATTTCCAACATCTCAAGGGTTAGCTTCATTTCTAGTGGTGCCTGTGCATCAAATCTTGCACATCTGGTCAAGTCTCTCAATTCACCGGTCCTTAGCAACCATGATATCTACATTGTCTTAAGATACTTTTTGTCCTGCTCATGCTTATCCAATGCGGCCATTAAATCAAAATGAGACCTCCATGTCACATCCATTCTTGATACAATTTTTGTCGCTCTGTGGTTCATCAAGTTAGTGACTATCTCTTTGAATGAACTTTCCTTTTCTTCCTTCAATCTCTTCACCTCCTCCTTCAGCTCCCTGATTTCAGTCAATAAAGGCTCTGTATCAACTGGAAAGGACTCTACTGTTGGGATCACAGGTGGGGGAGTGGAAGTACTAGCCCCCAATGGTAGATGTTCCTTGCATTTATTGAGTTCTGCAATTGTCTGAGCATACTGTAGCAGCAATGCATCATGTTCCTTCTGCAGCTTGTTTGTGACTGCCTTAGCAAATTTTTTAGTCTGTACATTCAAACTTGCAACCTGGGGGGCAGGGGTGTTAGATACCCTCTTAATTATTACATCCCCTACAAATTCCCCCAATCCAACCCTAGGCTTTTTATTATTTGGGGTTAGATCCCATATAACCAATGTTTCAAACCTAGAATTGAAGGCTGCACCAGAGAAAGCCTTCTCTACTTGGTCATCTGTCGTATCAGAATCTTCCCTGGTTATTGTGTCAAATACACTGGCATCTGACAAATTCTAGTGAGGAAGGAGTGGGATATTACTCTTAGCAACCAATTCTCTCCCTTCCTCTAGAGTCATTGAACTAATGGCCTGATTAACTTATTTTAACACCCTTTGGATGATGCCCTCATACTCAGAGGGATCTACTCCACTCTTAGCATCTTCAATCCTTTTTTGGAACTCCTCACTCCTTACTTTTAGCACATAGCTCCTGAATTCAGGAGTGTTTATGAATTCATCATCCTCTAAAAATTTATTGCAAGCCATTATTCTAACATCTTCAATATCCACATTCTAGCTTATCATTGTCCTCATTGCCCTATTTTCAGGGGATGAATAGGGCCTTACTCTATGTAAATTTACCTAATGGGAATTATCCTGCACCTGCTCTTCTATTTCACCCTCAAGGTCCACCACATCAACTTCCTCTGGGTTCTCTAGATCAATAATCTTTTCTTTCTTGGTAGGGGAGGGGTCAATTGATTCTTTCTTAGTAGTGTATCCTCCCCTAGAACTGCTAGGCTGATATGATGGCCTTTCTTCTCCTGTAGGAGCACTAGCAATCAGTTGTTTTGCATTATCCAACATCTTTTGAATTCTCTGAATGGGGTCTTACACCTCTGCAAAGGCACCCTGATATGCAACATTTATACTCTTCCTCATTCTTTCACTTGCCATTATTGTGTCCCACTTGATCCTCAAGTGGTGGACATCATCCATTGTGAAGCAATTTCTGACAGGATCCTCATTTAGGTCGACCTGGTGAGTGTATCTTGGCCTTTGTTTGTTGACTCTTATCCTGTTGATGAAGCCCTCAGGGTCAAAGATCCTTGGATGCTCGAAATACATCCCAAAACACTGCATCACTAAATAAATCTGATCACGCCCACTCTTATCAACAATCAGAAAATTACTAAATCTGAGGGAGGTAGGAAAAATTGAGCCCTTCTTATGTCTCCTCAAATGCTCCTTATTTGATTCATTCAATTGCCTAATCATCTCCAAGAACGCAACTCTCTTATGTACATACTTGGGCAAAATGTGGGGTGGGGCCTCACACCTATAGACCCTGATGCAAGTAATGTGCTCATGAAAAAACTAGTCACCCCAATTATGATCAATCCCCAAGTGAGGAGTCATATCCAAAGGCCTTAGAAAATCCAATACATCTAGGTGCAACCTCTCTCCCTCTAGCTCCAAGAAACCAAGAATCCTCCTCACAAAATATTCCTCAAAAATTATATAATTAGCACTGGTACAGTGCATATCCATCATGCAAGTCCATACTTGTGCTGGCAGCATATTTCCCTCAGCATCTGTCATTTTTACATGTAAGTTCTGGTGCCACATTCCAGACAAAGCAAATAGAAGCATATGACACAGCATGGAATACCATGTGAATTCAACATGGGCATCTGCAATAGATAGGTTGCTCTTGATTTCTGTCATCTGCTTGTGCATTCTATCTGCAATATAGGAGGCATAATCATATGGCTCCTTGGTCTCTTGACTCTAGATATCAACTGCCATCATCATCAAAGATATGGGCATTCTGTCTGAGGCATCCCTACCTAGCACTTGACATAGATTGTGATATGTTCTGATAAAATAATCCATGAACAAACTGCACTGAAAGGGTTCCACTTCACTAGCTGAAATCTTCTCCAGTTTTCCATCAACACCTCTCAGCCTGTGCTTGGCTAGGTTGAAGTCCCTATAGACACATTTAACAGTTTCATATTTCCTTTTTAAAGCACTTAGGTTAATTGGCTTATTAGTCGCAGGGTTCAAGTTAAATACGGTGGCAATGCACCCTTTGGTGAATTTGATCAATTTTGTGCCATTTCCTGCTATGACCATTCTTGTGTGAGGATCATATCTCAGTGCTATTACCCTAACTAAGTCGAGATTAGGGAATACATTGGAGCAAATGAGCTTAGCCAGGTCAAATCACCAAGCATGGTTGACAGGGGCCTTATAATCCATTCTTTTGTGCCAGTGTTCAAACAGGACCCAACCAGGAACAAGCAGTCTGGCATCTCTACAATTGTAACAAGAATTAAGGAACTTACCATCTGGTCTGTTGGGACCATGCAGATTCAAGGCTCCTCTAGTAGAATCACAGAGCTGGACCATGAGGTCCTCATCTAAGTCGCACTTAGAGGTTGAGGGCTGACTAGCTTGACTCAATTTTTTAGAGTGATTGTAATGAACTAGGGCTTCTTATACAGGCAATTATCTACCTCCTTAATCAAGCAGTCAACTTAAAATATGTCAGGTACAATTAGATAGGATGAACTTACTAGTTTATGCTTGCAGGAGTCTGAATTTCATTCTTTGATCACCCAAGAATCTGTTGTGCATCTGAACTTTGTATGTGCTTGAAGAAATAATGCAAAAAGCCCTAACTTTTCTTCCTTTTAAGATTTGTAGCATAGCTTCTGATGCATTAATGGAGGTAGCCTCAGCTTTAACCTTTCATTCATGTCACAGGGCACCTTAAATGTTCATTACAAATGTTTAAACATGCACCGTTGATTTGAGTTCATTCCTACAATATCCACGGCCGTCATTTACCCACGAGATTTGAAAATCTCAATCATCATAGTTGAAAAGTCCTCAACCTATTAGGACGAGCCACATCAGATATACTTCCTTCACTGACCACATTACCTTTTGTCCGATTTGGACACGTTGCATCACTTCGCGGCGTCGCAACCGATAGTGGGCCACCACTTTACCTACCTTGCGTGGGTGCAATAAAGTCTCCACACGTCCACCCTTTATTTGTTTTTCATCTCTTCGATAAGACAAGGCCACATGTCGCCATCTCGCGACCATGCGGCAAAGATTCCTTCCTGGCAAGATACCCTTGCGACGATGCGCAATTGTTGGATTAAAACTTTCCCTTGGACCACTTTTCTACTGACATTTGGTAGCATACGGTTGGCTAGTGCAAGATTCTTAATGTAATGGGACGTAAGCATAGATCCTTTGACAAGTGTCACCTTGTCATGGTTGCGTAGTGGGGTAGTGATGTCATTGACAATGTGTTGCGATGCTACGATATTCATTTTATTAATCCTTATAACCTACAAGAAGACTTAGGACTTGGGTATAGTTTTTTATGGGCCATAGGAGGTAAGACCTAGGACATGGGGTCGGTCACCTAACGGGTGCAAAGGCTTAAAGTCATAACTTAAGGGACTGGAAACCTACCACAAGTGGTCAACAAGGAATTAGAAATACAACGCATGAGCCTAGGGACTTAGGTTTAATGGATTTTAAAAGGCAAAGACTTATAACGTTACGAACCTAAAACCCTAAACCCTAATGGGTACCACCAGGTCAGATGCAAGGAATTCCTCACTATGAATCCATTATGAAGCAAAAAGTAAGATGCTTGATCTAGTTTTGAGAACACGCTTTAAACATAGTTCTATAATGCCCCTAATGAAGGCTATTTGACATTGGGAGCTTATCAATCCCATGCTTGTATCCATTGTCTTGAAGAAATGAGGTGAATAATCTAGGAAGATCTCCTCAAGTAAATGTAGTTGTAGTTCTGGAAGATTCTAGTTGATGCATGCCTTCTTATTATTCAACCAACTTGTGACGAGATCTTTGCAATAAAAATCTAGCATGTCCTACTTGCTTTGAAAACCTTGACCGTGTCATATGAGTTACCTTCAAGTATTGTGATATAAAGAAATTAAAACAAATATTATTTTGATAGCTTGAGCATGCCAAGGGGATAGAGTTTCTATCAGCTCCCCTCCAAAAGATTTGTTTATTAACCTCTACTTGCATGGGCCAATCAAAGATTAGGTATAATTTACTAATATGTGAAGATTATAAACCAAATTTTGATTTGAGGGGTTCCTGAGATTCTACATTGCTATTGATAATACACACACCCTCCTAATCAATTGCATAGTTAAAGTAGATAGGAGGTCAACCTCTCTATTTATTTCTCTATAGATATGTTGTATAATGAAACTGGCTAGAGAGTCCAACATTGGCCATGCTAATTGTAGAATATTATTGATTTTCTAATTGGTAATTTTTTGTTTTCTTATGGCATTTATGATTAGCATGGGGTCTTCTTCTATCTCTATATTCCTTACATCATAGTTCAATGACAAATTTGAAGGTGAAGAACAAAGCCTCGCACTTTCACTTTGTTATTTGTATCCTCTTTCAATTTTTTTGAAGTTGCTCCAATTATCTTTCCTTCATAATTACAAATCAAGCACCTTGCCCCTAATATGCTAGGGTTTCCCTTGTAGCGCCATCAAAGTTCATTTTTGTCCAACCTTGGGGAAGTGGTTTCCATTTTATTTATTGAAGAGTTAATTGTTTTGGTTTAAATTTTAAAAATTTGGACATGGTTTCTATGATTTATTGCATTACTAGATTGAAAAATAAAACAACTCTTCAATTAAAATAAAGTAATTATCCATATATATAGATAAAATAAATATGTAATAAAGAAAATAGCTCGAAACTAATAGATAGATGTATTTAAAGTATATACAATATTCATTAATAATAACATTATGTTTATTATTAAATATTAATTATTTGAGGTCACAACATGAAACTTCTTAATGCCACTGTAGAACGCCTATAAGCATAATTATTGTGCCTTGTAGAGTCTTGAAATTAACATGAGACGCATTGTGTCTGGTTCCTATCATTGAAAGTGTTATGGTGTTATCTATTTTACTTTTGTTGGAATTTGTGCAAGTATTTCAAAGAAAAAAGTAGTTTTAAAAGATCTAATATTGAAAAAATAATACAATTGATAATTCTATTTATTAATTACAATCAATCATTACTAATGAAATAAGTTTAAGTGGTATCAGTGGAGTTTGCATGGAGGATCCCTAGAATCAAATATCAAAAAGATGTGATTGTGTGTTAAATTAGGTAAATACAACAATAATTTAAGAAAACCTTAATTATGCTTTTGACTTCTATCCATCATCTATTTTGATGCCTACTTGGTCTCATTCCATATGAAGTGCAACCAGGTTTGCACTCTTAAAGACAACACTAATATGACTAGGTGATGTATATGCACCTTAGTAGGGTTCGTTGCATAAAATGTGAATAAAACACAAGATTGAAATCTAACTAATTATTAATTAATACAAAATTTGAATCATATTCTAAGAAAATGTTGCTTTCCATTTCACACCCAACAATGGTTAAGTTTGTAAGTGCTCACCCCAACACTCAAATTTAACCATTCTGTGTAGATTTACATTTACAAACTAAAAAGTTGTTATCCTTGAATTCAGCTACGCTCAATTCATGGGATAACCCCTACGAAACTTGTCCATTTCATAGCTCATGTCCTCTAAGCATGCAAAATGAGGTGAATCACATTTTCCCTCATGTGTGGTCCCCTAGCCTCGAAACGACATTCTGAGCATTAACCTTTTTTGGTTCGTTGAAATTTGCAAAATAAACCAAGTTGTAAAATTCATTATCAGAGTTCGAAAAAATTTTACTCATGTAGGAGCATTGAATTTCAGTGCCCCTGCATTCCTAATGCAAAAATAAAATTTCAAGGTCAGTAAAATTCACCGAACTTGCATATCATCTATCGATTTGTTAAAAGATGCATTGGCGTTAAATTTAACTAACTCGACAACTCCTAGTTCGCACAAGTTAGTAATAAAGGTGTTGTTTTAATTAAGATCTGGGGGGCTTTTTAATTGGTTTTAATTCCATTTTACTTTTATTCTTCTCTTGTGCCCTCCCAATTCCTCTGTGCATTCAAAGGCTTTTGAGTTTGTTAATGTGTGACTTTTGAGTGGATTTGTCAAACGTTTCAAACTAACATTTTGCCATTGTTCACCATTGTTCCTGGTATGTTCTTTTCTTCCATTTTTCTTTGTTTATTTATGTTTTTAATGTTTAGTGTTTTTGTTATTTTCTTTTTCCATTAAGATTGGGATCATTTTTGTTTGATTCTAGGGTTTGTAGAAACTAGGTTTTTGTTTGTTTAAATCTTGCAAATCTATGTATTATCTTTGTTGTCTCGGAAAAACCTAGTTTCATATATTTAGGCCCTCGTTTCATAGTTTGTCGATTTGTGTGGTAACCCCATGTTGCATAGAGGGTCTCTTGAGTTTTGAAATTGTTGTGTCAATCTTCCATGAGACGGTAGTGTTTTTCACCATTTGAGCATCCTCAAATCGACCAATCTTACCTGTCGATCGGTGGTTTGCACCGCCGATGCATTAAGTCTAATGCAAAGTTTAAACCCAACCCCATATATGCAATAGCGGCATTTTGTTTCTGCCTTTGCATATGAACTAATTGAGAATAAAGCATAGTTAGGATTTTTCCCCAATTCCTCTTAAAACTTAAGTCATCCTTCCCTTGCAAGATCGACAAACTTCACCGACCTTGCACTTTGTAAGAATTTTACCTTCTTTTCAGAGCTGGTAAAATTTGCTGACCTTACACCTTGTAATACTTTACAAAATTCTACTTGTAGAGTCGGCAAATTTTTCCGACCTTCCAAAGTTCTACTTGCAAAGTTAAAAAAATTTACTGACTTTGCAACTCATTACATTCTCAACCATGCAGAAGTGCTAAAATTTAACGACCTTACACCCACTATGCAAAATTTTGCTAACACTGGGAAATTTTTTACATTTGGCCCAATTGCCCGCTTTCGCTCCTTTTTTTGCCTTCATCGCGCTTAAGCCCTCCAAGCTCATACAATTGCTCAGATTTCCCTCACTACTACAATTTCCAATCATGCAAGTTTTTCTAGTACTGGAAAACCCTGAACTTTGTATTGTAGTTTCTTGTGCACATATTTCAAGATTTTCACATATGCATTTCAACAAGGATACAATCACTTGTCAGTTGTTCTTCAAATGTCAGATCCTTGTTCGAGCAAAGCAAAAGCAATGAACTACAAATATCAGGGAGTTTTTCTAGTGACCTCAGTGTCCTCAAACATTGATGAGATAAAGGATACTGAAATTGGGCATGGTGATATGTCCGAATTTGTGGAAAGGAGCCAGTAGCAACCACTAAGTAATGGCATGAGGTGTATAGTTGAGAGCAACATTCAAATGGTAGTTTCATTTCCTTTGGCTACACATAATCTCAAGTTTGTTCTCCAGGTTGCAGTACATTACAATAGGGATGACCGAAGTGTTAGGGACTCTAATGGAAATGTGGTTATGAGGCTAGATGCAGAATTTCTTGACAAAGTTTTCTTGTGTCCCAGTATTGACTCATATGCATATATCACTTTCGAATATGCACAAGAAGAATATGAGAAAGATCCAGATACTACTAAGAAGGTGATTAACAGTAAGTGGTTAAAAAACCCAAGGCCAAATATTTCAAGATGGCCGAAGAGCTTTCCACGCAGCGACTTCATTGAAGAAGTAAGTTATTTGATCACCCTTCTTAGTAGAGTGAAAGGTTTGCCTACATCATCTACCTTTCATGATTGGATGTATTTATACATCAAAATTAAAATGAGGAAAAAATAACAGATCTTTTGGGGACTACATATCAGTGATGTAATTCACAATCAACTAACAAAGGTACATAATTCACTGAAGTTCTACATGACATCATATCTTGTATATGTTGTCACTGCAATGAAGAATTTTCCTAGGTTAACATTAGAAGGAGATAGGAGATTAATTCTAGTATACAAATACTTGTTAGATTTAGGACAGACAACTTAGAGGGGGGGTGAATCAGTTGTCCAAAAATTTCTTGCAATTAATCACTTTAATCATTTTCTTAATTCAGCAGCATAATAATAAATCAATCATGAAACATAATGCAACAATTCAAGAGCAGAAACACATCAACACATATGACACCAAGATTTTTGATGTGGAAAACCTGGTTAAGGAAAAAACCACGGGGTGACTAACCCAAGATTGTATTCTCTATTAGAAGAATAGAAAGAACAAAATGGCACATGCCAATTAGGGCTCACTGCCCGAGCGCACTGCTCACAAGAGGCCCACTGCCTACAGGAGACACATTGTCTACAGAATGATAAGTATTACATACTTGAACTGAAGAATAGCATCTTCACCATGCTTGAGTCAGTTCCAATTAAGATCAATACTTTTGCTTTGCCTTTCGCTCTGCTCCTCTCTACCATGCCCTCATTTCCACTAGATACCTTTGAAATGACTTTACAACTCCTTATTTATACAAGACATCGACTTAGGGATAATCATCCAAGTCAGCATACATTACAGAGCAAATACATAAATACAACATAACTAATTACAAAAAGACTTCACACAGATCAACACACGGTCGGCCACATAGATCTGAGACTTCAAACTTCTTTTAGGAACACACCATTTTCCACAGAACATCTCCAAGATCATCCACAGGATGTGTAACTCATCCGGTCGGCCAGACTTAGGAAGAACATCATCATCCAGAAGTAATTCTTCAATTATGAGCTCAATCTTCAATGCGGACCACCAACACGAACTGGACACAATCCAAAGACCTCCACAAGCTTTCATGAATCACCAAAAACATCCACACTACTTTTGCGTACTGAAATCATTCTCTCCTTCATCTAGAACCTTAAGAACATAGTCTGACATCACTGTCATATTGAAATAGATGCTTGCGGACCTCCAGACCATGAACCAATTGAGTTGTCAATTCACATTAACTTCCTAAACACTCCACCAAATCCCCAAAACAAGATATTGTATTTCTGGACCTCACCGGACCTATCTGTGTCACTCTATCACCTCTGAACACTTGCCAAAACTAGTTTTACTTAAGTGGCCATAACTTCTTCAGATCTTCATGCGGACCTCTAAAATATTTTTTGGATCATCTTAAGACACATATCTACAAACCCTTTGATGTGCATCCTCTAATCTTCATCTTAGCTAGGATCTTTACCTCACTGTCTTCATTGTTCCTCTCTGTTCTTGATAGAGCTAATTTCTCCATATCCTCAGCATACAACTCATCCAATCCTTATCATCAATGCAACAAGAGTATGTTGACATCAATGACAATACTAGTTAGGCCCATACTTGCAACAATCCCCCCCTTTGTCATTGATGGCAACCTATGATATGAAAAAATGTTTTAACCATCAAGACAAGAACTTCTCCTTAGTGACATAACTCACCCTAACAACAACAACCATTCACATGTATTCTCTTCCTTTACTGCTCCCCCTTTGATCAACAACTACTTATTTTTCACATGTCTTCTCTCCCCCTTTGACATCAATGGCAAAGGGCACATGCTTGCATTACTTCATAATCATATCAGCTGCTCCCCTTGAGTAACAGCTTCCCACCATCAATCCGGACCACAAGATATGACTGTGAGATCCACCGGACTAATGCACATTAGTGCACCTTAATTCAGAACTGGAGGGGTAATAACCCCTAACTTCTCCCTGAGATACTCAAAAGAGTCCTTAGGTAGAGGTTTAGTAAAAATATCTGCAATCTGATCCTTGGAAGGCACAAACTCTAATCTGACTTCATTTTTGTTCACTTGCTCTCTCAGAAAGTGAAACTTGATGGATATATGTTTAGTCTTTGAATGCAACACCAGATTTTTTGATATGTTAATTGCACTTGAATTATCACAGAAGATTGTGATAGGTTCCTCATATTCCACTCTGATATCTCTTAGCATTTGCTTCATCCACAATACTTGAGTGCAACTACCTGCTGCTGCTATATATTCTACTTCTGCAGTGGACAGAGATATTACCTCTTGTTTCTTGCTCAGTCAAGAAACCAATCTCTCCCCAAAAAGAATTCTCCACCACTGGTACTCTTCCAGTCATCCACATCTCCTTCCCAATCTGCATCTGTATAAGCATGAAGAGAAAAATCATGATCTCTGGGATACCACAATCCATACTCAACTGTCCCTTTTAGATATCTAAAAATCCTCTTGATTGCCATGACATGAGATTCTCTAGGATCAGCTTGGAATCTAGCAATAAGTCCAACAACATTCATAATGTTAGGTCTAGTTTGAGTGAGATACAATAATCCTCCAATCATTGACCTGTACTTTTTCTGATCAGCCTTAGGAGAGTCATCATCTTTGCTTAATTTACATCTGGTTGCCATGGGAGTACTCATTGGTTTTGAGTCTTCCATCCCAAATTTCTTCAACAATTCTTTCACATATTTGGTCTGAGAAATGAAGATTCCTTTCTTTGTTTGAGTGATTTGCAGACCCAAGAAGAAATTCATTCACCCAAACATGGACATCTCAAATTCACTTTTCATTTGATTTGCAAAAGTTTTGCACATACTATCTCTTCCTCCAAAAATGATATCATCAACAAACACTTCAACAATCAAGATATTTTCATGATCAATTTTGAAATACAAATTACTGTCAGCAGTACCTTTGTTGAAACCAATCTTCAAAAGATGCTTATCCAATCTTTCATACCAGGCTCTTAGGGCTTGCTTGAGTCCATACAATGCTTTCTTCAACTTGTAGACCATATCACCATGATCAGACAATTGAAATCCATCCGATTGCTCAAAACTTCTTCTTCCAAGTCACCATTCAGGAAGGCAGACTTGACATCCATCTAATATACTTTGAATTCCTTGAAGGCAGTAAAGGCAAGAAATAACCTGACTACTTCAATTCTTGCCACCAGAGCAAAAGTTTCTTCAAAATCGACTCCTTCTACTCGAGAGTAACCCTTGCAGACCAATCTAGCTTTTTTCTGACTACTTCACCATCTTCATTCAGTTTATTATGGAATACCCATTTGGTTCCAATCACACTCTTGTTTTTCAGTCTGGGAACAAGATCCCAAGTGTCATTTTTCTCAATTTGCATCAGCTCTTCCTCCATTACTTTAGTCCAATTTTCATCATTGCAAGCTTCATTCATTGTCTTTGGTTCAATCTTTGAAATCAGACAATACTCTTCTGAATCTTGAGCAATCTTTCTTCTTGTTTGAACACCTTTGCTTTTATCACCTATGATCTAATCTTCAGAGTGATTCAATCTTACATGCCTAGGAATTTTGGGAGTTTCTTGCACTTCTGATTCTTGAATAGGTTCATTCAAACTTATCTCTTCTTCCTGATTCACCGGATCAGTCTGAATCTGAGTTTTAGAAGGGGCTGGACTTCTTGAACAAAAACATCATTCTGATCATCTTCATCATAGTCATAAAACCTTGAGGGTTTTTCAATACCTTCATCAACCTTCACATTTGTACTTTCTACAATCTTCCTCAATCTCTTGTTATAACACCAGTATGTCTTGCTTTGAGTATAATAACCCAAGAATATTCCTTCATCACTTCTAGCATCAAATTTGCCTAGATCTTCATCTCTTTTAATGTAACATTTGCTACTAAAGACTCTGAAATACCTAACAGTGGGAGTGATGCCAAACCAAAGTTCATAAGGAGTCTTACCAGTATTGCTTCTGATTTGTACTCGATTAAGAGTATAGACTGCAGTGCTTACAACTTCTCTCAAATAGATCTGAGGAACATTTGTTTCCATCATCATGGTTCTAGATGCTTCCTGGATGGTTTGGTTCTTTCTCTCCACTACTCAATTCTGTTGTGGAGTCCTAGGAGCAGACAACTGTCTTTTTATTCCATGTTTCTCACATAATTCTATGAACTCACCGGATGTGAATTCTCCACCTCTATCAGACCTCGTACATTTTATGTTTAATCCGGTTTCATTCTCTACCATAGCCTTGAATATTTTTAATTTCTCAAGAGCTTCTGATTTCTCTTTCAGAAAAGTCACCCACATCATCCGGGAGTGGTCATCAATTAATAACATGAAGTATCTATCACCTTGCACACTCCTGATTCTTGTCGGACCACATAGATCAGTATGAACTAAGTCCAATATTTCGGTAGAAGATTGTTCCTTGCTTTTGAATGAGATTCTGCTTTGTTTACCCAACTGACATTCTTTGCACAAACTATTTGTAGGTTTCACCAATCTTAGAAGATCTCTTACAGCCTGAGTGTTGCTTATCTTGATGATATTATCAAAATTTACATGACACATTCTCCTATGCCACAACCAACTCTGATCAATTTGAACAAATAAATAACTCTTACCAGTACCAACCAAGTGGAAGATATTACCTTTTGTTTGAGTACCAGATGCAATCTATGTTCTAGAACTTTCAAAGGTCTTGCATTTTCCATTCTTGAATCGGAGATCATAACCTTTGTCCACCAACTGTCCAACACTGAGAAGATTGTGCTTCAGACCTTCAACATACAGTACATTACTAGTTTTGTTCTTTCCATCAAAAGAAATGGTTCCTCTACCTCTGATTCTGCCAGCAAAATTATCACCAAATTTTACCACTCCTCCTTAATATCTTTCCAAATCTATGAACTTATTTTTATCACCTGTCATCTGGTGAGAGCATCCACTGTCAATGACCCAATCATCCTTTTCTTCAACTTGGGCAGCCAGAACTCTTTCTACAATTTTATGATTGACAGATTCAGAGGGCATTGGATCTTCTTCCTTGATGGCTATGAACAACCAGTCACTTCCAGATTTATTTCCTGTCTCTGATTCATGATCTGTTACTCCTTCATTATCATCATCTTCATAAACATAGTAACAATTCTTTTGGAACCTTGATATGTTAGGATTTGGCCTTGAAAATCTTTCCGGACACCTTGAGGCAAAATGACCAATCTTATTGCAGTTAAAACATTTAAAAGGCATTTTTCCCTCATACTTGTTGGATCCTCTTGGCGCTCTTTTTGCAATAAGGGTTTCAAGTTGAGCTACTTCTGCTTCATCTTCTTCCAGGTCTTTTCTTGCTTTTTCATACCATGATAGTTTCCTTGAAGAGTTCTCTCCTGGATCAAACTTTTATTTTCCTTTCACAGAGGCATTAGCTTTGAATGTAGATTCAGTCTTGGGGGGGCATCTCCAAACTCGGTCAATTCAAATGCAGCCAGTTTAGCAACTAATTGATCTCTTATGATACCTGAAAAGGATCTAAATTCTTCAATAGAAGTCACCTTGTATTTGTAAGACTCAAGAAGGGATATGAGAACTTTGCCAATAATCTCATCTTCGTCCAAGATTCCACAAGCACATCTAATGCCACAAACAAGCTCATTTACTCTTGGCATAAATGCAGTGATATTTTCATCTTCTCTCATCTTCAGGTTTTTGAATTTTCCTTTCAGACTCTGTAGCTTGGCACATTTAACATACTTGTATCCTTTATGCAGAAGTTCCAGTTTTTGCCAAATCTCATATGCAGTTTTTAGATCAACAACATTTGTCAGCTCTGAATCAGATAAGGCACTTAGAAGAGCTTCTTTAGTCCGCAGATTATCTTCAGCATCTCTGATTTCATCTACGGTACGCGGACCATTCTGAAGAGGATCATACTTCTTTGAAGCCATGATCCAAAATTGCATACCCATACATTGCAAGTGGCATTCCATGCGATTTTCCAAAGAGTTAAATTGGTTCCATCAAACCTCAAACTATCCTTTTTGTAGGACAACATCTTGGATCTCCTCAAGCGATTAAGCTTCTTCTAGAGGAACTTGGCTCTGATACCAATTGTTAGATTTAGGACAGACAACTGAGAGGGGGGGGTGAATCAGTTGTCCAAAACTTTCTTGCAATTAATCACTTTAATCCTTTTCTTAATTCAGCAGCATAGTTATAAATCAATCATGAAACATAATGCAACAATTCAAGAGCAGAAACACATCAACACATATGTCACCAAGATTTTTGACGTGGAAAACCTAGTTAAGGGAAAAACCACAGGGTGACTAACCCAAGATTGTATTCTCTATTAGAAGAATAGAAAGAACAAAATGGCACATGCTAATTAGGGCTCACTGCTCGAGCACACTGCTCACAAAAGGCCCACTGCCTACAGGAGACACACTATCTACAGAGTGATAAGTATTACATACTTGAACTGAAGAATAGCATCTTCACCATGCTTGAGTCAGTTCCATTTAAGCTCAATACTTCTACTCTGCTCCTCTCTACCATGCCCTCATCTCCACTAGATACCTTTGAAATGACTTTACAACTCCTTATTTATACAAGACATCGACTTAGGGATAATCATCCAAGTTGGCATACATTACAGAGCAAATACATAAATACAACATAACTAATTACAAAAAGACTTCACATGGATCAACACACTGTCGGCCACACAGATCTGAGACTTCAATCTTCTTTTAGGAATACGCTATTTTCCACAGAACATCTCCAAGTTCATCTGCAGGATATGTAACTCATCTAGTCGGCCAGACTTAGGAAGAACATCATCATCTGGAAGTAATTCTTCAATTACGAGCTCAATCTTCAATGCGGACCACCAACATGAACTGGACACAATCCAAAGACCTCCACAAGCTTTCCTGAATCACCAAAAACATCCACACTACTTCTGCTTACTGAAATCATTCTCTCCTTCATCTAGAACCTCAAGAACACAATCTGACATCACTGTCATATTGAAATAGATGCTTGCGGACCTCCAGACCACGAACCAATTGAGTTGTCAATTCACATTGACTTCCTAAACACTCTACCAAATCCGCATAACAAGATATTGTATTTTCGGACCTCACGGGACCTATCTGTGTCACTCTGTCACCTCAAAACACCTGCCAGAACCGGTTTTACTTAAGTGGCCATAACTTCTTCAAATCTTCATGCAGACCTCTAAAAACTTTTCTGCATCATCTTAAGACACATATCTACAAACCCTTTGATGTACATCCTCTAATCTTCATCTTAGCTGGGATCTTTACCTCGTTGTCTTCACTATTCTTCTCCATTCCTGATAGAGCTAATTTTCTCAATATCCTCAGCATACAACTCATCCAATCCTTATCATCAATGCAACAGGAGTATGTTGACATCAATGAAAACACAGGTTAGGCCCATACTTGCAACAATACTATCCTTAGATAACTCTTGATGGAGGTATTCATCATTTTAGAAGAGTTAATGATGTTTTCTTTGCTCTTTTCTTGTGTATGTTTGATCCTGAATTGGAAAAGAAAAGGGTTTCTGATGAGCATGGTCTGTGGTAAACAAATATGGTTGTTTGTATCTACAGTTTCCTACATTAACCTATTTGAGAGTTGGTTGTTTTGTGGGATATCCATACATGCTCTCGAGGTACCCTAGTGACAAAATTATATTAATGGAGCTATGTAGACAAATAATGGTAGTTCATAGAAAACAAATGGAATCTCATAAGCCAAGTTTTAGGTTTCCCCTCACAATTGGCAAGTATTCTATCTCAATATCCCCAAAAGTTAAGGCTGTGGAATCTGAGATGTAATTGGTCACCATGAAAACCTACAAGAGAAGACCTAATTTTGATTACTAGGGGATGAAAGATAGAATCAAGAGAGCCCTAACCCACATACACAAAATTAAAGATGTGTGAGCAGATTGTAGAATGGAGGAGGAGATAAGAAAACTGGATTATTGTCGGTTGACCTTAAAGCAGATTGAAGAACTTGATTTAGCAGATATTCCTAAAGGCATGGAAGATGATGTTGACATCCTGGATCCTGAATCTCCTCTACCGGCAATCTAGTGGTCAAATAAAGAGGTAATTTCCATCAGAGAAAAGTTTGAACCAATCCTAGCTAACACAAATGTATGGTTAGAGGAAAAGGGGATTCGTTTGAAACGCTTCGTAACTGGATCAGAAGAGGAATCTCAAGATCCTACAGGTAAGAAATCTGAGATAAGAATGAAGAACAAGAGCGATGTGCCTAGTTCTAGTAAGATTTCCAAGGCAAAGATCAAGTTTGTTACAAAAGGTAGGAAGACTAAAACAACTACAGAAGGGCCATCTACTGAAAGGCAAGAGGAATCTATTTAGGATGAAAGGCAAGAAGAGGAAGGACAACATGAGGAATCAGAAATGTCTCCTCATGAGAACATTTTAGAGGAACCACTTGTTTCTTCTTCTCGAATGACTTTACCAGTTTCTACTGTCACTCCTACTACCACGACCATTCCTGTTGTCACAATTCATATTCCTTCCATTAGGTCAATTCAACCCATTCATTCATCCCTATCGTCCAGGTCAATTTTTGATAGTCCTAAACATGGTTTGGAAACTCTTTTAGGTTCTCCCACATCTTTGCCAAGTTTATCATCACCTTCTTTTGACATAAATTCTCAATCTAACTTAGAGAAACTTATGACTGAGTCTTTGCAATTTTCAAGTGTGGATATTCCTAGTGCTATTTTGACTAACACTTCACCCATTGTGACAACAACTTTTGTGAGTGTAGTCCCTTCTACTAAAACTATGGTTACCGATCCAGAAGGAAATTTATCTACACTTCCCCCTTGGCTTTCATCCCAGACACCTAAGAGGAAGAAGCAAGCCATCTCTCCAAATGACTTTGATTTTGAGCAGTTGGCACCTGTAAAGGCAAAAACTAAGAAAAAGCCAAAGACTCTTTCTAGGTTGTTGTTTGATAAAGAAGGTTACAGATATGCAAAAATGGCTCAGCCTCCTGATAAAACTATAGAAGAAGTGGACATATCTAATTATTCCATCACAAGAGTTGAGTTAGGGAAGATAACTCATGAAAGTGCTAAGGCAGATGCTCAATCTACACTGAGTTCTCTCATTGAGAAATTTGATGCAATAAAAAAGGTGAAGGATCAATATAAAGCCAAGGCATAACAGTTAACTTACGTACTCCAGAAGATTACTCTATCTTTAGAGTTAGTTGAGCCTGTGGCCATAAGCATTGAGGATCCAATTATTCAGAAGGTACAAAAAGTGCATACAAGGGGCAAGGTAGTCGGTGAGTTCCTAGACCAAATGATTGAACAAAGTTCACAACTCTTAAGAACTTCTATGGAGAGAATGGAAAAGATGGAAAGCATACGATTAGAGTCAGACAAAATTGTTGATACGTTTTCTCAAGAATAGTGAGACATGGAAAATAGTTTGCAAGCTTGGATTAAGATTAAGAAACTCAAGTTGGGTGCATTGGTGGAAATTGGGATCATTCCCAATATAGAAATGCTTGTAGAAGTTAAAGAGACCATGATACACAAAGTGAGTGTCATCAAGGAATTGATCAAAGACTTGCAAAGTGCTCGAGAAGTTAGCAAAGACAATGATTTAAATCTTGTCAACAAGGTTGAAGAACTTCCTTGTAAGTTACTTGATGACAATCAAAAAATTATTTCCTTAGATGCAGTGGTCCAGGAATTTAACAACATGATCCAGAAAGATTTTAAGATCAAGCCTTTTCATTGGCTTCAATGGACAAGTTGTTGGATATTTAGTTAACCTTGGAGAACCTCAAGTTGTTTTTGGGAAGGCACAAGAAAGCTTGTAACATTGTTAAGGATTCAATCACAAGAGTCCTTGCTATCTCCAAACATACTTTAGGACTGAATAATGACGAAACTCAAGCAATCATGAAGAAGCATGAAGATTTTATGGAGAAGGACGGTGGAGAAGGATAAATGTACCTTGTTTTAATTTTCAGTATTTTCATGCTTTATGTAATTAGTTCTTGACATTTTACATGTCAATTTCAAAAATGTAATTACATGTAAAAATAGAGAAGTCCTAAATCAATGTGGACTCTTGTTGAATAAGTCAATTTTAGGTTTACTTTTCCTAGATTAGCTCTCAACTCTCCTCTATATATATGAGGGAGTTCTTTTGTATAAAGGACCTTTAATCTTTTGAAGCAAAACACTGCCCATTTTGAGAAGCATACTTGAATCTTTGTGTTGAATGTGCATATCAAAAATTGATCAATGAAAGAAGCAGATTGTCTCCAACCTTTGCTTTGGGAACACATTTGTTGTATGTAAGAGTGTTCTTATGTCTCTCTTATCATATTATCTTGAAATTGGTTTATAAGTGACGTATTATTTCATTATTGAAGGTAAATCAGATTTGATATTGATAAACTTTTTGTTATCATATTGCATTTGGAGCTATATGTTTTGTGTATGAATTTGGTTGGGAACTTGTAGTCTTTGTGTTGCAATTGTTAGATACATTCTTGTGGATATGTGGTGTTTCTACTTGATAGACTTTGAGCTACAACTCGTTGCATTTGTTATTGTTTGGAATCATCTTTGGGGAAATAGCTTGTAGTCTTTGAGTTGGAGGCTATTGCCTTTGTTCGTGAAATCTTACTATGATATGTGTTGAGATACTGTGGGCTAGAACACATATCATTTTGTTGTCTTTGGAATTATCATGGAAAGTGGTGAAAGACTTTGTGCTTCTGTTGATTTTCTAAGTTACTAACATTTGCTGGTATCGTTCTTGTTATTCCTATGTCTAACAGAATTGGGTATCGGTTATTATTGCTCCAACTAGTGTTATTTAGTTTATTACTTGTTGTGAACATCAAGGTCATTATTGTAATTTGTTTCCCTTATTCTGAAAGAAGAGACTATGCTAATGGAGACATCCCTATGGATAGTTGTAGTGTACATAATCATAGTTTAATTACTAGTTGATTTAGTTAGCAATAAGAAGGGAGCCTCCCCTTTCTGAGAGGAGAGATTTAATCTCATTGTATTGTGGTTGATATAACCATTTTGTTCTTACTTAGTTGATAACAAAATATTCACCCAACTATTTTTGGCATCTCTACTGGGGACTGAACACATAACCAAGAGCCTCTCGCCTTTGGTTGAAGTATATCGGCCTTATGGCTTGTAATAGTTTTGTTATTTTCTGATTTATTGTTTGTTAAGATTGCACTTTGGAAGAACCAAGGTACACATGAAGTAGAAGAGCACAAGGATTTGTAGATCCTATTTTTGAGTTGATGCAATAGCATAACTTCAATCTTTTGCATGCACGAACGAGATCATCTATTCAGCGTACACAGAGTTTTCCTCCCACTAACGCAAGATCTCCTATACCGAGTGAACCTTCTAGTTCTCATAGAGTTCTATATATCACACCAATTCAGAGGTTTGTTATTCCTCTATTCAACCAAGGAAGAATGGCTGCTCCAATTCTATGGGGTAATGCCTTTGGGCCATTGAATTTGGCTCAGCCACTACATGAATTACCTCAGAGTTCACGTAAGAACTTTCCCAAGTTCTACAGCAATGGTAAGCAACATCCTGATGAACACATTGTAGCTTTCTATATTGCATGTGGTGTTATCAGAGTGGAACATGAAGATGTATCCATGAGGTTGTTTCTTGAAACACTTTAAGGAGTGGCTGCTGATTGGTTCTATCACCTTCCATCAAGAACCATTACTAGTTGGAATGTACTTTGAACCAAATTTGAAGCAAGGTTTAAACCAGTTGAAGATGCACATGCCTTATTGGCTCTGCTTACCCAACAACTGAAAACTAGAAGTGTTTCTTCATTAAGCTTTCTTCTACGAAGGGCAAATCCAGCTGACTTGGAAGCTGGCCAAAGTCTAGCTATTAAGATTGAAGATGATCTAATCCTTGCTGGAAAAATAAGGAAAGATTCAAATAGGTCCAAAGGGTAGACTTCTTCAAATGCACCTTCTACTAGTACCACAGATCCCATGGTACAAAAGCTAGTCAACGCGTTGTTGGCTCTCAAAAAGCAAATGTTCCAAAGTTTGTCCATTCCCTCCTATAAGGACATTCCAAGGAGAACTTTCCCAAATGCTCCTAATTATCAAGGTAATGCTACAAGGAATCAAAGTCAAAACAAGCTTCCTCCACCACAAGGAAGGCTTGCTTTGGAAGCACCACCTATGAATGCAGCAGTTGGTTATTATGAATTGGAGCAAGACAATCTACCCCAATCAGAACATGATTAAGAAGATGATGCCTTCTTTGCGGAGGGTGAAGAGGAAGTAGCTGGTGACTCTAACATCAGGTTCCTAAACTTTGCAGATGAAACAGAACAAGAGGAAGATGCCTATGGTGAATCATATGTTGTTTTTACCTGGTCCCAAAATTAATTTAATCATCAACAAGCAGTTGATAATGAAAGTCAAAAGAAGATCCTCGACCTGTAGTTACCATTGCCAAGAGGGGCACTCCTTTACCTTTTCAACCGAAAGATGTGATGGGTAATAAGCAAGTAAGTACATCGAATCCTCTTGCTTCATCTTCTGTACCTAGGACTAGTACCTCAAATGCCAAACCTCAAAATGAGAATATTTTGTCCTCTGTAGCTAGCCCCGATCAATCTTTTGATATCATAGACCATGCCAAAAAGACAAAAAATTCAAATGTCAGAAGTTGAATACCTAATCAGTTTGATAAATTAGCTAAATTTGTCAAAAGTAAAGTTGCTCCTAACACCCAAGACTTTTTCAAAACTACCCCTGTTGCTTCTAAAGCAAGACCTACCCAAAGCAACCTAGTTTCTTCTCCTTCATCCACTACAAGGAAAATAGAACCATTTTATATCTCCTTGCTTATTAACGGCCATAAACTTAGCAATTGCGTCATAGATTCAGGTGCTTTTGATAATGTGATGCCTGCCAAAGTAGCCAATGCTTTGGGTTTGACATTAACAAAAACTTTTGGCCATTGTTTTTCCATGGAGACAAAGGAAGTGCCTCTCATAGGGCAGATCAAGGATGCACATTTTGCTTTCGCAGCTTTCCCTCAAAAGAGAATCAAAATGACAGTCTTGGTAGCTGATGTCCTAGCCTCATATGGGATATTACTGGGATGGAATTTCTATAAGGATGTTGGCGGGGAAATAAACCTGGATTGGTCAGAAGCTAGAATACTTGTCAACGGTATTATGCAAAATCTCCTTCCAGAAAGAGAGTCCAAATACACCGTGACAAAATCTGAGGATCTAAAAGCTCAGATCTTGTTTGAGTCTTCTAGAATGGGCACATATTTTTTGACAACTGATGAAGTTCCTGAGTCTTATGATGAACATTCAAATGAGGATCTCATAATAGATGATTCTTCTTCTTCAACCGAAGAAAATCTAGATTTTAAAACTGCAAAGATGGAAAGTTTAGATGATGTTTGGACTTTAGAATTTGATGGCAGTTGTTCCTCCACTGGATCTAGGGTAGGGATAGTCCTCATATCCCCCCAAGGAGAAATTTTCCCTTTTTCCTACAAATTGGAATTCGGTAATACCAACAACACCGCTGAGTATGAGGCTTTGTTGTTAGGCATGGATGTTGCAAAAAATAAGGGAATCAAAAATCTCTATGCACAAGGTGATGCTAAGTTGATTGTTTTCTAGGTAAGAAATCTTCACCAGTCAAAGAATGAAAGACTTAGGCATTACTGCAATCAAGTATGGGATTGCATAGAAGATTTTGATGCTTTCAACATTTCTATTGTTCCTAGGGAATACAATGACAGAGCAGATTCTTTGGTTGTGTCGGCTACTCTTATGGTCCCACATAAGGATTTCAACGAGAGTAAATATACTATTGAGTGGGTCTTTCAACCAAGTGTTCCAGATAATTCTATCCACTGGAAAATATTCAATAGTGATGATCAAATCATCTCATTCTTGGAGAAGACAAAAAATTTCAGCAAGTTGTATTTCAAAGGAAGTGACTCCCCTTCTCGAGAATCTATTTCTGAAGTATATCCAGAGACCAACGAAGAAATACTACAGCTAAAGAGGAATAAGATTCCTAAAGGTTTGGTTTCTCTTGAGAAGCTTTTTGATAAGCACGACTGCTACATCAAACGTCAATAACAATCTGGTTCAGAGTCATCAACTGAGGTTGAGCAAGTCAATCTGGGTATGGAAAGGGGTCCCAAATTAGTTAATATTGGGAAATGTTGCACAGAAAAAGAACAGAACAAGTTTGTAACACTTTTACGTCAGTACATTGATGTGTTGGCCTACTCATATGACGACTTGAATTCTTTTCATTCGAAAGAAGTCCAACATGAGATTCCTCTCAAGTCGGGATCTCTGCCTCACAAGCAAAAGTAGAGACAGTATAATCCAAAAATCTCAAGTACCATTCTTGATAAGATTCAGAAGATGCTCAACGCTAGAATAATTTTCCCTTTCCATCATTCTACGTGGATAGCCAATATTGTGCCAGTGAGAAAGAAGAATTGGGAATCCACATTTGTGTGGATTTTTGAAATTTAAATCAGTCATCTTTAAAAGATAATTACCCTCTGTCGGTGATGGATCAAGTCCTTCAAATAGTGACAGGTTTAGAAGTGGTGTCTATGTTAGACAAATTCTCAGGATACAATCAGGTGCAGGTTAGTGAAGAAGACCAGCATAAGACTGCTTTCACCACTCCATGGGGCACTTTTGCATATCACAGAATGCCTTTTGGACTTATCAATGCTGGTGCTACCTTCCAAAGAGCAATGGGCCTAGCCTTCCATGATGAAATGGGTAAGTTCATTGTTGTATACCTTGATGATCTAACTATCTTTTCTAAGAATCATTTAGATCATGGTTATCACTTACGGCAAGTTCTGGAAAGATGCTGCTATCATGGTATTTTCCTCAAACCCTTGAGAAATCTATTTTTGGGGTAACAGAAGGTAAACTTCTTGGGCACATTGTGTCTAAATAAGGTACAAAGATTGATCCCGAATGGGTCAAATCTATTCAGTGTCTTACTTTGCCTTCAAGTAAGACAATAGTACACTCTTTCTTCGGGAAGGTGAATTTTCTATGAAGGTTTGTTCTAGAGTTCGCAAAAAAGGCTCGTCATATTGTTTATATAATGAAGAGGAAGTCTACTTTCTGATGGAGTGCAGAAGGTAAAGAATCTTTTGATGATATCAAGGAAGCAATTACACATGCTCTAGTTTTGGTCTGTCCAGATTACACTAAGGATTTCATTATGTATAGCTATGCTTCCGAGCACACTCTATCAGTCATTCTAGTACAACAAAACAAGGAAGGCATCGGATCTCCAATTGCATTTATGAGTTGTCCTTTGAAGGCTCATGAACTTAAATATTCAGTAATGGAGAAACATGCCTATGCTATGGTCAAGGAAGTCAAACATTTCAGGTATTACATTTTTAACTCCCATACCACTACATTAGTACATGATTCAGCAGTCAAGTCTATCTTAACTCAGCAAGAGTTTGGGAGTAAGAGAGGCAACTGGATTGCTAAGATCTAGGAGTCTGATTTGGATATCAATCCCACCAAGTTGATTCATGGGAAAGGCTTGTGTTAGCTAATTGCTGATAATGTACCAAAAGAAACAAGAGATGAGGAAGAAGCAAATGATGAGGTATTTCCCATAGTTTTGTTCGTCAGTACAATAGATGAATGGTACTCAAATATTGCATGCTTCCTCACCTATGGGGAATGTGCTAAACACTTGTCCTAAAAAGAGAAGAGGATGATCAAACTCAAGGCTACAAACTTTGTTCTATGGGACAACGGTTTGTATAAAAGGAGTATTGATGGAATTTTTCTACGTTGCATTGATAAGGTGCAACAAGGTAAATTGTTGGAGTCTTCACAGTTTAGCATGTGGTGGGCATTTCTTAGCTCTAGTGACGGCTCATAAGATCTTGCGAGATAGATATTTTTGGCCTACACTTTTCCAAGACGCATACAACTGGGTGCGTAAGTGTGAGTTGTGTCAATAGTTTGTGGGGAAACCCAAGTTAGCAGCACTACCCCTCAAGCCAATAGTGATTGAGGAACTATTCCAACAGTGGGGCATTGATTTTATTGGTGCAGTGAATCCATAGTCAAGTGCAGGGCATAATTATGTTCTCATGGCAACTGATTACTTCACCAAGTGGGTGGAAGCCATCCCAGTTAAGCATGTCACTTTTGAAGTGGTTTGTAGTTTTCTCAAGTAGAATATCATATCAAAGTTTGGAGTGCCAAACAAGATAGTAGCGGATAATGCTACTTGTTTTTCTTCCCATGAGATTACTAGTTTCTATTTTGAGTATGGGATCATTCTCACTTGTTCATTTGATTATTATCCCCAAGGGAATGGTTAGGCTAAGTCGAGCAATAAGAATCTGGTTACCATCATTAGGAAACTAGTTGATGAGAATCAAAGGACCTGGCATAAAGCATTGTATGATGCACTATGGGCAGATCATATTACACCCAAAGAGCAATTGGTATGTCACCATTTCAGCTTTTGTATGGTTTGAATGCTGAAATACTAATCATATTAGAGTTGCCTGCTTTGAAGTTGGCCAAGGCCATAGAAGATGGAACTTTTGATAGTTCTATTGACAAGTGTGTAATGTTTCTTTCTGAACTTGAGGAACAACATGTAAAGGTGGTGGATTGCATTGCGTAACATCAAAGTCAAGTAAAGAAACTATTTGACAAGAAGGTGAAATCCTAGAGTTTCCAAGTCGGTGATCAAGTCCTATTGTGGGACAAAAGAAGAGAACCAAAAGGGATGCATGGGAAGTTTGATTCCTTGTGGAGGCGGACTTTTGTGATTCATCGGCTCTATGGTGAAAATATCTTTCTTTTGGAATATCAAGATGGAACACCTTTTCTACTGCCTCACAGCAGACAACATCTGAAGCTTTTCTCACAGTGAAGTGACATATAGGTTTATACTTTGTGTATAGTTTTGTGGTCCTTTTTGTCATGCCCACATTTCCCATGCAGTCACAACACGCATTCACGCGTGTCATGTCCACATGCGTCATGTGGTCATGATACGAACTATAAAAAAAATTTCCTTTACTACCCTGTAAACCCCCTCGCACGTGTAAGCATGCTCGGCGACGTACGCTTAAGGCGAAAACAATATAGTTGACGACAGTGTACCAAATACATGTGCGCACACCCTAGACAAGGAAACGCGTGGTTCCCTGACTTAGGTTAATCTCATGAATCATATTTGAACACTAGTTGTTTTAGGAGATAGATCATTTTTTAGTAAAGCATGGTCATTTGTTCTTCTTTCCATTTTCTAGAATTTACTACTAATTTCTTCTCCTTCAGACTCAACATTTTCAACCAAGCCCGTTCATTTGCCCTCTCTTCCATTTCTCTGAAATTTAATTTAAATATATATATAGATATATACCGCCATTATCTCAGTTCACTTAACTCTCAATTTCATTAATAAGTTCCTTAACTATAAAGAAAGTATAGAATAATTCATTAAAAATAGAGCAATGAGTTAATTTTGTTTTTGCAAATATAAACATTGTATTTCTGAATTGCAACTCTAAGTTTAAGCATCTATTCAATTCGTATTATACATTATGCATAAATAAATCCCACTTTCCTTGATTTAAGATTTCTATTTCAAGTCAAATGTTTTAAACTACATATAGTTTGCCTTCAAATGAATAGTGAAAAGTGAATAATAAAAGTAACTAATGAATAGTAAAAGCGAATAGTGAATAGTGAATAGTAAATAGTGAAAAGTAAATAGTGATAGTGAATAGTGAATAGTAAAAGTGCATAGTAAAAGTGAAAAGGTCCCCATCCTAGGATGAGACCCTCAAGGTGGCAGTAATTTCAAAAGCAATACTGCAACCCAAATTTCATTTATTTCATGGTGGGGATATTTTTTAATACTTTTACAAACTTAATTAAAACATCAACGAACTCATAACGTTGCAAGTAGAAGAAGAAGAAACTAGATAATTTTAATATCCTTTTAAAAACAAATTTTCTTTTCCTTTTTTTATTTCTAAAATGGTAAAACTTAATGAACAAGAAAATTATAATTATCAGCCCAAGAACAGAGAGGATTTCCTCACAACTCCAAAAATAACAATTTATACAACAATAAGGAGATAATTTTCTCCTTTTGGAAAATAGACAAGGAAGGAGCTATAAAAAGATCAGGCTCTCCTTAAGACTTAAGGAAAATAAAATATTTTCTAAGATCCAATAATCTTCTCCAAGCTTCACAATAAGCTCCAATAATACCTGCATAACACACAAGGAAAGAAACACCACACAAGCTGCTCTCCTCCCTACCGTAGACCCGCAAGAGGGTCACACCGAGCTAGGGAGACCATCCACATACCCAGGGTAGAATAGACTGAAACACATCACAACATTGAACAACAACAACAAATCAAATAATACACACACCCTCAAGGTTTAACTCACAATACAAAGACTCAGCTTAGGTGAGTTCAGGGAGGGTAGGGAAGTAGACATCTCTACCTCTAGGTGTCATCCTTTACACAATTTATCACAATTTATCACAAGGCCTCAAGCCAACAATTTACTCTTCCACAGGGCCTTTAGCCTTTCAATTACTCAGAATTATGAGGGATGTCCTATTAGGCTCTCAAAGCCTTTAAGCCCTCGAGGCTAAAACAATACCAACTTGCCCTCAAGGCATTTCATATATGAAACCAGATGACACCCGAGGAGGGTCACACCTCCCCTTCCCTATACAAGATGAGCATTGCCTTCCAACTGAAAGGAGCTCTTTCTACACCCAACACACAAAACCCCAAAATAATAACAGAATACTCATAGAAGACATTTGCAAACTCATCCAACAAGCAAGAAACAAACATACATATAAAACAACAGATACACAAGAGAGTAGACTTGATTCACCAACCTTCCAAAGCCCAATTATGGAATGAAAGTTGATGAAGAGCTCCACTCTAGCCTCCTTCTCCAAAATCTCCTTCTTTTCCACAATAACTCCTTCTTTTCCACAATAATCAACCCCAAAAATATTCTCTCTATGATCACAATCAAGGGATAATGAATGGAGGATATAGGATGGCTAGAATAATTTCGGCATTATGAGGCTATGAAGAGAAGAATAGAGAAAGAATTGGGCATTATGAGGATGCCAGAAAAAGAATTCCTAGAGGAAATTGGGCATGATGAGAATGCAAGAATGAAGTCCCCCTGCAAGAATGAAGTCCTCTCTTGCAAGAATGAAGTTCACCTGCAAAAAAAATGAAGTCCCCTGCAAAATTCCTGTCTTCCTAATTGCTTAGAGAAGGGTCTTATTTATAGATTTTCGGAGAAGGGAATGGAAGGTGAGGATCAAGAGTTGAGATCAAGGGCTCACATTATTTGTGAATTTTAAATTCATAGTGGATGAATTAAAAATTCATTTTTTAAAAGATGTAATATTTAAATAACCCCACTATCCCAAGTAGAATTAATAAAATATCCCCACTATCCCAAGTGGAATTAATAAAATATCCCCACTATCCCAAGTGGAATTAATAAAATATCCCCACTATCCCAAATGGAATTAAAAAATATCCCCACTATCCCAAGTGGAATTAATAAAATATCCTCACTCAAGAGGTCCCCCATTATAGCCCACATGTAGAAATAAAATACAATAAGTAAACTAAGATAAGAGAGAGTGGGTGACACACCACCCTTATTAAGGGGAACCCCACCAAAAAAGAGGCACAAGGAGACAAGCACTCCATTATTAGGGAATCATGGAGTTGCTCCATGACTTGGAAGTGGGCCTGAATGTGGATTCCACTCATCCCATTGTCCCCATGCTTCCAAAATTCGTCACTTAACTTCACCCTGAAGTTGAAGTGACCATATGGAGGTTATCCCAAGTTTATCCTAGTCAAAAAGGTCCCTAGACCCATAGGGTATAACCTAGGGTTGATTTAAACTTAGTTAGGACTCCCCGAGTCAAGTAAAAACACAAAAAGAAGGTCAAAAAAGAAATAAAGTTTAAACAAGATTTAAAACAACATTTCTTACAACACTTATCATAATAAAAGTAAATCAGAAGATAGCCCTTATTCCCTTGACCTCATGCAACATTAACATATTAAAACATTACAGCATTTTTCCAAAACACAAGGTTGATCTTAGTTCCTCATGGAACTAGATCGGCTCACAAGGGATACAACATAGGTATGGGATGATCTCTTGTATATGTGGTTTCGTTAGTAATACATGCACACTCAAACTTGAAGTCAATAACTCATAAAGATATCATAGCCGAAGCAATTAAAATACATGCATAACTAAACATTCTACCATATAACATCTTGAAATCACATTCTAACATTAACCATTCATCATTTACTTAAATACAACATCTAACTATCATCACACAATTGTTTTCTTAAAATCACTTAGGTTTAATAATCAAGAATTCAGGATCAACAGTCTCTCAACATATAAATAATAGCAATATCACTGCAAATAGTCTCATGAACAGTAGTGTAAAAAGTAGGTCTCACACTTTTGTTCTGTGTTTTGTTGTCTAACTCTATAACCTAATGGTTGGATAAAGGCACTTAGAATTCTAGGATTCTTCTTCCTTCGATCATTTCAAAGATGATCAAAGGAAGCTCCCTAATTAGAGCCAGCTGTTATCCTTGAATTTAGCTATGCTCAATTCGTGGGATAACCCCTACAAAATTTGTCCACTTCGTAGCTCATGTCCTCTAAGCATGAAAAATGAGGTGAATCACATTTTCCCTCGTGCATGGTCCCTTAGCTTCAAAACGTCATTTCGAGCATTAACCTTTTTTCTTTCGTCAAAATTTGCAAAATAAACCAAGTTGTAAAATTCATTTTCAAAGTTAGGAAAATTTTCACTCATGTAGGAGCACTGAATTTTAGCGCCCTTACATTCCTAATGCAAAAATAAAATTGCAAGGTCAATAAAATTCACTAACCTTGCATATCCTCCATCGATTTGTTAAAAGTTGCATTTGCGTTAAAATTTAACTAACTCGACAACTCACAGTTCGCATGAGTTAGTAATAAATGCATTGTTTTAATTAAGCTTTGGGGGGCTTTTTAATTGGTTTTGATACTATTTTATTTTTATTCTTCTTTCGTGCCCTCCCAATTCCTCTATGCATTTGAAGGCTTTTGAGTTTGTTAATGTGTGACTTTTGACTGGATTCATCAAATGTTTTAGACTAATGTTTTGCCATTGTTCCTGGTATGTTCTTTTCTTCCATTTTTCTTCATTTATTTACGTTTTTAATGTTTAGTGTTTTTGTTGTTTTCTTTTTCCATTAAGATTAGGATCATTTTTGTTTGATTCTAGGATTTGTAGAAACTAGGCTTTCATTTGTTTAAATCTTGTAAATCTATGTATTATCTTTGTTGTCTTGGAAACCCTAGTTTCATATCTTTAGGCCCTCATTTCATAGTTTGCTAATTTGTGTGGTAGCCCTATGTTGCACAGAGGATCACTTGAGTTTTGAAATTGTTGTGTTGATATTCCATGAGACAGCGACGTTTTTCACCATTTGAGCATCCTCGAATCAACCAGTCTTCCCTGTCAATTGGTGATTTTCACCGTCAATGCATTAAGTCTAATGCAAAGTTTAAACCTGTCCCCATATATGCAATAGTGACATTTTTTGCCACCTTTGCATATGAACCAATTGAGAATAAAGCATAGTCAGGATTTTTCCTGATTCCGCTTAAAAATTAAGTCATCCTTCCCTTGCAAGATCGACGAAATTCACCAACCTTACACTTTGTATGAATTTTACCTCCTTTGCAGAGTCGACAAATTTGTCAACCTTACGCCTTGTAATACTTTGTAAAATTCTACTTGCAGAGTTAGCAAATTTTGCCGACCTTGAAGCACTTTGTAAATTTCTCCCACTTGCAAAGTCAGCAAGATTTGCTGACTTTGCAACTCATTACATTGCTCCACCATGTAAAAGCGCTAAAATTCAACGACCTTACACCCAATATGCAAAATTTCGCTAACAATGGGAAATTTTTTACATTTGGCCCAATTGCTCGCTTTCACTCTATTGTTTGCCTTCATTGCACTTAAGCCCTCCAAGCTCATACAATTGCTCAAATTTCCCTCACTACTACAATTTCCAATCATGCAAGTTTTTCTAACACTGCAAAACCTTGAACTTTGTATTGCAGTTTCTTGTGCACACATTTTGAGATTTTCACATCTGCATTTCAACAAGGATACAATCACTTGTCAATTGTTCTTCAGATGTCATATCCTTCTCTGAGTAAAACAAAAGCAATAAGTACAAATATAAAAGAGTTTTTCTAGTGACCTCAGTGTCCTCAAACATTGATGAGATAAAGGATACTGAAATTGGGCATGTTGATATGTCTGAATTTGTGGAAAGGACCCAATAGCAACCACTGAGTAATGGCATGAAGTGTATAGTTGAGAGAAACATTAAAATGGTAGTTGTATTTCCTCTGGCTGCACATAATATCGAGTTTGTTCTCCAAGTTGCAGCACATTACAATAGGGATGACTGAAGTGTCAGGGACTCTAATGGAAATGTGGTTATGAGGTTAGATGCAAAATTTCTTGACAAAGCTTTCTTATGTCCTAGTATTGACTCATATCTAGATATCACTTTCGAATATGCACAAGAAGAATATGAGAAAGATCCAGATACTGCTAAGAAGGTGATTAATAGTAAGTGGTTAAAATACCCAAGGCCAAATATTTCAAGATGGCCTAAGAGCTTTCCACACAACGACTTCATTAAAGAAGTAAGTGATTTGATCACCGTTCTTAGTAGAGTGAAAGTGTAGTGCCCCTCACCTTGTCATCAGTCTGATTGATAGTTGCTTGTTAGACTCTGACATTTTGATAGTATTTTAGACTATCTGATGATGGATCACTTGTTGTCTTGTTAATTCATTATGGAACTAATCATTATGGTATTAGTTGTGCTATTAGATCTTGTTAATTCCTGCTTTACAATTGATAAGTAAACTAGATATTTCAGATGTTTTGATTTCTATATTTAGTATCTTGTTTAAATGTTGTGCCTTGTTTATATAGGAACGTGAATGGGACAGTGTCATATTACTCGCTCTCAAGTACCCTACCCCACTACGATTTCCATTCACTAGACGACTGCATGTGATATATATATATATATCTCGTTATGTTTAACCGTGTATTGCCGCAAGATGCAGGTACTAGGCACCGACTCCACCTGATTTACCAAGTCTGAGCGTGCCTCTGCCAATGGAATGGTTGTATGGAGTTAATGTGGGGTCCCCTGTCATTGTTGCTGAGTTGTTAGGTTACCTTCGTGGTCTTGTCTGTCGTCTGATCATAACTTGCTAGCAGGAATGTCATACCTTGAAGTTAGCGAGGTCAGAAGGTGTTTATATGGGTAAGGTAGAGTGGTGCATTAAATAGAATTAATGAATGGAAAATATAATATTGATAACTTAACATAATTGTTAATTTGGATATTTGATTATAACTGTGGTAAATAAATTAATTAGTTGTAAGTTGAGTTGAAATTCGTAAATTATGTTTTAGTCAGTAAATAAGTTGCTTGTCACAATTTTGTTAACAAAGTATAGTTATAAAAATTAATATATATTTATAAGTTGATTTAATGATAATTATATATATAATGTGTAAATATCTTTACCGTTGCCTTTAATTAATCAAACCAAACTATTTTGTCTTGGATCTAACAAATATTAAGTTAGTTCGGGGTTGCGGAAGTTAGTTTTTTTCCCGTATTTGGTTACCAAATTATTTCTTTAAAAAGGGGTGTTTTTACCTGGAAAATGGGGTGTGGGGGAAAGAGTTTGGGAGTGGATGCGGCAACAAACCTTCATTTCCACAAGCGGGATCAAGGTTGGTTAATTCTTTGTTTTGTTTTCTGAAAATATGTTTCTGTACAATCCTTGTTTTCTCTGTTATGGTTCAGAATGTGCTTCATTTTGTGCTTGAATAATTAGTGTTCTTTCCTCTTATCCCTGTTAAAACTGTGGAGTCTAGGCTTGTGTCTGACTAGATCGCATTTGCTTAAGGTTTTTAAAGCTTCTTTCATTAATCCCATTTTGTGCATACAATCATTACAGTCCATATATACATTTAGGCATGATTTGGATCCAATTCAACAAAAAAGTGTCACAGTAAATACTCCTAAGCATGTTTTACGTTATAATTGCAAACTATCCATGTAAATCAGTTTATCTGATTCCTCGATGTAAGGTTTGCCACTACAGCGTCTAACAAAACTCTTCTATCCTTTATGCGTTGGCTGGCCCCAAACTGGCCACCGCTGGGAGGACACTGGCAAAGGTGTTTGAAATTGGTTTACGCCTGTCAATTGCATTTAAGTTTCTAATGCCTTTTCAGCAAATCCAATTTGTGCTTATCCTGCCGCCAATGCATTCAACGAACTATAACTTCTCTGGGGCGCACTCTTAAACAGCTCACTTGTCTTGTGCATGCTTCTACAGTTCGCATATATGTCTAGTGGGGCTGTTGCAACTGCAACACTTGACAGAGTTCCTTTATCCTTATGTGGTGATGGATGCCCATAATCATTCCAGAGCCCATTTCAATATCAAGCAGTGAGAACGATGGCAAAGGTGGAGACATCTAGCCTTACACCTGTAGATTGCATTTATTTAAAAGTTTCTAAAACATTTTCAACAATCTATTTCTTGAATACGCCGCAAATGCTTGAAAGTTTCTTCAGCCGGTTCAATAAATCCATTTTGTCCATATTCTGCAATCATTGCATCCCAATAGATGACGTCCCATTAGAAAAAAAAAAAAAAAAAAACCACTTTTGCATTTCCTACTATCATTGCAATCAGCGCATATCAAAAAAAAAAAAAGAACTATATCTAATCGCCCTTTTTGGCACGTGCTGGCAGCATGCTAGCAAGGTCGTTGGACTACTGTTAATCTCTCGATTGCCCCTTCTTGAAATTCATGTAGTTCTTCACAAATCCATTTGTGCATATCCAGCGAACGTTGCATCCCAAGAAATTATCTCTCTGAAGGCCATAGTAAATAGTTTGTGTGCCTTGTCCTTGTGTTTAGAGTTTGCATAGCATCCATTGACTGCAGGTTATAGCCAGCATCATGTGTCAAAATTAGGGTCTCCTCAAGGCCAACCACGCTCACAGAATGATCAAATGTAGGTGTAATGCAATTAGGATTATACTTATGATTGAAGTATTTGGTTAATCAGATCGTGAGCCTTGTGCATGCTTCCTCATTTAGCTTACAGACCTAGCACGACAGCTGCAACTACAATCATCTCACTTACAAATTCTTTAAGATTCACCTAAGATTAGATAATAGAATAAAATTGCTTCCACAACAAACAAGCTAAGTTTACTTACGTGTCAGGTAAAACCAGTCATGGACTAGTTAACATGAATCACATACTAGATTTTATACTTGGAAATTTTCCATTTGAATGAGGGATTTTGTGATGTCTTTCCCATCAGATTTGTTAATGTTAGATGATTGCTATTGGATCAGCCAAATTAAATGATCCTTCAATTATTCCATTTCAATAAATGTTGATGTAAAATTAGTGATAATGTTCTTCAATATCCTCACTTATCTTTATTATTATCTCATTTAATATTATGAGAAAGTTTAGTTATACAATAATTAATAGTTAAAATTTTAGGTTGTATAATTGAATGAGTGTCTATTAGGGTATTTAGAGTAATCACTGTATGTTACTAATTTTCTTTCCGTGAAATCTCTACCAATTAATGTTATGTTATTTTTCCTTTGGGTGAAAGATATTTACTATCCTCTGATCCACAAATTTTATAGTTCAAATAACATTATTATTATTAGGTTGTTTTTAACCATAGCGGCTGAAAGATAGATGCTTGTTTTATGAAGAAAATTTTCCCTTAAGTTAGAATAGAGTAAATAGGGATTTTATTTGGGGTAAGGTAATTGTGTGTCATTTCTGAAGGCTCTCAAGATAGGTAAATTTAACATTAATTTAATTTATTGAACTAAGTCTTAGTAGGCTATATCGAATAGATAACTGTCGTAAAATAAAATAACGTACTTGTTAGCATAGGATGATAATTATTTTTGCTATTCAATAGCCTATGGTGAATATTATTCGTATTAATAATATTTATTTATGTGGCTATTACTTTCTTTGCCATAAAGTTGTGTAGGTAAATGCTTAGAAAGTTTTACTAATGATACTAGTAAATTCAAACTATTAGGGTATGGATCTAGAAAATAGGCATTTTTGTATTACTTTAGAATTTGATTAATCGGTCAAGCTATGGGAAAGATAATCTAGATGGTGTTGTTAATTATTTAGTAATTTTATCGTTTGAAACAAAAAGAATATTTAATAAGTAGTTGTAATATATTAATTTGATTGTTGCATTTAATTAGTTGTTTTAATATTATTCATAGTTGTTTTTCGTTTGCATTGAACTAAGTAGGGTTTGTAGTTTTAACTTTGGAACTTAATCATATGGCGTGAGTTAAGAGATCTTGTCGTTGTAAATGTCGAGTTGTGAACAACCATTCCAGGGGCTTAGTATGTCGTAGTGGAGTTTTAACATTGTGGTGTTATAACGATCTTGTGGTTTTAGTTGGTATAAAGTTTAATGAAGTATGAGTTAAATTGTTAATATGTCTTGCAAAGCAATATTCTCCAGATGAGATATCTTACCACTTGTAATGTTCACCATTTTGTCGTAATCATCGCATGGAGAGACTTGTGAATCCTAAAGAGCTAGTAAACATGTGTCGCTTTGGACAATGATTTAAGAGTTGCCTTATGAGTATGTTGGTGTATAAGTGGGATACCACCTTGCCGTGACCATATGTATCTATAGGATGATGTTATCTGTCTTATTGAGAGTTAGGGTTTACTAGGCGCAAGTAAGGAGAGTGGCTTTCAATGTGGGGTCGGCACCCAAAGTGGCAGTCAGGATAACCTGTTGAAAGTAGATTAATCAAGTGATAACCTAAAATGAACTAGGGGGTTAAGGGTAGATTTCACATTAAACAAGAATTAATGGATTCCTCACCCAGGCCTGTAGTGCTCGCTTAGGCTAAGGATGGGTTGAGAAGGCCTGGTCGGCATGATTGACTTCCTTGTCCTCATGAAAGGAAGGTCGATTCCGCATGTGTCACCCTATGGGGCCGACGCCTAGTGAGAGGCTATCAGGATAACCATAGATGGGGGCCGGCGCCTAGTGAGAGGCTATCAGGATAACCCATGCTAGGACCGTGCGATGACACTCTCCCTACTGCTACCTAGCATTCCTTGTATGGTCTCTCCACATGTGTTATGTGTCATCTTTGGAGGATGTGTTGTGTTGTGGTCATGTGTTGAATTGAAGTTGGTCATCCTTCATTCATGTTAGTCTTTGTCTACCTGACTGTTGGTTGTCGTTGGGACCTCATGTTAACTCCTAGCTCGGGGGGTGGACCTTAGGGTTCCACATGGTCAGGTGGAAGAGCTATCTTATCCATTGGTAATTTCTTGTCAGAGTTCATGTGCAGAAAAGGATTATCCCAATTCCAAACAATTGTACTTGTACCAGTGGAGGGAGATAATTGTGTACCAGATTATTCTTGATGTATGTAATTTGATGTAGACAGAAGATGTCAATGATGTAATGATGTAACTATGTGTAAGGAAAAACATTGCAGTTGTGTAATTGATCATGAACTTTATATTTTGATGACATGCAATGAATTTGAATATGCTATTTAATCATGCATTGGTTTTAGATCAGACACTGATGTTAGCATTATGTGTTATTATGTTGATTAGCGTGTAAGTAATGCCTCCTTGAATCCTTAGAGACATGTTGCAGTTTAATGGAGTAATTAGTTAAGTTAACATTGCTTGTTATCTTATTTAAACAAAAAAAAATCCTATTTTCTATAGTGAAAATGTACTTTCTCTTAGGTGTTCAGGGCGGGGCATTACATCTGGTATCAGAGCCAAGTTTCTAACACTGGGTACTCGGGGTTTATATGAGCCCATTAAGCTATACTATTTGCTTAATCTCTAAAAGATATTTTCTTTAATAGTCCTCACCTAGCAACCTGAAGTTATTCTTGGGTGTTTAGTCAGGGAGATGCCTAGGGGTCGAGGTCGAGGACGTGGTTGAGGTAGGGGACGTGGAAGAGGGGGTGCTAATAGTCCTCCTCCTAGTTCCCCTAATGAAAGTACTCAAGAAGGTGGGGGCGAGAATCAAGAGAATCAGGAGAATCAGGGTTAGCCAGAGGGTGCTCAGCTGCGTCAACTTCTTGAAGAGGTCCTTGCTCGTCTAGGTCCTAGGCAGGAGAGGGATCAGTCAGAAGTGAGAGATAGAGAACGATCTCCTAGAAGGAGAGAGACCACAGCTGAATAAGAAGCTATTCTTGCAGGCCACATGCGAGATCTTATGAGAGCCCGTCCTCCCACTTTCAAGGGGTCTGGTAGTGGTTTGGAAGCAAAGACATGGCTAATTGATTTAGAGAGGTGTTTTGCTATGCATCCATATGGTAGCAACACTAAGGCAAGATGTGCCATCATGCACCTTCGAGGTTTCACCTCCACATGGTGGCGACTAGAGGAACAGAAGTTGCATCTAGATATTGGCACAGTATCTTGGGAACTATTTCTAGAGAGGTTCAGAGCTAGATTTTTGTCAGACCACTGGAGGCAACGTCGAGCGGACGAGTTCCATGGATTAAGACAAATGGCCATGACAATGGAACAGTACGAGCGCAGGTTTTATGAACTCAAGCAGTATGCTGGTATTGGAAACGATGAGGCCATATTAGTTCAACATTTTATTAGAGGTCTGAATGCATGGATCAGTGGAGGAGTTCAAGTTTTTGAGCCGAAGACCATGGAGGTGGCAATGGAGAAGGCTCGACTGGTGGAGGAGAATTTGACCATGGCCTTAGGGGGTCATACTAGTGTGCAGATTGGTAGTGATTCCTGAGCAGGTTCTGGGTTCCGAGGGAGTCAGTCTCAGATAGCAGGTAACTCTAGGAGTCATCATGTACCTCCTAAGAGTGGCCAACAACAGCAATATTCCCAGACAAAATTGAGAAACTCTCCATATCAGCAAGGTAGTAGATTTCAGTCTAGGAAAGATCGAAGTTGGCAAAGAATTAGGCGTGAACGTACTAGTCAGCCAGCGCAAAGCACGCAGTCTGCAGCAAGTAGAGGAAGTTTTGAGCAGTCGAGTGCCCCTGTAGGCAGTGGAGGAGTTGGTAGGGGAGCAGGATGTTTTTCTTGCGGCCAACAGGGCCACATTGCCAGGCAGTGTCCGCGTAAGAATACTACAGGATTTGGTCAGAGGCCCGCAGCTTCAGAACCTACTGTGGGAGATGCAGGCAGGTCACATAGGGTGTTTGTGGTAGTAGATAATCACCAAGCAGAGCATCAAGGAACCGTTGTGGAGACTACAGGTGTCTTGCGAGGTATTACAGTTTCTATTCTTTTTGACTCAAGTGCTTCAGATTCTTTCATTTCCCCTTCTATAGTGGAGCGTTGCAAGTTGGTGGCAACAAAGCAAGATGTTAAGTGGCAGGTGGAATTGGCCTCTGGATCTAGGGTATTAGTAGACTCTCTAGTGTATGGTTGTGAGTTGAGGATAGGTCCTTTACCTACCACGGTGGATCTTTGCATTATACCTCTAGGATCTTACGACATAGTGTTGGGTATGGACTGGTTGGATGCTCATCAAGCAGTGATAGATTGTCGCCGCAAGTCAGTGAGGTGTGTTGATGATTCTGGCAGTGAGGTAGAAGTGGTTGGTATTCAGAGACCCATCTCTTTACGTATGATTTCTGCCATGCAGTTGAAGAGATGTATGCATCAAGGATGCAAGTTGTTTGCCGTAACAGTTAATGATTTAGATTTTGAGGAGAATAGGGAGACATCCCTCGATGATCATCCTATTCTCAAGGAGTATGCAGATGTCTTTCCTAGTGATATCCCGAGAATGCCACCTAAGCGTGACATTGATTTTAAGATAGACCTTGTTCCCGGAGCAGAACCTATTTCTCGAGCTCCATATCAGATGACTACTCAGGGGCTTAAGGAGCTTCGGTTGCAGCTAGAGGAGTTGCTAGCCAAGGGGTTTATTCGTCCTAGTGTCTCTCCATTGGGAGCACCAGTTATTTTTGTGAAGAAAAAGGATGGATCTCTGCAGTTGTGCATCGATTATCGACAGCTTAATAAGGTGACTGTTAAGAACAGATACCCCTTGCCACGAATTGATGACCTTTTTGACCAGATCAAGGGGGCTAAGGTGTTTTCAAAGATAGACCTAAAGTCAGGATATCATCAGTTGCGCATCTTTGAGGCTGACATCCACAAGACAGCCTTCCACACCCATTACGGACATTATGAGTTCACTGTTGTACCTTTTGGGTTGACGAATGCACCATCAGTATTTATGAGTCTGATGAATGGTGTATTTCGCACCTATCTTGATAAATTTGTTCTTGTGTTCTTGGATGATATATTGATTTACTCAAGATCTATGGAGGAGCATGAAGAGCATTTGCAACAGGTTCTGCAGTGTTTAAGAGAAAATTAGTTATATGCAAACCTGGCTAAATGTGAATTCTTTCAAACAGAAGTGAAATATTTGGGTCATGTTATTTCTGACAAGGGTATTGCAGTGGATCCTTCAAAGATACAAGCCATCATGGATTGGCCTGCTCCCACCAATGTTTCAGAGGTTTGTAGTTTCATGGGTCTAGCAGGCTATTATCGACGATTTGTGCAGGGATTTTCTAAGCTAGCTCACCCTATCACTTCTCTTCAGAGAAAAGGAAAGAAGTTCATTTGGTCAGAACAGTGTCAAGTAGCGTTTCAGACTCTTAAGGAGCGGTTGACTAGCGCACCCATTCTAGCAGTGCCTGATCCTGTCAGAGATTTTGTGGTATTTACAGATGCATCCTTGGAAGGATTAGGAGCAGTCTTAATGCAGGAGGGTCATGTGATAGCTTATGAGTCCCGCAAACTCAAAGACCACAAGTTGAACTATCCTACACATGACCTAGAGTTAGCTGCTGTTGTGCATGCGTTAGTGAGATGGAGACACTTTTTATTGGGACATCGGTTCAAGCTACACAACGATCACCGAAGTTTACAGTACATTTTTACTCAACCAAACCTGAATGCGAGACAGAGGCGGTGGGTGGAATTTCTATGTGAGTATGATTTCGAGGTAAAATATATCCAAGGTAAGGAAAATGTGGTGGCAGATGCTCTCAGTCGGCGGAAACATGAACTTTCACCCATCACTCTTGGAGTGGATCTGAGGGGTCAGATCCTAGCAGCACTTCCTGCAGATAGATGGTATCAGGAAGTGAAAGCAGAAGTTGAGTCTGGTAGAACCTTGGAGGGCAGATTTGTCAGATATTCTATCGAGCCTGATGGTCTCTTGCGGTATTTAGGTCGCATTTATGTTCCTTCTACAAAGGGCCTCCGTACCTTAATCATGACTGAGGCACATCAAGCACCTTATGCTACTCATCCAGGTGTCAAGAAGATGTATGCCGACCTCTGTCAAATATATTTTTGGGCTGGAATGAAGAGAGATATTGCGGATTTTGTTTCGAGATGTCTAGAATGTCAGAGGGTTAAGGCAGAACATCAGCATCCCACAGGACTTCTCTAGCCACACCTGATTCCAGAATGGAAATGGGACATCATCTCAATAGACTTTATAGTTGGTCTACCCATGTCCTCTCGTCGTCATGACGCAATAATGGTCACTGTAGATAGGCTTACGAAAGTAGCACACTTTTCTCCTATCCGATCTTCATATAATGCTTCATCTGTAGCCAGAATTTTTATGGAGGACATCGTCAGATTACATGGGATTCCTCACAAGATTATCTCTGATCGTGATCCAATGTTCACTTCAGCTCTTTGGACATCCCTTCAGCATACTTTGGGAACGCAGTTAAACTTTAGTTCAGCTTATCATCCGGAGACTAATGGGCAAATTGAGAGGGTCAATCAGGTCCTCAAGGATATGCTCAGAATGTATGTCATGGATCAGCAAAACTGCTGGGAAGATTATTTGCATCTGGTAGAGTTTGCGTACAATAATGGGTACCATAGTTCCATTGGCATGTCTCCTTTTCAGGCTCTATATGATCGTCCTTGTCGAACCCCACTGAGTTGGGATCGTCTTGAGGATAGAGTTCTCCTTGGACCGCAGATGCTCCAAGAGATGGAGCAGCAGGTTGATCGCATTAGAGAGCATCTAGTAGCAGCACAGGATAGACAGAAGAAATATGCAAATACTCATAGACTTGATCGTCAGTTTTCAGTGGGTGATCAGGTGTTCTTGCGGGTGTGTCCGCGAAAGAGTCCGATCCGTTACGGAAAAGGCTCTAAGCTTGCACCGCTCTTTGTAGGGCCATTCAAGATTTTGGAGAGAATTGGTCCTGTTGCATACCGTCTTGCTTTGCCACCTAGCTTGTCACGCATCCATGATGTATTTCATGTTTCTGTTCTTAGACCCTATCATCCAGATATTTCTCATGTCCTTGACTGGAATGCTTTACAGGTAGAGGACGGGCAGCTAGCTTTGGAGCCTGTAGGCATTTTGGAGCACAGGAGACTCGCTCTCAGAGGCAGAGTCATAGAGCAGGTAAGGGTCCAGTGGGATCCTAGTGATGAGACTTCAGCTACCTGGGAGGATGCATCCTGAATGCGAGAGTTATATCCTTATTTGTTTGCAGGCTTCCAGGAGTAAGCCTGATCCTTAGGGGGGAGGATGTAGTGCCCCTCACCTTGTCATCAGTCTGATTGATAGTTGCTTGTTAGACTCTGACATTTTGACAGTATTTTAGACTATCTGATGATGGATCACTTGTTGTTTTGTTAATTCATTATGGAACTAATCATTATGGTATTAGTTGTGATATTAGATCTTGTTAATTCCTGCTTTACAATTGATAAGTAAACTAGATGTTTCAGATGTTTTGATTTCTATATTTAGTATCTTGTTTAAATGTTGTGCCTTGTTTATATAGGAACGTGAATGGGACAGTGTCGTATTACTCGCTCTCGAGTACCCTACCCCACTGCGATTTCCATTCACTAGACGACTGCATGTGATATATATATATCTCGTTATGTTTAACCGTGTATTGCCGCAGGATGCAGGTACTAGGCACCGACTCCACCTGATTTACTAGGTCTGAGCGTGCCTCCGCCAATGGAATGGTTGTATGGAGTTAATGTGGGCTCCCCTGTCATTATTGCTGAGTTGTTAGGTTACCTTCGTGGTCTTGTCTGTCGTCTGATCATAACTTGCTAGCAGGAATGTCATACCTTGAAGTTAGCGAGGTCAGAAGGTGTTTATATGGGTAAGGTAGAGTGATGCATTAAATAGAATTAATGAATGGAAAATATAATATTGATAACTTAACATAATTGTTAATTTGGATATTTGATTATAACTGTGGTAAATAAATTAATTAGTTGTAAGTTGAGTTGAAATTCGTAAATTACGTTTTAGTCAGTAAATAAGTTGCTTGTCACAATTTTGTTAACAAAGTATAGTTATAAAAATTAATATATATTTATAAGTTGATTTAATGATAATTATATATATAATGTGTAAATATCTTTACCGTTGCCCTTAATTAATCAAACCAAACTATTTTGTCTTGGATCTAACAAATATAAAGTTAGTTCGGGGTTGCGGAAGTTAGTTTTTTTCCCGTATTTGGTTACCAAATTATTTCTTTAAAAAGGGGTGTTTTTACTTGGAAAATGGGGTGTGGGGGAAAGAGTTTGGGAGTGGATGCGGCAACAAACCTGCATTTCCACAAGCGGGATCAAGGTTGGTTAATTCTTTGTTTTGTTTTCTGAAAATATGTTTCTGTACAATCCTTGTTTTCTCTGTTATGGTTCAAAATGTGCTTCATTTTGTGCTTGAATAATTAGTGTTCTTTCCTCTTATGCCTGCTAAAACTGTGGAGTCTAGGCTTGCGTCTGACTAGATCGCATTTGCTTAAGGTTTTTAAAGCTTCTTTCATTAATCCCATTTTGTGCATACAATCATTACAGTCCATATATACATTTAGGCATGATTTCGATCCAATTCAACAAAAAAGTGTCACAGTAAATACTCCTAAGCATGTTTTACGTTATAATTGCAAACTATCCATGTAAATCAGTTTATCTGATTCCTCGATGTAAGGTTTGCCACTACAGCGTCTAACAAAACTCTTCTATCCTTTATGCGTTGGCTGGCCCAAAACTGGCCACCGCTGGGAGGACACTGGCAAAGGTGTTTGAAATTGGTTTACGCCTGTCAATTGCATTTAAGTTTCTAATGCCTTTTCAGCAAATCCAATTTGTGCTTATCCTGCCGCCAATGCATTCAACGAACTATAACTTCTCTGGGGCGCACTCTTAAACAGCTCACTTGTCTTGTGCATGCTTCTATAGTTCGCATATATGTCTAGTGGGGCTGTTGCAACTGCAACACTTGACAGAGTTCCTTTATCCTTATGTGGTGATGGATGCCCATAATCATTCCAGAGCCCATTTCGATATCAGGCAGTGAGAACGATGGCAAAGGTGGAGACGTCTAGCCTTACACCTGTAGATTGCATTTATTTAAAAGTTTCTAAAACATTTTCAACAATCTATTTCTTGAATACGCCGCAAATGCTTGAAAGTTTCTTCAGCCGGTTCAATAAATCCATTTTGTCCATATTCTGCAATCATTGCATCCCAATAGATGACGTCCCATTAGAAAAAAAAAAAAAAAAAAAAACCACTTTTGCATTTCCTACTATCATTGCAATCAGCGCATATCAAAAAAAAAAAAAAGAACTATATCTAATCGCCCTTTTTGGCACGTGCTGGCAGCATGCTAGCAAGGTCGTTGGACTGTTGTTAATCTCTCGATTGCCCCTTCTTGAAATTCGTGTAGTTCTTCACAAATCCATTTGTGCATATCCAGCGAACGTTGCATCCCAAGAAATTATCTCTCTGAGGGCTGTAGTAAATAGTTTGTGTGCCTTGTCCTTGTGTTTAGAGTATGCATAGCATCCATTGACTGCAGGTTATAGCCAGCATCATGTGTCAAAATTAGGGTCTCCTCAAGGCCAACCACGCTCACAGAATGATCAAATGTAGGCGTAATGCAATTAGGATTATACTTATGATTGAAGTATTTGGTTAATCAAATCATGAGCCTTGTGCATGCTTCCTCATTTAGCTTACAGACCTAGCATGATAGCTGCAACTACAATCATCTGACTTACACATTCCTTAAGATTCACCTAAGATTAGATAATAGAATAAAATTGCTTCCACAACAAACAAGCTAAGTTTACTTACGTGTCAGGTAAAACCAGTCATGGACTAGTTAACATGAATCACATACTAGATTTTATACTTGGAAATTTTCCATTTGAATGAGGGATTTTGTGATGTCTTTCCCATCAGATTTGTTAATGTTAGATGATTGCTATTGGATCAGCCAAATTAAATGATCCTTCAATTATTCCATTTCAATAAATGTTGATGTAAAATTAGTGATAATGTTCTTCAATATCCTCACTTATCTTTATTATTATCTCATTTAATATTATGAGAAAGTTTAGTTATACAATAATTAATAGTTAAAATTTTAGGTTGTATAATTGAATGAGTGTCTATTAGGGTATTTAGAGTAATCACTGTATGTTACTAATTTTCTTTCCGTGAAATCTCTACCAATTAATGTTATGTTATTTTTCCTTTGGGTGAAAGATATTTACTATCCTCTGATCCACAAATTTTATAGTTCAAATAACATTATTATTATTAGGTTGTTTTTAACCATAGCGGCTGAAAGATAGATGCTTGTTTTATGAAGAAAATTTTCCCTTAAGTTAGAATAGAGTAAATAGGGATTTTATTTGGGGTAAGGTAATTGTGTGTCATTTCTGAAGGCTCTGAAGATAGGTAAATTTAACGTTAATTTAATTTATTGAACTAAGTCTTAGTAGGCTATATCGAATAGATAACTGTCGTAAAATAAAATAACGTACTTGTTAGCATAGGATGATAATTATTTTTGCTATTCAATAGCCTATGGTGAATATTATTCGTATTAATAATATTTATTTATGTGGTTATTACTTTCTTTGCCATAAAGTTGTGTAGGTAAATGCTTAGAAAGTTTTACTAATGATACTAGTAAATTCAAACTATTAGGGTATGGATCTAGAAAATAGGCATTTTTGTATTACTTTAGAATTCGATTAATCGGTCAAGCTATGGGAAAGATAATCTAGATGGTGTTGTTAATTATTTAGTAATTTTATCGTTTGAAACAAAAAGAATATTTAATAAGTAGTTGTAATATATTAATTTGATTGTTGCATTTAATTAGTTGTTTTAATATTATTCATAGTTGTTTTTCGTTTGCATTGAACTAAGTAGGGTTTGTAGTTTTAACTTTGGAACTTAATCATACGGCGTGAGTTAAGAGATCTTGTCGTTGTAAATGTCGAGTTGTGAACAACCATTCCAGTGGCTTAGTATGTCGTAGTGGAGTTTTAACATTGTGGTGTTATAACGATCTTGTGGTTTTAGTTGGTATAAAGTTTAATGAAGTATGAGTTAAATTGTTAATATGTCTTGCAAAGCAATATTCTCCAGATGAGGTATCTTACCACTTGTAATGTTAACCATTTTGTCGTAATCATCGCATGGAGAGACTTGTGAATCCTAAAGAGCTAGTAAACATGTGTCGCTTTGGACAATGATTTAAGAGTTGCCTTATGAGTATGTTGGTGTATAAGTGGGATACCACCTTGCCGTGACCATATGTATCTGTAGGATGATGTTATCTATCTTATTGAGAGTTAGGGTTTACTAGGCGCAAGTAAGGAGAGTGGCTTTCAATGTGGGGCCGGCGCCCAAAGTGGCAGTCAGGATAACCCGTTGAAAGTAGATTAATCAAGTGATAACCTAAAATGAACTAGGGGGTTAAGGGTAGATTTCACATTAAACAAGAATTAATGGATTCCTCACCCAAGCCTGTAGTGCTCGCTTAGGCTAAGGATGGGTTGAGAAGGCCTGGTCGGCATGATTGACTTCCTTGTCCTCATGAAAGGAAGGTCGATTCCACATGTGTCACCCTATGGGGCCGACGCCTAGTGAGAGGCTGTCAGGATAACCATAGATGGGGGCCGGCGCCTAGTGAGAGGCTATCAGGATAACCCATGCTAGGACCGTGCGATGACACTCTCCCTACTGCTACCTAGCATTCCTTGTATGGTCTCTCCACATGTGTTATGTGTCATCTTTGGAGGATGTGTTGTGTTGTGGTCATGTGTTGAATTGAAGTTGGTCATCCTTCATTCATGTTAGTCTTTGTCTACCTGACTGTTGGTTGTCATTGGGACCTCATGTTAACTCCTAGCTCGGGGGGTGGACCTTAGGGTTCCACATGGTCGGGTGGAAGAGCTATCTTATCCATTGGTAATTTCTTGTCGGATTTCATGTGCAGAAAAGGATTATCCCAATTCCAAACAATTGTACTTGTACCAGTGGAGGGAGATAATTGTGTACCAGATTATTCTTGATGTATGTAATTTGATGTAGACAGAAGATGTCAATGATGTAATGATGTAACTATGTGTAAGGAAAAACATTGCAGTTGTGTAATTGATCATGAACTTTATATTTTGATGACATGCAATGAATTTGAATATGCTATTTATTCATGCATTGGTTTTAGATCAGACACTGATGCTAGCATTATGTGTTATTATGTTGATTAGCGTGTAAGTAATGCCTCCTTGAATCCTTAGAGACATGTTGCAGTTTAATGGAGTAATTAGTTAAGTTAACATTGCTTGTTATCTTATTTAAACAAAAAAAAAATTCCTGTTTTCTATAGTGAAAATGTACTTTCTCTTAGGTGTTCAGGGCGGGGCGTTACAGAAAGGTTTGCCTACTTCATCTACCTTTCATGATTGGATGTATTTATACATCAAAATTGTAATGAGGAAAAAATAATAGATATTTTAGGGACTACATATGAATGATGCAATTTACGATCAATTGACAAAGGTACATAATTCACTGAAGTTCTACATGACATCATATCTTGTATATGTTGCCACTGCAATGAGGAATTTTCCTGGGTTAACATCAGAAGGAGATAGGAGATTAATTCCAGTATACAAATACTATCATCAGATAACTCTTGATGAAGGTATTCATCATTTTAGAAGAGTTAATAATGCTTTCTTTGCTCCTTTCTTGTGTATGTTTGATCCTAAATTCGAAAAGAAAAGGGTTTCTGATGAGGCATGGTCTGTGGTAAAAAAATATGGTTGTTTGTATCTACAGTTTCCTACATTCACCTATTTGAGAGTTGGTTGTTTTGTGGGATATCCACACATGCTCCCAAGGTACCCTAGTGACAAAATTGTATTAATGGAGCTATGTAGACAAATAATGGCAGTTCATAGAAAACAAATGGAATCTCACAAGCCAGGTTTCAGGTTTCCCCTCAAAATTGGCAGGTATTATATCTCAACATCCCCAAAAGCTAAGGCTGTGGAATCTAAGATGCAATGGGTCACCATGAAAACCTACAAGAGAAGACTTAATTTTGATTATCAGGGAACGAAAGATAGAATCAAGAGAGCCCTAACCCATGTACACAGAATTGAAGATGTGTGGGCAGATTGTAGGACTGAGCAGGAGATAAGAAAACTAGATTACTCTCAATTGACCTTAAAGCAGATTGAAGAATTTGATTTAGAAAATATTCCTGAAGGCATGGAAGATGATGGTGACATCCTAGATCCTGCTTATGAGAGGAACAATGTTGCAGAATCTCCTCTACCGGCAATCCAGTGCTAAAAGAAAGAGGTAATTTCCATTAGAGAAAGGTTTGAACCAATCCTAGCTAACACAAATGTATGGTTAGAGGAAAAGGGGATTCGTTTGACATGCTTTGTAACTAGATTAGAAGAGGAATCTCAAGATCCTACAGGTAAGAAATATGAGATAAGAATGATGAACAAGAGTGATGTGCCTAGTTCCTGTAAGACTACCAAGCCAAAGATCAAGTTTGTTACAAAAGGCGAAAAGGCTAAAACAACTACAAAAGGGCCATCTACTGAAGGGGAAGAGTAATCTAGTCAGGATGAAAGGCAAGAAGAGGAAGGACAACATGAGGAATCAAAAATGTCTCCTCATGAGAATGTTTTAGAGGAACCACCTGTTTCTTCTCCAATGACTTTACCAGTTTCTACCATCACTCCTACTACCACGGTCAATCTTGTTGTCACAATTCATATTCCTTCCATTGGGTCAATTCAATCCATTCATTCATCCCCGTCCTCTAGGTCAAATTTTTATAGTCCTAAACATGGTTTGGAAACTCTTTTAGGTTCTCCCACATCTTTGCCAAGTTTGTCATCACCTTATTTTAACATAAATTCTCAATCTGACATAGAACAACTTATGATTGAGTCTTTGCAAGTTTCAAGTGTGGATATTTCTGGTGTTATTTTGACTAACACTTCACCCATTGTGACAACAACTTTTGTGAGTGCAGTTCCTTCTACTCAAACTATGGTTGCCGGTCTAGAAGGAAATTTATCTACACTTCCCCCTTGGCTTTCATCCCAGACACCTAAGATGAAGAAGTAAGTCATCTCTCCAGATGACTTTGACTTTGAGCAGTTGGCACATGTGAAGGTAAAAACTAAGAAAAAGCCAAAGACTCTTTCCAGGTTGTTGTTTGATAAAGAAGGCTACAGGTATGCAGAAGTGGCTTAGCCTCCTCCTGACAAAACTATAGAAGAAGTGGACATCTCTGATTATTCAATCACAAGAGTTGAGTTAGGGAAGATAACTCATGAAAGTGCTAAGGCAGATACTCAATCTACACCAAGTTCTCTCATTGAGAAATTTGATGCAATAAAAAAGGTGAAGGAACAATATAAAGCCAAGGCAGAACAGTTAACTTTTGTACTCCAGAAGATTACTCTATCTTCAGAGTCAGTTGAACCTGTGGCCATGAGCATTGAGGATCCAGTTATGCAAAAGGTAGAAAAAGTGCATACAAGGGGCAAGGTAGTCGGTGAGTTCCTAGACCAAATGATTGAACAAAGTTCATAGCTCTTAAGAACCTCTATGGCGAGAATGGAAAAGATGGAAAGCATAAGATCAGAGTTAGACAAAATTGCTGATACTTTCTCTCAAGAACAATGAGACATGGAAAATAGTTTGCAAGCTTGGATTAACATGAAGAAACTCAAGTTGGGTGCATTGGTGGAAATTGGGATCATTCCCAATAGAGAAATGTTTGTAGAAGTTAAAGAGACCATGATACATAAAGTGAGTGTCATCAAGGAATTGATCAAAGACTTGCAAAGTGCTCAAGAAGTCAGTGAAGATAATGATTTGAATCTTGTCAATAAGGTTGAAGAACTTCCTTGTAAGTTACTTGATGACAATCAAAAATTTCTTTCCTCAGATGCAGTGGTCCAAGAATTTAACAACATGATCCAGAAAGATTTTGAAGATCAAGCCTTTTCATTGGCTTTGATGGACAAGTTGCTGGATATTCAGTTAACCTTTGAGAACCTCAAGGTGTTTTTGGGAAGGCATGAGAAAGCTTGTAACACTATTAAGGATTCAATCACAAGAGTCCTTGCTATCTACAAACATACTTCAGGACCAAATAATGATGAAGCTCAAGCAATCAAGCAATCGTGAAGAAGTATGAAGATTTTATGGAGAAGGACGATGGAGAAGGCTAAATGTGCCTTGTTTTAGTTTTCAGTATTTTCATGCTTTATGTAATGAGTTCCTGACATTTTACATGTCATTTTAAAAAATGTAATTACATGTAGAAACAAAGAAGTCCTAAATCAATGTGGACTAATTTGTTGAATAAGTCAAGTTTAGGTTTACTTTTCCTAGATTAGCTCTCAACTCTCCTCTATATATATGAGGGAGTTCTTTTGTACAAAGGACCTTTAATCTTTTGAAGCGAAACGCTATCCATTTTGAGAAGCATACATGAATCTTTGTGTTGAATGTGGATATCAAAAATTGATCAATAAAAGAAACAGATTGTCTCCAACCTTTTCGTTGGAACACGTTTGTTGTATGTATGAGTGTTCTTATGTCTCTTTTATCATATTATCTTGAAATTGGTTTATAAGTGACGTATTATTTCAGTATTGAAGGGAAATCAGATTTGATAGTGATAAACTTTGTGTTATCATATTGCATTTGGAGCTATATGTTTTGTGTATGAATTTGGTTGGGAACTTGTAGTCTTTGTGTTGCAATTGTTAGCTACATTCTTGTGGATCTGTGGTGTTTCTAGTTGATAGACTTTGAGCTACAACTCGTTGCATTTGTTGCTGTTTGGAATCATCTTTGGGGAAATAGCTTGTAGTCTTTGAGCTAGAGGCTATTGACTTTATTCGTGCAATCTTACTATGATATGCATTGAGAGAATTTGGGCTACAACACATATCATTTTGTTGTCTTCAGAACTATCGTGGAAAGTGGCAAAAGACTTTGTGCTTCTATTGATTTTCTAAGTTACTATCATTTGCTGGTATCGTTCTTGTTATTCCTACATCTAACAAAATTGGGTATCAGATATTATTGCTCTAACTAGTGTTATTTAGTTTATTACTTGTTGTGAACATCAAGGTCATTATTGTAATTTGTTTCTCTTATTTTGAAAGAAGAGAATATGCTAATGGAGACACCCCTATGGATAGTTGTAGTGTACATAATCATAGTTTAATTACTAGTTGATTTAGTTAGCAATAAGAAGGGAGCCTCCCCTTTCTGAGAGGAAAGATTTAATCTCATTGTACTGTGGTTGATATAACCATTATGTTCTCAGTTAGCTGTGTTGGGTGAATATTTTGTTGTTAACTCACTAACAAAAAAATGGTTATATCAGCCATAGCTATGATGAGACAAAGTCTCCTCTCAGCAAGGGGAGGTTCCCTCAAGTTGCTTAACTATTACAAACAAATAACTTATAAAGCTTATGTACACTAAACACTATATTTGTGGTGGTTCCATTTCATCCTATTCTTTTTTTTAGAATAGATGCTTATACTTCAAGATTATGATTTTAATAAAACTCATATTAAAGAACTTATGAACTATCACAAAACCATAAAAACACAGTCTTATGTCACCTCACTTACTAGTTGCAAATAAAATTATTTGAAGTTGAATGCAACCCAAAGTCTTCACTCTTCTCCAAGATGATATAATTTTCAAAGACATTGTGATCTTCTGAATCAAAGGGTTTTTAGTGTTGACTGCCATAGGCTCTACAATTTTTGAAGACATTGTGATCTTCTGAAGAACTACAGCTAATTGTTCAGCTTTGACTTTGTAGTGCTCTTTCTCCCTTTTCTCTTCATCATATTTATTGAGTAAAGAAGTGGCTGTAACTTGAAATTTTGATTTGATGCCTTCATGAGTAAGTTTACCCAATTCAACTATATAAATCATGTAATCATTCACATCAAAAGAATCTATTGTAGCCTTAGGAGGAGGGCTGACAATCTCTACATATCTAATTCCTTTGTCATCAATAAGCCTAGAGACAGTCTTGGGCTTCTTCTTCTGTGCCTTTGGTTTAGCAGGCAACAACTTCTCCAAATCAATGTCATAAGGTGAAATAGCATGCTTCTCCCTTTTTAGAGTATAAGCTAATAACCATGGAGACAATGTGGAAACATTTACACTCAGGGGTGGATCAACCGTCTGCTCAATAGGATTCATATTGACACCTGTGATGGTAACAATTGCAGATGTGGTAGTAAAAATTGTACCTGTAAAATCAACATTCTTCTCAAGAATATTAAGAAATTGATCTAACACGGTTTGTTCTCCAATATCATATGAGGGTGAAGATAAACTAGGAAGTGAACTAGCATAATCAAATACAGTTCCAAAAGCAATCTTTATAGAAGTGGGGGTAGAATCAGAAGACACAACAATAGGAGAAGTGGGAGCATTAGAAACAATTGGAACATTATCAGAGACAAGAATATTTGGTAAAACAGCGGAATCTTGTGGTCCTTGGGGAACACTTTTATGAGGAAACTTGTGTGAATCATCAAGCTATTCTTGATCTACATCTATTTCTGTTTCATGCTCCCCATCATTTTCATAATCTAATTTCTCCTTCATTTTCACATCTTTAGTCTGAGGTTCTTCGACATTTTGTTGTTCTGCCGCTACATCTTCTGCTTCCGCATTATCAACATTCATCTTATCTAAACATGGGCCCTCAGTATTAGAACTTTCTATGACCTCTTTTGCTTTTCCCCCTTTGGAAACAAACTTAATTCGTGTCTTTGTTACCCTGGAAGAAGGAGTGTCACTTTTGTTCTTAGTTTTGTTTTCCACCTTCTTTCCCATTTGTTCCTGAATCTTAGTCTCAGACCCAATAAGGAACTCTTTCAAATTGATCCCCTTACTTTCCAACCATACATTAGTATTAGCTAAGATAGGTTGAAACCTTTTTCGAAGAGAAGTCTCTTCTTTCACTGACCATTTGATCTTTGGTAGGGGTGATGCCTCAATATTCTTAGTATTATATTTGGGATCTAGAACATCCCCCCCATCCTTCATGCCCTCTGGAATCTCTGCTAATCCCAACTCTTCTATCTGATTCAGATGTAGCCTACAGTAATCTAGCTTGCGAATCTCATTTTGGGTCCTTATGTCAACCCAAACATCCTCCACCATGGGAACATGAAATACTGACACTACAACAAAAGAGGCAATTAGTGCCTAAAATAGTGCCAGAATTTAGTGCATTTAAGTTCATGAATTGGACACTTTTGTCGGCGCCAAACTCGGCACCCAATTGCATTTCACTTTTGTGCCCGATTTAGCGTTGGGTTTAGTGCTAGGTTTAGCGCCGGGTTTTAGTGCCGGGTTTAGTGCCGATTTTTGCTTCCAGTTTGGCTTTTGATTTTGCTTCTAGTTTTGCTTCTTGTGTTGCTTCTAGTTTTAATTCCAAGTTTGCTTCTGGTTTGGCTTCCACTTTGGCTTCCAGTTTTGCTTCCAGTGTTGCTTCTAGTTTTGCTTCAACTTTTGCTTCCAATTTTGCTTCTAATTTTGCTTCCAATTTTGCTTGCAATTGTGCTTCCAGTTTTGCTTCCAATTTTGCTTCTGGTTTTGCTTCCAATTTTACTTCCAGTTTTGCTTCTAATTTGCTTCCAATTTTGCTTCCAATTTTGCTTCCAGTTTTGCTTCCAGTTTTGCTTCCAGTTTTGCTTCCAGTTTTGCTTCCAATTTTACTTCCAGTTTTGCTTCCGATTTTGCTTCCGATTTTGCTTCTAGGTTTGCTTCTGGTTTTGCTTCCACTTTTGCTTCCACTTTTGCTTCTAGGTTTACTTCCGGTTTTGCTTCCAATTTTGCTTCCACTTTTGCTTCCATTTTTGCTTTCGGTTTTGCTTCCACTATAACGTCGCTTGTTGCTTCCAATTTTGCTTCCATTTTTGTGTCTTTTGTTGCTTCTAATATGGCTTCTATTATTGCATCTTTTGTTGCTTCTAAAATTGCTTCCATTATTACTTATTTGTTTGCTACATGAATTGCTTTTGTTTTTGCTTCCTAGATAGCGCCAAGTTTTGCTTCCAAGATTGCTTCTAGTTTGCTTCTAGTTTGGCTTCCATTGTTGCTTCCTTTTTTGCTTCTTAAAATACTTCTTGTTTTGCTTACATTTATTAATTTAATTTTTTTTATTTCAATTTAATTATTTAAATATATCATGCCTCTTAAATAACTCATATGATTATAGAGTAAATAAATTAAATAATATGTTTTATTTCAATTTAACTAGTTAAATATATCATGCCTCTTAAATAACTCATATGATTATAGAGTAAGTAATTTAATTATTTAACTCATATGATTAAATAACAAGATAATTATTATAACATGATCATCATCTATAATTAAAACAAATGAGTCAAATATCTATAATTTAATTGAATTTGACAACATCCATCTTGAGCAGTAAATTAAAATCATCATACGTAATAAATATCCATCCAAAAATTATCGACCACTTTCAATATATATAAATTGACAATAAGAGCATCATCATATATAACTAAAACAAATGAAAGACAAATATGCCAGTAGATCAATAACATGTCAAAATGATACATGTCCAACAGTCGATATAAGTCAAAATGATACATGTACAAATGATATAAGTAAAAATGATAATTTATGTAACTCAAAATGATTTAAGTCAAGATGATACATGTCCAAATGATATAAGTCAAAATGATACATAAATTTATGATACAACTCATTAATATGGTACTGCAAGCCGTGAAAATGATACATATGATAGTAACCATGAAAAGAGGCATCATAACGAAATATCAACAATGATCCATGATGCAGTCTATATGATCATGAATGTTACTGGCTACTACCAGCAACTGCCTCATCATCATCATCATCACAATCGTGATCATCATCATCATGATCATCATTGTTGTCGTCATCATCGTTATCAGCCTCAGTGTCTTTTGTATCTGTGTCATCATCATCCTCTGCCATGTGATCTATACCAGAACTAAAATAATCTGGATCTATATCATGAGGATCATCTTGATCTTTTGGAAGACCCGTGTTCTGCAAAAAAAAATATTTAAAATGAAAAGTTATTATTTATTTCATGTAATAATTTATTTTGTTGTTATATATCTAATATTACAACATATGAAACGAAACCATAATCATATTACATCATATCAAAGTGCACATACCATAATAAAATTTCACGAAAGTTACAGCTAATATGTCATTCCAATGATGTAAAACATGCAACAATTCTAATAAACATTAGTAAAAATTGTTAAAAAATTTGTTATACAATTTAACTATCAACTGTAAATTCTGGTACATAACCTTAAGTGCCACAAATTGCTTGGTCCATGTATGTTCTTTTTCACTATTAATCTAATAACTTGCATTAGACAGAAGCATTAAAGAGTTTTTAAGTAGCAGTTGATTAAATTCTCCTACATGTCATTAAGGAATGCATAGTTTTTTTTCAATAATTATTTACCTTAAGGTTCATGAGTAACCTTAATATAAAGGTCTATTTTGTTTGAAAAAAATGAAGTTAGCAATATGGTTTTATCTGGCTGATTTTAGAAAGAGAAAATGTTAGCCCTATTCCCGCTCACAGGTCTTCAATGTGAGCGGGAATAGGGCAAATTTGGGGATTTAGAAAGAAAGATAAAGTTTAGGGTGTCTTCAAGATAGCCAGCATGAGCAAGGAGGTCAACCATGCACACATAATGATCAACTGTAGGTGTAATGCAATAAGGGTTACAAATGTGATTGAAGTATGTACAACTCTCATCTACTAAACCTGCATGGCTACATGCACCTAAAATACAAACAAAGCTTACAATGTTAGGATATGTTCCAGAGTGCTTAATTAATTCAAAGATTTTGAGAGTGTCCTTGCAAAATCCATTTTGTGCATATCCTGCAATCATTGCATTCCATGAGATCTCTTTGAGGGATTCTGTCAAACAGTTCACATTTTTTTCTCTATGATTCCATATTTTGTGCATATCTTGCAATCATTGCAATCCATGAGACCACATTTCTTTGAGGCATTCTATCAAACAGTTCACGTGCCTTGTCTATGCTTCCACATTTTGCATACATGTCTAACAGGGCAATTGCAACTACAACATCTGACAAAATTCCTCTAGCCTTTATGTTTATGATGAACAAAGTGCCACACTAAGGGGCATACAACTACAAACTATCTAGTGGTGGGAGATCAAGCTATTAATGCCACATAGTTCCCTCTTGCTCAACACATACCTAATTGCACCATATGTCATGAGACTCATGAAATTGTCCACTACTGCAAAAGTGAAAGGATGTTCCTATCAATTACTAGTGCAAGGTTTGTCACACATCAATCTCTTGAAGGCATGGACGGAAGTGAGTCTGAATGGAGGCAAGTGGAATGAGCGTAGAAGTACTGCTAAAGTGTAAATCAGTTGCAGGCTTGACATAGTCTGTCCACTCATTTGGTAGCCTTGGGATCTATAGGCTTTGATGAAGCCTCTCAAGGCTTATATAAAACAAGAGGTTGTCGTAGGAGAAGTAGGAGAATCCTCAAGCAGGATACGATGGCAGACTCTAAGAATGAACCTACAAATGGAGGCAGTCTGGCAAGATGCGAATGTACCACCTTCCCATAGGTGGCAAAATCTCGTGCATGGAATGGTGATCCTTGAGATTTGAGGTCGGGGGAGAACTTGCCCACAGGCTTCTTTTTAAGCTAAGGCGAGATTGAAGCAGATTATGTTGTTTGTTCTCAGGAATGGTCCAAATGAAGCAATGCCTCAGCATTTTAGAGTGGAGTGCCACTGTGAGGAGGATGAAACTGGAGGGCAACAGATTGCGTACCTATTCAATAAAGCCTCTGATGAATAAAAAGTGGCCATATTGAAAGTGATCGGGGCTGGTTTCTGGTCAGGAGGGCACACGCATGATGTATAAGTGCTGGAACATTTTTTCCAGAACTATGTACAGGTTGTGGGAGAAAGGCTCGAGGGGCTAAGAGCTACAATGAGATTGGTGAGGGAAGATCTGATGGACATGGTCAGGACTGCCATGGATGATGTGGCAGTGGAGCCCATACATGGATTTGCTCTTGCCACCCTTAGCCTGAATGAGGAGAAGAAGAAGGTAAAGATCCACAAAGCCTAGGCCCTCTACAAAAAGGGTGTGGAGAAAGAAAATAACATAGGAGAGTTCTTGAAATTCCTGGAAGCCAACCCGGGTCTAATTGATGAAAATGTAATAGCTAGGATGGTGGATATTGTTGAAGGCATAGGTTATATATATCACTAGATGTAATACCTCAGCTTTCTATGTAAATTTTTTTCTGATATTTTAATATAGGGAGCTACCCCCATATCTAGTAGTGCTTACCAAAAAAAAACATTTCTTTGAGGCATTTTGTCAAACAGTTCACGTGCCTTGTCTATGATTCCACATTTTGCATACACGTCTAACAGGGCAGTTGTAACTACAACATCTGACAAAATTCCTCTATCCTTTATGTATTGATGGATGTTCATACCCTATTCCAAAGCTCCCATTTTGACACAGGAAGGGAGGATGCTGGCAAAGGTTGTGGAATTTGGCTTTACACCAGCCAATTGCATTTGCTTTAAAATTTCTAAAGCCTTTTCAACAAATCCATTTTGTGCATATCTTGCAGGCATTGCAGTCCATGAGACCACATTTCTTTGAGGCATTCTATCAAACAGTTCACATGCCTTGTCTATGCTTCCACATTTTGCATACATGTCTAACAGGGTAGTTGCAACTACAACATCTAACAAAGGAGGACTTAAGCATTCAAAAACCTGACCATGCCACCTTGTGTGGATTTGATGAATGGCTTGTAGACATCAAATCCAATGAACTCTTAAATCATGTCTTCCTTAATCTAGACCAGCAATGTAGAGACAGTCCTCTATATCCATCCCCTTAGTAGTCTCAAGGGCCACCTTGAGACAAAAAAAGCTAATGTACTATTATGATGGTTATGATTGTCCTCCATCGTTTCATTGTGCATTTGAAACTTAATATGAGGATTAGGGAGGTATCCATTGGTATTTTGTCGTAGACAATTTGGGAATAGCAAACCCCCATCTTATCAATAATGAAGATTATATAAATCTTGAATAAAACAAGAAAAACCTCATGATTGTCTTGCATGTTAGCAAATTGACTGTGATAGTAGTAAGGTTAGTCAATAATTTCCACACCTTTATATTCAATCTTTGAATCATTAGGGGGGTAAAAGCATGGAAAATACTCATGGCAAGATCTTTAAAATAGACATATTCAACTTCAGGCATTTCTGCAAACCCTAGGAAGGTGGATGTAAACTTAGTGACTATAATTACCACCACAAAGACTATCCCCTTTGTGACTATGACAAGGTAACATTGTCATGCTCTTTATGACAATCCCTTCTCCAATGGGTATCATAAGAGTCTTGATAGTCCTTATGTATCAATGAAGAAGGCTTCCAACAAATCCAAAAGGAGGGCTTAAGATTACATACAAAGTCCTAGCCTTCATACCCTAGTCACATATCACCCCTCTAAGAAGACCTCAAGACTTTATGGGTTCCAAACATAACACAAACCCAGTCCTATATGACTGTCACTACCCTAGGTCCCTCAAAATTCTTATATCAACCTTCACTTGGCTGGCAAGGGTCTTGAAACTCCATTGTCCCTGCTAGTCCGAACTTGGAATGGTCAATATAATGATTCTACTACAGTGAATAGTTAGGGCTACACTAAGGAAGTTCTAGCTACCCTAAGGAAGTCCTACCCACACCTAAACTATGATGTATTTGTGATCTTATCAAGCATGATCTTATGATAGTGTTTGGACTGGACCTATATAGTTTTAGGGCATTCACACATCTTAGTTACAGTGTGGTGTGTGTGGAATTATTACTAAATGGTTGCTACCATGCACATAAACTATACACATATTTGAAGACTGTAATATGACATTATTGTGATGGAATCCTAGGTTGGAATGAAAGCTAGGCCTCAGACCATTTTAAATTGATTCCTTGCAAAAAAATCTGATATGAGAGCCATTGTGTCCTTGAATACCATTCCACCAGCCTGTGGACCTAGTGCAAGGTGTGCAACAAGTCTAAGAAGCAACAACATCCTTCTTTATGTCATACTGAGAACCACAAAATAATAGATTTAAATCATGGAACATATATAATTGATACCTTTAATGCATCTTCCATGCAAGTGAGTTTTAAACTGAAGATTTGGGTGTAGGAAAGGGATTATGAATAAATGTTCATTAGAAAATAAAACAAATGAGTGCAACTTTGATCTACTTGGAGTGCAACTTTGATCTTCCTTCAAATCACCTTGACTTCATAAGGAATCCAAAAATGGGATCTCAAGTCCATTAGTTGGAGGCAGGCAAACAAGGGTTTTTGTTCATTATTAGCTCGTTAAACTTAAGCATATGAGATAGCATGGCACACACAAAATGTTGTGGATAATGACCACAAGATTAGGTTAATTGCAACCACTTTTTGTAAGCAAGCACAAGACTAGTATACTCATTATGGTCCTAATGGCACCAAGAAGGGTCCCCAAAGATATAAGAGTAATCATTTATCATCTAAGATAACTCTTACATTTAAGGGTGCTGACTATGTGCCTCAAGAACCATATTTTTGGTATGGTGTAGAGCTAGTAAAAAAAATGCAATGGATGAGAATTTAATAAACCAATCCCCTGCACCCTAATTACGGTGGAAGAAACATTTACCCACACAACCATTTAATATGTGTAATAAGTTATACTACTAATTCATGCACGACTTTCTTAACCCCTTGAGTTTGCAAGGCTTATTGTGGGTTCATCCTTAGTGATCATATCCATACATACAAGAAAATAAATACTAAGAAGTGGTGCTTCAATCCCATAGAGGAAATGCTTACTATGTCACTTGTTTGGGTATGGCTCTTACTTTTCCTTAAGAACTTTGGACTACATACAATCTAAAGGCAATAGACAACTCTGATGGAGACTTCTGTAATTACTGATACCCCCATTGAATCCTTTGAACAATCCCTATTGCATATAAATGATGAAGAATACTTCTGCAATTTGATGGGAAAACCATGGGAAAAGATGCATGTTGATTAAAGCCTGGTTGAAATGATAGTTTGAAGACTTGGAAGCATAGAGACAAAATGCACACTTATATGATTGTTCTGTAAAGGTAAAAAGGTGCATTCATAATGAGAGTGACTGAATTTCAAATCTCAACACTGCAATAAGATAACTAGGAGGACATGTGCCATGTCCAGGACTGCAAATAATGGGACAATTGAGTGGGATCTAGGGCCAACAAAGAAGCACTTTAGAACTCATCCTATACATCAATAAACAACTCAACAGAAGAAATGAAAATTGACATATTAACACAACAATATCCAACTAAGTTATTGAAAGTCAACTATTGATACCTCGTTCTCCATCCAGATTACAAAATCGGTCCACTTTTTGCTTTGTAACATTTCCTTTTCAATTTGGCTTGGATGCTGGCCATATTTCTCCTCCTGTCAAAACATGGCACATGGACTAGTTAAACTAATTAATATGCAATCATTTAATTTTTCCTAGGAAATTAAAAAAATATCATTTAACTTATTAAATATACTTACAAATGTACAAATCAAGGCCTGTAAACCTTTCTGGCCACTGTGATGTGTGGCACGAAGTTTGTCAAGCCTAGCCTTGGTGGCCTTGTCCTTAAACATATACTAATTCAATTTAGCTATGCACAAATAAAATTTAAAAATTGTTTAATAAATTTGATATAATCTTATGAGCAAATTCAAATACCTGCATACTCTCCTCACTGGACTTCCTACATGCATCAGACTTCTCATATGTTTTTACAAGCTCTTTCCATACTTTCAAACTTACATCAATTGGCCTTTTTTGAGCCTTAGCTCGAGAGGGAGTTTTTTTATCTTCTTTGTTTGGTTGCACCAAAATATCTTACAGTTTTCAAACATTCGTAGCTTTATCTTCTTTACAGACCAACCTGTGCCAAATTCAGTCTCCATGTCTTGGATAACTACTTTTTGTAGGTGCATGGGTATCTTTGAGAATGGCAAATGTAGATGGTCTTTGACCCATTGAATGCATGATTCCTTCAACCTATTCACAAACATTTTTCCAGCATCTGTCATTCGGACTTCCCCTGAAACCACATCGTATTCTATCTTGGTATCATAGGTACCAATGCAAGAGGCAAAACATGGCGTGGTGGTCGAAGAAGTCTGTGTCCCCGGAGTGGGTGGGACATTAGAAGCCTCTGTTCCCTGTTCCACATTCCTAGAGGTTATTGTTATTGATTTCCTCCTGGATCTTTTGCTTGATCCAAGACTAGTTGGGGAATCAATTGATTCCCTTTGACACTGTTGATTTGGTTGTAATGTTTCAGGGGCTTTACCAGATTGTTTTTCTATGTATCTGGCAAGCATTGTCAAGTCCACACCATCCAATTTGTTCACTACCTCTACCCCCAATATGGAAGTCGATGCCTCTTTATCTTTGTCAGTCTCATATCCCTATATATATATATATATAATAAATTTCTTCTTTTAAATTTACAAATAAAAAACTAAAAACTAAAAATCAAAGAAACAATGGAAACATGTACAAATCTATAAATTGACAATGAATTACCTCATTGTGGCCAGAGTCTGCTCCCTTTGCTCTCTTCCCTCTATTGCTCGACATTTTGAGGCGACCTAGGGCAAATTATTTTCGTTTAGTCTGTGGAGGCAAATGAAGTACACACTGCCAGGTATAAAAGTTTTCGTCCAGTTTTTCTATATTCCTCAAGGTTTTTGACCTTTACTTTATAGAGCAAATCATGAAGTTGTTTTCCTATGAATCAATTGCTGCCTTGGGAGGGAATCTATAGTTCTAGGCCTAATTTTAGTTTTCTCACCCTCGTCTCAAAAGCCCTATCTCCTCGTATTGTCTCAACCAACCTCTATTTTAGTTTGCTCACCCTCGTCTCAAAAGCCCTAATTTTAGTTTGCTCACACTCTACTTGTCTTAAAGCACTCGACTACTTTTTTAGGAAGGAAGCGAGAAAGTTGTCTTCAGAGAAAGGTATTGATGGGAATGATAAGGGAACCTGGGCATTGGGGTTTGAAAAATGCGTTCAATGCAGAGGAAATAATGCAATGTCTACAATTTTACCCTCCTCCTTTGCAACCACATGAGACTTGAAGGATTCGCCTGTAAACAAAACAATATTCACAACCCTTTCTTCACAATCCTCTCCATTTAATCGAAACAAAAATATTTTTGGGAACGAAATTTTTTTATTGTAACCTTACCTATGGTGTCGCAAACTAAATTGAATTTCTCATCTACTTGCTTGTTTTTCCCTTTTTTCTCCTCTCTTCGCGCAGCGTTTTCTGCTTTTTTCTCCTCTAATTCATGTGGCATTTTTCTTTTGTAATTATCAAATTTCTCATATAATTCAGGTGGGAAGTTTTTCTTTTTTGTTTTTGATTTACTACTCAGTGCAATACTCAGCGTAGTTAACACCAACTTTAGCACCTACTTTTAGGCCTAAATGTAATTGTTTTGGGTCGTCAAAGGCGGTGCAAAGTGTGCCTAATTTAGTGCCAATCAGTGTGTTTTGGTTATGTCCTTGTGACATTACTCTCTAGATATATATCTCCTCTTTATAGTGACAAGGTTTCAAGAACATGACAACTTAGGTAAGGTATCAACTTGTCTCTTTAACCTATGGATTGTCATTTTTCAAGAATTGATCTCATTGAAATGAAAAGACAACATGTTGATTGATGACTAACTACATTATTACTATGATAGTGACTTAACCTAGTCACAAGATTAATGAGACAATTTTATAGTAATAACTCTATGGATGCATACCTAGCTATCCTAGGTGTACTATGACAATAATTTAATGTTACTAGTGTTGCTTTTAAACCTCCTATGGTTGTTACCTATGCCTCATGGTATGACAACCTCTACAATGTTAATTATGATATTCATATGATGGTGAATATTGGAGCAATGGATTGGATGACCTAATAACATTTGTGATAGTCCTTTGGGGTTGCAATAGACCTTTTGGGTTGTAACAATACATAGGATGATTGTCCATCAACTATAACAAGGCATAATGATGGTCCTTGGTATCATCCCCCTATAATGATAGTAATCCACCATATACCAACAATTATATAAGTTATAACAATCCTAATGGTTGAAAGATGATCTTTGATACACCTATTAATAGTCAAGGCAAAATTTTAAGGTGGTTGCTACAATAGCATTTTTTAATAATAAATGATTACCTAACTTATAATGTTAGCAATGCCTTTGCTTATTTTTGTTAGTCATAGTCCTATATCATATGGTGGCTACCCTTTATTCCCATATCAGTCCATTGACTTGCTAATAAAGATTCTAAATCATTGTTAGTACAACATTAGGTGGTATTTGGATGATAGCAATGATATGACAACCTTTGAATCCTCATGATCCCACTACAATACTAGATCAACACTATGATGGTCAAATATGAAATAAATGTCAAATATGAAATAAATATCTTTTTGATGTGAATTTGTAGTCATCTTGTAATCATAAGATTTTAGCTCAAGTTGTCAAGATTCTGTGTAAACTTTTTTCTGAAGAGCAAAATGTTGCAATGTCCTATTTTGTTTTTCGTAGTGCGTCTTAATGAAAAGCGAGTGTATTAACAAGATAAATTCAAGAATATTCTCTTGGTGCACAACTGTTATGTGACTATTGTCATTGTTGTGTATTACATGATCCAGAGGAGGCCATGGAGAGAGGACGTGGACGACATAGAACTACTAAATCGTAGAGAGGAAAGTGGGTGGAAATAGATATGACAGCTGAATCTGCATATACAATAGAGGTAAGAAGAGAAAGCAACCTCAACCAAAGGAGGAAGGTGTTTATGAATTCACAAATGCTACAACATAGAGGAGATAAAGTTTTTTTTTACTATGTTATGTACTAAACATTATTTACTATGTTGTGTATTATAGGGGCCAAACGAGGCCATGGCAACAGATCATGTCATATCAAATGAGGACACAATGGATGAAGCAGGACATCAGGTACTCAAATCCAATTTCCTTAGGAAAAAATGATCTGATGGCATTTTGTGATACGTCCATCTTTTTTCATAGTATTATTGAAATTTATAATGTATTATCCAATCTTGACATAAATTAATGCATGTTGTTGATTATTTTAGATGGAGATTGGAGCAAATGCAGAGCCTGAGCGTTTAACTAGCAAACGAAAAAGATATGTACGTGGACGTGGACCTAAAACTGTTAAATCACATAGACAACAATGGGTGGAAGAGGATATGACAATGGATCCTACAGGCACAACAAATGATTGCACTGAACAAGAGGTTGGTTAGGACTATAGTACATGGGATGAATACTTTGAGAAAATTGTTGTTGTTGATGTTCTGTATGTCATGGAAAGAAACAATTCAAACGAGCGATTGTACAAAGACATTACATATGTGATGAGCTTCCAGTCGTTAGTATGCCTCCTACAATTGATTCAAATCCAATAGGAATTGTGGTCAGGAATTTTTCAAATTGATATAAATAACATGTATACTTCGTTTAAACATTGTTTTATATTATTTAAATAACTAATTTTTTTCTTAATGGATACTTGCAGGATAAAGTTCTTGGTTTAAAGTTTCTTGGATCACCAACTTCCATTCTAGAGGGCAATGATCATTTATCAGATGATACATCTAACAAAAATATGTGCCAATATACCAACTCGGAAGATGAGGAATTGATGAAAACAAGCAACAAAACAAGTACCAGTTTAAAGATGCATAATTTGCGCAAAGACAAGGGGAAGGTGGACTACATACCCTATGAGAATGAATGTGATGGAGATGATGCCTTGCCCCTGAGTTTGAGATCAATTTACAAAGAGACATTTGATCGTCGACTATATTGTGCTTGGCCTAGTGATCAACAAGTACCTAGAGTGTACGAGGTGTTTCAATTTTGGGGATACAACTACATGATACGACCCTCTAATATTCATGGAGTGAATCTAGGCCCCTTTGTTGTCCAAAATGTACATTTGGGATCTAAACATAGAAACAATTCAGAACAAACCACTAGGAGATTAATGCCATATTATAGTCCATCATATTACAGTGGTGAATGGAGAAGGCTAGCATAATATAAGCCTAGCATGTCAGCATATGGTCTAAATTTGAATATGTATACACATCGTCTCCAATTGGAAAGTGGAAAAGAAATGAATAGAGGCCATCTTATGTATATAGATGGATGTGCATACACAAAAAAAAATATTGCATGATTTATAAATAGTAGTAAGGGAAGGGACCCTATTGTAAGACCAAATTGTCAATTTGTTGAGGTTATAAATGATAAAGATGGAGATATGGAAAGAGAGGTTGATAGATTGATAATGGTTGAGGCTATTATGAACCTTACCATTAGGGATGAGTTATTGATTGATTACCACCTCTTAAAATGCACTCCTACGCGAAAGAAGAGGGAAGAACAAGGTCTCCCTAAGGATGTTCTTAAGGGCAGAAAACCAAAGAATAATAAATGAGTGTGGACTAATGTTTTATAAACTATGTTGTCAAATGTTTTATTTAAATTATTGTATAAAAAAATGTAGTCTATAAAATAATGTTCCATTATTCAATTGATGTATATATGTTCATACAAATTATATTTTTATTTTTTAAGCCATATTTGATTATATTTCTTTGAAATTGATACATTTATGATTTATCCAATTGTTTCCAAACATTAAATAATGCTTGTGTTTGTTGATAGGTAGAAGACGATGAAACACATACCAATACCCAAGGTCCAACTGGGTTATTAAGATTTGGATGGGATGATCCAAACCATCCTTTAAACAATACTAGGGCGAAAAGAGCATTATTGAAGAGAATACTACCAGCTGAGAAATTTGAAGAGTTGATGAGATCCGCATACACTGATGACATGCCACCTAGCCTTAATGATGATGATCATGATAGTGAAAATGCAATGCATGAAGAAGGAATGAATGAAATGCTTATAGATTTATTTGGGGATGAAAACAATGATGACAATAATGATCATATGGTTGACAGTAACGATGATAGCAGGGGTAATTACCACCAACGTAATGTTGATGATAACAACCTGAAATACTCCATCAAGCAAGCAGTGAAGACACTCGTGTTCAAATCGGGTGCAAGTAGAACCTCAAAACTGGCATGCACATTAATATTATTAGAAATCAAGTCACTATTTGGTTGGTCAGACAAATGATTCACTACCCTACTGAAGTGAGTTGAAATCTATTTCTTACTTTGTAATTGTCAATTGGTGTACATAATTTGTAAACATTCATCAACTTTGTTTATATTTCTTTAAGGGGATTTTAAAACCATATATTGTATATAAATAGTCCTAGTATAGATTGACATATCAAACATGTTCATCATAAGTCAAACATTCAATTGATTTAATCTCTGGCAATCTTACAGGGCACTAAAAACTAAAATATTTCCTGAAGAGAATGTGTTGCCATCAACTTGCAGAGAGGCGCGTCTGTTGTTGGTTAAGTTAGGGATTGAATATAAGCAAATTCATTCATGTAAAAATGATTGCATTTTATACAGAGATGAATATCAAAACAAGGTAGAATGCCCTGTATGCAAAGAGAAGAGATATCGTATAGATGTACAAGGTCCTACAATTCCAAAGAAGGTTTTACGTCACATGTCAATTATACCTAGACTTCAACGAATGTTTCGTTGCAAGTCACTTGCACAATTGATGGAATGGCATGCAAAGAATAGGAGTAAAGATGGATTCATGCGAATTCCAGCTGACTCCAAAGCAATGAAACACATAGAGGAAAAATGGCCAAGAAAATTCAAAGATGAACCCTGTAGTATCAAGTTTGGTCCTGCAATTGATGGAGTGTGCCCATTCTCTTTCTTGAGCTCAAATTATAGTGTTTGGCCAGTCAGATTGATAGTATACAATATTCCCCCATGGATGAGTGTTAGAAAGGAGCCCCTTATGCTGACTCTCATTGTTCTAGGAAAACATCAAGTTAAAAACATGGATGCTTATCTTGCGCCTTTTATTGATGAGATGCAACTACTATGGAAAGGCATAAGAATGTATGACATATCACGTCCCCCATCAAATAGATCCTTCATGTTTTATGGTGTGCTATGTTGGACTATTCATGATTTCCCAAGACTTGGTGTTTGTTCTGGTAAGATAAAATATTTACATATTTACACTCATAATTTATTTTCATCCCAACTTTCATACTTAGTTTTATACTATTTTTTTTATGTTATTAACATTACTTATTGAATTGCAGGGCTTCAAACAAAGGGGATATTTGCAAGTTCAAGATGTGCAGAACAATTTCAAGGGCGGTATTCTAAAGATCTACATAAATTTATTTACGCAAACAATAGGGTTTTTCTACCACTAGATCATAAGTTTAGAAATCGCCTGAAGAATCAATTTGATGGAAAAGTTAAAAATAGAGGCCCTCCCATGATTATGGGTCCAGGTGATTGGCTTAAGAAGTATGAAGATGCTGAATTGAAAGGTTGGGAGGATTTTTTTGATCAGGGTGATTCAATTGAAGAACCAGAACAAGTTGTTAATATGCCAAAAGGAATGAAAAGGAAATCCATTTTTTATGAGCTCCCTTACTAGAAGGATCTATTAATATCTTACCTATTAGATCTTATGCACGTCTTCAAAAATGTCCCAGATTCTATATTTCGACATATATCAGACAAAGAGGACACCTTGTCTTCGAGGAGAGATATTGCTCTTTCGCGTACCAAAATTGATAGAAAACATTTGTGGCCAAACAGGGAAAATGAAACATATGCAGAAGCTCCATGGATTTTGAAAAAAAAAAGAGCTTGACCAACTAATAAATGTCATCCTTTCAATAAAGACACCTACTGGCTATGAGTCATCATTGGCTAAAGCTTTTACAATTGATGGACATATCACAGGATTTAAAACACATGATTTTCATAATTTTATGAAGGTATTATATATCATCATTTAACATTTACTGGTAACATTGATTAAGTACTAAATATATTTTGATATTTTGTTGTGTGAGAAAAAATTACTAATGACCTTTTCATAAATGTGTTTGATAGCATATCATGCCATTAGCAATTAGGGGGGATTCCTGTCTTACAGTTGACTTAAGGAATGCCATAAGTCGATTGTCAGCATTTACAAGGTATGTGGTTATATGAAATGTTCATGTGTGAGAGACATAGTTATATTATATTGCATTTTAATTTTTGACTAAAGGTTCATACTAATTTACTATTCTTATATTAGGTGGGTGACCTCCAAGGAGATCCACGAATGTGAAGTGCCAAAATGGAAGAAGGAAATTGCAGAAATTGTATGTGTATTTGAGAAGGAGCTCCCTATAAGTTTCATGGACCTACAAGTCCATTTACTTATACACCTAGTTGCTGACATTGAATTGGTGGGTGTCGTATCAAGAAGGTGGATGTTTTTCTTTGAGAGGTATATGAAAACTCTAAAAAGATATGTTCGACAAAAGGCACATCCAAAGGGTTGCATGGCTAAAGGGTATGTATTAAATGAAGCATTTATCTTCCTGTGTGAATTCCTTGGTAAGGATTTTGAAGATGGGCCACGCTTCTAGGATGAAGAATGAGCATCAGATATTATTGATGGAGAAAACCACAATCTAATGGTGTTCAAGTAGAAATTAGTAAGTAAATTCATGATAAGTGTTGTTGTTTTTCTTGCAATCATTAATTTACTCTGTAATTTATTTGTCAAATTAACAGCATGACATTTGGAGTTTGAAATAAACATGTTGACATGTAATAGGTGTAGACAAAAGTGCTATACTCGACAAGTTCATTCTATACCAAATTGACTTTATGAACAAATGGATTGATTTTTATGATAAAAAGAGAGAAAAAGTGTTAGAAGCAAGGAGACAATTTAAGAGAGCAAACCCAAGGAATACTCCACTTCCCACTGATCTGCTTGGGGAATGGGGCAAAGATTGCACACTAGAATGGGTTACTGAACAAATTCAAAATCAAATAAAAGATGTAGGTATAGATTCAAACATAACAGAAGATGAAATCAACATGTCTAGAGGATGTGAAAGAAAGGTACAATTAGAATTTTACAAAATGTTATTTCCTTATAGTTTTGACACTATTAACTATTTTAATGTTTGTCATTATATTTGTTTTCATTGAAATAAATGGTCTTTCACAGGCGAAGAAATATCCAGCAATGTGGGCATATAGTCGACATTATCGTGTAGAAAGTGTAGATGTAAAGAGATGATCCTTCGATTGTGGCATCATGGTTGACTTCAAACAATCCAGTCGATCAAGCTCAAAAGATAAGAATATAATTGAAGGGAATCTACAATATGTTGAGAAAATACAAGAAATTATTGAGTTGGATTACCGCTCTTTTAAATGTTGTATTTTTAAGTGTAGATGGTATGAAGCATTTGAGAGGACACGAAGACATGATACCCATAGTGGATTGTTTTCTATAGATTCCTCATGTTTCCTACTAGAGGATAAGGAAACTTATGTTCTACAAATTCATTGTGAGTAGGTATTTCTTTAACTCAAACAAGAAGTGGTAATGATCATTAATCTATTAATTCATAGTTTATTGCAAATATATACATGTGTTTATTAATCAATAAAATTTTTATACCATACATCTAATATATGTATGTCATTCATGTGCAGGTATTTTTCTATGAAGATATTTTGGACCCGAAATGGATATTTGTCATACATTATAATCTGAGATTAAGGCATGTATTTGACGATGCATTAGTGGATACTGAGCAAAACAATGATGGACAACAAAATGAGAGAGAGGGATTAGAGAACATCGAAGAAATTGACATCCATGATGATGTTGAAGATGGTTATGTTCAGGCACAAGAAGACAACAGTCTAGAGTTAGATGATGTTATGGAAGACAACAATATGGATGGTATAGAAAATGATGATCCAAATACATCTGGTAACAATATAGATGGTCTATAGTCAAATTTCAATGATGATGAAGATGATGCAGGTCAAGATGAGGATGAGGATAATATTAAATACTTGAAAGAACATATGAACATTGAAAATGATACACTAGATGACATTGTAGCAGACAATAATGTTAATGACCAGGATTTCTAAATTTTTAGAATTATTTGCAATCCATGTTTAAAAAAGGATGATTCTTATGGCCTAAACTTTGAAATGCTTCTGTAATATTATTTGTGTCGATACAAATTACCTATTGCAATATCCTTAAATTGTTCAATCTTTGGTATGAATTGTTGGCAGAAAAAATTAGGATTACTTGGATGCAATTTGCTTTTCATTGCTTTGTATTTTGCTTGAATGTCAAGGTCTCAACCTAATCCTCATTTTGTACTAAGAAGAAACCTTAGGTTTAACTCTACAATGGCCTCGATTCATTGTGAGGAAGTTATGATTGAGGATTTGATGACTACTACATATTTTAATGGGGAAGATGTTTTTCATCATGATGCACATGTTGCACATATGGATAGGCAAGACATGAATCTTACTACACAAATACTTATATCAGACCTTTACAAACTTGATCAATAATGTTAATTATTCAAATTTGATTGATGTTCTTCATAACTTGTTAATGGACAATCCTTATGTGATGGAAGTAATAAGTGATATAGGTCAAAGGATAAGCTCATCAAGTTCCTTAAATAGTGTGTCTCTTCCCCTTACTTCGCAAGCCTCTTCGTCTAGTGTGCCTCCTTCCACATCTTCTCCTGCATTAGCCAAGCCACATATTTCTTCTCTTCTTTGTATTGCTTATCAATTTTTCATAGCTCCTATCATTGATCCCCTCATTGTACCTACTTCTCATACTGTACCTTCCACTCATCCCCTAATTGTGTTTACTTCTCACTCACTACTCATGTTCCCACTTCTAGTGCTGTCATTCCAACTTCATTCTTTGTCCCCCGATCAACCTACACTCCACGTATTATCTCATGTTGCCACTTCCACTCCCATTTTAATCATAACTCCTAATGTTCATCTTGTTAGGTCTAAAAAACACAGGTCCTAAACCCTAAGAGGTTGCCAAGCTCTCTTCACGTTTTTGGCTAACTAACATGGGGTAGAAATGGCTAAACCCCCTTCACTTTAGGCTCTGCCAAACCTAGGTGGGTATACCCAAATGGCTGAAGCAGATTTTTATGTAACCTTCATGATGGAAAATGGGTGTGAAGTAGATATAAGGTTGTGAGTTGTTCCTAATGTGATATTTGCAGTTTGAAAATGTGAATGAGTTTTAGAAATGAGTATGACCAGTGCTTTATCTATTGGGCAAGAGGAGTCAAAAGTTAATGGTGTATAGGTTTTTAGATTGGCTTGAACTCAAATTGTTGGGCACTTATGTAATTCTATACCTTATACAGATTAGGCAGGGATGTTAGACTACAGGGTTATTCTTATGAAATCCCAATGATATTTTCCTAAATTGTTATGATTAGAAGAAAGGATTTAGTTCATATGGGAAGGAAACCAAATAAAATAGACTTGTTCAAAGGATTTTTAATTCTTTAGGCAGAAACTAATGGACACAGACCAATTTAGCAGGAATTAAATCAACTTCTTTTTGAAACCAATCAATTGAGTCACACAGTAACAACAATTGTGCACTGATAAATTGAAAACACCCTTGATGTATCAATTTAAACAAATTCAAGAGACCATTTTGGAGACAACAATGTAGTTTGAAAGCATAAAATTTCACACAACAATTGAACACAATATTTAACCCACCAAATAATTTCCAGTCCTTTGCATTAATTTATAAGTTCAGAGCACATGGAAATGTAAAATAACATAAATAGTCCAGGGTTTGCTTTCATATATAAGATAAGAGTTTTTTAATTCATTCGATGATTTGAAAAAGGCCTTGGTATCCCTTATTTATGGGATGGGAAACAAGCTTCAGGCTGAAAGGACATATCTTTTCATAAGTATATTCCTAACTAATGTGATAATTAAGAAAATAAGAAAGTAGTTTGTAGATACACAAGGCTATCAACACTGTGCTCGGTTATTCATCGGAGGTAGACTCGTGACCATATGTCTGGCAAAGTCATCCTCTTCATGATCAGTTTTGACACGTCCATGGTACCTGCTCAAAAATTTCTTTGCACCCATGTATTTCTACTATGCCCTGGATATAAAAATGTTCACTCTGGCAAGATGATCAATATATTCCTAGTTGACACATGTATCAGAGGCAATTATATCACTCATGGCAAATTCTAGGGCGAACAACTTCTTGAGGCACTGATAGGTATTGTCTATCACTTTCTCTTCATCATTTACCTTATCTAGGAGCAGTGGTAGCATCTGGCTCATTTCATTCACCCAATCATCCTTATCTCGGAGGTAATTCCCAGAGAAGAAGTTTGGAAATGTCAGCTCATGGTGTTGATCAAAATCATTTAAATCATCTGTCAATAATTTGTTATATTTCTCATGTTCAGCAATCAAATTATTATATTCTTCAAGTATTTGTTCTTGAACATCCAACTTAGCACTCAATTCTTCTTTCTTTTCTAACATCCTCAAGTGAAGCTTTTTGTGCTCTTGATATGCAAGATATGTTCTTTTATGCATGCTCCAAGTTTGGTCACTAAACTTCATTATATTATCAAACCTTGTTGGTAAGAGACACTATATGGATTCATGGTTGTTGTCATTGATGGCAACAAAGGTCATCCCACATATCCGCAAGTCATGGTGTGTCTCTACCGGAAGTCAGAATGAAGATTATTGTGGTCCGGTGAACAAGAACAGAGCATGTGGCAAGGTCTGACAGACTGGTTCGGATCTCTCAGAGGAAGTATCTTGGTGCAGTGTGGATTTGGGGAAGTCAAGAGGACTACCTTGAGTGGTATATTCCAAGGATTTAGCCTCCGGTGATAGATGAGGAAAAAGATATGAATAGTTGAGTACCGGATTCCTGAGTGACAGTATGAACAGAGGAAGAACTAACTGATAAAACATCAGACTACCTTCTGGATGTGTTACTAATGGTGTTAAAGGTTATGAAGGCATGAATCATACTTGGCCGACATGATTAATGATTTCTACAAGTATATGCTTGATCCACATTACTTGATGTGGTAGGATTCAGCCGACAGATCAGAATTAGTGAAAAGATTGACTATTCCGGATGCCGACTAGAAAGGTGATGAAATTACTTGTGCGGATATATATGCACAATGGATTTAGTTGTGAGAGTTGTTGTTGTGGTGATGATATATGTGAATAAGTGCAGAGCAGAGCAGAAGCAGTAAGAAAGATCCGGTATGTGAAAGGAAAGTAGAACAAAGAGAAGAGGAAAGATGAAGTGCAGCAGATCAGTGTACTGAGCCTAACCGGAACTGAACTCTAGCATATGTGGATGCTTCCAATCAGTTCAAGTATTGTATAAACATTCTTTTGTAGACAGTGTGTCTCCTTGTAGGCAGTGTGCCTCCTTTGTGAGCAGTGTGCTCGGGCAGTGAGCCCTAATTGGCAAGTGCCATTTTGTAATTCCTTATTCTTCTAACAGAGAATAATCTTTGGGTTAATCACCTCGTGGTTTTCTCCCTTAACAGGGTTTCCACGTCAAAAATACTGTGTCATGTGTTTTTCATTTCATGGTAATATTTACTTGTTTGAATTAATGCTGCATTGATTAATAAGAAAGTTTAGAAAGAAGAAATAATTAGGATAATTGATTCACCCCCCTCTCAGTTATCAACAATTGGTATCAGAGCTAAGTTCCTCCTAATAGAGCCTAGCAGCTTGAGGAAGATCTGGGAGTTCAAATAGATGCATATGGTTTAAGGGAGCAACTCAAAACTGCCCTTGAGGATCTTGAACAGTCAAACTCTGAAGTCAATGAATTAAAGGAAAGACTCAAACAGGCTGATGAATTCATGAGAGAACTAAAAGACATTAAGTCTCTCTATGAAAAAGAGAAAGGAGCTACTCCAGCAATTGGCAAGACAAAGTGAAGAAAGTAATGCAAATGAAGAGCTGACTGAAAAAACCAAGTTATGTGAAAAGTTATCAAAAGAAGTCATTATGGTAAGACATGAAATGGAATCAGGAGTTATAAAGTTTACTCAAGAGATTGAAGAGAAAAGAAAAACTGAAGACAATCTAAGACAATCTCTCAAAGAGAAATCAAAAGATTGCCACCAGATGGATAGGATTATCAGACATCTTGAATCTGATCTTGAAGATGCTAAAGATAATGAAGAAAAACTTGAGGATCAAATTGTCTCTCTCAAAAGGGATCTTCAAACAACAAATGAATATAAAGAGAAATTCAAGATAAGTTCTGCTCAACTTGAAGTTCTTCTTGGAAGTCAAAAGAGGACAGATGACAAGTGTGGTTTAGGATATGAGAAAGGAGAAAGCTCCGGATCCGGTCAAAAGAATTTTGGATCAGAAAATCCAAGGAACGGGCCTAGAAAACCTCCAGTAAGACAGCCCAATGCTCAAAGATATCCTTCCTTCAATGGATACTGCCACAGCTGCAATCACTTTGGTCACAAAGCTAATCAGTGCAGAAAGAGAATGAATCAAACTAATTCATCCTTCTCCAGACAATGCTTTAACTGCAAAAGGTATGGACATAAGTCTCATGAATGCAGAAATATGCAAATGAACAAATCATTCAATGGTAGATGCTTTACATGCAATAGAGTAGGTCATATGGCTAATCAATGCAGATCAAGAGGTTATTAGTCAAATATGCAAAGAAATGTTGTTTGCCAAATCTGTAATAGGTCCGGTCATAATGCAAAAGTCTGCAGAAGCAAGAATCAGGACAAAAGAGGTCCGGTATATAGTCAGAATCAAGACAAAGGTAAACAAAAGATGAATGAGGATGAAGTTAGGAATGAGATGAACAAGATTTGGGTGAAGAAAAGTTCAGAGAAGGTAGAGGTTGGATCCGCACCAGACTCTGGTGCTGATATTCCTTCCGGAAATTAAGAAATGAGCTCTGGCTTAGGGGGAGACACAAAGAAAATCCTGTTCCCCCAGCCAATCAAGTGGTGTCGGATTAGGCACAAGATGCAGAGTAAAGGGTTTGTAGATATGAATCTTGAGATGATCCAGCTAAGATTACAGAGGTCTGCATGAAGATGTGAAGAAGTTGTGATCGATCATGTAAAACCTGTTCCAGGGGATGCTCCGGAATGACAGAGGATTACAAAAAGATCCAGAGAGATCCGGAAGTGCATTGACTTACTCTGCGGATTGGACAGAGTATTTGGGATGTCCTTGTGATGTGTCATCTTGATTTATTCATAACTGAAATATCTACATGATGTTCATAAATTAGGACTAATCCGGTTCTTCAAGTCATTCGAATAAGGCAAAACCGAAATAATGTAGGTCGAGCATTTATTGCAAACAGATATTAGGGTTTGCAAAACAATATAAGGGATTTCTCATAAATCACTTGTTCATTCTACACTCAAGAAGAAGCGAAAAGTGGATCTCTGCAACAAAATTCATCAAGTTCACCGAAGATCACTTGCAGAAGTTATTACACACAGAAATCAATCCAACCACTCCGTATAACCAAAGGCACATAAGGTATTTTCTGTTTTCAAATATCTCACTGTAAATCTTTGAAAAAATGGCTACTCCAAATATAGTTAAGATCTCTGATAGACCTCGCCCCATATTCAAGAAACATCCATACAAATCTTTGGAGGTAGATCCCCTAGGAGCCTTCTCTAGTGTTCCGCATGGTGTATTGCATACGGAGGACATTAGGGTTTACATACATGCCAATTTTGAAGACTTTGGAGAATCAAAATTGATGGATATCTATCACAAACAGTTGATAGACGACTCCTTTGAGATTAAACCTCAGTACAAAGCCATCCGGGATAAGCACTTTGCACAGTGCATTCATTTCCCCTGTTTTGAAGAAGATGAATGGGTCCGGTATGTACTAAGTAGAGTGCATGACAATTTCCTATGGTTGAACAAGCCTTTCAAGATCACCAAAGATGCAATTAGGGCTGTAACCGGTCTGCACTCATCCGGTGGATTACCTATTCTCAAGTCTGTCAAAAATTAGACAGTTAGTGATGCAACCGGATCTAAATTTGACAAGAGAGCTATGACAATTGAAGACATCACTGAACCGGATGTCAAATTTGCATCTATGATATTTGGTTACAAGATCTATCACTCCAGTAGGGAAAATTCAGTACCGGGAACTACAATTTACACAGCTTATCAAATGCTAAAGGAGAATGCAGACTATGACTTGTGTGAGCTTCTTCTAAACCAACTTTTGGAAAATCTGCAGAAGATCAAGAAGGACAAGAAAAACTCCTTCAAGTATGGTAGTTTGATTCTTTGTTTATTCTTTTATTACATGAATGAGCTTCCCGGATCCAGTGGATGGATATGGCAGAATGACAGACCAGTTGCCATCCAAATTAGAGATTATTTGCATGGACTTGGGGATGCTAAAGCAAGAAAAACAGCCCTGTGGGGATATTTCAAGAACTTTCAGAGCATGATGCATGCAAGAGAAAGAATTCCCTAGTCTCTTGTTGAAAAGTACAAAGACACAGTATGCTTTATGGTAGAAATAGATCAGTGCCTAATGGAGGCAGTAGAACCAAGAACTGTGTGGATCATGCCCATGGGGTATGAAGTGGATGAACAGATTGTGGAGTTACATGTTCAACACATGCTAAGTCAGCCTAAAGATCCAAAGGCAGAAAGGTTCGGAACATTTGAGGAACTAAGTATAAAAATCCATGTTGAACTCAGGGAACCAAAGATCAAGAGGAAGGTTAGAAAAGAAGTAGAACATATAGCACAAGGCCTTGGGATCTCAATGGAGGCACTTGATGCTCACAAGAATAAGAAGGAAGGGGATGAGAAAGAGAAGAAGAGGGTAGAAAAGAAAAGTGAAGAAAGTGTTTCGGTAGAAACCTCCACCCGAACTAGATCATCAAAAAGATCTGCACCTGCCACAGCCAAAAGCTCAAAACTGGAAGTCCAGGCATCTGGCAAAAGATCCAAGACAAAAGCCACAAGGGCTTATGAAAGTCAAAGAGATGAAGAGGAAACTGAATCAGATGAGGGAGTAAAGGAAATAAAGAAGCAGAAGAAGAAAGGATCTGGTAAACCCTCCACAGGCCAAAACAAGGAAGAAATGGCAGAGAAATTTGTTGAAAAGCCCACCCTGTCTCTAGACAATGTAATCAAATCAGTCACTGTGGATGGGAACCTTCAACCAGTGGCCGAATTCTATGATGACTACAATGAGGCTGACCAAAAGATCCTGCAGGAAGCTACAATCAGGTATCTGAACATTTACAATAAAGCTTTTATTGAGATTATCTCTGAAATTCCCAAGAGTCTAGAGAAGGAATTAGAAATAAGAAAGAACAATGCCTAGGCAAAAGATCTTGACATCCGGGAGCAGATAGCTATTCAGCTATATCCTCAAATTGATCCCAAGACAATGAACATAATATTCAAAGACAGCAAAGATGAGTTCAGAAGTAAAGCAAGGATGAATCAACTCATGCTTGGTGAGACTGACAAGGTGGCCATGGATACAGAAGAGATCCTCCAGAAGGCCTTCAAAAGGTTTAATCTTCCTATTGTAGAGGAATTAGGTGCAGAAACAGCTATGGACTTGGAATCCTCTGCTCCGGAAGAAGTGGCCCTTGAACAAACTAACATCTCTCCTCCGGTTTCCCCTACAGTCTCCGGATCCAAAGAAGAAGAGAAATTACAAGAGAAAGGAGCAGCGGTGAAAGAAAAAGAAGGTGACAGTGCAAAGATTGTAGAAGGACAGAAGACTTCACCAGAGAAAACCACAACTGTCAGTGGTGGGAATGTAGAGGGAGAGAAAATTCCAAAGGACAGCTCCAAGACTGTAGAAGAGAAGAAACATCTGTCTCCGGCAAGAGACACTGCACAAACTGTCCAAAAATTTCTGAGTAAAGAAGCAATAGAGATTGATGAACTGGAGCTTCTACAAGGTCCATTCAACTTTGATTCCCTCTCTCCGGTGTAGACAATGAAGATAGCTTCATTTGCAAATGCTAAGGCAAATGAAAAACTCCTAAAGTCTCATATGGAAGATTGTGAGCTGATAGAGGCTGCTTCTGAAGTGCTTGAGAAGATTATGCCATCAGTCCAGAAAGATCCCACAGCCTCCTCTTCCGGTAATCTCAAAACCTTAGTCAGCAGTGTTGGTACACATTTTGAATCCCTAGAAAAATCAGCTGAAGAAAAGGTCCGGAAGGAGTTTTTAGATAAGAGATTCTCAGAGGTACTAGGATTAATCTCTAATGATAGGAGAAATATGAGTATTGGAATAAAGAGCTTAGAAAATGCTCTTAAGGATGGCGGTGACATTTACAAATTTTGTATCTCCTGGTCAAAAGCAACAGTAGAAATTGAGAAGAAAATAAAAGAGGAACATGACAAACTACTAAGTTTGTCTCAAAGTTTTGATCCTCTCTCTTCCTCCATAGTAAATCAAGAATGTCAAACTATTGCAATCACAAATGCAATAAAGAACCTTGAGAAGGAAAGGAAGAATATAATTAACCGGATGGGAGAACTTAGAAGGATTATTATCCCTAAGTTAGAAACCATGCATGAGGCCATAAGTGATGCCAAGACTACCGCCCAAACCAATGATCTGACAGATCTTAAGAGGGCAGAAGCTTTTGCGTTTTTGTTGAGTGGTCACATTTCAATTTTGGATAGAATGAAGCAAAGTTGGGCTATAGAACTCATCCAATTGAAGACATCCTTTGCAGACATTCTTCAGTTTTTGTGAATATGTAATATACAGCCAAGTATAGTAAAATTCTTGAAAATTTTGGTGTGCGGACCCTACCCTTTGCCATTGATGTCAAAGGGGGAGTGAGGAGCAGTGAAAAATGAGGAATCCAACTAAGGGGGAGCTCCGGAAAATGTATATAAAGACAAAAGCATCAGCCAAGGGGGAGCATAGTGTAAACACTTAGTCATTTTTTACTAAGTGTTGCCATCAATACCAAAGGGGGAGATTGTTGGCAAGAGATACTATATGGATTCATGGTTGTTGTCATTGATGGCAACAAAGGTCATCCCACATATCCGCAAGTCATGGTGTGTCTCTACCGGAAGTCAGAATGAAGATTATTGTGGTCCGGTGAACAAGAACAGAGCATGTGGCAAGGTCTGATAGACTGGTCCGGATCTCTCAGAGGAAGTATCTTGGTGCAGTGTAGATTTGGGGAAGTCAAGAGGACTACCTTGAGTGGTATATACCAAGGATTTAGCCTCCGGTGATAGATGAGGAAAAAGATATGAATAGTTGAGTACCGGATTCCTGAGTGACAGTATGAACAGAGGAAGAACTAACTGACAGAACATCAGACTACCTTCCGGATGTGTTACTGATGGTGTTAAAGGTTATGAAGGCATGAATCATACTTGGTCGACATGATTAATGATTTCTACAAGTATATGCTTGATCCACATTACTTGATGTGGTAGGATTCAGCCGATAGATCAAAATTAGTGAAAAGATTGACTATTCCGGATGCCGACTAGAAAGGTGATGAAATTACTTGTGCGGATATATATGCACGATGGATTTAGTTGTGAGAGTTGTTGTTGTGGTGATGATATATGTGAATAAGTGCAGAGCAGAGCAGAAGCAGTAAGAAAGATCCAGTATGTGAAAGGAAAGCAAAACAAAGAGAAGAGGAAAGATGAAGTGCAGCAGATCAGTGTACTGAGCCTAACCGGAACTGAACTCCAGCATATGTGGATGCTTCCAATCAGTTCAAGTATTGTATAAACATTCTTTTGTAGACAGTGTGCCTCCTTTGTGAGCAGTGTGCTCGGGCAGTGAGCCCTAATTGGCAAGTGCCATTTTGTAATTCCTTATTCTTCTAACAGAGAATAATCTTTGGGTTAATCACCCCATGGTTTTCTCCCTTAACAGGGTTTCCACGTCAAAAATACTGTGTCATGTGTTTTTCATTTCATGGTAATATTTACTTGTTTGAATTAATGCTACATTGATTAATTAGAAAGTTCAGAAAGAAGAAATAATTAGGATAACTGATTCACCCCCCCCCCCCCTCTCAGTTATCAACAAACCTCCTTTGGATCAATATTGAGGCCATGTGGTACTTGACTGATTTTATTTCAACCTCAAGCTGTTCACTTTTCTTCTGAAACTTTTCTGCCTTGTATTTCCAATAATTTGAATCAGCTTTCACCTCCATGATCTTTTGATCTTTTTCTAGGTAAGGTGAATAAGAACTTGGTACAGGTAGTTTATCTTTATAAGTGGCCACTTCCTATCTTAATTTTGCATTTTAAGCCATAAAAGCATTATTTTTCTTCATCAATTGTTCAATCTGTGCTTTAGTAAATCTTGCAACATTGATATTTAGGTCAGTAGTCTCAATAGGATCTGTGTCCTCTACTCATTGAATCATCGCCAAATGTTTCATCAGGATTATTTATGACCTGAGGCTTTTTGTGTGGAGGATAGAGTGACCATATTAGTAGTATCCTTTTATCAGGGTCATAGCCAGATCCACTTTTAATCTTATCAAGTGCCTCGACACTAAGCTGCATCCTTTTCTCTTGATTCTTTTTGAAAGTATCAAAAACAATAGTTGAAGTCATGTCTCGCTTAGGAACCAACACCATTCCTACTTCCTTGAGCAATTCTCCACCCTTTTCTAGTGTCATTTCTCCCATGGCATTATCTATTTCTGATTAAAGTTCTTGCAGAACTTCCTCTTGGACCTCAGGAGTGATATCCTTCATCTTTTCTCTAGCTTGTTTTCCTTTATATTCATATAAGAATGCTTTGAACTCTGAAGTTTTGATAAAGTCAGCATTTGCAATGAAATTCTTACTAGCCAGGTATCTCACATCATCTGTCAATTCATTAGAAGTCTCTATTATGACTTCTCTATCTACTGGAGGCTGATATTCCTAAGAGAAGAGGATACTTGCAAGTCTTTATTCTTCTCTTCTTCACTTTTTTCTTCAAAAGAGATTTTAGGAGTTTGTTAAGGAGGTAACTGGGAAATAGGAACCTCATCTTCTACTTGAGTTCTTCTAACAACTCTTCCTTCTCTTTCAAACACACAAGAAGGGACATTTTGAATCAAATATGTAGTATTTGTTATCAATGTATTCAACCTTTCAATGGGATCATTAATATCCATGAAGGCACCATTATAAGTGGGGTTTTTGGCTACCCTCCAAGCCTCAGCCAATGTTATCTTGTAATATAAATCTCACCTCTCAATTGCAACTTGCTCATCACAATTTCTAACCAGGTCATCATCGACAAATAGGACATGATCATATTTCTTAAGCTTTTGTTTTATTTTGACACTACTTATAAAGTTTTCTGGATCAAAACTTTCTCTGCAATTCCCTGATGGTAGCCTAAAATGCTCCAGTTTCTTTTCAATTAATTGGTATCCTTTGCTTTACATAACTGTAAAATCCCCAAAACACAAAGTGCCTAGCATAAATGACTGCTTATTGTGTCTTTTTAGATGCATAAAATCAGAGAGAGCAAATTGTCTTACAATCTCTAGATAAGCAACTCTATCAGGACAAGTCTTTGGTAACAGCAGAGGAGATCCTTCAAATCCAAACACCCTTATTTTTGTACAATCAGTGTAGGAATACCAATCTCCCCAATTATGAGTGAATTTCCCTAGTTCATGCTTATCTTTTGGCCTTAACAATTTCTAAATTTCTAGTGACATATTGTAATTACAAGGATACCCTAGGTGCTTATATACTGGTTTCACAAAATATTCTTCAAAATAGATGTAATGGGACTTATCACACCTACTGCCCCATATAGCAGTCCATCTCTGGATGGATTTTACATCTTCATTCCTATCCAATTCCCTGACTCCCAAGCATCTATTCCACAACCCCCATTTTTGGCCTTCATACAAGACAAGATGCATTAATATAGAATAATGTCTGAATTTACTCCCTCCTCCCTTGATGGAGACCAGTTCATTATGAAGGGTGCTTGCTAGTAACTCAACATAATCAAAATGTAGGGCTTGTTAGCTTTGAATATCGACAGCTAAGATCATAGGAGCAACTTCCATAAACATTGAAGCTCAACCCCTAACAATTGGCACACAGAATAATAAGTATACTAGAAATATTCTTTAAACAATTCAATGGAATATGGGGGATCCTCTATGACTGTGAAAACCCTTAGCTTGTTGTTTTCGTCATGGGGTCTGTGCATAGGCAAAGTCCATCTCTTGTAGTTGTTGCTCAAATTATAATATTCACTTATCAAATTCCTAATCTTGAGTTGTACATCAAAGCCAGTGTCTAATTGGAAAACCATCGCTATGTAATCCCAGGTGATAGGGATAAACCTTGTTCCATCCTTTAATTCAATCATATGACTCTGTGGGTTATAACTTCTAGCTAGCAGTTTCAGAAGTGCAACATTCACAAAGATGTTTGGTACTATCAATTTCCCTAAATTCAAATTCCACGGGTTCGAAACAGGGGAATGCCTATGCATTTTCTTATAATGCTAGATGAAGAGGTTGTATCCCCTTACGGGAGTCCATACATCTCCCACTTGTCTATATTCATCTTCCAATTTTTTTGCATGTAGGTTTAGCTGGGCAATCCTCCAGGATTTTTGTCCCGACTTCGGACACTGGTCTATTAGATCCTTATTTATGTTTCTCTCGTTCAACTTCTGCCTTTTAGCCTTAGGGTTCTCATATGTTTCTTCCATAATGTAATGTGAGAGAATTTTCAAATGCAATTCAGAAAGCTTAGATTTTAAGCTCAGAACACTTACTTGGAAAGATGAATAGTATTCATTGCAAATACTTACCCTAGCTCCTGTGCTTGCATACTAAACCAAATGTTTCAAGATTTCCTTTAATTATTCTACTTCGAGCATTAATGGAAGCTTTCAAATCATCAGGAAAACATTTATTTCTCACAATAGAGCACCTTCTATCACCTCGCCGAAATAATCATTTCACTTAAGGGTTTTTTATTATTTCTTTATTTCATTAGGATTTCGTTGTGGCTCAAATGGTGGTCTTGCCGAAATCCCCTCTTTTCGATATATGTGCTCCCCTTCGATGCCTTCTTGATTATCGACATGTTCATTTTTTCAGGAAGATTGAATATGCATTCTCTTCAACACTCCAAAATTTCAATCGGCTTTTCGATAAGATAGTATTCTAAGTCACCCCGTCATGTCGAAATGATATGTTATGCCAATATTTTACAGTCTCTTTGATATGTTCCTAACGGGTTAGAATGTCGAAGAGACCCTTGAAGGACTTATCCCAACTCTTTGATATCTCTGTCTTCTTGAACTTGAAATGTTAGTTCGAAATACATGCCAAATGATTTTCTTTTTAATTTTATTGTTTTATCGATGTGACGCATTTAGGTGTCACACTGATCTCCTGATCACCTTTTAACATCTTTCAGGGTGTCACATCGATCTCCCGATATATCTTTAACCCTTTTCGGGGTGTTGATGAGACCTCTAAGCTGGTCACTTCGATATGTCGCGAGCCTTTTGCACGACATGGTATTAAATGTGGCTTTTTTGATTTTTGAATGAAAGCGACTGATCGGGGAAGGGATTAGGGTTTACTCTTTTGGGTTTATGATAGGAATGAAGTGAAAAGTTATTAATGGCAACTTTCACATCATCAGGAAGACATTAAATTCTCATAACGAGAATGTCTTGTCACCTCCTCGAATCAATAAATCATACTTAAGGAGTTTTATCATTTTTTATTATTGTCAGGATTTTGTTATGACCCAAATGGGTGTCATGCCGAAATCCCGTATTGTTAAGTCTCATCGATATCTATTTATCCCTTCGATATGTTCTCTTTATTATCATATTCACTTTTTCGAATAGATAAGTTATCACCTCCCTTCGACATCCTAAATCCTCTTCCTTTGTATTTCTTTATTTGGCATCTTACTGACGGCTTTTCAACAAGACTGGAACTTAAGTCATTCTGATATTCTGAATCTTCAAATTATATGTCACTTATGTTTGCTCAGAAAATCGAAGAGACTCACTCCGATACTCTGATCGCATTTGTTCCTTCGATATTTTGTTATCAGCCCGACACAACACCTAAGTGTTTGTTTTAGGCGCTAAATTAGGTGCTCAAGTAGCATCAAATTTAACACCTACTTGTTCTGATCGGCACAAAAAATGTCTAAAATAGCACCATCCCGATAAATAGCGCTAACTTTTTCAAAAAATTGGAGAAAAATATATTAAAACAATGGGTGGAAGCAAAAAATGGAGCAAAAAAGGGAGCTAATCACAGGGATCTGTTGTAGTGTGATTTCCTTTTAATCTTATCTTGCACTCTACGAAAATCAAAGTTATCTCTCCTCTTGAACTATTTCACAGTAACAAGCTGCGTCTATGTTTCAATTACTTTTTCCTTAGTGGCAGATTGAACTGAGTACCTTCCAATTTCATCAGGAAACTTCATCCCAGACTTTTTCAACTCCATTTGTTTATTATGGATGACGATCAATTGCCTACATAGCTCCATCAAAACCATCTTATCACTTGGATACCTAGGAAACATGAATGGGTAGCCTTGGTAGTATCCAACTCTCAGATATGTGAATGTAGAAAACTGCAAGAATAAACAACCAAAGGAATTTACCACTTGCCAGGCTTCATCAAGGTACTCTTTTCTGCTCCAATTCCTTGTCCCATAAACACACGAAGATTGTGAAGAAAGCATCATTTACCCTCCTAAAATGGTGAATAGACCCTTTGAGGGTAATTTGAGGATAATATTTGAAAACCGGTACAACTCTCCTATCTCCCTCTTGAGTCAAGCCTGGAAAGATTCTCATTGATGCTGTTGCATATACTAGGTAAGAGGTCATATAAAATTTGAAGGTAGAATGGACCTTGAGCAGTTGTTCATGCAATGCATTACTAATTTGCTCCCCCCAGAATATCTTTTGTTGTCCTTTGAGGATGACTTTGATGTATGGGTGCATCTACTCATGGAATTGAGAGGAAGAAGAAAGACCTCTGATTCTGCTCAACAAAGTGATAAAGTCACTAACCTCCTCTACAAAGTCACTTCTGGGAAGGACTTTGGGCCATCTTGATAGATTGCTCCTAGGAGTTTCCAACCATTTGTTATTTATGTGCCTTTTGGCAGATTCAAAATCCTTATCAAACTCTTTTTGACCTTGGGCAAAGTCAATCTCCCCAACATTCTCCCCAACATTCTCTATGGGTAGACACATGAAAATCTTATCAAAGAACTCAGCATCAAGTCTCATGATAACATCCCCCTTAGAATTAGTTATAGTTCTAGTATCTTTATTATAGTGACTTGCCGCTTGAAGGACGATTTCTGGATTGTGAGCTGCCACTGGGAACGAGGCCACCAAGTGTATATCACTATCAATGGTTTTCTGCATGTATCGGGGAGGATTTGGCTACTTAGTTCTATCTACAAATTCTTCCATGTCGACATGACCTATCTCAGTATCCCTGATATCCTCCACATTTGACTGTACTGCAGTGATAGGGAAAACCCCTTGATACTTACACTTCATTGTCTTAGCTTTGGACAGAGATGGCTCAGACATTAGCTTTTGAAGGAATCACTAGAACTAGAGTTGGCAACATCTGTTGATTACAAAAACTACAAAAAAGTCATGATCTCATAGTTAGGGGAAAATTTGGCATTTTGGGAAAACTGCGTAATGTTGACCATGTTCACAAGGATGAACTTGAAAGGGCTAGAGCATGCGCAAGTCAAGAAATTAGGCGAAAGCAGGCCAAAGGCATCATTTTTCAAGAATTTCCCAGTGTTAAGAAAATTTCAGGGAGTCATGCATGGGCGGTTAAAATGACTACTCCTACATGTGGGTATTTTCCATTTTGGTGTAAGGGCGACCAAAATAGTCACCTCTGCATATAGGTGGGGTTTGTTTGCAAGGGAGTGAAATGACAGTCAAAATGACCGCTTTTGCATATTGATAGGACTTTGCAAAATTTTCATGTATGAGCAGTCATTTTGACTGCCCTTACATGCGATTAGATATGTAGGTCTTTAAATGCACGAGCAGTCAAAATGACCACTCATGCATGTAGGTATTACAAAGAGCGGAAGTCAAAAGTGTATGAGCAGTCATTTTTACTGCTCTTACATATGGTATAAACTCATGACTTCGGATGTAGGGGCGGCGATTTTCGCTGCCCTTACACTTAGGGTAGCACAAAAGAAAACAAAGGCATGGCGAAAAATGCCGACTACATACATGACGAAAAAATTACAGGAAAAGAAAAATGAAAGAAGCAACCTGATAAATCAAAACCCTAAGTTTTTAAAACACAATAAAACATTGTAAAGAAATGAATTTAAGATTCTTTAAACCAGAATTAGCACCTGTTGCTTGCAGAAACTGCAAAAAAGTCATGATCTCACAGTTAGGGGAAAAATTGGCATTTTGGGAAAACTGCGTAATGTTGACCATGTTCACAGGGACGAACTTGAAAGGGCTAGAGCATGCACAAGTCGAGAAATTAGGCGAAAGCAGACCAAAGGCATCATTTTCAAGAATTTCCCAGTGTTAGGAAAATTTCAGGGAGTCATACACGAGTGGTTAAAATGACCACTCCTACATGTGGGTATTTTCGATTTTGGTGTAAGGGCGGCCAAAATAGCCGCCTCTACATATAGGTGGGGTTTGTTTGCAAAGGAGTGAAATGACGGTCAAAATGACCGCTTTTGCATATTGATAGGACTTTGCAAAATTTTCATGCATGAGCGGTCATTTTGACTGCCCTTACATGCGAGTAGATATGTAGGTCTTTAAGTGCACGAGCAGTCAAAATGATCGCTCATGCATGTAGGTCTTACAAAGAGTAGAAGTCAAAAGTGTTTGAGTGGTCATTTTTACCACTCTTACATATGGTATAAACTCATGACTTTAGATGTAGGGGTGGCGATTTTCGCCGCCCTTACACTTAGGGTAGTACAAAAGAAAACAAAGGCATGGCGAAAAATGCCAACTACATACATGACGAAAAAATTACAGGAAAAGAAAAAATGAAAGAAGCAACCTGGTAAATTAAAACCCTAAGTTTTTAAAACACAATAAAACATTGTAAAGAAATGAATTTAAGATTCTTTAAACTAGAATTAACACCATAAATGGATGTGTTTCTAAACCCTAGACCATTTAATAAACAAAAGAAACAAGAGGGGATTTAAAACCGTACCTGAAAAACCACAACGACGACGACGGAAAGAAAGCACAAGCAACGAACTTTGATCCTCCATGAAAGCAATTACACTTGTTTGCGAGAGAACTTAGAAGCAAACGAGAGTTTAGAGACACATGGGAGATGTTTAAAAATGATTACAAATGAGATTTAAAAGTGTTTTAAATCATATAAAGGCTTTTAAAAAAATTAAACTCGACGTGCATTTATTACACACGAGTTAGACTTGAAGTGACTTGGGAGATGTCTCGGTAGTGGATTTCACTGCTTGTGCACATACAAGGAAGATAAGATGCATGGGCGGCATTTTTGACCGACTCTACATGTTTTAATAAAAACAAGTAAACACATGCACTAGCGGGGTTTTTGACCGCTTGTGCATGAGAGACTGAGACCACATGCTTGGGCGGGTTTTTTGAGAACTTGTGCATGTGATGAAAACAAGTCACATGCAATGTCAGTGATTTTAACCGACTTTGCATGTAAACTATGAAAATTTTTATAACACTTTAAAAAAGGTCAAAATTGAGATTTCGATGAACCTGCAACCTAGCCAAGTTTCACGAATTTCAAGGAACTGACTAAGGGAAATGTTACAAGCCTTTCTTAAGTGTCAGAGCACTACGCATGAGGTTGAAGTATCTTGCCTCAAAATGCATGCTTAGAGTGTAGGTTACATAATGGAAAAGTTCCGTAGGGGTCGTCCTACAAAATAAGTGCGGATGATTTTGAGGACAACAAGCTGATAACAAAATATTCACCCAACAAAAGAAGATATATGGTTTTACAACAATTTAAAATTTTACTATATTATAAACATTCACAACATTTTTCACAATGGTGTTGTATAGAGTCATATGCATTGGAAGCCAAAAGCTAGTTCAATCATTGATAAATAAAACTAGATATAATCTAGAGGACTAGGGTATACCAGTTGAGATGTGAATTAGGATCAATAGATTTGGGCATTTACTACAAAAAATAATATTGTATTAATATCCCCCATGATGTTCACGCCCATTGAGACATTGTACCTATATTGCCAAATTAAGGGAATCAACACTATTTAACACCTTATTTGATTAGTTCTTACCATAGATTAATATTTTTCAAACTAAAAATTTCATATTCAACTCACATATTTAGGGTAGAAGTAGTTTTTTAGCACCAATACTTATATATCTATTAGCATGTACTTGTATTGAACTTGACATCACAAGTGCCACGTAGTGGCTAGTATTTGCCACGTGTTTTCATTTGTATTTGTATTGTATTGAGAGTGGCAAACATGAATGCATTGGAATGAGCATTTGGAACTTGTAATTATGGAATGCATTTAGTAAGAATTCTAATGTCAATGTTAACTTTCCTTTTCTACTATAATTTGCTAAAACAAGACATTGTCATGTATTAAATCATAGTCATTGAGAATGTTTTATATTTTTGCTTCCAAGGTACTAGTATTGATAAACAAAATTGAAATAGATGAGAAGGCAATATTGTTCATTATAACAAAGTCTTTTCAACTGACCATATCAACTATCTCTAAAGTGATTTATGATAGAATCTTCTCTAGAAGAGTGCCTATTCTATTGATAGAAGAATTGTAGCATTGATGGCGAGCTAGGAATTCACTCATGATGAGCCTATCATTCATGACATATTTTTCTAATTGTAGTTGGTGGTCTTGATTGAAGTTCATGCACAAATCATATGTGACATTATTATTGCCAAATGTGGGAATAGTTTTACTAGCCATGTATGGATGACTAATGTCATAGTCAACGTCATTGGCAATACTTCTGATTTTGTTGTTTGTAGGATTTGATGGAGGGAGGAACTTGTTCATTATTTGATCCAACAATCCAAAATCTATATAGGAATTCTTAGCATTTTCAGTGTTGGAAAATGGTTTTGGTGGCAATGGGCTACAAGTTTTAGATGAGGGTGCAGTAGTATACTATTCTAGCAAATAAAGAAGATGTTAGTTTCCAACTTGGTTTTGTGAAGATGATGTAATAGGATTCCTGATAGGGAATGTATTGGTGATGTAGGTGGTGTGAAAAGAAGACTGAATAATCGAATTGGAGGAGAGTTGGCAACATTGAAATGAGAATGAAATGATCAAGATCACTTTGATAACATATTTTAGGATTATGTAATTCTAGTGCAGATGAAGGATAAATTTGAAAATGAGGTTCATGATTACCCGAGCCGTATTCCCATGGAGGCATTATAATGGCCATGTTGGTATTGGTGGTGGTAGGATCTGTGGGAAGAGAGGTTGGTATGTGGAAGTTGTTGGAAGCACTTGCAAGCACATGATGATTCTTCTCCATTATATCTATTGAAGATTGCATGGAATTGGTCATGAGCATGTACCCAAAGTTGTTGTAGATTTTAGCATCTAACAAAAGGGGCTGGTTGGAGAGGAACTTAGATGGCTCTGAATTGATATGGAGAAAATTTGTTATTTTCTTGCTACCTCTCATGGAAATGGTAGCCATATCATAACCATAAGCAACCTCTTCTTCTATATCAAACGCTCCAAGCCATCGACATTGCTTCAATTCAGGGTCCCTTATTTCTGCAGTGTAATGACCCCATGGGTGTCATCTAACACCTCTATATCTCCTTGTATCCATAGAATGTTTGAACTTCATAGCATCGATGCATAGGCCTTCACTTGGATGTTTGTTTTCCCCATAGCCTTGATACTTGGATTGCATGATCTTATTGGACTAAATATAAACTAAATCTAATTTGGAGGTAGGAGGGATGATATGTTGTCCCTAGTTAGTTAATTATGGAGTAGTATTAAAAAAGACAAGGAGGATGCAAATGGTGAATATGGAAAAATAAATGGTATTATGAATGTAGTAGAAAGCTACAAGGATTATGAATAGTTGAAAAATTATAATGGCAAAGCTCCGAAGCATGACATCATTGTAAAGAGGGTCAACCATCATATCATCTGTTGCAAGTCTCAAATAGAAATGCATAAGTCTCATGAAGTAAAGAAAGAGCGACCAAACAAAACATCTACAAAGATACTACCATGAACATAAAATCAATTTCAAATTGTAACTGAGATAGAAAAAATATATGCAAAGCAATTGTAATAATTTAGTCAATGTAATTTTTAATGTCCATCCTAGAGTATAAAGTCTTTCACAAGTAGTTCAACTTCAAATTTAAATTATTAGATAATGTCCCAAAATGCCTCAAAGAGATGAAATTCGATAAAGAATGTGAAGTGTGGCAATTGAACAAGGATAGCTACATGATAGTCAAAAATATGGCAGAGGGCATAATTTTGTAGTCCCTGAGGCGCTAGAGTGCATGAAGAGCTATGTGGAAGACCCGTGGGATTGAAGCTTTTATTTGAGGAAGAAACATATAGTGTGATGATTATCACATGTTGAACTTAATCGAGTTTGGGTTTTGCTCAAAGGACCTCTCATATAAAGTCATAACCAAATACATGAAGACCTATAAAAAGCTTACATCTAAAAGCCTTCTAACTAATATGTGCCTACAAATAGTATCCAAAGCATTGTTGAAGTATAGAAAGATAGCATACCTAGTTACTGCTTTATCTTTTACATGATAGGCTTAAGAATTAAGACAGGGTTCATCACATTGATTCAACTTAAAGTGTATTTGTAGTGCCTCTGTAATTTGTATAATATGAGTTGTAGATGGCATAACTATGTCATACAAGAGAGTGTATCCAAGCACAAGGTCAACATCATTTAATCTGTGATCTCAAAGAGCATCACATATGGATTTGAGAGAACCATAAATCCAAAAAATTACTATTAATTTGACTAGTGATTGAAAGTTCAAAGTACGTTCCAAAGTCATGATGAATAATAATTGGGTCAATGTTAAATGATTTCCTTAAAATGCCAAAAAAACTCAGTACGTTGATTTAGAAAAAAGTGGCAAGTGGGTATCTTATAAACGAACAATTCTATAATAAAAAACAAATCAAGTATAGTTTGTGCTAGAGTTACAAATGTTTGTGACAAAACATTCATTTGAACAAGGATGTCAATCTTTAATAATTTGCACTTAGAATAAGAGTTCTTTGAAGAAACAGACAAATCCAACCTTATTTGCTCTATACTTCTCAGGTTGTTTTTCAAAAACACATTCTTTTGAATGAATATCTTATTCTTAAGTGTTCTATTGTCATATTGACAAATCATCAATAAAATAGACCAATTCAACTTGCTAACAGTATATCTCTCTAAGAAGACTAGGCACACTACCTATTTGACATAACGCCTCAGAGAGATCTATTCTTGTTCACTGGGATAGATGCAAGACCTCTATTACTTTGCTCAAAATTACAATGATTGTCTTCATATATGGAATCGAACAAAAGAGCCTTATGATGTGCAATCCTGATGCATACATACATAAATTTTAGTAGCAAAATGGTTGATGACAGGATGGAGTGATAAGCATGTCAAATGATTTGATTCAATGTGCATGGGCCTTGTGTCTAGTTTTGGATCCAATTCCATGCGCATATCTAGTATCGGAACCTACGGATTGGGATTGAGGGGTGCATAAGAATTAGAAACAGAGATGGAGTGAGCAGGGGTGACATAGATAAATGCATCTAGAATCTACGTATTATGATTTGGAATCACTGGTACCAACATCCAACCTGGGAGGGATATTACTACTTCAAACCTAATCAATCGGCTCGGCCTCCACCTCTGGAGAAACTAGATCTCCAATGAAAGAACTCGGAGTTGCTTGCTCGGATGCTTCCTTCACTATGGGTGCTTTAGGGTCTCCATCTTGATCAACTACCTCTTTAACAGGCTCCAGAATGGGTCTCGTAATAAGTACTACTCAATGGCTATGCAACAAAAGAAGAGATCAACGACCGAGTTTACCCTTCTCTTGCATAAACAAGGAGGAATAGAATTTGTAAAGTTTGAGAAGATTATACTGTTTACATCATATCAACAAAAAGAAAAAGAAAATGAACACAAATCTTCACATCTGATTTGTTACTATTATAGATAAGATTTTCTACAAGAAATGCTTTCTCTACATTGATTTCAATATTGACTTTTACAACAATAAAATCGATTTCATTTCATTTAGATTTGGGCCATATTCATTTCATTTAATATTGGGTATGGCTTTTAATTGTTTGTCTAAAATCAATGAATTGCTCTTGCCACATGTAAACATATAAATTTGAGTGGCAATTTTAATAGTTTTTATGTCATTTAAGTAGACAAAAAGTATTAAAAGAGTTGAAATTTTAGCATATATAATATAAAAGTCAAGAATGCAATAAAATTTGCATCAATTAAAATAAAAATGAAAAAAAATAAAAATTATGTTCATAGCATAAAGCAATAGAGAAACAAATAAATAACATTTTCTAAATTATTGAATAACAATATTAATTATTATAATTATAATTTTTTTTTTTTGGGATAACCAATGAAAATGAGGGTTTTTGTAGAGCTCTAACAATAAACTTTATTATTGCTGCTCAAATTTTTTAATTCTAAACGATGATTATCACATAAATAAAATTATCTGGAGGAATTAATTAGCCGATAGGCTTTTATATGTGAGCATTATAGTGCTCGCAAAATTGTCTCACGCTGTTAAAAAATTCACGCCGGAAATTTTCTAAACTCGTCGGTTGTTCTCACGCCGGGCAAAAATCGTCTCATGTCGTTAAAATGTACCCCGCCGGATACTCTGGGAAAATCTGCGAAAACGATTTAAAGCAAATAATTCAGGCGAGCATATCAAATTGCAAGATTTGAGGTGAGCTGAAGGGGAGTGCGAACAGAAAACAAAAGAATCCCTTCCGAGTTATCGATCCAAGGCCTTGGAGGAAATCTTCTTTTTAAAAAAGAGGTATTTGCATCAGTGCTTTGTTTTTCTAGCACAAAAACTAAAATCTGTTTGCTGTATTTTCATTACGCACATAAAAACTGAAACCCCATTTCCCTCGCCTGCGTCCCACCCGCACATCACGTCATGAGGGCCGCCTGTGCACAGATTATCTGGTAGATTTGTATCCACTCAATCTCGGAATTTATGGCCTCTGGCACCTTGTATGCTGCTTCCTGCTCTATGCTGTCCAAGGCTGATTTTGCCTAATCATCTGGTTCTGCGTTAATTGACAGAAATAGGAGCCGGACACATATAGTCACAACAAAACAAAGTTCTGACCATAAAACATTATGTATCTCACAGAGACGTAAATGCTCAGATCCTCGGTATTCCCTGTTAAGTTGACGAAAGGCAAATGCGAATGCTATTTGTAGGGAGCGAAACTCCATTATATACAAAAATATCATCACTTTCTATAAGAGATTGAATATAATTTTCCATCTCCATCTGTTGTCATTTGAGATCACTAAAGCTTCATAGATACCATATTCATACTATCTCCCAGCAGGCCTATAGAGCCTCTTATGTCCATCATCCTCAACAAACTCCTATCTCCCAGCAGGCCTATAGAGCTTCTTATGTCCATCATCCTAAACAAACTCCTGATCTTCAGTAGCCCTCTTCCTTCCATTGCAGTTCCCAGACAATCCCATATTTATGCCTGCAGACGAAAGGACAATATCATGCACAAATAGAAATAGAACCGGTCAATACTCAGAATAATACCCAAGAAATCCAATATAATTCAGGTCAGAGCTCTCCTCTCATAAGAGGTGTCCTATTGAACAGTAGACTTCACCTTGTGATTTAATGACAAAATGGCTTGTCCGGCTATCACATCTGGTTTGAGTGTATAAACAGGTAACAACTACCACCTTCTTTGTGATTCCATTGCTCTTAAATCTCTCTTTGGAGCCTCACCTTTGCATGCTGGCATACAAACACTAACATCAAAGTACATCAGAATATTAAAATAAAGTTTATAGTTTATTAATGGTCATCTTAGGATATTTCTATTTCTATCTTAGTTTAGAATGTTTCTATTAGCTTTGCTTTATTAGATGCATTCTCTATTTAGAAACATCATGTAAATTCCTTTAAATAGAACTGTGCTCTTCTTTGTAAGCAACTCATTCAGTTAATATAATTATATTTTTCAGTAACATGGTATTAGAGCCCGGTTGAGCAGGAAATTTTGTTCTTGGGCTTTTTGTGGCCATTTCTGTGCCCCTGTTTTGTGGTCATCGTCTGAAATCTGTTGTGCCCGGTTTCGTTTTGGCTCTGGATTTCCTCTGGTCGTGCACTGTGTTTGTAGCCTGTGAAAATCGCGAAACTTCTTTTGCCCGTGTTTGCTTCAACGATTCTTGGCAGGTTTCTGTATTTGATTTCAGCGGCTCCTTTGCTTAGGTTGCATTTTTTTAATCTATGGAGGGCACGATTTGCTTTGCCACGTTTTGGAAGATTGTCTTCATCGACAATTTATAGTTCCCTGTAAGGCGTTTGAAACCAGCGATTCCAGATCGTGTTTTCATGAGAAGTCGCGACTTTTGAGGACGTGTTACTGTTTTTTTGGTGTATAATCTTTTATTTGCGGCCCCTGTTTTAGCCATGTTTTGGAGGACTCTAGTTGACGTTTTCAGATCGCTGCTTGCAGATTTTTATCGTTTTGTGAAGGTCGTGAGTCGGCACTTGTCAATCTTGCTCCTACTTTGATCCTGGGCTCCTTCTTAGGATGCGATCTTTCTTGGCGTTTTCTGTTGGTTCTATCTCCTGATCGTCGGTTGTTTTTTGGCGTCGACAGTATAAATTCCTTTTATCGGCGACTTTTTCTCTGTTTGAATAGCGTCTTAATCGGCGTTTTGTTTGTTTGGATAACATTTTTTGCTAAACGTGGTTTCTTTGCACACGGTTTCATTGCATTCGACATGCTTTTTCTAAGTATTGACGTTGGTTAAATCAGTGTTAAAATCCCTGTTGCCATTGTGGTCATCGTAGTAGTCTTTCTTTTTGATGACGGTTTTCTGAGTTCGTGGGTATGCAACATCAGTGTTTCTGGGCAATTTTATACAAATCGTGATTTTATGGCTGTGTGACGGGTCATTTTTTTACCCAGTTTGATAGAAATTTTCTGGAGAGACTAAAAATTCTGCAAAGAGTTTTCGAAGGTTTTTCTACAAAAATCTTACTTTTTGAAGGTTTTTCTGAGCCTCTTTTTAGACGATTTTTGAAAAATCGTAATTTGTGCTAGTTGATTGTCCAGGGTTTGTGATAGCTGATCACGGAGTTACCTCGTTTTTCGTGCTTTGGAAAATGGGAGGGATGGCGTCTTTGTCCAGTATTCTGTTGGAAAATACATAGAGGTTCAATGGAAAGAATTACAACACATGGAAGCAGAGGATGCTTACCATCTTTGAGTACCGGTGTTTGAATTCGCTTGTTCTAGGTACGGATGCTCGTCCCGCTACTCCTGGGAAGAATCAGGACAAGTATGATGAAGGTAATAGGGAGGCAGTTATGCTTCTAAAATTATCTGTCACCGATGAGATGTTACCAGAAATACCATTTGGTAAATCTGCTGCAGAGATCTGGAAGCATCTGAAAGATCTTCATGAGACCTTAGACAAGGGAAGGGCATTCTTCCTAAAGAATATGCTATTCTCTATTACGATGGATGACCAAGTGTCTTTGCAGCGGCACTTGACGAAAATCAAGGATATTCGCGACCAACTGGAGGCCATTGGTCGTAAGATGGCTGAAGAGGATATGGTGGTGATCACTTTGAAAAGTTTGCCACGTTCCTACAAGCACTTCATCAAAACGCTCAACATTACATCCACCAATGCTACCTTGAAGTTTGATGAGCTGTGCAATAAGCTTTTGCAGCAGGATAGGTGGAGGAAGCAGTTTGGGAGCAATAGCGAGTCTCCTAGTGTTGAACAAGCTTTTACTACCAAGGAAGTTGGCAAAGGCACGTCCACTCAGCAGAAAGGACGAGGCGATTCAGAGGAGGACTCCAAGAAGTCTTTTACTTGCCATTACTGTGGGAAGACTGGTCATATCAAGAGGTTTTGCAGAAAGCGGTTGGCTGATGAGAAGTCCAACCAGGAAAAGCCTCAACAAAGTGCTCAAGTGGCGGAGCATACTGAGAAGGAGTCAGCATTTTATGCATTTTGAGGACCAACACTCCATAGGGTTATGGGTTTTTGTTTGTACGATGACCATTTAGGGAGGGTATTAAAATAAAGTTTATAGTTTATTAATGGTCATCTTAGGATATTTCTATTTCTGTCTTAGTTTAGTTTAGTTTAGAATGTTTCTATTAGCTTTGCTTTATTAGTTGTATTCTCTATTTAGAAACATCATGTAAATTCCTTTAAGTAGAGTTGTGCTCTTCTTTGTAAGCATCTCATTCAGTTAATATAATTATGTTTTTCAGTAACAAGTAGTAGTCGACAGGTACACAACCCCGTGCCACATACCCTACATGCCTTCACCTTGATATTTTCAATTTTTTTTTTTTTGATACTTTTCTTATTTTCCTTTCTTTTTCTTCTTTGAATTATTTGAGCCCACAAATGCAAAGTTCCTATTCATGCAAGTACGATATCATACCGCTGGTCACACTTTTCTTCTCCGTGACATCCACTTTCGTACCCCCTCCCCCATATAAAAAGATTGCCCTAGGAAGTGCCATAGAATTTGTTGTATTATAGCTTGGATCATCATCATAGGAGTTGATAATAAATTAATGTGTGGATTATTTGAGACTCACAAAAGAAAGGACATAGTGGATGTCTTTCTGGATGGGATTCCTTATGGGTGGCCAAAGCAAAAGCCCATTGAGATTTGTTTGCTTTCCATATGAAGAAGTTGGCTTGTCACCAAAAATAGTGTTGGTAGTGAATGAATAGCTTTTAAAGTCCACGAGGCTAAAAATAGCCTATGGGACCACCAGTCTAGTTGTTTTAGTCTTCTGCACTTCAATCCTTTTCCTGTTCAAAGCGAGGATGAGCCCCCCAATCCTTGCAACATTCTCTTCACTGAATAAACTATGCCAAGAAAGAGTTGCCAAACTATTGGTATACTTGTCCTTGATGTCCTTGAAAGCCTCACACTCCATAATAAAGTGTTTTTCCGATTCCACTGCCCCTATATTGCAAAAAATACACCCGTTCTTCCCATGTTTCTTTAGGCCTTTTCCACCGCCCTGTTTCACACCATAGTTGATGAGAGTTAGTTCTTAATTGAGCAATAAGAACCTTAGCTCTCCACGAAATACAAGCCCCTATGTACGCTTTTTGTTGATGATTGCAAGTAGGGTTGAATTCGTCAAGATAGTATTTCTTCTTCCTCCCAAGCACTTCCCCCCATAAACGCTTGCGGAACTTATCCATAATAAAAGCCTTTACCTCTTTGCTATTAGTGGGGCAAGCATTCAAATAGATATTCCATTTATTCATCCATTTGATGTTCTGTCTCATCCAAGTCTTTTTTCTTTCACTTATGGTGTCATTGAATACAACTTTAGGCCATCTACCTACCTCCATTTGCTTAATTCTTTTCAAATACCTTATCAGATGCATCATAGCAATAGCCTCAATAGGGGCTGCCCCTGTTTCACACAACATTATCTCATAAGGAACCGAGCCTTTTATTTTGAACTTGCTTGTGATCAAGCGCTTTTGAATTTTCTCAGTTTGCTTCCACTTTGAATTTGAAGTGCTGCTAGCCAACAATTCACAACCATAAAGCACCACCGGAAGCACCAAAAGACCAAAAAGAACCTGCGTAGTGTTCCAATCCCATAACTTTGCCTCTCTACATCTATTCTGAAGAGCATAAAATGCTTTCCACCCTCCCAAAGTTCTCTTCTTTCTGCAGCTCTCCCAACTAAGCCTGTTGTTGAAGTCAAACCCAAGGTATTTTAAACTCTATTACTTCTTCCAAAATATTGCCTTCAAAGTAGAACTTATGCTGATTCCTCTTTCTCTTGTTGGAGAAGATCATGATCTTGGTCTTACTGGTATTGACTTGCATCCCCACCGTTCTGCAGAAGTGTTCAAGGGCATATAGGTGCTCTTGCAACCCTTGAGCCGTCTTAGCAATCAAGATAATGTCGTTAGCATATAAAAGAAGCTTTATCACAAATTCCCCCAAAAGGACACCATCTCCTCCTTGTACGTTGAGCCACTCTTCAAGTTTGTCAATATATAAACCAAAAAGAGTAGGAGAAAGTAGGCAGCCTTGCTTGACCCCAATATCACTCCTAAAACTCTTTGAAATGCCCGCTGAAGTTTTGATTTTGACTCTTATCTCTTCATAAAGCCTATGGACAGCTGCTCTAAGATGTGCAGGAATCCCAAGTTCTTCCATTCTACACCACAGCTTATCCCTAGGTACCGTGTCAAAAGCCTTTTTGAAGTCAACAAAACAACAAAAGGCTTCCCCTCTTTCCTCCCAAACTTTTTCAATGATGTGCCTTAATGTGATACCATGGTCAACCGTAGAGTGTTTGGGCTTAAAACTTGCTTGCCCTTTTGCGCGCTTTATTTTTTCTTCTGCTCACTTGTTGATTATGTTTTCTACCATGCTACCAAATAATTTCGCAAACAAATGGTTGATCATAATGGTCCTGTAATTTGAAGGGTTATTAACGTCACCACTCTTAAAACGAGGTATTGCTAGGCTGGTTGTCCAATCTTTAGAGAACCCTTGTTGAATGATTTTGTTGAAAATTCTCATAATGTGTGGTGCGAGAGTACTCACTCCCCATTTTAGATACTCCGCTTGAAACTCAACCAAATCCTTAGCTTTTCCAATACCCAATCTTTTAATACCAATCTCCACCTCATGCAAGGTGAAAAGCTTTGTTGAGGTGCTGATCAAGGGGGGAGGCTCAACCTCTAATTCTTGCTCATAAAGTTGTCTTGCATAGTCTAACCATTGATTTGCTGAAATGCTATTTTCATTTTGTTCCTTTCTCAATTGAAGCTCCTTCCAAAAAAGCCTTGGATTATTCTTTCCTAGATACATTAACTCTTCTCTTCGTGTGTTCGTGAACTCATCTTTTTTCTGCTTTACGAGCTGCTTGTACCACTTTATATTTATCTTCTTCCTACCCGACTCTTTCAAAGTTCTCCTTGCCATTTTGCAATCTTCATCAAACCATACATTTACCGGAAAACAATTTGTTTTTGCTATCTTTATCTTTGCTCTTTTGCATTTCTCAAGTGCTCTTTGGATAATACTTGTTAATTCAAGACTATTGAGACCTTGAAAACTAGATTTCTCCTGCTTACTGAACCTTTCTATCGCTGCCTTGAAGATAAAACTGTTTTCTTGAGTCAAAAGAATTCTGCCCTTCAACGGCGATTGCCTAATACAATGAGTTTTCCTCCCATATTGCTTCTTTTGAAGCCAAAACAACTTTAAGTAAATTGGGTTATGATATGATTTTAGGTCCCAAATATGCTCCCCAATCATAACTTCCTCTATCTTTTCAATCAAGCTTTGCAAGCAAATTGCATAGTAAACAACACTTGCACCATTGTACGTATTGCAAGTAAAATTTCCTGAATTCTTCCATCTATCTAAACCATTGCAAATATTTAAGTCAAAAGCACCACATAAAGCCAGCAACTCTTCCCCAAAAAGATTACCATCTTTGTTATCTTTTGAACGTCTTGACCACTGGTGATTTCCTTCTTCCGTAAGCCAAATAGGATTGTTATCCTCTTTGCAACATAAAATACTAGCTTGCTCATTTGCTGTCCTGGCATTGAAATCTCCTACTAAAAGAACTTCTTGCTGAGAGTACGCTGCAATATCTTTTTTCAAGGCTGCAAAAGGGTCCTTGCTGTCTAGCCCATTATTTTTGTAAGTTTTTGAAACCTGTGGTGCAAAATAGCACGCTGCGATTCTTATGTGATTTTCATTTTCTGAGATTTTGGACCAAATATATTGCTTATTTGTATCTTCTCTTTCCAGTTGAATGATATGCCCTTCTTTTTCCTTCACTAAGACCATTATTCCCCCGTAACCTTTACCATTATTCCAATTCCCAAATTTGAGTCTTACGTGGAACTAATGATAGAATCAACTTTGTTTTCATCATTAATATTTTTATATTTTCAAAGCACATATAAATATATTGTTATATGACCAATTATACAATTAAATGTTACCTTCAATTTTCTATCGGCGTATCCCTTGAACCTCCTATGGGTGCAAGTGGTAGTAAATACCGGGCGAGTGAAAAGAGAACGCTGAAGAGTATTTACATCTTTATTCTATCTCTATTAGAAGTATCGACATACATATATATATGGTATGGTTGTATCCAACAATACGCTGGATAGCTGCTGCCAAAAACCTCCGAGGGCTGTGAAAATTATCTTTGAAATGCTGTATTGCCTGACGTCACATAGCCATCAAAATTAACGGGGCAAATGCGTCACTTAAAATGGTGCATATCATGTCCTTTTTAAATTTCTTTGATATTTATCTGTCTGATGTGCGTTAGATTGATGTTGTCCTGCCTCTGGCGAAGCTTTTGAGTGAGTTTCTCCACTCCGGGGCTTGATAAGGTATGCGTCTGTGTGCTTAAAAGATGCAGCTTTTCATGACATATGTCCTAATTATTTCTGCATTTAGCTTCATTGGATTTTCACATTCTTAGGAGCAATTATGTTAATTGTTGCATTCGAGGGTCTTTGAGTGGGATTTTGCTTGAATTTGTGCTCATAGATTTATATCAATGGAACCTGAATGGTTTCCCAATTCTTCGTGCTCAAATTTGAATTTTCGATGAAGATGATGATAGGGTTTGGGTTTTAGAGTTTCTGTTATGTATTCATTTCGGGAATCTATGCTTTGTTGTAATAAGTGCGAGTTTTGGTAAGCCAAACTTTCCACAGTAACGAGTAATGCCAATTTCTTGTGTTTCAAACTTTTATTGCTTTGGAGTAAATGGTGTTGGAAATGGAGTATTAATGATAGTTGATTATAACTAGTTGTGCACAAACTCAGCATAAAGACAAAGCCTTTGAAGAAATGGAAACGGGAAATGATTTGTAGTTAATTTTGTCTGGGAGTTCAGATGAGGAGGAATATGAGCAATCTGGTAGGAAAAACTGACAGATAAAAAGAAAACCATTTCCACTGACCGGCAATGGTACGTTTGTGATTGAATTGATGGCTTATATCCCAGTAAACAATGGAGCAGGCTTAACCCTAGAATATTTTATTTTTGCAGGGATGGCAATAGCTTTTATTTATTTTTGCTGTGGATTTTTCGTTGACAAGTAAAGCAACCCAAGTTTTAGGTCATTGGATGTGCCAGACTTACTTACTTAATAGCCTCATATTGCAGGTGCTTGTGTGATATTTTGGGTTCCCTTGCCATGTGATTATTGCTAATATAAATGTTAAACAAATCACAAGTTTTTTGCAAACAAAGTGGCATATCCCTTGTTGAGGACTTTGTTTTGCCATAATAGCTTACCATTTTTCTCTTTAAAGTCTTTCTCTACTAGTCTTCCACCACAACTGCATATGTTAATCAATGTATCAGATAACCAGCAGCCTTAACTGAATGCCAATACTTTTAAATTGAGTAAAAAGGTTTGCATCTGAAGAAATACTGTATTGTGCCTAGTCGGCTTGCAAATGCCATGATATAGATTCATATGGGTTCAATTTAAAGAGTTCAATAGACTCAAACCTCAGTGACACTTATGTATGAGAGTCCAGGTCAAATACAGATATTTTAAATCGGTTATGTTGAATTGGTTTTCTGCTCATTATAATAAATGTATTTGTTCTGCTTCAGGCAGATTCATATTTAGAAGAAAATTCCATTAGATGTGTTCCTATAGGTCAAATAAGAGAAGTTTTGAACTACCTCAAACATTGTTAAATCACATCAGCAGTTAGTAAGTTATTTTAACTAAAGAGACACTCACACCTTTTAAAGTCAAATCCAATAGACTCAAACGTCAATGGCACTTAATTATAAGGTTCATGGTAAAAACTAAGTCTTTTGTTTCCCTGCCACCAGCCATGCTCACTATAATGACTCTATTTGGCTTGCTTCTTGCAGATTCATATGTTCAAGAAAATTCCATCAATATGTTCAAATAGATTGAGTAAGAGAATTCTGAAACCATGTTCAAAGTGATTAAATTAAATCTTCAGTTACTCAAACTTAAAGAGACACTCCCATGCCTCAGACAAATTTAGTGTGACCTCTATTAGTTAAATTGTTGGACAATATTATCCATGTAATAGGCAGTATTTAAGGTATTCTATCTCAACCTAACCAGCAGTGGAAACAGCCTTTACCTGACTTATCTTTGTTGAAATAACTGCATAAATGCAGTTGCACATCTTTTCACTAAGATCTAAAATTCCTAAAATCTGAAACACATACCCACCTTAAGCACCAATCCAAACACTCAGATTTGAAAACAGGTTAGAATGATAGATAAGATGAAGAGACACTGCATATCAGAAAAAAAAAAACAGACCTCAATTCCAAACTGATTGGAAGATATCCTGGAGATTGAAGCTTGCTGGAGTTGCTTTGTGGGTATAGAACATGAGCCAAAGAATATCATCACGGTGAATTATTGGATTTGACAAATTTTAAGCAATATTTAAGATTAGCGGCCACAAGATGGAGCTTAAGGAAGAAGCACAATCGGTTCACATAGGTTACTACTTGGACACAATCACACTTGAATCAATTTATGCGTTTATACCAACTAGGGAACCATGCAACTAAAAACTAGTACAAACACTAGGGTTTTAATGCAACAGCATAGAATTTGTATGCATGTATGCCAAACAAGCACAAGCCTGTACAAATTGATTCTATTATATTTTGCAGATAGGTGGATAATATACTCTTCTTTAAATTAGATTTTATTTTTTACCGGTACATGTAAAACTCAAATTTTATTTCTTCCCCTTTTTCAAGACTAATCATACTTATATTTCATGAACACCAGAAATTGTCATCAAATTTGTTATTGATCCTGAAGCAACAAGGTGAAGGACAAAAACCAAGGTATGATAGATTTTCTCACAAGTGGTATTTATGAGCATTACTGTTTGATTTCACTTCAGTCAATAATGTCAGGCACACAAAAATATTTACTCTGTTTACTATAGATCTTTTTTAATTGTTTTTTTTTTGTGTTAAAGAAACTTAATCATTTTCTTGAATATTAGACAAGCTCATGTCACAATCTCTCATGACTGTTGTTTATAGGTAGTTAAGTGTAGCAAACCAAAGCACCTGCATCAGTGTATATGATGGCAGATCAACCGTCTGAAGGTAGAAAGGCTCGAACAAGGATAGTTAAAGCTCCTGCTGCATCAAAAGTGCCAACACCGTCAGATGGACCAACAATATTGGATGCTGAAGCATTCACCCATGGGGGTGTTCCTAAGGTTTTATGATTTATCTCCTGACTCTTTTATCTTTCAGTTCTCTGCTGTTGTTGCTATTTATTCACTAATGGTAATGCAATTACAATTTGTTGATATTGGCATCCATTACAAGCACAAATGCTTGTTACTAGAAAATAAGCACTGGCATTTAAATTCATGCCTGCTGCTGGCCGTCAATAAATGATGAAATCTGGCAGTCCCATGAAAAATGGAAACACCTAAAAGTACAGCAAATGCTTAATGACTGAACAAAATCTTTAGGAATTGTAACAACATTAAGAGCACCAATTCCCCCGGAAAACCAATGAAATATCATGTGCATTTAGGATTGACCATTGCATTCCCATCTTAAAGTAGGCTCTTGTGATTGTTTTACCAGCTTGAACTCTTTACAATTGAAAACTGTATTTGTAATAATTGCACCATTGGCTTTAAAGTTTTCACTGATTTGTCTCATATATGTTTGAGAAGCTTGCTTTTCCCATAGTCTATAGATGAAACACAACATTTCTTTTCGGAACCATTTCTCCTAGACACATGGAGGTAGAGTGACCGGACTACATTAGCAGAGTGTCCTCCATGAAGTCCTAAATTTGGTGACAGCAGTTAACAGAAATAAACCTAGTTACTTTCCAATGCAATGGTAAAAGACTAAAGAGACACTCACAAAGCTCTGTCTTAGATGGCACAGAGGTAACCAGCAATTTTATGCCCCTTAACAGGGTAATCACCAGTTTATAGAGTTCTCAGACTAGTGTATAAACTCTTGCAATAGGTAGTGGGGAAAACAGAGGATCCAAATACACAAAAAGATAATTAAAAACAGGTTTAAACTGCAGGACAGTCGTGTAATGAGCTGCCCCTGTTTGTTCTTTTAATATATTATGTTATTTTTTAATTTTTTTTAATTTTTTTGTGGTCTTTCAGAACTAGACAGAAGTTGCAGAAGGGGTTTTGTGTTTTGCATGTAATGATTTTGCAGATAACAATGAAATATAAGACATGCAATGATAACCTAGAAAAACTATGATAGTTATGAGCAAAATAACAATGACCCAGATTATATTATTGCTCAAAATGAATTATCATCACATGCCCATTTCAAGATCTTCAACTTGATCATCTGCTGTTCATGAACCAGCACTATGAACACTAGAAAATCACTCCAAATGTCAAGCAGCAATGTTTCTTCCACAAACAATGAATATCACTGACATTTACATCATTAGGCGACCATAATGTTTGAGTTTGAAACCCCAAAATGAAGTGATTTAATTTATTTGAAGACCCACATTCCTCTACTGCTGTATGGCCTTCATGGTTGCTTGCTGCAGCTGATAAACCTCTCCAAATGGTATTAAATCTGCCTTCAAACCCTCCGTAAATATCTGCAGCTATGGATGAGATCCTATTGCCCCAATACAAGATGAGGTAATCTTCAAAAACACAATAATCTGCTGCTAAAGTGTACGACCAGGTCTAGGGAGGTACGGCCAGCCTAGAATGATTTCAATGTGCCAGTAAACTCCTCCAAATCAGTGCCAAAACCTACAATATATTCCTTAATGTCTTTCAATAATTATTGAGCCAAAAACTGAGAGATATGTCTATGAAAACCCTCCTGCGACAACTTGCATTCAACCATTGAAGCACCAATGTAAACACTGAGTGTATTTGCCTCTTCGAGCACTCGGGGATGATCTTTCACACCTGCGGAATGCTGTTACTAATGGAAGTTTTCGTCTCCAAAAGCCATGGTTTCGAATTTCTCCAAAACCCTCAACTCTTTGCAGAGCCAAAGCCAAAGCAAATGAAATAATCCAACATGCCAAATGACTTGCCTTTTTCCCTTGTATTTCCTCAAGAGGGTCGATTCACTTTTGGAGGGAAATATTTGTTTAAAATCACTTTCTAATATTTCCCAAGGTGGGCGCCCAAATCCATGACTTAAGTGACTTTTTAATAATATTTCATTTTTTGACACTTAGCCAATATAAACCAAAGTCCAATATTAATATAATATTAATAATTTATGAACTTTAAAACAGAGGCCCAAATGATTTCAGAATCCAGTGATCTATAGACCGTTGGAAAGCCCTCGTCAAGACGCTTCAACTCTAGCACTGACAATCCCGAAACAAACAGAAACCCTAATTTGCCAAAAATAGTAAGAATGGCCCCCAAAGTCCGAAATTTCTCCGGAAAGTGTCATACAGCTCCAATGGATCACCTGAACACATTGGTGACATCAAAATACTCCTCTGATTAGGCTGTGACCAACCCAGAAAGTTAGCTCCGACTGTGCTGCAAGAGAACCTGAAAATGGGGACATTACAGTTCGCCCTTCCCAAAGATTGCTTGCCCTCAAGCAGTGCCAATACAACCTCCGATCAACAGGCTAATCCAAACTGGAATCAAGAATGATCCCAGGGTCCCAAGTCAACCTAGGAGATCTGTAGTACCATCCCCTCAAGGTATTGACCTGTAGGTTACCAACACAAGAGGCCTCTTGAAAACCACCGATAAGAAGAGCAATCAGATACTGCAAGAACTCAGTCAACACCTCAGAAAATTGCTCTTCCAGGAAACCAATCCAAGGCACCATAGGAACAAGCTCAAGAAAGTCAACATCGACTCTCTCGTTCCCAATAGCTTTTGGTCTACAACCTAATGTGATCCCAGGGTTCCAAGTTAATCTTTGAAAGGAATCACCACGCTGACGCTGCGCCACTCTGATCATAACTGACCATCATGCCCATGCTGCATTCTCCTCTCCTGGGCCCCTGAAAAGTATTCACCATTAAATCCCATACTGAAATACCCGAAAGGACTCAAATCCTCACCAAGTGAGATATCCCGCCAAGGCATCTCAGTGAAGCCCAAAGCTGCAATCTCCCTGCTAGACTCGATCCTGGGCAACACGAAGTATAATCTGCTCAACCCAAAAGGGAAAACCTTAGCACATCTCCTCACATTATCCCATAAGTGATACCAACCAGTCCCTAACCGGAATCTAATAACAATAATGTCATCCTTGGAATCATACATCCTGACAATGCCATCCCGATCATAGACTGACAACCCCTCACCGACACCTAATCTCCAAGTGTCATCATGCCCATATCGAGTACTCATCCAATCGACTGCAATCATCACAATAACATCTGTAGGTATATCCATCAACATCTCGAACTGATTGCAGTAACCATCACTCATAATGGTGGAGGCTAAAAATAATTGCCCTAACTCTGTAATTCCTCCCACTACCTGCTGCCAAGAACCCTATAAGTACTCAAAGTCCGTTTGCCCATCAACTAATGTTGCCATAATCAGCATGGAAATGCTAGGGCAGCAGTTGTTATAAATCATTAGCCCTGAAAACATAGAAAATGTGATTGTGGGATTGACCCAAGGAACTCCACTAACCACGTTACCTCCTTTCATCAACACCAATTGAGAATTTCTCCACTGCTGAGCTGGGGGAGTTGGCCAATCCATCTGCTTGTCATCATTCAGTGTCCTCTGTAGGCTGATTGGAAAATGGACAGCACTACCAATTCTAAAGTTGTGTCCACCATTCCAATTCAAAATCAACATCTCACCTTTGGCAATTGCACCTGGATCCCAAATCCTGTGGTTATCACAAATCTCCACACTGGAATTAGAAAGAGCTCCATCAACCAACTCGGAGAGTGGCTCATCATAAGTCACATCAGCATCAACCTCAAACAAAGGCTTATCAATAAACTGAAGATTATTCTCTTGTTGATCTAGACTCCCTTTTTTTGATTCCTTGGGCCAATGGGCAAGCCGCAAGATCATACTCTTCCTGAATGCAATCAAGCTCCTCCATTACCTGTTTGATCTCCTTTGCCCTTTCTCTGTTCTCCTTCTCCCTAAACTGATGAGCCTCATAGAGCTGGTCATTTGCTTCAAGTAGTACCTCTTGGACTCTTTCCAAAGCAAGCTTTGTGGAATTAAGATCAATGGTGAGCTCACCAACCTCTTCCCTGAACTGCTTAGTCATGGACAAAGTTTCATCTGCAAACTTGGAAGCAACATCTCTATCATGCGTCATGTGTAAGAAAACTGTTTTTATGCCCTCCATATAACTTTTAATCATGTGCAGATCAGCAATGGGAACATTTTGCTCATGTTGGTTTCTTGGTGTCATGAAAATGAATTTTTCAACAAGGCTCCTAATGTCATCCAACATTGATAAAGTGTGCACTTATTTTTCCATAGATACCAAAAACTGATTTTTCCAATTTTGTTCAGGCAAGGATAGTACACTTCTGTTATGTTGCATGCTACAATCAGAACTTTCATACCTTTCATCAAAGTCTCGAAGGCTGTCCCAAGTCCCCTGTGCCTCTCCCTGACCATCCTCAATAGTGGATTGTGAATCCGAATCATCAAGGCTGCTATGTCTTTGCTCAAGATCAGCTACATGCAATGTGAAATCAGATTTGTTCTCAAGATCAAGAACAACATTGTCAATGCCATCAATGTCATCATCCTTGCATAACTGTGGAGATGAAGTTAGAACAACATTATAGTCAAAAGGAGATTCATCCCAAACAGGATCCTTGTCAGACCTAGGTGCCATCACACCTGGATCCCAAATGCTAAAAAGTTGATTGCCCTGTTCAGAAAAATTGTTCTCATTGTACTCCTCTTGGGGTGTTGTCTCTCTGAATAAGTCACCTCCCAACTCACCAATACTGATGTCAACATAAGTATCTCTCTCCACACGCTGGGTCTGGAAGTCCAAACCAAAACCACCTATGTTTTCATAACTGTAATCTTCACTGTTTGCTATTTCGAAAGCTTCACCTATTTTAGCTGCTTTGAAAACTTCATCTTTTTTGCCTACCACGAATCCATCATCTAAAGGTATATTGCTGATCTCAACTCTGTCAACATTGCTACTAGTGTCAACAACTTCATTGGATAGCTCAAGAGATGCATTTAGGGCTGCTGTTATGTCCTTTTCCTTATGCACTGTCTCATCAATGGTAGCCACATGCATGTCTAAAAGATCATCCTGGGTTCCTGATATACATTCTTCGTGTGATAGCTCTGTTGTATTGCACACATCCTTAACATGAATAGATGCATGCACAATCATAGAATCATCTTGAGGCTCTGTAACCTATTCCTCAATATCCAAGAAAGGTTTCAGCTTTCCCTCACATTGTTTGAACACTTTGTTGACCAACTCATAAGCAATTGTAGAAACATCTTGTTCTTGCCTCAAAATAGCCAATAGAGAAGGTAAGAGTGATTCATCACTCTCATTAATAATCGAAGTCATAATGATTTGGATAGAGGATATAACATCTTCCATTTGATGCTCACAAACAACAGCCAAGAAATGTTGAAACATTTCAAGAATAAGATCTTCACAACCCAAATCCAACATAATGACACAAGATTTGATTTTTGCAATATTTTCTAGGATTAAGAGCCTTTTGGTCAAAGTTGGGCTGTCAAAATCATGCAAACCTTTGAAGCTTTTTACAATCAACTGAAAAACCTTCTTCATAATACTGCTGTTATAAGGTTCTTGTGGAAATGTTAGTTTCATAATTTCGTTAACACAAAAAGTAATTGCAAGTCTTACCTCCTCATTTGGATGTCTCATGAGCTCTGGCTTAACCAAAAAAATTACTGATGGAGCCCAAGCATATTGCAACCTCTTAGAATCTCGCTGATCTATTATGAATAAACATATCCCCACTTCTTCCAAAATACAAAGTAGATCATCCCTGGACTGCGACAAGTGTTCAAGTTTCTTACATGCTCTATAAAGCTTCCTTCCCACATCTTCTTCACTGAATGATGCCATAGTTCATACTCTAAAAGAATCAACCTTTGACAATCCCCTGAATGATAACTCACTACTGAGCAAGATAACCTCATAGGATGGCAGGATTTTCTGCTCTGATACCACTGTAATGAGCTGCCCCTGTTTGTTCTTTTAATATATTATGTTTTTTTTTTAAATTTTTTTGTGGTCTTTCAGAACTAGACATAAGTTGCAGAAGGGGTTTTGTGTTTTGCATGTAATGTTTTTGCAGATAACAATGAAATATAAGACATGCAATGATAACTCAGAAAAACTATGATAGTTATGAGCAAAATAACAATGACCTAGATTATATTATTGGCCAAAATGAATTATCATCACATACCCATTTCAAGATCTTCAACTTGATCATTTGGTGTTCATGAACCAGCACTATGAACACTAGAAAATCACTCCAAATATCAAGCAGCAATGGTTCTTCCACAAACAATGAATATCATTGACATTTACATCATTAGGCGACCATAATGTTTGAGTTTGAAACCCCAAAATGAAGTGATTTAATTTTCTTGAAGACCTACATTCCTCTACTGCTGTACGGCCTTCATGGTTGCTTGCTGCAGCTGATAAACCTCTCCAAATGGTATTAAATCTGCCTTCAAACCCTCCGTAAATATCTGCAGCTATGGATGAGATCCTATTGCCCCAATACAAGATGAGGTAGTCTTCAAAAACACAATAATCTGCTGCTCAAGTGTACGACCAGGTCTAGGAAGGTACGGCCAGCCTAGAATGATTTCAATGTGCCAGTAAACCCTCCAAATCAGTGCTAAAACCTGCAATATATTCCTTAATGTCTGTCAATAATTATTGAGCCAAAAACTGAGAGATATGTCTATGAAAACTCTCCCGCGACAACCTGCATTCAACTATTGAAGCACCAATGCAAACACTGAGTGTATTTGCCTCTTTGAGCACTCGGGGATGATCTTTCACCCCTGCGAAATGCTATTACTAATGGAGGTTTTCGTCTCCAAAAGCCATGGTTTCGAATTTCTCTAAAACCCTCAACTCTTTGCAGAGCCAAAGCCAAAGCAAATGAAATAATCCAACATGCCAAATGACTTGCCTTTTTCCTTTATATTTCCTCAAGAGGGTTGATTCAATTTTGGAGGGAAATATTTATTTAAAATCACTTTCTAATATTTGCCAAGGTGGGCGCCCAACTCCATGACTTAAGTGACTTTTTAATAATATTTCATTTTTTGACACTTAGTTAATTTAAACCAAAGTCCAATATTAATATAATATTAATAATTTACGGACTTTAAAACGGAGGCCCCAATGATCTTGGAATCCAGTGATCTATAGATCGTTGGAAAGGTCTCGCCAAGATGCTTCAACTCCAACACTGACAATCCCGAAACGGACAAAAACCCTAATTTGCCAAAAGTAGTAAGAATGGCCCAAAAGTCCGAAATCTCTCCGGAAAGTGTCATATAGCTCCATTGGATCCTCTGAACACATTGGTGACATCGAAATACTCCTCTGATCAAGTTGTCACCAACCCAGAAAGTCAGCTCCGACTGTGCTGCAAGAGAACCCAAAAATGGGGATATTACAGTCGGGCTTGGGTATGTTGGAGACCCAATACACTCCAACCTTGAGTTCTTTCTGCCCTTAAAAACAGTTCTGTCAATGGTTATCTTCCAAATTTGGCTTTTCTCTGCAGTAAGAACAGTTGCATCAGTGATTATATATAAAGTGTGCCTACTAAATGAAGATAAACATCGGTTTACAACGCCTTACAGAGTGGTAACACTTAATATCTCTTCTACACAGAGATAAACGCCATATTAAACTGTTCCTTTATTGGAAATAACTCAACTTTATTATCTGAAGACAATGCAATGATAGAGGTTTACCCTTCCTACTCTCGTGGAGGGTTTTCAACCTACAGAACAATGGAAAGATTTGGTATTTCACTGCCGACTGCTCTGTTCACAAGCCTGTAGAAGGCTACAAACAACGTAAAGGGACTGATTTCGTCCCAACCCCGAGTCTTCAATGGCTATTCTTACTGTTTCTTTCACTGCAGTGTTACAGTCTTACTCTGCATCCTTGTCATCTGTCCTGTTTTTACCATCTGCACCTCAGTGTTTGTCTTCTATGTTTTCTCGATGGTTTCTCCTCCAAGAATGCTGTTCCAAAGCTTCCCAAGACCCGTGGAACTAACTCCTAGACTGAATCTTTTTTTTCAAAGAACAAATGAGCTCGTGGTAGCTTGTTGTATGAGCTGGGAACTAACTTCCCCGAATCCATAACGAATTCTTGTGTAGGAGCCCGGGCAGAGACCTCATCCGATCATCCCAAAGGACCCTAGCTGAAAGTTAAGTGGTTGTGACATGGTTTGCATTTATTCTCCAAGACAAACAAAACCAAAAGACTATTAACACCTATAACAAACCAAAAATTGGGCACAAGGACCCGACAACAAACTAAAGCAATGAAAACGACTTCCGAGAAGACCATGCTCCTGCATCAAAATTCCAATAGAAAAAGTAATAAAATCAATTGAAGCTGATGTTAGAGTTCCCACCATAACATGACCACCATTGATTGATTATGGAGCAGTGGTCTGTACCTTACCTAACTGGATATAACATGCTCTCCTTTTTTTACAGGGCAGGTGGCATTAGTGGTATATGGAAAGGATATCTTTTCTATGTAAGCTTTGAGGAGCGCCTAATAGAGGAGTGTCCAAATATGTGGAGTTATCCATCTCAATACTGAACTGCACTGCATAGGGACGCCCATGTAAGTATTGGGATGGATAACTTGGCAAAAAACGTGGGGTTAGCTGCAGCTCAGGGCTGGGGCCGTGCTGGTTTGAACCAGCCAGTGGGCTTTTCACCAACCCAGTTTTTTTGGGGGAAAACCCTTGTTTTTTTGAAAAAGCTGGAAAAAATGTAATATCCTAAATGGGATATTTGACTGTAATTCTGATTTTTCTGCTCTAACCCTAATTCTGATTTCTGATTTTATAATTTCAGCAGTCTAATACTTCATGAAATACCATAAATATCATATCAAAACATCAAAGGAATATTACATATGAGTTCGCCCAAGCATGAGGAGTGGATTTCACCATGAAATACATAATTGCAACTATGATATCAACTCATAAATGAAGAAATCTGATCTACTGTTATAAACTAATAATATGCAGTCCAAAATGACAGTATTTGACTAGGGTAAACAGCCACAAGTCACAAATTCATAGCAAAGTATCCGCTATCAAGTTACATACCAAATATGCCCTAGAAGGAGGGCGAATGAGGTCTGCCCTAACTGTGTAGCAGAACTGCTGAAACATGAAACCCTAGCAGCCAATGTATCCTCCAAATCGCCTCCAATGAAGTAGCCTTCACCTCCAAGAGGTGTGCTCCAAGCTAGGGTAAACCCTAGACCAATTCGCCCATGATGAATGTTCTTGAAAGCTGATGTAATTTTCTGCACTTGATGATGATGAAACTCACTTGAATCCCCGTCACGGAATCCACAATAAGAGAAGCTAGATTGGCGCCCAACTCCTTAGTCACTTGAGGTTTTCGTCCCAAGCTCCTATTAGAGATTGCTCTCCAAGTATGAATGAATGAATGCTTGAATGATATGATTTCCAAATGCCAAATCAACCTTGTATATATACACACCATGTATCCCTCCAATAGGGCCGACCTAGGCAAGAGAGATTATATTTTTGAATACAATTTTCCCTCCAAGAGGGCTGACCATCCCTTATCCACATAAGCGCCCAAATAAATTCAAATTAAAGATATGAATTTATTATAATTTATTCCTCTTTCATATTATCTCCAAGCACCAAGGTAAGGTGTTAGCTATTATTCAATTTTCCATCACAAGTCGTCCCAAATCAAAGTGCAAAGATGATCTCCTCAAGGTTGGCTCATGCAAGTATAGGACTAATGTCTCATCATCAAAGTGGCATCAATTTGAACAATATTATCCCTGAAGAGTGCACCAAAGGTAACAAGTCATCTCTATTGCTCGTGATATCCCCAGTTATCCCGGACTGGGGTGAAAGGCCCAAATCAACTCTAATTGTGACCATTCCAAGAATGGGGCATTACAAAAAACTTGTGGGATGTTCAATAACTCCCGAGTTTTTCCCATATTTTAAAAAAACCTGCCCCCTTTGCCTTTAAACTGTGGGTTTTTCATTTATACCTCATTTTTTCATTTAATGCCTGGGCATTTCATTTATTTTAAAGTTACTTGATTGAGAATTTGAGAGTAGTTGATAACATTGAACAATTTGTTTGTTTATGTCTTATGTCCATTTCTCTTCCTACGTACTATATTTGGCATGAAATATCAATGACAGTCTTTTTTTCCATGTTTTTTGAAGATTTCAGTGATTTTATTTTGCAAGGTTTTTACCATGTTTTTCTTGTTTTAGGTCTGAGTAATTGAATTCTATTTACACTTTCAGTTTCCTGTGTCAATAACATGCAAATGAAATGCTACTATGGCTGAAGCATTATCGACCAAATTTTATAGAGTAGCTGTAATTTTGTTCACCATAAAGTGATCTTCATGCTGTTCCAGCAGAAACCCCTGCTTTGTGAAATTCTTGCTGCTGCTCTAAAGAGCTGGTGACATCTTGATTTTGAGCATAGAGCTTAACAGTAAGGTCAAAGCTCCTCCCATCTGTCTCATAGTCAGCATCAACATCATTTTCAGCAGCTAGCCTACCTTTGCTACAGAGTTGAGGGTTAAGTGAACATTTGGAGCAACATCCATTAATGGGAGCTGTATGAGGCTTCATATGATCCATAGTTTGATGATTGGAGGCCCTGTTGTGTGTCTTTCCCCGAACAGACACACATGTTCAAATTCTACTAAGGTCTCGAAATACTACATAGCAAGAAAACAACAGGTAAACTGAGTGGGAAGTTTGCACAAAATTACCTAATTAATTCAGGTTTCGAAAAAGAAGGTGTGGCAGCTTGGAGCACTTGGACATCCTACAAGAATACAGTGGCCAACACTAGTTAAAGTCCTTGAATGCAGACTTAAAGCATTATAGTAAAAACCCTCTATGCCAATAACATGGCTCTCTCATTTTTGTAAAACAATTTCTGTGTTTTTGGTACGGTTCCACATTTTTGGTATGTAACAACAGGCAAGTCACAGCTACTACATTTGGCAAAATGTGCAGTTATTATTTTCTAATGGATCTCCATAGCCTATTCGAATGCTCCCAATTTGGCACATGTTGAGAAGATGATGGAATTTCTGTGTGTATCCTACAATCAAAGGGTTTTATGTAGAGTTGCATGGACATGGATGCGGTATCCAATACGAATACAACTATTTTTCACGACCTCCTGATATGGATACGGCTGGATATGGCAATCATATATATATATATAGTGTGGACTAGGGGGCCATTCCCCTTTTGTGTAAATTGAATGAGAAAATAAAAATAATGCATCAGACCCTTGAATAGGGGAGCTCCTAATTTAACCAAAAAGGCTATGATCCCTATCAATAGGGGAGCCAGACAACTAAAAACATAAGACTTCTGCAAATAAAACTTATTCAAATTCTAACTAAGACATTCCATCTGTGCCCTTCTTAAACGATTTTAAAGACATTTGATGTTTTGCCTTTTTCTGTGTGAGCTTCTTTCTCTTTTTTACTTCTATCCAATCTTGACCCAACGGTGATGGAGTGTGCTGAATAGTCTCAACAACTTTTATATGCATCGCATTGCCCCTCGGAGTCTCCACCTTAGGTGCAAACTGGGCTTGCAATCGTGCTGATTTATAATTATTAATAATCACTTGCAGGTACCTTTTACAATAGTACATTTGAAGTTGGATAATGAAGACAAAATTTGAGTTTGATAAATGCACAATGATTTTAGTGACCACAAGCATGTTTTATTTGTTGCAGGCAAAATTTGTTCCTAAAGTACCACAAAGGAGAGTGAAGAAACTAACAACAGTGAAAAAGTATGATTAAAATCTTTTCTAGCATTACTCAACTTAAATTTGTGTTAACAATCTTGGTGCTGTATTCTGTTTTTAAAATTTTTGTTCTACTCAACGCAGAGAGATTGGGGAAAAATCTGAAGCAGAGCTGTCTGAGTTTCTGAAACTTATGAAGGTACACGGTTCTAATTCTTATTATTTAAACTTCAGTTTTCCTCTGGATTCTGCTTTATGATTATATCGACTTTTAATCTTATTCTGGTCAATTAACTCTGCAGCAATCAAAGGAAGATACTGGGCGGAGAGGACCTGGAATGGATAAGAAGTGTAAGCATTTCACTTCCTATATTGCTCTAAGAATTCACCTGCACTCAATTGCTTCAAAATTCAACTTTTCAACATGCAAGTGTAACAAACAGACCTTTATATGCTATCTCTACCATAGTTTCATAAACAAATCTAACAGCAATCTACTAATATGTAAAGAGTAAGGAATGTAAGAGTGAGTTCACAACAATGGCTCTTCTGTAATAAGGTTGGAGGTGCTATTCATGAACCATTGAATCATAACATTTAAAAATTTAAATTACATAACCAAAAGAAATCTGTGAAACAAATGATTTTGGATTCGAGAAGACTTGTCTCTTGCATTATTTTGAATTTGGCTCAGATTCTATGGTTATTTTTTTGATATAAATCTAGGGGGGTCTATAGGGGCCCCAGCCCAAGAAGCCAGAAACCAGGAAACATACAAAATGAAGAGCTACAGAAAACCAGGGAAAATGCCCACGCTGGGGCTACAGAGAAACTTAAAAAACATAAAACCACAGTGACAGTTCCAATAGAGAGGACACCCGACTACCACCATTACCATCCATGTGTCACACCTCAACCACCAATTCCCAAAACCTGCATCACTTGCACTACCAGCAGCGGAACCAATCACCATGCTAGCACCTCCACCTGACTCGGCACCAGCACTGACCACCATTGGTATAGCGTTAAACAGTACTATCACCACAGTTTGCCAAAGTAGAAAACTGAATGCCGTGGATGACGATCTTCCCTCTGCTTCAGCCAAACCAGACGAAGCCTGTCCAAATAAGGCAAAGTATAGGCACTGGTAACCTCTAGCACACCTCTGGTATGAGCTACTAGCAAATGCTTGATCATTTTGCACAGGTCAAGATAATATGTCTGCAGAATCTCAATCTTTTGCTGAACAGACACCAATTGTGAAAATGAAAGAGTAAAGTCGCTTTTGGAAACCACACCTGTGCCTCCACCCTAGACCTCTCAATTTTTTTGTTTTGCTGAACGTTTTGAGTCATCCAAATCCACCTCCTTACCAGAATTAACCAGACCCAGTGTTAAGAACCTCAATAAAAAAAATAGAAATATTTTAATATGCAATATATTCAGAAATAAATCAAACTTTGATGTAGGACAACACCATATAATGCTCCTTATTGGAAGGAAGCCACTCCACACTATATCTCAATATGAGATCTAGACAATACTCTTCACATATCCCATATGAGTCTCTTGCCTTTATTATATACTACTCAACTGCCTACCACTACCACTTACCCACATGTGGGATAATTACTGTATTCTAACCAACTAGTGGGATGACTTACAAAGCATATGCACCCCGATACATTATTTATTATTACTTAATACACTGTAACACTATATGTTTAGGTACATTCCACCCCCCTTAGCATGTTTCGCCCTTGAAACATGAGAAGAAGCCATAAAATAAAATTGCTACAAATCAGTACAAATATGATACCATGCTTGCTCATCCAACCATCTATATGCAATCTTGCCCTAAGTTATCGGGTTTTGCAGTATTGCCACCCGTGCCCATATGGGTTCGGAACGGGGCTGGGAATGGGGGTGGGATGCCTTGGGGTTCGCCCAGTGTCTGCCCCAAGCGGACTTGGGAGGATTCGGGCGTATCCCAGTGAAAGTCAACGAAAGAAATGTCAAAGGGGTGTTGTTATCCGAGTGTTGAAAGCTCATTTGCCATTAGTCATCACTGTTTCTACGTGAGAATTATTATTGTGGTTGAGGTTGACGTATAATAAAACCTTATTCTGTTGGGACTGGGACAACAAAGATTCGAGGAACCATCAGTGCCAATTCAACGGCTACTGTGTCAGAGGAACACTGGTACCCTATAGTTTAGCGAGAAAGGGGAAGCATTCTCCCCGGTTGGTCTAATTAGAATGCTACGGTTTGCTCTTCCTCACACTGGTTAGTCGAGCACAGTCCCCTCTATACTCTATATGCGGCGATTCAAGATCCAAACTTCTAATCTATCTAACATTGGGCCTCCCTAAACTACACTATGGTAGTAAATGATTCAAAGGGCCATATCGAAGAGGAAGTGAAGTGCAGTGTATTGGGAAAATAACATTTTCATTTTGTATTGACATTTGACAAATCACTGAATTATGAATATTTTCCTTTTACGAATTATGAAGTATTTAAATATTTTGTTTATTGACAATGATGAGTATTATTGTTTTTATAATTTTTAATACATATAAAATTATAAATTATAGTTATATTGAATACTACTCAATATAACTATAATTTATAATTTTGTATATATATAAAATTATAAATTATAGTTATATTGAATCTTACTCAATATAACTATAATTTATAATTTTATAATATATATAGCCGTACCCGTACTTGAGGAAAAACAAAAATTGCCGCACCGGCGTACCTAAACCATGTACCCATACCTGTCCCCATACCAAGATTGGCAACGTAGATCTTGGTACTAGGTTGTGCTTGATGGTATCTAGATCCATATGTTTTTGTGCTGTTGTTATCCCATTTTCCGCTATAATAATTCATCCTTTTCTACTCCCAATAGCCGTTGCTTCTTTGATGCCTGTAATTGTTCCTGTGGTTCCATCTAGATACATAGTTATTTGGCTGCCGATTCCATGTAGTACCATGCCTACATTATGGTTGCCTCCATTGTTTTGGTTTGTCACAATGATGTGGATGGCTATAGGTTGCACCCTTTTCTATCTCTAGAACCTTCTTTGATTCTTCACCCTGTTTTTCCACTTATTTTGTTGGCTCATGAAGAGGAATAGTATTTTCCCCTTTTTTCTTTTGTGTTGCTTCCTCCTCTTTTTCATTTTTTCTTCTATGCATGCTTCCCATGATTCCTAAACTTGCTCTACCTTAACATTACTTTGGTCCCCATTGTGTGTAATATCGTGCAATGTGATTTTTTTCTTTCTATACCAAAACTTTATAAATTTCTTTTGCACATTCATGTTGATTGTTCCCAAAGATACTAACTGTTGATGGGTGTTTTGACACGTCTCAACTTAGATGAAATACTGGGTATCTGTCATGTCCCCGATTTTGGAGTAACTTAAAATTGTTTTAATTGTAAATTAATTTTGTAAAGTATTTTTATTTACTTTATAAAATTAATATTTTATTTAAATTACTAAGTCAGTAGTACAACACTTTATTAAAAAGTGTTATGAACAAGCATTTAAAAAGTACAAATGCAAGCATTTAATAAAGTTCATGTAAAAACATTTAAAATGCTTTGGTCTGATGTGTACATGTAAACTCTCATTTAATAAAATTAGGCTGGGCCTAATTGATGTAATGGCTTTAAAAGGAAGCCTGAGAGTCATTGCTGAGCATGCTTTTCAGATGCTTATGTCTTGGTTTTCAGTTTGAGTCTGTGACTTATGTTTGTATCAGTCAATGTCAAAGGGGTTTTCTTTGCATTTGCTGGGTTGTAGAGGTGAAATCACATCAGGTTTCACAGTTGTACTTCAAGTGTTTTGAGTTGTTGGTATTTTGTTGAAGAAGTCGATATTTGGTCGGAGACCATTGAGTCGAAGTCACTGAAGATCTTTTGTATGCAAATTTCAGAATAATGATTATGCCAATTTGATGAATTGATGAGTTGAAATTGATGTTATCTAACATTTCTGTGATTATTCTGAATATTATTTTATGCAGATTAGAATAGTCTTTGTGTTATAATTTTCACTGCTGTAGTATAGGGAACAAACCCTGACAGGTGCAGCAGATCGTGGGCCCCTCATCACAATAAGGAGGATTTTAAGAGTTTATTATATATTGAATATTTTACATCAAGGAATTGAGGGTATCCTTCTCAAGGAAATCACAGTTTCTAATATTGTTTATGTTGGATGTTGAGCCGAAACATTAAGGAATTAGAATTCGTGGGCTCCAGGTCTAATCATAGCTCCTAAAGATAAGCGCAGCATTGTCTAAATAATACATATGGTCATACGGGCCCCAAGCAATCTTCTACACAGCCGTCAGTGAGACCCGTCACCATCGATCCTGAAGGTTTCGTCCCAGACATTGATGATAATAGCATTCATCAATGGAATCGTGGTCTGATATATGAAGCACTGGATATTAGTCCCACGATGACTTCTTCATAGGTGTAGACTATCAATTGTGGAAGCCGATAGTATTGGCATGTATGTAACAGATCGTGGAATTGAGTTCAATGTCCAGGAATCACAACTGTATAGGATGGTCCGTTCAAATACTAAACTGTGAGGCGATATAATTTGAGTCTTCAAAAAGCAGTGAATGATTGATTTAATTGGAGACTTCGTGTGAGGTCATTCAAGCTCCGGTTATATAGTATTCGCAGGTGACAATGGAAGACAGCGATTACTAGTTGAGGAATTCAGTCAGCATCCTCACGTCATTATCATTCCCGTCAGCCTCAAGCATAAACCTCATAATCATTGCAGAGTGCGTGACAACAACAGCCATATCATCAACAGGGATTAACTGAGTCATCAATCACCAATCAGTGTCGAATGGTTTGAGTTCTGCGTGGAGGATCAGGTGTTGAATCGCTGAATTCTAAGACCACCTAACCCTGCCTATCGCATGTTAGCCTGGAGTTATTGAGACAGGATCTATCATTTCCAGTAGTCTAAGGAATTGCCACAGTGAGTTTGGGAGTTGAAGCTATTTTACCATATTGCCTGAGCATTATATTTGCAACACATTTCCAGTCAGTGCACATCAGTGAAAAGATCAATTACAGGGACATCAGTCTTATTCATATTATGAGGAGCTGGAATCTTGATTTTTATACAGCATATATAAATGGAAAGTGATTCTGTGACAAACAGGAAACCAGTGTTAATAGGGAGTATGGTCTACTATGAGTATCATTCTTAATGTAGTGCATAAATTGCAAGATTGACTTCCAATATCAAATTCTGATTGCAATAAAATAAATAGTCCATTCAAATCTTTAATTTGAATCTTCGATTCTATTTAAGTTTTGTGTTTGCTGAGAGATAGGAGCAAATATCTAGCCGGGATATTACAGTATCTCACTTCTCCTAAAAGGAATCAAATCCCAAAATTGGAAAATGACTACCCCAAGGTCTCTCACTGCCATGTCATAGCCTTACAAAATAACTCAGTAGTTTGTTGTGAATTGCTGTTTCAACAAAGGGCCTTACAAAATATGGTTCCATTGGCAGTTGATAATAGGGTTAGATTTAGAAATAATAAGATCCGTTTTAACTTCCAACCCAAAAATGTTTTCCGATCTATAAATCTGAAATTTTCTTATTATTGGAAACAATACTTTGTCATCTGATTTTGAATACTCAATGATGCTTTTCCTAATCTAACTCTAAACTAACCACTTGGTATAAAAAATGTCAATAGATAGGGTGAGAAGGGAAAGGGCTTTAGAAAATTTAACTTTGAACTTCTAATGCCATGACATGATGCATAAGTAGACAGATTTGAAATAAAACCAATCTTTGCTTAACCAGGTAATTCACAACGCTAAAAAGACAGTGCAATCTTCAATGGAAGGGTTTTCAGGCACAATTTAATAAGATAATCCATAAGAAAGAAGAAATAGTGTTCAGGCTAACTACACAAAGCGACTTACAATCAGCAAATTACCAGTAGTATGAACACAAGATCCATCAAATACTCAATCATTCACACATATGCAATAGAAAAACTCACTAATTGTTTGGAAACCATGAAGCAAACTAGTATTATATTCAAAAGTTTGACTAGTATTAACAATCTCCAACCACCTTTTACAAAGAGAAATGAACTGCCTTTTATAGAGGAAGGCAGTGCACTTAGTACAAAATTGAATGGCTAGGATTCATCCATAACCAGTGGTCCAGATTTATAGAGCATTAAATTTGTGGAGCCAAGGAATCTCCATTGTTCATCAATAACCACCTAAGATTCAACGCTAGAAAAATAATACAAGTCCCAAGGCAAGGTTGGCCTTATACAACACCTTTTATAAAAATACATTATAAAAGTGGCCCAAGTCTTAAGGTATCAACGCCTAGTTTGAAAAGTTACCTTTTAAAACATGAAATTCAAATGGCACGCTCCAACATTTGGAACAACTTCATATTTCCTCATCTTCCACATTAGAAATTCCTTCAATAATCGGCCTGTCTTTTTTAGCTTCCCTTCGCCTATAGTCCATGTAGGCCGTTAGCACTAGATTAACCATGTTCACGTTGGGCTCTTGAACAAACCTGTATCTGAATCTCTGCATTTCAAAGGTTGAGAGAAAGACATCAAACTTAGTTTTCTTCTTTGGTGCATCCTTCTCATATGTCCTGAGCATGGATTTCATTTTCATCAACTTGTCCATGGTATCTGAGCTGGAGGTGTATGGAGGTTGGTCCAAACCAGAAGCAAGGATTTGCTTGCAACCATTTTTCAAAACATCAATGTCCTTCAAATCTACATTAACATCCAAATTTTGACCCGTTAAAACCTCCAAAAATGCTATTTTCTCATACTATACATCAACCACCTTGTTATTCAACTCATTTAGCTCCATGAGACATTTATCAATCAAGTCATTTTTTAACTTGATGATTTCTATCCACATTCGTGGCTGTTTAAGTGAATTTTGATCCAAAATCTTTTCTTTTATCACTAGTTGAGGATCCATGTGTCCAATGATAACCAGGCTGTTAAAATTCCAATCACGATGAATAATTTCCTAATGCTGAAATAAAATTGAATTAATCACACAAAACATTGAAATTCAAACATCGGAAATGATGAACACCAAACAGATATTTTACACCTTATAATCTGCTTTGCATTCCTTTGAAAGCTTACAAGGAAACCTCCACAACTAGTCCTTCAGTTGCATGAAAATATTACACTGCTCTGAGTTACTAATTTTCTATCTTCCATCTATCTTTATACTATTCAGCTAAAAATCTAATCTTCTAGAAATAGAATTCTTATCTCATGCAGGAGATGACTTGGAAGATAAGTCTAAGTCATTAGTGCTTATCTGCACTTTATGAGATTTAATTAACTAAATAAAAGACTTTCACTTTAATTACTAAAGTGAATTACAAAATAGAAAGAACTCGAACTACTTGCACGTTCACACTGAACCTGTGTAGAAGTTCTGAACTGAGCTAAAAACTGAACATAGGCGAGGAAGATTCTGAGCATTAGTTTCCTGCTCGTCTTGACACTCTTCAATTAAATCATTGCTTTTATCTTTCAACACTTTGAATTGAGCCCAGAAGTTTGCAGCTTCCTCAATCATCTTGCATCCATGCTCATGTAATCACTTGTCCAATCTTCTACTGCTTTAGCAAAAACATTTCATTTTTTCCAAGGTGGAGGCTTCTTTCTAAGATATGGTGACTGGGGGAGTGATTGATCCATCTGTTTCCTGCAAAGGGGCAGCTAGCTGTTTGATATATGCTTGAAGCTCTGCAATCTGCTCTTTTAGCTTCTTCTTTGTCTTTTCATCCTTCTTCATCCTTGATACCACAGTAGAAACAGCTGATTGGACTTCGTGAATTTCTTGTTCTCTAGTTTCTTGTCCAAGGTTGACAGTAGTAATTTGATAATCTTCAAATTTTAATTTCCTGTCATCCTTATCTACTATAGGAGTAGCTATTTCAGGTATCCCGGATCCTGTAGCATCTCTTGTGATAGCAAATAAAACCCTTGGCATTTTCCTTGCTTTGGGTGTATATAATGCTAGAAAGATCCTGTGATGCAGGCTTTACTATTGGCTGCTTGTGTTGTATATTGATATCAAGCTAAACAAGAACCAACAACAAAGAATCTACCATTTGTTGTTGTTGTGGAGGTAGAACTTGTTGCTGCTGTTGTTGTAAACCTTGTTGATCTTGAATAGGTGATTTTATTGCGTTACCTTTATTTGCTTCTTTAGAAGCATCACCTTCTTTTGAAATGCTCAATTTAGTTGTCTCTTGTCCACCTTGAGACTTATTTACTTCAGCATCTTGACCAATTGATGGAATATCTTTTGTAGCTTCTTGTTGTGGTTGTGGCTGAATAGGAGCTCATGCATCTTTGTCCTTATCACTTTGCTCCTTTTGTTGGTTATCCTCTACTTGGAGATACTTCTCCTTATTTGCATCTAAAATCTTTGTTTGTTTATTCAATGGTTCTCCTTCATCCTTTGGTGGAGAGGAGGATAAGGCTCCTTGTTGATCCTTATCTTTCTGTACATCCTCTTGAACAACCTCTTTATTCACTTCAATTTGTACATTGGGCACTTGAGGTTGGCTTGACACTTCCTCTTGCTGCAGAGCATCTTGTTTTGCAATCTCTTCAATCACTCTATCTATGTTTGTCAATAAGGGAGAAGAGTGTGGAGGAGAGGATCTTATTGGGGAGTTTTGAGGGGTGATCCATGTGGTCTCATCCTCTTTATTAAGAGCTTGAAATAATGAGGCAGGAGGGGTGGAAAATGTGACAGCAGGAGGTGGAATGGAAGAAGTGGAGGCAACTGGAATGCTGGATGGAATGGAGGGTGGAACAATGGTTCCAAAAGAATGAGAAGTTTAAGGGGAAGGGATGGCAGCAGCAGTTGATAGAGGAATAGCGGCTTGAACTACTGACATTGTAACTTGTGTCTGAATTGGAATCATGGTGGGCAGCTGCTGAAGTATAGGAGCTGATTGAGGAGGCATGGAGGAAATGGTTTCAACAGATAGAGCAGGGTGTGAGGGTGTAGCATCACCACCTGAAGACACTTGAGGTCCAAAAGTAGTACTCTTAATTTTTTTCTTTCTTTACAGTGGAGTTCCTTCCTTTTCCACTTCTTCTTCACTTACCTCTGTTTGCTTCCTTTTGTATACTATTTTTGGATCTTTTGCGGAGGGGACTCTCTTGCCTTCTTTGTTAGCAGCAATCTTTTTGCCTTTTGATTTTTCTTTAGGAGGCTGAGACAATTCTTCTTGATCTTTGTCCTCTTTCTCTGCTTCTGCTTTTACCTGCTTGGAAGACTCTTCTCCCTTATTCTTCTTCTTTCTTCTCTTCTTGGGCTCATTCTTAATATATGTCAGTTGTACACCGACCCTTTCAATTGTGTTATTTTCATATCTAGCCAAGACTTGTTGGCTTCCAATACTACCTTTATTATTGAAACAAAAACCTTTATTATTTTGTGTATTCTGCATATGGCATACACTCAAGGGAGATGCATGGCTGTCTATCTTGTGCTAACTATGTTTTTGCTTTAATAGCTGATTATAGTTACCTAGCTAGAAATGTTAACATATTGTTACAAAGGCCAACAAACCGTTATATCAAATGGTTGTTCTTCCACACATGACTCATTATCCATTGACAGTTAGGCTGAGCTTGTCGAAATGTAATGGTTGAATCTGGCCTGGTAGGCACTGCCCCTCGACCCTGCTAGGGGAACCCCTCAAATCATATGGGGGGCTCTGCTTCTCTAAGGACAAAGGTAACACTATTGTCGACACTCAGAGGTATTACATGTTAATGGAATTAACATTTTGGTCTTTAGGTGCATGGATCCCTAATAAAACCAATGATGAAGACTGTAAGGTTGGGTGCATGATTGGATGGCACCAAATGTGATCCCTAAATTTCTCTATGCCACTAGAAATGTATTTAGATAGGGTGGAGATAAAGTGGGACGATTCCTTGAAGGGGTCAGCTCTTAAAATGATAACAATATTTTATTTTAAACTTCCTTTTAAAGTAGTCAGCTTTATTTGTCTAAGTGCTGCCTTACTGCTAATTGCTCTAAGATGAACTGCTGCCTTTTTTAAATCTTAATCGCTGCATATTAGTAATTGGTGTTGCTGTGTATTAGTTTCCCTTGCCCAGGCTGAGTGCTATGATTGGATGAGGGGATGTCTTCATGGCGAGGGCATGACACACACACAACAAGTGCTGACGATGCGTCCTCCTCCTTTGTAATGTCCCCTTTTTATTAGTAAATATTAAAAAACGTTAGCCTTAATATTTTTATTTTCCGAAGGCTAACTTGGTTTAATTAAGAGAAATGACTTTTAAAATGTTTTATAAAGTTGGCTTGTTTTATTTAAATATTATTAAATTAGCCACTTTATAATATTTTAAAAGTGAGTTAAAGTGAGTTGAGCGTTGGGAAATAAAGTAATAATTTATTACTTTTTTTAGAGCACTCACTTAGTGGTTTTAAAGTGCATTAAAATGCCCACTTTATGAAATATTGTATCTTATTTTTATTACAGAATATGATAATTGATTAGAATAGAATACTCTTACATGATACAGCGGAGCTGTATTTATAGACTTTACAAAGGCTAAAAATAGCCATAAAGGAAAAAAGCAGAAGAGATAAACATTGACCACATTGACCATTAGGAATTAACTATCTTTAGTTTAATACCCTCCCATAATGGTCAATCGGTCAACAACACCAAGATGCCCCCTAAATTTGATAAACTTATCCGGGCTCAGAGATTTGGTGAGAATATCGGCAGTCTGGTCCTCTGTAGGAACATACTACAACACAACAGATCCATCTTCAACAAGCTGGCGAATGAAGTGACAATGAAGGTCAACATGTTTTGTCCGTTCATGAAAGACAAGATTTTTGGCAAGTTTCAGCACCCCTTGATTGTCACAATACAGGGGTGAAGGGCTTGCGGGAGACATGTGCTTGTCGGAAAGCATCCTTCGAAGCCAAACTGCCTCACAGGCTGCTTTAACAGCTCCCCTATATTAAACTTCTATGGAGGAGAGAGCCACTGCCTGCTGTTTCTTGCTGGTCCAAGTGACTGCACTCGTGCCCAAATTGAAAACATATCCAGAGGTAGAGTTTTTGTCATCAACAAAACCTGCCCAATATGAATATGTAAAACTGATCAGCTGAGGATCTTTGCACCTGCCATACAGAATGCCAAAGTTGGAAGTGCCGGGCACATATCACAACACACGCTTGGCTGCAACCCAGTGCTTAGTTTTAGGAGCTGTCATGAAGCGAGAGATGTAGTTGACTGCAAAACTAAGATCAGGTCGAGTGGCAGTGAGATAGATGAGACTGCCCACTAATTGCCTAAATGCGGATTCATTTTCTACAGGACAGTCTGAATTAGCAGAGAGTTTCAGGCCTCTCTCCATTGGTGTAGAGGCAGGTTTGCATTCCGTCATCCTGAATTTGTCCAACAAACTCCGAGCATATTTTGATTGAGAGAGAAAGATGCTGTCAGATTGCTGCCACACCTCAATACCAAGGCAATAATGCAGGAGACCCAAGTCTGTCGTGTCAAATGTGTGACTGAGATCATGTTTGATCTGGGGAATCAACAGTTCAGAGCTGCCAGTAATGATCAAATCATCAACATACACAACAATGAGGAGTCTATCATCAGCATACTGGTTGACATACAGATTGGGATCAGAAGGACTCCGCTGAAAGCCATGATTGACAAGATACTGATCAATCTTGAGATACCATGCCTGTGGAGCCTGTTTTAGGCCATATAGCACTTTCACTAGTTTGCATACTTGATGTTCTTTCCCAGCAACTTTGAAACCAGGAGGTTGCGTCATGTAAACTTCTTCCTGCAACTCTCCATTGAGGAAGGCACTCTTGACGTCCATTTGATGGACTTTCCACCCAAACTGGGCTACCATAGCAAGGACAAGCCGAATGGTGCTCATTTTTGCGGTAGGAGCAAAGGTCTCCTCATAGTCAACACCTTCTTTTTGAGAGTAACCTTTGGCGACCAACCTAGCTTTATATTTATCAAGAGTCCCATCAGCCTTGTACTTGACTTTGTATACCCATTTGCATCCAACGGCTTCTTCCCAGGAGGAAAAGATCAGATAGAACCCAAGTATTGTTCTTCAAAAGACTCTAGTGATTAGCATCCATAGCCTGTTCCCATTCAGGTACACCTTTAGCCTCATAATATGTTTGAGGCTCTGAAATGTTGTGAAGATTGGCCATGAGAGCAAAATTGACAGAATTTTGCTGCTTGCTCTTCTTCCGAGCAGATCTACCTTCGAGGAGTTCATTATCATGAAGATCACCAATGGTTTTGGCCCACCATTTTGGCCGAAGGGCAGATGAACTAGCGTCTGAAATAGAGGCTTCAGTATCACCATCTTTAGGAGGGGTCGGAACAAGATCAGGAGGATCTAGAATATCCTGAGAAGGGGCGGGTGGTGGAACAATAGGCTGAGATGTTGGCAAAACTGTGGGAGCCCTCCCATCAGATGAAGCTAGAGGGATGCAAACACTTAAATCTGAATCCTTTAAAGACTGATCCTCAGTAGGAATAGATGAAGCAGATAGAAGGGCGGGCCCGGTAGTCTCATCAACAACTACATCACGGCTAAATATGAGACGGTCAGTATCTGCATCAATCAATCTATAAGCCTTATGATTTTCACTATACCCAGTGAACATGAGTTTCTGGCTTTTGGAGTCCAGCGTAGTGCGCTTGGCATCTGGGATCCAAACATGAGCAATGGAACCAAAAATTTTCAGATGGTTGGCGTGAGGCTTACGACCAGACCAGGCTTCCTCAGGAGTCAGCTTTCGAACGACATAGGTGGGAGACCGGTTCAGAAGATAGACAGCAGTGTAGACTGCTTCAGCCCAGAACTTCTTAGGAACACTTCTATGTTCCAACATAGAACGTGCCATCTCTGTAATAGTGCAATTGCGACGCTCAACAACACCATTCTGTTGAGGTGTGTATGGTGTAGTCAGCTGGCACTTAATGCCATGTGCAGCACATAAATTAATGAAGGAAGAAGAACAAAACTCCCCCCCATTATCAGATCGAAGAGTGACTATTGGACAATCTGACTCTTTTTCCACCAAGGCTTTGAACTGCTGAAATGTATTGAGCACATCGGATTTCTTTTTCAAGAAATACACCCACATCTTTCTGCTGAAATCATCAACAAATAGCAAAAATATATCTGCAGCCAGTAACTGAAGAAGTGTTCATTGGTCCACAAACATCAACATGAACCAGCTACAGAACCTTGGATGCTCTCCATTTATCACCATATGAAAATGGAGTACGATGCTGCTTGCCAGCCTGACATGCATCACAGACACCAGGAATTAGAGTCTGAATTTCTAGAAGACCACTAACTAGACTCTCTCGAGCTAACTGAGAGAGATAGTGCATGTTGAGGTGCCCATACTACTGATGCCAGAGTTTACTGAAGGAAGTGCTCCTAGTAGCCATAGCTTTCTCTGAAGAATCACCAGAATCCATGAGTTGATATAGCCCATGATCCTCAAGAGCCTGAGCAACAGTGGTTCGTGTCTCTCGGTCCATTATTCTACACGAGTGCATGCTGAAGACAACACCCAGATGAGGTGTCGCATAATTTGACTGACTGAGAGAAGATTGAGCTCCATGCCAGGTACGAAGTATACATCGAGAAATATTAAATTTCTCCTACCAGACTGAATCTGCACGGTGCCTTTTTCGACAACGATATATTCTTCGCCTCCAAAGATGACAGAGTCTCTGAATGACATATACTCAGTGAACTAGTCTCGTCGATGTGTGAAATGTTGGAAGGCACCTGAGTCAGTGTACCAGGCAAAAGATTTAACATGATATGTAGGTCTCTTGGCCATAAAGGTGCAGACCGTAGACTCTTGCTTAGTGTGTTTGGCAAAAAACGCCATTTTCCCACTTTTCGAAGCACGAAAAATGAGATACTGGAGGATGAGCGAAACCCGAACGGTACAAATCTCGAAAAAAATGAGCTTGAAATCCAAGCACAGATTCCAAGGTAGAAGTAACTGTTACCTGGCATTGGGACCAACGACTTATACTGAAGATAAAAAAAGGTGGTCAAAGAGATCCACGGATGATGAGCACATAAGAGGCCGCCGATCAATACAAGAAGGTTGTTGAATACCATGAAACTGTGTGCAAGAAAATTTGCCAAAAAGGCTAAGAGAACCAACAAAGGAATCCATAAACCGAAGAAAATCAAACAACAATCAAACACTGAAAGCCCGTCGTTAGGGAAAGTGCCGCCGATCTTTGCCATAAAATGAAGCATGATCTTCTAAAAGTAAAAACGCCTCTTAAATCCTGGAAAAGAATCTTCACACAGATATAATCCTCTGATCTTGGATTTATGAGCACAAACTCCCTGCGACAGAACACGATCAGTCAAATGTCAGGCAGATCGTGAGTTTTATCCCTCGTGACCAACGTCGGCTAGAAGATGCAAGCCTTAGGAAGAAGACAATCGCGACTATAGAAAATCGCGTGAGCAGATGTCAACTATAAAAAATTGCGTGAGCAAAGGAATAAGAAAAAATTGTGACTACAGAAAAAAACGTGATTTCAGAAAGAAACCTCCTTAAAAAAGAAAACACGGGTAATAGATGAAACAGCGACCCTTCAGAAGGAGAAACTTGACGCCAAAACAGACGCCCCAGATGTAAATCGCCTTAGAAGCCCTAAACGACGAAAAAAACACAGATCGCGAGGAACAAAATGGCAGAAGCATACGGACAACAGGCGCCAAGAAAAAAATTAAAAAAATTTGATGCCTTGCTCTGATACCATATTATAGAATATGATAATTGATTAGAATAGAATACTCTTACATGATACAGCGGAGCTATATTTATAGACTTTACAAAGGCTAAAAATAGCCATAAAGGAAAAAAGCAGAAGAGATAAACATTGACCATTAGGAATTAACTATCTTTAGTTTAATAATTTTTGAGGCATGCACAGGAAGGATTATTTAAGGTGGAGTTGAACGCTCATGAAGGATATGTAGAGATGAATATGGAGTTATCCTTTTCCATGAATCTGAGCTGTTTAGCTTGAATTCATTTAGGGTTGATTAGCCCATTTGTTTGCTGCTTTCGGTAGTGAAATATCTACCCTAGTCGGTGTGATTTCATATAGAGAATCACCTGGAGCGATCGTGGAGTTTTCAGATTTTGATATCTTTGAGTTTGTTTTGAATAACAGATGATTCTGATGTGATTAAGAGAAGTTTTCATCCATGCAAGAGATATTTGAAGCATTAATATTAATTTACCTTATTTTCTAAGGTGGCCGTACATTTTCATAAGGGGTGCCATTTCATAAAAAGGTATTAAATCTTATTGGAGATTGTTATTAGTCATTTGAATATGATTTTGATGTGAATAAAGAGGGAAAAATATTACAAGGTCGATATATTTTTTTGTGACTGCTCCCATACACCTTTAGCGCTGTACGGATCCTCACGCGAGGAATTGCTCAAGCCCAATTCGTTGTTCTCTCACCCCCAATTCAGCGCATCATTGACGCTTCAGGGAACATAACATTGTGGAGGCATTTGGGTGGGATTTCTGCGTGAAAAAAGTAAATCAGAGATTTCCATACTATCCATACCTGTTGTACGGCAATGTTGGGACGTGAGTTCCTTAATCTAGATTGCTGTCCTTTTATGGTGTAATAAGCCTTGAACAAGGCCGCCTAGGGGATTGGAGGACATTGGTAGAGGATTGATGTGATATTGTTATGTGCTGAGTTATGTCACAGATCTGATTCCTTGATCTCAGAGGGACTTTACCCTGTTTAAGGTTCACCTCTAACACCTGCAACACCATTACTTAAAGAATCATGAGATTATAAAGAGGTGCAGGCTCTTGGAGAAGATTTGAAGGCTAGCTGGCTGCCAACTGGAGTTATTCCAAGCATATTTTTTGCTTTACCTGAGATTAAAGACTATATTTGCTGTTTGGAAGGGAAGTCTGTCATGCATTGAGCTGCTCACACTTTGCCCAGCATATAGTTATATTGAGTTGATATTGAGTTAAGGTTAGAACTGAAATCTTTCATCTCTGTTTTTTTCTGAAATTACAAACAGCATATTACTTTGTGCTTTGCAAGGCATTTCAGCTCTATTGGTGTTAATGCAAATTGTTTGACTAAATGCCCCTATATCATCCTTGTATGTTGATATGCAAATGTGAATGATTCTTGTTCTAAACCTCTTCACAAGCTGTTCTATATAACATAAATTCAGAAAAACCTATTTATTGAGTTGTTTGCATAGTGTTTGACGAAGTGTCAAACTATTAGAAATCAGAAATTCAGGGCAAAACTAGGGTGGACATTTCATCCTTCCAAGTGACGAGTCACCCAAGCAGAGAGTTTGGAAGCAGATAACATTCTCATTGAAGAGCACTCTATCTCCATCAATTGCTCAGTTATATGGCCTCGCAGTGTTAATTCAGGAGCCAGCAGAGACAGCAGTAAGTTGTCCTAATTTCCATCCCCACGGGGAATGCAAACCACTCCTTTTTGATGTAATATTGATCAGTGTTTAAATCTTGCAATTGAGAGACTCTCGACTTCTATTTTTAAATCTATTTAAATAATGCAAACAATTAATAACTGATTTGTACTACTGATACCTGCCCTTTGCTGAATAATCCAGGCTTCCAAAACCACTGTTGCAACTATAGGTAGTTTGTTCAGCTGAATTGTCCTTATTCTAATTGTTTTGTCCAAAATAAATTTGGCTCATTAGTTACAGCAGTTCTGATGCTAGGATCCTCTTTAAAAGTAATTACAAGATTATGGCCAAGGTTCTAACTTAGGCTGTATTGTAATAATTTTTTTTTGATATCTACCTGGTTAATGCCATGTTTGACTGAAGCCTAAGTGACTTTATTGTTATTTTAAAAAAAACAGTGTTGCAGTTGTTATCTAGTATGTTATTTTTTTCAAATATTTGGTTTTGCCAGGTTGGTTGTGCTTGGGACTTATAATATTTTCTATATATTTGCTACTTTTATTTGAAAGTGTGGAGTGATGAGTGAACTTATTAATGTGTACCAGTTGCACCTGTACGAGTTGCATTTGGGTATGGATCAAGTGGTGCCTTTGGAAGACCAGTACCAGGCTTTTCCAGGGGAGGAGGAGGTGGTGGTGGAGGTGGTGCAGGCAGCTTTCGAGGAGTGGACAAAAAGCCATCAATCGGTGGTATAAATGGATGACTGTATTTCAGAATTTCTGTATCTCTGAAAAAATATATTTTCAAGCCAGAAATTGATTTTCTAATATGTTAATGCTGCCTCAAAGTGTAAATGGAAATTTTCTTTTTCATTTCTAAAGAACTGATATTTTTATTTGTTCATTCTTATTTAGTGATGCATTTGTTTGCAAAACATTTTTGATCAGATGATTTCCATGAAGGAATGTTTATAGACGATAAGACTGGAAAACAATCAAAGCAATATGATGAACCCATGGTAAGTTTCTATTATGTGCTGGAATCTTTACAGAGTGACATTTCAATATTCTGATAGCTAGTTTATGTCACCCTGATGTCCTGCAGGATTATTCTACATACTATCCTATGACTCTTCCTTTGAGAAAGCCGTACTCTGGAAAATCTGGTAGTTTCCTTTTTCCATATTATTTACAGAGTGCCTTCAGCACGTAACAAACAACAATTCATTGATGGAGATATTGTTGTAGTTGCTAATTTGTGTATATTATTTACAGAGTTGCTAGATGAAGAAGAATTTGGAGAAGGATCAACTTACACATTTGATGAGGATACCATGGTCCCGGCAGAAGAGCTTGATTTATGGGTTTGTTACATGGGATTAATTATTTCTGTGAATAATCAACCATATGCTGCAGATTTCTATCTGCAAATAATTCTTCTTGTAGTTCTGGAACTTTCAAGTTTTAACATTATTTTTTCATCATTTGCTTGCAGAACGAGAGTGACGATGACAGAATTTTATTTTTCCAGCTTCCAGGTTCACTACCTTTAGGCAGGTTACCTGTTGTCAAGGCTGAAAATGCTACTGAAACTAGCAGTGGTGCAAATGGTAAAGATGTTAGCCGATCAGATGATAAGTCAGCTAGCAGCTCTGGTGCTTCTACTACTAGTAATGAAGAAAGTTTTATTCTTGAAAAGTTGCCAGCGGGATTCATGGGGAAACTGCTTGTATATGAGAGTGGTGCAGTAAAGATGAAGCTTGGTGACATACTGTTAGATGTGAGTTGCAACTGTTTCTATGCAACTTTTTTCTGTTTTCAGGGGTTTGTATTTGTTTTCTGCACTTTATATTTGCAATGAACGTAATATTCTTCTTCATGCAAGTATCTAATTCAGTGTCATTACTTGTTCACAAAATTGCATCAGGCTGTACCTGGATCTGAGTGCATTTTTGCACAGGATGTTGCTGCTATCAATTCAGTTACCAAACAGTGCTGTTTTTTAGGTGATATAAACAAGCGAGTAACATTAGTTCCAGATGTGGACAGCCTTCTCAAAAACACAGTTGAAATAGGGTGAACTTGCTATCCATACAAGTAATGCTTGGAGAAAACTGCAGTTTAATATCTCGCCTGCATCAGAAACCAAAGCAGGACACTTATGTTGCTGTTCGGAAGCAGGAATTTCATTGTGACAGATTTATTATAATTTATTCTTGAAGCATTGGATTCACAGAGAAATCCAATCCAAGCCAATGCTGCAAGGTTGAAGCTAAAATATATTTTGTGCAACCTTTATTTTTTAGATTAAAGGATTAGTTCATTAAAATGATAGTTTTTTGAAAATGGTCTTCTTGTCGCTGAACAGACTCCTTTGGAGAGCATCTGGAAAGCTCTTCTGCTTAACCAGTATGCTGAAAATGTCACCAGATGACTTGTGGCTTCCTTTTCACATGATGTATATTGTTCTTACAAACATTCTGTTCAAAGCTAAAATAGTTATATGATCATTGACAAGCAAAGAATAGATAATCAAATTTTTAAGGCATCTGACATACCAAAGTTTACAACATTGTACTATGAAATTTACACAAGGTTTCAGACAGGGAATGCCAACAGGTACAGATGCTGCCTAACCAGAACCGCAATGTTATCCAACAAAGAAACCTAGCACGGAGATACTGAAATCTGAGTTTGATGCAAGTCATTTATATGTTGCAATATTACATATCAGATGTTTCAGCTGCTATCATAGCTAAATCTCTTTGCGGGTTGTCAAAGCATTTACAATAGGAACAACTTGAATCTGAGAGACACGCTATTTCCACAGTCCATATTAGTGATCATAAGTGCATCTGGCTTTATCTGTGTGAATTTTTTGCATCAATGTTTTGGATCACACCCAGTGATCCATCATCAGGATGAGGAAAAGCTATATCCTAACATGAGACAAAGCTACACACAGTTAAAACTGGAAGCATTTATGATCAACTTGAATCTGTTCTCCTAACATTAGACAACAGTGCATCCTTAACAAGTCAGTTCACAATCTAATGTAGCTTGTACCCCACAAACAATTGTTTTGTTTAAAATCCTATCCAACTGACCATCATTGTCCTGACTCCAATGATGGTTACACAGCTTACATTGAGCATGTGTCGCTGTCACCTCAATAACATGCCATATTATTGAGAAAAAATCCTTCGTACAAATAAATCGGGCTTAATTAATGTGTTATACCAACTCTGGGCTAGTCAAATTTAAAATCCTTCGTACAAATAAATCAGGCTTAATTAGTGTCTATGCCAACTCTGAGCTAGTCAGATTTACCCTTACGAAATTTCAAGTACTATGGCTTGTTTTATCCTTGGATGTTGATATAGAGGCTGTTTGTGGGTCATCCTGCAGTCATACATCTCTTTTTAACCAGTTTTAAATTGGCTGTCCTCAATAATTCTTCTCCCATATCTGACAAAAACATAAGACCAAATGAAGAGGTAAACTAACCAGAAGCAGCAGTAACATAGATACCTCACGGAAATTTATTTAACTGTTGCTGGACTTTAGGTATCTGTGAACTCTGCTTAGCTTTTTTCCGGGTGGCATTTGAAAGAGGATCACTGGCCAGATACATAGAACAACAAGTGGATCAAGTGGAAAATGAGATGGATCAATCCTATATCATCATTTCCACCAACCTCGATAATGCCAACAAACTATACCTCTCCAAGGTGCCTCACACCAATGTGAGGCCTCAGTAGGAGGTAGGGGCATCTTGACCCTCGCAATTTGATCAAACATGCAACAACATGAAAAACCATCCCTGAGGTGGCAATGCTATGAATGACCATCAACTGAACCAAGAGAAAAACCATGCCACCCTTGAAGCTCTCACGATGACCTCTGAAGCTCTCATTGTCACTGTGGTCAAGAGAATTGGGACCTTGGAAGCCAGCGATGCTTAGTGACCACACCAATAACCCACCCATCATAATGTGAGATTGGGATTTCCTAGACCTTGTACAAACACAAACTCTTTCCCTAACATTATAAATGAGGCCAATTAGGGTAAACAAACCACCACCATATTATAACCTTACTCATAACCTTACTCATGTATTTTTAACAACGAGACATTTTTGCCTTCCTATCCACCATCACAGACTACTTCTTCCACATATATCCCTAGTGGGTTCACTCAAACCCACATTCTCTCCTACATAACATCTCTTGGGTTCTTGCAAGTGAACCCAACTTATCCAACTTACCAAGCTTTTCTAATCTACCCTACACATCCAACATGATTAATGTTTGGAACCTCACCTCCTACTCATGACCACTTTCATGGACATACTTGGAGTTTTTAAAGGAGCCCTTTAGTTGTGATGAGGGGTATTATCTTATCTATGCATTCTCCATGAACTCCTGAAGTTTAAAGAAGGGGATCCCAATGCACATATAAAGGCTTATGCAACAATTGTTAGGGAGCTCCTCACTTGGGACATAGTGGTTACCATGATTTTTCCCAAGACCTTTGAAGGGTTTGCCCTTGATTGGTATTACTGGTTGCTAGAGAGCTCAATCCATCCCTTCCTCTAGTTTATCAAAATTCATAGTTACATTTGACATGAACAAGCTTGTCAAAACTAGAATAAGGGAATTTTGGCATGTCAACCAAGATAACAATCAATCAATTGCTCATTTTCTAACTCGATAGAGACAAGTCTTGTATTCGTCCACTATTGCTCCTCATATGGACCACTAGGAACTCTGTGATTTTTTCTTGCACCCCCTGAATAGAAACATGTGTGGAGAGGTCTAGAAACTTCCTTACAAATGCTAGGAGAAGTCCTTGGAAAATGCCTTACAACTTGACGAAGTAGTGATTGATAGTGGCCAAGGAGTCTATGGCTCAAATGAGAGGCCAATTAGTCCTAGGAAAAGCAGTACTCAAAGTGACAACCACCCCCTTGCCTTAAAGGTCCTAAAGAGCAACACAAATTCAATCATCAATGGAGTCTTAGATACTTCGTTGAATAGAAGAAATAATGACAATTACAACAATGCTAATTATAATGGTCACAACTATAGTGATAACAACAATAGTAGTAACAACCAAAGAGGTCCAAACACAAATTTAGTTCCTAACATCGTTGATTGCTCACAACCACCAAATTACTACCAACAAAATCCTCACCCTTAGTATAACTATCCATTTGATAATAATAGGTTTGATCGCTACGATAGACTGTGAGAATATGATCCCAAAATGTTGTGAATTTCACAAGACTAGGGGTCACGATATCGTAATTTGTCGAGACTACTACAAGTTCATATTCAATGATTAATGTGTCTTCGCCGATATGTTCCTCCACTTGTAGGATTATCTTGTACCAAACAACTAGGGATCCATTACCCCTCCAAACTCTAATTCAAGGATTTATCAAAATCATTTTCTTGACTATGGATTCTTTGTTGAATAGAAGAAATAACGACGATTACAACAATGCTAATTATAATGGTCACAACTATAGTGATAACAACAATAGTAGTAATAACCAAAGAGGTCCAAACAAACATTTAGTTGCTAACATCGTTGATTGCTCACAACCTCCAAATTACTAACAACAAAATCCTCACCCTTAGTAAAACTATCCATTTGATAATAATAGGTTTGATCCCTACTATAGACTGTGAGAATATGATCCCAAAATGCTGTGAATTTCACAAGACTAGGGGTCACGATATTGTAATTTGTCGAGACTACTACAAGTTCATATTCAATGATTAATGTGTCTTCGTCGATATGTTCCTCCACTTGTAGGATTACCTTGTACCAAACAACTAGGGACCCATTACCCCTCCAAACTCTAATTCAAGGATTTGTCGAAATCATTTTCTTGACTATGGATGGGGTAGTACAACTCAATACATTCCATCGAACCCATCCTTGTCAGGTGGATTATGAGCTTCTTGCCAATAAGTTACAACTCACATTCCTTCCTTGCAAATCAACTCATGAATAAGTAGACCTGGAAACTTGAAAGCAAGGAGTGAAGGATATCATAGTCTCAAAAGTGGGAAGGGTCCAAGGCCATTGCTAATGTGCTAGCCAAAACAATAGTTAGGATGGACAAAATACTAGAGGATGATGAAAGTTTTGTATTCCTATTCAACCTCCACTCTTTAGGGACACCCACATATGTTGGGATGATGAGCATTCCACTTGACAAAATCAAAGATATCTACATGTTTGGCATCTCATAGGATGAACTTTCTCCTCTAAACAAAAGTTTCCGTGGGCTCCGAGTCTAGGTCATAGGAGCAGAAAATTGTAAAAAAGTGAGATTAATGTAGAAGGGACCTCTAACATTCAAACAACATAGATAATTTGCATCACAATCAATATGAAGCCACAAGTGATGAACTACCATGATATTATGAAGACTTGCAAATGAATGTATACCCTCATAGGAATGGGGACATAAGAGTTTGTCAATAATTTAGGGAACAAAAACAAGAACCTTGAATTCCATAAGAATTGCACTTGTTCTTGAAACACACAGGGTATTGTAGAAGGGATGTCAATTTTTATTTTGTATGTATCTTAATTCTTTGCAAACCATTTAATGAATGAGGGAGTCACTTACTAGACAACACTCCATCAAACATCTTTTTAGAAGCTAAAAGAGAACTTGGTAGTGGGACCCCTTGCATTGTTAGTCATCACAAATAATGGAGGCTATGGCTGACAGTAGTTAGTGAAAACCTCAAGACATAAACTAAATAAGGGTTGGCCCTTACCTAGTCAAGGATGACTTGGGCAATGACACTTTTTGATTGTGCACCATGAAGGGTGAGGAACAAAACTGTTAGTCCCTTTCACTTGAAATACTATTTATAAAAAAAGATGAAAAGAATTAAATACATTAAAATGTCCAATTGCATTCATTCTGTGTACTTCAATGTGTCATGTCGATTGTACTCTTCTCTAATTTTTGCCTTAGCAAGAGTCATAGATGACTATCTTGTCATCTAACAATGCTAGAGTATGAGATTCCCATTGGTCATACTCTATTTATCCTTGTTTCCAAAAAATTTTGAGTAGTTTTTTTTAGCATTAGACTAATTATGATCCATACTAGCATTACCTCCATTTTCCCTCACATTAGGTATCTAGGCCAAAGATAATATCTAGAAGCTAACAAACGTATTCTCCCTATTGTTTACAATTCTCAACAAGAGTAATAGTCTCAAAAAATAATAAGTGGCTACTGATTGCATTTAGTTTTACTACACCTCTCACTCTCCTTGGCCCTCAATGTTGAGCCCCCACTTCTTCTTAATTGCATGGATCAAGGATAAGAACATGGAGCACCCTTACTTGCCTATGCCTAGCTTTTGGTGGTGATCCCTCTCTTCTCCCTAATAGTGTGGGTCTAGGTTTAGGGGGTCCTAATTTAAAATTTAAAAATAGAAAAAAAAACATGAAAAAATAAAGAAAATAAGGAGAAGTGTAAAAAATAAGCATCCATTGTCTGTCTTACTTATTTAAAAAGAATGCCTTTTGTTAGGGATACCCCTTGATTTGACTTATTGGCTATCTGAGATCTAAGTCTAGGGAAGCATCTATAGACCTAAAAATGCATAATCTATCTTGTATTAGTTTGTAATCAATTTTTTCTAGGATCAATCTTTTGCCCATTACTTAAGCTCATTTAAGATCTTCCACTCCATATCTCCTATTCCCATGCTTCCTTTTGCATCCCGCATCTCATAACTCTAGTGTATAGGGTGATATTATAGTTAAGCCTGTAACTCTCCTATCACCAAAATTAGAAAAGAGCAGCGTCACATAAAATGCATATACCTATAAACACCGTGTCATACAATCATACATTTGCCAAAGTATCTATACATGTGTATCCATACGTATCTAGATATCCATACATCCATACACAAATTAAAACATACATAAATAAATAGCTAAATCTAAACTCTTCATTTGCACAATTAAAAAAAGCTCTAACTCAAGTCCATCACAAACAAAGTGAGCCAATCAACATGTTTGTATATAGATCAATGTTAAAGCAATAAATAAGTATCCTAATAAGTACAATAAAATTTCCTAAGTAGGGGATAGTAAAAAATGTGATATAATCTCATGTTTGAGTATAGCAAGACCTCCAATACTAGGAGCAATCAAAAATCAAAATATATGTACATCAATAAATAAGGGTTAGTGCTACTCCTAAACTCTTGAGTGTCTAAGGCTCTTCCTCTCTCACTCTCTACGCTAAGCGACTTGTGAGCCTCCACAAGAAGGTAAAGGTGCCCTTTGGCTAGGGCCCACATGGGACTATGTGTGAACATGTCAGTTAGGCCTTCCCTGTGTTGACCCCTCATCTTTAAAATTTAATCAAAAGTACATTCTTTTCTTGTAGTCTAAAAACCTTTATTTGTAATGAAAAATATCCTAAGATGCATGCTAGGAGTGAGAAAAGAAGTCAATGTGATGTCTGGCAAAAATACAACCCTTAGGATTGATTAATGACTCATCTCTTATCTAGGGAAAAATAGGCTCAAAAATCTTGAGCCCAATGTCACAAACAAATGATCATCACTCATCAATTGTCTACAATCACACACAAAAAGGGACCAAGTTCTATAGCTATAATAAATATTGTACATCATCAAAATCACATAATATAGAAGTAAACTACATGTGTGTATACAAAAACATGAAATAATAAAAAACATCTACTCACACGGGTCTCTTTCCTACTAGGAAGAGTTTACCACTACAAATCTACAAGGCTTTATAGTGAAGGCTTGGGATCCTCTCCCTTGGCCTCTATCTAGCTATCTCCTATAGGAGCTCTACTCACTCATTTTGTAACACTCTAGGGATTCGTCACCAATGCAGTATTGATGACATCAACTTCCTCATTTGGATCGTATTTTGAGTCCTCCTCCTTTATCTCCACCTCAGCCTATCCTCCAATATTCCCTCCTACCGTTTCAACATATCCTCTCATACCTGCACCTACTATGCTCCCTCTCGCTCACATGATCAATACCATAGGTGTCAAGGGGGTCCTTCTTGCTCTATAGGTACTAATTCGACCTCTTATGTCCCTTTGTGCAATATCCAAATATGGAGCAAAGCACATCTACTCCCTCCAAATTATTGAGCAACCTTGTCCATAGGGTGCATCTCTTACTACCCCCATTAGTTAGTCAAAGAAGTAATGATTATGTAGGAATCTTGTGCTACCTCATCTCCCTCCTAAACACCCCTCATCATAATGTAGGGGTTAGCAATCATAACAACTTTGATCGTGCTCTCAATGGTACAAATAGTCTCAAAAAATTGTGAAAGCTTGTTGCACCTCATTGCTTGAGGTGCTCTAGGCTCATGAATCAACATCCCTCTCTCATAAGGGATGAAGTGCTATAAATTCCAACCCATAAGCAGTGATGGGTGGTTGATAATTTCCCCCTAGCCTCACAATCCAATAAAGGTCATGTTATGTGTGGGCTAAGATGTTTATCTGACATGCACACTTGCCCCTACCACTAAATCTCACCCACATTCGTGCCCAACTGAATAAAATCCTATGCCCTCCCTAGTCGCCAACTAATTTGGTGGCAATGACCCCTATGTTGGATTTTCAAATGTTCAAAATAATACCTCTACCACCAAAATCAAATCCATCCCCCTCATTAGGCCTAAATCTTGATGGGCACCCCTTAGGTAAGTAGCCCACCTCTCTCTCTGACCCCAATTTTTTGGATCATTTAAGGTAAGATTGCTCCCTAAGATTAGGATCTTGAGAATCTATGTTTCATAGAGAGTGATTGTCCATTCTCCACCAATCCAAAGGAATCAAAAGGTTTTTAAATCCACATTCCAATAAGTAAAGATGTTGCACAAAATCCTACTACATGGTGGTACTAGAAGAACCCATCAACTTGCAATAGTCTAGATCATCTAATAATTCTCTCTCTGCATCCAACAAAATCTCTAACACATCCCTAAGATAATCTTTCTCTTGGGTTCCACTCTATTGAATGTAGTTCCCTTATAAGCACCCATAGATAAAAGCAAAGTTAACATTTCCTTGAAAAATAGAAAAATCATGCATTAAAAGTTGTTTTCTACCAAACAACGTGTTCATTATTTTCTATAGAAGATGAACGCAATTTTTCCATGACATTCTCATGTTCACCATGATGAATGCTTAACTAGGCAAAGTGAAACACTCACCATGATGTGACAAACTCACCTACCATGCCCTAAAAACTAAAATGACCTATAATTTGAAAAATGCAAGAAACTAAAAAATTAAAGACATTTTCCTATTCTTTACTTTTCCATGATCATTTTGACTCTACCCACAATTGATTTTGTCAGCTCCAAGTGACAAATTTGATAGTTTTACATTTTAGCCAAAATAGGGGTTTTTCATAAATATGCACATGTAATTGCATGCCTTCATGTGCATAAGTCATATGCATGATTCTTGACCTAAGATCTCTTTAACAATGTCTTTTGCACTTGAAATGAGCATTGGTCACTCAGAGCTCCAAATTTCTAAATCTCAAGTGTACAAATGAGTTTCTAGAAAATCTAAATTTGCTTCTATATGCTAACCTAATTTTTTTTTCCAAGTATCATTTTTATGTAGGTACCATGCACTGGATGATCTAGATATACACCTAAACCTTGTTCGAATGGTAAATCCTTGTCCTTCAATTTGTAATTTTTTTCCCATATAACATTTTTAAAAATACACCCGAGTCTTTGTCGTTTATTTTATAAGTATCAAATGGATGCAAGATAGCAGACAAATCAGGTGGTACTCGTAACCCCACATAAAAGATAAATTCTTGTGTCTAATTTAGTTATTTAATTTGGCTAATAATTCCAATATAGTGCATGTGATCTTGCAATTTGTCTTTTGTAGGTCCAAATGTGGGACAACAAGCCACACATAAGTTCAGATAAGTAAATTTGATGAGTCATAACTACTACCTTATTTTGGGAAATGACATCTCCCAAATAATGTAGATTGTCTCCCAATGGGGCAAATATGTAAGTGCCCAAAATGGAATCTTTCAATGTGGCAAGTCTAGCGATGACCAAGATCCCAAAAATTAGCAAACAAGGCATGCAAACATGATTTTGTGATATTTGACATGTGTCTCTAGGGTAAGGCTCCACTTATCGACCATTTAAAACCATTCATTTGCTTCCCATTTATCTATTAACTATTCATGCTTTTATTTTGCTTTAAAACTTAGTGTTTTCCCTTTAGTTAGAAGATTGTCACTTTGTTTAGGTGATGAATAAGTGTTCACCTCAACAATTTACATGTTCATTGTGATGATTTAGTTATAGTCAAAAGCATAAACTTCATACGAAGTGTAAAACACATTTCTTTCCTTCACACATGTAAACTGCTTCAAGAAAGAGATTTCCTCCCATGTTCTTCCTCCATTTTTTTCAAAGTTGATCTATTTTTAGTTTTAATCATCCTCAGTTACCATATGCTTACAAAATATCTAATTTTAGCTATTAGAAGGGTTTAAATTTTGAAAATTCATCTAGCCACAACCCAAACTCAGTGAGAAGATTTCTCGAAACCATGGTTACCAAGCATTCAAATTACTTCTTGCCAAAATAGTATTATCTTTATCCTAGCATCTCAATCCTCTTTTGTTAATCCTATCCATACCTTAAGATTGACCCACAATTAGGTAGTCACACGAGGAGAAAATTAATAAGAGATCTACATTGCACAAGTGGTGTAGTGACAGTCGGAGGGTTCACAGAATGAATTGTCTAGGTCGTGTAACAAGAGTAAACACAATGGAAACAACTCAAATAAAGAATGCAATGAATGATTCAAATGCTCAATATATTATATATTCAGAATGCTTATATGCTGGCAACATGCGGGCAACAATTTAGGGCTCACAGGCCTGAATTCCAGTTACAATAGATATTGTGTTGAAGCACAAAACATCTAATCGAAGCTATCTAAATCATATCATAGAACTACTTATGAACTAACTTCTTTTCTATGCTTCCTAGAGATCTATATATATCATCTCCAAGCTCAAGAGATTCTCCGCGTCGGCTAAGAAAGGTTACAAACTCCAATGAAGGAATGTAACGTGTAGAAACAAATAGGTCAGCCTTAAACGTCTAGTAATGCTCCACAAATGCATGAATCAAGGTGTGGACCTCAACGAAGGTCTATCTGATCATTATGTGTCGTGTGATATGTTTCATTTAGCTCTGCAAGTAACAAAAGTGCTCCACAAAATTTCTCCTTCAACTGGCTGCCAGAATGCTTTGCTCTGTGAAAACAAGTGATCTTCTGATAACGATAACTTTTAACAGACAAGTCCAAATGACCTAAAATTTGGATATGATGTAGATGATGTTGTCTAGATGCTAAGTCCTGGTCCATGAGCTCTGATCTCAAGATGCGGAAAAATGTGGTACAAAATGCTGAAACTGTTACTGACTGAACTGAACTGAAAATGAAAGAAACAAAAGAATGCAAAATATTTTTGGTTGATGCAAGATTGCTCTGCAATCTGGGATTCTCCTGCATTAGACACCCAGGGTTGTTGAAAAAAGTGAGTCCCTCACTTTGCTGGGGCTAGAGGAAAACCAAGACGGTCCACCTCAGCCTGAGAAATCCAAGCTGAGTCTTCTTCTAGTCTACCTTTCCACTTTACCAAATATTCTCTATATTGCTTGCCTCTGGTACTGCGACCAACTCTACTGTCCAAGATGTCCTCTATCTGCTTCGATTGTTGCTGTGGTAACTGATTCTTCAAATCATCTTTAATGTTGTCACTGGATTCTCCTTCATGATACTGATATAGGTCTGCAATGTTGAATATAGGTGATATACCAAGTGTCTCCGGTAGCTCCACTTCATATGCATTGCCCAAATCAAATTTCTTGAGTATCTTACATGGTCCAAAATTCTTCATCTTCAACTTATTATATGTCCCTACTGGAAATCTCTCTTTTCTCAGATATACCATCACTTCATCACCAAATGAAAATTCTTTGTGTCTCTTCTCATCTGCTTGCTCTTTATACTTACCATTCATTTCCTCCAAATGCTTCTTAACCTGATTATGTACTGTCTCCATGTATCCTGCAAATTCTTCTGCCTCTACACTTCTCTTATTCTCCATACTAATGTCTCTAAACTCTGTGCAACTCCTCTAGGTTTCATTCCGGTCACAATCTCAAAAGGTGTCTTCCCTGTACTCCTATTCATTGAATTATTGTATGCAAACTCTGGTTGCGGTAGAATTAGATCCCAATTTCCTATCTTATCTCCTACCAAACATCTCAACAAGTTTCCCAGACTCCTATTTACCACTTCTGTCTGTCTATTTGTCTGTGGATGATACGCTAAACTGAACTTTAGGTCTGTCTTCATCTTCTTCCATAATGTCCTCCAAAACTACCTAATGAATCTTGTATCCCTGTCTAAAATTATGCTCTTAGCTAATCCATGCAATCTCACAATCTCCTTGAAAAATAGGTCAGTAACATGCACTGCATCATTTGTCTTCTTACAAGGTATGAAATGTGCCATATTTGAAAATATGTTCACCACTACAAATATAGAATCATGTCCTCTCTATGTTCTTGGCAATCCTAATATGAAATCCATGCTTATGTCTTCCCAAGGTCTCTTCAGTACTGTCAAAGATTTGTACAAACCAGTATTCTAACTACTCCCTTTTGCAACTTGACATACTCTACAACTCTGAACAAACTTCCTTATATCCTTATATATCTGAGGCCAAAAGTAATGTTCACTTACCAAATCCACTGTCTTGTCAATTCCAAAATGTCTTGCCAATCCACCACTATGCTTCTCCTTGATCAAATTGTCTCTCATTGAACTCCTAGGTATACACAACTGATTTCTTTTGAACAACATATCTTCCTAAATGAAATAATCTAGCCACTTACTTCTATCTGTCACAACATGTTCCTTACATGCTTTCCATGGTTCTACAAAATCAAGACCAGCTTCATACATATGCTTCAACTCTTCAAAACTTAATACTTCAACTCTCATCTCTGTTAGCAAGTTCCTCCTTCTACTCAATACATTTGCAACTTTGTTTGACTTCCCACTTCTATGCTTCAATGCAAATGTGTAACTCTGCATGAACTCTAACCATCTCATGTCTCTGATTTAACTTTCCTTGACTGTTTAGATATTGTAAACCCTGATGATCTGCATACAACACAAATTCCTTAGGCAACAAATAATGTCTCCACTTCTTCAAAGCTTGAATTATGGCATAGAATTCCTGATCATAAACTGAATATCGTCTCCTTGCATCATTCAACTTCTCACTAAAATATGCTTGCATTTCCACTTGCATCACAATCCACTTGAAATACCTTGTTGAAATCTGGTAATGCTAACACTGGTTTCTCTGTCACTTTCTGCTTCAACAATTCAAAACTTTTATTTGCTCTTGATGTCCACTTAAAGTCCTTTCTGTCACCTCTCATTGTCTCTGTCATTGGTGTGCATACTAAACTAAAATTTCTAATGAACTTCCAGTAGAAACTAGCTAATCCATGAAATGATCTGACTTCTCCAATGCTCTCAGGTGTTGGCCACTCAACAATTGCTCTAACTTTCTCAGGGTCCATCTTCAATCCTTCCACAAAAATCACAAATCCCAAATATACCTATTCTTCCTTCATGAAACTACATTTCTTGATGTTTATCAGCAACTTCTCTTCTCTTAGTCTCTGCAATACTTGTCTTAGGTGCCACAAATGTTCTTTTGTCTTACTGAAAATCAGAATATCATCCAAGTATACAATAACAAATTTACCCAATAATTTCTTCAAAACTTCATTCATCAACCTAATGAAAGTACTTGGTGCATTAGTCAATCCAAAAGGCATTACTAACCATTCATATAATTCTTCATTTGTATTAAAAGAAGTCTTCCATTCATCTCCTTCTTTGATCCTGATCTGATAATATCCACTTTTCAAATCTATCTTTGTGAAATATTTTGCTCCACTAAAACAATCCATAATGTCATCCATCCTAGGCAATGAAAATCTATACTTAACTGCGATCTTATTGATTGCTCTAGAGTCTGTGCACATCCTCCATTCTCCATCTTTCTTCGGTGCTAGCACTGTAGGTACTCAACAAGGGCTTAAACTTTATCTGATCAAACCTTTCCTCAACAATTCCTATATCTGTCTATTTAGTTCTGCATTCTCCGTTGGTGTCATCCGATGTGCTGCTTTGTTAGGCAAACTAGCTCCAAGTATAAGATCCATATGATGATTGATACTCCGGATTGGTGACAATTCTTCAGGTACATTATCTGATATGATGTCTTCATACTTTGGCAACAATTCAGTTATCTCCTCTGGCTGTGATTCTTTAGTATTTGTACTTAGGGTTCCATGCTTCTTAGGGATCAAAGAAAAACACATATTCTCATGTCTCAAACCATCTAGAAATTTTCTTCCATCAACCAAACAAATTCTAGCATTCCCACATACTTCACTCTTAGGCTCATCTTCCAAAGGGGTGATTTTGTTTCCATTAGATACTATAGTGTAAGTATTCTTTCTTCCATCATGTATAGCTTTCTTATCATATTGTCATGGTCTACCCAACAATATATGACATACATCCATCGATATAATATCACACAAGACTTCATCATGATAAGATCCAATATGAAATTTTACCAAACATTGTTCACTCACCAATACCTTGTGTTCATCCTGAATCCATGCTATCTTGTAGGGCTTAGGGTGTTTCAATCTCTCCAGATTCAGCTTAATTACCATCTCCTCTAAAACCAAATTATAAGTGCTACCACTATCAATGATAACCTTACAACATTTACCTTATGATTTGCATCTGGTCTAGAACAAACTTTTCCTCTGCGGTGTTCCTCATTTGTCTCTACTTGAAATAGTGCTCTCCTCATGACTAATGATTCTCCTTTCTCTAGTTTTCCAACTGAATTAGATGATCCAACAAGTTCTTCTACATACATTGTTCCTGCACTGTTCTCTGTCTTCTTGCTTGTACTTTCCTGATGACATTCAAATGCTAGGTGTCCTTCACCTCCACACTTAAAACAAGTTCCTCTGAATGTTCTCTTATCAAACCCTCTTTTATCTCTCCTATACCCTTAACTCTAGTAAGAATTATGATGTCCTCTGCGGTAGAAAGTTTTATCATCTCTCCGATATGCATTGTTATCTTTATCTTCCTTCTTGAATGGGCTATCTTTGTCTACTCCACATATGATCTCTCTCCTCCGGAATATGTTCTACCTCTCTGGAATTTACCTCCTCTGCCTCTCTATCTCTACTCATGCTTCTTGTTCAACTCTTCTTCAACTTTCAGGGCAAACTGATATGCTTCTTCTATTGTTGTCATCCTTATCAGGCTCAGTTCTTCTTGAATGTTCAATCTCAGTCCATTAATGTATCTTGCCACTTTCTCCTTGCTTGCTTCACTATGTTCAGTCCTTATGATCATCTTATGAAATTCTTCAGTATACTCCACATATTTCTCCATTTGCTTCAGGTTTTGCAATCTCTTCAACAGTTCTAACTCATAGTCAACAGGTATAAACTGATTCTTCAACTTTCTCACCATTCTATCCCATTTTGTGATATTTTCTTTTCCTCTTCTATTTCTATCCAACTAAACTTCCTTCCACCAAATAGTAGCATGTCCTTTCAACTTAGTCTTCGCAAATCTCACCATCTCCGGATCTTCAATTTCTTCATATTCAAAGTATTCCTCCAAGTCATTTATCCAATCAATCAATTCCTCCAGATTCAAATTTCCAGTATAATTCGGTACTTCCACCTTAGGTCTCTTTCCAATATTCGAAATAGCTCTCAACATCTTCACTTGATTTGATTCTTCTTCTTCTAGGGTTTCTTCATTTTGATCAGCGGATTGAAATTCTTCATCATCACTTTCAACATCATGTCTCGGTGTTAGTCCTCTTTGCCTATCTTCTTCTACAGCATCTAGTCAAACTTTCATTATTTTCATCATCTCCATCATCTCATCCATTCTTCCAGCCATAGTGCCTATAGTAGGTATTCTCCTCGGTGACATCTCTTCCTAGGATCCAGTGCAACTGCCTCAAATTCGGTGATCTGGCTACAAGGTATCAACTACCTCACACTCGACGATCTATTGACAAACACAAGTAGACTACCTCAGGTCGGCGATTGGTTCACCACAAGATCTTACGAAATGCCTTCACTTCGAAACTTCGCTCCCAAAGGATTCAAAACTTCACTCTAATACCACTTGGTGCAGTCACGGTCGGAGGGTTCACAGAATGAACTGTCCAAGCCGTGCAGCAAGAGTAAACACAACAGAAGCAACTCAAATAAAGAATGTAATGAATGATTCAAATGCTCAATATATCATATATTCAGAATGCTTATATGCCGGCAACATGTGGGCTACAATTTAGGGCTCACAGGCCTAAATTCTAGTTACAATAGATATTGCGTTGAAGCGCAAAACATCTAATCGAAGCTATCTAAATCATATCATAGAACTCCTTATGAACTAACTACTTTCCTATGCTTCCTAGAGATCTATATATATCATCTCCAAGCTCAAGAGATCCTCCGTGTCGGCCAAGAAAGGTTACAAACTCCAATGAAGGAATGTAATGTGTAGAAACAAATAGGTCAGCCTTAAACATCTAGTAATGCTCCGCAAATGCATGAATCAAGGTGCAGACCTCAAGGAAGGTCTATCTGATATTATGTGCCATGTGACATGTTTCATTTAGCTCCACAAGTCACGGAAGTGCTCTGCAAACTTTCTCCTTCAACTGGCTGCCTGAATGCTCTGCTCTATGAAAACAGGTGATCTTCTGATAGCGATAACTTTTAGCAGACAAGTCCAAATGACCTAAAATTTGGATATGATGTAGATGATGCTATCTAGATGCTAAGTCCTACTCTGCGAGCTCTAATCTCAAGATGCAGCAAAATGTAGTACAAAATGCTAAAACTACTACTGATTGAATTGAACTAAAAATGAAAGAAACAAAAGAATGCAAAATGTTTTTGGTTGATGCAAGATTGCTCTGCAACCTAGGATGCTCCTGCATCGCCAAGACTATGATTGCCATTTTCAACCTAGCTCTATACTTGAAGTAATATGCTCCATGTATAGATTTATTTTATTTCTTTTATTTAGATTAATTGATTTATTTTATTGCCTCAATATAAATCCAATTTTTCCCTCCAAAAACTCATTATGCATTAGAAACAAGACTTAGTATGCTCTACAATCACCAAAGACAATTGAATAAAGACACCATTACAATATAGAGATAACCACTTGATGCATTGAAGATTTGGATCATAGAGAGACTTTCTTGTGTGCTTGCAATGACCATTTTATAGATTTCCCCTTTCTCTTCCATTATACATCACTTGTTTTCCCATTTGAAGCCATAAGAGTCTATTCTTTTCACCATTCCCATCTAAGTCTGCAACAAGCACTTTGTCATCTACCCCCACTAAGTTTGAATTCATTTTCCTCATTGCAACACATCCTTATGATTAGGATTTCGTTACCCACTTGTCTCCATCACTTGCACACACCACCTCCTTGTAGAAACTCCTTTAGGATTATTAGTATATTTACCACATTGTTGCTCACATAGCACCAACACTAAACACCTAGGTTTGCACACACATTATACCTAGTGCTAGCATTTGTACTTTGTTGAAATACACCTCCTAATGGATTGACTAATGCAATCTCCCAAACATTATAACCTATTTTTCCTGTCCTTAAGCTTCAAAATAGATACAAATGTATTTTGGAGTGAAATGAAGATTTTGTGACCAAGAAAATGATCTAAAAAGCTTATAGAATAGCTCCAAACTTATAGAATAGCTCCAAAAGTACTGGGACTGGATCTCATTAGGACTCTAGTGCCCTATGGGATTCTAACACCTTGCTTATGGTGCTTAGTGCCCAAGATGGGGTGCAGTCATGCCCCTATTTGGAAAAACTCATCAATTTTCTCAAGAAACTGACACACAATATCCTTCTAATCTAACATTAGCTTTCCAATAGTAGAACTTTCAGAAACTACGTGCATTTACTCTATATTGTGTTTTCTTTATCAATAGTTTGTCCTAGTTTTTCATTTCCTAATATGCATAACACATAATCATTCCCAACTCTTATAATTGTTAATATAGATTATATTATGATAGATTACACATTTCAATTTTGTATTTGTCTCCCTTTAGTTGATTTTTATTAATAAAAATATTTAAAAGAACATAGTTTTCTCTAGGTTCAAAACACTTAGGAAAACCCAAAAACATATCTTTCATGTTATGTTCACCAAATGAAATATGTGTTTTTATTTTCCTAAGTGTTATAAATCAAAATAAAACTAAATTCTTTCAACTATACTTATTAATATAAATCAACTAAGGGAGGCAAATGCAAAAATGAAAATGTTGTAATTTACTATAACCTGATCTACATTGACAAATATAAGAGCTAGGAATGATTATGTGTTATGCAAGCTATCAAATGAAAATCTAAAACTAGTTATTAATAAAGAAACATGAAATGAAGTAAACATACATGGTTTCTGGGAATTCTAATGTTGTAAAATTGATATGTAGGTTGTGACAATTTCTAGGGTGTTTTGGTGAATTTTTTCAATAGGGGCATGTTTGCTCCACCCCTAGACGCTACAACACCACACTTAGGGCTCTAGGATCCTGATGAAATTTATCCCCAAAACTTTTGGAGCTACTCTATATATAGATGTAGGTCCTTTTCCTGCTTGTAAAATCTTTATTTCACTTCAAAATTCTTTTGTATGTATTTATAAAGCATTGGGGACATAAAAAATGGTTTAGAGTATTTGAGAGACCACCTCAATTTCTCCCCTAGGAGGTATATTTCAACTAGGTGTAAGTGGAAAACTAGGTATAGGGTGTGCACATACCTAAGTGCTTAGTGTATGTGGTGTGTGAATGACAATGGTGATAAATGTACTAAATATTCTAAAGGGATTTCTACAACTAGGTGGTATGTGCAAGTGATGGAGACAAGTGGTAGATGGAATAGTGATCACAAGGTAGATGAGGAAGGATTTGTTGCAAACTTGGATGAGAATGGTGAGAGGAATAGACTCCATGGATTTTAAATGGACAAATAAGTGTCGTATGATGGAAGAGGAAGGGGAAAGCTACAAAATGGATATTACGAGTATTCGAGAAGGTCTCTCTATGCTTCAGATCTTTAGTGCTTCAAGTGGTTTCCTCAATATTATAATGGCATCTTCTACAAGTCTCTTTAGTAGGGTGTAGAGCATACTATGTTTTTTTGTCAATGCATAATGAGTGTTTAGCGGAAAAATTTGGCTTTTATATCAAAGCATACTAAGTTTACTTTCACAAGGCAAGTGAAAATGTAGTAAGAATTAGGTTTAAAATAGGGTGGGAAACACTTTTTACCAATATTTTATTAAGAACAAGGTAAATAGATACAATGAAAGTAAAGACATAGAGTGTACATATATGATTAACCAGTTAGATTAGTATTTGGTTAACCATCAAATCTAAAATATAACATATAGAAACCCTTTAAAAAAAACTCCACCACCAAAGAGACACCGAGCTTTTATTAATCTAATAGAATCAGTTACATCAATATTATCCATTCCAACGCTTTAGTCTAATAACATTCCATCAATATAACAACACTTCACCTACACTATGAAACCTCTATCTCATGCCTCCAATTCACAGAGCAAAAGGAAACTAGAAATTAAAAGTGGTTTCAGAAACTAGTGACCACCAAAACCATGGTCCAAAAGCAAAAAAATTATGTCCTATTATGCAATTACTCAAGCACTAAAGATAAAATATCAATCAATACAAAATCTTTGAACCTGTAACATGCCACTTGTTCTACCAACTAAGATTTACCAATTTTAACTTGAAAGTAAATAAAGTCGTGAATTCATAATAGGAATAATAAAAATTTTCCTCTGAACACTTGATATAATGCACATTTGAAACATATTTCAAACTTCTATTGCATAACCAAATTACATTTTCTCAATAAAAATAATTTGAATATTCAACTTTTACAACCTTTTTCATAAATTACATAGAAGCTTCGAGAGCTTAACTGATAAATAGAATCACATGTTTGTATACTTGTCTATCTTCAATACTCCTGGCCACCAACTGCATGAGAGGAAGCATCACTCAGGTGATTTACCTCCAACTACGGACTATCTGCGGTCCCTCGCACATTTACCAAGCAGGTAAATGGCCCTACCCTTCAACAAAGGGATTGGTATAGCAACCTCAAAGTTAAGCCTAATTTGAGCAAGTGTTGTGTCCTACATTAACTAGTACTATCATACTATGGCTACAACCATCAAAATATAACATCTCTACTTAGTAATGCAAACCTGGAACACAGTGAAGCTAGATAGTGTAAACGTTGGCTATTTACACCACTTTGGCCAAAGTTTTCTTTGTCTCATATTCACCCACCCTTCTATCTCATCTGGGAAAGACGACAATCTCTATACTAGGTTATCTACCTCTTCCATGGATCACATATCCCAAGGTTAACCTATTACATGCTTTACTAGGATACATATATCGAAGTAATACCACTTGAATCCTATTCTCACTATCTTTCCCCTTGTACAATTTTCCTATATAAATACCAATCAATGATTGATTCACAAAACTATCTAGGCAAAAACCAAACCATAGACACTATCTCACATTTACAATACAAGTTTACTATCTAGAAAAATATGTATATCCATATATACATAAACTATTATACAATCAAAAGACAGTAACAACAATAATTCAATATTGCAATCACTTAACAATAATACATCATATAATATTTTGAAAATATGAAAATCATAAAGGAGAAATAATTCCCATGCCTGAGAATATAGCTCCAAATGGGTCAGATACTCTTCTGCTAACGACCTTCCAATACTCTAGATCGCTCTTCCAATTAAAACCACTTAACAAAACGACAAATTTTTGACACAAATGCAAAACTCAAATTTGAAAAGGAAAAGCTCTTGATTAGAAAATGGTGCCACTGAAAATGAGGGAGAGTACCCCCTTTTATACCACAACCAATTGAAAAATGTTGATATAATGTCGACATAATGTCGACGTGCTTAACCAACTCAACTATGTTGACACTATAGAAACATGCTAATCAAAATCTAAATTTAGTTCATAAATCCAAACAACCTTCTAAAAAAAAGGTGTTAGATAAAAATTACAAATAAAATAAAAAAGTATAAAATTAAAATTATTAACTAATCACAAGTTTTAAGAGGCCCATGTGCCTAAAAACTTTTCAATTTTTAAAAGAATCAAAATAATAATAATAAAAGTTTAAAGTGGGGGCCCGTGTACCTCTAAAAAGTCATGCCCTCTATAAAAATTAAGCTACGTATTCTTTTTTTTCCTAAAAAGAACTTTGAACTTTAGTTTTAATATTATACTTTTATAAGATAATTTCTTTTTATTAAAAACTTTTAATTATTATTACTTATTTTATTATTATTATTACTTAAAAAAAACTACCCTTATATTATTATTATATTTTTTTATTTAATCTATTATATATATAAATTTATTGTTTTACTTACCATAAAACAATATTTACGAAAATCAAATTCCGTAAAATGATAAAATTATATTTTTACAATTAAGAGAAAATAATAATAATATTTATATTAAATACATATATAGAGAGACGATAAATATACATTTATATATATTCACATATGTATAAATTTATCATCGTAAAATCAAATATAATTTATAATCAAGAAATGCTTATAAAGTCGTAAAATCTTCATAGGCTTATCACAAAAGAGATGATAATTCATGCATAAGCCAAACAATATTTCCATATCTATGAGTAATATGCTCATGAATATACGTAGGTACGTCTATCTAAATATGTTCATGCTCATATCGACTCACGTATAAGAATGTATCGAGGACTTGCACGATCATTAATTAACTCAGAGAAACCAAACACATAACAACATGCAGGTTCGAACATCCAATCAAGACTCAAGATACATAACTCAGCTCACTTACCACTACCCACACTGACTCGACTCAACCTAAGTCAAATAGGATGTGAGTGTGTGTTGCTCAGTTTAGGCTTCTCTTTTACGTTTACCAGACCAAGTCCTTCTCCTGAGTGATACCTCCCCTCCTTTTCTGGAGGGACAACCTGTTCCTACATCCACTTAGATCATCGCAAGAGTAGTTAACTGATCAAAACATAATCATTAATGAACAATAACCACATTTAATACAAGACATTGCATTATTCTTTTTCTCATCATATTGCATTCAAAATAGATAACACACATAGATGCAAGATTCATAAATACTTCAATTTTCACAAAATATCCAATCTAGAGTAAATGGATAAAAACACATATACAACTTCAAAAATCTATAATCACTCACTTTCTAAACAAATTAACCAAACTAGGTAAATAGTAAGTAGATAGAAACACATGGGGTGTAACAGAACCATAACTTTTCGTTCCCAGGTCTAGCACTCCATGATGAAGATGACAACTGTAACATCCACGTTCTAAAAACATACTAAAAACAAAAAAATTCACCATAAAGTAAATTTACAAGGTAAAAATGAGTCAGAGATTTTTTTTTTCTTTTATTCAACATATAGTCGAGTAACTACAATTACAAGATATCTCATTACAAATACAATCAACCTTATTGTCTTTCTCAAGTACAATGTTCAAAAATAAATCAATTATAAATACCTGAATCAGATAATGTTTTTCTTAATCTCAATAAACACAAGTCTCAAAGATATACTACATCTGGAAATCTGACATCTTTATCGCAAGCCTCGGCATGTCTTCTGCTAGAGAGAGAGTATCTTTCTAGTGATTTACCTCCAACCACAGACCGTCGGTCTCCCGCACTCCTTCCTAGCCGGAAGTGGCCCTTCCCTTCACGAGAAGTATAGACCAAGGTGACCAGTGGTAATTTGCCTCTCCGAGTACATAGTGTTGTATCTTACACAACTCTATCTATCATACAACCCTAGATACCCTCTAGCTAAGTATGATTCCCGATAGGATGTGCAATTCAGATACAGTGAACCGACAATGCATGCAGAGACATATGCATTACTATGGCCATAGTTTCAATATAAATTGACGTTCACAATGAACATTGTCGTAATGTTCACCCACTCCAACTCGACTTGGATACTATCATATTCCTACAGTTCAACTTAGTCAACTATGTTTAACTTATGAAATCATGATGATTTCATCAATCTAGTCTTCCCAACCCAAAACATGTTTTCTTTCATTGTCTATAATCCATAGACCTAATCAACTCTCTTTCATTATGAGGACTCTCATTGCATCATTGCAATACCCGAGGTCCATGACTTATTGACTCATAATAGATTTTGATAGATTAATTACGACTAAGATGATAACCTTAACCAGGTTAAGCATTATAGTCTAGGAAACTAATTTCCCTTCTTGCAAGTAAGACTTATTACACATAGTCAAGGCACAAGACCCTTCAATCACGATCTAAATAATGATCTCAATGTCTCAATATAATAATTACCATATCTAGGTTAAGTCAAGGTGTAACTAAAGAGTTTTATCCAACTCCAATCTAGTCTTTCTGACTTAGGTGAAAACACAAAACACTTTCGTTGCTCGATTTATTCATTATGGATTGACTATCCACTCTTAGGTATCTCTCTTGCATCTTTGCAACATTTAAGATTCACCCCTTGTCGACAAGTAATAGTGTGAGAGAAGTTGTGATATAAAGATATAATGATTTTAATGTTTGACTAATCCTTTAATGGTACCTCTTGCACGCTGCAAAACCTGAGGCTTACGACTTGTATTTTAAGTCGACTTGTAGCCCAACACATGGTTTTTCCCTTCTTAGGGTTAAACATTGTCGATTAGATACAAATCTCTTTTCAATAATATAGATATGAACTTTTACTAAATACATAGTTCTTGACCCCTTTAATGTCTACTAAAATAGTTTATAACCATAAAAGTGGTCATCAATAATCATTAATCCTTCTTGGTTATACTAGGGTTCTATTTTACCCTCGTTGTAATCAAAATAACCCTTTCCCATAACTTCAAGACCAAGGATTATAATGAACCCTTAGTTAAACTCAACCATGGTTTAAGAATAATATGGTTAGATAATAACTCCTATACAACAAGGAATAATAATACTTTCACTTACCCTCACGTGAAGTCATCGACCACCACTCCTTATAAAAATTTAAAACAAGGTCATTTCTAGATAGACATATTCTATTTCATCATAATGGTTTACTACAATGTTATTCTTTTTAACACATAGTAACGATGGTCCTATGAACCTTGTTTTCTCTATCGTAACATTCTCAAGGATCTATCACTCGATTTGCATAAAAGGTGGCTTTCTAAAGCTTGACAAGAATCTAGGAATTTGTTCCCTTATTCCAACATAGTAGAACTACACATTAACATAACCATATGGGTAGATTAAAATAGTATTAGAAGAGAGAGATCAACCTTGAGTATTCATCCAAATATGTGGTCGTGTAAATCTCTCAGACCAAGAGTACAAGCAAATCTATCACCGTTATGATGAGTCAAAGATTCAAATGTAAGTATATACTTTTGGCAAACTCACAGACTGTTTCGCTATGGAAGCTAAGACCAATTTGAGCATGGGATAAAAGCATTCGGTCTAACAGTGACCAATCTTAAATATATAATCTGTTCAGACTATCATGAGCAAAACTGAGGAGAATGTCACTGCCATCCGTCAACTCTCTCAGGTTTATACTAAGATAACACAATAGTTTTAAAAAGATTCCATATCCCATTAGACTCAGTCGACTTCCTTTGTTTTTAACAAATACAATGAACTTAGGGAATAAGCTATGCAGGAACAAGTGTTTTACCTTTAACCAGTCAATGCAACATTCTTAATAAACATGCAATTATTCTTTGCCTGTCAATGCATAGAATGCAGGAATAATACCTGTTTGCGGTTGTCTAAACTGAGGGAGATTTGCAGAAGAGGAATCTATTGTGGTCGTCCAAGATTGACTACCTTCTTTCCTTTCTCTAACTCCCTTCCCATCTGCCCCCACGCGCTCTCTCCTTCAACTCTTCCTTTCTTCCAATGATAATGATTTCAAGATGAGTCAATTTACAGTTGTTTATGCTTCTATCTTTGCATCAAATGCCGTGACTTAAAGCACTATGCATTCAACCGATAATGTTGTACCTTGTCCACCAGTTGCGTTCTCTTTGGTTACAAACTACAATCCAATACACGTACTTGTCACTATGCATACCTCTTATATTCTTTTAAAAATAAAACCTTTCCTCCTTTTTGTCGCATTCCTGTGTTGGTAAGACTAGCTGCCAGAACTGATTTCATGTCTGGTCTCCATTTCAATTCTTCCTCCAACGACTTCACCCCATCGTAGCTATCTGTCCCTCCATTTGTATTCTCTCACCCCAAAATAAATAACTCCAACCACCCCCACGGCGAAGGAGAACAATCACCTATAACTCTCCGGTTTCAAACCTCTCTCAACTGAGAATAATCCGTCTCCACTCTCTTTGCACGACCAGGAATTTATACCTTTGCCTCACAGTTTCACTTTCTTCTCAACGGATTCCCCTCCTACTGAGCTTTGCGAAGAAGATAATGGTCTTTTTCTGCCGACCTCTAGTTTCTAACAACAGCAGAACTCCTCCCACACCCACGATGATGAAGTGTCCCCTTTAACTCTCAATTACACTTTCATTTAACAACCTTCCCACCACCTCTGACTTCCCGCAGTGAAGAAGCACTCAAGCATTTACTCAGCCGTCCCATGCCTAAACAGAAGGAGATCCGTTTATCTACATACTACACGCTACCCTCACCTTCAGCGACCACTTTGCATAATGGAGGTTCCTTTATTTGGTGACGTGGTAGTTGGTGGGCTTAACAACCCCGTCCACTATACAAGAAATTAGGACCACAATCCCATTGGATTCGCCATAACACACATATATGGGGGCTCAAAACTTACGAGGTGGCAATTTTAAATAATTAAAACATCCCCCCATACTCTAAACCAATCGTGAGTACCGACGATTGCCACCTTAGCAAAATAGTTTGGTCGATAGCGATAATTTGGTGGTCTAAAACTAGAAATAAAAAGAGTTATTCGAACGAAAAGATATCATAAAAAGAACTATTATGTGTCCCTCTACAACTCCGGATCGATACCGACGACCAACTAGAAAGAAGAAATACCTCACGATCACTTAAATATAACTCATGTAATTTTGGCATATTCCCCCATATATTACGACAGAACAAGATATAACACGCCTTGGTTTCTAATTCGACGTCCGTCGAACTTCACAAAGAAGAGAGTCTACAACAAATGCTCAAAGCGTTTTACGACAATCACGACGGATTGGGCGTAACGCAACACAAGTTTGACACGTTTTACGGCAATCACGACGGATTGAGCGTAATGCAAAACAAGTTTCCTACACCGTTAGACACACAAAGCCGACTTCTCGCATCTTTCGACTACGAGGCATGATCCACAAATCCGCCACAAAATAGGTTCATCTGTTGACGTTAAACATCGACAATATTAGCATCATCTAACTTGATGGGAACATCCTGATATTTAAGAGGCGACAATAAAACCTCAAGTGACTCTAGAAGAATAACACAACCGTTACGGCTATGACATTGTTAACTTTACAAACGACTATGTTGACTCACCTTCAACTTGACTAGATGATATTCAAGATATCAACTACCTGTCGAATTAGATTCGAAAGTAACTAGCAAGGCAAGACTTACCTCTTACGAATCATTGGTTCACATTATCGTTTAACACTAGACTTGTTTGGCAAATAGACCACTCGTATTCCAAGGTCTATATCTCTCTTCTCGAAAGATACTCTCTCTTCTCTAAGAGTCGATAACCTGTAATCCTGTTTTCACTTGTCATCAAACAATAAGAGATCAGTGCATCTTTATTCGATAAATTCAACTAGTAAATCAAATCTTATAATACAGTTATTAAATTGACCATAACATAATCATTTCCATGATTTCATAATTGATATTCAATATAAATCCATGTCATATCCTGTCTTAAGTCTATAACATCTCAACAAATTTACTTATGCCCAAGTAAAAGGTAACAGTATAGCAAGTCAGAAATAGGGATGTAACAACAACCCACGAGGGCCTTAGACTATAATGACAACATGCTCCACTATCACAAAAGTAACTCCCAAGCGTTCCATGAGGGAGATGCTCAATTACTCTTATAATGATGATGACTGTAACTGCCACTATTGGCCTTTTTGTGTAACTTCCCTTATTCAATGCCCTTACAAGAATATCCCAAGTATCCTAAAGAATAATAATAAAATAATATCTCACAACTCTTTATGGACATCTATGTATCCATTCTAAGAATGTTGGAGACAAACATTATACATAGGGTTGCAAGTGAATAGCACACTAAATCCTAAATAATTCAATGGGTCTCGAGCATTAGGGGTGCTACTCAAGGGCATTAGAATTGGAATTTGGGAGCACTAGGATCCCTTAGGTTTCTAGGGAAGTCTAGGGAGACATTCTTAAGGTCAAAGAAACTTGCAACATCTTCTTGTGATCACCAAATTGGCTAGAAACATGTATAGAGTGGTCCTAAACATGTCATGGGAATGGATGCCAAAGTGGATGCATAAACATAAGGTATGAGATTGCAAAGGAGTAATTTTTTTGACCTTATAGTAATATAGAACATAAAATGCATATGCAACTAGGGACATAGAAAACAAGGAAACATGTGAAAACATAGATGGCAAACATGGAGCATAGGAGGACATAATATTCAAACAAGCCATAGGAGCTATACACATGGAATATACGAAAACATATAAGATAAACATAGAAGAATAAATAGGATAGATGCCTCTAAGCAGGGAAACAAAGCATAACGTATAATATAGAAGGTGAAATGAGAATAGGAGAAGCACAATAATCATGGCATTAATAATATAGAAAATTGTTGGAGCATTCAAGATCACTTGCAAAATCAAGAACACTTCCACAAAGCTGAATTGCACAAAACAAGCCAAATAACTATCATACAAGCATCATGAATGTGGAGCATACAAAAGTACAATAGAGACCTTGCATATAAAAGGCAAGGTTGAGGAGGTGAGATGGTCGAACACAACGACTGACTAACCCTCCAAAGGTGCAACACTTGTCTAGCTCAAATAACGTGTTTGAAAAAGTGGCAAGTGTGCATACACTAGGTGTCTCACAAAGTGACGACACATGTCTCAACCACATGAGGTGAGATGAAAGTCTAAACAACCTATCTAAGTGAACTTAAGCATAGTGTGAATAGAACCTAGTCAATTTAGATAGGTAAAAGCTATATTTTCACACTAACACAACCTGTTAAGTGATACTTAGAGAGTAAGTTAAACACTGAAAAATGCAAAGATGCATTGATGGGTGCTGGTAACAAGGCCTAATGAGGTACCCATAGACAATAAATTCTCTCACAAATGGAGAAAAGGAGAAAACCCAATGGGAAAAACTCAGCTCAAAAGAGAGAATGGGAAGCAAATAAGTCTCCTCAAAGATGTCCTTGAAAGATAGGAACATGAAGAACTCTTGAAGCATGTAGAAGTTGTAAACTCTGCTGAAGAAGTATTGATGTCTGCTGGAATCAACAAACCCTCTAAGAATGTAGATTGGGACGAGACACAAAACTTTGCATAAGTGCCCTTAATAACACTACTCAACTATATGTACATAGCTGGCAACAAAGGCAAAAAAATTTGTGAAGTTGAAAATACAGATGGTACAATGATCAAAAAGATACAAAACACTACACGAGTGACCCCATCGACACTACTGAAATGTGCAAGTGGTTCTCTACAAAGATACTAGAGTCTCACAAACACAGATCAACTGAAAATGAGAGGGTTGATGTGTTCAATACTTCACTGAAACCAAGAAGCATTAACAGAACCAAGTGATACCCCCATAATGCTGATAGGAAGAGGTATTAGCAGATTAATCGAAATGTGTGTAAGTAAACGGACATGCAACATCAGGGCCAATATGTTGTATAAGCAACTGGGAAAGGGTGTGCAAAAACAAGGCACACACACATGAGGTTAGAATGTTGTCGTGGACATACGCTCCCCTAACAAGATTGTGATGGCTTATAATGAGGCACTAACCACAACCCCCATGACATTATAAATTAGTGCATGTACAAAATAACACTAGAGATTTGCAAAAAAATCCCCCCAAAAAGGAACACAAAATTAGTTTTTGGCACTTTATATTAGTGCATTTACAAAGAGATGTGCAATTGGAGTTCTTACAAGTCTCCAAAAAAAGACGAAATGAGTTAATGCCATGAGGTGGACAATGAAGACATAGACCAAGCATGCCTTACAAACCTCAAATAAATGACAAAGTATACAAATTTAACCCCTCATAAAATAAATGTTGTAAAATATGCCCCCCCCAAAAAAAAAATTACAAGGTCGAATACAATTGTGCAATTTGGAAGCCTAAATCAACCGTTTATAAGACACGACGATTTTACAATTTTTTAGAAAAATCAGCATTCCAAAGAAAAAATAGATGTACCAATGGATTCCTTGTGTTCTTCTGATAAATTTCAAAAAAAAGTTTCCTCAATTTTGATATCATGGGCAAAAAGTTATGCCCTGTCGAAAAAATGTAAGAAAAAAAAAAAAAAAAAACTTGACTTCGGAGGCAAAAAATACATCAAAACAACATATTTTGTGGAAAATTTTGACACCACTATGTCAGCAATGGAACTAGCTTTCCGTCGACTATAAATTTGCCAAAAAATGCCTTCGTGTGCAAAAATTGTGGCAAAAAGAAAAAAAAAAACCTTCTTTGCACACACTATGCAGAGTTAGGGGTCTAGTCTGGCATAAAATGCTAGGAGTTTGTACTAGCCATCAGCATAAAATGTTTGGTGTGGTGGTTTACTAAACTACTAGTGGTCTGAAAGTTTGTTGTTAAGGTTACAATTGTTGTTAACGGCTAGAATAAAATGCTAACTGTAACATATAATGTTAGGTGTAATAAATAAGTTAACATTAAATGTTACTGTGTACAACACGTCCTAAAAAGGCTAGCATTAACAATTAGCACCTATCATAGAATGTTAACACGTTATGTAACACAACAAACTTTGACCTCTTGATGATTCTTCGACCTGCAACACAAACAGAGACCGTGAAGCTTTCTCAAACTTTGAAACCCCTCGACAGAGGAAGACCGCTACCTTCAAGCCAATCCATGATCTGACAGAATCCAATGACAATATGAAAGTCGCATATCACAACCAGAATGCTGAGTTACCTGACCTTGAATGAGTGATAATGACCACCTAAAAAAAATTGCGGCTATGAAAGTCGACCTACAAATGTTGAAGTTGTCGACCAGGCCGTGGATGTAAAACAACGACCTGGAAATTGAGCACAATGTTGGCGTCGACCTTCAAAGTCTGAGTGGACCAAGTCGCAGGGTAGGTTTTCCACTATGGAGCGGCCAAAGTGGATCGATGTGGCCGAAATGCAGCCTGGGTGAGCGGAACAGGAGACAGAGCAGTTTCAAAAGAAAACCAAGTTCGAATCAAAGCAGACTCTGTGTCCACTGAATGCAAGAGCATGAATCCAATGGTGAAGACCAAGACCAGAGCAAGAATGCCAGACGGGTTCCAAGGCCAAAGAGGGTCGGATCTTGTGGCCTGTTTGAGATGGGGTCGAAGCAACCGATTTGTTTGCTAGTAGAGCCCGCGAACAGGGCCAAGATGGACGCGACCTGGAAAAATGATGGTCGACACTGTAGATGGGGGCCAAGTGAGAGGCCCGAGATGGATCGATCGAGTCTTTGAGGCCAAAAATGGGGCTACAGGGCTCTTCACGGGCCTGAATAATTGGAGTCGGCCAGAAAAGGGGCTTGTACAGGTGCGGATCCAAAATGTAGGGGGCGAGGAGGCCGAAACATGGCCTAGGAGGCCGGAAACAACGTCGAGAGGTCTAGTGGAGGCCGAGGCCAGTTTGTGACAGACCTGAATAACAGGACAAACAACCAAACTGATAAAAACCAGGGTTTGATCAACCCACAATCTGCAAAAACATAAATAGCTTCAATGGAGCCAAAAAAACAGGCTGACTAGGCCAAAATTTGACCCAAACAACAAAAATTTGCACGAGGCGAAGTTGCGCTCTGTAAAACAATTTTGCCTTTTTTTACAAAAAAATCTGTACAGGTACGGTCATACGAATTCGTATGGTGCTGTACTATACCGTGCAACACAAATACAGGGCCCAAAAAATTATAAAAAATCCCTGTGTCCAAAATCGATTTTTGGATAGTCAATCTATATATATTTGGGCCTTCCAAACTCAACTATGAGGTCTGTTGGGCTCTACGATGCACCGTTGGGCTTCACGATGCACCGTTGATAGGGTTAAGTGTGAGATTCAACTAAAAAAGCAAGAAACAACTTGCAAGCTTGCTATATACCATGTTGGAGTAGCCAAGATCACTTGTAAAATCAAAAACACTTCCACAAAGTTGAATTGCACAAAATAAGCAAAATAACTATCATACAAGCATCATGAATGTGGAACATACAAAAGTACAATAGAGACCTTGCATATAAAGGTAAGGTTGAGGAGGTGAGTAACTAACCCTCTAAAGGTGCAACACTTGTCTAGCTCAAATGACATGTGTTTGAGCAAGTGGCAAGTATGCATGCACTAGATGTCTCAAAAAGTAATGACACATGTCTCAACCACATGAGGTGAGACGAAAGTCTAAACAACCTATCTAAGTGAGCTTAAGCATAGTGTGAATAGAACATAGTCAATCTAGATAGGTAAAAGCTATTTTCACATTTACATAAATGAGAATTTGAAAAACACAATAATTATAACATAAACAAAAGGCCAAAGTATAAGAACACATATAAAATGTAAAATATTATATAAATATATAAATAAACAAAGCATAACAACGATCAACTCTCATGGAACATATTGAAGAGGATCATTCTCCAAGAGGTCATCCATCTCAAAAAAAATAGCATCATATTATTCATCCTCAAAAGCATGACTTTCTCCTTCAAGAACATGTGTTTCCTCTTGATAGGAATTGGTTCTTTTGGTGAACACATTGCCAATACGTGAAATAGTAGAAGCTTCTTTCTTTACCCATTTCTCTTAATTATTTGGAGGTAGTCCCATACATTGGTTTTGCATTTGTTGAATCACAAAATTTTGCTTTGAAATTCATGAAGAGGTGCCTTTAGCATAAAATACTAGTTTTTGCAACATAGGACCCTTATCCTTCTTGGGTGGAACAATGGAAGTATGCTTGATATGATCATGTGCCATCTTAGCTTTCTCTTTTTCTTTCCTTTGTTGTTTTAAACTCTTTTTATGTACCTCATAAAGTTCTTTCTCACTTTCATAAGGAAGTTCCTTGGGGTGTGTATGTAACTACACAAAGTAAAATGATTTATCTTAGCAAGAGGCTCACATGGATCTCAGGTCTTATTTACAATTCTACCTTCATTAACATATTTAATACATTGATTTACAACAAAAGGAACAACTCTCAAGTGCTCAAGCCATTGTCTACCAAACAATATGGAAAATATATATATCCAAAATAGTTATAACATGACATAATTTTTGTACTTCTTTAGGACCCACCTTAAGAGGTAACATGACACAATCCAAAGCATGAATCAATATTCCATTAGTCATATTTAGTGATACTTCTTAATGAACACAATAATTTGGCTTCAAGTATTAATTATCTTAAAATTCTTCAATACATATGCTCAATTGATTTGTCGTTTCAAAGAGAATGTCACCAATAATGTTGTGTATTTGACCTACCATATATATTGGACCATAATGCTTTTTTGTTGGATTTCCTCATTTGAAAGGTGTATCTCTAGACTATATTGTACCCACAAAAGCATCTATACGTGAATATGCTTGGGAATCAATAAGACAACCATTCATAGTAGGTATTTCAACATGTGTATGATCCATAGAAATAGAATATTGTTTATGAGATATATTGATGCTATTAGAATTATTAGGAAATGGATTAGTATGAATCTTCAATTTTTTATTAGGGGGAGGAACCAAATGATTTATGATTTCCCCACCATTAACACCTTTAATATGAATCATATTATTCTCAATCAAATCTTGCACCTTATGTTTCAATGTCATGCAACCCTATGTGTGATGTCCATTAACTCTATCGAAGTTACAAATGCACTCTCATTCAAATTCCTAGGTATCTCTTTAGCTAGATTTAATGATCATATAGGTAGAAGAGTAATCAAAAATCAATAAAATTTGAAGCATTGTAACACCCAGTTTTGTTTTCACCCTAAAAACTAAGTTTAAGCAAAGGTAATAATTTTTTTTAAAGTTTAAAATAGAAAAATGATTTGTTTCTTATTTTAAAACCAAGTAGTTCATCTATCGACTAACAATAACCATGAAAGTATAAATTATACAAAGGGATATATCCATCTACAACATTAAACAATATGTTGATAAAAGGTACTTAAAACATTTTCAAAATAGAAGCTTACCAAAGTCACTGCATCTCGATTGTCGACCATCCAAATTCAAGTCTCGGCAATCCTCAAGATTATAGAAGAGAAAGTATCTTCAAAGAGCTTAACCTCCAACCACAGACTGTCGGTCTCCCGCACTCCTTCCTATTCGGAAGTGGACCTACCCTACTCAAAGAGGATAGACTTAGGATAACCAATGGTGTTTTCCTTTTGAGTACTGGTGTTGTGACCTACGTAACTTGTTATCATGCAATCCCCTAGATATCCTCTAGTCAAGCATGACTAGTCCACAAGCTATGCCATCCAGTCACAGTGAACTATCAATGCACTTGAGGAATATGCATTATCTTGGCCAAAGGATTTGAATATAATTAGCATTGTATCAACGCAAGTAATAAGTTCACCCACCCCAACTTGACTTGAATTAATCACAATCCTACAGTTACCTATGAATAAGTTCAATATAACGACCTCGATAACCTCTAGGTGTTCCAAACTCATCATGCATTAACACATGGCAGTGAGGTTTACTTCCCTCTTCTTAGCTCATGGAGACATTTTCGTCCATATGTTAAATGAATGGGTTCCTAGCTTACCAATCAATCGGATAATGCTATAAGTTAATCAGTTGATCTCTAAGTTAGCCCAATGCTTTAAATTATCCACTCAAGAGTGGACACAAAACTTAACTATGTTGTTTCAGAAGGGTTTCACAATAAACCAATTTATAGAATTCATATACTCGAAGACCCTAAGTTAAAATTTAAATACTCTTAAGAATCTTCATCGACCTATCGAATCTTCGACATAGCTTAATCTTTTGTCAAACTAAGCATTTAGAAATCCTTTCATATTGTTTCTATTTGCAAGGAAAATGCATGCAAGTTTATATAACTATAAACTCATTGTGTCGGCCCTAAAACTTCCTTATCTAACATGTTTGACAGTTTAGACCAATAGTAACTCTATATCCTTCTTAACTCTATCTCTTCCTTAACTCTATATCCTCCTTCGAAGACAAAGCAATTTGAATAATTTAAAGCGAAAAGAGCTATATATAATAATTAAATGGACTTTAACTAGTTATCATTCGCAACAAGTATAGAATGCTCTCCATGGTCGACTAACCAACTAAAGATTCATAACTTATGGGAGGTTGAGTAGTCTTACACACATTGACATACATTCCACACTAATGTTTTCTCATCTGCCGATGGTTAACACATTTTTAAGTCTTTTATGAAACAAATTGTTTTTAAATATGACAAGGCCAACCGTAACTAGTTGGTAGGACACTTCCTACATCGACTTAGGTTAAACCATTGATGCTTGGAATGACTTAAAAGCTAGTTCTTCGACCAAAACACAGTCTACTTAAGTGCTCTCCACATATCCATATGTTTTAGAAGCTAAACAATACAACGACACAGTTTTAACCGACCATCAATAATGCTTTTGAGAAACAAATGTGTTTTTAACTGTGAGTTTAAAGACTGCGGTGTGATTCAAGAGCAAATAGCATTGTTTCCGTTTAAAAAAAATGACAACATACAAGATTTAAAGTTGGTAAACAATCCATGTATTACATCATCAAGATAATTCTGAATTCCTTCGTATAACAAACTAGTGCCAGTCCTAAATAAACATTCCTGTTTATCCATGACAGCGTAGAGGAGGAATGAAATAAAACCTGAAGAAAATCTCCAATGACTACTTCAAAGTTGGTCCAAGAGCTCGTTCTTGTCTTAGCCACTCACATTCACTTCCTGCTCAGCCTCCTCTTTGCTTCCTCTCTGCGTTCTCCCCCTAAAACTGACTCCTACTTCCTCTATATCTCGTTCTCCCTATGAAGGAAAACTAAACTTCCCACTCACAAGACCACGCCTAACAAAATGGGTAACTACCCTGCATGCTTAACCATCTCCTCCTTTTGCGACCACTACCAAAAAATGGTTTGGTTTTCCCAGTCAATTCGCAATTACTCTGCAAAGTGGAGCTCAACTCTACGCAAGGTGGCGGTTGACAGTTTGAACAAGCTGTCGCACTACTCATGACCGATTATGAGTGTAGATCAAATGCAAAACTTAAGAATAATGGCTAAGCCGACAACCATTTGTAAGTTTAAAGCTCAAGGGTAAATAGATTGTTTCGAAATAAAAGACATCATAAATAAAGACTTGAGTGAGCCCCTTTCGAGCTACTGCCCGATTACCAACATCACAAAAGGATAAAGGAATTACCCCAAAAAGACTATTTAAATATAACTAATATAATTTTGTATATTCCAATACAATACGACCAAAGGTATTACACCCAATGGTCTCAAGATTTAAAACATTATTTAAACCTTTTATTATACGATAATAGCCCATAATAGAAACAATTCAACATTCGACGAATTTCACAAGTAGACGTTTACATCATATGCTCGTAGAGCTTTACGATGATAACGACGAATTGAGCATAAACGCAAAACAAGGTTTGGGGTCAACTTATGCACAACTTTCGACTTTTGTGCTGAACCACTGAACAAGGCATGACTTACAACGCGTTCTCAAGTGTATACATATATATATATATATATATATATATATATATATATATATATATATATATATATATTGGTTGTCCATATTTGACGACATGATACCGAGTATTACGACACAGATGTCGATTTCCCATACTCGAAACGACAACTACGGAAAGAAGAAAGACCTATTCTTGCAAACCTCAACATCTCGTCTAAAATTGACTTAACCCGAAATCAAAGCTTAACTCAAGTCTACTAGGTTTATCTACCTGATATTCATTTTCAGTGGCAAGTACCCATGGGTTATTCCAGAGTCTATTCTCTCTTTCTCAAAGATACTTTCTCTTCTTCTTTCTTCCTGGCAAACATGTTCCATCTATTCCTGTCATTGACAATCTAACATACAATTTGTGGTCAGAGTACCAATGTTCTGATCAAAACACGTTTACATCAAATCATTTCATTTTTCATATCAAAAAGACATTTTAATTCATAACATCATATTGATCATAATCAAGTAAAAATCCATGATTTGATAAAATTAACCTTTTCTAAACATATCATCATTTTCTATGATGTTAAAACATATCCACATGGTTGTATTATTTAAGAAAAAGTAAACAATAATATTGAATCCAAAAAGGGGATGTAACATATCTTTCCCCTATAGAATCATCGTCCCCAATGATTGAGTTTACCTAGCAAATTTTTAACATAAAACAAACTTTTATAGTTTAACATTAATGTTTTTGAAAAGATAAGGAAATCTTTGGTGGATGTCATTATAGTCTTCCCAAGTGGCGCTATCCTCGCCATATTGGTCCCACTAAATTTTGCATTGCAAATCCTCTCGATTACCCAAACAAAGTTTATGCATTTCGAGCACCTTGAGTGGCTCGATCACAACCACTCTTGGCTCTTGTATCTATAAAGAATTCAATTTAAGAATGTGGTCATTACCTACAAAATATTTCTTTAGGTATGAAACATGAAAAACATTATGCATTTTGGACAAGATTGGAGGTAGAGCAACTTTGTAGGCCACTGGATTGATAATCTCAAGGACTTCAAAAGGTCTGACATATCGAGGAGCCAACTTTGATAATTTACCAAATTTGATTGAGCTTTTATGGGGTTTCACTTGCAAAAGAACTTTCTCACCAATAGAGAATTTTCTAGGCACCCGTTTGCAATCTGCATAACTTTTTTGCCTGTCGTTGGCTTCCGCCAACCTCTTCCTAATCATTTTCACTTTTTCTTCCATATCTGCTAGCATTTCTAGTCCAATGCTTATCCTAGCTTATAGGAGTTCTGCATTTCCTTCTATATAATGCTTCAAATGGTGCCATCTTAATGGCAGAATGATAAGAATTGTTATAGGCAAATTCAACAAGAGGTAAATATTCCTCCCATATGTATTGCTGGTCCATGCAATACATTCTTAAAAGATCCTCTAAAACTTGATTAACCCTTTCTGTTTGTCCATCAGTTTTAGGATGGTAAGCGGTGCTCAGATTGAGTTTAGTCCCTAGTGCTGAAAATAAAGTTTGCCAAAACCGGGAGGTTATTCGAGCATCTCTATCGGATATAATCTTTTCAGGTGCCCCATGCAATCTAAATATTTCTTGCACAAACTTTTGAGGCAAAATATGAGCTACATCTGTCAAATTTCTAGGAATAGTGTATCTAGATGGTATCCAGATCTCAAATCTATCTTAGAAAATATTGTTGCACCATGCATTTGGTCGAATAAATCATCAATATGTGGCAGTGGATACTTATTCTTTATCGTTGCCTTATTTAGCATCCGATAATCTATACAAAGTCTAAGGGTTCCGTCCTTCTTCTTGACGAAAATAACCAAAACTCCCCATGGTGATACACTTGGCCTAATTAGACCTTTAGTCAATAGCTTCTGCAATTGAGCCTTCAATTCCATAAGTTTAGTAGTGGTCATTCGGTATGGAGCTTTAGATACTGGCTCAGATCCTGTTTTCATATCTATGGCAAAGTCAAAGGTTCTTTTTGGAGGCAAGCCTGGCAGTTCCTCAGGAAATACATCACTGTAATTGCAAAGATATGGGTATTTTTCCTCAAATGTTTGCTTCTCTAAGGCTTCCTCTACTAGGTCCATTTTGAATGCAAAAAGTTGACATCCCTTATGCCTAGCCCATTTTAATTGTTTTGAAGGAATAGATCTTATCCTTATTTCCCTTTGAATACCCTAAAAAGTAACTTTGCTTCCTTTATCATCCAAACACGCAATTGTTTTATGAAAAAAATCCACCTTGACCCTATGTCTCCACAACCAATTCATTCCTAAAATGACGTTGTAGGACCCTAAAGGTGCTACATATAGATTTACCTCGGTGGAGAAGTTTGAAATATCAATCTTAGCTTCGAACAAACATTGCTCTACCTGAGCCTTTGAGTGATTTGCATAATCAATTGTCCACGGTTTTGACATAAAACCAACTCTTCTAGAAAATTTACTTAAGACTCTAGATGACACGAAAAATTTTGTTGCACCAGTATCAAACAGAATAGAAACAGGAACTCCATATAATGTACCTATCATCTCAATGGGAGTAATCTGATACTCAGCTTGTCGATTGTCAAGGGTAGCGTGAATCCTTTACTGAAATGCTTCTTGCTGCGTAGGAAGTACCGTGTTCCTTTGCTGCCCATTCTGCTTTTTATTAGGACAATGGTTGGCATAATGATCTCCACCACATGAGAAACAACCTCCAATTGGTCCTCTCTTCTCGGATCGTCTACTCATAGCATCATCGTTCCTCTTAAAATTGTCATTTTTCTTAAAGTCTTCATTTCTTCGTTCGTTACCAAATCCCCCTTTGTTTTGCTGATTTCCTTTATCGTACCTCCTGTTTCCATATCCTTTATCATTCTTCCTTTTATATGTCTGATCATTAAAGCTCTTATCAAATCTCTTACGCTTCTTTTCACGATAAGCAAAAATAGATTTGATCTTATGTTCCTGCTTAATTGCTTTCTCATACACTTGGTCCATTGTGTTCGGACCATGTACCTCCACCTCTCCGCCAATCTGAGGATTGAGTCCCATAATGAATTTTCTTATCCAAAATCTTTCATCCTTTTGATATTAAGGAACATACTTCAACAATCTAGTAAATTTTTCTGCATATTCAACCACAGACAAATCACCTTGCCTAAGATTTTGGAACTCTGTTAGCTTTTGATCAAAATAGAGTTGTGGTAACCACCTTTTTCAAAAAAGTTCCACAAATTCATTCCATGTCACCTTCAAGGGGCTTAAATCCAGTTCCATCTTCTTGTTCATCCACCACGTGGATGCTTCTCTAGATAGCTGATATGCTCACCACAATGCCTTCGTAATCTTAGAATAATTTCTGATTTCAAAGTACTTCTCCATTTCTGATAGCCATGCTTCTGCTGCATCACCAGTTTTCGTTCCATCAAATTTGGGAGGAATAATCTTTTTCATATCCTTAGATAGTTCTAGTGCAAGTTTGTCTTTTGTCTCCCTCTAAGATTCACTATTCTCTTGATTCTCACTTGACGTGCAATGTTCTCATTGCTGACTTTTACTTGCATTATTAAAATACTCATTTTCACCCTCCGCATTCTCAGTTTCATTCACTTTCTTTTCCAATTTGCCCAATCTTTCCTTAGTTTTAGTAAGCATATTAAGAATTTTGTCCAATTTATCGGTGGAGTTATCCTAAGAGTTGTGACCTTCCCGATCTTCTCTCTCATTAAACTCTGATTGATCCATGTTTATTTATTTTCTCATCTGCTTTAGCAAGTACTAGTCAGTTCTATGATTTAGCATTTTGAATATTATCAAAACATAACAATTGCTCATAACCATAGTTATTCTCAAACCAAAATTTGTCTTTATTATACTTTGCACAACAATATATACATTCTTTAAGGATAGACATATTTCATGTTTCACTTAGTATTTACAAGAGGGGTGTAACCTTCAGATTCATTGTCCAACACATATTCACGAGGTGTATAACCCTCAGATTCGCTATCGGATGTTAGTACAATGATTTTAGCTCTAGGTGGTATACGGGAATCCCTAGTGATCATTGGTACACTAATAGGGCAACAATTGACCATAATTCGAGTTGTCGTCCTAGATGTCTCTAGGATTTCTTTTTTCATTCGTTTGAGTCGTGACAAAGCATTGGCAAAAAGTTTCCACATCATCTAGCCAAATGTCATTTTCATCATTCATTTTCTCAATAGTCTTGATCATCGCAAGTCGTCTCTGCTTAGCTTGTAGATAACGTTCCTTACCAGCGAAGGACTTCCTTGCGGTTTTCTTGAGATGTACCATCCTGGCACAGTAAATCAAATCATTAGCTACCCGCATAATGTTGATTCCTAATCAGCTTAGTGGACTCATCAGTCCTAGTGCTGAACCTGGTTAGCTCTGATACCATATGTAACACCCAGTTTTGTTTTCACCCTAAAAACTAAGTTTAAGCAAAGGTAATAATTTTTTAAAAAAGTTTAAAACAGAAAAATAATTTATTTCTTATTTTAAAACCAAGTAGTTCATCCATCGACTAACAATAATCATGAAATTACAAATTATACAAAGGGATATATCCATCTACAACATTAAACAATATGTTGATAAAAGTTACTTAGAACATTTTCAAAATAGAAGCTTACCAAAGTCACTGCATCTCGATTGTCGACCATCCAAATTCAAGTCTCGACAATCCTCAGGATTATAGAAGAGAAAGTATCTTCAAGGAGCTTAACCTCCAACCACAGACCGTCGGTCTCCTGCACTCCTTCCTATCCGGAAGTGGCCCTACCCTACTCAAAGAGGATAGACTTAGGATAACCAATGGTGTTTGCCATCTAAGTACTGGTGTTGTGACCTACGTAACTTGTTATCATGCAATCCCCTAGATACCCTCTAGTGAAGCATGACTAGTCTACAAGCTATGCCATCCAGTCACAGTGAACTATCAATGCACTCGAGGCACATGCATTACCTTGGCCAAAGGATTTGAATATAATTAGTGTTGTATCAACGTAAGTAATAAGTTCACCCACCCCAACTCGACTCGAATTAATCGCAATCCTACAGTTACCTATGAATAAGTTTAATATAACGACCTCGATAACCTCTGGGTGTTCCAAACTCATCATGCATTAACGCATGACAGTGAGGTTTACTTCCCTCTTCTTAGCTCATGGAGACATTTCCTTCCATATGTTAAAAGAATGGGTTCCTAGCTTACCGATCAATCGGATAATGCTATAAGTTAATCAGTTGATCTATAAGTTAGCCCAATGCTTTAAATTATCCACTCAAGAGTGGACACAAAACTTAACTATGTTGTTTCGGAAGGGTTTCACAATAAACCAATTTATAGAATTCATATACTCGAAGACCTCGAGTTAAAATTTAAATACTCTTAAGAATCTTCATCGACCTATCAAATCTTCGACATAGCTTAATCTTTTGTCAAACTAAGCATTTAGAAATCCTTTCGTGTTGTTTCTATTTGCAAGGAAAATGCATGCAAGTTTATATAACTATAAACTCATTATGTCGGCCCTAAAACTTCCTTATCTAACATGTTTGACAGTTTAGACCAATAGTAACTCTATATCCTTCTTAACTCTATCTCTTCCTTAACTCTATATCCTCCTTCGAAGACAAAGCAATTTGAATAATTTAAAGCGAATAGATAATTAAATGGACTTTAACTAGGTATCATTCGCAACAAGTATAGAATGCTTTCTATGGTCGACTAACCAACTAAAGATTCATAACTTGTGGGAGGCTGAGTAGTCTTACACACATTAACATACATTCCACACTAATGTTTTCTCATCTGCCGACGGTTAACACATTTTCAAGTCTTTTATGAAAGAAGTTGTTTTTAAATATGACAAGGCCAACCGTAACTAGTCGGCAGACCAGCTGAGGACACTTCCTACATCGACTTAGGTTAGACCACTGCAGTTTTGGAATGACTTAAAAGCTAGTTCTTCGACCAAAACACAGTCTACTTAAATGCTCTCCACATATCCATATGTTTCAGAAGCTAAACAATACAACGACACAGTTTTAACCAACCATCAATAATGCTTCTAAGAAACAAATGTGTTTTTAACTGTGAGTTTAAAGACTGCGGTGTGATTCAAGAGCAAATAGCATTGTTTCTGTTTAGAAAGACATGACAACATACAGGATTTAAAGTTGGTAAATAATCCATGTATTACATCATCAAGATAATTTTGAATTCCTTCGTATAACAAACTGGTGCCAGTCCTAAATAAACATTCCTATTTATCCATGACAGCGTAGAGGAGGAATGAAATAAAACCTGAAGAAAATCTCCAGTGACTGCTTCAAAGTTGGTCCAAGAGCTCGTTCTTGTCTTAGCCACTCACATTCACTTCCTTCTCGGCCTCCTCTCTACTTCCTCTCTGCGTTCTCCCCCTAAAACTAACTCCTACTTCCTCTATATCCCGTTCTCCCTGTGAAGGAAAACTAAACTTCCCACTCACAAGACCACACCTAACAAAATGGGTAACTACCCTGCATGCTTAACCATCTCCTCCTTTCACGACCACTACCAAAAAATGGTTTGGTTTTCCCACTCAATTCGTGATTACTCTGCAAAGTGGAGCTCAACTCTATGCAAGGTGGCGGTTGATAGTTTGAACTAGCTGTCGCACTACTCATGACCGATTATGAGTGTAGATCAAATGTAAAACTTAAGAATAATGGCTAAGTTGACAACCATTTGTAAAGTTTAAAGTTCAAGGGTAAATAGATTGTTTCGAAATAAAAGACATCATAAATAAAGACTTGAGTGAGCCCCTTTCGAGCTACTGCCCAATTACCAACATCACAAAAGGATAAAGGAATTACCCCAAAAAGACTATTTAAATATAAATAATATAATTTTGTATATTCCAATACAGTATGACCAAAGGTATTACACCCAATGGTCTCAAGATTTAAAACGTTATTTAAACCTTTTATTATACGATAATAGCCCATAATAGAAACAATTCAACATCCGACGAATTTCACAAGTGGATGTTTACATCATACGCTCGTAGAGCTTTATGACGATAACGACAAATTGAGCGTAAACACAAAACAAGGTTTGGGGTCGACTTACGCACAACTTTCAACTTTTGCGCCGAACCACTAAACAAGACACGACTTACAACTCGTTCTCAAGTGTATACATTTATATATATATATATAAAACAATATATCGGTCGTCCATATTTGACGACATGATACTGAGTATTACGACACAGATGTCAATTTTCCATACTCAAAACGACAACTACGGAAAGAAGAAAGACCTATTTTTGCAAACCTCAACATCTCGTCTAAAATTGACTTAGCCCGAAATCAAAGCTTAACTCAAGGCTACTAGGTTTATCTACCTGATATTCATTTTTAGTGGCAAGCACCCATGGGTTATTCTAGAGTCTATTCTCTCTTTCTCAAAGATACTTTCTTCTTTCTTCCTGGTGAACATGTTCCATCTATTCCTGTCATTGACAATCTCACATACAATTTGTGGTCAGAGTACCAATGTTCTGATCAAAACACATTTACATCAAATCATTTCATTTTTCATATCGAAAAGACATTTTAATTCATAACATCATATTGATCATAATCAAGTAAAAATCGATGATTTCATAAAATTAACCTTTTCTAAACATATCATTATTTTCTATGATGTTAAAACATATCCACATGGCTGTATTATTTAAGAAAAAGTAAATAGTAATATTGAATCCAAAAAGGGGATGTAACAAGCATAGTGTCCAAGGGATCTTGTAACTTAGTAAACTTCCTAAAAGTATTAGTCTTCAAAGAAGGCACATTGGAAGTATTAACTACTTGATGCACTTTTTACTTTATTTCTTTAGAATTGTTACCCTTTGAAAAAGTATTAGATTTCTAGAATTATGAGGGATAAGAGGATGTAGAAAAAGATGATCTATACTTAAGAGTATTAGATTCAAGCAATTTGATCTCAAGATTTTGAAGTGAGTGCAAATGCCTATAAAAGAAGGAAAACTAATTAAATGCGCATTGTTTTTAATAGTAGGTAGAAGTCCCTTAACCAAGATAATTTGTTGATCATCATCAAATTAGTTCTTTATTTTACAACACAATAATTGTAAATGAATGACATAATCAGTGATAGGCTTATTACTCTTTTGGGTACACTTAGTCAAATCATTTACAGTTGTTTTCAAGTCCATATTAATACAAAAGTATCTCAAGAAGGAAGTAGCTAGCTCGACAAAAGAATGTATAGAAGTTAAAATTAAAAAATAAAAACATTGAATAGCATAATCCTTTAAGGTTCTTGGAAACAACTTGTCTAGTATCTTATCTTTGTATGCAAAATCCAAACATGAAATAGTGAAATCTTGTAAATAGACATTAGGATCTCCTTTTCCATTATATAACTAAAATTTAGGTGTAACAAAACTAGGAGGCAATGGATATGTGACAACCTTAAAGGAAAGTGATGTACAATTTGGAGGATTGTATGCAATAGAATATATGTTATTAGGCACATACCCATCTTGTTCTTAATGTTAGCAAAGTCTTGTAATAGTGCATCTAGAGTAGAGGTATGGATAATAGTGGTATGAGGAGTGTGGGAAATAGTGTAAGTATAACTAGGATGTGTGATAGGAGGTAATGTCATGGCCCCAGAAGGAGTCACATGATAAAGTGGAGTGAACATAATGTGATAGGGAGGAATATTATGATCACCATAAGTATGGGGAAGAGCACTTGTAGGGGTATGTGTAGAAGGATGGGATATGAGTGGAACACGAATAGAGGGGAAAGTGGAGGGAACACTGGAGGCATGCATGGAAGAGGTAGGGGTCACACTAAGGGTGACAATATGAGTAGTAGTAGTAGCCATAGAAGGTGTAGGTATGGAAGGAGAAGACCTGAAAGAGGATGAAGAATGTGAGGGTACACCATTAGAAGAAGTTGAAAAAGACCAATACCATGAAGAATATTCATGCCAAATGGAGCACTTGCTAATGCATTATGTAAAAGAGTAGCCAAATGTTGAAGAGATCGAGCATGAGTAAGTGCAACAACAAAATATTGTCCAGTAAGAAGAGTAAGATCTTTCTTAGTTACAATATGCATCATGGTCCTAATCGTGTTGTGCTTCATGATCCTCAAAAATTACCTCATCATCATGGGATTGGGTAGTCATGTTGGCTCATTTAGATAAGCACTCATTTGCAAAGGAAGATTAGGGTCTTGAATAACTTGTGGAATAAACAAAACAATATGGATAAGGGAGATAGAAAGATGAATCAATATAAATCATTCTTAGATTTATAAAATAAAAAAATTAGTAAGTGGTCAAATCTGAAAATGAAACCCTAAAGGCAAACACAAGGGTGGGTAGGATGGGTGAAGGTAAGGTGACACAATGACTCACAAAACCTAGAGTCATAAAGCTACGAAGCAAAAATAGGAAAGAGAAATAAAACCCTAATGAGATATGAAAATATGATAAAGCACTTAGAAAAATCAAATAAAAAAACCTAATTTAGAAGGGAAAACCCTAGGTTGTGAAGGAATGTCAAGCTCACCAAATTGTAAGGGAAAATAAGCCACTTAAATAAATTAGCCTAGGACAATTAATTGAATCACAATGATAAACAAATTTGTCCCATGAAAATGAGTTGGGACTTGATAACTAAAATGAATGCTAAATTATATACATAATTGAAATAATTAAATGTGATACTTAGATCGATAACTAATGATGGAAAACACTAGTAGAATTTTGGCAAATAAATGACTGTGACTAAAAATTTTAGTCACGACAACTAAAAATGACTAAATTCTAATCATTTTTTGCAACACAACTATAAATGACTAAATAAATGACTAATTTGATCATCATAAGTGACTAATTTGATCATAGGTGGAAAATTAAGTGGAAAGTAATAAAAAAGAAAGTGAAAGCCTTAGTTTTTTTGATCATCATAAGTGACTAATTTGATCATAAATGGAAAGTAATAAAAAAGAACTTAGTTTTTTTTGGGGCGTCAAACAATTTTAAAAGAGAATTTTCATTTCCTTGGGCACCAAACAATGAAAAAAAGAATTTTCAGTTGAGGTGTCTATTGAGTGGGCTTTTTAGTTTGCTGGTTGGAAGAAGTCCAAAGATTTTTTTTGGGCATGGCGTAGAACCATCAGTTAGTTGCACCATCATCTATCCATGTTGTTTAGAAGATCTAGGATAAATGCACGTTGAGTTTTCTCTGAAGAAACGTTTCTTTGTTGGTTTGAATTCATCCACACTGTAGAGATTCACAAGGGTTTGAAGACCTGTTGCATGCACGAGGAGATTGTCCAAGGTTTTGAGGACAGATCATGCCCACATTGAGATAATATTCGAGGTTTTCTTGGAAGCCTTCATCCTCACATCTGGCCAGGTATACTCTATGCCGTTAGGATTTTTAGTTTTGTTTGAAGTTTCGAGGAAGATCTTGCTTGTCTATTTTTGTTTGATGATGACTATTTGAAGATTTGTCATGACTGTCTTATTTCTTTTGCTAACTGTACCCTTTTCTACATCTTGTAACTATCTAGGTTGTCTCTTTACAATCCATACTTGTACTATGCTAAAATGCATCTTAGTATTGAATGATTTGATGTGGTTGTCTGTTGCTTCTTCTTGCCATGAATATCAAGGCATGGAATGCCAATGTAACTCAAAAGCTCACTATGGAACTTCACAAAGTTACAAGATAGAAACAAAAAAGAAACACATAAAACCTTTATCTTTTGCCCTATTTCTTCTCAAAAAATGTGAATAAAAGAAGGAATCTCTTTGCACTTGGCACAACACAATAGCTTTGCTACAAGCCTTCCACTGTGGCCTTAAATCTCCCATAGTAATTAACTCATTGCATTCATTAGTAACCATGCAAAGGTAAGGAATGACAAGCTTGAAAACCTCTGAATGTAGACTCTTTTACCTATCTTTGTAAACACTAAAAATGAAAGAAGTGCCCATCTGCACATTGTACCATCTTGTCCAAATAAAAATTCCATGTAACAACACTCACATTCAATAATCTTAGCCACAACAGGGTATTCCTCATTTCCATTTCTTGCTTTTGTTCCACTGCATCCATCTAAGTTGCACTAGTTTCAGTATAGCCTGCATCCCAAGAAGAAACACCTTAACCCCCGACTGCCATTTGTATGTGAAAACCCTATCACTAGAAATTTGACACTATTTTCATGAGAAGTGCTTGAAGAGAAACAATTGTGCCCCCTAGCTATTTACTATCATTGAAGTAAAGCCCCCACTCGGTGCATGACCTTGGTCATAGTGTGTTCATTCAAAATAGCTACCATTGTTATGACTGGGAGTTTCTCTTATCTCTGTGACTTCTTACTGAAGAATTGATTTTCACCCTTCTTATTCATAAATTTTGCTTATCCTTACAAACATTGTACATATATTCTGAAACTATTATGCACATTCAGAATACCTACACTACTTCACATCCATATAAAAGACTCATATGAATCATCATAGTGACTATTATATAAGCTTCACAAGCTACACACCATACAACTCATACAAACTTATAACAACATTTCTCAAGCGAGTAAATGAGAATGCAACACCAAAAGTAAGCACATGCATTGAATATATTGTGAGCTTTTTTGAGTTGGTTTTGACAAGAGATTTGACCTTTTCATGTGTTACTTAGATCACATACAGTCTAGATTCGAATGTTTATGCATGCCATGACTCTTGATTTTTAGCACACATGGTACATTTGATAAGCTCAACCACTATGATTTAAGTTGTTGTAAATGTTCTCGACTGATTCCTTTATTACCTATGTAGTCCTAAGGAAATCTAACTAATGCTTACTTCTATTTACCTCAAGCCACCTACCAACAAAAGGATGAAACCAAATTTTAAGGATATTTCTAAATTGCCTTAAGACCTAGGCTCATGCAATTTGAATTATCTCTGTGTTAAAATCAATTATAAAAAAATTGAGAATTTGGAATTAAAATCTAAGGTGTTGGGTTCATACAGAGTATAGCTTGTCATGTTAGCCTATTGACATAGGGTTCAAGTGATATGGGAGCTCAAAAGGAAGCCACATCATCATTATGGTCATCACTAGTTAAACCAACAAAGAGAGCCAGACATTATGTTTATTGCAGGCCAAAATTGGGTTTAAATCCATGAAAATCCATATCTTACTTGGCATGAAAATTCTATGTTTAAACCTTTAGTAGGCCCAAAAAGACTGATTGCCAAATTTGTTCATGTCAGGAACACATGGAATCAAGTGATTTATACATGGTGAAGCAAAGTCAAGCAATCTAAACTTATGTAATTTGGTAGACTTGAATAGCCCTGAGCTGAAACTGTACATTTTGATTTTTAGGTTGTAAAGAAGACAATTCAAAGAATGCTATCTGTAGCTTCAATGTTGTGAGATCAACACAATAAATTCTAAGATGCAATTTTGCATCATGGACACTAGATGTTTATCTTTTATGTCTTTTTCAATTTAGTATATATAGTATTCCAAAGACAGTGCAAGGAAATGGTATAACTGTGCCATTTAATTTGTAGTCGCTCATGCTGAATGAAAGGATACAAAGTTTGCCAAAGCTACGTGCTACCTTGGTAAAGGCTAAGGAACATTTTCACAGGCCTCTCCCTAAGGATACACCATATACAGAGTTTGAGCACAAGTAATTTAGATCAATAGTATTTATTTTTTGTACACAGTATTGTTGTGTGAGAAGAACTGATTGAGCCTTTGTGACTGTACTCAACACTATCTTCTTTAGGATGAAACTGCCCTCTCAATAAATAATGAAATTATATGTTTTGAAGAAAATTTTCACCTTCCAGTGTGCCTTTCTTATCATTGTGATCTCTCCTTTGGTGCTACCGTTGCTTGAAGATTACTATCCTCTATATCATGAGCCTTCTAACAGTGCATTGCCATTGTGGTTTGGTCATGCATTCTACTCTTTAAAAGTTCCCTATTGTCATGAATTATTCTTACCCTGAGTCATAAGCACTTCCATCAACATTGTTCTTCATGAAGACTCTAAGAATGCCTTGGAATTGTGATCTATTGAGTTTTGAATTTATTCTTTTATGACTGTTTTGTGGACTGTGATTAAACCCCTTGTCATTGTCATATGAATGGCTACTATCACTTGTGATTATCACAATCCATCTTATTTAACTCTATCCTTGTTGATCATGAATTGCCTACTAACAACTCACTATCTTGTGTGTCTTTAGTCATTCACACTTAGCTCATAGTGAGGTATTTTTTTTAGTGCTCATTTTCATATCCTAATGGAGTCTTTGATAAGACCTATAGGTGTGATTATATAAATGCACCATAAGGACTATCCTCCAGGTCCATACTGTGTATTTGGCTGAATATATTATCTTATGGACTATCCTCTTTACCATCTGACTGTATTCTTAAGGACTGTCCCACTTCATGTAAACCTCTCTTTCCCATGATCAACACCTTGAAATTGACTGTGGTAGCTCCTTGAGATATTGTCCATGCACTCCTTAATACACTTGTAGGTTGTCCTCTTTTGAAACTTTGTGGGATGGAAATATTTATTAGTTTACCATACTGCTTTGAAGACAATGAACCCTTGACAAGATTTATGATGTTTTAAAAGCCCTCTTAACTGCTCAGTTACTTGTCTTTATGTATCTTTTAAAGTCTGTCATACTATCCTATCACTGTTATTATTAATTTCAATGCCCCCTTCATGGTTATGCCATGGACTATCATTGTTTATTTGAATAGTCATGACTGTGATCTCCTTTTGGGAATCTATAGGAAAGTGTCATGCCTTACTTTGAAGTCCATTTCCTTAAATCTTTTCTCTTTGCTCGTTGTTCCTATCCTAGGGCTTGGGGTCTCCTTTTTCTATTTTCCCACTACATAGCTTGAAGTCTTGCATGCTGATGTGCCATAGACTCCTTCCAATTTGGGCAGTAGACTCCATTTTGTGAGAATGAATAGTCAATAAAGAGTCAAAGTTTGATACTACTCCCATTGACCCCAAAAATAGTTCAAGTGCCTTGTCCATGGTTCCACATTTTGCATACATGTCTACCAGGGCAGTTGCAACTACAACAAATGACAAAATTCCTCTATCCTTCATGCTTTGATGGATGTCCATATCCCGTTCCAAAGCTCCCATTTTGGCACAGACAGGGAGTATGCTTGTAAAGGTTGTTGAATTTGGCTTTACACCTGCTAATTGCATTTGCTTGAAAGTTTCTAAAGCCTTTCCAACAAATCCATTTTGTGCATATCCCACAACCATTGCATTCCATGAGATGACATCTCTTTGAGGCATTCTGCCAAACAATTCACATGCCTTGTCAATGCTTCCACATTTTGCATATGTATGTATACCAGGGAAGTTGCAACTACAACAAATGACAAAATTCCTCTATCCTTCATGCTTTGATGGATGTCCGTGCCCTATTCCAAAGCTCCCATTTTGACACAAGCAGGGAGGATGTTGGCAAAGGTTGTGGAATTTGGCTTTACACCGGCCAATTGCATTTTCTTTAAAATTTCTAAAGCATTTTCAACAAATCCATGTTGTGCATATCCTGCAATCATTGCAGTCCATGAGGCCATATTTCTTTGAGGCATTCTGTCAAACATTTCATGTGCCTTGTCTATGCTTCCACATTTTGTATACATGTCTAATAGGGTAGTTGCAACTACAACATCTAATAAAATTCCTCTATCCTTTATGTTTTGATGGATGTCCATACCCTATTCCAAAGCTCCCATTTTGACATAGGCAGGGAGGATGCTGGCAAAGGTTATGGAATTTGGCTTTACACCAACCAATTGCATTTGCTTTAAAATTTCTAAAGCCTTTTCAACAAATCCATTTTGTGCATATCTTGTAATCATTGCATTCCAAGAGATGACATCTCTTTGAGCCATTCCATCAAATAGTTCACGTGCCTTATCTATACTTCCACATTTTGCATACATGTCTACCAGAGCATTTCCAACTATAATATCTAACAAAAATTCCCCTTCCATTATGTTACGATGGATGTCCATACCTTGTTCCAAAGCTCCCATTTTGGAACAGGCAGGGAGGATGCTAGCAAAGGTTGTCAAATTTAGATTTTAAACCAATCAATAGCTAAAACATTTTCACCAAATATAGAACTAGGGACATTTTTGGCCCACTGCAACATGTTTTTTGTGGGTAATTGAATGTACTAAACTTATATTTGTGATTGAATCTTAAGTCTAACCATATGGTACATTTTGTTTTTGAAAGGTGGTAGGTAAAACCTGTTTAGCCCCTAAGCTTGCTATTGCAAGACTAGATACCTTTCAAAATTTAGACTAGTTTTTATTGAAGAGGAGACAACTGGAAAATGATAGCCTAAATAGATTTTATAAGACTATCAAATTAGTGAAAGATGCAACTTTTTGCCAAAGGAAGGGATTTATTCAAATTAAAGTTTTAAACTTCTACATTTCCTCAGGTGGATACATTCTATGGTAAACCAACCCAGTTTTGCATATTGCACGTTCTACCTGTTTAGCTGCATGGGTCTTCAAAGATATAAAATTCTTAGCTATAGTGATTAGAATTAATTTGAGTTATGGCAAGAGATAGGGTCATACATCTGAGCAACTAGATTGTCTCAGAGCATTATCTATTCAACTGGTTGGCATATTGGATCAAAAAGGCCATAGAAGGATGAGGAAATTCTAAAATATTATCAAGCTGACAAAGGTTGTGGAATGTCCATGGGATGACATCTCTTTGAGGCATTGTGTCAAATAGTTCCCGTGCCTTGACTATTATTCCAAATTTTGCGTACATTTCTACCAGAGCATTTCCAACTATAATATCTGTCAAACATCCCCCTTCCGTTATGCTTTGATTTGCTGATAAAGTATGTTTCAGATTTGAATTTTCTCTTCAAGTTTCATCTTAACTTTCACATTTTTGGAGTTGGGATTGTGACATTATTGTGAAATTGTATCTGCTAGCTTCCTAAACCTATAATCAATGAAAATTCATAGTTTACAAATTGATTACTAGGAATGGGGGTTGCAAGAATGTTTGTCTAAACCTGACTATTTTTGAATTTGACTTACTCTGTCTAAATAGATCTAAGAAGATCCATGGAGTCAAGAAGGTAAATATTCTTTCAAAGAACATGTTAAAGTAAGTTACTTATTTGCTTTTTGTTACAAAGGGGCAATTTACTTATTGCATTGCTGGGTTCTATTTGTGTAGACCAAGGCAGGAGATGCAACAAAGAAGAAGTAATGCAACAATTAGCAATATTAAGCGAGTTTTGATACATTTATTTAGATTTTGAGATGTAAAAGCCCATGATGAAATATTTAGGCTTCATTTTTCAAGTAGTTCTTTCATGTTTTAGAGTTGTATAAGCAAAAAATAGAGCATTGTAACTCAGTTTTCTCAGTCACATCACTGAGAAACACACTTTATAACACAATTTTTAAAGCAAAGACATATTTAAGTCTTTTATCTGCTGTAAGAACACCTTTTCTCAATAAAATTTTAGTATTTTGCCTTCTTAATAGCTGTTTCATTATGTGCAAATGAATGATTGATTATGTTTTTCTGTGTTTTATGTTTAAACCTCAAAAACAATTAAATAAACTACCAATTGACTAAATATACTACCAACTAACAGAAATCAGTGAATAAACATGACTAAAAATATACGACTAAATATACTACTGAATAAATATACTACCAATTGATAGAAATCAGTGAATAAATATGACTAAAAATATACTACCAAATTGATCAATCAAAACAACCAAATAAATGACTGGCAATAAACTACTAATGGTCACGTGAACAAGCTTAGTGAATAATATGACTAAATCAATGACTAAATATACTACCAAATTGATCGACCAAAATGACCAAATAAATGACTAAAATTGGTTTAGTCATAAATTTGGTTGTGTTATAAATGACTGGCAAGAAACTACTAATGGTCATGTGACCAAGTTTAGTCATTTATAAGCAGTTTTTAGTAGTTTTTTAAATCACATATTGCTGTTTTTGTACTAATGAAAGTGAGGTGCTAGATGCCAAGAACCAATTCATCAATGTTTTAGATTTTTAGGGTTGATTCATATGAAGATCTCTAATTTTATAAATGGATAGTTCATCCCGGTTCACCTTCACGAGTGTGGATTTGATCTCCCACTAGCTTTTGCATTGGTGATGGTAGTCTTGAGTGTCATTGTGCTCGGTCACGACACTTGGTGTGAGCGTTGATGTGCAATGTGACATATGAATGTCACATTTACAATGTGCAAAATTTGTTCATTTGGTGTTAGTTTATTTAATGTCTTAGGAAAAAGCTTGGGGCATTACATTGTACCTCATTGACTCATATACAAATGTGGCTACATCTTTGCACCATTGTGACCAAACTCAAAATATGCTATGATCTCTAAATCGTTGTTATGTCTTTGTATTCATAGAAATTCATTTGTGTAACTAATAGACACACAAAAAATAAGTGATTACAAGGTGAAATCATTAGAGCACACTTCAATATTTTGAAGGACAAAGAATTTAAGTATGCATCAAAATCATATAGGCCATTCACATGCTTGAGAATGTTGTCTTTGATCATTCACTTAGAATCGTAAAATCTCTCTAAATAGGAGGGTTGACCTAGTAGAACTTAACTCTAGCGATCCAACAATCTCCCCTAATGTGTTTGTAAACATCACCTTGATAGAATCAAACACAAGGAAGGCAAAGATAAATAGATCTTTTCTACTACTTTTTGTTAGATTATTCATGTTGGCCACAATTCATTTTCACACATTAGGTCAATCCTGTAGCACTTAGGTTCGATTTTGAGAGACTCAAATTCGACCCTTAAAGATTTATAAGATTGTGCAAACCCTAGACTTTCATCAAACCATTAACATTAATTTTGTATACTTCAACAATTGAATTCTATATGACATAAATATTAATTTATAATCTTATTCTTAAAACTAAATACCCTATCCTCCTATTTAATTATCAAATTTATTTATTCATTTATCAACATAACTTCTAATTACATCTAGATTAATTATAAACTTGTTTATTTGTATTTAAAATGGATTTTATTCCCTTACACAACATACCTATTATAATTCTTTCCCTTTCACAATAAACACATTTAAAAATAAACAACACAATCGTGTTTACAACTAAAATTAGGGGAAATGATCTAATAGATGAGCATGTGCCAATATGGTGCCACCCACTTAGGCTTGGGGTTAAGTATATTAAAAAGATCATAGTTGAGAATATTATACCTTTCACAAGTCACATGAAAGAAACAACCAATCATATGATGACACATAAGGTAATCAATAATACATGTCTTGGTGTACACACTTTGCTCTAATTTTTTGGGAGTATTTTTAGATAATGAAGATATCGTGATTACATCCTTAACACTTAGAACCCCAAACAATAACTTTAAGCTATTAATTTAAATATAAAAATATATAAAAATATTTGTGAAAATCAAATATACTCATGAAATATGGGTCATGTGTTTGACTAAAAAAACTAAGCAGTTAAACCCTGAAATAAAATATCATGCGAAAAATACCTCCTACTTATCAAATACACCCTTTAAAAACTTGGCGTGCAAGAAAGCTACGTTGTGGAGACACTATGAAAAACTTGTTTCAATGCACAGCTGCGGGGTATAACGATTCACGTCAGAAAGCGTTGTTCACATCAGATGAAAGCCCACTTAACTTGCCAGGCATGCGAGTTACTTAAATAGGTAAAGTAAAAATAAAAGCCGAAATATTTAGAGTCTGACAGATGTCCTTGAGAAGATGGACGTTGAAGATTTGAGCGACCGGCGCGTGTCGGTTTTCTGTCCGCGTTCAGTCAGCTACTCAGAACTAGGAGTCTTCCCAATGACGAAAAGTTGACAACAAAACTAAGCGAAAAAGTTAACTGCAGTTTAGTATAATTTGGATTCCGAATTTAAAAAGAAAAATAAAAATAAAAATTTAAGCGACAGTCCGTCAACAAATCGAATCCCAGCGATAGCGGCGTCTAATTTCACAATGAAACAATAAAAAGGATTTGAGAGATTTTAAAACAGAGCAAAACGACGGCGTTAAATGGCAGACAAAGTCCAGAGAGGATTTGAGAGATTTTAAGAAAAAGCTCCATAAAATAAGAAAAGATTTGAGAAATTTAAATTTAAAGCTGAAGAAAATTGGAAAAGTTTTTGAGAGATTTTCAGTAAGAGCTGAAGAAAATGAGAAATCGAGAGATATTAAGTATGAGCTTAAGAAAATGAGATAATATTCAAGAAAAAATAAGTAAGACGAGAAAAGACTACGGAGGCTTTTTTAAAAAAACAGAAGTAAAAGACGAAGAAAATGAGAAAAGATTTGACAGATATTTTTATACGTAAAAGCCGAAGAAAATGAGAAAAGATTTGAGAGATTTCTGTGTGATTTTAAGGTCTGGTGGGTGCACAGATCGAGTCTGGGCGAGTTGAGGAAGCCGGCAGTGAATGCATTAAGAAAACGGCGTTTAATGCACAAGAGGGGAAAAATTTGAGAGGTTTGAAGAGATTCTAAGGCGTGGTTAGAGACGGAAGGAATCTTTGAAGAAAGTAGCGTTGAATACACAAGAATATAAAGTTTTGATAGTTTTTTTAATGTATGCTTTCTACATGGATCAAACCTCGACGCGGCGGAGTAAATGAAGTTGAATGCCCGAGAACACAATAAAGACTTTGATGTTATTTAGGTAAGTGATTTTAAGGTTTCCTGGATGCTGCACGGCGGAGGAAACGGCATGAATATTCAACAAGAAAACAGTATGTTATTATGACAGATTGTAAACGATTTTAAGGTCTCGAAATTCTTGAAAACGGCGGTAAATTTACAAGGAAGTAATAAATATTTTGAAAGGTTTCAAGCAAAAAGAGCGACAAGTGCAAAGAAAACAATACAGCTTTCGATTTAGATTTTAAGGTCTGAGAAAACGGAGTTAAATGCATAAGAAAAGAAGATACAGAAATGCATGCGTACAACCGGCTGTCAAGCAGCACACACAGCTCGCCATCGCCACCGTCTTCACCACGGCGGGCTTCGCCGCGTTTGAGGCATGGAAGAAACAAGAGCGGCCGCATGCAGGGCGGAGTCGGTCCACCCCTGCCCGCCCGGACTTTTATGCAGAAATTCGCGTGGCTTTTGCTCTCTGTGCTTCTGAAGCGTCACGGACTATTTTTGTTCGCGCCGGTGATTTATATATCAGGAATGTTACTTTACATGGGGACGGTGTCCTTTGATGCTGGAGAAGTCGTTAGACATCATCTTGCGCCGGGGTCTGTGTATAAAAGTCCGCAAGTTTTCGAAAATCTCTGGCCTGCAATGCAAGTTGACAACGAGACGCACAGCGGGGTTCGTTGTCTGATCTTTTGATGCATTTTCTTTCAATTTCTCTGAATGAATGAAAACTAACAGCATAAAATTTTGAAGTACTTCAGGTTTTAGTTTTCTGAGAATTTTGAAGTAGTTTAGCTTCTATTTTCTTTTCGAATTTAATTTGAATTAACGAGAAGAACAAGAAAGAAATATATAATATTTTAGTTTTATTTGAATTGCCGAAAATAACAATGGAAAATTGAGATATTTTAAGTTTTATTTTTCTGTTTCGAGTTTATTGGAATTGATGAAGATAACATGCACAAATCTTGAAAATTTGAAATAATTTAGGTTTTGATTTAAGGGTAGTTTTTCTTACTGTGGAAGTCAGTTTGGATTCTTCTGGATTCGACTGTGTAGAAGTATTTGTGTCTGACGTGTCCGATACCTGTACCCTATCCATCTTCAGGAAGAAGAAGACTAGGTTTTATTTATCTGTTTGATTTTTATTTGAATTGATTAAAACAACACAGAAAATTTGAAATGGTTTAGGTTTTGTTCTTCTGTTTGAGTTTTATTTGAATTGATGAGAAGAACTCACAGAAAATTTGAAATAGTTTAGTTCTTTGACTTAAGGGTAGTTTTTCTGCACTTTGAACTCTTTCAAATTCCACTGCGTAGAAGTAATCACGTCCAACTTGCTGGATCTCTCTACCTTATTCATCTTCAGGGAGAAGAAAATAGCTTTTATTTTTCTATTCTAGTATTATTTGAATTGATGAAAACAACCAATGAAATAGTTTAGGTTTTATTGTTCTGCTTGCGTGTCGGAGATCTCTACTGGATCCATCCTTAAGGAGAGGATGTTTAGGTTTTGTTGGTCTGTTTGGGTCTTTTTTTGAATTGATGATGAAACAAGAACAGACAATTCGAAGTAGTTTAAGTTTGTTTTTCTGCACTGAAAAAGTAAGTTTGTAGTCTTATGAATTTCACTGCATAGAGGTGCTTGCATCTCAGGTTTTAGATCTCTCTACTGTAGCCATTTTCAGAGAGACTAAGTTTAGGTTTTGTTTTTCTGTTTGAATCTTAATTGAATTGAGGAAAATAAGAACAAAAAATTTGAACTAGTTTAGGTTTTATTTTTGTATTCGAGTTTTATTTGAATTGCAAAAACAACGCACATAAAATTTGAAATGGTTTAGGTTTTTAATTTAAGTACGGTATGAAAGTAAGTTTGTATTCTTCTGAATTCGATTGTTAGAAGTATTTGCATCTCATGTTTCAGATATCTCCAGTTCCACCCTTCAGGGGGAAGAAGTTTAGGTTTTGTTTTTCTGCTCGAGTTTCATTTGAAATGACTAAAATAGTGCACATAAAATTCGAAATAGTTTATCTTGAGTTATATTTGAGTTAATGAGAATGACTCTCAGAAAATTTGGAATAGTTTAGGTTTCCTATCTAAGGTCAGTTTTTCCTCAATATGACAATAATTTTGGGTTCCTCTGGATTTGACAGTGTAGAAGTGTCTGCGTTCCACACATGGGATTCATCTACTAGGTCCATCTCGAGCTTAAGTTTTATTTTTCTGTTTGCGTTTTATTTGAATTGATGAAAACAACACAGAAAATTTGAAGTAGTTCAGGTTTTATTTTTCTGTTTAAGTTTTATTTGAGTCGATGAAGACAACACATAAAACTTGAAATAGTTAATTTTTTTGATTTAAGGTTAGTTTTAGTTTGGATTCCTCTGGATTTGACTGCTTAGAACCATTTATGTCTCCCGTTTCAGATTTCTCTCCTGGGTCCATCTCCTAGAAGAGGAAGTTTAGGTTTCATTTTTGTGTTTGGATTTTATTTGAGGTACAGGTTTTTCCCATTTTAGATAAGTCAATCTTAAAATTTTGCTTCATTTGAGAAGCTGAAATCTTTATAACAATCAGTGCATCCAAAATCAGTGAGATCCTTTTAGTTTTACAATGACAATATGCGTTTAGGCCTTTAGGCACCCTCCTCTCCGATGTAGAATGGGGAGTGTTTCGATCAATAAGGGTATTAAAAATTTTATTTCAAAAAGGCAAAAATTCCATTATTACACATATTCACTTGCAAAGATAAACATACATCGAAGGGCACCAGCATTATAAGACAACAAGCATGAAAAATAGCAGAGAGGGTTAGAGAAACTCATCAAAATCATTTTCCGACTTGACATCTGGAGCTGGCTTTCTGTTTCCGGTTCTCTGGCCTTTATGGAAAATCCAATAATAGAGCTGCCTCTGCAAGCCATCAAATCATTAACCAGTGTATGCATGCTTTCATATGAACATCTTCTAGATCACAACATTAGTATTAATCACATTTAGAGTGTCCGACTGATTTTGAGAAGCCTTCTTCTTCTTTCCGCTTCATGTTCAGGTGAAAGAGTTTGCTGTTGGTGTTATCAAGAAGCTCATGGATGGATATAATAAGATCCTGGATTGAGACCCTATCTTGAGAGATCTCCTGGAAAAGACTCCTCCAGTTATTGTTCATTTTCCTTAAGATAGGAGCACAAATTACCAGAATTCTCCTCCTTTGAATTCCTACTCAGAAAAGGATCATTGCTACTGGAAAGAGCAGCAGCAGATTTTTCAGTGTATTCCCGAGAAACATTCAGCTTCTTAGAAGGAGAGCAGTCCTGAAAAATTGCTTTCCTTTTGCCTTGGACTAAGAACTTGACTGAATATCCTTCCCCTTCCCGGCAATTAGATTTCCGGGACTGGAATGATCATGTTGCGAACTTCCAACCTTTGAGCAATCTGGGTATCAGAAACACAATGGTAGTGCCTTCTTAAGAGACTGGAGTTAGGAGAGAGATGTGAAATATTCAAGGAAGCTCCAGAAGCATTCTGCAAGCCAGTCAAGGTGGTATTTCATTATTCAATTTAGTTTTGAGGAAATAGGTTTAATCAGATTAAACTTACCTTGATTTGACGAGTTCCTTTGAATTTATGAAAACAAGAGCATTGGATAATTTATCTTGAAAACAAGACTTTTATGGAAAAAATATAATGCATACAGAAAATTCTTGTTTTCTTAAATTATGGATTTCAAGTAACTAAGATTGGATCTGTTGCCAAAAAGTCATGCAAATTGTCTGCTCATCTAATCCATGTCCTTACCTTCCCTCAATCCTTCTTTGAAATTAAGGGATATGAATTTTATAATGAACTTTCAAATTGTCTTTTTCTACCTTAGGTGAATATTCTTGTATGAAAATAAGGCTACCAGCTAGTAAGTTTTAACTTTTCTTTCTAAGATTCAAAAAGCGATACAATCATACAACCATCCATAAGCATTAGCTGGCCTACTTACACTTATATTTTGCTTTAAGGTATCACATACATACACTATATGCAATGTCCAGAGTTTAATAAAAAAATTCCATCAAAATGGAATAGCTGATAGAATGGAAGACACAAAAAAATAATATTTTACATTTTATTCTAATTAACAATGGAAGACCAGTGTCATGTACATTGCATCCTAAATCAATATGAGGAGATGGCTATTGTGTTAGCGTGTATGCATGCCTATTCAATCATTAAAAAAATGTGTGAGCACATCAAATATTCATCTGGCATTGTTGTATGGGAGATGGGATACTTTCTCTAGAGATGTGCTATGCCAAGCAGTGACCAGACTATTCCCTTTATCCCATCAAGTTGAATATCGTGAACATAAGTGCAACCCTTTACTATGTAACACTATGTGCAAGGAATGTTTAAGACTTTTGAGCTCTAAATTTTGGATGGGTCCTAACTCTACCTGCTGATTCTTTGGAGACAAAAGTAACTGATTGGTTATAAGATGAGAGGACTCAACTTCAATCATCAGAGTTTAGTGCATTGAGGGCTGTAACCCTGGTCTAGGCTTCTCCCGAACTTGACTGGAGCAGCCCCATACCCTGATATGGAATTATGTATCTATTTACAATTACTAGTGAAATTCTTATACAAAACAGGGGCACATTTACATCATCGGGGCCTCTGCAAGTATTTTTATTTTCCATCAGTACTGTCAGTTCTGACAGGGAGTTTTTGGCATGGTGCATGAGGTTAATTAGTTTACAATGTTACACACATAAGTATTAATGAATGTCAAGCACTTTCTCTGGCTATACCTACCAGCTAAAAATCTGCTGTATTCTGGCTATACCTACCAGCTAAAAATCTGCAAGTGTCCAAACAAACACTAGTAAGGTATGGCCCTTTGACATGCAATGAAACTCAAATTGCTCAGTCATAGGAGGGTCTACAAGGCCTTGGATGTCCAAAAACTCTAGAAAGAGGTTGTACAGGGAAGTTCCTTTCTTGATACTGATCACTTTCGATTATAAAATTACAATTGTTAAATCCAAAAAGAAAAACAACTATAACAGCATGTTGCTCTAGAGCTTGCCAAGTCTTGGGAGATGATATCCTACCTTTTCAATCTTTTTGCTAAAGTGTTATCTTGTGTGTAACATACCTTTTTAGATGGGATTGACCCTTTGAAACCCTAACCTACAGCAAAAGTACACTATTTGCAGCACCCTTCTTTTTCTCTTCTGTGCCCATTCCTCTGTTTGATAGAATTGTTTTAGGAGGCAGAACCAAAATTAAATTTTAATAATGAGAATGATGAAATCCTTATGGGTATTTGCAGCTTTTGACTGCGACAAACCATATTTCATGTATAGGCCATTTAAGCAACTGAAGTCATAGTCTATTACATTGAAAATCTACCCTCTTAATGGCTCCTTGGCTCCTTAGAAGTTAGGATTCATCAGTGGCGTCTTTAACATGGAATATGGGTTATACTGCTTTAGTTCTGGCTTTCTTATCAATTTGTTGCTCTGTAGCCAATGATATTTAACGAAAAACACTTTAAACACTCTTAAGACATTAGTTTTCTGTGAGAATTTCCTTCATTGTAGATATGACCATACCATAAACTGTAATGTTACCAAGTTTATGAAAATTCTTGCAATTAAATCCTGTAATTTGGATTTTCTGTTAAATTTGTCATGATACTGGAGCTTTTTGGTATGATTTTTTTTTGAAATGATTTAATCCTGACTTAGAATGTTTAAGTTTCTTGAATGTAATAAATGGATATTAAAAGTTGTGATGTATAAAAAATGAAGAAAAATTTAGACATGATCGCTTGTTAATATTAGATGGATTTTCGAGATTCACCTGTGTTAGTTAAAAATATTTTGTAGTCTCTCACTGCATCCTTTTCCTTAAGTTTATTGGCATTTTTTTCATTTTTACTTGTAATCATTTCATTATGCTACTGGAAGGTGGTCAGTTGCATCAAATGTAATTTTAATTGTTAATTGAATTAAATTTTCTCTTCTATTTATGATGGAGGGTGTGTGTATCTTGTTAGAGTGTGGCTAAATTAGCATTGAGTGACAAAACTTCTGTAACTGTTTGTAGCTAATAGCAGCATGGCAGCACCCTAGAGAAGGTGAAAAATGGAGACCTTGCATCAAAGAGACTATGAGTGATGCAGGTTTGGATTCCTTTATTCCTCTTTTCAGTTGCACTAGAGGGTACACAAAGTAATTGTACTTTCTTGTCTTTTACTGAAAACAACTAATATTACTGTTTCCTGCATGCAGTGATATTGATTTCTTTTGCAAACATTATCAGTTATTGCTTTGTTCTCTTTCTTATTGTAAATGCTTCAGAGGCAGTTCATTGACCTATTTCTATTGTATGCAAGTAAATTAAATGATATACTTCTATTGTATGTAAGTAAATAAAATAAGAAGCAGCACATTTAAAGACATGATATTTCCACAGTCCATTATAGTGAATTCGTAAATGCTTCTGGAATAAAACTGTGTAAAGTTTTTGTATCAACTTTTTGGATCACATGTTTTTTTTCAATAAAAGTGAATCTTTTGACGATGGTTATTAAAAAATGCAGTTTGTAATCAATTCAAAATGAATGGGACTGAAAATATAGCAGTGGAGTGGTAAACCCCAAAACACAAGTACAGTCTGCATATTGTACCTTTATCAAATTTTCTGTGGAAATTCTGGAAGCATTCAGCCTATGTATTTTACTTTTTTCTGTTTTTGTGGGTTAGTATAATTCATTGGATGGAATCACTGACCAATGATCATTATGGTAACACAGTATCTTTCTTGTTTCTTTGATCACATAAAATTGGAGAAAACATTGTTTCCAAATATCTTATTATGAAAGAATGGAAACTATTAGGAAAGAGGGGTTTGCCACATAACAAAAGTGGGAGATACTTATATAATGTTCCTGCATTTAAAACCAGGCAGATAGAACTGAAATCAGCTAAGATTAAATTTGACCAAATTTTGAGCTGGTTTTGTAATTCTAATTTCTAAAATAATTTTTGTTTGCTACAAGTTTTATCGATGGTATGGTTAATGCTGATACTCAATTATTGCAAGGATGTATTTGCAATACCAGCACCACACGGAGAGCACCAGCAGTGGGAAGTCTTGCAAAAGTGTGACCTTATTGTAGGACAAGCTTTGAGATTAAAAGGTCGGTTCCTTCTTGATTCTAGCTTAAGCCTAATATGACGGGGGTGAAAAGGGAAGAAGAACATAAACTTAGAAAGTGAGTAAAAGGTGATTGCTTAGAATAGAAAACCTCTTCACTTGTACAGGGATATTCTCGACACAAAATTTAGTAGTTGACAGAATCAAAGTGAGCACAATTATAAAAATGTAGAAGAATCTGTAAGCAACCCAGGAAAAGGATAGATACAAATCACAGCTTCTGTATTGAAAATCTGAATTATTTGCATAGCTACATGCCATAAGAGGCGGGAAGAACTCCGGACACATAAACTAAGACTGCCCTGAAAGATACAGTTGAAAAGCAGAGAAAGAAAAGTCAGCACACAAGGCTTCAACAAGCATGAGTCTACAGGGATCCATCCTCCTTTTTGCTTGAGAAAGCCTATACATTTGTAGATGAGAAGAGAGGGAGAAAACATAATAGAAATAATAGTATATGTGCCACATTTTGGCCACTTTGATTCTGGCATGAAATAGAATTGCAGATATATGGACCCAACAGAGTGCTACTGCTACAATGAATGAACAATAAAACTGCTTCATAACCACTGCAAGTGGTGCATAAAACCATTTCTCGAAGTGAAGGAGCTGTTTGTTGCAAGCTTCCTTCTTTTACTCAATGCTAAAAACCCTAGTTTAATATCACATGCGACTCTTTCTTTTCTATTTCCTGCCAGTTCTTTGCAATTTATTAATGCCAAAGTTAATGTTTTTAACTTATGGCATCATTTGCTTTTACATGCAACTAACTTGATTTATTCCCATGGCTCCACTTATTTCCCCGTGGGCTTAATGTTCTTATTTCCTGTGGATTGATTGCACCTACCTTACCAAACCAGTGAGCTCCACTTTGCTGAGTAATTTACTAATAATCAGTAGCTCTCCTTTTCCGATATCCATCTTAAAAACCTTGGAAAGCCATGAGGACTGTTGATCTTGGGCTCTTGCTCCTTTTTCCTGACACATTGTGAAAATACTTCTCAAATTCTCGAGGACTGTAAGATCCATTTAATCTACTTTGGCTGAGTGTCCTTGGCAAACAAAAAGCATGGCCTCATATATTTTATGCCTGCAGGCTCTTTTAAAAGGCAAAGCCATATCCCTAGCCTACAGATGCAAAGAGAGCCCCACCATTTTTGACCTGTGCACCCCTTCACAAGGCTATTTATCACAGAAATAATAATAGCTCTTCCAGGGATACAATCTTCAAATACATTCATAAAGCAAGAATTGGAACCCTGAACATTCCTAGCATGAGGCGTGTTGTGACCAAATCACACATCGCCCCATTGCAAATGGGGACCCCCTTTTTTTTGAGTTCCGATGTTTTGCATGGGATTTTGATGATGACCTGACTCATCTTCCTCTGCCGATACGGTAACAATTTCCTTGCCTATGATTTTTGGTTCACGATTAGGGATAGATGAACTTGCAATAATGAAGAATCTTGATCAAATCCCATCTAGATATTGAGTTTTGAAGTCAATCTTGAAGAATGTTTGAGACCCTGAAAAGACTAAGCTTGGAGCCTGAAATCCTGAAAATCCTGAAAAAATGGCTAAGTCTGAAATCTGGTGAGTCCTCCAAATTCTATATTTTGCATCTTAAATCCGGTGGATTCGGGACCTATCTCAAACATCCTGAAAGGTATATTGAAAAATATTTAAAGTAACTTATACTTAAATATATTTTTCAATATACCTTTACTCGCGCGATCCTGAAAAATGCCTGACGATTTCAGAGGATTCAAAAGACTGATCTAGTGCGACAGGGTACTTAAGTGGCGCAAAATCTGGGTGCAAAATCTGGGCGCAAAATCACGAAGGAGAAGGTACTTGAGCCAGAGGATTTGAAAACTTGATCTAATGCGCCCATCTACACCTTGATCCAGTGCGAAAATGCCAGAGGATTTCGATCACTCATCTATTGCGCCCAAACCAAAAGTGCCATTTCGAAGGAAAAGATGAAGATTTTAATCCTTGATCTAGTGCGCCAACTACATGAATACCTCTAAGCTTTCAAGTTTCCAACAAGGTGATCCAATGCGCCTATAACAAGATCATCTAATATGCAACACCAAGGTAGAGTGAGATACGTTTTCAGAGGATCCTACAAGCTCAACCAAAGCGCCAACATCATGAGGCTTCCAACAAGGTCATCTAATGCGCAACATGAGGTAGTGATCAAGGTTTGTTTCTAGAGGATTTACCGAGGGCAACCAATGCGCCAAACACTATGCATGATCCACTTCAAGACAAAGGTTATCTAAATTCATTCGAGTTTGAAGACTTCAATAAGGTCATCCAATGCGCCATCTCCCAAGCCCCTTATCAAAGCACTCAACAAGAGGAAATCGAAATTGGCATCTAGTGCGCCATGCATGGAGAAAATAAAATTTCATTTCTTGAAGATCTCTAGCTATCCATCTAATGCGCCATGTATGAAAGGGGAATGAAGTTTCATTTTGAAGATCTCTAACTAGTGATCCAGTGCGCTAAGTATCTGAGGATTCTAATCCTTCATCTAGTGCGCCATGCATAAGAAGAATCCAAATTGCCTAACATATGCGCCAGTCCCTTAAGGAGTCTTAAAACATGACCTAATGCGCCATGCAGGAGGGGAATTCAAATTGATGATCTAATGCGCTAGGATCTAGAGGATTCATCAAGTCCATCCAATGCGCCACTTCCTTAAGCAAGTAAAAAAACTAAGTGTCATCTAAACCAATGTTGAGAGGAATCCTAAAGTCCCAACCAATGCGAAATGGTGAAGAAGAATCACAAGCTTCATCTAGTGCGAAATGATAAGAAGATCCACAACCTTGAGCCAAGGCGCCACACATGTCAAGTCTAGAGGATTTCGATTCTTGATCTAATGCGAAATGTTGAAGAGGAGCCTTAAAGCTTCATCCAATGCGACATGATAAGAGGAATCCAATCCTTGATCTAGTGCGCCATACCTTAAGACTTTGAGGGTGTCTAAAGTGAAATTCTTGAGGATTCCAACCCTTGATCTAGTGCGCCTCAAGGATTATAAAAGAAAGATCATGCTATTTTAAAGAAGAAGACTTCAATATGCTGATCCAATGCGAAATGCAAGGAGAAAGTCAAACACCAATTCAAGGAATACAAAGAGGGTCTCAAAGGTGTGATCTAATGCGAAGAATCAAGAATCAAGTCTTAAAGTGAAATTCTAAAAGGCAAGAGGATCTTAATCCTTCATCCAATGCGACTTGTAGAGGAGAAAAAATAGTGGTTTAATGCAAATTTTAAGAGTTTCAATGAAGATCAAGAACTTGTCATCTAGTGCGCTTGGCTTAGAAATGCATTCTTATATGTTATAAATCAAATATTATCATGTTTATCGAGAAGGTTGATATTATTTCTTTCTTTGTGTTGCAGGAGCTAAAGGCTGGAAACACTTTCATGTAGGAAGGAAAGTCAGGAAGCAGTCTTCAAGAAGAAGGCATCATGTAGCTGTTTTAAGGGTATCCTTCATCATCCTTGTGTTGGAATTCTTCATCAAGTGGCATCAAGTTGAGATTATCTAGAAGACATCCACTCGAAGGACATCATCTTCATCAAGGCTTCCTAAGGTATCAATTCTACTTCAAGTTCTTCAACCTTCAAGGAAAGTCATCAAGTAGCTACTTCACCTCTAAGGAAGGTGTTATCATCAAACAAGAGCATTCATCCATCAAACTTCAAGACTCTTCAAATTTCCAAGTCCAAGAGAGTCTCCTACTCTTCATGAAGGAATCAAGTGTCATCATCTACTCTCTAGCCTACATGAAGATACATCGAAGAAGATTCACATCAATCTATCTACAAGAAGAAGAATCATAAAGTTAGTCAAGTGAGGCGACAACTATCATACATCCAGTCAACAAGAAGAATGAACAAGGCAAGATCCACAGGATGTATTCCTAAATATACAAGTTCAAACAATCACATTGAATACATCATTACAAGTTGATACAATTTTCAAAGTATGCTGAGTTGGCACTTATGTGGCGAGTACACATCATTTAATTTTGATTAGCCGCATTATTTAATGCATTAAATGTATCATTTAATAAAAGAAGTCAAAGGGATTCCTATGTGGAGGAATATTTTAAATGCTTTCACCTTACCTTATCACATTGGAAAACGTGCCTTCATTGCCTCTCTCTTTTTTGCTAAAAATAGCAAGTTGTTGTAACTACCTCTGAGGTGGCATGATCTAGACCCTTGGCTATTGAATTAATCTTAGCCCTTCATTGTATTCTGGACACTATATAAAGGCCTTGTTGCCTCATTTGTAAATTATTAGAAAGTAGATCATTAGTAGTAGTAGAGAGTAGATTTTAAGAGTAGAATAGAAGAGACTCTCAAAATTCTCTGAGAGAACTTGAAATTGTTGTAAATATTTTCCAAGATTAATGCAAAGACATTGGAGCTACTTGTTTGGTGTTAAGTATTATCTTGTGGAGTAACATGGTTTCCTGAATCTTGATGGAATTAAGAGATGTTTCAAATAGCTTAGAAATAGATTAGAAGTGCATTGATGTAATGAATATGCGTAAAGATATTCGATGAATTCTTCTGGTTCATACTTTTCGTGTATTGTCGAAGGCAACCCACTTTGCAAAGTTAGACTGAACCTTCATTCTCTTTAGTTCGGTTGTGAATGCTTGTTCAAATTGTGCCAGCTGTGGGTGTTTGGATGGGGATTTACAACATGAAAATCCTTGAGTTTCCTTAGAAGATTGCACCAGCTTCGTGTAGTTGTTGGTTCTCATGGCGAAGCGAAGTCTGGTTTCATGAGGAGTTTGTCTATCTTTACATGTTTCATTATCTCATTGCCCTTAGATAGTTTCCTAAACCCTTGCCCTTTTTCCATTTCTTTATCATAGAAACCTTGTATATATATCATCCACACTGAAGGAGGAACAAGCTAATGAAAGGAGAAGAGTCTGCGTAAGTCCCTTTGTGTTTAACAGCAAAATCATACTTAAATCGCTGAGCTGTCTCCTACCGAAAACATCAGAAGGAACCTTGGAGTTATCTCGTTTGATCACCTAGTTCAGCATCCGAGAGGCTTTGCTCAAGAGAGAGTCAGATACTCAGTATTTCACTCTATTGTTGACTTGTCGAAAAACAACCATCAACAAGGCGCAATACTGACTGCATTCCCTGACTCATTGGGTAACTTTTGGAATCTGAAGCATCACTTAGTCCTTGCTCAATTCAGGAACATGACGATGCCTGGAAATACCATATGCATGGATTCCTTCTGCAATTTCAGATACAAACTTGCCTCCTTTACTCCATGGCCTGAAGTTTGAACCATTCACGCCAGTTTTGTCATCGATAATGATATTATTTGTTTGTATGAGCCCAGCCTTGGGCAGGAGAGCAAGAGGTAGTTGGACAGAAGTAGGATAACAACCAGGATTTGCCACTAAATGTGCAATTCATATATTTTCCTGAAGAAGTTCTGTCAGCCCATACACAGCTTCTCTAAATATGGTGCTCTGTGAGATTGATTATACCATTCTTCATATTGACTGATGTTGTGTAGTCGAAAGTCCACAGAAAGGTCTACAACCTTTAGTGTCCTTAGAACTGAAATGATTATTTCCCGTTTTGTTCCATGTGGCAAACAACAGAGCGCAGTGTCAACTTTTGAGAAATCTGCAATTGCATCCTTTATGGCAATCATATCTGTCAAGTCCTGAGTAATCAAGTGCGGAAACACTGAGAGATTGCCCAGCCTTTCTGTGGGCAGTCATTAAAGTGATGTTGAAGTATGGATGTGTGGAAAGAAAGTGAACAATCTTTATGGCAACAATTTGCCCTGTTTTTGTATTCCTTGGCAGAAACACTTTTGCAAATGCCGATTATCGCAATATCCTTCTTAACTCATATTTCCGCCTCAACATGTTGCTTATTTAATCTAATAGAAAACTAATAAAATCTTTGATTTAGAGTCTATGATTTCATGTTGTTCTAATGAATGTAATAAGGGCTCGTACCCCCATTGTATAAATCAATGTGAAATTGAAGAGGAAAATAGAAGCAAAAAATGTTGGGCCCCACAGGATGAAAATAAACAAAATAATAAAGGAAAAGAGAAAAGCAGTTTGCAATGGGTCTTGAAATGTTCTAAAAATTTCACTGAAGGGATTAAAACACCTAAATTGCAGCCAGTTGTATGACCTTAATTTTCTGCACAGCTTTCTTTGTTTGGCGACATACAACATCGTGCTTCTGCACAACCTATCCTTGCCAAACAATCTCTTTGGTGTCACACGACCTTGTGTTGCTGTATGCCCTATCCCTGCCGTACAATCTCTCTTTGGCTTTGTACGACCTGTTGCTGCACAACCTTCATCATCCGTACACTTCAACATGGTTTCAAATATCTTGCACCGTATAACTACCTAATCAAGCTCAGATTGTACAGTGTATTCTTCTATAGATATTTCCCACCATACGATTGTCTCACCAAGTCTCCATCGTACGGTCTGTTCATTCAAAAGTACTTCCTACTATACAACGACTTATGGTAAATCCATTCCCCACTGTATGACTACTACTGGCAAATATCTTTCTGATTGTACAACTGCTGTTGATGTACTTCCCACCTTCAGCTTTGTCATTGATTGTTATATGGTTGCTGCTGATTTACTTCCCACCTCTGATTCTGTCACTGATTATTGTACGACTGTTGCTGATTTACACTGTATGGTCTCCCCACAAAACCATTCAGCCTATGACTTCATCTGTTGTATGCCTTGCTGAAGGAGACTCCATTGTACAGCCTATGTAGGAAATTGCAAAGTACATTCTTCTGAAATTTGTGCTGACAGTTTAAATAACTACTTGTAGCCTGCAGGAGTTGGTTAAGTGTTCGAGGAATTGGCTAATTCACTCACCTTATATGCTTTACGTTATTGAACAAGGAACAACCTCAAAATTTGCTTTCTTATCTCTCAAAGAAAATTGGCTGGCATTGGAGTGCCACAGAGAATTGAAGGACTAGAAGAAGGCACAAGTACTTCTGCATTGGGTGAGGGATTTTCCAAATATTTTGTAGTAGAAAACTCAGGTTTTGCAAAAGCAACATTGGCTATGGCTGATAAAGCGAAGAGTATAATGTCAAATAAAGGGAAGAATGCACAAGTTGATTCACCTCCTTGATATAGACCAAAAATATGGAAGCTGACATTGGATAAGGCTTTTGAAAAATATGGTACCACTAGGGAAGGTTGGCTAGTTCTAGCTTCCACAACTGTAGCAGAATAGAAGATGGTGCAAACCACATGATTGAATAGAGTTGGGTCCAAAGGAAAGAGAAAGTTGAGGGCTGCACAAGGAAAAGTCACCAATACTGCAGAGACCATCACTTGGGAAAGCCTCACTACAAATGAATGTTGACTATGGTGGACAAGTAAACTAGATGATCATCTACTAAAATCTGCATTATGTTCAACACAGGGATATAAAATGCTTCATATTCCTTATTTTAATTTTAGAGACTTTGAACCTTATTTGGTTTGAATGGTTTCCAATTATGATAGAGAGAAAGGAATCCTTGGCGCAATACATGGACCACGAAGTCACAATAACATACACTATTGCTAATTTTTCCAGAGTGTTTGGGGTAACATGCACGGGACCTTCTATTAAAAAGCCCACCAATAATATCACCTAAGCATAGAAAGAACTTGCTGTTCAAACACTTTGTAGGGATACTTTGTCTAGTAAAGAACTTAATAATATGTGGAACAAGGGGAACTGTGGGCTAAAAAAAGATTATTTGTCATGTCCCGATATTAAGGCATTGTTTAAATTAAAGATTTAAACATCATGATGAATTGCTTTAGTCAAATGTGGTATTTGACATTGTCGATTTAAATGATAACCATGTATATAATATTTAATAAACACATATAATATTATTTAATATTTATCATCAATTAAAGTATTATTATAATTATAATAGTTATAATATAATAATACTATTAATATAATATTATATAATTAATAATATTAATATTTAAATATTATAAATATATATACATATATTAATATAAAATGATTTAATATAATTATTAATATTAATATTACAAGTTAATATTATTATAATTATAATTTAATAAATATAATAATAAAAATATTATAAATGTGAATATGAAATATCAAATTAGTTATCATTATAACTATGATAATAGTAAGACAATAAAGGTGTGATCCTTGAAAGAACACAACCATTCCAAAAAGGCACTGCCATTGATATATAAAACAGGTACGGTGGGTAAGAAAAGGCATGGGGAAAAATCAGAAGGAAAGAATAGAAAAAGATTAGAAAATAACAGAAAATAGCAACAAGAAAGAACAGACCAAGACGAAATATCATCTACAGCAAACCCAAGGTAAGCAGATGTAATGTCCCCATTTTTGGGTTCTCTTGCTTTGTAGTTGGAGATGGATTTTTGGTTTTGTGTTAGCTTGATCAGAAGGGTAATTTGATGTTACCAATGAGCTTAATTGGTCTAGAGGACTCATATGCCACTTTCCGGGGTGATTTCCGGCTTCTGGTGTGCTCTCCAAGAATCTTGGAGAAGGCGTCTATTTATAGTAAGTCGCCCGGTTGGCTCCGTTTATCATTATTCTTCATCGGGATCACTCCAGTGCAGTTAGTTTTCGATTCCGAGGCATTCCGGTAGTTTTCGCAAAATGAGTGTATTAATGGCTTTATTTTAATTATTTTACTTAGGTTGCTGAATATTATTTAAAATATTTAAAAAGCACCTTAGTGTTATAGCTCATCGGAACCAGGATGAAATGTTTTAAATTATGGATGCATTAAACAGGGACCTTGTGTGTCAAATTATCATTATTTTAATTAAAAGGTCCTTTTTGGAGCTAAAATGGAGTTTTATTTAAAAAGTGAATTTTAAAATAGAAGCTTCTGGAGAGTTTGGCAAAAAAGTATAAAAAGGCATTTGAGGCGCTCATTTGGATTATGAAGATTATTCTATTTCTCTGATCAAAACCCTTGTGGTTCTGGAAATTGAACTTGGTTCATCTCAGCCTTCTTGAGGACGAAAACCCTCTTGGAGAAGACTAGCTACAGTAGTGAAAGATCTACTCTGGTTAGTATTTGTTGGAGATATCTTACAGGTATTTCACAGTGCATTTAAAGATTTGGTTTGAGAGCTACAGCTGAATGCGAAACTATTGAGGAGGCTTCATTCTGAGGCTTCACATGTGCTTTCATTTGACGGGTTTGGGAAGAAGTTGAGCTTGTATGGGAAGGATTTGATGGAGTTTGTAACTGCAGCCATGGACAGATTCGAAGAGTGAAGATTTGAATGATTTTTGTATGAGTTATTTGCTGTTATACTTCCCTCAAGATAGGCTGTACATTTGCCCTCTTGGGCCGTACCATTTGTGACAGGTATTGGGTCGATTTTGGATGAATTTTAGTTGCTGCTCACTTGCCATTGGGTCGCCATACATCTGCAGCAATTTCTAGTTATGGAACGAAGGGTTTAGAGGAGTTTAGTTGCTGATTGAAGCTGCAAAATAGTCCCAGCAGAGGCCGTACAGTTTGAGCATGAACATGGGTATTGCAGAAAATTAATTCTTGTGGATTGCAATCACTCAGAACTTGGGCGATTGGAGCTTACTATTGAGCTGCTCATCTTTGTGAAGTCATACCTCTTCATTTCTTGGAGTTTGGAGCACTTTTTTGTGCATTGCATAGCTGGAACTCTGTCAGCATCTGTATGATGTTGTAAAATTTGATCTGGGTATGTGACTGTAATTCATATTTTGGCCAAATACAATCTGGGTCATTGTTATTTTGTTGATAGCTATTCTAGTTTTTCTGGGTTTTCCATATATGTTGCAATTTCTATGTCAATGTTGCAAAAATCATACATGCAAAAACATGCAATGAAAACCTAAACTCAAAAAACACCAAAAACACAAAAAAAATACACAGAGCAGAACATATACCAGGGGTATATGTTACAGTGGTATCAGAGCAGTGTATCTTGCCATCTTGTGAGGTTAAACATGACAAGCAGCTTGGTACACATCAATATTATTTCAGACGGAACAGGTCTCAACCATATATTGGGATTCCTCAACGTATAGACGCCTTTGCAGGTGCAGAATCAGTAATCATGAAGCCACTCACAAGAGAAGAAATTTTGAAGGAATACCTAGAAATGGGAGCAGAGTATCATGCTTTAATCTCATTTGCAGAATTCATGGATGTTAGGGTAGGAGGAGAGCTTTACCATGCAGGTGGGAATCTTGATCAGCCAAAAGATGTTCTTCTTAGTACTTTGGAGGAAGTTGAGGGATGTTTATACATGGTGAAACAATCACCTTCTCAGATAATGCAAAGAAATATGAAACCTTTGGTGACTTCTTTGGGTAAGAGAAATTTTTTGAGACACGAAGATAATGATGTAAGACTTCTTGTTGCTTCTTGTTTAAGTGAAATCATGAGAATTACAACACCTACCACTCCATACAATGATAACACAATGAAAGATGTAATTCAACTAGTGGTGGATAGTTTTCGGGATATTGATGATATAACATGCTCTCATTTTTCTAGAAGGGTTGCTATACTTAAAACATTTGTAGAAATCAGATTGAGTAACCTTATGGTGGATTTGGGATTGCATGATTTGATCTACAATATGTTTCACCATTTCTTTACTTTAGTCAGGATAGAACATGATGATGATGTTATTGCAGCCATGCAAAGCATTATGGTTTTGACTATTAATGAGAGTGAAGATGTGTCACAGTCTCTTTTTTCTATTCTATCAGCTAACAGGAAGAAGGGGATTCTTGGAATTCCATTAGTTAAAGGGAGATTAGCTAGAAGGGTGATTGATCAATGTGAAAAGAAATTGAAACCTTTCTTGGATAGTGAGAAGCAGGACAATGAAAAGAGAGTTATGGTTGAACATTTGGATGGATATAGTGCCTTGACTCATGAGGACTATGTGACAGGGCTTCAGGATGATTCTTTAGTTATGCATGCAACTACTAAGGATGAGGATGTGTGCAACGAAAATGACAAAATTGCAGCATTAGATAGACAATTAGAGTTTCCCAATGAAGCTGATAACACTGGTGAAAATGTTGGGATAGTTGAGATCATTGATAAACCTTCAAATGATGGGCTTGTTGAAGGCAAAGAGGATGAGGTCTTCAAATCAGCTAATAATGATGATTCTACATTAAATTTCAATGATGGTGATATAGGTGGTGTTCTTAATGTTGAGAACAAATCTGATTTCCCATTGCATGTAGCTGATCCTGAGCAGAGACTTGGTGGTCTTGTTGATTTAGATTCACAGTTCACAGTGGAGGATGAAAAGGAAGAGGCACAGGTGATGACGGGAATGAAGGTTCTGATTTTAGTATTCATCATAGCAGCAATTTATTTTCTTTGCATGAACATGGTTGGAAAAAATCGTTTGTGGTGATTGCTGATAATCCATTGTTTGAGATGGGTGTTGATATGATGTATGACAATCCACCTTTTTTGTTGAATGATGGGACTACTCTTGATTGTAGCATTGCACTTGGTGGAAATAGCAAGGTATGGGATCCAGGAGAAAATTCAGAACTTGAGTTGGAGTGTGGTTTTCAACTTGTTTTTGATTCAGGTACACTTTATGAGGAGTTTGGTTACCCTCCTGGGAGACCACCAAATATGAAATGTGCAAGTAAGGAGACAGATGAAGTTTGCATTTGGGATGATATGACACGAGGAGGCATCATCATTCCTTGCTACATGAGGAATTGGAAGGTAACTTGGGTATGCAGATTAATGATTTCAGTTGAGAATCATTTCCTTGTTGGTATTTATTATGAGTTTCTTCATTCTTGCATGAGGTTTAGCCTTGAGTTTTGGAGCTGGCCAACAAGTGTGTCATTTTATACCTTAGCTGAGTTGGTGAGTAATACTGCATACTTCTCATATGTAATTGGTGATGCATTTCTGTCATGGGATGTATTGATTTTGGGAGATCATTCTTGGTTGGGTATCCATGCTTGGAGTTCTCAACAAAAAATGTCAGAGTATTGGGAGTCATAAGAGTAATCTTTGGAGGGATAAGGATCAAAATTTCAGACTTAAAAATGTTGTTCCTCCCCTTACCAACCATCTAGTTATTCCATTTGTTCATCTACAAAGGGATTGGAGAGAAATTTTCAGTAAGGATTGGGTCAGTGAACGATTGGTCACTACTGGGTGTGTTCTGTTGTGACCAAATCACACATCGCCCCATTGCAAATGAGGACCCCCCCTTTTTTTGAGTTTTGATGGTTTGCATGAAGTTTTGATGATGTCTTAGAGCTATTTCATGATGAAGTCAGTGGTGTTTGAGTCTTGTAGTCCCTTGATGACCTGATCCTGATGTTTGAGACCCTGAAAATGACTAAGTCTGGTATGCTGATCCTGAAGATCCTGAAAATTGGCTAAGTCTGAAATTTGGTGGATCCTCAAAAATCTAGAATCTGCATGTTAAATCCAGTGGATCTGAGACCTATCTCAAACATCCTAAAAGGTATATTGAAAAATATTTAAAGTATAAGAAATTCAATATATTTTTCAATATACCTTACCTTGGGCACTGTCAGTTCTGGGCGCGAAATTGCTCTAGGATCACCTCAAAACTCCGCCTAGAACTTAGGGCGCCTTTCATCATCTAGACAACCTCAAGATTGCGCCTTGGGCAAGGAGAGCTTAAAACCAAAGCGCCTTGATTGAAATTGATGTTGCGAAGCTTGAAACATTGCAAATTTGACAAGGAAGAGGCATTTAGGTCTAGGCGCCATTTCATGTTTTATTCAACCACAAAAGTGCACCTAAGTTGAAGGCATGGAAATGAGCAAGTAAAGCTAGGCGCCCTTCATACATTAGATGAATAACTTCAAAATGGCCGCCTAAAGTTCAAGTAGTCTCACAAGGATGTAATCAAGTGCTGAAGAGCCTTAAAGACGTCAACAATGAGCAAATTCAAGTCTAGGCGCCTTCATGCATTGAATTACCTCATTTTGGCGCCTTAGCATGAAGAGATTTTTAAACTAACTCAAAGTTGCGCCTTAGCATGAAAGAGCATGATATGTTTAAACTAACTCCTATCATGATGTTTGAGATCCTGAAATGACTAAGTCTGGTAGCCTGAAATCCTGAAACACTGAAAAATTGACTAAGTCTAAAATCTGGTGGATCCTCCAAATTCTATAATCTACATGTTAAATCCAGTGGATCTGAGACCTATCTCAAACATCCTGAAAGGTATATTGAAAAATATTTAAAGTATTATAAACTTATACTTAAATATATTTTTCAATATACCTTATGCTTGGGGATTGCCAAATCTAGGCGCGAATTTACTCCACGAAGTTGGGCGCATTTTCCCACTTGCAGAGACCCCAAAAGTGCGCCTAGAGGACAATCAACCTTCAACCTCTCCTAGATAGGCGCCTTGATTCAAATTGACATAAAAGACCTTAAATATCCAAGAATTCGACAAAGGAGTGATCTAGGAACTTAGGCGCCCTTTTTCATGTTCAAATGACCATCAGATTGCGCCTTAGGTTGAAGTTGTATGGTTTTGGCGCCTTGAAGCCTAAGTGAATCATTCTAGGCGCCTTGGTAAAGCAACTTGAGATCATCATCAGATATTAGCAAGTATGATGAAACTAGGCGCTCTTCTTGTGTAAGTGAATCATTCTAGGCGCCTTAGGAATTAGAAATCATAACCATGGGCGCCTAAGGTAAGAAGGACCTTGAGTGATTTGGAGTATACCAAAACTGATTTTGGCGCCTAGCATGTAGGTGATGAGAATACCTCTTGAGAGATTGAATAAATGAACCTAGGTGCCTTGATTTGTCACTCATGCCTCTATAAGTGCCTAGATTTCAATTACATCCAAGGACATCCAAAAGTTGGCGCCTAGGTGAGGGAGCCCCTTCTGAGACATTTATTACTACTTAAAGCATGAAAAATGACAAAAGGAAGTCCAAGTTGATTAAGGCGCCCATTTCTAGCTCCTCCATCTCAATTGGCGCTTTAAAGAAAATCACTCAATTCATACTAAAAGGTTGGGCGCTACTTTCACCAAAATCACATCATTTTGGCGCCTTGGAAGAAAATTGTGTTGAAGGCATCTTTTGAATTAACATTATAAGGGAGATTGACTCCTTTAAACTATTGCAGTTGTTTGAAATCATTAAAGTGATGAATGTGGGACTAAATTGTATTAGGCGCTCTTTTGCTCTTCTTTTTACCTATATGTGCGCCTAAACTTGAAGAAGGGTTATTTACATGTTTAAAGTGTTTCCTTTGTTATAAATTGATTGATATATTGTCTTGTCTTGTAGGAGCATCAACAAATCTAAAGAATTGTTCAAGGAGTCACCTTCAAGGAAGAAGCATCATGCTAGCCACCTTGGAAGATCACTTCAAGATCATCATCAAGTTGCATCATTGAGAGAAGAAGTGTTGGTGAAGCCAAGGAATCATCTAAAGGATAAGCCCCTGAGTCATCTTCAAGTTGCAGAAGGATCACACCTCAAGTCTCCTACATCAATAACATCATGTTAGATCACATCAAATTCAAGTGTACTTCATCAAGGATAATCATGTTCAAAGCATTCATCCATCCAAGCTTCAAGTCAAGTTCTCCCAATCTTCAAGATTCATCAAGCTTCAAAGTCTCTTTGAGAGGTCATCTACTCCACAAGGTGTTATCATCTACACTCCAAAAGGCTACTTCAAGGTCAACATGTCAATTGCACTACTTCATCTTCATCATATCATCAAGCAATGCACTTCATCTATTTAACTTCAAGTTCCATTCAACCTTTAAGTCCAAGAGAGATCTCTTACTCTTGTTCCTACTACTCTTCATGAAGATGCAAGGGAGAAGATCATCAACCTACCTGCAAGAAGAAAGAACATCACAATGTTAGTCAAATGAAGCAACATTCATCATACTCATCCAGAAAAATGAATAAGGCAAGATCATTGAAGATACATCTCAAGTGTTCATCATCAAAGCATATTGAATTAATTGTTGAAATCCACAAGATATGCTGAGGTGGCACCTATGTGGTGAGTACCTATCATCATTCAATTATATCAGCCACATCATTTCAACTACATTTAATGTATCATTTAATAAAATACAAGCCAAAGGGATGCCTATGTGGAAGATGTTTTAAATGATTTTGTCTTATCCTTATCACATTGGAAAACGTGCCTTCATTGCCTCTCTCTTTTGTACTAAAAATAGCAGTTTGTTGTAACTACCTGTGAGGTGGCATGATCTAAGCCCTTGGCTACATGAATTGATCTAAGCCATTCATTGTAATCCTAGACCTCTATATAAAGGCCTTGTTGCCTCATTTGTAAAATCAGTAGTCAGTAGGCAAGTAGGAGTAGAGTAGAAGAGACTCTCGAAATTCTCTGAGAGGACTTGAAGTTGTAAATATTTCTCAAGATTAATGCAAAGACATTGGAGCATTGTTTGGTGTTAAGTATTGTCTTGTGGAGTAACATGATTTCTTGTATCTTAATGAAATGGAGAGGTGTTTCAAGTAGATTAGAAGTAGATTAGAGCTCTTTGTTGTAATGCATGTTGTATTGAATATTTGATCAATTCCTAGCTCATGCTTTTAACATTCATCGCTGGTGAAGTGTTGTGTAAAGCTAGTCTGAGCTTAATTTGCATGAGTTTGATTGTGGATGCTTGTTTGAGCTGCGCCGTTTTATGGGTGCTTATATAAGCCTTCATGATTTGAAAACTATTCGCGTAACTTTAAGAGATTGCACCAACTCCATGTAGTTGTAGGCATCCTTGGCGAAGTGGAGTTATGTTTCTTTAGGAGTTTGTCTATTCAAACATCATCATTGCTTCATTGACCTTAGATTAGATCCCTTGAACCTTTATTTTTTTACTTTTCTTTATCATTAATATGTCATCCACACTGAAGGAGGAATAAGCTAAATGAAATATGAAGAAGTCTGCGTAAGTCCCTTTGTGATTATCAACAAGATCACATGTAATCACTGAGTTAACCCATCACGAATCATAAATAAGGAACCTTGGAGTTACTTCACTGGATCACATAGTTCAGCTTTTGAAGAGCTTTATTCAAGAGAGAGTGGGATACTCTAGTGTTTTACTCTATTGTTGACTTGTCTAAAAACAAACATCAACATGTTCCTTGGCAGAGATTGGATCAGTCTCCCTGTTTTGAGCTTGTTGTTTGGTGGTAGATCAGCCAATTCATTTTCTGGTTTGCTTTCATTCAGAGAAGTTGGCACACTATTCTTTGTCGAGGTAGTAAGGATTTTCAGTTGGTGATTGCTTGGAGATGTTTTCCAAGAACTTCTGAGTTGCTTTGGCACATCACAATGCTTTTCATGCATGCTCCTACTTGGGAAATCCGTTGGTGCTGTTGTTGCCCTTGGTGTAGAACACTAAAATCAGATTGTACCTCTCTGATTTCGGTTCTGGACTGCAGTCATTATTGTTTACTTCAGACCTTCCTAACTCAGAGAGTTCATTTTATGAAGGTTTGTGATGTAAACATTGATAGTTTGCCCTCAGTATGGGTTCAGGACAGCAAATTTCCACATGCTATGATTCATCTTTCAGAGAGTCTTGGAGTTGCAACAATGAGTGTTAGCACCGCTGTCCACTTTCCGATCAACCTACACATGACTCCAACTATTGACCCGCAGCTATGTTGGTTTGTCTTTTCAAATCAACAGTGGAGTATATGGTGGGTGGAGTTGATTGATAAAAATGGTTTGATCATAGGAGATGACTCTATAGCTACTTCCATACTCATCTCTCCTATGTTTTCAGTAGAATTTCAGAATGGTTATCGCTGCCCTTATATTTCCACATTGGTTATGGTGCTATTCTTTTGTGAGAAGATTGATTTCGAGCTTTGGCATGCTTTAGGGCAGATGGTTATGGGAGTTATTTTGGACTTAGTTCCTCTATTTATTGCTTCGACCCTGAAGTTTTCTTTTGACACTTGGAGATTGTCGATGATATGAGTACAATTGATATCAGTAGAGGCATTCCCTGGTTAACATATTTCAGAATCGTGATAGTGATTGGTCTACTTTTTTGGGAGACTTTGATTTTTGGGTTGAGCAGACTATTCTTCCTGTTGCCCACGATCATGCTTGATACAGGGATGGCAGTCATGGACTTTACTGGGATGTCTCAACAGGAGTTGTTTCATGGTACAGGTTCCAACCTTTCCAGGGTTTTCAGCTTGGGTTTGGACGTTGGTCACTTTTGGGGTTTCCAGGAGAGGATAGTGCAGTTTTGGCATGATGATTTTACAGTCATGATCAGAGTGGCGCAGCGTCAGCATGGTGGTTCTTTCCTGAGATTGACATGGGACCCTAGGATCATTTTTGGTTTTAGTTGGACCAGTCTGATGATTGTAGGGGTTGTTTTGGCATTGCTTGAGAACAATCAATCTTTGGGAAGGGCAGACTGTAATGTCCCCATTTTTGGGTTCTCTTGCTTTGCAATTGGAGATGGATTTCTGGGTTTGTGTCAGCTTGATCAGAAGGGTAATTTGATGTTACCAATGAGCTTAATTGGTCTAGAGGACTCATATGCCACTTTCCGAGGTGATTTCCGGCTTCTGGTGTGCTCTCCAAGAATCTTGGAGAAGGCGTCTATTTATAGTAAGTCACTCGGTTGGCTCCGTTTATCATTATTCTTCATCATGATCACTCCAGTGCAGTTAGTTTTCGATTCTGAGGCATTCCGGTAGTTTTCGCAAAATGAGTGTATTAATGGCTTTATTTTAATTATTTTACTAAGGTTGCTAAATATTATTTAAAATATTTAAAAAGCACCTTAGTGTTATAGCTCATCGGAACCGGGATGAAATGTTTTAAATTATGGATGCATTAAACAGGGACCTTGTGTGTCAAATTATCATTATTTTAATTAAAAGGTCCTTTTCGGAGCTAAAATGAGTTTTATTTAAAAAGTGAATTTTAAAATAGAAGCTTCTGGAGAGTTTGGCAAAAAAAAGTATAAAAAGGCATTTGAGGCACTCATTTGGATTATGAAGATTATTCTATTTCTCTGATCAAAACTCTTGTGGTTCTGGAAATTGAACTTGCTTCATCTCAGCCTTCTTGAGGATGCAAACCCTCTTGGAGAAGACTAGCTACGGTAGTGAAAGATCTACTCTGGTTAGTATTTGTTGGAGATATCTTACAGGGATTTTCACAGTGCATTTAAAGATTTGGTTTCAGAGCTATAGCTGAATGCGAAACTATTGAGGAGGCTTCATTCTGAGGCTTCACATGTGCTTTCATTTGACAGGTTTGGGAAGAAGTTGAGCTTGTATGGGAAGGATTTGATGGAGTTTGTAACTGCAGCCATGGACAGATTCGAAGAGTGAAGATTTGAATGATTTTTGTATGAGTTATTTGCTGTTATACTTCCCTCAAGACAGGCCGTACATCTGCCCTCTTGGGCCGTACCAGTTGTGATAGATATTGGGTCGATTTTGGATGAATTTTAGTTGCTGCTCACTTGCCATTGGGTCGCCATACATATGCAACAATTTCTGGTTATGGAACGAAGGGTTTAGAGGAGTTTAGTTGCTGATTGAAGCTGCAAAATAGTCCCAACAGAGGCCGTACAGTTTGAGCGTGAACATGGGTATTGCAGAAAATTAATACTTCCTTCTTGTGGATTTCAATTACTCAGAACTTGGGTGATTGGAGCTTACTATTGAGCTGCTCATCTTTGTGAAGTCATACCTCTTCATTTCTTGGAGTTTGGAGCACTTTTTTGTGCATTGCATAGCTAGAACTCCGTTAGCATTTGTATGATGTTGTAAAACTTGATCTGAGTATGTGACTGTAATTCATATTTTGGTTAAATACAATCTGGGTTATTGTTATTTTGTTGATAGCTATTCTAGTTTTTCTGGGTTTTCCATATATGTTGCAATTTCTATGTCAATGTTGCAAAAACCATACATGCAAAAACATGCAATGAAAACCTAAACTCAAAAAACACCAAAAACACAAAAAAAATACACAGAGCAGAACATATACCAGCTGTGTATGTTACAACAGAAGGAATAAAAGGATAAAAGGGCAGCGATCAGGTATGTGTAAATATGTATAATTTATGGTTAAAAGAAATCAAGTAATAAGAGTGTTATATGTATAGGAACCAATGTATATATATGTGTAAGATTAATTTCAATTACAATAGAAATCTATATGCATATAGTTCAGATATTGGTTAAATAAGGTGAATAAATTTATATGTAAAATAGTGAAAATCCACTATGTATATATATAGTGAAATGGAACTATGTTATGTATACAATATGAATGAAAGCTGAAATGAAAATACATTCTATATAGATATTATATAAAAGAAACATGATTGGGGACATTACAAAATCTAGAAGTAAGACCTATGTTCATATTAATCATATCAATCTATATTGAACTAATATATATATATATATATATATATATATATATTTAGTTTTGATATCTAACAATGATGAACACATATATTAAGAGGATACCGAAGCCGGTATTTCGATTGCAAGATAAATGACCTTATATGCATTATAGTAATAATAAGTACAAGAGAATATTAAAATAAAGATCATATCTCCGTAACCTTTATTATTTCATCCAATGAGAAATCATAGGCGTTGTAGGGAAAGGCGAGTGTAAATCCGATCATAAATCTCGCATCGACCCCAGGGGCTAGGGACCTAGTTTCTCAAGCTAGGTCAGCGATCTCGTATCGACCCCAAGGGCTAGGGACATACTTCCCGATGCTGGGTCGGAGGTGCGTGAATAGACCCCAAGGGCTGGGATATAGGTTCCCAATGCTGGGTCAGAGATGGTCTCTATGCGCCCTAGCTATGTAAGATCCTAATTCCTTGATGGATAATAAGAGGGGAGAGTATGGATCTGAGTTATGTTTAATATTCATCCTAATGTACTTATGGAATGTATTATATAATAGTCATAAATGACAAGAAGGAAATGAATAATCCTTGGATAAAAAAATGAAATACATATATTATCTTTGATCTTATCACTGAAGTTTATTGATCTCTAACGTTACTAATGTCTCTTTAAGAATCACTTTGAATGCAAATTCAGGTTTAAGTGTTACCTCTAGAAAGGGGATATTACAGTGGTATCAGAGCAGTCATCTTGCCATCTTGTGTACACTATGTGTGCCTCATATGTATTCAAGTGTATTCAAAGGTTTACTTTGTATGCTTTGTAACATATGTTCATGTGTATTCGCGTGTATGCTTCATACTCATGTGTATACTTGATGACCTTGCGATGGTGGACGTGTCCACGGTGTAGTATGGGATGTACCGAATCCCCTTCCCAATTGTCCGACGGTATACTTCATTCGAGTGTACTTGTATTTGAGTGTATACTCTATGATTGTAATTGGAATTGAGTGTATACTCTATGAATGTATTTGTATACTCTATGCTTTGTACTTGCATTTGAGTGTATACTCTATGATTGTAATCATATTTGAGTGTATACTCTATGAATGTATTTGTATACTCTATGCTTTGTAATTGCATTTGAGTGTATACTCTATGATTGTAATCGTATTTGAGTGTATACCCTATGCTTTGTAATTGTATTTGAGTGTATACTCTATGATTGCAATTGTATTCGAGTGTATACTCTGACTTGTAATTGTATTTGAGTGTATGCTCCATGACTTGTGATTGTACTTATATTTGAATGCATACTCTATGACTTGCGATTGTATTTGTATGAGAGTGTATACTCTATGCCCTTGTATTCAAGTATGATTATGTATTTGAGTGTATACTCTGTGACTTGTATTTGTATGTGAGTGTATACTCTATGCCTTTGTATTCAAGGATGATTATGTATTTGAGTGTATACTCTGTGACTTGTTTTTGAATGCGAGTGTATACTTTGTGACTTGTTTTTGAATGCGATTATGTATTCGAGTGTATACTCTGTGACTTGTATTTGTATGCGAGTGTATACTCTGAGTTGTATTTGTATTTGAGTGTAAACTCTATGATTTGTATTTGTCTTCAAGTGTATACTCTATGAATTGTATTTGTATTCAAGTGTATACTCTATGACTTGTACTTGTATTCGAGTGTATACTCTATGATTTGTATTTGTAATCAAATGTATACTTTATGACTTTGTATTTGTATTCGAGTGTCTACTCTATGACCTTGTATTTGTATACTCTGTGACTTGGTATTCAAGTGTATACTTCATGACTGTGTATTTGAGTGTATACTCTATGACTTGTATTTGTATTCAAGTGTATACTCCATGACTTATATGTATTCAAATGTATTCAGGTGTATACCTTGTGAATTATGTATTCAAGTGTATATTCTGTAGCTTATGTGTATTCAAGTGTATTCAAGTATATACATTGTGGCTTATCTGTATTCGAGTGTATACCCTGAGGCTGTGTATTCATGAGACTTATGTAAGTGTATACTTTACACCTTACATGTATGCTTTGTGATTTGATGTACTCATACGTATACGTCATGTATTATTTGCTTCTTGTATATACTCGCTTGAGCTGGTTGCCTCTGTGTTTGAGCTACTTGCTTGTCTACTTGAGCTACTTGCCTACTTGCTTGTCTACTTGAGCTACTTGCCTACTTGCTTGTCTACTTGAGCTTCTTGCCTACTTGCTTGAGCTACTTGGTTGTCTACTTCAATTTTATTATGTAACTAAATGACAATGCATGTAACCTACAAATTGGTGCAATCACTTCTATATTTAACATCCTGAGGAAATCACTCACCACCATTCGACCTTGAGGTGAAAAATGGAACAGCATTTCATAATAATGTTAATTGAGATTTAGGACCACTAAGGCATCATAGCAAATTAGGGGGGGGGGGTCAACCTCTTAACTTGTGATGACATAATAAAGACAACTCCATTTTGAGATCAATTACATGCCAAAAGGTAAAACTACAAGATGACAAGTACAAAATCGAATCACGTAATCAAAGATCAAGATAGAATCTTGGAATCACACTCATCTTCTCTTCACTAAAGCAATAGTTCATTCTAGATCAAAAACCACGATTTTCGTCTCAACACATCGGAAGGAAGACGTTAAAAATACAAGGTAATGAAAGAACTCGTTGTGATTGCTTGAGGACAAGCAATTTTGAGTGGAGAGGGCTGTCATGTCCTGATATTAAGGCATTGTTTAAATTAAAGATTTAAACATCATGATGAATTGCTTTAGTCAAATGTGGTATTTGACATCGTCGATTTAAATGATTACCATGTATATAATATTTAATAAACACATATAATATTATTTAATATTTATCATCAATTAAAGTATTATTATAATTATAATAGTTATAATATAATAATACTATTAATATAATATTATATAATTAATAATATTAATATTTAAATATTATAAATATCAGTAAATATATTAATATTAAATGATTTAATATAATTATTAATATTAATATTACAAGTTAATATTATTATAATTATAATGTAATAAATATAATAATAAAAATATTATAAATGTGAATATGAATTATCAAATTAGTTATCATTATAACTATGATAATAGTAAGACAATAAAGGTGTGATCCTTGAAAGAACACAACCATTCCAAAAAGGCATTGCCATTGATATATAAAACAGGTACGGTGGGCAGGAAAAGGCATGGGGAAAAATCAGAAGGAAAGAACAGAAAAAGATTAGAAAATAACAGAAAACAGCAACAAGAAAGAACAGACCAAGACGGAATATCGTCCGCAGCAAACCCAAGGTAAGCAGAAGGAATAAAAGGATAAAAGGGCAGCGATCAGGTATGTGTAAATATGTATAATTTATGGTTAAAAGAAATCAAGTAATAAGAGTGTTATATGTATAGGAACCAATGTATATATATGTGTAAGATTAATTTCAATTACAATAGAAATCTATATGCATATAGTTCAGATATTGGTTAAATAAGGTGAATAAATTTATATGTAAATTAGTGAAAATCCACTATGTATATATATCATAGTTGAAAAACTCGGACTCGGCAAAAACTCGGCAGACCCAAAAATTTTAAAAACTCGGGACTCGGCAAAAACTTGCGGAAAAACTCGGCAATAACTCGGCAAATTTATCGAACATTTAAAAATGTATAATTTTTTAAAAATATTCTTAAAAAACACACATTTCTGAAATTGTAGAATGCATTAATGATTTCCTTCATATATAAATCAAAATTAAGAGTTTAATACATATCATAGACCAAAAAAAAGAGTTCAACCTTCGAATACATATGAAATTCCAGTTTGATAATACATATCATAGACCAAGAAAAGAGTTAAACCTTCTAATACATATGAAATTCCATTGTTAAAATTGCGATTTTAGGCGAGATAATATAAAATTCGCCAAAACAATTTGTGATTAAATTCGAGTAATAAAAATACTATTATATTAAATTTAAATATATTATAATAAATATAAATATAAATAAATTTAAATTTGTTTAATTTAAATATTGTAAATTCTAAACATGTTAAATTTTATATATTAAATATATTATTATTAATAATTAAAAATCTAAATGAAATATTTTGAAACATTAAGGTGTAATGTGTTAAATTTTAATATAAAAAGATAAAAATAATCGATAGATTTTTAATATATAAAATTTTATAAAAAAACAAAAAACCGAAAGCTAAAATTAAAAACAAATAGTGAGTTAAGGCTTAATAAATAGAAAATGCGAAAAACAATAGAAGTTGTAAAAATTAGTTTGTCCAATATCTCTCCTTTCATATGATAGTCTTTTTAAAATTTCTATTGTTTTACTTTTATAAGTATTTAAATTTAATAGACTGTAAGATACTAATATGTATCATATGAAAGGAGAGATTTTGGACGAAGTGTCAAAATTTATATACGATTATGATGATAAATTATTAAATTTATATACTGTCTCGCGCTAGGGTTTCGTCGTCTGTCAAAATGAAAGCAAAATAAAAACATTTTTTTAGGTTTTATTTTATAACTTTCCTCTGGCCGAGTTTTCAGACCAAAGCACGCGAGTTTTTGGTGATTCAGGAGAGTTTTTCACCAAAATATCGCCGCGAGTTTTTGAAAAAACTCGGGCTGAGTTTTCATCTGTAAAACTCGCGACTGAAAATGACGCGTGATTACTCGCAAGTCAGGCGCGTTTTCGGCGAGTTTTTCAACAGTGATATATATAGTGAAATGGAACTATGTTATGTATACAATATGAATGAAAGTTGAAATGAAAATACATTCTATATAGATGTTATTATATAAAAGAAACATGATTGGGGACATTACAAAATCTAGAAGTAAGACCTATGTTCATATTAATCATATCAATCTATATTGAACTAATATATATATAGATAGATTTAGTCTTGATATCTAACAATGATGAACAAATATATTAAGAGGATACCAAAATCGGTATTTTGATTGCAAGATAAATGAATATATGCATTATAGTAATAATAAGTACAAGAGAATATTAAAATAAAGATCATATCTCTGTAATCTTTATTATTTCATCCAATGAGGAATCATAGGCATTGTAGGGAAAGGCGAGTGTAAATCCGATCATAAATCTCGTATCGACCCCAAGGGCTAGGGACCTAGTTTCTCAAGCTGGGTCAGCGATCTCGTATCGACCCCAAGGGCTAGGGACATACTTCCCAATGCTGGGTCGGAGGTCCATGAATAGACCCCAAGGGCTGGGATATAGGTTCCCGATGCTGGGTCGGAGATGGTCTCTACGCGCCCTAGCTATGTAAGACCCTAATTCCGTGATGAATAATAAGAGGGGAGAGTATGGATCTGAGTTATGTTTAATATTCATCCTAATGTACTTATGGAATGTATTATATAATAGTCATGAATGACAAGAAGGAAATGAATAATCCTTGGATAAAAAAATGAAATACATATAATATCTTTGATCTTATCACTGAAGTTTATTGATCTCTAATGTTACTAATGTCTCTTTAAGAATCACTTTGAATGCAGATTCAGGTTTTAGTGTTACCTCTAGAAAGGGGACATTACATTATTTGGCTAATAAGGAGTGGAGATGTATTTTGTACTTAATAAAGATTCAATCTATATCTACCACTCGAGCATCTGATATTGTAGTGTGGACGACTTACTATATGGTTGGTCTCAACAAAGGGGAAGTGTACAATTGGGCATTTCTTCGTTCTCTTCAAGTTCACACTACAATATAGCGAGTTGTAGTCTCTTGGCATTCAAATGGCTGAAATAGATTTCTTCGTTCGCTATCTTTAGGTGGAAGTCTCTTGGCATTCAAATGGCTGAAATAAAGGGTGAAGAACCAAGGCATGACACACTTCAAAGAAAAGGAAATTGGTAACAACTGAGTCATCATTTGGAGAAGAAGCACCTATTGACAAAGGGGACAATGATGGTGAGGAGGAAGTTGAGGGATGAGAAGTAACTTTCATCCCATATCACCCTACTAGATGTGTTAATCTCCTTACTAAAGAGTCTCACCATATTGACGAATGGTTAACTTTATTGGGGGCTCCTATTAATACATTGCACTAGCCTCTTGTTAGCCCGCTACAAGATGTATATGAGCCATCTCTTTAGGTTGGAGCTATGCAGGGTGGCACTACTTAGCATATATAGGATGACACTACTCAACATGGGCCAAGTTTAGTGCAATAACAGTTGGACCAAGACCAACCACATGTGGACATTTCCTTGTCTACACATTCAAAGTTGTATGGCACATAGTTTGGTCAAGATGATACAATTTCCATTCAAATTTCATGGCCAGATCCTATCAATCCATTCCGTACAATACAACAATATGTATAGGACTTGGAGCCTATGGCACAATTGATGTGTGAAGTAGTAGAGATAGTATGGTGGTTGGATAGTTCCCATTCTCCCTTGGTGTCTTAGGAGGCTCGTAGGATTCAACAATTTGTAGAAGGTGAATGCCATAATGAGTTTATAAAAATCTTCATATCTCATGGGTGGTCGAATATAAACATTTGAATGAAAAGTAGTTGGGTTCTAGTAGTGATGCCCCTATTCTTTGGCAGTTTAGATGGACAAGTTTTGGCTGCCCTATACTCTGTTGAGTGGGTTTCAGTATATTTATCTCATGCTCCAAATAGAAATGGCTGCCCGATGTGCTATCGTAGTTAAAATTGATGAAGTGGTTCTTACTTCAAAAACTCTACATGTGGAGCTTGAGGAACAACGGCAACGCTTCCAATCTCAACTTGCCCAACAAGCTCAATTGATTGAATTGGAGAAGAATAAGTTGCAAGAGAAAGAACGACAAGTATTGGAACTCAAAACAGCCAATGAGAAGGGTCGCTCATGGCTTATGGAGGTAGTACAAATGGTCAAAAGTTCAAGGAAGCATGAACTTATTGCCACCAATCATTTGAAGCAAAGAACTGAAGATGTCTACAAGCTTTGTGCAGCTCTTTCGCACACAATGACTCTACCTTATTTCATTTCAGGGAATGTTGAAGTACTACTAGGGACATCTCCTTCCCCTGCTACAGGGTGATAGCTTTCTGTAATGTCCCCTATTGGAACAATACTAATTTTACCCTAAAAATTCAAATATCACAAGTTTAGGGTTAGGGTTTCGGAATTATGTAATTAAATGCATTTATTCACTCACTCAACTCCATCCTAGTGGGGATGGCTAGACATTGATTGGTACATAACACCTCCATGCAGGCCCTTACGGGGGGCATGGCAGGCCGCTATTCAGTTCCCCTCATACAAGCCCTAACGGGGGGTTTGGCAGGATCCAAGCTATCAAGCAAAGCCTCCATAAGGTCCCTCTAGGGAGGTATGGCAGGGGTGCTGATCAGACTGGCCTCCAAACAGGCCCTTAGGGGGGGTATGGTAGGATTTCTTGTCCCTTATCTGCTTGTCATCCCCCCTATGATGGGTGAGTTTATTAATTTAATTCACAGCAGTAACAATAAATCATTTGATGAATATTATTCTGTCCTGTCGCACAATATTCTTTGATGCTTAATAATATAGGTGCCTTGTATAAATTTATCCTTTGCAGATCCAAAGTCTGCTGTTTATGAATAGGTCTGATTACTTGTTTTAGCCGGATCTGATGAGACTGTTTTTCTTTTATCTTATACAGCAGAATACTTCTTGATTGATGAATTTATATGGGACTGCTATATATATTACTGTTTTTATATTTCTATTCCTGGTTCCCCCTTCACCACACATCACAATGTCCATATATATATTCTTGAACAGCAACTACTCATGAAAGATAGTGACTCTTTATAGCAGACACAACTTTACAAATGAATCATGCATCCTCAAACTAATCGCTGCCTCTTGTATCTCTTCTACAATTAATAACAGACTTATTGTTCGTTGCTTTCTAATTATCTTCATTCAATAATTCCAATCGCTTCATATGATATATATCCACTTTTGTTTGCTAACTCCCCTTTTATCCGTTATGGGGATCGCACCATGTTAACCGCATCACCATATCTAATCGTTCCCTGTGATTTAATATCAATCGTGTCTTAGCAAACTGCTTTAGTTAAGACACCCTTTTGTCTTGTATGGAGCGAACCCTTCTTTATTAATCGGGCTTCTTTGTTAGTATCTATTCTTATAATATGTATCTAATTCCTTAATCGCACTCTTTGTCATACACATTAAATAAGATATTTTGTCTTACTCAAAGCTTGCATCTTAATGTGTGCGCATCACTTAGTATATGCCTTTTTCATGTATTTAGATCTCATAATATATTCACGTACCATGTAGTAGAGTCGGCCAAGTTAGATTATGTAAACCACTTCCTCAACCTATTCGCTGCCTTATCATTTTCTCATTTCTGTTTTATCACTATTTAAATATGAATTTATATAAATATATATTTGCTTATTATTATTTTATGATATCCTTTATTTTATTCATATTTATAAATAGAATATCCTTACTTCTTTTAATCATAGATTATTAATAGTGATACTCAATTTCAAATATGCATTATAATAATATTAATACCTCTATTTCATATGTATTTGAATGTCTCATATTTTAGTATTACAATTTCGGGGATATGACACTTTCATTTTGTTTTTAATTGTTGTCCATAAGCCTACTGTTCTTTTTGGGTGGGATGATGTAGTCAGGATAAAATGCTTTTGTTATGTTTTATCAATTTGGTTGTACCTAAATATGTAATATTTTCTTGTTGACTTTTAGGTAGTTGTTAGGAGTTAGTTGTTAGTGGTTATGGACGATTGTGTCTCTTTGGCAACCATTAGGTGGTTTAAATAGGCTTCTTAGTTAGGGAAAGGTAGTCTAATCTTGCTAAATGTGATCTGGACAATACCTAGCACTGAGCCAGTGGTATTGTAATGCAATAAAATAAACAAAGAAGAATTGAGTTTCTGCAAATAGGCAAACTCGCTGAGAGTTGTGAATTGCCTCCGAAAAATTGATTTTTATTCATTTCCATTTGAAATATATAGGCTTACATATCATATGAAGGGTCACGTTACCCTTGGAATACAAAAGAGCTATTGGAAGGTGAAACTAATTACAAAAATTAAAAAAACTTAAAAAATTAGGAAATTTTTGATCTTCCCCTTGGCAGGGTCATAACTCCTAGCTATTTTATCGGAATTTAAACTTCTTGGACTCGTTGGAAAGATAAACTAATTATTTAGTTTGAGCTACTCGGTTGCTAAGGCTTAACAAGCAACTGACAAAGTCTTGAGCCCTAATTCCGCTCTGAAGGCCTCCGAAAATGCAATTTACTAAGATGTAGAAAATACCAAAAATTATATTTTCGATATTTTCCCAAAAATACCACTCAAATGACCCTGGACTGGATCAATGCTTCCCCCTTAAGAGGCAATGGGCCCCATTGCATCTATAGTCTGCAACAACTGAGGAAACTGCTTTGCAATTTGATCCCTGGTGAACCACTTGCCTTGATGAGGAAGTTTGCCTGCCTGAACCACACGGTAAAGGGGAATTTGTTGTTTCTTCAGTGTCTTAACCAAAACATCAGTGATCTGATCAGTTGTGAGTGGAGCAGTAGTGTTTGGATTCAATTCTGTGTTGCTGATATGTTCTACCACTTCTGAAGTATCCAGTAATGGTGGAAAGTAGGGACGCAATAACTCAACATTGAAAACAGGATGTAGTCCCGTAAAAGATGGCAGGTTAAGCTCAAAAGCATTCTCATGTATTTTCTTTGTGATTGTATATGGCCCATATCGAATGGGGCGAAGTTTCTTGTATGGCCCTTGAAGCCTCTCTTTTTGAAGGTGAAGCCATACCTTATCTCCAACATTGAATTGATGAGGTATACGATGCTGATCATGCCTGTCCTTATATTTCTGGCTAGTATGCTGCAATATCTCTTGAACTTACTTGTGGATATGGCGGATTTTCTCAACAAACTTGGTTGCTTTATCTACTTCCTTTTCAACAAGCATTTGAAATGACTGGCATTGCCACATCAATAGGAGTTAATGGTTGATACCCAAGACACACTTCAAATGGACTATGCCCTGTGGAATCATGCAAGGCACTATTGTAGCTATGTTGCACATATGGTAGACTCTCATCCCAAGTGCGAGGATGTTTTGAGTGGTACATCCGCAAAATATGAAGAATCATTTGGTTCACTACCTTAGTTTGCCCATCCGTCTGCGGATGGAATGCAGTAGACTTGGTTAGTTTGGTATCCATTAGATCCCATAGTGCTGTCCAAAAGTTGCTGAGAAACCTATTGTCTCTGTCAGAAATGATGCTTTGTGGTAGACCAAAATGAACCCAAACATTTTCAAAGAAAAGCTTGGCAGTTTCTTGTGCAGATATCCCCTTCTTGCAAGCTACTAGGATAGCCATCTTTGAAAATCTATCTACCACCACATACATAGTCATATCCACGTTTTGTGAATGGTAGGCCAAACATGAAATCCATTGAAACAGATTGCCAAGGTTTGGCAGGAATAGGAAGAGGTGTGTATAGTCCTTGCTTACGATTGGTAGGCTTTGCAATGGCGCAAGCTGTGCAAGATCGGATGTACAAAGTGACATCATGTCGTAGTTGGGGCCAATAGAAATACCTTTGAAGTATAACAATGGTTTTCTCCTTTCCAAAGTGCCTTGCAACACGGCTGTAGTGTGCCTCCCATATCATCTTTTGTCCCTCCTTAGCTGGAATACAGATGTGTCCCATGTGACAGAGAATACCATCCTGCAAATAAAAGTTAGGAACTAGTGTACCTTCTACTAGCCTATTGTAAATATTAGCAAAATCATCATCTGAAGCATATGGCTGAGACCATCTTGTGGTTGGTGACCACAAGCATCTAGTACTACTGTTAAAGCTTTGTTTGGAGGTCTGCTCAAGCAGTCTGCAACTTTATTACTACTTCCCTTTTTGTGGCAAATATTGAGGTTAAATTGTTGCAAGTAGGTAGCCCATCTTTGATGCCTGTCATTTTGCATCTTTCCTTGTGTCTGCAAGGCTTGTGATCTGTGTGGATTATAGTCTCCTTCCCCAAGATATAGTGTTTCCATTGCTTGCAGGCTTGAACAATGGCATACAATTCCTTGTCATATGTAGGATACCTTCGTATTGTATCAAAAAAGGTTGCACTATGGTAGGCAACTGGATGCCTGTGTTGCATGAGCACTGCCCCAAGTGCGTAATCTGATGCATCTGTTTCAATTTCAAAAGATTGTGTCAAATCAGGAAGTATCAATACTGGTGCAAAACATGACCTCTTTTTCAATTCTGTAAATGCTTTTTCTTGTGCTTCTGTCCAACAGAACCTTGCTCTTGCTTCTCCCCTGAGTGCCCGATTCATGGGCCATGCTAAATGTGAAAATCCAAGTATGAACCTGTGATAGAAGTTAGCCAATCCCAAAAAACTACGAAGTTCTGTGAGATTCTTGGGAGATGGCCAGTCTTTGATGACTTGTATCTTTTCAGGATCCACACGAATACCCTTACTGTCCACAATGTATCCCAAGTACTGAATACTTACCATTCCAAATGAACACTTATCTTTGTTGGCGTAGAGCTGATGTTGTTGCAAGGTTGATAGTACTTGTTGAACATGCTGCAAATGCTCACCCCATGTCTTGCTGAAAATGAGGATGTCATCCAAGTACACAACAACAAAAGAATTAGTGAATGGTCTCAAAACATCATTCATCATTCTCATGAAGGTAGCAGGGGCGTTAGTCAAGCCAAACAACATAACTAACCACTCAAACAAACCCTCCTTGGATTTGAAGGCAGTTTTCCATACATCTGCTGGTTCAATTAGCACTTGATGGTATCTAGATTTCAGGTCAATTTTGGTGAAAAACTTAGCCCCTCTAAGTTGGTCCAGCAAGTCATCAATGCGAGGGAGTGGGTATCAGTTCTTCACAGTGATCTTGTTGAGGACCCAATAATCAATGCAAAGCCGCCATGTTCCATCTTTTTTTCTGGCAAGAACAATTGGGCTGCCACATGGTGAAGCACTTGGGCGAATATGTCCTTTTTGAATCAGCTCTTGGATCTGCTACTTCATCTCTTCATTCTTCAAAATTGATCGCCTATATAGTGACCCATTTGGTAATGGTGTCCCTAGAATTAGATCAATTGAATGCTTGACTTGACAGTGGAGTGGTACCCCTGTTGGTGAGGTAAAAACATCTTCATATGATAATATTTTATCCATCTGTTTTTGCTGAGTGGAAGTGGTGGCCATTTTGTCATGGGTATTGGCTACAACTGACCTCTTTCTCTCATTTTGAACCATTAAAGAACAAATTTTCTACTATGAGCAATTAAACGCTTACATTGTTTTGCAGTAATCAAAGATGCTAGTTGTGCAGGACTTACCTCAGGTATTTGATACTTCTTTCTCCTAGTTTGATAGTGACACTGCGAGGTTTGGATTCATATACACCATGATGCTTGTACATATATGGGTGCCCCAACAATACATCACACACATCCAATGGTGCCACATCACATATGACTTCATCTTTGAATGGTTTGATAGAATAAGGTAAGCGACATTGCTTATTTACCTGAATATCTTGGCTTTGATTGCTTACCCATCCCACATGATATGGCTATGGATGAGGTGTGGTCCGCAAGTTCAGCCTTTTAACAGTCTCAGCAGAGATCAGATTCTTTTGACTTCCACTATCAACAATGAAATGGAGGGCCTTGCCGTTTACCCACATTTGTGAGCAGAATAAACGCTCATCTTCACGAGGCAAAATCCTGGTAGTAGTGACTGTGGCATAGGGGTCAGCTTCAATTACTTGGTCATCATTCCTTTGCTCAAAAGAGTCCATAGGCAATAGATCAGGTTCAGGTTCAGTTTCTTTTTCTTGCAACCCTGTCATCAACGTCTTGGCGGCTCAACAGTCCTTCGTGTTATGTCCTGGGCTTCTATGGAATTCACACCACATCTTCTTTCCACTCTTGTTTGCTGTTGATGATGCTTGTGAAGCGGAATCCTTGGCTGACTGTTTTCCCATGAATTTGCTGCCACCTTCATTTTTGGATTTATTATTTGAAAAATAATATTTTTTCCCCTTTTGTTTGAATTTCTCCTCAATCTTTACTGCATGTTTGTAGGCAGTCCCCAAGGTTTCAATATTGAGAAAATCCATCTCTGTTTGAATATAGCGATGAAGTCCGCTGTGGTACTTCAGAATTCGATGCTTTTCTGTATCCATGATGCCAAGCTTTGCCGAAAGAGCATGGAATGTATTAGTGTAATCCTGAACAGATTGGTCCTTCTAACAAAGCGTCTGCCACTCCATATACTTATCCTCATGAATTTTTAGGATAGTATTCTCCCTTGATATGTTCAACAAACTCCCTCCAGGAGGGTTCATCTTGAGTTGCTCCATCAACTTCTATATCAGGGTTTTCTCTACACGATAGTCTATTTTCCCATGATTGTTTTACATGATGCTCAGCTTTGAGGAGAGCGAATGCTATTTTTTCACCATTAGAAAATTGATTCACCGAACAATATCTTTCTAATTTTGATAGCCAATCATCAACAACATTTGCATTTATTTTGCCTTCAAAATTTGGAATATCAAAATTTACTTGCACTTTGAAAGGAGTGTGACCGCCAAATGGTACTCCACCCATGTTGGGTTGTTGATTTTGTTGAAGCAGATGAAAAAACTAATTCATCATCTCCTCATGTTGTTTTGCCAAAGCTTCATCCACCATTGCCTTAAAAGGGTCTGATTGATCCCCTTGTTCTGACATTTTTGATCGAGTGCGCCTCCAAGGAAGATAATCTGATGGGTCATGTGTCTCCAACCCCAACTTTTGATAACCTGAGCGTGTGCGGTGTGACATACAGGAGCGAACTGCTCTGATACCACTGATCTGGACAATACCTAGCGTTGAGCCTGTGGTATTGTAATGCAATAAAATAAACAAAGAAGAATTGAGTTTCTGCAAATAAGCAAACTCATTGAGAGTTGTGAATTGCTTTCGAAAAACTGATTTTTATTCATTTCCATTTGAAATATATAGGCTTACATATCATATGAAGGGTCACATTACCCTTGGAATACAAAAAGAGCTATTGGAAGGTGAAACTAATTACAAAAATTCAAAAATTTAAAAAATTAGGAAATTTTTGATCTTCCCTTTGGCAGGGTCATAACTCCTAGCCATTTTATCGGAATTTAAACTTCTTGGACTCGTTGGAAAGATAAACTAATTATCTAGTTTGAGCTACTCGGTTGTTAAGGCTTGACAAGCAACTGACAAAGTCTTGAGCCCGAATTCCGCTCCGAAGGCCTCCGAAAATGGAATTTACTAAGATGTAGAAAATACCAAAAATTATATTTTCAATATTTTCCCAAAAATACCACTCAAATGACCCTGGACTGGATCAAAATGCTCCTTGGTTTATGATTTAGTACAAGCAATATTTTGAATGAATAAAGCAATCACTAGTTTTAATCTACAAATTCCTAGTACAATTTTGTTTATCTTTGTTATCTTTGTTTACTTTGCAATATAGAGTGTTACCATTTGTAAGTGAATAGTGAGTCTTAAGACCATGGTCACAATTAGCTATTTTAAGTTGTTGTTTTTTGAGTTTTGTTGACCTGCTCTGGACATCACAATGTAGTGTCATGATTTTGTAATGGTGAAATTTGCATACCCACGCCAATTTCCATTTATTTTTGGGCATATTTTGATGGAATGTGGCACACGCTTGTGCCAAGTTTGGTTCCTTCCTTGATTCTTTTTCCACTCCCATTTACACATACTTCCATACATTCGACCTTATCATGCCGCTATTTGTACACGTTTCGACACATTCACTTCATTATTGGCCTGCACTTCCATATATGCATTCTTGATCTTGAGATCTCGTGTTCATCCTAGGTCAATCCTGTGACATGTGGGTTCGCTCTCATGCGGTGTGAAATTGACTCCGAATTCAAATTTTTAAAATTCAAAATTGCCTACTACACTTTTTCACTAGCTGTTGGGAGTCAATTTGGTACACGTTTGAGTGACTATTTGTTATGTCTGGGTATTTAAAGACATTCATTTGTGCATTTAAACATAAGGAGTCATATCCAAAATTCCTAAATATAACATAGAGAATCATTGTAGGAACATTTTATTTTGGAGCACTAAAAGAACCAAAATTTGCATTAAATCATCTAGGACACTTGCATGTGTGAGAGTGCTATCTTTGATATTTATCCATGATCTAAAGCCAGTCTAATCAAGGGGATTCACCTAAGAGAATATGACCCTTGTGAACCAATTATCTCCCTAAGGTTTTTTTCAATTTCTCTAGTTCTTACACATTAGTAGACATTAGAGACAAGGGTGACATAGTTTTCAACAGTCCATAGTCAGCTAGATCAATCACACGGGTTACAGGACAATTTTGAGTGTTACATCATTTCCTCAAAGCATGAGATTGATCATGCAGATCGCAGATTTGATGTGCACAAGTTTCTGTGATTGTTACAGTTTTGAGGCAATAAACAGATCAAGAGCACCCATTTTCTATAATGAACAACAAAATTCTGCATGGCATCAACACTTAATTCTTGATTGTAGTTCCAAGACCTAAGTGCCTAATCTTCCTCTTCATTTCATTTCCAAGCATTTATTACACATTTATCATTTCCAGCTGCTTTAATTAATCTAGGTTAGTTTATGCTTGATTGTGTGGATTTATTTTAATTAGCCTACATACATAAGAAGGTACTTTTACCTTTTACAAATTTATATCTTTCTTATTTCTTTCCACCTTTTTGGTGAGGGCTGCATAACAACTTGGTTGACCACAACCACCAATTACATCTAATCTCTAGAGCATTTGCTTGCCTGGTGGGCAATGCCATATCATCTTGTTGTCCAAAAGTTATCCCACCATGACCCAAGGTTTTGACCTTTAGTAACCAGGTGATCCTTGTTCCATGATTTTATATTTTGCTAAGCTGCCTCGATAGGGAGTAATTTTTTATTGAAGTCACTCAAAGCTTGCACTTGGCCCCAATTGGTACTTCTATGGAATTGAAACTTTGTGGATGACCTCTATTAAGAACAAAATATCAAATATAATTTATAACGAATAATGCTAAAGAACAACAGACATGCACAACATCCGAGATGTATGTTGGGCTAGTGTATCCTAATCTTCAAACAAGATATCCAAGAGAAATAGCAATGTCGAACAATAACAAAAATGCATGTAACAAGAGATGTATGCTGGGCCTATGTGCCCTAATCTTAAATATACTCAAGAAGAGAAAGACCCTTAGGTAGAATTACACCAGTAAATATTTGTAAGGAACCACTTCAAATTATCTCCCTTTGTGAGAACTGAAGGGGCTTGTGCTTGCCTCATTCATTTAGGCCATATTGGAGTGTAAAATGTTTAAGGTGACATTCCTTCGAGGTTTTGTGGGTGTTAAATTGTTAGTGTCCATACCTTTGGCTTAGGAGTCTCCTACTGCTTGGATGTGCATCCCCATGGCATCCTCTTATTAATTTACCCTCACCTTCGTGAGTGCATGACACAATCTTCCATTCATTGACACTAGGTGGCATTACACGTGGCAGTGACACCTACATGTGTATGTCGCATAACTTGCAATGATGTTTTTTGAAAAAAAAAACAAAAACAAAAAAGGTTGGCTGTGTGTTGTGATGTTTTGTTCATGGTTTAAAAGGGCATAACAACAACCACACCCACTTTTGTACTTTCTTTCCTACTTCGTAGAACACATCCATAACTCATGATGATTTGTTATCAGTTATCCAATAATAGTGTGAGAGAGTAAACCCTTTACACATTATAGCAATAGATGACCAAATATAATTATATAACTTCTTTGTCAAGTCAATCATTTATCCCATTATAAAACTTACCCGTTGGGCCCATCCTATCTGAACATGGGTTTTGTGTCTCAAAAGCTGGCTACTTTGTAACCTCATATACTGATATACATCATAATATCATGTCCCTAGTGTTGATGATTGTTTTTGGACAAGTCAACAATTAGAGTGAAATACAAAGTATCTGACTCCCTCTTGAGCAAAGCCTCTTGAATGCTGAACGAAGTGATCAAACAAGATGACTCCAAGGTTCCTTTCCTATGATTTTGTAAGAGATAGCTTAATGACTAAGTATGATTTTGCTGGTAAACACAAAGGGACTTACATCAGATCTTTCTTCTTTCATTCAGCTTATCTCTCCTTCAGTGTGGATGACATGTGCACAAAGTCTTAATGATAAAGAAATGTAAAAGGGCAAAGGTTTAGGAAACTAATCTAAAGTCAATGAAGCAATGATGAGGTATTGAACAGACAAACTCCTTGATAAACCTAACTCCACTTCGCCAAGGATGCCTACAACTACATGGAGTTGGTGCAATCTCCTAAGGTAAACGAAAGGTTTTCAAATCATGAAGGCTTATACAAGCACCCATTAAACGGCGCAACTCAAACAAGCATTCACAATCGAATTTAAGCAAATGAGGCTCAGACTAACTTTACACAACACTTCACCGGCGATGAATGTTAAAAACATGAACTAGGAGTTGATCAAATATTCAAGACAACATACATTACAACAAAGAGCTCTAATCTACTTCTAATCTACTTGAAACATCTCTCCACTTCATTAAGATACAAGAAATCATGTGATTCCACAAGACAACACTTAACACCAAACAATGCTCCAATGTCTTTGCATTAGTCTTGAGAAATATTTACAAAAACTTCAAGTCTTCTCAGAGAATTTCGAGAGTCTCTCCTATTCTACTCCTACAAAACTATTTTCTAATATGATTTCTAATCTATATCTTACAAATGAGGCAACAAGGCCTTTATATAGAAGCCCAAATTACAATGAATGGCTAAGATTAATTCAATAGCCAAGGGTCTAGATCGTGCCACCTCAGAGGTAGTTACAACAATTTGTTATTTTTAGCACAAAAGAGAGAGGCAATCGTGGCATGCTTTCCAATGTGATAAGGATAAGGCGAAAGCATCTAAAATATCTTCCACATAGGAATCCCTTTGACTTCTTTTATTAAATGATACATTTAATGCATTTAAAATAATGTGTACTCGCCACATAGATGCCACTTCAGCATACTTTGAAAATTGTATCAACTTGTAATGATGTATTCAATGCGATTGCTTGAACTTGTATGTTTGGGAATACACCTTGTCGATCTTGCCTTGTTCATTCCTCTTGTAGACTGGATGTATGATACTTGTTGCTTCACTTGATTAACTTCATGATTCTTTCTTCCTCTTGTAGGTAAATTGATATGATGATCTTCTTTGATGATGCTCCTTCTTGAAGAGTGAGTAATAGAGTAGATGATGATGATGTATACTTCCTTCATGTAAGAGTAGATGATGAAGCTTCATTCATGAGTCGGAGTAGGAGACCTCTCTTGGACTTGAAGATTGAATGAAACTTGAAGTTGAATAGATGAAGTGTCTTTGCTTGATGTAGAAGTTGAAGAAGTGATCCTTCATGATGGCCTTTGAAGTGACCCTCTTGGAGTGTAGATGATAACAGCTTCCTTGGATGTGAAGTAGATGTTGATAACCTCTAGAAGAAACTTTGAAGCTTGACGAACCTTGACTTGAAGCTTGGATGGGGAACGCCTTGTCTTTGAACATGATGCAAAGGATGAAGTATACTTTGAACTTGATATGATCTAACATGATATCATTGATGTAGGAGACTTAAGGTGATCCCTTAAAGTGGTGTTCTCTTTGCAACTTGAAGGTGAATTAGGTACTTGCTCTTGATGATCTTGAGGTACCCTTTAGATCAGCCACATGATGATGACACCTTGAAGGTGACCCCAAGCTTCTCGCTCGAAAGTGACTCATTGAACAACTCCTTAGCTTGGCTAATGTTCCTACAAGACAAAGTAAACAATGTATTAATCACTACTTGAACATGTGATAACTTTAAACATACAAATAAACCCTTTTCAAGTCTAGGCGCTTATACAGGTGAAAAGGGGAACAAAGGGCGCCTAACTCAATTTAGTCCCACATTCATTACTCAAAATGATTTTAATCAATTGCAAGGGTTTAAAGGAGTCAATCTCCCTTATGAGGTTCATTCAAAAGGTATTTTCAATACAATTTTCTCCCTTAGGCGCCAAAATAATGAGTTTTCAAACACTTAAGGCGCCCTACACTCCTTGCCTAATTTGTTGACCTTTAAATATTTTCAAACTTGTGTAGACTTCCCAGAGGCTATCTTATGCTTTGGGCATTGAATTTCATGATCTTAAGCTCCTTAAATTCAGGGCGCCCAAATGGAGTTGAAAGGACAGGAAAGTGCACCTTGATTCTCTTGCTTCACACTTGTCATTAAATGCTTCAAACAATGGGAAATGACTTATAATGGTTCTTTTCTTCAAGGTGTTCACTTATTGGTGTTAATTCACATATTCTTATTGAGGCGCAAATTTAGGCTTCTAGGTGAGGAAAAGTGCGCCTAACATCAAATGGCTTCATTCTTGCTATGTTTATGATGTCAAACATTAAGGCTTGTCCTGGGATGACCTTCTCTTCAAGGTGCTCAACTCTTAGATGTTACCCTATGCATTCTTACTTAAGGCGCTAGTTTGAAGTGATTTTGGAGACAAAGGGCGCCTAACATACTTAGCCCATTTCCTTGCATTCTTGGTGACTTTAACACTTGTATGAGCTCCAATTTGATGTCCTTAATCTTTCTCTTTATAAGGCGCCTACTTGAAAACTACTAGAAATAGCGCCAATTTGAGGTGATTTCATTCTTATCTCTAGGCACTAATGCTGATTTGTACAAGTAGGAACGGGCGCCTAACTCAATTGACTTGTCATTTCAAATTCAAATTGGTGATTATGACTCCCTTTTGATGAGCTGAGGTTCTTGAGACTTGATTCTTATCTTTACAAGGCTAGGCGCTCACTCTTAGTTGACCTCAACTTGATTTTTATCCTAGGCGCCAAAATAATGTGATTTGTGAATCACTCTATGTCTTTTTACCTTAGGCGCCTATGGTGATGATTCCTAACTCCTAAGGCGCCTAAAATGATTTACTTGCACAAAAAGAATGCCTAACTTCCAAGGCTTTATACTCAATGTTTTCCATGCCTTAGACACTTGTAAAAGCCTTAAAATGACCTTTCCCCTTTAGGTGCTTACTTGGAGGTGACTTAGAGTTGTCCTTCTCTAGGTGCTTGAAGAAAATCATCTAGATGAAAATGGGCGCATAGACTCTCTAGATGAAGTTTGATCTTAGAAAATTGCAAGGTGTCTTTGGAAAGCATCCTTCTTCAAGGCGCACTTTGCCATAGTTTTAAACATGAATGGAACCTCCACTCCAATCTAGGGCGCCAAACTCATTTATCAAAGTTACCCACTTCATAGGCGCTTGGAGGTAATTGCATAAAGGGCAAAATACGCCTATTATCACTTGTGGGCGCCAAAAGGTAAACAATTTCGAAGGCAAGGGCGCCTTTAACATACTAGATCAACTTTGGAAGTCAAATAAGCTACCTCCTTGAAGGTGCACAAACTCTATCCTTAAGGCGCCTAAATTTGAATTTATTCATTACCTACATTGCTAAGGCGCAATCTAATGATCATTTGAACATGGAAGAGGGCGCCTAGACTCCTAGATCACTCCTTTGTCGAATTCTTGGATACTTAAGGCTTCTTACGTCAATTCTAGTCAAGGCGCCATCCTCCAGAGTATTTGAAAGTTGGATCTCCTCTAGGCGCTGATGTGAGTTGGCAGAGGTGGGAAAACGCGCCTAAGTACTAGAGCAAATTCGCGCCCAAAAATGCAAGTCGCCAAGGTAAGGTATATTGAAAAATATATTTAAGTATAAGTTTAGAGATTCGTATACTTTAAATATTTTTCAATATACCTTCAGGATGTTTGAGATAGGTCTCAGATCCACCGGATTTAACATGCAGATTCTAGATTTTTGAGGATCCACCAGATTTCAGACTTAGCCAATTTTCAGGATCTTCAGGATTAGGATACCAGACTTAGTCATTTTCAAGGTCTCAAACATCAGGATCAGGTCATCAAGGGACTACAAGACTCAAACACCACTGACTTAATCATGAAATAGCTCTAAGACATCATCAAAACTTCACGCAAAGCATCAAAGCTCAAAAAAAGGGGGGTCCCCATTTGCAATGGGGCGATGTGTGATTTGGTCACAACACCTAGGTGTATAACATTCAACCTTCTTATGTCCTGACAGCCTCCAATGCTACCATCTTCAACAATTAGACTCTGACCCCTTAGGTTTCTATTTTAATTTTTAACGCACATATTACTTAAAGTTGCTTTAATCTCTAACCAAAAAGGGGCCATTCTTATAGACTTATAGTTGACAGTTTAGCAGAATCATTGACCACTTTTACCGTTAGTGTAAAAAGATAATTATGTCAAAACAATTTCGCAATATATGATGCTTTTAAATCTTTGCTAACTTTGCATGTGTGGCTAATTCATCTTGAATATTTTGTGTTTTTATATGTTAGGATTGTTTTGTGAAGGTGGCCATTTTACTAGTGCCTAATATAGTTTTCCATCGATGACATTCAGGTTTGCCTGCTTCTAATGGCTATATGGTTATTGAAGCAAATGGTGGCTTAAATCAGCAGCGTGTCTCGGTATGCAGTTTCTATATAGTCTATACATTTAGAAATCTTCAGATGTATTTAAATATTTCTTGAAAAATGCATGTTACTTTTGCATATTGATAAATATCTTCTTTCTACTGTGTTCATTCTGGTGTTGTAGATCTGCAATGCGGTAGCCGTGGCATACCTTTTGAATGCAACCCTTCTTATTCCTAATTTTCATTTCAATTCCATCTGGAAAGATCCTAGGCAAGATCTCCTCTGCTTTGTATCCTGCTTTGACTTAGTTTTGGAATAATATTTGAGCTATGAATGCTTTTGCTATGATAATTCAATGTGCTATCTGTGCTTGCCTTCCAAGAGTGATGAAAGCTAATCTCAGTCATCACCAAGAGTTATTACTGATAAAAGATATTTATATCATCTAAGCTTTTGCTTGCTGCTGTGGAAACTTTATTTTGACCCAGTTGCTTTTGTTGGCTCGTTTGTAATTTATAGTCCGATTGTCCAACTTTTGGCATTCATGGATATATTAATATAACAATTATTATAATTCTTTCTTTGTTTGTTTGGAAAAAGTTATGCTCTTAAACATATAATGCCAGATCACATGCCTGTATGTAATGTTAATTTAATGTGGGCTGTATAAACTTATGGAAGCAAACAACTTAAGAAGTTAGAGGCTGTAAGAGTTAAATAGGTATTGCTGTTAGTGGGTCCGGGAATTGCACATAAGATTACAATTGTAACAATCAAAAGACCAAAAGATATCTGTATTATGTATGTACAATGATTACACATGTTCCAAAATGGATTAGTTGTAATCTGTAAAATACTTCACTATATGTTGTAACTTGGTAACACACTCTTGTATGCTAAAAGTGACATCTAGTATCACAATCACAACTTGAAGAGCAGAGAAGCGATGTTGCAAATTGGTGACATACGTACAGTAATCAAGGCAGAATGATGGAAAAGTATTCACTGGAACCCACAAGGTGTTTGAGGGGTCTGTATGAGAGAACTGTGTTAAATTGACACATTCAGCCATGGCTGGATTTGTCAACTACAGGTTTTCCCATGGCTAAATCTGTCAATGATGTTCAGTGACTTGCTACATGTTCACCCCAGGCTGAATCTGTTACAGGTTGGCCCCTGGCTGCATCTGTCACAGTAACAGAGAAAAGGAAGCAAAATCAATATAGAGTAGACATACCACTTTGAATTCTCCGTTTGTTTGCTTTTATTTTTTATGTTCCTAGAACTTTGTGTTGGATTTATTCAATATGGTTGTATGATAAATATACACAATTGGCATACTAGGAAATCATCTAGAGTTGAGCTTAATAGTTGTAGCAAGTTGTAGGACGTGGGAATTAGTGGAAGGCATGGAGAATTGAGTAGAGGAGAAGACGCTAAGATGTTTGATATCAGCTACAATGGCCATCCATTTGTAACCTTGTGTTTTAGTGATAGTGGCTAGATATGACGAGATCTATGACAGATACAACAAGATTTATAATTATGAATGAAATACAACAGCCTTTGTTGTTGGTGTAATATTTACTTCACCTTGGATATGTCTCTATTCTAAGTGTGATAGTGCACCTATTAAATAAGTTTTATTTAGGATATTATATTATTAGGAATAATTAATTTTCCTCATCTAACTAGCTAATAATAATATGTGTACACCTTTGAGACACATAAGTGCTACCATTGCTTCATCAATCCTTGATTGATGGTAGTTAGGTGCCACCTCTATTCAGTCAAGGTCACCTTTGTCTTAATCATATTGAGTGAACTGACCCACAGATTGGTAGTTCAACTTTTGACCTCATAGTTAGATTGAGTTACATGATTCATTAATTGATAGTTAAACTTATGACCACTGGACATGTCATCTCCTTGAGTCATGCATCCGGGTGGCCTATTTATATGTACTTCATCTATTCATTTGATGGTTGATTTGATTTGATTATTGGTTTCCTCTATTTTGGAATAGCTTGTATTCTTGCATATTGCATTAATTGTTTTATGCTTGCAGCTATTGTAACTTTCTTCATGCACCTAGGTCCTGGCTCATGTGATTAGATTCCCATCGAATCTTGCATTTGCAACTGTCACATAGCCTGTGTGACCATGTCTCAGAATTTCCTTCTTGCTTAGAGGCAATTGTCCCCAATTTCTGCTGTAGATGTGGGAAGTGCTGCTTGGGAGCTAACTGGGACATCTACATAAATGAGAAATAACTTCTTCCAAATGTGGTGGTTCATAAAGCTTAAGCTGTCACGTCCTCATATAAACCAAGCTGAGAAAGGTGATCCAACCTAAAAGCATTTTCTCCAAGCTGCTGCAAATTGCTATAAAAGCTGATATTGTCTAGGTTTGAGCATATGATGTTGCTGAGATTTAAATCTTTGTTAATCTAAGTAGAGCCAAAATTTATCACTAATGCTGATCATGAAGCTCTTGTATTTGGCTTAAATCTTTGTTAATCATTAACGTGTGCATGAACTCTAGCCAATTGTTGTACAAAATAAGAGTCTGAACTTCCTCCTTAAGTTGAACAGAAGCTTTGTGGAGGGCTACTGTAAGCTTGTGAGAAGTAAGTTAGTCACGTTATACTTTCTAGGTACATGCATGATAAACATGTAACGTATTCATACTGAATATAAAATAAAAATATAATAACAGAAGATTGGTATGAATGAATAGGGAGATATTTTATTTGTGATAAGGGACATGTTTGATATGACATGTCCCTTCAAGGTGAGAAGTCATGTCTCTTGGTAACAATGATTAAGAACTAATCATGATTAATTAGATGTATAACAGTTGATACACGGAGCAAACCTCAAATGGAGAGTGAACTACTGAGACATGAATAACTCTATTATAAGTTATAACCATGTTTGCAATAACGTCGAGAGCATGGACCAAGGAGTTGTTAACTACCTTAGCCTGACCTTCATTTTATGGAGGAAAGCATGTAGAGAACTTCTGACAGCCCAAAAGCTTCCTTAGAGTATTCCAAAAGTAACTAAGTAATCTGGAGTAACAATCAGAACTAATAATGAGTGGTAAGCCAAAGTGATACCATATATGTTGGAAAACTAAGTCAGCAGCTTGATAATCATCTCTAGTTCTGTTGCATGAAATGAGTATGGCCATTTTTAGAAAACTTGCATACAACAACTACTTCATGCTTCCAAAGGTTAGGTTGCAATCCACTTTTAAAGTTCATGGATATGGCTTCCTGAGGCTTAGAGAACTTGAAGTGGATGCCAAAAGGTTATAGTTGAAGTAGATCTACTGAAATCAAACATGGAGGACAAGCATATACAATAGCTATATCTACTGAAATCAAACATGGATCAAAGATTTCAAACAATAGTTCCAGCACTATTAGTGCTTCTTTTACAAATGCTTCTTCATGCAAAACTCTGTTCAACACCAATGGACGGTCAAAAGGATCAAGCTACTCATCTTCATTTGCTGTTAAAGGAAAGAACTTCTGTAATTCTGAAGAATGCTCCAGGCCAAGAAAAATTCTAAGGCTCTTGTCACAGAGCAACAACTGAGCTAGAAGATGCAGAGATTGCAGTTGACAATACAGCTGCTCTAGACCTGCAGCTTGTCTTGATGATCAAAGACTATTCAACAAGATTGAGAGAAGTATTCTTCACCCAAAACAACCAGGTAAAGGATCTCTTGAATTCTTTCATCATTGATAATGATAGTTGGAAAACCGAGTATCTTAATAGCTAGTTTCAAATTTACATATTTCTACTATAGCCCATCCTAGTCCCTATCATTTGGGTTAGGTAAGAGATCTTGAGAATATAAACATTGGCAACAAGGTGACAATTACCTTTGCCATTTGACCCTTCAAATTTCAATTGATAAAAGCACAACCTGAACAATGGAAAGAGCACAAGAGATTTCTGCAACGGTATGTGTCGAGACTCATTTGTATTATGTATATATAAATATTATAAAGGTTGTACTAGGAGGCTTCAAGAGAAAGTCAAAGTAATCTTACAAGTGAAGAAAGATGCACTTAGAGATATGTACAATGTTTAAAAATATGTAATAAGCCCATGCGATATGTGCCCAAATATTTCAGAATATTTATATCCTGTTTGATTATATTACGTCATTTAATAAAATACAATAACCCATGTGACTGTAATCAGCCACTTCCTTTTTTTTAATCTTTATATATAATATTTTAGGAAACTTTGAATTTCAGTCCATTTTAATGTAACTGAAATTGGCAATCAGAATTATTGCTACTGCTGTGGAATATTCTTGTTGAAGTTTTATTTAGTAGGTATTTGCAGGGTAAAAGATCTACAATTATCTATTATCTTCAGGGCTACAAGAGACTCATTCTTGTCTGCATTTTTGTAACTTTACTGAAATATTAATTAGATTTTAACTTTTTTCTTATGAAAAAGGAAGAGAGAGTTGAATAGTTAAAGATCTGTGATTGTTATGTGCTGGATTTCTTTGGCATGCAGTTCTGGTTGAGTTAAAGAGGTTAGTGACTAGAGACTTGCATGAATGTTTTTGTTTTTTATTGCTTGGATTTCATAGATGTGGGGATGTTTGGTAGTCCAATCTGATTGCAGACTTCCAACCACTTGTATTAATAACATGCACAAGGATTGAGTATAAAAACCAGTGTTACCAGACACAGATTTGACAAGTTGATTTTTTACTTGGACTCAGACTCAGCAAAAAGACTCGACAAGAACTTGGCACAGACTCTATACTAACCATACGGTTGATTCCCAAAAATGATAGTTAGTAATGATATCTAGAAAGTTTCTATAAGGACCAGTCCTCATTTGGGCCTTCTCAGACTCACACTTAGAGGACCCTTTGAGTAGTCAGAGAATCCTGTAACTCTGATACAAACAATACAGGTGAAATACAACAACAATGATAAGCAAATAACAGGTACAATTTGCTAGATTGAGATGCTTTCATTGCTCCACATTGTCTGTATATATCTCAATAAATGGTCACCATCAAGGGCTACACTTTCTGTGATACCTTTCCAAAATAAACTCATTTATAACAAATATATATTATTTGTCTGGCATAACGAAGTCTAGTGAAGCTAACTTAACATGCATAATGCACCAATTACCCCTTTTTCTGCCTAAATGCGTCCTTTTGTAACCATTTACTGACTATATTCCTTTCATTATTCCCTAGCAGTTTAGATCATCCTTTTTTGTGTAGCTAACTGGCAAGTGTATAGACATATAATCTTAAATACAATTGCTTGCCATAGAAAGAGATTGAAATGGTGATAATGAGAATATTCTACACAGTCAAATGATGAAGTTCAACTTTAGAGACCAGTTGTGTGCTCAACCCTCAAGGAGCCAAGGTTTGAATAGGTTTTTTTTCATATGCTGACACTACCATGGGTCTAGTGACAAAAGCAGGATCATTGGAGAATGTGATTCAAAGAGGATTTCTTGTTAGACCCTGGATAAGTATAAAATTGACATAGCCTCGTTTTGATTACCATGTGTAGCTGTAGATTTCTTCCAAGTCTCTTTCAATTTTGAAGTGCAATGTACTTTGCTCAACATGCAAATTATTCAGCCTGTTATTTTTGGTGAGTTGGATCACTTCATTTGATTTTGCTGTCTGCTAGTATACGGAACTCTAATTTGACCTTTTTGAGTGCTTAATTTGCATGCATTATTCTTATACAACCTCTGGTTCTGTTATTTATTAGTAGTGGTTTTTGATGAAGCAAAAATATTTGCTACTTGATTGGCTTTAAGGTATTATTGGGACTGCATGTGATTTTTTCTGAGCTTTGTATCTTATAATGTATAATTAATGTTGCATTTGCAAAATGTGGGTGTTTAGTAACTTGTACAAATACCTAAAACATGGAAATTGTAGTATGACCTCGGAATGGTAAAGGTGCTTCTGAAAACTCTATTCTTTCATTATTCAAAAAACATTTCAATTATTCACATTTTTTACCTTATTTGCCGTAGATTTTTTCCTCTTGTAGGTTTGTTAACAAGCAGGAGGATTGTATGATATGATGTACATAGATACAATGGAGAAAAGATGGATCCTGCTTCCTTGGATTTCTTATCAAGAGATGTATGCTGGCTTAGTGGCAATATCATGCTGAGATGAGTCAGTCCTAGCTTGATATTTAGATAAGATTCTCTATGTCTTTGCCTTGTTGGATGCAAGCTTGTCCCAAAGGAGGGACCATATAAATCTTACATGCAAAGATACAATGGAGGAACAAAAAAAATTAATTCCTGGAATCTGTTGTGGAGATGTAGCCTCAGTTGCAAAATTGTGCTCGAGTAAGATGATCCTAGTTGTATCATCAATCAGAATAAAAATCTAATGAATGGATTTTTTTCTTAACATTTTTTGCGAGGATTTTTTCAAGTTCCTTGCTCCAAAGTACGAAAGAATTTCTACTTGTGTTGGTGATGGAATCACATGCGAGTGCACCTCAAGTTACTATGAATTGTGGATATCAAACTTTCTTAGCTGTCCATTCTTGCTATTGAGTTGAGATGGTGATAGATTTGTTAGATGAGGTCACCTCACATGAGCAGCTACCAAGACATCTTAGACACATAGGAACAGCTTCCCTTCTTTGTCACAGTCCATAACACAGGAACATACACACATTAGCAATTTTCTCACTGCTTTTGGAGGAACTAGCTTCGTCATACAGCTGTTGAGCTAACCATGTCTTTCCATGCCATTCTTCTCAGGATAATGTCAGACTTTTGACTTTCATGAAACTGCTTTGGTCATCTGTGGACATTGTTGTAATTTCTTTAAGATTACTTGGTGCTAACTACCTTTATCGCTTTCTATGTTTTTACTGTTTTTGTTTATAGTCACTTTTTCAGCTCCTAAGATTTAGTATACGATAGTAATTTTCTGTTGTAACTAGATGTAGTTTTGAGTCCCAATGACCTATGTTGTTCACTTTGTGGATATCAATATAATTATTTTCTCTCTTTATTTTGAACTGTTCCAACTTCCCACAATCCTCTTTCTTTTGGTGGGCTCCCCACCTTTTCTTTCTATTTGTAACTTGTCACAATTACATTCTTTGAGCTTTCTTCATCCTTAAAAATTCTTGTTCACCAAATCTTTGGAGGAAGCAGTTGCTGTAAAATCTGAGGTAGTGTCTCCCAACTTGGACGTGGCACAGATTTGGCAGGTTAATTCTTGGCTCAGACTCGGACTTGGCAAAAAACTCAGAACAGACTTGGCAATTTTAGAAAAATATGGTATATAGATATTTTATTAAAAAAACATAATATATAGAAAAACTCAGCCAAACTTGTTGAGTCTGACAAACGGAATTGGCAGGCCTTGTTTTGACCTGCTTGGACTCAGAACCAGGGGAAATGCGAAGGGCTTGTAACATTGAAATTAAGATTGTGAAATAATTGCTTTTGGATTGCACTGTGTGTGTTTTTGTCTCAACGTTTCGGATCACACTCAGTGATCCATCATCAGGAAGAGGATACAAATGAATGAATAGGATTGCAGAACTATGCCCTATAAAAAGGAAGAGAGGGGGGATTAGGGTTGAAGAGGTTGAAGGGAAGCAACACATTAATTACCAACCAAAGAAATACAATAAAAAGTCAAAATTAGGAGAACATAAAATTATGTAGCAGTATAATTAAAGCAACATATATAATATAAAACACACTGTATAATAAATCAATATATATATATATATATATATATATAATAAATTAATATATATAGTATATAGCATAATAAGGTCAAAATAAGGCTAATTGTGCAAAGAAAGAATATATAATAAATCAATATGTTAAAATAAGTAACAAAACAAATAGAGCAATATAAATAATAAACCAATATATATATATATAAGGTCAAATTAAGGCAAAATGGGTAAAGAAAGAAACTATAAAAATAATAAAAGAGATATATAATATGCAACACACTATATAATAAATCAATATATATGATGAATTAATATATATAACATATAGCACAAAGAGGTCAAAATAGGTTAATTGAGCAAAGAAAGAATCTATAATATAATAAATCAATATATTATAATAAGTAGCAATACAAATAGAGCAATACATATACTATATAACAAAAATTAAGCCGATATATATAAAGCATAATTAAGGTCAAATTAAGGCAAAAAGAGCAAAGAAAGAATCTGCAAGAAAATAAAATATTATAATACATAACAATATAAATAGAGCAATATATAATACTTAACAAATTAATAATGAATTAATGTATATAAGGAATCATAAATAATAAGGGAAATTCCCAACGTAAAGAAATTAATAACAAGCAAGAAATGAAAAACTAGAAAGTAAAACACAAAACACAAAATAATAAGATCAAAATTGCAAAGAAATTAGGTAAAAAACAAATTGATTAAGAATAAGGAAAATGAAAAAATAGTAAAATATAAAAATAGGGCAATCCAATACTAAAAAATATAAAAATATGACCACATAGATTAAGAATGCAATAGAATAGCTAATAATACAAGAAAGCCACCAACAAATAAATAAAAAGTAGGAAGCCAAGAACTAAAACGAAAACAAGAACAAGCGAGAGTACCAAAAAGATACCAAATTTAATACATAAGAAATAAGATATAAGAAAGAGGTCAAATATCACGAGAGCACGGATATAAGAGGAAGGCCCAAGAAGAAAAAACTAGTAATAATACCGAAAAAATGCTATACTAAAACATGTGAAGAGTAATATATAAAAAAGATGAATATAAAGAACCAAAAGGGCATGAATAAAAGCACGAAAGTAAAACGAGAAGAGAGAAAGTATGTAAGGGGGCAAGATGCAACCAACGAGCGAAAAATACGATCAATAAAGACACGTAGAAGAAGTATAAAAACAAAGACAAGGAAACCAATATGCGAAGGCACAAACAACCAATACTGCGAAACACACGAATCTACACACCTACGAAAAAAGAAAGACGCTGACACATACAACTGGAGAAAGATGAAAAGACACAAACGAAGAAGGGAGGGGAGAGGAGGGAGGGGGTGGGGGAAGAAGAAGAAGCAGGGAAGGCCAAGGTGGGAAAGAGAAGGAAGCGAAGGATTAGGTTTGATGAGAGGAGGTCGAGAGAGAGTTCAACGGGGGTTGCCAAGTTGGGCTCAAATGCCAACCTTCATCTCAATTAAGATTCGTAGGGTGGTTCTTGATGAAGACGGCTTCAAAGAGTTTTCTCCTGAAGAAGTTATCCTCTTTGATGAGAACTTGGGTGTCCTCTAGACAAATATGGTGTTTGGTTTGAAAGGAGTGCTCTACGAGGGCTGATTTTGAAATACGATCATGCCTAATGTCAGCACAATGTTCCTTGATCCTCATATTGATTGAATGCCCAGTTTCGCCAATATATGGGGTCCCGCAAGAGCAAACAATTTTATAGACTCCAGAGTTAAGCATTTTATGTCTGGGATCCTTAACTGAAGGGATGAGATTCCTAACAGTGGATAAGGGTTTAAAGGTGCACATGAGGCCTTTCTTACGTAAATTTTTTGAGATCTTATTAGAGAGGCCTTCTATGTAGTGGAGAGTTGTCACAAAGGAAGAGTTGGAGGCATCGGGCTTGGGCTTAGAGTTGGCAAGATTTTTGGCAGTGGTAAAGGCTCTAGAGATGGATTTATTGCTGAATCCGTTGAGTTTGAAAACTTGAGATAGGTGAGAAAGCTCCAGGTCAATGTGCGCCTTATCACAGATGCGGTAAGCATGAGTGGCTAGTGTCTTAAGGACACCCGCCTTTTGGCTAGGATGGTGAAGAGAGGAAGCATGGAGGTAAAGATCGGTGTGGGTAGATTTCCTATAGACTCGGCAACCTAGAGAGCCATCCTTTTTCCTAATGATCAGGACATCAACGAACGGAAGTTGGTTGTTGGCCTCTAGTTCTTTAGTGAATTGAATGCATTCGACCAAATTGTTAAGATGTTAGTGGAAGAGTTCTAATTGTTCAGGGCCATGAGGCAAGTATATGTTGGTGTCATCAACATAATGCTTCCACCATCTAGGCTTGAGGGGAAAGGAGTTAAGAGCAAGCTCCTCAAAATGCTCCATATAAAGGTTGGCTATGACTGGGGAAAGAGGGGAACCCATGGCTACCCCATCGTATTGCTCATAGACTACATCTTGGAATGTGAAGAAAGTTGAATGAAGGCACAACTCAACAAGAGAAGTAATTTCATCATTGGTTTTGCATCTAATTAACTCCAAGGAGTCACACACGGGAACTTTAGTGAATAAGGACACCACATCAAAGCTGACAAGGATATCATCATCTTCCACATGTTTGTCCTGTACGAAGTCAACAAATTGGGTAGAGTCTTTGATGGAGTCCGACTTCCCCACCAAGGGAGAGATTAGTTTAGCAAGGAAGGCAACAAGCTTGTACGTGGGGGAATGAGTGGTGTCAACTATAGGCCTAAGAATGCTAGGTTTGTGGATTTTAGGTACGCCATAAATGTGTTGGGTGATTTCTTTGCTGGGAATGAGGCGTTTCTTAGTGATGTCGTCAAAGGAAGATTGAGCAATGGCAATCTTAACTAGCCACATACCTTGGAAACGGGGTTAAGGGGGAGGACTTTATAACTACCACTATTGGAAAGATGTTCAATCATTTTGGAGACATAATCAGTCTTGTCAAGTATAACGGTGGCATATCCTTTGTCAATCATTGTGTCTCACGAGTTTTTTGAAGGCAAAAAACTCCTCTTTAGGAACATTCAGCTTAGGGGGTTTAGCACGTCTAAGGGCTACAACACAGTGTTGCTGAATCTCATCGGTAACGGCGCTAGGGAGAGAATGAATGGCATTCTCTATTTCAACCAGGAAGTCTAGATTGGGGATGGAAGGTGGGGTGAGAGAAAAGCCTAAGCCTCTTTTTAAAAAATTGATGGCAGGGGATCGATAACAATAGAGGACAGGTTAAGGAGAAGTTTGTTTTCCCAATCTTCTATAATTTTTGGCGTTAGAGGCTGGTGGCAGAACATCGAGGGGTTCGAGGTAGAATTAATGACAATGGAAGAGGGAGGATACGAGGAAGGTACGGAGTGCTCGAGAGGAGGACAGGTATTGGAGGGAAGAGAGGACGCATTAAGAGCGGGGCACAAACAAGCAGTGGCGAGAGAACGAGAGAGTTGGGGAGAGACCGAAGTCAAGGGAGATTGGCGAGCATTAATGGGGGGTGGAGAGGGGAAATCAGAAGAAAGATTAGGCGAATAACCATGGGTTGGCGAATGGGACGGGTAGCCAATGAAAGGAGGCAGTGATGGCAGATCATTGGTGGAAAATTGAGGTGGTGAGAGCACGGGTTTCAAGGGGGTGGCCGGAAGGGGGGGCAGTTGGGAATGACGTTGGAGGAGGAAGAATGAATTATAGATTCTTTCTTTGCTCAATTAACCTATTTTGACCTCTTTGCGCTATATGTTATATATATTAATTCATTATATATATTGATTTATTATATAGTGTGTTGCATATTATATATCTCTTATTATTTTTATAGTTTCTTTCTTTACTCATTTTGCCTTAATTTGACCTTATCTATGCTATATATTATATATTAATTTATTATATATATTGGTTTATTATTTATATTGCTCTATTTGTTTTGTTACTTATTTTAACATATTGATTTATTATATATTCTTTCTTTGCACAATTAGCATTATTTTGACCTTATTATGCTATATACTATATATATTAATTTATTATATATATTGATTTATTATACAGCGTGTTTTATATTATATATGTTGATTTTGTTGGTAGTGAGCTAGCATCTCTCGTGGGATTTGTGACATGGCTTAACCAGCTCCCGTGGATTCATTAACTCTGGCGGTTGTATCGGGCATTAACAGGTCAACCTTTTGGTGCAACGGCAATCATGGACCAACAATTGGTATTAGAGCCAAAGGTTTCGGGTTCGAATCTCCCCCGTGAGTGACGCTAGGGGGGATTGTTGGCAGTGAGCCAGCATCTCTCGCGGGATTCGTGACATGGCTTAACCACCTCCCATGGATTCATTAACTCTGGTAGTTGTATCGGGCATTAACAGGTCGACCTTTTGGTGCAATGACAATCGTGGGCCAACAACTTTAATTATACTGCTACATAATTTTATGTTCTCCTAATTTTGACTTTTTATTGTATTTCTTTGGTTGGTAATTAATGTGTTGCTTCCCTTCAACCTCTTCAACCCTAATCCCTCCTCTTTTCCTTTTTATAGTGCATAGTTCTGCAATCCTATTCATTCATTTGTATCCTCTTCTTGATGATGGATCATTGAGTGTGATCCGAAACGTTGAGACAAAAACACACACAGTGCAATCCAAAAGCAATTATTTCACAATTTCTATGGATTGTGGAAAGCTCATGCCTACTATTGAAATTAAGAGTTTAGAATAATTACATGGTTCTTTTAGGATGTCAGGAGATGTTCTAGTGCAATTGATACCAGTTGTTTCTTTTTGTTTCTCTCTAACTGCTAGATGCCGGTCTATGATCACTTTTTAATCGTAAAAATGTGTATTTATTATTATATGCCTATTTTGAACTAGCTTTTTCAGTACATGAATGTGTTGGAGTCTGTCATATGTTACTGTTAATAAGATTCCCAGAAGTGCCTCCTGTTGTAATGTTTGTCATTGATGTCAAAGACTCAAAGGTGCATACACATGTTGTCATTTGATGTCAAAGGAAGAATAAAGATATTGTTAAGTATTGTCGAAGATTGTCGTTAATGTCAAAGGTTTGATGCTATTACAATATGAGAGAGAAGTGATTGAGTCTAATATATGAGGCAGCAATTAAGATGTAATAAGGCAGTGACTATATGTATGGCCGACTACTTAAATATAAGGCAGAGATTGGTTTGATAGAATCGACAGTGAAGTATATCGGAGCAATGTAGGTATTGTCAAACTATGACAATATGAAGACTAAACTTGAGGAGAGTAGAGTTGGCTCTGGCTATGGTGAAACACTTGAAGAGGTCTGATTAATGAATGTAGAGATTCATATAAAACAAAGATGTCTTATTTAATAAAAGACATTACATGCTATTTTAAAGATACAATGAGATGCAAGTTGAGAAGAGTCTATGAAGTATGATTTGAAGTCATATACAAGTGATGCAATTAAAAGAGGACCGATTATTATATGAGAAGAGGTGAGTGATTAATTTTTAAGGAGCAGCGACTAAAACAAGTAAAGGAGGCTGATTTCATGAAGATAGCCGACCCATATTGAAGATTAAAAAGCAGCCGACTCTAGTAAGAAGGCCGACTCCCTTTGAATGCATTTAAAATAAAAGATTTAAGGTTTTTTAGTTTGGCCAACCTCTCTAAAATAAAGAACTAAAGACAATATTAATAACACCAAGTGGTGCGACTTTAAAAGGTAGAAAGCATGTTTCTTATGTGGTGCGATCAGTATTATGAAAAAGAAGGCAGCGATTTCATTTAATGAGAGCAGAAATTAAAGTGAGTGCTGTGTTTATAAAGTTAGTGCTTGATGTTGTATAAGACAAAACAGTTTGTTATAATGTGATTTGTTTGGCTTATGAAGAAGTGTGATTATGGAAGAGTCATGTTGTTTCTCTTTCTAAGAGACACATCTATTGGGAATCACCTCCCTTGAGGAATGTATAAAAGGAGTGAAAGTGAGTTGAAAAAGCAAGCAATTCAATGAATATTTTCTGAGTATTAGAGCAGAGATAGAGGAAGAGAAATATGAAGTGTAATTCTGATTTATTCTAGAAGAAAGTATGTGTGAATGCATGAAAAGATATAAGCAGTTTTATGAGGAAAAATGTTGATATACTTAGTGATAAAATTGAAGGAAAGTATTGACAATGATTGGATCAGACTTGTGAAAGAAGATTGTGCATAATTGTAATCAGATTTGTGAGAGAAGGTTATTGTGTGGATTGTGATCAGATTTGAGGAAGAAGGATATTGTGTAGATTGTGATCCGTTTTGTGAGATCTTGTGGAGAAGTAAACCATATCAGCCATTGAAGGATTAATAGGTTGAAGCTTATCAAATAGAGGTTGGAACCTCTTGCTGGGTTGGAGCTCAGTTTGTGTGGGGGTTGGAGCCTCCAATAGGTTTGAGCCTATAATTTTGTCAAGTTGAGATTGGTGTGTCCTGTGAGTTGGAGCTCATTATTTGCATGTGAAGTACGTTGGAGCCTACAAGAAGAAGAAAGGATATATATATATAAAAAAAAAGCAATATTGTGCCGTGGTTTTCTCCCGAAAGGGTTTCCACGTAAATCGTGTGTTCTCATTGTGTACTTAATTGCTAGATCTTGCATATGTGTAGTTAATGTAATTACTTGAGTTTGAAAAGTAAAAGATTGTTAGATACTGATTCACCCCCCCCCCCCCCCCCCCCGTATCACCGTGTGCTCATCACCTCCTTGTCTCTGTTGTATTAGGCTACCAGTATGTTCAAAGCTCCATTCTCTCTTGCATCGATATAGTGGTATAGCTTCAATTTTGGCTATAAATGCGAGCATAGTTCATGCCATTTAGATTATTTTAATTTGGCAAAACTATGTTTTGAGTTCTGTATGCCATATGTTATTGATATAATTCCCAGAAGTGCCTCCTGTTTACCCACAAAATGAAATGTTTAAATTCATACAGTAAACAGAAATATAACATGATAGTAATATCATACGAGAATCAACATTGCAATGATACGAGAACTCAAAAGTATATCTTGTTGATTCAAACAGGAGAATTACACTCCACACCAAAATTGCTGTCCATATATTGGAATGACAATAAATATATAGTTTGTCGGACGGTTGCCAACCGTCACGAAGGACACACCGGTCAGGAGTAACTACTCGCCAATACCAAATAACAACCACACTTGCCAATACAAACTAATCAAACATATTTGCCAATATAAACTAACATAACAAATATAAATTCGGCCTAACATCATCCCCCCCCCAAAAAAAACAAGTCGTCTTCCAGACAACATTACAACCAAAATAGGTATTAAGTAGAAATGTTGCAAATCCTGGAGGAAAAGCTGGAAGTAGGAGTTGAGTAAAATTAGAACCAACACATTTGGAACACCTACCAGTAGACCAATCAACCAAGGGAGCCAATCTGATAGTACACTGAATGCTGCGAATGTTGCACCCCATTGCTCATTGAATCAAGATAGTATTGGTTTGATGGGGGTTTGGGAGCAACGCACATCATTTTTCTGAATTGTGGGCTGATTATTCCTGAACTTCTTCTCACCTCTTGTTTCCTTGTATAGTGCTAGGAATCTCCCATGCTCGGCAAAAATTTGTAAGGATTCTGCGAAGAAAACAATCCGTACGGTCGGCAGAGAATATTCGTCAGTGAACCTTCATGCAGGTTGAACCTCCCCTTTTGATCTTTTGATTGTATGGCTGCTTGAATTGCTCGGCCAAGGCAATGAGACCGCACGGCGGAAACTACAATTGTACCAGACAAGTCGTACGGCTGCACCTCGTACGAACGGCGAACACCTTCTGCGGTCGTCGTACGGCCTCAAGAAATGCCTCTACTCATCGTACGACCGTACGACCTTTCTCATGTCGTCGTACGACTCCCTTTATCTTGTTATCATATGGCTTCCTTTATCTTGTCTTCGTACGGCTTGGTTACTCCCTTTCTCCTGTCGTCGTACGGTGGCTTTGTTACTTACTTTCTCCTATTTCTCTTGTCGTCGTACAACTTTGTTATGATGGTTTCGTATGGTGGAATTGTTGAGGGCTTCGTACGGTCGAGACAAGGATACTTGTACGGTGGGTTGTGAATGACTTGCACTATTGGCCGAAAGACCAGACTTCGTACAGCAGCTAGGATCTCTGTTTAATTTGTATGGCGGGTGGTGTTTTGCATACTTGTACGGCGATTTCCTCTGGTAATTACAACTTGCCTATCAATTGAGATTTTTCCTTAATTCATATGTCCCTCTGGGGGTAGTACGGCCTTAGTCATACGACCCCTTGACTTTATTTATTTATTTATTTCTGAACTTTTCATTTTCACTCTTTTTTTTCCTCCACTTTTTTCGATTTTTTCAATTTTCTCTATTTTTTCCGTTTTTTCCAATTTCCCCTCCATAGCAAACTGAATAGAGTTTTTATGGTCCTCTCCAATGGGTCCCACGTTTTATCTGCCTTTCGAAATATTGTCTTTTTCAAAACATTCCTCACACATAAATTGTCTGACTTTTTACAACCATCTTTCCTCTGTTGCTTTTCACCAATCGCCTTAACTTTAAAAAAATACCAGTTTGCCGGAAATACTACAGTCCTTATTCCTTCGGTATTATCTCTTTCTGGCCGGTTGCGCATTAGAGATCAGGGGGATTTTGTGCATGCATAGTTCCGGAGGTATTCTCTTCAAATCCTTGTACGCGTCCTTGTGCTCGAATTTTTTTTAATTGCCACAGCTTTCCAAACTGGGTTTTAGTCGTTACCTGCCAAAATCACTTTTTGATTAGTTCCATCACCCTGATTCACCTTGTTTGCCAATGGTTCCTCATACTCGATCGCCTTGTCTGGTTCAAATTTATATTCAAGTGTATCATCTATCTTGCCATTACCCACTGTATATTCTTTATGTGCCTTTTCTAGTTGACTTGCCTCTTCTGGTCGACCTCCCTCGCTTGGTCTACTTGTCTCTGCCACTAGTTGCTTTGGTGTACTGTCTATTATAGCCTCTCCTTCCTTATATTCTTCATATGCTTTTGGAAAAGTGTTACTTCTGGCTGTGGTTGAGTGTTTGTCAATCTATCAAGTGCATTCGTCAACAATGTTTCACTCGTCGGCTGAGAGTTGCTGAGAGTTGCACTGCCAATACTTGCACTGCGAGGACTTGCAGTACCAGGACTTGCACTGCTAAGACTTGCACTGTCCGTTCGAGAGCTCTCGTCGACTTCTTTTATTGAAATCATGTTACACTCCTGTTGGAAGAATTCATAGTCTTCCATTTGCCAATGAAATAACCCGTTCAATGAATTTGTCTCATCCTCTGAGCATTCATGGAGGTCGAGAATACCCTCCTCATTTGGCTCTATGGTTCCTCTTTCTCCCTCCGTTCCGTATCCTTCCTCACATTCTGAGTCTAATGATGCCAATTCTTCGCTCATTGTTTGATTTATCAAGTCAATCACATACTTTCTTCTATTGCTTTCTATGGAGAGCGTTTCTTTTCCAATTATGATCCGCTCTGTCTGCCACCAGCCATCCTCTTCCGAGCAATGCATCATACCCTCTCTTTTGTACTGGGATGACTATGAAGTTCAGCAAGAATAGCTGTGTCTCAATCGTCACCTTTTGCGCCATCAATATTTCCAACGGCTTGATGCCATGCTGGTCGGCGCCCACCAATTGGAATGTCGGTGGCCCGAGTGTAAGTTTCCCGAGACTCTTCCATGTGTCTTCGAGCAGTACGTTGACTACTGCTCCTTTGTCGATGATTGTGTTTAGGGTTTTCCCTTCAATCTCCATTTGTGCTTTGGCCTTCACCACTTCTGCATCCTTTGCCTCAAGCTGTGTTCCCATGTCTTTCATCTTTTCTTCCAACTCTGCCAACTTGGCCTCTAGGCCCGATGCTCTGGCCTTCTCTGCTTCAATTGCCTTTGTCTGCTGTACTAACAGTTCCTGAGATCTTTGAATATGCTTAGCCAATTCTTTCTTCTTTGTCTGTAGGGCTGCCTCACTCTCCTCCTTTTTCTCCAACATCACATCCTTATTCTTCATCTCATAGAATACTTGTCTATATGCCTTCTCTATTGTAAACAGGGACTCTATGACCTCTGCATCTCTTCCCCCTACCACTTGCCGTGACCCTCTCCATCGGTCATGCATATCTCTAGTGTCCACCTCTGGCCATCCTCTCGCTGTGAAATGCCGAGCAAACTCCTCACAGCCCAACTGTACAAAGTTCTTGATTCTCCTTACCTCTTGGGCCACTAGCTGTGATTTTCCCAATCTAAGTTGTTTGGAGATCTCAGCTATCTCCCCCATGTAATCTGCCACATTCTCGAAGTCCTCCATGTACCTCTGAATGGAACCAATTGGGTCTGAGGGGTCGGGTCTGGAAAGTGTGAGGGTCATCCCCTCTGGAAATCCCTCCTCTGGTGGAGTGGTCACTGGGGAGCTCATGATGTCCATGGGAGACCCCTGTGAAGGTCCCCCTGCCTCCTGTGTAGCCGGTACTGGCTGTGGTGGAATGCTCTGTTGAGTGATCTGGCCAGTAACACTAAGCTGCACTACACTCTTTGTCCCCCTTGGTGTGTTCCCCTCCTCCTGACCCTCTGTCACCATGTGTAGTGGACTCAGCAAGGGTACTTCAGGCATGTCTACTGTTAGGCGAATGTTACTTAACCAACCAACTATCTATATTGTCCTGGGGATCTCTTGCTAATGCTGATGGTAGCTCTACCTGAGACGTGACCAATCCCCCTATTGTGGGGGGCTCCACTGGCGAGGTCGGGCTAACTGTGCTAGTTGTCACCAATGGTGTAGCTGGTGATGGTGTGGCTCGTGTTGACAGTCTCATCCTGACTGGAAGTGTGGCTGTGCCCTGTGTCTCTGTACTATGTGAGGGTGTCGGTAATGTGAATGATGCTGATTTGAGTTTTGGGAGTACCAAAACTCCTTCTACGGCCTTAGGCTGCCCCACTTTTGCTGCTGTTTTCTCTATCTCCATTTGCTGTCCTTTTGTTGCTGCTGTAGTTTCCCTCTCCTCGGCATCCCTCATAGTGGCCTTTCTCACCACACTCCGTGTCATTTTCCGTGTAGGTATTTCATCTATCGATGAGTCACTTTCTATTATTGGTGATTGCCCCCTATTTTCTTCCTCTTCTTCCTCTTCTTCTACTTCTCCCTCTTCTTCACTTTCCGCTGATGCTTCCCTCTGCTTCCTATTCTTCTTCTGCCAACGTGATTGCTCTTCCCTGTGGACTGTATCGAGGCCTTTCAAGTAGAAAGCTGTAGGCCACCCTGACTCTATTTGTGATGTCGGTTGCAGCCCACCCCATTTGTCGACTAGAACCTGGGTATGGACAACATCGAGAAAGAGAGCAATGGTGTGCGGTGTCATGTAAAAGACCTTATGCCGCTGAGATAAAAATTCTCTGATCCTCTCCGTCAAATACCTCGCCCAATTGTAAACCTTGCCAACACTGAGTCCAATCATATAATCGACCATCCAAAGGGCGATGTCTGATGCCCTACTGGAACCTGTCAGTCTGCATTTCATTAAATCCATGATACACTTCCATTCTTCATTTGCTAATAAATTCTTTCTCAAACCCCGATTCCCTGAATTCCAGATGGTATCTTTTTCTTTATCTGTCAGGTCACTTCGACATACCCTCTGGATAAGGGTCTCTTTGTGTTGCTGTGTCATTCGGCCCAATTTCACCATGCTCGTGCCGATGGCTGGAACTCCCATCACTCTGGTGAAATCTTGTGGCCAGAATGATACTGTAACTGTATGGCCCCGATAATCAACGATGGACCTGTTGGAGTGCTGGCAAAAATTGTTGACCATGGCCTTCAGATACGGCTCGAACTCCCTGGCATTGAAGTAGGGCATCAGTATTGCTTTGTCTACTTGGGTATGTTTTAATGCAATCTTCAGCGCATTGTTTTTCGGTGCATTTTTCCACCATTGCTTGCACTCATTTCCCGTCAAGCTTTCGCAGGTGATGGCTTTCACTCTCGTATCAGCACTTGGTTTTTTCTTCTCCTCCGATGCAATCTTCAGCGTGTAGGATGCAATCTTTTTTCCCTTGTCCATGTTTTCCCTGACTCGATACTTACCCTTTGCACTCACTCTTTGCACATGTATTTATGACTTTGGAGGCGAAATGGAAGCCTTTCAAATTCCTTCTTACGGCCTTCTGCAGGTACTGACGATGTACGACGGGTTTTTACTCCTTAGGGCATACGGCTAAACTTCTATTGCAATCGTACGGCCCCTTGATGGTACGGCCTATCCTCTCTATTGCAATCATACACTTGCTTTTCCTGCCCTTGCTTCAATATGAATTTTTCAGAATTGTTGAATGAGTTGCTCGGGGTCGCCTTTTATAAGGCTGAAGTGGGTGAGTTGAGTCGGGGTGTCTCGTACGCCGTATGACGTACGACTTGGACGTACACCGTACGGCCCAGGTCGTACGTCGTACTCTTTTTTTTTAAATTTTTTTTAATATCTAATTTTTCTTTACCTTTACCAGGCTGTTGCGTCGTCTCCCACTCGATCGCCTTGGTTTCCTTGTCTTCCATGACTTAGATTTCTATCATTTGGCGAAATATACATTGTATATACCCTCTCTGTCAGAGACAACCATTGGAGCAGCATTGATCAAGCTCCCATTTCCGATCAACTACTGTGTTTTCATCTTGCATCATCCTCAGGTTCCACCCCATCAGTTCTTGGGCCCACTGGAATGTTCTTCCGTCACTGTTCATCTTAATACTCTTAGTCCTGAACTTTGCTTTCCAAATCCGACTCCTCGGAATCTGGATAGGTGGGGTTCCCTGGTTCTTCATTCTTAGTTGCAGGATCTCATCGTCATAAGGCAACCTTTCAATTATAAACATACTCTCCGCTACATACCTTCTCACTGGAGTTTTTATTTCTCTTGGTAACAAGAATTCAAATTTATCTCATACCTTGTTGCACTCTTTTATCCATTGCATCCATGCCTGCTCCTCTTCATTTTGAGTGTCATCCTCTGAGCCATTTTTAATGATGTCGCTATCGACCATTCCTTCTCGTACGCCGGTTTGCATTGTTCTCGGTCCAAAGAACCCGGTTACAGGTTCAAATGGTGCACTTGCGAAGCATATTCCATCAGCCCCCTTTGTTGTGTCTTTTGTCACTTCGTATCCCAACATGTTTATTTCCACTATTTCTTCCCTTTTCTGCTTGTATTTTTTCAACTTCGACCTGTTCACTGTGTCATTGATTGGGGTTCCAATACTTCCCGTACCTTGAACAGTCCCAACCAACGAACCTTGAACTTACCGGGTTTGATCTCGTTACGACCGTTATACTTCAGGACCAACTGTCCCGGTCGGAAGTTCATCCGCTGGATATGTTTGTCATGCCAAAACTTTCTTCGTTTTTGCATCACCTCTGTGGACCACTGAGCCATGATCCTCTTCTCATCAAGTTTGTTCAATTGTAGTAGTCGTTCTTTCAGATTCTCTGTGTCCCCCAGTCTGTTTTCTACTGCTATTCTTAGGCTCGGGATGAGATATTCCATTGGCACCACTGCTTCTTGCCCGTACATGAGTTGGAATGGTGTGTCCCGTGGTTACCTTGTACGTTGTCCGATATGCCCATAGTACGGTTGGCAGTCTTTCCTCCCAGTGTGCTCCTTCTATCCCACAGGACTTGTGGATTACCGAAACTAACACTTTATTTGTTGATTCTGCTTGCCCATTTGCTCTTGGGTAGTACGGACTCGACAGTGTATGAAGGATCTTGAATTCCGTTGTCATCAATCGGATCACATGGTTGACGAAGTGTCCCCCATGATCACTCGTCAGCTGTATGGGTATACCGTACCTTGTTACTATTTATTCATAGATGAATCTTGCAGTACTTAAGGCAGTGTTATCTTCCAATGCTCTTGCCTCTGCCCATTTTGTCAAATACTCGGTGGCTACCACTATGTACCGACACCGATGCAGTTGGCTGACCTTCAATGGTCCCACAAAATCTAGCCCCCACCTCTCGAAGAGTTCTTGAGGCTGGGTTGGCCACAGGGGCATGTAGTCCCTCCTCAATGGCTTCCCTACTCTCTGACATGTGTCACACTCCAATACCCATTCTTTCGCATTTGCATACAATGTTGGCCACCATAATCCGGCTAACAAAATTTTTTTGGCTGTGGCATTCGGACCCATGTGCCCTCCTGCCAATCCTTCATGTGTTTCTTCTAGTACACCCTTTATTTCTTCTTCCATGACACATCTCCTCAGGATATGATTTGGTCCCATCTTATAGAGCAACCCATTTATGAGCTGGAATGTCTTGCTTTTCAGTGCAATCTTTCTCCTCTCATTTGATGGCATTCCCTGAGCGAATGTTGATGTCGACAAGTATTCACCGATCTTCTCGTACCATGATGGCAATGCTGCAATCTGAAAGAGATGAGCATCGGGGAAGTCTTCATTCACCCCTTCTGTTGGTTCCCCCGACTTGATCCGTGACAATTGATCTGCTATTATGTGACTCTTCCCAGGTCGTACTATGATTGTGAAGGTAAATTCCTGTAAGAGTAGCAGCCATCTATTGATTCTCCCCTGAATGATAGGTTTGTTGACCAGGTACATGAGTGCTTGATGGTCGACATAGAATGTAAATGGTGTTACCAACAGGTAGTGTCAGAATTTTTGCATTGAATACACCATTCCAAGAGCCTCCCTCTCGGTTGTACTATAATTTCTTTCTGCCTTTGAAAGTAATTCGCTGGCAAAATACACCGGGTGGTCCAGACCATGGGGTCCCACCTGTGCTAATGTGGCCCCGATTGCAAAGTTTGAGGCATCGACGTGTACATGGAACTCTTTATCCTAGTTCGGGTATGCCAGTATGGGTGCACTTATCAATCTGGTCTTTAACTCCTCGAATGCCTTCTGGTGTTCATCAGACCATACGAATTGAACTCCCTTGTCAACATATCGAGTGGGCAAGAGATCTGGGCAAAATTCTTTATGAACTGTCTGTAATATTTGATGTGACCAAGGAATGATTTTATTCCTGTGATGTCACTTGGGGCTTCCATCTCCACGATCACCCGTATCTTATCCGGATCTGCTTTCAGTCCTGCTTTGCATACAATGTGACCCAACAACTTCCCTTGTGGTACCATGAATCGACATTTCTTCGGATTTAATGCCAACCGTGCGGATCTGCAACGCTCCATACATTCAGCAAGTGCCTTCAGATATGTTTGCTGATCGCTATAGATTGACCAATCATCCAAAAATGCCTTAAAATTTCCGACTGACATTTTATCAAAGATATGCAAAATGATTCTTTGAAAGGTTGCCGGCGCATTACAGAGACCGAACGACATCTAATTGTATGCACAGACCCCATCCTCTACCACAAATGTTGTCTTAAGTTTATCTTCCTCAGCAATACTGATTTGGTTATACCTTGAGAATCCATCCATGAATGAATAAATTTCATGACCAGCCACTTCCAGAATTGAATTTGTAAACAGAATGGGAAATGGATCCTTGATAGTAACTGCATTCAGGCATCTGAAGTCTACACATTCTAATCTGCCCACCCTGTTTCTTGAGTGATATGATGATGGGTGAGACCCATTCACTGGTTTCTACCTTGAATATAATTCCGGCCTCCAACATCTTCTCTATCTCCTCCTAGACTTTGGCTGCTTAGTTTCTATTTATTCTGTATGGCCGTTTTCTAACAAGACGTGCCCCTGGTATTAGTGGGATCCTATGAACACATAGTTCTGGAGGAATTCCTTTCAAGTCCTTATATGTCCAAGCAAACGCCTCCTTGTATTCCATGAAGATCCTGAATGCCGCTGCTTTGAGGACGGGATTCCAATCATCCCCTACTAGTATTACTCGAGGGTTACTGTCTTCACCCAGATTTAGCTTCTTCATGGATGGTTCCTCGTACTTGATCTTTCCCTCAACTCCAATGTTGTGAGCGGGTGTACTGTCTATCTCGGCTATCCCTTCTGTGTATTCCCCAAAGGTGGTCGGGAAGGTGTGTTGGTCGTCATTTCCTTCCAATTTGTCTTCTTTCCGTTGTCTTCCATCACCTTCTGTGTCTGCATTCACCCGAGAGTTCTCGCCGGTCTCCTTTATCCAGATCATGTTACATTCTGGCTTTAAGAACTCATAGTCCTCCATCAGCCAGTGGAAAAGCCCACTAATTGAATTAGTTTCATCCTCAGAACATTCTTGCAGTTTTAATAGTCCTTCATCAGGTTCCATTGGTCCTCTGCCAACTGACTCTCCTCCGTCTGTATCGGAATCTGATGCTAATTCTTCGCTTACAGCCTGTGTTCTTAGATCTATGACGATTTTCTTACCTTTGTTCTCTATTGAAAATGTGTTCTTTTTCCAGTTGTGGTTGGCCTTGGTGGCTATCAGCCACCTTCAGCCGAGTAATGCATCGTACAATGCATTCTGTGCTGTTATGACTACAAAGTTTAACAGAAAGGGTTGGGTGCCAATCTTCACTTTTTGAGCCATTAGCACTCCCTGCGCTTTAATTCCGTGCTGGTCTGCTCCCACTAACTGGAAATTTTGTGGCCATAAAGTAGGTTTTCCCAAGCACTTCCATGTATCTTCTGTCAATACATTCACTCTGGATCCTCCGTCGATTATTGTGTTCGTCAGGTAGCATCCACCGATTGACATGTGTACGACGGCTAGGCTCTTCCCATTGTTAACTGCCAACGGCCTCTGGTCGATGACTTGTTCTCCCTTCGGCGGTGGCTCCACTATGACATCCTCGTCTTTTGTTTGCCCGCTTGGGTCTCCTTCCACCGCCTTAGAGATTGCCATCCTCAGTTGTGGCCTGCTTTGTAGTAGATCCGCCATCCTGACGGATATAATGGTTTGCAACACCTGATTCACAATATTCTTGTCTGACTTTGGTCGTACGGTGGTTATTTTTCTGTTCTTCCCTTCCATTTCCATCGCCATCTATATTTATTTTCTAGCCTCCTGGAGTCTCTCCTTCTCGGTTCTGGGGTCTGGATACGTAGCTTTTTTCCATTGTGCTTGGGTGACAGCAAGGATCTCTTCATCATTTTCCTTGACATTGATGAGGTCACCCCTTTCTGCTTCGGGCAATCTTTTTCTTCGTGATCTCAAGGCCCACCACTTGCATAATGCATTTGTTTTGTTCTGATTATTGTTTGGGCATTCCCTTGCAAAGTGCCCCCATTCGTTGCATTGTTGGCACTGTATCATGGGTCGCCCCTTGCTGTTGTATTGCAATCTGTTTTTGGGGCTATTATTGTTACTCCTCCTGTTATTCCGATAACCTCCAGGGGATGCATTGGGGCTATTTTGAGGTTTTGGGGGTGTAGTCGGCGCGGTTGACGATTCTCCTTGTGTGAAGAGCACTTGAGTACTTGCTTTTAGATTAAATGGGCATTCCTTGATTGAATGTCCCATCACTTGGCAGATATCACAGAATAACTTCTTTGGACAATTTGCTTTTATGTGTCCCTCCCCGTTACAATCGGTACACCATAATTCTCGGCCTTCTTTGGTTGTTTCTTTATCAGCCTTCAGTTCTTTCATCATGCGAATCATATCTCTCCTTAGTGCTTGGATGGTCTTTGACTCCTCGTCACTGCTGTCATCACCCGTACTTTCATCGTCCTCGGTCCTTCTCTTACTTCGGGAAGATGTTTTGTTCTCGCTTTCTATATCCATCGCTTGATTGTACACTTCGTCGTACGATGATGGTGGTACGACTTTCATTTCTTCCTAAATGACGGAAGTAACCCTTCGATGAACCATCTCTTCTTCAGTCTGTCGGCTGGCTGGGTTTCCAATTTTCCGAGCAATTCTTTGAGCCTCCTATTATATGCTCACATTTTCATTTTTTCCTTGTTTGGTGTTGTAGATTTCCACTACAATCTCGTTATCATCTCTTAGAAGCTTAAACTCATTCTCGAAGGCTTTCCTCAATCCATCCCATGAGGCCTTCTGTGCTGCCTCTAGATCTGTATAACAGTCAATAGCTATACCTCTTAGCATTGCTGGGAACGCTTTTACCCAGTAATCTTCGTCTTCTTGTCCATTTGCCACCCATATGGTTTCGCAAGTTTTACAATGCCGGATAGGATCCTTTGACCCGTTCCCCATAAACTTTGACAGCTTCTGCCTTTCACTTACCTGTGGAGTCACCATCTTTTTTTCGGGGTGCCCTCTCTGTGTCTTTGACCCGATTGGACTGGTTCTATCGTGCCGTTCCGATGTCTTCCTCACACTGTCGGCCACGCACAGTTCTTTCCCACGTCCGTTCTTAGCGTCCTCTACTCTTCGAGTCACCTCTGGTTCTCTTTGGTACTCCCTCTATGTAGGGGTCTTGGGCTCAGGTCCTCTGATCCTTGGTCTTTCGTCTGAGATGGACAATGCTACAATACGACGTATGCTGTCTTCTAGCTCTTCTGTCAATTTCTTTCCATTTTCTTTTTCTCTATTTGTTATTGGTGTTCTAAAGTTCTGTTCATCAACCCCCTCACTGTAGATCTCACTAATATCTTGATTTATTTCTTCATGTCGTTCATTCCCTTTTTGAATAATCTGTTTGTCTTTTTCTACGTTCTTCTTGTTCTCTTAATCTTAGTGATTTTCTCAATATTTCTTCAGGTGTTTCTTGCCCAACTGGTATTTTATTCTTATCCTTATCAAGCTGTATGGGCATTAATTATGCTTACGCTTGTTAGTTGTACGGTGTGCGACGGCGATTGGCGTCGCACTCTTCCTCCTCTTGTTTCATACGCTCCTCATACCTCTTGAGTACTTGTTGTCGTCGCAATTCCCTCTTTCTTCTCGGAGGTTTTGGAAAGTTATCAGATTCCTTGCCAGGAGTCGAGGGATGCGGTTCAGAAGGTTGTCCACTTCACTATTGACACGCAGGTTTTCCTCAATAATTTCCTCTGGAACCTCCCTGCGGATGGATTCGTTTCTCACGTATTGCCCGACTGACAATAGCCACAGGTTTACCAATTCCTGCGTTAAATCATCTTCTCGGCTCTTTGGTTCCTTCTCTTCCCTGTCATTTCCCTCACGTTCTTCTTGAATTTCTCGTGCTATTATTTCTACTTGCCTTCTATTTTGTAATTCCTCGTCGGTGTGGATCGGTGTCCCCATTATGCTGCCATCTTCATTGTGTTTTTCTCGACCCTGAGTACACCCGACGGTTTGCTCGTCGTTGATGATACCACTTATCTGATGGTGTCTAACGACTCAAGTTGTCATCTGATGGTTTGACGACTCCACTTGTCATCCGATGGTCTCCGATGACTCAACTTGTCATCCGACGGCTCAACTTGACATCCACTTGTTACCCTCGACCCGTTTTCGAACAGGTAACGGTGCCAAATGTTTACCCACAAAATGAAATGTTTAAATTCATACAGGAAACAGAAATATAACATGATAGTAATATCATACGAGAATCAACATTGCAATGATACGAGAACTCAAAAGTATATCTTGTTAATTCAAACAGGAGAATTACAGCCCACACCAAAACTGCTGTCTATACATTGGAATAGCGATAAATATATAGTTTGTCGGACGGTTGCCAACCGTCACGAAGGACACACTGGTCGGGAGTAACTACTCGCTGATACCAAATAACAACCACACTTGCCAATACAAACTAATCAAACATATTTGCCGACATAAACTAACATAACAAATATAAATTCGGCCTAACACCTCCTTGTCTCTACTGTATTAGGCTACCTCCAAAGCTTGATTCTCTCTTATACCTATATAGCTTCAATTTTGGGTTTAAATACATGCATAGTTCCTGCCATTCAGATTATGTTAATTTGTCAAAACTAGGTTTTGCATTCTTAATGGCTAAGAAATGAGAAACAAAATGGAAATGACTGCTCTTAAGTTGTCTGGGACAAAATATGTCTTAGGATCATTTTTATTACATGTGCAAGAATTATTAATTTTAGCAATCAACATACAAAAGAATTACTTAGAGTTCATTTTTCTTTGATTGCAAAGGTTTTGTATATTTAGATTAATTGTGGAGAGTTAATAAATAAAATACAATGTTCACATGAAAAATTACATATTTGCCACATAATTTCGGGACCCATGTGGTGGAGTGTTGAAGTGCCAATTGGGGCAGCTAGCTTGCTAGAGCCATAACTTCACTATCGTATCTTGAAACAACCTAGTTCAAAAGGTGTAGGAAAGGTAAAATAAGTAGAACATGGTACTGAATTCCATGTAAGAAAGTTTGAAGCCCCTCCAAAAAAAAATCATAAGGATCCAAAAATTACAAAATAAGATTCCATCCTGGATTGGTGTATGACCTGCTAAACCAGTTTATCACTATCTACTGCCTGACTAGTGTTTCTTAGGTTGTTTCTTTGTCATGCCCCCTTTTTGAGCAAAGGAAATAATTTAATAATTTAACTTAAGTTAGCCAAAAGTAACTTTATGTTATATTTTAAAAAGACAACTTATGTTTTATTATTAGAAAGCTATTTTAAAAGAAGGGTTCAATGTAATAAAGTGTTTTTAAAAGAGGGCCTAAAGTTATGTTATAAAGTGTCGTTAGGACTAGGGTCCAATGTGAGAGAGCTTTTAGACACTTCTTAAATTAAGTTGGAGGGAAAAGGGAAAATAGAAAATAATATTTTATTTCCTCAAAAGTGCCTATAAAAGGAGTTGTGCATAGAAGAAGGATTACAATTTATTATCAATTTCTTATTTCTCGAGAATGAACAAGAGTTTCTTTTTCCGTAGGACGAAAATCCTTTGGCAAGATGGTTTCGAGGATGGAAACCTTCCTAGCCATTTGAGTAATTCCATCAAGGGATTACCTGTGTGTTGCAAGGTTTGGATTTGGGGATGAAAACCCTCATCTCTTTTTGAGTGATTCCATTTAGGGGTCACCTTTGGTGCTGAATGTTGCAAGTTTCAGTTTGGTGTGAAGATTTCCAGTTGTTTTACTTGGTGGGATTTTTAGAATAACTATATATATATATATATTTGTGGTTTCCTGTTTCTCTTGTGTTGAGTAATTTCTAGTTTGTGGGTGAGTATTCAGATTTAAAGAATATAATATCATTTACTTTAGCAAATCTTAACGCCATTTTGAGGAGGTTATTTGTTGTCTGAACCTGTATGAGGAGTTGTACTAATCTCTTAACTAATCATGTTAAATTGGAAGCTTGAAGTAAGCTATACTATTCTTCATATCAACCGCTCCATTTCAGAGGCAATCATTGTTGATAGCTGATTGTTGTTATCATTGGGAAGTTGTTGGCCCTTCCATTTTGCTTGGGTCGTGCACATTCTGAAAGAGAGTTTAAGCCTATTTGAATATCACAAAGGTTGATCGAAGGTCTAAGCCCATTGCTAGAGCTGCTTTAATACCAGCCACCACATATTGGATTATTATATACAGTTTCCATATGGGTGTAATACCCTTATGAGGTTGTATATAATCAGGCTAAGTTGCGCTCCATCCAGAATCAATTTGTAGTCTTTTGTGGGGCCTACAGTCAAAGATCCTCTAAAGATTTTGCTAGCCGCATCATATTTGATGATAAAGGATCAAGATATAGGTTTATTTTTGTTTGGGTTACTGTACAACTTCTTTTCAAGGCCAAACCAGATTTTACATTAGTCGAACCCTTTTGGTGAAGAAACACAACTTATATGGTGGTTGATATCTTGGCCGTACACTCCAAATGTTGGCCATACAATCCCAAAATTGGAATTGCTGCATTTTATATTGACAAATGGCTGTGAGAAGGTGCCACACTTTTTTGAAATTCATCCCAGCCATTGCAATAATAGAGGTGCTTCCTGGTAGTTGAGTGGGTTTTCAAATAGTGGTAAAATTGGTATTATGCTATCCATCATCTTGCTTTCAGTCGATCAATTTGGTAAGACATCTTCATCATTATATTGTTTGGGCTGATACTTTGTATATGCTGAAATAAATAATTTCTAGTAGGGATTGCTGCTGTATGTATTGTGTGGGATTTCAAGGTTTATGCTTATTTGTCTAATATTGTAATACTGAACGGTTCTCTGCTAGTTTAGATTTGCTTATAGCTCGGAAAGCTATGCTGTCAGCTCATAGCTGATTCCAGTTTAAGCTTAACTATTTATTTGTCAAACTGGATGGTTTACTGCTAGTTGATAAGACCTACACTTCATTGTCTACTTGTTATCTGCCAGTTTGGCATTGATCAGATCTGCTTGTTATCTGTTAGTTTGGCATTGACTAGATTTGCTTGTTATCTGCTAGTTTGGCATTGATCAGTTCTACTTTCCTTTATCTGCCAATTTGGCATTGATTATAAATTGGACGGTTTGCCGCTAGTGAGTTAATTTAATTTCCCTTGTCCACATCCAGTTTCCGTATGCTCTCATCTTGTCCACATTAGGATCTTGGTGATCGGAAAGAGCTAAGGTTTGTGTTGATTTTGAAAATTTGGTGAAATTGTGTTAACAATCCGGTTAGTGATATTACATTCTCAGCTGTGAGAAAATGGCTGGCCAAATTAGGAGAAAAAGAACATTTAAGTGTGTTAAAATGCTTGAAAGCCAATTCCATACATCAACAAGCCACTACAACAACCCTTGTGCATGAGCTCTCCATTCAAACAGACTTCTATTCAATCTGTTTCTTCTTGTGGTGCTTCAAATATTGTCTGTTGCAGGTTGACTATCTCTTGGTGTATGTGCAGTGACAAGGCATGAGTTACTTAGAAGCTTGGTCATGATGTTTAGAGTCTAGACCTAAAGAGTAAAAGTTGAGCAGTATACATAAATTAAAGTAAAAAGAGTGTCTTTGTTCACACAAGGGAGTCTCATATTCCAAATTTGTTATATCTTAGTTAGGAGTGAGGCAAACACAGGTATCTTAGTTCCTCTTTACAGTTAGGTCAAGGCATATACAAATCTGAGAGCTTAGCTATGTTGTTAGAGTGAAACGAGAATAAAGTCTTGGATCATGGCACTGGATGACTTAATTGAACTTTTCCAGGATATTGCTGGGCAAGTTAAGTACAAATCCAACAGGTTGGAAGTAGGGAGAAATTGTGTGAACAAAAGATGTATTCCAATTGATTCAAGTTAGATAAGGGGAGGATGGTTTAGAAGGTTTCAAAGTACCATTTAAACCACAGATTGAGACTCAAAATTGTTTTTACCTTGATAGAGAAAGGAAAAACCAGCATAGTTCTGAATCTCTGATAGAGATGCAAAGACCCTTAAATGGATGCTGTATGCTAAAAATGAACCTCAATTTATAGTGGAGGGCTGTTGTACATCTTGACTAATTTGCTTGATTCAAAGCACAAAACTTGGGGATCCATTTCAAGATCCTTTATGAGGAGAGTAGCTGGCAGGCTTCTTTTAGCGAATATTGATTGCTTTAGTTAGTTTATTTCTTTTATTCATGAGAAAAGTCTTGACGTCTTACTCTGAGCTTTGTAATTGATAATTTGTAATTTCTTTGTTGACTGTTGCAGTAAGTTTGAGGATATATATGATGAAGAGTACTTCATCAATACACTTAGAAATGATGTTAGAGTTGTTAGCAAGCTGCCAGAAGCTGTAATGGAGAAGTTTGATAACAACATGAGCAATGTATTTAATTTCAAGGCAAAGGCATGGTCACCTGTCAGTTACTATGAAGAAAAAGTCCTACCTAAATTGCTCGAGGATGGGTATGCAAAATTATTTCTAATCCTTCCACTATTTGTATTTTTTAGTTTCAGATGAGAAGTGCGTGTCAAGATTATACTTTCTTGGATTGCTTGCTTACATGACAAGGAAGGCATATTTTGACCTGACACAATACAAACATGCTTGTTGTCCTTGTTTTTTATAAAATTTGTTAGTTTAACATAGGCAAAAGGAAAGTAAAAATTCACTAATGAGATAGCATTTGCAGTAATAAGTGCTATTGTCACATGATGTTATTTTTTGGTGCATATGTTCAACGTATTCCCTTGTTTTACACTATAGCTTCAGCTAACTAAGCTAACTATCATAGCTTTTATAAAAGGTGATCAGGTTGCAGTAAAAAACCTTTCTGTTTTGAATTGAAAATGTATAAGATAAACGATGCATGGAAGTCATTGAAACTTGACGTTGTACTCTGTGTACCTAATAACTCTTAAGAAGGAGCATAGTGATCCGATTGAGCACTTTTAATCTTTTGATGTAGTGAACTGCTTTATCAATGTCCATAGTAGTCAAAATAACAAAGTATTAGACATCACATTTAGACAGTAAATAGGAATATGCCAATATGGGAAATTTGAAATACAATGAAGCATGAAAGTCTAAAGAATTATTGAGATGATGTATTAGCTATTCAACATTAAAATTTAGTGATTTGCATTTTTCCCATTTTGAATAGTTTGCTTGTAAAAGAAATAACCCATCTTGCTAATGCCGTCCTTTTTAAATAGAGAAACATTGTTATTGTGAGTTTCATAGAAATCTTCTTGGGCTGCATTCTAGTGGGTTGTATGTTTTGTGCCTCATGGTTGTGCTTCATCTTCCATTATCCCCCCATTACAATTTGACATGTTTTGATCCCTTCCTTTTGAAGCCTTTTCCATACTTACCAAATGTGCCAACTTTGTGGAAAAGCATGTTTATGTGTACATATCTTATGGTTTACCATGGGATAAATTTGTTTTCATGTTCCTGGTTAATGAAGGAGTTTAGTAACATGAACAAAGAAAGTTGTCATATACTCCGGTGTATCCCTTGTGTATCTGATGTATGGATACATATTGGATGCTTAATGAATTTGTATCTGATACACAGTTTTAGCCCATTGAATCAATTATGGCAGTGGCATCTCTAGGCCATATCTGGATAGGCAGCAGTATAAGGGTCATATCCAATCACTAGTCTAGTATTTTGAGGGAACAATAACGATTATTTTGGCATTTGTAATGTGCCGTACCTGTTTGTAAATTTTAAAGATCTTTTTATGTGTTTTATTTTTATTTTTAGTGTGATCTTTCAGACTAGACAGAAGAATGCAGAAGGGGTTTTCAGTTTTTCTGTAGATGTGTTTGCCGGAGCATACAATATATTGCATATAACAGAAACCCAGAAAATATACAATAGATATGAAGAAACTATCGACTACCTAGATAGTAAAATGGCCAATAATGAATTACTATGACATACCCATGTTCAAATATGCAACTTGGTACAACAGCCGGAAGTGGACCAGCAAGTGGGTATGGCTGGAAGTGCTTCAATCTCCAAGGAATGACAAGAAATGTTCATACAAGGAATATCAGCAAGAAATAAGGCACTAAACGCTCCCAAGGACCAAGAATGAAGCTGAAGAAACAATGAGTGGAGTCCTCTACAATACCCACGTCCCCTCATGACATGGTACAACCATGGCTGGTATGTATGACTGCAAACAGCACTGAAATCTCTTCCAAAAACCCTGAAATCTGATTGGAAATACCTGCAGCAGCTAGGCGACCAGGTATCAAGTAGTTTCAGCCTCAAACCACACTCCAAATCTCCTCTTTCAGCAGTACGGTCAGACTAGGGAAGTACGACCAGCAAAGGTGAGTTGCAGCAGCAATTAAACTCTCTTCTTATCCACTGAAATCTGCCTCTCAACTCCCCAATATCAGCATACAACATCAATGACGAAAGATCTATCAAATCAGCTCAAGAACAATTTCGAAGAACTCCATTGCAAGCACAAATGTGAATACCGAATGCATCCACCACTATGGCACCTTTGGGCGATCTTTCACACCTGTAGAATGCTGTCACTCAAGGAGGTTTTCATCTCCAAGAGCCTGGTTCGAATCCTCAAACCCTTAAAACCCTAGCAGAGCTCACAAGAGAAAATATCATAACAAGCATAGTGCCAAATGAGCTTTTTTCACCTTTTATCTCTCTCCCCAAAACCCAACGCCCAACTTGGAGGGAAATTCTCTTGTTTTAATATTTAATTTTTATCACCTTATGTCTCCCATGGGTGCCCAACTCCTAGGGGGGGGTCACTTTAAGTTGCAACTTAACTTTATAAAGTGACAATAAAGTATTTGCTCATAAAGTCCCAATTAAATAATATATTAAACTTCGGACTTTAAAATAATTGCCAAGATGGTGTCGGAATGCAATGATCTATAGCTCGTCGGAAAGCCCTCGACAAGACGAATCTGACCCCACTCTGAAAATCCCGAACCGACAGTGAATCCGAACTTACTAAAAATAGTAAGTAATGGTTAAGAGCAAATAGAGCCGACTCTGAGGGTGCGAATTGGTTCCATTGAACTCGGACCACAACTCCATCACCGACAAACACCAACCTTGCCAATCTAACCACAGTTCCCTAACCAAACTGCTAGTCTACGGGAACCCAATGATGGACTAACCATGTAACAAGAAGGGGACATTATAGCATTGCAAGCTACTAATCTAGTATATCTGCTTACACTGGGTTGAAAAACTGGCTGGCAAATAGTGTTTGCCAAGATACAATATGTTCATAAAATTGCTCATTTGTGACATGAATAAAGCTTGATGAACAATAGTGACTAAAATAGTAATTGATAGGATGAGAAGGGAGAGCTGAAAATTTATAATGAACAACTTGATCTTTGGGAGAACATTTGGCTGATATTATAAGGCCATTTATACCAATGAAGGAAGGGGAGTGTTGCAGTTGTATTACATATAATTTCCAACCATTCAACTTATTGGCTGGTACTTACTAGGAAGCTAAGTTGCGGGTCCTGGTACGGGTTCAGATACGGATACGGGGTTTGGGTACGCGGATACGGCAATTTTTTTTTGCCAGGGTACGGTACGGTAATATATATATATATATATATATTAATTTTTATTTTTTAATTTATATAAATATTTAAAACAATAAACTCTAAGACTAAAACTTAAAGTTAAAAACAATATTACTCATAATTCAAATTGCCAATAAAGTTATAAACAACATAATAAAATATCATTATCAACATACCTCATATGTCATAACTTGCATTAAGGTAAATCAAAATACTCATGAATTGAAATTCATATGAGTCTATGACATAATTTAGTGATTTCTCAAAGAGTCAAATGTCACTAGAAAATGAAAATTCAAAATTATAATCAATATCCATTGTTCAATAACTTAAAGTCTTAATAACTTAATAAGCATCATATGGGTCTTCATCCAAAGCATTATCATCATACGCAGGTCTATGTCATGTGTAGCCTCATAGTCATCATGGACCTCATCAATAGAGACTACTGCAAGCTGTGTAGCAGTAGCATCTAAATCAGCACACTCAGGTGTTAGATCCCAATTTTTTGTTGCTCTCGCACTGTAATCAGGTTTCTTATGTGACAAGAGATGCAAGTTAGAGTGCACATAGACCAAATCCTCGGCCTTTTTTGCACCCAATTGGTTCCGTTTAACTGAGTGGATAAAAGAGTATGTACTCCAATTCCGCTCAGCTGAAGATGAACTTGCAACCTGTTAAATTTGCATACCATACAAGTTAAATTTGCATACCATAAAATTTAAAAATTAGAAAGAAAAATGAGGAAGTTAATTTAAAAAAAAAAGATACATACTTGAGATAGAATTTTTATTGCAAGAGGTTGAAGGTGAAAATAGTCTTGGCCATGTAGGTACCACCATTCTTGAGCATCTTTCTTGTACTTGTCTCGAAGAGCAAAAACATCTTGATTTTTTGAAGATATGAACTCACCAAATTCACCTGAGACAATTTTCTCTAAATCTCCATCTGGACATAGTCTTTTGAATGCAGTTTTGTACCCACTAGCAACCTCTTTATCTCTATATGGTGCCACCCTCCTTGGTAGGGTAAGTATCTCTCCGCTGTAATACTTTGGAGACAAAGCAAATGCTAAGAGATGCAATGGTGTGGTCATCTTGTTCCAACGGTCAACAATGATCCTTTGTACTCTTTTAAAAAATGCTTCTGTGGGGTCTTGCTCCTTGGCTTCTATTATGGTCCTTATTTTTTCAACCATGGAGTCCACACCATCATAAATCTCACCCAAGCATGGTCGATCTGTATCTGCATACCTAATCATACTCATGATGGGTTCGGTGAAATCCAAAACATATTGCACACGAACCCACCACTCATCATCAAGGATCAATGCTTTGATTCTTTGGGCTTTGTCTATTTGTGATTGCCTCCATACACTCCAAAGAGTGTCGATGACCATGGCACCCAATGTTGATTTCACCTTCACAAGTCGTCGCAAGACAATTGTGTGTGATGCGAAACGAGTTTTGGCAACCTAACATCATATAAATTTATAAATAAAATAAAATAATAAAAAGTAGCAAGTAGCAACTTAGCAAAAATTTAAAAATATTAAATATGCTAAAAGTTAAAAATAAAAATAAAATTACCTTCAACAACTCCAATTTGGAGAAGGTCCTAAAGATGGCTTGTGACATGTGATGATTTGTCACAAACATTTGAATCTCCTCGGCCTCTGTGTAGATTTCCTTGACCCACTCAATTTGTGTGCCAATCTTTTGCATCATCAAGTTGAGAGAGTGAACGGCACATGGTGTCCAAAAAATATGCCCATATCTACCCTCCACTATTGAACTAGCTGCCCTACAATTTTTAGCATTATCTGTTACAACTTGGACAACGTTTTCAGGGCCCACCATGTCAATGGCTTGTATGAGGATATCGGCAATGAAGCTTGCATCCTTTACTTGCCCCTCACAATCAACCGCTTTCATAAACATAGCCCATTTAGGCGACACTGCAATGACATTAATTAGGGGCCTATTTTTGCAATCCTTCCATCCATCAGAAATGATGGACACTCCTGTTTCAGTCCATGTATCCTTGATTGCCCTCAATGACAACTCTACGGAAGCTTTTTCCTTGGCCAATAAGGTGGTGTGCACCTTTTCATATCCAGGACTAACATAATCACTAGGTGCCTTGGCAATTGCGGACACCATATCCCGCTAATATGGTGATCTAACAAGGTTGAAAGGAAGCCCATTGGCATAAATGCAACGAGCAATGCTGTCATCTGCAATTTCCCTTGACTCATTCTTGAAGGCTTTTTCCAATGGGCCTCTTTTACGGGATTCAGATTGAGTAGTGTCTTCTCTAGAAGATGGTGATGGCATGAAAGGATGTGGGCCAGCCGGTTTTGTGAAGCAAACAAGAGATTTTTGTGGTCCCTTATTGGAAAGAGGATGTACTCTTTCCTTTCCTCTATTACTTAGCATGTCGGCATCCTCTTGTTCCTTGATATAATCCATTATTTGTTAATTTGACAACCCTTTTTTATTCGGCCCTGGGCAAACTCTTATACCTGTGCCGGGAATAGCACATAAGTGAGCTTTCACTCGACTATATGAGCTCTTATATTCTTTCAAACATTGGTTACAATGCCAAAGATAACCCCCACCACCAGGTAATTGTTCTATCATGGTTGTATGTCGCCAAAGAGGTGATGATGCATCAATTTTAAATGGCTTCTCTAGAGAACCAATTGAAACTGAACTATGAGCTATTCTGTACAAAATTATACAACAAAACAAAAGAAACATAATAGATTTAAAACCCTACAACTTAAAAAAAAAATAAAACAAATGGGCATGATAACCCCTTTATTATGCATATAAGGTTTACAAACAAAATCTAAAACTTAAAAAAAAAACAAAAAAAAGTTGAAAAAAAATTGAAAAACTTCAAAAATCTTGAAAAAATTCATGAAACTTGGAAAAAATTACAAAAATCACTCACCTTTGTAGCTAAATGTTCCTTGTGCAGCTTTTCCTTCCCTTTTGGTGTAGTTCTTTCACTCTCCTTGCCTTCACCTTCGAAGAAAGAGGCAGCAACCTTCAAGAACCAACAATGGCAGCTTGGAGACAAAAAATGAACTTTCTCCCTTTTGTTTGCATGAATGAATGAAAAGAACTCATGTTTTCATGTTTTATTAGTTTCAAACAGAGTTACTGGATACGGCACCCCCCCTTATCCTGGCATGCGTACCAGTGTACTTGGTACGGATTCGGGTACGGTATGGCCTGGATACGGCCTGGGTACTGTGCCCATCCGTGCCCTAAAAAATAAAATTTTCCAGCCGCGCCCAATACTTTAGGATTCGGGATTTTAGAAAAAACCCCCCGTATCCGGCTGGAAACCAATTAAAAATGCATCGATTCATCAAAAAAATCCAATGGCTTTTTTCATAGGAGGTTCAAGGAATACGTCGATTTTTCCCTGCTTCTCTCAGAATTTTTTCCTGGCGTGAGACAATATTCCGAGCACTATAATGCTCACATATAAAAGCCTATCGGCTAAATATATTCTAATGTATTCAAATTTACTAAAGTTTAAAATTAATCTAACTTTAATATTTTATTAATAATTATAATGTGTATTTAAATTAAAATATACTTCTAATAATTATTATAATTAATATTTAAATTTAATACTTTTAATATTTATAAATACTTATAATATATATATATATATATATATAATATTTATAATGTATTATTTTTTATTTAAATTTAATACTTTAATATATATATAATTTATTATTTTATAATAGCTATATAATAAAATAAATATTAAAATATATAATATATGCTATTATAAAATAATAAATATACATTAATATAATATATTATAAAATAATAAATTATATTTTAATATAATATATTATATAGTATTTAGCCGTATCCAGCCATATCCCTATTTGAGGGTCTTCAAAATTAGCCGTATCCGTATCGGATACCGTGCCCGTATTGGATACCGTATCCGTGTCCATGCAACATTGGTTTCAAATGTGCTTTCTAGGGTTAGCTGGGCATTCTAATTGTGTTTAATGTTATTTAAATGCTTTAAAAATTTAAAAATGCGCTTTTTAGCGCTGCCTGGCCGCGGGTTTGCTCGGGTTCGGTGGGGGTTCACCCAGGGCCCTGCCAGGGAACCCGGGGGCCCCTGGCAGGGCCCTGGGCGAACCCCCACAGAACCCGACTGAGTATTCGTACCCAGACGTCCCGGTCCGGGTACGGTGCCTATTTCAGAAGAACCCTGCAACTTAGCTAGGAAGTAGTTCCCTCTCTCCATTTTTTGGATTGGACTACTATGGGTCACAACGGTAGATAGAGCAGTTGAGGTTGACCTTCTCCCTTATCCCTTGAATGACTATCTATTGGGTGAACAAGCTGATAAATAGCCCATAGGGGTAGTGTTATGACACTCCTTGTGGTTGATCATAGCCCAATGAAATGAATTGATGTGGACATGACCAATAATGTTCTCCCCTAATAGCATGGAATGAATCCCCAGGGCCAAGGAACCATCCTTCACCTTTCCCGGTTCTTTCATTATGCTGAGAGGCATAACCTACAGTGGCAGCAAGAGATGTAATGGCATCAGTTGATAACAAAAACTTAAAATATTGTAGAGCCAATATCTAAAAAAATAAAAATATGAAAAATATATGGCCAACAATATTATTAAAATATTTATATAGAAGATTTTTATATAATATATATAGGAGTTTCATTATTCTACAAATCTAAAACAATTAAAAAATAAAAGAGAAGAACAAAGAAGAAAAAGGAGCAGTGAAATAGCAGGTATGGTTTTTTTAAAAAGCTACGAAAATTTTATTTTCATTTAAAATCTAAATTGAATTTAAAAAAATTAAAAAATCATTGAAATATTTTACTGCAACAGCAGCATACTTAAAAACAACTTATCTGCATTCATTTTCCTTAAGATAATATATTTTTTGAACATTTATCCATTTATGCTATTATTTTAGTTATTTTAAGATATCAATATTTAATATATTAATATTTAAATTATTATTTTTAGATAGGTATCCATATGTTATTTGGAAGTAGAATTAATATTTTAAGTGATTTAAAAGTACTTATTTATGTATGTATTTATGATATCTCTCAGCATCTTTTAAATAAATATATTTAAGATATCTATACTAGTTAGTAGACTGAGGCGGTTCCCCATTATACTTGAAAACCTTTTGTACCACTTATTCACAGAGAGCTAACATGTTTCAGAGGAATGCCATCAGCTGGGCAAAACAATGACATTAATTATCAATTTACCCCACAATATCAATGTAATTTGGTAGAATACCAATGACAATACTGGTTTAGCCATGCTCATTGCTAAACAAACTCCCAACCAAGGGATGGAAGGGCAAACTTCCCAGGTCTTGTTTGCCATTGACTGAGTAAAGGCCATACAATGGCTGCATATCTAAACAGATGTATAATCCTTTCAAAGCACTTTAAGTCTTAGACTATCAATGATAAAGTGCATTTGAAGTTGTTGCAAAGACTTAGCAGGGTCTCAATAACAAGCTAGCAAATGAGATGGGGAGTAAAGGAAAGACCAGTACCAATAAGGTATATGAAATGAAAATGAAGAAGAGTATTGAAGTTCAAAATGACACCATTGTCAGATAATGTATTTTTTATAGACATGTTATATATATACTGAAAGTAGCGCATTCCAAAGAAACTAGATGTATGCTATCTCTTCCCTCGTCAAAATGTTGTGTCTCTTCAAACTTCCTCATCTCAACAAGCCCTGCATATGATCCTAGTCACCCTTGGTATAGGGAGCTTGGTCCTCCCTTGGCCTCCTCACAAAGTCCACATTCAATGTCTTCAAACTTCACATCTTCTGTTTTAGTGAAAGAAATCAGATATGCAAGGAAGACCTTCAGTAGTTAATCGTGTATCATGTTTAGAATAACATCAGGCCCGACTTCCCATCCAAGAAGGCTAATTAGTACTGACTATTTATCTGAGAATGGATAATTCCCTAGGGTGAAATTCTCCCTGGACGAGATGGATACCGATAGACTATACAGATATTGAAAATCTCATGTTGGAAATACAGATAATGAAAATCTCATGTGCCCTGCCTTGGAAGACGAGAGTAAAGACATTGTGTTCTCTTCCAGTGCGACAAGGTCCCTGGGCCTGATGGTTTCCTGGCTATATTCTACAAAGCTTTCTAGAAACTCATTAAAGCTGTTGTAGTGGTTGTAATTGAGGAGTCTATGCAAAATCAAAAAATGCTAAGGAGCATGCATGCTACTCAACAGGCCTCCTAAGGTTGCACCAGCAGAAGCTTTGGATTGATACAAATCAATAGCACTTTGTAACATGGTTTACAAAATAATGTCAAAACTCGTAACAAGGAGAATCAAACATTTACTCCTGAAATTAATCACAGAAACCCAGTTTATCTTTGGTTCACAAAAATACAGATAATATCATGGCTGTCTAATGAATCTTTCATTCTCTCTACTCTCAGAGGTGCCTAGGAGTACTCATTAAGCTGGACATGTCGAAGGGTTTTTATAAATACATCTATGGTCTAACTCTAATATATCTGACAATGAATGCACTTGGCTTGATTGCTTGGATCAGCAGTTATATTGCTACTCCAATATATATAGTCTCCTTCAATGACAGGCATGAAGAAAATTTCACCAGTTCAAAAATCCATAGACATGGAAACTTCTTCAGCCCCTACTTATTTATTCTTGTAGGGGAATCCCCTAGCAGATGAGTTGCAGAAGAAAATTCCTGAGGCAAACTACATGCTTTACTAGCTTCTGAAAGAAGACACAGTTTCCAAAATTTTCAATTTGTGGAAGACACCTTACTGTTATCCACATGCCTTTTAAGGGAAATTCAGCACCTCAATATCTGTAAGGTTTGGGACAGCCAGTGAATGACAACAAATCCAGTCTTATTTTTTGCAATGTTCAGAGACAGTAAATAAGGGAAATCTTACAAATTTTAGAATTTCCTGATGGGTAAATTTCTGATGATATATATGGAATTCCTGCTACATTGGAGATACGATACAGTGGTTTGGGAGACCGTATGTCATGAACCGTCCCTAAAAGCTGTCATCCTTAATCGATGCATATAAAAACATTGATTAATACTTTCCATTCGATACTTATGACAATAATTCAATAACTTATTTAATTTCATATAATGATGATTTATTATCACTAAGGATATAAGATATTTACAGCGATTCATGATAAAAATTAGTTTAGTTAAATACAATCAAAAGAGGATGAATCTATGGTCAGCGGTTTATCCAAAGGGTACGTCTATGAAGGGCAGCGATGGTTGTGTATGCCTCTTTTTATATAGAATCTGAGGTATAAATCAGAATTGATCAAAAGGAAAAAGAGAACAGTTCGAAGGTTCTAATCTGCAAAAAGCATAAGAAATCAGCAGTCCAAACACAGGGAAAATATACAGCAGGAAATCGGGAAGGATTCAGTCAACAATTGGAAGGCATAAGTCTACAGTAATTTGGCAAAGGGAAGGCGACAGGTATGCATTTGAAACAATAGATAGTTATAAGCATTTAAGCCATGTAATCTGATAATTCATATGCAGTTAAGGAACTGATAACTTACAACAATGATTTGAATTTTCTTTCTTTTACATTACTTATGTAGAGTGGACAAATATGAACGAATAAGAATATTGAATGCTAGTATTAATACAGCACATATGATAATGTTAGTACTTAGTATGTATTATAGAATAATCATCTTTAATATATTTTAGATGTAAATAAATATTGAACCTCATTATGGGCGAAAGGAGGGGAGACGTAGATAAGAGGGTATAAGGTTACCATCTAAGTAGGCCACCTTGGGTGGATGTCAAAGCCCAGCCACCAAGGCCAAGAGGGTCAAAGTCCCGCTCTTGGGCTTAGATTGGATAAGCCGAGAACCCCACTACAATCCCCATACCATTCCTACCATGATGAGTTATTAACTGTAAGGGATGAGGCATGGATAGGGAGGCAAGACAAATACTCTACTAAGTAGGACACTTTGGTGGATGTCTAAGTCCTGCCACCAAAGCTAGGAGGGCCAAAGTTCCACTCTTGGGCTTAGTATGGGTTGGCTTGGTCAAACCATTCATGTCCCTATCCCTATGCTCTAAATGTGTTTGATAGTAATAGTAATATAGGAGTTGTATTTTGAATTTAATAAATGCGTAGCTAACCCTAACAATGGCATTAGTTTATATGTATATATATGCACTTGTGTTTTCTATGTGATGATTGCAGGGTTTATATTCAAGCGCATAACGAAGAAATAACTACCTGTAAGTCATCTCCCTAACCCTAATTTATTATAATTGTGATTGTAGGGTTTAATCTAGGGCAAATCTAGAAGGGGACATTACACCGTAACAAACAAGCTGAATCTCAAAATCTTCCAATGGACAAAATGGCAGCTTTCATTAGTAGGAAGAATTCCAATGCTATAAGCTGTCCTATAGGCTGTGGCAATTTTTCTTGCCACTCTCTTCTCTGTAACCCCAAGTCCATTGAAGTAGAGATGACAAGAATAGAGAGAACTTTCCCATAGAGAGTTGAAAAATTTAAACCTTCTCTTGCGCTCAATTTGAAGGTTGAATGACTTCTCAACAAGCCTTGGCGATTAAACTGGTGATTGTGTGTCTGTTCCAGAGTCCTGTGAAATGATATGATTACAAACACATGTTTCTATGCTAACCACAATTTATCTTGCAAGTAAGCTGGAAACCACAACTTTAAGAAATAGACCAACACATAAAAAAGGGAATGGAACTCCTAGCCAAGGAGTTGACTTGGCAGGTTGGCAAAGGTGCACAAATCCGGTATTGAGAAGAGAGCTGGAATGGTTGACCCCCCTTACCTAGTTGCAATCTTCAGGTGATACAACAAGATTTACAAGAGGTTTATCATGTATGGCAGATTATATTTCCCTTAAAAATGAGATCAAAAGTGGCTGGAATATTTAGATAATTAAACAAGTGAGATCATCTCAAGAACACAAACAGTGACTCCTACAAGAATTAGCCATTAGGCATACCTTTGTTTATTCCATGGAGGACAAAAGGATTTGATCTCATGGTACTGATGCAGAACCTTTGGTTACCATCCAACATAATACACTCATGCAAGGGAATCAGTCTATGAACACATGGTATCAGATGTGGATGGCAAGATTTTTGCCAATAATCAAGGGCTATTTTATGGTTATTTCTAAAAGAAAAAAAATTCTCACTGTAGATAATATAATATGCAGCACAAAAGTTGGAGTGCTCCAAAAAAATGTCCTATCTGCTATTCTGCTATTCTGACTCCAAGTCAATAATACACCTCTTCTTGGCTTGGCTGTATGTTAAATAGTTTGGAAAATGGCTGACGTTCTTTGAGCTACTATTACTTCTCTTCCCATAGTTCAAATGCAATCCTCTTCTGATCCAAAATAGATACCAAGATGAAAATAGTTACAAGCATACACATATTCCTCCTTGGTTTCACTCGTTGGAACCCATGGTTGGAAGTTTGGAACAGAATAAGAGAACTTCTGAATAATTAGCCAATAGGCTTCTTGTGTGAGCTTTGAAGCTTTGGAATCCAGTCTTGGAAAATTCTAGGATGTGGAAAATTGTCAAATGCCATAAATTTGTCTAAATTTGCCAGAAATTCTTTTGTGTTCACTAAAGGAACTGAAATTCCTGGATGTGTAAGGTGCAGATTAATCCATTTATATAATGTTGCTTACCACCTACTATGGTGGACTTTCTTATACATTAATAGACTGCCCACAATTGATGGGAAATTTTTGTGATGGTAATTTTTTTTATTTTTTTGGCAGTTTGCTTTGACGCTGCTTATTAGCCGATACCAAAAAAATTCAATGCTAGAAAAATCAATGCTGACAAGATATTTTGTAGACACAGTTTGAACACTTACAATTGACTATGCAAAGTTATTCAATGCTCGACATCTGGCAGACATAACAACTGTTGATTTGCTTCTACCACTTGATAGTGGTTGTCCGATTTTTCAAAGGTATCCAAGCTCATCAATAAATATCTTCAACCTCAAGCTCTGAGATATGTAGTTTCTGTAGGTGTTGGTTTGAATGCCTTGACCTTGGGTCAGAAAATCCAAGGCAAAAGACTCACCTGCTGCAACAACAACCATCTTGCATTGATCGTAAGTGTTGGTGTAATTATTTATTTCACTACATTTTATTAAGTTTACTTAGGGTTTTTACTTAGCCTATATAAGCAAGGTCCCCTCATGTAATCTTTAGATCATAATATCATTATTGCTTCCATAATCAAGCAATTTATTCTCTTGCTACTCTCTTGTGGCAGGTAATCTCTAGTTTTGTAGGTGATCTTGGGAGCTTGAGTCCATTGGTGACTTTTACATGGTATCAGAGCTTCAAATTTGTAACCTCCTCAAATTTGGTAGAAAATTGGGCAAGAACTTTTGCTGGGTGTATTTTTGGACAAACAAGACCTAACCATTGAGTCTAGAAGGCCCAAAAACCCGTATTTTTATATAAGGCACTTTATATTTTGGCGTCTGGAAAAATTTCACCATTTCTGAGGATTGTGAAATCCGTATGGCCATACAGGTTTATATGCCATCGCCGTACTTGTTGGTCCCCAAAATAGCTACAACCTGAAACTCTAAAACATTCCTAAATCACCTAGGCCTGAGATGTCATCAGGGTGATTTGAAAGAGGTTTATCAACAAGCTAAGGGCGATTTTTCCCAACTAACAGGAGTGGGTGAACTCCTCTACACTTTGAGCTTAGCTTAGACTCTGGAGGGATATTCCAAGGGGTATATCTAAGCAGGTATTAACTTCAAAACCAGATGAACAACTAAAAATAACTGAACAACTAAACCCAAATTGCTTTCTTGGTCCCAAATTTGTCACTGAACCAAGAACAACTAGTTGTTATAAAAACCCCTTATATGGCTGATGAAAGGCACCTTTTGTATTAATGGAAGGTGTGGGTATGCTTCTTTGGTTTGCTAAAATCGATACTTTGAAGACTTACTAACAATATTTCCTATTTTCAACACAGAACCACAACAACACATGCAATACTAACTATTTATTTCACACTTGATAAGTTTGTCTTAGATTGAAATCATAATAATGTTCTCCACAATTTTAATATCAAATATTTACTACTTTTTGATCACCAAGGTCTTGTGAGGGTAAGGTGAGCATACGGTGAGAAAATATTATTATTCAAAACATTCTGATCACCAACATATGGTGAGTAAATATTGTTATTCAACACATTTTGATCACTAAGGTCCTGTGAGGGCTAGACGAGAGCATATGGTGGATGAATAATGATTTTTATATATTTTATTTAAATAAACAACAATGCTTGGAAGATGTAGCAACAAATTGCATGAACAATACAAGTATGTCGGAGCTAAATAAATATGTTGAAATATCTCAAATAAACAACATATAAATATGAATCAATTTGCTATAACAATATGTTGTTGCTCAAAAAATACAAGATTTGCTAGGAAAACAAAACAATACTTTCATGTAATATCCCCAATGGGATCTGCTCAAAATTCTGAAAATAAATTTCTGAATTCTGCCCTAATTTTCTGCACTTTAGTTTTCTGCTCAAAACCCTAAATTCTGATTTTATTTTCTGATTTCAAACATGTAATTACAGCGAACATATATATGCCCAAACATGTCAAATAAACATGGCAAAATGATGCTACAATGTCATGTCCCCAATTTTGAGCCAAAGAAAATGAAATCTTTAATTGCATTTTCCTAATCGATTTGTATGGAGTTAAGTCCAATCAAGCAAAAAGGGGATTCAAATTATAGGTCCAAGCTATAATAAAACCCAACGACCACAAGGAAGGTAAATGCAAATTATAACAAAGATCATGAAAGGGGTCATTCGCCTATTTGGATATAGGTCCAAGCTAAGGAAGATCAAGGGTATCTCAAGGAGGGAATCAGCCATATAAGTGGAAGATTCAAATTCACTTGCTTTAATTTTAGAGGGAAAATCCCAACGAATATTGGGGAAAGAAATTCAAATTCAAATAAAGTATATTGGAGGGAAAAAGAGGATCGATTTCATAAAGGAACTCAAATATGATGTATGCCTTGGATAATGTGTCCAAATTGCCAACGATTGAAGAAAAGATCATAGGGGAAATTCGGCCAAGTTGGAGATGCATTCGCCCAAGGGAAAAAGAGGGCTCTTAACATATTCGCCCATGACAAAGAAGACTTCAAATACATTCACCAACGCATTTGTCTATGAAGAAGACTCAAAGCCCAATGCCAACGGTTGAAGGAAGAAGATACATCCGCCATAAAAGATGCATTCGCCATGAAGGAAATTCAAACACATTCGCCCATGCAAGATGTCATTCGGCCATGCAAAGAGGAAGCATTCGCCTTGGGGACATTCGCCTATATCATGCATCTTCCAATGAAGAATCGGCCAAGCATAAAGAGAAGGTTCAGCCAAACAAAGACTCATTCGCCATACCAAAGGAGGATTGATGCATTCTTGAAGAACAAGTACCTAATGCCATTTGCCAAGACATGAGTATATCAAACATGATAGAAGAAAAGCATTTAAATGCCCAATGCAAACACATTCACCTAAGATGAATTTGCCCAAGATCCAATGCAAGGGGAACCCAATGTGAGCCATCGGCCAAGAAGAAGAAGAATAAATAGGAGACTTGCATATCAAAGGGGCATATCTGAGTTTGGTATGTTTTACATTCATTTCTGAGTTTGAAGGTTCCGATCTTCTTACTTTCTTGCAAGGTGATGTGCCCTTGCACATAGGGTGATGACCCCCTATGCTTTTGGAGGTGATATTGCTTCTAATATCCTCATTGTTGATCAATTTGCAGGTATTGAGATGTATTGCAGGTCGTAGAGGAGTTTCCACAACCTTTGGAGATCATTGCTGGAGTTGGGTATCAAGATCTTGAACATTTTGAACACTTTCAGTCATCATAGCAGTGACTACAGTCATTTAGAAGGCTGCTACAGTCAAAGAAAGGGCTGCGAATATTGTATTTGGAGCATAATTTGTTGGAGAAGTAAACTTGAAGACCACTCCTAGACAACCGGTCAAGCATTGAAGCCATCATTGAAACCCCTGGAAAATATTCTGCCTCACTGATTGAATCAGTCCCCTATAACAGTCATACTAGTACCATACAACAATCAGTACAGTGGCATCTAATAGCATTCTAAGGCTGAGAGTGTTTGGTAGGCACTTGGCACTCATCTTCCTGTGGCTAGCTAACATTCGGCTAGGGTTTGAAGGCTTTTGTATTCATTTTTCAAGTCTGATGTAATAAGTGTGTGGCTGTTATAAGTAGGCAGGGAACTCTTGATTGTAATTTATATCATTTTCATTGAAGGAATAAAGCATTTGGAGTTGGATGTCATTGAGCATTTGTGCACTTATTCAATTTCATTGTGTGAGCCAATTGGTTGCAAGTATTCTTAGCTAAGTTTGGATCTAAATTTCAGTTGAGTCCTATAAGGGACATTTCATACAAGTTGACATTCATAACAAGCATGAGATACACCATGAAATTCACAATGTAGGGCAACCAATTGCAACAACAAATCTGATTTTCTGTAGAGAACTCTGCTGCTACAAATCTGAATATTCTGATCTGATTTTTACAATGATTTCTAGGGCACAAACATGACAAACAATGCCCAGATTTCTGCACTACAAATCAGACCTATAAAATATGTTTGTACATAACAATATATGCAAAAATGGATGACAAATGATCAACCCTAGCTGGGCAAATTCTCCAAGAGGTGCGCCTAGGGTTTGCTGCTCCAAATCGCCCTCCAACAAGTGAAATTGCCCTCAAAGATGGGCGCTCCAAATCTGTAATGTCCCCATTTTCGGAGTGGTCACAGAAGAAGGCTTAGGAGACAATTTTTACATTCAGGGATTTTTGCTGGACAGATGGAGCTTAGGAAATGCCTTGTTATATTTTTCTAATAATTGTCATGTATTTTCCTCGGGAAAAATATTTTCCCTTTACATGGAGCGAACTATTTCGAGACAACGGAGAGTGTGGAAGATTGGTCTCCATGAAGGGCAGCTTGTGTAAGACATGTTCATTCCTTTTGGTTTTATGCTTCACCCGTGGAAGAAAAGAGTTTGCAATTCATAACATGAAGAAACTAAGGAATAGAAAGGAAGAAATCTTGTGTTGGGTTGGCCTAGGAAGTAAAAAAAGAAGTAAAACAGAATTCAAATTGTTTGAGTGCCTCTCCTTAGGTTGGCCAACTTAGAAACCAAAGTGAGTTGGCCAAATTGAGGGCAGGTCGGCCTAGCAGATTTACAGATTATTTTGAGTGCCATAATTAGCATAAGTGGGTCGGCCCTCTTTGAGGGAAAAGATGAATAAAATAAAGGCATTAAGGGGTGGTTGGCCAGTATGAAGAAAAGGAGAAAAATTTGTATAAAAATTGTGTTTTGGTACTTCAATCATCATTCAAGCTTGTTCATTTATTCTTTCTGATCTGCACTTTATAGCAGCCTATTCCAAGGACGAAAACCCTTGTGAATAGTTGGTGGATTGGACGAAAATCTGATCCATCTTGAGAGGGCTTCATCACGGAGGTCCACTTGTACTTCATTGGAGATTTACGAAGTTTGGAGCAGAATTCTAATCAGCTTTGGAGCAGCAGCTCATCATTTTTGGAGCAGACTTGCAGAGCAGATTTGTGGAGCAGATTTGAAGACTTCTTTGTGGCTTGTAGTGTGGAATAATGCCTAGGGTTTGACCCTCAATTGGAGCGCCACTCTTGGGAGTCTCTTTGGTAGGGTTTGTGAGCATCTTGGAGCGAATTTTCCATCATTTGCGGAGCAGCAGACCAGCAGACCTGTGCGCCACAATTTTGAGTGATTGGAGACTCATTTTTGATAGGAGGTCAGAGGAAGAATTTGTTAGATTTGTGCTGGGCAATTTCTCATGTGTTAGCCCATAACTTTAATGTAATTGAAGACATTTTTGTACTCAGTTTGTAGCAGCAGACTTCTGATTCCATTTTCAGTTATTTGTGTTGGTTCAATGGAGTAAATTTGTTGTTCATATGATGGTGAATTGCAGATACATTATTGTTGATCATGTTTATGGCGAAATGATGATATTTTGAGATGTTTTATGGGCTGCCCTAGTTGTTATTTCAAGTCTGATTTTAACTTAAGAAATTAGGGTTTGAGCAGAAATTTAAGTGAAGTGTTTGGAAAGTCCATAAATCCAGATTTGACCGTAACATCCCATTTTGGGACATTACAAAATCTGCCCAAGTGTGGCGCTCAAAGTAGGGTAAAACTCTAATGCAATATGCTCCAAAATGCCACCAAAATGCTGCTCCAAAAATGATCTCTAAATCTAAATTTGCAATAACGCTCTTCTCCTCCAAATGTCGCCAATGAAGCACAATTAGGACTCTGTGATGAATCCTCCACAATGATGAGGTAGGGTTTCGTCTAGCTCACCACATTTGCAAGGGTTTTCGTCCTTGGAATGAATGCTAGCAAAATTGCAGCCAAAGAGTATAAAACTCAAGAAGAAATTATGATGATGAATGATGATGAAATGACTCCCAAAACACCTTTTATTTATAGCCCTCCAAAATAGACTCCTCGAGGCTGACCTCCTCTTAGCAAATCCTTTTATTTTATTTTATTCTTTTCTCCCATAGGGCTGACCTCCCTCTAGGTGCCAAGAATATAAAAATAATTTTATTTTATTTTTATTATTTTTCCCAACTTGGGCGACCAACTTTTAGGGCTTCATAATTCTTTTTTTGGACCTCTCCTAGGTTGCCTTCCTCCAAGGAAAATTATTTGGATTTATTTTATTTTTTCTTGGCATTACAAAAATACCCAAAGTCATTTTCCATCCTTTATTTTCTCCTTCCCAAGTCGCTCACCTCCTTAGCCACTTTATTAAATTATTTCTCCTTCACCAAATGGGTCATAAAAATATAGGAAGTCATGTCATATCTTCAATTTGCCCAATAAAATTGATTAAATATAATATTTAATCAATTAGGTCATTCCCTTAGCTCTCCGGCTTAGCCTATGAGAATAGGATAGGCTAACCCATAGATGGAAAACTCGCCGAGTCAAGAAAATCTCGCGAGCTTTTTTCCTTCCCGAGTTTTTCTGACTTTAACTCGCAGAGTTTTTTTTGAGTTTCTGCCAAAACTCGCCGAGTTTTCGGCAAAGACTCGCAGCCTACGCAGGTAAAAGCATAACAGGGTCGTGATAGTATATTTCAAAATACATTTAAGCATAAGCAAACTTATACTTTAAATATTTTGAGATATATTGTTAGGATGTTTGAGATAGGTTCCAAATCCATGGGATTTAACATGTAGATTATAGATTTTGGAGGATCCATCAGATTTCAGAGTTAACCAATTTTTCAGGGTTTCAGGGTTTCAGACTTCGCCAAATTTAGGGTTTCAGGAACATGCATCAGGGTGAAAGAACAAGGACCCCTTAGTAAAATGTGGTGGAATTTGACATGATTTTGCAATTCTGAGGCATGAAAAAACTTATACTTAAATATATTTTGAAATATACTGTCAGGATGTTTGAGATAGGTTCCGAATCGATGGGATTTAACATGCAGATTATAGATTTTGGAGGATCCATCAGATTTCAGACTCAACCAATTTTTCAGGGTTTTAGGGTTTCAGACTTAGCCAAATTCAGGGTTTCAGGAACATGCATCAGGGTGAAAGAACAAGGGCCCCTTAGTAAAATGTTGTGGAATTTGACATGATTTTGCAATTCTGAGGCATGGAAAATAGGAGCTCTGTAGTGCATCTAGTTGTGAGCGGAATTGGACCTTGTTTGAGGCCATTCACACGAAGAAGAGGAACTAATTAGCTCAAAAACACCTCAATGACCTTGTCTTTGTGCAATACAACCTTCGGTTGCACACAAAAAGAATAGTGGACAAATCACTGGATCCTATTGATTTGGATGAGATAGATCCTTATAGTGATTGGACAGGGCGGGATGAGCAGCCTCCATTGTTTACCGCAGACGAGATTCTTGATTTCGAGAGACAGGCAATGGAGGATGTGGGTGCAACAATAGATGTAGGTTTGGAGGACATTCATGAGGATGAGGAGTCATTGCCAGAGCTAGATATTTCCAGGATGGTGGTCGAGCCTTAGCCATAGCCTTCCATGCCAACTGAGTAGCCACCGGCACCGCGTACTTGCAGGACTAGAGCATCTACCTCTTCCCTAGCTTTGACTAAATTAGGGAAGAGGAAGGTGTAATATGTTGTATTTAGTATTTACTTCTAGTTTTACTATTTTCATTTTCAGCTATCTATTGTAATTTCTATTAGACTATCAGGCTTTCAGCCATCAAGATTCTGCATGAGAATGCGATTTTGTAATCAATTTGCATTAAAGTCAATCAAATTTAATGGAAAACACTTTTGTACTCATTTATGGACTCATTGGATTAATCTTGTCATTGAATTTTGCAAAAAAAATGCGTTTCTAATGAAATTTAAGCAATTTTTTAAGTTGCCTAGTTTTTGCTGAGTTCTCTCTGAGTTTTTTTTGACTCTCCAAAAATTGGCTTGCTGAGTTTTCTCTGAGTCGAGTTTTCCAACTATGGGCTAACCAACTCCATTAGGTGATCACTCAGAAAATGGGGACATTACATTTTAGCACAAATACAACCTCTAGATGAGATTGCCCTTAGGAAGCCACAGGGGTTTTGTCCTTTGATCTCTAAATCCAAGGGTTTTTGTCGTTGAATTGATAGTTGAACACAAGGTTTAAGCTACAATAGAAGTTACATGAAAAATGACAATCCTCTCAAGAGCATCAAGCACCTCAATTTATGGGCACTAGGAGGACTAACTTGGGTGCCCAAATTCTAACGTCCCATATCTCCACAAAATAATAATTAATTCAAGCCTCCCCCAAACAGCTCCCACTTTGTCATGAATGCCAACCTATAAGTCCCCATTAATTGACTTATCATAGAATTTGTCATGATGTAGCTGTCAAGTGTCCTGAGGGTTTACAAAACTCCATTATAGAAACCCACGCCCTTGTTTGGAGATGCTCACAATTAAATGATACTTTATGATTTTTTATTTGTTGCTTCTATTTCGCCAACTCATGGCCCCTTTATTAAAATATTTTATATCCTCTAAAAGGAAGCTAAGGTGCGGAAACACTTCCTATGCTAATCTATGAGGAGAGAAAATGCACAAAAGCTTAGAGCCAACAATTTCTAATGACAAAATCACACATGCAATAACATGCATTGACGCTCAAGTGACATGCAAAGATATGCAATAGACACGCAACTCACAAAATCATTACATAGAGGTATATGTGGGGAAAACCCTTTTGGGAGAAAACCCCCACACTCCAAAGCATGAAACCAATTGTATTACAATAACAATATAGTTACACACAACTTCAAACACATGCTCTTACATAAGTATCACCAACATTAAATCCTAGACTAATTTCAATAGCATAACATCCCTGCAACTCACTATGAAGACTCCATCCAAGCACCCCAATAAATAGTACAGCGACAAACAAGAAACCATCCAATGGTTTTGGAAAACCATGAGCCAACATGCAATGGGTATGGTGCTCAAAACCTCATGGCCCAAATGCCAATGCCCCATTCCAAGTTTGAATTCTAGGCTATTTTTAGGATATTCTGTACAATTGTCATAACTTGTCATACCCTGTCATAATCAAAATTCCAACTTAGGTGCTCCAATTTGTCATGTTCCTCCATTCAAAGATGCTTTATATCATGCATCATAAGATTGTCATAATGATGGCCAAGATTCCAATATAACCCCCATAATCATGCTCTTATGCGTTATGGAATTTGTTATAAGTAACTCCCACATCTTACAATGTCATAGGATGCACTTACACATCATAATGACATAAGATGCTCTTACAACTCCTTACACACAATTCAAGATGGCCAACATGTGGTAAAAAGTGCCACCTCAAAGTGGAACGCCCCACTTCTCATGTGAGGACAGAATAGTAAATAAATACAATGAATAATAAATACTCAACATTGGGAATGCAAGGTTGAGACAACTTTCTTGACATCCTCATCGGAAAAACAAGGATAGGGCCTACATAAGGTAAATTACACGTCCGCCCTTTCCAAAATTGCTTGCCCACAAGCAATGTTGGGTGCTCAAGAATTTCTGATCCTCCCACGTAGCATCTTCTGTATGTAGGTTCTTCCAATGAACCAAGTATTTTGTAATTATTCTGCTTCTTTACTCGTGTATCAATGATGGCATTTGACACCAATATGAGCTTCCCTTCATCATCTAGGGGTGGCAAATCAATTGATGGTGTAATACGTTGCCCAAGTGCCCTTTTGAGACAAGACACATGGAAAACATTGTGAATTTTGTTGTCTAATGGCAATTCCAACTCATAAGCCACTTCACCAACCCTTTTCACAACTTCGTAAGGTCTATAGAAGCAAGGTTTGAGTTTTTCAACTCCACTGCGCTTAATGCAAGTCTGCCTATAAGGCTGTAGGCATAGGAAAACCATGTCTCCAACCTCAAATGACCTCTCAACTAGGTGCTGATTTGCATAAAACTTTTGTTGATTTTGAGCCTACTGTAGGTGATCGTTGAGCGACCTCAAAATATCTTGGCTATGGTCTATGAAGTCACTAGCTGTTGGTAGCTTGTTGTCAGTGAATATCCTGTTTTGTTGATTTGCTTTTTTTATAATAGTAGATTCTTTATTATTTTCAGAGTTATTTGAATATCACAATACAAAGGTATTAAATGCTATTACAGAATCATCAGATCGTCAGCAATCGTATGCAACCAAACTATGTCACAAGTTGAGGTCAACTACTGCCTTTATATTCTGCCTCTTATGACATTGCAACAAAATCTTGCTCCTTACCAAACCCCAAAAAATTGCACCAGACCCTAGATTAAAAGCATAACCAGCTGTTGATTTCCTGTCATCAATTCCACTACGTTGTCATGTTCCGATATTAAGGCATTGTTTAAATTAAAGATTTAGACATCATGATAAGACGAAGAAACCGTTTTCGTTAAATATGATGTTTATCATCGTCGATTTAGATGATAATCAAGTACATAATAATAATATATAATATTATTAATATGTTAATAATATTATTTTACAATATATATTTTATTATGTATTATTATAATTATAATAGCTATAATATAATAATACTATTTATAATATATAAAATATTGATATAGATATGCATGTTAGTATGTAATACTAATATAAATATAATTCCATACTAAATAATTTATAATTGCAAATAAGTATATATATTATTATCAATGTATTAATATCTACTATATGCATATATATCTATATAGATATAATAATAATGTAATTTAAAATATAAAAATGATGATGACTAAAAGTAAAGAGGGATCGGGCCTCCTAAAGAGACGCTGATCCCATATAAGGAAACAAGAAAGAACAAATAATTAATAGTTAAAAAACCCACGTTCCAAGCAGCAGGTGTGGTTAAGGGAGAAGACGCATCTTTTGATAAATAGCAGCGGTTCCCTTAGTTTAAAAGGGGCCCGTCTCATCCTCTTGAAGGCATCGAACATTCATGCCTTTCTCTCCACACAAAAACGGGAAATAAATAAGGAGATCAATAAATATCAATCAAGAATCATTCCATCTTCCAATCACAGCATAACAAAGAGAAGGAATTCCACAATCAGTCTTAATCACCGATCTAATAATAAGAAGGATCTCTGCAGAAAAGGTGAAAAAGATACCATCTACAGCCCACGGAGTGACAACATCATCTCAGCAATACAGAAATATATCATAGACATCATCAAGCGAAGTCTATCAAATTTGCTGATAAACATTTAAGGTATGGAGTATATATTTCATCTATTGAATTCTTCAGTTATGTTTTAATCAAATAGAAGGCAGGCCGTAGGAATGCAATAATAAATGATTGATAGATTAAGGTTGCCATGCAGAGATAATTTCGATTATTATGACAAATAAGTAAATGGAATAATGCTTTATTAGAATATGTAGGAATAAGATATAGCACAAAGAATATGATAGATAAGTTTCATAAATTGAATATTGTATGTACAAATAAAGATAGAGTATTTTGGAAAGATTATCATTGAAGATCAAGGATAGAATGTAGTTATAAAATAAGAACATTTATATGAGCATGTCATATATGATGAATGATTATCTTGATAAGATGTGAAATGCTAACTTTAAGGAAAGTATGAAAAATGATTTGAGAAATGGACCAGCTTGTTAATCCATCACACCGAGAAAAAAGTGAGACCAAGGGTTATAACAATTGACCAAGGTATTAAAGGCTCGAGCTGATAAGGCTCTAATCCTCCAAGGCAAGTGAAGAGTGCTTGTTCTTAAGAGGTGAAGAGTACTCAGCCGAGATAGGCCCTTATCTCTATTAGTGAAGAGTGCTAATATGAGGTAAGTGGAGATAGGCCCTTGACTCAATTAGTGTAGAGTGCTAATTTGAGGCAAGTGGATAAGGCCCTTGTTCCAATTAGTGTAGAGTGCTAATATGGGCAAGTGGAAATGGCCCTCGTTTCCATTGGTGTAGAGTACCAAGTATGGAACAAGTGGATAGGCCTTTGACTCTAGTTGGTGAAGAGTGCCATTCTAGATCAAAGGAAAGATAATGAACCTATGGCAAGATTGTGCCCAAGGAACCCTCTTTTGTTGGGTGTATGATTGGATTAACATGATTGGTACAAGTGTAGCCTCTTCCGGGAAGAAAACTATGATCTTGTATAGTGAACTAGAGAAAGAAAATTATGAACTTTAATAATGAAATAGAGAAAAGGATAATGTATACGAGTTATGTTTAAAGAATTGACTTATAATTGTGATTTACATGATGAATTATGAAGAATTGAATGCTAATGTTCTCTTTTGGCAAGTTGAATTTGTGTGCAAGGTTGGGAAATTTTGGGCTTGCGAGAAGGGGACATTACATACGTGTTTCGAACATACTCCAAAAATGAACATCTGGATATAGATATATGTCTTCATTACCTATGAGAGTTTTCTGATAACAAACAATGTCCCAAGCTGGCTAGCCGAAAAAGAAATTCTCTTTTCAATGATCTCACACATGACATGTGGATCAAAGTTTATTTCCTCAAAGTTTTTTAATCATAAAGTTCGAAAAGAGAAGTATATATTCCTTTGCTTTCTCAGGAGGTTGGAGGATACAAAAATCCAGACCATATTCGACTTCCAAAAATAGTTTCAATTCTACAATAGGTGCTTTATTAAAAGACTTCCCTTATTGGCTGCTGATTTGGCTTTTCACTTGTTGACGATTTCCCCTTTTTTCTTATCCTTTGTCTTCTTTGAAAGATTTTGGTGCTAACTGGTTTTTGACTTGGCATTTTGTGTTATTCAAAATTGCATTCCTCTTACTCATTATGCCGGGCGCTTGAAATGAGTACATGGTCTTTTGTTTTGTTTGCTGATCGCTGCCTTTTTTCCTTGTGCCTTGTTGATTTTGGTCGTCTTGTTGTCGTCTCTAAATGCGTTTTAATTTTCAGATCTTCCTTTTCTCTTGTTTTGACGCGTCTCCACGTTAGCCTTCATCCTTGGCGCATTGATATGGCACATCATTTGTTTTAGGCACACGCCTTTCTTTGGTTTTAATTGCCTTTATATAGACACATTTCCTTAACATGGTGACATCCAATTCTCTTCATAGGCACACAATTTCCTTGAAGTGCGCACCTATTCAAAGTATTTTGATTTTTCTTCTTTTTTTTAATAAATTTTGTGTTTGCGTGCACCCATACTAAGGTTTTTAATTTTTAATATTTTTTTATGGACTTTTCATATTGATTAATATTTATTAGTTTTTGATTTTTAAACAATAATAATAATTTTAAAAAGTGATTCATAATTAATAATTATTTTTAAAATAATTATCAATTAAAATATTAAAATTATTATCAATGGGCAAATAACACGCACATGAAAATTTGACAATTTGAATTTTTGACAAAATGATAGTTGGACTTGGACAACTTGACATGCGGATTTGGATACAATGATTTGCGACTCGACCAGACCCTTGATTGGAAATTGACTACTTCGACTTCAATGTTGACAATTGCGACACATACAAATGATGACTGATTTGATGATGGAGAAGTCTCTTGTAACACAATGTAGTTTCAGATTGGGTACACTTTCATCTAACATATTAGCAACAAATGTATTCTTCATATATTTTGCCATAATAGAAACCTCCCAATCAGCAGAAATGGAATGGAAAGTAAGCATCAACAACTACATTCTTTTTACCCTTAATGTATTCTATATCAAAATCATAAGCTTGAAGCTTACTTGCCCATGTTTGTTGCCTATCATTTAGGTTACGTTGGCCAAGGAAGAACTTCAGACTATTATGATTTGTTCTCACCGCAAATCATCCATAGACTAAGTATTGCTCGAGCTTAGCTAAAGCATGCATGATGGCAAGCATCTCCTTGTCATAGATAGAAAAACCTCTTTTAGACTCTTTTGTCTTCTTGCTCTTAAATGCTATAGGGTTCCCTTTCTGCATAAGCACTTTTCCAATTTGCTCACCCAAGGCATCACATTCTATAACAAATGGTTGTAAGAAATCTAGAATAGCAAGTATACGGCATGAACTAGTTACCTCTTCAAGCTTCTCAAAAGCCTCTTGAGCTTGGTCATTCCAAGAGAAAGCTCCATTCTTGGTCATTTCAATTAGGGGTGCTGCCAATTGTGAAAAATCCCTAATAAACCTCTTGTAGTAGTTGCAAAGGCCAAATAATCCTCTTAATTGTGTCAATGTGGTAGGAGTAGGCCAATCTAAGATGACTTAGATCTTTTGTTGATCCACTTGAACACCTTGGGCACTAATGACATGGCCCAAGCACAAAATTGTTGTAACCCCAAACTCACACTTAGATTCCTTTGCAAAGGGAGCTTGTTGTTCCAATATCCCAAGGATTGTATCCAAGTGCCTCATGTGATTTTCCCATGTTTTATTGTATATCAATTTATCATAAAAAAACACTAAGAAAAATTTCTTAATTGATCACTAAAACCCTCGGTTCATGGCAATACTGGAAAGTGGTTGTAGTCAGTGTATAATGCCGATTCTTATATTTGATAATATGGGTTAGCTGAATATGTAACCCGACTATGTTATCTGACTATATAATCCTACTATGTATTAATTGCTTGTTGACTATCGGGTAGTTAGAGTTAGTTAGAATTGGTTAGTTGACGGTTGTGTTCCTCTTGGCAACCGTCGGGTCTTTTAAATAGTTGTCATGTCCCCGTTTTTGAAGTAACTTAAAAATGTTCTAATTGTAAATTAATTTTATAAAGTATTTTTATTTGCTTTATAAAATTAATATTTTATTTAAGTTACTTAAGTTAGTGTTAAAACACTTTATAAAAAAGTGTTGTGTACACAAAAACAAGCATTTAAAAAAGTTAGTGTGTAAGCATTTAAAAAGGTTAAGTGTGACTGTGTACACAAAAACTTTCATTTAATAAAATTAGGCTAGTCCTAATTGATGAAAGTTTAAAAGGAGAGGTCAGAGTCATTGTTGATCATGCTTATGTCTTGATGTTTTGAGTTTATGACTTCTGTCTTGTATCCAATCGATGACAAGGTGATGTTCCCTTGCATTTGTTGAACTGAGGAGATGTTCCCTTGGTAAATTGTAGAGGTGAAATCACTTTAGGTTTCACAGTTGTGCTTCAAGTGTTTTGGGTTTTGGTATTTTGCTGGAGTTGTCGATATTTGGTCGGAGACCAATTTGTTGAGTTTCATTGAAAATCTTTGTATACAGATTTCAGAATAATGCTAATGTTCATTGAAGATCTTTTGAAGAGTTTGAAAATATATATATTGTTTGCAGAGATTTATTCAGACTTCAAGTTATATATTCTGTTTCTTTATATTAAGACTGATATTACATAGTTTGTGGGTTAATGAAAAGTATTCTGTGGTATTAAACATTTGTTGCTGGCGATAGGTAGACAATATCTGACAAAGATTTCAAAGATTAAATTATTATAATCAGGAAAATAAATGGGTTATTTGAGATAGCACAAAAGTTATCTCTTGCCTAGTGGATTGTGGGTCCCTCATTACACTCAGCAAGTTAGGAAGGAGTTTGTGGATTTTGAAGGGAAATTTGATGGCACATATGAAATGAATCTCACCTCATAAGAAGTTCATCATAGAGGAACGCGTATCATCTGAAGGTTCTATATATATGTTTGGATATATATATTGAGGTCATTGTGATTGGAAGCGTTGAAGGAACATCGGGAACACTCAGTCAACACTTGAAATCGATGGAGGTTCATCAGTAATTCAGATCTGTGTATAGATTCCAACTGTCACCCTCATAAGTGGCATATATCCGCTACAATAAGGCAGCGATCCAATTATTGTATGGTGCGACTCACATACAGGGACTTCTCTTAGAGTACATTGATTCCAGACCAACGATCAGATTAGAGCATTTCATGCGATTCAATGAGGACTCAGCTTGCTTGAAAATATTAGCTTGATCGTGGACGCCGCTTGACTGAAGGTCGTCATTATAGAGTGACTCGATTGAGACTTGTGGGACCGATCGTAGTCATTATTCATAGCTTCTTGGGCGTCGATTGCAATAAGAAGTATAGCCGCTGATATAGAGGAAGTCTGATTGTTGTTGGCAATTTCATAATATTGGTTGTTCTTCATTGAAGAATTCAACATTTTCAAAGCCGTGGTATCCGGAAGACCCTCGAATATCAGTGTCATTGTCTCATGTGCGCTGATTTTTGAAGGAGCAAATCTCTTATTTGAAGACAATTGGTTATAAGCCAAAGTCTCCTGACTGATAGCATATAAGGAAGACTGCTGTAGTCATCATTGGCGGCAACAAATCACTCGCTGAGGATCAGCGAACACTCCCAGGACAGTGTAACTAGATACAAGTCCTCTTCTTCAGTTGAAGATCCACCTCAGTTAAGATCTGTATGTAAATGTTGGTATCTCTATTTACACAATGTTCAAAAAATAGATTTTTATAACAGCATCATATCTCTGTATCTATAGTCATAGAGCCATGTTAGTTTGTGACTGAATTGTAGTGTCATTCGGAGAAATCTGAGTGCAACAGTAGGGAAATCATAGACAATACTATCATTGTATCCTGCAATCTATATTGTAACAAAAACAGAGGACTGCCATCCCTCTTTGATGTCTATTTGCATTTGATAGTTATAGATAATTGTGTCAGAGACAAATTTGAGAGGTGCAGAAATATAATCAGAACTCAGTCCTAGGATTTTAACTTAATTGACAAATGAAATATGTCATATTAAGTGGTTGGGAATCAAGAAAAATATCGTCTACCAGGTAGGGGATATTACAATAGTCTTTGTATCGTCAAAGAAAGTAGTATGATGTTGTCGGATCGACTCTAATCCTTGGCCGACCATCTCTAGTCTACTTCTGTAATATTTTCATGAGCGAATAAAGATATACTTTTACTCCTCTATTTGGTGTGCATTGTTAATTCTGTTTATTATTACAAGTATTCATTTTATCAGATAGGCGAGTAAACATTGGCGCCGTTGCCTTAAAGGAATCGTGTTCGATATAAGAGATTCATGCCCTTAGACCCCAATAAAGGCGGGTAGAGACCACGTGGTCAGGATCAAGAGATCAGACTTCTCTTAGGCTGGTAGAACAAAGAGAATGCAGAAGAAGACTAAGAGAGATCGCTGAAGTCCAAACCTGAAGTCCATCTCGAAGTAAAAGTCGGAGTCGAAGTGTGAGTAGAAGTCGTAGTCGGGAGAGGGAACACATTTCCGTTACACATAAACACACGAGCAGAGAGTGGGAGGAAATCGCCAAGCACCTTCCATTGCTAGACGATGTGTGGATTGATCCTTCCGATCAAGTTGAAAAGTCAAGACAACCTTCTCTGGATGAGGGAAGTTGGAAGTCGGAATCAAATTCCTTCATAGAAGTGTACGATAGCAAGCTTCAAGGCATTGAAGGGTTGTCAATTGAAGGAGAAGAAGCTGAGCCAAGGGTGTATAAAAGGAAATTTGAAGGTGAAACAAGTGCGCGAAGTGCTAACGTTGTGGGAAGAGTGGAGGATTCTTGTGTGGCTGAGAGCGCGAGAGAAGCACCGAAACGTTTGAATCGAAACTCCACAACAAGCAAGTTCCAGGCGCTAGGTTTGCATCAGAACAAAACCATGGTAAGCCCCAGTGGAGAAAAGCAGAAGTTGCCCAAGTTTACAGGCAATGGATTGGAGGATCCTGTCAGGCACTGTAAGACTTGTGAGACAATCTGTACAACAAATGGGCAAGATGATAAAAACAATTTGGCTACCATCTTTTCCAGCTACTTTGTGAGGTGTAGCAATTCATTGGTATACCAAACTAGACCAAGCCTCTCAAAAAACATGGGAGAGTTTAAAAAAGGCCTTTGAACAAGAGTTTAAGTTGTTGCGAGATGATAATGAAATAGTAGCCAAAATTTACAATACTAGGCAAGGTAAGCATGAGAACGTATGGGATTATATCCGTAGACTTAAAGAACTACTTGTAAAGTTAGAAAAAGAACCTGTTGACGGTCTCAAGAAAAGGTGGTTCATTGGAGGTCTAATTCTGTCATTAAGAAAAAAGATGAAGGTAGTACCACCCTCTTCGTACATAGAAGCCTATGTTATCGTGCATTATAGCTAACTATAGTCAGTTACTTTTTGGTTGTGGTCGATGAGTGGTTACCCTCCCGACGGTTGTAATTAGTTGGTGACAGTTGGCTGTTTATAAGAAGCCATCTGCCACTTCTTTATATGTCATTCATGCTGATTGTATTGGACACATTATTCTGGATGTAATACATTGCTATGGACATGTTGGAACATATTCTAAAATATAATGATATCATCCTGTTTTGAGCATTTTACTATAAATTGTTATGAAGCTTCTGTATATTCTGCATAAGTTATTTTGTTTACTTCCATGTGATTGAAACTTAGTCAATTAGGGAGTAAACATTTTGGCGCCGTTGCCTATTTGGAGTCGAGTTGAGTGGACGATGACTATGGCGTTATAATGGGTCAGCCGATTCAGCCGAGTGAAGAACCACGACCCATTAAAGAGTTAGAAGAAGAGCGTTGTGAAGAAGAAAGTGATAGAGAAGACGACTTGACACAAGACCTTGTACATCTGTGGAGCATATCAGTGAGGCAACATGTACAGAACGAAGCCCATTGCAGAGAAATACCAGAACAGATAATTTGGAAGTGAACAGGGAAGTCGATAATCTCCTCACTCGTCTTTTGAGACTCTTGGCAAGGAACTATCTAATCTTGCAAGACCTACGCGAAGAAAGAGAAAGGGAGCAACGTCGTCAACATGTACTACAATGGTACGAGGAACGTGTGAAACAGGAAGAGGAGCACGAGACCAATCAACGTCGCACACTGTAGAATTAATGCCCTTATATCCAAATAAGTACAGAGGACCACAAAGTAGTCAGGAAACACCTGAGTACGAAACACGAAGATCATTGAGAATACAAGAACAAAGGGAAATAAGGAGATTGAAAAGAATCACTGAAGAAACAAAAGGGTTATTACCTGAGAGGCAGAGTCCATTGAGGGGACGGAGCAAAAGTAGAAGTGTTAGCCGGAGTCGTAGTCGGGAGGAGAAGAAAGTTTGAAAAAATAGTGGTTCAAAGAGGGGCTAATCCCCTCGCTAAGGAAGAAAATGAAGGTAGTACTCCCATCATCGTATGCCGAGGCATACAACTGGGCGATGGACATTGAAAGCGAAGAGAAGATGTCATTGTGTGGAAAGAAGACATCAGATGAAAGCTTGGATGGAAGCAGTGATAATGAATCTAAAACTCTACAAGCACTCCGAAAGGACATGATAAGAATGATGGAGTTCAAAGCAGAAAAAGAAATTGGGACGGAAAACAAAGAACTGTGGTGCACAAAATGTAATAATGAGGGTCATGTCAAGGCAAACTACCCCAAGAAGATGTTTTGCGACATATGTCTAGTGATGGGGCATTCCATTAAAGAGTGCCCATATAACTTGAAGATGAGGAGCTAATGAGCAAACGGTTATACTGAGAGGGGGGTGAATCAGTATAACACAATCTTTTACTTTTTCAAACTTAATAATCACAACTACAATACACATGCAAGATCTAACAATTATGAACACAGTAAGAACACATGATTTTACATGGAAACCCTTTTGGGAGAAATTCACGGCACAATATTGCTTATGTATACATATTAGTCTTCTTTCGTAGGCTCCAACCTACTAAAGACTCCAATCCCCACTTGTACAATTTGTGAGCACGAACCCACTAGAGACACCAATCTCCATTTAAAAGAATTATAGGCACCAACCTATTAATCCTTTAATGGCTGATATGGTTTATTTCTCCACAAGATCTTCCTTTCCCAAAACTGATTACAATATGGATGGCTAATCTTTTGCAGAGTATGCTGCAATTGAGGATGGCAATATCTAATGTGATGGAAGAGCAACCAAATGAGAAAAATACTGACGAGGATGTTATAGTAGAATTACCACCGTGCGGTGAGCAAGTTGTGGACCCAATGCTATTGGCAATCAATGTAGGAAAGAGGCCAGCCGTGGTACATATGGAAATTCTCGGGAGGAACCTGACAAACACTATGGTCGACGGGGGCTCTGGAGTGAATGTGCTACCTAAGGAGACATGGAAAAGTCTCGAGAGACCCACCTTGTGGCCACAAAACTTCCAGTTAGTGGAAGCCGACCAACACGGGATCAAAGTACTTGGAGTGCTAATGGCTCAAAAGGTAAAGATTGGTACTCAACAATTTTTATTGAATTTTGTAGTCATTACAACACATAAGGCAACATATGATGCACTACTTGGCCGAGGGTGGCTAATAGTTGCCAAGGCCGACCACAACTAGAAGAGGAATACATTGTCAGTAAAGAACAAGGGTAAAAAGTTTGTAATTGACCTGAGAACTCAGACTGTTAGTGAAGAGATGGCATCGGACTCTGATTCAGACAGAGGGGAGACATCTACCCGAGAGGGAAGAGGGCCTATGGAGCCCAATGACGAAGGAATATTGGAATTACGAGTGTTTTGAAGACAAAACAAGTTTATTCAGTGGACTTTTCCATTGGCAGATGGAAGAATACAAAGTTTTTCAACCAGAGTGCAATATGATTCAAATAAGAGAAATTGGAGTGAGTTCTTGGTCGACAAGTGAAACACTTGGGAACTCTTGACCGACAAGTAAAGCACTCAGGAACTCTCGGTTGACAAGTGAACCACTCGGGAACTCTCGACCGACAAGTGAAACACTCGGCAACTCTTGGCCGACAAGTGAAACACTTGGGAACTTGTAATGTCCCCTCTTTTCGGAGTGATCACCTCGGAGATTTGATGTTCTATTTTCCACACTTTGGGATTTTTGGAGGACATTTCGAATGTTGGAGGTGACTTGATATATTTTTCTAATGTCCTTGATGCATTCACCTTGAATAAAATAATTTACTACACATTCCAAATTAAATAATAATAATTTTCTAATTGGCGTAAGGCACGTTTCATTCTTATTGGTTTGGATGACTTGGGAAGGAAAATTAAATAATAATGCCTATTCCTTGGTGGCGTGTGGAAGATGTCTTGGAGAAGAGAAAAGGAAGTTCCAAATTCAAATCTTCAATTTGAATTTGTGGCGCCATGTTACCTTGAAGGGGGTCGGCCAAGTAAGGGAGTGCCTAGGTCGGCCTAGGGAAATTTATTCTAATTCGGGTGCCAAGAGTTGTCAATGGAAGGTCGGCCTTGTGAAGAAAAACAATGAAACATTAACATTTTTTCCTAGGTCAGCCAAAGTAAGGACAAGTGGTGAGTCGGCTCATTTGAAGGACAAGTGATTGATTTTTGGCGCCACGACTAGCTTAAAGGGGTCTGCCTTGTTGAGGACAAAGGATAAACCTTGCGATTTTTGGCGCCAATCTTTCCTTGAGGAGGGTCAGCCCTCTTTGAGGTAAAAAATTAATAAATAAAGGTAATAAAGGGTGGTTGGCCAGCTTGGAGAAAAAGAGGCAAAATATGTATAAATCTAAGAGGCTTTGGTTCATTTAAAATTATCAATCAGACTTGTCTTTTATTTCCTTTTGGACTGCACTTTTGAGCAGCTTATTCCAAGGACAAAAACCTTTGAGAATAAAGGTGAGTTGGATGAAAACCCAATCTCATCTTGGGAAGACTTCATAACGGAGGTCTACTTGCACTTCATCGAAGGATTACCAAGTTTGGAGCAGAATTCTAATCAGCTTTGGAGCAGCATTTTGATCGGCAGTTGGGCAGAGTTTGAATATCTTTAGAGCAGACTTGTCTTTTATTTCCTTTTGGACTGCACTTTTGAGCAGCTTATTCCAAGGATGAAAACCTTTGAGAATAAAGGTGAGTTGGACGTGAGAATAAAGGTGAGTTGGACGAAAACCCAATCTCATCTTGAGAAGACTTCATAACGGAGGTCTACTTGCACTTCATCGAAGGATTACCAAGTTTGGAGCAGAATTCTAATCAGCTTTGGAGCAGCATTTTGATCAGCAGTTGGGCAGAGTTTGAATATCTTTAGAGCAGAGTTTTGGGAGCAGCATTGAAGATTTCTTGATCAGACCTGATCGCCTCTTGTAGCAGCAATTCGTGGTGGTTTATATCACATTGTGTTAGGGTTTCTACCCTAGGCTTGGAGCGCCACCATTTGGGAGAAGGGCGAACTTGTTCATAGGGCGAATTTGGGAGTTTGAGGCAGATTTCACCTTGACTTGAGGTCCATTTTCATATCAGATTGAGAGCAGGTGTAATTCGCCATCATTGGAGCAGCGACTTTGGCGTTTGAAGTTGTCATTGGCTCTAGGACCGGAGCGCCATCAATTGGAGGAGATTGCTAGGTTGATATGGAGTTGTTTTCATCATTTGAAGCAGCAAAATCCTAGCCGATTGGTAGCAGACCTGAGCGCACCTTTTGGGATTGAATTCTATGGTGTTTTGAGGATTGAAGACCTAGGGTCTCGAGCCCTAGTTGGAACGTAGCCTTTGGAGATCTTTCCCATCATTTTCTAAGGTCTTTTTACTATTGTTTTGGTTTGTATCAGCCCACTATAGGGTCTGATTTGTAACAGCAGAGATCTGATTGGAGTTTGGTATGTATGGACTATGTTTTTGAAAGTAACTTGCATATTCAGAATTCTGATTTATAGCAGCAGTTGGTCAACTCAGAAATTCAGATCTTGTTCCATGTTTATACTTGCAATTTGATGATATTTTGGTTGGATAAGTTTCATGTTTGAAGATATAACCATAAGGATTCATAATTGCCTTGTTATTGGAGCCTTTGGTTGTTTTTGTGTTCGCTGTCCTTGTTTGATTGCAATCAGAAAATCAGATCAGAATCTAGGGTTTTGAGCAGAAAACTAAAGTGCAGAAAATTAGGGCAGAATTCAGAAGTTGGAAGTCAGAAATTTAGGGTAATATCCGTTTGGGATATTACAAAACTCTTAGCCGACAAGTGAAACAATCGGGAACTCTCGGCCGACAAGTAAAGCACTCGGGAACTATCGACTGACAAGTGAAGCATTGCTGACAAGTGAAACACTTGACAAAGGAGACTCTCAGTCGACGAGTAAGACACTTGACAGAGAGAACTCTTGACCGACTAGTGGAACGCTCGACAAAGGGAACCCTCTGCTAGCAAGTTGTCAAACACTTGACGGAAATAATTCTCGGCCGACAAGTCACAACCTCGAGGAAGATAACACTCAATTGAGAACAACTCATACCTTTTTGACAATATATGAAGAATACAAAGAGGGAGATGTTAAAATAGACAATACACCGGCACACAAATTTGAACCAGATAAGGTCATCATGTATGAAGAACCCTCCACGAGGAAGGTGAACCTTGGAGAAGAAAGCAATCCTCAGGTAATTTTGGTAGGAGATGACTGGGATCCAATACTTAAGGCAGTTGCATTCAAAATTTTCATAGAATACAAAGATGTGTTTGCTTGGACCTATAAGGATTGAAGGGAATACCTCTAGAGTTGTGTACATATAATAGCATTGGTACCAGGAGCAAGACTAGTAAGGAAAAGACCTTATCGGATGAATAAAAACTATGCAACAAATGTCCAAGAAGAAATAGAAAATATGCTAGAAGCCGACATAATCTTCAAAGTTGACACTAGTGAATGGGTATCCCCGATTGTCAGCTCGCTCGAAAAGGAAGGAAGGCAAATTCGGATATGTGTGGACTTCAGGGGCTTAAATGCAATAATTATTAAGGATCCATTTCCAATCCCATTCACAGATTCAATTTTCGAAGAAGTGGTCCGGCATGAAATCTATTCATTTATGGATGGTTTCTCTGGCTACAACCAAATAAGCATAGCCGAAGAGGACAAGTTAAAGACTACATTTGTAGTAGAAGATGGAGTATATGCCTACAACTAGATGTCGTTTGGGCTGTGCAATGCTCCAGCCACCTTCCAGAGGATGATTCTTCATATTTTTGATAAGATGTTAGTGGGGAATTTCAAGGCCTTTCTCTATGATTGGTCAATCTATAGTGACCAACAAATCCATCTGAAAGCCCTCACCGAATGCATGGAGCGTTGCAAATCGGGGAGACTAGCCCTAAATCCGAAAAAGTGTCAATTCATGGTGTGACAAGGCAAACTCCTTGGACACATAGTCTGCAAGGCAAGATTAAAAACGGATCCAGATAAGGGTTATTGTACAAATGGAAGCACCAGGAGATGTCATGGGTGTCAAGTCCTTTCTCGGCCACGTCGGTTATTACCGTCAGTTTATAAAGAATTTTGCACAAGTCTCGTACCTGCTCGACATGCTTACTAGGAAGGGAGTAGCATTTATTTTGTTTGACGAGTAAGAAAAAGCCTTCAATGAATTAAAGGTACGACTTATTAGCTCACCCATCCTTGCCTACTCGGATAGGGACAAAGAATTCCATGTGCATGTCGATGCTTCCAATTTTGCAATCGGTGCCACATTGGCACAAGTTGGGCTGCAAGGACTTGACCACCTAGTGTTCTTTGCCAATCGACTACTCTCAAATGTAGAACCCAACTACAATACAACAGAGAGGGAAGCATTAGGAATGGTCTATGCGGTGCAGAAGTTCAGGCACTATTTATTGGCAACACCCTTCACTTTCTTCGTAGATCATCAGGCATTGATGTATCAGGTAAATAAGCCAATTATACAAGGACGCATCAGCAGATGGTTACTACTCCTGCAAGAATTCACACTTACAATAGTGGTACGTCTGGGAAAGAGCCATGTAATAGCTGACCAACTCTCCAAGATTAAGTTAGGAGAACCATCGGAAGGGGTAAATGAAGATTTCCTGGATGCACATCTATTTCAGATTGTTGCTTTACCACCATGGTACGAAGATATTGGTGAGTATCTATGCAACTCAACATTTCCTAGAGACATGCCCACAGGCGAGAGGAGGAAGTTGGCACTAAAAAGTAATACATTCCAGTTAATCAATGGACTCTTGTATAAAATGGGGCCGGATCACATACTCCGAAGATGCGTTATGAGTGAGGAAAGAGGACTATTACAAGAAGCCCATGAGGGGTTAGTTGACGGACACATGGGACTAGATGCCATGGTGAGAAAAGTTCTGCTAGTAGGATTATGGTGGCCAACACTGCATACGGATGCCAAAGGGTAGGAAGGCCCTTGAAGAGGGATTACATGCCACTCTCACCTTTGCAGCCCCAAGAGCTATTTGAGAGATGGGGACTCAACTTCATAAGGCCATTGAAAGTCAACCAACTGCATCAGTGTCGATACATAGTAGTGGTGACCGAATACTTGACAAAATAGGCAGAGGCTTGGGCCTGCGAAGATAACACAACATTGAGTACTGCCTGGTTCATTTATGAACAGATAGTCACGAGGTATGGAATTTCCATCCAGTTAACAAGTGACTGTGGGGGACATTTCGTCAACCACATGATTCGGCTGATGACAACTGAGTTCAAAATATTTCACACTGTCGAGTTCTTATTATCCAAGAGCAAACGGACAGGCGGAGGCAACAAATAAAGTACTAGTTTCCGTTATTCACAAATCATGTGGCATTGAAGGGACAGATTGGGAAGAGAAGTTGCCAGCGGTACTATGGGCCTACCGTATGACTTACAAGGTGACGACGGGACATACGCCTTTTCAATTGATGTATGGTCAAGAGGTCCTAGTAAAGTACTTGGTTCCAAGCCTGCAGATAGTAGTAGAGAACCGATTGGGTGAAATAGAAAGCTTAAAGGAGAGGCTATTTCAACTAAATAAACTTGATGAATGATGAGTCCTAGCTCAGTGGTCGACGGAGGTGATGCAGAAATGCTGCAAGTATTGGCACGATAAACATCTTCGGAAAATGAATTTCCAATAGGGACAATTAGTCCTCAAGTACAATGGTCGTAACGAGATTAAACCTAGTAAGTTCAAGGTGTGGTGGTTAGGACCGTTCCAAGTACAGGAAGTACTGGGAAATGGGTCCATAAAGCTTGAGAACCTTAATGGTACTCCAATCAAGGATGCAGTGAACGGGTCAAAGCTTAAGATCTACAAGCAAAGGCAAGAAGTAATATCGATAAACTTCATGGAGTGCAGATATAGAAGTGAAATACAAAGGGAAGTTGGCAAGGAATTAGAATATGAACCAGGGGAGTTTGGATTGTACGAAGTAGAAGAATGCCTTGTGGAGATGGACATAAACAGAAAGATCGACGGAGTGGCTTTTCCAAGCACACACTTGGAAAACGTCACTGGCTTTTTTGGACTGAGAGTGCGATCAATGAAAATTGAGGACTATTGGAGGTTGTATGCACCCTACACTGGTTTGAGAGAGGGTATAATCGAAGACAACAACTTCAACCCTTGGGCATATTGAGAAGATCAAGGTTCCGAAGAAAACGAGTGGGACGAATGGATTAGAGAATGCAACAAGGTACGAGACAAATTCGAAAATTTTTTGCTAAAAGAAGAAAAAGTTCCACCACAAACAAGGTATTTAGCGGAAAGTACGTATATTATAGAACACTCTGAGCCTCTGCCTACTATGATGAACTTCGGAATGGAGTGAGAAACATATTGGAAGGGACACCTTGGAGTGCACCACTTCCTAAAAGCCGGATATGGAAAGCAGTGTACAAGACTAGACAATTGACAGTCAACGAGGATGGGAAAACAATTCGATGGATCCAAGAACCGAAGGGACTGAAGTTAATCAACGTTGGACAATTACACAAAGGTATGGGCCAATTGGATTTAGTTGATCAAATCTTCGAGTTAGAAGTCGACCAATGTTCTAATGATTGCTTCTGGAAGGCCTATGTGGATTGCATTTTCTGCCACATGACGGAAATCAAGGTTTTAGAGGAAGACGAAAAAGAAGAAAATAATGAGAGTGAAAATTGAGAAAAATTGTGGGTAGAAGATGGAACTGGGAAAAAGTAAACTAGGAAAGGAAAGAAAAAATAAAGTAAAGAAAAAGTCGAAAATTGGAAAAAACTAAAGAAAGGAAAGTGAAAAAAATAGAAAAAAGGAAAAAAATTGAAAAAAATAGAAAAAGGAAAAAATTGGAAAAAGAGAGGAAATTAATAAAGGAGTTGCAGGGCCTAAGCCGTACAACCCCCCACTCAACCACATCGTACAACTTAAAGCCTAAAATCCTCGTACGAGTTTATCATTGCCGTACAAGCATTTCATAACTTCCGTTGTACGAGTCTGAGGCTTTTAATTTTTGTTGCTGCCGACTACAAAATCCTCCATACATTGCCGTACAAGTCCTTTCCACTGAGCGTTGTATGACTTTTGGTTGCTGAAAAGCTGTACAAATTTCAGCATATCTGCTTTCGTACAAGTTTGCCTCCGCCATACACGTCCTGTCATCACCATACGAGTTTCAACATATCTGCTACCGTATGAGTTTGGCTCTGCCATACAAGTCCTGTCATTGCCGTACGAAGTGAATAGTGCAGTACGAGTACCTTCCTTGCATTGCCGTACGAGCTCTCTTGAAGCATGTTTCGTACGATTTAAAATAACAAGAGTCGCCGCCGTACGAGCCCCTCCACTAGTTGCCATACGAGTATCTTGTTTGCCATATACTCCTAGCCGCCGTACGAGTATGGGAAGAATTGACTCAAGGAGTTAAGTCTGGAAGTGTTGTCGTGCATAAGCTGTACAAATTTCCTTGTGCTGGAAGCTGCCAACAGTGTTGTATGAGTCTGGGGTTAAAGAAGGTCTTGTTTGTTGTTGCGTTGTACAAAAGAAAGTAAGCACGGAATTGTGAGTTTAAAGAACTGTGTGAATGAACTCACGACTTCATTCGTGATTAAGAAAAGTTAAGGGCAGCAAGTAAAGGGCACAGTGCAAGCTACAGGAAATAACAATGGTAGGGAAAATAATCAAGGAGGAATCACCTACAAAGTACAGACCGAAGGTCGCCGCCGATACCACAGTGCAAAAGAAACAACCCTTGAAAGGCAAAGCTAAATAGAAGCACACGACAAATTCTTTGCAATGGGAGAGTTTGACGGCAGCGGAGTGCAAAACATGGTGGACAAATCATGCAACCGACCATAAGCTTAAGGTAGCTCTTCAAAATGCCTAGGTTGACAAGGTGATTCAAATTCCCTATTTTAATTTCCGAGATTTTGAAACCTTTTTGAGAAGCATGGTCGCCAATTACAATGTACGTTCTCAACAAAAGGTTATCAAATACATGAACACATCAGTAAAAATTACCTTCACACTTGAAGATTTTGATAGGGTTCTTGGTATCCCTTGTCATGGCTTCTCAGTTTCGAAACAAAAAGTTTCACCAAGTCAGAGGGAAGCCACACTCCAGAAGATATGTAGGGTTGATTTGAGTGACAAGGAGAAGCCAAATTTGAGGGCTACAGGTTGACGGGAGCCACCTGCTCCTCTTACATTCCTCTTTGGATGATTGACTAGCGATTGATGAGTGGAGGTGTGTAATGGATGTAATTCGGGGCAGGTTGACGGGAGCCAGCCGCTCCTCTGACATTCCTCTTTGGATGACTGACTACATGGTGGCTTTGAGCGAGGGAACCCTGTACAATTGGGCGGCAATAAATTAAAAAAGAATACATGAATTCATGAAGATGTCGGACAAATCTTTTTACATGACACAACATGCTATAGCCTTACTCCTTGATGCCATTTACACAGGTGCCTTCACTAGCAGGAGGTCCATTCCAACCTGATGAGGAGCATGATCCTTCTTGGCCTACCATTTTAGATGGACGAATCTACAGGCTCCACTGCAGGCTAGAAAGGGGAAGAGCCCAAGGCAGCTAGCAGGAAGAGGAAAGCACCAGCAACAACAAAGTCATCCTCCAAGAATTCACATAGTGCAGAGGAAGAGGATTGCATTGAGCTCACTTCATCGGCCTCAGCCACTCTCCCTTCACTAGATGATATTGTAGTGCCAACAGGTGAGATCTTACTACCAAGTGATGTTCCAACACAACTGCTATTACCGCTCAGCCGAGTCCAGCACAGACTGCTGTTGCCGCTCAGTCGAATGCTAATCCAGTACCTTGGGTAGAGATGAGGATGCCAGTGAGGGAGGATCCGGTTACTCTTTCAGTTGAGGACATCACTCTAGCTACTGGGTGGTCACCGGAATATTCTGCCTGTCCCCATTCGTGTTACAGACATTCCTCTCGTGAGTCCTCTGCGGGAATTACTAGAGTTGGCGAATGAGCTTGTAGTTATTATGCAACTACCGACTACTTAGGTGCAGGGAGTAGAGGCAACACAACCAGTTCCTACTCAGGTGCAGGGGGTAGACATGCCACAAATATTGCTAGGGGGTCCTTCGATTGAGCATGATCCAGTCCGGATGGAGGGTGGCTCTCCAACAGGGGAGGCTTCATCATCCTCGGGACATGAGAGTCCAGAGGAAGTGATTGTACAGTTATTCAGACCTGACCTAGAGGATCCGTTTGGGACGGTTATGAGATATGTGTAGGATCTCGAACTGATAGGGGCACTTATTAGCCAGGTGGCGAGTATTGCTCGTGGATTGGATAGCAGGCATTCCCCCTTAGTTCTCCAGGAGGCCTGAAGGATAGAAAAATTTGCTATGGAGGATTGCGAACTAGAGTTTATACAAATTTTCAGAGCCAAAGGGTGGCCAAACATAGACAGATCTGAGATGCAAGCTGCATGGAGGTCGAATCGTATTGTTCCTAGATTTGGAGGCAGGGATATTCATGTGCTAGCAGCGCTCTATACCATTGAGGATCACTTCCGGGCACTTTTCTATCTACGGGAGGAAGAGCTAGAGAAACATGTCAAAGCAACGGATAAAATTGAAGAAGCTGCCCAAATTTGTAAGAAACTCTGAGAGGCTTTAGACGAGCAATCCGTCCAGTATCAGAGGCAGCTTGCTCAGCAAGCTGAATTGACATAGTTGGAGAAGCATAAGGTGATAGCATGGGAGTTTGCCTTGTAGGATAGGGCGAAGGAGCTAGCAGCCAAGGAGAAGGAATTGGGTGACCTACACACTCATGAGATGATGAAGGAGTTGGTTGATCTTACTAGTACCCATGCAATTACTAAACAGGAATTGGCAGACCTCCAAAGTACACATGAGAGAACAAAAAAGCAGCTAGAAGAGGCGGTTCATATGGTCAAAGTGACGAGGGAGAGGGAGGTTGTAGCATCTCACCATCTTTGGCAACGTACTGATGAGGTCTATCGGTTGCGCCAGTTGGTCTCACAGATGTCCAATCCTTTGGTCTACACACCACCAGGGACGTCCCCTCCCCCTGCTTCTCAGTAAAATTCTTGTGTTAGCTGTTTTTCTTTTTAGGTTTTGTTAGTCTAGTCGTCTGGAAGACGACTAATTTTTTTGGGGGAGGATGATGTTAGTGTGCATTATAGCTAACTATAGTCAGTTACTTTTTGGTTGTGGTTGGTGAGTGGTTACACTTCCGACGGTTGGCCGTTTATAAGCAACCGTCCGCCTCTTCTTTATATGTCATTCATGCTGATTGTATTGGACACATTATTCTGGATGTAATACATTGCTATGGACATGTTGGAACATATTCTAAAATATAATGATATATCCTGTTTTGAGCATTTTACTATAAATTGTTATGAAGCTTCTGTATATTCTGCATAAGTTATCTCGTTTGCTTCCATGTGATTGAAACTTAGTCAATTAGGGAGTAAACAACCTACAATCGGGCGATGGACATAGAAAGTGAAGACAAAATGTCCTCTCGTAGAAAAAGAAAAACCAAAGAAGATGGTAGTTCGGATGACAACAATGACAGTGAGTTAGGAATGGTACAAGCACTTCGGAGGGACATGCTTCGAATGATGAAATAATTGAAGACGGAGAAAGAAACCAACAAAGAATCCATTGAACTTTGGTGTAGTGTGTAAAAGTGAAGGTCGCACGAAAGGTAATTGTCCCAGAAAATTGTTTTGTGAGATTTGCCAGGTTATGGGTCATTCGATAAAAGAGTGCTCGTATAACTTGAAAATCGGGAGTATACAAATACTCTTCACACAGGGAGAGTAGTCCACTCCGTCAAAGCCACATAGTGAATCTCTAGGCGGTTATCAAAATAAAAGAGGAAGATGAAGTCAAATATAGTACGATTCCAAAGGACGTTTGATCATACAATGCCGACAATGCAACGAATGGGGACACTTTGCGAGAGACTGCCCAAACAAGCAAGACAAAGTGCAATTATTGTGCAAATGGTGTGGACTTGAAGACCATGAAGACACTGGATGCACGAAGCAAAAGGCCAGCATCAACCTGATTGATGTTGAAAGGCAAAACAAAGTATTGGCCGTTACTCGAGCCCAAGCAAAGAAGGTTGTGTACTCAGACCCTCATACATAACAAGCAAGATTTCGTGAAGCAAGAGCCGAAGTGGAGCATACTATGGATGACGAACGACGCCACTCACATGCAAACGCTAGTATGGTAACAAATCAATTACACTCCGATAAAAATATTGCACGACAAGTACTTCAAACTATCGTACCAATTAAAGTAGTGGATTTATTACAATGTATTCCGGAACTCCAAAATGCTATTGTATCAGGGAAGAATGATTGATGGCAGGTCTAATGTGAACGTACTTCTGGAAGATACTTGGAGACGTTTGGGTAAGCTGACTCTCAGGCCCCCGACTTTTCAACTGGTGGGTGTAGATCAACATCGTATTAAGGTAATTGGTGTTTTAATGGGCGAAAAGGTAATTATCAGACCCAAGTATTTCTATTGAATTTTGTGGTCATTTCATTACAAAAGAAAGTGTATGCATTGTTGGGTCGGGGTTGGTTGGTAGTAGCCAGAGCCGACCACAACTGGAAAAAGAATATGATCTCCATTGAAAACAAGAGTCGGAAGTATATAATCAATTTGAAAAACCAAGCAGTAAACGAGGAAGCAGCTTCCTCCGATTCATTGGATTTAGACTCCAAAGAAGAATGGATGGAGAAGTATGAGCCGAACGATGAAGGGATTTTGGAATTACAGTCATGCTCGAAGGATGAAACAAATTATCTCCGTGGTTTGTTTCATTGGCAAATGGAGGACTATGAAGTATTTCCGTCAACTTGTAATTTTCTTGAAGCTATGATGATCAGTGAAGACAATAGTTTTGGTTCCAGCAAAGGCAACTGACTTTATGAATGATTGCAAAATTTATAAAGGTAAGCCTCAGAGAAATAATATTAAAATATTGGATTTGGAGCGTACGGATATTTATTGTGAAGGAAAATCAATTTCACAGCAAAATTCCAGAGGGCAAAATATTGTATAGGAAAACAACAAAGGACATATTGCGGGACATGAAATTTTTGTCGCTAGAGTAGCAAATAATAGGTGGACCCTGTTGGAGAAAAATAAAAAAACAAGAAAAAAGGAAATTATTGGAAAAAACGGAGGATGAAAAAAAAAAATAAAAAGGAAAGGTTAATCATATCCCCACCCCTAGCCGTACGAGTCCAATTGCTATCAATTGTTGTACGACTGAAATTTCTCCCTGCCATACAATCTACACTGAACGCCGTACGATTTCATTCTTAAGTGATCGTACAATTTGTTGTTGACCGAGAATCATTTGGTCGAGAATTAGTTGGTTGAGAATCATTTGGTTGAGAATTAGTTGGTTGAGAATCATTTGGTTGAGAATTAGTTGGTTGAGAATCAATTGGCCAAGAATCAGTCACCGCTGTATGACTTGCAATAGGGGTCTTTACTGTTGTCGTATGACCTACAACAGGGGTCTTTACCGCCGTACGACCTGCAATAGGTCTCTTTACCGTCGTACGACATGGGTTTTTACCGTCGTACAACCTGCAAAAAGGCTCTTCACCGCCGCCATACGATTTGCAACAGGGTCTGCCATACAACCATCCATACTTCCAACTTTTTCTCCTACAACAGTCGTACAATTCACTCCTATTTCAGTCGTATGCCTTCATCAAAGTACGAAGATTGACATTCCACGCTCGACTGAGATTGACATTCCACGCTCGATCGAGAATGACATTCCACGCTCGGCAAGAATGACATTCCACGCTCCACCAAGATTGACATTCCACGCTCGACTGAGATTGACATTCCACGCTCGACTGAGAATGACATTCCATGCTCGGTGAGAATGACATTCCACGCTCGACCGAGATTGACACTCCACGCTTGGGGAACATTCCACCGTCGAGAGACATTCCATTCCCGATCGACATTCCACTGTCAGGCGACATTTGAACATCGGGGACATTCTACTAAGCATATGTTTTGGAGATGTTGGTTCTACTTCTACTTCGTGTGTTCTTCCAGGTTTGCATACAAGTTTTTCGTCTACAACGTGTCGTCACCTGTTGGAACACCTTACCTTAATGTCACTTGATGCTTACTTATTTTCCTTGTCGTCTGGAAGACGACTTTTCTTTTGGGGGGACGATGTAGTCAATGTATAATGGCAATTCTTATATTTGATAATATGGGTTACCCGACTATGTAACCCGACTATCCTACTATGTAATCCAACTATGTATTAATTGTTTGTCGGCTCTCGGGTAGTTAAAGTTAGTTAGAATTGGTTAGTTGACGGTTGTGTACCTCTTGGCAATCGTCGGGTCTTTTAAATAGTTTTTGTATCATCAAGGAAAGTAGTATGATGTAGTCAGATCGACTCTAATCCTTGGCCAACCATCTCTGGTCTACTTTTGTAATATTTTCATGAGCGAATAAAGATATTTCACTCCTCTATCTGGTATGCATTGTTAATTCTGTTCATTATTACAAGTAATCATTTTATTAGATAGGCGAGTAGACAGTTGGGGCATTTATCAAACCAAATGGCATGACCAAGAACTCAAAGTGTCCAAAGTGGCATTTGAAAGCTGCCTTTTGAATGCCCTCATTATGCACACGGATTTGAGAAGCTTGATTTTAGTTCAATCTTTGAAAAGCAGACTGTTCCATGCAACTCATCAATATAAATGATGCCTCTGATTTGCATTTACAAGTAACCTTCTTGTGTTGAATTACTACATTTAATGCCTAATATAGCTGTAATGACAACATTTGTGGCATCGTCCAAATAAACCGTTGAGGAGTATTAAGGGAAAAACAAAAATGTATTATTCACTCCATTCCTTACCCATTTGTGAAACATTGTTAAGCTATAAAATCCAAAGTAGGTCATCATGACGTATATAGGAAGCTTGGACTTTTACATATGGAGTGACCTTGTGATAGGTTGTCATTGACAACATAGATCCCTTTCATGTTTTGCCAAGGTACTACATACCATTCTAGTTACGTGCCTTAAGTTTTCTTTCCCATACTTTTGGGTATATCGAAAGGACCAACTTATTTTGTGTACCAAATTGTCTTAAAAGCATCGCTTCCTTCCTTTCACATGTTTGTAACCTGTTTAAATGTGGTTAGCACAAAGCTTACATTTTAAGAGTTGGTGAATTTGCTTCAAGAGGAAGAAGCAATTTGCTTCAATAGGAAGAAGCAATACAAGATGAGACCACCAACACGACAGACAATCAGACAATCACATCACAATGAGGAAATGAACTTTAACATTGGAGCTGTCTACCTAAAAAAAGCAAGAAGCTCAACCTACACCTAAGAAGAAATGCCTCATTTGTGGAAAAAGGGCACACTCCAAGACTACTAGTACAAATCCTTTTCCATTGGAGAGTCTAATTAGTGGAAGCCACAATAGAATTCACAAGGGACAAGAAGAAGAATCCTTGATGGAAGAAGAAATCTTATAAGCAACAAGGGAATGTTGCTTGTACAGAGGACTATTTGTATACTGCACAAACAAAAGCATCCTCTTCAGATGGATTCGTGTGGTGTTGATTTTGGTGGCTTGAGACACATGACTGGTGAGAAGAATGGTTTGTCAACTTAACCACTTCTATTTCATATGGACAGGTTTCATTGGGAGATGATAGTGCTTATGAAGTTCAGGCGATTGATGATATTTCTCTAACACTCTGGTCTCAAAATGTTGACTTACAAAGGTTTTGTATGTTCCAAGGTTCACTAAGAACCTTTTGTCAATAAGCCAGTTACTTGAGCACAACTTGAAAGTTGAATTTGATCACTAGTATGGTGAGAAGCTTTCTCTCATTTGGGACATGTCTTGAAATCTAGAAGTTGTTGCTTGTGCCTTCAGAGGAGAGAAAATGTTTTAGCTTGTTGATATTGCACATGAAGATAAAGCTCTAATAGTGAAGGCATACTCATCCACAATACTTTGGCATAGAGGATTTGGTCATCTCAACTTTGGCTATCTTCTTTGTCATCTATTGCGGTGAATGCAAGATCACCGTAGTGAATTTCTCCTCTACTACAGTGAATGCAAGATCACCTTGCTGATTGCAAAATCACCTCTTTCACAGAAGCAGCGAAGTCATTCTATTCCATCGTGCAAATCCAATAATGTTCCATATTTCCAATTTTTTTCACTTTCTTTTTTCTTTCTTGGTCGTTTTAGCTTCCAAAAGGCTTGGGCATCTATAAATATTGTAGTTTGTGTCCAATTATGTATGAAAGGAGTGAATTGAGTCTTGTAACTAAAGTGTTGGGAGCTGTTTGTGAGAGTTTATCTAATGTTCTTGACTATTGAGGGCAGAGAGTTCACTGGGAGAGTGTTTTCGAGTGTTGAGAGCTCTTAAGAAAGTCTACGAAGATCAGTTGTAATAACCATTTGGAGTACTTAAGTGAGTGTTTGCTCACGATTTTTCGAAGTTTTAACAACAAAGGGGTTTCTCAAGGGTATCTTAGTTCTCCTTTTTCATGGTGTTTATCTTCCCAATTTCTGTTCTTTGTTATATTTTAATATTGTTACAAGTAATTTAGTCATTTGTTGCTATCAGATTTTAACTCTAATGAATTCTGAAAGTTGGTGACTGGTGTATGGAATATCCATCCTAGTTTATGGATTAAAAATTCTCTGGTTGTAGAAAATAATGAAGTTGAATTTTAGTGCATTCATGCAGTATATTTCTTTGAATCTGATTGATATTTATGTTTTTTCTGTTTGCTGTCTGCTATTGATTTGGTTTCTCTAGTGCCTTGCTAATGCCTTGCTTTTCATGGCTCCATTTACCCGAATTTCTCCATTTGCCAATTGATTGTCACAATATTACTTTTTGCATATAATCTAGATGGAGAAACGTACATTTTGCAGGTGCTAGATTACTAGACAAGATGGGGGAGATTGGACTGTCTAAAATCTAGATGACGGAGAAACTTACTTTTTGGAAGTGTTAGATAGTGGATGAGAGAAACTTTAAAGAATCCAATATCTAGATTGAGTATTTAGGCTTGCAATCTTCTGGTCTTACAAAATGACAGTGTTCCATGGAGCTTTGGAATGGGGGATGGGTTGCGGGGACAAGGAGACTGTTTGGCGGCACAAATATTACACACACACACATATAGTTATACATACATAAATATCTATTATACGTACATATATAAACAGACACACATATTTTAATATTACTAAAATATATTTATTAATTAAACTAATTAAATTTATAATTCTTTAACTAATTAATGATAGATATATTATATTAGTATAAATATAAATCCTCCCTTAACGACATGATATTTCCTCAGTCCGTGTAGTAATGAATTTGCAGCTTCTGGAGAAAACTCTGTGGCTTTTTTGCATCAATGTTTCGGATCACAGTCCGTGATCCATCATCAGGAAGAGGATAAATCCTCCATGTGATTCCTATGTTTTCTTTTTTTAGATTAAATAGTGGGGGATTCTATTGGGCCCCCCACCCAAGAAGTAGAAGATATATATAATATCAAAATTACAATGAAACAACCAAAATGGTTGATAGATGAAGCCCAAACCAAAAACCGACTAAAAGTCCTAGAACCACCAGCCAACCAACAAAAACCAACTTCCAAAGATTTGGACCACAAAGAAGCATTACCCCACAAACAAAAAACCAGCAAAAGGAGACTAGAAAACCTACAGGATACCCCATTGTTCAAGCCCTTCCCCTTCTGCTATGCCCCAGCCAACAAGGTCATCAACTGCTGCCATCCTTTGAAGCTGACCTGTAGAAGAGGAGGCACTTTGTGCCGTTGTTGTCTACGGATGAAAACATAAAGCCATGATATAACTCCTGATGCTGTACACTCGGAACAACATCCCATGTTGATAGGTAGGGGTTGTAAAGGCACTTGAGACCTCTAGGTGCCCTTTATTATGAGTCACTATGAGATTGTCTATATCTTTTCCCATATCCTCACAGTAGGTCTTAAACATGAGCAGCTCCCTGCGCACTACCTGCAATTCTTTGCCTTGAATGAGTCTATCCACCAAAGGGTTCTTCCCATTCATGGAATCCCCAACCACCAGTGAACCCACATTATCTTCTTTCATAGGCAATTCTTGTCCAACACTCAGCACTTCCATATCCCAAAATTGACCCAACAACAGAAGGCATAAGAGCCATACTTGAAGCTGCATCCACCAATTTTGAAACAAATTCTACTGGATGGTAACTTTCAAACGAGGGGGACTAACCAAATCCAGACAACTCTGACCTAGTACTGCTTTTACAAACCTTAAAGTGGCCATTTGTAGCTAAAAATTGCCTTCAAGCACTTTTTAGAAACTCTCTGAAGTAAGGGTTGCGAGCCTTGGGAGACTGCCTATGACGTTCATTCTGAGACCAAGCACACATAGCACCCAAAAACCACACCTAGCAACCTAGAGCCAAGCAACAGGTAACCATTGATCCAGCACTGTAGACAAAACACTCCACCCAAGTGACTCTAATATTCACTTCTCCCACATGTTATCCGTCATTAAGGAGGTGCTTAACCCAATTCACACAAAGGGCATTAAGATCCTTGCCTTTGCCATCTTTGGGAATAATGACCATTTTATCAGAAGAGGACCATGTGTCCTCAGACAAGAAAAAAGGATACCTTTTTAAAGGGGATTTAAAAATTAAATTCTTTTCTTGCCCTAAACCAAGATGTAGAAAGTTTGCCGTCAAGAGCCATTAGGGGTTCTTGGTCCCACCCTGCAGTTAGCTAGAAAATCCACTGCCATCTTGGAAGCTCTCCAACAATGAGAAAAGATAATTCCCTTAAATTGACAAAATGAACACTGCAAAATGATGAAGTTTATTTTTCTCTCAGTTGTGCAGCAGAAATCATTGTTTTGGCCAGCATTCTTGTTTTCTATTTACTGTATGGCAAAAATTTGGTGGGTTCTGATTTCTCTAATGCCACATTTTTCATGGTGCAGTGTGATACGAATTTCTCCATTTGCCAATCGATTGTCACAAGAGGTTCCACCCCTGATTCAGCGTATGAGATGTTTGGCAAATTATGAAGCATTAAGGTTCGTTGATCCCATTGCTACCCTTGCAGACCAGTTAGTACAACGCATGCTTAAGCACAGCTCCACAAGCAGTGGAAAATATATTGCTGTTCATCTTCGATTTGAAGAGGTGTTCACATTTGTCTTACGTCTTTTGCTCTTATTCAATTCCATTTTTTGGCCTTGTATTCTTGAGTGATCATCGTCAGTTAATCCAATTGCAGTTACTCCAGATCATTCTAGATGTGATGCCTGTTTTTTATTTGCAGGATATGGTAGCATTTTCATGTTGTGTATATGATGGGGGCGAGGAAGAAAAGAAGGAATTGGATGTTGCCCGGGAAAAAGGCTGGAGGGGCAAGTTCAACAGAACAGGTCGTATCATTAGACCTGGGGCAATTAGGATGAATGGAAAATGTCCCTTAACTCCCTTGGAGGTATTTCTTTATGATTTGGACCATCTTACTATGTACATGTTCAGATTATGGTGTCTTTTAAAATTCAGTTTCACAGGACATATTTTTTTTATTATTGGTTGTAGGAATGGACTTTAAACATTTAGCATGTGAACTCTTAAATAGGATGATGTAAAACTTGGTCCTAACCTCAATATAAAGCTTCTAGTTTGAACTCAGTGACTAGCTGGCATTATAAGATATAAGCAACAGAATGGTATTCATTTTAAGTGTTTTTAGAATCTTAATCTTTCTTCTAAAATAGGTCAACATTGTTAAAATTTCAGACCATGGTAAGCAGATTTTGCACTCAGAAAATTAACCTTAATGTAAATTACAACTTCTAGCAGACCTGAGTATGATAACTTGCAAACACACACTGCTGAAAATACAAACAGCAATAAAAAATCTGTCTCCTATAAACTGAAAACAATTACATTGCACCTAAAACTGCTTTCTCTCTATCTTTTCTGCTCTGGACTCAGTTATCCACCTTAGGCCTCTTTTATAGAATAAGAGAATCACCTAAGCTTTACAAGCACCCATTTCAGTGGAGCACCAAGTTTAGGAAAATAACTATAAGCCTTGTCCTTAAAAACTAAAGCAGAAAGTGAACAAAGCAGAAGATAGAAAGCACCTTGTTCTAGAAATAAGAACAGCAGCCGATCTTTAGAATCCCCCTAAATATAAGAAAATTGTTTTCTGCTAAATAGGAGGCCGTGCTCAGCTAAGGATAGGAGAAAACAAAACAAAATAAAAAAAACAAAAAAATAAAAAAACAAAGTTGCTGATGTCTGTACCCCACTGAAGGAGAACAGGAGCCAAGCAACATGTTCAGAAAACAAACACAAGCAAAATTTATGAATTAAAGGACGCCTTGACCAAACAGGAATCTTCAATCTTTGATGCCATGCTATAAATTGGAAATTTAAGCAGAGTGTATATTGGTAGAATAGTTCAATGTAGACAAGTTGTGTTCCTGAAAGCTGAAACTAAAGGCTAAAGCATTCTCAGGAGTTGGGTTTCTTTTTATGTAGATAACAAAAGATGCACAGCATTTACTCCATCATTTGATCTTGTCTGTTGGAGTGAGAATATAGGTATTATAATGGTCTGTGAGATTGATGTTATTTGAACTTTGATGATTGTACAGGTTGGTATGATGCTTCGGGGAATGGGATTTGATAACAACACATCAATTTATTTAGCAGCTGGGAAAATATACAAGGCAGAGAAGAACATGTTGCCCCTCAAGCAAATGTTTCCTTTATTACAGACCAAAGAGTCACTTGCCACAACTGATGAGCTTGCTCCTTTCAAGGTACTGAGTGTTCTACCCCAGATCATGGCGTCTTAGGCACTGTTCTACCATGTAGAAATGTTTTTTGTGGTTACTGTTTGTTAGTTTAATTTTTCAATATTGAAAGTTTTATTTTACAATATTGTCAGTTACCTTGGGTTTGTATTTGTTGTAGAATTACTCATCAAGAATGGCCGCGATAGACTACACTGTTTGCCTACACAGTGAAGTTTTTATCACAACTCAAGGGGGAAACTTTCCTCATTTTCTGATGGGACACCGGCGATACTTATATGGAGGACACAGCAAGACAATCAAACCTGACAAAAGAAAATTGGCACTACTATTAGACAATCCAAAGATAAGGTCAGTATATTTGAATAGTGAATAAATATTTGGTGTAAATGTTCATTTGCATAGATGATTTGTTTTTATTGTGTATGCCAGTCTTTAAATTTACGTGATGCATTCATGTAAATATTTTCCTGGGAAAGATGATTAACAAACAAGATGTTGTAAGCATCTATAGAGTGACTTTCAAGAGGGCCAAATTCTATTGGCAAAAATAGTTATGCAAGAATAAGAGGTATGACTGCCCCAGATGGTTCCACTTCAAGAAAGGTGTCCAAACATTGCATGTTGCCTTAATGTTTAAACAAACTGTTAAGAGTCATCTACAAAATATGCACTAACTAAATCACAGCTACCCAGTAAGAAGATTCTATCTGCTCTTTCACACAACCTGCCTTTGTTATAAATATGCAAGAGGATCAGTTACAGTTATATAGAGGTATGATGCCATTGGGCAGCCCTTTCTGGTGGACCTTGCAAGTGAATGAGATCAGAGGAAATTCTGATTCTCTTGCAAAAGCATGTGTGGCTAGTGTAGCTACAACCTTACTATAAATGGAACCAAAGCTAAGCCAGACAATATACCAAATGAGGCCTCAAAGTAGTAGTTTGTTTTAGGGAGCTTCGTGGATGCACTATGCAGCATAATCGTCACCTTTTAGGTTACCGTTATTCTAACCTTTGTTCATATCTTTATTTAGTTGGACTTGTTTTACCTAAACTAAAGATTGGCTCTCCCCTGATTTTCCTTTGTGGAAAAGGAATTTACCAAAACAATGAAGATCTTGCTGTTGCATTCATCAATTAAAATTGAGATTTATTTAATTTTATTATTAAAGAATAAATATAATGTAAACATTAATTTATTGAGGTCTTCAATGAGCTGTACATTTGATTTGTTTATCAATCCAGTAGCATTTATACTGTTTTTCACATGTATAATGTCACATTATTGGTGGTGTCTGTTGCAGGTGGAAGACCTTTAAGCAACAAATGCAAGCCATGCGACATCATAGTGATGTTAAGGGTATTGAAATAAGAAAGGTCAATGCTTCAGTATACACCTTTCCTGCACCAGATTGCATGTGCCGTGAGAGAAACATGGAGAATTTGGAAGCCTGAGCCATTTAATTGTAGCATAATCATGAAAAGAGTAATTTTTTCAGTTGGAGATTTCTATTGATGTGTCCATACTGTATGGTGCTTGACAAATTCTTCTACTAACACAGTTCTATTCTAGCTGCATTTTATTCCATTCTTTCAATCCTTGGAAAGTGAAGCATACACTGCTGAGTTGCTGAGAATTTGATTGCATTGTACATCAGCTCTATATCAGGGTCCACTTGAGGCTCCCATCTGTTGAATGATGGCATTGCAGACACCTTCCATACTGTATTGCAGGTACAATGGTAAATTTCAAAGCTGTATACCTGTGACCTAGCTGGTTAACAAACGGACCACTTCAACAGAACAGCTGTACTTCAAACCAATGGCATATAAAGAGATTAAATGAGAAGTTGGCTTGTACTATACTTGTACACTTTTGTAGCGTAACTGGAGTTTGAAACTCAAATTATTTGTTTCCCATTCAAGGGAATGAGTTTACCCTCTTTTATCCCATAGTTTTGGGATATTGTATCATTTGGAGAACAAGGCATTGTAAGAGTTTTGTTAAATGTCCATGGCAAGGGGATGGATTGAAAACCTTCCGTGATGACATAGTTCATTGTTGTCCCATTTTTCAGTTGCAAACATTCTTTTATTCTTGGATTTTATTTTTCTTTATCTTTTTTCCTACAATACTACCTAAGAAAGCACATTGTTTACATTAGCAAAGTGTACGAGGGCAAGGTTTTGAACTTTGATTTTCTTGCTTAGCAGGTAATGGGTTTATTATTGTTCGGGTCATGTGGATAAGCTTCTGAATTATGATTTTCTTCTGCTGTAGTTAGTTAGTTGATGGTAAATGATTTATCCAAAAGGGATTTTCAAATTTTGACAGAGAACAGAATCCACTTCCCAAGCTTGGCATATTGATGAATTATATGGCTCTAAGCTTCTTGAAAATTCCTAAGATGCTGAACGGATGCCACCATAATTATCATGTGAAGGTCCAACATGTAGATTTGGAAGTCTCTTCAGAATTATCAAACAAAGATCACGTGTTTGGTAAAAGATTAAACAAGTAGTTTAATACATCTAATGGAAAGATGGGAATTTTTTAATTTTCCCCAACATTTGTATCAGCTCATTACATATATAGAATTCACAGTATTTAAAAGGAGTTATTAGTTTGATTAGTTTTGTAACCCGCAACCTACATCAGGTTGCTGACCCATGCTCCAGCAGAGGGAACAAGTGCAATAAATACATGTCTTGGTTCAGGCTGATGTGCCAAAGAAGGCTGTGGAGTGGAAACACCATTAAACTCTGTTTCTTTTTTCTTTCATGGTCCACTTGGCATTATTCTGAGTCTTTCACGGCGATCATAGCCTAGAGCTCAAAAAACATTTGGCGCTTCTTTGTTCAGTACTTTTCAATGGAATAAAATATTTCTGAATATTATCCATCATTTTGGGCTTCTTAGCCCTTGGCCTCTTTCTCCAATGGGAAATAATGTTCGCTATCTACCAACATTTAATTTAATTAGACAAAAACTATGTTATTGTGAAAATAATCTTTAGAAACAATTTAGAAAGTTAAACTTCAAATTTATTCAAATATTTTTTTAACATTAACCATTAAGATGCTTTCCCTATGTTCTTGTCGTAATGGTGGAAACTCATTAATGAAAGTTTTGTCTTTATTGGGAGAGGGTGTCAAGAGAAGGAAAAGATCCCACATCTTAGGGACAAACATCAAATGTAGACAGAGCTCCTTGCAAAAGAGCAAACTACAGCCTTGACATGACGAAGTTATCAGACCTACAATCTCATTGCACACACAACGTGCTAACATGTCCTCAATGTAATAACTTGAATTGAGCATGGTTGCAATCAAATAATGACGAAGCTTCATGAATGAATTTCTGCTAAAGAAGAAATGATGATTGATTAGTAGATCACATGGGAAGAGCTATAGAATCAACACGCTTAAAAAAAGTTGCTCGTTTATAAACATACGAGAACATGATAACCCCTTGATTTCTATCTTAGTTATCTATTAAACAGTATGAAGTAATACAGTCTCTCACTTAGGGGCCAAATTGGATTTAAAAAATAAATTAAAATAATATTCCAAAATTTAATTATTAAGCTCGAAACTATTTGCACAAAGGTGCACATGCTAGATCTGTAAGTAGGTAGGCTAAATTAAGTGTTCTTAACGATGTTTGGACAAATAAATGAAAGTTGTTCTAAAGGGATTCTTTATTGGTCTATGGCCGAAAACAACGGAAAAGGGGATACCTTTATGCCTTCACCCTAATTTCAGTTGTCTGTCTTAGAACACATATAGAGGACTTACTAAAAATGGGATCAAATTTGAACATGTTTTCAGTTAGAGATTGAGGTGAAGCTTTTTGGTCTTAGGCGTCTATAAGATTTCTCAAATGATTATATGTTCCACTGTCATCAAAGCAATATAGACTTCTCAAATGACTATATGTTACACTGTCATCAAAGCAATATAGACTTCTCAAAGGATTACATGTTCCACTATCATCAAAGCAACCTCCTAGGTCTTGATGTTCCGGTAAGAGTTTTTGAAAGTTTTACACAGACGTGTTTACACTTTGAATAATTGATTATTATTATATTTTTCCATTCTAAATAATAATTTAATACTTCATGGTTCTCCTAAAGCTGTTTGACAATATGTTAATACATTTTAGGTTAGTAAGCCATTGGGATAAATGAGAAGGGTTACTCATCAAGTATTGCCATTGCTTTATGTCCAAGTAAAACACAGTTTTCCAATCCTAAAAACCAAGTTGTGAGTTGAGAGAGGAGGTAAATATTCACATAGGTACTATATACATTATTTTGATTTAGATAGATCATAGTCCTAGACTCTTCTCTCCTATTTCCTTGTATTCTTTGTCTTCTCTCTAATTCATTTAGGTACTATATACATCATTTTAATTTAGACATGTCATAGTCCGAGACTCCTCTCTCCTATTCTCTTATATTCATGTCATAGTCCGAGACTCCTCTCTCCTATTCTCTTATATTCTTTGTTATCTCCTCTCCAATTCATACCAATGATCCTATAGTTATTTGTGGTTTGTGGGTGTGACACTTTTGGTCATAAAATTAACATTGGTGGCTTGCACAAAAGAACATCAATCCTAGCTTTTTTTGCCAAAAGAAATCAACTATGACTATATATTGATGCCACTTTGGTTTTTTGATGGTTGGGGTTTCGTTAGTGCACAAAAGGACCTCTTACAATTGTATAAATGAGATGTATTAGGTATGGGCACTAAGGAACACCTTTAACATGTGTATAAATGGGGGTATTAGGTATGGGCTAAGAGATGTGTGTATGATTGAGTGAGTTTGATTGCATCATAGGAACTATAATAGGTAGCAAGGAGTTGAGAGAGGTGTAATTAGAACTATTATATTGTTGGTTTCATACTTAATTGAAGGAAGGAGGTGATCTTTTGGAGTAGTAGTTTAATCTTTTGGGTATTGTTGAAAGTCATTCGATTGTATAATGACAACTTATGGTGCATGCTAGGATAAGGTGTTTCAACCTTGCAATCCTAATGTTCAAATTAAATACTTCTGTATGCATTCACTATTTCGTCTTTTGTGTATTTTGTATTCACATGGAGATTTGATGTCCCATTTGGAGATTACATGGATTTTGTCATTTAGTGGATTTTGTCCTTACATGAGGATGTAGGCATCCATTTTTGTCTTGGCATGTTTGGCCATGCGTCGACATCTTGGAGAGGTGTGAGAGCATTTTGATTAGTCTTCTTGGGAGTTACATATGGCATTCTTATGACACATAAGAGCATGGGAGAGGGAGGTTACATTGGAATCTTGACCAGCCCTATGATGGAGTTGAACACTTGACATGAAGCATCTAATGCACAAGAGAATGAGGACAAATTGGACTTCCAAGCTGGTTAGTCAAACATTTCTTGTTTATAACATGACAAACTTGTAAGGAATATGATAATAATAGTCGAGGGCACTTAGACCAAGGAGGGCGTTGGAATTTGAGTCCGAGCATTTGGGGACCATGTCTCCTTTGGCCTTGTAAATGGTTTACCAAATAAACCATTGTTAGTGTAGGTTTTTTATTCCTTATTATAAGGTTTTTCCTACACATTTATTTAAGCTTGCTTAGGTTAATAAAGCATGTCTTATTATGTGAGTGGTTGCGAGGTGTCACCTTCCTACATGTGAGCATCCATTAGCTATCTTAGGAAGATACTTTGCTATCTTTAGTCCGATAGATGGTTGCTCCTCATTGGTCGGTGTTGCCACCTCCTCCCTCTCTCTGGTCTATATAAGCATGCTACCTAGCTTGTATTTTCATTCGATATTGGAGATAGTTATCTGATGCTATTTTGCCATTCGAGCATTTCACATCAATCTCATGGTATCGCTATTATTATTTTTTGCATTTACAGTTTATGTTTCTAACTCTTTCAATTGATTCTGGGTTGTAATCTGTTTTACGGATTTTAACAACCATCCCATGGTTTCTCTTTGAAATTCTTCTACAAATTGGAGCAGGAAGTAGGAGGATGCATAGGTTGTTTTGCAGGATATACAAGTACTAAAGTGATGCTAAAATTTTGAGAGATAAGTTGTGTTATAACATTATTTATCATTAATACAAGCTTGGGGTCTCTTTGAGTGTGGTATCTTGTGTTATGGTTTGCATTTCTTTTATGGTTGTTTCCATTTCCATCATAAACTCATTCTTATTGAATTTGTTGCATTAAGTTTCAACATATCTTGTTCTCTTAGTTACACTTGGTTTTCAACAATGCAAATGATAAATCAAATGAACAATCGGCTCATAGTTATGTAGATTTACACAACAAATGTACAAAGAGGAAGAATAATGAAGAAGCTAGAAAATAGTCTTTATTCATATGCAACTCCAAAATGTAAAGAACTCAAACAACCTATTCTATCCAACCAACAAACATTTAGCCTATTGATAGAGACTTTGAGTTACAATCTATCCCCCTATGTTGAGCACACCTATGCCTATGACTACCTTTCTTTGGCCTTGTCATTAATTCCAACTCTAGGAAAGACTTCTTGACTTCAACCTAAACTTTAGTAGCTTCTACACAAGGAAAATGTCCATCTTTAAGTTGACACTGTTAGAACACAAGGATATACTAAGAGGGGGGGTGAATCAGTATATACCAAAACTTATTCCAATTTAACTGTCAACCAAATCTTCTAATTGCCTTAAACAAATGATCAACAAATTAAACAATTTAAAGCACAACACATAAGTACACAACCACAACACCAGATTTACGTGGAAAACCCAAGAAGGGAAAAACCACGGTGAGCAAGTTGCTTGGATCTATTGTCCAAATCCAACCTCACAAATATAGATTAAAATAGGTTACAACAAGTTTTAGGGGCTACTACCCAAGGAAGGACAAACTCCCTGAAAGATACAATCCAACAACACTTACAGAATCACACTTTACTAATCAACCACCTCCACAACACCTCACTCTATCACAAACCTTCAATTTCTTTGCACAACGAACACTACTGCCTTCAACACACCTTCACACACATACTCACTCACTTCCACACTTACACGTACATCCTTTCACACTCACATACACTCTTACATTCCACACAAAACAAGATCTTTCATTTATACCTTCCACAAATTACAAAATTTTTCTCCTATGTCAGCGAATCATGAAACCTGTAATCATGAAATGTGCAATGGTCATACCAAGTCAGCATCCAAAAGATGTAGAAATCCAAAGCGGTTCAAACCAAGTGATAACTAGGACCTATTCTTCCTTAACACATTCTTCCAAGATGGCGTACACTTCAAAACATTTGGCGGGATCATCAAAACACATGAAGTCGGCCCAACACATACTCATCCTTCCAAGAAATAGCTCCAGACCTAAAGCTGTATCGAAGAGACTAATTAGCATTATGCGGATCACTTCACAAACAACATAAGACTTCCACAAACCTTCTCATACATTCCTTCCTCTGATATATATATTTTCTTTCTAGCACAGACAACAAATACTAAACCTGGCATCACTTACAAACACTGGACACACTGTCTTGAGATAGAGCATTGAAAAACCATCTTGCGGTGCACTTCAACACCCGAATTCTGAAATGAACAATCATACTAAAAATATGAACTCATCCTCTAAATATCAAAGCCAAAATATGAACTGCGGTGAAATGCAGTGGCTTTTGATTTCTCCTCCAGACAACCCTAATCAACAACATGATATGTCTTTGTTCTACTGACATTGGAGAACCTCTGCGGTACAACTTATCAAATGAAACTTGAATATAACAATATTTTCAACTGTATCTGACTATCCTTCAAACTGCAACATCACATCTTCTAATGCAGCTCAGAAATGTGGAGCATTCCTTGAATCCTCTCTGACTGCACCAACATAGAATCACTATCTTGACTTTGCGAGCTCTAGAATCTTCTGATGAAAAGCATTGAAATCAGGAACATACCTTCTTCACACCTATCTATGTCTAACTTCCAAACCACAAGGTCGTACCATCAAATGCGGAGGAATGTAGAGCATTCCCCCGAGCTACTTCATTACCTTGGACTTCCTGAAACTTTCTTTCAAGATTTAAGTAATGCTTTTCATCAAGAACCTAAGAATACAACATTAACCATATCAGAGACTTCATCCTCAACATCATGCACAATAATTACAACTTTTTCAACACAACAAGAATCTTCAGGTTAGCATATTCTTCTGCTCACAACTTTCACCTCTGCATGATCTTCAGAAGATAGGGTACAACTGTGTACAGATGATACTGATCCAATCAGTATACATAGTGTTATGGATTAAAAAGTGTCCACTTGTCTTTTTACCTCCTTGTTTAGCTCCTAGGTCCCATTTATTATATTATACATTCTAAATGTTCATCCTGATGCAAAATTGCCCGACACCAAGGTAAATTGGGAATATGGGCCCCATGTTTTATCTTATCCCGAACCCAAAAGGAACTAAAAGACTTGGGTGATCCCACCTAAGTCCCTCCTGATTGGTCAGAGAAAAATTAAGTTTATGTCAGCCTGGGACCTTTCAAAAGGTTTCTCCTTGTCGACTCTTTTGGTTTAATTTGACGATTGTTAGCGGGAAAACATATATAAGCGTGTTTTTGAATTCATTATGAACTTAGATAGAGATAGCCAACTTGAGATATTGAAGGAAAGAAAGCATGAGCATTCATTGTGATTCTAGAGCATATTTGTGTATTGTTATTGTGTTTGTTGCAGGCATGGAGTTATCATCTATCCTCCTTAGGATTTGAAGGATCTTCACCATTCTAAGGGATCATCACATAGGTGATATCATTGTTTGTTTATCATCATTTGAATTATCTCATTATCATTGTTTTCAACCTCTGCCCCCACGAGGGCACACACTCTCTATCAATCAATGGTGTTGGGAATCTTGAATGCTATCCTGAGATTTGATTGAGGCAAGTCCTTAAACACCATAACCCCCCAAACCCTCTCTTGTCATCTTGTGTGCAGGTTACAGGAGCAAGATCTGGAGAATGTGAAGATATAGGAAGATTGAGTGAAGATCAGGGTTTCGGGATCCAACAACAGTCATAGAATATTCCTCCATCCAAGACTTAGGCGGTGGCACCCTAGTCTTTCTACCCTTTTTGACTTTAGATATGGCATCAGGGAAGCATCTGCAACATCTTTCCACTTTATAGTTTTAGCATATTCCTTCAATCAGGACTTGGGCGGTCCTAAATTAGTCCTACAACACCTCTGCTTTCAGGAGACAGGTTCTATAATCTTCTTGATTATCCTTGTGCAAATGGTTTCTGGATTGCTGTTGTACTTATTTTGTTATAAGTTGATCATTGTAGAACTAGGGTTTCATGCATTTCTAACCTGGGGTTTGATAAAAAAAAGCTGAATTAAATTTGATCTATCTATAACATACCTGAGCACAAGATCTGTAGCTGAACCCACCTCCATTTGGTAGTGATTTGGCTCAGTCTTGTCCTTGAATGTTATATGGAAAAGGGTTTGATCTAGTATGCATTCTAGTTGTCATCATTCACCTTTTTCATACTAAACATTTTGGTGAACCCGTAGCTTCAAGCATTTGCATCTTGCTGATTGTTCAAATCGGATCTTGCATTGATTCATTGCATATTTATCAATATTCATTTGAAAATCTTGCATAAGTTTGAAAAAAGTGCATATTTAGGCCTTAAAATTTTTTGCATTAGGGTTTCAAAATTTCTCTTGCATGATCATATTGGTTGCATTAAATATTCATCAAATCTAATTTGGCATAGCAATCTTGCATCATTCCATATCCTACATTTGAAAATTCATACTTTTGTAATTACACATTGTGTATTTCAACATAAGAAGATACCATCTTTTTCACATTTTGCAAGAAATCTTAAAGTGGTCTATATTTGCCTTTTTGTGCAGCACTTTAACATTGGGATCACTTGGTTTGTAGTGACACTAGTGTATTTTTGATTCTTGCAAAAAGCCTCAAAAACTCGGTTTCCTCAAACTAGTGTCTTGGTGTACAAAAGTCTCACATATATGGCATCTAATCATAACAAGGGTGCTGTGGTTCCTCCTTGATTTAATAAGAAAAGGAAGGATCCCGAACCCGTCATATCTTTCACACCACATGAGGTCACTATTAGAGACATTGATGGTCCTCTTTATATGACAACAAGAATAAGTGGAAATCCTACAAGAGGAGTTCTTATTGATCCTATGACAAATGTTATCACAGAAGATTTTTTATACATGAATGATATAGCACAAGATACTCATGATCCAATGGATATAATGATAAAAGCACATAATGGAAAGATACACTTTTAATTAAGGTGGTTGAAAAAGCCCTAGAAGCACCATTTGTTATCATTCCCACTTCGAATCTCTTTAGTGTGAAGTTAGGACATCCTTGGCTAAAATCCATGAAAGTGGTTCCTTCTACTATTCACAAGTGCTTAAAGTTCCCTCATAAAGGTCAAGTGCATGTTATTCATCACAGTGGATGGAAACCATTAGCCACTCGTGGAAATTTCAATTTGGATTATTTTTGGCCCCAACCTATCAGAGCAAATTAACCAAGACAAGATCAATTCTTCTTGGCATATCAAAAGTATAAGGCAAAGAAAATAGCTGAACTATCATATGGCAAGAACACTCCTAGACCCTCTCGGTCCTTCAAGGTTACAATTCCTCCTATCCAACAAATAGAGAGTGAAAAGTAGCCCAAGTTGAAGGATTCACCTAGACCAAAAGGAAAAGGAATTTTTATCAAGGTTCCTCCTCTGCCATCCTTACAAGGATCGAGAGAAAACCTTCAAGAGCAAAGCTATTCATCACAAAATCAATTTTGTACCAGCTTCCTCTTCTGAAATGACCAATAATATAGAAAATCATGAACCTTTGATGATGGATAAAGAAACTCCCTTAGGAAATATAACTAACAAGACTTGAAGAAATAGAAATGCAAGAGAAAGAAGAAGAAAGCGTCAAGCCTTAGCTCGAAAGATGTCTCCACAGGAAGAGAACATCCCTCCGATAGAAATGGAATCAAAAGAAGATCTAAAGGAAGAAGTTTCAAGTTGGGCTATAGTGCCCTATGTACCACCTATGGAAGATCAAGATTGGTAAGATGATTTGATTAAGGACAATCACTAGCAGATAAGTATTTCTCACTCACTCAGCCACCCTTGATGTAGCACCTTTTTGAGTTGCTCTCATTGGTGGCCTCCTCTTAAGTGTTGTGTTCCCCTGTGTAGTGTTAAATGTTTGTTTAGGTCTCCTTGGATGACCCTTGATACTCTTGTAAGGTCAAGGATACAAGGAGACTGCCTCCATTGTGACATTCCTTCTATTTGTTTCTCTATTCTTCTACACTTCTCTTGTTGCAAGTGTTGTGTATGGTGCCTTAGGGGTATAATGTTGTGGAGGATGTCTTGGGGGCATCTTCCCACGTTGTGAGCCTAAGTCACTTTTGTCTCCTCTCATCTTTCATGATTTCATTCTTTCGTTCTACTTGTGGCTCTACTAGCCAGTGGATGACGACAACAAATATACACTTCTGATAAGGACTGTGAGTCCCTAAACAAGAAAACAAAAATGTACCCAGTCCATATATGAAAACGGGGTTAATTTGTTACTGACATTTGACTAGTACAATCACTTTGTGTTGTGATGTGATTGCGTATCGTATTATGAAATTGTTGTAACAAACCTTTGCAATACTCTAATAAGCTTCTATGCACTTTGGAATGTTCTTGTCTCACCTTGTAGCTACACTTGGTTTTGAGATTCCTGAAGTATAACCTCACGGCTATACTCGGTTCCGAACCCGTAAGTATAACCTTGGTTTGTTGAAGCGACATGTTGCCTTATTTTTGTATCAAATGATTGGGTTGTTAGCTTAGATTTTCTAACCAAAGCTTATTATTGATCAATGGTTGTTGGCAAATGATATTGATGTGTTTCTATTGTGATTGTTGGGAACAATTTGGTGATTATAAGCACATGTCACTTTGGGGCATGGGCTTTGTGAAAGCTCTTGTTCCCTTGCGTGTTTTCAACCTTACCTTAAACATGATTGCTATCGGCAAGCGGGAGCAACCACTTTAAGGTGGGGGCATATATTGTGGTAAATGCTTGGATATCTTAGATGTTGCAATAAATTGTGTTTGCGTATACTTTCTTTTCATCATAAGGCATCTCCACGATGCAGGTGAGGTTGTATACTTTGTTTTGTGTGTTTGTGTATACTTCCTTTTCACCGTAAGACATCTCCGCGATGCAGGTGGGGTTGTATACTTTCTACACATGCTTCATTTTCATTGTAAGGCATATCCATGCTAAAGGTGGGGTTGTATGTCTTTGAAATCCCTTCTGTGGAAGGCAAGGTTGTGTCTTCCCTTGAGTGGTTGCACACCCTTTTTGAAAAAGCCCTTTTGCAGAAGGCGAGATGATAAATTCCTTTGACTAGGTTGCACATCCTTTTGAAAAAGTCCTCTCGCGAGAGGTGGGGTTGGGTCTTGAGTTACTCACCCTTAAACGTGTTTTTGGTAGTTGTGGTAGCATAGCTCAATCGTCATGTGTGTTTGGCGTGTTGTAGATGACAGAGTGTAGTGATGAGATCCTCTCGATTGCCTGTGTTTGCTTTGTATAAGACGTATAGTGGGTCAACGACACACTATACAATGCTTGTGTATTCCATGTGTTTTGCGAGTTTTGTGGAGGCGCGTAGCGATGAGTTCCCCCCATGCTATGTGTCTTGTGTGTTTTATGGAGGTGTGTACCGATGAGCTCCCCCCACGCTTTGTGTTTTGTGTGCCTTGATGGTGGCATGTAGCGATGAGCTCCCCCTATCGCCTAGTTAGGGTTGTATAATTGTTTAATTATGTCTTCTCTTCATGTATACTTTGTGTATTGCGTGACTGTGCTTATGTATTTTCCATGTATTACGTGCTTCTTTACTATCTTCTTTGTATTTTGTGTGATTTTCAAGTGTTTTCTTATGTTTGCCTAAGCTTGGGGGCTAGAGGTGGTCTTCCAAACTTAGGGTATGTCTTTGCTCTAGTGTCTGACGTGCTTGATGTGTTTTTGACCGTACTTTAATGCATGTACTGATTGTAAGATCATACACACATTAAAGTGGGGGTTAAATGTTATGGAGTAAAAAGTGTCCACTTGTCTTTTTACCTCCTTGTTTAGCTCCTAGGTCCCATTTATTACATTATATATTCTAAATGTTCATCCCAATGCAAAATTGCCCGACACCAAGGTAAATTGGGAATATGGGCCCCATGTTTTATCTTATCCCAGACCCAAAAGGAGCTAAAAGACTTGGGCAGTCCTACCCAAGTCCCTCCTAATTGGTCGGGACAAAATTAAGTTTATGTTGGCCTGGAACCTTTCAAAAGGTTTCTCCTTGTCGGCTCTTTTAGTTTAATTTGATGATTGTTAGTGGGAAAGCATATATAAGTGTATTTTTGAATTTATTATGAACTTAGATGGAGATAGCCAACTTGAGATATTGAATGAAAGAAAGCAAGAGCATTCATTATGATTCTAGAGCAGATTTGTGTATTGTTATTGTGTGTTTGTTGTAGACATGGAGTTATCATCTATCCTCCTTAGGATTTGAAGGATCTTTATCATTCTAAGGGATCATCACATAGGTAATATCATTATTTGTTTATCATCATTTGAATGATCTCATTATCATTGTTTTCAACCTTTGCCCCCACAAGGGCACACACTCTTTATCAATCAACGGTGTTGGGAAGCTTAAATGCTATCCCAGGATTTGACTAAGGCAAGTCTCTAAACACCATAACCTCCAAACCCTCTCTTGTCATCTTATGTGTAGGTTACGGGAGTGAGATTCGAAGAATGTGAAGATACAGGAAGACTGAGTGAAGATCAGGGTTTCGGGATCCAAAAATAGTTACAGGATATTCCTCCATCCAAGACTTGGGCGGTGGCGCCCTAGTCTCTCTTCCCTTTCTAACTTCAGATTTGGCATCAGGGCAACATTTGCAACATCTTTCTAGTTTACAGTTTCAACAGATTCCTTCAATAAGGACTTGGGCAGTCCTAAATTAGTCCTCTGACACCTTTGCTTTCGGGAGACAGGTTCTATCATCTCCCTGATCATCCCTGTGCAAATGGTTTCTAGATTGTTGTTGTACTTAATCTGTTATAAGCTGATCATTATAGAACTAGGGTTTCATGCATTGCTAACCTAGGGTTTGATAAAAAGGATGAATTAAGTTTGATCTATCTATAACATACCTGAGCACAAGATCTATAGTTGAGTCGACCTCCATTTGGCACTGATTTGGCTCGATCTTGTCGTTGAATGTTATATGGAAAAGGGTTTGATCTAGTGTGCATTCTAGTTGTCATCATTCACCTTTTTCATACTAAACACATAGTACATGACTTTCATCACCTTACCCTTCTCTTCACCACTTCTCTAATCTCCTTAGCATATACTCATCACTTTGCCATAGTCTTCTTTTGGCATCACCAGCACTGATCATCTCACCATATCAACTCATTATGCTACTACTGACATCACCTCTATTAACTTCACTTCTAGCCTTCATTACAACACTGTTGACATCAATGATAACACAAATGCAACAGACACAATGTTGTTTGATCTTATCACAGGTGTGGGAATTTAAAGTCTTTTGTGTGCCACTTGTCTATAACCAAAGATCCAAGATCTCATGATGCATCAGATTCTATTTTGTTAGTGTAGGTTTTTTATCTTCCTCAGGGGATATTTCTTTTTTCTACACATTATTAAGCTTTCTTAGGTTATATTAGCCTTGGTTATTATGAGGCCACATGACTAAATCCATCAACTACATGTGTCTCTCTCACCCACACTTGGGTAGTTGAGTCTCACACCCTCTTTTGGATTTTTTTGCTACCTTTCATAACCATTTGTTTGTTTTTATCTAATTAGGTATAACCATGTATTTTGGCTTTTACCAAGTAGGCAAAACTTCCACCTATTTTGAGTAGTTGGAGTTATTACACCTCTTGAATGTATTTGCCCATTATTTTCTATATATATAGCACTCCTCTCCCCTCTTAGGTAGTCAGTGAGAGTAATGTGAGTATCCTCAAAATTCTCTTGCAGTTGTCTCTTGTTTTCTTTCTTTCAGGATAATCTCTTCAGTCCACTATTTTAATCTTCGATCATCTATCGATTGGAGTGCATATAGTCTACAACCGACAATAGATCTTGGCTCGATTGTCGTTTCTCGTAGAATCTAACATGTTATCAGAGCTTGGTTGTTTGGTATAGATCATTTTCGTTATTCTCTTTTTGAGAGATTTTGAGACTAATTGTTGCTAATATTTTTCTAAAAACCTAGTATGCTCTTTTCTTGCATCCTCGGATGATCTAGAGAATTAAAACAATTTGAAGAGAAAATAAGCATCTATAGTACTCTAGTTTGCATATTTGTGATCTTGTGAGATTTGAGTGATTACATTTTTTGGTAATCTTGGAGACATTTTCAACCTTTCCATAGCATTCAAAAGGCTTGAGAAAGTCAAGATTGACTTTTGTTTCACCAAAATTGAAGATCGGAGGACCCAATTGCAATAGAGGTTTTCATAGAGGTTCTAGAAGGTATATGTCAAATTGGAGCATTTTAGGCCCAAACGGACTTCACCATCATGCTCAAAAGGGCCGAAAACTTAATGATCAACTATCCAAACATCAGATTCTGAAAAGTTGACCTCTGAGGCAAATTGTTTTTGCATTCTGGTCCATATGAGCCTTGGAGCACCTGATTGTACATTTTTTTTTGAAAATAAAAATAAAATACAATTTCCAAGCGCTATTCTAGGCACTTTAAGCACTTTAAATATTATAAAGGGCTCAGCCCTATTCATATGGATTCACCCTATTATACGCCAGGGGGCACTTAAGTTAAAAGGCCATAGCCTTATAAACCCCCATGGACCTTTTTAGGCCACTCACCCATCTTTCAAGGGTAGCGAGAGTGCCCTTTGACTCCTGAGCCCCATTGATTCGGCCTTTGGGCCTTGCACTTCATCTTTATTCAACACCAAATTTGGTGACTCTGCTATCTTTAGCAAATTTTGTTTTAGCACCCCCTCTATTTTGGCAAAGTTTTAGCAAGAATTTAAATTTGGCAGTGTCTCTAAACCATTTGGAGGTCATCCAAACTGGTGAAGATTAAAACTAATTGGTAGTTTTCTAAAGTTGGCAGACCCTATTTCTGGTGGTAGTTCCACCAAATCTGGCAGATGTTAACTTTTGCAAACAAGACCCCCTCTCCGTTGATGATTGCAGTTTGATAGGTCAACTTTGGGAGGCTTGTTCTTGGCCATATTGAAACCTATTTTGGCGCAATTTTTTTTGATTTGGGGTAAAATTTTGCACTCTTCACTATGGTAAACTTGGTTTTTTTGATTTGACTCTCTAGTTTTTTAGAAATTGTGGATTCTTCCAGAATTTGTTGCGTAGTTCTCATTTTGAGACCTTTCGGAAGCCATAACTTGTGTAAACGAACTCCTTTTTGGGTTCTATTTTTTCCATGTTTCATATTTTTCTGTGTACTCTACATTAGTGCTCTCAATTTGATCTCATATTGTACTTAAGCTATATTTTTAGTGTTTTAGCCATTTTGGGCCTTGTAAGAGTTTGACAATCTGATGTTTGCATTGTAAATCGCACTAATTATAAAGTACCAACATTGTAATTTCTGGGGGGATCATATTAAAAACTAGTGAAAAGGGGGGATGTCTTGTGTGTCTGTTTTTCACACTTCTCTTTCTGCATTACAATCTACTTTTCTGCACTAATGGATCAATCAATAGTTCATGTTTTAACACCATATAACTATTTTGAATGGAAATCTAAAATAAAAATCTATCTCAAAAGGTAAGGATTGCATATGGTTACTATGAGACTTGAAACAAAACCCACAGAAAAGCCGAAATGGTTTAATAAATGTGACGAAGCCTTTGGTACTCTGTGTATGTCAGTGTCTCCTGACTTACTTTTTCACATCGAGTTTGCCACTACACCAAATGATGTGTGGACCAAATTGGAAAGCCTCTTTGGTAAGAAGGATCAAATAAGGGGTCATTAATTGGAGAATGAACTCATAGGGTTGTCCTAGAAATTTTGACACCATACAAAACTTCTTCACAAAGTTGAAAGCGATCAGATTGCAGTTGAAACATTGAGGAATAGAAAAGAAAGACACAACTAATCTTAAGCATTCTTTCTAAGGTTGGTCCTAACTATTCTGTATTTGTTTCTACCTTTCATGCCACAAAATGTGCTCTAGGCTCCAACTCTAAAATGCCTTCTCTAGATGAGTTTGCTATATAACTCACTAAGGAGCAAGATAAATTGGTACACATGGGTATAATCAAACAATATGAGTAACATACCTTGGCTACAAATCAAGGCACAAAAGAATAGAAAGGGTCTAGCAAACCAAATAAGAAACAAAAGAACTAGGGATAAAAGAAGAAAGATCATAAACCAACTACCTCAAATGCAGCTAATCAGACCTCTTCATCAAAAGGTGAACAACCTAAAAAGGAGAAGGTCAAGTGTTCCTATTATAAAAGGCCTGACCATGATGAACACGTGTTTAAAGAAATAGATTGATCACCTATCTTCTTGAAAAGAACAATATAAAGGTGCCTGATTCTTTCAAACAGAGTTCATCAGATGGGTCTTCAAAGGACACAGAAAAGAGTAAGGGGAAAGGAAAGGGCAAGGCCCTAGTTGCTGTTGCTTCACAACCTAATACCTAGATCTTTGGCTCGAGTGTTTTGCGCCACATGGCCTCTTCACAGGATGGTTTTGCCTCCTTAGAGCCATGTTCCATGCCAGCCATACTAATAGGTGATGACACTCATGTTGAAGTGCATGGGAGAGGGTCTGTTGATGCAAGCCAAGGAACATTTAAGGATGTTCTCTACGTTTCATCTGTGTCAACTAATCTCCTATTTGTTTATTATTTCACTCACGTAGGCTCTAGCAAGTGAGTTGAGTTCACACTAGATAAAGTGGTAATTAGTGAGTTGCACAATGGGTCTACAGTTGTCATGGGAAAAGCAGATAATCATTCTAGACTGTATCATTTTTCTCATTTGTTCTTGACTCTCCTTCGACACTATTACTCACTCACTTAGATGAGGTAAGTCATTTGTGGCATCAATGGTTTGGCCATTTGAATTACCGCTACTTGTAGCAAATCCAAGACATGGTTTTAGGCTTGCCTTCTATTCGATTGTCTGATGGAGTTTGCCAGGTTTACATTCTTGGTAAGCATCTAGAGGAAAAATATGACAAAGCCAAAGCATGGAGGGCCACACAACTTATAGAGTTAGTACATGGCGATTTGGTAGGGCCATTTCCACATCCATCTTTCAGCAGGGCTAAATATGTTCTAACTTTCATTGATGAACTTTCCAGATACACTTGGGTTTATTTTCTCAAGAAGAAGTATGAGGTCTTTGAGTCTTTTTAGGGCTTCAATGATTTTGCAGAGAAACAATTTGAGAAAGCCATCAAGATTGTGTGTACAAATAATGGCGGGGAATATGTCAAGCATAGGTTTGAACAATTTTGTCACTAGTAGAAATATGGCAAATAAATAACCAGGTGACTAAAACTTTTAGTCATGTGACCAAACTTTTAGTCACATGACTAAAACTTTTTGCAACACAACTATAAATGACTAATTTGGTCATTGGGCAAAAAACACAACTAAATAATTGGTCAAACTAATAAAAATGACTAAATAATATATTATTATATAATATTATATTATTAATATTACAATATTATATTTAATATTATATAATAATATAATATTATAATATATTTAATATTATAATATAATATATTATTTATAATATAATATAATTATAATATTATATTATATAATATAATATTATATTTATATTATATTATTAATATTATAATATATTTAATAATATTATTATATATTTAATATTATAATATTATATAACTATTATTATTATATTATTAATACTATTATATATTTAATATTATATTATTATTATATATATAATATATATTATATTATAATTGAGCATATGGATTGTCATGTAGGGGGAGTGGGGATGTTGCGACCATGGCGTCAGAAGGGTTTTGTAGGTTCTGGGACGAATTTGTAGGTCCTTCCTCTCTTTGCAGAGTGTCGTCACCCCTTTTTGTTGACGGGAGCCAATGCTATTCCATTGGGGTTTCGTAGAAAAGCTTTGGGCCCAGATTTCAAGCGTTCGCAGTGGTCGAATAAAGGTAAAGCTAAAGTTTGGCAACCTGTGAAGCAAGGGCACATAGATCTGAATCAAGGGCCTGTTCGTACATTTGTTAACCAAAAGATTAGAGGCAGTAAGATTTTCTGGCTCCCTGCTGAGACCTTTACTCCTATGATGATTCAGCTTCAAGAAAGAGCTCTTTTGGCTAAATGGTGTGGGGAGGAAGGATCTATGCAAGAGGAGACAGACTGGTGGCATAATACTTTTGAGAATAAGGTTAGTACAGGACCAATTCCTAACTCCTTCCTTCTGATAGAATGCATAGACCAGGGTTTGAAACATGAGATATTGTATGGAAACCCCATTTTGTTCAATGGATCTAGTTTTCATTGTTTAAACTGGAAACCAAACTTTGACCCTTGGAAATATGAAATCAAGAAGATCCCCACTTGGCTGACTTTAGATGGGCTTCCTTCGGAGTATTGGAGTGTAGAGGCTCTTTTCAAAATAGGGGATGCTTTGGGCCCTTGTCTAGGGATTGATGAGGACTTTGTGAATGGAAGGGTTGGATCAGATCCAAATGTACTAATCGAGATAGACTCATTTGTTGGGACTTATGGGGAACTTGAGATTCTTTCTTCTTTGGGAAGATGGAAGCAGTGGGTCTCAAGAGGATTAGGGAAAAAGATCCAGAAATGTCTTTTTCGTAAAGCAATAGGCGTTGGAGGTTCAGGATCAAGTGATTTGGAGAAAGTTAATGTTTTATCTCAACCGCAAGAACAGAGCAAAGATATCAGGTTGGATTTGACAGCCTCAGGGCCTTTTGGGAACAGTCTTGTTGATCGGGTTCAAGAGGATATGGGTGTTGATCAGGATTCTAAAGTGGATTTAGAGTTGGTAATCAATATAGATATTGTTAATCATAGCTTGGTAGAGGAGCATGCACTTCCTACACAAATTACAGAGGATCTTAGATAGCTTCTACAAGATACGAAGATCCTCCACCAAGATATCAATACAGAACTGGAGGGCTTAGGGCCTCAGACTTCAGTAGTTTACAAGGAGGGCCCTGTTAAGTTGACCTTATCTGATGAGGGTCAGCTTCAGGAAGCTGAAGATAAAATGCCAGTCAAGGAGACTTTAGTTTCTATGGAGGGGGAGGAGATAACCAATGAGGGTATTGTGAGTGAGATTTTAGAACTCTTCGGCAATACTATTGGAGATGAGATGCAAGGGGCGGCTATCAATTTAGGACTAGAAATCAATAGACAAATTCTTTCTTAGAAGCTGTTGGAGGAAGGTGAACTTGAGAGCAAAGAAAATGAAGCCTTATTTGTTTTAGGAGATGAGCAGACAAAACCCCCCAAGTTGGGTTTCCAGCAGATAGCTTCCAATAAATCAAAACCAGCCTTTGGGAGCTGTTCTAACAAAAAAGTTGGTAGGAAGTCTCTAGTTGAGTTGAGGAGCTTAGATGGAGATGCGGAGGGGCAAATGAAAATAACAATGCTGATGGATTCAAGGAAGGGAACACCCCTTCCCAAAGGGTCATGAGGAAAATATCATGGAACGTTATGGGTCTAAACACCCCTAACAAGAAGCGCTTGGTTAGGCGGAGGATTCGTTTATCGAAGTCAGAGATTATTCTACTCCAAGATACTAAATTGAACAACAAAGATCTGGAGATTTTTGTTGCAAGTCTGGGAAACTGGAACCAAGCCTCAGTGCAAGCTGAAGGGGCTTCTGGGGGTTTGGCTATTTTATAGAATCCGACAGAAGTGTCCTTTGAGTTTTTTAGATCTAGTAAAAACTGGATGGGAGGTAGGCTCAGTATTCTTTCCTCTACCTCATATTGTTTGCTAATAAATGTGTATGGGCCTTCTTCTTGTATTAATAAGAGAGAATTATGGACAACCCTAGATAGCTTTGTGGGTGGTAACCCTTCTCCTTTTACAATCTTTGGGGGTGATTTTAATGCTACTTTGCATAGTTGGGACAAAAAGGGTGGCATATGTTAGGCTGGTCAATCTCAAAATGACTTCAGTGACTGGGTTCACAGAAATAATTTGCTAGAAATTGAATCACGACAAGGAGCCTTTACTTGGAATAATAGTTGAACTGGGTTTTGTAACATTGCAGAGAAGTTGGATCAGTTTTTCTTCGGGGGTGACTTATCCTCCTTCCCTCTTGTTCTCAAAGCATCCATCCTACCTTGCTTAGGATCAGATCATTTTCCCATATTGTTAAACCTTGTAGAGGATAGGAAGCCTATGAAGTCTCCCTTTAAATTTGAGAACATGTGGACAAAGGATGAAAACTTTCTTCCATTGGTGCATGTATGGTGGGATGAGGAAGACTTCGCAGGTTCTAAATTGTTTTGCTTCTTATCCAAATTAAAACATGTCAAGCAACACCTTCTTGAATGGAATAGTCAACATTTCAAGAATATCTTCTAGTCTAAAGAATTGGTAGAAGGCAATCTTACCAAATTGAATGAAGAGGTTGTCATTGCTGGGATGTCGAAGACCAACTTTCTTAGAGAAAAGGAGCTATTGGCTAATTATGAGGATATTCTAGCTAAGGAAGAAATTTTCTGGAAGCAAAAATCTAGAGAAATGTGGCTAGAGGCAGGAGATAAGAATACTAAATTCTTCCACAATATAACCAAACAACGTAAGGGGGTCAATAGAATTCACAATTTAGGAAAGGAAGATGGTCTTGTTATTGAAGGTGAACAAGAAATCAGAACTTATATTGTGGAATACTTCAGATCTCTATTGAATTCCTGTGAGAGTTCTAGTCTAGTAGCTCAGAGAAACCTGTTGCAATATATCCCAAAAATCTTAGAACAACACAACAACAAGGCACTCAATGCTAAGTTTTCCCTGGATGAGGTCGAAAGGGCTCTTAAACAGCTTCATCCAGACAAAGCCCCAGGCCCAGATGGGTTTCCAGATGGGTTTTTTTAGGTTTGTTGGAAAATTGTTGGCCAAGAGCTTACAGAGGCTCTAGAAGTGGCTAGAAACTCAGGTTATCTTTTGAAGGAAATCAACAATACTTTCATCATTCTTGTGCCCAAAAAAGAGAAAGTATCTAAGTTGGATGATTATAGACCCATTTCCGTATGTAATACCTTGTATAAAATAATGACAAAAGTTATTTCCAATCGGTTAAAACTTTTGCTTCCTAGCATCATCTCAGAAGAGCAAACAGGTTTTGTTCCGGGCAAATCTATTTTGGATGGGGTTATTGTTGCACAGAAGGTGATTCATACACTTCATAATACTAAAGCCCTTGGCATGCTTATTAAACTAGATATAAGGAAAGCATATGACAAAGTGGATTGGAGATTCTTGTGTAAGGTCTTGGAGGCTTTTGGTTTCAACAGGCAATGGGTTAATTGGATCTTTGAATGCATTGTCGGTCCTAGGTTTTCAATTCTTATCAATGGCTCGCCTGAAGGTTTTTTTGAGGTCTCCAGAGGTCTAAGGTAGGGAGACTGAATCTCTCCATTTCTGTTTATTATTATGGCTAAAGCCATGGGAAGGGCAATTAGCAACTTACAAAGTCTTAATCAGGTTTCAGGAATTGCAGTGGCTAGGAATATCTGGGTTTCTCATCAACAGTTTGTTGATGATACCATGTTGTTTGGTATAGCTAAGAAAATGGAGGCACATGCATTTCTCTGAACCTTGGATACGTATGCTTTAGCCTCTGGGCAAGAAGTCAATCATTCCAAGTCAGAAAATTTTTTCTTGTTGCAGCTCTTAAAATTTAAGAAGGGTTCTTTGCCTTGTGCTTATTTAGGATTGCCATTAGATAAGGGTCTTTGGAATTCCAATCTCTAGGATCCTCTCAAGGATAAGCTGGGGAAAAGAATAAGCTCTTGGAAAGGAAGGCTTTCCTGGGCGAGCAGATTACTTTTGTTGAAATCAGTTCTTTCCTCTATTCCCATCTACCTTTTGTCTTACTTGGCTATTACTATGGGGGCTAACAATGACTTGATTGGCAAAATGAGACATTTTTTTTTGGCAAGGGTCAGTGGAGAAAGACAAACTGGCTTTGATTGCCTGGGATAAAGTTTGCAGGCCCAAAGACAAAGGGGGTTCCAGACTTAGAAACTTGATACATCAAAATAAGGCCCTAGGGGCTAAGTTGGTAGGGAAGATGGTTCAGAGTCCTGAGCTAAAATGGGTGAAAATTTTACAAGCCAAGTATCTAAATGGTAATGGCGCTATTGAAATTGTTAAGATTGAACATCCTCCCAAAGGCTCAAGAGTTTGGAACTTTATTCTAAAGTGCAGAGCGATTATTTCAGATTGGGTTACTTGGGATGTCCAAGATGGTAGAACTGCTATGTTCTAGGAAGATTCTTAGGGGGGCTACCCCACTTTAGATAAGGTGCTAGATGTGGCTCATGTTAAAGCTCTCCTCAAAGGCCTTTGGGGGGATAGGGTTAAGTACTATGTGACATTCTTGTAGGATGACCTAGCTATTGGGTGGCATTGGAAAGAGTTCTCTCTATTGGCTATTCTTGTTGACGAAGCCAATCTTTTAAAAAGAGAGCTGGCCCAAAGGAAATTGATCTTCAGAAGAGGGGCTAATAGAATTATTTGGACAGACTCGGCTAGTGGTTCCTTCTCTACCAAGGATGGTTATAGAGAGGCAACTGGTATTGATGAGATGGATTCTTCTAATTTGCCCATTTCTTTATGTTGGAACAAGCATTGTGTCTCGAGAGATGGCATCTTTGGTTGGGTAGCTCTTCAAAAAAGAATTTTGACAGCTGAAAAATTCCATAGAATGGGTTTTGAGGGCCCTTCTTGCTGTGTTTTTTGTAGGGGTGTAGAGGAATCAGTTGATCATCTTTTTCTAGGATGCCCTTTTTCGCAAGAGTGTTGGTGTTGGCTTTGTGCCAAGTTGGTTGGGATCTCTACATTGTCTAATGACATAGCCTTTCTCTCTCTTGGCCATCTAGGCCAAAGGATGGCCTGTTAAGTAGCCTATGGATCACAAGCCCCTCACTGTTAATGTGGGAAATCTGGAAAGAACGTAACTATTGGATCTTCGATGATAAGGAAATGCCACTTGTTTCCTTTAAAAACAAAGTTGAAGCATCTATAGTTGAGGTGGTTAACTCCTGGTCAGGTAAGGGTTTGGGCAGTCTGGCTTCTTCTCTATCTAGGATGGTCAAATGAGGTTCAGGTGGCATGGCCTGAAGGTTCCTCTACATGTTGGGTCTGGGGCGAAAGCTTCAGTGGAGGCTAGAAGGGTAGCTAAGTGGTCTGCTTCGGATAGGGGTTGGCTCAAACTTAATTTTGATGGAGCCTCTAGAGGCAATCTGGGTCCTGCGGGAGCAGGTTGTGTGATTAGAAGTTGAATCGGGGAGTTTGTCGGTAAATTGGCTATACCTTTAGAGGAGGATACAAACAATATGGTAGAATTTCAGGCTTTAATTCATGGATTGTTATTTTGTAAGGGTTTGGATGTTAGTAAGTTGGCAGTTGAAGGAGATTCGTCCTTGGTTATCAATGCTTTAAGGTTAGGTCAAATAGTTAATTGGAAGTTGAGAGCTTTGTTGGAGCGGGCATTGGACCTTTTAAGTTTTTTTGACAAGGTCAAGTTGAACCATGTTTATAGGGAGGCCAACTTAGATGCAGATGTCTTGGCTAATTGGGGTGCTGATGGTGTCAAGTATAATTCCCTCACCTAGTCAGAAGTCTCTTGTACTTTGCAAAACCTTTAGCCACATCTTCCAACAAATGGCAGGCCACTGGCTTGCCACGATGCGGGTTAACCAAAGTTATTGTGACTTTATTGCTCCCTTGTGTGAATTTGGCTGCCATTTGGTGGGTACTTTACCGTCCTTCATTGGCAGATTTCTTCATTATTTTGCTTAATGTTTTCTATCCTTTCGGGATATGAAGGACGGTTTTCTCTCGTGTGAAGGGGTGCGAAGGCCAAAGCTACAGTCTTCCATTTATTTCACTTGCTTTCATCAATTAGTGTTTTTTCACATGGGTCTATTTATTCGATGGAATGGGTGGTGTTTTCTCATAGAATTGAGAAGCTCAGTGACAATGGAGACTCCAATTTGCCTCAAGTGCTCTCATAGACAAGCAGCCTTTCTTGGCAACATTTCAGATCTTCGCCTAAAGTCCATTTGCAAAATTAAGCATAAGTTCTTTTTGGAGGCTGTGAAGATGATCTTGGGTAAAGATTTCCTGGTCTCGGTGGCTAGGTATCAGGTGAACACTAATATTTCATCCTGTTTTCTTGCATCTCTCTTTGATTTGGGCACTCCAAAACTTGATGCCTTGGTTTGTCTCAGATAGACATTTAAAGACTCAATTTTAGAAGGGGATGTTGAGATTGCAGTGTTTGTAGATTTGGCTAGTGGTATCCTGCAAGTTGGTGATCTTCCTAAGCTACTGGATCCTAAGGCGGCCGTGGTGCGTCTTCCTTTCCTCCCTGACCTGGCTGGGCAGAAGCTTTGGCACCATCGTATTTGGGCGCTGCGAGGGTGTGACGTCATTCAACATGCTATCGGCTTCGTGGTGGCAGAGTTTCATGACTGGATGGTAGGTTTTGCGGCCATGGTAGCAGCTGATGGCTTTTATCATGACGATTAATGTGTGTTTCTGGGGCTTTCTTTTTGTTGGAATATTTCAATATGTAATAGCGAATCGTTTGGTTTTATGAAGAATTTTTTGTAGAATGGGTTGTGTGCTCAAGGCGTCTATGAGATCTAGCTCTCAGCTAGTTTGTAACTATTTTTAAATTTTTATGATATATCAATACAATCGTGCCTCTGGCGCTTTATCGACCAAATATATATATATATATTATAATATTTATAATGTAATTATAATATTATATTATTAATATTATTTATATAATATTATATTATAATATAATATCTATATAATATAATATTATATTATTAATATTATTATATTATTATATTATATTATAATATTTATATAATATCAAATTATATTTATATGATATTATTAATATTATAATATTATTAATAATATTATATAATTAATATTATTATTATATATAAATAATAATATACATTAAATTATAATATTATATTTATATTATATTATAAATATTATAATCCAAATTATACATGGGCATACATGTATTTCATTTAAATTTCACGCGTTGGTGCCCACCTCCATCCATTTCACTTTTTGGCGCCCTTGCTTTTTGTTGAAACCCTAAAAGGTAAACCCTACAATGCCTTACGCACATCGTCCACCAATTGCTTCTTGTTCACAAGAGGAGAAGAAGTCGAAGACCCTAACCCTAACTTTGCTTCTTTGAATATTTTGGCAACGGCGGCAACGCGCTCCTTGAGGCCGCTTAGATACCTACTGTCCAATGAGGTGGTGATGGTCCCCTTCATGCTGCACTGTCCATTTTCTGGTCCCCTTCATGCCAGTCTTGTAGTAAGCTCCCCACCGCTATCGTGCTCATCTTTGACAGTAAGAATGTCGGTCGTGATCTTGATCAAAAAGCTCTCCAACTCACAACGGTTCCACTTAGCAAAAATCTCGGCCAGTTCCCGATTGGATAGACCCCCGACGTGCTTGAGCACATCATAGGCCTCGGAGATGAGCTGCATATCTCCATATTCGATGTCGTTGCTTATCGTTGAAACCCTAAAGGTAAACCCCAATTGGAAAAAGAACTAACCTATTTTGTTTATCTCCTTTTTATTTTCTTACTCTCATCAGTGTCGGCTTCTTTTTTTTTGTTGTGAATGATTGGAGCAGGCGCTTAAAATTTCATCGTAGTGCAGCAAGTGGGTGAGCTTAAGCTCTTAATTTGTTGATAAGTCATCGACCCAGATGAGAAAAAAGAGAAAGGTATGCTTTTATTGTTACCCCCACCGCACAATATAGGCATGGCGCTCGGCCATGTCCTGACTGTTATGTATTGCCATTTTAGGGAGGTAGATTAGTTTTCATTAAACCTCCGATCGTGCTATAGTTTTGATTTATTAGGTAGGCAGGCTCCTTTGATTTATTAGGTAGGAAGACTATTTGATTTATTAGTGCGAAATGGCCATTGAGCTAATCCATCTATTTTTTGTTTAAGCGGGATCTGAGGTTTAGATGGCCGTTGTCTCTTACATATACCCGGCTACTAGTATAGTTGGGGGGTTAAGTTGCCCCTCCCTAGATTCTTTCGATGCTCGAGAGTCGGCTCAGTGAAGGGCTTAAATTTAACAATTGTATAGCTGTATTTAGCCATTTTAGCTGTAAAATAAATCAAAATTTTAAAAAGACTGTATCATATGAAAGGATTTGACAGTTGTATAGCTGTATTAGCCATTTTAGCTGTAAAATACCATCAAAATTTTTGACAGTTGTATAGTTGTATTTAGCCATTTTAGCTGTAAAATACAATCAAAATTTTTGACAGTTGTATCGCTGTATTTAGCCATTTTAGCTGTAAAATACAATCAAATTTTTTGACAGTTGTATAGTTGTATTTAGCCATTTTAATTGTAAAATACAATCAAAATTTTAAAAAGACTGTATCATATGAAAGGAGAGATTTTGGACGAAATGTCAAAATTTACGTAGGATTATGCTGATATATATATTTGTTTTTTATGTAATCTACTTATACTAAGGTATGTCATAGTATTTTAAAGGCAACATTGAATAGATAATTGTCATTGAAGTTCATTTTTTTTTACTCAATCTGTCATTGCAGATTACTAAATAAATGATTATGACTAAATAAATGACTACCATGAATAAATGAATGATTAAATAAATAAATATACTAAATAAATAAATGATTAAATATACTACCAATTGACGGCAATGACTAAATAAATAACTAAATAAATGATTAAATAAATGACTAAATATACTACCAAATTGATGACTAAATATACTACCAAATTAATGACTAAATATACTACCAAATTAATGACTAAAATTTGTTTGGTCATAAATTTGATCACGAGATAAATGACCGGCATAAACTACCAATGGTCACATGACCAAACTATTGATCACATGACCAATTTTTGTTAGTTTATTTAGTCATTTATTTCTATTTTTGTACTAGTGTGTGTTGCAAAGGGCATTGATCTTCAGCACACAAATCTCTATAGTCCACAATAGAATGGTGTTGTGGAATGAAAGAATGGGTCCTTGAAAGAGATGGCCAATTGTATGATTCACTCCAGGTCTATGGCAACTCAGTATTGGGTGGAGGCCATCAATTGTGCGTGTTACATCCAAAATCACGTTCCTCACAAAGTTGTGAGGGGGGTAACTCCTTTCCAAGCATGGACCAGCTAGAAACCCACAATTAAGCACTTTTGAGTGTTTGGTTCTCCTGTATGTGCCCACATTTTAGCAGAGAAATGCAAGGCTATGGATCCGTAGAGCAAGCCTTGCATATTTGCATGGGTACCCAGACAGTGTCAAAGGCTACATGATTCTCCACCCTACCACTCATGAGTTGTTCATTGAGAGGAGTGTTCATTTCGAGGACTCTTCCATATCTTCTCCTACCACTTCTCCATCAACAATCACATTGGAGACATTGCAGCATGTGATGACAGTTCTTTAGAGGATCTTAATCCTTCTGAGCATGATGAGGAGTCTTATTCCTCCATTTCTGATTGTGACAATGATGATGAGGATCCACCCTCTCCTCTTAGTCATCATTTAGAGGTTGATGATTCTTCTCTTGACTCTTGTGCCACATGGCCTCTTTGGGTTTGTCAGACATTGTAGTCAATAGGTGATTGGGTTGGTGACCCTTCAGATACTCATAGAAAAAGGTCACACATTCAATGGGCTCCACATCTCTTCATTGTTTCAGCTTTTGATCCACAATCTTTTCCAGAAGCTTCTGGTGTCCCTCAGTGGGATGCTACTATGCAAGAAGAGTTTAGTTCCTTAGAAAGGAATCACACTTGGGATTTAGTCCCTCTTCCTAAGGGAAGAAAACTTGTTTGATGCAAGTGGATCTATCAAACAAAATTTGCAGCAGATGGGTTAGTTGACAAGCATAAGGCTCACTTGGTCACCAAAGGATTCTCCTAGGTGCCTGGGATTGACTACTTTGAGACTTTTGCGCTAGTATCCAAAATGAATTCCATCCAACTTGTCCTTGCTTTAGTTGCAACCCATCATTGGGAAGTTCATCAGATGGATGTGAAGAGTTCTTTTCTTCATGGTGACCTTCAGAAGGAAATCTACATGGAGCAGCCACAAGGGTTCGTTAAGGATCCTTCACTTGCTTTCTGACTTCAGAAGTCTCTCTATGGCCTCAAACATGCTCCTCAAGCCTGGTATGCCAAGATGGACTCCTTTTTGTTATTTGGTTTCACTCAATGCCATTCTGATCCAAATGTCTACATTTTGCAACAAGATGATACTCACATTTCTGGTTCTCTATGTCGATGGCTTTTTGATCACAGGGAGTCACTCATCCACCATCAAGGCAGTGAAAATCACTCTTCATTATCGATTTCTTATGTTAGACTTGGGTCTACTACATTACTTCTTGGGATTGAGATCACTCAGTCATCTTTAGGTATCTTCATGGTGCAACCCAAGTATGCACTTGATATACTCTCCAGATTTTGCATGGCTAACTATAAGCCTACACTGACTCCATTTCTTTTAGGGGTCAAACTTGAGGCTAAGTGCTCTTCACCCTTGGTTTATGGCACTTTACACCGATAGCTTGTTGGAAGTCGCATCTATTTGACTCACATGAGGCTTGACATTTCATATGTTGTGGGCATGGTCTCTCGGTTCATGTAGGAGCCCCATGAGTTGCATTGGAAAGCAGCTAAGCAGATACTCCACTATGTTTAGGGTACTCATAGTTATGGGATTCACGGTGCAATAGGTATGGATATTGATTTGGTGGGATACACAGATTTAGATTGGGCAGGTTTTTCTTAGGATCACATGTCTACTTTAGGGTATTGCTTCTCACTTGGTTCTGGTCTAGTTTGTTGGTCGAGCAAGAAGCAGTATGCAATTGCTCTTTCATTTACATAGGTTGAGTATCGAGAGGTAGTTAATGCCGCTACTGAGGCCATCTAGCTTCAAATATTCTCACTAAGTTTGGCATTTCATTTAGAAATTCCATAGTCATCTTTAGTGATAATCAGAGTGCAATATAGATCTCAAAGAATCTAGTCCATCACCAGCAAACCAAACATATTGAGATACATATGCACTACATTCGGGAGCTGATTTGGAGTGTGATGCTTTAGGAAATGGTATAGGGGTAGTTCTCATGTAGGAAGGAAGGTCCATTTCTTTTGAATTTCTTCAATTGAAGGGTAAGAATCAACTCAATCCCATTTATGAGAAGGAAATACTAGCTATTCTTCATGTAGTGAAATAGTCAAGGCCATAACTGATGGGTAGACACTTCAAAGTCAAGACAGATCATGACAGCCTCAAATATTTTTTGAAGCACTGGTTATCATCAGAAGAGGAACAAAAATGGGTCACTAAGATGTTGAGGTATGACTTTGATATCGTTTATAAGAAAGGAAAGGATAATATAGTTATTGATGCACTATCTAGAAAGGATGAGAAGGACGAGGCATTATTGTGTGCCATTTCAATAGTACAAGAAGATTGGGTGGAAGAAGCCAAAATAGAGTGGAAAAATGATGTGGCTACAAGAAATATCATTGAATAGTTGTGAAATGATCCTAGTAGTTCAGATAAGTTGGAAAGGAGACTGTTTGTGGTATAAAGAGATTGTACCTATGCAAAAATTCCATCCTCAAACACAAGCTTCTCAAAGAGCTCCATGGTTCTCCAGTAGGGGGTCATTCAGGATTCTTGAAGACATATCATTAAAACAAGCAATATTTCTTTAGGGAAGGGCTTAAAGGTGATGTTCAAAAATTTGCGAGAGAATGTTTGATATGTCAAAGAAATAAAGGGGAGACGGTTAAGACACTTGGTCTCTTGCAACCCTTAGTTATCCCTAGCTAGTGGTGGGAAGAGGTCTCCATGGATATCATCATAGACCTTCCAAGATCTAAAGGTAAGAGTGTCATCTTTGTAGTTGTGGATCGCCTCACCAAATATGCCCATTTGATTGCATTGTCCCATCCTTTTACAACAAGTACATTGGCAAAAGAATTTATGGAGAATATACAAAAGTTACATGGTACCCCAAGGGTTATTGTCAGTGATCATGATCCTATCTTTACTAGTAACTTTTGGACAGATTTATTCTCTTGTTTGGGTACTCAATTGGCTTGTATCTCTTCATACCATCCTCAGTCTGATGGGCAAATATAGGTTATCAATAAGTGCTTGGAAGGATATCAACATTGTTTCACTTCAAATAAATAGTCTCATTGGGTAGATTGGCTACCACTTGTAGAATGGTGGTACAACACTTCCTTCCATACTTCTAAAAAAATATACCCATTTATGGCATTATATGGATACCATCCTCCATCCATCACATTAGCATTGAAGGTGACACCAAAAGTTCAGGGAGTGGAGGATCACACGAATCATCAACAACAGGTACTTTCAATACTCAAGGAGAATTTGTCTGTGACACAAAATAGAATGAAACAACAGGTAGACCAACATTGTAGTGAAAGGAGTTTTGGGGTTGGTGATTGGGTTTTCTTACGATTACAACCCTATAACCAAATGTCACTGAAGCAACAAACAAAAAGTAATAATTTGTCGCCAAAATATTATGGGTCGTACCAGATTCTAAAGAAAACTGGTATTGTAGCATACAAGCTTGAGTTACCACCTACAACAAAGATACATCCAGTTTTTCATGTTTTTTTTTTGAAGAAGGTGATTGGTCAGAAGATTCTCATACATATTGTGTTACTAGAACTAGATGAAGAAGGAAGAATCATTTTGGATCCCAAGTTAGTTCTCCAAACATGCACAAAGAAGTTGAGGACTAGGACAATTACCGAGTATCTCATTTAGTGGAAGAATTTACTAGTTGAAGATTCCATGTGGGAAGATGAAGATATTGTGTATAAGCATCCACAATTGATCATCATTGAGGACAATGATTGTGTGAAGAGGGGGGGGCATGCTATGCCCTTAATCTTACATTGGTTTAGGGTTATGAGCAGTCAGCTTGTGGTTGCCTTAACTCTTAATTAAGTTGTATGATCATTAATATAGACTTATATAGGTATTTAGGTCAGTCTAGGTGATATATTTTGGTATCTAATTCGGCGTAGGTGATATCCAAGGCTTGAGTATGGTATATATATGAGGTAGAGGATTGCCATTATCATCATTAAAAATTGTGTTCTTCATTAGAGACTTTTGGAGGTTTCCCCCTCAAAGAGGCATATTATTATCAAGTATTTGCAGCATATTTACTATTATATTCATTTATTGTGCAATTTGTTTCATTATAGGGCCAGTGTGGCATGAGTGGAAAATTGAGGGATGAACTCATTGGAAGAAAGTACATTTGCACCGAGAACTCTTTCCTTGTTCAGATGCAAATAGAAAGAGAGGAATGATTTGTCAGAGAGAAGATTATGTTAGGGGGATTTAATGCCTATATCCCTATCTTGTATTGGTTGGATCAGTAGCTAGATGGATCCTCAAACATTGCACCTAATTTGCCTCAACAATTGTGCCTCTTCAAGATCCCCTCTCTTACCTTATTCTATCCCCTAGCGGCTAGTCTCTAAAGGGATTAGGTTCCTAGTGGCTCTAAGTGTTCCTCATGTCATCATGGCATCAACACTCAAATGGTGCCACCAAATATTAGCAAGAAGTATCAAACCAAGTGGTTGATGTTATTATTGTTATTGAGCGTCTAAAGTATTAGTGTGATGACAAAGGAAAATATAGATTTGATTAAAATAAATTAACATATATAAGCACATATAATACTAATCACATGTATCATGTATATTAATATATCATTTGTTCATGTATATGTTCTATTTACATATATCATGTTCTTATGTTTATCTTCTCTATATCTCCCTACATATCTCTATATCTATGTACACAAATTATCTTATGCTATTCTAAGTTGTATATAGATGTTCTCATATACAACGGACATTCCATAAATGTGTTTATTCATAACAACATGGGGGTGGTAATGCATTAATCTTGATTAAGTTGTACTAATGATCATGGTTATAGTTCTTTATCCTTAGACCAACACTTAAGAACCTACCATCCACCAACATATATGTTCAAAGAATAAATATCATTCCCATAGGAGCTCTCACTTGAGATGCATGTAGAGGATCTAAAATACCCAATACCAATTCACTCGAGTTTTAATTAAAGGTGAAAACATTAATTAAGATGAATAAGAGATAACCTAAGGGATCGCAAGGTGGAAGTGATAATTAAAATGAAGAACAAACAACCTAAGGATTTTCAACTAATCAAGGGATAATAAAAGAATTAAACAATTGAATTATCTCGACAATTTTAAGGCTAATTATATAAGAAATTTCAAAATATGAGTTAAGGTTGAAGATTATATTCTTACATTATTTAACCTTTTATAAAAAGTGGTTCAAATTTATGCAAATTTGTTAGAGGAATTTTTTTTAAGAAACACTCATTTTCCTAAGTGCACATTTGAATGTCCCAAAGAAAAAATAGTTTAAATTTACAAAAGAAATTGTTAGTGTAGAGGAGAAAAGTTCATATCTTTCTCTTTTCCTCTTTCAGTTGCACCACTTATCATGGATTTCATAGACAACTCTCTACATTACAAGTTTTTCTCACACCTATAAAAAAATCTAGAGTCTCCCCAAACACAACCCAGTGAGCATACATGCTTTGATACCAAATGATGTAGTCTAGTTTAGGTAGTCCATTGAAAGATGACCCAACCTCCCAACACATCATCCACACATATATGCAACACAGAAGCAATAATTTGAAACTACAATAATTTTTTTATTTGCCTATAGAACCATACAACTTGCATACAAAAATACAAAGAGCTATAGTAATCTTGCAGCAACTACTTGTAATAGGCTATCCACTCACCACAAGGCTTCTTTTTCACACTAACCCTAATCATGAACCCTCACTCTTTAATGCTAAATCATTCAATTTAGAAAAGTCCTTGTAAATATTTCCTAGGGTTTTTGCCTCCTTGAACTAGGCAAAATGTGCATCCTCCTCCCTAGGACTATACCACATGCACAACCTCATCCACTAATTTGAAATTAAAAATTTATTGTTTCCAAGGTTGATAATCTCATAATATGGTTCCTACCCATTAGCACACATGCCAAAAATTTCAAAATTTGCATCTATGGTTGTGTATTAAAGGACATCATCCTAGGTGACTTTCAATAATAGTTGGATCGGATATCAATAGATTGCATCTGCATTTAGCACTTGGTCTCAGTTATTATCCTTCTTTTCTCTATTTCAATATCGTCAAATCAACCTTGAGGCCTAACTATCATCAAGGAAGTCAAACATTCTTCCCTCTATACATAGCAAGCCGCTAAAGGTGCTTCTTGACACCACATTTTCTTAAACGCATATACGCATAATGACAAATAAGTTTTGTAAGTTTGGACGCTAAATTTTTTATAATGGATATAACCATGCCATGGAAAAGCTTCCAAGGATGGGATCATGGGAACAACCTAGTCTCAAGTATCAAAAAGTTCAAAATTTGTTTGTTGCAAGCCTCTAATCACTAATCTAGTTCTATATTCAAATTTCTAAAACTTTGTCACAATATCTCATCAATCAACATATACATCACACCAAATTTTAAATAAACCCTAATTCCATTTCAATATTTTTTTCCTCACATTTCTAAAATTATCTATCTCAAACACTCATAAATTAATTTGGAGAATAAGTTATACATTTAAATTAATCATAAGGTTTACTTTATTTCTCTAAAGTTAAAATAATGTTTTTAAGGAACATTAATTTTCTTAAGTGCACTTCTACGTGTTCCTAAGCGACAATCTTGGGTGCCTTCAAAGACTAGAAAATCATACGAAAACGTGAGAATAAAGTCAAACATAAGGCCCTTATACAATGGAAAGAATAATGCCCTTATATAAGGGAAGAGAATGAAGAGAAGAATAATGTCCTTATATTAGGGGAAAGAATAACGAATAATGCCCTTCAATTTAGGAGGGAATATACCTTGAATCATAAAATGGCACATGCCATATGAATATTGTGAATCAAGAGAAAATTATTGCATATATAAATGTATTATTCCTTACAAAATTTATTTTAGGTTCTTGTGTGTTTGGTTTAAGATTCCTTGAGACTAATTATGGGTGAACTTCACATGGAATTAAATATTAAATTTTATAACATCAAATGTATTTATAATTTTTACACAAAGAGGACTTTGTATTTTAATGTTTAATGTTATAAGATATTTAGTAAAATAAATTATTTAAAAAAATTAAGGTTCTTTACAATTTTATGTGTTATGAGGATTAATGTTACATGTGTTCCTATTTATAAAGATGACACTTAATTTTATGATTAAATTTAAAAAAATATCAATTCTAAAAACATAAATATATTTATTGCTTTTTCTAACAATTACAACAATAATATACCATTTTGAATCTTAATTTTTTTATACATTTAATTTTTTTCCTTTTATTTCTAAAATTAATTATATATATTACATTTTTATTTCAATTCTTTTAACTTATTACAATTAATAATAATAATAATATAAATTCTTAAATATAAATATCTTTTAGTCCTATTAATCTATTATAATTATTAATAAACAATAATATTAAGTTCAAATATAAACTCCATAGAGATTTTAAATACATGTGTAATGGTGAAAATTACATACTCATGCCCTTTTTTCCTTGTGTTTTGGGCCCACTTCAACTAGAGTGTCCTTTATGCAAACAAGTCTACAAGTGGCATTTCCTTCTATGAAAATTGGCTCATGACATTATCCCAACTTGTTCACATCATTACTCATTACTAGTAACTAATTTTGATCCCTAAATCTCTCATTCACCATCCTAGATCATATCCACACGTTTGGAATTGACTAAGATAATTTTCCTAGTTATAAATATGAACCTCAAACTTTTAAATTTCAAAATTCAAATTAAAACCTATCAACTTCCCACTAGCCATTATGAGTTGACTTAGTGCATGTTTGTGTTAATTTATGTGTTATTTTGATGTATTTAAGGGCATTCCTTATTCATTCAAAATCATGTTGGAATGTGTGAGATTCCTAGGTCAATAAAATTAAAGGAGTATTGGTTCTGCATCACTTACTTACATCATCATCCTAGGCATAATGCATGTTTGTCTGTTGTCTTCAATCTTGGTTCATTGTCATTAAATTGGTCCACCTAGGGGCTCAACCAAAGGAGAATTAATCCTTGTTTACCAAGTTCCTAAACAATGTCTCTAAACACCATTCCACTTCAGACACAAGTGCATCAAGTTGAGGTGCATCTTTTATAGTCATCAATTCCCTTTTAGTTCACTTTTATGGTCCAAGTTTAATTTTGTGTGTCAAATCGATTCTTCAAGCATTAATCTGAACAAGAGCAAAGTATAATCAAGTTGTAGATCTTGAAGCATTCATCTAGACAAGTCCTATTTTCAACACATTGATGGATCAATTCCAAGCATCTTTAATAATACATTTCTCCATCTAATATCCAACTGAGTTTTACGTTCAATTTATTTAAATTCTATAAATTTAATCATAGATTCATTGTTTCAATCTCAACTCTAAATTTTAGGCTTCTTGATTTATTATTATTTATTTAATCTGCCCTAGAATATTTGTGTAAGAGGTATTTTTATTCCTTTACATTTTGGTGAACTTAACATTTCTACATGACCTAGGCTTTTGACCTTAGGGTTTAATCTTTGTTTATTAAGCTTTTTAGATCTAATTTTTCATTGCATATTTTTAGATCTTTTCAAGGTTTCGATCCTCTTTTTCTTATGTTTCATTACAAAAATTTATTTACAGTTTTGTTCTATATTGTGTGATCTTATTTTCATCCCAACCTACCCACCCTTATATTGACCTATAAGATTTTGTTTGCTAATTTATTTATAGATCTAATTGTTTGTTGATTTTTCTTATTTCATATCAAAACTTACATCCTATTAATATCATTTATCCTTTAGATTTTTGTGACCTATTTGCATGTCAAGATCTTATTTGCATCCTCAATTTCCCTCAAGGAGGATCCCTCATTTGAACACTCAGAGGTTTCAATTTGATTAAAAAAATGTATCTTTAATGGTGTTAGCATGGGTCAAATTGTTGTTAATATTAATATTCAACTTGAAGTTGAGAACTTTGAATGTGATGGGACATTTAGAACAACATAAGCTTTCACATGAGCTTGCTAGTTTGGCCAGGGTTGAAAATCTTGGACATTTGCTTGAGGCCCTTCATTATTTATTGATTAATAAGCTATTTATTTTGTAAGTGCTTCAAGGGATTAGTGCTAAGGTTACTTCTTCTAGATCTTTGAATGGCGTATCTTCCCATCATACCCAAGCCACGTCCTCTTTTCGGTCATCACCTCGTTTTGTTCCTCAATTTGGTATGCATTTTGGCACCTCCTTTAATCATGATAGATACCATTCTTGTGCCCACTTTTCATCTTGAGATTTATGCATCTATGTGTCCTTCATATCATGCCACTTCCACTTCACCTACTTTCCATGCTATTCTCACTAGTGTCATGAACACCCATATTCGTAATGTTTCCTCTACCATTTTCTCTTCCACCACTAATATTGCATCTTATTCTTGCATTGTTAGTGTTATTCATACCTCCATTATTACCACCCCTAATTATATTATTTGCCCCATTCCTAGTTCTATACCTTCTTTTAAACCACATTCCATTCCTCCTACTATGTTCACGTATATGCCTTACCATACTGTCTCTTATCAGCCTACCTATACCCACCTTTTGTGTCTCGCATTCCTACTACCACTATCCCTAATTCTACATTGGATGCACGTATTAAAAATATAGATAGAGTAGTGCATAATATTGATACCATCCCTAATGATTAAGATAAAGATGAATATATTGAGGCACAAAATACACCACTTGCATTTGAGATTTTTACTTATCCTTTACCTAGTGGTTTTATAGCATCTCATTTTGAAATGTACACTAGTAAAGGTGATCCTAATACACATTTGAGATCCTTCACTATTGTATGTTTAGACTATGTGTATGAAAATAAAGTTTTAGCTAAGTTATTTTAATGTACTTTGAAAGATTGAGCTATTGAGTGGTTTTTCTATTTAGCTCATGGATTTATTCATTATTTTTGGGAGTTAGCCAAAGATTTTACTGGCACTTCAAAGTTAATATGGGCTTAAAGACTACTATTTCATATTTGTTTGAGTATTCTCAGGGACCTAATGAGCACTACATGAGTATATTATTAGATTTAAGTCCTTATGGTCTAATTTACACCATCAAGTTCATGATGATCAACTACAAAAAATTATTAAGAAATTTTTGTCACTTCTTTGAGAATGCATACATGAATAGTTTTTCTTCTTTTATCTATGTATATGTTCATGTCAAGAAGGTTGTATTGAAGTTGGTTTCTACTAATGTGCTTAAGCATGGTTCATATTCTCATGCTTCTTCTGCATTTTCTTATTCATCTAAGTTCCAAAAGTCTAATAGTTTTTCAAAGGCTTTGATAATAAGGATAAAAGAGGATAATGTGCATCATGTTGCTAATAATTCCAATATGTTTTATTTTAAACCTTGTAATTTTAGAAAGTTTACTAAGTTACAAGAGCTCTAAGATATTGTGCTTCAAAGTTTGTTGATCTCTAATTTGATTACTCTTCCAAATATTCGTACATTAGATTCAACTAGAGGGATAACTAAGAACTATAATGAGAAAGTATTTTGTAACATTCTTAGAGTCAATGGTCAGCATACTCAAGGATGCATGACTTTAAAACATAAAATGTAATGTTTGATAGACAATAATATTCTTTATGTATAGGGTGTCAATGATAGGGGCAATCCTTCAATTGCTCTCCATGATCAAAATTTTAAAATTTATACTAATCTATTTCTAATCCATGCTAACAAGGTTGATGCACATCATAAATAGGATCCTTTTACTATGGCACATGCACATGTTGATAGAGTTTCCAAGGAATATTATTCTACTAATTCTTATACACAATCACATACAAAAACTTTTGTGGGTATCACACATCATATAGATACATCCTCTTTTCTTCATATTTCTCCATTGATTATATTTTCTAATGAGGAGATACCACATAATTATTATGGCCTATTGTATGTGCATGGTAATGTGTATGATAATTTTGTTAATGACATTCTCATTAATTCTACAAATCAATTTATACATGCACTAAAGATTTATTGGTTACTAGTTGTCTTCAATGAGATGCTTATGCACATCCTAGGGTGTCTTTGAAAATGACTAATGTGTATATTTATTAAAAATTTAGGTTGCATAATTTTACCTATTACAATAGGTCTCAATGAAGTACAAGTGCATTTTCATGTTATTCCTTCTTCAAATAGATTATCTTTATCCCTTGGTAAACATTGGCTTGAATAGTTGACAACAATTCCTTCAATTGTGCATCAATGTATTAAGTACATGTTCATAAGGGAAGAATTCTAAAAGTTACAAGAGATCCATATGATCTTATTTCAGAGATAATTCATTTTTTTATGCTTACATGCACCCCCCATAAAACCACCATATGCAAATGAATATGCTCTTCATGATGTGTATCAAAGGAATTAGATGCACAAGGGAAAAGGATATAGCTATGAAGCACAATGCAATTACATATGATCATACTAAGTATTATTCTTTGCCTCTTTTTCCACATAAAGAAAATAAAAAATCAAGGCCTAATACACTTGCAATGGCACCTCTTATTCCACTTGAGAAGAGTATGAGTGAAATAACTACTCCATCTTCGAAGGATAGTTCTCATCTATGGGTCCCAAAGAGATATGTTATGGATAAGCAAATTCTGAATCTCTTTATGGAGCCACCTCCAAAGAAACAAGAACAATGGGTAAAGAAAGAAAAATTAACAATTACATCTATTACTAGTGTGTTTTCCAAGAGCATTACTTCTTATCAAGATGAAATCCATTTACATGAGGATGAAGAACTTAACACTGCATATTTTGATGAAGATGACCTCTTAAATGGTGATCTCTCTAATGTTGTTGCTTGAGATGTTTAGCATTCTTATGCTTTACTTATTTTAACATTTACTTTTTCTTTCTTATGTGTCCTTATACTTTGGTCTTTTGTTTATGCCATATTTTGTGTGTCTCTTCTATCTCATTCTATATGCTTTGTTTTCCTACTTTTGCATACCACAATTCATAAGAAGTTTTAGTGCAATTACCTTTGGCATGAACTTTGTTTTGAATGTAGACAACAGTATGTATGGCTTCTCTCCAATACACTTCTGGTAGGTTAGACTCCTTCATCATAATCCTAGCAGCTTCTTGAACTGTCTTGTTCTTCCTTTCAACAAATCCATTCTGTTGATGAGTCCTAGGAGTAGATAACTATCTTTTTATTCCTTGTTTTTTATAGAAAATTTTGAATTCATTTGATGTAAACTCACCTCCTCTGTTAGACTTTAAGCATTTGATCCTCAATTCTAGCTCATTCTCAACCATTGCCTTGAAGTACTTGAACTTTTCTAGGGCTTCAGATTTATCTTTTAGAAAAGTGACCCAAGTCATTCTAGAATAATCATCAATAAGCAACATAAAATACTTATCTCCTTGTAAACTTCTTATCCTTGTAGGACCACACAAATTTGTGTGCACTAGATCCAGCAATCCGACAGAAAATTGTTCTTTGCTTTTGAAACTTGTTCTTATCTATTTTCCCAACTAACATTCCTTGCAAACAGTATTAGCAGGCTTTACAAGCTTAGGCAAATCTCTCACAGCCTGTACTGAACTTATCTTTACCAAGTTGTCAAAATTGATATGACACATCCTTCTATGCCACAACCAATTCTCATCTGTCTGAGCCAACAAACAGTAATCACTAGTTCCTCTTAATTGATACATATTACCTCTGGTCTTCTTACCAGTAGAAATCATTGTTCTGGAGCTTTCCATGATCTTGCATCCATTATCCTTGAATCTCAGATCATAACCTTTGTCACACATCTGACCAACACTCAAAAGATTATGCTTTAAACCTTTCACATATAGGACATCATCTGTATTGTGCTTTCCATCAAAAGAAATAGATCCTTTTCTGGAAATCTTACTAGTTGCATCATCTCCAAACCTAACGAGTCCTCCATCATACTTTTCCAGACTTACAAACTCTTTTATCATCGGTCATGTAATGTGAGCATCCATTGTCAATAATCCATTCATCCTTATCTTTCTCCACCTAAACAGACAAAGCACTTTCTTCCACTGGTTTTTCTTCCTTCACACAGCTAGCAAGATTAGTAGATATAGTTTCTTCCTTAATAGCAATAAACAAGCATTCATTTGCACTAGTACTAGCATCATCAGACTCATCATTGGTACCTCTTTGCATGTTATCTGCAAAGTTGGCTTCAATCTCCTCAAGGTCATCATCAAGTTCCATAGCATACTTCTCAGCTCTTGAAGTTTTCTCTGAAGTACTAGCTTTGAAAGTAGTCTCTGTTTTAGGCAGGGCATCACCAAACTCTCTCATATCAAAGGCTATAAGTTTTCCAAGCAACTGATCTTTTGAAACATCTTTCACAGTCATAATTTCTTCAATTGCAGATACTTTGTGACTGTAGGATTTAGGCAATGACCTAAGAATCTTCAACACAACCTCTTTATCATCAATAGTTCCTCCAAGACCTTTGATTCCATTGACAATTTCATCAACCTTTTGTAAGTAGACTGTTATGTTCTCATCTTCACTCATTTTCAGACCTTCATACTTAGCTTTCAGGTTCTACAATTTGGTGCCTTTTACAAAATCATCTCCTTCATATAAATTCTTCAACTTTTCCTAGATTTCATGAGTTGTTTCCAGATCCATGACTTTTACAAACTTAGTGTTGGACAAGGCACTTAACAGAGCATCTCTAGCTTTTCCATTTAACTCATATTGTTTGATTTCATCATCACTTGATGGACCATTTTGAGGAATAGTATAATTTGTTTCTGTCATCTTCCAAACACCATAACCAAGAAAAATGATATGGCTTTTCATTCATACCTTCCAAAGAGCATAATCCATTACATCAAAATGTGAAACATCCTTCTTATGCGACATATTGCATCTTCCTCAAGCTGTTAGACTTTCTTCCAAGGAACCTTGCTCTAATACCAATTGTTGAAATGCACAAGACAACTAAGGGGGGTGAATCAGTTGTTACCAAAACTTAACTTCTTATGAACATCAATACATCAATCACTTAATCATTGTTATTATGATTTAACCATGAAAGCATGAAATCAGAAACTTAAGCACAATTACATATTCAAGACATGAAACACTAGATTTTTTACATGGAAAACCCTGTAAGGGAAAAACCATTGTGAGTGTTAGCTCACAAAATAATATGTTATAGCAATACCAAAAATCAGAGGCTCACTACCTTAGGGCTCACTGCCCAAAATTCTTACTGCAAATGTTAGGGCTCACTACCAAGATCGGCTCATTGTCAAGGGGTGGCTCACTGCCAAAGATTTTTGAACTAATTTGATAGCATCTACTCCATGCCTGAGTTCAGTTCCATTGAAGCACAATACAACTCCTCTACTCTACTCCTCTTACACTTCTTCACTTATCTTCACATTTTTGCACAAGGACATGTTTTTCACAACTTCATTACATGATTTTATACAATTCATCAATCTTGGAATGTACATCAAGGTTGGCATTACATTCATCAACCATTGGAGCAATCTCCAAGGTCGGCATTACAAACATACATAGAAATAGGTCTGGACCTAAACAAAATTAGCTAAGGAAAAGATGTATGTGGAACACGTTATGCCTTAGCTAGGACTCAAGTGCAATCTTCCACACCACAACATCCTTCCACAATCTTCAATGCATCTCTGCAAGTAGTGAAAATAACCAGGTCAGCCAAGACTTGGAGTTAACACTAAGTCTTTAGGAATAGTCTTCATCCACGATCCAAATTACTTTTTGCGGACCAATCAGAAGGTACGAACATGATCAAGAGACATCCACAAGCACATTTTAATCACTAGGAACACCCGCACAACCTCTAACCACTTTGTCAAGAAGATTCTTCAAACTGGAGTACTTAAACAACACTGTCAGCCATTGTCATAAAGAAAAGATCACTTACGGACCACCAAATCATGAACCATTGTAGTTGAAGGCACATAATAACATTGCAAACTTAATTGTAGATCCACAGACCAAAAGACTTAAATGTGGAGGAATGCGGAGCAGAATTCATTCTTTTTGTCACCACTAAATGCATAGAAGAAGCAGTTTTTACTCCGGTGAACATAGCTTACTCAAATCTTCGCACCGGAGGCTCAATCTTGGCACATAGCATATTTAGACATGCCTCTAATTGAATTCTAATCCATAGACAAAGATATTCATTCTACAAGAAATGCAGAGCAAACTACTGGATTGTTCTGCTGTAAATAAAGATACTCTTCAACACACTGTTTCCACTGGGAGAGCAAATTTTCTCAAAAGCACTTGGAAACATAATATCAAGATCACTTACTCATTATCTTCAACACTTACATAGGCCAGTACAAAGCAACTAACTTAATACAAGCAAGCATCAAAACAAGAGCACAGTTGACACCAATGACAACACAGATATGTTGACATCAATGACAACTCCAGTTAGGCACATACTTGCAACAGAGACTACCTTAGTTCATCCTCTATTTGGTATGTTTCAACCTCTACAAAGAATAATAGGAAAATTTGGGGTGTGTACAGATCTAGTGACAAGGTGAATGTAGTGTGTGTAAGATATAGTAGTCATGAGACAAAACCCTAGGAGGAAAATTTAAGAACAAGTAGCATGTGATTGGGATGGAAACAAAAGGAGATTGCAGGGATCACAAAGAAGGGCTGCAAGTAATGGGAAAAGGATGGAAATGTTTTAGATTTGACTGGGAGAGGATTAAGAAGAGTCTTTTAGGCTTTTAATTTGGATAGGGTAAAGGGAATTGGCCTTGAATGGTTTCTTATGAGAAATATAGTGAAATAGATTAGAGAAATGGAAGAAGGGGAAGGAGATCACAAGAAACTCATAGTTTCAATGGCATAAAAGAGATACACAATCTTCTACCTTGATCTCTAATAGAATCTATGTGATTCACTTGTGTATTGGAGAAGTGGTAGTGATTTTTTTCAATGATGTGTTCTATGAGTGAATGGTTTGAAAAAGGGTTTAAAACAAGACTATACTAAGTTTTAAACAAACATACCATTGAAAATATAGTAGGGAATAGGGCACGAATAGGTGGGTAACTTTACTTTTTAAAATTTGAACACAGACACTAGCCTTAGGGTAGCACAAGTGTCCAAACACTAGTGTTGGGGTAGTGTAGGTGTCTTTCATGAGTCAATGGTCCAAATTTTTGGGATTGTCAAAAGAGAGGTTTCTAAGGCCAGGACCACTTGTAATAATTCTTTTGTGATTAGTGAAAAGGCTAGAATCAAGTGAAATGGTCCTAAAACACATTAGGGGAGTGGACACTAAAATGAGTGTAAAACTATAACATGGTGATTACAAAGTAGATAATTTTTGACCTTACAAAGGGAGTCTAAGAAAAATCTACTAAAACTAAGATTAAGTGCCAAACCAACTTAAGACTTTAGTGTAAACCAACTTGCTCAAGTTATCAAGTTATTTTAGGGTTCCTATTGAAATCTACCTTAAGATGCTTGAGGGACAAAAGGTCATTAAGAACAACAAAAGTTTCAAAAGACCACAAACTTCCAATTATTTCAAGACTTCATATCATTATTCCATTATGTCACAATTTCATCTTTAAAACATATCCAAAAAAATTGTACATCAACAAACTTGCATAATTACATACAACAAATTTGAAATATAAATCTTTTCTTTTTACACTTGGGAAATACAATCATATTTTTCAACTTTCTCATATTTTACAATAAATGGATAGATCCTCAACTTTGAAATAGTAAGTAAAAAAGTCTTAGTTGGATTGTATAAAAGCTTACAAGATTAGAAAAATGTAAATCATAATATCTTCCAATGCAAACTATAATTCTAAAAACTAATATATCCCTGAAGTAAGTTTAGAACAAATAAAGTAATATAGTTAAATCCTACAAGAAGGATTTTTTACCATACCTTACTCAGTTTTTATGACCAAATATATAAAATAATAAGAATTACATCAAATTATTACCTTAATCTAAAATTACAACATATTGTAATATAAAATTTAATCTACTTTAAACATAATAGTAGATTAAATTTTATTAATCGACTGTCTGGTAATTAATTGAACTAATGAAATGTGTGAAGTTAAATTGATTTAATTAAACACACAATAGAGAAAGAGCTAGGTTTTATAAAAATGTAGAAAGAAAATTGTATTAAGATATTACAAATTTTGGTTACATTTAACAAGAATGAGGTTTTATGATGCTAAATGTATGGGGAATGTGGAACGATACAGTAAGAAATACAAATACAAAAATAACATGGTGTTCAAGACTACAACGTGTTCTGAAGCAGTCATGTTGTCAGTGAGTCATGTTGGCATCGAAGGCCACTAGAAAAGTTGTACAATGTTAACAAATTCTATAAAACAAATATGGTAAGAATACAAAAGTAATAAAATCTAAATAATAGAATAATATAGAATATTATATTCTAAATAAAATCAAATAACTAAAATGTAAGATAAGGATAAAAATATGAAATCACCGTATAAAGATTTGAATCGAGAGAAGATAAATTCACATAGCCACCATGCAACCTACGTCTAGGACAAGGGGAAAAGGGGTGACAAGAGCTTGCCAAATTGGTCAAGCCCCTATTTTAGTCTTTCAACTTCCATGGAAGGTCAAGATAAAATAGAATGTGTATACGCTTAGCCTAAGTGTGTCTAGGACTAAGAGTTGTGTGTGTCTGTGCATGCATTTGCATGAGCTTAGCCTAAGTGTGCCTAGGACTAAACTACTAATGTTGTCAATAAAAATAATTTGGTCTACATTGAATTATTATTATCTTAATGTGTACAAAGGTCCTAGTTACATGCAAGTGTGCAAAAGAAAATAGTGCAGTAAATGAACTCAAGTGCCAAGAAGAGAAAAAGCAATATTTTGGAATAACTCAAGAGAGTATCAAAATTAAATCTATAAATGTTAGTGAACCAAAAAACACAAAAAATGAAAGGGTATTGCAATATTGTCTTCTTAATGGAAAGCAATAAGACTATAAACTAACACCTAAATGATAAGAAAACCTATAAGTGTCACTCTCAAGGAGAAAAGTCAATATGCATATAGATACAGAAGCTAAGACCAAGAAACAAAAAAAATTGTAAATGAAAATTGAGAATAAAATATCTATAATATTATCAAAGAATAAGTGATATCACCAAGATGAGGAGCTTGGTCCAACAATGCATATGATCGACACCAAGAGAAGCAACCATTCCAACGTTGGTAATAGAGTAGGAGTACAAGAGAAATATGAAAAGAGCTAGAAAAATATAGAGGACTGGAAAATTTATAGCCAGAAAGAAGAAGAGAGAAGTTACAACAAAACTAGTCAAGAAAGATTAAAACTCCAAATCTCTTTGAAATCCCAAATCATTCCATGCTATTTTAGGCAAGGGAATCATGAGAGGGCAATTACAAAGTTGACAGGAGACACACAAAAGGTATTATGCCCAAATAAATTTTAAAATGCATTTGACAGGACCATTTAAAATACACAGGACACTTATCCAGTTTTGAGGACACCAATGCAATTGCGCTAGCATCTTGAAACTTTGATAAGTGTCCAAAAATTGGATAAGTGTCTAAAAACTAGATAAGTGTTTGAACATAAACAAAATCATGGAAAATTGACTTAAATAAAGTAAAAATAAATTTTGGCGACCAATGAGAGGAAAAGGCTTGGAATATAGGCTTAAATGAGTTCTAAAAACATGCTAAGGAGACAAACACAAAAATAGGTATAATTTGTAATGTAAAATTGCAGGGTATGCAATTTTCAACATTACACATATAAGTACATATAACTTAAATGGAAAAGTGAGAGAAAGAAAAAGAGCACATAATGGGAGAGCTTTTCCACAACCACTAAGTCCGTCATAGCATACTAGTGTATCCCACTTGTGGATTAGGACACAAAATTGAGTTTTGGAAGGCAAAAATTTGTTGAACAAAGGTAAAATATCTACCACATGTAAATAGGATTTGAATGGAGGGTTTGATAGAAGGCCTTTTTTCCCATGTTTAAATGTTGCATGTTCAAAAGCACTATAGGAAGGGACCTTAAAATGAATTCATGAAGGTCCTTCATTTGAAGGTTCTTATGTTGCCCTCCTCCTCTTGGCCACTCAAATTTTGATAAGAAATTATGTTTTAGAGCAAGGTTTGGACCATCAAATGGAGTCACATGACATGAGATTTTGGAGGGTCATAGTCCTCAAAGTAAGCTTTCTAAAAAGTATAATTTGTTATATATTTTATTTAATTATTATATTTATTTTCTATTTTCTAGTGAACATAAGTTTTTACCAAACATAAAGGTCTATGTTCAACGCAAGTGGAAAGATTAAAAAAAGATAGAATTTTTTTGTAAAAAATATGTGCACCCTCATCCATATTGATGTCCTTGTTTCAAAAAATAATAATTTGGATATATACAAAAACACTTATGCATTATGGCATAATATTACTCTAAATTATAATTCATATACATAAAAAAATAATAAATAAAATATGCAACAAACAATTTAAAAATATATATATACATGTCCTAGATATCAATGTTATGATTTGTTTAATAAATTATGAGTTTATCTTATTTCTTAAAAAATTTATGCACTATGGCATAATATCACTCATGAAAAAATACTATAAAGTATAAAAACAAGTTATTAACAAATGTTCAAAAAATGAGACAAATTATTTTTAAAAATATATTTAGAATCTACATGGAATCTCAAAAAATCACTCGTTCATGTCATCTTCAAATTCTTAATTTTTTTCTTGCTACAAGTGATAAAAAGTGAAAATTTAGTTTAAAATATTGATTTGGGTGTCCCACTTAGGCCAAAATGTGGGGCACATTATTGTGCTATGACCCAATTGTACAACTCCTCCATATGTTGCACCAAAAGTTAATACCATACCCTTCATGAATAAGTCCACCAAACCATATTGCATACGAAGAAACCAGGACCATGTGCAAATGACCACTACAACTCACACCTAACAAAAAATATATCCCTTTAGCCAATATTTAGAAATTGTCATACATGCAAAACTTGACTCATCTTTGCATAATAATAAGGATCTCATGATAAATTCATGTAATATAATGGTGTTGACTTTACTTCATCAAGCACAATAAACCAAGATAGTATTATAAGATAGGACCTCCTCATTGCTATCAAAATATGTCATATGATATCAATAATGTTCGTAATCATTCATATGTATAACAAGCTCCTAGATCTGAATTTTGACCACACATAGTCTACAAGATAAGATAAAAGAATTAGACATGGCCCCCGTAAGCCCTACCATTCCTTCTAGTGATCTAGAAGACTAAATGAGGTGGAAATTAAAATCAACAATCACCCTATCTTTGCACATATTTGGGGAATTTGGACAGGTTGTATGAGGCCTCCATAAGCCCCACCATTCTATTTGGTTGCCTAAATGATTGAGCATGAAGAAATAAGATGACTTTTGAAACAATCGTGAATAGAAACATGATTTTAATCATTTGAAACAACTCAATATAGATGATTACAAGCACTCGAAAGATTATGAAAGTTCCAAATGGATAAGAGTTATCTCAAAGGGTTTGTCTCAAAATAGTGAAGTCAAGTCCACAAGTTAAATTTGACTAAAGACAGTTTACATAGTAAAATAAAATTTTGAATTTTCCATCTAGTGAACTTTGTAAAATTAAAAATAGTAAAGTCCATATGATAAATTGTATCAATCTCTATTCAAACACAACTTTCCTCCTTTACCACATACTCATGTAGATAGTATTAGAATTTTGACATAGTACAATATACAGAGTTCTATTTATATCTACATTTAACCTTTAAATATGTACACATACACACACACACATGTATATACTCACATATAAATGCATAAATATGTGTATACAGTTCAAAAATTAAACCAAGAAAATATTTCCCTAAATCAACATAAGCCCATATTTCTAAATAATGTAAGAGATAATCATAGCTTGATTACTACTCCCAAGGCTCAATGATCATTTATTAATAATAAATGTGTAGTACTGAGTTGGGTTGGCCAAAAACCTATGATTGGTATTGAACAAATTAGTACAAAAAAATCACATGTAAAACTGGTGCAGTCACGGTTAGGAGGGTCCTCAAAGAGAACAATTCAGACCATGCAGCTAGAGTAAACACAACAGAAACAACTCAAAGATATGAAATAAATGCAGATTCAATCATTCAGTAAATCATAGAATTCAAATACAAATTGGCCAGCAACATGCGGGCTTACAATTAGGGCTCACAGGCTTGATCACATAATATTAGAATATGCACAAGATGTAGCTTTGAAGCTCCTTCACGCAAATTCAAACTATGAACTTATGCTAATGATCCTCCTCCTTTCCTAGACATCTATTACATCAATATATATCATCTCCGGTATAAAAGATTCCTCCACGTTGGCCAAGGAAGGTCACAAACTCCAATGAAACTCATTGTAACATGTGTAAATAGATAGGTGGACCTAATCATGAAGAACTCCTTTGCAAATGAATGGAATGATGTGCAGATCTCGGGGAAGGTCGGCCACAAACTACAAATCATTGAATGATGTGTCATTAGGCTCCGCAAGTCGGGAAATGCTCTGCAGGTCTTCTCCTTTAGCTGATTATCCGAACTGCCATAATGCTTTACTCTGAGAAAAAATAGTTAATCTTTTGATAGTGATATCTTTCTAGTAACTGATCCAAATGCTCTGAACATTGGATATGATGTAGATGAACATGTCTAGATGTTAAGTCCAACTCCACAAGATCTGAAATGCAATTACGGTAGAATACGGACCAAAATACAGAAACTACTACTGACTGAACTAATTATATTGAACTGGAAAATGAAAAGAAATAAACTGAAATGCAAACAAACTAAAATGCAAATGTTTTTGGTTGATGCAAGATTGCTCTTGAACCAAGGATGCTCCTGCATTAGACATCCGCTGGGGTTATTGAAAAAGTGAGTCCCTCACTTTGTTGGGGCTAGAAGAAAACCAAGGTGGTCCACCTCATCCTGAGAAATCCATGATGAATCTTCTTTCGGTCTGCCTTTCCACTTCACAAGGTATTCTTTGTACTGACTTCCTCTAGTGCTGCGCCCAACTCTGTTGTCCAAAATGTCTTTAATCTACTCCGATGCTTGCTGTGGTAACTGCTTCTTCAAGTCTTCTTCCATGTTGTCATTGAACTCTGCTTCATGATATTGATATAGGTCTACAATGTTGAAAATAGGTGATATACTTAATGTCTCTGGTAGCTCCACTTCATATGCATTTCCTGAATCAAACTTTCTGATTATCCTGCAAGGTCCAAACTTCTTCATCTTCAACTTGTTATATGTCCCAACTGGAAATCTTTCTTTTCTCAAATACACCATCACTTCATCTCCAACTGCAAATTCTTTGTGTCTTCTCTTCTCATCTACCTGCTCTTTGTACTTACTGTTCATCTCCTCCAAATGCTTCTTCACCTGATTATGCACTGTCTCCATATGTCCTGCAAATTCTTCTGCTTCTGCACTTCTCTTTTCTTCCAGACTGATATCTCTCAACTCTGCTACTCCTCTGGGGTTTACTTTGGTGACAATATCAAAAGGTGTTCTTCCAGTATTCCTATTCACTAAATTATTGTATGCAAACTCTGCTTGTGAAAGAATCAAATCCCAGCTTCCTGCATTCTCTCCAACCAAACATCTCAACAAGTTCCCCAAACTCCTATTCACTACCTCTGTCTATCCATTAGTTTGTGGATGAAATGTTGAACTAAACTTCAAATCTATCTTCATCTTTTTCCAAAGTGTTTTCCAAAAGTATCCAAGAAATCTTGTGTCTATGTCAGAAATTATGCTCTTAGGTAATCCATGCAATCTCACAATCTCCTTGAAAAATAGGTCAGCTACATGCACTTCATCAGTTATCTTTTTACAAGGTCTGAAATGTGCCATCTTTGAAAATCTGTCCACCACTACAAATATGGAATCATGTCCTCTTTGTGTCTTCGGCAATCCCATTACAAAATCCATACTTATGTCTTCCCAAGGTCTCTCTGGTACTATCAAAGGTTTATACAATCTAGTATTCTGACTACTCCCTTTTGCAACTTGACAAACTCTACAACTCTGCACAAATTTCCTAACATCCTTATGTATCTGGGACCAAAAGTAATTTTCACTCACCAAAGCCACTGTTTTATCAATGCCAAAATGTCCTGCCAATCCACCACTATGATTTTCTTTGATCAAATTGTCTCTCATTGAACTCCTAGGTATGCACAACTGATTTCCTTTGAACAACATATCTTCCTGAATGAAGTAATCCAACCACTTACTTCTGTCTGTTACAACAGTTCCTTACATACTTTCCAAGGTTCTGCAAAATCACTATCTTCTTCATACATGTTCTTCAACTCATCAAATCCCAATACTTCAACTCTCATCTCTATCGGCAAGTTTCTTTTCCTACTCAATGCATCTACAACTTTGTTTGATTTTCCACTCCTATGCTTCAACACAAAAGTATAACTCTGCATGAACTCTACCCACCTCATATGTCTCAGATTCAACTTACCTTGACTGTTCAAATATTACAAAGCTTGATGATCTGTAGACAACAAAAACTCCTTAGGTAACAAGTAATGTCTCCACTTCTTCAAGGCTTGAATTATGGCATAGAACTCTTGATCATAAACTGAATACCTCCTCCTTGCATCATTCAACTTCTCACTGAAACATGCTACTGGTCTACCTTCCTGACTTAATACTGCTCTACCTTCCTGACTTAATACTGCTCTAATTGTATTTCCACTTGCATCACAATCTACTTGAAATACCTTATTGAAATCCGGTAATGCAAAAATAGGTTGCTCTGTCACTTTCTGCTTCAACAATTCAAAACTTTTTGATGCAGAGGCATAAGGTAGAAGATCAGGTTGATCGCGGGCCGAAGAAAAAGTTAAGTTTGGCCAACAGCAGGATATGACGTCATCATCATCAGGATATACGTCATCAGGATATTTCGGGGCAGCAGGATATTGAGGAGCTGCATGTGACGTCATCGTCATCAGGATATTCGTCATCAGGATATTGGGGTGACGTAAGCAACGGAGAAAAGGTGCGTGAAGTTGAGTATCATCATCAGGATATATGGAGGGAACCGGATATTTTATATCCTGCTGATGAACATGATGTTGAACATCATGATGCGGAAGGTAGTAGTTGTCGGTGAGATGAACAGTGAACGTCAGGAGGATGTTTGCGCTTGCCGAATATCATGATGCTGTTGAAAGGCAAAAAGTGAAAAGCGATAAGGAAGTGAACAGTAGTCAGCAGGAGGATATTTCACGCCTCTTCGAAATATGATGATGCTGCCGATAGTCGGATATGATGATGCTGCTGACATGCGAAAGGGCGAAGGCTTGTCTGCAGGAGGATATCGGTCGGCAGGGCGAATATGATGATGCTGACAGTATTAACAAAAATATGATGATGATGATGAGGGGTTGCGGACATCCATGCTATGTGTTAAGGTTTTAGTGTGGATGCCTCTGCATCATAGTGGTATCAGAGCTTAGCAAAAGGTCTGGGCTGTTGTGTGTTGATTCTGTCACCGAAAGGGCAGAGGTAGAGTTGATTCTGTCACCGAAAGGGCAGAGGTAGAGTTGATTGTGTGTTGTGTGTTGAGTAAGAGGTTGACAAAATGCCTCCGAAAGGTAATGGTACTGCAAGGGAATTGCAGGAGATGAAGGAAAAACATTCCAGAGAGATGAGGAAGATGAAGGAGCTTGCTGAAGCACTTCAAGCCAGGCTTGTAGCCCTGGAAAAGAACAAAAAGAGGGAAGTGGAAGACAGTGAGTCTGAAGAAGATGAAGATACTGTTGAAGAGTATGAAGAGGTAGCTGAAGAACTGGATGCTGAAGACCAGAAATTTGCAAAACTGTTAAAGGCAGTGCAGAGTGAAAAACCTAAGGTAAAGGTTGATGTTTCCAAGTATAATGGAAGTTTGAATGAAGATGAGTTACTGGATTGGATTGCTGCACTTGATAATCACTTTGAATGTGAAGATGTTGCTGAGGATCAGAAGGTAAAGATTGCAAAGACCAAGTTAGGAGGTCATGCTTTGGTATGGTGGGATTATGTACAGTCCGAGAGAAGGAAACAAGGGAAGTCAAAGATCACTTCATGGGATAAGATGGTAGCAAGGATCAAAGGTAAATTCTTGCCTAGGGATTATGAAATTCAGATGTTTAAGAAGCTGCAATTTTTAAGGCAGAAGGAAATGGATGTGAAGGCATATACTGAGGAGTTTTATAAGTTGAGTATGAGATCTGGTCATCATGAGAATGAGGTAGAAAAGGTGGCAAGGTACTTGGCTGGTTTGAGATTGAACATACAGGATGAGTTAGTTTTAGCTAACCCTAAGAATGTGGAGGATTGTTATCAAATGGCAATCAGGATTGAAGAAAAGATGAATAGGAGACAAGATAAGTCCATGAGAGGAAGAGGCAGCAACATGAGGGGAAGAGGAGCAGCCCCTACAACAAGGCAAACTAATGAGGGTCAAGAAGACACTGGTAAAGGACAGGGACAGTCTGATTTCAGAGGTGGATGGAAAGGTAATAGAGGCAGATTTGGAGGTGGTAGAGGTTCTACTACATTTTCAGGAAAGTGTTACACCTGTGGTGAGTTTGGTCATCCATCTTTCAAATGTCCAGAAAACAAAGGTTCATCATCCAGAGATGATAGAACGAGTGACAAGAGAGTACATCTTGTGCAAGAAGAGAAAGAAGAGAAAAGTTCAAACACTTATCAAGATGGATATCCTGAGGAGGGAGAAGCATTGATGCTAAGGAGAATTAGTTTGCAGGCATCAAAGGATATGATGCAAAGAAGAGCTCTTTTCAAGACCACATGCAAGAGCAAAGGTAAGGTATGTAAGGTTGTCATTGATACTGGTTCAACAGACAACATGGTATCTCAGGAAATGGTGGATAAACTGAATTTGGAAAGGATTCCACACCAACACCCTTACAAGGTATCTTGGGTGAGTGATAGTCAATCACTTTTTGTCTATGAACAGGCATATGTGGATTTTCAGATTGGAGCATATCATGATAGAGTTTTGTGTGACATTTTACCCATGGAATGTTGTCACCTACTGTTGGGTAGACCATGGCAATTTGATAGGAGGGTACTATATGATGGGTATGCTAATACCTACACCATCAAGAAAGATAGGAAGACTATTAAGTTGATGCCATTGCAGGCAAATGTTGCAGTACAGAAGGTAGCCCAAATCATTTTAATGGGAAAGAAGGAGTTTGTGCAGAAGCCTATAGGAGCAGGCATACAGGCAGTTGAGGACACTGCAGGGAAAGAAGTTGTTAAGGACAACAGGTTGAAGACAGTTTCAGTTTTGACTGACAGAGGTCAGCAGCAGGTTCAGAAACAGGTTTGCAAACAGCAACCAGTTGAGGGGTATGACAAGGATGTTGTCATAGTTGGGACTATTGTTTGTCCTATAAGAGTTGAAAGGAAGATAGAGTTGAACATTGCAGAAGTTCAAGAGGCAGTTCAGACAGAGGTTCTGGTCAGGCAATCTGACAAACACAAGGTATGTGAGAGAAGGGCCTACATTGACAGGCATGAGGATTCACTTGCAAGACAGCAAGTTACAGTTCAGAAGTCTTGGAGCAGCCAAGAGACAGCAGAGGATAAAGCTGGAACAGGGCAGAACACTGCAAGGGCAAGGTGTAAAGGTGGAGGACTTCCACAACCCAAACTCATGGGACATGAGTTCTTTTCTGTTGGGGAGTATGGTGCAGGAGCACCTACCTGACAGCTGGCCTTCATGAGGCAGTTAGTTAGTTTGAGTCTTGTTTATGTTTTCCAAGAAGGTCTGATAAGACCAAATGCATGTAATAAGGTCATGCTGACTGTACTAAGATCATGCTGACCATGTTTTACTATTTTTAGGTAGTTTGTTAGGACAGTTGTCATGATGTATGTTCGGTTGGATCTCCCAGCCGCCTGGAGAGATTTCCCAGCCACTTGGAGTCAGGTCAGTAGTACTCGCAGGAAAATCTATTTAAGCATGAGGATCGGTTGATATTGCATAGATATATCATCGATCAGACTTTGCGAGAGAGAGACAGAGTATTGTAATAGCATCTGTTGAAATCAATAAAGAGATCCTGTTATTGTTCATCCTCTGTTGAATTCCATTGCTTGATCGATTTGTTGGTTTGGTGGTTTCATGGATTCGCTGATCCATTCCACCGGTTGATTCGTCGGATCGGTGGAATGGTTATGTACAGTAGGTTAGGTTTTAGTTTGTTTTCTGTTCGCATGTAGGTGTGCAGGATCGTCGTCAAGAGATGTTGAAGACCCTAGCATGGGTATGTGCTAGGTCGAGCTGATAGAGTTTGGAAGATCACCCTGGAAGTGGATCAGGTCATCCCAGGAGGTTCGGCGGATCAGAACAGTGAAAATCCGCTAAGGCTGGAAATTTGTCAAAACGGCATCATCAGGATAATTTGGTGAATATCCTACAGTCGCTTCGGGCATCGTCATCCGGATAAGTGGAGAAGAGCATGATGCAGTTGGTTGCATAAAGTGAAAGTGCGTCGGGGTGATCATCATCAGGAGGTGCCGAGAAGGAGTGCATCGGCATAAGGTAGAAGATCAGGTTGATCGCGGGCCGAAGAAAAAGTTAAGTTTGGCCAACAGCAGGATATGACGTCATCATCATCAGGATATATGTCATCAGGATATTTCGGGGCAGCAGGATATTGAGGAGCTGCATGTGACATCATCGTCATCAGGATATTCGTCATCAGGATATTGGGGTGACGTAAGCAACGGAGAAAAGGTGCGTGAAGTTGAGTATCATCATCAGGATATATGGAGGGAACCGGATATTTTATATCCTACTGATGAACATGATGTTGAACATCATGATGCTAAAGGTAGTAGTTGTCGGTGAGATGAACAGTGAACGTCAGGAGGATGTTTGCGCTTGCCGAATATCATGATGCTGTTGAAAGGCGAAAAGTGAAAAGTGATAAGGAAGTGAACAGTAGTCAGCAGGAGGATATTTCACGCCTCTTTGAAATATGATGATGCTGCCGATAGTCGGATATGATGATGCTGCCGACATGCGAAAGGGCGAAGGCTTGTCTGCAGGAGGATATCGGTCGGCAGGGCGAATATGATGATGCTGACAGTATTAACAAAAATATGATGATGATGATGAGGGGTTGCGGACATCCATGCTATGTGTTAAGGTTTTAGTGTGGATGCCTCTGCATCACTTTTGTTTGCTCCTAATGTCCACATGAAATCTTTTCTGTCACCTCTCATTGTCTCTGTCATAGGGTTACAAACTGAACTAAAATTTCTGATGAACTTCCGATAGAAACTAGCTAATCCATGAAATGATCCAACTTTTCCAATGCTCTTTGGTGTAGGCCATTCAACTATTGCTCTTACTTTCTCATGGTCCATCTTCAATCCTTCCATAGAAATCACAAATCCCAAATATACCAATTCTTCCTTCATGAAACTACACTTCTTGATGTTTATCAACAATTTCTCTTCTCTAATATCTGGTCGATTTGGGTGCGACTCCTGAACCTCCCCCTCTAATTTTGGGAGGATTCTTGCTATGAGGGCATTGGAAATGCCATAGGTCAATTTCTGAAGGTAGATGATACTACCTCTTTAATGGGTCACTCCATGGTTTCCCGTATTCTTGTTGATATTGACCTCTGCAAACCCCTCTTTGGAGACGTTCTGATGGTTGGTGATCGGCCTTGGAAACAACTGTTGGATTATGAGGGTATCCCCTTCAAATGTCGACCTTACTTCACTGTTGGTCACATGGTTGTTGGTTGTTCTCTTTCGCAGCGTAAAGGTGCTGCAACTTGGTGGAAGGATGCTCTTGAGGACCACTTAACTATCAGTGCTTCTCAGGAGGATGGTTCGTCCTGTGATGATGATTCCTCTTAGGAGGAAGTGATCCCTCTTGATTCTGCTCTGGCGGGGTTGGTGGAGGTGATTTCTTCTGTCCCCTCTTCGGCTCCCACCTCAGCTCTTGCTACTGTTGAACGGTCCACTACTATTTTAGCTTCAGGTCTTCCTTCGGTCTTGCCTACTGTGGACTTGTAAACAATGCCCTCGGGTGCTCCTAGTCACGATTCTTTTTCTATTTCTCCTATCATTCTTCCAGCTGGGCCTTCTTCAGGTTCGGCTTCGTTGGAGCCTTCTATGGTTGTTGTGGCTCATGAGAATCCCCCCTTTCTCCTTGCTCGGAGGACTTTGACTCTGGGGTTTGTTGGACTATGGTTCAACGTAGAAAGAAGGGGCTCCCCAATTCTGTCGAGGAGCTATGCCCTAGGGCTAAGGGTGTTAGATTTGCTTGTCTGGGAACTGCTATTGTTTAGTTCCCCAGTCTGTGTGTTCTGCTGTCAGTGTGCTACTGGTGCACTGTTTGTTTGCTTGGTTTCGCCTGTTGGGGCCTATTTTTCTGGTCTTTGGGCCTCTGCCCCCTTTGGGTTGTTTTGTAATAGGGTTCCGCACCCTTGTTCTGCCTCTTACCATAATCAAAAACAATTTCTCTTCTCTCAATCTCTACAATACTTGTCTAAGGTGTTGCAAATGTTCTTCTCTTGTCTTACTGAAAATCAAAATGTCATCCAAATATACAATAACAAACTTACCCAGGAATTTCTTCAAGACTTCATTCATCAATCTCATGAAAGTACTCGTTGCATTTGTCAGTCCAAAATACATTACTAACCACTCATACAATCCTTCATTTGTCTTAAAAGCAATCTTCCATTCATCTCCTCTGATTCTAATCTGATGGTATTGACTCTTCAAATCTATCTTTGTGAAATATTTTGCTCCACTCAAACAATCCATAATATCATCCATCCTAGGTAAAGGAAATCTATATTTAACTGTGATCTTGTTTATTACTCTAGAGTTCGTACACATTCTCCATTCTCCATCTTTCTTTGGTGCTAACACTGCAGGTACTGCACAAGGGCTCAAACTTTCTCTGATCAAACCTTTTCTCAACAATTCTTGTATCTGTCTATTCAATTTTTCTTTCTCTATTGGTGTCATTCTGTGTACTACTTTGTTAGGCAAACTCGCTCCAGGTATAAGATCCATGTGATGACTGATACTCCTGATTGGTGGCAATCCTTCAAGTACATTGTTTGATATGATGTCTTCATACTCTGTCAGCAACTCTTTTATCTCCTCCATTTGTGATTCTTCAATCTCCTTCAATGTTTCAGGCTTCTTAGGGATCAAAGCATAACACATATTCTCATGTCTCAAACCATCCAGATATATTTTCTTCCATCTACCAAACAGATTCTAGCATTTCCTCATACTTCACTCTTAGGATCATCTTCTAAAGGAATCAAAGTAATTCTCTTTCCATTTGATGTTATAGTGTATGTATTCTTTCTCCCATCATGTATAGCTTTCCTATCATATTGCCAAGGTCTACCCAACAAGATATGACATACATCCATAGGTATAATATCACACAATACTTCATCATGATAAGATCCAATATGAAATTTCACCAAACATTGTTCACTCACCAGTACCTTATGATCATCCTAAATCCATGCTATCTGATAGGGTTTAGGGTGTTTCAATATTTCCAATTTCAGCTTAGTCACCATCTCTTCTGAAACTAGGTTATCAGAACTAGCACTATCAATTACAACTTTACAACATTTACCTCCTGATTTGCATCTTGTTCTGAACAAACTTTTCCTCTACGGTGGTTCTTCATTTGTCTCTACTTGAAATAGGGCTCTCCTCATGACAAGTGATTCTCCTTTCTCAGGTTTGCCAACTGAACTTGGTGATCCAACAGGTTCTTCCACATAGGCTGCTCTTCCACTGTTCTCTGTCCTCTTTCTTGTACTCCCCTGATTACATTCAAATGCTCTATGTCCTTCACTTCCACACTTAAAACAAGTTCCTCTGAATGTTCTCCTATTAGGTCCTCTTCCTTCTCTTCTGTATCCTTCACTCCGGTATGGACTAGGGTTTCCTCTGCGATAGAAATTTTTGTCATCTCTCTGGTATGCATTGTTATCTCTATCCTCCTTGAATGTGTTATCTTGTCTGTTTTGCTCCGCAAATGATCTCTCTCCTCTGGAAAATGTTCTACCTCTCTGAAATTTACCTCCTCTACCTCTCTACTTATGATCCTACTTCTGATTCAACTTTTCCTCAACCTTCAGGGCAAACTCATATGCTTCTTCCAATGTAGTCATCCTTACTAAACTCAATTCTTCTTGAATGTTCAATCTCAGTCCATTGATGTATCTAGCCACTTTCTTTTTGCTTACTTAACTATGTCCTGTCCTTATGATCATCTTATGGAATTCTTCAGTGTACTCCTTCACAAATTTCTCCTTTTGTCTCAGGTTCTGCAATCTCTTCAACAATTCCAACTCATAGTCAGCAGGTACAAACTAGTTCTTCAATTTTGTCACCATCCTATCCCACTTTGTAATCTTTTCTTTTCCTCTTCTGTTTCTATCCAACTAAACTTCTTTCCACCATATAGTAGCATGTCCTTTCATCTTTGTCTTTGCAAATTTCACCTTCTCTGGATCTTCAACTTCTTCATACTCAAAGTATTCTTCCATGTCATTTATCCAATCATTAACTCTTCAGGGTTCAAATTGTCAGTGTAATTAGGTACATCAACTCTAGGTCTTTTTCTAATCTTTGAAATAGCTTGCAACATCTTGACTTGATCTGATTCTTCTTCTTCTTCACCTCCTAGGGTTTCACCATTTTGATTAGCAGATTGAAATTCTTCATCATCACTCTCAATATCAATTATAGGGCTTAGTCCTTTTCTTCTATCTTCTTCAACACCATCGAGTCTAATTCGCATTGTTTTCATCATTTCCATCATTTCATCCATTTTACCAGCCATTGTTCCAACAGCAGGGATTCTCCTCGACAGCATCTTCCTAGGATCAAGTGCAAACTGCCTCAATTCGGTGATCGAGCTACAAGGTGACAACTGCCTCACAATCAACGATCGGTTGCAACACAAGTAACATGCCTCAGATTCGGCAATCTATCCATAGCAAGTTCTTATGGAATTCCTTCACCCACTTTGCTCAATTCGCTCCCAAAGATTCAAACTTTCGCTCTGATACCACTTGGTGCAGTCACGGTTAGGAGGGTCCTCAAAGAGAACAATCTAGATTGTGTAGCTAGAGTAAACACAATGAAAACAACTCAAAGATATGAAACAAATGCAGATTCAGTCATTTAGTATATCATAGAATTCAAATACAAATTGGTCGGCAACATGCATGCTTACAATTAGGGCTCACATGCCTGATCATAGAATATCAGAATATGCACAGGACATAGCTTTGAAGCTCCTTCGCCCAAATTCAAACTATGAACTTATGCTAATGATCCTCCTCCTTTCCTAGACATCTATTACATCAATATACATCATCTTCGGTACAAAAGATTCCTCCGCGTCGGCCAAGGAAGGTCACAAACTCCAAGAAGAGCTGTAACATGTGTACACGGATAGGTCGTACCTAATCATGAAGAACTCCTCCGCAAATGAATGGAATGATGTGCAGATCTTGGGTAAGGTTGGCCATGAACCACATATCATTAAATGGTGTGTCATTAGGCTTCGCAAGTCAGGAAATGCTCCGCAGGTCTTCTCCTTTAGCTGATTATCCGAACTACCAGAATGCTCTGCTCTGAGAAAAATAGTCAATCTTCTGATAGCGATATCTTTCCGTTAACTGATCCAAATGCTCTGAACATTAGATATGATGTAGATGAACATGCCTAGATGTTAAATCCAGCTCCACAAAATCTAAAATACAATTGCAGTAGAATGCTGACCAAAATACAGAAACTACTACTAACTGTACTAAACTGGAAAATGAAAAGAAACAAACTGAAATGCAAATGTTTTTGGTGATGCAAGATTGCTCTTGAACCAGGGATGCTCCTACATCAAAAAGTCACAACAAACTCAAGTTTTATCATTGTGGGTATTAAAAGCTAGGGCTGAGATTTATAATTTCCTATTCTATCCAACAATCAAGCTTTGGAGATTTCAAGGATTAAACCTGGGTTCAATATTTCCCCAATCATTTTACCCAAACTCCTACTGGGTTCAAAATACCTAGACATAGATGTGATACAAATCAAAATGAAAAGGACCCTAGAAAAGGATTAATTAATGTAAAAAGTTTTCCAAATGTGTACATTTCAATTTATAGATATCATGGAGGATATTATAGTATGCAAGATGACTTGTGTTATGGCCCAAGTTTCTCATGGTCAAGAATAATTTATGAACATCTTAGAAGAAAACATAATGCTTGAACAAAGCAAAGAAAATCAAGTCCAAAATTAAGAGCATTTGCAATGTCTTATGTAGAAATCAACACATGAAAGAAATTCACACTTTCAAGCAACAATATTATGTTCCTTACTGCAAAGGATTCAAAAGCTATGGTTACATGCCCAATCTAAAAGAAACACTCAAGAATACTTTGGCACTGAGAAAATCACTCCAACTCACAACCTCTACCTATCCAAAGTAAGAGACAAAAAATCCAAAATATACACATAATAATGGAGCCTCATTTCCTTCCAAAAGATCCACTTGTAAAGAAACCGACAACCCATAAATCTTTGCAATGAACTCTCAATCTTCCCACCTTCCACTCACACAAGAATTTAATGAAAAACTAAGTTCTTGAAGCCAATAATGGTGGGTATGTTGACAATAGGGCTTCACCCTCAACAACCCTTGAAAACATAGTACTAAGTTGGGTTGGCCAAAAGCCTACGACATCCCAACTCTCCTTTTTATTACTTTCAAATTCAAATGTTTTGAAAGTAGTTTTGAAAGATTTAATTCTCTATTTTCAATTAAACTTACATAAGGTAAAAATCAAGTCCCCATATCCACATATCAAGCACATCAATATGCAAACCAAAAACAACTTAAATTATTCAAATTGACATAGAACAAGTCAAGAGATCATAAAGCCATACTTGATTAAGACAAAAAGTGTCAAATGACACCAAAACAACTAAGACAAAAATAACCAAAAGATAACAATGATACTAACAAAATGACTCAAAACATGGAATATTGACATAGGAATAATAAATAGTAAAAAGGAATACCAACATAGATATGCTACTCAACCATATATACAGAGATTATTCCATTTTTTCTATGCTTCTAAATTGATGTAGGAGCTTCCCTGGTTCAAGAGCAATCTTGCATCAACCAAAAATATTTGCATTTCAGTTTGTTTTCTTTTATTTTCCAGTTCAGTACAGTGAGTTCAGTCAGTAGTAGTTTCAGTATTTTGGTCTGCATTTTGCCGCAATTGCATTTCAGACCTTATGTAGCTGGACTTAGCATCTAGACACTTTCATGCACATCATATCCAAAATTAAGATCATTTAGATCAGGTACCGGAAAGATATCGCTATTGTTGAGTGTTTCTTTTAGACTAAGCATGTAACCATGGCTTTTCAATTCTAGGGAGTAACTCATATCTTGGGTGAGTTTCAACTATAGATGGTTTGTTTGGTGGTGTTATTAGTTGTAGTAATTAGTTTCAAAAATGGAAACTTTAATATCTTGCAATCCAGGTATGATCTTGAGTTGAAACTCACCCAAGATGTTAACTTGACAATTCCGCACCTTTTGGGAAAATTCTAGGTCCATTCATGCTCGAATGTAGAGTTACTAAAAATAGTAGGCCATACCATTTTTAGCACCTTTGAAAACTTTAAAAGTTCTAAACCATTCCTCAACATAAAGGGTATTGGAAAAAACCAAAATTGGGAAGAATAAATTTTTTGTAGTTGCAAGGTTGAGACACCTTTCCTAACATTTATCCATTTCTCTCATTGTCGTTATGCCAGTGTGACAATATCGCTATACCAAGGTGACAATGTCCTCCACCATCATACTCTCCTTCACTAGAGACAAAACCTCACAAATAGTCACAAAACATGTTAGTCCACATGATACATATATATCCAATATTATACAATATATAATAATCAAAAAATAAATATTATAATCATCAATATCAATTTACTAATGTCAATTAAGTATGTCATATGTATGATATTTTATTTTAGGGTTTAACTGTGTAGTTTTTGAGTCAAACACATGACCCATATTTAATGAGTAGTGGTTCACATGAACCCATCTCTCATGTTAATGAATGGTCCACTTAGCACTCATTGCATCTAGGTGATGCACACAGGTGTGAAGCATCAGGACTTCTCGGGAGGTCACCCATCCCAGTACTACTCCGACTCAAGCGCGCTTAACCATGGAGTTTCCCCCAAGATCAAGCCCACTTAGCTTACAAATGGGGTTGCAAGTTAAGTGGGCTTGATCTTGGGGGAAACTCCATGGTTAAGAGCACTTAAGTTGGAGTAGTACTAGGATGGGTGACCTCCCGGGAAGTCCCGATGCTTCACCCCTGTGTGCATCACCTAGATGCAATGAGTGCTAAGTGGACTGTTCATTAACATGAGAGATGGGTTCATGTGAACCACTACTCATTAAATATGGGTCATGTGTTTGACTCAAAAACTACGCAGTTAAATCCTGAAATAAAATATCATAATTTGACATGCTGCGAAAAATACCTCCCATTTATCAATGTCATATGTAGCTAACAAAATCAAATATAAGTGTATAATAATAGTTTACAATAAATGTTGAATATAGCCAAAAATCCTAATACTACAATAATCAACAATTATCCATACAAAACAAAATAATTACAAGCCAAACTAAAATATATATTTAAATAGTCTAAAATAGGATACTACAAATAACAAGTCTACAAGTGGCACATTCTTGCATGAAAATTGACTCATGACATTATCCCAATCTACCCCCATCATTACTCATCCACAAGAACCAATTCAAATCCCTAGATCTGTCATTTTCCACCCTAGATCAATTATGCGAGTGAAAAATTTTGACTGAAATCATTTCAATAATTGCAAGGATGTAAACCTTGAGCTTTTAAATCCAAATTTCAAATTAAATATTTTCAACTCCTTCCTACTAAGGGAGAGGGGCCAGTAGTCGCACACTCTAACTTTGCACACGTCAAGCACATAGCTAGACATGTCGAATTTCGACGATTTTTTTTGGGTTTTTCCGTATGCGAGTGAAGAGCTTAAAGCTATTCTTTCAGCTTCTGGGCATTTATACATTTCCCTGTACGACACGTTATGTGCACATGGGTCGAAAAAGTGTCATTTCAACATGTCGCCCCATACATGCGCACCGATGTGCCGGTAACCGCTCGCCATGGCCCCCCAAAAAATTTCCAAGTTCACTAAAAAGGCAACACACTTGATTATTTTTATAGTCACAGAGCATTAGAAATATGTTTATTAACACCCCACCATAAATCATGTTGGTGGGGCCTTCAAACTTACCCGCTCCCTTCCTAAACTTCCCCGCGCCCATCTAAGGCACAACATGCATGTTAACGTGTTTGCTTAGGTGCGGACGGGAAACAACATTAAATCCATTCAATGTTCATTCGGGTCCGAATACATATTCCACTTTCCACTGAAAAGTTAATCATTTTACCGATTGCTTTCCCTGTTCTCCATGGTGCGATTGAAATGTGAGGGTTTTTATTGCGTCCGCTGGCTGTCGTTCTCCATGCAGATACGTCTCTGTGCAGGTAACGAGCAAACATCATCTCTCCCCATGTGATTTCATCTTTGTGGTGTTTATACAATCGTTTATCTTCATTTTTCTCTCATGCTACCCGTGATTTGGGTACTGCTATGTAATTTACTTTCGATTTTTCATTATTTTGTCTGAGGCAACGCTTGTCTTGTGATAATTCCACTGTACAGAAGAATATACTATTGTATAATGATGGTATGTGTATCTTCGTCCCCCAACATCATGTTAGGAAACTTGCACCCCCCAGGTTTTCTGGCTGTCCTCCTTCTAGAAGTTCTCCTCCCCTTTTTACCTCGAGCCATAAGTATCTATACACCTGCAAGAAATGCAAACATCATCAATACCAGAAGTGATATGTAGAAAAAATGGCATCCTTAGTGCAATGACTGAAAACAGATTGAAGCATCATTATTGCAGTGGCATGGATGACAACCATCACTTGTTCCATTTTGTAGTGTTTCATTGTGTTCCATTTTAGACTGTATTATCACCTCAATCTGGTTTCATCGTTATGTACAGAGATGTATAGATATACACGTGTATACAGATATGTAGATATGTATACATATATGTATAGAAATGTGTATAGATATACAGATATGTATATAGATATGTAGATATGTATACAGATATGTATAGATATACACATGTGTATACAGATAAACATTTGTCTATCTATGTACATATGTGTATAAATATACATGTGTGTATATATATATGAGACATTAACATACATAATTTAATCTATTGAATGATTTAATAGACAACATGCATGGTAACGTGTTTGCTTAGGCGCAGACGGGAAACAACATTAAATCCATTCAATGTTCATTGGGGTCCAAATACATATTCCACTTTTCATCGAAAAGTTAATCAATTTACCGACTGCTTTCCCTGTTCTCAACGGTGCGATGGAAAGTATTTCTAGATATGTATACAGATATGTAAATATGTATGCAGATATGTAGATATGTATACATATATCTATACATGTATACAGATATGTATACATATGTATAATCAATACCAGATATGTTGACAATGAACCCTCAAATAATGACACCCTTAATCGTTGACAATGAACCCTCAAAAATATATACCCATTAAAATATACGAACCCATTTGTATGTATAAAAGAAAACCCTCATTATATAACAGTCTATTATTCTGTACAGTGAAATTATTACAAGACAAAATAATGAAACCCTTAACCGTGGACAATATAGTAAAATTTAGCAAACAAATTGGAGTAATCTTTCGAACATGTATATCTATAATTCTAAAATGTTGAAATGTTAAGTACCAGCTTGAAAGGTTTACATTGTCTACGCTGCATATGTCTATACATATACATATGTATATCAATATACATATGTATATCAATATACATATACATATGTATATTGATATACATATGTATATCAATAAACATGTCTATCAAAATACATGTCTATAGATATACAGATATACAAATATACAGATATATAGGTAAGAATGCCACTACAAAATATATACCCTTTAAAATATACACATATGGCGAACATGGCAAACATGTATATCTCCCATGCAGCAAACAACTGGAAAAAAATGTAAAATTTAGCAAACAAATTGGAGTAATCTTTCGAACATGTATATCTATATTTCTAAAATGTTGAAATGTTAAGTACCAGCTTGAAATGTTTACATTGTCTACGCTGCATATGTCTATACATATACATATGTATATCAATATACATATGTCTATATATCTACATATGTCTATAGATATACAGATATATAGGTAAGAATGCCACTACAAAATATATACCCTTTAAAATATATGAAACCATTTGTATGTATAAAAAAAAACCCTCATTATATAACAGTCTAAATTATCACAAGCTAAAATAATGAAACCCTTAACCATTGACAATGAACACTAAAAAGTATATACCCATAAAAATATACAACCCCATTTGTATGTATAACAAAAAACCATCTTTATATAACAGTATATTCTTCTGTACAGTGAAATTATCACAAGACAAGGGTTACCTCAGACAAAATAATGAAAAATTGAAAGTAAATTACACAGCAGTACCCAAATCATGGGTAGCATGAGAGAAAAACGAAGATAAATGATTGTATACCAGTATAGTCTTCAGTATAGATATGTACACAGATATACATATGTCTATTTATATACATATGTCTATAGATATACATATCTTTATAGATAGACATGTATATATATACAATATTTTAACAGTCTAATCTGAATATATATAGAAACTTTTTATATAAACCCTGGATAGATTATATAAAATGAAACCCTCAATATATTATATTACAACATAGAAAAACAATTGTAAATATTTAATGTAACAATAATTAATAAATACTATTTAGACAAAACTAGGAAGAATCTGACTGTAAAAGTATTAATGAGACAGCTGTAGGATTCAAAACATTCATATAAGGAGGTGAAGTAAAGGTGAAGTACCAACCTGAACCTTAATGTGGAAGTCTGCAAAATTCCTTTTGGCAGCAGACAGGGTTTGCAGCGCTCCTTCAAGAAATTTATGCTTAAAACAATCTCTACGTTGCATAATGTTCGTCTTTTAATGGATTGATATTTAAAAAGAAATACATTGAATTTGGTTGGTGAGTTTGAATTTGAATAAGTGCATAGAAGCTATTGTATTCAATATTATGATATGCAGAATTGAACTCAGTTGTTGAGATTTGAATTTGATTAAATGCATATGAGCTATTGTATTCGATTGATGTGATTTACAATTTTTTTTTTTTAATATAAACTGGTTTAATTTTATTTTTTTATTAAATAATCTCACTTTTTTTATGTAAACTGGTTTAATTTAATTTTTTTATTAAATAATTGTTTGGATGGGGAGCCTGATACCATTATGTGTTTGTGCAGGTGCAAGTGGATGTGATAGCAAGTATGGGAGAATGTGACAGTAAGTGGGGGGGATGTGATAGCAAGTATGGGAGAACGTGTGATTAACAGCCTTTTGGGATTGGGGTGGTGTGTGTTTATGGTAGCTTAGGTACCAATAGCCGTGCACAAAAGTATGTGAATATTACCAGTTTGACTTTATTTGATGTCCAAATGAGTGGTTTTTTATAAACATGACATATTGTAATAAAAACAATAAAGTGTATATTTAAATTGGAAGTTCTCATATTTACATCAAGTTGGCTTGAAAATGCAAGTGGAAGAGCATGTGTATTATTTTTTTGCAATGGTAAATTACTCATACAGTTGTGAACATGTATTGGTGCATATGTGTTAATTTACTAGGTATTCTTTTTACATGTAATGGTTCAATATAAAAAATTTATTGGGGGGTAGGGTGCACAAAAACATAGCAGTTATTGGGGCGTGGGCGGCTACTGGCCCCTCTCCCTTAGTTGTGAACCAACTCAACATACATAAATGTTAATCTATGTGCCATGTTATATTTAAGGACATTCCTTGTTTTTTTTGAAATCACATTGGAATATGTGAGATCACCTAGGTCAAGAGCTTCAAAGGGTATTAATTCTACATCACTTGCTTGCTTCATTGATCTAGGCATACTACATGCTTTCTTATTGTCTTTATTTTGATTTATTGTTGTTAAAATTTTATCTATCTTGGGGCTCTAATCAAAGAAGAATAAATCCTTGTCCAATAAAGACCAAAAAAATGTAAAATTCAGACACCACTCCACTTTAAACATAAGTACAACAAACTAAGACACTTTACATACTAGCCCACTTTTATGGATTCAAGTTCAATTCTACATACCAAATCAATTTCAAAGACAAAAGTTGGGGATAAAAAATAAGAGAGATTCATAGTTCCTAGACAAGGCTCTCTATTTTTCTAACGCTTTTTTAGCAAATCAATTCCTCCTAAATATCATATTTAAATTTATTTAAATTCCAAAAAAAATAATTATACATTTAGTATTCAGGTGCAAACTCTAAATCCAAGGTGCTTTATTAAATAGTTGGTTTTACTCCTTTGCAATAGGTAGGTTAGAGACGTCAGTAGAGTTTTGCAAAATTCCCTACACTCGCACAACCACCTCGTAGTTAAAGGTGATAGCTTTGTTTTAACTATTTTTCCATGTTTCAGCCTCCGAAAGAGACTGCCCCACAAGATGACCAATAAACGAAGCATTCAATTGTCAAAATTCACCGCTGAATACCAGTCGTGCAATCCTGAAAAAGGTTGGGGAGCGATAGACGACCCTTCGTTTAGATTAGCTATCGGCTATTATCAATAAAGACGGAAAGGCACCATGTTCTCCAAGTCAAAAGAATAACGTAAACACATTAATTCAATGAAAGGAATAACGTGAACACATTAATTCAATGAAAAAAACAAAAGCTTATCAATTAAGTAGACATTGAGCTAAAATACAATACTATGGCCGGCGACCCCTTAATACAAAACTCCACCGGCCCGGTCACGTCAAATCATATTATGGAATACAATATTTCCGTCTCGTGATCGAATGAAACTCGAAAGAATTTCAGGCCCACAGACCAATCACACGCACGGCCATGCCATCCGTCAAATCACAGAAATGGACGCGCCACCTCCGCCCAACAATGCCAACAGGGCAACCATTCATTCCACCAACTATCAGATTACAGATATTATCAATGTCCAGTTTCCAGCCGCGATGTGCGTGGGCTGAGAGCGGTGGGTCGCGCTGAGAATCCAAAAGCTTCAAACGCATACAGTCAGCACAGAAGTTAATACTAGGTACAAACCAATAAGGAACAAGCTCCACGTAGACATTGAAGATGACGCCGTTGAAATGACTTCGCTGGCGCCGAAAATCGTGGTCGCGTCGCCGTCGGCATTACTCGGGCCGGCGCTCACTGTCGGGCCGGTGGCTACGGGCGGAGTGTTGGAGCTCTTTTGACTGAAAATAAAGATCAAAGATCAGCCACGTCAGCGTTGCGTTTTCAGTTAGGTCAGTGAAAAGAGGTTTAGTTGAAAAAATAAATGAATGCTGACCTGGCCATAGCGACGGTGGGGCAGAACGTGACGGCGTAATCGTGAGCACCCGCGCAGGTAAACGTGCTGGTCTTGTCGTCGAAAGCGTAGCTGTAAGCACGCGGGCAAGCGGCCTTAAAAAGCTGCGAGTAGACCGAGGGCTTACACGTGTTAGGGTTGGCGTAGGCCCCACTGCAGCAATACTGGGGGCTACCAAACGCTTCGCAGGCGCTCTTACAGGCCAAAACGTTGTTGCCATTAACGTTGCCGTTGCTGAGGCCGTCGTCCAACTGGAGCTCCTTCGGACAGCTGAGATTAATGTCTACTATGCAGCCCGTGGCCGTGCAGGCGCCCGTGCCGCCACTGGCAACGACAAGCATAGGGAGATTGTAGCCGTCCACGAGGCTAACGTCGTAAAAGTCGAGGCCCGCCGGATCGAGTGTGAATTCCGCAAGCGAGGCGGGTGGAATGGCGCCGGCGCCGTTGCATTGTAGTTGCCCACCGCAGTCGCCGGTGGTACAGTTGCCCTTTCCGTCGGCCCCGAATGTGCAGCCTGTTCGGCCCCACATGCGACCTGACCACCGGCTGGGGGTCTGCACCACACGGGTTGTACCCGGTAGCAGCTCAAATCCCGTGGTTGCCAATGGCGCTATGCCTGCGTTCGATAGGAAACCTGGCCAGACGGTGTACCCACAGTTGTTCAGGACCGTGAAGGAGGCCGCCTGTGCTTCTGCAGGAAAAGATCAAGGGAAGAAAAAAGTGAGATTTTTTTTCCTTTGATTTGTTTAACATTTTCAAGTAATCAAAGAAAGAAAAGCTTTTAAAATCAAAGTTCGAATGCCAAAATGAAAGGAATTCATTCACTGATGGGGCTCAAATGACCAAGCACTGTAAGAGGTAGATTTATTCCAGTCCTGCACAACAGTTATCTGAGCCTCCTCTTTTAGGGTTTTCTGATATTTACTAGGGTTGAATCGGGAAAATGAAAAAGGAACTCAGGAAAGTAGAGTACTTGTGGCTTAGTTACTTTAAATCGGAGACATCCTAATCCGACGAAAAAGAAGATAAATCACAGTAGCATCCAAAATGTACAACTTTATAAAGTACAATAATTTAGACTTCGAGCTTTCATGATCCCTCTCCTAGTGGAAAATAAAGCTTCCAGAAAATCAGTCTAATTGTTAAAAGTCAAAAAGTTAATCGAACCGTTGTCTTTTCTCATGGGAAGATCTGGGCTTCTTGCAGAGATGTCTGACAGTACTAAAGATTAAAGTCCATTAAATCTTGTCAAGAGGTTTTGCTGATGGAATGGTAACTCTGCAGTTTTGATTACCTATGGAGAACTCTACACAACTAAACATTATAGCTTGAAATGAAATAAATATTGAAATGAATTGGATGACATTGCCAAAATCTTTGGTTACTTGTATCACTATTAGGATAGGAGATTTCCTAGAGAAAGATTTGGGTTTGAGTTCTCTATCAGTGTCAATTGAAGCCTCCATGGACCTTAATAGTATTATAGAATGGATGATCCTCAAAAGATGATGGAATACAGGTTTCCTCTGAGGATAAGCTATGGTGCATGGAATTGTACCCTTTAAGAAAGCTATATGGTAAACTGAACATTGAAGCTATATGGTAAACTGAAATGACATTAGAACATATGACCTCAAGAAAGCCCCTGTATTCTAGATACATGCCCCCACAGCGAAGATGATGCTATGGTGGATTGGAATAGTATTCCCTTGGGAAGCATCTTCTACTCGACATACCTAGCTTTCTAATGCATGGGGAATAACTCAATGGAAGTATGAGAATCTCCCCAACACTGGACTATTGTTGAGACAGGGTACCTCTAAAAATGTCCTCTTTCCACTGGAATATTGTTGAAACAGGGTACCTCTAAAAATGTCCTCTTTCCACTGGAATATTGTTGAGACAGGGGACCTCTAAAAATGTCCTCTTTCCAGTGGAATATTGTTGAGACATGGGACCTCTAAAAATGTTCTCTTTCCATGTATGCACCCAACCTTCTAAGGAACAAAGCATCTCAATGATAGAGTAACTTGGCAGCAATCTGGGTTTTTTATGTCAGAGACAGCTTAAACCCCAAGAAAGTGTGGCTTGAAGGTGTGTGTTAAAGAGGAACCATCTGCACTCCACACCATGAGCTCTAGAAGAAGAAACTCCTAGCAGTAGTTGTTGAAGCCTCTGGAAGAAGAAACTCCTAGCAGTCGTTGTTGAAGCCATGTGAATGCCATTTTGGTTGTACACAATCAATCTCCAAAATGATATATCTATGCTATGCAGATATTCATATAGTTAATTCTTACAAATGGGATCTAATAATGTTGATCTGATAAATTCTTAGAAGACCAAAGTTTTTGAAACTTATAAAGAAGTAATATTTAGAAACAGGGGTTTTCTACATGTACGACATCACCCATGAATATAAGCTTGAAATCTCAATAAATACTGTGGCCTTACATATAAAGTGAAACATGCATTCAAACATGTAGGCTTGTACTCTACAGCATAGTCACCCTATATTTATGTTTCTCTGCGGAGAACTCATACTTTTACCTTCATTTGAATAGAAAGCTTGATAACTATTCTTCACAACAACTCAAGAGAAAAACAAATACTCTGTTTTACAATGCAGTGCTTACCCTTTATCACAGTTAACAAAACAATCAGAAGCAGCTTCCTAACGATTGACATAGCTGCAAAGATCTCTTTAAATGAACCTCCCACTGGTATTCCTTGAGTGCTGAATATATGTATATGTATGTTCCAACCTTTGCTGACCGGTTGGTATACCCACCCGAGACCAGGCAAATGTCTACAACAATATGTTCTTTATTTTTTCAGTCCACTGTTGCAGAGCAGGTGATGCAGAGGAGGCCAAAGAAATTAAAAAAAAATCTCTGACAGGTCACACAAAAATACTGAAAAATCATCAGTTTAATACGTCAGCTATTGCAGTAAGGCACATGAAAAAGAATGTAAGATTTCACAGATTTCTACTCCTAAGTTCCAAATCTCCTTCCTATTATAGAAGGAGAAAAATCGGGCCCACAACTGACTCGAACAGAGCATCTCGATAAACCATTTAAATTAATCACCTACCCACTAAAAAGCTCTGCTAAACTCTTCCTCCCCACGCAATAATAAATACTAAATAATATGTTCCAAGCAATGCCACAAAATGCTCTGTAGTCTAGCTAAAACTTCAAAAATGAAAAACCAAACAGACAAAACAAAAAATGCTGTGTTTTTTCCCCGAGCAGGAGATTGAGGAAATGTCGAGTTCAAGCATGGCATCCAAGGCCGGAGGAAACAATGAAGAAATAGAATATGCGTTACGTATTTATAGAGAGAGGTGGTATGCATGAGCGGCTGGGGATTCATAACCTTGCTTCCATTCATTCATTTGCTATTTAAATTTTCAAGTGGTATTTGTTGAGGATGAGCTGCTTTTGTATTGGTTAAAATTTGGGAGGCTATAGAGTGAGATCTTATTTTTGTCTTCCAAGAGATTTTGAATGCACCTTCTTAGATGTCTTGTCTGGTCTGATCTGATAATATAGCATCTTCATCTTAACTACAACAACTTGTTCATATAAAATTTATGATAAAATATTTAATTTAATTATTAAATTTTATAGGTCCTCAATTTTTAAGCAATCATGATATTATTTATTTATTATATAATTTTTTTTTTAATTTTTTTTTGGAGGGAGGGATTTTAATTTAGTTTGTGTCCTTGTTTAAGGTAGCCTTTTCAATCAATTTACATATTAATTAAATTTTGATTACATGTTAAAAGAGAGTTATTTAATTGATAAAATTATTGGAGGTTCTAAAATAATTATTTTTAAGAGTTTTATTTTTATAAAAGTGTTTTTTATAATTTTTAAGAGTTTTTTATTTTTATAAATAATTTTGTAGTGTGAATAAAGTTGTAGAGGAGAGAAGTATATACTTTTTACTTCCATGCATTTGTTTTATACTCATTTCAATTTTGTGTTAATATATGTCAATCTAGTCTTTAGTTTGAGTAATTTTTTGGCATAAACATGTAGAATTTGAAAAATATTCTTCCATCTATTTACTTTAAAAATTGTTGATGCGATTGTATATGCCTGAATTCAAATTTATTTTCCATCTAATCTAAGTTAATTTAATAAAAAATATCCTTGCTGCATATTAGCTTGCACACCAAAGTGTTTGAATTAAGGTCAAGGTTGCCATATTTAAAGACATTGCTTGTGTCATTAATTTCATATCAAAAACGTATCATGTCATGAGAGCATACTCAATCTAGAGAAAGGAATCAAGAATGTTTTGATCGACTTTCATAAGAACACATACATCATCATTGTGTCTTCAACATTGTGAAGACAACAATATGAGATTTGTAAGATTTGCATTCATGCCTATGCAATCATCCAAAATCTTGACAAAAAGAGTAGGCCACAATAGTAAAATCACATAGGACAAATGAAGATTGGAGATGGAACACAATAGCTATTCCAATATAATGAGGATGCAAATACAATGGATTGTTGAAATGAGAGCAAGAGGGCAACATTTATAAGATATGCCACCAAGTGATGAGGACTTACAAACCATGCAAGATAAAGATGATAACTTATCCACTAACATAGGAAAGTGCACTCAACCACATTTATTAAATGCAAGATGTCACCTACTTGAGTAGATATCTACCTAAGTAAGCTTATCCTAAGGTGCAAACTAATGCAAGTAGAATAAACTAAATGCATAGAAAATAAAATGCATCAACATCCCCATAAGCATAGCTTAGGTGGGTAGATATAAGTGTTAGTAAATGTGTAGTCATATTAGGTACCCATGTACAAAATCATCCCTCGAAAAGAGAAGAGCAAGAGAAAACCCCCTCATATGAGAGAGAAAACTCCTCTCCAAGAAGAAATAGAAAAGTTATATGCAATCCCCCTAACAACAAAACAACCTCCTAAAACCCTTGTAAGAATTGGCACATGAATGCCTCCACAAATAAGAGAGAGAATGTAGAGGTAAATAGTCTCATAATGAGTACTAAACTAGGTCTCTTTACATCGAACAATGCATCTTCCTTTCAAAACAAGGAAACCTTGTCTTGTAAATCCACTAAATTCCCACTCCAATGGTGGAATGAAGGGAGTTGTTAGAATGAAGGTCTCTAGAAAATGCCCAAACTTCTCTTTGTCAATGTTTCAAGAACTGTGACATGATCTGATTAAGAGAACTAGGTACCATGGAAGATTCTAGTATAATTGTAGAAGGTGTCATCATGAATGGTGATGAAGTCATACTAGTAGACTTGAGAATAACTACATGATATGCCACCATGAACACATGTAGAGGTGGAGAGAGAAGATAAGGGTCAGAATGTACCCTCATTATAGCTAGAGAAGGTGATGAAGCTTCATGAGAGTTGTTATCAAAGAGAAGAATAATGTCCTCAATGGTGTTGTTAAGATCCCAAAGATAAGAGTCCACAAATAGATGTGAAATGTTTGATAAGTAGACATCCCAATGAGGTGGATCCTAAAAACATAAATGATCTTGTTGAAGAGAATTATCAAAAGCATTTAGAGAAGCCATGATCTTTGTACAAGTAGCAGGAGTTGGAGGAGGTGAAGCCTCAAAATTTGTCATGTGAGTTAGTGAAGTTGAAGTATCGTCAAGAGTCTTAGTAATATCCACAGGTGCAAGGCTATCCAAAAAGGCGTCATCAAAGATTGGGTGATCATTAAGATCTCCAAGCATCTCCCAAATGTCAATCGAAAAAGCATGAGGGCACTCCATATCAGAACAGTAAAGACAATATATGTGGAGATGAACTATCATGCCAATTAGGTTAAGAATGAATTATGCAATTGTGGGGAGTAGTTAAAATCATGGGTGTGATTCTATCTAGGATCATAAAACTCATAAATCTCCTAAATTTTGTTTGTAATAATAATCCATACATCCTCATAATCTTTCGCTGGATACATTAGTTAACATGGCATGTTGAAATAGATAAAGCATCTTCCTACCTAGTCACCCCCACCCCTCGATCTCTCATTTACACTTATCTTTATATGTTAGTATACTCAATGTTATACTTTCATTTGTCTAATTTATGTCAATTAAATATCATTTATTAGACCTATATTTATATTTGTAAACACCTTAAAGAATACTATAGTTTACTTTCTTTCTTTACAAAAGTACTAAATATTATATAAGAGAAGGATGATGTCAACACATCAACTCGTAACTAAAGTTATGCTAAAGATATATAATATTTAATATTAGAACCATCCTTTACTATTAGTCATTTCTTAATATAATTTAATTTTGTTTAGATTTTTGGTATGTTGTATCTAATAGTTGAACCATCCTTTAATGTTTAGTCATTTCTTGGTATAATTTAATTTTGTTTAGATTTTTATGTGTAGTGTTTAATATTTGAACCTTTTATTTAATGATTAATCTATTTTAGTATATTTAATATTATCTAAGAGAAGGATGATGTCAACACATTAATTCGTAATTAAAGTTATGCTAAAGATATATAATATTTAATATTAGAACCATCCTTTACTATTACTCATTTCTTAATATAATATAATTTTGTTTAGATTTTTGGTATATTATATTTAATATTTGAATCACCCTTTAATATTTAGTCATTTCTTGGTATAATTTAATTTTGTTTAGATTTTTATATTTAGTATTTAATATTTGAACCATTTCTTTAATGATTAATCTTTTTTAATATATTAATAAATGTTGAGAGACTTGAATTTAATACATTATATATAACTATTTGTGATTAGTGATTTCTTAGTGTTTCATCATGCATATTGTAATTATTAAAAGGAAGAACTTTTTACTCTAAGTTTATTATATGTTCTATATTACTTTATAAAACCACTTCATAATCACTATGTTCAATTTCATAGTCTTGACAATAATTTTTAAATCCTTTGTTCTATTAAAGTTGACCATGATTTGGATATTTAATTTTTTATAAGTATTAGTGAATTAAGTTTATAATATTTTTATTTTCCATCTAATTCATATGATGTGATCTAAAACATCAATTTTATATATCATTGAGAGTAATGTGTAAAAAGTTATTGTCTCCTCTTTCCATCTCCTTAATATTTTCACAGTTTATGACTATTATAAAAATTAAGCACCTCTTATATATTTAAATATAAGAACCCAAAAATTAGTAAAGAGTATATCATCATTTTACATTAAAAATTTTAAGATTTTCATAGTCCAAACAATTTTTAAATATAATTGTATATAAGTTTATTTTTGCATTCAATAAAAACTAAATTAAATTTAGAGAACAAATTCATCTTGGTGATTAAAACGATCTTCTATTAAAAAAGTTATGTTTGTTTACTTGGAATTTTGGCCAATAAAATAGGACAAGTATTTACCACTTCTGGTGGAGATGAGGCTTAAATTTGTTAGTGACAGTTTGACCATCCGATGATGTTTAAGTAGAGTGCTCCAACTGCCCTCTTCTCTTCCATAATGTAAAAATCTTAAAATTATTTCTATTACTTAAAAAAATCCAATATGACATATTTTCCATCCACCAATCTAAATATTCTCGTTTTTCCAAATAAGAAAACAGTATCCTCAATAATGGAATTACGATCAAAGCAGGTCGCAAACGCCAAGAAACCGAAAGTGAAAAACAATACTAATACCAACTGTGATGTGTTTAAGTCCAAAGAGGCGACATCGAGACCCAAAGGTCGTGGGATCGACACCTGCTACGGCCGCCGGGCTTCCCCACAAAATAGTTAATAACTGGAGGAAAAAACAAAAACTTTGTTTCCCTCCTCTTTTAACCACACAGCAATATTAATAAATGAATGCATTGAGATCTGACCCTTTTAACTTGTCATATGGAGGCGTGCACAATGGGCGTCATGATATGCATGATATCTGCGTATTTCTGAAATGACTGCTGCCACTGCACTCAAGATTCTTTAATTATTTTACAACAGTTAACAGTTACGGCCTTTCGTTTTTTGTGTAGGCATGTGACCAACTTATTAATGCGCGCCAACCAAATATGTTTTTAAAATATTGCTCATATTTCAAAATATGCTTAACTTAAACAACATTTAAAATTAATACGTTTGTATAATATATACGCATTAAGTATATTATTTAATATCAGTATATATATATATTTAATATCATCGGTTTCGAAGATAAAGTCAAACTTGACTGCCCAGCACGTTTTACACTGCCATGCGAACGGTCTTTTTCATGTTACGCCGGAAAAGCCAAATATCAGATGTTTAATGCTTCCCCGAGTAATTCGCGGTAACTTTCCACACTTTTCTGTGACCTAAAAAGAAGAGACGGTTGGTTGATTTAGACATACGTTTTGTTCTTGACAGTTGAAATGGAGTGCCAATCCTGAAATGGACTAAAAATAGATTGCCATAATTTAAGGTTAGAATGATAGAAATGTAGGTTAAATTTGTCAAAAGATGAAGGCCCAAAGTCACCTTCACATTATTCAAAAAAAACAATCATATGAAGGTAATAGGGAGTTTTCTTACCATCTTTGGGATTGTGAAAATTACCAAATGGCTAATCAATTGTTTCATAGTAACACCCAATTGGAATGTCCCCACTCCCGTGCAATGGAGGGAAAGTGTTCTACAAAACATCATAAACGTGTAACTTGGATGAAGCACATAACAATCATAAAGGAGTTCTTCATTGATTTGATCCAATATTTTAAGAAAAAACAATGAAAGGAGATGTTCTTTAAGTAGTAAACAATGCATAGGGGGTGTATGAATGGTGAAATGAGAATATACAAAATATAATAAATATGGCATAAACAATATATAATATAGATAGTGAAATGAGAATAAGAAAAACACAATAAATAAGGCATTTGCAAAAGTCTCAAGTATAGGTGATCCAAAGACTTGTTTAAGCAGTAGTTTGAATCTGGAGGGTTCCTCAATCATATCACTCAATAGTTGTTGCACAACCTACCTTAGTTATTGTGCAAAGTAAAAGGATGATACGGAGGTGCAAATTTTAGTTTGTCTTTTGTTGAGTAAATATTTGACTTCAAAATGGGTCGTTCATATTTAGGGCAACTCTTTCCATTTCCCTAAGCATTAATTATGAGTGTTGGCATTGAACAGTTGCTCCATTTTGGCAAGTAAATTATTTGTGGATCTATGTGTCATTGTTAATCCCATTAGGGTAGTTGTTTCCATATGATGTGGCAACAACAATTATTTCAATAGTGGTGTCTCACACACCTTGGATCAGGAGTGGTTATTGCATGCCAAAGTGATAACAAAGTGGGTGGTTTCCTAGTTGACAATTGAATGGAGGATGTTTAGATAGTTAGAGGAGAGGTGAAAAGTTGCATGCCATTGTCCACACAAAGTGGGAACCCAAACATCACAGGAAATGAAGATTGTGGTAGTCCATGTTTCTTGGATCACAGGTGGACAGTGATAGGTGGTTATGTAGAAATATTGGTAGGTCATTCCTCTTCACTAGCTATTGTTATTCTTGCCCTAGGTTGTAGGTCATTTTGAAAGAGGTCAACAAAGAGTAGAATGGAGGCAAAGAGATTCTTTTGTTGATGATTAAAGAGAGGAGGTTGGCAAATTAATAGAGCCACGTCGTTGGTTGGCAATTTTGTTTGAGCCATGCGAAGGAGGCCTATGAGTGTTAGTTGGAGTCAAGAAATTGGCTGATAGTAAGAGTCATCCATGGTTAAGTTATGTTAGACCTAGTTGATAGATTGGCATAGCCATGGGGAAAGCCTAGGCAACACTTGGAGCCTTATTATAAGCTAGAGGAGAAGTAAAGTATGGTCGAAACCATGTTGCAAGTGGTAGAGATTGTAAGAAATATGTTGAGATAATTGGTTGACAAAGAGCTAACTGGTTGACAAAGAGCTAAAGCCATGAAGCTTATTAGTTAGCTAAGACCAGTTGGTAGAGATAATGTTGACAAAAGGTAGAACATGTTATTGCAAGTCTAGTGAAACATCCCTTTGAGAATCTCATTTCAACAAAGGTTACATGCTAAGTCATTGGGAGATGCAACAAATTCTAGATTTCTACAAGTGGATAGCAGAGTTTGTGGCAAAGGTATCAATTGTCCTTCATTTTTTTATTGTTACGAGTAGGGCTTTAGGTCATCAGCGATTTCATGACATTTTATGCATGTATATAAGTTGAAGCATTCTAAACTTGTATGGTTATGGATTAGTGGCACGAGGAGCATAGCTCACTCTTCCTAGAGTTTTATGCCCAATTGAAGTTTTCTATAAAGTAAAGTTGTGTTGCATATTATTGTGTGTGTGATGCAAATTGTTATCCACATTTGAGATGTTTATGTTTAAGTCATCTATTCTATATGTCATAGGTAGCCATTAGAGGTAGTAAAATGCATGCAAAGGTAGTTGGGAGCATCTCCATTTATATTCATGTTATTTACTAGAGTGTGACATAGTTGCAACAAGTTTATGGGTCAATAAGGGTACAAAATGATTATATATATAAAACATAATAATGCTAGAAGATTTCAAACAATAAAATTAGAATGATCCTCATCCAAGAGGTCATCCTCATGCAAATTTATACTAATCATTTTCCATCACATATACAATCTAACAATATAAAATATCAATAGGTGCTCGAGCATCCTATGGTGTGTACACATATGATTAGAGATTCTATGGTATTGAGCTTGTTGGTTCCACTTCGGACACTCCTAGAGAAACATTTACATCGATATGGGTCATAATATATCTCCTCCTTATGCTCCCCTAATTATTTCATTTTATGAGGAAGAGATTCCTAACAACTATTATGGTCCACTTTATGTTTGAGCTTTCTTACATGGCCATCAATGTAAGACTATCCTCATTGATCCATCCCATCAATATAGTATATGCACAAAAGAATTTCTATATGATTATAATTTATCACAAGATAGCTATGTACACTTTGAGGTTGCATTGAAGATGACCAATGACATCTTTGTGAACACTTTAGAAAGTATCATATTGCCTCTCCAAGTGGGGTGTAAATAAGTGGATGTATTATTTCATATCAATCCCTCATTGGATAGATTATCTATGCCACTTGGAAGACCCTAGTTAGAGCAACTAAGGTTCATACCTTTTATGATATATCAACATGTTTGAAATATATTTATGGAGATAGAATCATAAAAGTGAAGTAAGATACATATGTACCTATTGCTAAGGCAAGTCATTACAAACTTGACAATTATATTGAAACTATTAATGATATATACTAATTGCATGGGTTAAGAAGATGAAATTGAGCCTCCCTGTGAAAAAATATAACATTCATAACTATATCAAATGCATTTACAACTTGAAATATCAAGAGAAAATGGAAAGGCAAGGTAAATAACTAATGAAGCCTTCTTCACTGCCTCCTTAGGCACATCAAGAGCAAAAGATAACTTGCAATACTTTTCCTCCACCACAAGTCAAGCAAGTGAAATATAATTATATTTCTCCATATGTACCAAAGAAAGGAATGTTTCATCCTTATCATAAGAAGACATAAAAGAAGGTCTGGTTTGATGATAGTGCTTATACATCTTCTAAAGGTACTACCTTCAAATGGGTTCCAAAGAATACTCAAACTATTCCAATACCATAAGTGGAGCCCACTCCACAAGTACGACAATAATGGATTACAAAAGGTCCATTTACCATTCTATGAGTACATTTACATCATGATGAAATTTCGATAATTGAAGGTGGTTAGAAACCACATAATTGGGATGAGGACGTTTTATTAGATGATGATCCATCTATCATTGTTGGTTGAGGTTTGGAGATTCCATGCTATACATACATATCTATATTTACTTTATATTATTTTGATGGTTTTCATACTTGGGGGAAATATCCTTATGGCATTGACCACTATTCTACTACATTGATGATATAATTCTATGTGCTTTTCTATATGTTTCCAATGATTATGATTATTTTTCCTAACAAAATGCTTTACTGACATGATATTTTCCTATGATGATGACAAGGTCTTCCATGAATACAAAGCTCACATCTTATGATTCTTATGTTCCACGATTACTATTCATTTTCTAACAATCTAATTATCATGATTACATCTAACACTCATTTGTGATTATAAGATTATCCATTATCATTATTTCCTATGATTCACATGACTATCTTTAGTATTTTAATCATGTGTATATTACTAATTCCTACCCTTTTATGTGATTACAATACCATCCATGGATCTTATGCTTATTTTCTCCTAAGTTTATACTATTCCAATTTTCTCATCTTATGCTTATCATGCTTATATCTTATGCTCGCATGATTATGAGATTTATCATTTTCATCATGATATCTCACCTTTCCCTTGACTTTGTAGGATACCTTTATATATCACTTCATGAATAATATTTCTTGACCTATTAGGGGTATCATAATGGGCATACTCTTGCCTATCATTTACGGTGATTTTATGAGAATAGCTTACTACATTTTTGGTGTCGTATGATACTATATTTTCCACGATCACCGACCTTTACTAGGTTTACCTTTATTCATATATATTATCTACTCTCCAAACTCTTTATGTCCTTTAGATGCAACTAATTAGAGACAGGCATGTGAGATAACTAATGTTCCTCTTACCTAAGTAGGTTCTCATGAGTACTACATGATTCAAAGATATCCATGGCATCACATCTCTTTAGGTGTCCCATGACACTACTTAACTGTTAGGATTAGATTTGGCATTCACCTTGCAAATCCTAAGTCTTGATTAATTGCAATTGTTCATGTAAATGATCTAAATATGTATCATCTGCAAACATCATGGAGCGGGCTAAATGGGATGTGCATGTGAGGGTGGGGGAATTATTTATTTTTGGGGATATGTGGAATACTTTGTAAGAAGGCATTAAATAAGGAGGTTACTTGAAAAAGATCAAATTGGGAGTTATAGAGGATCTCCTAAGATAAGTGTTATGACAAGGCATTGATTGCCCTCATGGAGCACCTAGGATTAGAAGACTAGTCAAAATAGCAATTTTGACATAATCTATGATGTGTAAGACATGTAAGAGGAGTTACATTCTATTTGAGATTGCTTGACCAGGATTATGGGGTGTTGGATTATTGCATGAGGAATATGGATGCTTACTTTTGACTCTTGTTTTGGAAACCATTCTTTGTTTCTAGTTTTTAATTTCCTATATATTGGAGGCATGAGATAGTGGATTCATGTGTTCTTTTGTAAGTAATCTTATCTTGCCAGATTGCTTTCAATTAGAGGAATAAATAGATTATATTATTGCACATTGTTTCATAATAATACAAGTTTGGATCTCTTTAGTGGTGGAGTTTTTTCTTTCAAGGGTTTCTACATGTATATCTAAGTGTTCATATGGTTTGATGATTTGTATATTGCTTTTTCATGTTTTATTTTAATTTGATGGTTTAATCACATTATTAATCAAATAAAATACTACATTTGTTAATGTTTCTATTGTGTCATCTACCATGTTATTCAACATTTGGAGTTAGAGCTATGGTTTGATCAGAGAGAGGGATGTCTTTCTTGGAGCATTGTGGGTTTTTTGTGGTTATAGTGGAAGCATTTGATTTAGTGGTTTTTTAGATCTACGTGTGATTTAGACCATAGGAAGCACATCCCATTCCAATATTGATGAGTTCAATGGCTTTAGTTACAAATTATGGAAGTTGAAAATGGAAGGTCTCTTGGAGAAAAGGGATCAATAAAGAGTTATGGAAGACAAAAAAACATGTTGGTGTATTGGAAGAAGATTGGAAGAAGCTTGATAAGAAAGCTCAAGGAACCATATGGTTGTGTCTCCTTGATTCCATCCTTTTGAATGTTTCTAAGGAAACTATTGCATACAGATTGTGAAGAAGGATAAGTTAAATCTATCAAATGAAGAATCTTGTAAATAAATTATATTTGAAAAGAAAAATGTATTTACTAAAAATTAAAGAAAGAGGCTCAATTATCAAGCATTTTAATGCTTTTAAGTTAGTTTTGAGTTAGCTAAGATCTATAGATGTTAAGAATGATGAAAATGATCAGTGCATTTTGTTGATATGCTCTTTACTCAAATCATGAGAAAATCTAATTGTTGCAATTAGTGGTAATGTTGTAGATCCTAAGATGAAATCTCTTATTACTTTTCTCAATGAAGATGTGAGAAGAAAATCCATGAACCAAGGTTCTAAGGATGAATTGCATGTTAGTGTAAGCCCAAAGAGAATGGTGGTAAGAAAAGGGGGATGAGGATAAATCTAAATCTAATAGAAGGTCTACAACCTCTAGTAAGGGAAGATTCAAATGTTGAAACTGTGGGAAATGGGGTCATTTGAAGAAGGAATGCAAAATAAGAAAAATATTGTTGATGATTCCTCTAATGAAAATCCTCTAATATGAAAATGATGTATTGCTTATTTTTGCTAATATTGCTAGTGATGACTCATGACTTTGTTTCCCCCAAATTTTGACTTGGTTCCTTTTGAAAATTTGTGTCAATTTTGTTTTGAGTCGATTGAATCCTTTGGAGTTGGAAAGCCTTACTTTTTCTTGGCCTAAATCACTTGTGAAACTTCTATTCTTGGTCTTGTTTCAGCCACTACAAAATTGTCTAAGTCATTTTTTACCTTTTTCAAAAAAATCTCAATTTGGCAAACCTTTTTGGAAGGTTTGTTAGTTTGCAAATCCCCCGAAAGCCTAAAAGTTACTTTTCTTTCAAAAAAAATTCAGAGGTTTCCAAAATTCACAAACCATTCAAATGGCCGAAAAGGATCTCTTCTTGCTTTTCGAAAGGTTCATCTTTTATAGTCTTTCAGACATTTTGCAAGTTCACAAACCTTTCTTTTCATTGAAACAAGTGTTTCTCTTCACTCTTCGGAAGGTTCACAAGTACATGAACCTCCTGAAAGTAGTGAGATTTGGAAGGTTTGAAAGTTTCAGAACTATTGAAGAAGCCAAATAAGAGAAAAAATTCAACAATACAATGTGGAAAGAAAGTTTTTGGCAATTTTAAGGGTTTGCAAACCTTCAAGAAAGATGATAGAGTTCTAAGGTTCATGAGTTCGCCAAATCACTGAAATTCACAAAGAAGAAAAAGTTTTCAAGGTTTGAAGGAGGTGTGGTTCATAAGTTTGGGATTTCTCTGAAATGCCGAAATAGTTTGAGTTCCATAGTTCGCTAAAAGCTTGAAATGTTGAAAAATATTTGAAGATTTTTAGAAGCTCAAAGACAAATGGTTCGGAAGTTAGCAAACTTCCTAAATTACCAAAAGAAAGGTTCTAAAGTCTAGAAAAGTGCCAAAAGGCAAAAAATGCTTGCAAAATTCAAATTTTGACATTTCAGAAACTTTCTAACTTTTCAAAAAGTTAAAAATAACCTAATTTTGGGTTATTTAAGATGGTTGTTCGGCTCTTTGCTCTATTTTACATTTTTCAAGAATGAATATTTCACTATTGCCATTGCCTCAAATGCTCTCCCCTGCATTTTTTAATTTCCATCCCTACAAACAAAGGTAAGCTGATTGCTCCATATTTTCACATTTTCTGCTACTTATCCTAGCTGCATTTGCTTTAACGATTAATCCCACCTAGCTTTCATTCCAATTTTCATGAACCCTGTGTATCTTGACATGTCTTGCTCTCAAAGTAAAATCATATTCCTAGTTGCATACCAAAATTTGCTTGAGGCCTTAGCCTGCCTAACCTAGTTGTTATCCATGTTGAGAATTAAGGTGTCACAACCTTTGCAAATTCCTAATGTTGGTATTTAATTAATTATTTATTTTCAACCTACTATTGTAATTAAACATGTAAAATTTATTTTGTCACTTTGTGGGAGTTGGAATGGTGAAGTGTCATCTTACATGGAAGGTGACTAGATGTAATTTTGTCTTCATATGAGGAAGTAGGCATCCCATCCTGACTTGGCATGTTTTTGCCATGTGTCAGCACCTTGTGGTCATGTGTAAGGATTTATGATAAATTCTATGACACGTAAGTTATGATGGATTCTATGGAATGGTTAGAGCTAGAAATAGAAGGGATGAGGCAAGTGTCATTTGCATGTATGACACTGTAAGAGGCATCTTTGACTTAGCCCATTTTGGGGCACCCAAGTTTGGGATATGACATGTTGTAAGATAATCACTTATTAGTAGTTAGTTATGATAGATTATCTTACAACTATAAGTGGTGTCATATATGACAGATTTTATGGCAATATAAGAGCATCTGTCATACCTATTTTGGGCAAATTTGGGGTGCCCAAGTATGGAGGGTTGTAAGAGGTGTAAGGGAATCTTGTACTAGTGTCGTAGGAGTCATACATGTGTTTGAAAAGTGTGCCACATGGATTTGGACGCCCATCGCTTGTTGCTTGCTCTAGAAGCTTCCTTCATGGTTGTATCTCTCTATAAATAAGGTGCTTGTTGGAGAAGTTTGTATGGTAATGTGTAGGTACGGTTAGGTTGTTGAATTTACTCCAGTAAACAACATTGGTGAACTCCTAAAAGAACTTGCATTGCAAGTGTGTTGTAATCTCATTCAGATTTGATAATACATTGTGCAGGTTTTGGAGTGCGGGGTTTTTTAATCGAAAGGGTTTTCCCCATGTACATCTTGTGTTGTGTGCATTGGTATTTGACATTTTTTGTTATTGTTACCTTTATGTTAATGTGTATCTTAATTTGTAATTGGTTAAAAGAAATTTGCACTATCTTTCCTCATTAGATCAGTGTAGGAAGTTGTTTCTGCATACCTTGCTTCTTTTCAGTTGGTATAAGAGCCTGGCTAGTTTTGGTTCTAATTGTGAGGTAGAGGGTTTTTTGAGCTAATCTTAGTTTGAGTGGGAGCTTGTACAAAGGAATCTTTGTTGCAGGAAAGAGATGACGAGCACATCTAGGAGGTTTAACATAGAGAAGTTTAATGGAGGCAACTTTGAGTTGTGGAAACTCAAGATGGATGACTTATTGGTTGATAGAGATCTATGGCTTGTAGTATCTGAAGCCATGCCATCAGGCATGAAGCAAGAAGATTGGGATATGATGGATCAGAAGGCTAAGGGTCTGATAAGACTCTGTTTGCCTAATTCAATGCTCCTGAATATCCATGAAGAGAAGACTGCAAAGGATCTTTGAAGATGGAGGAGGAGGATCGATGTATAACATTATGGTGTTCCTTACCAGATTTGTGGGACCGCCTTGTTATGGCCATTGGGAGTACCACTACCACCTTCAAGATGGATGACGTGGTTTCATTGTTACTGTCTGGAGAGATGTAGAGAAAATCTTACGAAATGACTAAGGAGTCTCTTGCAGTTCGTGGTAGATCGAAAGAGAAAGGAAAGAAAAAAGATAAGAAGAAAGAAGAAAAAGGAAGATCCAAATCCCATGGGAGATCAAAGTCTCCTGGAAAGTCCAAGGCCTTATGTTGGAACTATGGCAAACCTGAGCATTTTTGCAAGGAGTGCAAGGAGGAGGAAAAGAAGAAAAAGAACTATGATTCAGATTCTGACAAGTCCTCTCAGGATGATGGAGAAATTGTTGTTGTTGCCTTAGCAACACATGCATCAGAAGATGTGTGGCTTATCGACTCTAGTGCATCTTTTCACATGACTTCGCATCAAGGTTGGTTCTCAAAGTATGAAGAATATGATGGTGGGAAGGTGTACTTGGGTGATAACTCTTACCTAAAGATTGTTGGCCGTGGAAGAGTCTTGATTCGATTCCCTGATGGACAAGTGAAGGGGATCAACGATGTTTTGCATATCCCTAGTTTGGCATGAAACCTATTATCTATAAGTAAGTTGAATGATGTGGGTGTGCAGGTTGTTTTCTCAAATGGAGGATGCAAGATGACTAGAGGAGCTATGGTGCTAGCTAAGGGTGTTCAGATTAGCACTATGTTTCAGCTTGATGCATGTGCAGTTCAGTGCAATAGAACTTCTATTTCAAAGAAGAGAACTTCACAGTCTTCATCCTCACCATTGGAACCAGCAACAAAGAAGTGTGTTGCATCTACTTCCAATAGTCATGCTTTCTGGGTACCTAAGGGTGCTCATTCTATGGAGATGAAATTTCTAGTTGAGAAGACAATGTTATGGCACCAAAGGCTTGGTCACATTGGTGAAAAGGGTTTGAGGACCTTGAAAAATAAAAAAGATATGATTGAGGGTATGAATGACTGTAACCTTGAGTTTGATTTTTCTGAACATTGCATTTATGGAAAGAAAAACCATGTTCAATTTTATTCCAATTCTCACAAATCTTCTGAGGTGTTGGACTTAATTCATTCTGATGTATTTGGTCTGGTTAGTGTTCCTTCGATTTCAAAATATGTGTACTTTGTTTCATTCATTGATGACTATAGTAGAAGGACATAGGTGTATTTCATTAGAAGTAAATCTGAAGTCTTTGCAAGATTCAAGGAGTTCAAAGCTTTTGTAGAGAATCAAAAGGATAGAAAGATTAAGTGTTTGAGGATTGACAATAGTTGTGAGTTTTGTTCAATAGATTTCGACAAGTTCTATAAGGAACAAGGCATTGAGGGGCATAAGACAACTCTGTATACCCCTCAATAGAATGGAGTTGCAGAGAGGATGAACAGAATGTTGATGGAGAGGGCTAGGAGTATGCTAAGTGGATTTGGCCTTGAACAAATTTTTTGGGCTGAAGATGTTGCTACCGCTTGTTACCCAGTTAATAGGTCTCCTACATTGGCGCTTGTTGATAAGACACATATGGAGGCATGGTCTAGTAAAAATCCTTCATTGAGACATATTTGAGTATTTGGTTGTGAGGCATATGCACATGTGCCTAAGGAGAAGAGGTCTAACTTGGAGAATAAGGTTGTGAAGTGTGTTTTCATTAGGTATGGCATCGATGTGAAAGGGTACAAGCTTTAGGATCTAGTGGCCAAGAGAGTTTTTTATAGCAGAAGTATGATCTTTAGAGAGCTCAATCCTTCTTCTATTGACCTACAACCAAAGAAAGAAGAGAAGAAAGAGGATGTGGTTCAACTTCCTTCCACCCCCGAGAAAGTTGAATTGAAAACATCTATTGGACTTGATGATGAGGAGAGCTCTAGTAGCTCTGACAATTCAAAAGAAGATGAAGAACCTCAACCTCAACTATTGAGGAGGTCTACACACATAAGGTGACAACTTGAAAGGTTTGGTTATTCATTGCATGATTCTAGTTGCATTTTTGCCTTGATTGCTATCATTGATGAGCCTAGGATTGTAAAAGAGGCTATGGGTATGTTAGATGTAGATTCCTGGAAAGAAGCCATGAATGAAGAAATGGTTGCATTAGAGAAAACAAAACATGGGATCTGGCATCCTTTCTTGAAGGATGTAAACCTGTTGGTTGCAAAAGGGTGTTCAAGAAGAAATTTGGTCCTGATACCAGTATCAAGGAGTATAAGGCAAGGTTGGTCACAAAGGGGTATTCATAGGTGGAGGGAATATATTATGGTGAGATTTTCTCTCCCATTGCAAAGCTGACATCTATCAAGTTCTTGTTATCACTTGTTGTTGCATATGATTGGGAAGTTGAACAGATGGATGTGAAGAAAACTTTCCTTCATGGTGATTTGGAGGAAGAAATATATAAGTCACGACCTACGCACTACGTGGTTAAAGGTAAAGAAAATTTGGTTTGCAAGTTAAAAAAGTCTTTGTATGGTTTGAAGCAATCTCCTAGGATGTGGTTCCAGAAATTTGATGCCTTTGTGTTGAGTTTGGGATTTTTGAGATCAAAATCGGATCATTGTGTTTATTATAAAATGGGTAATGATCACATTCTCATTATTGCATTGTATGTTGATGATATGCTATTAATTGGGAATGGTAAGAATTTGATTTCTGATTTGAAGTCTCAACTTTCAGCACAATTTGAGATGAAAAATCTAGGGGCAACCAGGTACAACTTGGGAATAGAAATTAGAAGAGACAGAGCTAACATAAAACTTTGGTTAAGCTAGTGTAAGTATGTGAATAATGTGTTGGAGAGATTCAACATAGTAGATTGTAGACCATTGACTATTCCTGTTATGATGGGGACAAAGTTATCTGTTGAAGATTGTCCAAAGTCTCCTTCTGAGATGGAGGATATGAGCAGAGTTCCTTATGCTAGTGTGGTTGGTAGCTTGATGTATGCTATGGTTTGTACAAGACCAAACATTGCCCAAGCAGTGGGAGTACTTAGTTGGTTTATGGCTAATCCTAGATGAGTACATTGGGATGCGGTGAAGAGAGTGTTCATATATTTACAGGGTACTACCAAGTATTCCCTATGTTATCATGGTTATCCTACATGACCTTGACATTCTATTTGTATTTGTGGATATGTGGATTCTGATTGGGCTGGAGATATAGACAAGAGAAGATCCACCAGTGCTTATGTTTTCACTTTGTTCGGTGATGCCATTAGTTGGATGAGTAAGAGACAAGCTATCGTATCTTTGTCCACTACAGAAGCAGAGTACATGGCAGCAACTCATGCTTGTAAGGAAGCCATTTGGCTTAAGAGATTGTGTTCTAATATTGGGCTTGATACAAGGATGCTTACTATCTATTGTGACAGTCAAAGTGCCATTTGTTTGGCAAAGAACCCAACCTTCCATACTAGAATGAAGCATACTGATGTTCAGTTCCATTTTGTTCGTGACATGGTGGAAGATGGTAAGGTGAAACTTGAGAAAGTTGACACTTTGATGAATGTTGTAGAATCACTGACAAACCCTGTGAGCATAGATAAGTTCATATGGTGTTCGGAGTCTATGGGCCTCTTGGCCCCTAGAAATTAATTTCCTTTTTCTATTGGCTTTTGCAAGGTGTTCGACAAGTGGAGAATGTTGGGAATTAAGGTGTCTCAACCTTTTCAAATTCCTAATGTTAGTATTTAATTATTTATTTGTTTTCAGGCTACTATTGTAATTAAACATGTAAAATTTATTTTGTCACTTTGTGGGAGTTGGCACGGTAAAGTGTCATCCTACATGGAAGGTGACTAGATGTAATTTTGTCCTTATATGAGGAGGTAGGCATCCCATGTTGACTTGGCATGTTTTTTCCATGTGTTGGCACCTTGTGGTCATGTGTAAGCATTTATGACAAATTCTATGACACATAAGTTATGATGGATTCTATGACATTGTAAGAGCTGAAAATAGAAGGGATGAGACAAGTGTCGTTTGCATGTATGACACTGTAAGAGGCATCTTTAACTTAGCCAATTTTGGGGCACCCAAGTTTGGGATATGACATGTTGTAAGAGAATCATTTATTAATAGTCAGTTATGACAGATTCTCTTACAACTATAAGTGGTGTCATATATGATAGATTCTATGACGATGTAAGAGCATCTATCATAACTATTTTGGGAAAATTTGGGGCACCCAAGTATGGAGGGTTGTAAGAGGTGTAAGGGAATCTTGTACAAGTGTCATAGGAGTCAAACATGTGTTTGAAAAGTTTGCCACATGGATTTGAACACCCATCTCTTGTTGCTTTCTCTAGAAACTTCCTTCATGCTTATATCTCTTTATAAATAAGGTGTTTATTGGAGTAGTTTGTATGGTAATGTGCAAGTACTATTAGGCTGTTAGATTTACTCTATTAATAAACATTGGTGAACTCCTAGAAGAACTTGCATTGCAAGTGTGTTGTAATCTCATTCAAGATTTGATAATACATTGTGTAGATTTTGGAGTGTGGGGTTTTTTACTCGAAAGGGTTTTCCCCACGTACATCTTGTGTTGTGTGCATTGGTATTTGACATTTGTTGTTATTACTACCTTTTTGTTAATGTGTATCTTAATTTGTAATTGGTTAAAAGAAATTTACACTATCTTTCCTCATTAGATCAGTGTAGGAAGTTGTTTCCGCATACCTTGCTTCCTTTTAGTCTAAACCACACAAAATGAAATACAATATCGGGGTTATGACCACTCAATAATTCAAAACTTGATAGCCGAAGTCAAGGATAATGATTTAGGTCATATTGAGCTAGAAGATTTCTAGCAGCGAATGAGGGAAAATCCAAGAGCCCTAATGGTAGAGGCAACTTTTGCAAGTGGTTTGGTTCATGCAGGTGGATTTCTAGTTGCCAGGTAGTGCCTTGATTTAGTTTTAGCTTGTGTAAGAAACCAACATCCAGAATCTCGTGAGGTGAGGACTTCTAAGGGTATATTTATTGCAAGATTAGATGGCCCTTCACTTGGTATCACCCTCATGTTGCTAGTGAGGGATGAGTACATAGATATGAGCATGCAAAAAGGATGGGATTATTTCCAAGATAAGAAAGTGTTGGAATTAAGGAACACTGAGAGGGGGGGCTGAATCAGTTTTCTGCAAAACTTCTTTGATTGTTCGTTAATTAATTTGCCACATACATTCAAAAGAAAGAAGCATGAACATAAGAACATAAACAACAAGATCATAACACATGAACACCAGGATTTTTATGTGGAAACCTGGTTAAGGGAAAAACCACGGTGGGGGTTAACCCACAAGAAATTATACTCTATTAAAAGTATTAAAAATGGGGAAGGCACATGCCTTCAGGGTGCACTGCCCAGAGCTCACTGCTCCAAGAGGCTCACTGCCTACAAAAATGATTACAAGAAGATTACAAAATGTTTGAACTGATGAATAGCATCTACCAAAGCAAAAATTACTGATCTTACACACTTCATCTTTACTCTGCCCTGCTTCACTCTTTAGCCATAACCCAAGCTTAGAGATCTTCACTTTCGCACTTCTTTCTGCCTTTTTTGCACTTACTCCATCATAACACCATACACTCACCTCAAAACACTCGAATCCATTGGCTATATATATCTGCATCAAGAGATTCAATCAACTATAGTCGGCATCAAGAAAACTTAGAACATTTCTTAAGAACTCTGTTACGTCCGCTGAATCCATACACAAACATCAATGCAGACCAAAAACTTGTGTTCTCAAATCATCAAGCATGTCGGCCAATACCACTGATTATCACAAATTTTTTAACCAACACCTTTTCTTCATCTAGAACAAGATCAAATGCGAGGTTGGCTTGTTCTTCTTCTGACTATACTAACTAACTAGAACCTGATACTCAGATGCTTATAACTTTTGAATCCTTCATCACCAGAGGCTACATTCCTGGATTTAGATAGTCCTAACAATCCTTATTATTCCCTTAGATCCGCAGCATACTGTGCTTTACCACCGGAGAGATCCGGACCAAGATACTGGACCCTGTCACATGCTCTGCTTCTAACTACCCAGACTTAGACAAATCTTCACTCTGACTTCCGGTATGAACAAATTATGTAATGCAGATGTGTAAGATAGACTTAGTTGCCATCAATGACAACACCTATCATGCATAGCAGTGTCTCTTGCCAACAATCTCCCCCTTTGGCATTGATGGCAACATTTAGTGAAAAATGACTAAGTGTCGGAACAACTCCCCCTTACTAAGTACACTAATGCTTTTCACTATTTTCCAATGCTCCCCCTTTGTTGGATTCCTCATTTTTTCATTGCTCTTCATTCCCCCTTTGACATCAATGGCAAAGGGTGGGGTCCGCAAACCAAAATTTACACAAAAAATTCTACATACCAGGCCGCATATGTACAAACAATCTTTAAGTCCTATTTACATAAACTTAAGTATATCACCAAAAACATTCTTCAATTGTGCCAACTCACTATCCCAGCTCTTCTTTATAGTGTTCAAAGTTGAGATGTGGCCACTGAAAAGAAATGCTTGTGACTCTGTCATCCGCAGATCAATGGGATCACTTGACTGAGCTGCAGCTTGGGCTTCGGTCAGGGCATTGAACACTACTTCCATTTTAGGGCAAATTAGTCCCCTGAGCTCACTCATCCTTACCTCTATGCTCTCCTTTTCTTTTGTCAATTCCTTTTTATCTTCAATCAAGTTGATTGCCTGACTCTCGTTGCTTGCCACTGATGTTGTTATGGGATCAAAAGATTTGGATACACTAGATAGTTTTTGCTTAGACACTTTTATTTTATCCTCAATATCCTCTATAACTTTAGGACAAGATAAGTAAAATTTATATACATTTCCTCCTTCTGTAAGAGCATTTTGAATATTCTTTACACTGGCATCTAGCACCATTCTACCTACTCCAATCAACCCTTTTAAAGCATCAAATCTTTTATCATTGAATTCCTTTTGAACTTTGGCCTCTGCAGACTTTTCAAGAGATTCAAAATGGGTACTTACAGAGTTTATCAAGTTCTTTAAATGTCTGGAGGGGGATGCTGAATAGCCCTTCTAAAAAGTAGGTATGATCTTCTCCAAGATCCCTGATGCCAGACCAAGTAGCTCACTATCTTCTATGTGAGACTTCAATATGTCTTCTCTTGCTTTGGCTTGAGCTATAGAAGCTGACTTTATCTTCTACACTGGAGATAAGGTATTAAAATTTATTGGACCTTGAATTATGTCCTGATCTTCTTCAATTTGTTTGTCCCTTTCTAGAATTTCCTTCACTGCTTCTGCAGTGTCTCTTGCCCAAAATGATGGTGTATCTATCTGATCCTTATCGGTACTGTCAACTAGATTGTCCTGCTTGGGCTCTCCATCAACCTTTGCAATCTCTTCTTCATTTTCATTTTTCTCCTTGGCCTTTTCTGCTTCTTGGTCCTCACCTTCTTCTAATTCATGGTATTTGATCTTCAATGAATCATCTTCAATTTGATCATCTGCTTCAACATTCATCTTTGTATCTTCTTTGCAAGATTGATTCGAAGGAGTTTGAATACCTCATGTATCATCAGTTTCATCTGTCATCTTTTCATCTTCCTTGTTTGTTGCTTCCTCTTTCAGAATAGAGGAGTCATCTAATCTAATTTGTTGCTCATTCTCCTGCTACTTTTCATCATCTGAAATTGGTGTGACATCAGCAGGTTCATCTGAAGCTACAAAGAACTTGTTCTTGTCCAATGCTTTCCTCAGAAATTGTTCAGTTTCTTGGACAACTTCTTCTATCTCTCCAATCATTGATTTGTTCATTCTTTTCGTACTCCTGAATTCATTTTTGACCTCTTTAAATATTTTATCTGCTTCTCTACTAGAGATCACCATACATAGAGTGGTTAACACATGTTCCCTCAGCTCCATATCTTTTGTCTTGGAAGCTTCTTTCCTAATTTCCAAAATATCTCTCAAACCTTTTGGAACTTCTGACAAAATTTCTACTAGTGCTGGATTGAATACATTCAAGTATTTAATAGTGGCTTCTTCCAAAAATCTTTTGTCAGCATCATTGTAAAGATCATAAAACTCAGTTATTGGTTTGAGATTACCATCAATAGTGATTGTTTTGACAATGTCTTCCATAGCAGGAGTTGGTTTTTCAAGATTAGCCTCTGATTTCTGCTTCTTATTTGTCATCTTGCTTCTGGAATGCTTCTCTTTAGACACTTTGACTACTTTTGTGCCTGTGGCCTTTAGCTCTTTTAAGATCATCATCTGAATATGTCTTTTCTTCATCCTCCTTTTCCAAACTGCCATATGGTCTTTTTGCCATTACTTTTGTTCTTTTCTTTTCCTTACCAGATGATTTGTCTTCCAGTTTCTCAGGATTGGCAGGTTTTGGGGAAATAGGGGCATCATCAGAGCTCCTAGTGGTCCTTGGTGTGGAGGATTCTACTGGAGCACTTGCTTGTTTCTTATCCTACTTCTCCCTCTCAGCCTTTTTAGTTCTTTCCCTAAATTGCCTCATAGCTTCCTTGGTGAGGCCTATATTCTCAGCCAACTGCTCAACTTCTTTCCTTACTTTCCTATTGGTTTCAGGTTTTTTGAGCTCAACATGTAGTTTCATACTTAGCTCCTCATATGTCCCAAATCTTTCAACTGTTGTGTCCTTTGGCTTGCTCAAAAGGTGTTGAGCATACATATTTAAAATTTTCTCATCTACCTCATACCCCATGGGCATGATCCAAATAGTTATGGGTTCTACTGCTTGCATTAAGCACTGATCAGTGTCCACCATGAAATAGAGTTCATTCTTGTACTTCTCAACAACTGGTTTAGGGATTCTTTCCCTAGAATGCATCATATTCTGAAAATTCTTGAAATATCCCCAGATTGCAGTTCTCTGCGCTTTATAGTCACCAATGCTGTGTAGATGATCTCTTATCTGAATAGCAACTAGCTCATCATTAGTCCAGTGCACACCCGTTATTCCAGGTACCTCATTCATGAAGTAGAAAAATAGACATAGAACTAATGTACCATATTTAAAGGTATTTTTCTTGTCTTTCTTGATTTTATTTAAGTTCTCAATTAGTTGGTTCTGCAATAATTCACACAGGTCATAATCTGCATTTTCTTTTACCATTTGGTATACAACATATATGGCCATTCCAGAAATAGAGTTCTCCCTACTAGAGTGATAAATCTTGTAACCAATTACAATTGAAGCAAACTTAACATCCGGATCAATAATGTCATTAATATTCATTGCCCTTTTGTCGAATTTGGCACCGGTTGCATCAATCATAGTTTGATTCTTTATAGCCTTCAACATTGGCAGTCCACCGGATGAGTTTAACCCTGTCACAACCTTGATGGCATCCTTGGTGATCTTGAAAGGTTTCAATAGCCATATAAACTCATCATGCATTTGGCTTAAAACATACCGGACCCATTCATCTTCATTGAAGGTTGGAAACGCCATAATCTGAATGAAATGTTTATCGTGTAGTGCCTTATGCTTAGGTTTAAGACTGTGTATTTCACCCCTTAGATGATTCACGAACAAATCTACAAACCTTGAGTCCCCAAATTCATCTATGCTTGCATGAATATAGACCCTAATATCTTCAACATGCAATACACCATACAGAATACTTGAAAATGTACCTAATGGGTCGACTTCTACTGATTTGCGTGGATGTTTCTTGAATTTGGGTCGAGGCCTTTCAATAATATCAACAATCAATGGTGTCGCCATTGCAAAAGATTACAAGATTAAAGCTTCGCAGAAAAATACCTTTTTCTTTCACGGAATTAGGGTTAGCTGATGAATTCACCCGTCGCACCTCAAATCCTTGAAATCTTAGCTCAGATGCTCTTCTACTCGCTCTCTTCGAATGCAAAGTGATCCAAATGATGAAAGGATGACCTTTTATGCTCCGCAAAACCTAATTCTCCATTGTAATAAATGTGTTGCCCTAACTTCATCCGGTTACTCTGTTTCTTGATGCAGTTTCTCATGAATCATTCCGCATATCGTCATATCCACTTCCTTTCTTCCAGAAATTGTTTCAAGTGATTTGTAATAACCCAAATTATCTTCTCTCATCATGCTAGATTCAGGCACCCACTTATTGGTTGGGGGAATTTAATTTTCAATGCAGCTCCCCTGAGCCAGGGCTCCTGATTCAATTCTTGGAGGAATTATCAACACCGGATTTCGGTGCGGACCCATTGTCAACTTTCATTTCACCTTTCTTCACCCATGTTTTGTTCATGTCATTCTTTATCTCATCAATTTTACCCTTGCCTTTATCTTGTCTCTGCTCATCAGGTTTTCTGTTTACCGGATCTCTTTTTTCATTATTCCTGCTTCTGTAGAATCTTGCAATATGACCGAATCGGCTACAATTGAAGCACACAACATTTCTTTGCCCATTTTATTGATTTCCTCTTGATCTGTACTGATTAGCCATATGTCCAAATCTATTGCATGCAAAGCATTTGCCATTGAAAGAAATGCCATTTCCTTTATTGTGAGAGTTATTCAGTATCATACTTCTGCACTCATTAGATCTATGACCATACCTTTTACAATTGAAGCATTGACCAAAGAAGGATGAACCACTTTGATTCACTCTACTTCTGCATTGAGTAGCTCTATGACCAAATTTATTGCACTTGAAACAATTGCCATTGAAAGATGGATACCTTTGAGCATTAGATTGTCTTACCGAAGGTCTTCTAGGTTTGCTTCTCCCATACCTTGATTGAGAGTTTTTGTCCGGATCCAGAGCTTTCACCTTTCTCATACCCAAGACCATGCTTATCATCAGCCTTCTTCTGACTCTCAAGCAACACTTCAAGTTTAGCCTAGCTTATCTTGAACTTCTCCTTGTATTCATTTGCAACTTCTAGGTCATGTTTGAAAATAACAATTTCCCTCTCAAGTTCTTCTTCATTTTCCCTGGATTCTTATAGATCAGACTCTAGATGGCCAATTATTCTATCTAATATGCATCATTCTTCAGTTCTTTCTTTCAGGAATTGATTCAATTTTTCTTCAGTCTTCTTCCTTTCTTCAATTTCCTTGGTTAGTCTCATCACCCCAGATTCCATCTCATGTTTTAGAACAACAACTTCTTTTGCTAACTTCTCACATTCCTTTGTCTTCTCTTTCAGGGTTCATTCATGTCATTGTCTTCATTCTGTTTTCCTAGTTGAAGAAGTAGCTCCTTCCTCTTTCCATTAGATTTGCTCAATTTTTCTTTTAAGGTCTCAATGAAGTCTTCAACATCTTTAAGTTTCTCTTGCAGTTCTTTGACATCTGCTTAGGACTGATCAAGATCTTCTAAAGCAAGTTGAAGTTGTTCATTGAGGTTGTATGAATCCATTGTAATATTTTCCTAGATCTTCCTCAAGTTGTTAGGCTTTTTCCAAGGAACCTTGCTCTGATACCAATTGTTGGAATTAAGGAACAGTGAGAGGGTGGGGGTGAATCAGTGTTCTACAAAACTTCTTTGATTGTTCCTTAATTAATTTACCACATACATTCAAAAGAAAGAAGCATGAACATCAAGATCATAACAAAACCACGGTGGGGGTTAACCCACAAGAAATTATACTCTATTAAAAGTATTACAAATGGGGAAGGCACATGCCTTCAGGGCGCACTACCCAAAGCTCACTGCTCCAAGAGGCTCATTGCCTACAAAAATGATTACAAGAAGATTACAGAATGTTTGAACTGGGGGTTAACCCACAAGAAATTATACTTTGTTAAAAGTATTACAAATGGGGAAGGCACATGCCTTTAGGGTGCAATGCCCAGAGGATCATTGCCTACAAAAATGATTACAAGAATATTACAAAATGTTTGAATTGATGAATAACATCTAGCAATGCAAAAATTTAGTTTTGGTTAATCACAGAATACTGATCTTACACACTTCATCTTTACTCTGCCATGTTTCACTCTTCAGCCATAACCCAAGCTTAGATCTTCACTTTCATACTTCTTTCTGCCTTTTTCACACTTACTCCATTATCACACCATACACTCACCTCAAAACACTCAAATCCATCAGCTATATATATCCACATCAAGAGATTCAATCAACTGTAATCGGCATAAGGAAAACTTAGAACATTTATTAAGAACTCTGCTTTGTCAGCTGAATCCATACACAAACAACAATGCGGACCAAAAACTTGTGTTCTCAAATCATCAATCATGTTGGCCAATACCACTGATTATCACAAATTGCTTAACCAACAGCTTTACTTCATCCAGATCGAGGTCAAATGCTAGGTTGGCCCGTTCTTCTTTTGATTGTACTGACTAACTAGAACCCGATACTTAGATGCTTATAACTTTCAAATCCTTCATCACTAGAGGTTACATTCCTAGATTTAGATAGTCCTGACAATCCTTATTATTCCCTCAGATCCGCAGCATACTGTGATTTACCACAAGAGAGATCCAGACCGAGATACCGCATCCTGTCACATGCTCTGCTTCTAACTACCCAGACTTAAACAAATCTTCACTCTGACTTCCGGTATGAACAAATTATGTAATGTGGATGTGTAAGATAGACTTAGTTGCCACCAATGACAACACCTGTAATGCATAGCCGTGTCTCTTGCCAACAGAAGGATCTATGCCTTAATAATATTGCTAAACATTGGTTGAAGAACCCTAAGAAGGGGTAAATCCCAAATTCCAAAGGGTTTGTAGAGACCTCATTTCAAAGAAGATATTTCTAATATACCCACCTTACTGCATAGGGTGGTGGGAGACAAAGATACAAGCATATTTGAACATTAGATGTGCCAATTCATCATTATAATTGTGTATGCTTCCAATTGGTGGACTAGGCCAAGTTGATAAGTGATCACCTACATTCTTAGTTGGTTAAATTTCATACCAATCAATTTTTCTATGTCATCTTATCTAGTCTATGCTATAGCCAGCATGAATGTATGGCCTGGCTTGCAAACTATGAGAATATTTGACAACTCTACACAAATATATGATTTCTACCCACAGATTTAGATGGAGGTGGGAAATAAAGATTTTGGGAGAGTTAATGATGCCTTCTGCATGTTGAATGTAAGAATACTAGATGGAGACCTAGGATTGAGAATATCTCCCAAAGTAGCTCAATTGATTGTGCAATATGGTAGCTACTTCATTCAGTACAATAAGTTCACATACCTGAGATTAGATGGATTTGAGGGTACTCCTTATAAGCTACCACAATATGCTAGTGACTACCTCATTTTCCTTTAAGTCTATAGATAGATGGGTGAGGTAAATAAGAAGTGCAGTGAGAAAAAGAAGGCAGGGTACCCTTTCCTTGTGCACCTAACCTATCACACCTGTAAGTCTTCTGCATATGCACAAAATGTGGATAGGATTTTGTCAAAATTTAATTTTCATCCCTTTACCACATGACTATCTTATAAAAGAAAAAAGTATGTCAAAAATAATCTATATGTTGGGACACCATATGATCATGATTCCCATTTGGAGGATTAGTGGGAAGACTATAAAAATGAATATGAAGTGAGGAGAAGAGACTAGATGAAATTGACAATTGACCAAATGAAATCCTTCAAGTTGGGATGGAATGTTCCTGACATGATGGATGATGGTATTAATTTGGTTAATGAGGCCTATCCTTCTATTTAGTTGCATCCGATCTCCCAAATCAGTTGGTCAGAGAAGGAAATTATTGATATAAGGGAGAGATCCTTATTTGTGCTAAGGAAGAGTAAAAAATGGCTAAATGCTAATATTGTAGAGCGTGTCACTTCTAGGCCACCATGAAAGGATCATGTGCCAAGGAAACAAAAGAAGGATTCAATATTCTCTTCACTTCCACCTTCCATCATCACATATGCCACTAGATCCAGATCTACGCCAAGAAGAGATGATGATGAGGAAGACCCATATAAGGTTGATAATTTGAAAAGTTAATGTGAAATCGAAGATAAGGAACCAAGGAAGAAATTAGAGGTAAGAAGAGCCTCTCAAGAACCAAAGGACAATGATGATATGCAATATCCTACAAGGGAGCAACAATAGGTAAATCCAACTTCATCTCCTCTTCCCCCTCCACATGTACCAACACCTCCACCTTCTCCTCCTCCACAACAAACAATAGATAACCCTATTATTGATTCTAACCCAAAGGTGTAATGAAACAACTTGCACAATAGAAGAATATAATAATAAATATGTTGCAATACTTGATAATACTATACCACTTTGAGGGGAGAACCTGCTAATCCACTTTGAGGGGGATACCTCCAATAGTCTTTAATAAGAACACAATACTTAATATAATGATAATTGGTGGAAACCCTAATTTTGAAATAACTTATTTAACTTTGATTCAAATGTGCTCAAATTTGGACTATAATAGCTTCAATACGCTCTTGAAAAACCTAGTGAAAATCTTGAAAAGATTCACCAAAATAAGATAGATATGCGCTTCATAAGTGAAAATGGTAGAAACCCTAATTTTGTAATAACTCGCTCAATTCTACTCTAATTGCTTTGAAATCTAGATTGTAGTAGCTCTAATATGTCCTTGAAAAACCCTTTAACACAATTGAAAAGATTCACCAAAATGAGATAGATATGCGCTTCACAAAATGACCTCCAAAATAAATAAAAAAATCACCTTATTTCTTGCCACAGTGCCAAGATCATGCTCTGATACCACTTGTAATGAAACGACTTGCACAATAGAATAATATAATAGGAGATATACTTCAAATACTTGATAATAATATGCCACTTCGAGGGGGCAACCTCCTAATCCACTTCGAGGGGAATACCTCAATAATCTTCAATAAGAACACAATACTCAAAATAATGATAATAACTAACCTCTACCTCCTATATATACCATACTTATGCCATGGATGCCACTTAGGCCAACCTAACTACCTATATAATATTATATTAATGATTATATAACTTAAATAAGAGTTAAGGTAGACATAAGTCGACTACTCATAACCATATACACATGATAGGATTAGGGGTGTAGCAAAAGGCCACTCTTCCTCCTTTGACACCTAATTCTCAAATAGAGTTATTTCCTTCTCCATGGCTAAAGAAAGTAATAGGAGAGAAAAGAAAGTGCTCTCAATTGGTAGACCCCAATTTTGATGCAGTAGCAAAATTATTACAAGCTACTCATCAACTAGAGAAAATTCATAAGATCTCTAGAATGATGATGGACTCTTCCACTGGTCATCAATATGTTGAAATTGTAGAACCGACAACAAATAAAGGAGAAGAAGAGGCAACTTAAGCAAATTTTAATATTACCAGAGTGGACCTTGGCCTATCAACACATGAAGGCGATATACATAATGCCAAAATGTCTGTAGATGTGTTGATAGAAAGATTTGAGAAGGAGAAAAGAATAAGAGAACAATTGGAAGATCAAGTAGAAAATTTGACCACTTATATCAAATCCATCATCGATACTAATTCTAAACCCCTTGATTCATCAACTGTAACTCCCACCAAAGCCTCTCCTAAGGGAGTAAGTTCTAAAGTTATAAACAAGATTGGCAAGTACCAAGCTTATGGGAGAGCAACAAAAATATAGGTGAAAAGGATAGTCCAAGTAATGGCCTTCTTTATATTGAAGACACTATGAAGTTATATGAGAAAGTTCTAGCAAAGAAAAAGAAAATCAATGTTGATATTTAAATTTCCAAAAAGGAAGAATCTGTGTTGATGGTTATTGTTAGCGACCTACAAGAAATGGTTGATGTGAGAATTATAGTATTTGAGAAAGTCATCAACAAGCATGTGGAGAATGAAATTGTCAAATTGATGAAAGGGATCAAATGGACGATTATGGTGATCAAGCAATCTTTAGCCAAATATAGGAAATTGATCAAAACTTGTGATTCCACTCTAATGGATATCCGAGCAAATTGTCTTTCTATAGAAGTTGGCATATTGGATGAGAATGAAGCCAATCTAGCTAAGTTTGAAGTGGTGAAGAAAAGATTCAAAGATTTGATTTTAGAAGAATTGTTTCAAAAGGATATTGTAGATGATAATACCATGGATAAATTAAGCAATTTGTCTAGTTCACTAATTTCCTTCTAGAAAGAGATCTCTGATTTCTACAAAAGAATTAAAGATGTCAGTGAAATATTGTCTACATGAAAGATACGTCTCAACATAATGAAAATACCAAATGGGAAAGCTATAGTGCCTACAGTAGCAAATTTAAAAAATTATAAGGCAAAAATGGCTTCTTCCCAAGCAAAATCTTCAACAAATGAGGTAGTTAGTGAACAAGATTCTGGAAAAGATAGAGAGAAAGAAAATGAATTCAAAATTAATATGTTTCTTTTTATCTTTATTTGCAAAAGTGGCTTTTTAAAGTCGTATTGTAATTATAAAGTAAACTTTATTCCTATAATAAAAGATAAAGAAAAGAATAAAGCATATTTTATTTATTTTCCTTTTTCAAGAAACAATTACAAATCAAGAAATTGTTTCATTTGTAAATCTATATAAGGTAGAGGAGAGAAAAGAAAATGATCTTTTGGTCAACCTTTCATTCTATAAGTTTCAAACTTTCTCCAAGGGTTATCCCTTTTTCTATTTTCCATTGCTGGGAGATATTTTGCACAAACATTTGTAAATAAATCAAAGAAGAGACTTTGGGCTCTCAAGTTTTAAATATCAAAAATTGAATGAACTTTGAGTCATTGGTTCTATAGTGTTGTGAATTTTCTTATGTTAAGTTTTCAACAACGTTTTACAAATTTCTTTCATAAATTTTGTGTGGAATACAAATATTTTTTCATAGATCTAGAATTAAATCTTTCATTCAGATATTCTTACTCTTATGTTTAAGTAATATCTGGTGAACACCTTTCAGATTCTTATCATTGATTTCATTCTTAAGCAATAGAGTTAATAGTGAGACTTTGTGCTTGCCATTTGTAATTTTTCCATCTTGTAAGATAGTTTGTACACCTTTTTTTCTTTCTAAAAGCATACCCAAAAAATCTTAAAATTCTATCATACAAGGGAGCTGCCCCTTTCAAAAGTAGAAGAAGATTGTTAGATACATAACAATCTCTCCAACTTTGGTAGACTTTGTCATTGCCCATTGGGTGAGTCAGGTAAAGAATTGTAGTGACAAATCTCTTTACTAATAGACTCATTGATCTAGGTGTTGATAATATTTCCTAAGGATTTTGAATGATAAGCTTCCAAATACATTTTGTATAGATCATTACCAAGCATATCCTAGATAGATTTATAAAATTCACAAAAAAACTAGTCGCATCCAAGGGCTTTATCATTAAATCCATGGAGAAAGCAACCTCATGAAGGTATTCATGAGTGAGAAGCTACTCACACAAAGCTATATGAGTAGGAAAAAGCTTGTAAGGGACAACTTAAATGCATTGCTAAAGAGCATTAGCTCACTCTAGAGAAGGCTCTTGAGCTTTGAAATTTTGTTCATAGTAATAAATATAAGCTTGATTGATGGTAGGAAGTTCATCAAGGATTTAAGAGCCCTCTTTGATGCATTTGATTACTTGAAAAGAATGTTGAGATCTTAGAGATGAAAAATTTCTTGGAGACTCAATCTCCAATTTTAAGCTAGTGCATGCGAGCCTTAATTTGAGCCCCTTTAGCTAAGTGATTACTTGCAAGTTGCTTATGTTGATGAAGTTTAGCAACATGAGGTTGTAAAGAGGAAAAAAAAGGTTGAGATTCAAGTTTAATAGTGGCCTAGTGAAGCTCAACTGTGGTGGACTCATAAGATCAGTGGTGAAACCTAGCCAACTAATGCCCATAGATGCGTAAAAATCTAGAGGTGTGCTTGATAACATTATTCCACTAGTCAATCCATCTTGTTTGAAGATGGGAATGTGGGTCCAAATTCTAGACTCGTTAAATGTGGGCCATGGTAGGTTGATGAATCAAGAAAGAGGTATTAAAAAATTGCATTTTTATGATTTGGGTGCAATATATTGCCATTAAATGTAGAATTGAATGAGAAAATAATTTGTAGGGAGAAAGTTTGACAAAGGCTCATTTGGTAATAAAAAATAATTAGTAAAAGAGAAAAAAGATTGAGTTGACATCATGACCTTACCTAACCTTTTAAGAGCCTATTTAGAGTTTAAATGGAGGTTAGTCCATGTATACCACATAGCTTGGTTATGATGATGGCTAATGTTGGGATCAACAAGGCCCAATTTATTGCGCATGAGAAACCAAGTCTCTCTTTTTCTAGTTTTCCAATGCATTAGAAGGATACCACACTTATCAAACACATTCTCAAGCATGTTAAAATCTTCACACATAATCCATGTACCTAGATGTGATGAGTTAACAATCTATTGCCAAAGAACAGATCATTCAACAACATCATTGGAAGAATAAGCATTAATTATCCCAAAAGAATGATTATAAACATTCAAAAGAGCCCACAATGCATGATTAGTTGGGTCACATCTATGATCTACTAAATGTGACTACTATTTAAGACAGAGAAAGGTGACAACTCCACCACATTGTACCTCATGGTTATTGTACATAAAATGACTAGTTGGTGATATGAAATGACAAACAACAAAAAACAAAAAGTCTAAAACTTTAACCTCTTGCAAACAAAAAATATCCATGTTTGCAATTTTTTTGTCAAACATTTTGCATTGTATATTTTCTTGTGAGGCCAATTAGATCTTAAATATTCCATGAGAGAAAATTATTCCAAAGGAATTTTTCACTATCAATCTTGTCCAAAGTTTTTGTAATGTCCCCTTTCAATTAATTTATGTTTGTGAACCAAAATCTCATTCCAATATTTCTCATGGGCTAAAAAGAAATACTAGGGGAATAAGTATTAATTTTTGGCCTCCATTATTAATTAAATTTTTGTATATTTATAAAATGGGTCAAATAAATATTAAATTATTATTTAATTGCCCAAATGGGGCGTGGGAATTCATAAATGGATCATGTACAACTCTCAAATCATTTGACATCTTTATTTATGATAGATTCTATAACAACTCATAATTGGGAAGTTACAGTTGGGAATCAATGCTGGAGTTGCAAAGAGCTTATTTTGGGAAAGAATCTTGAATAATAAAATATTATTATTTTATATGTTGAGGATCATCTCATAATTATTTATGACAATTGTAAGTGGGTGTAAGAAGAGCAACTTCACTCACTTAAAATAATTAAGAATCAAGTGGGGGTTATGGTAAACCATTTAGTGGGCTTAATTGGAGAGGGAATAATTGAAAATGAATTAATATCATGATATTTTATTATTTATTAGCATAGTGGGACATTGGGATTTGTGCCCCAACTTCTATATATGTCAAGTTGCTTCTCCAGTTCTCATCTTTTGTCATTTTAACAAATAAACCTTGGATTTGACATAGATTGAGTACTTGCATTCATCTATTAGATTTGAAGATGAAACCCCTTATATTTATAGATTAGAGGAAAAAAACCCTTTGGTTTCTTGAGGAAATTTCATCTAGAGATTGCATTTATACTAAAAGGATCAAAATTGTGAAGACTTTAGTAGAGTTGTGAAGCAGGAAATAGCTAGTTTGTAGATCTAGTTTGTGATTTGTCATTTTTATTAGTATTTCTATAATTTCTACTGCATATCAATATTTTGATATATATTTAATCAATAGAATATCTCTATTGTTTTGGTGAAATATTTTAGTTTCATGTGTGCAAGATTGTTCAACAAATTGTAGTAGTTGTGTTAAAATTTGCACAGCTCATTGAAATTTTCTCACTGCATGCTCTCACCTCGCCTTCATGGGATCTTGGTGATTAGAAAGTGATTATAATCTAGTATAGATGGATTTACTTAAATTTTATTTGATTATAAAATTAGATTTTTGAAAAATCAAGTGTTTCTGTGCTAGCAGTGTGTGTTCAATTTTTGAGTGGATTTGAGTGCAAATATCTATTTAATTATTGTGGGTTATTCAACTTTTGGCACATTTTATATTTAGAAATTAAAAATTATTTGAGTGTTTCAAATCTAATAATATTTAAATATTATTTTGGTGGGGAACATTACTATGGTATCAGAGCTTTGATCTTGCTAGCCTACATGGTAAATGAAGTTGTTGATGTGAAATCAAAATTAGATTTCTCCATTATTTTGATCTTGTGGATCATGGAAAGAATTTGAAGATCTCTAACAAAAGGGAAAAATGCAGATCTTCTTCAAGATACATTGATAAAAATGAATAAGTTACTAGAACAAGTGAACAAAGAGGTAGAAAAAAACCTAAGTCTCCTCCCGTATAAGAGATTAACAAAATCTTTAAGGAGTATCAAGGGCATCTAGTGCTTTTAAAGCTACACTACCTTTTGATAAGTACTTGGAGATATTCAAAAGGAAGTATCCAAATGAAAGAGGCCAATATGATTACATAAGAGAGTTGGAATAGAAAGAAGAAAAATTAGAACCAAAGCTAGCATGAACTAGAAAAAGTTGACCTATAGATGGATGAAAGAATTGAACTAGAGGTACAACAAGCTACAGAGGTTGAAGGTAAAAATCTTGTCATTGAAAAAATACTCTAGTGATTTCTAGTGAGCTCTCACATCAATAAAATGTTTGTTTTGATAAAGTTAATGAGAAATCAACATTGCATGTTGAAGATAAAGATTTAATAATTGAAGAAAATGTTCCAGTGATTTCTAATGGTGTCCAAGAAACACCTATCATGCTTCCAAACATTAAAAAGATGGAATCATTGGCATGTGAGAATGGTTTAAAAATTAACTATGTTGGTAGGAATGAATTTGTGGAGGATGTTTCAATTGATTCTTGTTCTATTAATGATCTTCATTTTGAGAATGGTAGTGTTTCTACAAATCTCTCAAAAATTTCCAAATAAGTGAAAGAGGTAAACAATTTGATTTCTTCTTTGATTACAAATCAAGAAATAAAGAGGATGGTAGTTAGTGAATATTTATTGCACCTACTTCATACCATATCATTGTAAAATTCTTGTTATCATGAGAAACATTCTAATAGTGATGAAAAGATGAAGGGTACATCTTGCAAAAAATGGCATAGGAATCCTTTCTCTTAAATCTAAGATTTCTCATACATGATGTTGTTGGATCCTAGTTTTATAAACAAAGAACACCAAATAGAAGACAACATGAGACACATGAAGGTTTAAGTTTTTGATGGGTTCAATTTCATGGTTGCTAATAGATTCACCATTCTATGCACTTGGATAAACAAACAACCCAATGTAGACATGGGTAAGCATAAGGTATATAATGAATTCTATGTTATGATAACTAAAATAGTTGAGTGTACAATGGTTGCATTCTATTGGTGAGTTTTCATGGTATCATCAATCTAGGGAGCTAAAGTATACATTTGAAGGAAGAGATGTGGCACTTGGAGGTGTCTCTAATGGATCTCTGAGAGTAGTCATGTATAAGAGGACTTCTTGCAAGGGTGACACATTGCTTAGGTATCAAGTTTCTTGGTAATAGAAGACATGCACACTATTTCCTTTTCTAGTAAGCAGAATAGTCATCATTTGATACTCAAATACTTTTGAATCAACATAGTGTGGTGTTCAATAATATGTGTCCAAGATTGCTACCATATAGAGGATTCCAAAATATCATAGAGTTGGAACTAAGATCTAAGCATGTTGCAAGCAATTCTTACAACCACCTAAGGACATATAAAGAGGAGAAAGGCCTAAATGAGTTGCTTAAAATGGGCCACATCAACTCTAGCCCATTTGCTTCATTAGTGGTCTTTGAGAAGGATGAATATGGATGCATGATGGTGTGCATAAATTACAGAGCAATGTACAAGAAGATAATCAGATACCCCATTCACAAGATTGATGAGCTTATTGATGAGTTACATGGAGAAACTTCTCAAAGACTAATTTTGAGATCAAGCCAGCATTAGATCTTAGTTTGTAAGGAAGATGTGCACAAGACAAATTTCAAATGTCTTATTAGACACATTGAATTCATTATCATGCCATTTGATTTGACAAATGCACCAGCTACTTTCCAGTCATGCATGAATTAGGTACATAGTAATCAATTAAGAAAATGTTTTTATTTTCTTTGATGACATTTTGGTTTACAATAAGACCTGGGAAGATCATTTGAAGCATTTGGATACAATTCTAGGTATATTAAAGCAACATGTTCTATTTTCAAAAGAATCTACATGTGAGATTGATGTCATATATCTTTTATACTTGGGTCATGTCATTAGTGCACTCAAGACATGCATGAGGATACAACACATGAAGCATTTGATAAGCTTGAGAACTTAATCAACTCATGTCATATACTTATTATTTCAAATTTATCACAACCATTTTCTATAGAATGTGATGATTTAGGAAAGGGAGTTGGTTGGTTATAATGCAAAGGCGGCACCCCACTATTGAGAGTAGAAATTTGAAAGATTTAGAAAAGGGTCTCTCATGTACATGACAAGAAGATGCTTTCCATCATGCATATTTTAGTAAAGTTAAGAAAACGTCTAGTTTGCGGTAGATGTGTGGTTAGTAAAGATTACAATGGATTGAAGTTATTCTTGGGTCATCATGACTTTGAATATCTACAACAAAAATGAGTAAGGAAACTCCAACTTATGATTTTAATATGAAGGGGAAAAATAATGTAGTTGTTGACGCCTTTCTAGAAGCCCGCTCTTTATTCTATTTCTATCATTTATGGTGATTGAAAGATTTCTATCATGGTAGAATATGCCAAGAATACATTTGTTGCTAACATCATAGATGGAAATGTGAAGGATGAAAAGAATGTTCTAGTAGATGATCTCATTTAATATAAGGATATAATCTTTCTAGTGCCTAATTTTAAAATGAAACAATAAATTTTGAAAGCTTTGTATGAAACACCCATGGTGGGATGCTCTAGATCCTACAAGATTTGTAGAAATATAAGAGAGTGATTCTCAGGAGGAACTTTAAGGAGGATGATCTCAAATACATCAAGGAGCACATCATCTACCAATAGAATAAAGTAGAGCATGTCTTTCTTGTAATTTTGTTGCAGCCATTGCTTATTTCCCATCAAGGTTGAGAAAGTATGTTCATGGACTTCATCATGATTCTTCCCAAGCTACATGGTAAAGATTGCATTTAAGTTGTTGTGGATTGGATAAATGAGTATGCATGTACTTATTTGCCATTAATTTTGAATTCAAAGCACATTATGTGATAGAATTATTTTTTAGAGAGGTGTTAAGGCTACTTGTGTTGCCTAGAAATTATGTCAATGATAGAGATAGTATATTTGTTAGTTGATTTTGGTAGGAATTACTTCATTTGACAGGTGCAGAACTCACTCCTAGCACAAGTTATCATCCACAAATAGTTGGACAACTAGAGATGGTGAATAAGTTGGTTGAAGGATACTTAAGGGAATATGTTTTAGATCAAAAATCAACATGGGTTAAGTGGTTTTACTTGGAATAATATTTCTATAACACCACCCAACATCTATCCTTTGGTATGTTTCCATTCATGGCATTGTGTGTTTATGATGCACTAACTTGCATTGATTTAGTGTTCATAGATAGAAGAGTCTTACTCATATGGGTATTAGATATCATCATTAATACAAAGGTGAAGAAGAAGAGAAATAAAGTCATTATAGAGTGTTTGGGTTGTTGGAGTAACCCACCTACATAGGATGTCATTTGGGAAGAATCAAGAATCCTAGAACATTTGAATTTTCTTTGCTTTAGGGTACAATTTTTGAGAAGGGTGAACTTGTAATGACCCCTTTTCAATTAATTTCTATTTGTGGACCAAAATCCTGTTGGCAAGAGACACTGTGTGGCTTCATGATTGTTGTCATTGATGGCAACAAAGCCTATCCCACACATCCGCAGAGCATAGTATGACTATACCAGAAGTAAGATTGAAGAATGTTTTGGTCTGGTGAACAAGAACAGAGCATGCAGCAAGGTCCGACAATCAGGTCCGGATCTCTCAGAGGGTGTAAATCAGCAAAGTGCAAACTTATGAAAGTTAATAGGAGTATCATGTCTACTATATTCCAGAGATTGAGCCTCCAGTGATGAAAGAGTGAAAAGATATGAGCACCTTAGTGTTGGGTTCCTGACAGGCAGAGTAGACTGGGGAAGAACTGACCAGCAGAGCATCAAACCTTAATCCGGATGAGAAATTGATGGTGGTCAAGATATTTGAGGAATCATACATAGTTGGCCGACATGATTGATGACTTCTATGTCTATGTTTTTGATATGCATCACATATTGAGCATGGATCCAGCCAACAGATCAATGTTTAGTAAATATCTTGAGTATTCCGGTTGCCGACTAGAAAGATGTTGAAATCCTTGGTGCGGATATATATACCAGATGGATTTCGGTATGAAGGTGTGTGTGTTGAATAATAATGAGCGAGGAAAGGCAGAGATAAGAGAGGAAGCAGTAATACAAGTCCGATATGTGACAGAACAGTAGCACTAAAATAGAGGAAGAATGAAGTGCAATAGATCAGTATATTGAGCCTAACTGAAACTGAACCTCAGCATATGTGGATACCTCTGATCAGTTCAAACACCTGGTTACCTTCCTTAACTTTGTAGACAGTGAGTCTCTTGTAGGCAGTGTGCCTCTTGTGAGTAGTGTGCTCAGGCAGTGAGCCCTAATTGGCAAGTGCCATTTTGTACTTCTATTCTTTTAACAGAGAATACAATCTTGGGTTAGTCACCCCGTGGTTTTTCCCTTAACAGGGTTTTCCACGTAAAAATCCTTGTGTTATGTGTGTTGATTTCTTTTCTGCTCTCATGTTCATGTATGCTTATATGTTTTGATACTGCACTAATTGTTAAAGAAGAAAAGAAAGCTAAATAATTAAGATAATTGATTCACCCCCCCTCTCAGTTATCTACCTTATTTCCAACAAATCCAATTCCAATTATTTTTGTGGGCTAAAGGGAAATGCTAAGGAAATAATCATTAATTTTTGGCCTCCATTATTAATTATATTTTTGCATATTTAGAAAATTGGCTAAATAAACATTAAATTATTGTTTAATTATCCAAATGAGGTGTTGAAATTTGAATAAATGGATCATATGTAACTCCCAAATCATTTGTCATCTTTATAATTTATGATAGATTCTATGAAAACTTATAATTGAAGAGTTATGGTTAGCAATTAGTGGGGGAGTTACAAAGAGCTTATTTTGGGAAAATGTCTTGAACAAATACAATATTATTGTTTTGCATGTTGGAGGAACATATTTTAATGCCCACTAGTGTGTTGCCTTGTGTATTTTTTGATTCATATGATATATGATGTATTGAGTGTTTCATTAGTATGTTGTGTGATTCTTGTGTTACGTGTCGTTGCACCGAAGTTGTCAATGAGGTTTATTATGCCATAGAGGTGTTCCTATGGTGTATTCCAGATTCTTTTGTGGAGATGTTTGTATGACCATCAAGGTGTTTTTGACGAGGTTATGTATTAACATTAATTTTCTAAGTATGCATTATGGGATGCATATGTTGTGCCTGTGTATGTTAGATCATTACAGTGTTTCAACTTCACTATTTTCACTATATTAATATAATTATGATTATTATATTTATTTTAACATTATAGATTATGTTGCTTTAGCTATTATTATGTGGAACAAGTATGCCTGATGTTTGACCTGAGTGTGCATGAAATTTATAGGTGTTAGATCAATGGTTGGTACGTGGAGAATGTTGACATGGATTTCACTTAGCCATCTCACCCTACCTAGTCCTTGTGTTGTGAATCGCTATGAAAACCTAAATCTAAATTGGTGGTGATTCTAGAGTTCGTATGTTGTGGAAATCCATAAAGTGTGATTGAGTCCTTTACATGTGTTTATTTTATCTTTTGCATTACATTTAAATTTACTTCGAAATGCTTGTTTACTATGTTTGTGGAATATTTAATGCTTGTGTTGAAAAGATAATATTTATGCCTTAGTAGGAAAAGGTCTGTTGCATTATTATATTCTTGGTAGAAAAGAATTATATGAATTTGATTATTCATTTGAAATAGAATATTTGGCTTGGTATAATAATTGCTAGTTAAAATGCAATTTGATTTAATTGATTTTATTTTTATACTTTTGGAAAATATCTATTTAAATTAAATTAGTTACATTGTGGTTAAATAGATGAACTGATTTAGTTATTTTATAATGTTAGTTTGGCAAATAGAAAAGAAAGAAAATAGAAAAAGAAAAGGAATAATGTAAAAAGAAAATTAGAAGGCTATTTTTCCTCACTTTGCATTTTTTTATTTTTCATGTTCAAAACCCTCTCTCTTCTCCTCTTTGAAAATGTTAGTAAATGGCAAATAGAAAAGAAATAAAATAGAAAAAGAAAAGGAAAAAGGTAAAACTAAAATTAGAAGGCTATTTTTCCTCACTTTGCATTTTTGCATTTTTGCATTTTTCATGTTCAAAACCCCCTCTCTTCTCCTCTTTGAGCTTGGATTTGCTTGAGGATGGATTGGATTTGTATGAGCATTGAAGTGGAATAGCATGAAGATTGGAGTGCTTGCTTGTGTGCTTGAAGGAGGTTGACTTTCATGGTTTCCATGTTTGTTTTGAAAGGTATTTTCCTTCTTTTCATGTATTTGTAATGAGTTTTCTTCCTCCTTCCATGCCCACATTATGTATAGTCATATGGCTATGTTATTAGGAGAAATATTTAGCTTCAATTCATAGTTTAAATTTTGTATTTAAATTTTTGAAAACTTGTACTTTGAGGTCAAGTTATGGAAAAAATTTCTAAGACCATGTGTGTTGAAAATTTGGAAAAATTGATGGTAGAAGTAGGTTGTTGTGCATTTTTGGATCAAAAGGGTAGTTTCAAATTTTGGAAAACTTTCTTTATTTAAAAGTTAGAAAATTTCATTAATTCTTGAAGGTATCATGTGACTCCATTAATGGAGTTGGGAGAATTTTATGGCTTTGCATATCATGTAAGAAAATTATAAAAAATTCATTTTAAGACTCATTAAAATGATTTAATTTGTGAAATAAATTGTTTTCTTATTAATTTTGAATTTTGAATCTTTTGGCAATATGCCATGAGATTTTGCACTGGTTTGTGTGCCACACCCAAATTATAAATTTGGAGTGTTGGATTGTTAGGATTGAGGTATAGAGTAGGAAAGGAGTGGGATCTCACCACTTGCCACAATCCAAAGTGATACGCGAAGATTAAGAGGAGAGTTTTTAATTAAGTTATAATGTAATACATATTGGGATAATAAAATGTTTAAATAATATCTTCCACACCATGACTGAATGCCTTAAGTGAGTTTGGTATCGATCATACAACTCTAGGAGTTTGTGAATGTTGTTGACTATTGTTGTTTCTATTCAACTCTTTATTACTGTCATGCCACTGTGTTGACACTCCTTGTCCTATTACTAGGATCCTTGTCCTTCCTTATCATCAGATTTTATATTTGACTTATTTTGTGATCACGTGTATATGCATTGTTTGGCATGTGTGCCATGTATGATCTTATATGCTTAATTTAGTGTGACTTTCCACATGTGATGTTGTGTGCATTGATTGGCCTGAGTGTTTCCATGTATTCTTTGTATGTGTGTGGACCTTGGCCTTGATAGTAGTGTATCCACGATCTTCTTCTCCCTAGCTCGAGGGTTGTCTAGAGTGGCATAGACATCTATTGCACTCAATGATGGTAATATGGTTAGGAGGTGGGTAACATTCCCCTTTGGTCCATTCTTGAAGATCTCTTGGGAGCTAGAAGAGTTTCTTGTTTTTTTTAATTTTGTGTTGTGAATTGTGGCTATTGGAGCACCTTGGTGGTGGTTAATTATTAATGTAATATCATGCTTTGTATCATTTATGTATTGGAGTGTGATCCTTCCATGTTTTGGAAGTAGCCTCCATCTTGTAATCATGTCATGATCTCATCTTGAATTGTAATTTGATCCTTATTTTGGAAGGAAATTATCATGCAGTGAAAATTATCTTATATGTAAAGATGATTAATTTGGGATGTTGGAGTCCTCTTTTATATATGTTGTATTTATGCTATAGATGCCTTGTTGTTGGATTGCATTCTACCCATATAGGTGGTGATGATCTTATTTTTGTTTTTGGAATGTGTCTACATTGGTGTCGAACACACACAACATTTTGTAGTTCTTTCATCATGTTTTGTTTTGTAGTTTCTTTCCCTTATTTTTAGGATCAATTGTTCCTTTTATCCTTGTTCTTTAGGAATTGTTCCCTTTGAGAGTCTCTCATGTGGCAAAGTTGGTGCCCATGATCCCTTGAACATTTTCCTCAAACCATTTCTTAATAGCTTGTAAATCAAGGAAGTTATGTCTCGTTGAGTGAAGAAATTGAACCTTGTTGTTTTGCTTGCCTTACCTATTTTTCTCTTTTCTATTTTGTAAATTAGGTTCATAATCTAAAATGTAGTTGCAAGTAGGGTTTACCAATTTGAGTTGCATGTTGCAATCAGACCCTAAAACCCAAAGTGCAAGAGGTCTGGAGTTCAGTGTCCTATTAGACATTACAGGTGCAAGTTGCAATTGGTATATAGAGTTTGAGAGTTGTCTAGAGATTCGAGGTTCAGAGTTGACCAATAGTTTGCAAGTTGCAATTATAAGTGAAACCCCAAATCTTGAACCTCTAATATTGTCTTGTTCTAGACTATAACTGGACTTTTGCATATTACAATTTGCTTTCCAGACCTGAAGTTCAAAGTGCATGTTGCAATTGAGTCTTGAAGTCTGAATTCATTTGAAGCCCAAGGTTCAAAGAGTCTTCAGACTTTGCAAGATTGCAAACTACAAATGTTTCCTGAAGCCTGAACTCAAGCCAATGTGTAGGTTGCATGTTGCAGCCCCGGTTTGAAACCTGACCTAGTGTAGGTCTTCCTTGAAGTATAAACTTTGGCAGTTCTACCATTTCATCTTGTCATAGCTCTAAGATATCAAAGGAGTGGTCTAGTAGGGATGTTGTAAGGGTTTTTATGACCTTGGAAATCCTAACTCTCCTCCTTGTCTCATTGTTTGTGTCAACCATGGTGTTTTTAAGTCTTCCGCTTGTGTCACCTTGGTTTTTACATTAGTATGCATGCCATATGTGTCATTACATGTTGTTATGACACCTTGGGCATGTATGTACATAGTGTGGATTTCTTAATGCCACTTTTGTATCACAAAAAATTGGTTTGTCCAATTTTTGTTTGTTAATGTGTTGGGTGAAAGCTTGGGGCATTACACATCTCATTATATGATGACCCATTTAGTGGGCTTAATTGGAGATAAAATAATTATAAATGAATTAATATTGTAATATTTTATTATTATAATTATTTATTGACATATTAGAACTTTGGGATTTGTGCCCCAACTTCTATATATAATCCAGACTACTCCAATTCTCATCTTTTGTCATTTTATCAAACAAACCTTAAATTTGTCATAGATTAAGTACTTGTGTTCATCTATTAGATCTTTAAGGATGAAATCCATTAGATTTGGAGATTAGAGGATGAAACCCCTTTGGTTTTTTGAGGCAATTTCATCCAGAGATTGTATTTGTGCTGAAAGGATCAAAGTTGTGAAGATTTTGACAGAGTTGTGAAGCATGAAATAGCTAGTTTGTAGATCTAGTTTGTGATTTCTCATTTCTATTAGTGTTGTTGTAATTTATATTGTGTGTCAAAATTTTATTATTTATTTTATCATAATAAAATAGCTCTAGTGTTTTGGTGAATTTTGAGTTTTGTGTGTGCAAGTTTGTTCAATAGATTATAGTGGTTGTGTTAAAATTTGCATAGTTTATTCAACTTTTCTCATTGGATGCTCTCACCTCACCTTCATGGGATCTTGATGATAAAAAGTGATTATAATTTGTTGTAGATGGCTTGCTATAAATTTTATTTCATTATAAAATTAGATTTTAGAAAAATCAAGTGTTTGTGTGCTAATAGTGTGTGTTCAATTTTCAAGTGGATTTGAGTGCAAATCTCTATTTATTTAGTGTAGGTTATTCAAATTTTAGCACAGTTTATATATCGACATTAAAAAAAATTGAGTATTTCAAATATGAAAATATTTAAATATTATTCTCAAACTTCCCAATTGAATATTTGGTGTGTAATTTCTTCATTTGTCTGGCACATATTCTCCATCCTCAAACCTTCTGGTTGGATTGTGGAATGTTGAGAAACAATCCTGGAGAAGGAGGAGGAGAATGATCCGGCCTCTCATTTTGAGAGGATAAAATACTACCTGGGAGTAGAGTATGAATGAACTTAGGCTTGCTATCCTTGTTAGAAGACTACCTCTGAGAAGGAGAGATTTCCCCCCCTTTTTCTTGGAGTTTTGAGATTGTAAAGTAGTTGAAGGATTTGAAAACATTTTGATATTAGAAGGTTGGGGTTTTTGCCCAATATTTCTATTAATTTTACAACTCCCAACTGTCGACCAACCCTCCTCTTTCTGGAAGTGGGAATATCCATTGATGGCTTATGTCCAGGTTTGGCTCGAGATAACAATGGGACAATCCTTAATCTTGTGTTTATAGGATTGACCCTTGTAACAATTGTTGGGTAAAAATTGAGTTATATCACTCTTTGGGTATGTTGCATTTGACCAATTTGAATGTCAATCGACTCCTTCAAATATTTGGATAGATCAATCTCAACACAAACACATTTTTATGGGTGGGCAAAGAAAAAATGCCTGGCTAAACACAAATGATAGGGCATAAAGAGGTCGCAATACGAGCAAAAAATTTGCAACAAGGCAAAGGAAGAGTAGGGAACTCAACCCAAATAGGGACCTGCAAGGCTCTCTCCTCAGAGATGACAAAATTTTGGGTCTAGGGTGTAGAAACTAATAAAGAGTTGTGCATGTACCAAGAGTCATGTTTAAGGATGACTTCTGCATGAATAGGCTCCACACATCTAAAAAGGAAAAAAAAAACCCTAAGTGAAGTTTTAAAGCATTAAGGTGAACCCCATGAGGAACCCAAGCCTTGTTGACCCATTCTTTAAGCATGCTTTCAAAGGGAATCATCTTGACAAAATAAGCAACTAAAGTAAAATTGTAGACATGATATTTCCACAGTCCATGATATCAGTGTAGAGCTTCTAGCATAATTGTGTATTGCTTTTTTTGCATCGACGTTTTGGATCACACTCCGTGATCCATCATCAGGATGAAAAGAAGAGAAATAAAAAATCTTTCATTCTCTTCTTTTCATCCTGATGATGGATCATGGAGTGTGATCCGAAACGTCGATGCAAAAAAAGCAATACATAGTTATGCTAGAAGCTCTACACTAAAGTAAAATTTTCAAGACATTTATAGGTATTATCAAATTCTGAAATAAGTAACACAACATTAGTTGGGAATTTAGATGACATACCTCGTGAAAACTTTCATAATGAACTTTTGAGGATGCTTTGGTGGAGCCATTATCTTGCATTTTCAAAGTAGCAGCATCAACAGTAATTGCTATCATTCTAGAATTTGATGCCATTTAAAATCTACTCACCCAAAGGCAAGAAAAACAAAAAGACCCACAATAAGTGTGGAAGGCTATAACAATTCCCGCTAAAAAAAAAATAGTTTGAAAGATGACAAATAAAAAATACATATAGACTAAGCAAAAATCCCTAGCAAAGCTCTACCCTATACCACTCTTCCGCCCTAAAGCAATAGGATATATATATATATATATATATATATATACACACACACACTTATACTTCATGCAACTCTAATTTTAGTTCCATTGACCTACTCATTGTAACCAAATATATATATATATATATATATATATATATATATATATATATATATATATATATATATATATATATATATATATATATATATATATATATACTTCATGCAACTCTAATTTTAGTTCCATTGACCTACTCATTGTAACCAAATTTATTACATTGTTTAACGAATTTGAATTATCTCCCCTTATATTAATTAATGCTAAATTTTCACACTTCAATCCTTCATAGTGTGTTCACAATAGAGAAGCACTGCAAATAAAACAAACAATTTTAAGATTAAATTTTTATTTCACATGTTAAATGGTTAGCTTTTTATTTGTTTTTTTCTCAAATACAATTCACACTATTTTTTAGATTGAAATAAGTAAAATAGTTATAAGAAACAGTTGTAATAACAGTTACAGCAAATACACAGCCACTTAACAAAAGCTACAGCCCAACAAAAAAAATAGTGTAAGGAATAGCACCATGCAAGGCAGCAGAGAGAACATAACTAGAGCAGCATATATACTATGCACAGATACAAAACCGTCATTTTAACAGTAGTAAATAAATCTCCATCAACAGTAATACGCTTGACATACCAGTCATTTCAACAGCAGTAAATATATCTCCATCAACAGTAATACGCTTGACATACCCGTCATTTTAACAGCAATATGTAAAAAATCCAGCTACAGTTAGTACACTATCACAACCAATAATATACCATTGTTATGATATATCTCATTTCCCACAAGGATGTCATTAAAATCTAATACTCAACGCCTTTTCCCTGCCTTTTATCCAATTTGCAATTAAAGTTGGTTGATGAATTTCCACAATGTGGACATCAGGAATTGATATCTTGTAACCTCTCTGTTAGTGAGAGGCAATACAAATAGATTTCAGGCCATCTAGCTTTATTTTTCAACCATGAAATAATGTTTGTTGAGTTATTGCTTTCCATATCAGCCCAATAGCATTCCATTGTCTCCCATTAGTTTCTTTAACTCATCTGTGAATTCTCTCATAAGTTTCTTTAACTAATGATTTTAAATCTGTGCTCAACATGTCTCAGTGCGTTCTCCTTTAGTGGTGTAGTAAAAACTTAAAAAGCGACATTTGTTTGTAATAATATTCAAATTATACTTTATTAATTAAAAAAATATAAGAAGAACAAGTGAATAAAATAAGTGGTAGTTGAGGATGACAACATCATTCTTTCTCATTTGAAAGCGATTTTAGGGAAAGGAATTGTTTTCCACCCAAGCCATCCAAATGGTTAAAGAGATAAGTTATGCATTATTGTAAGGTGAATATCACCTTTCATATGAAAATTTAAGTTAATTAAATTGTAGTGGGAAATTGTTAATTAAATTGTAATGGGAAATTATTATAGCTATGTTATTTTTTATTTATTTTTGTGTTTATTTTGATGGAGATGTCTTTAATATAATAATATATTAACAAGTGGTATACTTTTGTGTTAAGTTTGGTTTATGCTCCAATTTTTATTTATACTAGTTTCACCTTTATTTGTACTATTTTTGATGCATTTGTTATTTACTCATCATTATTAAAACCTTATTCACACTTACTTCCATACATTTGCTCTTTATCTTGGAATTATCATTTTAGCTTAAGGTTCATTGTTGAGTGGCTTGGGATTGACCTAGTTCAATCTCAAGGTGCGTGGTATGTGTTGCAAGGTGTGCGCCCTTGGTCTCCTTATGTTGTGCAGCGCAACGCTTGGGTTTGTGACAAGGCTTAACCGCCTCCCATGGATTCATTAACCCTAAAGGTCGATCTTTTGGTGCAACGACAACCGTCTTGCTAACAATTGGTATCAGAGCCTGGGTCACGAGTTCAAACCCCTCACTTGTGCTGGGGGGATTGTTGCAAGGTGTGTGCCCTTGGTCTCCTTATGTTGTGCAGCGCAACACTTGGGTTCGTGACAAGGCTTAACCGCCTCCCATGGATTCATTAACTCTAGAGGTCAATCTTTTGGTGCAACGACAACCGTCTTGCTAATAGTATGACCCCAAAATTCAAATCGTCAAATTCAAAATTTAAGTTTCTTGTCCCCTTCTACTAGCTATCATGAGAGCTAACTTAGCACATGTTTGTGTGACATTTTGCTATATCATGGTATTTAAAGACATTCAATGTGCACTTAATTACACATAATACTACAAGGAAAAATCATTAGAATACACTTTGATTATTAAAGGGCAATAAAGAATCAGATTTGCATTATCATCATATAGGCCATTTGTATGTCTACATACATTGTCTTTGATATACTCATCAATGTTAACTTGGCCCACCAAATGGATTTGACCTAGGAGAAACTATTCACCTATCATATCAACAAACTCCTAAATGGCATCCTTAGACACACCTTGACAAGTTCAACTATTGAGAAGATCAAGGAAAATAAATTTTCAAGTACACACTTTGATAGATCAATCTCACACATCACATATCAATTTTGCACATCAAATCAAGTCCATGTTGTTCAGGATCAACCTTGCAACACTTAGATATGAACCATAGGTTTTATGAGATTGCATAGATTTTTAGATAGTCATAAAATTGAAGACATACATTCTAGACAATGATGAATCAACTTAGCATTACATTTGAATCATTGTTCCATCTTTATTTCTAGAGTTAATTACCCCTAATTGCTTATTTAGTTATCACATTTTCTTTAGTTCAATTATCAGTCCTAACTAAATAATTGGTGCAGAAGGGTATCCCTCCTATCCACCCAATTCACAAACTTGCAAACACAAAACATATTGCAAACAAGAATTTCTATTTTATTCAATCAAAATCTGCAACATATTTACACTACAAATTGGCCTCACAACGGCCTCTTAGATTACAAGAAATTTCTTTTCTTTCCCACACACTCACTCAACAATTCTCTTCTTCCTTAGCCCCTCACATGGGTTGAGATCTCTCTCTCCCCCAAATCTGCCTCGGAGAAATCTGTTTCAAATTGGAAATCACATTCTCTTTTAAACACTTCACCGATTAGCTATGCTTGGCTTTCCATTTTCACCAATTTTTATTCACACAAAGACTAGCCAAATAGAAGTGTTTTCTTTAAAGTAGTGTTTCAAATGCCATTATGGAGAAGCCTCTAAAGAGGTGTTGAGGTTTCCCTTAGGTGTGCCCTTAACAATGTTAATATTTTTAAATTATTCAAACTTCTTTGAAAACTCTCCTAGCGCTCTTCTATACAACCTGTAATATTTTTGTTTTATATAATGATGTAAAAACTAGAAATGGCACTTCATTAGCTGCTGAAATAAGACAAAATAATCTGCTGTTAAATATGTCTTTTATGCCCAATGTGGGAATTGAAAATAGGCTGCCCCACTTGCATTCCTCCTTTATTCAAGATGTATTAAACCTTTGGTCAAAATATGAAAGAATCTCCTTTAATTTTCTACTATATTAGGTGCTTTGAAGATAGATGAGATAACATAGAATCTTATTCTAAAATAGATGCTATCCATAAAATGTATGAAAATATGTTTCTCCCGTCTTCGTCTTTGTCTCATACATTATATTTGCCTCCCAAAGATATACTGAAATTGACATCGATTGGTCAATATGAAATAATTTAAAATACCTTGGAAAGCTTCTCAACAACTATGAGAGAAATTCATTTTGCGCGAATGCATCAATTGGTGGAGTCTAGTGTCGGCAGACGAGAAAATTCAAAGTTCTTTGAATTGCACGAAATTTGGTGAGCAAGCTTGGAATGATGTTCCAAGGTCCCTTGCAAAATGATTTCACCCCAGCTTCCAAGACATTTGTTGAGATATTAAATGTCCCGTAATCCATCAGCCTCAGACAGGAAATTTTAATATCTCCAAAACTATATGAGATATGACCATGAAATCTTCATTGATGCAGTCAGAATGCCCTCAAAATTATATTAGTGAAAGGATTTGTCAGCAAACTGCAAGGATCTCCGAAAACAATTATTTCTGTAAACAGCCTGTGGAGTGTGAAAATAATGAACCAGTGAAAGTTCAACTTTTGAAATGTTGCACCAACTTTGAAGTCCTCTGATGCTAATAGATGCCAAATGAAACCCAAACCAAACCAAAATAGGAAGAAAACAAACTGCAATTTTTTTGGTCGATGTTGATTGCCAGTCTGTTCAGATGCTCCTGCATCAATAATCTAGGTTAAGTGTGCTTATTTATTGCATTTATTGAATTATCCTAGATTATTTATATAAAAAAATTTATTTCTTTACATTTTGGTGAACCTACCATTCTTATACAACCTTCCTCCTTTGGGTTTTTCATATCTAATTTTTTTGAGTGCTTTATCCTATTTTTAAATTTGATTCGAGGGTTTGATTTCCCTTTCTTGTTTGTGCTTTATAGCTTCATTTTTATTCAAGGTCATGATTCATTGTGTCAACTTGCTTTCATCTACCCGACCACCCTTGTTTATGCCTTTAGGGTTTCATTTTCAAATATGATCATTGACTTTTTTCCTGATCCATATCAAACCTTATGGACTAGATCATTTATAAATTTATATTAGGGTTTGGGTCTTCATTGTTGATATTCTTGATGCTTACCTACCAACCACCCTTGTTTTTGTTTCATTGCCATATATTTTATCATGAATTCTCACACTCCATTATCTTCATCCTTTATTATATATTTTGATATGTTCGTATGCTTTATTTCATCTGATTCCCTCATCCTTGATGCTTTCATGTATTTTTATTCCATGGATGGGATATGTATTCTATGGAGGTATTGTTTTGTCATGTTTGTGATACCCTTTCTACATTTATTGATGAGCTTCATATTGCCTCTACTCTTCTTATTGATGATGCAATACCTTTAAGCACCTTTCTTCCTCATTCTTTGATTCATGTTAATGATAGTTTACCCCTACTCTATCATGATGCATCTAAGAATATTTCTTCATGTGATGATAATATACCTAGTTAGCATATATTTTATTGGTATCCCACACTATCTTTTCATGTCCACCTATGGATTCTCCTACTTGTATCTCTCTTGCTTCATCTTATCTTGACGATCTTGGTGATGTTAATACACATGAGTTTGTCATCCCTTCTCTATCTGATGGGTCATGGTCTATTGATGATATGTTTAATGATGAATAAAGTACTAGTTATTTGTCTTCTCATGATGTGGTTGATGATTCTTTGTCTCATGATGATTTGGCTTATAATGCACATTCATCTAATGTACTTATGATAAAGTCATTTAGTGGCAATGAAGATGCAATGTTACATGTTACATCATTCTTATCTTTATATTATTCTTATAGAAATGAGGATGGTACTTTGATGATACATATGTTGATACCTTGTTTGATATGGTTGAATAACGGTTTGATTCATGTCATAATTACTACACATCCTTCCATGATTTGTCACATGAATTGATAGATTACTTTACAATTGGTCCTAAACCATGTTTTGTTCATGATTCTCATTCTTCTTCTTTTAGTGGCCCTTCCTTAGTGGATCTTATGGACGTCTCTATGCATCATAATGATAAACCACTTTTTGATGGAGACCCTCCTTTGTATCCTTTCATACATTCTTATGATGTATCATTGAGTAATTATAGAAAATATTCTTATACACCTACTAAAAACACATGGCTTAGAGATGCATGAGGATAAAGAAAAATCAGGATAGTGTGCACTTAGTTGATGGCATGTCTCTACTATACTCCTAACACTCTTACACATGATATGCATACATATATGGATATGGGACATGTTGAGAATAATATTTCCCCTTATGTGAACTACCTAGTGAGATTGCCCATCTAAAAAGTTGCATTGATAATTATGAGTAGAGATATAAACAAAAATATCTTATCAAAGTGATATTGCACAATCCTTTGGCATATAACATTTAGACTTATCCTACACCAAGTGGATTTGTGGTACCTTATTTTTCAAAGTATGATGGTAGAGGAAATCCATTGCAACATTTACAATACTTCCAAATTATGTGCCTCCCTTATTTTTATGAGGATCCATTACTAGCTAGATTATTTTTAAAAAGATTACATGGTCATACACTCACATTGTTTAATTTATTATGATATGCTTCTATCACTTCCTTTGTGGATTTGATTGGTACTTTCATAAACTTTTTTGTTATAATATTGAACCTAATAAAATGGTTCTTAACCTTATACTATGCAAGCAAGAAGAAAAAAGAACTAATTAAGGATTACATATTTCAATTTCAAGTGTTAGATACTAATATATGGGTTATATGTTAGACGAGTATGAACTTAAAAACATATTTATTGGTGGTTTACTCCCAATCTTTAAGAGCCAAGTCTATTACATGCCTAATCATTCATTCTTAGAGTTATGTACCATTCTATGTAAGTGTGAGCATTGTTTATTGAACAATCATCTTGAGTATTAGTGTATTTCTAGCACTTTGTGATATTCAAATAATGGGGGAAATGAGGATGTACCTAATGATGATCATTGTGCACAAATCAAAGAAAATATATTTAGAGAATTCACTACATTAGATACACATGTGGAACAACTTTTAGAACACACTCTTATTACTTTACCTTTGTTTAAGCCAACATACATGTATAAGATTACACCATATAAAGCTCAATATTTTTGTGTTTATCATCGTACACATGGACATTTTATATGGATAATTGCTTCAAACTAAAACATCTAATTCAAGATCTTATAGACAAAAAGACAATACAAGTTGAGGATAATCATATAAACTTGCATGATGAGGATTATTCTAATTCTTATTGATCACAACAAACCATATTATAGTTGGGGGATGATTTCATTGATTAGATATCCTCATCCATCTTTCATACTTCTTGCCACCTCTTGTGCTTTTGATTTATGTGTCTCTATTCCTAGTTAGCATGTGGATGATGCAAAGACACCTTAAATGGTGCATGTTAAAATAAATGGGTATGTACAGGATCATCGCAGGCTAAACAGTGGCAATGGAAAAAAAAATCGCATCTTTACTTAGCCAAATTCGCAAATTGGCCAACTTTGACTTTCATAGGCATGTTAAAAATATCCATTTGGAATGGATATCCGTTTCTTGGAACTAGACAAATGGTTTTTTTATTATTTTCATTAGTTTATGCTTAGAACTTACAATTCAACTTGCAAATTTCTATTGTTGTACATGGTTAACATCTTTTCAACTAATCGACAAAGTTGCATCTCTTTAAAATTTGAACCTCTCTCTCTCTAGTAATCCCTAGTGAGTCTTGTTTGCAATGTGTGAGATGCACTAAGAAAACCTTAGGCTTGATGTTTAATTGGTAGTGGTTGGTAAAGCTATGCATGAGATCTAAATTGAATTCATAGAACCAAGTAGTAATGTGTCAAACCATACAAGGGCATATTATATCAATGTGGAGGGAAAATTCTTAGCAAGGACATAATCATCAATGGTGACAATTGTAGCTTGGACAAAGAAGTGTGTCATATGTGCAATGAGATCGTCATGGACATTATATTATCAAATTTAAGCAAGACCATTTTATGAGATGGTTGTAAGATGATGTCAATTCATAGTGGTGATTTAATCCATCCTATTGATGAGGAAGGAGGAGGAGGAGGGTTAAGGTCTTCTAAATGCACTTACAACACCTTGATTTTTGTGTAGATATAATTATAATTGGGAATATGTGTTAGATAAATGTCACATGGTGGAGGGATGGTGTCAGGATGAGTGATGATTGTTGTGGCAATGTTATAGTCAAATGTGTTATGAAAAGGAGGTGGCATGGGTAGTGGACTATCAATGTTGGGAAAAGTTTAGGGAGGATGTAATGGAGGAAGGGATACATGTGTCATGGTATGATGTCTCAAGGAATGGGAAGAAAGGATTGTGATTCATAAGATAATATGAAGAATGATTGTAGAGTGAATTGGCATTGTGGTAACTGTAGCATGTCATGTGGTGAATCATGCATTAATATAGGTTGTGGAGCGAGAAAGGGGTGGTATGGGTATGATTGAATGGAGGAATGAGGTGATTTAATTGGTGATGACCTAGGTGAAGTTATGGGTAAGATGTCCTATGTGGGATTTCTAGAAAGTGTGATTGGTAATGGTGGGGATAGCTAAATGTCATCTTCTAAGGGTTCAAAGGTGAGGAAAGTGTAAGACGGGGATATGGAATAATCCATGGTTTAATTATTATTCAAGGGAGACTCCTTAAAATTATTATCAATGATGGTGTCGATAGGGAGAATGGAGTCTATGAATGCAGGTGTGGGAATGTGAGCTATGACATTGGGATTGTATTAGATGAATAATGGAAAGTAGGGGCACCTGTCTAGTGATGGAAGGAGCCACATGATAAAATGATGTTTGGGGAAGGGCTTTTCTTAGGAAAGTAAGGATTTGGGTGAGGGTCTATGGTTTGGTGGGGAAGAATTTATGGAAAATCTAGAGGTCATTAAAATTGACATGAATAGAAGAAGTACAAGACATGGCTAAGGATAAATGGTAGGCTCAAAATAGGATAACTAGGACTATGATGATGAAGATGGAAAGAAAAGTCAACAACAATAGTATGATATAGGGATAGGATTAGAAAAAAAGAGTACTACAACTAGTAAGAGGAAAGTGAGGACATAATGTAAAGTTAACATGGCATGAACTCTCTTGGAAGGCTAAGCATGGACTATAAGAAGATCGAACTAGTTGGATCTGTTAGGCTCACCAAATGAAAGAACCTTAAAGGTTAACCTTAATTAGGTAAGGTTATTTTTGAGTGTGGTTGTTAGTGCAACAATGTGTAAATTGATGTTACCTAAGGATAAATCTAACTATACTAACATTTTAATAACCATGAGAGCTAGGACTAACAATTAGACTAAAAATTTGACAAACAATACAACTTGGACACATGTAGGACTTAGAAAATGGAAAAGAATAAGTATTAAATGTGGAAAACAATGAAAAAGTGGTATTAGTTGCACCTATGTAGAGAAGTGATCTTTATGAAAGATGCTTAGAATTATGCTCTATATCTATTTATGAAGTTTGGAGGTGATTGGACCTAAAGGATATAACCACCATATGCAAAATAGCCTACCTAATGGGTATGTGCATGAGAGAGAGAGAGAGAGAGAGAGAGAGAGAGAGAGAGAGAGAGAGAGAGAGAGAGAGAGAGAGAGAGAGAGAGAGAGAGAGAGAGAGAGAGAGAGAGAGAGAGAGAGAGAGAGAGAGAGAGAGAGAGAGAGAGAGAGAGAGAGAGTCCTAGTTTTCTTATTTTCATTTCCTTCATCGATAAGGGAGAGGGAGAGGGAGAGATAGAGGGGAGAGATAGGGAGATATAGGAATGATAGGGGGAGAGAGGCAAGAGAGAGAGATAGTGAGAGATAGCTAGGTAGAGAGAGACAGAGGGGAGAGATAGGGAGATAGAGAGTGAGCGAGATGTCCAGAGAGATAGGGAGATAGAGGAATGATAGGGAAGAGAGAGGCAAGAAATAGGGAGAGATAGATAGGTAGAGAGAGAGGAGATAGATTGAGAGAGATAGAGGAGACAGAGGGAGAGATAGCGAGATAGAGAGTGAGTGAGATGTCCAGAGAGATAGAGAGATAGATTAAGAGGTAGAGGGATGATAGAGAGAGGGAGATAAGGGAGAGATACCTAGAGATAGAGGTTTAGGGTTGCTCAGGTTTAGGGTTTATGGGTTATGGATTAGGGGCATTATTTAGGGTTGATGGATTTAGAGAGAGAGACTTCTTTTGACATGCAACCATAAACCCTAAATAATGCCCCTAAACCCTAAACACGAGCAACCCTAGAAACCTCTAAACCTTAAATAATGCCCCTAAACCCTAAACCCTAACCGCTAAACCATAAACCCTAAATAATACCCCTAAGCCCTAAGCCCTAACTCCTAAACCCTAAACCTAAGAAACCCTAAACCCTTAAATCCTAAACCCTGAACCCCTAAACCCTAAACACTAAACCCAAGCAACCCTAAACCTCTATCTCCCTATCTCTATCATTTCTCTACCTCTCAATCTCTCTCCCTATGTCTCTGGCCATGTCCCTCACTCTCCATCCCTATCTCTCCCTATGTCTTTGGCCATGTCCCTCACTCTCTATATCTCCCTATTGGTCCTCTCTCTCTAAACACTAAACCCTAAACCTCTAAACCATAAACCCTACACCCTAAATGGTGCCCCTAAACCTTAACCCCTAAACCCGAGCAACCCTAAACCCCTATCTCCCTATCTCTCCCTTATCTCCCTATCTCTATCGTCCCTCTACCTCTCAATCCTTCTCCCTATTTCTCTGGACATCTCACTCACTCTCTATCTCCCTATCTCTCCCCTCTGTCTCCTCTATCTCTCCCTATCTGTCTCCTCTCTCTCTCTCTCTAGCTATCTCCAAACGCAAGCAACCCTAAACCCCTAAACCCTAAAACCAATCAACTCTAAACCTCTACCTCCCTATCTCTCACCTATCTCCCTATCACCTTTGTCCCTCTACCTCTCAATCTCTCTCCCTATGTCTCTAGCCATGTCCCTCACTCTCTATCTCCCTATCTCTCCCCTTGGTCTCCTCTATATCTCCCTATTGGTCCTCTATATATCTCTAAACCCTAAACCCTAAACCTATAAACCTTAACCCCTAACCCCAAAACCATAAACCATAAACCCTAAATAATGCCCCTAAACCCAAGCAACTCTAAACCTCTATCTCCCTATCTCTATCATCCCTCTACCTCTCAATCTCTCTCTCTCTATGTCTCTGGACATGTCTCTCACTCTCTATCTCCATATCTCTCCCCTCTGTCTCCTCTATCTCTCCCAATCTCTATCAGTCCCCTCTCTCTATCTCTCTTTAAACCCTAAACCCAAACCCCTAAACCCTAAACCCCAAATCCTAAACCCTAAACTTGAGCAATGCTAAACTCATAAACCCTAAATAATGCCCCTAACCCCAATCAACTCTCTCTCTCTTTCTCTCTCACCCTACCTCTCCCCTCCATCTCCACCCTCTCTTCCTCTTCATCCCTATCTATCTCCCTTATCAACAAAGCAAATGGAAACAAGAAAACTAGGGCATGAAAAGAGGGATGAGGATATAAATTGGGAGGATGAAATGGAAACAAGATAAAACTAAAGTTCATTGGATGCGAAGAATGATGAGAGGAGAGGTGGAAAATAGTAAAATAGGGAAAAATTTGTGGGATCTAAAGGGAAATTGGAAAGGAAAAGGAAAACTAGGAAATCTAGGAAAAGGATTTTTAACTAGGAGGAAGATAGGTCAGAGAGAGAGAGAGATAGTTTATGTGGTAAACAAGATATTTAATCTTAGATTAATGATTTGATGTTTGTGGAAAATATCAAGTAGAATCATTGATTATGTGGATATTGATTGATGATTAGATTAGACATGAGATTACATGTTGCTAAGATTATTTTATCACAATGTTTTATGAATTAAATGATGATACACTGATCATGGTTATATGGTTGTGAGTGTAACCAGGAAAAGAATCTTCCTTCAAGGATGGAAGGAGAGTATCACCTGGGAGAAGGAAATAGATGTTGGGAAAAAGTCAGGCTGCCATCTGAGTATCGAAGTTGATCTTCCATGAACCCATGCAAGATAGGGCGAGTATAAGTCTTTTTCCTTGTTAAGTTAATTTCAATTCGACTTTTGTCGGTAAGTCGATTTAAGATCTCTCGATGTCATCTACGTCGATAGTCATCTTAGTTGGATGTCAAAGTTTTCCTTTGTTTACTTATCTATTTCTATATAATATTTTATGAATATCGTTTAATTATTTTAACTATAGTCTAATATAGTGAAGTGGGGGATTGAGACTCGACCCCATATTCACATATTAATGTTACCACCCTAACGTTGGTAATGCAATTTGGTGATATCTTAGATTATTTTAATAATCCTTATAATATCATTTAGATGTAAATGACATTATGCATGGATATAAATATTTATCAACTTGTGGTGGGGTGCTGCCACAATAATGGGTTACACTTTCTGGGACATCCTAATTTTTGCTGAAATCACTATTTTTAGAAAATATAATGATTTAAGCCTTGAAAGGTTCCTATAGACACCTAAAATTGACCTATTATTTTTGTCAAATAGTTCATGTCCCTTGTCCATGGTTCCACATTTTTTTGAGGCATTCTATCAAATAGTTCATGTGCCTTGTCCATGGTTCCACATTTTTCATACATGTCTACCATGGCAGTTGCAACTACAACATCTAACAAAATTCCTCTATCCTTCATGCTTTGATGGATCTCCATACCCTATTCCAAAGCTCCCACTTTGGCATAGGCAGGGAGGATGCTGGCAAAGGTTGTGGAGTCTAGCTTTACACCTGCCAATTGCATTTGCTTGAAAATTTCTAAAGTCTTCTCAAAAAGTTCAATTTGTGCATATCTTGCAATCATTGCAGTCCATGAGACCACATTTCTTTGAGGCATTTTGTCAAATAGTTCATGTGCTTTGTCTATGTTTCCACATTTTGCATACATGTCTACCTGGGTAGTTTCCACTACAACATCTGACAAAATTTCTCTATCCTTTATGCTTTGATGGATTTCTATACCCTATTGCAAATCTCCCATTTTGTCACAGGCTAGGAGGATGCTAGCAAAGGTTGTAGAATTTGTCTTTAGAACTACCAATCATTGACCAAGTATTGAAAACTGTATTTTTGCTTTGTAGGTCCTCTCTTTGTTGTTTGAAAGGACAATATGTGAAAGAGCTTCTAGCTATGCATGAAGAAAACCTGCAAGTGACTGTCAAGGGGCAAAGATTCATGCAAAAGATAGTGATCATGCAAACATTAAAATATAATCTTAGAGTCAATGAGAAGAACTATACAAAGGTTACAATCTTGTCAGTGTCTCAAGAGGCATTTAAAGGGGTAAGGAGACAACCTTCTAGTATGCATTTGATAGTGCCAAATCTCATGATAGTTAAGAGTCTTCATGTTAGATGCATGAACACCTAGGACAATACCATAGAGTTGGTACAAGTGAGAAGCAACAAGGCTGAGGATTATCATGAGCTATCTGCCAAGACACATATATTTTGCAACAACAATATCATAATGGGATGTTGATTTCTATATTAGAGGTGATGATATGATATGACAGTTGTTCATGATAGTGATGTGATAAGTGACAGGACTAATGATGGACTGTGTGAACTTGTAATAGTCTAGCAGATGACATAGAGTGCATACCTAGGTAACAGTAGTAGTGATGAACTATTTTCAAGGAATTTGGAAAAGATATAGTGATGTCAAAGGTAATAATTCATAGTGGCAGCTTATGAACTAGAGCAAGTTGGGTGCATGAGACATGGTTTCTACAAAGATGATAGTGTGATCTTGAACTAGGATAGTGAGCTTTAATATGGGACAATCATGGATTTGTGAAGAAGACATCTATGAATGTCTTTGTGCTTCTATGCTCAGTGATACTCAAAAAATCAGTTTCTTGCTCTTTCTTTGAGCTATGTATTGTAAACATGAAGGTTTTTTTAGCAAAGAGAAAGCATTGTAACTTATTTTCAGATTTGTATACTGTTTGTAAGTATTTTTGATCAATAAAACAAGTTGTTTTTACCTTCTCAAAGTTGTTTAATTGTGCAAGCTTCAAAATATACTACTAAATATACTAATGACTAAATGCAAGCTTCAAAATGACTAAATATACTACTAATTGACATCAATTAATAATCAAATTGACTAAATATACTACCAATTGACATAAATAAGTGAACAGTGAATAAATATGACTAAATATATGACCAGAATTAAACCCGTGAATTAAAATGACTAAATATACTACCAAATTGATCAAAATGATGATTAAAATTAATGACTAAATACACTACCAATGGACAGAAATCAGTGAATAAAAATGACTAAATAAGTGACCAATTAACAACAATCAATGACTAAATTAACGACTAAATATAGTAGTGAATAAAAAATGACTAAATAAGTGACTGGATTACAACAATGAATGACTAAATCAACGACTAAATATACTACCAAGTTGATCAATCAGAACAACCAATAAATGACTAAAAATGGTTTAGTCATCAATTTGGTCACGTTATAAATGACTGGCAATAAACTACTAATGGTCACATGACCATGTTTGGTCATTTATAAGCAATTTTTAGTAGTTTTTGAGTGATATATTGCTCTTTTTGTACTAGTGTTTAAATTTATTAGGTACCTTCCTTCTTTTTTGGTTTTTTCTATTTTCATTCTTGGTGAAATGCGATCATTGATCAAGATGAGTCATTTGATCTCTCATCGTGTTTCTCTCTTTCCCTGCAAGTGGGAAATGGCTGATTTGGATAGATTTGATGAGCAAAAACTAGGGAGGGTGTTTCTGATTGACTCCCCCTGGTTGAGGATGTTGTTTGAGACATTATTGTTTGTGATATTCTTTTAGAATATCCTCAAAAAAATCTACTCAGTGACATTGTCTACGCATTTCTGTCAAATTTAATGGACCTGCTCAATGACCTAGGTCTGGTGAAGATGATTGGGAAGGCAATGATTCAAGAATCAATTAACCCTGCAGATAAGCTTGATTTAACTTTAAATGATTACGATTGTGATGTCGGACCATGGGAGAAGTCTGGAATTTTCCCTTTACATGTGTTAGAGCGCTCGACTACAACTAATTGCATTCTTCGGGAGGCGAGTAGGGCACTTGTTAGAGGCTTGTTGGAACACTTCTATAGGGCCCTTATTATACACATGTTTCTTAAGAAGGAGAAGGTCTATTGTTTATGCTACAAATTTTCTTCTTTAGGTGGTAGTTGTTAGGCGACGCATCAATGGTGGTCATTAACAACTTTGTTTTGAGTTTTAAAAAGTATTGCATCTTTTGAATTTTCCCTTTTTTGTACACCTTTATCTAAGGTTCATGTTAGGGAACCTTGGCTTAGGGTTATCTAAGAAATTCTCTGTAAACTCTTTTGTTTAATATAATATTATAATTTCTAATATGGGTTATCGAAGTAAATTGTAATTGTTGTCATCCTTTTAAATTTTTGTCTTATTATCTATTATTTTTCGTTAATAACATAATTCTAGAACTTTTTTATTTATGATTGTAGCCATTGGTTAATTCTGGAAGTATCTACTATTATAATTCAGAATATATATGTAAAAATAAGTTTAATCTAAATCATTCACTCGTTGAGACTTTATGTAGAAATTTGGGTGTGTCAAAAATTTGGCTCGAAATAGAAATTTGAATTTTGTTTTATTATCTATTATTTTTCGATGACACTTGTCTCTATTATGGAGACTTTATGTAGAAATTTGCATGTGTCAGAACTTCAACCCAAAATAGAACTTATGTCATCGATCTGTGATCATCTAATGATCAAAATTTATTATAATATTTTAAATACAACAATGTAAATCATAATTCTAGTCATCCTCTTGAATTTTAGTTTTATTATTAATTTTTCGTTAATATGAATCATTGACTCATTGACACTCATCTCTATTCCAAAGACTTTATGTACAAATCTAGGTGATTTAGAACTGCGGCCCAGAATAGAACTTATACCATTGATTTGCGAACATCTAACAAATGAAATTTATTATAATATTATATTACATTGATGTAAATTATAATAGTAGTAATCCTTCTGAGTTTTTATTTTATTAAATGTATTATTTTTCGTTAATTTGAACTTGAAATGTTCATCATTCAGTTGTTGACACTTGTCTCTATTCCGAAGACTTTATGTATAAATTTGGGTGTGTTAGAACTTTGGCCCAAAATAGAACTTATGTCGTCGATCTGTGATCATCTAACAATAAAAAAAAATTAGAATATTATAAGTACATCGATGTAAATTGTAAGTCTAGTCATCCTTTTGAATTTTGTTTTATTAAATTATCTATTAATTTTTGTTATTATGAATCATTCCTTCGTTGATACTTATCTCTATTTTCAGAGACTTTATGTACAAATCTAGGTGTGTCAGAACTACAGCTTGAAATAGAACTGATGTTGTTGAACTGTGATACTGATTATCCGTTGATCTAAATGTAAATATTTTTTAATCTATAAATTCACCAAGTAAATTAATCATTATAATTTAGCATTTGATATTTTCACCAGCCACATTATGATTTTTCAAAAACTTGCCAACACATTCGCCAAATAATTTATTTTATATTTTTGAATATTTATATAATTCACCAACAAACTTATTTTATTTTTTGAATACAAGTATAATTCACCAATGAATTTTTTTTTCAAACCTATCTATAACTTGCAGTAAAAATCACAAAAGTACAGAAATCTAAAAAAGTTCGCCAACAAATTTTTTTTTTCCAAAATAAGCATAAATTCGTCATAAAAAATACTGCCTATGCCTAGGATTTGCCAAGATTTTATAGGTTTTTTTTTTTTTTTTTGGGGGGGGGGGGGGCAGGGAGGGGTTCCTTAAAGTTATCACTGATTATGAGTTGGGTGTTGGAATCTTGCATGGAAATTTGGATGCCACATTTATTCCATGGTTTTTCTTGTTTGGGCTTGGCAACATGTTAGATGCTTGTGATGGAGATTAGAGATGTGTGATTTTGTGGGGGTTTATGCCATTCGAATGTCTATAGACAAAGTTGGTGTGACAAAGAAGTGAGACATACTCTAATATTGTATTGTAACCACAAGTTGATTATGGAATATATATTGGGGCTCCTTTGTTGCTAGGTTTTTTTAAAAGGGTTTTCCTAGGGTATAAACTATATTATCTATATTTCTATGTGTTTCATGTCTTTACATACATTTTTTTCATGTGTGATGTATCTTTATGAAATCGTTAGATCTTAATTATTTAGCACTTCTCTCCTCATAGATTAAGTATGAAGTTTAATCTGGATTATTTTTAGATAAGAATGATATAACATATAACCTTGCATCTTTATCACCACTAAACAACTTCATCATAGGTGCACTGGAAGAATATTCATAACAAACCACATCATCATGAAACAATGATTCATCAAGCACACAATAAGAAGATACAAAAGTCTCACTTTGCTCATCACTAAACCTATTAGCAATAGGCCATGAGCCACAAGATAAACAAGAGGGATCATCATGAATTGCATGAGGGATAATGACCTCATGTGAAGGTAAACAATGCATATCAATTGTGATAGAAGAAGTGCAAACATCATAAAGCTCATCCCTTGGATAATTATCATCAATAGGTATTCTAAAATCAACAAATATATCACTAGGCATGGGTGAAGGTGCATCACCATAATATATGTAGGAAAAGGTAAGATGTATATATCTACATCATAAGTTCCCATAGGTTGCAAATTAGATGTAGAAAAATGATTATTATTATTAGACTCATCATGTATGAGAGAAGGTGATACATTCAACAAATGAATCTATAGACACAAGGCCAACATGACGTGTATCAGTTATACCATAAAAAGGTATAACAATGTCATGCATTAGTAAAGGAGGTGTGGTATCACCAATAGTAATCATATTATATGTAACATATGATAAATCCTTTCTAGGTATATGGTCATCACTATCACAAGCCATGTGATCATCATGAAGCTTATGAGTAAAAGACATAAGAATAGCTAAGAGGAGAGGATGAGCACTAGCCAACTCAATAATAGACATAAATAGAATACATGGTAAAACAACATCTCTATAGAAAACATGTTCACATCCATAGAGTAGAAAGTCATGAGTGTATCAAGCATAGATAGATCATTTGTTATAAAACATAGGAACATGTCAAAATCTAAAATATATGCATGCATATTAAAGGAAAGTGACCTAGAAGGAGCCATAAGGGTAGATTATTCGAGGATGGGAAAGTGGTATAAAAAGATGGTGTATACACCTAAAAATGGCTTGAGTCGAACTAAATAAATATTCTAATATTTATTTTATTCCTATTCCTCTATCAATTAAATAAATATCCTAATTTATTTAAATGGTTCACATTTCTCTTATTCCTCTAATAATTAAATAAAAATCAATTTATTTAATTAATATCCTAATTCTTCTAATGTCTCATCTAATTAAATAATCCTAAATTCTTTAATTAATCCTAAATTCCTCTATTCCAAAGTCTTAAATTCATAAATCCACTTCACTTTCCACCTCACTTTACACCTCACCATGTTGCACACATAATTAAATATTTTTATTATTTAATCAGCTAATATCCCCTCACCCACATGTCCTATTTATCTTCCAATCAAATCAGTTATCTGATAAATCAATTGAGTTCACTGGTTAATCAATTCAATCAACTCTCCAATCAACCCAGTCATCTGATCAATCTATCCAGTTAACTCTCTAATCAGATATGTTAACTCCCATAACTCATGAAAGGGGCCTAGACACATGTCCTTCTCTCATTCACGTACATTCTCTCAAGCTTCCTCAATCGTACATGTCATAGATAAATTTCTCTAGTCATGGATCTATTGACACTTGGACTTGGCCTCTCCTAAGCCTATAAAAGCAAGGTTCTCACACCCATTTGAGAACCACTCAAGCTTTTGTAATCTTACTTTGCAGGAATTCCATCATAGCTCCCAAGTGTGCCTTTGGCTCCATTGCATTTTCATCTAGTTTCATTATCCTCACCTCATTATCATTGACCATGGCTGCATATCATTATCTCCACCCGCCATCTTAGTTATTGCATTGTAGTCTCATTGCGTATCCCTCCAAATAGTCATTATATCTTTATCATCTTAATAGCAAGGAAGTACACCTTCTGAGAGCTCTATAACCACACAAGATCAAAGAAAGATAGGCAACAATGGAAGGCAAAAGGTAAATCTATTTACAAAGGTAATATCTTTTGTTTGCTTACATTTATCTTATTTCCATTAAAGTTATTGAATGTTTAGGTAGTTTCTACTATGGTTCAGAAATTCAATCACAGATGTATATCACTATGTATACCCAAACCCTAATCAAAGTGTAATGAGAATATGTAGGTAAATATTGTTATATTTGGCTATGGAAATAGCCACCCAAAATCTAGAGAGCTAAAAGCAAGTATAAAGAGAGGATTGATATGAAAGAATAATATTATTCTACTCAATGATGTAATATACAAAAGAGATCAACTAATTGATTCATTCATGAGATGATAGGATGCATACAATATATGTCTGGGTGTGTGCAAGAAGTTGAGTCCACTTTTTGGCCCAAAAGTGGAAGTGTTTTCCTTGATTTTCAGAATTTGTCACATTTGACCTAAAAATTTGAAGCACTTAAAGGTGGAATCTTGAAAAAATTTAGTAATATGAAATGTAGTTCTCGGAGTCTAGTTTCCAAATATGTAATTTTTTTTAATACCCAGATGATAGAAATTGATTTTCAATAGGCATTTCTAAAAACCACTGTTTAAAAGTCATTTTTTTACTATACCATGCATGTGTACGTCATCCATATTTTGACCTAAATAATCATATTTTTATAAATCCTTTTGGGAAAAGATTTGTAACTCACTGAAGCATATTTTCCATATTTTTTTGTAATCTTTTATTAAATTTTTTTTTTTTGTTAATTTTTTATTGGCCAAATTTAGTGTTTTAAAAAATCGTCATGTACGTCATGCATAAGATGACCTAAACTTATCATTTTTAAAATTTTTTTTTGAAATTGAAAAGAATTGTTTGAGCTATGTTTTCGTACAATTTTTTTTACAAAAAAATATTTTAATAAAAAGTTATTAAAATACTAAAAACCCTGATAATTCAAGTTTATGGACCTGTTTCATTAGAAATTAATTGAAAAATATAAAAAGTAATCCAATTGTAAAAAAAATTACATATTTGGAATCTACACTGTCTCATCTATAATGGGTTTTAATTTCATCAAAAAATTCTACAAAAAAGGCCATCAGACATATGCCCAAATTCACTATTTTGTTGTGACATTGACATGACCTTCAAGTTGTAGGTCAAACCAGGTGCAGAGGTTAGGTTTGGGTCCCCAAAGATTTTCCCGAACTGGGTTACAAAGCAAAACCCAAGCCTAAAATTCAAAATTTAAATAAAGGGATCTCGTTTCTTACTCCGTCGGTACAGAACAAAACGAGATCCCATTTAGTAAATGGGATCCCATTTTGTAGAACGAGATCCCATTTCTAAAACAAGATCCCATTTAGTATTTGACCATTTTTTTAAATTGTAAATAAACATATACATGTCAAGAGAAATTATAAATTATAAATAAACTAGATAAATCTAGTTTACATGAAACTCAAGTGCATGTTCTTTGAGTGAGCATGGAAAAAGTTTACATGAAATGTGATCATCATTTATGTTTAATCTATATAGAAATGGTATGATGTTCTTATATGTGTTGTAGGGTATTCCTTTTTCTTTATACTAAGGAAGGTGGGGTGCCTTGAAATTAAAGGTGGAAATAGATGTGCAAGAATATCTTATTAGAATGAGTAGGATATTAGAATAGGATGTACTAAGGAATAGTGTTTGCTTGAATCTTACTAGAATGAGTAGGATATGGTTTAGGGGCATTATTTAGGGTTTAGGGTTTATGGTTTAGGGGTTAAGGTTTAGAGGTTTAGGGTTTAGTGCTTAGAGAGAGAGGACTAATAGGGAGATATAGAGAGTGAGGGACATGGCCAGAGACATAGGGAGAAAGATTGAGAGGTAGAGGAATGATAGAGATAAGGAGATAGAGAGATAGAGGTTTAGGGTTGCTTGGGTTTAGTGTTTAGGGTTTAGGGGTTAGGAAATAAGGGTTAGGGGTTTGGGTTTATGGGTTAGGGGTTAGGGGTTAGGTTTAATCATGCATTAATACATGTTGTGGAGTGAGAAATGGGTGGTATGGGTATGGTTGAATGGAGTAATGAGGTGATTTAATTGGTGATGACCTAGGTGAAGTACTGGGTAAGGTGTCTTATGTGGGATTGCTAGAAAGTGTTATTGGTAATGGTGGGGATAGCTAAATGTCATCTTCTAAGGGTTCAAAGGTGAGGAAAGTGTATGATGGGGATATGGGATAATCCATGGTTTAATGATTATTCAAGGGAGTCTCTGATGCAAAGTGGGGACACATCGGACACCCAAACACCATGTCTATTTTGTTTATATCAGCAAGAACATACAAATGTCTCACCGAAATCTTCTATACATTGGTCACACCTTATACCATCGGTTCACTCAATAATTCTCCCACCGATGCACTACTCACACCGATGACTTAATCACTATCGCTCAGACTTCCTATCATTGGTGTAGCTTTCTTCTCATCTTCCGATGATAAGACTCATTCCGATAAACTCTCTATCAGTGACACTTTCAATTGTCACCCTGATTGGCAGGAACATGTACTATCGGCTTCACAAACTTTCGTTCACCCAATGCTTTTCTTACGCTGATGCGTTTTCTATCAGTGACACCCTGCCTTCGCTATGACTCCCAACACTTTTCCTGATGGGTTCTCCTCACACCGATGACTTCGGCTTATATATGCAATTCCTGACCTTCTACCACAGGTCTCCCATCGCATCTTCATCTACTTTGACCATCATAGCCAGTCATCCATTGTATCTTTCGAAATGTATGTTTACAATGTACATTCCAATATACATTTATTGACTTGCTTTTCCTGGTGGACTGAAAAGGCTCTTACCTGATGCGGCCAGTTAACACTTGTATCACGAACCCTTGTATGTTACAACATACATTTGTTATATACAATTGGAACATGCAATTGACAACTCCCTGTCGCCAGTCCTCGTCACCTGCTATTATCGGTCATCCCTTGTATCCGCAAACCACAAGCAACCCAATCATACAAACTAACTACCACCTCGGCCGGTCCTCTTTTGTATCTTATGAAAGGTATATTTTCATTGCACTTTCACAACATACAACAACGATATGCAATTGCAGTATACTCACAAACTAATACTCACATACAATAGTGATATACTCACAAAATGTCTATAACATACAATGGACATATACACAGGAAATGTATCTTTTTAGACAATTTCGACAGACACAGGAATTGTCTGTTGATATACCTTGACGATATACATAGGCAATGGATTTTCACATACGATTGCAGGATACACACAGAATGTACTCAAGTACATTGGTGATATATACAGGGATTGTATATTTAGCGACCAACACAAATTTGACTTAATAGACTTTTATACATACCATTTTCCATAGTATATACACAGGAAGTTGTTCGCATGCAAATGCGATATATTCACAGACTGTCTCCACATACAATTGATGTATATCCATCAATGTACATTTGAACTTCCCGCCGACAACTTCCTTTGCAATGAATTCCACAATTTCTACTCTATCGAGCTCATCGAACAAAAGAACGAAACAAAAAAATGGAAAACTATTTTACAAGTCCATTCCACTGATTTCACAGAAATCCACCAGTGGAATGGATTTAACCATGCATCTCGGCAACAGAAGAATTAAATTAAATACAACAGATAATATACATAATAAATTTGATATACAGAGAATAATGCGATACACTAAGAATTTACACAGAATCCAGATTTGTAAAACACAGGGTGACAGGATTTCTATTCCTTCCTTTTAGCTGCATACAATTTGATCATATTCATAGGAAAAAATCAAAGAACTCTACTTTTCGACCACACTCTCTCCCTTTTTGTTTACCCCTCTCCTCTATTTTTGGGAATTTGTTTGTTTCAAGGTTAACAGCAAAAACCCTAATTAACCATACGACACCTATTTTGCTTAAGACAACAAAACATCAGATAATACGACACATTTGCCTTAATCCTGCACATAACCCAACTGCCTGTTGTTGTCCATGATGTCAAATACTGGCCTCAGGAAGAGAGATGTTAAAACATAAAATGTTACATTTGCCAATGACATACAAATGCTACATGGTAACATGAAATATCTAAAAATATATTAAAGTCTTATTCTTCTCCCTCTTGTGCATATTTATCTTGTTGAAGGCTGTTGAAGGGGTGCCCTTGCACCATACTCCCCAGAGAAGAGATCTCAAGCCTTGTTGAGATCAGAGTTTGAAGGTCTGCACCATTGTTTGTGATCTGATCTACAGTCATCCAAATTGCCTCTGAATTGGGTGTCCCATGCCAAGCCACCAAATATTCCATGTACTCTTTGTTCCTTGTCATCTTTGTCACTCTTGAGTCTAATATCTTCTTCACTTTTGGTGGATCATGCTTAGGAATATCATCTTCTACTAGATCCTGTAATGGTTCCTGTTCTACATCTACATGCTGCCTGTATGAAGTTAAATCACATACATTGAAAATGGGTGACAATCCAAGATCAGGAGGGAGTTGGATCTCATAGGCATTTTTCCCACACTTTTTCAAAATCTGACATGGTCCAATCTTTCTCTGCATTAGCTTGGTATATTGACCTTTTGGGAGCCTCTCCTTCTTCAGATTAGCCCATACCAAATCTCCAACAAATTGTACATCCCACTTTTTCTTGTCAGCATATGTTTTGTATTTCAATGTAGTTTGTTGAAGCTGGTTCTTGACTTGATCATGCACTTCTTTGATGGCTGATGCAAAAGCTTCTCCATCTGCACTAATAGGCTCGCCTATAGGCAGATCTCTCAGTTCTAGAATACCCTTTGGATGGATGCCATATACGATCTGAAAAGGTGACTTTCCTATACTCCTATTGATGGTGTCATTATAGGAGAATTCTGCTTGTGGTAGGATATTATCCCACTTCTCTTTCCCAATGAACAATTAACAACTTCAGTCTGCCCATTTGTTTGAGGATGGTAGGCTGATGAGAAGGACAAATTGGTTCCAAGCTTCTTCCAAAGAGTCCTCCAAAAATGGCTAATAAATTTTACATCTTTGTCTGAGACTATGCTCAATGGCAATCCATGGATCCTCACTATTTCATTGAAAAATAGGTCTGCAACATACGAAGCATCACAAGTGGTTTTGCATGGAAAGAAATGTGCCATTTTACTAAATCTATCTACTACCACAAAACACTATCATATCCTTTCCTTGTCCTAGGCAAACCTAGTAAAAAATCCATGCTTATGCTCTCCCATGGCCTAGAAGGAATGGGTAAGGGCTGATATAAACCTACATTTGTGGATCTTCCTTTTGCTTTCTGACATATTACGCATGCCTCCACAAATCTTCTCACATCTGACTGCAGCTTAGGCCAATAGTAATGCCTCTTTACAAGACCAAGAGTTTTATCGAGACCAAAATGTCCTGCCATGGCCCTGTTGGGTGAATATTTTGTCGTTAACTCGCTAACGGCAAAATGGGTATATCAGCCATAGCTATAATGAGACAAAGTCTCTCCTCTTAGCAAGGGGAGGTTCCCTCTAATTACTTAACTTTTGCAAATCAAACAACTTATCAAATTTATGTACACTAAAAACTATGTTTGTGGTGGTTCCATCTCATCTCATTCTCTTTTTTCAGAATAGATGTTTATATTTCAAACTCTTGATATAAGACTTGTAAATTATCACAAAATCACAGAAACTCAAAGTTTTATGTTACCTCACTTACTACTTGTAAACGGAACTATTTGAAGTAGAATGCAGCCCAAAGTCTTCACTCCTCTTCAAGATGATAAAAGTAAATCGAATATAACAACTTGCAGCACAAAGTCTCTAAACTATTGTATTCTCACAAACATGAACATATAACCCACAACCGATTTGATAACACAAAGTTTATCAGAATCAAATTAAGAGCGCTCTTCAATCACTTGAAACAAACTCCACACTTCAATTATTATCAAATAAGACTATGATAGCAAGACGTAAGAACAATACTATCACAACACAAATAATCCCAAGATAAAGATTGGAATTGAACTTGCTTTCTTGTATTGACAAATATTTGAATATTGATTTTCACAAAAAGCACAAAGTCTTGATTTGCTTCTCAATTCACCAGAGTTTTCTTACAATAGACAAAAGATAGATATTTACAAAAGAGGCCCCCTTTATTTATAGGGAAAGGCATTGAGAAAATTTAGGAAAAACTAACTACTTTGACTTATTCAAAAATAGGAGTCCTTATTGACTTGGGACTTCCTATATTTTTACATGTAATTACATATTAAAAATGTACATGTAAAACTGTCCAAAATTGTTTTGAAAGTACATGTGAAAATCAGAAAATAAACTAAGGGAAGAAACAACTACTTCAATTTGTATCTCCACTTTTTCTCATGTGGTGATCATACATAGTGAAGGCCGCTTGCATTTCAATGCTATCTGGGTTGAATGTGTTCTTGAAGATCATCTTGGCCCTCACTGTAGTGATTGATTTGGCATGATTAGTTAACCTGGTTTTCAGATTGTCCAAGGTTAACTGGTTGTCTAAAATGTTGTCCACAGAAGTTATTGAAAATGCTTTATCTTCAAATTCTTTCTGGAACATGTCTTCAAATTCTTGAACCATTTCTTCTACAGAAAGAAATTGGTTATCTTGTGACACCAACTTACAAGGTAACTCCTCCAACTTATGCAAAAGATTAACATCATTTTCTTCACTGATTTCCTTTGCAGCTTCAAGATCCTTGATCAAATTTCTTAGCATATTGCTCCTGTACATCAGAGCTTCCTTTGTTTCTATATATGAATCCCTGTTGGAAATAGCACCAATGGATATTAGGGTACTTATATTTAGCTTCCTCATTTCCACCCATTTATCATGAGTATCCTCCGTTCGCTCAATATCTTGAGAGATAGCATCAATGAGATCATTAAGTTCTACCCTTACTTTCCTCATTTTATCTGTCTTCTCAAATACATCCATGAGCAAAGAGATTCCTTGCGCTCGCATCCTGTCTAAGTACTCTTCAAGTACTTTTCCTCTGAGGTGAGTCTTCTCTGCTTTCAGAATGACAGGGTCTTCTACAGAAACGGCCTCTAGAGTAACTACCTCCGAGTTCAAAGTGATCTTTCTTACCACTGCAGTCAGCTGTTCTACCTTTGCCTTGTAATAATCTTTCATTTCTTTTTCCCTGTCGAACTTCTGGATCAGGATGTCCATGGTTGACTGCATATCATTTTTAGCGCTTTCATGGGTGATTTTGCCCAATTCAACCCTAGAAATAGAATAGTCATTCATATCAAAATTTTCAACAGTTGCATCCTGTGGAGGTTTTGCTATCTCCAGAAATTTATGTCCCTTATCTTCAAGTACCCTGGAAAGGATCTTTGGTTTCTTCGGGGCCTTAGGCTTTGCAGGTACCAACTTAGTGAAATCAAAATCATCTGGAGAGATGACTTGCTTTTTCCTCTTTGGCATGTAAGCTGATAACCAAGGTGGAAGCAGAGAAGTATTCACATTGGGATCCATTCCTACCACTGGTGTTCCTGGGACTGTGCTTGTACTGGTGGTAGAAACAATAGGCGGGGTGTTAGTAAAAACCGCACCTGTTACATTTGCACTTGAAACTTGCTCAGTATTCATCACAAAATGATCAAACATGGACGTATCCCCAATATCAAAAGACGAAGAAGACAAACTAGGAATTGACTCAGAAGAACAGAGAATATTTTCAAAAGTGCTTTGGGGATTATCAAAAATTATTTTAGGAGGAGAGGGGGATTCAGAGGAAGGAATGTTAATAGGGGAAACAGACACAGGGGCTGCGACAGGTGTATTTTCCTGTGGAGACAAAGCCTCCTCATCTTGTTGATCTGAATTCTTGTCTTCAACATCCATCTCTTCTATAACTGGCTATTCAGTCGCTGGCTCCTCGACTTCCATATCTTTCATTTCAGGTTCTTCCTCAATAGCTTTTGCTTTCTTCGTTACAAATCTGATTTTAGGCTTGTGTGTTTTTTTGAGGATGATGGAACATCACTCTTGTTCTTCGTTATGTTTTTTGCCTTTTTACCAGTCTGCTCTTGAATTTCAGTTTCTGAACCAGTGAGGAATTCTTTCAGCGTAATTCCTTTATCCGCCCGCCAGTTATTGGTGTTAGCCAATATAGGCTCAAATCTCTTCCTTAGTGAAGTCGACTCCTTTTGGGACCATTGGATTGGAGGGAGAGGAGTACTAACTATCTGTTCTGCATCATACCTAGCATCAACCAATTCCCCATCATCCACAAGATCTTCTAGAATATCAGCAAGTCCCAGATATTCAATTTGTTCCAGAGACAGCCTGCTATAGTCCAGTTTCCTGATATCTTCCTCTGTTCTCAAGTCTATCCAGACATCTTCCACCATGGGTTCATGAAACTGAGTTTTCCTCTTGATTTTATCCTTTATGCCCCGGTAGTCAAATTTTGGTCTCCTCTTGAATTGCTTCATGGTGACCAACTGCATTTCTGTCTCCATGGCCCTTGCCTTTGCGGCAGTCAACACTGAATATTTGCTGATTTCCACTAGAAATCTGAAACCAGGCTTCTTGAGTTCCATCTGTTTGTTATGCATGACAATCATTTGTCTGCACAACTCCATCAAGACCAGTCTATCTGAAGGAAACCTAGGAAGCATATAAGGGTAGCCTTGGAAAAAGCCAACCCTCAAGTATGAGAAAGATGGAAATTGCAAAAACATACAACCAAAGTTATTAACCACTGTCCATGCCTTGTCTGAAATTGCCTTGTCTGAAATTCTTCTCTGCTCTAGTTGGGGATCAAAAAGACACAAGAATACAGCAAAGAACGCATCATTCACCCTCCTAAAATGGCGAATTGAACCTTTCAATGTCAGCTGAGAATAATATTGGTATACTGGGACTACTCTCCTATCCCCTTCTGATGATAATCCCAGAAAAATCCTCATGGAGGCTGCAATGTATACCAGATAGGAAGTCATGAAGAACTTGGAGGTAGTGGATACCTTCGTCAGTTGGTCATGCAAAGCGTTACTGATTTGTTCTCCCTAGAAAATAACTTGCTTGCCCTGGAGTATGACTTTAATGAAAGGATACATCCATTCATGAAACTGTGAAGAGGAGGACAAACCTCTTATCCTGCTGAGGAGGGTAATCAAGTCACCAACTTCTTCTGCAAAATCACTTTGAGGAAAACTACATGGCCACCTTGACAAACTTGACCTCGCAGTCTTCAACCATTTGTTGTTGATCACTTTCTTCACTTTTTCTGGATTCTTGTCATATTCCTTCTGAGCTTCAATAAAGTCAAGCTTCAATACCTCTGTCCCAGGAGGACACATGAACACCTTGTCAATGAACTCAGGATCCAACCTGATTATCACATTACCACTGGCGTCCACCACGGCTCTAATATCTTTGTTATAGAAATGGGCACACTGAAGAACAAATTCTGTATTGTGAGCCGCCACTGGGAAGGATGATACCAGATGAATATTACTCTCCACTATCTTCTTCATCATAGCACTGGGGTTGCTTGACTTGGTTCTCTCTACAAACTCAACCATATCAACATGGCCAATCTCCGTATCTCTAATGTCCTCAACATTAGAATGGACTGAGGTGATTGGGAAAACACCTTGATATTTGTACTTCATTGCTTTTGACTTCTTCGGGGACAAGTCAGTCATTTGGATGAACTTTCACAGAGAAGAAGTCTGATGTTGAACGAAGCTCTGCAGAAGAAATTGCAACAAAAGTCATGATCATGCAATTAGGGAAAATATGGGCAATCTGGGAAATTGCATGTTGATGATCACGACTATGGGAATGCGCTTGAAAAGGGCTATAGTGCGAGCTGGCCAAAAATCAGAGGAGAAGCGGGCTCGGGAAATCAAAATTAGGAATTTTCCAGAGTTGGAAAAAATTGGGATATTTTTGCATGGGCGGCAAAATTTGCCACCCTTGCATATGAGGGTTTTGTATTATTTGCATTGGTGGCAAATTTTGCCGCCACTGCATGTTGGTGAAGATTGAGTTAGTATAAGTGGCAGATTTTGCCAATGATGCAGGTAAGAAGAAGAACAAAGGTTTATGTCGGAGCGGTAGAATTAGCCGACACTGTACTTCAGGTTTTGATGTTTAGTCGGAAAATTTCACCGACATCTCATGAGGGGAACCGATACCTATTTGAGCGGCAGATTTCGCCGATCTTGCACATTGATACGAATGATGAGGTTCCAGCGGAAAAGTTTGTCGACGTTGCATTTGAGGGTTTTTTTACAAGTTTAAGTGTAAGGGCCGGGAGTTCGTGTTGAACACTTGGTAGTGGTCACAGGGTTTCCAGGTAGGATCGGTAAACTCCACTCATGTTACATAATGGTATGTATCGAGGGTTGGGGATCTAAGCGGTAGAAACCTAGAGATTTTGGGGCAAAACCTAGGGCACCTCTGGTGCGAAAACAAATCACGAAAACAACAAAACAAAAACAAAAGACAAGAATGTAACGAATCCAAAACTAAAATCTAAATGATACACATCATAATCAATGAGGAAGGAGAACGGAAAACAAAAGAGAAACACTTACCCGTCTAAAACCTGAAACCCTATGTTTGACGGAGATGGATGTTGATCGATCTCTTCGATGGCGTGATCAAGCAGTGTTAGGAGAGGTATGGAGGATAGCTCAGGAGAAAGAATGAAATGGTAAAATAAGCCATCGAAAAACATTAAATAACACGAACACAAATGCTCAGCGAGTGGCACGAGTGGCCATTAATGGCACTGCGTGACCAAGATTCCAAAGATCTCGTTCGAGCGGAGATTTCGGCAACAAGTGCACAAATCGAAAAGAAGCACTAGCGGTATAATTTGCCGACCATGCACAAAAGAAGAAAAACATGTAAAAATGACAAAAATCGCTGACTTCACATGTTAAACCAAAAAATGCATGTAATGGCGGCGAAATCCGCCGCCTCTACATGCGACATGAAAAGTATATGCAAAAGCGGCAAAAAATGCCGCTATTGGATATGTAAGTGTTTTTCTCAAAATCAACTACGCTCGTTTTTGTAGACAACCCCACGAAACTTGTCCATTTCGTGAATCTACACTCTAAGCTCGCAAATCGAGACAAGATTCCCTTAGTCTCGTGCGAGGTCATTTGACATTCTAAACTCATCTATGACATTTCCTTGAATTGATTTCTCGATGTTCGCAAGAATCATTTAAAGTCGTAAACTAGTTAAAATGTTATTTTGGAGTTAGTAAATTTTTGACTCTTAATATGCAAGAGCGGCGAAAAACGCCGCTCCTACATATTATTTTCAGACTTGTTTTTGTTTGATGTAATGACGGTGTTTATCGCCACTATTGCATCATTTTTAAGTTTAACATGCAGGAACGGCTGAATTCACCGCTATCGCATGTGTTTTCTGTCATATATGTTCGAACGGCATTTTTTGCCGACTTTACATATTTGTCGACTATAGTGTCGTAGCGGCCGGAATCGCCGCTCGAGCGAGATCTTCAGGATTGTGATGTCGAGTGCCATTAATGGCCACTCGTGCCAGGCATTTAAACTCCAATCTTGACCTTTTAAATGTGTTATCCTTCCCATTGTTATCATTCCCTATACTAAAGCCTTTTGATTGATCTGCCAACATTCTCCTCGACCGCTTGATCGTATACTCCAGAGCTGTGATGGAATCTCGCGTTGAAGGTTGGACCTAGGGTTTCAAGTGTTTACGGGTAAGTTTCTTTCATTTTTCTTCCCCCGTTGTTACTCGTTAATTGCTTGTATTGTTAGTTTATAAGGTTTTGTTAGGTATTTTTGTTGTTTAAGTTTCGTGTTCGGATTAGGGTTTTTGTTTTCGTTTTGGAGACTTTGTGTCTCTCGTCAGTCAGACCTTCACCATGTACCAAACCTCCCATTGTGTGCAAAGACGGTGGGTTTTTCCGCCCCGACACCAAAATTCATTAAAAAATTCATTATTACTCCCATTTGCATGAGCGGCAATTCATGCCGTTCAAACATGTGTTAAACATTTTCCCCTTTAACCTGCAATGGCGGTTGTTTCCGCCGCCCCTGCATCAAAACCCCTTGAAGTTACTTACCTGCATGAGTGGCCTTTTACACCGTTCGAACATGTTAATTGATGAATCTCCCAGATGCATGAGCGGTGTTTCCACCCGCCCTTACACCGAAACCCGAAATCGCTCCCAACTTGCGAGAGCGGCCAAATTCCCCGCCCGAGCACTTAATATTTTTGCCAAGTTACATGTAGAAGCGGTGATTTTGACCGCTCGACCATGATAAATCAAATCTCCCAAAGTGCATGTAGAAGCGGCCTTTTTCACCGCTTTTACACCTAGAGGTCCTTCTAACTTGTGAGAGCGGCCAATTCACCCGCCCAAGCACATGTCCCTGATTTTTCCCTAACACTGGAAAATTCACTTTTCAAAGCCAAAAGCCTGCTTTCACCCTTGCCTCGATTTGCGTGCTCAAGCCCTTTTAACGCATGCTTTCCCATCCATGATCGTCAAAACGCAGTTGACCCAGTTTATCCAATTTTTCCCTAACTGCGAGATCATGGCCTTTTGCAGTTCTCAGTCAGCGTTCATGGTGGTGTTCGAATTCACAGTTTTCTCCAGGGCTCATGTCAGAATCATCTCCTTCAAAGTCCAGAGCCATGAAGTACAAGTACCAGGGTGTCTTTCCAGTAACAGCAGTTCAGCCGAATGTTGACGAAATCAAAGACACTGAAATTGGACACGTAGATATGGCTGAATTCATAGATAGAACTAAACAAGCAAATCCCTCCCGGCATATGTAGAAAATCATTGACAGCAATATTCATTTGGTTGCATCATTTCCTGTCAGTGCACATAATACCGAATTTGTTCTACAAGTGGCCAACCACTACAATAGGGACACTAGAGCCATGACAGACTCACAGGGAAATGTTATCATGAGATTGGATGCAGAATTCATGGACAAAATCTTCATGTGTCCACGAATTGAAAATGTCAGGCAGATTGATTTTGCTCAGGGTCAACAAGACTACGACAATGACTTGGAATCTGCTAGAAGACACATAAACAGCAAATGGTTGAAAATTCCCAGGGCAACTTTGACTAGATGGCCTAAAGACCTTCACAGGAGTGATTTTGTGGAGGAAGTGTGTGACTTGATTACCCTTTTGAGTCGCATCAGAGGACTCCCTTCTGCTTCCAAATTCCAGGACTGGATGTACACTTACATCAAGGTGATTCTATGGGGTAATCAGAAGATATTCTGGGGTGAACAGATCAGTAATGCCTTGCATGAACAACTGGTAAGTGTTAATACTACCTTCAAATTTTACATGACCTCTTACCTTGTCTATGCTGCTGCAAGTATGAGAAACTTTCCAGGTTTGACCCAAGTAGGGGACAGGAGATTGGTCCCAGTATATGAATACTACCCCCAAATCACTCTGAAGGGGTCGATTCATCATTTCAGAAGAGTCAATGATGCGTTCTTCTCAGTTTTCCTGTGCTTGTGGAATGGTGAACTGGTTCAAAGAAGAGTTTCTGATGAAGCATGGCAGGTTGTAAATTCTTTTGGTTGTTTGTTCCTACAATTCCCCACCTTCACTTATCTTCGGGTAGGATACTATCCTGGTTACCCTTACATGCTACCACGATATCCCAGTGATCACATTGTTCTTATGGAGCTTTGCAGACAACTGATTGTGGTTCATAACAAACAGATGGAGCTTAAGAAGTCAGGAATAAAGTTTCCCATTGAAATTGGGAGGTATTCAGTTCAGTCTGCCAACAAAGCTAAAATAATTGACTCCGAGTTGCAGTTAGTCACCATGAAGACCTACAAGAAGAGAAATCATTTCGACTTCAGAAGGGTTCAAGATAAAATCAAGAGGAAGTCAAATTTTCATGAGCCAATGGTCAAAGACATATGGGCAGATCTCAGGACCCAAAATGAGATCAGAAAACTGGATTTCTGTAGGCTTCATCTGAGCCAAATTGAAGAACTAGGACTAGCTGATATTCCAGATGGAATGGAGGATGATGGAGATGTCCTAGATCATGAATATGAGGCAAAGAATGTTGAAGCTTCACCTCTCCCAGAGGTGAAATGGTCAGTCAAGGAGGAGACATCCATCAGGAAAAGATTCCAACCTATATTGGCAAACACCAACTTGTGGTTGGAAAGTAAAGGGATCAAGTTGAAAGAGTTCTTGACAGGCTTCGAAGAAGGAACACAGAAGCAAACAGGTAAAAAGGTTGAGAACCGAACCAAGAACAAGAGTGACACCCCTTCCTCCTCCAAGGTACACAAACCAAAGATCAAATTTGTATCCAAGGGAGGAAAGAAGAAGGAAACCACAGAGGCTTCTGATGCCACTAAGTCAGATGTTGAAGACATCAATGATGATCATATGGAAATTGAGGATGTTGAGACTGAAGAACAAAATGTTCAAATGTCTAAAACTAAGGTATCTGATGAAGCTGAACAAGGTGAAGATGAAGATACAGAGGTAGAGCGACTTGATGGTTCCCCGCAGACTCCTGTGAAAGACCTTCCTTCTGATACACAAGCTCTTACACCTCCTCCTCATGTTCCATTTTTGATGGTTTGCCAGTAATTTCAAATGTTTCTCTTTCTCCCATTTTTGTTGTTTCTTCTGACAATACTCCTCAATCCATGAGGGCTAGTCTTGGAACCGTTTTTGATTCTTCTGGTTCCATTCCAAGCTTATCTTCCCCTTCTTTTGATATCAGGGAACAGACTGTTTTGGAGAACCTTCTTGATGCTTCACAAAAGGTTGTTGATACAGGTGTTGTGTTTACCAACACAAGTCCAATTGTCACCATCACGAGTATAAACACGGAGCCAACCAAGCAAGTAGTGGATCCTCCTCCAGCTGTTGATGCATCTATACTTCCTCCATGGCTATCTGCCTATACTCCAAAGAGGAAGAAACAAGCTATCTCACCTGACGAGATTGACATTGAAAAGCTGTTGCCCGTGAAAGCTAAGAATCAAAAGAAGAAGCCTAAGACTGTTTCTAGGCTGGTCACTGAAAAGGGAATCAGATATGTTGAAATTGCCAAACCTCCTGAAGATGCCACAGTTGATACTTTTGACATGAGCAGTTATGTCATTTCAAGGGTTTAACTTGGTAAAGTGACTCATGAGGGTGTCAAAGCAGATTTCCAGACCACTTCCACCACCCTACTTGAAAAGTATGATGAAGCCAAGAGGGAAAAAGAGCAATACAAAGCAAAAGCAGAACAACTGGCTACTGTCCTTCAGAAAATAGTAAAGTCATCAGAGATAGTGGAACCAATGGCAGTGACAGTGGAAGATCCCTTGATACAAAAGGTTGAAAAAGCCCAAGCTAGAGGCAAGATAGTGGGGGATGTGGTGGAGTGGTTGTTGGCCCAAGGACGAGTTCTGTTGAAAACTACTATGGAAAGAAAGGAGAAAATGGACAAAGCTAAAGCTGAGCTAGATAATTTGGTGGATCTACTCTCACAAGAGCTGCAAGATCAAGAAGAGAGTCTAGAAGAGTGGACAGATATGAAGAAGATCAAGATAAAGAATTTGATCACCATTGGGGTCGTCACTAACAGGGAATCATATCTCAAGACCAAAGAGACTCTAGCTCATCGTGTTTTCATAATAAAGAGTCTACTTGAAGATCTGTGCCAAGCTCGAGAAGCCAGCGAAGACAGTGATGTCACACTCCTACATCGGCTGGAAGAACTTCCTTGCACCTTGACAAGGGAAGATCATAGCTTCCTCATGGCGCAGGAAATGATAAGTTCTTTTGAAGAAATGGTACAGAAGAAATTTGAAGAGGAAGTTCCCTCCGTGCTCTCAATGGACAACCTGTATGATCAACATTCGACTCTGGAAAATCTAAAGGATAATTTAGAGAAGCATGAAAAGGCAGTAAAGGCGGTGAAGGATTCAATCCTCCGAGCTCGCACCATCTCTGAAAACACAGCAAAACCAGATGCATGCAAGATGTCAGTTGTTCAAACCATGTATCAGAACTTCCTAAGGAAAAAGGATGGAGGAAGCTAGTGCCTTAGCTTATTTTTCTTAGATGTTATGTAAATGGAATTTTGTTTTGGACATCTACACATGTAATTTTCCAAAATGTAATTACATGTGAAACAAGAGAAGTCATAAGTCAAATAGGACTCTCTTGTTGAATAAGTCAAATTAGTTGTAGATTTCCTAGATTTTCTCAAGGTCTTTCCCTATAAATAAAGGGGACCTCTTTTGTAAATATTATCTTTTGGCTATTGCAAGGAAACTCTGGTGAATTGAGAAGCAAATCAAGACTTTGTGCTTTTTGTGAAAATCAATATTCAAATATTTATCAATACAAGAAAGCAAGTTCAATTCCAATCTTTGTCTTGGAATTATTTGTGTTGTGATAGTTTTGTTCCTACGTCTTGCTATCATAATCTTATTTGATAATAATTGAAGTGTGGAGTTTGTTTCAAGTGATTGGAGAGCGCTCTTAATTTGATTCTGATAAACTTTGTGTTATCAAATCAGTTGTGGGTTATATGTTCATGTTTGTGGGAATACAATAGTTTGGAGACTTTGTGCTGCAAGTTGTTATATTTGATTTACTTTTACCATCTTGGAGAAGAGTGAAGACTTTGGGCTGCATTCTACTTCAAATAGTTCCGTTTACAAGTAATCGGTGAGGTAACAGAAAACTTTGTGTTTCTGTGATTTGTGTTAATTTATAAGTTTTATATCAAGAGTTTGAAATATAAACATCTATTCTGAAAAAAGAGAATGAGATGAGATGGAACCACCACCAACATAGTTTTTAGTGTACATAAATTTGATAAGTTGTTTGATTTGCAAAAATCAAGTAATTAAAGGGAACCTCCCCTTGCTGAGAGGAGAGACTTTGTCTCATCATAGCTGTGGCTGATATACCCATTTTGCCATTAGCGAGTTAACGACAAAATATTCACTCAACAGTAAGAAAAACAAGTCATAAAGAGATATGCAGGAGCGGCAATTTTTGCCGCTCTTGCATATCAAGACTTCAATTTTTACTAACTCTTAAAAATGAGCTATTCAAAGGGATGTCATAAACTAGTCTAGAATGTCAAATGACTTCGTGCGAGATCAAGAGAATCTTGTCTCGGTCCGCGAGCTTAGAGTGTAGATTCACGAAACGGACAAGTTTCGTGGGGGTTGTCTACAAAAACGAGCGTAGCTGATTTTGAGAACAACAGCTGGCTGTAACTGGGGAACTTCCTTCAATCAAACTTTGAAACGATTGAGGGGAGTAGAATCTAGCCTCTAAGTGCCTTCATCCATGCCATTGGGCTATAGAGTCAAGCTAAAAAAAAAAGAAAAAGACACAAAAGACTAAATGAAAACACAAGAATAAAACACAAAACTATACAAATGTACAATTTAACTTATTTGAAACTTCAAGGATTGAAGTGCTTCAGATGTTGTCCACTGTGAGGCAACAAGAATGGTGTCCCATCCTGATACTCCAGCAAGAAACTGTTTTCACCACAGAACTGATAAATGGTGAATGGACCTCTCCACAAGGAATCAAGTTTTCCGTGCATTCCTTTTGGTTCTCTCCTCTTGTCCCACAACAAGACTTGATCTCCAACCTGAAAATCACAAGCCTTTGTCTTCTTGTCGAAGAGTTTCTTTACTTGATTTTGGTGCTTAGCAATACAGTCCACCACTATAGTGCATTGTTCCTCAAGTTTAGTCAAATACATGATCCTTTTATCGATAGAACTATCAAAAGTTCTATCTTCCAATGCCTTTACCAACTTCAATGCTGGCAATTCTAAGGTAATTGGTATCTCTGCATTCAGACCATATAGAAGCTGAAACGGCGACATGCCTATCGCTCTTTTGGGTGTAATTCTATCTGCCCATAAAGCATCAAACAATGCCTTATGCCAAGTTCTCTGATTCTCATCTACCAGCTTCCTGATGATAGTGACCAGATTCTTATTGCTTGATTCTGCTTGACCATTCCCTTGCAGATAGTAGTCTGAAGAACGGGAAAGAGTGATCCCATGCTCGTAGCAAAACTCAGTAATCTCATGAGAGGAAAAACAAGTAGCATTGTCTGCCACAATCTTGTTTGGAACTCCAAACCTGGAAATAATGTTCTCTTTAAGAAAACTACATACCACCTCTGAAGTAGCGTGCTTGACTGGAATAGCTTCCACCCATTTGGTAAAATAGTCTGTTGCAGTGAGAACATAGTTATGTCCTACACTTGATGATGGATTCACTGCGCCAATGAAGTCAATACCCCACTGCTGAAAAGGCTCCTCAATCACCACTGGTTTTAGAGGTAAGGCTGCCAATTTTGGTTTCCCAACAAACTATTGGCATAACTCACACCTGCGTACCCAATTGTACGCATCTTGGAATAGTGTGGGCCAATAGTATCGAGCTCGCAGAATCTTGTGAGCCATTACAGGTGCTGAAAAATGTCCTCCACAAGCCAAATTGTGGAAAGACTCCAAAAGTCTACCTTGTTGCGCTTTATCCACGCAACGGAGAAATACACCGTCAAGACTTCTCTTGTACAAACCATCATCCCAAAGGACGTAGTTAGCAGCTTTTAACTTGACAGTTCTCTTTTCCTTATAAGACAAGTGAGAAGGGCACTCACCATAGGTAAGGAAATGAGCGATATTGGAATACCACTCGTCAGTTGTAGTAACAAAAAGAACAGTTGGCGTGTCCACAACTTCTTCTTCTTCATCCCTTGTCTCTTTTGGAACATTATCTGTGATCAATTGACACAAACCTTTACCACACACAAGCTTGGTAGGCTTGATATCCAGATCGAATTCTTGAATCTTAGCGATCCAATTACCTCTCTTTGTTCCGAAGTCCTGTTGAGTTAGGATGGATTTGACTGTTGTATTAGGCACCATGACAACAATGTGTGAGTTTAGAATATAGAACCTGAAATGCTTAACCGCTTTGACTACGGCATAGGCATGCTTCTCCATATTCGAATACTTCAATTCATGAGCTTTGAGAGGATAGCTCATAAATGATATGGGGGATTCAACGCCTTCTTCATTCTGCTGAACCAGAATAGCTGAAAGTGTGTGTTCTAAAGCGTAGCTATAGACTACGAAATCCTTAGTGTAGTCGGGAAAAACAAGAACTGGAGCATGAGCAATAGCTCTCTTGATATCCTCAAACGCTTCTTTACCTTCCGCAGTCCAACGGAAAGTGGCCTTACCCTTCATCATATTAACAATGTGACAGGTTTTTTCTGCAAACTCAGGAATGAACCTTCGCAGAAAATTCACCTTTCCAAAGAAAGAGTGAACAACAGTCTTACTGGTAGGTAGAGTGAGACTTTGAATAGATTTAACTCTCTCCAGGTCAATCTTAGTACCTTCCCGGGATACAATGTGCCTGAGAAGCTTGCCTTCCGTCACCCCAAAAACTGACTTCTTGGGATTGAGGGAAATACCATTTTGCTGACAGCACTCCAGCACTTGTCGCAAATGATGCGCATGATCATGACAGTTTTTGGAGAAAACAGTCAAGTCATCGAGATATACCATGATGAACTTACCCATCTCATCTCTGAAAGCAAGATCCATCGCTCGTTGAAATCTTGCGCCAGCATTGATTAGACCAAAAGGCATTCTGCGATATGAAAATGTGCCCCATGGTGTGGTGAAGGCAGTTTTGAACTGATCAGCTTCATTTACCTCCACTTGGTTATACCCCGAAAAACCATCTAACATAGATAGCATTTCTGAACCTGTCACTGTTTGCAATACTTGGTCCATGATGGGCAAAGGGTAGTTATCTTTCAAGGAAGACTGGTTGAGATTCCTGAAATCAACACAGATATGGATTTCTCCATTCTTCTTCCTTACAGGTACTATGTTTGTAATCCATGTGGAATGATGAATTGGAAAAATTATCCTTGCATTCAGCATCTTCTGAATTTCAGAAAGAATCGTACCTGATATCTTTGGATTGTATTGCCTCTGCTTCTGTTTGTGAGGCAACGATCCAGCCTTGAGGGGAATTTCGTGTCGAACCTCCTTAGGCCTGAAGGACTTCAGGTCATCATAGGAGTAAGCCAAAACATCAATATAATGGCGGAGGAGGGTGATGAATTTGAATCTTTCATCAGCAGTGCAACATTTTCCAATGTTGACCATCTTAGGATCCGCTTCCAAACCCAAATTGACCTACTCAAATTCCATAGAGGAACCTGAATCCTATTGTTGTTGCCACTGCTTGATATACTTGTCATGTTTATCAAAGAGTTTCTCAAGGGAAACCAAACCTTTTGGGATTTTATTTCCTTTCAACTGTAGAAATTCTTCGCTGGTTTGTGAATCTACCTCAGAAACATATTCCCGCGGTGGTGATTCGCTTCCTTCAAAGTAAAGCTCATCAAAACTATCCATCTTTTCTAGGAAAGCAATGATTTGATTATCGCCATTGAACACCTGCCAATGGTCAGCGTTATCGAGTATACTTGGTCGGAAGACCAGCTCAATAGTGTACTTGTTTCCTTTGAAATCCTTGTGAGGCACCATGAGAGTGGCAGAAACAGCCAATGAGTCTGCACGGTCATTGAACTCTCTTGGCACTGTTGAAATATTGAAAGCATCAAAATCTTCAATGCAATCCCATACACGATTGCGATAGTGTCTCAGTCTTTCATTTTTTGTTTGGTACAAATTTCTTACTTGACAAACCACCAATTCGGCGTCCCCTTGAGCATGAAGGATCTTAACACCTCTGGCACGCGCCACTTCCAATCCGAGCAACAAGGACTCGTATTCAACGGTGTTATTGGTATTGTCAAATTGTAACTTATATGAAAAAAGTAAAATATCACCTTGTGGCGATATCAAGACCACTCCGGCCCTAGAACCGATAGAGGAACAGCTGCCATCAAATTCTAAAATCCAGACTCCATCAGAATTTGATTTCTTGGACTTTCTTTGGTCAGAAGATTCCTCTTTGTCAGTGAGGGAAGAATCTGGTATTGCTATACCTTCACCTGAACTTTCATCTGAAAACTCTTCTGAGTCTCCATCTGACATATCGGAGCTATCACCCAATGTACCCTCATCTGATGAATCAGAACAATCTTTAGTAGATAGAAAATAGTTACCCATTCCCGAGGACTCAAACAAAATTTGAGCTTTGGGGTTTGATGTTTGAGTAACAATGTATTTTGCCTCCTTCTCAGGAAGCAGCTTTTGCATGACACCTTTAACAGGTATCCTAGCTTTAGACAAATCCATGTTCAACTCTCCACCCACATCCTTGCAGAAATTACGTCCAAGAAGAATGCCGTATGAAGCTGGAACATCAGCTACCAAGACTGTCATCCTGATTCTCTTATCTGGAAAAGCTGCAAACGCAAATTGGGCGTCTTTTATTTGACCCAAAAGTGGAACTTGCTTATTCTCCATAGAGAAACACCTCCCAAAAGTTTTGGTTAAGGTGAGGCCAAGGGCATCTGCTACCTTAGCAGGCATAACATTGTCTAAGGCTCCAGAATCTATTACGTAATTGCTCAATTTATGACCATTTACTAACAGGGAAACATAGAAAGGTTTGATTTTTCCAGAGACTTCAAGGGGAGTAGTAACAAAATTGTTTTGGGTAGGTTTACTTTTGGAGGAGTCATGAGTAGCTTTGGGAAACTCTTGTCCTGCAGGGACAGCTTTATTTTTGACATATTTGGCTAATCTATCAAATTGTTCAGGATTAGCCTGTAAATATTCAACTTCAGACATTTGTATCTTAGTTCTCCTAGCATGATCTATTATATCAAACTGTTGAAAAGAATTAGATATGGACGAAGAAAAACCATCATTTTGATTTTTGGTAAGAGACAACACTAGTCTGAGGAGTAGAAGTGGAAGATACAAATTCATTAGAAGCACTTACTTGTTTATTGATCACCAGGTCTTTTGATTGGAAAGGTAGCGGAGTCCCCCGTTTAGCAATTGAAATCGCCGGTTGAGATTCTTCTCTCACCTTCCCTTTATCAGCTTGAAGAGCTGACTGATTTTGAGACCTAGTGAAAACAACATATGCTCCTTCACTCACTTCTCCTTTTTTAGCTTCGTCCTGGTAGTTCAAAAAGCTGATGGTAGAGTCACCAGCTAACTCTTCTTCTCCTTCTGTGAAGAGATTAGCACCATTTTCATATTCCAACTCAGGTTGGAAAGAAAGTTCATTTTCAGTTTCATAGTAGCCAACAGCAGAGTTGACCGGCGTTGCTTCAATGGCAAGCTTCCCCTGTGTAGGAGGAAGATGGTTTTGTTGTCCTTGATTCCTAGCAGCATTGCCTTGATATGAATTATTTGGAAATGTCCTCCTTGGTATATCTCGATAAGAAGGAGGCGCAAATATACCTTGGGACATTTGTCTCTTCAGAGCTAGCAATTCATTTGCTAGCTTTTGCACCATGGGATCCGTGGTGCTTGTTGAAGTGTTCTCAGTAGAAGAGGAGCTTTTATTTCTATTAGTATCCCTTCTTATCTTACCCGCCAGGATAAGATCATCTTCTACTTCAGTTGCCAGAATCTGAGCCGCAACAAGATCAGTAGGAGCAGCTCACCTCAATAGGAAACTCACCTCCGGAAGCTGTGTATTGATAAAGAAACATTTGAGGTTCTCCGCAATGGGCTCAGTGGTGGCGAGAATCCTGTTTCTCAATTTGTTGAACTTAGCGATGAAATCTCGCATTGGTTCATGAGGTTCCTTTTTCATCTGTGTCAGCTGTGCCAACAATGCATGAGCATCTTCCGCAGGTTTGAACCTGGCTTCGAACTTGGTTTTGAGAGTAGCCCAGCTCGTTATGGTCTGAGCTTGGAGGTGGTAAAACCAGTCTGCAGCAGCGCCTTGTAGTGTTTCTACAAAGAGTCGCACAGCCACATCTTCGTGCTCGACACCTATCACACCACAGGCTATACAGAAAGCTGCGATGTGCTCATCAGGATGAACTTTCCCGTCACCATAGAATTTGGAAAAATTCTTTCTTGAACTACAAGGTAGTTCATGCAATGGTGGGGTCAAATTTAGAGGACCAAAGGTATTACCCCAAGGGCCTTGGGCTGCCATGACGCGCTGATTGAAAGGTGGCATAACAAACCTTGGTGGTGTATGAACAGCCAAAACTCTGTTAGCACTGGCAATAGAAACTTCACCTAGTATTGGAGACCTGGTGTTCGTAGGGGGAAAACTCCTGATGCTTTGAAGACGAGGTCGTGGAGTTAAGAATCCAAAATTATTCTGCTGCATCAATTCAAATGCAGGATCAATAATACCCTGAGCCCTCTTACTTCTGGTGTACCGGGAATCTGCCAGACTATATTATGGTAAACACAATTTTGCAAGAAAATGGAAAAGAACTGAAAATGCTTCAACTCGAAGTGTGAGGCTTCAAGTTGCGCGTTCCTTCCCCAGTAGAGTCACCAAAACACTGTTGGGTGAATATTTTGTCATTAACTCGCTAACGGCAAAATGGGTATATCAGCCACAGCTATAATGAGACAAAGTCTCTCCTCTCAGCAAGGGGAGGTTCCCTCTAATTACTTAACTTTTGCAAATCAAACAACTTATCAAATTTATGTACACTAAAAACTATGTTTGTGGTGGTTCCATCTCATCTCATTCTCTTTTTTTAGAATAGATGTTTATATTTCAAACTCTTGATATAAGACTTGTAAATTATCACAAAATCACAGAAACTCAAAGTTTTCTGTTACCTCACTTACTACTTGTAAACTGAACTATTTGAAGTAGAATGCAACCCAAAGTCTTCACTCCTCTTCAAGATGATAAAAGTAAATCGAATATAACAACTTGCAGCACAAAGTCTCCAAACTATTGTATTCTCACAAACATGAACATATAACCCACAACCGATTTGATAACACAAAGTTTATCAGAATCAAATTAAGAGCGCTCTTCAATCACTTGAAACAAACTCCACACTTCAATTATTATCAAATAAGACTATGATAGCAAGACGTAAGAACAATACTATCACAACACAAATAATCCCAAGACAAAGATTGGAATTGAACTTGCTTTCTTGTATTAACAAATATTTGAATATTGATTTTCACAAAAAGCACAAAGTCTTGATTTGCTTCTCAATTCACCAGAGTTTTCTTGCAATAGACAAAAGATAGATATTTACAAAAGAGGCCCCCTTTATTTATAGGGAAAGGCGTTGAGAAAATTTAGGAAAAACTAACTACTTTGACTTATTCAAAAATAGGAGTCCTTATTGACTTGGGACTTCCTATATTTTTACATGTAATTACATATTAAAAATGTACATGTAATACTGTCCAAAATTGTTTTGAAAGTACATGTGAAAATCAGAAAATAAACTAAGGGAAAAAACAACTGCTTCAATTTGTATCTCCACTTTTTCTCATGTGGTGATCATACATAGTGAAGGCCGCTCGCATTTCAATGCTATCTGGGTTGAATGCATTCTTGAAGATCATCTTGGCCCTCACTATGGCATCCCTCATTGTAGTGATTGATTTGGCATGATTAGTTAACCTGGTTTTCAGATTGTCCAAGGTTAACTGGTTGTCTAAAATGTTGTCCACATTATTGAAAATGCTTTATCTTCAAATTCTTTCTGGAACATGTCTTCAAATTCTTGAACCATTTCTTCTACAGAAAGAAATTGGTTATCCTGTGACACCAACTTACAAGGTAACTCATCCAACTTATGCAAAAGATTAACATCATTTTCTTCACTGATTTCCTTTGCAGCTTTAAGATCCTTGATCAAATTTCTTAGCATATTGCTCCTGTACATCAGAGCTTCCTTTGTTTCTATTTATGAATCCCTGTTGGAAATAGCACCAATGGATATTAGGGTACTTATATTTAGCTTCCTCATTTCCACCCATTTATCATGAGTATCCTCTGTGCGCTCAATATCTTGAGAGATAGCATCAATGAGATCATTAAGTTCTACCCTTACTTTCCTCATTTTATCTGTCTTCTCAAATACATCCGTGAGCAAAGAGATTCCTTGCGCTTGCATCCTGTCTAAGTACTCTTCAAGTACTTTTCCTCTGAGGTGAGTCTTTTCTGCTTTCAAAATGACGGGGTCTTCTACAGAAACGGCCTCTAGAGTAACTACCTCCGAGTTCAAAGTGATCTTTCTTACCACTGCAGTCAGCTATTCTACCTTTGCCTTGTAATAATCTTTCATTTCTTTTTCCCTGTCGAACTTCTGGATCAGGATGTCCATGGCTGACTGCATATCATTTTTAGCGCTTTCATGGGTGATTTTGCCCAATTCAACCCTAGAAATAGAATAGTCATTCATATCAAAATTTTCAACAGTTGCATCCTGTGGAGGTTTTGCTATCTCCAGAAATTTATGTCCCTTATCTTCAAGTACCCTGGAAAGGATCTTTGGTTTCTTCGGGGCCTTAGGCTTTGCAGGTACCAACTTAGTGAAATCAAAATCATCTGGAGAGATGACTTGCTTTTTCCTCTTTGGCGTGTAAGATGATAACCAAGGTGGAAGTAGAGAAGTATTCACATTGGGATCCATTCCTACCGCTGGTGTTCCCAGGACTGTGCTTGTACTGGTGGTAGAAACAATAGGCGGGGTGTTAGTAAAAATCGCACCTGTTACATTTGCACTTGAAACTTGCTTAGTATTCATCACAAAATGATCAAACATGGATGTATCCCCAATATCAAAAGACGAAGAAGACAAACTAGGAATTGACTCAGAAGAATGGAGAATATTTTCAAAAGTGCTTTGGGGATTATCAAAAATTATTTTAGGAGGAGAGGGGGATTCAGAGGAAGGAATGTTAATAGGGGAAACAGACACAGGGGCTGCGACAGGTGTATTTTCCTGTGGAGACAAAGCCTCCTCATCTTGTTGATCTGAATTCATGTCTTCAATGTCCATCTCTTCTATAGCTGGCTCTTCAGTCGCTGGCTCCTCGACTTCCATATCTTTTGTTTCAGGTTCTTCCTCAACAGCTTTTGCTTTCTTCGTTACAAATCTGATTTTAGGCTTGTCTGTTTTAGAGGATGATGGAACATCACTCTTGTTCTTCGTTCTATTTTCTGCCTTTTTACCAGTCTGCTCTTGAATTTTAGTTTCTGAACCAGTGAGGAATTCTTTCAGCGTAATTCCTTTATCCGCCAGCCAGTTATTGGTGTTAGCCAATATAGGCTCAAATCTCTTCCTTAGTGAAGTCGACTCCTTTTGGGACCATTGGATTGGAGGGAGAGGAGTACTAACTATTTGTTCTACATCATACTTGGCATCAACCAATTCCCCATCATCCACAAGATCTTCTGGAATATCAGCAAGTCCCAGATATTCAATTTGTTCCAGAGATAGCCTGCTATAGTCCAGTTTCCTGATATCTTCCTCTGTTCTCAAGTCTATCCAGACATCTTCCACCATGGGTTCATGAAACTGAGTTTTCCTCCTGATTTTATCCTTTATGCCCCGGTAGTCAAATTTTGGTCTCCTCTTGAATTACTTCATGGTGACCAACTGCATTTCTGTCTCCATGGCCCTTGCCTTTGTGGCAGTCAACACTGAATATCTACCGATTTCCACTGGAAATCTGAAACCAAGCTTCTTGAGTTCCATCTGTTTGTTATGCATGACAATCATTTGTCTTCACAACTCCATCAAGACCAGTCTATCTGAAGGAAACCTAGGAAGCATATAAGGGTAGCCTTGGAAAAAGCCAACCCTCAAGTATGAGAAAGATGGAAATTACAAAAACATACAACCAAAGTTATTAACCATTGCCCATGCCTCGTCTGAAATTCTTCTCTGCTCCATTTGGGGATCAAAAAGACACAAGAATACAGCAAAGAACGCATCATTCACCCTCCTGAAATGGCGAATTGAACCTTTCAATGTCAGCTGAGAATAATATTGGTATACTGGGACTACTCTCCTATCCCTTCTGATGATAATCCCAGAAAAATCCTCATGGAGGCTGTAATGTATACCAGATAGGAAGTCATGAAGAACTTGGAGGTAGTGGATACCTTCGTCAGTTGGTCATGCAAAGCGTTACTGATTTGTTCACCCCAGAAAATAACTTGCTTGCCCTGGAGTATGACCTTAATGAAAGGATACATCCATTCATGAAACTGTGAAGAGGAGGACAAACCTCTTACCCTGCTGAGGAGGGTAATCAAGTCACCAACTTCTTCTGCAAAATCACTTCAAGGAAAACTACATGGCCACCTTGACAAACTTGACCTCGCAGTCTTCAACCATTTGTTGTTGATCACTTTCTTCGCTTTTTCTGGATTCTTGTCATATTCCTTCTGAGCTTCAACAAAGTCGAGCTTCAATACCTCTGTCACAGAAGGACACATGAACACCTTGTCAATGAACTCAGGATCCAACCTGATTATCACATTACCACTGGCGTCTACCACAGCTCTAATATCTTTGTTATAGAAATGGGCACACTGAAGAACAAATTCTGTATTGTGAGCCGCCACTGGGAAGGATGATACCAGATGAATATTACTCTCCACTATCTTCTTCATCATAGCACTGGGGTTGCTTGACTTGGTTCTCTCTACAAACTCAGCCATATCAACATGGCCAATCTCCGTATCTCTAATGTCCTCAACATTAGAATGGACTGAGGTGATTGGGAAAACACCTTGATATTTGTACTTCATTGCTTTTGACTTCTTCGGGGACAAGTCAGTCATTTGGATGAACTTTCACCAAGAAAAAGTTTGATGTTGAACGAAGCTCCGCAGAAGAAACTGCAACAAAAGTCATGATCATGCAATTAGGGAAAATATGGGCAATCTGGGAAAATTGCATGTTGATGATCACGACTATGGGAATGCGCTTGAAAAGGGCTATAGTGCGAGCTGGCCAAAAATCAGAGGAGAAGCAGGCTCGGGAAATCAAAATTGGGAATTTTCTAGAGTTGGAAAAATTTGGGATATTTTTGCATGGGCGGCAAAATTTGTCGCCCTTGCATATGAGGATTTTGTATTATTTGCATTGGCGGCAAATTTTTCCGCCACTACATGTTGGTGAAGATTGAGTTGGTATAAGCGGCAGATTTTGCCGACGATGCAGGTAAGAAGAAGAACAAAGGTTTATGTCAGAGCGGCAAAATTAGCCGACACTGTACTTCAGGTTTTGATGTTTAGTCAGCAAATTTCATCAACATCTCATGAGGGGAACCGATACCTATCTGAGCAGCAGATTTCGCCGGTCTTGCACATTGATACGAATGATGAGGTTCCAGCGGCAAAGTTTGCCGATGTTACATTTGAGGGTTTTTTTACAGGTTTAAGTGTAAGGGCCGGGAGTTTCGTGTTGAACACTCGGTAGTGGTCACAGGGTTTCCAGGTAGGATCGGCGAACTCCGCTGATGTTACATAATGGTATGTAGCGAGGGTTGGGGATCTAAGCGGTAGAAACCTAGAGATTTTGGGGCAAAACCTAGGGCACCTCTGGTGCGAAAACAAATCACGAAAACAACAAAACAAAAACAAAAGACAAGAACGTAACGAATCCAAAACAAAAATCTAAATGATACACATCATAATCAATGAGGAAGGAGAACGGAAAACAAAAGAGAAACACTTACCCATCTAAAACCTGAAACCCTATGTTTGACGGCGATGGATGTTGATCGATCTCTTCGATGGCGCGATCAAGCAGTGTTAGGAGAGGTCTGGAGTATAGCTCTGGAGAAAGAATGAAATGGTAAAATAAGCCATCAAAAAACATTAAATAACACGAACACAAATGCTTAGCGAGTGGCATGAGTGGCCATTAATGGCACTGCATGACCAAGATTCCAAAGATCTCGTTCGAGCGGAGATTTCGGCGACAAGTGCACAAATCAAAAAGAAGCACCAGCGGTATAATTTGCCGACCATGCACAAAAGAAGAAAAACATGTAAAAATGGCAAAAATCGCCGACTTCACATGTTAAACCAAAAAATGCATGTAATGGCGGCGAAATCCGCCACCTCTACATGCGACATGAAAAGTATATGCAAAAGCGGCAAAAAATGCCGCTATTGCATATGTAAGAAAAACAAGTCATAAAGAGATATGCAGGAGTGGCAATTTTTGCCGCTCTTGCATATCAAGACTTCAATTTTTACTAACTCTTAAAAATGACCAATATTGACATTTTAACCAATTTACAACTTGAACGATCCCCGCGCATATCGAGAAACCTATTCAAAGGGATGTCATAAACCAATCTAGAATGTCAAATGACTTCGCGTGAGATCAAGAGAATCTTGTCTCAGTCCGCGAGCTTAGAGTGTAGATTCACGAAACAGACAAGTTTCGTGGGGGTTGTCTACAAAAACAAGCGTAGCTGATTTTGAGAACAACAGGCCCCACAATGTTGCTTCTGAATAATATTTAGTCTCATAGAACACCTTGGAATACATAACTACCCCGCCTTAAAAAGTAATCCATCTTGGATCAGAAATTTAGAGAACTCAACATGATACTTGTCACGAAAAGAAGTACATACCTTGTAGATCTCTCCAAAGTCTTCATCATCGTTATACATTGTCTTCAAAGAGTCAATCCCAACACTCTCCAATTCGATCTGATTGATGGTCAGAACCCTCCTGCTCAAAGCATCTGCTACTTTGTTCTTGACCCCTTTCTTGTGCTTGAGTGTGAAAGTGAAAGCTTGTAAAGTTTCCACCCACTTCATATGCTTATGGTTCAGCTTTTCTTGACTGTTTATAAAACTAAGGGCCTGATTATCTGTGAACACTATGAATTCTTTTGGCATGAAGTAATGCCTCCACTTTTTGAGTGACTGTACTAGAGCATACATCTCCAAATCATATGATGAGTATTTCTTCTTTGCATCATTTAGTTTTTCACTAAAAAATGCAATAGGCCTACCTTCTTGACTGAGTACTGCTGAAATTGCCATGTGACTGGCATCACATTCTACCTGGAAAATCTTGCTGAAGTCAGGAAATGTAAGAACTGGCTGCTCTACCACCTTCTTCTTTAATGTTTCAAAGGAATTATCTACCTCCTTTGTCCATGTAAACTTGCACTTCTGTCCTCCCTTTATAGTGTCAAGCATGGGTGCACAAATATGACTAAATCCCTTTATAAACTTCCTATAAAAGGCTGCTAACCCATGAAAACTTCTAACATCATTCAAGGTTTTGGGAGTTGGCCAAGACAATATGGCACTTACCTTCTCTTGATCCATTTTCAGTTTGTTATGTGAGATAACAAATCCCAAGTAGATGATCTCTTCCTGCATGAATAAACACTTACCTAAGTTGATCATTAGCTGCTCTCCATGTAACTTTTTGAGAACCAAGTCTATATGGATGAGGTGCTCTTCCCTCATATTACTAAAAATCAGGATGTCATCTAGATATACTATGACAAATTGTCCCATGAATTCCCTTAAGACCTCATTCATCAACCTCATAAATGTACTAGGGGCGTTGGACAAACCAAAAGGCATGACCTTCCACTCATATAACCCCTCATTGGTCTTAAATGCAGTTTTCCATTCATCACCAGGTCTAATCCTAATCTGATGATAACCACTCTTTAAATCTATTTTGGTGAAGTATTTAGCACCTCCTAAACAATCAAGTAAATCTTCTAGCCTAGGGATTGGAAACCTATACGTGATGGTTATCTTGTTGATCACCCTTGAATTAGTGCAAAGTCTCCAGGTGCCTTCCTTCTTTGGTGCTAGTACAGCTGGTACTGCACATGGGCTTAAACTCTTGCAAATTAGGCCTGTCTCCAACAACTCTTCAATTTGCTTTTCTACCTCTGCATTCTGATCTGGAGTGAGCTTATATGCTGCTTTGTTTGGAAGTGTAGATCCTGGGATCAGATCTATACAATGGCTAATGTCCCTACTAGGTGGTAGGGAACTTGGCATTCCATCAGAGATAATGCCTTTGTACTTGTCCAATAGCTCTTGGACAGCTGGGTCTATGAATTTTTGTCTCTTCTCTCCCTTGACTTGTTGCTGCTCTTCTTTGTTTACTTTTAGGCAAGGGATTAGAGCATATGTAACTACTCCTTCTTCTCCTATCCCCTTCATGAATTGTTTGCCTTCTACCATCATCACTTTGACTTCTTTTCCTTTTGACTCCACCTCATTCTCCATTAATGGTAGTAACTCTATCACCTTACCATTCTTGTTGATTGAATAGGTGTTTCAAACTCCATCATGGTATGCTTTCAAGTCATATTGCCATGGTCTTCCAAATAGGAGATGGCAAGCATCCATCTTGGCAATGTCAAACAATAACCTATCCTTGTATGGGCCAATTTGAAATTCTACCCAAGCCTATTCCTCTACAACTATTTGTTGACCTTGGTTGAGCCATGAGACCTTGTATGGGCAAGGATGTGGCAGTCTTCTGAGCTTAAGTTTTTCTACCATTTCAAAAGACACAAAATTTTCAGTGGATCCAGAGTCAATTAGAACTTTACATACCTTTCCTCTTGCCTTGCAAGTAGTTCTGAAGAGAGACTTCCTTTGTGGGGGTTCTTTGTTGGGCACCTTCATGGTGGTCATTGCTCTTCTAATCATCAAAGATTCTCCTCTCTCAGGATATCCATAACTGTCAGGAGCATTCACACTTTGATTAGTGCTTGAGCTTGCTACACTTTGACAATAAGATTCTTAGATCAGATTGATCCTCTTTTCTCCTATTAAACTTGTTGCCTTTGCTGGACATCTGCTGGCTATATGGCCTTCTTGATTACAGTTGTAACATCTGATAGGTCCTCTGCCCTGAGATCTTCCTCTAAATGGTGGTCTTCTGCCCCTAAAATTTCCTCTTTGATTATAACTTCCCCCTTGATGTTGACTATTATCTCCTCTGTTGTTCTCTTGGTTGGATTCACTTTGGTATCCAAATCCTCTGCCTCTAAAAGGATGTCTTCCTCCTCTTTGTTGTCTCCCTCTACCTCTATTGTTCTGCTCATGCCTTCTCTTTAATTTTTCTTCCACTTTGAGTGCCAATTGGTAGCATTTCTGAACTGTATCTGGATTATGCAGATTTAGGTCTTCTTGGATGTTAAACCTCAATCCATTGAGGTACCTTGCTACCTTCTCTTCCTCACCCTCTTTTACCTTTGTTTTTACACATAGTTTCATGAACTCTTCTGTGTATGAATTGACATCTAGCTCCTTCTGCTTCAAATTTTGTTTCCTCTTATGTAATTGGATATTGTAATCCAATGGAACATAGGCTTCCTTCACTAAAGCCATCATTCTCTTCCATGTTGCAACTTTGTTCTTTCCCTCTTTCACCCTGTCATCTTGGATGAAATTCCATCAAGTCAGTGTAGCCCCTTTCATTTTGGACTGAGCCATCTTCACTCTTTGGTGGTCTGCTATTTCCTCGGTCTCAAAGAAATTATTCAAGGAGTCTATCCACTCCATCACCAAATTAGGTTCCATTTTTCCTACAAACACTGGTAGGTCTATTTTCATATCCATGGTCCTTCTTTCCATGGACTTGAGGGCATTGAGTAAGGGTCTTTGGTCTGCAGGAACCTCTATCTCTTCCTGCTTAGGGACCTCCTCTTCATCCTTGTCCTCTCGCTTACCAGAATCTTCTTCCCCTTTCTCTACTCTATCCCTCAACTTCTCTAGTTCTTCTTTCAATGCCTGATTCTGAGCTCGATCTGCTCTGCTCTCTGCCATGTGCTTTCTTACTAAGGCTGTCAACTCAACGTTGGTCATCTTTGTTGGGTACGGTTCTGATCCTTCTCCTTCTGACATCTTGTCTTCTTCTACCCAAAGAACACTCCTTCGCTCTGATACCACTATGATGCAGAGTGGGGACACAACGGACACCCAAACACCATGTCTATTCTATCTATATTGGCAAGAACATACAAATGTCTCACCGAAATCTTCTATAAATCGGTCACACCTTATACCATTAGTTCACTCAAGAATTCTCCCACCGATGCACCACTCACACTGATGACTTAATCACTATCGCTCAGACTTCCTATCATCGGCATAACTTTCTTCTCATCTTCCAATGATAAGACTCATTCCGATAAACTCTCTATCGGTGACACTTTCAGTTGTCACCCCGATCGGTAGGAACATGTACTATCAGCTTCACAAAATTTCGTTCACCCGATGCTTTTCTTACACCAATGTGTTTTCTATCGGTGACACCAAGCCTTCGCTGTGACTCCCAACACTTTTCCCGATGGGTTCTCCTCACATCGATGACTTCGGATTATATATGCAATTCCTGACCTTCTATTGCCAGTCTCCCATCACATCTTTATCTACTTTGACCGTCACAACCAGTCATCCATTGTATCTTTTGAAATGTATGTTTACAATGTACATTCCAATATACATTTATTGACTTGCTTTTCTCGGTGGACTGAAAAGGCTCTTACCTGCTGTGGCCAGTTAACACTTGTATCACGAACCCTTGTATGTTTCAACATACATTTGTTATATACAATTGGAACATGCAATTGACAACTCCCTGTCGCCGGTCCTCGTCACCTGCTATTATCGTTCATCCCTTGTATCTGCAAACCACAAGCAACCCAATCATACAAACTAACTACCACCTCGGCTGGTCCTCTTTTGTATCTTATGAAATGTATATTTTCATCGCACTTTCACAACATACAACAACGATATGCAATTGCAGTATACTCACAAACTGATACTCACATACAATAGTGATAAACTCACAAACTGTTTATAACATACAATGGACATATACACAGGAAATGTATCTTTTCAGACAATTTCAATAGACACAGGAATTGTCCGTTGATATACCTTGACGATATACATAGGCAATGGATTTTCACATACGATTGCAAGATACACATAGAATGTACTCAAGTACATTGGCGATATATACAGGGATTGTATATTCAGCGACCAACACAAATTTGACTCGACAGACTTTTATACATACCATTTTCCACAGTATATACACAGGAAGTTGTTCGCATGCAAATGCAATATATTCATAGACTGTCTCCACATACAATTGATGTATATACATCAATGTACATTTGAACTTCCTGCCGACAACTTTCTCTATGACGAATTCCACAATTTCTACTCTATCAAGCTCATCGAACAAAAGAACAAAACAAAAAAATGGAAAACTATTTTACAAGTCCATTCCACTGATTTCACAGAAATCCACCAGTGGAATGGATTTAACCATGCATCTCAGTAATAGAAGAATTAAATTAAATACAACAAATAATATACAGAATAAATTTGATATACAGAGTATAATGCGATACACTAAGAATTTACACAGAATCCAGATTTGTAAAACACAGGGTGAAAGGATTTCTATTCCTTCCTTTCAGCTGCATACAATTTGATCATATTCATAGGAAAAAATTGAAGAGCTCTACTTTTCGAACACACTCTCTCCCTTTTTGTTTACCCCTCTCCTCTATTTTTGGGAATTTGTTTGTTTCAAGGTTAACAATAGAAACCCTAATTAACCATACGGCACCTATTTTGCTTAAGACAACAAAACATCAGATAATATGACACATTTACCTTAATCCTGCACATAACCCAACTACCTGCTGTTGTCCATGATGTCAAATACTAGCCTCGGGAAGAGAGATGTTAAAACATACAATGTAACATAAAATGTTATATTTGCCAATGACATACAAATGCTACATGGTAACATGAAATATCTAAAAATATATTAAAGTCTTATTCTTCTCCCTCTTGTGCATATTTATCCTGTTGAAGGCTGTTAAAGGGGTGCCCTTGCACCAGTCTCCTTATAATGATTATCAATGATGGTGTCAATAGGGGGAATGGAGGCTATGAATGTAGGTGTGGGAATGTGAGCTATGACATTGGGATTGTATTCAATGTATAATGGAAAGTAGGGACACCTGTCTAATAATGGAAAGAGCCACATGATCAAATGATGTTTGGGGAAGGGCTTTTATTAGGAAAGTAAGGATTTGGGTGAGGGTCTAAGGTTTGGTGGAGAAGAATTTATGGAAAAATTGGAGGTCATTAAAATTGACATGAATAAAAGAAGTACAAGAGATGGCTAAGGATAAATGGTAGGATCAAAATATGATAACTAGGACTATGATGATGAAGATGGAAAGAAAAGTCAACAACAATAGTATGATATAGGGATAGGATTAGAAAAAAAGAGTACTACAACTAGCAAGAGGAAAGTGAGGACATAATGCAAAGTTAACATGACATGAACTCTCTTGGAAAGCTAAGCATGAACTATAAGAAGATTGAACTAGTTGGATCTGTTAGGCTCACCAAATGAAAGAACCTTAAAGGTTAACCTTAATTAGGTAACGTTATTTTTTAGTGTGGTTGTTTGTGAAACAATGTGTAAATTAATGTTACCTAATGATAAATCTAACTATACTAACATGTTAATAACCATGATATCTAGGACTAACAATTAGACTAAAAAGTTGACAAACAATACAACTTGGACACATGTAGGACTTAGAAAATGGAAAAGAATAAGTATTAGTTACACCTATGTAGAGAAGTGGCCTTTATGAAAGATGATTAGAATTATGCTCTATATCTATTTGTGAAGTTTGGAGGTGATTGGACCTAAAGGATATGACCACCATATGCAAAATAGCCTACCTAATGGGTATGTGCATGGAAATGGAGAGAGAGAGGGGGAGAGATGGATATATATATATATATATATATATATATATATATATATAGAGAGAGAGAGAGAGAGAGAGAGGGGGGGGGGGAGATGGATATATATATATATAGAGAGAGAGAGAGATTGGAAGATAGAGAGAGATAGATAGATAGATAGATAGATAGCAATAGAGAGAAAGAGAGGGAGATGTTCAGAGAGATAGGGAGAGATATTGAGAGGTAGAGGGATGATAGAGAGAGGGAGATAAGGGAGAGATACCTGGAGATAGAGGTTTAGGGTTGCTCAGGTTTAGGGTTTAGGGGTTATGGGTTAGGGATTAGGAGCATTATTTAGGGTTGAGGGATTTGGAGAGAGAGAGAGAGAGAGACTTCTTTTGACATGCAACCGTAAACCGTGAATAATGCCCCTAAACCCTAAACCTAAGCAACCCTAGAAACCTCTAAACCTTAAATAATGCCCCTAAACCCTAAACCCTAACGCCTAACCCCTAAACCATAAACCCTAAATAATGCCCCTAACCCCTAAACCTGAGAAACCCTATACCCTAAACACTAAAATCAAGCAACCCTAAACCTCTATCTCTCTATCTTCCCATCTCTATCATTCCTCTACATCTCAATCTCTCTCCCTATGTCTTTGGCCATGTCCCTCACTCTCCATATCCCTATCTCTCCCTATGTCTCTGACCATGTCCCTCACTCTCTATATCTCCCTATTGGTCCTCTCTCTCTAAACACTAAACCCTAAACCTCTAAACCTTAACCCCTAAACCATAAACCCTAAATAATGCCCCTAAACTTTAACCCCTAAACCCTAAATCACATCAGCTCTAAACATCTATCTCCCTATCTCTCCCCTATCTCTATCATCCCTCTACCTCTCAATCTCTCTCCCTATGTCCCTGGCCATGTGCCTCACTCTCTATGTCTCTATCTCTCTCCTCGCCTCTATATCTCCCTATCATTCCTCTCTCTCTATAAACCCTAAACCCTAAACCTCTAAACAATAAACCCTAAACACTAAATAATGCCCCTAAACCCTAACCCCTAAACCTGAGAAACCCTAACCCCTAAACCCTAAACCCCTAAACCCTAAACTTGAGCAATGCTAAACTCATAAACCCTAAATAATGCTCCTAAACCCTGACACCTAACCCCAATAAACCCTCTCTCTCTCTCTCCCAAAACCCTAAATAATGCCTCCTTGTGGATTAGTTTCCTATCCTAATACACCAAGCCTTGAATACCCTAAACCCTAAATCCTAAACCCTAAACCCTGAACCATAAAAACTAAACCCTAAACTCTATATTAAAGCTTTTAACAATTCTATGTAAACATGCTTTTCATATTTTGACATGTATTTGTTGTAACAATTTGGTCTTCAAGGTTGGAGGCGAAGTGAAAAGTTCTAAGATATGCATAGTTGTATATCCCATAATCTTGTTTGGAGCTAATGTGGCATGTATTCAAAGCATGAATCCATTTCAAGAATAAATAGTATCTTTTACTATGTATGGATACATCTAGATGTTATTCAAGGCTTGGTACATACACACGTGCTAATGACTAAATACATATAAGGATGTCCAAGGAGAATATTTTAGACCTCCATTGGCACCACATCATGGACTATCTCCTCTTGAAAAGAATAAATAGCATATATGATAAGTAGCACTAGTGAGTAACACATATATATACCTTGGGTGTTGCATGTGCTGAACCAACCTAGTAAATGTAGTGATGCAGATGAACCTGTTGCAAGTATGGGCCTAACCGGTGTTGTCATTGATGTCATCATACTCCTATTGCATTGATGTCAAGGATTGGATGAGTTGTGTTTTGAGGATATTGAGAAAATTAGTCCTATCAAAAACAGTGAAGATAGTGAAGCTCTATGAAGTGAAGATCCCAGCTAGATGAAGATCAGAGAATGCACATCAAAGGGTTTGTAGATATGTGTCTAAAGATGATCTAGTCAAGATTTGAGAGGTCCGCATGAAGATTTGGAGAAGTTATGGTCATATGAGTAAAACTAGTTCTGGCAGCTATTCAGAGGTGACAGAGTGACACAAATAGGTCTGGTGAGATCCAGAAATGCAATATCTTGTTCTGTGGATTTGGTGGAATGTTTAGGAAGCTAATGTGAATTGATAACTCAATTGGTTCATGGTCTGGAGGTCCACAAGCATTTATTCTAATGTGACAGTGATGACAGACTGTGTTCTTGAGGTTCCGGATGAAGATGCGAATGATTTCAATAAGCAGAAGTGGTGTGGATGTTCTTGGTGATTTAGGCAAGCTTGTGGGGGTCTCTAGATTATGTCCAATTTGTGTTGGCAGTCCACATTGAAGATTGAGCTTGTAATTGAAGATTTACTCTTGGGTGATGGTGTTCTTCCTAATCATGGCCGACCAGATGTTTTACACATCTTGCAGATAATCTTGAAGATGTTCTACAAAGCATGGCATGTTCCTCAAAGAAGATTAAAGTCCCAGATATGTGTGGCCGATAGTGTGGTGATACGCATGAAGTCTTTGTAACAAATCAAGTTGTATTTTTGTAACTGCTCTATAATAAAATAAAGTATGTTGTGCCGACTTTGATGATTATCCCAAAGTCGATGTCTTGTATAAATAAGATTTATGAAGTCATTTCAAAGTATCCTTGGTTGAGATGAAAAGTGGTAGAGAGGAGAAGAGCGAAAAGCAGAGAAGTGTTGAGCTTAAATGGAAATATCTCAAGCATGATGAAGATGCTAATCTCCAGTTCAAGTATGTAATATTTATATTATTCTATAGACAATGTGTCTCCTGTAGGTAGTGGGCCTCTTGTGAGTAGTGTGCTCGGGCAATGAGCCCTAATTGGCAAGTGCCATTTTGTTCTTCTTATTCTTTTAATAGAGAATACAATATTGGGTTAGTCACCCCGTGGTTTTTCCCTTAACCAGGTTTTCCACGTTAAAATCTTGGTGTCATTTGTCTTAATGTGTTTCCACTCTTGAGTTATTGCATTGTGCTTCCATGATTGAATCATTATTATGCTATAGAAATATAAGAAGGATTTAAGTGTTTAAAGAAAAGAATGTTTTTGTGACAACTGATTCACCCCCCCTCTTAGTTGTCTGTCCTAAAACCAATAATTGGTATCAGAGCTAAGTTCCTCTAAAAGAGCTTAACCGCTTGAGGAGATCCAAGATGTCTTCCTACAAAAAGGATAGTTCGAGGTTTGATGGAAAAAACTACACTCTTTGAAAAAGCCGCATGGAATGTCACTTGCAATTATGGGATTTCAATATTGGAACATGACTATAAAGAATTATATTCCTCCAAAGAATGGTCTGACAACTACAGATGAAATTAGAGATGCTGAAGATAATCTTCAAGCTAAAGAAGCCTTACTAAGTGCCTTATCTAATTCAGAGCTGACAAATGTTATGGATTTAAAACTACCTATGAAATTTGGTCAAAGCTGGCACTTCTGCATGAAGGAGACAAATATGTTAAATGTGCCAAGCTACAAATTCTAAAAGGAAAATTCAAAAACCTGAAGATGAATGAAGATGAGAATATCACTACATTTATACCAAAAGTAAATGAGCTTGTTTGTGGCTTTAGATGTGCTGGTGGAACCTTGGATGAAGATGAGATTGTCGCCAAAGTTCTCAAATCCTTACCTCCTGCTTACAAACACAAGGTTGTTGCTATTGAGGAATTCAGATCTTTATCAAATACCACAAGGGATCAATTGGTTGGGAAATTAGTTGCATTTGAATTGGTTGAGTTTGGAGATGCACCTCCCAAGACTGAATCTGCATTCAAAGCTAGTGCCTCTGTAAAAGGCAAACAAAGGTATGATCCAAGAGAAATTCCTCAAAGAAATTATCATGGTATGAAAAAGCAAGAAAAGATCTGGAAGAAGATGAGGCAGAAGCTACTCAAATTGAAGCCCTTATTACAAAAAGATTGCCAAGAGGATCTGGTAAGTATGAAGGAAAATTGCCCTTCAAATGTTTCAACTGCAACAAGATTGGTCACTTTGCCTCAAGGTGTCCGGAAAGATTTTCAAGGACAAATCCAAATAGATCAAGATTCCAAAAGAAATGTTACTATGTTCATGAAGATAATGATGATGAAGGAGTAACAGATGATGAATCAGAGATAGGAAATAAATCTAGAAGTGACTGGGTGTTTATTGTCATCAAGGAAGAAGATCCAATGCCCATTGAATCTGTCAATCATAAACTGATAGAAAGAGCTCTGGCTACTCAAGTTGAAGAAAAGGATGAATGGGTCATTGATAGTGGATGCTCCCACCATATGACTGGTGATAAAAATAAGTTCATAGATCTGAAAAGATATGGAGGAGTTGTAAAATTTGGTGATAATTCTGCTGGCAGAATCAGAGGCAGAGGAACTATTTCTTTTGATGGAAAGAACAAAACTAGTGATGTACTATATGTTGAAGGTATGAAGTATAATCTTCTCAGTGTTGGGCAGTTGGTGGATAAAGGCTATGATATCTGATTCAAAAATGGAAAATGTAAGATCTTTGAAAGTTCTGGAATAGAAATTACATCCGGTACTCAAACAAAAGGTAACATCTTCCACTTGGTTGGTACTGGCAAAAGTTGTTTATTTGTTAAAATTGGTCAGAGTTGGTTGTGGCAGAGGAGAATGTGTCATGTAAATTTTGATAATATCATCAAGATAAGCAACACTCAGGCTGTAAGAGATCTTCCAAGACTGGTGAAACCTACTAACAGTTTGTGCAAAGAATGTCAATTGGGTAAGCAGAGCAGAGTCACATTTAAAAGTACACATTGATCTCTGTGGACCGGCAAGAATCAGGATTCTACAAGGTGATAGATATTTCATGTTACTGATTGATGACCACTCTTAGATGATGTGGGTGACTTTCCTAAAAGAGAAATCTAAAGCTCTTGAGAAGTTCAAAATATTCAAGGTTATGGTATAAAATGAAACTGGGTTAAACATAAAATGTCTTAGGTCTGATAGAGGTGGTGAATTCACATCCGGAGAGTTCATAGAATTCTATGAGAAACATGGGATAAAGATATAGTTATCTACTCCAAGGACTCCATAGCAGAATGGAGTAGTGGAAAGAAGGAACTGGACCATCCAGGAAGCATCTAGAACCATGATGATGGAAGCAAATGTCCCTCAGATCTACTAGAGAGAAGCTGTAAGCACTTCTGTCTATACTCTTAATCGAGTACAAATCAGAAGCAATACTAGTAAGACCCCTTATGAACTCTAGTTTGGCATCACTCCTACTGTGAAGTATTTCAGAGTCTTTGGTAGTAAATGTTACATTAAAAGAGATGAAGACCTTGGCAAATTTGATGCTAGAAGTGATGAAGGAATATTCTTGGGTTACTCTACTCAAAGCAAAGCATACCGGTGTTATAACAAGAGATTACAAAAGATTGTAGAAAGTACAAATGTGAAGGTTGATGAAGGCATCAAAATCCCTCAAAGTTTTATGAGTATGAAGTAGATGATTAGAGTGATGTTCTGGTCCAAGAAGATCTAGCCCCTTATGTAGTTCAGATTTAGACTGATCCAGAGAATCCTGAAATATAGGAAGAAGAGATAAGCTTGAATGAACCTGTCCAAGAAATAGAAGTGCAAGAAATTCCCAAAACTCCCAGTTATGTAAGACTAAATCATTCTGAAGACTAGATCATAGGTGATAGAAGCAAAGGTGTTCAAACAAGAAGAAAGATTGCTCAAGATTCAGAGAAGTATTGTTTGATTTCAAAGATTGAACCAAAAATAGTAAGTGAAGCATGCAATGATGAAAGTTGGGCGAAAGCAATGGAGGAAGATTGATGCAGATTGAGAAAAATCACACTTGGGATCTTTTTCCCAGACCTAGAAACAAAAATGTGATTGGGACCAAGTGGGTCTTCCCGAATAAACTAAATGAAGATGGTGAAGTAGTAAAAAACAAAGCTAGATTGGTCTGTAAGGGTTATTCTCAAGTAGAAGGAGTTGATTTTGAAGAAACTTTTGCTCCGGTGGCAAGAATTGAAGCAGTCAGATTATTTCTTGCTTTTGCTGCCTTCAAGGATTTCAAAGTATATTAGATGGATGTCAAGTCTGCCTTCCTGAATGGTGACTTGGAAGAATAAGTATACATTGAGCAATCGGATGGATTTCAATTGTTTGATCATGGTGATATGGTCTGCAAGTTGAAGAAAGCATTGTATGGACTCAAACAAGCCCCAAGGGCCTGGTATGAAAGATTGGATAAATATCTTTTGAAGATTGGTTTCAACAAAGGTATTGCTGACAGTAACTTGTACTTCAAGATTGATCATGAAAATTCTTGATTGTTGAAGTATTTGTTGATGAAATCATTTTTGGAGGAAGAGATAGTATGTGCAAGACTTTTGGAAATCAAATGAAATGTGAATTTGAGATGTCTATGTTTGGGGAAATGAATTTCTTCTTGGGTCTGCAAATCACTCAAACAAAGAAAGGAATCTTCATATCACAGACCAAATATGTGAAAAAATTGTTGAAGAAATTTAGGATGGAAGATTTAAAGCCAATGAATACTCCCATGGCAACTGGGTGTAAACTAAGCAAAGATGATGAATCTCCTAAGGCTGATCAGAAAAAGTATAGGTCAATGATTGGAGGACTACTGTATCTTACTCAAACTAGACCTGACATTATGAATGTTGTTGGTCTTGTTGCCAGATTCCAAGCTGATCCTAGAGAATCTCATGTCATGGCAATCAAGAGAATTCTCATATATCTAAAGGGAACAGTTGAGTATGGTTTATGGTATCCTAGGGATCATGATTTCTCTCTTCATGCATATACAGATGCTAATTAGGCAGGAGATGTGGATGACTAGAAGAGTACCAGTGGTGGTGCATTCTTTTTGGGAAAAAGATTAGTTTTTTGGTTGAGCAAGAAACAAGAGGCAATATCTTTGTCCACTGTAGTAGCAGGTAGTTGCACTCAAGTATTGTGAAAGAAGCAAATGCTAAGAGACAGCAGAGTGGAGTATGAGGAACCTATCACAATCTTCTGTGATAACTCAAGTGCAATAAATATATCAAAAAAATTGGTGTTGCATTCAAAGACAAAACATATATCCATCAAGTTTCACTTTTTGAGAGAGCAGGTGAACAAGAATGAAGTTAGATTAGAGTTTGTGCCCTCAAAGGATCATATTGTAGACATTTTTACTAAACCTCTACCTAAGGACTCTTTTGAGTATCTCAGGGAGAAGTTAGGGGTTATTACCCCTCCGGCTCTGAATTAAGGTGCACTGACGTGCATCAGTCTGGTGGATCTTACAATCATATCTTGTGGTCCAGATTGATTATAGGAAGCTGCCACTCAGGGGGAGCAGTCTATATGATTCTAAAGTATTGATGCAAGTATGTGCCCTTTGCCATTGATGTCAAAGGGAGAGATAAGACATGTGAAAAACAAAAGTGGTTGCTGATCAAAGGGGGAGAAGCAAAGAAAGAGAAGACATATGAATGATTGTTGTTTGATAGGGGGAGCTATGTCAGTTAGTGAGGAGAAGTTCTTGTCTTGATGGTTAAAACAGTTTCACATCATATGTTGCCACCAATGACAAAGGGGGAGATTGTTGCAAGTATGGGCCTAACCGGTGTTGTCATTGATGTCAACATACTCCTGTTGCATTGATGTCAAGGATTGGATGAGCTGTGTGTTGAGGATATTGAGAAAATTAGTCCTATCAGAAACAGTGAAGATAGTGAAGCTCTATGAAGTGAAGATACCAGCTAGATGAAGATCAGAGAATGCACATCAAAGGGTTTGTAGATATGTGTCTAAAGATGATCTAGTCAAGATTTGAGAGGTCCGCATGAAGATTTGGAGAAGTTATGGCCATATGAGTAAAACTAGTTCTAGCAGCTGTTCAGAGGTGACAGAGTGACACAAATAGGTCCGGTGAGATCCAGAAATGCAATATCTTGTTCTGCGGATTTGGTGGAATGTTTAGGAAGCCAATGTGAATTGACAACTCAATTGGTTCATGGTTTGGAGGTCCTCAAGCATTTATTCTAATGTGATAGTGATGACAAACTATGTTCTTGAGGTTCCAGATGAAGATGTGAATGATTTCAGTAAGTAGAAGTGGTGTGGATGTTCTTGGTGATTCAGGCAAGCTTGTGGGGGTCTCTAGATTGTGTCTAGTTTGTGTTGGTGATCCACATTGAAGATTGAGCTCGTAATTGAAGATTTACTCTTGGGTGATGGTATTCTTCCTAATCATGGCTGACCAGATGTTTTACACATCTTGCGGATGATCTTGAAGATGTTCTGCAAAGCATGGCATGTTCCTCAAAGAAGATTGAAGTCCCAGATATGTGTGGCCGACAGTGTGGTGATACACATGAAGTCTTTGTAACAAATCAAGTTGTATTTTTGTAACTGCTCTATAATAAAATAAAGTATGTTGTGCCAACTTTGATGATTATCCCAAAGTCGATGTCTTGTATAATAAGATTTGTGAAGTCATTTCAAAGTATCCTTGGTTGAGATGAAAAAGTGGTAGAGAGGAGAAGAGCGAAAAGCAGAGAAGAAGTGTTGAGCTTAATTGGAACTGTCTCAAGCATGGTGAAGATGCTAATCTCTAATTCAAGTATGTAATATTTATATTATTCTATAGAGAATACAATCTTGGGTTAGTTTGTTAGGAACCCGTGTTTAGCCCTTCTCTTTACTTTGTCAGTATATTGCTGTTGGACGCATATGCTTTGTAAGTCATCCCGTGTGTATATTGTATTATCCCACATTCATGGGGAGTAATAGTTGTTTAGATTAGACTTAGTATATAAGTACATGTTGAGGCCAATGAAGGCATCCACAAGTTTATTGTATTGAGCTTGCTTAAAGGAGGTTGCCCCCTCAAAGTGGCCTACAATCAATAAATTCCTTCTGTGTTCTACTATTTCTGTTATTTCATGCATTTTTCATTATATTGTTGTAGGAGGTTCCTCTCATCTGGTATTAGAGTGCTTTCTTGGGCTCGCTGGGTGGAATTTTTGCCAAAAAGAAATTTTGCAATGGCCTCCAGGCGCTGTTATTATTGTAGTAGTTCTTTTTTGTTTGCATCTGTATTGTTCATTTCAATTACAGGTTTGGATCAAGGAATAATCCCTATCTGCTTAACTGCGGGAAGTGCCTGGGCATAGCCCTAAAACTCATTGTGAGGAGTACCATAGGAACCCCGAAGTAGCTGGCCCATTGAGAGGGCCTGCCAGTGAAAAGGGCAATGACCCCTACCTGATTGACTAGTTCCCATCCGTGAGGTTATCAGTTTTACCTGAGCCGTGGAGTGAGGGGTACTACCCCAATATGCAAGTTGTTAGATAGCATTGGTAGCTGAGTGAATCCCCTAAACCTTTAGGAAGTCACACTTACACAGGAACCCTGAAGTAGCTGGCCCATTGAGAGGGCTTGCCAGTGAAAAGGGCAATGACCCCTACTTGATTGACTAGTTCCCATCCGTGAGGTAAACCAAGAGCTGTCGTTTGTGGCCAAGTGGTTATCAATTTTACCTGAGCCATCGAGTGAGGGGTACTACCCCAATACACAAGTTGTTAGATAGCATTGGTAGCTGAGTGAATCCCCTAAACCTTTAGGAAGCACACTTACCTGGGGTCCATATCTATTGTCAGCTGATAAATCATAGATTGCATTTGTCCAGAGCTATTATAGATTGTTTCTAGAAAAAGAAAAAGAAAAAGAAATGGTTATGGTTGTCACCCGCATAGGAGCAAAAAATATGGAGGATGAACTTACAGCCCTCAAGACCAAACTCCAAGATTTGGATGAAAAAATTCTCAGCCTCAATCTTCTGCATTCAACCATGAATAATAGACGGCAACCAGAGTCTTCTGTAGACATTGGGTTCTCTTCTTCTAGCAATTTTTGTGGGCTGAAGCTTGATTTTCCTCACTTCAATGGTGATGATCCGACTGGATGGATATACCGGGTAGAACAATATTTCAGTCGGCATAATACTCTTGATGTCAACAAAGTCCCACTTGCATCCTTTCATTTGGAACATGAAGCCCTTCAATGGTTCCATTGGTACATCAAGGCTCATGAAGAGCCAAAATGGACAGATTTTTACAAACTCATTTTGCAACGATTTGGCCCTAGTGCTTTTGATGACTTCACAGGAGCACTCACTAAACTTCACCAAACTGACACTGTGAGAGAATATCAGATATAATTTGAGAAACTAGCCAATCACACAGAGAGATTGTTTAATGAATTCTTCAGGAGTTGTTTTGTCAATGGTTTGAAGGATGCAATCCGATCTGAGGTTAAAATGTTCCGTCCCAACACAATGATGGAAGCCCTAGGGTTGGCTAAGTTGGCAGAGGACAAGATCACAGCTCAACAGCGTTCCAAATCCACTTTTGTTCCATTAAAAAATATGGTTTCCCAAAGACCTCCAATCACGCCAGCTCCTAGAACAACTCCTATCAAGCATTTCTCTGAAGCAGAGATGAGGGCACGTAGAGAAAAAGGGCTTTGTTATAATTGTGAAGAGAAATTCACTTGGGGACATAGATGTGTTGAGCAAAAGCTCTATCTCTTGGATGTCGATTCTCCGCCTGCAACTGAAGTTTATGAAGATGCTCATGATATAGTAGATGATTAGGTCGACATTCAGCAGCCGCCTGTTGACCCTCCTTCTCATGAAGACCACCCAGATATCTCTCTCCATGCTTTAGTAGGAGTCACCACCCCACAAACCATGTGGGTCAATGGTTACTTCAAGAAGCTCCCTCTTACAATACTCATTGATTCTGGTAGCACTCATAACTTCATTGACCCTCGGATTGCCAAACAGGCTGATTGTTTTGTCCATCCTTGCTCCAGCTTTGATGTCATGATTGCCAATGGGGGCACATTACCTTGCAAAGGGAAGTGTCACAATGTGCGTATCTCTATTGGAGATTATAACCTGCACTCTGACATGTTTGCTTTGCCCTTAGGCGAATGTGATGTGGTTTTGGGTGCTCAATGGTTACACACACTTGGACCCATCTTATGGGATTTTGCTAAACTTTGGATGCAGTTTTCAGACAATGTGCAAAAACACATATTGAAGGGCTTACAACCAGGGTCTCTCAGCATCATCAGTTCACATTGCATGGAAAAGCTCCTTAAGAAGAATTCACATGGTGTCATCGCTCAGCTCCATTCCATTCAGATGCAACCATCTACTGTCTCCACTACTCCTTCAAATCTACAACAAATTTTGGATAGATATGCATGTGTCTTTGCTGAACCAGTGGGATTTCCACCTTCATGACTAGAGGACCATTGTATTCAGCTCCTTCCTACAAGCGTTCCTCCCAACATCAGGCCCTACCGCTACCCATTTCACCAAAAGACAGAGATTGAGATGCTCATTTGGGACTTACTGAAGCAAGGTATTATTTGCCCTAGTACCAGTTCCTTTTCTTCACCAGTTCTTCTTGTCTGGAAAAAAGATGGGTCATGGTGCCTCTACATTGACTTCCGAGCACTTAATCATATCAAAATCAAGGATAAGTTTCTGATTCCTGTTGTTGATGAGCTTCTTGATGAGCTTCATGGCACTTATTTTTTCTCCAAGTTGGATCTTCGTTCTGGGTATCACCAAATTCGGGTTCATGAGGATGATATCCCTAAATGGCTTTCCGCACGCATGATGGCCACTATGAGTTTTTGGTCATGCCCTTTGGCCTCACTAATGCTCCTTCCACATTCTAGGCATTGATGAATCAAATATTCCGGCCCTACTTGCGAAAATTCATTTTGGTCTTCTTTGATGATATCCTCATCTATAGTAAAACATGGGATGAGCATCTCCAGCATCTGGATCTTGTACTGCAACTTCTCTTTGATCATCATCTTTGTGCAAAATAGTCTAAATGTGTTTTTGGGCAGGAGGAAGTGGAGTATCTCGAGCATATTGTTTCAGCCCAAGGGGTTCGAGTGGATCTTGCCAAAATAGATGCCATGAAAAATTGGCCACATCTTAAGACACTCAAGAGCCTCCGTGGTTTTTTGGGACTAAATGGCTACTACCACAAGTTTGTCACGGATTACGGGAAGATTACAGCTCTATTAACAACTCTATTGAAAAAGGATGCTTTTACATGGACACATGCTGCTGAGTGTGCATTTGAAAAACTGAAACAAGCTATGTGTACTACACCTGTTCTAGCTATGCCAGATTTTTCCAAGACCTTCACTATTAAGAGTGATGCTTGCAGTAACGGACTTGGTGCTATTCTCCTTCAAGATGAACATGACATTGTGTTCACCAGCAAAGCCCTTTCAAGTAAGAATTTAGTACTCTCTACATATGAGAAGGAAATGATGGCTATTTTGTATGTAGTACAGAAGTGGCAGCCATACCTATTAGGGAATCATTTCTGCATCAAGACTGATCACCAGAGTTTGAAATATTTCCTGGAACAACAGGTCTCCTCCCCAGCACAACAGAAATGGGTTAGCAAACTCATGGGTTATGACTATGAGATCACTTACAAGAAGGGTAAGGACAATATTGTGGCGGATGCTCTTTCTTGCACATTTGATGACCAAGCTTCTCTTTCAGCTATTTCTATGCCTGTTCCAAATTGGTTAAAATCTGTTCAACAGGGCTATGTCAATGACTCTTCATTATCCCAAATCATCCAACAATTGGCCAATAACCCTTCTGACGTACCACATTACTCTTGGGATGGTGCTTCTCTAAGATACAAGGGTCGTCTAGTGCTTCCCCAGAGCACAGACAGGCTATCTTTTGTGAACTCCATGCTTCTCCATCGGCAGGACACTCTGGGTTCCTCAAAACTTATGAGCGGGCACAGCGTAACTTCTTTTGGAAGGGAATGAAAAGGGCAATTCAATAGATGGTGGATGAATGTGATACCTGCCAGCGCAACAAGGGTGAAACGACACTCCTTCCTGGATTGCTCGAACCCTTGCCCATCCCTACACAGATTTGGACAGATATTTCTATGGATTTCGTTGAGGGGCTCCCTAAATCTGGAGGGAAGATAGTGATCTTGGTTGTGGTTGATCACCTCTCCAAACATAGTCATTTTTGTGCCCTTAGCCATCCCTATACTACCTCCTCAGTCATACAAATTTTCATGGACCAGATCTTCTGTCTTCATGGAATCCCTTCTTCCATTGTCTTAGATCATGATGCAACTTCACCAGTCATATTTGGACAAAACTATTTCACCACACTAGCACCAAACTGAAGATGAGTTCAGGGTATCACCTACAAATAGATGGTCAGACTGAAGTTATCAACAAATGTTTGGAAACTTATCTTCGTTGTTTCACCTCAAAACAACAGCATCAGTGGGCAAAGTGGCTCCCTCTCGCTGAATGGTGGTACAATACCTCCTACCACACTGCATCTAAAATGACTCCATATGAAGCAGTCTATGGTTAGGCACTGCCAGTGCTCCTTCCATACACCCCCAGCAATTCACCAGTTCAGGTAGTTGACATGATTCTCCAAACCCGAGATCAGATTCTTTGCATTTTGTAAGACAATCTTCACATGGCAAGAAATTGAATGAAACAACAAGCTGATCAGCACCATTCTAAGCGTACTTTTCAAGTAGGTGATATGGTTTTTCTTCGTCTACAGCCATACAAACAATCCTCCCTATAACTCAAAGGGCATCATAAGCTGGCTCCAAAGTTCTATGGGCCATATAAGGTTCTTTAGAAGATTGGGTCAGTTGCTTATAAGTTGGAGCTTCTTGCTTCTTCCCGCGTTCATCCAGTATTTCATGTCTCTTGTCTAAAGAAAGTTCTTGGCACCAACATCAGAGCACAAACTATTTTACCAGAACTAGATAACGAAGGATCCATCATTTTGGAGCTGGAGGCAATCCTTGACAGGTGCACTCGTCAGCTTCGCTCTTGATCCATCACAGAGGTATTAATTCAGTGGCATGGAATGCAACCAGAGGATGCAACATGGGAACCACTCCTTCAGATTTAGCAACAATTTCCACATCTTAAGCTTTGAGGACAAAGCTTTTCTAAGAGTGAGGGGATGTTAGGAACCCGTGTTTATCCCTTCTCTTTACTTTGTTAGTATATTGCTATTGGACACATATGCTTTGTAAGTCATCCCGCGAGTATATTGTATTATCCCACACTCATGGGGAGTAATAGTTGTTTAGATTAGACTTAGTATATAAGTACTTGTTGAGGCCAATGAAGGCATCCACAATTTTATTATATTGAGCTTGCTCAAAGGAGGTTGCCCCCTCGAAGTGGCTTGCGATCAATAAATTCCTTCTGTGTTCTACTATTTTTGTTATTTTGTGCATTTTTCATTATATTGTTGCAGGAGGTTCCTCTCATAGTCACCCCATGGTTTTTCCCTTAACCGGGTTTTCCACGTTAAAATCTTGGTGTCATTTGTGTTAGTGTGTTTTTGCTCTTGAGTTATTGCATTGTGCTTCCATGATTGAATCATTATTATGCTATAGAAATATAAGAAGGATTTAAGTGTTTAAAGAAAAGAAAGTTTTTGTGACAACTGATTCACCCCCCCCTCTCAGTTGTCTGTCCTAAAACCAACAGAACCATGGAACTGGTAGCTTGAATCTCTCAATGGTCTTTGAAGAGATTAGATTCTTTATACTTCTATCATTAATCATCAAGTCTATTTGTTTCGCTTTCACCCACATTTGTGAATGGAATAGTCACTCTTCTTAAACTTCCTTAGGTATGAAGGTTATTATTGCTACAATGTTGACCAGGACATTGGGATATGTATCAATTGAATTTCATCTAAGGGTTTGATGTATCATCATAAATACTAGGTATTTAAACCTTCATGAGTGGACTTTTTTTAGCCTAAAACTTAGTGTTGGGATCATGTTGCATCTCTTATGTAGGTATCACACCACTTAGTTATCTTCAACATGGTTTACTCATATTTGAAGGTCTAGTGTCTTTGTGTTGGTTGATACCTGTTTGAACTTCTACTTGAACTACTTCCCAATGGTTATGTATTGTTCATAGAAATAAGATTCTCCTATCACCTTAACCTTGATCATCTTTAGTCATGAAACACGAAAGGAGAGATTTTGGGTAGACTGTCAAAATTTATATAGAATTATGATAATATATATATATATATATATATATATATGATTTATATATAATTTTACTTATATTAAGGTATATCATAGTATTTTAAGGGTGCCTTTAAATAGATAACTATCATTAAAAAATTGCTTGACTTGCAAGGTTGACCATCAAATTTAAGCCCTGCTCGGGATCCCATTCTAGTTGCAGGCATTTTTTTAAAAATTAATGCTTTCAATAAATGAGATCTCGTTTCTTGGTCCTAGGTTCGAGATCCCGCTAAGAAACGGGATCCCATCCTAGATTTTAGGCTCAGGATCCTGATCCATAACGGTATCCTGTTTTTGTTTACCCGATTTCGGATTTTTTTCTAACTCTAAAACTTCCACCTTAAGTGGACTCATCTTTGTGCATGCACCTGTCCTTATAGTTTCCAAATCCAATGAGGATGAGGAAAAGGTAAAAAACCATAAAACAAGGGATTGCCATCTAAGTTTCCAAATCCAAGAGGATAAGGAAAAAGAAGAATCCCATGAAAGAAGGAAATGACATACATTTATCCTATCCTACCTAAGTAGTAAAAATAAATTACCTCGGTAAACTTAGTAAGGTGTAATTAAATAATTACACCAACACCCCCTTAAGTGTAACTTAGGTAATTTATTTTAAGTTTTTTGATTCTCTAGATCATCATTCAATGCAAGAGAAGAACATACTCAAAATTTCAAGAGCAACTGTGATCTTTAATCCTAGATCTTCTGAATGACTATCCCTAGGCATTCAACCACTTTGATACCATGTTAGATTTGGGTATGGAAATAGCCACCAAAAATCTAGAGAGATAAAAGCAAGTACAAAGAGAAGATCGATATGAAAGAATACTATTATTGTATTCAAGAATGCAATATGCAAAAGAGATCAACTAATTGATTCATCGATGAGATGATAGGATGCATGCAATATATAACCTTATAGTTTCCAAATCCAATGATGTTGAGGAAAAGTTAGAAAACCAAAAAATAAGTGATTGCCATCTAAGTTTCCAAATCCAAGAGGATGAGGAAAATGTAAAATCCAATGAAAGAAGGAAATACTTGTACACATTTATCCTATCCTACCTAAGTAAACTTAATAAGGTGCAATTAAATAACTACACCAACTAATGTGAATCCAAACCCTAGGAAATCTAAAAATGACTGATACTATCAAAATAAATTATATATGGAAACCTCAAAAAGAGTGAAGTTATAGCCCTAAGGTCAAACCCTAGGGGGTGTAATATTAGGACATGTTCACAAAAATGTACATGAAAATAACCTTTTCCTTAAGTTTAATCTAGGACAATCAAATTAAATGATACAACTCAACATATATCAACTTAGCTTAATTACTGTGACAACTAGAAAAGATAAATTGAATAATTGAAATGCTAAATGAGGAAAGTAAATGCAAAGAGAGTTAAGATACTTAGCTTTGGAGCCAATGTGAATAAATAAGTCTGATGTCACACTAAAATTCTAACTATCTCAAGATTGGAAAATAATATTCTCTATTTGTACTTGACTTTAGAATTGGAACATTAAGTCAACTTTGTTGTGGGTAAATCCCATAACTTAGGGTCATTTCTGCTAGCATGGTTCTGTCTTGGGGCCTATAATCTAATTTGGACAATTTCACACTAATGTTTTTTTATTCATTGAATTTCCTAGCCTGCTCTGACTATCAAGGACTAATAGTATTTAGAAATACCTTGGATAGATCGTCAAATTGCAAGGGTCATGTTCTTCTAGGTTGAACCCCTTTGTTTACACCATCTTTATAGTTGTGGAAATGGGCAAAGGCAACACTCTTCATTCATGCAACTGCTAGAGAATGATGATGTAGGATTAGGTTCCTTTTAGTGCTCCAAATAAAGTGTTCCTAGAATGATTATTCTCTTCAATAGGATTTATGTGAATGATAATTAATGAATGCTTGATGTGAAATGATGGGTATTAAATATCTTTAAATACCACTACATAAAATAAATAATGTGAAACATGTACCAAGTTAACTCAAGGTAGGAATGAAATGGGTGAGAGTTGACAAATTTGAATTTGATTTTATGAAATTTGGGTGTTAGTTTCATGGGTGTAGGATTGACCTTGGGTAAGGGAATGATAATTTTTAAGTGGGGAATAAATGTCCAAACATGGGGGTGCAATAAATGTGAAATGTATGGGATAACGTGTAGAAATATATGAGATAAGGTCAAACGCATGAGAATGTGTGTAAATGGAGATAGACAAAGGGCTAAGAATGGGCCCACATTTTCACAAAATTGTGTCATTTGTTGATATGTAATTGTATTAAGCCATTCTCTTTAAATGGGCCCAAAACTAAATGGAAATTGACACGGGTATGCAAATTTCATCATTACAAATCACAATAAATCTATTTTCATCATAATAATTGATCACAAAGTATTATCTAAAATATTAATACAAAACTCTTTCATGTAATCTTACTTACAAGCTTGTTATCTTAGTTAAAAAACTATTTGGAAGAATACTTAGGGAATTACGATGTCATGCATCAACACAAAGAAATATTTTGAGAGAATAATAAAAATGATGTTTTAGTGATCATTAAGAATGATAATGGTTGATGAATATGTTGTCCCTTATTATGTTTATCCCTACTAAAAGATATTGCAATAGGAGCTATCGACCTATCCAACATAGGATCCTCACATAATATAGGCAAGTTCAATAAAGGTACTTACCAATACATCCACAACATTCACTACATCATGCATCAGATGATGGACAAGATGGATATGATACTAGCACTCTTATTTTTGAGGGGTTTGAGTGCTAGACTTCATCTTTGACTGTCATTCTTTGGTTATTTCTTTTAATTAGGTACTTACTATAAAATCTATTTATCATGATTTAGCTTGTTATACTTTGTTGCTACTAGTATTGTGAACTTTAATATGTCATGCTTGATTGTTGCCAAATATTATGATTTAGCATTTCAATCTTTCTTGTAAGAACTTTTATATACACAACTTTATTCAATTTTTTTTTTTGTTACAATAAAATTAAATTTTATATTGATCTCTTCACATATCTCCACTTCGAAGATTTGATCATCTACTCTCCAATATACACTAAGCTTCAATTGCCCTACAATTTAAAAGTCCTTTTGTCACATATCATAGTTTGTTCACACCCCATTCACATTGAGACCAGTCACCATATTCCTCACATGCATCATATTTGTATAATGAAGTCTAAAATTGAGACCATTTTGTGTATATATGTTTTCCTTACTATGAGATTAGGGTTATTATTTTGCCTCTTTAGAGACTCATATAACTCTTTTCAAACCCTCATGCTTTATGATGATCAAATATGTTTTGCTCTTTCTTTTGAGATATGTTTAATCTTCACTAATGTCTAGCCAAACTTTCCTTCCACAATACTTTACACTTAAAAGATTGCTTCTTTCATTCACCTTGTTTATTCTTCAAGATTGAGTACAAATCTATCTCATGTTAAGCTTATGGATATGGTGATATTTGTGAGGTATCATGATTTGTTTCTATATCCTTTACTTACAGCTTATATGTTCTCCTATTTTTATTTTCTTTTAAATTTGTTAGAACTACACTTATATTTTTTTTAAATTTTTATTATACTTTTACAATCCCGTAAACTAATTTTAACAGTTCATAGTTATTATCATTATTTTATCTTGTATTTTAAAATACCCAACACAATAAGTATTAATCCATTGTTTTTTTTGCCCCATGATACACAACATTAAACACTTCACATTTGCTCCATAGTGCTAGGAATCCAATGAAAGTAACGTTTCCTCAGCCGCCCCACTCCATCCCATGCCATCCCCAACCACCCAAAGGGAGGACATATTATTATAAAGATGGCGGCCTAATAGTTAACTTGTTTTTCTTATGTAAAGCATTGTGGAGCCTCTTAAATATATACTTTTTGAGAGAATAAATCAAATATTATAATGATAATGGGATCCCCTTCTATCTATAAAGAGTGGATAAAATCCCTTTATATCTATAAAACGTGGATAAAATCCCCCCACTCTCTCTATATATTTATATTTTCATCTCGTAAAGGAAGGGTCAAACATTTTTGTCAAAGGCTCTTTCTTATGAGTATTCTTCTCTTTTAAACCACGTTTGTGCCACATATTTATGTCAATATGACAAGTAACGTTATGTTTTATCGTGGAAGGTTTGTTGATTAGATTTTAAAAAAAATTAATTATATATATATATATAATAATAATAATAATAATAATAATATTATTATTATTATTTTTGATCGGTAAAAGGCTGAGTAAGCCCAAATTATATTAATCTAAAAAATCGTAATTACAGAGAAGCTACATAATTATAGAGAGTATGATAATTACAGAAATTGGCTTAGCTGTAGAAAAAGCCAAGTATAACAACGATATACTATATACTATCCGTCACTGTCCATTACAACGGTAGCAAAAAACTTTCTTTTCGCAAAACCATAGATGACTACGGATTATAATGCATATACAAAACAAGGGAGCCAAACAAAATTACTCTTGTTGATAGAATTCATCAGATTCCACGAAGACTGCAAAGAGTTGAATCCAAAAAGGGGTGTCTTCCCGGACCATGCCAATGGCATGAACTATGAAGTCCCTCCCACGCATCGCCCAAAGCCGATGAGTAATAAGCCTCTGCCCATCCAAATCTGTAAGGAAAGGCAGCCGCACCACCTCTGCCTCTAGGTCGAGCAACTTTGGAAGATCTCCCGCCCTTGGAATGCTGTGAGCTAGGTCTACGAAGACTGTCGTCTCAACATCATCTCCCAAGATGGAGTCCTTAAAAGTTTCGCGAAGACAAACCAGAGCGTCTGCCTTCGGCATTCCCAGGTCCAATGAGGAAGCTAAGAACCGAGAAGAGATATCTGTATTAACATGATACCTATCCGTGGAGGATAAAAAATACAGACCCAAAACCATCTTTACAACATCAATGAACCACTTAGTTTTCACTTTGCACAGACCCTTCAGCCGACTATCAGAGATTTGCCCAAGAAATGCTAGCTATCTTTTAGTGCAAGTAAGGTGGATGGGCATCTCCATATTTGCTGTGAGTGACAAAAGGCCTTGGCCATCCTCAATATATAGCGGTCTGCAAGCATCGCCATTAATGCCCAACCCTGCATAATTTAAGATTGCCTTGAGTGAACATCCCATCGACAGATGGAATTCGTCAGCCGTACAAGCGAAGGGACAGACTTCCAGCGTGGGAAATAAATCATTCGGCATTTGGAGTACTAACCGATTAGTAAGCCAGGTACTGAGGTGGCTCTGCTTTCCCAATAAAATCTTTTTTGCCCAAGATCAAACCTGAATCTATCAAATCATAATAAAGGCCTCAAAAAGGAAAAAAACCATCTCCCTTCAATGAAACTAATTTTTCTCTTTCAAGAAAATTAAAAATAACATCTAAGACTAAATTCTAAGCTCCTCGTGACCAAGAGCCTAACTCCCTGATTGTTTGACCATCTGCAGCTATGTTAGTGTTGGTAAACAGATTTGCACTATAATATATGAATTATTATATTTGACTCTTTGCCCAGAAACATATAGTGGAAATACGTACCAACAGTTGGTAAAGGTGTAGTTTTTCTATCAACCTACCTCAGTGTGTAGAGGGGCAGCTCCCTCGTTTCATAAATTATGGATTTTTATGATATTTAAGAGAGAAAAGAAATAAAGAAAATGTGGGCGGCTAAGGCAATGGGCTTACGAACATTGACTCAACCCGTGTGTATAGAGTTTGACAATCCCATTGAGACAATATAAGAACACTTCTTAAACTGCTAAAGTGAGTGTACAAATAGGTTTCATGTAGTACTAAAAAGAAGAAATGATTCAGGAGATATCCAACATATGTTGAAATATTATCTAGTAACCAATTCCTTCAAGACTAGTTGTTATTCCACATTGTAGATGCAAGATAATGTAAAGAAAAACATCACCCATCAACGTAAGAAGAATGAATAATGTTAAAAAGATATTTGAGATCACACAATCCAAAATGTCTCTTATTTCTTCACACTGAGTTGTACAACTCTATTTCTCATAACACCATTTTAAATGTGAAAGCCCAAAAAGTCCCTTTTACAAACACCAAGCCTTGTATATATAGACTTGTCTCCAGTAACCAACTTTGTAACTACCTCATAACTACTTCTCCTAACTACCCAAATTTTTTTTTTTATGAAAATAAAAGCACACTTTAATTAATTTTTATATGGACTTTTCAAAAGTTCCCAAAATAAAGTGCACTTTACAACTTAATTACAAAAGAGTGACATAAAGTCACTTTCGTAGAAAGAGAACCAAAACCTATAACTTGCAAACTTTGAAAAGTGGACCAATATAATTGGTCTCACAAGAAACCACTAGATTTTATCTTCGCCACCTCTGGTACCATCTGAAGAGGTTTCTGTTACTACAAATTGCTGTGAAGGAAGGGATGACTTTGTTTTGTATGCTCTGAACACCCTGACTGCTGAAGCTATAAGTTTATTTTTTGGAACAAACACTCTTGTCATATGAAGCCTCCATTCTGATTGATCTTTATGAACATTACTCAAATCATGATGATAATCTGATATATGATCAATGTCAGAATTGACAGCAACAAAGATGAGATTCAATTTATCCATAAGTCCTTCATTGAAAACCTATTTATTGAACAACTCTGTATTAATCATGTTTTCAAAGTTTCCTTTAATAGCTTGAGCTTCCAAAACTTGAGATTTATCTTTATCCATCACATCAAAATTGATTTCTAATAAATCAGTGTGAATCTTCATCTTCACCTGTTCACAAGTTTCCAGGAGCTTCTCTTGAGCAGCCAAAACTTGTCCTATATTTAACAATTTCCAGTCAACTGAACAAAGCCAAGAGCTAGATTGATTTTCTTCAATGTTTGAAAAGACTTTTCAGCAATTAATATCTCCTTATCAGTTTTGATCATCTCACTAAGGTCCTTGGATATTCCCTGCCACAATAATTCTTCCTTTCAGATGCTTCTTATTTCTTTATCAACCTCTTCCCTCTTTGTTTCTGCTTCGTCATATAGATTCTTTGCTTGCTCGATGAAACTGAATGCTTTTAATTTCATACGTTCAACCCATTTTTCAGTCATTTTTCCATACAACTGATATTTGCTAACACTTTCAATAATCTCTTTTTCAACATTATTTTCAAGAGAGAAATTGGTGGGGGTAGAGGAAGTATCAAGAGGCAAAGCAGATGAATCTATGATGGCTTTGAGATAGGATGTCAAAACTCGTACTTGTTGCTTTGGTTGATCTTTCATGTGCCTTTCTTTTTCTGTTCTTTTTATTAACTTGGTAGCTGATACTTGAAAATTTTGCATGTCACCCTCATATGTAGATGGACCAAGATCTATCTTAGTGATGTTAAAATCACTTTCTGTAGCCTCATTCAAATTCTTTTCTAAAACAGGTTGTGCAACCTTGACATAGACATTGCCTGATGAAGAATTCACTGCCATCCTTGATGTAATCTTGATCTTTTTAGGTTTGGGAGACCTTTGTAGCAAATTGGAGACTGTATCAAAATCAGGCATGATTAATTGAGCATTGTTTCTTTTTCTTGACAAACTTTGTTTTTGATTATATAAGGCGGCTAAACAAGGGGCCAAACCCTTAACAAAAACACAAAGGCCTGAAGACAAAACAGAGCCTTACACCAAAAACATCATATACCACCAGTACATAATGCCAGCAGAACCAACAAAACTAGCCACTAAAACTAAAGCCAAAAAATAGAGTAACAGAGTATCAGCAGTAAAATAACAAAGACAGAGGAGACCACAGCTCTCCTTACTAGACCATAGAGTTAATAATAGCATCCATTTTTTCAGCCAAATCATCACTATCAGTATTGAGAGTAACCCCCAAATTCTTCAGCACAGAGAGGTTGAGGAGAATAGAGGTCCTGAGCACAATGGAGAGAACCCGTTCCAACTTCGCAATGCGGACCCGCAGACTAGCAAGATCACCCCCCGGACCATCATCAGTCTCCATAGCATCCTCAGCTTCTTCCACAAACATATCACCCGCTTTGTCAGCATGGCCAGCAGAGTCAGCAGTTTCCTCTCCTGTATCATGCGTTTCTTGCTTGTCTTCATCATCACCCGAAATATCCTGAATCTCCACATCCCTGTCGTCCTCCCCCCTGGTGGATTCATCCGAGCCGCTCTCAGAATAGTCAATGAACTTGGCAGAGGGAGCCGACCTGCCAGGAATACGCCCAGACCGCCGAACTACAGAAGAAAACCCCTCCCCACACGCCTTCTTCACAGAGGAATCCCTTCGCTGTCCCACCGGGGTCCTACCAAGTGTTTTAGGGGTCCCAACCACTGTCTTCCCAGTACCCATTTCACCAGCAATCTTCCGCTTGTTACCCTTCTTAGAAACAGTTGGGCCCAGGGAATCGATAGGATTTGCCACAGGAGTGCAATCTGCAGTCAGAGAATAAGGCCCTGGTGGAGAGGGATAGGCTTCAGAGCAGGGTTTTTAGCCAGTTTCGCCCGAACCCTAAGGACAGAAAACTCCAGGGAAGAAAGCAAATAAAACAGAAAACTAATTTTAGCATTGCGATGGAAATGATTTAACAGGGGGAGATGGTAATTATAAAACCTGGTAAAGCGGCCCTCGAGGGTAACGTATTTCATGAGGATGAAACAAATAGCGTCCCATGGCTCTGGCAGCTTGGCTCTGTCAAAACCGCCCTGGTAAGGGACCAATTCTTCACCATCTCTGAGGAACAGTTGCTGGCTGGAGAGGTCCGCAATTTTAGTTTTGTGTTGCAGCTTCAAGCCTTGGGTAGACATATCGGTAGCCATAGCTATTAACACTTTCGGAAACTTCAAATCTGATGCCACCCACCGAAACCCATCGATTCTGCCAAGACCGCGCAAACTGTTCAGAAAGAGCTTCATTATAACCATTAAGCCTCTCCAAATAGGGGCTAATCCCACCCTCCTTGCAGTGATGCCAAGCAACCAAATTGTCCCTAAATTCACAGCACGAGACAGGTTCAGTTCTAATTCTGTCGCCCCCCATAGCGGTATGACAGTGCATTCCACAGAAACCCCCAGACTCCTTAGTAGTCTTAACAGGAGAATTACAATCATTAACAAGGCAGATAATGTGGGTAATAACATCACACACAATCTCATAATAATGGGAGGCCTTACAGACACCAATCCCATGCTTAACCATAATTACGTGGCACAAGCCATGATGATCCAGCCATCCGCTCACCTTATGAGAAAGAGGAGCGGATTTGACAGTAGGAAAAGTACAAAAGGACGCATACTTCAAGGGACACGTCAGCCCCTTCCCAAGGAACTGATAGTATGAGCTGTCTTTCGAACACATCAGCCTCCTCAAGACCCGGCCACGTCTTTAAGAATAATATTCTTAATATTCAAAGGAAGGTAATCAAATTGGTGCCAAACCCTCCAATTTGAATAACGCTGTCCGAGTTTAGCACAAGCGTCCGCCACGCCATTGCCCTCACGGTAAATATGTGAGATATTCACATTAATAAACCTCTGCAAGAGAAACTAAATATCTCTGATAATGTCTTTCAACTGAATACCAACATTCGATTTATTAGTTATGGCATCAATGACCATTTTAGAATCTCCCTGAATCTCCAAACTCTGAATACGAAGGGATATGGCCAATTTAAGCCCCCAAAGAAGAGCCATAGCCTCAGCATAATTATTGCTGTGACAACCCAGACCTCCATCATAGACAGCAAACATCCACCCTCTATCATCACGGATGATCCCTCCCCCACTAGCTGTACCATTAAGCTTAGAGGCCCCATCAAAATTGAGCTTCATCCAGTTAGAAATCAGAGGCTGCCATTTAGTGTGAAGTCTCTGCAACAGTTTAGTATTGTTATAAGTCGGAATATGGTTGAGAACCTTCCAATTTACTGCAATTTGTTCTTCCTCCGGAGTCAGAGGTTTCTCCGCAGTGCGAATATGGGCCGAAATAACACTCTCCACAAGAGTCTTAATAAAAGTATGAGAGACCTGAGAGACCTCTCGCAGAGTATCCCTAAAGATTCGATGGTTGCACTCTTTCCACAAAGTCCAACTCAAACACAGCAGAGTCTGATTCCATAACTCAACGAGCCAGGGATGGGAGAAGGGAGGATACCAATTGTTAATAACTTCCAGGATATCAGAGTTGCAAGCCCACTGAATACCAAAATTGCTGAGGATAAGGCTCCAAATATCCTTAGCAAAGTTACAATGAAAAAACAAATGAGAAACCGTTTCCTCCTTTTCACAGCATAGATAGCATCTGTTGACCAAGGTGAAACCTCTCTTCTGCAAATTATCTTGGGTCAGAATTTTGTTATGAACAGAGGCCCACCAGAACATGTTAATTTTTAGGATCAGTTTGTGATTCCAGACTTTTCTCCATATCTCCTTTCGATGAAGCTCAGGGACCAATAAGTGATAGGCAGACTTAACAGAGAATCGGCCATTCTTATCCGGCCACCAAAATTGCTCATCTTCACGAGGGAAGAGGGGAATTCTAACTTCATGAATCAACTTTTGAACCAACTGAGCTTTAGAAGCAAGGTCAGGGCGATGGGGACAGCAATCCAACAAATTCCTCCAGCTCTTGTGACCATTATTGTTGGATATATAATCACTGACCTTATGGCCAAAAAACTGAGTAGCAATGCTAGCAATCGCACCCATATCTCTTTGAGAGATGAGAGCCTTGTCTTTTAGCCAAATATCAGTCCAAAACTTGATACCCATGCCATTTCCTAGCTTCCATCGGAGCCCTTGCATGAGTAGATTTCTAGATTGCAACATTTTGTTCTAAATGACCAATCCCTTAGGAAGACCTTCTTGTTGGAGGAAGTTAGACCAATCAGTGACATGCAAATATTTGGCTTGTATGATTTCTCCCCAATCTTTCTGATGGTGGATCAAATTCCAGTTAATTTTGGAGAGCAGGGCTTTGTTCATATTCTGTATGTTGCGGATATTGAGACCTCCATGGGATTTAGGAAGACAAACTTTATCCCAGCTGACCAGGGACATCCGTTGTTTATCTTCAGCTCCCGTCCATAAAAAATTTCTTTGAATTTGTTCCAACTTAGCAGCAAAAGAAGTAGGAATTTTGAAAAGAGAAAGGAAATAGGTGGGAATACCTTGCAAGGAAGCCCAAAGAAGCTGCAACTTACCAGCACTGCTAAGGACTTTGTTGCAACCAAGAAGAGGAAGGATTATGTGAGGACTTCGAAATATTTGTGGAAAGAGGTACTACATTTGAGGGAAGAACATGCTCACTGAATATGTTCATAGGCGGCAGGAGTGTAGATTGTAATGCATGAGGGGAATGAGGTGTTTCACAAGAAGGAGAAACAACAAGAAGTAAAGGAGAGGTATTTAAATGCTCATCATTTTGATGGAGGATTTCAGGACTTGTGGACTTATTTTCCTCAACTTCTTCCTGTATGGGAGGCAATGCATTATCCTTTATTTTTGTTTTCCCCTTTTTCTGTTTTTCATCATTTTCACAAATGCTCTTAAGACCCTTTCTTCTTGATGGATCTTCTCCGTCATATCCTCCTTGAGTATTCTTATGTGAACCAATGCTTAAAGATGGAGAATCAAAATGAGAAGAAGAAGAAGAATTTGAATGTTTATCTTTTCTACTTGATGATAAAGGATTATTACCTGTTAGTTTAGTAGTTGTTGCCTCAATAACCTTTTTCTTTACCCAATCTTTAGTCTTTTGAATGATATGAGCAGTTCTTATGCCCAAATCTTTGATCTCCTCATTAGCCCAATTGATGAGTGGTAAAGGCTGTGTTTCAATTTTATCAAAATACACAGGGTCAATTAATTCTAAACCATCTTCTTCAATTCCATCTGTATTGCAATCTAGCTTGAATTCTCTGATATGTTCAATGGTCATCCTCATCCAGTCTTGTTTATGTACCTCATAATCATTTTCACAATCTTCCCAAAAGTCTTCAAGTTCTGGAAAATGACAGTAACCTGCACCAAGTCATAGATTGTCCCTGACATATCCTTTGCTATCAAAAGGGAATCTCATAGTATAGGCATACAAGATGATTTTTATCAAAGATCTCTCTATGTTTTGAGCATCTACAGAAGATTTGCAGTTGTAATGACTAAGGCCAATGGGAAATGGAACTCCAAGTTTTCTCTTATCTTTGCATTTCTTATTAAGTGAACCAATTTGCTTGCATAGTTCTATCAATACCATTTTGTCATCTACATACCTAGGCAACTTATATGGGTATCCATCAAACCCGCCAACTCGTAGATAGGTAAATCTAGGATATTGGATGAAGTAGCTCCCATATATTTTGATCAGATTGGTAGCTTCTGGTGATATCCAGAGTGCAGTATTACCTTGAAGTTCTCTTACTGTCAGCATTGTGAAAGCATCAGTTACCCTACGGTAGTGCTTGTAACTTTGTTCCAGTTGTGACCAAGGGTAATAATCATAGATCTGTGTCATGTTATCATAAGTTCATTTGGTAGCAAGACCTGGCCACGATTTCATGCATGCAATTGCATAAAATAAGTAAGAAGACATGTAGAAATGTTCATTCAATTCAAAATGTATGAAGACTACTCAGAGACATTGTATGAAGACTTTTTTGGCTTGACACTGTGTATAGAAGAGTTTTTGGAATTGTATAATTTCAAGGAGATAATGAAGAATGCTTTTGGTTCGTATGTTCTGAATGTATTCATATGTTATCATTGTTGATTTCTCGTATGTTAAATCAATAATTCTTCTATGTAATTGTGCAAACCATTGGTATTTTATGTGATTGATGTAATGAATAATGTTCATATCTTGGTATCTTGGTTTGAACATGTTGAGGTGGCATATCTTTTCATATGTTGAGGTTTATCATCTCTCTTTCATTATCATTGTACATCAAAACATATTTTCTGTTAAAGCTGTTTACTCCATTCTTCTAACCAAATTTTAAACTTTTCGCATATCAAACCCCTGTGCCAAGTCATCCTTTTGGTTACAATTTGCTGATGTCGTGCTTCTTGTGTCAGTTATGTCGATAACTTGTTATCAAGACATCATACTTTGTCTTGTTCATTCTATCTCTCTTCATTGAAGCTTTGTATAGCAATATTACGTCAAGTCAAAATTTACGGCTTAGTAATATTATTCTTTGTGTCCACTTTCATTTCATACTAAGCTCGCGCCAACTTTTATTTTTCCGCAAAGTTCACTTCGATTTTTCCGCAAACTATGCGTCGGCTTTCATTTTATGCAAACCTTGTGTCAATTTTTGTTTTTCACTAAGTTTGCGTTAACTTTTGAGTTTGGCTAAGTTCACGCATTTTGGCTTTTTGCTAACTAAAACCAATGGCGTAATTTTACAAGTTTGGAGAGATAATAAGAAAGAAATCCACACTCACTTTTTATGAACAAAAATAACTCCACTCCTCCATATTCTTCTCTCGTGTTCTAGAAATTACTCCAAATCACTTCCTTTATATCACACATGATATAAACATGCAGCAGCCGGGAGTTAAAAAGTGATTTTTATTGTTTAAAAATAAAAATAAAAAAGCATATTTCTCTCCTTCAAACAAGTGCAAAAAGGAACCAAAAGGCATGAATTTTACAATGGCATCAAAGGTTTCAAGTTCGTTATTTACTTGGGTGAAAAGCTTGTTACATTTTCCTATACCCACACTCATCTCTTGAAATCAAGGAAATATCTTTTGAGTTTTGTTGGAACAAAGGTATTTGGTGGCCGAACTCCTCTAAATTCGTGCCATAACGTCGACTATAAAACAATAACTAGTAATTATCATTAGTATCGATGTATGCATGGGGTATTGAGACTTATTTCTGATAGACAAATTATATGCTAAACGCATGAAGAGTTGCATGCCAAGAAAGGTGGCCTTATAAAAACTATAACTCCAACGTCAATCTCTAAGAAGGCAACATGTGGATAGAAAAGTGAAATGGTATGCTGGTATATAGGAATGTGGAGCTATTAAACATTTGGCAAAAAGCCACTAAAACTAATGCAATATTGGTGCACGTTGAATATGGATAGAATCGCGCTATTGAGAAAAGATTTTAACTGACAGTCGCCATTCTTCATGCCCCAATATGAAGGCATAAAAATGGCATAATAACTATCTGCTAGAATGACTCAAAGCTATCTACGTAAAGAATGAAAAACTTCCAAGCAAAACACCGAAACTGCAGAATAAGGTAGTCGTGGGCTTTACACGAGATGATGAAGATTTCGAATGAAAACGATTGGCGAATGCAAGAATGAACTCTGCAACATTTACTAGTTTTTCTACCTCGACAGATATAGGTGCAATGTGAAATCCTTACAAGTATGTTCACAGCTTGTATTGTTTAAATAACTACCTCAAACAGATGTTATCTCATGGAGTGGAGCACTCACAGGGTATCCACAAGGTGGACGTATTGAAAAGACTTTAGAAAGTTTCAAGAAAATACAGTTATCAGCAGTGTAAAGCTTTATCCCACAATATTTGCTACTGTCCTCATCTCTATCCGTCAAAATGTTATATCATGGAATGGGGATTCTTGTCAGATATCATGGATGGAAAGGCGACTTGGTAGACATGTATACAGAACATTGAAGTTTAGAAAAAGGCACTAGAACTGTTTGATATGACATTGCCTCAAACCAATACGATTTCATGCACTACAATGACGACTGGGACTTTCACAAAATAGGTTTGTTTAAAAAAGAGAGAAAGCTTCATAAACTTTTGAGGAAATCCAACTGGTAGGAATAAAGCCAAAATGCTCAACCTTTGCCAGCATCCTTTGAAGCATAGACAATGGACATGAGTTATTGGACAACCGTCGACGTCATCTAGTAGCTTGTAATGAATAGCAGCCTCTCACAAACTCTAGAATTGGGATATGTGTGCACGCAAATGGTTTACTGAGATAGCTTTAAACAAATTTCAAAAAGAATGCAAATTGGCTATTTTAAAAATGGTTCGCCAGTCTTTGCCAGTGACTTATTAACCTGCACCAAAAGCTACACACAAGATAAAAACCTTATAACTTTCAAGCATGGAAAGATTGCAATATATGCATATTTTAGATTCATTTTTTTTGTAGATGTAAAGCTAAACTCCACGATGTTTGCCAACATCTTCTCAGTGTAATGGAATGGAGATTCTTATCAGACAATGTAGTTGCAAGTAACCCGGTGATATGAATGCAAAAATACAGAAGTGTAGACATTATGCCCGCGGTAGAAATATCATCTTATGAAACTGCCATGGTCACAGTATTATGCTAAAATGGATTTGTTGAAAATAATTTTCAAAGACTTCAAGTATATTGAATCCACAGGTGCAAAGTTAATTTCCAGAACGCATAGTCAGCTATGGAATGAGATTATTATCAGATAGATTTGTTATGGAAGCATACAGAAGGCCTATGAACTATTTGATTAAATGTTGCAAACAAATACAGTTTCATGAAAAGCAGTGATTGCTATTTTGATACAACACGTATGCCAATTGTGGAAGGCGGAGACCAGACACAAACTGTTTATAAATGACCTCAAAGAAATGTCATTTCATGCTCTAAGGACACTTATCACATGCAGATGCCTGGGTATGAATACCTGTTGCCTTTTTTTTGAATAAAGTGTTTTTCAAATCTCCTCTCGAAATCCATTGCATGCATATAAACAAAAAATTGGAAATTGTCAAACAAATCTCATGAAACACTGCAGCAAACTCTGAAATAGAATAAATACAGGAAGATTTCATGACTTGTTGTGGATATTTAATCATGAAGTATAAATATCAGGGGTTTGAGTTCCTCTCAGTTCTTGAATCCACACTTCCAGAAATATCAGATACTTATTTGGGACATATCAGTTTGGCAGATTTCTGGAGAACCATGGAACAGGGGAAAAGATCACCAATGGCTCAGAAGTTGTTTGACAGTGGATTAGCCCATGCAGCAGGTTTCCCAGTAGCAGTTCAATGCACAGATTTGGTTTTAGAATGAATGAAGCGCTACAATCTGGAAACCAGAGAGGTCAAAACCATTGATGACAAGCTAATTTTCAGGTTAGATAGTGTTTCCATTGGGATTACTTTTGGGCTACTTGTTAGAGATAAGTTTGTGAACATATACAAAAGGCTTGCACATCAATATTTCAATGAAAGGAAGCATCAATGTCTCAACACTATAGCAAAACACTGACTACATACACCGAAAGAAGGGAAATCCCAATTACCTAAAGTCCTTCACAGATCATGCTTCATAGAGGATATTTCCAATATGATTGTTCTACCTCATAGAGTGATGGGAGATGAAAAAGTAGCTGATTTTGAAATGTGGATGTTTCTTTTTATAAATGTTATATGTGCAGGAAATCAATTTATTGATTGGGGCAGCATTATTAGTGACAATTTGCATTATCAGTTGACCAATTTTGAATTGAATGAACACTTCTACATGTCTTCTTACTTATTTTATGCAATTGCATGCATGAAATCATGGCCAGGTCTTGCTACCAAAGGAACTTATGATAACATGACACAGATCTATGATTATTACCCTCAGTTACAGCTGGAACAAAGTTACAAGCACTACCATAGGGTAATTGATGTTTTCACAATGCTGACAGTAAGAGAACTTCAAGGTAATACTGCACTTCGGATATCACCAGAAGCTACCAATCTAATCAAAATATATGGGAGTTACTTCATCCAATATCCTAGATTTACCTATCTACGAGTTGGCGGGTTTGATGGATACCCATATAAGTTGCCTAGGTATGTAGATGACAAAATGGTATTGATAGAACTATGCAGGCAAATTGGTTCACTTAATAAGAAATGCAAAGATAAGAGAAAACCTGGAGTTCCATTTCCCATTAGCCTTAGTCATTACAACTGCAAATCTTCTCCAGATGCTCAAAACATAGAGAGATCTCTGATGAAAATCAGCTTGTATGCCTATACTATGAGATTCCCTTTTGATAGAAAAGGATATGTTAGGGACAATCTATGACTTGGTGTAGGTTCTGTCATTTTCCAGAACTTGAAGACTTTTGGGAAGATTGTGAAAATGATTATGAGGTACGTAAATGAGACTGGATGAGGATGACCATTGAACAGATCAGAGAATTCAAGCTAGATTGCAATACAGATGGAATTGAGGAAGATGGTTCATAATTAATTGACCCTGCGTATTTTGATAAAATTGAAACACAGCCTTTACCACCCATCAATTGGGCTAATGAGGAGATCAAAGATTTGGGCCTAAGAACTGCTGATATCATTCAAAAGACTAAAGATTGGGTAAAGAAAAAGGCTATTGAGGCAACAACTACTAAACCAACAGGTAATAATGCTTTATCATCAAGTAGAAAAGATAAACATTCTTCTTCTTCTTCTTCTCGTTCTCATTCTCCATCTTTAAGCATTGGTTCACATAAGAGTACTCAAGGAGGATATGATGGGGAAGATCCATCAAGAAGAAAGGGTCTTAAGAGCATTTGTGAAAATGATGAAAAATAGAAAAAGGGGAAAACAAAAATAAAGGATAATGCATTGCCTCCCATACAGGAAGAAGTTGAGGAAAATAAGTCCACAAGTCCTAAAATCCTCCATCAAAATGATGAGCATTTAAATACCTCTCCTTTACTTCTTGTTGTTTCTCCTTCTCATGAAACACCTCATTCCCCTCATGCATTACAACTTACACTCCTACCGCCTATGAACATATTCAGTGAGCATGTTCTTCCCTCAAATGTAGCACCTCTTTCCACAAATATTCTGGAGTCCTCACATAATCCTTCCTCTTCATGGTTGCAACAAAGTTTGTCAAGAAAAAGAAACAATGCTCAATTAATCATGCCTGATTTTGATACAGTGTCCAATTTGCTACAAAGGTCTCCCAAACGTAAAAAGATCAAGATTACATCAAGGATGGCAGTGGATTCTTCATCAGGCAATGTCTATGTCGAGGTTGCACAACCTGTTTCAGAAAAGAATTTGAATGAGGCTACAGAAAGTGATTTTAACATCACTAAGATAGATCTTGGTCCATCTACATATGAGGGTGACATGCAAAATTTTCAAGTATCAGCTGCCAAGTTAATAAAAAGAACAAAAAAAGAAAGGCACACGAAAGATCAACTAAAGCAACAGGTACGAGTTTTGACATCCTATCTCAAAGCCATCATAGATACATCTGCTTTGCCTCTTGATACTTCCTCTACCCCCACCAATTTCTCTCTTGAAAATAATGTTGAAAAAGAGATTATTGAGGGTGTCAGCAAATATCAGTCGTATGGAAAAATGACTGAAAAATGGGTTGAACGTATGAAATTAAAAGCATTCAGTTTCATCGAGCAAGCAAAGAATCTATATGACGAAGCATAAACAAAGAGGGAAGAGGTTGATAAAGAAATAAGAAGCATTCGAAAGGAAGAATAATTGTGGTAGGGAATATCCAAGGACCTTAATGAGATGATCAAAACTGATAATGAGATATTAATTGCTGAAAATGTCTTTTTAAACATTGAAGAAAATCAATCTAGCTCTTGGCTTTGTTCAGTTGACTGGAAATTGTTAAATATAGGACAAGTTTTGGCTGCTCAAGAGAAGCTCCTGGAAACTTGTGAACAGGTGAAGATGAAGATTCACACTGATTTATTAGCAATCAATTTTGATGTGATGGATAAAGATAAATCTCAAGTTTTGGAAGCTCAAGCTATTAAAGGAAACTTTGAAAACATGATTAATACAGAGTTGTTCAATAAACAAGTTTTCAATGAAGGACTTATGGATAAATTGAATCTCATCTTTGTTGCTGTCAATTCTGGCATTGATCATATATCAGATTATCATCATGGTTTGAGTAATGTTCATAAAGATCAATTAGAATGGAGGCTTCGTATGACAGGAGTGTTTGTTCCGAAAAATAAACTTATAGCTTCAGCAGTCAGGGTGTTTAGAGCATACAAAACAAAGTCATCCCTTCCTTCACAACAATTTGTAGTAACAGAAACATCTTCAAATGGTACCAGAGGTGGCGAAGATAAAATCTGATGGTTTCTTGTGAGATCAATTATATTGGTCCACTTTTCAAAGTTTGCAAGTTATAGGTTTTGGTTCTCTTTCTATGAAAGTGACTTTATGTCACTCTTTTGTAATTAAGTTGTAAAGTGCACTTTATTTTGGGAACTTTTGAAAAGTCCATATAAAAATTAATTAAAGTGTGCTTTTATTTTCATAAAAAAAAAAATTTGGGTAGTTAGGAGAAGTAGTTATGAGGTAGTTACAAAGTTGGTTACTGGAGACAAGTCTATATATACAAGGCTTGGTGTTTGTAAAAGGGACTTTTTGGGCTTTCACATTTAAAATGGTGTTATGAGAAATAGAGTTGTACAACTCAGTGTGAAGAAATAAGAGACATTTTGGATTGTGTGATCTCAAATATCTTTTTAACATTATTCATTCTTCTTACGTTGATGGGTGATGTTTTTCTTTACATTATCTTGCATCTGCAATGTGGAATAACAACTAGTCTTGAAGGAATTGATTACTAGATAATATTTCAACATATGTTGGATATCTCCTGAATCATTTCTTCTTTTTAGTACTACATGAAACCTATTTGTACACTCACTTTAGCAGTTTATGAAGTGTTCTTATATTGTCTTGGTGGGATTGTCAGACTCTATACATGTGGGTTGAGTCAATGTTCGTAAGCCCATTGCCTTAGCCTCCCAACTTTTCTTTATTTCTTTTCTCTCTTAAATATCATAAAAATCCATAATTTATGAAACGAGGGAGGTGCCCCTCTACATGCAGAGGTAGGTTGATAGAAAAACTACAACTTTACCAACTATTGGTACATATTTCCACTCTATGTTTCTGGGCAAAGAGTCAATATAATAATTCATATATTATAGTGCAAATTTGTTTACCAACAATTAGCAAGAGAATCTGCCTCCCCGTTAGCTTGATGAAAGCTATGATTGATAGTAAATGCCTTGAAAAACTTCAAAATATCCAGAGCTCGCTCCAAGTGAGTTGATAGTTTCCAATTTGGCATTGACTTTGATCTTATAGCATTTACCACTAAAGAGGAATCCCCTTCTATGTCTAAATTTTGAATTAGAAGATCTTTACTAAAGAGGAGACCCAAAACCAAAGCTTGAAATTCAGCAACATTATTAGTATCGTCCACCAGAGGAACTGCTAGTTTGCCCATGATGTCACCATGCCAAGATCTAATGATGCATCATGCACCAGAAGGTCCTGGGTTGCCCCTAGAAGCCCCATCAAAATTTAATTTATACCAGCCAACTTTGGGAGGTTTCCATTGCACTTTCCTTCTAACCAGTACTGAAGCCAACCCTCCAGCCCCAATATGAGGAGGAATCTTAATCCCAAACCAAGACAATCTTATACAGCTATCCCAATCTGAAAAGGCACACCCCTTTCTGGAGCTCATACCTGCCTTACAATTCACCACCTCTACAATAGTTGCCTCCACTTTATTTAGGAAGGAGACTAGAGACAATTCCTTATTTGAAAAAATTCTCCTATTTCTTTCTTTCTAGATTTCCCATATGAGGAGAGAAGGACACACAATCCACATACTACTAAGAAGCCCCAACCAAGCTCTAATCAGCCAGCCTAAGAAAAGGCTATTTATATCATTTAGAAGAGCAGAGATCAACCCCAACTTGGCACACAACCATCTCCAACATTCTTGGGCAAAGGGACATCCTAATAACAAATGCTCTATATTTTCTTCTTCATTTCTGCACAATTCACACCGAGAAGGTCCTTTAAACCCCATTTTTTTGAATTTTTTGGCTGTCAAAATTTTTTTTTGAAGAGCTGCCCAAGCAAAGGCACCTGCCCTAGGAACACAAAACTTATCCCAACAAAGTTGAATGGGTAAATCTGAGTCTTCCATTTGAGAAAACCCTGCTGCTACTTTATAGCCATCTTTTGCATTGAAGATACCCAATTTAAAGCCAACCCAAATCAAACTGTCTACTCCACTCCTAAAAACTAAAATCCTTTGTTTGAGTAGCCTGCCTAACATCAAGATCTCTTCCCTTGGTAAGGGAAGGGATGAAAAATCTTTCCACTTCCATTCTAAGGAAGAAACTTGCTGAGGGAAGAGTACATAATCTACCACCTTATTCCCCTGCAAATTTTTAAGAAATTTTTTAGAGTGCTCAAAATTGAATTCATTTTCCAACCACTTACCACCACCCCAAGAATCTTCTCAAAAAAGAGTAGAATTTCCATCATGAATATCCCAAGTAATGAGATCAGAGATAATAGCTCTGCAAGACAACATGAAATTCCAGATTCTTGAACCTTTAGGTGGATTTGTTACTTGAATAATATCCAGATTATTATCACTATTCAGATATTTTGATTGAATAATTCTAACCCATTTCAAATTGGGTTCCTTGACCATTTTCTAGACCAATTTTGCTCCAAGGGCTTTGTTCTGCCACAACTGATTTCTAAGACCTGAACCTCCTTTAGACTTTGGCTTACAAACCTTCTCCCAGGCTATCAAAGCAAGCTTATTTTTCTCAGAATTTCCTTGCCAAAAGAACTTACGCATTTACTGAACTAACTCTTGATTGATACCATTAGAGAGGGCAAGATATGACAACAAATAGATAGGAAGAGAAGAGATAATTGTTTTCAACATTAGATCTTCCTGCCCAGGATAACCACTGGCCCTTCCAAGAGTCTAACCTTTTATCCAATCTTTCCTTCAGCGGGTCCCATAACTTTGTGTTTCTAATGCCTTTGTCAATTGGCAGGCCTAAATAAGTGCAAGATAGGACTCCTTTCCTGAAATTGAGAACATTCAAAATATCTCTTTCTAAAATGGGGTTAGTTGCAAAAAAGAAAACTTTAGATTTAATCTTATTGACTTCTTGACCCGAGACTGAAGCATAAGAATTTAGGATCCTAAGCAAATGCCTAGCTTCATCCAACTTAGTAGCCCCAAATAACATACTATCATCCGCAAACTGTTGATGCATGATACTAATGTTTCTTGCTACCTTGATCCCTTCAATATGTGACAATAGCTGTGCATTTTTAATGGCTCTCCCCAATGCTTCTGCCAAAATAATGAATAAAAAAGGGGAGATTGGGTCCCCCTGTCTTAATCCTTGTGAGGCACCAAAAAAACCTTTAGGAGAACCATTTACTAAAACTGAGTAACGGGGGCCAGCAATGCATTCAAAAATCCAGTTGATCCATTTTTTATTAAAACCAAAAGACTCCAAAACTTTACACAAAAACCTCTAATCAACCTTGTCATAAGCCTTCTGAATATCCAGTTTGATCAACATCCCTGCCTCCTTGATACACTGAAGAGAATGAGTAGCTTCTTGAGCAATAATCACCCCATCTAAAATGGACCTACCAGGAACAAACCCTATTTGCTCCTCTGAAATTATGTGTTTTAGCACTGATTTGAGTCTGTTTGCTATAGCCTTTGTCATGATTTTATAAATAGTGTTACAAAGTGCAATAGATCTGAAGCCTTCCAACCTACAAGACTTCTCCTTCTTAGGAATAAGAGCAATAAAGGTATTGTTGACTTCTTTTAATAATGTGCCAGAATTCCTTGCAGCTTCCAAAGCTTCTGTCAATTCTCTGCCTAGAAAAGGCTAGCACACCTGAAAGAAGCCAACTGGAAAACCATCTGGGCCTGGTGCCTTATCTGGGTGAAGTTGCTTGAGGGTTGTTTCAACTTCCTAAAAGGAGAACTTGTTGTTAAGAAAAGAGTTCTGTTATGCACTTCTCAGATTAGGTATTAGATCAAGAAAAGATTGTTGATCTATCCTACTGGACCCTTCCCTGTTATTTAGCAAATCCTAATAAAAGCCCACAATTTGATTTCTGATGAGATTTGGCTCCTGCAAAAGATTTCCATCTTCTGATTCTAGGCTAAGAATTCTATTGGCATTCCTCTTCTGTTTGGTAATGTTGTGAAAATATTTTGTATTCTTGTCTCCAGCCACTATCTAGTTTTCCCTAGATTTTTATCTCTAGAATAACTCCTCTTTTGCTAAAATAGCTTCATACTCAGCTAAATGTTCTTCTTTGTGAAAGGAATCCTGAGATATCCCTTTTGATATGACCTCAGCATTCACTTGAGTTAAGTTTTTTTCTGTCTTCCTTGGTCTTAAAAATGTTTTTGAAGTGTAATCTATTCCATTCCATGATCTTTTGCTTTACATATTTCAATTTTGAAATGAAACAAAAAAGCTTAGATCCTTCTATTTGATCTTTGGACCACCAACCTTCCACCGAGCTCAAAAAATTTTCATCCTTCAACCACATATTTTCAAACTTAAAAGGAGATCTTGCGGGAGTCTCATCTCCCAAAATATCTAAACTTATGGGAAAGTGATCAGAGCCTGAACATGGAAGAATTTTACTAACCAAAGTATGAGGAAAGGTTGATAGATCTCCTTCAAAGAAAAACTTGTCTAATTTCTCTATTATATTGCAAAAACCCAATCTTCTATTATTCCAAGTAAAGGAATCACCTTCAAAATCAATTTCTAGTAACTCATTCCTCAGAACCAAATCCTTGAAGTCCTTCTGAGTTTGTTTAGGATGAGAAATACCTCCTTTTTTGTCACCAGTGTGCAAAGTTGCATTAAAATCCCCTCCAAAAACTTTATGTAACAAAGGAAACTTATTCATAAAAGAATGAAGCTCTTGCCATAATTCTTTCTTTTCAAAACAAGAGTTTGGTCCATAAACATTACCTAACGGGAAAATACATTTGGAGAAAGTCGAGCTCACCTTGCCACCCAGCCAATTTTTACCTTCTCCTAGCAATTCAAAAGAAATTCTAGTTGAGTTCCAAGCAATGGCCAAACCACCTGAAGCACCTTCCAAAGGCACTGAAACCACTTTCCAATTTTTTAGGGAAAACAAGAAGGATTCCATAGCTATTGTCTGTGACTTTGTTTCTTGAAAAATGATGATATCCGCTTTGGTTAAGCAAATCCTACGCTGTACCAGGCATTTTTTGTTAAGGGCATTGAGGCCCCTAACATTCCACAATATGATTTTCATAACCCCTGGGGAAGGGTTTTGCCCATCCTTGAATCTAATAAGGATGTTATTTTCATCTACCCATCTACTGCCCCATCCAAATTCCTAAGTTCTGACATGGATTTCCTCCCAACCTTCTTGTTTGAATGGCTTCCAAAATCCAGCTTGGATTTATTAGACACTATTTGTTGAATGCCCAAAATTTGATGCTCAAATTGATCTTCCATGTTTGAGAATAGAAGATCATTTTTCCTCTGCTCTAGTCCATCTTCTTCCATCAATTCCTGGATGAGGGCTGAATTTATCCTTTGCTCTTCTAAGGAAACCAGCCTTCCCTGACCAAGCTCTATCCCTTCCTCATGAAAGATCCCAAAAAGTTCACAAACCGAACTTAGTTTTTGAAGCTCTGTATCTCCCTTTTCCTCTGTTAAAACTTGGGGACTCTCTGAAACAGTTTCTTTATCAGCCAAGCTTTGGTGTAAACCAATATTAATATTACAACAACCTGGTACAACCTCATCTTTCCCCAACTCGACTAGTTGTTGGCTGATGTCTCTGTGGAGTTTCTTCATTTCTTTAAGGAGATGAACAAGCTCAACCTCAGACTCTGGCATTGGATTATGCTCAACCACTAAATGAGATAGAACTTCTTTATCTTTTTGGAAGTCTTGGAATTGGGTTTCCTTTACCATTTCTACCTCTGGGGATAGCTCTTCTGGAGTTGTCTCAGCCTCAGCAAGCTTGGAATCTTCCATATTGCCACAAAGAAGCCTCTCTTCTTTCTCTGGTTCTAGAAAGATCTTGCTTTGACTTTTAAATGTAGGTGACAAGGGATCTTCAGTCCTTGGAGAAGAGGCCTTTGAATAGCCTATAGCACATAAATTTCTAGGGAGACATTTGTGGTTGATCTGCCCATTACTTGGAATAATCCTTTGCAACCATTTTCCATTTGGAGTGAGTATTTCAAGACTTCCATAAATGCCAACTCCTATATCAATCTCCACTGAAATCCCAGGGTTTGAACCTTCCTTCCCATTTATGAAATCCTCATCTACCCTAACACAGGATCCCAAGGCATCCCTAATACAAATGAGAGCTTCCAAGCTCCAGTACTCCGCCGACAACCCTTGTAGGATTATATGTAAGAATCTTTCTAATGTAGTATTTCTAAGGATTGAAATTCGGTACCCATTCAGTACAATGGAAGCTTGCCCCATTGAAAAATAAGGGTTTCCCATATAATATTTCTTGCTTTAGATTCTAATCTTCACACTCAATAAGGAAAAAAGAGTTAGGAATCTGTTTGATACTAACCCTATCCTTGAAATGGTTCTTCCACCAGTCAATAATAGCCTGAGGAGGTCAACCATTGCCACACCATTTAGCTATAATAGCTCTTTCCTTCAGACGATCCATTGAAGAAGCTATTGCCTCCATGGGTAACGAAAAGAGCTTACTTCCTCAAGGTTGAAGCTTATCAGGAACCCTAATTTTTTTTCCCTGCAGCAAATTGTTCTATTCGCCCTGGACCTTTAAACTTCTTCCCCTCAGCCTGAATAGAGTGTCTCAGCCCTAGGGGGATGGCATTTGCACCAGTTGATGTCCTAGGAACTGACTAGCACCATTACTATTTTAGGGCTAACTGAAAAACTTCCCGTTGGAATTCCTCCGCCATTGCTCTGCTGTTCTCCCCATTTTTTTTTCAAAAAAAATAAAAATTATATATATAAAATTATTAGAATGTTATAAATTTAATGATTAGGGAAATGGGTCTTGCACATCTAACCTCCCAATTAAAACATTAAAAATAACTAATACATGACATTAACCAATCTAATAAATAATTGCAAATGCACCAATAAATGTTCACAATTGCATGTGTAGTTTAACATAGAAAATGGACAACACACATGTACTTACACTTGCATTTATAAGACAAGTTGATGCAAATGGAGGGAGGACAAAATAAATGTTTACAATAACCACCCATTTGGACAAGTCTCAAAAGTCAAACTGCTCACATTTACATAACTTGGTGCACACTTATTGGTACCTAAGCTACTATAAATACAAAACACTCCCACCAACTACATTGGCTGCCAATCACACATTCTCCCATACTTGCTATCGCATCCACTTGCATCAACTCCATTTACAATAAGTACCCAGGCACAAATAGTAAATGGTGTAAGGCTCCCCAACTAGACATAAAATTAAATAAAAATCAAAATTAAATCATGTTTATTACAAAATTATTACAAAATACGTTAGTTATCAAATTCATATCATCGAATACAATAGCTTCTACGCATTTATTCAAATTCAAACTCAACAACCAAATTCAATGCATTCCTTTTTCAAATTTGAATCAATTACAAGAGGGAGATTATACATCATAGGCAAAGCTGTGTCAATTTCCTAAAGGAGTGCTGCAAACGGTGTCTGCAAATTCCTCAGTTCATTTGATTTGCAGGCCACATTCTAGACTCCCAGATAAATCTTCAGGTTGGTACTTCACATTCCCTTTTCTACTAGTATAAAACTATATTATTTTGTCTTTTCCTACAAATGCATAAGATTATGTTGAACATTCTTAAGTTTTTCAAGCTTAAACAAACATTGTTCATGGCATTTAACTTTTTATATGTCATATATTAATGTTACTCCTCATTAATATAGTGAAACCCAATATATATACATTTAGTTTTAGTGTAGATGTATATAGTGCAACCGTATATATTCAAGGTTCCATTATACACACACACATATATTCTCAAACCCTTCATATGTATATTTAATCCCATAGAGAAATACAAACCATATATTAATATTACTCTTCATTAATATAGTGAAACCCAAAATATATAAGTTTAATTTTACTGTAGATGTGTATAGTGCAACCGTATATATTTAAGGTTCCATTATATATATATCCTCAAACCCTTCATATATATTTAACCCCATACATAAATATATTAATATTACTGTTTGTTAATATAGTGAAACTCAAAATATATAGGCTTAATTTTTAGTGTAGATGTATATAGTGCAACCGTATATTAAGGTTCCATTATATATATATTCTCAAACCTTTCAAAAAATGGATTGGATTTGATTGTTGACTGTATTAAGATTCTCTAAGAAGAGTTGTCCAAGACAAAGATTTTCATTTCAAAGGGGGAGGACCGTATTATATGGTGTGTGGCCTAGATAGGGGAGTACAATGTAAAGATTGGATGGAAGATTGAAGAGGATGCTTCAAAAAGGAAGGTCTAGCCTACTCAATTTGATTAGATTATATAGGACCAATTGCAAGATTTGTAGAGATTCAAATTACAGAGAATCATCCTCCCCACACTATCTTCAGAGAGTTTCTGACAACATCCTTTTGGCAAATGCATTAGGATCCTATGACCAATCTAGCTTTCCCACCAATAAAATGCCTTGCAATGACTAAACTCTCCATACAAAGAAAGTAATGGAGGTGGATAGCAGATGCCGATGCCTGCAAGAAGATGCCAAGACCCAAATCAAGAGGTTGTACAATGCTGGTTTAGATGAATTGGTGACTGTAATTCAACAAGTAGTGGGAATGCAACATTTCCAGGGAGGCCACACTTGCAACTATGTCATCTATGGAGAGTTCTTCTCCATGCCTATTTAAATCCTAGGCAAGAAAAGTTACGGACAAAAGCTAGCCAATAGTTTCATCAAGAAGGAACTCAAAGACATTGTGAGTAGGGCAATCTCTGTTTTCAACAAGAATCTGAAGGAAGGTATGCTTGGAGGTGTGTTTGAAGTTGAGGCTGTGAAAAAAAGGTGACATCAAAAGCTCTGAAGCTATTCAAAAAAGGATTCCTCAAAAATAATTTGGAGACATTTAATTTTTCGCTGATGCATTATGTTGACTTGGTCTCTCCTACACACATTGAGAGAGCAAGTGAAGTCGCTCAAGGCCTTCAAGTATTGATCCATTGGAAGACATAGTCAGAGTTCTGCACAGTCAATCTTCATCCATACATTTTTGTAAAATTTGACTACCAATGCTTTAATATTATATACAAACTCATATATAAAGGGTTTAATTTTATGCATGTGTTTCTATATATATATATAACGTCAGAAAATGTCCCCTTGGGGGCTTTTCCCTCTTTAGATTTAGCTCTCGGGTCTTTAGTGTGCATTTAGGACATTTTACATCATATTTCAACACCTCGATGAGAAAACCCCTAAGTGTCTTGACAAATAGGACCTAGGGGGACTACTTGAGATAACCCCTACCCAAAATAGGGGGGGGGGACTTGGCTGTCCCCGCCCTAGTCCTGCCCTATTTTGGGGTAGTCCCAATTTTTGGGTGTCAACTTGTGACTGTTATTTGGGTCCTATGCCGACACGGTAAGTTTGAATTATGAAAATCTTGGTAGGAGTGTTTGTAGTTCCATATAAAAGCATGTTTAGGCATTCATTTAGAGACTAGATTTCAATTAGATGGCAATTGTGATGTTCATGCATTCTCAAGGTGATTCAAGGCTTTTATGGTGTTGCAAGAGTAGATTTGTGTTGTCTATGTGTTTGTGTTTGCAGATTTGAGCATCCATTTCCTCATGGAATGAAGAGCATCTTCCTCTCATGAGATCTTCACTACAAGGTGACATTTATTGTGTTTGTGATAATTATTCATTTGGTTTTTACCTCTGCCTCCCTAGGCATGCACTCTCTATCTGAAAAAGGTGTTAGGAAGACTTAAGTGTCCTTCCGGGGCTTGACTGAGGCAAGCTCCTAAACACCACAACCCCCTCCCAAAGTTTTCATGGTTGCAGGTTACAGTTTGATGATGAAGATAAAGTGAAGTTGCAGGAGGGCATATTGGAGTGTCAGAATTGCAGATTAGAGAAGAAAAGAGCACCCTAGACTTAGGCGCTCGCTCATTAGTCCTCAAAGTTTCGTGATGGGAAAACCTTCAGCGCAACAGGAACAAGTTGTAGATCTTGTTTGCAGATCCTGACAAAAAGCAGGGCACTGGACTTGGGCACCCGCTCTTTTGTCCCTAACTTTTCTGCCTCAGAACCCCGAAAATAGGTGCACAGTCATTTGTAATTTTACAGCTTTATGTAGAGGCATTTTCTATTATTCATCTGTTTACTATCGTATTTGCATAATTAGGGTTTTGATAGATAATTGAGCATAAGAGAAGGGAAATTGATAATCAAATACCCTAATCCAAGTTTCCCTACATTTGTAAGTGACCAAGGACCTGATAGTGCTTTGCCACTTGATCCTAAGGTCCTTGAATGTAATAGGTGAAAGGAGGATTCAAACACTAAACTAAACAATCCAATTTTCACCTAAACATTTTGGTGAACCCGTGTTTTTGGACTTAATTGCAACTTGTTGAGTGTTTGTCTTCAGAATTGGGTTGATTTCATTGATTCATATAGTCATTCATCTTATTGCATTGAGAAAATTACAAAAAAATTGAAAAATCTGCATTTTTTGGGTTACTAATTTGCATCAATTCACTCTATTTTTTCCTAATTTATGATTTTTGCATCAGATCTGATATAAACTATAGAAAATTACAAAAATTCAATAATTTGCATTGCATTTTCATCATATAATTGCTAGGGTTTTGTAGAAATTTTGACAATTTTCATATAACCTAGTAATTCCAAAATCTAGGGTTAGTAGGCAAAATCTTCTTTCAATTTTTTCTAGTGATTTTAGAGGCTCATTTAAACTTTCATTTGGCTTTAGTCTTGCATTTTAGTGTAAATTTGCATCTAGATTTCAAATATTTGCATTTTTGCATAGAAAATTTCAACAAAAAACTAGCAATTTTCATGCATTTTCATTAAATTTGCACTTGCATTTTGCGTCTCAGAGCTTGGAATTAATTTTAAGATCTAAGTACACATAATTTTCATCATAAATCATACTTCAAAAATTTATATAGCATTTTGTGTCAAGATCTTAAACCTAGGGTTTGAAAAACATCAATTTTCACTAGATTTGGCCTTATCGACTCTCTAAATTTGCACCATAGGCATGTTGTGAAGAGTATTTTTACACTAATTGGTTTTTATAAGGGTAATAATTTTCTTCCCCTCCTAAAAATCTTCACAACACCTTTTTATTGGGCTCTTGTAGTGAAAATTTGGTGAAAAACTACACATTTTTGCTATTTTTGCCCTAGGGTTTGGCTTAGTTTGCACTCCAAGTGTGTTGTGAAAAATTTTATGGATTGAGGTGACTAATAGCATTGATTTTATTTTCTTCACCACCTAAAATTCATTACAACACCCCTTTTACTAGGTCTTGGAGTTGAAAAACTATGAAAAATAGCATATTTTTGCTATATTTTCACAATGGTTTGATCTTAAGTGACACTAAAAGTGTGTTGTGACAGATATTTTGACATTAAATGGCTGTTATTACTGATATAATTTGTTTTCTATCATCATTTTCCTCACAACACCCTTTGTCATGCTCTTTTGCATTGAGATTTGGTGAAAAAATCATATATTTTGACATATTTGCACTATATTTTGACTTGTCGTCATCTTAGATTTGAATCCAGAGTGGGTTGTGAAGGATATTATTACTATATTGGACTGATATAAAACATATAATTTTTTGCCCCTGATCAAAATCCTTACAACACCCTTTGTTTCATTCATTTGCATTGAAAAAGTACAAAAAAACCAAGCATTTGCAACATATCTTGCGCCTAAAATTTGTGCATATTGCTACATGAGTCTAATAACTTGCTGCCCCAAGAGAAATATTCCTTTAAGAAGAAGCATAAGACACATGGGATCTAGTGCTCTTGAAGAAGTTGGCACATTGAACACCTTCTTTACAAAAGGAGAGACTCAAATATTACAAGATATTACACCCATTACAAGTACAATGGAAGAACAAACTTTTCATGATGTTGATGATACTATTGAGGCGACAGGATATGTATCTAATGAGCAAATAGAAAAATTGGATAAAGAGCTAGCCCAATTTCAATCATTTATGGAAAATGAGAGAATAGTTGAAGAAGTCATTCCTACAATTCATAACATAAGAGAATTGATAAAAGGACAAGATGGTGTTAATGCAATTCATGGTATAGCACATATTGTACAAACCAACATTATGCCAGTGATTGAATGTGCACAAGTGATAAATAACACTTTATCACCATCTCATACTCAAGTATCAGTACCCATACCAACTACGGGAATATCTATCTTTACATCAACGATCTTAACAACTATTACGAATGCTTGTAGTAATGCTACCACTGGTATTGGAGTATCTAATGGCACTAATTACAAAGCTGTGGGATTTAATTATTAGAATTTGGTTCCTAAGGGGACCTCTTCTATGAATAATTGTTCTCAACCTCCCATCACACATAGTTATTTCCAACCATCTTCCACCTACCAGTATGTCCAACTACCATTGACCTATTCCTAGCCTCCACCTATCACATCTCAATTTCAATCACCTCCTCACTTCAGTTCCAATTCCTCACAACAAACCGCATCTCCAAATGATGCCATCCTAAACCAACTTTTACAGGGCATGAATTCTTTACAACAAAAAGTAACAAATTTGACAAATTCTTCACAGCTTAGTCTACCAACATATCATGCCCGTAATCCCTTATCCTATGCAATCTTGAGAACCCCTATGCCTGAGAGGTTTGAGACTCCCCGCTTTGAAAAATATGGTGGAAAAGGTGATCCTAATATTCATGTGGCAGCGTTTACAACTATGTGTACCGATTTCTATTTTGAAGAGGATTTGTTGGCAAAACTTTTCCCGCGATCTCTCAAAGATACTGCTTTAGAATGGTTTTGCTCTTTGCCTCTGAATTCAATACACTCCTTTTCGCAGTTGATTGATCAATTTTTACAACATTTTCAAGCAAATATCAGACCCCAAGTCACTCTTATTGATTTGCTTCAATGCAAACAAGGTCCGAAAGAGAAGTTGACTGAATTCATTAGCTAGTATCAAGGACTTTATGCACAGATTCAATATTAGATGATAGATGGTGATGTTCAGAAGATATTTATTACAAATCTACAACCTAATATTCGTGATAAAATCCTCTTGATGAAGTATAACTCCTTTCAACATTTATGCACCGCCCTTCATGATTATCAACTTTCGTCTAGTTAGTATGAAAACTAAAACTCATCGGCTCAAGTTGGTCAATCCATGGGTGAATCATCACAAAACAACTTTAAGAGGAATAATAACAACAGGAGCTTCATCAAGGTTAATGGACTAAATATGAACAACTTTTTGAATGTTTTAGCTATCACCAATCCAAAGAAAGCATCATATCAACCAAGAAAGTTCACTTTGATATCTGAGTCTTATCATTCCATCATGAACTAAGATGTGAGTAATAACATTCTAAAGCTTCCCCTAATCAAGCCTATTGATCCTAGTAAACAAGGACCTTACTTCAATGCTAATGCCTTTTGTCATTATCATCGAATGCGAGGACATGACACTGAATGATGTATGTGTCTTAAACATGAGATACAGGACCTTATTGATTCAAATGTCATTTGGGTATCAAGTGTGAATGATAATGGAAACAAGTCGGTTGCTCCACTGAATCAGAACTTACAAATCTTCACTAATCCTTTCCCTAAGCATACTGAAACCAATATGTTGGAATAGGGTTTAGTGGAAGTAGACGAGGATGATTACTTGTACTATGATAACATCGTGGGAATGATTGAAGTGGATAAGAAACAAGTGGACAATCAACCTCATCCACGAAGAAATGGAATTTATGCTGAGGTTCCTCCTCTGTTATGCTTGTATGGATTAGGAGATAATCAAAATGCATCAGAAAAGAAAGAACAACAACTGATATAGACGAGTAAGATGGTACAGGATGATTCCCGTTATTGTACTAGGAAGATTCAACAATGAAAACTTGATAAAAATTGAAAAAGAGTTAGATGATTGTCAACAGTTAGAGGAAACAGTAGTTCCCCTCCTCATAAGCAACAAAAAGTTACATTTACACAAGGAGTTACAAAGAAGCATCATATGATAATAAACAAGACTTTCATAAGAACCACTCAAATTTTGCACTCAACATGATCAAGTACCTCTCCAAGAGGTTCGCAAGTTCCACAATCTGATACGAAGATCCTACCATGTAAGTATCTCTAACCCTATATCTCTCTCGTGATGTGCTTCCCCGTGATGTGTTATGTGTTGTTTAGGCCTCCTGGGATGACCTCAGATTCTCCTGTAAGGTCCAGGATACCAAGAGACTGCCTCTGTTGTGACCTTCTTCTATTTGTATCATCATTCTTCTATATTGCCTCTCTCTTTGATTTCATTGTTGTGTGTTGTGTCTTGCGGACATAGTGTTGCGGTTAGTGACCTGGGGGCACCCTCCTATGTGACTATCCTAAGACACTTGTTTCTCCTCTCTTATTTATTGTTTCCCTTTAGTGTTTCTATCTAGCAGGCAGATGACAAAAACATTTATACTGATGTGGACCTAGCGTCCCTTTCGAGAGCAATCAAAAGATGGACTTAGTTCCTAATATGATGATGGGGTTGTAATATCTTATTCAACGCTTGGCTAGTAGAAGCACTCCGTACTTTCTGCGTAGTGATTTTGATGCTATGCTATCTCATTTACAAACATTAACAATACCGCTGCTCTATGCACCTTTGTTTTTCTTTGAATGTAGCCTTGGCGGTACTCAATTTGGAGAGCTTCGTGATATAGCCCCACAGTTATCCTCGAACTCTAAATTTGTTGTATAACCTTGGCTCTTTGTGTGGTTAATCATATGCATTGATGTTGTTGTTTATCATGATTTTGTAGACACTAACATGTTTCTTGCAGGGATGTGTTTGTGGGAACATTTGGCGATCGTAAAGTACATGTCACCTCTGGGGGGCATGGGCTTTGTGAGAGCTTGTGTTCCCTTGTGTATTTTCTTCCTACCTGAACGTGCTTGATATCGATACCTGATATCAACCACCTTAAGGTGGGGGCATATATAAGGTAAGCTATCTGTTGTAGATGTTAGTTATGTTCTTGTCCTTAGATGCAGTTTAAAGACTAGCTCGATGAGTGCTTCCTACATCCTAAGTTTGTTTGCAATCAATCAATCAAATTATGTAAGTCCTCTGTGGAGGTGGGATATTGGGTATATCCTTTTTATCTTAAGCCCTCTACAGAGGCAGGGATGGTGTATTTCTCAGAGCAGATTGCATCATCCTGTCATTTTCAAAAGTCCTCTACAGAGGCGGGGAGTGCTTCTATGACTAACTCAACCCTTAAGCATGTCTTCGATGATTGTTGTGGGGAAGCCCAATCGTCGGTGTGTGCCTGTAATGTGCCTGAGATGGTGTTGAGCCTAGAAATAGGAACACTCCATCGCTTGTCTGCTGTGTTTTCTCCGTGTCTTCAAGTGTGTGTGTTTGGCATGCTTGCTTTGTTTGGCGTGTTTGTTGGCCCATATGTAGTCTAAAGACTAGCTCGATGAGTGCTTCCTGCATTTTGGGAGGTTTTGCGTGTCTTGCATGTGTTGCCCCATATATGCAGTCTAAAGACCAACACGATGAGTGCTTCCTGCATTATGGGAGGTTTGTTTACTTTCCATTACTTGCATCTGCATTTCATATATATGAGAAAAAGAAAAGAAAAGAAATCATGCCTGTCTTCTATGCATTTGTTGTCTTCTCCATGTTCTATGTGACTGTAAATGTCTTCTCCATGTTTTGCGTGCATGTTACTATTTTCTATGTGATTGGTGTGTCTTCTCTGTGCTTGGCGTGTTTGCTATGTTTATGACCGTACTTTAATGCATGTATTGGCCTTGCATTTATACATACATTAAAGTGGGGGCTAAATGTAACGTTAGAAAATGTCCCCTTGGGGGCTTTTCCCTCTTTAGGTTTAGCTCCCAGGTCTGTAGTGTGCATTTAGGACATTTTACATCATATTTCAACACATCGATGAGAAAACCCCTAAGTGTCTTGACAAATAGGACCTAGGGGGACTACTTGAGATAACCCCTGCCCAAAATAGGGGGGGACTTGGGTGCCCACACCCTAGTCCTACCCTATTTTGGGGCAATCCCAATTTTTGGGTGTTGGCTTGTGATCGTTATTTGGGTCCTATGCCGACACGGTAAGTTTGAATTACGAAAATCTTGGCGGGAGTGTTTGTAGTTGCATATAAAAGCATGTTTAGGCATTCATTTAGAGACTAGATTTCAATTAGATGGCAATTGTGATGTTCATGCATTCTCAAGGTGATTCAAGGCTTTTATGGTGTCGTAAGAGCAGATTTGTGTTGTCTATGTGTTTGTGTTTGTAGATTTGAGCATCCATTTCCTTGTGGAATGAAGAGCATCTTCCTCTCATGAGATCTTCACTAAAAGGTGACATTTATTGTGTTTGTGATCATTATTCATTTGGTTTTTGCCTCTTCGTCGCTAGGCACGCACTCTCTATCTGACAAAGTTGTTTGGAAGACTTAAGTGTCCTTCCGGGGCTTGACTGAGGCAAGCTCCTAAACACCTGTTGTTCTCAAAATCAGCTACGCTCGTTTTTTGTAGACAACCCCACGAAACTTGTCCGTTTCGTGAAACTACACTCTAAGATCGCAAATCGAGAAAAGATGTTCTTGTTCTCGTGCGAGGTCATTTGACATTTTTACGATGCTTCCTTGAATTAATTTCTCAATGAAGGCGAGGAAAGTTCAAGTCGTAAATTGGTTAGGATGTTAACTTTAGTCGTTTTTAAGTTCGTGAATTTTTGACTCTTGATATGCAAGAGCGGCAAAATTTGCCGCTCTTACATATCCCTTAAGTTTGTTTGTTTTGATGTAATGTCGGCTAAATTTGCCGCTATTACATCGTTTTGAGTCCAAAGTGCGAAAGCGGGTAAAATCACCGCTATCGCATATGTCCGTCGAAACTGCATCACATGCATCGGCGGCCTTTTTTGCCGACTTCGCATATTGGTCAACGACGATGTCGTAGCGGCCGAAATCACCGCCCGAACGAGATCTTCAGGATTTTGGTGTCGGATGCCATTAATGGCCACTCGTGCCAGGCGTTCAAACTCCAGTTTTAACCCTTTAAAAAGCTTTTTCTTCTTACCATTCGTCATTCCTTATCCACAAATCTTCTGCGCGACTCGCTCGACGCTTGTTTGATCTCACCGTTCGCCGATTCACCGACGGATCTATTCTTAGGGTTTCCACTTCAAACACGGGTAAGTCCCACCTTCCACTTGTCGTTCAACTTTTCCTTCAAGTTTATCATAGGTTTTGCGTTTGATGTTGTTTTTTAGTTGGTTGTTTTTTTTGCGTTTCGTGTTTGTTTAGAGTCTGTTGTTTTCGTGTTGTGTTGTCCACCTGCGTGCCCTAACTTCTACCCCGAAAACCCTAAGGACTGCGTGCCCTAGATTTCCCAAACCCACATTGCATTCCTCTCATACAACATAGGCAAATTTTGCCGTGTTTACGTTTTTGGTTACCTCTGAGTGTTGAATCGGCGAACATCCCGTTCCCTGCGCTCAAAACTTGCAGATGTTACCTTGCCATGCAACGTCGGCGTTTTTCGCCGCCCGGACTTCACTTTACCTTGCCATGTAATGTCGGTGAAATTCGCCGCTCGTACATATATGGAACCCCCATGTGGTGTCAGCAAAAATCACCGACGGAACATCGAAAAGATGAAGTTACTAGTTATCAAATGCAGTGTCGGCGAAAATTGCCGCTCTTACCAAACAAAACTCCTTATCATATTCCTGCATCGACGGCAAAATTCGCCGCTCCAACCATCTCACGGTTCTCTCAAACTGCACGGGCGGCGAAATTCGCCGCCGATGCACAATATCAAACCCCTCACATGCAAGGGCGGCGAATTTTGCCGCTCGTGCAAAAAATATCTCAAATTTTCCTAACACTGGAAAATTTCCAATTTCATTTTCCCGAGCCCGCTTCTCCTCTGATCCTTGGCCAGCTCGCACTATAGCCCTTTTTCAAGCGCACTCCCATAGTCGTGATCGTCAACATGCAATTTTCCCAGATTGCCCATATTTTCCCTGATTGCATGATCATGATTTCTGTTGCAGTTTCTTCTGCGGAGCTCCTTTCGACGTCAAATTTCTCTTCAGTGAAAGATCGTCCAAATGACTGATTTGTCTCTGAAGAAGGCAAAAGCTATGAAGTACAAATATCAAGGTGTTTTCCCAATCACCTCAGTCCACTCTAATGTTGAAGATATTAGAGATACAGAGATTGGCCATGTTGATATGGCTGAGTTTGTAGAGAGAACCAAGTCGAGCAACCCCAGTGCTATGATGAGGAAAATAGTGGAAAGTAATATTCATCTGGTATCCTCCTTCCCAGTGGCGGCTCACAATACAGAATTTGTTCTTCAGTGCGCCCATTTCTACAACAAAGATATCAGAGCTGTGGTGGACGCCAGTGGTAATGTAATAATCAGGTTGGACCCTGAGTTTATTGACAAGGTGTTCATGTGTCCTCCTGCAACAGAGGTGTTGAAGCTTGATTTCACCGAAGCTCAAAAGGAATATGATAAGAATCCAGAGAAGGCGAAGAAAGTAATCAACAACAAATGGTTGAAGATTGCGAGGTCAAGTTTGTCTAGATGGCCACGCAGCTTCCCTCGAAGTGATTTCGTGGAGGAAGTTGGTGACTTGATTACCCTCCTCAGCAGGATAAGAGGTTTGTCTTCCTCTTCACAATTTCAGGAATGGATGTATCCCTTTATTAAGGTCATACTCCAAGGCAAGCAGGTTATTTTCTGGGGAGAGCAAATTAGTAACGCTTTGCATGATCAGTTGACGAAGGTATCCACTACCTCCAAGTTCTTCATGACTTCCTATCTGGTATACATTGCAGCCTCCATGAGGATTTTTCCAGGATTGTCGTCAGAAGGGGATAGAAGAGTAGTCCCAGTATACCAGTACTATTCTCAGCTAACATTGAAAGGCTCAATTCACCATTTCAGGAGAGTGAATGATGCATTCTTTGCTGTATTCTTGTGTCTTTTCAATCCCCAACTGGAGCAGAGAAGAATCTCAGATGAGGCATGGACAGTGGTTAATGGTTTTGGTTGTATGTTTTTGCAATTTCCATCTTTCTCCTACTTGAGGGTTGGCTTTTTCCAAGGTTACCCTTATATGCTTCCAAGGTTTCCTTCAGATAGATTGGTCTTGATGGAGTTGTGCAGGCAAATGATTGTCGTGCATAACAAGCAGATGGAACTCAAAAAGCCTGGCTTCAGATTTCCTGTAGAAATCGGCAGATACTCAGTATTGACTGCCGCAAAGGCAAGAGCTATGGAAACAGAGATGCAGCTGGTCACCATGAAGCAATTCAAGAGGAGACCAAAGTTTGATTACCGGGGTGTAAAGGATAAAATCAAGAGGAAAACACAATTCCATGAACCCATGGTGGAAGATGTCTGGATAGATTTGAGAACAGAGGAAGACATCAGGAAACTGGACTACAGCAGGCTGTCTCTAGAGCAAATTGAATACCTTGGACTTGCTGATATTCCAGAGGACCTTGTGGATGATGGCGAATTGGTTGATGCCAAGTATGAAGCAGAACAGATAGCTGGTACTCCTCTACTGCCAATCCAATGGTCCCAAAAGGAACTGACTTCCCTAAGGAAGAGATTTGAACCCATATTGGCCAACACCAATAAGTGGCTGGAAGATAAAGGAATTACGCTGAAGGAATTCCTCACTGGTTCAGAAACTGAAGTTCAAGAGCAAACTGGTAAGAAGGTTGAAAATAGAACGAAGAATAAGAGTGATGCTCCATCATCCTCTAAAACACATAAACCTAAAATCAGATTTGTGACAAAGAAAGCAAAGGTTGTTGAGAAGGAACCTGAAGCGAAAGATATGGAAGTTGAGGAGCCAGCGGCCGAGGATCCAGCAACTGAAGAGCCAGCTACAGAAGAGATGGATGTCGGAGACAAGGGGTCAGAGGAACAAGATAAAGAGGCTTTGTCTCCACAAGACAATACACCTGTTGCACCCCCTGTACCTGCTTCCCCCATTATCATTCCTTCCTCTGAATCCCCCTCTCCTCCTAAGATAATCTTTGATAATCCCCAAGGCACTTTTGAAAATGTTCTCCATTCTTCTGATTCCATTCCTAGTTTCTCTTCTTCGTCATTTGATATAGGAGATACTTCTATGTTTGATCATTTTGTGATGAATACTGAGCAAGTTTCAAGTGCCAATGTAACAGGTGCGGTTTTTACCAACACCCCGCCTATTGTTTCTACCACCAGCACAAGTACAGTCCCAGTAACACCAGTGGCAGGAATGGACTCCAATGTGAATACTTCTCTGCTGCCACCTTGGTTGTCAGCTTACACGCCAAAGAGGAAAAAGCAAGTCATCTCTCCAGATGATTTTGATTTCACTAAGCTGACACCTGCAAAACCTAAGGCTCCGAAGAAACCAAAGATCCTTTCAAGAGTACTTGAAGAAAAGGGGCAGAAGGTTTTGGAGATAGCGAAACCCCCACAGGATGCAACTGTCGAAAATTTTGACATGAATGACTATTCTATTTCTAGGGTTGAATTGGGCAAAATCACCCATGAAAGCGCTAAAAATGATATGCAGTCAGCCATGGACATCCTGATCCAGAAATTCGACAGGGAAAAAGAAATGAAAGACTACTACAAGGCAAAAGCAGAACAGCTGACTGCAGTGGTAAGAAAGATCACGTTGAATTCAGAAGCAGTTACTCCAGAAGCCGTGTCTATAGAAGACCCCGTCATCCTGAAAGCGGAAAAGACTCACCTCAGAGGAAAAGTACTTGAAGAGTACTTAGACAGGATGCGAGCTCAGGGAATCTCTTTGCTCAAGGAGGTATTTGAGAAAACGGATAAGATGAGGAAAGTAAGAGCAGAACTCAACGCTCTCATTGATGCCATCTCTCATGATATTGAGCACACAGAGGATACTCATGATAAGTGGGTTGAAATGAGGAAGCTGAAAATGAGCACTTTAATATCCATTGGCGCCATTTCCAACAGAGATTCATATATAGAGACAAAGGAAGCTCTAATGTACAGGAGCAATGTGCTAAGAAATTTGATCAAGGATCTCGAAGCTGCCAAGGAAACCAGTGAAGAAAATGATGTTAACATTTTGCATAAGCTGGAGGAGTTGCCCTGTAAATTGGTATCTCAGGATAACCAGTTTCTTTCTGCAGAAGAAATGGTTAAGGAATTTGAGGACATGTTTCAGCAGGAATTTGAAGACAAGGTATTTTCAATAACTTCTGTGGACAACATATTAGACAACCAGTTAACCTTGGACAATTTGAAAACCAGGTTAACCAATCATGCCAAGTCAATCACTACAGTAAGGGATGCCATAGTGAGGGCCAGGATGATTTTCAAAAACACATTCAAACCAGATAGCATTGAGATGCAGGCGACCTTCACTATGTATGATGACCACGTGAAAAAGGGTGGTGACACAAGTTGAAGCAGCTGATTTTTTCCCTTAGTTTATTTTCTGATCTCCATATGTACTTTCAAAACAGTTTTGGACATTTTTACATGTACTTTTTTGATATGCAATTACATGTAAAAAATAGGAAGTCCCAAGTCAATAAGGACTCCTATTTTTGAATAAGTCAAAGTAGTTGTAGATTTCCTAGATTTTCTCAAGGTCTTTCCCTATAAATAAAGGGGACCTCTTTTGTAAATATTATCTTTTATCTATTGCAAGAAAACTCTGGCGAATTGAAAAGCAAATCAAGACTTTGTGCTTATTGTGAAAATCAATATTCAAATATTCATCAATACAAGAAAGCAAGTTCAATTCCAATCTTTGTCTTGGGATTATTTGCGTTGTGATAGTTTTGTTCTTATGTCTTGCTATCATAATCTTAATTGATAATAATTGAAAGGTGGAGTTTGTTTCAAGTGATTGAAGAGCGCTCTAGATTTGATTCTGATAAACTTTGTGTTATCAAATCGGTTGTGGGTTATATGTTCATGTTTGTGAAAATACAACAGTTTGGGGACTTTGTGCTGCAAGTTGTTATATTTGAATCGTTTTTATCATATTGAAGAAGAGTGAAGACTTTGGGCTGCATTTTGCTTCAAAAAAGTTCTGGTTACAAGTAGTGAGTGAGGTAACAGAAAACTTTGTGTTTCTGTGATATTGTGATAATTTATAAGTTTTATATTGAGAGTTTGAAATATAAACATCTATTCTGAAAAAAGAGAATGAGATGAGATGGAACCACCCCAAACATAGTTTTTAGTGTACATAAATTTGATAAGTGTTTGATTTACAAAAGTTAAGTAATTAGAGGGAACCTCCCCTTGCTGAGAGGAGAGACTTTGTCTCATCATAGCTGTGGCTGATATACCCATTTTGCCGTTAGCGAGTTAACGACAAAATATTCACCCAACAACACCACAACCCCCTCCCAAAGTTTTCATGGTTGCAGGTTACAGTTTGATGATGTAGACAAAGTGAAGTTACAGGAGGGCATATTGGAGTGTCAGAATTGCAGATCAGAGAAGAAAAGAGCACCCTAGACTTGGGCACCTGCTCATTAGTCCTCAAAGTTTCATGACAGGAAAACCTTCGGTGCAAAAGGAACATGTTGTAGATCTTGTCCGTAGATCTCGACAAAAAGAAGGGCATTGGACTTGGGTACCCGCTCTTTTGTCCCTGACTTTTCTGCCTCGGAACCCTGAAAACAAGTGCATAGTCATTTGTAAATTTACAACTTTCTGTAGAGATATTTTCTGTTATTCATCTATTTACTACCGTATTTGCATAATTAGGGTTTTGATAGATAATTGAGCATAAGAGAAGGAAAATTGATAATCAAATACCCTAATCCAAGTTTCCCTACATTTGTAAGTGACCAAGGACCTGATAGTGCTCTGCCACTTGATCCTAAGGTCCTTGAATGTAATAGGTGAAAGGAGGATTCAAACACTAAACTAAACAATCCAATTTTCACCTAAATTATATATATATATATATATATATATATATATATATATAACTCTTACATTAAGGGTTTGATTTTAAAATTTTGTATTGGGTTGCAGACATCATTTCTCCCTTGATTTAGGTATTGGTTTCATTCGAATCTTTTCATTCCTACGACATTGTCTCCACAATCATTTTACAGTTGGATTCTTGTCTGTTTTGTCTGAGACAACCCTTGAATTGGGATTATTCTGTTGTACACATGAATATGTGATTTTAAAATTAAGGTTTCATTTTCTATATATAAATGGGTTTGTATTTTTTTCTACATATATTGAGGGTTTCAATTTCTATAAATAAATGGGTTCCTTTTTTTTCTGTAGCCACCACTGGTAGCAGCTTACCTATATATATATATATATATATATATATAGAGAGAGAGAGAGAGAGAGAGAGAGAGAGAGAGAGAGAGAGAGAGAGAGAGAGAGAGAGAGAGAGAGAGAGAGAGAGAGAGAGAGAGCCATGCACTTTTGCAAACTTTTTTGGTTGATCTATTTATTAGCACCATGTCATTGCACATCGGACATGTCATAATCTATACAATCTATATCTGTCACTAATTATTCTTGCATGTATATGTATGTATATATATATGTATACATGTATATATTATAAATGTTTATCTATATACATATATATGTATATAATATACATGACACATTATATATCCATATGTATATATGTGGATATGTATATGTATATATATACATATATATTTATGTACATATTATATATATACATACATATATATAAAATATAAATGCCACAATTTGGTTTAATCAAGTGTATAAATGATTTATTTTTTAGGGTCCATGGTAAACCAGACCACAAATGATGAAACCCTCAAATGTTGAAAATGCACAGTTAAAAATGAAACAATAATGGATGAATAATGTCTAGGTTTTGGAGAGTTGGCGATATGTAGTTCGACCCAAAACATTATAAATTGGAACACGTTATGTTTGCCATATGTGCCACCGTATTCACCTGTTGGTGCCAATATGAAATATAGATGCTTCAATTTGATTTAAGTGGATGTGGTAATGATTTAATTAGGTGTGTTAATGCATTATACATATATGTATACATGTATATATTATATATGTATGATACATACAATGTCATACATCAATCTTCAAAGTTTGTAAGGAATTGTAGTCCACCTATTTGTCAGCACCATGTCATTGCACATTGGATGTCATCATCTTTAGGAAATCACCTTTATCACTAACTATTCTTGAATTTCTGTTTAAGAACAATACATCATATCTTAACTTTGCTACAACTATTCATAATGTTTGCTTAATGAGTAGGTTTATACAAAGTTATGGTTATAGGTAAGAAGGGGAAGAGAACACGTGGAAGGAGGACAATTAGAGTACCATTAGGGGTCAAGTTCCCCACTGTGAAATTTGGAAATGAAGATACACATACCACAGAACCAGAAGAGGCTGTTGTCGAATGTGTATTTCCCTCTGCACATAGAAAAGATATGGAAACAAATACAGATTGTGCCCAAACAAATGCTATGCAAACTGATGTTGCAAGTATGTGCTAACTGGTGTTGTCATTGATGTCAACATGTTTGTGTTGTCATTAGTGCCAACTGTATCTTTTAATATTGTTATTTGTTGATTGATTGAGTTGTCATGTTAAGAACACTGTCTGAGTATTTTGATCCGTATTTTCTCTGTATTAAAGACTGAAGTATGAGATTTGGATATTATTTAGAGAAGTGTTTGAAGATACTAAATCTAGAATTTGGTGGTCCGGATCGCTGTGCAGAAAAAGTTCTATTCACTAGTTTGAAGACTATGCCTGGCAATATTGTTTGCAAAGTGACAGGGAGATAGTATTTTTCTCTGCATTTCCCTGCAGGTTGGATTTTAGTCTTGCAATTACGGACTTAACTTATAAAGTCCTTAGCTATCTTCATTCCAAAGGATTTGTCATTTGGTTCTCCAGAAAGCAAGTTATTGATTAGCAGAGTTTGACAGTGTTCGTTGAGAAGCAGTATGTGATATATCTTCAAGTAATATTTGTTTTCTTCAAGTGAGATCTCTTGTGATTGAATTTGTCAGCTCCCAAGTGATTCTATGTTGTTTGTGGATGTCTCCAGAATGTATTGAAGGCGTGTGCTTAATCCACAAGCTATAATGAAGTTCTTGGAAGCGTGTATCTAAGTATTCTGGATGTTTACATTAGTTGTGGCCGACCTGGTTATTTACACCTATTACAGAGGTGATTCATGGATTGTAGAAGCATGTTCAAGTGTGTGAAGATGTATTTGGGCCCAAGCTAAGCCATGAAGTGTTCCTCTTTCATTTATTTGATCCACAAGTTTGTATAGGTTCAGACCTAATTTGATTTATGTATGTATGCTGACCTTGGAGATAGTTCCAATAGTTGTATGTTGTATTGCTGACCTTGATGAATGTTCCAAGGTTGATTATTGGTATAAATATATGCAATGAATATGTGAGTGAGGTGTGTAAGTGAAGATGCAAGATAAAGTGTGAGTTCTAAAAGCAGAGCGGAGCAAATGAGATATATTATGCTTCAATGTAACTGAACTCGGGCATGTTGTAGATGCTACTATATTAGTTCATGGCAGTGAGCCACCCATCTTGGTAGTGAGCCACCCTTTGGGTAGTGAGCCCTTTGGTAGTGAGCCTCTTTTGTTATTCGGTATTGTTACTACATTATATTGTGACACTAGTACAGAAACAACAATATATTACTAAAAAAAACTACTAAAAACTACTTACAAATGACCAAACATGGTCACATGGCCATTAGTAGTTTATTGCCAGTCATTTATAACGCGACCAAATTGATGACTAAACCATTTTTAGTCATTTATTGGTTGTTTTGATTGATCGATTTGGTAGTATATTTAGTCCTTGATTTAGTCATTGATTGCTGTAATCTGGTCACTTATTTAGTCATTTTTTTCACTGATATATTTAGTCATAATTTAGTCATTAATTGTTGTTGACTGGTCACTTATTTAGTCATTTTTATTCACTGATTTCTGTCCATTGGTAGTATATTTAGTCATTTTTATTCACTGATTTAACACTAGTCATATATTTAGTCATATTTATTCATTGTTCACTAATTTCTATCAATTTGTAGTATATTTAGTCATATTTATTCACTGTTTGTTGATTTCTATCAATTGGTAGTATATTTAGTCATATTTATTCATTGTTCGTTGATTTCTGTCAATTGGTAGTATATTTAGTCAATTTAATTATTAATTGATGTCAATTAGTAGTGTATTTAGTCATTTTAATCAAGGGGATGAAGCATCACCACAAGATCACATCAACCATTTTAAAGCTTGCATAATGAAACAACTTTGAGAAGGTAAAAACAACTTGTTTTATTGATAAAAAATGCTTACAAACAACATACATATCTAAAAATAAGTTACAATACTTTCTCTTTGCTAAAAACCTTCATGGTTACAATACATAGCTCAAAGAATGAGCAAGAAACTGATTTTTTGAGTTACAATGCACCAAAAGATAGAAAGAAGCTTGTTTCAGCTTACAATGCTTTTCCAAAAGTGAAAAGAACTAAGGAAAAATGAAAGTAAACTCTACTTTTGACTATCCTATGCTAGAGGAAAAGTAGGATACGTTTAAAATTTATTAAATGTTTCCTTTATGACTATTGCTGACTGCTTCCTTGAATCTTGGGTGCTTGAAACTACATTTGTCTCATGCTTTGAATGCTTGGAAACTTCTTTGTGGCATTGGAGAAAGACAAGTTGATCTTTTCAACTGTTATTGTTATCATGCAGGATTGCACCCATTATGCGAAGCTGTAAAGCTCGGCAATCCTGTGTAACATGGGATCCAACTCAGGCTGTGGGTCACCTATGTTGAGATTGAACCTCTAGATTATGGGTTGGTTCCCTTGTAATTTTCAATGGATTAATGACTTGGTAGGAAAAGGGTTGAAAAAGACCTACTAAAAGCACTAAAACTATAACTTAAAAAGTGTGGTGATGCAACTAATTTGATGGAAAACTGCAACTCTAACTCACAATAAATCTCAAAAATCTATCCACACAATTCACTTTGGCAATATGATCACAAAAATATTTCTAAGGGAGGCTGGAAATAACTTTCTTCTTGGAGGAAAACAGGGTTCTCACAACATGAAAGAAAAACTATTCCAATTGCACAACCTAAGACCTATGATTTTTACTGCTATTCAATACATGCAAGTACAAATGAGACAATGATTTTAAAGGTTCTGATATTAAACACAATAAAATATTATCAAATCATTCATAAAGACAACACAAATGGGAAGGTAGACACTTGATTCTACTGAAAAATAAAGGAACACTTACAAAGAATAAAACCTGTAACCTGTTGTAATCTATAAATCTATAAAAGTTGAGTTACAAACACTCTTTCTCTCTACAATGCACAAGAGAGCAAAAAGGCTAGAACTAGAAAAACATAAGTTTTTCTCACAATATATAATTTGCTCTCAGAAAAGACCTAGAAAGGTCAACTACAGTCAACTGCCTCTAAAATTAATCTCTCCAAGATTGATCCACGAGAAAGTGTGAAAATCCCTAAAAAATAGGGTCCTAACTACAGAAAAAGAAGCCAAAATAGCTTCAAACTACTCCTCAAACTCAGTTTGACCAAGTGGTGGCCCAGACTCTTCCAATTTTGCCCAAAAATCATGCAAATGACCCCAAAATGGCTCAATTAACTTCATCCTCCAATTTTGTATGATTTTGAGACAAGAAAACAATGTGAGCAAGGAATAAAGTAATCAAGATGATTTACTTTACTATGTGTTACAAATTTGTTCAATTTTTTGACTTTTACAACTTTGTGACAAATAATAAAGTAATTTATAGTTATATTACTTTATTATTTGTTTACATTGTTTTTAAGTTGCAAAGTCATGCAAAATTGAGGGATATTTGTCTTAATTTTTTTTTTAAACAAATGACAACTCCTTATATCTTTCCCTTTTGATTTGCACAATTACATTAGGCATCCTATGATGATGCAAAAAATAAATAACCTCCATGCATGAAAAAGTTGCAAAATATCCCTATTTTACTCCCTTATGTCTCCCATGCATTAATGATCTCAAATCATATTTAAAACTCAAAAGCATCACTCCTTATGACTCCCATGCAATACATACATCACCATACCTTGCATCATCATATGTCAAGACACCTTATAACTCCCATGCAAACATACATGCATCACACTCCTTGCATTATTTCTTTTACATTTGAAAGTAAAACCCTTATAACTCCCCATACAAATAAGTGAGTCACCATGCATTATTTATCTTTGCATCATATTCAACATATTTAATAAACATCTTATAACTCCCATGCAAACACACATCTCTTACCTTTGCATCATTATATTCATTGACTTGTGAAAATCAAAAAAGAAAAGAATAGCCCTCACGGGCCCCTATGGCATCATTAGGTTATTGACAAGTGAAGTCTTGACCACAAGCCTGTTATGGATAACAATGATTTAATAAAAAAAGAAGTCAAAACACATGAGCCCTCTGTCGGCAAAAGGAGGTTTGAAACCCTAAACTTGTCATTTCTCACTTTTGATTTCTCTTCTGCCACTCCAAGCGCTGCCATGCAAGGGTTTTCTATGGGCTTTTGAGGCTTTTGATGAGGCTAGAATTGCTGTCTCTGAGCTATTTTTGATACCACACTCATCCAGGTGAGTTTCCCTTCTGCATATTCTGCAAAGAAAAGTGAAAAAATGTAATATATACTGCTCTATTTTGAAGCTGTAACCCACTGGTTTTATTACTCTGTATATATTCCATCTTTTCTTTTGTTCTTTCTTTGACTCCCTGTATAGAAAGGCTGTGAGGTTTTTTTGTAAGAATTTCCTTCAAAAAAGGAATTGTGTCTTGTATTTCTTCTTTGAATGCTTTGTCCTTTTATTATGGTTGTCATTTGATAGAAAAGGGGGATCTATATGAGAAAGGTAAAAAGGGAAAACTTATCATGTAGACCTTATTGGGGTTTGTGAACAAAGAACACTCCATTTTTTCTTCTCTCTGTTACAAAAAGGGTTGTTGTTCCTTCTTTTTGACCCTGCATCATCTTTTTTCTCTTTGACTGTAACATGAAAAGAGCATGATTTTGAAAAAGAAAAAAAAAATTACTCATGTATAGAAACCCTAGTGGGGTTTGTGAATAGCATTTTCCATTTTTCTTTTATCTGTCATTAAACCAGGCATCTTTGCTCCTTCTTCTGACTGTTACTTGACACTGCATCCTTCTGCTTTGGCCTTTATGGCATGGTTGTAATAAGGGTAAGCATGTATCTCTACATTCTCATCTCTCCTTGCATACTTTGTGATTTTTGGTGACAGTTAGATTCACAAGGGATAGTGACTTTGTCTTCATTCTACTATTCCATCTTTTTACTCTCATACATTTTTAATTTGTTGTTCCCACTTTCTTCTACAACTGTATGTGAACAAGGAAATATGCCTTTTCTGCTCCAAATTGTCTCTTCTGTACTTTTCATCTTGTTTTCATGTACTCTCTCTGTATCATTGATGAAGGTAAAAGAAAGAGTTTATGAAGTAAAAGTTTTTCTCATTTGCCCTTTTCTGTAGACAAACAAGGCATATATGCCTTTGTTGTTCCATCTTGTCTCTTCTATATGTGATCATACTTACATTTGACTTTTGTCCAGCTGTATCTTTATACACTTGTTGTCCTAGTCAAGAATGACTGTGTTCTGTAAAGTGGCAAATATGAGAATGACCTTGATCAATACATTATTGTTTCCCTATCCTTATGACATTTATAGGTTGCTCCTTTGATCCTTGTAGTTGTACCTATAGCCTTCATTGTTTCAGTTGGGTCAAGACATATCTCTTCATAAGTTGATAAAACTTCAAAATGACTATCTTAGATTTGTTGCACCTTGATCATGCCTCCTCTGTTCTATGTATGTGCAATATTTCTCATCTTTTGATGCATTGGAGTCTTCATGACCATCCCACATGCTTTTGACTTCTTTCTGTTCATGGTTTGAAACATTTCAATTCTTCTCTGCCTCTCTTTAAATGTTTGTTGTTCCTTTCCTTGCTTCGAAGGTGCACTATTTCCTTATGAGAACTGTCTTTGACTTGAACCTTCATCAATGACTGTATCTATCATATGACGGTTTATTTACCTTGGTGACTGCTCCTTATTGTAAAGATGACTCCATCTAATGAAGGTTGTGTTCTTGAGTGTTAGTCATAAGGATATTATAACCAATTCTATAACTTGAATTCCTCCACTTTTCATGACATCCTTATTCACTTTATGACAGTCTTGCTTGCACTGTAGGTGCAGTCATAACTTTTATTTGGTTGTTGTCTTATTCATTCTACTGCAACAATCATGTTAAATGTTCCCCTTTTCACTTTTGATGATTATAATGCCCCTAAACAAGATGGGGCATTACCCAGGTATATGTATGCTCTTTATGATGCTGACCTGTATTTTGATGAACTGCTCCTAAATAATGTGACATGATTGTGGCTGTCCGTCATGAATGGATTGCACCTTTCAAATAGGACTGTTATTTCAAGTATGTATTAATCTTGCTTTGTAAATGACATTTCTCTTTGACTATCACTTGTCTACACATTTTTGACATGACTATCACTTCTTGATTCCTCTGTCTTTCTTGTATGACAGTCACAGGGACTGGTCTTGAATGCATGACAGTGCACTCTGTATGTGAGATCTATGTGTTTTCCACCAAAGTATGGTCATGCAAATGTAAATGTAGCAGAGTAATTCTTTGTTGGCTTATGGTGTTGAAAGACTATCTTCTCCTCTGCATGATGATTGTCCTCATCTTAGGACTGTATTCTCAGAAAGATTACTCACTATACAAGTCCTCTATTCTTATAATAAAGTAATGCACTATACCCTTACTATGTTTATGCACTAAATGCTATGCTTATTCCACAATTGTATACCATTTTTGGACTATCTTATTGGCTTACCACTGGTTGATCTATCTCTCTTTTGTCACATGTGATGAAACCTTGTATATTCTTTGACTTTGGAAGTCACCACTGCCCTTTTTTGACTTTCATGATATGATTGACTTGATGCATAATGCCTTTTTGCACAATATCTTCTATATGAAAGAAATGGTATAAATTTAAACACTGTATCCTTTGTTTCTTTGCATATTCCTTTTGATATGGCATTGATCCTTTATGACAATCAAGAATGCTTGGCTGTACTGCACTCCTATGAAGGGTCTCTGTTTTGCTGGACCATCTAGCTGTAATACTCTTGACATTGCTTTAAATGTTGTCTTCTTGGCATATGACTATGCCTTGTAGTTAAGGTATTGTCCTTAGTAGATGTTCATTACTTGGTGACTGCAACTTCATGATGGCACATGTTCTTTTATTTGAATGATTTGTTGTCCTAAACTGATGTTTGATTGCAATATGACAAAAGGTTGTTCATAAGCATGCTGGGCTTAACCCTTGTGGGAGCCCATTTTCTCCACATGCTATTTCATAAAAAATGAATCAGCAACATGATTTCTCCTATACCTACATAGTGAAAAAAACATGTTAGATATAAAACATACCTTTGAAGTTCAATGCTCCTCCTCATGATGATTTTGCTTTCATCCGATGATCTAATTTTTTGTATATATCTGACAATGACCCAATTGAATTGATGCATCATAATTGTAGGTTATATATTTGTTGATGAAGCATATGATGAGTTTTATATCCTGAGCTCTAACCAAATCTTTCAAACATTGCAAGTTCATCTTGAAGATCAGGAGCAAGAAGTTGAAAAAATGAAGATCAAGCTGTAGATAGGAGGGTCAACACCAACACTTCAAGGTAATGAAGGATATAACTCTCCTCATATGTTCCTTTCTTTTCTTTATCTTCAGATGTATAGCTTGCATGCTTTGTTGCATTGGCTCAGCTTAGTCATTCCCATGGCTTGTGTGGGACAAATTTAAACACTCCTTTGAATATAATCAGTTATTTTACTTTATGCAATGACTCTATGTATATTTTTCTTTCTGAATCAAATACATAGTATAAAACAACTGAATCTCTTTTAAAGCACATGTTTAAAACATGATGTTAATTTGACAGTTTATAAATACCTCTTTACTTGCACTGAAACATAGTGAATAATCAACAACTGAAACATGAAATCCATCCATTCTCTTCATTCTTTGAATGTCTGTTTTCTTGACTATAGATGATTTCCCTTACCAAGATGATGTAACAGCTCAGCTTGAGCTATTACATGATTTTGATAAGTGATTTTGCACTTGTCTTCTGTCAAGACATCAGACATTGACTGGATGATCCTATATAAGCAAAAAAATTTGTACCCCCTCTAAACAACAGATGTTTAGGCCTTGCTAAATTAGGTGTGAACATAATTTAGTAATAGTTATCCACTCCTAGATGCTTACACATGTCATCTTCCTATTCAAACTACCTTTATAAATGCTCCAACTACTGCTATATTCCTTCAAACTAGTCATACAACCTGAAAAAAAGACAAAAAGAGATCATAAACAAACAATGATAAGTAATTACAACAATACGCATACAACAATATGTAATTACAACCATTTGATGCATCTACAACAATAGAAGCAGTATAATGTGGAAGTAAAAGCAAATATAAGTCACCTTGGCAATTTGTTTAACATTGATAACATATTTTGCATCCTTGGTATTTGGGTTTATTACATTGGTACACCTTGCCACCTGCATAGCAGAAACAAGAACTGACTAAATATACACTAAAAATCAAAGCATAAAAGAGAGGAATTTTGACAGATGTTGTAGTTGCAATAGTCGTGCTAGACATGTATACAAAATGTGGAAGCATAGAGAAGGCACATGAACTGTTTGACAAAATGCCTCAAAGAACTGCATGATATGCACAAAATGGATTTGTTGAAAAAGCTTTAGAAATTTTCAAGAAAATGCAAATGGCATGTGTAAAGTCAGACTCCACAACCTTTTCCAGCATCCTCCTTGCCTGTGCCAAAATGGGAACATTGGAACATGGTATGGACCTGTTGCAAGTATGAGGTGAGCCAGTGTTGTCATTGATGTCAACATACTCATATTGCATTGACAAGAAGGATTTGATGAGCTGTGTGCTGAGGATATTGAGAAAATTAGCCTCAGTCAGGAACAGTGAAGAACAGTGATGAGAAGAAGGCAAATGTACTATATAGGATGAGAACTAGAGGATGCGGATTAAAGGGTTAGTAGATATGAGTCTTGAGATGCTTCAGTTAAGATTTCAGAGGTCCGCATGAAGATCTGAAGGAGTTGTGGCTGTCGGTATAGAACCGGTTCCGGCAAGTATCCAGAGGTGACAAAGGATCACAAAAAGGTCCGGTGAGGTCCAGAATTGTATTATCCTAATCTGCGGATTGGACGGAGTGTTTGGGATGTCCTTGTGATGTGTCATCCTGATTTGTGTATGATTTGGAGGTCCGGAAGTACCTCTTGCATTATGACAGTGGCGACAGACTATGTTCTTGAAGTTCCGGATGAGGAAGACAGGAGATCCCAGTAAGTAGAGGAAGTGCGGATGTATCCGGACATTCAGACAGGCTTGTGAAGGTTCTTGGATCATGTTTAGGTTGTGTTGTTGGTCTGCATTGATGGTAGAGCCCGGAATTGAAGTTATTCTTCCGGATGAAGTTCTTGCTCTGTTTAGCCGACCGGATGAGTTGTTCATCCTGCGAATGTTCTTGTGATGGCCGACTGGATGTGTTATTCATCTTGCAGATACTCCTATGGTTGTTTGCCGACTTAGATGTTTGTTCCTAAGTCGATGTCTTGTATAAATAACGGTTTGTGAGTTCATTTCAAAGGGTGGTGTGTGGATGAGTGTGGCATAGCGAAGAAACGTGTGAAAGGCAGAGCAGAGATTTTTGGGCTTAATTGGAACTGATCCGGACATGGTAGAGATGTCATTCTCCAGTTCAAGACTGTGATTCTTATCACTTTGTAGACAGTGTGTCTCCTTGTAGGCAGTGGGCCTCTTTGTGAGCAGTGTGCTCGGGCAGTGAGCCCTTATTGGCATGTGCCATTCATTTTTCTTTATTCTTCTAACAGAGAATAATTATTGGGTTAATCACCCCGTGGTTTTTCCCTTAACTGGGTTTTCCACGTCAAAATCTTGGTGTTCAATGTGTTGATGCTTATCTGCTCTTGTGTTTATGTATTATGCTTCCATGGATGATTATTTGATATGCTGCTAACTAACAATAAAGAATCAAGTGTTTGAAAGAAGAAGAAGTTTTATACAACTGATTCACCCCCCCCCCTCTCAGTTGTATGCCCTAGATCCAACAGGACCTCTATCAAAGCATAATGAAACAGGGATTTTTGTCCAATACTGTAGTTGGAAATACTTTGGTAGACATGTATGCAAAATGTGGAAGAAGAGAAAAAACTCATGAACTGTTTGACAGAATGCCTCAAAGAGATGTAATCTCATGGAATGCAATAATTGTAGGATATTCACAAAATGGATTTTTTGAAAGGGCTTTCAAAACTTTCAAGCAAATGCAATTGGCAGTTCTAAAGACAAATTCTACAACCTTTGCCAGCATCCTCCCATCCTGTGACAAAATGGGAGCTTTGCAACAGGGTATAGAAATCCATCAGAGCATAAAGGATAGAGAAATTTTGTTAGATGTTGTAGTGGCAACTGCCCTGGTAGACATGTATGCAAAATATGGAAGCATAGACAAAGCACGTGAACTATTTGACAAAATGCTTTAAAGAAATGTGGTCTTATGGACTGCAATGATTGCAAGATATGTACAAATTGAACTTTTTGAGAAGATTTTAGAAACTTTCAAGTGAATGCAATTGGTAGGTGTAAATATAGATTCCACAACCTTTGCCAGCATCCTCCCTGCTTGTGCCAAAATGGGAGCTTTAGAACAGGGTAGGACATCCATCAAAGCATGAAGGATAGAGGAAATTTGTCAGATGTTGTAGTTGCAACTGCCCTGGTAGACATGTATGCAAAATGTGGAACCATGGACAAGGCACATGAACTGTTTGATAGAATGCCTCAAAAAAATGTGGTCTCATGGACTGTAATGATTGTGGGATACACACAAAATAAACGTTGTGGCTTTAATAAATTTCCCCTAAAAACGTTACCACATTTTATTACAATAATATTTTGCTTTACGGTGAGGCCACATCCAAATAAGAGTGAATGCGAGAATCATTTTCACTTTACCGCTCACCTGCACCATCATTTAGGGTTTTTTGCAGGAGTGTAGGTGGAATATGGATAGGAGATGCAGTCTAGGCTCTTCCCACATCACTGCGGGAGCTATCAAGAGTCAGTGTGGGAGTACAGGACAGCATGGACAAGCTCTTCCTGCATCACCGCAAGAGCTATCAAGAGTAAGTGCGGGAGTGCGGGAAAGCATGGATTGCTTCCCGCAAGCCCGCACTAACTCTTGATAGCTCCCACGATGATGCAAGAAGAGCCTGGACTGCATCTCCTATCCATATTCCATACCAAATCCAGAATGAAGTATGGATTTCCACGAGTTGTGAAGCGAGTTCCTCCATGGAACCGACATTTGACTTTCTTAGATCGTCGTCATCCTTATATTTTTCCAAGCAAATACAATACATCGCATCTTGGCCTAAAACAAGCCTTTCATTCTCAGTACCAATTGTTATAATGCCACCTTGAACTCTCCAAGGAATGTTTATTGTCATCTTTGCCTCCATTTCCTTCAGTTAACTTTTTTGCTTTGAACTTATATTCTGGCAAAGACCCAATTGTTTTAGATGAAGCTCCTCTTGCTTGGGTCTATAAAGATTTGGAGCCTCACTTGAGGACGGATGACCACCAAATATCCACACATTACCAACAACAAACCAAACAGCAAAGAAGTCCAATGCCATTTTGAACCATTCCAAAAACACACTAAGCCTCAGATATGTTGAAGTGGTAACTCGATTGCCTCTTGATGACTAAGATGTCCCATGGACCTCTTCCTCCCCTAAAGCTTTGTACCCAAATATGTAATTTGCACCTGCTACAACTCCTGTCACTCCTAATTCCTTTGAGAGCCTCTTCACAAATTAACAAGGGCTCAAAGAGTGAACTTTAGCAAGTTGGACATGGTATTTGTGTGGTACCGTACCACCACACAAAGGTGCCCACAGTGAAAGTGCTCACTTTTGATCACATTTAGCAACCACAGGTAACCATTTTTTCAAGCCAAGGACCTCATCAATTCCTACAAAGGATAAGAGACAAGGCACCCCTAGTTTTACTGCCTGTATTGCCAGTTCATGATGACAAACGTACAGTGCATCAAATTTTCCAAATGCAACAATTCCTCCAAGTACACATTGTTGATCAAGTTCACAATCAATAAGAATCTTCTCTTTACCACTAACCTTTGTCTCCATATTTGCATCCTGTGCTCCAAATGAATTCCATACTCTTGTTACATTCCATGATCCTTTCCCCTTTTTAGAGAATTTAATACAATTTTTCTTGTATAAATTATAGTGAGCCTTCTTGTGAGCAATTCAAACAAGGTATTTTCATTGTTTGAGATCAACCCATGATGTTCATTAAACTAACATCTATCTGCAAAGATGTTACAATTCATTGTGTTATATGATTGGATTTCAGAACTCAAGGACATGTCATAAGGTTACACATCCTCCATAAGATCATCCTATGGACCATAAAATCACAGCCTCAGTATTTATTCACAAGAGAATTAACTTTTACTTATCTCAACACATGGATCACAAATGAAGTCATGATAAACCCAAAGCAAAAATGCAAATATGACTGATTTCTGGACACTACTCATGGATAGTCAAGATGTGTAGAGTCCCTCTTTCTTAGTATTGGATTTTCTTCTAACTCCCAAGTGCATAAACCTCTTCTTCATAATGATACCAGATTATTCATTACATTGTGGATAGCAATGAGATTAGGGTGACGACTAAATGAAAGTCATGATAGTGTTATATCAACACTTCAAGCTCGTGACTGTTCCATAATGATCATCAATGGAACCTCTTTAAGTTATTGGAATGGCTGCTCCAAAATTCCATTTTAAGGTGCATAGATGCTAATTTGATGCCTTTATTGTTAGTACTCAGAGGAGAACCCTGGACAACAATCCCTTGGATACATTCAAATCTGCACTACTTTACACATGACTGATTCATTTGAACACATAGTGGACTATCACTTCTTTGTTGACTATTCACATGAGAAAACCTTTGGAAAACTTCATGACATAGGGGAAAGTACATAATGATCACTATTCTTGCATTAAATCCTCCAACACTTATGATAAACTCAGTCATGTATAGGGTTTGATGATAGTCCTTTGCCAAATCTTAAGGTTGTAATATCAGTTTTCTTCAAACTTCTTGATCCTCCAAAATTGATAGTCCCTTGTCCTTCATGATAAACCTCAAATCTTTTCTAGTAATGGTGCATTTGTACATGAGGGTGATGTCTCTTTCTCTTGTTAGTGATGCCATTGCTTATGATAGGAGAGGGAAATGAAGATGAGCCTTTTCTGCCTCCTATTTTGTGATGAGACTTTGGTAACATATGACAATCCTCTACTCTTTAAACCTCAAGACAATCCTTTAGTGCAATGGTAGAGTCTCAAAGTGGACTATAATAGTGCCTCTCTTGACAACAATCGTATAGAACATTGTATAACTATGACAATAGAGCAATGATAGAGTGAACTCTCAAGCACCTTTTATCCTCAAAAACATAACAATTCTAAAACGCACAACTGCTACATTAAGACTATCACGTGTCATTTTGGAACATGATCACCACACTCACCCTTGATTTAATGAAAATTCAAACCCATCATGCCATGGTAACACCATGATTGAATCTAAAAATACAGTTGGGACAATCAGTTCCACCTTCAAGGGGGGATAATTGAACTCATGATAGACTCCACAAAATGATTATCTTTACAAGGTTGAACTCCACAAACATAACCCTGCATGAAGTAGCTATTTGAAAACTTAAACAAACCCTAACACAAGTATGATTGTCCTCCAACTACGATCATCTTTTAGGGAAACTTTGAGCTGTAACAATCAAAATGCTCATCATAGGCACTTAAAATTTTGCAAAATTTTACAGTGCCAACACATCCTTCCTACCTGCACCAAAATGGGAGCATTGGAACAAGTTATGGACATCCATAAAAAAGTAATGGATAGAGGAATTTTGTCAGATGTTATAGTTTCAACTGCCCTGGTAGACATGTATACAAAATGTGGAAGCATTGACAAGGCATGTGAACTATTTGGCAGAATGCCTCAAAGAGATGTCATCTCATGGAATGTAATGGTTGCGGGATATTCACAAAATGGATTTGTTGAAAAGTCTTTAGAAACTTTCAAGCAAATGTAATTAGCAGGTGTAAAGCCAAATTTGACAACCTTTGCCAGCATACTCCTTGCCTATGCCAAAATGGGAGCTTTGGAACAGGGTATGGACATCCATAAAAGCATGAAGGATAGAGAAATTTTGTCATTTGTTGTAGTTGCAAATGCCCTAGTAGACATGTATGCAAAATATGGAAGCATTGACAAGGCATGTGAACTATTTGGCAGAATGCCTCAAAGAGATGTCATCTCATGGAATGCGATGGTTGCAGGATATGCACAAAATGGATTTGTTGAAAAGGCTTTAGAAACTTTCAAGCAAATGCAATTAGCAGGTGTAAAGCCAAATTCAACAACCTTTGCCAGCATACTCCTTGCCTGTGCCAAAATGGTAGCTTTGGAAGGGGGTATGGACATCCATCAAAGCATGAAGGATAGAGGAATTTTGTCATTTGTTGTAGTTGTAACTGCCCTGGTAGACATGTATGCAAAATGTGGAAGCATTGACAAGGCATGTGAACTATTTGGAAGAATGCCTCAAAGAGATGTCATCTCATGGAATGTAATGGTTGCGGGATATGCACAAAATGGATTTGTTGAAAAGGCTTTAGAAACTTTCAAGCAAATGCAATTAGCAGGTGTAAAGCCAAATTCAACAACCTTTGCCAGCATACTCCTTGCCTGTGCCAAAATAGGAGCTTTGGAACAGGGTATGGACATCCATCAAAGCATGAAGGATAGAAGAATTTTGCCATTTGTTGTAGTTGCAACTGTCCTGATAGACATGTATGCAAAATGTGGAAGCATTGACAAGGCATGTGAAATATTTGGCAGAATGCCGCAAAGAGATGTCATCTCATGGAATGCAATGGTTGTGGGATATGCACAAAATGGATTTGTTGAAAAGGCTTTAGAAACTTTCAAGCAAATGCAATTAGCAGGTGTAAAGCCAAATTTGACAACCTTTACCAACATACTCCCTACCTATGCCAAAATTGGAGCTTTGGAACAGGGTATGGACATCCATCAAAGCATGAAGGATAGAGGAATTTTGTCATTTGTTGTAGTTGCAATTGCCTTGGTAGAGTAGTATCAAACTTTGACTCTTTATTGACCATTCATTCTCACAAAATGGAGTCTACTGCCCAAACTAAAAGTAGTCTATGGCACATCATCATACAATACTTCAAGCTATGTAGTGGGAAAAGAGAAAAAGGAGACCGCAAGCCCTAGAATAGGAGCAATGAGCAGAGAGCAAAGATTTAAGGAAATGGACTTCAAAGTAAGGCATGACACTTTCCTATAGATTCCCAAAACGAGATCACAATCATGACTATTTAAATAAACAATGATAGTCCATGGCATAACCATGAAGGGGGCATTGAAATTAATAATAACAGTGATAGGGAAGTATGATGGACTTTAAAAGATACATAAAGACAAGTAATTGAGCAGTCAAGAGGGATTTTAAAACATCATAAATCTTGTCAAGGGTTCATTGTCTTCAAAGCAGTATGGTAAACTAATAAACATTTCCACCCCACAAAGTTTCAAAAGAGGACAACCTACAAGTGTATTAAGGAGTGCATGGACAATATCTCAAGGAGCTACCATAGTTAATTTCAAAGTGTTGATCATGGGAAAGAGAGGTTTACATGAAGTGGGATAGTCCTTAAGAATATAGTTAGATGGTAAAGAGGATAGTCCATAAGATAATATTCAACCAAATACACAATATGGACCTGGAGGATAGTCCTTATTGTGAATTTATATAATCACACCTATAGGTCTTATCAAAGATCATGACTCCATTAGGATATGAAAATGAGCACTAAACACAATACCTCACTATGAGCTAAGTGTGAATGACTTTAAAGACACACAAGATAGTGAGTTGTTAGTAGACAATTCATGATCAACAAGGATAGAGTTAAATAAGATGGATTGCAATAATCACAAGTGATAGTAGCCATTCATATGACAATGACAAGGGGTTTAATTATAGTCCACAAGACAGTCATAAAAGAATAAATTCAAAACTCAATAGATGATAGTTCCAAGGCATTGTTAGAGTCTTCATGAAGAACAATGTTGATGGAAGTGCTTATGACCTAGGGTAAGAATAATTCATGACAATAGGGAACTTTTAAAGAGTAGAATGCATGACCGTACCACAATGACAATGCACTGTAAGAAGTTTCATGATATAGAGGATAGTAATCTTCAAGCGATAGTAGGACCAAAGGAGAGATCACAATGATAAGAAAGGCACACTAGAAGGTGAAAATTTTCTTCAAAACATATAGTTTCATTATTCATTGAGAGGGCAGTTTCATCCTAAAGAAGATAGTGTTGAGGATAGTCACAAAGGCTGTCAAAGTATTGTCACAAAAGACATCCTTGTAGAAGGGTAGTACTAGCTAAAAGGGAAATTCAAGACAAGTGTTGAACAAATAATAATGGTAGGAGCATGCATATTCCAATGACAACATGGCAGGAGCATAGACAAGGTAGTGAACTTTTTGAAAAAATGCCTCAAAGAAATGTGGTCTCATGGTTATGGAATACTATGACAAGCACATTGAGACAACATTTCTTTGAGGCATTTTTTTGAATAGTTCACTGCCTTGTCTCATGGTAATGGAATGCCATCACAATCTATAACAATTTACTTGTCATGGCATTTGCTTGTAATAGCCCTCATGAACCCAGCTTTACTGATCCACCTACACCCAAAGTAGCTTAAGTGTTGACTTAGTGGCAAAATTGCAATGTTCAAGATGTTAACTAACAAAATGACCATAGATAGACATTTTATCAAAACACATAAAGCTCATGTGAATTATGATATATAAAATATCAAAAAACCATAGTAGAACTCTTTTTTCCTGATTGTTTTAGAGGTTCCGTTTCTTTCAACATCATGCATAAGAGACTTTTTAAGACAACTTTTAAAATAATATTTTCAAACCTTAACTAATACCATGATATGTGAATTTATCATTTCTGATCCCCCAAATAAATATTCTCATAAAATTAAGTTTATCACATGAACATCATGAAACAAAAGAAAAAAGAAAAATGAATATGACAGACAAAGAGTGTTTAGGAGTTGAGTTACTTTACATTAGGAGGATCAAACTTGGCACCAAGGTTACTAAGTTTTGCATGAGGCTCTACATAGTCCTTGAAAAATGCATCCTGATCAACTGCATATTTCTCAACATATACCTGTAAAAAAAATTTAAAATCTAATTAGCACTTTCCTTATTATTGAAAGGAAATAAACTATAGGCATCCTCTAAAACTTTATTTCAAATGCATATATCCTTCACTGAGTTGAATTATCTAGTAAAATGTTTCTTAATTTTGTCAAAAAGGAGAAAAAGATTTCCTACAAGACTTAAGATATTGGCTTAGCATTATTAGTATGTTATGTCAATGGAAAGATTGATTCTTTTGACATATTTCATCAATATTCTTCAGCTTCTTTGAACTTGCATAAGTTGACATCAAGCTTTGTTGGAGTTCAAGATGGAGTTTAAAATACCCAGTTTTGCAAAAATAAGAGCAAGTTAAAATAGAGTATTCTTTTTGAGCTTGAAGAACAAGAAAGAAAAAGTATTTGTCTATTTGTCTAAGTTTGACATTATATATGGCCACTGATTTTATTAGTAACACATGACAATTTAGTTATTTATCCAAATATTATAGCCAATCATATGAAAATATGGCATATGGAGACATGGGTGTCATTTTAAAATAGGATACAGGAATATATGAATAATGGTACAGGTTATATCCCATTTAAATATAAGAGTCTAGAGTTGCAGGTAGAGGTACAGGGGCAGAACTGAAGTTTCCTAGTGACTATACTTTAGAAGATTTGTTGAAATAGATAATAACTACCCTAGAATATTTATCCAGGAACTTCATCATCAATTTCCAACACCAGGATTGACTCTGAAAGAAAAAATACTCTAGATTTATTAGGTTACCATGATAAAGATTAAAGGAAAGACTAAGATCTACTTAAAAGCCACTGTAATGAAGATATTAAAGATGTCACATGCAAAACCCTAGCAGCTGGAGTAATGAATACAGTGCCAAAGAGGATAGTGAGCTAGGGTAGATTTAGGAGATCTCCACATTATGTAATCACAGCTAATACATCATTTATTTATTTTTTTAAATTAAAATAAATCATTCTAAACCCTATATAGGATACATTGATACTTCAAAAGCATCTGAAGGAATTTGAAATTATGCAAATATTTGTCAGTTAAATACCTGGATTACAAACAATAGCGAGAACAATGTAACCCTTGTTGAGTAGAGCAGGAATGAGATAAGTAGCAATGAATCCTATGCCTCCTATCACACACATCTCCTTATCATTCTCTATCATTCTTTACTGAAACACTTCTCCATTTTGGTGGGCTACGCCTGAAAATAAGATTTGGATGAAAGTTTGAGTATGTTTATTAAAGTTTTAGAGTATTTTGGCGGGCTATTGATTGTTGATTCCTTAAATGATTTATTCAAATGGATTGTGACTAAATAAATGACTAACTATTTAGTCATTTTATTTGTGTGACTAAATAATTTTTTAGTAATGACCAAATTAGTCATTTATTTACTCATTTATAGCCGAGTTGCAAAAAAATAGTAGAATTTAGCCATTTTTAGTTGTTGTGACTAAAAGTTTTAGTCGCGTAGTCATTTATTTACCAAAATTCTACTAGTGTGAGCTAACACTCACTGTGGTTTTTCCTCGTTTAGGGTTTTCCACGTAAAAAATCTGGTGTTCGAGTGTGTATGGTGTTGATGTGTTTATGTTTTGATTCTGCTATTCATGTTCAATCTTCGTAAAAGAATAAGGAGTTAAAGTAAGTGAATGTGAAAGTGATTTTGTTTAAAGAAGTTAAAATTTTGATACAACTGATTCACCCCCCTCTTAGTTGTCTTGTGCCTTTCAACAACTGGTTCTTCAAAGTTCAACAGAAGTACTTGGACAAATAATGACATCCAAAGTGCAATGGCAGATATGGAGAATAGGCATATGTCCATTATAGCTGATGCAAAGAAGTGGGGAATGCCTACTAGCAGTTTGAGGGCACGATTGCTAGGCCTTACTAGCACAAAACAGAGGGGGCCAAGAACCATCCTAACTCATGAGGAGGAGGAAAAAATTGTTCAGTGGTGCAAGGACATGGATGACATTGGCCATGGACTTGAAATTGTATAATTAAAATCTACTGTAGCACAAGTGATTCAATCTAGTCCAAACCCCTTCACAAATGTGATGCTAAGGAGGTCATGGTGAGAAGGATTTAGGAGAAGGCATCCAGATCTAACAATTTAAACTACAGATGGGGTGGACATTGATAGAGTGATAATGCTATGGTCAAGTATAGTGGCTTCCTTCTATGATAACCTGCAGAATCTTTACAAAACACATCATTATGGGTCAAGCAAAATTTGGAACTATGATGAGACTAGAGTACAAGCTGACAGAAACTATGGGGTATGTGTCATTGCAAAATTGGGTTCCAGATGTGTTCCCGAACTCATCTCAAAAAGGAGGGAGCGGATAATAGTTTTGGCTTGTGTAAGTGCATCGATTTGCAACATCCCTGGTTTTTATCTTTTTAAATAAAAAAGGCATATTAAAAACTACATTGCAAATTGTGAGTCAAGCATGTGTATGGCAGCTCAAGAACATGCCTGGATGATAAAAGAGTTGATTCTCAATTGGTTGCAACATTTAGCTCCATCTATCCCTGGAGGGGTTTCACCAAATAACAGAGCACTTCTTGTTTTTGATGTTCATGGAAGTCATGTTGTATTCAAGACAATCGAGGAAGAAAGGCATTTAGGTATTGACCTAATCACCCTCCCAACTCATACCAGCCACAACTTGTAGACCCTAGATGTGAGTGTGTTTTCTTAGTTCAAAACTTATTTCAAGCAACAAAGGTTTGTATGGATGGAAACCCACCCCTAGATTGAAATTGGAAGAGAAGAGTTGGTCACTCTTGCTAGCAAGGTATTCAAGCAAGCATTGACACCATGCAACATTATTAGTGGCTTCCAAAGGATAGGGATTTGGCCATTGAATTGGTCTGCACTTCAAATGGACATGAGGCCAAGTGAGGCCTTCATAGCTCAAGAGGTTACAACAGGTAGTAAGGAACCTCTGGTCATTGCACCACAACATTGAGCCTTCACAATGGATGAGGACCTGGAGATAATTACAGTTGAAACCTTCTTGCAATTCATTGGATATTCAGAGGAACAAGTTGTAGAATTCCTCTGCACATACAATAAAACTAGAAATGCATATATTCCAAGTGAGCTAGAAGAAGAATGCACACAAAATTCTAAAATTGGGATGCAGGGCAATGAAATGCCTACTGCTAAAACACTTTCTAATGTAGCTTTAGATAGCTAGCCACCTATGGTTAATTCTAAAATTGGATTGCAGGGTAGTAAATTGCCCACTGCTAAAGCAATTTCTAATGCAGCTTTAGATAGCCAGCCACCTACGGTTCATTTAGCAAAATCAACTAGCACTGGAGATGGCCAAGATGATCTTAGTTTGCCCATGAAAACTACCCAACAAGAATAGTTGGTTGAAGCTGCTAGAAACCTAAGGCTACAAACAAATTTTAGTTAGGTGGATGTCAGCCTTTCCATGCCTTCAACACCAGAACATGATCCAACTAAGATTGTACACTACTTCACCATTGCATCAAATTGGGATCCCCTTAATGAGTACAATCAAGAAGATGAAGATGGTACAGGTGAGGTGGAAGTTGATTATGTGTCATGCACCTAGGACAGTGAGTTGCAAGTAAGTGCACAAAGATGGGGGAACCAAAAGGGGGTCTTAAGATGCAACTTTTTTTTTCCTGAAATCAGGGAAGACTAATGTTGGATGAGAAATTGAATATAGTTACACTCAAAATTTGAAGATACAACAAAAACAAGAGTCATAGTGCTTCGAATCTAGTTTCTAAACTACTAATGTTTTTTCAAAAATGGCTGAGATTAAGGGGTTCAAAAAGGGGGGCACACAAATTGGTCTTGCTTTTTTCCAAAAATCATAACATAGTGTCTGGTGTGCCCCCCCTAAAATGTTAACTTTTTTTAGTATTTGAAAAACTGCTTCGGTGAGAAATTAGCTAACATCATGTAGTTTATCCCTGATTTTTCTGATAATTTTTTCATGAATAATTGATTTTTAATTAATTTTCAAAGTGAACATCTCCTAAAAAACAAAAAGTTGAGTGTGCTCCTCCCTAAATTTTTTGAAAACTAATGAAAAATTCAATTTTTTTTGAATTCATGTAGAATGGAGTCTAGTTTCTAAAAATATAATTTATTTGTAATTTTGATGAATGGTTAAAAAAAGTCAAAAATACCACACCAATTTTTGACAAAAAATGGATACACTACCAAAAGAATTTAAAGATGAAATCATTAACATTACTCAAAATATGAAAAAAATTATATGATTAGAAAGCTAAGAGAGAGCTTAAGATTATGGTGGTATTTTTTTGACTTGTCATTGAAACAAGTGCAAACCTGATGGGGATCACGCTCCAGATTATGTAATTTTTGTTACAATCTGCAAAAACATGTCTTTGGACGTCCAAAACATAGTCCAAGCCTTTGGGTTGTTATAACATGCTCACGTTATGGTGAAATAAAATATCTCTCTCTCTCTACCCTCTCTATCTTTCTCACCTATCTACCTCCTAGTTTTCCTTTTCCTTTCCAATTTCCCTTTAGATCCCACCAATTTTTCCCTATTTTACTATTTTCCACCTCCCCTCTCATCATTTTTTGCATCCAATGAACTTTCATTTTATCTTATTTCCATTTCATAGTCCCAATTTATATCCTCACCCCTCTTTGCATGTCCTAGTTTTCTTGTTAACATTTGCTTTATCGATAAGGGAGAGGGAGAGGGAGGATGAAGGAGAAAGGATGGAGATGGAGGGGAGAGAGAGAGGTTTAGGTTTTCTCAGGTTTAGGGGCATTCTTTAGGGTTTATGATTTTAGGGTTGCTCAAGTTTAGGGTTTAGGGGAATTATTTAGGGTTTAGGGTTGTTCTAGTTTATGGTTTAGGGGTTTAGGGTTGCTCGAGTTTAGGGTTTAGAATTTAATGGGGTTTGGGGTTAGGGTTTAGGGGTTTAGGGTTTAGGATTTAGAGAGAGATAGAGCGAAGGGACTTATAGATATTGGGATAGATGGAGGAGCTAGAGGGGAGGGATAGGGATATAGAGAGTTAGGGACATGTCCAGAGACATAGAGAGGGATTGAGAGGTAGAGGGACGATAGAGATAGGGAGATAGGAGAGAGAGAGGGAGATAGAGGTTTAGGGTTTAGGGGTTTAGGGTTGCTCAAGTTTAGGGTTTAGGGGTTAGGTTTTAGAGGCATTATTTAGGGTTTATGGTTTATGGTTTATGGTTTAGAGAGAGATAGAGGATTGATATGGAGATATAGAGGAGACTGAATGGAGAGATAAGGAGATAGAGAGTGAGAGATGTTACACATATGGTTACTAGGGTTGTCATTGATGTCAACATTGTCATGGTGGTGTGATGGTGTTCATGGTTGAATGCCATGTCCTATCCAACAAGAGAAGAAGATAGTTCATGGTTGGATGTCATGTTCCATCCAACAAGAAAAGAGAGAAGATATAGTTCATATTAATATGGGAATTAAAAGAACAAAGATGAATAAATGTGCTGCTGATGCTACTAATGGCCTATAGTATGTATGATCCAAGTTCCATGATGATTGCATTACCGAAAGAGTGTTTTGCTATTGATTGTTTGAAGACAGTGTCACTTCTGTGAAGATGTTCTATGTTGGACAAAAGAATGTCCGCATTCCTCCACATTTGTAGATATGGCCATGCGATTTTGGAATTGTGTTTAGGATGTAGTAAAGGTGATAAATCCAAGTTTTTAGATCATTTTTCCTTCCGCTGTGAAAGTTATGCATGATAGAGTACCAACATGTGTTCTGGTAGAGTTTGCTAGTGTTGAAGGCCTGTTGGAATGCTCTACATTCCTCCAAAAATGAATGATTTCCCTTGTAGTTTTGAGGACATGTTTATGGACATATATTATATGATTCCTTGCAATTTCAATGTTCTTGGTGGTCCGCAACTCACTTTTTCAAATGACAACATGTTGCAATGTGTTTCAGATAAAAAATTGTTCTCAATGTTAATGATTGAAGCTGTGTAGCACAATTCTTTGATGTGTGGTAGGAAAGGAGTGTTTGGGGATGTTGTATGAGTCATGTGGACTCATCTAGAAAAGTTACACAAAGATCTTTCTTATTTCTAGTACCACACAAGATTTTCAAGTTGATGTGGTCGTTATACTTCAACTCTTCATGTGTTTTTCTTAAAGCTGTCCTATTCCCAAATGAGCAGAGTGTGTGGATGTAATTACTTGGTGTTTGAAGTTGTTAAGGATGTTTTTGACCTGGTTAAGCAAGTGTTGATGTTTGCAAGGCATGGATCTTCTACTAGTGTAACATGTGGCTTCACTTAGGACCTATCTTCTACACGTTTCATACTGTGTGTTGTCTAGCTGACTTGTAAATGTATTTTTCATGTTGTAACTAGCCTACAAGTAATGTAATATCATGTATAAATAGTGAATCAATATGAGTTAGGAGAGTGTGATTACAAGTTGATTGAAAAGCTCGCAAGCAAATAAAAGCAAAATAAATGCATTGTTGATGTACGACTAAAGGAGAAAGAGCAGAAGTTGTTGATGCTATCCAAATTCATATTGAAGACTTATATGTGACAGTGATCAAGTATAGAGTGTTCCTAACTGATTAGATTATTAGAAGAAAGTGTGAAGAGGTAGAAGTACAATCATCAAAAGTGTGAGTTTCAATGTTAGTTTTCAGATAGTAGAAAGACTATCATACTGTAATCTTTTGTAAGTGTGTTCTCTTTTCAAGGAGTAGTAGCTTCCTTAGGAGTGACCCTAAAACAAAGTCTTTAGGGAGTAGTAGCTTCCTTGGGAGTGACCCTAAATCAAAAGTTCTTCAAGGAGTAGAAGCTTCCTTGGGTTATAGCCCTAAAAAAAGTTGTTATTTAAGCTTTATATATTGTGAGTTAATCCTCACCATGGTTTTTCCCTTCTAGGGTTTTCAACGTATATCTAGTGTTATGTGTTGATGTGCTTTGTGTTAATATTTCATGTTCATGCTAATTTTGTAATGATTAAGTTTTAATCTTCTCTGGATAAGTTGAAGTTGTTAGAATTGAAGATTGATTAGATACTGATTCACCCCCTCTCTTAGTATCTGTACACTCAAAATTGTGACTCCGATTGCCTAGGGCTGTCGGGTCAAATTTTAGCATGCACATGGACCCTTCCCTCCTTGCCATGGGGTGATCTGCCACGTCACTCTCTCTCAACCAGTCGAGAGGAGGTGAGACACGGTAGCCTAGTCTGGCTCATTGGAGAGTTGGACTTCGTGGAGAGGGGTCGACAAGTTTTGTGGCCTTTGTTGTTGTGTGCTTAGTTGTATGTTTCATTCAATTGTTGTTGTAGTTGAGATAACCCTATGACCCGAAGGGTCACTAGTTTCTCTTCTTCTGTTTGGATTCCTTAGATTCCACCTATGTGTGGGTAAGCAATTGTTTTCATTGATGGCTTCTGCTATTTCAATATCATGAAGGAATTCTCGTTGTAGTTGTGATTGTCTAGTTTCTTCTAACAACAAGAGGACAAATGGGTCTCCTTGGGGTAGAATGTTTTTTGTTGTGGTCATGGAAAAATCTCCTCAATCTCATCACAAATAGCCCTCACCCACTCTCCTCTCACTCCTAAGCACATTCGTGAATCAGGATAGAGGTAAATGTGTGTTACTAACCTTAACCAGATCTAGGGTTTTGACCTAGGGTTTAGCTGACCTAGGGTTTGACTTGTGTTTTGACTTGCATTTACCTCATGATAGTATCAAGGGTTTGATTGGATCAATTAACCATGATTAGCTCGTGATGGTATCAAGGGTTTACAATTTTGTCTATTCTAGGGTTTCTATATGCATGCAAGCTAAATGATATGCAAAACATTTTTTTGGTATTTTTTAGTAATAAAAGTGCTTTTAATATATGAAAGGGAAATATGTATGCAATCTTATATGATTTTTCTAATGCAAAGTAAACCTATGTTTTTTGGGTTTTTGGTGATTTTGAAGTAATCTAATCTAAAGAAAAGGGAAAATGCTTCTTCTAATAATCTAGATCTAGAAATATGAAAGCAACTAATCTAACATGCAAGATCTAATTATCAAGGAAAAAACAATGTTTTACTGTTCCCAAGAGCAAATTTGGTTTTCTAATTACTATGAATCGAACAAAAACAATGAAGGAACCTGGAAGAAATGAAGATTTGTGTGACACCACTAGCCTTAGTAATCCTTGTAATTGGCAACCTCGAGTCCTTTTGTGGCAGCGGGTGATCCTCTTGACAATAAAATGACACAAAGAAGTAAAATGAAGCTTTGATGAAGCTTGAATGAGCTCAATGAGAGCTTGGATTGAGCACAATGGCATAGAATGAAGCAACGTAGCATTGCTTGGTTGAACAAATAAAGCAAAAGGTACTTTCGTCCTGTGAGAGCATTTGAATGCTAAGTTGGAGAGCAAAAATTGGCAAGAGCTGTGTGCACAATAAATTTTCCTCCCTTTGTGCTTGAGGGAGGGGGGTATTCATAGGTTTAGAAGAAGGGATTGATTGAAGAGTTAACTCATTTGATTGATGAGTTAACAAGGATGATTGGGGAGTTAACAAGGTTGATTACCCAGAGAACTCAGCTAACTGTGGAGTGATAAATCAATTATAGCTTATCACTGGAGAGGAAATGGAGGTGAGGGAATGCATGAGATTGATTGAAGAGTTGATTTGAGATCAAATAGAGCTAATTATGCATGTGTGGGTGCATGAAATAGTTAACTCTATATTAGGCATCAAAAATCATACAAACTAGAAGAAAAATGGGCAAAAATGAAGCAAAAACGAGTGAGAAACTCAAGTTTTTCTGTGGTTGTGAAAATGATAGGGTCGCCCCTTTTGCCAGTAGGGTCACCCAGGGGAGATCTAGGCTGGACAGGGTCAGATGCAGAAAAATAGGTTGGGAGATGCAAGAAGAGAAGAAAAGGAGGGGTTTTGCCTCAAGAAATAGGTCAGTCATGTACAAGAATCAAAATCTCCACTTGCGTCTACAAGATTTCCCAGGGGAGATCTGGAAATAATAGGGGGAGATTTGGATTGGTTGACCGGAACTAAAAACTAAAAGTGGGAGATGGATAGGGGGGCCTCTAGAAGGCTTCTAGAGGTGCATAGGATGAAAGACAAACGGGAAAGGTGAAAACTCACCTACAAGACACTCACAAGGCTTAGGAATAAGTTTGAAAGCTCAGAAAATGCCAGTCGACAAGTGTTGCAAAAAGTGTTGAAAAGCATCGCAAATGGGGAGAGAGAAAATTGACAAAGAGGAAACACAAGACAAGAAAGAGGACACGTCATCAAGAGGTTGGCTGCTTAAAGGACATTATGTCACGCTTACATGTATGTGACAAGGATTTGAATCATCATAAGGGTCCTCATGGAGGCTGTGCGTGATTTTTGTGCTTACATATTTGCCCCATTAGGGATGATAGTCTACATGAAAGGTAGGCACCATTCCCGAACTAGGCCTTACCTGTTGCCAATTTTTCTGCAATTTGTACCTGCAATAACTAGTATTAGTCTGACATTTAAATATATCAAACAAATGATAAAAACTAAAATGATGAACTTACCATGGATCATTTGAGTTTGACTAGTTGATTGCCTTTGTCGGTTTGGACCTGTAGGGATGAGAGCACGTAAAACAATACATGAAATGGATGTATAAAAGCAAAGAACTAATCTAAAAATGCATAAATGAAACTAAGCTAAGGGGAAACAAAGCAAGCTAGATTGTGAGATTAGAGCAAAACGGTGACAGAATCGTTCGTGTGAGCAGTCGTTAGAAAGGTATCATCAAGGAGATCGCAAAGATGGCCACCTCTTCTTCAGCCTTGAGAATTAGGTATGCAATGTTGGAATTAGACCGGACAACTGAGAGGGGGGTGAATCAGTTGTCACACAAAATAGACTTTTTTCTTCTTTTAACCTTCTTTATTAACTTACTATCAAATTAATGATGTAAACATTAAAGCATAGATCAACACATATGAGAAGAAACATAAGAAACACACTTGACATCAAGATTTTGATGTGGAAACCTGGTTAAGAGAAAAACCATGGTGGGGGTTAACCCACAAAGATTTTGTACCTTTTTAAAAGTACTTTAGAAAAATAGAAGGCACATGCCTTCGAGCGCACTGCCCAGAGCTCACTGCTCAAAAGAGAGGCTCACTGCCTATAGAATTTATTTAGAATAGAAAAAGTTAACTGAGAAATATCATCTACTTCATGCTTGGTTTAGTTTCATTGAATGCTCACAAAACTTCTGCTTTGCCCCAAAAACTTCTTTTCTAACTCTTCATCAAAACAACTCTTGTTCTTCTACTTCTCCTCTGCTCTATTCTACCTTTTGATCCTTTCTTCAGATTATATTGTTTTCACACAAGGATGATTTTCCACAACTCATCAACAAATATTTATACACTTCATCAACCTTGGAATGAACATCAAGGTTGGCACTACAAACATCTAACTTAATGCGAATCACTAAGCTGTCGGCCAAACATAATTGGGACTCAAATCTTCCCTGATCAATATGCCATGATCAACATGCCATGCTTCAAAGAATTGCTCTTAGATCATCTGCAACACGCTTGAATTATCCGGTCGACCAAGACTAGGAAGAACAACAACACCAAGAAGAAAATCTCCATTGACAAGATCAAACTTCAATGCAGACCTCCAACATAGCAGTCACACGATCCAGAGACTTCCACAAGCACATTGAATTCAACAAAAACATCCACACTCCTCCAAATCATCCGAATCACTTGCATCTTCCTCCAGAACCTCAAGAACACTATCTTCCATGACTGTCACATTAGAAAGATTTCTTGCGGACCTCCAAACCACGAACCACTTGAATGGATGATACACACTGACTTCCCAAACCTACCTCCAGATCCACAGATCATCATTTGACATGTCTGAAACAATCCAGACCTCTTTTATGTCACTCTATCTCTTCTGAATATTGCAGGAACTGGTTCTACTCAAATGGCCATAACTTCTTTAGATCTTAATGTAAACCTCTCAAATATTAACTGGAGCTTCTTCAGACAAACCTCTACATAGCCATCAGGTCTGCATACATTGATCTTTATTAATTTTCTCAATATCCTCAACAATCCAGTCTTCTATATAGGTAGCAAATTAGGATACAGTTGACACCAATGACAATAGGAATATGTTGACATCAATGACAACACTGCTTAAGCACATATTTGCAACAACCTCCCCCTTTGTCATTGATGGCAACATATGATGTGAAAAACTTAATTCAACCATCAAGACAAGAATTTATCCCCCTTTCTCTTCTCACTTCTACAAATACTTTCTTCACTGCTCCCCCTTTCATTAGCAACTAGTTTTTCACATGAACTTCTCTCCCCCTTTGACATCAATGGCAAAGGACACATATTTGTAATCTTTTCTCCCCCTTTTTGTTTCATATTGATCTCCAAAATTTGCATACTAACTACTCCTCCTGAGTAGTATCTCCTTAACATCAATCTAGATCACAAGATATGACTGTGAATTCCACCAGATTGATGCACCTTAGTACATCTTAGTTCTGATCAGGAGGGGTAATAACCCCTAACTTCTCTCTAAGATAATCAAAAGTATCCTTGGGAAGAGGCTTAGTGAAGATATCTGCAATTTGATCTTTTGAAGACACAAACTCCAACTTGACTTCATTCTCATTTACCTTCTCTCTCAAGAAATGAAACTTGATGGATATATGCTTTGTCTTTGTATGCAACACCGGATTCTTTGAGATGCTTATTGCACTTGAATTATCATAGAAGATTGTGACTAGTTCTTCAAACACAATTCTAATATCTTTCAACATTTGCTTCATCCACAAAACTTGAGTACAATTATTTGTTGCTGCTATATACTCTGCCTCTGCAGTAGATAGAGATAATTCCTCTTTCTTTTTACTCATCCAAGAGACCAATCTTCTTCCTAGGAAAGCAACAAATGCAAGAAATAATCTGACTGCTTCTATTCTTGCCACCAGAGCGAAAGTTTCTTCGAAATCAATTCCTTCCACGTGAGAATAGCCTTTGCATACCAATCTTTCTTTGTTTCTTACAACTTCACCATCTTCATTTAGTTTATTCCAGAAGACCCATTTGGTTCCAATCACATTTTTGTCCTCAGGTCTAGGAACAAGATCCCAAGTGTGGTTCTTTTCAATTTGCATCAATTCTTCTTCCATTGCTTTTACCTAGTTTTCATCATTGTAGGCTTCACTTACTGATTTAGGTTCAATCTGTGAAATCAAACAAATCTCCTCTTGATCTTCAAAAAAATTTCTCCTAGTTTGAACACCTTTACTCTTATCTCCTATGATCTGATCTTCAGGATGATTCAGTCTTACATACCTGGGAGTTTTGGGAATTGCTTGAACTTCTGTTTGTTGAGCTTGTTCCTCAATATCTATACTATCCTCTTGAGTTCCTGGAGACTTTCAACAATCTTTTTCAACCTCTTGTTAAAGCACCGGTAAGCTTTGCTTTGAGTAGAGTAACCCAGAAAATTTCCTTCATCACTTCTTGCTTCAAACTTGCCTAGATAATCATCTCTTTTTATATAGCACTTACTACCAAAAACTCTGAAATATCTTACAGTAGGAGGATGACCAAACTAGAGTTCATAAGGAGTCTCACCAGAATTGCCTTTGATCTGTACCTAGTTAAGAGTGTAAAAAATAGTACTTACATCTTCTCTCCAATAAACTTGTGGAACATTTGATTCCATCATCATGGTCCTGGTAGCTTCTTCAATGGTCTTGTTCTTTCTCTCCACAACTCCATTTTGCTGAGGAGTCCTAGGAGCAGATAACTGTCTTTTTATTCCATGCTTTTCACAGAAAGTATCAAACTCACCGGAGGTAAATTTTCCACCTCTATCAGATCGCAGACACTTTATCTTCATACCAATCTCATTTTCCACCATAATTTTGAACACTTTGAATTTGTCAAGAGCTTCTAATTTTTCTTTTAAGAAAGTCACCCACAACATCTGGGGGTAATCATCAATCGGCAACATAAAATATCTTTCTCCTTGTACACTCCTAATTCTAGCAGGACCACATAGATCAGTATGCACAAGTTCCAATTGCCCATTTAGAGATTGTTCTTTACTTTTGAATGATGTTTTATTATGTTTACCCAATTAACATTCTCTACACATGCTATTAGGTTTCACAAATCTTGGGAGATCTCTCATAGCCTAAGTAGAACTTATCTTGATAATGTTATCAAAATTCACATGACACATTCTCCTATGTCACAACCAACTTTGATATGTCTGAGCAATCAAACTACTTTTACCAGAACTACTTAATTGAAAGATGTTACCTCTAGTTTGTGTACTATATGCAATTTCAGTTCTGGAGCTTTCCAAGATTCTACATTTGCCATCCTTGAATCAAAGATCATAACCCTTGTCAACCAACTATCCAACATTGAGAAGATTATGCTTCAGCCCTTCCACCTATAGAACATAATTAGTGTTATTCTTACCATCAAAAGAGATGGATCCTTTGCCACGGATTCTACCATCTAAGTTATCTCCATATTTTTCAAGGCTTACAAACTTACTTTTATCACCAGTCATATGATGAGAACATCCACTATCAATCACCCATTCATCCTTTTCAACAACCTGAGCAGCCAAGGCACTTTCCACATTTTCATAGCTAGTAGATTCAATAGACACTAGATCTTCTTCTTTGATAGAAATGAACACCCAATCATTTTCAGTGGAACCTCCATGATCAGATTCATCATCTATGAATCCTCTAGTTTCTTGGACATAGTAACATTTATTTTGACCTTTATATCTGTTAGGGTTTGTTTTTGAAAATCTCTCCGGACATCTTGAGGCAAAATGACCAATCTTATTACAAGCAAAACATCTGAGTGGCAACTTTCCTTCATACTTACCGGATCCTCGTGGCATTCTTTTGGCAATAAGAACTTCAAGATCTACAGTCTCAATTTCATCATCTTCAAGATCCTTCCTTGCCTTCACAAATTTGTTTGATCTTACAAAAGATCTTTCACCTGGATCATATCTTTGTTTTCCATATACATTGGCTTTAAATGTAGATTCAGACTTAGGAAGAGAATTACCAAACTCACTTAATTCAAAAGCTGAAATTTTGCCACTAGCTGATCTCTTGTAACTTCTGAGACAGTCCTGATCTCCTCTATAGCAACAACCTTATGTTTGTATGAATTAGGTAAAGATCTGAGCACTTTTGATACTATCTCTAATTCTTCCAAAGTTCCACCAACACACCTGATACCACACACAAGTTCATTTATCTTTTGCATGTAGATTGTGATGTTTTCATCTTCACTCATCCTCAGATTTTCAAATTTTCCTCTCAGACTTTGCAGCTTGGCACATTTGACAAATTCATCGCCTTCATACGGATTCTCCAACTTTTTCCAAATTTCATGAGCAATTTTTAGTCCAAAGACATTTGTCATTTCTGAATCAGTCAGGGCACTCAACAAGGCTTCTTTAGCTCAAAGGTTATTTTTAGCATCTTTGAGCTGATCTGGAGTTGAAGGACCTTTCTCTAGAGGTTTATACTCAACACTGGTTATCACCCAATAAGCATCGCCCATGCATTGCAAATGGCACTCCATGCGATTCTTCCAAATAGAATAATTTGTTCCATCAAATCTCAAACTATCCTTCTTGTAGGTCGACATCCTGGATCTCCTCAAGTGGTCAAGCTTTTATAAGAGGATCTGGCTCTGATACCAATTGTTGGAATTAGACTGGACAACTGAGAGGGGGGGTGAATCAGTTGTCACTCAAAATAAACTTTTTCTACTTTTAACCTTCTTTATTAACTTACTATCAGGTTAATGATGTAAACATTCAAGCATAGATAAACAACATATGAGTAGAAACATAAGCAACACACTTGACAACAAGATTTTGACGTGGAAACGTGGTTAAGGGAAAACCCATGGTGGGGGTTAACCCACAAAGATTTTGTACCCTGTTAAAAGTACTTTAGAAAAATAGAAGGCACATGCCTTCGGGTGCACTGCGCAGAGCTCACTGATCAAAAGAGAGGCTCATTGCCTATAGAATTTATTTAGAACATAAAGAATTAACTAAGAAATAGCATCTACTTCATGCCTGGTTTAGTTTTATTGAATGCTCACAAAATTTCTACTTTGCCCCAAAAACTTCTTTTCTAACTCTTCATCAAAACAACTCTTGTTCTTCTGCTTCTCCTCTGCTCTACTCTGCCTTTTGATCCTTTCTTCAGATTATATTGTTTTCACACAAGGATGATTTTCCACAACTCATCAACAAATATTTATACACTTCATCAACCTTGGAATGAACATCAAGGTCGGCACTACAAACATCTGACTTAATGCAAATCACTAAGCTGTCAGCCAAACATAACTGGGACTCAAATCTTCCTTGATCAACACACCATGCTTCAAAGAATTGCTCTTAGATCATCCACAACACACTTGAATCATCTGATCAGCCAAGACTGGGAAGAACAACAACACCAAGAAGAAAATCTTCATTGACAAGCTCAAACTTCAATGCAGACCTCCAACATAGCAGTCACATGATCTAGAGACTTCCAAAAGCACATTTAATTCAACAAAAACATTTGCACTCCTCCAAATCATCTGAATCACTTGTATCTTCCTTCAGAACCTCAAGAACACTATCTGCCATGACTGTCACATTAGAAAGATTGTTTGTGGACCTCTAAACCACGAACCCCTTGAATGGATGATACACACTGACTTCCCAAACTTGCCTCCAGATCCGCAAATCATCATTTGACATATCTAGAACAATTCAGACCTCTTTTCTATCACTCTGTCTCTTCTAAATATTACAGGAACCAGTTCTACTCAGATGGCCATAACTTCTTCAGATCTTAATGCAAACGTCTCAAATCTTAACTAGAGCTTCTTCAGACAAACCTCTACATAGCCATTGGGTCAGCATACATTGATCTTTATTAATTTTCTCAATATCCTCAACAATCTAGTCTTCTATATAGGCAGCAAATTAGGGTACAGTTGACACGAATGACAACAGGAATATGTTGACATCAATGACAACACTGCTTAAGAACATATTTGCAACATGCAATTAGTGAAAAACTCTTCTCTAAACCCTAGTTTGAATTTTATGAAAAATCTCTTAAAATTGTCCATTTTTTATGATTTTCTCTGTTGCATTGCATTTGTCTCATTGTTTAGAGCAAGATTGCTTTTTCATTTTTCAAAATCGGTCAAAAAATGAGGTTTTTAGAGTAGTTTTTGGTTAAGGGATCCGCCTCTAGGGTTGCCCCTTTTGTCAAGCAGGGTCGCCTGAGGGAGATCTAGAAGAACACCTGGATCCCCTGGGGGTGACCCTATTGGACTGTTTTTGACTGAATTTTGATGTTGTTTAATGCTTGTTTCACTTTGATCTGACATGATTTCGTCACTGTATTTACTTGTTTATTGCAATTTTGAAGGTTTATATGCCTTTTTTGTGTAAGGTTTTTCTACATTTTTATGATTTTTAGGGATTTTTACGAGTTTATGAGATCTAATCTAAAGTTCTCTTATGATTTTGCAGGGCATGCATATCTAATGGAATGCCTACCGAGAGCAGGGATGGCTCTTAAAGATGTTTTCTTCATTCAGTATTGAGGATCGTGCTATTCTGATGAGGGTAGGTTTAGCTAGAGTTTGCCATGTGCCTGTGATTCATCCTGTTTCTCATATATGTTGTGACATTTTCACTTACTAGGATGCGGACAAAACACGTTCAAGTTCCCACAGATTTCTGGACAGTGGACTATTACTCTATATGATGTGTATCACATACTTGGGGTTCCTGTGAGAGGACAACCTTTGGCTCTTCCAGTTAGCGAGTCCTATGAGGACAAGGCTTCTTGGGTTGCATTCATGGGGGTTAATAACCCTAGAGATCAAACAAGAGTTCAGCTTACTTCCATGCCACGACTTCATATCCCACTTTTGAGGAGGTTCCTGATTGGTTTGATTGCTTTGAGGCTCTCGAGAGATAAGGCCTCGACTCATCTGAGATGGTATTGGGCACCCATTATTCGTGAGATTGAGGAGGGCACAATTTTTTCTTGGGGACCGGACATCTTGGCCATGGTTTACAAAGACTTCTATCGGATTTCATGGCAAGGGTCTCTAGCTTTTAGCCACTCTTCTTGTATTATGGCATGGATATTTGAGCACATGAGGCCCTACTAGAAGCTTATTATGCTTCCAGATAAGTGGTTACTGAGAGTAGCGAGGTGGATGCATGTTGGTCACTTTGATGCTACTTTACCCACCGTTTCTTACTAATGACGACACGATCCTTGATCCTTATCATGATATGGAGGGGGCCTGGGCCCGAGATGGTGAGATCAGAGAGTATTGTCATGAGGTATCCAAGATTGTAGACCGTAATGTTGTAAATATGTGCCTAAGTGGGTTGTCATTGATGTCAACATATCTTTGTTGCTATTGGTGTCGACTGTATCTTGTTTTCCTGTCTGCATAGAAGACCAGACTGTTGAGGATATTGAGAAAACTAATGATAATCAATGCATGCGGATCATGTGGCTATGTATAGGATTGTCAAAGATTGCTCCAGTTAAGATTTGAGAAGTCCGCATGAAGATTTGAAGGAGTTATGGCCATCTAAGTAGAAGCGGTTCTTGCAATACTCAGTATAGATAGAGTGACAGAAAAGAGGTCTGGATTGCTCCGATAATATAAAATTGTGATATGTGGATCTAAAGGGATGTTTGGGAAGTCAATGTGTCTCATCAACACTAGTGGTTTGTGGTTTGGAGGTCCGCAAGCTACCCTTCTAGTTTGATAGTCATGGCAGAGAGTGTTCTTGAGCTTCTGGAGGAAGATTCAATTGCTTCTGATTATTTGGTTTAGAATGGATGTTATTGGTGAATTCAATGTTCTTGTGGAGGTCTCTGGATCATATGGCTACTATGTTGGAGGTCCACATAGAGAGTTGAGCTTGTTGATTAAAGATTTCTTCTTGAGGTTGATGTTCTTCCTAGTCTTGGCCGATCAGATGTTCCTAGCCTATTGTGGATAACTTAAAAATAGTTTTATGAAGCATGGAGTGGTTGTAGAAGTAGATTCAAGTCTCAGTTGTGTTTGGTCGATAGTGTGATGATTTGCATCAAGTTTATCCGACCTTGTTGATCATTCCAAGGTTGATGAAGTATATAAATACTTGTTAAAGAGGTATTGAAATCATCCTTGTACAAAACAGATAAAATCTAAAGAAAGGATCAAGAGCAGAGCAGAGAAGAAAAGGAGCGAGAGCAGTGTAGAATGTGAAGAAGAGTTTGAGGCAAAGCAAAAGTTCTTGAGCATTCATTGAAACTGAATCAGGCATGAAGTAGATGCTATTTCTTAGTTAATTCTTTCTAAATAAATTCTGTAGGCAGTGAGCCTCTCTTTTGAGCAATGAGCTCTGGGCAGTGCGCTTGAAGGCATGTGTCTTCTATTTTACTAAGTACTTTTAACAGGGTATGCATTTTGTGGGTTAACCTCCACCATGGTTTTTCCCTTAACCAAGTTTCCATGTCAAAATCTTGGTGTCAAGTGTGTTGATTATGTTTCCGCTCTTATGCTGTTGATTAATGCTTTAATGTTTACATCACTAATCTGATAGTAAGATAATAAAGAAGGTTAAATTTTTTTATGGGACAATTGATTCACCCCCCCTCTCAGTTGTCTAGTTCCAACAATTGGTATAAGAGCTAGATCCTCTCATAAAAGCCTAACCGCTTGAGGAGATCCAAGATGTCGACCTACAAGCGGGATAGTCCAAGATTTGATGGAACAAATTACTCTGTTTGGAAAAATCGCATGGAGTGCCATTTTCAACGCATGGGCAATGCCTATTGGGCAATAACCAATGTTGAGTATAAACCTCCAGAGAAAGGTCCTTCAACTCCTGATCAAGTCAAAGATGCTGAAAATAATATTCAAGCTAAAGAAGCCTTGTTAAGTGCCCTGACTGATTCAGAAATGACAAATGTGTTTGGTCTAAAAACTGCTTATCAAATCTGGAAAAAATTGGAGTATCTATATGAAGGTGATAAATATGTCAAATGTGCAAAGCTGCAAAGTCTGAGAGGAAAATTTGAAACTATGAGGATGAGTGAAGATGAAAACATCACAATTTACATACAAAAGATAAATGAACTTGTGTGTGGTATTAAGTGTTCTAGTGGAACTTTGGAAGAATCAGAAATTGTGTCAAAAGTACTCAAATCTTTACCAGATTCATACAAACATAAGGTTGCAGCTATAGAAGAGATCAAGATAGTCTTAGAGGTTACAAGAGATCATCTGGTTGACAAAATTTCTGTTTTCAAATTAAGTGAGTTTGGTGATTCTCTTCCCAAGTCTGAATCTGCATTCAAGGCTAGTGTGTATGGAAAACAAAGGTATGATCCGGGTGAAATCTCTTCTGCAAGATCAAACAAATTTGTCAAGATAAGAAAGGATCTTGAAGATGTTGAAATAGAAATAGCAGATCTTGAAGCTCTTATTGACAAAAGAATGCCAAGAGGATCTGGTAAGTATGAAGGAAAATTACCACTCAAATGCTTTACTTGTAATAAGATTGGTCATTTTGCCTCAAGATGTCTGGAAAGGTTTTCAAAACTAAACCCTAATAGGTATAAAGGTCAGAAGAAATGTTACTATGTCCAAGAAAATGGAGAAGAAGGGGTAACAAATGATGAATCTGATCATGGACGCTCCTCTTAAAATGATTGGGTGTTTATTGCTATCAAAGAAGAAGATCCGGTGTCTACTGAATCTGCTAGCTATGAAAATGTGGAAAGTAACTTGGCTGTTCAAGTTATTGAAAAGGATGAATGGGTGATTGATAGTGGATGTTCTCATCACATGATTGGTGACAAGAGTAAGTTTGTGAACTTTGAAAACTATGAAGGAGGACTTGTGAAATTTGGAGACAACTCAGCTGGTAGAATCCATGGAAGAGGATCCATCTCTTTTGATGGAAAGAACAACACCAATGATGTTTTTAATGTGGAAGGATTGAAAAATAATCTTCTCAGTGTTGGACAGTTGGTTGACAAGGGTTATGAACTTTGGTTCAAGGATGGAAAATGTAGAATCTTGGAAAGCTCGGGAACTGAAATTGCATCCTGTACTCAAACTAGAGGTAACATCTTTCACTTAAGTAGTTCTAGGAAAAGTTGTTTGATTGCTCAGATAGATCAAAGTTGGCTATGGCATAGGAGGATGTGTCATGTGAATTTTGACAACATTGTCAAAATAAGTTCCACTCAAACTGTAAGAGATCTTCCAAGACTTGTGAAACCTAACAACATATGTAGAGAATGTCAATTGGGCAAACAAAACAAAATTTCATTCAAGAGTAAGGAACAAGGTTCAAGTGAGAGATTGGAACTGGTACATACTGATCTTTGTGGTCTTGCTAGAATTAGGAGTGTGCAAGGAGATAGATATTTCATGCTGCTAATTGATGATTACTCCCAGATGATATGGGTAACTTTTCTGAGAGAAATTAGAAACCTTTGACAAGTTTAAGGTGTTCAAGATGATAGTTGAAAATGAGATTGGTGGGAACTAAAGTGTCTAAGATTTGACAGAGGTGGAGAATTTACCTCCAGTGAGTTTGATGCTCTTTGTGAAAAGCATGGAATAAAAAGACAGTTATCTACTCATAGGACTCCTCAGCAAAATAGAGTTGTGGAAAGAAAGAACCGGACCATTCAAGAAGTTGCCAGAACCATGATGATGGAAACAAATGCTCCTCAAGTTTATTGGAGAGAAGCTGTGAATACTGATGTCTACACTCTTAACTGGGTGCAGATCAAAGGAAATTCTGGTAAGACCCCTTATGAGCTTTGGTTTGGTCATCGTCCTACTATGAGATACTTCAAAGTCTTTGGTAGTAAATGTTATATCAAAAGAGATGAGGACTTAGGTAAGTTTGAGGCAAGAAGTGATGAAGGAATATTTTTGGGATACTCAACTCAAAGAAAGGCCTACCAGTGCTTCAATAAAAGATTGAAGAAGATTGTTGAAAGTGCGAATGTTAAAGTTGATGAAAGCAAGGAAGGATATTCTAGGTACATCAAATATTATTTAGATGATCAAGATGAAAGTCAAAATCAAGGAAGGCAAGTTCAAGTTCAGACCCAGATTTAGTTTGAACTAGTGACTCCTGAGGTTAACGCAGATGATGAGGAACAAGTTCAAGAAACAGAAGCTCAAACAATCTCCAAAACTCTGAGGTATGTAAAAGAATTTCTAAAGAAATTTGGAATGGAAGACTCAAAGCCAGTAGGTACACCTATGGTAACCGGATGCAAGCTAAGGAAAGATGATGACTCTCCCAAGGCAAATCAGAAGAGCTATAGATCAATGATTAGAGGATTACTTTATTTAACCCAGACCAGACTTGACATCATGAATGTAGTTGGACTTGTTGCCAGATTTCAAGCTGATCCAAAAGAATCCCATGTTATGGCAGTCAAAAGAATTTTTAGATATCTCAAAGGGACAATTGATTATGGACTATGGTATCCAAAGGACAATAACTTCACTCTTCATGCATATATAGATGTTGATTGAGGAGGAGATGTGGATGACATAAAAAATACTAGTGGTGGTGCATTCTTCTTGGAAAGAAGATTGACCTCTCTTGGATAAGCAAAAAGCAAGAGGCAATATCCTTGTCTACTGCAAAAGTAGAGTACATAGCAGCAACAAATAATTGCACTCAGGTTTTGTGGATGAAGCAAATGTTGAAGGACATCAAAATTGTGTTTGAGGAGCCAATCACAATTTTCTGTCATAATTCTAGTGCAATAAGTATCTCAAAGAATCTGGTATTGCATTCAAAGACAAAGCATATATCTATCAAGTTTCATTTCTTGAGAGAGAAAGTAAATGAGAATGAAGTCAAGTTGGAGTTTGTGCCTTCCAAAGATCAGATTGTAGACATCTTCATTAAGCCTCTTCCCAAGGATACTTTTGAGTATCTCAGAGAGAAGTTAGGGGTTATTACCCCTCCTGAGCAAAAATAAGATGCACTAAGGTGCATAAGTCCGGTGGAATTCACATTCATATCTTGTGATCTGGATTGATGTTAAGGAGGTACTACTCAAAGGGGGAGTAGTCAATTTGCAAAATTTGGGATCAATCTAAAGAAAAAAGGGAGAAAAGATAGCAAATATGTGCCCTTTGCTATTGATGTTAAAGGGGGAGAGAAATCATGTGAAAAAATAGTTGCTGATGTAAGGGGGAGTAGTAAAGAAAGTAGTTGCAGAAGTGACAAGAGAAAGGGGGAGAAGTTCTTGTCTTGATGGTTAGATTTAGTTTTTCACATCATATGTTCCCATCAATGAAAAAGGGGGAGATTGTTGCAAATATGTGCCTAAGTGGGTTGTCATTGATGTCAACATATCATTGTTGCCATTGGTGTCAACTATATCCTATTTTGCTGTCTGCATAGAAGACCGGACTGTTGAGGATATTGAGAAAATTAGTGATAATCAATGCATGTGGATCATGTGGTTGTGTATAGCATTGTCAAAGATTGCTTCAGTTAAGATTTTAGAAGTCTACATGAAGATTTGAAGGAGTTATGGCCATCTGAGTAGAACCAGTTCTTGCAATACTCAAGAAAGCCAGAGTGACAGAAAAGAGGTCCGGATTACTCCGGTAATATAAAGTTGTGATCTATGGATCTGAAGGCATGTTTGGAAAGTCAGTGTGTATCATCAACACTAGTCGTTCATGGTTTGGAGGTCCGCAAGATACCCTTCTAGTTTGACAGTCATCACAGAGAGTGTTCTTGAGGTTCCAGAGGAAGATTCAATTGCTTATGATTATTTGGTTTAGAATGGATGTTATTGGTGAATTCAATGTTCTTGTGGAGGTCTTTGGATCATATGGCTATTATGTTGGAGGTCCACATTGAGAGTTGAGCTTGTTGATTGAAGATTTCCTCTTGACGTTGATGTTCTTCCCAGTCTTGTCTGACCGGATGTTCCTAGCCTATTGCAGATGCCTTAAAAATAGTTTTATGAAGCGTGGAGTGGTTGTAGAAGTAGATTCAAGTCTTATTTGTGTTTGGCCAATAGTGTGATGATCCGCATCAAGTTTAGCCAACCTTGTTGATCATTCCAAGGTTGATGAAGTATATAAATACTTGTTGAAGAGGTATTGAAATCATCCTTGTGCAAAACAAATAAAATCCAAAGAAAGGATCAGGAGCAAAGCAGAGAAGAAAAGGAATGAGAAGAAAAGGAACGAGAGGAGTGTAGAATGTGAAGAAGAGTTTGAGGCAAATCAAAAGTTCTTTAGCATTCATTGAAACTGAATCAGACATGAAGTGATGCTATTTCTCAATTAATTCTTTCTAAATAAATTCTGTAGGCAGTGAGCCTCTCTTTTGAGCAGTGAGCTCTGGGCAGTGCACCCGAAGGCATGTGCCTTCTATTTTACTAAGTACTTTTAATAGGGTATGCATTTTGTGGGTTAACCCCCATCGTGTTTTTTCCCTTAATCGAGTTTCCATGTCAAATTCTTGGTGTCAAGTGTGTTGATTATGTTTCTACTCTTATGCTGTTGATTAATGCTTTAATGTTTACATCACTAATCTGATAGTAAGATAATAAAGAAGGTTAAAAGTTTTTGTGGGACAACTGATTCACCCCCCCTCTCAGTTGTCTAGTTCCAACACATAATGGTCTGGTTGAAGCCCATTGGGTTGATCATGTCTTACAGTAGTTTGGTGAGGATATCCCTGAGGACTTGCCCCCAATGTCTACTTGTTATAGGACTATCCAGGAGATGGGCGATATTGGATAGAGAAATGTCATTTGGACTCCTTTGACTCCAGGCATCTTCATTACTAAGGTTTCAAGAGGAGGATGGAGGGGAGGGAGAGGGATGGGGGGAAGGAGAGGGACTCCTTCCCAATCTCTGATTGTGACTATTGACTTAGAGTCCACAGATGAGGACTACGTTCCAGATGGTGATGATTCATCAGACGAGGTCCTTCTCGAGGATGAGGATTTTGATGACATTGATGATTCAGATGATGTTCCTAACATCCCCAAGGGCTCTCCTATTATTCCTCAACCTCCTCATTTAGATGAGGTGATGTGTCAGTTTGACCCTGATTGGCAGCCTGGTGATCCACATAAGTTTAATCTATTTGATTTTTGTACTCTTGTCCTTTCTCTTTTCATGGGGAACTGAATTGATCTTTCTTTTTTTGATTTTTCTATTTTAGGCAATGTCAGAGAGTGGAAGGACTTTGTTCGCGAGATTAATGTTGGATTAGCCTCTCCCTTCACTAGGATGACTCGTGATCATCTTTTAGATGATCCTGGTGTGTCCCCTACTGCGGGGTGACACATTGACATTTTTTCTCCTGTCTACCATGGATGCCAGATAAATATAGAGTTGAAGACCTAGGTTGACACACTTAAGGGTGAGAATAAGGTACTCCGAGAGATAGCTGGACTTAATTTTGGCTGGCGTGATACTAGTATGGCGGGGCCTTCACAATCACATGCTCACAGTAGAGCACCTCACTGTCATAGGTCTCATGGAGCGACGAGTGGTATTCGTAGATGGAGGAGCCGAAGTCCTGAGGGTTCCATTAGAGGGAATTTCCCTTGATTTCCTTTCTTGAAATCATGCCCCCTTGCATGGGGAGCCTCTACTTCTCTTGAGAGCATTTTGTCTCAAGTGGCTCTTTGATACCCTTGTATATGTAAACTTTAGATGTATCTATGAAAGTTTATCCTTTAATGGTTTTCTCCTATCAAATTTGTACTCATCTCTTGTGCATGTTTGAAGGTTTTGGGAACTTTTTAATTATGTTTGACCTTTTCAACTCTTTTAACAATGTAAGTATGATAACAATGACATATTTTTGTATTTTTTTGTGACATATATATGAGATGCAGTTCATGATTTGATAATGCAAGAACATAAGAAATGCTGTAAATGAAACTTTTACTCTTACTGAATGTCATGAGTTATGACATTTGACTTTATTGCTTTTGAGACTCTTTTTCTGATTTTTGGCATGAATGCAATGTGGAACAAATAATGTGACTGCTATTAGATACGATTTTCAATTCAGGGGATTGCGAGTTGTCCTGATATAAGAGATCTATTCAAGGATGTGAGATAGGATTTAGAAAAACTCAAGTGGGGAGTGGGAATGAATATGGAGCGTTTCTGATTTCTAGACTTTTCTAAAGGCTAAACACTGATCCTTATCTAGATAAGACAAATTGATAAGCTTTCAACTTGAGACAAGTAGCAAGTTTTATAGGTGTTCGCTAGACTTAGATCATAGATGGAAAGCAAAGTAGACCTAGGGTAAAGGATAAAAAGGAAAGAACAAGAGTCCCTTGGTAGAAGATGATCCTAGAGACTACTAAACTCTTTGGTTTTGCTCAGCTAGTATGTGTGTGCTTTGTACCTCTCTTTCTTTGTTAGAATGTCACCCTTTAGGCTTTGAGATTAGACTGATCTCCACCCAAGAGTACAGACATTCAGCAATATTCTCTCTTTCACTCTTTTTTTTGTATTTTTCTCACTTGATTTTCTCATTTTTTTGGATTTTGACTCTTCAAGAAATGAATGCTTCTTGGAACTTTTGACATGCAATAATTTGGTCTCTCAATTCTCACTTTTTCAATACTCTTATTTTGATCACTCATTTTTTTATTCACTCGTATCTTAGATTGCTTCCTTCAGAGTTTTGATCTTCCTGACATTTTTGGCCAAGAAAGATAAGGGGCTGAGCACCACCTAAAGTTTGTGTAATCTGGTTAGACTTCTGTACTACTAGGGAAGAATTGGGAAGGTCTAGTTGCAAGCTTCCTTTGAACACTGTAGGTTTGAGTACTAACTTTGTTTAGACCTAACATCTTGACTCATTAACATTGGGATCAGTGTAAAGCTAAGAGCTAGGTTTTGATTAGAATCACTAGGAATGAAGGGCGATAATGGCAATTTGTAAAAAATGAGGAATCTCTAGGTCCTGAAAGGATGACGTATACCTAGGCAACATTAAATTCCTTACTGAAGAGAAAATAGCATGAGAGCAAGTCACTAATTGAAATGCAAGATGAACAGAATGATGCAGAAATGCAAGAAAGAAATTGTTTTTGATATTTTGATTTTTTTTTGTATTTTTATGTTTAATGATTTTTTTGAATTTTTTAGACATAATATTTCTTGAGGTGAAAGGTATTGACTATTTTACCAAATTCCTCTCCCTCCATTGTGCACAAGAGATTGGCACCATTTCTGACATCTTCTTTAACCATGTAAGGACCTTTCCAGTCTTCTGAAAAAGCTCTTTTTCATCTTCTTTTCTTATTTTTTGTGCTACCTCTTCTTAGGAAAACTTCTCCTATTCTGTATGGTTTGTCATTTTAATCTATTTCTACTAACTCGGTGGCTTCTCTTGGCATCATGAGATGAATTAAGTCTCAAAAGGCATGTTGATGAGAGGGAGTCCAATACAGGACTCCATCGTAATTTGGTAGTTCTGCTAATAGGTCTAATTGTTCTTGCATGTAGATCTTCACATCTTGGGGGGACCTCTATAAGGCTTCTAGAGGTGCATAGGATGAAAGACAAAGGGGAAAGGTGAAAAATCACCTACAAGACACTCACAAGGCTTAGGAACAAGGTTGAAAGCTCAAAAAATGCTAGTCGACAAGTGTCGCAAAAACTGTCGAAAAGCGTCAAAAACGGGAAGAGAGAGAAATCAACAAAGAGGAAACAACACAAGACAAGAAAGAGGATACGTCATCAAGAGATTCGCTACCTAAAGGACATTATTTCACTCTTACATGTACGTGGCAAGCATTTGAATCATCATAGGGGTCCTCGTAGAGGCTGTGCGTGATTTTTGTGCTTACAGTATCTTGGTGTGTTTAACAATTGGTATCACAGCTAAGTTCCTCTAAGGGAAGCTTAACCACTTGAGGAAGGTCTAGGATTGCACAGAATGAATCTGACAAGATACTTAGGTTTGATGGAACAAATTATGCTTTTTGGAAGCTAAGGATGGAAGCTTATATTAACTCTCTAGGGTGTGGTGTTTGGGACTCTATCAAGTTTGGTTACATAGTTCCTGTTGCTATTCATACAGATGTAGGTGAAGTCAAGATGTATGATAACAATGCCAAGGCAAATATTTCTATTATGAGTGGGTTAGATTATTGATAACTTTCAAAGGTAATGAGTTGTGGTTTTGCTGAAGAAGTTTGGGATAAACTTAAAACCATTTATGAAGGAGATAAGAAAGTAAAGCAAGCCAAGATGCAGATCTTCAAGAGAAAATTTGAGAAGCTAAAAATGTTAGAGGACGAAGACATTGTTGGATATATGCTCCAGGTGAATTAAGTGGTCAATGGCATTAAAGGTCTTGGTGGAGAAGTGAAAGGAGATGAGGTTGTGAAAAAGGTCCTGAGTTCTCTTCCCAAATCTTACAATCATAAGGTATCTACCATTGAGGAGAATGCAAACTTGGATACTTACACTATAGACAAATTATTTGGTTCCCTTACTACCTTTGAAATGAGAGAATTTGGTAGTGATGCTCCAAAGAAAGAAGCTACTTTCAAAACTAGTATGAAGACAAAAGAAGAAGTTGTTGATGAAGTTGAGAGATTTGATGAAGTTGAAGCAAACTTTGTGAGAAGACTGAAGAAAGGCACTAGCAAATACAAAGGTAAGTTACCCTTCAAATGCTTCAATTATGGAAAGGTTGGTCATTTTTATTTTAAATGTCTTTTCAAAGAACCAAGGGGTAGTAATAGAAGAGACAAGTTCAAGAGAAGTCTGTATTCCATAGAAAGTAATTATTATTCAAAAGATGAGGATCATGATGGTTCAAATAATGAAATACTTTTCATGGCCCTGAGTGTTGGTAACAAAAAGGATGATGCTAGAACATGTGAGAAGACTGATACCTTAAAAAACAAATCAAAATAATGAAAGATCAATGGTTGTATGGACTACCTTTCATGCAAAATAAGAATACAAGGCTTGGGTAATTGACAATGGATGCACAAATCATATGACTGGTGACAAGTAGAAGTTTATCAGCCTTGAGAAGTGAGATGGTGGTGATGTCTAGTTTGGTGGTGATGAGTCAGCATAGGTATGCAGAAAAGGTGCCATAACTATTAATGGGAAGAATAGGACCAAGGGTGTCCTCTATGTCAAAGGGCTAAAACACAATCTCCTTAGTGTCAATTAGATGTGCAGCAAACGGTATAATCTCACCTTTCATGCCAAGGGTTGTGAAATCATAAAGGCAGGGTTCAAAAAACTAGTTACAGAAGGTATCAAGACATATGGTGACATCTATCATCTGAAGAAGGTAAATGGAAGAACATGTTTGTTGGCTCAATCTAGTGAGTAGTGGCTATGGCACAAGAGAATGAGACAAAACAATTTTGACAATATGGTAAAGATCTATTCTACTCATGCAGTGAGAGATATGCCCAAGATAAACAAGCCTATGAATGTAGTATGCAAGGAATGTCAAATGGGAAAGCAAACAAAGACAAACTTCAAAAGAAAGGGTATTCTTCTTCAAAGCCATTGGAGCTTATTCACACTGATCTATGTGGCCCTACAAGAGTATTAAAGAGTCAACAAGGTGAGAGGTATTTCATGTTTCTTATTGATGATAATTCTAGAATGACTTGGGTTACTTTCTTAAGAGAAAATTAGATGCTCTTGATAAATTTAAAGTGTTCAAAGCTATGGTTGATAATGAAGTAGATGCCAAGATCAAATGTTTGAGGTCTGATAGAGGAGGTGAGTTTACTTCAAATGAATTTGAAAAGTTTTGTGAAGATAATGGTATTAGGAGACATCTGTCAGGCTCTAGGACCCCTCAGCAAAATGGGGTAGTGGAAAGAAAGAATAGCACTATGCAAGAGATGTCTAGGACAATGTTTAAAGACGTAGATGTGTCTGATATGTATTGGAAGGATGTAGCTCATACTACAATTTATCTAATTAACAGAGTGCAACTAAGGGTCAACAACATTAAGACCCCTTATGAGCTATGGTATGGAAGAACTCCCATAGTTAGATACTTCAAGATCTTTGGCAACAAATGCTATATCAAAAGAGATGAAGAAGACCTAGGAAAGTTTGATTCAAGAAGTGATGAAAGAATCTTTCTTGGCTACTCAACCTGAAGCAAGGCTTATAGATGCTACAACAAAAGGTTGGGAAAGATGTTTGAAAGCACAAATGTCAAGGTCGATGAAGACCTGTATCAGATCTCACATGAATTAAAAGACTCTGAATCTGATATCTTTCCATGCATTGTAGATGAAGAAGAAGAAGGAAAAGAAGAAAAGGAACAAAAACTAGAGGATATGCCTAAGACTCCAACAAAGTATGTTTAGAAGAACCACTCAACATATCTGATCATTGGAGACAAAGATGAAGGTGTGTAGACAGGGAGAAGGCTTGCTTAGACATATGAGCAAGTAAACTTGTGTTTTATTATCAAAGGTGGAACCCAAAAACTTTGTTGATGCCAGCAAGGATGATGGATGGATAAAATCTATGGAAGAAGAACTAGATGAGATTGAGAAGAATCAGACATGGGAATTGGTTCCCAGACTAGCAAATAAGAATGTTATTGGAACAAAATGGGTGTTCTGGAACAAACTAAATGAAGAAGGTGAAGTTGTAAGGAACAAGGTAAGATTGGTATGCAAAGGATACACACAAGTTGAAGGTATTCATTTTGAGGAGACTGTTTCTCTAGTATCAAGGATGGAGGCAATCAAGATGTTCCTTGCTCTTGTTGCTCATAAGAATTTCAAGGTATATTAGATGGATGTTACGTCAACATTTCTGAATGACAACCTAGAGGAAGAGGTTTATATTGAACAACCAAATGGTTTCCAGATATCAGAAGATCTGGACATGGTGTGCAGACTCAAGAAGGTTCTATATGGCTTTAAGCAAGCACCTAGATCTTGGTATACTAGCTTGGGTAAGTACTTACTTCAGCAGGGCTTAGAGAAAGGTACTACAAATAGTAATATTTAGATCAAGGAAGAAGGAGACATGATATTGATAGTTGTAGTATATGTTGATGACATCATCTTTGGTGGAGATGATGATATGTGTAAGAGGTTTGTAGAGGAGAGGCAAAAAGAGTTTGAGATGTCCATGATTGGTGAAATGTCTTTCTTCCTTGGAATTCAAATTTCTCAGCTAGATGGTGGTATCTTTATTTCTCAAGCTAAGTATGTCAAAGAGTTGTTGAAAAAGTTTGGTATGGAGGATTCAAAACCTGTGAGTACTCCCATTGTCACTAGATGTCACTTGAGAAAAGATGATGAGTCTCTAGAGGTGGATTAGACTATCTATATGTCTATGATCAGTGCACTATTGTACTTGACTGCTTCTAGACCTGATATTATGCATGTAGTATGTGTGGTTGCCAGATATCAAGCCAATCCAAAGCAAACACATGAGAAGACAGTGAAAAGGATATTCAGATACTTGAAAGGAACTCTAGACTATGGCCTATGGTATCCAAGAGGTAATGACTTTGATTTAAATGCTTACATTGATGCTGATTGGGTTGGTTGTGTTGACGATAGAAGATATACAAGTGGTGGTGCCTTCTTTTTAGGAAGCAGGTTGGTTTCATGGCAGAGCAAGAAGCAAGATTCAGTGTCCCTATCTACTGTAGAAGCAGAGTACATTGCAACAACATCCTATTGTATACAAGTGTTGTGGATGAAGCAAACCCTAAAGGATATCAAGTTATTGTATGATGAGCTTATTCCTATCTTGTGTGGCAACACAAGTGCTATCAATATTTCCAAGAATCGAGTATCACTTTTTGAGAGAGAAGGTTGCAGCTAAGGAAGTGAAGTTGGAATATGTTATAACAAAGGATTAAATAGCATATATTTTCACAAAGGATCTAGAATAAGATACTTTTGAGGATCTCCGCTAGAAGTTAGGGGTAATTTCCCCTCCTTCTTCTTGCTAGATGCATAGTGGTGCATCTGTCTAGGGGGAGTTCATGTTATATCTTGTTCTTGGGCTAATGGTGGCTACCTCTCAAGGGGAGCAGGTAGTGGTTGCTGATGTTAGGGGGAGTTTGTTTGCTATGAGAAGAAGCCATTCCCTAAGAAAGAATGTATAGGTATGTGGTCTCTGATTGAGGTAGTGTTTTCACTTTGTACTTGATCTCAAAGCGGGAGAGAAGTAGAGATGTGTTGCCATCAATGCCAAAGGGGGAGATTGTTACACATATGGTTCCTAGGGTTGTCATTGATGTCAACACTATCATGGTGGTGTGATAGTGTTCATGGTTGAATGTCATGTCTTATCCAACAAGAGAAGAAGACACAATTCATGGTTGGATGTCATGTCCCATCCAACAAGAAAAGAGAGAAGATATAGTTGATATTAAGATGGGAATTAGAAGCACAAATATGATCAAATATGTTGTTGATGCTAATGATGGCCTATAGTATGTATGATCCAAGTTCCATGATGATTGTATTACCTAAAGAGTGTTTTTCTATTGATTGTTTGAAGATAGTGTCACTTCTGTGAAGATGTTATATGCAAGAGAATGGAATGCTTCGCATTCCTCCGCACTCCTTTACATTTGTAGATATGGCCATGCAGTTTTGGAATTTTGTTTAGGATGCAATAAAGGTGATAAATCCAATTTTTTAGATCATTTTTCCTTCCGCTGTGAAAGTTATGCATGATAGAGTACATGCATGTGTTTTGGCAGAGTTTGCTAGTGTTGAAGGCTTGTTGGAATGCTCTGCATTCCTCCATAAATGAATGATTGCCCTTGCAGTTTTTAGGACATGTTTATAGATGTATATTACATGCTTCCTTGTAGTTTCAATGTTCTTGGTGGTCTGCATCTTAGTTTTTCAAATGACAGTATGTTGCAGTGTGTTTCAGATAACAGATTGTTCTCAGAGTTAATGATTGAAGTTGTTTGGCACAACTCTTTGATGTGCAGTGGAAAAGGAGTGTTTGGGGATGTTGTATGAGTCATGTGGACTCATCTAGAAAAGTTTCATGAATATCTTTCTTGTTTCCAATACCGCACAAGGTTTTCAAGCTGATGTGGCCGTTATACTTCAAGTCTTCATGTCTTTTGCTTAAAGATGTCCTATTTTCAAATGAACAGAGTGTACAGATGTAATTCCTTGGTGTTTGAAACTATGAAGGATGTTTTAGACCTAGTTAAGCAAGTGTTGGTGTCTGCAAGGCATGTATCTTCTATTGGTGTGTAACATGTGACTTCACTTAGGACCTATCTTCTACACATTTCATATTGTGTGTTGTCTGGCTGACTTGTAAATGTATTTTTCATGTTGTAACTGGCCAACAAGCAATGTAATCAGTGTAATATAATCTATAAATAGTGAATCAAATTGAGTTAGGAGAGTGTGATTACAAGTTGATTGAAAAGCTCGCAAGAAGATAAAAGCAGAATAAATGCATTGTTAATGTGCGATCGAAGGAGAAAGAGAAGAAGTTGTTGATGCTATCTGGATTCATCTTGAAGACTTATATGTGACAGTGATCAAGTATAGAGTGTGCCTAATTGATCAGATCATTAGAAGAAAGTGTGAAGAGGTAGAAGTGAAATCATTGAAAGTGTGAGTTTCAATGTTAGTTTTCAAATAGTAGAAAGACTGTCATACTATAATCTTTTGTAAGTGTGCTCTCAATTCAGGGAGTAGTTGTTAGGGTTAGCCAATAGAAGATATCAATTAAATGCAAATAAAGATTAAATAGAGGAATGAAAATACACAGAAATAATAACAGTGAGAGACAAGTTTTATCGTGGTTCACCCAAACTCGGGCTACATCCACCAATAGAGAGTCCAATATTATTATCCAGTAAATCAAACCGATTACAATCAACAATCCTTGCAATTCAATACTGCTGCAAAATGCTACAATACATCAATGGAAACCCTAACCCTTAGCCATTTTTCAGGACCCCCTAAGAAATTTTTTAGACCCCACAAGGGGCACTGCCCCTTGACTCCATAGGAATTTGGGGAGAAACCGTGTTGATAAAAGTGGGGTAAATTTAACCTCTGAGTCTGATTAGGCTCCATATAACAACAATAGTAGCTTCCTTGGGAGTGAACCTAAATCAAAGTTCTTAAGTGAGTAGAAGGTTCCTTGGGTTGTAGCCCTAAAATAAAGTTGTTATTTGAGCTTCATATATTGTGAGTTAATCATCACCGTGGTTTTCTCCTTAAGGGTTTTCCATGTATATCTGGTATTATGTGTTGATGTGCTTTGTGTTAATCTTTCATGTTCATGCTAATGCTGTAATGTTTAAGTTTTAATCTACTCTGGATAAGTTGAAGTTGTTAGAATTAAAGATTGATTAGATATTGATTCACCCCCCTCTTAGTATCTTGGTGTGTTCAACAAGGGACATGTCCAGAGATAGTGAGGGAGATTGAGAGGTAGAGGGACAATAGAGATAGGGAGATTATGGAGAGATAGTGAGATAGAGGTTTAGGGTTTCTTGAGTTTAGGGTTTAGGGGTTAGGGACAATATTTAGGGTTTAGGGGAGAGGGTAGAGGTAGGAAGATAGAGCTTTAGGTTTTCTTGGGTTTAGGGTTTAGGGGTTAGGGGTCAAGGTTTAGGGGTATTATTTAGGGTTTATGAGTTTAGGGTTGCTCAAGTTTAGGGTTTAGAGTTTAGGGGTTAGGGTTTAGGGGAATTATTTAGGGTTTAGAGTTGCTTGGATTTAGGGTTTAGGGGTTAGGGTTTAGGGTTTAGAGAGAGATAGAGAGAGGGGAGCAATAGAGATTGGGAGAGATAGAGGAGACAGAGGGGAGAGATAGGGAGCTAGAGAGTAAGGGACATGTCCAGAGACATAGGGAGAGAGACTAAGAGGTAGAGGGATGATAGAGATAGGGAGATAGGGGAGAGAGAAATATAGAGCTTTAGGGGTGCTCAGGTTTATGGTTTAGGGGTTTGGGGTTGAGGGTTTAGGGGTTAGGGTTTATAGGCATTATTTGGGGTTTAGGGTTTATGGTTTCTGGGTTAGGGGTTAAGGTTTAGAGGTTTAGGGTTTAGAGAGAGACAGATGATCAATAGGGAGATCTAAAGGAGACCAAGGGGAGAGATAGGGAGATAGAGTGTGAGGGACATGGTCAGAGACATAGGGAGAGAGATTAAGACGTAGAGGGATGGTAGAGATAGGGAGATTATGGAGAGACAGGGAGATAGAGGTTTATGGTTGCTCAGGTTTAGGTTTAGGGTCTAGGGTTAGGGTTTAGGGTTTAGAGAGAGATAAAGAGAGGGGCCTGATAGATATTAGGAGAGATAGAGGAGACAAAGGGGCAAGATAGGGAGATAGAGAGTGAGGGACATGTCCAAAGACATAAGGAGAGAGATTGAGAGGTAGAGGGATGATAGAGACAGGGAGATAGGGGAGGGATAGGGAGATATAGGTTTAGGGTTGAGAGAGAGAGAGGGTAGTAGGTAAAAAGGGGACAAACATGGAGCTAGAGAGAGAGGTTTAGGGTTTAGGGGCATTATTTAGGGTTTCTCAAGTTAGGGTTTAGGGTTTAGGGGTTAGGGGTTAGGGTTTAGGGTTTAGGGGTTTAGGGTTTAGGGGTTATGGTTTAACAGTTTAGGTTGGCTTAGATTTAGGGGTTAGGGGTTAGGGTTTAGGGGTTCAAGGTTTAGGGTTTAGAGAGAGATAGAGAGAGGGGACCGATAGAGATTAGGAGAGATAGAGAGACAAAGGGGAGAGATAGGGAGATAGAGTGAGGGACATGTCCAGAGACATAGGGAGAGAGATTGAGAGGTAGAGGGATGATAGAGATAGGGAGATATAGGGAGATAGATGTTTAGGGTTTAGGATTTCTTAGGTTTAGGGTTAGGGTTTAGGGGTTAGGGTTTAGGGTTTCTCAAGTTTAGGGTTTAGGCTTTAGGGGTTAGGGTCTAAGGTTTAGGTTTAGGAGTTAGGGGTTAAGGTTTAGAGGTTTAGGGTTTAGGGTGTTAGGTCTCAAAAATGTAGGTTACAAATCCTAAGAGGATGCCAGGCTCTATGCTTAGATTTGCAACATTTTTGAACTAATGAAACAAAGTTAACCTATAGGGTTAATGACTCCCTGCACTTCAAGTTCTGCTAGACCTAGGCTGGTGAACCTTACTAATGAAGCAGATTAAATGGATGTGTGATTTTGGTTAAGTTGATGGATCTACCCACAGTGGCAAATGGTGTGGAATAGATGAAAGCTTGCTAACCACTTCTACTTCTAATGTCTGAATAGTGATTGAAAATGGTATGGTTTCAATTTGGTATAAATTGTATAAGCAATATCAAGGCAAAACTAATAAATATGTTCAACTAATGAAATGAGTAAGACCAGTGCCTTGTTGGCTAAATGGAGTCAAGTAAGAACCTAAGATCAGTGGTGTATACCTGGCAATAATTCTAATTGTTTGGCACAATATTTTAGTTTATAACTTATCTAAATGTGTAGGAATGTGATTGACAAAATCTTCTTATTGATCCAATCAAGATCTATTAAGTTACTGCGATCTATCTAAGAGGATTTTAATCCTTCCTTGAAGGAACCAGTTAAAAGGGATCACACAGTGACATCAAATGTGTACTGACAAAATGAAACATATACTTGATATATTCAGTTTTGAATAACTTAATAATATTGTCCAGAGACAGTATGACAGCCTTCAATTATAGACTCTTCTTTCTATCCAATTGATATTTCCAAATTACTATAATTTGTATAAAACGATTTTAATTCATACTTGAAGAAACCAATTAAGCAAATTACATAGGAACAACAAATGTGTCTAATGAATTTAATATTTTGCTTGGAATATATTCAAATAATAAGGAAAACCAACTTGGAGACAGTCAAATAATTGCTTAATTTAACAAATAGTTGATACCAATATAGAGCCACCAAATCAGAGATCTTCAATTGATTTCTTCAAAATATTGCTTGCAACATAGTTTTTTTATAAAATTTCTTCTACTATCTACTTATATCTCCTATTCTAATATCTGATATGCTGATGATAACAAAATGGCCTTGGATTCCCTTATATATATGGGAAGTAAACAAGCTTCAGGCCAGTTACAACGGGTCATGTCTTTTCATAACTAACAATATTAAGAAAACAAACAAATTTCTGATTTTAGAAACACCAATCTGTTAATCTATGAATAGAAACCCATGACCATTCAAGGCCTAAGAAAGGCTCTCTATTTTTCCATAGGGTGCTTCACTTATCTGCTGGTTGATTTACTCCCTCTGAAGATTTTATAGTGGCGTCAGTTGTATCAATTGCTCTGCAAAGGAACAGATTAACTTTAGAAAAATGTTCAATATACTCCTATTTTGCATATGTGTCAACATTAAGGGCTATCCCTTTCATGTCGTGCTCCATGCTCATCATTTTCTCAAGATATTTGTGAATATTCTGCATGATCATATCTTCATTATTGATTTCTTGTAAAGCAATATTTAGAACCATGGATACATCTTCCTTCCACTTTTCATATTTTTGCGGTTCTCCAGTATCATTATGAATTTAGGGATCAATATCAAAAGAATTCAATTCCTTATTTAATTTATTATGATACTCTTCATGCAACTGGACCAACTTATTATACACCTGCAGTCCTTGTTCTATTAAAAGTTTTTTCATCTAAAAGTTCCTCTTTCCTTTCCATCATCCTCTCCTGCAATCTTTTGTTCTCTATAATGGATGAATATGTTTGTTGGAATGATTTCCAACATGTATCTACACTTTCCCACATCTTATTGAACCTTTCTTTTATTATTTCAGTGGCCATGGTGTATTTGAGGGTTTTTGCTTCTTTCTCTAGCTTTTCACATTTTTTTGGGATTTAGCATGGCACTCTTTCCAATAGATTACATCTGTTGATGCATCTAACATTTCTTTGTCTTTCTGGATCCATGGGGAATATACCTCAGATGCAGAGGAAGAAGAAGCTCTTTCCTTGTGGTATACTAATTCTTTGCTCAGTCTGTCATTTTCCTTGATTAGTTTATAAATCTGGGCCTTAGTGAATTTTGCCACATTAACATTTAGCTTAGCAATTTCCAAGGGATCTGTATCTCCTAACCATTTGACCAAAAGGTGACCAAACATTTGATTTGGGTCACTGGTTATTATTGGTCTCCTATCTTGGGTATAAAAAGACCAAATCAATAAGGTGGCTTCATCTGCATTATACCCAGACTATGAGTATACTCTGTCACTTGCTTCCTATGTCAAACTCAGTGTTTTATCTTCCCTCCTTCTAAATGTGTCAAATACAATGGCAGAGCTCATATCCTAACCTAGCACAAGAAATACCTTGGCTTCCTGGAGTAGTTGTCTTCCTCTTTCTAGAGTAATAGACTCCATTTCTTTGTCAATCTCTTTTTTCAATTCCTCCAAGGCAGCAGTTTCTTGCTTAGGGGTAGCATCTTTCATTTTTGCCTCATTTTATTTCCTTGGTATTCATATACAAAAGATTTGAATTCAGGAGTCTTGATAAATTCATCATTAGAGAAAAACTTCTGAGCAGCCATAACTCTGATGTCATCAGACATATCCTCAAAAGTCTCAAATTTAATATGGTTTAATTCTGTGAGAGGCTCATAATGTGGAACAGTAGGAGCACTTATTGGTTGCATTTGTTCAATCTCATCATCACTCATTTCTTCATCTATATCTGTATCCACAAAAAATGATACTTCAGGGGTTGGTTGTGAAGGTATGTGGGTCAGAGGCTGCACCTCTTGAGCTTGTGTCCCAGAGTATCATATGTAATCTATATCAAAATCCATTAAAGGCACACCCTCAATTATCTTATCTGCATGAGCAATAAGCTGCTCAACTCTTGATAGTGGGTCTTTAATTTCAGAAAAGGCTTTTGAGTATGAAGGAACGTTCTTGCATTTCCAATCGTCTGCAAGTAGAATTTTATTAAAGATAGCCATTCCATCTTCAGTAGAGGCTTCTTCTTGATTTCTAATTATATCTACTTCTGAAAAAAGATGTTCATAACCAGATAGATCCTGTGATATCTTGGATCTCTGAATAAAACCCTCTGCATCAAAACCTTTTCTTTCATCTCCTATAGTGCTGGGCATGAATGATTGTTTGTTGTTCTTCTTTAGATGAATAGCATCAGATTTAGCCAATTATCTCACAATTTCTAAGTATGCAATTCTATCTAGGACAACCCTAGGCAATAGATAAGGGGAACCTTCAAATCCATAGACTCTTATTATGGTGCAATCTGAGAAGGCATACCAATCTCCCTAGTTATGATCCACCCTAGTCTTTGGATCATTTTCCTTTGGCCTAAGAAACCTTTGTATCCTAGGAGAGATGCTATAGTCATGAGAATATCCCAACAATTGCATTAGAGGTTTCACAAAATATTTTTCAAAGCAAAAATAATGAGATCTGTTAAAACAACAATCCCACAGTGAAGTCCACATTTGCACTGGCTTTGGGTCCCCATTGTCAAATGAGTCCCAAATTTTCATCTCTGAACTCCACCATTCTCTGCCATGCCCTTTATGCAAAAGCAAATGCATTAACAAAGAGCAATGTTTGAAATTAATCTTATCACTATTATGTTTGATTTTCTCCAATCCTTGGTTTAGAGCATTAGCCACGTAACTTGCATAGTCAAAAGGCCTTTCTCCCTTTGTTTGAATATCTACAGCTAACACCATAGGTGCAATTGACATTTGTGGGGGAACCTCGAGACCCAAGACTTGACCAACAACATAATAAGTGTAACAAAAGTACTCCTCAAATAATTCTTTAGAAAATGGAGGGTTCTCAGCATTGGAAAATTTCCTTATCTGACCCTTGTCATCTTTTAGCCTGTATAGTGCTAATCTGCCTCTTTTATAACTGGTGTCCATATGCCTATACTCTAGCAATAGGTTTCTAACTGTAATGGGCATGTCAAAGCCACATTCCAATTGAAAAACATTCTGAATGAAATCCTTGGAAAGCACTAGTATATTTTCACCAGTGCGTGACCTAATAGCCCTTGTTTTTGGGTCATATCTACTAGCTAATGCTTTAATCAAATCCACGTTGATAAAGACATTAGACACTATTAGCCTTGCTAAATTTAACCTCCAAGGGTTGCAGACAGGGTCATACCTATATTATTTTTTGTAATGATATAGAAATAGTTGATAACCTCGAAGAGGGGTCCAAACATCTCCTAACTCCTTATAGTTGTCTATCAGTTTATCTATGGAGGGATTAGTCTGGGCACTTCTTTTTGGTCTCGGCCCAGACCCTAGGCACTGGTCGATTAAATCTTGATTCAGTGATCTTTTTTCAACCCTCTGTTTCTTAGCTTTATATTTCTCTAGATTATCTTCCATAATGCAGACTCCAAAGCTTCTAGACAGTGTAAATTTATAATTAGGACCGATATACTTACTTGAAATATATTTTTGGCTGACCCTTTTCTTCTCTTTGCTCCGTGAAATTGTTAGATTCAAGACAGACAACTGAGAGGGGGGTGAATTAGTTGTCCCAAAACATTCTCTTATTAACCACTTAAATCCTTCTTGTAATTTAGCATCATAATAATAAATCAATCATGGAAACATAATGCAACAATTCAAGAGAAGAAACATATTAAAACATATGACACCAAGATTTTAACGTGGAAAACCTGGTTAAGGGAAAAACCATGGGGTGACTAACCCAAGATTGTATTCTCTATTAAAAGAATAAGAAGAATAAAATGGTACATGCCAATTAGGGCTCACTGCCCGAGCACACTACTCACAAGAGGCCCACTGCCTACCGGAGACACACTGTCTACAGAATAATAAATATTACATACTTGAATTGAAGAATAGCATATTCACCATGCTTGAGTCAGTTCCATTTAAGCTCAATACTTCTGCTCTGCCTTTTGCTCTTCTCCTCTCTACCACACTCTTATCTCCGCCAAGATGCTTTTGAATGACTTCACAACTTCTTATTTATACAAGACATTGACTTTGGGATAATCATCCAAGTCATCATACTTTATAGAGCAAATACATAAATACAACATGACTAATTACAAAAGACTTCATGCGGATCATCACACTATTGACCACACAGATCTAAGACTTCAATCTTCTTTGAGGAACACGCCAAGCTTCATAGAACATCTTCAAGATCATCCGCAGGATGTGTAACTCATCCAGTCAGCCAAGTTTAGGAAGAACATCATCATCCAAAAGTAATTCTTCAATTACAAGCTCAATCTTCAATGTGGACCACCAACACGAACTGGAGATAATCTAGAGACCTCCACAAGCTTTCCTGAATCACCAAGAACATCTGCACTACTTTTGCTTACTGAAATCATTCTCTCCTTCATCCAGAATCTCAAGAACACAGTCTGTCATCACTGTCATATTGGAATAGATGCTTGCGGACCTCCAGACCATGAACCAATTGAGTTGTCAATTCACATTGACTTTTGGAACACTCTACCAAATTTGCAGAACAAGATATTTCATTTCTGGATCTCACCAGACCTATTTGTGTCACTCTGTCACCTCTGAACATCTACCAGAACCGGTTTTACTCATATGGCCATAACTTCTTCAAATCTTCATGCGGACCTCTCAAATCTTTACTGGATCACCTTTAGACACATATCTAGAAACCCTTTGATGCACATCCTTTGATCTTCATCTTAGCTGGGATCTTTGCTTCACTGTTCTTCTCTGTTCCTGATAGGATTAATTTTCTCAATATCCTCAACATATAACTCACCCAATCCTTGGCATCAATACAACAGGAGTATGTTGACATCAATGACAACACTGGTTAGGCCGATACTTGCAATAGAGAGATCAAACTCCTTTCTCCTTCTTTCTTCAGCCAAATCTTATAGGAGTGGAATAACTTATTTTAATTTCAGATCATAAATGCACCATTGATGTGTATCTTGTCATCGGGCCGGTTTATTAATTGCAAATATTCGAGCGATGTCTTGGAATGTCACATCAATCTTGTCTAGTAATCATCGCCGTATCGCTAAGACTTTGTTTTATATTCCACCAAAATCCATCCCTTCCATTGGTAAATTTCCCTTTCTCGGTCCATCAACGAGGTTCCATATGAAGTTGCCCCAATCTACCCTAGACCAGTCGATGTTTATCACATCCTCAATGTTTTATAGTTATTTCGGGCTATCGGTGGAACTTCATCCTAAGTTCCATGAATCCTTACATGCTACAACAATGCTTTTGTCTTTGTTGGTTTTATCGACATTTCAAGGGAACTCGTATAAGCTCTGCCGAAGTTGACATGTTCCGGTGATAAGCTAACTCCTGTCAAGTTCATCGGCTCATTGGTGAGGGTGTGATATCTATTCCACTGAAATCCATATGTTACGGTGATATATCCTTCTTCTACCAACTTTATCGACCTGTCGGTGGAACCATGATGTGGTTTCCACCGATGTCTGCATGTTATCCCAATAGGCTCATTTTGTTCCATTTTGTCAGTCTATCAGTGGGATGACTCCAAAGGTTACCCCAATAGATTGTTGTTTTGACGATATAGTGATACTATGTCTTTATCAGGCCATTGGTATAGCAAAGTGAAAGGTTCCAAAGATGGGGTCATGTTGGGCCGATATGTTCATAGGAAAGGCAAAGAGCACAATTCGTGGAATGGATATGCAAGACTTAGGTTAATTATGGATTTTGTAACACAGTTGATTATTATTATGAGATTAAGGGTATAATGTTCTGATCTTGGTTGAAAGGGGATGGATAAGAGTACAGGAAAATTGTGAAGTTTTCCTATCCCAACAGTGGCTCTGTCTGGGGATGTATGCCCCTTGTGGGCATAGCAAGATCTCAGATCTTTGGAGAGTAGACTCATGCCTATTTCATGTGATTTTTGAGGATGAAACATGGAACTGTGGTAAGGATGGAATGAACAAATGGGCAATGGAGATGAAAATGATGAAAAATGGGAATGATCCTATACTATTGTACATGGAAGGGAACTTTGTTTTTATTTAGGGAGTCCCAGGATTGTCCATGTACTAGCAAGTCCTAGTCTCACTTGATTTTCCTAAACTACTGTGTATGGAGTAGATAGAAGTATCTTTGAGAGTTAATTAAGAGTTGTCCATGCATTGGCAACACTTATCTCTTTTTGTGCATGGAATTGGTGATTTCATCAAAAGAAAGGTTTCAGAAACTATCCATGCATTGGCAGTTCCTATTTTTCTCTGGTCATATTTTGCAAATAATATGAGTCTTCCCCTCCTTTGCCAATGATGACAAAAGGACCTAACCATAAAGCTTCAAACTCTCCATGCTTTCCCTTCTCTTGGCGCCTAGCATTCCACACTAGCACCAAGTCATTCACCTCAAATTTTCTATCTTTGGTTTTCTTGTCAAAAATATATTTCACTTGTAACTGCAACTTCATATTTTGCTCTTGGGCTATTCTCCTTACTTCATCAAGCTCTGGGAGATGTTCTATCCTTTCCTCCATTGGTTCTGGAATGTTTGAATCTTCTTGAAGAATAAATTTGTAAACTGATAAAAGGTTTTCTAATGGCATCCTTGCTTGTGTTCCATACACCAGTTCAAAAGGGGATCTTCCAATTGCTCTCTTCATAGTAATCCTATCCACCCACACAACCATTCTCAACTTTGAGTCCCATGCTTTCTTATTTCCTTCCAACATCCTTTTTATTATTTTCAGGAGATTTTTACTACTAGATTTTGCTTGATCGTTTGCTTCTGGGTGGTAAGGGGCAGCATAAGAAACAGTAATACCATATGTATTGCAAAAATTTTTAAACTCATTAGATCTAAAACACATCCCATTGTCTGTGATCAACCTCACTGGTGTGCCAAATCTAAGTATGATATTTTCCATCAGAAAATTGATCACCACTTTGCTTGTTTCTTGTTTAGTTGGGATTGCTTCCACCCATTTTGTGAAGTAATCTGTTGCCACTAATATCCATTTATGTCCTCCGCTAGATTTTTCTACAATTTCTCCTATAAAGTCATTTCCCCATTGATGGAATGGGGGCTTCAACATGCATAGGTTTCAAAGGCAATGCTCCTTGATATTTTAATTTTCCTAAAATTTTTTGGCATGCCTCACATCTTCTTGTATAATCATATGCATATTGAAAACCTTAGGCCAATAGTATCCAACCCTTAGGATCTTATGAGCTATAGTTTTTGTTGAGAAGTGCCCTCCACACACTCCTTCATGTAATTCTTTTAGGACATGTTTTGACTGATATTCATCTAGACATAGTAGTAGAATACCATCCCTATTTTTCCAATAGAGGTTGCCATCCATTAAAACATATTTTGAAGCCTGCAACTTGAGTGTCCTTCTTCTATTGTCATCAAGCCCTTTTGGACATTTCAAATATTTGAGATAGTATATAATATCAGTATACCATGAAGTGTGTTCAATACTTGTGACATTGTTTTCTTCACCATTCAAGTTGCATACTTGGGCAGCTTCCAAATTGGTTTCAGTCATTAATTTGGCTAATCCCCATCCCCTTACAAGATTGGTGATTTCAAACTCAATGTCAAATTCCTGGATTCTATTTATCCACCTGCATCTGCATCCTGTGGTCTCACTTTGTATGAATATATCTTTCACTGCAACATTGGGCACATAAGCTATCACCTTTGCTCCTACTAGATATGGCCTGAATATTTCAACAACTTTCACCAATGCATAGGCCTATTTTTCCACAATATCATACTTCACTTCTGCATTTTGGAGAGACTTGCTAAAGAATGAAACTGGTTGTTCATATCCTTCATCATTCTTTTGGAGCATCACTGCAGCTACTGTGTGATAAGATGCAAATGAAGAAATTTGAATAGGTTTGCTGAAGTCCGGGGATTTCAACATTGGGGCTTCCTTGATTGCCTTTTTTATGGATGTGAACACATCTACAGCCTCATCAGTCCAATCAATTTTTGCGCCTTTCTTCAACATTTTTGAAATTGGTTTTACTATCTTAGCAAAATTTGATATGAATCTTCTGATGAAATTTATTTGTCCAAAAAAGATTGAATGACCCTTACTATTTTAGGAATAGGGATTTTGTCCATGGCCTCCATTCTTTCAGGATCAATTCTCACTCCTTCTTTAGAGACTATATGCCCTAGCAATTTACCTTCTATTACCGCAAAATGATATTTCTTTGGGTTAAGTGAGATGCCATTCTCCAGTGCTCTTAGAAATATTTTTTCTAGATGAGCTACATGATCTTCAACTTTTTTAGAGTATGCAGTTAAATCATCTTGGTAGACTACCATTATAACATTTATAAGGTCAACAAAAGCAACATCCATGGCCCTCTAGAATGTTGCACTAGCATTTGTAAGCCCAAATAGCATTCTGACGTAAAGATACGTCCCCCAAGGTGTGGTGAATACAGTCTTATATTGCTCTGACTCCTTAACTTTCACTTGATTATAGCCTGAAAACCCATCCATCATGGACAGTAATTCACATTTGGTAACCCTTTGTAGTAGTGCTTCCATGTTAGGAAGGGGGTAGTTATCCTTAAGTGAAGATTTATTTAAATTTCTGAAATCGACACATAATCTAATATCACCATTCTTCTTTCTGACAGGCACCAAGTTAGAAACCCAAGAAGAGTGCCTAATGGGCTTGATAATAGCTCCATCCCTTAGTTTTGTGAGTTCCTCAAGCATTTTAGGGGCCAGCGTAGGATTGATAGGTCTCTGCTTTTGCCTGAATGGTTTGGCACCTGGCTTCAATGGTATCTCATGTTGAAAAAGATCTTCCTGATATGATTTCAAGTCATCATAGGACCACGCAAATACATGTCTATATCTTCTGAGCAAGTTGATGAGCATGCTCTTGATCTTGAGATTCAATTTTTTCCCAATGTATACATTCTTTGGGGCCATTTGTGTTCCCAGATTTATTTATTCAAGATCATTTTGTATTATGGGTACATTTTTTGTTTTAAATCGGTCATGTTCATCAAATACTTTCTCCAATGCTATGAGTCCTTTAGGTATTTTATTTGTTCTTAGTTGAACTATCTCCTAACCAAAAAGGGTTTCTTTTCCATCACGTTCCTCCACAAATGCATTGAAATCAATTTCTTGGTTTTCATAACAATCAACACAATGTAAGAATTTGATTAGATCTGTGTCATCATTAAAGACTTGCCAACTATGGATGTTATTTGGGATAGTAGGTCTGGTTTTGAATTCTACTTCGGTGATAACTACTAATGTGATATCATCCCTTTTCAATGCAATGTTTTCTAGGAAATCTACCATTGTATTTTTTGACCTATCTATCCAGTTAATTGAGAAAGCATCAAATAACTCAACGTCATCCCAAATAGCATTTCTGTATTGTTTCAACCTTTCATTTTTAGATGAATACTTCCCTATAATTTGAGAGGTAACTAACTCGAAGTCCCCATATACAACCAAGTTTCTTATCTTATGCTTTATTGCAATGTTCAGACTGATGAGTAGGGCCTCATATTTGGCCACATTGTTAGTGCATTCAAACATCAATAAGAACGAGTATTTGAATGTTTTACCTGTTGGTGAGATAAACAATACTCCTGCACCATTTCCTAGTTTGCTACATGCACCATCAAAATACATTTTCCATACATCACATTCATCTCTTTGAGCTTCTAGATGCACTGGATCAGTGTTTTGTAATTTTGGTTGACCTCTTTCAATTTTGAAGGTACCCAAGTCTGTATCACAGAATAAATTTATTTGGTTTTGATCTATACATTCTATGATATTGTCATATCTCAGCTCCCTACAAAGCTTAACTTCTTTGCCTCCCACTGGTATTATGGCATATGATAAATCTATCTGAACATTCCCTCTTACCATTGCAGCCCATTGTCTTGATAATAACATTCCGTAGTATGGTGGGAATTCAACAACAGTAATATCAACATTATATGTTGCTTCGGGGTAAGCAACCAGTTTTATTTCCACATCCTTCATAATGCCCACAACTGGAATGGACCTGTTGTCCATTGCATAACACTATTAGATTTAGGACAAACAATTGAGAGGGGGGGTGAATCAGTTGTCCAAAACTTTCTTCAATTAATCACTAAAATCCTTTTCTTAATTCATCAACATAATAATAAATCAATCATAGAAACATAATGCAACAATTCAAGAGCAAAAACACAATAACACCTATGACACCAAGATTTTTGACGTGGAAAACCTGGTTAAGGGAAAAACCACGGGGTGACTAACCCAAGATTGTATTCTCTATTAAAAGAATAGAAAGAATAAATGGTACATGCCAATTAGGGCTCACTGCCCGAGCACACTGCTGACAAGAGGCCCACTGCCTACAGGAGACACACTGCCTACAGAATAATAAGTATTACATACTTGAACTAAAGAATAGCATCTTCACCATGCTTGAGTCAGTTCCATTTAAGCCCAATACTTCTGCTCTACTTTTCATTCTTCTCCTCTCTACCAGACTCTCATCACCAAGATTCATTTGAAATGACTTTACAACTCCTTATTTATACAAGACATCAACTTAGGGATAATCATCCAAGTCAGCATACATTACAGAGCAAATACATAAATACAACATGGCTAATTACAAAAAGACTTCACGTGGATCAACACACTGTCGGCCACACAGATCTGGGACTTCAATCTTCTTTTAGGAACATGCCATTCTTCACAGAACATCGGCAAGATCATCCGCAGGATGTGTAACTCATCCGGTCGGCCAGACTTAAGAAGAACACCATCATCCAGAAGTAATTCTTCAATTATGAGCTCAATCTTCAATGCAGACCACCAAAATGAATTGGACACAATCCAAAGATCTCCACAAGCTTGTTTGAATCACCAAGAACATCCACACTACTTCTACTTACTGAAATCATCCTCTTCTTCATCCGGAACCTCAAGAACACAGTCTGTCATCACTGTTATATTGGAATAGATGCTTGCGGACCTCTAGACCACAAACCAATTGAGTTGTCAATTCACATTAACTTCCTAAACAATCCACCAAATTTGTAGAACAAGATATTGCATTTCTGGATCTCACCGGACCTATCTGTGTCACTTTGTCACCTCTGAACACCTGCCAAAACCAGTTTTACTTAAGTGGCCATAACTTCTTCAAATCTCCATGCGGACCTCTGAAATCTTTACTGGATCATCTTATGACACATATCTACAAACCCTTTGATGCGCATCCTCTGATCTTTATCTTAGCTGGGATCTTTGCTTCACTGTCTTCATTGTTCTTGTATGTTCCTGATAGGACTAATTTTCTCAATATCCTCAGCATACAACTCATCCAATCCTTATCATCAATGCAACAGGAGTATGTTGACATCAATTACAACATTGGTTAGGCCCATACTTGCAACAACCACTTCCCAATTGTAGTGTCAACCCACATTCCTAGTTCTTTCATTACTGCTATTGGCATAATATTCATTGCTGCACCCAAGTCAATCATGAAATTTCTTACCAGTTTATTTCTGATTAACAAAGTAGTGTAAAAAGGATCTACTTGTGAGGGATTTTTTGTCAGAGTATCACCTAGGTATACCTTAGTAATTTTGATGGTCTCATGTTGGACATTGTTTATTTTACTTTCAGATTCCTGCTTTTCTTGATTTGGTATATCTGAGATTATTTTGACCACTGTATTTCTGTATTTGTCTACCTTCATCATTTCTTCGAGTGGTACTGATATTTTTACCTAAGATATTGCTTGAGCAATATCAAATGAAGGACTTATTGTTTGATCATTCTTATCTATTTTCATATGCCCTTTTTCTTCAACTGGCATTTTATCCTTTGTTTTATTTTGCTCAGTCTTTCCTGATTCTTTTTGTGTGGATTTCATGTTATTTTTATAATTTTGATCTTTTATAAAGACACTCCCAGGTGTTCCTTGATTTGCATTGATTGTCCTATTTCTTAGATTATAAGTGTTCCTAGCTTGTGCCACCGCAACCATTGTAAGAGCTTTCTTTTCTTCTTTAGTAGGCTTTCTCCATTGATTATATGGTGGCTTGTTAGGGTTATTTCCCCTGTAGCTATCCTCCTGATCCGAGAATACCTCTTGTCTTCCCATATTGACATTGTATTTTTGTTTCCCTACATCATACTCATACCCATCTTCTTCTGTAGAAGAATACTCTCCATCTATCTAGTAGGGCGCAACTTCCAGCATATTTATGGTGTGGTTGTCTCTCTCATAGTCATAAGATACTTCTTCTTATTGTATTGATTTAGCCACTATGCAATATTCAGGTGAATGGGGCAAATTACATACCAAGCACCATGGGTTATCTTCTACCATATGTGCCCCATTTCTTTTTAGATGATCAGGAGTATCTTTGCCATAATTTTGCTTTCTGCTTTGTTCTATAGGTCTTCCATCTTTCCAATTGGTATTATATGGCATGTCATGCAACCTAGGTCTTTCATTTCTGTATTGATTCTCCTGCTTATTCTGGTGATTGTTAGGGTTTTGAGGAACTCTAAGATTATCTCTTTTTCCAATCATCCCTGCAGCTTTTCTATTATTTTCAATAGTCAATGCTATTTTTTGTGCTTCAGCTAAGCTCCTGGGGCAATGGTTTCTAAATTCATATTATGTTTTAAGATCAAATGCTTTTAGATAAATACTTAAAGTTATCAGTCAACTTAGATCCGTGTGGTATTTTGTTATGTAATTTGGAGAACCTTAGATTGAAGTCATATACTGATTCATTCTAGTTTTTCTGGATGCTTATTAGCTCATGCAAGGCAAACTCAGGGGCATACTGATTACCATATTGCTCCTTAAATTGATCATGGAAGTCTGTTAGGGAATTGACTGAGGCATTTGGTAAGCTATTGAACCAGTCTGGTGCATCTTTAGTTAAAGACATCATAAATAACCTCATCCTATCATCTTCATGTTCTACACTAATATCTTGCACAAAGGCGTTAAAGTTTCTGATATGGTCCTCAACTGATATTGCATTGTTCCTAGTAAACTTGGGGACCATATTCCCCAGCTGTTGTCAGTGGGGTATGGATATAATTGATACCCTGTTAGATCAAACTGTCTGCAGATGTTCATAAGGTTTTGTGGAGGCATGTTCATGGTTGGTGGGTTGGGGTAATAATGATACCCATATGGAGGCTGATGGTAGGTATGTTGCTGTTGTGGGTTTATATGGGGGTTGACATGGAGATTATGAGGTCTAGGATGTTGTTGGCCAGGGGGCCGGTACGGATGGACTATATGTTGAGAGGTATTATGTGTGAAGGGTGGTCTAGAATTTCTTGGGGGAATGTTTTGATGAACCTGACTCGTAGATAATGGTTGTTGATTTGAAGAACCACTTGCATTTTGGTGTAAGTTTTGTTGTATATTTCTTGGGGCATGCCCTCCTTGTCTATGTGGAGGTACATATTTTGGAGGAGCTATTTTTGTTCTACCTTTTCTTTGTTGAATTTCTTGCTTCAATAAAGTCTTAGCTTCTTTTAACTTAACTAATTCAAGTTCCTCCTGTAATTTGAGTAGATCCTGTTGCATTTCATCTTTGTTCCTTATATCCTTCGAACTCTCACTCATTTCCTGATTCATCAATCCTTATTGAGCTCCCTCTCCCTATTGTAATGACATCTGATAGTCATATGCTGCCTATTTTTGGTCTATGTCTCTCATAATTTCTGCTTCATACTCAAGCTGCCTTTGGGGGTTAGGCCTGTATCAAGCTAAAACATCATCAGACAATCCACAGTTCAGGGATAGGGTCTCATTTGATTCATGCAAAGGAGTGAAACTATTATGAATTATGATAGGCTATTTGGAAGAATTTTCCTGGGCATCTTGATTATGATCCTGTTGAGATTGGTTTGACAATCCAGTTTTCTTTGAAGGAGCTCTTAGGGGTGGGGATGATTTTAGTTTTCTCCCATCAGCTTTAGATCTCCTACTGTCCAAGTTAAAAGATCAAGACATAAAATGATTATATTGTGGAATAGAGTCACTACCTCACTTAAGAGGATTGATTAGTGTCTAGGTTTTCTTTAACCAGCAGAGTTTCAACCTTTTGACTCTATAGACTAGGCATTTTACTAGATTTTGCTGTCTGATCCCTAGTAGAGTCACCAATTTGTTAGGTCTAAAAAATGCAGGTTACAAATCTTAAGAGGATGCCAGGCTCTATGCTTAGATTTGCAACATTTTTGAACTAATGAAACAGAGTTAACCTATAAGGTTAATGACTCCCTACACTTCAGGTTCTTCTAGACCTAGGCAGGAGAACCTTACTAATGAAGCAGTTTAAATGGATGTGTGATTTTGGTTAAGTTGATGGATCTACCCACAGTGTGGAATAGATGAAAGCTTGCTAACTACTTCTACTTCTAATGTCTGAACAGTGATTGAAAATGGTATGGTTTCAATTTGGTATAAATTGTATAAGCAATATCAGGGCAAAACTAATAAATATGTTCAACTAATGAAATGAGTAAGACAAGTGCCTTGTTGGCTAAATGGAGTCAAGTATGAACCTAAGATCATTGGTGTATACCTGGCAATAATTCTAACTATTTGGCACAATATTTCAATTTATAACTTGTATAAATGTGCAAGGATGTGACTAACAGACTCTTCTTATTGATCCAATCAAGATCTATTAAGTTACTGTGATCTATCTAAGAGGATTTTAATCCTTCCTTGAAGGAACCAATTAAAAGGGATCACACAGTGACAACAAATGTGTACTGACAAAATAAAAAATATACTTGATATGTTTAGTTTTGAATAACTTAATAATATTGTCTGGAGATAGTATGACAACCTTCAATTATAGACTCTTCTTATCTATCCAATTGATATTTCCAAATTAATGTAATCTGTATAAAAGGATTTTAATTCATACTTGAAGAAACCAATTAAGCAAATTACATAGGAACAACAAATGTGTCTGATGAATTTAATATTCTGCTTGGAATATATTCAAATAATAAGGAACACCAACTTGGAGATAGTCAAATAATTGCTTAATTAACAAACAGTTGATACCAATATAGAGCCACCAAATCAGAGATCTTCAATTGATTTCTTCAAAATATTGCTTGCAACATAGTCTTTTTATAACATTTCTTCTGCTATCTACTTATATCTCCTATTCTAATATCTGATATGCTGATGATAACAAAATGGCCTTGGATTCCCTTATATATATGGGAAGCAAACAAGCTTCAAACCGGTTACAACGGGTCACGTCTTTTCAAAACTAACAATATTAAGAAAACAAACAAATTTCTGATTTTAGAAACACCAGTCCGTTAATCTGTGAATAGAAACCCGTGACCATTCAAGGCCTAAGAAAGGCTCTCTATTTTTCTATAGGGTGCTTCATTTGTCTGCTGGTTGATTTACTCCCTCTGAAGATTTTGTAGCAGTGTCAGTTGTATCAATTGCTTTGCAAAGGAACAGATTAACTTCAGACAAATGTTCAATATACTCCTATTTTTGCATATGTGTCAACATTAAGGGCTATCCCTTTCATGTCGTGTTCTATGCTCATCATTTTCTTAAGATATTTGTGAATATTCTGCATGATCATATCTTCATTATTGATTTCTTGTAAAGCAGTATTTAGAACCATGGATACATCTTCCTTCCACTTTTCATATTTTCGCGGTTCTCCAGTATCATCATGAATTGAGGGATCAATATCAAAAGAATTCAACTCCTTATTTAATTTATTATGATACTCTTCATGCATCTGGACCAACTTATTATACACCTGCAGTCCTTGTTCTATTAAAAGTTTTTTATCTGAAAGTTCCTCTTTCTTTTCCATCATCCTCTCCTACAATCTTTTGTTCTCTATAATGGCTGAATATGTTTGTTGGAATTATTTCCAACAGGTATCTGCACATTCCCACATCTTATTGAACCTTTCTTTTATTATTTCAGTGGCCATGGTGTATTTGAGGGTTTTTGCTTCCTTCTTAGCTTTTCACATTTTTTCTAGGATTTAGCATGGCACTCTTTCCAATAGATTACATCTATCGATGCATCTAACATTTCTTTGTCTTTCTGGATCCATGGGGAATATACCTCAGATGTAGAGGAAGAAGAAGCTCTTTCCTTGTGGTATACTAATTCTTTTCTTAGTCTATCATTTTCCTTGATTAGTTTCTCAATCTGGGCCTTAGTGAATTTTTCCACATTAACATTTAGCTCAATAGTTTCCAAGGGATCTGTATCTCCTAACCTTTTGATGAAAAGGTGACCAAACATTTGATTTGGGTCATTGGTTATTATTGGTCTCCTATCTTGGGGATAAAAAGACCAAATCAATAATGCAGCTTCATCTACAGTATACCCCGACCATGAGTATACTTTGTCACTTGCTTCCTCTGTCAAACTTAGTGTTTTATCTTCCCTCCTTCTGAATGTGTCAAATACAATGGTAGAGCTCATATCCCAATGTAGCACAAGCAATACCTTGGCTTCCTGGAGTAGTTGTCTTCCTCTTTCTGGAGTAATAGATTCCATTTCTCTGTCAATCTATTTTTTCAATTCCTCCAAGGCAGCAGTTTCTTGCTCAAGGGTAGCATCTTTCATTTTTTGCCTCATTTTATTTCCTTGGTATTCATATACAAAAGATTTGAATTCAGGAGTCTTAATAAATTCATCATCAGAGACAAACTTCTAAGCAGCCATAACTTTGATGTCATCAGACAAATCCTCAGAAGTCTCAAATTTTATATGGTTTAATTCTGAGGAGGCTCATAATGTGGAACAACACGTGCACTTATTGGTTGCATTTGTTCAATCTCATCATCACTCATTTCTTCATTTGTATCTATATCCATAGAAAATGATACTTCAGGGGTTGGCTATGAAGGTATGTGGGTCAGAGGCTGCACCTCTTGAGCTTGTGTCCCAAAATATCGTATGTAATTTGTATCAAAAGCAATTAAAGGCACACCCTCAATTATCTTATCAGCATGTGCAATAAGCTACTCAACTCTTGATCGTGGGTCTTCAATTTCAGAAAAGGCTATTGAGTATGAAGGAACATTCTTGCATTTCCAATCCTCTACAAGAAGAATTTTATTAAAGATAGCCATTCTATCTTTAGTAGAGGCTTTGTATTGATTTCTAATTATATCTACTTCTAAAAAAAGATGTTCATAACCAAACAGACCCTGTGATATCCTGGCTCTATGAATAAAACCCTCTGCATCAAAACATTTTCTTTCATCTGCTATTGGGAGAATATACTATGCTAGTTTGGCATTGATTTCTTCATAGCCCTCATTCATGTCTATTGTGAATTCCCCAAAGCAAAAAGTGTTGGGCATGAATGATTGTTTGTTGTTCTTCTCTAGATGAATAGCATTAGATTTAGCCAATTGTCTCACAATTTCTAAGTATGCAATTCTATTTGGGACACTCCTAGGCAATAGATAAGGGGAACCTTCAAATCCATAGACTCTTATCATGGTACAATCTGAGAAGGAATACCAATCTTCCCAGTTATGATCCACCCTAGTCTTTGGATTAATTTCCTTTGGCCTAAGAAACCTCTATATCCTAGGAGAGATGCTATAGTCATGAGAATATCCCAACAATTGCATTAGAGGTTTCACAAAATATTCTTCAAAGAAAAAATAATGAGATCTTTTAAAATGACAATCCCACAGTGAAGTCCACATTTGCATTGGCTTTGGGTCCCCATTGTCAAATGAGTCCCAAATTTTCATCTCTGAACTTCACCATCCTCTGCGATGCCCTTAGTGCAAAAGCAAATGCATTAACAAAGAGTAATGTTTGAAATTAATCTTATCACTATATGTTTGATTTTCTCCAATCCTTGGTTTAGAGCATTAGCCACATAACTTGCATAGTCAAAAGGCCTTGCTCCCTTTGTTTAAATATCTACAGCTAACACCATAGGTGCAATTGACATTTGAGGAGGAACCTCGAGACCCAAGACTTGACCAGTAGCATAATAAGTGTAATGAAAGTACTCCTCAAATAATTCTTCAGAAAATGGAGGGTTCTCAGCATTGGAAAATTTCCTTATCTAACCCTTGTCATCTTTTAGCCTGTGTAGTGCTAATTTGCCTCTTTTATAACTGGTGTCCATATGCCTATACTCCAGCAATAGGTCTCTGACTGTAATGGGCATGTCAAAGCCACATTCCAATTGAAAAACATTCGCAATGAAATCTTTGGAAAGCACTAGTATATTTTCGCCAATGTGTGCCCTAATAGCCCTTGTTTTTGGGTCATATGTACTAGCTAAGGCTTTAATCAAATCCACATTGATAAAGACATTAGACATTATTAACCTTGCTAAATTTAACCTCCAAGGATTGCACACAGGGTCATACCTATATTGTTTCTTGTATTGATACAGAAACAGTTGATACCCTCGAAGAGGGGTCCAAACATCTCCTAACTCCTTATAGTTGTCTATTAATTTATCTATGGAGGGATTAGCCTGGGCACTTCTTTTTGGTCTGGGCCCAGACCCTAGGCAGTGGTCGATTAAATCTTGATTCAGTGATCTTTTTTCAACCGTCTACTTCTTAGCTTTATGTTTCTTTGGATTATCTTCCATAATGCAGACTCCAAAGCTTCTAGACAGTGTAAATTTATAATCAAGATTGATATACTTACTTGAAATATATTTCTGGCTGGCCCTTTTCTGCTCTTTGCTCCACGAGAGATCAAACTCCTTTCTCCTTCTTTCTTCAGCCAAATCTTACAGTAGTGGAATAGCTTATTTCAATATTAGCTCATAAATGCATCATCAATGTGTATCTTATCATCGGGCCAGTTTATTAATTTCAAATATTCAAGTGACGTCCTAGAATGTCACATCAATCTTGTTTAATAATCATCACTGTATCACTGAGACTTTGTTTTATATTGCACCGAAATCCATCCCTTCCATCGATAAATTTCCCTTTCTCGGTCCATCGGCGAGGTTCCATATGAAGTTGCCCCGATGTGCCCTAGTCCAGCCGATGTTTATCACATCTTCAATGTTTTATTGTTATTTCGGGCTATCGGTGGAACTTCATCCTAAGTTCCACTGATCGTTACATGCTACAATGATGCTTTTGTCTTTGTTGGTTTTATTGGCATGTTGGGGGAACTCATATATAAGCTCTGTTGAATTTGACATGTTCCAATGATAAGCCAACTCCTGTCGAGTTCATCAGCTCATCTGTGAGGGTGTGCTATCTATTCCACTGAAATCCATATGTTACGGCAATATATCCTGCTTCTACCAACTTTATCGACTTGTCGGTGGAACCATGATGTGGTTTCCATCGATGTTTGCATGTTATCCCGATAGGCTCATTTTGTTCCATTTTGTCGATCTATAGGTGGGATGACTCCAAAGGTTACCTCGATAGATCATTGTTTTGCCGATCTAGTGATACTATGTCTTTATCGGGCCATCGGTATAGCAAAGTGAAAGGTTCCAACGATGGGGTCATGTTGGGCCGATATGTTCATAGGAAAGGCAAAGAGCACAATTAGTGGAATGGATATGCAAGACTTAGGTTAATTATGGATTTTGTAACACAGTTGAATATTATTATGAGATTAAGGGTATAATGTTCTGATCTTCATTGAAAAGGGGATGGATAAAAGTATAGGAAAATTGCAAATTTTTCCTGTCCCAACATAGGGTTTAGAGAGAGAGGACCAATATGGAGATATAGAGGAGATTGAGGGGAGAGATAGGGAGATAGAGAGTGAGGGACATGGCCAAAGACATAGGGAGAGAGATTGAGAGGTAGAGGGATGATAGAGATAGGGAGATAGGGGAGAGATAGGGAGATAGAGGTTTAGGGTTTCTTGGGTTTAGGGTTTAGGGTTGCTTGAGTTTAGGGTTTATGGGTTAGGGGGTAAGGTTTAGGGGCATTATTTAGGGTTTATGGTTTAGGGGTTAGGGGTTATGGTTTAGAGGTATAGGGTTTAGGGTTTAGAGAGAGAGGGCTAATATGGAGATATATAGAAGATCGAGGGGAGAGATGGGGAGATAAAGAGAGAGGGACATGGTTAGATACATAGGGAAAGAGATTGAGAGGTAGAGGGATGATAGAGATAGGGAGATAGGGGAGAGATAGGGGGATAGAGGTTTAGGGGTTTAGGGTTGCTTGGGTTTAGGGTTTAGGGGTTAGGGGTTAAGGTTTAGGGGCATTATTTAGGGTTTAGGGTTTATGGTTTAGGGGTTATGGGTTAAGGTTTAGAGGTATAGGGTTTGGGGTTTAGAGAGAGAGAGGACCGATAGGGAGATATAGAGGAGACTGAGGGGAGAGATAGGGAGATAGAGAGTGAGGGACATGGACAAAGACTTAGGGAGAGAGATTGAGAGGTAGAGGGATGATAGAGATAGAGAGATAGGGGATTATGTTTGCTTGGGTTTAGGGTTTAGGGTTTAGGGGCATTATTTAGTGTTTAAAGGTTTAGGGTTTCTCGGGTTTAGGGTTTAGGAGCACTATTTAGGGTTTAGGGGTTTAGGGTTGCATGCCAAAAGCAATCTCTCTCTCTCTACCTCCTACCCTCTCTTTCTCTCACCTCTATACCTCCCTCCCCACTTTCCATGCACTTAAAACACTAATAACTTTACATGCATGACAAGACTTAAGACTTTCCATGCATGAAAGCACTTAAACTTTCTATGCTTGACAAAATGCACTTGTGTTATAACGTGAACGCGTTTTGGTGAACCAAAAAAATGAATAAAAAGCATGTGGGATCTGTGATTCAGACCTACATGCTCTATTACTCCCTGGTTTTCATGTACTATCGGACAAGAATACACTTTTTCATGGTGTTGACACTTTGACAATCATTGTTTGCTTAATCGACCACCATTTTTGGTTTTTCAATGTAGAAGAAGTAAATTGGATATTTTTAGACATAATCTAATTATTTAAACTAATAGTTTCATGTTTCATATTGTTTCAATTCTAATTTTCATGTATTTAGATTGAATTTGATGATATATGTTTGTTTTTCATAAATTTCACTAATCCTATTAGAGTTATATAGAATTCAACATTGAATACAAAGGAACTTGCCAAAAAGATCAATTTTTTTGAGGATTTTGAAGCCAAAATTTTGAGGATTGGGCAACTCAAATCTCAAAATCTAAGGTATGTTCTTGATGTATTCATTTACTTCACTTTATGATTATGTTAAGGCATGAAATCTCATGTTATAGGGCAGTCATGAGGGAAGTGAGAGGATTATCATTTTGACAAGTTAAATTATCATGAGAAAGTGACAATTTATATTTATTTGAGATAAAAATTTATGACAACAATCCATATCACCATGGGAAGGAAATCATTAATATAGTATTTGTATATTTATTAAGGGAGTCTTATCAAAATTCAAGGATAATCCTAAACTAGAGCAAGGTCATGGAAACACTTTCACTCTGGAGTAGATGTGCAATCACATGTTGCTATTATCCTCATTCAAACACTAACCTAAACAAATAGAAGGATACCAAGGGAAATCATGTTAGTCAATGAATTATCATCATGCTAAAATCAATCTAAGGATTGTCACTTGAGCATACTCACTTGGAAGAACTATCATATCAGCCTAAAGACTAAATTATACCACAATAGCTATCATGCACCCCTAGGAATAGTTATGACCTCTCACCCATGGGTAGGATAGCAACTAATACAAAAGGTGGCAATCAAGACTAAATGATAAGTCAATTAATCTCAAATCCATGTAAAAAGGCATCCATGATACTATATAAACATAGCTAGGTGGTCTTGAAAGGATATGCATATCGTAGGGAAGATTGTCATCAACTAAAAGATAACCATACATGTCATTGGCATAGTTATTAGGACAATTATAATCACAATGAGATTTTCTTGAATAGATAGTGACTTGTCAACCTGAGTTATTAGATAGTTAAGGAAGATAGAGTATTGATATTCGTTGGTGCATATCCTTTTCATGATTTAATGAAAGAGTCATGCATCATGAAGTAGCAATCAAGATCAAAAGAAGGACACCAAATTTGGTGAAGTTGTAAAAAGAAACTAAATTTGAAACTTGATTATAATTTCACAACCAATTTAACTAGGAATGGGAGAGGTATTAAAGAAGGGATTTGTCCTAAATAGGAATGAATATGTTGCATCTTTAATCTAACTATTTAGTGTTAAAAAGAGAGAGAATGATTAGTATTTACAAACTAGGTCAAGCCCCTCTTTTCTTGCCTAACATTCACAATATGAACTAAGCTCAATCACAATGAGAGTGTTAAGCTACAGGTATCTTATTCCTTTTTATTGTACATGAAAAGATATCTCTTTATAAACTCTTACTAGCTAATGATAAGCCAAACCTGAGTTATAAGATATGCATTAACAGATGGATTTCAGGAGCATAAATCTACAAACTGATCATAGAAATGGAGATGAAAGATAATAGTGACTGTGCACCTAAAATTTGGAGGCCTGTAAAACTAGGGTGCCCACCTCGGAGTCCCGTACGTTTTTAACAGTAAGAATTTCCGTACTAGGTGTATGTATCTTTGTGAAAGGTCCCAGATCCCAATTTTTAGGCCCTATTAGACTTAGGTGCCAACCCTAAAGTTCTGTAGGTATTGCGAAGATAAAACTATAATTTTTGTGATGACTGTACCTATAATACCTACTTCTCCTTCGCTTCTTTCCATCAGATCTTCATGAATCTGACTTGCACAAACAAAAGGAGAAAGATGGTTGTGGCTATATAGGAGTTTGCCTGAGTCAAACCCCACCTTTGGTATTTCTACCTCAACGATAGCCAATGTCAAAGTAGCAGATGTGTGTACTTGTAAACCAAATGTGTAAACCAAATGTGTAAACATAAACAAATGCAAGATCCTAAATGACTCGGGCATTAAGGATTAGATCCACAAATGTTTCACTCAAGGAAATAACAAATTCAGCTCAAGGAGATGACATCAATGAAGACTTGTAGAATAAGAAGGCGAGGCAACCATATCTGTAGAGGATTCCAAAACTCAAGTTGGAGGGTTCAACCCTTCTCCCGATCGTACAAAAGGCTTGATAAACCCTAGGAAGAGAAAGATAGACTCAAGATTTTGATTCCTAATCTCCACAACATATCTCTATGATAGCAAAGATCCAAATCTTCAATGAGCTTCAATACTTTGCAGACCTTCAATAGCACTTGTAGCAGAGTTTCTGTGTAGTAAACATGCTTGTGAGTTGTGTGTGATAAAATGATTTTCAATTCTCTTTAAATACCTCACATTAGGAGGGAAATGGATCGAAATAAAATACGGATATCAAGCAAAACAAAAATTTGAATTCAGAATCTTGGAACACACAACATAAGATGACATCAGAACAAAAATTGGAACCTCAAGATTTAGGGTAGGTCTAGGGCACGTGTGCTCAAGTTCAACCCCCAAATTTTGCTCCAAATCAGGCTTAAGAGTGTCCTAAATGTCTGGAATCCATCATCTCTTTCTAGGTTTTGTCGCTAAATACTTTGAAATGTGACATTTACTCAATAAGGTAAACATCGATCAGGGTTTAGATAGGCTCAATAATGAAAAGGGTTAAGGGAAACTAAAAAGTAGGAGCTAAACTTAGTGAAATTATGCTAACCCAACTAGGAGCATAATTTATGACATAACATTTAGTCCCCACTTTAGTGGCCATATGACACTATGTTCATATGCAACTAAAGGAAAGTAAATACAGTAATCATGAAAATGATACCCAAAAGGATACTATAGAGGAAGTCAAATGTTGCCAAGCAAGAGGTAGAAGCCCCCAATTTGCAATCTTGCAAGATCACAAAAGTTAGCAATTGCAACCTAGAAAGAAAGATATGTTAGATGAATAATCAAATCATCCTACAAACAACAAATGAGTAAGTCATCTATAAACACTAAAGGGGATGAGTGATGAGACATGATTACGGTGGAAATCATGGGAGATATATGCCCCCCCTTGTTTCTACTTAGTTCGAAAAGGAGAAACAAGGTGCTAATCTTCACACAGATTTTAGGGAAAACTTGATAAAGAATACTCTGGTAGGGATACTTTCACAGACAACACCAAGATGCAAATCATTAGGCTTGATGAAGGGTGGAACCAGGTTTCAAATACAACAAATGGCACATAAAGCTGAGTTCGATAACCCAAGATAGAGGTGATTGAACATTGATGTGCACTTTTGCTCCTAGATAGCGACAAGGAATTCTCACCCATGTACTATAAGTAAAGGGATTTGTGATTTTTTACCATTCATTTGTCACTTTCAATTTTAGAGAAGAACATGGGAAGGAGAGAGAGCTACGATGTCGAGTTGATGCCCATATCAGGCCCCGAGGCTAGATGTACTACAGTCCCAAGTAGTAGACAGACAAGTTGAGCATGAGGCAGGACACTAGAATTCACTTCTTGCATCAATTCTTTCCATTTTTTGTACTTTTTATTGTTTTATGTGCCATTTAGAACATTTTGGACAAGGGTTCCTATCTAGGGTGCCCAAGTCTAGGTAGGGTACACAAGTCCTCCCTACGCGTCCTAGTCCTCCTATGGCACCCAGGTCCTTCTAGGGCACCTAGGTCTTCCTGGGGCACCTAGGTCCAGAAAGGACAATGGCCCAAGGGACAAGGCATAGTTAAAATGACATAGATTAAAGATTGATTTATGATGAGCATGAACTGATTTGAAACTCTTTGATCCATAGGATGTCCCTGAGACACGGGAGCATATCGGTTGCCGACTTATGACATTGTTGTAGAGCCACATAGGTATGCTATCTGACAAGGTTCGATGCCTCCTATAAGATATTGGGCTATGGTGGGTGTTTACTATGCCCATGATGAGATTCCTTAGTAGCATGTTGATGGACCTAATGGAGAGATGGGATGCATACATGTCTACCTTCCATCTACCTACAAGGGAGATGATGATTGCACTTGAGGACATGTATCACATCTTACTATTGCAAGTATGGGCCTAACCGGTGTTGTCATTGATGTCAACATACTCCTGTTGCATTGATGATAAAGATTGGATGAGTTGTATGCTGAGGATATTGAGAAAATTAGTCCTATCAGGAACAGAGAAGAACAGTGAAGACAGTGAGGTAAAGATCCCAGCTAAGATGAATATCAGAGGATACGGATCAAAGGGTTTGTAGATATGTGTCTTAAGTTGATCCAGTAAAGATTTCAGAGGTCTACATGAAGATCTGAAGAAGTTATGGCCACTTAAGTAAAACTAGTTCTGGCAGATGTTCAGAGGCGACAGAGTGACACAGATAGGTCTGGTGAGATTCGAAAATGCAATATCTTGTTCTACGGATTTGGTGGAGTATTTAGGAAGTCAATGTGAATTGACAACTCAATTGGTTAGTGGTCTGGAGGACCGTAAGCATTTATTCCAATATGACAGTGATGACAGATTATGTTCTTGAGGTTCTAGATGAAGGAGAGGATGATTTCAGTAAGCAGAAGTAGTGTGGATGTTCTTGGTGATTTAGGCAAGCTTGTGGAGGTCTCTGGATTGTGTCCAATTCATGCTGGTGGTTCGCATCGAAGTTTGAACTCGTAATTGAAGAATTACTTCCAGATGATGGTGTTCTTCCTAAGTTTGGCCGACTGGATGAGTAACACATCCTACGGATGATCTTGAAGATATTCTATGAAGATTGGCATGTTCTTAAAGGAAGACTGAAGTCTCAGATTTGTGTGGCTGACAGTGTGTTGATCTGCATGAAGTCCTTTTGTAATTAGTCATGTTGTATTTATGTATTTGCTCTGTAATGTATGTTGACTTGGATGATTATCCTTAAGTCAAATGTCATGTATAAATAAGAGGTTGTGAAGTCATTTCAAAGGCATCGTGTGGAGATGAGTGTGTGGTAGAGAGGAGCAGAGTGAAAGGCAGAGAAAAAGTATTGGGCTTAAATGGAACTAACTCAAGCATGGTGAAGATGCTATTCTTCAGTTCAAGTATGTAATAATTATTATTCTGTAGACAATGTGTCTCCTGTAGGCAGTGGGCCTCTTGTGAGCAGTGTGCTCGGGTAGTGATCCCTAATTGGCATGTGTCATCTTGTTCTTCTTATTCTTCTAACAGAGAATACAATCTCGGGTTAGTCACCCCATGGTTTTTCCCTTAACTGGGTTTTCCACGTCAAAATCTTGGTGTCATATGTGTTAATGTGTTTCTTCTCTTGAATTATTACATTAAGTTTCCATGATTGATTTATTATTATGCTACTAAATTATAAGAAGGATTTAAGTGATTAAAAGAAAGAAAGTTTTAAGACAACTGATTCACACCCCCTCTCAGTTGTCTTCCTTGATTCTAACAATTGGTATCAGAGCTAAGTTCCTCTAAAAGTGCTTAACCTTTTGAGGAGATCCAAGATGTCGTCCTACAAGAAGGATAGTCCGAGGTTTGATGGAACCAATTTTAATCTTTGGAAAAGTTGCATGGAATGTCATCTACAATGTATGGGAATGCAATATTGGATCATGGCTTCAAAGAAGTATGTTCCCCCACAAAATGGTCCAAGTACCGTATATGAAATCAGAGATGCTGAAAATAATCTTCAGACTAAAGAAGCTCTTCCAAGTGCCCTATCTAATTCAGAGATCACAAATGTTATTGATCTAAAAACTGCATATGAGATTTGGCAAAAACTAGAACTTCTGCATGAAGGAGACAAGTTGTTAAATGTGCCAAGCTGCAGAGTCTGAAAGGAAAATTTGAAAACCTGAAGATGAGAGAAGATGAAAATATCACTACATTTATGCCAAGAGTAAATGAGCTTGTTTGTGGCATTAGATGTGCTGGCGGAATCTTAGATGAAGATGAGGTTGTTGCCAAAGTTCTCAGATCCCTTCCTGATTCTTACAAGTACAAGGTTGCTGCTATTGAAGAATTCAGATCTTTTTCAAATATCACAAGAGATCAATTGGTTGGTAAATTAGCTGCATTTGAATTGTCTGAGTTTGGAGATGCACCCCCAAGACTGAATCTGCATTCAAAGCTAGTGCCTCTGTAAAAGGGAAACAAAAGTTTGATCCGGGAGAGAACTCTTCAGAGAAACTATCATGGTATGAAAAAGCAAAGAACGATCTGGAAGAAGATGAAGCAAAAGTTGCTCAACTTGAAGCACTTATTGCAAAAAGACTGCCAAGAGGATCCGGTAAGTATGAAGGGAAATTGCCTTTTAAATGTTTTAACTACAATAAGATTGGTCATTTTGCCTCAAGGTGTCCAGAAAGATTTTCAAGACCAAATCCTAATAGATCAAGATTCCAAAAGAAATGTTACTATGTTCATGAAGATGATGATGATGAAGGAGTAATAGATGATGAATCAGAGACAAGAAACAAATCTGGAAGTGACTGGGTGTTTATTGCCATCAAGGAAGAAGATCTAATGCCTTCTGAATCTATCAATCATAAAATGGTTGAAAGAGCTCTGGCTGCCCAAGTTGAAGAAAAGGATGATTGGGTCATTGACAGTGGATGCTCCCACCATATGATAGGTGACAAAAATAAGTTCATAGATTTGGAAAGATATGAAGGAGTGGTAAAATTTGGTGATAATTCTACTGGCAGAATCAGAGGTAGAGGAACCATTTCTTTTGATGGAAAGAACAAAACCAATAATGTATTGTATGTTGAAGGTCTGAAGCACAATCTTCTTAGTGTTGGACAGTTGGTGGACAAAGGTTATGATCTCTTATTCAAAAATGAAAAATGCAAGATCTTTGAAAGTTTTAGAATAGAGATTGCATCCGGTACTCAAACAAAAGGTAATATCTTCCATTTGGTTGGTACTGGTAAAAGTTGTTTATTTGTTCAAATTGATTAGAGTTGGTTGTGGCATGGAAGAATGTGTCATGTGAATTTTGATAATATCATCAAGATAAGCAACACTCAGGTTGTAAGAGATCTTCCAAGACTTGTGAAACCTTCTAATAGTTTGTGCAAAGAATGTCAGTTGGGTAAGCAGAGTAGAGTCTCATTCAAAAGTAAGGAACAATCTTCTACCGGATTATTGGACTTAGTCCATATTGATCTATGTGGTCCGGAAAGAATCAAGAGTCTGCAAGGTGATAGATACTTCATCTTATTAATTGATGAGCACTCCCGAATGATGTGGGTGACTTTTCTGAAAGAGAAATCTGAGGCTCTTGAGAAATTCAAAATATTCAAGGCTATGGTAGAGAATGAAACTGGTTGAACATAAAATGTTTGAGGTCTGATAGAGGTGGAGAATTCACATCTGGTGAGTTCATAGAATTCTATGAGAAACATGGGATAAAAAGATAGTTGTCTGCTCCAAGGACTCCACAACAGAATGGAGTAGTGGAGAGAAAGAACCGAACCATCCAGGAAGCATTTAGAACCATGATGATGGAAGCAAATGTTCCTCAGATCTATTGGAGAGAAGCTGTAAGTACTGCAGTCTATACTCTCAATAGAGTACAAATAAGAAGCAATACTGGTAAGACTCCTTATGAACTTTGGTTTGGCATCACTCCCACTGTGAGGTATTTTAGAGTCTTTGGTAGAAAATGTTACATTAAAATAGATGAAGATCTAGGCAAATTTGATGCTAGAAGTGATGAAGGAATATTCTTGGGTTATTCTACTCAAAGCAAAGCATACCGTTGTTATAACAAGAGATTGAGAAAGATTATAGAAAGTACAAATGTGAAGGTTGATGAAGGTATTGAAAAACCCTTGAGGTTTTATGAATGTGATGAAGATGATCATAATAATGTTCTAGTTCAAGGAGTCCAAGCCCCTTCTGAAATTTAGATCTAGACTGATTTGGTGAATCAAGAAGAAGAGATAAGTTTGAATAAATCTGTTTAAGAAACAGAAGTGCAAGAAATTCTCAAAGTTCCCAGGAATGTAAGACTGAATCACTCTAAAGATCAGATCATAGGTGATAAAAGCAAAGGTGTTAAAACAAGAAGAAAGATTATTCAAGATTCAAAAGAGTATTGTCTGATTTCAAAGATTGAACCAAAGACAGTGAATGAAGCATGCAATGATGAAAACTGGACTAAAGCAATGGAGGAAGAGCTGATGCAAATTGAGAAAAATCACACTTGGGATCTTGTTCCCGAACCTAAAAACAAGAATGTGATTGGAACCAAATGGGTCTTCCAGAATAAATTGAATGAAGATGGTGAAGTAGTCAGAAAGAAAGCTAGATTGGTCTGCAAGGGTTACTCCCAAGTAGAAGGAGTTGATTTTGAAGAAAATTTTGCTCTGGTGGCAAGAATTGAAGTAGTCAAATTATTTCTTGCCTTTGCTGCCTTCAAGGATTTCAAAGTATATCAAATGGATGTCAAGTCTGCCTTTCTGAATGGTGACTTGGAAGAATAAGTATACATTGAGCAACCAGATGGATTTCAATTATCTGAATATGGTCTGCAAGTTGAAGAAAGCACTTTATGGACTCAAGCAAGCCCCAAGAGCCTGGTATGAAAGATTGGATAAACATCTTTTGAAGATTGGTTTCAACAAAGGTACTGCTGACAGTAACTTGTACTTTAAAATTGATCATGAAATATCTTAATTGTTGAAGTATTTGTTGATGATATCATTTTTGGAGGAAGAGATTGTTAGATCTAGGGCACACAACTGAGAGGGGGGGTGAATCAGTTGTACAAAAACTTGCTTCTACTTGAAACACTTGATTCTTCTTTATTAGTTAACAGCATATCAATTAACCATTCATGAAAGCATAAAGCATAAACACCGGAGCAAATAAACATCAACACATTAGACACCAAGTTTTTTGACATGGAAAACCCGGTTAAGGGAAAAACCACGGGGTGATTAACCCAAGGATTATTCTCTGTTAGAAGAATAAGATAAAATGAATGGCACATGCCAATTAGGGCTCGCTGCCCGAGCACACTGCTCACAAGGAGGCACACTGCCTACAAAGAGACACACTGTCTATAAGATCATAAGGATCACAACCTTGAACTGGAGAATGACATCTTCACCATGTCTAGATTAGTTCCATTTAAGCCCGAAACACTTCTGCTCTACCTTTCACTCTTTCGCTATACCACACTCATCTGCACCAATACCCCCTTTGAAATGAACTCACAAACCTTTATTTATACAAGACATCATCTTAGGAACAATCATCTAAGTCAGCAATCAACCATAAGAACATTCACAGGATGAATAACACATCCGGTCGGCCACCACAAGAACATTTGCAAGATGAACAACTCATCCGGTTGGCTAGTATGAAAAAGAACTTCATCCGGAAGAATATCTTCAATTTCGGGCTCTACCACCAATGCGGATCAACAACACAACCTCAACACGATCCAAGAACCTTCACAAGCCTGCCCGAATGACCAGGTACATCCACACTTCCTCTACTCACTAGAATCTCTTCTCTTCCTCATCTAGAACTTCAAGAACACAGTCTATCGCCACTGTCATACTACCAGAGGTGCTTCTGGATCTCCAAACCACATACCAATCAAGATGACACATTACAAGGACCTCCCAAACACTCTGTCCAATCCACAGAATAGGACAATGCACTTTTGGATCTCACCAGACCTTTTTGTAACACTCTGTCACTCCAGAGCATCTCCCAGAACTGGTTCTACTTGATCAATCACAACTTCTTCACATCTTCATGCGGACCTCTGAAATCTTAACTGGATCATCTCAAGACTCATATCTACAAACCCTTTAATCCGCATCCTCTAAATCTCACCCTATTGAGTACTTTTGCCTTCTTCTCATTACTGTTCTTCACTATTCCTGATTGAGACTAATTTTCTCAATATCCTCAACACACAGCTCATCCAATCCTTCTTGTCAATGCAATATGAGTATGTTGACATCAATGACAACACTGGTTCACCTCATACTTGCAACAATCTCCCCCTTTGTCATTGATGGCAACATATGATGTGAAAAACCATCAAGACAAGAACTTCTCCTTTCTGTCATAGCTCCCCCTATCAACAACAACTCTTCACATGTCTTCTCTTCCTTTACTGCTCCCTCTTTGATCATCAACCACTTGTTTTTCACATGTCTTCTCTCCCCCTTTGACATCAATGGCAAAGGGCTCATACTTGCAATTCTAACACATCAGAATCATACCAGCTGCTCCCCCTTAGTAGCAGCTCCCCATCATCAATCCGGATCACAAGATATGACTGTGATATCCATCAGACTGATGCACATCAGTGCATCCTAGTTCATCACCGGAGGGGTCATGACCCCTAACTTCTCCTGGAGATACTCAAAAGAGTCATTGGGAAGAGGTTTAGTAAAGATATCTGCAATCTGATCCTTGGAGGGTACATACTCCAATCTGACTTCTTCCCTGTTCACTTGTTCTCTCAAAAAGTGAAACTTGATAGATATGTGCTTAGTCTTAGAATGCAATACCAGATTCTTAGAAATATTAATTGCACTTGAATTATCACAGAAAATTGTGATAGGCTCCTCATATTCAACTTTAATGTCTCTTAGCATCTGCTTCATCCATAAGATTTGAGTGCAACTACCTGCCACTGCAATGTATTCTGCTTCAATTGTAGACAGAGATATTGCATCTTGTTTCTTGCTTAGCCAAGAAACCAATCGCTTTCCCAAAAAGAATGCTCCACCAGTGGTGCTCTTCCGGTCATCCACATCTCCTGCCCAATCTGCATCTATGTAAGCATGAAGAGAGAAATCATGATCTCTAGGATACCACAAACCATACTCCACTGTCCCTTTTAGATATCTAAAAATTCTCTTGATTGCCATAACATGAGATTCTCTAGGATCAGCCTAAAATCTTGCCACAAGACCAATAGCCTGCATTATATCTGGTCTAGTCTGAGTGAGATACAACAATCCACCAATCATTGATCTATACTTTGTTTGATCTGCCTTCAAAGAGTCATCTTTGCTCAACTTACATCCAGTTGCCATAGGAGTGTTCATTGGCTTTGAATCTTCCATACTGAATTTCCTCAACAATTCTTTCACATATTTGGTTTGAGAAATGAAGATCCTTTTCTTTTCTTGAGTAATTTGCAGACCCAAGAAGAAATTCATTTCACCAAGCATAGACATTTCAAACTCATTTTTCATCTGATTTGCAAAAGTTTTGCACATACTATCTCTTCCTCCAAAAATGATATCATCCACAAACACTTCAACAATCAAAATGTTTTCATGATCAATTTTGAAATATCAATTACTGTTAGCAGTACCTTTGTTGAATCCAATCTGCACGAGATGCTTATCCAACCTTTCATACCATGCTCTTGGGGCTTGTTTCAATCCATACAATGCTTTCTTCAACTTATAGACCATATCATCATTATCAGACAATTGAAATCCATCCGGTTGTTCAATGTAAACTTCTTCTTCCAGATCACCATTTAGGAAGGTAGACTTGACATCCATCTGATATACCTTGAAGTCTTTGAAGGCAGAAAATGCAAGAAATAATCTGACTGCTTCAATTCTTGCCACCGGAGCAAAGGTCTCTTCAAAATCAATTCCTTCTATTTGAGAGTAGCCTTTGTAGACCAATCTAGCTTTGTTTCTGATTACTTCACCAACTTCATTCAGTTTGTTCCAGAAGACCCATTTGGTTCCAATCACATTCTTGTCTCTAGGTCTGGGAACAAGATCCCAAGTATGATTTTTCTCAATTTGCATCAATTCTTCCTCCATTGCTTTGGTCCAGTTTTCATCATTGAAATCTTCGTTAACTGTCTTAGGTTCAATATTTGAAATCAGACAGTATTCATTTGAATCTTGAGCAATTCTTCTCCTTGTTTGTACCCCTTTACTTTTGTCACCTATGATCTGATCTTCAGAGTGATTTAGAGTTACATACCTTCGAACTTTGGGAGTTTCTTGCACTACTAATTCTTGATCAGGCTCATTCAGACAAACTTCTTCTTCCTAATTTACCGGATCAGTCTGGATCTAAATTTTAGAGGAGGATGGAGCTCCTTGCACCAGAAGATCATTCTGATCATCTTCATCACATTCATAGAATCTTGAGGGCTTCTCCATTCCTTCATCAACCTTCACATTTGTACTTTCTATCATCTTTCTCAATCTCTTATTATAACACCGGTATGCTTTTCTTTGAGTGGAGTAACCCAAGAAAATTCCTTCATCACTTCTAGCATCAAACTTTCCTAAATCTTCATCTCTTTTGATATAACATTTGCTACCAAATACTCTGAAGTATCTCACAGTAGTAGTTACACCAAACCAAAGTTCATAAGGAGTCTTACCGGTGTTGCTTCTGATTTGAACTCGGTTAAGAGTGTAGACTGCAGTGCTGACAGCTTCTCTCCAAAACATCTGAGGAACATTTACTTCCATCATCATTGTCCTGGAAGCTTCCTGGATGGTCTGATTCTTTCTCTCAACTACTCCATTCTGCTATGGAGTCCTAGGAGCAGACAACTGTCTCTTTATGCCATGCTTCTCACAAAAGTCTATGAATTCACCGGATGTGAATTCACCACCTCTATCAGACCTTAGACACTTTAGTTTCAATCTAGTTTGATTCTCTACCATAGCTTTGAAGATTTTGAACTTCTCAAGGGCTTTTGATTTCTCTTTTAGGAAGGTAACCCACATCATCTGGGAATGGTCATCAATTAGCAACATGAAATATCTACACCTTGCATACTCTTGATTCTTGTCAGACCACAGAGATCAGTATGTACTAATTCCAACAATCTGGTAGTGGATTGATCCTTGCTTTTGAAAGAGACTCTGCTCTGTTTGCCTAGCTGACATTCTTTGCATAAACTATTTGTAGGTTTCACCAATTTAGGAAGATCTCTTACAGCCTGAGTATTGCTTATCTTGATGATGTTATCAAAATTCACATGGCACATCCTTCTATGCCATAACCAACTCTGATCAACTTGAACAAACAGACAACTTTTATTAGAACCAACTAGATGGAAGATATTACCTTTTGTTTGAGTACCGGATGCAATTTCAGTTCTGAAGCTTGTAAAGATTCTGCATCTTCCATTCTTGAACTGGAGATCATAGCCTTTGTCCACTAACTGACCAACACTAAGAAGATTGTGCTTCAATCCTTCAACATATAGTACATTACCAGTTGTGCTCTTTCCATCAAAAGAAATAGTTCCCCTACCTCTGATTCTGCCAGCAGAATTGTCACCAAACTTTACCATTCCTCCTTCATACTTTTCCAAATCTAAGAACTTGTTCTTGTCACCAGTCATATGGTGAGAGCATCCACTGTCAATAACCCAATCATCCTTTTCTTCAATTTGGGCAGCCAAAGCTCTTTCTACAACCTTATGATTGACAGATTCAGAGGATATTGAATCTTCTTCCTTGATGGCAATAAACACCCATTCATTTCTGGATTTGCTTGCTATTTCTGATTCATCATCTATTACTCCTTCATTATCATCTTCTTCATGAACATAATAGCAGTTCTTTTGAAACCTTTGTCTGTTAGTATTTGACCTTGCAGATCTTTCCGGACATCTTGAAGCAAAATGACCAGTCTTATTGCAGTTGAAGCACTTGAAGGGTAGTTTTCCTTCATACTTACCAGATCCTCTTGGCAGTCTCTTTGCAATGAGGGCTTCAAGTTTAGCTATTTCTTCTTCTTCCTCTTCCATGTCTTTCCTTGCTTGATCATACCATGACAGCTTCCTTGAAGAATTCTCTCCCAAATCAAATCTTTGTTTGCCTTTCACATAGGCACTGGCCTTGAATGCAGATTTAGTCTTGGGGTGATCATCTCCAAACTCAGTCATTTCAAATGCAACCAGTTTGCCAGCCAATTGCTCTCTTGTGACAGTTGTATGGGCTCTGAATTCATCAATGGCAGCAACCTTGATTTTGTAGGTAGCAGGAAGGGATCTGAGAATTTTACAAACAATTTCATTTTCATCCAGAACTCCACCAGCATTCCTGATTCCACACACTAGCTCATTCACTCTTGGCATAAAGGTAGTGATATTTTCAACATCTTTCATCTTCAATCTTTCAAATTTCCCTTTCAGACTTTGCAACCTTGCACTCTTGACAAACTCATCTCCTTCATACAGAAGTTCCAGTTTAATCCAAATCTCATATGCAGTTGGTAGGTCAATAACATTTGAGAGATCCGAGTCATTCAATGCACTTAGAAGAGCTTCCTTGGTCCGCAAATTGTTTTCAGCGTCTTTGGTTTCATTCAGAGTTATCGGACCACCCTGTGGAGGTACATATGGTTTTGAGACCATGGCCAAGTATGCTTTTCCCATACACTCCAAGTGAGATTTCATGCGACCTTTGCAGAGAGTGAAGTTGGTTCCATCGAACTTCAGACTATCCTTCTTGTATGATGACATCCTAGATCTCCTCAAGCAGTTAAGCTCCTTTCAGAGGAACTTAGCTCTGATACCAATTGTTCGATCTAGGGCACACAACTAAGAGGGGGGTGAATCAGTTGTACAAAAACTTGCTTCTACTTGAAACACTTGATTCTTCTTTATTAGTTAACAGCATATCAATTAACCATTCATGAAAGCAGAAAGCATAAACACCGGAGCAGATAAACATCAACACATTAGACACCAAGATTTTTGACATGGAAAACCTGGTTAAGGGAAAAACCACGGGGTGATTAACCCAAGGATTATTCTCTGTTAGAAGAATAAGATAAAATGAATGGCACATGCCAATTAGGGCTCACTGCCTGAGCACACTGCTCACAAGGAGGCACACTACCTACAAAGAGACACACTATCTACAAGATCATAAGGATCACAACCTTGAACTGGAGAATGACATCTTCACCATGTCTAGATTAGTTCCATTTAAGCCCGAAACACTTCTACTTTGCCTTTCACTCTTTCGCTATACCACACTCATCTGCACCAACACCCCCTTTGAAATAAACTCACAAACCTTTATTTATACAAGACATCGGCTTAGGAACAATCATCTAAGTCGGCAATCAACCATAAGAACATTCGCAGGATGAATAACACATCCGGTCAGCCACCACAAGAACATTTGTAAGATGAACAACTCATCCAGTCGGCTAGTCTGAACAAGAACTTCATCCGGAAGAATATCTTCAATTCCAGGCTCTACCACCAATGTGGATCAACAATACAACCTCAACACGATCCAAGAACCTTCACAAGCTTGCCTAAATGACCAGGTACATCCGCACTTCCTCTACTCACTGGAATCTCTTCTCTTCCTCATCCAGAACTTCAAGAACACAGTCTATTGCCATTGTCATACTACCAGAGGTGCTTCCGGACCTCCAAACCACATACCAATCGAGATGACACATTACAAAGACCTCCCAAACACTCTGTCCAATCCGTAGAATAGGAAAATGCACTTCTGGATCTCACTGGACCTTTTTGTAACACTCTGTCACTCCAGAGCATCTCCCGGAACCGGTTCTACTTGATCGATCACAACTTCTTCACATCTTCATGCGGACCTCTGAAACTGGATCATCTCAAGACTCATATCTACAAACCCTTTAATCCGCATCCTCTAAATCTCACCCTATTGAGTACTTTTGCCTTCTTCTCATCACTGTTCTTCATTGTTCCTGATTGAGACTAATTTTCTCAATATCCTCAGCACACAGCTCATCCAATCCTTCTTGTCAATGCAATATGAGTATGTTGACATCAATGACAACACTGGTTCACCTCATACTTGCAACAGAGATAGTATGTGCAAAACTTTTGCAAATCAAATGAAAAGTGAATTTGAGATGTCCATGTTTGGGGAAATGAATTTCTTCTTGGGTCTACAAATCATTCAAACAAAGAAAGGAATCTTCATTTCTCAGACCAAATATGTGAAAGAATTGTTGAAGAAATTTGGGATGGAAGACTCAAAACCAATGAGTACTCCCATGACAACCGGATGTAAATTGAGCAAAGATGATGACTCTCCTAAGGCTGATCAGAAAAAGTATAGGTCAATGATTGGAGGACTATTGTATCTCAGTCAAACCAGACTTGACATTATGAGTGATGTTGGTCTTGTTGCTAGATTCCAAGTTGAGCCTAGAGAATCTCATGTCATGGCAATCAAGAGGATTTTTAGATATCTAAAATGGACAATTGAGTATGGTTTGTGGTATCCTAGAGATCATGATTTCTCTCTTCATGCATATACAGATGCGGATTGGGTAGGAGATGTGGATGACCTGAAGAGTACTAGTGGTGGAGCATTCTTTTTAGGGAAGAGATTGGTTTCTTGGCTGAGCAAGAAACAAGAGGCAATAGCTTTGTCCACTACAGAAATAGAATATATTGCAGCAGCAGGTAGTTGCACTCAAGTATTGTGGATGAAGCAAATGTTAATAGACATCAGAGTGAAGTATGAGGAACCTATCACAATCTTCTGTGATAATTCAAGTGCAATAAATATATCAAAAAATCTGGTGTTGCATTCAAGGACAAAACATATATCCATCAAGTTTCATTTTCTGAGAGAGCAGGTGAACAAGAATGAAGTCATATTAGAGTTTGTGCCTTCCAAGGATTAGATTGCAGATATTTTTACTAAACCTCTGCCTAAGGACTCTTTTGAGTATCTCAGGGAGAAGTTAGGGGTCATTACCCCTCTGTTTCTAAATTAAGGTACACTGATGTGCATCAGTCCGGTGGATCTCACAGTCATATCTTGTGGTCTGAATTGATGATGGGAAGATGCTACTCAGGGGGAGCAGCTGGTATGATGCAAGTATGTGCCCTTTACCATTGATGTCAAAGGAGGAGAGAAGACATGTGAAAAACAAGTGGTTGCTGATCAAAGGGGGAGCAGTAAAGAAAGAGAAGACATGTAAATGGTTGTTGTTGATAGGGGGAGTTATGTCAGTAAAAAGAAGTTCTTGTCTTGATGGTTAAAACAATTTTTCACATCATATGTTGCCATCAATGACAAAGGGGGAGATTGTTGCAAGTATGGCCCTAACTAGTGTTGTCATTGATGTCAACATACTCCTGTTGCATTGATGATAAAGATTGGATGAGTTGTATGCTGAGGATATTGAGAAAATTAGTCCTATCAGGAACAAAGAAGAACAGTGAAGACAGTGAGGTAAAGATCCTAGCTAAGATGAAGATCAGAGGATGTGGATCAAAGGGTTTGTAGATATGTGTCTTAAGTTGATCCAATAAAGATTTCAGAGGTCCGCATGAAGATCTAAAGAAGTTATGGCCACTTAAGTAAAACCAGTTCTGGCAGATGTTCAGAGGTGACAGAGTGACACAGATAGGTCTGGTGAGATCCAAAAATGCAATATCTTATTTTACAGATTTGGTGGAGTGTTTAGGAAGTCAATGTGAATTGACAACTCAATTGGTTAGTGGTCTAGAGGACCACAAGCATCTATTCCAATATGACAGTGATGACAGACTATGTTCTTGAGGTTTCAGATGAAGGAGAGGATGATTTCAGTAAGCAGAAGTAGTGTGGATGTTCTTGGTGATTCAAGCAAGCTTGTGGAGGTCTCTGGATTGTGTCCAGTTTGTGTTGGTGGTCCACATTGAAGTTTGAGCTTGTAATTGAAGAATTACTTCCGGATGATGGTGTTCTTCCTAAGTTTGGCCGACCAGATGAGTTACACATCCTGCAGATGATCTTGAAGATGTTCTATGAAGATTGGCGCATTCCTAAAGGAAGATTGAAGTCTCAGATCTGTGTAGCCGACAACGTGTTGATCTACATGAAGTCCTTTTGTAATTAGTCATGTTGTATTTATGTATTTGCTCTATAATGTATGCTGACTTGGATGATTATCCTAAAGTCAAATGTCTTGTATAAATAAGAGGTTGTGAAGTCATTTCAAAGGCATCGTGTGGAGATGGGTGTGTGGTAGAGAGGAGTAGAACGAAAGGCAGAGCAGAAGTATTGGGCTTAAATGGAATTGACTCAAGCATGGTGAAGATGCTATTCTTTAGTTCAAGTATGTAATAATTATTATTCTGTAGATAGTGTGTCTCCTATAGGCAGTGGGCCTCTTGTGAGCAATGTGCTCGGGCAGTGAGCCCTAATTGGCATGTGCCATTTTGTTCTTCTTATTCTTTTAACAGAGAATACAATCTTGGGTTAGTCACCACGTGGTTTTTTCCCTTAATCGAGTTTTCCACGTCAAATCTTGGTGTCATATGTGTTAATGTGTTTCTTCTCTTGAATTATTGCATTAAGTTTCCATGATTGGTTTATTATTATGCTGTTGAATTATAAGAAGAATTTAAGTGATTAAAAGAAAGAAAGTTTTGAGACAACTGATTCACCCCCCCTCTCAGTTGTCTACCTTGATTCTAACACTTATGACTTCCAGTCTAAGGGCAGGTAGTGCAGATCGTAGAGCATCACTCCTAGGAATACACTCATCAAAGTCACATTCACTATCTTAATCAGGTGGTGACACCACTTGAACGAGAATATATCATGATTCGTTGGTTAGAGCAGGGTTGTACAGACATACCCTTGGTTCGTCGCATCATGATTACTACCATCACGTTAGTGGTTACACCAGATGAACGAGGCACACACCTTCATGGGGGCCTCGTGCACACTATCTAGGTGATGGAGGGGGAGAGGATGATCTACGCATCAGGGCATAGCATTCTTGCGCACCTATACTAAGACTTGAGTCATTATGTTCACTATGAGGCATAGAGTTTGATGATATGCACCCTATTATAGGTATGGATCTTTGAAATATTAGATGCACACAGCCAATGGAGTTTCCCATTAAGCAGACATGGACACATCCATGTGCACATGCCTATCCACTTATTAGATGCTGGAGACACGATGATTTGCTATATTGGAGAGTAGTGTTTGACAGACTACAACACGGTGATAATACATGGAGGCCATATTGCAACCACAAGCCATGGATGGGGCAGCATAGACAGTTAGTGAGGATGCAGTGAGATTAACTACTAGGCGGTCACCTAGATGACATCATTGTCAGGTTTTACTTTGATAGAGTCTTGTAACAATTTAGATGCATTTAGGGTGTCCCTAGCATGCGTCCAATCTACGTACACCCAGTGCACAACGCGACGAGGGCTATGAGAGGAACCTCTTGCAACAATATAATGAAAAATACATGAAATAACAGAAATAGTAGAAACACATAAGAAATTTATTGATCGCAGGCCACTTCGAGGGGGCAACCTCCTTTGAGCAAGCTCAATACAATAAATTTGTGGATGCTTTCATTGGCCTCAACACGTACTTATATACTAAGTCTAATCTAAACAACTATTACTCCCCATGAATGTGGGATAATACAATATACTCACGGGATGACTTACAAAGCATATGCGTCCAACAACAATATACTAACAAAGTAAAGAGAAGGGCTAAACACGGGTTCCTAACATCCCCTCCCTCTTAGAAAAGCTTTGTCCTCAAAGCTTAAGATGTGGAAATTGTTGCTGTATCTGAAGGAGTGGTTCCCATGTAGCATCCTCTGGTTGCATTCTGTGCCACTAAATTAATACCTCTGTGATGGCTTGAGAGTGAAGCTGACGAGTGCACCTATCAAGGATTGCCTCCAAGTCCAAAATGATGGATCCTTCATTATACAGTTCTAGTAAAATAGTTTGTGCTCTGATGTTGGTGTCAAGAACTTTCTTTAGACAAGAGACATGAAATACTGAATGAATGCGGGAAGGAGGAAGCTCCAATTTATAATCAATTGACCCAATCTTCTGAAGAACCTTATATGGCCCATAGAACTTTGGAGCCAGCTTATGATGCCCTTTGAGTTTTAGGGAGGATTGCTTGTATGCATGTAGACAAAGAAAAACCATATCACCTACTTGAAAAGAGCGCTTAGAACGGTGCTAGTCGTCTTGTTGTTTCATTTGATTTCTTACCATGTGAAGATTGTCGTACAAAATGTGAAGAATCTGATCTCAGGTTCGGAGAACCATGTTAACTACCTGAACTGGTGAACTGCTGGGGGTGTATGGAAGGAGCACTGGTGGTGTCTGACCATAGACTGCTTCATATGGAGTCATTTTAGATGCAGTGTGGTAGGAGGTATTGTACCATCATTCAGCGAGAGGGAGCCACTTTGCCCACTAATGTTGTTGTTTTGAGGTGAAACAACGAAGATAAGTTTCCAAACATTTGTTGATAACTTTAGTCTGACCATCTGTTTGTGGGTGATACCCTGAACTCATCTTCAGTTTGGGGCTAGTGTGGCGAAATAGTTCTATCCAAAAATGACTGGTGAAAGTTGCATCACGATCTGAGACAATGGAAGAAGGGATTCCATGAAGACAAAAGATCTGGTCCATGAAAATCTGTGCGACTGAGGAAGCGGTATAGGGATGGCTGAGGGTACAAAAATGACTATATTTGGAGAGACGATCAACCACAACCAAGATCACTATCTTCCCTCCAGATTTAGGGAGCCCCTCAATGAAATCCATAGAAATATCTATCCAAATCCATGTAGGGATAGGCAAGGGTTCGAGCAATCCAGGAAGGAGTGTCATTTCACCCTTGTTGTGCTGGTAGGTATTACATTTAGCCACCATCTATTGAATTTCCCTTTTCATTCCCTTCCAAAAGAAGTTATGTCGTGCCTGCTCATAAGTTTTGAGGAACCCAAAGTGCCCTACCGATGGACAAGCATGGAGTTCATAGAAGACAGCCTATTGAAGACCAATGCTCTGGGGAAGCACTAGATGACCCTTGTATCTCAGAGAAGTACCATCCCAAGAGTAATACAGTACAACAGAAGGGTTATTAGCCAACTATTGGATGATTTGAGATAATGAAGAGTCATTGACATAGCCCTGCTGGACAGATTCCAACCAATTTGGAACAGGCATAGAAATAGCTGAAAGAGAAGCTTGGTCATCAAACGTGCAAGAAAGAGCATCCGCCACAATATTGTCCTTACCCTTCTTGTAAGTGATCTCATAGTCATAACCCATGAGTTTACTAACCCATTTCTGTTGTGCTGGGAGGAGACCCGTTGTTCCAAGAAATATTTTAGACTATGGTGATCAGTCTTGATGCAGAAATGATTCCTTAATAGGTATGGCTGCCACTCTTGTACTACATGCACAATAACCATCATTTCCTTCTCATATGTAGAGAGTACTAAATTCTTACCTGAAAGGGATTTTTTGGTGAACACAATGGCATGTTCATCTTGAAGGAGGACAACACCAAGTCTATTGCCACAAGCATCACTCTCAATAGTGAAGGTCTTGGAAAAATTTGGCATAGCTAGAACAGGTGTAGTACACATAGCTTGTTTCAGCTTTGTAAATGCACACTCAGTAGCATGTGTCCATGTAAAAGCATCCTTTTTCAATAGAGCTATTAATGGAGTTGTAATTTTCCCGTAATCCTTGACAAACTTGCGGTAGTAGCCAGTCAATCCCAAAAAACCCTGGAGGCTCTTGAGTGTCTGAGAATGTGGCCAATATTTCATGGCATCTATTTTGGTAGGATCCACTCGAACCCCTTGGGATGAAACAATATGCCCAAGATACTCCACTTCCTCCTGCCCAAAAACACATTTAGACTATTTTGCATAGAGATGATGATCAGAGAGAAGCTACAGTACAAGATCCAGATGCTGGAGATGCTCAGCCCATGTTTTACTATAGATGAGGATATCATCAAAGAAGACCAGAATGAATTTCCGCAAGTAGGGCCAAAATATTTTATTCATCAATGCCTGGACTGTGGAAGGAGCATTAGTGAGGCCAAAGGGCATGACCAAAAACTCATAGTGGCCATCATGCGTGCATAAAGCCATTTTAGGGATATCATCCTCATGAACTTGAATTTGGTGATACCCAAAACGAAGATCCAACTTGGAGAAAAAATGAGTGCCATGAAGCTCATCAACAATAGGAATTGGAAACTTATCCTTGATTGTGATGTGATTAAGTGCTCAGAAGTTAATGCAGAGGTGCCATGATCCATCTTTTTTCTGGACAAGAAGAACTGGTGAAGAATTGGTACTAGGGCAAATAATACCTTGCTTCAGTAAGTCCTGAACAAGAATCTCAATCTCTGTCTTTTGGTGAAATGGGTAGCAGTAGGGCTTGATGTTGGGAGGAACGCTTCTAGGAAGGAGATGAATACGATGGTCCTCTGGGAATCCCACTAGTTTAGCAAAGAAACATGTATATCTATCCAAAATTCATTGTAGATCTGAAGGAGTAGTGGAGACCGCGGATGGTTGCATCTAAATGGAATGGAGCTGAGCAATGACTCCATGTGAATTCTTCTTAAGGAGCTTTTCCATGCGATGTGAACTGATGATGCTGAGAGACCCTGATTGTAAGCCCTTCAATGTGTGTTTTTGCCCATTGTCTGAAAACTACATCCAAAGTTTAGCAAAATCCCATAAGATGGGTCCAAGAGTGCATAACCATTAAGCACCTAAAACCACATCGCATCCACCTAAGGGCAAGGCAAACATGTTAGAGTGCAGGTTATAATCTCCAATAGAGATACGTACATTGCGACACTTCCCTTTGCAAGGTAATGTGCCCCCATTAGCAATCATGACTTCAAAGTTGGAGCAAGGATGGACAAAACAATTAGCCTGTTTGGCGATCTGAGGGTCAATGAAGTTATGAGTGCTACCAGAATCAATGAGTATTGTAAGAGGGAGCTTCTTGAAGTAACCCTTGACCCGCATGGTTTGTGGGGTGGTGACTCCTGCTAAAGCATGGAGAGAGATCTCTGGGTGGTCTTCCTGAGAAGGAGGGTCAATAGGCAGCTGCTGAATGTCAACCTGATCATCTACTGTATCATGAGCATCTTCATAAACTTTAGTTGCAGGTGGAGAATCCACATCCAAGAGATAGAGCTTTTGCTCAACACATCTATGTCCCTGAGTTAATTTCTCATCACAATTATAAAAAAGCCCTTTTTTCTTGACGTGCCCTCATCTATGCTTTAGACAAATGCTTGATAGGAGTTGTTCTAGGAGCTGGCGTGATTGGAGGTCTTTGGGAAACCATATTTCTGAATGGAACAAAAGTGGATTTGGAGCGCTGTTGAGGTATGATCTTGTCCTCCACCAACTTAGACAACCCTAGGGCTTCCATCATTGTGCTGGGATGGAACATTTTAACCTTAGGTCGGATTGCATCCTTCAGACCACTAACAAAATAATTCCTGAGAATTCATCAGACAATCCCTCTGTGTGATTGGCCAGTTTCTCAAATTCTATTTGATATTCTCTCACAGTGCCAGTTTGGCGAAGTTTAGTGAGTGCTCCTGTGAAGTCATCAAAAGCACTAGGGCCAAATCATTGCAAAATGAGTTTGCAAAAATCTATCCATTTTGGCTCATGAGCCTTGATGTACCAACAGAACCATTAAAGGGCTTCATGTTCCAAATGAAAGGATGCAAGTGGGACTTTGTTGACATCAAAAGTATTATGCAAACTAAAATATTGTTCTGCCCGATATATCCATCCAGTCGGATCATCACCATTGAAGCGAGGAAAATCAAGCTTCGGCCCATGAAAATTGCTGGAAGAAGAGAACCCAGTGTCTACAGAAGACTCTGGCTACCGCCTATTGTTCATGGCTGAATGCTAAAGATTGAGGCCAAGAATTTTTTCATCCAGATCTTGGAGTTTGGTCTTGAGGGATGCAAGTTCATCCTCCATGTTTTTTGCTCTTGCGCGGGTGACAACAATAACCAGGAGTTTTTTTTTTTTGGGGAATGGGTAGAAAAACAAAAACAAAAACTTTTTTAGTAAAGGAAAATTTGGATTTGGGAAAACTTTGATGGGTAATTGAGTTTTGACTAGGTTTTGGACACTTTATGAGGGATAGGGAAGTAGTAAACGGGGATTTCAGAGGCGGGGTGAAAGAATGGGAAAATTTGTCCAAGAGGGACAAAGGAGCAGAAATAGGAAATGAACACTGTGGCAAAATTTGAAGGTGATTGGGTGAGAATTGAAGAAGTTATGGCAAACCCTAAAAATAGACAAATGTGGGATTTTTGGCTTCGATAAGTGGATTTTGAGATAGGGTCCTCAAGGGAGGAAATATGCAAAATGGAATTTTAGGGGTTCCAATGAATTTTTTTTTTGGTCTGGAAACGATCTGCAACGGCTCTGGATAGATGCAATCTACGATTTATCAGCTAGCAATAGATATGGACTCCAGGTATGTTCAGCTTCCTAAAGATTCAGGGGATTCACTCGGCTACCAATGATGTCTAACGACTTACGTATTGGGGCAGTACCCCTCACTCCATGGCTTAGGTAAAACTGATAACCGCTTTGCCACAAACGACAACTCTTGGTTTACCTCACGGATGGGAACTAGTCAATCAGGTAGGGGTCGTTGCCCTTTTCATTGGCAGGTCCTCTCAATGGGCTAGCTACTTTGGGGTTCCTGTGGTACTCCTCACAATGAGTTTTAGGGCTATGCCTAGGCACTTCCCATAGTTAAGCAGATAGGGATTATTCCCTAATCTGAACTTGTAATTGAAATGAACAATACAGATGCAAAGAAAAAAGAACTACTGCAATAATCACAATGCCTAGAGGCCACTGCAAAAAAACTTTTGGCAAGAATTCCACCTAGCGAGCCCAAGAAAGTGCTTTGATACTAGATGAGAGGAACCTCCTACAACAATATAATGAAAAATGCACAAAATAACAGAAATAGCAGAAACACAGAAGGAATTTATTGATCGCAGACCACTTTGAGGGGGCAACCTCCTTTGAGCAAGCTCAATACAATAAATTCGTGCATGCCTTCTTTGGCCTCAACACGGACTTATATACTAAGTCTAATCTAAACAACTATTACTCCCCAAGAATGTGGGATAATACAATATACTCACGGGATGACTTACAAAGCATATGCGTCCAACAACAATATACTAACAAAGTAAAGAGAAGGTCTAAGCACAGGTTCCTAATAGGCTAATGAGGCTCCATGACTGATGATGACCGAGGTAGTTGAGAACAAGGATGATGGTGTAGCGGATGTAGAGCCAGCGTCAAAGGCAGATGATGTCAGGTTTTCCCGAGTGTACACAACTTGGTGGGAGACAGCTCAACTTGATCCAGTCTTTCCTACAGGTCATCCCACAAGCAATCCATGGCCATGGTCAAGTCACGAGGATGATTTAGGAGACGAGGAGAATTTTAGTCACTTCACTGAATATTTTGATGATGAGGATGAGATTCCATCACACTTCATCTTCAGGGGGAGACCATGGTGAGGGTAGGAAGAGGTGGACAATGATGAGGAGACCAAGGAGAGACCCAGGTTGAGAGCTCATGGTCTAGGTCCTACTACCACTAGGAGATTGAGTTGACTCGAGCAAGGGGAGGTGAGCACCTCTATGCCCTAGCTATAAAGGTAACTACAAATGTAGCTATAGCGACAACATTATGCGATCCTGATTGGCAAGATGGCAACCCTGGTGAGAATGTTGTTATACTTCTTTGACGATTACTTGCTTATGATGATGTCATGTATAGATATATTTTTGATGATGAGATACTGATACTATATTTGTGTTTCTTTTGATAGTTGGTACCTAGGCATGGCATGACTTTGTGAGTTGTGTTATAGAAGATATAGTTCTTACCGATGCAACTGAGCAGCAAGTGCAGACAGGATACTTGCCATAGCAATCAGTAGGGCGACGTGGAGATATTCATGCTTTTTATGAGATACAGAGTGGATATGGAAGCTACATTAGATTAGGAGAACCAGAGGGCAGAGCATGAAGAGGTAGACCTTTAGTTACAGTGAGATCAGACCATGGTACATCCTATAGCAAAGGCCAGTCACATCCTTACATAGTTTCTACAAACAGAGCTGGATCGAGCAAGAGTTGAGAGAGACAGATTTCAACATCTTTATACAAATTCTCAAAGGGATATGGGAGAGCTTAGAGGGGAACTTAGGGGTCTACGATCTTGGAGTGCCTCAAAGAGTCATTCACAGTCCAGAACCTCACATGGGCAGCCTTCTGTCGCTCGTACACCACCAGGTCCTAAGAGGTCTACTAGTCGTAGTTCAACTATGTGATATGTATCTCATGTATTGTATTACGACATCCCATTTTGATGTACATGATATTTAATTTTGATGTATATTCAAACTGATGCCTATATATATGATGTGTTTCTATTAATTATATGGTGTAATTTGATGTACCACATGTGATTTATGTAAATGCAACAAGTGAAAATTTTGATGATCATGTGAAAGATGCAAAACATGGTTCAACTAGATGCAACAATGATTAATTGTGTTTAATAAAGATCTTATGCTACCTTATCAAATGAATTAAGACAAAATGTTCTATCTTATCAAAATCAAAACAATTAATGACTTTACTTTATAAAGTAATATCTAACATACGATCTTAAGCATGAAACTTTGCAAATACATAGCATTAATGGGTTCTTTAAGAGGTGTACCTTGTTCATCGGCTAACTTGTATGCTCTTGATCCATAGGCTTTAGTGATACCATATAGTCCTGGACAATTAGGGTTGATTTTTATAAAGTACCAAGTCTCCAATGTCAAATGAACGATGGATAACACGTTCATTGTATGATCGATGGATGCTTTTCTGATGAGCTCTAAATTGGTCGAGAGTGTTGATATGATGTTCATCAAGCATATCTAGTTGTTGTAATCTCTTCTCTCTTTCCATGTTATCATCAATAATGTGCCTTAGGCAAACTCGCAATGAAGGAATTTATAACTCTAAGGGCATTATTACATCAACACCATATACAAGGTTATATGGTGTAGTACTAGTAGTCAGATGAACACTTGTCTCATAGGCCCAAAGCACATAGGAGAGTTGAGTATGCCAATCTTTTTGATGTTTATTAACAACTTTCCAAAGAATTTATCCAATAACTTATTTGAAGCTTCTGCTTGGCCATTTGATTGTGGATAATATGGTGTAGAGAAGTGATGCTGAATGTGGTATTTTTCAAGGAATTTCTTCACATCCTTATTCTAAAATGGTGTAACATTGTCAGAAACTAAGGAGGAAGGAAAGTCAAATCAAGATATTATGTTATCTTGAATGAAATGACAAATTACCTCAGTAGTCATGAATTGTAGTGGCATAGCTTCAACCCACTTTGTAAAGTATTTAGTGGCAGGGATGATGAACATGTGTCCTTTAGAGGAAGGAGGAGATATCTTTCCAGTTAGATCAACACCTTCATAGTCACATTGAAGAATTGTTGACACCTTCTGCTCATTGCATCCAGTAATCTAAAACATGAAATCTTGTACTGCACCACACATTCTACCACTCTATTATTCATATCACATACATTGCGCACACACTTTCTCATGATCCCTTGACACTTATTTATATTGTCTTCAACCTTGAGAACATTCTTCAAGGTCATAAAATTACCTTAACATTGAAAATTCAAATTAGGTCTGGAACTAAACATTCCCATAGTGGAAAGGAATGAATGCAGACCACACCACACTTTAGCTTAGACCTAAATCCACTCTTACACATTACTCTACACTTCCATAATCATTGAAGCACAACTGTAAGTAGTGTAAACAACCAAGTCAGCCAAAATTGGGTTGACACTATGAACTTTTAAGTACACGCTTACTCAACAATCAAAAGACAACTCGTGGACCATGTGCCAAGCTTGAACATGATCTAGAGGCATCCACAAGCACCTAAAAACCAACAAATCCTTTCACAACAACTTTCACATGACAAAAGTTCACATTGGAGCACTCAAACAACTCTGTCATACACTGCAACTCAAGAAATCAACTTGCTAAGCACCAAACCATGAGAAACTTGAACTAAAGAAATTTATAAGCATTATAAGCACAAATCAAGCACTACAAAGCTAGAAAGAAATCTGCAGAGAAATGTGGAGAAAAATAGTTTCTCTTAGACACCTTCTCAAAGCTCAAAAACACAGTCCACACACTGGTGAACACAACTTCCTCTGCATAAGGAATCAGAACACCAAATTTGGAATATAACATCTCTTAACATCTTTGAACAACATATCCAAGCCACAAAGACAAATCTTCAGCATAGAGAAAATGCAGAACAAAACTAGAACACTACTCTGTAAACCAAAATGCTAGTTCAACACATTGTTTCTTTTATTAATCAAATTTTCTCAAAAGTAATTGGAAACTAACCAATAGAAACATATTCTTGACATCTTCAACACATCTTCAAAGAAACCAAATCATCTTTAGCAAAGCATCTCAACGAAACAGCTCATACCATTGCAACAACCTCATCTCTACTCAACCAGTTGACATTATTGCCAACACCAAGCTAACATGTTGACATCAATGATAACACTCACTGTACATACTTGCAACAATCTCCCCCTTTGTCATTGATGGAAACACATGATGTGAAAAACCATCAAGAAACCAACATCCTCAATACTATGCTTCATAGAAACTCATTTCCTTTCTCTTTCTCTCCCCCTCAACTTCATACTCTTTTATTGACAACTGACTCTCCTTTCTCTCCTTTTTCACATTTCTTTCTCTCCCCCTTTGACATCAATGGCAAAGGGATTCATCTTTCTCTTTCTCATTCTCATACTTGTACTTTCTCACCACTGCTTTGTCACATCTTTTCTTTTATAGCTCATCATACTTCCCTTAGAAGCAACCAACATTAGAACTTACTCCTGACTGCCACAACCATCATGACCACTACTTGCTCCCCCTAAGAGGTAGCCTCCAACATTAGTCTAGAATCAGGAATGAATCTTGAAATCCACTGAACTGATGCATCTCCTTATGCATCTAGTTGAATGAAGGAGGGGCAATAACCCCTAATGTCTCCCAGAGATACTCCAATGTATCCTTAGGAAGAGCCTTGGTGAATATATCATCAACCTGATCCTTTCTAGGCACATACTCAAGCTTCACTTCATTCTCTGCAACCTTCTCTTTCAAAAAGTGATACTTGATTGATATATGTTTTGTCCTTGAATGCATCACTGGATTCTTTGAAATGTTAATAGTACTTGTATTATCATAGAAGATAGGAATAGGTTCATCATATACAACTCTGATATCCTTGAAGGTTTGCCTCATCCACAACACTTGTGTGTAGCAAGATACTATAGCAATGTATTTTGCCTCTGTAGTAGACAAATATACTAAGTCATGCTTCTTACTTAACCATGATACCACTCTGCCTCCAAGAAAGAATGCACCACCACTTGTGATTTTCTTGTCATCTACACAAGCAACCCAATATGCATATGTGTCAGTGTTGCAAGTATGAGTAGTAAGTGTTGTCATTGATGTCAACACCTAAGGTTAGCATCTAAGGAAGTTACTTGGTTAAGTTAGAACAAGTGTTTGATTGTTCTATCTCCCAAAACAGTGCAGTGTTTTTCTCTGCACTTCCTCAATATTGTAGATAGGTGTGTGAGATTGGGATATGATTTAGAGATATGACTGAAGTTGTTAAATCATGACTTTGGTGGTCTTGAATGTTGTGCACCAAAAGATCTATTCACCAGTTTGAAGACTGTGTTTGGCAATGTGTGCAGAGTGACAAGGAGAAAATGTTTTGCTCTGCATTCCTCCGTAATACAGTATTTTGCTCTGTGGTTCTAGAAGGAAGTCTAGGATGATGACAAATGCCTACAATTGCAGTGGTTCATGTTTTGGTGGTCTGCAAGCTATCTTTCTTTTATGACAGATGAAGACAAAGAAGTTTATGTGCTCCATTGAAAAGATTCCTATGGTTAAAGTGGTTAAGGTTTGTGCAGTTGCTCTTGATGATTATAACATGCTTGTGGATACCTCCTGATCATGTTCTTGTCATTACATTGGTCTACGTGGAAATTGTGAAGGTGTTTGAAGATTACTTCTAGATAGCATGTTGTATAACCAGTTGTGGAGGACTTGGTTGATCCTTGTGATTGAGGAGATCTTTAGAAGATTGTGGAAGCATGATAAAGCATGGAAGATCATGTTTGAGTCCCAGCTAAGGCATGGTGTGATCTGCATACACTTTAGTTCATACCCTTTGCATAATGTTGTAATAGGTCAGACCTATTTTGTAAATGTTTGTAATGCCAACCTTGGAGATTGCTCCAATGGTTGATGATTGTAATGCCGACCTTGATGATCATTCCAAGGTTGATGAAGTGTATAAATACTTGTAGTTGAGTCATGGAAAAGATGTCTTTGTGTGAAGATGGGAAGATAAGAAAAGAAGTGGTAAGATAGAGCAGAGTAGAGTAGAGGACCCATTGTACTTTAATGTATTAATCTCAGACACGAAGAAGATGACCTTGAGTAGAAATGAAAATATATTAAGAAAGGTCTAAAAAGATAGAGCAGAAAAGAGGCAGAGGAAAGAAGAGGAAGAATAGAGCAGAGATGGAGTAGAGTAGAGGAATGATTGTACTTCAGTTACAAATATAGAAATGTGTTGATCATGATAGTGAGCCACCAGTAGGGTTTAATAGCCCTTATTGTAATCTTGCTAGGTTTAGGGTTGAGGTAGTGAGCCTGCTAGACCTAGTGGTTCTTCATGGCAGTAAGCCAGTATGTTTAGGCCCGTGGAGTGACCAAGCCTGAACATCATTATTTCAAGATTGCAATATATATATTGAGAGCTAATCCTCTTCATGGTTTTTCCCCACCTTGGGGTTTTCCACGTAAAATCTGGTGTCTCTTGTGTTTAATGTTATATATGTGGTTAAGTTTCTGATTTCATGCACTCATTGTTAAATCATAATAATTGTGAATAAGTGATGAATGTTTAATTGAAGAAAGTGTTTAATTTTTTTTTGGACAACTGATTCGCCCCCCCTCTTAGTTTTTCGGCGCATATCAATAGTAAGCACTTAGAGAAAATTCATTATCCTTTGGATACCACAAGCCATGATCCAGAGTGCCCTTTAAATATCTGAATATCCTCTTCACTGCTGCAACATGTGACTCTCTAGGATCTTCTTGAAATCTAGCCACAAGACAAACTACATGCTTAATATCCGGTCTAGTAGCAGTTAAATATAACAATCCTCCAATCATTGGCCTATACCTACTCTGATCAATCTTAGGAGGTTCATCATTCTTTCTTAGCTTGCAACCAATTGTCATGGGGTACATACTGGTTTATAATCTTCCATTCCAAACTTTTTTAACATCTCCTTAACATACTTTGATTGTGAAATGAAAATACCTTTATCTGTCTAATTGATCTGCAGTCCAAGAAAGAAGTTCATTTCCCCACAGATTAACATTTCAAATTCTTTTTGCATTTCATCCACATAATTCTTACACATACCTTCATTTCCACCAATAATTATATCATCTACATACACTTTCACAATCAAAATTTGATCTTCTCCTACTTAGATGTACAAATTGCTATCTGCGGTACCTTTATTGAATCCTTGCTATAATAAGTATCTGTCTAACCTTGCATACCAAGCTCTGGGGGTTTGCTTCAATCAATATAGTGCCTTCTTCAACCTGTAAACCATATCCATTTTATTTGATAAATGAAATCCATTTGATTGTTCTATGTATACTTCTTCTTCCAACTCACCATGCAAGAAAGTAGACTTCACATCCATTTGATATACTTTGAAATCCTTATGTGTTGCAAAAGCCAGAAACATCCTGATGGCCTTCATTCTTGCCACCAAAGCATAAGTTTCATCATACTCTACTCCTTCTTACTTGTGAGTAACCTTTACACACAAGCCTTGCCTTGTTTCTTACCACTTCTCCATTCTCATTCAATTTGTTCCAGAATACCCACTTAGTTCTGATCACATTTATGTTTGTTGGTCTTGGGACAAGTTCCTAGGTGTGATTCTTTTCAATCTGCATTATTTCTTCTTCCACAGCCTTGATCAAATACTCATCCTTGCATGCTTCAATCACTATTTTAGGTTCAACTTTAGAGAGTAGACATAGATTTACCTATTCTTTAATAGCTCTCCTTCTTGTCAGCAAACCTTTGTTCTTTTCACCAATGATTTGATCTTTAGAATGATGCTTCTGCACATTCTTGGGATTTTTAGGAGTCTTTTTTAGAGCTTCTTCTTCTTCAATATGTACTTCCTTTTCATTAGCATTTTCTTCTTCTCTGCAAGAGGACTCATCTGATTCATATCCATTAACTTCTGAATTATTTTGTAGATCTTCATCAACTTTGACATTCACACTTTCAACAATCGTTCTTAGCCTTTTGTTGTAGCATCGATAATCTTTGATTTTAGTAGAATACCCAAGTAAGATCCCTTCATCAGACCTTGAATCAAACTTTCCTAAAATTTCTTCATCCCTTTTGATATAACATTTTCTTTAAAACACTCTGAAGTACTTGGTAGTAGGAATCCTTCCATACCACAATGCATAAGGGGTCTTTGTACTATTTGCTCTTGCCTGCACTCTGTTCAGTATATAAACAACAATATGAATTTCCTCTCTCCAGTAGATTTTCTTCTTTTATCATTGTCCTTGCAGCATCTTGAACAATCCTATTCTTTCTCTCAACCACTCCATTCTTCTGAGGAGTCCTAAGGGCATATAAGTGCCTCTTTACTTCACGATTCTCACAAAACATGTTAAACTCATTGGAGGTGAACTATCCACCTCTGTTAGACCTCAAACATTTAATTGGTATATCTATTCCATTCTCAACCATGACTTTGAATGCTTTGAACTTATCTAGGGCTTCAAATTTTTCTTTGAGAAAAGTAACCCATGTCATCCTAGAATAATCATCAATCAATAGCATGAAATACCTATCACCTTGAAAACTCCTTACCTTGGTAGGGCCACAAAGATTTGTATGCACCAATTCCAATAGTCTGGTAGAAGATTGATCCTTGACTTTGAAACTTCTTATTGCTTGATTTTCAATTTGACATTCCTTACAGACAACATTGATGGGCTTTGTAATCTTTGGCAGATCTCTCATCGTTTGAACTGAGCTTATCCTCACCAGGCTATCAAAATTGATGAGACACAATCTTCTATTCCATAGAAAACTTTCACCAATCTGATTCATGAATCAATAACCATCACCACCTTTGAGCTAATAAACATTTCCATCTGTCATCTTTCCAATAGCTATCGCAGTTCTGAAATCTTTTCTGATCTCATAGCCACCATCTTGAAACACAAGATTGTATCCTTTGCTACACATTTTTCCAACACTCAAGAGATTATGCTTTAAACCCTTAACATAAAAAACATCATCAATATTATGTTTTCCATCAAAACTAACTGAGCCTCTTCCACATATCTTAGCAGTTGTATCATCGCTAAATCTAACTAGTCCTCCATCATATTTTTCAAGTTTAACAAACTTACTTTTATCACCAGTCATGATTTGAGCATCCACTATCAATAGCCCAATAGTTCTTTTCTTGTTTGATATAAAAAGTAGATATCAAAGTACCTTCAGTATTAAGACTTACCTCCAAAGCCTTTTTCTTCACACATTTCTCAGAGTTAGTAGAAACAATATCATCTTTTAAAGCTATGAATAGACATTCATTAGCCTCATCATTTTCATAATTAGATTCATCATCAAATATACTTGCATCTTCTCTAACATAGTAGCTTTTCTTAAACACTCTACTTTTGTTCTCCCTATTTTTGCTTCTCAAAATTCTTTCCGATCTTGAAGCGTAATGACCAATCTTGCCACAAATGAAACACTTGAAAGGCAACTTACCACTGTACTTACTAGTATGCAATTTCATTTTTCTCACAAAGTTAGCTTCCACACCATCTGAATCCTCCTGATCTGATTCCACAGTCTTCTCAAATTTTCCAGCCTTGAAGGTAGTCTCAACCTTTGCACTACTTGTACCAAATTCTCTCATTTCAAAGGTAGTTAAGGTACCAAGAAACTAATCTTTGGTAAATTGATTCAAACTTTGTAATTCTTCAATAGAAGAAACTTTATGACTGTAAACTTTAGGAAGAGTTTTGATTACCTTTAATACCACTTCTTTTTCATCCACATCTCAACCAAGTCCTTTGATGCCATTGACAACTTCATCCACTTTTTGTAAGTAGCTTGTAATGTTTTCATCTTCAGACATTCACATGGTCTCAAACATGAGCTTCAAATTCTACATTTTAGCTTGCTTGACCTTATCATCTCCTTCATAAATAATTTTTAACTTTTTCTAGATTTCATTTGTAGTTTTAAGATTCATAACTTTCACCAACTCAAAATTAGTTTATTAAGCCCACTTAAAAGAGCACACCTCACTTTACCATTGGTTTCATAGGCCTTGATCTCATTTGTAGTACTTGGACCATTTTCCGGTATAGTGTATTCAATCTCAATAGCCTTCTAGATCTCATATCCAAGAGAAACTAGATAACCTTCCATCTTTATTTTCCAAGATGCATAATCTATTCCATCAAATAAAGGAACATCCTTCTTATGTGCCATCCCTGATTTACCTCAAGTGGTTAAGCTTTCTTCCAAGGAACCTCACTCTGATAACAATTGTTGAATGCACAAGACAACTGAGAGGGGGGGGTGAATCAATTGTAACTTATAATTCCAAAACCCTCAAACACATTTAGATCCACATCAATTCAGTTATCCCTTAAACTGTTATGATGATTAAGCATGAAAGCAAATAATAGAAACTGAATCAAATGAACATCAAACACAAGAAAACACCAGATTTATGTGGAAAACCCAAGAAGGGAAAAACCACACTAAGGATTAGCTCACACTATAAAGTAATAAAAATACCAAAAAACAATAGGCTCACTGCCAAAGGGCTCATTATCCAAAAGAAAGGCTCACTGCCAAGGCTCATTGCTAGAATAGAGAAGAAGATAGAGAAGATTGTTACAAGGAGAAAACTATCTCAATGTAATAGGGAATTCCACTACAACACCATCAACACCTTCGCAGCCACACTGAAGAATTGTAAACACCTACCTACTGCATCCAATAATCTAACACATGAAAGCTTGTACTACACTACACAATCTACCACTCTGATATTCACATCACATACATTGCACACACACTTGATCACGATCCCTTGACACTTATTTATATTGTCTTCAACCTTGAGAACATTCTCCAAGGTCGGCAAATCACCTTAACCCAAAAAATTCAAATTAGGTCTAGACCTAAACATTCCCATGGTGGAAAGGAATGAACGCATACCACACCACACCTTAGCTTGGACCTAAATCCACTCTTACATGTTACTCCATGCTTCCACAATCACCAAAGCACAACCACAAGTAGTGCAAACAACCAAGTCGGCCAAACTTGTATTGACACTATGAACTTTTAAGTACATGCTTCCTCAATAATCAAAAGACAACTCACGGACCACGTGCCAAGCTTGAACATGATCTAGAGACATCCACAAGCACCTAAAAACCAACAAATCCTTTCACAACTTTCATCTGACGGAAGTTCACACCGGAGCACTCAAACAACTCTATCATACACTGCAACTCAAGAAATCAACTTGTGGAGTACCAAACCATGAGAAATTTGAAGTAAAGAAATATATAAGCATTATAAGCACAAATCTACAGAGAAATGCGAAGCAAAACAGTTTATCCCAAACACCTCTACAAAGCTCAAAAACATAATCCACACACTAATGAACACAACTTCCTTTGCACAAGGAACTAGAACACCAAATTAGGAATATAACATGTCTTAACATCTCTAAACAACATATCCAAGCGACAAAGATAGATCTTCAACATAGAGGAAATGCAGAGCAAAACCAGAACACTATTCTGTAAACCAAAATGCCACTTCAACATACTGTTTCCTTTATTAATCAAATTTTCTCATAAGCACTTGGAAAGCAACCAACAAAAACATATTCTTGACATCTTCAGCACCTATTCAAAGAAACTAAATCATCTTTCGCAAAGCATCTCAACCAAATAGCTCATACCATTGCAACAACCTCATCTTTACTCAACCAGTTGACACTAATGACAACACCAAGCTAACATGTAGACATCAATGACAACACTAACTACACATACTTGCAACAAATATTATTTCAACTACATTGGCAATAAAATGCATGATTGGAGATTTTATTGAAGGAGAAGATAGATGTTTTGGGCCGATTGAGACATTCAAAGGCGCATATGGAGAAAATCACTTGTACTTAACAAAGCCACTGGTCATTGATGCATAGACCTGTAAGGTATGGTCTCATTCTGGATAGTTTAAAGTGGATAAAGGAGACTGAAGTTAGTTACAACATTCCACCAATTGCAGATTTATGATTGAGGCATTGAAAATAGTGTCGAATGTAGTGTTGAATGCTGAGACATTGAAACATTGTTGTGTAGTAAAGAAGCTCCAAGTTTGTGTCCAAGGTAGATCAAATAGTGCGCTAAAATATTGAAGTTTTATTTTTTAAGGCATAAAATAATAGGGTTTACTTTTTTTAATATATGATTCAGCAACCTTCTTATAATAATCACGTTACATGTGAAAATAAAACCAATTGTGTGACTAGGAGAGTTGGTTGATGAAGGGTTTGATAATTGATGTGAGAGGTTACAAGTTCAAAACTCGCCTCTTTTATTATGGATGGTAAAACAATTTGGAGTGACAAGTGAAAAATAATATGTGTTTTATTTGTAGTAATAAGGAGTTGTATGTGCTTGTGTCAAGATTGATTGGTGTAGAAAGAGTGGGAAAATATTTTTATGGTGATTTGATTATCTAAAGTTAAGTTTATACCCATTGGAGTGATAAGGACAACAAGAGTGTGTTTTATTGATGTATCGGTCCATCATTGGGTAAAATTGACACTATTATTTTTTAAGATTTGAACATGGTTGTACAAATGTTTGTTCTTGAAGCCATCCATGTTATCCCTGATAGAGATTTGAAACAATTGTGTGCTTGTGCTATCATAGATTCTAATGTGACATTAAATGCATAGAATGTAAGCACATCACATTGGAGGTTGGAGGTAATGGAGGTAGGAGGTCTTTGGTCATCCCGAGCTAGCTTTTCACTCAGGGGTAATTTATTGCATGAAGAGCAATCATTTTTTATTTGTGTCCCTTCATGGAGCAAGGGGGGCTTCGTAGTTTGTGGCAGTATGTGTGGATAGTCTAACTTCTGAAACATGTGGAGTTAGTGTATCTACATTTACTTAGTTTGTGGATAGTGTAATATCTGAAATAGGTGGGATTAGTGTATTCACAATGGAGTTTGTGGATAGTATAATCTCTAAAATAGGTGGGATTAGTATATTCATAGTAGTCCTATACAACAGAGGAGGGATTGTTTCCACATCACTGGAGGAGGAATATTGAAACACTTGAAGGAGATGTGGACTCTTGGAGGAGAGTTCTTCTCTCATGTGCGGCACTAGAGCAGGTATTTTGACACACTTGGAGGAGATGTGGACTTTCAGAGGAAAGTTGTTGTCTCATTGTGGAAGGAGGTTGGGGACACTTTATGTTATCTTATGTTGTGCAGGTTTGTAGGTTCTACAGTTAGGAGATCCATTGATGGAGTCATTCTGGTGTTTTCTCAGTGAGCGAGGAGGATTAGTGAAGGTGCTTCATCAAAGTCTCCAAAAGGGATGCAGTGTTCAGTCCTTGCAATGTTCCACCTCTTCTTCAAATTGATGTAATAAGGGGGGTGTTGGAATTTATATTACATCAATAGTTTAGATTATGTAAATAATAGATAAATAAATTAACATCTATATGTTAATTTATAAATAAATAAATGTTAGTAAGTAAATAAATAAATTAGTAATTTTTAGTTCTCAGGAAGTTACATTTCCGTAAATAAGTTAAGGTTTGTTCACGGGAATACGTGGCTTTATAAAGCCAATGTACTCAAATGTAAAATTCGTTCAGTGTATATCCCGATTATATCCAAAAATTAATATATTTTCTATATATTTTTTTTTGCTACGTAATCAGAGATGTTACTATATTAATCAAAACACTGGTTACATTCCATAGCCCTTCCATGGCTGGCAAAAAGTTTGAAAACCATTCCTTCCTTGCCTATAAGTATCAACCATTAGACCACTCAGGGTCAAAGAAATAGGTAAGTAAAATAGACTAAGTAAAACATACTACAAACCTTACTAAAAGCCATTATTATTCGCTTCTATAGGCTTACAGTAACCATAGACAAAAAAAGAGTCCCACTGTTGAAATCCCTAAAAGACTTAACTAGCAAACTCTACCAATTTCTGTCGAAACTCTTCCATCCACTAGAAATCTACAATCTCCACTAGCCCCAGCAGCCTTCTGATGAATTCTACTGCTGTCGAAGCCTGGTCCTTCAGCACGAGCAAGTCGAATCCTTTGGCGTCCAAGATGAACGGGTAGATTTTGATTACTGCCCCAAGGTCCGCCATGAGTTTCCAGTCCTTGGGGTGAGGAACACCAACTCCTGGGTGAGCATACTGAAGAGTCTTCCCCAGTTCATTGAGATGTTCCGGATAGAACAATGCACGCATCAATGTTTCCGCCTCTGCCTTCGCTAGCTCCAACTCCAACAGCATAGCCAGGACCCACGAGGAGATATCTGTATCCACCCAGTATCGCTCTTCATTAACCATGTAAGCCTTCCCCAGTATCAATTTCACTGCTTCCACCAGAAACCCATCCGATCATTGCAACATCCTCTACAAGCGGAGGTCTGTTATGCCACCCAGGAAAGCCATTTGACGCTTGGAGCTGACAAGACGAATGGGAGTGTCCATCCCTCCACAGTGTATGGCAAAGGCAGAGATAATCACTACAAAGTGGGATGGCATTTGCTTGAGCGATGATAGAATATGCAGAGCTCTGAAGACCGCCTTGTCTATAAGCCTTTCACCGAAGGATCTCGTAGGCATACGACGAAATGATAAACCTACAGCATTCAATGTCTTCCTAGCGAGCAATTTACTGCCAACTCCCGTCGGCTCGTGTCGTCGCAGATTGGCACTCTTGTGATGAGTGCCTCGGCCTTGCCACCCATGATGGTGTGGCAAGGCTCCCTCCCTTCCTCCCACATATATATTTTCTATATTTTTGATATTAATGGTTTAATCTATTTGTTTGCTCTACCATTTTCATTAAACACAAAGTTAGAATGTAGGCCTAAGGGAAAAGGGCTAAGGGTTTAGGGTTTAAGGCTTTCTTTATGTAGACTTAGCCAGTTGGAAGGGTTTAAGGCCAGAAAGCAAGGAAATTGCAAGGGGGTTCCACCATGTGCTTTGAAGACCCTTCTAACGAACCTTGTTTGATAGATTCAGGCACCTTTATGATGTTTTCAAGAAGATGTGTAAGGTGATCAATCTACTACTTGTGTTCATCATGGCCAAGCCTTTTAAAATGGACACACTTGACCTTCTCCTTCTTAGGCTACTCACCTTTTGAGGAAGAGGTCTAATTAGTTGTATTTGAGGCAATATGTTTTTTATCTTTCTTCTTCTCTCTTTAGTTCTTTTGTTTCTTATCATGTTTTCCTAACCCTTTCTATTCTTTTGTGCCTTGATTTGCAACCAAGGCATGTTCTTTTGAGGGTTTGATTGTACCCATTGGAATGAAGTTGTCTTGCTCCTTAGTGAGTTTTGCAACAAACTCATCTAGAGGAGGCATTTTATAGTTGGAACCTAGAGCACATTTTATGGCATGAAAAGTAGATATGAATATAAAATAATTTAGACCAAGCCTAGAAAGATTACTTAAGATCATTTGTGTGTCTTTATAATTTTCTATTCCATATTATTTTAACTGCAATCTAATGGTTTTTAATTTTGTGAAGAATTCCTGAATGATGTCAAAATTGCTTGGACCTAACTCTATGAGTTCATTCTCTAATTGATGACCCCTCACATCCTGCTTAACAAAGAGGATTTCTAATGTGGTCCAAACATCATTTAGTGTAGTGGCAAATTCAATGTGAAAGAGTAAGTCAAAAGACACAAACATACACAAAGTGTGAAATCCTTCATCACATTTATTAAATTATTTAGGCTTTTCTACATCCTCTATGGCTGCTATCTCAAGTCCCATTGTAACTCTATGCAATCCTTGACTTTTGAGATAGAGTAGCATTTTATATTTCTAATTAAAATAGTAATATGGTGTGAGAATAGGAATTGTTGATTGATCCATTAGTGCAAAAAAGTAGATTGTTATGCAAAAGAGAAGTGCAAACATAAGACACACAAGACACCCTGCCTTTTCAATAGTTTTTAAAATGACCCCATAGAAAGTACAATGTGTGGCACGTTATAATTAGTGTGATTTACAATGCAAATATCAAATTTTTAGATTCCTTATAAGGTCCAAAATGGCCAAATATTGAAACTATAGTTCTAGTATAATATGAAATCAATTTGAGAGCACCAATGTGGAGTATGTAGAAAATATAAACTCTAAGAAAAATAGGACCCAAAAAGAAGTCTGTTTGCACAAGCTATGGCCCTCGGAATGTCTCAAAATGAGAATTGTGCAACAAATTCTAGAAGAATCTTCAATTAATAAAAAATGGAGCGCAAAATTAAAAAAATGACTTCACCACTGCATAGAGCCAAGTCAAAGTTTGACTACAAAAATAGAAATTACAATGGTGAGGGGGGGCTAAAATTTGCAAAGGCTTCCTAATGTCAGCATGATTTCATGATAATGTCATCAAAAATATGCCAATATTCCCAAACCACTTTTCTATCGCCCAAAAACTACCTTCAATGGGCAAAACTACCTATTTCAAGTTGAAAACTGTCTATTTTGGGTGTAAACCCACCTTTTGAAAACTATTGTTTTAGGTATAATATTATAATGCTAGTCGAGGTTGGGTACACCATTGGATCATTGTTGGAGGTGTTGACAAGGTTGTTGCCTTGGTAGCTGCATGTCAACATGCTAGTGGTGGTGGTACCCAATGATTGGTATTGTCACCATAGTAGCATTGTGTGAGTGCTGCTATAATTTTTTATTTTTAAAAATCTATATAAGATGTACTGTACGACAATCCATATAGCTTGAAAGGCAAAAAAATTGCTTTAGAGGCTCTTGACTTTGATTTTGATAATTTAATTGTCAATATTTATGTGTTTGGGCCTTCTGAGTCTAATAATAGGGTCTATTTCGACTTAAAATGCTCTAAATTACAACTACCTTTTGGAACCATGCTTCTAACCCCTATTTGCAACTAGGTCCTTCGATCTCTGATTTTGGTGAAATGAAAGCCAATATTGACTTTCTCGAGCCTTCTGGACACTATGGATCAACTAAAAATCCTACTAGAAATACCAAAATGTTGCAATCACCTAAATTTCACAAGAAAACACATATAAAGCCAGAGTATACCAAATGCTTATTTTTCTTTTAAACTATTTTGATTCTTCAGATCATCCAAGGATGCAAGAGAAGGGCTTACTAGGTTTTTGAGAAAAATATTAGCAATGGTTAGTCTCAAAATATATCAAATAATAGTACTTTAAATAAACTATACCAAACAACTTGGATCTAATATCATGTTATATTCTACAAGAAGCAAGAATTTGAACCAAGGTCTATTGTTGGTCATAGATCACATGCACTCCAGTCAACAAATGATCAAAGATCAAGATAGTAGAGTGGAGAGATTATCCTGAAAGAGAAAATTCAAGTGACAAGACTACAAAGAGAATTTAGACAATGCTCACGTTACTCTCAATGACTAGCAGAGGTGAGAGGTGAGTGTTGTATATATAGAAAAATAGAGACATATACATCCAAGAGGAGCAATAACTCCAACTACCCAAAATAGGTAGGAGTTTTACCTACCTAGTAAATGTCAAAATATATGGTTGCACATACTCAGATAAAGACAAACAAATGGTTATTAGAGATGGCATATAAATCCAAAAGAGGGTGTGGGACTCAACTACCCAAAAGTGGAATAGAGCAACACATGTAACTGATGGATTATGCCATGTGTTCTCACAATAACCATACCTAAAAACCTAAGCAAGTTTAATAATATGGGTAGGAAAAATAAACATCCCCTAACATAAGGAAAATAAGAGAAATGTGTTCTAGAATAATATAAGTTAGAAATTTTATTGGTACTAAGTCAAAAATTAATAATAAATTAAACATTTAATAAAAATTACCCAAAAATATCCCTACACTAGACAATGGAGTTAATAGTCTAACTCCAATAAATCATGGAAATTTTCTATTTTTAGTGAAAGTTATGCATTATGAAATAATGTCACTCAATAAAAAAATAATTTAAAAAATTGATTAAAAAATTTATAAAAAAATGATAAAAAAATTCTTTAAAAATTATAGCTTGAGTCTACATAGAAAATTTGACAACTCATTAGTTTACATCATCCTTCATTTCTTGACTACTTGTTTCGTATAGTTTAAATAAATTAAAAAATGCTAAAAAAATACTAATTTTCTGCATCCCACTTAAGCCAAAAAGTGGGACACACTATTGTGCTATCACCCTACTATTGCTTCACTGTTGAAATTAAGGAACACTGAGAGGGGGGCTGAATCAGTGTTCTGCAAAACTTTTTATTATGTTCCTTTATTAATTTACCACATACATTCAAAAGAAAGAAGAATGAACTTAAGAACAACAATAACAAGATCATTACACATGAACACCAAGATTTCTATGTGGAAACCCAGTTAAGGGAAAAACCACGATGGGGGTTAAGCCACAATATTTTATACTCTATTAAAAATATTACAAAATGGGAAGGCACATGCCTTCGGGCACACTACCTAGAACTCACTACTCAAAGGAGGCTCACTGCCTACAAGATCAATTACAAGAGTTCATTGAAATGTTTGAACTGAAGAATAGCACCTAACAATGCAAGATTACAATTCCGGTTAGGCTTAATATACTGACTTCACAGACTTCATCTCTTACTACCCTATTTCACTATTCTGCCATGATCCGAACCCTAGATCTCTTTGCTTTGCACTTGTTACTACTACACTTCACACCTCTCACTTCATATTCACACATTTGCATATCAAAATGCTCAAACTCATCGATTATATATATCCGCAACATGGGATTTCATCAACTACAGTCAGCCTCAAGAAAACTTAGAAACTTTTTCAAGATCACTGTTCTATTGGCTGAATCCATACACAAACATCAATGCAGACCAAAACATGTGTATTCAAGTCACCACACATGTTGGCCAATACCACTGGATCTCACAAATTACTTAACCAACAACTTCTTCTAATCCGCACAAGGATCAAACAACAACTAGGCCTGTTCTTCACCGGACTGAACTGTCTAACCAAAACCTGATACTCATATGCTTGTAACTTTCAATCCCTTCATCACTGGAGGCTCAAAACTTGGATTTGGGTAGCCCTAACAACCCTTAACATCCCCTCAGATCTACAGCACAATATGATAACCTATGGAGAAATGCGGACCAAAATGTTGAACCCTGTCATATGCTCTGTTCCTATCTATTTGGACTTAGACAAATCTGTAACCTGACTTCCGGTATGATCAAATGATACAATGCAGATGTGTAAGATAGATTCAGTTGCCATCAATGACAACACCTGACATGTCTAGCAGTGTCTCTTGCCAACAATCTCCCCCTTTGGCATTGATGGCAACACTTAGTGAAAAATGACTAGGTGTTAGAACAACTCCCCCTTACTATGTACACTTGTGATTTCCAATGCTCCCCCTTAAATAAATTCCTCATTTTTCAGTGCTTTCCAGTCCCCCTTTGACATCAATGGTAAAGGTCGAGGTCCGGATCCAAAAATTCACACAAAAATTCTATATCCATACTTCCGCATATGTACAAACAATCCTTATGTCTTGTCTACATAAACTTAAACACATCACCAAAAATGTTTTTCAACAATGCCAATTCACTGTCCCAACTTTTCTTCATGCCATCCAAAACTGAAATATGACCACTAAATAGAAATGTCTATGACTCTGACTTCTACAGATCAATGGGATCACTTGTTAGAGCAGCAGCTTGAGCTTCTGTTAATGCATTGAACATTATTTCTAACTTAGGGAGAATCAGTCCCCAAAGTTCACACATCCTTGCCACAATGTTTTCCTTTTCTTTCAAAAATTTCTTTATTTCATAAATCAAATTAACCACTTGACATGCTTGACTTGCTACAGATACTATCAAAGGGTTAAAGGATTGAGATACATTTGACAATTTTTGCTCAGACTCCTTTATTTTCTTCTCAATATCCTCTACAAAATTTGGCCAAGATAAACAAAATTTGTACACATCTCTGTTGATAACTGAGAGGGGGGGGGTGAATCAGTTATCCTAATTATTTCTTCTTTTGAACTTTCTTATTAATCAATACAGCATTGAATTAAACAAACAAACATTACCATGAAATGAAAAACACATGACACAGTTTTTGACGTGGAAACCCTATTAAGGGAGAAAACCACGGGGTGATTAACCCAAAGATTATTCTCTGTTAGAAGAATAAGGAATTACAAAATGGCACTTGCCAATTAGGGCTCACTGCCCGAGCACACTGCTCACAAAGAGGCCCACTGCCTACAAGGAGACACACTGTCTACAAAGTGATAAGAATCACAGTCTTGAACTGATTGGAAGCATATATATATGCTAGAGTTCAGTTTCGGTTAGGCTCAGTACACTGATCTATTGCACTTCATCTTTCCTCTGTTCTTTATTCTGCTATCCTTTCACATATCGGATCTTTCTTACTACTTCTGCTCTGTTCTGCACTTATTCACATACATCATCACACCATAACACACTTCACAACTAAATCCATCCTCTATATATATCCGCACAAGTAATTTCATCACCTTTCTAGTCGGCATCCGAAACAGTCTAGTTTCTTACAAACTCTGTTCTGTCGGCTGAATCCTTGCTCACCAAGCAATGCGGATCAAGCATATACTTGTAGATATCATTAATCATGTCGGCCAAACATGATTCATGCCTTCACAACCTTTACCATCAATAGTAACACATCCAGAAAATAGTCTGATACTCTGTCAGTCAGTTCTTCCTCTGTTCTCACTGTCTCTCAGGAATTCGGTACTCGACTATTCATATCTTTTTCTTTGTTCATCACCGGAGGCTAAATCCTTGTAATATACTACTCAAGGTAGTCCTCTTGACTTCCCCAAATCCGCACTGCACCAAGACACTTCCTCTGAGAGATCCGGACCAATCTGTCGGACCTTGCCACATGCTCTGTTCTTGTTCACCGGACCACAACAATCTTCATTCTTACTTCCGGTAGAGACACACCATAACTTGCGGATATGTGGGATGACCTTTGTTGCCATCAATGACAACAACCATGAATCCATATAGTGTCTCTTGCTAACAATCTCCCCCTTTGGCATTGATGGCAACACTTAGTGAAAAATGACTAAGTGTTTATACTATGCTCCCCCTTGGCTGATGCTCTATATACAATTTTTGGAACTCCCCCTTAGTTGGATTCCTCATTTTTCACTGCTCCTCACTCCCCCTTTGACATCAATGGCAAAGGGTAGGGTCCGCACACCAAAATTTTCAAACAATTTCTATACATAGCCGCATATTTACCTACTCACATATACTGAAGAATGTCTGCAAAAGATGTCTTCAGTTGGATCAGTTCTGTAGCCCAACTTTGCTTCATTCTATCCAAAATTGAAATGTGACCACTCAACAAAAATGCAAATGCATCTGCCCTTTTTAGATCTTTCAGATCACTTGTCTGGGCTGTGATTTGAGCTTCTGCTATGGCCTCATGCATGGCCTCTAGCTTAGGGACAATTAACCCCCTGAGCTCACTCAACCTGCTTATTCTATTTTTCCTTTCCTTCTCCAATTTCTTGATTTCACTGAAGACTGCAATAGTTTGACATTCTTGATTTGTTATAGAGGAAGAAAGAGGATCAAAACTTTGAGACAAGCTTAGTAGTGTGTCCTCTTGCGCTTTTATTTTCTTCTCAATGTCCACTGTTACCTTGGACCAGGAGATACAAAATTTGTATATTTCACTGCCATCCTTAAGAGCATTTTCTAAGCTCTTTATCCCAATGTTCATGTTTCTCCTATCATTAATGATCAAACCCTGAACCTCGGAGAACCTTTTATCCAAAAACTCCTTCCGGACCTTTTCTTCAGCTGATTTTTCTAAAGATTCAAAATGTGTATTAACACTGCTGACTAAGGTTTTGAGATTACCGGAAGAGGAGGCTGCCGGATCAATCTGGACCGATGGCATAATCTTCTCAAGCACTCCGGAAGCAGCCTCTATCAACTCACAGTCTTCCATATGAGACTTTAGGAGCTTTTCATTTGCCTTAGCATTTGCAAATGAGGCTATCTTCATTGTCTGCACCAGAGAGAAGGAATCAAAGTTGAATGGGCCTTGTAGTAGCTCCGGTTCATCGATCTCTATTGTTTCTTTGCTCAAAAATTGTTGAACAGTTTGTGCAGTGTCTCTTGCCGGAGACAGATGTTTCTTTTCTTCTGCAGTCTTGGAACTGTCAACCTCTTTATCTTTCACCACTGCTTCCTTCTCCTGTAATTTCACTTCTTCTTTGGATCCAGAGACTGTAGGGGAAACCGGAGGAGAGATGCTAGCCTGTTCATAGGCCACTTCTTCTGGAGCAGAGGGTTCCAAGTCCACAGCTGTTTCTGCACCTAAGTCCTCTACAACAGGAAGATTGAACCTTTTGAAGGCCTTCCGGAGGATCTCTTCTGTCTCTTTGGCCACCTTGTCAGTCTCACCAAGCATGAGTTGATTCATCCTGGCTTTACTTCTGAACTCATCTTTGCAGTCTTTGAATATTATGTTCATTGTCTTGGGATCAATTTGAGGATATAGCTGAATAGCTATCTGCTCCCGAATCTCAAGATCTTTTGCCTGAGCATTATTCTTTCTTAATTCTAATTCCTTTTCTAGGCTTTTAGGGATTTAAGAGATAATCTCAATAAAAGCTTTATTGTAGATGTTCAAGTACCTTATTATAGCTTCTTACAGGATCTTTTGATCTGCCTCGTTGTAGTCATCATAAAATTCAGCCACCGGTTGAAGATTCCCATCCACAGTGACTGATTTGACTACACTGTCTAGGGATAGAGTGGGCTTTTCAGCAAATTCTTCTACCATTTCTTCCTTGTCTTGGCCTGTGGAGGGTTTCCTGGATCCTTTCTTCTTCTGCTTCTTTATTTCTTTTACTCCCTCATCTGACTCAGTTTCATCTTCATCCTTTTGGCTTTCATAAGCCCTTGTGGCTTTTGTCTTAGATCTTTTACCGAATGCCTGGACTTCCGGTTTTGAACTTTTGGTTGTGGGAGGTGCAGATCTTTTTGATGATCTGGTCTGGGTGGAAGTTTCAACCGGAACACTTTCTTTACTTTTCTTTTCTGCCTCTTTCTTTTCTTCCTCAGATTTTCTTCTCTTTTCCCGGCTGGCATCAAGTGCCTCTTTTGAGATGCCTAGGCCTTGAGCAATGTGCTCTACTTCTTTTCTCACCTTCCTCTTTATCTCAGGTTCCCTGAGTTCTACATGGATCTTTACACTCAGCTCCTCAAAGGTTCCAAACCTTTCTGCCTTTGGATCTTTGGGCTGACTTAGCATGTGTTGAACATGCAGCTCCACTATCTGTTCATCCACTTCATACCCCATGGGCATGATCCAGACAGTCCTTGGCTCCACTGCCTCCATTAGGCACTGATCAGTGTCCACCATAAAGCACACTGAGTCTTTGTATTTTTCAACAAGAGACTGGGGAATTCTTTCTCTTGCTTGCATCATGCTTTGGAAGTTTTTGAAGTATCCCCATAGGGCTGTATTTCTTGCTTTGGCATCCCCAAGCCCATGTAGATAGTCTCTTATTTGGACTGCAACAGGTTTGTCATTCTGCCATGCCCATCCACTTGATCCGGGCAGCTCATTCATGAAGTAGAAGAATAGACATAATATAAGAGTACCATACTTAAAGGAATTCTTCTTGTCCTTCTTGATTTTCTGTATATTTTCCATTAATTGGCTTAAGAGCAGTTCGCAGAGATCATATTCTGCATTCTTCCTTAGCATTTCATAGGCAGTATATACTGCAGTTCCGGATACAGAATTCTCCCTGCTGGAGTGATAGATCTTGTATCCTATTATCATGGACGCATACTTGATATCCAGATCAGAAATATCTTCAATGGTCATTGCCCTCTTATCAAATTTTGATCTGGTGGCCTCAGTTACAATGTTATTTTTGACAGATTTGAGGATAGGTATCCCTCCGGAAGAGTATAGACCAGTTACTGCTCTAATTGTCTCTTTTGTGATCTTGCAGGGTCTATCCAGCCATAGGAAGTTGTCATGCATCCTGCTCAGTACATACCGGACCCATTCATCTTCTTCAAAGCAGGGGAAATGAATGAATTGATCAAATTGTTTCTTCTGGATACCCTTATACTCTGGTTTAAGCTCAAAAGCATTGTCTATCAGTTGTTTGTGATAGAGATCTCTCAATTTGAATTCCCCAAATTCCTCAATGCTTGCATGTATGTAAACCCTAATGTCTTCTGTGTGTAAAACTCCGTGAGGAACACTGGAATATGCTCCTAAGGGATCTACTTCCAATGACTTGTATGGATGTTTCTTAAATTCAGGTCGGGGCCTATCTGAGATTTTTACTATATTTGGAGTAGCCATTTCTTCAAAAGATTTGTAGCAAGATATCGAAAGTGGAAAATACCTTTTGCGTCTTCGGTTGCACGGAGTAGCTGGATTGATTTTTGTATGTAATGACTTCGACAGGAGATCTTCGGTGTGCTTGATGAGTCTTGTTGCAGAGCTCCACTTTTCGCTTCTTCTTGAGTGCATAATGAGCAAATGATTTATGAGAAATCCCTTATATCATTTCGCAAACCCTAATATCTATTTGCAATAAATGCTTCACCTATATTATTCCAGTTTGCCTTGTCTGGATAGCTTGGAGTATCCCAGATTAGTCCTGATCTATGAACATCATGCGGATCTTTCAATCATGGATAAATCAAGATGACACATTACAAGAACATCCCAAACATTCTGTCTAGTCCGCAGAGTAAAATAATGTACTTCCGGATCTCTCTGGACCCTTTTGTAGTCCTCTGTCATTCCGGAGCATCTCCCGGAACAGGTCTTTACTTGATCGATCACAACTTCTTTATATCTTCATACGGACCTCTGAAATCTTGTCTGGATCATCTCAGGACTGGTATCTTCAAACCCTTTACTCCGCATCTTGTGTCACATCCAGCACCACTTGATTGGCTGGGGGAACAGGATTTTCTTTGAGTCTCCTCCTGAGCCAGAGCTCACTTTTTAATTGTCTTCAGCTTTTCTTTTTTCTTCAATCTCTTGAGTAAACTTTATAGTTCCTGATTCCATTTCATGTCTTAACATAATGACTTCTTTTGATAACTTTTCACATAACTTGGTTTTCTCAGTCAATTCTTCATCTGTATTGCTTTCTTCACTTTGTCTTGCCAATTGTTGGAGCAGCTCCTTTCTCTTTTTCATAGAGAGACTTAATTTGTCCTTTAATTCTCTCATGAATTCATCAACCTGTTTGAGTCTTTCCTTTAATTCATTGACTTCAGAATTTGACTGTTCAAGATCCTCAAGGGTAGTCTTGAGTTGCTCCCTTAAACCATATGCATCCATTTGAACTCCCAGATCTTCCTCAAGCTGTTAGGCTCTATTAGGAGGAACTTGGCTCTGATACCAATTGTTGATAACTGAGAGGGGGGGGTGAATCAGTTATCCTAATTATTTCTTCTTTTGAACTTTCTTATTAATCAATGCAGCATTGAATCAAACAAACAAACATTACAATGAAATGAAAAACACATGACACAGTTTTTGACGTGGAAACCCTGTTAAGGGAGAAAACCACGGGGTGATTAACCTAAAGATTATTCTCTATTAGAAGAATAAGGAATTACAAAATGGCACTTGCCAATTAGGGCTCACTGCCCGAGCACACTGCTCACAAAGAGGCCCACTGCCTACAAGGAGACACACTGTCTACAAAGTGATAAGAATCACAGTCTTGAACTGATTGCAAGCATCTATATATGCTGGAGTTCAGTTCCAGTTAGGCTCAGTACACTGATCTGCTGCACTTCATCTTTCCTCTATTCTTTATTCTGCTATCCTTTCACATACCGAATCTTTCTTACTACTTCTGCTCTGTTCTGCACTTATTCGCATACATCATCACACCATAACACACTTCACAACTAAATCCATCCTCTATATATATCCACACAAGTAATTTCATCACCTTTCTAGTCGGCATCCGAAACAGTCTAGTTTCTTACAAACTCTGTTCTGTCGGCTGAATCCTTGCTCACCAAACAATGCGGATCAAGCATATACTTGTAGATATCATTAATCATGTCGGCCAAACATGATTCATGCCTTCACAACCTTTACCATCAATAGTAACACATCCGGAAAATAGTCTGATACTCTGTCAGTCAGTTCTTCCTCTGTTCTCACTGTCTCTCAGGAATCCGGTACTCGACTATTCATATCTTTTTCTTTGTTCATCACCGGAGGCTAAATCCTTGGAATATACTACTCAAGGTAGTCCTCTTGACTTCCCCAAATCTGCACTACACCAAGACACTTCCTCTGAGAGATCCGGACCAATCTGTCGGACCTTGCCACATGCTCTGTTCTTGTTCACCGGACCACAACAATCTTCATTCTTACTTCCGGTAGAGACACACCATAACTTGCGGATATGTGGGATGACCTTTGTTGCCATCAATGACAACAACCATGAATCCATATAGTGTCTCTTGCCAACAATCTCCTCCTTCAATGAGGGCATTTTGAATACTCTTTACACTAGTATCCAACATAATTCTATCATTTTTAATTATTCTTTTTAGTTCACTGAATCTTTTATCATTGAATTCATTTCAGACTTTGACTTCAGCTGACTTTTCAAAAGACTCAAAGTGAGTACTTATAGAGTTTAATAGACTCATCAACTAACTGGAGGCGGATGCTGATGAATCCTTCTGATATGTAGGCATAATTTTCTCCAAAATGTCGGATGCAAGACTAAGCAACTCACTGTCTTCTATATGGAACTTCAAAATTTCCTCTTTGGCCTTAGCTTGTGCAAAAGAGGCCAACTACATCTTCTGTACCGGAGAAAGAGTGTCAAAATTGATTGGACCTTGTATTATATTTGGATCTTCTGCAATTTGTTTCTCTTTCTCCAAAATTTCTTTCACTGTTTCTGCAGTTTCTCTTGCCCAATATGATGTTTCAGTTTTAGGGCCTGCATTTCTTCTCTTTCTAGAGTCAACTACATTGTCTTGCTGATATTTTCATTCTTTTTCTCTACTTTTGCTCTCTCTGCATCATCAACAATGTCTTCTGCATTCTTTTTCGAAGGATTTTGTGTATCCTCAATAGCAACATTATCATTATTTTTATCAAATTCCTCAACATCCAGAATGGAGGAATCAACTCCATCATCAGTTTCTTTTTCTTGATATTCCTTGTTCTTAACTCCTTTTGCTTTCTACTCTTTATTCTTCTCAGAATCACCTTCAGTATGATCATTTATTTCCATATTCATTTCTACATTTACCTCACTAGATTGGCTCGGAGGAATTTGAGTATCCTCTGCACCATCAACATTATCTTCCTTTACCATCTCTTCATCTCTATTTTATATTTCCTCTTCCGAAACAGAGAAAACATCTACCTCAACTTGCTGCTCATTTTTCTTCAACTCTTCTTCATTTGGAAGGGATGTATCATCAGCATCAGGTTCCTCAGTGACCACATAAAACTTATTCTTGTCCAGGGCTTTCCTCATAATTTTCTCTATTTCTTTGACCACTTCATCAATGTCTCCAATCATTATCTTATTCATCCTTTTCTTGCTTCTGAATTGATCTTTAACTTCTTTGAATATTTTATCTGCTTCCTTTCTAGAGATGACCAAACACAGACTGGACAACACATGTTCCCTTAACTCCAAATCCTTTGCTTTAGAAGCTTCTTTTCTCATCTCCAAGATATCACTTAGACTCTTAGGGATATCTAACAAAATTTCCACAAATGTTGTTTTGACTGTGTTTAGGTACTTAACAGTAGTATCCTCCAAAATTTTCTTGTTAGCATCATCAAAGTTGTCATAATATTTTGTTATGGGCTTCACATTCCCATGAATAGTTACTGCATTCACAATATCTTCAATTGATAGGGTGGATTTTTCAACATGAGTCTTAGTCTTTTGTCCTTTGCTCACCCTTATGCTTTCGGAGGGCTTGTCTTTGGCAACCCTTGATGTTTCTGCTCTTTCTAACTTTATGCTTCCAGAGGGATTTTCCTTAGACACTTTAGCAGCCTTAGTGCTTGATCCCTTCAACTCCTTAACCTCACCATCTGACTCAGTCTCTTCTTCATCTTCCTTCTCCATACTAACATATGACCTTTTGGCCATTACATTTGTCCTTTTTCCTTCCTTACCGGTAGATTTTTCTTTGAATTTCTCTGCAATAAGAGAAGGTGATGCACCAGAGGTTAAACCTGTACTCCTAGTGATGCAGAGGCATCCACACTATAACACTATAACCTTGACATACAGCATGGATGTCCACAACCCTTCATCATCATCATCATATTTCCCTTAACACTGTCAGCATCATCATATTTACTCTGCCGACCAATATCCTCCTGCAGACAAACCTTCGACTCTTCGTCTGTCAGTAGCATCATCATATTCGGCAAGCGCAAACATCCTCCTGATGTTCACTGTTCATCTCACCGCCAACCTCTTTCTTCATCATCATGATGTTTAACATCATGTTCATCAGCAGGATATAGAACATCCAGTTCCTCCCATATATCCTGATGACGACAACCTCATGCACCCTTCCTTCGATGCTTACGTCACCCCGATATCCTGATGACGATTATCCTGATGACGATGACGTCACATGCAGCTCCTTCAATATCCTGCTGCCTGATATCCTGATGACGAATATCCTGATGACGATGACGTCATATGCAGTTCCTTCAATATCCTGCTGTCGGCCAAACTTAATATTATCGGCCCGCGATGGTTTTATCAACCCGATCTTCTACCTTATGCCGATACGCTCCTCCTTGGCAACACCTGATGATGATCACCCCAATGCACATTCACTTTATGCAATTGACTGCATCATGCTCATCTCCACTTACTCGGATGACGCCCGAAGTAACTGCAGGATATACATAGAAATATCCTGATGATGCCGTTGCAAAGGATTTTCCAACCTTAGCGAATTTCGATCCGCCGAACCTCCTGGGATGACCCGATCTACTTACTGGACAACTTTCCAGACTCTAACAACCAGCACGACCTAGCACATACCCATGCTAGGGTTCTCAACACCTCTCGATCGCGATCCTGCAAACATGCACATGAACAAACACAAAATGCAAACTAAATCCTACCCTACTGTACATGGCCATTCCACCGATTCGACGAATCAACCGGTGGAATGGATCAGCGAATCCATGTAACCACCAAAACAGCAAATCGATTTCACAATGGAGATCAAACAGAAAATGAACAGAAATAGGATCTTTATTGATTTCAAAAGATGCAATACAGTACTCTGTCTCACTCTCTGTCACTCCCTGCAATCTAGCTTCTCAACATCTATCCCTAAAACCAACCGATCCTCATGCATAAATAGGATCTCCTGCGAGTACTACTGACCCGACTCCAAGCGGCTGGGAAATCTCTCCAGGCGGCTGGGAGATCCAACCGGACCTACAGCATAACAGCTGTCTTAACAAACTAGCTAAAAATAGTAAAGCATGGTCAACATGACCTTATTACATGTATTGGTCTTATCAGACCTTCTTGGAAACATTAACAAGACTCAAAACAAACTAACTGCCTCATGGAGGCCAGCTGTCAGGTAGGTGCTCCTGCACCATACTCCCCAACAGAAAAGAACTCATGTCCCATGAGTTTAGTTGTGGAAGTCCTCCACCTTTACACTTTGTCATGTCAGTGTTCTGACCTGTTCCAGCTTTATCCTCTGCTGGCTCTTGGCTGCTCCAAGACTTCTGAACTGTAACTTGCTTTCTTGCAAGTAAATCCTCATGCCTGTCAATGTAGGCCCTTCTCTCACATACCTTGTGTTTGTCAGGTTGTCTGACCAGAACCTCTGTCTGAACTGCCTCTTGAACTTCTGCAATGTTCAACTCTGTCTTCCTGTCAACCTTTATAGGACAAACAATAGTCCCAACTATGACAACATCCTTGTCATTCCTCTCAACTGGTTGCTGTTTGCAAACCTGTTTCTGAACCTGCTGCTGACCTCTGTCAGTCACAACTGAAACTTCCTTCAACCTGTTGTCCTTGACAACTTCTTTCCCTGCAGTGTCCTCAACTGCCTTTATGCCTGCTCCTATAGGCATCTGCACAAACTCCTTCTTTCCCACTAAAATGATTTTGGCTGCCCCCTGTGCTACAGCTGCTTCCTGTAATGGCATCAACATAATAGTCTTCCCATCTTTCTTGATGGTGTAGGTATTAGCATACCCATCATACAGTATCCTTCTATCAAATTGCCATGGTCGACCCAACAGTAGGTGACAACATTCCATGGGCAAAATGTCACACAAAACTCTATCATGATATGCTCCAATCTAAAAATCAACATATGCCTATTCATAGACAAAAAGTGATTGACTATCACTCACCCAAGATGCCTTGTAAGGGTGATGATGTGGAATCCTTTCCAAATTCAGTTTATCCACCATTTCCTGAGATACCATGTTGTCTGTTGAACCAGTATCAATGACAACCTTACATACTTTACCTTTGCTCTTGCAAGTGGTCTTGAAAAGAGCTCTTCTTTGCATCATATCCTTTGATGCCTGCAAACTAATTCTCCTAAGCATCAATGCTTCTCCCTCCTCAGGATATGCATAATTGTTAGGAACTCTATCTCCTTGATAAGTGTTTGAACTTTGCACACTTTGCTCTACTTTCTCCTCTTGCACAAGTTGTACTCTCTTGTCACTTGTTCTATCATTTCTGGATGATGAACCTTTGCTTTCTGGACATTTGAAAAATGGATGACCAAACTCACCACAGGTGTAACACTTGCCTGAAAATGTAGTAGAACCTCTACCACCTCCAAATCTACCTCTATTACCTTTCCATCCACCTCTAAAATCAGACTGTCCCTGTCCTTTACCAGTGTCTTCTTGACCCTCATTGGTTTGCCTTGTTGTAGGGGCTGATCCTCTTCCCCTCATATTGCTGCCTCTTCCTCTCATGGACTTATCTTGTCCTCTATTCATCTTTTCTTCAATCCTGATTGCCATTTGGTAACAATCCTCCACATTCTTAGGGTTAGCTAAAACTAACTCATCCTGTATGTTCAATCTCAAACCAGCCAAGTACCTAGCCACCTTTTCTACCTCATTCTCATGATGACCAGATCTCATACTCAATTTATAAAACTCCTCAGTATATGCCTTCACATCCATTTCCTTCTGCCTTAAAAATTGCAGCTTCTTAAACATCTGAATTTCATAATCCCTAGGCAAGAATTTACCTTTGATCCTTGCTACCATCTTATCCCATGAAGTGATCTTTGACTTCCCTTGTTTCCTTCTCTTGGATTGTACATAATCCCACCATACCAAAGCATGACCTCCTAACTTGGTCTTTGCAATCTTTACCTTCTGATCCTCAGCAACATCTTCACATTCAAAGTGATTATCAAGTGCAGCAATCCAATCCAGCAACTCATCTTCATTCAAACTTCCATTATACTTGGAAACATCAACCTTTACCTTAGGTTTATCACTCTGCACTGCCTTTAACAATTTTGCCAATCTCTGATCTTCAGCATCCAGATCTTCAGCTACCTCTTCATACTCTTCAATAGTATCTTCATCTTCTTCAGACTCACTGTCTTCCACTTCCCTCTTTTTGTTCTTTTCCAGGGCTACAAGCCTGGCTTGAAGTGCTTCAGCAAGCTCCTTCATCTTCCTCATCTCTCTGGCATGTTTTTCCTTCATCTCCTGCAATTCCCTTGCAGTACCACTACCTTTCGGAGGCATTTTGTCAACCTCTCACTCCTCTACCTCTGTCCTTTCAGTGATAGAATCAACTCTACCTCTGCCCTTTCGGTGACAGAATCAACACACAACAGCCCAGACCTTTTGCTGAGCTCTGATACCACTATGATGCAGAGGCATCCACACTATAACCTTGACATACAGCATGGATGTCCACAACCCTTCATCATCATCATCATATTTCCCTTAACACTGTCAGCATCATCATATTTACTCTGCCGACCGATATCCTCCTGCAGACAAACCTTCGACTCTTCGTCTGTCAGCAGCATCATCATATTCGGCAAGCGCAAACATCCTCCTGATGTTCATTGTTCATCTCACCGCCAACCTCTTTCTTCATCATCATGATGTTCAACATCATGTTCATCAGCAGGATATAGAACATCCAGTTCCTCCCATATATCCTGATGACGACAACCTCATGCACCCTTCCTTCGATGCTTACGTCACCCCGATATCCTGATGACGATTATCCTGATGATGATGATGTCACATGCAGCTCCTTCAATATCCTGCTGCCCGATATCCTGATGATGAATATCCTGATGACGATGACGTCATATGCAGTTCCTTCAATATCCTGCTGTCGGCCAAACTTAACATTATCGGCCCGCGATGGTTTTATCAACCCGATCTTCTACCTTATGCTGATACGCTCCTCCTCGGCAACACCTGATGATGATCACCCCAATGCACATTCACTTTATGCAATCGACTGCATCATGCTCATCTCCACTTACTCGGATGACGCCCGAAGTAACTGCAGGATATACACAGAAATATCCTGATGATGCCGTTGCGAAGGATTTTCCAACCTTAGAGAATTTCGATCCGTCGAACCTCCTGGGATGACCCGATCTACTTACTGGACAACTTTCCAGACTCTAACAACCAGCACGACCTAGCACATACCCATGCTAGGGTTCTCAACACCTCTCGATCGCGATCCTGCAAACATGCACATGAACAAACACAAAATGCAAACTAAATCCTACCCTACTGTACATGGCCATTCCACCGATTCGACGAATCAACCGGTGGAATGGATCAGCGAATCCATGTAACCACCAAAATAGCAAATCGATTTCACAATGGAGATCAAACAGAAAATGAACACAAACAGGATCTTTATTGATTTCAAAAGATGCAATACAGTACTCTGTCTCACTCTCTGTCACTCCTTGCAATCTAGCTTCTCAACATCTATCCCTAAAACCAACCGATCCTCATGCATAAATAGGATCTCCTGCGAGTACTACTGACCCGACTCCAAGCGGCTGGGAAATCTCTCCAGGCGGCTGGGAGATCCAACCGGACCTACAGCATAACAGCTGTCTTAACAAACTAGCTAAAAATAGTAAAGCATGGTCAACATGACCTTATTACATGCATTGGTCTTATCAGACCTTCTTGGAAACATTAACAAGACTCAAAACAAACTAACTGCCTCATGGAGGCCAGCTGTCAGGTAGGTGCTCCTGCACCACCTAGTAGTCCTTGACTTAGAAGAGGATTCTACCGGAACACTTCCCTATTCCCTGTCCTGCTTCTCCTTCTCAGCTTTCTCTATCCTTTCCCTATTTTGTCTCATAGCTTCTTTTGTTATGCTAATGCTTTTTGCATACATTTCAACTTGTCTTTGGATCTTTCTCTTAGATTCAGGTTTCCAAAGCTCAACATGCAGTTTCACACTGAGTTCACTATATGTACCGAATCTCTCAACTAAGGTATCTTTTGGTTTTCTTAGAAGGTGTTGAGCATACATTTCTAGTATTTGTTCATCAAATTCATACCCCATGGGCATGATCCATATAGTCCTTGGTTCAACTACTTCCATCAAGCATTGATCTGTTTCCACCATGAAACAAATTGTATCCTTGTACTTTTCCACCACAGACGTAGGGATTCTTTCTCTTGATTGCATCATACTCTAAAAATTCTTGAAATATCCCCAAAGAGCAGTCCTTTGGGCATTGGAGTCACCAATACTATGTAAGTGCTCTCTAATTTGTATGGCAATAGGCTTTTCACTGGTCCAACATAGGCTTTTCTTCCTAGGTAACTCATTCATGAAGTAGAAGAACAAACACAAGACTAACATACAATATTTGAATGTATTCTTCTTGTCCTTCTTGATCTTGTTCAGATTTTCCATTAACTAGTTTTGCAGCAGCTCACACAAGTCATAGTCAGCATTTTCTCTCAACATCTGATAGGAAGCATAAATGGCTATACTAGACATAGAGTTTTACCTGCTGGAGTGGTATATCTTATACCCAATCACCATAGATGCAAATTTGACATCATTTATTGTTATTGCCCTCTTATCAAATTTTGATCTGGTAGCTTTAGTTATAGTTTGATTCTTCACTGATTTTAGCATCGGCAGTCCACCGGATGAGTTTAATCCTATTACGGCCTTGATGACATCCTTGGTGATCTTAAAGGGTTTCATCAACCGCATGAATTCAGCATGCATCTAACTCAGTACATACCGGACCCACTCATCTTCATCGAAGGATAGGAACCCAATAACTTGAATGAAATGTTTGTCTTGCAGCACCTTATACTTAGGTTTAAGACTGTAAATCTCATCCCTTAGGTGATTCTTAAACAAATCTACTAACTTTGAATCCCCAAACTCATCTATGCTAGCATGAATGTAATCCCTAATATCTTCGACGTGCAACACACCATGCGAAACATTAGAAAAGGCACCTAATGGATTGACCTCTATAGATTTGTGTGGATGCTTTTTGAATTTAGGTCGGGGCCTTTCAGTGATGTCAACAACCAACAGAGTAGCCATGTCCAAAGTCTGCAAATTCAGAAAGCTTTACAGAGAATACCTTGTTTTGCCAGTTAGGGTTAGCTGTCGAATTCACTTTTTGCACTCCAAATCTTTGAAATCTCAGCTCAGGCACTCTTCTCCTTGCTCTCTTTGAATGCAAAGTCATTCAAATGTTGAGTGAATGACCTTTTATGCTCCATAAAACTTAATTTGCCATTGTAATAAATGCTTTTCCCTAATTCATCTAGTTACACTATTTATGAATACAGTCAATCTTCAATTGCTCCGCAATCAATCGCATTAGCTTCTTTTCTCCCAGAATTTGCTTCAACAGATCTGTAATAGGCTTCTTTATCCTCATTCATCATGCCGGATTCAGGCACCCACTTATTGGCAAGGGGAATTAGATTTTCAATGCAGCTCCCCCTAAGCCAGAGCTCTTGTTTCAATTCTTAGAGGAATTATCAGCACCGGATTCCGGTGCAGACCCATCACCATCATTCATTTCACCTTTCTTCACCCATGTTTTTTTCATTTCATTCTGAATCTCATTCACATCTACTTTACCCTTGCCTTTATCTTGTCTTTGTATGTTTTGGTTTCTATTTACCGGACCTTTTCTGTCATCATTCCTACTTCTGCAGAATCTTGCAATATGACCGGATCTGTTGCAATTAAAGCACACAACATTTCTTTGCTCATTTACTTGATTTCCTCTTGATCTGCACTGATTAGCCAAGTGTCCAAATCTATTGCATGCAAAATAGTTTCCATTGAAAGAATTGACATTTCTTCTGTTGTTAGAGTAGTTCATCATCATACTTCTGCATTCATTAGATCCATGACCATACCTTTTACAATTGAAGCATTGACCAGAGAAGGATGGACCACTTTGATTCACTCTACTTCTGCACTGAGTAGCTCTATGACCAAATTTATTGCAATTGAAACAATTTCCATTGAAAGATGGATACATTTGAGCATTAGGTTGCCTTATCGAAGGCCTTCTAGGATTCCTTCTTGGATTTCTTTGACCGGATCCAGAGCTTTCACCTTTCTCATATCCCAAACCATGCTTATCATCTACCTTCTTCTGACTATCAAGTAGCACTTCGAGTTTAGCTAAGCTTATCTTGAACTTTTCTTTGTATTCATTTGTAGCTTCTAGGTCATGCTTGAGAATGACAATTTGCTTTTCAAGTTGTTCCTCATTATACTTGGTTTCTTGTAGATCAGACTCTAGATGGCCAATTATTTGTCCATTCTGTAGCACTCTTCTTTTATTTCTTTCAGAGACTGATTTAGGTTTTCTTCAGTCTTCTTCCTTTCCTCTATTTCCTTGGTTAGCCTCATCACTCTGAATTCCATCTCATGTTTTAATACAATAGCTTCTTTTGCTAGCTTCTCACATTTCTTTGACTTTTTCTTCAGAACTTCATCCATGTCATTGTCTTCATTCTAATTTGCTAACCGCTAAAGTAACTCCTTCCTCTTTTCCATAGATTTGCTCAATTGCCCTTTTAAAGTCTGAATGAAATCCTTAGCATATTTAAGGTTTCTTTTAGTTCTTTGACTTTTGCTCTAGACTAATCAAGATCTTCTAAAGCAACTTGAAGTTGTTCATTGATGCCATTAGAATACCTGAATGAGCCCATTGAAATACCTTCCTAGATCTTCCTCAAGCTGTTAAACTTCTTCCAACGAACCAATCTCTAATACCAATTGTTGAAATTAAGGAATACTGAGAGGGGGGGTGAATCAGTGTTCTGCAAAACTTTTTATTATGTTCCTTTATTAATTTACCACATACATTCAAAAGAAAGAAGCATGAACTTAAGAACAATAATAACAAGATCATTACACATGAACACTAGGATTTTTACATGGAAACCCAGTTAAGGGAAAAACCATGGTGGGGATTAACCCACAAGATTTTATACTCTGTTAAAAGTATTACAAAATGGGAAGGCAATGCCTTCAGGCACACTACCCATAGCTCACTGCTCAAAGGAGGCTCACTACCTACAAGATCAATTACAAGAGTTCATTGAAATGTTTGAACTAAAGAATAGCATCTAACAATGCAAGATTACAGTTCCAGTTAGGCTCAATAAATTGACTTCACACACTTCATCTCTTACTGCCCTGTTTCACTATTCTGCCATGATCTAAACCCTAGATCTCTTTGCTTCACACTTGTTACTGCTACACTTCACACCTCTCACTTCATATTCATACATTCACACATCAAAATGCTTGAACTCATCTATTATATATATCCGCAACATGGGATTTCATCGACTACAATTGGCCTCAAGAAAACTTAGAAACTTTTTCAAGATCACCATTTTGTCAAATCCATACACAAACATCAATGTGGACCAAAACCTGTGTATTCAAGTCACCACACATGTTGGCCAATACCACTAGATCTCACAAATTACTTAACCAACAACTTATCCTAATCCGCACAAGGATCAAACACCAAGTCGGCATGTTCTTCACTGAACTAAACCATCTAACCAAAACCCGATACTCATATGCTTGTAACTTTCAATCCCTTCATCACTAGAGGCTAAAAACTTGGATTTGTCTAGCCCAACATCCCTTAACATCCCCTCAGATCTGCAGCACAATATGATAACATGTGGAGAAAAGTAGACCAAAATGTTGAACCCTGTCATATGCTTTGTTCCTATCTATCCGGACTTAGACAAATCTGCAACTTGACTTCTAGTATGATCAAATGATATAATGTGGATGTGTAAGATAGATTCAGTTGCCATCAATGACAACACCTAACATGCCTAGCAGTGTCTCTTGCCAACACTTCACAAGGTGAGCTGATTGATCCACAAGGATTCACCAAACAAGATACCTACATTAGCATTCAAGCCATCATCATGGCTTGTGGAAACTATAGGTCTACTTATCAAGTCTATGATATACCAAAGCACCACCTAGATGCTCTAAGGAACACAAATATCTATCTCCACTCTTTACCAAATGCCACACATGCTCCTATAGTTGCACAACTCACTTCTATAAAAAACATGCCTTCACCAATCAACCCACGGTTTCTACTAGATCTCTAGTAAGGCTTAACACACCTTTGAGAAAAACCACAATGCCCAACTTGCAAGTATGCTCACTACATCATCTTGAGAATGGTTTTGTACTCTGATGAAATTGTCACATCCTAAATTTTATATTTAATAAGAAGAACTAATAAGCGTGCTTTATTTTATGTTCTTTTGAGATTTCTATGGATGATAGTTTTACATTCCTTATCGAATTATAACTACAAGATGAGTTAAGATGATATTCAAGGATGGATTTAATTTTTTATTTCACTTTGGTAAGGAAAAGATTAACTTAAATTTTCAATATTATTTTTATCTAAGATCTTATATCTTAGAATAACTACTGTCTATTGGCTTGAAGTGGATTTAGGATGACTATTCTAACCTTTGCAATTGCTAGAGGGAGGGCATCATATGGGAGAGGGAGGTAGATCGTGATAGTATGTGGATGTATGAACCTATTGAGAATCATCAAACACTTGCACTAGCTTACATATTTCTAGTTTGATGAGTCTATAGGCATTATAGTGGTGTTAGGTACATTCCTAAGTGTGGACAATAGATGATTAATTAATTAATCAAGATAGTTAATCGTGGATCGTAAATAAATAATTACATAGTTATTTATTTATAAAAATGTTTGAAAAAAATTAATTAATTATCTGTTTAAGATATTCTTTGAGATAAAAATAAACTTGTTTTTTTATTTGGGATTAAATTTCTAAATTCATGGATGGATAATATTGGATAATGGATTTGGTGATAAGAATCATTACGCTTTTACTAGCTATCTTTTGTATGCTTTAATTTGTTTTGTTTTATTTTTATCTTATTTTGTTATGGATTTATATTTAGGAGGAAGATTCAAATATAGTATATTATTATGAGCCATCGTAATTAGATTTAAGAATTTAATTGGTGAAAATTAGAGTCGGCACTAAGTGTAATTAGGTTGCTTTTTAGCAGAACATTACTAGAACCAATATGGGGTTCAAGAGAGTTTTTTTTAATTCATTATTATTGTGAACATTTGCATCTTTATCAATGTGTTCATCACCACCATATTTTTGTTGCAAGTATGTGCCTAATCAGTGTTGTCATTGATGTCAACATATCTTTGTTGTCATTGGTGTCAACTGTATCTTATTCTATTACTTGATTAGAAGCTTTGTATGTTTAGGATATTGAGAAAATTAGCCTCTTCGGAAGAAACAAGTGAGTTAATGTGAAGTACAGTACAGACAATGAGTTGTATGTTGAAGAATAGTCTGGTAAACTACTCCGCATTTATTGCTGCTTGAAGATCATGGTCTGTAGATTGGAAGTAAGTTAGAGGTATGTTTGAGGATGCTACATTCGAGGTTTGAGCTCTCCGCATGAAGATCTGAGTGAGTTGTGTTCACCAGAGTGAAACCTACTTTTTTTGTAAGTTCAGATGGGACAGGGAGAAAGTATTTTGCTCCGCATTCCTTTGCATTAAAGTATTTTTCTCTATGGTTCTAGAGGGAAGTTTGGGATTATGATAAGTGCCTACAATTGCAATGGTTCATAGTTTGGTGGTCCACAAGCTATCTTTCTTTCATGACAATTGAAGACAGTGAAGTTCATGTGTTTTGGTGTGAAGATTCTTATGGGTAAAGTGGTTAAAGGTTGTGCGGTTGCTCCTGATGATTACAATGTGCTTGTAGATGTCTCCTGATCATGTTCCTATCTTGACTTTGGTCCACATTAAGGAATTGAGATTGTGTTTGAAGATTGTTCCCAGATAATGTAGCGTGTAACCAGTCTTAGCCGACTTGGTTAACTCCAGTAATTGTAGAGATCCCTTGAAGATCATGAAAGCATGTTGAAGTGTGGAAGATCATGTTTGAGTCCCAACTAAGGCGTGGTGTGATCCGTGTACACTTTTACTTCATCCCCCTTGCATAATGTTGTAATAGGTCAAGACCTATTTTGTAAATGTTTGTAATGCCGACCTTAGAGATTGTTCCAATGGTTGATGATTGTAATGCCGATCTTGATGATCATTCCAAGGTTGTTGAAGTGTATAAATACTTGTAGTTGAGTCATGGAAAAGTTGTCCTTGAGTGAAAATGGAAAGATATTAAGAAAGTTCCAAAAGGCAGAGCAGAAAAGAGGCAGAGGAAAGAAGAGGAAGAACAAAGAAGGGGTAGAGCAGAGCAGAGGAATTATTATACTTCAATCATGGACATAGAAAGGTGTTGATCATGGTAGTGAGCCGCCAGTAGGGTTTAACAGCCCTTAGGGTTTAACAGCCCTTATTGTAATCTTGCTAGGTTTAGGGTTGAGGCAGTGAGCCTGCTAGACCTAGTTATTCTTCATGGCAATGAGCCAATATGTTTAGGCCCGTGGAGTGACCAAGCTTGTACATCATTATTTCAAGATTGCGATATATATTAAGAGTTAATTTTCTCCATGGTTTTTCCCCACCTTGGGTTTTTCCACGTAAAATCTGGTGTCTCTTGTGTTTGATGGTGTATCTATGGTTAAGTTTCTAATTTCATGCATTCATTGTTAAATCATAATAATTGTGGATAAATAATTAATGTTTAATTGTAGAAAGTGTTTAAGTTTTTGGGACAACTGATTCACCCCCCCCCCTCTCAGTTGTCCGGCGCATATCAACAATTGGTATCAAAGCCAAGTTCATCTAAAGGAAGTTTAACAGCTTGAGGAAGATCCAAAATGTCTTACAAGAAGGAAGCACCACATTTTGATGGAATGAATTATGATCTCTAGAAGGCTCGGATGAAAAGTCATCTTCTTAGTCTTGGTTACAAAGTATGGAAAGATGCAAAAACAAAATATACCATGCCTCAGAATGGTCTGACAACTAAAGATGAAATCAAAGAATATGAGATGGATGTCAAGGCAAAACATGCTCTACTAAGTTCATTAACCAACTCAATACTGACAAAAGTTGTGGATCTTGAAACTTCAAATGAGGTATGGGAAAAGTTGGAAAATCTGTATGAAGGAGATGATTCTGTGAAGGAAGCCAAGTTACAAAGTCTGAAAGTGAAATATGAAAGTTTGAAGATTAATGAAGATGAAAACATATCATCCTTTATGCAAAGAGTTGATGAACTTGTCACAGTGATAAAAGCTATGGGGGGAACTCTTGACAATAAGGAAATTATGATGAAAATTCTCAGATCTTTGCCCAAGTCCTACTGTCACAAGGTAGCTGCAATTGAAGAATTCATGCAAGTAAAAAAGGTTAACAAGGATCAACTACTTGGTAATCTTACTGCCTTTGAAATGAGAGAGTTTGGCGATGCTCTGCCAAAAGTTGAGACGACCTTCAAAGCCAATACTCCTAGAAGAACTTCCAGACTTGTTGTTCTCAAAATCAGCTACGCTCGTTTTTGTAGACAACCCCACGAAACTTATCCGTTTCGTGAAACTACACTCTAAGATCGCAAATCGAGAAAAGATGTTCTTGTTCTCGTGCGAGGTCATTTGACATTTTTACGATGCTTCCTTGAATTAATTTCTCAATAACGACGAGTAAAGTTCAAGTCGTAAATTGGTTAGATTGTCAACTTTAGTCGTTTTTAAGTTCGTAATTTTTGACTCTTGATATGCAAGAGCGGCAAAATTTGCCGCTCTTACATATCCCTTAAGTTTGTTTGTTTTGATGTAAAGTCAGCTAAATTCGCCGCTATTACATCGTTTTTAGTCCAAAGTGCAGAAGCGGGTAAAATCACCGCTATCGCATATGTCGGGTAACTGCATCACATGCATCGGCGGCCTTTTTTGCCGACTTCGCATATTGGTCAACGGTGATGTCGTAGCGGCCGAATTTGCCGCCTGAACGAGATCTTCGGGATTCTGCCGTCGAGTGCCATTAATGGCCACTCGTGCCAGGCGCTTCAACTCCCGTTTCAACCTTTAAAAAGCTTTTTCTTCCTTCCATTCGTCATTCCTTATCCACAAGTCTTCTGCGCGACTCGCTCGACGCTTGTTTGATCTCACCGTTCGCCGATTCACCGACGGATCTATCCTTAGGGTTTCTACTACAAGCACGGGTAAGTCTCTTCTCGCCACTCGTCGTTCAAACTTTTCCTTCAAGGTTATCATAGGTTTTTTTGCGTTTGATTGGTTTTTAGTTGGTTTTTTTTTATACGTTTCGTGTTTGTTTAGGGTCTGGTGTTTTCGTGTTGTGTTGTCATTGTCTTTGTCCACCTGCGTGCCCTAACTTCCACCCTGAAAACCCTAAGGACTGCGTGCCCTAGATTTCCCAAACCCACATTGCATTCCTCCCATACAACATAGGCGAATTTTGCCGTGTTTACGTTTTTGGTTACCTGAGTGTTGAATCGGCGGACATCCCCTCCCTGCGCTCAAAACTTGCAGATGTTGTCGAACGCAACGTCGGAATTTTTCGCCGCCCCAAACTTCACTTTACCTTGCCATGTAATGTCGGCGAAATTCGCCGCTCGTACATATATGGAACCCCCATGCAGTGTCGGCAAAAATCGCCGACGGAACATCGAAAAGAAATGTTGCTAGTTGTCAAATGCAGTGTCGGCAAAAATTGCCGCTCTTACCAAACGAACCTCAGTTTACCTATTTCCTGCATCGACGGCAAATTTTGCCACTCCAACCATCTCACGGTTCTTTCAAGCTGCACGGGCGGCGAAATTCGCCGCCGATGCACAATATCAAACCCCTCACATGCAAGGGCGGCGAAAATTGCCGCCCGTGCAAAAAATATCTCAAATTTTCCTAACACTGGAAAATTTCCAATTTCATTTTCCCGAGCCCGCTTCTCCTCTGATCCTTGGCCAGCTCGCACTATAGCCCTTTTTCAAGCGCACTCCCATAGTCGTGATCGTCAACATGCAATTTTCCCAGATTGCCCATATTTTCCCTGATTGCATGATCATGATTTCTGTTGCAGTTTCTTCTACGGAGCTCCTTTCGACGTCAAATTTCTCTTCAGTGAAAGATCGTCCAAATGACTGATTTGTCTCCGAAGAAGGAAAAAGCTATGAAGTACAAATATCAAGGTGTTTTCCCAATCACCTCAGTCCACTCTAATGTTGAAGATATTAGAGATACAGAGATTGGCCATGTTGACATGGCTGAGTTTGTAGAGAGAACCAAGTCGAGCAACCCCAGTGCTATGATGAGGAAAATAGTGGAAAGTAATATTCATCTGGTATCCTCCTTCCCAGTGGCGGCTCACAATACAGAATTTGTTCTTCAGTGCGCCCATTTCTACAACAAAGATATCAGAGCTGTGGTAGACGCCAGTGGAAATGTAATAATCAGGTTGGACCCTGAGTTTATTGACAAGGTGTTCATGTGTCCTCCTGCAACTGAGGTGTTGAAGCTTGATTTCACCGAAGCTCAAAAGGAATATGATAAGAATCCAGAGAAGGCGAAGAAAGTAATCAACAACAAATGGTTGAAGATTGCGAGGTCAAGTTTGTCTAGATGGCCACGCAGCTTCCCTCGAAGTTGATTTCGTGGAGGAAGTTGGTGACTTGATTACCCTCCTCAGCAGGATAAGAGGTTTTTCTTCCTCTTCACAATTTCAGGAATGGATGTATCCCTTTATTAAGGTCATACTCCAAGGCAAGCAGGTTATTTTCTGGGGAGAGCAAATTAGTAACGCTTTGCATGATCAGTTGACGAAGGTATCCACTACCTCCAAGTTCTTCATGACTTCATATCTGGTATACATTGCAGCCTCCATGAGGATTTTTCCAGGATTGTCGTCAGAAGGGGATAGAAGAGTAGTCCCAGTATACCAGTACTATTCTCAGCTAACATTGAAAGGATCAATTCACCATTTCAGGAGAGTGAATGATGCATTCTTTGCTGTATTCTTGTGTCTTTTCAATCCCCAACTGGAGCAGAGAAGAATCTCAGATGAGGCATGGACAGTGGTTAATGGTTTTGGTTGTATGTTTTTGCAATTTCCATCTTTCTCCTACTTGAGGGTTGGCTTTTTCCAAGGTTACCCTTATATGCTTCCAAGGTTTCCTTCAGATAGATTGGTCTTGATGGAGTTGTGCAGGCAAATGATTGTCGTGCATAACAAACAGATGGAACTCAAAAAGCCTGGCTTCAGATTTCCTGTAGAAATCGGCAGATACTCAGTATTGACTGCCGCAAAGGCAAGAGCTATGGAAACGGAGATGCAACTGGTCACCATGAAGCAATTCAAGAGGAGACCAAAGTTTGATTACCGGGGTGTAAAGGATAAAATCAAGAGGAAAACACAATTCCATGAACCCATGGTGGAAGATGTCTGGATAGATTTGAGAACAGAGGAAGACATCAGGAAACTGGACTACAGCAGGTTGTCTCTAGAGCAAATTGAATACCTTGGACTTGCTGATATTCCAGAGGACCTTGTGGATGATGGCGAATTGGTTGATGCCAAGTATGAAGCAGAACAGATAGCTGGTACTCCTCTACTGCCAATCCAATGGTCCCAAAAGGAGCTGACTTCCCTAAGGAAGAGATTTGAACCCATATTGGCCAACACCAATAAGTGGCTGGAAGATAAAGGAATTACGCTGAAGGAATTCCTCACTGGTTCAGAAACTGAAATTCAAGAGCGAACTGGTAAGAAGGTTGAAAATAGAACGAAGAATAAGAGTGATGCTCCATCATCCTCTAAAACACATAAACCTAAAATCAGATTTGTGACAAAGAAAGCAAAGGTTGTTGAGAAGGAACCTGAAGCGAAAGATATGGAAATTGAGGAACCAGCGGCAGAGGATCCAGCAATTGAAGAGCCAGCTACAGAAGAGATGGATGTCGGAGACAAGGGGTCAGAGGAACAAGATAAAGAGGCTTTATCTCCACAAGACAATACACCTGTTGCACCCCCTGTGCCTGCTTCCCCCATTATCATTCCTTCCTCTGAATCCCCCTCTCCTCCTAAGATAATCTTTGATAATCCCCAGGGCACTTTTGAAAATGTTCTCCATTCTTCTGATTCCATTCCTAGTTTGTCTTCTTCATCATTTGATATAGGAGATACTTCTATGTTTGATCATTTTGTGATGAATACTGAGCAAGTTTCAAGTGCCAATGTAACAGGTCCGGTTTTTACCAACACCCCGCCTATTGTTTCTACCACCAGCACAAGTACAGTCCCAGTAACACCGGTGGCAGGAATGGACTCCAATGTGAATACTTCTCTGCTGCCACCTTGGTTGTCAGCTTACACGCCAAAGAGGAAAAAGCAAGTCATCTCTCCAGATGATTTTGATTTCACTAAGCTAACACCTGCAAAACCTAAGGCTCCGAAGAAACCAAAGATCCTTTCGAGAGTACTTGAAGAAAAGGGGCAGAAGGTTTTGGAGATAGCAAAACCCCCACAGGATGCAACTGTCGAAAATTTTGGCATGAATGACTATTCTATTTCTAGGGTTGAATTGGGCAAAATCACCCATGAAAGCGCTAAAAATGATATGCAGTCAGCCATGGACATCCTGATCCAGAAATTCGACAAGGAAAAGGAAATGAAGGACTACTACAAGGCAAAAGCAGAACAGCTGACTGCAGTGGTAAGAAAGATCACGTTGAATTCAGAAGCAGTTACTCCAGAGGCCGTGTCTGTAGAAGACCCCGTCATCCTGAAAGCGGAAAAGACTCACCTCAGAGGAAAAGTACTTGAAGAGTACTTAGACAGGATGCGAGCTCAGGGAATCTCTTTGCTCAAGGAGGTATTTGAGAAAACGGATAAGATGAGGAAAGTAAGAGCAGAACTCAACGATCTCATTGATGCCATCTCTCATGATATTGAATACACAGAAGATACTCATGATAAGTGGGTTGAAATGAGGAAGCTGAAAATGAGCACTTTAATATCCATTGGCGCCATTTCCAACAGAGATTCATATATAGAGACAAAGGAAGCTCTAATGTACAGGAGCAATGTGTTAAGAAATTTGATCAAGGATCTCGAAGCTGCCAAGGAAACCAGTGAAGAAAATGATGTTAACATTTTGCATAAGCTGGAGGAGTTGCCCTGTAAATTGGTATCACAGGATAACCAGTTTCTTTCTGCAGAAGAAATGGTTAAGGAATTTGAGGACATGTTTCAGCAGGAATTTGAAGACAAGGTATTTTCAATAACTTCTGTGGACAACATATTAGACAACCAGTTAACCTTGGACAATTTGAAAACCAGGTTAACCAATCATGCCAAGTCAATCACTACAGTAAGGGATGCCATAGTGAGGGCCAGGATGATCTTCAAAAACACATTCAAACCAGATAGCATTGAAATGCAGGCGACCTTCACTATGTATGATGATCACGTGAGAAAGGGTGGTGACACAAGTTGAAGCAGCTGGTTTTTTCCCTTAGTTTATTTTCTGATTTCCATATGTACTTTCAAAACAGTTTCGGACATTTTTACATGTACATTTTTGATATGCAATTACATGTAAAAAATAGGAAGTCCCAAGTCAATAAGGACTCCTATTCTTGAATAAGTCAAAGTAGTTGTAGATTTCCTAGATTTTCTCAAGGTCTTTCCCTATAAATAAAGGGGACCTCTTTTGTAAATATTATCTTTTATCTATTGCAAGAAAACTCTGGCGAATTGAAAAGCAAATCAAGACTTTGTGCTTATTGTGAAAATCAATATTCAAATATTCATCAATACAAGAAAGCAATTTCAATTCCAATCTTTGTCTTGGGATTATTTGCGTTGTGATAGTTTTGTTCTTATGTCTTGCTATCATAATCTTAATTGATAATAATTGAAAGGTGGAGTTTGTTTCAAGTGATTGAAGAGCGCTCTAGATTTGATTCTGATAAACTTTGTGTTATCAAATCGGTTGTGGGTTATATGTTCGTGTTTGTGAAAATACAACAGTTTGAAGACTTTGTGCTGCAAGTTGTTATATTTGAATCGTTTTTATCATATTGAAGAAGAGTGAAGACTTTGGGCTGCATTTTGCTTCAAAAAAGTTCTGGTTACAAGCAGTGAGTGAGGTAACAGAAAACTTTGTGTTTCTGTGATATTGTGATAATTTATAAGTTTTATATTGAGAGTTTGAAATATAAACATCTATTCTGAAAAAAGAGAACGAGATGAGATGGAACCACCCCAAACATAGTTTTTAGTGTACATAAATTTGATAAGTGTTTGATTTACAAAAGTTAAGTAATTAGAGGGAACCTCCCCTTGCTGAGAGGAGAGACTTTGTCTCATCATAGCTGTGGCTGATATACCCATTTTGCCGTTAGTGAGTTAACGACAAAATATTCACCCAACAAGACTAGAAAAGTACAAGGTAGAATCTGATGATGAGTTTGATGTGTATACGTCTAAAAATGACACGACTCGGTCTAAATAAATATTCTTAATATTTATTTCATTCTAATTCTTTTATCAATAAATAAATAAACAAATTTATTTATTTGATTTATATTCCTCTAAATCAATTAAATATCAAAATATTTAATTACCTCTTCTAAAGTCAAAATTAAATAAAATTCTTTATTTAATTAAATTCTTCCAAACAATTAAATAATTCTTAATTATTTAATTAAGTCAAATCATTCTTCGAAATTTGAGTAAATCAAATCAAATTTATTTAAATCCTCTCAATCTCTAAAAATAAAATATAATGAAATATTTTATTTATTCTTCCAAATCATACACAAACAATTAAATAAATTTATTTATTTAATTTGCTTTCTTATCTTCTAATTCTTCAAATATCTTCCAAATCTTCTAAAAATAAGTCTTCTTCTTCATGCACACAAAATTAAATAATTTATTATTTAATTTCTCACAAATCATGCAAAAGCAAATCTCAAGTTGAGTTATCTATTCAATCAACCTTATTTTTATCAATATCTCTTAAATTAGAAAAAAAGCTTTCTAATTTATGAAAAGCATCTCTTATCTTTAGAAAAGAAAGTAGTTAACTCAAATAAAACAACTTTAGGGTGACACTTGTCTTCTTATTCACACATGTTTATAAACCGTTCTATACCGTTGATCTTCTCATTCTTTCTATACCATTGATCTTCTCTCTCCCAAGTCTATAAATTGAACCTTATTCTTTCATTTCATTCATCCAAGATTTAAGTATTGTTACTCTGTAGGAATTACAGTATGCCTTTGGCACCAATTCCTTCATTGCTTGTGATCAAACTCATTAGCACACTATTATCATTGTTGTGAAGCTCATCTTCATGGCGATAACTATCATAGCCATTCTCCATTGACAATTTTGGAATCATAGCAAGGAAGTGCACTCTTTGAGGGCCTTATTCATACATGCAAGATCGATTGAGATAGGCAACCAACGGAAGCTATGAAGCTTTGAGCTTTGCAAAGGTTTTTGAAGTTCTTTTGTTTGGTTAATCTCTTTGTTTCTGTATTTCATTGAGTTTTAGGTATTTTGATATTGATTATATTGATTATTCATTTAGATCCAGTTTTCCCTTAACATTTTTGGCACCCACCATGGGGCACTACCCTGATTTAATCCAAAAACTAAGTTTTTTTTTTAGCTAAGGTTTCATACATAGGAGGATTCAGAGAATAGGCGTTGAGCATTCAAATGGTGTAACCTTAGCTCAAAAGGTTTCCAGGTTTTCTCGAAAACATCAAAATCCTATCTGGGTATCTCTTACTTTTTGCAGAAAATGCATAGATTTCAAGAAAAACATATCACAAATATGTGTCCCTATTTTTAGCCTATATTTTTTTTTGCTTTTTTTTTGGCCTAGTTTTAGCAATTTCATGAAATCAGACATATCTGTATAATTTTATCTCAAACTATTTCTAGGTTTTTGTCGAAAACATTGAAATCCTATCTGGGTATCTCTTAGTTTTTATAGAAAGTGCATGGATTTCGAGAAAAATAGATCCCAATCTGTGTCCCTATTTTTAGCCCACGCTTATTTTTTTTGGCCTATTTTTAGCAATTTCACGAAATTGGGCATATCTTTTGCATAAGGAGTCAATTTTTTATGAAACAAGTGGCGTTGGAAAGATGGTTCTCCCAACTTTTCTATGGTGAAAGAATTTTGAGGTAAATTTATCAGATTTGTTAGGTACACTCAGTCAAAATCAACCCTTCTTTGCAAAACTTCAAACGGTCATAACTTATGCAAAATTTATTCAATTTTCACGATTTTTTTTTTATAAATTTCATAGAATTTCATGTAGAATCTTATCATAATATCTAATTTGGTGTACCTAATCATTATTATCAAATTTTTTCTAGATTGCTCATTTTTCACCTAACAAGTTAAGCACTTTGGTTCAATTAATTTTATGCTAACTATTGAGTTTTTGGTGGAACTAACCAACTTTTTGCAGCCTCTTATTACTCAAATAGAGCAAATGGGTTTTCCTAACATGTTCATGCAGGACGAGCTTTGAAGAATTAAAAACCTATCACACTAAGTCTTAGGAACAAATTACTTTCTTAAGGGACAATTGAACAAATCATATTTGCAATCTAAGTCTTTGGAACATATTGCTTTTTTAAGGGACAAAACATCTTTTTGCAATCTAAGTCTTAGGAACATATTGCTTTCTTAAGGGACAATGGACATTTATGCAAAAAACACTTCAATTTTCTAAGGGACAATGGACATGAATGCCAAACACTTCAATTTCATAAGGGACAATTGACAACTACAATCGCGTGTGTGCCCAAATAGATAGCTCATACAGTCTTTTTCTTTTTAACTAGGGGAAAAGAATCACTGTCTTTCATGTTTTGGGAATGATACCAGGCCTATGCTCTCCCTTATCTTGGGTGACCAAAATACTAGACATATCATTTTTGCATGTGTTTTTCCTTTAAAGGGGCCTGCTCTTGGATATCGTCCGTCCAAGTAGGAATGACTCTAAGTGGTAACAAGCTAAAGCCAAGCTCTGCCAAGCCACTATAAATAAATTGTGTTTGGAGTGAAAGTTTCAAACAACAAGTGAAGTTGTGTTATACCAACAACCTGTTGGATCTAGGGCATACAACTGAGAGGGGGGGTGAATCAGTTGTATAAAAACCTGCTCTTCTTTAAACACTTGATTCTTCTTTGTTAGTTAACAGCATATCAATTAATCATCCATGAAAGCATAATGTACAAACACAAGAGCAGATAAACATCAACACATTGAACACCAAGATTTTGACGTGGAAAACCTGGTTAAGGGAAAAACCACGGGGTGATTAACCCAAGGATTATTCTTTGTTAGAAGAATAAGAAAAAGAATAGCACTTTCCAATTAGGGCTCACTGCCCGAGCACACTGCTCACAAAGAGGCACATTGCCTACAAGGAGACACACTGTCTACAAAGTGATAAGAATCACAATCTTGAATTGGAAAATGACATCTCTACCATGTCCGAATCAGTTCCATTTAAGCCCAAAAACCCCTGCTCTATCTTTCGCACTTCTTTCTGCTATCCCACACACATCTCAACCATCCACACCTCAGAATGAACTCACAAACCTTTATTTATACAAGACATCGACTTAGGAATAATCATCTAAGTCAGAAATCAACCATAAGAATATCTGCAAGACAAATAACACATCCGGTCGGCCACCACAAGAACATTTGTAGGATGAACAACTCATCCGGTCAGCTTAGTCAGAGCAAGAACTTCATTCGAAAGAATATCTTCAATTCCGGGCTCTACCATCAATGCGGATCAACAACACAACCTCAACATGATCCAAGGACCTTCACAGGCCTGTCTAAATGACCAGGTACATCCGTACTTCCTCTACTTACTGGAATCTCTTCTCTTCCTTATCTGAAACTTCAAGAACACAGTCTGTCGCCACTGTCACAATGCAAAAGGTACTTCTGGACATCCAAATCATACACAACTCAAGATGACATATCTCAAGGATATCACAAACATTCCTTCCAATCCACAGATTAAGATTATACAATTCCAAACCTCACCGGACCTTTCTGTGATCCTCTGTCACCTCTGAACACTTGCCAGAACTGGTTCCACACCGAAAGCCACAGCTCCTACAGATCTTCATGCGGACCTCTGAAATCTTAACTGAAGCATCTCAAGACTCATATCTACAAACCTTTTAATCTGCATCCTCCGGTTCTCATCCTATACAGTACATTTGCCTTCTTCTCATCACTGTTCTTCACTGTTCCTGACTGAGGCTAATTTTCTCAATATCCTCAGCACACTGCTCATCCAATCCTTCTTGTTAATGCAATATGAGTATGTTGACATCAATGACAACACTGGTTCACCTCATACTTGCAACACAACCAACCTCCCCCAAAACCCTCCAAGGTACAACCCTTGCAGGCTAGGAGACTCCATAATAGAGAGTAGTGTTGCCGCATGTATAACCACTTGAATGGTTGCCCTTATTAAACACCTTTGTTTTTAGTAAGCCAAAAACCCCTATAAGCTGGTGCAGGGAAGGGTGATTATCACCTCCTGAAGATGCTTCACTAGAGATAATGAGAATTCAGTTTTATACTGTCGTTTGAAACCTAGGATTGTACTTGCTTTCTTTTTAGTCAAAAAGAGTCAAAATATCACAAAAAAATAAAAAACCATAAAAATATTCTTTGCGTTTGCTGTCTTATTGCCATAATTTTAGAAAATCAGATTAGAAAGACTTTTTTGCAGCCAAAGATACCAAAAACATCAAAAAATTGCCAAAAATTTGCAAAAACACTAAAAAAGCCAGAATCGCGCATTTGTTATTTGAAGTTGTGCATTTGTCCCAACTTGCTGCGCATTTTGTACCGACTTGCTACGATTATATCACCTGTTACTGTGCATCTACTTTTACCGATACTGTGCATTTGTGTCAACTTTTTGCACTTATATCCTCTGTTGTTGTGCATCTGGTTCTACGCATCCGTGACAGTGAGCATTTCCACATCTTTTCAGAGAAAATTTTTAGGTTTTCTAGGTACCCATTTCAGTCTTGTGTCAGTTTCTATTGAAATGACAAACCAATTAGAAGTAATTGCTCAAGAACTCCAATACCTACGAGAGCAATTATACTTCGATATCTCACCCCAGGATCGTATAGCAATTTGCCAAGAACTCCAAGTGATACAACAAGAAATGACAATCTTACAAGCTAAACATGCTAGTACTAGCTACACCTTGCCCCAAAAGCATACATCTTTTTCTCACCTTCATGATACTCTTAACAAGGCAAGCACCACCTCAAGTTGGAAAACATATACCACTCCATCTACTAGTCCTCTTTCACCATCTCCTAGAACACATGGCCCAAAGCATACTAATCCTACCATGGAGAACTATAAATCCACTCATCCATTGCCTCACTCCTCTACCCATACACCTAACAATGATGTGATCCAAGGGCTACTAGCAGAGAGTCAACCATGTCCCCAAATTCTGGTCCTTGACCTTATCAAAGAGTCTTCAAACATGTCAAATCCTACAAACCTGCAACCCCTTGAGCATATTGAAGAACCCCCTACCATGCACCAAACTCAAGGTCCGTCGCACCTTCATGTTGTTGACCAAGAGCCTATCCAAGAGTCTTCTACCTCAACTTCAATTCAAGCACATCAAGAGTTATGTCAAGAGCACACTTTAGAACATGTGGAAACATCAACCCCTTGTCTAAATCAATATCAAAGCACTCCCATCCGACCCTTACATAACCTTTATATTTTTGATGATCCTATACCTATACATGAGCAAGAAATCCAATTTCAAACCATTCATAACCTATATCTCTTTTATGATCAAGATACTACCTTTGATGAAGAAGCTATCCATGAGCAACTTGATCCTATACATGAACAAGAGATCAAATTCCAACCTCTCCATGGCCTATATCCTTTCCATGATCAAGATATTATCATTGATGAAGAACATATACAAGAGCACCTTAATTTCATCATGCTAAAGCCTATCTATGATCAAGAGCCTATCTATGATCAAGCAGACCATGATGATCCTCTTAGCCCACTTTATGCATTCCATGGTCCTGAGCTTATAACCCCATCTAGTCCTATCCAAGATTCAACAACTTCCTCTTCCTTTGATGAGACACTTGCCTCCCAAGCAAGCATAGAAGATCAAACCAAAAATACTCCTCTGCAATCCATTATCGGCCATGCTACAAATCCCCCATCGTATATCCTTGGTCTTACCGCCTTCATTCATGAGTGTTCCTCCTTAGAACACCAGCCACCATTATCCTCTATCCCACCTTCTTCATTCAATAAGGAACTTGTGTCTAGTATTCCACGTACACATAATCTCGTTGTCCACCACATACTCCAACATATGAACTATCAAGGTAAAGGCTTAGGCCTTCATGAACAAGGAATTTTGGAGCCTGTCCATGTCAATGTTCCTCCTCCTTCATATGGCCTTGGATACACACCCCAAGGTGAACAATCTTGAGATGTTGGTACTTCCTCCACTCCTCCTAAATCCCCCACTTTCCATCACAAACCCTATCATATCCCCAAAACATATGTCGCTATTCCACCTCCATCATCCTATAATCATCAAAAGCATGTGACCATACACCTTCCACCATCCAATCTACCTCCGCTACTTCCAACTCCTAACATCTCTCCATCCATTTTACCACCACTTCTTCCAATGCCTTATCCATCCACCAATAAATCCTCTAACAATCCCAATCATGACCAACCAATGCACATGTTGTCTAAACAGACAACTTCCTCAAACTCCACTTCCACCATCTCAAAAGAATTCAACCATAAAAATCTGGATGCCTCTACCTATCAAGTCAAAAATCCTAAGAGTCCTCATGACCTAGGATACAAAAGCCAAGAATCAAAGAAGCGTCCTTCTCAAGAGCTGTATACACCCACACACCTATATGCCATGTTAGCACTCATTTTGACCTAGGGTTGATTTGTCATGATCAGGGGGTTTCTTCATTTGAAGCCTTTATCTTCTTGCCCATTTTTTCTAAGTGTTGGACCTCCTCAGCATTTTTCAGCTGCAGCATCATATTTTCCTGAGGAGGAGGTCATCATCATCATCTTGTCTTCGATGATGGTCTGCATCATCATGTTCTTCGTCGACTGTTTTTTCATCGTCATCATCATATTCAGTTATCGGGTGATGTTTGGTTTTTATCCTGATGATGCTGAAGAGCTACAGTGCGCCCTGATCTGCTTGCGAGGGTGATTTTTTCAAGTATCCGGTGATCTTCCGAATATCACCTTGCCCAAACATGATGATGATGTTGCCCCGATATCTTGAAGGGGTTATTCTCTAAGTTGTTCGACCTAACTTGTTTTTTCTTAAGGGTCGTCGTCATCATCATCATATTTCCAGTTATCATCCTGCTGCTTGCGGAGGTCATCATATTTTCTGCCTTCATGATATTTCGCCGGGGTGATATTTTTATCATCGGGTGATCTTGGTTATGATCATCCTGATGATGTTGTTGAAGAGTTCTAAGTGCGACCTGATATTCACTAGGGTCATCATATTTTGAACGTCAGGATGATCTTAGTCAATATCATCCTGATGATGTTGTATCACTTCTTGTTCGTTGTTTTGTCATCCTGATGATGCTGACGTCATCCTTATATCAGGGTGATATTTGTTTCTCTGCCTATCTGCATCATGATATTTCCGAAGGAGGGGGTGATATTTTCATATCACCCGGATATATGTTTGTTCGAGCATCATGATGATGCTGATATCAAGGAGATATCCGCCTGCCGGCTTCACGCATTATCTACTGGGGGTGATCTTTTCAAGCAGCATCATCATATTCAGTTATCGCCCCGATCTTATAGTGGAGCTACAGTGCAACCTGATATTTGTGCATCAGGAGGATATTTCCAAATATCCGGTTGTCTTCCGAATATCATGATGATGTTAATATGATGATGACGTCATCAAGGTCCCGGGGGGGTCATATTTCTAACACTGATCATCTTGAGGAGATCTCCCGATATTTGCAAACATGATGATGACATCATCCGGATATGAGGAGGTGCGCAGTAGGCAGATATGATGATGACGTCAGCATGATATGATGATGACGTCATCAGGATGTTCATCGGCCAGACTTTTGGTTTAAGCTCAGCAGGAGGATATTCCTCCGATGGATCAGGTTGTGCCGATTATCATGAAGGTTATATTTCAAATATCATGATGACGTCAGGGTGATATTTCGAACAACAGGATATCATGCTGCTGGAGGATGATGATGATGAAGTCCTATACTAGTGTCGTCAGGAGCAAAAGCACCGACATGATATATGCTCATGACCTAGTATATAAAGTGTTAATGAGGTTGCTGCGGGGTGCATGTGGGATAATTGATATCCTACATTTTCAAATATCATGATGATGAATCTCGGCGGGAAATGCTTGCGATGCAGAATTGTTGTTCTTCCCAAGGCCGCGGGTTGGTGCGCCATTAATGGCGATTGTTGCAGAGGTATGGGCGATGGCGTGGATGGATCCTGTACCCGATTGAAGGTGTACATCAGCGGACAGTGGCGCAGGGCTCAAGAAATCTTCCTGTCTCCTCCCCTACCTGCTGCATTCAAGTTTGGGCGCCAATCTGGTTGTGTTTGAGCGCCATTTCCATGATACTGTGTATCTGGCGGGATTTTTGGTCAACATTGTAATTAATTGCTGAGCACCTACCTGGCTGTTATAAGCAGGTTGTGTTGCTCATTTGTAGGTTGTTGAAAGTTGAAGATTTTTGGCTCTGTAATGCACAACAAGCTGATCTGGTTGTTCTGTACAGCTTACCTGTGAGTTTATGTATCTCTTGTTGTTTGTTTTTGGCATGAACCCACTGATTTCATGATTAAACTTATATGAGAAATGCTGTTTAGCATGTGTTGTGTTAATTCTGTCTCCAGTATTGCATGTATTCTTCTTCTGAATCTGGATGTTTGGTAATGTTTAGATTCTAGAGCATAGAATTCCTATGTTGACTGTCTGATGTTTTAACTTCTACTCAAGGGGTAGATTAAACTGTTTTCAGGTTGAACATTGGGAAGGGTATACTGCAGTAGGGATACCATAAGTAGAGATAACCTAACACTCTGTATTGGGAGATGTCTGTAAGGTAGACATCACATATATCCCCTTGAAATCCAGTTTCAGCTGTTCATGCTGATCATTCACAGGTGTATGTCTACTGACTCCAGGCCCTGGATAGGCACCAATCATGCTTTGTTTTGTGTTATAACCATATCCAGCTTTGCATCCAAGCTTAAAATCCAAATCAAAATCTAAAACCAACATTAGGACATTAGAGTTAGTTTTAGGAACCTCAGTCCTCTGTCTACAACTGCAAATAGGCCCAAAGCTAGCCCCTTTGCCCTTATCTTTCAGTTTTGGTCTACTTACAGGAGGACTTATCTGCTTTCTGTCAGCATCCCAGCCTTGTATGCATATCCTCATGGATGTTGAGTAGGGAATACCCCCCTAGGTCTTGCAAAGCCTGAAGAAGAAGAGGAGATAAAATATAGAGTCTATCTCCTACACTGTTGACCCCCTGGCCCAGAGATCCTGTTGATCACTGATGGCTACCTTGTAGGGAAATCTGGGAATAAGCATCCAGTCTGGGAAAAAGTCAACATGCCAAACTAAAAAAGGTGTGGGTCTACATCAAACAAATGAATACCTCTGAAGCTGCACCAAAGTTGCATACAGCCCAGCCCATACCTTCACAGGTACTATCTAAAAGAAAAATGGTTTGGGTGCCTAAACAAAAAGCCCTCAAGTTACATGAGGCATCCACCTCTCAAGAATCTCAACCATCCACTTTCTCCCGTTCCATCCAAAAGTCTCAAATTCTTCCATCCCACATGGCAAGCAAAAATTAGAAAAATACTCAGTCTATGTGGATCCCTACATGCCTAAGTCATTCATCCACAAGAAAAAGTCTTTGTTACTTCCTACACTACTTTACCATCACCATCTTCAATGTTTATCATGGTATGTGCAACCGTTGGTCATGATTCCCTTCCATCTCACAAACGTTTCCATATACCTCCTACATATCTTCCCCATCCTACTCCCATGGTCCATGCTTTTGCATAATCTTTCCATCCGTATTCTGCATCATCATCCACTATCCACCTTCTCCTATCCAAATGTTAAAAAAAAAGTCAAAAAAAAAAATCCCTTCGTCCAATGGTGAAAATCTGGCAAACAAACACCTTGGATAAGTACCATGATGAAAACCTGGCAAACAGGCATCGTGTCTAAGTTGATCTTCTATGTCACCTACACTTGGGGGCACTTTGTCTCATCAGCATATCACTCTTCTCCTATCAATTTCCTTTCGTACCATTTCCTATCCTATCCTTCTATCCATTACATACCTATACTATCCAATCTATCTATCCTAATCTTCCCTTCCTTCAATTTTCTTGATCTTGATAAAGATTGGGGGCACAATGTTGACAAATGTTTTTGATGTCTCTTGACATACCTTATCCCTCCCAAACCAAGCAAATCCTTCATTAATGCTCTCATCCTTCTATCATCATAAGCATTACCATGAAAAATCCTAAGTATTCTACCTACAATGAGGCATGTTATTCTTAGATGACATAGTCCTTGGAGATCACATCCTTGTTTCCTTCTATCCACTATTGCCCATCCTCATACCTACCCATTCCATTCTTTATCACCTGTACATCTACCTATTCATGGTGTTTCCTTGTCATCGGTATCATCTGTTCCATATCATGTCTTGTCTGATCCATATATGTTCCATATCGTGTCTTGTCTGATCCATATCTATTCCATATAGTGTCTTGTCTAATCCATATCTGTTCCATATCGTGTCTTGTCTGATCCATATATGTTCCATATCGTGTCTTGTCTGATCCATATCTATTCCATATCATGTCTTGTCTGATCCATATCTATTCTATATCATGTCTTGTCTGATCCATATCTGTTCCATGTCATGTCTTAGCTATTCCATATTTGATCCATATTTGTTCCATATCATGTCTCATTCAATCCATATCTTAGGTCCATTAGGGTTTACCCCAAACTACATTGCCTCTGTGTCATCATGTAGGCAAGGCCATTTAGCAATGAGCCCCCAAGGCACTAGGTCAGACCCTTAGGGTCTGTCTCACCAATAAGGATTGTAGAACCTCTCTCAAAGGAAAGCAAGCGCAAGCAAAACCCACTTTTCAAGCAAAAGTTTTGATGCAAGACCTCAACCTATCCAAAGCAAAGCAAGCAAATACCTAAAGCACTCTAAATGATTTTTACTTAAACTATGGCAAGAAATAAACACATCTAAATGCAAAAATGTTTTGTGGTTGTGATCATGGTTAAGTTACAACATCTTGATTTCTGTTATCATGTCTTTCTATGCTACTCGACGATGCCAAAAGCTAGAGATGCTATGATGGGGGCAAGATTATTTTCTTTGTTTGTTGTTTGTGGATTAAACTTTAGTAATGTGATGCCTTGTCTAACGACATGATCAACAAAAGATCATCGAGGACATCAAAGGTCTAACATGAAAGGGGGCAATCCTTGTCTGTTGATACGCAAGAAATACTCAGGTCATCTCGGTTCAATTATAGCTCGATGCTTGTATTAACTTACATAGATCAGTGACAGTTAGATCATCTCGGTTCAATTATACCTAGATGCTTGTATTAACTTACAACATTTAGAAAAAGTACCCAAAAAAATTGCCCAATGATGAAATAAGCACTTCAAAATACTTGCACCATCAAGATGTCAAAAGCAAACACCATTCGCATCCATTATACATCCATAAAAGCATCCATTACCGTACCCCATGCAATAATGATCCAAAATGCAGACTATCAATACAAATAAAAGCTTGTGAGTTCTTCTGTCAAGTCATTTTTCTATCTATCATCATATCTTTCATCCTTGTCCAGTTAATCTGAGCAGTGATCAAAATGCAAGTCCATCCTTAATCCATACCAATCAAGTCAAGTCAATCTTGTCAAATGATCCAATCACAATCAATGGTCTTGATCCTTGTCTAGTCGTAAACCAACTCGATCAATTAATCAATCAATTGTCCTATACAAGATGTGGCATTGTCGAAATCAGACCAACACACGCGTCTTACACGACATGCTTCATTTCTTTAAACCAGACACTATCCTTCGTGTTGCTCTGGGATATATCGTTCCCCGCCATGACAACACTATTGTATATTGTTATCAGTATATCGTTGGTTTATCACTTGACAGGGGCAATACCCTATTTGTTCTTGTATCATTTGCGCATACTTGCTTACTTGCTTATGTGTGGTATCATTCTATCTTGCATTACGTATCATTTGGTTTTTTCTTCCAACCTAACCTAGTTTTCCCTTCTTCATGAGATTGTCCGTCTCACGTCCTTCTGCCTTCTTCCTGTCCAATCTCCCGAGGGGGCATCCTACCATTGTTAAACTTGTACTAGGGGAAAACTAGGGCATGTATCATTATAAGAAAAATTTATTCTTTGAAACAACTTGATAAAACACATTGCATCAAAGAGCGGCAAAATGTATACGCCTAAAATGACATGACTCAGTCTAAATAAATATTCTTAATATTTATTTCACTCTAATTCTTCTATCAATAAATAAATAATTAAATTTATTTATTTGATTTATATTCTTCTAAATCAATTAAATATCAAAATATTTAATTACCTCTTCTAAAGTCAAAATTAAATAAAATCCTTTATTTAATTAAATTCTTCCAAACAATTAAATAATTCTTAATTATTTAATTAGTCAAATCATTCTTCCAAATTTGAGTAAATCAAATTAAATTTATTTAAATCCTCTCAATCTCCAAAAATAAAATATAATCAAATATTTTATTTATTCTTCCAAATCATGCACAAACAATTAAATAAATTTATTTATTTAATTTGCTTTCTTATCTTCTAATTCTTCAAATATCTTCCAAATCTTCTAAAAATAAGTCTTATTCTTCATGCACACAAAATTAAATAATTTATTATTTAATTTCTCTCAAATCATACAAAAGCAAATCTCAAGTTGAGTTATCTATTCAATCAACCTTGTTTTTATCAATATCTGTTAAATTAGAAAAAAAGCTTTCTAATTTATGAAAAGCATCTCAATCTTTAGAAAAGAAAGTAGTTAACTCAAATAAAATAGCTTTTGGGTGACACTTGTCTTCTTCTTATTCACACACGTTCCTCAACTGTTCTATACCGTTGATCTTCTCATTCTTTCTATACCATTGATCTTCTCTCTCCCAAGTCTATAAATTGAACATTATTCTTCCATTTCATTCATCCAAGCTTTAAGTATTGTTACTCTGCATGAATTACAGCATGCCTTGGCACCAATTCCTTCATTGCTTGTGATCAAACTCGTTACCACACTACTATCATTGTTGTGAAGCTCATCTTCATGGCGATAACTATCATAGCCATTCTCCATTGACAATCTTAAAATCATAGCAAGGAAGTGCACTCTCTGAGGGCCTTATTCATACATGCAAGATCGATTGAGATAGGCAACCAACGAAAGCTATGAAGATTTAACATTTGCAAAGGTTTTTGAAGTTCTTTTGTTCGGTTAATCTCTTTGTTTCTGTATTTCGTTGAGTTTTGGGTATTTTGATATTGATTATATTGATTATTCATTTAGATCCAATTTTCCCTTAACATGATGAAATTGAAGCCAACTTTGTGGACAGACTGTAAAGAGGATCCGGTACGTATAAAGGCAAATTACCTTTCAAATGTTTTTCCTGCAAAAAAGTAGGACATTTTGCTTCCAAATGTCCTGAAAGAATTGAAAGAAATAGAAAAAGATATGAGAACAGGCCTAGGACTCAAAAGAAGTGTTATTATATTGAATATTTTGATGATGATGAAGGAATATTAGTTAATGGTGAAGCAAACAATGCTAGTACCTCTAGAAATGAATGCCTGTTTATTGCTATTAAGGAAGATCCCATGTCTACTAATTCTACTAGTTGTGTGAAGGAAGAAAAATTAGTGGAAAGTGCTTTGGCTACTCAGGTTATTAAGGACAAGGATGAATGGGTTATTGATAGTGGTTGTTCTCACCACATGACTAGTGACAAAAGTAAGTTTGTTAGTTTGGAAAGATATGATGGTGGACTGGGCAAGTTTGGAGATGATGCAACTGGTAAGATTTGTGGAAAAGGATCTATTTCTTTTGGTGGCAAGTATAATACTAAAGATGTCTTGAATGTGAAAGGATTAAAGCACAATCTTTTGAGTGTGGGCCAAATGTGTGACAAGGGCTATGATTTAAGCTTCAAGGACAATGGATGCAAGATCAGAGAAAGCTCCAGAATAGTCATTGCAGCTAGTAAGAAGACCAAAGGTAATATCTATCACTTGAAAGGAATTGATAACTATTGCTTGTTGACTCAGACTGATGAGAGTTGGTTATGGCATAGAAGGTTGTGTCACATAAATTTTGATAATATTATGAAGATAAGCACTACACAGGTTGTTAGAGATCTACCTAAGCTTGTGAAGCTTGCTAATCCTATTTGCAAGGAGTGTCAATTTGGGAAACAGACAAGAACAAGTTTCAAAAGAAAGGACCAATTAGTTGGAGGACTACTTGAGCTAGTGCATACAGATTTGTGTGGACCTACCAGAGTAAGAAGTTTGCAAGGAGACAGGTATTTCATGTTGCTTATTGATGATTATTCTAGAATGACTTGGGTCACCTTTGTGACAGAAAAAGCTGAAACTCTAGACCAATTCAAGGCATTTAAGGCAATGGTTGAAAATGAGATGGATTTAAAAATCAAATGCTTGAGGTCTGATAGAGGAGGAGAGTTCACATCAAATGAATTCAATTTCTTTTGTGAAGAACATGGAATAAAGAGATTGCTATCTGCACCTAGAACTCCACAACAAAATGGAGTTGTTGAAAGGAAAAATAGAACAGTTCAAGAAGCTGCTAGAATCATGATGAAGGAAGCTAATTTTCTAGAAGCTTATTGGAGAGAGGCAATTCACACTGCTGTATACATTCTAAATAGAGTCCAAGTAAAAGGTAATAGTTCTAAGACTCCTTATGAGTTGTTGCATGGTAAAGTTTCTACTGTGAAATATTTCAAAGTTTTTGGTAGCAAATGTTATATCAAAAAAGAAGAAGATCTAGGCAAGTTTGATGCTAGATGTGATAAAGGAATTCCTTGGGTACTCCATCAAGAGCAAGGCTTGTCGGTGCTATAATAAGAGGCTGAATAAGATCATTGAAAGTACAAATATTAAAGTTGATGAATGTAAGGAAAGATCTTCAGAATTAAGTGGATATGAGTTAGATGATTAGAATGTTTCAGAAGTGGTGTAGCATGAAGACAACTTAGTTGAAGAAGAGCAAGCTCCGGTAAGTGCAACTAAAACTCCAAGGTATGTAAGACTCAATCATTCTGAAGATCAAATCATAGGAGATAAGAGCAAAGGAATTTTAACCAGAAGAAAAGTTGTAGAGGAACAAGTAAATTTCTGTCTAACTGTGGATGAGGCTTGCAAAGATGAGAATTGGACCAAGGCTATGAAAGAGGAATTGATGCAGATAGAGAAGAATCAAACTTGGGATCTAGTTCCCAGACCAGCAGATAAGAATGTAATTGGTACAAAGTGGGTCTTCAGAAACAAGATGAATGAGAATGGTGAAGTGGTAAGAAACAAAGCAAGGTTGGTATGCAAAGGATACAATCAAGTTGGGGGAATAGACTTTGAAGAAACTTTGGCTCCACTGGCAAGGATTGAAGCAATAAGGATGTTTTTGGCTTTTGTAGCATACAAAGATTTCAAGGTTTACCAAATGGATGTGAATTTTGCTTTCTTAAATGAAGAGTTGGAAGAAGAAGTCTATATTGAACAACCAGATCAGGGTGACATGGTATGCAGATTGAAGCAATCTTTGTATAGATTAAAACAAGCCCCTAGGGCATGGTATGCATGGTTGGACAGGTATCTGATACATATAGGGTTCAGTAAAGGTACTACAAACATCAATCTCTATTGAAATTAGGGCAGACAACTGAGAGGGGGGGTGAATCAGTTGTCACAAAAAATTTATCCTTTGCTGCAATTAACTTCTTTACCACTTATTAATAGATGAATGATATAACCATGAAAGCATGAATCAACAACACATGAGTAGAAACAAAATCATCACACATAACACCAGGATTTTTATGTGGAAACCCGGTTAAGGGAAAAACCACGATGGGGGTTAACCCACAAGATTTATTCTCTGTTAAAAGAATAGAAAAATGGGAAGGCACTTGCCTTCGGGCTCACTACTCAAAAGAGGCTCACTGCCTACAGAAATATTTATAAGTTTATCACAGAAAAATTGAATTGGAAAACATCTTCTTTATGCAAAGATCAGTTCCATTGAAGCGCACAACACATCTATTCTACCCCCAAACACTTATTTTCTATCTCCTCTTCCTCTTCTATTCTTCCTCTTCTCTGCTCTTCTTTTCTTCCTTTCTTAGGATCTTATCATTTTTGCACAAGGATGCTTTTTCACAACTCAGCTACAAGTATTTATATGCTTCATCAACCTTGGAATAAACATCAAGGTTGGCACTACAAACATCTGACTTAATGTGAATCACTATACTGTCAGCCAAACATAGTTGGCACCTAAATCTCCCTCGAACAACATGCCACACTTCATAGCACCTCTCTTAGATCATCCGCAACAAGCACAAATCATTCGGTCATCCAAGACTGGAAGGAACAACATCACTCAAGGACAAATCTTTAACCACAAGCTTAATCCTCAATACGGACCACCAACATAGTAGGCACATGATCCAAATACCACCACAAGTACAATGAAATCAGCAAGAACAACCGCACCACCTCAAATCACCAAAATCACTTGCATCTTCATACCGGAACATAAGAACACCAACTACCATGACTGTCACATTAGAAAGATTACTTGCGGACCTGCTGTTGGTTTTTTCCTTGATTGGATGTTCATTCCCAGATTTCCCTACAAGGTAGCCATCAGTGATCAACAGGATCTCTGGGGCAGGGGCCAACAGTGTAGGAGATAGACTCTATTTTTATCTCCTCTTCTTCTTCAAGCTCTGCAAAACCTAGGGGGTATTCCCTATTCAACATCCATGAAATATGACTATGAACTGACTGGGATGTTGACACAAAGCAGATAAATCCTCCTATATGAAGACCAAAACTGTGGGATAAGTGCAAAGGGGCTAGCTTTGGGCTTATGTTCAGTTGTAGACAGAGGATTTGGGTCCTACAACTACTTCTAATGTCCTAATGGTTGTTTTGGAATTATGAGTTTGATTTATGTTTGGATGCAAAACTAGGACCTGGTATGTAACCTCAACACAGAGCTAGACTGGTGCCTATCCAGGGCTTGGAGTCAGTAGACATACACCTGTGAATGATCAACATGAACACACTAAAACTGGATTTCAAGGGGGTGTTGTAGTATCTACCTTACATATACCTCCCAGGACAGAATGTTAAGGTATCTCTACTTATGGCATCCCTATTGTAGTATATCCTTCCCAACACTTAATCTGAAAACACTTTAATTTACCCCTTGAGCAGAAGTTGAAAGATCAAGCATTCAATACAGGAATTCTATATTCTAGAATACCAAACACCCCTTAGATATCTAGATTCAGAAGAAGGACACATGCGATACTAGAGACAAAATTAACAAAACACATGCATAAACAACATTACTCATATAAAAGCAATCATGAAATCGGTAGATTCATGCATGAAACATACAACAAGAGATACATAAACTCACAAGATCACCTGCACAGAGCAACCAGAACCAGTTGTATCTTATTACAGAGCCAGATATGTCCAATTTTCAACAACCTCTAATGAGCAACACAACCTGCTAAATATAGTAGGAAGGTGCATAGCATTAATTACATGGCAAAAGTCAAAATTTGCTAGATACAGCTCATTGAGAAAATGGTGCTCAACACATTCAATGCAGCAAGTGGGAGAGGAGACAGGGAGAAGCTTCGAGCTATGCACCACTGCCCGTGGATGTACAACTTCAATCGGGTACTAGATCCATCCATGCCATCGCCCATACCTCTGCAACAACTGCCATTAATGGTGCACCAACCTGCGGCCTTGGGAAAAACATCATACTATGCATCGCAAACCTTTCCCACCAAAATGCCTCATCCTGATATTTCAAATCATGCAGGATCAAAATATCCCACATGCACCCCGCGGCAACCTCCTCATCACCTTATATACTAGGTCGTGAGCATATATGATGTCGGTGCTTTTGCTCCCGACGACACTAGTATAAGCCTTCATCATCATCATCATCCAACATGATATCTTGATACTCAATATATCACCCTGACATCATCATCACCCTGCATGATAATTGCCCTGATAATTCACATCACCCCGATGTGAAATATCACCCCGCAGAAAGTATCACCCTACGGGAAAGTATCATGTCGTCCGCATCACCAGATAAAATATATCACCCTGCCATAAGAATATCATCCTAATGACTACCCTCACCTTCAAGTGAAATATCAACCTAATATTCACCCTCATCGGCACAACCTGATGCATCGGAGGAAGATCCTCCTACCTTGCCGATACCAAATGTCTGGCCGATAAACATCCTGATGACGTCACCGTCACATCCAGCTGATGTCATCAGCATATCTACATACTGTGCACCTCCTCATATCCGGATGACGTCATCATCATATTTGCAACATCGGGGGATCTCCATAAAATGACTGATGTTAAAATATGACCCCCGGACCTTGATGATGTCACCACCATATGGGCATCAGGATGATATTCGGAAGATAACCGGATATTTGGAAATATCATCCTGATGCACAAATATCATGTTGCACTGTAGCTCTACTATAAGATCGGGGTGATATATGAATATGATGGATATTTGAAATGATCACCCCCCACTAGACAACGCATGAAGCTGACAAGCAGATATCTCCCTGACGTCAGCATCATCATGATGCTGGAACAAACATACATCCGGGTGATATTCGGATATGAAAATATCACCCCCTCCTTCGAAAATATCATGATGCAGACAGGTAGAAAAGCGGATATCACCCTGACATCAGAATGATGTCATCATCATTAGGGTGAGAAAACAACAAACATGAAGTGATAAAACATCATCAGGATGATCTTAAGTAAGATCACTTGATGTTAAAATATCACCTCGGTGAAAGATCATGCAGGCAGAAAATATGATGATGACCCCGCAAGCAACATCAGGGTGATGTCTGGAAACATGATGATGATGACCTCCTCCTTCGAAATATGATGCTGATGTTAAAACATGCTGAGGAGGCCCAAGGACTTAGAACTTTTTTGGATTTTTAGGGAAGGTGCCTGCATGCTAACTGCTTGAAACTTGACTACTCATGCAGGCACCAACACCTCTAAACCATGAACCACTTGAGTTGAGGATACACACTGACATCCCAAACATACCTCTAGATCCGCAGATCATAATATTCCAATGCAGATCAATCCGGACCAAATTCCTGTCACCTCTGAACAACTGCAAAACTTGGTTCTACTCAGATGGCCATAACTTCACAAATTCTTCATGTGGATCCCTCAAATCTTAACTGGAGTATCTTCAGACAATCCTCTACAACACTCTTTGGTCCATAGACTCTAATCTTCATCTCACTAGGAATACAGAGCAATCTACTTCACTGAACTGCACTATTTTCACTGTCTTTTACAGAGAGATATGTAACTCACTTGTTTCTTCCAGAGGCTAATTTTCTCAATATCCTCAACATACAAGTCCTCTAGAATGGGATATAGTTGACACCAATGACAACAAGGATATGTTGACATCAATGACAACACCGATTAGGCACATATTTGCAACAATCTCCCCCTTTGTAATTGATGGCAACATATGATGTGAAAAATTATTTCAACCATCAAGATAAGAACTTCTCCCCCTTTCTCTTATCACATCTGCAACCACTTTCTTCACTACTCCCCTTTTCACCAGCAACTACTTGCTTCCAAGTTTTTCACATGACTTATCTCCCCATTTGACATCAATAGCAAAGGGCACATATTTGGAATCAACTCTTCCTCTTTTTGTTTCTTAATCTAGAGTCGGCATACTGACTACTCCCCCTGAGTAGCAACTCCTTAACATCAATTCGGATCACAAGATGTGACTGTGAATTCCACCGGACTGATGCACATTAGTGCACCTTCTGAACAGGAGGGGTAGCAACTCTTAGCATCACTCTGAGATACTCAAAAGTATCCTTAGGTAGAGGCTTAGTGAAGATATCCGCAATCTGATCCTTTGAAGAGACAAACTCCAATCTAACTTCATTCTCATTTACCTTCTCTCTCAAAAAGTGAAACTTGATGGATATATGCTTTGTCTTTGAATGCAATACTATATTCTTTGAAATGTTTATTGTACTTGAATTATCACATAAGATTGTAACAAGCTTTTCAAACACAACTCTGATATCCTTCAACATCTGCTTCATCCACAAAACTTGAGTGCAATTACTTGCTGCTGCTATGTACTCTACCTCTACAGTAGATAGAGATATTACCTCCTACTATTTTTCTCAACCAAGAAACCAATCTCTTTCCCAAGAAAAATGCACCTCCACTAGTATTCTTCCTGTCATCCACATCTCCTGCCCAATCAACATCTATATATGCATGAAGAGTGAAATCATCACCCTTAGGATACCATAAGCCATAGTCATATGTTCCCTTCAGAAATCTAAAAATTCTTTTGACTGCTACAACATGAGATTCTCTGGGATCAGCTTGAAATCTAGCAACAAGGCCAACTGTATTCATAATATCAGGTCTGGTATGAGTCAGATAAAGTAGTCCTCCAATTATTGATCTATACCTCTTTTGATCTACCTTAGGGGACTCATCATCTTTACTCAACTTGCATCCAGTTACCATAGGAGTACTCACTGGTTTTGAATCCTCCATTCCAAACTTTTTCAACAACTCTTTCACATACCTAGACTAAGATATGAAGATGTCTTTTTCTAACTGAATGATTTGCAGACCTAAGAAGAAATTTATTTCACTAACCATGGACATCTCAAATTCACTTTGCATCTAATCAACAAAACTTTTACACATGCTCTCATTTCCACCAAAGATGATGTCATCAACAAATACCTCAACAATCAAGATGTGTTCATGATCAATTTTGAAATAAAGATTACTATCAGCAGTGCCTTTGTTGAAGCCTAATTTTAGCAGATACTTATCTAATCTTGTATACCAGGCTCTTGGGGCTTGTTTAAGTCCATACAATGCTTTCTTCAATCTACAGACCTTATCTTCTTGATCAGACAACTGGAATCCTTCTGGTTGCTCAATGTAGACTTCTTCTTCTAACTCTCCATTCAGGAATGCTGACTTGACATCCATTTGGTAGACTTTGAAATCTTTGTAAGCAGCAAAGGCAAAAAATAATTTGACTGCCTCAATTCTTGCCACCAGAGCAAAAGTTTCTTCAAAATCAATTCCATCTACCTGAGAGTAACCTTTGCACACAAATCTTGATTTGTTTCTCACAACTTCACCATCTTCATTCAATTTATTCTGGAAAACCCATTTAGTTCCAATTACATTTTTGTCTTCAGGTCTAGGAACAAGATCCCAAGTATGATTCTTTTCAATTTGCATTAATTCTTCTTCCATTGCTTTTACCCAACTTTCATCATTACAAGCTTCATTCACTGATTTTGGTTCAATCTTTGAAATCAGATAATACTCCTCTTGTTCTTCAGCAATTCTTCTTCTAGTTTGAACACCTTTATTTTTATCTCCTATGATCTAATTTTTAGAATGATTCAATCTTACATACCTAGGAGTCTTGGAATTATCTTCAACTTCTGATTCTTGAACTTGTTCCTCAACATCTGCATTAACTTCTTGAGTCACTAGATTCCCTAGAGTAAACTGAACTTGCTTTCCTTCATTTTCATTTTGATCATCTGATTCATATCCACAAAACCTTGAAGGTCTCTCCTTTCTTTCATCAACCTTGACATTAGCACTTTCAACAATCTTTTTCAATCTCTTGTTAAAGCACTGGTATGCCTTGCTTTGATTAGAATAACCCAAAAATATTCCTTCATCGCTTCTTGCATCAAACTTGCCTAGATATTCATCTCTTTTGATATAGCATTTACTACCAAAACTCTAAAATATTTCATAGAGGGAGCATTACCAAACCATAGCTCATAAGGTGTTTTACCAGAATTACCTTTGATCTGCACCTGGTTAAGAGTGTAGACAGTAGTACTTACAACCTCTCTCCAATAGACATGTGGAACATTTGCTTCCATCATCATGGTTCTAGCAGCCTCTTGAATAGTTTGGTTCTTCCTTTCCACAACTCCATTCTGCTGAGGAGTCCTAGGAGTAGACAACTATCTTCTTATTCCATGCTTTTCACAAAATGCATTAAACTCACCGGAGGTAAACTCTCCACCTCTATCAAATCTCAGACACTTTATCTTCACACCAATCTCATTCTCCACCCTAGCCTTAAACACTTTGAATTTGTCAAGAGCCTCTAATTTTTCTCTCAAGAAAGTGACCCACATCATCTAGGAGTGATCATCAATCAGCAACATAAAGTATCTGTCTCCTTGCAAACTCCTAACCCTGGCAGGACCACATAAATCAGTGTGCACAAGCTCCAACAATCCACTTGAAGATTATTCTTTACTCTTGAATGTAGTTCTGCTCTATTTGCCCAACTAACATTCCTTACACATGCTATTAGCAGGTTTTACAAGCTTTGGAAGATCTCTCACAGCCTGAGTAGTACTTATCTTGACATTGTTGTCAAAGTTTACATGACACATTATCCTATGCCATAGCCAACTCTGATCAATCTGAGTAATCAAACAACTTTTACTAGTACCACTTAAATAAAAGATGTTACCTCTAGTTTGTGTCCCAGATGTAATCTCAGTTCCAAATCTTTCCAAAATTCTGCATTTTCCATCCTTGAATCAGAGATCATATCCCTTGTCAACCAACTGTCCAACACTGAGAAGATTATGCTTCAACCCTTCTACATACAAAACATCATTAGTGTTATTCTTACCATCAAGAGAGATGGATCCTCTGCCATAGATTCTACCAACTAAATTATCTCCAAACCTCACAATTCCACCTTCATACCTTTCCATACTTACAAACTTACTCTTATCACCTGTCATATGATGAGAGCATCCACTGTCAATTACCCATTCATCCTTTTCTTCAACCTGAGCATCCAAGGCTCTTTCCACATTCACACAGCTAGAAGATTCAATAGGCACCGGATCTTCTTCTTTGATGGCAATGAACATCCATTCATTTCCTGAGGTACTTCCCTTATCAAATTCATCATCAGTGACTCCTTTAGCAGCTTCTTGGACATAGTAGCATTTCTTCTGAATCCTAGGTCTATTAGGGTTTGGATTTGAAACCCTCTTTGGACATCTTGATGCAAAATGACCAATCTTATTGCAAGCAAAACATTTGAAGGGCAACTTTCCTTCATACTTACCTGATCCTCTTGGTAGTATTTTGGAAAAAAGAGCTTCAAGTTCCTCAAGCTCCGATGCATCTTCTTCAAGATCCTTCCTTGCCTTCTCAAATCTGGTTAGTCTTCTTGAAGAGCTTTCACCTGGATCAAATCTTTTCTTTCCAAAAACACTGGCCTTAAATGCAGATTTAGATTTAGGAAGAGAATCACCAAACTCACTCATTTCAAATGCTGAGAGATTGTCAACCAACTGATCTCTTGTAACAGTTGTCACAGTCCTGATCTCCTTAATAGCAGCAACTCTATGCTTGTATGAAGCAGGTAAGGATCTGAGCACTTTGCCAACAATCTCTGATTCTTCCAGTTTTCCACCAACACACCTGATACTACACACAAGTTCATTCACCTTCTACATGTACGAAGTGATGTTTTCATCTTCACTCATCCTCAAATTTTCATACCTACCTTTCAGGCTGTGCAACTTAGCACATTTTACATATTCATCACCTTCATATAGAGTTTTCAACTTCTTCTAGATTTCATGAGCAGTTTTTAATTCTAGGACATTTGTCATTTCTGTATCAGTCAAGGCACTCAACAATGCTTCTTTAGCCTGAATGTTGTTTTTGGCATGTTTGAGTTCATCTACAGTTGAAGGACCTTTCTCTGGAGGCACATACTCATCCTTAGTTATTAACCAATAAGCATCACCCATGCATTGCAAGTGGCACTCCATGCGACTCTTCCAAAGAGAGTAGGTTGTTCCATCAAATCTCGAACTATCCTTCTTGTAAGTCGACATCTTGGATCTCCTCAAGTGTTCAAGCTTCTTTTAGAGGAACCGGATCTGATACTAATTGTTGAAATTAGGGCAGACAACTGAGGGGGGGTGAATCAGTTGTCACAAAAACTTATCCTTTGCTACAATTAAACTTCTTTACCACTTATTAATAGATGAATGATACAACCATGAAAGCATGAATCAACAACACATGAGCAGAAACAAAATCATCACACATAACACCAAGATTTTTATGTGGAAACCTGGTTAAGGGAAAAACCATGGTGGGGGTTAACCCACAAGATTTATTCTCTGTTAAAAGAATAGAAAAATGGGAAGGCACTTGCCTTCGGGCATACTGCCCAAAGCTCACTGCTCAAAAGAGGTTCACTGCCTACAAAAATATTTATAAGTTTATCACAGAAAGATTAAACTAGAAAACAACATCTTCTTTATGCCAAGATCAGTTCCATTGAAGCGCACAACACATCTGCTCTACCCCCAAACACTTCTTCACTATCTCCTCATCCTTTACTACTCTTCCTCTTCTGTTCTTCCTCTTCTCTGCTCTACCTTTCTTACTTTCTTAGGATCTTATCATTTTTGCACAAGGATACTTTTTCACAACTTAGCTACAAGTATTTATATGCTTCATCAACCTTGGAATAAACATCAAGGTCAACACTACAAACATCTAACTTAATGCAAATCACTATAGTGTCAACCAAACATAGATGGGACCCAAATCTTCCTTGAACAACACGCCACACTTCATAGCACCTCTCTTAGATCATCCGCAACAAGCACAAAGCATCCGGTCAGCCAAGACTAGAAGGAACAACATCACTCAAGGACAAATCTTCAACCACAAGCTCAATCCTTAATGCAAACCACCAACACAGTAGGCACACGATCTAGAGACCACCACAAGCACAATGAATTCAACAAGAACAACCACACCACCTCAAATCACCAGAATCACTTGCATCTTCATACCGGAACATAAGAACACCAACTGCCACGACTGTCACATTAGAAAGATTGCTTGCAGACCTCCAACCCACGAACCACTTGAGTTAAGGATACACACTAACATCCCAAATGTACCTCTAGATCCACAGATCATAATATTCCAATGCAAATCAATCCGGACCAAATTCCAGTCACTCTGTCACCTTTGAACAACTGCAAAACCTGGTTCTACTCAAATGGCCACAACTTCACAAAATATTCATGTGGATCCCTCAAATCTTAACTAGCTCATCTTCAAACAATCCTCTACAACACACTTTGGTCCACAAACTTTGATCTTCATCTCACTAGGAATACAGAGCAATCTACTTCACTGAACGGCACTGTCTTCACTGTCTTTTATAGAGAGATATGTAACTCACTTGTTTCTTCCGGAGAGGCTAATTTTATCAATATCCTCAACATACAAGTCTTCTAGAATTGGATACAGTTGACACCAATGACAACAAGGATATGTTGACATCAATGACAACACTGATTAGGCACATATTTGCAACAATCTCTACTTCAAGATCAATGATGAACAAATCCTAATTGTTGTGGTCTTTGTTGATGATATTATTTTTGGAGGCAATGAAGGTATGTGCTCAGTTTTTGCTGGAGAAATGCAAAGTGAATTTGAAATGTTCATGTTTGGAGAGATGAACTTCTTTTTAGGTTTGCAAATAAGTCAATCAGATAAAGGTATCTTCATTTCTCAGTCTAAGTATGTGAAAGAGTTGTTAAAGAAATTTGGGATGGAAGACTCTAAACTAGTTTGCACACCTATGATAACTGGTTGTAAGTTGAGTAAAGATGATAATTTACCCATGGAAGACTAGAAAAGGTACAGATCTATGATTGGAGGATTACTTTATGTGACTCAAAGCAGACCTGACATAATGCATGTAGTATGTCTTGTGGCAAGATTTCAAGCAGAACCCAAGGAATCACATGTGATGGCAATCAAGAGAATTCAAAGATATTTAAAATGTACAATGGATTATGGTTTGTGGTACCCTAAGGACAATGAATTTACTCTCAGTGCATACACTGATGCTGATTGGGTCAGAGATGTGGATGACATAAAAAATACAAGTGGAGGTTCATTCTTCTTGGGAAAAAGGTTAGTATCTTGGTTGAGCAAGAAATAGGATTCAATATCCATGTCTACTACAGAAGCATAATACATTGTAGCATCATATAGTTGCTCTCAAGTGTTATGGATGAAGCAGACTTTGAAGGACATCAGAGTTGTGTATGAGGATCCAATCGCAATCTTTAGTGACAACACAAGTGCCATAAACATATCAACGAATCCAGTGATGCATTCAAGGACAAAGCACATATCCATTAGGTATCATTTTCTGAGAAAAAAGATGATAGAGAATGAAGTCAAGTTGGAGTATGTTTCTACAAAAGATCAAATTGCAGACATTTTCACCAAGCCTCTACCTAAGGATACCTTTGAGTATCTCAGATAAAAGTTAGGGGTTATCACCCCTCCTGCTCTAAACTAAGATGCACAATAGTGCATCAGTTCAGAGGTGCTCAAAGATCCAGATTGATGCTTTTTAGGGCTACTTCTTAGGGGGAGTAGTCAGTGAGTTCAGAAAAGAGATTGGACCAGAGCATAAGAGTACAAGTATGTGCCCTTTGCCATTGATGTCAAAGGGGGAGAGAAGTCATGTGAAAAACTTAGAGTACAGATGTGAAAAGAGAAAGGGGGAGAATCTTAGAGAAAGAAAGAGTGCAGAGAAAGGGGAGTATCTTGTCTTGATGGCTGTTGCAAGTTTTTCACATCATATGTTGCCATTAATGACAAAGGGGGAGATTGTTGCAAGTATGTGCCTAATCGGTGTTGTCATTGATGTCAACATATCTTTGTTGTCATTGGTGTCAACTATATCTTATTCTATTACTTGATTAGAAGCTTTGTATGTTCAAGATATTAAGAAAATTAGCCTCTTCGGAAGAAGCAAGTGAGTTACAGTGAAGTGCAGTACAAACATTGAGTTGTATGCTGAACAACAGTCTGGTAAACTGCTCCGTATTTATTGCTGCTTGAAGATCACGATCTGTGGATTGGAAGTAATTTAGAGGTATGTCTAAGGATGCTACATTCTAGGTTTGAGCTCTCCGTATGAAGATCTAAGTGAGTTGTGTTCAGCAGAGTGAAACCTACTTTTTCTATAAGTTCAGATGGGATAGGGAGAAAGTATTCTACTTCGTATTCCTCCATATTAAAGTATTTTACTCTACAGTTCTAGAGGGAAGTCTGGGATTATGATAAGTGCCTACAATTGTAATGGTTCATGGTTTGGTGGTCCACAAGCTATCTTTCTTTCATGACAGTTGAAGACAGTGAAGTTCATGTGTTTCGGTGTGAAGATTCTTATGGGTAAAGTGGTTAAAGGTTGTGTGGTTGCTCTTGATGATTACAACATGTGTGTGGATATCTCCTTATCATGTTCCTATCTTGACTTTGGTCCACATTAAGGAATTGAGATTGTGTTTGAAGATTGTTCCCAGATAATGTAGCGTGTAACCAGTCTTAGTCGACTTGGTTAACTCCAGTAATTGTGGAGATCCCTTGAAGATCATGGAAGTGTGTTGAAGCATGGAAGATTGTGTTTGAGTCCCAGCTAAGGTGTGGTGTGATTTGCATACACTTTTACTTCATCCCCCTTGCATAATGTTGTAATAGGTCAAGACCTATTTTGTAAATGTTTGTAATGCCAACCTTGGAGATTGTTCCAATGGTTGATGATTGTAATGCGTACCTTGATGATCATTCCAAGGTTATTGAAGTGTATAAATACTTGTAGTTGATTCGTGGAAAAGTTGTCTTTGAGCGAAAATGGAAAGATATTAAGAAAGGTCCAAAAGGCAGAGCAGAGAAGAGGCAGAGCAGAGAAAATGAATTATTATACTTCAATCATAGACATAGAAAGGTGTTGATTGTGGCAGTGAGACTGGCAGTGAGCTACCAATAGGGTTTAACAACCCTAAGGGTTTAACAGCCCGTATTGTAATATTGCTAGGTTTAGGGTTGAGGCAATGAGCCTGCTAGACCTAGTTGGTCTTCATGGCAGTGAGCCAGTATGTTTAGGCCCATGGAGTGACCAAGCTTGAACATCATTATTTCAAGATTGCAATATATATTGAGAGTTGATCCTCTTCGTGGTTTTTCCCCACCTTAGGGTTTTCCACGTAAAATTTGGTGTCTCTTGTGTTTGATGGTATATCTATGGTTAAGTTTCTAATTTCATGCATTCATTGTTAAATCATAATAATTGTGGATAAGTGATTAATGTTTAATTGTAGAAAGTGTTTAAGTTTTTGGGATAGCTGATTCACTCCCCCCCTCTCAATTGTCCTACGCATATCAACACCTTTCACATATTACATTACAAGGATAGAGATTTTTCTGTACACCCCATTTTATGGCTTCTATGCACTCTTGTTAGGATTCGTTGTTGGAGTGAAGAAAATTATGCCTGATCAAGAAATGATTGTATGTTCTATTCTTAGTTTGAAATACCCAGATACGATTAATATTCTATATTTCATATCATTAATTATGTCTTTGTTTGTTGTGTTCTTATTTTCATGTGAGATCTTTGTCTCTTCTACTTTGCTCTGGATATAAATAGCATAGTTTTCTATGCTTGTGATGTGCTCAATTTAGTGGTTTCCTTCCTTTCTAATTTTGGTATCCATAATTGTAAGAATTTTGGCAACAAAGTTAACAACATATCTTCCTTTCATAATTTTTGAAACTTATGGAAGTTGACTATAACTATGGTACATTTTAAAAAAATTAATTCATTTTATTCTATGAAATGATTCCTTAAGCTTGATAATGGATAGCTTGAAGTCCAAGTGTATTTACTATGCATAATACACACACATATTAGAAATTTTAGTTGGTATAGCCCATGACTATATTAGAGAAAGAAAGTAGTGGCTAGATTGTAATGAGAAAGCCATTTGATGGCTAAATAGACATTTATAATTTATCTTTCCTTGACTGTGCAACAGTCCATATTGTAATTTAACTATAAACTTTGTAATATGTATAGCTATATGACTATGCAGGAGTCTATACATTATTTTAATGATAATATTTAAAATGTCTATAGCCTTATGACCACATAGTAGTTTATATTGTGACTGTAAGTTAAGTTCAAAATTTACTCTCTATCATTACCAAGTAGGATTCAAGGATAAAAGGTGTGGTGATTTTAGTATGAACAATAAATTAAGGTAAATTGTCTTATGTTAATTTATTTTTATGATATTAGTTGCCTTGGTTTCCGGGGCATATGGATGAACAAGAAAATTAATTTAGTTGAATGTATTAACTAAATATAGTATTGAGGTAACTCCAAATGATTTGTATCAAAGGAAAGAATAAATGCACTCTGATATGTTGTTCTATAGGAAAAATAGATTCTATTTAATTTTGGTAATTAATTGTTAAAATAATTATTTTTAATTATGTTAAGTCAGCAAACAAGGGGCTAAACCCTTCACAAACAAGACCCCCTAGGGCTTGACAGAATAGGCCAAATTAGGCCACACAGTATAGAAACAGAACATGAATAGCAGACAGACAGTTGTCAAACAATAGACAAGAACTAGTCAACCCCAGAACCTAAGGAGACAAATCTGACTCCCTTAGCCCTAGGCCATGAAGCCACGACAAATTTAGGGAGTCCCTTCTTTCTTTGCACAAATGACCAAGAAGACTCTATTTTGAAGTCCACTGAGTGAGGTGAGAGGAGTAGATCCTAGACAACCACCACAGGTAATGAGCCACCACGCACTGAGGGAGCCAGCAGCGTAGAAGAAGAGTTAGGGGTAGTTGAAGAGCCAGCAGAGGTAATCATCGAGGGTTGGGCAGGCTCAGCCTGAATAGTGATAACAGTTCGAGGCAACCAGTAGATGATCCTGTGATGATTTAGCCAAGGAAGGATCATCCTCCCTAGAGGAACCATCCGAAGAGGGAGCCCACTGTCAGATGATTAGTGAGAGCATTCTTCCCTTAGGTTGCCATGCCCTTGTGGCAAGCCTGAGGGTAGCCTGAGGCTAAATGACCTATGGAGAAACATCTCCTACACTGAAAAGGGAGGCCCTCATAATCCAACAGCTACGTCCATGGTCTATCCTCCACCATCAAGACCACATCTCCATGGAGTGGTTTGGAGATTTCCAAATCTACTAAAATACGAGCCACCGTAGTATGCCCAAGATCCCAGGTCGTAGAGTCCACCTTCAAAAAGCGTCCAATGGTGTTGCCAATGGCCTCATAATAGGAATCCTCCCAAAATTGGAGAGGGAGACTCGAAAGTCAGACCCAAACTAGTTTGGTATTCAGTGGCTCCGTAAGAGGGTTGAAGGAGTGGGTCCAAGGCTTGATGGACAACAAATGATCACCCCACAATCACCCCATATCTAGTACTAGGTCTCGCTCCTCGGAGGAAGCAAAGGTCAAAATGAAGAACCCCCTTGCATTGGGAAATAGTTTAATCTGCCCAGAGACAAGAGGCTTTCAGGAGTCCAAAACTTAGCCATGGAGATCAAGAAGGGAGGGTCATAGGCCATTAAACCTATAGACCACACCACAATGCAAATAGAAACCCTCATTTTCTGCAATCTCAGGACCATAGACCACAATAGGGGAAGCACGTGCACAAGGCATAGGCCTAGACCTAGCTTGTGTAGGTAGTGCTTGAGAACAAGCATTTGAAACAACATCAGAGAAATTTTTTTGATGGAAGCCTGAATAGCACCAAAACCAGCCAAAGTAGAAGACAAGCCAGCAACAATATTACCTCCAGAAACTAGCACAAAAGATGAATTCACAATATTTACAGGTGCATAGGGACTAGCACTTGGCAAAACCCTAGCAACCCAAGGAGAAGGGCCCCCATAGGACTCCCGTGCACTAGGAGTGGAAGCACGCTCAACAACTTCCATAGGAACTTGAGAAAGTTCCCCAGGCATTGGAGAAGGCAGCGAACAATTCTCCACCAGCAAGGATGTGCCCTAATGAACATCCATTGTGTCATTGTTCAAACTTGAAAGTTCTTGTTGAACGTCATTCAAACTCAAACGTCTTTCGCTCAACTTCATTGTTTAGATCTAGGGGTAATTTTGTTAAAATAATTGTTATCTGTGAATGGTAAACCATTAAAGGTTGAGAAGTCAGTGACGTGCTTGGTTATGGAATTCCTTGCACTATCCATACATGAAGCAAATAAACTTAAAGTTCATTTCAAAAGGAAGGTAGAATTTAATAAGATGAGAATTGAATAATGGGTCAAGAATGAGTTCTTAATCAAATAATTATAGTTTAGTATAATAATGATAATTATTTCTTGTGTAAATTATGATTTTATATAGATTTAATATATGCACCTCAGTTTCATAATGTAGTGAATAAATTTATCTTAAGAGATTGAATCAAACTCAAAGACAAGTGAGTCAAGCTATATATAAAATAATACTATAGCTATGTGTGCCTTGTTATCTTATTGTACTTTTATAGTTATGTGTATTGTCAGAAGTTGGAAAGTGGATAGAGAGGGTGTCTAGAGTCTACACAATTGACTACATGTAATAGAGGATGGACTTAATTTACATGGTTCTATGCTGATTTCAGTATTCCACATTTATCATTATCTTCCACCCTCATTGGAGGGTAAGGTGACTCCCAAATTGGGATAAGTGGAGGGGGCCACCAAGTCTGTGGTTGGAGGAAAAGTGCCTGGATGATGCTCTTCCTCCTTATAGGTGATTACTCTAGACTAATTTTTAGGTAATGAATGATATATATGTATGTCAAAATTATTTGTAATGATTTTTTATACACCTATATGCAAATGGATTATTGTATCCAATGAAAAAGAAATACATTTATGTAATTAAATGTGATTATGGAAATATACTTGCAATGTTGTGTAATGATGTTTGGGACTATTGTTGTTTCATCATTGTAACCTTGTTGAAACTCTTTTGGGGTTAATTTAACTTCCTTTTGAGTTGATTGAGTAAAATATGTGATGGTTGATAATTTTTTTTAAAAAAATATTAGGTATTTTTCAAAAAGATCATAGGAGGGATCTCACAAAAACTATCAATTTGTCAACCCATGTGGCAACCATGAGAATTTTAGTATGCCAAGTAATCTTCCTAGTCATTATAGACATGTTAACAATTGGTTACACTCCATAATGGGAATGAGAAACTAATCAAGAAAATTGTTCCACTTCTCAAGGAGACAGTTCAACTTCCCATTGACTTTTGATCTCTATTGCATGATTCTATGTAAAACATATACACAAGTCTATAACATAGTTTAGATAGTCATGTAATAGTTGTTGAATGCACAATACAATTGAGGGGGGGTGAATCAGTTGTATCAAAAACTTTAAACCTTCACAAGCATAATCACATTCACTTCAATTCACTTAAGCCCTAACTTTGTTATGAGATTAAACATGAAAATAGATAACCAAAACTTAATGACATCAACACCATGCACAAGAGAACACCAAATTTTTATGTGGAAAACCCTAAAAGGGAAAAACCACGGTGAGGATTACCTCACAATATATAGTAGTATCAATACTAAATTACAAAGAGGCTCACTTCCCAAGGACTCACTATCCAAAGAAATGCTCACTGCAAATAGGGCTCATTGCCAATAGGGCTCGCTGTCATGAACTGATATAACAACATCTACCACATGTCTAAGTTCAGTTGCATTGAAGCATGATATATATCTCCTTCACAACCTCACAAAATACACATCCTCATCTTTGCATATTCCCCAATTTACATGAATTATTTACACTTATTTATATCAATCATCAACCTTGGAACATACATCAAGGTCAGCAACACACTCTACAACATTTGAAACAACCTTCAAGGTCAGAAAACATACATGATTCAAATTAGGTCTATACCTAAACAATCTTGTGAATCAAATGAATGAAGGTAGAACACTTCACGGCTTAAATAAGACCCAAATACATCTTCACATGCTTCAACACACTTCTAAAATTCATGAAACACATCCACAAATAGTGTTAGCACCCAAGTCGGTCAAACTTGTGCAAACACAAAGAATACTTAGGTACATGCTTCTAAGTACTCAACTGTAGCTTGTGGATCAAGCACAAGCCTTCAACACAATTTGGAGACATCCATGAACAACATAAAATCACTTGGGAGCCAACAAATCTAGCTACAACAAATATCACTTAAAGTCAGATCACAGACTACTCACAACAAACACTGTCGAACTCTGCTACACAAGAACTTACTTTCTAGAGAATCAAATCACAAATCCTTTGGAATGAAGATAACTAAGGACCTTATAAACATATGTCCAAAATTGCAACACCTAAAACTACTTTGTGGAGAAATGTGGAGCAAAATACTTTCTCCCAGATACCTCTGCACAACCTAGAAACTTTATCAATTGCAGTCTTGAAACTGGTGAACATAACTTCTATTACATAGCGATTCAGACCACAAAATTCTAGATTTAGAATCTTCAAACACATCTCTAAAACATATCCAAAAATCACACTCCATTCTTCAACATAGAGGAAATGTGGAGCAAAAAATTAGATAGTATCCTGCAAGACAAAATACTCTACAACACATTGTTTCTTCTGGAGATCAAATTTTGTAAAAAGCACTTGGAAACTTGGTAACAAGAGAACTATACCAACATCATCAGCTCTTCTATAAGGCATTCAAATCACTTTAACATGACAACTCAATCAAGTAAGAATCAACAATATCAGAAGACACAGTTGACACCAATGACAACCTAAGTATGTTGACATGAATGACAACACCGGTTAGCACATACTTGCAACAATCTCCCCTTTTGTCATTGATGGAAACATATGATGTGAAAAACCATCATGACACAATTCTGTACTAATCTCATTCTCCCCCTTTCTTTTATACATCTTACTCTCTCTTTCTTTTTCTTTTTCACATGAACTCTCTCCCCCTTTGACATCAATGGAAAAGGGTGACACATTTTCTTCAAATTTTCTCCCCCTGAATATGATACTGCACATACTTGCACTTGTTCTTAATTGCTCTGAATACTTCCTTCTAACTACAACAATCTCCAATGTCACTACCTGCTCCCCTTGAGAGGTAGCCTCCATCATCAGTCCAGAAAAGAAATGACTCCTAAATCAAACTGGACTAATGCATTTCCTTATGCATCTAGTTCAACAAAGGAGGGGCAATAACCTCTAACTTATCCTAGAGATACTCAAATGTATCCTTAGGAAGAGCCTTGGTGAATATGTCAGCAATCTAATCTTTTGTAGGCACATACTCAAGCTTCACTTCTTTCTCTACAACCTTCTCTCTCAGAAAGTGATACCTGATAGAAATATGCTTTGTCCTTGAATGCATCATAGGGTTCTTTGAAATGTTAATGGCACTAGTGTTATCACAAAAAATAGGAATTGGATCCTCCTACTCAACTTTGATATCCTTCAAAGTTTGTCTCATCCATGGCCCTTGTGTGCAACATGATGCTGCTGCAATGTACTATGCCTCAGCAATAGATAAGGATATTGAATCATGCTTCTTCCTTTGCCATGACATATCTCTATCTCCAAGAAAGAGCACACCACCACTTGTACTTTTCTTGTCATCTATACATCTAGCCCAATCTACATCTGTGTAGGAACTTAGGTTGAATTCATTATTCTTAGGATACCACATACCATGATCTAGAGTTCCCTTCAAATACCTAAATATTCTCTTTATTGACATGACATGTGACTCTCTAAGATCTACTTGAAATCTTGCCATAAGACAAACTGCATGCATGATTTTGGTCTGGTGGCAGTTAGGTATAGCAGTCCTCCAATCATTGATCTATATTTGCTCTGATCAACCTTAGGAGATTCATCATCTTTACTCAGCTTGCAACCAGTTGTCACGGGAGTACAAACTAGTTTAGATTATTCCATTCCAAACTTCTTCAATAACTCCTTGACACACTTTGATTGTGAAATGAAAATGTCTTCATTTGTCTTGATATACAAATTACTGTCTACAGACCCTTTATTGAATCCCTGCTACAACAAATACCTATCCAATCTGGTATACCAAGCTCTAGGCACTTGCTTTAGTCCATACAATGCCTTCTTCAATCTACATACCATGTCTAGTTTGTCTGATATCTGAAATCCATCTAGTTGCTCTGCATATACTTCTTCTTCCAACTCACCATTCAGAAAAGTAGACTTTACATCCATTTGATATACCTTGAAATCTTTATGTGCTGCATAAGCCAGAAACAACCTAATAGCTTTTAGTCTTGCCACCAGAGAAAAAATTTCCTCATAATCTATTCCCTCTGCTTGAGAATATCCTTTGCATACAAATCTAGCGTTGTTTCTTACCACTTCTCCATTTTCATTCAACTTATTCCTGAAAACCCACTTTGTTCCAATCACGTTCTTATTTGCATGCCTAGGGTCAAGTTCCCAAGTCTTGGTCTTTTTAATTTGTATCATTTCTTCATTCATTTTCTTGACCCAATGTTCATCATTACATGCTTCAGAGATAGTCTTAGGTTCAACCTTTAAAATTAAATAGAGATTTACTTGCTCCTCTGCAACTCTTCTTCTTGTCAGAACTCCTTTTTTTTGTCACCAATGATTTGATCCTCTGAGTGATTCTTTTGCACATACTTAGGGGTTTTAGGAGCTCATTCCAGAGCTTCTTCTTTATCAATCTGAACTTCCTTTTCTTTGTCTTCCTAAATACCCTTGTATCAACAAAGTTATCTGTCTCATATCCATTAGGCTCTGAGACTTTCTGAATATCTTCATCTGCCTTGACATTTGCACTTTTAATGATCTTCCTCAACCTTTTGTTATAACATCGATAAGCTTTGCTTTTAGTAGAGTAACCGAAAAATATGCCTTCATCACATCTAGTATCAAACTTTCCCAATTCTTCATCTCTTCTGATATAGCATTTACTTCCAAAAACTTTGAAATACCTGACAGTAGGAGTTCTTCCATACCACAACTCATAAGGTGTCTTTGTTCCATTTTCTTTGAATTGCACTCTGTTCTGAATGTAGAAAGTGGTATGAATAGCTTCTTTCCAATATACTTCTAGAAGGTCAACTTATTTGATCATTGTTCTAGCAGCTTCCTGAATTGTTCTATTCTTCCTTTCAACTACTCCATTTTGCTGAGGAGTTTTGTGGATAGACAATTGTCTCTTTATCCCATGTTCTTCACAAAAAGCATTAAATTCATTTGAAGTAAACTCACCACCTCTATCAGACCTTAGACACTTGATTCTCAAGTCCATTTCATTTTCAACCATTGTTTTAAATGCCTTGAACTTGTCTAGAGCTTTGAACAATCATCAATAAGTAACATGAAATACTTGTGACCTTGTAGACTTCTTATTCTTATGGGACCTGGTGTAGTCATGGTCAGGAGAAATTCAAGGTCAGGAGATATAGCTTTGAAGCTCATTCATGAGAAATTCAAACTATCAACTATCTCTATGTGATTCACTACTTTCCTAGGCATCTATTATATCAATTTATATCATCTCTGGAACATAAGATTCCACCATGTTGGCCAAGGAAGATCACAAACTCTCATGAAGAGTTGTAATGTGTGTATACAAATAGGTTGGACCTAATTGATTAGAACTCCTTCATGAATGAATAGAATTGCATGCAGATCTCAGGAAAGGTCGGCCATGAACCAAACAACATTGCATGATGTGTAATTTAGCTCTATATGTCATGAATTGCTCCACAAGTCGTCTCCTTTAGATGATTTTCTAAGACTGTCCGGATGCTCTATTCTGAGAAAATGGTTGATCTTCTGATAGATATATCTTACCAGCACCTGATCCAAATGATCTAAGATTTGGATATGATGTGCATCAATGTGTCTAGATGCTAAATCTAGCTCCGCAAGATCTAAAATGAAACTATGATAGAATGCAGATCAAAATATAGAAACTGCTATTGACTGAACCGACTATACTAAACTAGAAAGTGAAAAGAAACAAATTGAAATGTAAATGTTTTTGGTTGATGCAAGATTTCTTTTGAACCAGAGATGCTCCTACATCAGGCATCTAGGGTTATTAAAAAAGTGAATCCCTCACTTTGCTGGGGCTAGAGGAAACCAAGACAATCCATCTCAGCTTCAGAAACCCATGATGAATCTTCTTCCGGTCTACCTTTCCACTTCACAAGATATTCTTTGTATTGTCTTTCTAACTTTGCTATCCAAAATGTCTTTAATATATTCCGGTCCTTGTTGTGGTAACTACTTCTTCAAGTATTCTTTAATTTTGTCACTAAACTCTATTTCATGATACTGATATAGGTTTGCAATGTTGAAAATAGGTGATATACCCCAAGTCTCTGGTAGCTCCACTTCATATGCTTTTCCTGAATCAAAATTTCTGAGTATCCTACACAGTCCAAACTTCTTCATCTTCAACTTGTTATATGTCTCAACTGGAAATCTTTCTTTTCTCAAGTACACCATCACTTCATCTCCCACTAAAAATTCTTTGTGTATTCTCTTCTCATCTACTTTCTCCTTATACTTACTATTCATCTCCTCCAAATGCTTATTAACCTGATTATGCATTGTCTCCATGTGTCCTACAAATTCTTCTGCTTCTGTACTCCTCTTTTCTTCCATACTGATGTCTCTCAACTCTTCTACTCCTCTAGGGTTAGTTCCTATCACTTTCTCAAATGGAATTCTTCAGGTACTCCTATTCATTGAATTATTATGTGCAAACTCTGCTTGTGATAGAATCAAATCCCAACTTCCTACCTTCTCTCCAACCAAACATCTCAACAAGTTTCCCAAACTCCTATTCACTACCTCTGTCTGTCCATCAATCTGTGGATGAAATGTTGAACTAAACTTCAAATCTATCTTCATCTTCTTCCAAAATGTCTTCCAAAAGTATCCAAGAAATCTTGTATCTCTGTCTAAAATTATGCTCCTAGGTAATCCATGCAATCTCACAATTTCCTTGAAAAATAGGTCAGCCACATGCATTGCATCAGTTGTCTTCTTACAAGGTATAAAATGTGCTATCTTTGAAAATATATCCACCACTACAAATATTGATTCATGTCCTCTCTCTGTCTTCGGCAATCCCATTACAAAATCCATACTTATGTCTTCCCAAGGTCTCTCTGGTACTGTCAAAGATTTGTACAATCCAATATTCTAACTACTCCCTTTTGCAACTTGACAAACTCTACAACTCTGTACAAATTTCCTAACATCCTTATGTATCTAAGGCCAAAAGTAATTTTCACTTACCAAAGCCATTGCCTTATCAATGCCAAAATGTCCTTCTAATGAACCACTATGTTTCTCCTTGATCAAATTGTCTCTCATTGAACTCCTAGGTATGCATAATTGATTTCCTTTGAACAACATATCTTCTTGAATGAAATAGTCCAACCACTTACTCTTATCTATCACAACAGGTTCCTTGCATGTTTTCCAAGGTTTTGCAAAATCAAGATCTTCCTCATACAAGTTCTTCAACTCTTCAAATCCCAACACTTCAACTCTCATCTCTGTTAGCAAATTCCTTCTTCTACTTAATGAATCTGCAACTTTGTTTGATTTTCCACTCCTATGCTTCAACACAAAAGTATAACTCTACATGACCTCTACCCATCTCATATGTCTTTGATTCAACTTTCCTTGACTATTCAAATATTTCAAAGCTTGATGATCTGTATACAACACAAACTCCTTAGGTAACAAGTAATGTCTCCACTTCTTCAAGGCTTTTTTATGTCATAAAACTCTAGATCATAAATTGAATATCTTCTCCTTGCATCATTCAACTTCTCACTGAAATATGCTACAGGTCTTCCTTCTTGACTTAACACTACTCCGATTGCATTCCCACTTGCATCACAATCTACTTGAAATATCTTATTGAAATCCGATAATCCTAACATAGGTTTCTTTGTTAGTTTCTGCTTCAACAACTCAAAACTTTTATCTGCTACCGATGTCCACTTAAAGTCTTTTATGTCACCTCTCATTATCTCTATCATAGGATTACATACTGAATCGAAATTTCTGATGAACTTCTGATAGAAACTAGCTAATCCATGAAATTATCTGACTTCTCCAATGCTCTGCTGTGTAGGCCATTCAACAATTGCTCTCATTTTCTCAAGGTCCATCTTCAATCCTTCCACAAAAATCACAAATCCCAAATATACCAATTCTTCCTTCATGAAGCTACACTTCTTGATGTTTATCAGTAATTTCTCTTCCCTCAATCTCTGCAACACTTGTCTCAGGTGCCACAAGTGTTCTTCTTTTGTCTTACTAAAAATTAGAATATCATCCAAATATACAATAACAAACTTACCCAAGAATTTCTTCAAAACCTCATTCATCAATCTCATGAAAGTACTTGATGCATTTGTTAGTCCAAAAGGCATCACTAACCATTCATACAATCATTCATTTGTCTTAAATGCAGTCTTCCATTCATCTCCTCTAATTTTGATATGATGGTATCCACTCTTCAAGTCTATATTTGTAAAATATTTTTCTCCACTCAAACAATCTATAATATCATCCATCCTAGGTAAAGGAAATCTATACTTAATTGTAATTTTGTTGATTGCTCTAGAGTCTGTACACATTCTCCATTCCCCATCCTTCTTATGTGCTAACACTACAGGTACTACACAAGGACTCAAACTTTCTCTGATCAAACCTTTCCTCAGCAACTCATGTATCTGTCTATTCAATTCTTCATTCTCTGTCAATGTCTTTGTTAGGCAAACTAGATCCAGGTATAAGATCCATGTGATGACTGATACTCCTAATTGGTGGGAATCCTTTTGGTACATTATCTTATATGATGTCTTCATACTCTATCAACAACTCAGTTATCTCCTCCGGTTGTGATTCTTCAGTCTCCTTCTTCAATGTTTCAGGCTTCTTATGGATCAAAGCATAACACATATTCTCATGTCTCAAACCATCCAGAAATTTCCTTCCATCTACCAAACAGATTCTAGCATTCCCACATACTTCACTCTTAGGATCATCTTCCAAAGGGATCAAAGTAATTATCTTTCCATTTGATGTTATAGTATATGTATTCTTTCTTCCATCATGTATAGCTTTTATATCATACTGCCATGGTCTACCCAACAAAATATGACAAACATCAATAGGCATAAAATCACATAATACTTCATCATGATAAGATCCAATATGAAATTTCACCAAAAATTGTTCACTCACCAGTACCTTATGATCATCCTGAATCCATGCTATTTGATAGGGCTTAGGGTACAACATAAAAATGCTTTTGGATTAAATTGTGTGTATTTCTTTGCTTCAACATTTTAGATCACACTCAGTGATCCATCATCAGGAAGAGGATGCTTATGAATTTTGGATTGCAAGCTAGCATTTAAAAAGGATGAGGAGGGGAGGATTAGGGTTACTGAGGTGAAAAAAAATAAGAATAAAGAACAATGAATTAATACATAGGACAAAAATAGGAAAGGCATAAAGAAATAACTTAATAAATGCAATAAGAGTAATAGAATAAATAAATTACTCTTATTCCATTTATTCCTTGATATTTAACTAATTTATTCTATTACTCTTATTGCATTTATTAAGTTATTTCTTTATGCCTTTCCTATTTTTGTCCTATGTATTAATTTGTTTCTCTTTATTCTTATTATTTTTCACCTCAGTAACCCTAATCCTCCCCTCCTCATCCTTTTTAAATGCTATTCTACAATCCAAAATTCATAAGTATCATCTTCCTAATGATGGATCACTGAGTGTGATTTGAAATGTTGAAGCAAAGAAATACACACAGTTTAATCCAAAAGCACTGTTATCTTGTATTCTATGGACTGTGGAAAACTCATGCCTACTAGGGCTTAGAGTGTTTCAATCTTTCCAGCTTCAGCTTAGTCACCATCTCCTCTAAAAATAGGTTATGTGAACTACCACTATCAATTACAACTTTACAATATTTACCTCCTGATTTGCATCTGGTTCTAAACGAACCCTTCCTCTGTGGTGGTTCCTCATTTGCCTCTGCTTGAAATAGTGATCTCCTCATGACAAGTGATTCTCCCTTCTCAGGTTTACCAACTAAACTAGGTGATCCAATAGGTTCTTCTTCCACATAGGCTGCTCTTCCACTGTTCTTTGTCCTCTTGCTTGTACTACCTTGATTACATTCAAATACTTTATGTCCTTTACCTCCACACTTGAAATAGGTTCCTCTGAATGTTCTCTTATCAAGTCCTCTTCCTTCTCTTTTGTATCCTTCACTCTGGTATGGTCTAGGGTTTCCTTTGTGGTAGAAAGTTTTGTCATCTCTCTGGTATGCATTGTTATCTCTGTCCTCCTTCTTGTATGTGCTCTCTTGTTTGTTTTGCTCCATCTATGATCTTTCTCCTCCAAAAAATGTTCTACCTCTCTAAAATTTACATCATCTGCCTCTCTATCTCTGATCATGCCTTTTATTCAACTTTTCCCTTCAGAGCAAATTGATATGCTTCTTCTAATGTTGTCATCCTTACAAAACTCAGTTCTTCTTGAATGTTCAATCTCAGTCCATTGATGTATCTAGCCACTTTCTCCTTGCTTGCTTCACTATATCTTGTCCTTATGATCATCATATGAAATTCTCCAGTGTACTCCTTCACAGATTTCTCCTTTTGTCTCAAGTTTTGCAATCTCTTCAACAGTTCCAACTCATAGTCAGCAGGTATAAACTGATTCTTCAATTTTGTCACCATTCTATCCCACTTTGTAATCTTCTCTTTTCCTCTTATGTTTCTATCCGACTGAACTTATTTCCACCATATAGAAGCATGTCCTTTCAACTTTGTCTTTGCAAATTTCACCTTCTCTAAATCTTTAATTTCTTCATACTCAAAGTATTCTTCCATGTCATTTATCCAATCAATCAGTTCTCCAAGATTCAAATTGTCAGTATAGTTTGATACATCAACTCTAGGTCTTTTGCCAATATTTGAAATAGCTTGCAACATCTTGACTTGATTTGATTCTTCTTCTTCATCTCCTAAGGTTACTTCATTTTGATTAGTGGATTGAAATTCTTCATCATCATCACTTTCAACATTAGTTCGAGGTGTAAGTCCTCTTCTCTAATCTTCTTCAACAACATCCAAGCAAACTCACATGTTTTTCATCATCTCCATTATCTCATCCATTCTTCTAGCAATTGTACCAATAACAAGGATTCTCCTCGGCGTCATTCTTCCTAGGATCAAGTGTAACTGCCTCAAATTCGGCGATCGGGCTACAAGGTGAAAACTACCTCACAATCAATGATCAGTTGCAACACAAGTAACCTACCTCAAATTTGGCGATCTGTTCACAACAAGATCTTACAGAATTCCTTCACCAATTTCACTCAGTTCACTCCCAAAGATTTGAACTTTCGCTCTAATACCACTTGATGCAATCACGATTAGGAGGGTCCACAAAGTGAATTGTCCAAGTCGTGCAGCTAGAGTAAACATAACAGAAACAACTCAAAGATATAAAGTAAATGCAGATTTAGTCATTTAGTATATCATAGAATTCAAATACAAATTGGTTATCAACATGCGGGCTTACAATTAGGGCTCACCGGCTTGATTTCACAGTTATAGAGTATGCACAAGATATAGCTTTGAAGCTCATTCGCGATAAATTCAAACTATCAACTATCTCTATGTGATTCACTAATTGCCTAGGCATCTATTACATCAATTTATATCATCTCCAGAACATAAGATTCCTTTGCGTTGTCCAAGGAAGATCACAAACTCCCATGAAGAGTTGTAACGTGTGTATACGGATAGGTGGGTACTAATTGATTAAAACACCTTCACGAATGAATAGAATTACGTGCAAATCTCTGTGAAGGTGGGCCATGAACCAAACAACATTGAATGATGTGTAATTTAGCTCCATAGGTCATGAATTGCTCCATAAGTCTTCTCCTTTAGCTGATTGTCTAAGACTGTCAAGATGCTCTGTTCTAAGAAAATAATCGATCTTCTGATAGCGATATCTTACCGGTAATTGATCCAAATGAGCTGAGATTTGGATATGATGTACATGAATGTGTCTAGATGCTAAATCTAGCTCCGTAAGATCTAAAATTAAACTACGGTAGAATTTGGACCAAAATATAGAAACTGCTATTGATTGAATTGACTGTACTAAACTGGAAAGTGAAAAGAAACAAATTGAAATACAAATGTTTTTGGTTGATGCAAGATTGCTCTTGAACTAGGGATGCTCCTGTATCAAGACCACACAAGTCTGTATGCACCAACTCCAACAGGCCAGTAGAGATTTATTCTTTGTTTTTGAAACTTATCTTTGTTTGTTTCCTAAATTGACATTCTTTGCAAATGGCATTAGCAGGCTTCACAATCTTAGGCAAGTCTCTTACAACTTGAATTGAGCTTATTCTCACCAGATTGTCAAAGTTAATATGACACATTCTCCTATGCCATAACCAACTTTCATTTGTCTAAGCCAACAAAAAACAATTGTCAATACCTTTCAAATGATAAACATTACCATGAGTCTTCTTACTAGCAGCAATTATTGTTCCAAAACTTTTCCTTATCTCACATCCATTGTCCTTAAACATCAAATTGTATCCTTGGTTACACATCTGTCCAAAACTTAGAAGATTATTCTTTAATCCTTTGACATAAAGAACATCATATGTATTATGCTTTCCATCAAAAGTAATTGACCCCTTTCCACAAATCTTACCAGCTGCATCATCACCAAATCTAACTAGTCCTCCATACTTTTCCAATTTAACAAACTTACTCTCATCTCATCTCATGTGATTTGAACATCTGTTGTCAATGACTCATTCATCCTTTTCCTTCTTAGCATGAAATGCAGACATCTCTTCTTCTTCTTTCGGACTTCCTTCCTTAACACAACTTGCAAGGTTAGTAGAAACAGTTTCTTCTTTTAGGGCAATAAACAAGCATTCACTTGCATTGCCATCTTCAAAATCAGATTCATCATCAATTACACCTTCATCATCTTTAACATAGTAACTTTTTCTTACCATCTTACCTCTACCTTCTCTATTCTTGATCTTCAAAGTTCTACCAGGACATCTTAAAGCATAATGGCCAATCTTATCACAACTGAAACATTTGAAAAGTAACTTACTTCTAAACTTTACAGCTCCCTTCTTCATTCTGTTTACAAAGTTCGCCTCAATTTTATCAAAATCTTCCTCATTTGATTCCACAACATACCTATCTAATCTAACTGCCTTTTCTGATTTAGCTTTAAAAGCAATCTCAACTTTCATAGGACCATCAGTAGTGCCAAATTCTCTCATCTCAAAAGCAATCATTTTACTAAGAAATTGATCTTTTGAAAGCTTGCATGTATCTAGCAATTCTTTAATGGAAGACACTTTAAGACTATAAGATTTGGGAAGTGTTTTGAGTACCTTATTCACAACTTCTTCATCAGTCAGATTTCCACCAAGACCTTTTATGCCATTGACAACTTCATCAACTTTTTGCATATAGCTTGTTATGTTCTCATCTTCAGACATCTGCATAGTTTCATATCTTGACTTCAAGTTTTGCATCTTGGCTTTCTTAATAGATTTATCACCTTCATAGATACTCTTCAATTTTCCCAAATCTCATGAGTAGTTTCCAGATCCAAAACCTTTTCCATTTCAGTGTTAGATAGAGCACTCAATATAGCATTTCTAACTTTGCCATTAGTCTCATATTCCCTAATCTCTATTCCAGTCTCTGAACCATTATCTGGTATAGTGTATTCATTTTTAACTATACTCTACACTTTGTAACCAAGAGAAACAAGATAGCTTTGCATTCGTACCTTCCAAAAGGCATAGTCAATTCCATCAAACTATGGAATGTCTTTCTTGTGCGCCATCCCAGATCTACCTTAAGCTATTAGGCTTTCTTCCAAGGAACCCTCGCTATGATACCAATTGTTGAATGCACAAGACGACTAAGAGGGGGGTGAATCAATTGTATCAAAAACTTTAAACCTTCACAAGAATAATCACATTCACTTAAATTCACTTAATCCCTAATTCTGTTATGAAGATTAAACATGAAAAAAGATAACATAAACTTAATCACATCAACACCATGCATAAGAGAACACCAGATTTTTATGTGGAAAACCCTAAAAGGGAAAACCACAATCAGGATTAGCTCACAATATATAGTAGTATCAATACCAAATTACAAAGAGACTCACTGCCAAAGGGCTCATTACCCAAGGACTTACTATCCAAAGAAATGCTCATTGCAAATAGGGCTCACTGCCATGAACTGATATAACATCATCTACCACATGCATGAGTTCAGTTCCATTGAAGCATAGTATATATCTCCTCCATAGCCTCACAACATACACATCCTCATCTTCGTATCTTCCCCAATTTACACAAATTCTTTATGTTTATTTATATCAATCATCAACCTTGGATCATACATCAAGGTTAGCAACACACTCTACAACATTTGAAACAACCTTCAAGGTCGGCAAACATACATAATTCAAATTAGGTCTAGACCTAAACAATCTTGAGAATCAAATGAATGAAGGTAGAACACTTCACGGCTTAGCTTGGACCCAAATACATCTTCACATGCTTCAACATGCTTCTATAATCCATGAAACACATCCACAAAGAGTGTTAGCACCCAAGTCGGCCAAACTTGTGCAAACACTGAGAATGCTTAGGCACACACTTCCAAGAACTCAATCATAGCTTGTGAATCAAGCACAAGCCTTCAATATAATTTGGAGACATCCACAAAAAACATAAAATCACTTGGGAGCCAACAAATCCAGCTATAACAAATCTCACTTGAAGACGGATCATAGACTGCTCACAACAAACACTATCAAACTCTGCTACTCTAGAACTTACTTTCCAGAGCATCAAATCACAAATCCTTTGGAATGAAGATAGATAAGGACCTTATAAATGTATGTTCAAAACTACAACACCTCAAACTACTCTACAGAGAAATGTGGAGCAAAATACTTTCTCCCAGATACCTCTACACAACCCAGAAACTCTGTCAATTACAGTCTTCAAACTGGTGAACATAAATTCTACTGCACATCAATCCAAACCACCAAATTATAGATTTAGCATCTTCAAACACCTCTCTAAAACATATCTAAAACTCATATTCTAATCTTCAATATAGAAGAAATGCAGAGAAGAAACTCAGACAGTATCTTGCAAGCCAGAATACTCTGCAACACATTGTTTCCTCTAGAGTTCAAATTCTCAAAAGCACTTGGAAACTCGGCAACAAGAGCACTATACAAACATCATCAGAACTTCTATAACCCATTCAAATCACTTTAACATGGCAGCTCAATCAAGCAACAATCAACAATATTAGAAGACACAATTGACACCAATGACAACACTAGTTAGCACATACTTGCAAATACAGTGAATAGGTAGAATGTAAACAACCATACACCTTTCTCAAGTGTATTCCATGTATAGAGAAAATGGTTGAATAAAATACATTGTCTATTAAGTTCTATATCTTTGATTCTATTTTGTTTCCATAATTTTGTTAATTGCTTCCACATACGTCATAACTTACTCATATTCACATTTGGAAAGTTGTTCACTAGCATATTAACCCATAGGCCCTAGATCATATGCCTACTCCTAAGGAACCTCCATACTGTAGTTAAAAATATCTTCCTAATCATATTAAATTAGATTTCATTAGAAATAAATAGAAAGAATAAAAAAGAGATGATCTAGTGAACATATTCTATGAAAACCTAAAGAGCCTAAAGTTGAACATCATGTACAAAAATAGAGAAATGATGACATAAATAAAGAGAAAAAGTAAGAAACAAAAGCAAGAGTTCCACACATACCAAATTTTCATGTTCAAAAGACATGGAAACTAAAGTAAGATGTTGCGATGCACCAAATGGCTATTATCCCACCAAAACCACTAGTTAAGAAACAAGAATGGTTAAGAAAGAAGTGCGTAAAGTTATACATGTTGATCATGTGTTTATCCCTAACACAAAAGAATATAAAGAAAAAACACATGTAATTGAAAAGGAAAGAAAAGAAAAGAAAAGAAAAAAACATGAAGACAAATTTGATATTTTGTTGTGATGATGATAACTTATTAGATGTGTAACGTAGAAAATTGTGTACCCTCATAATTTCATGATACGTTTCACTTGCTTTAGTGTCTGCACCCGTAGCATTTTTTTAGGGTCATTGAACCTGACCTTTAGCCTATTTTCCCTCTAATGGGCCAAAATCAGTGCTTGTTTAATTTATGTATAAATTACTGTAAAAACTCCAATTCTGTGGAATGGCATATATCTATATACATTATTATGGTTACAACTATCTTATGAATTATTAGATAAACATGCTTTAGTACTTATTTTCTTTAGATGAAATATTTTGATAATTACTGCAATTTCTACTTTAATATGCATGTTATAATGGGTTTTTGTCAAAGTTGGTTGTTGGATTCATAAGCATTACAACATGAAACTCTCTGGAAGCCTCTAAACCCATCTAGAGTTGCCCTTCTAGTGAAAAACACAAGCTCCAAATACCTCCATATTCCCCAACACTATAAAGGAATCATCCTCCCTTTGAGTCAATGATTATCTAGCAAGATCTAGGATAACTCCAAATCCCACAGGATACTCTAGTTGTCCAATCAGTGCCACAATCCTTTGACACCTTGTAACTCCAAGTTTAAGAGTTATCTTTGTTGGATATCTAAAAGTGACATTCCAGTTCAAGTTCTTTCAGTCCACAATTTGTCTGTTGCCACAAATTACACTTAATTTAGAAATTTTTTGAAGTTTTGATTTGAAAAACTCTTTGAGTGTGAATAAGCAACTAGTTAAGTCCAAGTCCTGCTATAGTTTAGTACAGTCAAATGAATAAAGGATCATATATATATGTATGAGTTGAGTAGATTTTTAGAGTTAGTTCCTTTTTCAAATTAGAATTGTTGTTTTTCTTGAAGCAAGTTCTTCCTATTTTTCATCGTGTACTCATTCCTATTCGGGCTTCCATTTTATCAAAATAAAGAGGAAATTCCATTGAAATTACATTATCTTAGGAGGATCCTTTGAGCTAGGGAAGTAGGGACCTCTTACCCAATGGAGGAGATCTCTCGATACTCTTTTTTGGTTTTATTGCATTCTTTATTTATGTTAGAATTGGATAATGTTTTTAAATTAAATTACATGTTTTCTTTAGTGTTCATATACCTACAGGTCGTTCTTCAAATCTAAAAATCATTAAAAAAAGAATTATGTTTTTAAAAAGTTCATCTTTTGAAATAACACTTGATTAATTATGTTAAACTTGGATTGTGGAAGCATGAGTTGAATGTGTTGGTTCTCAAATTTGTAGTTTACCAAACCCTGAAAGGATGCCAAACTTTATGATCAGGTCTAGTAATTGATTTGGCCAACTAATAGAATTCAATCAAAATGATTAAACTTCCCTGTGCTTCAAACCTTGCTTCGCTTAGGCGGGTGTACCTTTTGTATCATTGAATATGAACTCTTCAATACTGATTTGTGATGTTTGAGCTGGTTATGCAATTTTATCAATTCAACCAAATTCAAATGGGCATGGAATCTAAAAATGGATTTTATTCAATTATTTTACTTCTACTCCTATCCTTACACCTTCAAAAACAACCAAAATTGTTTTTGAAAATATTATGTACAAGGAATTGATTTTGGAAAGAAATTGATTAGTGCCTGCTCCTTGGTTGCAATCTTTATTTAGAAAGATTTGTGCTTCCCTTTAGCCACAACTCGATTTACTTGGGAATACAAGGTCTATGACTTGAATAGACATGCAAATATGTAGATTATCTAGTTCTTCTTCAATTATCCAATTAACTTTCCCAGGTTACTATGATTCACCCAAAGGAGTTTAATCCTTCCTTGAAGGAGCCTAATAAATAAACCACACAAAAATAGAAAGTGTGTTTAGACAAATCAAAGATATACTTGATATATTTATTTGAATAACAAAGAAAAATCAAGTTGGAGACAACCAGATAAAATATTGACAATGAAATCAACAAGCAAATGAGAACTAAAAGTTTAGCACCAGATAAAAGCAACTTTTGTATTGATTGGCTTCAAAGAATAGGTTGTACCTCTCCAGAATTAGATTCCCCCTCCTCTATCTCTATCTAACCCCCTTTTTTTCATTTTTAATTCACCATATATACATTGCCCATTTGACCCTTCACTTACCCACTAAAACAACCTTTCACATTCATTTGGAAAATAAAAATATTATCCCCTTTCACTTCATATCCCCATGAAAATATTTTGCCACAATACTTGTGTTGGCAAGAGACACTGCTACGCATGATAGGTGTTTTCATTGATGGAAACTAATTCTATATTACACATCCTCATAACATAATTTGTTCATACCAGAAGTCAGAGTGAAGATTTGTCTAAGTCTGGGTAGTCAGAAATAGAGCATGTGACAGGGTCCAGTATCTTGGTCCAGATCTCTTTGGTGGTAAACTACAGGGTGATGTGGATCTGAGGGAGTGATAAGGATTGTTAGGACTATCTAAATCTATAAATTTAGCCTCCGGTGATGAAGGATTCAAAATTTATAAGCATCTGAGTATCGGGTTCCAGTTAGTCAGTATAGTCAGAAAAAGAACAGGCTGACCTAGCATTTGATCTTGGTCCAAATGAAGAAAAGCTACTGGTTAAGCAATTTTTGATAATTAGTGGTATTGGTCAACATGATTGATGATTTGAGAACACAAGGTTTTGGTCCACGTTGTTGATTGTGCATGGATTCAGCCGACAGAGCAGAGTTCTTAACAAATGTTCTTAGTTTTCTTGAAGCCGACTACAGTTGATTGAATTTCTTGATGCATATATATAGCTGATGGATTCAAGTATTTTGGTGTGTGTGTGTGATATGATGATGGAGTAAGTGCAAAAAGGGTAGGAAGAAGTGTGAAGGTGAAGATCTAAGCTCGGATTATGGCCAAAGAGTGAAACAGGGCAGAGTAAGGATGAAGTGTGTAAGATCAGTATTATGTGCTTAAATGGACCTAAATTTCTACATTGGTAGATGTTATTCATCAGTTCAAACATTCTGTAATCTTCTTGTAATCATCAGTTCAAACATTCTGTAGGCAGTGAGCCTCTTGGAGCAGTGAGCTCTGGGCAGTGTGCCCTGAAGGCATGTGCCTTCCCCATTTGTAATTGATGCAGGAGCATCCAGTGGTGTAAGAGCAATCTTGCATCACCCCAAAAAAGATGTGTCTCAAAATTCTTGATGTTCTTTCCATTTCTTTTCAAAATTTGTGGTTCTGGTTCCATAATCACCTGAATAATGATGTAGAACTTTCAGTTTTTCCAAACTGCTAAAAATAGTAACCTGCTATTTTTAGAAAGTTTGCATTTGGGCACGGATTGAAGTGAAAATTTACAGAAAGTTACATAACAGAAATATAAGACCTTTGGCAAAGGAATCACGTGAAGATCATTTGCGAGCTGAAAGATATTAAAGTTTTTGTTTCTCAAAAAATGCCTAAAAATTATTCCAACTCAGGTTTGAGGCACTAAACAGCCTCGTATGGGCCCGAAAATGGCTAGAACTAGCAAAGTTGGTTTTTAGCGCGTAGAGCACTCCGCGAGCTTTCTGACGCATAAAACGGTTCGTCAATTGGACACCCGGATCAAAAGTTATGGTTCCCGGAAGTTGACCTATTTTTGGAGGCAGATGCAAATTTTGAAATTAGGTTGTTGGCCGCCAAAAAGGCTATTAATAACCATTTTTGGGAACCCTGGGCAATAGTAGAGTTAAGGGGGCAAGTGTAGAATCAAGAATAGGTAGGGAAAACAGAAACCCTAGCTGATTTGGGGTTACAGAAGGCTAAAGGTTCTAGAGTCTTGAGGTTGGGAAAGCTGTAATGTGTTGCAGCCAGTAGGGGATTCATCCTCTGATTGTAATTGAGCTTCTGTAATGAAATGAGTTGCCCAGATCAATAAAAGAAAGTTCTATTTTTTGTGTTCAATTTTTGTTGTTGTGTGTTTTGTGATTTACCCCCTTCATCAGTAATACTTTTAACAGAGTATAATTTCTTGTGGGTTAACCCCCCCCCCCCCCGTGGTTTTTCCCTTAACTGAGTTTCCATGTAAAAATCCTGGTGTTATGTGTGTTGATTATGTTTCTGCTCATGTGTTGTTGATTTATGCTTTCATGGTTATATCATTAATTTGTTAATAAGTGATAAAGAAGGTAAATTGCTGCAAGTGTTAAAGTTTTGTGACAACTAATTCACCCCCCCTCTCATTTGTTTGCCCTTATTCCAACAATTGGTATTAGAGCTTGGTTCCTTAGAAGAAGTTTAACATCTTGAGGAAGATCTGGGAAGGTGTTTTTAATGGGTTCATTCAAGTATTCTGATGGCATCTAGCAACAACTTAAACTTGCTTTAGAAGATCTTGATCAGTCCAGAGCAAAAGTCAAAGAATTGCAAGAGAACCTTAAAGATGCTGAAGACTTCATTGAGACCTTAAAAGAAAAATTGAGAAAATCTAATGAAAAGAGTAAGCAACTACTTCTTCAACTAGGAAATTAGAATGAAGACAATGACATGGATGAGGCCCTGAAAGAAAAGACAAAGGAATGTGAGAAGTTAGCTAAAGAAGTTGTTGTCCTAAAACATGAGATGGAATCTGGGGTGATGAGGCTAACCAAGGAAATTGAAGAAAGGAAGAAGACTGAAGAAAAACTGAATCAATCTCTGAAAGAAAGAACAGAAGAATGTTGCAGATTGGACAGAATAGCTAGCCATCTAGAGTCTGATCTACATGAAAGCAGGGACAATGAGGAAGAACTTGAAAGGCACATTGTCATTCTCAAACATGACCTAGAAGTTGTAAATGAATATAAAGATAAATTCAAGATAAGCTCAGCTAAACTTGAGGTGTTGCTTGACAGTCAGAAGAAGGCAGATGATAAGCATGGTCTAGGATTTGAGAAAGGTGAAATCTCTAGATCCGGTCAAAGAAATCCTGATACAAGAAACCAAAGGAATCCTAGAAGACCTCTGGTAAGACAACCTAATGCTCAAAGGTATCCATCTTTCAATGTAAATTGTTTCAATTGCAATAAATTTGGTCATAGAGCTACTCAATGCAGAAGTAGAGTGAATCAAAGTGGTCCATCCTTCTCTGGACAATGCTTCAATTGTAAAAATGATGGTCATAGATCCAATGAATGCAGAAGTATGATAATGAATAACTCTAACAATAGAGGAAATGGCAATTCTTTCAATGGCAAATGTTTTGCATGCAATAGATTTGGACATATGGCTAATCAGTGCAGATCAAGAAGAAATCAATCAAATGGGCAAAGAAATGTTGTGTGCTTCAATTGTAACCGATCTGATCATATTGCAAGATTTTGCAGAAGCGAGAATAATGAAAAAAGAGGTCCAGTAAATAGAAAATCAGATGAGCATAGACAAGACAAAGGCAAGGGAAAAGTTGATGCAAATGAGATCCAGAATGAAATGAACAAGACATGGGTGAAGAAAAGTGTAAGTAATGATGGTGATGGGTCCGCACCAGAATCCGGTGCTGATAATTCCTCTGGGAATTGAATTAGGAGCTCTGGCTAAGGGGGAGCTGCATTGAAAATCAAATTCCCCCAGCCAATAAGTGGCTGCCTAAATCTGGCATGATGAATGAAGATAGAGAAGCCTATTGCAGATCTGCTAAAGTAATTTCTAGAAGAAAAGAAGCAAATGTGATTGATTGCGGAGCAATTGAAGTTCAACTGTATGCATAAATAGTGTAACCAGATGTATTAGGGCAGAGCATTTATTACAATGAAGAATTAGGTTTTGCAGAGGATAAAAGGTCATTTATTCAAACACTTGAATCACTTTACATTCGAAGAGAATAAGGAGGAGAGCACCTGAGCTAAAATTTCAAAGAATTGAAGTGCGAAGAATGAACTCGGCATCTAACCCTAATTTCGTGAAAGAAAAAGGTATTTTTCTGTGAAACTTTGAATGTGTAATCTTTTGAAATGGCTACTCCTCTGGTTGTGAACATCACTGAGCGGCCTAGGCCAAAATTTAAGAAACATCCTTTCAAGTCCACTAAAGTAGATCCGATGGGAGCATTTTCTGGTGTTCCATATGGAGTTCTTCATACAGAGGACATTAGAGCTTATATTCACATGCATCTTGAAGAGCATGGTAACTCAAGATTTGCTGATCTATTCATGAATCACTTAAAAGGTGATGATTTTGAGCTCAAACTAGAATACCAAGCCCTGAAAGACAAGAAGTTCATACAATTTATTGAGCTTCTATGTTTTGTGGAGGACGAGTGGCTCTGGTATGTCTTGAGTCGTATTCATGATGAGTTTCTATGGTTAAATCATACATTCAAAATCACAAAGGATGCAATAAGGGCAATTACAGGACTCAATCCAACCGGTACCTTGCCTCAGTTAAAGGTTGTGAGGAATCAAGAAGTCACTGAGGCAACCAGATCAAAATTTGACAAAAGAGCCATGACTATCAATGACATAGATGATCATGGGTCAGATTCACATCAATGGTAATAGGATACAAAATATATTACTCTAGCAAAGAGAATTATGTTTCTAGAATAGCCATCTATACTACATATCAGATGGTGAAAGAAAATGCAGACTATGATCTCTGTGAACTGCTGCTAAACTAGCTCATGGAGAATCTGAGCAAGATAAAGAAGGACAAAAAGCACGCATTCAAATATGGTATGCTGATTCTGTGTCTTTTCTTCTATTTCTTGAGTGAGCTTCTGGGAAACAAAAATATAATTTGGACAAGTGACAAACCGATAGTAGTCTAGATTAGGAATTATTTGAGTGATTTGGGTAGCCATGATGCACAAAAGACTGCACTTTGGGGATTCTTCAAAAACTTCTACGGTATGATGCAGGCTAGGGATAAAATACCTAGAATTGTTGTTGAAAAATACAAGGACACCATCTATTTTATGGTTACTATTGATTAATGCAAAATGGAAGCAGTACAACCTAGAGTTGTGTGGATCATGCCCATGGGCTATGAAGTGGATGGGCGTGTGTTGTAACTGTATGCACAACATTTATTAAGTCAGCCTAGGGATCTGACTGAAGATAGATTTGGAACTTATGAATAAATTTCACAAAAACTACATCTTGAATGCAAAACCAAAAGGAAAGTAAGGAAAGAAGTTGAGCAGTTGGCCTAGAATCTAGGTCTTACTAAGGAAGTTGTAAGGTAATTCAAGGAAAGAATAGAAAAGGCTGAGAAGGAGAAGCGGGAAAAGGAAAAGGGAAGTGTTCTGGCAGAACCTCCTAAGTCAAGGACTACTAGGAGTTCTAGCTCAACCTCCAATGTATCATTGTCCCCTGCTGCAGAAAATCCCAAAGAAAAACCTACCAGTAAGGAAGGCAAGAGAACAAAAGTAATGGCCAAGAGGGCATATGGCAGTTTGGAGAAGGAGGATGAAGAAAAGACTGATTCAGATGATGAGATTAAAGAGTTGAAGGCCTCAGGCACTACAACTGTTAAAGTGTCTAAGGAAAAGCCCTCAGGAAGCAAAAAGATAAATAAGAGGCAGAAGTTAGAGGCTGAGGTTGAGAAACCAATTCCTTCTGTGAAAAACATCATCAAGACAATCACTGTAGATGGGAATCTAAAGCCATTAACTAAATTTTATAATCATTGCAGTGATGTTGATAAGAGGTTTTTAGAGGATGCCACTGTAAAGTACCTAAATGTATTCAACAGAGATCTAGTGGAGATTTTGTCAGAAGTTCCCAAAAGTTTAAGAGACATTCTATAATTAAGAAAAGAAGCTACTAAAGCAAAAGATCTGGAGTTAAGGGAACATGTATTATCTAGTCTATGTCTGGTAATCTCCAGAAAAGAAGCAGATATTTTTTTTAAAGAAGTCAAAGAGGAATTCAGAAGCAAAATATGGATGAATAAGTTGATGATTGGAGATATAGAGGAAGTTGTCCAAGAAAATGAATAAATTCTAAGGAAAGCAATTAAGAAGAACAAGTTCTATGTGGTTACAGAAGAACTAGTTGATACTAAGGATGCATCAATTTTGAATAATAAAGAGCAGCAGAAAAATAAGCAACAAATTGGAGGAGATGATGACTCCATTCCGGAAGAAGAAGCATTGAATAAAGAAGATGAAGAAATGATGGAAGAAGAACAAGTAAAAGAAACTGATGATGGAATTCATTCCCCCATTCTGGATGTTGAGGATCTTGATAAAACTGCCACTGAGGATACCCCAAATCCTCTAGAAGAGATTGTTGAGGATATTTCTGAGAAAGATAAAATCAAGAATGCTTCTGATGAAGATGCAGAAAAGGCAGAAGCAGAGAAAAGGAATGATGAGCAGGACAATATGGCTGACTCTCAAAAGAGAAGAGATGGAGGTCCTGAAGAGCACAAGTCAGAAACATCATTCTGGGCAAGAGACACTACAGAAGCAGTGAAAGAAATTTTGGAAAGAGATAAACAAATTGAAGAAGATCAGGACATAATACAAGGGGTAATCAATTTTGATTCTGTTTCTTCGGTGCAGAAGATAAAATTGGCCTCTATTGCTCAAGCCAAGGCAAGAGAAGATATCTTAAAGTCTCACATAGAAGATAGCAAGTTGCTTGGCCTTGCTTCTAGGATTTTGGAGAAGATTATGCCCACCTTTCAAAAGGATTCATTTGCATCTCCCTCTGGCTAGTTGAAAAGTCTAATAAACTCTGTAAGTTCTCATTTTGAAACTCTAGAGAAGTCTGCAGAAGATAAAGTCAAAAATGAATTCAATGAGAAAAGGTTTGCTGAGATAAAGAAAATAATTAGCTATGATAGATTCAGGCTTGATACCAGTGTAAAGAGTATTCAAAATGCCCTATCTGAAAGTGTAGAGATCTATAAGTTTTGTCTAAATAGATCTAAAGTTGTTGAGGATATTGAGAAAAAGATTAAGGACATAGAGCTCAAACTATATAATATATCTCAGACATATAGTCCTTTAATTGAGTCTGTCATTACCAAAGAATGCCAAGTAGTGAGTTTGAGGAATGAATTGAGTGACCTGGAGAAGGAAAAGGCCAAAGTTCTGGGCAGATTGGATGAGCTCCAGGGACTAATCTCCCCTAAGTTAGAAACTATGTATGATATATTGGCAGATTCCCAAGTAGCAGTTGCTACTAGTGATCCCACTTCAACCTTCAAAAGACACAATCACTGGCATTTTTGTTCAGTGGCCACATATCTATTTTGGGCAGTATTAAAAAGAACTGGGACAGTGAATTGACAAAGTTGAAAAACATTTTTGATGATATCTTTTTGCTGATGAACAAAGCCTAAGAACTGTATGCAGAAGTATGTAGAGTTTTGACCCTTGTACATAAAATTTTTGCATAACTTTTGGTTTGCGGATCCCACCCTTTGCCATTGATGTCAAAGGGGGAGTGAAGAGAAGTGAAAAATGAGGAATCTAGCAAAGGGGGAGCACTGGAAAATAGTGAAAAGCATAAGTGTACATAGTAAGGGGGAGTTGTTTCGACACTTAGTCATTTTTCACTAAGTGTTGCCATCAATGCCAAAGGGGGAGATTGTTGGTAAGAGACATTGCTACGCATGACAGGTGTTGTCATTGATGGAAACTAAGTCTATCTTACACATCCACATAACATAATTTGTTCATACTGGAAGTCAGAGTGAAGATTTGTCTAAGCCTGGGTAGTCAAAAATAGAGCATGTGATAGGGTCCGGTAACCTGGTCTGGATCTCTCCGGTGGTAAATTGCAGTGTGCTGTGGATCTGAGGGAGTGATAAGGATTGTTAGGACTATTTGAATCCAGAAATTTAGCCTCCAGTGATGAATGATTAAAAAGTTATAAGAATCTAAGTATCAGGTTCCAATTAGTCAGTACAGTAAAAAAAAAAACAGGCCGACCTACCATTTGATCTTGGTCCGGATGAAGAAAAGCTGTTGGTTAAGAAATTTGTGATAATCAGTGGTATTGGTCGACATGACTGATGATTTGATAACACAAGGTTTTGGTCCGCGTTGTTGATTATTCATGCATTCAGCCAATAGAGCAGAGTTCTTAACAAATGTTCTTAGTTTTCTTGAAGCTGACTACAGTTGATTAAATTTCTTGATGTAGATATATATAGCCAATGGATTCGAGATTTTGGTATGTGTGTGTATGATATATGTTGCAAGTATGAGGATAACCAGTGTTGTCATTGATGTCAACATACACATATTGCATTAATGAGAAGGATTGAATGAGCTGTGTGCTGAGGATATTGAGAGAATAAGTCTTAATTAAGAACAGTGAAGAACAGTGATGACAAGAAGGAAAAAGTCCTCAATAGGTTGAGGATTAGAGGATACGGTTTAAAGGGTTTGTAGATATGAGTCTTGAGATCTTCCAGTCAAGATTTCAGAGGTCCATGTGAAGATCTAAAGAAGTTATGGTCGCTCTAGTAGAACCGGTTCCGGTAGGTGTCCAGTGGTGACAGAGTGTCACAGATTGGTCCGATGAGCCCCGGAATTACATTATCTCATTCTGCGGATTGGAGAGAGTGTTGAAGAAGTCCGTGTGGGGTGACAACCAGATTTGTTCATGGTTTGGAGGTCCAGAAGTATCTTTTTCATTATGACAGTGATGACAAACTGTGTTCTTGAGGTTCTAGATGAAGAACAAAAGAATTCCAGTAAGTTGATAAAGTGCGGATGTTCTTGATGACTCAGGAAAGGTTTTGGTGATCTTTGGATCGTGTACAATTCTTATTGGTGGTCCGCATTGAAGTTAGAGGTTGCATTTGAAGAATAACTAGGGATATTGGTGTTCTTCTTGAGACTAGCCGACCGGATGTATTACACGTCTTGCGAATGATCTTGTAGGTGTTTGCCGACTTAGATGATTGTTCCTAAGTTGATGCCTTGTATAAATAAGGGATTGTGAATTCATTTTGTAGTGTGTCTTGTGGTGATGAGTGGGGTATAGCGAAAAGAAGTGCGAAAGGCAGAGCAGGATTTTTTGGGCTTAAATGGAACTGATCCAGGCATGGTAAAGATGTCAATCTCTAGTTCAAGTTTGTAATACTTGTTACTTTGTAGATAGTGTGTCTCTTGTAGGCAGTGTGCCTCTTGTGAGCAGTGTGCTTGGGCAGTGAGCCCTAATTGGCATGTGCCATCTATTTTTCTTATTCTTCTAACAGAGAATAATCCTTGGGTTAATCACCCCATGGTTTTTCCCTTGACCGGCTTTTCCACGTCAAAATCTTGGTGTCTCATGTGTTGATGTATATCTACTCTGGTGTTTATGCTTTATGCTTTCATGAGTAATTAATTGATATGCTATTAAATAACAAGAGGATTTAAGTGTTTGAAATAGAAGCAAGTTTTTGTACAACTGATTCACCCCCCCTCTTAGTTGTGTGCCCTAGATCTAACAATTGGTATTAGAGCCAAGTTCCTCTAAAAGGAGCTTAACCGCTTGAGGAGATCCAGGATGTCTTCATACAAGAAGGATAGTCTGAAGTTTGATGGAACCAACTTCTCCCTTTGGAAAGGTCACATGAAATGTCACTTGGAGTGTATGGGAAAAGCATACTTGTCAATGGTCACAAAAGCATATGTACCTCCACAGGGTGGTCCGACAACTCTAAATGAAATCACAAATGCTGAAAACAATCTGCGGACCAAAGAAGCTCTTCTAAACACATTAACTAACTCAGAGCTCTCAAATGTTATTGACCTTCCAACTACCTATGAGATCTGGATTAAACTGGAACTTCTGCATGAAGGAGATGAGTATGTTAAGAGTGCAAGACTGCAGAGTCTCAAAGGGAAATTTGAAAGACTGAAGATGAGAGATGATGAAAATATTACTACCTTTATGCCAAGGGTAAATGAGCTAGTGTGTGGAATTAGGAATGCTGGTGGAGTTTTGGATGAAAATGAGGTTGTTGGCAAAATTCTCAGATCCCTTCCTGCTGTCTACAAAATCAAGGTTGTTGCCATTGATGAATTCAGAGCCCATACAACTATCACAAGAGACCAATTGGCTGGCAAACTGGTTGCATTTGAAATGACTGAGTTTGGAGATGATCCCCCCAAGACTGAATCTGCATTCAAAGCTAGTGCCTCTGTGAAAGGTAAACAAAGATTTGATCCGGGAGAAAACTCTTCAAGGAAGCTGTCATGGTATGATCAAGCAAGAAGAGACATGGAAGAGGAAGAAGCAGAAACAGCTCAACTTGAAGCCCTCTTTGCAAAAGGACTGCCAAGAGGATCTGGTAAGTATGAAGGAAAATTACCCTTTAAGTGTTTCAATTGCAATAAGATTGGTCATTTTGCCTCAAGATGTCCGAAAAGATCTACAAGGTCAAATTCTAACAAACAAAGGTTCCAAAAGAATTGTTATTATGTTCATGAAGAAGCTGATAATGAAGGAGTAATAGATGATTAATCAAAGATAGGAGACAAATCTGGAAGTGAATGGGTGTTTATTGCCATCAAGGAAGAAGATCCAATATCCTCTGAATCTGTCAATCATAAGGCTGTAGAAAGAGCTTTGGTTGCCCAAGTTGAAGAAAAGGATGATTGGGTTATTGACAGTGGATGCTCTCACCATATGACAGGTGACAAGAACAAGTTCTTAGACTTGGAAAGGTATGAAGGTGGAGTGGTAAAATTTGGTGATAATTCTGCTGGTAGAATTAGAGGAAGAGGAACTATTTCTTTTAATGGAAGAAACAAAATTGGTAATGTGCTATATGTTGAAGGTTTGAAGCACAATCTTCTCAGTGTTGGACAGTTGGTGGACAAAGGCTATGATCTCTGATTCAAGGATGGAAAATGCAAAATCTTTGAAAGATCCGGAACAGAGATTGCATCCGGTACTAAAACAAAAGGTAATATCTTCCACTTGGTTCGTGCTGGTAAAAGTTGTCTGTTTGTTCAAATAGATCAGAGTTGGTTATGGCATAGAAGGATGTGTCATGTAAATTTTGATAACAACATCAAGATAAGTAATACTCAAGCTGTAAGAGATCTTCCAAAATTGATAAAACCTGCAAACAGTTTGTGCAAAGAATGTCAGATGGGTAAACAAAGTAGAGTCTCATTCAAAAGCAAGGATCAGTCCTCTATCAGATTATTGGACTTAGTTCATACTGATCTATGCGGTCCGACAAGAATCAAGAGTATGCAAGGTGATAGATATTTCATGTTACTGATTGATGACCATTCCCGAATGATGTGCGTTACCTTTCTGAAAGAGAAATCAGAAGCTTTTAAGAAGTTCAAAGTCTTCAAGGCTATGGTAGAGAATCAAACTGGATTGAAATTGAAATGTCTGAGGTCTAATAGAGGTGGTGAATTCATAGACTTTTGTGAGAAGCATGGTATAAAAAGACAGTTATCTGCTCCTAGGACTCCACAACAGAATGGAGTAGTAGAGAGAAAGAGCCAAACCATCCAGGAAGCTTCTAGGACAATGATGATGGAAGCAAATATTCCCCAGATGTTTTGGAGAGAAGTTGTCAGCACTGCAGTTTACACTCTCAATCGAATTCAAATCAAAAGCAATACCGGTAAGACTCCTTATGAACTTTGGTTCGGCATCACTCCTACTGTGAGATATTTTAGAGTATTTGGTAGCAAATGTTACATTAAAAGAGATGAAGATCTAGGAAAGCTTGATGCTAGAAGTGATGAAGGAATTTTCTTGGGTTACTCCACTCAAAGCAAAGCATACCGGTGTTACAATAAGAGACTGAGAAAGATGATAGAAAGTACAAATGTGAAGGTTGATGAAGGTATTGAAAATCCCTCAAGATTTTTTGAGTATGATGAAGATGATCAGAATGGTATTCTGATTCAAGGAACTCAGTCCTCTCCTGAAGGTCAGATTCAGACTGATCCGGTAAATCAAGAAGAAGAGATAGGTCTGGATGAGCCTGATCAAGAAGTAGAAGTGCAAGAAACTCCCAAAGTTCCAAGGTATGTAAGACTAAACCACTCTGAAGATCAGACCATAGGTGACAAAAGCAAAGGTGTGCAAACTAGAAGGAATGTTGCTCAAAATCCAGATGAATGTTGTCTGATTTCAAAGATTGAACCTAAGACAATAAATGAAGCCTGCAATGATGAAAATTGGACCAAAGCAATGGAGGAAGAGTTGATGCAAATTGAGAAAAATCACACTTGGGATCTTGTTTCTAGACCTAGTAACAAGAATGTGATTGGAACTAAATGGGTCTTCCAGAACAAACTAAATGAAGTTGGTGAAGTAATCAAAAATAAAGCCAGATTAGTCTACAAAGGCTACTCTCAAATAGAAGGGATTGATTTTGAGGAAACCTTTGCTCCGGTGGCAAGAATTGAAGCAGTTAGACTATTTCTTGCATTTGCTGCCTTCAAAGATTTCAAAGTGTATCATATGGATGTCAAATCTGCTTTCCTGAATGGTGACTTAGAAGAAGAAGTGTACATTGAACAACCGGATGGATTTCAGTTATCTGAGCATGGTGACAAGGTCTACAAATTAAAGAAGGCACTGTATGGTCTAAAGCAAGCCCCAAGAGCATGGTATGAGAGGCTAGACAAACATCTTTTGAAGATTGGTTTCAACAAAGGTACTGTTGATAGTAACCTATATTTCAAAATTGATCATGAAAACATCTTGATTTTTGAAGTATTTATTGATGATATCATCTTTGGAGGAAGAGACGGTATATGTAAAACCTTTGCAAATCAAATGAAAAGTGAGTTTGAAATGTCAATGCTTGGTGAAATGAATTTCTTCTTGGGTCTGCAAATTACTCAAACAAAGAAAGGAATCTTTATTTCTCAGACCAAATATGTAAAAGAATTATTGAGGAAATTTGGAATGGAAGATTCAAAGCCAATGAACACTCCCATGGCTACTGGATGTAAGTTAAGCAAAGATGATGACTCTCCTAAGACAGATCAGACAAAGTACAGATCAATGATTGGAGGATTATTGTATCTCACTCAGTCTAGACCAGATATAATGCAGGCAGTTGGTCTTGTGGCAAGATTCCAGCCTGATCCTAGAGAATCTCATGTCATGGCAATCAAAAGAATTTTTAGGTACTTAAAAGGAACAGTTGAGTATGGTCTATGGTATCCTAGAGATCATAATTTTTCTCTTCATGCATATACAGATGCAGATTGGGCAGGAGATGTGGATGATAGGAAGAGTACAAGTGGAGGAGCATTCTTTTTGGGAAAAAGGTTGGTTTCTTGGCTAAGCAAGAAACAAGAGGCAATTTCTCTGTCTACAACTGAAGTAGAATACATTGTAGCAGCAGGTAGTTGCACTCAACTTTTGTGGATGAAGTAGATGCTAAGAGATATTCAAGTAGAATATAAGGAGCCTATCACAATTTTTTGTGATAATTCAAGTGCAATAAATATTTCTAAGAATCCAATGTTGCATTCTAAGACCAAGCATATATCTATTAAATTTCACTTTTTGAGAGAGCAAGTGAACAAGGGTGAAGTCAGATTGGAGTATGTGCCCTCCAAGGATCAGCTTGTAGATATTTTTACTAAACCTCTTCCCAAGGACTCTTTTGAGTATCTCAGGGAGAAGTTAGGGGTCATGGCCCCTTCAGTGATGAACTAGGATGCACTGATGTGCATCAGTCCGGTGGATATCACAGTCATATCTTGTGATCTGGATTGATGATGGGGAGCTACTACTAAGGGAGAGCAGTTGGTGTGATTCTGATGTGTTAGAATTGCAAGTATGAACCCTTTGCCATTGATGTCAAAGGGGGAGAGAAGATATGTGAAAAAAAAGTGGTTGATGATCAAAGGGGGAGCAGTAAAGGAAGAGAAGACATGTGAAGAGTTGTTGCTGATAGGGGGAGCTGTGACAGAGAGGAGAAGTTCTTGTCTTGATGATTTTTCACATCATATGTTGCCATCAATGACAAAGGAGGAGATTGTTGCAAGTATGAGGATAACCAGTGTTGTCATTGTTGTCAACATATTCATATTGCATTAATGAGAAGGATTGAATGAGCTGTGTGCTAAGGATATTGAGAGAATAAGTCTCAATCAGGAACAATGAAGAATAGTGATGACAAGAAGGAAAAAGTCCTCAGTAGGTTGAGGATCAGAGGATGCGGTTTAAAGGGTTTGTAGATATGAGTCTTGAGATCTTCCAGTCAAGATTTCAGAGGTTTGCGTGAAGATCTAAAGAAGTTATGGTCGCTCTAGTAGAACCAGTTCCGGCAGGTGTCCAGTGGTGACAGAGTGTCACAGATTGGTCCGGTGAGCTCTGGAATTACATTATCTCATTCTGCGGATTGGAGAGAGTGTTGAAGAAGTCCGTGTGGGGTGACAACCAGATTTGTTCATGGTTTGGAGGTCCAGAAGTATCTTTTTCATTATGACAGTGATGACAGACTGTGTTCTTGAGGTTCTAGATGAAGAACAAAAGAATTCCAGTAAGTTGATAAAGTGCGGATGTTCTTGATGACTCAGGAAAGGTTTTGGTGATCTTTGGATCGTGTACAATTCTTATTGGTGGTCCGCATTGAAGTTAGAGGTTGCATTTGAAGAATAACCATGGATATTGGTGTTCTTCTTGAGACTAGCCGACCGGATGTATTACACGTCTTGCGAATGATCTTGTAGGTGTTTGCCGACTTAGATGATTGTTCCTAAGTCGATGCCTTGTATAAATAAGGGATTGTGAATTCATTTTGTAGTGTGTCTTGCGGTGATGAGTGGGGTATAGCGAAGAGAAGTGCGAAAGGCAAAGTAGGATTTTTTGGGCTTAAATGGAACTGATCCAGGCATGGTAAAGATGTCAATCTCTAGTTCAAGTTTGTAATACTTGTTACTTTGTAGACAGTGTGTCTCTTGTAGGCAGTGTGCCTCTTGTGAGCAGTGTGCTCGGGCAGTGAGCCCTAATTGGCATGTGCCATCTATTTTTCTTATTCTTCTAACAGAGAATAATCCTTGGGTTAATCACCCTGTGGTTTTTCCCTTGACCAAGTTTTCCACGTCAAAATCTTGGTGTCTCATGTGTTGGTGTATATCTGCTCTGGTGTTTATGCTTTATGCTTTCATGAGTAATTAATTGATATGCTATTAAATAACAAGAGGATTTAAGTGTTTGAAATAGAAGCAAGTTTTTGTACAACTGATTCACCCCCCCTCTCAGTTGTGTGCCCTAGATCTAACAATATAATGATGGAGTAAGTGCTAAAAGGGAAGGAAGAAGTGTGAAGGTGAAGATCTAGGCTCGGATTATGGCCAAAGAGTGAAACAGGGCAGAGTAAGGATGAAGTGTGTAAGATCAGTATTTTGTGCTTAAACGAAACTAAATTTCTACATTGGTAGATGTTATTAATTAGTTCAAACATTCTGTAATCTTCTTGTAATAATTTCTGTAGGTAGTGAGCCTCTTGGAGCAATGAGCTTTGGGTAGTGTGCTCTGAAGGCATGTGCCTTCCCCATTTGTAATACTTTTAACAGAGTATAATTTCTTGTGGGTTAACCCCCACCGTGGTTTTTCCCTTAACCGGGTTTCCACGTAAAAATCCTGGTGTTATGTGTGTTGATTATATTTTTGCTCATGTGTTGTTGATTTATGCTTTCATGGTTATATAATTAATTTGTTAATAAGTGATAAAGAAGGTAAATTGCTACAAGTGTTAAAGTTTTGTGACAACTGATTCACCCCCCCTCTCAGTTGTCTGCCCTTATTCCAACAACTTATACAACAATAGTCATAGAGACTATTAATATTCCCAGTTCAAATTCACATTTCACCCTATTTATTTTCACCATATTCACCAGGTGAAATAATTATCTATCAAAATTTATATTTTCACCTTTTTGAAAAATACCTATCATGCACATTAAATAAAAACCATTTATGATTTACTACCTGCATATTTCTCCACCTTTGGTTTTTATTTATTTAAAAAAATTATTTTTTTGACCTTTTGCATCATACCATTAATTTTATACTGTATATTCCTCGCATTTTCTGACAAGCCCATATACACTCCACTTTACTGCACACTTGGAACTTGATTGAATTTCACTCGTGGGACAATGGGACACATCTTCCTTTTACCCGCACACCTCACTAGTAGAAATATGGCGGATAAATGACCAGGTGACAAACTTTTTGCAACACAGCTATAAATAACTAAATAAATGACTAATTTGGTCATCGGGCAAAAAACACAACTAAATAATTGGTCAAACAAATAAAAATGACTAAATAAATGAGTATTACTCCTCTATTGTTTTTTCTTTCCAATTTGATCATAATCTATGAATTCAAAGACAATACAAGGCAAGGCAATAAATGTCCACTTAGACCAAAGGAATAAAGAGAGAGAAAGGATTGAACAAAGGGTTAAGAAGAAAAAGACAAATCATACAATAGGAAATATACAAAAAAAAAAATTAAAAATAGGACAAGAAAATAGACAAACTGGATAGATACAAAAAAAAGTAAAGACAAAATTATTAATTATAAAACTTTTAAATATACTATAATAATGATAAATTATTTAATTTTGCAAGAGAATGCACAAGTATAATTTAAGTTAAATTAATTTAAATTATATAATTTAATAACTTAAGTTGTATAATTTATAACTTATATAACAAAGTAATTATATAATTTAAGTTAAATATAATTTAATAATATTTCATATTATTTAAATATTATAATAATGAATAATTATATTGTAATATAATTTCATAATTTTATAATTAAAATTATAATATAAGTTTTTGCCTTGTCGTGCATGAGTTTAGTTCACTTTAGTTCTAGGGTTTAGGGTTTAGTGTTTAGGGTTTAGTGTTTAGGCCGTTTAGGGTTTAGGGTTTAGGGTTTCAGGTTTAGCGTTTAGGGTTTAGGGTTTAGGTTTTAGTGTTTAGGGTTAAGGGTTTAGGGTTTAGGGTTTCAAGTTTTAGGTTTAGGGTTTAGTGTTTAGGGTTTAGGGTTTAGTGTTTAGGGTTTAGGGTTTAAGGTTTAGGGTTTAGGGTTTAGGGTTTAGCGTTTAGGATTTAGGGTTTAGGGTTTGGGGTTTAGTGTTTAGGCTTTAGGCTTTCAGGTTTAGGGTTAAGGGTTTAGGGTTTCAGGTTTTGGGTTTGGGTTTTGGGTTTAGGCTTTAGCATTTAGATTTTAGGGTTTAGGGTTTAGGGTTTAGGGTTTAGTGTTTAGAGAATATTGTTTAGGGTTTAGGGTTTAGGGTTAAGAGTTTAGGGTTTAGTGTTTAGGGTTTCGTGTTTAGGGTTTTGAGTTAGGGTTTAGGGTTTAGTGTTTAGGGTTTAGGATTTTGGGTTTTAGGTTTAGGGTTTAGGGTTTAGTGCTTGGGGTTTCAAGTTTAGGGTTTAGGGTTTCGAGTTTAGTGTTTAGGGTTTAGGGTTTAGGGTTTAGTGTTTAGGGTTTAGGGTTTAGGCTTTAGGGTTTAGGGTTTAGGGTTTAGGGTTTAGGGTTTGTGTTTAGGGTTTAGGGTTAAGAGTTTTGGGTTTTGGGTTTAGGGTTTTGAGTTAGGGTTTAGGGTTTAGGGTTTAGGTTTTAGTGTTTAGGGTTTAAGGTTTAGGGTTTAGAGTTTAGAGTTAAGGGTTAAGAGTTTAGGGTTTCAGGTTTAGGGTTTCATGATTAGTGTTTAGTGTTTAGGGTTTAGAGTTCAGGGTTTAGGGTTTAGGGTTTAGGGTTTAAGGTTTAGGGTTTAGGGTTAAGGGTTAATGGTTTAATGTTTAGTGTTTAGGGTTTAGAGTTTAGTGTTTAGGGTTTAGGGTTTAGGGTTTAAGGTTTAGGGTATTGGGTTTAGGGTTTAGGGTTTCAGGTTTTAGGTTTCAGGTTTACGATTTAGGTTTAGGGTTAAGGGTTTAGGGTTTAGTGTTTAGGGTTATGAGTTTAGGGTTTAGGGTTTCATGTTTAAGGTTTAGGGTTTAGTGTTTTGGGTTTTAGGTTTCAGGTTTCAAGTTTAGGGTTTTAGGTTTCAGGTTTAGGGTTTAGTGTTTAGGGTTTAGGTTTTTGGGTTTTGGGTTTAGGATTAAGGGTTTAGGCTTTAGGCTTTAGGCTTTAGGGTTTCAGGTTTAGGGTTTAGGATATACGGTTTAGGGTTTAGGGAGTTTGTTTAAGATGATGGACATAAGCTCTATAGGCCTGTCGGGAGAGAGTAGGAGTTTGTTTAGGATGATGGACACAAGAGTCTCTATAGGTCTGCTGAAAGATAATATGAATATGGTCTCTATGAAGCTTTAGTGATCTTGAATGACAACAAATGGGGATGGAAAATTATATTCAATCTCTTATAGAAAGTGATGATATTTTTGTATATAATGGAGTTTCACTCCCTACAAATAGCATTCACATTTGCCTTTCATCGACTCAGCAGGGAATATCAGGATCTGAGCATTTATGTCTCTGTGAGATTCATAATGTTCTATGGTCAAAGCTTTGTTTTGTTGTGGCTATATGTGTCTGACTCCTATTTCTGTCAATTAATGTAGAACCAGATGATTATACAAAATTAGCGTTGGATAGCATAGATCAGGAAGCAACATACAAGGTGCTAGTGGCCATAAATTCTGAGATTGAGTGGATACAAATCTACCCAGATAATATGTGTACAGGCAGCCATCATGAAGTGATGTGCGAGTGGGATGTAGGTGAGTGTAATGGGGTTTTAATTTTTATGTGTGTAATGAAATTGCAGCAAACAGATATTAGTTTTTGTGCTAGAATAACAAAGAACTATGCAAGTACCTCTTTTTTAAAAAGAAGATTTCTTCCACGGCCTTGGATCAATTCCTCGGAAGGTGATTCTTTTGTTTTTTGTTCGCACTCCCCTTTAGTTCACCTTGAATCTTGCAATTTGATATGCTCGCCTGAGTTATTTTTTAAACCCTTTTCGTAGAGAACAACTGAAGAGTTAAGAAAATTTCCCAGTGTGAATTATTTTACGGTGTGAATTTTTTTACGGCGTGAGACAATTTCAAGCACTATAAGGCTCATATATAAAAGCCTATCGGCCAATAATAATATATATTATACAATAATATAATATTATATAATATAGATATTATAATATATATTATTAATAATACAATATTATATTTATATTATATTATTAATATTATAATATTATATTATTATATAATAATATATTTAATATTTATTTTTTTACTCGATAAGTGAGGGATTTTCAGGCTGGCCCACTCCAACAGAGGTCACAAGGGGGACCTCCTCCCCTATTGAACTGCCACCGCCACAGTAGCGCAGATTGCCAACGATGTGGCCCTGCTAAGTCTGCCACCACTGTAATCATGCCGCTTGTGGCACGGATCGCCACCAGTGAATTTGTTAATGTACACCACTGTTGCCACGACCTATCGAGCGGTGGAGACCAGAGTACATCAGAATTTGAACACACTCCACTTAAGGACCATGAAGTGCCAAGAGTCACCTACATAGAGCCATAACCATTTAGAAGCCAAGATGTCTTTGGGGGGAATTTGAACCTTGGTCTCCACAATAATGACCAAGTGGTCTTAACCACTAGACCACACCCACTCGACAATATATTTAATATTATATAATAATATTATATTATATTATATTTAATAATATGGGTGCCAAATTTTCATTTCATTTCATTTTGGCACCCACCTCCATTTCATTTTGGCACTTCTCATTGAAACCCTAAAAGTAAACCCTAACCTATTTTGTTTCTTCGCGCTTGCTCATTTTTCAATAGTACTTTATCCGGGCCAAGGAGAGATTTGCCGTGTAAGTGGTGATGCCCATGTGGCCCAAGGGGATTCCTGAGGGCGATACAATTCAGGCAATTCTGCATTGGAACTGGAACACCATCGAAATGATGTATGCAATGATCAAGGAGGCACTGAGAGAGGAAGGGAGCATGGCTTCTCCTACCGACTGTCTCAACTTCTTCCACTACCAGAGGTCACCACATTCCCCTGGTCGCTATCTTTGTAGATTTCACGCTTCTCTCAAAGACTTCACTCACCAGCCAAGGTCGTGCTCTCTATCACTAGGTCATGGTCATTTCTACTGTAGTTCTGGTCGTCCACACCTCCCTTCTCACCAGGCCGCAGTCCATGAAAGGGTTAAATATTTGGAGCATTTTATTGTTTAATTGTTGTTTGTTGTTTTTGGCTTTATTTATGGCTATTCCAGATCGGTTTCCAAATTTTGTGTGGGTCATCATCTGTATTTGTTGATGTTTTTTTGTAAGGCAACAAGGCATGCATAAAGGCCGACAACCTACCTATTTGTAAAGACACCCACAAAATAAGTCCGTGGAGTGTACGCTCATTCATGGCATGTATTGGCAGGGCGTTGATGTTTGGTCTATTTCCCTATCTACACTAACAAGTGTGGCATGTATTTTCTTTGTAAGGCATTGAATACCTCTATGGTTCATAATGATTATTGTTCAACAGATTTTTGGAATATGTGGCTCCTGAGACTCCAGAAGAGGGCATCGATTATTGGAATGCCTAGATGAAGAGGAGATTCATGATCTATGTCCATGCAAAGCTTATGATTAGTACATGCATTTTTAACTCAACCAATACTTTCGTTTTCTTCATGTATTAGCTTAAGCTTAAAAGTGTCTATCGTTTTGTTGTGTGTTTCAGTGGATGATGAATACATAATGATGGGGTTGGCCAATCTAAACCAGAGATCTTTGGATGGAGGAAGAGACACAAAAATAGCACAGGGATGTTGATTTCAGTGAACGGTTCTTTAAATGCGAGGGTTTCAGCAGAATTAGCTTCATTGCATTGATCATGGAGTCCAAATTTCTCTTGCCTTTTTCTGTTTCTGTTCATTCATTTTCGTTTAAAGTTTTTTAATCTTTTTAGCAATCGAGTTTTATTTTTTAGATAATTTGTTGCCATGTCTATGTGCAGTGGATGATCTGTAATGCGGTGATGTTGCAGTGGCCGGTCGATGAGATTTGTGTGTGCCATTGTTTATCATCATTGAAGGCCTGGCATGTGTCTGGGACGTCTACTCTGGCTTGATTGTGTAACACAGTAGATATTATAGTAGGCCCAGGATCAGATCTTTAGATCCCCTTTTATAAGGGTTTGTTCAGATTTGGCCTGTAAAATAGGTGAAGCGCATTCTAGGGTATGTAAAATAGGCAGAGCACATTCTAGGATTTGTGTGAGCTATGTATTATGACACTGCTTTAGCGGGTGCACTTGCGAGCAAGTCTGGAAACTAAGAATATACTTGAATTTGTGAGTAAGAAGCTGTCAAGCCCTAGTTTTGATTATTTTTATGCATGCAAGTGTTCTTTTCTATATATACATCTATCATCATTTATTGGCTTGGAATGTAAATATGATCCACCACTTCTTGTTCTTCACATTAATGTTTTTATCTTTGTTTTATATTTTATTCTTTTATTTTGACTATTAAAGTTGTGATTAAGTTTATTTTTACAATAAATTAATTTATAATATTGTTATTTTATATATTTTTCACTCAAAATATAACTATTAAAACTATTTAAAGGTGTTATTAAATAGTATATGTATCTGTGTGGATATTCATATTTTTGGTTAAGCATTGTACTTTTATATTTTCTTTTTTATTCTATGTTGTTTTGTAGATATAGTTATAAACATTTACAGATATTAACCATTTGATAGCATTTTAAGGTATTGCTTAGTGTCTTAAGAATGATCATGATAATTTAAGAGATTTTAGATGACTTTAAATTTGAGTCATATATAAAAAGAAAAATTAGTGACATTTATCTTAACTACCATTTCTAATAATATTGGTTCTCATTTTGAATATTGTAAGCAATTAATACTGTAATAACATTTCTCCAAATATATTATTTCAATTTTAATTTTGTGATGTAAAGATATCCCTTTGCTATTCACTCAAACACAAAACACAGAGACTAAATTTACAACCATACAAGATGGCAACAAAACAATAATTTAATTTATTATGCCAAATCATTACATCAATCAAACAACATTACAAATAGGTATTTAATGGTTGTTTTCTCTTATTTGAACCTACATACATACACAACTCACATGGATGCGGAAATCAGTGACTAAATAAATTACTAAATATACTACCAATGACTAAATAAATGACTAAATTAATGACTAAATATACTACCAAATTGATGACTAAATATACTACCAAATTACCAAATATACTACCAAATTGATGACTAAATATACTACCAAATTGATGACTAAATATACTACCAAATTAATGACTAAATATACTACCAAATTAATGACTAAAATTTGTTTAGTCATAAATTTGGTTGTGAGATAAATGACCAGCAATAAACTACCAATGGTCACGTGACCAAACTACTGATCACATGACCAATTTTTGGTATTTTTTTAGTCATTTATTTATGTTTTTCTACTAGTGCCTACAATCTCCCGCAACACTGCTTGCCTTTATTCTGTCTTCAGCAGGGAAGCGAGAAACTCCACTGCTCTCCCGCATAGGTTTTTGGGTACCCCTATGGGAAAGTGGGAAGGCTTGTCCAAATACTGCAAAATGAGGAACGCCAACCCTTTTCATGGTTTCCCTAGTTGTAGCTTTGTCACCCATAACACGAATGCTTTCTAGATTTGGCCCAATGAAGTTGACTCCATGTGCTTTAAGCATGCTCGTGCAAAATTAGCATTTTTGGAAAGAAAACCATATCCAGGGTACAACATGGTACATTTATGGCTAAAAAATATTTGAGGTAAGTAAATAGGATTGATTGCTTGGTGCTTCTCCAATGCATATAGCTCGATCTACAATTTTAACATGGGGTACACCCTCCAAGTGATACTTTGACTTGTGATTCCTCTTCACTTGCTCTGCCTCTATCTGATGTGCCACTATGACACCGGGCCCTTCAAATGGGGCACCATCTCCATGGTCGCATGCCAAACTCAATCCTTATTTTTGCCTTCCCAAATTGATTTGTTTCAGAGGATTGTTCCTATTATTGTTGCAACGGGTAGCCAAATCTAGCCAAATGAAACTTAGCATGCCTCACACTATCCTAGGTGTCACCTTTCTTGAAGTACATGCTCTTCATATGATCTTCAAAATGGACAAGGCTTGGGATTTTCCACCGACCTAACGGACATGCTTTGCCAAATCATGTTCCATTAGACTCAGTTTCATTCCTTCATATGGTCAAACACTTGATGATCATCTACCAAACTTCTACACTTGACATACATGTGAATAAGCTTACTGTGAGCAATGAAAGAATGAGCATTTTCCCCTCGCGAGACTTGCATTAATTGTCACCATATTTACGCCTATATCCATACCCGGAGCCCAAGCTGTCCTACATGATAGTATTTTCCCCATTGCATACCACAACTTCAATCTTCTGTAAAGGTATACATCGCTCTAATGCCTTTCATGGAGGTTAGCAACTGAATTTCTATCTTCTCTCCAAACTACTGTAGCTATTGAAGATGTGAATACCACTTTTTCAATAATTTCAATATGGGCACATGCTTCCAATGCATTGTGGGCTGCCCTCACCTCTGTTTAAGCCACAACTTCATCATATTGAGGGGGACCAAATAGTAGAAAAGGCTAGAACATCTATTAAGTGTATGCACTATGCTGTGATAATCCAACATATCTACATACAAGATCTTTAGCTACTCCCCACTTAATTTCTTCAAAGATTCAACTTCACCTTACTATTAGGCTTGAAGGGCTGCCCCAACATCTCATCATCTACACTCACTATCTAAAGTGAGATCTATTCTCCTGCTCTTCGTTGCCTTTGCCAGAATGTATCTGAGATACATGTCTTACCTGCACACTATGCTTCTTTAGTTCCATTCTCTAATTCTTCCATCCATTGCATACTTAGAATATACCATATTTTTGGTTTGACTAAATTTTCTTCTGAGTCGATGTATTCATTCTCATAGCCTACTTCAATAGTTCCTCTACCATGATCATGGAAAAAGCCTTGATTTTCTTTTGAACAAAGACTTCTATCATCAACTTTCCTTTTGCTATTCACTGACAAAGGCTGCCTCACATGGAGAGCAGTCCCATATTCCTTATGCTCACTTTGCACCTTGATGCTTCATTTCCCTTTGGAGTGTTTCACCTTCCTACCTCATGGCAACATGTTCATTTTCTACAACCATTGTGAGATTTGAAAATATATCTAAACCTCTGGAAACCCTCAACTTTGCAACAGCCTTAAACTAACTCCTCAATGCAAGAAAAGTGAGTGAGGACATTTTTTATTCATGCAATAAGGCAACCAAAAAACACAAAGATTAAATCAATTAATCTTATGACTTCATAACTATGTGACATGTGTCGGGTCCCATTGTGGGCCTGGCTAAAAAATTTTGTTTTGAAACAATTTTTTATCCTGAATTGATCCAAGGCTACCTCTGTATGCATCTGGAGTGACAAATTGAACTAGGTAGTCATCAAAATCCACTTTCTGGCATCTTTGCACAGTGACCAAAATAGGTCTTGTAGCCTCCAAAATTGCCTTGGAAAACAAGTCAAACCATCTCTTGGAGCCATGAAAATGCACAGGCATGTAGACTTTTGACCCAAGAATTCAATGTAGCAAACAGATTGGCAAAACACATATCAAGGTGGAAGATATTCAATGCCAAAGTGGCTCACTCAGACTTTTCTGCAACTATACCTGTCAAAAGCCAACTTGAGCACACCAAGTCACCTCCTTGAAAAAATATCAAATCTCCTCTTGGGAAGCTGCCACTAGACAAACTTGTTCATTTAGATCCATTGAGCATGTGTGCAAGAGGGATTTCCTTTAATTCATTTTTTGCACAAGATATTCAAGGTCAAAGTTGACCTCTCTGAAACATGCAAGTGTCAAAACATGACTAACATTTGCTTTTGGCCTTGAAAAAATAGTAAATCTGATCCTGAGGCTCTGAAACCAGACCAGGGAGCATATAAATATGAGGGGAATGTAGAGCATCAATCCATTTGCAATGATGATCATCCAGTTGTGAAATATCGACCTGAACAGGAGGCTACTTCGCAGGCCTGAGAATTTGCAAACATCAAAACAGTCCCAGAACCCTCCAGCTTTGCTCTTCAAAACCCTATCAAAACTCATCACAGGAAGTTGAGATAAAACATACATGTTCACATATGACAGATGAACACACTCACCAAGTGGTTTGGCATGAAATTCAACTCGCTCCGAATTATGACCCTCCAAACTAGGTCAATGAGACAAATTTTTTAGGGACTTTTCTAAGTGTGCAAATTAAAATTTTCATCATGGGCACTTAAATTTTTTACAAAATTTTACAGTCCCAATAGTGGCTCTTGCTTGGGGATGTATGCCCCTTGTGGGCATAGTGAGATTCCAGATATCTAATGGAGCAGACCAGGCATTTTATCCATTGGGTAAAATAGTTCAACCTCTCCTCCACCCTGAACTGGTATGATTTGAAAAATTACACCACAGCTGATTGCACAAGGCCACCAGAAAAAGAAAAGGCCTCTACTTACCTCTATCATACACCTTTTTTTCATCTTATTGCATCACAAGAAATCTGAAGGCACTATCATTGCAAACTTGAAAACAAACATCAGCACTAGCACACTAAAACAAATCATCATATTCTTCCATGCCAACATCAATTCTATCAAACTATATCTCATAATCAAGCACAAAATAAAGAACACCATCACCATGTAACAAACATCCATCATTGTTTACTCATCATCATGATTCACTGAAGGTCTGCCCAAATAGACTGGGAAATTGAAACATTCATATGCTACCTCATGACTGATATCACACTGTTGCAAACCATCAAAATCATGTAAACAATCCTCCAGTGTATCAAAAGAAAAACTCTCATATATAGGCTCATGTATTTCAACATTTTGGTGAGAAGAATCATCAGAAATCCCAACTTCAATGTATTCACAAACAAATCCTTATCTGATTTTGTCTCCTTATTCACCTCATTATTTGTACATCCTCTATTCTCATCATTTTGGAAAGATATGATATGATTTTCTTCTATTATTTTATCATACAATGAGTATGTAAAATATTGGAAAGCATACACAGATATACCTACCTCTTCACCAATTGAATCAGCAAATGGATATACTTCATGTTCGCTGCCAAGTGAACTTGCTTCTTCATTTACCTCATTATTGACCATACAATCCTCATGCATTGTGTCTTGAAAAGTATTTTTAGTATTGCAGTCCCCTTGCAAGGTGAAGAGTTAGCCTTCCACAATTTTATTTTCATTCAAATCTGCATCTAAAACATCGTAGCTGTAACTTTCATCTGCACATGACTCTTCTACAAACGGTATTGTGCCATTGTTCTCCCCACATTTAGCACCATTGCTAGCATGCCTTATTTTTTCTATAGAAGGGGATGTGCAATATTCTGACTTCATGATGGAACCTTGACTTCTTTCTTGAAAATACTCATCATTTTTCTCTTCAAACTAATATATGAATTTACTTGCAAGTTCATTCCATGAGGTTATGTAATGCATAGGGAAGCTAGAAAACCAATCTTTAGCATCATTTTCTAATGTTCTCACAAAAAGTTTCATGATAACATCCTCTTCATTGATTTGACAATTCACCACTAAATTGATGAACTATTGCAAGTGCATTCCTGCTGATTATGATTTACATCCATTAAATTTTGGCAAACATTTTTTTGCATTCAAAGGGATAGGATTTGGGTAACCTTGAATGTTTCTGAAATCAAGTGGCTTGTACATTTCAAGATCAAGTAACCTCCTCTGAAAGTATATCTGCTAGTGTTGTAATTCTTCCATGGCAAATAAAAATCACAATACATACCTCAACAAAAAATTTATAGCATCCTTTAACCTTTGGAAATATTGCAGCTCTGATATATTTTTGTATTCTTCATCAAGTTCTTTTACAAAGTTGCCACCTCTTTCCAAGAGGAATAAATTTCATTTTTAGGTCTTTTTTAGTAGAGTCATTTACATATCTCTTCACCATTAAAAGTCTGTTGTGACTCGAATGGGCAAAAATTTTCACCAAAGATCCTAGGGCAGACAAAATTTTCACCTCAATCCCCAACGAAGTTGCCAATTTGTTGGTTCTCAAATCTATAGTTTACCAAACCCTGAAAGGATGCCAAACTTTGTGATCAGGTCTGGTAACTAATTTGGCCAACTAACAGAATTCAATCAAAATGATTAAACTTCCATATGCTTTAGGCCCTGCTTCACCTAGGCGGGTGTACCTTTCTATCACCGAATATGAACTCTTCAATACTAATTGGTGATATTTGAGCAAGTTATGCAATTTTACCAAATTCAAATGGGCATGGAATCTGAAAATGGATTTTATTTAATTATTTTACTTCTACTCCTATCCTTACACCTAAAACAAAAAACCAAAATTGTTTTTCAAAATATTATGTACAAGGAATTGATTCTGGAAAGAAATTGATCAGTGTCTGCTCTTGGGTTACAGTCTTTATTTAGAAAGATTTGTGCTTCCCTTTTAGCCACAACTCGATTTACTTGGCAATACAAGGTCTATGGCTTGCATAAACATGCAAATATACATAGATTATCTGATTCTTCTTCAATTATCTAATTAACTTTCCTAGCTTACTGTGATTCACCTAGAGGATTTTAATCCTTCCTTGAAGGAGCCCAATAAATAAACCACACAAAAATAGCAAGTGTGTTTCGACAAATCAAAGATATACTTGATATATTGATTTGAATAACAAAGAAAAATCAAGTTGGAGTCAACTAGATAAAATATTGACAATGAAATCAACAAGCAAATGAGAACTAAAAGTTTAGCACCAGATAAAAGTAGCTTTTGTATTGATTGGCTTCAAAGAACAGGTTGTACAATGTTTTACTCTCCAAAATCAGATTCCCCCTCCTCTATCTCTGTCTAACCCCTTGTTTCCATTTTTAATTCACCATATATACATTGCCCATTTGACCCTTCACTTACCCACTGAAACAACCTTTCACATTCATTTAGAAAATAAAAATATTATCCCCTTTCACTTCATATCCCCGTGAAAATATTTCTCCACAATACTTATGCAACAATAGTCATAGAGACTATTAATATTCTCTGTTCAAATTCACATTTCACCCTATTTATTTTCACCATATTCACTGGGTGAAATAGTTATCCATCAAAATTTATATTTTCACCTTTTAAAAAATGCCTATCGGGCTCATTAAATAAAAACCATTTATGATTTACTTCCTGCATATTTCTCCACCTTTGGTTTTTATTTATTTAAAAATTTTGATTTTTGACCTTTTGCATCATACCATAAATTTTATATTGTATATTCCTCGCATTTTCTGACAAGCCCGTATACACTCCACTTTACCACACACCTGAAGCTTGATTGAATTTCACTCGCAGGACAGCGGTCCAAACGTCTTCCTTTTACCCGCACACCTGCAATCTCCCGCAACACTGCTTGCCTTTATTTTGTCTTCAGCAGGGAAGTGAGAAACTCCACCGCTCTCCTGCATAGGTTTTTGGGTGCCCCTGCGGGAAAGCAGGAAGGCTTGTCTAGAAATCGCAAAATGAGGAATAATAGCCCTTTTCATGGTTTCCCTAGCTGTAGCTTTGTCACCCATAACACGAATGCTTTCTGGATTTAGCCCAATGAAGTTGACTCTATGTGCTTTATGCATGCTCACAAAATTAGCATTTTGGAAAGAAAACCATATCCAAGGTGCAGCATGGTACAGTTATGGCTAAAAAATATTTGAGGTAAGTAAATAGGATTGACTGCTTGGTGCTTCTCCAATGCATATAGCTTAATCTGCAATTTTAACATGGGGTACACCCTCCAAGTGACACTTTGATTCGTGATTCCTTCTCACTTGCTTTGCCTCTATCTAATGTGCCACTATTACACCGGGCCCTTCAAATGGGGCTCCATCTCCATGATCGCGTGCCAAACTCAATCCTTGTTTTTGCCTTCCCAAATTGTTTGTTTCAGAGAATTGTTCATGTTATTATTACAACGGGTAGCCAAACCTGGCCAAATGAAACTTAGCATGCCTCACACCATCATGGGTGTCACCTTTCTTGAAGTACAAGCTCTTCATATGATCTTCAAAATGGACAAGGCTTGGGACTTTCCACCGACCTGCCGGATATGCTCTGCCAAATCATGTTCCATGAGACTCAGTTTCATTCCTTCATCTAGTCAAACTCTTGATGATCATCTACCAAACTTCCGCACTTGACATACATGTGAATAAGCTTACTATGAGCAATGAAAGAATGAGCATTTTCCCCTGGCGAGACCTACATTAATTGTCACCATATTTATGCCTATATCCATAGTCGGAGCCCAAGTTGTCCTATCTAATAGTATTTTTCCTAGTGCATACCACAGCTTCAATCTTCTGTAAAGGTATACATCACTCCAATGCCTTTCATGGAGGTCAGTAACTGAATTTCTATCTTCTCTCCAAACTACTGTAGCTACTGAAGATGTGAATACCACTTTTTCAATAATTTCAATATGGGCACATTCTTCCAATGAATTGTGGGTTGCCCTCACCTCAGTTTAAGCCACAACCTCATCATATTGAGGGGGACCAAATATGTAGAAAAGGCCAGAACTTCTATTAAGTGCATCCACTATGCTATGATAATCCAACATATATGCATACAAGATCTTCAACTGCTCCCCATTTAATTTCTTCAAAGATTCAACTTCACCTTACTATTAGGCTTGAAGGGCTGCCCCAACATCTCATCATCTACACTCACTGTCTGAAGTGAGATCTATTCTCTTGCTCTTTGTTGCCTTTGCCAAAATGTATCTGAGATACATGGCTTACCTGCACACTATGCTTCTTTAGTTCCATTCTCTAATTCTTCCATCCATTGCATACTTAGAATATACTATGTTTCTAGTTGGACTAAATTTTCTTCTGAGTCAATGTCTTCATTCTCATAGCCTACTTCAGTAGTTCCTCTACCATGATCATGGAAAAAGCCTTGACTTTCTTTTGAACGAAGATTGCTATCATCAACTTTCCTTTTGCTATTCACTGACAAAGGTTGCCTCACATAGAGAGAAGTCCCATATTCCTCATGCTCACTCTTTACCTTGACGCTTCATTTCCCTTTGGAGTGTTTCACCTTCCTACCTTATGGCAACATGTTCATTTTCTACAATCATTGTGAGATTTGAAAAGATATCTAAACCTCTTGAAACCCTCAACTTTGCAGCAGCCTTAAACTGACTCCTCAATGGAAGAAAAGTGAGAGAGGACATTTCTGATTCATGCAATAAGGCAACCAGAAAACACAAAGATTAAATTAATTAATCTTATGACTTCATAACTGTGTGACACATGTCGTGTCCCATTGTGGGCCGGGCTAAAAAATTTCATTTTGAAATAATTTTTTTGTCCTGAATTGATCCAAGGCTACCTCTGTATGCATCTAGAGTGACAAATTGAACTGGGTAGTCATCAAAATCTACTTTCTAGCATCTTTGCACATTGACCAAAACAAGTCCTGTAGCCTCCAGAATCACCTTGGAAAACTGGTCAAACCAAATCTAGGAGCCATGAAAATGCAAAGGCATGTAGACTTTTGACCCAAGAATTCAATGCAGCAAACAACTTGGCAAAACATATCTTGAGGTGGAAGATATTCAATGCCAAAGTGGCTCACTCATACTTTTCTGCAACTTCACCTATCAAAAGCCAACTTGAGCACACCAAGTCACCTCCTTGAAAAAATATCAAATCTCCTCCTAAGAAGCTACCTCTAGAAAAACTTGTTCATTTAGATCTATTGAGCATGTGTACAAGAGGGCTTTCTTTCAATTCATTTTCTTTACAAGATATTCAGGGTCAAAGTTGACCTCTCTGAAACATGTAGGTGTGAAAATATGATGAATTGCATTTGCTTTTGGCCTTGAAAAATAGCAAATCTGATCTCGAGGCTCTGAAACTAGACCAGGTAGCATATGAATATGAGGGGAATGCAGAGCATCAATCCATTTTCCATGATGATCATCCAGTTGTGAAATATCGACCTGAACAGGTGGCTACTTCACAGGCCCGAGAATTTGCAAACAACAAAACAGTCCCAAAACCCTCCAATTTTGCTCTTCAAAACCCTGTCAAAACTCATCACAGGAAGCTGAGATAAAACATACATGTTCACATATGAAAAATGAACACACTCACTAGGTGGTTTGGCATGAAAGTCAACTGGCTTCTAATTATGACCCTCCAAACTAGGTCAATGGGGCAGATTGTTCAGGGAGTTTTTTTATTGTGCAAATGAAATTTTTCATCATGGGTACTTAAAATTTTTGCAAAATTTTACAGTCCCAATAGAATGGTTTCATTTCAATTATTTAATTTCAGCAATCCATTTCGTTTGTGTGGTAGAATATTTTCAAATGCTTTCGCAATTCAATTTGATTAAATAGTTTATTTTCTGTAAAGTAGTGTAAATGCTTCAATTCCTTTCAATTCCAACATGTGTGTTTATTTCAACAATTAAGATAGTTTGAATTCAAGCATTGTCTTTCCAATTGACTTAGATTAGGATCCATACTTGAAACCCCCAAAAAAGTAAACCTTTCTACATATCACTCTAGACACCTTCGGATTGATAAAATTAAATGATGAAGAATTAAGAACTATGATGACCTCATCATTTTTGGCACCATTGCTGAGGAATCTACAAATTTTATAGGTTAATGTGTTGGTAAGGTTATTAACCAAGCACATCTAGAATTCACCAGTTTATGAGTAGGCCTAGGGATTCTTTATGTTGATTCAAAAAGAAAAATTCAATTAGTACACTAGGAGAGACGTAGTTACCATTGGAATCCAACTTGGAAGAATATTTGAATCAATTTTCTAATCAAGGATCTCCCTTGTCACTAGAGTCTCCCGTTGTTACTGAACCTAATGCCACTATGGCAAATCATATTTTTGGTGGTGATGAACCAATTAACATAACATTTTGCTATCCAATCACCATAACTCCTAAAAGGAATGAACCACCAATAAAGAATATATCACCTGCATTCTTGCTGACTTTTAGAGGGAAAGCTTTAGAAGACCCAGACCAATTTTTATTTGAATTTTAGGTTCTTTGATAGACTTATGATTATGGGACAAATAATCAAAAGTTGAAACTTTTTCCCTCTACTCTAAAAGAATCTGCCTTACGATGGTTCATGGCTTAACAACAAATTCTATAACCTCTTGAGATCAAATGGAGTTGACCTTCCTTGACAAGTACCAACACTATTGTAGAGTTTGGCATAGAAAGGATGAGCTCTTGAGAATGAAGCAAATGGAAGATGAGACCTTGGAAGATTATGTGGATCAATTTTTGTTTGTCCATAGAAGATGTGGTAGTAATTTGGATGAAGAACCTAGCAAAACCATCTTTTTAAGAGGAATCAATGGTGAAATAAGAGAAGCTTTAAATCTTATGGGGAAAGGAGATAACAACAAATTGAATTTTGTAGAAATCATAGAATTCAATATAAATTACTCTCGAACACAAGCTAGTAATAGGACACAAAAGAAAGGGAAAAGTGATGGTAACAATGTTACTAAAGTAATATAAGAACTCGCCAACTTGAAAACTAACATTTTTCTCCATTTAAACACCACTCTTGATGGTATTCAAGAAAGCAAGAAGACTGCTGAACCTTTAGCCATCTATGGCTTGTGGTATAGAGAAAAGCATCCACTCAGGAAATGTCCATTAAATCAGACAGAGTTATGTGGAATCTGTGAGAAAAATTGGCCCACAAATGAATGTGGATTACTGCTTGGGATCAAAAATTGACTAAAGAAGATACCACTAGTGGAAGAAGAGCTAAATTTTATAAAGAAAAAACAATCAAATTATGGGTTTAATCAATTTGTTGGACAATATGGTCTAAGAGGCCCTTCTAGTTGGGGAACAAGTCAATGGATTGGACCTTGGGGAGGCCCACCTCCACAAATACAAATGCCACCTCAATGGGGGCCACCATGGTCTCAACTAGAGTGGATGAACTAGTCTTGGACTACCTCCAGTGGCAAACCCAAAATCAATATCAATAGCCCTAGGTACCCCAATACAACCAAGGACCAAGACGCTATGGAAACCAACCACAAGCCTTGCTTCCTGGACCATCACAACTAGCAACCCAAAATCAAAATGATCAGGTGAATCAACCTCAATTACCTACTCAGCCTATGCCAAATCCCAAGAATAATTGGCCTCAGCAACAAGTCTATAACACTGTTCCTAATACAACAACCTTGAATGTAGTAGAAATCAATGATATTCAACTACATTCTCGAAATGTCCCTATAAAATCCCCTTCTGTAGAAATTCCTGAGGAAGATGAGACTTTTCTTAACACTAGAAGAGAGGAGCAACCTCAAGATGAGACAACCAAGATAAGGAATTTTGAAGAAACCCCCAAGGTCATTCCTATGAACCATTCCCAAAATAACTGAGACAGTCTACTCCAGAGAGATCTGGAGAGCTCCAGACTACTCAAGATGACTCTCAACTGATTAGGGAACTTCAAAAAAGAAACATAGAAGTCCCTCTATTGCAATCAATTAAAGACATTCCTGAAATAAACTAGATAATCAAAAGCTTATGCTTGAAGTTTCCTGGAAGAAAAAGGAAGTTACCAAACACTATTTAGGTGGAGGGAAAACTTGTTGATGTCTTGGCAGGTAAACTAATTCCTTAGAAGTATGGAGATTCAAGTAGTCCTATTATTTAAGTGATAATAAAACGGATTTTAGTTTCAAATGTGTTGATTGATTTAGGTGTTACTATCAATGTGATGACTGTAGATACTACAGAAGCATTGGCATTAACTAATATATAGCCTAAATCCATGGTTTTGCAACTCACTGATCTATCACTAAACCTAAGGAAATATTGGAAGATGTTATAGTCATGATAGATACTTGGGATTACTCGGTATATTTCCTTATCCTCCAAACTAGGAAGACGCGATCAAGGTACCCTATCATATTGGGTATACCATGGTTGACTAGTGCAGCAGCCCTCATTGATTGTCGATCTAGAAACATGACCATCTCCAATGGAAAAAGATCAAAAGAGCTCTCTATCTATCAACCTACTAAACCAATTCTACAATATCAAAACAAACCATGGGTAGATGATCTTGTGGACTCGGATGGAGAAGATGCTTTGATGAAGGGGGTAAATCATAAAACACACAATAATAGAAATTGAACACAGAGAATAGAACTTTCTTTTATTGATCTGGGCAACTCATTACATTACAGAAGCTTAATTACAATCAGGGGAATCAGTCCTCTACAGGCTGCAACACACTACAGCTACCATCACCAGGCTCTGGAATCTTCCGCGTTCTGTAACCCCCAAATCAGCTAGGGTTTCTATTTTCCCGCCTATTCTTGACTCTACACTTGCCCCCTTAACTCTCCTACTACCCAGGGTTCCCAAAAATGGTTATTAATAGCCTTTTTGGCGGCCAACAACCTAATTTTGAATTTTGCATCTCCCTCCAAAAGTAGGTCAACTTCCGGGAGCCATAACTTTTGATCCGGGACTCCGATTGACGAACCGTTTTATGCGTCGAAAAACTCGCAGAGTGCTCTATGTGCTAAGAACTAGCTCTATCGGTTCCAGCCATTTTTATCCCCGTACGGGGCCATTTAGTGCTTCAAACCTGAGTTTGAATAATTTTCAGGCATTTTTCAGGAAACGAAAACTTTAATATCTTTCATCTCACAAATGATCTTCGTATGATTCTTTCACCAAAGGTCTTATATTTCCGTTATGTAACTTCCTGTAAATTTTGACTTCATTCCGTGCCCAAATGCAAACTTTCTAAAAATAGCAGTTTACTATTTTTAGCAGTTTAGGAAAACTGAAAGTTCTACATTATTATTCAGGCGATTATGGGACCAGAACCATAGATTTTGAGAAGAAATGGGTAGAACATCAACAATTTTGAAACACTTTTTTTTTTGGGTGATGCAAGATTGCCCTTACACCACTGGATGCTCCTGCATCAGACACCCAGGGTAATTTGAGAAGTGACCTTGTCACGTCTTAGGTGTTTGTGTGAGGAAAACCTAAACGGTCAACCTCTGCCTTAGGCAACCAAGAAGAATCTTGAACAGGCCTTCCTTTCCATTTCACTAGATATTCTTCATATTGCCTGTTTCGAGTACTCCTTCCCACACGGCTATCCAAGATCTCTTCTATCTCCTCTATTGAAGTAGATGCTGGAATACTCCACTGCACTTCTGTTGGTCCATCCTTTGTTCCACCTTCATGATATTCTATTAAATCAGCAATGTTGAAAATAGGGGAAATGTTGATCCCACTCGGCAGCTCTACCTCATATGCATTTCCGGAATCATGCTTCTTCAAGATTCTGCATGGTCCAAATTTCTTCATTTTTAATTTATGGTATGTTCCAATAGGAAACCTTTCTTTTCTCAAGTGAACCATGACTTCATCTCCCACCTGGAACTCCATATACCTTCTCTTCTGATCTGCCTTAGCCTTGTACTGAGTAGTCATCTTATTAATGTGCTTTCTCACCTCTTCATGCAAATTCTTCATATGTTCTGCAAAGCCTTCAGCCTCGGCACTTGTCTTTTCTCCCATATCCAGATTCCTTAACTCTGAAGCATTTCTTGGACTATTGCCATATATAATCTGGAATGGTGATTTACCAGTACTCCTATTGACAGAATTGTTGTAAGCAAATTCTGCCTGTGGTAAAATCAAATCCCATCCCTTGGGCTTATCTCCTACCAAGCATCATAGTAGGTTACCCAAACTCCTATTCACCACTTCAGTTTGTCCATCAGTCTGTGGATGGTGTGCAGAACTAAACTTCAAGTTTGTCTTCAACTTCTTCCACAATGTCCTCCAGAAATAACCAACAAAATTGGTATCTCAGTCTGAAACTATGCTTTTTGGTAGACCATGTAGTCTCACCACTTCCCTAAAAAATAACTCTGCAATATGAACAGCATCATTAGTCTTCTTACAAGGAATAAAATGTGTCATTTTTGAGAATCTGTCCACTACCACAAAAATAGAAGCATGTCCTCTCTGTGTCCTTGGTAAACCAAGAACAAAATCCATACTGATATCTGTTGATAACTGAGAGGGGGGGTGAATCAGTTATCCTAATTATTTCCCTTAGTTGAACTTTCTTATTAATTGATGCAGCATTGAATCAAACACTAAAACATTAACATGAAATAAGAAACACATAACACAGTATTTTTGACGTGGAAACCCTGTTAAGGGAGAAAACCACGGGGTGATTAACCCAAAATTATTCTCTGTTAGAAGAATAGGAGATTACAAAAAATGGCACTTGCCAATTAGGGCTCACTGCCTGAGCACACTGCTCACAAGAGGCCCACTGCCTACAAGAAGACACACTGTCTACAAAGTGATAAGAATCACAGTCTTGAACTGATTGGAAGCATCTGCATATGCTGGAGTTCAGTTCCGGTTAGGCTCAGTACACTGATTTGCTGCACTTCATCTTTCCTCTGTTCTTTATTCTGCTATCTTTCACATACCGGATCCTTTTTGCTACCTCTGCTCTGTTCTGGACTTATTCGCATATGTCTTTTCACGTTCACATCCTTCACAACTAAATCCATCCTCTATATATATCCGCACAAGTAATTTCATCACCTTTCTAGTCGGCATCCGGAACAGTCTAGTTTCTTACAAACTTTTGTTCTGTCGGCTGAATCCTTCCTCACCAAGCAATGCGGATCAAGCATATACTTGTAGATATCATTAATCATGTTGGCCAAACATGATTCATGCCTTCACAACCTCTATCATCAATAGTAACACATCCGGAAAGTAGTCTGATACTCTGTCAGTCAGTTCTTCCTCTGTTTTCACTGTCTCTCAGGAATCCGGTACTCAACTATTCATATCTTTTTCCTTGTCCATCACCGGAGGCTAAATCCTTGGAATATACCACTCAAGGTAGTCCTCTTGACTTCCCCAAATCCGCACTGCACCAAGACACTTCCTCTGAGAGATCCGGACCAATCTGTCGGACCTTGCCACATGCTCTGTTCTTGTTCACCGGACCACAACATTCTTTATTCTGACTTCCGGTAGAGACACATTATGACTTGCGGATATGTGGGATGACCTTTGTTGCCATCAATGACAACAACCATGAATCCATATAGTGTCTCTTGCCAACAATCTCCCCCTTTGGCATTGATGGCAACACTTAGTGAAAAATGACTAAGTGTTTTCACTATGCTCCCCCTTTGCTGATGCTCTGCCTTTATATACAATTTCTAGAACTCCCCCTTAGTTGGATTCCTCATTTTTCACTGCTCCTCACTCCCCCTTTTGACATCAATGGCAAAGGGTAGGGTCCGCATATCAAAATTTTCAAAAAATTTCTATACATAGCCGCATATTTACATACTCACATATACTGAAGAATGTCTGCAAAGGATGTCTGCAATTGGATCATTTCTGTAGCCCAACTTTGCTTCATTCTGTCCAAAATTGAAATGTGACCACTCAACAAAAATGCAAAAGCTTCTGCCCGCTTGAGATCTGTCGGATCTTTTGTTTGGGTGGTGGTCTGAGCATCACTGATGGCCTCATGCATAGTTTCCAACTTAGGGATTATAATCCTTCTAAGTTCTCCCATCCGGTTAGTGATATTCTTCCTTTCCTTCTCAAGATTCTTTATTTCATTCAAGACTGCAATAGTCTGACATTCTTGATTTATTATGGAGGAAGAGAGAGGATCAAAACTTTGAGATAAGCTTTGTAGCTTATCCTGTTCCTCTTTTATTTTCTTATCAATTGTTGCTGTTGCCTTTGACCAGGATATACAAAATTTGTAGATGTCACCGCCATCCTTAAGAGCATTCTCTAAGCTCTTTATTCCAATGCTTACAATCTTCCTATCTTTAGAGATTAATTCTAATATTTCTGAAAATCTCTTATCCAAAAATTCCTTCCGGACCTTTTCTTCAGCTGATTTTTCTAGAGAATCAAAATGTGTATCAACACTGCTGACTAAGGTTTTTAGATTACCAGAAGTGGAGGCTGTCGGATCTATCTGGATTGATGGCATAATCTTTACAAGTACTCCGGAAGCAGCCTCTATCAACTCACAGTCTTCCATATGAGACTTCAGGAGTTTTTCATTTGCCTTAGCATTTGCAAATGAAGCTATCTTCATTGTTTGTATCGGAGAGAGAGAGTCAAAGTCGAATGGGCCTTTTAGAAGCTCCGGTTCATCAATCTCTAAAGTTTCTTTGCTCAAAAATTGTTGAACAGTTTGTGCAGTGTCTCTTGCCGGAGACAAATGTTTCTTTTCTTCTGCAGTCTTGGAACTGTCAACCTCTTTGTCTTTCACCACTGCTTCCTTCTCCTGTAATTGCTCTTCTTCTTTGGATCCGGAGACTGTAGGGGAAACCGGAGGAGAGATGTTTGTCTGTTCAGGGCTCACTTCTTCCGGAATAGATGATTCCAAATCAGCAGCTGTTTCTGCACCTAAGTCCTCTACAACAGGAAGATTGAACCTTTTGAAGGCCTTCCGGAGGATCTCTTCTGTCTCTTGGGCCACTCTGTCAGTCTCACCAAGCCTGAGTTGATTTATCCTGGCTTTACTTCTGAACTCATCTTTGCAGTCCTTGAAGATAATGTTCATTGTCTTGGGATCAATTTGAGGATATAGCTGAATAGCTATCTGCTCCCGGATCTCAAGATCTTTAGCATGAGCATTATTCTTTCTTACTTCCAATTCCTTTTCTAGGCTTTTAGGAATAAGAGATATGATCTCAATGAAAGCCTTATTATATATGTTAAGATATTTGACTGTGGCTTCCTGCAGAGTCTTTTGGTCAGCCTCACTGAAGTCATCATAAGATTCAGTCATTGGTTGAAGGTTTCCATCCACCGTGACCGACTTGATTACATTCTCTAGAGACAGAGTGGGCTTTTCAACAGATACCTCTGCCATTTCATCCTTGTCTTGGCCTGTGGAGGGTTTACCGGATCCTTTCTTCTTCTGTTTCTTTATTTCTTTTACTCCCTCATCTGACTCTGTTTCCTCTTCATCCTTTTGGCTTCCATAAGCCCTTGTGGCTTTTGTCTTGGATCTCTTACCGGATGCCTGGACTTCCGGTTTTGAACTTTTGGTTGTGGGAGGTGCAGATCTCTTTGATGATCTGGTCCGGGTGGGAGCTTCAACCGGAGCACTTTCTTTACTTTTCTCTTCTTCCTCAGCCTTCCTCCTTTTTTCCCGGCTGGCATCAAGTGCCTCTTTTGAGATGCCTAGGCCTTGTGCAATGTGCTCTACTTCTTTTCTCACCTTTCTTTTAATCTCAGGTTCCCTGAGTTCTACATGTATTTTTACACTCAGCTCCTCAAAGGTTCCAAACCTTTCTGCCTTAGGATCTTTGGGCTGACTTAGCATGTGTTGAACATGCAGCTCCACTATCTGTTCATCCACTTCATACCCCATGGGCATGATCCAGACAGTCCTTGGCTCCACTGCCTCCATTAGGCACTGATCAGTGTCAACCATAAAGCACACTGAGTCTTTGTATTTTTCAACAAGAGACTGGGGAATTCTCTCTCTTGCTTGCATCATGCTCTGAAAGTTTTTGAAGTATCCCCATAGAGCTGTATTTCTCGCTTTTGCATCCCCAAGTCCATGCAAATAGTCTCTTATCTGGACTGCAACAGGTTTGTCATTCTGCCATACCCATCCACTTGATCCGGGTAGCTCATTCATGAAGTAGAAGAATAGAAATACAATAAGAGTACCATACTTAAAGGAATTCTTCTTATCCTTCTTGATTTTATGTATATTTTCCATTAATTGGCTTAGCAGTAGTTCGCAGAGATCATATTCTGCATTCTTTCTTAGCATTTCATAGGCAGTGTATACTGCAGTTCCGGATACAGAATTCTCCCTGCTGGAGTGATAGATCTTGTATCCTATTATCATGGATGCATATTTGATATCCGGATCCAAAATATCTTCAATGGTCATTGCCCTCTTATCAAATTTTGATCCGGTGGCCTCAGTTACAATGTTGTTCTTGACAAATTTGAGGATAGGTATCCCTCCGGAAGAGTATAGACCAGTTACTGCTCTAATTGCCTCTTTTGTGATCTTGCAGGGTCTATCCAGCCATAGAAAGTTGTCATGCATCCTGCTCAGTACATACCGGACCCATTCATCTTCTTCAAAGCAGGGGAAATGAATAAATTGGTCAAATTGTTTCTTCTGGATATCCTTATACTCTGGTTTAAGCTCAAAAGCATTGTCTATCAGTTGCTTGTGATAGAGGTCTCTTAATTTGAATTCCCCAAATTCCTCAATGCTTGCATGTATGTAAACCCTAATGTCTTCAGTATGTAAAACTCCGTGAGGAACACTAGAGAAGGCTCCTAGTGGATCTACCTCCAATGATTTGTAAGGATGCTTCTTGAATGTGGGGCGAGGTCTATCAGAGATCTTAACTATATTTGGAGTAGCCATTCTTCAAAGATTTGTAGTGAGATAATGAAAAACGGAGAATACCTTATGCGCCTTCGGTTTGCATGGAGTGGTTGGAATGATTTTTTTATGCAATAACTTCGGCAGGAGATCCTTGGTGTGCTTGATGAGCCTTGTTGCAGAGCTCCACTTTTCGCTTCTTCTTGAGTGCAGAATGAGCAAATGACTTTTGAGAAATCCCTTAAATTGCTCCGCGAACCCTAATATCTGTCTGCAATAAATGCTTCACCTACATCATTCCGGTTTGCCTTGTCTGGATAGCTTGGAGTATCCCGGATTAGTCCTGATCTGTGGATATCATCCGGATCTTTCAATCATGAATAAATCGAGGTAACATATTACAAGAACATCCCAAACACTCTGTCCAATCCGCAGAACAAGATAGTGCACTTCCGGATCTCTCCGGACTTTTTTGTAATCCTTTATCATACCGGAGCATCTCCCTGAACATGTCTTATTTGATCGATCACAGCTTTTTCATGACTCCATGCGGACCTCTGAAAACTTGACTGAAGCATCTCAAGACTCATATCTGCAAACCCTTTAATCCGCATCTTGTGCCACATTCGGCACCACTTGTTTGGCTGGGGGAACAGGATTTTCTTTGAGTCTCCCCCTGAGCCTGAGCTCACTTTTTAATTTCTGGAAGAAATATCAGCACCAGAGTCTGGTGCGGATCCAACCTCTACATTCTCTGAACTTTTCTTCACCCAAATCTTTCTCATCTGATTCCTAACTTCATCCGCATTCATCTTTTGTTTACCCTTGTCTTGATTCTGATTATACACCGGACCTCTTTTGTCCTGATACTTGTTTCTGCAGACTTTAGCATTATGACCGAACCTATTGCAGATTTGGCAAATAACATTTCTTTGCATATTTGACTGATATCCTCTTGATCTGCATTGATTAGCCATATGACCTACTCTATTACATGTGAAGCATCTACCTTTGAATGATTTGTTTACTTGCATAATTCTGCATTCATGGGATTTGTGTCCATACCTTTTGCAGTTGAAGCACTGTCCAGAGAAGGATGAATTAATCTGATTCATTCTCATTCTGCACTGATTAGCTTTGTGACCAAAGTGGTTGCAGCTGTGGCAGTATCCATTGAAGGATGGATATCTTTGAGCATTTGGCTGTCTTACCGGAGGTCTTCTAGGCCTGCTCCTTGGATTTTCTGATCCAAAATTCTTCTGACCGGATCCGGAGCTTTCTCCTTTCTCATATCCCAAACCATACTTGTCATCTGTCCTCTTTTGACTTCCAAGAAGAACTTCAAGTTGAGCAGAACTTATCTTGAATTTCTCTTTATATTCATTTGCTGTTTGAAGGTCTCTTTTGAGAGAGGCAATTTGATCCTCAAGTTTTTCTTCATTATCTTTGGCATCTTCAAGATCAGATTCAAGATGTCTGATAATCCTGTCCATCTGGTGGCATTCTTCTAATTTTTCTTTAAGAGATTGTCTTAGATTGTCTTCAGCCTTTCTTTTTTCTTCAATCTCTTGAGTAAACTTTATAGTTCCTGATTCCATTTCATGTCTTAACATAATGACTTCTTTTGATAACTTTTCACATAACTTGGTTTGCTCAGTCAATTCTTCATTTGTATTGCTTTCTTCACTTTGTCTTGCCAACTGTTGGAGCAGCTCCTTTCTCTTTTTCATAGAGAGACTTAATTTGTCTTTTAATTCTCTCATGAATTCATCAGCCTGTTTGAGTCTTTCCTTTAATTCACTGACTTCAGAATTTGACTGTTCAAGATCCTCAAGAGCAGTCTTGAGTTGCTCCCTTAAACCATATGCATCCATTTGAAATCCCAGATCTTCCTCAAGCTGTTAGGCTCTATTAGGAGGAACTTAGCTCTGATACCAATTGTTGATAACTGAGAGGGGGGGGTGAATCAGTTATCCTAATTATTTCCCTTAGTTGAACTTTCTTATTAATTGATGCAGCATTGAATCAAACACTAAAACATTAACATGAAATAAGAAACACATAACACAGTATTTTTGACGTGGAAACCCTGTTAAGGGAGAAAACCACGGGGTGATTAACCCAAAATTATTCTCTGTTAGAAGAATAGGAGATTACAAAAAATGGCACTTGCCAATTAGGGCTCACTGCCCGAGCACACTGCTCACAAGAGGCCCACTGCCTACAAGAAGACACACTGTCTACAAAGTGATAAGAATCACAGTCTTGAACTGATTGGAAGCATCTGCATATGCTGGAGTTCAGTTCCGGTTAGGCTCAGTACACTGATTTGCTGCACTTCATCTTTCCTCTGTTCTTTATTCTGCTATCTTTCACATACCGGATCCTTTTTGCTACCTCTGCTCTGTTCTGGACTTATTCGCATATGTCTTTTCACGTTCACATCCTTCACAACTAAATCCATCCTCTATATATATCCGCACAAGTAATTTCATCACCTTTCTAGTCGGCATCCGGAACAGTCTAGTTTCTTACAAACTTTTGTTCTGTCGGCTGAATCCTTCCTCACCAAGCAATGCGGATCAAGCATATACTTGTAGATATCATTAATCATGTCGGCCAAACATGATTCATGCCTTCACAACCTCTATCATCAATAGTAACACATCCGGAAAGTAGTCTGATACTCTGTCAGTCAGTTCTTCCTCTGTTTTCACTGTCTCTCAGGAATCCGGTACTCAACTATTCATATCTTTTTCCTTGTCCATCACCGGAGGCTAAATCCTTGGAATATACCACTCAAGGTAGTCCTCTTGACTTCCCCAAATCCACACTGCACCAAGACACTTCCTCTGAGAGATCCGGACCAATCTGTCGGACCTTGCCACATGCTCTGTTCTTGTTCACCGGACCACAACATTCTTTATTCTGACTTCTGATAGAGACACATTATGACTTGCGGATATGTGGGATGACCTTTGTTGCCATTAATGACAACAACCATGAATCCATATAGTGTCTCTTGCCAACAATATCATCCCAGGGCTTCTTTGGTATAGGTAATGGGTGATACAACCCTGTATTCTGACTTGTTCCTTTTGTCATCTGACATAGTCTGCAACTTTACACAAACTTCCTCACATCCTGCTGCAACTGTGGCCAATAATAATTTTCACCAACAATTGAAATGGTCTTATCTCGACCAAAGTGTCCAGCCAATCCTCCACTACGCTTCTCTTTAATCAGGTTCTCTCTCATGAAACTCCTCAGAATGCACAACTGGCTTCCTCTAAACAACATGCCATCTAGGATTATGAAATCCAACCATCTTGTCCTGTCTAAAGTAACAGGCTCCAGACAAGCTTTCCAAGCCTCTGCAAAATTTGGATCTTTAGGATACAAACTTTTGAGCTCATCAAACCCAACAACCTCTATCTTCATTTCTGTCAACAAATTTTGCCTTCTGCTCAAGGCATCTGCAACTCTGTTGGACTTCCCACTCCTGTGTTTCAAAACAAAGGTATAACTCTGCAAAAACTCAACCCATTTTAAGTGCCTTTGGTTCAACTTTCCTTGACTATTAAGCTACTGCAAAGCCTGATGATCAGTATATAAAACAAACTCTTTTGGTAACAAATAATGTCTCCATTTCTTCAAAGCCTGAATTATTGCATAAAATTCTTGATCATAAACAGAATACTTTTTCTTGGCATCATTAAGCTTCTCACTAAAATAGGCAATGGGCTTACCTTCTTGGCTCAAAACAGCTCCTATACCACTACCACTGGCATCACAATCTACCTGAAATACCTTATTGAAATCTGGAAGTGCCAAAATAGGTTGTTCTACGACTTTCTACTTTAATGTATCAAAGCTCTTGTCTACCCCTTTAGTCCATCTAAACTCTTTTCTATCCCCTCTCATTGTTTCAGTTAGGGGTGCACAAATGCTACTAAAATTCATGATAAACTTTCTGTAAAAACTTGTCAAACCATGAAAAGATTTTACCTCCATTGCACTCTTTGGTGTAGGCCACTCAATGATAGCCTTTACTTTTTCTGGGTCCATCTTAAGACCTTCCTCTGAGACAACAAATCCCAGGTATACCAACTCCTTCTTTGCAAAACTACATTTCTTCAGATTAATCAACAACTTCTCCTCCCTCAGCTTCTCTAGAACTCTTCTGATATGCATCAAATACTCATCCCAAGTCTTATTGAAAATTAAAATATCATCCAAATAAACAATAACAAAACTTCCCAAAAATTCTTTCAATACCTCGTTCATGAGCTGCATGAATGTGCTCGGTGCATTGGTTAGCCCAAATGGCATGACTAACCACTCATACAAACCTTCCTTTGTCTTGAAGGCTGTCTTCCATTCATCCCCTTCTCTGATACGGATTTGGTGATACCCACTCTTCAGGTCAATTTTTGTGAAGTACTTGGCTCCACTCAAACAGTCCATGATGTCATCCATTCTTGGCAATGGAAATCTATAGTTGATCGTTATCTTATTGATGGCTCGAGAGTCTGTACACATCCTCCATTCTCCATCTTTCTTTGGTGCTAGTACTACAAGTACTACACATGGACTTAGGCTCTCCCTTATCAGTCCCTTCCTCAACAACTCCTGAACTTGTCTGTTCAGCTCTTCATTCTCTGCAGGGGTCATTCTATGGGCTGCCTTGTTTGGCAAACTGGCTCCTGGTATCAAATCCATTTGATGACTTATCTTCCTTACTGGTGGTAAACCTTCTGGTACATTATCAGAGATAATGTCCTGGAACTCTTCCAACATATCTGAAACTTCTACTGGTACATCTTCACATTTCTCTTGACTAATCTTAGGAATCAATGCAAAGCAATGACGCTCATGCTTCATACCCTCCAAAAATTTCCTACCATCTACCAAACAAATTCTGGCAGTACTACATACCTTTTCTTCCACCTCCTTCAAGGGCTTCAACTTATGACGAACTCCATCCTTTGTTAGGGAATATGTGTTTGCACGGCCATCATGGACAACGCTCCTATCATATTGCCACGGCCTCCCCAACAGCATATGACATGCATCCATCGGTATGATATCACACAGCACCTCATCATGGTAGTCACCAATCTTGAACTTCACTAAACACTGCTCATTGACCAAAGCTCTATGGTCCTTCTGCAACCATGCAATCTGATATGGATGTGGATGCTTTCTTCTTGTCAACTTCAACTTGTCAACCATCTCTTCTTAAACCAAATTATCAGTGCTTCCACTGTCAATAATAATATCACAACACTTACCCTCACATTTGCACCTTGTGCAGAATAAACTTTTCCTCTGATTGGGTTCTTTCTCCTCATTCAGCAAGGTTCTTCTGACAACTAGGGTTTCTCCCCTTTCAGCATCTTTAGAATGCTCAGAATGTACATCTTCATCTACATGTGCAACTCGTGTATTACCTTCAGGTCTTCTATTTGTCCTTCCTTGATGTTGCGGACACTCATATGCTCGATGCCCTTCTTCTCCACATTGGGAACAAACTCCTCTAAGACCTCCTCTTCCAGGTCCTTGCCCAGGTCTGCCTCTTCCTCTTCCTCTTTGATCACCATTGTTCTGGTCACGAGGGCGGTAGGTATTATCCCCTCTTTGATTTTGACTAGTGCTTGCTTCTTCACTTTTCTTTTGATCTTCATTACGGCCTCCATAGGGTCTTCCACCAGTCCTTCCACCTTGACCTCTTCCCCTTTGCTTGCTATCAAATCTTTTGTTCAACTTTTCTTCCACCTTCAGGGAAAATTGGTATGCATCTTCTATGGTGGTCATTCTGACTAGGCTCAACTCATCTTGAATACTCAGCCTCAACCCATTAATGTAATGGGCTACCTTCTCCTTGTTGGGCTCTGCATGACCTGTCCTGATAGTAATTTTATAAAACTCTTCTATATACTCCTTAACAGATTTGTTACCTTGCTTCAGTCCTTGCAGCTTCTTCAGCAACTCCATCTCATAGTCTACAGGAATGAATTGCTTCTTCAGTTTCTCCACCATCCGATCCCATCTGGTGATCTTTGCTTTTCCTCTTCTGTTCCTCTCTAATTAGACCTCCTTCCACCAAATATGGGTGTGGCCCTTCAACTTTGTTTTTGCAAACTTAACCCAATCTGGGTCCTCCACATCTTCATACTCAAAATACTCCTCCATGTCATTGATCCAATCAATAAGCTGTTCTGGATTCAAATCTCTAGAATATGTAGAAACTTTGATCCTAGGCCTCTTTCCAATCTTCAAAATGACCCTCAACAACCTTACTTCTGCAGCATCTTCGACAGCTTCTGGTTCTTCCTCAGATAGCTCTTCTTCAACTTCATCTTCACTTTCTTCTCTTGTCCTCGGCTCAAACCCTCTTCGTAGCTCCTCTTGCAATGCATCGATTTGCCTTTGTAGGGCACTAAAACCCTCTTCTATCAAAGCATTCCTCCCAACACGATTTCTTCATGGAGGCATCTTGGTCTCCGCAGCAAACCCACAACCTCAGGTCCTGGTGCAAACTGCCTCACGGTTGGTGATCTGTCTACACACTCAGGAACCCTCGCTCTGATACCACTTGATGAAGGGGGTAAATCATAAAACACATAATAATAGAAATTGAACATAGAGAATAGAACTTTCTTTTATTGATCTGGGCAACTCATTACATTACAGAAGCTTAATTACAATCAGGGGAATCAGTCCTCTACAGGCTGCAACACACTACAGCTACCATCACCAAGCTCTGGAATCTTCCACCTGCTGTAACCCCCAAATTAGCTAGGGTTTCTATTTTCCCACCTATTCTTGACTCTACACTTGCCCCCGTAACTCTCCTACTACCCAGGGTTCCCAAAAATGGTTATTAATAGCCTTTTTGGCGGCCAACAACCTAATTTTGAATTTTGCATCTCCCTCCAAAAATAGGTCAACTTCCAGGAGCCATAACTTTTGATCCGGAACTCCAATTGATGAACCATTTTATCCTAAGAAAGCTCGTGGAGTGCTCTACGTGCTAAGAACCAGCCCTACTGGTTCCAGCCATTTTCAGGCCCATACAGGGCCGTTTAGTGCCTCAAACTTGAGTTTGAATAATTTTCAAGCATTTTTCAGGAAACGGAAACTTTAATATCTTTCAGCTCGCAAATGATCTTCGTATGATTCCTTCGCCAAAGGTCTTATATTTCTGTTATGTAACTTCCTGTAAATTTTGACTTCATTTCGTGCCCAAATGCAAACTTTCTAAAAATAGTAGTTTACTATTTTTAGCAGTTTGGAAAAACTGAAAGTTCTACATTATTATTCAGGTGATTATGGGACCAGAACCACAGATTTTGAGAAGAAATGGGTAGAGCATCAACAATTTTGAAACATTTTTTTTTTGGGTGATGCAAGATTGCCCTTACACCACTGGATGCTCCTGCATCATGCTTCCTCGCTGGCTATGGTCACAATTGTAGAACATTTTGAAGAATACAATGAATTGGAGGAAAATGTTGAACCATCCCAACAAGAGGTCTCTATATGTCTCCAGAGAGATCTGAAGGACTACCTAAAAGCATTTAACTGTCCATATTCTAAAGAAGTCGCTTCTAAACTGAATTATCAACAAGCAAAGACATTACAACAAATCATGCATCATTGTTTTCCTTTAAACACATTAATGAGTCCTTATAGAGAAACCCATTATGTCCATTCTAGTACAAAGAAAATAACTATCCAGCAAAACAATCAACTCTCCATAAACAGTTGGTTGATAGATATTGAAGAAGTAAGATTAATAGAATTGTTGCAAAGCCATATACAAGCTTTCACATGGGAATACAAGGATATGAAAGGAATCCATCCTAGTGCGTACACACATCATATTTACATAGAATATGTTCATCCTATGAGATAGCCCCAAATAAGAATTAATCTTACACTAAGAGAAATAATAAAAGAAGAGATAGAGAAGTTATTGCAGGTCGGTTTCATTTATCCCATTTCTGATAGCCAATGGGTTTCACCACTAGTGATTGTACCAAAGAAAAATGGGAAATGGTGTGTCTATATTGACTATAGGGAGTTGAATAAAGCAACCAAAAAGGACTACTTCCCTCTTCCTTTTAATGATCAGGTATTGGATAACTTGGATGGTAGCCAATACTTCTTTTTGGACGAGTTTAGTGGATACAACTAGATCTAGGTGGCTTCGAAGGACGAAGACAAAACTAGATTTACATGCCCTTGGGGAACATATGCTTACAGGGTCCTACCTTTTGGATTGTGTAATGCATTAGCCACATTTCAAAGAGTTATCTTAGAAATTTTTGTTGATCTTGCCAACACGTGTTGAGGTATACATGGAAGATTTCATTGTTCATGGGAAGACCTTTGATGAAGCCTTGAATAATCTTAACAAAGTACTTGAGTGGTGTGAAGAACATCAACTATCTCTAAATCATGAGAAATGTCTTCTCATGATGACAGAAGGGATGGTTTTGGGTCACAATATTTCCTAGGAGGGCATAAAAGTGGATCCTAAGAAGATTGAAATAGTAGTGTAGATTCCTGCACCTCAGACACAGATGGAGGTAAGAAGTTTCTTAGGACATGCTAGCTATTATAGAAGATTTATTCAAAACATTAGCAAAATAGCCAACCCATTGTTTACCCTCCTCAAGAAAGACTCTAAATTTAACTGGACTACACAATGCCAAGAATCATTAAAAACTATAAAGAAAGTTTTGATCATTACACTAGTCATCAAAGGACCTAACTAGGGGGAACCTTTTCACATCCATGATGATGCTTCTAACCAAGTAATTGGAGTTGTCCTAGGGCAGGTAAGTGAATCTAGAGGTATGCATGCTTTATATTGCATTAGAAAAACTTGAATCCTGCAAGGAAAAATTACACAACCATAGAAAAAGAATTTCTAGCAATAGTATATGCCATTAAAAAATTATGTCACTACATTACGAGATATGAGGTCTTTGTTCACATAGACCATGCTTCTATCAGATATCTTATGAATAAGGTTGTGGTTGGGGGAAGGATCATTAGATGGTTATTACTATTGCAAGAATTTGACATACCTATCATTGATAAACTAGGAAAGGATAATGTGGTTGCTAACTTTTTGTCCAGATTAACTATGCAGGGAAACAATGAAACAATTAATGATGCATTTCTAGATGAACATCTTTTTTCTATTTTCATACAATTTCTGGGAGCCTCTGGACTTCTCTGGAGCTATCCTTTTAATGAACACAAGCTCCAGATAGCTCTAGATTCCCATATTCTATAAAGGAATCATCCTCCCCTTGAGTCGATGATTATCTAGCAAGATCTAGGCTAACTCCACATGAATCCCACAAGCAACTCCAGTTGTCCAATCAGTGCTACAATCCTTTGACACATTGTAACTCCAAGTTCAAGAGTTGTCTTAGTTGGATAACTAAAAGTGTCATTCCAGTTCATGTTCTTGTAGTCCACAATCTCCCTATTGCCGCAAATTATGCTTAATTTAGAATCTTCTTTGAAGTTTTGATTTGAAAAACTCTTTGAGTATGAATAATTAGTTGGTTAAGTCCAAGTCCGGCTATAGTTTAGTTCACTCAAATGAATAAAGGCTTAGATGTATAAGTATGAGCTAAGTAGATTTTTAGAGTTAGTTCCTTTTCAAATTAGAATTATTGTTTTTCTTGAAGCAAGTTCTTCTTGTTTTTCATCGTGTACTCGTGCCCATTCAGGCTTCCATTTTATGAAAATAAAGAGGAAATTCCATTGCAATTGCATTAGCTTAGGAGGATCCTTCTAGTTAGGGAAGTAGGGCCCACTTACCCAATGGAGGAGATCTCTCGGTACTCTTTTATGGTTTTATTGCATTCTTTGTTTATGTTAGAATTGGATAATGTGTTTAAATTAGATTCTATGTTTTCTTTAGTGTTCATATACCTTCAGGTTGTTCTTCAAATCTGAAAATCATAAAAAAAAAATTATGTTATTAAAAAGTTCATCTTATGAAAAGACACTTGTTTAATTCTGTTAAACTTGGATTGTGGAAGCATGAGTTGAATTGTTTCATTTCAAAACTTTATTTCATTTCAGCAATTCATTTATGTCATGTGGTAGAATAGTTTTGATGTAGCCAACAACATACACTCAATAAAATTGTGCCATTAATCATGTGTGAGAGCCAAAGATTTGGAGCACTAAAAAAAAACTTCTATTCACCAACTCTATTGCTACAATGAGAGAAAACTCTCTTATATCCAAGAAAACAAAAAAAACAAAAAATTACCTTTTTTGGCAGATTTCGACAATTGTCAAATTTTGCCATTTTAGGTAATTTTACAATCATATCTTGAGAATCTAGTTTTTTTCCAAAAGCTCCCTAAACTAAGGTAGGACGAAAATGCCAACTAATATTCTAAATTCAAAACATGAGTTTCAATTTATTACAAAAGCAACTTTTTAAAAATCTAGAAAAAAACACTAATTTGCCATTTTTAGGGCCAAGATGAAAGTTTCAAGCCTTGAAAAAGTGCCAAGACAAGGTCCATCTAACTAGGGATGGTTGGGAAACCATTGGCCACCTCATAATGCATCCACCTGTAAAATTTTGTAGAAAACCCACGTCCGAGTCAAAAGTTATGACCTCCAGAAGTCCCTGCATCATTCTCCTCTAGTTGAAAAGAACGCAACTCCTGCAAGTGATTGTCTTCAAACTATTGCCACTTGATTGGATCCAACCACTGCACTTCCCACTCTGTAATCCATGTGCTTTCTGTTGGTGGCAATCCTTCCCATTGTACTAAATACTTGTTGTACTGCCCTTTCCGAGTGTAGATAGTGTTCTTATCAAGAACCTATGCAATCTTTTCCTTCTTCTTATGGGGAATGTGGTGGTGCCATGCTACTTCTGGTTGACTATCTTCAGCATCATCCTCACCATAGAATGCATATAAATCAAAAACATTAAACACAGGAGAAATATCGAGATGATATGGTAAACTGACCTCATATGCATTATCATTGATCTTCTTTGTAATTTTGCAAGGATCAATTTTCCTGTACTTCAACTTGTGGTATGTTCCAGTAGGAAACCACTCTTTTCTCAAATATACCATCACTAAGTCACCTTGATTGAATGTCTGATGTCGCCTACTAGCATCCACTGTATTCTTGTACCTCTCATTACTGTTCTTCAACTTCTGTCTCACTTCTTTCTGCAACTGTTGAAGGTGTTCTGCAAATGCTTCCCCATCATCACTGACCCTATCTTTCATTGGTATATGTACCAAATCTAGAACACCCTGAGGATTCCTGTCACACAATCTAGAAAGGGGACTTTCCCATTGATCTGTTAACAAAACTATTATAGGCAAATTCGGCCTGGGGCAATGCCAAGTCCCATTCTTTTGGCTTTTCTCTAACAATACACCTCAACAAATTTCCCAGACTCTGATTGACTACCTCTGTTTGCCCATCTATTTGAGGATGATAGGCACTACTAAACTGTAACTTGGTCCCCATCTTCTTCCATAAAGTCCTCCAGAAATGACTGAGGAATTTGGTATCCCTATCAGAGGTAATAGTCTTTGGAACACCATGTAGTCGAACAACTTCTAACAAAAATAACTCTGCTACCCTCGTTGCATCATTAGTTTTCTTACAGGTAATAAAATGAACCATCTTGGAGAACCTATCAACAATACAAAAATAGAGTCATTACCTTGTTGAGTATGTGGAAGTCCCAACACAAAGTCCATGCTCAAATCTATCCATGGTGCAGTTGGTACTAGTAATTGCATATACAACCCTATATTTTGTGAATGTCCCTTAGCCACTTGGCAGATCCTACACCTTGTTACATACCTAGTTATATCCCTTTTCATCTTTGGCTAGTAATATTTATCTTCTATCAAGGCTATTGTCTTGTCCTTGTCAAAATGTCCAGCCAACCCACTTCTATGAAATTCCCTGAGAATGTTTTCCCTCATAGAGCCAGCTGGTATGCATAGTTGTTTTCCTTTAAATAGATACCCATCTTGCAGAAAATATTCACCCCTAAAGTGATCCAAGTTACCAGATACTGGTGCCTTTAATTGTTCCACAATCTCCCAAAAATCATCATCAAACTCATACAATTTTTTTATGGAATCAAAACCAATTGCCTCAGTTTCCATTGTGGTCAAAAGTGCAACACACCTACTTAATGCATCTGCAACCTGGTTTTGTTTTCCAGACTCATAAAATTGTAACCCTGCAAGAAAGAGACCCAAGTGGCATGCCTACTATTCAACCTTTTCTGTGTGTTCAAGTATCTCAATGCAATATGATCTATAAACAATACAAACTCCTGGGGAACTAGATAATGTCTCCAATGCCTCAATGCTTGAACACTTGCATAAAATTCCAAATCATAAGTAGAATAATTCTTTCTCACATCATTCAACTTTTCACTAAAGAAAGCTATAGGTTTTCCAGCTTGGCTAAGCATAGCACCTATTCCCACATGGGAGGCATCACATTCTACTTCAAATACCTTATCAAAATTTGGCAATGTAAGTATAGGTGCTTCTATTACCTTTTGCTTCAAGTACTTAAAGCTCTCCTCAGCATCCTTGGTCCATACAAACTCCCTTCCTTTGGTGCAATCTATTATAGGAGCTACAATACTACTGAAATTTCAAATGAACTTTCGACAAAAAGTGGCCAATCCATTAAAACTTTTTACCTCTGTGATGCTACTTGGACTAGGCCATTCTAGAATTGCCCTGACCTTTTCTGGATCCATTCTGACACCATCTTTAGAAATGACAAAGCCTAAAAAAACCAAACTGTCCTGCATGAACCTACACTTCTTCAAATTGGCATAGAGCTTCTCCTTCCTTAACACACCAAAGATGATCCTCAAGTGTTGTAGGTTCTCTTCTTTACTATTACTAAATACCGAAATATCATCAAAATAAACTACCATAAACTTACTAATGTAAGGTTGTAGTATAGTGTTCATCAATCTCATAAATGTGCTAGGTGCATTTGATAACCTGAATGGCATAACCATCCACTCATATAATCCATCTCCAGTCTTAAAGGTTGTCTTCCACTCATCCCCTTCTCGGATCCAGATTTGGTGGTAGCCACTTTGTAGGTCGATCTTGCTGAAATATTTGGCCCCTTCAAGGACATCCATCATGTCCTCCATACGAGGTACAAGAAACTGATACTTGATGGTAATCTTATTAATTGCTCTGCTATCAATGCACATCCTTCATGTTCCATCTTTTTTTGGGGTCAACAATGCAAGTACAGCACATGGACTCATGCTCTCTCTCACCACACCTTTACTTATGAGTTATGTTACTTGCTTATTCATCTCTGCATGTTGTGTTGGATTCATCCTATAAGATGCTTGGTTGGGTAGAGTTCCTCCTGGAATCAAATCAATAGGATGCTGAATATCTCTCTTTTGCAATAGACCATTAGGCAATTCATCAGGCAAAACATCAACAAATTCTTTCAATAGCTCTACTATTTCTGGGGGAACTGAAATGTCTTCCTCTTCACCTTTTTCACTACTAATGCATAGCAAATGTTAGACTAAGGGCATACAACTGAGAGGGGGGGTGAATCAGTTGTGCAAAACTTTCTCTTTTTAAACACTTGAATCTTCTTTAGTGATTAGCATAATATTAATCATGAACCATAATGCATTCAAATCAAAAGTAGAAACATATCAACACATATGACACCAAGATTTTGACATGGAAAACCTGATTAAGGGAAAAACCACAGGGTGATTAACCCAAGAATGTATTCTCTGTTAGAAGAATAGAAAGAACAAAATGGCACATGCCAATTAGGGCTCACTACCCGAGCACACTGCTCACAAGAGGCTCACTACCTACAAGAGACACACTGTCTACAAAGAAATAAGTATCACCTTTATGAATTGGAGAATAGCATCTTCAGCATGCTTGAATCAGTTCCATTTAAGCCCAATACTTCTGCTCTACCTTTCGCACTTCTCTTCGCTACCACACACTCATCACCGCAAGACACACTTCAAAATGATATCACAATCCCTTATTTATACAAGGCATTGACTTAGGAACAATCATCTAAGTCAGCAAACACCTACAAGAACATCCGCAAGACGTGTAATACATCTGGTCGGCCAGTCTCAAGAAGAACACAATTATCCGTGGTTATTCTTCAAATGCAAACTCTAACTTCAATGCGGACCACCAACATTACCTAGACATGATCCAACGATCATCATAACCTTCCCTAAATCACCAAAAACATCCACACTTCATCATCCTATTGGAATTCTTCTCTCCTTCATCCGAAGCTACAAGAACACAGTCTGTCATCACTGTCACAAATGAATAGGCTCTTCCAAACCTTCAACCCATGAATTAATCTAGTTGATACTTCATAGGGACGTCCTCAATACTCCCTCAGATCCACAAAATGGGACAATGAAATACTGGACCTATCTGTGGCCCTCTGTCACCTCTGAACACCTGCCGGAACCGGTTCTACTTGAGTGACCATAACTTCTTCAAATCTTCATGCGAACCTCTGAAATCTTGACTGGAGCATCTCAAGACTTATATCTACAAACCCTTTAAACTGCATCCTATGATCCTCAACCTATTGAGGATTTTTACCTTCTTGTCATCACTGTTCTTCACTGTTCCTGATTGAGACTTATTTTCTCAATATCCTCAGCACACAGCTCATCTAATCCTTCTCATTAATGCAACATGAGTATGTTGACATCAATGACAACACCAGTTAGGCCCATACTTGCAACAACAACACACTGTCACCTTTATTTCTTTAACAAGATCTCTTTCAGACAACATGGTCTCACCTTTTCCTTCATCCTTGAGAGGCAATAAAATCACCTTAGAGCCATCTTTCCAAAAGGTGTATGTGTTTTTCTCTCCATCATGTATAACTTTTCTATCATACTGCCATGGCCTTCCCAATAACACATGACATGCATCCATTGGGACAACATCACACCATATCTCATCCTGATAGATCTTCCCTATGCTAAACTTAATTAGGCATCTTTTATCAACAGTGACTTCATTTCCCTTTTTAAACCATGCAATGCAGTATGGATGAGGATGTTTTTCACAGTGTAAATTCAATTTTTCTACCATTTCTTTAGAAACCATTTTTTCACAACTACCTCCATCAACAATAACTTGACATACCTTGCCACCCAAAGTGCATCTGGTTTTGGAGATATTGGTTCAAAGCCATGAACCATCAGAGCTTTTGGCTTGTGTTTTCTCCTTCTCTAGAATCACCATTGCTCTTCTCATCATGATACTTTCTCCCACATCTGGTGGAACCTCTAGTTCCATCCATTCCACTTCATGTTGCATTTGAATCAGGTTCACCCTAGGTTGTTCTCCTTGATTTCTTTCTTGCATGTTATAATTTGAGGCATTCAAATGCCCTATGACCTTCTTCTCCACATCTGAAACAAGTGAAAGGCCTTCTCTGGTTTTTCCATCCTCTACCGCTACCATAACCTCTACCTCTTTGAAATCTCCTTCCTTGTTCTTGATTCGGAGGTTCTTGTCGAGTGTCTACTTGTTTTTCCAATCCATGGGATGACTCTCCCCTACCATAATTTGAACCTCCTCGAAATGGGGTTGATGTACCCCTTCTTCCTCCTCTATTCCTCTGATGGTACTGTCTATTTTTTTCTTCAGCCTTTAGAGCCAATTGGTAAGCCTCTTCCATACTGTTGAATTGATGCATGCTTAATTAATCTTGAATAGAGAATTTCAAGCCATTCACATATCTAGCAGCCATATGTTCATCAGTTTCTTGATGCTCTATACGTATAGACAACGTATAAAACTCATTTGTATAATCTTGCACAGAAGAGAGGTTCTGCTTTAAATTTTAAAACCTACGAAAAAGGGTTTGCGCATAATCTATGGGCAAATTTTTTTCTCTCAACTTCTTCTCCATTTTATTCCATGTCCTAATCTTATCCTTGCCTTTCCTTGTTCATTCCTTTTGAAGTTGATCCCACCAAATCATTGCATGACCCTTTAATTTGGTGCATGCGAATTTCACCTTCTTTTCCTCTGTCATGGATTTCCATTCAAAAAAATTTCTCATGTCATTCAACTAGTCTATCAACTCCTTTGGTTTAAGACTACATGCATAATCTGAAACATCTACCTTGATCCCTTCATTTTTCCCTTCTAAGGCCCTGAGCATCCTCTCTTCAAAACTCATGCCTTCTAATTCTTCTTCTTCATGTTTTGTATCTTGATTTGGACCTCCTTGACCTATCTCTTCATCAAATTCGCCTCCTCCTCTACCCAGTCTTTGGTTTTCCATCCGTGTTGTAAGTTCTGCTATTTGTTGTTGCAGATTTTGTATTTCTCTATGCATCTGGGCAAGACTGCCTCTTCCTCTTCCTCTCCCAGCCATCTTCCTACTCTGATACTAGATGATGTAGCCAACAACATAGACTCAATAAATTTGTGCCATTAATCATGTGTGAGAGCCAAAGATTTGGAACACTGAAAAAAAAAAACTTTTATTCACCAACTCTACTGCAACAATGAGAGAAAACTCTCTTATATCCAAGAAAACAAAAATAAAATAAAAAATTATCTTTTTTGGCAGATTTCGACAATTGTCAGATTTTGCCATTTTAGGCAATTTTACAATCATATCTTGAGAATCCAGTTTTTTCCCAAAAGCTTCCTAAAACTAAGGTAGGACAAAAATGCCAACTAATATTCTAAATTTGAAACATGAGTTTTGATTTATTACAAAAGCAAATTTTTAAAAATCTAGAAAAAAACACTAATTTGCAATTTTGAGGGCCAAGATAAAAGTTTCAAGCCCCAAAAAAGTGCCAAGACAAGGTCCAACTAATTAGGGATGGTTGGGAAACCACTGTCCGCCTCATAATGCATCCACCTATAAAATTTCGTAGAAAACCCATATCCGAGTCAAAAGTTATGACTTCTAGAAGTCCCTGCATCAAGTTTCAAATGCTTTAGCAATTCAATTTGATTAAATGGTTTCTTTTCTACGAAGTAGTGTAAATGCTTCAATTCTAGCATCTGTGTTTGTTTCAGCAATTAAGATAGTTTGAATTCAAGCATTGTCTTTTTAGTTTACTTAGATTAGGATCCATACTTAAAACCCCCAAAACAAGTAAAACTTGTCGTAGATCACTCCAAACACCTCCGGATTGATAAAATTAAATGATGAAGAATTAAAAGAACTATGATGACCTCATCACCCTCATCCCTAGCTATTTGCCAAAAATGCATTTCAGATACTTGTCATTTTTTTGGAATAGGTGTGAAGTTTGGAGGAATATTTTAGGATGCAAGCACCACACATGGATGTCCCCGCACTATGCTGGTATCTTGAATATGCCAAGACTTTTAAATAGAGATTCTCCCACCCATTTCTAGAATCTTAGGGGAAGGTAATGCTCACGCGACTTCAGAACGGTCCATGTAGCATACCCAACCTTGTAGATTCCCCTCTTGCATGCAAAATGAGGAAGTTTGACTCTTGGACATTTTGAGACTTTTGGATTATTGATCTCTCTCTTGGCTTTGACAAATACATAGAAATATTCCCTCAAGCATCATTGAAAGATTTGAAGTATTCTCACAAATATAGTTTGCAAATTTGGATGCTTGTCGCATTGTGGCATCTCTCATGGTTGATTTTGTGAAATTTTAATCAAGTTTTAGAGTTAGTGAGAGGCTCTCTTGTGCAAGGGTTTCAGCCATCCACCATTGGATTGCACCTTCAAGGAGCTTGCAGCCTCCCCTGCAGCATCGAATCTGGTAGTTCATTGTTCTATTGTTATAGAATAGTGTCATTTTATTATTATTGCTTTCATATAGCATCATTTTGGCAAATGCTTGTGATGTAGACCACCACCCATTTTACCATACACACACTAGGGTATTTTCCCCATAGACCAGGGATAAATACTTATAGATTCTTATATTTGTTATTGCTCTTAGCTCTTGGATGCACTTAGGGTAAGAGATTGCACACACTTGTGTATTTATTTTCTCCTATATCATTGGTTGTCCTGTGGAGGTTGGAAAACCAAAATAGGGGCTTGACTAAGGAAAGCCCCTAAACAGCCCCAACAAATTCTCCTTTGTCTTTGGACTGTGTAGGTTGTGAAAGAAAATTAAATGCACAGGAGTTTGATTCATTTTTCCCTTTGTTTTCATCTATTTCTTTTCATGTTAGATGCATTATTCAAGTGATTTCGCTCCAAATGCCCTTTATGGAAAGTTATTTGATTTCATTATGCAAACAAAGTGATGCTACAGGGATGTAGTTCTACTGTATAGTACAAATTTCTAGTTTTTATTGTTTTCAGGATAATAGTGCCACACATCGATGTCCCAGCGACGCACTGGTGTCTAAGGTCGAGACTTCCAGATTTGGACATCAAGTTCCTCTCTGTATCAAGTGTTTCTCATTCTAATATCAGCTTCTTAAAATAATTTTTATATTTCTATTTATTCATAATTTTCTATTTGTTTCTATAGTTCTTCATTAGTCGATTTGCTAGTATAAAACTGAATCAGACCTAGTAGAGTTGATCTACTCTTCCCAAATGGAGAGAGGTAGATTACCCTTCCTAGAGGTTGACTAGGTCCTAAATGTAAGTGATTAGAATTGAATGCTAGTTATGATAAGTTAGTTGTTTCAACTTTTATCATCTACATTTTTGGTGAACCTGAACTGCGTTCATTAGCATATCCTTGCTTCTCCTTCCTTTTATGCTTGTTTAGTAAAAGTAGCATTCGACAATGTCAGAATTATTTCTTCAAACCTTTGTTGCATTTGATAAACTATTTAGTAGTGACGATTTTGACATGCTGGATGAAGCCCTTGATGACTTCGTCCATGACAAATCTTCCTCTTTTAAACAAAAATAACTTTCCTCTCCAAACATGATTAACACGATCTATGTTTCTGGTTCTACTCAAGAACCCTTGAAACCAAAGATTGTGGTCCATATTCGATCTGAAATAGAAACGACTTCTAAAATGGTAATAACTATTCAGGGTGCTTCAAACACATCCTGAATTGATGATTATATTTCACAAGTTGCTAAAACTATCAAACTAAATTTATCATGGGCTGATCACTATCATCTAGTAGAACACACATATATTACTAGGAGAAATAAATAGCCTAATCATGTCCCTGTTTCCCTTCCTATTTCTTCTCCTAGGTTACCGCCAGCTCCCCGTCTGACTCAGAATTCCTTCATAGAGTATGATCTTGTAGAGAAGCTTTGACCTACTCCAGCTAAGATCTCTCTTTGGGAACTCGTTTAGACTTCTCCTCAGTATCATATTATGCTCCAAGAAGCTATGCAGAAGATCCTCATTGCATCTTCTGCTAGGCTGAATGATGTAGCTACTTTACTTGATTGTATTTATATGAATACTACTAATATTATGTTTCAACAATTTGAACTACTTTCCTTAGAGGTACAAAGGCAGAAGGATCATCTACTTATCATTGTTGGAATTAACAATTTTGGTATGAAATGTACCCTTGCTTATAATGGTTCTGATCTTAATGCTTGCTATATAGACCTACTGAACCGTATTAATATAGATACGTATTTTATCTCTCCTAATACTCTTAACATTCATGGTTTTGACAATGTTGGTAGAAAAAAACTGGGAACAATCACGCTTTCAATTGTATTGGTCCCAATCACTTTACCTACCCTCATCCATGTCATGCCCAATGCACTGTCCTATAATCTCCTACTTGGTAGACCAAGGATTTATGCCATGGGTGCAGTTCCATCTACCTTGCATGGGTTGATAAAGTGTATCTTTGAAAATAAGACTTATATTATTAAAGTCGATCCATATCCTATGTAGTATTGTCAACATACATATTTTGTCGATCAACCTCTTTCTTCACCTACCCTTCAAAATTTGATTCCTTCTTCTTCTATCAAGGATGATTCCCCATCCTCAACTCCTACACCAGAAGTTAACCATGGTTTTGACTCATCCCTAAATGCATTGTTAGATTTGGCTAAGATGGTAGCCACCCAAGATCTAGGACTTCATGAAAGCAAAAGAGAGATCAAATGAGAGAATAATTATATTCTATCAATAAATGCAAAAGATTATTACAATGTACATGATATGCCTTGCTTATAAAGACAACGATGAAATGTAGAATTTTGTAGTCATGTGACAAGTGTCTTAATCCTATGACACATGACAACTATAGGATAAGATGCCAACTATCAATAACTAGACACAACTAAAAACATCTAGTAGACTCACTAAGTCAACTTAACATGTGAATTATGTGTGATGTGTGAATATTATTTAACTAATAAATAGTTAAATAATACGAATTATTCACACAAGGGGAAATTAACTAGGAAATACTAAACTAGTTAGGAAAAAACCTCTATTCACACCAACATGCATGTCCTCATAATGATTAGAGTTCATTAGATTTTACACCCTCCTTCGTCAAAGAGTATAAACTTGACCCCCTCATTTGGATGTTCCAAAATCACCTTCAAATTCTATGACTACAAACACTCCTTCTACCTTGAATAAAACTATGTCAAGTCCTCTTCTAAAGATACTCCTACTTCTAAGGTTACGTGTGATTATACTTCATGTATAGATTATGCCACTAATGGTGATCCTCATTCCTTTAAGGAGATGCAATCCCTTTATGGTCATGGCTTTCATATCCTATGTAGTGTTGGTTATAAAGGAAATAGATGTGGTAAATAAGAGCAGGGTATCAAGATCCATTTAAGGCCCAACCCACATGGTTCCTCATCAAGTCTTGGATACCGTCCTCGTCGACCCTCTGATTCCTCTTATTGAAACTACCTAGATGTGAATATGATTTATGCTTCCCTTGATTCTCCCTCTCTTCCATTAGTCTATCCTAAACTTATTGATCATGCTTTCGACCCTTCTAAACTTTTAGTTCTTGATCCTTTTTCTAACAATGAAGCACTTGTTGAATTCTTAGGGTTTTATGAGCATATGCCTTCATATCATCACGATCGTGGATTTCCTTTTTGTTTAAATACGTAGGTGTATTTTGGCCATCTATGAATTCATCTGATGATATCTTCTTATCCCCTAATAACTCTCAAGTGTAACCTTCATCTGATCCTAAAGATCATAGTACTCTCCTTGTTAGAGATACTAATCCTGTCTCAATGTATCCCAAAGTTAAAGATAAGATTATACAGATTGGACAATGTTTGTCCTCTGAAGAGTGACAATCACATTCCAATATTCTTCATGAATTTCTTGAGTTATTTTCTTGGACATACGTATATATGCCTGGTATAGACCTGAACATCGCAGTCCATAACATAGTGTTGTATCCTGATGCCCAACACGTAAAACAAATAATTCAAAAAATTAACCCTAAGGTTACTTTAATGGTTAAGGATGAGATTGAAAAACTCCTAGAAGCTGGTTTGATCCACCTGATTAACTATTCACCTTGGCTCTCCAAAATTGTGGCTATTGCTAAACTTGATAATCATGTTCGCATATGTATTGATTTTCAGGATCTCAATAGAGCATCCCTTAAAGGATGACTTTCCCTTACCTAATATCAAGACATGATAGTGGAATCTATAGCAGGTCATGCTTTACTTTCCTTTATGGATGGCTTCTTGGGTTATAATCAGATTCTAATTAACCATGAAGATCAACTTAAAACTACTTTCACATCACCATGATAAAACTATTATTATGTGGTCATGTTGTTTGGTCTTAAGAACATTGGGGCACCTTATTAGTGAGAAATGACCCTTAGTTTTCATGATTTTATTCACAAAATTATGGAATATTATGTCGACGATATCTTGTCCAAATCAATATTGTGCCAAGATCACGTGCATATTCTCCATCCTATCTTTAAATGTATGTGTCTCTATAACATGTGGCTAGACCCTCATAAGTGTGTCTTTGGAGTTGACTTAGGGAAACTTATAGGGTTTATAGTCTCTAACCATGGTATTGAGGTTGATGCTAAAAAGATCGGCCATTGTAAACAGTCCACCTCTAAAAATTGTCTCTCAACTTCATAGTCTATGAGGAAAGATTCAATCTATTTGCCACTTTATTTCACAACTTGTAGACTGAACTCTTCCCTTCACAAATCTTCTTAAAAAGAGTGCTCATTTTGACTAGAATGAGGATTTTCAAAAAGCATTCGAGGACCTAAAGACTTATCTAGATAATCCTCCAATCCTTATGCCAGCTATCTCTAGACATCATTTTCTATTATACAATTCTACTTCATCACATGCTTTAGCAACCTTATTGGGTCAACATGATAATGAAGGCAGGTAATGAGTTGTTTATTACATCAGCTAAACCCTACTCGATTATGAAACTCGATACACAATCTTAGATAGGCAATGTCTTTCTCTTTTCTTTGCAATGAGTAAGCCCTGACATTACCTTATCCCTACTGAGACACATGTGATCATTAAATTTGACCCTCTAAAGCATTTAAAATAGATCTCTCGGGAAGACTCGCTAAATGGGTTATGTTGCTAATGGAATTTGACCTTAAATTTGCCTCTCAAAAGGTGATAAAAGGAAAAATTGTAGCCAACCATTTGGATGAAGCCCCTTCTCCTTTTTTCTATTCTAAATGAGGATTCATTCCCTAATGATCATATTCTTTCTTTAGAAAATGATCAAGCATGGGATTTTTTCTTCAACGGATCTAGATGTCTAACCGACACTGGGGCAAGTGTTATATTGATACCTCCTTCTAGTAAGTCAATTCCTCTTTCCTTCTAGTTGAACTTTCTTTGTACCAATAACATCACTGAGTAGAAGTCCTTACTTGTGTGTCATGTTGTCTCTCAATATTAAGCATATTTGTATTCATGGTGATTCTCAATTAATTATAAAACAAGTCACGAGTTCCTACCAAGCTAAACAAGATAAATTACCTCAATATTGTAACTTGGATTTATCACTCCTTGATTAGTTCTCCTCTTTCTCTATTGACAATATTTCCTGTAAGGACAATTGTCATGCTGATGCAATGGCAAGCATTGCTTCCCTTGTACCTTGTGATGATTATGAGGATAATTTTCAATTCATAATTCAAAATCTAGCTTCACCTGCTATTGGTAACTCTAGTTCAATAAATTCTCTTTTCTTCTATAACGTAGACTTAGAGGAATGATACTCCCATATATACAATTATTTGAGTGAAAGTACCTTCCCCCTAGTTCTTTAAAGAGTGCTCGAACTCACATTCGCAAGCTCACTGCACATTACATCATTCTCTCTAATGTTCTTTATCACTGTTCCTATCTTCTATTGTGTTGCTTAACTAAAGTAGAAATCCCTGTTGCCCTTGAAGAGGCCCATTTCGGTGCTTGTGGGGGTATTTTAGTGGACGTGCTCTAGTTCAAAAACTGCTTCAAATGGGCTCCTACTAAACAAGCATGGAACAAGATTCATTTTCTTTTATTAAGAAGTGCCCTCGGTGTTAGCAACATAACAACCTTATATGAGCTCCTACACAAGAACTTCATGCCTAGGTACCCCCTTGGCTATTTTCTATATGGAGCCTAGATATCATTGGAAAGGTTTCTCCACCTTCTTCTCAAGCTCATACATTTATCATTACAACAACTGATTAATTCATGAAATGGGTCAAAGTTATTCCACTCTGATCCACAACAGCTGAAGTTATTTGTCGCTTTCTCTTAGATAACATTATATCTCATTTTGGACTTCCTTTTGCCTTTGTTTTTGACAATAGTACATCATTTAAGAACAAGGACATGAAGCAATTTATGGAAAAGTTTAAAATTCAACACCACTTCTCTACGCCATACTATCCACAGTCCAATGGCTAAGAAGATGCATCTAATAAAACCATTGAGAAAATTCTTTGTAAAACAATTAATAAACATGGTAAGGATTGGCATACTCAACTTTCATATGCATTATGGGCCTATTGCACGAGTATTCGTACGACCACTAGAACAACTCCATACAATCTCATCTATGGTGTCGATGCTATTATGCCTTTAGAATTGGAAATTCCTTCATTGCAAATTTCCCTTCAAGGCCTTATTGATGATAATACTTGTCATGATCAACATCTTTTACAACTTGAGATGCTTGACGAACAACACCTCCACATTCTCAAGCATCTTCAAGCTTACCAAAAGACCTTAAATCGTGTGTATAATCAACGTATTATTCATAGATCCTTCAACATTGGCGATCTTGTACTATATGAAAACCAGAGGAATGTGAATTCTCCTATCGGTGCCAAAGGTAAGTTTAATCTAAACTGGGTGGGACTTTACATAGTCACCAATGTCTATAGGTTAGGCACATATGGTCTCTCTACAATGGATGGTAAGCCTCTTAAAGAGCTCAGAAATGTTATGCATTTGCATCATTATTATGTTTAGTTTCTTTCTTTAATGTGACATTCGTGTAGATGAGTTTTGAGTTTATTCATAGCTTTCCTTATGTCATTTCATCATGAACAAATTTTCTTTTCTTGTGTTATGATGTCTTTTCAAATTGTGTATTTTGTTAAATATGCAATTTTTTTCTTTTAAAAGAAACAAGGCATTATCTTTGTTTAGTATTTTTAATGCTTTACATAGTAGTTATAAGCCTGTTGTTTTCTATTATGGATGCATTACATATTGTTGTCTTGAATGTTCGTTGTAGTTTTCATTGAATAAATGAAAATTACCTCATTCTTTACCATGTCGATTATTTAATTGTGAAAATAATTAATTAATCCATCCATTCATAAATATTTAATTAGATCTTTCATTAGTTTATCAATTAGATCTTTACTGAATTTAATTCGATACATTTTAAACAATCATTATTTAATTAGATCATTCTAGCATTTAGTTGAACAATTTTAACAAGTTGTTTAATTAAACCAAATTAGCATTTAATTAAATAATCCACATTACATGAGTAGAATGTACATACATCATCACATAACACATGTAACTCAATCCAAAAAACACACAATCTCATATATATATATATATATATATATATATATATATATATATATATATATATATATATATATATATATATATATATATATATATCCACTATATCAAAATGTGGCATATCATAATATCACAATATAATATCAACTCCCACCATGTGATCCTAAATCCTATGGTCCTGGTGGTGGTTGTTACACAGAGGGCTCCTAGAGAGATGCTACAAAGCGTGAGTGAGTATGACTCCATGAGTGCATGCCCCTCACCTGGCCTCTCAGCTCTATCACATCTGTCTTGGCATCAAGAACCTATTGTTGTAGTTGAGCAACCTGAGCTCATTGCTGGCTTATCTCATCCATCAAGCTCTGTACTCTGGGGTGATCCAAACCTATGGCTATTGTGCTATGAGCATCAATCTATCTCTATAGAGAGTCATGGGTGGCCTCTACACTCTGAGATCTCCTCACTACATGGTCTCACTCTGCTCTAGCTCGGTCCCTCTCTACTATCTCAATAATAACCTAAGAAACAACTAGAACCCTATTAGCATATGTCTCCTCTAATGCTGCTCTTAGTTGTGCCACTGGCTCAAAAACCTCTATGTGTCACCCTGTAGTCTGCTAAGGCCTGTGAATGACCCACACACCCTGCTAAAGCTTAACATTAGGGACCATATCAACAAAAACTTGACCAATGCAGTCAAGCCACTCTCGTGTGTGCACTAAAAAATCAAACAAGGCATGTATCAGATCTCACCATCATAATATAATCCAAAATCAATATATACAAATACATGTCTAGTGTTCTATCAAAATCAATAATGCAAATAACAATTATCACTTTGGTCCCTAATCTACCAATCAGGATCTAGGAGGCATGTTTGTGTCACTCTAGATTGAATGACAATCATTGTACCTACCCCTGGAACTAGTACTATACTATACCTCGTAGTAGCTGCACTACTCAACTCCTCTCATGCTTTCTGGTTAGGTATGGGGTCGGCATAAGCTGCATCTTGTGTCACCCAAGGTCAGGCTCTCGGCCTCTCCTGTGCGGTGGCACCAGCCTCATCCCGTTGTCATCACATCCCTACCACTAGTGCAGGTTGCTCATACTCCTCCTCCTCCTCATCCTCTCCTTCACTCTTTGTCCTCTCTACCATATCCTCCTCTGGCCCCTGCTCTACTATGGGGTTTTCATCTCTGGTAGGTGCATCATTAATGTAAATGGGGGTGAGTGGCATGGCATTGCACCATGTCGTGTATCGAGTAGTCACCCCTACATCATCCACATCAGCAACTACATCCTAATCTGTGTCCCCATCCTCTAGATCACTGACATCCACCTTTGCAATCATAGAATGAGGCTGATCCTTGACTTGGGCTGCACTCCAGTGTGATCAAACGTATGTAGGTGGCATGCTTGGGATACCCTGTATCTGCTTGAACTACCTGGTAACTCTATCATAATAGAAGGGCACAATGATATGATCAAGGCAACCCACTAGAAGTCGATCCCTCTGCATCCTAGCTAGTTGTTGTGCTTGCCCGTCCCAACATGCCATCTACCTCTAAGGCCGTCATACTACATCTACAACCTATAATCTATCAAAATTTTGTCTCCAATACAAAAGGTTTTCGAACTACCGTGGCCTCCTCAGACCATAGGTGTGAGCTCAGGGCTCCATCTAAACAATGGTGGTAGGTACCCCTACTGGCTGTGTGCATGTGATGTGCTCAAATGCCCACACTTGTAGTAAGGTGTAGGGTCATCAGGATAGCACTCTCATAATAGTCATAACATCCCATGTCATAGTATAGATGTACGATCATTGCACGCCCCCATGTGAAAACCATCCTCTGTCCCTCTATCTCCCTGATGGTGTGAATAACACCCCCATGGAACTGGTTGCCTCACCCATCATGTGCTACATGGATTGCGATAGTAGTAATCATCACACAATGAACTAGTGGGATCCTGTCTCCTTTGTGCACTAACCATTGCAGATGATCCCAGGGATGGTCTGTCCAAGGGCATACATATGGCCCTATGCAATGTAACTCGTTGATCTCTTGGTAATGATAAAAATAGCTCATCCACGGACTAGCTACTGTAGAATCTAGTACACATCCTCAAGTGTGACTGTCATCTCTCTCGTCAGAAGACGGAAGACAAAGGTTTCTATGTCCCACCTCTCCATCAATTCCATGAGCATGTGATAATGGAATTGTATCCCTGGCATAGTATAAACGTACCACAACCAACAACCCACAATAATGTCACCTCCTCTAATGATAGTGTGGTCTGTTGGTCCTGCAAAAGGGAAAAATATGAGCCTCCTGTATGCTCTCGCATGACCAAAGGACACTGTTTATCAAGCATGCAATCTTATCAATTTACTATCAAATTTCATTAAAACTTCAAATATTCTAAATTTCAAAAAAAATCTAAATTCAAATTTACCAAATGCTAGTGCCTTTCTGAGACACCAATATGTCCCTTGGGCACCAATGCCCTTCTGGGATGCTCACGCAACTGAAGTACACCTGCAGACCCGGTGGACGTAAGCACCCGAAAAGGATGCTAACGCTTCACGAAACTCTTCTTTTGGCATGAAAAATGATGAAAATTTTGACAAAAGAAGAAGTTTTTCATACCTCACGCATCACGATGCACTACTCCACATGCTACCTCAATGTGTCCAGATGTGGTTCTCGATATGCTCATCTACAAGGCATTTTCGGTCTTTAAATCACTCAAATTACTATAAAACTCACTTTCAAATGAATAGTAAAAAGTAAAATTCTTTTACTATTTATAGAGAATTTTTAATTTTTTTTAAGCACTCCTTATTCAAACTGCCATATCTTGGGCCTGCAAAGTTAGATTTTCATGTTGTTTGTCACATTGGAATCTTGGCTCCACCTATGTTCTTGTTATCCATGTTTCGCCTTGGCGTTATTTTATTAAATAACCCTGCAAAACATGTTTTTCAACATTTACAAAAAAATTTGATGTGGTGGACTTTTTCACCCCTATTTTTGCCTTGTTATTTCAATAAGTTGGCATAAACATGGGGGGCATCTATCCACCACTATTTTTGTCTTTTAGTACTTTTCAGACTGACGTATTTTAAGATCTTGCAAGATTGTTTATTTATCCTAACAAGGTGATCTTGCAGATTTGTGGTACCTAACACTGTGTATTGTAGATTCTTAGTCTGGCGGCATCATTCTTCTACCTGGAGAATTTATGCATCCTCTAGAGTATCCTTTTGGGTATCCTTTACATGTTTATTTTCTTTCAACATTTTATTTCTATACTTTAGCGTAGCTTATCACTTAGTGTCATCAACTTGCTAAAGTGGGGGCAAAATGTAACGTAGAAAATTATGTACCCTCATAATTTCATGATACATTTTGCTCACTTTAGTGTCCACACCTATAACATGTTTTTAAGGTCATCAAACCTAACCTTTAGCCTATTTTCCCTCATCACCAACTATTTTCCAAAAATGCATTTCAGATACTTACTTGTCATAGTTTTTCTAAGAACACATACGAAGTTTGGAGGATTATTCTTAGGACGCAAGCACCACACGTGGACATCCCTATGTCATGCTAGCATCCTGATTATGCCAAGACTTTTAAACAAAGATTCTCCCACCCATTTCTGGAATCTAGGGGGAAGTTAACACTCATGCGACCTCAGAACGGTCCCTGTAGTGTACTTGACCTGGTAGATTTCCCTCTTGCATGACAAAAGAGGGAGATTGACAAAAAGGAGTCTTCTTGGACATTTTGAGACTTCTGGATTATTGATCTCTCTCTTCACTTTGGAAAACACATAGAAATCTTCTCTCAAGCATCATTGAAAGATTTGAAGCATTCTCACGAATAGACTTTGCATATTTGGATTCTTGTCGCATTTTGGCATCTCTCATGGTTGATTTTGTGATCTTTTGATCTATTTTTGGAGTTGAGAAGAGGCTTTCTTGTGCAAGGGTTTCAACCATCCACCATTGGATTTCACCTTCAAGGAGCTTGCAACCTACTCTACAACACTGAAATCTGGTAACATTGTTCTATTGTTATAGAATAGTTTTGTTTTATTATTATTGCTTTCATATAGCATCATTTTGGCAAATACTTGTGGTGTAGACCACCACCCATTTTACCATACACACACTAGGGTATTTTCCCCATAGACCAGGGATAAATACATATAGATTGGTATTTTTGTTATTGCTCTTTGCTCCTAGATGCACTTAGGTTAAGAGCTTGCACACACTTGTGTATTTATTTTCTTTTATATCATTGGTGGTTCCGTGGAGGTTGGAAAACCAAAATGGGGGCTTGACCGAGGCAAGCCCCTAAACAACCCAACAAATTTTCCTTTGTCTTTGTATTGTGAAGGTTGTGAAAGAAAATCAAATGCACGGGAGTTTGTTTCCTTTTTCCCTTTGTTTTCATCTATTTATTTTCATGTTAGATGCATTATTCAAGTGATTTCACTCTAGACACCCTTTCTGGAAAGTTATTTGATTTCATTATGTAAACTAGGTAATGTTATAGGTTTGTAGTTCTACTATACAATACATATTTATAGTTTTTATTGTTGTCAAAACGACAACGCTAGGTGCCGACGTCCCTGTGACGCACTGGCATCTGAGGCTGAGACTCCCAGATTTGGACATCAAGTTCCTCTCTATATATTGTTTCTCATTCTCATATAAGCTTCTTAAAATAATTTTTATATTTATGTTTATTCGTAATTTTCTATTTATTTCTATAGTTCTTCATTAGTCAATTTTCGAGTAGAGAACCGAATCAAACCTAGTAGAGTTGATCTGCTCTTCCCAAGTGGATAGAGGCAGATTACCCTTCCTAGAGGCTAGCTAGGTCCTAAGTATAATTGATTAGAATTGAATACTAGTTAGGCTAACTTAGTTGTTTCAATGTTTATCATCTGCAAGATGAATAAGAGAATCATGATCATGTGGAGGTCAAGGTGGACTCTCCCAAGTTTATTCAATGAAATATGAGCACCACTATAGTATGTATACATATATACCTATAGCTTAGATATTAACTTTTATATTTCTATTATTCACTTTTATACTTCACCATTTTTCCTTATGCCTTGTTTGCTGTGCTTTTCGTATACATTTTGTTGTTCTCAAAATCAGCTATGCTCATTTTTGTAGACAACCCCTACGAAACTTATCTATTTCGTATCCTACACTCTAAGCTCGCAAATCAAGACAAGTTCTCTTGGTCTTGTGTGAAGTCATTTGATACCGTAGAATAACTTGTGACATTCCACTTAGTTGATTTCTTCAGATTCGTGAAGATTGACTAAGTTGCAAGCTTGTCAAAATATTAATTTTGATCATTTTAAGGTGTTAGAGAATTTTTAGTTTTCACATGCGAAGTCGGTGAAAACCACCGCTCTTGCATGTTTGTATTCTTCCTAGAAGCAATGTCGTCCTTTTTCACCACTTATACATGCTTTCCCCTTGGGAAACTTTACACATGCAAGGTGGGTCATATTGATCGCTTATGCATATTTTGTTTGTTTCATATGATGTCGGTAGATTTCACCATTGAGACATGTAATAAATGTCTCAACAAGTGACCTCGTGTGGCATTTATTTCAAACTTATAGTTATGTTTTGGTTTTTAAATGTGTTTGAAATCATTTTTGTTTGTCATTGCTTTTTTCTTGCATCCTTGTTTCTTACTCTCCATCAAGACGTTGTGTTGATCTGTTGCAACCAGATAGTGGGAATGTGCTTCATTAGGATTTCACCTTTTGGTCGTCGTTTCTCTGTAATAGGTAAGTTTATCTTTTCTTTATGTTTAATTTTCTACACTAGTAATAATGTAGTTGTATCAATTATTCTTTTTGTCATTCGTCTTCCTTATGTTTTTGAAACCCTAAGTTTTCCTAGTTTTGTGTTGATTAATTTATATTCATTTAAAACTTAGGGTTTTTCTTTTCATTTTACCTATTTTTGGTTGGCATTTTTCACCATTTTTGTTTTTTTTCGAGGGTTTTTAGTCATATGAATAATCAGAGAAAACCTCTAATATTGCCTTGTTTTATTTTCTGAGTCGTGACACATGTATCGTCGGCGGAAATGACCGCCGATACATGTGCCTTGTCCTTAACCTTTCGCTCATGTAGGGGCAGTTAAAACCGTCGTCCCTACATGGTAATAAGACTTATCCTTCATTGTGTTAATATGGTGGGAACACCCGCCCAAACACAGACCTATTTCTCAAGATAACATGCATGGGCGGTCAAAATGACCACCCATGCATATTTGTCTTCAACTTTACCCAAAGTGCATGGGCGGGTAAAAACTCCGTCCAAGCATAATGTATGAATTTTTCACACATGTAAAGTTAGCTAATTTGCCTGACTATGCATCATTCAAAAATAAACAATGCATGGATGCATGAGCGGTCAATTCTACCAACTTTGCATCTAGATACTTCAAGCTTCACTTGACATGCTCAAGCGGTCATTTCTGCCGCTCATACATGCATACATAAACTTGCAATTTTTACCCTCGTGTAAGGGCGGTCATTTTAACCGCCCCTACATAGAAAAGAATATCTTACCTCACATGTAATAGCTATCAATTCTACCAACTTTACATGATAGAAATGGTCCCTTGTGCAGGAGCGGTCATTTTGAATGCCCATGCACATTTTCTTGAATTTTTCTAACAATGGGGGAAATTCACCTTTCAAGGCATGTTAACCCGTTCTCACCTTTTACCTTGATTTATGCACACTCAAGCCCTTCAACGCATGTTTCCTTGTTCATGATCATCGAATCACAGTAATCCCAATTTACCCATTTTTACCCTAACTGCGAGATCATGGCTTTTTGCAATTTTTGACAAACATCTGTGGTAGATGTTGTTTCCAATTTCCTCTTCAAAACTGATGTCGGAGCTGTCTCCATCCAAAGCCAAAATTATGAAGTACAAATACCAAGGGGTCTTCCCTGTTACTTTAGTATAGTCTAATGTTGATGAAATCAAAGATACAGAGATAGGGCATGTAGATATGATAGAGTTTGTGGATAGAACTAAACAGACAAATCCTTCCAGACATACACAGAAGATCATTAACAGCAACATCCACTTGGTTGCATCCTTTCCAGTTGATGCCCATAACCCTAAGTTTGTTCTTCAGGTGGCCAGCCATTACAACAGGGATGATAGGACTGTATCAGACTCCTAAGGGAATGTGATTTTAAGATTAGATGCGGAATTTCTTGACAAAATCTTCATGTGTCCTCCTATTGAAAATATTGGACAAATTGATTTTTCTCAAGGGCAAAGAGACTATGATACAGATGTGGAAGCCGCAAGAAGATACATAAATAGTAAATGGTTGAAGATTCCTCAGAGCAATCTGACTAGATGGCCAAAGGATCTCCCAAGGAGTGACTTTGTAGAGGAGGTCTATGACTTAATCACACTTTTGAGTCGTATTAGAGGACTCCCTTCTTCCTCCAAGTTTCAGGAATGGATGTATACATACATCAAGGTGATTCTCTGGGGTACACAAAAAATCTTCTAGGGAGAATAGATTAGTAATGCTTTGCATGAGCAGTTGGTGAGAGTCAAAACACCATTCAAATTTTATATGACCTCATATCTTGTATATGCTTCTGCAAGCATGAGAAGTTTTCCTGGTCTTACTCAGGTTGGTGACAGGAGGTTGGTTCCTGTGTATGAGTATAATCCTCAAATCACTCTAAAAGGATCAATCCATCATTTCTATAGGGTTAATGATGCTTTCTTTTCAGTGTTTATGTGCTTATGGGACAATGAGCTTTTTCAGAAGAGGGTTTCAGATGAAGCTTGGGAAGTTGTAAATTCTTTTGGCTGCTTGTTTTTACAGTTTCCTACTTTCACATATCTCAAAGTAGGGTATTATCTTGGTTACCCTTATATACTTCCACGATATCCCAGTGACCGGATTATTCTCATGGAAATATGTAGGCAGTTGATTGTGGTACATAATAAACAAATGGAGCTAAAAAAGTTAGGGATAAAGTTTCTTGTAGATATTGGAAGGTACTCAATTTAGTCAGCTACCAAGGCAAAAATAATTGATTCTAAATTACAATTGGTCACCATGAAAACTTTCAAGAAACGGAACTGTTTTGACTTCAGGAGGGTACAAGATAAAATCAAAAGAAAGTCAACTTTCCATATGCCAGTGGTGGAAGATATTTGGGCTGACCTCAGGACACAAAATGAGATCAGGAAGTTAGACTATTGCAAACTTCATTTGAGTCAGATAGAAGAGCTGGGCCTTGTGGATATTCCAGATGGAATGGAAGATGATGGGGATGTTCTAGATCCCAAATATAATACTGAGAATGTTGAAGTCTCACCTCTTCCAGAAGTAAAATGGTTAGTCAAAGAGGAGACTTCTATAAGGAAAAGATTTCAGCTGATCTTGGCAAACACAAACATATGGTTGGAAAGCAAAGGGATCAGCTTGAAAGAAATTCTTACAGGGTCAGAGACTGAAACTCATGAGCAAACAGGTAAGAAAGTGGAAAATAGGACCAAGAATAAGAGTGACACCCTTCTTCCTCCAAAACACGTAAGCCAAAAATTAAGTTTGTATCTAAGGGAGGGAAGAAGAAGGAGATCACAAAGAACTCTAATGTTACTAAATCTAGTATTGAAGACACTGATGTTGAGCAAATGGAGGTTGAGGATGTTGAAATTAAACGACAAAATATTGAGAAAGCTAAGGATATCCATCAAGCAGAAATATCTGAAAAGCCTGCCAAGGAAGATGAAACAGAACAAGGTAAAGATGAGAATGTAGAACAAGAACAACTTGGTGATTCACAACTTTCCCCACAGAAGGACCTTCCATCAGACTCCCAAGTTTCTAAATCTCAACTTCATGTTCATGTTTCTAGTGTTTTTCCTGTAGTTTCAAATACTCCTATTTCTCCTATTTTGGTTATTTCCTCAGATAATACTCCCCCTTCTTTAAGAATGAGTTTTGGAACAGTGTTTGATTCATCTGGGTCCATTCTTGGTTTGTCTTCTCTGTCTTTTGATATCGGTGAACAAATTGTGTTAGAACATTTTCTAGATAGCTCTGAAAAGATTATTGATACTACTATTGTTTTTACTCCTACCAGTCCTATTGTTACAATAACAGGAATAAACATGGACCCAACAAAGCAAGTGATTGATTCTTCTCCTAATGTGGGTGCTTTTGTACTTCCTCCTTAGTTGTCTACATATACCCTGAAAAGGAAAAAGCAAGCAATTTCACCAGATGAAATTAATATAGAGAAGCTGTTGCCTTTGAAGTCAAAAACTCTGAAGAAAAAGCCTAAGATTGTTTCTAGGCTTATCAATGAAAAGGGGATCAGATATGTAGAAATTGCCAAGCCACCAGAGGATGCTACTATCGATAATTTTGATATGAATGATTATGTCGTCTCAAGGGTTGAGTTAGGTAAGCTAACTCATGAAGGCATTAAGGCAGATTTTCAAACTACTGCCAGCACCTTGCTCAAAAAATATGATGAAGTCAAGAAGGAGAAAGAACAATATAAAGCTAAACCAGAACAACTTGCCATCGTTCTTCAAAAAATAGTAAAGTCATCTGAAATTATGGAACCCATGGCAGTAACTGTAGAAGATCCTCTAATTCAGAAGGTGGAAAAAGCTCAGGCTAGAGGAAGAGTGGTAGGAGATATTGTGGAACGTTTGCTAGTCCAAGGGCGAGTTTTATTGAAGAACACTATAGAAAAAAAAGAAAAGATGGATAAAGCCAAAGCTGAGCTTGATAACATGGTTGACTTACTTTCTCAAGAACTGCAGGATCAGGAAGAGAGCTTGGAGGAATGGATAGAGATGAAAAAGATTAAAATAAAGAATTTGATTACCATTGCGGTCATCTCAAATTAGGAATCATATCTTAAGACTAAGGAGTCTCTTATTCATCATATCCATATAGTAAAAGGCTTATTTGATAACTTATGCCAAGCTCGTGAAAATAGTGAAGATAGTGATGTCACGCTTCTACATAGGTTGGAATAACTCCCATGCACCCTCACAGGTGAAGATCATAAGTTCCTTTCAGTCAAATGATAAGCTCCTTTGAAAAGATGGGTCAACAGAAATTCGAAGATGAAGTGCCTTCAGTACTTTCTATGGACAGCCTCTATGATTAGCATTAAACTTTTGAGAACCTGAAGGACAACCTTGACAAGCACGAGAAGTCAATAAAGGCAGTGAAAGATGTGGTTCTCCGGGCCCACACTATCTCAAAAAATATAGCAAAACCAGATGCATGTGAAATGGTAGCTATACATGCCATGTATCGGGACTTTCTAAAGAAGAATGATGGAGGAAGCTGAAGTTCCTTTTGATACCTTAGTTTATTTTATTCTTGTATATGTAATTTGAATTTTGTTATGGACATATTCATGTGTAATTTTCCAAAATGTAATTACATATGAGACAAGAAGTCATAAGTCAAATAGGACTCTTTTGTTTGAATAAGTCAAAGTAGTTAGGATTTTCCTATTTTTGCTCTAGGCTCCTCCCTATAAATAAAGAGGGCCTCTATTGTATTGAGGATCTTTTAGTTGTTACAGTGAAACTCTGCCAAATTGAAGAGCATTTTGAGACTTTGTGTTCAAATTGTAAATCATATTTTATCAAGTGAAAAGAAAAGCAAGCGATCTTTCTTGTAGCGTATTGGAAATTGTTCTTATGTCCTTTTCCTTATACTATCTTATCTACTTGATCAAATTGTAGTGTGAGTGTGAATAATCTGGGAGATGTTCTAAAGCTGATTATGGAGACTTTGTGCTACAACAATTATCTTTAGCTTGTGATTTGATGTTTTAAAGTAAAAGATATTGGAAAGGCTTTGAACTACTATTATCTTTTGTGATCGTATGTTTTGTTGTAGTATTCGGTGAAGACTTTGAGCTGCACCTTATCCTACTGGGTTCTAGATTGTAAATCAGTAAAAGGAGCAACGATAGACTTTGTGCTCTTGTGAGTTTCTTGGTTATTTTGATTTGTATTATGAAAGTGATATTTTATATTGTAAACATCATTTCTGAAAAAAGAGAAATGGATGACATGGTTTCACCCCAAAATTAGTTTTTAGTATAAATAGGTTCATAATAGTTAATAGGGAACCTCCCCTTGCTGAGAGGAGAGATTTATCTCATTACACTGTGGTTGATATAACCATTTTGCTTTTAGTTAGTTGAAGACAAAATATTCACGCAACAGTTTTTGGCGACTCTACTAGGGAAGGAATGCGCAACTTGAAGCCTCGCGCTCTAAGTTGAAGCACTACAGTTGTTTTCCATTGTTTCAAGTTGTTTTCAAAATTTTGTTGAGTACATTGCATTTCGGCAGACTTATGGTATACAAGAAGCAAGAGAGCTCAAGGTATTATTGATCCTATATTTGAGTTGATGCAGCAAAATAATTTTAGTCTTTTGCCTCCACAACCTCGACTTCAGCGAACTAGGAGTTTTCCTCCTACTAATGCCAGGTCTCCAATACTAGGTGAAGCTTCTAGTTCTAGTACTAACAAAGTTTTGTCTATTTTAATTCCACAAAGGTTTGTTATCACACCCTTTAATCAACGCACCATGGCAGCTCAAGGCCTTTGGGGTAACACTTTTGGTCCTTTGAATTTAACTCCACCATTGCATGAACTACCTCTTAGTTCGAGGAAGAATTTTCCTAAGTTCTATGGCAATGGGAAAGTCCACCCAGATGAACACATGGCTTTCTGCATAGCTTGCGGTGTATTAGGTGTGGAACATGAAGATGTAGCAGTAAGACTTTTTGTGGAAACACTGCAAGGTGCTGCTGCAAATTGGTTTTACCATCTTCAAGCTCAAACTATAACGAGTTGGAACACTCTCAAGACCAAGTTTGAAGCCAGGTTCAAACCTATGGAAGATGCACATGCCTTGTTAGCACAGCTACCACAGATGAAGAAAGAGCCACATGAACCCATGCGAGACTTCATTGCTAAGTTCAATAAGCTGACAAATAGGATTCCTACAACTACTTAGCCAACATCAGAGAATCTTAAGTGTTTCTTTATCAATACTCAGCTTCCCGAGGTAAGCTTTCTGCTAAGGTGGGCTGGCCCCGCAGATCTTCCCATAGCTCAAATTTTGGCTATGGAAGTTGAAGATGATCTTATCCTTGCTGGTAAGATAAGAAGAGATTCCAACAAGAATAGAGATCAATCCTCTACTGATAATCCTTCCACAAGCACCATAGATCCTATGGTGCAGAAGTTGGAAAATGAGTTGCTAGCTTTGAAAAGGCAAATGTCACAAGGTATGTCCGCTTCTCCTTCTTATAGGGATATACCAAGGAGAACATTTCCTAACAATTCATATCAAGGCAATGCTACCAGAAATCAAGGGCAACAAAATCGTCTTCCACCTACATAGGGGAAGCTCACCATCGAAGCAACACCGGTCAACTCAGTAGTTGGCTATTATGAAGCAGAACATGACCACTCTTCCCAACCTGAGTTGGATTAGGAGAATGATGCTAATCTTTTTATAGAAGGAGAAGAAGAATTAGCTGGCAACTCTACCATTGGCTTTTTGAATTACCAAGATGAAGCTGAAAGAGAAGGAGAAGTATATGATGGAGCATATGCTATTCTTACTAGGTCCCAGAATTAGTCAAATCAACAAGCTGATAAAGGAAAGGAAAGAGAGGAGCCTCGGCCAATGATCTCAATTGCCAAATGGGGAACTCTGTTGCCTTTTCAGTCGAAGGACCCAGTTGGTGATAAGCAAGTAAGTACATCTAACAATCCTGTGTCTTCTACTTCTATCCCTCAGACCAGTACTACCCCTAATAAAACTTAGAATGATGGATTTCCTTCTTCTGTATCTAGTTCATTTTAGCTATTTGACATAATAGATCATGCTAGGAAGACCAAAATCCAAATCTTTGAGGTTGAGTATTTACAAGCTAATCCCGAACAGTTTGATAGGTTAGCTAAATACGTCAAAAACAAGACTGTTCCTACAGGACAAGATTCTCCCAAAGTTTCCCATTATTCCTCAAAGAACAAATCCACCCAAAATAATCTTGTTACTACTCCCCTTGTTGCCCCAAGAAAAATAGAACCTTTCTATGTTTCTCTATTGGTAAATGGTCATAAGTTGAGCAATTGCATAATAGATTCTGGGGCCTCTGATAATGTCATGCTTGCCAAAGTGGGGATGCCCTTGGTCTCACCTTAACAAAGACCTTTGGGAGATGTTTCTCCATGGAAAATAAGCAAGTGCCATTATTGGGCCAAATCAAAGATGCCCAATTTACATTTGTAGCCTTTCCAGACAAGAGGATTAAGATAAACGTCCTAGTGGCTGATGTTCCAGCCTCTTATGGCATTCTGCTCGGGCGTAATTTTTGTAAAGATGTGGGTGGAGAACTGAACATGGACCTATCGGAAGTAAGGATACCTATTAAAGGTGTCATGCAAAAGTTGCTTCTTGAGAAAGAAGCAAAATATATTGTTACTCAAATGGCAAATCCCAAAGCCCAAATTTTGTTTGAGTCCTCGGGAATGGGTAATTATTTCTTGTCTATTGAAGATACTTCTAGTTCATTAGACGAGAGCTCTGACATTTCAGATGTAGAATCAGAGGACATTTCTAGTAAATCAGATGAAAGTTCATATGAGAGCATAGTGATGCCAAAATCTTCTCTTTCTGATGAAGAAGAATCTACTGGTAACAAAAACATCAAAGTAAGAAATTCAAATGATGTTTGGGTTTTAGAATTTGATGGTAGTTATTCCTCTACCGGTTCTGGAGCTGAAATTGTTTTGATATCTCCACAAGGTGATATCTTCCCTTTCTCATACAAGCTACAATTCGACAATACTAATAACACCGCTGAATACGAGTCATTGTTGCTCGGATTGGAGGTTGCTCAAGCTAAAGGTGTTAGAAATCTTCATGCTCAAGGAGATGCTGAATTAGTTGTTTTCCAAGTGAGAAATTTATATCAGACCAAAAATGAAAGGTTGAGGCATTACCACAATCGTGTTTGGGATTGCATCGAAGGTTTTGATGCTTTCAACATTTCTGTAGTACCGAGAGAGTTTAATGATCATGCTAATTCATTAGCTATCTCTGCCACCCTCATGGTTCCCCATAAGGACTTCAAAGGTAACAACTACACAATTGAGTTGGTTTTCCAACCAAGTGTACCAAATAATGCTAACCATTGGAAGGTGTTCAATAGTAATAATCAAATCATAGCTTTCTTGGAAAAGACGGATAGCTTTGATGAGCTCTATTTTGAAGGTAGTGAATCTCCACCACGGGAATACGTTTCTGAAGTAGATTCACAAACTGGTGAAGAGTTTCTTCAACTAAAATGGAATAAGATTCCAAAAGGTTTGGTTTCCCTGGAAAAGCTATTTGATAAGCATGACAGATACATTAAACAGCAGCAACAACTTGATTCAATTTCATCTATGGAATTTGAACAAGTAAATTTGAGTTCTGAGGTAGATCCCAAAATGGTCAACATTGGGAAGTGTTGCACTACTGATGAGAAATTTAAATTCACTACACTTCTTTGCCATTACATTGATGTTCTACCATATTCTTATGATGATCTGAAGTCCTTTAGGCCTAAGGAGATTCAGTATGAAATTCCTCTCAAAGTTGGGTCATTGGCTCACAAGCAGAAACAAAGGCAATATAATCCCAAAATATCAGGTACTATTCTTTCTGAGATTCAGAAAATGTTGAATGCAAGAATAATCTTTCCGATTCATCATTCTACCTAGATCGCGAATATTGTTCCTGTAAGAAAGAAGAACAGAGAAATTTATATTTACGCTGATTTCAGGAACCTCAACCAGTGTTCTCCAAAGGATAACTACCCCCTACCCATCATGGACCAAGTGTTGCAAACTGTGACTAGTTCAGAGATGTTGTCTATGCTAGATGGTTTCTTGGGATATAATCAAGTAGAAGTCAGCAAATCAGATCAGTACAAGACTGCTTTCACAACACCTTGGGGCACATTTTCATATCGCAGGATGTCGTTTGGTTTGATCAATGCTGGCACTACTTTTCAGAAAGCAATGGACCTCGCTTTCAGAGATGAGATGGGGAAATTCATTATGGTATATCTTGATGACTTGACCGTTTTCTCCAAACAACATCAAGATCATGTGTATTATTTGCGACAGGTGCTGGAAAGATGTCGATAAAATGGTATTTCTCTTAACCCTAAGAAATTAGTTTTCGGGGTTACAAAAGGTAAACTTCTCAGTCACATTGTGTCCAGAGAAGGCACTAAAATTAACTCAGAAAGAGTCAAGTCCATCCAAAGTCTTACTCTGCCTACTAGTAAGACTGCAGTTCACTCTTTCTTCGGAAAGGTGAATTTTCTACGGAGATTCATTCCAGAATTCACAGAGAAAACCTGTCACATTGTCAACATTATGAATGGTAAGACTACTTTCCATTAGAGTGTGGAAGATAAAGAAGCATTTGAGGACATCAAGAGAGCCATAGCTCATGCTCTGCTTCTAGTTTGTCTTGATTATACCAAGGATTTCAAAGTATATAGTTATGCTTCCTAGCATACACCTTCAGCCATTCTTGTTCAGCAGAATGAGGAAGGTGTGGAATCTCCCATTTCATTTATGAGTTGTCCTCTAAAGGCTCATGAATTGAAATATTCAAATATGGAGAAACATGCTTATGCCATGGTTAAGGTGGTAAAGCATTTCCAGTTTTATATTTTGATTTCACATACTGTTGTTTTGGTGCCTGACACAATAGTAAAGTTGATTCTAACTCAACAGGAGTTTGGAACCAAAAGAGGCAATTGGATTGCTAAGATTCAAGAGTTTGATCTTGATATCAAACCTACCAAGCTTGTGTATGGCAGAGGTTTGTGTCAGTTGATTGCCGACAATGTACCAAAAGAAACAAGAGATGAAGAAGAAGAAGTTGAGGATATGCCAACTGTTCTTTTTGTCAATACTACAGATGAGTGGTATTCAAATATTGCTCATTTTCTTACCTATGGTGATTGTCCTTCTCATCTATCCTATAAGGAAAAGAGAACTATCAAATTGAAGGTTGCAAGCTATGTCTTGTGAGACAATGGTTTGTATAAAAGAAGCCTTGATGGAGTTTTTCTCCATTGCGTGGATAACACACAACAAAATAGACTTCTGGAGTCTTTTCACAATTTAGCTTGTGGAGGACATTTTTCTACGCCTGTGACGACTCATAAGATTCTGTGGGCTAGGTACTATTGGCCCACACTATTTTAGGATGCGTACAATTGGGTACATAGGTGTGAGTTATGTCAACAGTTTGTTGGAAGGCCTAAGTTGGCTGCACTACCTCTCATGCCAGTTGTAATTGAAGAACCTTTTCAGCAATGGGGCATTGACTTCATTGGTGTTGTGAACCCGCCGTCAAGTGCAGGACACAACTTTGTTCTCACCACAACTGATTATTTTACCAAGTGGGTTGAGGGTATCCCAGTGAAGCATGCTACTTCTAAAGTGGTATGTAATTTTCTGAAGGAAAATAGTATTTCCCGGTTTGGAGTTCCAAACAAAGTTGTAGCAGATAATGCTACTTGTTTCTCTTCCAACGAGATTACTAACTTTTGCTATGAACATGGGATCATTCTTTCTCACTCTTTAGACTATTATCCACAAGGAAATCTTTAGGCAGAATCTAGTAACAAAAATCTAGTTACTATTATCAGGAAACTGGTGGAAGATAATCAGAGAACTTGGCATAAAGCGTTGTTTGATGCTTTATGGGCAGACAGAATTACCCCCAAAAGAGTAATAGGTATGTCACCATTTTAGCTTCTGTATGGTTTGAATGTAGAGATACCTATTAGTTTGGAGTTACTGGCACTGAAGTTGGCAAAGGCAGTAGAAGATAGAACTTTTGAAAGTTCTATTGACAAAAGAATCATGTACCTCACTGAACTTGAAGAACAGCGAGCTATGGTAGTAGACCGTATTGTTGAACATCAAAGTCAGGTGAAGAAGCTTTTTGACAAGAAGGCGAAGGCTCATAATTTTCAAATTGGAGATCAAGTCTTGTTATGGGACAAGAGGAGAGAACCAAAACGAATGCATGGGAAATTTGATTCCCTATGGAGAGGCTCGTTCATCATTCATCAACTTTGTGGTGAAAATAGCTTCTTGTTGGAGTATCTTGATGGAACGCCATTCTTGCTGCCTCATAGTGGACAACATCTAAAGCACTTCAATCCTTGAAGTAGCAGATAAGTTCATTTGTACATTTGTATAGTTTTATGTTTTTGTTTAGTCTTTTGTGTCTTTTTCTTTTTGGTAGCTTGACTCTATGGCCCAATGGCATGGATGAAGGCACTTAGATACTGGATTCTTCTCCCTTTGATCATTTCAAAGTTCAATTGGTGGAAGTTCCCTAGTTAGAGCCAGCTTTTGTTCTCAAAATTAGCTACGCTCATTTTTGTAAACAACCCCTACAAAACTTGTCTGTTTTGTATCCTACACTCTAAGCTCGCAAATCGAGACAAGTTCTCTTAGTCTCATGTGAAGTCATTTGACACCGTAGAATAACTTGTGACATTCCATTTAGTTGATTTCTCAAGATTTGCAAAGATTGACTAAGTTGCAAGCTTGTCAAACTATTAATTTTGATCATTTTAAGGTGTTAGAGAATTTTTAGTTTTTACATGCGAAGTCGGTGAAAACCACCGCTCTTGCATGTTTGTATTCTTCCTAGATGCAATGTCAGCCTTTTTCACCACTTATACATGCTTTCCCCTTGGAAAACTTTACACATGCAAGGTCGGTCATATTGACCACTTGTGCATATTTTGTTTGTTTCATATGATGTCGGTAGATTTCACGATCGAGACATGTAATAAATGTCTCAACGAGTGAACTCGTGTGGCATTTATTTCAAACTTATAGTTATGTTTTGGTTTTTAAATGTGTTTGAAACCATTTTTGTTTGTCATTGCTTCTTTCTTGCATCCTTGTTTCTTACTATCCATCAAGACGTGGTGTTGATCCGTTGCAACCAGATAGTGGGAGTGTGCGTCATTAGGGTTTCGCCTTTTGGTCACCATTTCTTTGTAATAGGTAAGTTTATCTTTTCTTTATGTTTAAGTTTATACACTAGTAATAATGTAGTTGTATCGATTATGCTTTTTTCTGTTCATCTTCCTTATGTTTTTGAAACCCTAAGTTTTCCTGGTTTTGTGTTGATTAATTTATATTCATTTAAAACTTAGGGTTTTGCTTTTCATTTTACCTATTTTTGGTTGGCATTTTTTTCCATTTTTGTTTTGTTTCGAGGGTTTTTAGTCATATGAATAATCAGAGAAAACCTTCGATATTGCCTTGTTTTATTTTCTGAGTTGTGACACATGTATCGTCAGTAGAAATGACCACCGATACATGTGCCTTGTCCTTAACCTTTCCCTCATGTAGGGGCGGTTAAAATCGCCTTCCCTACATGGTAATAACACTTACCCTTCATTGTGTTAATATGGTGGGAACACCCGCCCAAACACAGACCTATTTCTTAAGATAACATGCATGGGTGGTCAAAATGACCACCCATGCATATTTGTCTTCAACTTTACCCAAAGTGCATGGGTGGGTAAAAACCCCGTCCAAGCATAATGTATGAATTTTTCACACATGTAAAGTTCGCTAATTTGCCCGACTATGCATCATTCAAAACCAAACAACGCATGGATGCATGAGCAGTCAATTCTATCAACATTTCATCTAGATACTTCAAGCTTCACTTGACATGCTCAAGCAGTCATTTCTGCCGCTCATACATGTATACATAAACTTGCAATTTTCACCCTCGTGTAAGGGCATTCATTTTGACCGCCCCTACATAGAAAACAATATCTTACCTCACATGTAATAGCGGTCAATTCTACCAACTTTACATGATAGAAATGCTCCCTTGTGCAAGAGCGGTCATTTTGACCGCCCATGCACATTTTCCTAAATTTTTCTAACACGGGAAAATTTGCCTTTCAAGGCCTGTTAACCCATTTTTGCCTTTTAGCTTGATTTGTGCACACTCAAGCCCTTCAATGCATGCTTCCCTATTCATGATCATCGAATCGTAGTAATCCCAATTTACCCATTTTTCCCCTAACTGCGAGTTCATGGCTTTTTGCAGTTTTTGACAGACATCTATGGTAGACGTTGTTTCTAGTTTCCTCTTCAAAACTGATGTCAGAGCCATCTCCATCCAAAGCCAAAATCATGAAGTACAAATACCATGGGGTCTTCCATGTTACTTCAGTACAGTCTAATGTTGATGAAATCAGAGATACAAAGATAGGGCATGTAGATATGACAGAGTTTGTGGACAGAACTAAATAGACAAATCCTTCCAGACATATGCAGAAGATCATTAACAACAACATCCACTTGGTTGCCTCCTTTCCAGTTGCTGCCCATAACCCTAAGTTTGTTCTTCAGGTGGCCATCCATTACAACAGGGATGATAGGACTGTATCAGACTCACAAGGGAATGTGATTTTCAGATTAGATGCGAAATTTCTTGACAAAATCTTCATGTGTCCTATTTAAAATATTGGACAAATTGATTTTGCTCAAGGGCAAAGAGACTATGATGCAAATGTAGAAGCTGCAAGAAGATACATTAACAGTAAATGGTTGAAGATTCCTCAGAGCAATCTGACCCAATGGCTGAAGGATCTCCCAAGGAGTGACTTTGTAGAGGAGGTCAGTGACTTGATCACACTTTTGAGTCGTATTAGAGGACTCCCTTCTTCCTCCAAGTTTCAGGAATGGATGCATACATACATCAAGGTGATTCTCTGGGGCACACAAAAAATCTTCTGGGGAGAACAAATTAGTAATGCTTTGCATGAGCAGTTGATGAGAGTCAACACAACATTCAAATTTTATATGACCTCATATCTTGTATATGCTACCGCAAGCATGAGAAGTTTTCCTGGTCTTACTCAAGTTGGTGACAGGAGGTTGGTTCTTGTGTATGAGTATTATCCTCAAATCACTCTAAAAGGATCAATCCATCATTTCCGTAGGGTTAATGATTTTTTTCAGTGTTTATGTGCTTATGGGACAATGAGCTTGTTCAGAAGAGGGCTTCAGATGAAGCTTGGGAAGTTGTAAATTCTTTTGGCTGCTTGTTCTTATAGTTTCCTACTTTCACATATCTTAGAGTAGGGTATTATCCTAGTTACCCTTATATACTTCCACAATATCCCAGTGACCAGATTGTTCTCATGGAATTATGTAGGCAGCTGATTGTGGTACATAATAAACAAATGGAGATAAAAAAGTCAGGGATAAAGTTTTATGTAGAAATTGGAATGTACTCAATTCAGTCAGCTAGCATGGCAAAAATAGTTGATTCTAAATTGCAACTGGTCACCATGAAAACTTTCAAGAAACAGGACCATTTTGACTTCAGGAGGGTACAAGATAAAATCAAAAGAAAGTCAACTTTCCATATGCCAATGGTGGAAGATATTTGGGCTGACCTCAGGACACAAAATGAGATCAGGAAGTTAGACTATTGCAGACTTCATTTGAGTCAGATAGAAGAGATGGGCCTTGTAGATATTCCAAATGGAATGGAAGATGATGGGGATGTTCTAGATCCCAAATATAATACTGAGAATGTTGAAGTCTCACCTCTTCCAGAAGTAAAATGGTCAGTCAAAGATGAGACTTCTATAAGGAAAAGATTTCAGCTGATCTTGGCTAACACAAACATATGGTTGGAAAGCAAAGGGATCATCTTGAAAGAATTTCTTACAAGGTCAGAGACTGAAACTTAAGATCAACCAGTTAAGAAAGTGGAAAACAGGACCAAGAATAAGAGGGACACCCCTTCTTCCTCCAAAACACGTAAGCCAAAAATTAAGTTTGTATCTAAGGGAGGGAAGAAGAAGGAGATCATAGAGACCTCTAATGTTACTAAATTTGGTATTGAAGACACTGATGTTGAGCAAATGGAGGTTGAGGATGTTGAAATTGAACAACAAAATATTGAGAAAGCTAAGGATATCCAGCAAGAAGAAATATCTGAAAAGCCTGCCAAGGAAGATAAAATAGAACAAGGTAAAGATGAGAATGTAGAATAGGAACAACTTGGTGATTCACAACTTTCCCCACAGAAGGACCTTCCCTCAGAATCACAAGTTTCTAAATCTCAGCTTCATGTTCCTATTTCTAGTGTTTTTCTTGCAGTTTCAAATACTCCTATTTCTCCTATTTTGGTTGTTTCGTTAGATAATACTCCCCCTTCTTTAAGAATGAATTTTGGAACAGTGTTTGATTCATCTAGGTCCATTCCTAGTTTGTCTTCTCCGTCTTTTGATATCTGTGAACAAACTGTGTTAGAACATTTTCTAGATAGTTCTGAAAAGGTTGTTGATACTACTATTGTTTTTACTCCTACCAGTCCTATTGTTACAATAACAGGAATAAACATGGACCTGAAAAAGCAAGTGGTTGATTCTTCTCCTAATGTGGGTGCTTCTGTACTTCCTCCTTGGTTGTTTGCATATACCCTGAAAAGGAAAAAGAAAGCAATTTCAATAGATGAAATTGATATAGAGAAGTTGTTGCCTTTGAAGTCAAAAACTCTGAAGAAAAAGCTTAAGACTGTTTCTAGGCTTATCAATGAAAATGGGATCAGATATACAGAAATTGCCAAGCCACCAGAGGATGCTACTATCCACAATTTTGATATGAATGATTATGTCATCTCAAGGGTTGAGTTAGGTAAGCTAACTGATGAAGGCATTAAAGAAAAATTTCAAACTACTACCAGCACCTTGCTCAAAAAATATGATGAAGTCAAGAAGGAGAAAGAACAATATAAAGCTAAAGTAGAACAACTTGCCGTTGTTCTTCAAAAAATAGTAAAGTCATCTAAAATTATGGAACCCATGGCAGTAACTGTAGAAGATCCTCTGATTCAGAAGGTGGAAAAAGCTCAGGCTAGAGGAAGAGTGGTAGGAGATATTGTGGAACGTTTGCTAGTCCAAGGGCGAGTTTTATTGAAGACCACTGTAGAAAGAAAAGAAAAGATGGATAAAGCCAAAGTTGAGCTTGATAACATGGTTGACTTACTTTCTCAAGAACTACAGGATCAGGAAGAGAGCTTGGAGGAATGGATAGAGATTGAAAAGATTAAGATAAAGAATCTGATTACCATTGGGATCATCTCAAATCGGGAATTATATCTTAAGACTAAGGAGTCTCTTATTCATCGTATCCATATAGTAAAAGGCTTACTTGATAACTTATGCCAAGCTCATGAAAATAGTGAAGACAATGATGTCACGCTTCTACACAGGTTGGAAGAACTCCCATGCACACTCACAAGTGAAGATCATAAGTTCCTTTCAGCAGATGAAATGATAGCTCCATTGAAAAGATGGTTCAACAGAAATTCAAAGATGAAGTGCCCTCAATACTTTCTATGGATAGCCTCTATGATTAGCATTCAACTTTTGAGAACCTGAAGGACAACCTTGACAAGCATGAAAAGGCAATAAAGGCAGTGAAAGATGCGGTTCTCCGGGCCTGCACTATCTCAGAAAATACAGCAAAACCAGATGCATGTGAAATGGCATCTATATAGGCCATGTATCGGGACTTTCTAAAGAAGAATGATGGAGGAAGCTGAAGTTCCTTTTGATACCTTAGTTTATTTTATTCTTGTATATGTAATTTGAATTTTGTTGTGGACATATTCATGTGTAATTTTCCAAAATGTAATTACATATGAGACAAAAGAAGTCATAAGTCAAATAGGACTCTTTTGTTTGAATAAGTCAAAGTAGTTAGGATTTTCCTATTTTTGCTCTAGGCTCCTCCCTATAAATAAAGAGGGCCTCTATTGTATTGAGGATCTTTTAGTTATTACAGCGAAACTCTGCCAAATTGAAGAGCATTTTGAGACTTTGTGTTCAAATTGTAAATTATATTTTATCAAGTGAATAGAAAAGCAAGCGATCTTTCTTGTGGCGTATTGGAAATTGTTCTTATGTCCTTTTCCTTATACTATCTTATCTACTTGATCAAATTGTAGTGTGAGTGTGAATAATCTAGGAGATGTTCTAAAGCTGATTGTGGAGACTTTGTGCTACAACAATTATCTTTAGCTTGTGACTTGATGTTTTAAAGTAAAAGATATTGGAAAGGCTTTGAACTACTTTTGTGATCGCATGTTTTGTTGTAGTATTCAGTGAAGACTTTGAGCTGCACCTTATCCTACTGGGTTCTAGATTGTAAATCAGTAAAAGGAGCAATGATAGACTTTTTTCTCTCACGAGTTTCTTGGTTATTTTGATTTGTATTATGAAAGTGATATTTTATATTGTAAACATCATTTCTGAAAAAGGAGAAATGGATGACATGGTTTCACCCCGAAATTAGTTTTTAGTATAAATAAGTTCGTAATAGTTAATAGGGAACCTCCCCTTGCTGAGAGGAGAGATTTATCTCATTACACTGTGGTTGATATAACCATTTTTCTTTCAGTTAGTTGAAGACAAAATATTCACCCAACACATTTCACCTTCTATTTATGTTTCCATGCTTGTTCTTTCCCAGTTGATGAGCATTTTAGTTTCTATTTTTCCTTACTTTAGACATCTGTATTCCCATCCTCTTTAGTCTTATTCTTTATTTACCATTGCCTTTATCTTTTACCTTTTTTCCTTTTTCTACCCACACATAATTTAATGTTATTGCCCTTACGACTTGGATTTCTCATGCTACCTTGTTAATTCCCATTTTACAATTTTTATGCATTTCCATGATGCTTTGCCTATGATGCTCATGTTTGTAACATTTACCATATTGTGATCTGTATGATTTACTCTTTGACTTCCCTACATTGTCATACCATGCTTATGCATTGAGACCACATTGCTACATCACACCTTCCCTTGTACACATTATGATTTCATTGCCATACCCTTATATTAGGAGATATCATGTATTCAACCTAACATTTTACACTTTTCTCATCATATCTTACATTGGGGGCATCGTGCTTTCCCCCATATCATTGGTACTTACATATCTCTATCATACTATTATAGTTATCACATTAGAGTAGGGGGCATCATGCCCTCCCCCTTTACACCCTATTCTTCCATTGATAAATCCTTGCATTGGGGGCATCATGTGTTCTCTCTTACACATTATGCTTTTGTTGATGTCTTTAAAACAAGGGCATCATCCCTTCCTATGGTACCATTTGGGATTTCCTTGCTACATCCTTAGATTGGGGAGCATTATGCCTTCCCCACATTATTTGCACCCTTTTAGGCATACATTTAGCACTTCTTATTATGGGAGCATCTTGTCCTTCTCACCTTTCCACATGATATCATTACCTATTCCTTTTTACATTGGGAGGCATCACACCTTCCTCGCCATTACCTTGACATTACTACTAGGGACCTGTCATCACTTGGATTTGCAACCTGTGTTAGAGCGGCTTAAAGCTTCAACAATCTAATGAAACATTGGGATGATCTCTAGGTGTGGGACCCTGCAAGGAGATCAAACCTCCAGAGAGAGGCTAGTTCCTTTGTTGAATGTTAGATTCATCTATTACTAAGACTAAACCTAATCTATTCATGATGTTGGGAAAAGGGGAAAGAAATATGAATTAAAAATTAAAGGGGGTGAGTACACCAAGTTTGAATGTAGGTAGGCCTTTAGATCAACCATGTATACATAGATTCATAACAAACAACAGACCAACATACACAAATCATGAACGGATTGTAGAGGTAAAGGAAACTAGATGAAAATAAAAAAGAAAGAAGCATTCATAGATGGAAATCAAGAAGAAAGATTACGCACAGCAACCATAATTCATGAAAAGGTAAAAAATCTGATGTTTATTCTCAAAGAGGCATAGTCACGATTAAAAAGAGATGTGATTTTTTTAAGATCAATGATCCACTGAATACCTTACATTTCATGCCTTATATAGAATTTACAATGAAGCACCATTACCTAATGTAATGAATGTGGCCATGGGCCCATCATAGATATTTTACAAAAGGAATATTAGAAGAAAATCTGATTGTCTTGACATAAATGAAAAAAGTATCTCCAAGAAGTGGTTGAACAAATATATGCGCTTGAAATCTCCACTTGCAACAATAAATGCCCAACAACAAATTCCAACTGGAGTTGGATGCTTGACTTTTATCTGGATTGGATTCCTGCCTTAGGAGTAAGATTTTAACAAGATTGATTATGGCAGACCTTTGATTCCACTCATTTCCTTTGTTTCTAAAGATGGTGGAAGTTGTCAGAGATCAAGCCTTGGGCCTTCAATGTTTCACCTTCCAAGAGAGAAGGAAAAAGGAGAAAACCCCACCCCCCAAGCTCCGCTTTACAAAGGAAGATTACATTATTGGAAGTCTTCAGGCCTCAGGCCTTCCATCCTTCACCTTCCCAGAGAAAGAGGAAGAAAGAAAGTCTGAGCCCTGAAAGTCTAAGGACTTAGCTATTTTTTTAAAGTTTAGGCAGAGTTTGGGCCTCGGGCCTTCCTTCTTCTTCATTCCATGAAAAGGAAGAAGAAGGAAGGTCCGATCCCTAAAGTCTGAAACACTTAGCATTATTTTGAAAAAGAACAAGGTGGAGTTCAAAGATGTTTAGGATGGCAGGGCAAAGGGAAGAACTTTGAACTTTGAAAATCTGAAAATGTTAAAAAAAACACAAGGAAAACTCAAGGTTTTTTGGACTTAGTCAATTTTTGGGGTTTTTCCTTACATTTCTAAGGGGGGGAAACACTTAGAGATTTTATGGACTTAATCTATTTGGTTGGGGAGCAAAATAGGACAACATTTTGGTGACTTCTTAGGGGTGTTTACAAGCTAAACAAAAAGGAACCAACAGCTTTAAGAATTCATTGGGCATAGAGTCAAAAGGTCTAAAACATGTTGAGAACAATTGAAACTTGCCTCAAAACAACACCACAAAAGGAAAACAAGGCATGCATTCTCCTAATGAGAGTGCAACCTGTGCAAGAACACTTAGGGAAAAAAGAAAACCTAAAGCAAAAACAAACTAAAACAATATATACAAATCTCAGACCAACCTTAGAAGTAAGGTTTAAGATGGATCCCATTGATTGAGATCGGTAGAATTTCACCATCCAACTTTGAAAGAATGAAAGCATTGGCTTTCTTGCAGCTAGTGATGATATATGGCCCACTCTAAAGTGTATCAAACTTAGTGTGGCCTCCTGGTTTCGCTCTGTCAGCATCCCACTTAAGAACAAGATCACCCTCTCTGAAAAAGTGATCCTTGGCCTTCTTATCAAAGTACTTCTTGGTCTTCTTTTGATGTTCTTCCAAGGTAGCCATGGATGACTATCTCAATTCATACAATTCAGTTAATACAACCATTCTTACAGACCGAGAATCTTCTCCTTCTAGTTCCAACTGTTGAGCCAATTCCAATGAAGGAAGCTCCAAAGATATAGGCAACCTAGCCTCTCTTCCATACACAAGAAAAAAAGGGGAATTACCAATGGCCCTTTTATAGGTGATCCTATCAGCCCAAAGAGCTAATTTTGTCTTATTATGACATTACCTCTGGTTTGTCTTAATGGTCTTCTTCAGAAATCTGATCAGATTCTTGTTAGTGGATTCAGCCAACCCATTACCTTGGGGGTAATTGTTGGATGAAGTCTTTAAGAACACATTATACTTTAGATCCCAATCAGCAATTTTGAAACTAGTGAAATCTTTTGCGTTATAAGAAATAATCATGTCAGGAGCTCCAAACCTTGTCATGATTTCTTCAAAGAAATCCATGATTACTAACTCAGTGGCTTCTTTAAGTAGGACTACTTCAATCCACTTGGTGAAGTAGTCTATTGCAGTCAAAACCCACTTGTGACCAGCACTCGAAGTAGGGTTTATCATACCAATGAAATCTAATCCCCACTGTGAGAAAGGTTGATCTACCTGGATAGGATGAAGTGGAAGGGTTGTCAATCTTTTCTTCCCAGCAAAGAGAGCACACTGTTTGCACTTTCTTACCCATACATGGGCATCATTGAATAATGTATGCCAAAAGTAACCTACCCTCATTATTTTCATGGTTGTAGCTCTTGCAGAGAAGTGGCCTCCAGCTGGACCAGCATGAAACTCATTGAGTAATCTATCAATCTGATCCTCTTCAATGCACCTTAGTAGAACTCTATCTAGATTTCTCCTAAAGAGAACACCATCCACCAAGGCATAAGGAATGGACTACAACCTGAAATGTCTTCTTTTAGTCCTATCCAATCCATAAGGATACTCACCAGTGGATAGGAACTTGGCAATATCTGTTGTCCAAGAACTCATAGTTGTTGATTCAACTGTAGGTTCTACCTCATTCAAATGATAGGATGAGTTCACTTCATCCACTGTATGTTGAGCTAACTATTCACACAATCCTCTGCCTCTAATAAGCTTAGTGGCTTTGATGATCACATCATATTCTAGGATCTTAGTGACCCAGCTTGCTCTCTTTCCACTAATTTCAATTCCCATTATGTAGTCTCTTACACTAGGGTGAGAAACTAATACCTTGATATGGTTATTTTCCAGCGTGTATCTAAACTTTTTCAATGCTCTAACAATGGTGAAATGCTATTTATCCATGGGGTCGTACCTAACCTGATAATCTTTCAAGGTCTAACTGAAAAAGGCCAAGGGTTTCTCCATACCTTGTACATTTTGCTGCATCAGGATAGCTACAATGTTGCTTTTTCCTCCATGAGCATAAAGGACAAAGTCCTTCTCATAGTTTGTGTTCATGAGAGTAGGAGCCTGAGAAATCTCTTCCTTGATCTTCTCAAAACCATCTTTCCATTCCTTAGTCCACCTGAAAACATCATCTTTCTTAAGCATAAGGGTTAGTGGTTTGACAAAGCTAGCACAGTTAGGAATGAACTTCCAAACAAAATTAATTTGCCCCATAAATGACTGTAGAGATTTCTTATGAGTAGGCAAAGGAAGAGCAAGAAGGGTTGATGTTCTTTCTGGATCTATAGATATCCCATCCTTTGACACTAAATAGCCCAGAAGCTTGCCCTAAGCAACAACAAAAATACACTTTTTAGGGTTCATAGACACCCCAAACTCTCTACATCTTTGGAAAAATTTCTCTAGATGCTCCATGTGATCTTCTCCTCTCTTGGAGAAGACTATGATATCATCTAGATAAATTAGGATGAACTTGTTGATAAAACCTTTGAAAGCAACGTCCATTACCCTATGAAATGCGACACTAGCATTAGAGAGGTCAAATGGCATTTTTGCATATACCAGGGTTCCCCACTTAGTTGTGAATGTTGTTTTAAATCTATCCTCCTCTTTCACAAATATCTGGTTATAACCAAAAAAGCCATCAAGTAGTGAAAACCTATCTACACCTGCAACAGTTTCCAAAATCTAATCCATGGACAACAGAGGGTAGTGGTCCTTCAAGGAAGCACGATTCAAGTCCCAAAAGTTGATGCATAACCTTATCTCACCATTTTTCTTCCTCACAGGCACCAAATTAGCTACCCAAGTGGAGTACTTGATGGGGAAGATGATTCTAGCTTGGATGAGCTTAGTAAGCTCTTTTCTCATAAGCGGCTCAATATTAGGGTTTATGGGTCGCTACTTTTGGTGGATGGGCTTGGCATTTAGATCAAGGTCAATGGAGTGCTGGGCAATGTCTGGGTTGAAACCATTTAGGTCTTCATAACTCCATGCCAAAACATCACTATATTTCTGAGAAATGCATATAAATTTTATTGTTCAGCGTCATCACATACCTTTCCTAGCAATAACTCTTTGTCTTGTGCGATAGCAACCTTCTGGTAATCCTATTTTTTGAATGTCATGTTCTTCCTCTTGCCCTTAAACTCATCATCATGACTGAAAATAGCCTAAAGAGTGACAAACCCTTGGGTAGCTTATTTGTTTTCAATTGAATGATTTGGTCGCCATATCCCTCTTGCAGCCTGGGTTGCACCATAGATGAGAACTTAGCTTCATTCTGAATGAAGCTAACAATTTACTCATTGTTGTCAAAAATTTGCCAATGCACATCATTGCCAGGAATTGAAGGCCTGACTACTATCTTGACATGTTGATCTGGACCCTAAAAGAGGTCTATAGGTGGAGAGAACTGAGCACCAACTATTGCCAATTGGTTTTCCTTAGCATTCAACTTTCTTGGGATTACCTGAAGATTGAGAGCATCAAAACTGTCAAACAGGCCCCAAACTCTATGTCTATAAGCTCTAAGAAGCTAATTTTTTGTAGCACATTTTTCTCTGACTTGGTTGACTACCAATTCAATGTCTCCAAAAATTTCAAGGTGTTTGATGTTCTTCATTTCAGTGAGTAGAAAACCATGAACCAATGCCTCATACTCTGCTACATTGTTTGTGCAAGAAAAATGTAGCTTCTTGTACCAATCGGAGAGATTAGTAAGACCCCTGCACTAGCTCCATTTCTGCTCTTTGCACCATCAAAGAACATTTTCCATAGGCCATTAGAGTCATCATCTAGTTCAAGTATAGAAGGGACTAAAGAATCCCCTTCATGGATCATGCAGGTGCCCAAGCCAGTTGCCTCAGTGGTGTCGTAAGGATCAAAATCATAGTGATCCCTTGCCCATTCATCAAGAAAAAGATCTGGGGTTGGAAGAGGTGAATATGCTATCTCAAGAGACTCTAAATCATGGATTTCCTCACCTTGAATCATAATGTGAGGGTTCACCAGGATGTGGTCATAATTCTCCATATGATAGTTTGAAATTGGTCCAGCCTTGATGGTGAACCTTGTGCCATATCTTGTCTTCAACAACATATGAGACTAGTCAGAAGAAAGGTAGCCACCTACCTTAGCTGTGAAGTCTCTTGACAAACAGATAGCAAAGAGAGGAGGAAGATCAATGACTGAAATATCTTGACTAATAGTCAAGTTTGAACAAGCATGTAAGGTCAGATCCAGTCCTTTGATCACTCCCATAGTGTTAACAGAAGTGGCATCCAATTGTAATACACTTGATGAAATAGGGGTATATTTGATGCCTAAGGCATCCCCTATCTTCTTGGACATAACTGATCCCTGAATCTATCATGCAATTGTGCACTAAGAATTTCCCAATAATTAGGGACAAGTAAAAGGGAGATGGCTTCTTTGTTAGACCCCCTTGCTCTTCACTTGGTTGCACAAGACTAACTGGGCTCTTCTCTTTCTATTTTGAAGATTCAACTGTTGGGAACTGCCTTAAGGCTTCTTGCAAAAAATCCCTTTGAGAGGGAATTGACATTACTTCCCACATTGAGACATTTATGTTTGTTTTCTTCATTTGTTCCACAATGTTGAGAGGAACAGCTGTTGTTTTATGCATTGAGGGAATCCATGTTCCCTTTTTTGACTATTCTGTAGTTGGTTTAAGCACTTTTGGGTATGATGGAACTTCTTTTATAGTAGAAGTCCTACTACTCTAAATAGAATTTGTAGCACTGGTCACTTTTTCCTTTGAAATAGGATCTTTTTGTAACACAGTAGGCATGGGGCTATCCTCCAACTGTCTCTTTTTTGACCTTATATTGTCTACAATAGGTGTTGAACACCCAGAATACTGAGAGAGGGGATGAATCAATATTCTCTTAAACTATTTACACATCAAACATTTTAATTCATTTAGCATATTCAATTGCAATAAAGGAAATTAAGCATAAAACATGTAGCCACAATTCATTACACATGAACACTAGGATTTTTAGATGGAAAACCCAAAACAGGAAAAAATTGCAGTGAGGATTAGCTCATAATATATTATAATAATGCAACTGGTTAAGGTTGATATAGTGGGTGGACTCATTGTCCAAGAATGATCATTGTAGGTGGCTCACTGCGAAAGGACTCACTATCCTAAAAGAAAGAGATAGAAGAGACTGGATGGCTCATTGCCAGGATTGAACTATTTACAATTGCATCTAACATATGCATGAAGTACAGTTCCAATGAAGCTCAAAGTACAAAATAATACTTATCATACTATTCTCAAACACCAGATTGCATTGATCTGCATTCATTCAATTTGCACCCAAAAGCACTTATTGTAGCACTCCGATCACATTAACATCTCTCATCACTGAAAAACATCGAACACCATCCTTCATATATATCCGCTTCCTTCACAACATCAATTAGGTCAGCCTTATTGGATGTACTTTGCAAAACATGTCATATAGGACTTATTTGGTCCTAAAACTTCACTCACATGCTTTGCGCCAAGATTCAAATTTTGAAACAAATTGAAGTAGGTCATCATGGACCTAAAATAGCTCCCAATTAACTCTACAATCTTGATTACCTTCCACGCACCTTCACACTTATTAGTTCGGCTCCACTAAAAACCAAATACAAAAACCCTTTAACTGTAGAACCACATACTGACCCAAAAAACTCCAAATCACATGAAGAATAGAAGTCACACTCTAAACACAACTGTTAGCATCCCCTTAAAACTGCAAAAGCAAAATCCAATCCGCGGAGGAAGTACCTTTATTCTATCAAGCCGAACTTATGTTACTTATAACTTTCAAACCATATTTCAAAACCATGTACAATTTTGGATTTAGAAGCTTCTGACAACCAACAACAATATGCTAGAACTACAGAGTAAAACCATCAATAGTGGAGAAATGTGGACCAAAATACTAGATGATCTGTAATTCAAAAATACAAAGTTTATACTTAGCCAAATTCACAATAGGTTTTCCTTACCGGATCTGCATCCAGACTAATCTGCATCATACCAAAATACAATGTTAACATCAACGACAACACTATAGTGTAGGAGTCCAGGACAACACTAGAGGGGGGGTGAATCAGTGTTGTGTAAATTTTCAAACCTTTTTCAAACTTTAATTTTCAAAGCACAAGGATAGAAGGATATCATTGATTTATCAAACACATATGCACAAAGCTGAGAATGAAGAAGGAGAACAAAACCTTATAAGCAACGTATTAACATACACACATACAGATGAAAACATTATGACACATAACACAATTTTGCCTGAGTGGAAAACCCTCCTGGGGTATAAAAACCACCCCAAAACTGCCTCACTGGCTTAACCTTGAAAATATATTTACAAGCCTCATGAGCCGATGTAAGTGTCTCACTGACAAATGGTCTTACTGACCTACAAGCCTCACTGGCATACTGTTGTGCCTCACTGGCATTTCTCAATCAATCAGAAACAAAATCTCATGTTCAAGAAGTGATTGCTGTTCAATCTGATTTGTACCATTCAAATCAACTCATCTACATCATATATTCCATCATTCAAGTTGTCTGACATTTTATCTTTGAAATCATTTAATTCACCTGATCAGGGAAATATATCTTTTTCACTACAAATTAATGTGCACATTTTTTTTTTTTTGGATCATTGTCTTCACCATTGCATGTTGATCTGCATAACACCACACCCTATCCAAGTACCTGTCACGTCATTAAAAATCATGTGACCTTTCACATTCAACTCTTCTCCTGCAATACAAAATAACTTGACTTTTCAAATCCCTCTCATATTTATTTATTTTTTCAATTTGATTAACATCTCTACAAAAATCAATTTCACTTGTATGACCATTTCCATTCATGAAGGATTTGGAAAAATAAAATCATCTTCACAAAAATAACTTTCATATTTCTGGAGTCTTCAATCATAATCAATTTGCCCTTGCAAAAATATCAAATGCAAAATAAAGTCTTCAAAGATTTGCCCCTGTAAAAAAATATCTTCCATATTTTTAATCTTCAAATCCAGTCATATTCCCTATAGAATACATAAAAATCCCTAGTCTCCAATGTCATCAAAATATTCTTCTTTTCTGTAATACAAAATTTCATCTTCATAAAAAATTGAAGATCCTTTCATCTTTTCAAACAAAATCTCTTTCATATTTTTTATTTAAAAAAACATCTTCTTCAAACCCTTCATCTTCTCTGTATATTCACCTGTATTAAAAAAAAATTAATGACCTTGCATATATATTTTCAACTTCATCAATCTTTTCATTTTCTCCAAAATAAAATACCATAAATGATATCCTTTACACAAAATCTTCAGTCAATTCATCTTCTTCATAAAAATCTTCAATCTGCAAAATAAAATATCTTCAAGAAAAAAAATTCCATGCTTCTCTTCATTTTCTTCTTCCAAAAAACCATCTGCAAAATAAAAATATTCTCCATAAAAAAAAACTTTTAACCTTCTCATCAAAATAAGAAATATCTCTCAAAATAACTTCCCTTTTAAAAAAAAAAAAAAAAAACTACTCCTTAATATTCTTCTTGCCATGAAGGAGAGTTTAAAAAATAGAAAGAAGAAAAAAATCTTCATAAAAACTCCCACAAAAATCTCCTTAAAAATAGCTTTGAAAATCTCCTTAAAATCTCCTTAAAAGTAGCTTTGTAACTTCACATTTTTATTTATGTCATAAAATATGGCATTTAAAGGGGATCAACAAAATAGGATAAAAATCAAACTTTATATATTTAAATATTCAATGCTTTTGCTCCCCATTTTTTTAAGCATATAAAGTCCACTTTATTTAAATAAAGCAATTTGAGCTCTCCTTCCAATTTGCTCCCATTAAATATTGATCTTCAAATATATTTGGATGCTTTTTAATAAATGGAGCTCCCATTAAATAAGGTTCTTCATAAAACAAAGTCCTTTGAATGAATATTTAAAACATGCCTTTGCTCACCATCATTTAAACATGGCATGAGATATTCATGCCCATTTAAACAAGTTAGCATTTCCTAACTTAGCCATGAAGCAACATATCAACCTGAAGTATATGAACAACTCCTATCAATACCAACACCTTTTTGACATCAATGACAATCTACTTTCATCATATAGTGCATAACTATATTTCCCATGTGCCCATGCCCATGTTGTTAGTAGCAGCATCAATGACAAAATAACTTTCCAAAGACATTATTCCAACAATCTCCCCCTTTGTCATTGATGGTAACATGCCAAACTATCTCCAAAACCTCTCCCCCTTTGACATCAAGGGCAAAGGGTGTAATCAGTTATCTTTACTAGATCTCCCTCTATCATCTATACTCATGTTCATATAACTTGACAAATTTGAATTGACTCCCCCAGAGAAGCATATGTATAAACTGAAAACAAGACTTAACTCCCCTAAGTCATGTACCAGAGGTAGAACCAAAAAGGAGTTGTACTGGAAATTGCTCTAAATAATCCGCATATATACAAGAAATCTGAAACTATATATGCATGAAGAGAGAATTTTTTTTAAACCCAAATGAAGAAGGTGTTTGCAACTTCTGCACCTGAACTTTTGATATGCCTATACTTTCTACATATTCATCAACCATTTTTTGTACCTTCTTCTTATCTGGGGCTTGCACTACTCCATATGCTCTTCTACAAATTTCTCTTCATAGGTACCAAATCTTGCTTTGATGGTGTCCTTAGGGCTTTTCAACAGCACATCAGCTAAACCATCAATTTCTTGCTCATATACTTTATATACCATAGTAGGGATCCACACAGACCTTGGCTCAATAGCTTCCATCACACATTCATCAGTGGAGACCAAAAAAGGTAATATCATTCTAATATTTTTCAACCATTTTCCTCTCGACTGCATTTTTTTTTGAAATACTACAAATAATGTAGTAAGGGAATCATCTTGAGCCTTAGCATTACCAAGACTTCTTATGAAGTTAGCAATCTAATGCACCATAGGCCTTCTTCACATCCATCTCACATTTTTAGTTTCGAGAAGCTCTTGTAGAAAATAGAAAAGTATGTATATGGCAAGAGTTCTAAACTTAATTTTTTTTCTTAAGATTTTCCAAAAATTGTTGTCTCAACAGCTCACATAGATCATGATCTACACCTTTCTCTACCATCTCATAGGCCATATTGATTGTGGTGGTAAACATTGAATTTTCCCTATTTGTAAAGTAAATTTTGTAACCAATTACATTGAAGCATATCTTACTGCTAGATTCTGGATAGGGTTTATAGTGAAGGCTCTTTTGTCATAGGTTGCACCTGTTAACTCCATCACTACCTCATTTTTTATTGACTTCAACACTGGAACCAATCCAGTAGAGCACAGACTTGTAACCTCCTTTATTACTTCCTTAGTAATCATCCCAGGCACGTCCAACCAAACAAATTTGTCATGAAACCTAATTATTGCTAATCTAACCCACTTGTAGTCAAAGAAAAAATTAGGGAACCATTGCCAAACATCGAGATTCTTTGCAATTAGGTTTTAATACTTAGGTTTAAGTGCAAAATCATCTCATGTAAGTTCCTTGACCCAGATATCCCCAAGCTTCCTATAATCAAACTCTTCCATTTTACCATGAGTATAAGTTCTTATGTCTTCAGTTAGCAAAACCCCATGTGGAATAGAAGAAAATTCTCCCAACGGATCATTCTCAATACATTTTGTAGGGAATTTCTTGAATTTAGGTTGAGGTTTCTCTGTTACCTCAATAACCCTTGGGAGTTGCCATTGAAAAATTCTAACAAACACTTCGAAATCAAATATCTCTTAGAAACTAAGACAATCGAAGGCTGAGAAATACCTTTTCTTTGCTTTTTCGTAACTAGGGTTTGGAAGTAATGAATCTCTTCTTCTGCTCAACTTAGCTATTGATCTTCTCTTCGAATGTTTTTTTGAAAGATTTTGCTAAATAAAATCCCTTTTATAGTGTTTTAGATCTAACCTAATTCATATTTAATTCCTCAAACAATAGAGCTATTAGACCTTTCTTTGTATACACATCACCTTCAGGTGCTTCACAAATTCTGCATTAAGAGCATCAGCATCTTTTCTTTAGTAGGGGATGAAAGATTTCCATTAAGGCTCCCCTTGAGCCAAAGCTCTCTAGTTAGTTTTCAGAGGAAACTTCTGCACCAGATGTAACTTCATATATATCCTTAACCTTTGTTACATCCTTCTTTATCCAAATCTTATTCATTTCCTTCTTAATCTTTGTCGGATTGACCTTTTGTACTGGTTCATTTTTCTCTACTGGATTATCCTTCTTCATGTTTCTGCTTCTGTAAAACTTAAAAATGTGTCTAGTCTATTGCAATTGTAGAAAACAACATTCCTCTGACCAATATTTCTTCCATTCATTCTAGATCTGCATTGATTAGCTTTATGCCCACATCTATTACATGTATAACAGTAGCCATTGAAAGATTGAACCATTCTAACATTGTTATAGCCATTCCTCATTTGACTTCTACACTCACTAGCTCTATGAACAACTCTCTTGCAATTGAAGCATTGACCAGAGAAAGATAGAATATTTTAATTCCTTCTACTTCTACATTCTATTGCTTTGTGTCCATACTTATTGCAAGAATGATAGAAACCATTCAAAGATGGGTACCTTTGAGCATTTGGTTGTCTGAACGGTGGTCTTTTATTCCTTTGATTTTGGATGTGCTTGCCATTGTTCTTTTTGTTTTCAGCATTTGATGTCTGACCTAAATTTGATCTTTCACCTTTTTCAAATCCTAAACCCTCTTTATCATTTGGACCTTTCTGATTTGTAATCATTTTGTCAAGCTTTGCAGTGCCGATCTTGAGTTTTTCTTCATGACTCCTTGCTTTCTCCAAGTTAGATTTCAGATTCACAACCTCTTCTTCAAGCCTTGTACATTTTTCAAACTTGTTTTCCACAATTGAATTAAGACATTCCTCAATTCTTTTCTTTTCTTCAATCTGCACTTTCAGATTTGTGATGGTTCCATTTGCTTGCTCCAATTGTTCACTATCTTCCTTATGCTTTTCTCTAAGCTTCTTGACTTGCTCTTTCAATTTCCTAATGCATTCATTTGCTTCCTTGACATTTTCCTTTAGATCTTTGTTTTCTCCTTCAATTCTTTCAAGATCCTCAAGAGTAGCATTGAGTTCTCCTATTTTGTCAAGCATAGTCTTTTTCAATGAGATTAACAGTAGGAATCTCTTCCGAAGGAATAGGTAACCTTCTAGCAGCCATGTGTTCAACCTCCAAGATCTTCCTTGAGCGGTTAGGCTTCTTCCAAAGGACTTGGCTCTGATACCAACTGTTGAACACCTAGAATACTAAAAGGGGGTGAATCAGTATTCTCTTAAAACATTGACACATAAATTTTTTTAATTCATTTAGCATATTCAATTGCAGTAAAGGAAATTAAGCAAAAAGCATGTAGCCACAATTCATAACATATGAACACCAAGATTTTTACATGGAAAACCTAAAATGAGAAAAACCTTAGTGAGGATTAGCTCACAATATATTATAATAATGCAACCGATTAAGGTTGATATAGTTGGTGGACTCACTGTCCAAGAATGCTCACTGCAGGTGGCTCACTGCCAAAGGACTCACTGTTCTGAAAGAAAGAGATAGAAGAGAATGGGTGGCTCACTACTAGGATTGAACTGTTTACAATTATATCTAACATATGCATGAAGTATAGTTCCAATGAAGCTCAAAGTACAAAACAATACTTATCATATTGTTCTCAAACACCAAACTGCACTGCTCTGCATTCATTCAATTCGCACCCAAAATAACTTATCACATCACTCTAATCATATTAACATCTCTCATCATTGAAAACACTGAACACCATCCTTCATATATATCTGCTTCTTTCACAACATCAATTAAGTCGGCCTTATTGGATGTATTGTGCAAAACATGCCATATAGGACTTATTCGGCCCCAAAACTTCACTCACACGCTTCGTGCCAAGATTCAAATTTTGAAACAAATTAAAATAGGTCAGAATGGACCTAAAATAGCTCCCAATTAAATCTGCAAGCTTGATTACCTTCCACACACATTCACACTTATTAGGTCAGCTCCGTTGAAAACCAATACAAAAACCATTTAACTATAGAACCACATACTAACCCAAAAATCTCCAAATCACATGAAAACTGGAAGTCACACTCTAAAGACAACTAATAACATCCCCTTAAAACCGCAAAAGCAAAATTCAATCCGTAGAGGAATGCGGATTCTCCTACACACCTGCTCTGAACTAGAAGTACCTTTATACTATCAAGCCGAACTTCTGTTACTTATAACTTTAAAACCATATGTCAAAACCATGCACAATTCTAGATTTAGAAGCTTCTAACAACCAACAATAATATGCTAGAACCGTAGAGAAAAACCGTCAATAGCGCAGAAATGCAGACCAAAATATTGGATGCTCTGTAACTCGGAAATACAAAGTTTATACTTAGCCAAATTCACAATAGGTTTTCCTTGCCGTATCTGCATCCAAACTAATCTGCATCATACCAAAATACAATATTCACATCAATGACAACACTGCAGTACATAACTATATGTTCCTTGTGCCCATGCCCATGTTGTTAGTCGCATCATCAATGACAAAATAACTTCCCAAAGACATTCTTCCAACAATAGGTATAACAACATTGTCCATAGGTTGAGTGATAGCACAAAAGTCCTTGGGAGTCCATAGCATCATATTGGCATCAGGTGTAGCCTCATTTGATACTCCAAGGTCATTGTTGGTTGCCTCTACCAATGATGCCTGCTGGGTACTAAAAACTTTGCACCATTAAGGCTCGTTCTTGTGCCCCAAAAGCACATGTGGACTAATTGTGAGGTTGATTGCAAGGATAGCACCAATCTACCTCTTGGGCTAGACTATTTTGAGTAGGGACCAAGGCCCTAACTGGATTAATAGTTGGTATCTGTTGGATAGGTCTGACTGTTTGCAAAGGCTAAGCAGGATTAGGATTTTGATACCTATTACGCTGGTAACCCTGATTCCAATTCTGATCTCTATTGGAATTGTACCCATGGTTCCAATTTTGATTAGAACACTACCCTTGATTATAATTTTGATGAGGTTTGGGGGTAGTTTGATTAGCTATTCTATTCAATTTGTTGATCATTCTCTTCTTGGGAAAGAGAAGAAGTGGAAGCTTTAAGCTCTAGAATGGGAGCAATAATGGGCTATTGGAACTGTGTAGGTAGCTCTGGGAAAATGGGTAGAGGAGGCTTGAGAGCAAATTTCCCAGCATGTATTAAACAATTCTCATTTCTCAAAGTTGTCTCATAGGCATCTAGAAGGGTTTGAGCACCCATAGATTGCATCATTACAGTAATATCATAATTTAAAGCTCTTAAGAAATATAGAAAAGCACCTTATTGAGATGCCCTAAGGAGAGCAAGGATTCTTTTCCATGTCCTTTGAATTCTAAAGTTGAAGTCCGCCAGCATCTCACTAGGATCTCTCTTGATTGTTGTTAGTTGTTCCAGTAGTGAAACATTGTCTGCCCTCTCTCTAAATTGCTTACAGAGGGCTTCTCCCAGCTCATCCCAGTTGTGTATTGAAGCATGGGTCAAGATCCTAAACCATTGAAGAGCTCTCCCCCTGAAAGATGAGACCATAAGCCAAACAGAAACATCTTCATGTTGTATATGATGGACCAAACACACATTACATATGTATTTGATGTGTTTAGCAAGGGTAGTAGAACTATCGCCCATAAAGGATGAAATACTCTTTAGAGTTGAAGTGGGTATATCATTATGTGCAGGTAGGTCTAAAGAGTTACCTCCATTGAAGGTCACAAAAGGAAAATTTCTTGCCATATTAGGGATATTCAAATTTATCCTAGGTATGTGCAAGCCTCCTCTTGTATACTAATACCTAATAGGAGGAGGTGTAGATTGAGCTCTTGGGTGAGGATGGACAAGACTATTATTCCTTCTTGTAGGAGACCTAGATAACCTAGACCTTCTCCTCAAAGCAGCAACAGGCAATTCAATGAATTAATAATTACCTCCTAAAGAAGCTCTTGTTTGCACAGGCATAAAAGGTTGAACTGGTAAAAAATCAAGAGCTTGTAGAGTTGCTAGGCGCATGAAAATGTCTACCACATTGCAGAATACTGAGAATAACACCAAATTCTTAGCCTAATTCTTGATTTAGAGGAAAATGATCCCACTAGGCGTGCCAGAAACTGTTGTCACTTGGATTTGCACCCTATGTTGGAGTGGCTTAGAGCATCAATAATCCAGTGAAACATTGGGATTATCTCCAAGTGTGAGACCCTGCAAGGAGATCAAACCTCCAGAGAGAGGTTGGTTCCTTTGTTGAATGTGAGATTCAACTATTACTAAGACTAAACCTAATCTATTCACTGTTGGGAAAAAGGGAAAGAAAGATGAATTAAAAATAAAAGGGGGTGATACACCAGGTTTGAATGTAGGTAGGCCCTCAGATCAACCATGTATACACAGATTAATAACAAACAACAGAGCAACATACACGAATCATGAATAGATTGTAGAGGTAAAGGAAACTAGATGAAAATCAAAAGGAAAGAAGCATTCACAAATGGAAATCAAGCAGAAATATTACATAAAGCAATCAGAATTCATGAAAAGGTAAAAAATCTGATGTTTATTCTCAAAGAGGCATGGTCACAATTGAAAAGAGATGTGATTTTTTTTAAGATCAATGACCAATCGAATACCTTACATTTCATGCCTTATATAGCATTTACAATGAAGCACCATTAGCTAATGTAATGAATGTGCCCATGGGCCTATCAAAGATATTTTACAAAAGGAATATCAAAAGAAAATTTGATTGTCTTGAAATGAATGCAGAAAGTATCTCCGAGAAGTGGTTGAACAAATATATGTGCTTGAAGTCTCCACTTGCAACAATGAATGTCCAACAACAAATTCCAGCTGGAGCTGGATGCTTGACTTTCATCTAGACTAGATTCCTACCTTAGGAGCAAGATTTTAACAAGATTGATCATGGTGGACATTTGATTCCACTCATTTCCTTTATTTTCTAAATATGGTGGAAGTTGTCGGTGATTCAACCTCGGGCCTTTAGCGTTTTGCCTTCCAAGAGAGAAGGAAAAAGGAGAAAACCCCACCCCTTGAGCTCTACTTTACAAAGGAAGATTACATTATCTGCGGACTTCGAGCCTCGAGCCTTCCATCCTTTGCCTTCCCAAAGAAGCAGGAAGAAAGAAAGTCTGAGCCCCGAAAGTTTAAGGACTTAGCTATTTTTTGAAAGTTTCGACGGAGTTCGGGCCTTGGGCCTTCCGTCTTCTTCGTTCCATGAAAAGGAAGAAGGAAGGTCCGATCCCTGAAGTCTGAAACACTTAGCATTATTTTTGAAAAAGAATAAGGTGAAGTTTAGAGTTGGTTTAGATGGCAGGGCAAAGGGAAGAACTCTGAAAATGTTAAAAAAAACACAAGGAAAACTCAAGGTTTTTGGGACTTAGTCAATTCTTGGGGTTTTTCCTTGCATTTCTAAGTGGGGAAAACACTTAAAGATTTTATGGATTTGGGCTATTTGGCTAGGGAGAAAAATAGCACAACAAGACCTATTGCATTACATCTAATATTGTGTGTTCATACTTTTGGACACCACATTGGGAGTATATCCCTGTCCTAGTGGCCTATGCACTTACATGGGTTTTTTTGCCATTGAGGGTCACATCACCATTTTCACATTTTCCATGTTGGGGGTAACCTTATACCGTGAGGTCCATCTCCAACCTGCATGATTTCCATGATTTACCATTCTACTTATGAATTACACAATGCATTTATTATAGATCTTCACTTTACATGATGTACATATTGATATGCTTATTTGCAGTCACATTTGCATTTCATTTGCTATTTTTCCTCTCATATAATTCCTTGCCTCTTATTGACACAACCAATTGTAGATGCATGCATTCTCACTAATATTCCTACATCAGAGCTTTCAAGTAGTGATAGGTGCTACACAAGGACTCATCACTATGACCAGATGGATCATCATTACATGACATATCAATGCCCCATGTGTTTTATCATTACATACCTACCAAGTGAGGTACAACATTAACACGTGCCATATTGGAAAAAACTATCTAATCCTTCTTCCTATTTTTTCTCTTCTACTACTTATGATCATTGATAATAAAAATTAGCTCTTAATTTTTTTTTTCATTTTTACTTGCATGATAGAAGCTACTCATTGCATATATTTTCTTTGTTTTGTAGGCTCCCATGGATCATGCTTACTTAAGGATGGACTTACACGATGACATTCAACAAGGTCCATTACTTCATATGGACCCTTGGAATATCCTTTTATTTTTCATATTTACTTTATATGCATGTTTGTTAGTGATACATACTTTGAGATTAATCATTCTAGGATTCGCATGCACCTCAAAGTGGGGGAAAAACGGATGGCAAAATTTAGATACCTATGTCATTTCCCATTTAGTTTTGTATCCATTTTGGGAAAATTTCTTAATACAATCACGTGTTGACAAATGGTGCAATCTTGTGTGAAGTTTTGCTCATTCCCCTAACCTACACCTGTCCCCATACACACATTCCTATGCATTCATCTACATCTCCCTATATAGACCACATTTATTATACCTACCATAATAAAAAATCATTATGTGTATAGAATTTACTAATCTACCATCCCAAGTCATTTCTACGGGTGCAAGATGACCACAAATTTGACCCTCGAATTTAAAAAATTCAAATTCAAATTTAGCAAACTCCCTCCCATTACAGTAACCATTGTGAGCTGACTAGAATGTTGTGTTTTCACAAATTGTTGATATATCTTAGTATTTAAAGGCATTCATATGCATTGATTTCACATCTTGAGACATTCGAATATCCTTTCTCATCCTAAGGAGCAATTGATGAAGGAACATTTGGAATTGATACGCTAAAATGAATCAAAATTTACTTAATCATATTAGGAGCATATGCATGATCTAAGCTTGTTGTTTTCGATCCTTTATATAAGTTTTATGGGGATTGGCCTAAGATAACATTTCCCTTAGTGACATACTGACAATGCTTTAAAGGTATTTCAAAATACCCACAATCTTTCAAGCAAAACAAATAGAAGCAAAATGAAAAGCATAGAGTAGAAGCACAAGATTAAGGAGATCAAATCCACACAAAAAAGAATAGACCTATAGATGTGGAAAAGACCTAGAGGCATGAACTCATCCCCATACATAGCACAAGTCTTGTGTAGAATTCGAAGCATTACATAGACAAGGAAGTACCATTTTTAGACTAGCTATAATTCAAGTCTCAAAATCTTCACCAAGAACATTCATTCTTCAATCATCAAGCCAATTACTCATATCCACTTTATATTTACTTTTTTTACTTTTTTAGACAACATTACTACTATTGACTATTGATTCACACTTCTATACTTATTTAGACATCCTATTGAATTAACCTAAATTAAACTTTAAAATAGTTTATAAACTCCATGGTGTGGTGCCTTTTTGGTTGTGGCTAAGGGGCCTCATCGACCGTTTTTTTATCATTAATATATATTTAAATATCATCTATAAAGAATAAACTTTCATAAATTATGAAAGGGAGAAAGAGAAGTAAACATCGTAGATGGCATACACATCTTTAAGAATAATTGAGTGGGGAATCTCTTTTCTTCTGCTTTATACTTTGAGGGAACATGGTGCACTTTTTTCTTTATTTTTTTGTTTTTTCAAAGTATATAATAACTTATCCACATACTATAATAAGACGACGATTAGTAAATTAGAAATAACTTTGTGACGTTAAAGATATTCATAAATGCGTATTTGGAATATAACTTTATGAAATTAAAGGTATTTTAATGACTAGATGCAAGGCATAGATGAGTCATTAAAGTTGCCAAATTTTGATTCCCTAGTGCCGTGTTTGCTAGCGAAATATGTGTATATTACAACAATAAGATGGCTTAAAGTTTTTATGCGACAAGTTAATCTTAAAAAAAATCACCTTATATGTTTTATCATTAGGTGAAATTATCATATCAATACTATTTTTTAATAATGTTTTTTTTTTCTATATTTTGGATTATTTATATATAATTGTATATTGACAAGTGGTATGTTTTTAATACAATTATATATTGACAAGTGGTATATATTTTATTAGATTTGGCTCATGTCTTGATCTTTATTAATGTTTATTTACTCTCACTTACATTTATTCTTGCATATACGCTATTTACCTTCATTTATTATATTGACTTTCACACCTATTTAGATACATTCAACTTTGCCTCAAGATTATCATGTCTATATCCAAGTTCATTACTACATCACATAGGATCAATCCCACAGTGTGTAAGAATGAACCCATAATTCAAACATTCAAATTGAAATTCTAATATTCTTGCCTCTTTATACTAGTTGGTGTGAATTGACTTGGTATGGGTTTGTGTGCAATGTTGCCATGTCTTGGTATTTAAAGGTATTCAATGTGCCAATAATTCACAATGGAGGGTAATACAGAGAAGTTACCATTTACAAAATGAAATCATTAGAGCACACTTCAGTTTTATAAAGGGATAAGGAATCTCATCTAATATAGGCCACTTGCATATTGGTGAATGTTTGTCTTCGAGTATTTACTCCAAGCATAAAGTTGGCCCATCTAAGGGTCTAGCCTAAGAGAACTTAATCATGTTAGTGTAGGTTTTTTATTTTCCTTATGTTAGGAGATATTTTTTTCCTACACATATTATTAAGCTTGCTTGGGTTATGTTGATGGTGGTTTTAGCACGCGGCAACGCAGGTGTGATTGCTGGTTTCACACCTCTCTTGAAAAGTATCTTACCCTAGGTAAGACTACTCCAAGGATAATACAGCTAGGTCTTAGCTTGCTTGGAACTTCTCAATGGTTATGTTCTAGCTGTACCTACAAGGGGTCTTACATGCAGTCTGCAAATCTTCAAGGTTGAGACAACAAGTACACATAAACCCTACTATGATTTTCAGCTGATATACAAGGTGAGATGCTGCTGAAACTTTCTATTCTAACAACTAAGCGTGGGGTTTAAAGAAAATGCAGAAGATTTAGGGTTTAGAAGGAATCCTAAGTGACATTCACAATGCAAGGGTTATCTTTAGTAGACAAATATTCCAGACTTTGAACCAGTTTTCTGAGTTACCAAACCGAAATGGGTGTTACAGTGCTGCAAAAAACGGTGCTATCTTCAATGGAAGTCGAAAGATTTTCAGACCACATTCAGTCGTTAAATACCCAATAAATGGCGCAACTTAACTCATAAAATGAAGTTGAACTTTAGCACAAATAATAAGCCCAGGCTAACTTTACACAGTTATTTACCATCAGCAAACAACTAAAAGTATGGACTCGGAACATTCATCAAATACTGCAATAAACCATTAACATCATAAAAGCACAACTAATCTGACTATGGGAGAGCAAGAAGCAAACCATGAAGACCACAATGAATTGAAACAAGATGCAAATTCTCAGAAATGCTGCAGAAACTTGCTTTGTATTAATTCAAATGGCACAGAGTCAACAATTTGGCATCAAAATCTCCCTTACAAAAAGCGGAAATGGCAGCCCTTTATATAGAAAGCAGCATACCCTAGCTCTTCAAATGAACGGTGGAGATTAACTCAACACCGACGGCTCAGATTACATCAAGAAAGGCCCACATTAATTCCCGGATTACATTTTGTCTTTTATGAAAAAGACGAAAAGACAGCCCCAGATACATTGAATCTAGTCATTTTGACTAGCCAACCCAATACATTGATGAAAATACCCATTTAGGAGGTAAGAAGAAGACAAAATAAATTACATGCTGTCCAGATATATCAAATTTACAACAATGATAGGATTTGAATCGATAAAATATTCAAATAATACTAAGATTCTTTATCCAGGTCGATACTATCTCCTCCGGACAGCTTATTCCGATAGGCCAGCCATGCCTCAAGTGCTGGATTGATATCAGATGGGGCCGGATCCTTCAGATGATGTGTTCTGTAATCGAACACCTCTAGCTCCCGACTGAATCTGGTGTATATCCTTTCAAAATCTGCCTCTGCTCTGTGGAATGCTTTGAATTCTGCTCTGAGGTCACTTGCCTTGTCTAGCCGTTCTTCTGTACTTAGCGTAGGGTCCTCAAATAATATAACATGCAGTTTTCCTTTACATTTTTTGACCTCGAAAGGAGCATAATCATCAAAAGATTCATCTCTACAGCTTCTCAAAGCATCGCTGATATTATATATGATAGATCTTAGCTCTTCGTCAGTGGGTTTATATGCTTCCTTTACTTGCTCGAAGGTCTCTTTCCTCAGAAGTAACTGCTGGTACCACTCAATAGCCTTCGGGAGCCTATCTCCAGTCAAAATGTTTTCTGTGACCAAGGCTTGAGCTGGCAACTCCCGGATACCCTTGATTCGCGGATACATGTGAGAATAGTATTCGTCGAACACGTCACATTCATCACGCAAATCTTTCCACTTGTTAATCAATTCCACTGTACGCTGGTGGATCTGAGCAGAGGCAGTTATGGCATCGCATCCCGCTTCAAACACACTCATCAACCAGTTCTCGACGCCTTGGGATTTTGATCTTACCTCGCTCAGCTTTGCCATTTCATCCGTAGATAGGATGGTAGGCACAGTCCTTATATCACCCCCTGCATCTATTGGTTTTACCAAAAATTGAAGACACGCCCTGAGTTCCTCGTTTTGGCGCTTTAATTCCTTCTTGGACATTTCGTCCTTATCCAACTGCTTCAAAATTGACGTAACTAATCCTTTAAAATCATCCACCCTTTGAGCACGGGTGGTTGGGCCTAAGTCAACTGTGGATATCACATAATCATCCGCCCTGACTTGATCTCTTGTTACGTCAGCAGGAGGGACAGCCACCTCCGCAATCCTTGAGCCTGATTCGCTCTGGTAGATTCTTGACTGCACCTTAGCCTTCTTTTGTTTCTGAGGTTTCTGAGCCTGCGACAGGATGGTGCTCAAATCAATTTTCATTATTTCAATCTGGGGCTCTGGATATACCATCCTATCCTGCAGCCATTCTGGAGCGGAAGATTTATTCAATTCAGCGTTTCCACCCTTATCTGATATAGTCAACTCTTTGGAAGGCCCCTGTTCAGGCTCAGGACTCTTCTCCTTTTCTGCTTGGGCCAATTCCTTTAGGCCCTCGAGCACATTTTCTTGTGCTATTTCCAAAACTTCCTCCGTTGGGTCCTTGCTCAGCGGACTATCAGATATGTCAATAATTTCTATACCAACAGCCGAGTCGAGGGGGTCTTTATCATTTTTACTGGTCAGCGCTCCCTCAGGCTCTGGTAATCCCAACTCTGCGCATACTTTCTCAATACCCTCCAACAAAGGTACTTCCAATGTCATCGCAGGCATTTGTGAAAGGGGGACAGCAGAAGAAATTGTGAAGGAAGGGGTACTAATTTGAGTCAAATTAGCGAAGGCGGGCAATGGTAAGGGAGAAGAAGGGGTAGGGTACATAATGGTGAGAGGGGGAGAAACAGGACTGCTAGAATCACCGGAGGAGATTGCCAGTGGACAGGAAGTGGTAGTAATGCCAGAGGAAGGAGAAGCGGAAGGAGATGATTCCTGCACAATGATGGCTGAGGTGGTGGGAGAAGTAGATGAAACGGAAGAAGAAGGAGGGATGGAAGTAGAGAAGGTGGAAGCCAAGACAGTCGTTCCTGTATCGGGCATGGGGGTTTGGGAGACCAAAGGAGTTGAATCATCTTTAGTAGCAGTCTTCTCCTTGCTTGCTGCTTCTATTTTTACCTTCTTGGCCTTGGAGGCCTCCCCAGTGCTGCCTAGCATGTCCTTCCTCTTAGTAACTCTGGGCCTAGGAGGTGGATCCTTCTTCCGAGGGGATCTCACAGGAGGTTTTTTCACTTTTCGAGCCCTCGCTGCCAAAGGGGCACGTTCATCAATATCTGAATCTTTTTCCTTGATAGGCTCTGTATCATCTGTCCCTAGTACGGGCTCATCTTCTTCTCCGTCGGAATCCTTATCTGATTCAACTGCCGTATAGGTCAGTTGGACCCCTTGTCCCCTTAAGACACCCAATTGTGCTCTGACCCAAGCCTTACTCAATCTAACTGGCTCCTTCATGATCACATCCAAGGAGCTTTCTTCTGCATTGGCCCAATCGGGTAATGGGATGGGCAGGTGGTATTGTGTCTCCCACGGGCCTCTAGCCATAATATTATCATCATCCTGCAATTGATCTGGTACTGCCATGACATGAAACTTCTTGATAAAATCCAAGGATAGCCTCGAGTGCATCCTCTTCATGACATCGTAGTCGTCGGTGCAGTTGGCCCAGAAATCCTCAATATGATCTTTATGAAACAATTTCTTGCTTACAAACTTCTCCATCACCTGATTCGGGTCAAAGTGAGCCCTGGCATTGTAATAGTGCAAGTTCAGAAGCTAGAGCTCTTTATCAGAATACTCAGCTGAGGCGAGAGAAGGGCACGCGTAGAGTCCTCTGCCAAACTTGATGGGAAATTGGACATTTGTTCGGTGCAGGTGCTTGAGTTTTTCGGCACACGGCACTAATTGCCTGGACAGTTCTAAGAGCACTGTCTTATCATCAGGATATCTTGGCAACCTATATGCCATTCCAGTGAAGCCTTGTACTCTGATGTATGTGAACTTCTCAAATTGTATGTACCATCGGCCATACTGGATTATTTCGTTCATAGCCTCGGCTGAAATCCTCAAGGCTGTATTACCCTTTAACTTCCTTGCTATGTACATGGTAAATGCATCATTGACCCGCTTGAAGTGTATCAATGATTGTGATGAAGTCAATTGAGGATAGCCTTCGTATACCTTGACTTGGGTCTTTTCATCATTTCTGATTTCTCTGATTTTGGACAATCCGTCGTAATGATTCATTCTTACCAATGCGTAGACGACGTAGGATGTCCATCTGAAATATTTCTTTTCATTGAAGTGGCTGAAGGCTTCATGCATATTGTCGCTAAGGATCTGCGACCAATGGAACTTGGTTCCCTTCAACACTTCCGAAATTATGACAAACATCCAATCTTCAAAAGTGGAAGCAGTAGGTAGCCCATACACTCTGCTTAAAAATGTTACTATATCTCCAATTTCATCGTGGAAATCACTTCTATACAGCACTATGGGGAGCTTGACGAGAGCGGATTTCCTGCTCTTGACCCAATGATCATTTATGTGTTTTCTGCATCCCTCAACATCTTTGTTATATGCCTCCTTGGATGCTTGCCTGTCGGGCATAGTCATGGTTTTATGCCACGGGATATCCAGCATTTCTGCCAAAGCAGGCGGGGACAAATCAGCTAGGACTTCTCCACTAGCTGTCTGAATTTGCCTAGATACGATGTCGTACCTATCTGCACAGCTTGCCATTAACTCTGCACACTGAACAGAGGTCGGGAAGGCAGCTGCTTGTCCGAGTCCACTGTCCTTTAGTCTCTTGGCCCGAGGAGTTGGAGTGGGTCCGAATATTCTTAGTCTGAAATCATCTAAGTCAATATGACCTAGATCAGTGTCTCCCACGTTACTCCACCCAGAGTGGATTTTGGTCTCTGGGGGGATTCCTTTGAACTCGTACTTCATGGCTTGAGCTCGAGCAGACATCTAACCTGCAAAACCAGACCTCATAAGCTTGATACCACGTACGTTCCTTGATATACTCCTGGGATTAGATAAATCAATCATAAATCCATCATTTAATTAAAACACGCATTTTGAAAGAAGACTTAAGTTAACATTCACAGCGTATTGCATGCAAGAAGATATCAAATGTTGTAAAAAGAGTCACCTAAACATCATCATTATAGCATTACAACCTTAATAACCTTACCTTGAACCATCTTCCCTAAAGAAATTTCAGCAAATTCGGCCATTTAGGGAGTTTTGCGCTAAAATTGAGGTCGTCCGACCTCGGGCAGTAAAAGTGCTGAAATTGAGGCTGTCTGACCTTGGCGGGAAAATGAGGCAGGTCTGACCTCAAATGAGGGTTAGTTCAGTGCGTTGCAGAATTTGCGCTGTTTTCATGGGTGTCCGACTTGCGCGAGATTTGGAGGTCTCCGACCTTCAGTGGTTTACAAGTCGGTCGGTGGATAAATTAGCGCAAAACAATCGCTGGCATATCAGTGGTTCCCTTGCGCGGAATTCGGGTGAGTCCGACTTGCGCGGATTTCGAGGGGGTCCGACTAAGTCGGACGCAAGGTATTTTAGCGCATGGTCGGATGAAGGAAAATGTAGCGCAAAATAGTTTGGTAAGTCTTTCAGCGGGCCTTTCGAGCAGCACCGACTTCGCGGGGTTATGGATGTCATCCGACTTGGTCGGACACAGGTTATTGTAGCGCAAAGTCGGACAAAGAAGATTTTAGCGCAAAAAAAAGCTGTGTTCAAGGCTGCAGGTATTCTTAAACCATCCGACCCGATTTGTAAATGACATGTGAGTTGTGAAGGTCGGAGGAGGTTGTTTTTAGCGCAATCGGGCGCTAGATTTTAGCGCTAGATCTAAGGGTATCCGACTACATCGAATGGTTCAGTGGTTTTGGGTCGGTTGAAAGTTAATTCGGCGCCGACTTCGTGCGCGGGGTTTATAGGGTTTCGACCCGGAAAGATCCAGATCTGCCCAAGGCCTCCAAACTCGTGGTTTCCTAAATCTAGGGTTTGGAGAAATACAAAGGTCAATTCCCCAAACCCTAACTTGGAACCCTTTCGTTCAACTCACAGTTTCAACAGCTACTTATGCAAACGGTAAAAACCCTAATAGTTTCTCCTAAATCTGCTTCAAAACCCTAGAGAAACCTGGGAATGCAAAGGGTGAGAACCCTACCTGTAAATGGCAGCGCAGATTCAACTTGTCGTGAGGTCGCGGGTTCGAGCCTGGGCGAGGTCGGCCGTGGAAATCGGAGCTCCGGATGCGTGGTCTTTGAAACGCGGTTAAAATGCGTTAATTTTACCTAATTTCCCTATTTAAGCCGTGCCAATCCGCCATTAATGCTCGGGAGTACATACAGTCAGCGGGGATTCGCAGGGGTTCCGACTTAGCGGGAAAACTGGAGGTCTCCGACCTGGTCAATTGAGGGAGAAATCAGCGCGAAATCTGGAGGCCTCCGACTTGACCTGTTTGGCGGGGCTTTCGGACTCATCCGACCTGCGGGGTTCGTTTGGGGGTTCGACCAAGTCGGTTATAATGCGAAGTCACTTGGAACGAATTTTAGCGCTAGGTCGGACGGAGGGGATTTTAGCGCTAGGTCCGACAGGTTGAAAATCGGCGCAAAGGTCAGTTGAACCCAGATTCAACGCAAAGTCAGTTGAATGCAGTTTTAGCGCAAAGGTCGGTTGAGGCCAGTTTCAGCGCAAAAGGTCAGTTGAAGCCAGTTTTAGCACAAAAGGTCGGTTGAGGCCAGTTTTAGCGCAAAAGGTCGGTTGAGGCCAGTTTTAGCGCAACAAACTAAATCAAGGACTCAAGAAGGGGAAACAACAACCCTCCTTTAGCAAGTTTGAAGTGATTTTTAAGGCAATCATTCTATCCAGGGCACATATACTTCAGACCGTACAACCACTTCTGAGAGAGAGAGATCAAAAACCAAATGACCCACTAGCCAAAACAAAAAGAACAAAGGGGAGGGCCCCCATGTTTAGAATGGGGCGTGTGTGCAAGGCACAACAAATGGCGACTCTGCTGGGGAAATGCTCCAGAGCATTTCTAAGATAAACATTAGTTCGAACCCAGACTCTCTGTGTTTCCCACACCTTAGACAAGAAAACATGATACCCTATCAAAGAATCGAAGACCACTAACCAGTGCAACCATCCATATCCTGAAAACCTGAGTGTGTGCAATTGCATTCATTCCCATCCCTTGGCAGCTAAGTTCATCCAGGATTCTTCGTGCTAGGCGAGGAAGTTGGGATCATTTTACCACCAAGAGAATGCCTCTGATGTTGAGACGTGATGAGCCTTGATAGAGGTGAATGATGATCCTTCCAGTAACAATTCTTCGGCAATGATATTCCTTTTTGATATTGCCTTTGACGATTTCTGATAGTAATAATCTTGAGATGACAGTCTTCATGTGAGAGTATTTAAATGATAATCTTTGTACTGATACTTGTAGTGGGTCTGGTGTTGAGAAACACCTTTTATTTTTACCCAGTAGGCTAACAGTACTTAGTACCGCCTGCCATTCTCATCTGGATCTGCAGAATTGGTGTTGGTGGTAAAATGGAGGACCCAAAACTCTTCACTTACACAAGATCACCCAGCCTCACTTAGCTACTTCAGGGTTATTTAAAGTGTGAGAGATATATGGTTAGAAAACACTTCAGGTGCACCAGCTAATGACTCGTTTTCAATGAACAAACATCATATTTCCTGGTATAACAGCGGATCCCACAGTAAAGCCTAAGCAGAATTTTGGCTTCTCAAAGAAAGGCTACGGATTATTTGCCCAACAAGGAAACATTCGCAAGTTTACACAACTGCCACCACGTCAAAAACAAGGGCCCCGCGACAAAGCAGACGCAGCAAACGAAAGCACAAGAACAACCGGGCAAGACAAAATGCTCGGTCCGAAGGAGAGCAAAAAGCAAGACAGCAAAAACAGGAAAGCAAACTAAACTAGCAACAGCCTAAACTAACCTAAACTAACAACACCCCCTAACTATATACACTAGAATGAGACATAAATGTCTCTCAGGCCTGGAAGTAGTGCTTCAGGAACTGGCCATTGACAGGCAATGGCAGCTCCTCACCAATAAGGCTCTTGAGTCGATACGTATTGTCCCCCAGGATCTCATAAATCTGGTAGGGTCCTAACCAAAGCTTGTCAAACTTGCCATGTTCTCCCTTTTTCTCATGGGCTTTATCCCAATATAGGACCAGATCAGAAATACGGAAAGCTTTAATTTTAGCCCTCTTATCGAACCATCGTTTTACTACATCCTGGTGTTTAGCAAAGTTTTCTAGGGCTGCATCACGTTTCTCTTCAAGGTGCAACAGCTGGGCCAGTCGTGAAGATAAGTGGCTGTCGGCCTCGAGGTACTCTTGCATGAATTGAAGTACCGGGATTCTCAAGTGGATGGGAAAGATAGGTTCAATCCCATAAACCAAGTGATATGGGGAGGTGTTTAAAGCGGCTTTGTGTCGGATTCTATCAGCCCATAAGGCGAACCTGAGTTGAGTGTGCCAATCCCTAGGGTTTTTGTCCAAAAGTCTCTTGATAACTTCAAGCAGGTTCTTGTTTGTTGATTCAGCTACCCCATTTCCTTGTGGATAGTAGTTAGAGGAGAACTTGAGAGTGATCCCATAGTCGAATGCCCAGTTAGAAAAATGCAAGGATGAAAAGGCAGGGCCATTATCACAAACTAAAGCAAATGGACAACCAAATCTAATGATAATATGCTTTTCAATAAATTCGATAACTACCTCCGTGGTGCATTGCTTACAAGCTATTGCCTCAGACCAGCGAGTGCAGTAGTCAGTAGCGGTCAGAATATACCTGTGGCCCGCGGAAGAAAGTGGGTTGATCATACCGATGAAGTCGAGCCCCCACTGAGCAAATGGTCGTACCTCCACTACCGGTTGTAATGGCATGGCTGCGTGGCATTCCTGATGCGCGGCGGTTTGACATATATGACAGGTCCTTACGTGTGAATGCGCATCCTTAAACAATGTTGGCTAGTAATACCCATCCCGGAGGATCTGATTAGCTGTCGAATGCGCTGACCCATGTCCTGTCCCGAACCTTTCGTGAAAACTGACTAATACCTGATCAACCTCTGACTTGTCCAAACACCTTAGATAAAGGCCTTCGTGATTCTTCTTGTAGAGGACAGATCCTTTTATCATGTAACTGCTACTTTTGAGTTTGAGAGCTCTTCTTTGCACTGTATTTAGATGCGGCGGACAGCGTTGATTAAGCAAATAAAATATTATGTCCCCGTACCATTCATCCTTTGAAACATCCTCCAATAAATATTGCTGGGAAACCAAGTCGGGTCCAACCTCGGCCATGGTTTTAGTCAAGGCTTGGCCTCTTACCAACTTCATGGGTTGAATCTCTATGTCGAATTCCTGCAATATGGTGACCCACTTCCCTCTTCTTTCTCCTAATTCACTCTGCATCAGCAGTGCTTTGACCGCTGCATCTGGAACTATGGTGGTAACTTGGCTTCTTAGGATATAGTGGCAGAATTTCTTGACTACTTTGACAAGGGCATACGCCTGTTTTTCCACGTTTGGATACCTCAGTTCTGCTTCTTTTAATGGAGTACTCATGAAAGCAATGGGCCTTTCATCGTCAACTGACCTCTTCTGGGTCAGCATCGCTGCACAAGTATGTTCTGAAGCAAATGAATATATATAAAATGGCAACGCATAATCAGGGCTAACCAACACAGGTGCGTTGGATATGGCTTGCTTGATTTTTGCAAAGGCAGCCTTAGCTTCTGGGGTCCAATCCATTTTAGCATCCCTTTTCAGCATGGCGTTGAGGGGTCGAACTATCTCAGCAAAGCCTGTGATGAATTTGCGCACAAAGTTGATCTTACCAAAATATGATTTAAGTTCCTTTTTACTGGCCGGAGGAGCAATCTTGAGTATTGCCTAGATTCTGTCCGGATCAATGGATATTCCCTGGTCAGATATCACATGCCCCAATAGCTTTCCTTCAGTTACCCCAAACATGCATTTCTTGGGGTTAAGCGATATGTCGTAATCCTTACATCGCTGCAATACCTTCCTCAGATCAGCTACATGGTCTTCGCGCCTTTTTGAGAACACCGTCAAATCATCCATGTAAATGATTATGCATTTTCCAACTAATCCTTTGAAGGCGACATCCATTGCGCGCTGAAAAGTTGCGCCAGCATTTATCAAACCAAATGGCATTCGCCGGTACGCATAGATGCCCCACTTGCAGGTGAAAGATGTTTTTAACCTATCTTCGTATTCCACCATTACCTGGTTATAACCAGAGTATCCGTCTAGAAAGGACATCATCTGTGATCCGTTGACAATCTGCAACACTTCGTCCAATGATGGCAGCGGGTAATTGTCCTTTTCAGAGGCTCTGTTTAAATTGCGGAAATCAACACAGAGCCTGATTTCCCCATTTTTCTTTCGAACAGGAACTAAGTTCGCCACCCACGCAGAGTGTCGGACTGGGAATATTATCTTAGCTGCTAACAGCTTCTGAACTTCTTTGAAAATGAGTGGCTCCAAAAGTGCATTGACTGGTCTCTGCCTTTGCCTGAAAGGCTTTGCCCCTGGCTTCAGCGGGATCGTGTGTGTGATAATCGAGGTGTCGTAAGTTTTTAGATCCTCATAACTCCAAGCTATTACCTCGTGATATTCTCTTAGTGCATGTATGATTCCCGTCCTTTCATCCTCTGTGCTAGCCTTTCCAATAAACACATTTTTCACATCTACCTCTGTCCCCAAGTTAAAAGGGTCGCACTTTCCTCCTGGAGATTCTCCTTCTTTCTTCTGAGTTCCCAGATTATCTGCATCAAAAAGCCTTTCCAATTCTACCATTCCTCTGGGGATTGTATTTGTTTTCAAATTCAGTACTCCTTCCAAATCAATTTCAGCAGGTTCTACCTCTTCTTCATCTATTATCTGAGCAGTGAACACGTCTGATGAGGAAAGGAAATTGAGTATGTGTTGATCATCCTCAAAAACTTGAAAGTTGGTAATGTTGTCGAGCACAGAGGGAGTAGCCACGAACTCAACAGAAAACTTTTTCAACCCCGCCATGGGCGTGGGTTCCAATGTGCTTGCGGTCTGGGCCAAAGCATTTGCAACATGATTTTGCCTTCTAGGAATGACCTGGATGTTAAAACCGTCAAAGCATTCAATCAAATCCCACACCCTATTCCTGTACCTATTCAGTCTCTTGTCATTACACGAATACTGTTTTCGTACTTGTTTCACCACTAACTCAGAATCACCAAACACCTGGACAATCTTGACCTTTTTCCGTAATGCTAGCAGCAACCCTTGTATCAACGCCTCATATTCGGTGACGTTGTTTGTACATGGAAATTGCAGTCTTTGTGATGTCAGAAAGGAACTCCCAGTAGGACTAATCAGCTCGACTCCTGCACCGGACCCTTGCCTACACCGTGAACCGTCAAACCTTAAGGTCCATACACGAAAATCCTTGTTGTCTTCCCTCTGTCTTCCTGGTTTCTCTTTCTTCCCTGATTTCTCTTGCTCAAGTAGAGGTTCAGACTCTCCCTTCTTTTCGGCCATCGGTTCATCCTTCGGAATTAAGGGAACCCTTAGTTGCTTTTGTACTTGCTCAATTGCCTCTCGACATAGTTGGCAGGTAAATTCAGAATGAGCTGTATCATGTATGCGACACCAGTTGGGCAATAACAATTCCTCCATTTGGACCTGCCTCCCAACAGCAGTTTGATCTTGCACGAATCTGGCTACAAAACTACGAAATCCCTCGAAGACCCCGGGTTCGTCTTCCTCTGAAGACTCTCCGTCATCGGATTGAACGTATGCTGCTGTGCCTTCTGGCCTTTCTATTAGAGGCTTAGGAGGTCTTAAGCAACTCAGCATAAGGATTTCTTCTGGCGGATTGATGTGGGGAAGGTAGACGCCCAAATCAACCTCTGAAAACAAAATTTTGTTGGGCTGATTAAATTCAGTGATCATGTGCTTCATTTTAGGTTCCCTTTCAATGCGGATTTGATTAGCTAATCCCTTCCATGGCAGCCACATATGAGAGAAATCTGTTGCCATATATCCATTCAGAGTTCTGGACCAGTCTCTACTTAAAAGCATACAGTATTGATCTGGAATATCCACCACTTGAATATCGATATACTGCTGCACCCTGGGATCAGAAGCCAGTTGCATGTGTATCCGGTTCAATTCACCAATCACATTCACCTCGGTTTTATCTAGTTGCGTCACTTTTCTGGAGGACTTGGCTGGAGTGAGCCCAAGCGCTTTACAAACGGACAATGGCATTACATTTGTGGAAGCACCTGAATCTACTAAACAATTGTGAAGGTTTTTGTTGAAAATCCTGAGGGTTAAAAGGAAAGGCAGACTTTCCCTCCTGTCTTTATACAGAGTTACCTTTTGTTCCATGTCAGTCACATGTATCCTCTCCTTTCCTTTATCGATATTATCCTTAGCGATGTTTTCTCTCGGCGTATAATCAGTCCTGGTTCCAGCGCCTATGTCTTGAAAAAAAATGTTCTAACCTCAGGTATCTTGAATAGCTCATACACAGAGAGACTGACCTTCATCTTTTTAAGCTCATCAGCCACATACTGTCCCATTTTTACCATATCAGCACGCAGGGACTTTTCCGGATCAACGATGGTACTATGAGGTGCGGTTTGAAGAGGGGCTTTGGGGGGCTCAGGATTATTGGTAGCATGAGGATCGGGCGGGACTTGATAACTATTTGGGGGAATGGAAGTGGTGAAAGGGCCTTTTGGCTTGCTACTCCTCAAATTGTAAGGAGTCTTGTTGTACTGCTGATAGGCATTGACCTCCTCAGACTCTTCTTCTTCGGGTTGGTTGTCATCCTGGAATGGGAATGTATAACTATCAAGAACGAGAGCAGCATCATACCTCTGGGAGGGGACAATCTCATACCCAGTTGGTGGAGTCTCCTGATTTTCGGCGTTCTGTATTTCCATTTGAAAGATACTGGAAGCAATCTGGAATTCCGGACAATCCAACTCAGAATGGGCATTGGTGTTGTGCAATCTGCACCAGGTAGATAAGGCAGCTTCGGCCAGCATCACGCGACCTGGGGGCCTGGTGTCGTTATTCTGACTTTCCAACGGTGAAGGCACTCCCCCATTGTTAGGCCTGGTATTCCAGGATCGATTTGACCGCTGCTGAAAGCTCTGATTTTGATACTGATTTTGATTTGGAAATTGGTTTGAGCCTTGATAACTCAATGAATGTTGCTGGCTCTGGAGATGTTGCTGATTCTGCCCTTTTTGCTGTAAATAAGCATTCTGGTTTTTGAGGTGAGTAACTTCAGCAGTGAGCTTTTTCATCTATTCAACTAGCTCCTTGATATCGTCCTTGTCTTCCTTGGTCTTGGATGCCTCTGAGGACTGCAGGAAAGGCATTTGTGCTGGAGGCATTTCAGCCACTGGGTTGCCTGGATGAATTACTAGAGCTTGCGTGGCAGCTGGGCTCGGGACTGGGTTCATCATAGGGGTTCGATTGGCCAATGCATGATTTATCATGGGAATTTGGTTCGGCATGGCCACGGGACCAATATGGTTCAGCGGGCCTGAGGCTGTTTGCCCAAGATGGGTACTTACTTCGACAGCAGCAGCATAGGCTGCGGCTAAACTGGCTGGTACCGGGTTGGCCCTCCTTGCAAACATGGAGGTGAGTTTATCTAGGGCAGCATAGTAAATAGGTAGGGCAGCAGCCTAGTCTATAGCATAAGGGGCCTGCAGACGACTGTAAGCTTTCTGGAATCTATTATTGAAAGTGCTGATCATCTCACCCTCCTCTCGTCGAATCTCCACAAAAGAACGGTAAAGATCGGACGGGGAAGTGGGCATACGAAACCTATTTAGAAAAGTTGTCTTCAGATTTGGCCAGGAATTTATAGATGCTGCCGGGAGATTGGCAAACCAATAGTAGGCTTCATCCTGCAACGAGTAGGGGAACAGTCGGCATATTACATCTTCATGCTGCACCTGTAACATGAACATATTAGCTTCAAAGATCTTAATGTGTTCATCCGCAGTCCTATCTGGGTCATGTACCCTGAACTTTGAGCAGAACTTGTCTGGGTTTTTGGGCATGTCATGGTAGTCATTGAATAGCAGAGGGGACTGGTTATTTCCTTCAAAGTAAGCCATGATAGGGGGATTATTGGGAGCTGCGGCAGTATATCTGGGGGCTGACTGAGCTCGGGGAGCCCTGGGTATTCCTTGATCCCTTCTTGTTCTTCTAAATTCTGTCAGAGATAGCAGTTCTTCTCCAGCTGAACTGGATCAAGTATGTCTCTGTCTGGTCCCCAGACTTGCTGATTTTTAGTTTTTTTAGTTGCCCCTCCTTCTAGCGCCAATTCTGTTCATGGTGGTTTTAGCACGCAGCAACGCAGGTGTGATTGCTGGTTTCACACCTCTCTTGAAAAGTATCTTACCCTAGGTAAGACTACTCCAAGGATAATACAGCTAGGTCTTAGCTTGCTCGGAACTTCTCAATGGTTATGTTCTAGCTGTACCTACAAGGGGTCTTACATGCAGTCTGCAAATCTTCAAGGTTGAGACAACAAGTACACATAAACCCTACTATGATTTTCAGCTGATATACAAGGTGAGATGCTGCTGAAACTTTCTATTCTAACAACTAAGCGTGGGGTTTAAAGAAAATGCAGAAGATTTAGGGTTTAGAAGGAATCCTAAGTGACATTCACAATGCAAGGGTTATCTTTAGTAGACAAATATTCCAAACTTTGAACCAGTTTTCTGAGTTACCAAACCGAAATGGGTGTTACAGTGCTGCAAAAAACGGTGCTATCTTCAATGGAAGTCGAAAGATTTTCAGACCACATTCAGTCGTTAAATACCCAATAAATGGCGCAACTTAACTCATAAAATGAAGTTGAACTTTAGCACAAATAATAAGCCCAGGCTAACTTTACACAGTTATTTACCATCAGCAAACAACTAAAAGTATGGACTCGGAACATTCATCAAATACTGCAATAAACCATTAACATCATAAAAGCACAACTAATCTGACTATGGGAGAGCAAGAAGCAAACCATGAAGACCACAATGAATTGAAACAAGATGCAAATTCTCAGAATCAAATGGCACAGAGTCAACAATTTGGCATCAAAATCTCCCTTACAAAAAGCGGAAATGGCAGCCCTTTATATAGAAAGCAGCATACCCTAGCTCTTCAAATGAACGGTGGAGATTAACTCAACACCGACGGCTCAGATTACATCAAGAAAGGCCCACATTAATTCCCGGATTACATTTTGTCTTTTATGAAAAAGACGAAAAGACAGCCCCAGATACATTGAATCTAGTCATTTTGACTAGCCAACCCAATACATTGATGAAAATACCCATTTAGGAGGTAAGAAGAAGACAAAATAAATTACATGCTGTCCAGATATATCAAATTTACAACAATGATAGGATTTGAATCGATAAAATATTCAAATAATACTAAGATTCTTTATCCAGGTCGATACTATCTCCTCCGGACAGCTTATTCCGATAGGCCAGCCATGCCTCAAGTGCTGGATTGATATCAGATGGGGCCGGATCCTTCAGATGATGTGTTCTATAATCGAACACCTCTAGCTCCCGACTGAATCTGGTGTATATCCTTTCAAAATCTGCCTCTGCTCTGTGGAATGCTTTGAATTCTGCTCTGAGGTCACTTGCCTTGTCTAGCCGTTCTTCTGTACTTAGCGTAGTGTCCTCAAATAATATAACATGCAGTTTTCCTTTACATTTTTTGACCTCGAAAGGAGCATAATCATCAAAAGATTCATCTCTACAGCTTCTCAAAGCATCGCTGATATCATATATGATAGATCTTAGCTCTTCGTCAGCGGGTTTATATGCTTCCTTTACTTGCTCGAAGGTCTCTTTCCTCAGAAGTAACTGCTGGTACCACTCAATAGCCTTCGGGAGCCTATCTCCAGTCAAAATGTTTTCTGTGACCAAGGCTTGAGCTGGCAACTCCCGGATACCCTTGATTCACGGATACATGTGAGAATAGTATTCGTCGAACACGTCACATTCATCACGCAAATCTTTCCACTTGTTAATCAATTCCACTGTACGCTGGTGGATCTGAGCAGAGGCAGTTATGGCATCGCATCCCGCTTCAAACACACTCATCAACCAGTTCTCGACGCCTTGGGATTTTGATCTTACCTCGCTCAGCTTTGCCATTTCATCCGTAGATAGGATGGTAGGCACAGTCCTTATATCACCCCCTGCATCTATTGGTTTTACCAAAAATTGAAGACACGCCCTGAGTTCCTCGTTTTGGCGCTTTAATTCCTTCTTGGACATTTCGTCCTTATCCAACTGCTTCAAAATTGACGTAACTGATCCTTTAAAATCATCCACCCTTTGAGCACGGGTGGTTGGGCCTAAGTCAACTGTGGATATCACATAATCATCCGCCCTGACTTGATCTCTTGTTACGTCAGCAGGAGGGACAGCCACCTCCGCAATCCTTGAGCCTGATTCGCTCTGGTAGATTCTTGACTGCACCTTAGCCTTCTTTTGTTTCTGAGGTTTCTGAGCCTGCGACAGGATGGTGCTCAAATCAATTTTCATTATTTCAATCTGGGGCTCTGGATATACCATCCTATCCTGCAGCCATTCTGGAGCGGAAGATTTATTCAATTCAGCGTTTCCACCCTTATCTGATATAGTCAACTCTTTGGAAGGCCCCTGTTCAGGCTCAGGACTCTTCTCCCTTTCTGCTTGGGCCAATTCCTTTAGGCCCTCGAGCACATTTTCTTGTGCTATTTCCAAAACTTCCTCCGTTGGGTCCTTGCTCAGCGGACTATCAGATATGTCAATAATTTCTATACCAACAGCCGAGTCGAGGGGGTCTTTATCATTTTTACTGGTCAGCGCTCCCTCAGGCTCTGGTAATCCCAACTCTGCGCATACTTTCTCAATACCCTCCAACAAAGGTACTTCCAATGTCATCGCAGGCATTTGTGAAAGGGGGACAGCAGAAGAAATTGTGAAGGAAGGGGTACTAATTTGAGTCAAATTAGCGAAGGCGGGCAATGGTAAGGGAGAAGAAGGGGTAGGGTACATAATGGTGAGAGGGGGAGAAACAGGACTACTAGAATCACCGGAGGAGATTGCCAATGGACAGGAAGTGGTAGTAATGCCAGAGGAAGGAGAAGCGGAAGGAGATGATTCCTGCACAATGATGGCTGAGGTGGTGGGAGAAGTAGATGAAACGGAAGAAGAAGGAGGGATGGAAGTAGAGAAGGTGGAAGCCAAGACAGTCGTTCCTGTATCGGGCATGGGGGTTTGGGAGACCAAAGGAGTTGAATCATCTTTAGTAGCAGTCTTCTCCTTGCTTGCTGCTTCTGTTTTTACCTTCTTGGCCTTGGAGGCCTCCCCAGTGCTGCCTGGCATGTCCTTCCTCTTAGTAAATCTGGGCCTAGGAGGTGGATCCTTCTTCCGAGGGGATCTCACAGGAGGTTTTTGCACTTTTCGAGCCCTCGCTGCCAAAGGGGCACGTTCATCAATATCTGAATCTTTTTCCTTGATAGGCTCTGTATCATCTGTCCCTAGTACGGGCTCATCCTCTTCTCCGTCGGAATCCTTATCTGATTCAACTGTCGTATAGGTCAGTTGGACCCCTTGTCCCCTTAAGACACCCAATTGTGCTCTGACCCAAGCCTTACTCAATCTAACTGGCTCCTTCATGATCACATCCAAGGAGCTTTCTTCTGCATTGGCCCAATTGGGTAATGGGATGGGCAGGTGGTATTGTGTCTCCCACGGGCCTCTAGCCATAATATTATCATCATCCTGCAATTGATCTGGTACTACCATGACATGAAACTTCTTGATAAAATCCAAGGATAGCCTCGAGTGCATCCTCTTCATGACATCGTAGTCGTCGGTGCAGTTGGCCCAGAAATCCTCAATATGATCTTTATGAAACAATTTCTTGCTTACGAACTTCTCCATCACCTGATTCGGGTCAAAGTGAGCCCTGGCATTGTAATAGTGCAAGTTCAGAAGCTGGAGCTCTTTATCAGAATACTCAGCTGAGGCGAGAGAAGGGCACGCGTAGAGTCCTCTGCCAAACTTGATGGGAAATTGGACATTTGTTCGGTGCAGGTGCTTGAGTTTTTCGGCACACGGCACTAATTGCCTGGACAGTTCTAAGAGCACTGTCTTATCATCAGGATATCTTGGCAACCTATATGCCATTCCAGTGAAGCCTTGTACTCTGATGTATGTGAACTTCTCAAATTGTATGTACCATCGGCCATACTGGATTATTTCGTTCATAGCCTCGGCTGAAATCCTCAAGGCTGTATTACCCTGTAACTTCCTTGCTATGTACATGGTAAATGCATCATTGACCCGCTTGAAGTGTATCAATGATTGTGATGAAGTCAATTGAGGATAGCCTTCGTATACCTTGACTTGGGTCTTTTCATCATTTCCGATTTCTCCGATTTTGGACAATCCGTCGTAATGATTCATTCTTGCCAATGCGTAGACGACGTAGGATGTCCATCTGAAATATTTCTTTTCATTGAAGTGGCTGAAGGCTTCATGCATATTGTCGCTAAGGATCTGCAACCAATGGAACTTGGTTCCCTTCAACACTTCCGAAATTATGACAAACATCCAATCTTCAAAAGTGGAAGCAGTAGGTAGCCCATACACTCTGCTTAAAAATGTTACTATATCTCCAATTTCATCGTGGAAATCACTTCTATACAGCACTATGGGGAGCTTGACGAGAGCGGATTTCCTGCTCTTGACCCAATGATCATTTATGTGTTTTCTGCATCCCTCAACATCTTTGTTATATGCCTCCTTGGATGCTTGCCTGTCGGGCATAGTCATGGTTTTATGCCACGGGATATCCAGCATTTCTGCCAAAGCAGGCGGGGACAAATCAGCTAGGACTTCTCCACTAGCTGTCTGAATTTGCCTAGATACGATGTCGTACCTATCTGCACAGCTTGCCATTAACTCTGCACACTGAACAGAGGTCGAGAAGGCAGCTGCTTGTCCGAGTCCACTGTCCTTTAGTCTCTTGGCCCGAGGAGTTGGAGTGGGTCCGAATATTCTTAGTCTGAAATCATCTAAGTCAATATGACCTAGATCAGTGTCTCCCACGTTACTCCACCCAGAGTGGATTTTGGTCTCTGGGGGGATTCCTTTGAACTCGTACTTCATGGCTTGAGCTCGAGCAAACATCTAACCTGCAAAACCAGACCTCATAAGCTTGATACCACGTACGTTCCTTGATATACTCCTGGGATTAGATAAATCAATCATAAATCCATCATTTAATTAAAACACGCATTTTGAAAGAAGACTTAAGTTAACATTCACAGCGTATTGCATGCAAGAAGATATCAAATGTTGTAAAAAGAGTCACCTAAACATCATCATTATAGCATTACAACCTTAATAACCTTACCTTGAACCATCTTCCCTAAAGAAATTTCAGCAAATTCGGCCATTTAGGGAGTTTTGCGCTAAAATTGAGGTCGTCCGACCTCGGGCAGTAAAAGTGCTGAAATTGAGGTTGTCTGACCTTGGCGGGAAAATGAGGCAGGTCCGACCTCAAATGAGGGTTAGTTCAGTGCATTGCAGAATTTGCGCTGTTTTCATGGGTGTCCGACTTGCGCGAGATTTGGAGGTCTCCGACCTTCAGTGGTTTACAAGTCGGTCGGTGGATAAATTAGCGCAAAACAATCGCTGGCATATCAGTGGTTCCCTTGCGCAGAATTCGGGTGAGTCGGACTTGCGCGGGTTTCGAGGGGGTCCGACTAAGTCAGATGCAAGGTATTTTAGCGCATGGTCGGATGAAGGAAAATGTAGCACAAAATAGTTTGGTTAGTCTTTCAGCGGGCCTTTCGAGCAGCACCGACTTCGCGGGGTTATGGATGTCATCCGACTTGGTCGGACACAGGTTATTGTAGCGCAAAGTCGGACAAAGAAGATTTTAGCGCAAAAAAAAGTTGTGTTCAAGGCTGCGGGTATTCTTAAACCATCCGACCCGATTTGTAAATGACATGTGAGTTGTGAAGGTCAGAGGAGGTTGTTTTTAGCGCAATCGGGCGCTGGATTTTAGCGCTAGATCTAAGGGTATCCGACTACATCGAATGGTTCAGTGGTTTTGGGTCGGTTGAAAGTTAATTCGGCGCCGACTTCGTGCACGGGGTTTATAGGGTTTCGACCCGGAAAGATCCAGATCTGCCCAAGGCCTCCAAACTCGTGGTTTTCTAAATCTAGGGTTTGGAGAAATGCAAAGGTCAATTCCCCAAACCCTAACCCGGAACCCTTTCGTTCGACTCACAGTTTCAACAGCTACTTATGCAAACGGTAAAAACCCTAATAGTTTCTCCTAAATCTGCTTCAAAACCCTAGAGAAACCTGGGAATGCAAAGGGTGAGAACCCTACCTGTAAATGGCGGCGCAGATCCGACTTGTCGTGAGGTCGCGGGTTCGAGCCTGGGCGAGGTCGGCCGTGGAAATCGGAGCTCCGGATGCGTGGTCTTTGAAACGCGGTTAAAATGCGTTAATTTTACCTAATTTCCCTATTTAAGCCGTGCCAATCCACCATTAATGCTCGGGAGTATGTACAGTCAGCGGGGATTCGCAGGGGTTCTGACTTAGCGGGAAAACTGGAGGTCTCTGACCTGGTCAATTGAGGGAGAAATCAGCACGAAATGTGGAGGCCTCCGACTTGACCTGTTTGGCGGGGCTTTCGGACTCATCCGACCTGCAGGGTTCGTTTGGGGGTTCGACCAAGTCGGTTATAATGCGAAGTCACTTGGAACGAATTTTAGCGCTAGGTCGGACGGAGGGGATTTTAGCGCTAGGTCCGACAGGTTGAAAATCGGCGCAAAGGTCAGTTGAACCCAGATTCAGCGCAAAGTCAGTTGAATGCAGTTTTAGCGCAAAGGTCGGTTGAGGCCAGTTTCAGCACAAAAGGTCGGTTGAAGCCAGTTTTAGCGCAAAAGGTCGGTTGAGGCCAGTTTTAGCGCAAAAGGTCGGTTGAGGCCAGTTTTAGCGCAACAAACTAAATCAAGGACTCAAGAAGGGGAAACAACAACCCTCCTTTAGCAAGTTTGAAGTGATTTTTAAGGCAATCATTCTATCCAGGGCACATATACTTCAGACCGTACAACCACTTCTGAGAGAGAGAGATCAAAAACCAAACGACCCACTAGCCAAAACAAAAAGAACAAAGGGGAGGGCCCCCATGTTTAGAATGGGGCGTGTGTGCAAGGCACAACAGGTTAATTAGGCATGGTTATTATGAGGCCACATGGCATTATCCATTAGTTACATATGTCTCTCTCGCCCACATTTGGGTAGTTGAGTCTCACACCCTCTTTTGGATTTATATGCCACCTCTCATAACCATTTGTTTGACTTTATCTAAGTAGGTGCAACCGTGTATTTTGGCATTTACCAAGTAAGTAAAACTTTCGCCTATTTTATGTAGTTGGAGTTATTACACCTCTTGGATGTATATGCCCTTATTTTGCTATTTATACAACACTCTCTTCTCACCTCTGTGTTCCAAATATGTACCTGATGTGTTGTCATTGATGTCAATATATCCTTTTGAAAGAAACAATGAAGACAATGCAGAGGAGTGATCAGTATTTCCAGTAAGGTGAAGATCAGAGTTTACGGATTAAAGGATTTGTATAGGGTTATCTATTGTTGCTCCAGTTGAGATTTGAGAGGTCCGCATGAAGATTTGGCGAAGTTGTGGCCTTCTGAGTAAGACAGGTTTCTGTAGTTGTTCTGTGATGACAGAGTGGCAAGAAGTTGGTCCGGATTGGTCCGGTATGAGAATATTGTGATCTGCGGATCTAGAGGCATGTCTGGGATATTGGTGTGTTCCCTCAACTTGAGTGGCTCATGGTTTGGAGATCCGGAAGCAATCTTTCTAGTATGACAGTCATGGCAGTGTGTGTTCTTGAGGATTCAATGTGAAGATGCAAGTGATTCTGGTAATGTGAAGTGGTGTGGTTGTTCCTGTTGACTTAATTGTGCTTGTGGTGGTCTCTGGATCGTGTGGCTATTGTGTTGGTGGTCCGCATTGACAAAGGAGCTCGTGATTGAAGGTTTCCTCTTAGTTATTGTTGTTCTTCCTAGCCTTAGCCGACTGGATGTTCCTAGCATGTTGCAGATGATCTAAAGATCATTTTATGAAGCATGGCATGTTAATAAAGGAAGATTCAAGTCTCAGCTATGATTGGCCGATAGTGTAAAGATCCGCATTAAGTTTGGCCGACCTTGTTGATCATTCCAAGATGGATGAAGTGTATAAATACTTGTTGAAGAGTTGTCAAATATCATCCTTGTGTAAAACAAATTAAATCTGAATAAAGGATCAGAAGCATAGCAGAGAAGAAAAGGAGCGAGAGCAGTATAGAGTGTGAAGTTAGTAAAGAAGAATCTAGGGCAAAGCAGAAGTTTTTGAGCATTCATTGAAACTGAACTAGGCATGAAGTAGATGATATTTTTCAGTTAATCCATTATGTTCTAAATTAATTTTATAGGCAGTGAGCCTCCTCTTTTGAGCAATGAGCTCTGGGCAGTGCACTCGAAGGCATGTGCCTTCTATTTTTCTAAAGTACTTTTAACAGGGTACAAATCTTTGTCAGTTAACCCCCACCGTGGTTTTTCCCTTAACCGGGTTTCCACGTCAAAATCTTGGTGTCAAGTGTGTTGATTATGTTTTTTCTCTTATGTTGTTAATCTATGCTTTGATGTTTACATCACTAATCTGGTAGTAAGATAATAAAGAAGGTTAAAAGCAGAAAAAGTTTAAATTGTGTGACAACTGATTCACCCCCCTCTTAGTTGTCTGGTCTAATTCCAACAATTGGTATCAAAGCTAGGTCCTCTTATCAAAGCCTGACCACTTGAGGAGATCCAGGATGTCGACCTACAAGAAAGATAGTCCGAGATTTGATGGAACAAATTATTTTGTTTGGAAGAATCACATGGAGTGCCATTTACAATGCATGGGTGATGCCTATTGGGCAATAACCAGTGTTGAGTATAAACCTCCGGAGAAAGGTCCTTCGACTCTAGATCAAGTCAAAGATGCTAAAAATAACCTTCAAGCTAAAGAATCCTTGTTAAGTGCCCTGACTAATTCTGAAATGACAAATGTCTTTGGTCTAAAAACTGCTTATGAAATCTGGAAAAAGTTGGAATATCTATATGAAGGTGATCAATATGTCAAATGTGCCAAGCTTCAAAGTCTGAGAGGAAATTTTGAAACTATGAGGATGAGCAAAGATGAAAACATCACAATCCACATACAAAAGATAAATGAACTTGTGTGTGGTATCAGGTGTGTTGGTGGAACTTTGGAAGAATCAGAGATTGTATCAAAAGTACTCAGATCTTCACCTAATTGGTGCAGGAGCACCCCTTCAACAGGATAAATATGCACGAGAGGGAGAAGAAGAAGGTTTTACTATGTTGTAGACATTTCATGTTACTATGTAGCATTTTTTTGTCTAAGTCAAATGTAACATTTTGTGTTGGCATTTCATGTTGGTAAACATCAAATTTAACATTTTAGACATGTTGGGTTACGTGAAGGGTTAAACCAATGTGTCTTATCATTAGGTGTTTTGTTGTCTTATGCAAAACAGATGTCATGGGATTAATTAGGGTTTCTGCTAATAATCTTGATTAAATCAAAATCTTGAAAACAGAGGAGAGGGGTTAGAAAAGACGGGGAGAAATGGTCGAAAGGAGGGGTCTTTCATTTTTTCTTTTTCTAGAACTGATCAAATGTAAGAAGCTGGAATGAAAGAATAGAAATTCTAAAAATTATGTTCTGTAAATTTTGAATCCTGTGTGAAATCTTGGTAAATCGAATTGTTCTGTTTATTATCTGTATAGAACCATTGTATTTTTTTAAAATTTAGTTATTCTGTTGCCGTAATGCACGATTAAATCCATTCCACTGGTGGATTTCTATGAAACCAGTGGAATGGACTTGTAAAATATTTTCCATTTTTTTGTTTCATCCTTTTGGTCGAGAAACATGGCAGGATAAAAATTGCAGAATCTGTTTCAGAGAGGATTATCGGCGGGAAAATTCAAATATACATTTGATGTATATACATGAAATGTATGTCGGAGATAGTCTATGAATATATCGCATTTTCATGCGAGCCTCATTCTGTGTATCTACTATGGAAAGTGGTACGTATAAAAAATCTTGTTTGGTCAAGTTTGTGTTGTTCGGCAAATATACATTTCCTGTATATATCGCAATTGTATGAAGGTACTTTCTTTGTGTATATCGCTGTTGTATCTGGGTATCACCTTGTGTATATCGTCAGACAGAATGTGCATGTAAGAGTCCATTCGGGCTAAGTTTGGGGTTGTTCGCTGAAGTATACAAATAGTGTGTATATCGCTAATGTATCTATGCATATTTTGTGTATATCCTGCAATTGCATGTAAGGGTCCGTCGCTTGTATATATCGCTAAAACATATTCTGTGTTAACTCTTGTGTCTGTCAAAATTGTTTGAGGATATACATTTTGTGTGTATACGCCCAATGTATGTCATAGATAGTTTGTGAGTATATCACCTTTGTATCTAAAGAGCAATTCCTGTGTATCCCTCATTTGCATGTCGATAGTTGTATATTGGAATGTACATGATTAAATGTACATTTTGAAAGATGCAAATGGGGACCGGCTGTAGCAGTCAGAACGATTGGAGATACAAGGATCAACCTACAATAGACAGTCAGCAAATGTATATGCAGGCCAAATTGTGAATGCGACTGTGAGCATCATCATTTTCACTGTGGAATATTTAACCAGGCTTCCGCTATACCCGCTCTGCATCATAGTGGTATCAGAGCGAAGGAGTGTTCTTTGGGTAGAAGAAGACAAGATGTCAGAAGGAGAAGGATCAGACACGTACCCAACAAAGATGACCAACGTTGAGTTGACGACCTTAGTAAGAAAGCATATGGCAGAGAGCAGAGCAGATCGAGCTCAGAATCAGGCATTGAAAGAAGAACTAGAGAAGTTGAGGGACAGAGTAGAGAAAGGGGAAGAAGATTCTAGTAAGCGAGAAGACAGGGATGAAGAGGAGTTCCCTAAGCAGGAAGAGATAGAGGTTGCTGCAGACCAGAGACCCTTACCTCAATGGATTGAGGTTTAACATCCAAGAAGACATAAGTATGCATAACCTAGAGACAGTTCAAAAGTGCTATCAGTTAGCACTCAAGGTAGAAGAGAAATTGAAGAGAAGACATGAGCAGAACAATAGAGGAAGAGGAAAATAGCAAAGAGGAGGAAGAAGTCCTTTCAGAGGCAGAGGATTTGGATACCAAAGTGAATCCAATCAAGAGAACAACAGAGGAGACAGTAGTCAAAATCAAGGGGGAAGCTACAATCAAAGAGGAAATTTTAGGGGCAAAAGACCACCATTTAGGGGAAGATCTCAGGGAAGAGGACTGATCAGATGTTATAATTGCAACCAAGAAGGCCACATAGCCAACAAATGTCCAGCAAAGGCAACAAGTTCAATGGGAGAAAAGAGGATCAATCTGATCCAAGAATCTAATTGTCAGAGTGTAGCAAGCTCAAGCACTAATCAAAGTGTGAATGCTCCTGACAGTTATGGATATGCTGAGAGAGGAGAATCTTTGATGATTAGAAGAGCAATGACCACCATGAAGGTGCCCAGCAAAGAACCCCCACAAAGGAAGTCTCTCTTCAGAACTACTTGCAAGGCAGGAGGAAAGGTATGTAAAGTTCTAATTGACTCTGGATCTACTGAAAATTTTGTGTCTTTTGAAATGGTAGAAAAGCTTAAGCTTAGAAGACTACCCCATCCTTGCCCATACAAGATCTCATGGCTCCACCAAGGTCAGCAAATAGTTGTGGAGGAACAAGCTTGGGTAGAACTTCAAATTGGACCATACAAGGATAGGTTACTATTTGATATTGCCAAGATGGATGCTTGCCATCTCCTATTTGGAAGACCATGGCAGTATGACTTGAAAGCATACCATGATGGGGTCAGAAACACTTATTCAATTACCAAGAATGGTAAGATGATAGAATTGCTACCATTAATGGAGAATGAGGTAGAATCAAAAGGAAAAGAAGTTAAGGTGATGATGGTAGAAGGCAAATAGTTCATGAAAGGGATAGTAGGAGGAGCAATTGCATATGCTCTAATTCCTTGCCTAAAAGTAAACAAGGAACAACAACAAGAAGTCAAGGGAGAGAAAAGGCAAAGGTACATAGATCCTGTTGTCCAAGAGCTATTGGACGAATACCAAGGCATCATCTCTGATGGAATGCCAAGTTCCCTACCACCTATAAGGGACATCAGCCATTGCATAGAACTAATCCCAGGATCTACACTTCCAAACAAAGCAGCATATAAGCTCACTCCAGATCAGAATGCAGAGGTAGCAAAGCAAATTGAAGAATTGTTGGAGACGGGCCTAATTGGCAAGAGTTTAAGACCATGTGCAGTATCGGCTATACTAGCATCAAAGAAGGAAGGCACTTGGAGACTTTGTACTGATTCAAGAGCTATCAACAAGATAACAATCAGGTATAGGTTCCCAATCCCTAGGATAGAAGATTTACTTGATTGTTTAGGAGGTGCTAAATATTTCACCAAAATAGATTTAAAGAGTGGCTATCATCATATTAGGATTAGGCCAGGAGATGAATGGAAAACTGCATTTAAGACCAATGAGGGGTTATATGAGTGGAAGGTCATGCCTTTTGGTTTGTCCAATGCCCCTAGTACCTTCATGAGATTGATGAATGAGGTCTTGAGGGAATTCATGGGAAAATTTGTCATAGTATATCTAGATGACATCCTAATTTTCAGTAATATGAGGGCGGAGCACCTCATCCATATAGACTTGGTTCTCAAAAAGTTACATGGAGAGCAGCTGATGATCAACTTAGGTAAGTGTTTATTCATGTAGGAAGAGATCAGCTACTTGGGATTTGTTATCTCACATAACCAACTGAAAATGGATCAAGAAAAGGTAAGTGCCATATTGTCTTGGCCAACTCCCAAAACCTTGAATGATGTTAGAAGTTTCCATGGGTTAGCAACCTTTTATAGGAAGTTTATAAAGAGGTTTAGTCATGTTTGTGCACCCATGCTTGACACTATAAAAGGAGGACAGAAGTTTAGGTTTACCTAGACAATAGAGGCAGATAATTCCTTTGAAACATTGAAGAAGAAGGTGGCAAAGCAGCCAGTCCTTGCATTTCCTGACTTTAGCAAGATTTTTCAAGTAGAATGTGATGCAAGTCATATTGCAATTGGAGCAGTACTCAGCCAAGAAGGTAGGCCTATTGCATTCTTCAGTGAGAAATTAAATGATGCCAAGAAGAGATACTCATCCTATGATTTAGAGATGTATGCTCTAGTCCAGTCACTCAAGAAATGGAGGCATTACTTGATGCCAAAAGAATTCATAGTGTTCACAAACAATCAGGCCCGCAGTTTCATAAACAGTCAAGAGAAGCTGAACCATAGGCATATGAAGTGGGTGGAAACTTTGCAAGTTTTCACTTTCACACTCAAACACAAGAAAGGGGTCAAGAACAAAGTAGCAGATGCTTTGAGCAGAAGGGTTCTAACCATAAATTAGATTCAATTGGAAAGTGTTGGCATTGATTCTTTGAAGGACATGTATGATGATGATGAAGACTTTGGCGAGATCTACAAGGTATGTACTTCTTTTGGAGACAAATATCATGTTGAGTTCTTAGAATTTCTGATCCAAGATGGATTACTTTTCAAGGGTGGACAATTGTGTATTCCAAGGTGTTCTATGAGACTGAATATCATTCAGGAAAAACATTGTGGGGCCATGGCAGGACATTTTGGTCTAAGTAAAACTCTTGATATTGTGAAGAGACATTACTATTGGCCTAAGCTACAGTCAGATGTGAGAAGATTTGTGGAAGCATGTGTGATATGTCAAAAAGCAAAAGGGAGATCCACAAATGCAGGTTTGTATCAGCCATTACCCATTCCTTCTAGGCCATGGGAGAGCATAAGCATGGATTTTGTATTAGGTTTGCCTAGAACAAGAAAAGGACATGATAGTGTTTTTGTGGTAGTAGACAGATTTAGTAAAATGGCACATTTCTTGCCATGTAAAACCACTTGTGATGCTTCATATGTTGCTGATTTGTTTTTCAAAGAGATAGTGAGGATACATGGTTTGCCATTGAACATAGTATCAGACAGGGATGTGAAGTTTATTGGCCACTTCTGGAGGACTCTTTGGAAAAAGCTTGGAACCAACTTGTTCTTCTCATCAGCCTACCATCCTCAAACAGATGGGCAGACTAAAGTAGTTAACCGTTCATTGGGTAATCTACTCAGGTGTTTAACCAGGAAGCATGGAGAGAAATGGGATAACATCCTCCCACAGGCAAAATTTTCCTATAATGACACCATTAATAGGAGTACAGGAAAGTCACCTTTTCAGGTAGTATATGGAATCCATCCAAGGGGTATCCTGGAACTGAGAGATCTGCCTACAGGAGAGCCTATTAGTGCAGATGGTGAAGCATTTGCTTCAGCCATCAAAGAAGTACATGATCAGGTCAAGAACCAACTTCACCAAACTACATTAAAGTACAAAACATATGCTGACAAGAAGAGGGATTTACAGTTTGATGTTGGAGATTTGGTGTGGGTAAATCTAAAGAAGGAGAGGCTACCCAAAGGTAAATATACCAAGCTAATGCAGAGGAAGATTGGACCATGTCAGATTTTGAAGAAGTGTGGACAAAATGCCGATGAAATCCAACTTCCTCCTGATCTTGGATTATCACCCATTTTCAATGTATGTGATTCAACTCCATACAAGCAGCATGCAGATGTAGAACAAGAACCATTACAGGATGCAGCAAATGATAATATTCCTAAGCATGATCCACCAAAGTTGAAGAATATCTTAGACTCAAGAGTGATAAAGAAGACACGGAACAAAGAATACCTAGAGTATTTGGTGGCTTAGCAAGGAAAACCTGATTCAGAGGCCGTTTGGATGACTGCAGATCAAATCACAAACCATGGTGCAGACCTCCAAACTCTGATCTCAAAGGGGCTTGAGATCTCTTCTCCCGGGGAGTATGGTGCAGGAGCACCCCTTCAACAGGATAAATATGCACAAGAGGGAGAAGAAGAAGGTTTTACTATGTTGTAGACATTTCATGTTACTATGTAGCATTTTTTTGTCTAAGTCAAATGTAACATTTTGTGTTAGCATTTCATGTTGGTAAACATCAAATTTAACATTTTAGACATGTTGGGTTACGTGAAGGGTTAAACCAATGTGTCTTATCATTAGGTGTTTTGTTGTCTTATGCAAAATAGATGTCATGGGATTAATTAGGGTTTCTGCTAATAATCTTGATTAAATCAAAATCCTGAAAACAGAGGAGAGGGGTTAGAAAAGACGGGGAGAAATGGTCGAAAGGAGGGGTCTTTCATTTTTTCTTTTTCTGGAACTGATCAAATGTAAGAAGCTAGAACGAGAGAATAGAAATTCTAAAAATTATGTTTTGTAAATTTTGAATCCTGTGTGAAATCTTGGTAAATCGAATTGTTATGTTTATTATCTGTATAGAACTGTTGTATTCTTTTTAAATTTAGTTATTCTGTTGCCGTAATGCACGATTAAATCCATTCCACTGGTGGATTTCTGTGAAACCAGTGGAATGGACTTGTAAAATATTTTCCATTTTTTTGTTTCATCCTTTTGGTCGAGAAACATGGCAGGATAAAAATTGCAGAATCCGTTTCAGAGAGGATTATCGACAGGAAAATTCAAATATACATTTGATGTATATACATGAAATGTATGTCAAAGATAGTCTATGAATATATCACATTTTCATGCGAGCCTCATTCTGTGTATCTACTGTGGAAAGTGGTACGTATAAAAAATCTTGTTTGGTCAAGTTTGTGTTGTTCGGCGAATATACATTTCCTGTATATATTGCAATTGTATGAAGGTACTTTCTATGTATATCACTATTGTATTTGGGTATCACCTTGTGTATATCGTCAGACAAAATGTGCATGTAAGAGTCCATTCGGGCTAAGTTTGGGGTTGTTCGCTGAAATATACAAATAGTGTGTATATCACTAATGTATCTGTGCATATTCTATGTATATCCCGCAATTGCATGTAAAGGTCCGTCGCTTGTATATATCACTAAAACATATTATGTGTTAACTCTTGTGTCTGTCGAAATTGTTTGAGGATATACATTTTGTGTGTATAGGTCCAACGTATGTCATAGACAGTTTGTGAGTATATCACCTTTGTATCTAAAGAGCAATTCCTGTGTATCCCTCATTTGCATGTCGACAGTTGTATATTGGAATGTACATGATTAAATGTACATTTCAGAAGATGCAAATGGGGACCGGCTATAGCGGTCAGAACGATTGGAGATACAAGGATCAACCTGCAATAGACAGTCAGCAAATGCATATGCAAGCCGAATTGTGAATGCAACTGTGAGCATCATCATTTTCACTGTGGAATATTTAACCAGGCTTCCATTGTACCCGCTCTGCATCACTAATTCATACAAACATAAGGTTACTACTATAGAGGAGATTAGGATTGTCTCAAATGTTACAAGAGATCATCTGGTTGGCAAAATTTCAGCTTTTGAATTAATTGAGTTTGGTGATTCTCTTCCCAAATCTAAATCTGCATTTAAGGCCAGTGTATATGGAAAACAAAGATATGATCCATGTGAAAGATCTTCTGCAAGATCAAATAGATTAGTGAAGACAAGGAAGGATCTTGAAGATATTGAACTTGAAACTGCTGATCTTGAAGCTCTTCTCGCCAAAAGATTTCCAAGAGGATCCGGTAAGTATGAAGGAAAACTGCCACTCAAATATTTTGCTTGTAATAAAATTGGTCATTTTGCCTCAAGATGTCTGGAGAGGTTTTCAAAATCAAACCCTAACAGATATCAAAATCAAAACAAATGTTATTATGTCCAAGAAACTGGTGAAGAAGGAGTCATAGATGATGAATCTGATCATGGAGGTTCCCCTGAAAATGATTGGGTGTTCATTGTCATTAAAGAAGAAGATCCGGTGTCTACTAAATCTGCTAGCTATGCAAATATGGAAAGTGCCTTGGCTACTCAGGTTGTTGAGAAAGATGAATGGGTGATTGATAGTGGATGTTCTCATCATATGACTAGAGACAAGAGTAAGTTTGTGAATTTTGAAAATTATGAAGGTGGGCTTGTGAAATTTGGAGATAACTCAACTAGTAGAATCCGTGGTAGAGGATCCATCTCTTTTGATGGTAAGAATAGCACAAATGATGTTCTATATATGGAAGGACTAAAACATAATCTTCTTAGTGTTGGACAGTTGGTTGATAAAGGTTATGATCTTTGATTCAAAGATGGAAAGTGCAGAATCTTGGAAAGTTTCAGAACTGAAATTGCATCCGGTACTCAAACCAGAGGTAACATTTTTCATTTAAGTAGCTCTGGAAAAAGTTGTTTGATTTCTCAGATAGATCAAAGTTGGTTATGGCATAGGAGGATGTGTCATGTTAATTTTGATAATATTGTCAAAATAAGTACCACTCAGGCTTTGAGAGATCTTCCAAAACTTGTGAAACCTAATAGCGTGTGTAGAGTGAAAGGAAGCTAGGTGTGCAGAAATCGCTTCCTACACTAATCTAATGAGGAGAGGGCTATGCAAATTCAATTTAATTCTTACAACTACAGCAACATAGAACATCTAACAGAGATATTGTAGCAATACATATGGACCAGAAAGAAGACAGAAGAAGAGAGACAAAGATATAACGTGGGGAAAACCCTTATCGGGTGAAAAACCCCACTCAGAAACCTGCACAATGTATTATCAAAATTGAATGTTGTTTACAATACACTTGCAATGCAAGCTTCAATGGTCTTTGACACTTGTATCTGGAGTCAATCCTACAGAGTAACAGTACCTGTAAAACCTATAATACTTCTCCACCTCCAAGCACCTGTTTATATAGAATATATAAGGCAATATTCGTCCTATCTTGGGATGGGTGTCCAACTTGGCCTCATGGCCCAAAACCCATGCCTAAGGACACTTGGTCAACATTGTAGAATGTTCCTAACACTTGTCCACAGCTCCCATCCCAAAGAGGTCGCCTATTTCCAAAATGGGCTATGACAGATGCTCTTACGAGACTTACGACCGTCATAGAATCTATCATAGCGGTTACAACTTACAGCTATAAGAGAATCTGTCATACACAAGCTATAAATAGCATATTCTCTTATAACTTGTCATAGTCCACCTTGGGGCACCCAAATATGCCTTTTTCAAAGATGCTTCATGACACATGTCTTCACCTGTCTTACAAGCTTCTATTTCTGACTCTTACATGTCATAACTTCATCATAGGAATCTGTCATAACCGTTTCAGTCAAACATTCCCTTCCAAAACATGAAAGATGCCGACACATGGCAAAATGCTCCTACCACAAAGTGGGACGCCTATCTCCTCATGTGAGGACAAAACTACAAGTTGTCATCTTCCATGGAGGATCACACATCACTGTGCCACATCCCACAGAATGACAATATGGAATTTACAATTAATTTACAACATACACAATGAATTAATAAATACAATCATAAATAATGCAAGGAATTACCAAGGTTGAGACACCTTAATTCCCAACATTCTCCCACTTGTCGAACACCTTTTAAGAGCCAATAGAATAACTTGATTTAACTGCTATAGGCCGAGAGGCCCATAGACTCCGAACACCATCTGAACTTCTTTATGCCCACTAGTTTCGCTAATGCATCTGCGACATTCTTCAAAGTATCTACCTTCTCCAAATTTACCTTTCCATCCTCAACCATGTCTCGCACGAAGTGAAACTGAACATCAATGTGCTTTGTTCTAGCATGGAAAGTTGGATTCTTCGCAAGGCAAATTGCACTCTGACTGTCACAACTGATCGTAATTTGACCTGCATCAACACCAATATCAAAACACAGTCTCTTAAGCCAAATGGCTTCCTTACAAGCATGAGTTGCTACCATATACCCAGCTTCTATCATGGACAAAGTAACCACAGGTTGTCGCTTACTCATCCAACTAATAGCACCACCAAACAGTGTAAACACATAAGCACTAGTGGATCTCCTACTGTCAATGTCACCTGCCCAATCTAAATCCACAAATCCATGAATATCAATAGAATGCAGAGGTCTTGTAACATTACCATGATAGCATATGGAATACTCGAAAGTACCCCTTAAATATCTAAACATTCGCTTAACTGCATCCCAATGAACCCATCCAGGATTAGCCATAAATCGACTAAGGACTCCCACTGCTTGGGTAATGTCTGGTCTTGTGCAGACCATAGCATACATCAAACTGCCAACAACACTAGCATAAGGTACTCTACTCATGTCCTCCACCTCACTAGGAGATTTTGGACAATCCTCAACAGACAACTTTGTCCCCAAAGAAACAGGAACACACAATGGTCTACAATCTGCCATGCTGAACCTATCCAACATGGTCTTCACATACTTACTCTGGCTAAACCAAAGTTTTCTGTTGGTTTTGTCTCTTCTGATTTCCATTACTAGAACGTACCTAGCTGCCCCTAAATCTTTCATTTCAAACTATGCTAACAGCTAAGATTTGAAATCAGAAATTATATTCTTACCCTTCCCAATGAGCAACATATCATCAACATATAATGCAACAATGAGAATACGATATAGGGGACTGCTTCAAACCATACAAAGACTTCTTAAGCTTGCAAACCAAATTTTCTTTATATTTCACTATGTAATGCTCTAGCTGTGACATGTAGATTTCTTCCTCCAAATCACCATGAAGGAAAGTTATCTTCACATCCATCTATTCTACCTCTAAGTCATAAGCTGCTGCAAGAGATAACAGCAATTGAATGGATGTCAGCTTTGCAATGGGAGAGAAGATCTCATCATAATCTATACCCTCCACTTGTGAATACCCCTTTGCAACCAATCTGGCCTTATACTTCTCAACACTGCCATCTGCACCAAATTTCTTCTTGAACACCCATTTGCATCCAACAGGTTTATGTCCAAGAGGCAAAGGCACCAAGTCCCAAATTTGATTCTTTTCCAAAGAAGCCATTTCATCCTCCATGGCCTCCTTCCAGGAACCTGCATCTTTCATGTCCAAAGCCTTTGATATAGTTCTAGGTTCATCACTATTAGTAAGCAAAGCAAAAGCACAAATAGAATCAAGCAATGTAAAACCAAACCTTTTAGGTTGCTTTCTTATCCGTGTAGACCTCCTCAAGAGCTGAGGTTGAGGTTCAGCTTCTTCATCTGAGCTTTCAAAGCGGCAAGAGCTCTCCTCATCATCAGGTCCAACATTGTCTTTTTGTTCAGTCTTCTCAGGGGTAGGAGGAAACTGAACAACATCCTCTTTCTTTTTTTTTCTTCTCACTATAAAACAATGGAAGAAGGTGTAAGCTCTCTGAAGATGACACTTCTTCTATACAACACCTTTTTAGCCACAGGGTCCCAAAGCTTGTATCCTTTCACACCGACACCATAGCCAATGAAGATACACTTAACAGCCTTGTTCTCCAATTTTGACCGCTTCTCCCTAGGCACATGTGCATATGCCTCACAACCAAAAACATGAAGATGCCTTATTGAAGGCTTTCTACTAGACCACACCTCCATGGGTGTCTTTCCAACAAGAGCTACTGTAGGAGATCTATTTACAAGATAGCAAGCAGTGGCAACAGCTTCAGCCCAAAACTTTTATTCTAGGCCAGCTCCACTAAGCACTCCTAGCCTTCTCCATCAGTGTCCTATTCATCCTCTCTGCAATTCTATTTTGCTACGGGGTGTATGGAGTTGTCTTATGTATTTCAATCCCAAGTTCCTTGCAATATTTATCAAATTCTGTAGAACAGAACTCACCACTATTGTCAGTTCTCAAACACTTAATCTTTTTAACAGTGTAATTTCCAACAAAGGCCTTAAACTCCTTAAACTTACCATAGGCTTCAAATTTGCTTCTGAGAAAATAAATCCATGTCCTTCTACTATAGTCATCTATGAAAGATACAAAATATACAAATTTTAATAACGAAGGAACATTAACAGGACCAAATACATCAGAATGAACAAGGTCCAACACACCAGAAGACTTATGAGAACTCGAATAAAACTGAATACGGTTTTGTTTCCCATATATACAATTTTCGCAAAAGTCAAACTCAAGATTACAATCATCTAATCCCTCAACGAGGTTTTTATTTTTCAGGGTATGCAGACCCTTCTCACCAATGTGGCCAAATCTCTTATGCCATAACATTGTCTTTTCAGCAGGAAGCTTAACTTCCAAAGCATGATTACAACCATCAGAAGTAGAAACAATAGATTTTTTCACTGCTCGTTCAGATGGTGGGGATGAAGTGACTGCTTCCCTCTTCCTTGAGTTAGAAGAACTATTGCATTGTGAAATGCATGCCTCCAGCTGAAATAGAGTACCTCTCCTAGTACCCTTAGCAAGCACCATAGCTCCTCTAGTCATTTTGCATCCTTCTTTCGAAAAGACAACCTACACACCTGCATCATTCAACATACTTACAAAAAGCAAGTTCCGTGTTAAGCCTAGGATGTGCATAACCCCAGAGATCCCCTTCACTCATCCATCAGGGAATCAGATAGAGACTCTTCCATGACCAACAATCTTCAAATGAGAGTCGTCACTCGAGTACACCTTTCCACCATCGAACTCCTCATACTTAGTGAACTAGTCTCGATGCGAGGTCATGTGGAATGATGTACCAGAGTTAATCAGCCACACATCATTAGATGCATGGGTTTCCAGGGCTACGATGAAAGCATTAACATCATCTTGTGACTTGTCAGAATCTAAATCTGGGGTCTTCTTCTTTTTCTTTTCTTCTTTGCATTCCTTTCGAAAATGCCCAGATTTACCACAGTTCCAATAGATAGCCTTGGACTTTCTAGGAGATTTGGATGTCCCATGGGATTTGGATCTACCCTTCTCATCTTTCTTGTCCTTCTTTTTCCCTTTCTCCTTGGGTCTTCCATGAACTGCAAGAGCCTCTTTGGCTGCATCAGAAGACTTTCTCTGCATCTCTTCAGATAACAATGAAGAAACCACTTCATCCATTTTGAATGTGGATGTGGTGCTTCCAATAGCCATGACAAGGTGATCCCACGAGTCCGGAAAAGAACAAAGCATGGTCATACAACGATCCTCCTCCTCCATCTTCACACCAACGGATGTCAATTGTGCAACCAGCATGTTGAAAGCATTCATATGTTCTGCAACGGATCCTCTATCCTCCATTCAAAGGGAAAACAACTTCTTTCTCAAAAAAAGTATGTTAACCAGGGATTTGGCTTGATACACATCTCCCAACTTCTTCCAAAGCAAGTTTGTAGTAGTCTCCTCATGGAGATTTAACAGAATAGAATTAGCAAGACTAAGTCTTATGAGACCCTTAGCCTTCTAATCCTTGAGATCCCAATCAGCTTATGACATTGCAGCTGGTTTAGTTCCATTGATAGTTTCCCAGAGGTCTTGATCAACAAGCATGTCTTCCATCTTGAGCTTGCACAGCTCGAAATTAGTGCCATTGAATTTCTCCACCTCAATCCTTTCAGATGTGCTTGCCATCTCCTTGCTGCAATAGAATTCAGAATACTTTGCACAGACTCCCACTCAACTTAAGATCAGCTCAAAAAACCCCTACCCAACAACTAAGACCAAAACTGGGCAGGCTCTGATACCAACTGAAAGGAAGCTAGGTGTGTGGAAATCACTTCCTACACTAATCTAATGAGGAGAGGGCTATGTAAGTTCAATCTAATTCTTACAACTATAGCAACATAGAACATCTAATAGAGATATTGCAGCAATACACATGAACCAGACAGAAGAAGAGAGACAAAGATATAACATGGGGAAAACCCTTATCGGGTGAAAAACCCCACACTCAGAAACCTGCACAATGTATTATCAAAACTGAATGTTGTTTACAATACACTTGCAATGCAAGCTTCAGTGGTCTTCGACACTCATATCTATAGTCAATCCGGCAAAGTAACAGTACCTATAAAACCTGTAATACTTCTCCACATCCAAGCACCTGTTTATATAGAATATATAAGGCAATATTGGTCCTATCTTGGGATGGGCGTCCAACTTGGCCTCATAGCCCAAAACCCATGCCTAAGGACACTTGGTCAACATTGTAGAATATGCCTGACACTTGTCCACAGCTCCCATTCCAAAGAGGTCACCTATTTCCAAAATGGGCTATGACAGATGCTCTTACAACACTTACGACTGTCATAGAATCTGTCATAGCGGTTACAACTTACAGCTGTAAGAGAATCTGTCATACACAGGCTATAAATAGCATATTCTCTTACAACATGTCATAGTCCACCTTGGGGCACCCAAATATGCCTTTTTCAAATATGCTTCATGACACATGTCTTCACCTATCTTACAAGCTTCTATTTCTGACTCTTACATGTCATAACTTCGTCATAGGAATCCGTCATAACCATTTTGGTCAAACATTCCCTTACACAACATGAAAGATGTCAACATATGGCAAAATGCTCCTACCACAAAGTGGGAAACCTATATCCTCATGTGAGGAAAAAATTACAAGTTGTCATCTTCCATGTAGGATGACACATCACCGTGCCACATCCCACAAAATGACAATATGGAATTTACAATTAATTTACAACATAGGTAATGAATTAATAAATACAATAGTAAATAATGCAAGGAATTACCAAGGTTGAGACACCTTAATTCCCAACATAGAGAATGTCAATTGAGGAAACAGAGCAAGATTTCATTCAAAAGTAAGGAACAAGTCTCAAATGGATGATTGAAACTGGTACATACTGATCTCTGTGGTCCTGCTAGAGTTAGGAGTGTGCAAGGAGATAGATATTTCATGTTTCTAATAGATGACTACTCCAGGATGATATGACTAACCTTCCTAAAAGAAAAATCAAAAGCTCTTGAAAAATTCAAGGTGTTCAAAGTGATGGTGGAAAATGAAATTGGTAAAAAATTGAAATGTATGAGATCCGACAGAGGTGGAGAATTTACTTCCCATGAATTTAATGCTTTCTGTGAAAAGCATGGCATAAAAAGGCAGTTATCTGCTGCTAGGACTCCCCAACAAAATGGAGTTGTGGAAAGAAAGAACTGGACCATTCAAGAAGCTGCCAAGACCATGATGATGGAAACAAATGTTCCTCAAGCTTATTGGAGAGAAGTTGTAAGTATTGCTATCTACACTCTTAACCAGGTGCAGATCAGAGGCAATTTTGGTAAGACCCCTTATGAACTATGGTTTGGTCATCCTCCTACTGTGAGATATTTTAGAGTTTTTGTTAGTAAATGCTATATCAAAAGAGATGAGGATTTAGGCAAATTTGATACAAGAAGTGATGAGGGAATATTTTTGGGATACTCTACTCAAAGTAAGGCTTACCAGTGCTTTAACAAGAGGTTAAAAAATATTGTTGAAAGTGCTAATGTTAAAGTTGATGAGAGCAAGGAAGGACATTCCAGGTTCTGCGAATATAATTCAGATGATCAAACTAAAAGTCAAAATCAAGGAAGGTTAGTTCAAACTTTGATGCAGACTGATTTGGAAACTCTAGAGACTCAAGGAATCAATACAAATGTTGAGGAACAAGCTCAAGAAACAGAAGCTCAAGCAATTCCCAAAACCCCCAGGTATGTAAGAATGAATCATCCTGAAGATCAAATCATAGGAGATAGAAATAAAGGTGTTCGAACTAGGAGAAGAGTTGCTGAAGATCAAGAAGAGATTTGTTTGATTTCAAGGATTGAACCTAAATCAGTTGGTGAAGCCTGCACTGATGAAAATTGGATAAAAGCAATGGAAAAAGAATTAATGCAAATTGAAAAGAACCACACTTGGGATCTTGTTCCTAGGCCAAAGGACAAAAATGTAATTTGAACCAAATGGGTCTTCCAAAATAAACTAAATGAAGATGGTGAAGTTGTAAGAAACAAAGCAAGGTTGGTATGCAAAGGCTATTCTCAGGTAGAAGAAATTGATTTTGAAGAAACTTTTGCTCCGATGACAAGAATAGAGGCAGTTAGATTGTTTCTTGCATTTGTTGCTTTCAAATATTTTAAAGTGTATCAAATGGATGTCAAATCAGCATTCCTGAATGGAGATTTGGAGGAAGAAGTCTACATTGAGCAACCGGAAGGATCTCAGTTGTCTAATCAGGATGACATGGTTTGTAGACTGAGAAAAGCATTGTATGGACTCAAGCAAGCTCCAAGAGCCTGGTATGCAAGATTGGATAAATATTTGCTTAAGATAGGTTTTAGCAAAGGTACTACTGATAGTAATCTTTACTTCAAGATTAATCATGAGGACATCCTGATTGTTGAAGTCTTTGTTGATGATATCATTTTTGGTGGAAATGAACGTATGTGCAAAACATTTGCTGACCAAATGAAAAGTGAATTTGAAATGTCTATGTTGGGAGAGATGAATTTCTTCCTAGGTCTACAAATTGTTCAATCAGACAAAGGTATCTTTATATCTCAGTCCAAGTATGTGAAATAATTACTGAAGAAGTTTAGAATGGAAAATTCAAAGATAGTAGGTACACCTATGGTAACCAGATGCAAGTTAAGTAAAGATGATGATTCACCCAAGGCAAATCAGAAAAGGTATAGATCAATGATTGGAGGATTGCTCTATCTGACCCATACTAGACCTGACATCATGAACATCGTTGGACTTGTTTCTAGATTTCAATCTAACCCAAAAGAATCCCACGTTGTGGCAGTCAAAAGAATTTTTAGATATCTCAAGGGGACAATTGACTATGGATTGTGGTATCCAAAAGATAATGACTTTACTCTTCATGCATACATAGATGCTGATTGGGTAGGAGATGTGGATGACACAAAAAGTACTAGTGGTGGTGTCTTTTTCTTGGGAAAGAGATTGGTCTCTTGGATGAGCAAAAAGCAAGAGGCAATATCTTTGTCTACTATAGAAGTAGAATATATAGCAGCAGCAAATAATTGTACTCAAGTTCTATGGATGAAGCAAATGTTGAAGGACATCAAAGTTGTGTTTGAGGAGCCTATCACAATCTTTTGTGATAATTCTAGTGCAATAAGTATATCAAACAATCTAGTGTTGCATTCAAAGACAAAGCATATATCTATCAAATTTCATTTCTTGAGAGAGAAGGTAAATGAGAATGAAGTCAAGTTGGAGTTTGTCTCATCCAAAGATCATATTGAAGATATCTTCACTAAGCCTCTTCCCAAGGATACCTTTGAATATCTCAGAGAGAAGCTAGGGGTTATTACCCCTCCAAATCAGAACTAAGATGCACTAAGGTGCATCAATCTAGTGGAATTCTCAGTCATATTTTGAGATCCAGATTGATGTTGAGAGAATACTACTCTAGGGAGTAGTCAATAGGTAAATATTGGAGATCAGTCTGAAATAAAAAGGGGAAGAGATGATTGCAAATATGAGCCCTTTGCCATTGATGTCAAAGGGGGAGAGAAGTCATGTGAAAAACTTGGAAGTAAGTAGTTGCTGGTGAAAGGGGGAGTAGTGAAGAAAGTGGTTGCAGGTGTGACAAGAGAAAGGGGGAGAAGTTCTTGTCTTGATGGTTAAATTAGTTTTTCACATCATATGTTGCCATCAATGACAAAGGGGGAGATTGTTGCAAATATGTGTTTGATGTGTTGTCATTGATGTCAACATATCCTTCTGACAGAAACAGTGAAGACAGTGTAGAGGAGTGATCAGTATTTCGAGTAAGGTGAAGATCAGAGTTTACAGATTAAAGGGTTTGTATAGGGTTGGCTATTGATGCTCCAGTTGAGATTTGAGAGGTCCGCATGAAGATTTGGTGAAGTTATGGCCTTCTGAGTAAGACAAGTTTCTGTAATTGTTCTGTGATGACAGAGTGGCAAGAAGTTGGTCCGGATTGGTCCGGTATGAGAATATTGTGATTTGCGGATCTAAAGGCATGTCTAGGATGTTAGTGTGTTCCCTCAACTTGAGTGGCTCGTGGTTTGGAGATTCGGAAGCAATATTTTTATTATGACAATCATGGCAGTGTGTGTTCTTGAGGATTCAATGTGAAGATGAGAGTGATTCTGGTAATGCGAAGTGGTGTGGTTGTTCCTGTTGACTTAATTGTGCTTGTGGTGGTCTCTGGATTATGTGGTTGTTGTGTTGGTGGTCTGCATTGACAAAGGAGCTCGTGATTGAAGGTTTCCTCTTAGTTGTTGTTGTTCTTCCCAGCCTTGGCCGACCGGATGTTCCTAGCATATTGTAGATGATCTAAAGATCATTTTATGAAGCATGGTGTGTTAATAAAGGAAGATTCAAGTCTCAGCTATGATTGGCCGATAGTGTAAAGATCAACGTTAAGTTTGGCTGACCTTGTTGATCATTCCAAGATGGATGAAGTGTATAAATACTTGTTGAAGAGTTGTCAAATATCATCCTTGTGTAAAACAAATTAAATCCGAATAAAGGATCAGAAGCATAGCAGAGAAGAAAAGGAGCGAGAGCAGTATAGAGTGTGAAGTTAGTAAAGAAGAATCTGGGGCAAAGCAAAAGTTTTTGAGCATTTATTGAAACTAAACCAAGCATGAAGTAGATGCTATTTTTCAGTTAATCCATTATGTTCTAAATTAATTTTGTAGGCAGTGAGCCTCCTCTTTTGAGTAGTGAGCTCTGGGCAGTGCGCTCAAAGGCATGTGCCTTCTATTTTTCTAAGGTACTTTTAACAGGGTACAAATCTTTGTGGGTTAACCCCCACCGTGGTTTTTCCCTTAATCAGGTTTCCACGTCAAAATCTTGGTGTCAAGTGTGTTGATTATGTTTCTGCTCTTATGTTGTTGATCTATGTTTTAATGTTTACATCACTAATCTGGTAGTAAGATAATAAAGAAGGTTAAAAGCAGAAAAAGTTTAAATTGTGTGACAACTGATTCACCTTCCCTCTTAGTTGTTCGGTCTAATTCCAACACTCTGGTAGTCATTGAGAGTAATGTGAGTATTCTCAAAATTCTCTTGTAGTTTGTCTCTTGAGTTCTCTCTTTCAGGATAATCTCTCCATTATGCTATTTTGATCTTTGATCATATGTCGATTGGAGTGCATTTGATCTACCACTGACAACAAATCATGGATACGATTCTCACTTCTCGTAGAATCTAACATGGTATTAGAGCCTGGTTAAATGGTATAGCTTATTTTATTGTCTAATTTTTGAGAGATTTGAGACTAATCATTGTTAATATTTTTCTCGAAAACCTAGTATGCTCTTCTCTTGCATCTTTAGATGATTTGGAGAATTAGAAAAGTTTTTTAAAAAATAAGCATCTACATACTCTGGTTTGCATACATTGTTCTTGTGAGATCTAAGTGATTACAACTTTTCAGTAATCCTGGAGGCATTTTCAACTATTCCATAGCATCCAAAAGGCTCAAGAAAGTCAAGATTGGCTTTTATTTCACTAAAATCAGAGATTAGAGGACCCAGTTGCAATAGACATTTTTAGAGTGGTTCCAAAAGGTAGTTGATAAATTGGAGCATTTTTAGCCCAAGCAAACCCTATCATTGCACTCAAAAGAATTGAAAACCTAAAGATTAACTGTCAAATTGTCAATTTCAGTGAAGTTGGCCTCTAAGGGAAAAAAATTAAGCCCTCAAGTCGTATGACTTGCCATACTGTATGAATTTCGCATTAAAAAACTTCAAAAAAAAATTCGTGCGTAGGCACTACACAAGCAGTGGTGCCACCTGCACAGCATCGTGCCACTGCCATACAAGGTAGTGTCCGCTCATAGCGCCACTAGAGAGAAAACTAAAACACGATGTCACCTCCAATGGGCAGCGCATACAAGCCGCACCACCACCAGCAGGCAGAGAAGAAGTGACACTGCCTCAACGGGTGTGGATATTGACTTGGTGGGACACCCATATTTAGATTGAGCAAGTGATTCTTAGTATCTCAAGTCTACTTCAACGTATTGCTTCTCACTTGGTTCTGATCTAGTTTGTTGGTCGAGTAAGAAGTAGTTTGCAATTGCTCTTTCATCTATAGAGGATAAGTATCAAGGGGAAATTAATGCCACTACTGAGGCCATCTGGCTTCAAAATATTCTCACTAAGTTTGTCATTCCATTTAGAAATCCCACAATCATCTTTTGTGATAATCAGAATGCAATACAAATCTCAAAGAATTCAATCCATCACCAATGGACTAAACACATTGAGATGCATATGCACTACATTTAGGACTTGATTCATGGAAACATCATTGATCTCAAGTACATTCATACATCATAGTAGATCACAAACATCTTCACCAAACCCTTCACTAAAAGCAAGTTCCTTGATCTACGAGATTTGCTAGGGGTGCGACAATTGTCTACTTTGGGAGGGCTTCTTAGTCCTTCACTGCACTCTCTACTCTAGCGGATATTTTCTCTCTATTTTTTTTTTTGGGGGGGGAGGGGGGCTATTCCTTATGGGGCTTCTTCTCTTTTGGGGGAATTCTTTGTACATTGGTACCTCATCAAGCCTCATTTGTTGGGACCCATATCTTTTAAACCACCTAAGCTACTCTTAAGGGGGTGTTAGTGTAGGTTTTTTATTTTCCTTATGTTAGGAAATATTTTTCTCCTACACATTTTATTAAGCTTGCTTAGGTTAATTAGGCATGGTTATTATGAGGCCACATGGCATTATCCATCAATTACATGTGTCATCCTCACCCACACTTGGGTAGTTGAGTCTCACAGCCTCTTCTGGGTTTATATGCCACCTCTCATAATCATTTGTTTGTCTTTATCTAAGTAGGTGCAACCATGCAGTTTGGCATTTACCAAGTAGCTAAAACTTCCACCTATTTTGGGTAGTTGGAGTTATTACACCTCTTGGATGTATATGCTCTTTTTTTTCTATTTATGCAACACTCTCTTCTCACCTCTGGTAGTCAATGAGAGTAATGTGAGTATTCTTAAAATTCTCTTGAACTTTGTCTCTTGAGTTCTCTCTTTCAGAATAATCTCTCAGTTCCGCTATTTTGATCTTCGATCATCTGTTGATTGGAGTGTGTTTGATCTACGACTGACAATAGATCTTGGCTATGATTCTCACTTCTTGTCGAATCTAACAAACCCTAGTGATTGTGTAGATTCCCTAAAGGTGTCTCTAGACATTGCAATCCTTACAAGCTTATCAAATGTCAAACATCAAAGTGAATAGATTTTAGAAGTCTACTCTTCACCAATTTAGATCTACAAGTCAGTTTGAATCCATAATAATTGAGATTAGACCCACAATGCTCAAGATTGAACCACATGGATTTGTATGCCAATCCTAATTCTAAGACAAGGGTCATACTAAGAGCATAAAAATTCTAGAGATAGAAAATCAATTATGCACGTCATCAACATCATTCTCTCGTAATTGGTTTTAGAGATAAGCACACTAATACTTCATATTTAATTTTTGAATATTTATTGTAATTATAAAAGCCCCAACTAAATTTAATCTAGGTTAATTTGTATTTAGTGATGACATTTATTTAATTAGCCTAGGTTTATTTTATGTAGTGTAATTTATTTTCATTACAATAATATAGTTATAGCCATCTCCTAGTGTCAAATTTATTGAGGAGTCTAACATGACTTATTACAAATGTGTAAATTATTTATTGTTGAATTTTAACCTTGAGGCATGTGTGTAAGAGAAAATAACACCTTGCATAAATATCTTAGGGTAGATTAATTAAATACCAATGATAAATAAATAATCTTAGGATTTAAAGTTGGGATTTGATGTAGATTTTGACTGTGATAGGAGTCACAAACTAAGTCACCAATATATTAGAAAACTATGGCCTTATAGATGATTGTTGTAGAACTAGATAAATGACTATACAACTCTCTAGTTTTATGATCTACATAAGTGTAGACCTAAACTTATGCATGGAACTAAACCTAGGGTCATCGATTCAAACTTCACTAATTTGGGCCACTGTAACATGTTCACCTCTATGTTTGTGACCTATAACAAATGATTGCCAATATTTTGAAATGTTGTCAAGGAGTTTTCTAGACAAGGGGATTCTCCCTTAGTCAAACCCATAGGAAAGCTAATTCAATGGCAATGAACAAAGATTGAAGATAGTAGGTAGCCGTATAATATACTCATAGGGTGGTGATGCAATACAATTGTAATACTTTTTATCTTTTTGCAATTGATTTCTAAATGTGCTCAATGAATTCCTAGATTCTTGGATGATCTGCAAATGAATAATGGTGTGTCATTAAATACACCACCCTAACATGCAATTTGAAGCAATTTTCACTTTAGTCAACACATAACGACTAGTAATGGGGGAACATGGGCTCAATTTATACAAAAAAATAAATTTAAAAGTACAAGGTTTAGATTTGTAAGTGTAGAAATGACCTTATCAACTTTGCACTAGCAAATTTAAACAAGGGTGGCAAATGATAGGTTTAATAGGTTACTCTAGACTACTAGAATGTGCGGATATGTAATATAATTAGGATAAAGTAAAGATGGAGGCAAAAGAGAGAAAAGACAAAGAGGGTGGAACCCACATCTTTGCTAAAGTGGGGATGTGAAGTTGTGGCTATGAGGGTGTGGGAAGGTGATAATACGTTTGTGAAACCATGTTAAAAGAAGATATGGAGTAAGTGGCAACCATCTAAATTTGTGAGGATGGTCAATGTGAGGGATTAGTAAGGTCAATGATGGGCTAAATGGAAATAGAGGGGCTGACCAAGGATAGCTGAAATAGATGCACCTAGAGAATTAGAAGGGTCAAATATATGTGAAGAGGGTGCATTGGAATGCAAAAAATGTCAACAACATCTCTAATCTAGAAGAATGTGTAAGTAGTTTAACAAATTACCTAATTCATCAATAATACTAGAAGGATCAAAGCCATTGGTAAGGTTAACAACACAATTAGCATCTTAATTGGGAAAGAATTGTATGTCTTTGTTGCATATCCACTTAAGCTAAGTGAGCATCATGATCAAACTTTTTGTAGCATTAAATAAATTAGTGACCTCATAAAAACTAGTGGAGAGAAAAGAGATATGATCCATGGAAGAGTTGAGACATAAGCTACAGTAAAGGGGATAGTCACTAGGATATGGAGCATGGGCTCTACACTAGGAAGGGGGCATGAACTAACAAGTCAACAAAAATTATGAGATAGAAAGGAAATACTACTTGAGGATAGGTTAAATGAAGGTAATGGAAAGGTTGGGGATAGGTAAAAGGAAAAATGATAATGGAATGGAAAGGAGTAGGATAAGAAAGGATGGGAAAGGCTTAAGGTAGGGTTACAAGGTACTAAGGTGGGTGGGGAGCTAAGGGGTAAGGAGAAACTAAAGATATATAAGGGGTGAAGGTAACTAGGGTGATAGGGAAATCTAGGGGTGAGAGGTCTCTTGGGAAGTGATGGAATGGAAAATAAAGGTGTAGGGAAAGATTTGGTCAAAAGAAAAACTAGTTAAATGGATGAACTAAGTGAGCTTGAACCAAATATGAAGGTGTTGGAGTAAAGTAAATGAGTGTTGTGAAGAATTGAGGGAAAGAGATACCTAAAGGGATGGATAAACTAGGGTTAGGGGTCAAATAGCGGTGGGTTGATTAAATGAAATGGGGGTGTTGGGACTGAAAGGAAGCAAGGTATGCAGAAATGCTTCCTACACTGATCTACTAAGGAAAGATTTATGCAAATTTTAACTTTTACAATTACAGATTAAGATGCACATTAACAGAAAATAAAACCTTCCAAATGCAAAACTCACAACACAAGATATATGTGGGGAAAACCCCTTTAGGTAAATAACCCCACACTCTAAATCCGCCCAATATATTATTCAGGAATCAAGAAGATTACAATATACTTGCAGAGCAAACTTTCACAGGAGTATAACAAAACCAGAGATCCGGGAGATAACTCAACATATATAAGACTCTTACACAAAAACCTCCATCTCAAGCTCCTGATCAATAGGAGATACAATACAACAAACTGTCAACGGTAATTACAAAACCATGAGCCACAACCACCCAAAAGTGGTGCCCAAATTATCTCCAATCAAAGATGCCTTGTGATGTGCCAGATCACACAACAACATGTGTAAATCTCCCCTTTACAGCTCTTTTGAGTGTCCAACATGTTTTCACATTTCCCAAAATAGGAGGTCTAACTTTCGGAGGTCATAACTTTTGATTCGGCTATCCAATTAACGAAGCGTTTAATGCGTCAGAAAGCTTGTGAAGAGATCAATCAAGCTATAACTGACATAGTTGGTTACAACAAATTTCAGAGCATTTAGGGACATCTAAGTGCCTCAAAATTGAGTTCAAAACTTTATTTGACGGTTTCAAATAATAGAAACTTTAATATCTCACGATCTAAGTATGATCTTGAGTCGAAACTCACCCGAGATGTTTACTTAGTCATTCTGCACCTTTTGGGAAAATTTTAGGTCCATCTGAGATGAAATGTAGAGTTACTAAAAATAGTAAGTCCCACCATTTTTAGCCTTTTTAGAAACTTTGAAAGTTGTAGACCATTCTTCAAGATAAAGGGTATTTGAAAAGACCAAAACTAGGAAGAATAGTAACCTTTCGTAGTTGCAATGTTGAGACACTTTTCTTAACATTCTCCCACTTGTCAAACACCTTGCAAGAGCAAAGGGAGTATCAACACCATGATTTAATTACTAGGGGCTGAGAGGCCCATATACTTTGAACACCATCTGAAGTTCTCTGTGCTCATAGGTTTTGTCAAGGAATCTACAACATTCATCAAAGTGTCAACTTTCTCCAAGTTTACCTTCCCATCCTCTACCATGTCATAGACAAAATGGTAGTGGACATCAATATGCTTAGTCCTCACATGGAAAGTAGGATTCTTCGCCAAACATATGGCACTTTGACTGTAACAACAAATAGTAATCTTCCCTGCATCAAACCCAACATCAAAACGCAATATCTTAAGCCAAATGGCTACTTTACAAGCATGAGTTGCTTCCATGTACTCAACTTCAGCAGTGGACAAAGCGATCACAGGTTGCCACTTACTCATCCAACTAATAGCACCACCAAACATAATGAACACATAAGCACTGTTGATCTCCTATTGTCAATGTCACCTGCCAAATCTGAATCCACAAATCCACGGATACAAAGTGAATGCCAAGGTCCTGTAGGATAACCATGATAATGTAAGGAATACTCAGAAGTACCTCATAAATATCTAAACACTCTCTTCACTGCATCCCAATGTACCCATCCAGGATTAGCCATAAATCAACTAAGGACTCCCACTGCTTGGGCAATGTTTGGTCTTGTATAGAAGATTGCATACATCAAACTACCAACTGCACTAGCATAAGGAACTCTGCTCATATCCTTCATCTTAGAAGGATGTCGGAGTCTAGGACAACATTGAGAGGGGGCATGAATCAGTTTTGTATATTCTTTCAAATCTTTTTGCACCTTTTAATTTACAAGACAAAGAATATGAGAGACATCAAAAATCTATCAAGTATATATGCACAAGTAGGATGATGAATAGTGTGAACAGAACCTTATGAGCAAAACATTAATATACACACACAGAGAAGCAATCAACATGAATCATGACGCAAGTTTTTCACGAGTGGAAAACCCTCTTGGGGTAGAAAAACCACTCAAAATTGTCTCACTGGATACATATAGGTCTCACTGACTAGGCAAGCCTCACTGGCTACAATATGCCTCACTCGCAAATACAATCACCATTAGAAGATATAAACAAAATTAGAGGGTTACTCTATTTCCAGACAATTCATTATTATATCTCTGCATCATTCAATACAAACTTCATCTGTAATTTCATCTTTTACCTTGCCTTCAAAAATGAAAATTGATATCTCTGTGTGTATGTCTTCAAACTACATCTACATACATGCTCTGCCATCAATTAATTTTCAATTATCTCCTGTACTTAATTCATCTCAACTCAAAATCTCACACTTTCTAAACACATTCTTTATAGGATGCAATATGTATCAATCCACACATACAGTTTACAAAACCACTAAAATATAATTAAAAATGAAAAACAACTTTTCATTTCTTCTTCTTTCATATTCCTCTTTCATTCTTCTCCTTCTCTATTTTCGTTTTCACCTGCAAAAAATGATAAACTTGACCTTTCACATTCCTTTCTCAAACATTTCAATCTAAACAATTTTTCTCTTCAATATTATCCCTACATAAAACATTCAACCAAATATATCTCTAAAAAATAATCTTTAATTAATTCCAATCATTTTTCCCTTGTCAAAAATAAAACAATAACTCTTTATATTCCTCTGTGCACTTCAATAACCCCTTCAATTTCTTCTCTGCAAATATGATCTTCAAAAGATAAAAAATCTTCAATGAAATAATAAATCTTCAAATCCATTCTATAATCTGCCTTCATAAAAACATTATTTTTCCTTATTTTCCTTCTAAAAATCTTCTTTGTATTCTTTCCAAAAAAAACTTTTCTTTTATCTCTATATTCCTTGCACGAGAGAAAGAAAGGCCCACTTGTGTTTAGAAATTAGAAAAAAAAACTTTATAAAAATCTCCTCAAAAATCTCCTTGAAAATTGCCTTTTACTTTCTTGAAAATAGCTTATAAAAATCATTTTAAATATTGTCATAAATAGATGACATCAAGAGGCCGTCTAAATGGGAGTTTAGAAAAAGATTTCTATATTTAAAATAAAGCCTTTGATCTCCATTCGAACCATTAAGTCTTTGATGGCTTTTTGTGGGGACCGGTCAAAAACATGACTTAAGACCCTTTAAGAAGGTAACAATAAGTGATATGACTTGCTATAGTGGGTCAACACAAAATTAAAACATAAAGTGCATTCTTTAGAATACGAGCAATGAAGGGCAGAGAGGGTATACATAAGACTTAGTGCTCATTAAGGATATGTTGAGAATTTAACAAGATTTTTCAAGAGATTAAGGACTTTATACAAATGACAAGAACCCTAGTAAATTTAGAAGAGATTTTCAACAATAAGATATGAAGGCTTATGATGGTTTGGGACTTTGGAGTCTTAGACCAAGATTTAGCAATTATGAATAGAGAGTATCAAGTCATGTCCTTGAAGTCCTTAAAATCTGCTATATCTGAGCAACACCATTCCAAAGAGATGGATCTTATCAATGCATAAAGATATGAAGACTATGATCTCCAAACTCCTAATGATGAATCATCTGAAACAAACTCCTAATGATGTACAACTTTACAAAATAGGTCTCAAGCAACCACTAAGCACTGAGAATACCTTATCCTCCAAAACACCATGAAGATATATGAAGCCATATGGAACACATGATCATGAACCTCTACCATTGCATGAAAACATCAAGATGACAAGATGATCAAACTCAAACATAGCTTACCAAACATGTACTTGATCAACAACACAACACACATAGCATCTTGTACTTGATCTACATTCTTCTCTTTTGACATCAATGACAATCAATCTCCATCAATCTCCCCCTTTGTCATTGATGGGAAAACTACATGATGCATTCTTTCTCTCTCCCCCTTTTTGACATCTGATGACAAAGGCTAAATTAACTCCCCCCGAGAACAACTCCACTGAAAGACGTTATAGCTTGATTATAACAATTACAATCACATTGCATTATGAGGACTTTGAAGACAAACTCTTGTTATCCTATTATCTTCATAGCAATCAAAAATTGAGATACCACTTACCAAAAACTTTGATACCTCTTGTCTTTCAAAAGATTGAAGGCACTGAACATTTATGCAATTTGTTGTCCTAAACTTATCCTGAAAGCTCTATCCTTACACATATGCATCTTGAATAATATTTCAAACTTGAGAACAACACAATAACACCATGAAACACACATCTGAAAACTTACATCTTGAAGCACAATACCACTTCTTGTTACAATACCACTTATGATGATGAAGACTGACACACTCCTGATGACATCACATGTGATTAAAAGACAAACTTTCCAAACAAATAATTCTTCTTCAATCATCAACACCGTTCACCAATAAACATCAACATGAAGACTACAAATCACACAATTCACAATTCATGATGATATGATGATCACACAAGAGATGTCCTTGCCAAAGACTTCCATGACAACAATCAATCTGCAACAATCTGTAATCACTTTACTCTTGCACACACTTATTGGCATGATAAAGAATGAAGACCAATCTCAAAGGAATAAAGACTATCTTGATGAAGACCATTATGTTGATCCTGTACATGACACTTTTTACAACATGTCAAATTTGATATAAACATAATCACTATCAATACCTTTGCAAAATCAAATGTGTAATGAATTGACTTCTTTCATTTGCAACTTCCTCAACCAACATATGCTAACATCTGATAAGAGCTCTTTAAAAACATTTTAAGCTCTTTGCCATGACAATCAATACTCCACAATATCAAGATCACATTGAACTGCAACATCATAACAACTCAACCTTTGTAAGTATCAACATGATATGAACAAAATACAAATAGGATCATTTATAAACCAAGGTACTCAACATCATCAAATATTGTGTGCATTGAACTCCTGAACATCTTATCAACATCTTGATGGCATCATGAACCACTAATCACCTATATTATTGGCATACACTAAAGAACAACAAAGTTATCAACCCCATCATGAACTTCATTTCATAAAACTGATATGAGTAGCATCTTAGCAAAAAATTATCAGGCATGAATCAAAACAAAATCATCATATTGACAAACACCAAATAATTTCCTCCTAAAACTTCTTGGGGATAATAGATAGGACATGGACAACTCCCCCTAACTTCATGCCATATGTTAGACAATTGATGATGCGACTTGTGCAAGATTGCCAAGTTTAGAATTTATCTTCTCTTGGCTTTGTTTTAGTCTCCACACTTTCACTTCTTTCTTCTGTTTAGGTTTCTTCTATTTAGGTTTCTTCTTCCAAACCTTTTTCTTTTTCCAACTTATCAAACCAGGTGATGTTCTTTCATATACTCTACAACTATATGCCTTGTGACCAGGAGAATTACACTTGAAACATACAACATTAGTATTCCATATTTAGGCAAATTGATTTCTTTTGCAATTAATTGCTTTATGTCCAAAGTGATTACAAGTGTAACAATAACCATTAAATGAATAATTATACCTGTACATATATGCATATCTAACTGGAACAGTCTTCTTTGAATTTATCTTTTGATAATTCATTTTGATAAAATCGTCTTTAGTTTTTACCTTAGCTTCAATCTTCTCTTTGCCTTTAGGAGCAGCAATATGATAATTCAAATCAATTTTCTTTCTAGAAGTCTCTCTAACTTTAGAACACTCTCTTCTTAAAAACCAAGTCCAGTAGTGTCTCCATATAGTTTTTGTTTACCAAGCATCTCTTGTAACTTGCTTGTGCTTTCTTCAAACTTCAGTTTCTTTTCCAATTGCTTCCTAACATTCTCAAGATCTTTTCTTAAATAATTTATTTCCCCTTCAAGCTTTTGATATTCAATTGTTTTAGCTTCCAACTCAAACTTTGTTTCACTAGCTATCCTCTTAGTTTCATCAACCTCTATCTTTAACTTGATAATCAATTTGTTTGATTCACCTACTTGATTCCTCAAATCTACAATCAAGTTTCTAGCATCTTCAAGGTCTAAAAGAGCTTAGTTTTTGAAGTCTTTTTCTTGTTGTAGCTGCAACTCTAATATGTGATTCTCCTTTTTATATTTCTTGAGTTCACTCATAGCACATATAAGTTCTCCTTCTATATCAATCTCATAGTCTCGTTCATCATACTCCTAATCATAATCACTCATAATATGATCTTCTTCTTCTTGTACTTCATTCCCTTCATGTGAATGACTTCCATCATTGTCACTCTTTTCAGATGACAAGATGTCCTCTTCTTAAAGTGTACCACCTTGATAGATTCTTATCAATTCTCTCCACACATCCTGAGCTGTTTCACAATGCATAACTTGACAAGAGATTTCATTAGATAAACCAAACAAAATAGCTTTCTTTTCTATATGATTGCACTGAAGAGCTTCTTTGTTATTTGAAATATTAGGTGATTGAGAGGAAACATAACACCCATTCTCAACTGACATCAAAACACCATATCCTAAAGAGGATAAATATACTTGCATTCTAATATACCAAACTGAAAAGTCTGAACCATCAAAGAGAGGAACATCTTGTGAAACATTTTGTATATCAACTGATTATATACCAACATCTGAATTTGATACTGACTGCACCTTTTGATCAAAATGAGACTTGACATTTCTCATGTTCTTATTTCTTTTGCAGTTACCCATGGTATTCCACTTACAGGACCTACCCAAGCTAATTAAGCTTCTAAAGGGAATCTATGCTCTAATACCACTTGTTGGAGTCTAGGACAACACTAAGAGGGGGGTGAATCAGTGTTGTATATTCTTTCAAATCTATTTATACCTTTTCATTTACAAGACAAAGAATATGAGAGACATAAAAAATCTATCAAGTACATATGCACAAGTATGATGATGAATAGTGTGAACAGAACCTTATGAGCAAAACATTAATATACACACACACATAAGCAATCAACATGAATCATGACACAAGTTTTTCACAAGTGGAAAACCCTCTTGGAGTAGAAAAACCACTCAAAACCACCTCACTGGCTTAACTGAAAAACCTGCCTCACTGGCTACATATAGGTCTCACTAACCAGGCAAGCCTCATTGGCTACAATATGCCTCACTGGCAAATACAATCACCATTAGAAGATATAAACAAAATTAGAGGGTTACTCTATTTCCAGATAATTCATTGTTCTATCTCTACATCATTCAATACAAACTTCTTCATCTGTAATTTCATCTTTTACCTTGCCTTCAAAAATCAAAATTGATATCTCTATGTGTATGTCTTCAAACTACATCTGCATACATGCTCTGCCATCAATTAATTTTCAATTATCTCTTGTATTGAATTCATCTCAACTTAAAATCTCACACTTTCTAAACACATTCTTTATAGGATGCATATATGTATCAATCCACACATACAATTTACAAAACCCCTGCAATATAATTAAAAATAAAAAACAACTTTTCATTTCTTCTTCTTTCATATTCCTCTTTCATTCTTCTCCTTCTTTGTTTTCATTTTCACCTGCAAAAAATGATAAACTTGACCTTTCATATTCCTTTCTCAAACATTTCAATCTAAACAATTTTTCTCTTCAATATTATCCCTACATAAAACATTCAACCAAATATATCTCTGAAAAATAATCTTCAATTAATTCCAATCATTTTGCCTCTGTCAAAAATAAAACAATAACTCTTCATATTTCTCTATGCACTTCAATAATCCCTTCAATTTCTTCTCTACAAATATGATCTTCAAAAGATAAAAAAATCTCCAATGAAATAATAAATCTTCAAATCCATTCTATAATTTGCCTTCATAAAAACATTATTTTTCCTTATTTTCCTTCTAAAAATCTTCTTTGTATTCTTTCCAAAAAAAACTTTTCTTTTTATCTCTATATTCCTTGCACGAGAGAAAGAAATGCCCACTTGTGTTTAGAAATTAGAAAAAAAACTTTATAAAAATCTCCTCAAAGATCTCCTTGAAAACTGCCTTTTACTTTCTTGAAAATAGCTTATAAAAATCATTTTAAATGTTGTCATAAATAGATGACATCAAGAGGCCGCCTAAATGGGAGTTTAGAAAAAGATTTCTATATTTAAAATAAAGCCTTTGATCTCCATTCGAACCATTAAGTCTTTGATTGCTTTTTGTGGGGATGGGTCAAAAACATGACTTAAGACCCTTTAAGAAGGTAATAATAAGTGATATGACCTTCTATAGTGGGTCAACACAAAATTAAAACATAAAGTGCATTCTTTAGAATACGGGCAGTGAAGGACAAAGAGGGTATACATAAGACTTAGTGCTCATTAAGGATATGTTAAGAATTTAACAAGATTTTTCAAGAGATTAAGGACTTTATACAAATGACAAGAAGAACCCTAGTAAATTCAGAAGAGATTTTCAACAATAAGATATGAAGGCTTATGATGGTTTGGGACTTTGGAGTCTTAGACCAAGATTTAGGGCTTAGAGGTATTGTATCAATTATGAATAGAGAGTATCAAGTCATGTCCTTGAAGTCCTTAAAATCTGCTATAGCTGAGCAACACCATACCAAAGAGATGGATCTTATCAATACATAAAGATATGAAGACTATGATCTCCAAACTCCTGATGATGTACAACTTTACCACATAGGTCTCAAGCAACCACTAATCACTGAGAAAAAACAACATCAACTGAGAATACCTTATCCTCCAAAACACCATGACAATATATGAAGCCATATGGAACACATGATCATGAACCTCTACCACTACATGAAAACATCAAGATGACAAGATGATCAAACTCAAACATAGCTTACCAAACATGTACTTGATGAACAACACAACACACATAGCATTGTGTAGCATCTTGTACTTGATCTGCATACTTCTCTTTTGACATCAATGACAATCAATCTCCATCAAAGGAGACTTTGGACAATCTACAATAAATAACTTTGTCCCCATCGTAACAGGAACAGTCAAAGGTCTGCAATCTACCATGCTGAATCTCTCCAACACAGTGTTAACATACTTACTCTGGCCTAACCAAAGTTTTATGTTTTATCTGTCTCTTTTGATCTCCATCCCCAGAATGTACTGAGCTGCCAGGCTAGATTTTTCATCTCAAACTATGTTGACAACTGAGACTTCAAATCATAAATCAAACTTTGACCATTCCTAATGAGTAACATATCATCGACATACAATGCAATAATGAGAATGCGATCATTGCCAAACTTGTAATAAACACAATGATCTGATTTCGATCTTAGAAATTCAATACTCAAGACAAAGGCATCAAACTTCTGGTACCACATCCTAGGAGATTGTTTCAAACCATACAAAGACTTTTTCAACTTGCAAACTAGATTTTCTTTACCTTTCACCACATAGTGTTGTGGTTGTGACATATATATTTCCTCTTCCAAGTCACCATGAAGGAATGTTATCTTCACATCCATTTATTCCACTTCTAGATCATACGCTACTGCAAGAGAAAATAGGAACTAAATAGATTTAGCTTTGCAACAGGAGAGAAAATCTCACCATAATCAATTCCCTCCACCTGAGAATTCCCCTTCACAACCAATCTAGCCTTATATTTCTCAACACTACCATCCACACCAAATTTCTTTTTGAACACCCATGTGCATCCAACAGGCTTTCATTCTTTAGGAAAAGGCACTGAGTCCCAAGTATTATTATTTTCCAAAGAAGTCATCTCCTCTTCCATGGCCTCCTTCTAGGAACCTGCATCTTTCATACACATAGCCTCTTTCATAGTTCTAGGCTCATCAGTGTTAGAAATCAAAGCAAAAATACAACTGGAATCATGCAATGAATAACCAAACCCATCAATTTTTCACCTTATCCGCGTGGACCTCCTCAAAGATTGAGGTTGAGGTTCTTCATCTTCTTCTAAATTTTTAGAGCTACTAGAGCTCTTCTCATTATCAAGTCCAATAGACGTTTTTGGTTCAACTTTCCTAGGAGTGGAAGGAAGCTGAACCACATCCTCTTTCTTCTCTTCTTTCTCTAGCTGCAAGACAACAGAAGAAGGATTGATCTCTCTACAGATCACACCTTTGCTATACAAAACTCTCTCAACCGCTAGACCCCAAAGCTTGTACCCTTTCACACTAATGCCATAACCAATGAAGATACACTTCATAGCCTTGTTCTCCAACTTAGAACCCTTCTCCTTAGACACATGTACATATGCCTCACAACCAAATACTCGAATGTGTCTCAATGAAGGCTTTTTACCAGACCACACCTCCATAGGTGTCTAATCAATGAGCACTAATGTAGGAGACCTGTTAACTAGGTAACAAGTGGTAGCAATAGTTTCAGCCCAAAACTTTTGTTCAAGGGCAGCTCCACTTAGCATACTCCTTGCCCTCTCCATCAACGTTCTATTCATCTTCCCTGTAACTCCATTCTGGTGAGGGGTATACAAAATTGTCTTGTGCCTCTCAATCCCCTATTCTTTACAGAACTTGTCAAAATCTGCTAAACAAAACTCACCACCATTGTCAGTCCTCAAACACTTAATCTTTGTATCCTTCTAATTCTCTACAAGAGCTTTAAACTCTTTAAATCTACTAAAGACTTCATATTTGCTTTTAAGGAAATACACCCATGTCCTTCTACTGTAATCATCAATGAATGAAACAAAGTAAACAGATTTTGAAATCAAAGGAACATTAATAGGACCAAACACATTAGAATGAATCAAGTCCAACACCTCAAAAGATTTGTGAGAATTGGAATAAAACTAAACACAATTTTGTTTTCCATAAATGCAATGTTCGCAAACATTGAACTCAAGATTACAGTCATTCATACCCTCAACAAGATTTTTATTTTTTAGGGTCCTCAAACCCTTTTCACCAATGTGACCAAGCCTTTGGTGCCATAACATTGTCTTCTCAGCTAGAAGTTTCATCTCCATAGAATAAGCACCCTTAGGTACCCAAAAAGCACAATCATCAAAAGTAGATGCAATAGTCCTCTTCGTTGCTGGTTCCAATGGTGAGGGTGAAGACTTTGAAGCTCTCTTCTTCAAAATAGAGGCACTATTGCACTAAACCGCACATGCATCAAGCTGAAACAGAGTGCCAATCCGAACACCCTTAGCCAACACCATAGATCCTCTAGTCATCGCGCATCCTCCATTCGAGAAAATAACCTACACACCCACATCATTCAACTTACTTACAGAAAGGAGGTTCCATGCCAAACTAGGGATATGCAGAACACCACTGATCCCCTTCACTCATCCATCAGGGAATCTAATCAAGACTCTTCCATGACCAACAATCTTCAGGTGAGAATCATCACCCAAGTATACCTTTCCACCATCGTGTTCTCATACTTCAAAAACCAACTCTGATGTGAGGTCATGTGAAAAGATGCACCAGAGTCAATAAGCCACACATCCTCATATGCATGTGTTACCAAGGTAGTGACAAATGCTTCTTCTTCATCTTGAGATGACTTGTCAGAATCCGAATCATAGTTCTTCTTTTTCTTTTTCTCCTCCTTGCACTCCTTCGGAAGTGACCAAGTTTGTGATAGTTCCAACACAGGGCCTTGGACTTTCCAGGAGACTTAGATTTTCCATGGGATTTGGATCTTCCATTTTCTTCCTTCTTCTTATCCTTTTTCTTTCCCTTCTCTTTAGATCTACCACGAACCGCAAGAGCCTCCTTAGCCGATTTGAAGACTTTTGTTGCATCTCTTCAGACAACCATGAAGAAACCACTTCATCCATCTTGAAGGTGGTAGTGGTACTCCCAATGGCCATAACAAGGTGATCCCATGAATCTAGTAAGGAACACAGCAATTTCATACATCAATCCTCCTCCTCCATCTTCACACCAACCGAGGTCAATTGGGCAACAAGCATATTGAATGTATTCAGGTGATCAGTGATAGATCCTCCATCTTCCATCCTCAAAGAATACAATTTCTTTTGCGGGAATAACTTGTTCACAAGAGATTTAGCCTGATAAACATCTCCAAGTTTCTTCCAAAGATCCTTTACAGTCTTCTCTTCATGGATATTTAGGAGCATTGAATCAACCAAAAAGAGTCTTATCAAACCCTTAGCTTTTTGATCTTTGAGGTCCTAGTCTGCTTGAGACATTGCCATTGGTTTTGTACTAGATATGGCATCCCATAAATCTCGATCTACAAGCATGTCCTCCATTTTGAGTTTCCACAACTCAAAATTACTGCCATTAAACTTCTCTATCCCAAACCTCCCAGATGTGCTCGCCATTTCTTTCCTACAACAAATTTTTCAAAATCCTTTATACAAGCTCCCACTCAAACGAAGATCAGCTCAAAAAACCCTCTACCCAACAATTAGAACCAAAGGTGATTAGGCTCCGATACCAACTGAAAGGAAGCAAGATATGCGAAAACGCTTCCTACACTAATCTACTACGGAAAGATTTATGCAAATTTTAAATATTATAGTTACAGATTAAGATGCACATTAACAAAAAGATAATTAAAACTTCTAAATGCAAAACTCACAACACAAGATATACGTGGGGAAAACCCTTTCAGGTAAAAAACCCCACACTCCAAATCCACCCAATATATTATTCAGGAATCAAGAATATTACAATATACTTGTAGAGAAAGCTTTCATAGGAGTATAACAAAACCAGAGATCCAGGAGGTAACTCAACATCTATAAGACTCTTACACACAACCTCCATCTCAAGCTCCTAATATATAGGAGATACAATACAGTAAACCGTCAACGGCAATTTCAAAACCATGAGCCAAAACTTCCCAAAAGTGGCAACCAAATTATCTCCAATAAAAGATGTCTTGTGATGTCCAAATCACACACCAACACGTGTAAATCTCCCCTTTACAATTCTTTTGAGTGTCCAACACATTTTTGTTGGGAAAAAGGTGTTGTTCACCTTGCATAGCATTAATTAATTTAATTATGTAAAATAAATATTCTTTTGTGGTTCATCTTAATTGATGTGTTTAGCCACATTAAATATTTATTTGGTATCACTTGTAAAAGTTGTATTTAACATTGGGAGACATAAGGCAAATATTTATTATTTGTGCAAAATAATTAATTTTTGGGACAATGGTTTTGTTCTCATGGTTTTGAGTCACATTGTTTTTATCCAATACCACAAGTTGTATTTGTGTGAGCTTGAGTCTATAAAAGCAAGCACAAGGTTAGTGGTTAGGGTTGGCTCTTATTTTACAGGCTGTGTGAGAGGCTATCATTGTATTGAGTTTTCTCTTGTGAATGCGTATTATAAAGCATGGCATGGGATGTGTGGATTCATGCTTTGATACATGGAGGTTGCAGTAGAGGAGCTTGATGTTTCAAAGGTGTTCATGGAGACTCTGTGAGTGTATTGTAATTTCTTATTGCTAAATAATACATTGAGTATGGATGCTTTTGGAGGCTGGGTTTTTGCCCTCAATAAGGGTTTCCTAAGGTATATCTTGTGTTATCTTGTTGATTGTCTATTGATCTTTACATTATGGTAAATCTGTAAGATTGTATGCATCATTATCTCCTTTGGGTTATGTGGAATTGGTTTGATCTACCTGTATATTCCTAACAATTTTCACATTTCCCAAAAACAGGAGGTCCAACTTCTGGAGGTCATAACTTTTGATCCGGGTGTCTGATTGACGAACTGTTTAATTCCTTGGAAAGTTTGTGAAGAGATCTATCAAGCTCTAACGAACTTTGTCAATTACGATAACTTTTAGGTCATTTAGGTACCTCTAAGTGCCTCAAAATTGAGTTTGAAACTTTTTTCAACAATTTAAAAAAATAGAAACTTTAATATCTTGCGATCCAGGTATGATCTTGAGTCAAAACTCACCTAAGATGTTTACTTAGTCATTCTGCACCTTTTGGGAAAATTTTAGGTCCATCCGAGATGAAATGTAGAGTTACTAATACTAGTAAGTCCTGCCATTTTTAGCCTTTTTGGAAACTTTGAAAGTTCTAGACCATTCTTCAAGATAAAGGGTATTCGAAAAGACCAAAACTAGGAAGAATAGTAATCTTTCGTAGTCGCAAGGTTGAGACACTTTTCTTATGGATAATAGAAAGGCATAATGGAAAGGGATTATTAATCTAAGGGATGGGAAAACTAGGGCTAGAGATAAGACAAAAAATTGTTGTGGAGAGGGAAGTGAGGTGTGTCAATGTGTAAACTAGAGATGAAAGTAGTAAATAAGTGGTGAAAAGTGCAACATGGACTTAGATGATGTGAAAGGCAAGTGATAAAATATGAAAAGATGACAAAAATTAAAGAATAGAAAAATGTAAGAGAAATGAAGGGTTAGTTGGCCTGCACACATAAAATTAGAAATAGTAATGCAAGGTATCAAGTTCACCAAATAAAAGATCCTTTTGAGAACCTCCTCCTAAGTGTTTTGTGTGCCTAAGATTTGGGAAATGACAAGTGTAAATAGATCCTTTTGAGAACATGTGGATTTTGAATGGTCTAGTCAAGTTTTATCTTATTCTAAGTTGTGAGATATATGCATTGTATCTATGTTGGGAGGCACTATAGTACTGTTCAAAGACACAATTGAACCTCCTTGCTACTAGTGCCTAAGATTTTGATAGCTCTAAAATTTACAGGAGTTGCTCAAATTCAACCTTTGATCCCTTCTTGGCCTACATAATATGCACATCTACTACCAACAATAAGAAATCTTATGCTAAATGTAAGGACAAGGGGAAACGGTGCGTTGTAAAGGAGACTATCTCAATCAATTTCTTATTTGGTTTGTTTCAATCTTCACAAAGAACAATAAGGAAATTTGAGGTGTGTGTAGACCTAGTGACAAGGTGAATGTGGTGTGTTAAAGATATGGGGATCACAAGACAAAACCCTTAGGAGGAAAATTAAGAACAAGTAGTGTGTGATATGATGGAGAGATAAGAGAGTGATAAGGATCACAAAGAAGGATGCAAATGAGAGAATAAGGATAAGAAATAGTTTAGATTTGGTAAATAATGAACAATTGCAAGTGTTTTCAGACTTATGGCTTGGGTAGGGTGAAGGGAATTGGCTTTTAATTGTTTCCTATAGAGAGAATGGTGAAATAGATTAGAGAGATGGAAGAAGGAAAGGGAGATCACAAGGATCCATAGCTTCAATGACACAAGGGGCTACACAATCTTCAACTATTCAAACTTAAATCCTTCTACCCTACTCTTTGATGGAGTCTCTCCAAATGACTTGCGTGCTAGAGAAGAATGGAGTGGTAGTAATTTTTTCAAATGATGTGTTGTTGAATTGATTTGATAGAGGGCTTAAAAATAGGTCCATACTAAGTTTTTTAGAGGATGACCATTGAAAACATAGAAAGTATTAGGGCATGAAAAGGCATGTAAACTCACTTTTTGAAATTTGAACATGAAAGTTGTAATAGTGTTGGGCAACATAGGTGTCCAAACACTAGTTCTAGGTTGCACATGTGTTCTTGAGGATTCAAGAGTCCAAAATTATAGGATTGACATGTGAGACATTTGTAAGACTAGGATTGCTTGCATCATACTTTAATGATAAGGGAAAAGAACAAAATCAAGTGAAATGGTCCTAAAAACACATTAGGAGAGTGAACACCAAAATCAGTGTAGAAACACAAGATGGAGATTGCAAAGTAGGCAACTTTTGCCCTTGCACATAGTAAGAAGAGCATCCAAAAAGTGATCCTCGGTTTTAGACTCAATCAAAATAAATGTGACAAATATAATGTACTTGAAGAATATGATTATTGGTCTTATTGCGAGGGGGTATGAAAAAATAAACGAATTATGATAAAGGGACCTTGAAATTACAAGGTAGTTGGAGCTTAGTGTAACTTGGAGATTGGATGATCCCATCCTCAAAGTGAAGATATGTATTGTAATAGTGTTGAAGCTTCAAGGAAAATGGTTCTTGAGGCTCTAACCATTTAGATTGTATGTAGGCTCTATAGATCTCATATTTGATATCCTATTTATCTCCATTGTAGAAAGATTTGGTGCATCAATTAAAAAATAAGGCAAAGAAAGTATGTCCATGTCAATGCCTACAAGGCCTAGCATAGTAGAAGCCTTGGTGTACCAATCAAAGTAGGTACTGCTTGTGCTACTTGCATAGAGGATTTGAATGCTTGATATGGGTATTGAAGAAATCAACCAAGTATTGGTCATCTATCTAAGCCTATGTATCATAGAAACTACAAATCATGATAGTAATGAGTGGGGTATTACCAAATTCAATGAGAATGATGTCTTAAGTAACTGGTCTTTTCCATAAGGGATATTATTATGATTGCATAACATGGAAGTAAGCACTCTTAGAATCTAGTTTTAGTTAGCTTTCTTAAGATAAGGCCCCTTAATTTCATCTCCATAAACAAGAGTAGGTGTAACAAGTAATTGAAAGAGGTGAATCTAAGTTTGGATATCTTGAAACTAAAGTTGGAAGCATTGTTTCTCAAGAGTGATAAGGTTAACACACCCCTTTTCTTAGTCTAGACTTAGTAGCTAGTGACACACTGAAGTATGGTCCAAGAAAAGAGGACCCCACGATAAACATATGAAGAGACCATCTCAACCCTCTTACCTTTATATGTGAGGAAATTTTGTTTGGAAGTATGTTTTGAAGTGTTAAAAAGCATATTTATTGTTTTCTCAAGATTTATCTGAAGACCATATGTGTCATAAAAGGATGCTAAAATATGTAGTTCTCTAAAGACTTTCCTCTAAGTCGAACATCAAAATGACGTTTCTACAAATAGAAGAATAACAACACAAACTTTGTACAAGAAGCAACCATTTATATCTAAGCAACTTGAAATGATTTCCTCAAGCTAATCTATGTATAGACCAAAAATAGTAGAGGGGAGTAGGGAACTTTGCTTAACCCCAATGACACTTCAAACCCCCCTTTGTCTCACCAACATGGTGACAATAAAACCTATTAATATTATGCTTGGTTAATCTAAAAAGAAGATATAACCCACTCATATTGTCATGACGTAAAATACAAAGTCCAATGCATTAGATGTTCAAAAATGTAATGATTCATGTAAGAGTGTCTTGTGGGAAATAATTGTGAGTTTTTTTACCATCAACTCTTTGAATCATTTGACTAATTTATTCTTCATCTTTATGATAAATCACTTAGTGTAATCCAAAACATTGATTAAAAAAAAGAAAAGCTCACACAATTCTTAAAAAAGAAAACACTCCTTTCAAATTAACTAATCATTTTTTAAATAGAAAAGTTGTAGCTGGTCCAAATGCATCCTCCATTCCCTTAGGGGTGAAGGTGGTCAATGGAGATTGTGAAATCCCCTTTGACATTTAAAGTGACAGCCAGCAAGAATTCGTTTTTAATGTCATTTCATCTTTTTCTCACATGCCTTGCCAAAAGAACATGCCACGTATCCCTGGTAGTTAGACACATAGGGAATGTACTAGAAAAATTAATTTTACTTAGACCTTCCATGATTAATCTGTGCCGACACTTAATTTTTCTGTTCTTATGCAGATAAATTTAGTGGTTGAACGATAAAAGAAGTGATAAATGTAAAACCTGATCGGCCATCAAATTTGATTTTAAATGGGCAGCCGGTAGAACAGGTATATAAATTCTTGGGAACATTTCACTGAGTTTCACCGCAGATTGCGCCATAACAGAAATGGTCCGTGCAACGAATTAAAGAGTTGGTCACATGCCAAACGTGAAACGACAGAGAGTACTGTAACTCTACTTTAAAATAATTAAAGTAACAGGTAGTGACTACATTGAATCGAATACGTAACTGTATGGATAGATGTCTGATAGGGATTTAAAGGAATATATTTTTCTTCACAAGGAAACTGAATTGTCTCTTGTCCCACAATTGCTTGGTGCCACGCACATTTTGCCTTTTAATACCTATGTGTAAGGTGAGATATAATTTGGAGGCACCAGTCGCCTTAACTTTGAATATCAATCGTACAGTTTCTATCTTTTTGAATCCTGCTATCTTAAAAAATCTGCCTACTCTGCAAAGGTCACGTCGCGCCACATGTGGAATCGTTATCCTCTTCCTGGCGCCATTAAGAAGCTATCTTTTATTTTGCTTACAACACTCACTTTTTCCTCGTGTCTGCCTTCTAAATGTTGCAGACCTGGAAATTAACAGATGTGGCCTGTTTTCTCCCACTTTGACCGTATTTTACAGTAAAAATTGAAGAGAGGGACCTGTCCTAGATTTTGAGAACCATAGATTTTATGGAAGTAATTTTGATAAGTCATAAATATTTATTATAGGTTAATTTTATCATATTTATATGAGGATAGTTTGAGTCAAACTTATTGAACAATATTTTATGAATAGTGGTTCACATTAATTTACTACTTACAAAAATGAATGCTCCACTTAGCATTCATTGCATCTAGGTGATGCTCGGTTATTCTTAAATATCATCCACTTCGATAGTCAAAAGTTAATTTTGGTCAATAAAAATAGGACAAGTACTTACCACTTTTGTTGTGAATGAGGTGTAAAATTGCTATTGATTGTATAATCTTTGAAGTGGATGATATTTAAGTAGAGTAGATGCTCAATGATTCATAGGGGTGAAGGGTTGGGCCTTCTTGAGAGGTCACCCATCCTAATACTAATCCGACTTAAACACGCTTAACTATGGAGTTTCCCTCAAGATAAAGTTCGCTTAACTTGCTACCGCATTTGCAAAACATTAGCAAGTGTTGTGCCTTATGAACCATTCATTATAGAGCCCTTTTTAACTTCATCTATTGAAAAGTAGGAGGTATTTTTTCGCAATGTGTCAAATTATGATATTGATATCAGGGTTAAAATACATAGTTTTTGAGTCAAACTCATTGGCCCATATTTTATTTGCATGATTAATATGTAAAATGATTTTCCATTTATGAGATTTAAAGAGTTGGGTCTTTTGGGAAAAATAGGAAAGAAGTAAGATGGATCCCTTTGTTTAAGGATTATTTACAATTGATTTTAGATCGTGCCTCAAGAAGCAACCTAGGCTTATTGGGGGTTAGATAAATTATCAAAGATTTTATGGGTTGCATTGTTAGAGTGGCCACAAAGAAACTACATTCATGGACTGGGACTACAAATGGTCGTTCAACAGACATTAAACACATCATAATTGAAGGGGGTTCTATGATAATTTTTAAATGTAGTTAGAAACAAAGGTTTTTTAAATTGGTAGAGTTGTTTGACCCCTAGGAGAAGTGGACTCTTTTTCTACTAGGTACTACTTCACGGAAGGTAGCAAACAAACAAATTGGTTAGTAAAAAAGGCGATCGATGATCCCAAAAAATTACTCATAGATCATAGAGCATAAAACTAGTCAATATTGGAGGCTTTGGTGTAATTGGACACTCCAATACACCATCCTCAACCTAATTGCGAATGACAAATTCAAATGACTACCCTCTCTTTTAACATTCCTCTCCCTTGCATGATGGGTTGGAGATAGCCTTAAAAAAATAATTGATTCTAGAAAACTTATGCGTACCTAATAATCATATGATCTCCTTTGGGAAATGATTTCCATCTACCACATCATCAATTGGTACATATCGCACGTGGGTGAGGCCTACTCGCTTCGCCACCCATCTACAATTGTAAGCAATTTGGAGTCTTTTGTAGCAATCTACCCTTAACAAATGGAGCCCAAGTTTCACTTATACTAGACGAAAAGAGGGAAATGGCCTTTCAGGGCCCACACAAGGGTTAGATTAAAGAATGTTTGTATTATTCAGTCTGGGCAATTGTGGACATTCGAGGAGCGAGCTATGTGGAAACGAAAATGCGGATCAAAGTAGATTTTGATATGGCATCCATGTTTTTCAGTGACAAGGAATATGTGATGAAAATAGTGTGGCCATAAGTCAAGAAGGAATACAAATGAGGCTTGGAGAAAGCCAAGCCTTATATGTGGTGGCATTTTGTCATGTTCCTTCGCTTCTAATTGTAGTATGGGAATATCATGGGTTGGTTTCAGAGGCATCAATCCATGAGTTAGAGATTAGGTTCATGTCATTGGTTGGTGTAGTAGAAGAGCTATAGGCAAAGAAGAAAAATGATGGCGATAAAGGCCTTCAACTAGATGTGGATTTATTGTGCTTGTAGGTCCCTTTTAAACCCATACCCCATTAGGACAAGGAGTGAGCCATGAGGATGGTAAGATCTTTCAAGTACCTCCTGAGAATGGTAGATAAGGTTGGAGACGACACAAAGATTAGTAGTGGCACTAAGATGGCTAAAGGAAGTGGCTTGGCTTCTTAGCTTGTGAATGTTGATGACTATTAAACTTATTAATGTTTACATATTTTTGTTCATCTATGTTATAATCTATATAGACAAGATAATTTGACATTGTATGGATGATGTGAATCTCATTTTGAAAAGCAAGATTCACCTTGGTATATGATAAGAAGGCTTTAGCTTGGAATGCAATTATTATGTAGTTCATCTCTAAATGTAATGCTTCTTTTAATGCTATAATAGAAAGGGTTATGGATCCATAACCCTAAGTTTAATTAGCAAAAAGAATATGTAAAATGATAGGCAATGGATTAATTGGCTTGGGTTAGGTTATTGAGACTCATATAAGGCATTTAGTGTCCAAAATCGCAGTATTACTACTACACTATGTGCTCACTATTTTGAAATTTTATCCAACCTTAATTATCTTATTTTGAAATTACATATATTGCACATTTCCCTTTGATTTTTTAGCTCACTTTGAATTGATTGTCCTTTATGCAATGACATGTACAAGTAGCATAATTTATGCTAAAAGTTGGCATGTAACCCGTACCTTATCCTATTTTCACTTATTCCCAGGGATTGATCATGATCCACAATTTATTCATTTCTTGTTGGGAACCTAATCCATGTTGTCGTTTGATCGATGGATTGGCATATTGGAACACCTAAAGATTATGTGATATAAATACAATTATGTTTGTTATAGTAATTCAATTTAGTAGATCAAGGAAACACATGAAACAATATGCAAACCACAAATACACATGAGACACAAGATTTATGTGGGAAACCCTTATGGCAAAAAAACTACCAACAAAAGGACAATCATAATTGTATTATTTAGAAAATTATATCCAATACAATAAGTCTCTCTTGTAGAGTATCTCAATCCATAGACAACAGTGTACAACCTCCAACAAGGTTTACCACATCTTCATCAACCAACATCCAACCATCATCAACCTATTCCACCCATACAAACAATTAGATATAGATGTTTACATGGAATTCCTACCATCTAATTATCTAAATTGATGGGGAGCCTCATACACTAACTCAGTATATGCTTGCCGTAACTTGCTATTACCGGTGGCAATACCCTGATTCACCGTTACGACCCGTCACCATTTGTATCCGCCGAAATGTACATTCTCCACATACATTCGCAACATGCTTTTGTGATATGCATTCGCAACATACATTCGGTGAGACTCTTGTCTTCGTTGAATGCTTCCAATTCTTCTGCCGATGTCGCACCTCTGCCTGATGGCATCTACCTTTGGCGTATCCTTCCCTATCGGTCGGATTCCCTCCAGAACCGCCGATAATAAGCTCACTCAGATCTGAACCTCAAGCCGCGACTTCCGTTCAGCAGCTCGATCCTCCCTTTAGCCAGACTATCCTCGTCGCTCTGAGCGAGGAATGCTTCGTCGATGGCCTCTGTCTCATCGAAACAACTCCAACTCCTCCAATCCAAACCCTAGCACATGGAGATGCTAGGCAATCTACTGTGCACAACCAAATTTGGTCCTCTACGCCGCCAAACAGGAAAACAAAATAGAAAACAAATGAATATGGTACAATGAAGCCATTCCACTAATTTTGACAGAAATCTTATCAGTGGAATGCTTCACATCGACATAATGCAACAACGCGAAAGCACAGAAAGGAAAAGAGATCTACGGTTATGCAATTGGTAATTACAGAGAATGAAAAAACAAATTGACAACACAGAAAATAGTTCGATTTCTCCTTAACAAAATGCGTGATTACATTCAGTCCTTCTCTTGCTTCGATCTAATTACAATGATAATGCTCTGCACATTTGGTTCCATCCTTTAGGTTTATAAACTCGCCCTGAGGAGTACCAAACCCGATTCCAAGTGGCTGGGAGAATGATTCCAAGCGGCTAGGAGAAAACTAACTATCTCCAAGCGGCTGAGAGACCAACTGTCTGACAACTAGACAAATGCAACCAAATTACTTGGGACTTACAAACATTGGTTCTAGGTCTTGAAGAACCTAGATACAAACATAAATTACATGCATTAGTCAAATAGACCTTATTACAACGCAAACATGATTTTCTAAACAAACATGAACTTAAATGCCTCATGGAGCCCACCTTGTGTTAGGTGCTCCTGCACCATACACCCCACCTAGAAAAGAACTCATGTCCCATGAGTTGATTCTTTATTGTGCTCCATCAGTATCCTTTGCTACCTCATGCCTTTCCCACGATCTCCAGACTGCAACTTGCTGCCATGGAATCAAAAATTTATGCCTAGCATTGTAGGCCCTACTCACACTTTGCCATGAGTGAGTGCTTGCAACCAAATCGAGACTTTTCTCACCATTCTTCCTTACTGCCATCTCTTCCTGAACATCTGCATTCAAAACCTTGTTTGATGCTTCTTATACTGCTACTATGGTAGAAAATGTTTGCCTTGCAACTCTTGTTGGCTCTAGAGGACAAACAATGGTCCCTACTATGATAGCATCTCTTTCTTTCCAATCAACTTGTGGCTGCCTATAGACCTGCTCTTTGACCTTCTTCTGATCCATCTCAGACATTACCATCTGATCTCCATCATTCAAAATTGAAATCACCTTCAAACTGTGATCTTTGGTAACCCCACTCCTTGAGGTATCCTCAATTATCGTTGTCTCTCCTTCACTGATCTACACAAACTCTTTCTTACCTATCAAAATAATCTTGGCTGCCTTCTTTTCTTCAGTATCCTCCTGCAATGTTGTCATCACAAAAGTCTTTCCATCCTTCTTGATGGTGTATGTGTTAGCATATCCATCATACAATGCTTGCCTATCAAATTGCCATGGCCTACCTAAAAGTAGGTGAAAACACTCCAGGGCAAAATGTCACATAAAATTCTCTCCTTATATTCTCCAATCTGAAAATCAACATATGCTTGATCACTTACCAAAAGTGATTGACTATCACTTACCCAAGATGCTCTATAAGGAGTTTGATGAGGAATTCTTTCTATGTTCAATTTATCCACCATTTCCCTAGACACCATATTATTTGTTGAACCAGAATCTATGACTACCTTGCATATTTTACCTTTGCTTTTGCAATTGATCCTGAAAAGAGCTCTCCTCTATGATGGTTCAGTCTTCACTAGTTCTTTGAGCAACGTCCTCTTGATCATCAGACTTTTGCCCACTTCTGATGCCAAATTGACTTCAGGAGATGTCACACTCCCTGCATCCTCTTGAGTCAATGTGTTTCTCCTCTCATTGCCATGAGAAGTTGAGGCCTTCTCTGGACACTTATAGGTCGGATGCCCTATTTGATTACAATTATAGCATTGCATGTTGGAGAACTTGGATCCTCTGTTTGATCCATTTGTCCCACCTCTTTCATTTGGCCTTCTTCCTCGGTAGCCTCCTCTGCTACTTGAGTCTCCAACTTGCTCTTCTTGGCTAGACTCACCACTAGGCCTCTGGTTAGGACTTCTTCCTCCAAAACTGCCTCTAAAATTTCTGTCACCTCTTCCTTTACTCTGTTGCTCACCTTTCCTCTTCAGCTTCTCTTCAGCTCTTAATGCTACTTGAAAGCATTTTTCCACGGTTTAAGGGTAAATAAACTTATCTCATCTTGAATATTAATCCTTAGACAGTTTAGATACCTTGCTACCTTGGCTTTTTCATCCTCCATGTACCCACAATGAAGAGTGTATTTGTGAAACTCCTCGGTGTAAGTAGCCACATCCATATACTTTTGCTTGAGATTCTGCATTGTCCTATAAATCTGCACCTCATAGTCAGATGGAAGGAACTGGGACTTGATCTTCTTCAACATTTTGCTCCATGAAGATATCATACTCTTCCCATTCTTTACCCTTTCTCCTTGGGTGTAATTCCACCATGTAAGGGCAACACCTTTGAGCTTAGTTTTTGCAAACTTAACTTTCCTACTTTCAGGAACTTCCTTGTATTCAAAGTAGTTGTTTAGAGCCGCAATCCACTCCATAACTTCATCAGCATTCATCTTTCCACTAAACATGGGAATATCTATCTGAGCCTTTGAAGAGTCCTTGCCAATAGCCTTAATGGCTTCCAAGAATTGCTTTTGTTCAGCTAGTATCTTTGCCCCTTCTTGTTCCTCTTCTGTTTCCTCCTCTTTCTCTTCTTCTTCATCTGAATCTTCCTCTATCCTATTGCCTATCTTCATCGCCTTCAATTCTGCCTGGAGTGCTTCCTTGACTCCAGTTTTGATCATCTCTTCCATCTCTTGAAATTTCTTGACCACTTCGGTGGTCATCCCCTTTGGAGGCATATCACTAGCCTCTCCTTCACTTTCTCTGTCTGACATAAACATTCACAAACAACAACCAAATGCCAACACTTCTGCAAATCCTCAATTTGACTACAACACAATGCTTAATCAGCTATCCATCCTGCACGCTGCTTCACGGACCCATTTCTCTCGTCCAACAGCAGATCCTGGAGATGCACTACCACTCTCTCTCGTAGTGGCCTTACTCTACACCCTCTTCCAGCCAAATCTCTATTGGTGAATGGTCTTGACAAAACTCAACATTGTCTGCCACACACTACAGGAATCTTGTTCCTCCTTGCAACTAGATGGCATGAGCAACTCTTCATCTGCCTTCTCAGTGACAGAAATCAAAATACACAACACCTCTGCCTAGAGCGTTCGCTACCTCTGATACCAATATGATGGGGAGCCTCATACACTAACTCAGTATATGCTTGGCATGACTTGCTATTATCGGTGGCAATACTCTGATTCACCATTATGACCGGTCACCATTTGTATCCACCGAAATGTACATTCTCCACATACATTCACAACATGCTTTTGCGATATGCATTCACAACATACATTCGGTGAGACTCTTGTCTTCGCTGAATGCTTCCAATTCTTCTGCCGATGTCGCACCTCTGCCTGATGGCATCTACCTTCGATGTATCCTTCCCTATCGGTCGGATTCCCTCTAGAACTGCCGATAATCTGCTCACTCGGATCTGAACCTCAAGCCGCGACTTCCACTCAACAGCTTGATCCTCCCTTCGGCCAGACTATCCTTGTCACTCTGAGCGAGGAATGCTTCATCAATGGCCTTTGTCTCACCGAAACAACTCCAACTCCTCCAATCCAAACCCTAGCACATGGAGATGCTAGGTGATCTATTATGCATAGCCAAATTTGGTCCTCTGCGCCGCCGAACAGGAAAACAAACGAATATGGTACAATGAAGCCATTCCATTGATTTCAACAAAAATCTTATCAGTGGAATGCTTCACATCGACATAATGCAACAATGGGAAAGCACAAAAAGGAAAAGAGATCTACGATTATGCAATTGGTAATTACAGAGAATGAAAAAACAAATTGACAACACAGAAAATAGTTTGATTTCTCCTTAACAAAATGTGCGATTACATTCAATCCTTCTCTTGTTTCAATCTGATTACAATGATAATGCTCTGCACATTTGGTTCCATCCTCTGGGTTTATAAACTCGCCCTGAGGAGTACCAAACCCAATTCCAAGTGGTTGGGAGAATGATTCCAAGCGGCTGGGAGAAAACTAACTATCTCCAAGCCGCTGGGAGACCAACCATCTAACAACTAGACAAATGCAACCTAATTACTTGGGACTTACAAACATTGGTTCTAGGTCTTGAAGAACCTAGATACAAACAGAAATTACATGCATTGGTCAAATAGACCTTATTACAACGCAAACATGATTTTCTAAACAAACATAAACTTAAATGCCTCACGGAGCCCACCTTGTGTTAGGTGCTCCTGCACCATAAATGCGACATGGAACATCACTAGTCACACAACCAAAACATGATTGTACCATGACATCAGTGTACCATGAATTATATCAAGCATGACTTCTCCATGTATGGATAATCACCACATATAATAAGGTACTGGTCTCACACTTGGTCAAAGTTTGTTGACTAATTTCACCTAAACCACATACATGTCTTCCTGCACTATAACCAAACACCATCACTGGCTTGTGGTAGTAGAGACAAACAGACCTGGAAGTTAACGGATGTGGCTTGTTTTCTCCCACTTTGACTCTATTTTACAGTAAAAATTGAAGAGAGGGACCTGTACTAGATTTTGAGAACCATACATTTTATGGGAGTAATTTTGATAATTCCTAAATATTTATTATAGGTTAATTTTATGATATTTATATGAGGATAGTTTGAGTCAAACTTATTGAACAATATTTCATGAATAGTGGTTCACATTAACTTATCTCTTCCAAGAATGAAAGCTCCACTTAGCATTCATTGCATCTAGGTGATGCTCATGGTTATTCTTAAATATCATCCACTTCGATAGTCAAAAGTTAATTTTGGTCAATAAAAATAGGACAAGTACTTACCACTTTGTTGTGAATGAGGTGTAAAATTGCTATTGATTGTATAATCTTTGAAGTGGATGATATTTAAGTAGAGTAGATGCTCAATGGTTCATAGGGTTGAAGCGTTAGGCCTTCTTGAGAGGTCACCCATCCTAATACTAATCCGACTTAAACACGCTTAACTATGGAGTTTCCCTCAAGATAAAGTTCGCTTAGCTTGCTACCACATTTGTAAAACCTTAGCAAGTGTTGTGCCTTATGAACCATTCATTATAGAGCCCTTTTTAGCTTCATCTATTGACAAGTAGGAGGTATTTTTCGCAATGCGTCAAATTATGATATTGATATCAGGGTTAAAATACATAGTTTTTGAGTCAAACTCATTGGCCCATATTTTATTTGCATGATTAATATGTAAAATGATCTTCCATTTATGAGATTTAAAGATTTGGGTCTTTTGGAAAAAATAGGAAAGAAGTAAGATGGATCCCTTTGTTTAAGGATTATTTACAATCGATTATAGATCGTGCCTTAAGAGGCAACCTAGGCTTATTGGGGGTTGGATAAATTATCAAAGATTTTATGGGTTGCATTGTTAGAGTAGCCACAAAGAAGCTACATTCATGGACCAACAACGAAGCGAAGGCTCAAACCCTTTTATTGGGACTACAAATGGTTGTTCAAACAGACATTAAACACGTCATAATTGAAGGGGGTTCTATGATAATTTTTAAATGCAGTTAGAAACAAAGATTTTTTAAATTGGTAGAGTTGTTTGACCCCTAGGTGAAGTTGACTCTTTTCCTACTAGGCTACTTCACGGAAGGTAGCAAACAAACAAATTGGTTAGTAAAAAAGGCGATCGATGATCCCAAAAAATTACTCATAGATCATAGAGCATAAAACTAGTCAACATTGGAGGCTTTGGTGTAATTGGACACTCCAATACACCATCCTCAACCTAATTGCGAATGACAAATTCTAATGACTACCCTCTCTTTTAACAGTCCCCTCCCTTGCATTATGGGTTGGAGATAGCCTTAAAAAAAAATTGATTCTAGAAAACTTATGCGTACCTAATAACCATATGATCTCCTTTGGGAAATGATTTCCATCTACCACATCATCAATTGGTACATATCGCACGTGGGTGAGGCCTACTCGCTTCGCCACCCATCTACAATTGTAAGCAATTTGGAGTCTTTTGTAGCAATCTACCCTCAACAAATGGAGCCCAAGTTTCACTTATACTAGACGAAAAGAGGGAAATGGCCTTTCACGGCCCATCACAAGGGTTAAATTAAAGAATGTTTGTATTATTCAGTCTGGGCAATTGTGGACATTCTAGGAGCGAGCCATGTGGAAACGAAAATGCGGATCAAAGTAGATTTTTAGATGGCATCCATGTTTTTCAGTGACAAGGAATATGTGATGCATCAATCCATGAGTTAGAGATTAGGTTCATGTCACTGGTTGGTGTAGTGGAAGAGCTATAGGCGAAGAAGAAAAATGATGGCGACAAAGGCCTTCAACTAGATGTGGATTTATTGTGCTTGTAGGCCCCCTTTAAACCCTACCCCATTTGGATAAGGAATGAGCCATGAGGATGGTCAGAGCTTTCAAATACCCCTGAGAATGGTAGACAAGGTTGGAGACAACACAAAGACTAGTAGTCGCACTAAGATGGCTAAAGGAAGTGGCTTGGCTTCATAGCTCGTGAATGTTGATGACTATTAAACTTATTAATGTTTACATATTTTTGTTTATCTATGTTATAATCTATATAGACAAGATAGTTTGACATTGTATTAATGATGTGAATCTCATTTTGAAAAGCAAGATTCACCTTGGTATATGATAAGAAGGCTTTAGCTTGGAATGCAATTATTATGTAGTTCGTCTCTAAATGTAATGCTTCTTTTAATGTCATAACAGAAAGGGTGAGGGAGCCATAACCCTAAGTTTTATATATATATAGGCAATAAAAATTTACAGCCATTAAAATTAATTTTTATTTGAAAAGCATAGTTAGTTTGAAATTACTATCTTGTTTGGATGGATTAATTGGCTTGGGTTAGGTTATTGAGACTCATATAAGGCATTTAGTGTCCAAAATCACAATATTACTACTACACTATGTGCTCACTATTTTGAAATTTTATCCAACCTTAATTATCTTATTTTGAAATTACATATATTGCACATTTCCCTTTGTTTTTGAGCTCACTTTGAATTGATTGTCCTTTATGCAATGACATGTACAAGTAGCATAATTTATGCTAAAAGTTGGCATGTAACCCGTACCTTATCTTATTTTCACTTATTCCCAGGAATTGATCATGATCCACAATTTATTCATTTCTTATTGGGAACCTAATCCATGTTGTCGTTTGACCGATGGATTGGCATATTGGAACACCTAAAGATTATGTGATATAAATACAATTATGTTTGTTATACTAATTCAATTTAGTAGATTAAGGAAACACATGAAACAATATGCAAACCACAAATACACATGAGACACAAGATTTATGTGGGAAACCCTTATGGCAAAAAAACTACCAGCAAAAGGACAATCATAATTGTATTATTTAGAAAATTACATCCAATACAATAAGTCTCTCTTGTAGAGTATCTCAATCCATAGACAATAGTGTACAACCTCCAACAAGGTTTACCACATCTTCATCAACCAACATCCAACCATCATCAACCTATTCCACCCATACAAACAATTAGATATAGATGCTTACATGGAATTCCTACCATCTAATTATCTAAATGCAACATGGAACATCACTAGTCACACAACCAAAACATGATTGTACCATGACATCAGTGTACCATGAATTATATCAAGCATGACTTCTCCATGTATGGATAATCACCACATATAATAAGGTACTGGTCTCACACTTGGTCAAATTTTGTTGACTAATTTCACCTAAACCACATACATGTCTTCCTGCACTATAACCAAACACCATCCCTGGCTTGTGGTAGTAGAGACAAACACTAGATTACTTCTAACTACTTCTAGTACCACTGAGAATTCCCTAAAACATCACCATGCTCCTAGCCATCACTAGATATACTCCAATAGCATCACATGTGCACCTGCACTATTATATGCACTCCAATAACTTACTCAAATAATTATGTGGTAGTGAGTTCTCTAAATGACTCATGGTTGCAACCATAGCAACATTGGACTTAGACTTGCCTCCATGCTAAACTATAACATCTAAAACTCACTACAACTAATTTTCTAGCTATTTACTAATTTGCAATCAAACACTTCAACATGAACTAGAACAAGTTCACCATCTTCTCTCACCAAGAACCTTACTAGGAACTCTTTGCAAATTAATATCACACCAAACTTCTAACATTCTCCCACTTGATATTTATAGGAGAGTTTATGGTATCTATCCTAAGAAGATAACCTTGTGCATGATAAATGGATAAACCCATTGCATCCCTACACCACAAAAATGGAAGTACATATAGGTTTTGCCAAATAATCAACACTATTTACCTAAGTGTTAGTTTTCTCTATCTAAACTTTCCTTGTCTCAATCATCTCCCTAACAATATGATATTACAAATCTACATGTTTAGTTTTAGCATGGTAAACAAGACTCCTAGCCAAACAAATTACACTCTGACTATCAAAATTCAACACTACATGATTTTGAAAGCAATATTATTACTGAGTCTTTGTAAACATGTAGCTTCCTTCCAAGCATGTGTTGTATCCATGTACTTCATTTTAGTTGTGGACAACACGATTGTTTGCTACTGCTTACTCATCCAACTCACTATTCTACCAAATAGAGTAAAGACATAACCACTTGTTGACCTTCAGTTATCCAGATCTCTAGTCCAATCAAAATCAATAAACCCCTGTATGTTCAATGTCTTACCAACAACATTAAAACCATGGGAAAACAAATAGTAATCTAGAGTTCCTTTCAAGTACTTGAAAACTCTTTTAAATTGAGTCCATTATTCTTTGTGAGGATTTTACTTGAACCTACTTAGAACTCCCACTACTTGGATAATGTCTGGCCTCGGCTTCCTAACACACTTGCATATGGAACATTGCACGTCTTCCAAAGCCTTTGTAGACTGTGGATATTGTTCCAAACTCAACAATGCATATCAATAAAGGGACACTTACAAGATTACTATCATGCATGCCAAACTACCACAAAATAGTCTCAAGATATTTCCTCTGGTTCAATCATAGCTTTGGTGTTATTGGATTCACCAATACACCATTCTCAACCTAATTGTGAATGACAAATTCAAATGACTACCTCCTCCCTTAACGGCCCTCTCCCTTACATGATGGGTTGGAGATAGTCTTAGAAACATGATTGATTCTAGCAACTTATGCGTAATAATCATATGATCAAGGCTCCTTTGGGAAACGATTTCTATCCACCACATCATCAATTGGTACATCTCGCACGTGGGTGAGGCCTACTCGATTAACCACTTATCTACAATTGTAAGCAATTTGGAGTCTTTTCTAGCAATCTACCCTCAACAAATGAAGCCCAAGTTTCACTTATACTAGATGAAAAGAGGGAAATAGCCTTTCAGGGCCCCATCACATAGGTTAGATTAAAGAATGTTTTCATTATTCAATCTCAGGTAATTGTGGACATTCTAGGAGCGAACTATGTGGAAACAAAAATGCGGATCAAGGTAAATTTTGATATTGCATCCATGTTTTTCAGTGACATGGAATATGTGATGAAAATAGAGTGGGCATACATCAAGCATGAATACAAATGAGGCTTGGAGAAAGCCTTAGATGTGGTAGCATTTTGTCATGTTCCCTCACTTCTAATTGTAGTACGAGAATACCGTGGATTGGTTTTAGTGGCATCAATCCATGAGTTAGAGATTAGGTTCATGTCACTGGTTGGTGTAGTGGAAGACCTATAGGAAAAGAAGAAAAAGGATGGCGACAAATACCTTTAACTAGATGTGGATTTGTTTTAAACCCATACCTCACCAAGACAGGGAGCGAGCCATGAGGATGGTTAGATCTTTCAAGTACCTCCTGAAAATGGTAGACAAGGTTCTAGAGACAACCCAAAGACTAGTAGTGGCACTAAGATGGTCAATGGAAGTGGCCTAGCTTCGTAGCTCATGAATCTTGATGACTATGAAACTTATTTATGTTTACATATTTTTGTTTGTCTATATTATAATCTATATAGACAAGATAATTTGACATTGTAGAGATGATGTGAATCTCATTTTGAAAAGGAAGATTCACCTTGGTATATGATAAGAAGGCTTTAGCTTGGAATGCAATTATTATGTAGTTCATCTCTAAATGTAATGCTTCTTTTAATGCTATAATAGAAAGGGTAATGGATCCATAACCCTAAGTTTAATTAGCAAAAAGAATATGTAAAATGATAGGCAATGGAAATTTACAACCAATAACGAATTTTTATTTGAAAGGCATAGTTAGTTTGAAATGACTATCATATTTGGATGGATTAATTGGCTTGGGTTAGGTTATTGAGACTCATATAAGGCATTTAGTGTCCAAAATCATAGTATTACTACTACACCTTGTGCTCACTATTTTGAAATTTTATCCAACCTTAACTATCTTTTTTTGAAATTACATATATTGCACATTTCTCTTAGTTTTTGAGCTCAATTTGAATTGATTGTCCTTTATGCAATGACGTGTACAAGTGGCATAATTTATGCTAAAAGTTGGCATGTAACCCAATCCTTATCTTATCCTATATTCATTTATTCCCAGGGATTGGTCATGATCCATAATTTATTTATTTCTTGTTGGGAACTTAATCCATGTTACAATTTGACTGATGAATTGGGATATTGGAACACCTTAAGATTATGTGATACAAAGACAATTATGTTTGTTATTGTGATGTGTGAAAAACTACTCCTCAACTGAACATATCAATCAAGGGAGATTTCCACTAACATTACATTAGGGTTCTGTTAGCTAATGTTTTACACAAAATCTATGTCTACAAAACCACTTTATGTTTTAACATAAATGAATAGTAGTAAATAGAATTTTGAGAAATGAAGTAAAGAAATAAAAAGACAAAAAGGTAAGGAACCTAACACCAGGAAGACAATGTCATTGTCCAGGATGATAGTGTGCCACGAGGACGTATGCGCACCGTGTTGTAGTTTGTACGGCGTGGGTACTGTACAGATTCATGATCTTAGCTTTCATGCCTATCTTATCAACCATTCCTCCCATTGCCAAGCTTCCTAATGAAACCTGCAAATGCACAAACGAAAGAAAGGGTTGGACTATATAGGAGTTTGCCTTAGTCAAACCCCATTTTCAGTGTTTCCACCTCAATGACAGCTAGAGATATAGATTGATAGATTAATAAAAAGTATATGCTCTAATTCTAAGTGCATCTAGAATTGTAATGAGTAGTGACAAGCAATAGTGCAATGTTGATAAATAAAACCCTACTCAATGAGTTAGAGAGGATTCACAAAGCAATCCCTATATGACAGAGATAACATGAAATGTATTCAACCCATAAAGATACGAGAGATATCAAAACAAACTTGTGAGCAAAGAGCGCGATATGATCTTGAGAAAATAAATTGTAGCGATGGTGGCTCTCGATTTCAGCAGAGCTTCACTATGAAAAGATTTCAATTATTTGCAATGGAAAATCTACTTACTTAAATAGAGAAGGCAAAGATGAAAAATCAAGGAAATGAGTCATTTGGGCATGGATAAGCATCAAGAAAATCTCGAAGAATCATGTAAGTGAGAAGACAACTTCTAAAAATGATCACAAGATTGACAAAGGCTTTCGGGACATCTGCACTAAGTGTTAGAGTCTTGGCAATTCTAGTTCTTTAAAGGTCTAGTCAACTTGGGACAAAGCTAGGATCCATGCACTTTTATGGTTTTTGGATATGATGAGCAGAAAGGGTTAAAGCAACGTAAAGATACATCTCATGGGTTGAGGGTAAGGCCAAGGCTGGAAATGATCCTAAAACACACTAAAGGTATGGACACTAAAGGGAGTACCAAAGATAACATGAAATTGTGATTGAGCATAATTTACGACGTTACATTTAGCCCCCACTTTAGTCGAGGTACGACACTACATGCATATGCATGCTAAAGAACATGAAAGAAAGTACTAAAAGTAAATAACATCACAAAAGGATATTAAAATGCCTAGAAATGTTTTCAAAAAATAGAGAAGATTCAAAGAAAATTCCTTTGGGCAGGAACTAAGGATAACAAGAAAATCTTGTTGTTGACCTAGGATTTGGTGTGCAAACCCAGAAAAATGGGAGGTTTTGGTATTAGTAAATTAAAAGAATTCAATCAAGCCTTAATGGATAAAAATGCTTGGAGACTTATCAGCGAGAAGAATGAGTGGACTGCTATCTTCAAAAATAAATATTTGGCAAGATTTCACAATTTTAGAGAAGTGTTGGATATAGGAGATCTTCCCACAGGGTCCAGTATATGGAAAAACATTGTGGAGAGTAGGTTTATTATTAAGCAAGGCATTCAATGGAAATTGGGGGATGGCATAGCCATTAAGTTCTGGGAGGATTTGTGGTTTGGAAAAGCCCCTCTGGTTGACCAGGAATGTGCTCAACCTTTCAAAGACTTAAGCACCAAAAGGTTGGGTTAATGGGTGGTGGATTATATTGAAAATGGTGAATGGAAGAACCTTAGTGAAATTGATCCTATTTTGACTGAACTTCATATGGCCCTATCTTGATTCCATTTACCTTGTATTGCAAATGTTGATGAATTGATATGGAAAAAAACATCACTAGGTAGCTATTTGGTGGCGTCTAGTTTTGAGTTGTTGCTTCCTCAGCAGACTTCCCCCCGACCCTTCTGGGCTAAGTTGTGGGACATGACCCTCATTCCTAAGGTTAATATTTTCCTCTGGCTCTTTGTTCAAAATAAAGTTCTAACCATTGATAATCTCTGCAAACATAGATTTGCTATACCCAACAGGTGTGCCTTGTGTGAATGTCAATTGGAAACTTCCAACCAATCGTTAGTGGATTGTGACTTCTCTAGAGGTATTTGGGGTAAGATCCTCTCTCTATGGAACCTTAGTTGGGTGTTCCCCAATTCTTTTAGAGATCTCATTGAACATTGGATAGCTCCCTCTTTGAACCCTTCCTTAAAATTCTTATGGACCCTCATTATTCCCCATGTTGCTTGGGGTTTATGGAAAGAAAGAAATAACGGGATCTTTAGAGAAAACTATGTGAAAGAAGAAGGGGTTAGTGAGAAGATTATTAAATCTATCAAGGAAAATTTCTTAAGTAGGATTTATGAAAAAATATCTAGTGGCCCGAAAGTAGGTGTTTCTGAGTATAACATACAGGTTATTAAGGAGTGGAACTTGGCTCATGACATTACTATTCCCTTCAAGAAGATGAAGAAGTCTAGAGATGAGGTTGCTTGGAAACCTCCTCCACTAGGATGGGTTAAGGTCAACTTTGATGGGGCGACCAAGGGTAATCCTGGGCCGGCAAGAAGTGGGGGAGTGCTAAGAGATGATAAAGGCAGGTTTATTTCAGCGATGGCACTCCCTTTGGGTATCCAGTCCAACCACTCTGTTGAAGCTGATGCAGCTTTTAATGACATCAATCTAGCCTACTCCAAATGTTACAAAAGAGTTTGGATTGAGGGAGAATCTCTCAACATAATCCAATGCCTTAAAAAATACAAAGTCCTAGTTGGACAATTGATATTCTCAACAAGGACTAGATTAGTATGATAAATTCATTTGATGACACTTATATCCCATATCTTCCGTGAGGGAAATGGAGTTGCTAACGTTCTAGCCAACGTGGGGGTTAAAACCCAATCTCTCAAGCTGTGGGAAGTGTACTCCGCTTTTCCCATTGAAGCACAAACCATTATATCTCATGAATGCCAACAAGGGTGATCTTTATGAAGGTGTTATGATTATGATTATCGATGAAGGTGTCTGATGCAGAGCGGGCAGCGGAGTTGAAAAATTGATTAACAGTCAACCACTAACATACATTTCCTGCGTATGTTCTTCCATCGACAAAAACCCACTTCTATCGGCGAGCTTGAATTTTGTCACGCCGAGCTCCTTCCTTTGGTCGATGGGATTTAGATTTTGCACCTATCAGCGAGACTATCGCTATCGGCAAACCTCAACTACACTGTCGAACCACTAAATCCATCGCTTTATTGAACTGGCGCTTTCTCTAATCCTATCACTACTCGCTGCACCCTTGAACCCCGGAACTATTGAACCGTCGGCATGGTAAACCATTGAACTGTTGAACCAGTTCCAAGGTTCAACAAAAAGTTTGTCTTCGCCAACTTCGGCCGCTATGTTGCTTACACCATTGAACCCGCAGCACTGTTGAACCGTTGAACCCTTTGAACCATTGAACTGATTCAAAGGTTTAATCAAACACTTAATCGATTCAAAAATTCACTCGAAGCTTTACTTAACTTCTTACAAGCATTCATCGAGCCAAAATGAACCTGATTTACTTGCGACCCATTGAACCTTTCGCCAGGGTTCAAACAAAGATTTTCCACCAGACTTCAACCAATTTCAGAACTCGATGTACTACTTGCTGACGCTGTTGAACCAAAACTCATTGAACCATCAAAATTGGTTCAAACACAGGGCTTTAAACTATCTATAACACCGATCTGCACAGCTAAAACCCGTGCGATTTCGCCAAACCATTTCTTCCACACATATACGGATTTTCTAACTTTAACAACCTAGCACATGAGAATGCTAGGATTCATCTCAGCATGCTACAAACGATCCTGCAAACATGAACATGAACGAAATAGGAAAACAAAACAAAACACAGATCTATATATATAGCCATTCCACCGATTACGAAGTAATCCAACCGGTGGAATGGGTTAGGAACCCATATCGATTCCAAAGCAGAAAAATCGTTACACCGTGAATTCAAAAACCAAAAAAACAACACAAAATAAGGTCTTATTATTATTTCAGAATTGCATATAGATATCTGATTTCGCAATTTCACAGTTAGTGCTCTGTCTAATCTCTTCTCTATCTATTCACTTCTATATCTCTGAAATCAATCTGAGCTGAGCTATTTAACTACATGCCAATAGTAGTACTGACTTGATTCCCAGCGGCTGGGAGACAATTCCAAGCAGCTGGGAGAGATAACCAACCAACAAACTTCTTAACAACTAACAACCTTATCATGACAGCTCGATAAAACTGAATTACAAACACCAATGACAAGTCTGGTCAAACAGACCTTATTACATTAAATATAGAAAATGCATAAGACTCTAGTCTTCGTGGGGTGCTCCTGCACCATACTCCTTAAGAGAAGAAATCTCAAGTCCACTTGAGATGAGAGTTTGAAGATCTGCACCCTGTTTGATGATTTGCTCTTCAATCATCCAAACAGCCTCTGAATCAGGTTTCTCTTGCCAAGCCACCAAGTATTCCAGATACTCTTTGTTCCTGGTCTTCTTGGCCATTTTGGAATCTAAAATCTTTTGTAATTGTGGTGGATCATGCTTAGGAATATCATCATCTGCTACATCCTGCAATGGTTCCTGTTCGACATCTGTATTGTGCTTGTATGGAGTTAAATCACATCCATTGAAAATAGGTGACAATCCAAGATCAGAAGGAAATTGGATCTCATAAGCATTCTATCCACTCTTCTTCAGAATCTGACATGGTCCAATCTTCCTCTGCATGAGCTTAGTATATTGTCCTTTTGGGAGTCTTTCCTTCTTCAAATTAACCCACACCAAATCTCCAACATCAAACTGTACATCTCTCTTCTTCTTGTCAGCATATTCTTTATACTTCAATGTAGTTTGTTGGAGTTGGGTCTTGACTTGATCATGCACCTCCTTGATGGCTGCTGCAAAAGCTTCTCCATGTGCACTAATAGACTCTCCTGTAGGTAAATCTCTTAACTCCAAAATACCTCTTGGATGAGTACCATACACCACCTGGAAAGGTGATTTCCATGTACTTCTATTGACAATGTCATTATAAGAAAATTCGGCCTGTGATAGGATGTTATCCCACTTTTCTCCATGTTGCCTTGTCAAACATCTTAGCAGATTTCCCAATGACCGATTGACCACTTCAGTCTGCCCATCTGTTTGAGGATGATATGCTGATGAGAAGGATAAACTGGTACCAAGCTTCTTCCAAAGAGTCCTCCAAAAAATACCAATAAATTTCACATCTCTATCTGAGACTATGCTCAATGGCAATCCATGTATCCTCACTATTTCCTTGAAAAACAGGTCTGCAACATATGAAGCATCACAAGTAGTTTTGCATGGCAAGAAATGTGCCATTTTACTGAATCTGTCTACTACCACAAAAACACTATCATATCCCTTCCTTGTTCTAGGTAAACCTAACACAAAATCCATGTTGATGCTCTCCCATGGCCTAGAAGGAATGGGTAGTGGCTGATACAAACCTGCATTAGTGGATCTCCCCTTTGCTTTCTGACATATCACACATGCTTCCACAAATTTCCTCACCTCTGATTGTAACTTAGGCCAATGGTAATGTCTCTTTACAAGATCCAGAGTCTTATCTAGACCAAAATGTCCTGCCATAGCCCCACAATGCTTCTCCCTAATAATATTCAGCCTCATAGAACACCGTGGAATACACAACTGTCCACCTTTGAAAAGTAATCCATCCTGTATCAGAAATTTAGAATAGTCAACATGATATTTGCCTTTAAAAGAAGTACACACTTTGTAGATCTCTCCAAAGTCTTCATCATCCTCATACATAGTCTTTAAGAAATCAATACCAACACTTTCCAACTGGATCTGATTTATTGTTAGAACCCTCCTACTTAAAGCATCTGCTACCTTGTTCTTGACCCCTTTCTTATGCTTGAGTGTGAAAGTGAAAGCTTGTAAAGTCTCCACCCACTTCATGTGCCTATGGTTCAGTTTCTTCTAACTGTTTATGAAACTAAGGTCCTGATTATCTGTAAACACTATGAATTCCTTTGGCATCAAGTAATGCCTCCACTTCTTGAGTGACTGGACTAGAGCATATATCTCCAAATCATATGATGAATATCTTTTCTTAGCATCATTTAGTTTCTCACTGAAAAATGCAATAGGCCTACCTTCTTGACTGAGTACTACTCCAATTGCCATGTGACTTCCATCACATTCTACCTGAAAGATTTTATTGAAATCAGGCAGTGCAGGGACTGGCTACTGTGCCACCTTTTTCTTCAATGTCTCAAATGAATCACCTGCTTCTTCTGTCCAAGTAAATCTGTACTTCTGTCCTCCTTTTATGGTGTCGAGCATGGGTGCACAGATATGACTAAACCCTCTTATAAACTTCCTATAGAAGGTTGCTAACCCATGGAAACTTCTGACATCATTCATGGTTCTAGGAGTTGGCCAAGACAGTATGACACTTACCTTCTCTTGATCCATTTTCAATTTGCCATGTGAGATGACAAAACCCAAGTAGATGATCTCCTCCTGTATGAACAAACACTTGTCGAAGTTGATCATTAGCTACTCTTCATGTAACCTTTTGAGAACCAAATCTGTGTCTGAGGTGTTCTTCCCTTGTATTGCTGAAAATCAGAATGTCATCTAGATATACTATGACAAATTTACTTATAAATTCTCTCAAGACCTCATTCATCAACCTCATAGGTACTGGGTGCATTGGATAAACCAAATGGCATGACCTTCCACTCATACAACCCTTCATTGGTTTTAAATGCAGTTTTCCACTCATCCCCTGGCCTAATCCTGATCTGATGATAGCCACTTTTCAAATCTATTTTTGTGAAATATTTGGCACCTCCTAAACAATCAAGCAAATCCTCTATCCTAGGTATGGGGAACCTATACCTGATTGTGATCTTGTTAATAGCCCTTGAATCAGTGCAAAGTCTCCAAGTGCCTTCCTTCTTTGGTGCAAGTACAGCCGGTACTGCACATGGGCTTAAACTTTTGCCAATTAGGCCTGTCTCCAACAATTCCTCAATCTGCCTTGCTACCTCTGCATCCTGCTCTAGTGTAAGCTTATATGCTGCTTTGTTTAGAAGTGTAGATCCTGGGATTAGATCTATGCAATGACTGATGTCCCTTATAGGTGGTAGGGATCTTGGCATTCCATCAGAGATGATGCCTTTGTACTTGTCCAATAGTTCTTGGACAGTAGGGTCTATGAACCTTTGCTTCTTCTCTCCCTTGACTTCTTGTTGTTGCTTCTTATTCACTTTTAGGCATGGAATGAGGGCATATGCAACTGCTCCTTCATCTACTATCTCCTTCATGAACTGTTTGCCTTCTACCATCATCACCTTGACTTCCTTTCCTTTTGATTCTATCTCCTTCTCCATTAATGTCTGTAACAGTGTCTTCTCACCATCCTTGGTGATTGAATAGGTGTTCCTAACTCCATCATGTTGTGCTTTCAAGTCATATTGCCATGGTCTTCCAAGTAGGAGATGGCAAGCATCCATCTGAGCTATGTCAAACAGTAACCTATCCTTGTATGGGCCTATTTGAAACTCTACCCAAACCTGTTCTTCCACAACTGTTTGCTGACCTTGAGTGAGCCATGAGACCTTGTACAGGCAAGGATGTGGTAGTCTCCTAAGATTAAGTTTTTCTACCATTTCAACAGACACAAAATTTCTAGTAGATCCAGAATCAATCATAACTTTACATACCTTTCCTCCTGCCTTGCAAGTAGTTTTGAAAAGAGCCTTTCTTTGTGGGGGTTCTCTGTTAGGTACCTTCATAGTGGCCATTGCTCTCCTGATCATCAAGTCTTCTCCTATCTTAGGATACCCATATCTGATAGTATCATTCACATTCTGATAAGTGTTGGAGCTTGTCGCACTCTGACAATCAGATTCTTGGATCAGATTTGTCCTCCTTTCTCCCCCTGAACTTGTTACTTTTTTTGGACATCTACTGGCTATGTGGCCTTCCTGATTGCAATTGTAACATCTAATAGCTCCTCTGCCCTGAAATCTCCCTCTGAATGGTGGTCTTCTGCCCTTGAAATTTCCCTTTTGGTCATAACTTCCCTTTTGAGTTTGACTGTTGTCTCCCTTGATGTTCTCTTGATTTATTTCACCTTGGAATCCAAATCCATTTCCTCTGCCTCTGAAAGGACTTCTTCCTCCCCTTTGCTGTCTTCCTCTTCCTCTATTGTTCTGCTCTTGTCTTTTCTTTAGTTTCTCTTCCACTTTGAGTGCTAATTGGTAGCACTTCTAAACTATATCTAGATTATGCAGATTTAGGTCTTCTTGGATGGCAAATCTCAACCCATTGAGATACCTTGCTACCTTCTCTTCCTCATTCTCCCTCACCTTTGTCTTGAGACAGAGCTTCATGAACTCTTCAGTGTATGAACTGACATCTAACTCCTTCTGCTTCAGATTTTGTCTCCTCTTATGTAATTGGATGTTATAATCCAATGGAACATAGGCTTCCTTCACCAAAGCCTTCATCTTCTTCCACGTAGCAACTCTGTTCTTTCCTTCTTTCACCCTGTCATCTTGGATGAAATTCCACCAGGTTAGTGCAGCTCCTTTCATCTTAGATTGAGCTATCTTCACTCTTTGGTGGTCTGGTATTTCCTCTGTTTCAAAGAAATTGTTCAAGGAGTCTATCCACTCCATCACTGAATCAAGTTCCATTTTTCCTGCAAACACTGGCAGGTCTATTTTCATATCCATGGTCCTTCGCTCCATGGATTTGAGGGCATTAAGTAAGGGTCTCTGGTCTACAGGAACCTCTATCTCTTCCTGCCTAGGGATCTCCTCTTCATCCCTATCTCGTTCACCAGAATCTTCCTTTCCCTTTCCTAGTCTGTCCCTCAACTTCTCCAACTCATCTTTCAATTCCTGATTCTGAGCACTAATTGCTTTACTCTTTGCAATCTGCTTCTTTACCAGGACAACCAACTCAGCATTGGTCATCCTTGCTGGGAACTCTTCTGATCCCTCTCCGTTTAACATTTTATTTTCTCCTTCTTCCCAAAGGATACTCCTTCGCTCTGATACGACTATGATGCAGAGTGGGCAGCGGAGTCAAAAAACTGATTAATAGTCAACCACTAACATACGTTTCCTATGTATCTTCTTCCATCGACAAAAACCCACTTCTATCGGTGAGCTTGAATTTTGTCACGCCGAGCTCCTTCCTCTGGTCGATGGGATTTAGATTTTGCGCCTATCGGCGAGACCGTCGCTATCGGCAAACCTCAAGTACACTGTCGAACCACTGAATCCATCGCTTTATTGAACTGGTGCTTTCTCTGATCCTAACGCTACTCGTTGCACCCTTGAACCCTAGAACTATTGAACCGTTGAACCGTTGAACCAGTTCCAAGGTTCAACAAAAAGTCTGTCTTTGCCAACTTTGGCCGCTGCGTTGCTTACACCGTTGAACCCTTTGAACCGTTGAACCGGTTCAAAGGTTCAATCAAACACTTAACCAATTCAAAAATTTGCTTGAAGCTTTACTTAACTTCTTACAAGCATTCATCGAGCCAAAATGAACCCGATTTACTTGCGACCCATTGAACCTTTCGCTAAGGGTTCAAACAAAGATTTTCCACCTGACTTCAACCAATTTCAGAACCTGATGTACTACTTGCTGACACTGTTGAACCAAAACTCATTGAACCATCAAAATTGGTTCAAACACAGGGCTTTAAACTGTCTACAACACCGATCTGCACAGCTAAACCCCGCGCAATTTTGCCAAACCGTTTCTTCCACACATATATAGATTTTCTAACTTTAACAACCTAGCACATGAGGATGCTAGGATTCATCTCAGCATGCTACAAACTATCTTGCAAACATGAACATGAACGAAACAGGAAAAAAAAAACATAGATCTATATATACATCCATTCCACTGATTACGAAGTAATCCAACCGGTGGAATGGGTTAGGAACCCATATCGATTCCAAAGCAGAAAAATCGTTACACTGTGAATTTGAAAACTAGAAAAACAACACAAAATAGGGTCTTCTTATTATTTCAGAATTGCATACAGATATTTGACTTTGCAATTTCACAGTTAGTGCTCTGTCTAATCTCTGCTCTATCTCTTCACTTCTATATCTCTGAAATCGATCTGAGCTGAGCTATTTAACTACATGCCAATAGTAGTACTGACTTGATTCCCAGCGGCTAGGAGAGAATTCCAAGCGGCTGGGAGAGATAACCAACCAACAAACTTCTTAACAACTAACAACCTTATCATGACAGCTCGATAAGTGTCCTAGGGACTACAAACCAAAAACCAAATTACAAATACCAATGACAAGTCTGGTCAAATAGACCTTATTACATTAAATATAGAAAATGCATAAAATGCATAAGACTTTAGTCTTCATGGGGTGCTCCTGCACCAGTGTCGCACGCTTTCTAGGTGCTTTGTGCACTTTTCATTTTAGTGTTAATTGGCTTTTGTTTAATATTTTAAAGATTGTTAAGTGTTGGAAGCTAAACAAAGATAATCAAGCTACTATATTTTATATGGGGGGAGATATGAATTGAGTGGAGCACTTGTCTAGTGATGGGGTCCACAGGAAGCTGCTAGTTTGGAAGCTGGTGGAGGAAGGGGGCCTTGTCCCCTATTTGGATAAACTGCATGGTTTTGACCCGGTGGCAACCAATATGTTTGTCAAGGGTTGGAAAGATAGATTTATTAAATCCTATGGCCTAGAGGTTGTGATTAATGAGGACTTGATAGCTTAGATAAATGGTCTCTCAGCTATTGGAAGGAAGGTTTTTAAAGATCGTAAGACAGGAGAAGAAGCCCTCAATTTGTTCTTTAAAGGGAAAGAAAGGAATAAGCTGGTGAAGTTTCATTCTGGAGGATATGAACACAAATCAATCAAACCCATCTAGGCAGAGGTAGTAGAGGTCTTAATGAGGTACATTTATTTGGAAGGAAGATTTACTATTATATATGGTTACCATTTCACACTTTTAAACCATTTTCACCACAAAATGGTTGTCTCTTTTCCTTTCTATTTGTTGTCATCTTTGGACTATGCCATTAAGGAAAATAGAAGGAACCCCTAACTGCCAATTCTTCATGAAGGTTTGATTCTCTTAATTATAGAGTATGTGAAATCTCAAGCTCCCAAATTTGAGATTAAGGGTAAATCTAAGAAGGAAGATCAAACCCTTATTGTGGGCTACTCTGACTCTACTGACTCTGCAATGGGGAGGATGAGGAATAATTCTGAGTGGATTGAGGAGAAGGACTCGATGGAAGCCTTCTCTAATCCCCATTCTATATAGGAAGAGGAGGCACACAATTCTAGAAAAAGGAAAATAAGCGGTGTGAAGGGACTTCCCAAGAAACATAGAAATAAGGAGAGGAACTCCTGGTCTGCTAGTTTTCACACTAGTGAGGAGAGTGAGAAGAATAGGAGGAAGGAGGTGGGTTCTCAGAGATGGGGTGGTAAAGAAGCTTTGGGTACCTTGAGCTAGAACACTATCAGGGAGGTTGACTGGAAGCAGGTCAAAAGGAAGGATAAGGGTAAGAGTAAGGTGTCTTTTCAGGAGGGGATGGATGGGGATCCAAGGGGTAAGACTAAGCATAATGTAGGCTTTGTCACTGAAGAATCAAGAATTGGTACTCCTTTTTTGGTTATTCCTGACTCCACTTGTAATATCCCTGAAGATTTTTCTTTCTTGGTCTCTAAAGCTACTAATAGAGAGGAGTTGTCAGAGGTTTTGGGTTTGGTCAGGGAGGCTGTTGCTAGTCAAAATTGGATGACCAAGTGGTTTTTATTGAGATTAATAGAATTAATATCAAATTGAGTGCTATACAGGAGAAAATGGGAAGTAGAGTGGAGACTAACGATGAGTTGGATAGGGAGATTCAGCTTAGTTTGGATGCTATTTCGAAGATGGAATAGATGGAAAGAGATCTAAATAATTTTAATCATGACTTTGAAATTTGCATTGATGGTCAAGAGAAAGAGAAGAAGGAGATTAAACAAAAACTGGAGAGGGTGGTGGAGATTAGTAAGTGCACTATCCACAACAGTGTGGAAGGAATTAGGATCCTCACTGATAAGTTGAAGGAACTTCGAGAGAATCAGGTCACGGGTACTACTATTTAGATGGATGCTGGTGAGGAGGATCAGACTAACATTGGTAATGGTAAATAGGGTAAGGATGCTAATCAGGGAGGTCCAAGCACCCACACTTGTGGCAGTAAGAAAAATTCTTTCAAGGCTAAAAAAGGTGAGTTATCAAGATTCGTGAAGTTGCACGAAGATTTCTACAAGCAGGAGTTGGAGGCTATTGAAACTTTGAAGAAGATGTAGTTGTGTTGTTTCTTTGCTTATGGTTTCTTGTTAGTTTTTTGTTTGCTACTTGTTGGATGCCAGTAGGTCTTGTTTTATCTATGGGTAGCATTTTGTAATAGGGTTTCGGGGCCCCTTCAAAACCTATTTTACCCTTTAATCAAAAACATCACAAAAGGATACCTAAAAGGATACTGTAGAGGATGCAAGCTCTTCAATCAGAGGAACAAGCCCCTAGGCTGAGAACCTACAAAACAAATACATTAGATAACAAAAACTTGCAAGACCATAGTGTTAGAGAATCACAAACAAATATATAAACATAAATATCACATACATAGAGGAAAAAACACACAACAAGAAAAGAAAAATTTTGAATCAGGAAAGTGAAAGAGACCTCAATGTAAAAGGTTGTCTCGATACCATGCGTCGTCCCAAAAATACAACAAAAATAAAGAAAACCAACAAATAGAGGAATTCTTAAGCAGAGATAGAAGAATATAATGAGTCGATTGGTTTTTTCAAGGAGAGAAGTCATACAATAGATAGGGAAGCAATCAATATAAATGAAGAAGAATACACGAATTCAGACACTAGCTTGCTCTATCGCTAGGGGTCATGTAAATAACAATACTGTCATGGATCACGAACTAGCAAGATGCATTATGCTAGGTGACCATGAGTGTAAAAAGATAAGTCATATGAGGAACACATACTAGCAAGTTGCATTATGCTAGGTGATCATATGCTACCAACGCCTCAAGGAGCGTACCAAAAACCAATGCCTTAGGGAGCGTATCAAACACCAATGCCTCAGGGAGTGTATAAAACACCATCACCACATGGGGTGGACACTTCAGGGAGTGTTAAATGCAAAACCTCAAGGGGTGAATTGATAAGCTACACCTCATGGGGTGTGAAAAGAAGGGTGCATGTATGGATGCACATGTGAGGAGAATATATGTCCCCCTTAAAATATGAGCATGTATAATATGCAAATATTTTAAGGTAAAGAAAAGGGGAAGAAAGAGGAGGGGAGATCCTTATGAAGAATGCATGCCCCTAGAACAAGTTGTCTCTGCCCCCCAGAATATGAGTGAGGACAACCATGAAAAAGAATATTGTGTTTTTACCAAATATAGAGTATGATTGCACGTAAGATTGTACCACCATGAATGGCAACGAGAAAACAAAGAAAAATATAGGTGCCACATATTGGGTAGCAATACAATAGTTTCGTAGAAATAGGGGAAGAACCATGAACAGATAGAGGTGAACCTCAATATCGCTTGTCATGTAGAAGAGAGACAGGTGCTTCATTAGCCGAAAGAGTGAGAGATCCCATGTCAAGAAGTTGTTTAATTTTGTCCTTCAAGGTGCGACATTCACTAGTGGAATGGCCAAGCACTCAATGATATACATAGAAAGGAAGTGTTGATTGAATATGCTTAGGAAAAGTTTTGCGTGTAGGAGGAGGAAGAGTAATCAAGCGGGCTTTGAGAAGCCTTAGTAAAATATACTCTTGTTTAGAAGAAGAGATGGAGTCGGAAGCAACCCTTTCTATTGTGGAGAAAGGTTTGATTTTTGAAAAGAAGAGACCATAGAGACCTCAAACAATGGAGGGGTGGATGTAGACAGAGGAGAAGGCTGGAAACCTAAACCCAATGTAGAAGGTAAGTGCGGTGTAGGTTCCATAGGGGCCTTGACTCCTTGTTCCATGCGCCCTAGACTATTTCTATTGTATTTGTGCTTAGAAAATATTTTGTATTTAAGCCCATAACGTGTCTCCAAATTAGAAAGAGGAAGAGAATCAACATCACTATCCTTGTTGAAATGGGATGTGTATGCACATATTGGAGTAGTAGCAAAATTGACATGAGAAGAGGCATCGATTCTAATACCAGAATGTAGATCCTTGTTGAACTTGTGAATGTCTAAGTGAGAAGAGTCAACCTTATATTTAGCAAGCCCATGGGGGTGAAGTCTAAGGATCCCCAATCATCACCAAGACATGCATTAGATGATGAAGGCACATCATCATCAATAGAGGGTGATGATGGTGTTTGAGAATTTGTTGTAGATGCTATAAACTTATGAAGAGAATAAAGGGCAAGTTTCTCCTGACCTAATTCAGCCTGTTGACAATATTGAAAGGGGTTCAGATCAACACTTACCTTATGCACTTTACCATTATAAATAAATTTAAGAGATTGATGAAGGTAGATGGAACTACACCCATGGCATGAATCCATGGTCTACTGAGGAGAAGATTATAAGAAAGACTCTCTTGCATGCCATGAAACTCAATAAGTAATGTAACAGGGCCTAACATAATAGGCAATGTGATAGTGCCTAAATTTGGGCGAGTCACATTATCAAAACCCCTGATAGATAGATTTGAAGGAGAAATAGAAGAAGCATCAATTTCAAGATGATTAAGGAGGTCTAAATTGCAGATATTAAGAGCGGAAACACTATCAATAAGGGTTCACTTGATCCCAGTTGATTTTATAGCTACAATAATCATAAGAGCGTCATTTTTCTTCTAAACTTTAGTAGAAGGGAGTTCAAAGAAATGAAAAGTGATATTAGGAGAGCTAGAATGAAAACCTTCAAGAATAGTAGCCATGTCCATGGGCTTCTCAAAAGATTGGATAGATATCTTCTGCAAGGCCTGTTGGAGGGCACTGTGATGAGAATGTGAAACTTACATCAAGTCCCAAAAGGAGATCTTAGCTTGTTTAGCCTGGGGTTGTTTAACAAGATCATACTCTTTGGTGTTCTCCACAAAAAGATAGGGAGGTGGTGGAAAAATAGGTTTTGGTGGAGGAAGGGAACAGGGATAGGAGTGGCCTATTTGTTTTGCTGAGTATTATATGTGTGGGCTACTGCATGGTAGTGAGGAGCCACATACACGTTTTGAGTTATAGACTTAGCAACTTCCAACTAGTGATTCAAATGTCAAGGGTTTTTAGGAATACCTCGAATAGTGATCATAGGATGAGAGAGCGAGGGTGGATTAGACACCCTATGCATAATGATTTTAGGAGTGGAAGAAATATTTTCAACATTAATGCACTTATCCAACATCCCCTTAGCGGGTGGGATAAGTCAATTAATAATTATTGAATTAACATTATTATATGCTTGAGAAATACCTGATGTGAGAGAAGAAATGAAAGAAGTATGCTCAACATCTATCCACAGGGGATCCTATGTGAAGTGAGGCTCTTCATCTACTAATGCTTCATCTCTAGGAGGGAGAGCATTGAAATGAAGAGACTGAGACTCTTCATCTACTAATGCTTGATCTCTAGAAGGGAGAGCATTGAAATGAAGAGAAGGTAGAGTAATATTAAGAAAGGTATCAATGATTTCATCCTCTTGCACCAAAATGTCCTCACCAGTAGGAGGGATTTTAGGAAAGGGATCAAAAGAATAAAGTGTCATGGGAAGAGCTAAGTCACCATCACATACATGGAATGGAACATCACTTTCACAAACCCTTTGAGCAAAGTTGGAAAGTGATGTAAGAAGAGAAGAGAACATGCTAATTTAGAAATATAGAAGGAGAGAATTAAGAAAAGTATTACCAGATCTTGCCGAAGGCTAGGTTTTGGGGCAGCACCCTGAAAAAAATTTAGGAAGAAAATTCTCTTGATTTTCTTTTGAAAGAAAAGGAGCTTTAAGTTTGACACGTCGGGTTCACCAAAATGTGATGTAGGAAAAACTACTCAACTTAACATATCAATCAAGGGAGCTTTCCACTAACATTACACTAGGGTTCTGTTAACTAATATTTTACACAAAATCTATGTCTACAAAACCACTTTATGTTTAACAAACATGAATAGAAGTAAATAGAATTTTGAGAAATGAAGTACAAAAATGAAAAGAGAAAAAGATAAGGAACCTGGGACTAGGCAGACAACCTCACTATCAAAGATGATAGTGCATCGCAAGGACATCTGTGCACCACGATGTAGTCTATATGGTGTGGGTACTGTACAGATTCATGATCTTAGCTTCTGTGCATGTCTTTTCAACCATTCCTCCCACCGCCAAGCTTCCTAATGAAACCTGCAAATGCACAGATGAAAGAAAGGGTTGACCTATATAGGAGTTTGCTTTAGTCAAACCCCATTTTTAGTGTTTTCACCTCAACGACAGCCAAAGATATATATTGATAGATTGATAAAAGTGTGTGCTCTAATTCAACATGTGTCTAGAATTATAATGAGTAGTGACAAGCAATACTGCAATGTTGATAAATAAAACCCTACTCAATGAGTTAGAGAGAATTCACAAAGAAATCCCTATATGATAGAGACAATAGGAAATGTCTTCAACCCACAAAGATAGAGAGATATCAAAACAAACTTGTGAGAAAGAGCATGATATGATCTTGAGAAAATAAATTTTAGTAATGGTGGGTTTTGATTTTGGTAGAGCTTCACTATGAAAAGATTTCAATACTTTGCAAAGGCAAATCTACTTGCTTAAATAGAGAAGGCAAAGGTGAAAAATTAGGAAAAGGAGTCGTTTGGGCGTGTATAAGCATCAAGAAAATCTTGATGAATCACGCAAGTGAAAAGATAACTTCCAAAAATGATCGCAAGACTAACAAAGGATTTTGGGACATCTTCACGTGGCGTAGACGTCTGCGCTAAGTGCTAGAGTCTTGGCAATTCTAGTTATTGAAAGGTATAGTCAACTTGGGACAAAGCTAAGATTTGGGAACTTTTATGGTTTTTGGATATGATGAGAAGAAAGGCTCAAAGTAGCGCAAAGGCACATCTTGTGGGTCAAGGGTAAGGCCAAGGCTAGAAATGATCCTAAAACACGCTAAAGGTATGGACACTAAAGTGAGTACCAAAAATAATGTGAAATTGTGGGTGAGCACAATTTACGACGTTATAGTTATACTAATTCAATTTAGTAGATTAAGGAAACACATGAAACAATATGCAAACCACAAATACACATTAGACACAATTTTTATATGGGCAACCTTTATGGCAAAAAACCCACTAGCAAAAGAATATTTATAATTGTATTATTTAGAAAATTGTATCCACTACAATAAGTCTCTCTTGTAGAGTATCTCAACCTACCAACAATAATGTACAACCTATAACAAGATTTATCACATCTTCATCAACCAACATCCAACCATTATCAACCTATTCCACCCATTCAAGCAATTAGATATAGATGTTTACATGGAATTCCTATCATCTAGTTATCTAACTGCAACATGGAACATCAACATTCACACAACCAAAACATGATTGTACCATGACATCAACGTACCATGAATTATATCAAGCATGACTTCTCCACGTGGATAATCACACATATAATAAGCTACTGCTCTCACACTTGGTCAAATATTGTTGACCAACTTCACCTAAACCACATACACGTCTTTGTGCACTATAACCAAACACCATCCTGTTAGTTTTAGGACAGACAACTGAGAGGGGGGGTGAATCAGTTGTTCGAAACTTTCTTCCAATTAATCACTTAAATCATTTTCTTAATTTAGCAGCATAATAATAAATCAATCATGGAAACATAATGCAACAGTTCAAGAGTAGAAACACATTAACACATAAGACACCAAGAATTTTGACGTGGAAAACCTGATTAAGGGAAAAACCACGGGGTGACTAACCCAAGATTGTATTCTCTATTAGAAGAATAGAAAGAACAAAATGGCACATGCCAATTAGGGCTCACTGCCCGAGCACACTGCTCACAAGAGGCCCACTGTCTACAGGAGACACACTGTCTATAGAATAATAAGTATTACATACTTGAACTAAAGAATGGCATCTTCACCATGCTTGAGTCAGTTCCATTTAAGCTCAATACTTCTGCTCTGCCTTTTCACTCTACTCCTCTCTGCCACCCTCTCATCTCCACAAGATACACTTGAAAATGACTTTCAAACTCCTTATTTATACAAGACATCAACTTAGGAATAACCATCCAAGTTGGCATACATTACAGAGAAAATATTTAAATGCAACATGACTAAAAGGACTTCATGCGGATCAACACAGTGTCAGCCAAACAGATCTGAGACTCCAATATTCCTTTAGGAACATGCCATTCTTCACAGAACATCTCCAAGATCATCCGCAGGATGTGTAACTCATCTGGTCGGCCAGACTTAGGAAGAACATCATCATCTGGAAGTAATTCTTCAATTACGAGCTCAATATTCAATGTGGACCACCAACACGAATTGAACACAATCCAAAGACCTCCACAAGCTTGCCTGAATCACCAAGAACATCCACACTACTTCTGCCTACTGAAATCATTCTCTCCTTCATCTGGAACCTCAAGAACACAATCTATCATCATTGTCATTTTGGAGTAGATGCTTGTGGACCTCCAGACCACGAACCAATTATGTTGTCACTTCACATTGACTTTTTAAATACTCCATTAAATCCCCAGACTGGGATATTGCATTTTTGGATCTCACCAAACCTATCTGTATCACTTTGTCACCTCTGAACACCTACCAGAATCGATTTTACTTAAGTGGCCATAACTTCTTCATATCTTCATGTAGACCTTTGAAATCTTTACTAGATCATCTCAAGACACCTATCTACAAACCCTTTTATGCACATCCTCTGATATTCATCTTATCTAGGATTTTTACTTCACTAGCTTCACTGTTCTTCTCTGTTCCTGATAGGGCTAATTTTCTCAATATCCTCAGCATACAACTCATCCAATCCTTATCATCAATGCAACAGGAGTATGTTGACATCAATGACAACATTGGTTAGGCCCATACTTGCAACAATCTCCCTCTTTGTCATTGATGGCAACATATGATGTGAAAAACTATTTTAACCATCAAGACAAGAACTTTTCCTCACTGTCACAACTCCCCCTATCAACAACAACCATTCACATGTCTTCTCTTCCTTTTCTGCTCCCCCTTTGATTAGCAATTACTTATTTTTCGCATGTCTTCTCTCCCCCTTTGACATCAATGGCAAAGGGCACATACTTGCATCAATTTAGAATTATACCAGCTGCTCCCTTTGGGTAACAGCTTCCCAAATATCAATCTAGACCACAAGATATGACTGTGAGATCCACCAGACTGATGCACATCAGTGCACCTTAATTCAAAATCAGAGGGGTAATAACCCCTAACTTCTCCCTGAGATATTCAAAAGAGTCCTTAGGTAGAGGTTTAGTAAAAATATCTGCAATCTGATCCTTGGAAGGCACAAACTCCAATCTGACTTCATTCTTGTTTACTTGCTCTCTCAAAAAGTGAAACTTGATGGATATATGTTTGGTCTTTGAGTGCAACACCAGATTTTTTGATATGTTAATTGCACTTGAATTATCACAAAAGATTGTGATAGGTTCTTCATACTCCACTCTAATATCTCTTAGCATTTACTTCATCCATAATACTTGAGTGCAACTACATGTTGCTGCAATATATTCTGCTTCTGCAGTAGACAGAGATATTGCCTCTTGTTTCTTGCTCAGCCAAGAAACCAATCTCTTTCCCAAAAATAATGCTCCACCACTGGTACTCTTCTGGTCATCCACATTTCTTGCCCAATTCGCATCTGTATATGCATGAAGAGAGAAATCATGATCTTTGGGATACCACAATCCATACTCAACTATCCCTTTTAGATATCTAAAAATCCTCTTGATTGCCATGACATGAGATTCTCTAGGATCAGCTTGGAATCTAGCAACAAGACCAATAGCATTCATAATGTCGGGTCTAGTCTGAGTCAGATACAATAGTCCTCCAATCATTAACCTGTACTTTTTCTAATCAGCCTTAGGAGAGTCATCATCTTTGCTCAATTTACATCCTGTTGCCATGGGAGTATTCATTGGTTTTGAGTCTTCCATCCCAAATTTCTTCAACAATTCTTTCACATATTTGGTCTGAGAAATGAAGATTCCTTTCTTTGTTTGAGTGATTTGCAGACCCAAGAATAAATTTATTTCCCCAAACATGGACATCTCAAATTCACTTTTCATTTGATTTGCAAAGGTTTTGCACATACTATCTCTTCCTCCAAAAATGATATCATTAACAAACACTTCAACAATCAAGATATTTTCATGATCAATTTTGAAATACAAATTACTATCAGCAGTACCTTTGTTGAAACCAATCTTCAAAAGATGCTTATCCAATCTTTCATACTAGGCTCTTGGAGCTTACTTGAGTCCATATAGTGCTTTCTTCAACTTGCAGACCATATCACCATGATCAGACAATTGAAATCCATCCAGTTGCTCAATGTAAACTTCTTCTTCTAAGTCACCATTCAGGAAGGCAGACTTGACATCCATCTGATATACTTTGAAATCCTTGAAGGCAGCAAATGCAAGAAATAATCTGACTGCTTCAATTCTTGCCATCGGAGCAAAAGTTTCTTCAAAATCAACTCCTTCTACTTGGGAGTAACCCTTGCAAACCAATCTAGCTTTATTTCTGACTACTTCACCATCTTCATTCAGTTTATTCCGGAAGACCCATTTGGTTCCAATCACATTCTTGTTTTTAGGTCTATGAACAAGATCCCAAGTGTGATTTTTCTCAATTTGCATTAGCTCTTCATTGCTTTAGTCCAGTTTTCATCATTGCAAGCTTCATTCACTGTCTTAGGTTCAATCTTTGAAATCAGACAATACTCTTCTGAATCTTGAGCAATCCTTCTTCTTATTTGTACACCTTTGCTTTTATCACCTATGATCTGATCTTTAGAGTGATTCAGTCTTACATACCTGGGAACTTTGGGAGTTTCTTGCACTTCTGATTCTTGAACAGGTTCATTCAAACTTATCTCTTCTTCCTAATTTACCTGATCAGTCTGAATCTAAATTTCAGAGGGAGCTTGGACTTCTTGAACAAAAACATCATTTTGATCATCTTCATCATATTCATACAACCTTGAGGGTTTTTCAATACCTTCATCAACCTTCACATTTGTACTTTCCACAATCTTCCTTAATCTCTTGTTATAACACCAATATGCTTTTCTTTGAGTAGAATAACCCAAGAATATTCCTTCATCATTTCTAGCATCAAATTTTCCTAGATCTTCATCTCTTTTAATGTAACATTTGCTACCAAAGAGTCTGAAATACCTCACAGTGGGAGTGATGCCAAACCAAAGTTCATAAGGAGTCTTACCGGTATTGCTTCTGATTTGAACTCGATTGAGAGTATAGACTGCAGTGCTTACAGCTTCTCTCCAATAGATCTGAGGAACATTTGATTCCATCATCATGGTTCTAGATGCTTCCTGGATGGTTTGATTCTTTCTCTCCACTACTCCATTTTGCTATGGAGTCCTAGGAGCAGACAACTGTCTTTTTATTCCATGTTTCTCACAGAATTTTATGAACTCACCGGATGTGAATTCTCCACCTCTATCAGATCTTAGACATTTTAATTTTAATCCAGTTTCATTCTCTACCATAGCCTTGAATATTTTAAATTTCTCAAGAGCTTCTGATTTCTCTTTCAGAAAAGTTACCCACATCATCTAGGAATGGTCATCAATTAATAACATGAAGTAACTATCACCTTGCACACTCTTGATTCTTGCCGGACCACTTAAATCAGTATGAACTAAGTCCAATAATCTGGTAGAAGATTGTTCCTTGATTTTGAATGAGACTCTGCTTTGTTTACCCAACTGACATTCTTTGCACAAGCTATTGGTAGGTTTTATCAATCTTGGAAGATCTCTTACAGCCTGAGTGTTGCTTATCTTGATGATATTATCAAAATTCACATGACACATTCTCCTATGCCATAACCAGCTTTGATCAATTTGAACAAATAAACAACTTTTACCAGTACCAACCAAGTGGAAGATATTACCTTTTGTTTGAGTACCGGATGCAATATCTGTTCTGGAACTTTCAAAGATCTTGCATTTTCCATTCTTGAATCAGAGATCATAACCTTTGTCCACCAACTGTCCAACACTAAGAAGATTGTGCTTCAGACCTTCAACATACAGTACATTACTGGTTTTGTTCTTTCCATCAAAAGAAATGGTTCCTCTACCTCTGATTCTACCAGCAGAATTATCACCAAAATTTACCACTCCTCCTTCATACCTTTCCAAATCTATGAACTTATTTTTGTCACCTGTCATATGGTGAGAGCATCCACTGTCAATGACCGAATCATCCTTTTCTTCAACTTAGGCAGCCAGAGCTCTTTCTACAATTTTATGATTGACAGATTCAGAGGGCATTGGATCTTCTTCCTTGATGGCAATAAACACCCAGTCACTTCCGAATTTATTTCCTATCTTTGATTCATCATCTGTTACTCCTTCATTATCATCATCTTCATGAACATAGTAACAATTCTTTTGGAACCTTGATCTGTTGGGATTTGGCCTTGAAAATCTTTTCAGACACCTTGAGGCAAAATGACCAATCTTATTGCAGTTAAAACACTTAAAAGGCAACTTCCCCTCATACTTACCAGATCCTCTTGGTAGTCTTTTTGCAATAAGGGCTTCAAGTTGAGTAGCTTCTGCTTCATCTTCTTCTAGGTCTTTTCTTGCTTTTTCATACCATGATAGTTTCCTTGAAGAGTTCTCTCCCAAATTAATCTTTTGTTTTCCTTTTACAGAGGCACTAGCTTTGAATGCAGATTCAGTCTTATGGGGTGCATCTCCAAACTTGGTCAATTCAAATGCAGCCAATTTACCAACCAATTGGTGTCTTGTGATACTTGAAAAAGATCTGAATTCTTCAATAGCAGCAACCTTGTATTTGTAAGAATCAGGAAGGGATCTGAAAACTTTGCCAACAATCTCATCTTCATCCAAGATTCCACCAGCACATCTAATGCCACAAACAAGCTCATTTACTCTTGGTATAAATGAAGTGATATTTTCATCTTCTCTCATCTTTAGGTTTTCAAATTTTCCTTTCAGACTTTGTAGCTTGGCACATTTAACATACTTGTCTCCTTCATGCAAAAGTTCCAGTTTTTGCCAAATCTCATATGTAGTTTTTAGATCAATAACATTTGTCAGCTTGGAATCAGAAAGGCACTTAGAAGAGTTTCTTTAGTCTGCAGATTGTTTTCAACATCTCTAATTTTATCTATGGTATGTGGACCATTCTGTGGAGGATCATACTTCTTTGAGGCCATGATCCAATACTGCATTCCCATACATTCCAAGTGACATTCCGTGCGATTTTTCCAAAGAGTGAAATTTGTTCCATCGAACCTCGGACTATCCTTCTTGTAAGACGACATCCTAGATCTCCTCAAGCGGTTAAGCTCTTTTTAGAGGAACTTAGCTCTGATACCAATTGTTAGTTTTAGGATAGACAATTGAGAGGGGGGGCTGAATCAGTTGTTCGAAACTTTCTTCCAATGAATCACTTAAATCCTTTTCTTAATTTAGCAGCATAATAATAAATCAATCATGGAAACATAATGCAACAGTTTAAGAGCAGAAACACATTAACACATAAGACACCAACAATTTTGACGTGGAAAACTTGGTTAAGGGAAAAACCACGGGGTGACTAACCCAAGATTGTATTCTCTGTTAGAAGAATAGAAAGAACAAAATGGCACATGCCAATTAGGGCTCACTGCCTGAGCACACTACTCATAAGAGGGCCACTGCCTACAGGAGACACACTGTCTACAGAATAATAAGTATTACATACTTGAACTGAAGAATAGCATCTTCACCATGCTTGAGTCAGTTCCATTTAAGCTCAATACTTCTGCTCTGCGTTTTCGCTCTACTCCTCTCTACCACCCTCTCATCTCCAGAAGATACACTTGAAAATGACTTTACAACTCCTTATTTATACAAGACATCGACTTAGGAATAACCATCCAAGTTGACATACATTACAGAGCAAATATATAAATGCAACATGACTAAAAGGACTTCAGATCAATACACTGTTGGCCAAATAGATCTAAGACTCTAATATTCCTTTAGGAACACGCCATTCTTCACAGAACATCTCCAAGATCATTCGCAAGATGTTTAACTCATCCGGTCGACCAGACTTAGGAAGAACATCATCATCCGAAAGTAATTCTTCAATTACGAGCTCAATCTTCAATGCAGACCACCAACATGAACTAGACACAATCCAAAGACCTCCACAAGCTTGCCTGAATCACCAAGAACATCCACACTACTTCTGCCTACCGAAATCATTCCCTCCTTCATCTGGAACCTCAAGAACACAGTCTGTCATCACTGTCATTTTAGCATAGATGCTTGAGGACCTCCAGACCATGAACCAATTGCATTGTCACTTCACATTGACTTTCTAAATACTCCATTAAATCTGTAGACTAGGATATTGCATTTCCAGATCTCACCGGACTTATCTGTATCACTCTGTCACCTCTGAACACCTACCAGAACCAGTTTTACTTAAGTGGCCTTAACTTCTTCATATCTTCATGTGTACCTTTGAAATCTTTACTAGATCATCTCAAGACACGTATCTACAAACCCTTTTATGCACATCCTTTGATATTCATCTTATTTGGGATTTTTTATTCACTATCTTCACCATTCTTCTCTATTCCTGATAGGGCTAATTTTCTCAATATTCTCAACATACAACTCATCCAATCCTTATCATCAATGCAACAGGAGTATTTTGACATTAATGACAACACCGGTTAGGCCCATACTTGCAACACATCCATGGCTTGTGGTAGTGGATACAAACACTAGATTGCTTCTAACTACTTCTAGTACCTCTTAGTATTCCCTAGAACATCACCATGCTCCTAGCCATCACTGCATATACTCCAACAGCATCACATGTGCACCTACACTATTATATGCACTCCAATAACTTACTCAAATAATAATGTGGTAGTGAGTTCTCCTCTAAATTACTTCTGGTTACAACCATAGCAACATTAGACTTAGACAATCCTCCATGCTAAACTACAACATCTAAAACTCACTACAACTAATTTTCTAGCTATTAACCAATTTGCAATCAAACACTTCATCATGACTAGAACAAGTTCACCATCTTCTCTCGCCCAGAACCCTACTAAGAACTCTCTATGAGTGAATATCACACCAAAGTTCCAATATTCTCCCACTTGATATTTATAGGAGAGTTTGTGGTATCCATTCTTAGAAGATAACCTCATGTAGGATAATGGATAAACCCATTGCATCCTTACACCATAAAATGGAAGTACATATAGGTTTTGCCAAATAATCAACACTATTTACCTAAGTGTCAGTTTTCTCCATCTAAAATTTCCTTGTCTCAATCATCTCCCTAACAAAATGATATTACAAATCTACATGTTTAGTTTTAGCATGGTAAACAATAGTCCTAGCCAAGCAAATTACACAGAGTTGACTATAACAATTCAACACTACATGATTTTTGAAAGCAATATTGTTACTTAGTCTTTGTAAACATGTAGCTTCCTTGTAAGCATGTGTTGTATCCATGTACTTTATTTTAGTTGTGGACAATATGGTTGTCTACTACTTCTTACTCATCCAACTCGCTATTCTACCAAATAGAGTAAAGACATAACCACTTGTTGACCTTCAGTTATCTAGATCTCTAGCCCAATCAAAATCAATAAACCCCTATTGTTTGATGCCTTGCCAACATCATTAAAACCATGGGAAAATAAATAGTAATCCAAAGTTCCTTTCAAGTACTTGAAAACTCTTTTAAATTGAGTCCACTATTCTTTGTGAGGATTTGACTTGAACCTACTTAGAACTCCCATTGCTTGGATAATGTTTGGCCTTGAACAAATTATTGCATACATAAGGCTTCCTAGCACACTTGCATATCAAACATTGCACATGTCTTCCAAAGCCTTTGTAGAGTGAGGGCAATCCAAACTCAATAGTGCATATCAATAAAGGGACACTTACAAGATTACTATCATGCATTCCAAACTACCACAAAATAGTCTCAAGATATTTCCTCTAGTTCAATCATAGCTTCTTGTTAGCCTTATCTCTATGGATCTCCATACCAAGTATGAACCTTGAAACACCTAGATATTTCATATCAAATATACCAAACAACTAAGCATTGAGTTCCCTAATCAATGATTTATTGTTCCCAATTATAAGCATGTCATCAACATATACAATAATAATTAGAACACAATCACCAACATGTTTGTAATACACTTAGTGATCTACATTACTCCTTGAAAAACCCAATTCAAATGCATAAGCATCAAACTTTCGATACCAAATATGCAGTGACTTCTTCAACCCATACAAAGACCTTTTTAGTTTATAGACTAGATGATCTTTACCCTTCACCTTGAATTCTTCAAGCTAACTCATATAGATTTATTCCTCTAAATCACCATTGAAGAATGCATTCTTCAGATCAATTTGCTCTATATCAAATGCATATGCCACAACTATAGATAAAATCATTCTAGTGGAATTCAACTTAGTTATTGAAGAAAAATCTCATTGAAGTATATTCTATTAACTTGGGAATACCCCTTCACTAGCAACCATGCCTTGCACCTCTCCAATGTACCATTTGCTCTAAATTTCTTCTTAAACACCCACTTATAGCTAATGGGCTTCCTACCATCAAGCAAATCAACCAATTCCCAAGTCTTACAATGTTGAAATGTCACCATCTCATCTTTCATGTCATTCTCCAAGACTTTTTCTCCTTATAAGAGAGATCTTCTCCTATATAGTTTGGTTTATCATTGATACAAGTTCGAGAAGAAACACACTAGAAATATGGTGGACTATACCTTTTAGGTGATTTCTTCTATCTTCTACACCTTTTCATAGCAACCAATGGAGATTCTATTGAATTTGCATTATGTTCTTCCTCAGAAATTACACCAAATGTGCTTACATTCTTTCCATCCACACTATCATGTCCACTTAATGCTTCTATTTGTAGATGCATCTTAATGTTCTAATTTATGTTCAAAATGCACCCTATCACTCTTATTTACATTTGGTTGTTCCTCCCTAGATAAAACTCTAAGTTCCTTGAATATGACATCCCTTGAATAGAAAACCTTCAATGTCACTATGTTCCAAAGCTGATAGCCATTCACATTCTCACCATACCTAATGAAAATGTACTTATCAACCTTGAAGTCCAACACATATTCTTCTTCTTTGGCAAATGAATAAATGTGTTACAACCAAATACTCTCAGTTGTGTTACAACAGGCTTCTTACTTATCCACATCTCATATGGTGTCTTATCCTCAAGTGTAGAAGTAGGAGACATGTTTTTTTAGATAACAAGTAGTATTAAGTACTATTAACTACCTCAACAAAAAATGCATGTCCTATACTAGCACTACATGACAAGGTTTTGACTTGATCCAACAAGGTTATGTTTGACCTTTCAACCAGTCCATTTTATTGTGGGTGTAGGGTGTTGTCATTTTCCTAATAATACTAGTGTTATTGCAAAATGTCTCAAAGTTCTTAGAGTGAAACTCCCTACTATTATCTAACCTTAACAGTTTGATCTTCTTAGCAATCTAATTTTCTACAAGTGCTTTAAATTCCTTAAACTTGTGAAACACCTAAAAAATTTTCCAAAATAAATACACCCAAGCATGTCTATAATAATCATCAGTGGAAGAGACATAGTACCATGAATTACCAATTGAGTGTACATCCATGGGCCCAAAGACATCACTATGAATCACTTCTAAATTTCCACTGCTCTAGTACTTCCTAAAGCAAATCACAACCTATTTTTCTTTCAAAAAACACAATGTTGACAAAACTCAAAACCAACAAAACAACTTGAAAGACATTCCACCATATTCTTACTTACCAAGGTTTTTAGGCCTTGTTCTCATATGTGATTCAACTGATGGTGCCACAAAAACCCAAATTCAAGTTCAATAACATTGACTAAGCTACACAATATTGATTCTTCCATCCTAAAAAGAGTCCTATGTCTCACACCTTTAGCCAATACCAAATTGCATCTGGCCAACCTACAACCCTTTCCATCAAGGGAAACATGCACTTTAGAGTCAATCATCTTGAATATATAAATCAGTAGATCCATACCTAGTATATGTAAAACATCAGGAGTGTCCTAACTCTCCCATCCATAAAAGACACTTTCACCCTCTCTTGACAAGCTATCCAAAAAGAGTTGTTATCCCAAAGGAAAACTTGTCCTCCATCACACTTCTTGTAATCAAAATACCACTCACTATAATGAGTCATGTCATGATGCACCCGATTCAATCAACCAAGAATCATCATCAATAATGTTAGTAGATACAAATCATCACTAGAATACTCATTAATATTATAGGATCTATTAGAGGAATCATCCTTCTTCTTGGACTTGCACTCCTTGTTATGTGACCTCTTGCCACAACTCCAACACTTTACCTTATGTTTACCAAGAGAGTTAGACTCATCCTTCTTCTTGGACTTCTTATCTTCACCACTATTCTTCTTACTCCCTATATCCTTAGACCTACACCTTACAACCAAGGTATCACTAGAGGAATTGTCCATGGAATTTCTTTTGATCTCTTCACTTAACAAAAATCATATGAGTTCTTCTAATTTGGGTGAAGAATAGTCACCATTGATTGTTATTATCATATTTTCCCATGAACCAAGTAAGGAACATAATAGAAAAATGCACATATCCTTTTCTTTTTTCTTGATTTCCATTAACATTAACTAATTCAAAACTAAATTGATGGTGTGGAGATTGTTATTTATATAATCTACCTCTTGTATCTTTAAGAAGTATAATTTATTTTTCAAGAAAAGTTTGTTTACAAGACTCTTGGATTGATATATGATTCCTATCTTCTTCTAGAATAAATATGTAAAGCACTCTTCTAACACATTCATCAATACAAAATCTAAAAGACATAGATGAATAGTACTTCTAGATTTCTTATTCAATCTATTAGAGTCCTCATCAGGCACCTATAGGTTTCACTAAAAAAGATGCCACTATCTATTGATCTCTAGGAGGTCTTCTACCTTCAACTTCCATAACTCAAAGTTTTTCAACTATTGAAACATTCAATATTAGACCTTGACATTCTCAACATGAATCTAACAACACGCATGCTTTGTGTCATAAGATCCTTCAAAGGCTCCCACTAAAACCAGTTATACATTATGATAACAAATCTTCACTCCAAGGTTTCAACAACTATGATCCCTTAACAGTTTCGCCACTCACACAGATGGTTATGAAAAAAAATGAAATGGATTTTCCCAAGAAATCATGCTTTGATACCAAATTTTAAGAACTTAATCCCTATTATAGTTGATTGATAGATTGGGATATTAGAACACCTTAAGATTATGTGATCTACAAATACAATTATGTTTTCTATACCGATTCAATTTCTAGTCAATTAAGGAAACACATGAAACAATAGACAAACCACAAATACACATGAGACAAAAGATTTATGTGGGAAACCCTTACAAGAAAAACCCACCAACAAAAGGGCAATCACAATTGTATTATTCAAGAAATTATATCAAATACAATCAGTCTCTCTTAGTTTCTTTGTCTTTTTATATTTTTTGTATCATCCATTCTACCAAAGATTTTGCAATTTGCATCCCCTTCTCCCTAGAAGGTTTCCACAATGAAATTGTAGTGACTATGAAGTCATATGGATATAATTGAGTCTCCACTACATCTTTCAAGGGAGTAACAATATGAGCTTTCCAGACTCCTCGTGTATCTATGGTAATGGTGGATTAGATTCTAGCTTTCTTTGGGGGGCGTGGCTTGGAAATGATGGATTATAATTCTAAAAAGTCATCAATAGGCTATTGTAATACCCTCTTTTTTCTTTATATTATCTGGTCAAACCAATGAGGAGTATTATCTACTTGTGTTTTCCCTTTAGAAGATCCCTGATCAAGTGTCTCTTGCTTCCTTTATTCTTGGTCTACTTCTTCTTCCTAGTGATTTTATTTATGTTGTACCTAACCAAATTTTTTGCTTCATCAAGGCATTTTGAAACAAGTCTAGAAAATTTTTCGTCAAAAAGTCAAAAAAGCAAAATTTCTAAAAATAGACGTCAAGTTAGGTTTTCTAGGTTTCTTGAGATATGGATGTTGGCAAAACTTTCTAAAAATAGAATCTCCAAATCAGGTGTCGCGCTCGATTCTCATTGGTCGATTTTCCTTCACGATCGGCATGGTTCAGACGGAATCTTCAAACGACCAAGTTTTCTCTACTGGGTCATTTTTGCTTTTTCACAAGGTGAAGCATGAGCTCGAAAGTCATCAACACAGAAAAGTTCACCTGCCAAATCTCTTCGACGAGTTTCCAACGCTGTTTCAACGACGCAAAACTGACAAACGGCCGTCGACTCGATGATGCACGCAAAACGATGCAAGATGGATCCAAGGTGAAGTGAAAAGTTGGAAAATAAAAAAATTAGCTAAGTCTGGTGAAACTAGGTGCCCCAGGAGGCTAGGGGCGCCCATCCTCTCCAGTGTTAGTTTTTTTTCATGTTTTTCAAGAAACGTCGAAAATGCTTCCGTCAGCTCCTTTCCGGTTGGTCAAACTTGGTCAAAAGTCAGTCAAAGCTAGGATTTCATCTTAGGTATGTTTAGACTACTCAGATCACCCTCCGTCCCACCTCGACAGTCGTCAGAACGACCGAAATCAAAGACCGAACAGGAGCCGTGGGCACAAAAATCGAGAAAAGGTACAAAATTGAAATTTTTTGCAAAAAATGGCTAAGTGTTGACAAAATGGGCGCCCCAAGAGGCTAAGGGCGCCCATCCTCACCAGTGTTAGTTTATTTTTCATGTTTTTCTTGAAAAACGCAAATCTCCTTCTGTCTGCCCGCTCCGGTTCAGTGTTGATCAGTTTGGCACATTTTTTGAGGCAAATAGAAGGTACAATCAGCTCAGTTTTCATCAGGCTTGCATATTTGCCAGATCATCAGACTCATTTCCATCCCAGTTGATAGAAGTCGACAGCCAAACAGGGGTCCTGTGCCTCCGGAACGCGCACGCAAACCAAGAAATTGAAAAAGTTGAAAAAAACTGAAAAAATAGCTAAGTGTTGGGAAATTGGGCGCCTCAGGAGGCTTGGGGCACCCATCTTGTGCAGTGTTAGAATATTTTTGTGTTTTCAGTGTTTTCTGACATGCTTTGTTATCAATCTTCGCCCGTTGGCAGTTTTGGGGAGGTCAAACTTGGTCAAACGATGTCAGATCGTCGAACGGAGGTAGGGGATGGAATCTCAGTTGATCAATTTTCAAAATGTCAGGATCAGTTAGCTTTTTCAATTCATGATGACATTTTTCCACCTTGTCAAAGTCAGAGACAGGCCATATTTGAGTCAAAACGAGTGTTGAAGTGTCGAAAATGAAGAAAATTTTGTTAACACTTCTTCCAACTCGCGCATTCGATGACATCATCAAAGAAGATATTTTTTGTCATCTTGCACATGAAGCCATAGGCTCCTACAAAATAGGGATTCTTCCTATTCGAAGACATCCACTTGGATTTTTGCTTTAAAAGTTGCTTTCTTCATGGATGAGGATGAAGTTTTCTTCTCACACAAGTAAAGCTGCTTTTTCAACCAAAAGATTTATAAAGACAAGCTTTGGGCTTCTTTATTTCATTTTCTTTTACAGGTTGCATCTAGAGGAAAGATTTCATTTTTCTTTCAACGAAGATTTGAAGACCCAAACCAGGTGCTTTTTCAGTGTTCTTCATAGATTCGGGTTGAGGAAGAAGAAAGGCTTGCTTTTTTAGGGTCCTTGTTTCAAGGAGATCATTTTTCAGAAATCCGACCAGAGCTTTTTCAATTTTCGTCGAGATGGGTCCATCCAGATTATCATCCTCTTGAAGATTGGGAGTTGTGCTTTTTTTTAGGAAACTGCTTTTTCCCCGCTTTTTCGGGAAAATCTCCGCTTTTTCAAAATCCGACGATCTGGGTTGCTTCAAAATAGAATTGCCTACAAAACCCATGTGCTAGCTTTTTTCGCTTAGAATCAGCTTTTTTTAGAAGAAATCAGCAAAAGAATATCAACGAATGGCGTCACCAAAAAGCAAGAATGTTGATGAGGATGCATTTCAAAAGAAAGCAGCTTTAAAACATATGCTTTCTGTTTTAAAGCATGTGCTTTCATCCTAAGCTCATCCATCCTATATTTAGAAAGAAAGCGCCTTGTGATAGTTGGAATCTTTTTGCTTTAAAGCAGATTGCTTTAAAGCATTTGTTTATTGTATCTTTGTCTTAGAATAGTAATAAAGCTTGCGAGTTGGCAAGTTAGGGTTAATCAAGGAGATTTTAGGGTTCCCTACTCCTTTGATTTTAGTATAAATAAGGGCATCCTTGCCCATTGTTTGTAATGGTAGTTGTGATAGCAAATTTGCTGTGCCTATTCTAGCCTGCAAACATTGTTATTCCAAGTGTCTGTTCATTTGTGTTTAGTGTTCTCCGGTGTTTGATCGCTTACTGTATGCCTACCTTTTGCTGCAGTCTGGCTGTCCTGGAGTTGTATTAAACTTTCTGATATTGAATAGAAATCTCATGCCTACTTTGCTCTGATATTCTATATCGATTCATCAAGTTTTCGTCGTCAGATGTGTAGCTTCTGTGGCTTTCATTTTCAGCTTTCATCATTAAAGTACTCTTAGTCTTGTGGTGTAAATCTGGAGGAAAACTACTTGAGTTTTTGTGTTTACAATCATTCCCCGTTCACTTTCAACTTCCTTTGCTCTGAATTTACTCAGGAGGTTGAAAGCGTCATTGGTCTATGCTAGTTGTAGTAGAAGTTTTATTAAAAAGGAAAAACCTCTTCTGCAGCGTTTAGAGTTTTATAACCTTGTGCTCTGCAACTGAGAATCAAAAAGAAGATAGGCAAAGTTTCATTCAAGTTATCTTTTCAGCGAACATCAGCGAGAAAGGGAACTCCCCCTTCCAATAGGAGAGCAGTTTATCTGTGCATAGCTGTCCGTTTCCAAATCACATACCAGAGGTGTGAATTGAAACGCCAACAATATATTCACTTATTGTTCTTGTTATTTTTCTTCTTGTGGGTGGCCCTCTTCTCTATCTGATTGTTACTCCACATGAGGTTGCTCTTGTTGATCCATTTGTAATTGTTCATTTTCTATTCCAATTTCCTTTTTCTAATCAACCTTTTGTTCAAATTCTTGATCAAAATTTTGTTCCATTTCCTTCTCGTGTTCAATTAATTGCTCAATCTTTGTATCCTATTGCTCCATTAGTTGTTCAATTTCCATATCTTTTTGTCCCACAAGTTGTAAATCTTGCCTTGAAGGATGATGAGGAGGTGAAAGGGATGGAATTCTCTCTAAAGAGGAAGATGACAATTCACTCCCATAGGCAAGAAATCCCCTAAGAGCAATGGTAGATTCTCCTTTATCAGGTGGGGTTCTCTAAGGAGAGGAGATTTTTATTGGCTCTTCCTGCTCCAAGACAACCTGGGAAGAACTAGCTTGTACATTCATAGAAGGTTGAGGAGGTGTTGGAGCATCTAATAAACAAACTTGGAGTGTAGAGACTTGGTGTGAAGGAGACTTGGGTGTAGAGGAAGATGGTTCTTGTGAATCATCTTGAATAAGACTAAGTGCCTTAAGTTTGTAGTGGGCAAGCCGTGTCTAATTCTCATCCTGTTTAACCAATCCTTTATTCTCTTCAAAAATTTATTATCCTTAGATCCACATCATTGATTTCCTTTTGTCCCAAATCAATTTTGGCCAATGGTTTGCAAGCAATTTGCTTCATTTCATATGCAGGGTCAAGTACATTTCCATCATCCTTCATTACATTAGGCACAAAATCTATATAATAGTTTTTCAATTGGAGAGTAGTAAGCCTTGTACACTTCCCTCCCGTTACTTCATACTCATCATTACAGTTTTCTCACAAACATTCTAATGTACCTTTATGTTTGTAGATGTGTTTTAATCCATCTTTTGGGATTAAAACATGGTTTGGCTTCATACAACTTTAGGTTCCATTGTGCCATCTCTATGTCTGTAGTCTTAGAAGCTTAACTTGTCAAACACTGGTGTTGGTTTATTATCATGGGGTACTAAGGTCCCCTTACTTTCTTCTTTGAAAACAACTAATTTACATCTCATAGTTGTTTGCATAGTTCTAATATTTCCAATTTATCACTGACATATCTAGGCAATTTGTAAGGAGCCTTGTCAAATGCCCCAACCCTGATATAGGAGAAGGTTGGGAACTTAGCAAACCAACAACCATATTTATCTATTTTAGTTCTAGACTCAGGTGATATCTTTTGTCCAAAATCACCTTATAATAGTCTAATTATGTAAAACACGAAGGCATCATTGACCCTAGAAATTTTTTTGGTGACTACCTTCATTTCTAATTGTGGATAATATTCATATATTTTTTGTTGGTTTGCCTACATTACTCCCTCCATTTTTAGCCCTAAATATTGTTGTCTCCTTATGAGGGCATACACTAGATAAGAGGTCATGTAAAATTTCTTTGACTGAACCAAATTTATTAATTGGTAATGTAGAGTGTTACTAATCAAATTTTACCAATCAATGGATTCCTTCCTACCAATATCTTTACAATATATCTATACATCTATTTTTGTAGTTCTTTGGCATTCTCCTATGTAGTAAATCTTCTCAGTAAATACCTCTATGAAATCACTCTTGAATAACTTCCTAGGTAGCCTAGAAAGTGTAGCTTTAAGATTTCAGAGCCAATATCTATTGATTTTCCCAAGATAGTGATCCAAATTCTTATCATAGTATTCTTGTGCAAATTCCATGGTTAGATTTACATGGGCATTCCTAGATGGAATGTCAAAGATCTCCTTGATATATTGAGATTGGATAAACAACACTGCATTACACTCAGGAGTCCTTATCTCTCTTGTGATTGGGCTTTAACATTTGACACTAGTCATAAGCAGGTTAGGAGACTGCAGTGTGATGGGGAAACTAGTTGCTTACACTAACTTGGACTAACCTTTAGATTCTTGACCTTGGTGGACATTTGGGCCTTAAGTGGTATCATCCTATAATGGAATTCTTTGACCTATGTGTCCTAGGTTTATGTTTGTTATGTTAATCCATTCATTCATGAACCTGGATGTTGGTATGATCCCCTTACATTCATACTTCATCTTGGTAGTTGAGGTCATATTTGATTGAAAGGTTCCTAGAAATAATTACTTTAAGTTAATTAACTGTTTTGCATATTTTATAAATTTTTTAAAATTTTGATCAGTTAATCAAAAATGTGTTTAATAATGTCTAGTTATACCTAATTCATGATTTCCAATTATTCAAATGACCAAATTTGCAAGTTGGAGGAGTTAAAACCTTCAAAAAGAGTGTTTTAGTGTTGAAGGACTTAACATGTTTTGGAGTCTCAGAGTGGTTTGCAAGAAAACCACCCAAGATTCTAGGGTTTTGATGCTGCCTAACAATTTTAAAGTTATTTTAAGTTTTGGGGAGTTAAAAAAATTTGTAACAACAATGGTAAAGGGGTTCAAAAAGTTGAAGGGATTTGCAACTTTAGACTTAGATGAAAACAATTTAAAAATAAAATTAAACCCATTAATATCAAAATGACCCCTTCTTAGACATATAATTTAGACCCTTAATCAAATAATTTGAACGCAATAAAAATAAAGGTGAAATTGAACATCCATTAGGCTATAAAGGAAATACAATTTTAAAATTCAAATGGTCCCCAAAATTTAAATTTAGGGGTGTGTTATGAAGGGTCACAACACATCCATCAACCTTTTCCATTAAATCACCATATCTTTTGGATGAAAGATCATTAGGATCATGGTTATCATTTTAAATCTATGAGTTAGCCTTATGAACTAAAATTTGTTAGGGTCCAAGTGAGATCTTAGTTATTGCACAAAAGGACTTAGTTGTTGCACAAGTGGATTTAGTTGCTACATAAGTGAATGCTGTAGGTGTGTGAAAGATAACTTTGTCTTTTTTTCGGTGGTATTATGACTAAGTCTTGGCTTCATGTAACTATTATTACCATTATGAATAAGAGAAAGTTGAGGGCCATGTAATTCTTATGGTCCTCAACCTTCTCTTATTAACCTTTACTCTTCTATGGTTCTAGATGCACTAATGCACACCGTATATCAATGTATTATGAAAACCTTCCCTTCCTCCACTTTCACCCCTCTTTATGGCCTACTCTTAAGATACATATGAATCTTGTACATAATATTTTACCCTCTTGTGCCATTCCTACTTTGTCCACTCACCTCTCTACCATGTCCACCCCTCTTATAACCTAGATTCACATATGTGTAATATAAATCAATGTAAAAGGTGAGCCCATTACACAAGTTTAAGATCATTTACAACAACGTATTTATAGATTTTATATATGAGTATAGGCCATTGGCTAAGCTCTTTCTAGGGACTCTTAAGTATTATACTATAGAATTATTCTTTTCATTACCCCATGGGTCTATTCATGTATGTGTCATTCTATTGTGTATGTGTCATTCTATTGTTTATGGGTTAAATGACATTTAAAGTAAAACATTATTTATCTCATTTGGATAAATTGCACCAATGTCAGGTAGTAAAAATTATGAAGAAGTTCAACATATGGAAACTTTAGTGCAGGCCCAACCACATTTGGATACTAGAGTAGAGTCTCAAAATCAATTAGATATTGGAGAGAAGGCCCAACCTCATATTGATATTCCTCATGTTGCCCAACCTCATATTAATATTAGAGAGATATCTTAATCTCTACCTTCCCTGGATGTATACTTGAATTTAATTAAAGAGTTTAAGGGAAAACCTCATAAGAAGAATTTAGATCATTTATTTGGGATTGATATAGATAAATTAGAATCTTATGTTGGATAGGAAAAGGTTCCTAAGAGGTCAATCAATACAATTTCTAATTAAATATTTGACAAGTATTTTAAATTTCATGATTTAATTGGTAAAGCTTAAACACTAGGAGGTCTACTTACTCATTATGAGATGAAGGAGCCATTACAATTTTTAGATGTAGATTTCATAGAAAAGAGAAAAACACACCTAGGAAAAGAGGTTTTTATAAATGTGACAAAAGGTTTGAGTTTTTTTGGTAAAATATATCACTCTATTGATAAAATCATTTCAAGGAGAGTGATGTTGACTTCTATTTTAAGTCTAGAAATGTCTAGAAAGAGTTAGATTTCTTCACTTTTAGATGAAAAGTTAGTTTTAAGTAGAAGGAAGGTAACAAGATATGTAAAAAAGAGAAAGCTTTGGGATGATAGTACTATAAAAGGAAAATGGGCATTGATGTACATAGGGATCCTTGGTTTGACAAGATTGAGGACAATGTTAGGAAGCTGATCTTTGATTATTGGCATGAGGATACTCGTCCTTCATCAAATGTTAGACATTTTATCAAACACATGATAGGAATAATGAGTATGAATAACATGCAAAACATTGGTTGGACATAACTCAACATAATATATATGTTAAATTTTGTGGTGATAGTCCTCATGATAATATTGGGCAAAGAATGTTGGAAATGTTGAGTTCATGGTATGTGAAGCCATATAAAGTCCTTGAAAATTGTTGTTTTTGATAAAGATAAGCGGCAAAACAAGGGTGTCGAATCCTATTACAAAACAACCTAGAGGGTGCACAAAACAGGCTCACATAGCCAGAAACAGAGCACTAATAGCTAACAAATAGCAGATAGACAACATATTGAATTTGATCTTGACTACTAGGTGTTATGAAATCATATTATTGTTGAAAATTATTGTTGTTGTCACCATATTGAATTTGATCTTTACTACTAGGTGTTATGAAATCTTGGAGAATAAAGTGATGGTGTTGAAAATGCATATGGACTAAACAGGTAAGCAAGTCATAGTGTCCATCATGTGTGATAAATCTAATGATGATGTGGATGATCTAATGAAATGCATAAGAGGACTTTGTGAAACATGTGGAAATTTGGCAAAATTTTCAATGAGATACAAAGAAAAATTAACATGATGAAGATGGAAAATTGCAAGAGGCACAAGTATATAAAGTATGAAACTAAATCTAGCAAAGGAACCAGAGGTTAGATTATGTAGAAGTGAAACTACCTATTGGAACATGAGACACAAGGATTAACCCAAAAAATGTTTTAAGGAAGAACCCAGTAGCAAAAGAGAGCAAACAATTGTATTAATTTATAAACACAATCTAAATATAATATTGTCTCTTTTTCCACCTTTCTCATTTTTTAGACATCCATTGTTTCTGCCTCAACATGCTCCACAACATCATCACATCATCAATCTTCTCCATCCTATGTCATGGATTAGATGTAGACAAAGTCATTTTCCTGGAATCCCAACTAACTCAACATCCTAACTGCATGTGGAATGCCAATTATGACACAATCATACAATCACTTTGCTATGACATTATACTTGCCACATGTCACTCACATGAGGAATCTCCAAATAAACAAACCACTCATCAATCTATATACTCCCATAGTGCCAAGTCATTAGTTATTGACTAATACACTGTTGCAAGTTTGGGCCTAACTGGTGTTGTCATTGATGTCAACATACTCCTGTTGCATTGATGTAAAGGATTGAATGAGCTGTGTGTTGAGGATATTGAGAAAATTAGTCCTATCAGAAATTGTGAAGACAATGAAGCTCTATGAAGTGAAGATCCCAGCTAGATGAAGATCAGAGAATGCGCATCAAAGGGTTTGTAGATATGTGTCTAAAGATGATCCAGTCAAGATTTGAGAGGTCCACATGAAAATTTGGAGAAGTTATGGCCATATGAGTAAAAATGGTTCTAGCAACTATTCAGAGGTGACAAAGTGACACAAATAGGTCTGGTGAGATCTGGAAATGCAATATCTTGTTCTGCAGATTTGGTGGAATGTTTAGCAAGCCAATGTGAATTGACAACTCAATTGGTTCATGGTCTGGAGGTTCGCAAGCATTTATTCTAATGTGATAGTGATGACAGACTATGTTCTTGAGGTTTCGGATGAAGATGCGAATGATTTCAGTAAGCAGAAGTGGTGTGGATGTTCTTGGTGATTCAGACAAGCTTGTGGGGGTCTCTAGATTGTGTCGAGTTCGTGTTGGCGGTCCGCATTGAAGATTGAGCTCATAATTGAAGATTTACTCTCGGGTGATGGTGTTCTTCCTAATCATGGTTGACCAGATGTTTTACACATCTTGCGGATGATCTTGAAGATGTTCTGTGAAGCATGGTGTGTTCCTCAAAGAAGATTGAAGTCCCAGATATGTGTGGCCGACAGTGTGGTGATACACATGAAGTCTTTGTAACAAATCAAGTTGTATTTTTGTAACTGCTCTATAATAAAATACAGTATGTTGTGCCGACTTTGATGATTATCCCAAAGTCAATGTCTTGTATAAATAAGATTTGTGAAGTCATTTCAAAGTATCCTTGGTGGAGATGAAAAAGTGGTAGAGAGGAGAAGAGCGAAAAGCAGAGCAGAAGTGTTGAGCTTAAATGGAACTGTCTCAAGCATGGTGAAGATGCTAATCTCCAATTCAAGTATGTAATATTTATATTATTTTGTAGACAGTGTGTCTCCTACAGGCAATGGGCCTCTTGTGAGCAGTATGCTCGGGTAGTGAGCCCTAATTGGCAAGTGCCATTTTGTTCTTCTTATTCTTTTAACAGAGAATACAATCTTGGGTTAGTCACCATGTGGTTTTTCCCTTAACCGGGTTTTCCACGTTAAAATCTTGGTGTCATATGTGTTAATGTGTTTCTGCTCTTGAGTTATTGCATTGTGCTTCCATGATTGAATCATTATTATGCTGTAGAAATATATGAAGGATTTAAGTGTTTAAAGAAAAGAAAGTTTTTGTGACAACTGATTCACCCCCCCTCTCAGTTGTCTGTCCTAAAACCAACATACACCTATTGTAATGAAGGCATACTGAAATGGTATCTTTTACAATACTACCATGACCAATCCCATGGATTGCAAAAACAAATACTACACTCTCATGAGCTATAATACGCTAGAGCACCTTCTAAAACATCTATCTATCTTCTATTATTTCCATATTCACTTCAACAATGCAACACAAACATTAGTAATGGCGTACATGTTGAATGCAGAGAATATTGAGAGGGGGGGTGAATTAGTATTCTAAAAACCTTTTCATTTACACATTCACTTATCCATTTACCAAATTCTATAACATGAAAGTAAAGTAAACATGAGAAGAGCAACCACAAATTCATAACACATAGACACTAGGATTTTACGTGGAAAACCCCAAAAGGGAAAAACCATGGTGAGTGTTAGCTCACAATATATTATGATAAAAATACCAAATTACATGAAGGCTCACTGCCTTGGGACTTACTGTCCAAGAAGTGCTCACTGCAAAAGGCTTACTGCCAAGACAAAAGAAAATAGAAGAAGGATTGGGTCAGTGCCAGGAGATGACTGCTACAAATGCATCTACAGAATGCTGGGGTGTAGTTCCATTTACAACTTAGTATACAGACTCAAAAGTCTTCATAATGTCTTCTCTACTTTTTTTGCTCTACCCTACATAAACTCTGATCTTCTGCCCTTACTATCTTTTTCTGGTCACAACTCTGCTATAGATCGCATATATATTAAATTCGCATATATCACATTATCTTCACACTTCAAATTTGCACATCTACAATACCTCGCCACCTTAACATAGTAATCCATCGAGTATTTATATCCGCAACAAGATTCATCTCATAATTAGGTTAGAAAAGCAGACTTGAAGCGTGTATACAATGTATTCTACCTTGTTGGCTTGATCATGTGTACAAACAGTAATGCAGACCAAACCAAACATATAATGATCTTCATATAGGTCGGTACCAATCATACAACCACTTGGATTTATTATTCAAACAATATATCTTCTCCACATGGATTTTACATGCCTGTTGGCCTATCTCTTAAGAACATGCTTGGCCAATTCATCTGTCACATCAAAACTCTCACTGCGGACCACAAGAGACTCAAGGATTCATAACCAACATTCATTATTGACCTCTTAGCATACCTTCAAAATTGCAAGACAAAATATGCAACTGCGGATAAATGCGGAACCTTTTCTCTGGCACTGTGCACTGTTCCTGTCTTAGTTCTGTTCACCCAGACTTAGACATTTCATAGTATGACTTCCGGGGGAAGTCAGGTCTTGATCATTGGAACATATCATCATCAAATAGTTATGAACCACATATAATGATCTTCTACTACGGAAGCATACTGACCCAATCTTTGTCACTTACTCTGTATATTGTCCATACTTAGTCATTTTAGCCTTCCGGACCAGAATACTTTTGTGCTTTGTTTCCAAACCAAGTTGGTCTTTTGGAGTAATGTCTCTTTGTTATGCCAGTGGAATCCATTTGCCTTGTTGCCATCAATGACAACATGCAATCCTTCATCAGAGCAGTGTCTCTTGCCAACAATCTCCCCCTTTGGCATTAATGGCAACACTTAGTGAAAAATGCTTGTGTCTACTCCCGCTTACTCTGTATTTCTTCTCTCCTTTAGATGTTTGCCCATTTTTCACTAGTCTTCTTCTTCCCCTTTGACATCAATGGCAAAGGTGTATGTACAAAAGGTAAAAATTGTGTCAAAAATGCAAATCTGTCATACTCTACCGTATATGTACACATACAATCTTCAAATCAATTAGTTGTAGGTGAAAGGATATCCTTGTATACAATCTTTAATTGTGTAATCTCTTCATCCCATCATTTCTTAGCTCTTTCCAAAATTTGAATGTGACCATTTATCAAAAAGACTGATTTTTTTGCCTTTTGCAGATTAGAAGGTGTGTCAATTTGTGAAGCTACTTGTGCTTCTGCTGCAAGATTTGCCATGATCTCAACTTTTAAGCTTAATATCCTTCTTAGCAAACACATTTTGTTTTTAATTTCTTCCTGTCTACTGAGCAGACTATTTATGTTGTTCTGAATATTTTCAACTTGTGTTTCTATGCTGCTGATTGAGTCAACTGTTGGATCAAAGTCTTGGAAATCTTTGTGAGTTGAAGCTCCATGCTTTTGACTTTCTCATCTATTTCCTTAGTGGTTTCAGGCCATGACAAACAAAATTTATATATATCATAGGCTTCCTTGATTGTAGTTATCATATTCTTGATGCTACTTTCTAACAGAAGTTTGTCATTATCTAACTTGGTTTTTGATACTGCTAATCTTTTGTCTTCATATTCCCTTTTAACCTTAATATCAACAAACTTTTCAAAGGATTCAAAATGAGTACTTATAGAATTTATTAGACCTTTGAGATGAGCAGTTGATGATACTGATGTATCTTTCTGGTATGAGGGCATTAGCTTCTCCAGAATACCGGATGTCTCATCAATGAGTTCATTGTCCTGTATATATGTTTTCAACATTTCTTCCTAAGCCTTAGCTTGCACAATTGATACTAGTTTGAATTTCTCCACAGGAGACATAGAAGCTAGATTTATTGGTCCTTGTAGAGTCTTGGGTGAATCTAGGATCTGTACTCTTTACTATTTTTCCAAAAACTTTCTAGCATAGTCAGCTGAAATTTGGTCTACAATAGTGTCTCTTGTCGCATGTTCATCACTAAGCGTAACTTTCTCTCTTTTCTTTTCTTTTATTGGATTTTCTTTCTCTACTTTGGTGTGGCTTATGTACTGGATGAGATCCTTGTTCTTTTCTTGGGGCTAGATACATGTTTTTCCTTTTTAGCTTTCTCATCTTTTCTTTCTGGAGTGTTTGACTTCCATTCCACTAGAGCATTTAAGGGTCTTGATTCTTCTGCTTTGGTTTTTGCCTCACTTATTTGTTCATCAGATATTTTCTCTGAGTGCTCATATTCCATAGATAATTCTTTGAATGTCCCAAACCTATCTTCTTTGAGATCTTTTGGTTTATTCAGTAGTTCATCAGCTAATTCAGTCAAGATAACTTCTGCAACTTGATACCCTAATGCAAGGACCCATGTAGTTCTTGGTTCCATGGCTTCCATGAAGCAATCATCTTTGTTTACCATGAATACAATGTCATTTTTGTATTTCATCACTACCTTTTCAGGTATCCGGACCCTACATAACATTTTCTTTTGAAAGTTCATGAAGTATCCCCGTAAGATTTCATTCTGTCTGTCTGCATTTCCCAAACTCTGCAGGTGATTCTTTATTTGAGTTTCTATTGGTGTGTGATCAAACCAAACAATGCTTCCCAAGCTGGGTAGCTCTCTCAGGAAGTAGAAGACTAGACAGGTGATCAAAGTTCCATATTTGAAGGGATAATTTATCTCTTTTGTTCTTTATTTTCTTTTTTCTCGGGATCCTCCCGGAGGAACTCATGCCATTACAACTTTGATAGCTTCTTTAGTTATCATATATGGTTCATCGAGCCACAAAAACTCATCATGAATCCTACTTAGAACGAACTTAATCCATGTATCATTCAGGATCGCAGGAAAATCCAACCAGGTGTCCAATTTCTTTTCTCCTAGAACTTTATATTCATCTTTCAAATCAACATCAATAGTAGTCAGTCCATCCAAGTATAATTTGCCAAGATTCATGTGATCATATTCCTCTAAGTTGGTATGAATATATGCCCTAACATCCTCCATGTGCATAATTCCATGAGGAGTAATTGAGAATGCCCCTATAGGATTATTTTCTGGTGATTTGAAGAAATGTTTCTTGAACTTGGGGCAAGGTTTTTCTGATATCTTGATTAATTAAGGAGTAAACATTTTCTGGAATAATTTAAACTTCATAGAAGGGTTTTCAAGCTATAAATACCTTCTCCCCTGAATTAGGGTTTTTTCTTCGCTTGAGATTGACTTGATTTGAATTGCTTTGGAAATCTCTGCAGGCACTTGGATTCTTGATTTAATTCTTCTGGACGCTTGATAGGTTGAATGCAAAGTGAATTAGATGTCAAATGAGCTCCCTTTAATCTTCTGTAAGGATGACCTAGTCATCATAAATGCCCCTATTAAAAAGATGTCAAACACATCTCTGCAGAATGTAGTCTATTAGGATTGCTTCGTAATGTTTGACATTTGAACCTTTTTCACTGAAATTTCTTTCAAAGGATCTGTCATATGAATCTTTACAACATATCTTCATGCCAGATATTAGCACTAATTATTTGGTAGGGGAATTAAGATTTTCATTACAGCTCCCCCTGAGCTAGGGCTCACAATCTACTTCCCTGAGTAAGTATCTGCACTAGAAACCGGTGCGGATCCATCCCTGATATTATCAACATCTTTCTTAATCTAGACCTTGCTCATTTCCTTCTTGGTTTCCACTAGATGAATCTTGTTCTTGACTTTATCTTCTCTCTATTCTATTTTCCTCTTCTCTGTGGGATAATCTCCTTTTACAGTTCTACTTCTGCAGAATCTTGCAATATGTCCAAACTTATTGCAATTATAGCATACCACATTCCTTTGTCCTTGATTCCTTCTATTGATTGGATTTGATCTGCATTGATTAGCCATATGTCCAAATCTATTGCATGCAAAACACTTTCCATTGAATGATTGAGTATTCCTTGTATTGTAAAAACCATTTCTTACCAGACTTCTGCATTCATTTGATCTATGACAAATTTTCTTGCAATTGAAACATTGACCAGAGAATGATGGAACATTCTGATTTATTCTACTCCTACACTAAGTAGCTTTATGACCAAACTTATTGCAATTAAAATAATGGCCATTGAAAGATGGGTACCTTTGAGCATTTGGCTATCTGATCCGAAGGTCTTCTAGGTCTTCTTCTTTGATTCCTGAACTAGTTGCCTTTGTTTTTCTTCCACACAGTGTTTGTTTGACCTAATTTTGAACTTTCTCGTTTCTCAAATCCCAAACCTTGCTTGTCATCGGAACTCTTTTGACTAGCAATCATCTCATTAAGTTTTGCAGAACTTATCTTAAACTTTTCTTCATAGCTCTTAGCTTTTTCCAAGTCTGATTTCAGGCTCACAACTTCTTTTTCAAGTTTGGCACATTCTTCTAACTTGCTTTTTACCATTAGATTTAGATCTTCTTATGTTTTAGCTCTTTCTATAACTTCCACTTTCAAATCATCCAGGGTTTCATTTGCTGATATCAATTGTTCACTAACCTCTTTGTATTTTTCTTTGAATTTCTTGACTTGTTCTTTTAGCTTTAGAATGCATTCATCAGCTTCTTGTATGTTATCCTTTAGATCCCTGATTTTTGCTTCAGATTTTTCAAGATCAATAAGAGCTGCTTCTAGTTCAACATTGTTTGAGAAGTTTCCAAATCTCCTGGCTGCCATAAGTGAACTCTCCCAGATCTTCCTCAAGCTGTTAGGCTTCTTCCAAGGAACCTTGCTTTGATACCAATTGTTGAATGCAGAGAATACTAAGAGGGGGGGTGAATTAGTATTCTAAAAACCTTTTCATTTACACATTCACTTATCCTTTTGCCAAATTCTATAACATGAAAGTAAAGTAAACATGAGAATAGCAACCAGAATTCATAACACATAGACACCAGGATTTTACGTGGAAAATCCAAAAAGGGAAAAACCACGGTGAGTGTTAGCTCACAATATATTATGATAACAATACTGAATTACATGAAGGCTCACTGCAAAAGGCTCACTGCCAAGAGAAAAGAAAATAGAAGAAGGATTGGCTCACTGCTAGGAGATGACTGCTACAAATGCATCTATAGAATGCTAGGGTGCAGTTCCATTTACAAATTAGTATACAAACTCAAAAATCTTCATAATGTTTGCTCTGCTCTACATAAACTCTGCTCTTCTGCCCTTACTATCTTTTTCTGGTCACAACTCTGCTATAGATCACATATATATTGAATTTGCACACATCACATTATCTTCACACTTTGAATTCACACATCTACAATACCTCGCCACCTTAACATCGTAATCCATCGAGTATTTATATCCACAACAAGATTCATCTCATAATCAGGTCGGCAAACCAAACTTGAAGCATGTATACAATGTATTCTACCTTGTTAGCTTGATCATGTGTACAAATAGTAATGCAGACCAAACCAAACATATAATGATCTTCATATAGGTTGGCACTAATCATACAACCACTTAGATTTATTATTCAAACAATATATCTTCTCCACATATGGATTTTACATGCCTGTCGACCTATCTCTTAATAACATGCTTGGCCAATTCATCTATCACATCAAAACTCTCACTGCGGACCACAAGAGACTCAAGGATTCATAACCAAAATTCATCCTTGACCTTTTAGCATACCTTTAGAACCGCAAGACAAAATATGCAACTGCGGAGAAATGTGGACCCTTTTCTTTGGCATTGTGCACTATTCCTGTCTTAGTTCTATTCATTTGGATTAGACATTTCATAGTATGACTTCCAGAGGAAGTCAGGTCTTGATCATTGGAACATATCATCATCAAATAGCTATGAACAACATATCTGAACCGCATATAATGATCTTCTACTATAGAAGCATACTGACCCAATCTCTGTCACTTACTCTGTATACTGTCCATACTTAGTCATTTTAGCCTTTCGGACCAGAATACTTTTGTGCTTTGTTGCCAAACCAAGTTGGTCTTTCGATGTAATGTCTCTTTGTTATGCCTGTGGAATCCCTTTGCCTTGTTGCCATCAATGACAACATGCAATCTTTCATCAAAGCAATTGCCAACAGTACATACTCTAGCAATGTACTCTACACAAGATGTGGTAACCATAACACAACCAAAACTTATGTGGTTTGCTACCATGTCTTCACTAAAGTCCAAGACACATCCATGCCATACTACAAAGTCTAGATCTCCCACCGCATTTTACCACATGGGCCAATAATACCATTCTTCTATCTATAATCAAACTTATACATAACAAGAACTAAGTGCCTTAAGTTTTGTAGTGGGAAACATGTGTTTGATTCTTATCCTATTTAACTAATTCTCGATTCTCTTCAAAAATTTCTTTATCCTTATATCAACATCATTGATTTCCTTTTGTCTCCAATCAATTTTGGCGAATGGTCTAGAAGCAATTTGCTTCGTTTCATATGCAAGGTCAAGTACATTTCCATCATCCTTCATTACATTAGACACAAAAGCTATATAATAGTTTTTCAATTGGAGGGTGATAAGCCTTGTACACTCCCTTCTCGTTACTTTGTACTCATCATTACAATCCTTTGTTAAAATTTGAAAATTTGTGACACAAGTTTGCATTGGCATGTATTATCTAATTTGGTGTTCACCAAAGTGGCTCAAATTTCCAAACATGTAAGGTACAGATTCACTCCAAAGATCGTCGCCATTGACCACCACTTGCCAATTTAATTTTGGAGGATGCCTACACACATAAATATAATATGAAGATCTTCTCCATTGATCACCGCTTGCCAATTTAATTTTGGAGGATGCCTACACACATAAATATAATATGTAGATCTTCACCATTGACCATTGCTTGCTAATTTAATTTTGGAGGATAACGCTTGCTAATTTAATTTTGGACGATGCATATGTATACATAAATATAATATAAAGATCTTCTCCATTGACCACCACTTGCTAATTTTATTTTGGAGGATGCCTACACGCATAAATATAATATGAAGATCTTCGCCATTGACCACCTCTTGCTAATTTAATTTTGGGGGATGCCTACATGCATAAATATAATATGAAGATCTTCTCCATTTACCACCGCTTGCTAATTTAATTTTGGAGGATGCTTACACACATATATATAATATGAAGATCTTCTCCATTGAAAACACTTGCTAATTTAATTTTGGAGGATACCTACACAGATAAATATAATATGATGTTGGCTTATTAATCTAAGGACTCAAAATAGTTATTTAAGTAATTGGTATGGTAGAAATTTCTTTTTTATCTCTTGAATACAAATATAACAAATACTTTAATAATATTTTTACCAATAACATATCTAGGAGAAATACATGTTATTTAAGTTTGACTGGTAGATATTAATTTTGGACATTTCAACCATAATAAAAAATAAAAACATGAAATCATTAGCCAATAGCAATTCATTTTTGTTTTTTCAAAACAATTTTTGGTTAAAAAATGAACACCACATGGAACAGAAAAAATATTTGCATTTAAAAATAAAATAAAAAACCCTGTTTAATTGGTTGGCGTGTACCGATTTAAATCACTAGTTAAAATAGCTAAGGAATTATCGATGACTGTGTAACCGTCCTAATAATAGATTAGTTGACAAGTAGGAACTAATAATAGATTAGCTGTAATTTCGCAAGTAGGTATACCTAAATATGAGGATCACCATGTTCAAAAAAATTGAAATAAAAACTTCATAAATATCGTAACATCAGGGGAGATTGTACACTTATATCAGGGGAGATTTTACACTTACCTCAGGGGAGATTTTACCACATCTAGTAGCAAGATGAGAGTCTCGGTTACACCTCCACCTGCACAGAGTTTAATAGTTTTCCCCACCCAAACAAAAAACAATTTATCATTTACTATTGCTTTAGAAGGATTTAAAGGGGAATATTAGTAGGTACGTAATCAATAATTTAATGGTTTACGGACCGCCCTGCTTCCGCTAGCTTTGCGTCAGATGGGCCCACATACACATCTGAAGGGAATATTAAAGCTTCATCTAGTTGATAAAGTAACAGGCCTTGCCAAAAATGAGTGTCTCTGAGTGTCTGTCATCCTTATATCGCAACAAAAAGCTTATCATTTGCCATTCTTTTTCTGGCTCATTGGTGTTAAATTGACCAATATTGTCACAGGTAGTACTGAGGAGAGACTCTGTTTCTCTCTGTGTCGACCTCCTCCGCTGCCTAAAATCCAGTGAAACGAGACAAGTTAAAAAAAAATCTGATCCGGTACAGAGATTCCTGGAGTCATGTCTATTGTGGGGATTATCTTACTGACTATCATACACGGTAAGGACTACATTATGAGATATGACATGTTTTTTTTCTTCTAATTATCATGTTCTGTACAATTCTAATGCGCCTGTTACTGCAGGAGCGTGGGCGGTCTCGTTTACGATGGTGAACAACTGCGAGTATACAGTATGGCCGGGGTTCCTATCAAACGGGGGCGTAGCGGCTCTGAACACAACCGGTTTTGAACTTCCGGCGGGTGCTACCCGGATCGTAGAGACGCCGGCACGGTGGTCAGGTAGGCTTTGGGGCCGCACGGGCTGCAGTTTCGACGCGCAGGGCAAAGGCAAATGCGCCACGGGTGACTGCGGCGGGCAGTTGCAGTGCAATGGCGCCGGCGCAGATCCACCGGCGACGCTCGCCGAGTTTGCCGTCGACCCGTCTTCCCAGGACTTCTACGACGTGAGTCTGGTGGACGGCTACAATCTCCCAATGTTAGTAGTCGCTAATGGTGGGACCGGTCCTTGCCTTTCCACGGGTTGTATCAACGACATCAACCGGAACTGCCCTACTGAGCTTCAGCTTGACGACGGTGTCAGCCTGGCGGGTACGGGCGATGGTAATGTCCTCGCCTGCAAGAGTGCTTGCAGGGCGTTTGACAAGCCTGAGTATTGCTGCAGTGGGGCCTACGCCAACCCCAACACGTGCAAGCCATCTACTTACTCGCAGGTCTTCAAGGCCGCCTGCCCTCGCGCCTACAGCTACGCCTTCGATGACCGGACTAGCACGTTTACCTGTACGGGCGCCGACTATGCTGTCACGTTCTGTCCCACCGTAGCCATGGCCAGGTCAGTTTTTAGATACATTACATAACAAACAAGTATAGGTAATCGTTTTTTAATTAGGTCGACAGGTTGGGCAGATGGGGTTTGTGATTAGGCCTAGACCCACAATTACACTAAGGTTATTAGAATGTCATAGAGGTTGTTTTTGGATTTGACAGTGTTTTAGTGTTTTTGAGTTGGAGGGTTTTATATCACACCTAGAGAATCGTTTAGCTACTCGATATGGAAGCACGAGTCTTACGCTGAAACCTCTTTCGCTGAGAGTCAAAGACTGAGGGGTATCCATTCCAACAAAGTCGCCCGGGGCACGATCCCTACCACATCCCTTATGGTGTCACTCAACAAAACTTGATTCCTAGTGGGTTCATTCAGAACCATTCAACTTCACCATTAGATCAAAAGCCATTAACTTCATATCATATTTAATTGTCTATCATCAAGATGTACCTATAATTTCACTTTTGAACTCTCTAAAAAACTTATACCTACCATACCATAAAGGTTCTAAATCCAACCCACATAATTGTTTAGCTAGTTGATGCAAGGGCACAAACCTTACGCTGAAACCTCTTTGGTTGAAAGTCAAGGACTGAGGGGTATCCATTCCACCAAAGTTGTTCAAGGCATGATACCTGCCTCATTCTTTATGGTGTCGGGGCCTTGTACTAAGCAAAATTTGAGCCCTAGTGAGTTCATTTAGAACCATTCAACTTCACCATTAGATCAAAAATCATTAACTTCATATCATATTTAATTATCTATCATCAAGATGTATAATTTCACTTTTGAACTCTCTAAAAAACTTATACCTACTATACCATAAAGGTTCTAGTGGAGTGAGTAGGTATCACTGACATGATTATTAATTTAGGCTTAATTGTTGTTGATCAAAGTTATAAAGCTAGTAAATTATCCAAATATCTTAAATACATCTACTTGAAAGTTCGAAGAGCTTGTCAATTTTGATGGGTTTATCTCACCTATTTGACTAATCTAAATATCTCTCCCAATTTTTATCATAAATTTAACTATAAAGACGATGACCCATAATAATGATTTAGTATACTTAAATTTAACTCTAATAATTTTTAGTAGACATCAAATTTCCACAATCCATAATATTGTAATTTTGTGTTTCAGGGTTTAATTATGTGATGGATTTTTGTCTCAACGTTTCATATCGCACTACATTTTCTTTTCTCTTGCTCTCTACCCTCCTAATGATGGATCATGTAGTGTGATCCGTAACATTGAGACAAAAATCCATCACACGATTAAATTTTGAAACACAGAATTCTAATAATTTTTACCATAAACATTTTGGATTACACTTTGTAATCTTATTCTATAATTAATGAGAAGAAAAACTTTAAATAGATTACATAACTTATTACTTCTTAGAAAGAGAAAATGTAATTGTGAATGCTAAAAATTATATATAAATCAATAATTGATTGTATTAATATTTAAAACGTTATTAGATACATAATTTTAAAAATATCTATGCCTAAAGAGTATTTCTTCACTTTTTTGCAGTCAGAAGGTAAACACTCCGCCTAGTAGCAGCACAGCTTATGGTGAAAGTACCGTAGCGTCGAAGGCGCCTCCCTCTCTTTCAATCTGGATGACACTCTGTATCAGTTTTTCTTCCTTGGTAGTGATAATGAAGTTGAGGGACTAGAGCTTTCCCACCCCGGCACGATGAGATGAGAATATTCGACAAATCGGAAAGGATCCGGTTTGTGGGCCCACCTTGCTTTTTCAATGGACAGCTGTTGGACAGATTCTGTTGGGCTCAATTATTGCTTATCGGATGTCCCCCACCCAAGAAAGGCCACCTACAAAAGCACGAGATATTTGGGTGTATGTGCGGGGTGCACTGTAAACAAACTGGACGGCCACTCGTAAATTATTATTTTTAAAGTGAATCCCATTATAAATAATAAATAAAAAAAATATGTAGTATCAATATACTAAGGTTTTCACTTCTGAGATTCGCTCAAACTGCAAGTAAACTTAATTGATCAGAAGATCCATTGATTAGTTGATTAATCATAAGGTACATTTAGTCTATTGATTTGCACATAATTATAATGCCCATTTGCTTTATTCATTTACACTCTTCATTAATTAATCATAAGGCCAATTTGCTTAAAAAGAGGACCTCAACATTGAAAAGCACTCCACAAATTCAAGTGCCCAAAAAACCCGTATATACATTGGAACTATTCATTGTCTTAAAAGAGTTGCTAGATCGGTAAGGGGGGTTTTGTATTATTTTTTAAAATGATAGTTTATATTTGTATGGGTGAGATTTAGTTTTTTTTTAATTTTTGGTTTGTTTGTTTTGGATTTGTTATATGTTTTTTTTTGTGTGAAAGTTAAAAGAATAATTTGAATTCACTTTCATACATTTGAAGGTTTGACATCTGATTTGCATATTACTCATTTTTTATTTTGGACAGGTTTGAGATCTGATATGCATATTACCCATTCTTTATTTTGGATAGGTTTGAGATTTGATTTGCATATTACTCATTCTTTATTTTGGATAGAGTTTACAACATGGTTTAAAAATAATTTGAACTCACTTTCACACATTTAAAGGCTTTAGATCTGATTTACATGTTACTCATTCTTTATTTTGGGTAGAATTTGCAACATGGTTTAAAAAGTAATTTGAACTCACTTTCACACATTCAAAGGCTTTAGATTTGATTTGCATATTACTCAATTCTTTATTTTGGGTAGAATTTGCAACATGGTTTAAAAAATAATTTGAACTCACTTTCACACATTCAAAGGCTTTAGATTTGATTTGCATATTACTCATTCTTTATTTTGGGTAGAATTTGCAACATGGTTTAAAAAGTAATTTGAACTCACTTTCACACATTCAAAGGCTTTAGATTTGATTTGCATATTAATCAATTCTTTATTTTGGGTAGAATTTACAACATGGTTTTAAAATAATTTGAACTCACTTTCACACATTAAAAACCTTTAGATTTGAGTTGCATATTACTCAATCTTTATTTTTGAGTAGAATTTGCAACATGGTTTAGATTTGTTGTGCAACTTTCACCCCCAAACTTTTAAATTCAAATTTAACTATTTCTTCAAACGTAATTTTCTTATTTCTTGTACCTTAACGAATTTGCTATAGCATTTTAAGCACTTTCATTGCGATATTTTAGCCTCTATTGCAACATTTCTTAGTTTGTTGTTGTGTTTTATGCATTCATAGTGGTGGTTGCACTCTTGCCTTATTGAATTCATAATTGTTGACTATGGGGATCTCGTGCAAAGTGATGAATTTGCTCAGTTTGTTCATATGCATGGTTTCTTTCAAAACATGAGTTTTTTTTCTAGTTTTTCTTTGGTTAATTCTTTAGCTAAACCTAATTTATATCCACCTTTTGGCATTTGTAATTTTGATCTATGTGTGTTTACAAACTATCCAACTTGAGTCATTTAGAGGGTCCAAGAAATTGAGATTGGCAATAAGTACTCTAGAACAATTATTCTTGCTTGACCACATGTTATTTTGCTAAGGGCCTCTTAAAGTTTTTGCACATTCAACCATTATCTAGCCTTAGCTCTCTTGCAACTTTTGTTTTCTTCTTCTTTCACCAAATTTATCCACTAACAATTGCCAAGAAAGAGGATTGGAGATTGAGAAGTCCCACAATCTTGTCCATTTCAAGAACCCCCAAGCTTAGGCAACTAGTGCCTCCTATTCTTCTCTTACTACCTCATCCTCGGGTACTACAAGATAAGCCTGACCACCCACTTATTTATTAACATGGACCTCCACTTCACCTTCTTTTTCTTTGGCCTCATCCATAACCATCTTCACCATAATAATAAGCATCCAATAACCCATCCACATAAGTGAAACTATATATGCTAGATTATCGTGCATATAAACCATGATCCCTTATAGTTCATGACATTGAAATATATGTTCTTACTCTTTAAAAATTTAGTCGCCTATATATATTTGACTTAGTTGGTTCCTATAAGCATTGGTAGGACTTGCTATTGACTGGGGAAATTGATGTATTGTATCAATTATAGGCAAACCTTCTTGTCTAGACTCAACGATGCTTGGACAAGATTGAAGACACACCATGCATAATCCAAATGCCTATTCTTATGTATGTGTAATGATGATGTAATCTAGATGCCTAAATAGTCCAGGGCTTTGTCCTTTATACAACACCTTAACATTCAAAATTTTAAAAAATGTGTGTGAATCGACAGGTAATGGCTAGTTAGGATTAGGCTAGCTTGGGCACATAATAAAAATTCAAAATTCAAAACTATAGGTCAAGGTCAACCTAGCAACCCTAATCTAATATCAAGGTTGGTCATGCAGTCTTGACCTAGGACCAAGAATATGAAGATTGAGGACTAGGGTTAGAACATTGAAAAAAAGGGACCTAGGTTCAATTTAGGCACACAATAGATGATAATTTGTTGCATAGAAATACTCAAATTGAGCACTAGACTATTATATAAGGGACAAATGTTAAAGCATGTCCAAAACAAGTAGAGAAAAGTGCTAGGCATGCACTTTTCACTTCTTCATTTTCCCCTACTTTGGATTGTCTCTGAGCTACCATGAACCATGCATATCAAAGTAAAATAAGAAGTCAACATGAAATTAAGTGACAAGAAAATTCATAAAGGATACAACTATGGAAGATGCTTCATTTTCTCTCTATTTGATAGTAGCTTTATCTTAGACCTTTATACACCAAATTTCATCAATAACATCTAATATAAGTACCAAAATGGGCATAAATAACTACATGACAATGCCAACAATCAATGTGTAAATGGAAGAGGTGTAGGACTCATGAAAACTCACTATAACCCAAAGAGATAGAGATAGGTGTAGGGTTCATGAGAAACCACTATAACTGACATAATGTAGGATAATTGTAACTATGATGCCCATCCTAATGGACATCTAATAACACACTTAACTTTTTTTGAAAACAACCAAAAGATTTGTGTGACATTCCTAATGCTTGTGCACACACTTGAATCTCTTGCTTACACTATACCATTATGCATATGTACCCCTAGAGTGATACAAATATACACACACATACTCAAATAAGAGTACAATGACTAGCATAGTTCCTCTCATAACATTAATGTTATTGTAAGGGCCATAAGGCTTAAATATATTCACTAAACATGACTTTAGAGGAATACTACCTCAAGGATGTTGCACACATAACTCATAGTTTGTGTAGAGTAGATAGCATTCATAAGTAGGTTGCATAACCAATTATAAGGTTTGTATGCCTTAGACTAAATGAGACTATACATTAACACATATTAGGATGGGTTACAAGAAGATAACTCTCATGGATCTCTCATGTTCCATTGCACACACGTACAAGAAAAACTATACCGACATTGCAAGGGTTTCAAGGAAGGGCTTTCTATTAGGCGCCCACAAATCACTCATCATCTAGAGTATTTTGGGCCAAATTTAACCTTGCCATTGCATTTGAAAGGCCTAAAACCCTCTAGGATCACTTGTCCAATCATCAATTTTTGATAAATTTATTTGGAAGCCTATAAACATTTCCCTCCCTCCCATCCATATGAATCATATGGTCTATATTGTACCATCAAAATCTCTACAAAATATTTGGTGCATCATCTATGTAGGCATTAACATAAGCTTTGTGTATAGAAGGTAAACATATTAAATCTATGATTTATTTTCTTACACAGTAATTTAAAAAATTGATGAAAAGTCCATGTATAGGGTGCTTGCTATACCTTATGCACACTTGTGGTAAGTACATGCCCCCATAAGGGCTCCACGTGGTTGTTAGTACTAGTGGGGTCAAACTCTAATTGGTGCCCTAATTGCTAGGTGGCACCCTTTTAAGCCCTATCATCGGTGGCCTAAAAATGACATCACCCACCTCACACCATCATTAGTGCCTCCTATATAGGCTTCACAGAACCCAAAACTACCTAAAATCACCTAAAACCACCTTTGTGCCTTTATAAGCAGTTTTATATACTTCTCTAGTAGTCTTTCACTCACTCTCAATAATTTTCTCACTTAGAACAATAGCTTTTGATTATATATACGAGGTTTTACAAATCTAATGACTCTTTTGGAATTAGGAGTGAATATTCCATCATATGGAAAATATATTATTTGCTAGTTTCTAATGACATCGTGCTAACATCAACATCCTCCTCTCCAACTCATACACCTTCTCCAATGTAATTTTGATTTTTGCACTTAGACTTTGCACTCTCTGCTCTCAATCAATTTGATTGCAATATTCAAGTATTTTTTTATTTGGGCTAATTTTTCGAGAGATTAGTAGTGGTGTAGATAGTTGATTATTTTGGTGTTTGTATTTCCTATAAACTATAGTTTCTAAGAGGTGTTGATGGATCATTCTCATTTTGAAAACTTTTAAGGCTCTATTTGGACTCATACAAGCTCCTTTTCATACACCATTTTTTTAAAGTGTGATTTTTCTCATACTTCATGGTGGTGTCTTTAGTTTTTTTCATTCTATACTAGGATTGCAAATTTAACATTTTGGCCTCTTGAAGCATTTGTATTCACTAAGATCAAGTCCATTATTGCACATTTGGCAAGTAGCAACTATAAATACACTAAGTATAAAGTGCCATAATCATATTTTGCTGGGGATCTCTTGATTAAGTGTTTTTTGGGGGTTGTACATTTATTCTTTTGGATCATTCTCTTGATTGGAGTTTCACCATGTGTTCTTCACAATGTGTATGCTATTCTATTATTTTGGATCAAAGAAGTATGAGTCCTAGAAAGAAGAGTTTATGGATCATTACAACATGTATGGTCTTCTACGCTATCTTCATGGACTCTTCTTGAACCAAATGATAGATATGAGAAAGATAAATGGTATTATGACATGGATCAAATCCTTGAAATAATTTGTATCAATGTTATCAAGCATATGCAATATAGCCTCATGGAATTGAAATGCCTTTTTTTTCTCGGACATTCCTTAGGTAGTTGTATGTAGATCTAGAACCCCCATTTGAAAGAAAGGCTTGCATGGAGACACCTTCATACATGTGCCTAATATTGCGACACCTCCTATAGAGACTTCATGTGAGTCTTCAACTTCCTTGACTCTTAGTGTAGATTTAGAGGCTTCAACTTCTTTATCTTTGAGTCAATATTTTGAGATTGAGGACTCTTCTACCCTAGCATTAGTAGATTTATCTATTCATACTTAGGCATATGGTACATACAATTTTCAAGGTATACAATGTTACATCCCCAATTTACAAATTAGACGTGTAATCAATAAATTGGCATGATAATCAGGAGGATTAGTCATAGTTAATTGATTTGATATTGTAGAAATATTTGATTTAACTTTTGATTATGAAGTAGAAACAAATGTTAAATAGTTTTAAATGATTTTCAATTACAAGATTTGATAATGATTCACTGATTACAATCTTGTGGTCCTGAGTGTGATAGGAGAACCGAACATCCTTTGAAAAAGGAAGGAGAGTATCATCCTGAAGGAAGGGGTTAGACATTGTGATAATATAAGTTGATTAGCCATTTGAGTAATCAACTCCTATATCCTTCTGAACCATTCGTAAGTTGACACGTGTCATGTCTCTTGACTTTTGTTTCTATGTTCTTGGTTTGTTCTTTGGTCGATGAAGTTATCTTGTCAAGTCGTGATGACCGGATAATGTTTTGGGAACATCATCCCTAGCCGAGAGATAATAATATTTTAAGATAAAGAGGTCTCTCTTAATTATTGTTCTTAGGGTCATTATGTTAATCCTAGTCTTTCGACTAATGGGAATAGTCGATTTCGGGGGAGTATCACTCGACCCTTATAATAGACGTAAATAATGTGAATTCTTTTTATGTATTCTAAACCTTGTGATAATCCTTATCAAGGATGAAATCTCTTAATTGGTTGTTACCCATAATGATATTATTGCTATATTATCTTATTTTGATAAGTATAGTCGGTGGAATATTCTTAAGTGGTTAGTCGATCATGAAGATGGATGGGAGCTTCAAGCTCAACCATCCCATAATGTGCTTGGATCGGGCCACCTTTTTAGGGGCACTGTCGAGTACAAGGTAGTTGTTAGCCTTTATCGACATGGAGGAATCAATTATCTTATTTTTTTTTGGGAACTAGTCTCTCCTTATCAAAGCAGAAAAAAAAGAGAAGAGACTGTGGGGAAAGGAAAAAATAGAGGTTGGCGTTCTGGGAAGTATTGGGTGGTATAACTGTTCAAGGGAGAACAATGACAAAACAAAATGGGGAGTGGTGGAAAGATTCGCAGAACTGGGTCTTCATTCGGCCTTTCACTCAACACAGGTAATTGAGATTCATGAAGTCTCTTGTTATTCAATGGAAATATGAGGCACACATACTACAAGGCGATGCCCTGCATGTTGATTATTTTCTTTGAGTGGTGGCACTAGGCCAGTCGACCGAGCCATTCCCGTGTTTCTTTTTAAATAACTTATATGCTATGGTTTGGGGGTGTCGTTGGGCCGAACCCGTTTGGTGCAGGAGCACCTACCTGACAGCTGGCCTCCATGAGGCAGTTAGTTTGTTTTAGGTCTTGTTAATGTTTCCAAGAAGGTCTGATAAGACCAATGCATGTAATAAGGTCATGTTGACCATACTTTACTATTTTTAGGTAGTTTGTTAAGACAGCTGTTATGCTGTAGGTCCGGTTGGATCTCCCAGCCGCTTGGAAGCTCCCAGCCGCTTGGAATCGGGTCAGTAGTATTCGCAAGAGATCCTATTTATGTAGTAGGATCGGTTGGTATTGCAATCATCGATCACCGATCAGACTTTGCAGAAAGTGAGACAGAGGGAGAGACTGAGTATTGTATTTGCATCTTTTGAAATCAATAAAGAGATCCTGTTGTGTCAATTCTCTGTTTTGGATTCCATTGTGTGATCGATTTGCTATTTTGGTGGTTTCATGGATTCGCTGATCCATTCCACCGGTTGATTCGTCGAATCGGTGGAATGGCTATGTACAGTAGTTTAGGGTTTAGTCTGCATTTTGTGTTTGTTTGCATGCAGGTGCGCAGGATCGCAGTCGAGAGGTGTTGAGAACCCTAGCATGGGTATGTGCTAGGTCGTGCTGGTTGTTAGAGTCTGGAAGATCACCCTGAAAGTAGATCGGGTCACCTCAGGAGGTTCGGCGGATCGAAATTCGCTAAGGTTGGAAAATTCGTCACAACGGCATCATCAGGATATTTCTGTGTATATCCTGCAGTTACTTCGGGCGTCATCTGAGTAGATGGAGGTGAGCATGATGTAGTAGATTGCATAAGGTGAATGTGCATTGGGGTGATCATCATCAGGTGTTGCCGAGGAAGAGCGTATCGGCATAAGGTAGAAAATCGGGTTGATAAAACCATCGCGGGCTGATAATGTTAAGTTTGGCCGACAGCAGGATATTGAAGGAACTGCATGTGACGTCATCGTCATCAAGATAATCGTCATCAGGATATCGGGGCAGCAGGATATTGAAGGAGCTGCATGTGACGTCATCGTCATCAGGATAATCGTCATCAGGATATCGGGGTGACGTAAGCATCGAAGGAAAGGTGCATAAGGTTGTCGTCATCAAGATATATGGGAGGAATCGGATGTTCTATATCCTGCTGATGAACATGATGTTGAACATCATGATGATGAAGATAGAGGTTGGTGGTAAGATGAACAGTGAACATCAGGAGGATGTTTGCGCTTGCCGAATATGATGATGCTGCCGATAGCCGAATATGATGATGCTGCTGACAGACGAAGAGTCAAAGGTTTGTCTGCAGGAGGATATCGGTCGGCAAGAGAAAATATGATGATGCTGACAGTGTTAAGAGAAAATATGATGATGATGAAGGGTTGTAGACATACATGCTGTATGTCAAGGTTTTAATGTGGATGCCTCTGCATCATAGTGGTATCAGAGCTCAGCAAAAGGTCTGGGCTGTTGTGTGTTGATTCTGTCACCGAAAGGGCAGAGGTAGAGTTGATTCTGTCACTGAAAGGACAAAGGTAGAGAAGTGAGAGGTTGACAAAATGCCTCCGAAAGGTAGTGGTACTGCAAGGGAATTGCAGGAGATGAAGGAAAAACATGCCAGAGAGATGAGGAAGATGAAGGAGCTTGCTGAAGCACTTCAAGCCAGGCTTATAGCCCTGGAAAAGAACAAAAAGAGGGAAGTGGAAGACAGTGAGTCTGAAGAAGATGAAGATACTGTTGAAGAGTATGAAGAGGTAGCTGAAGATCTGGATGCTGAAGACCAGAGATTTGCAAAACTATTAAAGGCAGTGCAGAGTGATAAACCTAAGGTAAAGGTTGATGTTTCCAAGTATAATGGAAGTTTGAATGAAGATGAGTTACTGGATTGGATTGCTGCACTTGATAATCACTTTGAATGTGAAGATGTTGCTGAGGATCAGAAGGTAAAGATTGCAAAGACCAAGTTAGGAGGTCATGCTTTGGTATGGTGGGATTATGTACAATCCGAGAGAAGGAAACAAGGGAAGTCAAAGATCACTTCATGGGATAAAATGGTAGCAAGGATCAAAGGTAAATTCTTGCCTAGGGATTATGAGATTCAGATGTTTAAGAAGCTGCAATTTTTAAGGCAGAAGGAAATGGATGTGAAGGCATATACTGAGGAGTTTTATAAGTTGAGTATGAGATCTGGTCATCATGAGAATGAGGTAGAAAAGGTGGCTAGGTACTTGGCTGGTTTGAGATTGAACATACAGGATGAGTTAGTTTTAGCTAACCCTAAGAGTGTGGAGGATTGTTACCAAATGGCAATCAGGATTGAAGAAAAGATGAATAGGGGACAAGATAAGTCCATGAGAGGAAGAGGCAGTAATATGAGGGGAAGAGGAGCAGCCCCTACAACAAGGCAAACCAATGAGGGTCAAGAAGACACTGGTAAAGGACAGGGACAGTCTGATTTCAGAGGTGGATGGAAAGGTAATAGAGGCAGATTTGGAAGTGGTAGAGGTTCTACTACATTTTCAGGAAAGTGTTACACCTGTGGTGAGTTTGGTCATCCATTTTTCAAATGTCCAGAAAGCAAAGGTTCATCATCCAGAAATGATAGAATGAATGACAAGAGAGTACAACTTGTGCAAGAAGAGAAAGTAGAGCAAAGTGTGCAAATTTCACACACTTATCAAGGAGATAGAGTTCCTGAACATTATGGATATCCTGAGGAGGGAGAAGCATTGATGCTTAGGAGAACTAGTTTGCAGGCATCAAAGGATATGATGCAAAGAAGAGCTCTTTTCAAGACCACATGCAAGAGAAAAGGTAAAGTATGTAAGGTTGTCATTGATACTGGTTCAACAGACAACATGGTATCTTAGGAAATGGTGGATAAACTGAATTTGGAAAGGATTCCACACCAACACCCTTACAAGGCATCTTGGGTGAGTGATAGTCAATCACTTTTTGTCTATGAACAGGCATATGTGGATTTTCAGATTGGAGCATATCATGATAGAGTTTTGTGTGACATTTTGCCCATGGAATATTGTCACCTACTGTTGGGTAGACCATGGCAATTTGATAGGAGGGTACTGTATGATGGGTATGCTAATACCTACAACATCAAGAAAGATGGGAAGATTATTATGTTGATGCCATTGCAGGAAAAAGCTGTAGTACAGAAGGCAGCCCAAATCATTTTAGTGGGAAAGAAGGAATTTGTGCAGATGCCTATAGGAGTAGGCATAAAGGCAGTTGAGGACACTGCAGGGAAAGAAGTTGTTAAGGACAACAGGTTGAAGAAAGTTTCAGTTGTGACTGACAGAGGTCAACAGCAGGTGCAGAAACAGGTTTGCAAACAGCAACCAGTTGAGAGGACTGACAAGGATGTTGTCATAGTTGGGACTATTGTTTGTCCTATAAAGGTTGAAAGAAAGACAGAGTTGAACATTGCAGAAGTTCAAGAGGCAGTTCAGACAGAGGTTCTGGTCAGACAACCTGACAAACACAAGGTATGTGAGAGAAGGGCCTACATTGACAGGCATGAGGATTTACTTGCAAGAAAGCAAGTTACAGTTCAGAAGTCTTGGAGCAGCCAAGAGCCAGCAGAGGACAAAGCTGGAACAGGTCAGAACACTGACATGACAAAGTGTAAAGGTGGAGGACTTCCACAACTAAACTCATGGGACATGAGTTCTTTTCTGTTGGGGAGTATGGTGCAGGAGCACCTACCTGACAGCTGGCCTCCATGAGGCAGTTAGTTTGTTTTAGGTCTTGTTAATGTTTCCAAGAAGGTCTGATAAGACCAATGCATGTAATAAGGTCATGTTGACCATACTTTACTATTTTTAGGTAGTTTGTTAAGACAACTGTTATGCTGTAGGTCCGGTTGGATCTCCTAGCCGCTTGGAAGCTCCCAGCCGCTTGGAATCGGGTCAGTAGTACTTGCAAGAGATCCTATTTATGTAGTAGGATCGGTTGGTATTGCATATCATCGATCACCGATCAGACTTTGCAGAAAGTGAGACAGAGGGAGAGACTAAGTATTGTATTTGCATCTTTTGAAATCAATAAAGAGATCCTGTTGTGTCAATTCTCTGTTTTGGATTCCATTGTGTGATCGATTTGCTGTTTTGGTGGTTTCATGGATTCGCTGATCCATTCCACCGGTTGATTCGTCGAATCGGTGGAATGGCTATGTACAGTAGTTTAGGGTTTAGTCTGCATTTTGTGTTTGTTTGCATGCAGGTGCACAGGATCGCAGTCGAGAGGTGTTGAGAACCCTAGCATGGGTATGTGCTAGGTCGTGCTGGTTGTTAGAGTCTGGAAGATCACCCTGAAAGTAGATCGGGTCACCTCAGGAGGTTCGGCGGATCGAAATTCGCTAAGGTTGGAAAATTCGTCACAACGGCATCATCAGGATATTTCTGTGTATATCCTGCAGTTACTTTGGGCGTCATCCGAGTAGATGGAGGTGAGCATGATGCAGTAGATTACATAAGGTGAATGTGCATTGGGGTGATCATCATCAGGTGTTGCCGAGGAAGAGCGTATCAGCATAAGGTAGAAAATCGGGTTGATAAAACCATCGCGGGCCGATAATGTTAAGTTTGGCCGACAGCAGGATATTGAAGGAACTGCATGTGACGTCATCGTCATCAGGATAATCGTCATCAGGATATCGGGGTAGCAGGATATTGAAGGAGCTGCATGTGACGTCATCGTCATCAGGATAATCATCATCAGGATATCGGGGTGATGTAAGCATCGAAGGAAAGGTGCATAAGGTTGTCGTCATCAAGATATATGGGAGGAATCAGATGTTCTATATCCTGCTGATGAACATGATGTTGAACATCATGATGATGAAGATAGAGGTTGGCGGTAAGATGAACAGTGAACATCAGGAGGATGTTTGCGCTTGCCGAATATGATGATGCTGCCGATAGCCGAATATGATGATGCTGCTGACAGACGAAGAGTCGAAGGTTTGTCTGCAGGAGGATATCGGTCGGCAAGAGAAAATATGATGATGCTGACAGTGTTAAGAGAAAATATGATGATGATGAAGGGTTGTAGAAATACATGCTGTATGTCAAGGTTTTAATGTGGATGCCTCTGCATCACCGTTTAAGACAAACATTGAGTTGTGTTTATACTCGAAGCCTCATGGGCTAAGTTTGTTAGACTTAATAACTATTGAAACTATGCTTAAGGCGGGGAGCCGAGATGAAACCATATTTAAACTTCTTGAAAACTTGCACACGGCTGAGAGTCGAGCTAGGAAACTAAATATATATTCTCGTATATATGCTCAGTAGAGCCTTGTAAAGATTGACTCTTCCTTGAAGGAGCCTTGAGTCTTTTGACTCGGCCGTATGGTAATGCATGATACATTATGATAATTGGAGCTCAAAGCCACAGTGGCTGAGCATGTATTCTTTTCATTTGTGTTTAACCCATGTCATATGATGTCAAGGGTCGAGCCTATGAGCACTCGAAGGTCTGAGTTAAGTATGACTCCATGTGTTATTGATAATGTATACAATCTTATGACTGTATTGATGGTCATATAGGCATCATTTATTGTATACAGTCTTACGACTATATTAATGGCCGCATAGGCATCATTTTCTTAGTATACAGTCTTATGATTGTATTGATAGCCATTTAGGCATCATTGCTTAGCTTGCAGTCCCTCGGCTGTAATAATCTCTGTGGAAACTTTTGATATCTTAAAACACAGTCTATTGACTGTAAGGATTGTCGGGAAGGCAAACATATATATATATATATCGGTGTACATTTATCACCCAAACAAAACCTAGTCAGGCTTACTTGAGCAGCCGACATTGAATTACATGTAGTACTGCTAATACCATTATGTATGTTAAATGATCCTTTGAATATGAAGGAATATGATCATAGTCTCTATATGAGATAGTTGAAAATAAGTTTATAACATATTATAAACTAAATCTATTTGGGACTGAATTATGACTTAATGAATAACATTAAGAGTTATAAATTCTTTTACTTAATATAACTATAGGGTTGGAGAATAACCCATGAGCTCAATTGTTAATAAAAGAGCTATTGATCCATAAGGAATTAATATATTTACTAAGGCAAGGTATGCCTTAAGTATCATGAAATCGACTTCATCATGTGATGAATGTTATTGATATATAAACATGGGAGACCAAGACAATAATGAAGTTTGAAATTGAAATGATTTGAATGGAACGAGGTGACGTGGAGTCACTAGTTTCACTTTTCTTAAGTAACCTATTTGGTTACAATTAACTTTGATGGGAGTCGAATGTTCAAAGTTTGGACTATGATTCAAATGGATCCCACACTCATATTAGACCTATAGGATAGGGTCGTTAAGAACTGACTGTAGGACATGACAACTTATAAGTCGAGTTAGGGTGGTGGGCATATGACAACGTTTATTGTGTAACGTCTTGTATGAAAACTTTGGCCAAAGTAATGCATCCGTCTCTGCATGCATTGTCGGTCCACAGTGATTTAGATGGCCTAGTGTCTCCAGTAGTGTCATACTAGTTAGAGTGGATCTATAGTGTGTGACTATGAGACATTAGGAAGGACACAACACTAGTTATTCAGATGGCTAACCAATTGGTTCCATTGTCTAACCTTTTCGTGAAGGGTAGGGCCTCTCCTAGTTAGGAAGATGAGCAGGGGACCGCACGTCCGTGGTTGGAGGAAAAGCACCAGGATGATGCTTTCCTTCCCAAGCATGAGACAAACTGAGGCTTATGAAGGAAGATGTCATTGGTTCCAGATACAATGTTTGCATTTTGACTAGTTCATCTATTGTAATTTAAAGATTTGATTAAGATGCCAAGAGCATATATTGTATTTGATTAGTGATGGACTTTACTAAGGATTGTAATGATTTATTAAATTGTAAGCTATGTTACATCTTGATTTGATTAACATGCTTAATTGATGGAAAAGAATATGTTTCTTTATGTTCAAACTTGAATATTGTAAACCATTCTTAATTAATGACTTGTTTAAGTTATATGCTTAAGTTAAATCTTGAGTTTTATGGAAAGTGATGTTACATATGGTATCAGAGCTACAAGGTTTAACACATGGACCTAATGAGCTTACTATTTGATGATTAATGAATCCAACATTAAGTGTGCTAATGATTCGATGTTCTATCCCAGAATGGTAAAAATTAGAACTACACCTTGCAAGAAGGTAACGAAACATGGACATTACCTATGCCATCAAAAGATTTTGAAGGCACGAGCCTTTCTGAAGGAGAAACTTGAACTGACTGGATGCTTGGTAGGTGCATGGTTATCTAATGAGGAAACTTTTGCTGATGAAGTAAAATGCATCAAGCAGGATTTACGGAAAGCCGAATGGATGGCTGCCCTTAATTCTATTAGAACATCAATGTCACCCTCTACTCCTATAGCACTAGTTGAGAAAAATCATCATAATGAATGTATTGTAACTAAGGAGGATGTGAAGGAATACTAGTGTGTATCCCCACCTCCTGAGACTGAAAAGAAAATATGAAAATGGGAGGTTATCCCAATTGTAAATGATTTACATGAGCAAATGTAAATACAATTTTGTAATTTTGTGGATTATATGTAATCCAATAGAAAAATAATGCAATGGCAAAGTTTTGACAATCTTTCCTTTCTTGTTAAAGATTACATGAATGTGAATAGATCTATGAAAAAATTGAATTATATGGCATGGAAAACTAATCCGTGTTTAATCTACAAACTTCAGGAAGAAGTAAATTGTAGTAAAGGTTTGAGTTGGAACTAGAATGGAGGATAGTCGAGATGAAGGAGCACCTTCAGGGCAATCTGAGTCTAAATTAGACCAAATCTTGACCTTGTTGAAAGAAACTAGGGCGAGGGTAGAGACCCTTGAACATAAAGTGGGAGGCCAATTAGAAGACAGGCGAGATAATTATGATGGGGGTGATGGTGAGGAACACCATAATGACACCACCCAAAGCCATCATGGAGAAAATAACTTCGTGGTTAAACAGGATGGGGATATAAGGAGCCTTATGGCTATGGAACTATCTCATGACATTAAAAAGGTCATGCCACCTAAATTTGATGGATCTGTAAGTGGAGATGCCGCAGAAGCTTGGCTTACGGAGATGGAGAAGTATTTTGAAATTAGAAATTATAATGAGGTTACTAAAGTTGTTTGGGGAGCATTTCAGTTAGCAGGAGAAGCATCCACATGGTGGATGAACAAAAAGATGGTGTTAGGCTTGAGGTCTACAAGCCTTACTTGGGACAGGTTTGTAGAACTGTTTAGGCAAAGATGGTTGCCTCAACTATTCTATGATTAGAAACTCAGACTTCCAAAACTTGAAACAAGCTAATATGACTGTAAATGAATATTGGGAGAAATTCAACTGATTATTGAAATATGTGCCACAGTATCATTATGATGAGAAGTTCTGGGTACGGAAATTTATCATGGGGTTGAATGCCCAGATTGGGGGTGAGGTTAATGTTCATGGACCTACAACCATGGAATAGGTCTATGAGAAGGCCGTGAGGCAAGAACATAACCTAAAGGCTATATTGGCCTATAGATAAAGGAACAGGAAGAGATACAATTGGTCTCAATCTTCTCAACCCTCAAAGAAGAAGGGGAAGAAACATGATTACATTGAGAAGACTAATAAAGGGGCTAAAAATAAACAAAATGAATTCAAGGGAGATAAAAAGGGGAATAACCACTCCAAGAAGAATGGGAACAATTCTTGCAAACCTTAGGAGAGGCGAGGACCAATTGGAGGATGCTTCACTTGTGGTGGAGATCACTACGCCAATTAGTGTCCCAATAAATCACAAGGAGTGCAATCAAGAGGGAAACCTCCACCTTCCCAGCAAGTGGCATTCTAGCAACGTATCCATGCGACCTTAGATAACCGTCAAGCTGAGTATCAAATAACTCTAGTAGAGACAACATGTATTTTATTTGGAGTTCCTCTTTTAGTTTTAATTGATACAGGCACCACAGAATGTTTCATTTCTCCCAAAATTGTAAATAATATTCCTAGAAATGCAAGATTCATGGCAAATACTTGGTCTATAGAGTATACAAATCACACCAAGGCTTAGGTAGAGCAATGCTTGTTTGAAGCTCAGGTTGAACTTCCAAACTTTTCCACTAAAGTAAATCTATATGTAGCTCCACTTGGCTCGTATGATGTCATCCTCAGAATGAATTGGCTATGGAGACATTGAGCCAAAGTGGACTGTTATGTTAAGACAATAGATTGTTTGGATGATCTAGGAAACCAAGTCCATATACAAGGAAAGCCTGGAGAAATTAAACTGAGGCAAATCTCTGCTTTACAAATGAAAAGAGCATAGAGTAAAGGATGCCAACTTTTTGCTGTTAAGATGGATAAAATAGATGAAACAAAGGAAACCTAATTTCAAGATGATTTGACTTTTTATGAATCCCTAAAACTTAATGAAGTAGGGATGAAGGAGTCCATAGGTCAGGAAAGACCAGATATGGACAGGTATCCTCTCCTTAAAGAATTTGAGGATATTTTTCTGAATGATCTTCTAGGGTTACCACCTAAGAGAGATTTTAATTTTGCCATTGATATTATACCTGGGTCGGAACCTCTTTCTAAAGCCCCTTATAGGATGACCACAACTGAGCTAATGGAGTTAAAGGCTCAACTGCAAGAGCTACTAGATAAAGGGTTGATTAGACCCAGTGTGTCGCCATGGAGAGCACCTGTCATTTTTGTGAAAAAGAAAGATGGCACTTTGCGGTTGTGTATAGACTACTGCATGTTAAACCAAGCAACCATCAAGAACAAGTATCCTCTACCCTGTATCGATGATCTTTTTGATCATATGAGAGGTGCAACAGTATTTTCCAAGATCGGTCTTCGATCGAGATATCACCAGTTAAGGGTGAAGGATGAAGACATCCATAAGACAACCTTTAGAACTAGATATGGACATTATGAATTCACTGTCCTACCTTTTGGGTTGAAAAATGCCCCTACAACATTTATGAATCTTATGAACAATGTGTTCAGAGACGCCTGAACAAGTTTGTCTTGGTATTTCTTGATGATATTTTAATCTACTCTAAGAATGAATAGGAACATATGTAGCATTTGAGAATCGTTCTTCAGAGATTAAGAGAGCATAAACTATATGGTAAGCTCTCTAAGTGTACATTCTTTCAGAAAGAAGTATAGTATTTGGGTCATATAATTTTAGCTAAAGGAATAGCTGTAGACCTAGCTAAGATTAAGGCTATATCTGAATGGCCTGAACTAAAAAATGTTCATGAGGTTCGAAGTTTTATGGGCCTTGCTGGCTATTATAGGAAGTTTGTGAAAAACTTTTCTAAAATTGCTTATCCTATAACTTCATTGCAAAGAAAGGGCAAGAAGTTTGAATGGTCAGAAAAGTGCCAGGAGGCCTTTGGCCTGCTGAAGGAAAAATTGACTTCAACTCTGATTTTAAAAGTGCCTGACCTAGATGGTCAATTTGTAGTCATTACCAATGCCTCAGGGGAAGGCTTAAGTGGTGTACTAGTCTAATATGGACATGTTATTGCGTATGAATCACGCAAACTAAAAAACTATGAACAAAACTATGCCCCACATGATTTAGAATTGGCAGGCGTTATGCATGCACTTCAAATGTGGAGACATTATCTGCTTGGAAAACCTTTTGAGTTGAAAATAGATCACCAGGGACTTAAATATCTGTTCACTCAACCCCATCTTAATGTTCGTCAAAGAAGATGGTTGGAATTTATCTCGGATTATAATTTCGAGATTAAATATATCCAAGGAAAAGAAAATCGAGTAGCAGATGCTTTAATTAGGAGAAGGCATATCTCCTCTATGATTTCCATACATTCTGATTTTAGAAATTAGGTGTTACAACAATCTAAGGGAGATGATTTTTACGAGCAGGTAAAATAAGCCCTTGAGAAAGATCCACAGAATCCAAAATATGAAGGATTCAACCTTGAATCAAATGGGTTATTAAGGTTTAAAGGAAGGATGTATGTTCCAAACTCAATAGAGTTAAGGAATATGGTTTGGAAAGAGGTTCATTCTGCACCATATTCTGGACATCTTGGAGTAACTAAATTACTCGTTGATGTAAAACCTCTATACTTTGGAAAGGAATGAAGAGGGATGCTACAAACTTTGTAGCTACTTGCATTGAATGCCAAAGGGTGAAGGCGAAACACCAACACCTAGCGGGATTATTATACCCTCACAAAATTCCTATGTGGAAATGGTAGATTATAAGCATGGACTTTGTGCAGGGACTTCCTATGTTAAGGAATAAGCACAATGTTATCTTGGTTGTGGTGGACAGACTCACCAAAGTGGCCCATTTTATTCTGGGAAACTTGACAAATGGGGCTCCCATCATTGCTTAGAAATTTGTTCAAGAGATTTTCAAACTTCACGGCATTCCTAAGAAGATTATCTCAGATAGGGATGCATGAATAACTTCCAAATTTTGGCAAACTTTGTTCTCTTCACTGTGAACACAATTGAATATAAGCTCTGCTTATCATCCTGAAACGTATGGTCAAACTAAAATGGTGAATCAAGTGTTGGAGGACTTATTAAGGATGTATTGCATGGATCAACAATACAAATGGGAGGATTATCTTCCTATAGTGGAATTCTCTTACAATAACTCTTACCATTCAACCATTAAGATGACACCGTTTGAGGCATTGTATGGACGGAAGTGCCAAACTCCTATAATCTGAGATAAGCTTGAAGATAGGGTTAGCCTTGGTCCTGAAATGCTAACTGAAATGGAAGAACAAGTCCATCTGATTAAAAAGAGATTAGAAGAAGCTAATGATAGACAAAAGAGTTCTGTAGATGTTAAACGTGTTGAAAGGCATTTCACTGTGGGAGATAAAGTTCTCCTTAGGGTAAAACCCCAGAAAAGTTCTATCAAATTTGGAAAAATGTCCAAACTGGCACCAAGATATGTGGGGCCGTTTGAAGTTCTAGAAGAAGTCAACCCAGTGGCATACAGAATTGCTCTACCGCTAGCACTTGCCATGATGCATAATGTGTTTCATGTTTCTTACTTGAAAAAGTTTAATTCTGCTGATAATCAGATTCCTATACTTGATTGGAATATGTTACAGGTGAAAGACCTAGGAGTGGTGGTGATTGAGCCCATCAAGGTGCTCAAAATGCATAAGCTATGCTTATGTAACAAGGAAATAACATAGTGCAAGGTCCAGTGGGACCAATATTCAGTGGAAAATGCCACCTGAGAAAATTATGATGACTTCTATGCTAGATTTCCTCATCTTTTCTGAAACATTTGATAATATATTTTGAAAACTTTTCATATTATGTTGGTTTGTTTTAAAGACAAATAATCATCGGGGATGATGATTCTTATGGGGGGAGATATGTTACATCCTCAATTTATAAATTAGACTTAATTAATAACTTAGCATGATAATCAAGATGATTAGTCATATTTAATTGATTTGATATTGTGGAAATATCTGATTTAACTTTTGTTTATGAAGTAGAAACAAATGTTAAATAGTTTTAAATGATTTTCAATTATGAGATTTGATAATGATGCACTGATTGCAATCTTGTGGTCTTGAGTGTGACAGGAGAACCGAACGTCCTTCGAAGAAGGAAGGAGAGTATCATCCTGGAGGAAGGGGTTAGACATTGTGATAATATAAGTTGGTTTGCCATTTGAGTAATTGAATCCTATGTCCTTCTCAACCATTCATAAGTTGACATGTATCGTGTCTCTTGACTTTTGTTTCTATGTTCTTGGTTTGTTCTTTGGTTGATGAAGTTATCTCGTCAAGTCGTGGTGACCGGATAATGTTTTGGGAACATCATCCCTAGCCGAGAGATGATAATATTTTGAGACAAAGAGGTCTCTCTTAATTATTGTTCTCAGGGTCATTATGTTATTCCTAGTCTTTCAACTAATGGGAATAGTCGATTACGAGGGAGTATCACTCGACCTTGATAATTGACGTAAATAATGTGAATTCTTTTTATGTATTCTAAACCTTGTGATAATCCTTATCAAGGATGAAATCTCTTAATTGGCTGTTACCCATAATGATATTATTGCTATTATCTTATTTTGATAAGTATAATCGGTGGAATATTCTTAAGTGGTTAGTCAATCATGAAGATGGATGGGAGCTTCAAGCTCAACCATCCCATAATGTTCTTGGATCAAGCCACCTTTTTAGGGGCACTGCCAAGTGTAAGGTAGTTGTTAGCCTTTATCGACATGGAGGAATCAATTATCTTATTTTTTTGCGAACTAGTCTCTCCTTATTGAAGTAGAAAAAGAAGAGAAGAGATTGCGGGGAAAGGAAAAAATAGAGGTTGGCATTCTAGGAAGTATCAGGTGGTATAACTGTTCGAGGGAGAACAGTGAAAAAATGAAACGGGGAGCAGTAGAAAGAATCACAAAACTGGGTCTGCATTTGTCCTTTCGCTCAACACTGGTAATTGAGATTTATGAAGTCTCTTGTTATTCAATGGAAATATGAGGCACGCATACTACAAGGTGATGCCCTGCATGTTGATTATTTTCTTTGAGTGGTGGCACTAGGCCAGTCAGCTGAGCCATTCCTGTGTTTCTTTTTAAATAACTCATATGCTATGGTTCGGGGGTGCCATTGGGCCGAACCCGTTTAAGACAAACATTGAGTTGTGTTTACACTCGAAGCCTCATGGGCTGAGTTTGTTAGACTTAATAACTATTGAAACTATGCTCAAGGTGGGGAACCAAGCTGAAACCATATTTAAACTTCTTGAAAACTTGCATACAACTGAGAGCTAAGCTAGGAAACTAAATATATATTCTTGAATATACGCTCAGTCGAGCCTTGAGTCTTTTGACTCGGCCGTATAGTAATGCATGATACATTATGATAACTAGAGCTCAAATCCACAGTGGTTGAGCATGTATTCTTTTCATTTGTGTTTAACCCACGTCATATGATGACAAGGGTCAAGTCTATTAGCACTCAAAGGGAGTTAAGTATGACTCCATGTGTTTTTGATAATGTATACAGTCTTATGACTGTATTGATGGCCATATATTAGGCATCATTTCTTGTATACAGTCTAACGACTGTATTGATGGCTACATAGGCATCATTGCTTGGCTTGTAGTCCCTTGACTGTAATAATCTCTGTGGAAACTTTTGATATCTTAAAACACAGTCCATCAACTGTAAGGATTGCTGGGAAGGAAAATATATAAATAAATAAATAAATAAATATATATATATATATATCGGTGTACATTTATCACCCAAACAAAACCCAATCGGGCTTACTTGAGCAGCCGACAATGAATTACATGTAGTACTACTAATACCATTATGTATGTTAAATGAACCTTCGAATATGAAGGAATATGATCATAGTCTCTATATGAGACAATTGAGAATAAGTTTATAACAAATTATAAACTAAATCTATTTGGGACTGAATTATGACTTAATGAATAACATTAAGAGTTATAAATTCTTTTACTTAATATAACTATAGGTTTGGAGAATAACCCATGAAATCAATTATTAATAAAAGAGCTATTGATCCATAAGGAACTAATATATTTACTAAGGCAAGGTATGCCTTAATACTATCATGAAATCGACTTCATCATATGTGATGAATGTTATTGATATTTAAACACGGGAGACCAAGACGGTCATAAAGTTTGAAATTGAAATGAATTAAATGGAACGAGGTGACGTGGAGTCACTAGTTTCACTTTTCTTAAGTAACCTATTTGGTTATAATTAACTTTGATGGGAGTCGAATGTTCAAAGTTTGGACTATGATTCGAATGGGTCCCACACTCATATTAGACCTATAGGACAAGGTCATTAAGAACTGACTATAGGACATGACAACTTATAAGTCAAGTTAAGGTGGTGGGCATACGACAACGTTCATTGCGTAACGTCTTGTATGAAAACTTTGGCCAAAGTAATGCATCCGTCTCTGCATGCATTGTCAGTCCACAATGATCCAGATGGCCTAGTGTTTCCAGTAGTGTCATACTAGTTAGAGTGGATCTATAGTGTGTGACCATGAGACATTAGGAAGGACACAACACCAGTTACTCAGATGGCTAACCAATTAGTTCCAATGTCTAACCTTTTCGTGAAGGGTAGGGCCTCTTCTAGTTAGGAAGATGAGCAGGCGACCGCAGGTCCTTGGTTGGAGGAAAAGCAGTGGGATGATGCTCTCCTTCCCAAGCATGAGACAAGCCGAGGCTTATGAAGACAGATGTCATTGGTTCTAGATACAATGTTTGCATTTTGACCAGTTGGTCTATTGTAATGTAAAGATTTAATTAAGATGCCAAAAGCATATATTGTATTTGATTAGTGATGGACTTCACTAAGGATTATAATGATTTATTAAATTGTAAGATGTGTTATATCCTGATTTGATTAACATGCTTAATTGATGGAAAATAATATGTTTCTTTATGTTCAAACTTGAATATTGTAAACCATTCTTAATTAATGACTTGTTTAAGTTATGTGATTAAGTTAAATCTTGATTTTTATGGAAAGTGATGTTACATACAATATAGTCATTTGAACCTTTAAGTACTTGCATTGATTAAGGTTACAGAGACATGCTAAGAGTCTCACACTATCATTTCCTATTTCTATAAAGGTATGAGTTGTTTCTTTGAGGGATTCAAATGATTCAACCATCCTTGTCTTCTGGAGATAGTTTGTTGGGATGAGAACTTGATAGATCTATTAGGTTTGTTTTATGAGTCCATTATTGTAGAATTGGAGGACATCCTTGAGGGATTAATATTCCTATTCAATGATAGTTCCATAGCAGTTATTGTCTCTTCATTTTTGGTTCTTGTTCTATAGTAATTTCCATAGTGTTTTGAATTGTCACAGTCTTCAGTTATACTTGGGACTTGATTGATCATGGAAACTTTCTACATTGGCATGGAGACTAATGAACAACTTCTAGAGACATATATTTTGTTTTTCCCCTCATATTACTTTCAAGAATGAGAAGATCTTCTACATTCACCTTTGGATTTCTTTCTTCTTAAGGGATAAACATTATTCATCAATCCTGGATCATCTTCAACATCTAGTGTCGAGCATGTACCATCAAAGTAGGAGACTACATATTTGTTGGATTTATTACATCATAGTTTAGTATAGATTAGATAAAGAATAAAATAATTGTTAGTTGTTAGTTTTGGGGAAGTTATTCCCATAAGTTGTTGTGGAAGTTTGTACATGGGAATATATTGGCTTTATAACCCATTGCAAATCAATGTAAAATTTAGATTGACATAGTATGATATTCTGAAGACATCAATATATCATTTTATTTTGTTGTACAATTATGGTGTAAATTTGTGTGCATTTGATCTACCAACTTCAATTTGGTATCAGAGAAGTTTTTAGATAAATCCATGATAGGATGATGGAAGATTGGATTTACCATAGAAGTGTTGAACTTAGAGGTTGGTGTTCAAATTTGCAAAAAGTTGGCGATGAAAGATGCATGAAAATTGGTGTTGTTTTTGCTGAGCACTATTGGGTGCTAAAACTACTTGTTTGGCGCTAAATATAGCTAATGAAAACTTGTGTTAAGTTTCTAATAGATGCAGTTGAGTGTGAAGGGTGATGTGTGCTGAGTGTGAAGAGATAAGGTGACTTTTTGAACAAATTTGAAGATTTCAAAAAGCTCGGTGATGGATTTGTTGGAATGTGGGGCACACATTTATTGATCAAAGGGTTGGATTTATTTGCCTAACAATTCACTAGTTAATGCCGTGCTCAAGGATGAAGAAAATCATTGAAACTTTCTCAAGAAATTTTCTTGTGGTAAGGTATAGATTTTTTGACTTCTTTTTCTTGTGTATAGTGAGGGCAGGTGGTGCAGTCACGACAGGAGGGTTCATAGAATGAACTATCTAGGTCGTGAAACTAGTGTAAACACAATGGCAATGTTGGAACTAGACAACTGAGAGGGGGGGTGAATCAGTTGTCCCACAATAAAAACTTTTCTGCCTTTAACCTTCTTTATTATCTTACTATCAAATTAGTGATGTAAACATTAAAGCATAGATCAACAACATAAGAGCAAAAACATAATCAACACACTTGACACCAAGATTTTGACATGGAAACCTGGTTAAGAGAAAAACCACGGTGGGGGTTAACCCACAAAATGTGTACCCTGTTAAAAGTACTTAATAAAATACAAGGCACATGCCTTCGGGTGCACTACCCAGAGCACAATGCTCAAAAGAGAGGATCACTGCCTACATAATTTATTTAGAAAGAATTAACTGAGAAATAGCATCTACTTCATGCCTAATTCAGTTTCAATGAATGCTTAAGAACTTTTGCTTTGCCCCAAACTCTTATTCACACTCTATACTGCTCTCGCTCCTTTTCTTCTCTGCTCTGCTCCTGATCCTTTTTTTAGATTTTATCTGTTTTGCACAAGGATGATTTCAATACCTCTTCAACAAGTATTTATATACTTCATCAACCTTGGAATGATCAACAAGGTTGGCTAAACTAGACGCGGATCATCACACTGTTGGACAAACACAATTGAAACTTGAATCTGCTTCTACAACCACTCCACGCTTCATAAAAATGCTCTTAAGGCATCTACAACAGGCTAGGAACATCTGGTTGGCCCAAACTAGGAAGAACATCAACCTCAAAGAAGAAATCTTCAATCAACAAGCTCAGACTTTAATGTGGACCTCTAACATAGTAGCCATACAATCCAGAGACCTCCACAAGCACATTGAATTCACCAATAACATCCATTCTAAACCAAATTATCAGAAGCATATGAATCTTCCTCTGAAACCTCAAGAACACTCTCTGCCATGACTATCAAACTAGAAGGATAGCTTGCGGACCTCCAAACCATGAACCACTGGTGTTGATGATACACATTGACTTCACAAACATGCCTTCAGATCTGCAGGTCACAATTTTATATTATTGGAGCAATCTGGAACTATTTCCTGTCAGTTTGTCTTTCCTGAGAATTGTAGGAACTGGTTCTACTCAGATGGCCATAACTCCTTCAAATCTTCATGCAGACTTCTCAAATCTTAACTAGAGCAATCTCTGACAATCCTCTATAAAACCATATGATCCACATGCATTGATTGTCATTAATTTTCTCAATATCTGCAACAGTCTAGTCTTCTATGCAGACAACAAAATAGGATACAGTTGACACCAATGGCAACAAGGAAATGTTGACATCAATGATAACCCACTTAGGCACATATTTGCAACAATCTCTCCCTTTGTCATTGATAACAACATATGATGTGAAAAACTGAATCTAACCATTAAGACAAGAACTTCTCCCCTTTCTCTTCTCACTTATGCAACTACTTTCTTTATTGCTCCCCCTTACATCAACAACTAGTTTTTCATATGACTTCTCTCCCCCTTTGACATCAATGGCAAAGGGCACATATTTGCTATCTTTTCTCCCTTTTTGCTTCAGATTGATCCCAAAATTTGCATATTGACTACTCCCCCTTTGAGTAGTACCTCCTTAACATCAATCCGGATCACAAGATATGAATGTGAATTCCATCGGACTGATGCACCTTAGTGCATCTTAGTTCTGCTTAGGAGGGGTAATAACCCCTAACTTCTCTTTGAGATACTCAAAAGTATCCTTGGGAAGAGGCTTAGTGAAGATGTCTGCAATTTGATCTTTGGAATGCACAAACTCCAACTTGACTTCATTCTTATTTACTTTCTCTCTCAAGAAGTGAAACTTGATAGATATATGCTTTGTCCTTGAATGCAATACCGTATTCTTTGAGATGCTTATTGCACTAGAATTATCACAGAAAATTGTGACTGGCTCCTCAAACACAATTTTGATGTCCTTCAACATTTGCTTCATCCACAAAACCTGAGTGCAATTATTTGCTACTGCTATGTACTCTGCTTCTGCAGTAGACAAAGATATTGCCTCTTGCTTTTTGCTTATCCAAGAGACCAATCTTCTCCCTAAGAAGAATGCACCACCACTAGTACTTTTTCTGTCATCCACATCTCCTGCGTAATCAACATCTGTATATGCATGAAGAGTGAAGTTATTGTCCTTTGGATACCACAGTCCATAATCAATTGTCCCCTTGAGATATCTACAAATTCTTTTGACTGCAATAACATGAGATTCTTTTAGATCAGTTTGAAATCTAGCAACAAGTCTAACTGCATTCATGCTGTCAGGTCTAGTCTAGGTTAGATAAAGTAGTCCTCCAATCATTGATCTATATCTTTTCTGATTTGCCTTGGGAGAGTCATCATCTTTGCTTAGTTTGCATCCAGTTACCATAGGTGTACCTACTGGATTTGAGTCTTCCATTCCAAATTTCTTTAGCAATTCTTTTACATACTTGGACTAAGATATGAAGATACCTTTAGTTGATTGAACAATTTGCAGACCTAGGAAGAAATTCATCTCACCAAACATTGACATCTCAAACTCACTTTTCATCTGATTAGCAAATGCTTTACACATGCATTCATTTCCACCAAAAATGATATCATCGACAAAAAATTTAACAATTAGAATGTCCTCATGATCAATTTTGAAGTAGAGATTACTATCAGCAGTAACTTTGCTAAATCCTAGCTTAAGCAAATGCTTATCCAATCTGGCATACCAGGCTCTTGGAGCTTGCTTGAGTCCATACAAGGCTTTTCTCAATCTACAAACCATATCTCCCTAATCAGACAACTGAAATCCTTCTGGTTGCTCAATGTAGACTTCTTCCTCCAAATCTCCATTCAGAAATGTTGATTTCACATCCATTTGATATGCTTTAAAATCTTTGAAGATAACAAATGCAAGAAATAATCTAACTGCCTCTATCCTTGCCACCAGAGCAAAAGTTTCTTTAAAATCAATTCTTTCCACTTGAGAGTAGCCTTTACATACCAATCTTGCCTTATTCCTTACCACCTTGCCATCTTCATTCAGTTTATTCCGGAAGACCCATTTGGTTCCAATCACATTTTTGTTCTCAGGTCTAGGAACTAGATCCCATTTGTTATTCTTTTCAATTTGCATCAATTCCTCTTCCACTGCTTTGACCCAATTTTCATCATTGCAAGCTTCACTTATTGATTTAGTTTCAATCCTTGAAATCAAACAAATCTCTTCTTGATCTTCAAATATTTTTCTCCTAGTTCGAACTCCTTTACTCTTATCTCCTATGATCTGATCTTTAAGATGATTTAACCTTACATACCTGGGAGTTTTGGAGATTGTTTGAGCTTCTGTTTCTTGAACTTGTTCCTCATCATCTGTATTAACCTCTAGAGTTACCGGTTCAAACTGAATCTGGGTCTGAACTTGAACTTGCCTTCCTTGATTTTGACTTTTATCTTGATCATCTAAATCATATCTGGAGTACTTGGAATGTCCTTCTTTGCTTTCATCAACTTTAACATTCATACTTTCAACAATCTTCTTCAATCTTTAATTGAAGCACCGGTAGGCCTTACTTTGAGTTGAGTATCTCAAAAATATTCCTTCATCACTTCTTGCCTCAAACTTACCTAAATCCTCATCTCTTTTGATATAACATTTACTACCAAAGACTCTGAAGTATCTCATAGTAGGAGGATGACCAAACCAAAGTTCATAAGGAGTCTTACCAGAATTTCCTTTGATCTGCACTTGATTAAGAGTGTAGACAATAGTACTCACAACTTCTCTCCAATAAACTTGAGGAACATTTGTTTCCATCATCATGGTTTTGGCAGCTTCTTGAATGGTCCAGTTCTTTCTTTCCACAACTCCATTTTGCTAAGGAGTCCTAGGAGCAGATAACTGTCTTTTTATTCCATGCTTTTCATAGAAAGCATCAAACTCACGAGAGGTAAATTCTCCACCTCTGTCAGATCTTAGACACTTTAATTTCCCACCAATCTCATTTTCAACCATCATCTTGAACACCTTAAACTTGTCAAGGGCTTCTGATTTTTCTTTCAGAAAAGTTACCCATATCATCTGGGAGTAATCATCAATTAGCAACATGAAATATCTCTCCTTGCACACTCCTAATCCTAGCAGGACCATAGAGATCAGTATGTACCAGTTCCAATCTCTCACTTGAACCTTGTTCCTTACTCTTGAATGAAATTTTGTTCTATTTGCCCAATTGACATTCTATACATATGTTATTAGGTTTAATAAGTCTTGGAAGATCTCTTACAGTTTGAGTGGAACTTATTTTGACAATGTTGTCAAAATTCACATGACACATCCTCTAATGCCATAGCCAACTTTGATCTGTCTGAGCAATCAAACAACTTTTCCCAGAACTACTTAAGTGAAAGATGTTACCTCTGGTTTGAGTGCTGGATGCAATTTCAGTTCTGAAACTTTCCAAGATTCTGCATTTTCCATCCTTGAACCAAAGATCATAACCCTTGTCAACCAATTGTCCAACACTAAGAAGATTATGTTTCAGTCCTTCCACATACAAAACATCATTGGTGTTGTTCTTGCCATCAAAAGAGATGGATCCTCTGCCACAGATCTACCAGATGAGTTGTCTCCAAATTTCACAAGTCCTCCTTCATAGTTTTCAAAATTCAAAAACTTAGTCTAGTCACCAATCATGTGATGAGAACATCCACTATCAATCACACATTCATCCTTTTAAATAACCTGAGTAGCCAAGGCACTTTCCACATTTTCACAGCTAGCAGATTCAGTAGACACCAGATCTTCTTCGTTGATAGCAATAAACACCCAATCATTTTTAGAGGAGCCTCCATGATTAGATTCATCATCTGTTACCCCTTCTTCTCCATTTTCTTGGACATAGTAACATTTCTTCTGACCTTTATACCTGTTAGGGTTCAATTTTGAAAACCTTTCCGAACATCTTGAGGCAAAATGACTAATCTTATTACAAGAAAAACATTTGAGTGGTAATTTTCCTTCATACTTACCAGATCCTCTTGGCATTCTTCTGGAAATAAGAGCTTCAAGATCTGTTGTTTCTATTTCAACATCTTCAAGATCCTTTCTTGTCTTTACAAATTTGTTTGATCTTGCAAAAGAGCTTTCACTCGGTTCATATCTTTGTTTTCCATACACACTGGCCTTAAATGCAAATTCAGACTTGGGAAGGGAATCACCAAACTCACTTAATCTGAAAGCTAAAATTTTGCCAACCAGATGATCTCTTGTAACCTCTGAGATTGTCCTGATCTCTTCTATAGCTACAACCTTATGTTTGTATGAATCTGGTAAAGATTTGAGTACTTTTGATACAATTTCTGATTCTTCCAAAGTTCCACCAACACAACTGATGCCACACACAGGTTCATTTATCTTTTACATGTAGATTGTGATGTTTTCATCTTCACTCATCCTCATAGTTTCAAATTTTCCTCTCAGACTTTTCAGCTTTGCACATTTGACATATTTATCACCTTCATACAGATACTCCAATTTTTTTCAGATTTGATAAGCAGTTTTTAGACCAAAGACATTTGTCATTTCTGAATCAGTTAGGGCACTCAACAAGGCTTCTTTAGCTCGAAGATTATTTTTAGCATCTTTGACTTGATCAGAAGTTGAAGGACCTTTCTCCGGAGGTTTATACTCAACACTGGTTATTGCCCAATAAGTATCTCCCATGCATTGTAAATGGCACTCCATGCAATTTTTCCAAACAGAGTAATTTGTTCCATCAAATCTTGGACTATCCTTCTTGTAGGTTGACATCCTATATCTCCTCAAGCAGTTAGGCTTTTATGAGAGGATCTAGCTCTGATACCAATTGTTGGAACTAGACAACTGAGAGGGGGGGTGAATCAGTTGTCCCACAATAAAAACTTTTCTGCCTTTAACCTTCTTTATTATCTTACTATCAGATTAGTGATGTAAACATTAAAGCATAGATCAACAATATAAGAGCAGGAACATAATCAACACACTTGACACCAAGATTTTGACGTGGAAACCTGGTTAAGGGAAAAACCACGGTGGGGGTTAACCCACAAAATGTGTACCTTGTTAAAAGTACTTAATAAAATAGAAGGCACATGCCTTCAGGCACACTACCCAGAGCTCACTGCTCAAAAGAGAGGCTCACTGCCTACATAATTTATTTAGAAATAACTAACTGAGAAATAGCATCTACTTCATGCCTGATTCAGTTTCAATAAATGCTCAAGAACTTTCACTTTGCCCCAAACTATTCTTCACACTCTATACTGCTCTCACTCCTTTTCTTCTCTGCTTTGCTCCTGATCCTTTCTTTAGATTTTATCTATTTTGCACAAGGATGATTTCAATACCTCTTCAACAAGTATTTATATACTTCATCAACCTTGGAATGATCAACAAGGTCGGCTAAACTAGACGCAGATCATCACACTGTCGGCCAAACACAATTAAGACTTGAATCTGCTTCTACAACCACTCCACGCTTCATAAAAATGCTCTTAAGGCATCTGCAACAGGCTAAGAACATCTGGTTGGCCAAGATTGGGAAGAACATCAACCTCAAAGAATAAATCTTCAATCAACAAGCTCAAACTTAAATGTGGACCTCTAACATAGTAGCCATACGATCCAGAGACCTCCACAAGCACATTGAATTCACCAATAACATCCATTCTAAACCAAATTATCAGAAGCATTTGAATCTTCCTCTGAAACCTCAAGAACACTCTCTGCCATGACTGTCAAACTAGAAGGATAGCTTGCGGACCTCCAAACCATGAACCACTGGTGTTGATGATACACATTAACTTCCCAAACACGCCTTCAGATCCACAGATCACAATTTTATATTACCAGAGCAATCTAGACCTATTTCCTGTCACTTTGTCTTTCCTGAGTATTACAGGAACCGGTTCTACTTAGATGGCCATAACTCCTTCAAATCTTCATGCGGACTTCTCAAATCTTAACTGGAGCAATCTCTGACAATCCTCTATACAACCATATGATCCACATGCATTGATTGTCATTAATTTTCTCAATATCCTCAACAGTCTGGTCTTCTAGGCAAACAACAAAATAGGATACAGGTGACACCAATGGCAACAAGGATGTGTTGGCATCAATGACAACCTACTTAGGCACATATTTGCAATAGGAAACAACTCAAAGATATGAAAGAAATGCAGATTCAGTCATTTACTATATCATAGATTTCAAATACAAATTGGCTGGCAATATGCGGGCTTACAATTAGGGCTCACAGGCCTGATTTTAGAATATGCACAAGATATGGATTTGAAACTCCTTCACACAAATTCCACTATCCACTAGATACTAATGATCAACTATCGAATTCTCTTGATGACTACTTTCCTAGGAATTTATTACATCAATATATATCATCTCTGGAACATATGATTCCTCTACGTCAGCCAAGGAAGATCACAAACTCCAATGAAGAGCTGTAACGTGTGTACATAGATAGGTTGGACCTAAATGAATGGAACTCCTTCACAAATGAATGGAATGATGAGAAGATCTTGGGGAAGGTCAGTCGAGAACCAAACAACATTGAATGATGCGTAATTTAGCTCCACAGGTCGTGAAATGCCCCGCAAGTCTTCTCCTTTAGCTGATTGTTTCAGACTATCAGGATGCTCTGTTATGAGAAAACAGTCAATCTTCTACTAGCGATATCTTATCGGTACCTGCTCCAAATGATTTGTGTTATGGGTAAAATGGGATGAATAAAACTAATTATAAAAACCCAAAACATCAATGGAATGTGTAGATAAATAAGGATTTAAAAATGAAAGAGAGATACTCACAACCTTTTTACCTTGCGATTTCCATTGTTCGCCTATTCTTTCTTGATCTTTTGGTGATGAAGATGGCCCTCAGGAAGCTTTCTTCCTTGCTTCGGTTCCTCAAGATGACAAGGAGAAACGGCTCAGATACTTGTTGTGTTGAAGATGAGCTTCAACACAATGTGGAATGGATGATATATGAAGTGATGTGATAGTGGGGTGCCAATGGCGCACTATAGGTTCTGCAGCATAAGTTTACTTGAAAGTTGGATATCAAATGAAGAAGAAGAGGGTTGTATTTATAGAGTTGTGTGAGAGAAGATCAACGGTGGAAAAGAAATAAGAAGATCAACGGAGGAGAATGTACGAGAGAACGTGCACAAATAGAAGGAGGACATGTGTCATTCAAAAAGATGCTTTGTTTAAGAGCTTTGTTGATAGCTTTAAATCAGTTAACTCAACTTTTTGCTTTTGTATGACAAGAAGAATTTATTTTTAGAATATTTTGAAGATTTTTTTTAGAAGATAAGAAAGCATAATTAAATAAATAAATTTATTTAATTACTTGTGGATAATTTGGAAGAATAAATAAAATATTTAAATATATTTAATTTTTTGGAGATTTAATTTAAATAAATTTGCATGTTATTTAAATTTGGAAGAATGAAAGATTTAATTAAATAATTAAAATTATTTAATTATTTAGAAGAATAAAGTTGATATAGATGAAATTAATTAAATAAATGTAATTTATTTAATTAAATGGGAGGAAATGAATCAAATAAATAAATAAATTTATTTATTTATTGATAGAGGAATATGAAGATGAAATAAATATTTAAGATATTTATTTAGGTAGAGTCATGTCATTTTTAGGTGTATACATTTTGCCCCTTTTTGATGCAATGTGTTTTATCACGTTGTTTCAAAGAATAAGAATTTTTGACAATGATACATGCCCCAGTTTGCCCCTGGTACAAGTTTAACGACATGATGCCCCCTCGGGAGATTGGATGGGAAGAAGGCAGAAAGCGTGAGACGGACAATCTCACGAAGAAGAAGGTGAAAAGCGGGTTAGGATGGAGAAAAACATGACACAGTTTAGAGAAATAGATATGGGAAGTAGTCATAATTGTCACATAGTCAGCTATGGTTCACTTGCTATATATAGGAGTTGGGTCCACAAGTTCTATTCATTTGCACACTTGTCCTTAGTTGATTGGTCCTGGAGAACTTAGGAGAGTATGGGAGCTAGAGCAGTCGACAGAGATATGGATATTCCACGCGAGGAGCACCGGTTTGAGCAAGTTCGATGGTTCGATCAGCCAGCCGAGGCAGGACCACTGGTATGTAGTTCGATAAAACTCGCTAAAAGTCATTTATTAGGCCAATAAATGCTTAGTAAAAAAATCTAGGACAGATGTGCCGAACTGCAGTTCGACGTATATACACTCCAAAATGGCGCATATGCTGTGAAGTAGCGCATCTGAGAGATCTTATGGTGCATATGATAGATGTGCGCATACAGGCTATGAATTGGCGCATCCAATGGGGAACGACGCATGTGATACTAGAAGCGGTGCATGTGCTAGAATGACGCATACACATCAAGGATTGGCGCATTCATGGTGAAGTGGCACATCTGATATGGATTGGTGCATTTGCCACCTGAATCAGTGCATTTGCACTAGGAGAATCAGTTGACTTAATGAAATTAACCCAATTGGCACCTTGATCGATGCGTCAATTGATAAGCGATCTCTGAGATTGTCGAGAATCTAGTCAAGAGATGATATGTTGTTTTGATTAATTTGATATGTTAATTCAATGATAGGATAGTTTGATTGCTTAGAGTAGGTTTGCTTGGATATGGATTTCTTTGACGCTATGCTTTGCTTGGTTGCAGAAGGATATCCGTGATACCCTGATGTCACGAGAGCAGTTCCCTTTGCCATTGTTGCAGTGGTATATGTTGACAGAGATTGACCGCGAGGCTCTTGGTGCTATGGGTTTGCACTACATTTGCTTTATGCCCAAGGTTCGCGCGAACTGCGGGTTGTTGACTGCAGCGGTGGAGCGATTCCACAGTGAGGATGGGACATTCCATCTACCGATTGGGGAGATGGCGATCACTCTAGAGGATGTGTATAGGATTCTGCACCTCCCTATTCAGGGAGAGTTGGTAGAGTATGAGTCACAGTGTGACGCTGGATTGGCTGAGTACAGATGGGTGTTTGACGACCTAGAGTTGGTTGAGCAGGTGATTTCATGGCAGGACATTCATGACTGCTATGACTACTTGGTGCAGGGCACCTAGGAGCACCTTGGTTCCTAAAGTCACTTTGTTTGCATTTTTTTGAAAGGTTGTGATTTTTATTTAATGTGTTTTGTAATAAGGCTTTTCATAGCCATGTTGGAAGGTCTATTCTTGTGTGGTCAAGAGGTCTGGGGTAACTTTATAAACCTCATATCCTTCTTAGTCCACTTGGACCTAGTTGTGCCACTTAGGCCTAGAAGGTCTAATATTGGATTTTTGAGTTTGTTTGAGTTGTCTTAGTGTTTTAGCATGGTCTAAGGAGTGTGATGGCGGTTTGATTCCATTTGACAAGCAAACCTAATCGCCATCCTCTTGAAAATGCAAAAACTCCATAGTGTAACAAGTTGCCAATGTTGCCAATGACACATTGGCCAGTTCAAAACTTAGTTTGGGCAGTTGAATCTCCTTTTAGAAGTTAGAAACTGACTTGGATAGGTTGATATGGAGGAAATATTGCTCCATCATGGAGGAGAAAGTTTTTGTACAGAATTTGGGCACAAAAATCAAGAAAACTGACTATTTTTCGTTGTTTTTATTACTGTGTACAGCCTGTACAGATTTTTTAGGGGTGCAAATGTACTTTTTCTGAAAGATCTTGGAGTCAAGGTTCTAATGCAACTAGTTTGAGGTCCTAAAGTGGTCGGGATCAAAAGTTATAGATTTTTCTTTCAAAACAGGTCTAGAAACCCTGTTTTCTAGGGCAACTATAGAAATCCGGCCCTAGAATGCATTTCCACCATTGAAAATTCACAAAAACTGGTGAAATGCAGGCTAGGGGTATGTACTATAAGATTGCAAAAGATTTTTGTTTGAAAATGCAGTCTTCTATTTTTAATTTGATGCCCTAGGTCAAGTATTCCTATGTATTTGGCCAGAATTGTGCAATTTATTGACGTAGATGACAAAATCTGATAGGTGGGTGAATGAAAGTTGGTTTGTGAGTTTTTTGTAGGTCATAGAAGAGATCCAAGTTCCTGCCCTAGGTTTATGACCCCAATTTTGAGCACTTGCTTTGTAACCTAGCCTAAATTGATCAATTAGGCCTAGAAGACCAAATGAGTGTTCTGGATTGCTGGAGTAGAGTTGGAACAGGAGACTTGGGAGTTTGATAGGGTTCCATAGAGTGTATCTAAAACCATCATTTGCTTGCCTAGTCATATGGGATTTTGTCAAGTTTTGTTGAGAAAACCTAGTTTGGAGGGCTAGTAGCCTTACTAGTCAAGGTATAGGTTGAAGAGTTTTGGGAAGTTGGAGATCAAACCAACTGCATAGAAAGTGTTTGTTGATCTTTCTTAAGGTGTTGGAGAATCCTTAGGGGTTGGACAATAGTCTGGACATCAAATCCTTCATATGCCTTGTATGTGCCTTTGGTTGGTTGGTTGGTTGAAGGCTAGTTGAAGTGGGTGAGTGGGCAAAGGACAATAGAGTAAACCTTTGTGTGTTACTTCCCTTGTGCCACTCTGCATCAGGTGGTATCAGAGCCATCAAAGAGATGGGAGATAGAGGAGAAGAGGAGGAAATTTCTTCAAAGGTGACTAATGCCGAATTGGCAAAGATAGTGAGAGAGCAAGCAGCCAAGAACAAAAGGATGGAGGCTGAGATAGAAAAGTTGAAGAAAGACAAAGACAAGAAGAAGAAGTCAGAAGTCATCTTGGATTCAGATGAAGAGGATCAAGATGAGGAAGAAGAAGTGCCTATGGAAGAGCCACAAGGAGGTATGTCAGAGAGACAATTCCTAGATGCACTTGGAAAGTTGAGTAGGAAGGACACTAAGGCAGACTTACCTATGTTTCCTGGTAAGATGAATCCAGAGGAGTGCCTTGATTGGATTGAGGCAATGGAGAACTATTTTGAATGTGAAGAAGTGGCAAAAAATCAGAAAGTGAAGATTGCCAAATCAAGAATGAAAGGGCCAGTCTTGAGTTGGTGGAATTTTATTCAAAATGAAAGGATAGAAGATGATAGGAATCCTATCTCTACATGGAGGAAGATGGTACTTGAAATCAAGAAGCAATTTGTCCCTCAGGATTATGAGGTCAACTTGAACAAGAAGTTGTACAACTTGAGACAAAAGGACATGGACGTGAGCACCTACACAGAGGAGTTTTACAAGATAACATTGAAAGCCAAGATGCCTGAGAATGAAAAACAGAAGCTTGCAAGGTATCTTAATGGCCTCAAGTTCTCCATTCAAGATAAATTAACTCTCTTTAACCTGGAGACAGTCCATAAGTGTTTTCAAATGGCATTGAGAATTGAGGATAAACAAAGAAGAAAAGGTGATTCATATAGCAGCAGCAAAGGCAGAGGAAATTAGAACTTTAGGGGCAGGGGCAGATTTCAAAATAGAGATAATTTCTCTAGATTCCAAGGTGGCGGATCACAAGAAGGCAGCCAAGGGCAGGCTGATAAAAATAGTGCTGATAAGGGTCAGTTTAGGGGCAGAGGAAATGGTAGAGGAAGAAGTGGGGGCAGAGGTCCCAATGTGTTTACTGGAAGGTGTTTCTCTTGCAATCAGATTGGACATCAGTCCTTTAGGTGCTCGGAGAAGATGGGAAACACTGCTGCAAATCAGAAAGAAAGAAGAGTACAACTCCTTCAAGAAGAGGACTGTCAAAGCACCACAAGTTACCAAATAGCCTCTTCCAAGTCTGTAGCACCTGAGAGTGGAGAATGCATCATGTTTAATAGATCCCTCATCATGCCAGCCACCAAGGAGCAGCCCCAAAGAAACAACCTGTTCAGAACCACTTGCAAGGTGAAAGGAAAAGTTTGCAAGGTAATAGTAGATTCAGGTTCTTCTGAAAATTTGGCTTCTAATGAAATGGTGACTAAGTTAGGATTGGAAAGAATGCCTCATCCTAACCCCTATAGAGTCTTTTGGCTAACCAAGGAACAACAAATTGTGGTGAAAGAGCAATGTTGGGTTGAATTCAAGATAGGTGAATATCATGATAAGGTTCTTTGTGAGATAGTGGATATGGATGCATGCCACCTTCTTCTTGGAAGGCCTTGACAACATGACACAAGTGCCCAACATGATGGTAAGAACAATGTGATTCATTTGTCCAAGAATGGTGAAAAGTTTACAATGACTCCCTTGATTGATGATTGCAAAGAGAAAGTCATTTCTAGTTCAGTTATGTTGGTAGGTGAAAAAGAGTTTTTGACTAACCTTAAGGAAGAGAAAGTGCCATGTTTTGCAGTAGTCATCAAGCCCAAGGATGTGAATCCCAAGATGGTCAAAGTGCAGCAACCTCTTAGGAGGATTGGACCAAAGGAAGTGGAAGAACTGTTGGAAAGGTTTCATGATGTGATAGCCGATGAAGGCAAGGATGCCCTTCCACCAAAGAGGGAGATTAGTCATTGCATTGATCTCATCCCTGGATCCACCCTACCAAACCAAGCAGCCTATAAGTTGACTCTAGAGCAAAATGCTGAAGTGGCAAGACAAATCCAAGACTTGTTGGATAGAGGGCTTATTAGGAGGAGTATTAGCCCATGTGCAGTACCTGCAGTGCTTGCACCCAAGAAGGAAGGAACATGGAGACTATGCACTGATTCCAAGGCCATCAACAAGATTACTATTAGGTATGGATTTCCAATGCCTAGAATAGAAGATTTAATGGATTGCTTGGGTAAGGCTAAGTATTTTACCAAGATAGATCTAAAAAGTGGTTATCACCAAATCAGGATAAGGGAAGGGGATGAGTGGAAAACCGCCTTCAAAACCAATGAAGGACTATTTGAATGGGTTGTCATGCCTTTTGGCTTGTCAAATGCACCAAGCACCTTCATGAGATTGATGAATGAAGTGCTAAAACCTTTCCTTAACAAGTTTATTGTTGTATATTTGGATGATATACTGATTTTTAGTGACAGCAAGGAAGACCACATAAGGAATATCCATCAAGTGCTCAGGAGGCTTCAAGAGGAGAAGTTGAGAATCAATCTTGACAAATGTGTCTTCCTACAAGAAGAGTTGATATTTTTGGGGTTTGTCATCTCCAAGGGCAACCTAAAAATGGATCCAAGTAAGGTTCCAGCCATTCTTAATTGGCCCACACCTACAACAGCCTCGGAGGTAAGGAGTTTCCATGGTTTATGCAGCTTTTATAGAAAGTTCATTAGAGGGTTTAGTGGCATTTGTGCTCCACTTGTTAACACCATAAAAGGGGGCAAGAAATGTGTGTTTTTATGGACAAATGAGGCCAACCAAGCCTTTGAACTGTTAAAGAAAAAAATATCAGAAAAACTGGTCCTTGTTCTTCTTGCTTTTGACAAGGTCTTTGTGGTAGAGTGTGATGCAAGTAAGAGGGCTGTTGGGGGAGTCCTAAGTCAAGATGGGAGGCCTGTAGCATTCTTTAGTGAGAAGTTAAATGAGGCAAAACAAAACTACTCCACCTATGATCTAGAGTTATATGCCATGGTTCAATCATTAAGGAAATGGAGACACTACTTATTGCCAAAGGAATTTATAGTTTTTACTGACAACCATGCATTAAGCTTCTTGAACAGGCAGCAAAAGTTGAATCACAGACACGTCAAGTGGATGGAGTACATCCAAGCATACACTTTCTCTATAAAACATAAGAAAGGAGTGGCCAATAAGGTAGCTGATGCCTTAAGTAGGAGAAATCTTGTTGTGCAGACCATACAGTTGGAAAGTACAGGTATTCAAGCCATCAAAGATCAGTATGCAGCAGATGAGGACTTCAAAGAACCATACCTCTCTTGCAAGGCCATTACAGGAAGGTATAATACTGATTTTTCTGATTTTTTGTTGCAAGATGGATATCTTTTCAAGGGTAGCATGTTGTGTATCCCAAGAGGATATGTTAGAGAGAATATAATGAGGGAAAAGCATTGTGGCAGCATGTCAGGTCACTTTGGTATTGGCAAGACCCTAGAATTGGTTAGGAGGTACTATTTTTGGCCAAAATTGCCAACCGATGTAAGGAAGTTTGTTGAAACTTGTCAAATTTGCCAAAGAGCAAAGGGGCATACATCAAATGCAGGTTTATACACTCCTCTACCTATTCCTTCAAAGCCTTGGGATTCCATCAGCATGGACTTTGTACTTGGTTTGCCTAGGACAAAGAATGGGTATGACAGCATTTTTGTGGTTGTAGATAGGTTCTCAAAAATGGCTCACTTCATCCCATGTAGAACCACACATGATGCCTCACACATAGCAGGTCTTTTCTTCAAGGAAATAGTCAGGTTACATGGTTTACCTTTGTCCATAACCTCAGACAGAGACCCCAAGTTCATTGGACACTTCTGGAGGACATTGTGGAAGAGACTAGGTACAAATTTGTCCTTATCATCTGCCTATCACCCTCAGTCTGATGGACAAACAGAGGTGATTAATAGGTCACTTGGCAACCTCCTAAGATGCCTAACCAAGGAGCAGGGTGCTAGTTGGGATTCAATTTTGGCTCAGGCAGAGTTCTCATACAATGACACTGTCAATAGAAGCACCGGCTTGTCTCCTTTCCAAATTGTTTATGGCACTCACCCAAGGGTAATTTTGGAACTAAGGGAGGTTAAAGGACTGGAAAACATCAGTGCCTTGGCTGAAGACTTCGTTCAAGTCATGAAAGATGTCCATGAACACGTACAACATAAATTGCTGTCCACTTCTCAGAAATATAAACAATTTGCTGACAGAAAAAGAAGGGATTTGCAGTTCAAGGAAGGTGATTTAGTAATGGTTCATCTGAAGAAGGAGAGGCTCCCTGTAGGTAAACATACCAAGCTACTCATGAAGAAGATTGGGCCTTGTGAAGTGCTCAAGAAATGTGGAGAAAATGCCTATAAAATCAGACTTCCGGATGGCATTGCTTTGTCTCCAATTTTTAATATTTCAGACCTTTATCCCTACAAAGGATCTGATCCTCAGATTGCTGTTGAAGAAGATCAAACTGATCAGACACTCCAGGAACTCATTCCTTCATCTCCAAATCAGATTGAGTGCATTTTGGACAAGAGGATTGCAAAACAAACTAGAAGGCACACCTATCATGACTATTTGGTGAAGTGGCTAAACAAACCTCAGGAGGATGCCACTTGGATGAGCAAGGAAGACATTGAGAAGGCAGGTTTCACATTTGACAACATTCCAACTCAAGAGACTTGAGTTTTGTTTGACAGTGGGTGTATGGTGCAGGGCACCTAGGAGCACCTTGGTTCCTAAAGTCACTTTGTTTGCATTTTTTTGAAAGGTTGTGATTTTTGTTTAATGTGTTTTGTAATAAGGCTTTTCATAGCCATGTTGGAAGGTCTATTCTTGTGTGGTCAAGAGGTCTGGGGTAACTTTATAAACCTCATATCCTTCTTAGTCCACTTGGACCTAGTTGTGCCACTTAGGCCTAGAAGGTCTAATATTGGCTTTTTGAGTTTGTTTGAGTTGTCTTAGTGTTTTAGCATGGTCTAAGGAGTGTGATGGTGGTTTGATTCCATTTGACAAGCAAACCTAATCACCATCCTCTTGAAAATGCAAAAACTCCATAGTGTAACAAGTTGCCAATGTTGCCAATGACACATTGGCCGGTTCAAAACTTAGTTTGGGCAGTTGAATCTCCTTTTAGAAGTTAGAAACCAACTTGGATAGGTTGATATGGAGGAAATATTGCTCCATCATGGAGGAGAAAGTTTTTGTACGGAATTTGGGCACAAAAATCAAGAAAACTGACTGTTTTTCACTATTTTTATTGCTGTGTATGGCCTGTACGGATTTTTCAGGGGTGCAAATGTATGTTTTCTGAAATCTCTTGGAGTCAAGGTTCTAATGCAACTAGTTTGAGGTCCTGAAGTGGTCTGGATCAAAAGTTATAGATTTTTCTTTCAAAACAGGTCTAGAAACCCTGTTTTCTAGGGTAGCCATAGAAATCTGGCCCTAGAATGCATTTCCACCGTTGAAAATTCACAAAAACTAGTGAAATGTAGGATAGGGGTATGTACTATAAGATTCCAAAAGATTTTTGTTTGAAAATGCAGTCTTCTATTTTTAATTTGATGCCCTAGGTCAAGTATTCCTATGTATTTGGCCAGAATTGTGCAATTTATTGATGTAGATGACAAAATCTGATAGGTGGGCAAATGAAAGTTGTTTTGTGAGTTGTTTGTAGGTCATAGAAGATATCCAAGTTCCTACCCCAGGTTTATGACCCCAGTTTTGAGCACTTGCTTTGTAACCTAGCCTAAATTGATCAATTAGGCCTAGAAGACCAAATGAGTGTTCTGGATTGCTAGAGTAGAGTTGGAACATGAGACTTGGGAGTTTGATAGGGTTCCATAGAGTGTATCTAAAACCATCATTTGCTTGCCTGGTCATATTGGATTTTGTCAAGTTTTGTTGAGAAAACCTAGTTTGGAGGGCTAGTAGCCTTACTAGTCAAGGTATAGGTTGAAGAGTTTTGGGAAGTTGGAGATCAAACCAACTGCATAGAAAGTGTTTGTTGATCTGTCTTAAGGTGTTGGAGAAGCCTTAGGGGTTGGACAATAGTCTGGACATCAAATCCTTCATATGCCTTGTATGTGCCTTTGGTTGGTTGGTTGGTTGAAGGCTAGTTGAAGTGGGTGAGTGGGCAAAGGACAATAGAGTAAACCTTTGTGTGTTACTTCCCTTGTGCCACTCTGCATCACTACTTCTTGAGTATAGTGGCGGGACTGATCAGTGGCGTAGTATGCACCGATAGGAGGTCACACGGGTTCTCGACTGGCTGGGGGAGGGTGTTGGAGAGTATGATTACCAATGGGACTCGGTATGCATGGGGTGTGTGTGTGCTAGCACACTTATACAAGGATATGCACCAGGTTGTGTATCACCGAGAAGCCAGTTTGTTAGTAGGTGTGTCTCTTTTATAGTTTTGGTTATGGGAGCACATAGCTATCACACAACCGATATGTCTTTTCCATAGGTAGAGAGGTGAGCCCTACAACTATGGTTATGCAGGTGTGATTTCCCAGCACAAGTTGGGGAAGCTCGAGTATTAGAGACACACATTTGATAACGTGGATCTAGTTATCTGGCGCCCATACCTAGACTGCGAGGTATGGGAGGATGAGGCAGACGAGCTTCCGTACTGCTTCCAGACTCGGTGGCTCATTGGCAGGATGAGGTACATATTAGAGCGGCAGATTGTTAGCAGGGTACAAAGACAGTTTGGTAGAGTGCAGGGCAGGCCACAGGGGCAGGCACGATTTGTGAGGACCCATGCAGAGAGATATAGGTGGGGTCCCGTGGCATCGTATGATGAGGCCTTGGCAGATTTTTGGTAGATCCCCTACGTAGCATGGCCTATGAGGAGGGACATAGTGGATGCAGGCATGACACCAGATTATGAGGAGTGGTTCGTTGCTCATCCATTTCGTAGATATTCATGACCTGGAGAGTTGGCTCCCCGTATAGATGAGGAGGATTCAGAGGACGAGGGTGGAGCTGGCAGGAGGAGGGGGAGAGGAGGTCAGGGAGATGATGGTGGAGACGGAGGAGGAGGGGGAGATGGAGGAGGAGGAGGTAGATAGAGACAGAGGAGGAGGTCTGGGGAGGGACCTTCGGGTCAGTAGGAGGTTGCGCAGCCGCAGGCTGCAAGTGCCAGTATAGTAGGTGGCACCGTAGAGACAGATGTCGCCACCACAACAAGTGGTACAACAACAGGTGCAGGGGCAGGTGCCAGCACAGTAGGCTCCGCACCCTGACCTACAGCAATAGGCCATGGTTGTGCTACAAGGTTAGGTTAGGTAGTTGAGGGCCCACCTGAGAGTAGCAGAGTCCCGGAGAGATGCAGACGCAGGGCTGATAGCAGAGATATCCAGAGAGTAAGATGCAGCCCTCGCAAGTGCGCGAGTGATGAGAGCGGAGAGAGACGTAGCCATGGCAGCTATGGGTACAGATGGTACTTCTAGATTTTTGGTTTCATAGGTGCAACAGGCATAGACATAGCTGGCCCAAGTACAGGGTGAGCTTGCCAGAGTGCAGGCTCAGGCTCAGTATTACAGGGGATTATATCACAGGGTAGTGGCGGCGGACCAGCGTGCACCTAGCTATAGGAGTCAGTCTAGGGCATCACAGAGGGTAGGTGGATCCTGATCTATGGCATCAATGAGAGGTCCTCAGCAGTCAGGGGGAGACAGAGGAGAGGGCAGCGTAGGGAGCAGTGCTCCACAATAGCAAGGTTAGCTAGACTTGGACACTTGAACTGATTTTGGATTTGATGTACACATTTTTGGTGGCTGAGATAGCCTGTATATGTATTATTTTTGCCTCGAAACATGTATCATTATCTTTTTTTATACTTTGTATACATTTCATGACATGACTATGAGATATGGACAGATATTTTGATATGTTGCACATTTGGACATGTTTTTATGCTTATATGATGATGTGGTTATTGATGTTCTATATGCTCATGTTCTATGTTTATATGCTATGAATGGAATCTATCTTATGATGCTTTGTATATGTGATGCATACTAGATGGATTTGGGATGATTTGATATGCAATGCAGATGTGACATGTTATTGATATGTTTGTGCAGCTCTATATGTATTTGTCTATGTTTTGATTTTTGATAAGATATATGGATGCAAATGTATGTGGATGACCTAATGCACTTGTTATGTATGCAAATGATTTAATCATGTAAATGATTATCTCATGTGATATGATATGCTATCTATGCTATGTTTTTGATATGTCCAAATGTACTCAATCGACCCAGAGATGATATAGATAGGCGGAAGAAAAGAAATGAAGAAATACAGGCTTTCATTTGATACACTATAGAATTTTCTTATTGCATGGTTGATATAGATTTTTGGATATGGGATGGATGTGGATTGTCATCTTGATATTGCAAGTATTTTTTCTTTCATCATTGGGCACTTTTTGTTTCTTTTCTCTTTTTGAAATGTTGTAAGAAAATACAAGCATCTAGGTATAATTAGACCGAGATGACCTAAGTATTCCTTACATGGATTTTGATATAGCAAGTTGATACAAGCATCTAGTCAAACTTGAATCTAGATGACCTGAGTACTTCTTGCGTTTCAACAGACAAGGATTGCTCTTTTTCATGTTCAAACCTTTGAGGTCCTCGATGATCTTTTGCTGATCATGTCATTAGACAAAATTCGTCACATTACTAAAGTTTGATCCACAAACAACAGACAAAGAAAAAGATTATGCCCCCATCATAGCATCTCTAGATTTTGGCATCCTTGAGTAGCATAGGAAGACATAATGACAAAAATCCAAGACTTTGTAAGTTAACTTGTTCACAAAACATTCTTAGATTAGATGTGTCTTTTTACCATAATTGATATAGAATTAGCCTAATTTTTTCGGTACACGTTGGGTTTGCTTTGGACAGGTTGATGTCTTGTGTCAAGATTTTTGCTTTGGGAAGCTTGCTTTGCTGCGCGCGCTTGTCTAGTGAAAGGTATCACAATCCTTATTGGTATCCTCTTAGAACATGTGGCATTCAAGAATCCAAATCTACAACCAGGGCGAGGAGTTGCCCCTAGTTTAGACAAGGATTGACTTATTATGGGTGATACGACAGACAGATATGGAGAGACAGACCCTAAGGGGTTGATCTAGTGCCTCGGGGGCTCATTGCTAAATGGCCTTTCCTACGTGATGATGCAGAGGCAACGTAGTTTGGGGTGAACCTGATGGAGCTAGGACCTAGGTGATGGCAACAGACAATAGGACAGACGACACTTGACGGAACGGACAGGAAAGAAACGGGGCGGAGCCTCGGGGGCGCATTGAGAATGACCTTGCCTATGTGATAACTCAGAGGTGACGTAGTTCGACAATGGTTCAAAGGACTGTTTCAAGATGAATGATATGATGGACACAAGAGACATGAGGTTACAACAGATGGAGGGAGTGGTTTGTTGCAGATAGCGCCTGTTTACCAGGTTTTCACCACTTTCTTTTATTTGCACGAAAGCTAAAAGTACACATCACGCCTATTTGCCAAGTTTTCATCATGGTACCTATCCCAGGCACCTGCTTGCCAGGTTTTCACTAGAGGATGATTGTTTTGTTATTTTTCCATTTTTTTTTAATTTTTTTTTTGTTTTTTTATCATTTTTTATCTTTTTTGCTTGTTGTTGATCATTTTTCCAATTTTTTTGAATTTTTAAGGACTCCCTTGCATTGGGATTTTAGGTGTAGAACTTGCGAAGATGCATGCTATTGATAGGATCATCAAACAATTCACCTTCAAATGTAGCCAATTGATATGCTCCTGACCCATAGGCTGCAATGATGATATAGGGACCCAGCCAGTTGGGTTTGAACTTGCCTTTCTTTTCTCGATCTTGCTAATTTCTGGGATTTTCTCTAAGGACTAGATCACCAACTTGGAATACTCGGGGCTTTACCCTGTGGTTATAGCTTCTGGACATCCATTGTTGATAAGCTTTTAGGTGATTAAAGGCCTGTTGCCTTCTCTCTTCGAGCAGCTCTAACTCTTGAAGTTTGGACACTCTGTACTCTTCATCAGATTGAGGCCTTTTAACAAAACTCACAAGGATGGGATCTCGACTTCGATGGGCAAGATGGCTTAAGATCCGTAGACCAGGGAATATGATGTTGCACCTGTGGGTGTGCGGATGCTTGTACAGTAGGCCCATAGTGCGGGATTTAATTGGGCATGCCAATCACGACTGGCATCATTGACAATCTTCTTTAGGATTTTTAAGATAGTTTTATTTGATGCCTCCGCTTGACCATTGCCTTGGGGGTAATAGGGGGTTGAAAAGCGGTGCTGGATATGGAATTTGTCACATAGTTCCCTGACATCTTGATCTTTGAAAGGTCATCCATTATCCGTGACAATGGATGAAGGGATACCATAGCGACAAATGATGTAGTTCAAGATAAAAGAGGCAATCTGTTTGCCGGTGATATTGGCTAAGGGCACGGCTTCAATCCACTTCGTAAAGTACTCAGTGGCGGTGATTATGAATTTATGGCCACTAGATGAAGGAGGGTGAATCTTGCCCACTAAGTTGAGTCCCCACTGATAGAAAGGCCAAGGAGTCGTTAATGGCTGCAGCTCCTGTGCTGGTGCATGTATCAAGTTCCCATGGATTTGGCACTTTTTGCACTTCTTTACAAAATGATAGGAATCTTGTTCCATAGTTGGCCAGTAGTATCCCATGCGTATGAGTTTCTTAGCTAGGGTAGGGCCACTAGAGTGGGTCTCGCATATACCGTCGTGCACTTTGTTCAGGGTGGTTTTATATTCCTCACTATCGAGACATCTAAGGAGAGTACCATCGAGACCTTTGCAATATAGGGTATTGGCGACAATGGCATACCAGGATGCCTGACAGATGAAGGTTCATTTTTGGTTACTAGAGAGATCAGGTGGGAGGGTATTCTCTTTAAGATAGGCAAATATTTTTCCATAGAGGGGGGAATCAGCTCCAACAATGTGGCAAATGATATGGGATTCAGGGGTGTCATATGCAGGACAGGACACTGGCTCTACCAAGAACTCGTAACGTGATTGATTATTTAGAATATCGAGGAGAGATGCAATCGTTGCCATGGTGTCTGCAACTTTGTTCTCAATCCTTGGTATCTGCTCAAAAGAGATCTTGTCAAAGTATTCTTTGAAGTCATCTACCATTCGTTTGTAAGGGATTAATTTCTCATCTTTTGTCTGGTAGTCGTCACTTCCTTGCTTCGTTCTTCAAGATGGCGATGGAGAAATGGTTGTGATACTTTTATTGCAATGAAGATGAGCTTCAAAGCAATGAGGATGATCTCAAGCAAATGGAATGATATGAATTTTGCAGAGTAATGATATAAAAAGCTTGGATATATGAAATGGAAGAAGAGGGTTGTATTTATAGAGTTGTGAGAGAGAAGATCAACGGTGTAGAAGAAGTAAGAAGATCAATGGTAGAGGATGTTTGAGGGAACGTGCGCAAATAGAAGGACATGTGTCATAGAAAAAGCTATTCTCTTTGAGTTAACTGCTTTCATGACAAAGATAAGATTTTCTTTTCACAAATTAGAATGTTTTATTCTAATTTAAGAGTTATTGATAAAAACAAGATTGTTTTAAATCAAAAAACTTAATTTTTGCTTTTGCATGACAAGAAAGATTTATTTTTAGAAGATTTGGAAGATAAGAAAGCGAATTAAATAAATAAATTTATTTAATTACTTGCACATGATTTGGAAGAATAAATAAAATATTTAATTATATTTTATTTTTGGAGAGTGAGAGGATTTAAATAAATTTAAATGATTTATTTAAATTTGGAGGAATAGACTTGACTTAATTAAATAATTTAGAATTATTTAATTGCTTGGAAGAATTTAATTAAATAAAGGATTTTATTTAATTTTGACTTTAGAAGAGATAATTAAATATTTTGATATTTAATTAACTTAGAGGAATATGAATCGAATAAATAAATTTAATTATTTATTTATTGATAGAGGAAGTAATATTAAAAATATTTATTTAGATAGAGTCGTGTTATTTTTAGGTGTATACATTTTGCCCCTCTTTGATGCAATGTGTTTTATCACGTTGTTTTACAGAATAAGATTGTCTGAAATTGATACATGCCCCAGTTTGCCCCTGGTACAAGTTTAATGACGATAGGATGCCCCCTCAGGAGATTAGACGAGAAGAAGGCAGAAAGCGTGAGACGGACAATCTCATGAAGAAGAAGGTGGAAGATAGGCTAGGATGAAGAAAAAAATGGTTTGAAGAAAGAGCTGAATGATACACGATGCAAGATAAAATGATAACACACATAAGCAAGTAAGCAAGTATGCACAAATGATACAAGAACAAACAAGGTATTGCCCCTGTCAAGCGGTAAACCAATGATATACTGATAATGATATATAACAGTGTTGTCATGGCGGAGAATGATAGATCCCTAGAGAAACACGAAGGACAGTGTCTGGTTTCAGGAAATGAAGCATGCCATGTAAGACACATGTATTGGTCTGATTTCAACAATGCTACATCCTGTATAAGACAAATGTTTGATTATAACTGATCGAGTTGGTTTGTGACCAGACAAGGATCAAGACCACTGATTGTGAATGGATCATTTGACAAGATTGACTTGACTTGATTGGTATGGATTAAGGATGGACTTGCATGTGGATCATTGCTTGGATTGATAGCTAGAACTATTGACAAGAGATATGAAGACAGATAGAAATTTGATCGATAGAAGAATGACTCGACAGAAGAAATCACAAGCTTTTATTTGTAAACATTGATACTCTGCATAGAATTTTTATTGCATGGGATATGGGTACGGATATGAGATGTAATTGGATACATTATGGATATGGATAAGGAATGCTTTCTAGATATGTTATGAATATGGAGATTTTCCATCTTGATATTGCAAGTATTTTGAAGTGCTTATTTCATCATCGGGCGTTTATTATGTTGTAAGAAAATACAAGCATCTAGGTATAATTAAACCAAGATGACATGAGTATTACTTACATGGATTTTGATATAGCAAGTTAATACAAGCATCTAGTCAAAATTGAATCTAGATGACCTGAGTATTTCTTGCATTTCAAAAGACAAGGATTGCCCCTTTTCATGTTTAGACCTCTGAAGTCCTTGATGATCTTTTGCTGATCATGTCGTTAGACAAAAGTTGTCACACTACTAAAGATTGATCCACAAACAATAGACAAAGAAAAATGATTATGCCCCCATCATAGCATCTCTAGCTTTTGGCATCGTCGAGTAGCATAGAAAGACATAATAACAAAAATCAAGACTCTCTAACTTAACCTTTCCATAAAACATTCTTGCATTAGATGTGTTTCCTTGCCATAGTAGTGATAAAAATCATTTTGATATGTTTTGGTCCTTGTTTGTTTTGCATTTGGATAGGTTGATGTTTTGTGTCAAGACTTTGTTTGAAAAGAGGGATTTTGCTTGCGCTTGCATCTGGTGAAAAGTATCACAATCCTTACTGGGGGAACGGACCCTAAAGGACTGACCTAGTGCCTCGGGGGCACATTGATAATTGCCTTGCCTACATGACGATGTAGAGGGAACATTGTTCGGGACTTGGACCATGGATGCAGATGGACTAGAGTATAGACGACAAGATGATGGATGGGAAGCCTCGGGGCCACATTGATAATGGCCTTGCCTACGTAACGACGCAGAGATAACGTAGTTCGGGGAGAACCTTGATGGACCTAAGATATGGATCGGATGAGACACGACATGGAATAGATATGGATTAGATAGGGATCATATATGGATCAGATATGGATTAGATATGGAACAACTATCGATCAGATATGGAACAGATAACACTGATGACAGAGGCTATGCTAGGCTAACACTGTGGACAAGATACTGGATAAGAATTTTGGATAGCCTTAATGATAGATACTGATGACAAGGGAAACACCACGAATAGGCAGATGTATGGGTGATAAAGAATGGAATGGGTATGTATGAGGATGGGCAATAGTGGATAGAAGGAATCAAGGATGTGATCTCCAAGGACTATGTCACATAGGAATAACTCAAAGCTTACGACGAAGGATGATGAAAGGATAATGAAGGATTTGTGTGGTTTTAGAGGGATAAGGTATGTCAAGAGACATCTAAAACATTTGTCAACATTGTGCCCCCAATCTTTATCAAGATCAAGAAAAATAGAGGAATGGAAGATTAGGATGGATGGACTAGACAGTATAGGTATGTAATGGATAGAGGAATAGGATGTTGATAAATTAGTTATCTTAATTATTTAACTTTCTTTTCTTCTTTACAATTAGTGCAGTATCAAAACTTGTAAGCATAAATGAACATGAAAGCAGAAATGAAGTCAACACACATAACACAAGGATTTTTAAGTGGAAAGCCCTATTAAGGGAAAAACCACGGGGTGACTAACCCAAGATTGTATTATCTGTTAAAAGAATATATGTACAAGAATGGCACTTGCCAATTAGGGCTCACTGCCTGAGCACACTGCTCACAAGAGGCTCATTGCCTACAAGAGACTCACTATCTACAAGTTATAATGAAAGTAACCAAGTGATTGAACTAATAAGAAGCATCCACATATGCTGAGGTTCAGTTTTGGTTAGGCTCAATAAACTGATTTGCTGCACTTCATTCTTCCTCTATCTTAGACTGTTGTTCTATCACATACCAGACTTTTCTTTCTGCTACTACACTACTCTCTACTATTCTTTGCACAACACAACACACAACCACACACCTTCTCATTGAAATCCATTTGGTATATATATCCGCACCAAGGATTTCATCATCTTTCTAGTCGACATCCGGAATAGTCAATATTTTTCTAAACTCTAGTCTGTCAGCTGAATCCTTGCTTATCAAGTGATGCGTATCAAAGAGATAGTTATAGAGGTCATCAATCAAGTCGGCCAATCATGAATGATACCTTAAGAACCTTGATCACCATCAATAACTCATCTGGATTAAGGTTTGATGCTCTGCCGGTCAGTTCTTTCTTAGTCAACTCTGCCAAATAGGAACCCAACACTTAGGTGCTCATATCTCTTTACTCTTTAATCACCGAAGGTTCAATTTCTAGAAAGTATCAGTCAAGGTACTCCTCTTGACTTCCCCAAGTCCGCACTTTACTAAGATACTTCCTCTGAGAGATCCAAACCTTATTGTCAGGCCTTGCTGCATGCTTTATTCTTGCTTACTGGACCACAAAACTCTTCAATTTGACTTCTGGTATAAGCACACCATGTCTTGCGGAAGGGTGGGATGAACTTTGTTTCCATCAATGACAACACTCATGAAGCTACATTGTGTCTCTTGCCAACAATCTCCCCCCTTTGGCATTGATGGCAACACTTAGTGAAAAATGACTAAGTGTTGTAACAAACTCCCCCTTGGATGATGCTCTATCTTATGTACACTTTTACCAGAGCTCCCCCTTAGCTGAATTCTACATTTTTCACTACTCCTCACTCCCCCTTTGACATCAATGGAAAAGGGTAGAATCCGTACACCAAAATTTCCAAAAGTCAGCCTATACATAGCCGCATAAGCATATATACAAGTTATACTTACATATGCTTAAGTATATCCGCAAAAGTGGTTTTCAACTAGACAAATTATGTTGCCCAACTCTGCTTCATCCTGTCCAAAATTGAAATGTGGCCACTCAACAAAAATGCAAAAGCTTCTGCCCTTTTTAAGTCTACCGGATCACTGGTCCGGGCTGTAGTCTGAGCATCAGTTAGAGCCTCATGCATTGCCTCTAACTAAGAGATAATTATCCCTCTTAGTTCATTCATTCTGCTTATTGTATTCTTCTTCTCCTTCTCAACCCTCTTTATCTCATTCATAGTGGCAATAGCCTGGCATTCTTGATTCATTATGGATGAGGTGAGAGGATCAAAATTTTGAGATAAACTTAACAGTTTACCCTCTTGTTCTTCCACCTTCTTGGCAATGTCTGCTATTACTGTGGACCAGGATAAACAAAATTTGTATATTTCTCTGCCATCTTTAAGAGCATTTTCTAGGCTCTTTATCCCAATATCCAGATTTCTCCTATCGTTTGCTATGAGTCCCTGTACTTTAGAGAATCTCTTACCCAAAAACTCTTTCCGAACTTTCTCTTATGCTGATTTCTCTAAAGAATCAAGATGTGTGCTAACAGAATTGATAAGAGATTTCAGATTACCAGATGAAGAGGCCATAAGAACCTTTTGAAAGGATGGCATGATCTTTTCTAGTACACCGGATGTAATCTTTATCAGCTCATAGTCTTCCATGTGATACTTCAAAAGTTTTTCTTTTGCTTTAGCTTGAGCAAAAGATGCTATCTTCATTGTCTGTACTAGACAGAGAGAATCAAAATTGAGTGGTACTTGGAATAATTCTGGTTCATCTATCTCTAACATTTCTTTGTTCAAGAGGCTCTTTACTGCCTCAACAGTGTCTCTAGCTGAAGACTGAATCTTCTTTCCTTCTGCCACCTCAGAACTGTCATCTGGAATCTTCTCTATTTGATCTTCTTTTCTTCCCTTTACCTCTTCTTCTTGACTAAGTTTCTCCTCTTTTCTTCCTTCTCCTTCAATTCCAGAGTCTGTAGGGGGATCCGAAAGAGAGATGTTAACTTCTTCATGGGCTTCCTTTTCTGAAACAGAGGAATCCAAGTCCTTAGTCTTTTCTTCGTCCATCTCTTTTTTCCTTTCTACATTTTTTCTCAGAAGTTTCTTCTTTTGAAGTACTTAATCCCTCAACGCCATGGTAGAGGGTTCTTCATTTGTGTCCTCTATAACAAGGAGATTGAATCTCATGAAGGAATTTAAGAGGATGTCTTTAGTTTCTTTTGCCACCCTATCAGTCTCTCCAAGCATAAGCTGGTTCATTTTGGCTTTGCTCCAGAACTCATCCTTGCAATCCTTGAAGATCATGTTGATTTGTTTTGGAGTGATGGAAGGATAGAACTAAATAGCTATTTGTTCTCGGATCTCTAGATCCTTTGCCTTAGCATTGTCTTTTCTCATTTCAAGTTCCTTCTCTAGGCTTTTAGGAATTAGAGATATGATTTCAATGAATGCTTTATTGTAGATGTTTAGATATCTGATTGTAGCATCTTGCAAGATCTTCTGGTCAGCTTCACTATATTCATCATAAAATTTAGTCATTGGTTGTAGGTTCCCATCCACAGTGACTGATTTGATGACATCATCAATGCAGAGAGTAGGCCTTTCAACAAATTCTTCTGCCTTTTCTTCCTTGTTTTGACTGGTAGAGGATTCATCGGATGTTTTCTTCTTCTTCATTTTCTTAACCTCCTCATCAGTCTCTATCTCTTCATCATCCTTTTGAGTTATGTATGACCTTGTGGCCTTTGTCTTTGTTCTCTTCTCTCCTTTTCTGGATGTCTTTGCTTCCGGTTTTGAGGCTTTTGGGCTCTTAGAAGTGGTAGGTGCAGAGCTCTTGGAGGATCTAGTCCGAGAGGAGGCTTTCACCAGATCACTTTCTTTTTCTGCTTCTTGTCTCTCTTTCTTTGTTCTTTCTATTTTCTCTCTGTTAGCATCAACTGCCTCCTTTGATATCCCATATCTCTTGGCAACTTCTTCTACTTCCCTTCTCACCTTTCTCTTGATCTTAGGCTGTCTTAGTTCAACATGAATTTTTCCACTCAACTCTTGAAAGGTTCCAAACCTTTCTACCTCAGGGTCCTTGGGCTGGCTTAGCAAGTGTTGGACATGCAGCTCCAGGATTTTCTCATCTACTTCATAGCCTATTGGCATAATCCAAACTATTCTAGGCTCTACTGCCTCCATTAGGCATTGATCAGTGTCTACCATAAAACACACTGTATCTTTATATTTTTCAATTAATGTCTGTGGAATTCTTTCTCTGGCCTACATCATACCTTGGAAATTATTGAAATATCCCCAGAGAGCTATGCTTTGAGCCTTGGCATCACCAAGCCCATACATATAATCTCTGATTTGTATGGCAACAGGTCTGTCATTTTGCCATATCCAACCACTAGTTCCGGGTAGCTCATTCATATAGTAGAACAATAGACATAGTATCAAGCCATCATACTTAAATGAATTCTTCTTATCCTTCTTTATTTTCTGTAAATTCTCTAACAATTGGTTCAGAAGAAGCTCACAAAGATCATAGTTAGCATTTTTCCTTAGCATTTCATATGCAGTATATATAGCAGTTCCGGATACTGAATTCTCCCTGCTGGAGTGATAGATTTTGTAACCAATTATCATAGAGGCAAATTTGATATCTGGATCTATGATGTCTTCTATTGTCATTGCCCTCTTGTCAAATTTTGATTTGGTAGCCTCACTTACAGTTTGGTTTTTGACTGATTTGAGAGCAAGCAACCCACCGGATGAGTGCAATCCGGTTACCGCCCTAATGGCATCTTTTGTGATCTTAAATGGCCTCATCAACCACATGAAGTTGTCATGCATTCTGTTCAGAACATACCGGACCCATTCATCTTCTGCAAAACAGGGGAAATGGATGCAATGTCCAAAATGCTTATCCCGGATGGCCTTGTATTGGGGTTTAATTTCAAATGTTTCATCTATTAATTCCTTGTGATAGATATCCATCATCTTGGATTCCCCAAATTCCTCAATGTTGGCATGAATGTATACCTTAACATCTTCTACATGCAGAACCCCATGCAGAATGCTAGAGAATGCACCTAGGGGATCAACTTCTAGGGATTTGTAAGGATGTTTCTTGAACTTAGGGCATGGCCTATTAGTGATCTTAACCACATTTGGAGTAGCCATCATTCAAAAGATTCAAAGAGAGATATTCAAGAGCGGAAATACCTTTTTACGCTTCTAGGGTTCACGATAAGAGCCAAAAAGATCGTTGGTTGAATCCAATTTTGCTGTTGATCTTTGAGAGGGTTGAAGCAATCTTGTTGCAGAGCTCTTTCTTTCTTCTTCTCGAATGCAAATGTGCAAATGATGAACAAAAGAACCCTTTTATTTCTGCGGCAATATGACCGGATCTATTGCAATTGTAGCAAGCTATATTTCTTTGCATATTTGACTGATATACTCTTGATCTGCATTGATTAGCCATATGTCCCATTCTATTGCATGCAAAGCATCTACCATTGAATGAATTGTTTATTTGCATATTTCTACATCCATGAGATTTGTGACCATACCTTTTGCAGTTAAAACACTGTTCGGAGAAGGATGAATTAGCCTGATTCATTCTTCTTCTGCACTGATTTGATTTATGACCAAAGTTATTGCAATTGTGGCAGTATCCATTGAAGGATGGATATCTTTGAGAATTTGGTTGTCTTACTAGAGGTCTTCTAGGCCTGTACCTTGGATTTCCTGATCCAGAGTTCTTCTGACAGGATCCAGAGCTTTCACCTTTCTCATATCCCAAGCCATGCTTGTCATCTACCCTCTTTTGGCTTTCAAGAAGAACTTCAAGTTGAGTAGAGCTTATCTTAAATTTTTCTTTGTATTCATTTGCTGTTTGAAGATCCCTTTTAATAGTGCCTATCCGATTTTCAAGTTGTTCTTCATTATCTCTAGCTTCTTCAAGATCAAATTCCAGATGCCTGATTATTCTATCTATTTTGTGGCAGTCTTCTAACTTCTCCTTGAGAGATTGTCTTAGATTATCTTCTATTTTTCTTTTCTCTTCAATTTCTTGGGTGAATTTCATAACCCTTGATTCCATTTCATGTCTTACCATAATTACCTCTTTTGATAGCTTCTCACATAACTTGTTTTTCTCATCCAGATCTTCATTAGTATCATTGGCTTCACTTTGACTTGCTAATTGTTGAAGTTCCTTTCTCTTTTTCACAGAGATACTCAATTTTTCTTTGAGTTCATTTATGATGTCATTAGCTTGTTTGAGTCTTTCCCTCAGGTTATTGACTTCAGAGTGAGATTGCTCAAGATCATCTAGGGCAGACTAAAGTTGTTCCCTCATACCATACATATCCATTGAGATTCCTAGATCTTCCTCAAGCTGTTAGGCTCTATTTGGAGGCACTTGGCTCTGATACCAATTGTTGGAAACAAGGTGGATAATTGAGAGGTGGAGGGGGTGAATCAGTTATCTTCATTATTTAATTTTCTTTTCTTCTCTAACAATTAGTGTAGTATCAAAACATATGAGCATACATGAACATGAGAGCAGAAGAGAAATCAACACACATAACACAAGGATTTTTACGAGGAAAACCCTGTTAAGGGAAAAACCACGGGGTGACTAACCCAAGATTGTATTCTTTGTTAAAAGAATAGAAGTACAAAATGACACTTGCCAATTAGGGCTCACTGCCCGAGCACACTGCTCATAAGAGGCTCACTGCCTATAAGAGACTCACTGTCTACAAGGTATGACGAAAATAACTAGGTGTTTGAACTGATTAGAGGCATCCACATATGCTGAGATTCAGTTCCGGTTAGGCTCAATAAACTGATCTACTGCACTTCATTCTTCCTCTACTTTAGTGTTGTTGTTCTGTCACATACCGGACTTGTATTATCACTTCCACACCTATTTCTGCCTTTCTTCACACACTATCACACACCACACGCACCTTCATACTGAAATCTATCTGGTATATATATCCGCATCAAGGATCTCAACATCTTTCTAGTCGGCATCCGGAATACTCAAGATTTTCCCAAAACACTGATCTATCGGCTGAATCCAAGCTTACTATGTGATGCGTATCAAGAACATAGATATAGAAGTCATCAATCATGTCAGCCAACCAAGAATGATCCCTCACAAAGTTTTATCACCATCAATTTCTCATCCGGATTAAGGTCTGATGCTCTATCAGTTGGTTCTTCCTCAGTCTGCTCTACCTGTCAGGAACCCAACACTTAGATGCTCATATCTTTTCTCTCTTTCATCACCGGAGGCTCAATCTCTGGAATGTAGCAGTCATGGTACTCCTACTGACTTCACCAAGTCCATACTTTGTTGAGATACTTCCTCTGAGAGATCCGGACCTGATTGTCAGACCTTGCTGCATGCTCTATTCTTATTCACCGGACCAAAACACTCCTCAATCTGACTTCTAGTATAGACATACTATGTGCTGCGGATGAGTGGGATGGACTTTGTTGCCATCAATGACAACACTCATGAAGCCACATAGTGTCTCTTGCCAACACTAAGAAAAGAAAAGTTTACCATTGCTATAATAAGAGGCTAAGAAAGATTGTTGAAAGTGCTAATGTTAAGGTTGATGAAGATATACAAAAGTTTTCAAAGATTAATGGATATGAATCAGACAAGTCTTCTTGTGGAGAAAAAGAAGCAATAAAGAAAAGGAAGTACATGTTGAAGAAAAGGAAGCCTCAGAAATAGAAGTACAAGTTGAAGAACAAGAAGCTCCTGAAAAAGCTCCTAAAACTCCTAAATATGTGTAGAGGCATCACATTGAAAATCAGATCATTGGTCACAAGAGCAAATGTGTATTGACAAGAAGCAAAGCTGCTGAAGAATAGGTAAATCTATGTTTACTTTCCAAAGTTGAACCTAAAACAATGGTTGAGGCATGCAAGGATGAGTATTGGATTAAGGCTATGGAAGAAGAACTAATGCAGACTAAGAAGAATCAAACTTGGGAACTTGTCCCAAGACCAAAGAATAAGAATGTGATTGGAACTAAGTGGGTATACAGGAACAAGTTGAATGAGAATGGAGAAGTGGTAAGGAACAAGGCAAGACTTGTGTGTAAGGGGTACTCACAAGTGGAAGGAATAGACTATGAGGAAAATTTTGCCCCAGTGGCAAGAATGGAGGCTATTAGGTTGTTTCTGGCTTATGCAACACAAGGATTTCAAGGTATATCAAATGGATGTGAAATCTACTTTTTTGAATGGTGAATTGGAAGAGAAAGTATACATAGAGCAACCAGATCGATTTCAATTGTCAGATAAACCATATATGGTATACAGATTGAAGAAGGTATTGTATGGACTAAAGCAAGCTCCCAGAGCTTGGTATGCAAGGTTAGACATGTATTTATTGTAGCAGGGATTCAGTAAAGGGTCTGTAGACAGTAACTTGTACATCAAGGTAAGAAAAGATCAAATCCTAATTGTTGAGGTCTGTGTGGATGGCATAATCTTCAGTGGAAATGAAGGTATGTGTAAGGACTTTGCAAATGAAATGCAAAAAGAATTTGAGATGTTAATGTGTGGAGAGATGAACTTCTTCCTTGTGCTGCAAATTAATCAAATAAATAAGGGCATTTTCATTTCACAATCAAAGTACGTCTAGGAACTGTTGAAAAAGTTTGGAATGGAAGATTCTAAACTAGTTTGTACCCCCATGACAATTGGTTGCAATATGAGAAAGAATGATGGATCCCCTAAGGCTGATCAGAGTAAATATAGATCAATGCTTGGAGGATTACTATACCTAACTGAAACCAAACCAAATATCATGCATGCAATCTATCTTATGGCAAGATTTCAAGATCCTAGAGAGTCACATGTCATGGAAGTGAAAAAGATATTCAAGTATTTGAAGGGCACTCTGAATCATGGTTTGTGGTATCCTAAGAGCAATAACTTCACCCTAAGTGCTTACACAGACGTAGATTGGGCCAGATGTGTAGATGATGAGAAAAGTACAAGTGGTGGTGCATTCTTTCTTGGAGATAGAGTTGTATCATGGCTAAGCAAGAAGTAGGATTCGATGTCCATATCTACTGCAGAGGCAAAGTACATTGCAACTGCATCTTGTTGTACACGTGTTATGGATGAGACAAACCTTGAAGGATATCAAAGTTGAGTTTGATGATCCAATTCCTATCTTTTGTGATAATACAAGTGATATTAACATTTCAAAAAATCTAGTGATTTATTCAAGGACAAAGCATATTTCAATTAGGTATCACTTTCTGAGAAAGAAGGTTACAAAGAATAAAGTGAAGCTGGAGTGTGTGCCTACAAAGGATTAGGTTGCTGACATATTCACTAAGGATCTTCCTAAGGATACATTTGAGTATCTCCAAGAGAAGTTAGGGGTTATTTCCCCTCCTTCCTTGAATTAGATGCATAAGGAAATGCATCAGTCCAGTGAATTTCAAGATTCTGGACTGATGTTGGAGGCTACCTCTGAGGGGAAGCAGGTAGTGGCATTGATAACTGTTGCAGTCAGGGGGAGTAAGAGTTGGTACAGGATGGTGTGTAATCCTAAGGGGGAGTATACAAAGCAGTTGAGTATATTGCAAGTATGTGCAGTATCATAACCAGGGGGAGAAAGCTTGAGAAAGATGTGTCACCCTTTGCCATTGATGTCAAAGGGAGAGAGAATTCATGTGAAAAAAAGGGAGAGAAAGAGAGTAAGATGTATAAAAGAAAGGAAGAGAGTGAGACTGGTGTAGAGTTGTGTAATGATGGTTCTTCACATCATATGTTTCCATCAATGACAAAGGGGGAGATTGTTACAAGTATGTGTTAATCAGTGTTTTCATTGATGTCAACATGTTTGTGTTGTCATTGGTGTCAACTGTGTCTTCTAATGTACCTGTTGTTGTTTGATTAAATTATTGTGTTAAAGTGATCTGAATGCATTGTAGAGGTGTTGATGATGTTAGTAGAGTGTTCTTTTTGCTGAGTTTCCAAGTGCCTTTGAGAAAATTTGATTAATACTGAAAATAATGTGTTGAAGAAGTCTTCTGACTTACAGAGTGTTGTTTGAGTTTTTGCTCCACATTTCCTCTGTGTTGGAGATCTGAGTGTACGATTTGGATATGTTGTCAAGAAGTGTTTGAAGATGCTAAATCTAGAATTTGGTGCTCCGAATTGCTGTACAGTTAAAGTTATGTTCACTAGTTGGAGAACAGTATTTGACAATGTTTCTGAGTTGTGTAGAAGTGTCTGAGAGAAAGTATTTTGCTCTGCATTCCTCCGTAGATGGGTTTCATGTGTTGCGGTTCTAGATGTATGTTCATAAGGATCTTATCTATCTTCCCTCCAAAAGGGTTGTGATTTAATGCTCCAGAAAGCAACTTATTGTGTGGCAGAGTTCAACAGCGTTGTTGTGTTTAGGTGAAAGTTGTTGTGTTCAAGTGAAAGTTGTTGTGGCTGAATTTGTTGGGTACCAGGTGACTTCAAGATGTTCATGAATGTTTCTATATTGTGTTAAAGCCTTGTGTATGGTCTACAAGTTATGGTTGTGATTGTGGAAGCATGTGATTAGGAATTCCTTATGTTTACACTGTTTGGCCAACCTTGAATGTTTGCAGAGTTGATTTGGTGATTATGTGAGTGTTGTGTAGCATGCCTAGATAGATTTAGATCTGAGCTAAGGCATAGAGTGGTTTTCCTTCATTCCTTTGTGCCGTGGAGAGTTTAGATCTAGACCTAATTCAAATATTATGTATTTGTCGACCTTGGAGATTGTTTCAAGGAGTGAAGATTGTGTTGCCGACCTTGAAGATTCTTCCAAGGGTAATGATAGTATAAGTAAGTGTCAAGGATTCGTGGATGAGAGTGTACAAATGGGGGATATAATGTTGTGATGCAAATTTTATCAGGGTAGTACCGGATGTAGTGAGTAGAAGGTGTCTACAATTTTTGGTGATGCTGTGAAGGTGTTGAGTTTGTTGTGATGTATATTGAGCTTCATTGGAATTGAACTCCATGCATAGGTTAGATGCAATTATATCAGTTCAAAACATGGCAGTGAGCCATTCTTCTCTTTCTTCTTTCTTTCTTAGTGGGTAGTGAGTCCACTTGGACAGTGAGTCCCTTGCAGTGAGCATTCTCTCTATGACAGTGAGCCTTTGTAATTTAGTTTTGTTACTACATTATATTGTGAGCTAATCCTCACCATGGTTTTTCACTTTTAGGGTTTTCCACATAAACATCTGGTGTTCTCTTGTGCATGGTGTTGATGTGTTTAAGTTTCTGTTATCTGCTTTTCATGTTTGAACTTCATATCAGATTAAGGATTTAAATGAACTAATATGGATGTGATTATGTTTATGAGGGTTTGAAGTTTTTGATACAACTGATTCACCCCCCCTCAGTTTTCTTGTGCCTTCAACATTCAGCATATAAGCAATCTGATTATATGATATATTGAGCATTTGAATCTTCCATTGCATTCTATATTTGAGTTTTTTTCCGTTGTGTTTACTCTTGTTGCACGACCTGGACAGTTCATTCTGTGAACGCTATGATCGTCATTGCAACAGTGGATAATTAAGTTAGTCTCGATTCATAGTTGGTTGGTGTTTTACTTGTGAGTAATTGAGTATGTCTTGATTCACAGAATAATAGGTATTCTACATGTTTGCTAGTCAGGAGATCTAGTTTGGTGTTTCTTGGGTGAACGAGGAGAATTGGTGCATAATTGAGTAAGTCTCGATCCATCAAAGTTTCCAGAAGGGCTACTTTGTTTAGTCCTTGCAGTATTTTGTCCTTTTTTCAGATTTATGTAATAAGGGGGGGAATGTTGGATTTATTACATCATAGTTTAATATATATTAGATAAAAAATAAAATAATTGTTAGTTGTTAATTTTGGGAAAGTTATTCCCATAAGTTGTTGTGGTAGTTTGTACACGGGAATATATTGGCTTTACCAGCCATTGCAAATCAATGTAAAATAATCCAACGCATGTAAAATTCAGATTGACATAGTATGATATTCGGAAGACATCAATATATCATTTTATTTTTCTATGCAATTATGGTGTAAATTTGTGTGCATTTGATCTACCAGATTCAATTATATTGAGGGGGCTTGCATGGTCTCTCTTATTCTCTCTCTTTTAGGGGGAGTTAAATTCATCTCATGGGGTTTTATCAATCTTAGTTCTCTAAGAGGCATTATTTTGTACATGAGTACTTAACATGGCTACACATTTTTTGGGACCCATATATTTATCCTGCCCATCTAATCCATGCTTATGGGGTGCTGGGGTATATATATTTTGTATTTAATTGATTAATTTATTGTATTAGTGTGCACCTAGAATAATCTTACTTAGGTAGGTATCTACTTGCATTATGTGACTTGTAGAATATTTAGACAAATGACTTTTGAAAGGAAGCAAGGTATGCAGAAAATGCTTCCTACATTGATCTACTGAGGAAAGATTTATGCAAATTTTAACTTTTACAGTTACAGATTAAGATGTACATTAACAGAAAGGTAATAACAACATTCAAATGGAAAACTCACAACACAAGATATACGTGGGGAATACCCTTTCAGGTAAAAAACCCCACACTCCAAAGCCGCCCAATAAATTATTCAGGAATCATGAAGATTACAATATACTTGTAGAGAAAGCTTTCATAGGAGTATTAATCAACCAGAGATCTGGAGGTAACTCAACATCTATAAGACTCTTACACACAACCTCCAATACAATACAGTAAATTGTCAATGGTAATTACAAAACCATGAGCCAAAACCACCCAAAAGTGGCACCCAAACTATCTCCAATCAAAGATGCCTTATGATGTGCCAAATCACACACCAAAATGTGTAACTCTCCCCTTTATATCTCTTTTAAGTGTCCAACACGTAATAGAAACTTTAATATCTCGTAATCCAGGTATGATCTTGAGTCAAAAGTCACTCGATATGTTTACTTAGTCATTCCACACCTTTTGGGAAAATTTTAGGCCCGTTTGAGGTCAAATGTAGAGTTACTAAAATAAGTAAGTCCTGCCATTTTTAGCCCTTTTGGAAACATTGAAAGCTCTTAGACCATTCTTCAAGATAAAGGGTATTCAAAAAGAACAAAATTGGGAAGAATAGTAACCTTTCGTAGTTGCAAGGTAGAGACACTTTTCGTAACAAATTTCATGGTAATAACTCTTTACTTAAAAATGCAAATGAATCAACTATGTTCTGTTAAAACTTGTAATTATAGGTTTTACATTAAAATTCTTAAGATAAGAATTATTAAAGCTCGTCCATAAATTAAAAAGATCATATATATATATATAGAGAGAGAGAAACATGCACACATTAAGTTCAAATAGTTGAGCACAGAACAAAATACTATAGTGAACAACAACAATCAAATAAGAAATAATAAGTAAACCAATTACATCACTACCTTCGTGAGGTTCAAAGACAATCTCACCTTCCTTGTGTGGCCAAAATGTGACTCAATCGACCAACCATACTGATAAAAGACATCCATAGGTACCCTTTAGAACAAGATGGTCAAATATGTCATTAGATATTGTATTCATATAGTACAAAACACCATTTACAAGTAAATCTAACTAGAAGATATTGAAATATAGTATTAAATTTGGGAGAATTACTTGTTTCCATTAATTGTGTCTGTGTTAAAAATACAAGTACCAAACCTAAATAATAGAAACCCAACAAAAGATTCAAGTCTACAAAATCTTTGAAATGATTATCCATGGTAATGGCCAAAATATTTTGAGGTCTATAAGCTCTTCAAAATTCTTTCCTCACATTAATAGACCACTACCCAGGATCAAAGGCGAGGATAGCAAACCTACAAAACCCAAAAGAAAAAGCTATGAGATATTAAAACATGCAGTGGAAGAACAAACAAATCATGCAATTATAATGGTCGTAAGCCAAAAATGTCATACATACCAGGCCCTTATGATGTACAAAAAAGGACAGTTTGGTTTGTAGGAACCTTCACTGTGCATATAGCAAATAACTCCCAATATAGTGAATTCCATGCTCATAGGAAGACATAAAAGCTCTGCCACTACAAGTCAGCGTTCCCATGGTCTCTGCAACATGGCCAAAGATGGAAAAAAACATAGAGAACATCCTTGTGTGCTCCATGATAGGTAGAGGTTTTCAGGGATTTGGATCTTCATAGAACAAGCAATAGAAATGCAAATAACAATGAATGGTGGTGTAGTGGAGGATGAAGGCTTGTTGGTGGTGAAAATAATTGTAAACCCAATGTTTAATGAATTCCTTTTGTGCCTCAATAAATGTATACAAATGTTTGGTTCCTATGCATGTAGCAACTAACAATAGTGTGACATGAAACAAGTAATAATGGTACACGCATCCACTACTAGAAATTCCTCCAAAAGTGGCAGTTAATAAAACTTTGTACCAAATGTGACGGATGGCATTGAAATTCATATCAAAGGGAGTTGTAAATTAGAGAATTAGTTGAATGTTTTTTTAATTCTTGTGAACCTTAGAATAAGACTCCAAAGTATTCAACCAATACAATTCTAGATAATTAATTTTTTAGATATTCATAGTTAAAAAATGTGTATATCTACATTAGTCAAAATATAAATATAAACTTTAGCTATGAAAAATTATAACATACAATTAATTTTGGAAGAGATTAAAGTGGCAACATGGAATGGTCAATGTGCTTGGCACTTTACATAAATGTCGGCACGTTAACCCACAATGTAAAATTAAAAAATGGGTCAAAATAGTTGAATTCAAGTCAGGATAGTTGTTTAATCTTCAAGCTCATATGATATATATTTTTATTGAATTGATCATAAATAAGAAACATACACAACATCAAAAACAAAATACAAAACAACAGAAGGGTTTGACCAATGCTTAATCATACTCCTGCATAGAAACAATAGACTGTCAACCAAGGGATAAATATTTGTCTTATTTTTATTGGCTTTTGACATTTGAAGTGGATGATCTTTAAGAATTTAACCTAAGTTTAGTATCCAATATTTATTGAAGTAATTCTGTACTTGAACTTTTTTGGGGTGAAATAATATATCTGAAAAAAAGGTGAAAAAATGGAGGGCCTTCAAGGTTTTCATGAGAAATTTAAAAATCACTCAAAATAGATATATCTGGCTTGAGAGCATGTTTATTTTTTTATATTGAAATAAGAAAACAAGAATTACAATAACAGAGCATGGCCAGTAAGAAACAAACAAATGGTCAAAAAACAACAGAACAACTCTAAGAGTTGAAGAGCAGCTCAAAGAATGTGAACCACTAAACATACAAAAATATTTTCTTCAGTTGAGACAAAGCACTAAAGTTTGACATGCCATCAAGTTTAGACCTATAGGATTGATTATGAAGAGAACTTTCAATTCATGCATTTTCTGCAAAAATGCTTGAAGAAAAAATTCATTTCTAGTAAATATTAATACAAGAGTGTGGGCCTTTGGAAACTCCACCTTAGGACATTGATTCTCATCCATTGGACTTGTGTGAAAGGAAATAATCTCAACGGATTTTATAGTTCCGTGTGACTGTTTTTACAGCTAGAGAATGGACAATGACATCACTCCCAACAATGTAAGCAACACCATCACCAACTTCACCTTTGCCTTAAGCAACACAAGTTCTTCAATTATAAATTTAGAAGCTCCTCCACAAAAGAATTTACTTGCCAAACTAGTGTTGGTATCTCCAATAGTGGGAGTAGTAGAGGAAACTATCCCAACATCATATGCAAATGAAAAGAAAAGAATGCCCAGAATGGGATCTTTGAAGCCATGACTCCACAAGGTCAAAGATGAAACCTGTCCTCCAAGACTTTGTGATGCAACTTGTCATAGTGTCAACATAGCAGTAGTAAGGAAAAAAGTCTCTTTTGGAAGTGAAGTAATTGTCCATACCCCATTCCCTAGAAATATTAACTAAATTATCCTCAATAAACCTGAGTCTTTGCCCTGAGATGTAAAGGCAGTGCAATAGACTTCAAGAAGCATTTGCTCCTTGATGTCATTCTAACATTAGCATGTTGCTATAGGTGAAGGTCTTGTCTTTTCCCATCTAGTAAAGTGTTGAACCGTGCTACTGGCAAATTCACAAGCTGGAGAGACAAATTAGCACAGACCATTTGGGTTTCAATTTGAAGGAGGAGAACGGTGTTAGAGAATACAACTAAACAACATAGTTCCTATATGAAATGTATAATAACATGTCTATAGGTGTGAGAGAGAAGATTGAAGGATGAAGAGGCACTGAGGATGGCTTCTTTCCAAGATCAGGCCCGAGGGAAAAGGGCGGGTAGAGAGGTGAAAAGGGAGTGCCATAATTGACGGGCATGAGTGTAGAACCAAAAAGCATGTTTTGTAGAGTCCATTTTGGCACAAAAGGGACATGTGGGAAGAGGGCAGATAAATTTGAGGCAATTACCAATGGGTAGGTTAACATGGAGCACTTTCCATGCCAAGAGCTGCTACTAAGCATCTGTTTTGGACTTCCAAATTTGAAGGTTGAGCTTATTCCATTTGGACTAATGGAAGATACAATTCCAATTAGACTGATGGAAGATACAATTCCATTTTGCATTGAGTTAGGGTGAGATGGTGATTGAGGGAAGTTGTCTATAAATGGTTCTAAGGGGAAAAATGGATGTTTCAAGCATTAGGCCAACTCTAGTCATTCAATAAGTTAGCATGATAGTTGGGGACAACAGACTATAGAGTTCAGGCGTAACTAGCTATCGAATATCAAGAATTGGCTTCTTGTCAGAGGGGGAGAGGTGAAACTGGGTTTTAAGGAGTGGCCATGATTTCCACTGAAAGGTGTTAAGTTCCCATAAGTCCCAAAAAACTTGGATGCCTTTTTTAAAGAAGCATTTTCCTTTGAATCCATTAATAGTACCTAGTGGTCTACCATTTTGTTGAGTCAACTGATTCCACCAAATAGAGCAGTTGGCAAAGCTTAAGCCATGGCTGAGGGACTGATCAAACCAGATGAATCTTTTTGAGGTGATCTACCAAGCTTTCCAAATGGAATTGAAAGGAGCACATCCATGGGTTTTTAAAAAAGGAGGTAGAAAAACTTTGTCATTCTAGCTGACATGTCCCAAGGATGACCAACTGAGGCAGACTCTATGCAAAATCTGACCAATTTCTTCCAAGGGGCATCTCCCTCCAATGCTCTAACTATCCACTTAGAAGTTAGGAAAATTCCTTGTGAGTATGGATCAATGATTCCTAGACCCCCTTTGTTCTTTAGTTGTATGCAATGATGCCAAGAAGTAGATGGTAATCCCTTTTGTTCCCCCATTTAGCCCATAAAAAATTCCTAATAAGTTGTGTTAGCTAGTTATGACATGTTGTGGAAGGCAACCAACATGAAGAAATATAAACATGACTAGCGAGCAAAATTTTGTTTGCCACTTGGATGCAACCACTTGGATGCGACTAGCCATGGATAAGAATCTATTACTCTAGTTCAAGAGTTTGCCCTTGATTTTATTCAAAAACCAATTCCACATGTCTTTGAGAGAAACTCCAACACCGAAGGGAATGCCAAGGTATCTAGTGACTAAGCCATGTTTTATTTCTTTCCATTCAGTTGGGATCCATGCTGGATGGAGGTTGGGGTGAGTCATAATAAATTCAATCTTGTGCATAGCCAGTTTGGACCCTGAAATGGTGCAAAATAGGTCTAAATTATCAATGGTGTTAGTCACCTCCTAAGCTGAGTTTTGGATAAAAAGCATACTATCATCAATAAAGTGGGAATTGTGGGCAATGGCATTATTTGGTAAGTAGATCCCACAGATAAGCTTGTTGGCCTTCACATGGTGGAATAAATACCCAAGAGCATTAGGTACAAGGACATAGAGGGAAGGAGCAAGGGGGCAACCTTCATGGATAGACCTTTGAAGGGGGAATTGGGGGGAAAGGGAGCCATTAACAAATAGTCTAGCATTAGCATCCATGAATAACATTTTGATATGAACATGGATTTTAGGAATAAACCCCAACCATTACATCATGTTAAGGATGAAGGGCCACTGTATGCAATCATAGGCTTTATCGAAATCGAGTTTGACAATAAGAGCATCTTGGGTAGTTTGTTGGGCCCATTCAATTGTCTCCCATGCTAGCACAAGATTGTCTAAGATAAGTTTGCCTCCTAAAAATCCTGTTTACTCTGGTCACACTATCATTTGGGTAATGTATTTTATTCTACGTGCCATGGCTTTGGCTATGATCTTGTAGGAGGTATTAAGCAAAGTAATGGGTCGCTAACCAGCCACGGTGTCTTCATCCTTGCCTTTAGGAATGACCTTAATAAGGCCCTGATTAATAATTGGTCCGAACATTCCAGTTTCAAGTCCTTCAAGATACACATTGTAAAAGTCTTCTTGAATGTATGGCCACAATGTCTGGTAGAATTCCATAGGTAGGCCATCCATTCTTGGGCTCTTCTCGGTAGCCATGCTATAAGGTGCATCATCAATTTCTTCCATGGAGAGAGGTCTTTCAAGAAAATTATTGTAATCAACATCAATTTTGTGAGGGATACACTCCACCACACACTCTTCAACAATGGGAATAAGGGGCTCACCTGCTGTCTCATCAGTGAATAACTATTTATAATATTCCAAAAAGGTTGGCATGATGATAGAGTGGCTGGTTTAAGGAGTGCCATTAGCAGATTTAATGACTGACATCTATTCTTTTTTGTGTTTATGTTTCAAATATATTGAAAGAAGAATTTTGATCCTCAGTCACCATCCTTGATCCATTGGAGATGAGCACACCCCTGAGCACCTTTACCTTTGTAAACAACCAATTTTCTAACTAAATGCTCAGTATGGGTGACATATTGCTACATTGAAAGGTCATGGGGGTTGGTAGCAAAGAGAGAATGACCATGAATAAGTTGTCCATTGAGAGACTTTTCAAGTCTACATCGTTTAACAACAACTCTTTGTCCATAGTCTTAAAGAAAAGAGGTACAACGAGCAATAGTTCTTTCCCACCAATTGATCCACTTGTCATGTTGGGTTTTTGGTTCAACATTTCAAGTAGCTAAAAGGCCATCAACATACTCTTGTTGTTGGAGGTGAGTCACATTGAGTTTGAAAGGAAGATCATTGGGGAGAGTTGGGGAGTTGGAGAAAGATAAGGTGGTCAAGATGAGGAAGTGGTCAGAAAGGGTGGCTGTGAGGTCAAGATGGACCATAAGGCCTGACTGTGAAGGCATGATACAACAGTTGGAGGAAATATAGAATCTATCAAGACAACTCATCTTCCTTAAAAATCCTTCACGATAATTGGACCAAGTGTACCAATGAGGCATGTGGAGGTCTTTTTACCCAAAAGTGGATTATATACACATAAGGAATTGTGCACTAAAGTCGAAGCATCAAATTCCAATTGAGACAAGCGAGAATGACTATCCCAGCTACGATCAGTGGGGTGCTCAACCATGTTGAAATCACCCCCCAACACCCAATCAACGATAGGGAGGTTAAGGCGCATCCATTCCCAAAGTAGAGTCCTTTTTAGAGAAGTGTTAGGAGCATAAACTGAGCATAACTCGTAAATGGTACCATGGATGAGGACAATGACCCAAATACAATAGTTATTATGGTCACTTCCAAAAGCAACCACATGTTTAGCAAGCCAAGGTGCAAGGCCAAGCACAGCTCCACCACAACCTTCAGGATGATTGGTGTGGAAGAAGAGTGCATCGTGCCAAATGGAAGCAAGAGTGGCTTTTAAACGGATAGCACTAACTTTCACTTCAAGTGCAACATGATAATATCAGAATGATTAATCTGAATAGATTGTCTAACATGATATTTTTGAGAGGGGATTGTTAAACCCCACATGTTCCAGGAATGAATGTTACAATTCATTGGGAGGAGTCAAGAAGAGTTTCCTTGTCCACCAAAAGAATATTGAACTGATTTTTTGATTGACTTGCTTGGCGGGCCAAGAGTGTCCCTATGTAGGTCTTTCACGAGAAGATGATCGGGATCGAGATCGGGAACATAGGGGATGAGTGGTCTGCACATGAGGATATAGCTCAGGACAATTGGTGGTAGTGGGGGAGAGGATTTCCTTTCGTCTCTTACTCACCCTCAAACTGCCACTAAGGGACATCTTTGAAGGAAGGGGGGCTGTGAGGTGAGGGAAATTGAAGAGAAGAGGAGGGAGCATTATTGTGATGAATGGTAGTCTAGTGGGAGGAGGAGAGGAATTGGAATAAATAGGAGTTGAGGCTTTAGAGGTAGTGAGGAGTTTTAAGGGAGCAACAAAAGAAGAAGGATTGGCAGGATGTGAATCACTAGAGGATGGTGGCACTAGACGTGGTTTACGAATAGGGCAGTCTCGGATGAGATGACCTTCCCGACGACAATAGAAGCAATCATTTGGTTTATTAAGGTAAGTTATTCATTGGTCAAACTTGAAACCTGGTCCTACAAGCTTGATAGTATCTGGAAGGGGTTGAGTGAGGTCCATCTCAATGCAAGCATGGGGTTGAACACGCAGGCTAGACCACTTATCAGTATTCTGTTTGCACCATAGAACCTTGGCTAGTTGAGAGGCTATTTCATGCATGAAAAGGCGGAAAGCTAGATTTAGGAATGGGAACTCAACCCACATTGGGTATTTTGATTATGAAACACTCTCAGGATGTAAGTCAAAGTCCCAAGCTTGAACGTAACAGGTTTGCCCACAGATGATCTACGATCCGTATTGCAGGACCGCACGGACAAGCGGCATATCCCCTACCCAATCCCCTAAAAGACTCTATGTTCCAATTCTTTTGCTCCCAGGTGTTACGAGTCCACTTAAAAAAGTCTTGTTTAGATGGGACTCCTTTAAGAAAAAAAAAAGAATAACTATTGTAGCTTTGTAGTCAGAAATTAGCCAATAATGTCATCTGGTAATTCAAATGAAATGAATTTACCTTCTGTATTGCTGCCGGGAAGGTCCGAGGACTTTGGATTCTCGGCATTTTTGTCTGGTCTGCCATCAGATTGAGATGGAGGGCTGGAAAGAATTCCATTTAGCTGAGTAGTCTATAATGTCAATATCATCCGGAACAGAGCGTTTATCTGAATGATTTAAACCTTTAGATTTGCCATTTTCTACTACCCGCGTTCCCTTGCTTTCTTCTTCATTATTAGCAGACGGAGGGGTTCTGATTCCGCTGATTGATCGGCTTGTGGGGCCTTGGATCAATATATAAATAGTTTATCTGATTTGGACAAAGTAGTATGCCTAAATATTTATCAAGAGCATGTTTATTATTGTAAGGCTTGTTCTGGCCCCTCGACTTTTCAAAAGGAAAGGGTTGTAATAGTGTACAATATTTTTTCATATTGAAGTAAGCTTCAAACATTACAGATTAGCAGACACAGTTGTTGGTGATAGCATGCTTACACTGTGAACAGTGTATACTAGTTAATGCCTGGACAATTTGAATGATTATCTTTTGTAGGAGACCACTGCCCAGATCATGAGATCAGCTTTAAGCGTCTAAGCTATTTTTTTTTAAATGAAGGAATACCACAAGAAACGAAAGCCTACGGATCAGCTATGCTTTGTGTGTTTTGATTGCAATATAAAACGTTAAGAACATGCGTGTCTTGAGAATTCTAGAATTCACCTCTAAAGATATTAGAAATGCGGTTACAGTAATAAGAAATCCTTCAATAACATTGGCATCATTTTAAGAATCTATAGTTTGGCTGATTTATATTTAAAAAATAGACGTTAGTTACAGATCTAAATAACAGCCGACCAGAAAATTTTCTTTAAAAATGAAATTGCATATAATAAATAATCCATGTTTTCCACACAATGCACAAGAAGTTGAAAACTTTGCACATGCCAAACAATAAAGAAAATAACGCAATTGGACCAGTGTAAGCATCTGCTAATCTGTAATGTTTTGAAGCGTAATCCAATGTCTGAAAAACAAATAGTAAATTGCATATAATGATCCACGCTTTCCACAGAATACACAAAATTCAAAATTTGCACCTACCAAATAATAAAGAAAACAACCAAACGTTATCTAAATGGAAAATTGGATTTAACTAATAATCACACATTTTAAAAGGTGAGACAATGACGAAAGTAACCAAAGATGAGATGTTTACTAGAACACCAAGTAGCCATCTAACAATGTTTATATAAAGGCGATTTAGCATGGGGATTTGGAAATTAATTTAGAAAAAAAAAATCAATTAGATTTTAGATATTATTTAAAAATAGTATTCTAAAACTATGTAGAGTTATGGATTAAGGTCGCGAGGGTGGTTTTGATTCTCTTGTGCGCCCCTAAATTTATAATGTGTAACCTTGAACTTTTGAGCCTTCATATTTTCAATACTTATAGGTAGTGTTCGCCTCATTATGTACCTATGATTTCAAAGACTAGATGATGCTAAGAAGCACCGTTGAAATTCGAATGACAATGAGGAATCCTTAAGACTCCTTCAATTGCAGTAAAGCCTTGCTGATTGATTAAATGATTTTTGATAAGTTGAAAGACACACCAAGCATCGTATGCAACAAATGCATAAATAGTTAATTAAGTGTGGTAGAATTATAATCAATGCTTCAGATAATCATTCAATGAAACTTTAGACATAATGTAGTGAATGCTTGAGATAATAGATCTCAGGTGTAAGAATTAGGGTTTTGCGATCATTGAGGCAAGAGAAGATGTAACATGGGTGTGAATGAAGTAAAACAATATATAACATAGGTGTAATTGCTAAGCGATCATTTTTCCTAAGTCATGTTATACGTCCATTGAAGATTGAAATGACCTAGGGGTGATGCCCTTTTGATACAAGTCCTAGGAACACAATTTGAACTTTTTGGCATGTATGCTGATGGGTAATAGTAATATTAAATTGAGTTAGCTTAAGGCCACAATAAATTTGAATTTACAACTAAGAGGGTCAAGGTTGTGAGGGAGTTCTTGACTTGGGTAGAGAAACTACTAATTTGAGAACTAAGTTTAATCTAAGTATCTATGGAAAATGGCATTTTTGAGTGATAAACAAATATAGGGGATCAATGAGTGTGCCAAATCAGACAAAATCATGTGCTAGGACTATGTACTTGTGACCTCCATGCAAAATGGTGTAGAACGAGAGGGATAAGTTCAAAGGTATGCACTTTTCACCTCTACATTTTACCCCTACTTTGTTATTCATGTGAATCTACATGAGAAATCATATTAAAGAAAATAGAAAAGAGGCAAACGTAATTGGAAGCAAAATAGTTGGAGTAACACCTAGAGTCACCTACAAACTATGCATGAATTGATAGTGTAATTAATAATACTACCCCCCTTAATATTGTGTGTACGACAAAGGGGTGAACACAAATGAAGGAGATTAAAAAAAGGACATAAATTGAGCATTCAATAGTTCATGATAAGCTGGGTATATAAAATTAAGTGTAAGCATGATAAACTAGGTATGAAAAATTGACTCATGTATACTTGCATAAGTTGAGTATAAATATGTGATAAGGAAATCAGAGGAAAAATAGAGATGTATACTTGAATTACTAACATGCATGTGATAATTGTGGATGTAAGATTTTAAAGATTAAAGACACTCCAACTTTTGCCCCTAAATTGGAGTAATCATGAATGCATGTAACCTAAAAAATAAACAACAACCTTACCCCTAAGTGACATGATCAAGTGAAACACATAGAAAAACATAAAATAACACACACGTGGTAAGAAATATATAGAAAGTTATGTCAAAAAGGAGCTACAAGATGTATCATTTGAATTTTTGTCCCCAATTACTCCATCCTTTTTTATACCATGATGCAAATGTGAATTAAAATTCAATAATATCATTACAAAGGTGCTGGGAGTGGATAACAAGAAAAATGTTGCATTAGAGGAGGAGGGTGGAAATAGTAGAATGCCTTTGAAAGGAACAAAGGAATGAAGGAAGTGCATAAGTTAATTTGTGAGGGACTTGTGTCTAAAGTTCAAGGGAAGGAGGATGAAGATAATTCAAGATCAATGGTTGAAGAGTTGTCTTGGAGACAAATGAGTATTATGCCAAGAAGAAGACAAGGCACATAAGGAGGAAGCAAGAGGAGTAGAGGTGGCAATAACTAAATAATTCATGAAAATTTGAGGATTGTGTGGAAAGAGAAAAAAAATCTTGGTATCCACTCCCAACGATTTTTTAGCTAGAAAGATTTTTACCTAAAATTGCATATTTTTTTAGAAAAATTAATGATTTAAGCCTAGAGGGGTTCCTGAAGAGACCTAATGTCTCAAGTTACTATTTGGAACCTCATTCATTCGTTGTTTTTGTTTCACTGATGGTAGTGAGCTATCGGGTAGGCTTTCTGTATCGGTGGGAGTGAGGAGTCTTTGGCTGATATGCAAGGTTTCACTGATGAAGGGTTAGCTATTGGGTTGACATGCTCTATCAGGTTGACATGCTCTAGCTTCTCTGATCGCTATGTGTCATACTGATGTGATATGTCTATCGGCATAAGGTTGGCCATCGGCTGAGCCTGTGGTAGTTACTCCGACGGTCTTTTGTTACTCCGATGAAGGATGAAGGTTTGGGCATCGGTGGGACAAGGAAGCATCGGTGTGAATGGTGGAGTGGTCTCCGATGGCTTAGGCTATTCCGATGAGGCTTAGATTGGCATCGTCGATAATAAAATTGTTGACGATAGTCTTACTGAGTGTTTGTGTATATAAATTGGGATATCAAACTCAAATTGGTGAATGTGGGACTAAATGTCTCACATGAATACGAACAATTATGCGACGGTTGGAAGATAGCGATGCTGGGTCAGTTGGAACAAATAGTTAGGGCATAAGTTCATAACGGTTTTGCTCTTGAAGACTGTGATATATACAAAGTTGGTGAAGTTGTCATAGTTGATGATGAGATTCGATCAAATTGTTCTATCTGTAGAGGTACAGAGGAAGTGAACTGTGTATATGATTTGAGAATCGATACCTGAGTGAGTGGGCTAGGATCTTTATTGTAACTCTTTCTAAGCTTACTATAAATAAAGATAGTCTCTCTTGTGGTGGTGGGTTTTTTACTCGAAAGGGTTTTCCCACGTACATCTGGTGTTGTTCTCTGTTATCTTGTATGTTTATTCTATTTTTCTGGTGTGTTCATCTTTGTATTTGAATTAAACATTACCTGTGTACATTATCCCCTTTGAATTGACATTAGGGAAGCTGTATTCCACACCTCTGCTTTCCTTACAAGTGGTATCAGAGCCTGGCCAGTTGTGTTATCCTTGTTGGTAGGTTGGGTTTTTTGTGTTAGTTCTGTGAGTGGGAGTTCTATAGAGGTCTATTGTGTTAAATAAGATGGCAAGTACATCAGGAAGAGTAGACATTGAAAAGTTCAATGGCACAAACTTTGAGTTGTGGAAGCTTAAGGTTGAAGATTTGCTGGTCGACAGAGATCTTTGGGTTACTGTGTCTGGGACTAAACCTTCAGGCATGAAGCAAGAAGACTGGGACCTGGTAGATAGGAAAGCCAGAGGACTGATAAGATTAAGTTTAGCAGATTCTGTTCTATTGAACATCCATGAGGAGAAGACTGCAAACGCTTTGTGGAAGAAGTTAGGAGATATTTATCAGGGCAAGTCCTTGGTGAATAAACTTTTCCTCAAAATGAAGTACTCTCTAAAGATGGATGAAGGAGCATCTGTAGTAGATCATCTGAACTCATTTAATATGATTGTTGCACAGTTGACTTCTGTAGGTGTAAAAATAGAAGAGGAGGATTGCTATATGCTTTTGTTGTGTTCCTTACCTGACTCATGGGATCATCTTGTGATGGCTATTGGAAGTACAACAACCATGTTTAAAACTAAAGAAGTTGTTGCCTCGCTGTTATCTGAAGAGATGCAGAGGAAATCTTCTAAGATGGCCAAAGAGGCCCTATCCGTTCGAGGTAGATCAAAGGAAAGAGGCAAGAAGAAAGATAAGAAGTCTAAGTCCAAATCAGAGGGGAGATTGAGATCTCCTGGCACAAAGTCCAAGGTGAAATGCTAGAATTGTGGGCAGAAATGACACATTAGAAAAGATTGCAAAGAGGAGAAAAAGAAGAAGAAGAACTTCTCTGACACCGATTCTTCTCAGAGTGATGCTAATGCTTTCATTGCTACCTTGGCAACACTTGCATCTGGAGATGTATGGCTGGTGGATTTAGGAGCATCTTTTCATATGACATCTCACAGAGAATGGTTCACTAAGTATGAATCATATGCTGGTGGGAAGGTGTTCCTGGCAAGTGATTCGACACTAGAAATTGTTGGCCGAGGAAGAGTCAGAATCTAGTTCCCAGATGGCAGAATAAAGGGAATGAATGGAGTATTACACATACCAGGTCTGGCTCGAAATTTACTTTCTATTAGTAAGCTTAATGATGTTGGAGTGCAAGTTACTTTTTTGAATGGTGGTTGTAAGACGACTAGATGTTATATTGTACTGCAAAGGGTGAACGCATTGGAACTTTGTATAGGTTAGATGCTAAACCAGTGTGCTGTAATAATGTCTCTGTAAAATCTGAAAAAGCTACTATTGTAACACATGATGCAAACTCTATGGACGTTAAACTTCCTGTAGAGAAAACAATGCTCTGGCATCATAGACTTGGTCACATAGGTGAAAAAGGTTTAAAAACCTTGAAAAACAAAAACTTGGTAGATGGGCTGATTGATTGTAATTTGGAGTTTGATTTCTGCGAACATTGCATATATGGAAAACAGAACCATGTTTCTTTTTACTCTAGTTCTCATAAATCTTCTGGTGTTCTAGACTATGTACATTCTGATGTTTTTAGTCCAGTTGATGTTCCCTCTCTATCTAAATCAAGATACTACGTATCATTTATTGATGATTATTCAAGGAGGGCATTTGTATATTTTTTGAAAAATAAATCAGAAGTGTTCAGTCGGTTTAAAGAATTTAAAACTCTTGTGGAAAATCAGACTGGTAGGAAAATAAAATGTTTGAGAATGGATAATAGTGGTGAATATTGCAATGTAGATTTTGATAAATATTGTATTGATCATGGAATAAAAAGGCATAAGACTACACCTTATACTCCACAGCAAAATGGAGTTGCTGAAAGGTTGAATCGATCATTGATGGAGAAAACAAGAAGTATGTTGAGTTATGCTGGTCTTGAATAAAGGTTCTGGGCTGAGGCAGTTGCTACAGCTTGTTACTTGTTGAATCGTTCTCCTACTTCAGCATTGGTTGATAAGACACCTATGGAAGCATGGTCTGGAAAGAAGCCCTCTCTAAGACATCTTTGTGTCTTTGGATATGAGGTATATGCTCATATTCCTGAGGTAAAGAGATCTAAGCTGGATTACAAGGCAGTCAAATGTATCTTTATTGGCTATGGAGTCAGTGTTAAAGGGTACAAGCTTTGGAATCCTGAAACTGAAAAATTAATTTATAGCAAGAATGTAATTTTTAGAGAGCTAAAACCTTTGGTTATTGATCCTCAGCCGAAGAAGACAGAAGAGAAGAAAGAAAAGAGTGTTGTTAATATTCCTCTAACCCTTGTAAAAGAGGAACAACAAGCACCAAGTCTAGATGATTCAGATGTCAGGTTGAGTAGCTCTAAAGATTCAGATCTAGAGCAAGAACCTGAATCTACACCTCAGCCATTGAGGAGGTCTACACGTGAAAGAAGACAACCAGACAGGTATGGATTTTCAGTACTTGATTCAAGTTGTGCCTATACTTTGCTTACTGATACTGATGAACCTAGGACTGTGAAAGAAGCTATTAGTTTACCTGATTCAGATTCTTGGTTGGAAGCCATGGATAACGAAATGTCATCGTTGGAGAAAAATGGGACCTGGGATCTAGTGCCCTTGCCTAAAGGTAGAAAACCTGTGGGCTGTAAGTGGGTATTTAAAAATAAATTTGGTCCAAATGGTAGTATTGAAAAGTAGAAGGCAAGACTAGTTGCTAAGGGGTATTTTCAAAAGGAAGGTATAGATTATGGAGAAATCTTTTCTCTTGTAGCTAAGCTGACATCCATTAGATTTCTGTTGTCACTTACAGCAGCATATGACTTTGAAATTGAGCAGATAGATGTGACGACAACATTTCTTCATGGGGACCTTGAAGAAGAAATTTATATGTCCCAGCCAGAGCATTTTGTAGTAAAAGGTAAAGAACATCTGGTATGTAAACTTAAAAAGTCTCTTTATGGCTTGAAGTAATCTCCCAGAATGTGGTATCAGAAATTCGATACATATGTTTTATCTTTGGGATATATGAGATCTAAATCTGATCATTGTGTCTATTATAAAACTGATGGTGATCGGATTCTTATAATTGCACTGTATGTGGATGACATGTTGTTCATTGGCAATGGTAAGGGGATGATCTCAGATTTAAAATCTCAGTTGTCCTTGAAATTTGAAATGAAGAATCTGGGGGTAGCGAAGTACATTTTGGGAATGGAAATCAAAAGGGACAGATCTAGTAGAAAGCTTTGGCTCTACCAGAGCAAGTATATTACCAATGTTCTTAATAAATTTAATGTTTGATTGCAAACAGTTAGTTGTTCCAATTTTGCAGGGAATGAAACTATCTGTTGAAGATTGTCCAGAATCTTTGAATGAAATTGACGACATGAAAAAAGTGCCTTATGCAAGTGCTGTTGGTAGTTTAATGTACGCAATGGTCTGTAAGTGGGTATTTAAAAAGAAATTTGGTCCAGATGGTAGTATTGAAAAGTACAAGGCAAGACTGGTTGCTAAGGGGTATTCTCAAAAGGAAGGTATAGATTATGGAGAAATCTTTTCTCTTGTAGCTAAGCTGACATCCATTAGATTTCTGTTGTCACTTACAACAGCGTATGACTTTGAAATTGAGCAGATGGATGTGGGTTGTAAGCGGGTATTTAAAAATAAATTTGGTCCATATGGTAGTATTGAAAAGTACAAGGCAAGATTGGTTGCTAAGGGGTATTCTCAAAAGGAAGGTATAGATATGGAGAAATCTTTTCTCCTGTAGCTAAGCTGACATCCATTAGATTTCTGTTGTCACTTACAACAACGTATGACTTTGAAATTGAGTAGATGGATGTGATGACAACATTTCTTCATGGGGACCTTGAAGAATAAATTTATATGTCCCAGCTAGAGCATTTTGTAGTAAAAGGTAAAGAACATCTGGTATGTAAACTTAAAAAGTCTCTTTATGGCTTGAAGCAATCTCCCAAAATGTGGTATCAAAAATTTGATACGTATGTTTTATCTTTGGGATATATGAGATCTAAATCTGATCATTGTGTCTATATAAAACTGATGGTGATTGGATTCTTATAATTGCACTGTATGTGGATGACATGTTGTTCATTGGCAATGGTAAGTGGATGATCTTAGATTTAAAATCTCAGTTGTCCTTAAAATTTGAAATGAAGAATCTGGGGGTAGCGAAGTACATTTTGGGAATGGAAATCAAAAGGGACAGATCTAGTAGAAAACTTTGGCTCAGCCAGAGCAAGTATATTACCAATGTTTTTAATAAATTTAATATGTCTGATTGCAAACAGTTAGTTGTTCCAGTTTTGCAGGGAACAAAACTATCTGTTGAAGATTGTCCAAAATCTTTGAATGAAATTGACGACATGAAAAAAGTGCCTTATGCAAGTGCTGTTGGTAGTTTAATGTACGCAATGGTCTGTACCAGACCAGACACTACCCAGGTAGTGGGAGTTTTGAGCCGATTTATGGCAAATCTAGGCAAATCACATTGGGATGTTGTGAAGAGAGTTATGAGGTATTTGAAGGGAACTTCTAACTATGCTATTTTCTATCATGGAAACCCAGTTGGATCTCAGAGATCTATCAGCATTCAGGGATATGTTGATTCTGATTGGGTAGGGGACATTGACAGTAGAAGATCCACCAGTGGATATGTGTTCACGTTAAATGGTGGTGCTATCAGTTGGATGAGTAAGCGGTAGGCTATAGTCGCTTTGTCCACAACAGAGGTAGAGTACATGGCAGCTACTCGTGCATGCCAAGAAGCCGTTTGGTTGAAGAGGTTGTGTTCTGATATCAGTTTTGATGCAGGGCAAATATAAATTCATTGTGACAGTCAAAGTGCTATCTGTTTGGCGAAAAATCCTAGTTTTCACGCTAGGACAAAACATATTGATGTCCAATATCACTTTGTTCATGATATGGTGGAAGACAAAAAGGTAAAGCTGGAAAAGGTTGATACTTTGGATAATGTTGCAGATGCATTGACTAAACCAGTGAGCATGACCAAGTTCAAATGGTGTTCAGATGAAATGGGTCTTCAGGCCCATAATTCTTAGTAATCGTATGAGGATTAAGAGGTAGCAGTAATCTCTTCGACAAGTGGGAGATTGAAGAGACCTAATGTCTCAAGTTACTGTTTGGAACCTCATTCATTCATTGTTTTTATTTCACTGATGGTAGTGAGCTATCGGGTAGGCTTTTTGTATCGACGGGAGTGAGGAGTCTTTGGCTGATATGCAAGGTTTCATCGACAAAGGGTTAGCTATTGGGTTGACATGCTCTATCGGGTTGACATGCTCTAGCTTCTCTGATCACTATGTGTCATACCGATGTGATATGTCTATCAGCATAAGGTTGGCCATCGCTTGAGCCTGTGGTAGTTACTCTGACGGTCTTTTGTTACTCTGATGAAGGATGAAGGTTTGGGCATCGGTGGGACAAGGAACCATCGGTGTGAATGGTGGAGTGGTCTCTGATGGCTTAGGCTATTCTGATGAGGCTTAGACTGGCATCGTTGGCAAAAAAATTGCCGACGATAGTCTTACTGAGTGTTCATGTATATAAACTGGGATATCAAACTCAAACTGGTGAATGTGGGACTAAAGGTCTCACATGAATACAAACAGTTATGCGATGGTTGGAAGATAGCGATGCTGGGTCAGTTGGAACAATTAGTTAGGGCAAAAGTTCATAATGGTTTTGCTCTTGAAGACTGTGATATATATAGAGTTGGTGAAGTCGTCATAGTTGATGATGAGATTTGATCAAATTGTTCATTCTGTAGATGTACAGAGGAAGTGAACTGTGTATATGATTTGAGAATCGATACCTGAGTGAGTGGGCTGGGATCTTTATTGTAACTCTTTCTAAGCTTACTATAAATAAAGATAGTCTCTCTTGTGGTGGTGGGTTTTTTACTCGAAAGGGTTTTCCCACGTACATCTGGTGTTGTTCTCTGTTATCTTGTATGTTTATTCTATTTTTCTGGTGTGTTCATCTTTGTATTTGAATTAAACATTACCTGTCTACATTATCCCCTTTGAATTGACATTAGGGAAGCTGTATTCCATACCTCTGCTTTCCTTACAGTTCCATCCAAGGGGGTTTGATTGAATGGGGTTAGATCAAACCCTCTTATACCAAACCCCCTTGGGTAGATGATGAAGGGGGTAAATCATAAAACACACAACAACAGAAATAGAACACAAAAAATAGAATATTTATTTATTGATTTGGGCAACTAATTACATTATAGAAGCTCAATTACAATCAGAGGAATCAACCCTCCACAGGCTGCAACACATTACAGCTTCCTCTCACAAGACTTTAGAATCATCTGCCATTTGTGAACCCAAATCTACTAGGGTTTCTGTTTTCCCACCTATTCTTGACTCTACACTTTCCCCCTTAACTCTACTACTGCCCAGGGTTCCCAAAAATGGTTATTAATATCCTTTTTGGCGGCCAACAACCTAATTTTGAAATTTCCATCTCCCTCCAAAAATAGGTCAACTTCTGGGAGCCATAACTTTTGATCCGGGTGTTCGATTGATGAACCGTTTTATGCATCAAAAATCTCGCAGAGTGTACTATGTGCCAAGAACTTGTTCTACTCGTTCCAGGCATTTTTGAGGCCGTACGGGACCGTTTAGTGCCTCAAACATGAGTTTGAATAATTTTCAGGTGTTTTTTAGGAAATGAAAACTTTAATATCTTTCAACTCGCAAATGATCTTTGCATGATTCCTTTGCCAAATGTCTTATTTTTTCGTTATGAAGCTTCTTGTAAAATTTCACTTTAATTCTTGCCCAAATGTAAACTTTCTAAAAATAGCAGGTTGCTATTTTTAGTAGTTTGGAAAAACTGAAAGTTCTATAGCATTATTCAAGCGATTATGGAACCAAAACCACAAATTTTGAAAAGAAATGGAAAGAACATCAACAATTTTGAAACACATATTTTTTTGGGTGATGTAAGATTGCCCTTACACCACTGGATGCTCTTGCATCAGACACCCAGGGTAATTTGAGAAGTGACCCTGTCACGTCTCAGGTGTTTGTGTGAGGAAAACCCAAATGGTCAACCTCTACCTTAGACAACCAAGAAGAATCTTCAACAGGCCTTCCTTTCCATTTCACCAGATATTCTTCATATTACCTGTTCTGAGTACTTCTTCCCACATGGCTATCCAAGATCTCTTCTATCTCCTATGTTGAAGTAGATGCCGGAATACTCCATTGTTCTTCTATTGGTCCATCCTCTGTTCCACTTTCATGATATTCAGATAAATCAGCAATGTTGAAAATAGGAGAAATGTTGATCCCACTCGGCAGCTCCACCTCATATGCATTACCTGAATCATATTTCTTCAAAATTTTGCATGGTCCAAATTTCTTCATTTTCAGCTTATTGTATGTTCCAATTGGGAACCTTTCTTTTCTCAAGTGAACCATGACTTCATCTCCTACCTAGAATTCCTTATACCTCCTCTTCTGATCTGCCTTAGCCTTGTACTGAATATTCATCTTATTAATGTGCCTTTTCACCTCTTCATGCAAATTCTTCATGTGTTCTGCAAAGTCTTCAGCCTCGGCACTTATCTTTTCTCCTTTGTCTAGATTCCTTAACTCTGAAGCATTTCTTGGACTATTCCCATATACAATCTGGAATGGTGATTTACCAGTACTCCTATTGACAGAATTGTTGTAAGCAAATTCTGCATGTGGTAAAATCAAATCCCATCCCTTGGGCTTGTCTTCTACTAAGCATCATAGCAGGTTACCCAAACTCCTATTCACCACTTCGGTCTGTCCATCAGTCTATGGATGGTGTTCAAAACTAAACTTCAAATCTGTCTTCAACTTTATCCACAATGTCCTCCAGAAATAACCAACAAACTTGGTATCTTGATCTGAAACTATGCTCTTTGGTAGACCGTGTAATCTCACCACCTCCTTGAAAAATAACTCTGCAATATGAACCGCATCATTAGTCTTCTTGCAAGGAATAAAATGTGCCATCTTCGAGAATCTATCCACCACCACAAAAATGGAATCATGTCCTCTTTGTGTCCTTGGTAAACCAAGAACAAAATCCATACTGATATCATCCCATGGCCTCTCTGGTACAGGTAATGGCTGATATAGACCTATATTCTGAGTTACTCCTTTTGCCATCTGACATACTCTGCAACTCTGCACAAACTTCCTCACATCCTGCTGCAACTGCGGCCAATAATAATTTTCACCAACAACAGCAGTGGTCTTATCTCGACCAAAGTGTCTAGCCAATCCTCCACTATGCTTCTCCTTAATCAGGTTCTCTCTCATGGAACTCCTCGGAATGCAAAATTGGCTTCCTCTAAACAACATGCCATCTTGGATTATGAAATCCAACCATTTTGTCCTGTCCAAAGTAACAGGTTCCAAACAAGTTTTCCAGGCCTTAGCAAAATCTAGATTTTTAGGATACAAACTTTTGAGCTCATTGAACCCAACAACCTCTATCTTCATTTCTGTCAACAAATTTTGCCTTCTGCTCAAGGCATTTGCAACTCTATTGGACTTCCCACTCCTGTGCTTCAAAATAAAAGTATAGCTCTGCAAAAACTCAACCCATTTTAAGTGCCTCTAGTTCAACTTTCCTTGACTATTAATATATTGCAAAGCTTGATGATCAGTAAATAAAACAAACTCTTTTGGCAACAAATAATGTCTCCATTTCTTCAAAGCCTAAACTATTGCATAAAACTCAGGACTGATCATAAATAGCATACTTTTTGTTGGCATCATTAAGCTTCTCACTAAAATAGGCAATGGGCTTACCTTCTTGACTCAAAACAGCTCCTATAGCACTACCACTAGCATCACAATCTACCTGAAATACCTTATTGAAATCTGGAAGTGCTAAAACAGGTTGCTCTGTAACTTTTTGCTTCAATGTATCAAAGCTTTTGTCTGCTCCTTTAGTCCATCTAAACTCTTTTCTATCCCCTCTCATTGTCTCCGTTAGGGATGCACAAATGTTACTAAAATTCTTGATAAACTTTCTGTAAAAACATGCCAAACCATGAAAAGATCTTACCTCAGAAGCACTCCTTGGTGTAGGTCATTCAATGATAGCCCTCACCTTCTCTGGGTCCATCTTAAGACCTTCTTCTGAGACAACAAATCCTAGGTATACCAACTCCTTCTTTGCAAATTTCTTCAGATTAATCAACAACTTCTCTTCTCTTAGCTTCTCTAAAACTCTTCTAATATGCATCAAATGCTCATCCCAAGTCTTACTGAAAATCAAAATATCATCCAAATAAACAATAACAAAACTTCTCAAAAATTCTTTCAATACCTCGTTCATGAGCCGCATGAATGTGCTCGGTGCATTAGTTAGCCCAAATGGCATGAATAACCACTCATAAAAACCTTCCTTTGTCTTGAAGGCTGTCTTCCATTTATCTCCTTCCCTGATACAGATCTGGTGATACCCACTCTTCAGGTCAATTTTCGTGAAGTAGTTGGCTCCACTCAAACAGTCCATTATGTCATCTATTCTTGGCAATGGAAACCTATACTTGATCGTCATCTTATTGATGGCTTGAGAGTCTATACACATTCTCCACTCTCCATCTTTCTTTGGTGCTAGTACTGTAGGTACCACACATGGAATTGGGCTCTCTCTTATCAATCCCTTCCTCAACAACTTCTGAACTTGTCTCTTCAACTCTTCACTCTCTGCTGGAGTCATTCTATGGCCTGGCTTATTCGACAAACTAGCTCCTGGTATCAAATCCATTTGATGACTTATCTTCCTCACTGGTGGTAAACCTTCTGGTACATTATCAGAGACAATATCTTGAAATTCTTCCAACATTTCTAAGACTTCTGTTGGTACATCTTCACATTTCTCTTGACTAATCTTAGGAATCAATGCAAAGCAATGACGCTCATGCTTCATACCCTCCAAAAATTTTCTACCATCTACCAAGCAAATTCTGGCAATACTACATACCTTTTCTTCCACCTCCTTCAAGGGCTTCAACTTATGATGAACTCCATCTTTTGTTAGGGAATATGTGTTTGTACGGCCATCATGGACAACGCTCCTATCATACTACCATGGCCTCCCCAACAGCATATGACATGCATCCATTGGTATGATATCACACAGGACCCCATCATGGTAATCTCCAATCTTGAACTTCACTAAACACTGCTCATTGACAAAATCTCTATGGTCCTTCTGCAACCATGCAATCCGATATGGATGTGGATACTTTCTTCTTGTCAACTTCAACTTATCAACCATCTCCTCTAAAACAAGATTGTCAGTGCTTCCACTGTCAATAATAATATCACAACACTTACCTTCACATTTGCACCTTGTGCGGAATAAACTCTTCCTCTGAGTGGGTTCTTTCTCCTCATTCAACAGAGTTCTTCTAACAACTAGGGTTTCTCCCCTTTCAGCATCTTTAGAGCACTCAGATTACACATCTTCATCGACATGTGCAACTTGTGCATTACCTTCAGGTCTTCTATTTGTCCTTCCTTGATGTTGTGGACACTCATATGCTCGATACCCTTCTTCTCCACATTAGAAACAGGTTCCTCTGAAACCTCCTCTTCTAGGTTCTTGCCTAGGTCAGCCTCTTCCTCTTCCTCTTTGCTCTCCATTGTTCTGGTCACGAGGGCGGTAGGTATTATCTCCTCTCTGATTTTGACTGGTGCCGGCTTCTTCACTTTTATTTGAATCTTCATTTCGCCCCCCATAGGGTCTTCCACTAGTCCTTCCACCTTGACCTCTTCCCCTTTGCTTGCTCTCAAATCTTTTATTCAGCTTCTCTTCCACCTTCAGGGAAAAATGGTATGCATCTTCTATGGTGGTCATTCTGACCAGGCTCAGCTCCTCTTAAATACTCAGCCTCAACCCATTAATGTAATGGGCTACCTTCTCCTTCTTGGGCTCAGCATGGCCTGTCCTGATAGTAATTTTATAAAATTCTTCTGTATACTCCTTAACATACTTGTTACCTTGCTTCAGTCCTTGCAGCTTCTTCAGCAACTCCATCTCATAGTCCACAGGAATGAACTGCTTCTTTAGTTTCTCCACCATCCGATCCCATCGATTGATCTTTCCTTTCCTCTTCTATTCCTCTCTAACTGGACCTCCTTCCACCAAATACTGGCATGGCCCTTCAATTTTGTTTTTGCAAACTTGACTTGATCTGGGTCATCCACATCTTCATACTCGAAATACTCCTCCATGTCATTGATCTAATCAATAAGCTGTTCCGGATTCATATCTCCAGAATATGTAGAAACTTTGATCCTGGGCCTCTTCCCGATCTTTGAAATGGACCTCAACAACCTAACTTTTACAGGATCTCCTGCAACTTCTTGTTCTTCCTCAGATAGCTCTTCTTCAGCTTCATCTTCTCTTTCTTCTCTTGTTCTCGGCTCAAACCCTCTTCGTAGCTTCTCTTGCAATTCATCGATTTGCCTTTGTAGGGCTTTAAAACCCTCTTCTGTTAAAGAATTCCTCCAAATACAATTTCTTCATGGAGGCATCTTGATCTCCGCAGCAAACCCACAACCTCAGGTCCTGGTGCAAATTGCCTCACGGTCAGCCATCTGTCTACACACTCAGGAACCCTTGCTCTGATACCACTTGATGAAGGGGGTAAATCATAAAACACACAACAACATAAATAGAACATAGAAAATAGAATATTTCCTTATTGATTTGGGCAACTCATTACATTACAAAAGCTTAATTACAATTAGAGGAATCAACCCTCCACAGGCTACAACACAGTACAGCTTCCTCTCACAAGACTCTAGAATCATCTGCCATCTGTGACCCCAAATCTGCTAGGGTTTCTATTTTCCCACCTATTCTTGACTCTACACTTCCCCCCTTAACTCTACTACTACCCAGGGTTCCCAAAAATGGTTATTAATAGCCTTTTTGGCGGCCAATAACCTAATTTTGAAATTTGCATCTCCCTCCAAAAATAGGTCAACTTCCGGGAGCCATAACTTTTGATCCAGGTGTCCGATTGACAAACCATTTTATGCATCAAAAAGCTCGTGGAGTGTTCTATGCGCTAAGAACCGCTTTGCCAGTTTCGGCCATTTTCAGGACTGTACGGGACCGTTTAGTGCCTCAAACCTGAGTTTGAATAATTTTTAGGCATTTTTCAGGAAACAAAAACTTTAATATCTTTCATCTCGCAAATGATCTTTACATGATTCCTTCGCCAAATGTCTTATTTTTCTGTTATGAAGCTTCCTGTAAATTTTCACTTCAATCCGTGCCCAAATGCAAACTTTCTAAAAATAGTAGGTTGCTATTTTTAATAGTTTGAAAAAATTGGAAGTTCTATAGCACTATTCAAGCGATTATGGAACCAGAACCACAAATTTTGAAAAGAAATGGAAAGAACATCAACAATTTTGAAACACATCTTTTTTTGGGTGATGCAAGATTTCCCTTACACCACTGGATGCTCCTGCATCAATAGAACCCTCTAGGCTTAAACCAAACCCTTGACAGAGTCTCCTCTGCACCTATCAAAATACTGATAAGAAATAAAATTTTCTTCACCTTTTGGGGGATCAAATGAAGACATTTGGAAATGCCATTTTGTAGGTATGTATCCCTTAGTATTAGCTTTACAAAAATTATAATATGTATTAAATGTTTTCTCTAATATTATATTATTAAAAAAATCTATAATGAATATAGGTCGATTATGAGAAAACAATGATCTCTATTCAATACTATGAAAAATAATAAACATTGTTAGAAAAATCTCAAAAAAGGCACAACACTTCTCTTAGATGTCCTTTAAATGAAAAAAGAAAAAATTAATTTTGATTTATATTCTAAGAAAAATGTTTGATGGAATATTATAGGTCTGAAATTTTTGTTAGTACTAATTTGAAAAGTAATAATAAATAAAACATCTAATAAAAAATTACCAAAGAATATCCATGCACTAGACAGTGGAGTCAATGATCTAATTCCAATAAATCATAGAATTTTTTAATTTGTAGTGAAAGTTATGTATGACATAATAATGTCACTAAATAAAAATAATAGAAAAAATAAATTGATTAAATAATAAAAATAAAAATACGATAGAAATAATTATTTATTAGACTATTATTTTTAAATAGCTTGAATCTATATAAAAAATTCCACAACTCATTAGTTTACATCATCCTTAACTTCTTGATCATTTGTTCCCTATAATTGACACAAATTAGAAAATGCTGAAAAATATTGATTTTGAGCATCCCACTTAGGCCAAAAAGTGGGAAACACTATTGTGGGATCATCCTGATGTAATTTACAAGACTTGTGGAGGTCTTGAAGAGAAACATGTGAGATTGGAGGTATATGGTGATCAGGAGGGGCCAAAGGGAGACATAATTCATATTATGTGTGGCATGCTAGACATGGGAGTAACTGGCAAGAAGAGTTAGCCCAAAGTTGACGGTGGGAGCAAAGAAAATAAGGAGTGAGGAATGATGGTATTAGTCCAAATGCATGAGGTAAAATGCACAATAATAGTAAGGAAGATAAAGGAGGGCTAGCAATATGGAATATAGCACATAGTTGTGGAAGAGAAGTAGATAGAAGAGGCAAGGGAGATAGGAAGTGATATCTCCCATAGAGACATTCTTAACACTATAGGCATCAAGAGGGGTGATCTAGAGAACAAAAAAGGTAGTGAGGTACTACATTAAGGGGTCTTGTAGACGGCACAAAAATAGGAGGAGATCAATATGTGGCTATGAAGAAGAGTCTTATGGAAAATAGAGCTGAGCATGGAGCACTAGTAGAGTGTACAGGTCTATGCTAGATAACAATTAGAGGAACAAAGATAAGAACACTTGGAGGAGGTGGATGGGATATGGTGGGTCAATTCCAACAAGAGAAGGAAGGATGAAAAAGTTCAGAGAAGGCACAAAGGAAGGTGACCACATAATGACTTGATTATGTGTAGGTCAAGAAGGAGAATCTATTTTGGTGGAGGTGGTTGGACAAAGGTGGGTTGATAAGGGAAGAAGTAAAGCCATGGAGGTTCAAGGGAAGGAGAGAAGGAACCAAGGATAGGTGGAATAGGATGGTTTATGACCTAGGAGGGGTTAGGTGGTAGAGATAAACAAGAAACTATGTGAAGGAAAGAGTCGTAACCATTATGCCTCATGTCCAAAAGTTTGGTTCTACCACTCATTCCTCATTTCTGAGAAAGTAATCACATTTTTCTTGTATATGATGTTTGATGTACCTATGCATCCTAGATTCAATCTATGTGTGTTTGGATCTTAGGTAGGTCCTCACACAAGAGAAAGAGTTTACACACAATGGGAATAAGAGTGAAGCATGCACATTAGACTTAGATGTGCATGGATTTTTTCTTCAAATATATTTTTTATTTTACTTGGTAGATGATGGAATAAGAAATGATAAGTAGTACCTTATATTTTATATCAATGTATCACATATGTTCATAAGGGTAAAGTGGTCAAAGTTCATTGAGATCCATATAAAACTTTGTGTGAATTAAATCATTTTATTTTGGAGACTTTTGAACTAAAGACACATAAGCAATTTCCTTATGCAAGTAAAGATGATTTACATGACATGTACAATGGTATAAAGAACAATGATGGAGAAAAAATGAAGAGAAAAAATAATAATTTATAATACCAGGTGAGCCTTTAATGATAAAATCTAAGGTTACATATGCACCTTTTTATTTCAAAGCACTTTATGAAGCAAGGCCTAAAACATCTTAAATTGTAAAACATATAGTTAATGTGCATAAAGGTTTTGATATTTGTATTCCTTTAAAAGTCCTTATGAACAACAAATTACTTGTGTCATGGAAAAATGAAAAGAATAAATGTATTGTAAATTTGAGAAGGAAAAGTACATTGCTTTTTATATACAAGTACTTCTACATGGATTACAAATAAATATTTACAAGGTGGACAAGAACATTTAAATTTTCATATGGAATCACCCATAAAGAAGCAAGAATAGTGCGTAAAGAAAGAAAAATCAGCACTTCCACCACCTTATAGCACATTTTTGAAGGTTCTACTATACATAGTGATGAGAGATTGGTCCAACGTGATGAAGAGACATCATAGAATCTCTTACACCTTTTACATGTTATTATATTGTCATATATGCTCTTACACATATTACATGACAAGAGATTCTCTTACACACATCATAGCAATGAATACACATGGAAGACATGTTCATCATAGCAAGACACCCATTTTACATGAGGGCTAATAAATAATTAATAAATAATAAATAAATCAAACATTAGAATTATAAGGTATATGACACATCTATCCCAACATTCTCCCACTTTTCGTATACCTTGCAAGTGAAAAATGGAAATGCCAACAGTATCAACTATCTACTAGTACAGAGGCCAAGAGGCCCTTAGATTCACCATAGGTTACTTGAACTTCTTTGCACTCATAGGCTCCATCAATGCATCTATAACATTTACCAAAGTTTTAGGTTTATCAAGCATCACCCTCCCATCCTCCACCATGTCATAAACAAAATGATACTGAACATCAATGTGCTTCATCTATGCATAAAGATTTGTGTTCTTTGCCAAGCCGATGGAACTCTAATTGTCATTTCTAATCTAAACTACTCCATGAATCAGCCCCACATATGAACATAATCTCTAAAGCTAGATGGCCTCCTTACAAGAATGAATAATTTCTATGTACTTTGCCTCTATCATGGGTAAATCAACCATAGCCTACCACTTACTCATCCAACTAATACCACCACCAAATTGGTTAAAGATATGTAACCATTAACAAATATCCTACTATTAATATCCTTTCCCAATCATAATCCACATAAACCCAAATATCCATTGAGTGTTGCAAGTCACATAAGACACTATCTAATAACATAGAGAGTACTCAGAAGTACATTGCAAATATTTAAACACTCTTTTAATTGCAACTCAATGATCCAATCTAGGATCATCCCTAAAATAGATTAAGGTTCTCATGGCTTGGGCAATGTTTGGTCTAGTGAAAACCATAGCATGCATAATACTATCATAAAGAACATGGTACACATCCTCCATCTCACCTGGTGTAGAGGGACACTATGTTGAACACACTAGGATACTGAGAGGGGGGTTGAATCAGTATCTAATCAAACTTCAAATCCTTTGGAGCAAGTTAAAACTTAAGCATTACAGTATCAACATAAGCATGAAAGATTAACATAATGCACATTAACACATAACACCGGATATATGTGGAAAACCCAAGAAGGGAAAAACCACGATGAGGATTAACTGACAATATATGAAGCTCAAAATTATAACTTTGTTTTAGGTCTACAACCCAAGGAAGCTACTACTCCTTGAAAATTTTGATTTAGGGTCACTCCCAAGGAAGATACTACTCCCTGGAGACCTTGTTTTAGGGTAACTCCCATGGAAGCAACTACTCCCTGAATTGAGAACAAACATAGAAAAGATTCTAGTATGATAGTCCTTCTACTGCCTGAAAACTGACATTGAAATTTGTACCTTTGATGATTGTAATTTTGCTTCTTCTGATGATTGCATCAATTAGGCACACTCTTCACTTACTTCTTGTCACACAAATATCTTCAAGATGAATCAAGACAACTTCTAACACATTTGCTTTTTCTCCTTCAGTCGTACATCATAATGCATTCATTCTACTCCTTTTCTTGCTTGCGAACCTCATCAATCAACTTGCCATCACACTTCGCCTAACTCAATTTTATTTACAATTTATACATGATGTTACATTGATTACATTGTTTGTTGGCTAGAGAGAACATGAAAAATATATTTACAAGTTTGCCATACTACACACAACATGAAATGTGTAGAGGACAAGTCCTAAACAAGACTACACGCTACACCAGCAGAAGACGCATTCCTTGCAGACATCAACACTTGCTTAACCAGGTCCAAAACATCCTTCACAACACCGAACATCAATGAATTACATCCGCACACTCCTATCATTCAAAAATAGGACAACCTTAAGCAAAGGCATATGAAACTTGAAGCATAACGGCCACAACAACTTGAAAACCTTGTGTGGTATTGAAAACAAGAAAGATATTCATGAAGCTCTTCCAGATGAGTCTACAGGACTCATACAACATCTCCAATCACTCCTTTACCTCCACACATTAAATATTTTGTGTCATACATCTTCAACCATGAACTTTGAGAACAACAAGTCATCCGGAACACACTGCAACATACTGTCATTGAAAAATTAAGCTTGCAGACCACCAAGAAAATTAAAACTATAAGGAAGCATGTAATGCAAATCCATAAACATGTCTACAAAACTACAAAGGCAAACATTCACATCTAGAGGAATGCAAAACATTCCAACATGCCATCAACACCACCTTACTCTGCTAGAACACATGCTGATACTCTATCATGCATAACTTTCACAGTAGAAGGACAGATGATCTAAAAATTTGGAATTATCATCTTCACAACACCTTAGACATAGTTCTAGAACCGCATAGCCATAACTGCAAGTGTAGAGGAATACAGAGCCAAACATTACCGTATAGAAAATGTCTTCTTTAGAGCCAACATATTCTTCAAACTGTCAACTGCAAAACACCCTTCTGATAATCCAAACACCATGAAACTTGGAACATACATGATCTGACACTATATGAAGCTATCTTCCAATCCACTGAGGCACAACCTCAGAAGCATGAAAATGCAGAGTAATCTCCCAAACCATCTTCAAAGCAGTCTTCCTATAGCAGAACCTTTTACCAACATTCAGAGGCCAATTCTTCCTTGTATCAACACATACATTCTTAGGAACAATAGGACAAAACATACAACATGATTTATACCATCAACAACACATCTGATCATCTTGGTGCTTCTAATTCCCATATTAATATGTCTTATTTGTTGTCAACAAACATACCTAATGAATACAGTCTCTGTAGGAACATGACATCCAACCATGAACTATATCTTATCTACTAGATAGGACATGACATCCAACCATGAACTTCTAATTCCCATCTTAATATATCTTCTCTTCTGTCACTAGATAAACAATGACATCCAACCATGAACATCACTACTTTGCGTACCATAGGCATGCTCAAAACAAATTAAATTGACACTGATCAGAGCATGATATCCAACCATGAACATCAGTAGCCTACTATGAGCATTAGGAGCATCATTGAACCTCTGTTACTATACTGGTATATCATCATCACAAACTGAGTGTTGACCTTACACTAAGTGTTGACATTAATGATAACACAATGACAATACATCTTGCCAACAATCTCCCCCTTTGGCATTGATGGCAACACATACCTACACATTCTCCTCCTTTGATATCAAGGACAAAGGGTAGCTTCTTCTTTCTAAAGGCATAACTTATTCTTGCAACAAACATACTCCCCCTATTATCAGCAACCACTACCTACTCTCCCTGAGAGGCAGCCACTATCAGTCCAGGAAAAAGACATAACATGAACTCCCCCTGGACAGATGCACCATTATGCATCTAGCAAGAAGGAGGGGCAATTAATCCTAACCTTTACCAGAGATCTTCAAAAGTATCCTTTGCAAGAGCCTTTGTAAAAATATCTGGAATCTGATCTTTTGTTGGAACATATTCCAACCTTATTTAGTTATCTGCAACCTTCTCTCTCAAAAAGTGATATCTGATTGCTATGTGCTTGGTTCTAGAATGCATCACTGGATTCTTGGAAATATTGATAGGACTTGTATTATCACACAAAATAGGAATAGGCTCATCATACAATACCTTAATGTCCTTCAGGGTTTGCTTCATCCACAGCACTTGTGTACAGTAGGATGCTCTTACAATATACTCTGCTTCTACAGTTGATGAAGATACTAAATCTTGCTTCTTTCTCTGCCATGACACCAATCTGCTTCCTAAAAAGAAAGCACCACCACTTGTACTTCTATCATGAACACAACCAACCCAATCACCATCAGTGTATGCACTCAAATCAAAGTCATTACCTCTTGGATACCATAATCCATAATCCAGAGTTCCCTTCAACTATTTGAATATTCTTCTCACTACCTTCTCATGTGTTTTCTTGGGATTAGATTGATATCTAGCAACCACACATACTGCATGCATGATATCAGGTCTAGAATCAGTTAAGTACAACAATCCTCCAATAATAGATCTATAGGAAGTTAGATCAACCTCTGGAGACTCATCATTCTTGCTCAAGTGACATCCAGTGACCATGGGAGTACTCACTGGTTTTGAATCCTCCATACCAAACTTCTTCAACATATCTCTAACATACTTAGCTTGAGAAATAAGGATACCATCATCTAGCTAAGCAATTTGAAGTCCAAGGAAGAAATACATCTCACCAATCATAGACATCTCAAACTCTTTTTGCATCTCCTCTGCAAACCTCTTACACATATCATCATCTCCACAAAAGATGATGTCATTGACATATATTGCAACTATCAATATCACGTCTCCTTCTTCCTTGATGTAAAGATTGTTATTTGTAGTACCTTTCTTGAAGCCTCGCTGAAGTAAGTACTTATCCAACCTAGCATACCAAGCTCTAGGTGCTTGCTTGAGACCATACAAAGCTTTCTTGAGTCTGCACACCATGTTCAAATCTTTTGATATCTGAAAACCATCTAGTTGCTCAATGTAGACTTCCTCCTCTAGATCATCATTCAAAAATGCTGACTTGACATCCATATGATAAACCTTAAAGTTCTTGTGAGCAACAAGGGAAAGAAACATCTTGATTACCTCCATTCTAGCTACTGGAGCATAGGTTTCCTCAAAGTCAATGCCTTCAAATTGTAAATATCCTTTACATACCAATCTTGCTTTGTTCCTCACAACTTCACCTTCTTCATTGAGCTTGTTCTAGAACACCCACTTTGTTCCTATGACATTCTTGTTGGCTGGTCTAGGAACCAATTCCCATGTTTGATTCTTCTCTATCTAATCCAATTCTTCCTCCATTGCTTTTATCCATCCATCATCTTTGCTAGCATCAACAAAGGTTTTGGGTTCAAATTTTGATAATAAGCACATATTTACTTGCTCATGCAACTTAGAAAGCCTTCTCTTGGTCTGTACACCTTCATTCTTATCTCCAATGATCTAATAAACTGAATCGTTCTTCTCAACATACTTTGCTAGAGTCTTGGGTATCAGCTACCGATTCTTGTTTCTTTTCTTCTTCTTCTTCATCTTCAATGCATGAAAAGGTGTCAGATCTAGAGTCCTCTAATTCTTGTGAGATCTGATACAGGTCTTGATCTAATTTGACATTTGTGCTTTCAATCATCTTTCCCAATCTCTTGTTGTAGCATCTATAAGCCTTGCTTCTGGTTGAGTAACCAAGAAAGATTCCTTCATCACTTATTGAATCAAACTTTCCTAGGTCTTCTTTATCTCTTCTGATATAGCATTTACTGCCAAAGATCCTGAAGTATCTGATAGTGGGAGGTCTTCCATACCATAGCTCATAAGGGGTCTTGGTGCTATTGACCCTGAGTTGCACCTTGTTAATTAGATAGACAACAGTGTGAACTGCTTCCTTCCAGTACATAATCAGGTAAATCTACATCTTTCAACATTGCCCTTGACATCTCTTGCATAGTCCTATTCTTCCTTTCAACTACCCCATTTTGCTGAGGGTCCTAGGAGCTGACATATGTCTCCTAATACCATGACCTTCACAAAACTTTTCAAATTCATTTGAAGTAAACTCACCTCCTCCATCAGACCTTAAACATTTGATCTTAGCATCCATTTCATTTTCAACCATAGCTTTGAAAACCTTAAATTTATTAAGGGCATCTATTTTTTATCTTAAGAAGGTAACCCAAGTCATTCTAGAATAATCATCAATGAGCAACATAAAATACCTCTCACCTTGTTGACTCTTTACTCTTGTAGGGCCACATAGATCAGTGTGAATCATCTCCAATGGCATTGAAGAATAGTACTCCTTTCTTTTGAATCTTTTCTTTTTCTACTTTCCCATTTGACATTCCTTGCATACTGTGTTTGTAGGTTTGATTATCTTGGGCATGTCTCTTATTGCATGAGTAGAGATGATCTTTACCATGTTGTCAAATTTGTTGTGTCCCATTCTTTTGTGCCACAACCAACTCTCACTGGATTGAGCCAACAAATATGTTCTTCCATTTACCTCCTTCAGATGATAGATATCACCATATGGCTTGATACCTTCTACAGCTAGATTTTTAGACCCTGCCTTCCCAATTTCACAACCTTTAGCCTGAAAGGTGAGATTGTAACCTTTGCTGCATATTTGAATGAAACTGAGAAGATTGTGCTTTAGCCCTTTGACATATAGGACATCCTCAGTCCTGTTCTTCCCATCAATAATTATGGCACCCTTTGCACAAATTTGAGCTGACTCATCACCACCAAACTTGACAGCTCCACCATTCCACTTCTCAAGGCTAATAAAATTTTCCTTATCACCAGTCATATGATTAGAGAAACCACTGTCAATTACCCAATCTTTGGCTTCTTCTCTTGCATGAAAGGCAGTCCATACAACCATTGATCTATCATTATTTTGTTCAACTTGCAAGGCATCAATCTTTTCACTTTTTCCAACATCATCCCTTTTGTTACCAATATTCAAGGCCATGAAAATTGTTTCATCATTTGAGTTATCATGATCCTCATCTTCTGAAGAACAACTGCCTCCTATGGAATATAGGATTATTTTGAACTTGTCATTTTTGTTACCTCCCCTTGATTCCTTAAAAGGACATTTAGAAGAAAAATGACCAATCTTTCCACAATTGAAACATTTGAAGGGTAACTTACCTTTGTATTTGCTAGTACCTTTCTTCAATCTTCTCACAAAATTTTCTTCAACTTCATTAGGGATCTCATCTTCATTAGCAATTTCATCCTTTGTCTTATTGACTTTGAAAGCAACTTCTTTATTTGGAGCATCACTACCAAACTCTCTCATTTCAAAAGTAGCAAGGGTACAAACAATCTATCTATAGTGTATGTTTCCAAGTCCACATTCTCCTCAATAGCAGATACCTTATGGTTGTAATATTTGGGGAGAGATCTCAAAACCTTCTTCACAATTTCATCCTCTTCCACTTTACCACCAAGACCTGTGATGCCATTGACCACTTCATTCACCTGAAGCATATATCCAGCAATGTCTTCATCCTCTGTCATCTTTAGGGTCTCAAATTTGCTTTTGAAGATTTGCATCTTTGCTTGCTTTACTTTCTTATCTCCTTCATAAATGGTTTCAAGTTTATTCCAAACTTCTTTAGCAAAACTGCAACTCATTAACTTTGAAAGTTCTGAATCACCTAATCCACTCATAATAGCAAACTTTGCCTTGGCATTGTTATCATATTCCTTAACTTCATCTGGATATGTAGGAGTAGTAGCAGGAGCTATGTAACTAGTCTTGACAGAGTCCCAAACTCCACACCCTAGAAAATTGATATAGGTTTCCATCCTTAGCTTCCGAAAAGCATAATTTGTTCCATCAAACCTAGGTATCTTGCTGAATACATTATGTGACATCCCGAACCTTGCTCAAGTGGTTAAGCTTCTTTAAGAGGAACTTGGCTCTGATACCAATTGTTGAACACACCAGGATACTGAGAGGGGGAGGGGTGAATCATTATCTAATCAAACTTCAGATCCTACGAAATAGATTAAAACTTAAGCATTACAATATCAACACAAGCATGCAAGATTTTAACACAATGCACATAACACACAAAACAAGATATACGTGGAAAACCTAAGAAGGGAAAAACCACGGTGAGGATTAACTCACAATATATGAAGCTCAAAATTACAACTTTTTTTAGGGCTACAACCCAAAGAAGCCTCTACTCCCTAAAATTTTTGATTTAGGGTCACTCCCAAGGAAGTTACTACTCCCTGAAGAATTTGTTTTAGGGTCACTCCCAAGGAAGCAACTACTACCTGAATTGAGAACAAACTCATAAAAGATTCCAGTATGACAATCCTTCTACTGTCTAAAAGTTGACATTGAAATTCACAACTTTGATGATTGAAATTCTACTTCTTCTGATGATTGGATAAATTAGGCACACTCTTCACTTCCTTCCTGTCACATAAATGTCTTCAAGATGAATCAGGACATCTTCTAACACATCCACTCTTTCTCCTTCAGTCGCACATCATAATACATTCATTCTACTCCTTTTCTTGCTTGCAAACCTCATCAATCAACTTGCAATCACACTTCACCTAACTCAATTTGATTTACAATTTACACATGATGTTACATTGATTACATTGCTTGTCGGCCAGAGACAACATGAAAAATACATTTACAAGTCAGCCATACTACACACAACATGAAACATGTAGAGGACAAGTCCTAAACAAGACTACATGCTACACCAATAGAAGACCCATGGCTTGTGGACATCAACACGTGATTAACCAGGTCCAAAACATCCTTCACAACATCAAACATCAAGGAATTGTTAGAATAATTCATTATAGAATTATGCATATGTGTCGTAGATTTGTAGTGGTGTCACAATCAGTTATAGAGGTGTCTAGTTTGTTGTCAAAGATTCTTTAGTTCGCTGTCACAAGTATTCAGTCTATTGTCAGTTATCTTTGTAGATTTTTAGGAAGTTGTTAAGCTGATTGCAACTATATGTATGTAACCGTGTTCATTGAATAATATGCAATCTTTTCATTGTTATTTCAATCTCTATTAATTCTATTTTGGTATGAGAGCTCTCTCAAAATCTTGGGTGAGCAGGCAAGGATTGAACACAGTATCAAATGATCTGTGTGTGACGAGGCCTGTAGAAGAGCCACTTATGCTTACTGGCTCCTAGAGGAAGAATAGAGTACATAGTGGTTAAGAGGTTGCTAAGGCCCCTGCTGCACATCTTTTTTTCTGTGAAACATACACAAAGGTATTTTTTCCTCAAAATATAGATTTGTTTTTTTGTTTTTTGTCACAGAAGTTTCTGAAAATGGAAATACCTCTAGATAAATTTAATGGTCATAATTTTCACACATGGAAGGTGAAAATACAAATGCAATTGATGAACAAAAATTTATGGGGTATAGTGAATGACACCAAAGTGGTACCAACAGATGCCAAAAGGAAGATTGATTGGGAAAGTAGAGATGAAAAAGCCAAATCCATTATTGGCCTTGCTCTTTCAGATTCAAAATTACATCATTTGGATCTAGAAAAATCATCTAAAGAAATCGGGGATGAATTAAATAAGTTGTTTGGAGCAAAAGCAACAAATGCTAAGTTCTCTCTGAACCTACAATTATTTAGCTTCAAGATGTCTGATGAAATCACCATGTCTAACCACATAAACAATCTGAGATCTCTCATTAAACAATTAGTTGAAGTCAATGTTGTGGTAGATAAAGAAGATGCTAAAGCTATCTTGTTAAATAGTTGGCCTCCAAAATATAGCAATGCTATTTTTACTCTCAGTCAGATGCCTTCACAAACTTTAGAAGACATGATTTTAGTGCTCTTAGTTGAAGAAAATAGAACAGCTACAGGAGATTCAAGAGGAGATACTCAACAAGAGCTTGCATTATACTCAAATAAAAGGATGGGAAAGAGAATGACAAGTAAGAGTTAGATCGAATGTTACTATTGTAGAAAAATTGGTCATACAACAATTAATTGTAAAATTCGTGCAAGTGACCTTCTCAAAGGGACAATTAAAGAATCAATAAATATAGCCATTGTTGAAGAACTACCAAATATTGATAGTAGTGATGATTTCATTGAAGATGAGGCAATTGTTCTATTTTGAAGAAGTCAACACTTTGAAGACAGGGAAGGATGCAGTAAAGGATAGATAGATGTTCAATAGTCTGAGATGCTTGTGGATCAGAGAAACTATACCTCATTGGGGTTATGAGACATGCATGTGAGGATTGGTGTCCAAATAGTTTAGTGGAGATCTGAAATCTAGAATTTTGGCATTATACCTTTAAGAGGGTGATGAGACACTTCATGTGTAAATGGTGTCCAATAATGCTAGGAACTTGGCTAATAGCTAGGAGACTATACTTGGAGCAGCTTGAAGAAATCTTACTAGTCCCATAAATAACAGCTTCTAAATAATATAATCTTTTGCTGATATGTTGTTATTTAGTTTAGTGGTGTAGGGGTGTTGGAATATACTCCAACATAAATAAATGTAACAACAAACTATTTTGTTGTAGTCAGTTCATAGATATGTTAGGAGTTCATGAAAATTTAGTTATTCATTAAGAGTAGGTGTTAGAATAATTCATAACAAAATTATGTATATGTGTCGTAGAGTTGCAGTGGTGTCACAATCAGTTATAGAGGTGTCCAGTTTGTTGTCAAAGACTCTTCAGTTCATTGTCACAAGCATTCAGGCTGCTGTCAGTTATCTTTGCAGATTTTTAGGAAGTTGTTAAGCTGATTACAACTATATGTATGTAACCCTGTTCATTAAATAATATGTAGTCTTTTCATTGTTATTTCAATCTCTGTTAATTCTATTTGGAATTACATCCGCACACTCCACTCATTCAAAATAGGACAACCTTAAGCAAAGGCATATGAAACTTGAAGCATAACAGCCACATCAACTTGAAAACCTTGTGTGGTACTGGAAACAAGAAAGATCTTCATGAAGCTCTTGCAAATGAGTCTATAGAACTCATACAACATCTCCAATCACTCCTTCATCTCCACACATAAAATATTTTGTGCCATACATCTTCAACCATGAACTTTGAGAACAACAAGTCATCTAGAACACACTGGAACATACTGTCATTGAAAAACTGAGCTTGCAGACCACCAAGAAACTTGAAACTGCAAGGAAGCATGTAATGCACATCCATAAACATGTCCACAAACTACAAAGGCAAACATTCACATCCAGAGGAATGCAGAACATTCCAACAGGCCATCAACACCACCTTACTCTACCAAAACACATGCCGATACTCTATCACGAATAACTTTCACAGTGGAAGGAAAAATGATCTGAAAATTTAGAATTATCATCTTCACAACACCTTGAACATAGTTCCAAAACTGCATAGCCATAACTGTAAATGTGGAGGAATGCAGAGCCAAACTTTGCTATATAGAAAATGTCTTCTTTAGAGCCAACACAATCTTCAAACTGTGAACTGCAAGACACCCTTCTGGTAATCCAAACACCATGAAACTTGGAACATACATACTCTTACACTATATGAAGCTATCTTCCAATTTGTAGAGGCACAACCTCAAAAGCATGAAAATACGGAGCAATCTCCCAAACAATCTTCAAAACAGTCTTTCTGTAGCAAAACCTTTTACCAATATCTGGAGGCCAATTCTTCCTTGTATCAACACATATATTCTTAGGAACAATAGGAGAGAGCATACAACATGCTATATGCCATCAATAACATCTCCCCAACATCAACAACACATCTGATCATCTTGGTGCTTCTAATTCCCATATGAATGTCTTCTTTGTTGTCAAGAAACATACCCAATGAATACAATCTTTGCTAACTAAGAGCTTCAGGAACATGACATCCAACCATGAACTATATCTTCTTTGTTGGAGAGGACATGACATCCAACCATAAAATTCTAATTCCCATCTTAATATATCTTCTCTGTTGTCACTGGATAATCCATGACATCCAACCATGAACATCACTAATTTGTGGACCATAAGCATGCTCAAAACAACTTGACTTGACACTAATTAGGGCATGCCATCCAACCATGAACATCAACAGCCTACTATGAGCATCAAGAGCATCATTGAACCTCTATTACTATACTGTTATATCATCATCACAAATTGAGTGCTGACCTTACACTAAGTGTTGACATCAATGACAACACATATTGCCAACACACTAAACTAATAACTTAGTCACTACTAAATAGGAACACTCATTGGTCTATTGTTTTCCATGTTAAAACACTATAATATAGAGTGCACACACTTACCCTAGCCCAACCAAGGCTCTTTGTTTGGTCTATCTCTTTTGATATCTATGCATAAGATGAACTTAGTATCCCTTAAATCCTTTGAATGTCAAACTATCCAAAAAGTGTGATATTTCAAGTCCTTAATCACATCCTTACTATTACCAAAAAATAATATATCATCTACGAATAATGTGGTAACAAGAAAATTATCATTGTCTTGTTTATAACAAACACAATGATTTGATTTAGCTCTCATAAATCCCAATCTCAACATAAAAGAATCAAATTTTGGGTACCATACCTTGGGTGACTATCTGAGACCACATAAAGATCTTTCAACCTAGAAATCAATAACTCCTTACCTTTTACAACATAGTGTTTCAAATGAGACATGCATTTATTCCTCCAAGTCACCATGTACATGAAAGTTATTTTCACATCCATCTATTATATATCTAAATAAGAAGCTATTGCAACAAATAATAAGAACCCGAAAGATGCCACCTTAGCAATTGGAGAATAGTTCTCATAAAAGTATATCCCTTGAACATAAGAATATCTTTTTGCAACCAATCTTACCTTGTACTTCTCAACACTATCATCTAAACCAAACTTCTTCTTGAAGGCCCATTTTCACCCAGTAGGTTTCCTTCCCTCTAACAACTACAGCATGTCCTAAGTCTCATTCTTTTTCAATTACCCATCTTCTCATTCATAGATGATCTCTAGAACTCACTTTCATCCATCTCGAATGCCTCTTTCATAATTGAAGGTTCATCAATGTTAGTAATCAAAGAAAAAATGCATCTAAAGTTAAGTGAACTATACATCCATAGTTGCCTCCTCTGACAAGTGGAGCTCCTCGAAAGATAAGGTGGATGTTCTTTCTCCTCAAATTTCTCTAAGCTCTCAATACTTGACTCCCCATCTGGTACATACCAAACCTTTGGTTTAGAGATAGGTACAATTATCTTAGTCTTTGGATGTAACTGCAGTATAGACTTCACATTTCCATGTCTAGTTTCTCAACTACAGGAGAAGAACTAATCTCTTTGGAGATAACATTATAAATCTATAGAACTTTCTTGACCATGGGATCCCAAATCTTTGTACCCTTTCACATTGACACCATATCCAATGAAGATTCATTTTACAACCTTATAATCCAACTTTGACTATTTCTTAGGCACATAAACATATGCCTCACAACCAAAAGCATGACGATGTTGAAGTGAGGTATTTCTACCCATCCAACCTCCATAGGGTTTTCTCAATAAGAATTGATGTAAGAGACATTGATTATGTAAGATGTACTTCTAATCGCTTATAAACAAAAAAAATCCAATCTAACCCCACTAAGCATACTCCTATCCCTCTCCATCTATGCCACATTAATTCCTTCTGCAACTCCATTCTATTGAGGGGTGTATGGAGTTATCTTATGCCCTTCAATGTTGTTCTCTTTGAAGAATCTATCAAAATCTATTGAACAAGATTTTCCACCATTTTCAATTCTCAACACCTTGGTCTTTTTACCAATTCGATTCTCCATGAGAGCCTTAAACTCCCTGAACTAGAACCAAAGACCTTGGATTTGCTCCTAAGAAAATAAACCCAAGTCCTAGAAAAATCATTAATAAATGACACATATTATGGGGATATCAATAAAAAGGAACATCTACAAGACCAAATACATCAAAATGACTAAGATCCAAAATCCTAAAAGATTTATGAGAACTAGATTAAAACTAAACATGGTTTTACTTTTCATAAATACAATGTTCAGAAAAATCAAACTCAAGAGAATAATTAACAAGATCATCTACAATTTTTTAATTTTTAATGTTGATATAACTTTCTCACCAACATGGACCATTTGTTGGTGTTATAACATTGTCTTCTTAGTAGATAACTTGTTTTTATTCTTTTTCTCCTCGTAGTTTCTTCTAAAATAGCCTATCTTGTCACAGCTATAGCATTTCACCTTGGACATTTTACCAAAAGGCTTCGATCTCCCACAAGACTCAGATCTACTTTTAAATCCTTCTTCTTGACTTTCTCCTTTGACCATCCATAAATATTTAAAGCTTCCTTGGTAGATTCAAAAGCTTTTCACCTCATATCCTCTGAGAGTAAAGTAGCCACTACCTCACATGTTTTGAAGTAGTGCTTTGGATAGCCATCACCAAGTTGTCCCATGAGTCTAGCAAAGACCACATTAGGGTCATACATTATGAGCATGGGTGAGGGTGATTCTACTGTTGAGCACCTCAATGCATTCAACATTTAACCATGAGCTAGTTACAGTCAATTGGTGTGAAAATAGATGCCAACTCCCACAAGATGACAAAACAAGATTTGCATCCTAATTACACAATAGGCAATAAATAAATATATTACAACAAATAAATGCAAAGAATTACCAAGGTTGAGACATCTTAATTCCCAACATTCTCCCACTTGTCAAACACCTTGTAAGGGCCAATAGAAATAATAGGATTTAACTACTATCTAGGCTGAGAGGCCCATAGACTCCAAACACCATATGAACTTCTCTGTGCCTGCTGGTTTCGTCAATGCATTTGTAACATTCTTCAAAGTGTCTACCTTCTCCAAATTCACCTTCTCATCCTCTACCATGTCTCGCACAAAGTGAAATTGTACATCAATATGCTTTGTTCTGGCATGGAAAGTTGGATTCAGGCAAATTGCACTCTGACTGTCACAACAAATCGTAATCTGTCCTGCATCAACACCAATATCTGAACACAATCTCTTAAGCCAAATGGCTTCCTTACAAGCATGAGTTGCTTCCATATACTCATCTTCTATCATGGATAAAGCAACCATAGGTTGTCGCTTACTCATCCAACTAATTGCACCACCAAACATAGTAAACACATAAGCATTGGTGGATCTCCTGCTGTCATTGTCACTCACCCAATCAAAATCCACGAATCCACGAATACAAACTAAATGCGGAGGTCCTGTAGGATTACCATGATAACATAAGGAATACTCAGAAGTACCCCTCAAATATCTGAACACTCTCTTTACTGCATCCCAATGTAGCTGTCCAGGATTAGTCATAAATCGACTAAGGACTCCCACTGCTTGGGCAATGTTTGGTCTTGTGCAGACCATAGCATACATCAAACTGCCAATAGCACTAGCATAAGGTACTCTGTTCATGTCCTCCACCTCACTAGGAGATTTTGGACAATCATTAATAGACAAGTTTGTCCCCAAAGAAACAGTAACACACAATGGTCTACAATCTGCCATGCTGAACCTATCCAACACGGTCTTCACATACTTACTCTAGCTTAATGAAAGTTTTTTGTTAGCTCTGTCTCTTTTGATTTCCATTCCCAGAATGTACCTGGCTACCCCTACATTTTTCATCTCAAACTGTGCTGACAACTGAGACTTCAAATCATAAATCATATTTTTACCATTCCCAATTAGCAACATATCATCAACATACAATGCAATAATGAGAATGTGATCATTGTCAAATTTATAATACACACAATGATCTGATTTTGATCTCAGAAATCCAACTGACAACACAAAGGCATCAAACTTCAAGTACCACATCCTAGGAGACTGCTTCAAACCATACAAAGACTTTCAAATTGCAAACCAAATTTTCTTTACCTTTCTCTATGTAATGCTCTAGCTTTGACATGTAAATCTCTTCCTCCAAATCACCATGAAGGAATGCTGTCTTCACATCCATCTGCTCTACCTCTAAGTCATAAGCTACTGCAAGAGATAATAAGAATTAAATAGATGTTAGCTTTGCAATGGGAGAGAAAATTTCACCATAATCAATTCCATCCACTTGTGAATACCCCTTCGTAACCAATCTGGTCTTGTACTTTTCAACACTGCCATCTGCACTGAATTGCTTCTTGAACACCCATTTGCATCCAACAGGTTTCTGTCCTTCAGGCAAAGGCACCAAGTCCCATGTTTTATTCTTCTCCAAAGAAGCCATCTCATCTTCCATGGCCTCCTTCCAGGAACCTGCATCTTTCATGCCCATGGCCTCTATCATAGTTCTAGGCTCATCAGTGTTAGTAAGCAAGGAAAAAGCACAACTAGAATCAAGCAATGAATAACCAAACCTATCAGGTTGCTTCCTTGTTCATGTAGACCTTAATGGCTGAGGTTGAGGTTCTGCGTCTTCTGAACTTTCAGAGCTGCTAGAGCTCTCCTCATCATCAAGTCTCACAGGGTCTGTCAGTTTAGTCTTCTCAGGGGTAGAAGGAAACTGAACCACATCCTCTTTCTTTTCTATTTCTTTTAGCTGTAGAACAATGGGAGAAGGTGTTAGCTCTCTGAAAACAACACTTCTGCTATACAATTCTTTTTCAGCCACAGGATCCCAAAGCTTGTATCCTTTCACACCGACACCATAGCCAATGAAAATACACTTAACAGCCTTATTCTCCAATTTAGACCGTTTCTCCCTAGGTACATGTGCATATGCCTCACAACCAAAATCACGAAGATGTCTAATTGAAGGCTTCTTACCAGACCACACCTCCATAGGTGTCTTACCAACAAGAGCTGATGTAGGAGACCTATTTACCAGGTAGCAAGTAGTGGCTACAACTTCATCCCAAAACTTTTGTTCGAGGCTTGCTCTACTAAGCATACTCCTAGCCCTCTCCATAAGTGTCCTATTCATCCTCTCTACAACTCCATTTTGCTGCGGGGTGTATGGAGTTGTCTTATGTCTTTCAATCCCTTGCTCTTTACAAATCTTATCAAACTCTATTGAACAAAACTCACCACCATTGTCAGTTCTCAAACACTTAATCTTTTTACTAGTCTGATTCTCAACAAAAGCTTTAAACTCTTTGAACTGACTAAAGACTTTAGTCTTGCTTCTAAGAAAATAAATCCATGTCCTACTATAATCATCAATGAAAGATACGAAATATACAGATTTGGAAATCGAAGGAACACTAACAAGACCAAACACATCAGAATGAATAAGATCCAATACACCAGAAGACTTGTGAGAACTAGAGTAAAACTAAACACGGTTTTTATTTCCATATATATAATGTTCACAAAATTTGAACTTGAGATTACAATCATTTAACCCCTCAACGAGGTTTTTATTTTTTAGGGTTCTAAGACCCTTCTCACCAATGTTGCCAAATCTCATATGCCATAACATTGTCTTTTCAGCAGGAAGCTTAACTTCCAAAGCATGAGCACCCTTGGGTACCCAAGATGCACTACCATCAAAATTTGTTACAATAGATTTCTTCATTGCTGGTTCAGATGGTGGGGATGAAGTGACAACAACTCTTTTCTTCAATTCAGAAGAACTATTACACTATGAAGTGCATGCCTCCAGCTAAAACAGAGTACCTCTTCGAGTACCCTTCGCAAGCACCATAGATCCTCTAGTCATCTTGCATTTGTCCTTCGAAAAGACAACCTGCACACTTGCATCATTCAACATACTTATAGAAAGTAGGTTTCGTGCCAAGCCTAGGATGTGCATAACCCCAGTGATCCCCTTCACTCGTCCATCAAGGAATCGGATTGAGACTCTTTCACAACCAATAATCTTCAAATGAGAATCGTCGCCCAAGTACACTCTTCCACTATCGAACTCTTCATACTTCGTGAACCAACTTTGATGTGAGGTCATGTGGAATGATGCACCAGAATCAATCAACCACACATCATCAGATGCATGGGTGGCCAGGGCTGCGATGAAGGCATCACCATCATCTTGTGACTTGTCAGAATCTGAGTCTGGGACATTCTTCTTCTTCTTTTTCTTTTCCTCTTTGCATTCCTTTCAGAAATGTCCAGTTTTTCCACAGTTCCAATAGAGAGCCTTGGACTTTCCAGGAGATTTGGATCTCCCACAGGATTTGGATCTACCCTTCTCAGCTTTTTTGTCCTTCTTTTTCCCTTTCTTCTTGGGTCTTCCACGAACCACAAGATCCTCTTTGGATGCTTTAGAAGACTTTCTCTACATCTCTTCAGATAACAATGAAGCTACCACTTCATCCATTTTGAAGGTGGATGTGGTGCTCCCAATAGCCATAACAAGATGATCCCACAAGTCTAGCAAAAAACAAAGCAAGGTCATACAACGATCCTCCTCCTCCATCTTCACACCAATGGATGTCAACTGTGCAACTAACATGTTGAAAGCATTTAGGTGATCTGCAACAGATCCTCCATCCTCCATCCTCAAAGAATATAACTTCTTTATCAAAAAAATCTTGTTTACTAGGGATTTGACCTGATAAACATCTCCAAGCTTCTTCCAAAGGTATTTTGTGGTCTTCTCCTCATGGACATTTAACAAGACAAAATCAGCTAGATTGAGTCTTATGAGACCCTTAGCCTTTTGATCTTTGAGATCCCAATCAACTTGTGCTATTGTGGTTGGTTTTACACTAGAAATATTTTCCCATATGTCACGATCAACAAGCATGTCTTCCATCTTAAGTTTCCATAACTCAAAATTTGTGCCATTGAATTTCTCCACCTCTAATATTCTGGATGTGCTTGCCATCTCTTTTCCTGCAAGAAGATTATAGAATACTCAACACAGACTCCCACTCAATCTAAGATCAGCTCAAAAAACCCTTACCCAACAACTAGGAACAAAGGTGATCAAGCTTTGATACCAACTGAAAGGAAGTTAGGTGTGCAGAAATCGCTTCCTACACTAATCTAATGAGGAGAGATGAGTGCAAATTCTTTTTAACCTTTACAATTACAGTGTTATTAACCCAACAACAGAGATATTGCAGCAATACACAACACAAAAATGTAAGACAGAAGAAGAGAGACAAGATATAACGTGGGGAAAACCCTTACGAGTGAAAAACCCCACACTCTAAAACCTATACAATGTATTATCTAAACAACAAGGTTTACAACACACTTGCAATGCAAGCCTTTACAGGAGTCTTCGACACTTGTATCTGGAGACAATCTGGTAGCATAATAGTACCTATCAATCACATAATAATATCTCCTCTCAAAGCACCTGCTTAAATAGAAGTTTACAAGGCAAAAATGAACTTTCCTTAAGATGGGCTTCCAACTTGGCCTCATGGCCCAAAACCCACGCCTAGGGACACTTGTCCAACACTGCAACATGGTCATGACACTTATCATATCACCTCATCCCAATATGGTCACCTATTCCCAAGTTGGGCAATGACAGATGCTCTTATGACTCTTACGATTGTCATAGAATCCGTCATAACTGTCATATCTTATAACTGTAAGAGAATCTATCATACACTAACTAAAAATAGCATATTCTCTTACAACATGTCATAACCCTCCTTGGGGCACCCAAAGATGCCTTCTTCCAAGATGCCTTGTGACACGTCTTCACCTATCATAGTATCTTCTATTTTCGACTCTTACGCGTCATAGATTCTATCATAGGAATCTGTCATAACCGTTTCGATCAAGATTCACTTACACACCAGTCAAAGTGCTGACACATGGCAAAATACCTCTACCACTAAGTGGGATGCCTATCTCCTCATGTGAGGACAAAATTACATGTGGTCACCTTCCACATAGGATGACACATCACCGTGCCAACTCCCATAAGACGACAAAACAAGATTTGTATCCTAATTACACAATAGGCAATAAATAAATATATTACAACATATAAATGCAAGGAATTACCAAGGTTGAACACCTTAATTCCCAACATATCCAACACAACCCAATTTTCTAATGACATAGATGTAGGGTGAGAGTTCAAATCTATGTCCCATTTTTATAAGGGAAATGACTAACATTGATCTAACTCTTTAACTTGAATCACTAGAAAGTGACATATATGTTTCGAATTTTAAAATAATGTAAATTAATGTTCAATGTAGATTTTTTGGTGTATTTTATGTTTTATTTTTATTTTCAAATTTTAAAAAATATTTGAATGTAGTTTTTTGTAAAATTGACACTAGTAAAATGTTGAAAATGAGGTTAAGCAGGATGCCATTTTTTATATAGCAAATTTCATTTTTTTCCTTCAATGTTTTTTACATTTATAACTTGAAACTTTAGTGCATAGATTAATTTTTTTCCATTTCAATAAATGTATATTTAAATAAGTCTTGAAAGTTGTGTGTACTAAAAACACAACTATTTCAATGAGACACCACTTTTTGTCTTAACTATTTATCTAAAATAGAAAATGACTATATCATCTCGACATGGAATCTCTCCTCTAGTGCATAATATCTTTTTCAAAATTTTTAATAAACTTTAGTATTTTTTCTTGGGAAACAATCAAACCTTATGTTTTTGTGATAATGACCTACTTTTAGTAAAAATTAAAAGAAAATATAAACACTAATTAAACTTCCTGATGATAGATCATTGAGTATGATCCAAAACGTCGATACAAAAATATACACAGTTGAATCCAGAAGCACTCTTCATTACTATTATGAACTGTGGAAAACTCATGCCTTCTACTAATTAAACTATTAAAAAATTATATCTTAAAAACTACACTTATAGATCTACAATAGGGTATTTTTGTAAGAGTCAATGTGACTCAGCAAGCCAGGATCCCTGCAATCAAGACAACCTTCCACACAAAGATAATAGAGAAGATGCTAAAACAATGGAGAAAGATTCTATACAACAAATTGTATGAAGCTATATATGAAATTGTCATGAAATACAATGAGAGAGCCTTGCTTATAAAGGCAAGGATGACAACCAAGAAGTTGTAGTCATATGACAAGTGTCGCATTCCTATCACATGTGACAACTAGAGGATAGGATGCCAACTAGAGTACATGTGTAGGATAAGACAACTCACTACAACTATCAACAACTAGAAACAACTAGTGACATCTAGAAGACTCACTAAGTCAACTTAACATGTAAATTATTGGTGATGTGTGAATATTATTTAACTAATAAATAGTTAAATAATATGAATTATCCACACAAGGGTAAACCGGTTTGGTAGTAACCCTATTCACACCAACACCCCCTTAAGTGCAACTTAGGGAGTAGTTGACTAAAGCAAAGATACAATGATGGGTCCCGGCTACTAGGCCATGTTAGGTACCCATGTACAACAAATCTCAAGTGGCTCAGAAAAGGAGAAAACCTCATGGGACAAAACTCCTCTCCAAAAGTGAGAATGCAGAAAACAAAAGAAATGAAAGATGTGATGGAAGGAGGACTCAAGACCACCCAAGGACTACATCCAACACATATGTACAATCAATTTACCCCCATAGGAGAGCAAGTGTGAGACTATAGGTCCCCCCTACAATGAAGTAGGTCCCCCCCACAAATATCCGGTGGCTATTATTTTATCCATGGTGATCGTTTATTGCCAAAAGCAACAGTCTTAAGCCATAAAAAATAACTTAGGCTGGAAAATCTTCTATGCTCGTTGGTTGATCTAGTTTGGCGGTCTTCATCTTCAACTCTTGGCAGTTTCAATCTAATTGTGGTCATCCAATATCCTTCGACGATTTGTGAAATTTCATTCGGGTCAAGCACAAGACACGGTTTCTGCCAGCGGTTTCAGCCACCTAAAGCTATTTTGACCATTCCAAACTGTGGTTTCAATGTTGCAAGGCGATTTTTACACCTCATTGGCAGTTTTCACCTCTTGACAGATAGTTTTGACACAGAAAAACAGTTTTGTGCAGTGTAGGCAGTTTTATCTGTAGACCATGTTTTTTTTCTCCTCAGACTATTTTTTCTGCTGACAGTGGTTTGTACATAGTGGTTTTAGAATATTCCTGCCAGGGAGAATATTCTACCAAGGGGGCATGTTTTGCCCCTCAAAGTCCTAAAGTATGCCTTTTTTTCTTTTTGCATAACTTTTGCCCATGGTGTCGAAATCGGGAAAACAAGATATCGTTGGAAAGAAGACAGAGAGCACTTCACAGTGGTATCAATCATTTCACAAATTTTGTTGTTTGACAAAATTTATTGCAGGTTGCAGATAGATCTTCTTTTTCAGCTTTCAAGCTCATAACTTTTTTCCACGATCTCTGATTTTTGTGATTCAAGTGGCATCAGAAAGGTATTTAGGAGCTCTTCAAATACATCCATGCACTTTTCTCAGATTTTGCTTCATGTCCATTTAATTCAATTTGTTAATTTTTTGGCTTTTGAGTGATAACTTGGGCATTTTGATACTTGAGGAGGTGAAATTTATTTTGAGAGGATTTTTTTTACTGTAATACATCATTGTGAGTGATTGTAATCTCACTCGGATCTCTTTTTAAAGAGATTTTATTGTTTTCCCAATTGTGGTCCCTTGAGGACAATTGTAAATCACACTAAGCATAAAGTGCCACAACAAATTATGGGGGCTCTCTTACATAGTAAAGGGGTGTTGTTGTGTTGTTGTCTCTCTTTTTCATTATGGATGTGCCTCAATTTCCACTTTTAACTCCATATAATTATCTTGAATGGAAGAAAAACATGGACTTTGTATTGTATAAACAAAAGTTACATAGAATAACTTTAGGCACAGATCCTCAACCCACAGGTGCTACTGAGAGAAGAAAATAGTTAGATAGAAGAGATGAGGCTTATGACACACTTTGTCTTGCTATTTCTCTAGATCTTAGATTTCATGTTGAGTCTTGTACAACACCAAATGAGATATGGACAACACTAGACAATCTCTTTGGCAAGCAAGATAAAATAAGAAGGTTCAAATTGGAGAATGAGCTAATTGCACTTAATCCTCAAGATTTTGATCAAATTGAAGATTTCTTCACCAAGTTTAAGTCTCTTAGGTTGCAACTCAAATAGTGTGGCCTTGAGAAAGAAGATGAACAATTGATTCTATCTATTCTTGCAAAATTGGGTCCTGCATGTATTCAGTTTATGTTTCTACCTTTTATGCTACAATGGATGCCTTTGGTAGTAAGTTTACTATGCCTTCACTTGAGGAGTTTGCTGCACAACTCACTAGGGAACAAGCCAAGCTACTACACATGGGCACATTGAAGTCTCCTAGAAAACAAGCTCTAGTTACAACACAAAACACGAAAGATCTTAAGGCTTCAAATAATAAGGGAAATAAACAAAAGGATTCAAAGTCTAATGAGAAAGAGAAAGAATCAAAGAAAGCCGCCAACTCTTCTTCTAAAGAGGAGTCCAATACTTGAAGAAGAAGCCAAAGTGTTCTTATTGTAAGAAATTGGGTCATGATGAGACTAAATGTTATGAGAAAAAATTTGATGAGATGTCACAACTTCTTCAAAAACATAACATTGAGTATTCTCCATCAACAATAGTTTTACCCAAGTCTTCTTCTTCGCCACCATCATCATCTACATCTACAGGGGCAACAGACATTGCTAATGGGTCATACAAAGGAAAAGGACAAGCACTCTTTGCTTCAACAAGTCTTCAGTCAGATAGATGGCTTCTTGATTTAGGAGCTTCTTATCATATGGCATCTTCACAAGGGATGTTCTCTTCATTTCAATCATGTACTTTGCCACCTATTTTGATGGGTAACAATACATACATGCATGCAACTAGTAAAGGAACTATTGATGTTGGTGAGTGTACATTCAACAATGTGTTGTGTGTACCTTCCTTGACAACCAATCTCCTTTTCATCTATCAGATTACTCATTGTGGTGCAGGGAAGACAGTTGAGTTCACTCCTGATTCTATGATCATACGAGACTTGGAGAGTAGAGATATCATTATTGTTGGGATGACAGATCATGTATCTCGCTTGTATATATTCTCCCATTTTATTTCTGATGATGATGTAGATCCATTGATTACTATTCACACTCATCTTCTTGAACCTTGGTGTAGATCCATTGATTTTGTTTCTGATTGATGATGTCACTTGAACCTTGGTGTTCTTGTATCTACTTCGGTTCTTGAGACTAGTTTTGAGCTTCCTCCTTCTCCCGCTTCTACAGAGATTGGCATTGGCATAGTTTCATCCACTTCAGTTGAGCAGGATATTGTTTGTCTTCCAGATACAGGTTTGTGGGATGAGTACTTGACAAGTATTTTAGATTTGTTTCATGAATCCTATCTTGATGACTTGGAGGACATCATTAATTCTTACAATTTTTAGATTTTTTAAAATGTTATTTATGTTATTAAGAGCTGTGATAATATTAAGTTTTTCAAATATTTTTTTTTTGTAAATTGGCCCCAAAGTGGTGCTACATACGTATCTAGTGGACACTTCCAACTTAAAATTTGTGGCTTAGATCTAATTTAGCTAGGATAAGTTCAACTAGAACATATGTTTGACCAAAATTTACTTTTAGTTGAAAATGTTTAAATTCATTTGTACTAATAAGTGGCCTAAAGTGGGACAAAACTTTGAGCTTTCACCTTGTAGGTTTAGACCTGTGAAGGCCAGATCCCATAAATCTTGATCTATGAGCAAGTCCTCCATTTTAAAGTTCCGAAGATTAAAATTTGTTCCATTAAAATGTTCCATCTCTAGCCTAGATCTACTTTCCATCTTCCTTGAAACAAAGATCTCCTCTATGCACTCCCACTCAAAGCAAGATTAGTTTTAACAAATTTCTACCACCTAGGACTTAAGTTGATGAAGCTTTGATATCAAATGAAAGGATGCTAAGATAATAGAAATTATTTTTACACTAATCTATGAGAAGAGAAGTGTATAGAGAATATGATCACAATTATAGGAAAAAAAGATGCACAAAAGATATGCACCATAACATAGTGTTTATCTTAGGAAAATCCTTTTGAAAAAAAATCTAGCCTTTAAAACTCAAACCAATTGTATTATCAACATCACTAAAGAGGTTACAGTACAAATGGAATTCTAGGCCTTCTTAGGAGACTACACCAGCATATAGATATGGAGTGATTTTGATAGCATAATGATACCTTGCAAATACACTAGATGAAACCTCCATCTCAATGACCCAATAAATAATAACAAACCAAGAAACCATGGGCCAAAACCATGATAAAAAATGACACCCAAATCCCAAGATGAGTCCACATGCTAAAAATTATATCTGCTTACACTTGTCATAAGCTCATCATAATCCACCCACCAACTTGGGTGCTCCATTTTTGCTCCATTCTCTCCAATCGAAAATATCTTATGATGTGTCATAACATGCATCATAAATTGGTCAACATATGTAACTCCCTCTTACAACTCTCTTCTTTGTCATAGATGCTCTTACATTGTTGATGTGGGGGACCTACCTTCTAGAAACCAAAGTTTTTTATTCCTGAAGTTGATTGAGTTTGTTTTTAATTGAAGATATATAGGAGATCCAGGTCATCGTAACTAGCTTGCTCCAATTAAGGCATGTTGAACCAACATTTTTTCAAGGTCAAAAGCGACCTCTATAGCCCAAAAATTACATTTTTGTGTTCTATAGCCCAAAAATTATATATTTTTTGTTCTTGACATTAAGATGCAAGCTTGAGACATATTTTCTAACATTCTCCCACTTGTTGAACACCTTGCAAGAATAAAGGGATTACCAACATTGTCAACTATTTTCTAGGGATCGAGAGACCCATAAACTTATTGCACCACCTAAATTTTTTGTGTTGACTGGCTTTGTCAATGCACTGCAACATTCTACAAAGTGTCAACTTTCTCTAGCATCACCCTCCCATCTTCTACCATGGGCATTGGATTTTGAGGAGAACATGGCCCTCTCTTAGCAAGCTCCTCAAATGTGTTTATAAACACTATATGTTTGTTACTGCAATTCTTGATACCCAAAGGCAAGGTAAACCAATTTTTAGATTACAAGACTTGCAAGATTGATCTCGTGCAGCATGGGTCGATTTCACACAAAGAGTTCAATTTTGTGCTGTGAAATCAAACTAGATTGATTCCACACCACAATTTCACCCTAGATCAAAACAAAGTTTAGTTCGCTATCTATCAAATCATTATCGTTTTGAAAAACATGATAGTCTAATACCACCAAACTATACCTAAAACTAAATAACCTTTAACTCTTCTTATCATTTTAGAAAACATACTTAAAAACTATAATTATTTAATTTCAATTTACTCTTTAAAACTTCTAGCTCTAAACTTCGTACTCTAAACTATTAATTGCATTTAATTTAATATTTCTAGACTCATTTTATTTCTTTTCATATTATACTAATCTTTCTATATTAGACATTCATGGAAAAGACCCAAAACATATATGTCCATGTTAATCTTCCTAACAGACCCAGATATTGCATGTTGATTTTCTTTGAGTTTTTAAATCTATATCCAGACCCAGATATTGCTGTGGCGCATCAACGGAGTTCTATTCATTCATATTGATCTCGTTTTTAACCAGAAAATGGTTGTCTTCTACCAAGAATGTTTTATGGCAGAGTTCTAATCATTCAAAATAAGCATTTGTCTTTCACGTGTTTAATAGCTCTATTGTGCATTGTTTATGGCACTCACATGGCATTGTTTATTGTTGATAGCATGGACAAACGCAGCACAATTCTCACTTTCATCAAGTGACTCAAAATCGCAGAGTTTCTTCCTCTTCCTTCCATCATCTGTGCTTTTTGGTCCAGCTCTTTCATTGTAATTGGGTGAGAGTTCTACCATTCAGATACACTGAAAGAAAAAATAATGTAAGTTCAAATGTTTTTAGTTTTATTTTGCTCTGTTAGTATACGTTTCTTAAATTATAAAATGATTCTGCAAGCTAATTATTTCATTGTATGGTGTTTGTTCTTTACGTTAATTTTGATCATATTTTTGTTGTGTTAACATTTAGTCAATGTTGATGGTGATATTTCATTATTAGTTCACAAGGGCGGTAGTTTATGTAGTGGAGTTTGAGTTTTTATATAGGCATATATGGTTTATAATCAAGATTTTGTTAAATAAAATGTTATGATAATGACTTTTTTAAAGAGAGATTGAATAATTTTTTTGAAGTTCTGAATGTTTTTTTGGGGGGTTAACATTGGATTTCACTCACTAGATTGTCATTGCAGATGTTAATTGTTTATTTTATAGATTGCAATTTCCTGTTGTTTGTGATGGACTACAAAATTTTGTTGGGAGGAGAACATAGAAATGGCAAGGATTTATTAAGAGTTGTGCATGTGAATGGCAAGGTTTTATCAAGCATTGGTCCTATAAATAGAAAGAATTTGCTACACAATGCTTATGTGAATGGCAAGAACAAATATAATGACCCAATGAATAGAAAGGATTTGCCAAGCAATGATATATAAATGACAAGGATGAGTGCAATGGTCATATAAATCACAAGGATTTTCCAAACAATAGTTATATGAATGATATGGATTTTCTAAACAATGACTATGTTGCTAGCAAGGATTTTCAAAGTAATGGTTATATTACTGGAAAGGGTTTACTAAGCAATGGTCATATTACTGACAAAAAATTACTAAGTAATGATTTTATGAATTGCAAGAATTTAAGCAACAACTTTATGAATTGCAAGGATGGATGCAATGGACATGTTAACAACAAGAATTTGTTAAGCAATAGTCATATGAATGGCAATGTTAATATGAATGGAGAGGATGAATGCAATGGCTCAAGTAGTCACAATTATCTTAGCAAGCCATTAGAGATTGAAGAGTTTAGAAAGCATGCACTTTATTCCTGATTATTACAATAAAGTAGAGAGCTTCTCAGTTCTTAGCCAAGTAAAGGTATGTTTTGATATATGGTTTTCAAAAAGTAAAAAGCTATGTAGAGATATTTTACATTAAAAATATGTTTATTTAATTGATATTAGTAATGTATTTATTTGTATTTATCTTATTTTATGCTGATGTTTTTTAAATTAATTTGATTGCAACCTAGATACTTGAGTTCTTGGATCCCTGATTGTGCTCCACAAAATCCTAATTCAGTAGAAAGCCTTCTTTTTGGTAAGACATCAAATGACTCTAGCCAAATTATTCTTAAGATAATATGAGTTATACAAGTTTTGTTTCATCGTTTCAAACTAAATGGAATTTGTTCAAAGCATTACACAAAGTTGGAAGACTTTGAATTTTGTTTGATTATTATCAAGTTTTAATAATTTTGTAGTGGTTCCATTAAGAGTTCTTAAGTACTTAATGTTACTCTATCAAAGGTGGGTCCAATGTTGCACAAATTCTCCAAGCTCTACTTATAGTGAGAGGGTTTACAGGTTTAAAGGACAATACCACCATTTCTACATAAAACTATAAGAAACACTAGGTTTAGAGGTATTCTAATATTTAATTAAAAAACTAAATAGACCTAAACTAGAAAAAGTTCAAATCACAAGATATGCCACAACAAATCAAAGAACAATAGATAATAATCAAACTAAAGCTTTGAAGGAATTGAATTGTGGCATAAACTAATAAAAATTTTGGTCTCACAATTATTAAGTGTTGTGAAGTCCATCTTGACCTAGTTTTTCTTAATAAATAAGCTTTTAATGTATTAATATGACTTTATTTTTTATTCATTTTATAGACGGTGACATTACACACAAAATATTGTAAGCATTTATATGTAAGGCTATTATAACTTATATTGCTAACTTTTCGTATAATTTATGACCAACTCATTTGTATGAAAATATAGTTTGTTAATATTCATGTATTCATATTGACATGTACTTTAATGATCATTAATGCAGACATCATTACTATATTTATTATTATGAGTGGTGATGGTGATCAATTTCTTTGTTTTGGACTTACTGTAGATGTCAAAGAGAAGATGATACCTGCATTGACACATTGGCAAAGTCCCAATTTTATGCATACTTCCCTGTAGGGTTGAGCACTGCATCATTTATAGGGGAGATGCTAAGTAGTGGGTTTGCTATTGTAAGTTTGACATGGATGCACTACAATAAATCCATGTGATTAGCTCCCTTTTTTGCTTCCACCCATTGTTTTAATGTATTTTTTCTCCAATTTTTTGAAAAAGTCAGTGCTATTTATCAGGATGGCGCTATTTTTGGCATTTTTTGCGCCGATCAAAACAAGTAGATGCTAATTAGCGCCTAATATAGTGCCAACTTTATCGCCTACATTAGTGCAAACTTTATCAACGACTTTAGCTCTGCCTTTAGTGCCGACTTTAGCGCCTACATTAGCACCGACTTTAATGCCTATCTATGTTAGATAAATGTCACATGGTGGAGGATGGTGTCGGGATGAGTGATGATTGTTGTGGCAATAAGATATAAATCTATAGGGCCACCTCCCCCTCTACTCTCTACTATAGGTGGATATATTGGCTATTGGCTATATATCAATATAGTTCACAGAGAGCTTCCCTCACTCCACTATTCTATCTAGTTGGGGCTGCCCTGCCTCGAGTCAAGTCAATGAAAAACTGACTCTCTATAGTTGCCAACCCAACCCCCCAACTCTAGAGGGCAGCTGGGAGACGAGGGCTCCCTCCCCCCTCTAGATATATGGCCAACCAAACCTCTATCTATAGTGAGTGCCGACTAGATCTATATACTACACCTGACCCTCCTTTCCTCTTCCCCACCCCATATGGAGATTAGATTGAGGGGGCCTATATATCTATGGGGGGGCTTAGGGCCACCTCTGTTCACCAAATCTGGTCTATATAGATGCAGATGCAACCTCTATTTTATATGGTACTATTCACCAAAGGTTCATATTCATAACCCAACTGGCCCCAGGCCATCACTACTTAGCTATGGATTAGAGTAGGGGCGGGGGAGAGCCTGACTATAGAGAGTTCTCCTCCCCTATAGATCTTTATCTAAATAGAGGGGGGCAACGACCCCTATCTCTATATGGTCTATATGGGGTGGCTATGGTATGGCTGGCTATATAGAAAAGCCTTTTATTCCATTGTCGGTGTGAGTGATAGCGCCTTGAGGACCCCTATCTTTCTTTCTTTCGTATATGGGATGGGGGATGGGGACCAACGGCCCTATATAGATATGGGAACTCATCCCCTAGATAGATCTATAGGGCAATCAACCAACAGGGCCCCAGGCCAGCAACCCATAGATGTATGGGATAGAAATGCATACTGTATTGGAATGCATCATGCATCAGATGGATGCCTGCTATATAGGGGGCCCTCATGTAGTTTCTATTCTAGCCTACAGAATTAAATTAGAATGCATCGGATGGATGCCCAGGCATTGGTTAGTTTTTCGCTAGTCGCCCATTCACATTAGCAGATATATAGATAGGGCACTTCATTAGCCACTTTGTTCCATTGGAGATATTACCAATTCCCAACTCCATTCTCTATCTATATAGAATAGACAAGAGACGAGATGGGTATTCGGCATAACTAACTAACTGACTATATGAAAATGAGGTGGCATGGGTAGTGGGCTATCAATGTTGGGAAAGGGTTAGGGAGGATGTAATGGAGGAAGGGATGTGTGTCATGGTATGATGTCTATATATGGATATATATGTGGATATATATATATATATACACATATAGAGGGGTAGAGATAGAAAGAGAGGATTGAGAGAGAGAGAGAGAGTCCTAGTTTTCTTGTTTTCATTTCCTTCATCGATAAGGGAGAGGGAGAGATAGAGGGGAGAGATAGGGAGATATAGGAATGATAGGGGGAGAAAGGCAAGAGAGAGAGAGAGAGATAGCTAGGTAGAGAGAGATAGAGAGGAGACAGATAGGGAGAGATAGAGGAGACAGAGGGGAGAGATAGGGAGATAGAGAGTGAGTGAGATGTCCAAAGAGATAGGAAGATAATGGAATGATACACTAGTAGAAATATGGCAAATAAATGACCAGGTGACTAAAACTTTTAGTCATGTGACCAATTTTTTTTGCAACATAGCTATAAATGAAATAAATGACTACTTTGGTCATAGATTGAAATGACTAAATAAATGACTAATTTAGTCATCAGGCAAAAAACACAACTAAATAATTGGTCAGACAAATAAAAATGACTAGATAAATGACTATTACTCCTCTATTCTTTTTTCTTCCAATTTGATCATAATCCATGAATTCAAAGACAATACAAGGCAAGGCAATAAATGTCTGCTTAGACCAAAGGAATAAGGAAGAGAAAGGATTGAACAAAGGGTTAAGAAGAAAAAAGACAAATCATACAATAGGAAATATACAAAAAAATTTAAAAATAAGACAAGAAAATAGACAAACTGGATAGATACAAATAAAATAAAGACAAAATTATTAATTATAAAACTTTTAAATATACTATAATATTGATAAATTATTTAATTTTGCAAGTCCAGTATGCACAAGTATAATTTAAGAGATAGAGGAGACAGAGGGGAGATATAGGGAGATAGAGAGTGAGCAAGATATCTAGAGAGATAGGGAGAATGATTGAGAGGTAGAGGGACGATAGAGATAGGGAGATAGGGGTTTAGGGTTTCTCAGGTTTAGGGTTTAGGGCTTGGGGGTTAAGGTTTAGGAGCATTATTTAGGGTTTACGATTTAGGGTTTAGTGTTTAGAGAGAGAGGACCAATAGGGAGATATAGAGAGTGAGGTACATGGCCAGAGACATAGGAAGAGATAGGGATATGGAGAGTGAGGGACATGGCCTGAGACATAGGGAGAGAGATTGAGAGGTAGAGGAACAGTAGAGATAGGGAGATAGAGGTTTAGGGTTGCTTGGGTTTAGTGTTTAGGGTTTAGGGGTTTGGGGTTTAGGATTTAGGGGTTTAGGGTTTCTCAGGTTTAGGGTTTAGGGGTTAGGACTCAGGGCTTAGGGGCATTATTTAGGCTTTATGTTTTAGGGTTTAGGGTTTAGGGTTTAGGGTTTACAGTTGCATGTCAAAAGAAGTCTCTCTCTCTCTCTAAATCCCTCAACCCTAAATAATGCCCCTAATCCCTAACACCTAACACCTAACCCATAACCCCTAAACCCTAAACTTGAGCAACCCTAAACCTTTATCTCCCTATCTCTCCCTTATCTCCCTCTCTCTATCATCCCTCTACCTCTCAATCTATCTCCCTATCTCTCTAGACATCTCACTCACTCTCTATCTCCCTATCTCTCACTTTGTCTCCTCTATCTCTCCCAATATATCTCCTCCTCTCTCTCTCTCTACCTATCTATCTCTCCCTATCTCTTGCCTCTCTCTCCCATATCATTCCTCTATCTCCCTATCTCTCTAGACATCTCTCTAGTCACTCTAGTCTATCTCCCTATATCTCCCTATTTGTCTCCTCTCTATCTCTCTCTACCTAGCTATCTCTCCCTATCTCTCTATCTCTTACTTCTCTCCCCCTATCATTACTATATCTTCCTATCTCTCCCTTCTATTAATTCTCCCTCTCCCTTATTGATGAAGGAAATGAACAAGAAATCTAGGACTTTTTCTCTCTCTCTTCCTCTTTGTCTCTATCTGTCTCCCTTATCAACAAAGCAAATGGAAACAAGAAAACTAGGACATGAAAAGAGGGATGAGGATATAAATTGGTAGGATGAAATGGAAACAAGATAAAACTAAAGTTCTTTATTTAGGGGCCTTATTTAGGGTTTAGGGTTTAGGGGTATTATTCAGGGTTTATGGATCTTCAAGGATCTAGATAGTGTGGCTATACACATTGCTACACATGTTGGTGGCTAGTTAGACACATTGCTACACATTGTCTCAGATTGGATAGTAGGTAATAAGCCCTTAACAAATATTCTTTGTAATTCATCAATAGGAATTTGATAGTGTATCTTTGTTGACAAAGTTTGAAATCCAATATAATATAATCGTGATTGCACTCATTTGATCCTTGTTTGATGCTCTCCTATTCCTTCAATCTATCTTAGTGAAGGAAAATAAATACATGGGCAACCCATAGAGAAATTTGTCATCAATTTTGTTCCTCAAAATTGTCTCATGATATGGTGAAGGAAAAAATTACCAAAGATAAATTGTGATCATTATTCAACGACCCAAAAACTAATGCACTATTAGAAATGTAGACACCTAAATCTTACCATGGCCTAACCTCACACCAGATCTATCCCACATCTCCTCTTACAATGTTAATTAAATAAATCATATTTATTTAATTAACCACTTTGATCATTCCTCCTAATATCAATTTAATAAGTCATGCTATTTAATTAATAAATCTAACCGTTCTTCTAACATTAATTAAATAAATTATGATAATTTATTTATATGATTAACTAATCCAATTAACCTTTCCTCTAAAGTCTCATCCTTAAATAAATCCACATTTATTTAATCTATTCTGAAGTCACCAACAAACTTGAAAGTAAATTGTCATTGGTAAAACAAGGCAACACCCACCTAGGCTTGAACAGAGCCTAAAGTGCAGATAATTTTCATTAATCTAATCAATTCTGTTAGTTGGCGAAATTCACATATAAAACCTAATCATAAGATTTGGCATATCTTTAGGGTTTTATAATTTGCAAATTTGAGTACAAACAAAACCAATATTGACATTAAAGTGATGTGCAAAAGCATTGGCCAAATCATTGAAGGAATGAATAGAACTATGAAGAAGAGAATAAAGCCATTCAATTGTATAATCCTTTTAGTTTCTAGGGAAGATCTTTGTAAAAAGTTTATCATCATAAACATAATCAAAACAAACTCCTAATTGTGTCATAAGGTCCCCTTTACCACTATACATTACAAAACTAGGGGCCATTGAACAAACTAGAAATGGATAAGAAATAACTCAAATGAAAGTGGATTATGATTGATTTCTCCTATGATATCCTTTGATTACTAGGGGTAATGCATCAACTTTACTTTGCATCTTATCAATTCTTTTAAGGATGACATCTATGTTGGAAGGATGAACATTAGGAGTTATGATTAAAATGGGAGTGGAAGTGGCAACATGAGATAATACGTGGAGTGTAGGTTGATTGGGGGACAAAGAATGAAGTTGGAATGACAACACTAGAAGTGGGAACATGAGTAGTGGGTGAGAAGTAAACATAATCAGGGGATGAGTGGAAGGTACAATATGAGAAGTAGGTACAATGAGAGGATCAATGATAGGAGCTATGAAAAATTGATAAGCAATACAGAGAAGAGAAGAAATATGTGGCTTGGCTAATGCAGGAGAAGATGTGGAAGGAGGCACACTAGATGAAGAGGCTTGTGAAGGAAGGGGAGGAGACACACTATATGAGGAACTTGATGAGGTTATCCTTTGGCCTATATCACTTAATACTTCCATCACATAAGGATTATCCATTAACAAGTTATGAAGAACATCAATCAAATTTAGAAGTCTTGGTCATTAACATTATTGTCTACTAAAATGTCATCAAGTGTAACATTGTCAATGTCAATATGTTCTTTCAAGTATTTAATATTATCATCATCCTCATCTTGACCTGCATCATCTTCATCATCATTGAAATTTGACTGTAGACCATCTATATTGTTACCAGATGTATTTGGATCATCATTTTCTATACCATCCATATTGTTGTCTTCCATAACATCATCTAACTCTGGATTGTTGTCTTCTTGGCCTGAACATAACCATCTTCAACATCATCATGGATGTCAATTTCTTCGATGTTCTCTAATCCATCTCTCTCATTTTGTTGGCCATCATTGTTTTGCTTTGTATCCACTAATGCATCGTCAAATACATGCCTTAATCTTGGATCATAATGTACGACAAATATCCATTTTGGGTCCAAAATATCTTCATAGAAAAATACCTGCACATGAATGACATACATATATTAGACATATGGTATAACAATTTTATTGATTAATAAACACATGTATATATTCACAATAAACTATGAATTAATAGATTAATGATCACTACTGCTTCTTGTTTGAGTTAAAGAAATACCTGCTCACAATGAATTGGTAGAACATAAGGCTCCTTATCCTCTAGTAGGAAACATGAGGAATCTATAGAAAACAATCCACTATGGGTATCATGTAGATTCATGTCCTCTCAAATGCTTCATACCATCTACACTTAAAAATACAACATTTAAAAGAGTAGTAATCCAACTCAACAATTTCTTGTATTCTCCCAAAATATTGTAGATTCCCTTCAATTATATTCTTATCTTTTGAGCTTGATCGACTGGATTGCTTGAAGTCAACCATGATGCCATAATTGAAGGATCGTCTCTTTAAATTTACACTTTCTACACGATAATGTCGACCATATGCCCACATTGCTGGATATTTCCTCTCCTATGAATGACCATTTATTTCAATGAAAACAAATATAATGATGAATATTAAAATAGTTAATAGTGTCAAAAATGTAAGGAAACAACATTTTGTAAAATTCCAACTGTACCTTTCTTTCACATCCTCTAGACATGTTGATTTCATCTTCTGTTATGTTTGAATCTATACTTACATCTTCTATTTGATTTTTAATTTGTTCAGTAGCCCATTCTAGTGTGCAATCTTTGCCCCATTCCCCAAGCAGATTAGTGGGAAGTGGAGTATTCCTTGGGTTTGATCTCTTAAACTATCTCCTTGATTCTAACACTTCTCTCTTTTTATCATACAGATGAATCCATTTGTTCACAAAGTCCATGTGGTACATAATGAACTTGTCAAGTATAACACTTTCGTCTACACCTATTACCTGTCAACATGCTTATTTCAAACTCTAAATGTCATGCTGTTAATTTGACAAATAAATTACAGAGTAAATTAATGATTGCAAGAAAAACAACCACACTGATCATAAATTTACTTACTAATTTCTACTTGAACACCATTAGATTGTGGTTTTTCTCCATCAATAATATCTAATGCTTGTTCTTCATCCCAGAAGCATGGCCCATCTTCAAAATCCTTACCAATGAATTCACATAGGAAGAAAAATGCTTCATTCAATACATACCCTCCAGCCATGCAACCCTCTGGATGTGCCTTTTGTCAGACATATCTTTTTAGAGTTTTCATATACCTCTCAAAGAAAAACATCCACCTCGTTGATAGGACACCCGCCAATTCAATGTCATCGACTAGGTGTATAAGTAAATGGACTTGTAGGTCCATGAAAATTGTAGGGAGTTCCTTCTCAAATACACATACAATTTCTACAATTTTCTTCTTCCATTTTGGCACTTCACATTTGTGGATCTCCTTGGAGGTCACCCACCTAATATAAGAATAGTAAATTAGTATGAACCTTTAGTCAAAAATTAAAATATAATATAATATCTCTATGTCTCTCACACATGAACATTGCATATAACCACATACCTTGTAAATGCTGACAATTGACTTATGGCATTCCTTAAGTCAATTGTAAGACAGGAATCCCCCCTAATTATCAATGGCATGATATGCTATCAAACATAGTTATGAAAAGGTCATTAGTAATTTTTTCTCACACAACAAAATATCAAAATATATTTAGTACTTGTAACGTTGGAAAATGTCCCCTTGGGAGCTTTTCCCTCATCAGGTTTAGCTCCCGGGTCTTTAGTATGCATTTAGGACATTTATTTCATATTTTGGCATCTCGATGGAATGAGACCTAGGTTCCATGGCAAATTGGACCTAGGTGGACCCCTTGAGCTGTACCCTACCCAAGGGAGCTTTTCCCTCATCAGGTTTAGCTCCTGGGTCTTTAGTATGCATTTAGGACATTTTAGTTCATATTTTGGCATCTCGATGGAATGAGACCTAGGTTCCATGGCAAATTGGACCTAGGTGGACCCCTTGAGCTGTACCCTGCCCAAAATAGGGGGGCAGGACTTGGGTGCCCATGCCCTAGTCCTGCCCTATTTTGGGGTAGCCCTAATTTTTGGGTGTCAGTTTATGACCGTTAGTTGGTTCTTTTACCGACATGATAAAGTTTGATTTTTAAAGTCTTGGCGAGAGTGCTTGTAGTTGCATTTTTAAGCATGCTTAAGCAATCATTTGTAAACTAGATTCCAATTAGCAAGTTATTGTGTTGCAAGAGCAGACTTGTATGTTTTGTGTGTTGATATTTGCAGAGTTGGTGATGAAGGGGGTAAATCACAAAACACACAATAACAAATATTAAACATAGAAAATAGAACTTTCTTTTATTGAACTGGGCAACTCATTACATTACAGAAGCTCAATTACAATCATAGGATGAATCCTCTACTGGCTACAACACATTACAGCTTTCCCAACCTTAAGACTCTAGAATCTTCAGCCTTCTATAACCCCAAATCAGCTAGGGTTTCTATTTTCCCACCTATTCTTGACTCCACACTGGCCCCCTTGACTCTACTACTACCCAAGGTTCCCAAAATAGTCATAAATAACACTTTTTGGCGGCCTCCAGCTAAATTTCAAAATTTGCAACTCCCTCCAAAAGTAGGTCAACTTCCGGGAAGCATAACTTTTGATCCGGGTGTCCGATTGACAAACCGTTTTAAGCACCGGAAAGCTCGCGATGTAAACTATCAAGCCAGAAATTTGTAAACAGATTTCTATCAACTTTTTGAGATGTTATGAGAAGTTTTAGTGCCTCATATCTTGTTCCGTAAATTTTTAGGGGCTTTTCAGAAAATAAAAACTTTAATATCTTTCATCTCACAAATGATCTTTGCTTGATTCCTTCACCAAAGGTCTTATATTTCCGTTATGTAACTTTCTAGAATTTTTTGCTTCATTACATGCCCAAATGCAAACTTTCTAAAAATAGCAGGTGCACTTTCCTAAATAGGCAGGTCACTATTTTTAGCAGTTTTGGAAAAACTGAAAGTCCTACATTATTATTCTGGATAGTATGGAACCAAAAACACTAATTATGGGAAGAAATGAGAACAACTACAATGGTTTTGAATTAACTTCTTTTTGGGTGATGCAAGATTGCCCTTACACCTCTGGATGCTCCTACATCAGACACCCAGGGTAATTTGAGAAGTGACCTTGTCACGTCTCATGTGTTTGTGTGAGGAAAACCCAAACGGTCAACCTCTGCCTTAGGCAACCAAGAAGAATCTTCAACAGGCCTTCCTTTCCATTTCACTAGATATTCTTTATATTGCCTGTTTCGAGTGCTCCTTCCCACACAGCTATCCAAGATCTCTTCTATCTCCTCTATTGAAGTAGGTGCCAGAATACTCCACTGCACTTCTGTTGGTCCATCCTCTGTTCCACCTTCATGATATTCTAATAAATCAGCAATGTTGAAAACAAGGGAAATATTGATCCCACTCGGCAGCTCTACCTCATATGCATTTCCTGAATCATGCTTCTTCATGATTCTGCATGGTCCAAATTTCTTCATTTTCAACTTATTGTATGTTCCAATTGGGAACCTTTCTTTTCTCAGGTGGACCATGACTTCATCTCCTACCTGGAATTCCTTATACCTCCTCTTCTGATCTGCCTTAGCCTTGTACTGAATATTCATCTTATTAATGTGCTTTCTCACTTCTTCATGCAATTTATTCAAATGTTCTACAAAGTCTTCAGTTTTAGCACTTGTCTTTTCTCCATTGTCCAGCTTCCTTAACTCAGAAGCATTTCTCAGGCTATTACCATATACAATCTGGAATGGTGATTTACTAGTACTCCTATTGACAGAATTGTTGTAAGCAAATTCTGCCTGTGGTAAAATCAAATCCCATCCCTTGGGCTTATCTCCTACCAAGCATCGTAGTAGGTTACCCAAACTCCTATTCACCACTTCAGTTTGTCCATCAGTTTGTGGATGGTGTGTGGAACTGAACTTCAAGTCTGTCTTTAACTTCTTCCATAATGTCCTCCAGAAATAACCAACAAACTTGGTATCTCGGTCTGAAACTATACTTTTTGGTAGACCATGTAGTCTCACCACTTCCCTGAAAAATAACTTTGCAATATGAACAGCATCATTAGTCTTCTTACAAGGAATAAAATGTGTCATTTTTGAGAATCTGTCCACCACCACAAAAATAGAATCATGTCCTCTTTGTGTCCTTGGTAAACCAAGAACAAAATCCATGCTAATATCATCCCATGGCTTCTCTGGTACAGGTAATGGTTGATACAACCCTGTATTCTGACTTGTTCCTTTTGCCATCTGACACACTCTACAACTCTGAACAAATTTCCTCACATCCTGTTGCAACTGTGGCCAATAATAATTTTCACCAATAATAGCAATGGTCTTATCTCGACCAAAGTGTCCAGCCAATCCCCCACTATGCTTCTCCTTAATCAGGTTCTCTCTCATGGAACTCCTTGGAATGCACAACTGGCTTCCTCTAAACAACATGCCATCTTGGATAATGAAATCCAACCATTTTGTCCTGTCTCAAGTAACAGGTTCCAAACAAGCTTTCCAGGTCTCTGCAAAATCTGGATCTTCAGGATACAAACTTTTGAGCTCATTGAACCCAACAACCTCTATCTTCATTTCTGTCAACAAATTTTGCTTTCTGCTCAAGGCATCTGCAACTCTGTTGGACTTTCCACTCCTGTGCTTCAAAACAAAAGTATAGCTTTGCAAAAACTCAACCCATTTTAAGTGCCTTTGATTTAACTTTCCTTGAGTATTAAGATACTGCAAAGCCTGATGATCAGTATATAAAACAAACTCCTTTGGCAACAAATAATGTCTCCATTTCTTTAAAGCCTGAACTATTGCATAAAACTCTTGATCATAAACAGAATACTTTTTCTTGGCATCATTAAGCTTCTCACTTAAATAGGCAATGGGCTTACCTTCCTGGCTCAAAACAGCTCCTATACCACTACCACTAGCATCACAATCTACTTGAAATACCTTATTAAAATCTGGAAGTGCCAAAATAAGTTGTTCGACCACTTTCTATTTCAATGTATCAAAGCTCTTGTCTGCTCCTTTAGTCCATCTAAACTCTTTTCTATCCCCTCTCATTGTCTCAGTTAGGGGTGCACAAATGCTACTGAAACTCCTAATAAAATTTCTATAAAAACTTGCCAAACCATGAAAAGATCTTACCTCTATGACACTCCTTGGCGTAGGCCATTCAATGATAGCCCTTACTTTTTCTGGGTCCATCTTAAGACCTTCTTCTGAGACAACAAATCCTAGGTACACCAACTCCTTTGCAAAACTATATTTCTTTAGATTAATCAACAACTTCTCCTCCCTCAGCTTCTCTAGAACTCTTCTGATATGCATCAGATGCTCATCCCAAGTCTTACTAAAAATCAAAATATCATCTAAATAAACAATAACAAAACTTCCCAAAAATTCCTTCAGTACCTCGTTCATGAGCCGCATGAATGTGCTCGGTGCATTGGTTAGCCCAAATGGCATGACTAACCACTCATACAAACCTTCCTTTGTCTTGAAGGCTGTCTTCCATTCATCTCCTCTCTGATACGGATTTGGTGATATCCACTCTTTAGGTCAATTTTTGTGAAGTACTTGGCTCCACTCAAACAATCCATGATGTCATCCATTCTTGGCAATGGAAATCTATACTTGATCGTTATCTTATTGATGGCTCAAGAGTCTGTACACATTCTCCATTCTCCATCCTTCTTTGGTGCTAGTACTGTAGGTACCGCACATGGGCTTAGGCTCTCCCTTATCAGTCCCTTCCTCAACAACTCCTGAACTTGTCTATTCAGCTCTTCATTCTCTGCAGGGGTCATTCTATGGGCTGCCTTGTTTGGCAAACTGGCTCCTAGTATCAAATCCATTTGATGACTTATCTTCCTTACTGGTGGTAAACCTTCTAGTACATTATCAGAGATAATGTCCTAGAACTCTTCCAACATATCTGAAACTTCTGCTGGTACATCTTCATAGTTCTCTTGACTAATCTTAGGAGTCAATGCAAAGCAAAGACACTCATGCTTCATACCCTCCAAAAATTTCCTACCATCTACCAATCAAATTCTGGCAGTACTACATACCTTTTCTTCCACCTCCTTCAAGGGCTTCAATTTATGAAGAACTCCATCTTTTGTTAGGGAATATGTGTTTGCACGGCCATCATGGACAACGCTCCTATCATACTGCCATGGCCTTCCCAACAACATATGACATGCATCCATCGGTATGATATCACACAGTACCTCATCATGGTAGTCCCCAATCTTGAACTTCACTAAACACTGCTCATTGACCAAAGCTCTATGGTCTTTCTGCAACCATGCAATCCAATATGGATGCGGATGCTTTCTTCTTGTCAACTTCAACTTGTCAACCATCTCTTTTGAAACTAGATTATCAGTGCTTCCACTATAAATAATAATATCACAACGCTTACCTTCACATTTGCACCTTGTGCGGAATAAACTCTTCCTTTGATTTGGTTCTTTCTCCTCATTCAGCAAGGTTCTTCTGACAACTAGGGTTTCTCCCCTTTCAGCATCTCTAGAATGCTCAGACTGTGCATCTTCATCTACATGTGCAACTCCTGCATTACCTTCAGGTCTCCTATTCGTCCTTCCTTGATGTTGCGAACACTCATATGCTCGATGCCCTTCTTCTCCACATTGGAAACAGGTTCCTCTGAAACCTCCTCTTCTAGGTCCTTGCCCAGGTCTACCTCTTCCTCTTCCTCTTTACTCACCATTGTTCTGGTCACAAGGACGGTAGGTGTTATCTCCTCTCTAATTTTGACTGGTGTCGGCTTCTTCACTTTTCTTTGCATCTTCATTTCGGCCCCCATAGGGTCTTCCACCAGTCCTTCCACCTTGACCTCTTCCCCTTTGCTTGCTGTCAAATCTTTTATTCAGCTTCTCTTCCACCTTTAAGGAAAACCGGTATGCATCTTCTATGGTGGTCATTCTGACCAGGCTCAGCTCCTCCTGAATACTCGGCCTCAACCCATTAATGTAACGGGCTACCTTTTCCTTGTTGGGCTCTGCATGGCCTGTCCTAATAGTAATCTTATAAAACTCTTCTGTATACTCCTTAACAGACTTGTTACTTTGCTTTAGTCCTTGCAGCTTCTTCAACAACTCCATCTCATAGTCCACACGAATGAACTACTTCTTTAGTTTCTCCACCATCTGATCCCATCTGGTGATCTTTCCTTTTCCTCTTCTATTCCTCTCTAATTGGACCTCCTTCCACCAAATACTGGCATGGCCCTTCAACTTTGCTTTTGCAAACTTGACCCGATCTGGGTCCTCCACATCTTCATACTCAAAATACTCCTCCATGTCATTGATCCAATCAATGAGCTGTTCTAGATTCAAATCTCCAGAATATGTAGAAACTTCGATTATGGGCCTCTTTCCAATCTTTGAAATGGCCCTCAACAACCTAACCTCTGCAAGATCTCCTGCAGCTTCTTGTTCTTCCTCAGATAGCTCCTCTTCAGCTTCATCTTCGCTTTCTTCTCTTGTTCTCGGATCAAACCCTCTTCGCAGCTCCTCTTGCAATGCATCGATTTGCCTTTGTAGGGCTCTAAAACCCTCTTTCGTCAAAGCATTCCTCCCAACATGATTTCTTTGTGGAGGCATCTTGGTCTCTGCAGCAAACCCACAAGCTTAGGTCCTAGTGCAAACTACCTCACGGTCAGCGCTCTGTCTACACACTCAGGAACCCTTGCTCTGATACCACTTGATGAAGGGGGTAAATCACAAAACACATAATAAAAAATATTAAACACAGCAAATAGAACTTTCTTTTATTGAACTGGGCAACTCATTACATTACAGAAGCTCAATTACAATCAGAGGATGAATCCTCTACTAGCTGCAACACATTACAGCTTTCCCAACCTCAAGACTCTAGAATCTTCAGCCTTCTGTAACCCTAAATCAGCTAGGGTTTCTGTTTTCCAACCTATTCTTGACTCCACACTGGCCCCCTTGACTCTACTACTGGCCAGGGTTCCCAAAATAGTCATAAATAGCACTTTTTGGCAGCCTCCAGCTAAATTTCGAAATTTGCAACCCTCCAAAAGTAGGTCAACTTCCGAGAAGCATAACTTTTGATCCGGGTGTCCGATTGACGAACCGTTTTAAGTGCCGGAAAGCTCACGATGTAAACTATCAAGATGAAAATACGTAAATAGATTTTCATCAAGTTTTAGTGCCTCATATCTCATTCCGTAAATTTTTAGGGGCTTTTCAAAAAATAAAAAAATTAATATCTTTCAGCTCACAAATGATCTTTGCTTGATTCCTTTGCCAAAGGTCTTATATTTCCATTATGTAACTTTCTGAAAGTTTTTGTTTCATTATGTGCCCAAATGCAAACTTTCTAAAAATAGTAGGTACACTTTCCTAAATAGGCAGGTCGCTATTTTTAGCAGTTTTGGAAAAACTGAAAGTCCTACATTATTATTCTAGATATTATGGAACCAAAAACACTAATTATGGGAAGAAATGAGAACAACTACAATGGTTTTAAATTAACTTCTTTTTGGGTGATGCAAGATTACCCTAACGCCTCTGGATGCTCCTGCATCAGTTGGGCATCAATTTCCTCATGGCATGAAGAGCATCTTCCTCCATGAGAGATTCACTACAATGTGACATAATATTGTGTTTTCATCATTGATTTCTTTGGTTTTTCCCTCTTCCTCACAAGGGAACACACTCTTTGTCTGACAACGGTGTTCGGAGACTTAAGTGTCCTCCAGGGCTTGACTGAGGCAATCCTCTAAACACCACAACCCCCAAACCAAGTCTTGTGATTGCAGGTTACATGTGTCATATCTGGAAAAAGTGGAGTTGCAGGAAGGCTTGGCAGGCATCAAGGATTCAGGATCTAAAGAAAAGTCAAACAAAGGAGCACTTCCAGGACTTGGGCGCTCGCTCTAGTGTCCTCCCCAGACAGATCTCAGGAAACAGAAGTTACAGGGCTGATCAGTGTCAGAAGGAGGTCTAGATTCCCTAAAAAAGAAGGTACCTTAGACTTGGACGCCCACTCCAGTGTCCCCAACTATTCCTCTTTGGAACCCCAAAAATAGGTATTTTGTAATTCAGTATTTTACTCCTGTCTGCAAGAGCTTTTTCCGTAATTCATCACTTTGTTGTCGTATTTGTATAATTAGGGTTTTAATGGTCAATTAGACATAAGAGAAGAAAAATTTGATAATTAATTCCCTAATCCAAGTTTCCCTACATCTGCAAGTGACCTAGGGTATGATAGTGCTCGCCACTTGAACCTAGATCCTTCAATGTTTAGTGGAGAGGTGGATTTAAAACATCTAAACAACAAAAGATTAACAAATCTAATTTTTCCCTAAACATTTTGGTGAACCCATGTTTTAAAATGTAAATTGCAACTTTCTAAGTGTTTGTCTTCAGATTAGGATTGATTTCATTCATTCATGTGGTCATTCATTTTATTGCATTGAGAAAAATTCAAAAAAATTGAAAAATTGGAAAAATACAAAAAAATTACATTGTTTGGCTTACTACATTGCATCAATTCTTCCTAAATTTTCCTAGTTCATGATTTTTGCATTAGATCTTTTATAAACCACATAAAAATACAAAAATTCAAAATTTTTCCTTGCATTTTCATCATTTAATTGCTAGGGTTTTGTGAAAAATTTGACAATTTTATATAACCTAGTAATTCCAAAATCTACGGTTAGTAGGCAAAATCTTTTATGAGATTTTTCTACTGATTTTAGAGATTCATTAAAATTTTTATTTGTATATATTCTTTCATTTTAGTGTGAATTTGCATTTAGATTTAAAATATTTGCATTTTTGCATAGAAAATTTCAACAAAAACTAGCAATTTTGCTGCATTTTTATTAAATTTGCATGGGCATTTTGCATGTTAAGGATTGAAAATCATTTTCAGATATGAGAGTAATTCAATTTCATCATAAAACATACTTCAAAACATTCACATAGAATTTTATCCCGAGATCTGAAACCTAGGGCTTCAAAAACAATAATTTTCACTAAAATTGGCCTTATCGACTTTATAAACTTGCACCATAGGTGTGTTGTGAAAGATATTTTGGCATTATTTTTTTGTTATTAGGATAATAATTTTCTGTCCCTCATAAAAAGCTTCACAATGCCCTTTTATTGGGCTCTTTTAGTGAAAATTTGGTGAAAACTACACATTTTGGCTATTTTTGCCCTAGGGTTTGACCTAGTTTGCACTCCAAGCATGTTGTGATCAATTTTATAGATTACAGTGATTGATATTATTGATATTATTTTCTTTACCTCCTAAAATTCTTTACAATGCCCGTTTTGCTAGGTCTTGGAGTTGAAAAACCTTGAAAAATAGCCTATTTTGCTATATTTTCACTAGGATTTGACCTTAAGTGGCACTAAAAGCATGTTTTGTTGGATATTTTGGCACAAAGTGGCTGCTATTACTGATATTATTTTCTTTCCATCAACATTTTCCTCACAACACCCTTTGTTATGCTCTTTTGCATTGAATTTTGGTGAAAAAAGTGCCTATTTTGACATATTTTCACTATATTTTGACTTGGCATTATCTTGAAATCACATAAAGAGTGTGTTGAGAGTGATCTTATTTCTTTTTTGGACTGATATAAGACATATAACTTGCTTCCCTTGACTGAAATCCTCACAGCACCCTTTGTTTCATTCATTTGCATTTGAAAAGTATCGAAAAATCAAGCATTCTGGGTTGTTTTTGCTCTTGTCTTTTTCACCGATCTTGAAATGCTTTCAAAAATCTAATTTTGCATTGGTTTGAGCATATAAACATGGCCTCTAATCATAACAGCAATAATAGGTTCCCTCCTAGACATTACATGAAAAGAAAAGCACCCAACCTGAAATTGTCTTCACTCCTCATGATAGAACAATCGGTGATTCTGAAGGACCTCTTTACATCACCGTAAAGATAATGGGAAATAACATGGAGGGAACTCTCATTGATCCTAATTGCATGACTAATGTTACCACTGAAAAATTCCTCTTTTCAAATCAATTAATATAACGTCCTTATAGCCCTTCGAGCTTGATGATTAAGACACATATGGGAGCTTTAAAGAAACCACTGGGTAAGATATCATTGATAGTAACTGTATTTAAGAAACATGTTGAACAATGGTTTGATATTACTCCCGATTCTAATACCTTTGACATAAAACTTGGAATCTCTTGGTTAAAAGTTATGAAAGCGGTCCCTTCAACTATTTATAAATGTGTTAAATTTCCTTTGAATGGACAAGTGCATGTCATTCATCGAAATACATACAAACCTTTAACTACACAACAACACTTCACATTGGATTACTTTTGCAACAAGAATAATGACAAATTAGAGCTACGACTTCACATTTTTGAGCTATAGAAATTACAAGGCGAAACTATTACATCCAGCACCTAGTCCTCCTATACAAGAAATGACAAAAGATAAACAACCTACATGTGAAGAGAACTTTAGACTGAAAGGACAAGGTCCCTATGCTGAGGCTCCTCCCCTGAAATCCTTACAAGGATTGGGAGGTCGTTGTCAACAATAAAGTGTTCCACCATGAGAAATGAGATTTGATCCCAGTGCTTCATCTTCTAATTTGCACAAGCCTATGAAAGAGGATAGCCCTATCTTACAAGAGATAATTGGTAAAAGAAGATGAAATAGAAAAGCAAGAGAAAGAAGAAAAAGAAGACAAGAATATGCTATAAACCTTGCCTATCAACAAGAAAACATCAATCCTAACATTCAACCAAACAAAAAGATCCTAACAATGAACAACATGATGAACAAGATATGAATTTGGCTATGGTATCATATGTCCCATTATCCTCCAACATTAGGGAGTGGGAAGATGATGATGATTATTTGCTTATAGACAACTTCTAGCCCGAAAGGGGCCCCACAGGTAAGTATCTCTAACCCTTTATCTCTCTCATGATGTGCTTCTCCCGTGATGTGTTATATGTTGTTTAGGTCTCTTGAAATGACCTCAGATTCTCCCGTAAGGTTTGGGATACCAGGAGACTGCCTCTGTTGTGACCTTCTTCTATTTGTATCATCATTCTTCTATATTGCCTCTCTCTTTGATTTCATTGTTGTGTGTTGTGTCTTGCAGACATAGCGTCATGGTTGGTGACCTGGGGGCACCCTCCTATGTGACTGTCCCTAAGACACTTGTTTCTCCTCTCTTATTTATTGTCTCCCTTCCTCTAGTGTTTCCATCTAGGCGGATGATGAAAAACATTTATACTGATGTGGACCTAGTGTCCCTTTTGAGAGCAATAAAAAAATGGACTTAGTTCCTAATATGACAATGGGGTTGTATATCTTATCTGATGCTTGGCTAGGGGAAGCATTCGTGCTTTCCGCGTAGTGAATTTGATGATGTTTCTATCGCATTTACAAACCTTAACAATATTGCTGCTCTATGCACCTTTGTTTGCCTTTGAATCTAGCCTTGGCGGTACTTGATTTAGAGAGCTTTGTGATATAGCTTCACGATTATCCTCGAACTTTGAATTCATGGTATAACCGTGGCTCTTTGTGTGGTTAATCATATGCATTGATGTTGTTGTTTATCATAATGTTGCAGATAGTAACATGTTTCTTGCAGGGATGTGTTTGTGGGGACATTTGGCAATCGTAAAGTACATGTCACCTTTGGGGGCATGGGCTTTGTAAAAATCAGTGTTCCCTTGTGTGTTTTCTTCCTACCTTAACATGCTTGATATCGATAACTGATATCAACCACCTTAAGGTGGGGGCATATATAAGGTAAGATGTCTATTATAGATGTTAGCAATGTGTTTGACCTCATATGCAAAGACTTGTGCCCCAGAGTAGTGCATCGTACATCTTGAGTTTGTTTGCAATTAATCAATCAATCATGTAAGCCCTCTGCGGAGGCAAGATATCAAGTATATCCTTTTTCTTAAGCCCTCTGCGGAGGCGGGGATGGTAAATTTCTTGGAGAAGATTGCATCCTCCTGTCATTTTCAAAAGTCCTCTACGGAGGCAGGGTGCGGTTCTGTGACTAACTCAACCCTTAAGTGTGTCTTTGGCGATTGTTGTGGCGAAGTGCAATTGTCAGTGTGTGCCTGTAATATGCCTGAGATGGTGTTGGACCTAGAAGTAGGTACACTCCATTGCTTGTCTGACGTATTTTCTCCATGTCTTCAAGTGTGTGTGTTTTGGCGTGCTTGTTTTGTGTGGTGTGTTTGTTGCCTCATATGCAGAGACCAGCGCCCTTGAGTAGTGTTTCTTGCATTTTGGGAGGTTTTACGTGTCTTGCGTGTGTGTTGTCCCATATATACTGAGACCTGTGCCCTTGGGTAGTGCATCCTATATTATGGGAGGTTTGTTTACTTTCCAGTACTTGCATTTGCATTTCATATATATGAGAAAAAGAAAAGAAAAGATATCATTTCTGTCTTCCATGCATTAATGTGTCTCCTATGCATTGACTGTCTTCTCCGTGTTCTGAGTGACTGTAACTATCTTCTCCATGTTTTGTGTGCATGTTACTGTCTTCTATGTGATTGGCATGTCTTCTCCATGCTTGATGTGTTTGCTGTGTTTATGACCTTACTTTAATGCATGTATTGTCCTCGTGTTTATACATACATTAAAGTGGGGGCTAAATGTAACATCGAAAAATGTCCCCTTGGGGGCTTTTCCCTCATAAGGTTTAGCTCTCGGGTCTTTAGTATGCATTTAGGACATTTTAGTTCATATTTTGGCATCCTGATGGAATGAGACCTAGGTTCCATGGCAAATTGGACCTAGGTGGACCCCTTGAGCTGTACCCTTCCCAAAATAGGGGGAGGACTTGGGCGCCCGCATCCTAGTCCTGTCCTATTTTGGGGTAGCCCTAATTTATGGGTGTCAGTTTATGACCATTAGTTGGTTCTTTTGCTGATAGGATAAAGTTTGATTTTTAAAATCTTGGCGGGAGTGCTTGTAGTTGCATATATAAGCATGCTTAGGCATTCATTTGTAAACTAGATTCCAATTAGCAAGTTATTGTGTTCTCAAGGTGATTCAAAGATTTTTATTGTGTTGCAAGAGTAGACTTGTATGTTTTGTGTGTTGATATTTGCAGAGTTGAGCATCATTTTCCTCATGGCATGAAGAGCATCTTCCTCTATGAGAGCTTCACTACAAGGTGACATAATATTGTGTTTACATCATTGATTTCTTTGGTTTTTACCTCCGCCTCACAAGGGTACGCACTCTTTATCTGACAACGGTGTTCAGAGACTTAAGTATCCTCTGGGGCTTGACCGAGGCAAGCCTCTAAACACCACAACCCCCAAACCAAGTCTTGTGATTGTAGGTTACAGGTGTCGCATCTAGAAAAAGTGGAGCTGCAGGAAGGCTTAGCAGGCATCAGGGATTTAGGATCTGAAGAAAAGTCAGACAAAGGAGCACTTCTAGGACTTGGCCGCTCATTCCAGTGTCCTCTGTAGATAGATCTCAGGAAACAGAAGTTACATGGTTGATTAGTGTTGGAAGGAAGTCCAGATTCCCCGAAAAAGCAGGTACCTTGGACTTGGGCACCCGCTCTAGTGTCCCCGACTGTTTCACTTCAGAACCCCAAAAATAAGTATTCTGTAATTCAGTATTTTACTCCTGTCTGCAAGAGCTTTTTCCATAATTCATAAATTTGTTGTCGTATTTGCATAATTAGGGTTTTAATGGTCAATTGGACATAGGAGAAGGAAAATTTGAAAATTAATTCCCTAATCCAAGTTTCCCTACATCTGCAAGTGACCTAGGGTATGATAGTGCTTGCCACTCGACCCTAGATCTTTCAATGTTTAGTAGAGAGGCAGATTTAAACATCTAAAATCTAAAGCATTAACAAATCCAATTTTACCCTAAACAATACTTAATCAATGTTACGAGTAAATGTTAAATGACGATATATAATACTTTCATAAAATTATTAAAATCATGTGTTTTAAATCTTGTGATATGTCCATTAACTGTAAAAGCTTTAGCCAATGATGACCCATAGCCAGTAGGTGTCCTTATTGAACGGATGACATTTTTTAGTTGGTCTAGCTCTTTTTTTCAAAATCCATGGAGCTTCTGTATATGTTTCATTTTCCCTGTTTGGCCACAAATGTTTTCTATCAATTTTGGTACGCGAAAGAGCAATATCTCTCCTCAAAGACAAGGTGTCCTTCTCTTTGCCTGATATATGTCAAAATGTCAAATTTGGGACATTTTTGAAGACATGCATAGGATCTAGTAGGTGAGATATTAATAGATCCTTCTAGTAAGGGAGCTCATAAAATATGGATTTCCTTTCCATTCCTTCTGGGATATTAACTACTACTTGTTCTGGTTCTTCAATTGAATCACCCCGATCAAAAAAATCCTCCCAAACTTTCAATTCAGCATCTTCATACTTCTTAGGCCAATCACTTGGACCCATAATCATGGGAGGGCCTCTATTTTTAACTTTTCCATCAAATTGATTCTTCAGGTGATTTCTAAACTTATGATCTAGTGGTAGAAAAACCCTGTTGTTTGCGTAAATAAATTTATGTAGATCTTTAGAATACCACCCTTGAAATTGCTCTGTACATCTTGGACATGCAAATATCCCCTTTGTTTGAAGCCCTGCAATTCAATAAGTAATGTTAATAACATCAAAAAAATAGTATAAAACTAAGTATGAAAGTTGGGATGAAAATAAATTATGAGTGTAAATACGTAAATATTTTATCTTACCAGAACAAACACCAAGTCTTGGGAAATCATGAATAGTCCAACATAGCACACCATACAACATGAAGGACCTATTTGATGGGGGACGTGATATGTCATACATTCTTATGTCTTTCCATAGTAGTTGCATCTCATCAATAAAAGGCACAAGATAAACATCCATGTTTTTAACTTGATGTTTTCTTGGAACAATGAGAGTCAGCATAAGGTTCTCCTTTCTAATACTCATCCATAGGGGATTATTGTATACTATCAATCCGACTAGCTAAACACTATAATTTGAGCTCGGGAAAGAGAATGGGCACACTCCATCAATTGCAAGACCAAACTTGATATTACGAGGTTCATATTTGAATTTTCTTGGCCATTTTTCCTCTGTGTTTCATTGCTTTGGAGTCGGCCAGAATTCGCATGAATCCATCTTTACTCCTATTCTTTGCATGCCAGTCCATCAATTGTACAAGTGACTTGCAACGAAACATTTGTTGAAGTCTAGGTATAATTGGCATGTGACGTAAAAACTTCTTTAGAACTGTAGGACCTTGTACATCTGTACGATATCTCTTCTCTTTGCTTATAGGGCATTCTACCTTGTTTTGATATTCATCTCTGTAAAAAATGCAATCATTTTTACATGAATGAATTTGCTTATATTCAATCCCCAACTCAACCAACAACAAATGTGCCTCTCTGCAAGTTGATGGTAACACATTCTCTTCAGGGAATATTTTAGTTTTTAGTGCCGTATAAGATTGCCAAAGATTAAATCAATTGAATGTTTGACTTATGATGAACATGTTTGATATGTCAATCTATACTAGGACTGTTTATATACAATATATGGTTTTAAAATCCCCTTAAATAAATATAAACGAAGTTGATGAATGTTTACAAATTATGTACACCAATTGACAATACAAAGTAAGAAATAGATTTCAACTCACTTCAGTAGTGTAGTGAAACCTTTGTCTGACCAACCAAATAGTGACTTGATTTCTAATAATATTAATGTGCATGCCAGTTTTGAGGTTCTACTTGCACTCGATTTGAACACGGGTGTCTTCGCTGCTTGCTTGAGGGAGTCTTTCAAGTTGTTATCATCAACATTACATTGGTGGTCATTACCCCTACTATCATTGTTACTGTCAACCATATGATCATTAATATCATCATTGTTTCCATCCCCAAAGAAATCTGTAAGCATTTCATTCAATCCTTCTTCATGCACTACATTTTCACTATCATGATCATCATCATTAAGGCTAGGTGGCATGTCATCAGTGTATGCGGATCTGATCAGCTCTTCAAATTTCTCAGCTGGTAGTATTCTCTTCAATGTTAATCTTTTCACCCTGGTATGGTTTAAAGGATGGTTTGGATCATCTCGTCCAAATCTTAATAACCCAGTTGGATCTTGGGTATTAGTATGTGTTTCATCAACATCTTCTACCTATCAACAAACACAAGCATTATTTAATGTTTGGCAACAATTGGATAAATCATAAATGTATTAATTTCAAAGAAATATAATCAAATATGGCTTAAAAAATAAAAATATAAATTGTATGAACATATATACATCAATTGAATAATGGAACATTATTTTATAGACTACCTTTTTTATACAATAATTTAAATAAAACATAATTTTGACAACATAGTTTATAAAACATCAGTCCACACTCATTTATTATTCTTTGGTTTTCTACCCTTATGAACATCCTTAGGGAGACCTTGTTTTTCCCTCTTCTTTCGTGCAGGAGTGCATTTTAAGAAGGGGTAATCAATCAATAACTCATCCCCAATGGTAAGGTCCATAATAGCCTTAACCATTATCAATCTATCAACCTCTCTTTCCATATCTCCATCTTTATCATTTATAACCTCAACAAATTGACAGTTTGGTCTTACAGTAGGGTGCCTTCCCTTACTACTATTTATAAATCCTACAATATTTTGTGTGTGTATGCACGTCCATCTATATACATAAGATGACATCTATTCATTTCTTTTCCACTTTCCAATTGGAGATGATGTGTATACATATTCAAATTTAGACCATATGTTGACATGCTAGGCTTATATTCTGCTAGCCTTCTCCATTCACCACTGTAATATGATGGACCATAATATGGCATTAATCTCCTCGTGGTTTGTTCTGAATTATTTCTATGTTTAGATCCCACATGTACATTTTGGACAATAAAGAGGCCTAGATTTGCTCCATGAATATTGGAGGGTCGTATCATGTAGCTATATCCCTAAAATTGAAACATCTCGTACACTCTAGGTAGTTGTTGATCACTAGGCCATGCACAATATAGTCGACGATCAAATGTCTCTTTGTAAATTGATCTCAAACTTAGGGGCAAGTCATCATCTCCATCACATTCATTCTCATAGGGTATGTAGTCCACCTTCCCCTTGCCTTTAAGAAAATTATGCATCTTTAAACTGGTTCTTGTTCTGTTGCTTGTTTTCATCAATTCCTCATCTTCCGAGCTGGTATATTGGCACATATTTTTTGTTAGATGTATCATCTGATAAATGATCATTGCCCTCTAGGCTGGAATTCGGTGATCCAGGAAACTTTAAACCAAGAACTTTATCTTGTAAGTATCCATTAAGAAAAAAATTAGTTATTTAAATAATATAAAACAATGTTTAAACAAAGTATACATGCTATTTATATCAAATTAGAAAATTTCTTACCACAATTCCTATTGGATTTGAATCGATTGTAGGAGGCATACTACCGACTGGAAGCTCATCATATATGTAATGTCTTTGTACAATCACTCGTTTGAATTGTTTCTTTCCTCGACATACAAAACATCCACAAACAACAATTTTCTCAAAGTATTCATCCCATGTACTATAGTCCTGACCAACCTCTTGTTCAGTGCAATCATTTGTTGTGTCTACAGGATCCATTGTCATATCCTCTTCCACCCACTGTCCTGTACGTGATTTAACAATTTTAGGTCCACGTCCATGTACATATCTTTTTCTTTTGCTAGTTGAATGCTCAGGCTCTGCATTTGCTCCAATCTCCATCTAAAATAATCAACATCATGCATTAATTTATGTCAAGATTGGATAATACATTATAAATTTCAATGATACTGGGAAAAAAGATGGACGTATCACAAAATGCCATCAGATCATTTTTTCCCAAGTTAAGTCAAAATTTGAGTACCTGATGTCCTGCTTCATCCATTGTGTCCTCATTTGATATGACACGATTTGTTGCCATGGCCTTGTCTAGCCCCTATAATACACAACATAGTAAGTAATGTTTAGTACACCAATTATATCATTTCAACGAATATGCTATCCAACACAAAACCTCACTTTAGTCATATATTTGACATATTGATATCATGTTTTGGCCATCCTAATTTTCAAACTTTTCCCTTGATCATAGAATCACATTTAATCACCATTCCTGTGCATTTTCAACCAATAAGTTTGACCTTAGAGGCCTCATGGATAGAAAAATGACTTTATCTCCTCTATGTTGTAGCATTTGTGAATTCATAAACACCTTCCTCCTTTGGTTGAGGTTGCTTTCTCTTCTTACCTCTATTGTATCTGCAGATTCCATTGTCATATCTATTTCCACCCACTTTCCTCTCTGCGATTTAGTAGTTCTACGCCGTCCACGTCCTCTCTCCATGGCCTCCTTTGGATCCTGTAATACACAACAATGAAAATAGTCACATAACAATTGTGCACCAAGAGAATATTGTTGAAATTATCTTATTAATACACTCACTTTTCATTAAGTCGCACTATGAAAAACAAAATTGGACATTGCAACATTTTGCTCTTCACAAAAAGTTTACATGCGGAATCTTGACAACTATAGCTCAAATCTTATGATTACAAGATGACTACAAATTCACATCAAAAAGATATTTATTTCATATTTGACTCACCTTTTTCTTTTATGGGTCATTTTAAGGCTATCTATATCTCTCCAAGTGGTTATAAAACCCTCAAAACTATCATAGAACCCTCAAAACAGTCTCAAAGAGTCTTTAGCACCAAAATTTTAAATTCTTGATGGAGGGAAGGATGATTTGGATATTAATTTTGAAATCATGTCGTTAAATCTTTGTTAGGTTAATCCTAGCCATTAGATATTCTTTAATTATAGGGACTTTATGTTATATTTCACCATTACCTTTCACTCCAAAATTAATGGTTTCCTCTGAAAATAAAACCCTCCATTAGCTATCATAACCCCAACCATTTGTTGAAGTGAACTTAAACATTATGTGCAATTGTCATTGCTCATATTAAGCACCTACCTCCCTTCTTAGTGGTCCCACATGTGTGATGTATGCGAATGAGTCATATGGTACCTGTGCTACATGTTTAAAGTTTGATTTTTGCTCATATTGTTGGAAAAAGGCCCAAAAAGACTTTTAATTTTTGAGTTTTATACTCTATAACATGCATCTCCTTGATCTTTTCATCTAATCTATGACTGGTTTCTATTCTTTCAAACCATATATGCAATAAGTCATTAGTTTGAGAGAGGGAAGTTTTGAGTTACCATGAAATCCAACATTTATTCTAGTTTTTTTCCCTCAAATGTGAGAGTTTTGTCACCTAGGGTTTGATATTTTGGAGTTTTAGTAGAGGGTTTGATGTTATAATTTATGTATAGATATATTGAAAGACTTATGATCCTTTTTTTTGCTTGTAGGGTTTGTAACAATTAAGAAGATAAAGGGCATGGTGTAAGAGACAGGCAAAGATCCTTTGAGTACCAAGATTTGATTGCCTAATGGGCAATCCATCAAATCTTGGTAACATGCTTTCCTAGGTGATGAAATTTTGAGCCCTTGACATTGATGTAACAAGCCTGTGATCTATGTCACAAAGGATGAAGGAGGAGTATGCAATCATGGTAGGAAAGTGAAATTACAATGAAATTTTGATATGATTGAGATGTAGTTGGGGTATTTAGGGATGTTGTCATCATGCCTTAAGGATTGACAAGATCTAAGGAATAACTAGATGTATAAATAGGACTATCACAAGTATGTGAGGAAGTGGAAGGTTGTTAGATAGTGAAGGAGACAGTTCATGGCCTCTTAAATCAGGCCTCAATATTATAGTGAAGTCACATAATATAAACAAAGATTGTCATGACTTAGTTAAAATGTTTTCAATCTCCTATCACATATCTTAAGGTTGTCCTTAATCCCAAATCCAACTCTGAAATGTTAGATGGAAGGTCATGGCTCCAACTAAAATAATTGGTGTCAAAATGATAAGTCAGGGGACCATCATAGTGTTGATCTACTATTGTAGTGGGATCTTGAGGATTCAAAGGTTGTCATATCATTGCTATCATCCAAATACCACCTAATGTTGTACTAACAATGATTTAGAATCTTTATTAGCAAGTCAATGGACTGATATGGGAATAAAGGGCAGCCACCATATGATATCACTCACCCACTATCATTATAGGGGGATGATATCAAGGACCATCATTATGCCTTGTTATAGTTGATGGACAATCGTCCTAAGTATTGTTACAACCCAAAAGGTCTATCACAACCCAAAAGGACTATCACAAATGTTATTAGGCCATCCAAACCATAGCTCCAATATATCCTTGGCAATTGCCAAGGATCTATGGTTTATTAATGTTTATTAATGTAAACTTGTATGGTTCTTGTTTGATCTTTACAAAACTATATATGGATGAAATGTACACCCTACTAGCCATTGCAATGAAGTAGTTTATATTAATGTTTATAGGATTTTAAGTATGTCTAATTAAAAATAATATATTTAAAAGTAAAACTAACCTTATTTTTCAAACACCCCAGATTCATTGACAATGTTTCAACAAAAAATTTTGAGTCTTGAAATCAAACATATAATTCAGATAAATTAGTAATTTTACAAAATTACTTGTCCTAAATCACTTTATTAGTAATACTAATTTGCAAAAATACTAATCCTAAATAACTTTATTTTTAATTCTATGAACTAAATTTATATAGACTATTCATATAATAGATAGACAATTTGATTAAGTGATGGACTAAATTTTAATAATAAATGTAAAAAAATTACAATTTGAGGATAAAAGTATATACATTTTTAAAATTTACTGGAAACCAACATAACGTCATTAAAATTATCATGAAAATAAATTTTATTCATGATTATATATAAGAAATAAAATAAATAAAGAAAAGAAAAATTTGAAATACCTCTCTGCTTGTTTCTAAAACCCTACCTGTAGTTTCGAAGGAGGTTTTTCAATTGCTCTCTAGCGGCAATGTGGTGGCTGGTAGCGGTGGTTCTGTTGGTGGTAATGTGGCTACTGGTTGCAATGGTGGTTCAACTGCATCATCACCCAATGGCTATGGTTCGGCTGATGGTGGCAGTGGTGTTTTGGCTTCTGTAGTCAATTTGGATTCAAAGTAGGTTTTTTTGCTAGTCTCTGGTGGTAATGTGATTTTTGGTTGCAGTGGTTCTACTGGTGGTATTGGTTGCGGTGGTACTGCTGTAATAATGCCCTTTGGTTGTGATTTGGTTATTGGTGGAGGTGGTGTTTCTGCATCACCCAGCTCAAATTGAGTGGCTGCTAGTATAAAATCTTTTGCAAGTGCAGTGCATGGTAGTATTGGGAGTGTCTCTCTGGTGGTGAGGATTGCTATGGACCCAAGTTCTCAGCCTCCTCCTATAGTGGTTATGGGTGAGGATGTTTTAGATATTGTGAAGTTTTATTTAGAAAAAGGATTGATTTGCAAGTTTGAAGGCACATGGCCTCTTCTCCATGGTCTTAATAAATGGATCATTCAACTTATTTGACTCCCTCATTTAGATGGGAAAGTTGAAATTTACCCTTGTGCGAGGGGATGCTTTGTGGTAACTTTTGCTTCCATTTCTGATCAAAATTTTGTTAAAGAGCATTCAAGGTTTTGGGTCATGGGAGGAAAGAACCCCCTCATGGTGAAGCCATGGTATGCTTCTTTTAACCCTCTTTCTAAATCTTTCCATATCAAATCAGTGTGTATCCACCTCCCAAATCCCCCCTTCATTTCTGGTGTGATTCGAGTTTTTCAACAATTAGAAACTCTTTGGGATGTTTTCGGAAGGTGGATTCAGCTACTTCTTCTTTCACTCATACCACCTATGCACGGATGTTAGTTGAAATGGATATTTGGGTAAATGCAAAGAGATGGGGGACCAAAAAGTTGCCACCATCTCCAAAATTAAAGCAAAACATGAGCGTGTTATAACGCGCTCGTGTTTTGCTTTGCATAAAAGAAAAAAAACCCATTTCTCCTCACTCACAGCCACGACCATTGTAAGCTTAGTAGCAAAGAAAATAGGTAAAAGTGTGACCACGTTGAAGAAAAGGCTATCCAATCAAGTGTAATAGAGAAAACAAAAAATTCACAACGCCACCTCGTCGCCAAAGACATCGTCATGCAAATTTGGAGGCTCCATCACAGGAAGAAGGTAGGGTTTGATTGATTTTGTTAGTTTGAGAACAATTTTGAGTTTTGCAATGTTTGATTTGTTTTTATATTGCATTTACAGTTATTGGAGAAAGAGAAAACCTAAATCCAGTTGAGGAGGGTGAAAACAACCCCCAAAACCCTCCAAACCCTCCAAACCCACCTTCACCTCCTTTTAATGTATGGGATAATTAAGAACACTACCTAGGGATAATAGAAGAAAACAAGAAGCATCTTCAAACTATTATTCAAACCCTAAACAATCCAAGTGGAACCACTGATCGTACGAGGGCACTTGCAAAATCACTAGAGGAGATTATTTCCCACACAGATTCGGTGACAAAACAAATCACTGAATTCCAAGACTATAGGGAGAGGTGTCAGAAATATTACACTGACAAGTTGTCATATGAACAAGTCAAGAATGAAAAAATTACAAAATCTCAATTATGTGCACACTTTATTAATCCCAAAACCATCCAAAGATTAGAAGAAAGTTGCGAATAGTTTCCTATACATTGGTGTAGGAATGAAGAAATATCCTAAAATTTTTGGGATAGATGGTACATGGTCTTCAATGAGTGCCCATGCAACAATGATGAGGTACCACAATATTTTTTGAGGAAGCTCTATTGCGAGTTCATCCTCAACAAGATTCTGAATTATTTTGACATTCGTGAGTTCCAGGGTAGAAGTGGTGGCTCTGCCCAAGATAGACCTAGGGCTCAACGAGATGAAGACCGTGTGCTTGTACCCCAAGCGAGGCCAAAACATAGATCACTCCCTTTGGCTTTGAAGGAGAGTGTTGAGGTGGAGACATTACATTCATTGACTACTCTCACCCAAACTCTATCACAGCATGCCAGTGATCTTACCCAAGCCGATGAGGGTGAGAGTAGTAGGTGTCATGTGTCCCCACATTTGTGCAGTTCATGTGGGGACCTATGTGATTATGGGACGCAGGAGGCATGACAGGACTCTCGGTAGGATGCTGCGATGCAGGGGCAGGATGCTACGACACAGAGGCAGGACATATTGGATGAACTTGTTCTCAATGATGATCTCTTACAGCATACATTTAGTATTGACTCTAAGGTAATTTGTTACAAGTTTCATCTTGATTTAGTATTTTTTTTAAATTTGTAATTAATTTTATATGATTATCTATATTATAAGTCAAAAATAATGTATGTAATTGTCTGCGTAATGAAATTCTAGGGTCAGAGTCTTCATCCTGCGTTCGTTAGCCATCCATTGGTGGGTTATGAGAGGAGGTCAAGTCTGCAGGTATGTAATTTATCACATAATTGTAATGATTGTAGATATGTCAATGGTAATATTATTTTGTGACAATTTGATGATTTCAACAGTCACCGGCACCTCCACGATTTCCTTGGTCCCCTGGACGCCAAACCACCACTTTTACGAAGGTAAATTTAACCATTTCTAATTATTATACATTTTTAAAATAATGTTATGTATTTATTTTGTTTGAATAATTTTGAACTCCCCCTGACCACAGTGGAGACTCCTCCTGATCTTCATGAGTCAGCGCAGATAGGCATTGTTGCAGCCATGATGTCTGCAAATCCTTTGACTGATGTATGAGCCAATAACATGAAAATGTCATAATTTTGTATTTCTTGTTTTATCTCATGTCATTTGATGTACATAAATGATATTTATGTTTAGTCAATTTTTCTTCTTGATGCTTCTCACAGGAGGTCACAACTCCAATCCATCCAAGTATGGATGTAGAGAGAGACAAGATGATGGAGAGTGATCATCATGTGGTAGTAAGTGATCAATTACATATGTGATGTTATATATTTCATGTTATATATGTGATGTTATATATTAATGTGCATTTATTGTTTGATTGTATTAATAGGTGGAGCCAGATCAACTTCTGTCGAAGAGGTCTACTCGATGACAGAGAGAGGATGAGTCAGTGATTGACTCTACATCTTCATGGTCAAGAAAGGGCCACCGATTATTTCATAAAAGTCCATAGGAAACTAGTTTTTGGGATATTTTTTGTATGCCTAGATGGCTTTGTATACATACTTTTGTATGAACTACCGATGTATATTTTTGAATATATGCCTATATGGCTTTGTATATAAACTAGATGTTATGTTCATGACATTATGTATATGATAGTGTATATTAAATATTTAATATGATGATCAATTATCGTTATAGGAATTTGGTTTTACACGTGCCAATTGCATTTGCTTGAAAGTTTATAAATCATTTTCAAATAATCCATTTTGTGCATATCTTGCAATCATTGCATTCTATGGGACTGTGCATTTCTTTGAGGCATCATTTCAGATAGTTCATGCACCTTGGACCTATGCCTCCACACTTTCCATATAGTTCATGTGCCTTCATGAGGTGACATTTCTTTGGGGCATCATGCCAAACAGTTCACGTGCCTTGTCTATGCTTCCACACTTTCCATACATGTCTACAAGGGAAGCTGCAATTATAGCATGTGACAAATTTCCTATATCATTTATGCTTTGATGGCTGTCCATACGCTGTTCCAAACATTCTATTTTCGTGTATAGGTAGGGAGGATGATGGCAAAGGTTTTGGAATTTGTCTTTACACATGCCAATTGCTTTTACTTGTTCAAAATTTTCTAAAGTCTTTTCAACAAATCCATTTTGTGCACATCTTGCAATCATTGCATTCCATGAGACAATAAAGTTGGAAGTGTGTCTATTCATCTAAATGTGCATTGAGATGTGCTTTCTAGGTCTTTTGAATTTTTGGACCAAGGAGATGGTATTTGTTGAAGAATAGTATGATTTTTCTTTATGTGGTCACATTCAATGCTCATTCACTAGCATGTTGGCAATTGGATTTTAGTGCTTTCTTTGGTGTATGATTTGAATGTTCTTGTAGTCTTATAGCAATTGGGATGAGTAGGAAAGAGTTAATATCCAAGGTGTCTATCTTGGATTGTTCTCACCTTGAATGAAACCAATTAAACCACACTACTCACCATCCCTCATGGCTTGTGGATCAAAGGGTGACATTCCCCTATATTAACATGATAAAGATCCTACATTAGGGCAATCCTTTATGACTGTACCTTGCATTAAAGACAATCCATCAACAATTCATATCAGCATAATAGTCCCCACAAGAATTGAGCCACTTTACAAATTTTTCACCTCTTGCTTATAACTAAAACCCTTGAAGTAACCTTTTTAGAGCCTCATGACTATTCCTCTTATTGTAATTTGTTTATAGGATGGCTTTGTGAACTTCTTAGGTCTTGATACCCTCAGTGATTACTAGATGAAAGTCTAAGGAGTACTCAAAACCCTTCTTGCAATAATACTCCAGTCCAAATGATTTAAGATAGTCATTAATGCTGCTCACAAGCAGGTTGGGGTTAGCTAGATAGTATTGTGATGAAGTTTAGTGAGCTAGACACATGGGGGCGGTCCTTTAGAGACCTTGATTACATATCTATACTCCCCAAAAATCATAGGATAGTCTTTTGGAAAGTTTATTAGAATAATTCTATGCATGGTTTTAATGGTAAATCAAAGCACAAAAGTTGTTAAAATGTTGCCCCTATTTAGCAGTCCTATATTGGTAAGGTGTTGGAAGTCCTTTGATGAAATTGTATGTTTATTCCATGAAAATATCTTTTGATTCTCCATAACCTTTGAACCTAGAAAAAATATAAGATGATATCTTTGATCCCCTCTCAAAATACTGTGATATTAATGATCTCGAATCATCCTCTTGGATCCAAGTCACTATACTCAATCTCATGACAACCATGGCCACCCATAACATCCATCTTATGTGATTGCACTTGAAGTAGGAATGATATAAAAGGTAACCCAAGGTGGATGGCTAATACTATTCCCTTAACTTGAAATGACTTAGAGCTAGGTAATTGGAAAAATATATCAGGATAGTGGGTTAAAGAGAGTTGCTTTGCACACATTGTAACAACTAGTATTCAATGGGTGGGTTTGGACAGTGCTTGAAATATAGATGACAGTGTTGAATCTTTCTTTCTCCACAAGTAATCAATTTCTTAGTCTTGAACAACATCTCCCCATCTTGACACAACTTTCAACCTTTCTTTCTATAATAACTCTAAGATTAAGGAGTCTCACAATAAATAGTAACATCCATTTAGTGCTGTGTGGTCAGGGTGTGACAATCTTTCTCCAGGATTCAAGGCAGTCTTCTTGATTAATTTCACCAGTCTTAATACAAAGATTTAGGCTTAGGGTTTGATGGATTGTCCTAGGAAATCAAACCCTAGCCTCCATATAGATTATCCATAGTCTTGATACTCACACAAAATTAAGTTCTAATGACTCTATGGACTGGTATACCATCGTCAAAGTATGAAAGACCTCTGCTAGCTTTTAAAACCCTTCATAATCATGTTTGAACACTGAGCTCCCTTTGCGTGACTCTATGGCAACACCAAAGCATGATTGTTTTACCTTGTGACTATTTTATTACCATTCTTCTTCATGGTATTTTGATGAGTGCCTCATCATACTGTCTCAGCATCATCATTAAGAGAATATGCCCACTCTCTCACATTGATTGAGGACCACATTAACTAAATAAGAAACATGACTGCACCCTACCTCTATGATTGTCCCTGAGATCTACCCTGCACAATATCAATCAGAAGGTTGGGAAGGACTGTCTCAAGGGTAGCATATTCCAAAGTATAGGTGTGATAACCTTCTTGCACCATAAAAGACTCAATTACTTCCCTTAGAGACTTATCCTAAAACCACTTAATGAAATTAGAGTCTAGAAAACCCTCCATCCAACATAAGCCTCAGAGAATGCAGTCATGAATTTACATAGTCATGATCCTCATATAAAGGAAGAACAACAAATATTCCCCTCAAGTTTATTAATATTTTCTCCTCCAATCTTAAGACTAGCCCTCCTAGACAACCTGTAGCATTAAAATTAGAAAGGTAATAAGTTTATCATGAGAAATAAATAGGGAAAAATCGGAAAATCATGTGCCAAAAGGAAAAACCAAGCCTAAAATCAGAAATCCTCGCCCATTTTAGAAAAATAAATAAAGGAATAGGATTTCAAATGCCAAAAAAAATTCAATTAGCTTTATATCCATACTAGCCACGTGTGTGAGGTCATTATTAAAGCAAGATGGGTGTAGAAATTAACCTTCAATAGTTGCTTTCGACAATAAAAAGAGTCTAGAAAAAGTTCAATGTTACGGTCCTATAGAGGTACACCTAGGAGCATAAATGAAGATAGTGTAAGAACACTTTGTCATTTTTTGTTGTTGTCCTAAAGAAGGTCCTTCCTTTGCATCAAGATCCCACTTTGGCACAGGTAGAGAGGATGCAGTGTGGAATTTGGCTTTACACCCACTGATTTCTTTTTCTTGAAAGTTTCTAAAGCCTTATCAACAAAACCATTTTGTGCATATCTGATCCAGAGATAGGGTAGAACATAATGGTTTCAACATCCAAAAGCAAAATTTGTAGTTTCTATTCTCATAGCCACCCTTATGTGTATACTAGGCTCTAAGGTCTTATGGGTCATTAACACCTCAAACACCATAACCTACACCAGAAGGGTCTTACATAGGATGGAGACAACAAATACAATGCAATGATTCTTCACAAGAACTTAGGAACAACAAGCTTCTAAGATTTCCTTATTTGATTGACCTTAGGCCTAGTAGTACAACAAAATGACATTTTCTTGCATAATTTTCAACTTAGATCTGATACCTAGAATATAAACACAGATTTAGATACCCATTTGGACTTTACACAACATACGAAGATTTCAGGGGTGGTCACTTTGTACAGAAGCCTCCAAAAATTGACTGTTCTTCTGCAAATTAGGCCTCTAGGCATAACACCAAATGGCTTTAAGGCTTCAAGTTTTCCCAATTCTTTTTCCAACACCTCAGACACATTCAACAAGGTCTCAAATAACTATTCCAACTCTAGGGATCCCTCTCCAATGACATATGACAAGATTTCACCAACTCACCATGATTAGTAAGAATTAATAAGAAAGAAGCATAATGGCAATAATTAGCATTCAAGGATTTATAATGAAGACCTAGGGTTTGGTGCCAATGGAAACTCACCAAACCCTCGGATCAATCTTTATTTGAAGAGATTTTATGATTTAGACTAATATAGATGCTTGGGTATATTATGATCATATTGAGATCTAATCATTGCTTGTTTCCTGTAGGGTTTTTTTCCATGCTTCTAATCATAATAATCAAGGTTATGGGACAACAAGGATATGGAATAGCTCTTGTCATGTCATATGAGGAGATCATGGCCACAATACCATCTAGATGTTGTGAATTTCAACAACAAATTTCCATCTGTCCAAACCCTACCATTGTACACACTCAAGAAGGATTCAGTTTCATGTAGTAGAAAGGTGCTAGGAGTGACATTTTGCATTCCATAGCTTGTGGGGTTGAATGGACTACTCCAACAAGTCAAGGTGGGTGGGTAAATGCTAGGGGAGGTCTCATTTTGTGTGCCAAGTGCCCCAATCGTTCAGGGCAGTAGGCTATCAGCAAAGTCCCTTAAGATCCCTAAGATGAAAAAACTGCCAAACTTTGACAGAGTAGTTCTCAAAATTCATGGCAGTTGGGAACATTTCGTTTGGACCTATAGGTGCATGTGGGGTCCGTCTACAATAACCTCTCTCAGTTTCATTCAAATTTTGTTTGTTTGACCATGCCGGTATCAAACGTATTCATCCAAAATGCTTTAGTTCTATGTAGTAGAAAGGTGCTAGAAGTGACATTTTGTATTCCATAGCTCGTGGGGCCGAACGAACTATGCCAACACGTCAAGGTGGGTGGGTAAATTCCAAGGAGTTCTCATTTCATGTGCCAAGTGCCCCAATCATTCGGGACATCAGGCTAATAGTAAAGTCCCTTAAGATCAGGCTATCGACAAAGTCCCTTAAGATTTCTAAGATGCAAAAACTGCCAAACTTTAACGGAGTAGTTCTCAAAATTTGTGGCAGCTGGGAATGTTTTGTTTAGACCAACAGGTGCATGTGGGTCTATCCACAATAACCTCTCTCAGTTTTTGTCAACTCTAGTTTGTTTGACCGTGCCAAAATCAAATGCATTCTTGCAAAATGCTTCAGTTTCATGCAGTAGAAAGATTCTAGGAGTGACATTTTGCATTCCATAGCTCGTGGGGCCGAACGGAATGTGCCAACATGTCGGGGTGGGTGGGTAAATGCCAGGGGAGGTTTCATTTCATGTGCCAAGTGCCCCAATCGTTCAGGGCAACAGGCTATCGGCTAAGTCCCTTAAGATCCCTAAGATGAAAAACTGCCAAACTTTGACAAAGCAGTTCTCAGAATTCATGGTAGCTGGAAATGTTTCATTTTGACCTACAGCCGCATATAGGATCCATCTAAAATAACCTCTCAGTTTCGTTTAAGTCCTGTCCATTTGACCGTGTTGAAATCAAACACATTCTTGCAAAATGCTTCAGTTCCATGCAGTCGAAAGGTTGCTATGTGCCATATTTTTTATTCTACTCATCATGGGGTTGAACCAACTATGCCAACACGTCCGGGTGGGCAAGTGAATGCTAGGGGAGGTCTTGTTTCATGCACCAAGTGTCTCAATCGTTTCGGGCTGCAAGCTACCGGCAAACACGAAAGGTGCTAGGTGTCGGTAGCTTGCAGGCCAGAATGATTGGGACACTTGGCACACAAAATAAGACCTTCCCTACCATTTACTCACCCACTCAGATGTGTTGGCATAGTTGTTTCACCCCAAGACCTGTGGAATGCAAAATTTTAGTGTTAGCAACTTTATACTTTGTCGATAGCTTACAACCCAGAATGAATGGGATGCTTGACACATGAAATGAGACCTTCCCTACCATTTACTCACCCACCCTGATGTGTTGGCATAGTCAGTTTGGCCCCATGATGAGCAGAAAAAAAAATATGGCACTTGGCAACCTTTCCACTACATGAAATTGAAGCATTTTCCAAGAATGTGTTTGATTTCGGCATGGTCAAACAAACAGGACTTGAACGAAACTGAGAGAGATTATATTAGACAGATCCCACATATAGTTATAGGTCAAAATGAAACATTCCCAACTGCCATGAATTCTGAGAACTACTCCGTCAAAGTTTGGCAGTTTTTTCATCTTAGGGATCTTAAGGGACTTAGCCGGTAGTTTGTTGCCCCGAACGATTGGGGCACTTGGCACACAAAATGAGACCCCCCTGGCATTTACCCGCCCACCCCGACGTGTTGGCACAGTCTGTTTGGCCCCACGAGCTATGGAATGTAAAATGTCACTCCTAGCATCTTTCTATTGCATGAAACTGAAGCATTTTGCAAGAATGCTTTTGATTCAAGCACAGTCAAACAGAATGGAGTTGACCAAAAATGAGAGAGATTATTGTGGATGGACACCACATGCACTTGTAGGTCCAAACAAAACATTCCCAGCTACCATAAATTTTGAGAACTGCTCCGTCAAAGTTTGGCAGTTTTTACATCTTAGGGATCTCAAGGGACTTTACCGGTAGCCTACTGCCCTGAACGTTTGGGGAACTTGGCACCTGCAATGAGACCTCCCCTGGCATTTACCCACCCACCCCTATGTGTTGGCATAGTCCATTCAGTCCCACGAGCTATGGAATGCAAAATGTCACTCCTAGCACCTTTCTATTGCATGGAACTGAAGCATTTTGCAAGAATGCGTTTGATTCTGGCATGGTCAAACAGACAAGAGTTGAACGAAATTGAGAGAGGTTATTGTAGATGGACCCCACATGCACCTATAGGTCCAAATGAAACATTTCCAGCTACCATAAATTTTGAGAACTACTTTTCAAAGTTTGGCAGTTTTTTCATCTTAGGGATCTTAAGGGACTTTGCCTGTAATCTGCTGGCCCAAATGATTGGGGCACTTGGCACATGAAATGAGACCTCCCCTGGCATCATGTTATAATGTTATCATGTTACAATAAAGAATTACCAATAGCCATAGGATAGTCCCTAGATGACTGTCATTAACCCTCATGATTGTCATTAGACATTTACCTAGGGTGAGCAAATTGTCAAAGGTGAGTGTGGATTCTTGTCGGGAACTCACATTGGAGTGAATCTATGTTTCATTGAAGCCTTGAAGGGATTGTAAAATTTGTAAAAAGTTGCTCTATGTTTTGAAACCCTAGGTTTTAGTGTTTTGAGTGAAGAAAATGAAGTTTTGAGCCATTCTATCGGTGAAATGGCCTAAGAACCGGTGGAATGGAAGTAGATGGGTAGTGTTTTGTGTTGTTGATGTTGCAGGAGTAGGGGGTTGTTAAGTGCTAGTTTGTTGATGCCCTAGGTTGTAAAACCACATGTTTTGGGCATAGAAGATGTATAAGAGCTAGGGTTTATAGAATAAGCTCTGGTAGATTGTGTCAATGGTTGAAATTTGTGTGTGTAGACCCCATATGTCATGTTAGAAGCCCTAGAATGAAGAGTTGAAGCTTCGAGATTGAACCTCATATTGTTGCCTTGTTGTTTAGTTAGTTTGTGATCATCCACCCTACTTTGCATCAAAATCTCTCCACACCTCAAGCTCATGCAGCTCCCCCTGTTAATATAATCAAACAATATGCACATTACTATAACAAAATGTACATGAAATATATAACATCACATATGTAATTGATCACTTGCCACCATCTGATGATCACTCTCCATCATCTTTTCTCTAGCTTCTTTGTCAGTAGTTGGACGGACTGGAGTTATGACCTCCTGTGAGAAGCATCAAAAAGCAAAATTGACTAAACATAAATATACTGAAGGGAAGCAATTCATAATACTATCTATATACATAACTAAGTACAAGTAACCATCTAGGAAAGTTTTATGCATACTTACAAATTAATCCAATGAACCATCTAGGTCTTCTCTACTCTTTATTGTGTCAAGTATTGCCTCATGGTCAGACTCACGCACCTTCCACAAGGTCTTGTTCAAAGGTCTACCTTGATATTGTAACAAATGAACATTGGTTGCCACGACAAGGTTAGAGTAATGAAGAATCTTCTAATGCATGTCAAATTCCTCAAACAACCAAACATTAACACTCTTATGTGGGTACCTTCTAAGCCATGTTCCAGTAACAACAATTGAGCATGTAGGGTATTCGATATTTTCTCCATCTATAACTGGGGCCTCCAATTTCTTTTTGGCCTCAACACAATGACACAAGTAATAATCTATTCCCTCTTCGTTATCTTCATCTACAATAACTGCATAAACATGCCCTACAATGATATGTGTAGCAAATTAGATGAAATTAGTCAACATTACAAAAATACTACAAAGTTTAAGATAACATTAGGAATTTCAAAAACTATGCAAGTAGATTTATTACTTGGTTGAAATAGATCTGATATGTGGTCAAAGTCAACTGATGATTCCATCTCTGTCATTTCTAGTGCCATCAAGGGTCGATACGTGTCAAGTGGGCTAAGATAACTTAACTGCCATTCATCAACCCACTTATTTGACTCGCACTCATTCCAGGTTTGAATTGTACATGAAGAAGAAAAGCATGCCATCTTCCACATATAGATACTCCATGAACCTACAATTGAGCTTCTGAAAGAGTGTATTTCACTTGATCTTGTCAGTGTACAACAATCCTCATATGGTGCAATGTTAGTATCATCTATCAACCAAAAAATTCTATGGACTAAAGACTTACCTTCATTACCTGGACCCATCGAAGCATTACACCACTCGACAATTGATTTTGCATCTGTTAACTTTACATTGTCTTTATACTTTAACCCTTCTTGTGCTATGGCTCTTTTGATACATGCTCTTGCACCATCATGCTCCCCCTTTCCATGCCCGACCTCAAAAACATTCCACATATGTTGAACACTTGTAATATTATGCCTCCTGCTTAGCCAATAGAAATTTAGCGAGTTCTTGAATTGTGATGTGTCGGGATAGGTGTTGTACACCTTGCATAATATTGTACTATTTTATTCGATTACCACTTGTATAAGTTGTATTGTAACATTGGGTTAGTTATTTTATGTGTATGGGACACATAGAGTAATTAATTATTATTTGTATTATTTGATTAATTGGGAAAAGTTAGTACCAATAGTCAAATGTGGGGTCAAGTGGGTTTATAAGTTAATGGTTTTGTGTTACCATGGTTTTTGGGGAACATGGTTTTATCCAATACCACAAGTTGTATTTGTGTGAGCTTGGTTTATAAAAGCAAGCACATGGTTAGTGGTTTGGGTAATGTTGGTTGTTTCATTGTAGGTGGATTGGAGGTTTCAGAGAGGCTGTCATTGTATTGAGCTCTCTCCTGTAAGTGCATATTGTGAAGCATGGCAGGTGATGTGTGGATTCATGCTTGTACACATGGAGGATGCATTGGAGGTGCTTGATGGATTTAGAGGTATTCATGGAGGCTTATGGATTGTATTGTAATTCTTTTGCTAAATAATACATTTGAGCATGGATGCTTTTGGAGGCTAGGTTTTTCCCTGCAAAGGGTTTTCCCAAGGTATATCTTGTTGCTTGTTCATTTGATCTTTGCATTATGGTTTGTTTCAGCATCTTGTTTCTCCTATTGGGTTATGTGGAATTGGTTTAATTAGACCTGCAAATTCCTAACAGTTGGTATCAGAGCCATGTTTATGGTTGAGGGAGGTGTGAGCTCCCTGGATATGTATAACCCTTGTGTGTGTAGATCAAGTGCAAAATAGAAGCCATGGTAATGCATGTAAGGATTTGGGACACTACAAGGTTTTGTGCAGGTTGTATTGCAGATGGGGGGTTCTGGGTATTGGTGATTTACTGTGCATGTTGCAGATCGGGTGATTGAAAAATCATGGTTGAATAGGGTTTGGCTTCATGAGGGTTTTGAGGAGGAACTTTCACAGATGACCTCCTGGGACAAAACAGACCTCGCCATTGAGTCTAGGAGGCCCAAAAGATGAAAATTCATATAAAATTTGTCTATATTTGGCCACAGGAGCAAAATGCAAAATTTCTATGCCCCCTTGGTTTGCTGGTACAGTGGTATAGTTGTACGATCGTAGAGGTATGCCTGATTTTAAAAAAAAAATTCCTACACATTTGAAAAATTGTCTATAGTTTTGAAAAAAAAAAACTATAGAGGTGAAATGAAAATTGCAAGATATGTTTGAAAATAAAAAAAAAATTATGCAGGCGGGGATCCACAGACCCCCGTACTTGCATCTGTGCAGAGTGGCAGAGTACGGCAGGGGTACCCCCAACGTATGCCGGTCACCCCCCATCGGACTCCCCTTCCCTAACGTCACCACCCTTTATGGGCTTAAAAAAAAAACTTTTAATATTAAACCTTTTTAGAAGGTTTGACGGGGGGGTTTAGAATTCTTAAAAAAAAAAAGTTAAACTTGCGGTGGAAAGTTTATGACAGAAAAAACTTTTGTTTTGAGGTTTTTTAAATTTTGGATTTAAATAAAAATTAAAACATCCTTAATTAAAACAATTTTGGAGTCCATTGGAAAAGGTGGAATATAAAACAAAACATATAACCTTTTCGTATCCATAGTCAAAGATGCCAACCTAGCGCCACGTCAGCGCCACCTCATGCCTAGTCAGCAATGATGATGGTGCAGGAGCACCTAATCCACAGTGGCCTCCATGAGGCATTCAATTGTTTGATGTGCATTTTTTTGTTTCCAATAAGGTCCTATAAGACCATTCATGTAATAAGGTCTGTTTGACCAATGCATGTCATTTTAGTTTGTATCTAGGTTTATGTTGTAAGTCCCAAGGACACTTGTCGATTTGTATTCACAAAGGTTGTTAGGCAGTTAGGAGGTTGTTAGGAAGTTGGAGGTTGTTAGATCTCCCAACTGCTTGGAGTCAATTTAGTACTACTGAGGGCGAGTAGATAAATGCCCAAGATCATCTAATGTAATCAGTAGTAGTAGAGAGGTAATAGAGATCAGTTCAGTGTGATTTGTAATTGAGAGACAGAGCATCTATGTGTACATTTCTGAAAGGCATAATAAACATGTCCTGTTATGTGTATCTTTCTATCATTTGATTTTGTTAGGTTTTCTCTGTGCAATGAATTTACTATTTTGTGACCGAGATGGATTCTTAATCCATTCCGCCGGTTAGATTTCTTTGAAATCAGTGGAATGGTTGTACAGTTCATTTTTGTGTTTTTCATTTTGTTCGTTTGTGTTTGCAGGATCGCGTACAAGATGCATTGATAGATCCTAGCATTTTTCATGTGCTAGATTGTTGGAGAAACGGGTCTGTGAAGCTACAGGGTTTGCAGAGGTTTAGATCGGTGAAGATTCGTGTTGTTTCACCAGGTATACATTCTGTGTGTATATCGCTAATGTATGTCAGGGTCATTTCATGTGTATCTCGCAGTTGTATGTTTGTGTGTATCTCGTAAGTGAATATTGCGGTTGTATGTGGTGAATGTGCATTTCGTATGATACAAGGAAAGTCAACGGTCAATCTCACCAAATGCATATTCTGAATGTATGTTTCAAATGTATCTTCCGAATGTATATGGAGAATATACATTGCGCACATCTATTGTGTTAGATGCAAAAGGTGATCGGCAGCGACGATGAAGGAAACTGCTGATCGCAAGTCAGTGAAAGTATATACAAGTTGTTCTATCGGTGTATCGGGAGCACATACAAAGCGCTCACCGATGAGGAAGGTCACATGGAAAGGATGCAAAGAGTCCCATGTGGTTCGAATGTATATTGCGATTGTATATCACAAATGTATATCCTGAATGTACATTGAAGAATGTATCTCTCGGTAGATACAAAGTTGAAGACATACATCAGGGAGTGTTGAACGTCAAGGAGATAAAAGGTAAGGTGGCTGACAGGGAATGTTTGGCTGCTAAAGAGAAGATCACCAAGACATGGACAACCCTTTTGCCGATTAGTTTGTATGACAGAGTATTGGCTTTGCATCATAGTGGTATCAGAGCTCAGCAAAAGGTCTAGAGTTGTGTGTTCAGTTCTATCATTGAGAAGGCAGAAGTAGAGTTGAGGAAGAACTAAGTAGTTAGCAAGATGCCTCTAAAAAATGCTGGCACTACTAGAGAATTGCAAGAGATGAAGGAAAAGCATGCTGAAGAGATGAGGGAAATGAAAGAGCTCACAGAAGCCCTTCAAGCCAGGCTTGCAGCCTTGGAGACAAACAAAAGAAGGGAAGTGGAAGAAAGTGAACCAGAAGAAGAAGGAAATGGTGAAGAATTTGAAGATGTAGATGAAGATCTAGATCCTGAAGATCAGAGATTTGCAAAACTGTTAAGGGTAGTCAAGAATGACAGACCTAAGGTAAAGATTGATGTTCCAAAGTATAGTGGAAGTTTAAATGAGGAAGAGTTACTTGATTGGATTGATGCATTAGATAATCATTTCGAATCTGAGGAAGTTCCTGAGGAGCAGAAGGTAAAGATTGCAATGACCAAATTGGGAGGTCATGCCTTGGTATGGTGGGATTACATACAATCAGAGAGGAGAAAGCAGAGAAAGACAAAGATTTCTTCATGGGACAAGATGGTAGCAAGAATCAAAGGTAAATTTTTACCCAAGGATTATGAAGTTCAAATGTTTAAAAAGCTTCAATTTTTAAGGCAGAAGGAAATGGATGTGAAGGCATATACTAAGGAGTTTTATAAATTAAGTGTGAGGTCTGGTCATCATGAGAATGAGATTGAAAAGGTTGCTAGATACTTGGCTGGTTTGAGATTGAACATACAAGATGAGTTAGTTTTGGCTAACCCTAGGAGTGTAGAAGAATGCTATCAAATGACAATCAGGATTGAGAAGAAGATGAAAAGGAGACAAGATAAGTCCATGAGGGGAAGAGGCAGCAATATAAGAGGGGGAGGATCAGCCCCTACAACAAGGCAAACCAATGAGAACCGAGAAGAGACTAGTAAAGGACAAGAGCAGTCTAATTTCAAGGGTGGATGGAAAGGCACAAGAAGCAGATTTGGAGGTGGTAGATGTTCTAATGTTTTCATTGGGAGATGTTATCATTGTAATGAAATTGGTCACCTAGCATTCAAATGTCCAGAAAGGCAAGGTTCACCATCAGGAGGTAACAGGAAGAGTGAAAAGAGGGTTCAATATGTGCAAGAAGAGGAGGTAGATGAAAGTGTTAACTTTCCAATTGGGAGTGCAGTCCCAATTCAAGATGGAGAAGCATTGATGCTAAGGAGAACAATCTTGAAGACATCCAAGGACATGATACAGAGGAGAGCACTTTTCAGGACCAATTGCAAAAGCAAAGGTAAAATATGCAAGGTAGTAATAGATAGATAATATGGTATCTTAGGAAATGGTGGATAAGTTGAAACTGGAAAGGATTCATCATCAAACCCCTTACAAAGCATCTTGGGTAAGTGATAGTCAATCACTTTTGGTATATGAACAAGCATATGTTGATTTTCAGATTGGGGAATATCAGGATAGGGTTTTATGTGACATTTTGCCCATGGAATGTTGTCACCTACTTTTAGATAGGCCATGGCAATTTGATAGGTGAGCATTGTATGATGGATATGTTAACACCTACACCATCAAGAAGGATGGGAGAACTTTTGTGATGACACCATTGTAGGCGGATGCTGAAGCAAAGAAGGCAGCCAAATCATTTTGGTGGGTCAGAAAGAGTTTGTGAAGCTCAATGAAGAAGACACACAGAAAGTTGAGGATACCTCAAGGAGTAGGGTTGTTAAGAATCACAGTTTGACGGTAATTTCAGTTTTGGATGATGGAGATCAGATGGATCTGTAGAAGGTCAAAGAGCAAGTCTGTAAGCAGCCACAAGTTGATTCGAAAGACAAGGATGCAATCATGGTAGGGACCATTGTTTGTCCTCTAGAGCCAACAAGACTTGAAAGGAAAACATATTCTGTCATAGCAGCAGTACAAGAAGCATTACCCAAGGTTTCCCATGTAGGTGTTCAGGCAGAGATGATCATTAGAAAGAGTAGCCAGCAAAGGATAGGTCTAGTTGCAAGTACTCACTCATGGCAAGGTGTGAATCGAGCCTACAATGCTAGGCATGAGTCTTTGATTCCATGGAAGCAAGTTGCAGCCCAAAGATCATGGGGAAGACATGAGACAGCAGAGGATAAAGGTAGAGAAAAATAAAGACTTAACTCATGGAGCATGAGTTCTTTTGTCGATGGGGTGTATGGTGCAGGAGCACCTAATCCACAGTGGCCTCCATGAGGCATTCAACTGTTTGATGTACATTTTACTATTTCCAATAATGTCCTATAAGACCATTCATGTAATAAGGTCTGTTTGACCAATGCATGTCATTTTAGTTTGTATCTAAGTTTATGTTGTAAGTCCCAAGGACACTTGTCGATCTGTAATCACAAAGCTTGTTAGGTAGTTAGGAGGTTGTTAGGCAGTTGGAGGTTGTTAGATCTCCCAACCACTTGGAGTCAATTCAGTACTACTGAGGGCGAGTAGATAAATGCCCAAGTTCATCGAATGTAATCAGTAGTAGTAGAGAGGTAATAGAGATCAGTTCAATGTGATTTGTAATTGAGAGATAGAGTATCTATGTGTACATTTCTGAAAGGCCTAATAAACAATTCTTGTTCTGTGTATCTTTCTGTCATTCAATTTCATTAGGTTTTCTCTGTGCAATCAATTTACTATTTTGTGGCCGAGATGGATTCTTAATCCATTCCACCGGTTAGATTTCTTTGAAATTGGTGGAATGGCTGTACAGTTCATTTTTGTGTTTTTCATTTTGTTCGTTTGTATTTGCAGGATCACATACAAGATGCATTGATAGATCCTAGCATTTCTCATGTGCCAGATTGTTGGAGAAATGAGTCTGCGAAGCTACAGGGTTTGCAGAGGTTCAGATTGGCGAAGATTCATGTTGTTTTGCTGGGTATACATTCTGTGTGTATATCGCTAATGGTATGTCAGGGTCATTTCATGTGTATCTCACAGTTGTATGTTCGTGTGTATCTCGCAAGTGAATATTGTGGTTGTATGTGGTGAATGTGCGCATTTCATATGATACAAGGAAAGTCAACGGTCAATCTCACCGAATGTATATTCTGAATGCATGTTCGGAATGCATATTCTGAATGTATGTTTTGAATGTATCTTCCAAATGTATATGGAGAATATACATTGCACACATTGTGTTAGATGCAAAAGGTGACCGGTAGCGATGGTGAAGGAAACCGGTGATCACAAGTCGGCGAAAGTATATACAAGCTGTTCTATCAGTGTATCGGGAGCACATACAAAGCACTCACCGAGGAGGAAGGTCACACAGAAAGGATGCAAAGAGTCCCATGTGGTTCAAATGTATATTGTGATTGTATATTGCAAATGTATATCTTGAATGTACATTGAAGAATGTATCTCTCGGCAGATACAAAGTTGAAGACATACATCGGGGACTGTTGAACGTCGGGGAGATAAAAGGTAAGGTGGCCGATGGGGAATGTTTGGTTGCTAAAGAGAAGATCACCAAGACATGGACAACCATCTTGCCGCTCAATTTGTATGATAAAGTATTGGCTCTACATCAGATGACATCAGCAATGACATCATGCCACGTCATCAAGGTACAGGGGCCCACCAGGGGTCCAATTTTAGCCCTCAGAGTGCCTTTTCTTCCGGGAGGCATAACTTTCACATACGGTATCAGTTTTTCAACTTATTATAAGCATTAGAAATCTCTCTTTGAGAACTACATAGTGGTATAGGTTTCACGATCAGAGTTTGTTGTTTGTGTTAGAATTTGGTGTCTGAAGCTCACATTGGTTTGGTACAGCTTTATGCTTATAACTTTCGCATACAGAATCGGATTTTGGATTTCAGATAGGCGTTGGAGAGCTCTTGTAGTGTACTATAGTTTGGATCATGTAGATTTTTAGTTTAGTGTACATAGAGAGTTTGGTACTTATATGTTCACTTGTAGGAGGCTGAGATTTAGAGTGCATTTACGAGTGCATTCAGATGGATATGTTGGCACAAACTTGTGGGAGTACATGTTGCTATGAGACCATCAACATGGTATAGCAAGATTTTAGATTTGGTACTTCCTGATATAGGTTTACAGGTGTTTTCAGAGTTACGACTTTGATGGAGATAGGTACAGGTTATCTTCTAATTTGAGGACATGGTTGATACTCATGTGAGACTTGGAGTCTCGTTTTAGTGGGAGTTGAATATAGGTACAATGATGACGATGATTATGGTGTCATGCATATGCAGGTTCACTTTTGCATTGGCATGACATGATCATGTATGCAATTGACAGGTATGGGCTATGATGTTTGATTCATGATTTGACAGGTATGGGCTATGATGTTCGATTCATGATTACAGGTGGTGTTGTGGTGTTGTTTTTAAGGGATTTTTCTTATCTCCTAGATGCTTGATTAGTTCCTTGACAATGGTTACTCATTTGTGGACTTGTTAGCAAATTGAATCTAGAGTTGATTTGGTGTTCGAGTCTTGGAGTCTATAGGTTATGTTCTTTGATATCTCAGTTTGCAGTTTACTAGTGTGATGATGAGTTTGCATGTTACATTTGTTTTGGATCTATGAGTTATGTAGTTTTGTGGATTAACTACCCCTTGGCTACAGTGGATGAATCAGATGTGGATTGTCTTTATCCACCAGATTGATTCAGTGTTTATGTAGACTTTGTCAGTTGGCCTTATCTGTGGTCATTTGTACATTGGTATGATTATTTTGGGATAAGAGGATGGATAATTAGAGTGCCTGGATAGTCAGTTGTTGGCACTTGTAGTGTGTTTATCATGATTTCATGGAGAGCTTGGATACATCATTCTATGTTAGCTTTTGACAGTGATGGTTTTATCTTCTTGTTTGGAGATTTTGGTTCACTAGACCTTTTGGGAGCTATTGATGTTACAGTGGGATTCCTTGATTGGTTTGGAGCTATGGATAATCTTCATTTAGGAAATGGTTACTTTGTTGTCATGGATAGCCCGGTATCACATTTCAGTGGGAGCTTTTGCAACATGTTGGATTCATCATACATGATGGATGATCTTTTGTAGTGGATGTGGGTGTCATGGAGGAGCTCTTGGTTTTGAGAGTTCTTTGACATTTTTAGTTCAGTTGATAGGAGATGGTTATCTTCATGGGAGTGGAGATGTTTGACATCTTGGTTTACCATGGAGGACTTCTTTAAGTCTTTGGTTGAGGTGTTAGATTATGATTTGTCAGTTTGACATGTTTATCCTTGATTTAGAGATGTTGATATTATGTCATGGTTTACTCTTGATGCTAGCTTAGAGTATTGGCATGATACAAGTTCTCTTGAGACAGGATGTATGCATCATTGTATGCTTTGTTGCATGTGATCTCTTATGATGAGATGGTTAGATCATGATGTCATGATGAGCTTCTTGACTATGCAGATGTGTAGTAGGAGCATTGATAGTGGTCTTGTTTGTTCTCTTAGTATTGAGTACTTTGGTCATTTGCTTGATTACTTCATGATGGTGCTATGTTGTGTTTGGAGTTTGGCATGTATTGGTCAGTTATAGGTGCTCATGGATACTTGGAGACTTAGATGAGGCTGGAGTTCTCTTGTGATTAGAGACACTTGTTGATACAGTTAATCTTTGGAGGTTTCAACAGTTAGACCAAGGAGCTTTACACCTAGATATGGACGTAAGTTCATTTTGGACCTAGAGGAGATTGTTCTTGGAGAGAGCCTATGTGGCTTGGTGTATCTTGGTGGAGCAATCTCATTCCCCACTCTTGGTCTACTCAATAGTTTATCATCTATGAGGTATTGCCCATCCTTTTATATGCATTTTACTTTATGTTTCATCTTCTCATAGATATGGTTCTTGAGCTACAGTTATTGGTTCTGGAGAGTTCATTTGAGGGATGTTAGCATGGCTATCTTCTTGTTCATATGGTTTGATTTATGATGTTCATTATGAGGAGTTTAGGAGATGTGATTGGGCTTATTCTTGGTTATGGAAGGATTATAAATTTGGTCTACCTTGATTAGAGAGGCTTACATCCATGTTGGTTACATGTTACATATGTTCATTTGATCTTATGAGATTGAATGGTTGGGTGTTGTTGAGGCTTTTCATTTGGGGTTGTAGAGGAGATCATACTTGACACAGCTTAGGACTTTGAGGTGTTTTTATAAGGACAGTATGATTTACAGGTTTTCTCTCTTTGTCTTATGGCTACTTCCTGGAGGATCATGTTGATATGGTTGGACTTGGGAGAGTTATGGTGACATGTTGTGAGAGAGTATGCAGCGATTTATCATGCATGTGTGAATCATTGTGATTGTTCTTCACACTACATTGGCTTGTTGATTAGCCACACCTTGGTTCAAGTGTTTATTGATAGACTTGGTATGCCATGGATCTACTTTTAGATTTGACATTACCCATGCAGTGGGAGTTCCTGGATGTATGTGTTCTTCATTGACAGGTTTTATTCATGGAGCTTGTTATTGCAGTATATGGGTTGGATATGTTATTGGCATGAGTTTATTGATGTTGTTGATACCTATGAGGCATGGATGGTTGGATGTATTAGCATATGCTGTGGATGCCATTTCTAGTCATGTCAGTTTTTTTACCTTTGACAGCAGCTTGGAGCCTTATGTTATCATTTGGATTTGATGCTAGTGTTCTTTGGATTGGTGCATCTTCACCTTGGCATGTTCCTTTTCTTCCATAGGTGGCATGTTGGAGGATGACAGGAGTTCTTGCTTGAGATGGTGGTCACTTTGCTTTGTTGCAAGTATCTTGATGGAGCATGAGAGCATTCTGGAGATTCATGTGATTTCATGTTTTGCCTATGCTGATGTGTTTCATTGATTGACTATTATGCAATGTATACAACAAGTGGGAGAATGTTGGGATAGGTGTTGTACACCTTGCATAATATTGTACTATTTTATTCAGTTACCACTTGTAAAAGTTGTATTGTAACATTGGGATAGTTATTTTATGTGTATGGGACACATAGAGTAATTAATTATTATTTGTATTATTTGATTAATTGGGAAAAGTTAGTACCAATAGTCAAATGTGGGGTCAAGTGGGTTTATAAGTTAATGGTTTTATGTTACCATGGTTTTTGGGGCACATGGTTTTATCCAATACCACAAGTTGTATTTGTGTGAGCTTGGTCTATAAAAGCAAGCACATGGTTAGTGGTTTGGGTAATGTTGGTTGTTTCATTGTAGGTGGATTGGAGGTTTGAGAGAGGTTGTCATTGTATTGAGCTCTTTCCTGTAAGTGCATATTATGAATCATGGCAGGTGATGTGTGGATTCATGCTTGTACACATGGAGGATGCATTGGAGGTGCTTGATGGATTCAGAGGTATTCATGGAGGCTCATGGATTGTATTGTAATTCTTTTGCTAAATAATACATTTGAGCGTGGATACTTTTGGAAGCTGGGTTTTTCCTTGCAAAGGGTTTTCCCAGGGTATATCTTGTGTTATCTTGTTGCTTGTTCATTTGACATTTGCATTATGGTTTGTTTTAGTATCTTGTTTCTCCTATTGGGTTATGTGGAATTGGTTTAATTAGATCTGCAAATTCCTAACATGATGCACAATTATCCAACCATATGATATGATGACTGAGCAATATGCCCCTTCTAGCCAAATCATTGTAGAACACCTGAAAGCAACCTTGCACGAACTCCATGGAATGTATGCGATCATCGCTTATATAAAAATAATACTCCCTTATGATATTTTTGTCATCCTCTATACTATCATTCACATGAATGAATGTGATGTGCACAAATATAGAAATTGTGTTGAATTGTAATATTGGGATTGCACCTCACACTGTGGCTGTAGACTGTAGTTCTCTGTAAATTCAACAACTGAAACAATGCTACCAACTAGAAACATGTCCTTGCATAACTTAAATTGCAAGTCCAACCATCGAGCTCTATGGGCATGTCTTATATACTCAGACACTATACTGCCATGAAATATAGACATAAACTGATACACTAGAATCTTTGAATAACATATTCACACATCTTTGCTTCTTTACCATCTTTTGTATTGTATGCCACTGTTTTATACTTTTCAAACTCTACTAGGTCATTTCCAACCGCATGTGTTCTTTCCATATGTTCACATATTGGCATACGTTGCAAGCCACCGCAATGCTAACATGTGCCATCCATGTATAATTTATTGTAGAATATTTGACCTTCCTCTCTATCACATAAAATTATTGATATGAAGTCTCTTGAAGTAGTTGGTGGGGCATGTATGCCACAATCTTGTAAAACATTGTTAGTATGCAAATCTAAACATATAGACCGATAAACATCAAAACGGTTAGAAAATTCAATATGTAATCTACAACAAGTAGTGCGTGTGTGATTTATTTTGACAAAGAAAGGTTTTAGCATTTCAAAATATCTTTGAGAAATTTTAATTTGAGGATATATCTCTAGAAATTTACCAAAAAACTATATTTGAGTCATATCCAAAAAATGCTTTGGTTGTGGCTCACAGTTTCGACTACCGATTCTCCTTCTTACCACATCCCTTTGATTTGGAGATACCCTTGTGTAATTCTTCCAAAAGTATTCAATGAGTGATCTCAAAGCTTCAATAACTTTGTCTTTCCATGGGAGTCTCCCAGAGAATACCCACAATTCATTAGTGTTTGGATCCTCAACTCTTTGACGTCTTCCAATGACTCTCATAAGAGTTTTTCTATTTATTTTCAATGCTTGACTTGTCTTTCTAATGACATGAGCTTTTTTTGTTTGTTAGCTTACTATTTTCGATTGAATGACACATCATGTGACATTACTATCCTTTGTGTGTGAGGTGGAACCCACACTCTCATATGCACTCATTAGATTCTTGACAATTGATTTTTCACTTGAGGCATTCGATGTTCTTAGGACAAGAATCTTCATAGTGGGCCTAAATTTCAAATTTCTCATCAATTCAACAAAGGATTGACATCTTCTGGTTTCATTTAAATTATCAAAGAATAATTTCCACATCTTATTCACACATCTTTAGCAAGTGTGCATGGGAATCTTATCTTGCATGGGCTCCAATACATTCTCATCAATATCAATTAGAAACTTAGGCTTCCTATGTTTAATTGGTAAAGTAGACTCAACATTAGGAATTTCTTCAATATTTACTTGAGATGGGATAGATGACATACCTTCAATTGGAGCTGAAAAGATGAAAATGACGTACCTTCAACTTGAGGTGTGAATGATGGCGTGCCACCAACTTAAGAAGAAAATGCAGATGTACCTTCTACTTCACCTGTGAAAGATGGAGTGTCTCCAATTTGAGAAGATAATGCTGGTGTTCCTTCAACTTGACTTGTGGACGATGGAGTGCCTCCAAGTTGGAGATTCCATTTCCTCATTGCACGGAGGTTTTGCATTCGTTCCTTTTGTGCCACCAATTCCATCTCTCTCTTAGCTTCATTAGATGTGTCATGTTCCTCTTCGATTGGAAATGGTGGAATGTCTTCTTGTATGGTTGACAATTTCCTACTTTCTCGAATTCACCCCATTCTTTCTCTTTTCCTCTCATTATCAACTTCACGCTCTTTTGGTGTTAGAGTATTTGCTCATTTCCTTGGCATGATGATGATTTCTATGATCATGATGAATAAGAAAATGATAATTAGAAATTTTATAATGACAATGAATAGCACAGTCAGAATGAATAACAAGGTTCTACAAACTTCTAAATAAGACACCTCATATCAAGATAACTTGAACATACATAAGTCATGGAGTATGCATTTGAACACACATATAAGTCATGTAGTATACACTTGAACATAAAAAGTCATGGAGTATACACTCAAATACATGAAGTCATAAATGATGCAGAGGAAGGGTGGAGTTCATGAAAACAAACCTAAAAGACAAATTGTTCTTGCATGTTCTCCATTGCTGCTCCTATGTACACCTTCCTATATGACTTCAATGAACTAAAGAAAATCCACTTGAAATACTTTCAAAAACCTCAACACAGATTTGGGAGCCTCTTTCAAACATTCTAAAGGTGATTCCAATAGGTATTAAACACATAGACTCCAAAGCAAACCCTAACTTGCTTGGGTGCCAACACTTACTCAATGATTGTAAAACTAGTCCTTTTGGGATAGTCATAATAAAACTTGTCTAACCCTTGAAGAATGCTCTAAAATCCTTTGTTCAGGTCTATAGGACCTTCTAATACCCCTTCCCAACACTGTCATACACAATCATTTAGGACAATCATCACACTAAATGTTAAATAATGGCCAAGAAAGCTTCAAAACTCCTTGAACAAACCTTCATATAGATTCTTCACACCTTTTTCCCAATCACAAAATGCACCAAGTATACAATGGAATACACAAATTCATGAAGTATACACTTAACTACATAGTCATGATATACATTTGAATATAGGTCATAGAGTATACACTCAAATACAAATATTTCAAAACTATTTGAAACCATAAGGTGTTGAGAGATCACTATTTAAAGGTAAAAATACATGCATACATTGTTGATCAAGTGTCATAGGGGACTATCACAATCAAGAGACAATCATAAGGTCATGTTTGTAACCTTCATTCATTTGATGATCCACCATCCTCCATGCAAGGATATCTCTAATACTAACCCTCCCTTTGACCCTATCAACTTAAGAGCATCACCTTGACTTTTCTTGACTGTCTTGCCCCTTGAAGGCCATTGTTTGGACTCTTATATGAGTATTAAATCATTATTTTAGGTTTGGAAATCATGAATTGTATGGTTAATTTTTTACATATATGAGTTGTATGGAAAATCCCATGTTTTTGGGTATAGAATGTGCAAATGAGTTAGGGTTTGTAGAAAATCTCTTGGGAAAAAGTTTGTAATGATTGGAATTGTTTGAGTAAACCATTTTTTACATGTTCGAGGCATTGGTGTGAAGATTTGAAGTCTAGGTTTTGAAAGTCTCATTGTGACCCATTCAAACAGGCCAAATTAGCCCTCATCCAAAGCATAGAAACAAATTTTTGATCATTGTGTTACAAAACAACCACACTTTATTTCTTGATATGTTGAGTAGGGTCAAAAAGGGTACTCAAATCTGTGCTCATATTCTAGGTATGAGTTATGGTTAGGAAATTATGTTGGAAAAGGTCAGTTTGTTGCCCTACAAGACCTGGTGGCAGTTTGTCAAGGAAACCAATTTGTTTGAGGTGTTAAGACTTTGGCAAAGTGTTGTTTGAGTTAGTTTGAAGACAATCACCCTGCTCTACATCACTCAGTGGCCTAAGTGATGTATGTGCAAGGATATGAAGGGGATATTTTTATGGGGATGAGAGGATTTTGTGATGGGGGTGATGGGAGTAAATAAGAAGTTAGTTTTTAGTACAGGGGCAGGTTGCATATAGGGTATTTGGAAGAAAACCATAGACTCAATTCCATAGCGAAAGGCAACCTATCAAAATTCCATGCTTGGGACTGCCCTAACGAACATTTTAAAATTGTTTAGCAAATTGTTAATACCCTATCTATGAATTTAAATCTCTTCACACCTCAAGATTATTCTAGTGAATTATAGGTCAAGTGACTCATGACATCCTACAAGATTATAAAATAAGGAAGAAGACTATCTTAATTAAGAAGAGGTGTCATTCAGCTACTCCCTAGTCATGCCTTAATTGTCACAACAATGGCAAAAAGGAAGACAGTCTCATGAAATATGTTGTAAATAGTAGTGACAAAATTATGCTTTGGATTAGTGTAGAGGGTGAAGAAGGGATATCAAGAGACAATTATTGAAGTCAGGACTCATTAATATGGCAATGCCAAACTCAAGTATATAATCATGTGCATAAGCTAAATTACCATAAAGGCCACTATGAAGAAGGAAACAATCTACTATCATAACCAACACAAGTAGGATAATCATGAATAGGTACAAATGCCTTTCTCAGGAGTGTTGTTCATCTTTGCAATGAGAATGAAGGTGAGGATGGGTGTTGTAGAAAGATATCCTAGACAAGTTCATCGCATGGAGACATTACTGTCATATTCAGATGCAAATAAGACTGTCATTGCTATGAGGGCAGTCATAATAGTCATAATAGTCCTAACTTTATTCATAAGGTTCTAAGAGGATTATTTTAGAGATTTTTCAATACAGACAAAAGGTGAAAGTTTGAAGAATATCAAGACCAAGTGCTCATAAAGGATTGTCATGCCATAACTGATTTATTCAAAAGGATAATCATATTCATGAAATTTGGATTGAGTTTGATTTCATTTGAGGTGGTGTGATGGAGTTTAATTATGTTCAATAAGTTTCACATACGACTGTCCTAACACTGCAAACCATTGAAACACACATGAAGGAAATCTAAATTGCTGAAATACATAGTGTGCAATTGACAGAGTAGTCCTAGGGATAGCCATCTAGGGTTATTGTGATTAGATAATTATCGAATGATGAAGCCACTATGACATGATGAATTATACAAATCATGAAGACAATGATGGAGATCCATGGAGAAAACCAAGGAGGTCAAGATAAGACACGAAATTTGTGAAGTTGCCAATGGCAACAAATTTACCACCTAGTTGTTCTTAACTAATCCATGATTGCAAATGGATGTATTTTGGCTTCTATTGACTAAAAGTGACTGATTTATGAATTGGTGCATAAGGAATGTCCTAGTCCAAGACACTAAAGAGGTCTCCACATCCTCCAACCTTCTCCAAGAGAATTCATACTATGAAACATGCATGGAGAAGTTATCAAAAGGACCCCTAACAATTATGTCTAAATGATCAATAGAGACAAGGAGGATTGTCATAATAGGGGGCATAGGATAGTCTAAGATTCAAGCCATTGCATGGTTCTATTAAATGAATTGAATTATGCATGTATTAAGGAATAAATCCTTCTATATCATCCTAGGGCAAAAATTAAGAGTCTTCCAAAATCAATTTTGGCTCCATTGATCATGAATATGAGTATGACAAACAGTTGCTCACTAAAATTATTTTATGAAGTATTTGATAATGTTTTTCTCTTGTATAGATGAAAATAGGTGAAATGAAGGCATGAAGGGCAGAAACAAGGTGGAAACATGAGGAATTTGGAGTCTCTTTGACTGAACTAATTGATATACCTAGACACATATATATCTTAGAACATAAAGAACATAAAAAATATAAAGACATTAAGACATAAAGACATAAATAACATAAAAACATATATATGTGAATTAAAATTGACATAAGTTGAACATACCTTAGAATTTGATATTGTAGTTGACCAATTCTCCAAAAGATGGCTTCAAAATCCTCAAATTCTTCTTTTTCGCAAGTTTGATTATGAATTCTATATAATTCTAGAATAGAATTAGTGAAATTTATGGAAAAAAACATATATCATCAAATTCAATCTATATATCAATGGTAATTAGCTTTGAAACAATATCACACATGAAACATGGAACTTTTAGTTTAAATAATAAAATTTTCTCCAAAAACATGCAAAATTAGTTCTTCTAGGTTGAAAAAACAAAAAAAGGTGGTGGACTGATATAAAAATGATTCTCAATAAGTCAAACAACATGAAAAGCATTTTCTTGTCTGATATACTCGTGAAAAGTAGGAATAACAGTCATGTGGGGTCTGAAACATGGATCCCACATGATTTTTTACCATTTTTCATGCTTCCCAAAATGCGCTCACATTATAACGTGAGCACGTTCTGGGAAGCATGAAAACATAAAGGTTCATGCACGCAAAAATCATAACCTTCTCAATGTTGGTGCCACAATCATGGTCTAGGATGTCATGCTCTCACATAAAATATATTGTAGCTATGCATGTAGTGCATCAAATAGGTAATCAAGTGACGGTCCAAGAGTATCCCTAGACTCAAATATCTATGTGGTTTGTGAAATAGAACTTTTTAATACTAGGAGGGACAAATGTAACCTTGTATCTACATGGGAGAGTCTCTCTCTCTTCATTTCTCTATCCTATATATAGAGAGGGATTGGGAGACATGGAGGGATAGAGAGGGACATGGACATGGATAGGGAGAGAGCCCAGGGACATCTAGAAAGAGATGGAGAGATAGAGATAGAGTTAGAGAAAGGAAAAAATATAGAAAGAGGGACAAATAGAGAGATAGAGAGGGATAGGTGGAGATAGAGACAGGGAGAGGGAGAGATGAGGTTTGAGATAGACAAAGGGGTCTGTAGAGGGAGAAAGATAGAGATACATATATATAGAGAGAGGGGATATATAGGGAGATAGATCTAGCAAGGGAGAGATAGATAGGGAAATACAGAGAGAGGTAGAGAGGGATATATTAAGAGATAGGGTTATGCAGATAGATAGAGATAGGGAAAGAGATGGAGAGATGTCTAGAGACATAGGAAGAGAGATTTTAAGAGGTAGAGGGATGGGGAGAGAGATAGAGAGGAGGAGAGAGAGGTAGTGAGGGATAGATTAAAAGATAGGGATCCATATGTCCAGAGAGATAGAGATAGGGATCCCTATTTTGTTGGCAAGAGACACTGCCTAGCAATGATAAGTGTTGTCATTGATGGCAACTAAGAGTTTTCCACACATCCGTAGTGCAGTATCTGATCATACTGGAAGTCAGAATGATAATCTAAGTCCGGGAGCCTGAAACAGAGCATATAGCAGAGTCTAGTATTTTGGTCAGTGGATCTCTCCAGTTAATCATTATGTGTTGCGGATATGAAGGAGTGTAGAGGGACACTAGGATAATCTAAATCCAAGTTTTTAGCTTCCAGTGATAAAGGGATCAAAAGTTATGAGCATTTTTATACCGGGTCCTATTATGACAAAATAGTTCAGTAAAGAACAGGCAAACTTATGATAAATCCTTGTACGGACCCAATAGAAGTGTTTTGATAAGCTGTGTATGAGATATAATGTTAGTGGCTGACATGTATGATGCTCTACATGTGTTATTTTTGGTACGCATCAATATTGGTGTATGGATCTAGCTGACAGAACAGAACATTCTTAAAAGGTTCTAAGTGTTGTTGTTGTCGACTGGCAAGTGATTGCAATTCAAGATAAGGATATATATAGCCAATGAATGTGGATATTTTTTGTGTGTGTGGGTTGCAATCATGGAGAAAATGTGAAAGGATTAGAAATCTAATATCCAAATGAAGGTAGAATAGCAAGAAGAGCAGAGTAAAGATGAAATGTATAAAGACAGTATTTGTACTTAACTAGAACTGATCTCTAGCATTGGAAGATGCATCTTACCAGTTCAAAATCTCTGTAAATCTCTTGTAATCTTTTATGTAGGTAGTGAGCCTCCACTTGAGCAGTGAGCTTGGGGTAGTGAGCCTGAATGCAAGTGCATTCCCATTTATAAAATACTTTTAACAGGGTATTAATTTTTGTGGGTTAACCCCCACCATGTTTTTTCCCTTAACCAATTTTCCACGTCAAAATCTTGGTGTCAAATGTGTCATTCATGTTTCTACTCATATGCTATTGTCTAATGCTGGAATGTTTATATCATTGATTTAATTTTAAGTTGTGAAAGAAGAATAACAGTAGAAAAAGAATAAATAGAGAGACAATTGATTCACCCCCCCTCTCAGTTGTCTGGACCTATTCCAACAATTGGTATCAGAGCTAAGTTCCTTTGAAAAAGTTTAACAGCTTAAGGAAAATTTGGGAAGACAGCAAAATGGATGAATATGACCTTCAAAGGCAACTTAATCTCACCCTAGATGATCTTGAGTAGTCCAAGGCAAAAGTTCAAGAGCTGCAAGACAACCTCAAAAAGGCTAAAGACTTCATTAAAATTTTAAAAGAAAAATTGAGCAAATCTAATAAAAAAAGGAAAGGAGCAACCTCTTCAACTGGGAAAACCTTATGAAGACAAGGCACTAGATGAGAAAACAAAGGAATGTGAAAAGTTAACTAAAGAAGTTACTATTCTAAAACATGAGATGGAAACTAGGGTGATGAGACTAACCAAGGAAGTTGAAGATAAGAAGAAAGTTGAAGAAGAGTTAAATCAAAATCTAAAAAAGAGTTTTGAAGAATGCTGCAAATTGGATGCGATAGCTGGCCTTCTAGAATCTAATCTACAAGAAAGTAGAGACAATGAAAGAGAACTTGAGAGACAAATTATCACACTCAGACATGACCTAGAAATTACAAATGAGTATAAGGAGAAGTTCAAGATAAGCTCAGCTAAACTTGAAGCACTCATTGAAGGGCAGAAAAAGGATGTTGATAAGCATAATCTTAGGTATGAGAAAGGTGAAAGCTCAGGATCTGGACAGAGAAATTTTCAACCTAGGAATGAGAGAAATAGATCTAGAAAATCTCCAGTAAGACAACCAAATGCTCAAAGATATCCATCATTCAATGGAAATTGTTTCAACTGCAACAAATTTGGTCATATAGCTACTCAGTGCAGAAGCAGAGTAAATCAAAATGGTCCATCCTTCGCTAGTCAATGATTCAAGTGTAATAGGTATGTTCATAGATCAAATGAATGCAGAAGTATGACAATGAATAATCCCAATAATAGAAGAATTAGCAATTCTTTCAATGGTTACTGCTTTGTTTGCAATGGGTTTGGACATATGGCTAATCAGTGCAGATCAAGAGAAAATCAGGTTTATAAGAAAAGAAATGTTGTATGCTTTAACTGCAATAAATCTGGTCATATTGCAAGATTCTGCAGAAGTAAAGACAATGGAAGAAAAGGTCTGGTAAACAGAAAACTGGATGAGAAGAAACAAGATAGAGGCAAAAGGAAAATTGATGTGGATGAGATACAAAGTGAAATGAACAAGATTTGGATAAAGAAAGATACAGTAAACAATGATAATGAGTCCGCACCGGAATCCAGTGTTGACAATTCCTCTAGGAATTAAGTCAAAAGCTGTGGCTCAGGGGGAGATGCATAGAACATCAAATTCCCTCAGTCAGTAAGTGGGTGCTTGAATCTGGCACACTAACAAAAAATACTCTAAATTGGTCTAGAACCTATGGAAGGATTTCTGGAAGAAAAGATGTTGATATGAAATCTTGCAGATTGATACATGAAGAACTGTCAAAAATGATGTAACTAGATACAATTAGGGCAACACATTTATTACAAAGGCAAATTAGGTAATACAGAGCTTTAAAAGGTCACTTGATCACTCATTTGAATCACCTTGCATTCGAAGTAAACAAGAAGAAGAGCATTTAAGCTACAAATCCAGAGATTGAGGCAGAGAACAAATTCAATTAGAAATTGATCAACCTCAACCCCACGAAAGAAAAAAGGTACCTCTCTGTAAAAGATTTGAATCTAAAATCTATTCAGATGGCTACTCCTCATGTTATTGACATTACTGAAAGGCCTTGACCCAAATTTAAGAAGCATCCTCACAGATCAATTCAAGTTGATCCATTAATCAAGTATTTCGTATGGTGTGCTACATGTAGAAGACATTAAGGTTTACATTCATGCAAATATAGATGAGTTTGGAGACTCAAGGTATGTAGATTTGTTTGAGAAACAACTCATGGATGAAAATCAAGAACTTAAACCCGAATATAAGGCTCTACAGGATAAACACTTTGTTCAGGTTATGGGGTTTCCAACATTTGATGAGGATGAATGGGTCTGATATGTCTTAAGTTAGATACATGATGAATTCATTTGGTTGTTAAAACTATTCAAGATTACCAGGGATGCTATCAGAAATGTAACTGGTTTAAACTCAACCGGAGGAGCTGTGAAAAACCAGACAGTAATTGATGCTACTAGAGCTAAGTTTGATAGAAGAGAAATGACCATTAATGATATTATAGAGTCGGATGTCAAATTTTCCTCCATGGTGATTGGGTATAATATTTACAACTCAAGTAGAGAAAATTCTATTTATGGAACAGCCATTTATGCTACATACAAGATGCTAAAAGAAAATGTTGATTATGACTTGTGTGAACTATTGCGGCATCAACTGATTGAAAATTTGAGAAAGATCAAAAGGGATAAGAAGAACACCTTCAAGTGTGGTACATTGATTCTATGTTTATTCTTTTACTTTATGAATGAGGTACCTGGGGTAAAAGGTGTGTACTAGACTAAGGATGAGCTAGTTACCATTCAAATCAGAAATCATCTTCACAGCATTGGTGATTTCAATGCTCAGAAAACAGTAATATGGGGTTACTTCAATAATTTTTAGAATATGATGCACTCAAGGGAAAGAATCCCCAATTCAATTGTTGACAAATACAAAAATGAAATATGCTTCATGGTTGATATTGATCAGTGTTTAATGGAAGCAGTGGAACCCAGAACTATTTGGATCATGCCCATGGGGTATAAAGTAGATGAAAGGATCTTGGATATGTATGCTCAACATTTGCTAAGCAAGCCCAAAGACACAATGGTTGAAAGATTTGGAACTTATAAGGAGCTATGTTTAAATTTGCATATTGAGCTCATAGAACCTGAAACTAATAGGAGAGTAAGAAAAGAAGTTAAGTAGCTAGCTAAAAATCTTGGCCTAACTAAGGAAGCTATGAAGAAATTCAGAGAAAGAACAGAAAAGGATGAGAAAGAAAAACAAGATAAGAAAAAAATAAGTGATCTGGTGGAATTCTCTTCCACTTCAAGAACTACTAGAAGTTCTACTACTGCCTCTGCTCCTTCCAAAACTACAAAACCGGAAGCAAAATCATCCAGAAAATGGGAGAAAAAGAAGAAAACAAAAGCTTCCCGAACCGATGAAAGCATAAGAGAAGATGAAGTAGATACAGACTCTAACATTGAAATCAAGGAACTAAAAGTCACTAGAACAAAAGCTACAAAGTTAACCAAAGAAAAGTCTTACAGAAGCAAAAGGGCTAGAAAAAAGCAAAAGATTGAAGAGTATGGATAATATGTTGAGAAGCCCACACTCTCCCTAGAAGATGTGATAAAATCAGTCACTGTGGATGGTAATCTAAAACCCATGATTGAATTCTATGATGAATATAATGATATGGATAAAAGGGTGTTGGAGGAAGCAACGGTCAAATATCTCAACATCTACAACAAGACACTAATTGAGATAACTTCTGAGTTACCACAAAGTCTAGCAAATATCTTGGAGTTGAGAAAAGAAAATGCCAAGTGCAAGGATGTGGAGATTAGAGAACATGAGGTAATAAATCTATGTCCTCAAATTTCTCCTGATCAAATAGATATGATATTCAATGAAGTCAAAGATGATTTTAAAAGCAAAAGGAGAATGAACAAGCTCATGCTTGGAGAAACAAGTGAAATAGTTGAAGAAACTCAAGAGATTCTTTTGAAAGCATTAAAGAAGTACAATTTTCCCATAGTCACAAAAGAAGTGCTAGATGGTGAAGAAGAGAACATTATTGAACAGCAATCTGAGTTGGGTAAAGCCTCTGTTTTAGAAGTAGAACAAGCAATTCAGGAGAATACATAAATGTTGGATAAAGTAGTTGGTGTAAGAGATATTCCCAATCCACTTGATTCATCAGAAAAATAGGATAATATTACTACCTCACAGAGCCTTCTGGATTAGATAGCAAGTGATGAACAAATAAAAAGGGGTTCTTCTGTAGAGAACACAAAGAAAGATAAAGCAGAAGAAGATGGTGCAAACGTTGAAGCACCTAAAGCAGATGTTGAGAAATCAAATGAACAAAATGATGGTTCTGAATTAACTGTAAGAGACACTGTAGATGCAGTAAAAAGTCTTCTTGAAAAAGAGATGAGTGAGCTTGATGAATCTGAACTACCCCAAGGTCTAGCCAATCCAGATGCTCTCTCTCCAATTCAACTGATGAAGATAGCATCATTCACCCAAGTAAAGGCCAGAGAGAAGATGTTAAAGTTCCACATGGAGGAGAATGAGCTACTGGGACTTGCAACCAGAGTTTTGGAGAAATTAATGCCAACCTATCAAAAGAATCAAAATGATTCCCCCTCCGGACATCTAAAGAATCTTGTAAGTTTAGTAAATTCACATTTTGAGTCCTTTGAGAAGTCTGCGGAGGTAAAAGTTTAGAAAGATTTCTTAGATAAGAAATTTTGTGAAATAAAGAACCTGATAGGAGGTGATAGAAGAATACTTGGTATTAGAATAAAGAGTATTCAGAATGCTCTAAATGATGGAAGTGATATGTACAAATTCTATCTATCATGGCCCAAAGTTAATAAGGATATTGAGAAAAAGATAAAGGAGCAAGAACAAAAATTGTCAAATCTCTCTCAAAATTTTGATCCCCTAATAGTTTCGCCCATAAGTCAAGAATGTCAAGTAATTAACTTGACTAAGGAAATAAAGAAACTTGTCAAAGAGAAAAGCAACATTATGAAAAGAATGTGTGAGCTCCGGGGATTAATTGCCCCTAAGTTAGAAATAATGTATAATGCCTTATTTGAAGCTTAGACTACAGTTCAGACCAGTGTTCCATCAAATCTATCAAAGATAGAAGCATACTCATTTGTGTTAAATGGGCACATTTCAATCTTGGATGGAATGAAGAGTACTTGCACCTCCAAACTTGTGCAAGTAAAAGCTAGTTTTAGAGACATCCTCAAGTTCATGTGAGTGGAACTTAATGGTTACTTGCACATATGCAGCAATGCATACAGAAAATTTGGAGAATTTTGGTTTGCGGATCCCATCCTTTGCCATTTGTGTGAAAGGGGAATGAAGGGTAGTGAAAAATGAAGTATTCAACAAAGGGAGAGCACCGAAATAAGTGAAGAGCATGAATGTACAGACAAAGGGGGAGTTGTACAGACACTTAGTCATTTTTCACTAAGTGTTGCCATCAATGCCAAAGGGGGAGATTGTTGGCAAGAGACACTGCTTAGCATTGATAGGTGTTGTCATTGATGGCAACCAAGAGTGTTCCACACATCTGTAGTATAGTATCTGATCATACCGAAAGTCAGAATGATAATCTATCTAAGTCCAGGAGCCTGAAACAGAGCATATAACAGAGTCCAATATTTTGGTCAGCGGATCTCTCCAGTTAATCATTATGTGTTGCAGATCTAAAGGAGTGTAGAGGGACACCAGGACAATCTAAATCCAAATTTTTAGTCTCCGGTGATAAAGGGATCAAAAGTTATGAGCACCTGAATACTTGGTCCTATTATGACAGAACAGTTCAGTAAAGAATAGGCAAACTTATGATAAATCCTTGTATGGACCCAATAGAAGTGTTTTGATATGTTGTGTATGAGATATAATGTTAGTGGCCAACATGTATGATGATCTACATGTGTTATTTTTGGTACACATCAATATTGGTGTATGGATCTAGCTGACAGAACAGAACATTATGAAAAGGTTCTAAGTGTTGTCGTTGTTGCCGATTGGCAAGTGATTACAATTCAAGATAAGGATATATATAGCTGATGAATGTGGATATTTTTTGTGTGTGTTTTGTGATCATGGAGAAAATGTGAAAGGAGTAGAAATATAATATCTGAATGAAGGCATAATAGTAAGAAGAGTAGAGTAAAGATGAAATGTATAAAGTCAGTATTTGTACTTAACTGGAACTGATCTCGAGCATTGGCAGATGCATCTTACTAGCTCAAAATCTCTGTAAATCTGTTGTAATCTTTTCTATAGGCAGTGAGCCTCCACTGAAGTAGTGAGCTGGATGCAAGTGTATTCCCATTTATAAAATACTTTTAACAGGGTATTAATTTTTGTGGGTTAACCCCCACTGTGGTTTTTCCCTTAACTGGGTTTCCACGTCAAAATCTTGGTGTCAAATGTGTCATTCATGTTTCTACTCATATGCTATTGTCTAATGCTGGAATGTTTATATCATTGATTTAATTTTAAGTTGTGAAAGAAGAATAACAGTAGAAAAAGATTAAATAGAGCAACAATTGATTCACCCCCCTCTCAGTTGTCTGGACCTATTCCAACATATTATTCTCTCTACCTAAACCATAAACCTAAACCTCTAAGCCTTAACTCCTAACCCCTAAACCATAAACCCTAAACCCTAAATAATGCCCCTAAACCCTAACCCCTAAACCCTAAAAATGAGCAACCCTAAACCCCTAAACCCCTAACCCCTAAATCATAAAACCTAGAAGCAACCCTAAACATATATCTACCTATCTCTCCTAATCTTTGTTGGTCCCCTCGCTCTATCTCTCTCTAAACCCTAAACCCTAACCCCTAAACTCAAGCAACCCTAGACCCCTAACCCCTAAACCCTAAACCCTAAACCCTAAACTCTAGCATCCCTAAACCCCAAAAGCTTAAATAATTCCCCTAAACCCTAACCCTAAAGGTGTTTCCTAAACCCTATTTACTTGAGCAACCCTAAACTCATGTAAACCTCAAATAGTGAGGGAGGGAGAGATAGAAACGTAGAGTTAGAGAGAGGGGATCGAAAGAGAGCAAGATAGAGAGATAGGGAGAGAGAGATAGAGATAGAGAGGTAGGTATAGTTAAAGAGAGGGATAGAGGAGACAGTGATATCTCTCCTAGGCTCGGTCTCCTCTATATCTCCCTATTCTCCTCTCTACCTAAACCATAAACCTAAACCCCTAAACCTTAACCCCTAAACCATAAAACCTAGAAGCAACCCTAAACCTCTATCTCCCTATCTCTCCCAATCTCTATTGGTCCCCTCGCTCTATTTCTCTCTAAACTATAAACCCTAACCCCTAAACTTGAGAAACCCTAAACCCCTAACCCCTAAACCCTAACCCATAAACCCTAAACTCGAGAATCCCTGAACCCCTAAAGCCTAAATAATTCCCCTAAACCCTAACCCTAAACCCTAAACCATATTTACTTGAGCAACACTAAACTCATGTAAACCTCAAATAATGCCCCTAACCCCTAAACCCTAAAATCGAGCAACCAGGATAAACACCTAAACATATAGTTCGACCTGGGATGATGGAGGATCAATGGGAAATGGATGTAGAATTCTTGGATCTTGATTTAATCATTATACTCATTGGGATGTGATTCAAGATCTAGGATCCAAGATATTTGTTTGATTTTCTATGTTTTCTTGGGGACCAAGTGTCTCATCATGGGATATTGATGGACAATGAATAGGACTAGCACGGGATGATGGATAGGGCTAATGGGATGATGGATAGGAGTGATGTGGGAACTTACTTGCTCATGGATAAGATCTTGATCATAGATAATATCTCGATCACAGGGAGGATAAGCATGGATAGCACAATATTAGATATTGATAGGGTAAGTGGGGATGCATTTATATTCATTGGATTGGGGAGTAAGAGGTGGTGATGAGGGTTCACTAGGAGATGTTGGAGGATTAATGATGGGATCGATATACAGAGGGGTTGACCACGAGATGGTAAGGGAACCGAGATGGAATTAGATGGGATATTTGGATTTAGATTAGGATGGGTGGTTGGTGTTTCTACATTCTTTGGACTAGGCTCTTAATGTATAGCTATTGGACTTCTTAGATGGATGTGATGGGTTCTTGGATCCAGGATCAATCATCTTTAGATGGTTGACAACATGGCTACATGATGGGGTTTGACTTGGACTTATGGTAGGAGACTCTTCAATGAAATGGATAGACATAGGAGTGGATGATGGTGTTGGAGTGGTATACATGTTATTAGGAGGTTCTTTGTTAGGCTCAAGGATAGGAATTTGACTACATGATGTTCTTAGATTCCTTGCTAATAGTCCTTAGGTCACATCCTTCATGCTTCATGGGTTGATGGATAATGATGGAAGATGTTGTGGGGTTATAATTAGGATTGAGTGAATGGATATAGGAGGCCCAGATGGATTAGGATGGGAGTGTTAGAGGGGGATGAAATTGGATTAGTGGATTTGGATGGCTCCATATCTTTGCTTTTATTTTTGAATTTTGTAAAGACTCTTTGGAGAAAATTTTTCAAGTGTTAATGGGTTGATTGATTAGAGCTTAGAACGTTTGATGGTGGATTAGATAGTGAGTTATATGGTGGATGGATGATAGGGATTGATGGATTAGGAGATGGGTGGACTAATGTGTTAGTATTATGAGGATTGGAGGGAAATTATAAAATAATTCCCCTTTAACCCTAACCCCTAAATCCTAAACTTGACAAACCCTAGAAACTCATAAACCCTAAATAATTTACCCCTAAAGGTCTGACCAACCTTAAACTCATAAACCCTAAATATGCCCCTAAACCTGAGCAACCCTAAACCTCTCTCTCTCTCCCAAAACCCCTAAACCCTAAAGAATACCCCTAAAATCTAACCCCTAAACCATAAACCCAAGCAACCCTAAACCCCTAAACCCTAAATAATTCCACTAAACCCTAAACTTAAGCAACCCTTAAACTCATAAACCTGACCAACCATCTCTCTCTCCAAAACAAGAAAACTAGGAACCTCTCTCTCCTTATCACCCTATCTCTCCCCTCTCTCTCCCATCCATCTCCACCCTCTCACCCTTTTCCTCCCTCTCCTCTCACATGTCGACAAAGAATATCGAAACAAGAAAACTAGGACATGCAAAGAGGGACAAGGATATAAATTGGGATGATGAAATGGAAACAAGATAATTTATGAAATTTCATTGGATGGGAAGAATGATGAGGAGAGGTAGAGAGGGGAGGGAAGTAGAGAGTGAGAGAGAGGATAGGAGGTAGAGACAGGAGGGAAGTAGAGAGTGGGAGAGGACTGTAGGAAGTAGACAGGGGAGGGAAGCAGAGACTGAGAGAGAGGGTAGGAGGTAGATAGGGGAGGGAAATCACTACAACAGAATAGGCAATTAGCGCCTAAAATAGCACCAGAATTTAGTGCAATTGAGTTCAGGAATTGGACACTTTTCTCGGTGCAAAACTCAGCGCAAGATTGCATGCTTACTTCTGTGCCAGATTTAGCACTGACTTTAGCGCCGGATCTAGTGCTGGAAAGCAATAGCTGGATTTGGTGCTAGATTTAGCACCAGATTTGACACCCAATTTGGCATCAGATTTTGCTTCTAGTTTTGTTTCCAGGTTTGCTTCTTGTTTCGCTTCCATTTTTGCTTCCAGTGTTGCTTCCAGATTTGCTTCCAATTTAGCACCAGATTTGGCACCCAATTTGGCTTCCAATTTTGCTGCTGGTTTTGTTTCTTGTGTTTCTTCCAAGTTTGCTTCCAATTTTGCTTCTAGTTTTGCTTCCAGGTTTGCTTCTAGTTTTGCTTCAGTTTTTGCTTCCAATTTAACTTTTGATCTTGCTTCCGATTTTGCTTCTAGATTTGCTTCCAATTTAGTGCTAGATTTGTCACCTAATTTGGCTTCCAGTTTGGCTTCCAATTTTTCTTCTGGTTTTGCTTCTTGTGTTTCTTCCAAGTTTGCTTCTAGTTTTGCTTTTGGTTTTGCTTCCAGTTTTGCTTCCCATTTTGCTTCTAATTTTGCTTCCAGATTTGCTTCCAATTTAGCACCGGATTTGGCTTCCAGTTTGGCTTCTGATTTTGCTTTTGGTTTGGCTTCTTGTGTTGCTTCCAGGTTTGCTTCCAGTTTTGCTTCCGGTTTTGCTTCCAGGTTTGCTTCTAGTTTTGCTTCTGATTTTGCTTCGAGGTTTGCTTCAGGTTTTGCTTCCATTTTTGCTTCTAGATTTACTTCCATTTTTGCTTCCAAGTTTGCTTCCAATTTTGCTTCCAGTTTTGCTTCCAATTTAGTACCAAATTTGGCACCCAATTTAGCTTCCATTTCATTTTTGCTTCTAGTTTTGCTCTTAGTCGTGCTTCGTATTTTACTTCTTGTATGGCGTTGAAAATAGCTTCTTTTTTGGCTTCCTAATTGATGCCAAGTTTTGCTTCCATTATGACCTCCTTTGTTGCTTTGGGTTTTGCTTCCAATTTAACAATATACTTATATAAAAAAACAAGATAATTATTATAAAATAAAAGGATAATTATTATAACATGATCATCATCTATAATTAAAACAAGTGAGTCAAATATCTATAATTTAATTGAATTTTACAATATCCATCCTGAACAGTAAATCAAAATCATCATACGTAATAAATATCCATCCAAAAATCATTGACCACTTTCAATATATATAAATTGACAAGTCAATACTGATAAGTTCGTCATCATATATAACTAAAACAAGTGAAAGTCAAATATTGCAGTAGATCAATAACATGTCAAAATGATACATGTCCAACAGTCGACATAAGTCAAAATGATACATGTACAAATGATATAAGTAAAAATGATAAATTATGTAACTCAAAATGATGCAATTTAAGATGATACATGTCTAAATGATATAAGTCAAATTGATACATGTGAAAATGATACAACTCAATAATATGGTACTGCAGGTCATGAAAATTATACATATGATAGTAACCATGAAAAGAGGCATCATAACAATATACCAACAATGATCCATGATGCAATCTATATGATCATGAATGTCACTGGCTACTGCCAGCAACTGCCTCATCATCATCATCACCATCGTGATCATCATCGTCGTCATGATCATCGTCATTGGCCTCATTGTCTTATGTATCTACATCATCATCCTCTGCCATGTGATCTATAGCAGAACCAGTAATTTGGATCTATATCATCAGGATCATCTTCATCTTCTGGAAGATCCGTGTTCTACAAAAAAAAGCATTTAAAATGAAAAGTTATTATTTATTTCATGTAATAATTTATTTTTCTATTATATATCTAATATTCCAACATATGAAATGAAACCATAATCATATTACATCATATCAAAGTGCACATACCATAATAAAATTTCAAAAAAGTTATAGCTAATATGTCATTCCAATGATGTAAAACATGCAACAATTCTAATAAACATTACTAAAGATCATAAAAAAATTTGTTATACAATTTAACTATCAACTGTAAATTCTATTACATAACCTTATGTGCCACAAATTGTGTGGTCAATGTATGTTCTTTTTCACTATTAATCTAATAACCTGCATTAGACAGAAACATTAAAGAGTTTTCAAGTAGAAGTTGATTAAATTCTCTTACATGTCATTAATGAATGCATAGTTTTTTTTTGATAATTATTTATCTTAAGGTTCATGAGTAACCTTAAGATAAAGGTCTAATAGTTGTTCCATGGGGCATGTTTAACAAACCAAATGCAATTGCCAACTTTTAACCATGGTGGCAGAGAAATAATTCTTTTTCCCATCCTTCCACAACATTAAGTAAATTCTTGAATCTAGAAAATACCTTGCCGCCTTCATCTTCCAAGCCAATTTCTCCAACTTTGTATAGGTCTCCTTTGTCTATGGATGTGATCTGTCTCCTGCACAAAAAAGCATGTACCATTTTATGCCCTTCAATCTAACTGCATCCAAGCATTTTTTTAATTCCTCTATCTTTCATCAATCTCCTTACCTCACCACACCTACCCACTTGTGGATAGATGTTTGAGAGAAGAACATAAGTTGTGCAACATTTTTAGGATCCAAATCAAAAAGTAGTGTTACTGTAAATACTCCTATGCCTATATTCATATGTGATCTACAAGCACCAAGAAAACACATGCATACAACCAGCATAGATTTAACAGGTATCTCAATGATAAATTTTAAGGTGTCTTCAAGATAGCTAGCACGGGCAAGGAGTTCAACCATGCATGTAAAAAGAGAGGCCAATGGAATGGCCGATCTCCTAGCGAATCGAGGGGTTGAGCAGGAAATGGGGGAGGAATGCTTTTTCGAAGGGCAGTGTTTCAAGGATCTAAGAAAGATGCTAATCAAAGGCAATGGGGATTTAGGAATTTCGTAGGTACAGCTCAAGGCAGGAGATCTTAGAAGAATCTACGGTGAGCATGGCTTCCTCCAAGATAGGTAATCCTGGAGGAGATAGGAAGGACTATACCTAGTCTAGTTCGATTAGGGACTAGAGTCAATCAAGTGTTCCTTTTCCAGAAGTGAGGACGGTTCGGGAAAGCAAAAAACATTGTAAAACCTATAACTTTCAGACAATGTGAGTAAGTCACGAGGAAGGTAATCGAGAAAAACTTCATATTTTAGGAGGACAGCTTGAAGTCTCCCATAACAATGGTAGGCAGAAAACACTTCAGAGTCCACTGCGAGTGATTGGAGGAGTCGGTGGACCAACAAGTCCACCGCTTATTCAGTATAGAGGAGGAGGGACTACGCAATGCCATCAAAGAGATTGCAGGGATAAGGGGAGCGTAGGGCAGCCATATCCATGACAGTGTCCTTTTAGAGCGTTTCTACATGACTGTCATCCAAGCCACAGGGTCTCTTGCCAGGGTGTAAAGATTTATAGGTTTTCTGGTCAATGAGGGGATCAAGGATGATGTTATTATTGCAGGCCAGCACACCAACCCAAATCCAAAAAAATGTTTCATCTATGGATTCTTTGACATGGAAGCAATCAAGAAGAAGAAGAAAACTGAAGAAGCCCTCAAGATCTTTAGAGAGGGACTAGAAAACTGTGACATGACTATTTTTGCAAACTTTCTAAGCCTATATGGCGATTTGTTCTTAGCAAAATAACTGGAATGAATTAACTCCCTCGCAGATGAGATAAACTCCATCTTAGAGGCTATGTAACTTTTGATATTTTGATGTAACTTATCATCCTCATGAATGCAAACATCATCACAAATGTTGGAAACACATTCTTTGTTCAAATTGACATCTAGCTCATTAACAAAGAGATTAGAAACTTTAGGTATACCAAGAAGAAAGTCAAGATCATGTATCTCAAGTTTGACTCTTACATCCATGCTTTCCTTAGCGAGACTATCCTTAAGAGTACACTTGTGGTAGATGAAAATTCACATTTACATGACCAAAAATTAAAAAAATTATGTCTATATCATGATTAACACTAAGATCTACAAGTTTTGTCCACATGGAGTGTACATTTGCAACACTACACAAGCACAAAAGTCTTCAATTACATCTTCAAGATGGTCATCCCAATCATCTAGTTCATCATACAAGGAAATTGGCTAAAGAGGAGAAGTTAGACAATTAACTTCTAGGAACACTAAATGGTACCCTTCCATCAGCCTCAAGGATTCAGTAAAAAACATAGTGGCCCTAGTTAGCAGGTTGTATGGGGAGAAGGATGCTTCTCATTTTCAAGAATCCTAAGTCTCATTGCTACACATGTTGCTTAAAGAAAAGCCAATTTTAAACTAGGTAGTTGTTTTGTCACTCACTTTGTGCAATGAAATGATGAGAGTCGAGTCTCCTTATATCACTGTAGATTTGCATACAGCAACATCCAATACAATAACACTATACAATGCACACTTAACTTTACAGTACCTTAGCCCAGACATGATGCTACAGAAATATGAAAGTACCTCCTACTAAAGATGTCATGCCATAGACCAGACACCACTTTACAGTATATATCACATCTACAGTAACAATTTCCTTCCAAATGTAGGGTTACAGTCTATGATTAACATGCATAGATCTTTCTAGTGTTTACAAGATAATTCTTTAGTCAACACCATACTAGTGTCCACAAGATGTTTCCACAGTTAAAATAAGAAATTAATTCTACTTTTTAAACAATAAGCAAGCCTTCAGAGAGCTTAAAGTTTCCATTTACATCCATGCACAATAACTTAATCAACCCTTAGGGTTTTATGGACAATGAAACAAAAGGTCCTGTTAAACTTAGGGGGCACACAACTGAGAGGGGGGGTGAATCAGTTGTCCAAAAATTTCTCCAATTACACACTTAAATCCTCTTAGTGATTAGCAGTATATTAATCATGAAACATAATGCACTTGAATCAAAAGTAGAAACACATCAACACATAAGACACCAAGATTTTGACGTGGAAAACCCAGTTAAGGGAAAAACCACGGGGTGATTAACCCAAGATTGTATTCTCTATTAGAAGAATAGAAAGAACAAAATGGCACATGCCAATTAGGGCTCACTCCCTGAGCACACTACTCACAAGAGGCCCACTGCCTACAAGAGACACACTGTCTACAAAAGAATAAGTATCACATACTTGAACTGGAAAATAGCATCTTCATCATGCTTGAATCAGTTCCATTGAAGCTCAATACTTCTGCTCTACCTTTCACTCTCCTTCTTGCTACCACACTCTCATCTCCACAAGGACAAGTTTGAAATGGCTTCGCAATCCCTTATTTATAGAAGACATCAACTTAGGAATGATCATCTAAGTCGGCAAACATCAACAAGAACATCCGCAGGATGTGTAACTAATCCAGTCGGCCAATCTCCAGAAGAACACTATCATCCGGAAGATAATCTTCAATTGCAAGCTCCAACTCCAATGCGGATCACTAACTCAAATTGGACACGATCCAAAGACCTCCACAAGTTTTCTTAAATCACCATGAACATCCACACTTCATCTGCTTACTGAAATCCATCTCCCCTTATCTGGAACCTCAAGAACATAATGTGTCATTACTGTCACAAAGGAATAGATGCTTTCTGACCTTCAAATCATGAACCAATCTATTTGACACTCCACAAAGACTTCCTCAACACTCCCTCAAATCCGCAGAATAGGACAATGCAATTCTGGATCTCACTGGACCTATCTGTAACACTCTGTCACCATTGAACATCTGCCAGAACTGGTTTTACTTGAGCGGCCACAACTTCTTCATATCTTCATGTGGACCTCTAAAATCTTTACTGGACCACCTTAAGACACATATCCACAAACCCTTTAAACTGCATCCTTTGATACTCATCCTATATTGGACTTTTACCTTACTGTCATCACTGATCTTCACTGTTCCTGATTGAGACTAATTTTCTCAATATCCTCAGCACATAGCTCATCCAATTCTTATCATTAATGCAACAGGAGTATGTTGACATCAATGACAACACTGGTTAGGCCCATACTTGCAACAGGTCCTATATTCCATTTACGAGTCCTCTATCCAAATGCCGCAGTGATCACAAGCAGATAATATCTAGTATTCCGTGGGTAGTGCTCAGTCATTCAAACATAGGGAAGTCCATACTAAGATAAATTTGTTCACAAATAGTTTCCAATTTAATAAATACGAGTTTGAAATCACATTTCTAAGTTAGTACAAGTCATTACAATGAACTCAAAGGTCATTCTCATCAAACGAATGCCTTCACAATAGATTGTTCTAGTTACAAATACAATACAACTATTGCAATGTTACACAACTGTATGCAATTGACAAAACCCATTCTTTCCAAGAGTCAACTAGTAATCAAATACAGTCATGTAGTGTTGTTTCAACATTGTATTCCATTGTGGCTTCAATAATGCAAACCTCATAACCTTGGAGGGAGTGTTGGGGGGCAAGTTGACCTGAACCAAGGATCCAAAATCATCCCAAAACCCCACCTAGGAGTGGCATTATTAATCCCAAGAAGACTTCGCATCCACAATTAACAGAGTGGACATTTATAGGTGAAATACCAACACCATCAAGGTTTACAACCATGTCAAAAAAGATAACCATGAACCAGGCCAGGTTTCCTCAAGACTCATGGTATGTTGCAATGATAGCATTCTAGCAATTCTAGCCATGGTTTGAAACTCCACCTCAAATTGTGACCAAATTAATGTAACTTCCTTCATGATAGAAATACAAAACACAATAACCAACAGTTTGCCATAGTTCGTAAGTCCCATAATCTTAAGTCTGAACTCTCACAGTTAACAATATTTTCCTCATCCAAACCCTTTAGCATAGGCTTTCACAAGACCACATACAGTTACACAATTTAAAGGATATGTTTCACCAAAATGGTCAGTGTAATTTTACAAGAATGGATGACAAGGAGCTTTACTTCAAAGAAAGGTTAGCTTAGTTGAAGAAGACCAGTTGGTGATTTGATTCTTAGTCTCCAACCCAAACAGCAAGACACTCATCCAACATGATGAGCACACCCAAAGTCTCCCTTCCTCTAAATCACTTATAGTCCAACCATTAACCTTCCTTCCTCAACCCCAAGGAAAAAAAAAGAATTCCCCCCCAAAATGGTTCCCCACTCCTTCCTTTTCTCCCTCACATACCCCAAAACCAAGCACATTAATGACTAGTACTTCCCAAAGTTGTTATGGTAGAGGAGAGTTAATGCCTACTGCCAATGATGGCTCCTTATCAACAAAAAAAAGGTGCATATTAAAATTTAAATGTCCACTATTATATTTCAAAGGTTTGAAATATAACCAACAACATAACTGTAATGCATGCCCCATTTAAGTCTTATAATAAAAGGTTAGGAAACAAAGACTTGAGATAAACCCTTTGGTCTATTCACTTAGGAAACCACCTGAAAACTCAATGATAACTACATCCACATGATCAAGAAGAATGACAAGTGACCTATGAATAACAATCCACTTGAGTCAAAAAGACAAGAAGACTAGTAGAAACCAAACACAACAAACGGAGTACAACTATAACTGTTTGTCTCAAGTATCACTCTATAACCTCTTCAAAGATTATTGAAACTCAACACAAGAAATGCAAATTGACATATTAACACAACAATATCCAACTAAGTTATTGAAAGTCAACTATTGATACCTCGTTCTCCATCCAGATTACAAAATCGGTCTACTTTTTGCTTTGTAACATTTCCTTTTCAAATTGCATTGGTTGTTGGCCATATTTCTCCTCCTGTCAAAACATGGCACATGGACTAGTTAAACTAATTAATATGCAATCATTTACTTTTTCCTAGGAATTAAAAAAATATCATTTAACATATTAAATATACTTACAAATGTACAGATCAAGGCCTGTAAACCTTTCTGGCCATTGTGATGAGTGGCACAAAGTTTAGCAAGCCTAGCCTTGGAGGTCTTGTCCTCAAACATATACTAATTCAATTTAATTATGCACAAATAAAATTCAAAAATTGTTTAATAAATTTGATAAAATCTTATGAGCAAATTCAAATACCTGCGTACTCTCCTCATCAAACTTCCTCCATGCATCGGACTTCTCATATGCTTTTACAAGCTCTTTCCATACTTTCAGACTTACATCAATTGGCCTTTTTTTGAGCCTTAGCTCAGGAGGGATTTTTTTTATCTTCTTTGTTTGGTTGCACCAAAATCTCTTGCAGTTTTGAGACATTCGTAGCTTTATTTTCTTTACAGACCAACTTGTGCCAAATTCAGTCTCCATGTCATGGATAACTACTTTTTACAAGTGCACGGGTATCTTTGAGAATGGCAAATGTAGATGGTCTTTGAACCATTGAAGGCATGATTCCTTCAACCTATTCACAAACATTTTTCCAGCATCTGTCATTTAGACTTCCCCTGAAACCACATCGTATTCTATCTTGGTATTGTAGCTACCAATGCAAGATGCAAAACATGGGTTGCTGGTTGAAGAAGTCTATGTCCCAGGAGTGGCTGGGATAGTGGAAGCCTATGCTCCTTGTTCTGCATTCTTAGAGGTTATTGATATTGATTTTCTCCTGGATCTTTTTCTCGATCCAGGACTAGTTGGAGAATCAATTGATTCCCTTTGACACTGTTGATTTGGTTGCAATGTTTTAGGGGTTTTACTAGATCATTTTTCTATGTATTCGGAAAGCATTGTCAAGTCCATACCATCCAATTTGTTCATTGCCTCTACCCCCAATATGGAAGCCAATGCCTCTTTATCTTTGTTAGTCTCATGTCCCTATATATATATATAATATTTCTTCTTTTAAATTTAGAAATAGAAAACTAAATACTAAAAATCAAAGAAACAATAGAATCATTTACAAATCTATAAATTGAGAGTGAATTACCTCATTGGGGACAGAGTTTGCTCCATTCCCTCTGTTGCTTGACATTTTGAGGTGACCTAGGGCAAATTATTTTCATCCAGTCTGTGGAGGCAATCGTATCCAGGTATGAATTAACAGCGTGCTTGACCAATTGTAGCTAAAAATAAATATGTAGCCAAAAACAAATTCTAACAGCTCGTATTTTGGGTATGTGTACAAAGAGACCTTATTCGACAGGCCTTCCAAAAATGGTAAATGCAAGTTATATTGCAAGCAAGGATAATTAACAACATTACTACTCAAATTTACCCTAAAGTGTGAGTACAACATATTAGAAAAAACTTTCTTTGAGCTCAAAATTATATCAAAATCGATAAAAACCTAGGTCAAGAGTAAATTGCTCAGCAATTGGAACTTACTTGCTAAAAGGCAGATGAACAAGCTTGATTGAATGGCTAAGGTAGCTAGAAACCCCAAATTTAGTAGCTAGCTAAAGCAATTTTTTATCTTCTGGATGTCTAGAACCAAAAATAAATAAAATACAAATTCACGGATCCGTTGTAGAAACTTTTCAGTAACTTCCGTTTTTGATCTAATAAAGTCATCGCTTTGCAGCCTACAATTCTTAGCAGGAAATCTAAAACAAAGGCAAAGTACACTATGTTGTGGGCTTAAATGTATTAACTTGAATTTGTGTTTTTTTTGGTGGTATGTTTTAACGTAGGCGAGAATTTAAATTTTTTTTTTGGATTCATTAGTCAGTGCTAAAGTCAACGTCTCTAATGTCAATTTTAGCGCCAACTTTTAGCCCTAAATGTAATCTCTTTGGGTCACCAAAACCAGCGTGAAGTGCACCTAATTTAGGACCTAGCTGTGCCAAACCAAAATGTTCCTCATGCCAACATGCCAATTATACCTAGACTTCAAAGAATGTTTCGTTGCAAGTCGCACAATTGATGGACTGGCATGCAAAGAACAAGAGTAAAGATTTAGGAGTAAAGATCCCTAAACTCTAATCCCTCAACCGTAAACCCTAATCCCTCAACCCTAAACCCTAATCTCTTATCGCTAAACCTTAAACCCTATCCCTAAAGCCTCAACCCTCAACACTTGAACCTTAAATCCTAAACCCTATCCCTAAACCCTCAACCCTAAACACTATGCCTTAAACCCTAATCCCTCAACTCTAAACCCTAATCCCTAAACCCTAAACCCTAAACCCTAAACCCTCAACCCTCAACACTATACCTTAAACCCTAATCCCTCAACCCTTAACCCTCAACCCTAATCTTAAAGCTAAACTTAAAGCTTCCACTCATTCCACCATCCCAAAGGGATCCAGAAATGAAAAATTAGATGCCTCTACTGATAAAGCCAAACATCCTAAGGGTCCTCATGCCTCAGGACATAAAAACAAAGAGTCAAAGAAAAATCAATCCAAAAAGTTATCCAAGCCCATACCTCCACAAGCAAATTCGAAAACCAAAATGGTATGGGTACCTAAACAACAAGAAATCAAGTTAAATGAGGCATCTACCTCTAAAAAATCCTAACCATCTACTCCCATCTCAAATTCCCATTCTGCTCAAAAGTGTCAAAACATTCCATACCATAAGAAAAACAAAAGTAATAAAACGTCTAAGTCTATGTGGGTTCCTAAAGCCCTTCATCATCCATCTCCTAAGAAAACATCTCCATTGCACCCTACACCACCTCCGCAGCACAAGCTTCAATGTTTATCACGATGTGTGCAACCATTGGTCATGGTTCCCTTCCATTCTGCAATAAATCTACCATCATTCATCCACTATCCTACATACCCTCCACATACCATCCCTATGGTCCATGCTTTGGCATAAGTCCAACATACTCCACTATTTTCCCTACATAATCCACATCATAATCCACTTTTCTCCCCTCTAGAATCCACATCATAATCCACTATCTACCTAATCCATTTGCCTTCCATGTATCCCTTACCAACATTGATGAGGGCACTCGACATGGTCCATGCGAGGATATCATTCTCTAATGGGACTATAACCTTTCAGTGCACGGTAACGCATCCTTCAACCCTCAACCCTAAACACTCTACCTTAAACCCTAATCCCTCCACCCTAAACCCTAATCCCTCAACCCTAAACGCTATCCCTAAAGCCTGAAGCCTCAACCCTTAAACCTTAAACCCTAAACCCTATCCCTAAACCCTCAACCCTAAACACTATACCTTAAACCCTAATCCCTCAACCCTAAACCCTAATCTCTTATCGCTAAACCTTAAACCCTAATCCCTTATGTTAGCCTGGTAACAATAGGAATGACTATTATTCGTCTGAAGGACACTCGGTGACAACTAAATGATTTCTAATAATTTAGATTACCCTGATATCGGGTAAACTTCATATTGTTCTCCCCGAAACATTAAGACAAAAGGCACCTATGCAATATTGGTGAGATTACTAAATGTCTTCCTGACTGAATAAGAGAACTAAAGGGACACTGTGTATCAAAAAGACATACAGTGAGTCTTGGCAATCAGTTATGAATATATAAACAAAGATGACACCAAATGAAGCACACAGATCAGCTTGAAACTAGGAGTGTCCCACAGAGGCAATCTGACATTTCAAAATTCAAAAAATCTATTGCATTCATTTCTAGACAATGATGGACATTAATGGCCATGCGAATGAACATTATATGAACAATTTTGATTGAAAAGGGATTGACTTGTTAGAACCAGAAATTTTTTTACATCTCTCACCAACCTCTTCACACTTATCCTCTGTATACCATGGAAATTGGCCACATTATAATTTTGTGATTAAAACAATTTATGAAAATTTGTGTGACAAGATCCATATTAACTCCTATTGCTAAAACATGTGTGACAAAATCCTATCCGAACAATTACATTTATGAACAAATCCTCATAATATCTTTTCTGACAACCCTATGAAAAACAATTTACAACCTTATGTCTAAAAATACCCTGTCGGGCTAACCTTTGAAGTCCTTCCCCTGATAGACTGATATAGCCAACTACAGTGAGCTCATCGTTGCAACACATAGTCATCGGTAGGATAGATATTCATATTCCCCTGATGACCCGATATAACTGTGGGTTGTCCAAAATTAGACATAATTGGCCGAACATGCCATCATTGTTGGAGTTCCCATCATACTCCTACCAATAGTCCTATAAACACAACTAGTAGCCATATCGGGCTAACAATATCCTATCAGCCTAACTCTTGAGAGTCCCTCACCAATAGATCGATAAAATCAACAAAATCTAGCACATCGTTGCGACTCATAAACATTGGAGAAACAAATGTTTCTGTTCCCCTGATAACCCGATATGACCATAAGTTACCGAAAGGTGCAATATCACCCAAGCTAAGGTACATCGAGGTAACATTACCTAGCATCCCACCGAGACACCAACACAAAGAGTTCATCAATGAAGGAAGCTGACATCGGTGAAACATAAATAATAGTCTCAACGATGCAGCGATAATAATTATTGTGACATCCCGAGGCATCATTCAGATATTCAAAATAAATGACCTCCTCCTATGACATGACATAAATGAAAGGTGCATTTATGAACCAGGAATAAAAGAGAGTTTAGTGCAGGAGCACCTCGAGACATCGAGAATCTAGAAAATTCTATGCATTTTCTGTTTTGTCCAAATGTCATATTGTAAGGCCTTCATGCCATATGGAGTCATATCTGGCCAAGTAATGGCATAATGTTGAGTTGTCATTAAAGAATTATAACCGAACTTAGGATTGTAATTGACGGCAGAGGTGGTTCATTTTCCACCTTGTGTAACTGCCAGATGAGTCTTTAAATAGTTGATCTCTGTTCATGTAGGAGGACGAATAGACAGAGAGGAATAGAGAAAAAAAGATTGATATTGTATGTATGATTTCTGAGGAAGAAATAAAGAATTTCTGTTTAGGTGTAATCGTAGGAATGTAAGTCAAAAGCATTCCACTGGTTGAGGTTTCTTCGAAACCAGTGGAATGTCTTCCTTAGGAGTAGATTTATTTCTGTTTTGTTGAGTTTTATAGTTTTGGTGTCATTTGTTTGGTTACAGTGTTGCTAAAGAAGTCTGTGTTCGACATGGTGTTGAGTGAGTTTCGCAGACAAGAAGAAGATCAATAAGTTTTATTGAGTGTATTGGCCTATCGGCCGATAGAAAAACCTAGTGTCACCAAATATGCATTTTATGTGTATATCGCAAATGTATGGGAAGATACATCTCATTTGTATATCACTAATGTATGTGAGGACATTTCATGTATATATCACAATTGTATGTGGAATACATTTCGTGAGTATCCTACATTTGTAGGTCACGGTTGTATGTGGTAAATGTACATGTCGGATGATACAAGGAGTCACCGGTAGAACCGGGAGAGAGAACTAGCATAGCAAGTCAAGCAATGTATGTGCGAAGTAGATGAAGTCATCAGAATGACTGATTGTATCGGTGGAAGAATGTTTGGAGTGGCTGATAGTATATTATCCTACCGATAGTAAGAAAGAATGTATTTCGGTCTCATTTGGACCTTACGAAGTGGTTTTAAAAAGCTATTTGAGCATTATTCTATTTTTATTGTGGGTTGATGGGTATTTTCACCTTGTTTTAAGTGCTTCCCTGCGTGCTCTGCATCAAATTGGCATCAGAGCTAGTGAAAGCTCTAGGTGGAGGTGTTGTGTATTTGTTTTCTGTCACTAAGAAGATAGAATTGAAGTAAAAATGTTGGTGACCATGTTGAAGATAGAGATTGTAGAAAGTATTTTGAAGGCTGACAGTAGTTGCAAGACTGTTGCAGATGCTTGTGCCATCTAGTTGCAAGAAGGAATAGGGATTCCTATGTGTGGGCAGACGAAGATGAGGTCTGTCAAGACCATTCACCAATAGAGATTAAGCTAGAGGAGGGTGCAGAGTGAAGCCACTAAGAAGAGAGTGGTAGGTGCATCACCAGGATTTGTTGTTGGACGAGAGGAATGGGTCTGTGAAGCAGTGTGTAAGATGGACAATTGATGGAGCATTGTGTTGTAGTCATGGAGGTTTTATTCAGTTTGAGAGTACTCCACTGATGGGAGTAGAAGGACCCTGAAGATGCTCTAAAGTTGATGGTAGTTTGATTTTGTTGGTTGGTTGGTCATTAGCCCATTGATGTGAAGATTTGAAGCCTAAAGCTAAAGAAAATGAAGCTAGACAGAGATGCAGAAAAAGAAAGTTTTTGTTTTTGCAGGTACATTTCCAAGGGACTTGGAAATCTTTGTTAGTTGGTTGTATGGTGCAGGAGCACCTTGAGACATCGAGAATCTAGAAAATTCTATGCATTTTCTATTTTGTCCAAATGTCATATTGTAAGGCCTTCGTGCCATATGGAGTCATATCTAGCCAAGTAACAGTATAATGTTGAGTTGTCATTAAAGAATTATAACCGAACTTAGGATTGTAACTGATGGCAGAGGTGGTTCGTTTTCCACCTTGTGTAACTGTCAGATGAGTCTTTAAATAGTTGATCTCTATTCATGTAGGAGGACGAATAGACAGAGAGGAATAGAGAAAAAAAGATCGATATTGTATGTATAATTTCTGACGAAGAAATAAAGAATTTTTGTTTGGGTGTAATCGTAGGAATGTAAGTCGGAAGAATTCCACTGGTTGAGGTTTCTTTGAAACCAGTGGAATGTCTTCCTTAGGAGTAGATTTATTTCTGATCTATTGAGTTTTATAGTTTCTTTGTCATTTGTTTGGTTACAGTGTTGCTAAAGAAGTCTATGTTTGACATGGTGTTGAGTGAGTTTCGCAAACAAGAAGAAGATCAATAAGTTTTACTGAGTGTATCAGCCTATCGGCCGATAGAAAAACCTAGTGTCACCAAATATGCATTTTATGTGTATACCGCAAATGTATGGGAAGATCCATCTCATGTGTATATTGCTAATGTATGTGAGGACATTTCATGTATATATCACAATTGTATGTGGAATACATTTTGTGAGTATCCTACATTTGCATGTTGCGGTTGTATGTGGTAAATGTACATGTCAGATGATACAAGGAGTGACCAGTAGAACTAGGAGAGAGAACTGGCACAGCAAGTCAAGCAATGTATGTGCGAAGTAGATGAAGTCATTGGAATGACCGATTGTATCGGTGGAAGAATGTTTGGAGTGGCCGATAGTATATTATCTTGCCGATAGTAGAATGTATTTCAGTCTCATTTGGACCTTACGAAGGGGTTTTAAAAAGCTATTTGAGCATTATTCTATTTGTATTGTGGGTTGATGGGTATTTTCACCTTGTTTTAAGTGCTTCCTTGCATGCTCAGCATCAGAGTTGTGCCACAGTTTGATCACATAGCTCCTGTAAAAATTGAACAAATTGCAAAAGGGGCTGAAGGAGAAGGGGATTGAAGCTCTCACATAGTAAAGCAAAGAAAAACTAGTGGGAAAGTGAAATTCAAGTAAGTACACCGATCCCAGCTGAGAAATTCTATCTCTTAAAGGTTTGAATTCAAGCAATGGGAGATAGTGCAGAAAAACCTAAAAATAAGAAACAAAAAACTGAAAAGAGACCATTAAACCAAGACTTGATAGATCAAGCAATGGGAGATAGTGCAGAAAAACCTAAAAATAAGAAATTGAAAATTGAAATGAGACCATTAAACCAAGACTTGATAGATCACTGTCTTGGGTCGGGACCAAGAGCAAAAAGAAGTGTACAGATGAACCCCTCACATGATCGATTGTTGGACAATCACAAGGACTTGGGAGATGTATGGACTCCACTACAAGGGTACAAACTTTTCTTATACCACTACAGAAAACAATATAGGTTCTTACCAATTTGTAACTTGTGGAGGCTGAACCTAGGGAGATTAGTTGTGCCAGAGGTGTTTATCAATGTGGAATTAATCAAAGCCCTTGCCAGTAAATATGATCCAAAAACAAGAACTATTTGAACACACAATGGTGATAATTTACTGGTTATTTCAAAAGATCTCATTTCCAATGTATTTCAATTAGAGTGTGGTTTTGATTTACCATTCACAATCAGAGATCTATTGCTAGAGTATCGTCATATGGATACTAGATATAAAAGGTGGAAGTTGGCCTTGCATAGGCCTAAGGATGAAGAAGGACAATTAAGGAAATTCTCTAGTAATGAGAATCCTCTATTTTATGAAGATCTGTTTGAAGAGTATTTTTGATACACCTATTATGTAGTTGGTAAAGTCTTGGGAGTAGAGGTCCCACCTCTAATGTCAATTGTACCAATGGTTTTAGCTGCAGATGTACAAACTAAGTGGGCTAGGCCTTTTGACTATGCTAGCTTTGTGGCTAATGCCCTAAATCAAGGGCTTGAAAAAATTAAAAATAATAGTGATAGGATCAACTTCAAACATTGTTCCTTATTAATGCATTTGCTTTTGTATGAGAGACATGATAGAGGATTTTGGAGCAGTGAACTGAGGATAAGGGGTTCTTTTGATAATGGGGATCCTAAACCTATATAGATGTGGACTTCATTATGGGATAGCCGATTTGGTAGATCTCACTACCTCTACTTTGAAGAGTTTTTTGTAAAACCTTTATTGGAGTTACTGGGATATCACCGGGATTATAACCTATCCCCAAGGATGCAGAGATTTCTAAGACCCAAAGAAAATGACCCTAAAAGTAAAGTGGACCATAACTAGGGTGATTGGTATGCTTTCCCTGACTGCGCAATGATTAGAGTTTATGGATTTGATGGCACCCCATATTTGCTACCACGAATAGTTCTTGATCGGATTGCCTACCAAGAGATTGTGAGGCAATTAACAAAATTTGATGCCATACACCTCAAGAAGCATAACAAACAGTCAATCATGCCCAACACTCTATGTTTGGTAGATTTCACAGTGGTCACGAATGAAGGGTATGAAGAAATTAATACTAAATTGGCACAGTACAATCTTCCTATAGGTAATGAAAGACAAAATTTTGATTTAAAGGGTTTTATTCATAAAGCAAAGATTTCACAAGGGCTCTCAGGATATGAACATTAACTGGTTTCCTCAAAGGAATTAAATCCTTCTAGTCAATCATAGTAATCTGGGAGTATTAATTGGATTAGTAAGAAGAACCACTTAATTAGGGTTTGCATTCTGTCTCCAAGTTGATATCATCTACTGTTCTTGTTTGATTTATTCAATTGGTTCCTTCAAGTAGGGATTAAAAATCCTTTTGATAAATTACAAGTAACCTGGTTGTGTCAGTTGGATTATTAAGAAGAGTCTGTCAATTATTTCCTTGCACGTTTATACAAGTTATTAACCAATATTAGTGTGCCAAATAGTTAGAATTACTACCAAGTATAAGCCACTCATCTCAGATTTTCATTTGACTCCATTTACCCAACAAGGCACTGGTCTCACCCGTTTCATTTTACTTAAAACTTTCTATCAATTAAACATAGGATTTACCTTGATATTGCTTATACAATTTATACCAAATTAGAACTATATCTTTCCATTTCCAATTGCCATTGTGGATAGATTTCTAGATTAGGAAACACACAGTTTAAGTCTGCCTCATTTACATAGATATAGCAATTATTTGTTGAAGTTATTCAATTATTTGGTTGTCTCCATTTTAGTGCTTCCTTATTATTAAAATTGATATATCAAGTATATACTCAATTTATCAATGCACATTTGTTGTATTTGTGTGATATGATTAATTGGTTCCCTCAAAGGAATTAAATCCTTCTAGTCAACCACAGTAATCTGGGAGTATTAACAGGATCAGTAAGAAGAACCACTTAATTAGGGTTGGCATTCTGTCTCCAAGTTGATATCATCTACTATTTTTTGCTGACAAAGTTTGAAATCCAATAACATAATCATGATTGCACTCATTAATTTGATCCTTGTTTGATGCTCTCCTATTCCTAATTCAATCTATCTTAATAGTGAAGGAAAATAAATAAATGGGCAACCCATAGAGAAACTTGTCATCAATTTTGTCCCTCAAAATTGTCTCATGATATGGTGAAGGAAAAAATTACCAAAGATAAATTGTGATCATTATTCATCGACCCAAAAACTAATGCACTGTTAGAAATGTAGACACCTAAATCTTACCATGGCCTAACATCACACTCGATCTATCCCACATCTCCTCTTACAATGTTAATTAAATAAATCATGTTTATTTAATTAACCACTTTGATCATTCCTCCTAATATCAGCTTAATAAGTCACACTATTTAATTAATAAATCTAACCGTTCTTCTGAAATTAATTAAATATTAACCCTTCCTCTAAAGTCTCATCCTTAATTAAATAAATCCATATTTATTTAATTAAATCAATCACCCCCAACATTCCCCCACAACTAAATAAATACATATATATCATGGCCATTGTGAAACAATCTTGACTATTTTTTACTATATGAGTCTTTTTGTTTATTACCGTTGTTCTGCAGGTTAATTGATTATCTTTTACAGTTATGTGGGAACAAGAGGAATGAAATATGGCACATACTACATTCCTGCAGAGCATAAAAGAACAGTTTGTAGCTTGGCGGTAGGAAGCAGTTGATATGAAGAAGCTACCGCTATCCCATGGACGGTTCATTTGACGATTGCGGCTTGGTGGTGTTCATCTCACGCTTGGCGATGTTAGTCTCTTCCCGCGGTCCCGTGGAGGTTTGAATGTAATTGGTTTTCACCCCCGCCGTCCCGCGATGGTCATTCATAACATTTGTGGTTGGGTGGTAAACAGAAGGACATCTGGCTGAAAATGAAAATGAAAGAATATAATGAAAAAGTTGCAATAAATAAAATGGGTGCTGATGAAATGCAACATGATCAAATCATTACACAAACTTTCAAAGAATTGAAAGTAGATGAAATTGATGTGAGTCTAGAGGAGGCAAGACAAATGGTGTTGAAAAGTAATATGCTCATCATCCCTACGTTGAAAAGTAATATGCAAGCAAAGGTTGAATCTTTTACTACGTTCAAGCATAAATTTATTCCTTTCATACTGACAGAAGAAGAGAAAATAAAAAATCTTGACACATGGAAGATGGAATTCGGCCAAATAGTATTCCAAGTTATGGATTTTTTGAAGAAGGATGGAGATGTCAGCATTCTCAGTTTCAACATGATATTGGACTGAGTAATTGTGTTGGATGCTGGGTATGTAAAATTTGTGATGGATGTCAGAGCTTTGCTTGATAAAAGATGGAAAGATCACCAAGAGAACTTGCTTCAGATTCAGGCATACCAATGGCTTGGTGATTTTACAATATATAAATGGGAGGAGAAATATCTTAGAGATGAATCATTAGCAGCGTAGGTTGAGGTGCAGAAGAGCAATGAGCCATATGATGGAGTTAAATAGCACCACCACATCTTGAACACTCTCTTTTTGTCTCTTTATGTTTTCTTCATGTTTTCAAAATGTATTCAAATATATTTGAAAATCTAAATTGGACTTATAAAAGACATATATTGTAATATCAAGGGTTAGGAATACAAAGAGCCATTTTGAATGTGAAAGGTCTAAAGCTTGTTGCTTCCTTTATAAAAGGAAATCAAGACCTTATGGCTTGGAATCTATCTGGGATTTTGATTTTTTGAAAGAGACATTGCACTGCCTGTACTTTGAAGAAAATCAATATAAAAGCTATTATTCTCTTGTGGTCAACTTTTGGTCATCATTTGTTTGTTGAATTGGATTGCTAATAAGTTATCTGGTTGTCTCCAAGTTACATTTTCTTTGTTATTCAAATCAAAAGAGACCCCTGCATTCACATTACAAAAGAGGATAGGTGATATTTATCAAACTAAAATTATAAAGTAATAAGTTATATCTCAAAAGATTTTTATATTATTTAAAAATGAAGGAAGGACATTCTACTGTAGAACATTTTGACACCTTTAATATGATTTTGAGTCAAATAGGTTCAATAAATGTTAAACTTGATGAGGAAGACAAATGTATCTTCTCACTTTTTTCTTTACCCAAAAATTAGGAGAACATAATGCGTGTTATAAATGGTAGTGTTGCAAAGGTGACTATTATCCTTTGACCTATATCAATTTAATACTTCCATCACATAAGGATTATCCATTAACAAGTTATGAAGAACATCAATCAATCCATTTAATTAACATTATTGCCAACAATTCATACCAAAGATTGAATAATTTAAGGATATTGCAATATGTAATTTGTCAACAATTGAACAATCCATTTAATTAACATTATTGCCAACAATTTAATCATCCTTTTTTAAACATGGATTGCAAATAATTCTAAAAATTTAGAAGTCTTGGTCATTAACTTTATTATCTACTACAATGTCATCTAGTGTATCATTGTCAATGTTCATATGTTCTTTCAAGTATTTAATATTATCATCATCCTCATCTTGACCTCCATCATCTTCATCATCATTGAAATCTGACTGTAGACCATCTATATTGTTACCAGATGTATTTGAATCAACATTTTGTATACCATCCATATTGTTGTCTTCCATAACATCATCCAACTCTGGATTGTTGTCTTCTTGTTCTTGAACATAACCATCTTCAACATCATCAGGGATGTCAATTTATTTGATGTTCTCTAATCCCTCTCACTCATTTTGTTGGCCATCATTGTTTTGCTCAGTATCCATTAATGCATTGTCAAATACATGCCTTAATCTTGGATCATAATGTATATGACAAATATCCATTTCGGGTCCAAAATATCTTCATAGAAAAATACCTGCACATGAACGACATACATATATTAGACGTATGGTATAACAATTTTATTGATTAATAAACACATGTATATATTCACAATAAACTATGAATTAATAGATTAATGATCACTACCGCTTCTTGTTTGAGTTAAAGAAATACCTACTTATAATGAATTGGTAGAACATAAGGCTCCTTATCCTCAGGTAGGAAACATGAGGAATCTATAGAAAACAATCCACTATGGGTATCATGTCTTTGTGTCCTCTCAAATGCTTCATACCATCTACACTTAAAAATACAACATTTAAAAGAAAGGTAATCCAACTCAATAATTTCTTGTATTTTCCCAACATATTGTAGATTCCCATCAATTATATTCTTATCTTTTGATCTTGATCGACTGGATTGCTTGAAGTCAACCATGATGCCACAATCGAAGGATCATCTCTTTACATCTACACTTTCTACATGATAATGTCGACCATATGCCCACATTCTTGGATATTTCCTCACCTATGAAAGACCATTTATTTCAGTGAAAACAAATATAATGACGAATATTAAAATAGTTAATAGTGTCAAAGCTGTAAGGAAACAATATTTTGTAAAATTTCAAGTGTACCTTTCTTTCACATCCTCTAGACATGTTGATTTCATCTTCTGTTATGTTTGAATCTATACCTGCATCTTCTATTTGATTTTGAATTTGTTCAGTAACCCATTCTAGTGTGCAATCTTTGCCCCATTCCCCAAGTAGATCAGTGGGAAGTGGAGTATTCCTTGGGTTCAATCTCTTAAATTGTCTCCTTGCTTCTAACACTTCTTCTCTCTTTTTATCATATAGATCAATCCATTTGTTCATAAAGTTTGTGTGGTACAGAATGAACTTGTCGAGCATAGCACTTTTGTCTACACCTATTACATGTCAACATAGTTATTTCAAACTCCAAATGTCATGCTGTTAATTTGACAAATAAATTACAGAGTAAATTAATGATTGCAAGAAAAAAAACCACACTGACCATGAATTTACTTACTAATTTCTACTTGAACACCATTAGATTGTGGTTTTTCTCCATCAATAATATCTGATGCTCATTCTTCATCCCAGAAGCGTGGCCCATCTTCAAATCCTTACCAAGGAATTCACACAGGAAGAAAAATGCTTCATTCAATACATACCCTTTAGCCATGCAACCCTCTGGATGTGCCTTTTGTCGGACATATCTTTTTAAATTTTTCATATACCTCTCAAAGAAAAACATCCACCTTATTGATACGACACCCGCCAATTCAATGTCATCGACTAGGTGTATAAGTAAATGGACTTGTAGGTCCATGAAACTTGTAGGGAGCTCCTTCTCAAATACACATACAATTTCTGCAATTTCCTTCTTCCATTTTGGCACTTCACATTCGTGGATCTCCTTGGAGGTCACCCACCTAATATAAGAATAGTAAATTAGTATGAACCTTTAGTCAAAAATTAAAATGCAATATAATATATCTATGTCTCTCACACATTAACCACATACCTTGTAAATGCTAACAACTGACTTATGGCATTCCTTAAGTCAATTGTAAGACAAGAATCCCCCCTAATTGCCAATGGCATGATATGCTATGAAACACATTTATGAAAAGGTCATTAGTAATTTTTTCTCACACAACATAATGATATCAAAATATATTTAGTACTTAATCAATGTTACCAGTAAATGTTAAATGATGATATATAATACCTTCATAAAATTATGAAAATCATGTGTTTTAAATCCTGTGATATGTCAATCAACTGTAAAATCTTTAGCCAATGATGACCCATAGCCAGTAGGTGTCCTTATTGAACGAATGACATTTTTTAGTTGGTCTAGCTCTTTTTTTTTCAAAATCCATGGAGCTTCTGCATATGTTTCATTTTCCCTGTTTGGGCACAAATGTTTTCTATCAATTTTGGTATGCGAAAGAGCAATATCTCTCCTCGAAGACAAGGTGTCCTTCTCTTTGCCTGATATATGTTGAAATATAGAATCTGGGACATTTTTGAAGACGTGCATAGGATCTAATAGGTGAGATATTAATAGATCCTTCCAGTAAGGGAGCTCATAAAATATGGATTTCCTTTTCATTCCTTCTGGCATATTAACTACAACTTGTTCTGGTTCTTTAGTTGAATCACCCCAATCAAAAAAATCCTCCCAACCTTTCAATTCAGCATCTTCATACCTCTTAAGCCAATCACATGGACCCATAATCATGGGAGGGCCTCTATTTTCAACTTTTCCATCAAATTGATTCTTCAAGTGATTTCTAAACTTATGATCTAGTGGTAGAAAAACCCTATTGTTTGCGTAAATAAATTTATGTAGATCTTTAGAATATCGCCCTTGAAATTGTTTTGCACATCTTGGACATGCAAATATCCCCTTTGTTTGAGGCCCTACAATTCAATAAGTAATGTTAATAACATCAAAAAAATAATATAAAATTAAGTATGAAAGTTGGGATGCAAATAAATTATGAGTGTAAATACGTAAATATTTTATATTACCAGAATAAACACCAAGTCCTGGGAAATCATGAATAGTCCAGCATAGCACACCATACAACATGGAGGACCTATTTGATGGGGGACCTGATATGTCATACATTCTTATGCCTTTCCATAGCAGTTGCATCTCATCAATAAAAGGTGCAAGATAAACATCCATGTTTTTAACTTGATGTTTTCTTGGAACAATGAGAGTCTGCATAAGGTGCTCCTTTCTAACACTCATCCATGGGGGAATATTGTATACTATCAATCTGACTAGCCAAACAATATAATTTGAGCTTAGGAAAGAGAATGGGCACACTCCATCAATTGCAAGACCAAACCTAATACTACGGGGTTCATCTTTGAATTTTCTTGGCCATTTTTCCTCTATGTATTTCATTGCTTTAGATTCGGCCAGAATTCGCATGAATCCATCTTTACTCTTGTTCTTTGCATGCCAGTCCATCAATTGTGCAAGTGACTTGCAACAAAACATTCGTTGAAGTCTAGGTATAATTGGTATGTGACGTAAAACCTTCTTTGGAACTGTAGGACCTTATACATCTGTACGATATCTTCTCTTTGCATACAGGGCATTCTACCTTGTTTTCATATTCATCTATGTATAAAATGCAATCATTTTTACATGAATGAATTTTCTTATATTCAATCCCCAACTCAACCAACAATAGACGTGCCTCTCTGCAAGTTGATGGCAACACATTATCTTCAAGGAATATTTTAGTTTTTAGTGCCCTGTAAGATTGCCAGATATTAAATCAATTGAATGCTTTGACTTATGATGAACATGTTTGATATGTCAATCTATACTAGGACTATTTATATACAATATATGGTTTTAAAATCCCCTTAAAGAAATATAAACGAAGTTGATGAATGTTTATGAATTATGTACACCAATTGACAATTGCAAAATAAGAAATTGATTTCAACTCACTTCAGTAGGGTAGTGAATCCTTTGTCTGACCAACCAAATAGTGACTTGATTTCTAATAATATTAATGTGCATGCCAGTTTTGAGGTTCTACTTGCACCTGATTTGAACACGGGTGTCTTCGTTGCTTGCTTGATGGAGTCTTTCAGGTTGTTATCATCAATAATATGTTGGTTGTAATTACCCCTGCTATCATCATTACTGTCAACCATATGATCATTATTGTCATCATTGTTTTCATCCCCAAAGAAATCTGTAAGCATTTCATTTAATCCTTCTTCATACACTGCATTTTCACTATCATGATCATCATCATTAAGGCTAGGTGGCATGTCATCAGTGTATGTGGATCTCATCAGCTCTTCAAATTTCTTAGCTGATAGTATTCTCTTGAATAATGCTCTTTTCGCCCTAGTATTGTTTAAAGGATGGGTTGGATCATCCCATCCAAATTTTAATAACCCAGTTGGATCTTGGGTATTAGTATGTGTTTCATCAACATCTTCTACATACCAACAAACACAAGCATTATTTAATGTTTGGCAACAATTGGATAAATCATAAATGTATCAATTTCAAAGAAATATAATCAAATATGGCTTAAAAAATAAAAATATTGGTTGTATGAACATATATACAGAAAATCCACAAACAACAATTTTCTCAAAGTATTCATCCCATTTACTATAGTCCTGACCAACCTCTTGTTCAGTGCAATCATTTGTTGTGTCTGCAGGATCCATTGTCATATCCTCTTCCACCCACTGTCATCTACGTGATTTAATAGTTTTGGGTCCACATCCACGTACATATATTTTTTGTTTTCTAGTTGAATGCTCAGGCTCTGCATTTGCTCCAATCTCCATCTAAAATAATTAACAACATGCATTAATTTATGTCAAGATTGGATAATACATTATAAATTTCAATAATACTGTGAAAAAAGATGGACATATCACAAAATGCCATCGGATCATTTTTTCCTTGGATGGACGTATTACTTGGATGCAATTTCCTTTTCATTGCTTTATATTTTTAATGAAAGGATTTTTAATTCTATTTTGAAGGAAACCAATCAAATGATCTAATTTAAAGGATTTTAACTCAAGGCAGAGACCAATAGATATAAATCATTTAGATGGACTTAAATCAACTTCAACCAGAAACCAATCAGATAACCACACATGAACAACAAATGTGTCCTCACAAATTATATGAATTTGAATAATTGAAAAGAACCACTCTGGAGATAGCACAGCAACATGTAAGCATGAAAATTAACACAACAATTGAACACTGAAATAGATCACCATCTGAGAATATTCTGCTCCATTATATTTTCTTAAAAGTATATATATATATATATATATATATATATATATATATATCAATTTGCATAAGTTTTTTGAAAGTATGAGAGATGATGGATGAAAAGTAATTTACTAAATATGCTTCTACTTCCTACTATTGCCTCCTTTCTCTATCATAAAATGACTGACTTATATAACAATATTTTGAAGAGGATGTGCCTCTTCATAAGTGTCTTTTGGAACTTAATAACAACTTAGCAATAATAAACAACACTTTAAGCTCTAGTTAGCCACAAATGGATCTGGGACATATGATCTAAGTACATTTGGCTCAGGTGTGTATCAGCATACTCCACAACATTCCTTGCTACTATCTCCATTGATATCATCTTCTCCAGATGTCGATAGGCTTCCCCTAATGCTGGATCCTTGTCTTTGGCTGCCTCCAAAGCTCCCTGTAATATCAATTGGCATTCCTTTGTCCACTCTTCCTGATTTTTCAAATCTTTCTTGTCACTGTACAATGTAGGAATGCCTTCTTTTGAAGCCTCTATGAATTCTTCACCCTCTACTTGAAGTTTTTCATGATACCTTTTATGTTTCTTAATTAAGTCTTCAGCAGTGGTGATTGCTTCAATATCAGGAGCTTCTCTGTTCTATATTTCACAAAGTTTCTCATGGAGCCTGACATTTACCCTGTTATGCTCTTGAATGATATTGTGATTTTTGGCATATGTATCCCAAAACCTTTTCATCCAAACCATCATGTTTGTATACCTCTTTTGAAGTACCATAGAAAGTGTGTCAATGCTGACTTGAGATACCTGACATCCAACTATAATTCTTTACCTTTGTTTTTTGCTTGTGAACCCTCTTCCTGAGTCAATCTTCTGGTAGATCCTCCAAATGCATCCTTTAGAAAATCATTTTCCTTAGTCATTTTCTCACAGCTCAGCTTGTACATATCTCTTTCCTTGATCAACATTTGAATTTGAGCTTTGTTTAATTTGGCAACATTTATGCCAATATCAGCTATGACTATAGGATCAGTCTCACCTGCTTTCAATGTCATGACATGTCCAAATGCCTTTTCTGTATCGATGACTGCAAGCTTCTTGTGTGGAGGGTACAAAGCCCAAATCATAAGAGAATTTTCATTAGCATTGTATTTTGTCCTAGTATAAACTTTGTCACTCCTTCTGGACTAAGTCTGTATGTGTCATTATCACTATGTAAAAAACTGTCAAAGATTAAAGTAGAATTCATGTCTAAACCTGGAAAGATCATCACACCAGACTCCACTAATATTTATCTTCCCTTATTGGGAGTCATCTCTCTCATCTCATTTTCCACCTCTATTTTCAATGCATCCAACAAAAGATGTATCGTTTGGCAATTTTATTCTGTCGGGAGGACTTCTTAGTTTTCTGGTCGATGTGCTTGTCTTTTACCCTTAATTCTTACCTTTTTGGGGAGACATTGTAAAGCTTACCTGATGTACTAGTTGGAGGAATGATTCATACCGTCATTGGTGTAACTTAAACCATCGCTATGAGATTCACATACCATTTTGATGCTTTGGTTCTTCCCAACATGTTTCTCCATTACTTTATTCATCGGTAGGACTCTTCCCAAAATATCCTTGCAGTTTTCACTATCGGCATAACCCACATAGTCGGTGAGATCAAATGAATTCACTCCGATTGTATATGTCCCTCCGATGTCCATCCTTTGTTATTCAATGTGATGGGACAAGTCGGCAAGACTCTTATTGAAACTTTGTGGTCTTTATCATCGGAGTGACCCATGTAGTAAGAGAGACCTAGGGAGCTTACTCTGATTATATATGTTTCCCCGACACAATTGTTAAACTATTTTTCTCTGTTGGTGTGATTGTGCACGTCTCTCCCCGATACACATCCATCGGTATGAGGCACAAGATCGGTATAACTTGGAGATCTTGTTCCAACTATCTTGTTTTTACCAATGAATATTCATCAGTGAAACATTAAGTGACATCTTGCCGATCATTTATTCTTGTTGTCTATGGACCTCTTATCACTGAGAGTTTACTTGTCTCTCCCTGACCATGGATAAAATACTTTGTATAAGATTATGACTTTAGGATCTTGAAAGATATGCCCAAGGTCTTGCCAATGAGGATGAAATTAAGGTTTTCTTGACTATGATCATGGAAATGTTTATCAAGGTTAGATTGATGGGATTTAACTGAGGTTATAATATGGATCTTGTCACACAAATTTTTGTAATTTGTATTGATCATAAAATTACAGGGTGGCTAATTTATGTGTGGTATATATCAAGGACAAGTAGATGGGGACTAAGAAAATTGTGAGATTTTTTTAGTCCTAACAACAATATAGGCCTTTGTGAACCTAATGATAACATTGCCATTTCCAGACAAGACAGACATGGTCCTAGGGTCATACCTAGTTGCTATAGCTCTCATCAAGTATGTGTTTACGAAAACATTAGGGCATATTAATTTGGCTAATTCAAGGGTCTAGGCATGGCAAATTGGGGCTCTATAATCAATTCGCTTGTGCCAATGCTCAAACAAACTCCAAGCAAACACAGGGATCCTAGCATCTCGACAATCTACACAGATGTCATATATTTTGTCATTTTTGCCAAGCTCTCCCAATTTTGTCAGAGGTTTCTTAGACGATCTAGGACATTGAATCATGATATCCTCATCCAGGCTGCGTTTTGAGGTTGAAGCTTGACCTGACTGACTCATTTTGTATTTGTGCAAGCAACCTAGGGTTTATGCAATCAACAACTACTCTAAATGCTTTAGAAAGTACTTACAGATAGAAAGACTAAGTGTAGGGGAGAGACAATAACTTACTATTTGTTTACATTACAGAGGCTCAGAATTGCTTCTCCTTGCTTGTTTTGATGATTCTCCGGCTCTGAATGCAATTGCTCCTTGAAAAATGATAGGAAATGCTTAGAATTATGTTGTTATAACATCAAATTCATGTACCACTCTCTGTATTAATGGAGGTTGCTGCAACCATAACTCTGCTCGTGCCACAGTCATTCGAAAATCTCCTTTGTTTGCAAGTTTGAATTTGGACCGTTGATTGCTTCATGCCATTCTAGAATCCATGGCTTCGATTCATTGACTAGATTTGACAATCTTAGTCATCTTTGTTGACAAGTCATCACCCAATGAAAATGAGCCAAATCATCAGTATCTTCCTTGCACTTTATGTCATCCTTAGCCCAGACTGGATGCATGTCACCTTTTCGTGGTGTCGCAATCGGGGAGGGCCCACCATATACCTACTGCACGATGGTACGATATAGCATCCATGCGCCTTTATTATACTTGATTTTCAATTGGTGCATGCCACGTGTCATTATCTCGCTGCCTCGCATCAAATATTCCTCTCAGAAAGATTCCCTTGCCCTGGAGCGCAGCCGTTGGATCTTAGGCTTGCTCTGTGGACATGTGGCGGCGGACATCTAGCTGAGGTAAGATTTCAAAGTAAACACCTCATAAGAAGATTGGATAGGTGGCAGCCTGTTGCAGCGTCGTGGCCGGGTGCTAGCGTCATTTGATATGCTTTGTGACAGTGCGATATTCACTTTATAAGACCTTCAGACATTTGAACATTGATTAGGCACTAAACTAGGCGCTAAATTCGGTGTTAAATTTGACGCTAAATTTGGTGCTAAATTCGGCACTAAATTGTGCCTAATTTAGTGCCTACTTGTTCTGATCGGCACAAAAAATAGCGCCATCCCAATAAATAGTGCCGACTTTTTCAAAAAATTAGAGAAAAATACATTAAAACAGTGGGTGGAAGCAAAAAATGGAGCAAAAAAGGGGGCTAATCACAGGGATTTGTTGTAGTGAGTAGAAAGTGAGAGAAAGGGTAAGAGGTAGAGAGGGAGGGGGGAGAAGAGAGTGAGAGAGAAGGTAGGAGGTAGAGAGGCGAGGGAAGCAAAGACTCAAAAAGAGGGTAGGAAGTAGATAGGGGAGGGAAGTAGAGAGTGAGAGAGAGGATAGAACATAGATAGGGGAGGGAAGAAGAGAGTGGGAGAGAAGGTAGGAGGTAGAGAGGGGAGGGAAGTAGAGACTCAGAGAAAGGGTAGGACGTAGAGAGGGGAGGGAAGTAGAGAGTGAGAGAGACGATAGGAAGTGCAGTTACCCTTGTAGACATGTATGTAAAGTGTGGAAGCATAGACAAGGCATGTCAATTGTATGACATAACACCTCAAAGAGATATTCTATAATGGAATGCAATGATTGCAAGATATGCAAAAAATGGATTTGTTGAAAAGGCTTTAGAAACTTTCAAGCAAATGCAATTGGCATGTGTATTGCTAGTTATGCTCATCATAACGCAAGCACATTATAATGCGCTCGCGTTATTGATTTCACATAACGTTATGCTCAAGGTTCTTTGACATGTTTTTATCAATTTTTAGCAAAATCTAGAGATAATCTAGAGCATGCTCCCCATCAGGATGGCACTTTTTTCAATGAAAACTCAAAAAAACCACCATAATCTTAAGCTCTCTATTAGCTATCTAACCATATAATTTTTTTCACATTTTGAGTATGTTTAGTGTTTCATCTTGAATTTCTTTTATTAGTGTGTCCATTTTTTTGTCAAAAACTAGTGTCTAGTATTTTTGACTTTTTTTTAACCGTTCATCAAAATTTGAAATAAGTTATATATTTAGAAACTAGAGTCTATTCTGCACGAATTCAAAAAAAAATGATTTTTGATTAGTTTTCAAACATTTTAGGGGCGAGCACAGTCAAATTTTTGTTTTTCAGGATGTGTCCACTTTAAGAATTACTAAAAAATCAGGGATAAACTACATGGTGTTAGCTAATTTCTCACTGGAGCGATTATTGAAATACTAAAAAAAAGTCAACATTTTAGGGGGGCACACCAGACGCTATGTTATGTTTTTTTGAGAAAAAAAAGACCAATTTGTGTGCTCCCCCTTTTTGAACCCCTTAATCATAGTTTAGAAACTAGATTCGGAGCACGACAACTCTTGTTTTTGTTCCATCTTCAAATTTTGAGTGTAGCTATCTTCAATTTCTCATCCATCATCAATGTTTCCTAATTTCAGAAAAAAAGTGGCAACTTAAGATCCCATTTTGGTCCCTCATATTTGTACACTTACCCATGTCCAAGCCCCTTCCTGTAGAGATTATTTTACAGGTAGCAGATCAACCTTGGACCCGGTCTCTTGATTATGAAGGTATTCCCTTCCCATGATGTAGGTGCTTTGCTACAGGGCATTTGGCATCAAATTGCCCTCGCCTAAAGGTTGTGAGATCTTCTTCTTGGTGGAAGGATGTTGCTCTTGATCATTTTACTATATATTTTGAAGACTCTTCATCGGAGTCTCCCAAGTCTTTATCTCATGCTACAGATTTTTTAGAGCCTACAGCTTCCATGGTCCCTTGTTCTGTGCTCCATCCAACTTTGTCATTTTCTGGCTACTTATTGGCATCAGCTCTATTGTGCCCTCTTGTTGTGGTTTGTCTATTGATGGTGGTGTTGCTTCTACTTTTGCTAATGGTGTTTGTCTAGTTGCGCAACCCATCTCTGGTGGTTTGGCTAGTGGTGGTGGTGACGGCTTGGCTGAAGCCTTAGTTCCTTCTAGAGATGTGTCCTTTGTAGGGGCTCCTATTGTGGTTCCCTAATGGTATTCCTTTCCAGTTGGGTCTTCCTCTTGGGTTTCTTCTAGGGGAAAGGTTTTTGGGTAAAAGCAAGAAGTTGGGTCCACATATAGGAGAAGCGTTGGGCAAAAAAAATCCTGACAAGAACAGGCGCCCGAGCCTGGAATCAAAATAGGTACCCGTTTTGTTTTTTAGAATGGGTACCTGTTTTGTTTTTAGAACGGGCACCCGTTTTAAAATGGGTACCCATTCTATTTTTTTTATAACGGGTACCTGTTTTAGAATGAGGACCCATTCTTAAAATTTTGAATTTCACACCCACATTTTTGGTTTGGTTTTAGGCTTGGGAAAGGCATGGTAAGACGACCACTAGCCTTGGACCTGCAAGTACAAGTCCATGTTCAAAGCAAGAGAAAAGACTAACTTTACCAATATGGTTGATGATGTTTTTTTTTCTAAATTTTTTTATGAAATTAAAACCCATTATAGATGATGATATTTAGTTTTCAAATATGTAATTTTTATTATTTGACTTGTTTTTCTATTTATTAATTAATTTTTATGAGAAAACAGGTCCATAAACTTGAAATGACACGTTTTGATATTTTTTAATAACTTTTAATTACAAGGAGGAGGAGAGGAATATACCTCGTAGGATGAGGATGGGTGGCAAGAAAATGGTGGAATATACCTCGTAGGACGAGCGAGAGATCTAAGTTTCTACCCTAGATCTTAGGACTTGGGTCTCCAAGATCTGGGATGGAAAACTAGGTGAATGGATGGAGCCCCATGCATCAGTATTAGAGAATCCATGGTCAACCTCTACATGACCTTGGGCCAATCCCTCAAATAGAGAAATCTCTTCAACATGGTGCAATCACTCAATTGTGCAACCATTCTTTCAATGTTTGTAGGTACATACCTCCTTCATGATGATATTGAAGATATTAACTACCAAGCTAAATCTTTATTTGATTGTTATCTAGGTAATTTTCATGATATAGATTGGCAAAGTAATACAAAATTCACAAGGATTTGGAAGAGATAGCTAAGGTTATGAAGGTCCACTTGTCTTTTGGGGTTTGAAATATGGATTTCTAGTGTTGTGATGGGGTGGAAAAGGATGATCTAGTGGAAATCCCTCCTCCCCTAAAATCCTCCAAATTTAAAAAATGTAAGGATTTTTTGGAGGTGACTTTAGGGCCTGGGTAATTTGCCATATGTCCTCATCTAATATGGTATATAATGAAGTCTATCTATCTAGTGGGTTGATAGATAAACTCTACCCTTTTGCACTTCCATTTTGGGGATGGAGAGGCTGATGTAATTTGCCCCTCCCACCCTTCCCTACTTTGCTAGTTTTTGGTTATGGTGATACTGCCTCTTTTTGGTCTATAAATGATGACTCTATGTTTTGTAACAGAAAATATTCTCTAAAGGTGTAGAATGGTTCTAATAATATATGGTATTTAGATAATACCTGATGAAATACACAATCTTGTAATAGATTTCCAAGATAGGATGGTTCTGAATGCTGGAAAGATAATTTGCATGTTAGGATTTGCATGCATATCAAATTGGGGGGAAGATGTAATGGTGAAATGTGAATACCCATGCCATTTCTTATTTAGTTTTGTGCCCACATTGTTGGAATGTTTTTAATGCAATTACATATTGATAGGTTATATACTCTTGTGTTATGGCTTGTAGCCCAATCCTTATCCATGCCCTATTTTGTACATTCCCATACACTCCTCATTTATTACACTCTATATTCTTCCCATTTTCACTTATTCCCATATATAAATCACCTATACATCATTCATTGCAACTATGTTCATACCCATCCCCATATATTCACTCCCTACCTCAAGATTACCACTTCGATGCCAAGGGTCATTCTTGAGCTACTTGAGATTGATCTTGAGGCACTTGGGATTGACCCTAATTTGAAATTTTTAATATTCAAAGTCCCAAATTCCTACTATTTTCCTAGTAGCCATTATGGGTTGACTTGACACATTTTTGTGCAACCTCTTGTTGTGTGCTTGTATTTTAAATACATCTAACGTGCAATTAATTTATATGGTCAAATAAGGAGAAAATCATTGTAGGAACATTTTAATTTGGATCTTTAAAAACACATCTACATAATAATTATAGTCCACATCAAAATCATGTAGGCCATTTACATGCTTGAGAATGATGTCTTTGATTATTTGCTTAGAATTGTAAAGCCTGGACCCAAAAAGGAGGTGTTGACCTAGGTGAACATGGCCCTTACAATCTAACAACTTCCCCAAATTTATTTTTAAATACCACCTATCTTTATGAGCATTCAAATACTAGAGATTAGGGTGAAATATTTTTTAGGGATCCACATTTTTCTAGGATAATCCCATGAGTTGCATGCCAATCTTGAGATATAGATTAGCTAGGTCAAACTTGAGAGGCTCCAAATTGATCCATAACAAATTATGAGTCTATTTTGACATAATTGCGTTCATCAATCAAAGAGCATTAAATTCTTATACCTAGACATGTAGAATCTACACAACATCAACATTTATTATTCACTATTATTCTTGAAATTAGGTACCCTATCCATTCATATTTAATTTTTTAAATATTTATTATTATAATTATCAATTCTTAACACACTAAATTTAAATTTAAGTTAATTGCATAATTATTATTTGTATTTTTGTAATTAACCTGGATTAATGTAAAAGGAGATTTTATTCTCTTTCAATATTATAAATATAATTTAATAATAAATTATTTGATATTTAAGAATAATATGTCAATGGTAAATCAAAATTCCACTTAATCTAAAGACAAAAAATATTTACTCATAATTTCAAATAACATTTGTATTTAAAAATATATTTTATTGATTGATAGTGATTGGGACAAAACATCCTCAAACAAAAAACCAAGTTTAAAATCTAATGGCTAAGAGCTCCAATTTATTATAACTTAACTATATAAAATAATTGTACTTCTAACAATTATAGTTCTCTTTCAGCAAAATTGATCCTTTCTTTTGAAGAAGTTTCCATGCAGCATCTACACGATGAACTTTTGTTAATGCGCTACCCACACAAAAGCGTAAAGTATATTTTCCTGCTAAGACTTGGTAAGATCACATAAAAAGTATTAATGAAAATATTTTTCTAATAATTAAATTAATTTTTGTTTTTAAAAGTATGTGTAATGTTAATAAAAAATAAAAATTAAATTATGTTTACAATTACTTTATTATTAAAATCGTATTTATGTTAGATAAGCTATTTTTTATAATTATTTTTAATATAAATTAAAAATAATTAAAATAAATAATTATTCAAATTATATTAAATATAACACAATCATATATTACCAAAATAAAATTTAATAAAAATTATTATTATATTTAATAAATAAATGTCAATAATAAATAAGTTATATAATCATCACTTAAGGAAAAATAGAAAAAATATTATATATATTTTAAATATTATAAGAACCTCATTTGAGCGAGTTATAAATGTTTAATATGACAAAATAAGTTTTTAAAAAATATATGGAATGGAATATATGAGCTCCTAGTTCAATAATATTATTTTTAAATAGAAAAAGATAATATTTAAAATATATATATTAGACAAGACTATGAGATTCAAAATCCATATTATTAGGAAGGGAAAAATTGATGATTTTTTAAAATCATAAATTAAAATCAATTAAAATATTAACATACAAAATTAGGCATTCTAATGATTTTAAAAAAAAATTATTTAATTTAATAAAATAACACATTAAATTAATATTTTAACATAATATTTTTTATTAATCAATAGGTGTAAAGATAATAAATAATATTAAATGAAGACAAAAGATAATAATAAGAATACTAGAGCCATTAAATTTGTGCATTTTATAATTTAAAAAATATTTAAATAATTTTTAGAAGAATTGTAAAATAAAATATTGTTTAAGAAGAATACCGTATGTGATAAATACATATTCCCACTATCATTCATGGCATCCAACAAGTGTGCATTTAATGAATTTCTATTATCAACATCATCTCTTGTAGGCAAAATTCAAAAACAAACTAGTGCAAAAGTACGAGGAGCCATAACCTACACCAACATTAAAAAACATATTAGATATTTTAAAATATATATTAAACACCTTAAAAGTCCTTCATTAGAATTGTAATAAAGGAATTTCTAAACTACACAACCTTTTAAAAAAATTTAAAAATTATAATTTTCATACGTAATAGTCTTCCCTATTGTAATAGTGTTCCCTATCATGTTCTTCATGAATTTACCTCACCAAGATAACGGAGGTCCATTTAAAATGAAAAATTTGATTATGTAACATATAAATTTTAATTAAACAAAACACAAGTTTATTAGAAAAAATAAATTTATCCATGTATAAATAGAATGAGGAGGAAAAAATATTTTATATTAAATTAAAAGATTTTTAAATTTTGTAAATTGTGTGTTTTTAAATTTTTTCATTGTACAATTTAATTAAAAAATAGTATTTATATAAGATAATTATAATATTAATTTAAATCATATAATTTATATCTCCAAAAATAACAAAGTAAATTAACAATTTAATAGGTTATTTTAATTAGAGTTATTTAAAAAATATTTTAAAATTAAAAATGAATAAATTCTTAAAAGTTACATAAACTTTTATTAGTTATTTAAACACAATTACCTCAAATCTACTGTCATTGACTACAAGATTTTCAAAATGTTGAGCAAGAGAAATTTGATATTTGATAAATGCTTGTAGCTGTGAAATTCCATAGAGATGTAATACCATCCACAACTTTAGTGACCTACACAAAACATGCAATACACACCACCAAAAAAAAATTAGAAGCATATAAATCTCAATACAACATATAAGCTTTTATTGAATTTTTTTAAATTATTTAAATAAGAAGTTATAAAAGTCATTTAGGAATTTTTAATAGATAGTGTAATCAAAGAACATACCATCATCCTTACCAATTGAATTCAATCAATTAAACACAATCTTTAAAATAATATTATGTATACATATTATTTTAAAAAGTTAATGCATCATTTACTAAAATTACTAAAAAAAATCTTAGTTATATGTGTTGGCAAGAGACACTATATGGATTCATGGTTGTTGTCATTGATGGCAACAAAGGTCATCCCACATATCCGCAAGTCATGGTGTGTCTCTACCGGAAGTCAGAATGAAGATTGTTGTGGTCCGGTGAACAAGAACAGAGCATGTGGCAAGGTCCGACAGATTGGTCCGAATCTCTCAGAGGAAGTGTCTTGGTGCAGTGTGGATTTGGGGAAGTCAAGAGGACTACCTTGAGTAGTATATTCCAAGGATTTAGCCTCCGGTGATGAACAAAGAAAAAGATATGAATAGTTGAGTACCGGATTCCTGAGAGACAGTGAGAACAGAGGAAGAACTGACTGATAGAGTATCAGACTATTTTCCGGATGTGTTACTGTTGATGGTAAAGGTTGTGAAGGCATGAATCATGTTTGGCTGACATGATTAATGATATCTACAAGTATATGCTTGATCCGCATTACTTGATATGCAAGGATTCAGCCGACAGAACAGAGTTTGTGAGAAGATAGATTATTCCGGGTGCCGACTAGAAAGATAATGAAATCACTAGTGCGGATATATATAGAGGATGGATTTAGTTGTGAAAAGGGTAATTTGTGTGATGGTGTATGCGAATAAGTGCAGAACAGAGCAGAAGTAGTAAGAAAGATCCGGTATGTGAAAGGATAGCAGAATAAAGATCAGAGGAAAGATGAAGTGCAGCAGATCAGTGTACTGAGCCTAACCGGAACTGAACTCCAGCATATGTAGATGCTTCCAATCAGTTCAAGACTGTGATTCTTATCACTTTGTAGACAGTGTGTCTCCTTGTAGGCAGTGGGCCTCTTTGTGAGCAGTGTGTTCGGGCAGTGAGCCCTAATTGGCAAGTGCCATTTTGTAATTCCTTATTCTTCTAACAGAGAATAATCTTTGGGTTAATCACCCCGTGGTTTTCTCCCTTAACAGGGTTTCCACGTCAAAAATACTGTGTCATGTGTTTTTCATTTCATGGTAATGTTTGTTTGTTTGATTCAATGCTGCATTGATTAATAAGAAAGTTCAAAAGAAGAAATAATTAGGATAACTGATTCACCCCCCCGCCCTCTCAGTTATCAACAATTGGTATCAGAGCAAGGTTCCTCCTAATAGAGCCTAACAGCTTGAGGAAGATCTGGGAGTTCAAATGGATGCATATGGTTTAAGGGAGCAACTCAAGACTGCCCTTGAGGATCTTGAACAGTCAAATTCTGAAGTCAATGAATTAAAGGAAAGACTCAATCAGGCTGATGAATTCATGAGAGAATTAAAGGACAAATTAAGTCTCTCTATGAAAAAGAGAAAGGAGCTGCTCCAACAATTGGCAAGACAAAGTGAAGAAAGCAATACAGATGAAGAATTGACTGAGAAAACCAAATTATGTGAAAAATTATCAAAAGAAGTCATTATGTTAAGACATGAAATGGAATCAGGAACTATAAAGTTTACTCAAGAGATTGAAGAAAAAAGAAAAGCTGAAGACAATCTAAGACAATCTCTTAAAGAGAAATCAGAAGAATGCCACCAGATGGACAGGATTATCAGACATCTTGAATCTGATCTTGAAGATGCCAAAGATAATGAAGAAAAACTTGAGGATCAAATTGTCTCTCTCAAAAGAGATCTTCAAACATCAAATGAATATAAAGAGAAATTCAAGATAAGTTCTGCCCAACTTGAAGTACTTCTTGGAAGTCAAAAGAGGACAGATGACAAGTATGGTTTGGGATATGAGAAAGGAGAAAGCTCCGGATCCGGTCAAAAGAATTTTGGATCAGAAAATCCAAGGAATAGGCCTAGAAGACCTCCGGTAAGACAGCCCAATGCTCAAAGATATCCATCCTTCAATGGATACTGCCACAGCTGCAATCACTTTGGTCACAAAGCTAATCAGTGCAGGAAGAGAATGAATCAAACTAATTCATCCTTCTCCGGACAGTGCATTAACTGCAAAAGGTATGGACACAAGTCTCATGAATGCAGAAATATGCAAATAAACAAATCATTCAATGGTAGATGCTTTGCATGCAATAGAGTAGGTCATATGGCTAATCAATGCATATCAAGAGGTTATCAGTCAAATATGCAAAGAATTGTTATTTGCCAAATCTGTAATAGGTCCGGTCATAGTGCAAAAGTCTGAAGAAGCAAGAATCAGGACAAAAGAGGTCTGGTATACAATCAGAATCAAGACAAGGGTAAACAAAAGATGAATGTGGATGAAGTTAGGAATCAGATGAACAAGATTTGGGTGAAGAAAAGTTCAGAGAATGTAGAGGTTGGATCCGCACCAGACTCTGGTGCTGATATTTCTTCCAGAAATTAAAAAGTGAGCTCTGGCTTAGGGGGAGACTCAAAGAAAATCCTGTTCCCCCAGCCAATCAAGTGGTGTTGGATGTGACACAAGATGCGGAGTAAAGGGTTTGAAGATACAAGTCCTGAGATGATCCAGACAAGATTTCAGAGGTCCGCATGAAGATGTAAAGAAGTTGTGATCGATCAAGTAAAGACCTGTTCCGGGAGATGCTCTGGAATGACAGAGGACTACAAAAGGGTCCGAAGAGATCCGGAAGTACATTATTTTACTCTGCGGACTGGACAGAATGTTTGGGATGTTCTTGTAATGTGTCATCTTGATTTATTCATGATTGAAAGATCTGCATGATGTTCATAGATCAGAACTGATCCAGGATACTCCAAGCTATCCGGATAAGGCAAACCGGAACAATATAGGTGGAGCATTTATTGCAAACAGATATTAGGGTTTGCGAAACGATATAAGGGATTTCTCAATAATCATTTGATCATTCCACACCCAAGAAGAAGTGAAAAGCGGAGCTCTGCGACAAAATTCATCAAGTTCACTAAAGATCACTTACAGAAGTTACTACATACAGAAATCAATCCAAATAACCGAAGGCACATAAGGTATTTTTCATTTTCAATATCTCCCTGCAAATCTTTGAAAAATGGCTACTCCGAATATAGTTAAGATCTTTGATAGACCTCGTCCCACATTCAAGAAACATCCTTACAAATCCTTGGAGGTAGATCCACTAGGAGCCTTCTCTAGTGTTCCACATGGTGTATTGCATACGGAAGACATTAGGGTTTACATCCATGCGAATTTTGAAGACTTTGGAGAATCAAAACTGATGGATATCTATCACAAACAATTGATAGATGACTCCTTCGAGATCAAACCTCAGTACAAAGCCATCCGGGACAAACACTTTGCACAATGCATTCATTTCCCTTGTTTTGAAGAAGATGAATGGGTCCGGTATGTACTAAGTAGAGTACATGACAACTTCCTATGGTTGAACAAGCCCTTCAAGATTACCAAAGATGCAATTAGGGCTGTAACCGGTCTACACTCATCCAGTGGATTACCTGTTCTCAAGTCTGTCAAAAATCAGACAGTTAGTGATGCAACCGGATCCAAGTTTGACAAGAGAGCTATGACAGTTGATGACATCACTGAACCGGATGTCAAATTTGCATCTATGATAATTGGTTACAAAATCTATCACTCCAGTAGGGAAAATTCAGTACCGGGAACTACAATCTACACAACTTATCAAATGTTAAAGGAGAATGCAGACTATGACTTGTGTGAGCTTCTTGTAAACCAACTTTTTGAAAATCTACAGAAGATTAAGAAGGACAAGAAAAACTCCTTCAAGTATGGCAATCTGATCCTTTGTCTCTTCTTTTACTACATGAATGAGCTTCCCGGATCCAGTGGATGGATATGGCAGAATGACAGACCGGTTGCCATCCAAATCAGAGACTATTTGCATGAACTTGGGGATGCTAAAGCAAGAAATACAGCTCTATGGGGATATTTCAAGAACTTCCAAAGCATGATGCATGCAAGAGAAAGAATACCCAATCCCTTGTTGAAAAGTACAAAGACACAGTATGCTTCATGGTAGAAATAGATCAGTGTCTAATGGAGGCAGTAGAACCAAGAACTGTGTGGATCATGCCCATGGGGTATGAAGTAGATGAACAGATAGTGGAGCTGCATGTTCAACACATGCTAAGTCAGCCTAAAGATCCAAAGGCAGAAAGGTTCGGAACATTTGAGGAACTGAGTGTGAAAATTCATGTGGAACTCAGAGAACCTGAGATAAAGAGGAAGGTGAGAAAAGAAGTAGAGCATATTGCTCAAGGCCTAGGCATTCCAAAGGAGGCACTTGATGCCAACCGGGAAAAGAGGAGAAAGGTTGAGGAAGAAAAGAAAGAGGCAGAAAAGAAAAGTAAGAAAAGTGCTCCGGTTGAAACTTCCACCCGGACCAGATCATCAAAAAGGTCTGCACCTCCCACAACCAAAAGTTCAAAACCGGAAGTCCAGGCATCTGGTAAAAGATCTAAGACAAAAGCCACAAGGGCTTATCAAAGCCAAAAGGATGAAGAAGAAACTGAGTCAGATGAGGGAGTGAAAGAAATAAAGAAACAGAAAAGGAAAGGATCCGGTAAACCCTCTACTGGTCGAGACAAGGAAGAAATGACAGAAGAATTTTCTGAAAAGCCCACCCTGTCTCTAGACAGTGTAGTCAAATCAGTCACTGTGGATGGGAACCTTCAACCGGTGGCTGAATTCTATGATGACTACAATGAGGCAGATCAAAAGATCCTGCAAGAAGCTATAATAAGGTACTTGAACATCTACAATAAATCTTTTATTGAGATTATCTCTGAAATCCCAAAGAGCCTAGAGATGGAATTAGAGATAAGAAAGAACAATGCCATGGCAAAAGACCTTGAGATCAGGGAACAGATAGCTATTCAGCTATATCCTTCAATTGATCACAAAACAATGAACATGGTATTCAAAGACTGCAAGGATGAATTCAGGAGCAAAGCAAGGATGAATCAGCTTATGCTTGGTGAGATCGATAAGGTAGCCAAGGACACTGAAGAGATTCTCCGGAAAACCTTCAAAAGGTTTAATCTTCCTGTTGTAGAGGACTTAGGTGCAGAAACAGCTGTGGACTTGGAATCATCTGCTCCGGAAGAAGTGGCCCTTGAACAGACTAACATCTCTCCTCCGGTTTCCCCTATAGTCTCTGGATCTCAAGAAGAAGAGAAACTACAGGAGAAAGAAGCAGCAGTTAAAGAAAAAGAGGTTGACAGCACCAAGGATGTAGAGAAAGAGAAGACCCCAACAGAGAAAACCACAACTGAAAGTGGTAAGAGTAAGGAAGGAGAAAAGATTCCAAAGGACAAAACTGCAGAAGAGAAGAAACATCTGTCTCCGGCAAGAGACACTGCACAAACTGTTCAAGAATTCTTGACAAAAGCCACTATAGAAATTAATGAACCAGACCTGCTAAAAGGACCATTAGATTTTGACTCTTTGTCACCGGTACAAAGAATGAAAATAGCCTCATTTGCAAATGAGAAAGTCAAAGAGAAACTACTGAAATCTCACATGGAAGACTGTGAGCTTATGGAGGTAGCATCTGGAGTGCTGGAAAAGATCATGCCATCTTTTCAGAAGGATCCCACAGCCTCCTCTTCCGGTAATCTCAAAACCTTAGTCAGCAGTGTTAGTACACATTTTGAATCTCTAGAAAAATCAGCTGAAGAAAAGGTCCGGAAGGAGTTTTTGGATAAAAGGTTCTCCGAGGTTCAGGGTTTGATCATTAATGATAGGAAAAACATGAACATTGGGATAAAGAGCTTAGAAAATGCTCTTAAGGATGGCGGTGAAATATACAAATTTTGTATCTCCTGGTCCAAGGTAACAGTGGACATTGAGAAGAAAATAAAAGCGCAAGAGGACACACTACTAAGCTTCTCTCAAAGTTTTGATCCTCTTTCTTCCTCTATAACAAATCAAGAATGTCAGACTATTGCAGTCTTGAGTGAAATCAAGAAATTGGAGAAGGAAAGGAAAAATAGAATAAGCAGGTTGAGTGAGCTCAGGGGGTTAATTGTCCCTAAGCTAGAGGCCATGCATGAGGCCATAGCAGAAGCTCAAATCACAGCCCAGACAAGTGATCCGAAAGATCTAAAAAGGGCAAATGCATTTGCATTTTTGTTGAGTGGTCACATTTCAATTTTGGATAGAATGAAGCAAAGTTGGGCTACAGAACTAATCCAACTAAAGACATCTTTTGCAGACATTCTTCAGTTTATGTGAGTATGTAAATATGCGGCTATGTATAGAAAATTTTTGAAAATTTTGGTGTGCGGACCCTACCCTTTGCCATTGATGTCAAAGGGGGAGTGAGGAGCAGTGAAAAATGAGGAATCCAACTAAGGGGGAGTTCCAGAAATTGTATATAAAGATAGAGCATCAACCAAGGCGGAGCATAGTGTAAACACTTAGTCATTTTTCACTAAGTGTTGCCATCAATGCCAAAGGGGGAGATTGTTGGCAAGAGACACTATATGGATTCATGGTTGTTGTCATTGATGGCAACAAAGGTCATCCCACATATCCGCAAGTCATGGTGTGTCTCTACCGGAAGTCAGAATGAAGATTGTTGTGGTCCGGTGAACAAGAACAGAGCATGTGGCAAGGTCTGACAGATTGGTCTGGATCTCTCAGAGGAAGTGTCTTGGTGCAGTGCGAATTTGGGGAAGTCAAGAGGACTACCTTGAGTAGTATATTCCAAGGATTTAGCCTCCGGTGATGAACAAAGAAAAAGATATGAATAGTTGAGTACCGGATTCCTGAGAGACAGTGAGAACAGAGGAAGAACTGACTGACAGAGTATCAGACTATTTTTTGGATGTGTTACTATTGATGGTAAAGGTTGTGAAGGCATGAATCATGTTTGGCCGACATGATTAATGATATCTACAAGTATATGCTTGATCCGCATTACTTGATATGCAAGGATTCAGCCGACAGAACAGAGTTTGTGAGAAGATAGATTATTCTGGGTGCCGACTAGAAAGATAATGAAATCACTAGTGCGGATATATATAGAGGATGGATTTAGTTGTGAAAAGGGTAATTTGTGTGATGGTGTATGCGAATAAGTACAGAACAGAGCAGAAGTAGTAAGAAAGATCCGGTATGTGAAAGGATAGCAGAATAAAGATCAGAGGAAAGATGAAGTGTAGCAGATCAGTGTACTGAGCCTAACCGAAACTGAACTCCAGCATATGTAGATGCTTCTAATCAGTTCAAGACTGTGATTCTTATCACTTTGTAGACAGTGTGTCTCCTTGTAGGCAGTGGGCCTCTTTGTGAGCAGTGTGTTCGGGCAGTGAGCCCTAATTGGCAAGTGCCATTTTGTAATTCCTTATTCTTCTAACAGAGAATAATCTTTGGGTTAATCACCCCGTGGTTTTCTCCCTTAACAGGGTTTCCACGTCAAAAATACTGTGTCATGTGTTTTTCATTTCATGGTAATGTTTGTTTGTTTGATTCAATGCTGCATTGATTAATAAGAAAGTTCAAAAGAAGAAATAATTAGGATAACTGATTCACCCCCCCCCTCTCAGTTATCAACAATATGCATCCAATATTATATGTATTTTGTTATAATATTATAAATATTAAGCATATACAATAATTATAATAAATCATATTGAATTTGTTCATGTAGAAGGGACTTACCTAAAACGACTTCCAAGTGGTATTTGCCAATCTTTATAATCTATCACTTGTTTGGATTGTGATACCTGCACATATAATATGAATTTAATATATATTTAAAACATATAAAATATTATTTTAAATTAATAGTAAAAATTCAAACTAATGGTTAAATAAATATAAGATTCATTATTATTTTTATGAATAATGGGTATATTACTTTTTATATTATAAAAAAAAAATATTACATTATTAAAAAAAAGAATGGGTGGTAAAACGTATTATTTTGAATAGAGATGAGTTAAATAATATTTTTTCCAACCACATGAGTATATTATCTCTCTATAAAAGTAAATTAAATTTTGAAATGCAAATTTATTTTAATTATATTAAAGTAATTTTTAAAATAATTTAAATTTTTATTAAAATAACCTAAAATAATTAGGTCCATTTAATATATTTAATAATTAAATTTGATAAGATCACTAATTTGGGGTTCGGATGAAACATATTATTTTTTAGGACTCTTTTGGTGTCTACCAATTGTGTTACAAAGTTGGTCACTCCTCAATTGCATGCAAGGACAAAAAGGGGATGCAAAAGGTTTGGAGAAGGAAGGATTCTAGTCTCCCTCAGTTCTCACGTCAAACATTGTGTAACGAGGCTTGTCAAATGGTAGAAAAAAAATGTGGTAGATTGTTCTACATAGGTTGCATGGTTGGCTCTAGTGTTGCTAAGAAATCCAATATCACCATTCAAGAGTCCCTTTGTATGGTTAATGCATCTTCCTACTTGATTGGGTTGCTAAACAAAGAGATTTTTTTTGGAGATGTCATCCCCTAAATCTAGTAAGGTTAGAAGGTAATCTCATCCTCCCAACTCCTCACACCATGCTGATGTTTGTTGGTTGTCATCCTTTCCTTCTTGCAAAGATAAATCTAGAGATTTTGTTGGTAGAAGGGGCTCAAGAATCTCCAAGATTTTTGCTATTCTAGGATCAACTGCATTGAATGAGCATTAGGTTAAGATGAAATCTTATAGTAAATTTATTGAAGGTAGGACTTCAAGTGGTTTTCAAAGCTTGTTGGAGCTCTTTGGACTCAATCTGCCTTGATTTGTTTAGTGATGTGTATGTTGAGTCTCAACTACTTTCTTTTTGTGTAATCTTAAGACTATATTTTTATTTTTGTAGCTAGTGTTTTAAGTTTGTTGTTGGGTTTGAATTAGTTTCATGGTTGACGATCGAATTACATTATCATATATAATTTTCTCAACATAAAAGTGTTTGGACCCTTTCAAAAATTTACCTTTACCTTTTCAAAAAAAAATTGATAAACTTTTAATCACAACAATGTTAAAAATTATTTGATAAAATATTCATAATGATTATATATAAAAAGAAAATATATTAATCTAATTTTCTTTTGATGTTTCAACAGTCATTCATACCATCATGTTTAATAATGTAAACTTGTATGGTTCTTGTTTGATCTTTGCAAAACTATATATGGATGAAATGTACATCCTACTATCCTTTGCCTTTGCAATGAAGTAGTTTATATTAATGTTTATAGGATTTTAAGTGTATCTAATTGAAAATAATATATTTAAAAGTAAAACTAACCTTATTTTTCAAATATTCTGGATTCATTGACAATGCTTCAACCAAAATTTTTAAGTCCTGAAATCAAACATATAATTTATATAAATTAGTAATTTTACAAAATTATTTGTCATAGATCAATTTATTAATAATACTAATTTACAAAAATACTAATCCTAAATAATTTTATTTTTAATTCTATGAACTAAATTTATATAGACTATTCATATAATAGATAGACAAATTGATTAAGTGATGGACTAAATCTTAATAATAAATTTAAAAAATTACAATTTGAAGATAAAAAATATTTAAAATTTACTAGAAACCAACAAAATATCATTAAAATTATAAAAAAAACTAAAAATACATAAATAAAATAATACAACATTTCAAATGTTACATTCGAGAAACATAAAAATAAATTACAATAAAAATATTATATTTGAAAAATCTCACCTTTACCCAAAGTACAGAGCAATCAAAGTTAGTAAAAAGCCATTTATGAGGATTCATATCAAACGAGTCTGCATCCTTTATCCCCGCAAGATAATGTTGATATTCAGGGCAAATGCAAGCACCACCACCATAAGCACCATCCACGTGCAACCACATGTCATGTTCCTATTGCATACAAAATAAATTTATTGAGATGATTTCTTCAAAAGTTTAGAAAGTAATCTTATGAGAGGTAAAAGATACTCATTATGTATGTTATGTAAAAAATTTACCCGAGCTATTTGGGAAAGTCCTTGTAAAGGATTCACAGCTGTTGATGATGTCGTTCCAATCTGAAATGATAAAGTATTCTATTAAATTATAGACTACTAAAAATATCATATACAACAAAAAGCTAGAATTGAAATGGATGTATATAATTTTTGAAATAAGATTATCATAAAAATCTAAAATTATATAATTTGAAATAGCATTATCATAAAAATTTATGTGTTTTACTTACCGTAGCACATAAAAATGTTGGATGTAAACCAGCACTAACATCTTTTAATATATAGTTACGAACATTTTCTGGAGAAAGCCCATAGTTTGTCGAAGAACTTGTTGGTATCACTCTAACATTATTTTGACATATTCCTACAATCTAAAATAAAATTTAAAAAGAAAATTATAAAATTTTAAATTAAGAGATATATTCATATCAAACATTCTAAAACTATATTTATATAAAAAAGAAATTTTCTAATAATATTAAGCAGACTAAATCCTTTTCAAAGTTATAATTACTCTATCCATTTTCTTTCAATACTATTTAATACTATAGAAAATTCATTCAAGATTATAAGTATTTTATAATATTCTATATGTAAGGACATGTCTAATTCATTATGTAAATGTTTTTATCATTCCTCATATAACAATTTAGATCGATCGTGTCTTGGATAAGAGAATATGTTGACGAATGGGTGGCCAATTTGAAAAATGCATAGAAGTACAATAGAAAGAAATACAACATAGGTAAGCACAAAATAATATACTTGATCAACACTAATCATGTGGAGGATTGGAATCTTACATGTTTGAAATATAGTTTACAATGAACACATTTTGATAGATTATTATTTAAAGCCAAAATACAAACTATACTAAGAGGATCTAAGAAAATCCTTACTTTGCAAGCTTTTTCAATTGAGCAATGTGTCTGATCTGAGACATACACCACAAACTTGTTAGTTGAATCGGCACCAAATTTCTTTAGAGCCTTGCTCCTTGCAGCTAATAGGGATACCAAAATTGCCTCACTTGCTGATCCTTGAATAACTCCACCACCACTTTTACCTATAATTGAAATATTTTTTGAATATAAGTACCTAAAAGTTTATACATAACTATATAAAGATCATGTATAACTCTCTAAACTATAGACGTACTCAAAATGGTCTCTAAGACCTATTAGACATCTTAATTTAGTATTTTCATAAATTTAAGTACATAAAATACATGGACTTGTGAGAATAATAATAAAACCAAACTATAGTCATGTAATGCATATACCAGAACATGAGAGAAAAGACTCGGGGAGGTTGAGAATTTTTCCAAGCCAATCACAGACTATGGTTTCAAGCTCAGTGGCAATATGAGATGTCATCCATGTCAAACTGACAATAGCAAACCCACTACTTAGCATCTCCCCTATAAATGATGCAGTACTCAACCCTGCAGGGAAGTATGTGTAAAAATTGGGACTTTGCCAATGTGTCAATGCAGGTATCATCTTCTCTTTCACATCTACAGTAAGTCCAAAACAAAGAAATTGATCACCATCACTGCTCATAATAATAATAAATATAGTAACGATGTTTGCATTAATGATCATTAAAGTACATGTCAATATGAATACATGAATATTAACAAACTATCTTTTCCTATAAATGACTTGGTCATAAATTATAAGAAAAGTTAGCAATATAAGTTATAATAGCCTTACATATAAATGCTTACAATATTTTGTGTGTAATGTCACTATCTATAAAATGAATAGAAAATAAAGTCATGTATTAATACATTGAAAGCTTATTATTAAGCAAAACTAGGTCAAGATGGACTTCATAATTGTGAGACCAAAATTTTTTTAGTTTATTTCACAATTCAATTCCTTCAAAACTTTAGTTTGATTATTATCTATTGTTCAAATTGTCAAATGAGTTTGATTTGTTGTGGCCTATCTTGTAATTTGAACTTTTTCTAGTTTGGGTCTATTTAGTTTTTTAATTAAATATTAGAATACCTCTAAACCTAGTGTTTCCTATAGTTTTATGTAGAAATGGTGATATTGTCCTTTAAACCTATAAACCCTCTCACTATATGTAGAGCTTGGAGAATTTGTGCAACATCGGACCCACCTTTGGTAGAGTAACATTAAATACTTAAGAAGTTTTAATAGAACCACTACAAAATTATTAAAGCAATAATAATCAAACAAAACTCAAAGTCTTCCAACTTTATGTAATGTTTTGAACAAATTCCATTTAGTTTGAAACCTTGAAACAAAACTTCTATAACTCATATTATCTTAAGAATAATTTGGCTAGTGATTTGATGTCTTACCAACAAGAAGGCTTTCTACTGAATCAGGATTTTGTGGAGCACAATCGGGGATCCAAGAACTCAAGTATCCAGGCTGCAAGCAAATTAATTTAAAAAACATTAGCATAAAATAAGATAAATACAAATAAATACAGTACTAATATCAATTAAATAAACATTTTTAATGTAAAATATCTCTACAGAGTTTTTTATTTTTTGAAAACTGTATATCAAAACATACCTTTACTTGGCTGAGAACTGAGAAGCTCTCTACTTTATTGTAATAATCGGCAATAAAGTCCACCATTGTATGAGCATGCTTTCTAAACTCTTCAATGTCTAATGGCTTGCTAAGATAATTGTGACTACTTGAGTCATTGCTTTCATTCTCTCCATTCATATTAGCATTGCCATTCGTATGACTATTGATTAACAAATTCTCATTGTTAACATGTCCATTGCATTCATCCTTGCAATTCATAAGGTCGTTACTTAAATTCTTGCAATTCATAAAATCATTACTTAGTAAATTTTTGCCGGTAATATGACCATTGCTTAGTAAACCCTTGTCAACTGTAATATAACCATTACTTTGAAAATCCTTGCTAGCAACATAGTCATTGCTTAGAAAATCTTTATCATTCATATAACTATTGTTTGGAAAATCCTTGTGATTTATATAACCATTGCACTCATCCTTGTCATTTGTATTATCATTGTTTGGTAAATCCTTTCTGTTCATAGGGTCATTATATTTTTCCTTACCATTCACATAAGCATTGTGTAGCAAATTCTTTCTATTTATAGGACCAATGCTTGATAAAACCTTGCCATTCACATGCCCAAATCTTGATAAATCCTTACCATTTCTCTATTCTCCTCCCAACAAAATTGTGTTGTCCATCTACACAAACAAGAGGAAATTGCAATCTATAAAATAAAACCATTAACATCTGCAATGACAATCTAGTGAGTGAAATCTCATGTTAGCTGCCCCACAAAAAAAACATTCAGAACTTCAAAAAAATTTCTTCAATCTCTCTTTAAAAAAATCATTATCATAACATTTTATTTAGCAAAATCTTGATTATAAACTATATATACCTATATAAAAACTCAAACTCCACTACATAAACTACCGCTACCGCCCTTGTGAACTGATAATGAAATATCACCATGAACATTGACTAAATGTTAACACAACAAAAATATGATCAAAATTAACGTAAAGAACAAACACCATATAATGAAATAATTAGCTTGCAGAATCAGTTTATAATTTAAGAAAAGTATACTAACAGAGCAAGACAAAACTGAAAACATTTGAACTTACATTTTTCTTTTCTTTCAATGTATCTGAAAGGTTGAATTCTCACCCAATTACAATGAAAGAGCACAGCAGCAGTACAGATGATGGAAAGAAAAGGAAGAAACTCTGCAATTTTGAGTCGATGAAAGTGAGAATTGTGGTGCGTTTGTCCATGCTATGAAGCACCTATAAATACAGCCCTAATTATGCGTAGCTAGGCAAAATTAAACACATGCCATGTGAGTGCCATAAACAATGAACAATACACCTATTAAACACGTGAAAGACCAGAACTCACACTATATGATTCCCACTATATGACAACTATATGACAAATGCTTATTTTGAATACTCCGCCATAAAACATTATTGGAAGAAGACAACCAATAATGAATGATTAAAAACGAGATCAATGTGAATGATTAGATCTCCGCCGATGCGCCACATGAATAGAGTACGGCTGGTTTGTGTTGGATATAGATGTAAAAACTCAAAGAAAATCAACATGCAATATCTGGGTCTGTTAGGAAGATCAACATGGACTATATGTTTGGGTCATTTCCATAAATGTCTAATATAGAACGATTGGTATGATATGAAGAGAAATAAAATGAATCCAGAAATATTAAATTAAATGCGATTAATAGTTTAGAGTGGGAAGTTTAGAGAGTAAGGGAGAGGGGCCAGTCGCCGGCCATCCTAACTTCGCGCACGTCAAGCACATAGTTAGACATATCGAATTTTGACAATTTTTTTTGGGTTTTTCTGTATGCGACCAAAGAGCTTAAAGCTCTTCTTTCAGCTTTTGGGCACTTATACATTTCCCTGTAGGTCGCGTTATGTGCACATGGGTCGAAAAATGGTCATCTCAACATGTCGCCCCATACATCCGCACCGATGTGCCGGTAACCGCTCGCCATCACATTTGTACACTTGTCTTAATTTCATTGGTTAATTTACAAATGTATTGGTGCATTTGTGAACATGTACAAATGTTCGTGAACATGTATTGGTGCATTTGTGTTAATTTATTTGGTTGGTATTTTACATGTATTGGTTCTTTTTAAAAATTTAATTGGGGGGTCAAGTGATTAAAAACATAGCGGTTATTGGGGCGTGGGCGGCAACTGGCCCCTCTCCCTTATGTTGAAATTAAATAATTATATTTTTAAGTATGTTTTCCAAAATGATAAAAAGAATTAAAAGGTTATTTAGTTCTAAGTATAGTTTGGTGGTATTAGACTATCATGTTTTTCAAAACAATAATGATTTGATAGATAGCGAATTGAACTCTGTTTTGATCTAGGATGAAGTTGTGGTGTGGAATCAATCTAGTTTGATTTCACAGCACAAAATTGAACTCTTTGCGTGAAATAGACCTATGCTGCACGAGATCAATCTCACAAGTCTTGTAATCTAAAAATTGGTTTACCTTGTCTTTGGGTATCAATAATTGCAGTAACAAACATATAGTGTTTATAAACACCTTTGAAGAGCTTGCTAAGAGAGGGTCATGTTCTCCTCAAAATCCAATGTCCATGGTAGAAAATGGGAGGGTGATGCTAGAGAAAGTTGACACTTTGTAGAATGTTGCAATGCATTGACAAAGCCAGTCAACACAAAAAAAATTAGGTGGTGTGGTAAGTCTGTGGGTCTCTTGGTCCCTAGAAAATTATTGACAATGTTGTAATCCCTTTATTCTTGCAAGGTGTTCAACAAGTTGGAGAATGTTAGAAAATGTGTCTCAAGCTTGCATCTTAATGTCAAGAACAAAAAATATATAATTTTTGGTCTATAGAACACAAAAATGTAATTTTTGGGCTATAGAGGTTGATTTTGACCTTGAAAAAATGTTGGTTCAATAGGCCTTAATTTGAGCAAGCTAGTTATGACAACCTGGATCTCTCTTAGATCTTCAATTAAAAAAAACTCCATCAACTTCACAACTAAAAAATTATGGCTTTTAGAAAGTACGTCCCCCAGATCAAAAATCTAAGAGCATCTATGACACAAAAGAGAGTTGTAAGAGGGAGTTACATTTGTTGACCAATTTATGATGCATGTTATGACACATCATAATCTATATTTTTTATTGGAGAGAATGGAGCACCCAAGTTGGTGGGTGGATTATGACAAGCTTATAACAGGTGTAAGGAAATATTATTTTTAGCATCTGGACTCATCTTGGGATTTGGGTGTCATTTTTTTATCATGGTTTTGGCCCATGGTTTCTTGGTTTGTTCTTATTTATTGGGTTCTTGAGATGGAGGTTTCATAGTGTATTTGCAAAGTATCATTATGCTATCAAAATCACTATAGATCTATATGCTGGTGAGGTCTCCTGAGAAGGCATGGGCTTCCATTTTTATCGTAACCTCTTTAGTTTTGTTGATAATATAATCAGTTTGAATTTTAAAGGCTACTTTTTTTTTTTCAAAAAGGTTTTCCTAAGATAAACACTATGTTATGGTGAATGTCTTGTGTGTATCTTTTTTTCTATATAATTGTGATCATATTTTCTATAGACTTCACCTCTCATAAATTAGTGTAGAAATTATTTATATTATCTTAGCATCCTTTCATTTGATATCAAAGCTTCATCAACTTAAGTCCTAGGTGGTAAGAATTTTTTAAAATTAATCTTGGTTTGAGTGGGAGTGCATAGAGGAGATCTTTGTTTCAAGGAAGATGGAAAGCAAATCTAGGCTAGATACGGAACATTTTAATGGCACAAATTTTAATCTTTGGAACCTTAAAATAGAGGACTTGCTCATTGATCAAGATTTGTGGGATCTGGCCTCCACACCTAAACCTACAAGGTGAAAGTTTAAAGTTGTGTCCCACTTTAGGCTACTTATCAGTACAAATGAATTTAAACATTTCCAACTAAAAGTAAATCTTGGTCAAACATATGATCTAGTTGAACTTATCCTAACTAAATTAGATCTAAGCCACAAATTTTAAGTTGGAAGTGTCCACTAGATACATATGTAGCACCACTTTGGGGCCAATTTACAAAACAATAAAATTATTTGAAAAACTTAATGTTATCAAACTTTTACTAGAACATAAATAACATTTAAAAAAAGCTAAAAATACCTAATTATAGATCTATATATGTAGTTTTCAAGATATAATTTTTTAATAGTTTAATTAGAGTTTATGTTTTCTTTTTCATTTTTTTAAAAGTAGGTCATTAGCACAAAAATATAAGGTTAATTGTCTCCTAAGGAAAAATACTAAAGTTTATTAAAAAAATTGAAAAATATATGATGCACTAGAGGAGAGATTCCATGTCGAGATGATATAATCATTTCTATTTTAGATAAATAGTTAAGGCAAAAAATGGTCTCTCGTTGAAATAGTTGTGTTTTTAGTACACACAACTTTTAAGACTTATTTAAATATATATGTATTGAAATGGAAAAAAAATTAATATATGCACTAAAGTTTCAAGTTATAAATGCAAAAAAAATTGAAGGAAAAAAAAAACTTTCTATATAAAAAATGGCATCCTGCTTAACCTCATTTTCCAACATTTTATTAGTGTCAATTTTACAAAAAACTATATTCAAATATTTTTAAATTTGAAAATAAAAATAAAAACATAAAATACACTAAAAAATCTGCATTTCATTCATTTACATTATTTTAAAATTCAAAATGTATGTCACTTTCTAGCGATTCAAGTAAAAAAGTTAGATTTAGTGTTAGTCATTTCCTTTATAAAAATGGGATATAGCTTTGAACTCTCACCCTACATCTATGTCATTAGAAGATTGGGTTGTGTTGGATAGGAAGACGAGAAATCTTATTAGACTTTGCTTGGCTAATTCAATGCTCCTAAATGTTTTAGGAGATCTCATTATGGAAATCCTTTCAACAAAGTTGGGGAATTTGTACCAAGCTAAATCCTTAGTAAACAAGATTTTTCTATGGAAAATGTTATACACTATGAGGATGGGTGAGGCTGATTCTGCTGCTGAGCACCTCATTGCATTCAATGTGATCATGAGCTAGTTACAGTCAATCGATGTGAAAATAGAAGATGAAAATTAATGTATAACCCTATTGTGGTCTTTACTAGACTCATGAGACAACTTGGTGATGGCTATCAAAAGCACTACTTCAAAACTTGTACTTTATGAGGTAGTGGCTACTTTAGTCTTAGATGAGATGAGGTGAAAATCTTTTGAATCTACCAAGGAAGCTTTGAATATTTATGGATGGTCAAAAGAGAAAGAAAAGAAGAAGGATTTAAAAGTAGATCTAAGTCTTGTGGGAGATCGAAGCCTCTTGGTAAAATGTCCAAGATGAAATCCTATAACTGTGACAAGATAGACCATTTTAGAAGAAACTGCAAGGAGGAGAAAAAGAATAAAAACAAAGGTGAATTTGATGATGTTATTGATTATCTTCTTAGGAGTCCATGCACACAATTCTTTTGTTGTAGCCTTGGCCATGCATACATGTGAGGATGCATTGATGATCAACCTTGGAGCATATATCTACATGACTCCTCATCAAGAGTGGTTTTTAGACTATGAGAATTTTGATAGTGGGAAGTCATACCTTAGTGGAAACTCTTATCTTAGCATTGTTGGTTATTGGAGATTCAAGATTCAATTCTCCAATGGGAGGGTCAAGGGTATAACTAGAATTATACACATCCTTGATTTGGCATGAAACATGTTATCTATCAGTAAAATGAATGATGCAAGCATGCATGCTATCTTTTGTAATAGAGGGTGTAAGATGATTCGAGAAGCTATTGTTCTTACAAAGGAGGTTTGAGTTGGTATTCTTTCTTGGCTTGATTTTAGTACCTTCATATAGTGAAATAGTTCTTTTTTATGTGTGGTGAAGAGATCTACTAAATCTACACCTTTGACATAAATACCTGTAGCGAAGAGATTTGTTGTTTCCAATTTTATGGTCATGTATTATAGGTACATAAGAATTATCTTACCTTGGAAATCAAGTTACCTACTAAGAAGATAATGTTATGGCACCACAACATGGGCCATATTTGTGAGAAAGTTCTATCAATATTTAAAAATAAAAAAATTGTAGATGATCTTGTTAATTATTCTCTTGAGTTTGATTTTTGTGAACATTGTATTTATGAAAAGTAAAACCATGTTTAGTTTTAATCTAGTTCTCATAAATCTTTTAGGATTTTGGATCTTATTCATTTTGATGTATTTGGCCTTATAGATGTCCCTTCTTTATTAAAATATCCATAAGATGTGTCATTTATTAATGATTTTTCTATGACTTGGGTTTATTTTCTTAGGAGAAAATCCAAGGTCTTTGGTTCTAGTTCATGGAGTTTAAGGTTCTCATGGAGAATAATATTTGTAAAAGACCAAGGTGTTGAGGATTGATAATGGTGGAAAATTTTGTTCAATAGATTTTGATTGATTCTTCAAAGAGAACAACATTGAAGGGCATAAGATAACTCCATACACCCCTCAATAGAATGGAGTTGTAAAAAGAATTAATGTGGCATTGATGGAGAGGGATATGAGTATGCTTAGTGGGGTTAGATTGGATTTTTTTTGTTATAAGAGATTAACAGTACACATCTTACATAATCAATAAGTCTCCTACATCAATTCTTATTGAGAAAACCCCTATGGAATTTTGGATGGGTAAAAATACCTCACTTCAACATCTTCATGTTTCTAGTTGTGAGGCATTTGTTTATGTGCCTAAGGAGTAGTCAAAGTTGGATTATAAGGTTGTAAAATGAATCTTCATTCGATACGGTGTCAATGTGAAAGGGTACAAAGATTTGGGTTCCCATTGTCAAGAAAGTTCTATAGAGTTAGAAGGTTATCTTTAGAGAGATTAGACCTTCTCCTCTAGTTGAAAAACTAGATGGAAGTGTGAAGTCTATAATGTAGTTAAAACCAAATACTGAGATAGTTGTACCTATGTCTAAACCAAAGGTTCAGTATGTACGAGATGGGGAGTTAAGTATTGAGAGCTAAGTAGAGAGATTTGAGGAAGAAGAACCTCCACATTAGATTTTGAGGAGGTCCACTTGACAGAGGAGGAAACTATGGATGCATTTTTTATTTGATTACTAACACTGATGAACCTCCAACCATGAAAGAGGCAATGGAGATGGATGCAAGTGAGTTCTAGAGATCATCTTTGAATGAGAAGATGTGTAATTGAAAAATAATGAGAATTGGGACATGACCTATATTTTCTAGAGGGAAGGAAACCTATTGGGTGAAAATGGGTCTTCAAGAAGAAGTTTGGTTTAGATGATAGTGTTTATAAGTACAAGGTAAGATTGGTTGCAAAAGGATATTCCTATGTTCAAGGGATAGACTTTTATGAGAACTATTTTCCAATTACTAAGGTGACATCTATTAGGTTCTTATTATTTGTTGCAATAGCTTTTGATTTAGAGATATAATAGATGGATGTGAAAATAACTTTCCTACATGGTGACTTGGAGGAAGAGATTTATGTCTCATTTCAAGCACTATGTTGTAAAAGGTAAGGAGTTACTGATTTCTAGGTTGAAAAATCTTTATGTGGTCTTAGATGGTCTCCTAGGGCGTGGTACCAAAAATTTGATTCTTTTATGTTGAGATTGGTATTTATGAGATTTATGAGAGCTAAATCAAATCATTGTGTTTGCTATAAAAAAGACAATGATCATTTCCTTGTTATCACATTATTCATAGATGATATGTTATTTTTTTGGTAATAGTAAGGATGTGATTAAGGACTTGAAATCTCACACTTTTTGGATGGTTTGACATGAAGGATTTGAGGGATACTAATTTCATCTTATGCATAGATATCAAAAGAGATAGAGCAAACAAAGAGCAGGGCTGGTTAGGCTAGGGTAAGTATGTGCACTCTATATTGTAGTGTTTTAGCATGGCAAATAATAGACCAATGAGTGTTCCTATTCTAGTAGGGACTAAGTTATTAGTTTACTATACCTCTACACCAATTGAGATAGAGGATATGTACCATGTTCCTTATGATAGTGAAATTGGTAGTCTTATGTATGCTAAGGTTTGCACTAGACCAAACATTGCCCAAGCCATGAGAGTCTTGAGCTATTTCAGGGATGATCCTAGATGGGATCATTCAGTTGCGGTTAAAAGAGTCTTTAAATATTTGCAAGGTACTTCTAAGTACTCCTTATGTTATTAGATGGTGTCTCAGGGTACTTGCAACACTCAATGGATATTTGGGGTTATGTGGATTATGATTGGGTAGGGATGTCAATAGTAGGAGATTTGTTAATGGTTACATGTCTTTAATCTATTTGGTGGTGGTATTAGTTGGATGAGTAAGTGGTAGGCTATGGTTTCTTTACCCATGATAGAGGAAAAGTATATGGAAATTATTCATTCTTATGAGGAGGCCATCTATCTTTAGAGATTATGTTCATATGCTGGGATGAGTCATGGAGTAGTTTAGATTGGAAATGACAATTAGGGTTCCATCAGCTTGGCAAAGAACCAAAATATTTATGCATAGATGAAGCACATTGATGTTTAATATCATTTTTTTATGACATGATGGAGGATGGGAGGGTGATGCTTGATAAACCTAACACTTTGGTAAGTTTTGTAGATGTATTTATGAAGCCTATGAGCACAAAGAAGTTTAAGTGAATTGTAGTGAATCTATGGGCCTCTTTGCCTCTATACTAGTAGATAGTTTACATTGTTGACATTTCCCTTTTTCTCTTGCAAGGTATACAAAAAGTGGTAGAATGTTGGGATAGATGTGTCATACACCTTATAATTCTAATGTTCCATTTATTTATTATTTGATAGCCCTCATGTAGAAGGGGTGTCTTTCTATGATGATCATGTCTTCCATGTGTATTCATTGCTAGGATGTGTGTAAGAGAATCTCTTGTCATGTGATATGTGTAAGAGCATCTATGACAATATAAGAACATGTAAAAGGTGTAAGAGATTCTATGATGCACATAAGAGCATGTAAGAGGGGAGTTACATTGTTGACTTGACTTGTTGACCAACTTATGATACATGTTATGACATGTCATAGAGCATCTTTGAATGGAGATAATGGAGCCAAAATGGATCACCCAAGTGTTGCAAATATGTGCCTAATTGGTGTTGTCATTGATGTCAACATATCCTTGTTGCCGTTGGTGTCAATTGTATCCTATTTTGTTGACTGTTTAGAAGACTGAAATGTTGAGGATATTGATAAAATTAATGAAAATCAAAGTATACGGACCATATGGCTATGTAGAGGATTGTCTGAAGTAGCTCAAGTTAACATTTGAGAGGTCCACATGAAGATTTGAAGAAGCTATGGCCATTTGAGTAGAACCAGGTTTTACTGTGTTCAAAAGAGACAGAGTGACAGTAAATTGGTCTAGATTGCTCCGCATTGAAATATTATGATTTGCGAATCTAGAGGCATGTTTGGGAAGTCAGTTTGTATCATCAACTCAAGTGGTTCGTTGTTTGGAGGTCCACAAGTAATCTTTCTAGTGTGACAGTCATGGCAGACAGTGTTCTTGAGGTTCCGAATGAAGATGCAAGTGATTCTGATTATTTGGAGGAGTGCAGATGGTTTTGTTGAATTCAATGTGCTTGTGGAGGTCTCTGGATTGTGTGACTACTATGTTGGAGGTCTGCATTGAAGATTGAGCTCGTTGGTGAATATTCTTTCTTGGTGTTGTTGTTCTTTGCAGTCTTGGCCGACGAGATGATTCAAGCATGTTGCGGATGATCTAAGAGCAATTATATGGAGTACATGGCGTATTGATCAAGGAATATTTGAGTCCCAGTTATGTTTGGCTGATAGCTTAGTGATTCGCTTTAAGTCAGATGCTTATAGTGCCAACCTTGATGTTTATTCCAAGGTTGATGAAGCATACAAAGGCATGTAGTTGAGTTGTGGAAAATCATCCTTGTGTGAAAATGATAAAATCCTAAGAAAGGTTCAGAGGCAGGGCAGAGAAGAGAAGGAGCAGAAAAATAAGAGCAGTAAAGGATGAAGAGATAGTGAAGAAGTGTTTGGGGATAGAGTAAAAGTTTTGTGAGCTTTCAATGAAACTGAACCAGGCATGATGAAGATGCTATTTCTCAGTTAATTCTCTCTGTATTAAACATAAATTTCTATAGGTAGTGAGCCTCTTTGAGTAGTGAGCTCTGGCCAGTGTGCCCGAAGTCAAGTGCCTTCCCATTTTTAAGTACTTTTAATAGGGTACGAATCTTTTGGGTTAACCCCCACTGTGGTTTTCCCTTAACTGAGTTTCTACATTAAAAATCTTGGTGTCAAGTGTGTTCATTTTGGTTCTTCTCATGTGTTGTTGATTCATGTTTTAATGTTTACATCATTAATTTTTTTTAAGTGGTAAAGAAGAATTAATTGGTGCAAGTGTCAAAGTTTTGGGACAACTGATTCACCCCCCCTCTCAGTTGTCTGGCCTAATTCCAACACCAAGTTGGTGAGTAGATTATGATGAAGTTATGACAACTCATGACAAGTGTAAAGAATATGTTACTTTTAGCTTATGGGCCCAACTTGAGATTTGGGTGTTGGATATTAATTAGATATTTAGGTGCAATTTTGGGTCATAGTTTTGGCCCATGGTTTGTAGTTTACCATCTATGATTTTTTGGTTTGCTCCTTCTATTTATTAGGTTCTTGAGATGGAGGTTTAATAGTGTGTTTGTAGGGTATCATTATGCTTTAGGAATCACTCCAAATTTGCATGTTGGTGTAGTCTATTGAGAAGTATTGGGCCTACATTTTTATTTTAAACCCACTAGTGTTGTTGATAATATAGTTGGTTTAAGTTTTGGAGGTTTGGTTTTTTCTTGAAAGAGTTTTCCTAGGGTAAACACTATGTTATGGTGAATGCTTGTTGTGCATTTTTCATTTCCTATAATTGTGATCATATTTTCTATGCACTTCTCCTATCATAAATTAGAGTAGGAGGCATTTGCATTATCATAGCTTTCTTTCACTAAGGACATCTCTTTAGTACATTCTCCTTGTAGTGAATTTAATCTATCTTGAAATTTACAAAAGTTAAAAGGATCATATGAGTAGCATCTCTCAAAAAATTAAAAAATAAACACTAACATAAATGCTTAACAATTTTAGAAATCTCAAAGTAATTTAAAAAATTAAATATAAAGGGTCACATGAAGCCATAAACATGTGGCATGAATTAAAGAGATGATATTTCCATAATCCATATAAGTGATTAAAAGGGATTCTAGTAATAACTGTGTAAACATTTTTGAATCGACATTTTAGATCACACTTTGTGATCCATCATGAAGTCATGGTGGCATGAAGCAATGAATATGTGGAATGAATCCAATAATTATAATTAGCAAAGGAGAAGTTGTAATATCTGTCTTGATGGATCATTGTAACCATTCTCTTAATATCAAAATATGGTGTAGGGCATCCAATGAGTCACTATAACCATATACATGAAAAAAAAGCATCAATGATATAATATACCCATCCCACTTGATTTCTATGAAGGATGCAAGGAATTAGAGTAGAGAAAATTAAAGATAGGATAAAGTGTAAGAATCATGAATAAGTGTCTAAATAAACATGAAGTAAAATAACGAGCTCGATAAGAATGAAAGAAAATCAAAAAACATAAAGCAAATAAAGCTATGTTTTTGGTCAACATGATAAGAGTGGTTGCAATAACTCCATACTTTGCATCATCCCAAACACATAGGGAAAACACAACACAATGCATCATGACACATAAAACTAAAATAAATAGAAATACATGTTCAATAACGCTAAAAGCCTCAAAGTCTCACCCAATGATATGAGGAGGATCTACAAAAAGTTTTCCTCATCCCAATGATGAACTATAGTTGTCTCTTCATCATGTTGGACCAAGCTCTCATTAGTATGTATAGTAGAACCTTCGACAAATGTGCTATAGGGTGGTTGAAGTGCTGATTTTTCTTTCTTTACCCAATATTCTTGCTTCTTTATGGGTGGCTCCATATGAAAATTTAAATTTTCTTGTCTACCTTGTAAATATTTCTTTGTAATCCATGTATAAGAAGTACTTGTATATAAGAAGCAATGTGCTTTTCCTTCTCATTTACAATACATTTATTCTTTTCATTTTTCCATGACACAAGTAATTTGTTGTTCATAAGGACTTCTAAAGGCATACAAATATCAAACCCTTTATGCACATTAACTATATGTTTTGCAATTTGAGATGTTTTAGGCCATTCTTCATAAAGTGCTTTGAAATAGAAAGGTGCATAAGTAACCTTAGATTTTATCATTAAAGGCTCGCCTGGTCTTATAAATTATTATTTTTTCTCTTCATTTTCTCTCCATCGTTGTTCTTTAAATACCATTTGTACATGTCATGTAAATCATATTTCCTTGCATAAGGAAGCTCCTTATGTGTCTTAAGTTCAAAAGTATCCAAAATAAATGATTTAATTCACACAAAGTTTTATATGGATCTCAATGAACTTTGACCACTTTACCCATACAAACATGTAATACATTGATATAAAAATATAAGGTACTACTTATCATTTCTCATTCCATCATCTACCAAGTAAAATAGAAAATATATTTGAAGAAAAATCCATGCACATATAAGTCTAATGTGCATGCTTCACCCTTATGCCCATTGTGTGTAAACTCTTTCTCTTGTGTGAGGGCCTATCTAAGACCCAAACACACATAGATTGGTATGAATCTATGATGCATGGGTACATCAAACATCCTATGCAAGAAAAATGTGATTACTTTCTTAGAAATGAGGAATGAGTGGTAGAACCAAATGTTTGGACATGAAGCATAATGGTTATGACTCTTTCCTTCACATAGTTTCTTGTTTGTCTTTACCACCTAACCCCTACTAGGTCATAAACCATCCTAATCCACCTAGCCTTGAATTCTTCTCTCCTTCCCTTGAGCCTCCATGGCTTCAATTCTTCCTTTATCAGCCTACCTTTGTCCAACCACCTCCACCAAAATCTTCTCCTTCTTGACCTACACATAATCAAGTCCTTATGTGGCCACATTCCTTTGTGCCTTCTCTTCTTTCTCATCCTTCCTTCTCTTGTTGGAATTGACCCACCATATACCATCCACCTCCTCTAATGTTTTCTTATCTTTGTTCCTCCAACTCTTATCTAGCATAGACTTTCACACTCCACTAGTGCTCCAAGCTCAAATCTCTTTTCCATGAGACTCTTCTTCATAGCTACATATTAGTCTCCTCCTATTTTTACATGCCCTCTACAAGATCCTTTAATGTAGTACCCGTACACTCAAAATCGCGACCTCAGTTACCTGGGGCTGTCAAGTTGGATTTTGGCACGCACATAGACCCTTCCCTCCTTTCCACGAGGTGAACCATCACGTCACTCTTGCTCTTGTGGAAGTAGCTAGTTGAGAGGAGATGAGACACGGGGCTGGTCTGGCTCGTTGGAGAGTTGGACTTCACAGAGAGGGGTCGGCACGTCCTAAGGCCTATGTTGTTCTGTGCTAGTGTAGATGTGTCATTCAGTGATCATTGTGGTAGAGATAATCATATGACCTGAAGGGTCACTAGTCAATCTTCTCCTATTAGGGTTTCTGATATTCCACCTTTGTGTGTGTAAGCTGTTGTTTTCGTTAATTGTTAGTTGTCTTTCAAAGTATTAGATGAATGCTTGTCTTAGCAAAAGTTGTCTATTTTCTTCTATTTGTTGTAAGATAAGTGGGTCCTGTTGTGGTCTCGGATGAATTTCCTCTATCTCGTTGAGGATTTCCCTCACCCACTCACCTCTTAATCTTGGGCATATTCATGAGCCGAGACAAGAGATAGGCGTATGTGATCTAACCTTGACTAGACCTAGAGTTTGACTTAGGGTTTGATTTGACCTAAGGTTTGATTGTGCATTGACCTCATTTGACCTTGTGATGGAACTAAGGGTTTGACCAATGTTTGACTATGGATGACCTTGTGATGGAATCAAGGGTTTGCGAATTTTCTAAGTGTCTAATGTTTTTGTTCTTTTTGGCTTTTATGAATGCAATACTATATTCATTTTCATTATTTATTTGACTAGTTGTTTGCATTTGTTAGTGAGAACTGTAGGAATGAATGCATGCAAAATGACGCACGAGAGATGCATAAAGCAAAAACTAATCTAAGAATGCATAAAATAAACTAAGCTAAGGGAAAGCAAAGAAAGCAAATTAGTGAGATTTGAGTGAATCGGCGACGAAATTGATTGTGTGAACAGTTGTTGGGTAGATATCGTTGAGTAGATCATGAAGATGGCCGCCGCTTCTTTTGCCACTGAGAATTAGGTACATAAACAATGAAAAACCTTTCTCTAAACCCTAGGTTGAATTTTATGAAAAATGTCTTGAATTTATCTATTTTTGGTGATTTTTTCTGTTGCATTGTCTTTGTTGCATCGTTTAGAGTAGGATCGGTCTTTCGTTCACTGAAATTAGCTGAGAAATGGAGATTTTAGAGCACTTTTAGATTGGGGGATCTCCACATAGGGTCACCCCTTTGCCAGCCAGGTCACCCAAGGGGATATCTGGCTGACAACAAGGTCGCCCGGGGGGATATCCTGCTAACATGTGGGTCGCCCGGGGGGAGATCTGGTCTTATGAAAGGGGTGACCCTGTTAGATCAATTCTATTCAAAATTTGATACTTTCTAATGTTTACTTCACTCTGTTTCGATATAATTTGACTATTGTATTTGCCTATTTATTGCAATCTTGATGGTTTATATGCTTTTTTTGTGGGATTTTCTTCAAGTTTTATGATTTTTGGGATTCTTGTGAGTTGATGAGATCTAATCTAAAGTTCTTTTCTGATTTGCAGGACATGTGCATTCAATGGAATGCATGTAGAGAGCAATTGTGGCTCTCAGAGATGTTTGCTTCATTGAGTGATGATGATTGTGCCATCTTGAGGAGAGCAGGCTTAGCCAAAGTTTGTCATGTGCCAGTTGTTCATCTTGTGGCATGCATCTATTGTGATATCCTAACGTACTGGGATGCAGATAGGAACACCTTTAGGTTCCCACAGGTTTTAGGAGAGTGGACTATCACACTTTTTGACATTTACCGTATTCTTGGAGTTCATGTGAGAGGGCATCCTCTCATCCTACCTACTAGCAAGTCCTTCGAGGACAAGGTTTCTTGGGCACAATTCATGGGGGTGTGTCACTCTGAGGATCAAACAAGAGTTCAGCTTACCTCTGTGCCTTGACTTTGCATTCCTCATTTGAGGAAGTTCTTGCTCTACTTGATTGCATCGAGGCTGTCTGGAGATAAGGCCTCAGCTCGCTTGAGATTGTGTTGAGCACTGATTATATAGGGTCTTGAGAAGGGCAGGGTCTACACTTGGGGGCCAGACATTTTGGCCATTGTATACAGAGATTTCTATCATATTGCACGACGAGGGGCTCTAGCTTTTATCCATTCTTCTTTGATTATGACTTGGATCTTTGAGCACATTAGGCCTTATCAGAAGTTGGTTCCAATTCCTGATAGGTGACTACCGAGAGCAGCTAGATGGGTTTAGGTGGGCCACTTTGATACTTCCTTATGTGCTGTGGTTACTCTTATAGATGAGGACATGATTTTTTATCCTTATGTGGATTTGGAGGGATCATGGTTACATGATGGAAAAATCAGGGAGTACTATCTTGGGGTATCAGAGCTTTCATATCGTAATGGTCTAGTCGAGGTTCATTATGTTGAGCACGTCTTGCAGCAGTTTGGCAAAGATTTTCCTGAGGAGTTGCCCTTAGTGCCTACCTGCTATAGATCTATCCAAGATATGGGAGATGTTACTCAGAGGATGGTTACTTGGACTCCCTCGACTCCCAAAGTCTTCATTACTAGAGTTCCTAGGTCTTTGAGACAAGGATAGAGGGGAGGGAGAGGGACACCTTCTCGAACACTTATTGTGGTCAAGGACTTAGATTCTACTAATGAGGACTATATTCCTGATGGGGATGATTCGTCAGATGAGGGTCCACCAGAGGATGCATAGGATGATTGTTCTGATGGTGCCAATGATGCTCATGATGTTCCAGAGATTTGGATGGTGAGATGCTAGTGTTGCAGGGCCTTTGCAATCACACGGTCATAGCAGGACACCACGCTCCCATAGGTCTCATGGAGCGACTAGTGGCACACATAGGCACAGGAATAGGAGTCCTGAGTGTTCTATTGGAGGGAACAGTCCTTGATTTTAGTTTTCTTTTCCTTTGAGATCGTGCCCCCTCACATGAGGAGCCTTTACTTCCCTCAAGAGAATTTTGTCTTAGCTCTTGGTACTTTTATACATGTAAACTTCAGATATATCAATGAAAGTTTATCTTTTTATGGTTTCAGCTATCATATGGGTACTCATCTCTTGTGCATTTTGTGAGTTTTAAGAAATTTTTGATTACGTTTTTGACCTTCAACTCTAACAATGCAATTATGATAATGATGACATGTTTTTGTAAATTTTTTGGCATATATATGGGATGCAGTTTACGATATGCAGATTCAAGAACACAAGGGATGCTTGAAATGTTTTACTTCTATTGAATGTCATGAGTTATGACATTGACTTTATTACTTTGGGACTCTTTTTCTGATTTTGATATGAATGCAATGTAGAACAAACAATATGACTTCTCTTTAAATAAGATTTTCAATCCAGGGGATTGCAAGTTATTATGGTATAAGAAATCAAGTCTGTGAAATAGGAATTTAGAACTCAACCGAGGAGTGGGAGTGAAAATGGAGTGCTTCTAAATTTTGTCTTAGCTAAAGGCTAAACATCAAGATCCTTATCTAGATAAGACAATCTGATAATCTTTCAACTTAGATAAGTAACAATTTTTATTGATGTTTGCTAGACTTCGATCATAGATGGCAAGCAAGGTAGACCTGGGGTAAAGGATAAATGGGAAAGAACTAGGGTCCCTAGATAGAAAATGATCCTAAAGATTACTAGACTCTTGGCTTTGCTCAGCTAGTGTGTGTGTGTGTGTGCTTTGTACCTTTATCTTTTATTTCCTCTGTTAGAATGTCACCCTTGAGGCTTCGAGCTTAGACTGATCTCTATCCAAGAGTACAGAAATTCAACAATCTTCTCTCTTTCACTCCTTTTTTGTATCTCTCTCTTTTTTTTCTTTTTCTCTTTTTTGTTGTATTTTCTATAATGTCTCACTTGATTTTCTCTTTTTTTTTGGATTTTTGACTTTTTTATGAAATGAATGCTTTTGGAACTTTGGATATGCAATAGTTTGATCTCTCAATACTCACTCTTATTTTAACCACTCATTTTTTTTATTGACTCATATTCTAGATTACTTCCTTCAGAGTTTTGATCCTCCTAACCTTTTTTGGCCAAGGAAGATAAGGGGATGAGTGCCACCTAAAGTTTTTGTAATCTATTTGGACTTCTCTTCTGCTAGCCTAAAAGAATTGGGAAGGTCTACTTGCAAGCTTCCTTTGAAAATGGGGAATCTCTAGGACTAAAAAGGATCACGTATACCTAGGAAACCTTAGAATCCTTACTGAAATGAAAATAATATAAGAGAAAGTCATTGAATGTAATATTGAAATATGAACAGAATGATACTGAAATGCAAGAAACAAATTATTTTTGGTATTTTTTACTTTTATAATTTTTTTGTATTTTTATGTTTTGTGATTTTTATGATTTTTACACAGTATTTCTTGAGGTGAAAGGCACTGACTGTTTTGCCAAATTCTTCTCCCTCCAATGTGTACAAGAGATAGGCATTGTTTTCAACATCTTCTTTAACCATGTAAGGGCCTATCCAATTTGTTCTAAACTTGCATCCTTCACCGGCTCTTTTATCAATCAAGTTGTCTATCCTGAGTACTAGGTCTCCCACTTGAAAAGGTCTTGGGATGACTTTCTTATTAAACTACTTTTTCATTCTTGTGAGGCAAGTGTCATGTCTTTGGATAGCTCTTAAGCATTTTTCATCCATCATTTCTAGTTTAGCTAATCTTACTGCTCGATACTCCTCATTATCCAATAGTCCTTGTAATGACACTCTTAGCCTGGGTAGTTCTACTTCCAAGGGTAACAGCGCCTCTGACCCAAAAGTGAGGGCATAAGGAGTGGTTCCAATTGGAGTTCATATGCTTGTTTTGTAAGCCCAGAGAGCTAGACATAATTGTAAATGCCAACCTCTTTTAGAGTCCTTCACAATTTTGACCAATATTGATTTCAATGTTTTGTTTGTGGCTTCGGCTTGTTCATTCCCTTGAGGAGAGCAAACTGAGGGAGAGTTATGATTGATGTGGAATCTCTCATATAACTCTCTCAATTGTGGATTTTTGAATGATGATGTGTTGTCTATCACTATCACTTGGGGAATCCCAAACTAACATATGATTTGATTTAATATGAACTTGGCAATTACGGTCCCTGAAACAGTAGTGATAGGCATGGCCTCTACCCATTTGGTAAAATATTCTATTACGATGATGATGAACAAATGTCCATCTGTCGATGGGGGAGATATCTTTCCCATGAGGTCCAAGCTCCAAGTGGAGAAGGGCCAAGGGGTAACTATTGGTTGTAAATCTCTTTTTGGTGTGTGGTGGACATGGGCGTAGGCTTGACATTTCAGGCATCTTTTTATGAATTTGATAGCATCTCCTTGTAAACATGGCTAGATATACCCCATCCTGTGTATTTTCCTTGTTGTGGCGTGACCCCCAAAGTGTCCTCCACAGATTTTGCTATGGCATTCTTCTAGGATTTTACGTGCCTCTTCTTTGTTGTTGCATCGAAGCAACATCCCGTATAGGGCTCTTCAATAAAGCACATCGTCTATTAGAACATATCTCACAGTGAGGATGTGCAATCGTCTTTTTCCCAAGAGAGTCATGTTTTCAGGGTAAATTTTGTTTGCAAGGTAATTCACAATATCTCTGTACCAATATGAAGCAGTATATTTCTCAGGATCAATTATGCAAATCTCTTTGTCAGGGAAGTCTTCGTTTATGTACTCCTCTTGAGGAATCAAATTGTCTGCTAGCCAATCTGCTATCACTTGTCCTTTGACCAAAATTTGATTTACGTAAGTTAATTCAAACTCACTTATTAATGTCACAAACTAACCAGCTCTTCTTGATAGCATTGGCTAATTTAAGAAAGTCCTCAACTATTCGGATTGTATCATAACTCTGGTTTCTTGGTTCAGCATGTAATGTTGCAATCTCCAAGTTGCAAAGACTATGGCTAGACATTGTTTTTCGGCCTGAATGTAATTCTTCTCATATTCCAACAAGGTTTGACTTATGAAATATATGGCTCTTTCCCTTCCACCTTCATCTTCCAAAATCAACATGCATGCTACGGAGATATCAATCACTCTAAAGTATAAGATGAAGGGTTTGTCATGTTTTGGTGGCATTAACATAGGTGGAGTCAATAAGAATTTCTTTACTTTCTCAAATGCATTTTGGCAATCCACCATCCAAGTTATGCCAACTTGTTTTTTAGTAATTGATTGATCGAGTGAATTTTAAAGGTCATGTCTGGTATGGAACGTCTGATTGCACCCAGTTGTCCTAAGAAAGTCCTTACTACTGTCTCACTTGTCGGTGGGGTTTCATTTAAGATTGCTTTAAATTTTGCTGGGTCACATCAATCCCTCTTCGTGAAACAATGAAACCCAACAACTTACGTGTCATTACTCCAAAAACACACTTTTCAGGATTTAGTCTTACTTTATACTCTTGAAGTCGATTGAATATTTTGCAAAGGTCCTCCACATGTGTTGATCTTTGCTTTGACTTAGCCAAAAGATCATCAATGTACATGTCTCTACTATCTTGTGAATGTAATCATGGAAGATGTGTGTCATTGCTCTTTGATAAGTACCCCCCACATTTTTTAGTCCAAACGGCATGACTACATAATAGAATGTTCCCCAAGGGGTGGTGAACATTGTCTTGTTTTGATGTACTTCCAAGATTCTGATCTGATTGTATCCTGAGAACCCATCCATAAGAGAGAGTACTTCGTATTCTATGGTTGAATTGATAATTTGATCTATGGATGGTAAGGGAAAGTCATCTTTTGTGCAAGCTTGATTAATCTCCCTAAAATTGAGGCATATTCAAATTTTTCTATTTTTCTTCAAAACTCGCATGATGTTTGACACCCAACTTGAGTAATGCACTGATTTGATAAAACTGGCATTCAATAATTTATTCAATTCTTCCTTTACCATTTCATCTACTTGAGGCTTTATGGGTCTCAATTTCTATTTTATGGGTTTTGCATCAGGTTTCGTCACTAAGTTGTGCACCACAATCTTTGGGTCTAATCCTGGCATGTCTGAGTATGTCCAGGTGAAGACGTCAGAATATTCGATAAGGAACTCAGTATATTCTTCTAACTCTTCGTCATTTAGCTCCCCTCCCAATTTTAACATTTTTGGTTTCTCAGGAGTTCCTACATTGATATCAATGGTATCTCTAGTTAGTGATGGATATCCCTCTTCGAATTTCTAGGGAGCAGGTGGTAAATCTAAATTTGCTTCAATCTGGAGGATTTCTTTTTCACTTCCAAAATAATCTTTTGGATGTGGGAGGAGCATGTATCTTTTCTTATGGTATACTCTCGAGAGGCCATCATAAGCATGTAGATACTCCAAGATGGCTTCATCGTTCTTAGCGTAGTCTCGAGTGGGTTTTTTTGTTTAATCCGCAGTGTAATTTAGAATGCTTGGTAATTCTTCACTTTCCAAAAATGGCTCTCCATGAACTAACACAATGTATTCCAAATTTTGAAGTTGAGCATGTGGCAAAAATAGTGCGACTGACGTAGCCATTGAATCTGCTACTTGGTTCTCTTCTCTGGGTATGGCTTTTATAGAGAAGTCAAAGAATTGAACCAATTTCTTGATGGTTTCTTTATAAGGTCGTAGTCATTTTGATTTTGTTTCATAATTCTTTGCAACTTGGTTGATCACTAATTGGGAGTCTCCAAAGGTAGAGATCCTCTTGATCCCCATTCTCATGGCTAACATGACTCCTATGGATAAGGCTTCATACTCAGCGATATTGTTTGTGCAAAAGAAATCCAACTTGAAGGTGAAGGGGAGAACTTTCCCTTTAGGGGAGGTCAGGATTATCCCTATCCCTACTCTGGTTTTACAACTAGCTCTGTCAAAGTGTACAGTCCATAAGTTTTGATTATTTTGCAGTTGAGATGTTTCTCCAAATTCATAGGTTGAGTTCTAATTTTCCTCTTTTTCTACTTCTTCTTTGATGATTTTGATTGTTACTACTGATAGGTTCTTGATGTCCCATTCATCAAAGCACGGTATGGCCACTAAACCAAATAGAGCATGAGACTTGGTGGTGTGAGGATCAAAGGGGAACTCTCTGAGATTGTCCATGCTTTGATATGATATATTGTGAGTACTCATGTTTGGTTGAGAATCTTGAGTTTCTTCTTTTGCTTTCTCTTGCATTTTTAACTTTTTGTCCTTTTCTTCCCATTCCTTCCTAAAAACACTAAAAGGATTAGGATCTACTTTGACAATGTAGATTTTTACCAAATGGTGGTTTAGTGGATTTCCTAAAACAGAGTGGAGACGATGGCCTTCATAGCATGAATCCAAGGTCTTTCGAGGATCATATTGTAATTGGTTTCTTATTGAGGACCTAGAAGTCTGTGAAAATAGTTTTATCCATTAGAGTAAGTGGTAGGATGGTTTTCCCAACTGTTTGAATATCATGACTATCATATATCCTCAAGGTGGTAGCCTGCTACTTTATTCCTATTTTGCTATATCCCATTTTTGGTAGGAATGATATTGGCAAGAGATTGACTATTGATCCTTCGTCCACCACTATTCTTGTTATAGTGACCTCTTCAACCTAAATTTGTATATATAGTGGTAAATCCCTTTTCTTACTTCCTTTGTTTTGAGGGATTTTGGAGATATCAAATGTGAGAGGGCTTGGTTCCTCTTGTGTTGAACACCCCACTTCCAATACTTCCAAGAACATTTTCCTGTGTGAGGGGGAGGCTCTCAACAAATTTATTACTTGTGAGAAGCCATTTTCTATTTGATATGTTTATTCTTCTTGGATTATGAACACTTCTTGGTTCAATTCTATGTGATTGGAGTTGTTTTGATTGGCCTTCCCTTTCTCATTTTGAGGTTCCTTCTCCTTCCTTTGATATTGAAGGAGTTTGAGGAAGTTTCATTATTGATCCAGAGTATGTTTGGAGATAGCTTTGTTGTATCCATAGTAGGTTTTTGTTTCATGACCTTTTGTTCCATGGAACCAATAATACATATTGGGGTCATAGGAGTGATGGTTCGATCCTTGGTTTCCTTTTTGTCACCACCTGTCATTACTAGGATTTCTTTTCACAAAATTGACATCTTTGTATGGAGATGTTTAGGGTGAAAATTGATAATGTGTTTAAGCTACGTTAAATACTACCATTTCACCACTAAGCATTGGGAGGACAAGGATCGAGCTTGTGAAAAAGCTTCTAATCACTTTGTCTATCCCTTATGCTCATGTGGTTGTGAAACATAAGGCCCTAATCAAGATTTTATAAAGTCTTTTCCTTTCAACCAAGTAAAACCCTAATTACACCTTAAATCAACAATATATAGAAACTAATGAAGCAACTGGAAAAACTGATCATAAGAGTGCAGAGATAGAGTACCCAAATTTTGAGGGCCACATGGACTAGGGCACCCGTTCCAGTGTCCTGAAAGTTCTTGAACAGGAAAATCTTCTGCACAGGGTGTCTGAGATTGCCGAAAGGCTTCCAGATCCCAGAATAAACCCCTGGTTGGACTAGGGTGCCCGCTCCAATCTCCTGCAAGTCTCAGAATCTAAAAATCTAAAAGTTTGTCACAACTATACCCATAGTGTCCTCCTTTCTGTAGCTTCTTTCCGCTGGAACCTGCAAAGCATGATCTACACATACAAAAGAAAGAAAATGTTGCAGCTATATAGGAGCTTGCCTCAGTCAAGCCCCGTCTTTGGTATTTCTACCTCAACAATAGCCAGAGATAAAGATTTGCAGAAGTGTGTGTAAACCTAACAATGTGTTATGCATAAAATCAAACCCTAAATGTCTCAATCAAGGGAAGATCAACAACTTGCTTTGCATCAAAAAACATATACAACTTCACCTCAAGGAGATGAGATAAATGAATACTTGCATGAACAAGAAGACGAATCAGCAATGTCTGTGGACGATCTCCAAGCTTGCTATTGGAGGCTTCAACCCCTCTCCCGATCATGCAAAGGGTGTACAAACCCTAGGAAGAGAAAGATAGACTCAAGATCTTGATTCTTAATATTCATCCATTGTCTCCAAGATAGCAAATGAAGAATACTTCAAAGAGCTTCAACAAGTCATTGATCATCAATGGTAATTGCAACAGAGTTTTGGCATCAAGCTTGCATAAGAATTATGTGTGATAAAATGATTTGCAAATATCTTTTTATATCTAGCTTTAGGGAATTCAAATTTTGAAATAACATATCGATATCACATGAAAACCAAGAATTTGAAAATGGAATCTCGAGGCACTCGGCGGGAACCAACACCCCGCCAAAATTCAAAATCCTGTGAAATGGGGGAGGACTATGGCACGTGTGTCCAAGTCCTAGACCCCAATTTCAACTCAGACCTGTATTTTTGGGGGTCCTAGGGACCCAAATCTCAAATCTCTTTCTGGGTTCTATCAATAAGTTACCTCAAAAAGTGAATAACTACTCCTAGACTTAGTCATTCAAGGTTTCGAGAAGGCCAAAAAAGAAAAGCTTGAAAGGTCACCAAGAGTGAGGAGCTAAATCAAGGGAAATTATACCATTCCATACAGGAGGACAATTTCTGACGTTACATTTAGCCCCCACTTTAGTGGCCATATGACACTACGTGCATATGCAACTAAAGGAAAGTAAATACATCAATCATGAAAAGGATACCCAAAAGGATACTATAGAGGAAGCTAAAGCATTGTCGCTGAGAAGGAAGAAGCCCCCAAGTTTGCAATCCTACAAGACCACAAAGTTAGGAACCACAACCTACAGAGGAACACTTGTTAGAGAAATCAAAACCAAATCACCGGCAACCACCACCAATGAGTCAGTATTAAAAATGCTAAGGGGGTTGAGTGATGAGGTAAGGAGGAAATTGAGGGAGATATATGCCCCCCCTTGTTTATGCTTTCTTAGTTTGAGAGGAGAAACAAGGGGATATCCATGCGCGTCGATTTCAAGGGAGATGTGTTATGAGGGTCATTTGAAGAAAACAACACTTCAACATAGCACATTGGGGAAGGAAGAGAGTGGAACCAGGATTCCAATGCAACAAACAACACTGAAATTAGAGTTCGTCAGCTCAAGAAAACGGCTCAAGAGTAAAAGAGCACACTTTTGCACCTAGTTAGGGATAGGATTTATCACTCACTTACTTTATGTAAAAGGGAGTTGTCACTTATCACTTAACTCATTCTTTGTTTCTTGTTATTGTAGAGAGAGAGAGAAGGAGAATAGGAGAACGACCATGCTGAGCTGACATCCATATCATCCACCACGACTAGAGATGCTCCGAGCCCGAGTGGTAGAGAGATGCTTCAAGGCTGAGGTAGGGTCCTGATTCCATGCTTCTGTCATCTTTCATTGTACATTTACTTTCACATTTATAGATGTCTATTCCAAGAGGGGAAGGTGGATAGGGTTCCTAGACAAGGGCACCCGGGTCCACCTAGGGCACGAGAGTCTCTCTGGGGCGCATTAGTCCCACAGGAGTGCCAGTGTCCCTCTGGGGTGCCCTAGTCTTCCTGGGACGCCCTAGTCCATAGAGAACACAGGCCCTAGGCATAGGCATTCTGCTTAATTCATGTTAGGTTATTTTGGTTTCTAAAGGGGATTCTAATACTATTGCTTTCTTTCTAATCTGCAGGATGTCCCTGAGATGTGTGAGCACATAGGTGGTCGTCTGATGGCACTTCTGCGAGAGTGCGCTAGCACTTTGACTGCCACAAAGAGAGCATTTACAGATGGTGGACCTATGGTGGGTGTTTGAGATGCCCACAATCAGATTCTACTGCGCAATGCTTATGGCACTGATGGAGAGATGGGATGCAGATACATCCACATTGCATTTACCGACTGGCAAGCTTACCATCACACTGGAGGACATATTTAGGATCCTTTGACTGCCGATCTGAGGAGAGATAGTGAGGGTCGTTGGACATCGCTCAGAGGAGTATACTCATGAGAGTCAGTTGTACTGCTTGGGTCACACTGTTTCACAGGCATAGTGAGGACACATTCAACTTCATTTGCTAGAGCAAGGATGCAGAGACATTCCCTTACTACGGAGGATCATGATTATCATAGTCACACTAGCCATCGCACCAAATGGATGAGGCAATCACCTTCATGGGGGTCTCGTGCACACTATCAGAGCGATGGAGGAGCATCAGACTGTCTATGCATGGGGGTGCAGTATGCTTGCACATCTATATCGCAACTTAAGGTGATATGTCTATTATGAGATGCAGAGTCTGATGGTCTGCACATTGTTATAGGTCTGGGCCTTTTAGCACATCAGGTGCACATGATCAGTGGGTTTTCCTATAGAGGCAGCATTCACCCATCCATGTGTCTATGCCTACCCACTAGTCAGGTGTTGGAGGCATGACAATTTGTTATACTGGAGGGTAGTATTTCACATATTATAGCTTGGTGACATCATTTGGAGACCATATCGTGGCTACATCAGATGGCCTAGAGAGTAGAGGCAGTTAGCTCAGATGCAAAGGGATCAGCTGATGGTCGGTCACCTTGATCATGTTGTATCTTGGTTCTACTTTGACAGGGTGGCACGACAGTTCAAATAGGTACATGATGTTCCTGTAGTTCATCTATGTTACGCATGTGCATCTCAGAGTGCAGTCAGAGCCAATACTATCCGACGGCTGACTATAGCAGACGTACCACTTAATGATGATGAGGGTCGTGAGGATGCAGAGTCTGTGTCAGATGCAAATGATGTCGGGTGTACCCAAGCATATCAAACTTGGTGGCACACAGCACGACCTGCACCTATCTTTCCAGCTAGGCATCCTATAGGAGATGTTTGACCTTAGGCCGGTCACGTGAGTGACATAGGGGTGGAGGACGATGTTAGTGACTTCACGAGATACTACGATCATGAGGAGGATGAGGACGAGGACGAGGATGAGTCTGAGGAGGTCCCATCATAGTATGTCTTCAGAACGAGATCGCGACAGAGTCAGCAGGAGGCAAACGCTGACGAGGAGACCGAGTCAAAGCCGCGGTCCAAGGCTCGTGGTCCTACACCTGTAGATGATGTGAGGCCTAGTCAAACAAAGAAACAGGAGAGTAGTAGGTCTATGCCCCTAGCTACAGATTAGATAGCAGAGCTCATCACACCATCGGTGATCTGAGATCCATCCTGGTGAGATGGAGATCCTGGTAAGGTTCGATTTATTATTTATGTGTTGTATAGATTTTTATTTGTGATTTTTATATGGGAGTCTAACATCTATCTCATCCTCTGTTTTGCAATTGGGACTCATGCATGGCGAGACTTTGTGAGTCACGTCATAGGATATATAGTACCGACAAATGTCTCAGAGCAGCAAGTGCGGGTAGGTTATTCACCACGATCATTCGCTGGGTGGCATGCTGAGATATTTATGCCTATTGTCAAATACATGACTGCTACAGAGGCCACGCTAGAGCAGTCTGCATGAGAGAGAGGAGTTTCGACAAAGAGCTGAACGTGCCGAGGCTGAGCTCAGGGTACAGTGAGAGTAGACGGTAGCAGTTCCTACATCGGAGGGAGGGCTAACTGTCAGCGAGTTCTTACTGCGGGAGGTCCAGTAGGCTAGAGCTGATAGAGACAGGGCTCAAGCTAAGAGAGACCGATACCAGAGGATGTACCAGGAGGCACATGAGTAGATGATAGAGATGAGAGGTGAGATCAGGGGGTTATGATTGCAAAGCATCTCTAGGAGTCATTCGTGATCCGTAGCCACACATGGTCAGGCTTCTATCACTTGCACACCACGAAGGCCTGAGGGTACTAGCGATCGAGGCTCAGCTATGTAATTCATAGACTTTAGGCACTACAACATCCCATTTTGTATTGAAGGATAGTCGACTTGGATGTATACATGAAACATATATATATATATATATATATATATATATATATATATATATATATATATGTTTACTTCTTTTGATCTATGTGTAATGGCTTTTGATCTATCACATGTGATTTTTATAAAAATACAACTAGTGATGATGTCTAAATGCTATTGTGGTATACTAACAATTCTAAAAAGAACATGTAGTAACAAACACAATAATTAATTATTTTACACATAACTTTAATTTCCATGCTATATTTAGTTAATACAAAAGTGATCTAAGTAATTATTACTTAAACACAATGCAACAATGATCAACAGAACAAAGATGTAATGCTAAATGAATTAAGACAAAACCAGTAATAGCTTGTCAAAACTGAAGCTAATCTATGTACTAAATTAGCTTAGGAATATTTAACATTAGATCTCAAGCATAAAATCTTTTGAGGTGCTCCACATTAATAGGTTCCTTAAGCAACATAGCTTGTTCATCGGCTAATTTATACGCTCCAGATCCAAAGGCCTCAGTAATTATGTACGGTCCAAGCCAATTAGGGCTAAACTTACCTTTTTCACCAGGTGGTGCATTTACATTGCATTGATTTTCATATAGAACCAAGTCCCCAACGTTAAATGAACGTTGTATGATTTGCGCATTATAGGCTTGTTGCACACCTTTTTGACAAGCCTTGAGATGTTCAAGAGCGTTAATACATCTTTCATCAAGCATCTCAAGTTCCTGTAATCTTTTCTCTCATTCTATGTCATTGTCCATGATGTCCCTTAGGGAAATTCACAAAGAAGGAATTTCTAACTCCAAAGGCATTATCGCATCTGTGCCATAGACAAGATTATACAGTGTGTTACCCATAGCCGTTCAAATACTTGTTTTGTAGGCCCATAGTGCATAGGATAATTGCGTATGCCAATCTTTTTGATGTTTATTAACAGTTTTTCTTAGAATCTATCCAATAACCTTGTTTGAAGCTTCTGCTTGGTCATTTGATTGAGGGTAATAAGGCGTAGAGAAGCGATGTTGTATATGATATTTTTTGAGGAAATTTTTCACATCCTTGTTCTTAAATGGTGTACCATTGTCCGAAACCAAAGAGGAAGGTATTCCAAATAGAGAAATTATGTTATCTTGTATGAATTGACAAATTACATTGGCGGTCGTGGATCGCAAAGGGACCGCTTCGACCCATTTTGTAAAATAATCAGTAGCAATAATGATAAACATATGTCCTTAAGAGGAGGGTGGGGAAATTTTACCTACGAGATCCAAGCCCCAGATAGAAAATGGCCATGGTGACACATGGGCACAAAGCTCTTGGACAGGAGCATGGATTAGGTGTTTATGTTGTTGACATTGTGGGCATCTTTTGATGTAAGCAAAGGAATCTTGTTCCATATGCTGCCAATAGTACCCCATATGTAACAATGTTTGCACCAACGATTTTCTACCAAAATGCCCTCCACAGGCACTAGAGTGAGCTTCTTCTAAAGCTATCAGAATCTCTGCATTACTTAAAGATCGAAGTAAAACACCATTATAACTTCATCAGTACAAGACATTCGATAATATAATGTATCGCGCTACTAGTTTGCGTAAATGGAGTCAGGCATTCTTAGATGTCAAGTTTGGAATGGTTCCATCCCATAAATAGTTGAATATGTAGGAGAACCATTCATCAGTTTATGTATTACCACAGAGTTTTGAATTCGTAACTAAAGGGCTTTCAATTACCGGTGTCTTAAGATTATGAACAACAAAGGTAAATTCCTCAGGAGAACCATCAAGGGATATAAGGGAAGCTGTGCTTGCCATTGCATCCACATGCCGATTATCTTTCTAGGAATGGTATCAATCAAATATGATTTGAATCATTTTAAAATAGATAATGCAAACTCACGGTACTGAGATAACTTATCATGTTTAGTTTGATAGGATCCTATTATTTGTTTAACAATTAACTGAGAATCACCGTATATTGTAATATTCTAGATATTCAGAGCCAAGGCTACACGAAGTCCAGTGATAAGAGCTTCGTATTCAACTATATTGTTTGTACATAAGAAATCTAAGCGGTAAGATAAGGGAATCATCTTACCAACAGGAGGTATTAGTATAACACCAACCCCGGAGCTAGTTTGACATTTTGATCCATCAAAGTATAACTCCCATTTTTCATCCGCAGAGATTGTTAAGATGTGTTCATCAGGAAAAGCATCGACATTCTGTATAGAAAAGGGTGATGGAGCTTCAACTAACTAATCATCTATTGCTTTCCCTTTAATTGCTTTTTGTGAAATGAATTTGAGATCAAATTCTGTTAAAAACATAACCCATTGAGCAAGACGACCTGATAAATCTGTTCTTGCGAAGAGATGTTTCAAAGGGTCAAATTTTACCATTACATGCACTTCAGCATTTAAGAGATAATGTCTAAGCTTTTGAGTGGTAAACACTAAAGCTAAGCAATGCTTCTCTATAACTGTGTATTGCACTTCATAATCAAGCAAGGTACAATTGATGTAATAGATAGCACATTCTTTGCTTGCATCATTATGCTACACTAATAGAGCTGCTAGGGCATTGTTAGATGCTAAGATGTATAACATGAATGGTTTATCAAAAACAGTGGGTTGCAAAACAGGCGGATTAACTAAGTAATCCTTTAAATCATAGAAAGATTTTTGACATTCAAAATTCCATTGGAAATGAGAATCTTTCTTCAGTAGTTGCGTAAAGGGGTGGGTCCTATCCGCGAGTAGTGAAACAAATCAGTGAATGGCCTGTATCTTTCCCTGCAAACTATGAAGTTGAGATATGTTCTTAGGTATTGGCATATTAACAATCACATCTATCTTTTTTGTATCAAGTTCTATACCTCGATTTGAAACAATAAATCCAAGTAACTTTCCACTGTCCACGCCAAAAACACACTTACGGGGATTCAATCGCATATTATATTTTCGTATGCGCTCAAATATTTATCGAAGATTTGTGACATGATCCTTACGGTGGATAGATTTCACTAGGATGTCATCAACATAATCTTCTAGAATATTGTGCATATAGTCATGATATAAGATTCATTGCACATTGGTAAGTAGCTCCTACATTCTTAAGTCCAAATGGCATGACTACCCAACAAAATGTACCCCAAGGTGTTATAAAGGTTGTTTTATACTGATCAAGAGGATTTTATAAGGATTTGATTATATCCTGAAAATCCATCCATGAAAGATAGTAACTCATGTCTGGCTATGGAATCAATGATCATATCGATATTAGGGAGTGGAAAATCATCTTTCAAAGATGCCAAATTTAAATCCAAAAAATCTGTGCACATTCTTATACGACCATTGGGTTTAGCGATGGAAACAATATTTGAGATCAACAGAGAGTAATCAATAAGTCAAATAAAACCAGCCTGTAAGAGTTTTTCTATTTCAATTTTAACAAGCAAAGCAACCTTAGGATTCATCTTACGAATCTTTTGTTTGAAAGGCTTAACATCTGGTTTTAACACAATATTATGCGTTACAATCTAAGGATCTATACCAGGCATGTCTGAATAATTCCAAGCGAACAATTCTAAGAATTCATTCAATAGTTTAGTCATTTCTTCTTTCTCTTCAGCACTTAAACAATCACCAATAGGGATAACTTTTTCAGGGTTATCCTTATCCATAATGACATCAATAGTCTTTCCATTAAGGAGAGTACTATGGTCTAGTGGATTGTAAGATTCTAATTGTTCTTGAAATTCTTCATTTTGCTCTACTGTAGCAGTTATTGTGCTAGTAGTCTTTCCAAAATATGCATCATTGTTTAAACAATAAGGTAGGCCACATTTATGGTGATAACGAGCAATACCATCATAAGCACCTAAGAAGTCCATTATTGCTTCATCTGCTATAAACATATCTAATGGAAATGATCCTAGAGGACAATTGGTGTCAATCATCTCAGGGAATATCAAACTAAGTGTTGATATTGTATTCACATTTAGAGTAGGGCATTTGTGGGCTTTGGATTCCTTAAAAGGATTGCATCCAATGCCACTTGAGAAATGTTGTGAAGCGGATTCTATAGGGACTTTGATTCCTTGTTGATTTATGCCACAACCATTACCTACATAGTCACAATTTTTGTAAAGGATTTGGAATCCTCTGCCATAGAGAGAGACCATTTCTTTAGACGAAGGCGGAGCTTTATAAGTCTCATAATCAGTAGTATAACTCAGAGTATTATCCTTATTTGTCAACAAAGAAGTCTTGTGTTTATCATTTGAATCATGTGATGTGATCGATGCAATATTTGATGTCTCGGGGATGGGGTTTTTAAGTTTATACTCTCCCATGGAGGAAGATGCAGAATCTAACGAACCCTAGTCGTCACCAACAAATGCATTTGATTGCTTGGGTTCTTACATAACATCTTTAGAGGCAAGAGGAGCTGACCGTTCAGCTTTAAGATTATTTAAACTCTTAGGACCAACAACATGCTTATGCACTTCCATTTGCAAACAATTATCAGGTTCAGGATCCAAATGGATAGTATGCAGTTTACCTTTAAATATAAACTTAATCGAACGGTGTAAAATAGAAGGAACTTCTCCTAATGCATGTATCCAAGGTCTACCCAGAATCATGTTATAAGATAAAGAACAAGGCATGACATGAATCAAGGTAGGCACCATCACAGGTCCAACTTGTATAGGTAAGGTTATAGTGCCCACAGATTGTCGTCCAACATTATCAAATCCACGAATACTTAATGATTCCGGCTGGATGGAAGATATGTCAACTTTAACCTTATGCAGTAAATCAATACCACAAACATTAAGGGCTGACCCATTATCAATCATCACTCTCTTAACCAATGTTTTGTTGATTGTAATAAAGATAACCAAAGGATCATACTGCTTCTAAACCTCGAGAGATGGTAACTCATGTTGTTGAAATAAAATGTCTGTTTTTGTTGCATGCATACAATCTAGTAAAGCGGCAACATCATTTGGTTTAATAGTAGGAGGAACAATCACCTTTTGTAAAGCTTCTTGTAGCATTCCATGGTAAGTAGGTGAAGTTTGTATAAGTTCACAAAGAGATATCTTTGCAGGAGTAGCGCGAAGCTTCTCTACAAGATCATAGTCTTTACCACCTTTATATGTTAAACAAGGTGCTTGAGGAAGCATAGGTTGGGAAGCTGGTAAAGATATCAGAGCATTCATTTGTTGTGTACTTTGTTTGTTATTTCAAGTGTTATATGCATGAGCAACCACATTATGATTGGTTTGTTGTAAGTTTTGTTTCGCAATTTGTTTTGCACAATCATAAATGTGATCAGGAGATTGAGAAGAAGATGAAAGACCTTTAACAACAAACACAGGTTTAGAGGATAGTTGAACCAAATTTGCACATAGAGTAACCACAATTTTTGGTTTTTCAACCTCTTCTTTAGATTTAGGAACATAAATTGCATTTACAAATCTTTGAAACGGTGACGACTTAGAGGCCGTAGTGGAATGTTCAATTGAGATAAAGTCCTCAAGGGCTTCATCTAACATATCAAAGTCATCATGACTAAACGGTTCATCATAAGCATGAAACTCTTGCAAAAAATAATCTGACATTCTAACATGCTCTATTTAAACCAAGATTTAAATGCACAATGATGGCCTTTGCAAATGAAATACAATATCCAACAATAAATACTAATTTCCAACCCTTTTAGTGAAAAGATAAGGTATATAATCCACAATTTAACATATGCAAATTCACTAAAGAGGTTTTTCAATCCAATTATGCTCTAGAACAGCAAATTATTTCAAATCTGAAGTTTAAAAGGATGCAAATTCTTTAAATCTCGGGTTCACCAAAATGTTTAGGGTGAAAATTGATAGTGTGTTTAAGCTAGGTTAAATACTACCATTTCACCACTAAGCATTGGGAGGACAAGGATCGAGCTTGTGAACAAGCTTCTAATCACTTTGTCTATCCCCTATGCTCACGTGGTTGTCACTTTGTCTAAAACCCTAATTATCCCTTAAAGCAGTAATATACAGAAATTGATGAAGCAACTTGAAAAACTCATAACAGGAGTGCAGAGATAGAGTTTCAGAGATAGAGTACTTAGATTTTGAGGGCCACATGGACTAGGGCACCCGCTCCAATGTCCTGAAAGTTCTCGAACAGGAAAATCTTCTGCACAGGGTCTCTGAGACTACCGAAAGGCTTCCAGATCCCAAAATAAACCCCTGGTTGGACTAGGGTGCCCACTCCAATGTCCTGCAAGTCTCAGAATCTAAAAATCTGAAAGTCTATCGTGATTGTACCCATAGTGTCCTCCTTTTTGTAGCTTCTTTCCGCGGAACCTACAAAACACAATCTGCACATACAAAAGAAGGAAGATGTTGCGGCTGTATAGGAGCTTGCCTCATTCAAGCCCTGTCTTTGGTATTTCTACCTCAACAATAGCTAGAGATAAAGATTTGTAGAAGTGTGTGCAAACCTAACAATGTGTTATGCATAAAATCAAACCCTAGATGTCTCAATCAAGGGAAGATCAACAACTTGCTTTGCATGAATAAACACATACAACTTCACCTCAAGGAGATGAGATAAATGAAGACTTGCATGAACAAGAAGGTGAATTAGCAATGTCCGCGAAGGATCTCCAAGCTTGCTGTTGGAGGCTTCAACCCTTCTCCCGATCATATAAAGGGTGTATAAACCCTAGGAAGAGCAAGATAGACTCAAGATCTTGATTCCTAATCTTCATCCATTGTCTCCAAGATAGCAAATAAAGAATACTTCGAAGAGCTTCAACAAGTCACTAATCATCAATGGCAATTGTAGCAGAGTTTTGGAATCAAGCTTGCATAAGAATTGTGTGTGATAAAATGATTTACACATGTCTTTTTATATCTAGTTTTAGGGAATTCAAATTTTGAAATAACATCTTGATATCGCACGAAAACTGAGAATTTGAAAAGAGAATCTTGAGGCACTTGGCGGGAACCGACACCTTGCCAAAATTCAAAATCCTGTGAAACTGGGGAGGACTAGGGCGCGGGCGCCCAAGTCCTAGCCCCCAATTTTAGCTCAGATTTGTATTTTTGGGGGTCCTAGGGACTCAAATCTCAAATCTCTTTCCGGGTTCTATCAATAAGTTACCTCAAAAAGTGAATAACTGTTCCTAGACTTAGTCATTCAGGGTTTCGGGAAGGCCAGAAAAGAAAAGGTTGAAAGGTCACCAAGAGTGAGGAGCTAAACTGAGGCAAATTGTACCATTCCATACAGGAGGACAATTTTTGACATTATAGGAGATTCATTTGATGTAACCTTTTCAATTGATTTCAGTGTTTTGAGTCTTCCATTACTATCATAAGTTTTTCAGCCACTATCAATGGCAGCTTGATCTATCCTTTTTAAGCACTAAATCTAATGCCTCTTCATAGGATTTGTATGGTAATTTCTGAATATCTTCTCTCATGTCCTTGTTCAAGGCGTGTAATAAAAGATCGCATAACTCACGATGGTCCATGTTTGGGGCACTGGTTGAGGAATAGAGGACTTGTCTCCATCTGGTAACAAAGTGAGCTACAGATTCATTCAACTCTTGTTTCATGGTCAGGAATTCTCTAATCCTTGTTTTGACGAGTTTGTTCATGTAAAATGCCATGACAAACTCTCTGATTAGTTGTCTAAATGAGTCGATTGAAGCTTCTAGCAAGCGATAGTACCAATCCAGAGCTATTCCTTCGAGAGTCTTTAGAAAGATCTTAGTGACAACCTCATCCTAAGGGAGGAGTTCTCTTATCGCAGTGGTATAAGCTTGGATATGCAAATTTGGATCTCCTCCTTGGAATTTTGGGAGATCAGGCAATGGCTGAGGTAACTATGCATTCCTTATGTTTAGATTGAGAGGTTCTTTCAAGTACTCGACATATGTTCCAAGGAATGTGGTTTGTGATTGAGGGGTTGATAGAAACAACCCTGTGGGAGGGTTTTGATAACCCATTGTCTGATTTGTTTGATTTCCCAACACTGCTGGATTGTTCTAAATAGGATGGTTCCTATTCAGACATGTGTCGTTACTTGTATTTCTTGAGTAATAGTTGAGATAGGGAGGATTCTGAGATGCCCCCTGGTCTTGTTCATTTTGAATTTTGTCATGGGATTTTTGCCTTCTTTTAGGAGCAGCTTGTTCTACTTCCAAGGTTCTAATCCTTTGCACTAGAGTTGCGATTAAGTCTGTAGGAGTGGCAGCTCTAGGTGTTTCCTCATTTCTAGGGTTTTCTCTTTGAGTATTGCCATGATGGCATGCTTCTTCCTATGTAGTTTATCTCTTTGTTCTTCTCATAAGGCAACTCTTAATGCTTCTTGAGCATCTCTTGCCTCTCGCAAGTGTCTTTCTAACCGTTTCACTTCCTCATTGAGATGAGTACTTGAAGTGCTTATGGAAGGTTGATTGGGTCGATGTATTTCTAACCTTACCCTCCTAGCTTTATGTGGCACATTTGGTATGGCCGGGTTGTGTTCCCAAGCTAGGTTGTTGAATGCTAGAGAATGCCTGGGTTTTCTTTGGTCTTGTTCATAATCAAAATCTTTGTAATCATAATAGTTTGTGATTGGTTCATCTAGATGTAGCGGCACATACCTATCAAAAGAAGGAGTTTTAGGTTCTCTTGAGGAAATATTCCCTAAACTTAGATTGGGTTTAGTCATATTCAGGGGTGTCGTAGACACCAAAGAATAAATGGAATGGATGATGGTGAAGGTAATAGAAGCTAAAGTGGCGAAAGTGGCTATGAAGAATAAAGTGAAAATGCTTGAAGATTGTTGTTTCGAACTGTTGAATGTTTAATTTTTTGATGTGATCTGCGTGTTTGGAACGTGAAAAGCATAAACAAAAGTTTTTTTGTTCACATCAAGTTCACCAAAATATGTATGCTCAAAATCATGACCTCAGTTGCCTGGGGATGTCGAGTTGGATTTTGGCATGCACACGGACCCTTCCCTCCTTGCCACAGGGTGAACTACCACGTCATTCTCTCTCCCATGGAACTAGCAGTCGAGAGGAGGTGAGACATGGGGGTGGTCTAGCTCGTTCGAGAGCTGGACTTCGCAGAGAGAGGTCAGAATGTCCTGAGGCCTATGTTGTTGTGCACTAGTGTAGATGTGTCATTCAATGATCATTGTGGTAGAGATAACTGTATGACTCGAAGGGTCACTAGTCACTCTTCTCCTATTAGGGTTTTTGATATTCCACCTTTGTGTGGATAAGTTGTTTTTGTTGATTGCTAGTTGTCTTTCAAAGTATTGGATGAATGCTTGTCTTAGCAAAAGTTGTCTATGTTCTTCTATTTGTTGTAAGACAAGTGGGTCTTGTTGTGGTCTTGAATGGATTTCCTCTATCTCATCAAGAATTGCCCTCACCCACTCACCTCTTAATCCTGGGCACATTTGTGAGCTGATACAAGAGATAGGCGTATGTGAGCTAACCTTGATTAGACCTAGAGTTTGACTTAGGGTTTGATTTGACCTAAGGTTTGATTGTGCATTGACCTCATTTGACCTTGTGATGGAACCAAGCATTTGACCAATGTTTGACTATGGTTGACCTTGTGATAGAATCAAGGGTTTGCAAATTTTCTAAGTGTCTAATGTCTTTGTTCTTTTAGGGTTTTATGAATGCAATACTATATTAAATGTAAAACTTCTTCTTGTGCTTTTTTTTATATTTTTGGAAATAAAAGATGCTTTTTAAATCTAGGAATCAAAGAATGAATGCAAACTACAATGAATTTGCCTAATGCAATTTAACTATGTTTTTGGGGTTTTTTTGAATATTTGAAATGACTTAATCTAAGAAAGGAAATTGCATGTAAACTATGAAAGCAAATTACTCTAAGAATGCAAGATCTAACTAACCTATCAAGGAAAAAGAATTAGATTACTGATCCCAAGAGCAATTTTAGTTATCTAATTTTACTACCAATTGATGGAAAGCATAGAGGAACCTGAAATAAAGAAGCCTTGTGAGCCTCCACTACCCTCAAATTTCCTTGTGATGGCAACCTCGTATCCTCTTGTAGCAGCGGGGAATCCTCTTGGTGACAAGATGATGAAAGAAGCGAAAGAAGCTTTAGAAGCTTTTCAAAGAGAGCTTAATGAGTGATGTAGAAACTTCTAGAGGTCATAACTTTTGACCTGGGGGTCCGTTGGAGCTGAATTTGGTGGGTAGATGCATCTTGAAGAGTTTATTAAAAATCCCACTGATTTGGTAAATTTGGAGCATCCACGGTCAATGGAAATCCTCATCAACCAAAGAAAAAGAAAATATTTTAATTTCCTATAGTTGGGTAATTTGGAAGTTGGAAAATAAATGCAATATTAGGCCTAAATAATATATTAAATAAATTGGCCTTATTATAATATTGCAAAAATAATAATGTTGCAAAAATCTAGGAGTGGGAGATAATTTAGGAGACAATTTTGGAGTGTAAAATTAATAAAGGCAATTTGAAGTGGAATTTTTTTTAAAAAAAAAGAAATCTAGGTGTGGATTTTTGGGGATTTACACTTGAAGATAACTCATTAATGCTCCTCAAATGTAGCTGGAGGATTTGGAAACCCATGTTGAGTTGGCAGATTCTTTTTCCAAAATTGGACCTATTTTCTAAGAAGTGAGAATCTTAGTTGTTGCTTATTCTTGGCAAATTGTGGGAGTGGGTTTATTTTTCTATTATTGAGAAATTAATATGATTTTTCCAAGATTTATCAAATATTCTCCTAATTTGGGCATGGAAGTGGGGGAGAGAGAAAATGGTGGTTGTGGAGTCATTATAAAAAGGATTTTTCGGCAAAGGACAAAGAAGGTGTTACTTTTGCTGGGAGGAGGTGAGAAGACATTTTATTGCAGGTTTTAAAGGTGTGCTACAACAACAAATGGATTATAGAATCCATGTTTGAAGATCAATAAATTTGATTGTTGAATATTACATATTGAAGAGCAAATTTTATAGTGCATGAGGGTGGTATGAAGAGGAAGCCTCTGGAATTTGTTTTTGTTGTTGTTTTCTATCCCATAGAAGATTTATATTTCTTTTGTAATGATTTTCTTCAGCTAGTATGGCTACACAAACTTTTGTAATCAGATTTATTTGAAATTATCAAACAGTGTTGCAAGTTGAATGGTGAAAATAAAGATCAATTTTATTGTTGCATATTTGTGCATCTTGTTGTTGTTGTTAATTTTGAAAATGTGTGTGTGAGGGTTGTGTGAGACTCTCTTTCATCAATGAGAGCTTTGATGAGCACAATGGATTGATATGAACAATGTATGGACGCGTGATGAGTTTTATGTGAAAGCTTGATGAGCAATGAACAAAACAAAAGGCTCTTATGTCCTATATGAGCATGAGAATGTTGAATGTGGAGAGCAATTACTTGCAAGAGTTGTGTGCACAATGAAATTGCCTCCTTTTGTGCTTGAGGGAGGGGGTATTTATAGGTTAGAATAAGGGATGAGAGGTGAGGAAGAAAAAGTGTTAAACTCAATTAGATTGGAGAGTTAACATAGAGGATTTAAGAGTGATCTAAGCTAAAATTGGAGTGATCTACCTAGTAAGATCTTATCACTCAAGAAGAAGTGAAGAAGAAAGAGTGCATGGGAATGCATGAGAATGTATGAGTTGTTAATTTTAGATGAAATGGAGTTAATTATGCATGTGTGGGTGCATGAAATAGTTAACTCCATATTAGGCTTGAAAATCCATGCAAATAGGAAGAAAAACGTGTGAAAACAGAGCTTTTTCGAGTTAGAAACTCAAGTTTTTTCGTGGCTGGAAATGTGACAGGGTTGCCCAGGGGTCATTCATTTCACCAATCAAGTCACCTAGGGGGCGACCCATAGGCAACCCACTAGGGAGGGCACCTGGGTTGAAGTTCTAGATGGGAGATGGAAGAGGAGGAGAAAAGAAGGGGATCTACCTCTAGAAATAGGTCTGTCATGTGCAAGAATCCAAATCTCCACTTGCAAAGTAGGATCTCTCGGCGGGAGATCTAGACATAATAGGGGGATATTTGGATTGGTTGAGTGAAACTAAAAACTAAAAGTGGGAGATGGTTAGGGGGGACCTCTAGAAGGTTCCTAGGGGGTGGAGAAGATGAAAAACATTGGGGAAAGGTGAAAACTCACCTACAAGATGCATACAAGGCTTAGGAATAGGGTCAGAAGCTCAGAAGGAATAGGCTGTGCATGATTTTTGTGCTTACATTACATCACTACCTTTTTTGTCCTCTACATCACCCCTCTTGATGCATGTAGTGTTAAGAATGACTCTATGGGAGATATCACTTCCCATCTCCCTTGCCTCTTCTATCTACTTCTCTTCCACAAATATGTGCTATATTCCATATTCCTAGCCCTCCTTTTGTTGGATTAGGTCCGGACAACTAAGAGGGGGCGTGAATCAGTTGTCACACATTTACAACTTTTTCTTCCTTTAATCTGTCTTTACAACTTATAATTAAATTAATGAAATAAACATTTCAGCATCACATAAGCAGAAACATAAATAACACACTTGATATCAAGATTTTTGACGTGGAAATCCAGTTTAGGGAAAAACCATGGTGGGGGTTAACCCACAAGAATTAATACCCTATTAAAAGTATTTTACAAATGGCAATGCACATGCATTCGGGCTCACTGCCCAGAGCTCACTGCTCAAATGGAGGCTCACTGCCTAAGAAAATATTATAATAAAATAACAGAGATTTGAACTGATTAATAGCATCTACCTATGCAAGAGTTTCAGTTCCAATTAAGCACAAAAACTGATCTTACACATTTCATCTTTACTCTGCTCTTCTTACTATTCTTCCTTCATTCGCACTTTGGATTTCTACTCTTCTCACATACACCTTCTTCTCATATTCACACACACTAAGTCATCCAATTTCATCGGCAATATATATCCACAACATGATCTACAATCATTTTATCAGTTGGTTTCATCAACACTTAGAACTTTTATGAATGCTCTGTGTTGGGACTGAAATTCCCAGGGTACTTTTTGGGGGTAAGTGCAAAAAGATGGGGGGCCAAAAAGTGGCCAAATTATTTTTAAAAAATAATACAAAACGCGAGTGTGTTATAATGCGCTTGCATTATGGCTTGGTAATGACGAGCCTAAGGCTCGTTAAAACCAAGCCATAACGCGAGCGCGTTATAACGTGAGCGAGTTTTGACTTGCTATAAATTAAAAAAAAAAATTCTATCTCATTTCATTTCTTTCGTCTCCTCTATGCCCGTGGCCTACAAACCCTAGAAAGCGCGCTCGCGTTTTCCAAAACTTAATTCAACACAAAAACCTTATTGATTCATCGCCAAAATGCCGCCACAACATCGAGCATGCCAAAGGAGTGAGTTATATTTGTTTTTTTGTTTGAATTTGTTTCTAAATAGGTAGGTTTGAGTTGATTTTTGATGTATATTTCGTTAATTGTTAGGAAATGTTAATGCACCTCCTCCTCCTCAAAATCCACAAAATCCTGAGGAGGAAATACCTGTAGAACAACAACCTCCTCCATCCATTCCTTGACATGCCCCTAGAACACAAGAAAATATAATGGGGCAAATTGAAAACAACAAAAAAAAATTGAAGATATAATTGCAAGGTTGAAAGATTCTTCCACTTTAACCTTACATAGGTCCACGCTTGCTGAATCTCTTGAATCTATGTTATCAAATGTAGATTCAATTAGCAAGCAAATAACTAGTTGGATGGATAAGAGGAGAAAGTTTAGAGATTATTATGCAGACAAGCTGTCATACCAAGATGTGAAAAAATTACAAATCACAAAATTAGACATGTGTTCCATTTTCACAAACCCACAAACAAATCAACCTCCACCAATTAATGCAAGAGGTTCCCTATCCATTGGTGCAACAACCAAGCGATAAGGGACAATTTTGGGCAGAGGTGGTGGATGGTTTTTGACCATCCTCCATGCAATAATAATGAGGTCCCACAATACTTTTTGAGGAAACTCTATTGCGAGTTTGTCCTTAATAAAGTGCCAAACTATTTTGATATGCAGGACTTCTAGGGTAGAGGTGGGGGGTCAGCACAAGATAGACTAGGGGCATGTCTTGACCCACAATGGGTAGTGAGATGAGTAATCAGCAGACTAGCCCATGAGCATGTTTCTATCCCTTCCATTGTGAAGGAAGTGTTGAGGTCGTTACACTTCAGTCCATTAGTGCCTTGACCCAGGGCATAATAGAGCATGTCGGTCCTACAGCACAGAGTGGGTTGGGAGATAGTGCAAGGAGTAGGGTCCCACCCTATGCTTGTCAGGCTTGCGGGTCAGCCTATGGTTATGACCCCATAGATAGTCAGGATGTAGGTGCACAGGCTACATCTGCAGTTGAGTAGATGGTGATGACATATACCCTCCTGAGTGAGACTTTCGGCCTTGATACTCAGGTAAATATTAGCAAGTTTATTGAATTTAATTTATTAAATTTTATTTTTGAAATGCAAGATTAACTCATTTAAATTGACGATTTTAATGAAATTTCAGGGTCATAGCGTTGATGCAGTTTTCAGTGGTTCTCCACCTACATTTTACACTAGATCATCTACTGTCGGGGTATGTAACTAGTAAACAATTATAAATATTACATGTGAATAGAATTGTTATATGAATTATATTCTAATATCTGATTTTGGATGTTGAATAGGTTAATATTGTAGATTTCACGGCAATACCTACCAGCGGTGGTGGACTTCAAAGCTTTACAGAGGTAATAAAATAAATAGTTTAATGAATGAATTGTACATACTAGATTTTGTATGTGACTTGTGTGCTTTATTGTGTGTACTTCCATGTTTAGATGAACGTGTGTGTATGTTAGGAGCCATGATTTGCATCACTATTATAGTTTTTGTAATTGAATAATGTTGTTTTATTTCCAGATGATGCAGGCTGCAGAGACACCTCCCCATGTTCATAGGGCAATGGAGCAGGGTGTGGCCTCTGCGATTCATAGCTCCATGGCATTGACAAGGGTATGAGGCAGATTAGTAAATTTCAATTTACATTCATTGTTATAGTTGTCTATTTTTGAAAAATCAAAAGATTATTGATTTGAAGTTTAATTTCTATATGGATGGTTTCTATAGGACATGACATCGTCATGGCCTATTCTTGCTACTGAGGCAAGTGAGGAGACAGATTATATGGTAGCAGTAAGTGATTATTTTATTAAATGTTTCATTTTTTATAACATGTAATTTCTATATATTAATGTCTATACTTTTTATTGTAACAACTAAAGATGCAGGAAGAACTAAATAGAAGGAGCAGCCCTCGGGTTCATAGTAGACCACCCACATACACGTCTCCATCCCCTAGAAGATCAAAGGTTGCTCATGATCTATTCTCTTCACCAGCCAGAGGGGAATGACTTTTTATTGTGTTCCTTTGTTGTATGCCTATATGGAATTCTTGTAAGCCTATATGGCTATTTTGTACATATGTTATACTTATATCGACAGATATTGATGTATGCCTAATGGATATTTGGTTAATACAAATCATTTTTATTGATGGCGTCCATACTTGCATTATAAATCCATGTTTGAATGGATATTTGTAGATGGCTACTTCAAATATTTAAAGTCCAATTGTAAATTACATAGGATGTTTGTTGATCTAATAAGCTAGCTATTGTTATTCAAGTATCACCTAAACCTCATTTTGGAACTAAAAGATAAAAGTTGTATTTAAAAAAAAAATGAATCATGTTGAACAAAAAATATTAATATTCTTTATGAGTAGCATACAATGTCAACTATATGCCATACAAAAAAATGAATCATCATGTTATTCTTTATGTTTGAGATCCTGGAAATGACTAATTCTGGTAGCCTGATATTCTGAAACACTAGGATGAATATCCAAGTCATTAGGATGATTGCGCCTTGAGAAAAAGTCATTAAGATGAGCGCCTAAAGGAGACTCTCTTAAACATTCAAACATTGAGCAACAAGCATGAAGGGTGAAGGCACAATTTGCAACTCATAAAGCCTCAAAAGGGCACCCAACTTGGAGAGAGCATTCATTTAAGACAAGGCACCCATTGACACCTATTCCACCATAAAAGTGCACCTAAGGTGGAAGGAGAACAAGCCTCTAGTAAGTGAAGCACACCTATTGTCTAAACCACTTCATTATGGCGCCCTAGCATGAGGAGGAGTATATAAGTCAATAGGAAATGGCACCTATACTGCAAATGAAGGACTAAGTGGCATTTTCAATAAGCATCAATTCACCTTGAGCTTTCAATAAATACATCAAATTGATCCCCATAAGCCTAGGCGCCCTTTGCCTTCAAAAGAACCTTGTATTGGCGCCTTGGAGGAAATCAACTTACAATGACAAGTCTTGGAGGTTTCTCATTTTGGATGATGTTTTTTGAGATTAACTACAAAGATTGAAAGTTAAGATGAGTGGAAAGAACCTATCTTGAACCTTAGGCACCCTTCATGTAATTTCCCACCATCATGAGCGCCTAGATCTAAGAAGAAAGAGTGAATGAAGGATCTTAACATCAAGAAGCATGTTATCAATCAACTTGGAGAAGTCTGACAATAGTTATGATGAATTGAGTACATGGAAGTAAAGGAAGTACATATCAACTCCAAAGTGTGCCTAATGATCAATAAGAAATTCTTCCAAAGCAAAGGCGCTCATTGTGAATTTTCCTACTAGTTTTGGTGCCTTGAAGTCTAAGTGCATGAAAATCATGAGGATGAGTGCTTAGGGATGAGATAGTCTTCATAAGAGTTTAAATAAGAACATCATCAAAATGCGCCTTGGTAGAGAGACTTGAGACCATCATCAAATAAGCCAAAATATCTATCTCCAATCTAGGCACAAATTCTAGCTCCTCCCAACTCAAATGAGCGCCCAAGTTGAAGTCAAATTTCATCTATACAACCCTCAGATTGTGCCTTGACTAAGGAAGGGATTTGAACCTCAAAATTTAATCATCTCAAGATAAAAGCTTCCTTAGGCACTTGGCATTTTATTGAAATCATTGAGAATTAGAAAGAACCACCTAAGGATGTAAGGCACACTTTTCACCCATACAAGCCTAAAATTGCGCCTAAGGGAAATAACTTGATTTCATATCAATAGGTGAGTGCCTTGAGAGAAAGGATCACTCTAGGTCATTTTCAATTGTTGAAGGCACAAAAATGATAAAGATAAAGGCAATTGAGTTACGTGCACTTTAGCCTCTGAGGACACCTCAATGAACGCCTTGGGTGAAATTGCATGAGATGACCTTTTGGAGTGAGCGCTTGAAAGATAGAATTCATTCTAAGACATGTCTCATCATTTAGAATTGCAAAATTGCAAGTATAAAGACATTTAAATCTAGGCGCACTCTCCATCAGTACAAACCCATTCTGGTGCCTAAGGGAGAAATTGCATTGAAATACACCTTTTGAATGAATCTCTTAAGGGAGATTGACCTCTTTAAGCCATTATAATTGTTTGAAATCATTTAAAGTGAAAAATATGGACCAACTTGTGTTAGGTACCCTTTGCTCTTCTTTTAACCTATATATGCGCCTAGATTTGTAGTAAGATTATTCCATGTTTAAAGAGGATTCCTTTGTGTTATAAAATGTTTATCATGAGGATTGATGTGTTTCTTGGTTTGTATTGTAGGAAGATTGAAGGAAAAGGTAGGAGCAAGAGCTTGGAGTCGCCTAGAGTCATCATGTAGCTGCTCCAAAGAAGCCTTTCACATTCATTCATGCCAGAGAGTTAAGATGGAAGTAATCATTGCCAAGGAAACACCACTTCAAGAGGTAGCTGCTCCAAGAGGTCACAACAAGATATATTTCAAGTCTTCTTCATCAACGACATCACCAGTTGCATCATGTTTGAAGACTTCCATCTATCACTTCAAGTTCCATTCATCTTCAAGTATCAACTAGATTCTTCATCAATCATCGCTTCAAGATCAGCATGTAGCCACTCCAAAGGAACTTCTCATCATCATCAAGCATTCCAAAGACATCCATTCAATTCCAAGTCCCTCTAATACATTCAAGCCTCCTTGAGAAGTCATCTACTTCACATATAAGGGAAAGTGTTATCATCAATATCTACACTTCAAAGGACCTTTCAAGTTGGAACACTTCTTCATTAAACATTCAAAGACATCCATCCAAGCTTCAAGTTCTTTCACAATCTTCAAGTCTAGGAGAAATTGCATCTAGTGAACTCATTAATTGGTGCCTACGAGGAAAAGACCTTAAACTTACATTATTGAGTCAACACTTTAGAAATTGAGCCATTCCTAGTCAATTGGAGTCATAAAATACCAAATACAAAGTCAAATTGGACTTAGGTGCCCCTTCATGTAATTGCCCACCATCATGAGTGCCTAGATCTAGGAAGATCATCTAATTGTGCCTAGGAATAAGATACAAGTCCAAGACCTCAAATTTGAGCACCTAGAAGTGTGATGGATTGAAGAAGCTACATTGGCACCTAAGGGTAAGTTGTATCTAATGACATCACCTAATTGAGCACCTAGGAGGTATAAAGCTTAACATTGACATGAGGACAAGCGCTTAGTAAAGGAGAGTTTCGCAAACATTTAAACATGTGAATGAAGTCATAGAAATGCACTAAGTCATCTAGGCACCATTTTCCCCTTGTGTACCCTTACATTTGCACCTAAGAAGAAGTTGCTTTAGTTCATTGGAGTGTTTGAGTATTGAGGATTTCTTAGCAATGCTTTGCAAATTTACACTGCCTCCTTCTGACAATTTTTGGGGCAGCAGAAAACCTTTCACCATGGGCAAAAACTTCAGAGATATAAAAAACTGAGAGAGGTTATTGTAGAGGCACTCTACATGATCGTGTTGCCTTAGACGAAATGTTTCTAAGTGACACAGTTTTCGAGTAACATCTCGTCAAAGATTGTTGCCTTTTTGCACTTTGGACTCTTTAGGGATATCGTCGGTACAATGTAGCTCGGACTGTTTCAACATGTTTGGGTGAAAAAAAGGACTATGCCTAGCGTAAATGTACCCATCCATATGCATTGGAACATTCAGTTTGGTCACATTACGAGCATGACGAATGTTACACCCCTTTGTAACTTTACACTACCTCCTTCTGACGATTTTTGGGGCAGCAGAAAACCTTTCACCATGGGCAAATGTCTCAGAGATATAAAAAACCAAGAGAGGTTATTGTAGAGGCACTCTACATGATCGCATTTCCTTAGACGGAATGTTTCTAAGTGACATGATTTTTGAGTAACATATCGTCAAAGATTGCTACCTTTTTGCACTTTGGACTCTTCAGGGATATCATCGGTACAATGTAGCTTGGACTGTTTCGACATGTTTAGGTGAAAAAAAGGACCATGCCTAGCATAAATGTACCCATACAGACACGTTGGAACATTTAGTTTGGTCACATCAGGAGCAGGATGAAAGTTACACCCCTTTGCAACTTTACACTACCTCCTTCTGATGATTTTTGGGGCAGCAGAAAACCTTTCACCACAGGAAAATGCCTCAAAGATATAAAAAACTGAGAGAGATTATTGTAGAGGCACTCTACTTGATCATGTTGCCTTAGACAGAATGTTTCTAAGTGACACAATTTTTGAGTAACATCTCGTCAAAGATTGCTGCCTTTTTGCACTTTAGACTCTTCAGGGATATCGTCGGCACAATGTAGCTTGGACTGTTTCAACATATTTAGGTGAAAAAAAGAACCATGCCTAGCCTAAAGGTACCCATCCGAATGCATTAGAACTGTCAGTTTGGTCGCATCAGGAGCAGGACACCAAAAATGTAAAAGTTGCTTTGTGCAACTTGACAACATTGACAATTTTTTGCAACATGACTCAAAGACTCAAACTGACCCCAAATGACTCAAAGTGACCTAAAATCACCTTGATTTTGGCACCCAATGTACATTATAGAGGACTAGGCACTTCTTATCATTCAAACATCTTAGATGAGCGCCTAGGAAAGGAAAAAACTCTAAGTTTCATCATCATGAGAGCCTAATATCAAGAGACTTTAATGGCTCAAACCTTAGCATGGAGTCCTAAGGCACATTTCATGTCTCCTTTCATCCATTTTGGCGCCCTTATGTAGATTTTTCAACTTGATTTGCCACCCTGTATGTGAAGGAAGATCTAAAAGCATGAAAGTGGATGTCATTTTGCAAGAGTTTGTATTATCAAAATTGAAAGAAATAAGTCTATTAAGCTTGGACGCCCTTGGTCTTCTTTTCATTCATTATGAGCGCCTTGGGAGAATGGTATATAGGTCATCATCATGATTGGGTGTCTTGGATCCAGAGTGTTGGAGAGATCATCAAAGGGTGTCTAGAGGAAGTAGGGTGAGTTATGAGTTTGGTCGCGTCAGGAGCAGGACACCAAAAATGCATAACATGATGATGTAAAAATATGTATATGTGTAAAAATGCAAGAGGAAATTAAAAAAAGACAAACCTTACAAATTAATGTGCATACATACAACTCAATGTAACATGACTTTACAAAATCAATGTGAATACTTACAAATTAATTCAATGAACCATCCGAGTCTGCTCTACTATTTATTGTGTCAAGTATTGCTTCATGGCCAGACTCACGCACCTTCCACAAGATTTTGTTCAAAGGTCTACCCCGATACTTTATCAAATGAACATTGGATACCATGACAAGGTTCGAGGAATGAAGAATCTTCCAATGCGTGTCAAAGTCCTGAAACAGCCAAATATTAACACTCTTATGTGGGTACCTTCTAAGCCATGTTCCAGTAATAACCACTGAGCCTGTAGGGTATTCGATGTTTTCTCCATCTGTAATAGGGGCCTCCAATTTCTTTTTGGCCTCAACACAATGACATAAGTAATAATCTATTCCCTCTTCATTATCTTCATCTGCAATAACTGCATATACGTGCCCTACATTGATATGTGTAGCAAATTAGATGGGATTAGTCAACATTACAAAAACACTACAAAGAAAGATGACATTACCTGGTTGAACTAGATGAAATTAGATGCATATACGTGCCCTATATTACCTGGTTGAACTAAATCTGATGTGGTCAAAGTCAACTAATGATTCCATCTGTGTTAGTTCCAATGCCGTCGGGGATCAATACATGTCAAGTGGGCTAAGATAACTTAACTGCCATTCGTCAACCCACTCCTTTGACTCGCACTCATCCCAGACTTGAATTGTATAGGAAGAACAAAAGCATGACATCTTTCGCGTATCGATACTCCATGAACCTGCAATTGAGCTTTTGAAAGAGTACATCTCATTTGATCCTGTTAATGTACAACAATCCTCATATGGTGCAATGTTAGTATCATCTATCGACCAAAAAAATCTATGAACTGAAGACTTACCTTCATTACCTAGACCCATGGAAGCATTACACTACTCAACAATCAATTTTACATTTGTCAACTTTGCATTGTCTTTATACTTTAACTCTTCTCGTACTAGGGCTCTTTTGATACATGCTCCTGCACCATCATGCTCCCCCTTTCCATGCCCGGCCTCACAAAAGTTCCACATATGCTGAATACCTGTAAAATTATGCCTCCTACTCAGCCAATAGAAATTTCGTGAGTTCTTAAATTGTGACGCACAGTTATCTGACCATACGATATGATGACTGAACGATATGCCCATTCTAGTCAAATCATTGTAGAACACCTAAAAGCAACCTTGCACGAACTTCGTAGAATGCGTGCGATCATCGCTAATATAGAAATTATACTCCCTTATGATCTTTCTATCATCCTTTGTACTATCATTGGCATGAATGAATGCGATGTGCACAAATATAGAAACATGTGTGGAGTTGTAATATTGTGATTGCACCTCACACTGTGGCTGTAGACTATAGTTCTCTGCAAAGTTGATGACTAAAACAATGCTACCAAATGGAAATGTGCCCTTGCATAATTTGAATTGCAAGTCCAACCATCAAGCTCTATGGGCATGTCTTGCATACTCATACACTATGCTGTCACGAAATATAGGCATAAACTGATACACTGGAATCTTTTCAATAACCAATTCACACCTCTTTGCTTCTTTACCATCTTTTGTATTGTATGCCACTGTTTATACTTGCCAAACTCTACTAGTTCATTTCCAACCACATGTGTTCTTTCCATATGTTCACATAGTGCCAAATGTTGCAAGCCACCGCAATGATGACATGTGCCATCCAAGCATAATTTCTTGTAGAATATTTGACCTTCCTCTCTTTCACATAAAATTCTTGATATGAAGTCTCTTGAAGATTTTGGTGGGGCACATATGGCACAACCCTGCAAATCATTGTTAGTATGCATATCTAAACATATAGACCTATAAGCATCAAAATGGTTAGAAAATTTAATATGTAATCTACAACAACAAGTAGTGCATGTGTGATTTATCTTGACATAGAAAGGTTTTAGCATTTCAAAATATCTTTGACAAATTTTAATTTGAGGATACTTCTCTAGAAATTTACCATAAAACTGTGTTTGAGTCTCATCCAAAAAATGCTTTGGATGTGGCTCATGGTTATGACTACCAATTCTCCTTCTTACCACATCCCTTTGATTTGGAGATACCCTTGTGTAATTCTTCCAAAAGTCTTGAATTAGTGATCTCAATGCTTCAACAATTGGTTTATCTTTTCATGGTAGTCTCCGCGAGAATGCCCATAATTCATTGGCATTAGTGTCCTCAATTCTTTGGCGTCTTCCAACGGCTCTTGATAAAGTTTTCCTATTAATTCTCAATTCTTGACTCATTTTTCTAAGGAGATGAGCCTTCCTCATTTGACTACTTACTATAGCCGATGTAATCACACGTCGTGATGCATTACTATCTTTTGTGCGTGAGGTGTTACCCACACTCTCATACGCACTCATTAGATTCTTGACAATAGATTTTTCACTTGAAGCCTCTGATGTTCTCAACCCAAGAATCTTCATGATGGACCTATACTTTATACTTCACATCATTTTAATGAATAGTTGACATCTTGCAGTCTCATTTAACTTTTCAAAGAACAATCTCCAAATCTTATGAGCATATCTTCTACAAGTGAATTTTGGAATCTTACCTTCCATTGGCTGCAAAATATTCTCATCAATATCAATCAAATACTTTGGCTTTCTATGCAAAATTCTAGGTGGTGTTAAGTTAGGTAAATTCATCTCAACATTAGGGATTTCATCAATATTTAAATGAGATGGGCTAGATGGCATACCTTCGATCAAAGATGGAATAGATGACATACCTTGAGGTTGAGGTGGGAATGATGGCATACCTCCTTCATCACATGTGAGTGATGATTTACTCTCAACTTGAGATGTGGTAGATGGTGTCCCTACATGTTGACTTGCGGTAGAGGATGTGTCTCCAACTATGGTATTCAAATCTCTCGTAGCACGAAGTTTTTGCATCCGTTCTCTTTGTGCTGCCAATACCATATCTCTTTGTGATGGTTGTGGTTCCTCTTCAATTGGTATGTCTTCATTTATTATGTCCAATTTCCTTTATCACAAAGTTCCCTCATAGCCACTGCTTTCTTTGCATTCTTAGCTTCTATCTCTTCCTGTGTTGGTTTAATTCTTGATCGTTTCCTCGGTAGGACGGAGAATTTGTCTGTAGCATGATAAAGAGACCAATATTACTTCCTAAGAAATGAATACAAGATAATAGTGGGATTGTATTTTTATTATGTTGTAAGGATTTATTCTTGTATAGTTTGACATCATGGTATGTTAAGGTCTATTTATTACACATAATTATTAAAGAGCCCAAGTGTAGAAAATATACATGGCATCATGTGAGATTGTAGGCTACTTTCTTGATTGGGAATATGTCTATTTTAAACATGTATGATAAAGCATGATAAAGTAATTCAATCTAAATTAAGGAAAATGTAAAGAACATGCATGTAAAGACTTGACATACCTAAAAAATGAAGATTCGAATGGAGAGAGTAGCCAATTATGTAGTGTTTTTTTCTTCTTGCATCAAACTCCTCAACAATTTGAGTTTTTCACCACTTGCTTCCTTTTCAATGTTAAATTGAATAACACTCAAATATAATTAACTAACAACAATACTATTAACCAATCTATAATGTTAAATTCCTAAAATTGAATCACAATTAACATTGCAACACTACAAAAATTGAAACTTGAATAGATATATATCAAACTTGGTGTGAAAACTATGTTATTTCCTCCTTCTCAAGTTGGCAAAGCAGAAAAGGTGGTGGAAAGATCATGTAAAGGTGGTACAATGTGTCAAATGTGCATGTGAACTTCCCAACAGCATGAAAGCACTTCTTTTTTGTCAAAGCACGTGCAGAATCAGTATGAAAATAGAGCATGTGGGCCTGGATCAAGGAGGTCAACACTTTTTTACCATTTCTATAGGAAGACAAAACAAGAGCGTGTTATAATGCGCTCGCGTTTTGTCCTGCTATAGATTGATCACATCCTATGCATTTCTCTTTCCAAACCTTCCCCTTAAGACTTGAATGACCACAAGGTTTTTGAGGGAGAACTTTTCCTGTTTCTTGTAAGAGCTCTTGCCAGATGCTCTGCCATATGATAGGCATAACAATGAAGGGGCAAGCCCTCATAATCAAGTTCTTGATAGAAAATGCCCATTGAGGAAGAAAGATAGATCTTTTGTGGAAGCAGAAGTTCTAGTTTGTGCCAAATCCTTATCCAACCATAAATAGCAGGGGTTCTGTCAAGTGATTGCCAATCCACTTCAACAAAGTCTCTTGAAGACTTCTTGATTGATTCCAAAACATCCACGCCCCAAAACTGGAGAGGCAATCAATATAATCAAACCCATAAATCTACATTTGACAACAGAAATCCTCAACACTATATCTTAAACCCTAATCCCTCAACCCTAAACCCTAATCCTTCAACCCTAAACCCTAATCCGTCATCCCTTAACTCTAATCCCTCATCCCTAAACCCTAAATGCTATCACTATTCCTAAACCCTCAACAGACTCGATACTATACCTTAAACCCTAATCCCTTATCCCTAAAGCCTCCAACCCTATCCCCAATCCTTATACCCTCCACACTCTACTTTAACCCTAATCCCTTGACCCTCAACCTTATCCCTAAAGCCTTGACCCTCGAACCTCAACCCTCAACCCTCAATGTCAAACCCTAATCCCTCAACCCTTAACTATGATCCCTTGACCCTAAAGCCTCAACCCTCAACCCTCAATGTCAAACCCTAATCCCTCGACCCTTCACTCTAATCCCTCAACCCTAAACCCTCAACACTATACCTTAAATCCTAATCCCACTATCCTAATCCCTCATCCCTCAACTCGAATCCCTCATCCCCAAACCCTAAATTCTATCCCTATTCCTAAACCCTCAACAGACTCGATACTATACCTTAAACCCTAATCCCTTGTCCCTAAACCCTCCAACCCTATCCCTAATCCTTATACCCTCCACACTCTACTTTAACCCTAATCCCTCGACCCTCAACCCTATACCTAAACCCTTGACCCTCAAACCTCAACCCTTAACTCTAAACCTTATCCCTAAACCCTAATCCCTTAATCCTCAACCCTAATCCATCATCCCTCAACTCTAATCCCTCATCCCTAAACCCTAAATGCTATCCCTATTCTTAAACCCTCAATAGACTCGATACTATACCTTAAACCCTAATCCCTTATTCCTAAACCCTCCAACCCTATCCCTAATCCTTATACCCTCCACACTCTAATTTAACCCTAATCCCTCAACCCTATCTGTAAACCCTAAACCCTAAACCCTAAAGCCTCAACCCTCAACATCAAATCCTAATCCCTCAACCCTTCACTCTAATCCCTCAACCCTAAACCCTATCCCTAAACCCTCAACACTATACCTTAAACCCTAATCCCTCAATCCTCAACCCTAAACTTTATCCCTAAACCCTAATCCCTCAACCCTCAACCCTAATCTATCATCCCTCAACTCTAATCCCTCATCGCTAAACCCTAAACGCTATCCCTATTCCTAGACCCTCAACGGGCTCGATACTATACCTTAAACCCTAATCCCTTATCCCTAAACCCTCCAACCCTATCCCTTAACCCTAATCCCTTGACCCTCAACCCTATCCCGAAACCCTTAATCCTCTAACCTCAATGTACTCAACCCTCAACGTCAAACCCTAATCCCTCAACCCTTAACTCTGATCCCTCGACCCTTAACCCTTAAAACTTGAACCCTAAAACCTATCCCTACACGCTCGACACTCGACACTACATCTTAAACCCTAATCCCTTAATCCTCATCCCTAAAGCCTCAACCCTAAATCATTAAACCTTCAACCCTAAACCCTATCCCTAATCCCTCTACCCTCGACACTTTAATTTAACCCTAATCCCTTGACCATTAACCCTATCCCTCAACTCTCAACATTAAACCCTAATTCATCAACCCTAAACCTTAATCCCTCAAACCTAAACCCTATCCCTAAACCATCAACCCTCAACACTATATCTTAAACCCTAATCCCTATCCCTCAACCCTTAACCCTTAAAACTTAAACCCTATCCCTACACCCTCAACACTTGACACTATATCTTAAGCCTTAAACCCTCATCCCTAAAGCCTCAACCCTCAATCCTTAAACCTTCAACCCTAAACCCTATCCCTAATCTCTCTACCCTCGACACTCTAACCCTAACCTTGACATTAAACACTAATCTGTCAACCCTAAACCCTAATCTGTCAACCCTAAACACTATCCCTAAACCCTCAACCCTCAACACTATACCTTAAATCCTAATCCATCAACCCTAAAACTTAATCCCTCAACCCTCAACCCTAAACACTATCAATAAACCCTCAACCCTCGACACTATACCTTAAACCCTACGAGAAAAGCTTTGCGTATGGTACATCCACAGTGAGTAATTAACAGTTGAAATCAGAAGGATGATCATTATGAGAAAAGATCTGCATTGGGGTACATCTATGTTTCTTGTTGTCCACCCCACACTTAGGGAAGGTATATTGTTATGAAACAGGCAAATAATGTCCCATTGTTTACTGGCTCTATCCACAAGAACTACTAAACTATACCTTAAACCCTAATCCCTCAACCCTAAACTTTCAACCCTAAACCCTATCCCTAATCCCTCTACCCTCAACACTTTACCTTAAACCTAATCCCTCGACCCTTAACCCTAAACGCTATCCCTAAAGCCTCAACCCTAAACCCTAATCCCTCAAGGTCCTAAACTCTAATCCCTTATCCCTAAACTCTAAATCCTATCCCTAAACACTCAACCCTCAACCTTAAACCTTAGTCACTCAATCCTTATCCAACCCTCTCCTCCCCTATCTAGCTCACTCCCATCTCTACCCTCCTCTACCCTTGACACTATACATACATACATATAGGCATACATACATACATACATACATACATACATACATACATACATACATCATGATTAATAGCCTTGAACATAAAAAAAATTTAAGTGGAACATAACGTAAGCACATTATAACGTGCTCACGTTATGTCAAATATGACAAACAACATAGTTTTGCGAAAAAGGAAAAATGCAAAGCAAAACATAATGCGAGCGCATTATAACGCACTCACGTTATGTTTTACTTTGGGAATCCCAAGCCTTGGGCTTGGGATTTGTTTTGGATTTGCAACCCAAAGGCTTGGAGTGCCTTTTGAATAGTCACAGACGTGTTTTCCATATTCTTCAAGATTTCACATAATTTCATTCGTGCTAACCCTCAGATTTGCACGTGTTTCAAGGTCGAACAAATCGAACACCTAGGTAATGTTAGGATTTCTCTTAGCTATTTGACGATGTGATTTTTTTCACATTTTAACAATGTTAAGCCTTTCATCTTTAATTTCTTTTATTTGTGTGTCCGTTTTTGGGCAAAAACCACTGTTTGGTCTTTTTTTCATTGTAAATTAACTATTCATTGAAATTTCAAAAAAATTACATATTTAGAAACTAGATTCCATTCTACAAATATTAAAAAAAAAAAAAAATGATTTTCAATTAGTTTTCAAAATTTATAAGGGTAGCATGGACAAAATTCTATTTTTTAGGATGTGTCCACTTTGAAAATTAGTAAAAAATCAAATATTCATCAAAAAAATATTAGAAAAATCGGGCATAAACTACATGCTATTAGCTAATTTCTCACTAAAGCAATTTTAAAAATACCAAAAAAAAGTTGACCTTTTGAGGGAGCCACAAAACATGCTATGTTATGTTTTTTTGACAGAAACAACACCAATTTCTGTGGCTCCCTCTTTTGAACCCCTTAATCTATGCCATTTTTTTTAAAAAATAGTAGTTTAGAAAGTAAACTCAGAGCACTACGAACATTGTTTTGGTTGCATCTCCAAATTTTGAGTGTAACTATGCTCAATTTCTCATCCAAGGCTAGTATTTCCTGATTTCAGAAAAAAAGTGGCCACTTAAGACCCCTTTTTGGTCCCCCATCTTCTTGCACATACCCTTGGCAAATATCAAGTTTCAATCATCTAAAGATTTCAGTATATGAGCATATATGGAAAGATTCACAGTTGTTTTCAAGCAGAAATTAACAATTGAGTTGATAGAAATATTTGGATTTGATCTATTCTGATTCCTAAAGACTTAATATAACATGGTTGAAGTGCTCATTAAAGATGAACCATAAACAAGGAAGTGAAAAGTTACAAACCCTGTCAAAAATAAAGGAAAAGTGGCATTAAGTACCAGAGCTGAATATGGGTGAATTCCTTGTTAAAAATGAATAGGGGTTGCTTTTTGAACCATCTTAAAATTCCCTGTATTTTGCAAGTTATGTGTGTTTTTAGTAAAATGCATTGTGGTATGGGTTTGTATGTTTGTACATACAAAGTCGTTTGTATATAGAAAGTCTCTCATATACAAAGTGGTTTGTATTTTGTGTCATTGTATGATGCATATGCAAAGTCCCTTGTATATCGGGTCGTGGTATGGTCACATAAAGGAGTCATCGGGTTGATGCATTGTTTACTTGTATGCATTTGTTTAATGTTTTACTACTACATACAAGGTGGACCCGACGAGGTTAAAAGTTGAAATGTATTTTTTGTTAGGTCCGTTGCTTGTATGTTATGTTTGTATGTTTGGAAAAATGCAACATATAAAGCGTTACATACAAGGCGTTATGCATTGCCCGGAACTAAAACAATTATGAATTAACGTTAAGTCTTTGTATGTTTGCACTTTGTATGTATGTCGCGGTATACATACATTGCGTTACATAAAAGGTGAAATGCGTGCCGTGGATCCGATGGAATTCAGAGGAGAAATGAATAAAAGCAATAAGTTCGCCGGATGTACATTGAGCTTTGCATGTTTGAGATACAAGGATAAACATGCAAAGTAAATATACAAGGCTAATATACATATCGTGGAACTGAAACAATTATGAATTAACATTAAGTCCTTGTATGTTTGTGCTTTGTATGTATGTTGCAGTATACGTACATTGCGTTACATACAAGGTGATATGCATAATGCGGAACTGAAAGATTATGAAATATGGTAAAATTGTTGTATATTTCGCATATTGTATGTTTCGAATTATACAAGGCTAATATACATACCACGGATTTGAAAAAGTATGAAATGAAGTTAAGTTGTTGTGTGTATCTCACTTTGTATATGTATGCTTTCAGAGACATACATTGCGATATGCATTGCACTTATACAAGTGATGGAACTGAAAGTGGTATTAAAATTGGTTTTATCATTGTATGTTTCGGGCCTTGTATGTATGTTTCAGATACATACATTACTGTACATACAAGCCGGAACTCAAAACAAGTTAAAATGTGGTATAAACGATGCATCCTAACTTGAAGTATATTAAAAGATGCATTGCTTTTTATACATGTCGCGGACATGAAAGTAAATAAACGATGGGTTATAAAAAGAATAAGTTTGAAAGGAAGATACAATTGAACTTGTATGTATCGAGCATTATTTATGAAGGTTGGATACAAGTAGTGAGTCCCGCCGCTTGCACATTGGGCATGTATAATAACAATGTATATCTTTGATATGCCAAACTATTGTATATACAAGACACAACTTGTTATCACCGATTCTCTTTACCATTTCAAACAGTCACCTTTTGTATCCAACACAATGTACATTCTCACATACATTCTTAAGGATACATTTGCGATATACATTTGCATTACACCTTCGGTGAAACAAAAGGCACCTTACGCCGATATTCTACCACCACGCAAACACAAAATAACTTATACAAAACAAAAACCTTAAAAACATCATTAAAATCCAAATGGTTTCTGACAGTTGAAATATGGGTTTTTGCAGGATATACATAGCGGCGTACAAGTTGTATAAACACCCACAAAAGGATCTTAAGCAACTAATAAATTGTCAATAAGGGAAGTAATTAATTGAGTAAATACATATGTTTAAATAAATTTGATTTGAGACTAATTTATGTTTTATCTGGTCTTTTTAGGAATAATAAAGAAACCCTCGAAGGATATTAAGCAGAACTACAGTTAAAGATTTTTTGACCTTGAAATGGTTATCCATTTGATGATTAGTGGCCAGTATTAAATTTCTTGAATCTGTTTTATTAGAGCAAATACTGATTTCGGTTATCAACCATCACAACTATTGTAACTGGTCTGAAGCTTGTATGCCTCTCTTTATAAGAGATGACCAAGACTAGAATAGAAAGAAAAAAGGAGAAATAGAAGATAGGATAGAATAGGGAGAGTTTACAGAATAGAACAAGGGATACTATAGATTAGATTTGAACAACAATGCTAGTTCATTTTTAATATATTTTATTTCTGATAGACCATGTGCAAGCATTCTTTGATGAAGTCAAGTCTGTGAACATGAAGCAGTAACTGTAGTTTTCGGTATCAACTATCTGTTAAATTTATTCAATTATATGACTGTCTCCTTTCAAAGTTTTCTCTATTATTCAATTTGAGTTATCAAGTATATCTTCAAGTTGTCTATACACATTTGTTGTTATAGTGTGATAAGATTAATTGGTCTCTGCTTTCAGAATTAAATCCTTTAAATCTATCATAGTAACTGTGAATACATTGTCATGGATCTATAAGAAGAGTCATATAGTTAGGGTTTGTATTATGTCTCCAGTTTTGATAAATATGTTAACATTGCAGTATCATTTTGATAGGTTCCTTCAAGCAAGGATTAAATCTTTTTAGATGAATGCAGGTAATTTGATTTTGTCAATTGGATATATATAAGTATGGAATATTAACTATTTCCTTGTAGGGTTGTACAAGTTACATACCTTTTCTTTCATGCCAGATAGTTTGAGTTTTTACCAAACAAACAGTCATTTATTTCATGATCATACTGACACTATATTAAATAAGGCACTGGTCTAGTATTTTCATTATCACTTATACAAATTTATTTTAGATTTACTTAGTTAGGGGTAAGTGCAAAAAGATGGGGGGCCAAAAAGTGGCCAAATTAATTTAAAAAAAATTAAGTCATAATGCGAGCGCATTATAACGCGCTCGCGTTATGACTTGCTATAAATAAAAAAAAAGGTTTCTAATCTCATTTCATTTCTTTCTTCTCCTCTATGCCCGCAGCCTGCAAACCTTAGAAAATGCTCTCGCATTTTACAAAACTCCATTCAACACAAAAAGCTTATCGATTCGTCACCAAAATGCCACCACAATGTCAAGCACACCAAAGGAGTGAGTTATATTTATTTTTTTGTTTAAATTTGTTTCTAAATAGGTAGGTTTGAATTGATTTTTGATGTATATTTCATTAATTGTTAGGAAATTTTAATGCACCTCCTCCTCCTCCTCCTCCTCAAAATCCACAAAATCCTGAGGAGGAAATACTTGCAGAACAACAACCTCCATCCATTCCTCAACATGCCCCTGGAACACAAGAAAATATAATGGGGCAAATTGAAAACAACAAAAAAGAAATTGAAGATATAATTGCAAGGTTGAAAGATCCTTCCACTTCAACCTTGCATAGGTCCACGCTTGCTGAATCTCTTGAATCTATGTTATCAAATGTAGATTCAATTAGCAAGCAAATAACTAGTTGGATGGATAAGAGGAGAGAGTTTAGAGATTATTATGCAGACAAGCTGTCATACCAAGATGTGAAAAAATTACAAATCACAAAATTAGACTTGTGTTCCATTTTCACAAACCCACAAACAAATCAACCTCCACCCATTACATGCAAGAGGTTCCCTATCCATTGGTGCAACAACCAAGCGATAAGGGACAATTTTGGGCAGACGTGGTGGATGGTTTTTGACCATCCTCCATGTAATAATAATGAGGTCCCGCAATAATTTTTGAGGAAATTCTACTGCTAGTTTGTACTCAATAAAGTGCCAAACTATTTTGATATGTGGGACTTCCAGGGTAGAGGTGGGGGGTCAGCACAAGATAGACCAGGGGCACATCTTGACCCACAGCGGGTAGTGAGACAAGTAATCAGCAAACCAGCCCACGAGCATGTTTATATCCCTTCCATTGTGAAGGAGAGTGTTGAGGTCGATACACTTCAGTCCATTAGTGCCTTGACCCAGAGCATCATAGAGCATGTCGGTCCTGCAACACAAAGTGGGTTGGGAGATAGTGCGAGGAGCAGGGTCCCACCCCATACTTGTCAGACTTGCGGGTCAGCCTATGGTTATGACCCCATGGATAGTCAAGATGCAGGTGCATAGGCTACATCTGCAGCTGAGTAGATGGTGATGACAGATACCCTCCTGAGTGAGACTTTCAGCCTTGATACTCAGGTAAATATTAGCAAGTTTATTGAATTTAATTTATTAAATTTCATTTTTGAAATGCAAGATTAACTAATTTAAATTGATGATTTTAATGAAATTTCAAGGTCATAGCATCGATGCAGTTTTCAGTGGTTCTCCACCTACATTTTACACTAGATCATCTACTGTTGAGGTATGTAACTAGTAAACAATTATAAATATTACATGTGAATAGCATCGTTATATGAATGGTATTCTAATATCTGGTTTTGGATGTTGAATAGGTTAATACTGTATATTTCACGGCAACACCTGCCAGTGATGGTGGACTTCAAAGCTTTACGGAGGTAATAAAATAAATAGTTTAATGAATAAATTGTACTTACTAGATTTTTGTATGTGACTTATGTGCTTTATTGTGTGTACTTCCATGTTTAGATAAACGTGTGTGTATGTTAGGAGCCATGATTTGCATCACTATTATAGTTTTTGTAATTGAATAATGTTGTTTTATTTCTAAATGATGCAGGCTATAGAGACACCTCCCCATGTTCATAGGGCAATGGAGCAGGGTGTGGCCTCTGTGATTCATAGCTCCATGGCATTGACAGGGGTATGAGGCAGATTAGTAAATTTCAATTTAGATTCATTGTTATAGTTGTCTATTTTTAAAAAATTAAAAGATTATTGATTTGAAGTTTAATTTCTATCTGGATGGTTTCTATAGGACATGACATCACCATGGCCTATTCCTGCTACTGAGGCAAGTGAGGAGACAGATTATATATTAGCGGTAAGTGATTATTTTGTTAAATGTTTCATTTTTTATAACATGTGATTTCTATATATTAATGTCTATACTTTTTATTGTAACAGGTAAAGATGCAGGAAGAAATAAATAGGAGGAGCAGCCCTCGGGTTTGTAGTAGACCACCCACAAGCACGTCTCCATCCCCTAGAAGATCAAAGGCTGCCCGTGATCTATTCTCTTCACCAGCCAGAGGGAAATGACTTTTTATTGTGTTCCTTTGTTGTATGCCTATATGGCATTTGTGGACATATATTTTGTATTGTATATATTTGACATTGTATGCCTATATGGCATTCTTGTAAGCCTATATGGCTATTTTGTATATATGTTAGACTTATATCGACAGATATTGATGTATGCCTATATGGATATTTGGTTAATACAAATCTTTTTTATTGATGACATCCATACTTGCAGTATAAATCCACATTTGAATGGATATTTGTAGATGGCTACTTCAAATATTTAAAGTCCAATTGTATTACATAGGATGTTTGTTGATCCAATAAGCTAGCTATTGTTATTCAAGTATCACCTAAACCTCATTTTGGAACTAAAAGATAAAAGTTGTATTTAAAAAAAAAAATGACTCATCATGTTGAACATAAAATATTAATATTCTTTATGAGTAGCATAGAATGTCAACTATATGCAATACAAAAAAATGAATCATCATGTTATTCTTTATGTTTGAGATTCTGAAAATGACTAAGTCTAGTAGCCTGATATCCTGAAACACTAGGATGAATATCGAAGTCATTAGGATGATTGCGCCTTGAGAAAAAATTATTAACATGAGTGCTAAAGGAGACTTTCTTAAACATTCAAACATTTAGCAACAAGCATGAAGGGTGAAGGTGCAATTTGCAACTCATAAATCCTCAAAAGGGTGCCCAACTTAGAGAGAGCATTCATTTAAGACAAGGCACCCATTGACACCTGTTCCACCATAAAAGTGCACCTAAGGTGGAAGGAGAACAAGCCTCTAGTAAGTGAAGCACACCTATTGTCTAAACCACTTCATTATGGCACCCTAGCATGAGGAGGAGTATATAAGTCAATAGGAAATGGTGCCTATAATGCAAATGAAGGACTAAGTGGCATTTTCAATAAGCATCAATTCACCTTGAGCTTTCAATAAATACATCAAATTGAGCCCCATAAGCCTAGGCGCCCTTTGCCTGCAAAAGAACTTTGTATCGACGTCAAGACTTGGTCATATCAGCGTATCGGTAGACCTTGGTTAGGCTTCGCCGATAGTGGTCTGTCTTGCCGATGAGTGTGGTTCGAAGTCGAAGACATTGGTGTATCGGAAGATAATCCCATCTATGCATCAAAAGAGCAGTTGAGAGATTCGCCGATGAAGGGGGTCACACCGAAAGTTGAAATCCATTGATGTATCGGCCCAACGAGATTAGAGTTCACCAATGTTTGGAGTCTCACCGATGGGTGTGGTCCAAAGGTTGTCATTTGTGAGATCGGTGTGTCGGCAGAAGAGTTTTTGAGTGTGCCGATGGTATTAAGTCCTACCGATAGGTGAGGGACTTAGAGTCTCGTATCGGAGTGATAAAGACATAGGTGTGAAAGGATATAAAGTCACCGATAGTGGTCTGTCTGATCGATAAGAGTCAATGATGGGATGTTTGTCAAAAGTGAAATCAAATGGAGTCATGGTGATATCAGCCTATCGGCTGATGAAATTTTAAGATCACCGATGGTATGTTGTCTCACCAATAGTGAGTTCGAAGGTTCAAAAGTTGATAATTCTATGCTTCCATTGTGTGCTCTGCATCAAACACTCATCCCTACTATAGTCTAGCATTCTCTAGTTGTGTTCTCCCCTTTGTTTTTGTGAACACCTCTGGAAGTAATGTTGAGTTACTTGTGATGTCCTTATTGACTAGTGTTGTTTTGGATTCATGTGTAGTCCTTGTTCCTTTATAGTCTATTGTCTACCTGACTATTTGTTGTAACTTATTGAACCACTATGATTTTGAATATTTAGATTTAGAGGGCATTAGACACCAAAACTTCTTGGCCTTTAACAACCCAACCTAGAATCAATATATTTTTGTCCATCCCAACTATTCTAGTCAAGACAAAGCATGTTGATTCTCATTCAATCCAAAGTTCATTAATAGGATTATCTTATCATAATATTTAGGGAAATGACCACCTAGATGGACAATGATGTGATCTATCTATAAAGAAACTTGCAAGAAGTATAGGAGGCATGAGAATCCCTCCATGTTGTTTATCAAGTTGAATGATCTATGACACATCATGTATCATTAGAAAATATTCTCGAAGAGAAAGCAAGTGAAAATACTCAAAACAACCCATAACAAGGTGGAGAAGTTTAAAGGATGGAGGTTGCAACACTTTCCGACCTCATAGCCACACTAGTCTAATGGATCAGGATAATACTATCAAGCATCCACATAATAGTAGATAATCTTATCAAAAGTCACAGAGAAATTTCTAAGGACCAAAGTGTTATCCCTATGACTTGACACATACTGCTTGTTTCATAAAGCAAAGGGACATGATATAAATATTGTTGTTATATGGAGCCTAATCAGACTCGGAGGTTAAATTTACCCAACTTTTATCAGCGTGGTTTCTCCCCAAATATTTTCCTACTAGTTTTGGCACCTTGAAGTCTAAGTGTTTTTCTTCAAGATCTAGGTGCCAGTTGAAGGTTGTAGTTGCCAAGAAGAGTGCCTAGCAAGAGGAAGTCTTTTGGAGTCTCCAAAACACATCAAACACTTGACTAACAACAAGATAACTTTTTCCCAAGTTAGGCGCTTCAAGAGGTAAGTTAAAACATGAATAAGCGCCAACTTGTCTAGGCGCAAACTCAAGCTTGTTGAGGATACACATGGCGCCCAACATTCCTTGGTGATTTCACGAACTTCAAACGCTCAGAACTGTTCAAGGAATGCCCAATGCCCCTTCTTGATGATAGGCACCAAAGTGAGGGTGGAATTGTGCCTTGATGGCATTAGGCACTATCTAGAGTATGCTACTCCATGGAAATATGCCTTCTTTCTTAGAGTAACTCAAACACTCCAAGGTCTTCAGTGATCAATTCCCCAACTTATGAAATGTCCTCCTTTTTAAAACACATTGTAATGCTCCAAAGAGATGACTATACCTAGGCGTCAATCTGGGTTAGAAATGCCTCCAAAGTGCACCTTCTCTTTCAAAATGCAAAACAAGGTCCAAAGGTGCTAATAAACTGAAGCGCTTCTTTGGAAAAGTCCTAGAGGTTAAGATGCGCCTTGTCTTAATAAACTGAAGATCATCTCGCACCAATACATTACCAAAATTTCAATCACAAGATCAATTCAAACTTAGGCGCTCATTAAGAGTCTTTCCAATGTTGGCGCATCTGAGAGGTTGAACTAGCAAGAGATGGCACCTAGCTTCCTAGACCTTGTTTCAATATGTTTGAGTTCCAAAGTTGACTCAATGGAATCAAGATAGCGTCATAGAGTCTTTGGACTAGTTCCTTAGAGTTTCAAAAATATTCTGGCTCCTTGAAAATTCCTCCTACATGCTTGGGCGCCATTTCAAGGTCCTGGAACCATGATGTAGTACCTTATTGCTCTAGGCGCCCATTCATGATTGTGCAACTTGAGATTGGCACCTAGAGTGAATAGGCTTTCATCCTGACTTAATACACTGCCTCCTTCTGACGATTTTTGGGGCAGCAGAAAACCTTTCACCACGGGCAAATGTCTCAGAGATACAAAAAACTGAGAGAGGTTATTGTAGAGGCACTCTATGTGATCACGTTACCTTAGATGGAATGTTTCTAAGTGACACGATTTTTGAGTAACATCTCATCAAAGAATGTTGCCTTTTTGCACTTTGGACTCTTTAAGGATATCGTCGGTACAATGTAGCTCAGACTATTTCGACATGTTTGGGTGAAAAATAGGACCATGCCTAGCGTAAATGTACCCATCCAGATGCATTGGAATAGTTAGTTTGGTCGCATTAGGAGTAGGATGAAAGTTACACCCCTTTGCAACTTTACACTGCCTCCTTTTGACAATTTTTGGGGTAGTAGAAAACCTTTCACCATAGGCAAATATCTTAGAGATATAAAAAACTAAGAGAGGTTATTGTAGAGACACTCTACGTGATCGCGTTGCCTCAAATGGAATGTTTCTAAGTGACATGGTTTTCGAGTAACATCTTGTCAAAGATTGCTACCTTTTTGCACTTTGGACTCTTTGGGGATATGATCAATACAATGTAGCTCGGACGGTTTCAACATGTTTGGGTGAAAAATAGGACCATGCCTAGCGTAAATGTACCCATCTAGATGCATTGGAATAGTCAGTTTGGTCGCATCAGGAGCAGGATGAAAGTTACACCCCTTTGCAACTTTACATTGCCTCCTTCTGATGATTTTTGGGGCAGCAGAAAACCTTTCACCATGGGCAAATATCTCAGAGATATAAAAAAGTGAGAGGGATTATTGTAGAGGCACTCTACGTGATCGCGTTGCCTTAGACAGAATGTTTCTAAGTGACACAGTTTTTGAGTAACATCTTGTCAAAGATTGCTGCCTTTTTGCACTTTGGACTCTTTAGGGATATCATGGGTACAATGTAGCTCGGACTGTTTCAACATGTTTGGGTGAAAAAAAAGACCATTCCTAGCGTAAATGTACCCATTCAGATGCGTTGGAACAGTCAGTTTGGTCACATCAGGAGCAGAATGAAAGTTACACCCCTTTACAACTTTACACTGCCTCCTTCTGACAATTTTTGGAGCAGCAGAAAACCTTTCACCACAAGCAAATACCTCAAAGATATAAAAAACCAAGAGAGGTTATTGTAGAGACACTCTACATGATTACGTTGCCTCAGATAAAATATTTCTAAGTGACACAATTTTTGAGTAACATCTTGTCAAAGATTGCTACCTTTTTGCACTCTGGACTCTTTAGGGATATCGTCGGTACAATGTAGCTCAGACTGTTTCGACATGTTTGGGTAAAAAAAGGACCATGCCTAGCATAAATGTACCCATCTGGATGTGTTGGAATAGTCAGTTTGGTTGCATCACAAGAAGGACACCAAAAATGTAAAAGTTGCTTTGTGCAACTTGACAACATTGACACTTTTTTGCAACATGACTCAAGGACTCAAACTAACCCCAAATGACTCAAAGTGACTTAAAATTACCTTGATTTTGGCACCCAATGTACATTATAGAGGTTGAGGTGCTCCTTATCATTCAAACATCTTAGATGAGCACATAGGAAAGGAAAAAGATCTAAGTTTCATCGTCATGAGCGCCTAATATCAAGAGACTTTAATGGCTCAAACCTTAGCATGGAGTTCTAAGGCACACTTCATGTCTCCTTTCATCAATTTTGGTGCCCTTATGTAGATTTTTCAACTTGATTTGGCACCCTGTATGTGAAGGAAGATCTAAAGGCATCAAAGTGGATGTCGTTTTGCAAGAGTTTGGATCATCAAAATTGAAAGAAATAAGTCTATTAAGCTTAGGCACCCTTGGTCTTCTTTTCATTCATTATGAGAGCCTTGGGAAAATGGTATATAGGTCATCATCATGATTGGGCATCCTAGATCCAGAGTGTTGGAGAGATCATAAAATGGTGTCTAGAGGAAGTAGGGTGAGTTATGTGTTTGGTCGCATCAGGAGCAGGACACCAAAGATGCATAACATGATGATGTAAAAATGTGTATATGTGTAAAAATGCAGGAGGAAATAAAAAAAAAAACCTTACAAATTAATGTGCATACTTACAACTCAATGTAGCATGACTTTACAAAATCAATGTGAATACTTACAAATTAATCCAATGAACCATCCAGGCCTGCTCTACTCTTTATTGTGTCAAGTATTGCTTCATGGTCAGACTCACGCACCTTCCACAAGATTTTGTTCAAAGGTCTACCCTGATACTTTATCAAATGAACATTGGATGCCACAACAAGGTTCGAGTAATGAAGAATCTTTCGATGCATGTCAAAGTCTTGAAACAGCCAAATATTAACACTCTTATGTGGGTACCTTCTAAGCCATGTTCCAGTAATAACCACTGAGCCTGTAGGGTATTTGATGTTTTCTCCATCTGTAATAGGGGCCTCCAATTTCTTTTTGGCCTCAACACAACGACATAAGTAATAATCTGTTCCCTCTTCATTATCTTCATCTGCAATAACTGCATATAGATGCCCTACATTGATATGTGTAGCAAATTAGATGAAATTAGTCAACATTACAAAAACACTACAAAGTAAGATGACATTACCTGGTTGAACTAGATGAAATTAGATGCATATACGTACCCTATATTACCTAGTTGAACTAAATCTAATATGTGGTCAAAGTCAACTGATGATTCCATCTGTGTTAGTTCCAGTGCCGTCGGGAGTCGATATGTATCAAGTGGGCTAAGATAACTTAACTGCCATTCGTCAACCCACTCCTTTGACTCGCACTCATCCCAGACTTGAATTGTACAGGAAGAACAAAAGCATGACATCTTTCATGTATGGATACTCCATGAACCTACAATTGAGCTTCTGAAAGAGTGCATCTCATTTGATCCTGTCAGTGTACAATAGTCCTCATATGGTGTAATGTTAGTATCATCTATCAACTAAAAAAATCTACGAACTGAAGACTTACCTTCATTACCTGGACCCATGAAAGCATTACACCACTCGACAATTGATTTTGCATCTGTCAACTTTGCATTGTCTTTATACTTTAACTCTTCTCGTGCTATGGCTCTTTTGATACATGCTCCTGCACCATCATGCTCCCCCTTTCCATGCTCGGCCTCACAAAAGTTCCACATATGTTGAATACCTATAAAATTATGCCTCCTACTCAGCCAATAGAAATTCTGCGAGTTCTTGAATTATGATGCACAGTTATCCGACCATATGATATGCTGACTGAATGATATGCCCCTTCTAGCCAAATCATTGTAGAACACCTGAATGCAACCTTGCACAAACTCCGTAGAATGCGTGCGATCATCACTAATATATAAATTATACTCCCTTATAATCTTTCTGTCATCCTATGTACTATCATTCGCATGAATGAATGCGATGTGCACAAATATAGCAACCTGTGTGAAGTTGTAATATTGTGATTGCACCTCATGCTATGGCTGTAGATTGTAGTTCTCTACAAAGTCGATGACTAAAACAATGCTACCAACCAGAAATGTGTCCTTACATAACTTGAATTGCAAGTCCAACCATCGAGCTCTATGGGCATGTCTTGCATACTCATACACTATGTTGTCACGAAATATAGGCATAAACTCATACACTGGAATCTTTTCAATTACCAATTCACACCTCTTTGCTTCTTTACAATCTTTTGTATTGTATGCCACTATTTTATACTTGCCAAACTCTACTAGTTCATTTCCAACCACATGTGTTCTTTCCATATGTTCACATATTGGCAAATGTTGCAAGCCACCGCAACGATGACATGTGCCATCCAAGCATAATTTCTTGTAGAATATTTGACCTTCCTCTCTTTCACATAAAATTCTTGATATGAAGTCTCTTGAAGATGTTGGTGGGGCACATATGGCACAACCCTACAAATCATTGTTAGTATGCATATCTAAACATATAGACCTATAAGCATCAAAATGGTTAGAAAATCCAATATGTAATCTACAACAACAAGTACTGCGTGTGTGATTTATCTTAACATAGAAAGGTTTTAGCATTTCAAAATATCTTTGACAAATTTTAATTTGATGATAGTTCTCTAGAAATTTACCATAAAACTGTGTTTGAGTGTCATCCAAAAAATGCTTTAGATGTGGCTCGCGGTTCTGACTATCGATTCTCCTTCTTACCACATCCCTTTGATTTGGAGATACCCTTGTGTAATTCTTCCAAAAGTCTTAAATTAGTGATCTCAATGCTTCAACAATTGGTTTATCTTTTCATGGTAGTCTCCCTGAGAACGCCCATAATTCATTGGCATTAGTGTCCTCAATTCTTTGGCGTCTTCCAACGGCTCTTGATAAAGTTTTCCTATTAATTCTTAATTCTTGACTTGTCTTTCTAATGAGACAAGCTTTCCTTGTTTGACTACTTACTATAGTCGATGTAATCACACACCGTGTTGCATTACTATCTTTTGTGCATGAGGTGTTACCCACACTCTCATATGCACTCATTAGATTCTTGACAATAGATTTTTCACTTGAAGCCTCTGATGTTCTCAATCCAAGAATCTTCATGATAGACCTATACTTTATACTTCACATCATTTCAACAAATAGTTGACATCCTGCCGTCTCATTTAACTTTTCAAAGAACAATCTCCAAATCTTATTAGCATATCTTCTACAAGTGCGTTTTGGAATCTTACCTTCCATTGGCTACAAAATATTCTCATCAATATCAATCAAATACTTTGGCTTTCTATGCAAAATTCTAGGTGGTGTTAAGTTAGGTAAATTCATCTCAACATTAGGAATTTCATCAATATTTAAATGAGATGGGTTAGATGACATACCTTCGATCGAAGATGGAATAGATGACATACCTTGAGGTTGAGGTGGGAACGATGGCATACCTCCTTCATCACATGTGAGTGATGATGTACTCTCAACTTGAGATGTGGTAGATGGTGTCCCTACATGTTGACTTGCGGTAGAGGACGTGTCTCCAACTATGGTATTCAAATCTCTCATAGTACGAAGTTTTTGCATTCATTCTCTTTGTGTCACCAATACCATATCTCTTTGTGATGGTTGTGGTTCCTCTTCAATTGGTATGTCTTCATTTATCGTGTCCAATTTCCTCTTCTCACAAAGTTCCCTCATAGCCACTACTTTCTTTGCATTCTTAGCTTCTATCTCTTCCTGTGTTGGTTTAATTCTTGATCATTTCCTCAACATGACAGAGAATTTATCTGTAACATGATAAAGAGACCAATATTAGTTCCTAAGAAATGAATACAAGATAATAGTGGGATTGTATTTTTTTATATTGTAAGGATTTATTCTTGTATAGTTTGACATCATGGTATGTTAAAGTTTGTTTATTACACATAATTATTAAAGATCCCAAGTGTAGAAAATATACATGGCATCATGTGAGATTGTAGGCTGCTTTCTTGATTGGGAATGTGTCTATTTTAAACATGTATGATAAAGCATGATAAAGTAATTCAATCCGAAATAAGGAAAATGTAAAGAACATGCATGTAAAGACTTGACATACCTAAAAAATGAAGATTCGAATGGAGAGAGTACCCAATTATGTAGTATTTTTTTCTTCTTGCATCAAACTCCTCAACAATTTGAGTTTTTCACCACTTGCTCCCTTTTCAATGTTAAATTGAATAACACTCAAATATAATTACTAACAACAATACTATTAACCAATCTATAATGTTAAATTCATGAAATTGAATCACAATTAACATTGCAACACTACAAAAATTGAAACTTGAATAGATATATATCAAACTTGGTGTGAAAACTATGTTATTTCCTCATTCTCAAGTTGGCAAAGTAGAAAAGGTGGTGGAAAGATCATGCAAAGGTGGTACAATGTGTCAAATGTGCATGTGAACTTCCCAACAACATGAAAGCACTTCTTTTTTGTCAGAGCATGCGTAGAATCAGTAAGAAAACAGAGCATGTGGGCCTGTATCACGGGGGTCAACACTTTTTTACTATTTCAATAGCAAGACAAAATGCGAGTGCGTTATAACGCGCTCACGTTTTGTCTTGCTATAGATTGATCACATCCTTTGCATTGATCACATCTCTTTCCAAACCGTCCCCTTCAGACCTTAATGACCACAAGGTTTTTAAGGGAGAACTTTTCCTGTTTCCTGCAAGAGCTTGCTAGATGCTCTGCCATATGATAGGCATAACAATGAAGGGGCAAGCCCTCATAATCAAGTTCTTGATAGAAAATGCCCATCGAGGAAGAAAGACATATCTTCTTTGGAAGCAGAAGTTCTAGTTTGTGACAAATCCTTATCCAAGCATAAATAGCAGGGGTTCTATCAAGCGATTTACAATCCACTTCCACAAAGTCTCCTGAAGACTTCCTGATTGATTCCAAAACATCCTCACCCCAAAACTGGAGAGGCAATCAATAAATCAAACCCATAAATCTGCATTTGATGAAAGAAACCCTCAACACTATACCTTAAACCTTAATCCCTTAACCCTAAACCTTATCCCTAAACCCTAATCCCTCAACCCTCAACCCTAATCCCTCATCCCTCAACTCTAATCCCTCATCCCTAAACCCTAAATGCTATCCCTATTCCTAAACCCTCAATAGACTCGATACTATACCTTAAACCCTAATCCCTTATCCCTAAACCCTCCAACCCTATCCCTAATCCTTATACCCTCCACACTCTACTTTAACCCTAATCCCTCGACCCTCAACCCTATCCCTAAACCCTTGACACTCGAACCTCAACCCTCAACCCTGAACGTCAAACCCTAATCCCTCAACCCTTAACTCTGATCCCTCAACCCTCAACCCTATCCCTAAACCCTAAACCCTAAACCCTCAACCCTCAACGTCAAATCCTAATCTCTCAACCCTTGATTCTAATCCCTCAACCCTAAACTTGATCCCTAAACCCCTAACACTATACCTTAAACCCTAATCCCTTAGCCCTCAACCTTAAACCTTATCCCTAAACCCTAATCCCTCAACCCTTAACCCTAATCCGTCATCCCTCAACTCTAATCCCTCATCCCTAAACCCTAAATGCTATCCCTATTCCTAAACCCTCAACAAACTCGATACTATACCTTAAACCCTAATCTCTTATCCCTAAACCCTCCAACCCTATCGCTAATCCTTATACCCTCCACACTCTACTTTAACCCTAATCCCTCGACCCTCAACCCTATACCTAAACCCTTGACCCTCAACCCTCAATGTAAAACCTTAATCCCTCAACCCTTAACTCTGATCCCTCGACCCTCAACCCTATCCGTAAACCCTAAACCCTAAACCCTCAACCCTCAATGTCAAATCCTAATCCCTCAACCCTTCACTCTAATCCCTCAACCCTAAACCCAATCCCTAAACCCTTGACACTATACCTTAAACCCTAATCCCTCAGCCCTCAACCCTAAACCTTATCCCTAAACACTAATCCCTCAACCCTCAACACTAATCCATCATCCCTCAACTCTAATCCCTCATCCCTAAACCCTAAATGCTATCCCTATTCCTAAACCCTCAACAAACTCGATACTATACCTTAAACCCTAACCCCTTATCCCTAAACTGTCCAACCCTATCCCTAATCCTTATACCCTCCACACTGTACTTTAACCCTAATCCCTCGACCCTCAACCCTATCCCTAAACCCTTGACCCTCGAACCTCAACCCTCAATGTCAAACCCTAATCCCTCAACCCTTAACTCTAATCCCTCGACCCTCAACCCTATCCCTAAACCCTAAACCCTAAACCCTCAACATCAAATCCTAATCCCTCAACCCTTCACTCTAATCCCTTAACCCTAAACCCTATCCCTAAACCCTCAACACTATACCTTAAACCCTAATCCCTCAACCCTCAACCCTAAACCTTATCCCTAAACCCTAATCCCTCAACCCTCAACCCTAATCCATCATCCCTCAACTCTAATCCCTCATCCCTAAACCCTAAATGCTATCCCTATTCCTAGACCCTCAACGGGCCCAATACTATACCTTAAACCCTAATCCCTCTACCCTTGACACCCTTATTAACCCTAATCCCTTGACCATTAACCCTATCCCTCAACCTCAAGCCTCAAGCCTCAACCCTCAACTCTCAACATTAAACCCTAATTCATCAACCCTAAACCCTAATCCCTCAAACCTAAACCCTATCCCTAAACCATCAACCCTCAACACTATACCTTAAACCCTAATCCCTATCCCTCAATCCTTAACCCTTAAAACTTAAACCCTATCCCTACACCCTCAACACTTGACACTATATCTTAAGCCTTAAACCCTCATCCCTAAAGCCTCAACCCTCAATCCTTAAACCTTCAACCCTAAACCCTATCCCTAATCCCTCTACCCTCGACAATCTAACCCTAACCTCGACATAAAATGCTAATCCGTCAACCCTAAACCCTAATCCGTCAACCCTAAACCCTACCCCTAAACCCTCAACCCTCAACACTATACCTTAAACCCTAATCCCTCAACCCTCAATCGTAAACCTTATCCCTAAACCCTAATCCCTCAACCCTCAACCCTAATCCATCATCCCTCAACTATAATCCCTCATCCCTAAACCCTAAATGCTATCCCTATTCCTAAACCCTCAACAAACTCGATACTATACCTTAAACCCTAATCCCTTGACCATTAACCCTATCCCTCAACCTCAAGCCTCAAGCCTCAAGCCTCAATCCTCAACTCTCAACATTAAACCCTTAATTCTGATCCCTCGACCCTCAACCCTATCCTTAAACCCTAAACCCTAAAAACTCAACCCTCAACGTCAAATCCTAATCCCTCAACCCTTCACTCTAATCCCTCAACTCTAAACCCTATCCCTAAACCCTCAACACTATACCTTAAACCCTAATCCCTCAACCCTAAACCTTATCCCTAAACCCTAATCCCTCAACCCTCAACCCTAATCCGTCATCCCTCAACTCTAATCCCTCATCCCTAAACCCTAAATGCTATCCCTATTCCTAAACCCTCAACAGAGTCGATACTATACCTTAAACCCTAATCCCTCTACCCTCGACACTCTTATTTAACCCTAATCCCTTGACCATTAACCCTATCCCTCAACCTCAACCCTCAACCCTCAACTCTCAACATTAAACCCTTAACTCTGATCCCTCGACCCTCAACCCTATCCTTAAACCCTAAACCCTAAAACCTCAATCCTCAACATCAAATCCTAATCCCTCAACCCTTCACTCTAATCCCTCAACCCTAAACCCTATCCCTAAACCCTCAACACTATACCTTAAATCATAATCCCTCAACCCTAAACCTTATCCCTAAACGCTAATCCCTCAACCCTCAACCCTAATCTGTCATCCCTCAACTCTATCCCTCATCCCTAAACCCTAAATGCTATCCCTATTACTAAACCCTCAACAGACTCAATACTATACCTTAAACCCTAATCCCTCTACCTTCGATACTCTTATTTAACCCTAATCCCTTGACCATTAACCCTATCCCTTAACCTCAACCCTCAACCCTCAACTCTCAACATTAAACCCTTAACTCTGATCCCTCGACCCTCAACCCTATCCCTAAACCCTAAATCCTAAACCCTCAACCCTCAACGTCAAATCCGAATCCCTCAATCCTTCACTCTAATCCCTCAACCCTAAACCCTATCCCTAAACCCTCAACACTATACCTTAAACCCTAATCCCTCAACCCTAACCCTAAACCTTATCCCTAAACCTTAATCCCTCAACCCTAATCCGTCATCCATCATCCCTCAACTCTAATCCCTCATCCCTAAACCCTAAACGCTATCCCTATTCCTAGACGCTCAACGGGCTTGATACTATACCTTAAACACTAGTCCCTTATCCCTAAACCCTCCAACCCTATCCCTTAACCCTAATCCCTTGACCCTCAACCCTATCCCGAAACCCTTAACCCTTGAACCTCAATGTTCTCAACCCTCAACGTCAAACCCTTATCCCTCAACCCTTAACTCTGATCCCTCGACCCTTAACCCTTAAAACTTGAACCCTAAAACCTATCCCTACATGCTCGACACTCGACACTATATCTTAAACCCTAATCCCTTAACCCTCATCCCTAAAGCCTCAACCCTAAATCATTAAACCTTCAACCCTAAACCCTATCCCTAATCCCTCTACCGTCGACACTCTACCTTAAACCTAATCCCTCGACCCTTAACCCTAAACGCTATCCCTAAAGCCTCAACCCTAATCCCTAATCCCTAATCCCTCTACCCTCAACACTCTAACTTAAACCTAATCCCTCAACCCTTAACCCTAAATGCTATCCCTAAAGCCTCAACCCTAAACCCTAATCCCTCAAGGTCCTAAACTCTAATCCCTTATCCCTAAACTCTAAATCCTATCCCTAAACGCTCAACCCTCAACCTTAAACCTTAATCACTCAATCCTTATCCACCCCTCTCCTCCCCTATCTGGCTCACTCCCATCTCTACCCTTCTCTGCCCTCGACACTATACATACATACATATAGGCATAGATAGATAGATACATACATACATACATACTTACATACATATAAGCATACATAGATACATACATATTGGCATACATAGATACATACATACATACATGATTAATAGCCTTGAACATAAAAGAATTTAAGGGGAACATAACGCGAGCACATTATAACGTGCTCGCATTATGTCAAACATGGCAAACAACAAACTTGCAAAAAGGAAAAATGCAAAGAAAACAATAACGCGAGCGTGTTATAACGTGCTCGCATTATGTCTTGCTTTGGGAATCCCAAGCCTTGGGCTTGGGATTTTCTTTGGATTTCCAACCCAAAGGCTTGGAGTGCCTTTTGAACAGTCACAAATGTGTTTTTCTAGATTCTTCAAGATTTCACATAATTTCATTCATGCTAACCCTCAGATTTGCACGTGTTTCAACGTCGAACAAATCGAACACCTGGGTAATGTTAGGCTTTCTCTTAGCTATTTGACGATGTGATTTTTTTCACATTTTAAAAATGTTAAGCCTTTAATCTTTAATTTCTTTTGTTTGTGTGTCCGTTTTTGGGCAAAAACCACTGTTTGGTCTTTTTTTCATTGTAAATTAACTATTCATTGAAATTTCAAAAAAATTACATATTTAGAAACTAGATTCCATTCTTCAAATATTAAAAAAAGAAAAAAATGATTTTCAATTAGTTTTCAAAATTTATAGGGGTAGCACGGCCAAAATTCTATTTTTTAGGATGTGTCCACTTTGAAAATTACTAAAAAATCAAATATTCATCAAAAAATTATCAGAAAAATCTGGCATAAACTACATGCTATTAGCTAATTTCGCACTAAAGCGATTTTAAAAATACCAAAAAAAAGTTGACCTTTTGAGGGAGCCACAAAACATGCTATGTTATGTTTTTTTGACAGAAACAACACCAATTTCTGTGGCTCCCTCTTTTGAACCCCTTAATCTATGCCATTTTAAAAAAAAAAAGTAGTACTCGAAGCACTACGAACATTGTTTAGGTTGCATCTCCAAATTTTGAGTGTAACTATGCTCAATTTCTCATCCAAGGCCAGTATTTCCTTATTTCAGAAAAAAAGTGGCCACCTAAGACCCCTTTTTGGCCCCCCATCTTCTTGCACTTACCCTTAGGTTGCATTATTGTTTTAGCATTTCAATTTAGATCATTTAGAATTAACTTGCTGCCTTTTATCTATTTTATAATTTGTGCCATTATCAATAGTTAGATTAATTTTGATTAAAGTAGTGATCATCTTTTTATCTGCTTTATTAATTAGAGGTTTACCTGCCTTGGTCTGGCAGAGCCTGAAGTGAAGGGGGTTTAGCCATATCTACCCTGTGTCAGTTAGCCACAAACGTCAACAGAGCCTGGCACCCTTCTAGGGTTAACGACCTACATTTTTGAGACCTAACACTCTGCTCTGTCGGCTAGATCTATGCAAAACTTGAGGTGCGAACCAAAAATTGCTCTTGGAAATCATCACTCATGTCGGCCACTATCACTAATCATCACCATTTCTCCAACAAACAACTTCCATACTTCCGGAATCAAGATCTTTTTCAAGGTCGGCCTATTCTTCTTCTGTCTACTTTGACAAACTGGAACCCGGTACTCAGAGGCTAAGATCTTTTGAATCCTTTATCCCCAAAGGAAAAAACTCAAGATTTAGAGTGTCTTTGTAATGCTGTCAACTACCTTAGATCCACAGCAAACCATGTCTTTTCACCTGAGAGATCCAGATCAAGATATCAGATTCTATTACTACTCTCTTCTTAACTGCCCAGACTTAGACAAATTCTAATTCTGACTTCTGGAATAAACAACTTGTATTATGCAGATGTTTAGGATGATCTTAGTTGCCATCAATGACAACACCTATCAATGCAAAGCAGTGTCTCTTGCCAACAATCTCCCCCTTTGGCATTGATGGCAACACTTAGTGAAAAATGATTAAATGTCTTAGAGTGACTCCCCCTTTGTATGTACATTTGTACCCTTCACTTAATCCAGTGCTCACCTCATTTTTCACTGCCCTTCACTCCCCCTTTGACATCAATGGCAAAGGGTGGGATCTGCAAGCCAAAATTCTCCAAAAAAAATGTATTTATACTGCCGCATATGTACAACAAATCATCAACTCCTATTTACATGAACTTGAGAATGTCTGCAAAACTAGTTTTTAATTGCACAAGTTCAGAGGCCCAAGTATTCTTCATTCCATCGAAAAGTGAGATGTGCCCACTAAGCAAAAATGCATATGCTTCTACCTTTGCCAGATCTGGAGGATCACTTGTCTAAAGTGCATTCTAGGCTTCGGATACGGCATTATGCATGGCTTCCAACTTGGGGACAATCAATCTCCGGAGTTCACACATCCTCTTCATAGTATTGATTTTCTCTTTTTCAGGTCCCTTTATTTCATCTGTCAAGCTAATGAGTTGACATTCCTGGGTTATAGGAGAGGTAGTCAGAGGATCAAAATTTTGAGATAGAACTGATATTTTCTGTTCTTTTTCCTTTATCTTCTTCTCAACATTCTCATTGACTTTAGTCCATGATAGGCAAAACTTATATATATCTCCTCCATCACTTAGAGCATTCTGAATGCTCTTTATGCTAATGCCTAGTATCAACCTATCACTCCTTATCAGATTCTTAACTTGACTGAGTTTCTTATTCAAAAATTCTTTCTGAACTTTTGCCTCTGCAGACTTTTCAAAAGACTCAAAATGTGAGTTTACTGAACTTACAAGATTTTTTAGATGGTCAGAGGGGCAATCATTTTGATTCTTCTAATAGGATGGCATTAATTTCTCCAAAATTCTGGTTGCAAGCCCAAGTAGCTCATTGTCCTCCATGTGGGACTTTAACATCTTTTCTCTAGCCTTTACTTGGGTGAATGATGCTATTTTCATCAGTTGAATTGGAGAGAGAGCAGCTGGATTGGCTAGACTTTGGAGTAGCTCAGGCACATCAAGTTCAATCATTTCTTTTTCAAGAAAACCTTTTACTGCATCTACAGCGTCTCTTGCAGCCATTTCAGAACCACCCTTTTGTTCATCTGATTTCTCAACATCTGCCTTAGGTGCTTCAACATTTGCACCATCTTCTTCTGCCTTATCTTCCTTTCCTTTTTCTTCCTCTTTCTCTATGTTCTCACCAGAGGGACTCTTTCATGTTTGTTCATCACTTGCTACCTGATCCAGAGGGCTTTGTGTCGTGGCAATATCCTCTTCTTTTCCAGAGTGATCAGGTGGTGGAGTAACCTTCGGCTTAATGTTGATTTATCTAAGTATATATATATATATATATATATATATATATATATATCCAATGTCATCATTGGAACAATATTAGCTAATTCTCCTTGAGCAACTAGAAACCTAAAAAAAATAAGGTTCCACTAGCCTAACAACATTAATCACAATATGTTGTTTGGACTATGAGGGTATTCCCTTCCATTGTCGACATTGCTTTGGAACTGGTCATTTGGCTGAGCAGTGTTCATGCTCTAAGGGCCCAAATCCCATTTGGCTTCTTGGTGGTAGGGTGTTCATCCCATAGACTTCACTATTCATCCTATGGCTACACCTCCATCCTCTCCTTCCACTGGGGCTCCCCAGCCTGAGGAAAAATCTCCTACTTTTCTTCCTGTCTAGGAGTTGTTGGTGACTGGTTAGTAGGTGTCATCCACTGTTGGGACATTTCCCATTGCTAATAACTGTTGTTATTGTTCAGTCTACTTCAGAGGTTGTTGTTACTAGGTTTGATGTTACTACTAGTGTGCCACCTACAATAGAGGGTGGTTCTGTTGCTGGGACTGCTGATGGGACTTCCATTATTGATTCTTTTGCTAGGGAGCAGTCTATTATTAGGGTTGCTATTGTGGTGACAGGTTCTACTCCACCCCCCTTCGAAGGTTATGGTGAAAGTTTCATCGCCTACTTCTCCTACTTCTGTTGATGGAGACGATGGTGTTTTTTGGACTGTTGTCCAAAGAAGGAAGAGAGGTCTTCCTAAGCATGTTTCTCTAACTCGTCCTTGAGCCAAGGGTGTTCGACCTGCTAGGTCAGGTTCTTCTTTTGTTTAGTCCTTTGTTGTTCCTCACTGCCTTGCTGTAGTAGTTTTGTCTGTGTGCTATCAATGTGTTGTCTTTGGCTCATTGAAGGCCTTATCTTGCCTAGGGGTTGCTTTATAAAGGGTTCTAGGCCCTCTTTTCCAGCTGAACTAATCAAAAACATTAATCACAATATGTTACTCAAAACAACGTGAATTCTATGACACATATCGAGTATAAAAATTCTTGAGGTTCTTGTCACTTGGTTGAGGGTTTGACAATATAAAATAAAGAAGAATATTCTTCTTCTAATGGCTAATCAACACAGAGATAATTGGTTATCTACTTAACACAGTCATTCAATAATAAATACTTTAGTTTTACACAGTCTTAAACCAACTGTTGACATCCAACATGCACTCTAAGAAGGAAATAATACTTGAGAAGTTTTAGCTTAGTCTAAGCCACTGGTTTGCACCATATGAACAGTTTAACAACCATTAAATAAAACAGTTTATGTTTCCTCTATGTTGAGTTATGCCACTCAAGACATCAATAGACTCTTCGAGATAACCAAAAACTCGCATAACATTCTCTATTGATTAAATTACAACAGGAATGCAATATATATATCTATTGCAGGGTAATGACATGCCTAAGTCTATATTGCACAGGTAGATATATACTTATCACATATAGTTTTGGCTTCTAAAGAATACAACATAATAAGAATTTATAATATGTAACTAGTATTCATCACTTCTAGAATAGATACAATGCGTTGTTTACCATACTGGAAGATCTATGGTAATGATAAAGGTTATATAAAGAAATATATGACTACAAACACATCATAAAGAACCTGATATATGCTCATGCAAATGCCTGAGCTTCACTATCTTTGCTTTTGTTCTCCAAAACTTCTATAGCTATCCACTATCTATCCTCGCACACTTCTTCCCTATTCTCTATTCGTCAGCCTCTCCTCCTATGCTATACGTCCTTCGCTCTACTCATTAGCTACAACTCTATAGTTTTCCTTACTTATTTTTCCTATGTTCATCTCCCATCCCTGACTCTAAGAAAGTTGTTACCTTTAAAGCAATCTTCATGACTCAGCTATGAGTCAATTCCATATTCTTCATGACTAATAGTCATTAAAGCTTCATCATGATATAGTTGTAACAAATCTCTCTTAAATCACAAAAGCTCCACACGTTCTAACTCTATGAGGATAGATCAAGCCATGAGAGGGGGAATACATGCTATAAAACACCACTCCCTCTCATAAATGGCCGACACTCTATAGAATCACGACTCCTACTAATTAAGTTATCCCATGAGTTATAAAGACCACTACACCAAGGTTGTTATACACTCCAGTATTCATGCCTATGGCTGCTCTTTGCTTGAGCATGTGGTTTTAAGAGATATCATGGTATTATTCCACTTCACACACCACTAAAGGCTCTCAAAAGGATAACCGATACTTATAGAGATTGGTTAAAAGATGACAACTTCACTAATAGAGTAGGTGGTTAACATTTAAAACCACAAGCAATTCCCATCAAACATATTTTCCAAAGATAATAAACATAATAATAATAGTCTAAGATCAAATGAATAATAGAAAAACAAGAACAACAATTGATACAGACATATATATATTCTGAGGAGGTGGCATGTTTTCCCACTCTGAAACTTAATCATACTTCCTGAGAAAACAATATCTCATGCAGATATATTAACTTGGGTAAACCTCCTGGTTTCTTTCAGTAGCAATTCGATCTACTTTCAATGGCTTTCTAGGGTTTTTTTAGGTTTTCTGCTTTCGTTCTCTCTGATGATGGAGGTTACTGCCTTGGGCAGTACCTCTAGGACCCAGCCATTAGCGGGTGAGGATTGTTCCAAGGGATGGAAAGGGGTTTTGATAGGGAAGAAGCATCTCTCCCCTAAAGGCGCTTCTGGGGTTCTTGTTCAAAAGGAATCGATAGAGGGTATGGCTCTGGACATACCTGATGATTTGGTCGAGGAAATAGTGGCAGCCATGGATCTAGATCTGGTTGGTAAGTTTTTCTCTCTTCGCCCTAATATTGAGATGATGTGGAAGTGGGTGTCCAATCAATGGAAGATCAAAGGTAGCGTTTATGTCATCGCTATGGCAAGAGGATTGTTCTTATTTAAATTTACCAGTAAAGAGGATATGTTAACTATTCTGGCAGGAGGGCCATGGATTTATGGCACTCATTCACTTGCTCTGTGTACTTGGAAACCTGGGTTTGATCCCAGCACAGATTTGAACCGGACTACCCCAATTTGGGTAAGGCTCCCAGGGTTTCCCTTGGAATATTGGGACGAAAAGATCTTTTCTGCTATTGGTAATACCTTTGGTCAGTATGTGACTGTGGATAACACCACTCGGGCTAAATCCTGTTGTGTGTATGTGAGATTCTGTGTTAATGTGGAGATTCACAAAACCCTCCCCATGTCCATAGAGTTAAACTCTAAGTACAGGATCTGGACCCAGCCAATCCTATATGAAAATGCTACTACATTCGATTAGATTTGTAAGAAGAAGGGCCATTTAATGACCCATTGTAAGTTGAAGCAAATGGGGGAAAATGCTGATCTTAATAAAGAGGGAGATGATAACTCATCCAAAGAAGACATCCCTGACAATCAGGGAATGGGGAGTAATGAGAAAAATGTGATTACAAAAACATCTACAGATAGGGATATGGAGATGGGTTCTCAAAAGGCTAGCGGGGATGACTTCTAGCACCTTGATCAATAGGATACACAGAATCCTCTGGTGCTTGAAGAGGGTGAGATTCAATCCCAGTCGGCGGAGGCTGCTGATGAGAGTAAAGTGCCCCCTGTTACTCTTGGGTTGAATGCCCAAATTCCAGAATCAGATTGCAATAATAGTGCTGCGACCATTGAACCATCTTCTAAGCAGAGATCTTCTCCTATCCTAGACAGAACTATGGTTGAGAACATTGAGAAGGGATTTGTTGAGAATCAGGCAGCTATTCCTTCCTTGTCCACTAGAATAGGACCTAGTGGGAATTATAATGACCAAGATGACTGGATTACCCCTAAGAAAAAGAATCGTAGGACTAAAAAGTCTGCTGATGTTGGAACAGACTCTAGGCAAGGAAGACCAACTCTTAGAGAAACAAGGCAAAGAGAGATTGCCAGCGAGATTGCCAGTGGTAAGTAAAAAACACTAGAGCTTCAATCTCAAAAACCTCCTAAATGAGAATCCTTTCTTGGAATTTGAGGGGTTTCAATAGCCCCACCAAACAGTTTGAAGTGAAAAATTGTATTCTGGATCATAAGATAGATATTCTTCTTCTTCAGGAAGATAAGATGACTGAGGACAACTTTAAGATGATAACTGATAAAATATGGCCCAAGGTTGCCTTCTGTATTAGCCTGGCTATGGGTGTCTCTGGAGGGATCGTTACCATGTGGAATGCTGCTAAAATTCATGGTACTCTTTCTGCCTCCAATAAGTATTTTCTGATTGTTAACTTATCTTTGCCTTCTTTCAATTGGTCCCTAATTAATATTTATGCCCCGAACACTAGAGCCATGCGAAAAACCTTGTGGATAGATTTGTCTAATTCTCTTTCCACTTCCCCTCGTTCTCTTTGGATGTTTGTCTAGAGATTTTAATACTCCCTTATATCCTTTAGAGAAAATTGGGGGTATTTTGGACTATTCTGACAGTATGTTTGATTTTGTGGAGTTTATCAATACCTTTGGGTTGCTGGATGTGGAGCTTCAGAATCAGAATTTTACCTGGTCTAACAGAAGAAGAGGAGATCAAATGATACAAGTTAAATTAGATAGATTTCTTATTTCTAACAATTGGGATAATCACCATAATCTAAGTCTGGAGGCTTTACCAAGAACCATCTCTGATCATAGTCCTATTCTCTTTAATTGGATGGACCAGCATAAGCGTGGCCCCTTCCCTTTCAGATTTGAAGCAATGTGGATTAAACATAAAGATTTTAGAAATCTTTTGGCTCAATGGTGGCAAATTCTGATTCAAGGTACTCCTATGTTTCAGCTGGTCAAGAAGCTCCTTCATATTAAACAAGAGGTTCATGGTTGGAACAAATATAGTTTTGGTAATGTGTTTTCTCAGAAGAAAGCTATCTATGGTAAATTAGCTGATCTTCAACATTTAATGGCTCAAGGAGTTACTACTGATGACATTACCCAGGAGGAAAGTAATCTAATTTCTGACTAGAAGAATCTTATGAGAAAAGAAGAAATTTTCTGGAAACAAAAGTCCAGAGTTTAGTGGCTCAAAGAAGGGGATCAGAATACTGCTTTTTTTCATCAGTCAACTATGAAGTATAGGAAAGCTAATTCTATTTCTAAATTATGTTTGGAGGATGGCAATATTGTCACAGAGGACAATGAGATTGGGAATCAAGTTGTTTTGTTTTTTCAGAATTTGCTGTCGGAACAAGCTGATAATGCTGTCAATGGGCAGATTATGGACCAATTCTTGGATAAAATCCCCTCATTGATTACGGAAGAGGACAACATCGAAATGTTAAAACCAATTTCTGAAGAAGAGGTTCATGCTGTCTTATTTTCCATGGGTCCTTTCAGAGCTCCAGGCCTTGATGGCTTTCCTTCGATATTCTTTCAGGAATATTGGGATATTGTGGGCTTTGATGTAACTATTGCTGTTAGGGACTTCTTCATAACTGGTAAACTTCTAAAGTAGATTAACAATACATTTATTATTCTTGTTCCTAAGAAGCCTAAGCCCATGCACCTCTCTAATTTCAGACCTATTAGCTTGTGCAATACCATCTATAAGCTGTGCACTAAACTGATTGTTCTGAGGTTTCAGCCTTTTCTGGACAAAATTATTTCCCCTTCTCAAAAAGGCTTTGTCCCTAGTCGTCAAATTCTTGATGTTGTTATTACCACTCATGAAACTATCCATTCTATGAACAAGAGTAGGATCCCTGGTATGGTTCTTAAGTTAGATATCTCTAAGGCCTATGATAGAGTTCCATGGAAGTTCCTATTTAAAGTCATTAAAAAATTTGGTTTTAATGATAAAATAGCCCTTCTCATTCGAGAAGTTGTCTCTACTGCTAAATTCTCTATTTTGGTTAATGGGGTCCCCATGGGTTTTTTCTCTTCTATGAGGGGGATTAGACAGGGAGATCCTCTTTCACCATATTTATTTATCATGATGGGCGAGGCCCTTGGGAGATTTGTTCACTCTAAGATTACCTCTAAAGAAATTGTGGGTATTAAACCTGCCTCTTCTCTCCCTTCTATGTCTGTGTAGCAGTTTGTGGATGATACCATCCTCTTTGGTATCTCTTCTATGGTTGAAGCTCGAAGTTGGAAGAATATTCTCAATGACTATGCTAAAGCCTCTAGTCAATACATAAATTTTCAGAAAAGCAATGTGTATTTTTTTAACACTTAAGGTGATCTCCAGAGAAAAATTATTAATATTATTGGTTGTGCTAAAGGTGACCTTCCTGCTGTTTATCTTGGTGTCCCTCTCACTGTTAAAAAGGTTTCTCAGAGATTTTGGAATGGAATTCTGGAACGAACTCAAAAGAAGTTGGTTGGCTGGAAGGGGAAGCTCCTTAGTAGTGTTGGTAAATTACAGCTTTTACGAGCTTCTTTACAAGGTATTCCTACTTATTTCCTATCTCTATTTAAAATGCCTAGGCTTATTGCTGACAAGTTGGAGTAGATCCAAAGAAATTTCCTATGGACAGGTGTGGAAGATTAAAAGAGAATGTCTTTGGTTAGCTAGGAGAAAGTTTGTCTTCCCAAATCTCATGGTGGTCTTAATATTAGATATGTAAGGAATATGAATAAAGCCCTCCTCTCCAAAATTAACTAGAATTTGGTCCATAGTCATAAAGAGTGGGTGGCCATTATGCAAGCCAAGTATTTACATGGCACTGACAATTTTAGTTTCCTTCATCAAGAGGGGCTTCCTCAAGGCTCTGTTATTTGGAATAAAATGCTGAAGTCTAGAAGCTTACTTAAACAAGGGCTTAGATGGAAACTGGGGAATGGTAATTCTATCAACTTCTGGGAGGACATTTGGGTGGATGACAAGGCCCTTGATGCTCAAGGAGATTATGGAATTGTTGCTGGTATTGCAAAACAGTTTTTTGGGTCCAAAGTTTGTCATTATATTCATAGTGACCATGGTATCAGGCTTTGGAAAAATCTTCTAGATTGTTGTGCTCAACACCCTGAGCTTACCCCTAGGATGCGTTCTATTCAACAAATGCTGCTAGGTGTCAAAATTCCCCTCTTCCCTAGGGAAGATGAGTTGTTTTGGTGGCCAGATAAGAAAGGTCAGTTTTTTGTTAACTCTGCTTACCATATGTTGATCCCTAATGTGCATAAAAATGAGCTTTGGAGGAAAGTCTGGAATCATAAGCTTATTCCTAAAATTAATATGTTTTGGTGGGCTACTATTCATAACAAAATTTTAACTCAAGATAATTTACAGAGGAGGGGTTTCACTCTGGTGAATAGGTGTTTCCTATGCAGGGAGAAGGAGGAAACTGTCTCTCATTTAATTCTTCACTGTGATTTTGCCAGGAAAATTTGGAATAATATTTTAAGGAACTTCGACATTAAATGGGCTTGTAATCCTGATGTTAAGGAAGTCATTGCTAATTGGTGCCCTACTTTTTCTCATCCTTGGCTTGTAGAGCTTTGGAACCAAACCCTTCCTTGTCTTGGTTGGACTTTATGGAAGGAACGAAATAACAAAATTTTTAGGGAAGCTGTCAGGGATTCCTCTCAAGTCTTTCAGTCTTTTTCCAAGATCCCCATGGAAAGTGTGAATAACTCCCACATCAAAACTGCTAACAAACCACTTACTCAAGAGGAAGAACAAATTAAGATCAATTGGAGAATTTTAAACCAAATCCTGACATTTGATAACTCCAAACAACTGTAGAGATTAAATACCAGATGGATTCCCCCAAATACCCATTGGCTCAAACTTAACCTTGATGGAGCCTCTAAGGCTGATGGTAAGGCTAGTGGTGGTGGGATTATCAAGGATGACAAAGGGTGGTTGGTTGTTGCCTATGTTGGTGGGATAGGTCTTCAAAGTAATAACTATGCTGAAGCCTCTACTCTTTTATGGGGGGTGAAATTGGCTATTTTACTTGACATTCCGCAGTTGCATATACAAGGGGATTCTAAATTGATCATTGATGTAGTTACTAAAGTGTCAACTTGTGGGTGGAAACTCAAAGACATTATAGTTGATATCCAAATCCTTTTGCAGTGGATCCCTAGAGTTGAAATCTCTCATATATATCAAGAGGGGAACGGGGTTGCTAATGCCCTCGCTGATTATGGCTAGTAATTTTTAAATTGGTGATGTTGGCGCTAATTTAAAAACATCCCTATAAATATAAGGGATTTGATTCAAAAAGAGCTGACTCGTCAAGGATGACTCATCATGCAAAGAGTGACAACTTGTTCCGTTGGCTTTTTTGGGCGCTGCTGACATGTATCTTGAAGTATGAGTTATTTTGTACTTCTTTGATCAATGTCATCTTAGCATTATTACTCCCTTGTGTTAAGGTGAGTTGCTTATATGATAATCATATAAGGAATTTATGATTATTATGCTCGAGCATGGGAAGGGCAGGCTCCAATTGATTTTTAGGAAGACGTTCTTGATTAATGATAATTTGTGCAGTCTCATTATCATTATTCCTTATCAAGCTATCATTGTTACCTTTCACAATTACTCTGTGAAATCTTGGCTTTGGGTGTTCTGTGTTATTGCGAGAAAGGCTAAAATGGGAGGAGATAGGATTCGCACGAAGCCAATTTCCTATTGCAAATTCAAGGATAATGCTATGGTCTGGCACTATTGTAAGGAAGGTGGAATCAGCCCTTTTCTGGAATGCCTTAATGGAATTGACGAGAATCTGTCTGTGCAATTTGCCCAATCCTGGCAAAATCATAGAGTTACTGTTGGGAGAATTAGGTTCGAGATCTCTAAGAAAGTAATTGCTATGGTGACTGGTCTGTCTACTAAGGGGACTAAGTTGCAAAGGAAGGTGAAAGTGGTGGACCATTCTAACCAGAAGCTATTTTTGGGGGAAGGAGAAGAGCTTGTTCCCTACCAGGGAGGGTTTGAACGGACCAAGCTACCAAAGCCGTGGGCTGAAATGTGCTTCCTCCTCATGAAATACTTCACTTTGGAGGGTTAGTTTACCAGGTTTTACAATTACCATCTCCCTTTGCTTAATCATTTTAGGCGCAATGCTCATATCAGTTTCCCTTTCTATTTATTGTCATCTCTTGAACATTCGATCTTTAGGGCTAAAGCAAAGACAGATAAGAAACCTTCGAAGAAAACCATTCCTTTGCACCAAGGTCTTATTCTCTGTCTATACAATTTTCATCTTTCTTTGGAGCCGCCTAAGCCTATCCTGACCCATAGTGGTGAGGTTTCTGCCAACCCTGATGATATTGCCATTTCTGAAGAACCTTACCCTTCCCCTACTTCTCATAAACTTAAAGGGGTTTTTTTTTCTCTGTCCACTGAGGACACCACCATGGTAACTGTTACTCATACTCCAGCTTCTAAAGGGAGTGTGAAAAGCAAGAAGAGGAAAATCAAGGAGTTGGAGGAGGATTTTGTGGGGGACACTGTGGGGACCCCTAAAAATCAGAGCAGTGACCCTGTGGGACCTGGAAGTAAAAATAAAGCTACGCTATCTACTAAAGAAAAGAAGGAGAGTTTCTCTTCTGGGGTTAGGAGGTCGGGTAGGATAGCTAGTAAGCCTGCGTTGAAATCTAAATTGATTGATTACTCAGAAAGTGCTTTTGATGCCTCCACTCAGGGGGATGATCAACTGAACGCTAAAGACCTCAAGGTTCAAGAGATCTATGAAGATGTAGAGGGTAAGAATGATAGTAAACAGGTTGATGTTTTGGGAGGTGCTGACGGTGATCTTGAGGACAATGCTGGTGAAGGGGAAAGGATGATTGTGGAGGAGGCTGGTGATGAGACTGAGGAAGGTGATGACCATAGGCATGATATTGCTATCCTGAGGGGTCGTGTGGAGGAGCTGGAGTAGAAGGTTTCTTCTATGGGAGAGCTCATAAGCAGCATGCTTCATCGTACGACGTTGCTTAATCTTTCTCTGTTGCAGGCTCTTGGGACTAATGTTGATGATGATAAGGAGGAGAAATTCAAAAAGCTGGATGAAATTATTGATTTTCTGGCTAAAGGATGGGAGAATGTGTCTCCTTAGTTCTATTTCTTGTTATGCTGTCTATTTTCTGCTACTTTCTATCTGTTGTCTATAGGATGTTCATTCTGTTTATGTTGTTTATGCGGGTTATGCTGTATTGGTTTTGAGGCTCTTTTGTTCTTAAGCCTCTGGGATCTCTTTTTGTCTTAATGTAAGGGTTCGGCCCCTGGTTTTTGCCAACTTATATAATCAAAAACATCAATAGGGATTGCTATAATAATATGATGTAAGACTTACATATAAGCATGATAGGGTCGAGTTCATCTCCCCTTCACGAACACAAGCTATTTCTCATCAATTTCATTTTTCCATGAATGAAACATGCGATGTTAAAAACTATAATCATGCCAACAATTTAACCAATTGTGCCTTGAAGACGCAAATAAAAACTATTTACGACATGATCGACGGAAGGTCGCATTAGTCATAGATGACTAACGTTCTTTCTCAACAATTTCATTTTCGTAAAAATGACAAGATCGACGCAAAAATAACTCAGAAAGGATTCTATAAGACATCGACAACCTGTCGAGTTGATCCACAAATAAACCATTAAAACGTGACTTACCTCAATCGAATAGAGTTAACCAACTGATGAACACTATACTCATTTGGCAAATGACCATTTATAGCCCAAGGTCTATTCTCCTCTCCTTAATTAGGAGATACTCTCTCTCTCTTTCTCGGAGAGTCATCAAAAACTTGTTTTCTTGCATATAACTTACAATCACCAGATCATGATTAGTGCATCATTAGTCCATTCATAAACCTTATGAATAACAAATCAAATTCTCATAATATAATTTGCTAAATCATTCAATCATATGCATTATACTTAATCACATAAACTGGTATACAATAAAATCAATGATTACCAATGACATTAAATCATAACGTCAAAATATTTTTCCATAAATTCATTTCTATTCACGTAAAAGTAAATAGTAAAAACAAAGCCAAAATTAGGGATGTAACATATCTCTCCCCTAAAGATTCATCATCTTCGATGATTCAATGTATCAAAATATAATTTAAAATGAGTTTTGTTTAACTGCTAAAATCATGAAATAAATGAGGAAATTTCTGATAGAATTCATGGTAATCCCCCCATGTAGCACTATCATCTTCATACTGGTCCCATTGGACCTTGCACTACATAACCTCTTTGTTACCCAAGTGGAGCTTGCGAACTTCAAGCATTTAGGAAGCTCGATCATAACCATTCCTGGGTTTTGTACTTGTAAAACATTCTAAGAATATAATAATCATCTGCTATATATATTTTTGAAATTTGAATCATTAAAAGCATTATGTCTCCTGGCAATAGCTGCTATTAGAATGATTCTGCAATCAATTGAATTGATAACTTTGAGAATTTCGAAGAATCCTTTATATCTAAGAGCTGGTTTTGAATACATTCCATACTTTATGAAAAAAATTCTAGGGTTTGACCCTTAAAAGATATTTTCTTCTCCAACTGAGAATTGTCTTAGTGTATGCTTAACATCAGCGTAACTTTTCTATTTATTATTAGTTTCTGCCAATCTTTTCTGATCAGCTTGAACTGTTCATCCATTTCTGACAATATTTCTGGACTAATGCTAATCCTATCTTCTAGCTTACCCATCTTATAGGAGTTCGTCATCTTCTTATGTCTAATGTTTCAAATTAAGTCATCCTAATAGCAGAATGATAGGTATTTTTATAAGCAAATTCCATAAGTGGTAAGTACTCTTCCCACTTTTATTGTTGATCCATGCAATATATTCGTAACAATTCCTCCAAAAACTTGGTTAACTCTCTCAGTTTAACCATTTGTTTTAGGATGACAAGATGTACTCATATTAAGTTTAGTTCCTGGTGCTAAAAATAAGGTTTACCCAAACCTTGTTGTCACGTGTGCATCTCTATCCGAGATAATCTTCTCAGGAACTCTGTGCAATCTAAACACTTCTTGGACAAATTTTGTGAGCTAATATTGGTGCTATAATTACTAGCATATTCTGTTTGTTCATTTTCTATGTGGAATGAATAGCTTCTTGTTCTATAATTACTCCATCCAATATCGACCTACCCTGTACAAATCCTATTTGCTCTTCTGAAATCAGTTCTGGGAGAATCTTCTTTATTCGATTAGCAATGGCTTTGGCCTAAATTTTGTATATTGTGTTGCACAATGCAATGGGTTTGTATTCATCTAAGGAGTTGGGCTTTTCTTTTTTGGGAATAAGTGTTATAAATGTGTTATTGATTTCCTTCAAAACTTTCCCAAAGCTTCTAGAGTCCTTGATCGCCTCTATTACTTATTTTCCTATAATGTCCCAACACTTTTGAAAGAATACTGCTAGAAAGCCATCATGCCCCGGTGCCTTATCTAGATGTAACTAAAATAGATCTTCCTTTGCTTCTGCCTCTAAGAAAGCTTCCATAAGCATCTTAGTCTGTCCTTCAGAGACTAGTTTTGGGATGTTTACTAAAATTTGTTGTTGCTTTAGTTTCCTCAATCCTTCCAAATTGTTTAACAAATTCTGAAAGAAGTTGACTATTTCTGATTTTATTTCTTCTACATTTTCCAAGCTCCTCCCATCTTATGATTGAATTCTTGAGATTATGTTCACTTTCCTTCTAGCCCTTGTCACATTGTGAAAATACTTAGTATTGTGGTCCCCTTTCTTGATCCACAAATCCCTTGATTTCTGTTTCCAAAAAATCTCCTCCTTTGCTAATAAATCCTCTTGTTTTGCCAGTAATTCTTTTTCTCTTTTATATCTTGTTTCATCCATGCCAATGGCTATCACTTCCTCATTTAGTTCTACCAACTAAGAGGTCACATTCTTCTTTTCCTCAAAAATGTTCTTAAAATTGTTTTTGTTCCATGTTTTCAACTGTTGTTTTACTATTTTCAGTTTTGTCACTATGCTGAACATTTTGGAGCCTTCAATATGCACTTTATTCCACCATTTTTTGATCAAATCCATCAGATTATCATCCCTGAACCACATTTTCTCAAATTTGAATGGACATCTTATTAGCTTCTTTTCCCCTATTATGTCCAGTTGAATTGGGAAATGGTCTGAACCAAAAACCGATAGGATAATGCTCTCTAAACTATAGGGGAATTAGCTTAAATCTCCTTTAAAAAGGAATCTGTCTAATTTTTTTTGTATACTGCTAAATCCCAATCTCCTATTTGTCCAAGTGTACATTCCATTGCCCATTTGAATTTCCATAAAAGAGTTTCTTTCTACAAAATTATTAAAGTCCTCTTGAGATTGGGGCATTCTTGAGATCCCCCCCTTTTATCAGAGGATTTTAGTGTCACAATAAAATCACCCCTACTAGATAATGAATTCTACATCTGTGTTGTTACAAATATGCTCTAAATCCCCTCAAAGTTCCCATTTTTGGATGCAAGAAATTGGGCCATAAACATTAAAAAGTAGAAAACTTAAATTAGAAAAAAGATTCATAACCTTACATGCCATCCAATCCTTGCTTGATTCTAGCTTTTCCAAAACCAATTTTTGGGGCTTCCAGATTGTAAGTAGTCCATCTAAATCTCCTTCCGCATCTGATGATTCCATCTTCCATTATCTCCACTTGAGTCTAAGTTTATCCACCTCCATTCTTTTCATCTTTGTTTCTTGAATGAGAAATAAGTTTGGTTGTGAAACCTCCATCTGGTATTTCACTAGACTTTTTTGTTAGGGGCATTTAAGCCCCTAACGTTCCAAGATATGATCCTCATTGCTCCCCAGGAAGGGACTCACCCTTCCCTAGTTTTATCATTTCAAGAATTTTCTTTTGTCCCATTGCCTCTCCATCCTAGTTTCTTTTCTCTTGGTTGGAGGTCCTTCCTCTTCTCCAACTCCAGAGAGTTTTTTATTGCTTCTAGAGTGTTTTTTATTGCTTCTATTTGGGTGATTCCAAGGTTGACACCTTATCCCCAAGGAACTTGGGTATTTTGTTTATCTAACATCTCATTGGAACCATCCTCCCTCTCCTTATCTCTGACTTCTTCCCTCAAATCCTAAAACACTTCCCATTCTTCCTCTTCAACTTCTAATTCTGGGGTGTCATTTCCCATGTTTTCTTAAGCTGCTTTAGCTAGTGCAACCAGCTCACTTCCAATATCTACAATGGAATTGATATCATCTTCCCTGAAAGTGTTTCCCAGAATGTCAATAACTTCTGATACTTTTTTCTCTAGACCTTCTTCATTTCTGGTAGTCTCATTCTTTCCCTGCTCTAAATCATCCTTCAAAAAAATTTCTACCATGACATTCTAGGGAGCCTCAATTTCTTTCTCAGCTGAACTCTTCCTTACATCTCTTACTTCTATCTAATCCTGTGAAGCCTCTTCACTAAGGCCCTCTTCCTCCTTATCCCAATTTTCACTATCCTTCTTTTTCTGTTGCCCTTTGAATCCTAAAGCTCTGATTTTTCTTCCCTTAGGGTTTGGATCAAATTACTTTTGATTCCAAATCCCAGAGGATGAGGCTATCTCTATTTCCTTCCATATGGTGTTGCTTGGGGTGTTTTCCACACAGATTCTGACATAAGAGCCCTCTCCATCTGATTTCTTCCTCTCCTCTGCATATAGAAATTTCCCTAGTTGATTGCTAATTCTCTCTAGGACTTCATACTCCCAGTATTCCAGAGGTAGGTTTGAGAGGTTTATCCAATCCTGGATGACTTCTATCTTATGGTTTATTGAATCAAAGTTCACTTCCCAATCCTTCATGTAAAATCCGTGCATTCATCCATAAACCAAACTCCATTTTTTATATGTTGTTTAATTTCTATGGTGGGGCATAATACTGCGAAAAAACCATTTCCTAATCGCTTAAACTATAAGTTTTCCCCCCATTTTTCTTTACAACATTTGATTAGGAATTCCTAGTTCAAATTCTTACTAAACCATTTGATAATTAGCCTGTACCTTTCTAGATGTGTTGTAATCGGTCGTAGAATTTTGTCTTCCAAAGCCAATGCGATGACTCCTTTTTTAAAAATTTCCATATCTGTTAGGGTTCTCCTACCTTCTAAACCCTAAATGTTGGTCGCTTGTTTTTCCGTAGTCCATTTGGGCATGCGATTTCCTTCTCTAGACCATTGGTATTGCATTGGCACCTATTGCAATGGTGTTGTTTGTGTTCTGGAAGAAGACCCTTTTCCCTGCATTCCATCTGTGTTGATTTGCCCTTCTGAAAGAAGTCTCCATCCCTCTAGTTGAATAACCATGTCCCCATGGAAAAAAACTTTGTTTGGTTTCAAACCTCGGCCTCCTGTATTGATCCTCCAATTGATTCCCTTTTCCATCTGTTGGGCTCCTTAATCCATTCCACCATTCTTCATTGGCTGCTCTCTTCCCGATTTGCTCCATGGGGAAGGCAATCTCCGCTTCTACTACCCAGTTTTCCTTTTCTACCCTAGCTCCTCCACCTGCTCCTGATCGTGACATTTTTGCAATATTCATACCCTTCTTCTTTTACTTTACCAATATTATAATGAATATTACAAATATAATATATTAATATTTACATCAATATAATATTTCAATATTTAATATTTATACACAAATACATATTAATATTTCATTTTACTATAATATAACATAAATATAAATACATTATAATGATAATTCTACTAATTTAATATACATTCTATTATTAGTATATAATTAATTATATTATTTCATTAATATTTAAAATATCAAATTTATAAATAATATATAGAATGAATCAAAATTAAATAATCACATTAATTTGAATATCATATTATATAAATATTAAAATTTTGTTATAATATTATTTATTTAACATTAAAAAATACTATTTAATTAAACAAGTTAATCTATTAGTATTGCCAAGCTCCTTGTTTCAGTGTGTTTGTTTTACTCGAATAGTATTTTGAGCTGATCACAAAACAAATAAATGATTTTTGGAATATTTTTTGTTGGTTTAGGCTAGATAGATTAATCACTAGATTAAAAAACTCATTGCAACAGTACTGCCAAAGGTAGGTACTAAAAATGGGTCAAAATAGCTGAAGTCAAGTCACCATAGTTATTTAATCTTCGAAGTCATGCTATATATATTTTTATTGAATTAATCATAAATAAGAAACAATAACATATAGAAACAAAATAAAGAGACGGCTGACAACTATTTTTAAATATAGTCCACTTCAAAGGTAAAAAGTTAATTTCAGCCTCGATAAAAGTAAGACAAATATTTACCACTTTTTGTTGTGAATGAGATGTAAAATTACTATTGACTGTTTAATCATTGAAATGAACGATGTTTAAGTAAGTAGAGTGCATACAAACAAGAATCTGTCAACCACAGGATATATGATAAGTTTGATATCCCATATTTATTGAAGTAACTCTGTACGTGAACTAATGAGAAAAAGGTGAAAAATGGAGCCTTCAAGGTTTTTCATGAGAAATTTAAAAATCGCTCAAAATAGATATATCGGACTTGAGAGCATGTTTATTATTGTAAGGCTGTTCTGGCCCCTCGACTCTTGAAAAGGCAAGGGTTGTAACAGTGTATAATAGTTTTTTTGTATTGAGCTAAGCTTCAAACATTACAGATTAGCATTATAGATTACCAGACACAGCTGTTGGTGACAGCATGCTTACACTGTGAACAGTGTACAATAGTTAATTTATCATGAGATCAGCTTTAAGCGTCTAATCTTTTTTTTTTAATGAAGGAATGTCATAAGAAACGAAAGCCTACAGATCAGCTATGCTTTATGTATTTTGATTGCAATATAAAATGTTAAGAACATGCGTGTGATCCTCAAAGTGTCTTGGGAATTCTAGAACTCCCCTCTAAATAAGAAAGCCTTCAATAACATTAGCTTCATTTTCAGAATCTAAATAATTTGGCTGATTTATATTTTAAAAATAGAGGTTGGTTACAGATCTAAATAACAGCTGACCAGAAAATTTTGTAAAAAAATGAAAATTGCATATAATAAATAATACATGCTTTCCACGCAATGCACAAGAAGTTGAAAATTTTGCACAAGCCAAACAACAAAGAAAAAAAATAACGCAATTGGACTGTTGTAAGCATCTGCTAATCTATAATGTTTTGAAACATCTGCTAATCCAATGTTTAGAAAACAATAGAAAATTGGATATAATGATCCACGCTTTCCACAGAATACACAAAGTTCAAATTCTGCACTACCAAATAATAAAGAAAACAGCCAAACGTTATCTAAATGGAAAATTGGATTTAACTAATAATTTCACACATTTTATAAGGTGAGACAATGACGAAAGTAACCAAAGATGAGATGTTTACTAGAACACCAAGCAGTCGTCTAACAATGTTTATAAAGGCGATTTAGTATGGGGATTTGGAAATTAAATTTTTTTTTTTAAAAAAAAATCCAATTAAAATTTAGATGTTATTTAAAAATAGTATTTTAAAACTGTGTAGAGTTATGGATTAAGGTTGCGAGGGTGGTTTTAATTCTCTTGTGTGCCCCTAAATTTATATCGTGCAACCTTGAACTTTTGAGCCTTCATATTTTCAGTACTTATAGGCAGTGTTCTCTTCATTATGTACCTATGCTTTCAAAGACTTGATGACGCTAAGAAGCAATGTTGAAATTCAAATGGCAATGGGGAATCCTTAAGACTTCTTCAATTGTAGTAAAGCCTTGTTGATTGATTAAATAATTTTTGAAAAGTTGAAAGACACACCAAGCATCATATGCATGTTCAAATACATAAATAGATAATTAAGTCTGGTAGAATTATAGTCAATGCTTCAGATAATGATGTAATGAAGCTTTAGACATAATGTAGTGAATGCTTGAGATGATAGGTCTCAAGTGTAAGAATTAGGGTTTTTCTATCGTTAAGGCAAGAGAAGATGTAACACATGTGTGAATAAAGTAAAATATATATATAACGGAGGTGTAATTGCTAAGTGATCATTTTTCCTAAGTCATGTTGTATGTCCATTGAAGATTGAAATGACCTAGGGGTGATGCCCTTTTGATACAAGTCCTAGGAACACAATTTGAACTTTTTGGCATGTAATGTCGATGGGTAACAATAATATTAAATTGAGTTAGCCCAGGGCCACAATAAACTTGAATTTACAACTAAGAGGGTCAAGGTTGTGAGGGAGTTCTTGACTTGGGTAGAGAAAGTACTGATTTGAGAACTAAGTTTGACTTAAGTATCTATGGAAAATGGCATTTTGAGTGATAAACAAAGGTAGGGGATCAGTGAGTGTGCCAAATTGGACAAAATCATGTGCTAGGAATGTGTACTTGTGACCTCCGTACAAAAAGGTGTAAAATGAGAGGGATGAATTCAAAGGTATACACTTTTCACCTCTACATTTTACCCCTAGCTTTGTTGTGCATGTGAATCTACATAAGAAATCATATTAAAGAAAATAGAAAAGAGGCAAATGTAATTGGAAGAAAAATAGTTGGAGTAACACCTAGAGTCGCCTACAAACTATGCATGAATTGATAGTGTAATTATTAATACTATCCCCCCTTAATTTTGGTGTACCACAAAGGGGCGCAAACAAATGAAGGAGATTAAAGAAAAGGACAAAAATTGAGCATTCAATTGTTCATGATAATCTAGGTATAGAAAATCGAGTGTAAGCATGATAAACTAGGTATAAAAAATTGATTCATATACTCGCATGATAGGTTGAGTATAAATATGTGATAAAGAAATCAGAGGAAAGATATAAATGTATACTTGAATTACTTACATGCATGTGATCATTGTGGATGTAAGATTTTAAAGATTAAAGATACTCCCACTTTTGCCCCCAAATTGGAGGAATCATGAATGTATGTAGTTTCTAGAAAAATAAATGACAAGCTTACCCCCAAGTGACATGATCAAGTGAAACACATTGAAGAACATAAAATAACACATGTGTGGTAAGAAATATATATAAATTTATGTCAAAAGGGAACTACAAGATGTATCATTTGAATTTTCCTCCCAATGACTCCATCCTCTTTTATACCATGATGCAAATGTGAATTAATGTTCAATAATATCATTACAAAGGTGCTCGAAGTGGATACCAAGAAAAAAATTGCATGAGAGGAGAAGGGTGGAAGTAGTAGAGTGCCTTTGAAAGGAATAAGGCAATGAAGGAAATGCACAAGTTAATTTGTGAGGGACTTGTGGACCTAAAGTTCAAGGGAAGGAGGATGAAGAGAATCCAATCAATGGTTGAAGAGTTTTCTTAGAGACAAATGAGTATCATGCCAAGAAGAAGCCAAGGCACATAAGGAGGAAGCAAGAGGAGTAGAGGTGGGAATATAACTAATTGATTCTTGAAAATTTGAGGATTGTATGGAAAGAGAAAAAATTCTTGGTATCCAGTTCCAACAATTTTTTAGACAAAAAGATTTTTACCTAAAATTGCATATTTTTTAGAAAAATTAATGATTTAAGACCAGAGGGGTTCCATCCAAGGGGGTTAGATTGAATGGGGTTAGATCAAACCCTCTTATACCAAACCCCCTTGGATAGAACTCCCTAGGCTTAAATCAAACCCTTGACAGAGTCTCATCTTCACCTATCAAAATATTGATAAAAAAATAGTTTTGCTTCACCTTTTGGGGGATCAAATGAAGTCATTTAGAAATTCCATTTTGTAGGTATGTATCCCTTAATATTATCTTTACAAAAATTATAATATGTATTATGTTTTCTCTAAAATATTATATTATTAAAAAAAATTATAATGAATGTAGGTCCATTATGAGAAAACAATGACCTCTATTCAAGATACTAGGACAAATAACAAACATTGTTAGAAAAATATCAAGAAATGCACAACACTTCACTTAGATGTCCTTGAAATGAAAAAAGAAAATTTTAATTTTAATATATATTCTAAGAAAAATGTTCGACGGAATGATATAGGTCTAAAATTTTTGTTAGTACTAATTTGAAAAGTAATAATAAATAAAATATCTAATAAAAAATTACCAAAGAATATCCATGCACTACACATTGGAGTCAATGATCTAATTCCAATAAATCATAGAAATTTTTTATTTGCAATGAAAGTTATGTATGATAGAATAATGTCACTAAATAAAAATAATAGAAAAATAAAAATTGATTAATGAAAAAAATAAAAAATGATAGAAATAATCATTAATTAAAAAAAATAGCTTGAATCTACATAAAAAATTCCACAACGAACATTAGTTTACATCATTGTCTTGGGCATTTGTTCCCTATAATTGACACTAATTAGAAAGTGCTGAAAAATATTGATTTTGAGCATCCCACATAGGCCAAAAAGTGGGACACACGATTGTGGGATCACCTTGATGTAAAATACAATCAGAAGGGGCCAAAGGGAGACATAATTCCTATTATGTGTGGCATGCTAGACATGGGAGTAATTAGCACTTGAAGAGTTAGCCCAAAGTTGACGGTGGGAGCAAAGAAAATAAGGAGTAACAAGTGATGGTATTAGTCCAAATGAATGAGGTAAAATGCAAAATAATAGATAGGAGGATAAAGGAGGGCTAGGAATATGGAATATAGCACATAGTTGTGGAAAAGAAGTAGATAGAAGAGGCAAGGGAGATGGGAAGTGATATCTCCCATAGAGTCATTCTTAACACTACAGGAATTAGGAGGGATGATGTAGAGGACAAAAAATGTAGTGAGGTACTACATTAAGGGGTCTAGTAGAGGACACACAAATAGGAGGAGACCAATATGTGGCTATGAAGAAGAGTCTCATGGAAAAGAGAGTTGAGCTTGGAGCACTAGTGGAGAGTGCAAGTCTATGCTAGAGATAGCAGTTGGAGGAACAAAGATAAGAAAACTTTGGAGGAGGTGGATGGGATATGGTGGGTGAATTCCAATAGGATTTAAGGAAGGATGAGAAAGAAGAGAAGGCGCAAAGGAAGGTGACCACATAAGGACTTGATTATGTGTAGGTCAAGAAGGAGAATATTTTGGTGGAGGTGGTTGGACAAAGGTGGGATGATAAGGGAAGAATTGAAGCCGTGGAGGCTCAAGGAAAGGAGAGAAGGAATCAAGGCTAGGTGGAGTAGCATGGTTTATGATGGGCAGTAGGGGATAGACAAACAAGAAACTATGCGAAGGAAAAAGTCGTAACCATTATACCTCATGTCCAAACGTTTTGTTCTACCACTCATTCCTCATTTCTGAGAAAGTAATCACATTTTTCTTGCATAGGAAGTTTGATGTACCCATGCATCCTAGATTCATACCAATCTATGTGTGTTTGGGTCTTAGGTAGGTCAGGTCACACAAGACAAAGATTTTACACACAATGGGTATAAGGGTGAAGCATGCACATTAGACTTAGATGTACATGGATTTTATCTTCAAATATATTTTCTATTTTACTTGGTAGATGATGGAATGAGCAATTATAAGTAGTACCTTATATTTTATATCAATGTATCACATATGTTTGTAAGGGTAAAGTGGTCAAAGCTCATTGAGATCCATATAAAACTTTGTGTGAATTAAATCATTTATTTTGGATACTTTGGAACTTAAGACACATAAGGAGCTTCCTTATGCAAGGAAAGATGATTTACAAGACATGTACAAATGGTATAAAGAACAATAATGGAGAGAAAATGAAGAGAAAAAATAATAATTTATAAGACCAAGTGAGCCTTTAATGAGAAAATCTAAGGTTACTTATGCACCTTTCTATTTCAAAGCACTTTATGAAGCAAGGCCTAAAACATCTCAAATTGCAAAACATATAGTTAATGTGCAGAAATTTGATATTTCTATGCCTTTAGAAGTCCTTATGAACAACAAATTACTTGTGTCATGGAAAAATGAAAAGAATAAATGTATTGTAAATGAGAAGGAAAAGCACATTGCTTCTTATATACAAGTACTTCTTATACATGGATTACAAAGAAATATTTACAAGGTGGACAAGAACATTTAAATTTTCATATGGAGCCACCCATAAAGAAGCAAAAATATTGGGTAAAGAAATAAAAATAAGCACTTTCACCACCCTATAGCACATTTGTTGAAGGTTCTACTATATGTAGTGATGAGATCTTGGTCCAACATGATGAAGAGACAACTATAGTTCAACATTGGGATGAGGAAAACTTTTTTGTAGATCCTCCTCATATCATTGGGTGAGACTTTGAGTTTTTTAGCATTATTCAACATGTCTTTCTATTTATTTTACTTTTATGTGTCATGATGTGTTGTGTTGTGTTTTCCCTTTGTTTGGGATGATGCAAAGTATGGAGTTATTGCAACCACTCTTATCATTTTGACCAAAAACATAGCTTTTTTTTCTTTATATTTTTCAATTTGATTAGCCTTTTTTAGTAAGCCATGTTTCTTGTGTTCATCATTTATGTACCTTCTATTATCATATAATTGTCCTTTTCCTTGACCTTTTGTTTATGCCTTGTTATGGTTGTGATTTCACCTTCTATATTATGTTTTATGTCATGCTTCACTCTTTTCATATGCTTTTCCTCACTTGGGGGAATTTCCTTTATGTTCGATCTTGTCTCCTTCTACTTTAATGATGATGTACTTTCATGATTATCCTTACATCTCATATGCTTCTAATGATCACATGTTATGATTGAATGCTTACATTCTTATATATTTATGCTTTCATATGATAATTACATGTTCCTCTCATGATTACAATGCTCTTATCTTATGATTCCAACATGTTTGTTTATGTTTATCATGTCTATTTTACATATTCTTATACTTGTGCTACATGCTATCATTTACAAATGTTTTATCACTTGTTAGCACAATGACATTTTGCAATGATTTATGCTTACATGGTTCATATCTTGTACTCATTATTTTCTTATAGCCCTTGTTTAGTGGAAACATTAGGGGCATCATGCCCAATCCATTTTCTTTCATTCTTATCGAGCTCATTATTTTACTTCATGTTTATCACATGATAACATTTAGACACTTGTTCATGATTCTTACACTTTATCCTATATTTAATTTTCTCTACTCTAATTCCTTTCATCCTTCATATGAAACCAAGTGGGATGGGTATATTATATATCATTGATGCTTTTTTCATGTATATGGTTATAGTGACTCAATGGATGCCCTACACCATGTATTTTGATATTAAGAGAATGGTTACAATGATCCATCAAGACAAATATTACACCTTCTCCTTTGCTAATTATAATTATTGGATTCATTCCACAAATGCATTGCTTCATGCCACCATGGCTTCATGATGGATCACAAACTATGATCTGAAATGTCGATTAAAAAATGCTTACACAGTTATTACCAGAAGCCCTTTTAATCACTTATATGTATTATGGAAATATCATCTCTTTAATTCATACCACAAGTTTATGGCTTCATGCAACCTTTTACATTTACCTTTTTAACTTACTTTGAGATTTATAGAATTGTTAAGCATTTATGTTAGTGTCTATATTTAAAATTTTTTAGAGATGCTACTCATATGATCCTTTTAACTTTTGTAAATTTCAAGATGGATTTTTTGCTACAAGGAGAATATACCAAGAGATGTCCTTAGTAAAAGAAAGCTACGATAATGAAAATGCCTCCTACACTAATTTATGATAGGAGAAGTGTATAGAAAATATGATCACAATTATAGGAAAGGAAAGATGCACAACAAGCATTCACCATAACATAGTGTTTACCCTAGGAAAACTCTTTCAAGAAAAAACCAAACCTCCAAAACTTAAACCAAATATATTATCAACAACACCAATGAGTTTAAAATAAAAATGTAGGCCCAATCCTTCTCAATAGACTACACCAACATACAAATTTGGAGTGATTCCAAAAGCATAATGATACCCTACAAACACACTATGAAACCTCCATCTCAAGCACCTAATAAATAGAAGGATCAAACCAAGAAATCCTAGATGATAAACCACAAACCATGGGCAAAAACTATGACCCAAAATGGCACCTAAATCTCTAATTAAAATCCAGCACCCAAATCTTAAGATGGGTCCATAAGCTAAAAATAACATATTCCTTACTCTTGTCATGAGTTGTCATAACTTCATCATAATCTACTCACCAAATTGACATTAAGATGCAAGCTTGAGACACATTTTCTAACATTCTCCCACTTGTTGAACACCTTGCATGAATAAAGGGATTACCAACATTGTCAACTATTTTCTAGGGACCGAGAGACTCAGAGACTTACCACACCACCTATTTTTTTTTGTGCTGAGTGGCTTTGTCAATGCACTGCAACATTCTACAAAGTGTCAACTTTCTCTAGCATCACCCTCCCATCTTCTACCATGGGCATTGGATTTTGGGGAACATGACCATCTCTTAGCGAGCTCCTCAAACATGTTTATAAACACTATATGCTTGTTACTGCAATTCTTGATACCCAAAGGCAAGGTAAACCAATTTTCTGATTACAAGACTTGCGAGATTGATCTCGTGCAGCATGCGTCTATTTCACGCAAAGAGTTCAATTTTGTTTTGTGAAATCAAATTAGATTGATTCCATGCCACAATTTCACCTTAGATCAAAACAGAGTTCAGTTCACTATCTATCAAATCATTATCATTTTGAAAAACATGATAGTCTAATGCCAACAAACTATACTTAGAACTAAATAACCTTTTAATTCTTCTTTATCAATTTGAAAAATATACTTAAAAATGTAATTATTTAATTTCAATTTACTCTCTAAACTTCCTACTCTAAACTATTAATTGCATTTAATTTAATATTTCTAGTCTCGTTTTATTTCTTTTCATATTATATCAATCGTTCTATATTAGACATTTATGGAAAGGGCCCAAACATATAGTCCATGTTGATCTTCCTAACAGACCCAGATATTGCATGTTGATTTTCCTTGAGTTTTTAAATCTATATCCAACACAAACCAGCCGTACTCTATTCATGTGGCGCATCGGCGAAGATCTAATCATTCAGAATAAGCATTTGTCATATAGTTGTCATATAGTGGGAATCATATAGTGTGAGTTCTGGTCTTTCACGTGTTTAATAGGTGTATTGTGCATTGTTTATGGCACTCACATGGCATGTGTTTAATTTTGCCTAGCTACGCATAATTAAGGCTGTATTTATAGGTGCTTCATAGCATGGATAAACGCATCACAATTCTCACTTTCATCAAGTGACTCAAAATTGCAGAGTTTCTTCCTTTTCCTTCCATCATCTGTACTGCTGCTGTGCTCTTTCATTGTAATTGGGTGAGAGTTCAACCATTCAGATACATTGAAAGAAAAGAAAAATGTAAGTTCAAATGTTTTCAGTTTTGTCTTGCTCTGTTAGTGTAGTTTTCTTAAATTATGAACTGATTCTGCAAGCTAATTATTTCATTATATGGTGTTTGTTCTTTACGTTAATTTTGATCATATTTTTGTTGTGTTAACATTTAGTCAATGTTCATGGTGATATTTCATTATCAGTTCACAAGGGCGGTAGCGGTAGTTTATGTAGTGGAGTTTGAGTTTTTATATAGGTATATATAGTTTATAATCAAGATTTTGCTAAATAAAATGTTATGTTAATGATTTTTTAGAAGAGAGATTCAAGAAATTTTTTTGAAGTTCTGAATGTTTTTTTGTGGGTAGCTAACATTAGATTTCACTCAGTAGATTGCCATTGCAGATGTTAATGGTTATATTTTATAGATTGTAATTTCCTCTTGTTTGTGTATATGGACACCACAATTTTGTTGGGAGGAGAATACAGAAATGGCAAGGATTTATCAAGATTTGGGCACGTGAATGGCAATGTTTTATCAAGCATTGGTCCTGTAAATAGAAAGAATTTGCTACACAATGCTTATGTGAATGGCAAGGACAAATATAATGACCCTATGAATAGAAAGGATTTGCCAAGCAATGATAATATAAATGACAAGGATGAGTGCAATGATTATATACATCGCAAGGATTTTCCAAACAATAGTTATACGAATGATAAGGATTTTCTAAGCAATGACTGTTGCTAGCAAGGATTTTCAAAGTAATGGTTATATTTCTGGCAAGGGTTTACTAGACAATGGTCATATTACTGGAAAAAAGTTACTAAGTAATGATTTTATGAATTGCAAGAATTTAAGTAACGACCTTATGAATTCCAAGGATGGATGTAATGGACATGTTAACAATGAGAATTTGCTAAGCAATAGTCATACGAATGGCAATGTTAATATGAATGGAGAGGATGAATGCAATGGCTCAAATAGTCACAATTATCTTAGCAAGCCATTAGACATTGAAGAGTTCATAAAGCATGCTCATACAATGGTGGACTTTATTGCCGATTATTACAGTAAAGTAGAGAGCTTCTCAGTTCTTAGCCAAGTAAAGGTATGTTTTGATATAAGGTTTTCAAAAAATAAAAAACTCTGTAGATATATTTTACATTAAAATGATTATTTAATTGATATTAGTAATGTATTTGTTTGTATTTATCTTATTTTATGGTAATGTTTCTTAAATTAATTTGCTTGCAGCCTGGATACTTGAGTTCTTGGATCCCTGATTGTGCTCCACAAAACCCTGATTCAGTAGAAAGCCTTCTTGCTAGTAAGACATCAAATGACTCTAGCCAAATTATTGTTAAGATAATATGAGTCATAGAAGTTTTGTTTCATAGTTTCAAACTAAATGGAATTTGTTCAAAACATTACACAAAGTTGGAAGACTTTGAATTTTGTTTGATTATTATCACTTTAATAATTTTGTAGTGGTTCTATTAAGAGTTCTTAAGTATTTAATGTTACTCTATCAAAGGTGGGTCTGATGTTGCACAAATTCTCCAAGCTCTACTTATAGTGAGGGTTTATAGGTTTAAAGGACAATACCACCATTTCTACATAAAACTATAGGAAACACTAGATTTAGAGGTATTCTAATATTTAATTAAAAAACTAAATAGACCCAAACTAGAAAAAGTTCAAACTATAAGATAGGCCACAACAAATCAAACTCATTCGACAATTTGAACAATAGATAATAATCAAACTAAAGTTTTAAAGGAATTGAATAGTGACATAAACTAATAAAAATTTTGGTCTCACAATTACTAAGTGTTGTGAAGTCCATATTGACCTAGTTTTTCTTAATAATAAGCTTTCAATGTATTAATATGACTTTATTTTCTATTCATTTTATAGACAATGACATTACACACAAAATATTGTAAGCATTTATATGTAAGGCTATTATAACTTATACTTATAATATATGACCAAGTCATTTATACGAAAAGATAGTTTGTTAATATTCATGTATTCATATTAACATGTACTTTAATGATCATTGATGTAGACATCATTACTATATTTATTATTATGAGTGGTGATGGTTTCTTTGTTTTGGATTTACTATAGATGTGAAAGAGAAGATGATACCTTCATTGACACATTGGCAAAGTCCCAATTTTTATGCATACTTCCCTGCAAGGTTGAGCACCGCATCATTTATAGGGGAGATGCTAAGTAGTGGGTTTGCTATTGTCAGTTTGACATGGATGACATCTCTTGCTGCCACTGAGCTTGAAACCATAGTTTGTGATTGGCTTGGAAAAATTCTCAACCTCCCTGAGTCTTTTCTCTCATGTTTTGGTATATGTATTACATGACTATAGTTTGGCTTTATTATTATTCTCACAATTCCATGTATTTTATGTACTTAAATTTATGAAAATATTAAATTAAGATGTCTTTAAAGAGTTATACTTGATCTTTATATAGTTGTGTATAAACTTTTAGGCACTTATATTCAAAGAATATTTCAATTATAGGTAAAGGTGGTGGTGGGGTTATTCAAGGATCAGCAAGCGAGGCAGTTTTGGTATCATTATTAGCTGGAAGGAGAAAGGCTCTAAAGAAATTTGGTGCAGATTCAGCTAACAAGTTTGTGGTGTATGTCTCAGATCAGACACATTGCTCAATTGAAAAAGCTTGCAAAGTAAGGATTTTCTTAGATCCTCTTAGTATAGTTTATATTTTGGCTTTAAATAATAATCTATAAAAATGTGTTCATTGTAAACTATATTTCAAACATGTAAGATTCCAATCCTCCACATGATTAGTGTTGATCAAGTATATTATTTTGTGCTTACCTATGTTGTATTTCTTTCTATTGTACTTCTATGCATTTTTCAAATTGGCCACCCATTCGCCAACATATTCTCTTATCCAAGACATGATCGATCTAAATTGTTATATGAGGAATGATAAAAACATGTGTATAATGAATTAAACATGTCTTTACATATGGAATATTATAAAATACTTATAATTTTGAATGAATTTTCTATAATATTAAATAGTATTGAAAGAAAATGGATAGAGCAATTATAACTTTGAAAAGGATTTAGTCCTTAATATTATTAGAAAATTTCTTTTTTATATAAATATAGTTTTAGAATGTTTGATATGAATATATCTTTTAATTTAAAATTTTATAATTTGCTTTTTAAATTGTATTTTAGATTGCAGGAATATATCAAATTAATGTTAGAGTGATACCAACAAGTTCTTGGACAAACTATGAGCTTTCTCTAGAAAATGTTCGTAACTACATATTAAAAGATGTTAGTGTTGATTTACATCTAACATTTTTATGTGCTACAGTGTGTAAATTTTTATCTTAATGCTATTTCAAATTATATAATTTTAGATTTTTATGATAATCTTATTTCAAATTATATAAATCCATTTCAATTCTATTTTTGTTGTATATCATATTTTTAGTAAATCAATACTTTATCATTTCAGATTGGAACGACATCATCAACAGCTGTGGATCCTTTACAAGGACTTTCCCAAATAGCTCGGGTGTTTTTTTTACATACCATACATAATGAATATCTTTTACCTCTCATCAGATTATTTTCAAAACGTGCAACCACATGTCATGTTCCTATTGCATAGGAAATAAATTTATTTTCAAAACTTTTTAAGAAATGATCTCAATAAATTTATTTCCTATGCAATAGGAACATGACATGTGGTTGCACGTGGATGGTGCTTATGGTGGTGGTGCTTGCATTTGCCTGAATATCAACATTATCTTGCCGGGATAAAGGATGCAGACTCGTTTGATATGAATCCTCATAAATGGCTTTTTCCCAACTTTGATTGCTCTGTACTTTGGGTAAAGGTGAAATTTTTCAAATATAATATTTTTATTGTAATTTATTTTTATGTTTCTCGAATGTAACATTTGAAATGTTGTACTATTTTATTTATGTATTTTTAATTTTTATGATAATTTTAATGATGTTATGTTGGTTTCTAGAATTGTAATTTTTTAACATTTATTATTAAAATTTAGTTTCTCACTTAATCAAATTGTCTATTTATTATATGAATAGTTTAGATATAAATTTAAATTTATAGAATTAAAAATAAAGTTATTTAAGATTAGTATTTTTTAAATTAGTATTATTAATAAATTGATCTAGGACAAGTAATTTTGTAAAATTACTAATTTATATTACTTATATGTTTGATTTTAGGACTCAAAAGTTTTGGTTGAAGCATTGTCAATGAATCCAAAATATTTGAAAAATAAGGTTAGTTTTACTTTTAAATATATTATTTTTAATTAGATATACTTAAAATCCTATAAAGATTAATATAAACTACTTCATTGCAAAGGCTAGAAGGGTGTACATTTCATCTATATATAGTTTTGCAAAAATTAAACAAGAACCATACAAGTTTACATTAATAAACATGATGGTATGATTGACTATGTTGAAACATCAAAATAAAATTAGATTAATATATTTTATTTCTATATATAATCATTATGAATATTTTATCAAACAATTTTTAACATTGTTGCGATTAAAAGTTTAACAATTTTTTTTGAAAAGGTAAAGGTAAATTTTTGAAAGGGCCCAAACACTTTTATGTTGAGGAATTTATATATAATAATGTAATTCAATTGTCAACCATGAAACTAATTCAAACCCAACAACAAACTTAAAAGCACTAGCTACAAAATAAAAATGTAGTCTTAAGATTACACAAAAAGAAAGTAGTTGAGACTCAACATGCACATCACTAAACAAATCAAGGAAGATTGAATCCAAAGAGCTCCAACAAGCTTTGAAAACTATTTTAAGTCCTACCTTCAATAAATTTACTATAAGATTTCATCTTAACCTAATGCTCATTCAATGTAGTTGATCCTAGAATAGCAAAACTCTGGGAGCTTCTTGAGCCCCTTCTACCAACAAAATCTCTAGATTTATCTTTCCAAGAAGGAAAGGATGACAACCAACAAACATCAGCATGGTATGAGGAGTTGGAAGCATGAGATTCCCTCTTAACCTTGCTAGATCTAGTTGATGACATCTCCAAAAAAAATTCTCTTTATTTAGCAACCTAATGAAGTAGAAAGATGCATTAGCCATACAAAGAGACTCTTGAATGGTGATATTGGATTTCTTAGCAACACTATAGCCATCCACAACTTATGTAGAACAATCTATCACATTTTTTTTCTACAATTTGACAAGCGTTGTCACACAATGTTTGACCTAAGAACTGAGGTAGACTAGAATCCTTCCTTCTCTAAACCTTTTACATCCCCTTTTTGTCCTTGCATGCAATTGATGACACAATTGGTAAATAAGAAAAGAATTCAAAAATAATTTGTTGCATCCAAACCCCAAATTGGTGACCTTATCAAATTTATTTATTAAATATATTAAATGGACCTAATTTTTTAAGGTTATTTTAATAAAAATTTAAAATATTTTTAAAAATTGTTTTAGTAATAATTAAAATAAATTTCCATTTCAAAATTTAATTTACTTTTATAGAGATAATATTATTTAACTTTTTTCTATTCAAAATAATACCTTTTACCACCCATTCTTTTTGTTTAATAGTTTAATATTTTTCTTTTTATAATATAAAAAGTAATATAGCCATTATTCATCAAAATAATAATGAATCTTATATTTATTTAACCATTAGTTTGAATTTTTACTATTAATTTAAAATAATATTTTATATGTTTTAAATATATATTAAATTCATATTATATGTGCAGGTATCACAATCCAAACAAGTGACAGATTATAAAGATTGGCAATTACCACTTGGAAGTTGTTTTAGGTAAGTCCCTTTAACATGAATAAATACAAAATGATTTATTATATTGATTGTATATGCTTTTAATATTTATAATATTATAACAAAATACATAGAATATTGGATGCATAGATAACTTTTAATTGTTTATATATATATATATATATATATATATATATATATATATGAAAAATATTATTTAATTAAGATTTTCTTTTATTAATTTTAGTAAATGATGCATTGATTTTTTTAAATAATATGTATACATAATGTTAAATTTTAAAGATTGTGTTTAATTGGATGAATTCAATTGATAAGGATGATGGTATGTTTTTTTATTACACCATCTATTAAAAAATCCTAAATGACTTTTATAATTTCTTATTTAAATAATTTTAAAAATTTTAATGAAAACTTATATGATGTGTTGAGATTTATATGCTTCTAATTTTTTTGGTGGTGTATATTTGCGTGTTTTGTGTAGGTCACTAAAGTTGTGGATGGTATTACGTCTCTATGGAATTTCACAACTACAAGCACTTATCAGATATCAAATTTCTCTTGCTCAACATTTTAAAAATCTTGTAATCAATGACAATAGATTTGAGGTAATTGGGTTTAAATAACTAATAAAAGTTTATGTAATTTTTAAGAATTTCTTGATTGTTAATTTTAAAATAGAATTTTTAAATAACTCTAGTTAAAATAACCTATTAAATTATTAATTTACTTTGTTATTTTTGGAAACATAAATTATTATTATTTAAATTAATATTAATTATCTTATATAATAACTATTTTTTAATTAAATTGTACAATGAAAAAAATTAAAAAACACACAATTTACAACATTTAAAAATCTTTTAATTTAATATAAAATATTTTTTTCCTCCTCATTCTATTTATACATTGGTAAATTTATGTATTCTAATTAACTTGTGTTTTGTTTAATTAAAATTTATATGTTACATAATCAAATTTTTCATTCTAAATGGGCCTCTAAAGAACATGATAGGGAAGACTATTATATATAAACAAAATTATATTTTTTATTTTTTTAAAAGGTTGTGTAGTTTAGATATTCCTTTCTTACAATTCTAATGAAGGATTTTTAAGGTGTTTAATATATATTTTAAAATATCTAATCTTTTTTTAATGTTGGTGTAGGTTATGGCTCCTCATACTTTTGCACTACTTTGTTTTCGAATTTTACCTACAAGAGACGATCCTGATAATGGAAATTCATTAAATGCACACTTGTTGGATGCACTGAATGATAGTGGGAATATGTATTTATCACATACGGTATTCTTCTTAAATAATATTTTATTTTACAATTCTTCTAAAAAAATATTTGATTTTTTTTAAATTATAAAATACCAAATTTAATTACTCTAATATTCTTATTATTAACTTTTGTCTTCATTTAGTATTATTTATTGCTTTTACACATATTTATTAATAAAAAAATATTATGTTAAAATATTAATTTAATGTATTATTTTATTAAATTAAATAAATTTATTTTAAAATCATTAGAAAGCTTAATTTTGTATGTTAATATTTTTATTGATTTTAATTTATGATTTTAAAAACTATCAATTTGTCCCTTCCTAGTTCCTAGTAATATGGGTTTTGAAGCTCATAGTCTTTTTTAAATATAGACTTTTTAAATATTATCCTTTTTTCTATTTAAAAATAATATTATAGAATTACGAGCTCATATATTCCGTTCTTCATATTAAACATTTATAACTAGTTCAAATGAGGTTCTTATAATATTTAAAATATATATAATCTTTTTTCTATTTTTCCTTAATTGGTGATTGTATAATTTATTTATTATTGACATTTGTTTATTAAATATATTTTTATTTTGGTGATATATGATTGTGTATTATTTAATATAATTTGTATGATTATTTACTTTAATTATTTTTAATTTATATTAAAAATAATTATAAAAAGTAACTTATTTAATATACAAACGTTTTTTATAATAAAGTAATTGTAAATCTAATTTAATTTTTATTTTTTATTAACATTAGAGGTAATTTTTTAAATTTTTTTAATTTAATTATTAGAAAATTATTTTTCATTAATACTTTTTTATATGATCTTATCAGGCAAATATACTTTATGCTTTTGTGTGGGTAGCGCATTAATTGAAGTTCATCATATAGATGCTACATGGAAACTGCTTCAAAACAAAGGATTAATTTATTAAAAGAGAACTATAATTGTTACATGTAATTCTTTATATAGTTAAGTTATAATAATTTTGAGCTCTTAGCTATTAGATTTTAAACATGATTTTTTGTTGGAGGATGTTTTGTCCAATAAGTAGCTCTATCAATCAATAAAATATATTTTTAAATAAAATTTTATTTGAAATTATGAGTAAATATTTTTTGTCTTTAGATTAAGTGGATTTTGATTTACCATTGACATATATTCTTAAATATCAAATTATATTTATAATATTGCAAGGGAATAAAATCTCCTTTTACAATAATCTAGGTTAATTAAATCAATACAAGTAATAATTATACTACTAACTTAAATTTAAACTTAGTGTGTTAAGAATTGATAATTATAATAAATAAATATTTAAAAAATTAAATACGAATGGATAGGGTACCTAATTTCAAGTATAATAGTGAAGAATAAATGTTGATGTTGTGTAGATTCTACATGTCTAGGTACGAGAATTTAATGCTCTTTGATTGATGAATACTTATGGATCAATGTGGAGCCTCTCAAGTTTGACCTAACTAATCTCTATCTCAAGATTGACGTGTAACTCATGGGATTGACCTACAAATATGTGGATCCCTAAAAAGTATTTCACCCTAATCTCTAGTATTTGAATGCTCATAAAGATAGGTGGTATTTATAAATAACTTTAGGGAAGTTGTTAGATTGTAAGGGCCATGTTCACCTAGGTCAACACCTCCTTTTTGGGTGGGCTTTACAATTCAAAATAATCAAAGACATCATTCCGAAGCATGTAAATGGCCTACACAATTTTGATGTAGACTATAATTATGATGTAGATGTGTTTTTTAAAGATCCAAATTAAAATGTTCCTACAATGATTTTCTCCTTGTTTGACCATATAAATTAATCGCACATTAGATGTATTTAAAATACAAGCACACAAGAGGAGGTTGTGCAAACATGTGTCAAGTCAACCCATAATGGCTACTAGGAAAAGAGTAGGAATTTGGGACTTTGAATATTAAAATTTTCAATTTGGGGTCAATCCCAAGTGCCTCAAGATCAATCTTGAGTAGCTCAAGAATGGCCCTTGGCATCAAAGTGGTAATCTTGAGGCAGGGAGGGAATATATGGGGATGGGTACGAACATTGTTGCAATGAATAATGTATAGGTGATTTATATATGGGAATAAGTGAAATTGGGAAGAGGATAGAGGGTAATAAATGAGGAGTGTATGGGAATGTGAAAAATAAGGCATGGATAAGGATTGGGCTACAAGCCATAACACAAGAGTATATCACCTATCGATATGTAATTGCATTAAAAACATTCCAGTAATGTGGGCACAAAACTAAATAAGAAATAACATGGGTATTCAAATTTCACTATTATGTATTTTCACCCCAATTTGATGTGCATGCAAATCCTAACATGAGTTTGCATTTCAAAGTATGTAACCATTCTCATCCATGCATGGAAAGTAAATATTTATTGCAAATTAAGTAAAAGGATATTAGATCCATATACAACAATGGACCATTCTTAATAATTAAATATCACCTTGAAAATAAAATATTTGAAATGGACAAGAGCAGGAGCAGGTCTCTGCATCTGACCATTGACGCATGGTCCTCTGGCGCACATGACTCTGCTAACGTCGTTGCTGCCTCGCCTGAGGCTTTGGGTGGGGTGCGAGGCTCTGCTGGTGTTCCTATTGGTATGGACGGGAATATTGAAAAGGATGTGATTACTGCTGCGAACAGTGTGCTGAAGGGGATGTTTGATCCCTCAGACTGGGACAAAATTCCTAAGGAAAATGAGAACATTGGTTCACTAGGGCTGCAGGTGGTGGCTGGGACTGGTGTGCCTGCTCCTAGGTTGCATGCCCCTGCTGCCCCTAGACAGTCTTTTGCTACAGTTGTTGGCTCAGGGGTTCATCATGCTTCAGGGGGGAGGGTAGGGGAGTCTAGCCTCTCCCCTGTGCCTACTCTTCCCCTGTTACGATGTGTGGCCCTGAGATTGTAGAAAATGAAGAGTTTTACCGCAATACTAGAGTAATTTGCATGTTTAATGGACTGTGGCCCTCTCTGCCTGACCTTCACAATTGGGTGTTGGAGTCCTAGAAGCCGCTGATTGCTGGAAAGATTGAGCTCTTCCCTAGTGCTCGAGGTTTTTTCATCATGACTTTCGCTTCTTCTGAGCAACGAGATGTAGTGCTCAATGGTCAAGTCTGGATGTGAGGGGAACATTCTCTATCCATTAAACCATGGACTCTTGCTTTCAACCACCTTACCAAGCCACTTAATATCAAGCTGATTTGGGTGCGTCTCTCGAACCTCCCCCTCCAGATTTGGGAGGATTCTTGCTATGAGGGCATTGGTAATGCCATCAGTTGGTTTCTGAAATTTGATTCTACTACCTCTTTCATTGGTCACTCCATGGTTGCTCGTATTTTAGTAGACATTGACATCTCCAAACCCTTTTTTGGAGATGTTTTGATGGTAGGGGATCAGACTTGGAAATAACTATTGGATTATGAAGGTATCCCCTTTAGATGTCAGTGTTGCTTCATTATTGGTCACATGGCTACTGGCTGTCCTCTATCATGTTGTAAAAGCACTGCAACTTGGTGGAAGGATGCTCTTGTAGGCCACTTGACTATCAGTGCTTCCCAAGAGGATGGTTCTTCTTGTGGTGATGTTTCCTCTTAGGAGGAAGAGATCCCTCTTGAGGTTGCTGCTAATCCTACAACTTTGTTGGATTCTTCTATTCCTCCTTCGACTCCCACCTCGACTCCTGCTACTCTTGACCGATTCACTTCTATTTCAACTTTGAGTATTCCTTCGGGTATTCCTTCGATATTACGTACTTCAGACTTGTCAGCTCTACTCTTTGGGGCTCCAGGTCACACTCCTTTTTCTATTACTCTAGTCACTCTCCCAATTGTGCCTTCTTCTGGTTCAACTTCATTGGCACCCTCAATGGTTGGAGAGGCCCAGGAGGATCCCCCCTCTCACCTCACTCGGAGGACTTTGACTCTGAGGTTTCTTGGACTGTGGTTCAGCATAGAAAGAAGGGGCTCCCTAAATCTGTTAGGGAGCTATGCCCTAGGGCTAAGGGTGTTAGATTGGCTTGTTTAGGATCTTCTGTTGTTTAGATCATTGGTTTGGGTTTTCTACTGTTAGTGTGCTGTTGGTGCACTATTTGGGTTGCCTTTTTTGGGGTAGTTGGTCTCTTTCTATTTGGTTGTTGTTGTTCTGTTGTGGCCTTCTTCTCTGGGCCTTGGTTGTTTTAGGTTTAGCCCCTATTTGTTGCCCTCTTTTTTCTAATCTTGTAACAGGGATCGGCACCCTTATTTTGCCACTTATCATAATAAAAAATAATGGACCATTCTTTAAATTCATGTCTTCAACATTCCATCTTGGTGTTTGTGCTTTATTAAACCTTCAAAATAGAGAAAAAAATATACAATGAGTAGCCTTTGTCATATAGTTAATATAAGCTCAAATCTACAAGTAGTAATAACTACTTAATAAAAATGAGGATGAGAGAGAGAGGGGGGAGAGGGAGGGAGGGAGGGGGGAGAGTGTGTGTGTTATATTGTACAAAAATGGATACAATAATAATAATTCACCATATGTAGTAGTGCAATATGACTCCATTTGATTATGGATTATGTGTGCTTAAGTACAATAAAAATGCAATATGCTTAGGAGAAAAAAAAATGTGACTTTGTTAGGTGCAATAAAAATGTGATATGCTTAGGTGTAGTAAAAACATGGTTTTATTAATGGTAGTAATACAATAGAACTATGCTCAATTGGGAGCACATAAGTGTGATCAAGATCTATGATCTAGGTATGGTAATGAGTCTTTGTTTAGTGCAAGTCACTACTTGAAATATCAATAATAAGAGTGTTACTAAAAATATATGCCCCCATTCAATTGGTTGCATCCAACAAATGTAAGGAATTGGAGGAGAGGGAAAAAATATGCATGATAAAATAGTAAAAGAAGTAAATCATGTAACCATGTGAGAACATGTATAGCATTTAAAACATGTAACAATCATCATGATAATCATTGTGTGACAATCAAATAAAATATATCAAAAAAATAAGTGTGTTTGTACATTGATTGTGTAGTAATAAAAATCATCTAATAACTATACTTGATAAATATCATCTTCTAATAAGCATGTTAATCATATAGAAAATATGTAAAATCAAATTATAATAGTGTAAGAAAATAAAGTGTGAGGTTGCAATGATAAATTATCATGAAGCAAGTAAATGGAAACATAAACTATTGATAATCATTGGAAGATAATGTTGCGCCTACTGTAGGAAAATCATAATTTAAGGATAGCCTAAAAGGTGAATATTAAAATGTGGGATCAAAATAAGTGATAAACATGTAAGCATAGGTATGTTTAAGGCATGATTGCGATAGCACATAGAAGGGTAATTACCTCAAAGGTGATAATCAAGTTTCATAATAAATATGATAAGTGAGGTCAAACACATGACATAAGGATGAAATAGGTGACAATCAACTCCTCAAGACACATCTACCCACCAAATTTTAGCTCAAATGGACCTCCAGGTCAAAAGTTATGACCTCCAGAAGTTTTTACATCATATATTTTTGTGTCATTACAATAATAGCTAGTAAAATTCTATAATAAATGAAAAAGAGACTCAAATTCATTGGCAGTATTAGACTAAAATTCACATTTTCTACATTCTCCAATACAAACTCCATTGTAGTCTATGCTAACTATTGGTTAACAGATTTGTCCTTATTCTGAAAATAATTTACTCTGACTCTATACCCCTCTTTTGAAGAACAAATGAGTTAAACAACAAATGGGTGAATCTTTTATATTAGTTCCCCTCTGAATTTAGGTACAGCTCCCTTTAAGATTTTCAATGAATTTAATCTATTCAAGTATCCAAACGCACTTTTAACCAGAAAATGCTTAAGGCAGACTGATATTCACACACAACTATGTAATGAACACGATAAATTTATATAGTAACAGTGAGCAATAGAATGCACAGATTCTACTTTTGATATATTCAAATACATGGATACATTCATACGAACTTGTTGAACCAGTAAATAATAAAACACATATGACGAATTGTCCAAATAAAGAACAATTACGAGATGAAAGGAGATTTCACATAGAAAATCTAATTCCACACACTCAGACACACAGATCCAAATAAGCAGCAATTGTTTCTTCTTCTCATTCACAGATGAAAATTACTCAGACAATCATCACATAATGTAAAACTATGAACCCTTTTGTTAAAATTCCCTTCTTTTCTTTTTCTAAACTTCTGTATATCTCCCTCTTCAAAGATTTCAAAAACCTATAAATATGAATGTCTTAATCATGTCTTTGAGTAAATTAAACCCAGAGTTAACATAACTCTGACCCGTACGGGATTTAGTTTTTAACAACTGAATTTAAAGATCAAGATGCTGAAAATAACATGATAAAGGAACTGAAATAGAGAAAACGAGCCAATGAGGTCATGACTGGGATGACAGGTTTGTATCTCTAGATTTGTTATCGGTGGCCTGGGAAGCACATTGGATCTTCCATTCCTGAAAAGCAACAACGAACTCCTGAATCTTCGGGAAGTTAGGAATACCTATATGCTTCATTCTTGACTTCCAAACTTCCTTTTCCCTTCGCATTTTACCAAACTTTTCTTTGTGTTCTGGAAGTGCGTCGATGCAGAGGTAAAGTAGTGATTCAACTTTAGAAATCTTGGACAAGTCCTCAATTAAAACATTGTCATTTTCTCTGACGAAGCTGATTTTATCTTTGAAAGATTGGACCACTGCATTGATGTCTTCCACTGGTTTTCCATCATCTTTAATGTATTTAATATCAATACATTGCAAGTCATGTTGCAACGATTGAGTGAATTCTGTTATTTCCTTAATTAACTTTGAAAGTTCAAAACAATCAAACACATATCTAGGTAACTTCACAAGTTCACCATCAAATCCTCCAACTCTGATGTAAGTGAACTCAGAAAATTGGATGAAGAAGCTACCATAGATACTAATCAGTTGCATTGTTTCACTAGACATTCTTTTACTCAGGTTCCCTACCAATTCGTAAGTCATTTTCCCAGTGAAGACATCATTAACCCTTTTGTAATTTTCATAACAATTCTTTCTCTGCAACTGTGTATAATATTCATAAATTTTACTATTCTCAGCTATGGGTGCATGGGGTAGGTCAAACCAATCTCTTGTAGATGTTAGACAATAGAATAGGTATGAAGACATATAGAAATCTCTGTTGCCCAGACAATTGCTCAAACCCTGATGTAGATAGTCAGCCACTATTTCGGCCCAATCCAAATATTGTTCTCCTTGAAGGATGACTTGTATGAAAAAGTACATCCAATCCTCCCAATAATAGGCATGCTGATTGCCTCTCAGTCTGTGTAACAATACTACAATATCCCTTACTTCTTTTATCAAATGATCTCTGGTAAGTGGTCTGGGTAACCTTGAACCGCCCTTCTGAAATTTTAGCAGCCAGTTCCTCGCTATTACACTTTTGTAAGTTGGTATCTTCTCTGAGAAATACCCATTGGAGGCAGTAATGTCAAGGCTGGAATACGCCTCCTTAGGCGGTATCTTCATCACAGACATGAGGGTTTGTCTGTTGACATAAAATAACACATCCCCGTTTGTATTTCTGACACATCTGTCCTGGGGGTCATACCTATTCATACACTCTTGAACCAATTCTGGGTATAGTATAGCCTGAGGAAAAGCTGCGGCTTCAACTAAGCTGCTATCTACAATTTTCTTCATTGTAGGGGTTTGAACAGGGTTTCTAGCTCTTTCTTTAAATTCTTCTAAATCATATTGAACCAATGCAGTATCTCCAAATTCTGAGTGAGAATAAGTAAGGCCAGGACCATGTTCATCCCCCAAACACGTAGATTTCAAAGACATAGTTGGAGAATTACAATAAAACACTTGGAATTTTGAAAACAACAGAAATTCCAGAGATTCTTCTTTCCAACATAAGAACTAGGAATAGCATATGGGAAACAAAACTCACCTTCAAGATATCTGAATTCACTGTGAAAACTTGAATAAAAAGAGCCTTACACTTCTGGCGCTATCCTCCTCCGCGTTGCACAGTATGTTTATTTGTTAAACTTGGCTTGTTCTTGGTTAATAATGGCACTAACCAGAATGAATAATTATCGCTCGGAACAAATGTGCCAAAAATATTTGAAAAGACGTGGACTCTGATTTCTTCATTAATAGCAAGTAGTGTTCACGCGCCATCATGAAGTATAATGATTATCTGTAGTCTCCGCTAAATTAGAGCTCTCGGTCTCATAATGAGTTTCTGACATAATTTCCTCCATCTTTCCCACTAAATTTGACTTAGAAAGCCGTGGGAACAAACGGGACCAAAATCACCAAATCTTTGAACTATTGAACCATTAAACCTTTAGGACATGGTTCAATGCATTGGTTCAATGTGGTGGTTCAAACATGCCAATCGGACCATATAGATAAGCAAAGGAGTGACTTACTAAAACAGGAACTTAACTCATGAACTGTTGAACTTGTAAAGACATGGTTCAATACGAAGGTTCAAAGATGCAAGGGTTATGTAGACCAACAAAAGTTACGCGGCTTTGGTAAAAGGCTTCCAATTATGAAACAGTGAACTGTCGAACCTTGAACCTTGAACCCAGCTACAGAGTACAAGCAGAAGGTTCAACGATACAATAATTACACAAGGTAACTACGTGACCTGACTTATGAGAAGACAGAGAGTGTTGAACTTTAAGGCCGTTGAACCATTGAACCTTGAACCCCACTATAGAGTACAAGCGGAAGGTTCAAGTTCAACCCGAAAGTTCAAAGGCGCATAAGACAAACAAAACGACAGCTTGCTTTATGAGACACTTAGACATATTGAACCATTGAACTTTGAACTTTGAGAATGGTTCAGGTTCAAAGGTTCAAACCTTAAGTAACCTTGTCTACAAAGACAACAAACGAATACAAATTGAAGGACCAAGAGCCGATTTACGAAACAAAGGTATGACCAAAAATATAACATGGTAAACCGACTCTTGGCTCGGGAACTATTACCAATGAATAAATAAATAAGGGGTGACTCAAAAGGTAACATTGGCTCTGACTGGGGACTACATTTCGTGACAAAATGCAGAGAACTCAGAAGCTCTGATTTCGCAGAAAAAGGAAAATAGAGAAGAAAGGAAACGGAACGGGACAAAACAAAACGGGAAAGGAAAACACAAAACCAAACAAAAGGGAAGACTATGTACAAAACGGGGGACCCTGTTTACAGACGATATAGCTTGAGATCCTGTCCATTATAGGACAGGGGTAAAACAGTTCCATCAGGATATTCCAACTTAAAAGAATTTGGACCCAATACCTGGTGAATCTTGAAAGGCTCGCTCCAGAGCGAGTCAAATTTGCTATGTGCACCCTTTGGTTCTCTTCTTCTGTCCCACAGTAATACTTCATCTCCTTCCATAAACCTCCTGGGTCTTGTTTTCCTGTCAAAAATTTCTTTAACTCTAGCCTGATATACAGTAATTCGGTCAACCAACTCATTTCTTTCTTCTTCAATTTTAGTTAAATACATAATTCTCTTCTCTAGGGAATCTTGGAAATATTGGTCCTCAATTACACTTTGCAACTTAGCTGTGGATAGTTCCAGAGGTAAAGATAATTGGGCACCTATCCCATAAACTAATTCAAAAGGTGCCATCCCAATTGCTCTTTTCAGAGTTATTTTGTCGGCCCAGAGTGCTTCATACAACCTCTTATGCCAATCTCTGGGGTTGTCATTCACCAATTTCTTCATGATAGTAATCAAATTCTTGTTACTAGACTCAGCTTGTCCATTCCCTTGGGAATAGTAATCTGATGAATGGGAGAGAGATATACTATGTTCATAATAGAAAGAAGTCATTTCAACTGAAGAGAAACTGGTAGCATTGTTTGCTATAATCTTCTGGGGCACACCAAATCGTACCAAAATATTTTCTTTGAGAAAATTACAAACCACCTCCGAAGTTGTTCTTTTAACAGGGGTTGCCTCAACCCATTTTGTGAAATAATCTGTTGCTGTTAAGATGTGGGTATGCCCTGCACTTGAGGGGGGTGAGATAGGCCCAATAAAATCCAATCCCCATTGTTTAAAGGGTTCTTCAACAACAACAGGCCTCAAAGGTAGAGCTGCAAGTTGTGGCCTCCCTGAGAACATTTTACATTTTTCACAATTGGCCACCCATCTATATGCATCTTTAAACATCCCTGGCTAGTAGTAACAATTTCTGAGAATCTTGAAAGCTGTAACTGAAGAAGAAAAATGTCCACCACAAGCTTCATTATGGAAAACTTCTAAGAGCTTATTCTGCTGCTCTTTATCTACACACCTCAGGAAAGTTCCATCTAATCCTTTCTTATAAAGGACATCTCCCCAAATAACATATTTCACAGCTTTTAGCTTCAGGTTTCTTTTCTCTTTAGGAGTTAGGTGATTAGGACAATCCCCATATGTAAGATAATGTGCCACATCCAGAAACCATGGGTCCTGCAAGCTTACCAATAAAAATGTGGGGAGTCCTTCTCCTTCTTGTTCTTTGTTCTTAGCAATCAACTTACATAAACCTTGACCCCTGATCAGCTTAGTAGGCTTAATTTCTAGATCATATTCCTGAATTTTAGCAACCCACGTTGCTCTATTGTTTAATCCCACTTCTTGCTGAGTCAAAATACTTTTCATAGATGAATTTGGAACAAATACAACTGAATGGGAATGAAGTATATAATATCTGAACTGTTTAATAGCTTTAACCACTGCGAAAGCTTATTTTTCAACCAAAGAATATTTTAGCTCATGCTTTTTAAGGGGAATGCTCATAAAAGCTATGGGAACCTCTTCATCCAATTCATTTTTCTATAACAAAATACCTGACATGGTGTGTTCCGAAGCATAACAGTAAATAATAAAATCCTTTTGAAAATTAGGATTTACCAAAGTGGGGGTGTTTGCAATCGCTTCCTTGATGTCCTCAAACACCTTCTTAGCAACTTCATTCCACTTGAAAGGTTGTTTCTCGCTCATCATCCCAACAATATGTTTTGTAATCTCAGCAAAGTCAGGAATGAACCTCCTGAGAAAATTGATTTGACCAAAGAAGGCTTGACTCCAGTCCTATTTGAAGGGAGACTAAGTTGTTGAATTGCCCTGACCCTCTCTGGATCAATTCCGATTCCATCTTTTGAGACTAGGTGTCCCAACAATTTTCCCTCAGTCACACAGAAAACTGACTTCTTGGGGGTTGAGTGAGATGCCATGGCTTCGACACCTTTGCAAGATAGACTCTAGATCTCTCAAGTGATCTTCTCTATTCTTGGAAAAAAAGTCAAATCATCAAGGTAAATAACAATAATTATGTTCTTCAGGTCTTTAAAAGATTAATCCATTGCCCACTGAAAAGTTGCTCCCGCATTAATCAAGCCAAAGGGCATTCGATTACAGGCAAAAGTTCCTCAAGGTGTGGTGAAAGCAGTCTTATGTTGATCCTCTGCTGCCACACCTATCTGATTGTAACCTGAGAAACCATCTAGCATAGACATCATTTCAGACCCAGCAACTGTCTGCAAGATGTGGTCCATCACAGGTAATGGATAGTTATCTTTCAAGCTAGCTTGATTTAAGTTCCTGAAGTCAACACAGATCCTTATTTCTCCATTCTTCTTTCGTACTGGAACAATATTTGCCACCCAAGTGGAGTGATGGATTGGATAGATAATTCTAGCTTTCAACATCTTATCAATCTCCTTAAAAATGGCTTCAGCAACTTTGGGGTTATAATTCCTCAGCTTTTGTCTGAATGGAACTACATTTGCTTTCAAAGGAATATGGTGTTGAAACTGTCCATGTCTAAAATTTTTGAGATCATCATAGCACCAGGCGAAAACATCCTTATATTTGATTAGCAATTTAATCAATTTGTTTTTCTCCTCTGAAGAACAACACCTACCAATGGATACCCATTTAGGATTAGCTTTATCCCCAATATTTATCTTCTCATAATCCTCTACTTTGTCAGGAATATAGGGAGGTTTGCCTTTAACATATTCATCTCTTCAAGAAAACAGATGTTCTAAAGAGACCAGCCCTTTAGGGAGTTTGTTTCCCTTTAACTGAATCATGTCATCTCTTGGATTAATCCCAGGGTCAGGACTGAATTCTTTACACTCTGCTTTGGAACCTTCAAAATAGGTCCCCAGGAACATTTCAGCATTTTCTAAAAACTTTCTGATCTGATTATCACTTTCAAAAACTTGCCAGCTCTCGGCATTGTTGGGGACATTAGGACAATATATCATTTCTATCCTATAAGAATCTTTTTTGAAATCCAGATGTGGCAAAAGGAGAGAAGCTTATACTGCTAAAGAATCTGCTCAGGAGTTTTGATCTCTGGGAATTGTTTCAATAGAGAAGGCATCAAAATATTCAATCTCATCCCATACCCTGTTTCTGTAATGCCTTAGTCTCTCATTCTTAACAGAAAAGATCCCCCTTACCTGTTTCACAATTAGTTCAGCATCACCCTTCACCTTAAGTACCTTCACACCCTTTCCTTTAGCTTCGAATAATCCAAGCAGTAAAGCTTCATATTCTGCAGTATTATTGGTGTTTTTAAACTCTAGCTTAAAAGAATAAGAAAAAATTTCACCTTCAGGTGAGATCAACACAACTCCAGCCCCTAAACCAGCAGTAGCACAACTGCCATCAAATTCCATAACCCATAAATCATCAGAATGTATAGACCTTTGCATTAATTCTTCTTTGGGATCTAACTCACAGCTCTGTTTAGAGGAGAGAAAATAGTTGCCAAATTCACATTCCTCAAACAAAATCTGGGCCTTGGGATCATCAGAGGGATAGATAGTGAACTTGCACTTGGGCTCAGGTTCCAGCTTCACTTTCTGCTTCCCCACTAGGATTGTGGCCTCTGACCAATTCAGTTTGATTTGTCCACCCAAATCCTTGCAAAATGTCCTGCTCAAAAGCATTCCATAATTGGCAGGAATATCTGCTACCAAAATAGTCAATTTCACCCTTTTGTCAGGGTAAGCTGCAAGAGCGACTCGTGCATCCTTAATCTGCCCAAGCAAGGAAACCTGTTTTCCATCCATAGAATAACATCTACCAAATGTTTTTGTGAGTGATAACCCTAGGGCTTTAGCCACAGAGGAAGGCATAATGTTATCAGAGGCTCCTAAATCTATAATGCAGTTACTAAGTTTATGACCATTGATAAACAAAGACACATAGAAAGGATTGGGTTTCAAATCAGTATAAGGAGCATTGGTTGATGAATTGGGAGTTGTTTTAGGGGCAGACAAGGATGACTCAGATGAGGAAGCAAATAGTCTAGCAATGGGGGATTCAGTATCAATCTCCAATTGATTCTCAAATTCAGTTTGTGCAGGACTACCCTTAACATGTTTAACTAATTTGTCAAGTTTAGTAGGTTTCAACTTGAGATACTCAATAGGAGAAATTTGGATTTTTGCAGACTTATAGAAATCTACAATATCAAAAGAAGCATCTAGATCATTTCTATGTAGCAATCTATTTTCCTGAGCCTTCAAATTAGCATCATGAGTTCTAGTTAAAGGCTCCTTACCTTTGCCAGGTACTTCTTGAGTATTAGAGGGTCTCGTATTCCTCTGACTCCTAGTGAGCACGGCGCATGAAGGATCTTCAAGGGTTACCAATATTTCACCTCCCCTTTCTGAATTGGATTCATATTCCAGGAAGTGTATCTCAGACCCGCCAGGTTCCTCGAAGTTCCTTTCTTCTTTTGTGGCTTCCCCTAGCATATCTTCAGTAGCAGTCATCTGAGTATACCTCAGCATTTCTGGGCAAGAATTTCCATCATGGTCGGTAGTCAAGGGAAAAATACACATGTTTCCCCTCCCAGGAGGAGCTTTAATAGCCAGTCTTGGCTGTGCTGATGTCAGGGGTAAAGCTCTACCAGTATTTGCTTGTTGATTCAAATTCCTTCTGCTTATATCTTGATACGGTTGTTGGAAGGGGGCACCAGTTTTAGGTAGTTGCCTCTTTAAGGCAATCATATCATTCACCAACCTTTGCAATATAGGATCCGTAGATGATGAGGGCTGGGCATTTGGCACCTGGAGCTCTCTCTTCCATTTACCGGCCATAATGAGGTCATCTTCCAACCCGACTGCTAAGGCTTGTGTAGCTGGTAAATCAGCAATTACACCTCTCCTAAGATGGAAGCTAATATCGGGAGGCATAGAATTAACAAAGAAACATTTTTTATTTTCGCCAGACGGTCTTTTAGTAGCAGGGATTTTGTTCACAATTCTATTAAATTTAGCCACGAACTCCCTCATAGGTTCATGAATCTCTTTCTTAAGCTGAGTCAACTGTGCAAGGAGGTAATGCTCGTCCTCTACACTTTTGAACCTATTTTCAAAAGCAGTCTTCATTTTATTCCAATTTGAAATTGAGGAATCAGTTAGGTGGTAGAACCATTGTGCCGTAGTGTCAGTCAAAGTCTGCACAAAGAGCCTTATGGCAACATCTTGGTGTTGTACACCTAACACACTACATGTTGCTGCAAAAGCACACAAATGTTCTTCTGGTGATTGTTTACCGTCTCCGTTGAACCTAGGCAAATGTTCTCTTGCATTTTTAGGTAAAGGATTTAGGTTAGCCCCTAGGTTCAAAGGCCCTATGGCTGCTCCCCAAGGTTGAGCCATGGGTAGAAAGTTTATAGCTAAGGGGATAACGGTGCCTGAAAGGGTTAAAGCTTAACAGACAGGGGAAGTAGCAGGTTTGGGAGGGCTAGGGGGTCTACCTCTGGCTCTTCTTGCACGAGTAGGGATATAAGGAAAATTAAGATTTTGTAGTGCTTGAAAGGTAGGGTCCTCAACTCCCTCTCTTCTCGGAGACCTGGTATACGGTCTAGAATCCAGCTTAAAATATTGAGGCTGGATAGGTAGTTATTGATTTCTTTGCTATTCTTGATTTCTTTGTGCTTCAAGGACTTGGTTTCTTGTTGTGTTTCATGCCTGCCTTCTTCTCTGCCTGAGTAACAACAATCTCAGGTTAGTAGCCAATTCCTCTTCTTGTTCTAATACTCTGCTTGCTCTTCTGTAATCTTCACTATTCCGACGAGTACGCCAAGCAAGGGTATTCAACTGGCCAATAATGACTTCCTGCTCGTCTTGAAATCCAAGATTGGGTTGTAGAACAAGAATTATGTTTAAGTGTGGAAGCACCATTGTTGCTTCATATTCAGGCGACCAATCTTTAATTAATGATTTTATCTATATTTCCCCAGTAGAGTCGTCAAAAACTGTTGGTTAACAGATTTGTCCTTATTCTGAAAATAATTTACTCTGACTCTATACCCCTCTTTTGAAGAACAAATGAGTTAAACAACAAATGGGTGAACCTTTTATATTAGTTCCCCTCTGAATTTAGGTACAGCTCCCTTTAAGATTTTCAATGAATTTAATCTATTCAAGTATCCAAACGCACTTTTAACCAGAAAATGCTTAAGGCAGACTGATATTCATACACAACTATGTAATGAACACGATAAATTTATATAGTAACAGTGAGCAATAGAATGCACAAATTCTACTTTTGATATATTCAAATACATGGATACATTCATACGAACTTGTTGAACCAGTAAATAATAAAACACATACAACGAATTGTCCAAATAAAGAACAATTACCAGATGAAAGGAGATTTCACACAGAAAATCTAATTCCACACATTCAGACACACAGATCCAAATAAGCAGCAATTGTTTCTTCTTCTCATTCACAGATGAAAATTACTCAGACAATCATCACATAATGTAAAACTATGAACCCTTTTGCTAAAATTCCCTTCTTTTATTTTTCTAAACTTCTGTATATCTCCCTCTTCAAAGATTTCAAAAACCTATAAATATGAAAGTCTTAATCATGTCTTTGATTAAATTAAACCCAGAGTTAACATAACTCTAACCCGTACGGGATTTAATTTTTAACAACTGAATTTAAAGATCAAGATGCTAAAAATAACACGATAAAGGAACTGAAATAGAGAAAATGAGCCAATGAGTTCATGACTGGGATGACGGGTTTGTATCTCCGGATTTGTTATCGGTGGCCTGGGAAGCACGTTGGGTCTTCCATTCCTGAAAAGCAGCAACGAACTCCTGAATCTTCGGGAAGTTAGGAATACCTATATGCTTCATTCTTGACTTCCAAACTTCCTTTTCCCTTCGCATTTTACCAAACTTTTCTTTGTGTTCCGGAAGTCCGTCGATGCAGAGGTAAAGTAGTGATTCAACTTTAGAAATCTTGGACAAGTCCTCAATTAAAACATTGTCATTTTCTCTGACGAAGCTGATTTTATCTTTGAAAGATTGGACCACTGCATCGACGTCTTCCACTGGTTTTCCATCATCTTTAATGTATTTAATATCAATACATCGCAAGTCATGTTGCAACGATTGAGTGAATTCTGTTATTTCCTTAATTAACTTTGAAAGTTCAAAACGATCAAACACATATCTAGGTAACTTCACAGGTTCACCATCAAATCCTCCAACTCTGATGTAAGTGAACTCAGAAAATTGGATGAAGAAGCTACCATAGATACTAATCAGTTGCATTGTTTCACTGGACATTCTTTTACTCAGGTTCCCTGCCAATTCGTAAGTCATTTTCCCAGTGAAGACATCATTAACCCTTTTGTAATTTTCATAACAATTCTTTCTCTGCAACTGTGTATAATATTCATAAATTTTACTATTCTCAGCTATGGGTGCATGGGGTAGGTCAAACCAATCTCTTGTAGATGCTAGACAATAGAACAGGTACGAAGACATATAGAAATCTCTGTTGCCCAGACAATTGCTCAAACCCTGATGTAGACAGTCAACCACTATTTTGGCCCAATCCAAATATTGTTCTCCTTGAAGGATGACTTGTATGAAAAAGTACATCCAATCCTCCCAATAATAGGCATGCTGATTGCCTCTCAGTCTGTGTAACAATACTACAATATCCCTTACTTCTTTTATCAAATGATCTCTGGTAAGTGGTCTGGGCAACCTTGAACTGCCCTTCTGAAATTTTAGCAGCCAGTTCCTCGCTATTACACTTTTGTAAGTTGGTCTCTTCTCTGAGAAATACCCATTGGAGGTAGTAATGTCAAGGCTGGAATACGCCTCCTTAGGCGGTATCTTCATCACAGACATGAGGGTTTGTCTGTTGACATAAAATAACACATCCCCGTTTGTATTTCTGACACATCTGTCCTAGGGGTCGTACCTATTCATACACTCTTGAACCAATTCTGGGCATAGTATAGCCTGAGGAAAAGCTGCGGCTTCAACTAAGCCGCTATCTACAATTTTCTTCATTGTAGGGGTTTGAACAGGGTTTCTAGCTCTTTCTTTAAATTCCTCTAAATCATATTGAACCAATGCAGTATCTCCAAATTCTGAGTGAGAATAAGTAAGGCCAGGACCATGTTCATCCCCCAAACACGTAGATTTCAAAGACATAGTTGGAGAATTACAATAAAACACTTGGAATTTTGAAAACAACAGAAATTCCAGAGATTCTTCTTTCTAGCATAAGAACTAGGAATAGCATATGGGAAACAGAACTCACCTTCAAGATATCTGAATTCACTGTGAAAACTTGAATAAAAAGAGCCTTACACTTCCGGCACTATCCTCCTCCGCGTTGCATAGTATGTTTATTTGTTAAACTTGGCTTGTTCTTGGTTAATAATGGCACTAACCAGAATGAATAATTATCGCTCGGAACAAACGTGCCAAAAATATTTGAAAAGAAGTGAACTCTGATTTCTTCATTAATAGCAAGTAGTGTTCATGCGCCATCATGAAGTATAATGATTATCCGTAGTCTTCGCTAAATTAGAGCTCTCAGTCTCATAATGAGTTTCTGACATAATTTCCTCCATCTTTCCCGCTAAATTTGACTTAGAAAGCCGTGGGAACAAACGGGACCAAAATCACCAAATCTTTGAACTATTGAACCATTGAACCTTTAGGACGTGGTTCAATGCGTTGGTTCAATGTGGTGGTTCAAACATGCCAATCGGACCATATAGATAAGCAAAGGAGTGACTTACTAAAACAGGAACTTAACTCATGAACCATTGAACTTGTAAAGACATGGTTCAATACGAAGGTTCAAAGATGCAAGGGTTATGTAGACCAACAAAAGTTACGCGGCTTTGGTAAAAGGCTTCCAATTATGAAACAGTGAACTGTCGAACCTTGAACCTTGTACCCCGCTACAGAGTACAAGTGGAAGGTTCAACGATACAATAATTACACAAGGTAACTGCGTGACCCGACTTATGAGAAGACAGAGAGTGTTGAACCTTAAGGCCATTGAACCATTGAACCTTGAACCCCGCTACAGAGTACAAGCGGAAGGTTCAAGTTCAACCTGAAAGTTCTGTTAGCGCCTGAATTGACTGGCAGTTTTTTTTGAGCAATTTTCATTCAGGCACTCTCCCTAAGTATCCAAAAAATGTTCTAAGTGTTGGACCTCCTCAGCAGTTTTCAACATCATCATCATATTTTCTTGAGGAGGAGGTCATCATCATCTTTGTTTCGATGAAGGTCAGCATCATCATGTTCTCCGTCGACCGGTTTCTCATCGTCATCATCATCTTCAAGTATCGGGTGATGTTTGGTTTTTATCCTGATGATGCTGATGAGCTACAGTGCGCCCTGATCTGCTTGCGAGGGTGATTTTTCAAAGTATCCGGTGATCTTCCATTTATCACCTTGCGCAAACATGATGATGATGTTGCCCCGTTATTCTGAAGGGGTTATTCTTTGAGTTTCTCGACCTAGCTTGTTCTTTCCTAAGGGTCGTCGTCATCATCATCATATTTCCTTTTATCACCGTGTTGCTTGCGAGGGTCATCATATTATCTGCATCATGATACTTCGCCGGGGTGATATTTTTATCATCGGGTGATCTTGGTTATGATCATCCTGATGATGTTGTTGAAGAGTTCTAAGTGCGACCCGATATTCACTGGGGTCATCATATTTTGAACGTCAGGATGATCTTAGTCAATATCATCCTGATGATGTTGTATCACTTCTTGTTCGATTGTTTTGTCATCCTGATGATGCTGACGTCATCCTTATATCAGGGTGATATCTTTTTCTCTGCCTATCTGCATCATGATGTTTCCGAAGGAGGGGGTGATATTTTCATATCACTCGAGTGTGTGTTTGTTCCAGCATCATGATGATGCTGATATCAAGGAGATATCCGCCTGCCGGCTTCGTGCGCTATCTAGAGGGGGTGATCTTTTCGAGCATCATCATATTCATCTATCGCCCTGATCTTATAACGGAGCTACAGTGCAACATGATGTTTGTGCATCAGGATGATATTTCCAAATATCCGGTTGTCTTCCGAATATCATCCTGATGTTGATATGATGATGACGTCATCAAGGTCCGGGGGGAGTCATATTTCTAACACTGATCATCTTGAGGAGATCTCCCGATATTTGCAAACATGATGATGACGTCATCCGGATATGAGGAGGTGCGCAGTAGGCAGATATGATGATGACGTCAGCAGGATATGATGATGATGTCATCAGGATGTTCATCGGCCAGACTTTTGGTATAAGCTCAGCAGGAGGATGTTCCTCCGATGGATCCGGTTGTGCGGGTGAAGGCGAATATCATGCAGTTGTATTGCGATATGATGATGACGTCAGGGTGATATTTCAGGCAACAGGATATCATGCTGCTGGAGGATGATGATGATGAAGTCTTATACTAGTGTCGTCAGGAGCAAAAGCACCGACATGATATATGCTCATGACCTAGTATATAAAGTGTTTATGAGGTTGCTGCGGGGTGCATGTGGGATAATGTTATCCTGCATTTTCGAAATATCATGATGATGAATCTCGGCGGGAAGTGGTTGCGATTAGCTGTCTGATGTTCTTCCCAAGGCCGCGGGTTGGTGCGCCATTAATGGCGATTGTTGCAGAGGTATGGGCGATGGCGTGGGCTGATCCAGTACCCGGTTGAAGATCTGAATCCCTAGGCGGCGGCGCAAGGCTCGAAAAATCTTCCTGTCTCCTCCCCTACCTGCTGCATTAATGTTTGGGCGCCATTTTTATCATACTGTATATCTGGCGGGCTTTTTGGTCAACCTGGTAGTTAATGCTGAATACACCCTCCTGCTATATAATGCAGACGGTGTTATTCATTCAAGGTTGTTGAAAGTTGTGGATTTTTGGCTCTGTAATCCAAAACCAGCTGATCTGGTTGCTCTGTACAGCTTGATCTTGTGAGTTTATGTATCTCCTGTTGTAGGACTTGGCATGAATCCATTGGTTTCATGGTTGATCTTATATGAGTAATGCTGTCTTAGCATGTGTTGTGTTAATTCTGTCTCCAGTATTGCATGTATTCTTCTTCTGGATCTGGATATTTGCTTATGTTTAGATTCTAGAGCATAGAATTCCTATGTTGAATGTCTGATCTTTTAACCTCTGCTCAAGGGGCAGATTAAACTGTTTTCAGGTTGAACATTGGGAAGGGTATACTGCAGTAGGGATGCCATAAGTAGAGATAACTTAACACTCTTCATTGGGAGATATCTGTAAGGCAGATATCATGTGTATCCCCCTGAAATCCAGTTTTAGCTATTCATGCTGATCATTCACAGGTGTATGTCTACCGACTCCAAGCCCTGGATAGGCACCAATCATGCTGTGTTCTTATGTTATATACCATGTCCAGCTTTGCATCCAAATTCATATCAAACCATTTCATCCTTCCACTTGTTAGTTGTAGGAGTAGGATTAGGAACCCCCTGCATGCTCTCATACCCAACCAGACATCATTTCCAAGAATGTTGCCAGCCTTGTGATCTATCATGCAGATCTTGGTCCATACATGAGAGTATTCTGCCTGTTGTTGTCAAGTTAGATCCTTCTATCTTTGAGCTAGTCAAGGTTACATCTTGAGTTATAGGGATACCCCCCCTTGGTGCGGCAGAACCAGAAGTGAAGGGGAGGAGCTCACGCAACCTCCTGTATTTAGTTGGCCTGAATCTGCCTGTGCATTAGAAGTGGCAAACCCTAATGCTGATTCAGAAGAAATGTCAACAAAATGGCGACTCTGCTGGGGATGGACTAAAAAATGATATACTTGTGGCCCATCCGAGTCACTAACAAAATGATGCTCTGCTGGTGGAATGAACCTGGAAAAGTAGCTTTCAGCTATTGAAAATTTTGTCCTCTCTGGAGAGGTGGCGACTCTGCAAAAAAGATCCAAATGCACATGAAAGATAGATGTATGTTATTGGTTGAAAGATGTACATATTTCTGCATCTGTATGAGAAAAGGTACCTCCTTCCTTCCCCTTTATTTGCTGTTTTACTGCATGGGTTAGATGCCAGGGGAAGCCTTAGGTCTTAGACAGACAAAGGATGTCTAAGAGTAGGGTTTTTATGAATCCAAGTATGAATTATCCCACACTCAGTGGTGAAATGTTGGATAAAGGAATAGAAGAGATAAGAAATAGGTTGATATTCTTAGAGGCTGAGCAGGCCCAGTTGAAAAGCAATAACCCTGTTGTGTCTGCCTGTCAGAAAGCTAAACCTCCTGTCAGCCCTTTTGATCCTTTGTATGACCAACTGGATTTGTCATGGGTGGATTATAAAGTAGAAACTATGCCTGCTAGGATATACTGTCAGATGCCTAGATTTAGTGGTCACAATGTATGTGATGGGAATGCACATATCCAAAATTTTCAAAGTTTTATGGGAAAATATTCATTCAGAGATGAGGATATGTGGATGAGGTTTTTTGTTCGGTCCTTTGATGCAAAAGCAAAAGACTGGTATTTGAGCTTTCCAAAGAAATCCTTTGCCTGTTGGGATGAGCTTGCTGACTGTTTCAAGGAGGAATTTGCAAAAGAACCGGCTGATCTTGTTGCAGAATTGATGAGAATCAGAAAACAAGATGAAGAGCCATGTGTTGATTTCAGTCATAGGTTTGCAGTAGCCCTTTCACATGTCCCTGAAAGTTTCAGACCTGATATTTCAGCCTGTGTTGGCATATTCTTTAAAGCTTTTGAGGAGGGCTCTAGTGCATTACTGAGGGATTTCAAGGTGACTAGTATGCAGATGGCATACAAATTTTTAGAAAATGTAGAAGAAATGAGAAATGTGCACCTGCTGAAACCCCTGTCCCCAGGCCTTGGTGTGAATAATGGTTATGAAGCTGCAAATGACCAAATGATTGTGGCATCATGTGCAGATAAAAATGAAAATAAAAGCATAGAGGTTGAGACTGCTGTATTTGAACATAATGCTAACAATACTGCTCAACTGGATTGCTCACCGGTTGAGGATGCCAGTGAAAGGACTAATGAGGATTCCCATTGCAATGATGAGGCAGCTGACCATGAAGACAATAACGAGGTTGTGGACAGCAATGAGCAATTTTTAGAATGGACCTGTGGAGACAATTGTGAGTATTGTACTCAAGACAGAGAAGATATAAGCAAACAGAGAGGCAGTCCTATGTGTGACCCATTGCCTACCTTTCAAACACATGGAAATCATGAAGAGCAGTCAGAAATTGAAAGAAGTGCTAGTTCAGAGCATGATTGTTTTTCATTTGATGGCTGTTTTGCTTATGACACACAGGCTGATACTCCTCCACAGAGTGAATCCATTGATGATGAAGAGGTGTGCTCTGCTGCCCATGAACAAATGGCATACTATGATGAAACTGATGCACCAGGGTCACCCATTTATGACACATATGGTGAAGAGGATCTGTCTGAGTATGGTGAGGATCTAGACATTATTTTTGGCTTGGATTCTGTTTCTCATCCTGATGAAAGAGGAAACAACATACATCAGGTAAGTGACTGTGAAAGTGTGCCTGACTTAAAAGACATGCCAGAGCCTGATCTTTTCCAGCCTGGTGTACCAGATGGTTGTGTACATGATGTACACAATTGTGATTTTGAAATCTTTTCTTTTGATGAGCCAGCATATAATACAATGAGCCTTGATCTTCCTAGTTTTGTGGTGGACTCCGAGTGTTTCCTATTTGCAGTCCAGCTAGGAGATCATGTTGCAATGCATGATGATGATATAGGTGATAAGTGCTATATGCCATATGAACATGCATTGTTTGATACATCCTGCACCCACATGCCACATGATGCTGAGGGTTATCTGCACAAGGGTGATAATGACAAGCCAAATCAGAGGGTTGAATATGCAGATGACAAGATTTGTTTGTGGGTAGATCTTTGTAGTATCTCCAAGCTTGACCCAGTGCATGCAGATGAAAACAAGATATTTGACAAAGGGAGATACATGTTTTTCTTTTCTTGGTGGCCTTAGGCCATCAAGTGTGTTGGGTGATGCAGGTCAGTGCAGTATTTGACTCTGTGCCCAATGGATAAGGGACTGGTCTGCATCCCAGAGATCTGGGGTTCTCGCTGCAGGTTTTCACCTGCACGTCCCCAGACAGAGCCACTGTTAGCGCCTGAATTGACTGGCAGTTTTTTTTGAGCAATTTTCATTCAGGCACTCTCCCTAAGTATCCAAAAAATGTTCTAAGTGTTGGACCTCCTCAGCAGTTTTCAACATCATCATCATATTTTCTTGAGGAGGAGGTCATCATCATCTTTGTTTCGATGAAGGTCAGCATCATCATGTTCTCCGTCGACCGGTTTCTCATCGTCATCATCATCTTCAAGTATCGGGTGATGTTTGGTTTTTATCCTGATGATGCTGATGAGCTACAGTGCGCCCTGATCTGCTTGCGAGGGTGATTTTTCAAAGTATCCGGTGATCTTCCATTTATCACCTTGCGCAAACATGATGATGATGTTGCCCCGTTATTCTGAAGGGGTTATTCTTTGAGTTGCTCGACCTAGCTTGTTCTTTCCTAAGGGTCGTCGTCATCATCATCATATTTCCTTTTATCACCGTGTTGCTTGCGAGGGTCATCATATTATCTGCATCATGATACTTCGCCGGGGTGATATTTTTATCATCGGGTGATCTTGGTTATGATCATCCTGATGATGTTGTTGAAGAGTTCTAAGTGCGACCCGATATTCACTGGGGTCATCATATTTTGAACGTCAGGATGATCTTAGTCAATATCATCCTGATGATGTTGTATCACTTCTTGTTCGATTGTTTTGTCATCCTGATGATGCTGACGTCATCCTTATATCAGGGTGATATCTTTTTCTCTGCCTATCTGCATCATGATGTTTCCGAAGGAGGGGGTGATATTTTCATATCACTCGAGTGTGTGTTTGTTCCAGCATCATGATGATGCTGATATCAAGGAGATATCCGCCTGCCGGCTTCGTGCGCTATCTAGAGGGGGTGATCTTTTCGAGCATCATCATATTCATCTATCGCCCTGATCTTATAACGGAGCTACAGTGCAACATGATGTTTGTGCATCAGGATGATATTTCCAAATATCCGGTTGTCTTCCGAATATCATCCTGATGTTGATATGATGATGACGTCATCAAGGTCCGGGGGGAGTCATATTTCTAACACTGATCATCTTGAGGAGATCTCCCGATATTTGCAAACATGATGATGACGTCATCTGGATATGAGGAGGTGCGCAGTAGGCAGATATGATGATGACGTCAGCAGGATATGATGATGATGTCATCAGGATGTTCATCGGCCAGACTTTTGGTATAAGCTCAGCAGGAGGATGTTCCTCCGATGGATCCGGTTGTGCGGGTGAAGGCGAATATCATGCAGTTGTATTGCGATATGATGATGACGTCAGGGTGATATTTCAGGCAACAGGATATCATGCTGCTGGAGGATGATGATGATGAAGTCTTATACTAGTGTCGTCAGGAGCAAAAGCACCGACATGATATATGCTCATGACCTAGTATATAAAGTGTTTATGAGGTTGCTGCGGGGTGCATGTGGGATAATGTTATCCTGCATTTTCGAAATATCATGATGATGAATCTCGGCGGGAAGTGGTTGCGATTAGCTGTCTGATGTTCTTCCCAAGGCCGCGGGTTGGTGCGCCATTAATGGTGATTGTTGCAGAGGTATGGGCGATGGCGTGGGCTGATCCAGTACCCGGTTGAAGATCTGAATCCCTAGGCGGCGGCGCAAGGCTCGAAAAATCTTCCTGTCTCCTCCCCTACCTGCTGCATTAATGTTTGGGCGCCATTTTTATCATACTGTATATCTGGCGGGCTTTTTGGTCAACCTGGTAGTTAATGCTAAATACACCCTCCTGCTATATAATGCAGACGGTGTTATTCATTCAAGGTTGTTGAAAGTTGTGGATTTTTGGCTCTGTAATCCAAAACCAGCTGATCTGGTTGCTCTGTACAGCTTGATCTTGTGAGTTTATGTATCTCCTGTTGTAGGACTTGGCATGAATCCATTGGTTTCATGGTTGATCTTATATGAGTAATGCTGTCTTAGCATGTGTTGTGTTAATTCTGTCTCCAGTATTGCATGTATTCTTCTTCTGGATCTGGATATTTGCTTATGTTTAGATTCTAGAGCATAGAATTCCTATGTTGAATGTCTGATCTTTTAACCTCTGCTCAAGGGGCAGATTAAACTGTTTTCAGGTTGAACATTGGGAAGGGTATACTGCAGTAGGGATGCCATAAGTAGAGATAACTTAACACTCTTCATTGGGAGATATCTGTAAGGTAGATATCATGTGTATCCCCCTGAAATCCAGTTTTAGCTATTCATGCTGATCATTCACAGGTGTATGTCTACCGACTCCAAGCCCTGGATAGGCACCAATCATGCTGTGTTCTTGTGTTATATACCATGTCCAGCTTTGCATCCAAATTCATATCAAACCATTTCATCCTTCCACTTGTTAGTTGTAGGAGTAGGATTAGGAACCCCCTGCATGCTCTCATACCCAACCAGACATCATGTCCAAGAATGTTGCTAGCCTTGTGATCTATCATGCAGATCTTGGTCCATACATGAGAGTATTCTGCCTGTTGTTGTCAAGTTAGATCCTTCTATCTTTGAGCTAGTCAAGGTTACATCTTGAGTTATAGGGATACCCCCCCTTGGTGCGGCAGAACCAGAAGTGAAGGGGAGGAGCTCACGCAACCTCCTGTATTCAGTTGGCCTGAATCTGCCTATGCATTAGAAGTGGCAAACCCTAATGCTGATTCAGAAGAAATGTCAACAAGTTCAAAGGCGCATAAGACAAACAAAACGACAGCTTGCTTTATGAGACACTTAGACATATTGAACCATTGAACTTTGAACTTTGAGAATGGTTCAGGTTCAAAGGTTCAAACCTTAAGTAACCTTGTCTACAAAGACAACAAACGAATACAAATTGAAGGACCAAGAGCCGATTTACGAAACAAAGGTATGACCAAAAATATAACATGGTAAACCGGCTCTTGGCTCAGGAAATATTACCAATGAATAAATAAATAAGGGGCGACTCAAAAGGTAACACTAACCAAACAAATATTAAATCAAACTCAAAATCAACTAATTAATTCATGAAGAGTATTTCCACATCAATATTAAACAAATATTTAATCTAAGAAAAAAATTCAACTACAAAATGCATACTATTATTACAACACTACAAGGCACTTGTTAAATATAATAATAAATTTTATTAATTTTTATTTTGGTGATATATGATTGTGTACTATTTAATATAATTTGGATGAATAATTATTGAATTCAATTACTTTTAATTTATATTAAAATAATTATAAAAAAGTAACTTATTTAACATACAAATGCTTTTAATAATAAAATAATTGTAAACATAATTTATTTTTTATTGTTTATTAACATTAGAGGTGTTTTGACTAGCTCTCGCTCCCACTCTGCACCTACTTTCCCACTCATTTTGTTTTTGAATTTGTTCATGGCTACAGGGGACCTAGGGGGACCCCTTGCTCCTCGCATCCCCTCCCATTTGGTTCGGGTTAGCCTTGGGCTTGCTTTGGGTGGTGGTTCTGACCCTGTGATCCAAGACAGGATTCCAACCTCTTAGACTACATGACTTTAGATAAGGTGTCGGGTTCCTCTAACCACGTGCCACAGGACAAGGCGTCGGGTTCCAAGGCCTAGAAAAATGCCCTTTTGGGGGAGGATTTTGATTGTGCACAGGCTTTTCCCCAACTTCATGAAACCGTTGGTGGTTTGGTGATTAAGCTCCTAGACATTACCTTGGAAAGAATAGTCTCTGCTATGGAGCATGCTTTGGTGGGAAAGTTCTTTTCCTTTAGACCAAACATTGATCTGGTTAGGAAGTGGGTGGTTGCCAAATGGAAGGTGAAGGGCAGTGTGACTGTTAGTGCTATGGCTAGAGGGATGTTTCTCTTTAAGTTCACATCTAGAGAGGAGCTTACAATTGTCCTAGCTGGGGGTCCCTGGATGTATGGAAAGCATAGCCTTTCATTATGCAAATGGAAGCTAGGCTTTGATGTTGTTGCTAATCTTAACAGAACTGTGCCTATCTGGATCAGACTCACGGGCCTCCCTTTGGAGTCCTAGGATGAGGGGATTTTTATCTAGATAGCTAACTCCTTTGGCCACTTCATTGTGCTCGACATCACTACCAAGAATAAATCTAGGTTAGTGTTTGCTAGATTCTGTATTGGTGTTGATATCAACAAAGTTCTTCCTAACAACATTACACTGGAATCCAAGTTTGGTCAATGGGTTCAACCCATTAGGTATGAAAACTCCACCACCTTCTGTCAAAATTGTAATAAGAAAGGACACCTGGTTTCCTAGTGCAAAGCTAAAAAAGTCCCAATGGACTCAGAAAATCAAGTCATTGGAGTTGAGGAGCCCTTTAAGGAAGATTTGTTGAACATTATCATCTCCCCTCACAAAGGGAAAGGAGAGGCTGGGAATGATGAAAATGTGAGTGCCCTCTCTCAAGAGGTGGTGAAAGATCAGGGTCATACTACCCCTAGTCATGAGGAGCATGTGACTGGCCATTCCCCTAGTATCTTAGATCTCCCTAAGTTGGGGGATATGACTCTCTTGCAGGATTGTGGTTCGGAGGAGGGTGAGTTTCACCAAGGGATATCCCCAACAAATAAGTTCAAGGAGTGAATGGGGTGATGCCCAATGAAGCTTTGGATGGTGATTCTATATTCAAAAGAATCAGAAGTCCAACCAGAATTGAAGGCAACAATAACTTGGTTCAGGGGTTTCCTTCTCAAAGCAACAAAACCCTTAACCTAACCCCTGGGCCAGGCTCTAGCATCACTGATTCTGAAGGCTGGACCACTGCTAAGAAGAAATGTAAAGGTCATAATAAGAAGACTATAGATGTTGGGGTGGATACCAAAGTTGGTAGGCCTTCCTAGTGGGAAACTAGACAAAAAGCGATCAACAAGGATATCACTATGGGAAGGTAGAGGACCTTGGAAATTGGCTCCAAGAAGGCTCAAAATAAATGAGAGTCCTCTCCTGGAATATCAGGGGGCTGAACAACCCTCACAAGTAATTCTTAGTCAAGAGCTATATCTATGATAATAAAGTGGATATTCTGCTACTCCAGGAATTCAAAATGAAGATTGAAGGTTCCCAATCCATTGCTATGAATATCTGGCCTAATGTTGATTACTATATTAGTGATGCCTCAAGAGCTTCTGGGGGTATTGTCACTATGTGGAACAATAAGGTTGTCAAAGGGAGTCTTATTGATAAAAGTAAAAATTGTCTTGTTGTTAGAATAGAGTCAAACAATAATTCTTGGAGCCTTGTTAACATCTATGCTCTTAATCATAGGAACTCCAGAAGGGAACTATGGGATTATCTCTCCTCCCTTATAGAAAAGGATTGTAGGGGCTATTGGATGTTGGCTCTAGACTCTAACACCCCCTCTACCCCTTAGAAAAAAGTGGTGGTATACTTGATTACACTGACAGCATGGTGGACCTAGCTGATTTCCTCAACAAAGAATGCCTCATGGATCTTGATGTTCAAGGACACCAATTTACATGGTCCAATTAGAGGAAGGGAAGGAATTTGATACAAGTCAGATTGGATAGGGTCCTCGTCTCCTTGGGTTGGGATTTCATCAGCACTTCCTCTTTGGAAGCCCTTCCAAGGACTACTTCGGATCATAATCCCCTCCTGCTTTCTTGGAGAGATAAGGATATTAAAGGACCGTACCCCTTTAGGTTTGAAATTATGTGGAATCAGCATCCTGATTTTCAGGATAAGTTGGCCAGTTGGTGGAGTGTTGTTGTTTAGGGTACCCCCATGTATAGGTTGGCCCAGAAGCTATTCATGGTTAAGAACAAGGTTAAGGGGTGGAACAAGTTCACCTTTGGTAATATTTTTGACAGTAAAAAGAGGATCTCTGCTAATTTGGATGCTGTTCAAAAGTAGATGGAGGATGGTGACACTTTGTAGGATACTGCTAAGGAGGAAGAAATCTTAAGGAAGGAATGGAAGGAAACACTCAAGAAAGAGGAAATCTACTAGAAGCAGAAATCTAGGGTGTAGTGACTTAGAGAGGGGGATAGAAACACTTCCTTCTTTCACCAATCTACCATGAGACACATGAAAAGAAATAGCATTGTTAAACTTATGGATGATAATGGTACTATGGTTGAGTTGGACTTTCAAGTGGGGCAAGTGGTTGCTTCCTATTTCCAGAACTTCCTGGTTGCCTAAGACTGTAGGATCAAACAAGAGCTTATTGACATCATTCCTACTTATATTAATGATGAAGACAATGCTCAACTGGGTAAACCAGTTTCTGAGGAGGAGGTCCGTTCTAGTCTTTTCTCTATGGGTGCATTCAAGGCTCTATGGTCAAATGGCTTCCCTCCAACCTTTTTTCAGGAGTACTGGGATATTGTGGGTAAAGATGTCACTGAGGCGGCTAGGGACTTCTTTCAGACAGGTAAGCTTCTTAAGAAACTCAATCATACTTTTATTGCTTTGGTGCCACAAAAAGCAAACCCTTTGTGCATGGGGGCTTTAGGCCTATTAGTCTTTGTAACACTATCTACAAGATATTTTTTAAGATCTTAGTTTACATACTTCAGCCTATCCTTGACAGACTTATCAGCAACAGTCAAAGGGGGTTTGTGCCAGGTAGATAGATTCTTGATGTGGTCATTTCTACACATGAATTTATACATTCTATGGAAAGAAACAAATTGCTCGGAATGGTTTTCAAGCTTGACATCTCAAAAGCTTATGATAGAGTGGCCTAGGAGTTTCTATTCAGAATTTTGGAGCAGATGGGTTTCCAAGGAAAAATGTTGCAAATTATAAAAATGTGTGTCACCTCTGTTAGATTTTTTGTCCTTGTTAATGGAGTCCCTAGGGGCTTCTTTAATGCAGGTAGGGGCTTAAGGCAAGGTGACTTGTTATCCCCTTACATTTTCATCCTTATGGCTGAAGTCCTAAGTAGAAGTTTCCTCAACTTGCTGAACTCTAGGGAGATAAAGGGCATTAAACCCACTTCAACTACTGACTCAGCGACTATCCAACAATTTGTGGATGACACCATCCTGTTTGGGTCTGCCTCAATGGTTGAGGCAAGGAAATAGAAACAAGTGTTACAATATTATGTTGTTTCAGCTAGTCAGTGTATCAACTATGACAAAAGTGAGATGTATTTCTTCAACACACCCTTGGAGCTTCAACAGAAGATTATGGGGATCCTTGGTTACTCTAGTGGTATGCTTCTCAGAACTTACTTGGGCCTCCCCTTAGTTGTTAAGGATGTTACTCTTGATTATTAGAACTCCATCTTGGAAAGGATTCAGAAGAAACTGGCAGGATGGAAAGGAAAGCTATTAAGCCAAGATGGAAAATATCAACTCCTAAAGGCCTCTCTTCAAGGTATTCCTATGTACTTTTTGTCCCTTTTTAATATTCCCAAGTACATTGCTGAGAAGTTTGAAAGAATCCAAAGGAACTTCCTATGGACAGGGTTGGAAAATAAAAAATGGATGGCTCTAGTCAGCTGGGATAAAGTGTGTAGGCCAAAGATCTAGGGGGGTCTAGGAATCAAAAAGATCATCCTGATTAATAAGGCCCTTATTGCTAAGGTTGGATGGAATCTCTTAAGTGGAAATAAGGAATGGGGCAATATCATGAGAGCCAAGTACTTGGGTAATCTGATTACTGACCTAATTTTTTGTATTCTTCTGGCCTTCCCAAAGGTTCTGTCATTTGGAACAATGTGCTAAAGTGTAGATCTGTTCTATTGTAGGGCATTAAGTGGATATTGGGAGATGGTAGAACTATAAGATTCTGGGAAGAAAGTTGGCTTAAAGGTGCACAATTAAATAGGCTACAGAATGTCCAAGGATTGGTCAATAATGTTGTTTCTTTCTTCAGTAGGTTAACTTGTGACTACCTCCTTCCTAGTAGAAGTGGGTGGAAACAACTGTCAAATTTTTGTCAGAGCCAGGAGGACCTAATACAAAGGAAGATGAGGTCCAACTTTCCCTTAGAGATTATAGAATACCCATTTTCCCTTAGAAGGACAAAATGCTATGGGCTAAGGATAAGATTGAAATTTTTACAGTTAAATCTACCTATAACCTCTTTATGTGTTAGAATGGGGATAACCTATGGAGGAAAGTTTGGAACTACAATCTCATCCCCAAAATCAATCATTTATAGTGGTTGGCTGTGCAAAACAAAATTTTAACTATGGACAACCTTCAGTTAAGAGGATTCCAAATCCCCAATAGGTGTGCTCTCTACTTAAAGGATGAAGAAATGGTCTCTCATCTCCTTCTGTACTGCAATTTTTCTTGGGAAGTCTAGAGTTTGGCCATGCAAAATCTAGGAACCTCATGGTGTTTGGATGGAGACCCCCCTGTTTTCTTAAGGTCTTGGAATTCCCCATTCATCCACCCCATAACAAAAGAAATCTAGGCCTAGGTCCCTCCCATCCTGACATGAGGCATTTGGAAAGAAAGGAATAATAGGATATTCAAGGAAAAATTCAAATGTCCCAAGGAGGTTTTTTGTATGATTTCCAAGCTCCTACAAGAAAACCTCTCTAACAACACTTTGAAAGCTGTTGAACTCCCTCCCACCAACTTTGAAGCTAATATTATAAATCAGTGGAGTATTTCAGCTAGTATCTGTAAGGTGGATGATACCAAGTGTAGAGCTAGAGCCAACATTGAGTGGTCCCCCCTACTGGTTGGTCCAAGCTCAACTTTGATGGAGCTGCTAAAGGTAATCCTGGGTTGGCCAATGGGGGAGGAGTTCTCAGATGGGACAAGGGTGTCCTCATGGCGGCCTTTGCTGGGGGGCTTGGGGAGAACACTAATAACATTGTTGAAGCCATGCCCTCCTCTGAGGCCTTAAAGTTGCCCTTGCCATTGCTATCAAATACCTAGTGGTTGAAGGTGATTCTAAGTTAATCATTAATGTTGTTAAAGACAAAGCCAAAGTTGTTTGGCAGGTTGAGGACATCATTCAGGATATTAAAACTTTGCTTTTAAGCTTTGAAGGTGTTGAAGTTGTTCATATTTATAGGGAAGGTAATCAGATTGCGGACCTCGTGGATAACTTAGGGATCGATCTTTACCTTATCAAAAGTTGGAGGAATATTTCTAATCTTCCTTTGAACATAAGAAATAATATTCAGAAGGAGGCTTATTCCTAATTCCTCATGGCCAATATCTCCAAACTCATCACTTTAGTTTGTGCCTTTATGTCATACCCTCATTTCACGAGGTAGCATGAGAAGGATGGCGTCACCTTCAGGACAATACATCATACCTGATCAGACTGGATCAAAGAGTCCCACGTGGACAATTGCCAACTCAGTTATTTCCTAGAGCCACCGCCTAGCTGGCATTCTGAGTATTTTCATACTTTGCTAGCCGCTCTAGATTTTGCGAGATCACACAAGACGCATAATGAAGGAAATAGTGTCTCAGACATGATTAGGAAGATGAAGGACATTTTTGGGAGTTCGAGTAGCATTGCTTGCAATAACTTTTATGAGTGTCAAGTCATTTCCAGATTGTTCGAAGGCTTTCTGTAATTCCCTAAGTCTTGCAATGGCATCTCTCCTTTCTGGTTTACTAAGCTCAGAACTATGGGAGGCAACAAAGTTAGAAAGGAGCCGACGTCATGTGTGGAGTTTAAAGCTGACTCTCAGGTTTGGAGCATCTGTTATGAAGGGAGGATAACTCCTTTCTTGGAGTGCTTGAATGGATTCGATGAGAGTCTCTCTATGCAATTCTCTATGTCGTGGGATGAAGACCAGAAGGTGTGTGTTGGTGGGGTGTAATTTGAGGTCTCCGAAGAGTCCATAGCTAAAGCCATGGGCCTGAATTGTGAGGGCAAAAGATTGAATAAGAAGACGAAGGTCTAGGATCCAAAGGGGCTGAAAAAATTCTTCCGTGAAGGTGAGAAGCTAGTTAGGATACAAGGCAGATTTGATCGTGAGAGCTTGGTAAATCCTTGGGACCATGTTTGTTAAATCTTATGAAATTTATTACTCTTGAGGGTTGCCATAGATGTTTCTACCATTGCCACTTCACCCTGTTAAACCACTTTAGACATAAAGTCCTGGTGAACTTTCCCTTCTATATGCTCTCTTCCCTTGAGTCTTTTGTCAAGTTAACTAGAAAAACTTGGGAGGGAAACCTGGCGGTGGTGGTTGTTCCCCTGCACCAAGGTTTGATTTTCCAATTGTATCACTTTCGTTTGGCCCTCTTCTCTACAAATCCTGTTAAAGCTAGCTTGATTGAAGAAAATATGGATGAGGATTCAAATGACAATATCCCACTAAGTGTTAAATATGGCAGCCCTCACAAAAATAAAGCCTTGTATCATGTTGATGTCGACCCTCAAAATCCTATTGGGCCCCCCTAACCCTCCTCCTATACCTGATTCTTGTCCCCACAAGAAGAAGGATACCCCTACCCCTCAGGCCCATCAAGCTGGTTGGGCCCCTTTGGTTTCAGATTCAGGGGGTATTGATGGGTCCCAAGTCCAAGCTCGCAAAGATGTTATTGAAGGTCTCTGTGGGCTAAAGAATTGCCCTTGACATTCTAGAGGTAAGAAATGCAAAGGTCTTCAAGTTCATCCCAGCTCTGGTAAGCGGGGAAAGAAAAACAAAATAGGTGATGAGGGTTTGAAGAATGTGGAACTGGAGGTTGAGAGAGGCTAGGATAAACCCCAGGAGTAGAGAGAAGATGACATAGCTAAAGTCAAGGAGATGGCTGAGGGCAAGGAGACTATTGTGAGAAGACTTAGCATTCGCAGGTCAACTAGGCTAGCTGGGGCAAAGCCCCCGGTGTTAAAAATTATTGATTACTCCTCTACATATGACCATGACGACTCAGAGAATGAAATTGAGATTAAGGAAGTGAAGACTACCAATGTGCAAGATCAACAGGGAGCTAGCCATTTTGACTCAATGAACAATTCTTATTATGATACTAAACAAGATGATGTTGAGATTTTGGAGACCCCAAAGAAGGAGGTGGAAAGTACAAGGGATGGTGACTCTAACAAGTAGCTCATGCATGAGCTTGGGGAGGTTAAGACTCAACTCTCGACTATGGAAGCTAAGGTCAAGGTGTTGGTGAAAGTTTGTCTGAAAGCCATCCATCAGGTGGCCACAACTTTTACCACTATGCAGGAAGAACACCATGCTAAAAAGGATGCGAAGACTAAGAGCAAGGAGGAGCTACTGGAGTTTCTGAAAGATGATTGGATAGATCTGATTAGTTAGTTTTTACTATTGTTCTATTTTTTGGTCCTTGTTTTATTTTGATATTGTTATGAACTCGTGTTGTTAATCAGCTATTTTTGTGTTGTTCATGGCCTTTGGCCTAGTTCGCTGCTCTTTGGGTTTTTGTTATTGGGATCTGCACCCGTGTTTGCAGCTTATTAATATCAAAAACATTAGAGGTATTTTTTTAAAAAAAATTAATTTAATTATTAGAAAAAATATATTTCATTAATATTGTTTTATGTGATCTTACCAGGTCTTATAAAAATATACTTTACACTTTTGTGTGGGTAGCACATTAACCAAAGTACATCATGTAGATGCTGCATGGAAACTTCTTCAAAACAAAGGATCAATTTTACTGAAAGAGAACTATAATTGTTAGAAGTAATATTCTATATAGTTAAGTTATAATAAACTGGAGCTCTTAGCCATTAGATTTTAAACTTGATTTTTTGTTTGAGGATATTTTGTCCCAATCAAAAGCTCTATCAATCAATAAAATATATTTTTAAATACAAATGTTATTTGAAATTATGAGTAAATATTTTTTGTCTTTAGATTAAGTGGAATTTTGATTTACCATTGACATATTATTCTTAAATATCAAAAAAATTATTATTAAATTATATTTATAATATTGCAAGGGAATAAAATCTCCTTTTACATTAATCTAGCTTAATTAAAAATAAATACAAATAATAATTATACAATTAACTTAGATTTAAATTTAGTGTGTTAAGAATTGATAATTATAATAAATAAATATTTAAAAAATTAAATACAAATGGATAGGGTACCTAATTTCAAGAATAATAGTGAAGAATAAATGTTGATGCTATGTAGATTCTAAACATCCAGGTACAAGAATTTAATGCTCTTTGATTGATGAATGCAATTATGTCAAAAGAGACTCATAATTTGTTATTGATCAATCTCTAGCCTCTCAAGTTTGACCTAACTAATCTCTATCTCAAGATTGGCATGTAACTCATGGGATTGACCTACAAATATGTGGATCCCTAAAAAGTATTTCACCCTACTCTCTAGTATTTGAATGCCCATAAAGATAGGTGGTATTTAAAAATAACTTTGGGGAAGTTGTTAGATTATAAGGGCCATGTTCACCTAGGTCAACACCACCTTTTTGGGTGGGCTTTACAATTCTAAGAAAATAATCAAATACATCATTCTCAAGCATGTAAATGACCTACATGATTTTGATGTAGACTATAATTATGATGTAGATGTGTTTTTAAAGATCTAAATTAAAAATGTTCCTACAATTAATTTCTCAGGTTATTTGATCATATAAATTAATTGCACGTTAGATGTATTTAAAATACAAGCACACAACAAGAGGTTGCACAAACATGTGTCAATTCAACCCATAATTACTACCAGGAAAAGAGTAGGAATTTGGGACTTTGAATATTAAAATTTTCAAATTGCCAGGGTCAATCCTAAGTGCCTCAAGATCAATCTTGAGTACATCAAGAATGACCCTTGGCATCAAACTGGTAATCTTGAGGTAGGGAGTGAATATATGGGGATGCGTATGAACATAGTTGCAATGAATGATCTGTATAGGTGATTTATATATGGGAATAAGTGAAAATGGGAAGAGGATAGAGGGTAATAAATGAGGAGTGTATGGGAATGTGCAAAACAGGGCATGGATAGGGACTGGGGTACAAGCCATAACACATGAGGGTCACAAAGGAATATGGTGCTAGAAGACAAAGCTCACTGTTAGGGATGCCAACACATCGTGAGGACATCTACCCATCATGCTGTAGTCTAGAAAGCTTTAAAAATAAAAATATTCAATTATGCTTGATTCCCCCTATGGCGTTGTTTATTTAAGGCTCTATAAAGTGTTCACCCCTTGTGGTGTTCATGTTTGATACGTTCCCTGAGTTGTTGGTGTTTGATATGCTCCCTGAGGCGTTGGTGTTTGATATGCTCCCTGAGGCTTTAGTTTTTTATATGCTCCCTGAGGCATTATTTCATGATCACCTAGCATAACAGACTATGATCCATGTGGTCTATGAGCCACCTAGCATAATGCAACTTGCTAGTCCGTAATACATGAGGGTAACGTAATTTACATGACCCCTAGCAACAGAGCAAGTTGGTGTCTGAGTCATGTACTCTAATTCATTCATATTGATTGCTTCTATATCTATTTTTATGTCTTCTGTCCTTGAAGCAATTGATCGACTCATTATATTCTTTTATCTTCATTTAAGAATTCCTCTATTTGTGGTTTTCTTTATTTTTTTTGTACTTTGGGGATGATGCAAAGTATTGAGAGAACCTTTCACATTGACGTCTCTTTCACTTTGCTGACTCAAAATTTTTCTTTTCTTGTTGTGTTCTTTTATCCTCTATGTATGTCTTTTTTATGTTTACATATATGTTTGTGATGCTCTGACATAGTGGTTTTTTATGTTTATGCTCTAACACTGTTGTCTTGTATGTTTTTGTTGTCTAACATACTTGTTTTGTAGGTTCTTACCCTGGGGGCTTGTTCCTTTGCTTGAAGAGCTCTACATCCTCTACAATACCCTTTGGTTATCCTTTTCGTGCTTATTTACTTTCATCATTTTATTTGTTGTACTTTAGCATGCATCTTCACATAGTGTCATACACCTACTAAAGTGGGGGCTAAATGTAGCATCGTAAATTTTGCTCACCCATAATTTCATGCTATGTTTGGAGTCCACTTTAGTATCCATTCCCCTAGCATATTTTTAGGATCATTTCCAGCTTTGGCCTTACCCTCAACCCATAAAGATGCTTTCTAAATTTTGCTTTGATCCCTTCTACTTATCATATCTAAAAATTGTAAAAGTGTTTAAATCATTGCTCTGTCCCAAGTTAATTAGACCTTTCAAGAATAGAAATTACCAACATTCTAGCACTTAGCACGGACATCTACACCACACATAGATGTCCTGAAAGCTTCTGTCAGTCTTGTGATCATTTTAGAAGTTGTCTTTTTACTTGCATAATTCACCAAGATTTTCTTAATGCTTATCTACGCCCAAACAACTTCTATCCTCAATTTTTCACCTTTTCACTCTCTATTTAAGCACGTAGATTTTCCATTGCAAAATATCAATTTCTTTTCATAGCAAAGCTCTGCCAAAATTGAGAGCCACCATTTCTACAATTTATTTTCTTAAGATTCTATCAAACTCTTGCTTATCTTTGTGGGTTGAATAAATTTCTTACTTATCTCTGTCATATAGGGATTGTCTTGTGAATCACTCCAAGTTAGTGAGTAAGATTTTGTTTTATCAATATTGCATTGCTATTTGTCACTACTCAAACCATTCTAGACACACTTAGAATTAGAGCACACAATTTTTATCAATCAATCAATCTGGTTGTCGTTGAGGTGGAAACATTGAAAATAAAGTTTGACTAAGGTAAACTCCTATACAACCCAAACCTTTTTTTCTCTGTGCATTTGCAGATTCTGTTAGGAATCTCGGTGGCAGGAGGAAGGATTGAAAAGACTGTGAATCTGCACAGTACTTGCGCTATACAAACTACAACATGATGCACAGACATCCACATGACACACTATCATTTTGGACAATGAGGCTATTCACTTGGTGCCAATTAGTTCATTATCATTTTGTATTTTCATTTTTATACTTCATTTCTCAAAATTCTATTTACTATTATTCATTTTATAGAATTATAATTAGTTTCCTTCTTTCTTTTAAACATTTAGTTTAGTTTGATTCATTTCTGTTAAAACATAAAATAGTTTTGTAGACATAGATTTTGTCTAAAACATTAGTTAACAAAACCCTAATGTAATGTTAGTGAAAAGATTCCTTGATTGATATGTTCAGTTAAGGAGTAGTTTTCCCTACATCATAGATTGCAGAATTAAAATCTCATCTCTCAACAAAATTTGAAATGAAGGACCTTGGTGTAGGCATGTTCTAGGGATGGAGATTAGGAGAGATAGACAAAACAAGAAGATTTTGTTAGGCAAGAGTAATTATGTGGATACTATTCTAAAATGATTTAATATGTAGGATTCTAGACCATTATGTGTTCTTGTTATGCTGGCAATGAAGCTTTCTATCTCGTATTGTCCTACATCCCCATTGAAGATGGAAGACATGAGTCAAGTACCATACCAGAGTGCAACTGGTAGCTTAATGTATGCTATGGTTTGTACAAGACCAAACATTGCCCATGCAGTGGGAGTTCTTTCTCGATACATGTCTAATCCAAGAAGAGCACATTGGGATGCAACAAAGAGAGTCTTCAGATACTTGCAAGGTACCTCATGTAGTACTCTAGATGTTTTCATGGAATAGGAGACTAGCATTCCTTGGATATTAAAGGCTATGTGGATTCAGACTGAGATAGTGATGTTGATAGAAAAAGATCCACCAGAGCCTATGTGTTTACATTATTTGGTGGTGCAATTAGTTGGATGAGCAAGTGAAAGGTTGCGGTCACTTTGTCCACTATAGAGGCAGAGTATATGGAAGCTACTCATGCCTGTAAGGAATCCATTTGGCTCAAAAGATTATGTTCAGATATAGAGTTCAAATAGGGTGCAGTGATAGTATATTGTGACAGTTAGAGTGCAATCTCCTTAGCAAAGAACCAAACATTTCATGCTAGGACCCAACACATTGATGTACAGTATCATTTCATGAGAGATATGGTTGAGGATGGCATGGTAATGCTGGAGAAGGTAGAAACTTTGATGAATGTTGTAAATGCATTGACAAATCCTATGAGCACATAAATGTTTAGATGGTGTTTCAAATCAATGGGCCATTCGGCCCCTAGCAATTAGTTACCTATTTTTTATAGGCTCTTGCAAGGTGTTCGACAAGTGGGAGAATGTTAGAAAAAGCACTTTAAAAATAAAAACAAAAGTATCTCAATCTTGCATGGAAATAAAAATAGATTGAGCCAAGAAAAGAATTTTTTTTATGATAGGTGTAAAGCAACTATTGTAAGAACTATCTTGGATAGAGATATAGACAAGTTGGCATTCAAGATAATTATGAGATTTATGATGGGTGTCATTATCTATTTTATTAGATGTTTCTAAAATGGAATGATTTATCTCTAGAAGGTTCTCATATGCAATGTAATATTCTATATATTGGTGCTTTTAGATAGTCATTTGTGAAACTTTAGTTTGCAAGTCTGTATGTTGTTGGAATGCTGCTGAAATTCCTTTAGATTGAGTTGAGGTGAAGACTCCTGTAAGAACTTGCATTGCAAGTGTGTTGTAATCTGTTTCAAGATTTGATAATACATTGTGCAGGTTTTGGAGTGTGGGGGATTTTTCCTGAAAGGGTTTTCCCCATGTAAATCACTAATTTATGATTTATTGTTATTATGTTTATGCTATTTCATGTGTTTCTTTAAATCTCTATAATAATTGAATTAAAATTTGCATATCTCTCTGCTCAAGGTTAGTGTAGGAAGCATTTCCGCACACCTTTGCTTCCTTACACAAAAACCCTTTACAAGAAGTCTATTTAAAACCTCTTCTTAGGGAGATTAGCAGAAACCGAACCATCATCTTAAATATCCATTAGAGATCAAGTGCAAGGAGTGTGGTGTCCTCTCAAAATGACCCTTTAATAACTAATTTCCATATAATTTTAGAAGAGTAGAATATTTAGACAAATGACTTTCAATGTAATGACTCTTTACTTAAAAATGCAAATAAATAAACTATGTTCTGCTAAAATTTGTAATTATAGGTTTTATATTAAAATTCATAAGATAAGAATTGTTGAAGCTTGCCCATAAGTAAAAAAATATCATATATATAGAGACATGCATACATTATGTTCAAATAGTTGAGCATAGAACAAAATGCTATAGTGAACAACAAACAACAATCAAATAAGCAACAATAAGTAAACTAATAAGATCACTACCTTAGTGAGGTTCAAAGACAATCTCACCTTCCTTGTGTAGCCAAAACGTGACTCAATCAACCAACCATACTGATAACAGACATTCACAGGTACCCTTTAGAACAAGACATTCAAATATGTCATTAGATATTGTATTCATATAGTGCAAAACACCATTTACAAGTAAATCTAACTAGAAGATATTGAAATATAGTATTAAATTTGGGAGAATTACTTGTTTCCATTGATTATGACTATGTTAAAAAAGACAAGTACTAAATCTAAATAACAAAAACCCAACAAAAATTTCAAGTCTACAAAATCTTTGAGATGATTATCCATGATAATGACCAAACTCTTTCCAAGTCTACAATCTCTTCAAAATTCTTTCCTCACAGTAATAGACCATATTACCCAGGATCGAAGGTGAGGATAGCAAACCTACAAAAACCAAAAGAAAACCTATGAGATATTAAAACATGTAGTGGAAGAACAAACAAATCCTGCAACTATAATGGTAGTAAGCCAAAAATGTCATACATACTAGGCCATTATGATGTGCAAAAATGGAAGACGGTTTGGTTTGTAGGAACCTTCACTTTGCATCTAGCAAATAATTCCCAAAAAACATCTAGCAAATAACTCCCAAAAAACTCCGTCACTACAACTCTGTGTTCCCATGGTCTCTACAACGTGGCCGAAGATGGAAAAAAGCATAAAGAACATCCTTGTGTGTTCCATGATAGGTAGAAGTGTTCAGGGCTTTGCATCTTCATAGAACAAGCAATGGCAATGGCAATGGCAATGGAAATAACAATGAATGGTGATGTAGTGGAGGATGAATTCCTTCTGCACCTCAATAAATGCATACAAATAATTGTAAACCCAATGTTAAATGATGTTGGTAGTGAAAATAATTGTAAACCCAATGTTAAATGAATTCTTTTTGTGCCTCAATAAATGCATACAAATGTTTGTTTCATATGCATGTAGCCGCTAACAATGGTGTGGCATGAAACAAGTAATAATGGTACACGCATCCATCCCTAGACCATCCTCCAAAAGTGGTAGTTAATAAGTCTTTGTACTATATGGGACGGATGGCATCGATATTCACATCAAAGGGAGTTGTAAATTAGAGAATTAGTTGAATTGTTTTTTTAATTCATGTGAATCCTAGAATAAGACTCCAACTATTCAACCAATATAATTTTAGATAATTAATTTTTTATAGTTAAAAAATGTGTATATCTACATTAGTTAAAATAAATATAAACTTTAGATATGAAAAATTATAACATACAATTAATTGGAAGAGTTTAAAGTGACAGTACATTGATCACAACATAAAATTAAAAAATGGGTCAAAATAGCTGTAGAGTCACCATAGTTATTAATCTTCAAAGTCATGCGATATATATTTTTACTGAATTAATCATAAATAAGAAACAGATAACATCATAAACAAAATACAGAGACTGCTGACGGCTATTCTTAAACATCATCCACTTCAAAAGTCAAAAGTTAATTTTGGCCAATAAAAGTAAGACAAATATTTACCACTTTTCATTATGAATGACATGTAAAATTGCTATTGACTGTTTAATCATTGAAATGAATGATGTTTAAGTGCCACCTGACCAAAGTTTAGAAACAACAATCTGTCAACCACCGGATATATGATAAGTTTAGTATCCCATATTTATTGAAGTAACTCTGTACCTGAACTTTTTTGGGGTGATATAATGTATCTCAGAAAAAGGTGAAAAAATGGAGCCTTCAAGGTTTTTCACGAGAAATTTAAAAATCGCTCAAAATAGATATATCGGACTTGAGAGCATGTATATTATTGTAAGGCTTGTTCTGGCTCCTCGACTCTTCAAAAGGCAAGGGTTGTAACAGTGTACAATAGTTTTTTATATTGAGCTAAGCTTCAAACATTACAGATTAGCAGACACAGCTGTTGGTGACAGCATGCTTACACTGTGAACAGTGTACAATAGTTAATTTATCTTTCGTAGGAGACGAAAGGAGCACTCCAGATCATGAGATCAGTTTTTTTTTTTTTTTTTTTTGAAATAAATCATGAGATCAGTTTTTTTTTTTTTTTTTTAAAATAAATCATGAGATCAGCTTTAAGCGTCTAATCTATGTTTTTTAAATGAAGGAATGTCATATGCGTGTATTTTGATTGCAGTATAAAACGTTAAGAACATGCGTGTGATCGTTGAGAATTCTAGAACTTTCCTCTAAAGATATTAGAAATGCAGTTACAGTCATGAGAAAGCCTTCAATAACATTATCATCATTTTAAGCATCTAATTTGGCTGATTTATATTTTAAAAATCAGATCTAAATAGCAGCCGACCAGAAAATTTTCTTAAAAATGAAAATTGCATATAATAAATAATCCATGAATGCACAAGAAGTTGAAAATTTTGCACATGCCAAACAATAAAGAAAATAACGCAATTGGACTGTTGTAAGCATCTGCTAATCTATAATGTTTTGAAACATCTGCTAATCCAATGTTTAGAAAACAATAGAAAATTGGATATAATGATCCACGCTTTCCACAGAATACACAAAGTTCAAATTTTGTACTACCAAATAATAATGAAAACAGCCAAACGTTATCTAAATGGAAAATTGGATTTAACTAATAATTTCACACATTTTATAAGGTGAGACAAAGACGAAATTAACCCAAGATGAGATGTTTACTACAACATCAATTTAGTATGGGGATTTGGAAATTATTATTATTTTTTAATTAAATTCAATTAAAATTTAGATGTTATTTAAAAATAGTGTTCTAAAATTGTGTAGAGTTATGGATTAAGGTTGTAAGGGTGGTTTTGATTCTCTTGTGTGCCCCTAAATTTATAACGTGCAATCTTGAATTTTTGAGCCTTCATATTTTCAATACTTATAGGCAATGTTCTTCTCATTATGTACCTATGATTTCAAAGACTTGATGACGCTAAGAAGCACTGTTGAAATTTGAATGGCAATGAGGAATCCTTAAGACTTCTCCAATTCTAGTAAAGCCTAGTTGATTGATTAAATGATTTTTTATTAGTTGAAAGACATGCCAAGCATCATATGCATGTTCAAATACATAAATAGATAATTAAGTGTGGTACAGAATTATAATCAATGCTTCACATAATGATGCAATGAATCTTTAGACATAATGTAGTGAATGCTTGAGATAATAGATCTCAAGTTATACTTATTGATTATGTAAGATGTACTACTAATCACTTCTAACAAAAAAATCCAATCTAACCCCACTAAGCATACTCCTATCTCTCTCCATCAAAGCCACATTAATTCCTTCTATAACTCCATTCTATTGAGGGGTGTATGGAGTTATCTTATGCCCTTCAATGTTGTTCTCTTTGTAGAATCTATCAAAATCTATTGAAGTTTTTTTCCACCATTATCAATCCTCAACACCTTGGTCTTTTTACAATCCGATTCTCCATAAGAGCCTTAAACTCCCTGAACTAGAATCAAAGACCTTCGATTTGCTCCTAAGAAAATAAACCCGTCCTATAAAAATCATTAATAAATGACACATATTATGGGGATTTCAATAAAGAAGGAACATCTACAAGACCAAATACATTAAAATGAATAAGATCCAAAATCCTAAAAGATTTATGAGAACTGGATTAAAACTAAACATGGTTTTATTTTCCATAAATACAATGTTCACAAAAATCAAACTCAAGAGAACAATTAACAAGATCGTCTGTAATTTTTTTGTTAATGTTGATAGAACTTTCTCACCAATATGGCCTATGTGTTGGTGCCATAACATTGTCTTCTTAGTAGGTAAATTGCTTTCCAAGGAAAGATAATGCTTATGTACCTATAATACATGACCATAAAATTGGAAACAATAAATCTCTTCGCTACAGGTATTTATGTCAAAGGTGTAGATTTAGTAGATCTCTTCTCCACACATAAATAAGAACTATTACACTATATGAAGGTGCTAGCATCAAGCCAAGAAAGAATACCAACTCAAACCTCCTTTGTAAGTAGCATAGTACCTCGAATCATCTACACCCTCTATTGCAGAAGACAACATGCATGCTGGTATCATTCATTTTACTGATAGATAACATGTTTCATGCCAAACTGAGGATGTGTATAATTCTAGTTATACCCATGATCCTCCCATTGGAGGATTGAATCTTGAATCTCCAATAACCAACAACGCTAAGATAAGAGTTTCCACTAAGGTATGACTTCCCACCATGAAAATTATCGTAGTCTAAAAACCACTCTTGATGAGGAGTCATGTAGATATATGCTCTAAGGTTGATCATCAATGCATCCTCACATGCATGCATGGCCAAGGCTACAACAAAAGAATTGTGTGCATCCTCCTAAGAAGATATATCAAAAACATCATCAAATTCACCTTTGTTTTTTATTCTTTTTCTCCTCCTTATAGTTTCTTCTAAAATGGTCTATCTTGTCACATTTATAGGATTTCACCTTGGACTTTTACCAAGAGGCTTCAATCTCCCATAAGACTTAGATCTACCTTTAAATCCTTCTTCTCTCCTTTCTCCTTTGACCATCCACAAATATTCAAAGCTTCTTTAGTAAATTCAAAAACTTTTCACCTCATCTCCTATGAAAGTAAAGTAGCCACTACCTCATAAGTACAAGTTTTGAAATAGTGCTTTTGATAGCCATCACCAAGTTGTAATTTAACTTAAACTATTAATTGCATTTAATTTAATATTTCTAGACGCATTTTATTTCTTTTCATATTATACCAAACGTTCTATATTAGACATTCATGAAAAAGACCCAATCATATAGTCCATGTTGATCTTCCAAACCCAGATATTGCGTGTTGATTTTCTTTGAGTTTTTAAATCTATATCCAACACAAACCAGTCGTACTCTATTGATGTGGCGCATCGGCGGAGATCTAATCATTCACATTGATCTTGTTTTTAGCCAGAAAATGGTTGTCTTCTACCAATAATGTTTTATGGCGGAGCATACAAGATAAGCATTTGTCATATAGTGGGAATCATAGAGTGGAAGTTCTGGTCTTTCACGTGTTTAATAGGTGTATTGTGCATTGTTTATGGCACTCACATGGCATGTGTTTAATTTTACTTAGCTACACATGATTAAGGCTGTATTTATAGGTGCTTGATAGCATGGACAAACGCAGCACAATTCTCACTTTCATCAAGTGACTCAAAATTGCAGAGTTTCTTCCTTTTCCTTCCATCATCTGTACTGCTGCTGTGCTCTTTCATTGTAATTGGGTGAGAGTTCTACCATTCAGACACGCTCAAAGAAAAGAAAAATGTAAGTTCAAATGTTTTTAGTTTTATCTTTCTCTGTTAGTATACTTTTCTTGAATTATAAACTGATTCTGTAAGCTAATTATTTCATTATATGGTGTTTGTTCTTTACGTTAATTTTGATCATATTTTTGTTGTGTTAACATTTCGTCAATGTTCATGGTGATATTTCATTATTAGTTCACAAGGGCGGTAGTTTATGTCTAGTGGAGTTTGAGTTTTTATATAGGCATATGGTTTATAGTGACTTTTTCAAGATTTTGCTAAATAAAATGTTATGATAATGACTTTTATAAAGAGAGATTGCAGAATTTTTTTTAAATTCTGAATGTTTTTTTTGGCGGTTAACATTAGATTTCACTCACTAGATTGCTATTGCAGATGCTAATGGTTTTATTTTATAGATTGCAATTTCCTCTTGTTTGTGTAGATGGACAATACAATTTTGTTGGGAGGAGAACAAAGAAATGGCAAGGATTTATCAAGATTTGGGCATGTGAATGGCAATGTTTTATCAAGCATTGGTCCTATAAATAGAAAGAATTTGCTACACAATGCTTATGTGAATGGCAAGGACAAATATAATGACCCTATGAATAGAAAGGATTTTCCAAGCAATGATAATATAAATGACAAGGATGAGTACAATGGTTATATAAATCACAAGGATTTTCCAAACAATAGTTATATGAATGATAAGGATTTTCTAAGCAATGACTATGTTGCTAGCAAGGATTTTCAAAGTAATGGTTATATTACTTGCAAGGGTTTATTAAGCAATGGTCATGTTACCGGCAAAAATTTACCAAGTGGCAATTTTATGAATTGCAAGAATTTAAGTAACGACCTTATGAATTGCACGGATGGATGTAATGGGCATGTTAACAACAAGAATTTGCTAAGTAATAGACATACGAATGGCAATGTTAACATGAATGAAGAGGATGAATGCATTAGACATTGAAGAGTTCAGAAAGCATGATCATACAATGGTGGACTTTATTGCCGATTATTACAATAAAGTAGAGAGCTTCTCAGTTCTTAGCCAAGTAAATGTATGTTTTGATATAAGGTTTTCAAAAAATAAAAAACTCTTTAGAGATATTTTACATTAAAAATGTTTATTTAATTGATATTAGTAATGTATTTATTTGTATTTATCTTATTTTATGCTAACATTTTTTCAAATTAATTTGCTTGCAACCTGGATACTTGAGTTCTTGGATCCCCGATTGTGCTCCACAAAATCCGGATTCAGTAGAAAGCCTTCTTGCTGGTAAGACATCAAATGACTCTAGCCAAATTATTCTTAAGATAATATGAGCTATAGATGTTTTGTTTCATAGTTTCAAACTAAATAAAATTTGTTCAAAATATTACACAAAGTTGGAAGACTTTGAGTTTTGTTTGATTATTATTACTTTAATAATTTTGTAGTGGTTCTATTAAGAATTCTTAAGCATTTAATGTTACTCTATCAAAGGCGGGTCCAATGTTGCACAAATTCTCCAAGCTCTACTTATAGTGAGAGGGTTTATAGGTTTAAAGAACAATACCACCATTTCTACATGAAACTATAGGAAACACTAGGTTTAGAGCTATTCTAATATTTAATTAAAAAACTAAATAGACCCAAACTAGAAAAAGTTCAAATTACAAGATAGGCCACAACAAATCAAACTCATTTGACAATTTAAACAATAGATAATAATCAAACTAAAGTTTTGAAGGAATTGAATTGTGACATAAACTAATAAAAAATTTGGTCTCACAATTATGAAGTGTTGTGAATTCCATCTTGACCTAGTTTTGCTTAAATAATAAGCTTTCAATGTATTAATATGACTTTATTTTCTATTCATTTTATAGACAGTGACATTACACACAAAATATTGTAAGCATTTCTATGTAAGGCTATTATAATTTATATTTCTAACTTCTCTTATAATTTATGACCAAGTCATTTATACGAAAAAGATAGTTTGTTAATATTCATGTATTCATATTGACATGTAATTTAATGATCATTAATGCAAACATTGTTACTATATTTATTATTATGAGTGATGATGGTGATCAATTTCTTTGTTTTGGACTTACTATAGATGTGAAAGAGAAGATGATACCTGCATTGACACATTGGCAAAGTCCCAATTTTATGCATACTTCCCTACAGGGTTGAGCACTGCATCATTTATAGGGGAGATGCTAAGTAGTGGGTTTGCTATTGTCAGTTTGACTTGGATGACATCCCCTGCTGCCACTAAGCTTGAAACCATAGTATGTGATTGGCTTGGAAAAATTCTCAACCTCCCTGAGTCTTTTCTCTCATGTTCTGGTATATGTATTACATGACTGTAGTTTTCAGTTCTATTATTATTCTCACAAGTCTATGTATTTTATGCACTTAAATTTATGAAAATATTAAATTATGATGTCTAATAGGTCTTAGAGACCATTTTGACTACTTCTATAGTTTAGAGAGTTATACTTGATCTTTATATAGTTATGTATGAACTTTAGGTACTTATATTCAAAAAGAATATTTCAATTATAGGTCAAGGTGGTGGTGGAGTTATTCAAGGATCGGCAAGTGAGGTAGTTTTGGTATCTTTATTACCTACAAGGAGCAAGGCTCTAAAGAAATTTGGTGCAGATTTAGCTAACAAGTTTGTGGTGTATGTCTCAGATCAGACACATTGCTCAATTGAAAAAGCTTGCAAAGTAAGGATTTTCTTAGATCCTCTTAGTATAGTTTATATTTTGGCTTTAAATAATATTCTATAAAAATGTGTTCATTGTAAACTATATTTCAAACATGTAAGATTCCAATCCTCCATATGATTAGTGTTGATCAAGTATATTATTTTGTGCTTACCTATGTTGTATTTCTTTCTATTGTACTTGTATGCATTTTTCAGATTGGCCACCCATTCGCAAACATATTCTCTTATCCAAGACATGATCAATCTAAATTGTTACATGAGGAATGATAAAAACATTTGTATGATGAATTAGATATGTCCTTATATATGGAATATTATAATATACTTATAATCTTGACTGAATTTTCTATAATATTAAATAGTATTGAAAGAAAATGGATAGAATAATTATAACTTTGAAAAGGATTTAGTCTCCTTAATATTATTTAAAAAATTCTCTTTTATATAAATATAGTTTTAGAATGTTTGATATGAATATATCTCTTAATTTAAAATTTTATAATTTTCTTTTTAAATTGTATTTTAGATTGTAGGAATATGTCAAAATAATGTTAGAGTGATACCAACAAGTTCTTCTACAAACTATGGACTTTCTCTAGAAAATGTTCGTAACTACATATTAAAAGATCTTAATGTTGGTTTACATCCAACATTTTTATGTGCTACGGTATGTAAAACACATAGATTTTTATGATAATGCTATTTCAAATTATATAATTTTATATTTTTATGATAATCTTCTTTCAAAAATTATACACATCCATTCAATTCTAACTTTTTCTTGTATATAATATTTTTAGAAGTCTATAATTTAATAGAATACTTTATGATTTCAGATTGGAACGACATCATCAACAGCTGTGGATCCTTTACAGGGACTTTCCCAAATAGCTCGGGTAAATTTTTTACATACCATACATAATGAATATCTTTTACCTCTCATAAGATTATTTTCTAAACTTTTGTAGACGTGATCTCAATAAATTTATTTCGTATGCAATAGGAACATGACATGTGGTTGCACGTGGATGGTGCTTATCGTGGTGGTGCTTGCATTTGCCCTGAATATCAACATTATCTTGCGGGGATAAAGGATGCAGACTCGTTTGATATGAATCCTCATAAATGGCTTTTTACTAACTTTGATTGCTCTATACTTTGGTTAAAGGTGAGATTTTTTAAATATAATATTTTTATTGTAATTTATTTTTGTGTTTCTCGAATGTAACATTTGATTGCACCATGTTGAAGGCATTTCTCCATTTGAGGGATTGGCCCAAGAAGAGGTTGACCATGGATTCTCTAATACCGATGCATGGGGCTCTATCCATTCACCTAGTTGTCCATCCCAGATCTTAGAGACCCAAGTCCTAAGATCTAGGTTAGAAAATTAGATCTCTCATTCTAGATAGTCTATGAAATTCTTCACCATTTTCTTGCCACCCACCCTCAACCTACGAGGCCTATTCCTCTCCTTCTCCTCCTTCCCTATATTTTCTCCCAACATCCCCTGCTTGCCCTTGGTTCTTCAAAGGAAGACACCATAATTGATATCAACACAAGTGACTCACCATGATGAAAACTAGTCATAGTTGTGAGGGATTAACATACTTATTTATCACTAGACCAAACAACCATATTATGAAATCTCCTTCCAAGATGACTAATTGTTCTCCATGTCAATTTCACCTCATAGTTATGAATGGAGATCATGATTTAATGGTCATTACATTGGCAACTATCAGAGATTAATGGCATGTCCTTTCAAAATCTCTTCAAATCTACTAACACCCATGTTGTCACCTTACTATTTTTTCTTTCACCCCTTATCAGAATACATACATATATCTTAGGTCTTCAATAAATGTTAAAATAATTTATCTATTTATTTTAACATTGATTATATATATATATATATATATATATATATATATATATATATATATATATATATATATATATATATATATATATATATATATATACACACCAAGGTTGCCCAAATTATATTAACCATTATCGAAAATTACAAAAAATAATAAATTATACAATTTTTAAACTATTAAATTTTAATATTTCTTATATAATTTTATTATTTTTTATAAATATAATGAAACTATTAAATGTTTAAATAAGTTGATGTTGTCATGTAAAAGTCAAAAATTATAAAAATAATTAATTATACAATTTTTAAACTATTAAATTTTAATATTTCTTATATAATTTTTTTATTTTTTATAAATATAATGAAACTATTAAATGTTTAAATAAGTTACATTCAATAGATATATTTGAAGTTGTCATGTAAAAAGTAATGGGATTTTTTGTATGAAATTGAATAATAAATTTATATATAATTTTAGGTGAGCTAAATTTTTTTTTTAGATTATGTGAAAGAAGGTTTTTGAAAACGTCCAAACCCTTGTTCAATGAAAAAACAACCTAGGAAGGCAGAAAAAAGAGATGAAGGTGAGGTAATTAATTGAAATAAATAGATGTAACCAATTTACAACAAATTGTTAAATATAAATTTATGCAAGTGTTTAGAATCTAATTAATAGTAAAAATTTTATATTTTGAATTAAGTAATTTGTATCATAGAATCTTATCATTTGTGGGAAAATTTCATTAGTGTTAATATTAACGATATTTTTTCTTATTTGTTATTATTTCTTATATTTAATCATAAAATTTATTTTTATGATAATTTTAATGATGTTTTGTTGGTTTCTAGTAAATTTTAAATATGTATATACTTTTTACCCTCAAAATGTAATCTTTTTACATTTATTATTAAAATTTAGTCCATCATTTAATCAAATTGTCTATTTATTATATGAATAGTCTATATAAATTTAGTTCATAGAATTAAAAATAAATTTATTTAGGATTAGTATTTTTGTAAATTAGTATAACTATTAAATTGATCTAGGACAAGTAATTTTGTAAAATTACTAATTTATATGAATTATATGTTTGATTTAAGGACTCAAAAGTTTTGGTTGAAGCATTGTCAATGAATCCAAAATATTTGAAAAATAAGGTTAGTTTTACTTTTAAATATATTATTTTTAATTAGATACGCTTAAAATCCTATAAACATTAATATAAACTACTTCATTGCAAAGGCTAGTAGGGAGTACATTTCATCCATATATAGTTTTTCAAAGATCAAACAAGAACCATACAAGTTTACATTAATAAACATGATGATATGAATGACTATGTTGGAACATCAAAAGAAAATTAGATTAATATATTTTATTTTTATGTAAAATCATTATAAATATTTTATCAAATAATTTTTGACATTGTTGTGATTAAAAGTTTATCAATTTTTTTTTGAAAGGGCCCAAACACTTTTATGTTGAGAAATTCATACATAATAATGTAATTCAATCGTAAACCATGAAACTAATCCAAACCCAACAACAAACTTAAAGCACTAGCTACAAAAATAAAAATATAGTCTTAAGATTACACAAAAAAAAAGTAATTGAGACTCAACATACACATCACTAAACAAATCAAGGCAAATTGAGTCCAAAGAGCTCCAACAAGCTTTGAAAACCATTTGAAGTCATACCTTCAATAAATTTACTATAAGATTTCATCTTAACTAAATGCTCATTCAATGCAGTTGATCCTAGAATAGCAAAACTCTCGGAGCTTCTTGAGCCCCTTCTACCGACAAAATCTCTAGATTTATCTTTCCAAGAAGGAAATGATGGTGTGAGGAGTTGGGACCATGATATTCCCTAGGGGATGACATCTCCAAAAAAAATCTCTTTGTTTAGCAACCGAATCAAGTAGGATGATGCATTAACCATACAAAGGGACTCTTAGAATGGTGATATTGGATTTCTTAGCAACACTAGAGCCATCCACAACTTGTGTAGAACAATCTACCACATTTTTTTATACCATTTGACAAGCCTCATTACACAATGTTTGACCTAAGAACTGAGGTAGACGAGAATCCTTCCTTCTCTAAACATTTTGCATCCCCTTTTTGTCCTTGCATGCAATTGAGGAGTGACTAGCTTTGTAACACAATAGGTAGATAGGAAAAGAGTTAAAAAATAATTTGTTGCATCTAAACCCTAAATTTGTGACCTTATCAAATTTATTTATTAAATATATTAAATGGAAAATTAGATTATTTTAATAAAAATTTAAAATATTTTAATAATTATTTTAATAATAATTAAAATAAATTTCCATTTCAAAATTTATTTTACTTTTATTGAGAGATAATATACTCATGTGGTTGGAAAAAATATTATTTAACTTATCTCTATTCAAAGTAATACCTTTACCACCCATTATTTTTTTTAATAGTGTTATATTTTTCTTTTTATAATCTAAAAAGTAATATAGCCATTATTCATCAAAATAATAATGAATCTTATATCTATTTAACCATTAGTTTGAATTTTTACTATTAATTTAAAATAATATTTTATATGTTTTAAATATATATTAAATTCATATAATATGTGCAGGTATCACAATCCAAACAAGTGATAGATTATAAAGATTGTCAAATACCACTTGGAAGTCATTTTAGGTAAGTCCCTTTTACATGAACAAATTCAAAGAGATTTATTATAATTATTGTAGATGCTTAATATTTATAATATTATAACAATATTTAGTAATTTTAGTAAATGATGCATTAAATTTTTTAAATAATATGTATATATATTTATTTTAAAGATTGTGTTTAATTGGTTGAATTCAATTGGTAAGGATGATGTTATGTTCTTTACACCATCTATTAAAAATTCCTAAATGACTTTTATAACTTCTTATTTAAATAATTTAAAAAATTCAATAAAAGCTTATATGTTGTGTTGAGATTTATATGCTTCTAATTTTTTGGTGGTGTGTATTGCATGTTCTATGTAGGTCACTAAAGTTGTGGATGGTATTATGTCTCTATGGAAATTTCACAGCTACAAGCATTTATCAGATATCAAATTTCTCTTGCTCAACATTTTGAAAATCTTGTAATCAATGACAATAGATTTGAGGTAATTGTGTTTAAATAACTAATAAAAGTTTATGTAACTTTTAAGAATTTTTTTTTTAAATAACTCTAGTTAAAATAACCTATTAAATTGTTAATTTACTTTATTATTTTTGGAAATATAAATTATTATTATTTAAATTAATATTATAATTATCTTATATAAATAGTATTTTTTAATTAAATTGTACAATGAAAGAATTTAAAAACACACAATTTACAAAATTTAAAAATCTTTTAATTTAATATATTTTTTTTTTTAAAAAGAGGAAGGAAGGATCTCTCAGACATAAATTGATCATTAAATTAAAAGGTACATATCGTAAATACAAAGGCCAATCAGGGGCCAACGAAGACAAAAATTGAAAACCAATAGCTGAGATATCATCCAAAATGTTGGACAGTTCATGGCATTGAAAACAAAAGGAGCACGCAAGCTCAGAAGACCAAAAACAGAGAACTCCACCTTGGCCACCCCTCTTCCAACTAGAAGCTACATGACAAGAGGGCCTACTCATCCACAAAAACTAAGGGGGAGGACAGTGCATCAGCATCTAACAACGATTGAAGCTGAGTAGGGATGGCAACGTCTGTGGGATTGATGAACCATTCTTCACAAGTCTGATCAATGGCTTTGTTTGCCAACCAATCTGCCACACGATTGGATTCTCTAAAATAGTGGGAAATCTGAAAAGAATTAAATCTTTGCAAAAGAAGTCTGGCTTGAGATAAAATATAATTTGCTTTCCAAGAGTCTGATCTGCCATTCTTCAACCAAGTAGTTATATTCATGGAGTCTCCTTCCACCCAGATGTTGCTAATACTAGCTTCTGTGGCCATTTGAAGACCATGAAGAAGCGCCCAAGCCTCAGCCATATGGTTTGTATCTAGGGGAATTTTGGTAGCTTTGGCTAATAGAAGTTTGCCATTAGGAGATCTCAATATGCATCATGTTCCCGATGGTCCTGGGTTTCCTCTACATGCCCCGTCAAAATTTAGTTTGACCATACTTTCAAGAGGAGGAAGCCATCTCACCTTCAACCTATCCACTTTGCTCAATGAAGAAGCCAAAACACTGCCATTTGAAATTGGTTCCAAAAAATCCCATTTCTTGACCATATCATTATCCCACACCGTCCAAGTAGAATTGGGGTTGGAAGATTTCCTTACTTTGGCCATGGCCACCTCTGAAATGGATCTGTCAATTTTTTTACACACTTTCTTTAGAGAAGACGCTGATTTACGAAAGATTCTAAAGTTTCTTTCCTTCCACACTTGCCAAATAATCATTGCCGGACTTATTTCCCAAAGGCATGCAAAGGTGGAATCTATATAAAATCTTGGCCAGCTTTTGAGAAAAGAAAGAAGGGTTTGAGGTAATGGTGAGAGCCAAATGAATTTTCTCATAACCCAAAGCCAACATTCTCTTGTGAATGCGCAAGATAATAGAAGATGATTCATGCTCTCATCCATTTCACCGCAGAGTACACATTTGAAATTGGCACCCAAAGAACATTTATGTAACCTATCACCTGTAAGTATTCGCCCATGAAGAGCCAACCAAGTAAAAGCACCTGCCTTGGGGAGGACAGCATCATTCCAACATAAATAGGATGGCCAATCAATCTTGGGGGCAATTGTAAGACTTCTATATCCCTGCTTAGCCAAGTATTGGACAGACTTGTGAGCCACCCACATCAATTCATCTTTTGTTGAAGAAAAGAAAATCACTCTTTTCTTTAAAATGTTATAAAGTAGTATCTTCTGCTCCTGAGGAAAATTGCAGCTCTCAAAACTCCTCCAAGAAGCCCTATAGGAAGGGGAAACAAGGTTCCTGTGGCAATAATCTTTCACTTTAAGACCCCATACCTGTTCCAAATGAGACCTAGCCTCCTTTAAATCATGTCTATCTGAGAGTTTGGGCCAGCCATTCCACGAATCTGTCCAGAAATTAGCTTTCTCGCCATTATGAATTTTCTAAGAGAGATGTGGGAGAATAATCTCTTTGCTCTTCGTGATAAATTTTTGAATGGAGGAATCTGTGGGAGAATTTTGGATGGTGAAAATTCTCTCCTTGTCTTCATTGTCAAGATATTTACCTTGCACTATTTTTACCCACATAGAATCAGGCCTTTTGTACATTCTCCATGCAAGCTTTGCCCCTAAAGCTTGATTGTGTAGCTCGAGGTTAAGGATTCCGACACCCCCTAGACACTTTGGTTTACATATTTTGTCCCAAGAAATCAAATGGATCTTCCTTGCTTCCGAAGAGCCCTACCAAAGAAATTGTTTGCAGGTCTTCTCTAGCTCCAAGAGAATTGATTTAGGAGGATGCAAAGTAGACAGCAGATAAATCGAAATAGTAGTTAGGATAACTTTGAGAAGCATCATCCTCCCAGCCAACGTCATCCATCATCCTTTCCACATCCCTATTCTAGATTTAAGCTTACTTACCACCTCCTTCCACATATCTCTTTTGTTCCTGCCATTGAAGAGAGGGATACTTAAGTATTTTTTTCCTCCTCATTCTATTCATTCTATTTATACATTGGTAAATTTATGTTTTCTTAATAAACTTGTGTTTTGTTTAATTAAAATTTATATGTTACATAATCAATTTTTTCATTCTAAATGGACCTCCATTATTTTGGTGAGGTAAATTCACAAAGAACGTGATAGGGAAGACTATTATATATAAACAAAATTATAATTTTTAAATTTTTTTAAAAGGTTGTGTAGTTTAGAAATTCTTTTCTTACAATTCTATTGAAGGGTTTTTAAGGTATTAAATACATATTTTAAAATATTTAATATTTTTTTAATGTTGGTGTAGGTTATGGCTCCTGTACTTTTGCACTAGTTTCTTTTCGAATTTTACCTACAAGAGAAGAACTTGATAATGGAAATTCATTAAATGCACGCTTATTGGATGTCATGAATGATAGTGGGAATATGTATTTATCACATACGGTATTATTCTTAAACAATATTTTATTTTACAATTCTTTTAAAAATTATTTGGATATTTTTTATTTATTACCTTTACACCCATTAATTAATAAAAAATATTATGTTAAAATATTAATTTAATATATTATTTTATTAAATTAAATTTATTTATTTTAAAATCATTAGAAAGCCTAATTTTGTATTTTAATGTTTTTATTGATTTTAATTAGTTTTTAATAATAAATTAATTGTAAACATAATTTAATTTTTTTAATTTAATTTTTATTTTTTATTAACATTAAAGGTAGTTTTTTTAATTTTTTTTAAATTTAATTATTAGAAAAATATTTTTCATTAATACTTTTTTATGTGATCTTACCAAGTCTTACCAGGCAAATATACTTTAAGCTTTTGTGTGGGTAGCGCATTAACCGAAGTTTATCATGTAGATGCTGCATGGAAACTTCTTCAAAATAAAGGATCAATTTTACTGAAAGAGAACTATAATTGTTAGAAGTAATTATTTTATATAGTTAAGGTATAATAAATTGGAGCTCTTAGCCATTAGATTTTAAACTTGATTTTTTGTTTGAGGATGTTTTGTCCCAATCATAGCTCTATCAATCACTAAAATATATTTTTAAATACAAATGTTGTTTGAAATTATGAGTAAATATTTTTTTGTCTTTAGATTAAGTGGGATTTTGACTTACCATTGACATATTATTCTAAAATATCAAATAATTTATTATTAAATTATATTTATAATATTGCAAGGGAATAAAATCTCCTTTTACAATAATCTAGATGAATTAAATAAATACAAATAATAATTATACAATTAACTTAAATTTAAATTTAGTGTGTTAAGAATTGATAATTATAATAAATAAATATTTAAAAAATTAAATACGAATGGATAGGGTACCTAATTTCAAGAATAATAGTGAAGAATAAATGTTGATGTTGTGTAGATTCTACATGTCTAGGTACAAGAATTTAATGCTCTTTGATTGATGAATGCAATTATGTCAAAACAGACTTGTAATTTGTTGTGGATCAATGTGGAGCCTCTCAAGTTACACCTAACTAATCTCTATCTCAAGATTAGCATGTAACTCATGGGATTGACCTACAAATATGTGGATCCCTAAAAAGTATTTCACCCTAATCTCTAGTATTTGAATGCTCATAAAGATAGGTGGTATTTAAAAATAACTTTGGGGAAGTTGTTAGATTGTAAGGGCCATGTTCACCTAGGTCAACACCTCCTTTTTGGGTGGGCTTTACAATTCGAAGCAAACAATCAAAGACATCATTCGCAATCATGTAAATGGCCTACATGATTTTGATGTAGACTATAATTATAATGTACATGTGTTTTTTAAAGATCCAAATTAAAATGTTCCTGCAATGATTTTCTCCTTGTTTGACACTATAAATTAATTGCACATTAGATGTATTTAAAATACAAGCACACAACAAGAGGTTGTGCAAACATGTGTCAAGTCAACCCATTATGGCTATTAGGAAAAGAGTACGAATTTATGACTTTGAATATTAAAATTTTCAAATTGGGGTCAATCCTAAGTGCCTCAAGATCAATCTTGAGTAGCTCAAGAATGGCCCTTGGCATCAAAGTGGTAATCTTGAGGCAAGGAGTGAATATATGGGGATGGGTATGAACATAGTTGCAATGAATGATGTATAGGTAATTTACATATGGGAATAATTAAAAATGGGAAGAGGATAGAGGGTAATAAATGAGGAGTGTATGGGAATGTGCAAAATAGGGCATGGATAAGGATTCGGCTACAAGCCATAACACAAGAGTATATCACCTATCGATATGTAATTACATTAAAAACATTCTAACAATGTAGGCACAAAACTAAATAAGAAATGACATGGGTATTGAAATTTCACCATTACATTTTCTCTCCAATTTGATGTGCATGCAAATCCTAACATGAGTTTGCATTTCAAAGTATATAATCATTCTCATCCATGCATGGAAAGTAAATATTTATTTCAAATTAAGTAAAAGGATATTAGATCCATGTACAACAATGGACCATTATTTAAATTCATGTCTTCAATATTCCATCTTGGTGTAACTTGTGGTTTATTAAACCTTTAAAATAGAGAAAAAAATATACAATGAGTAGCCTTTGTCATATAGTTAATATAAGCTCAAATCTACAAGTAGTAATAACTACTTAAGATAAATGAGGATGAGAGAGAGGGGGGAGGGGGGAGGGGGGAGAGTGTGTGAGTGTTATATTGTACAAAAATGGATACAATAATAATGCTTCACCATCTGTAGTTGTGTAGTATGACTCCATTTGATTATGGATTATGTGATTTGCTTAGGTACAATAAAAATGCAATATGCTTAAGAGCAATAAAAATGTGATTTGCTTAGGTGTAACAAAAATGTGATATGCTTAGGTGTTGTAAAAACATGGTTTTATTAATGGTAGTAATACAATAGAACTATGCTCAATTGGGTGCGCATAAGTGTGATCAAGATTTATGATCTAGGTATGGTAATGAGTCTTTGTTTAGTGCAAGTCACTACTTGAAATATCAATAATAAGAGTGTTACTAATAATATATGCCCCCATTATTGAATATGTACTTCATTCTATTTTTATTTTATTTTTTTCTTCCGCTCGCAAGTTTTTTGAATGCGTCGAAGGTGGTTTCCCCTGCCCTTGAAAACTCAGCCTCGTCCCCTAGAGGTGTCCTGTCTCTGGCCCAGTGCTCAAGTTGGTGCTGCAGATGCATCCCAAGGGTCTGCTGAGTGGATTAAATGTGTTGCTAGGCATGTTCTGACGATGGTTGCTGCAGCTGGTGCCTCTTTAGCTGCGTTTGTGATGGGTGTTCCTCCCGTGTCCGGTGGTTTTAGTGTTCCTTCGCATGGGTGTGGCTCCTTTAGGGCCCTTTTTCCTGAAGCAGATGGTCTTATTTCTTCTAGACATCTTCTTGTTTGCCCCTTTCTAAGAGCATCTCCTTTGCCCTCTGCACTTTCTCCCCTAGTTGTGGTGTGTAGGCAAGATGTTCTTGAAAATGAGGAATTTTATTAGCGTAATAGGGTTTTTTGCATATTCAAAAACTTATGGTCATCCCTGCCAAACCTTCAAAACTGGGTCTTGGAATCTTGGAAGCCCTCAGTGGTGGGCAAGATTGAGCTATTTTTGTGCACCAGGGGTTTCTTTGTGGTGACATTCGTATCCCTAGAGGAGCAAGATACTGTGCTGAATGATTGAGTTTGGTTGTGGGGAGTGCATTCCTTCTCCATTAAACCTTAGTCTTGCTCCTTCAACCCTCTTGTTGAGCCCCTCAACATTAGGCCAACCTGGGTTAGGCTCCTGAATCTCCCTCTTCAATGCTATGAAGATTCCTACTACGAGGACATTGGAAATGCTATCGATCATTTCTTAATGGTGAAATCTATAACCTCTTTCATGGGACACTATGTTTACATGCATTTTGGTTGACATTGACATCTCCAAACCCCTTAATGGGGAGGCGGTTCTTCAGGTTGGGGATAGGTCATGGACATAACTACTAGATTATGAAGGCCTCCCATTCAAATGTAGAAGATGGTTTGCCATTGGGCACCTAGCCTCCATTTTCTCCCACTCTTGCCACAAGGGTGTGACCACCTAGTGGAAGAATGCTTTGAATGATCACTTGACCATCAATGCTTCTAACTCTCTAGTGGATGCTCCCTCACTGGCTGGTGTGCCCTCTCTAGTTGTTGTTTTGTCCACTTCGTGTCCTAAGGGGGAAATGGTGGATGAGGTTATTGTGTGCCCCCCGCTACCTCCAATGACTTCTCTCCCTAGCATGGAACAATCAATTGTTGCCCCTTCCTATGAGGGTGGTGTGGAGTTCCCTTCTCCTTTTCATTCGTAAGGTATCCCAACTTCTTGTGTTGGGGTTTTCCCCTCCTCTTGAGTTTTGTCTTTGGTTGTGGAATTTGGTGAGGATTCCCCTCCCTTTCCTTGTCCTGTGGACTTAGACTCTTTGTACTCATGGATCATTGTTCAGAGAAGGAAGAAAGGACTTCCTAAGGCTATTTCTACTTTGCATCCTTAGGTTAGGGTGCTACCACAATAATGGGTTACACTTTCTGGAACATCTTGATTTTTGTTGAAATCACATATTTTTAGAAAATATAATGATTTAAGCCTTGAAAGGTTCCATTTAAAGGATTTTAATTGAAGAGGGTTTGATCAAAACCCTTAGATTCAAATCCCCTTGGATAGAACCCCATAAGTTTTAAACCATACCTATAATGGAGTCTCCTCTAGACCTATCAAAATGCTAATAAAAAACCACTTTTGATTTACCTTTTGGGGGATCAAATGAATTCATTTAAGATTTATGTTTTGTAAGTATGTATTCCTTATTATAAGCTTCCCAAAAAGTATAATTTTAAATATATTTAATTTGATTATTATATTTATTTTTTATTTCTTGTGAATGTAAGTTTTTCACCGAACATCAAGTTCTATGTTCTACACACATGGAAAATTAGTAAATTAGTGAAAAAAATTATGAAAAATATCTACATGCCCTAGGTGTTGATGTCCTTATTTCGATAAAAAAAAAATTGAATTTCGATACATACAAAAAAAGTTATGTTTTACGGAATATGCCTGTCTAAATTATAATTGGTTTGACTTCAAAACTTAATTAAAAAAAATATTCAACAAAACATTATGAAACCAAATGCATTCCCTATATATCGGTGTTACCAATCTAAATTCAAAAGAATTAGAATTTTATCCTTTGTAGAAAAAAAGTTGTGCTACAAAATACACATCACTTCAAAAAATGATGTTTACCATTAAAAACTAGTTATGAAAGGAGACGCAAAAAAATTTACAATTTAACTCCATTTTTTTTAAAATATATTTAGAATCTACAAACAAAATCTCACAAATCACTAGTTTATATCATCTTCAAATTCCTAACGGTTTAGCAGCTATAGGTGTCAGAAAGTGAAGATTTAGTTCAAAATGTTGATTTCAATGTCAAGTTTCTGTCAAAGGCATTCATCTTGCTAGGTCAGGTTCTAGTGTCATCTAGTTCTTGTCATTTTGTCCTAGTGCTTTGCAGTAGGGCCGTCATTTGCTATACAAGGGTTTAGGCCCTTTCAAAATCTCATTTTGTTTCCCTATTTCACTACTTGTTAAACTCACTTCGTTCACCTTTTTGGCTTCTGTGTATGGGTTCGAGCCCTTCCTGTTATATTAATCAAAACAATATATGCCCCCATTTAATTGGTTGCATCCAACAGATGTAAGGAATTGGAGGACAGGGAAAAAAGATGCATGATAAAGTAGTAAAAAAAGTAAATCATGTAACCATGTGAGAACATGTATAGCATCTAAAACATGTAACAATCATCTTGATAATCGTTGTGTGATAATAAAATAAAATAAAATATATCAGAAAAAGAAGTGTGTTAACTTACATTGATCATGTAGTAATAAAAATCATGTGATAACTATACAATAAATTTCATCTTCCAATAAGCATGTTAATCATATAGGAAATGTGTAAAATCAAATTATAATAGTGTAAGCAAATAAAGTGTGACATTGCAATGATAAATTATCATGAAGCAAGTAAATGGCACCATATACTATTGATAATCATTGGAAGATAATGTTGCCCCTATTGTAGGCAAATCATAAGATAAGAATAGCCTGAAAGGTGAGATTATGTCCATGTAACCATATTAAAATATGGGATCAAAACAAGTGATAAGAATGTAAGCATAGGTATGTAAGGTATGATTGCAATAGCACATAGAAGGGTAATTACCTCCAAGGTGACAATTTATTTTCATCATAAATGTGATAAGTGAGGTCAAACACATGACATAAGGATGTAATTTATGAAAAATAAGAAAATGTGTGATCAATAAAACCTCTAAATCAATATTTAGGAATCATGAATCAATGTAATCTTTGATATAGGCATCTCACATCATAAATGTTGTCAATGTCTAACAATAAATGTTCAATAGTAAAAGCATCTCAAAATTATGATTATGCCACTTTGACAATAAAATACAGAGCTGAGATCTAGATTATTTATGTTAGAGAAGTTAATTCTAGGGTGGTGTACTAATAAGGTGTAGAGGAGGAAAAATTGGGAACTTTTCACTACAACTACACTAGGGTCATGTCTAGTGTTTTGTTCTCTAATGGAACTTAGAAAGACTAATGTTAATAGACCCACTTTGTGCTAAGAGGTATGAAATGAAACTAAACTAATTGCTTTGAAAATGAAGAAAATTTGATAGATTTCTGGAAATAAACAACTGTAGATAAAATTATGAAATTTCATGTAACATGCCACTTCATCAACATGACTAAAATCAAATATTTACTAGAAGTAAATAAAGTTGGTAAAAAAAAATGAGTGAGAATTTTTTTAATTAAACATTTGCATAAACACAAGAAGTAAAGTACAACTTTCTATATAATTTCAACCTTGAAATCTTAGCATAACCGAAGCTAGAATCATAGTGAAAATCCTTTCACTTAACATTTACAATACGTAAAATACATTTGGCATAAAGAATAGTTCTACCTCATACATTTGACTATCATAAGCCAAAACATGGAGTTCACTACATCTGGAATATGGATATATGTCTTTACAAGCCTCGACAAGTCTTCTGGTAGAGAGAGAGAGCATCTTCCAAGTGCTTTACCTCCAACCACAGACTGGTGGTCCCCCACACACCTTCCTACTTGGAAGTGGCCCTACCCTTCACGAAGAGTATAGACATATGGAAACCAACTGGTATTTGTCATCTGAGTCCTAGTGTAGTGTCCTACATAACTCAATCGACCATACAACCCTAGACCTCTTCTAGTTAAGTATGATCATTCTGATTGGTCATGTCATCTAGACACACACCTTTGATTCGGCTTGGAGACTATTTCAACCAACAGTCGACTTTCTTCATTAACAACTCTAGACACAGACTTGTCTATATTGTATATTTATTCTAGTCAAACTAACCTATAAATTATCCTCAATCTAGGATTTACATGCAATAGATTTAGGTAATTCTAATCTTTAACGAGTCCCTCATTGCATACTTGCAATTTCTAGGGTTTATGTCTTCCTATCATTCCATTCACTGATTCAAATATCATACATCTTTGATACATTATAACAAGTTTCGACTCTAACATAGAATCACATACCTTTGATAAAGTACTTCAAAGACTCTTCTTGTCTTGCTTTATGGTTTTCTTGACCTTTCCCCATCGACTAATAAGGTTTTCTCAACTTTTCACTATTGATCCAAATGGTTTTCTCGACTATACATTGTTGACCAGTATACAATGTCATACCTGACATAAGAGTTATAGGTTTCCTAAATCCTTTAGGTTATGGTTCTAGGGTTTAACTTCTCTAACCCAATGCATGGAAATATCAAATTTCCTTTATTTCTAAACATAATAACATAAGTATTATTAAACGTAAGAACAAAATCTTCTAGTCTCCTTAGACCGCTTGGCATTGCTCGAATTCACTCTTCTCATAAATGCATAACATAGAATATGAGGTATATCCTCATCCATATAAGATCTTAATAGGCATTATCACTTTTTAAAACTAGACTTTGATGAAGTTCAACCTATCAACCCAGGATAATGAAACACTTTCGACCTCCCGGTCTACTTAAGACTACTAACTTTCCACTCAAATGTATATTCATCCTTCAAATACTCGTCAATAAACCTGTATTAATAAGCTTAAGTACAACAATTATGTGGGTGAGATATTTTGAATCTGCCATCATACCCAACTAGAACAAATCATAACAGAAATACCCCACACTGGTTAATTTTGTCTTTTATGCAAACGACACTAAAATAAGTTCATTTGAACATAGAATGAGAACTATAATTGCCCATCGCTTGGTATGTCTATACCCTTGAGTTGGTTTAAAAGCTTTCAATCTTGAAACATAGGGTTAGTTAATTATATCTCCCAAATTACCCTTCAACTTAGATATTGCTAAAGACTTAATCAATCTTTTCCCCGAAAATGTGGGTCCTTAATATAATTATCAACATCCTAGGTTTTAGTCTTTCGAAAGAACATCTTGTTGCAACTGCAACATAGAATCTATGACTCCCCGACACTCTCTTCCTTGTTACAAGGTTTTAATCTTGGTTCTAGAGTCTAGTACTGTCATGGAGAAATAATTTTGTCTTATACAACAAAGTAGATGTCATCATATGACCTAGTTTTATCGACCACTAGTCCTTTCTGGATTATCATAAAGTTGGTCGAATTGGTACTTAACGAGGTACAAAAGATGCTATTAATTACAATATTACATTCCAAGATAAACATAGTTCTTCTTCTTGAACTAGTAATAGTATAATGTAGCTATGGAACTCGAGAGCCTATCATTTTTAAACCTTAGTTATATCTAACTTAGGGTTTTATCTTCCCTATTCCAACATGATAGAAAAATCAAAATCCTCACAAGCCCATATTATTAAATCGATCTATTCTTATCATCAAGGAGGATATTGTTGGACTTATAATAATTACAATGGATGGTGGAAAAGTATCCATGGTGCAAAAGTCTAGTCTAAGGATAATATATATTCTTGTATCCAATTCCAACTTGTTCACCTTGCTTAGACTTTACTAAGACAAGTTCCCTAATTTACCATTGATGGTATAATTATTAACCATGGAGTTTTTGTTCATTAAAAAAAAAAGTATAAACTAAAGAGTTTATTTCGATTTCTTATATCTAGTGAATGGACCCGGATTGGGCTTAACCCATAGATACCCAAACTCTTTTTTTAATGTAAGTTTTGTGTATAGACCTATGTAATATAAAGATAATTCATAGGACTACTAATTGTGGTGGTTGTAAACCATCATCAATACTCAAGAAGAATGAAATCTATTAAATGGCTAAGATAATGACCATTTAATATCAAAATGATTTCCATTCTGATTCTCAACCGAATCTAATATGGACGTTTATTAAAGATAATAAAACTGATTTATAATAACTTCAAGAAATAGTGGTACTTCAGAGGACTATCGATCCATAAATGGAAAAGTGTTAATTAGTCAAGCTTGCTCACAGCGCTATTCGGATATGATAAACTCTCATTGTTTTCTAGGATTTTCTCAGTTTACACTAAACCAAAATGATCACCAACCTTTGAACTACCGTGTCATATGCTCGAAAAAAATGAACTACAATTATATAATGACATCGGTTTACTCTCTATCGCACAAGATCACAGATAGGAAACTAACCTGAGTAAAGAAATAATTAGGATTAATTTCCTACCTGCACGACGTTAAAGGATTGCATTAGTTCCCACGATAACAATGCTATTCCTTCGATTGTTCTGCTGTGATAACATCATTCTTCTCTTTCCATACATTATTGTTCCCTCCTGAAGATAACGGTGCTTGATTTTTACCTCTCGACTCCTCTAGACAGTTCCCAAGGCTCCACGATAGCTATCTTTTCTTTCTATCGTGCTTACTATCCTCCACTTCCCGATATCCAAAGCCCTTCTCACAATCTTCACCGCCATTGTTCTGCCCTTGATTACCTCATTGTTATTCCCTCTTGACTGGTGAAGAGCCCCTTCAATAAGTCCCATTCTCCTCTTAAAATATTTCCTTATGTAGTTATAACCGTTTCCCACACTAGTCGTCGATTACCTCTGCTCAAAGTTTGTTACAAAGCAACTGTTCTTTTTTTCTTATCGAAACCTACTTATAAGCATATTCAAGGCTCCACTAAATCGCTAGGCAAACTGCCCACAAGCCATGAACTTCTCCACTAATTTAGCCTACGAAGGCTCTTTGTTGAACATGCACGGGTTTAAATACCATTAGCTACAACATGGGGTTGATGTTATTACATGGTTATTATGCCACTCTCCTTCATGAAATATTAAACAAAATAGTTACAACGAAAAACAAGTGGAGAACAATAACTCAAATGCTCCATAAATTCCTTAATCCCACTCGAAAGATTAACTTAAGCCGGTTATAGAAAAGTATTTCTATGCATTGTTTATATTCGTTACTATTAAATGAAACTTTAGTAACAAAACTGACTTATAGATTAGTCTCATATAGACATTAGAAACAAGCCAATTATATAATAAAACATAATAATAGTTGAGTGGATGGTCTACCTCCTCTCGTAAAGAGAGTTGATGGTCATTAAAACCATTTTCTATAAATTTATCCTTTAACCAAGGATTATCTTATTACAACTTTAATTGATAACACAATTAAATATAGTCATATTAACATAAACTTACTTGTTCATGTGAAAATAATGCCATAACGTGTCTGGGTTGAGGTATACTCCCCTTTCACATATCTGTGAAACACACTGAAACCAAGACGAAGACTATATGGCAACTCATCGTCAAAAATATTGACAACCAACACAATACAACTTACAAGTCATATTAGATGCATCGATTTACGTTTTCTACGCAAAACAATGAATTTGACCAAAACATTATTTAAGATGTAATTTGAGGATCCTTACATCATGACGATGTCAAATTTGATTAACCAACTTGATTGACGTCGCAATATGTCCAAAGGTTTTTAGTTTAACATCGACAACTCGTCGTATCGAAACTTGATTTGACCAAAATTTGAAAACACAATCATGACATACCTCAATCCACTATTGTTCACTAGATGTTATCACACTATACTCAGATGACAATTTTAACTATTCAATCCATGTGTCTATACTCCTCTCCTTGGAAGATACTCTCTCTCTCCTTTTTGGAGAGTGAACATACTTGTGTTCCTGTATTCAACTTACAATCATGAAAATGGAATTAATGTATCGTTAGTCCATTCATAACCTCATGAATAACAAATTCAAAAGTACATTCTGGATTAATTACATCACATGCATTTATTCACATGACTAGAATCTAGGAAACTAATGATTTATCTCAACATTATACCTTAATGCCAAATCATTTATCCATAGAATTCATTTCTAAAAAAAGTACTTTCAAGTCAAAATTAGGGATGTGACATTTCAGGTACAAAATTAGAAAGGAGAGTCATAAGAAAACTTGGTTCTACAAGACAAAGCTCACTGCTAGGGATTCCAACACGTCGTGAGGATGTCTATGCATCTTGGTGTAGCCCTGGAAGCTTGAAAAATAAAAAGATTCAATTATGATTGATTCCCTATCACCTACACAACACGGTTACAACCAAAATACTAGAACAGTAATCTCTAGGTGACATGAAATAAACAAAACCAAAGAGACACATGTAAGATAAACTTGAAATAAATGAAATGAATGACAAAGAAGTAAAGGGGATTTGAGCGAGAAAACATAAAAGAAGAAATGAAGGATGGAGCTCTCCACTCAAATCTCTCACCTGTAAGAGAACAAAGAAAATGGTTTAGGCTGCTTGGGAGCTTGCCTTCAGGTCAAGCCCCTATTTTGGTCTTTCAACCTCTACGGGCAACGAAGATGAAAAATCTTGAAAAGGAGTGTGTGTTGGTACTTTCTATGTGAAAATAGAATAGAATAATGTAATAATGACAATATGTAACTTTGAGAGGAACCTCCTCCAACAATATAATGAAAAATACACGAAATAACAGAAATAGTAGAAACATAGAAGGAATTTATTGATCACAGGCCACTTCAAGGGGGCAACCTCCTTTAAGCAAGCTCAATACAATAAATTCATGGATGCCTTCATTGGCTTCAACACGTACTTATATACTAAGTCTAATCTAAACAACTATTACTTCCCATGAATGTGGGATAATACAATATACTCACATGACGACTAACAAAGCATATGCGTCCAACAACAATATACGAACAAAGTAAAGAGAAGGATTAAACACGGGTTCCTAACAAACTTGCAAATAAAATAATCTACTTAAAGATTGGTGAGCAAACTAGTATAATATCTGTGAAGAGAGAAATTAAAATGAGAGGTAACCACACTATGCAACCAACAAAAATGGATTACACAGCTATAAGAGAAATGTAGACACCTAAAAATGTCTCAACCCTTCAACCACACTCCAACATCATCAATACCACTAATTTCTCATCTGATTAATTAATTGAAATTTTAATTAATTAATTAACCTATCCAACCCCTGATCCATCCATTCATCCTTCATCAATTAACCCCTAAAACTGAATTAGTTTAATTAATTCAATATTCACACCTTACTAACATCATCCCAATTAGTTAAATAAATATGCAAAATATTTATTTGGTTAATTTGTCCACTTTCCTAAACCTAATTAATTAGGTAAATCATACTTATCTAATTAATATGCCCTACTGATTAGCCTACACCTAGCCTAGTTGATTAAATAGCTATTAGTTAATTAGCTAGCCTAGCCTACATGACACCTAGACCTGGATTAATTAAATAAATTATTATTTAATTAATCCTAAACCTTGATTACCCCACTCACTATTTTTTTCCTGCCACATTAACTAAGTTAATCACCCTTATTAACTTGGTCAAATCATGCTTAACACCTTCTTCCACACCCACAAATAAAAAATTTCAAAATATACATAACCCCTCCAACTCATTTTTGCCATTTTCATCCTAAAACATCTTCCACATTTTTAGCTTACAAATGTAAGGCCCCAAAAATGCGCATGTGTCACATGACCTTCACATTCCCACATAAAATAGAATTTTTAATTCCACCTCCTCCCAAGGAAATTAATTTTTAATTTCCTCACACATCAAAATCACATTAAATACTAAGTCCTCCCTAAAATGAATAAAAGATTTATTTTTATTCTCCACCATCCAATTTTGATGATCAAATCCTAACCCTCCATCTCACAATCAATCTCATCCATTGATCTCAACATCCAATCTCTACCCTTGGATCAAAATCCCCTCCATTTTGCCTATAAATACAAGCTTCCACAAGTCATTTCATCATCCAATTTTAGAGTAATCTTATTATGCTAAAATTTCTCTCAATCGTCATCTATCTTAGCTAGGTTATAGTGAATTTTGCATTGAATATGGAGAGCATTTCACATTGCAAACATGAGTTGGGTAAAGCTAGCAACTAAAGGGTGCAAGTTCCTCAACCCTATCAAGGAGTGAGGAGTTTGGGAAGCATTGGAAGGTATAAAGATTTCATTTGTTTTGATTTGTTTTATATTGTAATGTTTTCTAACTTTCTCATCTTCATTTGGCATGCCCAGTGGGACCCCATGGTCCCAAACTAATCATTTATTTGAGTGTTTTTTGAAGGTCTTAGGCGTATAGGTGGTTTAGTGTCTTATCTTCATGGATTGGCACCATTTACTTGCGGAACAACGTCATTTTTGTCTGTTTCAACACCATATGGTGTTGTTTTAGCACCCTATCTCTATGACCTTCACTAAAGTCTTAGGCTTAGAAAAAAAAATTTAACTTGTTTTTAATCTTTTTAACACTTTCCATTGTTTCTTGCTCTCTATTTTTCATCAGATTATGACAAGAACAAGTGGTCCTAATGGAAAAACGTGCTTAGAAATACATATTAGGAAGGGTTTTCACATAACATTAGGTTATTTTGTCACTAACTAGCTTGTTCCTTCTTATAATCTGACCTAGGATGTTCTTTGACAGAGCTTGAAGCATTCTAACTCACTCATGACTAGTTTATTGTGAGTTATGATCTATTTTGAACAGGTTTAGGTGGTTCTTTGCGGATTAGCACCATCACTACATAGAACGGCACCCTTGAACCAGTCAGCTTAAGGTAAGATAGGTAAGATTTTTAGTGCCATTTTCAGACTAATTAGCGCCATTTTTTGAGATTAGTGCCTTAGTCCTTATTTTTAGCGCCATTCTGATTTTACTATCAGCTATTTGTCTTGTCCTTGAAACTAAAAATTTTAGCGCTTAATTTTCTTGTTTTAGTGCCTTATTTTTATTTGTAGCGCCATTTAAATCTGTTTTAGTGCCTTAAGTTTCTGTTTTAGCACCTTTTCTATCTGTTTTGGTTCCATATGTTTGACAATTTTTGGGACCTGTGCAGGGTACTAACATATTTGTGCAGCGAAAAGAATGCAGGCCAAAGACATTTAGTGAAACTACTAACTGGTTTGATGCAGGTTTTCATTGGTCAAAGATTTTGATTTCTCACTAGCTTAGTGGCATTAAATTAGTTAGAAGGTTAATAAACACTTGTGTGCTTTGTTTGGTTGACTTATAGACATATGCTCTCCCCTCGCACCTTAGGGTGATCTTGGGGATCAAAAGTCTATTTGTGGGCATTTTCATGCTTTTAAGTGTTAACCTGAAGGGGCTACTCACCTTGTGTATGCTCTCCCCTCGCGCCTAGTACAATCTTGGGTGATAAAAAACAAAGGGTAGTTTCTTCTTAGGAGGCCTGCTTGGGGATTTCATCACCCTAAGGGATGACCTCAACCACGTGTTCAAGCATGGTATATAAGCATTACGATTCAAAAGATAGCTTTAAAGGAAGGACCCTCTCACCTCCAATAAATAGACCTCCAAGACCCTTGGTCTGCCAAGACCTAAGTGGTTGAGGGCCAATCAATTAAGACACCCCCTTCACGGAATTGGGCCTCAAGTACCTTGCGTGTTCAGGAGGACTCCCCTAGAAGCTTGTAACTATCCTATCTTAGGACCTTTCAACTGTCATACCTTGTAGTGCACTCCTACAGAGGAGGGGAAGATGCTCACCACACTACTATATTTGAGATAGGCATTACCTTGGACAAGATGAAATTCTCCTTGGTAAGGGGGGTAAGGTGGTCCATGACCTTGCTTTTCCTATCTATCCAAACTATAGCACCTAAGGTATTAGTGAGGGTGGGGATCCCAGTTCACTTTGAGTTGGGATCTGCCCTTGGCCACTTCGTGAGATCTACAAGGTATGATACTCCTACTTGACTAATGATAGGATTGTTCATGTGCTTTTCGTGTCTTCTTGTTGAAACCCGTCTAAGCCAATTTATCCAAAGTCCACCTTGATTCAAAAATCCATTGTGTTCTCTTGTTTGATTTGTATGTACTTGCCAAGAAACTCTATCAACTATGCCCAAAACCATTTGAAACTTTGAAAATTAAACATTTGAACATTTGAACCTTTGAAGTCAACCATTTGAGCCTTTGAAATTAGGATGGTTGACCTTTGAAAATCCAAAGATTTGAGCCCAATATCCAAAAATTGTCAAAAGTTGTCAAAACCCTAGTCAAAATCTTAGAGACTATCATCGTTTACTGCCATAACCTCTCTATTTGGCACTATAAAATTCCTTGGTAGTGTCATTTTCTATGGCGCCATAAACTTTTCCATCAGCACTATTTGTCTTTGTTCTAACGCCATCCTAAACTATTTTAGCACCTTACTTCCAAGGATTGGCACCATTTGAAGGCCATATTTTACATGTGTCCTCCGACATGTTCTGGGATCTTTGAACTCTGTCCAATCAAAATCCATGGTCACCTTGTCAAAATTCATCAGAACCAAAATGCACCCTTGATCATATTTCCCATTCATAAACCTTTGTCCAAATCCACCCACATCCTTTCATTAGACCTTAGAGAAAATAATTTTGATTATTGGACCCTTGATTATAGCCCATTCATCTCAAATCCCCAATCAATTGTTAAGTCCAACCTTTGCCCATATTTCCATCTCCTAATCTAGTCCAACCTTTGTCCAACTCCATTTACCCCATCCCATTTGACCATAGATAAACATCATTTTGATATTTGATCTTTGGTCATACCTTGTCCACCCACTAATCCTTTCATTCCAAAATCCCAATCCAAATTCATTATCCCTCCATTATTTACTTAACCTTAGGTGAACATTTTGATTTTCACCCTTGGACCTTTGCACATCCATTTCAAAGTCCGTTTTGAATCCAAGTTATCCCAACTTTAGTCCAAGATCAATCAAATTCATTTTCCAACATCCCCCAACATTATCCAACATTATCCAAATCCTATCCATATTATCCAAAATCCAATATCAATATCCAAAAATTAAAATTCATCCAAAATCCAAAAATCAACCAACATGCAAAACCATACCTCAAATCAATTTTGTGCAAGAATTAAATCTAGATCTTATCATCCTCTAGTTTATAGGGTACTTAAGACTTTGTCTACCTTAAATGCTTTTATAAATTAGCCTTTATTAACCTTTAGAATAGTTGATTTAGGAGCCTATACAACTCCTAAGTTGATATATTCTAAGGTATCCCATTTTTCTTGAAGGTCATTAGTCTACCCTCAAGTAAAATAATCCTTCCCTTTTTACTTAAGGTCATTAGTCTACCTTGGGTAAGAAGGGCCATCCTTTTATAATCCAAAGATCTAGATTTATTCAAGCTCTCCTTTGATTTGAAAATCCTTTTCCAAACATCATCAAAATTATCCAACATCCTTAGTCATCCAATCCCATCTATCCAAATCATCTAAGGTTTCTCTTGGTTGATTATCATCCAAACCATCCTAAGTATACCTTAGCCATCCATTTCTAAATCATCATCCCTTTGAAATTCATCCTAAGGTCATCCTCAAAATCATTATTCACCCACATATACATTTTCACTTTGGTCTAAGAAATCCTTTTGATATTTAATCTCTAAAGGCTATCCCAAAAATCATTTCCCAAATTTGTAAAGTCATCATCCACTCCATCCATCCCTTATCCCACATTTTCAATTTATCCTTCCACTCATCTATCCTTTTAGGTCCAAATTTTTTTGAAAATCAATTCACCCATTTATCTTTGAGGTCTAACCTCTAAGGTTTCTCATCCATCCTTATACCTTCATCATTTACATCATCCTTAGGTTTAAATTTTTTTAGATTTATTCTCTAAGGCTAAAACCTATCCACCATTACTCATCCTTGGGTTTAGAACTTTGAGATTTTATTCTCTAAAGGCTAAATCTTTATCCCCTTTCATCACACCAAAGTTTACCATCACCTACCCTTGGGTCTAATATTTTGAAATCCATTCTCTAAGGTCTCAACCTTCATCCACCTTTCAAAAATCCAACCAAATTCACACCCAATACATTGTATGCCCTTGACAAGGTCTCAAGCTAAGAAAAACAAGGACATGGACACTTTTAGAGTTAATTTTGGCACTGGGGTGCCTCAAACCAATCAAAACAATAATCCCACAAATCTTGAACCACAATCATCCCTTGATGCAAATGATATGTTAAATCCTTTCACCAATATACCACTAGCCCTATCATCTAACATCAATAATGTGGATCAAGATGTTTTAGACTTCATGCCAGACACTGATTCCATGGACATATTAGATAAATTCCTAAAATCAAATCCCACAAAATATCTTGAATTCCTCATAAAAAATGGTGCTAGTATACCCAATGTCACTACCTCATCACAACCATCCTCATCCCATAATATTCCTAACACATCCCAAACTTCAAATGTCACCACATCCACAACTCCTACTAACATGTCAACCACATCAAATCACATGACCATATCAACATCTATTGTCACTACATCCATGCCATAAATTACCCTTAACATTCCCAACAACACCATGCACACAAGTGCTTCCAAAAGTGTGCCTCAATTTGATGCCAACACCATAGCCTTCATGACACAATTATTCTCCCAACCACCTTACAATATGTCCAACATTTCTAACAACAATCCATGCAACAACCCTTCATTCAACTTCACATACGTACAACCTCCAATTTCCCAACCACCTATTACATCTTCTATCCAAACCTCACAACAAAATCCCAATCAAAACCAACAAATTCCGTCACGTGTTCTACAACAACTCCTTGCCTACCAACAATACCTCGCCCATCAAAATCAAAATCAAACCCCACAAAATCAAGCCACCCAACATCAACAAATTCCCAATTTTCTTCAACACCTTATCCAAAACCAACAAACCCACATTCCACAACCACCACCTACCCAAGATTTACCTAGCATTGTGCAATCTTTGATCCAAAAGCTTTATGATATGGAACATGGACACAAAATAAAGCAATATTATTTTAAGGATATTTGCCCATACCCATTTGATAGAACGATCCACATGCCACCCTTTCCTAAAAATTTTGAAACACCAAAATTTGACAAATACAAAGGAAAGGGAGACCCTAGGGAACACCTTAGGGAGTTTTACATTGCTTGCCTAGAGGTCTTATATGATGACACATATTTAATGAGACTCTTTCCTAGAAGCCTCGGTGGTCAAGCTACCGAATGGTTTTCTCATCTTCCCCCCGGTATCAAAACATTCCATGAGCTTGCAGAGAAATTTGTAAATCATTTCTCTTATAAATTTGAACATGAAATATCCATGACCGACCTTTGCAACAAAAAACAAAAAAGTGGGGAATCCTTTGCCTCCTTTTTACAAATATGGAGAAGCTTAGCAAGCAAACTCCCTTGGCCCATTCCTGAAAAATAATTAGTCGCCATGTTTGTGACTAATCTCAACCAAGAAATGGGGTTCCATTTACAAATCCAATGTGCATCAACCTTTGAGGAGGTTATAGACAAAGGGACAACCATTGAAAGATCTCTTATTGCTAAAGGCTCTATAAAACTTTACAACAAAGACAACAAGACCAACAATAACAACAAAGTCAACAATAATAATACCAACACTTCCCATACGAACAACAACACACAATCCAATGACAAACCTCGCTTTTGGGGTTACAATAACAAGAATGGCCTTAATGACAGTGTCACTGATGTGAAGGCTGTCTAAAATGTACAAAATCCCATTCCACCAAGTACATCCATTAACAATAATAATGTAAATGTTCTTAGGGGACCACCGAGACAAAACAACAACCCTAAGAGGAAATTCACACCTTTAGGGGAACCCATAGAAAATGTATTGGATAACCTTGTAAAGGTGGATTTGATAACATTACCCCTTATTCCTCCTTATGATGAAAATCAATTTAAACCCTCTTGATTTGATGAAAATGCCTATTGTGAATATCACCGTGTGAAAGGGAATAAAATATCTAACTATATGAGGTTGAAACATTGCATCCAAGACCTTATAGATAGAGGTGATATAACCATCAATGAACCTCCAAAACAATCACCTACTGCCAATCCAGGAGCATACAAGGACCCAATTCCGATAACAAAGGAAAAGCCTCATCTTCCAACCAAACCTACAACATCATGACACCCCCTTCTTCTTTTGATTCCATTGTGGGTCGAAGAGAAGATTATTCCAACCATGTCAATACCATCACCATTAGAGCTGAAACACCTAATTGTGTTGTTACTACTTATCGCAACCGTGTCTCCATTCATGGAGCCCCAACTAATGATCAACCTTCTACATCTGCACCTACCAATCCACCATCTACCCACAAGTATAACCTCCTAGATCACCTCGGAAAAACTCCTGCACAAATTTCCATCCTTGAATTACTATGCACATCTCCCCTCCATAAGGAAGTCCTCGACAAAGCCTTGATGAAAACCCAAGTCCCTACCAACTTGAATGTTGATCAATTCCAAGCCATGGTAGGCCATATCACCTCACCTCATCACCTCACTTTCTCATAAAAGGACCTACCCACCTCTAATGTGGCACATAATAAAGCCCTACACATCAAAGTCCTAATCCATACACATACCTATAGACATCTAAAATTGACCACCCTATTTACCCATAATTATTCCCTAATTTACCCTTAATCCTAATACTTATCCTTTACATGAGATTTAATTAATTAAATCTCCACTTTTTACTTCCCTCCTATAAATAATAAATTAAAGTTAATAAACTTAATTTATTAGTTAATCTAAACCTAAATCTAAACCCACTCATAAAAAATTAAAAAATAACTAAAACCTGTGTGTAACATCCATATCCGAATTGACAAGAAAAACTAGGTTTTCACAAAGGTAATTTTTTTTTTTTACTAGGTAATCAAATACAAAATAAACTTATCTATAATCCAATACAACATTTTTCATTTTATCATAAACATGATCTCATTTTCATAAAACTGAAAGAAATGATATACATTAAACACTTTGTTTTCTAACAATTGAAATTTTCTTGAAACAACCAAATATTGGAAACATACCATTAACATGCATCTCGATTGTCAACCCATCACATTCAAGACTCAGCATTCCTCAGTATTTGGAAGAGAAAGTATCTTCAAGGAGTTTAACCTCCAACCACAGACCGTTGGTCTCCCGCACTCCTTCCTAACCGGAAGTGGCCCTACCCTACTCAAGAGGATAGACTTAGAATAACCATCGGTGTTTGCCATCTGAGCTCTGGTGTTGTAACTTACGTGTCTTGTTATCATGCAGATCCCTAGATACCCTCTAGTCATGCACGACACTCCACAAGAAACGCCATCCAGTTACAGTGAACATTCGATGCACTTGAGGATAGTACACCACCTTGGCCAAAGGATTTGTTTTTAATTAGCATTCTAAGAACGCATGAACTTGGTTCACCCACCCTACTCGACTTGAACTAATCAAAATCTTATAGTTTCCTATTTGTATAGTTTGAACTAATTGACGACCTTGATGACCTCAAGGTTTTAGGATTTCCTCCTATAATAGCGCATGGCGCAACATTTACTCTAATCCCGTGTTCATAGTTTCATAATCCCATATTCATGTAAAAACATTGTTAAATAACACCCACTCCTAAGTGGTTTCATACTAGTTTACTCAAATCCCATGTTTGCACAAGATATTCCAGTATTTTAAACATTTTTCTCGTTATCCCAGAATTCAAGGGTTCTAGACTCTTAAGGTCTACAAAATGATACTAGAATCATCACATGCAACGTAATCTAGATTCAAAATGCAAGTTTTCCCACTCTACTTGCTTGTTACAAAACCATGGCGGTTTTCAACCAACACAAAAACATTAACTCCCTATTCCCCTTTCCAAGTCAATTAATTTCGCATGAGTCATTGAGGTAAGAATCGTAAAATAAAATAGTAAAAGATTTGGAATCTTTCTTACAACTTTAGAGATGACCAAACACATGGTTGACCTCTAACTAAAGATATAAGATGGATAAGACATCAGCTGTTTACAACTACATTTTCTGGCTGTCAAACACACTAAATTTTACGTCAAAACATGCTTAAAAACTGTGGTTTTGACTCCTACATAGCATGCACGTGGAGCAATGTGTTTTCTCACTATGGAGCTATCGTTTAAAGGCTCCAAGGGCAGTTTTATGTTGATAATTCAGTCTTAAAGGAAACTCTTCTATCTTACGTCATTGCCAATCGTTCAAAGAAGGTAAATTACATCTTGCATCATGAAGAGTTCGTTCCTAAATGTATATACGTTAGAGAACTATGTTCTTTTATTATACAGTGTCATTCATGGCAAGAAATGCTACAGTTTTTGAGTTCACGAATTCTAGAAGACAGCAATACTTCTATTTCTGAGATTTTGAATCTCAAAACACAGTAATGATACCATTTTAATGATCAACTTCACACAGAACTCATAGTAGAGGACAATGTCATCATATTCAATTCATTAAACGTATTTATCCATGCACAGATGAGACACATTTACAGATCTACGCTGAGAAAAAGAAAAGTGTGGGAAATAAACCTGTCGAAAGGACTGAAGTTTGCTGTGGCAAGTTCTACTTCTCCTTTGGCTAGTCGTCCTCCTCTCTGCCCGATGACTACACAGAAGCTTCCACCCGTATCTCTCTGCTGTTTCTCCTTAAGACAACGATAGACTCCCACAGTTATCTCTTCTACCACTTCTAAACTCTGCAGACTACTCCCTCACTGTCGTTTCCTATTCCCTCTCTTTTCTACACGACGGAGTATCCCACTTACTTGCCCACTACTCCTTCTAACTACCTTCTCCCTCTCTGATGAAGGCCTCCAATAATCAACAACTGTCGTTTCCTAAACTCTAGCAATGACAGATTCCTCCTTTTCTCTCTGCCGTTCTCTTTTTCTTCACACCGCGATCAATTTCCATTTCCTCACATATAACCCTCGCTTCCATTTCTAACTCCTGCCCCCACTTTCTGCAATTTTTCCCTTGCTACACAATGACGGTTACCTCATTCCACTCCCCACTCGCGAAGGATTCTCTCTCCCGTCACTCTCTACTGCGCTTTGAGAAGGAAGAAATTCCTCTAAGACTGCAGTCTGATAACCTTTCAACAACAGCAACCCTATTTTTTTGCACCACCACGAAGAAGGAGCATCTACAATCAATTTGCGGTTACTCCCCAATCACAACTATCCAACTTCCTCCCTCTCGCACCATGGTGAAGGAAGTTAAGGTATTTAACGGCTACCGAGACATGCCTTAACTTAGGGAGGTTGACATAACTAATTTTAAACCTGACTTTCCACTTATCATGGCCATTCAAAAGGTGGTGGCTCCTATGGCGACGTGGCTAGCTAAAGGACATAACAACTCCGTCCCCACTTGAACAAAAAAGCATCTAATCCTTCTAGAGTAGCTTAAAGCTGAGTTGGGAATTAAACACGACAAGGTAGCGGATAAAGCTAAAAGAAAAAGACCCATGCCAAACAATTATTACATGCTATGGCTTCAAAATTGACATTTGTCGATCTCCAACAAGAATAATTCACAACACAAGTTTGACGCATTTTACGACAATCTCAACGGATTGATCGTAATGCAAACAAGTTTCCTACATCGTTAGACGCTCAAAACAACTTCTCGCATCCTTCGACTATGAGATGTGATCCGCAGTTCGCCACAACAGAGTTTATTTAATTACTTATAAACGAGATAATAAACGTCTATATAAGTCGACTTGCTATGGTGGACTTACGATGACATCGACGACTCCAAGATTCTATATAACGACTTGCGAAAAGGATATTACACCTTATCACCAGACGTTGACATCTAGTCTCAAACTATCCCAGTCGAACAACAAGACTATAGTAATGGCTTCAAGGTTATCTACCTATTTGGCGTTCTCATTAACAAACACCCATGGTTAATTTCCAGAGTCTATACTCTCTCTCAAGGATACTTTCTCTTCCCGTCGAACACGGTCCACCTGTTCCTGCAACGACAGTCTCACATACAATTTTGTGGTCAAAGCACCTACATTCCAAATCAAAGCATAATATATCCAAACATCATTGCATTTATCAAAAAGACATTTAGTCTACAATATCGCATTGATCATAATCAATAGACTTCTATAATTTCATAGAACTAACTTTGTAAATTAAATCATCAGTTTCCATGTCGTCCACAACATATTATATCACTAAAATTTGCAAGAAAGTGAATAGCATAATTGTTTCCAAAAAGAGGGATGTAACATATCCTTCCCCTTTAAAAATCATTGTCCCTGATGATTAAGTTTATCAAGCAAAATTTAAGCTTAAAACAAACTTTTTATAATGCAACATTTATGTCTTTGAAAAGTTTAGGAAATCTTTGGTAAATGTCTTTGTAGTCTTCCCAAGTGGCGCTATCCTCGCCATATTGGTCCCACTGTATTTTGCATTGCAAAACTTCTCGATTACGTAAACGAAGTTTACGCATTTCGAGCACCTTGAGTGGTTCGATCACAACCACCCCAGGTTCTTGCATCTGTAAGGAATTCTAGTTAAGGATGTGGTTATTACCTACAATATATTTCTTTAAATACGAAACATGAAAAACATTATGCATCTTAGACAAGGCTGGAGGTAGAGCAACTTTGTAGGCAACTGGATTGATAATCTCAAGAACTTCGAAAGGTCCGACATAACGAGGAGCCAATTTCGAAGATTTACCAAATTTTATAGAACTCTTTTGGGGTTTCACTCGCAAAAGCACCTTCTCACCAACAGAGAAGTGTCTAGGCACTCGTTTGCGATCTACATAACTCTTTTGCCTGTCATTGGCTTCTGCCAACCTCTTCCTAATCATTTTTACTTTTTCCTCCATATCCACAAGCATTTCAAGTCCAATGCTTATCCTATCTTCCAGCTTATCCCAGCTTATAGGAGTTCTGCATTTCCTTCCATATAATGCTTCGAATGGCGCCATCTTAATGGCAGAATGATAGGAGTTGTTATAGGCAAATTCGACAAGAGGTAGATATTCCTCCCATCTGTATTGTTGATCCATACAATACATTCTCAAAAGGTCTTCTAATACCTGATTCACTCTTTCTGTCTGTCCATCAGTTTTGGGATGGTAAGTAGTACTTACATTCAGTTTAGTCCCTAATGTAGAAAATAAGGTTTGCCAAAACCGTGAAGTTATTCGAGCATCTCTATCAGATATTATCTTTTCAGGTACCCCATGCAATCTAAAAATTTCTTGCACAAATTTTTGAGCCAAAAGATGTGCTCCATCTGTCAAATTTCTTGGTATGAAATGTGCAACCTTGGTTAGTTTATCCACAACAACCAATATTGCATCATGCCTGTTCTTAGACATTGGTAACCCCTGGACAAAATCCATACTAACAACTTGCCATTTCCATTCCAGAATATCATGCGGGTATAACAATCCAGCAAGATGTTGGTGTTCTGCCTTAACTCTTTGACACTCCAAACAACTAGCTACAAACTTTGCAGCATCGCTTTTCATTCCCTTCCAAAAATATAATGGCTTGACATCCGCTATCAGTTTTGTTACACCAGGGTGTCCAGAGTAAGGAGCACAGTGAACTTCCTTCCACACAAGGTTTCTAAGTTCTACTAAATTAGAAACATAAATTCTTCCCTTGAATCTCAGCAATCCATTGGATTCAAAATTGAATCCGTCATATCTTGGGTCCTTAGAGTTTAGGTGCAGAGCCTGTTTCACTTGTTCATAATACTCATCTCCAGATAAGTTTTGCAATACTAAGTCTTTAAAGTTAGCATGTTTAGAATCCTATCCAACTTGTCAGTGGAGTTTTCCCGAGAGTTATGACCTTCCCGATCCTTCCCCTCGTTAAACCCTGATTGGTCCATGATAGTTTAGTTTCTCACCTGTTTAAACATATACTAATTAGTTTTACGCTTATTATATTAAATATCATTAAAAGAACACAACAATTGATCATAATCATAATTGTTCTCAAACCAAAATTTTGTCTTTATTCATTTTGCAAAATTCTTTCAACATCATTTGAGATAGACATATCTCATGTTTTTACTCAGCATTAACTAATGGAGTGTAACCTTTGGATTCATTGTCCGACACATAATCACGAGGTGTATACCCCTCAGACTCACTATCAGAAGATAGCTCAATAATCTCAGCTCTAGGTACTACACGAGGATCCCTAGTGATCATGGGTATACTACTAGGTACACTAACATGTACACTATCAGTTACAATCCAGGAGCAGCAGTTGATCATGATTCGAGCTGCCGTCGCTACTCCCTCTAGGAGTTCTCTCCTCACTCGCTTAAGTCGTGACATTGCATTGGCTAAGGTTTCCACATCATCAAGCCAAATGTCATTTTTGTCATTAGTTTTCTCTATGGTCTTGATCATCGCAAGCCGCTTCTGCTTAGCTTGCAGATAATGCTTCTTACCTGCAAAGGATTTTCTTGCAAGTTTCTTGGTGTATACCATCCTGGCACAATAAATCAAATCATTAGCTACCCGCATAATGTTGATTTCCTAGTCAGGTTAGTGGACTCATCAGCCCTAGTGCTGAACCTAGTTAGCTCTGATACCATATGTAACATCCATATCCGAATTGACGAGAAAAACTAGGTTTTCACAAAGGTAATTTTTTTTTACTAGGTAATCAAATACAAAATAAACTTATCTATAATCCAATACAACATTTTTCATTTTATCATAAACATGATCTCATTTTCATAAAACTAAAAGAAATGATATACATTAAACACTTTGTTTTCTAACAATTGAAATTTTCTTGAAACAACCAAATATTGGAAACATACCATTAACATGCATCTTGATTGTCGACCCATCACATTCAAGACTCGGCATTCCTCAGTATTTGGAAGAGAAAGTATCTTCAAGGAGCTTAACCTCCAACCACAGACCGTCGATCTCCCGCACTCCTTCCTAACTGGAAGTGGCCCTACCCTACTCAAGAGGATAGACTTAGGATAACCATCAGTGTTTGCCATCTGAGCTCTGGTGTTGTAACTTACGTGTCTTGTTATCGTGCAGATCCCTAGATACCCTCTAGTCATGCACGACACTCCATAAGAAACGCCATCCAGTTACAGTGAACATTCAATGCACTTGAGAATAGTACACCACCTTGGCCAAAGGATTTGTTTTTAATTAGCATTCTAAGAACGCATGAACTTGGTTCACCCACCCTACTTGACTTGAACTGATCGAAATCCTACAGTTTCCTATTTGTATAGTTTGAACTAATTGACGACCTTGATGACCTCAAGGTTTTAGAATTTCCTCCTGTAATAGCGCATGGCGCAACATTTACTCTAATCCCATGTTCATAGTTTCATAATCCCATATTCATGTAAAAACATTGTTAAATAACACCCACTCCTAAGTGGTTTCATACTAGTTTACTTGGTTCCCATGTTTACACAAGATATTCCAGTATTTTAAACATTTTTCCCGTTATCCTAGAATTCAAGGGTTCTAGACTCTTAAGGTCTACAAAACGATACTAGAATTATCGCATGCAACATAATCTAGATTCAAAATGTAGGTTTTCCCACTCTACTTGCTCGTTACAAAACCATGGTGGTTTTCGACCAACACAAAAACATTAACTCCCTATTCCCCTTTCCAAGTCAATTAATTTCGCATGAGTCATTGAGGTAAGAATCGTAAAATAAAATAGTAAAAGATTTGGAATCTTTCTTACGACTTTAGAGATGACCAAACACATGGTCGACCTCTAACTAAAGATATAAGACGGATAAGACATCAGCTATTTACAACTACATTTTCTGGCTGTCAAACACACTAAATTTTACGTCAAAACATGCTTAAAAACTGTGGTTTTGACTCCTACACAGCATGCATGTGGAGCAATGTGTTTTCTTGCTGTGGAGCTATCATTTAAAGGCTCCAAGGGCAGTTTTATGTTGATAATTCAGTCTTAAAGGAAACTCTTCTATCTTACGTCATTGCCAATCGTTCAAAGAAGGTAAATTACATCTTGCATCATGAAGAGTTCGTTCCTAAATGTATATACGTTAGAGAACTGTGTTCTTTTATTATACAGTGTCATTCATGACAAGAAATGCTACAGTTTCTGAGTTCACAAATTCTAGAAGACAGCAATACTTCTATTTCTGAGTTTTTGAATCTCAAAACACAGTAATGATACCATTTTAATGATCAACTTCACACAAAACTCATAGTAGAGGACAATGTCATCATATTCGATTCATTGAACATATTTATTCATGCACAGATGAGACACATTTATAGATCTACGCTGAGAAAAAGAAAAGTGTGGGAAATAAACCTGTCGAAAGGACTGAAGTTTGCTGTGGCAAGTTCTACTTCTCCTTTGGCTAGTCATCCTCCTCTCTGCCTGATGACTACACAGAAGCTTCCACCCATATCTCTCTGTCGTTTCTCCTTAAGACAACGATAGACTCCCATAGTTATCTCTTCTACCACTTCTAAACTCTGCAGACTACTCCCTCACTGCCGTTTCCTATTCCCTCTCTTTTCTACACAACAGAGTATCCCACTTACTTGCCCACTACTCCTTCTAACTACCTTCTCCCTCTCCGATGAAGGCCTCCAATAATCAACAACTACTGTTTCCTAAACTCTAGCAACGACAGATTCCTCCTTTTCTCTCTGTCATTCTCTTTTTCTTCACACCGCGATCAATTTCCATTTCCTCACATATAACCCTCGCTTACATTTCTAACTCCTGCCCCCACTTTTCGTAGTTTTTCCCTTGCTACACAACAACAGTTACCTCATTCCACTCCCCACTCGCGAAGGATTCTCTCTCCCATCACTCTCTACCGCACTTTGAGAAGGAAGAAATTCCTCTAATACTGCAGTCTGATAACCTTTCAACAACAGCAACCCTATTTTTTTGCACCACCACGAAGAAGGAGCATCTGCAATCAATTTGCGGTTACTCCCCAATCACAACTGTCCAACTTCCTCCCTCTTGCACCATGGTGAAGGAAGTTAAGGTATTTAACGGCTACCGAGACATGCCTTAACTCAGGGAGGTCGACATAACTGATTTTAAACCTGACTTCCCACTTATCACAGCCATTCAAAAGGTGGTGGCTCCTATGGCGACGTGGCTAGCCAAAGGACATAACAACTCCGTCCCCACTTGAACAAAAAAGCATCTAATCCTTCTAGAGTAGCTTAAAGCTGAGTTGGGAATTAAACACGACAAGGTAGCAGATAAAGCTAAAAGAAAAAGACCCATGCCAAACAATTATTACATGCTATTGCTTCAAAATTGACATTTGTCGATCTCTAATAAGAATAATTCACAACACAAGTTTGACACATTTTACGACAATCTCGACGGATTGATCGTAATGCAAACAAGTTTCCTACATCGTTAGACACTCAAAACGACTTCTCGCATCCTTCGACTACGAGATGTGATCTACAGTTCACCACAACAAAGTTTATTTAATTACTTATAAATGAGATAATAAACATCTATATAAGTTGACTTGCTATGGTGGACTTACGACGACATCGACGACTCCAAGATTCTATATAATGACTTGCGAAAAGGATGTTACACCTTATCACCAGACGTCGACATCTAGTCTCAAACTATCCCAGTCGAACAACAAGACTATAGTAATGGCTTCAAGGTTATCTACCTATTTGGTGTTCTCATTAACAAACACCCATGGTTAATTTCTAGAGTCTATACTCTCTCTCATGGATACTTTCTCTTCCTGTCGAACACGGTCCACCTGTTCCTGCAACGACAATCTCACATACAATTTTGTGGCCAAAGCACCTACATTCCAAATCAAAGCATAATATATCCAAACATCATTGCATTTATCAAAAAGACATTTAGTCTACAATATCGCATTGATCATAATCAACAGACTTCTATAATTTCATAGAACTAACTTTGTAAAATAAATCATCAATTTCCATGTCGTCCACAACATATTATATCACTGAAATTTGCAAGAAAGTGAATAGCATAATTGTTTCCAAAAAGAGGGATGTAACACTGTGTAACTACCCTACCGTTCACTTAACTATTCACCATTCGTTATTGAACCACTTTTCACCAAAACATTATAAAAACCTACCTATCCCATTTATCAAACGAGGACAATTACATGTTGGAAAAGAATTGAGCAACCACATTTAAAAATATTTAGTAACATTTATCTAGTTTTTATTGTTATATCTGTAATCTTTTTCTGTTGGATTTGATATAAAATCCACATCCTTCCATCCCAAATCCCATGTAGCCTATCATACCCCTAAAACATATGTTTCCATCCCTCCTCCATCATCCTACAAACCTAGAAAGCATGTGATCATTCATCTCCCTCCATCCACTTTACCTCCACTTCTTCCAGATCCTAACATCTCTCCATCCACTTTACCTCCACTCCTTCCAACTCCTAATATTCCCATCCTCAAATCCCCTTATCACTTTAGCCACAAATCCATTGATTCATCCATCCATACATCTCATTCCTATAAATACCCTACAATTCCTAATCGTGATCAACAAATGCACACATCGACTAAACATGAAGCTATCCCAAAAACCTCTATAGGATTCAAAAATAAAAATTTGGATGCCTCCACCCATAAAGCAAAAACATCCTAATAATCCTCATGCCACATGGCACCAATTCAAAGAATCAAAGAAAAATTAAAACTCAAAAAGGCTACCCAAGTCCACATCTCAAAAAGATATTTTCAAAACCAAAATGGTTTGGGTCCCCAAGCTAAAAGCATCTAATTCAAATGGAGCATCCACAATCCTAAAATCCCAAACATCTCGCTCCCCATCACAAAATCTTAAAAATCATAAGTCCATTTGGGTTCCTAAAGTCCTAAATATGCAATCCCCTAAGAAAACATCTCCATTACTCCCAAATCCCCCTTCCAATAAAGAGCTTCAAAATTCAATTCGATGTGTGCAACCATTGGTCTTGGTTCCCTTCCACTCCACAACATTCCCACATACCTCAATCTCTCCATCTTCCATCTACTATCCCACTTATCTCTTCCATCATATCCCTATGGGCCATGCTTTTACATAAGTCCTATCTATCTCTTTATCTCCATCCTAATCCACTATCCTTCCACCCTAGTCCACATCATTATCCACTATCCCCTATCCATCCTTGCATGAACCTTTCATAATCCACAACAAAATCCACTATCCACTTAATCCATCTCTCTCATGCAATCCCCTACCAACATCTATGAGCATAATCCCACTTGAAATGGTCTATGAGTGACTTCTATCCATCATGGGACATTACCACCTTTCATGGGAACAAAATCTTGAGTCCCTACCTATTCCATCCAACTATCCCCTATAAAAAAAATCAAAATATTAAAGATAAATCATTCATCTAATGGTGAAAACCATTTTTATGGCACCTTGGATAAGTACCATGATGAAAACCTGGCAAACATGTGTCATGTGTAGGTGATTATCTATGTGCTTTACACTTGGGGGCATGTTGTCACATCTATCCCATCGCATCTATCCCATCTTATCTACCCATCTCATATCCTATCCTATCATTTTCCATCCTATCTTGCCATCCTTACCCATCATGTCTATCATACCTTCCTCATTGCACCATCCATCTTCCCTTTCTTCTTTTGATCTTGATGAGGGTAGGGGGAAAATGTTGAAAATGTTTTTGACACCTCTTGTCATACTCCAAATTCCACCCATCCATTTCTAAGAACATCCTCCATACATCCTAAGTCCATTTATCCCTTCCAATCATTGTCCCCATCATGATCATAATAATGCATCACCTCGCCAAATTTTAAGGTATAATATCTAGGATGGGGGTAGGTTATTCCTATGCAACGTAGTCCTTGGAGATCATATCCTAGACTCTCTTCATCCATCTATCCTATATCTCCCATCCATCATCCTTCTATCACCACTCCTTGTATCCATCCATACTCCTACCTTTATCCTATTGTCCATCCTTTTATCCATCCAAATCCTACATTTATCCTATTGTCCATCCTTTTTATCCACCCATCCAATTCTGCATTTATCCCATTACCAATCTTTTTAATCCTACTTTCATTTTATCGCCTATCCTCTTATCCATCCATCTAATCCTACCTTTGTCTAATCATCCAATCCTTTTATCTAACCCATCCATTATTGCTCATCCGCATCCTATCATCATCCTTTCCTTTTGGTGTGGTTTTCCCTTGTCATTGGTATCTATCCAAAGGCTATCCAAGCACAATCTAATGCTACACATAAAAAAAAAACCAAAAATCAAAAAAAAAACCAAAACATTTGAAAAATCAAATCAAATCAATCAATCAATCCAAATCAATCAAATCATTCCAAGCAGCAATGATCCAAATGCAAGTATCATTAGTCCATACCAATCAAGTCAATTAATCAAGTCAAATTATCTGAATATTACATCAATGGTCTTGTTCCTAGCCATGTTGTAATCTTGATCGATCATCATCATCGTCAATGGGATATATCATTCCCAATCCTAGTGTTGTTCTCAGGATATATCATTCCCATATCCACAACCCAATCCTCACATTTTTCTTGGGATAAATCTCTCCCACATCAACAACGCTATCAATCAATCATATCAATTTGTCTTATATAGGATGTTGCATCGTTGAAACCAGATCCAGCATCTTATACGACATGTTTCATTTCCTGAAACCAGCTACTACCAATCATCAATCACTATCAATCATCAATCATTATCATCATCAATCAATCGAATCGATCATCAGTTTTCAACTTGACAGGGGCAATTACCTTGTTTTTTTAATCATTTGTGCATGCTTTGCTTGTCTTGTTTGTGTGTGCTATATCATTGTTGTCTTGCATATGTATCTATCCTTGCAACATACCTACCACTTTGTCATCATGGTCTTTCATATCATGGTGGCTTATACATATGTTTGCTAGTGACTTTCAGTCCTTTTCACATTTGACACATCATCACCCTAGTCTGTATACCTTGGTGCATAATGTCTGATGCTATATCAAACATCAGGTTGCTCAAACTAAATTAGCATAACTATATCTCCTCCCCTTCATTTCCTTTTTCAGAGCATATCCATCTCCTTCGTCCCTGCATATCCTCTTGATGGGGCATCATATACCAATCCTTCATTTTTATGAGCCTCATTTGACTGCATCCAACCTATGTTTTAATCTTCTTTGAAATGACATTGCCCTACAACATCATCTCAAAGAGGGGCAAAATGTAGACATCTAAAATTGACCACCTTATTTACCCATAATTATTCCCTCATTTACCCTTAATCCTAATCCTTATCCTTTAAATGAGATTTAATTAATTAATTAAATTAATTAAATCTCCACTTTTTACTTCCCTCCCATAAATAATAAATTAAAGTTAATAAACTTAATTTATTATTTAACCTAAACCTAAATCTAAACCCATTCATAAAAAATTAAAAAATAACTAAAACCCGTAAAACTACCTTACCGTTCACCTAACTATTCACCATTCATTATTGAACCACTTTTCACCAAAACATTATAAAAACCTACCTATCCCATTTATCAAATGAGGACAATTATGCTGGAAAAGAATTGAGCAACCACATTTAAAAACATTCGATAACATTTATCTAGTTTTTATTGTTATATCTGTTTATGTTGGATTTGATATAAAACCCACATCCTTCCATCCCAAATCCCATGTAGTCTATCATACCCCTAAAACATATGTTTCCATCCCTCCTCCATCATCCTACAAACCTAAAAAGTATGTGATCATTCATCTCCCTCCATCCACTTTACCTCCACTTCTTCCAACTCCTAACATCCACGTCACAAACATCCACTCCTCTCGAGGTCAAGATCAAAGTAAGTGACATGGGATGTGGTGAATACGACCTACATGGCACATTTTATGTGGGCCAATTACCAACATCCCCTAAGACATTTGGTACCCCTAAAGAAGACAAGGTCTCTATGGTTGTCATCAAATGCAAGTTGTCACCAACCTTCGAGAAAAAGCACCTCCTTGAACAAGATGTTCTCAAAGATATATCCTCTTGGTTATACAAAGATCAAGACAAACAATAAGCTCCTACCCTTCCAACCGAGATCTATGGAAAAGGTCTCTTTGAATAAATGGGTTACAAAGGACAAGGCGGTATAGGTCTTCATGAACAAGGAATTGTCGAGGCTATTCAAGCAATAAGGAATCTGTATCTCCATGGACTAGGGTATGGAAAACAAGAGTCTACCTCTACCAATACTGAGTCTATCTTAAGTGAGGTTGCTAAGGCCGTCCTCGCAATAGATAACATCAACAAAGAGGACCATCAAGACTCTTTCAATGATTTGCTAAACTTTTCAAATCATCCATATACACCATCTACAACCTAACTACCATGCCACCTACATCCAACAACCTACCCCTCATCTATCTCCAACTCATAGATTGGGACCAACAAGGACCTCCTGTCCTTGATGTCGCACAAAATGATGAAGTAATAGCTGAAATAATTGGGGTTAGAGATCACTTTCCCCTTAGAGACCACAAGGACAGCTATATCATGGAACTAAACACATCTACATACTTTGGGGAGACAATCCAAACTCTTAGTCACAAAAATATGAAAATAAAAATAACATCCCCTAGTGAAAACCACCTTGTGGCACTTTCGGATAAAGAAAAAGTCAAAATAAAGGATGTATCCCCTAGTAAAAACCTCCTTGAGGCACTAGGGGATTAGAGAATGGACCTCACCAAAGTACCTGAGTTCTATCAAGAAAGGTCACCGATCCTAGTAGAAGTATCACATGAAATGAACCTTGGAACAGAAGCAGCACCCAAGATCACATTCTGAGCAGAATCCCTCACAGCAATAGAACAAGAGGCTTTCTTAGCTTTCTTCAAACAAAGGAGTCATAATTTTGCATGGACATATGCCGATATGCTGGCATTGGATCCCACTCTAGTTGTCCATCATCTTGTTGTACGTCCTGATGCAAAATTGGTAAAATAGAAGCTAAGGAAAATGAATCCACAAATAGTACTTCTCATAAAAGTAGAACTCAACAAACTTCTAGATGTGGGATTCATTCATCCTATAGACTATCCTGGATGGATATCAAACATTGTACCTATAGCCAAAGTCACTAGGGGCATCCGTTGTTGAAAATATTTCTGAGATCTTAATAAAGCATGCCCTAAGGATGACTTTCCACTACCCAACATAGGTATCATCGTGAATCTTACCACAGGACATGAGATGTCCTTAATGGATGGATTTTTCAGATACAACCAAATTAGGATAGCTAAGGAAGATCAATATAAGACCTCCTTTATATGTCCATGGGGAACTTACTATTGGGTTGTGATTCCCTTTGGGTTGAAGAATGCAGGAGCTACTTATCAGAGATCCATGACAGTTATCTTCCATGACCTTTTCCACAACATAATGGAAGATTATGTAGATGATTACTAGGAAAATCAAAGACTAGAGAAGACCACTTGAATGTATTGGCTAAAATCTTTGACAGATTAGAGCAATACAAAGTGTAGATAAATCCCAAGAAATGTGTCTTTGGGGTCACCTATGGAAAACTCCTAGGATACATTGTGTCAAGAAGAGGAATCGAAGTTGACCTTGCTAAGGTTAAGGCTATAGTGGAGATGCCTCCACCTAAAACACTCAAACAACTTCATAGACTTCAAGGGAAACTTTAGTCTATTTGCCACTTCATAGCACAACTTACGAACAAATGTCAACCATTTCAGCATCTTCTCTGAAAAACACAACATTTGTATGGGATAACCAGTGTCAGAATGCCTTTGAACAGCTAAAGGAGTATCTTACTACACCACTTGTCCTTATTCCACCAAAGAAAGGATAACCCCTCCTTCTATACATCTCAACAACAGAAACAACAATAGGGGCCTTGCTAGCACAGCATGATGAACAAGGAAAAGAGAGAGATATATACTATATCATCCACACCTTGGTGATCTATGAGCTGAATTACACTTCTATTGAACAAGCATGCCTTTCTGTTGTCTTCACTTCTCAAAAGCTAAGGCACTACATGCTCAACCATAATACAAAGCGCATTGCCAAGATTGGTCTACTCAAATATTTACTGATTAGAGTAGCTCTCAAAGGATGGATGGCTAAGTGGGTTATGATCCTAAGTGAGTTTGACATTAAGTACGCAGAAAGAAAATCTATCAAAGGACAAGTGATTGCCAATCAATTGGTCAATGCATCCATCCCAACAGAACAACCATTGCTTTTAGCATTCCCAGATGAGTCAATATTGATAGTAGCACCAATGGCAGATACATGGAAGATGTATTTTGATGGATCCTACACACATTGTGGCTTGGGGGTGGGCATTTTTTTAATTATGTACTAAGCATTTATGCTATGAGTCCCCTTCCCTCATCTAGGCAAGATTATACCACCTTGGGCATGCATGAGATCATACTATTGTTTGTGGGTCTAGTCCATGCAAAGATGGATATGTATCATCACCTTGGTCCTTTCATACCTTGGAGAAAATATCCCCTTTTGCTATAATAAATCTAGAAATGCTCTCAATGATGTCAATGCAAATACTTATCCTAGCTCATCTATCCTCTCTACCACCAACCATTAAACACACTATCTGGACTTTGCATCTAATGATGATCAATAACTTCATCCATCCAATCCTATCTTGTAACCACTCTAACAAATTCACCCGGCATAACCTATCACTTCACCTATTCCAACAAAATCCCTCTAACAATGTGGTGTCTAGTGACCTAATATCACCTATTCCAATCATCCCTAAACCTATTCCAATCATCCCTAAACCTATTCCAATCATACCTAAACCTATGCCAACCATCCCTAAACCTATTGCAATCATCCCCAAACCTATCCCAATCTTCCCCAAACCTATCCCAACCACCCCCAAACCTAACCACCATCGCCCATGGTTCTAAAACATCATAATGTATCATGACCAAAAAAACACATCCCATCATACCATTAATCATTATCATTAACCATTGCATTATCCATTACCTATTTACCATTGCATTATCCATTTACCATTTACATTATCCATTAGTCATTATCCATCATCACTATCCATTAGCATTAATCACTTCATTATCCATTTCATTAGTATTATCCATTTACATTAACCATTCCATTATCCATTATTCATTTATCATTAACCATTGTCTTATCCATTTACCATTAACCATTTCATTATCCATTTACCATTATCCATTATCCATTTAGCATTCATGAGTACATTATCCATTTACTGTTATCCATTAATTCATTAACCATTACATTCCATTAGCTATCATATAATCCATTTTCCATTTCATTCATCCATAATATATGTTTATTAATCTAAGCATATATTCCATTACCATTTCATCCATAATATATGTTTATTAATCTAAGCATATAATCCACATCATAATCCAAATACATATCATAAATCAACATCATAACATACATACATATATCCATGAACATCATCACAAATCCATCCATATAAGAAAGACATCATACATAACCATGAACATCAAAACCACAAATATCCATAATCATCCATAACCAAAAATGCATATCATATATTGCTGCCAAAATATACATCGCTCAAAATAATACATGTCATGATACAAAATGCCTCAAGGGCCAAAATACATCAAAAAACCATAAAAGATCATGAACCATGGGTTGATTGGTGCAGGAGCACTTAGATGCTTAAGTTTTGATTAAATGTCCAAGTTGTCTTGTTTTATTTAATAAGGTCTCTGAGACCATTTACACAATGTATAAGGCTAGAAAGCCATGTCGTAGTTGGACTATGTCCCAATGTCTAAATGAACCTATTGTTATGTTGTTAAGTCCTAGTTAGGACAGTCATGTTAGTTTACAAGAGTCATTAAGTTTTAGTGTTTGTATAGGATAGTCTTTTCTTTAAATTCTCCATGTTTATTAGCCTAATGGCATGTCAAAGGGTGGAAAGATGTAACACCTTGTCATAAGTTAACCACATGTCAAAAAGCAAAGATTAGTCACTGTCAAAAACAGTTCCAAGGCAGAAAGTTTCTATTTTCAAAAGCTGCAGTTAGTTTTCATCGACCACTTCACTCTATGCTTAGATGAGGCTTGTTTTAAGCCAACAAAGGTTTCCTTTGTAAGAAGATTCAAGATTTTAGAAGGAAAGAACAGAAAAAACCATTGCTTCCTTTTTCTGCAATTTTCTAAGTTTATGTACATTTGGAGACCGTACTACTGTATTGTATGGCATTATCATGGGATGTTGAATGTTTGAGGGTGAAGCTTAGGGAGTTTACTGTCTATTGTTGTGAATTTGTGCCTTTGAAACTGAAGAAGATTATACTATGCATGTAGATTTCCAAACTGCCTTCTAACCTGCTATCACAGTCAATAAAAATCACCGTTTTCTATGTATTGCTGTATGGTACCATACTGTTGGAAAGTGTGGGTTGACTGAAATTGAAGGTTGATGAGTTGAGCATCCACCAAAACAAGTTTGGCCTCTTGAAATTGTTGGGAAGGAATGTTATGAATGCAGAACTGTAAACTGCTTCTTTAAAAATCTGTTGTCTCCTTTTAAAAAATTCGCTGTCTTTTACATTTTTTCGTACTTGTACGGCCTTAGGGTGGATGTTACTGATGATGGTTGGTTAGTAGGGGGAGTTGGCTATCTAATACAATTGATTTGGGTTCTTGACACCCTTCCATATCTCTATTCTCCTCTTTTGTTTGCAAGTGGGTTAAAACCCTGACTTAGGGTATTCCTGAGCAAACCAATGGATTTTTGTCCATTCCATTGACTATTTTCTGCCTTCACTCAATGGAATGGAGTGTAATTTTAGTTGTTGAGAGGTCTTGTGAAGGCTTGGAAGGGTAGGAGGATAATTTGGTCTGAATCTTCCATGCACGTGACTCTGCAGATTCATGTTTATGACTCGTGACTTGGACAGCAGCAGGTATGTGATGATCAGTGACAGAGAAGTGGAATGTTGGTGAATGAAGGAGTGGAGATGTTGTATGTTGCAAGATGCTCTTGGGTCTAGAAAGGATCCCATGACTAGAAGAATAGGAATAGTCAATGTGAGAAGACAATAGATCTCCAATAGACAGTCACTGCAGAGAAGGCTTAAGGACAGCCATTGCCAAGAAGGTAATTGATTTGTTTTTTCTATGCTATTGATTTGTCAATGAAGACATTGGGATGTGTGCATGTTATGGATTGATTTGTTGCAAAAGGGATTGGGTTTGTGTAGAGGGAGATTGCCCCAAGGAGATAGTGTGATTGTTTATTAGTGGAGTCATAAGGAGCAACAAAGTTAAACAGTTAATAAGGTTGTTGTCCTGCTGTCCTGTGTAGAGGAGTTGAAGTGATGGTAGATGGAGTTAGGCATCCTTGAAGGTGTAGAATGAAGTTGTTGGGTCAGAGACCATGTGTTGGTCATGTTGTGATATGAAAAATGCTAGTTTGAAGCTGATTAGTTACTTTGCTCTGCATCATTTGTGGTATCAGAGCTAGCTAGTAGATCCTTGAAGGTGTTGTGGATCTTGTGAAGAAGATAAGGTTTGTGAGAGTTTGTAAAGATGCCTCCAAAGAACCAAATGGCAAGAGAGAATGCTGAGTTGAGAGAAGCCTTAGAGGCAAGAGAGAAAGAGCTGAGGGACAGAAGAGAACATGATGCTACCAGAGACAGAGAGCTGAGGCAAGTAAGAAGAGAAAATGCAACAATCTTGGCAAGATTGGAAGCATTAGAGAAGAATCCAAGAAAGGTTGAACAAAGTGAGTCAGAACGAGATGAGGATGCAGATGAGAATCCTCCTGAGGATGAGTTAGATGCTGAAGAGAAGAAGTTTGTAAGATTGCTGAAGGCAGTCCAAGGAAGTGGAACTAAGGCAAACATAGAGCTACCTATCTATCAGGGGAAGATGGATAGTGAAGAAGTGTTAGGGTGGATAGATGCCCTGGAAAATTTTTTTGAGTATGAGGAGATGAGTGATGAAAAGAAGGTCAAGTTTGCAAAGACAAAACTGAGAGGAACAGCACTTACCTGGTGGAGTAGTGTGCAGACAGAGAGAATGGCTAGAGGTGCATCAAAAATCACTTCTTGGAGTAGGATGAAGGACATGATAAAAGACCAATTCCTTCCATCTGATTACTCCATTCAGACAAAGAGGATGAGACAAAATCTGAAGCAGAAGGACATGGATGTTATGTCCTATACTGAGCAATTTCATAAGCTTAGTATCAGAGGTGGGTTGGAAGATGAAGAAGAGAAAGTGGCAAGGTACCTCAATGGGCTTAGGTATAACTTGCAGGATGAGATTGGGTTGGCAGTACCAAAATCACTTGGAGAGTGTTTTCAGTTAGCCATCAGGGCTGAAGAGAGAGTGAAGAGGAAGCAAGAAAGGCAAGGAGGTTATGGAAGAGGAAACAGAGGTAGGGGCAAACCTACTAGTGAAGTTCAGAACAGCAATGAGAAGGGTAAGGAGTTGTCTACAGAACAGAGAGGTGGACATAGAGGTGGAGGTAGATTTGGATCAAGAAGAGGAGTGTTCACAGGTAGATGTTATCACTGCAATGAGGTGGGACACACATCTTTCAATTGTCCTAAGAAGGATGGTGTTGACAAGACCAAGGATAAAGAGTTCACTTGGCACAAGAGGAGGAGAAGCCAAAAGAACCAGAAATGTCGTCAGCCTCTCTAATGATGGATGGAGAGATGCTCATGGTGGAAAGAGGTAAGATGCAGTAACCACCACAGGTATCTATTTTTAGAACTAATTGTTTGAGCCATGGCAAGATATGCAAGTTGATTGTAGATTCAGGTTCTCATGATAACTTAGTTTCTTAGGAAATGGTGAATAAGTTGGGGTTGAAGACTTTTGATCATCCCAGTCCTTACCATGTCACTTGGGTGAGTCAGGAGCAGCAGGTAATGGTCACTAAGAAGGCTTATGTTGATTTCACAATTGGTCCATATCAAGACTATGTTTTATGTGATGTTATTCCTATGACATGTGGGCATGTAATCTTGGGCAGACCATGGCAGTATTCGAGAAGGACAATTCATGATGGGTATACTAATACCTATGTAGTGCACAAAGATGGTAAGAAGTTCAAGTTGATTCCTTTACCTTGTGAGGAGAAGAAGGAATAGGTTACCATTTGTTTTGGAGAGAAATTGAAGTTGAATGTGCCGGTTCAGGGTGATTGCACACAGCAGACACAGATGCCACAAAAGAAGGTGGATGACAGTCCTAGAGAGTAGCAGGCTTGGGACTTGAGTTATGTTAAGGTAGGGGACATTGAGTGTCCTATAAGGAGCCCAAAGAAGGAAGAAAAATAGCACAAGGCACAGGGAGGAATGAATCAGAGCCTCCAGTTGAGAAGAGCTGAAACATTATAGCAGCAAGGTCCTAGGCAAGGACACCACAACAGGTTTTATGTTTCTAACACTGTTTACAGGAGACATGCAGGTTGGAGAAGGAGAAAGATAACTCTTGGAGAGTTCATGTTTCCTATCACCAGTCAGAGGAACATCCCAACAAGATGGAAGACTAAATGGAGTAGATCCCCTAACTCTTGGGACAAGAGTTTTCATCATGCTGGGGAGTATGGTGCAAGAGCACTTAGATGCTTAAGTTTTGATTAAATGTCCAAGTTGTCTTGTTTTATTTAATAAGGTCTCTGAGACCATTTACACAATGTATAAGGCTAGAAAGCCATGTCGTAGTTGGACTATGTCCCAATGTCTAAATGAACCTATTGTTATGTTGTTAAGTCCTAGTTAGGACAGTCGTGTTAGTTTACAAGAGTCATTAAGTTTTAGTGTTTGTATAGGATAGTCTTTTCTTTAAATTCTCCATGTTTATTAGCCTAATGGCATGTCAAAGGGTGGAAAGATGTAACACCTTGTCATAAGTTAACCACATGTCAAAAAGCAAAGATTAGTCACTGTCAAAAACAGTTCCAAGGCAGAAAGTTTCTATTTTCAAAAGCTGTAGTTAAAAAGAAAGAAAGAAAACTGATGGTCTGGGTAGTTTTCATCGACCACTTCACTCTATGCTTAGATGAGGCTTGTTTTAAGCCAACAAAGGTTTCCTTTGTAAGAAGATTCAAGATTTTATAAAGAAAGAACAGAAAAAAACCATTGTTTGCTTCCTTTTTCTGCAATTTTTTAAGTTTATGTGCATTTGGAGACCGTACTACTGTATTGTACGGCATTATCATGGGATGTTGAATATTTGAGGGTGAAACTTAGGGAGTTTATTGTCTATTGTTGTGAATTTGTGCCTTTGAAACTGAAGAAGATTATACTGTGCATTCAGATTTCCAAACTGCCTTCTAACCTGCTGTCATAGTCAATAAAAATCGTTGTTTTCTATGTATTGTTGTATGGTACCATACTGTTGGAAAGTGTGGGTTGACTAAAATTGAAGGTTGATGCATCCACCAAAACAAGTTTGGCCTCTTGAAATTGTTGGGAAGGAATGTTATGAATGCAGAACTGTAAACTGCTTCTTTAAAAATCTGTTGTCTCCTTTTAAAAAATTCGCTGTCTTTTACATTTTTCCATACTTGTACGGCCTTAGGGTGGATGTTACTGATGATGGTTGGTTAGTAGGGGGAGTTGGTTATCTAATACAATTGATTTGGGTTCTTAACACCCTTCCATATCTCTATTCTCCTCTTTTGTTTGCAAGTGGGTTAAAACCCTGACTTAGGGTATTCCTGAGCAAACCAATGGATTTTTGTCCATTTCATTGACCATTTTCTGCCTTCACTCAATGGAATGGAGTGTAATTTTAGTTGTTGAGAGGCCTTGTGAAGGCTTGGAAGGGCAGGAGGATAATTTGGTCTGAATCTTCCATGCACATGACTCTGCAGATTCATGTTTATGACTTGTGACTTGGACAGCAGCAGGTATGTGATGATCAGTGATAGAGAAGTGGAATGTTGGTGAATGAAGGAGTGGAGATGTTGTATGTTGCAAGATGCTCTTGGGTCTAGAAAGGATCCCATGACTAGAAGAATAGGAATAGTCAATGTGAGAAGATAATAGATCTCCAATAGACAGTCACTGCAGAGAAGGCTTAAGGACAGCCATTGCCAAGAAGGTAATTGATTTATTTTTTCTATGCTATTGATTTGTCAATGAAGACATTGGGATATGTGCATGTTATGGATTGATGTGTTGCAAAAGGGATTGGGTTTGTGTAGAGGGAGATTGCCCCAAGGAGATAGTGTGACTATTTATTAGTGGAGTCATAAGGAGCAGCAAAGTTAAACAGTCAATAAGGCTGCTATCCTGTTGTCCTGTGTAGAGGAGTTGAAGTGATGTTAGATGGAGTTAGGCATCCTTGAAGGTGTAGAATGAAGTTGTTGGGTCAGAGACCATGTGTTGGTCATGTTGTGATATGAAAAATGCTAGTTTGAAGCTGATTAGTTACTTTGCTCTGCATCATTGATGACCCCCTAGCTAAGTCAGTAGAAGACCTAGGTGGATAATGAGGTGGTGGCCCCATAGATGGTTATTGTTGATGTGGTGGCTACTAGACTAACTATTGAGATCTCCTCGATCTCTATGAACTTGACATCCAAAATATGCTCCTCTAGTTGTAGTTGGGAACACGCTGGCCCTTAGGCATCGTAGTACAGTATGCACCATAGTAGTACTCAGCCCTTGATTTCTTCTCTAAAAGTTGATCCTATAACTATTGAATACATTGCTAAGAATCTATCCACAATTGAGCAACACTAGTCCCAACTATCACACCCTACATGCGTGTGATCTCAACTTGCAACCCTACGATATAGCCCTCAGCCTACTGTGCCCTAGCCTTAGCACTTTGTAGCCTCACCTCAGCCATCTGCCACAATGATCTCTCTATGTCCCTCTCAGCAATAATCTAAGCTACCTGCCCCTACAGTTGTGCCTGTAAGTGCCCTATCTGGGCCTACAAAATGAGGATATGAGGATCCCCATCTCCATTGCTCACTCCATCCAATAGGGCCTGAACTCCCTGTAGCCTTTGTAGCTCTTGTCTCTATCAGGCCAGTTGATCCTCTAAGCTAGCTACCTAGGTCCGTAGGGTATCCAACTCCTCTCCATCTGCCTGAATCTAACGATGTCCAATATGAACACCAGGAAGAGGGCCAGGTCTTGTCCCTAATGGCCCTACTCTTGAGGTCCCTACTCTCGAGGTCCCAGCACCTGAGATCCCTACCTGCTGAGGTACCTTCTACTACTAAGGTATCTTCTATGTCTGCTGAGGTTGTACTAGTGGGGGTACTTGGCCCTGTCCCTGCCCCTACGACTATGGTGCCCGCAGCAGTAGCATCTGTCCCTATCCCTGCATCTTAGCCTACTGGGCAAGTACCTACTAAGGTATATGCTACCCCCGTGTTTCCCTCTGTCTCTGTCCTCAGCTTCTCCTTTCCACTTGTCCCACTACTTTTGTAGCCAACACCCTTATGCCATCATCATCATCTACTGGCACCTCCTCCATCACATACTCAACTATGATCTCATCTCCCTCCTCCTCATCCTCCACGATCATGTCAGGCTCTACCACCAGATCTATCAGTCAGATTGGCCTCCACACTTGCCACCACTGATCATACATTGGAGTAGTGCCAGCATCCACTATCTGGCTCCTCTAGTCCCACTAAACTAGTTGTAGTCTAGCTGAATCCAAGAGTGCCACCTGTGTCTATATCGGTGCTAGCCATATTGGTACATCTTATGGAGTCCTCACAAAAATAGCCATGGCCTAGGGCAGGTTCTGCACCTACCCAAACTACCTCATCACCCATGATGGGATATACTTGTCTATGGTATTATCCCCCTGCCCCATCAGATAGCAATGATGGAATGTGTAGGGCATATGAATATGATCATCAGCCCATGCCGAGCTACATCTATGTAAGGATGCTAGATAATGGAATCAAGGTTATCCAAAATCTGTCGCCAGTATCGCAATTGCCCTATGTAGGAATAAATAATAGGTGGCCTATAAAAAAACACAAACGCCTCAAACTGAGCTCAGTGATAAGCCGCATATGGCCGTGCAATAGCAATATACTCAAACACCCACACGTGTAGTAGTGTAATGCTAGTTAATAGAGCCCTATCCATATGATACACCATTGTATGCTTCTCATGATACAGTTGTTCCAACATACAAGGCCCCCACACATACATAGTCTCCTAAGTGACCATGCTCTCAATCACCACACCCCAACCAACTAAGAAACCCTGGGATCATCGATCTGATATCACAAGCTCCCCAATCACTGCACATACAAACAATGTGAACTAATCCACTCCAACCACCTACGTCCTCCTGTAGCTCATCTATCATCAATTGTCGGTATAGACTAGACGCCCAGGTGCAAATGCTCTGTCTAGCATTGCCACTCCTAAGGGTACATCATATGTCACCCTCGCTCCAGCTATAGGGAGCCTCAAAATCCTCTACACGTCCTCTAAGGTGATGGTGATCTCACCTATGGGTAGTAAAAAGGAGCATGTCTCACTCCTCCACCTCTCCACTAAGGTTGTCATCATAGCCCTATGTGCCCGTATTCGGGGCATCTCAGCAACTATATGTAACCCTAACCTCCCTAATCTAAGTAAGGTAGGTTGGTCAAACTATGATATAGATCTCATCACTAAGGGAACTCCTTGCTCGCAAGACTACAATATCCCTCCTGAAATCTACATCCAAAAAACCATCAAAACTTAGCCTTTTCTCCCAAAATAGAGCTATGGCACTAATCCATAACCTTATGGTGCCAAAACAGAGCTTGGCATTAATTCTTGACCATATGGCACTATTCCACATGATGGCACTAATCCTAAAGTTTTTGGCACTAAAATAGAGTTTAGCGCTAAAACTATCCTACATGGTGTTAAACTACCATTAACCCTAATTTTCCCTAAAACCCCAGCGCTAATGCAGAGCATGGTGCTAAACCCTCCCTTGTGGCACTAATCTAGAGCTTAGTGCTAAAGTGCTAGGAGATGACACTCAAACCTAAAACCCTGAACCTATGGTGCTAAATGAGAGCTTGGCACCAAAACTACCCTAGATGGCGCTAAACCATCCGAAAGTTGATTTTCCCCCTGGCGCTAAATGAGAACATGGAGCCAAAACTTTACCATATGGCACTAAAACTCCCCAAACACTCATTTAACCTATGGCGCTAATCCAGAAGATAGCACCAATTCACCTAAGGATGGTACCATGCAGTTACGCTATGGTGCCATTCCCCCTAACTACCCATTTCCTAAGATAATAAATGACCCAAGACCTGAAATTGACAAAGTCAAGGTTGACTGACATACCTAGGCACCTGCTAGTGGTGATCTCATGTAGTCGTGGACTCTCTTGGATCGATGATCGTAGCATGGGAAGGGAGGTTTTGCCATCTCGTCTCCTTCTCTCCTCTCATCCAATAAGCTCAATGTGTGCAAATGTGGCACTTTGGGCCCACACTTTCTATTTATAGCCTACCATGTCATACCCCATACACCTTTTTCTCTCCCCAGGGTGCAAAATGTAACCTTTTTCACCCATTTTTCTTCATGTCCGCCTAATTTCTTGTCCTCTATCCATTTTTCACCATTATTGTCTCCTTTCTAGAGTTCACCCAAAAAAATTTAATTTTTTCACCTGACCTCTCAAGGGGGCATCCCTCATCCATTTCATTCCTTCCCGGCAGCTGGGACAAAATTCTTTAAATTGATGCCATGTCCCTACTAGGTCACGATGCCACGTCAAAGAGGGGCAAATGTAGACACCTAAAAAAGTCTCAACCCTTTGACCACCCTCCAACATCATCCATACCACTAATTTCTCATCTGAATAATTAATTAAATTTTTGATTAATTAATTAACCTATCCAACCCCTGAGCCATCCATTCATCCTTCATCAATTAACCCCTCAAACTAAATTAATTTAATTAATTCAACATTCACACCTTACTAACATCATCCCAATTAATTAAATAAATATGCAAAATATTTATTTGGTACATTTTGTCCACTTTCCTAAACCCAATTAATTAGGTAAATCATACTTATATAATTAATCTGCCCTACTAATTAGCCTACACCTAGCCTAGTTGATTAAATAGGTATTATTTAATTAGCTACCCTAGCCTACATGACCCCTAGACCTGGATTAATTAAATAAATCATTATTTAATTAATCATAAACCCTGATTACCCCACTCACTAATTTTTCCAGCCACATTAACCAAGTTAATCACCCTGATTAACTTGGTCAAATCATGCTTAATACCTTCTCCCACACCCACAAATAAAAAAATTCAAAATATACATAACCCCTCCAACTCATTTTTGTCATTTTCATGCTAAAACATCTTCCACATTTTTAGCTTACAAATGTAAGGCCCCAAAAATGTGCATATATCACATGACCTTCACATTCCCACATAAAATGGAATTTTTAATTCCACCTCCTCCCAAGGAAATTAATTTTTAATTTCCTCACACATCAAAATCACATTAAATGCTAAGTCCTCCCCAAAATGAATTAAAGATTCATTTTTATTCTCCACCATCCAATTTTGATGATCAAATCCTAACCCTCTATCTCACACTCAATCTCATCCATTGATCTCAACATCCAATCTCCAGCGTTGGATCAAAATCCCCTCCATTTTGCCTATAAATACAAGCCTCCACAAGCCATTTAATCATCCAATTTTAGAGTGATCTTATTATGCTAAAATTTCTCTCAATCCTCATCTATCTTAGCTAGGTTATAGTGAATTTTGCATTGAATATGGAGAGCATTTTACATTGCAAGCATTAGTTGGGTAAAGCTAGGAACTCAAGGGTTCAAGTGTTGAACACAAAGAATACTAACAGGGGGGTGAAGAGTATTCTACAAAACCACTTATTTTGTTGTTCCTTAATCCAATTACCAAATTTAATAACATGAAAGAAAAATAAACATAAGAACAACAACCATAAAGGCATAACACATAGACACCGGAATTTTTACGTGGAAAACCCAAAAAGGGAAAAACCACGGTGAGTGTTAGCTCACAATATATTATGATAGCAATACCGGATTACACAAGGCTCATTGCCCAAAGAAATGCTCACTGCAGGTGGACTCACTATCCATAGAGAAAGAAAGATAGAAGATAGAAGAAAGGATTGGCTCACTGCCAAGAGTTGATTGCTACAAGTGCATCTACAAAATGCTGAGGTACAGTACCAATTAGTTCAATATACAGATTCAAAAGATTTCATACTGTCTGCTCTGCTCTACATAAACTCTTCTCTTCTACCCTTACTATCTTTTTCTGGTCACAAATCTACTTTTGATTGCATACACATTGAATTTGCCCACATACATCCACTGCGCATTTATTCTACACAGAAATGTATCGAGTATATATATTCCCTACAAGATTTATCTCATAATTAGGTTGGCAAGAAAAATATGAACCGTGTATACAAATGATGTATCTTGGCAGCTTGAACTTGTGCACAATCTGCAATGCCGACCCAAACAATCATTCAATAGTCTTCATATAGGTTGACACCAATCATTCAATCACTTAGATTGATTGTTTAAACAATACATCTTCTCCGCATAAAGATCTAACATTCCTGTCGGCTTGGTTCTTAAGAACATGCTTGATTAATTCATCTGTTACATCATAGCTTTCACTCCGGACCATAAGAGACTCAAAGATTCATAACCAACATTTATTCTAGACCTCTTAGTATACCTTCTGAACCACAGGACAAAATATGCAATAGCGGAGGAATGCGGACCCTTTTACTCTGGTACTGTGCACTATTCCTATCTTTACTCTCTTCATCCAAACTTAGACTAATCACAACTTAACTTCTGAAAGTCATCAAGACTTGCAATCTTGAACATAGCACCTTCAAACAATTCTAAATAACATATCTGAACCGTATACCTTGACCATCAACTGTGGAGGCATAATGACACAAACACGGTCATTTACATTATATAATGTATACTGCTCATACTTAGCCATTTAACCTTCTAGAGTAAAGTCTCTTTGGCATGTTGGTGGAATCTCCTTTCTTTTTTGCCATCAACAACAACATCCAATCATTCATCAAAGCAGTGTCTCTTGCCAACAATCTCCCCTTGTTATTGATCACAACACTTAGTGAAAAATGCTTGTCTGCTCCCCCTTTCTAAATATACTCTATTTTTCTTCTTCCCCTTAGATGCTTTCCCATTTTTCATTGATCTTCTTCTCCCCCTTTGACATCAATGGCAAAGGTGTATGTACAAGGGTCAAAATTTTGTCAAAGCTAAAATTTGACATACTCTGCCGCATATGTACACATACAATCTTTAACTTAGTTTGTTGTGGGTTTCAGGATGTCATTGAAAATAGTCTTGATTTGAGCTATCTCTCTATCCCAACTCTTCTTAGCATTGTCTAGAATTTGAATATGGCCTCTTATTAGGAAGACTAATTTCTCTGCTTTTTGTATATCAAAAGTTGTGTTCATTAGTGCACTTGCTTGCAGTGCACTTGCTTGTAGTGCACTTGCTTGCAGTGCTTCTGCTGCAAGATTTGACATTGAATCTAGCTTGGGACTTATTAGTCCTCTTAATTGACACATTATGTCTTTCATTTGGTCTCTTTTATTCACTAGCTTGCTTAGCTCATTATGGATATTGATCACTTGTATTTCTTTGATGCTTACTAACTCAGTTTCTAGATCAAATGACTTAGAAATATTTGTCAACTACAATTTCAGATCATTAATCTTCACTTCTGATTCCTTTGTGGCTTCTGGCCATGATAAACAAAATTTGTACAAGTCACAGGCTTCTTTTATGGCACTTTGTATACCTCTTATTCCCTAGTCTAAAGAAGTTTTATCATTGATCAGCATGATTTTTAACTCAGCTAATCTTTTCTCATCAAACTCTTTTCTGACTTTTGTTTCTACAGATTTTTCAAAGGATTCAAAATGATTGTTGATTGATTTTATCAGACCTTTTAGTTGATCAGTTGATGATAATGATGTATCTTTCTGGTATTCAGGCATCAACTTCCCTAGTACATCAAATGTTGTTGCAATGAGCTCATTGTCTTGCATGTATATTTTCATCATTTCTTCATGTGCCTTTGCTTGAACAAATGATACTAATTTAAATTTATGTACTGGAGACAAGGAATTTAGATTTATTGGTCCTTGTAGAAACTTGGGTAGATCTACGATTTGTGCACTTTGTTGCTTTTCCAAGGGTTTTGCAGTAGTGTCTCTTGCCACTTTTTCCTCACCAAGTGAAACTTTCTTTCTTTTCTTCTCTTCTAATTCCTTTTCTTTCTCTACTTCAGTTGTGTCTTCTGTAATGAATGAGGTCCTTATTCTTTTTCTGGGGCTAGATGCTCATTTTTCCACTTCAGATCTCTCATCTTTCCTTTCTAGAGTGCTTGATGTCCATTCTACCGGAGCACCTATGGACTTTGATCCTCCTGGTTTGGTTTTTTCCTTACTTAATTGTTCATCTGATGTTTTCTCTAACTGCTCAGGTTCCATAGACATTCTGGAAGAAAATTTTGAGAATGTCCCAAATCTTCCCTCTTTGAGATCATTAGTTTTGCTTAGTAGTGCATCAGCTAATTCAGTCAAAACATCTTCTACAACTTCATACCCTAGTGCAGGGACCCATATAGTTTTTGGTTCCATAGCTTCCATTAAGCATTTGTCTTTGTCCACTATGAATACAATATCCTTTTCATACTTTATCACTACATTTTTCAGGTATTCGGAACATACATAACATTTTATTTTCAAAGTCTTTGAAATATTCCTATAAGATTTCGTTCTGCTTACCTGCATTACCCAAACTCTGCAAGTGATTTCTTATTTGAGTGGCTATTGGTATGTGATCAAGCCAGACAATATTTCCTAAACCGGGTAGCTCTCTCAGGAAGTAGAAGAGTAAACATGTAATCAATGTTCCATATTTGAAAGGATGATTAGTCTCTTTTGTTCTTTTCAAGTTCTCCATTAGTTCACTCTAGAGCAATTCACAAAGGTCATAATCCATATTATTTTTTATCATGTCATATGCTGTGTATATAGCTGGTGTAGATACAAAATTTTCCTTGTTGGAAAAGTATATTTTGTACATCCAATAATCATTGATGCAAATCTGACGGATGGATTCTTAATATCATTTACTGTAAGGGCATTCTTATCAAATTTGGCTCCTGTTAGCTGCATTACCACATTGTTCTTCATTTGCTTTATGCCTAGAACCCTTCTAGAGGAGCTCATACTAGTTACAACTTTGATAGCTTCTTTAGTTATCATATAAGGTTCATCAAGCCATAGAAATTCATAATGAATTCTGCTTAGAATAAGCTTGACCCATGCATCATTCGGAATCATGGGAAAATCCAACTAGGTGTCTAATTTCTTTTCTCCTAGAACTTTATATTCATCTTTCAACATAATATCCATAATAGTTAGTTCATCCAAGTATAGTTTTCCTAGATTCATGTGATCATATTCCTCTAAACTGATATGAATGTACGCTCTGACATCTTCCATATGCATAACTCCATGTGGAGTAATTGAGAATGTCCCTAAAGGATCATTTTCCAGTGATTAGAAGAATTGTTTCTTAAACTTGGGGTGAGGCATTTCCCCTATCTCGATTATGTGAGGAGTAAACATTTTCCCAGAATAATTCAATTTTCACAGCAGGGTTTTCAAGTTGTAAATACCTCTTTCACCAGATTAGGGTTTCCTTGATCTTGTCTTGATTTGCTTTGGAAATCACTAAGTCACTTGGAATTTTGCTTCAGATCGCCTTAGACACTTAGAAGTTTGAAATGCAGAATGAATTTTCCATCAAATGAGCCTCCTCTTAATTCTTTATCTGTCTCAACCTAATTGCCATAAATGCCCCTATTTGAAAAAGATGTTAAACACATCTCTGTAGAATATAGTCTATTTGGATCGCTCTGCAATGCTCTACACTTGAACCTTTTTCACCAAAATTTCTTTCAAAAGATCTGTCACATGCATCTTTTCAACATATCTTTGTGTTGGATCTCAGCACTGACAATCTAGCTAGGGGATTAAAATTTACATTGCAACTCCCTCTGAGCCAGAGCTCACCATTTACTTCCTTGAGGAGGTATATGCACTGGAAACTAGTGTGAATTCATTCCTGACCTCATTTATATCCTTCTTAATCCATACCTTGCTCATTTCCTTCTTGATTTCCACTGGATCAATCTTGTTCTTGCCTTTATCTTCTCTCTGCTCTATTTTCCTCTTCTCTGTAGGATAGTCTCTCTTCTCATTCTTGCTTCTATAGAATCTTGAAACATGTCCAAACTTGTTGCAATTGTAGCATACCACATTCCTTTGTCCTTGATTCCTTATATTGATTGGATTTGTTCTTGATTTGCATTGATTAGCCATATGTCCAAATCTATTGCATGCAAAACACTTTCCATTGAATGATTGAGTATTTCTTGCATTGTAAAAACCATTCCTTACCAGACATCTGCATTCATTTGATCTATGACCAATTTTCTTGCAATTGAAACATTGACCAGAAGATGATAGAACACTCTGATTTATTCTACTCCTACATTGAGTAGCCTTATGGCCAAACTTATTGCGATTGAAACAATGGCCATTGAAAGATGGGTACCTTTCAGCATTTGGCTGCCTGACTGGAGGTCTTCTAGGTCTTCTTCTTTGATTCCTAAACTGGTTACCTTTGGTTTGCTTCAACTCAAAGTTTGCTTGACCTGAATTTGAACTTTCTCCTTTCTCAAATCCCAAGCCTTGCTTGTCATTTGAACTCTTTTGACTAGCAATCATTTCATCAAGTTTTGCAGAACTTATCTTGAACTTTTCTTCATAGCTCTTAGCTTTCTCCAAGTCTGATTTCAAGCTTGCAACTTCTTTTTCAAGTTTGTCACATTTTTCTGATTTGTTTTTTATCAACATATTTAAATCATCTCCTGCTTTAGCTCTTTCTACAACTTCCACTTTTAAATCATCTAGGGTTTCATTTGTTGAAATCAATTGTTCACTAACCTCTTTGTATTTTTCTTTGAACTTCTTGACTTGCTCTTTTAGATTTAGAATGCATTCATCAGCTTCTTGAATGTTATCCTTCAGATCCCTGATTTCTGCTTCAGATTTTTTAAGATCAATAAGAGCTGCTTCCAGTTCAACATTGTTCTCATATGAGAGATTTCCAATTCTTCTAGCTTTCATGAGTATATCTTCCTAGATCTTCCTCAAGTTGTTAAGCTTTATGCAAGGAACCTTGCTCTAATACCAATTGTTGAATACAAAGAATACTGAGAGGGGGGGTGAATCAATATTCTACAAAACCACTTATTTTGTTGTTCCTTAATCCAATTACCAAATTTAATAACATGAAAGTAGAATAAACATGAGAACAACAACCATAAAGGCATAACACATAGACACCAAGATTTTTATGTGGAAAACCCAAAAAAGGAAAAAACTACAGTGAGTGTTAGCTCACAATATATTATGATAGCAATATCAGATTACACAAGGCTCACTGCCATGGGGCTCACTGCCCAAAGAAATGCTCACTGGAGGTGGACTCACTATCCACAGAGAAAGAAAGATAGAAGATAGAAGAAAGGATTGGCTCACTGCCAAGAGTTGACTACTACAGGTGCATCTACAAAATGCTAAGGTGTAGTACCAATTAGTTCAATATATATAGATTCAAAAGACTTCATACTGTCTGCTCTGTTCTACATAAACTTTGCTCTTCTGCCCTTACTATATTTTTCTAGTTACAATTCTGCTTTTGATGGCATACACATTGAATTCGCACACATACATCCACAGCACATTTATTCTACACCGAAATGCATCGAGTATATATATTCGCTACAAGATTTATCTCATAATTAGGTCGGCAAGCCAAATATGTACCATGTATACAAATGTTGTATCTTGTTGGCTTGAACTTGTGCACAATCTGCAATGTGGACCAAAAAAATCATTCAATAGTCTTCATATAGGTCGGCACCAATCATTCAATCACTTAGATTGATTGTTCAAACAATATATCTTCTCTACATAAAGATCTTATATGCATGTCGGGTTGGTTCTTAAGAACATGCTTGATAAATTCATCTATTACATCATAACTCTCACACCAGACCATAAGAGACTCAAAGATTCATAACCAACATTCATTCTAGACCTCTTAGTATATCTTTTGAACTGTAGGACAAAATATGCAACAATAGAGGAATGTGGACCCTTTTACTCTGGTAATATGTATTGTTCCTATCTTTACTCTATTCACCTGGACTTAGACTAATCACAACTTAACTTCTAGAAGTCATCAGGACTTACAAGATCTTGAACATAGCACCTTCAAACAATTATGAATAACATACCTAAACTGCATACCTTGATCAACTGCGGAGGCATACTACTGCCCATACTTAGCCATTTAACCTTTTGGAGTAAAGTATCTTTGCCATGTCGGTGGAATCTCCTTTCTTTGTTTCCATCAATGACAACATTAAATCATTCATTAGAGCAGTGTCTCTTGCCAACAACAAGTTCCTCAACCCTATCAAGGAGTGAGGAGTTTGGGAAGCATTGGAAGGTATAAAGATTTCATTTGTTTTAATTTATTTCATGTTTTGATGTTTTCTAACTTTCTCATCTTCAGGAAACAAAGGAGAGTAGTATGAAACTTAATCATCTATTTAGATGAGGTGCAAAATACCCAACTAGAGTAGACTAACCAACAAGTAATGGTCTCACAAAACCCTATGAAGGAAAGCACAAAACCTTCAAAGAACTCATATGAACATGTACCAAAAGAGCATAGTTGCAAAGGAGCCTTGAGAGAGAACAAGAGGATGCTATAGAAGATCGCCAAGAGAGCCAATATTCATAAAGATTCACAAACTTACAGAGCCAAAGGATAGAGTTCACCAAAGATTTTGCTTGAGAGAATGAGAGATTCAAAAATTGCATTATGAGAGGGAAAGTGGGAGATAGGGTCAAAGAGGAACATTCTGGGAAGTGTAGAGGCATTATGAGAATCTTGAATAATTGTTGAAGGTGGATAGTAATGTCCAAAAATGGTCACTTAGTGCCACATAGGCATGGCATGCTAGTGCAGTGTGCGGACATCCACGCTAAGCACTAGCATCTAAGTGACTCTAGCTCCTAGTCACATGAAAAACCATAGGACAATGAGATAAACAATAAACTAAAACATATTTTCACAAAAATAAAAACAAAGGGTTGAACATAACACAAAAGCACATATGGTTATGGGAAAAAGGTTAAGGAAAGGCTAAAAATGAACCTAGAAACATACTAAGGGAGCGGACACCAAAATGAGTGCAAAATGTAGAGTGAAATTACAAGGGTATGCAATTTTTGACATTACATTTAGCCCCCACTTTAGTGAGCTTATGACCCTAGGTGGTATGCTACACTAAAGTAAGAAAGGAAATAACATCATAAGTTTTACCTCAAAAAGGATATTGTAGAGGCCACAAAGAATTCTTTGAGCGGAGGAGTGAAGCCCCCAAGCTGAGAACCTGCAAAACCACAACATTAGACAATGAAACCTACACAAGAGGCAATGTTAGAACCACATGTGCAAAAATCTATGCTAAAAGGATTAGATCAGATATGTTTTTCCCAAGCATCAAGGTTAGCAAACCATATAATCATGCACATTCTACAAAATCTATAAGAATATAACATAAATCACACATAAGAAAACATAAAAAGTAATGTAATAGGGGCATTTCTAGCACACTATGTGAGCTAGAAGGATGCCAAGTATGGTTCTAGGGCTAGCACACTACAAGAGCTAGGAACCATACCCAACTTGTTATGTCCTGCATACTCACCCCACCTTTGTTTTCCAGTTGGGGGCCCCCTTTAGTCTTTCCTTCTTTCTTTGTTTGCTTTTGTCTCTTGCTTTTCCCTTTTCTAAGTCCTAAGTTTTCACTTAGGCATTTTTTGTTTGCCTCAAAACAAGTGTTTTGAGTGTTTTTTGGTGATTGTTCTTGGAGTTCTCTGACTCCTGAGATCCTGGACCTCGGGCCTAATTCTGAGTTTTGGTATTTTTCTGGGATGTCCAATCGAGACCTCGGGCCCTGATCGGCTTTTCAAACTTTTGGACTTTGGTCCAAAAGTCTGGTTTTCCCTCGCATCTCTACCCCCTGACCTACCACATTTATTGTGGTACAAGGAATTAAATGCACTAGTATTTAATCCCTCATTCATTGTTTTCTCATCATTCTTCTTTTATTTTGTAGCGATTTTTGACTCCTGAGCTCCAGAAAACTAGCATTGTATCCATGAATTGCAAAATTCAAAGATAAGTTGATTGATTAAACTGGTGTAGAGTGGATTTGAGGTCATTGTGGTCAGGCTTCTCAGTTTTCTTTGTCCCTCGGTTTTCTTCATCTTCCATTCTTCGTTCCTCCTGAGTAGGGTTTCAATCCCCTTTCCCTATCTTTTATTTTTTTGTTTTTCGTTTTACCTTTATTATTATTGTTGTGTTTTAGTTCTTTTTTAGTTTTATTTTTGTTGTTTTGTTTAGATTAGGTTTAATTCAATAATTTAGGTTTAATGTTCAGTTTTGTTTTTTGTTTTAGCTTAGGGTTCCATCATTTTGTTTCTTTCCTTTGTTAGGATAGGGTTTGCTTCCTACAGTAGGTTAGAATAAATGGGCCCTTAGGATTAGATTTAACCTTGAAATTCAAAAATTCAAAAAAAGAAGCTAGCCATACTTTGAAAAATCCCTAAACAAATCCTTTCAGGACCTCAGGTCCCGGAAGGATTTTCAGACTAAGCAAAAAGGGCCATAAACTCGTTTGTAACCCCGCCCTTGCTAGCCTGCAAAAATTGTTAAGGAAATCCCTTCAGGAGTTTGGGTCATGAAAGGGTTTCAGGCCTCCAAGGATGTAGAACTAAAAATTCAAAATCCTCCTGGAGCCCAACTCCCCATAGTCACCTTAGAAAGACAGAAAAATTTGTTGGAATGAAATATCATTTTGGGACTTTGAGTCTCGAAAAGATCTTAGGACCTTGAGGTTTAGAGCTCAAAATCTAAAATTCTCCCAGAGCCCTGCTTCATGAAACCTTAGTCGATTGCAATGAAAGTTCAATTGGGACTTCGGGTCCTAAAAGGCTTTTTGGTCCTAAACCCTTGAAACCCAAAAACCTTTTTTTGCCTATGCTGCCATGCCCTATAGAAATGCTTGATTCAAAAGAAAGTGAAGTAATGTTCAGTCGGGACCTCAGATCTTGATTGCACTTTAGGTCTTAAAAGAAAAAGTATCTAAAATATGTTTGGAGTCTTGTGCCCTGCACAGACTCCACTTTCCAAACAAAAGTTCCTTCGGAACTTCAAGTTCTAAAGTGACTTTTGGCTCTAAACTCAAATATTCCAAAACCTAAAAGAGTCCCATGCCCCACTTCCAAACATACAGTTATCCGTAGAGAGTTTGATTAGGACTCTGGGCCCCGATAAGACTTTTTGACCCAAAGTCAAAATACATAAAAAAGACTAAAAATCAATATTCTCCCATAAACCTAAGGCTCGATAAGAAAGTGATAGAGTCCTAGCAAGACCTCGAGTCCCAAGAGCATATTTGGACTTGGTCCAAAAATTTGAAATGGACCTGCAAACCAAAAATTTGTCAAAACACTAAAAATGATCAAAATTTTTCGCACTTTGGATTTTCTTTGGTTTTTACTCCCTCCTATGCCTCTTTGAGGTACAAATAAATGTTAGAACTTGAAGCAACTACTTAAGCAAGTGAGGAAACCCTTTTGGACTCTGATAAATCCATCGAGAATGTTGCCTAAGAGACTATTTCTGCTAGGACTATAGAGACAGGGAAGAAGAAGAAGTAAAAAACCAAGAAAAAACCACCTATTACCATGAAGTACAAGTTCTAAGGCATCCCCAAAGTGTCCAAATTGAAGAGTGGACTAGCTAATATCACAGACAGGGACCTAGGGCATATTGACTTAGTATAGTTCAATTTGAAAGGAAGCAAGGTGAACAGAAATCGCTTCCTACACTAATCTAATGAGGAGAACACTATGCAAATTCAATTTAACCTTTACAACTATAGCAATATGTAACACATAAATGAGATATTGCAGCAATACATTGTTGTTATATGGAGCCTAATCAAACTTGGAGGTTAAATTAACCCCACTTTTATCGGCACGGTTTCCCCCCAAATTTCTATGGGGTCAAGGGGCAGTGCCCCTTGTGGGGATTTGTGGGTGTTAGTGTTCTATTGATCAACATTAAAAAACCCTATTTTATTAACCGACATAAGGTTTGATAAAAGCGGCTAAGGGTTAGGGTTTCCATTAATATATTGTAGCATTTGCAATGGTATTGAGTTGCAGGGATTGCTGGTTGTAATCAGTTTGATTTATTGGATAATAATATTAGACTCTCTGTTGGTGGATGTAGCCTGAGTTTGGGTGAACCACGTTAAAACTTGTCTCTTGCTATTATTATTTCTATGTATTTTCATTCCTCTATTTAATCTTTATTTGCATTTAATTCATATCTTCTGTCGGCTAACCCTACCATACACATGAACCTGAAAGAAGACAGAAGAAGAGAGACAAAGATTTACGATGGGGAAAACCCTTATCAGGTGAAAAACCCCACTCAGAAACCTGCACAATGTATTAACAAATCTCAAATATGTTTACAATACCCTTGCAATGCAAGCTTCAATGGTCTTCGACACTCATGTCTTGAGTCAAACTAGCAGCATAATAGTACCTGTAAAACCGGTGATACATCTACTCCTCCAAGCACCTGTTTATATAGAAAATACAAGGCAATATTGGACATTTCTTGGGATGGGCATCCAACTTGGCTTCATGGGCCAAAACCCACACCTAAGGACACTTGGTCAACATTGTAGAATGTGCCTGACACTTTTCCACAGCTCCCATCCCAAAGAGGTCACCTATTTCCAAAATGGGCTATGACAGATGCTCTTACGACACTTACAACTGTCATAGAATCTGTCATAGCGGTTACAACTTACAGCTATAAGAGAATCTGTCATACACAGGCTATCAATAGCATATTCTCTTACAACATGTCATAGTCCACCTTGTGGTGCTCAAATGTGCCTTTTTCAAAGATGCTTCATGACACATGTCTTCACTTGTCTTACAACCTTCTATTTCTGACTCTTACATGTCATAGGAATCTGTCATAACCATTTCGGTCAAGATTCACTTACACAACATGGAAGATGCTGGCACATGGCAAAATGCTCCTACCACAAATTGGGATGCTTATCTCCTCATGTGAGGATAAAATTACAAGTTGTCATATTCCACGTAGGATTGACACATCACCGTGCCACATCCCACAATATGACAATATGGAATTTACAAATATTTACAACATAGGCAATTAAATAATAAATGCAAACATTAATAATGCAAGGAATTACCAAGGTTGAGACACCTTAATTCTCAACATTCTCCCACTTGTCGAACACCTTGTAAGAGCCTATAGAATAACAAGATTTAACTACTATAGGCCGAGAGGCCCATAGACTCCAAACACCATCTGAACTTCTCTATGCTCATTAGCTTCGTCAACGAATCTGCAATATTCTTCGAGGTATCTACCTTCTCTAAATTTACCTTCCCATCCTCTACCATGTCTCGTACGAAGTGAAACTGAACATCAATATGCTTTGTTCTAGCATGGAAAGTTGGATTCTTCGCAAGGCAAATTGCACTCTGACTATCACAACTGATCATTATCTGACCTTCATCAACACCAATATCTAAACATAATATCTTAAGCCAAATGGCTTCCTTACAAGCATGAGTTGCTACCATATACTCAACTTCTGTCATGGACAAAGCAACCACATGTTGTCTCTTACTCATCCAACTAATATCACCACCAAACAATGTAAACACATAAGCACTGGTGGATCTCCTACTGTCAATGTCACCTACCCAATCTAAATCCACAAATCCACGAATGTCAACAGAATGTGGAGGTCCTATAACATTACCATGATAGCATATGGAATACTCAGAAGTACCCCTCAAATATCTAAACACTCACTTAACTGCATCCCAATGAACCCATCCAAGATTAGCCATAAATCGAGTAAGGACTCCCACTGCTTGGGCAATGTCTGGTCTTGTGCAGACCATAACATACATCGAACTGCCAACAGCACTAGCATAAGGTACTCTGCTCATGTCTTCCACCTCACTAGGAGATTTTGGACAATCCTCAATAGATAACTTTATCCCTAAAGAAATAGGAACACATAATGGTCTACAATCTGCCATGCTGAACCTATCCAACACGGTCTTCACATACTTACTCTAACTTAACCAAAGTTTTCTGTTAGCTATGTCTCTTCTGATTTCCATTCCTAGAATGTACCTAGCTGCCCCTAAATTTTTTATTTCAAACTGTGCTGACAACTGAGATTTGAAATCAGAAATCATAGTCTTACCCTTCCCAATGAGCAACATATCATCAACATACAATGCAACAATGAGAATACGATCACCATCAAACTTAATGTACACACAGTGATCAAATTTTGATCTCACAAATCTAATTGACAACACAAAGGCATCAAACTTCAAGTACCACCTCCTAGGAGACTGCTTCAAACCATACAAAGACTTCTTTAATTTGCAAACCAAATTTTCTTTACCTTTCACCATGTAATACTCTAGCTGTGACATGTAGATTTCTTCCTCCAAATCACCATGAAGGAAAGTTGTCTTCACATCCATTTGTTCTACCTCCAACTCATAAGCTTCTGCGAGAGACAACAGGAATTGAATGGATGTCATCTTTGCAACAGGAGAGAAGATCTCACCATAATCTATGCCCTCCACTTGTGAATACCCCTTTGCAACCAATCTGGCCTTATACTTCTCAACACTACCATCTGCACCAATTTTCTTCTTGAACACCCATTTGCATCCAACAGGTTTCCGTCTAGGAGGCAAAGGCACCAAGTCCCAAGTTTGATTCTTTTCCAAAGAAGTCATTTCATCCTCCATGGCCTCCTTCCAAGAACCTACATCTTTCATGTCCAAAGCCTCTGATATAGTTCTAGGTTCATCATTGTTAGTGAGTAAAGCATAAGCACAACTAGAATCAAGCAATGTAAAACCAAACCTTTTAGGTTCCTTTGTTATCCGTGTAGACCTCCTTAAGGGCTGAGGTTGAGGTTCAACCTCTTCATCTGAGCTTTCAGAGTTGCCTGAGCTCTCCTCATCATTAGGTCCAACATTGTCTTTCTGTTCAGTCTTCTCAGGGGTAGCAGGAAATTGAACAACATCCTCTTTCTTTTCTTTTTCTTCTAGCTGTAAAACAGTGGAAGAAGGTGTAAGCTCTCTGAAGATGACACTTCTGCTATACAACTCTTTTTTAGCCACAGGATCCCAAAGCTTGTATCCTTTCACACCGACACCATAGCCAATGAAGATACACTTTACAGCTTTGTTCTCCAACTTTGACCGCTTCTCCCTAGGCACATGTGCATATGCCTCAACCAAAAACATGAAGATGCCTTATTGAAGGCTTTCTACCAAACCACACCTCCATGGGTGTCTTTCCAACAAGAGATAATGTAGGAGATCTATTTACCAGATAGCAAGTAGTGGCAACAGCTTCAGCCCAAAATCTTTATTCTAGGCCAGCTCCACCAAGCATACTCCTAGCCTTCTCCATCAGTGTCATATTCATCCTCTCTACAACTCCATTTTGATGCAGGGTGTATGGAGTTGTCTTTTTTCTTTCAATCCCAAGTTCCTTGCAATATTTATCAAATTCTATAGAACAAAACTCACCACCATTGTTAGTTCTTAAACATTTAATCTTTTTACCAATCTAATTTTTACCAAAGGCCTTAAACTCCTTAAACTTGCTATAGACTTCAGATTTGCTTCTGAAAAAATAAATCCATGTCCTTCTACTGTAATCATCTATGAAAGATACAAAATATACATATTTTGATAATGAAGGAACATTAATAGGACCAAACACATCAGAATGAATAAGGTCCAATAAACCAAAAGACTTGTGAGAACTTGAGTAAAATTGAACACGTTTTTGTTTTCCATAAATGCAATGTTCGCAAAATTCAAACTCAAGATTACAATCATCTAACCCCTCAATGATGTTCTTATTTTTTAGGGTACACAGACCCTTCTCACCAATGTGGCCAAATCTCTTATGCCATAACATTACCTTTTTAGCAGGAATTTTAACTTCTAATATACGGTTACAACCATCAGAATCAGAAACAATAGATTTCTTCACTACTTGTTTAGATGGTGGGGATGAAGTGACTGTTGCCCTCTTCTTTGAGTCAAAAGAACTATTGCATTATGCAATGTATGCCTCCAGCTGAAATAGAGTACCTCTCCTAGTACCCTTAGCAAACACTATAACTCCTCTAGTCATCTTGCATCCTTCTTTTGAAAATACAACCTACACACCTGCATCATTCAACATACTTACAGAAAGTAGGTTCCATGCTAAGCCTGGGATGTGCATAACCCCAGAGATTCCCTTCACTCATCCATCAGGGAATTGGATAGAGACTCTTCCACAACCAACAATCTTCAGATGAGAGTCATCACCCAGATACACCTTTCCACCATCAAACTCCTCATACTTGGTAAACCAATCTCAATACAAGGTCATGTGGAATGATGCACTAGAGTCAATCAGCTACACATCATCAGATGCATGGGTTGTTAGGGCTGCAATTAAAGCATCACCATCTTCTTGTGACTTGTTAGAATCTAAATCAGGAGCTTTCTTCTTCTTCTTCTTCTCCTCCTTGCATTCCTTTCAGAAATGCCTAGTTTTCCCACAGTTCCAACAAAGAGCCTTGGACTTCCAAGAGATTTAGATCTCCCACGGGATTTGGATCTACCCTTCTTAGCTTTCTTATCCTTCTTTTTCCCTTTCTCCTTGGGTCTTCCACGAACCGCAAGAGCCTCTTTGGCTGCCTCAGAAGACCTTCTCCGCATCTCTTCAGATAACAGCGAAGATACCACTTCTTCCATTTTGAATGTGGATGTGGTGCTTCTAATAGCCATGACAAGATGATCCCACAAGTCTGGCAAAGAACAAAGCAAGGTCATACAACGATCCTCCTCCTCCATCTTCACATCAACAGATGTCAATTGTACAACAAGCATGTTAAAGGCATTCATATGCTCAGCAACGGATCCTCCTTCCTCCATTTGAAGAGAATACAACTTCTTTCTCAGGAAAAGTTTGTTCACCAGGGATTTACCCTGATAAACATCTCCCAACTTCTTCCAAAGGTCTTTTGTGCTCTTCTCCTGATGGACATTCAATAGGATAGAATCAGCTAAATAGAGTCTTATGAGACCCTTAGCCTTCCGATCCTTTAGATCCCAATCATCTTGTGACATTGCGATTGGTTTTACACCAAATACAGTTTCCCATAGGTATCGGTCTACAAGCATGTCTTCCATCTTGAGCTTCCATAGCTCAAAATTTGTGCCATTGAATTTCTCCGCCTCTATCCTTCCAGATGTGCTTGCCATCTCCTTGCTGCAATGAGATTCAGAATACTCTAACATGCTCCCACTCAACTTAAGATCAGCTCAAAAAACCCCTACCCAACAACTAGGACCAAAGGTGATCAAGCTCTGATACCAACTGAAAGGAAGCAAGGTGAACAAAAATCGCTTCCTACACTAATCTAATGAGGATAGGGCTATGCAAATTCAATTTAACTTTTACAACTACAGCAATATGTAACACATAAATGAGATATTGCAGCAATACACATGAACCAGAAAGAAGATAGAAGAAGAGAGAAAGATTTATGGTGGGGAAAACCCTTATCGGGTGAAAAACCCCACACTCAGAAACCTGCACAATGTATTAACAAATCTGAAATATGTTTACAATATACTTGCAATAGAAGCTTCAATGGTCTTCGACACTCATGTCTGGAGTCAAAATGGTGGCATAACAATACCTATAAAACCTATGATACCTCTACTCCTCCAAGCACCTGTTTATATAGAAAATACAAGGCAATATTGGACATTTCTTTGGATGGGCATCCAACTTGGCTTCATGGGCCAAAACCCACACCTAAGGACACTTGGTCAACATTGTAGAATGTGCCTGACACTTGTCCACAACTCCCATCCCAAAGAGGTCACCTAATTCCAAATGGGCTATGACAGATGCTCTTATGACACTTACGACCATCATAGAATCTGTCATAGCGGTTACAACTTACAGCTGTAAGAGAATCTGTCATACACAGGCTATAAATAGCATATTCTCTTACAACATGTCATAGTCCACCTTGGAGCACTCAAATATGCATTTTTCAAAGATGCTTCATGACACATGTCTTCACCTGTCTTACAACCTTCTATTTCCAACTCTTACATGTCATAGATTCTATCATAGGAATCTGTCATAACCATTTCAGTCAAGATTCACTTACACAACATGGAAGATGCCGACACATGGAAAAATACTCCTACCACAAATTGGGATGCCTATCTCCTCATGTGAGGACAAAATTACAAGTTGTCATATTCCATGTAGGATTGACACGTCACTGTGCCACATCCCATAATATGACAATATGGAATTTACAAATATTTACAACATAGGAAATTAAATAATAAATACAAACATTAATAATGCAAGGAATTGCCAAGGTTGAGACACCTTAATTCCCAACACAATTTAGATACCTTCTCACCAGATGCTACACCTCGTTCTAGGAGGATAGTTGCATTTGGCATAGCTCATGTAGTAGGAATTCCTCAAGCAACTCAATGTCTGGAGCTTCTTTCCCTTGCTCATCATTATGATCCAGACACCAAGAGGTGTGTAGATGCAAATGGGAACCTGGTGTTGGATATTGCACCTCCTATGATCAGGGAAGCTTTTGATCTTCCTATGTATGGATTGGTTAGCCCTCTAACCATTGCAAATTCTACAAAACAATACAACATAGATGTGAATGGATACAAGAAACATCTAAATAAGCATTGGTTAGCCATTGAGAAGAAATCCATTACTAAGATCCTAGGGAAACTCACTAGGATAGATTTTAAAGGGGAGGTTGGTGATTTGATAACCCTCAGCAGGGCATTTGGCCAAGAAGAGTCCAATAATTATGAGACCTGGATGTTCTAGTTTATTTATATTATTCTTAAAGGAGAAATACATCTATATTTCGGTGCAATGGTTTCAAACTGCATTCATGAGTTCATATAGTGTTAGTCATCAATACTAAAAAGTTCTACATGACATCTTATGTTGTGTACCTAGAAGCTAGAGTTGGTAATTTTCCTAGATTAACCATGGTGGGAGTTAGAGGAGAGGGACTAGATATAATAAGGTTTGGGATTTCTTCTCTCAATCGGAGATTAAAGAAGTTGAGAAGCATTTCAAAAGGGTAAATGATGTGTTTTTGTATGCTATAATCCTCCAACTGACAGGAGATATAGGATGGAGGATGTTAGGTCAAGCTATGGAACTGGTAAGGGGATGTGGAGAATGGTTCATCTAATTCCCCAAATCCACATACAACAGGGTTGCAGGATTTAAAAGCACCCTTTTTGTTGCCTAGGCATTGTAGGGATATGCTCATTTTAATTTAATTTTCTCATAAAATAAGTGAAGTACACTTGAAATTGTCTAGCAAAAATAAAGTTGGGGTCAAGTACCCTTTTGATTTGGGTTTTATGAGTACCCATCTATACAGGTGGCCAAGACAGTGGCAAAGGAACTTGATGCCTTAAATTTGAAACTATATGTGGCAAGGGAGAATTTTGACCCCGCAAGTTGACTCAAACAATTATTTCCTACAATGGGATTTGAGCATAGGCATTCTCTTGAGGAATTCTAGCCTAATTGCAAGGATGATTTTGAAGTAAGGAAGAGGAAGTACACAAGGCTTACTGCCTTTCAGCTAAGAGAATTTGGGTTAAGGAATGATATACCTAAAGAATTTTCAGATGATGGAATTATTTTGGATCCAATGTATCACTTGGACACTGTGGACACTAAAATCTTGGACCTGATTGATTGGTCCCAGAAGGAAGACCTCTCCTTGAGGGAGCTTAGTACAGAGGTGTTGCAACGCAACAATCAATGGTTGAATATTAGATTGCAAAATTTCAGGCCACCCACTAGTAGAAAAATAGTACTAAATTACTAAAAAAACTACTAAAAATTGCATATAAATGACTAATCTTGGTCACATGACCATTAGTAGTTTATTTCTGGTCATTTATAACGTGACCAAATTTAGGAGTAAACCATTTTTAGTCATTTAGTGGTTGTTTTGATTGATCAATTTGGTAGTATATTTAGTCGTTAATTTAGTCATATATTTAGTCATATTTATTCACTAAGCTTGATCACGTGACCATTAGTAGTTTATTGTCAGTCATTTATAACACGACCAAAATTATGACTAAATCATTTTTAGTCATTTATTCATTTTGTTCACTAGTTTCTACCTTAAAGTGTTGGAAATGAGATAGTGCTTTTGAGGTCTAAACATAAAACACAGAAAAACATAATCAATCATTCATTTGCACATAATGAAACAACTATTAAGAAGGCAAAATACTAAAATTTTATTAAGAAAAGGTGTTCTTACAGCAGATACAAGACTTAAATATGTGTCTTTGCTTTGAAAAATGTGTTACAAAGTGTGTTTCTCAGTGTTGTGACTGAGAAAATTGAGTTACAACGCTATATTTTTTTTATTATATAGCTCCAAAACATGAAAGAACTACTTGAAAAATGAATAAAGTTCTTTGTCTTTTCAACATCATAGAAGTTTGACTCTCTGGTTACACGTTCCACCTCCTTGATTTGTCCAATTTTGGCTAATGCTTCAATGTATTTAAAGTGAATGTCGGGATCATCACTGCCAATGACATTGAAAAGATAGTTTACCATATAAGTACAAGGTTCCCAAGCTACTACAAAATTACCTCCTCAAATAGATCAATGAATATCAGTGACAAAATGATACAAGTGACAATCCAAAGTCAAATCACCTGGAGCTCAAATATGCACCCAAGAAGAAATATAGCCCTTCATAAGACTTGAACTGTTCAAACAACTTGATGCATGAATCTACACCCAATTGTTCAGAATATTCCTTGGCAGCCTGTGTGACATGAAAGAAGTTAACATCAAAAATAACAGAGCAATTGTCAATGTCATCTAGAGCCAACATTATTAATTTGAAATAAATAAAAGGTGCACAATTTTTACCTAGACAATTATTTGGAGATTTCCCCTCAGGTTGACAAGAAGGAGATCTTTCATGCACTCAAATGCCCACTCTTTAGAAAGGGTACCAAAGAACTCAACAAGGGCCTGAGAAATACTGTAATCAGTAAGGGAATTGGTAGTTTCTATTCAATTTCAAGAGCACATCATGTTTCACAAAATTGTGGCTCAATAGAATGGATGTTGACAATGACACATTTAATATCGGGCAACTATGTATATTGCTATACCCAAATTTTACAATATTAGTGATGAAGTATACCACTGTCACAAGCTCAAGAAATTTGTTGAGTTACCAAGCAACCACTGTGAACACAATCACACCTCTTACAACTTTCTGAAGCATAAATAATAATACTCACTTCCACCGAATATCTAAATGATCAAGAAACAACTCTGTCATACTTCTATGTATAAGTACCTTACCTTGCATCAACTTTTATCAACGCCTTTGAAACTTACCTTGCATCAACAAACACCATTACCTTTGACACCAATGATGTACAACCAACAATCAAAGAAGGATGCAGATGCATACCACTGTCACAAGCAACCACTATCATTAGCAATCCACTTTTTCACTGTCACAAGCAAGAAGTATAAGACCATAACTGTCACAGTTAGAGAATTGCAAACTGTCACTGCCATACCAACTATTGTCACTGATCATTGATAGAATATGGTATTAGGCATACCATTTATTGTGCATTCACTATGATACTCCATCACTCCATTGTGCATAGGCAAGATGATACTTTCACTTTAATCCATACCAACTGTTAAGAATATGCAAACCTGTAGGTTATAATATAGGGCCTCCAAGATGAATTGATAAGTCTTGAGAGAACCTATACAAACTTTGAATGACTTCCAAACCTACAGACACTTTTATTATGATGACTCCATATTCTTGTACCTTGAACATGTTGCAATACTTGAAAGTTCTCTCAAAGTTTATGCATAACATGCACTTCACTGTGTTTGACACTAGCCTTAAAAATTTTAATGGCTTCTATAACTACACAAGATCTTAAGACACTCTCCACGGTCTATGAGATCTTGATTAAATGAGAATAGAATTTTAGAATGAAATAAGAAGTATCCATCATACCAATATCTGAGACTACCCTTTATCCCTTTTAGAAATTTTTTGATCTTTGTAGGCCTAGTTGATAACTCACAGTGACCTCTTCATATGTCCACTTTGGCCTTTCAATGATCTTTCTACAAACCTTAGTGGGATCTTTACAAATATTTGCACAGGAGTAGGATAAGCTTTCATAAGTCTGACAGAGGTTAAAGTTATACAGACCTTAACCTAGTTTACAAAGAGGTCTTCTTAAGATTTGATGGACCTGAATAGATACCATGCACTATTTTGATACCCTTTTGATGATCCTCTATTATCCTTTTACAAACCCCTTAATATTTTATAAAAAAATTATATAGCATCATACAATTGTAAGAAAATAGAGATATCAATACAAAACTCTGCAAGATATCAATATAGTGCTTATGATTTCTTCCATCAAAGCATAAAGGATCGAGAAATTTTGTCAGATGTTGTAGTGGCAACTGCCCTAGTAGACATGAATGTAAAATTTAGAAACATAGACAAAGCACATGAACTATTTGACAAAATGCCTCAAAGAAATGTGGTCTCATGGACTGCAATGATTGTAGGATATGCACAAATTGAACTTTTTGAGAAGACTTTAGAAACTTTCAAGCAAATGCAATTGGCAGGTGTAAAGCTAGACTCCACAACCTTTGCCAACATCCTCCCTTCCTATACTAAAATGGGAGCTTTGGAACAGGGTATGGACATTCATCAAAGCATGAAGGATAGAGGAATTTTGTCAGATGTAGTTGCAACTACCCTAGTAGACATGTATGCAAAATGTGGAACCATGGACAAGGCACATGAATTGTTTGATAGAATGCCTCAAAAGAATGTGGTCTCATGGACTGCAATGATTGCAGGATACACACAAATTGGATTTTTTGAAAAAGGTCTAAAAAATTTCAAGCAAATGCAATTAGCAGATGTAAAGCCAGACTACACAACCTTTGCCAACATCCTCCCTGCCTGTTCCAAAATGGAAGCTTTGGAACAGGGAATGGGCATCCATCAAAGCATAATGGACAGGGGATTTTTGTCAGATATTATAGTTGGATAGAATGCCTCAAAGAGATGTCATCTCTTGGACTACAATTATTGTTGGATATGTACAAAATGGATTTTTTGGAAAGGCTTTACAAAAATTCAAGCAAATGCAATTGGTGGGTGTAAAGCAAAACTCCACAACCTTTGCCAGCATCCCTCCTACCTGCACCAAAATGGGAGCATTGGAACAAGGTATGGACATCCATCAAAAAGTAATGGATAGAGGAATTTTGTCAGATGTTGTAGTTTCAACTACCCTGGTAGACATGTATGCAAAATGTGGAAGCATTGACAAGGCATGTGAGCTGTTTGGCAGAATGCCTCAAAGAGATGCCATCTCATGGAATGCAATGGTTGAGGGATATGCACAAAATGGATTTGTTGAAAAGGCTTTAGAAACTTTCAAGCAAATGTAATTAGCAGGTGTAGAGCCAAATTCAACAACCTTTGCCAGCATACTCCCTGCTTGTGCCAAAATGGGAGCTTTGGAACAAGGTATGGACATCCATCATAACATAATTGAAGGGGGTTTTTGTCAGATAGACATGTATGCAAAGGAATTTAACATTTGTATTAGCAGCACTATATTGGAGAGACCGCACCATATCGGTGGGAGCTACTTTCATGTCTCCCTGATAAAACAATCATCATCAAAGAGGCTATACTATATCGGTGGGAGGTACTTTAATGTCCCTCTAATGAAACACCATGCATGAAAGAATGTGATCATCATCAAGCAGAGTACAACACATTGGGAGGAGAAGTCTTAGAGTCCCTTCAATAAAAAGAAAATGATCCGCATTGAAGATTATTGAAGAGACCAAGTCATATCAGAGGGAACTTGCAAAAGTCCCCCCGATCTAATAATACGAAACTACAAGGAACGTCAAATCTCATCTACACATTATAAGCTACCAATAAATTGATCACAATTTGAAATCATTCAAAAGAGAATTTGTGCATAAATTCTTTATTATTGAATTTTGTACAGAAGTTTTTGTGAAGGCTTTGGTGATCCGAAGTGGAACTTGGAACTACAATATCTAATAAAAATCCATTTCTGAATTTATGCTTTTGATGGATGTTCATAGCCCCATTCAAAGCTCCAATTCACCCACAGGCCTTCTCAACAATAGCAATTGGATGAGAAATAATTTTGTAATACTAGATACAATTGGATCAGATTCACATTCTATTACTGGGTGCACCAATTTTCATGACTTGTCCTCTATGGAATTTGAAACAAAGATTTGTGAGAGCTCTTTGTTTGAGTATTATGAACTCGCAACACTTAAAAAGTAACTTGAGCTTGTGTGTTGGAGAACTGCTAGTTCAGCTTATAGAAAATAACTCCCCATGAGAAGGAAATCATGGATGGATCATGTCATTTGTCTTGACCTTTACATCAAGAAGCCAAAGGCTAGGTTACCAAGGAATTTTTCTCAGGTGATGATTCCTGGATACATTAATGGTAGGAAAAGTTTGGAGTCTAAGAAGAAGCATCACCACTAGAGGTTGTGCCATTTGGAGTTTCCTCAACTCATATGTAGAATTGAGCTCAATTTGGTGTGGATTTACATTTAAAAGAAAATAGTTCCACCTCTCTTCTATGGATTTAGGCTCCAACCTCCTTGAAGTCCTTGCCATGTTTGAAAATGTGAGATAATTAGACATTTGCAGGGATAGTTGACCTTTTCTAGTATTATATCTAATGGTAGGGGCCTAGATCATGAAGATGGCATGTGTATCCTCAGTTAGAGAGTTGCTTTCCTAAATAGCTTTGAACTCGAGGTTGTCCTTATAAATGTGGGTTGTCCCTAAAATTGAAAGAAACATTGCTTAGCCTTACACTCTACATTAAAAAAGAGTTCTTCACATTTGAGAGACCATCCATGTAGAGTAGAGGTATCTAGATATTAATTGAGATTCTCTTGTTTGTTAATGACATCATGCTTCTCTTTATGGTGATTTGAGAACATAATTCCTAGCTATGAAATCCATGGGGAGGTACTATTGTTTATACCAGATCTACTAAATTGATTGCTTCTTTCAACCCATAACAGATATTGGAAGCATTACGTACTCTTCGAATACTATTGATTCACATACAAATGGAGGTAGATCATTAAGGAACTGCTCAACCTTGTGGTGTACTAAGGATAAGGCTACTTGGCACCCCAAATCATTCTAATGGTTGTGGCTCCATCTCTTTTTGACATTGAGGACCCTCTCACACCCAATCTCAAGAGCAATCTCACATTACCAATTTCTTCCCTAGCACCACTAGTTCTTCAACTTTGACTATTAGTAAATATTTTAGTAGGTATCAAATACCTCCTAGGATTGTCTAGGTCAACCCCCTTAGCCCCACCAAGCATTCTCAAACCCTGCATTGGTACTCCTACAATGATCAATGATAATATTAATGGCTCCTCCAATCCATCTAAGAATACTGACACCTCCAGATTTTGGTTCCCCCTTGGGTTGTCTTCTTTTGCTTCCACTACCTTGTGGAGTCTTCCCCTTGCACATCTATTTAAATTTTATAATTGTACTAGTTTGGTGGTTACACTTTTTAGGTTAACCACTTGTGTGTTTGTTTATTTTCTTTTCCTACTCTTCTTGGTTTATTGCATTTTCTTTAAATCTAAGGCCCCTTTTTCCTTAATTCTTTGCTATTGTACCCATTGTACATTCTAGTCCCTTTGATCTATTGTTGATCATTCATGGATATTAATATATTTTCTTTCTTTCTATTAATTAAATTGTTAAAGGTGGAGAAAAGGGGTAATGAATTCCTTGCATTCAAATGTTCATAGCTATCTATCTTAAGATTGTAATATTTCTTTAAGTCCCCTATTCTAGTATCACGAATGTATGCCTTGACATTCAAACTTAACAAACAAGGATGGGTTATTGTACACTTGTACACATTGTCAAATAATGTGTTGAAAACATTATGGGAAGATCTTTGTCCTTAAAGGACTCAATGTATTGTGCATAATCTGTAATCTATATTTTTCTTCATGATGGAATCTTTAATGTGATTTGTGGAGACCTTATAAGAATAGTTTGTTATATACTTCATTATTAAATGAGACAGACAATGCCTAGACTGTTCATAAATTATCTTGTTTTAGTTAAGACTTATGATCTACTATAGGAATTGTAAGTTGCATGCCTTGTGAAAATGGGTCTGAATTTACAACCTGCTTATGGAAGTCATGGTAGCTTGACATTGATTGGGATAGATGGTGTGAGTCATCTATGGTTTCAAAGTACCTCCCCATGGATGTCATTCTGTAACTAAAAATACTTGAAGCCAAGCCATATGCTATATAGATATGTTCTAGGAAAACCAACATATACTTCCCAAGCATAAAATAGTATCATTGCCTCGAATGATACATAACTATTTTTTCACAAGTACTGGCACAAGCCATCTGCCCATAGGGTCAATCAAAATTGTCTAAATAGAGTTTATTTTCAAGCCAATACATCTAAAAATTACCTGCATCTTTTGAAATAATTCCTTGCTATTCGGTGTAAAGAAGCATACAACACATGGCAGGGGAAAAACATTTATTATTCACCAAAATTGTTTAAAAAATTGTAATATTTACCCCTGATAGTTCTTCCCTAGCTTTCCAAAATTGTCTATTTACTTCTTGTTCCCTATGCTATACCTTGTATATGTTAGAATAAAGTGTTATACTCTCATCAAAGATGCCTTTTGCACTCTCAATGTCATCCCTAATAGCAAAGTATGCAGAAAGCACTGTTATTGCTTTTCATCTTCAATAGGCATAAATATAGACTTACAATCCAACTATCGTTAATCTATTCCCCAATCAACCGAAAGGCCTATCATTCCACTCCTGTGAATGGTAACTAATTCCCACAACAACAATCCACTTTTATGAGACCTAATGAGCAGTCTATATATAGACCCAAGTACACAAAATCCACTTTCAAATATGCAAGAGAAAGATTTTTTGGCTCCTACTATTGGAAGAAATAGAGTAATTCTTAGGTCAATGGAATTCCCTGCCCTCTAGTAAATAGTTTGTGCTCCCTGTTAGAAATTTCTCTGTAGCCTAGGTTTGAGCATGAGTGCCCTAGTAATTTTAAGCTAAGGTTCAAAACTTTAAAAAAAACCTTTCCTCAGTTGAAAATCAATCATGGTATCAATTTCACAACCTAGCCTACATGACAGTATATGTCATCTCAAGACATGTTTTTATTTTTCTAAAAGTGTAAAACAAACAAGACCTTAAAAAAATAATGAAAAGAAGTCCTTTACATACATAATAGAAAGGGCATAAAAAAAACTCACACCATGCATACAAGCAAGAAACTTTCCAAGATCAGTTGTGGGTGTCACCAATACACTTCGAACATTCTTCCCAGCCAAAGTCATTACAACCACTATGTTCTTAGGATTTGACTGCACAAATAAACCAACATATGTCGGATCCAACTTTTATTTCCCTAAATCAATTTATAACAGAGCCCAAATGATGAACCAAAAATATAAACAGATGGGGTAATAAAAATAACCAAACCTGAGTTTTTGCCCCCCATATAAGATTGACTGCGCCTGAAATCTAGCAGGGTTGTAATCCCCATTTCTCATCCACTTTGAATTGTCTATGCATATCATAGTAGCCTAACAGAACACACATGATGTATATTACTTATTAGATTTGAATTAAACTACCTAGGGCAAGGATTGAATGGTTTAACATCAAATTGAAATTGTGAGAATGATGTATACCTCAAGAATCATGGTGCAAAATGAATTCAATTAGCAATGGAGATGAAAAGAATCAAAAATCTGTGTGAGAAATCTGCCTTGGCCTCACCGTATTTTTATGAGCTTTTATCTTTTTAGCTTTCCCCACTCTCTTTTTAGATTTCCCCACTCTCTTTTTAGCTTTTGATCTATACTTTCCCGCCTCCACAAACTAAACATGTTTTTAAGTAATTACAGGGAGGGCCTAAATTTGATGGTCGTATGACTGTATTTAAATATTTTTACTGTAAAATAACAATCAAAATTTTAAAAAGATTGTATCACATGAAAGGGGAGATTTTGGATAGACCATCAAAATTTATATGGAATTATAATGATATATATATTTCACTTATATATAAATTTTACTTATACTAAAATATATCACAGTATTTTAAGGTCATCTTTGAATAGATAACCATCATTAAAAATTGTTTGACAGGCAAAGTCGACTGTCAAATTCAATCCCTAATTATAGGGTGTTCTTCGAGTCTATAATAAAGCAAAATAAAATGATTGCACTTGCCCCTTTTAAGAGTTGTTATATTAAGTAATATGTGGGATGTAATTATTATAAAATTATATTGGGAAGTGTTTTTTTATTATTTTTAGATGCTATAGTTTAGTTAAATTAATATGTATTTTTTAAATCTATTATATTTAAAAGATGTGGAAAAATAGTAATATATATTATTTTTTAAAAAGTAATATATATTGTCTAATTTTTATTTGTGTGAATAATTATTTATTCATTTTTATTTGTGTGACTAATTATTTAGTTGTGTTTTTTACCCGATGATCAAATTAGTCATTTATAGTTGTTTTGCAAAAAATTACTAGAATTTAATAATTTTTAGTTGTCATGACTAAACGTTTTAGTCACGTAGTCATTTATTTGCCAAAATTCTACTAGTGACCTCAGGTAAAAGGTAAAGGCAAGAGAAGAAAGAGACTTCTTCATCGAAGCCAAAAACTTATAAGAGGCATAATACTTTAGACATAGGGTCGCCCTCAGTTTTTTAGCTTAAAACATATCAGAAAGGCCCAAAGTCCACACCAAAGAAGATGAGAGGATCTGTTCAAATAGCTTCACCTAAGCAGTTAGCAACTATGATTGGAGTAGATTGCAAACAAGTTTCTATTACAAAGAAAGCTGCAAATGCTGGAGTTGTTGCTAGCCTAGGTGTTGTTCCACAAGCACAAGTCATTCCACCAAGGCCAGCTTTGGGACAAACTCTGATAGAGGGAGCTGAGACTATAGGTGAACAAGATCAAACATAAACAAGCTCCCCTATGAAAGAAACATAAGTACAAACTGATGAGCCTCATGTAACAAATGTTTTGATTGATATTTTTGAAGGTGAGTTAGGGGAAGAGGAGGTCACTCAAGAAGAGATCATTAAAGAGGATGATCAACAAGAAGATGCAGAGCACTAGGAAGAGGAGGTTGTTGCAGATGAAGAAGAGACAGAACAACAAGAGCAGCAAGAAGCCACACAGAGTCATCAGGTAGATATGCCTATAAATCAGGAAGAGACTATCCTTGAGCCAATAGGGGGAGTATTGAAAGAAAATGATCACTACAGAGAAACCTCAACTCACATCTCTTGTGATGAGAGGGATTTAAGGCTCAGCAACAAATGGAGGAGCATGTCTTAACTATTGAAGAACAACATGAACTCACAAGAACTATTAAACAGCAAGAGAAACATGCTGAAATGACCAAATCTATTGAAGAAGAAGGGAAATCTGAGGAGGAAGGAAAATCCCAAGAAGAGGAGAAAGTTGAGGAGGAAAAGAGGATTGAAGAGGAAGAAAATATAGAAGAAGAGAGAGGAAATGATGAACAACAACAGGATGGACAAACATTGCAAAATCAACCTCCACCTCCTACAATCCCCTCGTGGTTAAATCTGAATCTGTAAAAGAGGCAAAAAATAGTTGTTAAACCTTTGAGCCTACAAGAAATGATGGTAGAGGTAGATAAGAAGAAGTCCAAGAAGAAGCCAACGACCTTATCCTCTGTTAAAGTCAATGATCACGGAGAAAGGATTGCAAAAATTACAACTCCTATAGCAAACAGAGATGATAGGGAACTCTTGGCCGAAGATAATCAAATCACAAGGGTAAACTTGGATAGACAAACCTGAGATGAGAAAATACATTCTTTGGATTCAATGGTTGATGTTGTGAAGGTAAGTATGCAAAAGGATAAGCAGGCCAAGGATGAGCTAAAAATGCAGCTAAATCAAATCAAGACATTTGTCAAGGACTTGCTAACCTTAGTCATGCAGCAACAAATAATTATAGATTTACCAGTTTTGATGTATAAACAAGAGGTAGATGCCTTGTAGGCCATGAAGCAGAAATCAAATATGGTAGATAGATGGGAGGCCAAATTTCTGAATGAAGCTCTTGGTATTATTGATCAACATTACCCTTTTTACAGGAGAGCATGTGAGATAGAAGATACTTTAAATTCCTTTATGGCAGGGGCTAATGAGAAAAAAGATGAATTAGAAAAGGATCTAAAGTTGGTAAAAGAAAAAGAAGAATGAATAGAGAAGAGTTGTTAAATTCCAACATTTTGCAAGATGAAGATCTAGATTTTATGGAACATTGCATAAGGATCTCCCAATATAAGATTGATCAACTTGTTGAATAGGCTTCTAGTTTACGTGCCCTACAAAGAGAAATTTTTGAGTTTATGGAAATTTTTGAAGTCTTCATTAATGTAATAGTTGGCCCAAAGGTGTTCTTGCCTAATAAATGTAGAATTGATACAAGGGAGAAAGTAAAGGAGGAATTCATGACCAAAATACAAAACTTGTTGGCTTCCCCTTCAGTGTTGAATGAAGACATTTTGGATGAATTTATTTTTGGATGAATTTATAAAGGCAAAGGCACATTCCATGTTGGAAAAGGGGAGATAGAACAAGGTAAAGTTACAGCAATATACCTTTAAAATGTTTTCAAATATAAAATTAATAGCATGTGTAAATCTAAAAGTTATTTTCAATTTAGATGTTAGAGTATTTCTCCAATTTAATCAATGTAGTAGAAGAAAATAGCTTGCAAGAAGAAGACAAGTATTTACGTGGAGAAACCCTTTCAAGAAAAAACTCCACACCAAAGGTGTTTATGCTTGTATTAAATCTCTTGTGAAAGATTACATTCAATATTGAAATCCTTTGATTCCTTAATGCACTTCAAAATCTTCTTCAATCTTCAAACCTATAAAACTTCAAAAAGATTCTTTCTTTTTTCTTCTAAGTATTTTACAATTAACTCTCTAGAAAATGTATGGGTCTTTTTAATTAATACCAAAGCTTCTTAATTGGAAAGCTTGAAACTCAAATTACAATCAATTGTAATTGATATACATGAGAATAAATCCTCATGCAAAACCAAGCGCTCCAAATAGAAAAGACTGAAGTCAAATAAAGTCAAGCTTCCTATTAACTACCTGTCCTAGATGTGGGGGCCCAAGTTTGCCCAAGTAAACTTATCCAACATCAAATACATTTCTAAATAAAAGCAAAAACTAAAAGTCCCAAGATTGGGCGTCCAAGTTTGAATGTTATTCTGAATTACCTTGTTCAGTACATGCAAGTGACATGCAAACACCTTATTCAACATGCAACTGATGCCCATTATCTGAAACACTGAGATGTACCATCCTGCAAGTTTCTGGAGTTAGAGTGTTTGCAAGCAACCTCTCAAAACTAACATGCAAGATCATATAACTGACATGCAAGCACATGCAAGTCCATAGAAGTAACATGCAACAACATGCAAGTCCATGCAAGTTCATATAAACGACATGCAACAACATGCAAGTCCATTCAAGTAACATACAACAACATGCAAACACATGCAAGTTCATATAAGCGACATGCAACAACATGCAGGTCCATATAAGCAACATGCAACAACATGCAAGTCCATGCAAGTAACATGCAACTCTAACTTCACTGTTAACTGCCACATCATATTCATGCAAATATCTTACTTCTCTGAATCCACTATTAACTACTATATCATCTTCATGTAAACATCATGCATCTCTAACTCATGTTCATGCAAAGTGTATCAACAATATCCACTCATATACATAAAAAAGCAAACTCCAAGTCTAAATATAAGACACATCCAAAAGTGGGCACCCAAGTTAACTCACACTCACTAGGAGTTGTCAACAAGTCTTCATGGACCCCACTCAAAAAGTGGATGCCCAAGTTTGACCCTATCAATTAGGATTTGACTACAATAAGCCAAGTGATATAATTAAATAATAATTAATCTCTCAAAGTCTTTATGTGTTGGGGAAGACATTCCAAGAACTTTGGAGACACATGAATTGGTTAGGATTGCAAGTTAATGGCAACTTATCCCAACATTCTCCCACTTGACATTATACATTGCAATTACTCTAAATGATATAATCAAACTTTAAATCATAGTGAAAAACATCCCTAGCCATCAATGTATCATTAATTCTTCAACATGCTTTTGTGCTCCAACAAGATACCTATAAAAGTAACAATGATAACCATCATCTCAAACAAGAACTCCTCACATCATGTCACCCATGATAAACAAAAAATAAGGCAAGGTGAAACATATCAACTGTCACTGAAACCTACACCAATCTCAACATGCACAAGCATCAAATCATATGATAACATAAGACTCTGAGTGTCTGCCACACTCATACCAAATGGAAAACTAGCCATAGCAAGTTGGTATCTCATCCAAAATATCATACCTCAAAACCAAGGTAAGTAAACCATCATAAGTAGAACTCCATGCCATCAACATAGAAACCCAAAACTGTAATCAAGTCCTTGTAAAAAAAACCTCCTAATCATCCATCATCCCATCTCAAAGAAACATACCAATGTACAAATGACCAAAGACAAGGCCAACAAACAAAATTTGCAACACCACTGAACAGATCTATGGATATTGATAGTCCACATCCAAGTCTTCAATGCAACCAATGGGTAAAGACGGCCCACTAAACCTGCACAACTCATAGATCCCAATAGTGAAACATGCAATTTCATCTTCACATAAATAACCTAAAAACTGAGACAACCAAGAAGATATCGTGACAATAAAGAGCATACATATCCTAGAACTTCCATTGCATGGGTAATATCAAATCTGAAAATAAGATCAAGGCATTAACAAATCCTCCTATATCACTTCTCTTAGAGGAAGTGGCTAACTCCTCTACCATATAGTGTTAAAACATATAATGATATGCATAAAACATCTCTCATTACCAATCTCTGAATAACTCTCCCAAGTCCTCTTAACCAATGAAGAAAGAGATCAAGAAGTTACCAAATTATTTTTAACAACAATAGCACTTGACTCCAATACAAACCTCAACTCCATAAACATGAGAACCTTTAAGAAGAAGATAATATACCAGGAAAGAGAGAAACTGCAAAATCATACCATGTCTTTATACCACACTAACCTGTGCCAAACTGTGTAAAGTAATATCTCTTTCAACACTTCCAAACTGAAAGGGTATCAACATCTAACATCCAAAATAAGATGAAAACATGGAAGCAATAGATGTTAACCTCTCATTGATAGTAGATCAAACTAGCCAAACATTCCCACAACAAAGGGAATTAACCCAAAAAATCACAAACCATTTATGTACCTCTCCAAAACAAATCCTCAGAACTAGTTTCATAGCTCAAGATCAAACAGTAATGAGAACAACAGAAATCCATAAACCCATGCATCTACTTTTTAACAATCCTTTTCAAGACTAGTGTAAAAGAGAAGACAAGATACATATAAAGAATGCATCTAATAATCAAGTTGGCAACACATATTAGATCATTTACCTACCAAGTAGACCAAGAGTGGGATACAAGATTGTCCTTGCATATAACACCAAGCAATAAAATCTTATAATAAAGACAACCTTCTCATAAGTTCTATAATGGACTCACATGCATTTCCAAGTGTAGGTTTCTCGATCCTTTTGTTGACATCTCATAATGAGAAATCTTTCCAACACATATCTCTAAGTTCAGGAGATATCAAGCCTCCCCCAAGTCTCTCTAGTATCCATGAGATTTTAGCTATCAATCCATACCAACTTTAAATGCAATCTACACAATCATGAAGCTCTAAGAAAATGATTGATACTTCAAAACCAAAGAGAACTAACCAAACCATTGTCAGAATTCCAACTCTACAATCAGGAATATATCATGACATCATGATCTAACATATTCTTAAAAGAAGATCATATGCTCCAATGAACATATTCTTCTCCCAAGAGCACCTATATCATGCCAAAAAACTCTGACTCATGATCAAGAGTGCACCATGATATAATACTATGCATCCTTTAAACGAAGGATCATATATCAAAAACTAATAAGTTATAAACTCAACACCTCACCAAAAACTCCAAGAGTCCTCCATGGAAAACCAAGATGTCAACACCTCTTCAAAAAACATGAAGATCTAACATCCTCTATCAATAGAACCAAAAATGTCAGTGAACCCTTACTGCAAACTAAAGGCATAATCCAATAGCTTCTTATGACACCAACAACCATTGCACAAGATCATCCATCTTCTAAAAAGATTATGCATGGCTCACAACACTGCAACAATGACAGTTTAGAACCAATATCTTGAAACAAAGAAGATAGGATACATTATGAAACTGTAAAAAACTCCCATTGAAAGTTATACCAAGTTATGCATGGCATCATTATCAAAATTATTACCAAAACTCCACTTAAGGTGAAAAAAGCTTCTCATGCAACATAACTTTACTACTACAAATTCCAATGAATAACTAAATCTGGTACTCCAAACTACCCTTTTGTCTCAATACAAAAAATACCAATGCAATTAAGGTGACCAAGAAGAGGCCTACCAAATAGAACCCACATCAGCTTATTCACAAGATCTACACACATGCAACATCTCATAGGAGAAAAACATGATTAGTGCTTCAACTTTTATTAACTGAAAAAGTAGATTCAACCCCACATTAGTATCATGTAGAACAAATGTAACCAAGTATAACATGTAGATTTCCAAGACTCAACTACCAAAATCAACTCTAGATCTAATTTGCCAAATAAATCCACATAGAAGAAACCATAGATCATAAGAACCCAACAAGTATCCTTGCAAATCTGAAATTGTTTCCATCCAGAAAGTATTTGAACACATTTTTTCACAGATCTACAAACCACAGATTTTGGCTAATATGTAAAAACTACCAAACCATATCTCTATAAATCTAAACCACTTAAACATCCAAACATTCACACTAATGAACACCATCAAAAATGTCATCTAAAATAATGGAATATCACAGATCTACAAACCCACAATATTTTGAAATAGGAAAATTGTGAAAACCTACATATTCAAAATAACATGAATATGAGAAAGGAGAAACTAGGTTGTTCAGGAGTGTTCATATCATAAAAAATACCAACTCCACAACCTCCATACAACTAGTGATAAATCATCCAGTGATTTCATGTAACCATGGACTAAAACCATGAACCTAACATAAGCACTCCAAACTATAGTCCAAGAAATGAGTGTTTTTCCATGTGATTAAGGAACAAGAAGTAACCATCCAACATAAACACCCTTTCACTGTACATGACCACAAGGTAAAGAAATAAAACCACCAAACAAGATAATACACACATATTGTCAAAATAGAGCTCCGAATCACTATCACATGATCAACTCCATAAAGATCCATAACCTTGAGCCTCAAGTGCCCAACAAAGATTCTTTTGACAATATCTATCTAAGAGTTAAATACCATGGCTTCCAAACTCACAAATCTGTAAAACAATGTTAACACATAGAACTTCCCCTACAACTAAAATACCTTCAACACTTAAGAAAAAAGCATCCCTCTCTTGGCTCTGATACCACATGTTGGAAAAAGGGAGACAGAACAAGGTAAAGTTGTAGCTATGCAACTTTAAAATGTTTTCAAAGCTAAAATTAATAGCATGTGTAAATCTAAAAATTACTTTCAATTTAGATGTTAGAGTATTTCTCCAATATAATCAATGTAGTAGAAGAAAATAGCTTGCAAGAAGAAGACAAGTATTTACGTGGAGAAACCCTTTTGGGAAAAAACTCCACACCAAAGGTGTGTATGCTTGTATTAAATCTCTTGTGAAAGATTACATTCAATACTAAAATCCTTTGATTCCTTGATACACTTCAAAAGCTTCTTCAATCTTCAAACCTGTAAAAACTTCAAAAAGCTTCTTGTTTTTTTCTTCTAAGTCTTTTACAATTAACTCTCTAGAAAATGTATGTGGCTTTTTAATTAATACAAAAGTTTCTTAATTCAAAATCTTCTTAATTGGAAAGCTTGAAACTCAAATTACAATCAATTGTAATTGATATACATGAGAACAAACCCTCATGCAAAACTAAGTGCTCCAAATAGAGAAGATTGAAGTCAAAAAACATCAAGCTTCCTGTTAACTACATGTCTTGGATGTGGGCCCCCAAGTTTGCACAAGTAAACTTAGCCAACATCAAATACATTTCCAAATAAAAGAAAAAACTAAAAATCCCAAGATTGGGCATCCAAGTTTGCCCAATCTCTTTCAGTCAACTAAAGTGATCAACACACATCAATCTCATGCAAACAACATTCAAGATTGTTGTCCCCAATGTTATTCTAAATTACCATGTTCTATACATGCAAGTGACATGCAAACACATGATTTAACATGCAACTAATACCATTATCTGAAACACTGAGATGTACCATCCTGCAAGTTTCTAGAGTTAGAGTGTTCTATAAACACCCTCTCAAAACTGACATGCAACAACATGCAAGATCATATAACTAACATGCAAGCCCATAGGAGTAACATGAAACAACATGCAAGAACATAAAAGTGACATGCAACAACATGCAAGCACATGTAAATCCATAGAAGAAACATGCAAGTAACATGCAACAACATGCAATCACATGCAATTTCATATAAGTGACATGCAACAACATGCAAGTACATATAAGCAACATGCAACAACATGCAAGTCCATGCATGTAACATGCAAGTACATGCAAGTTCATATAAGTGACATGCAACAACATGCAAGCCCATGCAAGTAACATGCAACTCTAACTTCATTGTTAACTGCCACATCATATTCATGCAAATATCATGCATCTATGAATCCACTATTAACTACTATATCATGTTCATGCAAACATCATGCATCTCTAACTCCTCTATTAACTACTACATCATGTTCATGCAAAGTGTATCAACAATATTCACTCGTATACATAAAAAGCAAACTCCAAGTCTAAATATAAGACACCTCCAAAAGTGGGTGCCCAAGTTAACTCCCACTCACTAAGAGTTGTCAAACTCTCAAAATAGACTTCAAGGAGTTGTCAACAAGTCTTCATGGACCCCACTCCAAAATTGGATGCCCAAGTTTGACCCTATCAATTAGGAATTGATTACAATAAGCCAAGTGATATAATTAAAAAATAATTAATCTCTCAAAGTCCTTATGTGTTGGGGAACACATTCCAAGAACTTTGGAGACACATGAATTCGTTAGGATTGCAAGTTAATGGTAACTTATCCCAACATTTCAAACTTACAATGTTAGATCTTGGGAAGTTAGAGAAGAAATGTGAATAGGTCTCCAGCAAGTTTAATTTATTCAAGTTCATAATGGAGTGGTTGGATGGGGACGATGAGAAACGACTTGAGTTGCTTTTATCAAATTTTGCTGAATACAACATGGTCAATCTTCTAGGAGGGTGTCTACATCCAACTAGTCTTATTTTTGAACTATAAGGAATATTCTTTGTAAAGATTCTTTATTCAAATTCTTTGTAAAAAGGGATTCACTATATTATAAAGTGGACCCTACTAAACATTCAAAAGTTCCTCTTTTCTAGGGCACCAAGATTTTGCATGATATGTGAGACACCTCTTTCATTTTGGCTTTCCACTTGCCCTCACACATGTCATGTGAGTTAGACAAGTGTTGCATGCTTGTAGGGGGTAGTCAGTACTTCAATCTTACCTTCCTACCTCCTCCTCTCCTATTTATGCAAGGCTTCTCTTTCTATTTTACACACTCTCATTGTATATGATAGATATGTTCTTGTGCTCTATTTTTCACATGTGGAAGGTTTTATTCTTTGTGCTTGCTGATCTTGGTTGCTCCAACATGGTATCAGAGCCATGCTTGCATATTCCTTCCTGAATCAGTGACTCCATCACTTAGCCCTATCATGGGAGTGTCATGAAGCCAAACGAACCTAGTCATTGAGTTCAAAAGGCCCGAGACAGTCAAGGTGACCTTTCGAGTGACATTTTTTAAAATCAAATTTTTCAAAAAAATTTACCCTCTAGGGTTTGTACAACCTCCAATTCCATGCTTGTATGAATTTTTGCAAGAAAATTAAAAAAAATTAGCAAAGGTTAAATCTACCCTCTACCTATGGTTGAAATTATTCTTTTGTTCTATCACATTTTTGTGCAATTTTTGTGGCCTCTCGGCCTTTGTACAATCTTCATAAGCCATCATTTTTGGGCGTTTGTAGTTTTGGGTTGATTTCATTGTCTTGTGCAAGATTTTGGCAATTTTAAGGCCATTCGGCCTAGTTAAGGGCTCCTCGGCCCCATCTCTAGGCATTCCATTTTGGCCTCTACCTCTTGCTCAAGGTTTTCAACTTGGTTATCTGTTGTTTTTGTGAGTGTGTTTCCAATCAATATTCATTGCAATCTCTATAGTTGTTTGAAGAATCCCATTGCTCAAGTATCTCTAGTCACTATTATAGTTTTCTTGCAAAGGCACAGCCACACATTACAGATCTTCCATTTGGTTGAAGTCTTTGTGGAGGTTGAGTCTTTGTCTTCATTCCTAACCACATCCTTCAAACAAGTCACTTTACTGTTGACAAGAGCCATCTAAAATTCAAGTTCAACTGTCACCATCAATTTGGGAGTTTTGTATTTGCAGGGAGGTTGACTCTTTTTGACACCTGTACCATTCCGGCTCATATCTTGTGTTCAGAGCTCATCGCCTTGTCTCAGAGGAGGCAATCGCTGAGCCCTCACACCAAGCTTTTTAGCGGTCTGATCTACGCAAAGAACCCTTCACACATTGTGGCCCTACTTCTACCCTTCTTGGAAGATCGTGGCTCTACTCTTCTACATGGGAAAACATCAGACCGCCCCTCAACTTCAAACCAGCCAACTTTGTCTTCGCACTCACCACAATCTTCATCACAGGCAGAAATCAAAGGTCATTGCAGGCCAAAAATCTCTGGGTCGTGGGTTATGAGACTGTAGCTATTAAGTCTCAAGAGGTCAGCTTCATTAGTTGCACATTCCCAACAATATGATTGGAGGTCGACAGACACACAAAGTTGTCAGGAGGTGTCCATTGCCACGCCCAGCACTCTAGTGGGTCACCCACCATTCAAGGTAATTGTTTGCAAATCAGACTCTTTCATCAGAGTCTACGCCTCTTATGGGCCTCTTCCATACCTCTATGCCCATTTTGGGCTCTGCAGATCAGCCCACTTGGTGTCCAACTTGGACACCAGGCACTTGACCCAGTCTCTTTGGCCTACAAATTAGCCATTTTGTTTGCCATGCCTTGTAATTTTTTATGTTAACGTCCTTTTGTTATCTAACATTCTATGTTACAAAACATTGTAACCATAACAAACAAATTACATTTTATAACATTGACATTTAATGTTAACCTTACACCTTGACATCCACATTAACTACTAGAGATCAATTAACCACCAGACAAACTACCACAATTATTTTTTTATGCCAAGGTAATCACCAAGGCGCTTTGAAAGTGCCTAATAAAGGCCTTTTTTTCATTTTGCTCTATCTTTCGCCCATGTAGGCAAAATTTCACAAAATTATAGTCCATGGAAAGGTGCTTCCACATACTTCACTGTGGAAAAATCAAAATAAAACAAATGCCCTTTTGATGGGTTTTTAATCCCCAAACCCCATTGTACTCACAATTTTCAACATGGCATAACTTTTGCCCATGATATCAAAAAAATATGAAATGTTTTTTGAAATTGCTCAGAATTTCAAGAGGAATTCAAAATTGTAACAAAATCTAAGATTCAGATTGCACATTTTGTAAAAATCACCATACATTATAAATGGTCGGTTTCACATCCGATCTTCAACAAGTTGTAATTTTTCTTGCATTTCTTTATGGGGGCTTCTAAACCTATCATAATCCTTTTTGGGGGGGAAATTTTCATTTCTATTTTGATAGTGCTTAAACTTTTATCATGTATATTGTTGTAGATGACACACATACTCTCTTCCATTCGAGTATTCTCAATAAAACTCGTAATAAATGGAAGATCAAATGTGGATATTGTGGGCTAAAATGACATACAACAGAAGAATGTCATCATTGGAAAATCGATGAACTACGAAAACAACTTCTTCGTGCATATCAAATTTCAATTGATCATTATAAAGCACTTGCATTTAAAATCTCATCTCACTAAGCCAACTTGTGAGACAACACCATCAGTTGGGTATGTACATGTATTGTAGTTAGATGACTTACATTGAGATCCCATCTACACCATCATCACTTGTTGTTGCATCCAAATCCAAAGTTGATATCTCCATGGCTTGCAATGATTCTCTGCACCAGGATATGGTTATTGTCTTTCTAGATCTACCACATTAGGATGCATATCTACCTGAAATTTTGTGTCTTTTAGTAGAGTCCCACATTGTAGATTTGGGAGACTCCATTGAGGACATTCGTCTTCTATTCAATGACAGCTTCTTCGAAGTTGCATCACCATTGTCTTCTTTAGATATGATTAATCTTACCTTTCCTACATCAGCTTCTATAGTGACAGATTCTATAGAAATTTATGAGTCCACATATTTGACTTTGTCATTATGTATTTTGACATCCTCTACAGTAGTATCAAATTCTTCTAGGTCTAGTTATCACCATACATCTATGGTCCTTGTACCTAAATCTCATTTGTCACACATTACCATTAGCTTGGAGATCCTTGAGCATCCTTCGAAGACATTGTTGGTTTTTTTTAATTCCCAACATGATCTCAAAAGGACAATCTAAAGAATAGTCGATTATAATGATTGATTTGCCTTGAGGGATTGGCCAACAAATAGGAAAATCTTGGTTATACTTTTCCTCTACACTTCAGGCTCTACAAAACCTAGGAGAGTAGTCCTTTGTAGTATTTATTTAAGATTTGTTACTATTTATCTCAAATATTGTTCCTAATAGATATGTTCTCTCTAAAATGCCTAAAGAATTACTGATATACTAGAGTAATGGGCTAGATTCTCAGGCTTTAACACAACTCTCTTGTAGGAGATCATTGGAATAACATTATATTCATAACTTAAGACAGAAATGCAAATTCATTTTGATGTTCAATATAGATGACCAAGGAGTTGTATAAAACAAACATTCTAAGAGATCAGTGCCTAAATCCTGGGCTACATAGTCAAAATAGATGTAAATGAAACCAAATACAATAGTATTTTTTCCATCTCATATAAACACTGTAATAATGCATTACACTATCCCACTTTAATTAGTTCAAAACCAACTCTACTTAGGAATCCCTGCAATCATTCATAACATTCAATATTCTGTTAAAGCATTAAATTCACTCTTTGAGTATAAGCTATAAGAAGAACATTCTTACATAGAAAAGACTGTGAAGAGGAATAAAATGATCCTTGAACAGTTTCTATTCATAAATGAAATGAACAATACAATTGTAGGAGACAATATAGTCTTGAACTTTGACAATATATTTAAGCTATGAACTGGTACTGTCATACAAAATTTGCAAGTACATCAAAATCTATTCTCAAATAGCGCCTAAACTAAGAAAAACTGACTCTACAACTATGTGTACTATGATATAAAATTCTCCAAGATCCTTTGTCAAAGGCCTTGAATTCCCTTTTATAGAAACAAGGGAGCAAAACAAGCCTTAGGCCTGATGACAAGTGTCACATTTTCAGTTGACAATCTTTACACCAATAAGAAACAAGTATAATTGATCATGGAGCAAATATTCCATAGGAGCAGAAGTTGTTTCATGTGCAGTCACAAATCTTGTTGCCTCAAAAGATGCTCGCAGAAAGCTATCATTACAAACCTTACTACCCCTCCTTCCACCTTCTTTGAGTTCCAACTGCTTAGAAGAATCAGTGATGTAGACTAAGACAAAAAGGATAAATCCACTAAAGGCCAAAACATCTTGTTGGAGTCAACCCCACACTGATGCTGAATAAGAAATCAAAGAAGCATATTCTCTTTTTGAAAAAGGAATATATTGAACAATACCAACTACCACATGCCATAGCATTAAACCTTGCAAATCAGGCAAATTGTTATATTTGTCACCCCAAGCATTATATTGTTCCTCTGTAGGCCAATGAAATGCTAAGAATTCATTAACACTAGGTGTATACACATTATCATATTTTTCTAGAATTGATTCAACCTCTCTCAAGAATTCCTCTATACACTGATATGTATCCCACAGTCTACCTACACTGCCTCTGAAGAGATCAACATCATTTCTATCATCTTTGCATATCAAAAAAGAGAGAGCTAGAATAATAGCCTCAAACTGAGAAAGCCATATCTAGTAAGGCTTAACCTCACCATTTTCCTTTTTAGCCTCAAGCATTAACCTTACACTATCACTATCAAACTCCTTAATCCTATCTTGTGCCTTCTCTTCAAGTTGGTCTACAAATCCTTATAACTCCCCTGCTACCTTGACTATGGTGTAAGTAGGCTTCATCTCCCTTAGGGGGGTCAGGTTCGTGGGTTGATCCCTTATACATTCATATCAGAGAAGCAGTCCTTGGGATCCATTTATTTAATAGGGACATAGCTTGTTCCTTATCCTTAGCAATTTTATTGACTACCATTAATAATTTATAGTAGTCCCTATGGACATTCTCTACCTTTCTCAAAAAATTACTCATTAGATGTCCAAGCACACCTGAGACAATGTGCATATTATTCTCCTATTGATCTCTTATGAAAATTTCCTTAAAGGCATTGAGTTGTTCTCTTAATTCTTCATTCTCCTTTTCAAGTTCAGATTTTGGGGGTGGAGCTAAAGGATTACTGGCAACCATGGTTCCCACATCTCTCACAACTATTGCCATTGATGAGGTTGAAGAGGTTGGTGTAGGTTGTTGTTGTTGCCACTAAGCTTCTAACTCCTTCAATTTATCATATTCATGCAAAACCTGCATATGCTCTTCTAGCAGTTTGTCATATTTCTTTTGTAATGCATCAATAGTTGCCTTACTAAATTTGGAAACATCAATTGCCATTGCTTCTACCTCAATTGCAAGAGTGTCAGACACTCTTTTGATAATTAAACTTCCCCTCAAGTCCTAATCAGGTTCAGCAACTAATGGTTTTTTAGTGTTAGGGGCCAAAAGCCAAATTTCTAGGGTTTCCCATTTTTGGCTAAACCCTGTGCCAGATAATATTGCAGCAACTTCATCGTCAAAAGAAAAAACTTCTTTATCCTATCTCTTTATGGTATCCAAGGCAATGGAAGAAGTGATATCCCATTCAGGGAGCAATAAAATTCCACTCTGTGACCATACGCCTGCCTTCCTTAGGAGTAATATCTTTAACCTCTGCTTTCATCTATGTCAATATTTTGAAGGACATTGGCTACTGAGTTTCCTGAGGATACTTTGTCATTTCTTTTGTAATCTTCTGGCATATTCATCCTTTCTACATCTTCATAATAAATCAACAAATTCTTTGGATTTAATGAACTGTTCATCATTCAAGAATTTTTGGCAAGCCAAGGCCCTTATATCATATGTATTATATTTTCCCTCAATAATGATCTTTGTTAGTCTATCCAAGTGTGGTTGCACACTTTCATCCCTCTTAAGCAAAGACATTTCTCTGATAATGTCATCCCCTATTATTTCAAATTCATCCTCATCATCAGAGACAATTGGATAGGGGATTCATCAACCTTTCTTCTTTTTGGGGAAGACTGCCTTGGGGGTGAGTCCATTTCTATTATTTGTGCATAAGGATGAAACATTTGTTGCATTGGTTGAGGAGACAGTGGAAGCTAGGTATGTGGGGGAGATTGTTGATCTTGCTCCTTAATCACCACACCTTTAGGTCTTCTTTTGAATGTGTACTTAAGTGTCTCAACACCCGGAGGTAGGTATGATGGCCTTTCTTCTACAACTGGAGCTTTACCCCTCACTTTCTCCTCTCTGGAAATAGCTTCCCCAATTATTTCATCAATATTCCCCAAAATTGCCTTAATCCTTGTAATTTGGTGTGTTAAGGGAAAATTGGATTCAAATGAATAATCAATAATGTCAAATATCAAGATACCCAAAACTCAATGAAATGGTGAAAAAAAGAGATTCAAATAAACAATGAACAACACAAAGCAAACCTCCTTTAATTCGTAGCTTCCATTGATCGCCTATCACAAATGATCTTGTCTATGAATATGGCCCTTAGAAGGTGCACTTCCTTGCTATGATTCCAAGATGTCAAATAGGAATAGCTATGATAGTATCACCATGAAGATGAGCTTCACAATGATGATAGTAGTGCGTAGTAACGAGTGTGATCACAAGCAATGAAGGAATTGGTGCCAAAGGCGCGCTGTAATTCCTGCAGAGTAACAATACTTGAAGCTTGGATGATTGAAATGGAAGAAAAGGGTTCAATTTATAGACTTGAGAAAGAGAAGATCAATGGATAGAGAGAATGAGAAGATTAATGGTATAGAACGGTTGAGGAACGTGCGCGAATAGGAAGAAGACAAGTGTCACACAAAAGTTGTTTTATTTGAGTTAACCACTTTCTTTTCTAAAGATAAGACATGCTTTTCATAAATTAGAAAAAAAAAATTCTAATTTAAGAGATATTGATAAAAACAAGGTAGATTGAATAGATAACTCAACTTGAGATTTACTTTTGCATGATTTGAGAGAAATTAAATAATAAATTATTTAATTTTGTGTGCATGGAGAAGAAGACTTATTTTTATAAGATTTGGAAGATATTTGAAGAATTAGAAGATAAGAAAGAAATTTAAATAAATAGATTTATTTAATTGTTTGTGCATGATTTGGAAGAATAAATAAAATATTTGATTGTATTTTATTTTTGGAGAATGAGAGGATTTAAATAAATTTAAATGATTTATTTAAATTTGGAGGAGTGATTTGATTTAGTTAAATAATTGAGAATTATTTAATTGTTTGGAAGAATTTAATTAAATAAAGGATTTTATTTAATTTTGACTTTATAAAAGGTAATTAAATATTTCAATATTTAATTAATTTAGAGGAATGTAAATCTAATAAATAAATTTGTTTATTTATTTATTGATAGAAGAATTAGAAGGGAATAAATATTAAGAATATTTACTTAGACCGAATCGTGTCATTTTTAGGCGTATACATTTTGCCCCTCTTTGATGCAATGTGTTTTATCACATTGTTTCAAAAAAATTGATTGTTGAATAATGATACATGCCCCAGTTTGCCCCTGGTACAGGTTATGATGATAGGATGCCCCCTCGGGAGATTGGATGAGAAGAAGGCAGAAGGCGTGAGACGGACAATCTCACGAAGACGAAGGGAAAACTTGGTTAGGGTTGAAGAAATCTGTTGAAGAAAGAGTTGAATGATACGCGGTGCAAGATAAAATGATAACACACACAAGCAAGTAAGCAAGTATGTACAAATGATACAAGAACAATCAAGGTATGCCCCTGTCGAGCAGTAAACCAATGATATACGATAGTGTTGTCATGGCGGGGAATGATATATCCCTAGAGTAACACAAAGGATAGTATCTGGGTTCATGAAAATGGAACATGTCATGTAAGACGCATGTGTTGGTCTGATTTCAACAATGTTACATCCTGTATAAGACAATTGATTGATTAACTGATCGAGTTGGTTTACAACCAGACAAGGATCAAGACCACTAATTATGATTGGATCATTTGACAAGATTGACTTAACTTGATTGGTATGGATTAAGGATGGACCTGCATTTGGATCACTGCTCGGGTTGACCGAATTGAGAAGAATGGACCACAATGATAGATAGAATATTGATTGATAGAAGAATGACTCGATAGAAGGAATCACAAGCTTTTATTTGTATTGATACTCTACATTGTTGGATCTTTTATTACATGGGATACAGATGTATGGATGTATAATGGATGTATGATGGATGCTTTGTTTTTGACATCTTGACAGTGCAAGTATTTTGAAGTGCTTATTTCATCAATGGGCTTTTTTTTTGGGTTCTTTTTTCTGAATGTTGTAAGTTAATACAAGCATCTAGGTATAATTGAACCGAGATGACCTGAGTATCACTTACATGGATTTTGATTTAGCAAGTTAATACAAGCATCTAGGTATAATTGAACCACGATGACCTGAGTATTTCTTGCATATCAACAGTCAAGGATTGCCCCCTTTCATGTTAGACCTTTTGATGTCCTCGATGATCTTTTATCGATCATGTCGTTAGACAAGGCGTCACATGACTAAAGTTTAATCCACAAATAGAAAACAAAGAAAATAATCATGTCCCCATCATAGCATCTCTAGCTTTTGGGATCCTCGAGTAGCATAGAAAGGCATGATAGCAAAAAATCAAGACTCTGTATTCTAACCATGTTTCCAATCCACAAAACATTTTTGCATTTAGATGTGTTTGTTTCTTGCCATAATTTGGGTAAAATCATTGAGAATGCCTTAGGTGCTTGTTTTCTTTTCTCTAGATAGGTTAATGTCTTGCATCAAGATTTCTGCTTGAAAAGAGAAGGTTTTGTTTGTGCTTGCTTGCCTGGTGAGGGACTGACTTAGTGCCCCAGGGGCACATTGATAATGGCCTTGCCTTCATGACGACGCAGAGGCAACGTAGTTCAGGGTTGACCCTATGAACTAAGATATGGATCGGATGAGACACGATATGGAACAGATATGGATCAAATAAGACACAATATGGATTAGATAAGACACAATATGGATTAGATATGGATCAGATATGGAATAGATACGGATCAGATATGGAGCAGATATGAATCAGATGATACTGATGATAAGGAAACACCACGGATAGGTAAATGTACCAGTGATAAAGAATAGAACGGGTAGGTATGAGGATGGGCAATAGTGGATAGAAGGAAACAAGGATGTGATCTGCAAGGATTATGTCGCATAAGAATAACATGCCCCATTGTAGGTATAATACTTAGGATTTTTCATGGAAATGCTTAAGATGATAGGAGGATGAAAGCATAATTAAGGATTTGTGTGCCGCTATAGGGACAAGGCGAGTCAAGAGACATCTAAAACATTTGTCAACATTGTGCCCCCAATCTTTATCAAGATCAAGAAAATAGAGGAATGGAAGATTTAAGATAGACAGACTAGATAGTATAGGTGGGTAACGGCTAGAAGGATAGGATAGGAAACGGTATGGAAGGAATTTGATAGGAGAAAGTAATATGCTGATGAGACATGGTGCCCCCAAGTGTAGGTGATGTAGAAGATCAACTTATGCACGACGCCTATTTGCCAAGTTTTCATCATGGTACTTATCCAAGGTGCCTGTTTGCCAGATTTTCACTGTTAGACGAAGGGAATTATCTTTACTTTTTTTTTTAAACATTTGGATAGGAGAAGGTGGATACGGAAGGGAGAGACTCAAGTATCTAGTTTCCTGAAAGGTGATAGTCCTGCTAGATGAATGTTGTCGCATGGACTATGTCAAGTGTTCTCATAGATGTTGGTAGGAGATTGAATGAAAAGAGGATGGAGTAGGTAGATAGCGGATTATGGAAGTTGTGATAGTGGATTATGATGCAGAGTATAGAGGGAAGGCTTATGCAAAAGTATGGACTGCAGGAATAGGATGGGGAAGATATGTAGAATAATAGTGGAAGGAAGGGGAGATGGAGGTATGTGGAAATGTTGTGGAATGGAATGGAATAATGACCAACGGTTGCACATACCGTGATAAACATTAAAGCTAGTGATGGGAAAGTAGTGTAGGAAGCAACAGAGACTTTTGCTTGTGGATGAATGACTTAGGCATGTAGGGATCCACATAGACTGAGTATTTTTCTAATTTTTGCTTGCCATATGGGATGGAAGAATTTGAGACTTTTGGATGGAATGGGAGAAAATGGATGGTTGTGATTCTTGAGAGGTAGATGCCTCATGTAACTTGAGGGCTTTTTGTTTAGGCACCCAAACCATTTTTCTTTTAGATAGTACCTGTGAAGGTATGGGCTTGGGTGTATACAGCTTTGGTGTAGCTTCGGAGGTAATCATTTGTTGGATGCGGATCCACACATTTTTCAATTTGGCATATAGGTGTGTGGGTGTATGTAGCTCTTGAGAAGGATTTTTCTTTGATTCTTGGCTTTTGTATCCTAGGTCATGAGGACTCTTAGGATTTTTGACTTTATAGGTAGAGGCATCCAGATTTTTATTGTTGAATTCCCATGGGATGGTGGAAGTGGGGTTGGAGGAAGCCCTTTGCTTAGACAACATGTGCATTTGTTGGCCATGATTGGGATTTCTAGAAGATTCATAGATGGATGGATAAAGTATTGGAAGAAGTGGTGGTAAAATGCATGGAGGGATATTAGGAGTTGGAAGTAGCGGAGGTAGATTGGATGGTGGAAGGTGTATGGTCACATGCTTTTGACAATTGTAGGATGATGGAGGTGGAATGGTGACATATGTTTTGGGTATATGATAGGGTTTACAATGGAAAGTGGGGGATTTAGGAGGAGTGGAGGAAGTACCAACATCTTGAGATTTTTCACCTTGGAGTGTGTATCCAGGGCCATATGAAGGAAGAGGAACATTGACATGGACGGGCTCCAAAATACCTTGTTCATGAAGGCCTAAGCCTTTACCTTGATAGTTCATATTTTGGAGTATGCGGTGGATAGCAGGATTATGTGTAGGTAGAACACTAGACACAAGTTCTTTATTGGATGGAGAAGATGAGATAGAGGATAATGGTTGCTGGTGTTCTAAGGAGGAACACTCATGAATGAAGGTGGTAAGACCAAGGATATATAGTGGGGGATTTGCAACATGGTCGATAATGGATGATGGAGGAGTATTATTGGTTTGATCTTCTACGCTTGCTTGGGAGGCAAGTGTCTCATCAAAGGAAGAGGAAGTTGTTGGATCTTGGATGGGACTAGATGGGGTTATTAATTCAGGACCATGGAATGCATAAAGTTGGCTAAGAGGATCATCATGGTCTTCTTGATCATAGATAAGAGATTCATCATAGATGGGATCTTGATCATAGATAGGATTTAGCATGATGGTATCAATGTGCTTGTGTATATGTTCTTCATCAACGATAAGATCTTGATCATAGAAAAGATATAGGTTATGGAGAGGTTTGAATTGGATCTCTAGCTCTTGTATAGGATTAAGTTGCTCATGGATAGCTTCTTCATCAAAGGTAGTATCTTGATCATGGAAAAGATATAGGTTATGCAAGGGTCAGATGGAAGTGCTTTGATCTTGATTTAAACAAGGGCCTGATGTTTCCACATGTTCTAAAGTGTGCTATTGACATAACTCTTGATGTGCTTCAATTGAAGTTGAGGTAGAAGACTCTTGGATAGGCTCTTGGTCAACAACATGAAGGTGTGACTAACCTTGACTTTGGTGCATGGTAGGAGGTTCTTCAATATACTCAAGGGGTTGTAGGTGACATGACGAGGTTAGAGTAATGGACATGCTTGAAGGTTCTTTGATAAGGTCAAGGACCGAAATTTGGGGATATGGGTGACTCTCTACTTATAGCCCTTGGATTTCATCATTGGTAGAGGAGTGATGTAATAGAGGAGTGGATTAAGAGTTCTCCCTAGCTTTTCTTTTGTTGTGTAAATCTGGAAAACATTTTTTCCAAAACTTATTGGAGGCTTCTTTGGTTGCCCATTTAGAGCTTGGGGAACTCAATGGCGATGTTGGTGTAAGACTGGTATGCTTTGGGATATGTGCCTTAGAAGATGGTGAAGGAGGACTAGTAGACAGAGTGGTATATGATTTCCCACTTGAGGTGGTGTTTGCCTTGTCAAGAGTATCATTAATACGGGACAAGACTGTATGACTTTGGGGTGAGGTGCATCTAGTACTGGCCTGCTTAGCTTGTAAGATTGCAAAATGTTGTTGTATGACTTGGAGTTATTAAGCGATTGCTATACGACCTTGGGGTGAGGTATCTAAGGTTAATTACAATTTTAGGTATTTGAGTTCTTGAGCAAGCTCTTCTAATTTAGTTGTCATATCTTCAAAAGCTGACACAAGACCTAAATGGGTACCTAAAAAGGTTAAAAAATTTCTCTCAAAGTATGTGGAAGCACTCACTGTTATGCATGCGCACGAACAGATGTGCAGTAGAAAAGGATAAATGTGCAGAAAGTTGACACAGATGTGCAATACTGGTAAACTTCAGATGTGCATCAACAGGTGTTAAAAGCGCAATAAGTCAGTATAAATGCGTAGTTTCAGATAGCAAATGCACAGCTCTGGCTTTTTCAGTATTTTTGCAATTTTTTGGCAATTTCTTCTGATGTTTTTGGTCTCTTTGGTTGCAAAATGGTCTCTTTTGATCTGATTTTCTTTAATTATGGAAAGAAGACACAACAAACACAAAGAATGTTTTCATGGTTTTTTATTTTTTTGTGATTTTTTTGACTCTTTTTGGACTAAAAAGAAAAGCAAGTACACTCCTAGGCTTCAAATGGATTACAGGGGTTTTTGGCCACTAGAACAAAAAGTGTTTAATGAAGGCAACCGTTCGAGTGGTTATACATGTGGTAGCACTACTCTCTGTTATAGAGTCTCCCAGTCTGCAAGGCTTGCGCCTTGGAGGGTTTTAGGGGAGGTTGGTTGTCAGTATAACACAACTGCACTCGTTGTTTGAAGCTTTCGCTCGAAACACAATTTATTTATAGTGGCTTGGCAGAGCTTGGCTTTAGCTTGTTACCACTTAAGGTCATTCTCCAAGGACGGACAGGTATCCAAGGGCAGGCCTCTTTAAAGGAAAAACACATGCAAAAATGATATGTCTGGCATTTTGGTCACCCAAGATAGGGGAGAGCATAGGCCTGGTATCATTCCCACAAACATGAAAGACAGTGGTTCTTTTCCCCTAATTAAAATAAAAAAAAGACTAAATGAGTTAGCTACTTAGGCACACACGCGATTGTAGTTGTCAATTGTTCCCTATGAAATTGAAGTGTTTGGCATTCATGTCCATTGTCCCTTAGAAAATTCAAGTATTTTTTGCATTCATGTCCATTGTCCCTTAAGAAAGCAATATGTTCCTAAGACTTAGATTGCAAAAAGATGTTTTGTCCCTTAAGAAAGCAATATGTTCCAAAGACTTAGATTGCAAATATAATTTGTTCAATTGTCCCTTAAGAAAGCAATTTGTTCCTAAGACTTAGTGTGATATGTTTTTAATTCTTCAATGCTTTTCCTACATGAATATGTTAGGAAAACCTATTTTCTCTTTTTGAGTAATAAGAGGCTACAAAAAGTTGATTAGTTCCACCAAAACTCAATAGTTAGCATAAAATCAATTGAACCAAAAGCGCTTAACTTGTTAGGTGAAAAATTAGTAATCTAGAAAAACTCTGATAATAATGATTAGGTACACTAGATTAGATATTTTGATCATATTCTACATGAAATTCTATGCAATTTAAAAAAAAAATCGTGAAAATTAAATAAATTTTGCACAAGTTATGACCATTTGAAGTTTTGCAAAGAAGGGTTGACCTTGACTGAGTGTACTTAACAAATCTGATAAAATTACCTCAAAATTATTTCACCATAGAAAAGTTGGGAGAACCAGCTTTCCAATGCGGCTAGTTTCGTGAAAATCTGACTCCTTATACAAAAGATATGTCCAATTTCGTAAAATTGCTAAAAATAGGCCAAAAAAAAAGCAAGCATGGGCTAAAAATAGGGACACAGATTGGGATCTATTTTTTTCAAAATCTGTGCACTTCCTGCAAAAAATAAGAGATACTCAAATAATATTTTGATGTTTTTCGACAAAACCCAGAAATCTTTTGAGCTAAAGTTACACAGATATGCCTAATTTCTTGAAATTGCTAAAAATAGGCCCAAAAAAAGCAAAAAAAACACAAGCTAAAAATAGGGATACGGATTTGTGATATATTTTCTTAAAATCTGTGCACTTTATAAACAAAGTAAGAGATACCCAGATAGGATTTCAATGTTTTTGACAAAACCCAAAAATCTTTTGAGCTAAAATTACACAAATATTCTTGAATCCTCCTGTGTACAGAACCTTAGCACAAAAAAATTTTAGTTTTTGGATTAAATTGGGGCAAGGCCCCATGGTGGATGCCAAAAATGTTAAGGGAAAATTGGATTCAAATGAATAATCAATAATATCAAATATCAAGATACCTAAAACTCAATGAATTGGTGAACAAAAGAGATTCAAATAAACAATGAACAACACAAAGCAAATCTCTTTTAATTCGTAGCTTCCATTGATCGCCTATCACAAATGATCTTGTCTATGAATATAGCCCTCAGAAGGTGCACTTCCTTGCTATAATTCCAAGATGTCAAATGGGAACGGCTATGATAGTATCGTCATGAAGATGAGCTTCACAACGATGATAGTAGTGTGTAGTAACGAGTGTGATCACAAGCAATGAAAGAATTGGTGCCAAAGGCGCGCTGTAATTCCTGCAGAGTAGCAATACTTAAAACTTGGATGATTGAAATGGAAGAAGAGGGTTCAATTTATAGACTTGAGAAAGAGAAGATCAACAGTATAGAGAGAATGAGAAGATCAACGGTATAGAACGGTTGAAGACCTTACGCGAATAGGAAGAAGACAAGTGTCACACAAAAACTATTTTATTTGAGTTAACCACTTTATTTTCTAAAGACAAGACATGTTTTTCATAAATTAGAAAGTTTTTTTTCTAATTTAAGAGATATTGATAAAAACAAGGTAGATTGAATAGATAACTCAACTTGAGATTTGTTTTTGCATGATTTGAGAGAAATTAAATAATAAATTATGTAATTTTGTGTGCATGGAGAAGAAGACTTATTTTTAGAAGACTTGGAAGATATTTGAAGAATTAGAAGATAAGAAAGCAATTTAAATAAATAGATTTATTTAATTGTTTGTGCATAATTTGGAAGAATAAATAAAATATTTGATTGATTTTATTTTTGGAGAGTGAGAGGATTTAAATACATTTAAATGATTTATTTAAATTTAGAGGAATGATTTGATTTAATTAAATAATTGAGAATTATTTAATTGTTTGGAAGAATTTAATTAAATAAAGGGTTTTATTTAATTTTGACTTTAGAAGAGGTAATTAAATATTTTGATATTTAATTAATTTAGAGGAATGTGAATTGAATAAATAAATTTGTTTATTTATTTATTGATAGAAGAATTAGAAGGGAATAAATATTAAGAATATTTACTTAGACCGAATCGTGTCATTTTTAGGCGTATACAGGGTGTGTAATGCTTGCAAATGCTCCCTGGTAAGAGGCATCCCTCTTTATTTTCCTATCCTCATACTTCAAAAATGTTGTCCACTTAACCTTTCTTTGTTCAACTTCCTTTTCATTACTGCAATTTCTTATTATATCCTCAGCATCATAAGTATGGTGGGCAAATTGGGATCTTTTATACTTTTTCTGAGGCTATTTATGAAACCTTCAGGATCATGGTTTCTTGCACATTCCTGATCCATCCTAAATATCTTAAGCTTATCATTCAGTTTATCAAAACCTTCTCTGTTCATTATGAAATTAGAGAAATCTGTTAAGAAAGGAAAGAAGGAGCATTTCCTCTGATTTTCCAGATGGGCTTTCTGGGTGATCCCACAATAGTGGGTTACACTTTTTGGCCAAACTTGACATTGAAATGAACATTTTGAACTAAATCTTCACTTTCGGACACCTATAGCTGCTAAACCATGAGGAATTTGAAGATGATGCAAACTAGTGATTTGTGACATTTGTCTGTAGATTCTAATTTTTTTTTTTTTTTTTGGGATCAAATTGCATTTCCTTTTCCATCTGCTTCGATAACCTATTTTTAATAGTAAACAACATTTTTAAAGAATGATGTGTACTATAAAGTACATAATTTTTTTTCGATGAAGGATAAATTTTTATTTTTTTTGAATTTAGATTTGTATCTATGATATCTAGAGGATGCATTTGGTTTCATAATGTTTTATTGATTTTTTTTTAATTAAGTTTTGAAGTCAAACAAATTACAATTTAGACATAGGTGTACTATAAAGAGCATAATTTTTTTTGTATGTATCAAAATTCAAAAAAAAAATTGTTGGATCAAGGACATCAATACCAACAGGATAGATATTTTTTAGAATTTTTATTGGTAATCTACTATTTTTCCACATGTGCAGAACATAGAGCTTGATTTTCGGTGAAAAAACTATGTTTAACTAAACTAAAAACTATGTATAATAAAACCAAAATTTATTAAAACTATACTTGATGAAGAGCTCGTTTTGAGGACTACAATCATGCAACTGGGTTTGTCAAGTTGATTCTATTTTGATCCTCAACTTGAGCCTCGAAACCCAAAAATTTGCATAAAATTGCAGCTGAAGGGGGGCAAGGGCAAAATAAGGGGGTTCGAATGAACACACCTTCATTAGAACCCCTTGACACCCCTTCTAATGAAGGGGTGTTCGTTTGAACCCCCTTATTTTACCCTTATTTATTAAAAAAATTGGTCGACTGGGGGTTTGAATGAACCCATGAGGAAAAGTGGGTTCTCTCGAACGAGGATGTTTGAGCCAACATATTTATGTGTTCTAATGAACACCCCCATTTGAGCTCGAACTCGTCCAAAAAAAATTCACACCTGGATAATTTTTGTTCGTCAATAGAATTGTAAACCACTATTGTGGGATCACCCTTCTCTAACTCAGCTAATTGCCAAATAACTTCAAGGAAACCAACCCTTAGGGGTACAAACTTTGGTAATATGTGAGGACCAAACGAGCATCCATAAACTCTCAAAACTATGCAATTAGGGTGGAGAATGAAATCTCCCTAATTATGTTGAATGCCTAGAGCAAGCTTCCTTATCATAGGCCTCAAAAACTCCAATATCTAGCTTGGGATTCTAGTTACTGATCCTTGCAATAAAGACATCACCCTGTTAAAAAAATAATCCCTAAATATAATGTAACTAGCCTTATGAAAATGCATGTCCCAAATGTGTGTCCAACACTGGACTAGAAGTTGGCATTCCTATTCATCAACCTGGTGAACCTGAAGTCTTGGGTCCCATGTTGCTCTTCCCTCATATAGAAAAATATGGCATAAAAAGGAATGCCACCAGACTTTTACTACTTCCTTTCCCTTCTTGATACCTACCAGCCCATCATCTATGTGGTTGACCAGGTAAGTAGAATAATCAAATTCATCATTCAGTGATACATGTTGAATGTTAGAAGCCATATAAGTGAATGGAATAGGGATTCTCTCATTCTTATCTGCCCTTAAAACCTAACATAATGCATAATATGTTTTTGCAAAGTAACTCTCAAAACTCTCAAGTCTGAAGGGTTCAATTTCATTTGGAGGGATCCTCATACACTTGCCTTTGTGATCCTTTTTCCTATGCCGAGGCAAATGCACAACCCTATAACTGCTCTTATCTTGTATATATTTCCTTTTGAAGATATCAAGGTCAATGAATTTACTAGCAGCCAAGTTGAGTTGGAAAATCTTGGAGATTGATGCCTTATCAATCTGCACCATAACATGTCCCTCTGCATTTCTTATAACCTTGACAGTCTCATCATATATGTAGGCCATGGCCTTTAACAAGTCAATGTCCTTGAAGACATTTGGGACCACTAACTTGCCCAAATCAAGATTCCATACATTTGATAACGGGGATGGTGTATTTCTCTTGCCCCACGAATGGCGGAATAAACCCCACCCTATCACTGGGATATCTACATCTCTACAGGGATGGAATTCATCAACTAAACCTTTATTCGTTCCAAGGCCTTGGACCTTAATTTTTTGAGTAGAAGAACTAGGGAGCTATGCGAAAAGGTCCTCATGCAGGGCCTGACTATGTGAAGATAAAGCAGCCTAGGCTTTGGGTGGACTCATTTTCAAAGTTTCTCTAAGAATTTAGGGCTTCCTTCTAGGGTTTTTTCAAGAATTTCTTGGTAATTTTAGACTATGACGAGGGTAAATTTTAGATACTCTTCAATCATACAAGTTTACCCCAATTGAACCAAAAAGGAAAACCCTAGAGCTTAATTTCATACATAACAGTAGGCTATGTACCTAGCACTTTCAGAGAATTATCACAATTCAGAAGACTTACTAGTTTCATGCACCAGAAATCCTGATTAATGCTGAGAATTACTTCTGAAGCCAAAATTCCCTTCCCAGATGCTTGACATTTTTGAATGAAGAAAGCAATTTCTTGGAGTGGGGCTTTTATGTGAAGAATTATGAGCATCACTGGTTTGGAAACCATCACTTCCTCCATTACTACCAACTCGTGTGAGCCTATACATGCAACTGACTTTCCTTATTTTGAATATGAATCGTAGATCCTCAGCCAAAGAGCACGATCAAATGGTTCAGAAATGGTCAATCACTTTGAAAATATTCTGAAGTATGTGTGAAAGATTTCAAATGAGTAATGTCGATCCACCTGGACAACCCTTACATCTCAACGGACGACTCACCGCTTATTTGAAAAGTCAACACTATCCACGTGGCCCTTCCCCGCATTTTTGTGGGCATAAAATCATGCAGTAGATGGAGGCCCATGGAATGACAGATTACAATTTAAAACGTGCCCTATGGCACCTATTTGATTAGCTTGAAGACATGTTATTTGGAGTAGTCCACATGTCCCTCTCCAGCTCTTCCACAAACCTTTCACAGGTCCACCACATAGGTTCAGTTGAACAATGAAACACACTAGACTTTTCCATGTAAGCACATTAGGGCCCACCATTAATCTCATAGAAAATTTTTGATAAAAGAGACTGCCATTTGTCAACCTTCCACGATTCTACCATTGTCTTTTTCCTTATTATAATAATCATCGCGGAACCACGGAAACCAACTAACATACACCATGTCTTGATCAATGATTCCTCGGGAAGATACTTTAATAGGGGACCTGACCACATGTGTTTAAAAAAACATTACTCTACTAGCTAATAGAGGCACCAAATTTTAATAAGGGTCTCAGGATAAGACTAAGGCATAAAACACATTATGACTTGCTCACGGGGTCAAAAGGTAATATGGGAGGAAGGGGCCGGTAAATGTGTGATGCCCTAGACATAAGGTAATGACTTAATGACCGGCAACAAGCAACAAGCGGTCAACTACAAATTAGAACAAAAGGTAATTGACGCTTATATAAACCACTAGGTCTTAGGGTTTTAGACCTAGGAATAGGTTTTCAACACCTCTAACACTAAACCCTAGCAAAGAATTTTCGCATTCTTGGAATATGGAGCAAGACTGCAATAGGAAGCCAAATAACAGTGTCTCTAGTTGGGGACATTTGATCTATCAGAACAAAGTGAGATCACATAAAACCTCTGAAGTAGACCACAGAACACAACAAAAACCAAACTAAAAACAAAACTAAAGTAGGGAACCTAGCTACATAAAATGCAGTATGCATGGAATAAAAACATCTTTTATGAGAAGTATGGATTCAAGAACTATCCATGCATTGGCAATTCAAGAAGTTCTCTAGTCAGATTTTGTAGAAAATAAGAATCTTCTCTTGCCCAAATTAAGTCCCAACAGAACATTCCCAACCCTAAAAAAGATGTGGGTGTTCAGGGTAAGTCCAAGAAAGTAGTGGGGAAACATAATCCACATCCTAGGGAAAAAGTACCAGTTGACAAGGATAATGCTAAAAAGATCCCTGTAGAAGAGAAACCTAGCAAAGGCAACACACCTTAGGTTCCTGCTGTGAGTATTGATGCAACTTCATGTGCAGAATTTAGAGACCTTCATACTTCTTCCTGTATGTTCCTATCCAAAATGGGAAGATCACTTGCACACTTCTATGGTTCAATTTCTTCCTAAGGGGAGAAATGTTGTTCAACATTTGTGGATCATCTTCAGCATCTAGTCTCAAGCATCTACTAGCACTACAAAAGGTATTTTGAGGGGAGGTTGCATGGTTACTCTTCTCATATCAGTTTTTGGAGGATCCATCTCTTCTCATGGAGTTCTTTACTTCACATTTTCTGAGGGGGTCACATTAACCTTCTCGTCTTTTCTCTCCTATGGGGGTAACATGTATTGTATATTAGTGTTAGAAGTAGTACTTGGGGGGTCATGGATAGTCCTCCTTCTATATTTCTTCTTCACTTGTACATTTCTATTTGTATCATTTCTCTATTGGAGGAAAGTTTTTCCCACAAGGGTTTCTTTCTTTCTCCACTTTATGAGAAATTTATTTGTACATGGGTACCTAACATGGCCTAGTATCCCGAACCCATCCTTGTATAGCTTCTCCCTAAGTTGCACTTAAGGGGGGGTGTTAGTGTAAATAGTGCCATTATCTAACTAGTTTAGATATCACCTCTTTGAAGGTTTGATCTATTCACACATAGGCGTATGTTTACTTAGTCTTTTAGGAGTTTGTCTCATTTTGACATGTGTACTCACACATGTGAGACACCTCTTTCATTTTGGCTTTCCACTTTCCCTCACACATGTCATGTGAGTTAGACAAGTGTTGCTTGCTTGTAGGGGTAGTCAGTAGTTCAGTCCTACCTTCCTACCTCCTCCTCCTTGCCTATTTATGCAAGGCTTCTCTTTGTATTTTACACACTCTCATTGTATATGATAGATATGCTCTTGTGCTCCATTTTTCACTTGTGGAAGGTTTTATTCTTTGTGCTTGATGATCTTGGGTGCTCCAACACAGGTCCCACATGTAAACAACTGGTGTGTTATGTAAGGCCCATCTATTTTTCTATAGACCCTATTTAGATTTTGATGATAATTAACTATAAACTCTTTTGTAAATAGATTAAGTGAGTAAAATTAGATTAAGGGGATTTTTGAGTAATTATTAGATATATGTCCTTCAAAACATTATGTTGATTTAGTTAGCTTGTGATTATAACTTATTTATGAAATATGGCTTGAATAGTTTATTAAGAGCTAATTTTTATTATTTAATATATATCAAGTTGTGATGGAAATAGGAGGTTTTGTATGTATCATCATATGATATGATTATATGAATCAATTTAATGGTTCAAGATGATTATGTGATTATATTTTTTATTTGTCAATTGGTACTGATAATTATTCAAGTGTGCAAGCAATCACAAGGCTAGTGGAAATAATGGGAGTTATCAGGAAGATCAGTGTTGTGTATTCCTTGTGATATTTTGACCAAGATCATTGTGAGACTAAGGTCTTTAGTTATAAAAATTTAATTGATGTTTAACGGGGTTTTTATAGTCTTATTTCATGTTATTTTTGTGAAAATATGTACCTTGGATGTATACTCATAGGTTGGGGGTCTATTTGTGCATAAAGATATTTTTTTTTAAAAGTCTTGAACCTTCCTAAGTCCAATAGAAAGAAAGTGGCATGAATTGCATGGGAGGTGGAGAGTCACCCCCTCCATGGAAGCCAAAGAGTCATATTGTTTTGAATAAAAGGGTATTTTGGGTTTGGAAAAAAGGTGAATCAATGAACCTTCTTCCTTAGATATGAAATATATTTCTATTTAATATTTTATCTCTACTTTGGGAAGCTCTATGAATAAGAATTTGAAGCATGGATTGAAGGAAAAGGAGAGATTTTGTAGATTGAAGACTTGTTAATACCTGAAGCTATCTCAAGGTATGAATTTATCTTGCCTGAAAAGAATGTTAAAATATTTTACTTTTGTTTCAATCTCTGTGTTTTGTCAATAAAACCCTTATATAGTATGGGTGTTTTCTTGTAGTTTATATGGGGTTGGGAGTTTTGTGTTGGTGTAGCTCCCTAAATTTGGTTGAGAGCAGCCCATGTGTGGGGTTGAGGGAGAAGTGAGGCCTCCTCTGGAATATATTTTATTTCATAATCTTGGTATGAGTGTCATATTATTGTGTTAATTTGGAGATGTTGTAGGAATTTTGGAGTGAGGTGTGAGGCCTCCTTTGGGGTAGATTTTTATCTCTGTGCATGGGATAATTTTTGGCATTATTGCCTATGATATTCAAATTTTGATGAGGGTATGTTCTATTGAAGTATATGTGAATGAGAAGAATTTGGAATTTTGAAGAATAGTGTTCTGTGTTTTGGGAGATTGTTGTTGTGGAATGTGGAAGAATATAAATCCCCACTGGACTCTATCCCCTTAGTTCCATTGGAGTGTATCCCCTCTTCTCCCCCCCCCATTATAGATCCATTTGTGATCCATTCATATTGTTATTGTTTCTAAGGTTTTGTTTTTTATGATTTCTGGAAAATTTGTTGTTAGAAGTGCTAGTGTTATTTTCTGCATCTTTATGTGTATTTGTATGTGGAATGTAAAACAATTAGATCTTTCTAGAAACCTCCTTGCTCAAGGGTCAATTTGTTTCAAACCCTATGGATGGGAGGAGAGTATTACTTCCACGGGTTTTTGGTTTGAAGGATTTTGTGCTACGGATTGTAGAAAGTGCAAAAGATCTATCAAAGTGTTAAAGGATCTAGAAAAGAACTCTTTACCATATGTCATTGTTTGTACTGTAAATAATTTTTTGTATTAATGTCATTATGCAATCTTATTTCATAATATAATGAAATAGGAAGTTATTGATTTGAAATTTTTGATTAATCTATAATTATGACAATAGATTCAAGTTGAACATTCTAGTTATTACATTAGATTTTAGAAGTATATTGTCCAGAATATACATTAATTATTTTGTCTCAATCTATTGTTTTAATTCTTAGAGATATAAATTATTCCTATATAAATGCTACATTTTAGAGTAGTAAATTATATTGCATGATTGCACTATTCAAAAGAAATATATTTTATAAATTTATTCTATGAATTTACTGTTTAGAAAAATATAGTTCTATAATACTAATTATTGTGTTTTATTTTGATTCTCTTAACTTCAACAATAGAAGTAAATTGCTAATAATCATATACTGCTAGAGGTGCTCAAATCAAAGCTCTCCTACATTGGCTTAAAGTGGGGGATAGAGCCTCCAATGAGTTTTTTCAATCTCTTTGTGCTTGTCACACCTCCCAAACCATTAAACAAATCAAAGATGGCCATCAACTTTTGACTAAGCTTCCTGATGTCATCCAGGATTTCATTTTTCATTATGAGTAGGTTTTCAAAGCTTAAGAGAATTCTTCTGAACGTGATAATGTGTTACAAGAATGCCTTAGGGTTGTCCCTTGTCATCTTTATTCTACTTAGCGAGCCTTTTATGAGCAATTGCTCTCCATTGTTGATCTCTAGGAAGTAGTGTTTTCTATGGCCGATGATAAAGGTCCCAATTATGATGGTTTTCCTTGTGAGTTCTACAAGACCCTTTGGGCTTTGGTTTTTGAAGACCTTCATAAAGTCTATCTTGAAGCTTTTCATTCTAATCCTCTAAGAGCAATTATAAACAAAGGAAATTATCAAGTTCATACCTAAGTTTAGTGATCTTGAGGACATTTGTAATTAGTGGCCCATCACTCTATTGAATGTTTCTTACAAAATCATAGCCAAGGCTCTTACTTTGAAATTGTGTCACCTTCTTCCCTTAATTGTGTGACTAGAGAAAACTGACTTCATCAAGTCCAAGTATATTTTGGACAACATCATTACAATTTGGGAAGACATGGAGTGGGCTAGATGCTCCCAACATCAAGTTGTGTTTATCAAGATTAATTTTGCCAAATCTTATGATCATTCTGGCCATGCTCCAAGCCCTTGGCTTTGCATCTCACTTTGTGCAATCTGTTCAAATGTTGTTTTAGATGCCTTTGCTTGTCTCACCATTAAGGGGCACAAGTCTAATGCTTTTAGGCTTTTTTGGTCTATTTGCTAGGGCTGCCTCTTAGCCCATGCTCTCTATTGTTGGCAAGAGACACTGTGTGGCTTCATGAGTGTTGTCATTGATGGCAACAAAGTATATCCCACACATTTGCAACACATAGTATGCCTATACTGTAAGTCAGATTGAAGATTATTTTGGTCCAATGAACAAGAATAGAGCATGCAACAAGGTCTGACAATTAGGTTTGGATCTCTCAGATGGTGTAACTCATCAAGTTGCAGACTTGGACAAGTCAAGAGGAGTATCATGACTTCTAGATTCTAGAGATTTAGCCTCCGGTGATAAAACATGGAAAAGATATGAGCATCTGAGTGTTGGATTCCAGACAGGCAGAGCAGACTGAGGAAAAACTGACCGGCAGAGCATCAGACTTCAATCCGAATGAGTAATTAATGTTGATCAAGCTATTTAAGGGATCATACAATGTTGGCCGACATGATTGATGACTTCAATGCCTATGTTTTTGATACGCATCACAAATCAAGCATGGATTCAGCTGACAGTTTAATAATTTGTAAATATCTTGAGTATTCTGGTTGCCGACTAGAAAGTTGTTGAAATCCTTAGTACGGATATATATATTAAATGGATTCCAGTATGAAGGTGTGTGTAAGAATAGAAGTGATGATATAAAGTGTGAAGAAAAATAGAGACAAGTGTGGAAGCAGCAATATAAGTCTGGTATGTGACAGAGCAGCAACACTAGAGCAGAGGAAGAATGAAGTGCATCAGATCAATATATTGTGCCTAACCGAAACTAAACTCTAGCATTTGTAGATGCCTCTCATCGTTCAAACACCTGGTTACCTTCTGTAAGTTCTATAGATAGTGAGTCTCTTGTAGGCAGTGTGCCTCTTGTGAGCAGTGTGCTCGGGCAGTGACCCCTAATTGGCAAGTGCCATTTTGTACTTCCTATTCTTTTAACAGAGAATACAATCTTGGGTTAGTCACCTCGTGGTTTTTCCCTTAACAGGGTTTTCCACGTAAAAATCCTTGTGTTATGTGTGTTGATTTTATTTCTGCTCTCATGATTATATATGCTTATATGTTTTGATGCTACACAAATTATAAAAGGAAAATAAAGTTAAGACAATAGAGATAATTGATTTACCCCCCCTTCTCAGTTATCTGCCTTGTTTCCAACATCTATGTCCTAGTTTTTGAAGGTTTTAGTTATCTTCTGGCTCATTCAGTGGCTCAAAATTTGGTCAAAGGCATTTCCTTGCCTCATTCCTCAACTCATCTTGTGAATGGGCACTTTGCAGATGATTCCTTTCTCACTCTTCTTGAGAAAGAAGGCAATATCAAGAATGCTTTGTATTTCCTTGATATTTTTTAAGGCTTCCGATTCTAGTGGAAAAAAATTCAATGCTATAGATAATCCATTCTACCTAAACCTTCATGGATGGACTCTTTTGGGTGGAAATGGATCGATTATGGAGAATATTCATATTTCTAGGCATTCCCTTTGCCTTTCAAGCCTCTCCTTCTGCATTATGGCAAGTTGTCATCTCCATAATTAAGAAGTTAGCTTATTGGATTACCAAGCTCCTATCCCTAGTAGGGAAATTTTAGGTATGCTTTAAGATCCTTGCAGCCACTCATGTGTATTACTCCTCCTATTGGGTTACTTCTAAGGCTTCTTATCATAAGCTTGGGAAACTTCTTAAGGATTTTCTTTGGGCCTCCTTTGATAATCATAGAGGCTTTCATCATGTGGCTTGGGATTTCTATTGTCTCCCACATGATGTTGGTGGACTAGGATTGATTTCCACTCAACGATAAGGGTTGGATTTGTGTGCCAAGCGGATTATCCATTCTCTTGAAGGCAATGAAGCCTAGAAGATTTTGGTTTGTCATTGCATTTCTTCAGGTATCTTGCATTGGAAACAAGCCTGGAAGGGGTTGGTCTTCAAACCCTTCTCATTATGCAAGAACCCATTTAGATTCAAGGAACATTTGTGATGAAGAGCAATTGGAGAGCCTAGGAAGCTATCAAGCCTTGGCTTATTTTGAATGGCAAATGCTTCTACTCTGGTATTTCCCTTAATTAGCATTGTATTTGGTGGTCTCTTGTTATTTCTTGTCAAGATTGTCCTCTTGCCAAAATGTCTTGGATCCAAGCTTTGATATTTTTTAAGAAGGGAATTAGGTCCCTTTTAGATCTTTTTAACAAAACTACTAAGCATTTCTTTTCCTAGATTGAAGCTAAAGCTAAGTTTCATTTGTCTAATTAGGACTTCAAAACTTTTCAAGTTGTTATAGACTTTGTGCCCCTAGATGTGATTCACAAAGTGGAAGTCCATAGTTTCAAGCCATGGTAGAAAGATTGGAAATGGTATCTTGATACACCATTTCATAATTACAATCCTTCAAAGGGTTATTTTTGGCTTTCTCCTCAATTGCCTATGGTTCCTACCTTAAATCAACATTGTTTGCTTCAATCTTTTGTTAGCATTTGGAAACACAAAATGTAGATAGTTTGTTTGGTTATTTTAGAGTCGAAGCTTGTTCATTTGCCTAGTGTATTCTTTTTCAAGGCATTTATGTTGGGTCTAGGTTAACCCATATTAGAATTAGAGATCCAAGATGCCCCTTTTGTGGTCAATAGGAAACACTCAAGCATCTCTTTTGGTTTTGTCCCAGAGCTCAAGTTGCTTGTGCCTGGATTCATGATTCTTTTAGGCCTTTTAGCCCCAAACCCTTTTCCTAGCATATGATTTTGTTAGGGGACTGGCCTTAAATTCCCTTTAGATGTACCCATATTTGGCATGATTTCAGGGTGGAGATCCTCTTCAGCATTTGGAATGATAGAAATTCATCTTTATTTTAAACTTGTTTTGTTGATTATAATTTATTTTTATACATTGTTGATTACAATTTCTTTTTATACACTAAAGCTATAATTTGCTCTAATGTGCTCATGCAGATTCAAGTGCAAGCCAACAAGGTTGCACTTAAGGTGGCGCACCTTCATGTGTTGTCCGATCACTGGGACAATGCCCCATGCACTATGGTCAAGGTCACTCTAATTTTTACTTCTAGCCAAGGCCATTCTCTGCCTTGTGGGTGTTGTCGGGGGTGCAGTCATTCAGCCTGTGGGGACTAGGATGCCCACTCTCATGCTTCCCTTCCTCCTACATGGCATTCCAAAGATTGATCCCAGCATGGGTGGTCTTAGCCTACTCTCTACCACTTTGCTTCTCCCCAGGCTCCTAGCCACAGGATTAGTGGTTGGCTGAATTCTAGCAAATTTTTGCCCCTAGCTCTTGCTATTTCTCTTGTTCGAGACAATCAACCCTCTACTATTGAAGATAAAAAAAAATATGAAGAAGATAACGATGGTTGGGAAATCCCTGATGTCACTTTAGACCTCGTTGATGTATGGGGAAATTCTAATGATCAGGACCCTCCTCCTCCTACTAGTGCTATAGCTCTTGCGGCTAGTGGTTGTTTGTTATTAGTACCTGCCTTTCGCAGTATATTGCAATGAGTTTTTTTTTATCTAGTGATTAATCTATCTATAGTAAACCAATCAAAACAAATTATTATTTTTCATGTTAGACAAATTTTAATTTTTCCTAAGTCTATATGAGAAAATTTTAACAAAAATTATTGGGAAAATGATTTATCTTTGTGATTGGGTCAAAATTTGACCTCTTAAGAGCGGATTTTACGGAAATACTATTTTGAGTGAAACAAATAACTAAAATTAAGGAGAAAAATCCAGTGAGAAGCTAGGAGGTGACAATACTAACAAATTAACTTGTTTAATTAAATTATGAGTGACTAAATTCTTGCAAGGAATTTGGTTATTAAACAAATAATTTTTTAATGTTAAACAAATAAATTGTTTTCTTAAAATCTATGCAAATATTATAACAAAAATTGATATTGTAGTTATGTGAAACAAACACCTAATCGGGACATGTAAAATTGAGGAGAAAAATCTAGTAGAAGCCAAGAGGTGACAATACTAACAAATTAATAACGGTTTAATTAAATTATGAGTGACTAAATTATTGACTGGAGTTTATTAAACAAATAATTTTTGGTTATTAAACAAAAGATTAAAATATTGTAGTGATCTAAATATTAATGTGAAACAAACACCTAAATTGAGGAGAAAAATCTGGTGGGAATTAACTAGTTTAATTAAATTATGAGTGACTAAATTCTTGCCAGGAATTTGGTTATTAAACAAATAATTTTTGGTTATGCAAATATTATAACAAAAATTCTAATATATATATTAATATAATATTCATATTAATGTCATTATTTAATTTTGATCATTGTATAACTATTATATTTTTTCTTATAAATATTAAAAATTAAAATATTGTAGTGATCTAAATATTAATATATTATATTGTGTAATATTATATTCATATTATTATGATTGTTTCATTTGTATTCAATAGAATGATATAATTAATAATATATTAACAATAATATTTATATTATTTAATTTTGATCATTGTATAGTCATTATATTCTTTTCTTATAAATATTAAAAATTAAAATATTGTAGTGATCTTAACATTAATATATTATTAGTACATGCATTCGAGAGTACTATTGTAATGAGTTTTTTAATTTAGTGATTAATCTATCTAGAGTAAACCAATCAAAATAGAGTATTATTTTTCATGTTGAACAAATTTTAATTTTTTCTAAGTTTACATGACAAAATTTTAACAAAAATTATTAAAAAATCACTTATCTCTATTGTGATTGGCTCAAAATTTGACCTCTTAAGGATGAATTTTGCCAAAAATACACTAAAATCAAGTCCCAATAAATTAACTTGTTTAATTAAATTTTGAGTGGCTAAATTTTTAGCTATTTTAAATATTAATGAAATAGTATAATTAATTATATATTAATAATAGAATGTAAATTAAATACATTCTATTATTAATATATAATTAATTATACTATTTCATTAATATTTAAAATAGGTAAAAATTTAGCCACTCAAAATTTAATTAAACAAATTAATCTGTTGGGACTTGATTATAGTGTAATAATGAAATATTATACTGATCTAAATATTAATATAATATATTCAGTAATAGTCATATTAATATTTAATTTTAATTATATAATTAAAATATATTTATATTAAATTATTGATTATACAAATAAATAGAATTATATTATAATGTATTTATATTTATGTTATATTACAGTAAAAATAAAATGGTTAAAAGTTAGTTATTTTCTTACATTACCAAATTATTTAAAACAAATTGTTATAAATAGAAAGATAAGAATTCAAGTGTAGAAGCACCACATACCTTGTGATTGTTATTTTCTTACATTACCAAATTATTTAAAACAAATTGTTATAAACAGAGAGATAAGAAGAATTCAATTGTAGAAGCACCACATACTTTGTGATTGTGGTTTTATTTTGCCACAAATCTCACAGAGAAAAAAAATATATATGTCAATAAAAAATCAAACAAGTGCTACTATTTGTAGGTGAGTTATGTTTGGATGAGGAAAAAATTTAGAATGAAGATATATGGATAACAAGTAAAACAATTTAGTGGAAGTTCACATGGCATACATTATTGTGTTCCTTTTCCAACATTGGTTGATAGACTTCATAATATACTTATCCCACAACTAAAACAATTTAGTGGAAGTTCATAGGGCATACATTATTGTATTCCTTTTCCAACATTAGGTGATAGACTTCATAATATACTTATCCTATTTTTCTCACATATTCTTTCATGGCATAAATAATCAATAGGGTTCAAGATTTAAAGATTCCATAGTATAAATATTCCAGATTGTTCAAGATTTAAACTTTTCATTGGAAAAAATAATTTTCTAGTATGATAATAAGGATGCATGCCCTTGAGTGCAACAAAACTCCCCTATATTGAAGTTTATATATTGAATGCATAAAAGTATGGGACATATCATCATTTTGAAGTTCATGCTGGGTTTCTCAATTTGAGTGCCCATTAATTTTTCTACTACATAAATCTAGAAACATTATGGGTTTGATTATATATATGAATATTTCATTTACTATGTTATAATAAACTTTATTATTTTATTTCATTGTAATTATAATATTGATATTTTAAATATGTATTCTGGTTTTTAGCCTGGTCCAAGCCTAGAGAGCAGGGCTTAAATTTGACAGTTGACCTTGCCTGTCAAGCAATTTTTTTATGACAGTTATCTATTCAATGGTCCCTGTCAAAGACTATGACATGTTTTAGTATAAGTAAATCATATAAAAAACAAATATATATATCATCCTAATCCTATATAAATTTTGACAGTTTGTCCAAAATCTCTCCTTTCATATGATACAATCTTTTTAAAATTTTGATTGTATTATACAACAAAAATGCCTAAATACAGCTATACAATTGTCAAATTTAAGCCCTACTAGAGAAGCCCTTACGGGGGATCTCTTCCCATGTCTTTATTGGCGAGGCCAGTCCCCAAGGTATGACTACCAAACCACCCCCTTATCTTGATATATATTAATATGAATATTACACAATAAAATAAATTAATATTTAGATGTGATCTAAATATTTATTTATTTTATTGTGTAATATTTATATTAATATAATATTTAGCCTTGTGAAAATTATTTAATATTTTATTCATTATATATTATTACTAATAAAATTTATATTAAATTGTTTATTATACAAATTTATAATGTATTTATATTTATGTTATATTATAGTAAAAAAAATACACTTTAATAACAAAAAAATATATTAAATATCAATTAATATAAATTTTATTATTAATATATAAAAAGAAATGTGAGATATTGGACTGCAAAACAACATATCTTTCTAACATTCTCCAATGCAAATTCCATTCCACTGTATGCTAACCAAACAAATATTAAATCAAATTCAAAATCAACTAACCAATTCATGAAGAGTATTTATCAATAAATGAGTTCCACATCAATATTAAACAAATATTTAATCTAAGAAAAAAAATTTAACTACAAAACACATACTATTATTACAACACTAATAGGTTTTGAAGGGATCTTCAAACCCTTTACATGCAGATAAGAATCAACTCACAACTTGATAGTTTAGCTATTTTATGTAGCAAGTAGTAAAATACTATAATAAATGAAAAAGAGACTCAAGAATTGACAATTCACATTTTCTAACATTCTCCAATGCAAATTCCATTCCATTGTATGCTAACTAAACAAATAGTAAATCAAATTCAAAATCAACTAACCAATTCATGAAGAGTATTTACCAATAAATGAGTTCCACATCAATATTAAACAAATATTTAATCTACGAAAAAAAAATTTAACTACAAAACACATACTAGCCATTAGTGGCACTTGTTTTTTTTGTTCTAGGTTCTCCCATTGAAATTTGAGGTGTGATGTTATCCACCCACACTTTTTTTTTTTTCAATGTGTATAGTATTATTTAATCAATAATATAGATGCTTATTCATTTTGAAAAATATAAATTTTGGGAACCCAAAGACTACACCGCAAGAGGAGGCAAACAACTTGGGTATATTGAACCATCAATTGGAGAGTTATTAGCGCCCTTCAATGAGAAGGGTTCAATTCTCATCAAAGGTTCTGTCGCCAAAGCCATACCATGTGTATACGAAATGCCATGCCAAATTTATGTGTCGACATGCAGGTATTCAACGTGGAGTACCCTTGATTGAATGTTATTACTTATTCAGACGAAGGATTCCTAAAAGAAAAATTCAAGAGCCTGGACTGAATGTTTTTACTTCTTTGGATCAAGGCTTCTGTAAAAGGAAAAAGTTCAACAGTCTGGATTGAATGTTATCAATTCTTCGGACCAAGAGTTTCTAAACGAAAATATTCAAAATACAAAAGAGGTGCTAAATTTAGAGGTAAAAGTTCATGAGTAAAATGGGTCAAAACAGTACAGGGTTACCCAAAATAGGGCAAGCAACGGAACCATCTGATATAGTTGTGGGTCCATTATTGGAGCACCAGATGAAGGCATTGGCATGGATGGTGGAAGGGAAAATTCAAATTCTTCAGACTTGTCGCAATTTTGGCTGGTTTCTTTGCAGCCGGGTAAGTCCCAAGAGAACCTATAGAGGAATGTTTTAACCGATTTTGAGAAAATTGATTGGCCTACCCGCTGTAGGGGAGGGATTTTGGCCCATGAAATTGGCCTGGAGAGGACCTTAATTTTGATTACGCTAGTTGCAATAAAGCCTGAAAACTTTTTGAAATCAAACCTGAAAATCTTTTGAACCCTATTCCTGGAAATGATTTAAACCCGAGCCCTGAAAACCCAGTAAACCCTAACCCAAATCCTCTAAGAGAAAGAAATATGATGAAGAATGCTCAGGAAATAGTATCCCAAACAGGACCAATGTGGACACTTACGAGGAATAGGCATCAGGTAGAAAAGATTTTGTGAAGAATGGTTCTGAACCACCGGGAATATGCAAAACCACCCTTGTCGTCTGCCCATCTTCCGCACATGCCAACTGGACAAGGCAGCTTGAAGAGCGTACAAAGCCAGAAAGGTTAAAGATTTATTTGTACCTTTGTGACCATGGAAGAAATTTGAAGAACTTTATGAATTTGATGTTATTTTGTTGAGTTATAGAACTCTTGGTTTTAAGTTAGATTGGTCCAGTTCACCAGCGATGGAGATTAATCTTGTATGAAGCTCAGTTTCATAGGAAAGCAGGAACTAAAGAGGCCAAGGCAGCCATTGCTTTGAAAGCTCAGAGGAGGTGGGCCTTTATTAGTACTCCAATTGAGAACACTACATTAGATTTGTTTATTCTATGGAGAAGTTTGGATTCTCAATACTACTGGTTTAAAACCAAGATTCATAGCAGAAGATCCATAGCAGAAGATTTGATGTTGAAAGGAGATTGAAAACATCTTGAGGAGTTTCTGGGTCCCTTAAGCTACTTGATCTCCTGGACATTATTAAAAGCTGTCATTCATTCATTCACACCCCCTAGGTCAGGGCAGCACCAGCACCGTCCATTGATCTGACAGGCAGGTCAGTTACCTATCCTTTACCTCTAATTCCATTTGTTTCAAATCTTTATGACTCACAGATGTTTGATTTTACCTTTGGTTTTAGGCTTATATATTAGGCCATAATGATTCAACCATGTACTCAAATTCATTAGGTGTTTTTGCCTCAGTTGCTTTACATAAAGGTGTCTGTACAAACTCTTGCATCATGAAATGTGAGTAATGAGTCACTCGTTGGTACATGCCTATGGTATTAGTAAGATGGTAATTGCTTACTGTCTTCTTTGCATATTTGTGCCTAACCAGGGTATAATATTGTCAATGAAGATTCAAATTTTTGGTTAATAATTGAATTGTAAGATCACAAAGAATTAACGAACATGCACTGTAACCCAGATTGGGCTCTTTTCATGGCATTCATAATTATTAACACGCCTCTAGAGGTCTGCCCATGTGACGTGCATGTTCATTAATGTATTTGCCTCAGCATTCTGGCTTTGTTATAAGAACTTATTCTATCTGCTAGTATCAAAATCATTTAAAGCAATCTAGAGTCATGACCTAGATGTGCCTGTGGTTAGTTTGCAGGAATGATAGCCTCACCTCAAAAAAAATCTTCCTTGCTTTGTCACAAATGTCAGACATTTTACAACTTTTGTCCTTTCCTTTATTAGCATTTTAATTTCCCTAGTTAGAGTTCAAAACACTTTGGCTTCTTCTTCTTGCTATAAAAAGTTGCTGCCTTACCCCTGGGAATCAACTTGGTGTTGATATGTGTCCATCAATTTGGAAAGCCTTTGAATAGAATAGAAGAATTTTAACATTCTCAAGGTCGGGAATAGCTTATGGAACAGTAGACCCTGTCATTTTATCTTTCTACTTTGTTGACCTTCCACTAATAAGCTTGTTGATAAGTTCTTCCGTTTTCCCTACTTTCTCCTCTTTGAATAAATCTTATAATCAGGTTCTTATTAATGTATCTGTGTATTTGTCTCAAATGTCCCTATAGGATTTACATTTTAAAATAAAGTGTTTTTCTGATAGTTCTTCCGTTTTCCCCACCTTCTCCTCTTTGAATAAATCTTATAACCAAACTTTTATTAATGTATCTGTGTATTTGTCTCAAATGTTCCTGTAGGATTTACATTTTAAAATAAAGTGTTTTTCTGATTCAACTGCTCCAGCGATGCAAAAGATACAAACTCTTTCCTCTCATTCTTCTTTAAACCTATTCCATCTACCTCTTTCATATCGAAGATGATGCGCGCTAGTTCTCAATTGTACTAGCCCTCCACGGGATATTGATGCATATGGTGTTGATCACAAGTTGTTGCTAATTTGCACAGGCCCATTCAGAACTAGTCTTGAAGAAGCATAATGTTGTCTCTTCTCCTTTTTTTCACTTCTACAGCATTGTCTAATCAGTTTGCAAAGAGTATGTTCATGTCGACACAACAATCATTGCTTTTGAGAAGCTTTTTAATTTACATCTATGCATCCTAATTAGATTATTAGTTACGTAATTATCCCCTTACGTAACTGAAGTTAAAATTCTTTTTTCCAACCTTCAATATAATCTCCTTCCTTATGGAGTGTCCAAAAGGTAATCTCCTTCCTTATGGAGTGTCCAAAAGGTTGTATATTGGAGGATTTCTGCTATTTAGGGCAGGTTCCATGTGGCTGCTTAGCTTATTTTAGCTAGCAGCCACTACTCAATGTTTTAAGGAGTCATTTGTGGAGTTAGTGGTCTTATGATTTTTATTTGTTCTTTTTCTGCTTATTTTAAACAGTCACCTTAAATTGTATTTTTTGACTGTATAAATTTTTTTTAAATTTTTTTTTTATAAATCATTTCTCTTTGGGTTATTTGAGATATTTGAGATATGGACCCAAAAATTGGAGGGAAATGTTAAAAAGAAGGGAAATAAATGTATGTAGCTATGACATTTTTTTTAATTATGCAGTTGCTGCATAATTTCAACCCTTTTTTTCACAACATATTTTCAATTCAATGGTTAAGATGTCAATGCTTCACTGCAATTGGGAAAAATTCTATTTATTATCATTTATCCATAATTCAAAATTTGCAGTATAATTCAAAATTTGCATGAAACCACCTGTGCTGCTCAAATTTAAGCAGAAAATCCACTTATACAAAAACATGGGACCATGGCTTAAGCATTGTAAATTCCTCCTAGTCTCCCAGAAGAAACTATATGAATGCATGCAACTATTATAGATTGAGCACTTCAATTATAATTTATAATACTAATTGATTGGTGACTAGTTCATTTTTGGATTTTATTTCTTATATAATCTTAAATATTTAAATAAACCAATTTAGTTAATAAATAAATATACTTAATAAATAAAAATTTATTCATTTATTTAAATAAATAAACTCACAAATAGATAATTAAAAAAAAAGTTATTATAAAACTTTATTATTAAAATTGAACTTAAAAAATCATTTAAAAAGGAAAAAACTAAATTAAAAAAATCAAAAGTTAAAAGGAGAAAAATCTAAAAAGACAAAAGAATAAATAAGTGCCATGTAGTGGTGAGTACCTGGCTTTGAAGTATTCTAGTAATACTATTTATTTTGCAATTAAAAAATTTAATGGAAATGCATATGGAATAATATAATAATTTTGTTAAGTTGTAGTTTTGGATAAATAATATGAGGAAACATGGATAATTGAGCTATGACAAAATGATTTTGAAAGGTTTAAATGACACACTGTGGACAAATGTCGACCCAAAACACTTTGAAATTAAGGTATAAGCCTTGTATTATTTTCTTAAAATATCATCATTACAAAAACTATAGAATGAATAGAAAAGAAATTAAACACCATAATTTTTTTTGTTATAATGCTAAACCAACCCAAACAAAGTATTGATTTTGATGCAAATATCACTTTACAATTTCCTACAAAGGTAGGAATAGAGAAAAGATTTGGAGAATAAGCTTATCGATATGTTATTATTGCATATATAGTATTAGTAGAGGACAGTGTATCACCAAAAAGTGATAGAGGTTTAAATGTTGGCTTACAAGCTTTTGGCAATGCCCTAAATGACCACTTGAACATCATCTATAAAGAAGCTCAAATGTCAAAATTTATTGCAAGAGAGAATGTCTATGTGTGTGTTGGGATCGTTGTGACACATAATAAGTGAGAAACTATGATAGATTAACAAGTGCACATGTTTCGAGTCAATCTTGTAGCAAGTGTAGTCTTTCATGTGTGTCAAAGTACTCTTCAAATGCATTGTGAATGTTTCATAGTCTATGTGTTGAATTATGATAGCGCTGAGTGTCCATGGGTGTATATTTGCATGTCAACTTAGGCTTTGTTGACACCATATCAATCATTATGCTAGTACATGTCTTTGTTAGGATTAAGTTGCCATCATCCTTATAAATCCTATCTATTTATTTATTCTTGATATTATTTGTAAATGCATTCATAAGGGATGAAGGTTCCATTGACAACAATAAATATTTATTTAGGGTGATCGTAAAAAGTAAGTTTTATCTTGGAAGTTATATAGGTGAAAGGTGGGCATCCAAGTTTAATAATGACTTATGACGTGTAAGAGCATCTTCTATTATTAGTGTCTTACATGGTGTAAGGAATTAGTTATTATTGCACATTTGCATAGTATCTAATGACAATATGTAAGAAGGTGTAAGAGGTTATTTTTAGCTGGTTGTTGACTATTTCCAAGGTTGGGATTTGCATATATTGGGCACCATATGCTTGTAAGAGGGTTACGATAACTGTAAGAGGTTAATAACCTGTTAACTAGATTATCCAAATTTGTCATTGGATTTTTCCCATATTGGGTGCCACATTCTATGTGCTCTTTTGTAACTTGTATTTTCTATTTTTAATAGAATCTTGAGGAGTGTAGAGTACGAATTGAATGTTCATAGGTACACAAGTGCAGTCGTGAATGTATAGTAATATTTTTCAAAGATAATACAACTTGGCCTCTTTCCTGGTGGAGGTTTTTACTCGAAAGAGTTTTCTCCATGTAAACACCATGTTGTGAAATTTTTGTGTTTGTTGTTTTCCTTGATGCTAATTTTACATGTTTTAATCTCTATTTGGCATTTTACAGATTAAATTTCAGATTTGCAATATAATTGCAGATTTTTATATTGTAGTGGGTTGCCTTCATTTTTAACAATCTTGCAAGGATAGGCTTGACCCATTCATGAAGACCCACACCATTCACTTGCTCAACAAACAAATCAACAACGCACACCACTATACTTAAACATCATCCAGTTCAATGGTCAAATAGTCAATAGCAATTTTAAAATTCATCCACACCAAAAAGTGGTAAATATTTGTTCTTATTTTTTATTGACCAAAATTGACCTTTGATTGCTAAACTAGATGATGTTTAAGAGCAGGGCTTAAATAGCTATATTTAAAGATTTTAATTGTCAAATACAATGTAATTTATTTTAAAAACTATAGAAAAAATAATTAATATGAAAATATTATATATCTATATATATATAGAAATTTCTATTTTTTTTTTTAAATCCCAAATTTTGTGGGTGGTAGGGTGGGCGCCACTCCACAATAACTTGTGTGGAGTGGTCGATACATGGGAGTTGAGGTGTCAGTCTGGGAGGCGGTTTTCAGTTTTCCTACAGGCAGGTTTAATGATGTTTTTGTGCTTGAGCTTGGCTCGCACGAGTTTCACCTCAACTCCAACTAGATTTTAAAGGTGTTAATTATGGCAAGTAGAGTTGGCTCTGCCAGTGTCTTGTTTCTCATGACATTCATTCCTTTATCTTGGCCTCTCTCATTACATGGACATGGCGAAGTTTATTCTGAAGGCGTCTGCAAAGGAGTTGGAGATGGGTAGCATGGTGACTCCCATTCAATTGTTGTGTTATAAGAGACAAATGGCCTTCCTTGGGCCAGTGTCAGTGTGACGCCTGGGTATGTTAATTTGTCATCCTGATTTCCTCATTGTTGTAACAGTGAAGTGTATGTTGGGGAAAGGTTTCTTGGCTAAGGCTGAAGGATATCATGTGGATTTTGACATCTCGTCTAGGGTTTTGGCGAGTTTGTTAGATGTGAAGGTGCAGAAAGCAGACACCAAGGTGATCATGGAGAGGCTATTTAGGAAGCATTTGCTTGTTGGGTTGGAGGAGGCTCTGGCTGCAGCGGATCTTGGTGTGGGCATCTCTCAGTCGCACGACCTTGACAGCTTGCAAAATTTGGATGCGGTAGTGAGGTTTTTCCCTTTTCTGTTAGATTTGAATGGCATGGAGCTCATTGAGCATTGTCGGTTGGCCACGACAGGGGCATAGTTCTTGAGAAAAAGGTTTAATTTGGTGGCGGCTCCAAACGAGGCATGGGAATATGAATTCTGTGAGTTTGCCCAAAACAATCTTTTTCTACAGTGAGTTGAATCTCTTTGGTTATGGTTAGGGTTGGGTTTGGGGTTCCTTGTTGGGGTCTGGTCGTTGTCTTTATGCTTTAGTTTTAGGGTATCTAGATTCAGCTTTTGTTTAGATGGATTTTAGTAACAGTTTCAAGCTTCAGCCTTAGTATAGTAGCAGTTTCAGCGTTATTGGTGGATAGTTTTTTCGACCCTAGGGGTCTTCTGTAAATTTTTGTCAATTATGGTGTCCGCTACCCCAGGATACTGGGATGAATGTAAACTTTTTTTGATATTAATATAAAGAAATCTATCTTACTCATCAAAAAAAGAAATCCCAACTTTTTAAATTTTTTTCAGATATATATATATATATATATATAACAAAGACAACTTCTATTTTTTTTTAAAACTTCTATTATTTAAAAAAAATTCCAAATTTTTAAATTTTTAAGAAGTTCTCAATAATCTTTAATTTTTTTATAGAATATTTTATATTCATTCCAACTTCCACGCTTTTCCAACACATCAAACAATTAAATTTTGTATTGAAGGATAACCTGGCCCTAACAGTTATAAAAAATAGAAAGAACTAAATGCATACATTATTTGAAATAGTGAATATATTAAAACCATTTCTAATTTTTTTAATATTTCTTATATAAAATTTAACTTGCATTTAAAAAAAACTAATTGTCATGCCAAAGGCAATAATGAAGATTAAACTATAAGAAAAAAAATTCTTGACAGGCAAGGTGGACTGTCAAATTTAAGCTCTGTTTAAGAAACCAATGCACACTGCCCTTAAAACTCTTTATAATCTGCTACTTGGCAAGGGTTGCAATGGCAGACTCAAATTCCCATAAGAAAAATATATATTTTGCTTTAAATTTTGGCACCCTGCTAAGCATATTGTATCCAAGTTCATAACCCAACAACTCCTTCACATTCAACTTACCACACACATTTCACACTAAGTATATATACCCGATAGGCTTATTAGTGGGAGCTTTTGCTCCCGGAAAAGCGTCATCCTATCTGCTTGCTTTCGTTGGGAAAACCCACAGTTTTCCTTTTCCCATCGTCGTGTCTTCACTCTATCATTTTGTTATATAAACCATGAGGAATGGTGTCGTTGAGACGGTTGAAGATCAGGTCCAGCTTGGCCAAGCTAACATGCCTAGAAATTTGTGGTGGCACGGCTCCTTCCAGCTGATTGTGGCTGAGATCCAATATGACCAGCTCCCTTAGCTCACCCACAGAACAAGGAATTCTTCTGCTAAAAGCATTATTGCTCAGGACAAGCTGCTAGGGCTGCTCTCAGATTTCCCAAGCCAATTCGTCGCCTGATTAGTTGCGTGCGCTCCAAAATATCATTGTTCAAATCTAGGCATATCAAGACTCAAATCTAGGACGACCCATTAATGGAGTTTGTTCCGTTGGGTTGTGTGGCCATCCATCTGGGTGATGAGAAGCAGCGCTCCCATACTTTATTTATACCATCCCTTCATTACCAAGCTGCTCAATGAGACGGAGAACGATTTTGGGTATTGTCACAAGGGACCCCTCAGACTTCCCTGCAATGGGGACGATTTCGAGCAGCTCATATGGTTAATTGACAGAGAGAAGCCGTTAATTTGATACATTCGTGCAATTTTTATTATACCCATGAATAGATCCCTCTTTCGTGGGTGCATGAATTGTCTAGTGGTGTTATAATTTTAGGTTTTCTGTTTGAATGCTAAACTTAAATACACAGCCAATTGTGTAAATATATACATTTTATATCACACCCAATTCTGTAAATATATACATTTTATATATGGTTGAAATGTTTAGTTCTATGCTTTTGTGCTAAGTTGTTGCATCTTGCCAGATTGAATCCTTTGGGTGATAAATCCACAATGCTTTTCTTGTTTTCAACTCTATATTTTTTAAATAATACTACCAGATGGGTAAAATTTAAAAGCAATTATTTGGGGTTTATGTGAGTTGGGTGATTTTTAGTTACAACCCTTTTCTTTTAAATTCGATAACAAGTGAAGAGTTGGTTGCCTATCTCTATCTCTATCTTTGTCTGTAAATTTCTTGTCGTATATCATATAAAGGAAAATGAAAATAATTTATCAATTTATGATACAATTGTTACAAAGTTTTTTAAAATATTATTATTATATAATCAATATTAAAACTCTAAGGAGAAGATGGAATTAGGAAGTGGACAAATTTATTAGCAATACAACGTCGGAAGTTACAACACAAGACTCATTAGCAAGCTGTTATCAAATGTCGGAACTCCTTGTCCTCAGACGTTCATTCCCGCATTCATCTTCACCCTCTTTAATGAAGATCAAAAGTCCGGGGCCGACACAGAGCGCAATTCAGGCATCTTTTACTCTGACACAACTCCAGTCTACGACATTGATCTCTCCTCCTACATTGAAGGCATGATTAAAATCTCAAAAAAATATGCATCTCCTCAGGCATGGCGATAAGAATTGCAGCTGGAAGAAAGCCCTTGCATGGAAATTCCTTCATGTGTTGAAGTCAAAATCCTTCCATTTCATTCCCTGGCATTTGCTACAAAGGAGTGATGTTGCAAGTCTTCTATTCAATGCAATCTCTTCATCCCATGTTGATAGCAGCATCACATCCCTTCCCCAATATTGTTCATTTTCTCCAAGAAAAGGCTTTTATTATCTTTAATCTCCATCAACAATAACATCTTCATAATTCCAATACTCAAATGTAATCACAATTTTTTTTTTTTAATGAAATTAATCTGAGTTTTATCGTTGCCGCACTCGAACACGAACTCAAACTTGTGACATAGGTTAAAAAAATGCGGATTTTTTTTAAAGAGCAGTTGCTTACCACCTATACTTTCATTTATTTTTTTTAGTTGGTATCCAATTTAATGCAAGAAACACATTAAAAAGGGCACTGGAAGCCATGCCAATCAAACCTGGGACATCATATTATAAAGTCAATAATCACCATACCCTTTCCAATAGCCTGTTTAAAATGTAGAAGACTTCGTCCATTTGTTCATGTATCCTTTAAATTCAATTTTTAGATGCACCAAAATCTTCAAGATGTACACTGCAATGCAATTCCTAAATATGGTACTAATAGATCAATGAGAATAATTCCTGCTGCTTAACCTTCATTTTTTTCTTATAAGTCTTGTGAAAATCATCATAACGTGCACACCAAAAAAATTAAAAACCAATGCAATCAATAAAAATGACATGTCAAATCCATATCCACAATGCTCAACCTTAACTAAAACTCAAAATGGAATTGGCTCATCTTGCCCTCACTAATTCTAAATCGATTGCTATAGTCATGTTGGCATGGGTAGGGGATACAACTGTGATGTTTAATAAAGCTTTGGTGTTTTAACTGATGCAATTAGTTTTAATATCAAAGCATTCTATCAATAGTGTTTATAAATCAAAGCATTCTATCAATAGTGTTTATAGTTTTATGATGCAAGCAGTTTTTAGCAATTAGTTTTAAAATCAAAGCATTCTATCAATAGTGTTTATAGTTTTCTGGTGCAAGTAGTTTTAAAATCAAAGCATTCTATCAATAGTGTTTATAGTTTTATGATGCAAGTAGTTTTTAAAAAGAAACAGTCATTTTAAATCAAATTATGGATATATCAAATTGATATACAACATAAAAATATTCAAAAAATCTCATAATCAATACTTAGCTATAAAATTGTATGAATTCAGGTAATGCTATGCTCTATCTTTTCCTACTTCTGTGTCTGGCTTTATGTTTCTAATGAATTTTCTTTAGCCGTTTGAATATAAATTGTTGACCATAGAATTACCAAAACCCTATTACTGTAGCATGATCATACTCTTATTTTTATTTAAACTAAACTTATGTAATATTTCACTCTATAGGCTAACTGCTAGTTACATGTATGTGAACTACTAAAGTTTGGTGAATTCTTGCATACTGTTTGATCGCATGAAAGAAACATCATGAATAGATTGGTCATTGCTGACTAGGTTTCAAATACTCGCCAACAACCACACCTTTGGGTGCGCTCCTCTTGTCTAGCCACTCTACGCTATGGTGCTACGTGTCCATCTTCATGGGCTCAATTCATCATCTCCTTGTTGTGTACAGTCAATTGCACAGTGCCACATGATGTCCAAATGGAAGTGAAGACATCATTTGTGGAAAGCTAAAACAAACTCTATTGGTTTGACATGAGCTGGTAAAAGTTGCATAATCCAGCTTTACAAACAATGCATGTATTGGCTGCTAGTAGAAGTTTGGATATTACAGTCATCATGGTGGTTATAGTGCGTCAATGAATTGCATTTGCTTGATATTTTCTAAAGCCTTTTCAATAAATCCTTTTTTGTGCATCTTGCAACAAACGACAGAATTTGACAGCAGCTTTATCCATGTAATACTTTTGTTGTGACAAAACAATAGTTGCCATTTTGTATGTATCCTGCAATCATGACAAAATTTGTGGGTGACCATACCCAATGGATACTATTATATTATCAGAACAATCGGAAACTATAGAAATTGAATTTTTTCCCTATTGCATACCAAATATGTACCCTTGTCCTTCATTGCAGGGTAGAATTGTACAAAATTTAATTATTGTGGACTTTGAACAATGTGAAGTTTGTAATAAGAGGTGAGTTTCTTTAGCCAATAGAAATGTTGATTAATAATTTTTTGAATATTTTTTATTAAATAATTTGCATGTTTACTTTATAGAAAGTAAATATTACTTTAAATACTTTAAATAAAAAAAATCAAACATTTGATTGGTTAATAAATACAAAAATTAATAACTATTTAAGTAATTTTTGGTTGCAATAGTATTTACTTACTAAAAAGAGAGCAGAGGGGAAGATTAAACAAAAGGGATTTTGTCTTATAATGTTTTATAAGGTAAAATTGTCAAATTTGTTTAATTTATCTTGATTGAGACAAAGAACATAGAAATAATAGATGGTGTCATTAATTTTAATTGAAATATGACATTTTTTAATGATTTTTTAGGAATCTGATTTTTAGGTCGAGGGGTGTTCTACAAAAATTCACTAAATAAAAATAAAAAAATCATTATAAGTTTGCACAACACTGTGGATCGGCTGTAAGCTTTCATTGGAAGCTTCCTTCTGAGTAGCCACCTGGAGGGTCTGAGGAAGATAGACATGAGCTTGCTCAGCTTCTAGCTTCCCGTACTTGTAATTCTTTGAGGGGACTTGATGTCTTGGCTTGGGATGGTTCTGATTTGTCTGGGAAGTACTCTATGTCTGCTGGTTATAAGCAGCTTGGTAGGCAGTTGTTTGGGGATAATGAGGTCCCTTGGTGGAAGCATGTTTGGCACAAGTTGTCATGGCCCAAGTGCACTTTCTTCATGTGGCTAGTTGCTCAAAACCAGTGTCTCACTTGCGATAATTTGTGTAAGCGTAGTTTCCAAGGCCCTTCTATGTGTGTTTTGTGTCGTAACTATGAGGAGAGTGTCTCTCATCTCTTCTTCCAATGTTCCTATGCTAGGGAGATTTGGCATTTTTGGTGGAGGGTGTGGAATAAGCCCTGTTGGCATGTTTCCTCGCTGGCTAATTTTGTGGATCCGTGGGGCAGGACTCCTGTTTCTACTTCCTTTCTTCAGGTAGCTTGGGCTATTGGCCCATCCTTTATTATCTGGAACCTGTTAGGTCTCAAAAATACAAGTTGCTAATCCTAATAGGATGCCAGGCTCTATGTTTGGATTTGCAACGTTTTTGAACTAACTTGACGAAATCAACCTTCAAGGTTTGATGATTTCCTACACTTTAGGTCCTGCTACACCTAGTATGTAAGATAGATGAAAAAGCTGACTACTTAATTCTATGTATAATGTTTAATAAATGATTGGTAGAAATTGTATAAGCAATATCAAGGTAAAAGGGTTTTAAATAATGAGTTGAATGAGACCAGTGCCTTGTTGAGTAACAGAGTCAATTTGAAGGACCTAGACCAGTAGTTTCTTAATGGTAATAATTCTAATTGCTTGGCACAGCTTTGGTTTATAGCTTGTATAAACGTGCAAGAAAGTGATTGACAAACTCTCCTTAGCAATCCAACCAATATAATCAATTATCTTATAATTCACCAAAAGGTATTTTAATCCTTACTTGAAGGAACCAGATGAAATGAATGGGCAAGATTAACAGATAATATTTTCTGGAGACAGAATGGTAATCCTAATTATATGGCTCTACTTAGTAATCCCAACTTACTACTTCCAAGTTACTGCGACTAAATTAGAAGGGTTTAATTCCTCAGATGGACACCAACCAAATTAATCACACAGATACAGCAAATGTGTAGTGACAGATCAACTATATACTTGATATCTTAATCTGAATAACAAGGAAATGCAGAAATGGAGACAGCCACACAATTGAATATTTTTCAACAAATAACTGATACCAAGATAGAAACACTGAATCAGAGAACTTCAAACTTCTTCTTCAAATAAAATATGCAACATAGTCACTTTGAGACATTGTATATTATGTATATATGAAAATATCTTCTACTGCTGATGATTTTTCAGCATCGATTGTTTAAACTTATATAGATATTTTCATGAAGAGATACAACTCTTCAATAAGTCTCTTGGGAATTTAACCAACATAAACAATAATTACATAAGCTTAATTAGGCTCTATTTAGCCATAAATAGACTTTTGCCAGATGATCTAAATACTCCTACTCACGGTGAGAATCAATAAGATCAACTGCGCTCCTAGTGATTATATCAAGGGTGACTATTTCCTCCAATTGTTTTCCCGACGCTATGTAATGTCATATTTTAAGTGGGCAAGACCATCGGCATGACTTCCTTCATCGCCAAGGGTTTTAGATCTCTCTGCGATATAGCGAGTCCCACCGATATGATTTGCTTATCAGGAAGATTGAGACTATTGGGATAATAAAATATTGTTCTCCCGATCTTTATTGTCTCGCTGATAGTCATCTTCATGTATGGACTTTTATCTTTGTCGGAATGACATTCATTATCGGGATAGCTTTCTCAAGATATCCCGATCCAAATCATCTCCCCGATGACCCTTTTCATATCCTTCATCGGGCAAAGTTTAGTAAAGTGTCACCGACACCTTTTGATCGCCGTGACTTGTGAATCGGCAAGACCTGGCTCTTTTGTTCCGATATGTCAAGTTATACCGATAGAGGTGTATCGCTGTGAGTCTCGCCGATGGCTTTCTTATCGCCAAGACTCTTAATCATCGGAGGCTTACTTGTTTTCTATCCCGATAGCTTATCTCTCGCCGATGGCTATTTGTTTCGTTACCCCCGCATGCTGTTCGGTGAAACTCTTGCTGAAATGCTTTATCGGTATGATATATACCGTCGGGGCATCTTTTAAAAAGTCATCCGATAGATATCTGTCATACCAATCGGTATGACCACTTACCTTTCTTGCCGATGTAAAGTCATCGGTATTACTTACTCCATCGGTGACTTCCACAATTCTTCTTCCGATCTCTATTTTCACGCCGATGGTTGTTTTCAAACAATTCCTTGTGTATCGGTGTAAGCAACACAACCTCTTGCCGATGGATTGATTTTGATGAAATTTGGCACTGCTCATCCATAGACATCTCGTGAGATACAAAATTTTTTTATTATGGTCTTTTTTGGGATATTCTTTAGGATTTATTCAAATATGATGGAGTAAGGAGATAGTAAAAATTTCAAATTTTTACTGTGCTAACAGTGGCTCTGTCTGGGATGTATACTCCCTGTGAGTATAACAATGATCTAGATCTCCTGGGGAAGTAGACCACATATTTTATTATTTTGGGGTGAGGTTTTATGAAACTGGGAAAAGGAAAGGAACAAATGATGGGGAGCGGGAATGATTCCTAGACTACTGTGCATGGAATAAGATATTTTTGAGCATTATTTGAATGTTGTCCATGCACTGGCAACACTCAATTCTCTTTGTACATGTTTATGAAAAGAACTGCTTCAAGTATTGCCCATGTACAGGCAATTCCTGCTCCTCTCCTGACATATTCTGTACATAGTAAGAATCATCACCTCCCTTGCCAGTGATAACAAAAGGACCCAACCACAGGGCTTCAAATTTTCCATGTTTTCCTTTGTCCTGACATCTTGCATTCCACATTAGTACCAGATCATTTATTTCAAACTTTCTTTCTTTGGCCTTCTTGTCAAAGAGATATTTTACCTGTGATTGTAATTTAATATTCTGTCTCTGAGCTATTCTTCTTGTTTCATCAAGCTCTACCAATTGTTCCAACCTTTCCTCCATTGGTTCAGGGATATTCAAGTCTTCCTGGAGAATGAATTTGTATACTGGTATAAGATTTTCCAATGGTAATCTTGCTTGGGTTCCATATACCAATTCATAAGGGGATCTTCCAATTGCCCTTTTTATAGTAATCCTGTCAGCCCATACTGCCATTCTTAATTTTGAATCCCAAGCCTTCTTATTTCTATCCAACATTCTTTTTATGATTTTCAACAGGCTCTTATTACTTGATTCAGCTTGTCCATTGGCCTGTGGATGGTAAGGAGCAGCATAAGAAACAGTGATACCATGTGTGCTGCAAAAACCTTTGAATTCATTAGATCTAAAACACATCCCATTATCGGTAATCAATCTTACAGGAGTACCAAATCTACATATAATGTTATCCATTAGAAAATTTATCACAACTTTGCTTGTAGCCTATCTGGTTGGGATTGCTTCCACCCATTTTGTAAAGTAATCAGTAGCCACTAAAATCCATCGGTGCCCCCCACTCGATTTCTCTGAAATTTCACCTATAAAATCAACACCCCACTGATAAAATGGAGCCTCAACTTGCATAGGTTTTAAGGGTAGTGCTCCCTGATACTTTAACTTCCCTGAGAACTTTTGGCATGCTTCACACTTTCTAGTGTACTGGTATGAATCATTAAAGACTTTAGGCCAATAGTACCCTGCCCTCAGGATCTTGTGGGCTGTGGTTTTTGCTGAGAAATGTCCTCCGCACATGCCTTCATGCAACTCCTTCATAATATGTTTTGATTGATATTCATCCAAGCATAATAGTAGAACCCCATCTCTATTTTTCCAATAGAGATCCCCACCAATGAGTACATATTTTGAAGCTTGTAGTTTGAGTGTCCTTCTTTTGTTATCATCATATCCTTCAGGACACTTCATATATTTTAGATAATATACTATATCAGTATACCATGGAGTGTGTTCAATATTGGTACTTGCATCAACATTACATATCTGGGAAGCTTCTAGATTACTTTCAGCCATCAATTTGGCAAGACCCTGTCCTCTTACTAATTTAGTGATTTGGATTTCAATGTTGAATTCCTGAATCCTATTAATCCACCTACATCTCCTACCGGTGACCTCAGTTTGGATCAGTACATCCTTCACTGCAACATTAGGGACATATGCTATGATTTTAGCCCCCACCAAATATGGTCTAAAATTTTTTACTGCTTTTACCAATGCATATGCCTGTTTTTCAATAATGTCATACTTCAACTCTGCATTCTGAAGGGACTTGCTAAAGAAAGAGATAGGCTGTTCATATCCATCATTGTTTTTCTGCAACAACACTACTACTACTGTATGATAGGAAGCAAATGAAAAAAGTTGGAACGGTTTACCGAAGTCAGGGGATATTAAGACTGGAGCTTGCTTAATGGCCTCCTTAATGTTACCAAATGCTTCCATTGTTTCTGTTGTCCATTTCATATCTGAGTTCTTCTTCAGCATTCTTGATATAGGACAAACAATCTCTGCGAAATTTGGTATAAATCTTCTGACAAAATTTATCTGACCAAAAAATGATTGTATAGCTTTTACATTTTTTGGAATAGGGACCTGATCAATTGCTTTCACCCTTTCAGGATCTATTTTAACTCCTTCCTTCGAGACTATATGCCCAAGCAATTTTCCTTCAGTTACTGCAAAATGGCATTTTTTAGGATTCAATGATATTCCATATTCTAGGGCTTTGACAAATATCTGTTCTAGATGTGTGCAATGATCTTCGGCCCTTTTTGAATATGCTGTTAACTCGTCTTGATATACTATCATAATCTTATTGATCAATTCAGCAAAAGCTACATCCATCGCTCTTTGAAATGTTGCCCCAGCATTAGTTAATCCAAATGGCATTCTCAAGTATACATATGTTCCCCACGGAGTGGTGAATGCCGTCTTAAATTGTTCAGACTCCTTAACCTTTCCCTAATTGTAGCCAGAGAAACCATCCATCATGGATAGCAATTCACATCCAGTAACTTTCTGCAATATCGCCTCCATATTGGGAAGAGGATAATTATCTTTGAGGGAAGATTTATTCAGGTTTCTGAAATCCACACATAGTCTAATGTCACCATTCTTTTTCCTGACAGGTACTAAGTTTGAGACCCAGGAAGAATGTCTAATAGGTTTGATTATAGCTCCATTCCTTAACTTTGTAAGTTCCTCCAGCATTTTTGGAGCCAATGTAGGATTAATTGGCCTTTGTTTCTGTCTGAATGGTTTTGCATCTGGCTTGAGTGGTATCTCATGTTGAAATAAATCCTCTTTATATGCCTTTAAGTCATCATATGACCAAGCAAACACATGCCTATACTTCCTAAGTAGATTGATGATTCTATTTCTGATTTTCTGGTCAAGATTCCTTCCAATATATACATTTTTTGGGGTTGTCTGAGTCCCCAAATTCACTTCCTCAAGGTTCTCAGGTATCACTGGTGTTTCTTTCTTTTTGTATCTATCATGCCCATCAAATGCTTTTTCTAATGCAATAAGCCCTTTGGGTATCTTATTTGTCTTCAGTTGAACCACTTCTTGGCCAAAAAGGGTTTCTTTCCCATCATGTTCCTCCACAAATGCACTGAAATCAATTTCTTGATTTTCATAATAATCAGCACAATGTAAGAAATTGATTATATCAGCATTGCTATCAAACACTTGCCAGTTCTGTATATTATCAGGGATGGTAGGTCTAGTTTTAAATTCTACTTCTGTGATCCCTCCTAATGTTACATCATCTCTCTTTAATGCAATGTTTGCTAAAAAGTCTGCCATGATGTTTTTAGACCTATCAACCCAGCTGATTGAAAAAGCATCAAATAATTCAACACTATCCCAAACTGCATTTCTGTACTGTCTTAATCTTTTATTCTTAGATAAATATTTTTTTCTTACTTGGGAGATGACCAATTCAGAATCACCATAGACAGCCAACTTTGTTATTTTGTATTTGGTGGCTATGTTTAGGCCAATGAGTAGGGCTTCATACTCAGCTACGTTATTGGTGCATTCAAATGTCAATAAGAAAGAGTATTTGAACGTTTTACCTTCTGGTGAGATAAAAACTACTCCAGCCCCATTTCCTATCTTGCTGCATGCACCATCGAAATACATTTTCCACAAATCATCTTCTCTTTTCATAGATTCAGTGTGTATTGGGTCAGTGTTATGCAATTCTGGGGTAGTTTCTCCAACTTTGAAAACTCCTAAATCTGTGTCACAAAAGAAATTCACCTGATGCCGGTCCATTCTTTCTATAATATTGTCATACCTTGGTTCTCTGCACAACTTAATTTCCTTGTCACCTACTGGTATGGTGGCATATGATAGATCTAATTAAACATTGCCTCCTGCCATTGCAGCCCACTGCCTTGATAACAGCATTCCATAATACGGTGGGATATCAACCACAGTGATGTCAATGTTATATGTTGCTTCAGGATGTGAAGCAAGTTTTATCTCTACATCTTTCATAATACCAACTACTAGAATAGATCTGTTATCCATTGCATAACACTGGCCATACGTAGTATCAACCCACATCCCCAATTCTTTCATCACTGCTATAGGCATGATATTCATAGCAGCACCTGAATCAATCATACAATTCCTGACTATTCTGTTCTTGATTACTAGTGTAGTATAGAATGGATCTACCTGTGAGGGATTTTTTGTAAGTGTGTCACCAAGGTATACCTCAGGCATCTTAAAATTTTCTTGATGCACATTATTTGTTGTTTTTTCAAACCCTTTATGTTTTGAATTTGGTGTATCAGAAATCATCTTGACAACTGTACTCCTATATTTATCTATTTTCATCATCTCTAGGAGTGGGACTGATATCTTCACCTGAGACACTGCCTGTGCAATGTCAAAAGAAGGGGTTATGATCTGGTCATTCTTTTCTGTTTTTGTGTTTTCTTTTTCTTGATTTCCTTTCATTTTATTTTTATCCCCCTTTTCTGGTTCTTTAGGTGATGATTTTGTATTATTTTCTTTGTTATTCTGGTCTTTTATAAATACACTTCCAGGAGTTCCCTGCCCAACATTTGTTGTTCCATTCCTTAAGTTATAAGTGTTTCGAGCTTGAGCCACTGCAGCCACTGTGAGAGCTTCTCTTTCATCCTCAGTAGGTTTTCTCCATTGACCACATGACTTGTTGTTACAACTATCTTCCTGGTCTGAGAATACCTGCTGTTCCCCCATGTTAATATGATATTTTTGGTTCCCTACATCATACTCATATCCTTCTTCTTCTGAAGAAGAATAATCTTCTGTTACTACACATGGTGTATCCTGCATCATATTGATGGTGTGATTATCCCTATTGTAGCTATATAGCATTTCCTCTTGCTGTATTGATTTAGCTACCTCACAGTATTCAGGTGAATGTGGCAAGTTACATACAAAACACCAAGGTTTATTTTCTGCCATATGTGTCATGTTTCTCTTCAAGGGATCAGGAGTATCCTTTCCATATGGCTGCTTTCTGTTGTTGTCAATAGGTCTTCCATCCTTCCAATTTGTATTGTAAGGCATATCATGTAACCTAGGTCTATCATGCCTATGCTGACCCTCTGGTTTAATCTGTTGAGCATTTGGATTCTGAAGATTTCTATGATTGTCCCTTTTACTGACCATTCCTGCAGCCTTCCTATTATTTTCGATAGTTATGGCTACTTTCTGTGCTTCGGCCAATGTTGCAGGACACCGGTTTCTGAGTTCATATCCTATTTTGGGGTCAAATGCTTTCATATAGATACTCAGTGCTGCCTGGTCAGATAACTTGGCTCCATGTGGTACCTTATTATGTAGCTTGGAAAACTTCAGGTTGAAATCAAATACTGATTCATTTTGATACTTCTGTATACTTATTAGTTCATGTAGTGCAAACTCAGGAGCGTATTGGTTACCATACTGATCCTTAAACTAGTTATGAAAATCAGTTATTGAATTGATTGATGCATCGGGCAAGCTATTAAACCAATCTCTGGCATCTTCAGTGAGGGACATCATAAATAACCTCATTCTAATGTCTTCCCAATCCATACCTATATCCTGTACAAAAGCATTAAAACTTCTGATATGATCTTCTGCAGATACTGCATTATTTCCAGTAAACTTGGGAACCATGTTTCTCCAAGTACTATCCATAGGATATGGATATAATTGATATCCAGTTAAATCAAATTGACTGCATATATTAGCAAGGTTTTGGGGAGGGAAATTGAGAGGTGGTGGATTGGGATAATAATTATATCCGCCTGGTGGCTGATGATATGCATATTGTTGATGTTGGTTCATATGGGGATTTATATGTTGATTTTGTGGCCTATAATATTGTTGACCAGGGGGTGGGTAATTATTTGCCATATGTTGAGATGTATTACGTATGGGAGGTGGTCTAGGGTTTTGGGGAATAATGTTCTGATGACTTCCAGAAGCATGTGAATTTTGAAAACCACCTGTATTTTGCTGTGTATTTCTTGAAATATTCCCTCTATGCGGAGGTACATATTTTGGGGGAGCTGTTTTGGCTTTATTTTTTCTCTGTTGAATTTCTTGCAGCAACAACTCCTTCTCCTCTTGTATCTTGTATCTTTCAAGTTCTTTCCTGAGCATGAGTATTTCCTGTTGCTCATCACTCATGTCTTGATTATTTGTTTCCTGATGTTCTGGATTGTCATTCATTCCCTGATTTGAAAATTCATATTCTATCTCTTCTCCCTGGTCAAATGAGATCTTGAAATCATGTTCAGCTTGGTTCCTATCAATATCCCTCATGACCTTTGCATCATGATCTCGCTGTTCTTGAGGAGTGGGTCTATACCTTGCCAAAATATCATCAGTTGCTCCACTGAGGTTCTCGTTTGAATCATGCAGAGGTGTGAATTTGTTGTGAATTGTAATATTTTGTTCTGAATCATTCTCTTGGATGTCTAGATTATTATCTCGATGGGAATACTTTGGATTCACATTTCTTTTGGAAATGTTTTTAAGTGGTGGAGATGACTGCAAATTTCTGCCTTCCATCTTGGATCTCCTACCATCCATTTGAAATTTTTGCTATAATTGTAACTAGAGTCACCACCTATTAAATAGGAAAAGTTTATAGTTTATCTGTAGGGTTCTTGTCACCAGCAGAGTTACCAACTTAAGATTTTGAAATGACTCTATGCAAGAAAGGATTAATTTCTAAGGTCTTTTTACTAAGTCCCCAGTAGAGTCGCCAATTTTGTTAGGTCTCAAAAATGCAAGTTGCTAATCCTAAGAGGATGCCAGGCTCTATGTTTGGATTTGCAACATTTTTGAACTAACTTGACGAAATCAACCTTCAAGGTTTGATGATTTCCTACACTTTAGGTCCTGCTACACCTAGGTGGGTGAACCTTGAAATATTAAAGCAGTATGAGAGTGGATGAGTGGACTAACTAGATCTATCTACAATGGCACAAGATGTAAGATAGATGAAAAAGCTGACTACTTAATTCTATGTATAATGTTTAATAAATGATTGGTAGAAATTGTATAAGCAATATCAAGGTAAAAGGGTTTTAAATAATGAGTTGAATGAGACCAGTGCCTTGTTGAGTAACAGAGTCAATTTGAAGGACCTAGACCAGTAGTTTCTCAATGGTAATAATTCTAATTGCTTGGCACAGCTTTGGTTTATAGCTTGTATAAACGTGCAAGAAAGTGATTGACAAACTCTCCTTAGCAATCCAACCAATATAATCAATTATCTTATAATTCACCAAAAGGTATTTTAATCCTTACTTGAAGGAACCAGATGAAATGAATGGGCAAGATTAACAGATAATATTTTCTGGAGACAGAATGGTAATCCTAATTATATGGCTCTACTTAGTAATCCCAACTTACTACTTCCAAGTTACTGCGACTAAATTAGAAGGGTTTAATTCCTCAGATGGACACCAACCAAATTAATCACACAGATACAGCAAATGTGTAGTGACAGATCAACTATATACTTGATATCTTAATCTGAATAACAAGGAAATGCAGAAATGGAGACAGCCACACAATTGAATATTTTTCAACAAACAACTGATACCAAGATAGAAACACTGAATCAGAGAACTTCAAACTTCTTCTTCAAATAAAATATGCAACAGAGTCACTTTGAGACATTGTATATTATGTATATATGAAAATATCTTCTACTGCTGATGATTTTTCAGCATCGATTATTTAAACTTATATAAATATTTTCATGAAGAGATACAACTCTTCAATAAGTCTCTTGGGAATTTAACCAACATAAACAATAATTACATAAGCTTAATTAGGCTCTATTTAGCCATAAATAGACTTTTGCCAGATGATCTAAATACTCCTACTCACGGTGAGAATCAATAAGATCAACTGCGCTCCTGGTGATTATATCAAGGGTGACTATTTCCTCCAATTGTTTTCCCGACGCTATGTAATGTCATATTTTAAGTGGGCAAGACCATCGGCATGACTTCCTTCATCGCCAAGGGTTTTAGATCTCTCTGCGATATAGCGAGTCCCACCGATATGATTTGCTTATTGGGAAGATTGAGACTATCGGGATAATAAAATATTGTTCTCCCGATCTTTATTGTCTCGCCGATAGTCATCTTCATGTATGGACTTTTATCTTTGTCGGAATGACATTCATTATCGGGATAGCTTTCTCAAGATATCCCGATCCAAATCATCTCCCCGATGACCCTTTTCATATCCTTCATCGGGCAAAGTTTAGTAAAGTGTCACTGACACCTTTTGATCGCCGTGACTTGTGAATCGGCAAGACCTGGCTCTTTTGTTCCGATATGTCAAGTTATCCCGATAGAGGTGTATCGCTGTGAGTCTCGCCGATGGCTATCTTATCGCCAAGACTCTTAATCATCAGAGGCTTACTTGTTTTCTATCCCGATAGCTTATCTCTCGCCGATGGCTATTTGTTTCGTTACCCCCGCATGCTGTTCGGTGAAACTCTTGCCGAAATGCTTTATCGGTATGATATATACCGTCGGGGCATCTTTTAAAAAGTCATCCGATAGATATCTGTCATACCGATCGGTATGACCACTTACCTTTCTTGCCGATGTAAAGTCATCGGTATTACTTACTCCATCGGTGACTTCCACAATTCTTCTTCCGATCTCTATTTTCACGCCGATGGTTGTTTTCAAACGATTCCTTGTGTATCGGTGTAAGCAACACAACCTCTTGCCGATGGATTGATTTTGATGAAATTTGGCACTGCTCATCCATAGACATCTCGTGAGATACAAAAAAATTTTATTATGGTCTTTTTTGGGATATTCTTTAGGATTTATTCAAATATGATGAAGTAAGGAGATAGTAAAAATTTCAAATTTTTACTGTGCTAACAGAACCTTTGGTTGGCAAGAAATCGACGGATTTTTCAGGAGGAGAAGTTGGTGGCCCCTCGCTTGTGGTGGAAAATTTTGCATTCTTTGGGAGAAACTATTGCGGCTAAGTGTGATCTTACAGCACCAGGGGATCCTTGTGATGTTGGTTGTTGTAATCATCTTCATCTTCCACCTCAGCAACGTCAGCTCATGCGCAACAAATGTAGACATCCTACCTCAAAGGTGAATAGGGAGGGGAGATGGTCTCCTCCTCCTCAGGGTGTCTTAAAAATCAACACAGATGGCTCTTCTCGAGGTAACCCTAGTCATGCTGGAATTGGTGTTGTTGGTCGGGATAGCTTTCGAGGTGTTCAGTTTATCTTTTCTGTTTATAAGGGTCTTCATACTAATAATCTAATGGAGGCTCAAGCTATTTTAATGGTTGTGGAGCGTGGAAGTCAATTGGGTTGGCGAAGGATCATATGTGAGTCTGATTCCCAGGTTGTGGTGAACTTGTTGAATAGGTGGCATTTAGATGATGTCAACTGGCATTTGGCTTTGATTCTTGCTCAGATTCTTAACTTATGTGCTTCTTTGGAGTTTGTTACTTTTACTCATATTCCTAGAGAATGGAATGGTGTTGCTAATTGTTTGGCTAAATGGGCTTCTGAGCATATTCATGATTGGAATTTGATGGACCGAGGTCATTTACCCCCGGATCTATCTCAACAGTTGGATCACTTGGTGGAGCGTTATAGGGCTATGTAATTCCCTTGCTTTGTACTTCTTCTTGATTTAATAAATTTTTACCCCTCCTTTATGTTAAAAAATATTAATATTTTCTTGATCGATGCCATGTCAATGGAGAAGGTAAAACGAATGGACGTTTCAATTGCTTCTTGATAAATTTAATATATAAAAGCAAATAACTCAGGTGAGCATATCAAATTGCAAGATTTGAGATGAGTTTAAGGGGAGTGCGAACAGGAAATAAAAGAATCATCTTCCCAAGAATCGATCCAAAGCATATGGATGCTGGCAGTGGGCATGGAGCCTGGATTTTACTATGCCATAGTATTTGCTTAAAAGTTCATATAGCCTTTCCAAAAAAAGAAAGCGATTTAAAAAAAAAAATTGTAGGTGGAAGAGGAGCGCGGCCTCTTATTTTCCTTGGGAAGCCATTGTTGAATGTTAGGGTTCCTCGATTACCATCGTAGTTTGTAATAAAATATTATTTTTGTTGCCATTTGTATGTTGTCTTTTGAATTATTATATTAAATGTAATTTTCAAGTATCATGATTCTTAATTATTATCAAAATGTAAGATGAACATGCAAAAATTGAATTGTTTTTAAATTGTTTCTAAAAATTTCTCATTCACTCTTATTCAATATAAATATTTATACATATCAATTTAAAATTAGATAAAATGATTTAAATATTTATCATGTGTGTGTGTGTGTGTGGAAACATCAATATGTTTATTTTTAGTAAGATAAAAATATCTACATATCTTTAACTATATAAAAATCGAGAAATAAAAATTAAAAAATGAAAATATAATAATATATATTTTTTAAACCTATTATAAAAAGCAAACCAAACTGAAACCAAAATTTCATGAATAGTCGTGTTTTAATTTGTTGTGTTTGCTTAGTTTTAGCAAAAATGTTGATAATATAATAACTTTATAATAATCTTGAAATTTGTCAATTAGTTGACTATTTAAAAAATTAAACTAATTCTTGTAAAAAAATATAATAAGTTTTTGGTATCATTTAGATTAAATTATTGAAAATATTTCATTAAAAACTAATTATTAGAGCTAACAATTAATGGCATGAGTGTGTTAACAAAACATATAAAAATAATGCGTGAGTGTGTTAACAAAACATATAAAAATAATTACACCAAAGGAGTGATCCAGTAGCATTAAGGTACATAAAAACAAAATAGAACCCACATAGTTTTCTTTTTAGCCTAGATAGTTTATTAAATCAATGAAGAGAGAAGTTTAAGATTAGGCATTGTGTATTATTATTTCACTTAAAGTGCACCTTAAATTATGCAACGTATAAATTATAATTTATTTAATATTCTTATTCCATAAACAAATATTTGTAAACCAAGGCTAAATTATTAAATAAATTAATAATAACATGGTTCTTCAATCACAATGTGAAAGCCAACTTGGCAAAGCCGATCCCTTGTGGCAAGATGAGATGGCTACCCAAGGACATTGTAATTATGATGAAGTGTACTTTTCTGACAAATGCTAATTCGGCATTGATGATCACCCATGATATGTTGAGCTGGTTGTTTGATGTTGATAGGGAGTTTGATTATATGATTTTGAAGCATGGGAAGAACTCGCAGAGATTGGAGAATGAGGCGGTATTTCTAAGTAATGATGACTTAAGGACGCTTAATAATTTCCTCATTTATTTCATATTCATGCTTCTTTATTCTTGTAGAGTTAATACTCAGGGGTACTTTGAAGGAAGAAGAAGATGCAGCGATTTTCCTAAGTGCTTTTTCCCTATGCTCTGTGGGTTTGAAGGAAAGGTGTTCATGGAGGGGACATAATTCACACTGAACCTATCTCTTGCAGTGAATTCAAGGATAATGCAATTGTGTGGCATTATTGTAAGGAAGGAGGCATTATTCCTTTCCTTGAATGCCTCAATGGCTACGATGAAAACCTTTCTGTGCAGTGTGCCCTTTCGTGGGATAACTGTAGAGTAAAAATTGGCAAGATAGGGTTTGATATTTCTGAGGAAGTAATCGCAATGGCTACTAGCCTTTCTATGAAAGGCACGAAGCTAAAGAGAAAAGCTAAGGTTGTTGATCTCCACAATTAGAATCTTTTTCTGGGTGAGGGGGGAGGAACTTGTCACTTATCAAGGAGGGTTTGATTGTGCTAAGCTCCTAGAGCCATGGGATGAGATGTGCTACCTTCTGATGAAATATTTCACCCTTGAAGGGCGTTTTACCAAGTTCTATAATTATCACCTTCCCCTCCTTAACCACTTTAGGAGAAATGCTCTTATTAGCTTTCCTTTTTATTTGATGTCTTCTTTGGAACACTATGTTCTCTATGTGAAAGCTAAATTGGATAAGAAACCCTCTAAGAGTCCTGTTCCTCTTCACCAAGGCCTTATCCATTGTCTGTATAAGTTTCATCTTGCCTTGGACCTGCCAAAACCAATTCTTCCAACTATTGTTGAAATACCTGTGGACACTCCTCCCGATGTTAATCCTACTGAGGAGCCCTGTTCTACCCCCAACAACCAGAAATTGAAAGGAGTTTCCTTTTCTAAAACCCTGGAGCAGAATACTGAGAAGGACATACATACTCCTACCTCTAAAGGAAGTGTGAAGGGGAAGAAGAGGAAATTTAAGGAGGTGGTTTCTACTGTGGAGGTCACTGAAGTAAAGGATATAATGGGGGCCCATAAAATTCAAAACAATGACAGTGAGGGACCTTCGAAAAAAGCTAAAGTTAAAACTGCGGTCAAAGCTAAGAATGAATGTTACTCTTCGGGTGTTAGAAGGTCTGGAGGAATTGCTAGCAAACCAGCCCCCCCAGGCTAAACTAATTGATTATTCTGAAAGTGACTCTAGGTCTTCTACTCAGGGAGATGATCAGTCTAAAGGTGATGACATTGAGGTTTATGAGGTTTCGGAGGAGAATGCAGGGGTTGAGGAAAAGGAGGATATTGATGGAGGGAATTGTGGACCTGATGATAATGCTCAAGAGGAGGGGAGGGTGATTGTTGAGGAAGGTGAAGAGGTTGCTAAGGAAGAAGATGATGGTCAGGAGGATAAATTGTTGTTCTTCGAGGCCGGGTGGAATCCCTGGAACAAAAGGTCTGATCTATGAGATGCTTTATCAACAGTATGCTCTATCGATCGGCTATGCTCAATTTGTCTTTGCTACAGGAGCACGACATCCTTGCCCATGGAGCTGATGAAGAGAAAGTCAAAGAATTTGACAAGATTTATGAATTTCTGGCTAAAGGCTGGGAGGATGTCTCTACCTAACTTTGTTTATTTACTTTCTGTTTATCTGTTGTTAGACTGCTACTTTTACTATCTGTTGTTTATCGGCTGTTAATGTTGTTTATCGATTGTTAATGTTGTTTATGCTGTAGCTGGGTTTGGTGGCTCTTTTTGTTTCTGAGCCTTTGCTGTTCTTTTTTGGACTTCTGTTGTATGGGTTCGGCCCCTAGTTTTTGCCACCTTATATTATCAAAAACATGGTTCTTCAATCTTTAAAAGCCGCAAAGAAAATAAATATTTAGTTTAATGACCTTTGTTTTAGATTTTTACTATGGGAATTAATTGCTTTAAAAAATTATAATAAGTTTTTTACTATGGGAATTAATTCTTGTAAAAAAATATAATAAGTTTTTGGTATCATTTAGATTAAATTATTGAAAATATTTCATTAAAAACTAATTATTAGAACTAACAATTAATTAACAAAGAAAAACTTTATTTTAGTTTAATGAAAGTAAACAAATATGCACATGATTGATATGTAAATATAAAAGTACTAGTTCCCTATTATTTCTAAATAAAAAAATCATTGATTAAATGATACATTATGGCCGATAATAAGTCTCTTTCAAAACATATAGAAGTGCAGGGTTTAAACAAAGACACTATTTTAAACAAGTGTCACGTTAGCTACCTTGTAGTGTTGTAATTATAGTATGTATCCAATTAACCAAAAGAATATAGTTAAAAAAGGAATAAAAGTAAAACAAAATGTATCCAATATATATATATATAAGAGAAGCAATTGAAAAAATATAGAAAGGACACAAGGCAAGAAAATAAATATAACAGTTATACAACCTAAAGACAAGCAAAATAAATATACAACCTAAAGACGAAAGCAAACCAGCTAGTATATGCGAGAACATATATATGTATAATATGTATGTATATATATGTGAGAACATTGATGGTAATAGTTTGTCATTGATGTCAAAAGTTCATGATATTGAACTCAGTTGTTTGTCCTTCATGAGGTTGTTGTGAGAACTAGATGTATGATGTTGTGATCAGGATGGTGTAGTGTCTTCAAAGATGTTCTCATTTTGCTTTCATAAGCCCTCAAGATATTGTATCAAGAAGTGGATTACACAAATTTTGTATTAGGAGGTTGTGCATTCATGTTTGTCTGCAGAGATCTTGGCAATGCAGGTGCTTAGACACTATGTGCATTCAAGTTGAAGATTTGTTTCAAGTTGTTTCAATGTGTTGTCAACAAGATTTGTTACATATAAAGAAGATGTCTACAAGTTTGCTTCAAACGTTGCAGATTATAAAGGAGTAAATGTTGATGCAGTGAGGAAACTATGCTTGTTGTGTCTTATGCAAACATTTGGTGAAGAAGGTCATAGCTAGTAATCCAGTGGTGACAAGAAATGATAACATGTCTTTATAAAGGAAATGCTTCAAACATATTATCAAAGGTTAGTAGGTTGAATGCTTTGTATGATCTTGGAGAATCTTCACTAAGTAGATGTCTGTGGTGTTATAAAGATCAATCATGAAGCCTTTGAATAGAGAGTTTAAGTGGATTGGTTTAATTGTTCCTTACAAGTGATTTTCTAAGATGTCTTGAGGCAAACTTCAATGAAATCTTCTTCATACTTCAATAGTGATCAGTTCTCTGATGGAGTCAGACTGTATCTAATGGAGCAACTTTGAACATTTTTTGATGTTCTCCTCATATATTATGTTTAGGGTTTAATGTTTTTCATATTTAAAGAAGGAAACTCTATGTCATGTTTCATTATAACCCTAAGCTATCTTGACTAACCCGTTGAGCACTTTTTATCTATTTTATTGGTGACCTGTTAGTGCAGGTTGTAAGTGACTTAAGTCACAACCAAGGGTTATAAAACTCATTGTTTGACTGGCCCCATTGACATGTCTAACCTTTTGATTCGGTCTTCATCCTAGTTCATCGGACGACAAATGTAAATCGATGGTGGAGTTTAAAAGTAAGAAGGCCAATCAGCGACTTAAATTTAAATTTAGTCCTCCTATATTGTGCATCCTCTTTGACGGGCTTGGGGACGTCATCTCTTTTAAGTCTGCAATGTTTTTTGTTTTAAAAGCTTTTTTTATAATGTTTCTAAAGGCACTTAGTGAGATAATCTTTAAAGCCATGTTTTAAGGAAATTCTTTCTATTTTTTTTAACTCGTGGCAAAGAGATTAATAACGAAAGGATTTTTTTTTGGAAGGCAGATTTTAATAAGACAATGAATTTGGATGAGATTTTAGAAGTGAAAATTGATTTTCAGAGGTGATAAAATTGAAGAATTGAAAAGAGATATAGTTTTTTTTTTATGCAGGGAATAATGTTTTGAAGACATATTTTAATGGAGAATAGGGATTTTTATGTATTTCTATAGGGAATATGAAGAAGAATATGAAGAGAATTTGAATGGGGTTTGATTTTGAAGATTTAATTTTTATGATCTAATTTTTGTTTGGAGATGGTTTTTGCAGAGATAAAGAAGTTGAAGGGGTTTTTACAAAGAGGAGAAAAATTGAATGGGATTAATATTGATTTGCAGGGGAAAGACTTCAGGTGATTGAATTTCTTTTGCAGAGAAAAGAATATGAAAGGTTTTATGCACAGTGAAATTGATTTGCAAGACAGAGAATTTAAAAAGACCATTTTTGCAAATGCAAGAATATCAAGGATTGAAATAATTGTGGAGAGAAGACAAAATATGAAAAGTCATCTAGTATATAATGGTTTTTTGCAGGAACATTGATGTAGTTGTTGTGTGGATCAGCATTCAGGGTTAAATATATTTTGAATATCCTCTTGAAGAGAAAATACGGATGATAAATTTTGTGTGTGATTTGAGTTGATGAGAAGTATGGTGATATGACAAACACATGTGAAAGAAGAAGTGATTTGTATTGAAACAGAGAAACCCTCTGAATTCTTGTTTTAATTTGAGTATGTATTAGGGGTTAGTGCTCCTTGAAGTTGGTGCTTCTAAACATTGTTGCCAGTGAGGCACAGTATGCCAGTGAGGCTTGTAGATCAATGAGACCTCTCAATTGTCAGTGAGACATAATATTCAGCCAGTGAGGCTTTGTAAGAAGTTTTGAAAGTTAAGCCAGTGAGGCACTTCATGAGTGGTTTTTCTACCCCAGAGGGTTTTCCACTCAGTAAAAAGCTTGTGTCATGCTTCTCATTGATCTCCTCTGTCTGTGTGCATATTAATCATTTATCATGAGTTTGTGTTTACATTCTTTATTATAGTCTTGTGCATATAAACTCAACAAATTATTAATGTCCCCATCTCTATTTGTCTTGTAAAGATAAAATTTGCAAAAAGTTAAAATTTATACAACACTGATTCACCCACCCCCTCAGTGTTGTCCTGGACTCCTACAAACATATATATAGAAAAGGAATGAAAGTAAGAATATCTATTAGTATATCTATAAATATAGGTATGGATAAAAAAGGATATATATATATAGCTAGAAAAGGAATGAAAGTAAGAATATCTATTAGTATATATCTATAAATATAGGTATGGATAAAAAAGGAAATATATATATATATATAGAAAAAATAAGAGTCAAATTATATATAGGAATATCTATCTCTATCTCATATATATTTTGCATATAGAGATAGATATTCCTATATATAATTCGACTCTCTCTCTCTCTCTCTCTCTCTCTCTCTCTCTCTATATATATATATATATATATATATATATATATATATATATATATATATATATATATATATATATATATATATATATATATATATATATATATATATATATATATATAGTTCCTTTTTTATCCATACCTATATTTATAGATATACTAATAGATATTCTTAATTTCATTCCTTTTCTAGCTATGTGTGTGTGTGTGTGTGTGTGTTCTCACATATACTAGCTAGTTTACTTTCGTCTTTAGGTTGTATAATAATTTTGTTTGTCTTTAGGTTGTATAACTGTTATATTTATTTTCTTGCCTTGTGTCCTTTCTATGTTTTTTCAATTGCTTCTCTTACTGATATATATATAGTTTTACTTTTATTCCTTTTTAACTATATTCTTTTGGTTAATTGTCTTTTATTTCGATTTTAACTATATACATGGTCATTATATATATAACTTTATCTTTTTTATGTTACTATTGTTTTTAGATTTTTTCTAATTTCTTTTAGATAATTTTACTTTTATTCTTTTGTCCAACTTACTAATTGAGCCTCTCTATTTATATGTGTCATTGTTTTTCCTTCTCTTTCTTTTATGAGTATCTCTAAGTAGTTAATGTATCTGGTTTTTTATGTTTTTATTTTTTCTTTATCCCCTTAGCTCCCTTTGGTTCCTGTGCCTCTCTATCTTTCTATTTAGTGTCCTTGTCAGCAAATCACATTTACATTTCTCTATTCTCTTGCTCTTCCTCCTAATGATGGATCATGGAGTGTGATCCAAAACGTTGAGGTAAAAACTTGAACACAGTTATCTCCTGAAGTATTGCACAAAAATTAGAGTTAGGAGTTAAAATTAGGGTTAGGGTTCAAGTTAGAATTAGGGTTAGGGTTAAGGTTAGAGTTAGGGCCCCACAATTAGGGTTAGAATTATAGTTAGAAATAAGGTTACAGTTAGGGTTACAATTACTGTTAGGGTTAGAATTAGGGTTTTCATTAGGGTTAGAATTAGAGTTAGGGTTAGCATTAGTGTTAGGATTAAGGTTAGGGTTATGGTTACAAATACAATTAGAGTTTGAATTAGGGTTTGGATTAGGGTTAGGGTTAGTATTAGAGTTAGGGTAAGACCTAGGGTTAGAATTATGATTAGAATTAGGGTAGGTTTATTATTAGAATTAGGGTTAGGGCTAGAATTAGGGCTACCATTACATTTAGAATCAGGATTAGCATTATTGTCAGGTTTAAGGTTAGGGTTAGGGTTATAGTTGCAATTTAGGTTTGAATTAGAAGTTAGGGCTACAATTAGGGTTAGGGTTTAGGTTCAAGTTACAATTAGGGTTAAAAACATGGTTAAGGTTAGCGTTACTATTGGGGTGAGGATTACAATTAGGGTTAGTATTACAGTTAGGGTTAGAATTATGGTTAGAAATATGGTTAGCATTAGGGGTAGAAGTACGATTAGGGTTTCAATTATGATTTGAATTACAGTTAGGGATGAAATTTGGGTTTTGTTTAGAATTAAAGTTAGGGATATAATTAGGGTTAGGGTTAGAGTTCATATTCAAGTTAGAATTAGGATAAGGGTTAGGGTTCAAATTAAAGTTAGAATTATGGTTAGAAATATAGTTAGGGTTAGGGATATAATTAGGGTTAGGGTTATGTTTAGAATTACAGTTAGGGTTACAATTAGGATTAGTGTTGGGATTAAGGTTAGGGTTAGCATTAGCGTTAGGGTTATGGTTACAAATACAGTTAGGGTTTAAATTAGGGTTTGGATTAGGGTTAGGGTTAGTATTAGAGTTAGGGAAAGGTATAGGGTTAGAATTATGATTAGAATTGGGGTAGGTTTATGGTTACAATTAGGGTTAGGTCTAGAATTAGGGTTGGGGTTAGGGTTACGATCAAGGTTAGGGTTAAAATAATGTTGTTTAGATGTTGCAACTATGGTTAGAATAACCAAGTTAGGGTTAGGGTTAGGATTAGGGATAGGGTTAGCATTAGCATTAGTACTATGTGAGGGTTAAGATTAGGGTTAGGGTTAGAATCAGGGTTAGTATTGGGGTGAGCACTAGGGTTAGAATTAGGGTTATTGTTAGGGATAGAATTATGGTTATAACTAGAGTTAGGGTTAGCATTAGTGTTAGGATTAAGGTTAGAGTTATGGTTACAAATACAATTAGGGTTAGAATTAGGGTTATTAAAGAGTTTAGGTTAGAATTAGGGTTAGTATTAGAGTTAGGGCTAGAATTAGGATTACACTTATGCTTAGAAATAGGGTTAGGGTTAGGTTTAGGGTTAGGGCTAGCGTTAGTATTGGATTGAGGATGAGGGTTAGGGTTAGAATTAGAGTTAGGATTAGTATTGGGGTGAGCACTAGGGTTAGAATTAGGGTTATGGTTAGAATTAGGGTTAGGAATAGAATTAGGGTTATTGTTAGGGTTAGAATTATGGTTAGAACTAGAGTTAGGGTTAGCATTAGTGTTAAGATTAAGGTTAGGGTTAGGTTACAATTACAATTAGCATTTGAATTAAGGTTTGGATTAGTGTTAAAATTAGGGTTATGGTTAGGGATAAAATTTGAATTTTGTTTAGAATTAAAGTTAAGGAAAATTCAAGTTAGAATTAGGGTTAGGGTTGTTATAGAGTAAAATGGGTACACTAGCATTTTAGACCTTGTTTAGCACCCGGTTGGACCTAAAATGTTACCTTTGTTAATCAAGACCTATTTGAACACCTTTTTTAACATAAAATGATAAAGTCTCGATTATGATGAATAAACCTGACAGAATAAATTTAGGACTAGCCTAAGCCCACGACATTTGACACCCCCTGGAGTTTGTGGGCCTAGATGGGTTCTTTAGCCCCTCTCTTGTGGTGCCGGCTTAGAACACCTCCCTAGTTTGTATATGTCAGCCCCATTTGGTTTTATTTGTCATTTGTGAGTGGGAATGCATATATAAAGGAGTTTTGTAATTCTTTTTACACCTCTAGAGATGATAACTAGAGGAATATTACAAGTTTTCTCTCATTTTTTGATCTTCTATGCTAAAGTGTTCTTCATTCTTGGAGTTGCTATGTACTTGTGGATGTTATGAAGTTTGTTTATAGGTCTTGAAGGAAGTTTCAAGCCTTCTCCATCACTCTCCTTGTTGGTGCATGATCTTGAGCATCTACTCCAACTAGGGTTCTACATCTTGTGGTAATCATCATCATTTTCATTCATATTTCTATCATATATTGCAAATCTAGCCTTTGCCCTCCTAGGGCACACACTCTTGGATCTAATCATCATTGTAGTGGAGGTGGAAACACCAACACAAGGTTTGACTAAGGCAAGCCCTTATACATAGTACAATATTTTTCTCTTTTCTTGTGTGCAGGTTGGAGATACAAGTTTCTTAGGACAAGATCCAGAAAGAAGACAAAGATTATAGGTATAGGTCTGGTGGTACCCTGAGATTTTGCTAAACCCTAATTAGGGTCTAAGGCACCCAAGCACCTTGGTCTTTGGTGTTTATGCTCCCAGATTTAGGTTCTGCTCTACTTATTGATCTTTGATGTGCTTTTGGTTTTCTGATATCTATTTCTGATAGTTAGTTATTAGCAGATCTTTATCATTTAGGGTTTTGGTGTAGGAGCACCTACCTGACAGCTGGCCTCCATGAGGCAGTTAGTTTGTTTTGAGTCTTGTTAATGTTTCCAAGAAGGTCTGATAAGACCAATGCATGTAATAAGGTCATGTTGACCATACTTTACTATTTTTAGATAGGTTGTTAGGACAGCTGTTATGCTGTATGTCCGGTTGGATCTCCCAGCCGCCTGGAGAGATTTCCCAGCCGCTGGGAATCGAGTGGTAGTACTCGCAAGAGATCCTATTTATGCATGAGGATCGGTTGGTTTTAGGACAGATTGAGATAGAGATACAGATTGAGGAGTTAGATTTCAGAGTGAGACAGAGTACTGTATTTGCATCTTTTGAAATCAATAAAGAGATCCTGTTTGTGTCAATTCTCTGTTTTGAATTCCATTGTGTGATCGATTTGCTGTTCTGGTGGTTTCATGGATTCGCTGATCCATTCCATCGGTTGATTCGTCGAATCGGTGGAATGGCTATGTACAGTAGTTTAGGATTTAGTTGCATTTTCTGTTTGTTCATGTGCATGTTTGCAGGATCGCAATCAAGAGGTGTTGAGGACCCTAGCATGGGTATGTGCTAGGTCGTGCTGGTTGTTCGAGTCTGGAAAGTTGTCCAGGAAGTGGATCAGGTCACCTCAGGAGGTTCGGCGGATTGAAAATTTGCTAAGGTTGGAAAATCCATCGCAACGGCATCATCAGGATATTTTTGTGTATATCCTGCAGTTACTTCAGGCGTCATCCGAGTAGATGGAGGTGAGCATGATGCAATCATTTGCATAAGGTGAATGCGTTTCAGGGTGATCATCATCAGGTGTTGCCGAGGAGGAGTGTATCGGCATAAGGTAGAAGATCGGGTTGACAATTCCTTCGCGGGCCGATAATGTTAAGTTTGGCCGACAGCAGGATATTGGAGGAGCTGCATGTGACGTCATCGTCATCAGGATAATCGTCATCAGGATATCGGGGTGACATAAGCATCGAAGGAAAGGTGCATGAAGTTGTGGTCATCAGGATATATGGGAGGAACCGGATGTTTTATATCCTGCTGATGAACATGATGTTGAACATCATGATGATGAAGAAAGAGGTTGGCGGTAAGATGAACAGTGAACATCAGGAGGATGTTTGCGCTTGCCGAATGTGATGATGCTGCTGATAGCCGGATATGATGATGCTGCTGACAGGCGAAGGGTCGAAGGTTTGTCTGCAAGAGGATATCAGTCGGCAGAGAAAATATGATGATGCTGACAGTGTTAAGGAAAATATGATGATGATGATGGGTTTTAGACATACATGCGGTATGTCAAGGTTTTAGTGTGGATGCCTCTGCATCATAGTGGTATCAGAGCTCAGCAAAAGGTCTGGGCTGTTGTGTGTTGATTCTGTCACCGAAAGGGCAGAGGTAGAGTTGATTCTGTCACTGAAAGGACAGAGGTAGAGAAGTGAGAGGTTGACAAAATGCCTCCGAAAGGTAATGGTACTGCAAGGGAGTTGCAGGAGATGAAGGAAAAACATGCCAGAGAGATGAGGAAGATGAAGGAGCTTGCTGAAGCACTTCAAGCCAGGCTTGTAGCCCTGGAAAAGAACAAAAAGAGGGAAGTGGATGACAGTGAGTCTGAAGAAGATGAAGATACTGTTGAAGAGTATGAAGAGGTAGCTGAAGATCTGGATGCTGAAGACCAGAGATTTGCAAAACTGTTAAAGGCAGTGCAGAGTGATAAACCTAAGGTAAAGGTTGATGTTTCCAAGTATAATGGCAGTTTGAATGAAGATGAGTTACTGGATTGGATTGCTGCACTTGATAATCACTTTGAATGTGAAGATGTTGCTGAGGATCAGAAGGTAAAGATTGCAAAGACCAAGTTAGGAGGTCATGCTTTGGTATCGTGGGATTATGTACAATCCGAGAGAAGGAAACAAGGAAAGTCAAAGATCACTTCATGGGATAAAATGGTAGCAAGGATAAAAGGTAAATTCTTGCCTAGGGATTATGAAATTCAGATGTTTAAGAAGCTGCAATTTTTAAGGCAGAAGGAAATGGATGTGAAGGCATATACTGAGGAGTTTTATAAGTTGAGTATGAGATCTGGTCATCATGAGAATGAGGTAGAAAAGGTGGCTAGGTACTTGGCTAGTTTGAGATTGAACATACAGGATGAGCTAGTTTTAGCTAACCCTAAGAGTGTGGAGGATTGTTATCAAATGGCAATCAGGATTGAAGAAAAGATGAATAGAGGACAAGATAAGTCCATAAGAGGAAGAGGCAACAATATGAGGGGAAGAGGATTAGCCCTACAACAAGGCAAACCAATGAGGGTCAAGAAGACACTGGTCAAGGACAGGGACAGTCTGATTTCAGAGGTGGATGGAAAGGTAATAAAGGCAGATTTGGAGGTGGTAGAGGTTCTACTACATTTTCAGGAAAATGTTACACCTGTGGTGAGTTTGGTCATCCATTTTTCAAATGTCCAGAAAGCAAAGGTTCTTCATCCAGAAATGATAGAACGAATGACAAGAGAGTACAACTTGTGCAAGAAGAGAAAGTAGAGCAAAGTGTGCAAAGTTCAAACACTTATCAAGGAGATAGGGATCCTGACGGTTATGGATATCCTGAGGAGGGCGAAGCATTGATGCTTAGGAGAATTAGTTTGCAGACATCAAAGGATATGATGCAAAGAAGAGCTCTTTTCAAGACCACCTACAAGAGCAAAGGTAAGGTATGTAAGGTTGTCATTGATACTAGTTCAACGGACAACATGGTATCTCAGGAAATGGTGGGTAAACTGAATTTGGAAAGGATTCCACATCAACACCCTTACAAGGCATCTTGGGTGAGTGATAGTCAATCACTTTTTGTCTATGAACAGGCATATGTGGATTTTCATATTGGAGCATATCATGATAGAGTTTTGTGTGACATTTTGCCCATGGAATGTTGTCACCTACTATTGGGTAGACCATGGCAATTTGATAGAAGGGTACTGTATGATGGGTATGCTAATACCTACACCATCAAGAAAGATGGGAAGACTATTATGTTGATGCCATTGCAGGAAGATGCTGCAGCACAGGGGGCAGCTAAAATCATTTTAGTGGGAAAGAAGGAATTTGTGCAGATGCCTATAGGAGCAGGCATAAAGGCAGTTGTGGACACTGCAGGGAAAGGAGTTGTTAAGGACAACAGGTTGAAGAAAGTTTCAGTTGTGACTGACAGAGGTCAGCAGCAGGTGCAGAAACAGGTTTGCCAACAGCAACCAGTTGAGAGGAATGACAAGGATGTTGTCATAGTTGGGACTATTGTTTGTCCTATAAAAGTTGAAAGAAAGACAGAGTTGAACATTGCAGAAGTTCACGAGGCAGTTCAGACAGAGGTTCTGGTCAGACAACCTGACAAACACAAGGTATGTGAGAAAAGGGCCTACATTGACAGGCATGAGGGTTTACTTGCAAGAAAGCAAGTTACAGTTCAGAAGTCTTGGAACAGCCAAGAGCCAACAGAGGACAAAGCTGGAACAGGTCAGAATATTACAAAGGCAAAGTGTAAAGGTGGAGGACTTCCACATCCTAACTCATGGGACATGAGTTCTTTTCTGTTGGGGAGTATGGTGCAGGAGCACCTACCTGATAGCTGGCCTCCATGAGGCAGTTAGTTTGTTTTGAGTCTTGTTAATGTTTCCAAGAAGGTCTGATAAGACCAATGCATGTAATAAGGTCATGTTGACCATACTTTACTATTTTTAGATAGGTTGTTAGGACAGCTGTTATGCTGTATGTCCGGTTGGATCTCCCAGCCACCTGGAGAGATTTCCCAGCCGCTGGGAATCGAGTGGTAGTACTCGCAAGAGATCCTATTTATGCATGAGGATCGGTTGGTCTTAGGACAGATTGAGATAGAGATACAGATTGAGGAGTTAGATTTCAGAGTGAGACAGAGTACTGTATTTGCATCTTTTGAAATCAATAAAGAGATCCTGTTTGTGTCAATTCTCTGTTTTGAATTCCATTGTGTGATCGATTTGCTGTTCTGGTGGTTTCATGGATTCGCTGATCCATTCCACCGGTTGATTCGTCGAATCGGTGGAATGGCTATGTACAGTAGTTTAGGATTTAGTTGCATTTTCTGTTTGTTCATGTGCATGTTTGTAGGATCGCAATCAAGAGGTGTTGAGGACCCTAGCATGGGTATGTGCTAGGTCGTGCTGGTTGTTCGAGTCTAGAAAGTTGTCCAGGAAGTGGATCGGGTCACCTCAGGAGGTTCGGCGGATTGAAAATTCGCTAAGGTTGGAAAATCCATCGCAACAGCATCATCAGGATATTTCTGTGTATATCCTGCAATTACTTCGGGCGTCATCCGAGTAGATGGAGGCGAGCATGATGCAATCGTTTGCATAAGGTGAATGCGTTTCGGGGTGATCATCATCAGGTGTTACCGAGGAGGAGCGTATCGGCATAAGGTAGAAGATCGGGTTGACAATTCCTTCGCGGGCTGATAATGTTAAGTTTGGCCGACAACAGGATATTGGAGGAGCTGCATGTGACGTCATCGTCATCAGGATAATCGTCATCAGGATATCGGGGTGACGTAAGCATCGAAGGAAAGGTGCATGAAGTTGTGGTCATCAGGATATATGGGAGGAACCGGATGTTTTATATCCTGCTGATGAACATGATGTTGAACATCATGATGATGAAGAAAGAGGTTGGCAGTAAGATGAACAGTGAACATCAGGAGGATGTTTGCGCTTGCCGAATGTGATGATGCTGCCGATAGCTGGATATGATGATGTTGCTGACAGGCGAAGGGTCGAAGGTTTGTCTGCAGGAGGATATCGGTCGGCAGAGAAAATATGACGATGCTGACAGTGTTAAGGAAAATATGATGATAATGATGGGTTTTAGACATACATGCGGTATGTCAAGGTTTTAGTGTGGATGCCTCTGCATCAGGTTTGGTCATTTGCCCTAGTTTTCTTGCTTGTATTTGGTTGACTCTTATCTATACAACAAAAGGGTAGAACCCCTATAGTATGGCTCTCCTTTATGGGTAGTAGTCAAGCTCAATTTGTGCCACAATGTTTGTAGAAGAGGGTTTGACCTAGTTTAACTCCTTAGGCTAGATCACTATTTTCCACCAAACATTTTTGTGAACACGACTTCTCTTGCACTTTTGCATCCTTCTTCTTTCATATCAAAGTTGTTTTCTTCCCTAGATCTTATCGGCATTGAGTTCATTAATCATTTTGCATGCATACATAGTTAATTCTACATAGTTTCAAAACTAGGGTTTGTAAAAGCCTTACATCTCTAGAAAATCTAGCTAGTTTTGAGCCTAGGGTTTATAGATTTGTGAGTTGTTTCAGATCTTGTTGCATTGTTAGCTTGTTTAAAATAGTTGCATTTGTTGTACCTTGTCATTCATGGTGTTTAAAACATTCTTGCATCCTTACATTTTGAAATTTGAAAAGTAAGTTCACTTCATTCTAGATTTGGAAAAAAACATACTTGTCACTTTGTTTGCATCTCATAAGGTTAGATCATCATAGCATAAATTAAATTTCTAATTTTTGCATCAGATCTGATTGGTATTATAGTAATTAATCATTTCATAGTGTCATATTGTGCATTTGAACCTTTGGGTAAGTGCAAAAAGTTGGGGGGCCAAAAAGTGGCCAAATTTTTTTCAAAAAAAATAATACATAACATGAGCACGTTATGTTTTGGTAATGACGAGCCTAAGGCTCGACAAAACCAAACCATAATGCACTCGCGTTATGACTAATTCTATATATATAAAAAGAGCATTTCTGCTCATTTCATTTCTTTATTTTCCTCTACACCCGCAACCTACAAACCCTAAGGAGCGTGCTCGCATTTTTGAAGACTTAATTCAACACCAAAATCTTACCAATTCATCACCAAAATGCCACCACGACGTCGAGCAGGCCAAAGGATTGAGTTTTATTTATTTTTTTGTTTGAATTTGTTTCTAAATAGGTAGGTTTGAGTTGATTTTTGATGTAAATTTCTTTAATTGTCAGGAAATGTTAATGCACCTCCTCCTCCTCCTCAAAATCCACAAAATCCTGAAGAGGAAATACTTGATGAAGAACAACCTGAACAACAAACTCCTCCATCCATTCCTCGACTTGCCCCTGGAACACAAGAATATCTAATGGGGCAAATTGAAAACAATAAAAAGGAAATTGAAGACATAATTGTAAGGTTGAAAGATCCTTCAACTTCAACCTTGCATAGGTACATGCTTGATCAATCTCTTGAATCTATGTTATCAAATGTAGATTCAATTAGCAAGAAAATATCTAGTTGGTTGGATAAGAGGAGAGAGTTTAGAGAGTATTATGCAGAAAAGCTATCATATGAAGATGTGAAAAAGTTACAAATTACAAAATTGGACTTGTGTTCCATTTTCACAAACCCACAAACAAATCAACCTTCACCCATTACATGCAAGAGGTTCCCTATCCATTGGTGCAACAACCAAGCGATAAGGTACAATTTTGGGCAGAGATGGTGGATGGTTTTTGACCATCCTCCATGCAATAATAATAAGGTCCCACAATACTTTTTGAGAAAACTCTACTGCGAGTTTGTCCTCAATAAAGTGCCAAACTATTTTGATATGCGGGACTTCTAGGGTAGAGATGGGGGTCAGCACAAGATAGACTAGGGGCACGTGTTGACCCATAGTAGCCAGTGAGATGAGTAATCAGCAGACCATCCCATGAGCATGTCTCTATCCCTTCCATTGTGAAGGAGAGTGTTGAGGTCGATACACTTCAATCCATTAGTGCCTTGACCCAGAGCATCATAGAGCATGCCAGTCCTATAGTATAGCATGGGTTGGGAGATAGTGCGAGGAGTAGGGTCCCACCCCATGCTTGTCAGACTTGCGGGTTAGCCTATGGTTATGACCCCATGGATAGTCAGGGCGCAGGTGCACAGGCTACATCTACAGTTGAGCAGATGGTGATGACAAATACACTCCTGAGTAAGACTTTTGGCCTTGATACTCAGGTAAATATTAGCAAGTTCATTGAATTTAATTTATTAAATTTCATTTTTGAAATGCAAGATTAACTTTTGATGATTTTAATGAAATTTCAGGTTATAGTGTTAATGCAATTTTCAGTGGTTCTCCACCTGCATATTACACTACATCATCTACTGTCGAGGTATGTAACTAGTAAACAATTATAAATATTACATGTGAATAGCATCATTATATGAATGGTATTCTAATATCTAATTTTGGATGTTGAATAGATTAATATTGTAGATTTCATGGCAACACCTACTAGCGGTGGTGGACTTCAAAGCTTCACGGAGGTAATAAAATAAATAGTTTAATGAATTAATTGTACTTACTAGATTGTTGTATGTGACTTGTGTGCTTTATTGTGTGTACTTCCATGTTTAGGTGAACGTATGTGTATGTTAGGAGCCATGATTTGCATCACTATTATAGTTTTCGTAATTGAATAATGTTGTTTTATTTCCAGATGATGCAGGCTGCAGAGACACCTCCCAATGTTCATAGGGCAATGGAGCATGGTGTGACCTCTGCGATTCATAGCTCCATGCCATTGACAAGCGTATGAGGCAGATTAGTAAATTTCAATTTACATTCATTGTTATAGTTGTTTATTTTTGAAAAATCAAAAGATTATTGATTTAAAGTTTAATTTCTATCTGGATGGTTTCTATAGGACATGACATCATCACAACCTATTCCTGCTACTAGGGCAAGTGAGGAGACAGAGTATATGGTAGCGGTAAGTGATTATTTTGTTAAATGTTTTATTTTTTATAACATGTAATTTCTATATATTAATGTCTATACTTTTTATTGTAATAGCTAAAGATGCAGAAAGAACTAAATAGGAGGAGCAGCCCTCGGGTTCGTAGTAGACTACCCACATATGTGTCTCCATCCCCTAGAAGATCAAAGGCTGATTGTGATCTATTCTCTTCACCAACCAGAGGGGAATGACTTTTTATTGTGTTCCTTTGTTGTATGCCTATATGTCATTTGTGGACATATATTTTGTATTGCATATAGTTGACATTGTATGCCTATATGGCATTCTTGTAATCCCATATGGCTATTTTGTATATATGTTATACTTATATCGATAGATATTGATGTATGCCTATATGGATATTTGGTTAATACAAATCTTTTTTATTGATGACGTCCATACTTGCATTATAAATCCACGTTTGAATGGATATTTGTAAATGGCTACTTCAAATATTTAAAGTCCAATTGTATTACATAGGATGTTTGTTGATCCAATAAGACAGCTATTGTTATTCAAGTATCACCTAAACCTCATTTTAGAACTAAAATATAAAAGTTGTATTTAAAATAAAAATGAATCATCATGTTGAACAGAAAATATTCATATTCTTTACAAGTTGCTCAATTGAAAATATTTAAATGAGTATGCTGATCCATATTCTTTATGAGTTGGTCAATTGAAAATATTTCTTAATTTCTTGTTATTATACCATATTGGGATGCAGAGAGTATGTTTGTTGTTTTGAATAAGATAGTCAAAATCATATGCTTATAAGCACCTGATGACCATTGTGGTTATTAAATGTAATTTCTCTTGCATATAAGGCGAGGTTATGAGATTACATTGAGTCTTACCTAATTTTAGTATGCAACATAACATTAGGGCTATAGGCTTCCATAAGTCATCAACAATCAAGGTTCAAGGTTGTCATTGAAGTCAAAGGGTCAAGGTTGTTTGTCATTGATGTCAAGGTTGATGTCATGATGTTGATAAGGTGATACAGTGATTCAAGGTAGGTGATGGCCATGAGGTGCATGATGTTGTGAATATGGTTTTCATGATAAGGTCTCTCAATTCATGTTGATACTACACAAGACAAACATGGTTCATATGATGCAAGGTTCATGTTCATGGTGGACGTGGTTTTGTTGTGAATATGGTTTTCATGATAAGGTCTATCTTAAAAGGTTGATATGATGCAATGTTCATATTCATGGTGGATGTGGTTTTGTTCTTGCAATAAGAAGTTAGAGAAGACACAAGCTTTCATAATCATAATCTTATTGATAGTTAGGGTTTGCATATTGGGCATTAAACCCTAAAAAGAATCTACTTTTCTTAAAACTTTAAAACCCTCAATTGCTTGTGTGTAAAGTGCACTTTTGTTTTAATTTAATATTGACTTATAATCAGAAGTTACTATCACTTAAATCAACCTACTAAAGGTTCTTTAAGTTATTAGTTCACCGGCCCTTCAACCTAACTCAACCGACGTCTCTGGTAAACTCTCATAAGCTTGAGCACCATATCATAATCGAAGCTCATATTTAATTGATATGAGGGCAGGAAAAGGTCAGTATTTAAAAGGAATTTGGAATACAAACAATCATCTCTATATGGTTGAATTTGATGGGCATGCCTTTATAAAAGGCTAAAAGACAGCTTTATACAGGATATCATGGTATTTGTAGTGTTTGAAGATTGAAGACTGGTTAGTGTTTGTAGCTCGGACTATTTCGGCATGTTTGGGTGTGAAACAGGACCATGCCTAGCCTAAACGTACCCATCTAGATGCATTGGAATTGTTAGTTTGGCCGCATGAGGAGAAGAACAAAAGTTACACCCCTTTGCAACTTTACACTACCTCCTTTTGATAATTTTTGGGGCAGCAGAAAAACTTTCACCAGGGGAAAACGCCTCAGAGATATAAAAAATTGAGAGAGGTTATTGTAGAGGAACCCTACGTGATCGCGCTGCCTTAGACAGAATGTATCTAAGTGACATGGTTTCTGAGTAACAACTCATCAAAGATTGCTGCCTTTTTGCACTTTGGACTCTTCAAGGATATCACCGGTACAATGTAGCTTGGACTGTTTCGGCATGTTTGGGTGCAAAAAAGGACCATGCCTAGCCTAAACATACCCATCCAGACACATTGGAACTGTCAGTTTGGCCACATGAGGAGAAGAACAAAAGTTACACCCCTTTGCAACTTTACATTGCCTCCTTCTGACGATTTTTGGGGTAGCAGAAAACTTTTCACCACGGGCAAATGCCTTAGAGATATAAAAAAATGAGAGAGGTTATTGTAGAGGGACCTTATTTGATCTCTTTTCCATAGACAAAATGTATCTAAGTGACATAGTTTCTGAATAACAGCTCGTCAAAGATTGTTGTCTTTTTGCACTTTGGACTCTTCACGGATATCACCGGTACAATGTACCTTAGACTGTTTCGGCATGTTTGGGTACAAAAAAGGACCATGCCTAGTCTAAACGTACCCATCTAGACACGTTGGAACTGTTAGTTTGGCCACACGAGGAGAAGAACAAAAGTTACACCCCTTTGCAACTTTACACTGCCTCTTTCTGACAATTTTTGGGGCAGCAGAAAACCTTTCACCATGGGCAAACGCCTCAGAGCTATAAAAAACTGAGAGAGGTTATTGTAGAGGGACCCTATGTGATCGCGTTGTCTTAGACAAAATGTATCTAAGTGACACAGTTTCTGAGTAACAACTCGTCAAAGATTGATGCCTTTTTGCACTTTGGACTCTTTAGGGATATCACCGGTACAATGTAGCTCAGACTGTTTTGGCATGTTTGGATGCAGAACAGGACCATACCTAGCCTAAACGTACCCATCCCGATGCGTTGGAACTGTCAGTTTGGTCACAGTAGGAGCAGGACGAAAGTTACACCCCTTTGCAACTTTACACTGCCTCTTTCTGACGATTTTTTGGGCAGCAGAAAACCTTTCACCACAGGCAAACGCCTCAGAGATATAAAAACCTGAGAGAGGTTATTGTAGAGAGACACTATATGATCGTGTTGTCTTAGACAGAATGTTTCTAAGTGACACGGTTTTCAAGTAACATCTCATCAAAGATTGCCACTTTTTTGTACTTTGGACTCTTTAAGGATATCATCGGTACAATGTAGCTCAGACTATTTCGACATGTTTGAGTGAAAAATAGGACCATGCCTAGCGTAAATGTACCCATCTAGATGCATTGAAATAGTCAGTTTGATCACATCAGAAATAGGATGAAAGTTACACCCCTTTGCAACTTTACACTACCTTCTTTTGATAATTTTTGGGGCAGCAAAAAACCTTTCACCATGGGCAAACGCCTCAGAGATATAAAAAACTAAGAGAGGTTATTAAAGAGGGACTCTACGTGATCGTGTTGCCTTAAATGAAATGTTTCTAAGTGACACAATTTTTGAATAACATCTCGTCAAAGATTGCTGCCTTTTTGCACTTTGGACTCTTCAGGGATATTGTCGATACAATGTAGCTCGGACTGTTTCAGCATGTTTGGGTTAAAAAAGGACCATACCTAGTGTAAATGTACCCATCCAGACACGTTGGAATAGTTAGTTTGGTCACATCAAGAGCAGAACGAAAGTTACACCTCTTTGCAACTTTACACTACCTCCTTCTAACAATTTTTTGGTAGCAGAAAACCTTTTACCATGGGCAAACGCCTCAGAGATATAAAAAACCAAGAGAGGTTATTGTAGAGGAACCTTACATGATCATGTTGCCTTAGATGGAATGTTTCTAAGTGACGCAGTTTTCAATTAACATCTCATCAAAGATTGTTGCCTTTTGCACTTTGGACTCTTCAAGGATATCATCGGTACAATGTAGCTCAGACTGTTTCGACATGTTTGGGTGAAAAAAAGGACCATGCCTAGCGTAAATGTACCCATCTGGATGCTTTGGAATAGTCAGTTTGGTCGCATCAGGAGTAGGACAAAAATTACACCCCTTTGCAACTTTACACTGCCTCCTTCTGACAATTTTTGGGGCAGTAGAAAACCTTTCACCACGAGCAAATGCCTCAGAGATATAAAAAACTGAGAGAGATTATTGTAGAGGCACTCTACATGATCATTTTTCCTTAGACAGAATGTTTCTAAGTGACACAGTTTTTGAGTAACATCTTGTCAAAGATTCCTACCTTTTTGCACTTTGGACTCTTCAAGGATATCGTCTGTACAATATAGCTCAGACTGTTTCGACATGTTTGGGTGAAAAATAGAACCATGCCTAGCCTAAATGTACCCATCCGGACGTGTTGGAACTATTAGTTTGGTCGCATCAGGAGCAGGACACCAAAAATGTAAAAGTTGCTTTGTGTAACTTGACAACATTGACATTTTTTTGCAACAGGACTCAAAGACTCAAACTGACCCCAAATGACTCAAAGTGACTTAAAAATAAATGAAATTGTCTTAGAAGACCTTATTACATACAATTGACTCAATCAAAATAAAATTTTATTTTTTGACCCCTCTTGGAGGCATGACAACCTAGGTGCCCCTGCACCGTTAGTGCAACTGAAGTCGATAAAGTTTTCCTATTAAGAAAAAGAGCTTCCCTTAGCTTCAAGAAATATAAATATTCTATACTGACAAGGCCAACCACGTGAAGGTGGAAGCTCATGTGGTCTCACCTAAGACCTAAGACACATGTAGTCTAATAGACGCAGTACACCTAAGACACCTATTTTCTAGTCTCTATCTACCTAGTTGACATATCCTATCTACCTAAGACACAATTAGAGACACCTATTATCTAGTTAGAAACCAAGACACCTAGAGACACCTATATTTTATACATTACCTAGATTTTATACATTATTCTCAGGATCAACTTCATCCATCACTTAGGTCTAACCCCATGAAGCATAACATGATGTAAAAATGTGTATGTGTAAAAATGCAGCAGCAAATAAAAAAAGACAAACCTTACAAATTAATGTGCATACCTACAACTCAATGTAACATGACTTTACAAAATTAATGTGAATACTTACAAATTAATCCAATGAACCATCCAAGTCTGCTCTACTCTTTATTGTGTCAAGTATTGCTTCATGGTCAGACTCACACACCTTCCCCAAGGTTTTGTTCAAAGGTCTACCCCGATACTGTATCAAATGAACATTGGATGCCACAACAAGGTTCGAGTAATGAAGAATCTTCTGATTCGTGTCAAAGTCCTGAAAAAGCCAAACATTAACACTCTTATGTGGATACTTTCTAAGCCATGTTCCAGTAATAACCACTGAGCCTGTAGGGTATTTGATGTTTTCTCCATTTGTAACTGGGGCCTCCAATTTCTTTTTGGGCTCAATACAATGACATAAGTAATAATATGTTCCCTCTTCATTATCTTCATCTAAAATAACTGCATATATGTGCCCTACATTGATATGTGTAGCAAATTAGATGGGGCAGACCCAATTTGACATGTTTGTTGTTACTAGGGCTACTAGGATTTGGAATTGAGAAGGTGTTTTGTTGGTACTAGGGATACTAGGATTTGGGTGGCTTGTGAAGGAATAGACAACAATTGAAGAGTGTAGACTTTAGTAAGGGTTTAGAATGGTTGTGTCTAAGTTCCTGAGGGGTAAGAAGACCTCTAGTAGCCTTGTTAGGTTTTGAAGTATTGAAGACCCTCCTTGTGCCTTTGTATAGAGAGATTGCTTGAGAGGAAAGCTTATGAAATTTGAAGAAAGTATTGGTATGATCCCTTTAGATTGAGTTGAACCCTACCTCTGCATCACATACCTAGGATTGTCATAAAAATCATTAGACTAATCTCTGTAATTTAGGGTATTGAATGGTATATAGTCGATCAAGGTAACCACCATCATGTGCTAACAAAGGACAATTATGAAATTTTGAAATATTGTTGTGTCATGTGCATGTACAAATCATCATGAATAGGTGCATAAGGAATGTCCAAGCTCAAGATATGTCTATACAAATCATCATGTCATGTGCATACTCGTATGATCTTGGCACCTATTCATTTGTATTTTAACTTGTTAATATAACAAGATAATAGTGGGATTGTATTTTTATTATGTTGTAAGGATTTATTCTTGTATAGTTTGACATTGGTGGTGCCCACCTAAGGTTAGGGTTTTGAGTCGAGTCTGCAGGCTCATATTTTTACTCCCTCAAATTCTTAATGCCTTATGTTTTATTTTCCTCTCGGCCTCCTGCATTGTATCTTCTATTTCTACGTTGATTGTTTGCAGAAGGTTGTCTGTTACTTAAGTTGCATTTTCATGCCTTAGCATTCGTAGGTTGACCGGCCCCTATGCATTGCATTATCGCTTCCTCCTGTCACACTAAAAGGAAAGAAAGAAAAATGCTAAGTCAAAAAACCCTCTATATGGAAGTGAAATTTGTTGCATGTATCGGGTTGTATATGGCCGTTGTATCTAACATACAAGTTCAAATGTACAAATGGATATGTGCAAGGCTGGACCCGAAAGGAAATTTCAATCGGCTTTTGAAAATGGTGAAAAAATAGTTGTATGCTTCTTTTGCATATCAGGTTTGTATATGCTTTTTAGATACATTCCTAGAATATTCTGTAGTTGTATATCGCATATTCCATCACAGATTCCGTGCTTGTATGTAAAGGCTTGTATGTTGTTGTTGTATATTCGCATATACAACGGGTATATACAAGTGGCAGATCTCAAAAGATTCAAATCAGGCTGATGGCAGTGGTTGGGCCCATGGGTTGTATCAAAAGCATCGCATGTATGTTTAACATACAAACAGATATATAAAAGGCAAATCATACAAGTCCCGGATTCCAAATTTCATCAAATCGGGCCTAGCGGGTACATACATAGGCGAAGTTGAAAGGTCAAAGGCAGTTTCCTTTATATCTTGTGATGTATGCATCTACGACATGCAAAGCGTATATACATTCACAACATACAAGGAAAAGATACAAAGGTAAAACATGCAAGGTGGACGCGGCCAAGAGTTTAACTACATTTGTGAAATAGGTGAAGTCCACGGGTTGTATATTGGGATTGTATGTACCCAATGTACAAATGAACATACAAGCAATAGATACAAAGAAATATATAGGCAGGTATGGTCAAAGTAAAAGATGTTCAGATGCATGGTGTGGCCCGCATGTTGTATATTTCGTGGGTTGTGTGTGTGTGCATATGCAATGCAAAATATACAAGGCGCGCATACAGCCCAGACGCGAAGGGAGAATGTATTTTGGTGGATGAATGGCTGGGGTCTACAGGATATACATTGTACATTGTATGTGTGCATTGTATATGCCAATATACAAAGGAGGTAAGATACAACTTGGACCCGATAGCATTTTCAATTTGCTCCATAATGATTTGAAGTCTGTGGGTTGTATATTGCATGTTGTGCATGCAATATATGGCACGATATACAAAATGAATATACATGCAAGCCGGACCTGTTCCCAAGTCCAATTTGGCCGATAATCTTTTGAGTTCCATGTTTTATGTATGTTAGCCATTGTATGTTTGCATTTACAATCATATATGCAAAGGGGATTTCAGCGTAACTTAGCATATCGGCGGCTCATCTTGGAGTCTTTCCGACGCCTAATGGAGATGCAAATTTCACAGCGGTGGATAACGAATTAGCAACTGCCACGTGTCCAAAGTCAATTGTATGTATATGCATTTGCATATACAAGGATTCAAAAGGAGGAAAAGGTAAAAGAATGTATGTTTATGCTACGAAAAGTCAAAGGAGCTAAAAAGCCACCTGTGTGACACGATCTCATTGGTTGTTGACTTTTCAGCATGTTTTGAGGCCACAGATCTTAGCGGAAGGAAAATAAATTGACGGCTATGTTCAAATGTTCGAAGGCGAGGGTTTTCCCATGTATCTACAATGGCATTTTAGGTAGGAAAATCTGCATTGCATGCAGTCTGCTACGTTTCCAAGGCTACAGGTAGGTTGGCCATTAATGGCAAAGGAATTGCAGAGGTATGGTTTGATTGACAAGCTAGCTACCAAATTTGTAAGGAAAATCTCCAAACGGCGACACATTTCCCCATTTTCTCCTACTCTTTCTTTCTCTTTTGCCTACCGCATTGAATGTTTTGGGTGCCATTCCATGGTGCATTGTATCTGGCATTTTGAAATGACCTTGTACTTGATTGTTAAGGGCACATTCTGAGTATATCAGAATTGTGTTACTCATTTTTGAGTGGTTGTTGAAAAACTGGACAAATTTTGGTGTAGTAAGAAGATACAGCTTTGCCGGTGGCTCTATTTTAGTGTCTTATGAGTTTATGAATCATATGTTGAATGTTTTATGCATAATTTTGCTAGTTTCATATTGTTTTATATGAGAAATGCTTTGTTGCATGTGTTTGGTCAATTGTCTCCAAGTTGTGGGCATCTTTCCTTTTGAATCTGAATAGCTAAAGGTTATTTGAGATTCAGGAACATGGATTTTCTATGTTGAATGTCTAATCTCTTACCTTTGTTCAAGGAACAGATTAAATGTTTTAGGTTAAGCATTGAGAAAGGCATGCTGCAACAAGGATATCATTAAGTATGAATGACTAAATACTCAGTCTTGGGAAGTATCTGTAAGGTAGACACTAAAAAATCCCCTTGAAACCCAATTATTGATTAATGTTCATGGCAATCATTCATAGATGTATGTCGATTGACTCCGAGCCCTGAGATAGGCACCAGTCTAGTCTTGTATCGAGGTTAAAACCCAAGGTCCTAGTCTTGCATCCAAATAGAAAATACAAATTCAAACTTCAAATACAAACCATTAGGATATTAGAAGTACTTTTAGGACCAAAATCCTCTGTCACACAATTGAGCATAGGCCCAAAGCTAGCCCCTTTGCACTTATTTTATAGTTTTGGTCTGCATAAGAGAGGATTCATCTGCTTTGTGTCAACATCCTAGTAAGTTCACATGCATATTTTACAGATGTTGAATAGGGAATACCCCCTTGGTTCTGTAGAGCCTAAAGAAGAAGAGGAGATATTTATAGAGTCTATCTCCTGTACTGTTGGCCCCTAGTTCAAAAATCCTATTGATCAATAATGGCTACCTTGTAGGGATAACTGGGAAACATCCAGTTTGGGTAAAAACACCAACAGAGTTGGTGACTCTGTTGGGGACTAAAGTGAAAGTGTTGTCTTGTCATCCTTGGTGAATGCTTTGTGTAAGAACCTTGGTTTAAAAAAAAAACTAATTCCTAGTTGTAGGTGGTGACTCCGAATAATCTCCCAACCGGTAAAGTAAAATTTGTATGCAAGGGAGAAGATCCCTGCGTAATCCTTTGTTTGAAGAATTACCCACAAAAATGATGTATAGGAAAAAAGGGACCGTTCAAGCCAGTCAAGAAGGTTCTCCCAGCCCTAGAAACAATAATAATACCCAAGATAATCTAGGGTCTCCAGAGTAGCAGGCACCTTATTTTTCAAACACAGAGGCTAAAATTCAAGATGTATATGAAAGACAACAAGGTGATAGATTGAGAATGAGATTAGAGGTGTTTCAGGAATGCCCTTTCTTAGATCCTCCTGACATATTTGAAGAAACTGAGTCCCCAAGGGATGATGATTATGACCAATATGGAAAGGGACCATCCTCTTCTATGCCTAAAGATGAGGAATTCGCTGAAGAAATCAAGAACCTGAGGGCTGAATTAGAATATTTGTAGGCTTTGAGGATTAGAGATGATATGAGACAAAAGGTGCAAGCTCTGAAAATTGCTCAACATGATTCAGTTCCCACCCTTGATAATGCAAATGTGCTGAGAAACCAACAAAAAAATGAAGTCCAGTATCAACAAAATGATCAAAGACAAAATATAAACAATGTTAGGATACCATTGAACAATGTGAGAAATCAAAATGGTAATAGGAATGCAATTGTTAATCAGTTTGATAGACAACCTATGTAGTTGGATAGATTCAGGCAGCTAGTTTTTAATGGTATTCCTGGTTACCCTAACCCCATTGATAAACATGTAAGGCTTCAAATACCAAAGTTTTCAAGAAATAATGTTGTGTCAGGGGAAGATCATTTGAAAGCCTTTCAGAATGTTATGGATAACTTTGAGGTTGAACATGAGGATGTTTTAATGAAATTGTTTATGCAATCCTTAGTTGATGAAGCTAGAGAGTGGTATAAAAGTTTGCCTGATCAGAGTGTCTCATCATGGGATGACTTCAGAAGGATTTTTAAAGAAGAATATGGTGATAAGACTAATCCAAGCTTTTTTGTAAATGAATTTACTAGTATTACTAAGGGGTCAAATGAGCAGGTTGCAAATTTTAATGCCAGGTTCACTAAAGTGTTGAACAAATTACCACTTCACATAAGGCCTAATGAACCAATGTGCATGGTACTGTACATAAATGCTTTTGATGCTAAAATAGCTTATGGGTTAAGAGATAAGGGTCATACTAGCCTCAGGGATGCTTTCAGAATTGCAACCAACATTGAAAATAATAGGAAAGCATCTGGTAAGACAAATAGAAGGGATGATGTAAAGATTCTGCAAAATCCAAATAAGTCTCAAAATACTCAAGGTAATGCATCTACTTCTGAAGAGAAATTGGATAAATTGACAACTATTGTTAAGGACCTAAGTTATAGACTTGCTAAAAATGAAAAGGGGATAGGTCCAGAAAGATAGGTTTACCAAAGACAGGAGAAAAGACCATCATTGCATGATATGCCATATAACACTAATTGGCATAATGGTAAACCCATTCTCCCAAATAGCAACACTAATCAAAGAGCTCAAAATGTCAAGGAGACTCCTGATCCTCTAAAAAAAGATGTTAACATTGTTGATGATATCCCATGGTGCATAATTTGTCAAATGCCTCATTCACAATCGCAATGTATGATTGCTCAATCTCTGTATAATAATGTTGTTGCCTATGATGAATGCAATGAGCCACATCATATGGAGGATGATAGTGTCAATATGTTGTCCACAAATAGGGATTGTTCTTCTTATGATGTTGATGAAAGCTCAAGTTATGGGACTCAAGTCTGCCAGCAGATTTCTTATGATGAGGATGATGAAGATAATTATGCGTATGCTCAGGACTCACGCATCTTTCTGAATAACTTGAGAAAGCCTTCTGATGAAGAGATTAGAGCTCTCATAGCTGCAGCAGTGGCTTAGGTCAAGAGCAATTATAACCTTAGAGGTAAGGCTTAGGTTGGTGATCCACGTCAACCAGATGACACCTTTGTGAATCAACCAATGCAAAATCATAAAGGGGCTAAACCACATAAAACGCGATGGAACAATAATAAGAAAAATTCTAAGCAAAAGCCAAATCATGATTCCCAAAGACCAAAAAATGAGGTTCCCCAAAATGAGGATCAAAATAAGAATTCTCAGGTCATGGATGACAGTCAGAAGGCCGTAAAAATTAAAGCTGGATCAGCTCAGGATAAGAATAAAACCACGGCTCAAGCTACAACTGTTATACAAAATTATGTTCCCTTTGACATGACTCAGATTTTATCTCAGATAAAGGTCTATGTCCCATTGATGGAGATGATGAAAGTTGAAGAATTCAGAAATAAAGCATTGTCTCTAATTTTACGAGTGGCTTGTCAAGCCGAGCAGAATGTTGAGACTCGGGGTAAGAAACAAGCCTTGTGTATTGATGAGGATGAGGTTCCTGAAGTCTATCTGGGGGTGACAATGACAAAATGCCCTTCTCAGGTCGAACCATTTTATGTCTCCCTTGTTATCAATGGAAAAGTAATAAAAAATTGTATGCTTGACTCAGGGGCATCAACAAATATTATGCCTTTGGCTATCATGCAACAAGCTGGATTGAAAATAGATAAGGCATGTGGAAAATACTATGCAATGGATGCTAGGGAGGTACCAGTTATAGGAATCATGAAGGATGTGGATTTTATGCTAGCAGCATATCCAGAAAAGACTTACAGAATGAACATCATAGTGGTTGACATAAAGCCACAGTATGGTATGCTGTTGTCAAGAAGATGGGCAATATTGATTGGAGGAAGTATGCAGTTAGATTTATCATATGCCATGATCCCAATGAATGGTAGAGATGTCAAACTGGTCAAAGAAGAGAGGTCACCAGAAACAATTGAAGATCAAGATTCAAATGAGCATATCTATTTTGTGGATACTGACTGTGAGAATTTTAGAATTGTCTTAGATGATCAAGGGAACAAGGGCAAAGATTTTTGCATTTAAGAACTTGGCCAACAGGGTCTCTGGACTATGTATTTTGATGGAGCTTGTTCAAAGGAGGGTTCTGGTGCTGGAGTTGTGTTTTTGTCTCCAGTAGGTAAGCTCCTGAAGTTCTCTTTCCTGTTAAAGTTTACCTGCACAAATAATATTGCAGAATATGAAGCTCTGCTACTAGGATTAAATGTTGCTTTGAAGCATGGGATTAAGATGCTAAAAGTGTTTGGAGATTTAGAATTAATTGTTTCCCAGGTGAGAGATAAATATGCTTCAAAAAATAAGAGGTTAAAACAGTATAAGCATGTTGTATGGGACACAATTGAATTATTTGATGTTTTTTCAATAAAGTGGATAGAAAGATCAAAGAATGTCATGGCAGACTTTTTAGCTAATGTGGCCATAAGGCTGAATGATGTTACTCTGTCTGATGTTACAAATGTTGAAGTTAAAATTAGACCTACAGTACCAGAAAATATATGTAGTTGGTAGGTGTTTGATGATGATAGAGATTTGTTGAGGTTCTTACACTGCATAGATGAATATGAGAACCAAGAGATTGATTTTCAGAATTTTGTAGAAGTTGTGAATGGAAAAGAAGCTCTTTTGGGGAAAGAAGTGATTCAACTTAAAACAAATAAAATCCCCAGAGGGCTAGTTGCTTTAGAAAGAGCATTTGACAATAGAGACCAATTTGTTACAAAGGCATCTCCTACAAACAAGGATGACTTGGAGGAGATAAACTTGGGGACATGCCATGCCCCCAAAAAGGTATATATTGGCAAACAGCTCAAGCCACACATCAGGAATATGTTGATTGTATTATTAAAAAAATATAAGCATGTCTTTGCATGGTCATATGAAGACCTAAAAGCTTATAGAGAGGATTTATTCCAGCATGAAATTCCTTTGAAGCCTGGAGCTAAGCCATTTAGATAGAAACAAAGACCTATTAACCCAACTATGGCTCCAAAAATGCAAGAAGAGCTTGCAAAGCTTAGGGAGGCTGGAATAATTGTGCCTATCAGATACTCAACTTGGGTGTCCAATCTTGTCCCAGTTAGAAAGAAAAATGGTAATATAAGACTTTGTGTGGACTTCAGAAATTTGAATATATCTTCTTTAAAGGATAATTATACACTGCCTAACATGGAGGCTATGTTGCAGAAGGTGACTGGTTGTGAGCTTTTATCCATGCTGGATGGATTTTCAGGATATAATCAGGCGAAGGTAAAAGAATCTGAACAATACAAGACTGCCTTCACCACTCCATGGGGGACTTATGTATATGTAAGAATGCCATTTGGACTAACTAATGTAGGTGCTACATTTCAGAGGGCTATGGATGTTGCTTTTGCAGGATTGATTGATTCAATTTTGGCTGTATATCAGGATGATTTAACTGCTTATTCAAAAAAGGAGGAGCAACATTGCATGCATATAGAACAAATTTTTATTAGAGCATTGGAATATGGCATTTCACTTAACCCAAAGAAATGTACTTTTGGGGTAGTGGAAGGAAAACTATTGGGACACATTGTTTCCAAGGATGGAGTTAGGATTGATCCTGAAAGGGTTGCTACAATTGACAGGATTCAAATTCCCAAAATGGTGAAAGGCATTCAGTCTTTCTCTGGGCAGATTAAGTTTGTTAGAAGATTCATTCCCAACTTTGCAAAGATTACAAAGGATATTTCTAAAATGTTAAAAAAGGGTGAAAATATCAAATGGGAAAGTGAAGCAACTAGATCATTTCAGAACATCAAAGAAGCTATAAAGATGGCTCATGTGTTGAGATCTCCTAATTTTTTTAAGCCACTTCAGTTGTTCTCATTTGCCTCTTTTCACACTATTGCTACATGTTTATTGCAGAAAAATGAAGATGATTTTGAGCAACCTATTGCTTTCTTTAGCATGTCGTTGCAGGCTACTGAGTTGAAATATGATATCATAGAAAAGCAAGCATATGCATTGGTTAGGGTAGTCAAAAGCTTCAGGCCATACTTAGTAGGATCTCAAATAGTTGCATATGTGCCCCATGCAATAGTTAAAGACATTTTCACTTAGCAGGAAGTGGCAGGAAGAAGATGTAGGTGGATTAACAAGTTACAAGAGTTCAACATTGAGATACAGATTACAAACTTGGTAAGGGGACAAGGTTTGGCCAAGATGATGACATAATCAAATTTGGAGGCATGCCAGGTAAATGTAGTTCAGGATAAAGTTGTTAACATGTCAAAATTTGAGTGGTACAAGGATATTGTGTATTATTTGCAAAATTTGAATTGTCCTTCCCATCTCAGTGATAGTCAAGAAAGGACCTTAAAGTTACATGCTATCAAATACACCATTATTCAAAGAGAATTGTATTGGGAGAATCCTGATGGTGTCCTACTTAGGTGTGTAGATGAAAATCAAGCTATGGGTATTTTAAATGACATGCACAGAGGAGTGTGTGGTGGACACTACACTGCCAAGACAACAGCTCACAAAATTCTTAGAGCAGGCTATTGGTGGCCCACCCTTTTCTCAGATGCACAAAAGATGGTAAGAAAATGTGATCCCTGTCAAAGGTTCTTAGGAAAACTTAAATATGAAGGTGCATCACCCCTTAGGACTGTAACTGTGGAGGCTCCATTTCAGCAATGGGGAATTAATTTTTTAGGGGAAATTTCAGAAAAATCAAGTGGAGGACATAGTTGGATTTTGGTTGTTACTGACTATTTTACTAAATGGATTGAAGCCATTTCAAGTAAGAAAGCTACAAGCAAGGTGGTGATGGATTTTATTTTGGAGCACATTATTATCAGATTTGGAGTTCTGGTCAAAGTGGTCATAGATAATTCCATGTGCTTCAGATCTAGTGAGTTTGTTGATTTTTGCAACAACTATGGGATTAATTTGTCATATGCATCACCGTATCATCCCCAAGGAAATGGTCAGGCAGAATCAAGTAACAGAAGCCTTATGAAAATCATCAAAAGGATGATAGAAAAGAACAAAAGGGCATGGGATTCAAAGTTAAAGATGGTATTATGGGCTGACCGGATAATAGTGAAGAAAGCAATTGGAAAGTCATCTTTTGAGCTAGTATATGGTACAACAGCTAAGTTACCTATGAATAATCTCCTACCAATTTATAGATTCATACAAGAAATCGATAAAGAGATTGAAGATTCAATTAATGAAAGGATAAATCAACTAGTTGCATTGGATGAAATCAGAAGAGAAGCGAATAAGACAAATATTAAGAAACAACAGAAGGTGAAATATTTATTTGATAAAAGGGCTATAGAAAGGAAGTTTCAAATAAGTGATTTGGTCCTTGTTTGGAATGCAAAGAGACAAGATAAGGGCAAGCATGGTAAATTTGAGCCCTTGTGGATGGGCCCATATCAAAACAGCAATACTCATGGAGAAGATTCTTACTTTCTCTAGGCCCTAAATGGTGAACTACTGGAATTGCTTGTGCACGGTCAGTTCCTAAAACCTTATTTCTCATGACTAAATTTCTTGAGTGCACATTGTAAATTAGGTGTGAATAGTCTGTAAATACCTTGTATAGTTGGTGTTGTTCTATGTTTTGCATTTTACCTGGTCTGTCCCGGAGTGGTTTGGTTCTCGCTACAACCTTGCGCCAACACATCCCCAGTCAGAGCCAATGGTGGTGCCCACCTAGGGTTAGGGTTTTGAGTCGAGTCTGCAGGCTCATATTTTTACTCCCTCAAATTCTTAATGCCTTAGGTTTTATTTTCCTCTCGGCCTCCTGCATTATATCTTCTATTACTGTGTTGACCATCTGCAGCAGGTTGTCTATTACTTAAGTTGCATTTTCATGCCTTAGCATTCGTAGGTTAACCGGCCCCTATGCATTGCATTACCGCTTCCTCCCGTCGCACTAAAAGGAAAGAAAGAAAAATGCTAAGTCAAAAAACCTTCTATACAGCAGTGAAATTTGTTGCATGTATCAGGTTGTATATGGCTGTTGTATCTAACATACAAGTTCAAATGTACAAATGCATATGTGTAAGGCTGGACCCGAAAGGAAATTTCAATCGGCTTTTGAAAATGGTGAAAAAATAGTTGTATGCTTCTTTTGCATATCAGGTTTGTAGGTACTTTTTAGATACATTCCTAGAATATTCTGTAGTTGTATATTGCATATTCCATCATAGATTATGTGCTTGTATGTAAAGGCTTGTATGTTGTTGTTGTATATTCACATATACAACGGGTATATAAAGGTGGATCTCAAAAGATTCAAATTGGGATGATGGTAGTGGTCGGGCCCATGGGTTGTATCAAAAGCATCGCGTGTATGTTTAACATACAAACGGATATATACAAGGCAAATCATACAAGTCCTGGGTTCCAAATTTCATCAAATCGGGCCTGGCGGGTACATACATAGGTGAAGTTGAAAGGTCAAAGGTAGTTTCCTTTATATCTTGCAATGTATGCATCTACGACATGCAAAGTGTATATACATTCACAACATATAAGGAAAAGATACAAAGGTAAAACATGCAAGGTGGACGCAGCCAAGAGTTTAACTACATTTGTGAAACAGGTGAAGTCCGCGGGTTGTATATTGGGATTGTATGATTGTATGTTCCCAATGTACAAACGAACATACAAGCAATAGATACAAAGGAATATACAGGTGGGTATGGTCAAAGTCAAAGATGTTCAGATGCATGGTGGAGCCCGCATGGTTGTATATTATGTGGGTTGTATGTGTATGCATATGCAATGCAAAATATACAAGGTGCGCATACAGCCCGAATGCGAAGGGAGAATGTATTTTGGTGGATAAATGGCTGGGGTCCGCAGGATATACATTGCACATTGTATGTGTGCATTGTATATGCTGATATACAAAGGAGGTAAGATACAACTTGGACCCGATAGCATTTTCAATTTGCTCCATAATGATTTGAAGTCCGTGGATTGTATATTGCATGTTGTGCATGCGATATACAGCGCGATATACAAAATGAATATACATGCAAGCCGGACCTGTTCCCAAGTCTAATTTGGCTGATAATCTTCTGAGTTCCACGTTGTATGTATGTTAGCCATTGTATGTTTGCATATACAATCATATATGCAAAGGGGATTTCGGCGTAACTTAGCATATCAGTGGCTCATCTTGGAGTCTTTCCAACGCCCGATGGAGATGCAAATTTCACAGTGGTGGATAACGAATTAGCATCTGCCATGTGTCCAAAGTCAATTATATGTATATGCATTTGCATATACAAGGATTCAAAAGGTGGAAAAGGTAAAAGAATGTATGTTTATGCTGTGAAAAGTCAAAGGAGCTAAAAATTTGCCTGCGTGATGTGATCTCATTGGTTGTTGACTTTTTAGCATGTTTTGAGGCCATAGATCTCAGCAGAAGGAAAAGAAATTGATGGCTATGTTCAAATGTTCGAAGGCGAGGGTTTTCCCATGTATCTACAGTGGCGTTTCAGGCAGGAAAATCTGTGTTGCACGCAGTCTGCTACATTTGCAAGGCTGCAGGTAGGTTGCCCATTAATGGCAAAGGAATTGCAGAGGTATGGTTTGATTGACAAGCCAGCTACCAAATTTGTAAGGAAAATCTCCAAGAGGTGCCACATTTCCCCATTTTCTTCTGCTCTTTCTTTCTCTTATGCCTGCCGCATTGAATGTTTTGGGTGCCATTCCATGGTGCATTGTATCTGGCATTTTGAAATGACCTTGTACTTGATTGTTGAGGGCACATTCTGAGTATATCAGAATTGTGTTACTCATTTTTGAGTGGTTGTTGAAAAACTAGACAAATTTTGGTGTAGTAAGAAGATACAGCTTTGCTAGTGGCTCTGTTTTGGTGTCTTGTGAGTTTATGAATCATATGTTGAATGTTTTATGCATAATTTTGTTGGTTTCATGTTGTTTTATATGAGAAATGCTTTGTTGCATGTGTTTGGTCAATTGTCTCCACGTTGTTGGCATCTTTCCTTTTGAATCTGAATAGCTAAAGGTTATTTGAGATTTAGGAACATGGATTTTCTATGTTGAATGTCTAATCTCTTACCTTTGTTCAAGGAACAAATTAAATGTTTTAGGTTAAGAATTGAGAAAGGTATGCTGCAACAGGGATATCATTAAGTATGAATGACTAAATACTCAGTCTTGGGAAGTATCTGTAAGGCAGACACTAAAAAATCCCCTTGAAACCCATTTATTGATTAACGTTCATGGAAATCATTCATAGATGTATGTCTATTGACTCCAAGCCCTGAGATAGGCACCAATCTAGTCTTGTATCGAGGTTACAACCCAAGGTCCCAGTCTTGCATCCAAATACAAAATACAAATTCAAACTTCAAATACAAACCATTAGGATATTAGAAGTAGTTTTAGGACCAAAATCCTTTGTCACACAACTGAGCATAGGCCTAAAGCTAGCCCCTTTACACTTATTTTACAGTTTTGGTCTACATAAGAGAGATTCATCTACTTTGTGTCAACATCCTAGTAAGTTCACAGGCATATTTTACAAATGTTGAATAGGGAATACCCCCCTTGGTTCTAAAGAGCCTAAAAAAGAAGAGGAGATATTTATAGAGTCTATCTCCTGTACTGTTGGCCTCTGGCTCAGAAATCTGATTGATCAATGATGGCTACCTTGTAGGGATAACTGGGAAACATCCAGTTTGGGAAAAAACACCAACAGGCATCATGGTATGTTAAGGTTTATTTATTACACATAATTATTAAAGAGCCCAAGTGTAGAAAATATACATGGCATCATGTGAGATTGTAGGCTGCTTTCTTGACTGGGAATGTGTCTATTTTAAACATGTATGATAAAGCATGATAAAGTAATTCAAATAGAATTAAGGAAAATGTAAAGAACATGCATGTAAAGACTTGGCATACATAAAAAATGGAGATTCAAATGGAGAGAGTACCTGGTGCAGGAGCACCCGCACATGATCAGGATATAGGTCCGCATGATGACATACATGATCAGGATGTAGGATAGTTATCATCATGCTGACGGGATAATCTATTTTTAGTATGTTTGACTTTATCATGTAATAAGGTCCACTGGACCGATGCTATGTAATAGTTCAACATAGGAGTATGTGTAGGCAGTTAGAGGCAGTTAGAGATCGGGATAAGGTTATCTGAGCTGTCCTCTCTCCCAGCCGCTTGGAAGCTCCCAGCCGCTGGGAAGTGATGTTAGTAGTACTCGAAGGATTTGTTATATATACCTTCGATCTGTAGGGTTTAGATATATAGTTTTGATATTGATGTACTGGTGTTGAGTTGAGATTCAGGAGAGCAGTTCAGACATTGTGAAGCTGTATTCAGGACATTTGAATTTCAATTGAATAAGATCTCATCTTCGCATTATCTGGTTGTATCAGTTACATCTGTTTTGTTTTCCTTTTCCATTTTGCAAGTTAATGGGCACTTTCAACCCTTCCACCGGTTGATCCTGCAAATCGGTGGAATGGTCCTGTATCATAGCTTAGATTGCATTTGTGTTTTCTGTTTGTGCATTGCATTGTTCAGGAGATCTGTTAGAAGCATGCTGTAAATCAGCCTAGCATCCTCATGTGCTAGGTCTAGAAGATAAGTTTGCTTAGATTTTGGTTTGAAGGTGATCCGGCCCGGTCGTCACATGATCTTTGTGAAATTATGCAGTTGTGAGTGTTTTCATGCAGTGGAAGGATACACAGGAGTCTGCATGTGCGTTTCCAGTCGGAACGAGCTGCAACATCATCTGCGAATCCATCGCCATCAGGATCGGGTCATGAAGTTGTTGAAATTTGCATGTTGCAGGTGCATCATGATGTTTTGAGTTGGATATATACTCAGTGTATATATCGCAGTCAGGATCATCTCTCGGGGAAGGTCATCATCCGCATATCGCTAACGGATGCGGGTGTGAAAGTTGAGTTTTTTTGGCTAAGTGTTGAAGAGTTCATCAGGATGATGTGTGACGTCATCGTCATCAGGATATGACGTCATCGTCATCAGGATATTCAGAAATCCCTCTATGCGAGTTTATCCTGTTGTCGCTAAGGGTTTAGACATCGGCGTAGGCAGGAAGTTGTATTAGCATCATCAGGAGGTTCCGAAGACAACCGGATAAGTTGAGTCATGATGCTGTTGCTTGTATCGTCGGGCAGTGGAGCATCGAAGGCAAGTTGTTGAAGTGCAACGTCATCAGGATATTTGGAGAACCGGATATTAGGATATCCTGCTGACGAAGGTGATATTGAATATCATGATGATGCCGCTTGTGTTTGGCACCCGATGAACAGTGCAACCGGAGGAGGTTCGCGCCCGTTGTTTATCATGATGATGATAGGCGACAGTCGAAGGAGGTAAATAGTAGTCGACAGGAGGATATTTGCGATCATCTGAAATATGATGATGCTGTTGAAATGTGATGATGCTGTTGGTATTGTTAGGAAATATGATGATGCTGTTCAGCCGATAGAGAATTTTATCATGCTGTTTGTATTGTTGGCAGCTCCTTCCTGTTAGGTTGCCTCTGTTGCGTTCCACTCTGCATCATAGTGGTATCAGAGCAAAGGTTAGGATCTTTTGGAAAAGATAAGCAGGATGTCAGACGAAGAAGGAACATCTGAGTTTCCAACAAAGATGACCAACGCTGAGTTGGCAGTTCTGGTGAAGAAACAGATTTCGGAAAGCAGGGCCGTGAAGGCTCAGAATCAGGAGTTGAAAGATGAATTAGCAAAGTTGAGGAGCAGAGTAGGTTCTGGTAGAGAAGATGATAGGGAAGAGGAAGATATCCCTAATTGGAGCGAGGAGGTCATTCCTGCAGACCAGAGACCGCTGTTGAATGCCCTCAAGGCCATGGAGAGGAGAACCATGGATGTGAAGCTGGACTTGCCAGTGTTTACAGGTAAGATGGACCCTGATTCAGTAATGGAATGGATAGACTGTCTGAACAATTTCTTTGTGACAGAGGAGATACCAGAACAGCAGAGAGTGAAGATAGCACAGTCAAAGATGAAAGAAGCTGCCTTGACATGGTGGAACTTTGTTCAGGATGATAGAGTGCAGGAGGGAAAACGTAGAGTTGCCACATGGAAGAAGATGATGGAATTGGTAAAGGAGGCTTATATTCCTTTGGACTACAGTATCCAGCTACACAAGAGGAAACAGAACCTGAAGCAGAAGGAGCTAGATGTCAGCTCATATACAGAAGAGTTCATGAAACTCTGTATGAAGACCAAGGTGAAAGAAAGTGAAGAAGAAAAGGTAGCCAGATACCTGAATGGACTGAGGTTTAATATTCAGGAAGATCTGAGTCTGCATAACCCAGATACAGTGCAGAAAATCTTTCAGTTGGCATTGAAAGTGGAAGAAAAGCTGAAGAGAAAACAAGATCAGAACAACAGAGGAAGAGGAAGACAACAAAGAGGTGGAAGAAGTCCTTTCAGAGGCAGAGGACAAGGACAGGGATATCATGGAGAATCCAGTCAGGACAATAGCAAGAGCAACAATGGTCAGAATCAGAGAGAGAATTTCAGTCAGCAAGGTAACTTCAGAGGTAGAAGACCTTACAGAGGAAGATCCCAGGGCAGAGGATCCATCAGGTGTTACAACTGTAACAAAGAAGGCCATATAGCCAGCAGATGTCCAGACAAGGCCACAAGCTCAGCAGGAGAAAGGAGGACAAATCTGGTCAATGAACCTGATAACCAAAGCAGGACAAGCTCTAATGATTTTCAGAGTGTGAATGGTCCTGAGAATTATGGATATCCAGAAAGTGGAGAGTCCCTGATGATGAGAAGAACAGTAACTACCATGAAGGTACCTGATCAAGAAGCCCCTCAGAGAAAGTCCCTTTTCAGAACCACTTGCAAAGCAGGAGGTAAGGCGTGTAAGGTTTTGATTGATTCTGGTTCTACTGAGAACTTTGTGTCTGAAGAAATGGTGGTGAAACTGAAGCTTAGGAGATTGCCTCATCCATCTCCATATAAAGTCTCATGGCTTACTCAAGGTCAGCAGACAACTGTAGAAGAGCAGGCTTGGGTAGAGTTTCAGATTGGTGGATATAAAGATAAGTTGTTGTTTGATATCACCAAGATGGATGCTTGCAACCTTTTGTTTGGTAGACCATGGCAATATGATCTGAAGGCACAGCATGATGGTGTTAAAAACACCTATAAAATCACTAAAGATGGTAAAGATGTAACACTATTCCCATTGAAGGAGAAAGAGGAGAAGTCTAAAGGCAAAGAAGTGAAGGTCATGCTGATGGAAGGCAAACAGTTTATGAAAGAAGTAGCAGCAGAAGGTGCAGTTGCATATGCCCTAATCCCCTGTATGAGTGTGAATAAGGAACAACAGCAAGAAGCCAAGAAGGAGAAGAAGCCAAGGTTGATAGACCCAGCTGTCCAAGAGTTATTGGATAAGTACAAAGGTGTTATCTCAGAGGGAATGCCAAGATCCCTACCACCTGTCAGAGATATCAGTCATTGCATAGACTTGATTCCAGGGTCTACACTTCCAAATAAAGCAGCTTATAAGCTTACCCCAGAACAGAATGCAGAAGTAGCCAGGCAGATTGAAGAATTGATGAATTCAGGTCTGATTGGAAAGAGTTTGAGCCCATGTGCAGTACCAGCTGTATTAGCACCTAAGAAGGAAGGCACTTGGAGACTTTGCACCGATTCCAGAGCCATCAACAAGATCACAATCAGGTATAGGTTTCCAATCCCCAGAATTGAGGATTTACTTGATTGTTTGGGAAATGCCAAGTATTTTACTAAAATAGACTTGAAGAGTGGATACCATCAGATAAGGATTAGACCAGGTGATGAGTGGAAGACAGCATTCAAAACAAATGAAGGTTTGTATGAATGGAAGGTTATGCCTTTTGGTTTGTCTAATGCCCCTAGTACTTTCATGAGGCTGATGAATGAGGTTCTGAAGGAATTTATTGGTAAGTTTGTCATAGTCTATTTAGATGACATTCTGATTTTCAGTAACACCAGAGAAGAACATCTTAGGCATATAGAGCTGGTTCTCAAGAGGTTACATGAAGAGAAGCTGATGATAAACTTGGACAAGTGTTTGTTCATGAAACAGGAGATCACCTATTTAGGTTTTGTCATCTCACAAGGCAAGCTGCAGATGGATAAGGAGAAGGTGAGTGCCATTTTGAATTGGCCAACTCCACAGACCATGAATGAAGTCAGAAGTTTCCATGGGTTAGCAACCTTCTACAGAAAGTTCATCAGAGGGTTCAGTCATATTTGTGCCCCCATGTTGGATACCATCAAAGGAGGACAAAAGTGCAGGTTTGTTTGGACTCAAGGAGCAGATGATTCCTTTGAGGCATTGAAGAGGAAGGTGGCACAGCAGCCAGTCCTTGCACTTCCAGATTTCAATAAGATCTTTCAGGTAGAGTGTGATGCCAGTCACATGGCCATTGGAGCAGTACTCAGTCAAGAGGGTAGACCAATTGCATTTTTCAGTGAAAAGCTCAATGATGCTAAGAAAAGGTATTCATCATATGATCTGGAAATGTATGCTCTATTTCAGTCCCTAAAGAAATGGAGGCATTACCTGATGCCAAAGGAGTTCATAGTCTTCACAGATAATCAAGCTTTGAGTTTCATCAACAGTCAGGAGAAGCTGAACCACAGACATATGAAGTGGGTAGAAACACTACAGGCTTTCACTTTTACCTTGAAGCATAAGAAAGGGGTTAAGAACAAAGTTGCAGATGCTTTGAGCAGGAGAGTTCTCACAGTAAATCAGATTCAGTTAGAGAGTGTTGGCATTGACTCACTCAAGACCATGTATGAGTCTGATGAAGATTTTGGAGAAATATATCAGGTCTGTACTTCTTTTGGGGAGAAATACCATGCTGAGTTCTCTGAATTCCTGATCCAAGATGGATTGTTGTTTAAGGGTGGACAGTTGTGCATCCCAAGGTGTTCTATGAGGTTGAATATAATCAAGGAGAAACATTGTGGAGCAATGGCTGGTCATTTTGGTATAGACAAGACTCTTGATCTGGTCAGGAGGCATTACTTCTGGCCTAAGCTGCAGTCAGATGTCAGGAAATTTGTAGAAACCTGTGTAATTTGTCAGAAGGCTAAAGGCAGGTCAACTAATGCAGGGTTATATCAGCCCTTACCCATTCCTTCCAGACCATGGGAAAGTATCAGTATGGATTTTGTTTTAGGTTTACCAAGGACCAGGAGAGGATTTGACAGTGTCTTTGTTGTAGTGGACAGGTTCAGTAAGATGGCACATTTCTTGCCATGCAAAACCACTGCAGATGCCTCATATATTGCAGATTTATTCTTCAGGGAAATTGTCAGAATTCATGGGTTGCCTTTGAGCATAGTTTCAGACAGAGATGTGAAGTTTGTGGGTCATTTCTGGAGAACCCAATGGAGGAAGCTGGGAACCAATTTATCTTTTTCCTCTGCATATCATCCTCAAACGGATGGACAAACTGAGGTTGTGAACCGTTCCTTAGGGAATCTACTTAGATGCTTGACAAAATAGCATGGAGAGAAGTGGGACAATATTCTGTCTCAAGCTGAGTTTTCATATAATGATACTGTCAACAGGAGCACAGGAAAATCGCCTTTTCAGGTAGTATATGGAATGCATCCCAGAGGTATTTTAGAGTTGCGAGAACTACCTACAGCAGATCCTGTTAGTGCAAATGGAGAAGCTTTTGCTGAAGCAATCAAAGAAGTTCATGATCAGGTTAAGACCCAACTCCAGCAAACCACCTTAAAGTATAAGGAGTATGCTGACAAGAAGAAGAAGGATGTTCAATTTGCTGTTGGAGATTTGGTTTGGGTTCACTTGAAGAAAGACAGGCTCCCTAAGGGGAAGTATACTAAGCTCATGCAAAAGAAAGTTGGACCATGTTAGATTTTGCAAAAACATGGACAAAATGCTTATCAGATCCAACTACCACCTGATCTTGGTTTATCTCCTATCTTCAATGTATGTGACTTAACTCCCTACCAGGCTAATCCAGATGCAGATCAGGATATTCTACTGGATACAGTTGCTGAAGACATTCCTCAACATGATCCTCCACAGATACAGCAGATTTTGGACACTAGAGTGGTCAAACAGACCAGGAACAAGAAGTACTTGGAGTACCTCGTCTCTTGGAAGGGACAGCCGACTTCTGAAGCCGTATGGATGACTGCAGAACAGATACAGAAACATGGTGCCGACCTTGATACTCTCATCTCAAGTGGACTTGAGATTTCTTCTTTTGGGGAGTATGGTGCAGGAGCACCCGCACATGATCAGGATATAGGTCCGCATGATGACATACATGATCAGGATGTAGGATAGTTATCATCATGCTGACGGGATAATCTATTTTTAGTATGTTTGACTTTATCATGTAATAAGGTCCACTGGACCGATGCTATGTAATAGTTCAACATAGGAGTATGTGTAGGCAGTTAGAGGCAGTTAGAGATCGGGATAAGGTTATCTGAGCTGTCCTCTCTCCCAGCCGCTTGGAAGCTCCCAGCCGCTGGGAAGTGATGTTAGTAGTACTCGAAGGATTTGTTATATATACCTTCGATCTGTAGGGTTTAGATATATAGTTTTGATATTGATGTACTGGTGTTGAGTTGAGATTCAGGAGAGCAGTTCAGACATTGTGAAGCTGTATTCAGGACATTTGAATTTCAATTGAATAAGATCTCATCTTCGCATTATCTGGTTGTATCAGTTACATCTGTTTTGTTTTCCTTTTCCATTTTGCAAGTTAATGGGCACTTTCAACCCTTCCACCGGTTGATCCTGCAAATCGGTGGAATGGTCCTGTATCATAGCTTAGATTGCATTTGTGTTTTCTGTTTGTGCATTGCATTGTTCAGGAGATCTGTTAGAAGCATGCTGTAAATCAGCCTAGCATCCTCATGTGCTAGGTCTAGAAGATAAGTTTGCTTAGATTTTGGTTTGAAGGTGATCCGGCCCGGTCGTCACATGATCTTTGTGAAATTATGCGGTTGTGAGTGTTTTCATGCAGTGGAAGGATACACAGGAGTCTGCATGTGCGTTTCCAGTCGGAACGAGCCGCAACATCATCTGCGAATCCATCGCCATCAGGATCGGGTCATGAAGTTGTTGAAATTTGCATGTTGCAGGTGCATCATGATGTTTTGAGTTGGATATATACTCAGTGTATATATCGCAGTCAGGATCATCTCTCGGGGAAGGTCATCATCCGCATATCGCTAACGGATGCGGGTGTGAAAGTTGAGTTTTTTTGGCTAAGTGTTGAAGAGTTCATCAGGATGATGTGTGACGTCATCGTCATCAGGATATGACGTCATCGTCATCAGGATATTCAGAAATCCCTCTATGCGAGTTTATCCTGTTGTCGCTAAGGGTTTAGACATCGGCGTAGGCAGGAAGTTGTATTAGCATCATCAGGAGGTTCCGAAGACAACCGGATAAGTTGAGTCATGATGCTGTTGCTTGTATCGTCGGGCAGTGGAGCATCGAAGGCAAGTTGTTGAAGTGCAACGTCATCAGGATATTTGGAGAACCGGATATTAGGATATCCTGCTGACGAAGGTGATATTGAATATCATGATGATGCCGCTTGTGTTTGGCACCCGATGAACAGTGCAACCGGAGGAGGTTCGCGCCCGTTGTTTATCATGATGATGATAGGCGACAGTCGAAGGAGGTAAATAGTAGTCGACAGGAGGATATTTGCGATCATCTGAAATATGATGATGCTGTTGAAATGTGATGATGCTGTTGGTATTGTTAGGAAATATGATGATGCTGTTCAGCCGATTATGTTCCACTCTGCATCAGTACCCAATTATGTAGTGTTTTTTTCTTCTTGCATCAAACTCCTCAACAATTTGAGTTTTTCACCACTTGCTTCCTTTTCAATGTTAAATTGAATAACACTCAAATATAATTACTAACAACAAAACTATTAACCAATCTATAATGTTAAATTCCTAAAATTGAATCACAATTAACATTGCAACACTACAAAAATTAAAACTTGAATAGATATATATTAAAGTTGGTGTGAAAACTATGTTATTTCCTCATTCTCAAGTTGGCAAAGCAAAAAAGGTGGTGGAAAGATCATGCAAAGGTGGTAGAATGTGTAAAATGTGCATGTGAACTTCCCAACAGCATGAAAGCACTTTTTTTTGTCGGAACATGCGCATAATCAGCATGAAAATAGAGCATGTGGGCCTGGATCATGGGGGTCAACACTTTTTTACCATTTCTATAGTAGGAAAAAATGTGAACGCGTTATAACACGCTCATGTTTTGTTATGATATAGATTGATCCATAAATATTTGTGCCTATCTCACCTTCAATAGCACCTTTACAATATCTCACCTCTAGTTCCATTAGCTCATGTTCTATATCTCACTTATCTCTCCCCCTCACCTCTCTACCTCTCCCCTCTCTATGTCTCTCAATCGCTCCTTGTCTACCTCAACCCTAAACCCTAAACCTTATCCCTAAACCCTAATCCCTCAACCCTCAACCCTCAACCCTAATCCCTCAACCCTCAATCCTAAACCCTAAACACTATCCCTATTCCTAAACCCTCAATGGGCTTGATACTATACCTTAAACCCTAATCCCTTATCCCTAAACCCTCCAACCCTATCCCTAATCCTTATACCCTCGACACTCTACTTTAACCCTAATCCCTCAACTCTCAACCCTATCCCTAAACCCTCGACCCTCAAACCTCAACCCTTAACCCTCAACGTTAAACCCTAATCCCTCAACCCTTAACTCTAATCCCTTGACCCTCAACCCTATCCCTAAACCCTGCAAATCCTAATCCCTCAACCCTTCACTCTAATCCCTCAACCCTAAACCCTCAACAGTATACCTTAAACCCTAATCCCTCAACCCTCAATTCTAATCCCTCAATCCTAAACCCTAAACACTATCCCTATTCCTAAACCCTCAACAGGCTCGATACTATACCTTAAACCCTAATCCCTTATCCCTAAACCCTCCAACCCTATCCCTAATCCTTATACCCTCGACACTCTACTTTAACCCTAATCCCTCTACCCTCAACCCTATCCTTAAACCCTCGACCCTCGAACCTCAACCCTCAACGCTCAACGTTAAACCCTAATCCCTCAACCCTTAACTCTAATCCCTTGACCCTCAACCCTATCCCTAAACCCTAAACCCTAAAACCTCAACCCTCAACCCTCAACATCAAATCCTAATCCCTCAACCCTTCACTCTAATCCCTCAACCCTAATCCCTCAACCCTTAATGCTAATCCCTCAACCCTAAACCCTAAACACTATCCCTATTCCTGAACCCTCAACTAGCTCGATACTATACCTTAAACCCTAATCCCTTATCCCTAAACCCTCCAACCCTATCCCTAATCCTTATACCCTGGACACTCTACTTTAACCCTAGTCCATTGACCCTCAACCCTCAACCCTCAATGTCAAACCCTAATCCCTCAACCCTCAATGTCAAACCCTAATCCCTCAACCCTTAAATCTAATCCCTCAACCCTAAAACCTATCCCTAAACCCTCAACACTATACCTTAAATCCTAATCCCTCAACCCTCAACCCTAAACCCCATCCCTAAGCCCTAATCCGTCAACCCTCAACCCTAATCCATCAACCCTCAACCCTAATCCCTCATCCCTAAACCCTAAACACTATCCCTATTCCTAAACCCTCAACGGGCTCGATACTATACCTTAAACCCTAATCCCTTATCCCTAAACCCTCCAACCCTATCCCTAATCCTTATACCCTCAACACTCTACTTTAACCCTAATCCCTCGACCCTCATCCCTATCCTGAAACCCTCAACCCTCAAACCTCAATGTACTCAAACCTCAACATCAAACCCTAATCCCTCAACCCTTAACTCTAATCCCTTGACCTTCAACCCTATCCCTAAACCCTCAACCCTAAAACCTCAACCCTCAACACACAACATCAAACCCTGATCCCTCAACCCTTAACTCTAATCCATCAACCCTAAACCCTATCCCTAAACCCTCAACACTATACCTTAAACCCTAAACCCTATCCCTAAACCCTCAACCCTAATCCATCAACCCTCAACCCTAATCCCTCATCCCTAAACCCTAAACACTATCCCTATTCCTAAACCCTCAACGGGCTCGATACTATACCTTAAGCCCTAATCCCTTATCCCTAAACCCTCCAACCCTATCCCTAATCCTTATACCCTTGACACTCTACTTTAACCCTCGAACCTCAACCCTCAAACCTATCCCTAAACCCTTGACCCTCAACCCTCAACCCTCAACCCTCAATCCTCAACGTCAAACCCTAATGCCTCAACCCTTAACTCTAATCCCTCAACCCTCAACCCTATCCCTAAACACTAAACCCTAAAGCCTCAAGCCTTAACCCTCAACGTCAAATCCTAATCCCTCAACCCTTCACTCTAATCCCTCAACCCTCAACCCTAAAACTTATCCCTCAACCCTCAACCCTCAACTCTAATCCCTCATCCCTAAACCCTAAACGCTATCCCTATTCTTAAACCCTCAACGGGCTCAATACTATACCTTAAACCCTAATCCCTTATCCCTAAACCCTCCAACTCTATCCCTAATCCTTATACCCTCGACACTCTACTTTAACCCTAATCCCTCGACCCTCAACCCTATCATGAAACCCTCAACCCTCAAACCTCAATGTACTCAACCCTCAACTTCAAACCCTAATCCCTCAATCCTTAACTCTGATCCCTCAACCCTCAACCCTAAAACCTCAACCCTCAACACTCAACATCAAACCCTAATCCCTCAACCCTTAACTCTAATCCCTCAACCCTAAACCCTATCCATAAACCCTCAACACTATACCTTAAACCCTAATCCCTCAACCCTAAACCCTATCCCTAAGCCCTAATTCGTCAACCCTCAACCCTAATCCATCAACCCTCAACCCTAATCCCTCATCCCTAAACCCTAAACATTATCCCTATTCCTAAACCCTCAACGGGCTCGATACTATCCCTCAACCCCTAACCCTTAAAACTTAAACCCTAAAACATATCCCTACACCCTCGACACTAGACACTATATCTTAAACCCTAATCCCTTAACCCTCATCGCTAAAGCCTCAACCCTAAATCCTTAAACCTTCAACCCTAAACCCTATCCCTAATCCCTCTACCCTCAACACTCTACTTTAACCCTAATCCATTGACCATCAACCCTATCCCTAAACCCTCAACCCTTAACTCTCAACATTAAACCCTAATTCATCAACCCTAAACCCTAATCCCTCAAACCTAAGCCCTATCCCTAAACCATCAACCCTCAACACTATACCTTAAACTCTAATCCCTATCCATCAACCCTTAACCCTTAAAACTTAAACCCTATCCCTACACCCTCAACACTCGACACTATATCTTAAGCCTTAAACCCTCATCCCTAAAGCCTCAACCCTCAATCCTTAAACCTACAACCCTAAACCCTATGCCTAATCCCTCTACCCTCGACACTCTAACCCTAACCTTGACATTAAACGCTAATCTGTCAACCCTAAACCCTAAACCGTCAACCCTAAACCCTCAGCCCTTAACACTATACCTTAAACCCTAATTAATCAACCCTAAAACCTAATCCCTCAACCCTCAACCCTAAACACTATCAATAAACCCTCAACCCTAGTCCCTCAACCCTCAACCCTAATCCCTCATCCCTAAACCTTAAACACTATCCCTATTCCTAAACACTCAACCCTTGACATTATACCTTAAATCCTAATCCCTTATCCCTAAAACCTAAACCCTATCCCTCAATCCTTAACCCTTAAAACTTAAACCCTAAAACCTATCCATAAACCCTCGACGCTCAACACTATATCTTAAACCCCAATCCCTTAACCCTTAACCCTAAAGCCTCAACCCTTAATCATTAAACCTTCAACCCTAAACCCTATCCCTAATCCCTCTACCCTCAACATTCTACTTTAACCCTAATCCCTTGACCATCAACCCTATCCCTAAACCCTCAACCCTCAACTCTCAACATTAAACCCTAATCTGCCAACCCTAAACCCTAATCCCTCAACCCTAAACCCTCAACCCTCAACAATATTCCTTAAACCCTAATCCATCAACCCTAAACCATAATCCCTCAACCCTAAACCCTCAACCCTCAACACTATTCATTAAACCCTAATCCCTTAACCCTATACCCTAAACCCTATCTTGAAACACTCAACCCTTAGCAAGTTATACCTTAAACCTTAATCCATCAACCCTCAACCCTCAACCCTAATCCCTAATCCCTAAACCCTAAATGTTATCCCTATTCCTAAACCCTCAACCCAAGACACTATACCTTAAACCCTAATCCCTTACCCCTAAACCTTAAACCCTATCCCTCAACCCTTAAATCTTAAACCCTAAAACCTATCCCTAAACCTTCAACAATATACTTAAGCCCTAATACCTCAATCATCAACCCTATACCTTAAACCTAAAGCCTACACCCTCAAACCCTCATCCCTAGACCATATAATCTCACCCTTATATCCTAAACCTCAAATATTGTGCCTCAACCCTATACTTAAATTAAACCTAAACCATACGTGCTCTCAACTCAAGTCAGCCTATGCCTTATATACCCTCAATCCATATCGTAAACCCTAAACCCTAATCCCCGCGCCTTACACACTTAATCTTATACACTCAACAACCTGAATATTAACCCTCAATTGTAACCCTCAACCCTTACCCTCTACCTATTACTTAAGCCCTAATCCCTCAACCCTCAACCCTCAAAACTATACAGGCTCAGGTCCTTATATACACTAAACCCAAAACACTTACATACATTCAAACATACATACATACAAATATGCATACATACAAGCATGCATACATGTACATGCATACATACCTACAAGAATAGATATAAACATCCATGAACATACTTATGAAATTTGAACATATCTCATTCAAAGGAAGACATAACGCAAGTGCATTATAACACGCTCGCATTATGTCAAACAGGGAAAACACCAGTAAACATGCAAAAAAGCACAACATAACACACTCACGTTGTGTTGTGCTTTGGGAATCCCAAGCCTTGGGCTTGAGATTTGCTTTGGATTTCCAACCCAAAGGCTTTGAGTGCCTTTTCAACATCCACAGACGTGTTTTTGTAGATTCTTCAAGATTTCACGTAATTTTGTTCATACTAACCCTCAAATTTGCACGTGTTTCAAGATCAAACAAATCAAACACCTAGCTAATGTTAGGCTTTCTCTTAGCTATTTAACGATGTAATTTTTTTCACATTTTGACAATGTTAAGCCTTTCATCTATAATTTCTTTTGTTTGTGTGTCTGGTTTGGGCAAAAACCACTATTTAGTCTTTTTTTCATTGTAAATTAACCATTCATTGAAATTTCAAAAAAAATACATATTTAGAAACTAGACTCTATTCTACACATATTAAAAAAAAAAGAAAAAATAATTTTCAATTAGTTTTTAAAATTTATAGGGGTAGCACGGACAAAATTCTATTTTTTAGGATGTGTCCACTTTGAAAATTAGTAAAAAATCAAATATTCATCAAAAAATTATCAAAAATATTAGGCATAAACTACATGTGGTTAGCTAATTTCTCACCAATGCAATTTTAAAAATACCAAAAAAAAGTTAACCTTTTGAGGGAGCCACAAAACATGCTTTGTTGTGTTTTTTTGATAGAAACAACACCAATTTTTGTGGCTTCCTCTTTTGAACCCCTTAATCTATACCATTTTTTTTTAAAATTAGTAGTTTAGAAAGTAGACTCAGAGCACTACGAACATTGTTTTGGTTGCATCTCCAAATTTTGAGTGTAACTATGCTCAATTTCTCATCCAAGGCCAGCATTTCCTGATTTTAGAAAAAAAGTGGCCACTTAAGACCCCTTTTTGGCCCCCCATCTTCTTGCACTTATCCCTTTTTATTGTTAGAATTTGTCAAAAAAGTTGCATTTTGTGAAAACCAAGTTAATGTTGGAATCTAGGGTTTGCGATTGATATTTTAGTTTTAGATTTTGCTTCTATCATTTGCATTCCAAATCTAATTTTACATTATTCTACAATATTACAAATGTCATCTTGTATTGAAGTTTGAAACTAAGAACAATTTTGAGTTGTTACATCTTGAAAAAAAAGCATTGTAATTTGAGTTTGATTTAAGCATTGGCATTATAGATATATAAGTGGATTTGAGTAGAGTTGAATTTGATCAAGGATATATCATGTGCATTATGTTTGTTTACATTTGAACAAAACATTGCTTCACTTAAACAAAAACTCAAACCGTTCTTTTTCTACATCGTTCATTTCTTCTATTGGTGCATCTTGTGTGTTACTAAAGCTTGCATATGCTTTATGAGCTTTGTGACCTAGTGCCCCAATTCTAAAATTCTTGTGCGAAGAAGTCTTCGAAACATGGGTTCTAATGCTTTGCATAACGATGATACCAATACATCAAAACCTCAAATTCCAAGTCTTATCACACAAGAAGGTCAAACACTTCTTCCTGATATCCCTACCTCACATCTTCCTGAAGCATCAAACTTCCATGAATCCATCAACATTGATGACCTTTTGGCTCATGTTCCTGAAGCTCAAATACAGAGATTAGACACTGAGTTGGCTAATTTTTGGCAATTTATAAGCTGAGAACACATAGCTGAAGAGGTCGTCCTTGTTGTTTAGAGTCTAAGAAGTCTCTTACTCGAAGGTCAAGAAAGATTGGAAGTCTTGTGTTTCCTTGCTCATATAGTGCATAACAACATTCTATCTACATCTAGTTACATTGAAATCATCACTAATGTCACTTATTCTAATAAAATAGGAACTCAAGTGTTAGCACTCATACCAACACTCCCTATTCCTACATATACTTCTACTATTCTCACCACTACTACACAACCAAGTAATAGTACTACCACATGTGTTGGGTTGTCTACTGGGAATCTTGTTCACCATTATAGTATTGTTCCATATAATTACATAAATTCCACTCCTAATGTTACTCCACCTACATATAAACCTCCTATCACATTCCAAAAGGCTACTCATACATTGTCACCTAGTCCTTGCAATTCATTCCAATCTCTACCTGATTCATCTTCCAACCATGTCATAAACCAGTTGTTGAAAAGTATGACCTCCATCCAACAACAATTGGCTAGCATAAGCAATAGTCCACCCAACTTAATATGACAACAAATTATATATGTAGCCCTTTGTCCTATTCAATCCTAAGAACTCAAATGCTCGAGAAGTTTGAGACCCCTTGCTTCGAGAAATATAATGGAAAGGGAGACCCTAATAACCATGTGGTAGCCTTTACCACTATGTGTAGTGATTCTTCTTTTAGGATGTAATCTTGAAAAAACTCTTTCCTAGGTCACTCAACGACACAACCTTGGATTGGTTTTGCCCTTTACCTCCTAATTCTATCACTTCTTTTTCACAATTAGTCAACAAGTTCCTTGAGCATTTTCAAGCGAACATTGGACCTCAAGTCTCTTTGATTGACTTGGTTCATTGCAAAGAAGGAATGAAAGAAAAACTAACATATTTTATGGGCTATTATCAAGCCCTCTTCTTACAAGTTCAATATTCTATTCCAGATACTGATGTGCAAAGAATATTTATTGGAAATTTACAACCTCACATCTGTGATAAGATATTGTCTATGTGATATGATTCTTTCACTCATCTTTACACAACTCTTCGTGATTACCAACTTTCGGTTAGTCAGTATGAGCATAATCCCTCATCAGCTCCAATTGGTCAATCTAAAGCCTCTCACAATCATTCTTTCAAAAGAAACAACAAAACATCATCAAGATAAATGTAATTTTAGCTAATAACATAAGAAAACATGTGGTGGCAGTCTCATCTCCTACTCCCGCCATGTATAAATTAAAACTAAAAATAAGACACTTCACACCATTATTGTAGTCTCTCTACTCTATAATGACACAAATTTTGCAAAGGAATCTCATCAAACTTCCACCCGTTAGACCTATCAATCCAAGCAAGATGCAATCATCTTCCTTTGATCTAAAAGCCCTTTGTCAATTTCACTGCTCCATTGGCCATGACACTGAAAGATGTATGCATCTTAAACATGAAGTTCAAGACCTCATCGACTCAAATGTCATCCAAGTTGTTGGTGTGAATGACAAAGGGAATAAATCGATGGCTTCTTCCAATCAAAATCTTCAAATATATATTGATCATTTACCTCATCACAAATCTAATGTTGTAGATCTATCTCAAGAGAAAGATTATGAAGTTGATATTTGCATGGTGGGTGCTCGCCCTCACAAAGAGTAAGTGGAGTTGGAACCTGCTATAACTTTTCCTCCACATGATGCTACTATTGAAGTTCTTGATGGACCTCTTTACATTACTATTTGAATCAATGATAAACCTATTCGAGGTGCTATGATCAATCCTATATGCATTGTAAATGTAGTAACTGAAGATTTTCTCTACATGCATAGTTTACATCAAGATACCTACAATGTATCAGAGATGGCGATTAGAGCACATGATGGGTCTATCCTTCCAACTCTTGGTGCCTTGAATCTTGATGTCAAGGTTGGGCCAAGAACGTTGGATGTTAATTTTTTCATCATTCCTACATCAAACTTATTTTATGTGAAGTTGGGGCACTCATGGCTCTGCTCCATGAAGGTAGTCCGCTATATGGTTCACAAGTGCTTAAAGTTTCCATTTGAGGGATGTGTGCACAATGTACATCATATTCGACACCTTCCCATTGCTCGCAATGGACATTTTACACTTGACTACTTCTAGCCACAACTAGTTGGAGTCGCTTGAGATAGAAAGGATTTATTCTTCTTGTCATTGTTGAGTCGTAAATTGTGTACACTTGTGTGTAGGCACAATTTCACTATGTTTAGCTCCTCCCTTTTAGTGGTCTCAAGCCTAGTCCTTTTTAGGTCCACCCTTAAAGCTCTCTTTTAACCTCATTTATAGAATAAGTCATAATCTCGATTAAAGTTCCAATATGACCTCAAAGGATAAATGAAGACTCAGAGTTAACCTCATATTTTGTGCGAATTTGGCATTGAAATGACCCTGGGCCCAAGGTACCTGAGCACCCTGGTCCCTTCGTGCCTTGGGGGATAATTTTAAGTCACAAGTTTGCCATAATGTTTCTTAGGCTAACCCTAAATCCAAATTTGATTTTGAGCGCATTATGTCAGTATTTTGATTTGAATTACTCTCTTTCTATAAGTTGTGTATAAAGGTAAGTGAATGGAATCATTTTGAAAGATTTTAAGAAGCACTCTTGATGTGGACAAGTTCTCTATTGCTATTGCTCTCTATGCTATTGTTTATTGCATGTTTTGATTAAGTGGAGATCTCCTTTGCTCTTAGAAATATTTGAATGAAGGCTAGGACATGAGATCTTGAATCTATCTCATGAGCTCCTAGGTTGGAACCACCAACTTGAGTTTGGTTTGAGCACCCTCTGAGGGAATGGTTGCATCACTTTCTTATTTTGCAACCCTTCCATGAATCTTGATCCTAGAGGTGAAGTCATTAGCTCCCTTGAGTGGATCATCACTTACATCATCCCTCTCTATTTTCTTGAGTCATATAGGGCTAGGGTTTGATATTATTTGGTTAGATCTTGCATGTTACTACTCACACATAGGTTTTCTAAGCACACACAACATTTGGATTTAATTTTGGCTATTCGTGAGGTAGGAATACCAAAACGGGGGCTTAACTGAGGCAAGCTCCTATATAGCCACAATACTTTTCCTCTTCTTTCTTGTGTGCAGAGCTGACAAATAGGTTTTGGAAGGTGACAGGCTGAAAGATTGAAGAACTTGTAGGCACATACCTGACAAATCTAACAGTTTTTGGAAACCCTAAAAGAGGCCCAGTGTGCTCGAGCACCTTGGTCCTATAACCTTTTGTCATCTAGTCTAGGTTTTGAACAGTTTCTTTACCTCTACTGCTCTATTTTCTGCTCTAATTTCAGGTCTAACAGTCGTTTGTAGCTTGATTTGGCTTAAATTATGGTTTTGGATCTTATGCCCTAGCTAGATTGGTCGGATTTCGTTTGACACTCATCTATATGACAAAGAGGCAAAACCCTTGTATCTTAAGCTCTCCCTCAAGGGTAGAAGCTAGGCTCAGTTTGTGTCTCAATGTTACGTAGAAGAGGGTTTTGACCTAGTTTGGCTCCTAAGGCTAGATCTCTCTTTTCTACCTAACATTTTGGTGAACTTGATGTCTCTTACACCTTTTTCTTCCTTCTTAATTGTTGCAAAAGGTTTATTTGTTGTTATAAATATTAGATTGTTATAGTGCTCTTACTCTTGCATATGCATTAGGGTTTCATTTTATGAAAACTCTAGCTTGGAAATTGATAGAAGTTAAGCATATTGTAGCTTTCTCTTGGATAATTAAGGCATCATTGTTCATAATTGATATATTTCATATTGAGCATATAGATACTTCTTTTTATTCCTTGTTCTTTGGTTTCATTACTATAAAGTTTACAAACAAGGAGATTCAATTATGTTGGATTACTTTATTCAATATTTTAATGCATTTGATGGGTCGTTTAGTAGTGATGATTTTGATATGTTAGATGAAGCCTTGGATGACTTTATCTCGATGGAATCATCCTCTATGACTCCTAAGCCATCTCTATTTCAAAAAATCATCAATACAATTTATGTTGTCGGTTCTCCAAAGGAACTCGAGAAGCCTAAAATTGCTGTGCATCTTCGTAATGATGCTCCTAAATCACTTATTATAATAGGAGGTTCTTTGAAAACACCTAGACCTCTTGGTTCATCTTAAATTATGCAAAACAAATTATTGGAAATCCTCTTAATCAAAATATGTTGCAGCAACCTATTCGTTAAGAAGTTGTTCATGCATACAACACTCAAAATAACAGACAAAAGAAACAAATCAAATCTGTTCTTGCTTCTCTTCCACCTTCTCAACTTATTCTTCCTCAAGCACCTTGTCAAGTCCTACTCATAATGGTAAAGATTGTGATCTTGTTGAGAAGCTTCGCGCTACTCCAGCAAAGATCTCTCTTTGGGAGCTGATACAAACATCACCTAAATACCATGGAATGCTCCAGAAGCTTTACAAAAGGTGATTGTCCCACCTGTTATTCAACCGAATGATGTAGCATTTTTGTTAGATTGTATGCATGTGACTAAATCAGACATTATATTTCAACCACATGAATTACCTCCCATAGAAGTTCAAAATTAAAATGAGCCTCTTATGATATATGTCATCATTTATAGAAAAAGAGTTATACGTACCATGATTGATGGTGGATCAAGTCTTAATGTCTATGGCATAGACCTCTTACATAAAATCAATGTTGATACCTCTCTTATTAAACTGATAAACTTAACATTCATGGCTTTAATAATGTTGGTAGACAGTCATTGGGTACCATCACCTTACCTCTTAGGGTTGGTCATGTGACTTTGCCTACCTTTATCCATGTCATGCCTAATTCTCTTTCATATAATCTTCTTCTCAGTAGACCTTGGATTCATGCCATGGGGGCAGTCCCATCTGCCCTTCATTGATCAATAAAGTTTATTCACAATAATTCATTTTATACAATTGAATTGATCCAACTCTGGATAGTCGTTTACAAATTGGAGCTAAAACTAATCAACCCTTCTTTTCTCCTTTTTCTATGATCGATTTTCTCCCTCTACTGAGGAGGTTATAGTAGAAGAATCTAATTCATCTTCATTCTTTGGTGATGATTAGGGTTCGTTAGACTTTACACCTACCTTTATGGGGGAATATAAACTCTCACCTTCAAAATTGAAAGGTCCTAAGGTGGCTTCGATCTCTACTCTGGTATCACCTAAAATTTCTTTAAAAAACAATAATGATAACACTTATTTTTATACTACTTAATATGAGACCTATGGGTTGCCTCCTTCCTCCTCAGAAATGGAATCTATATATGGTCGAGGGTTTCAAATCCTTTCTCAATGTGGATACAATGGTAATGGTTGTGGTATAAATGAGTAAGGTATTAAAGTCCCTTTAGAGGCTAATGCACATTACTCTTCGTTTGGACTTGGATACCGTCCTTTAGGGCCCACCAAAGCTGCTCATCATCCTAATCTAAATGTTAACACAATCTCATCATCTACACTTAAATGGGTATATCTGGAATTCATTGATATAAATCATGATCTTCAAGATATTCCCTTGGATACTTATTCGTTAAATGAAGCTTTGGTTGAATTCTTAGGTGCTTATGATCACTTGCCTCGTTATCATCATGATCATGGCCTTCCCTATTGTTTAAATATGGAAGCATACTTTGGGAAGGACACTTGTTTATCTAATGATACCTTGTCATCTCATGAGTCACCTTTAGAATCCCTTCATCCTCCTGATATTCAAGATTGTAGTACTCTCATTAATGGGAAGACTATTGATGTCTTGATGGATAAGGATGATCCTAAAAAAGTCATCCCTATTGGAAATTGTTTAGATATAGAAGAAAAGTAAGAAATCACATCTCTCTTACATGAATAACCTGATCTATTTGCTTGGACATACTCTGATATGCTCCTCATCAACCCTTAGGTGATAACACATAATATCATCATTCATCCTGATGCTAAACTGGTTAAACAAAAGATACGTAAGATGAATCCTAAGATTTCATTGTTGGTCAAAGCTGACATAGAGAAGATTTTACAAGCAGGCTTTATTCGCCCTATTGACTACTCACCTTGGATCTCGAATATCGTGGCTGCCACTAAATCTAACAATCGTATTCGAATGTTTAATGATTTTTGAGATTTGAATAAAGCATCTTTGAAAGATGACTTTCCTCTTCCTTATATTGATGTGATTGTCAATTCCACTACTGGCCATGCGTTACTTTCCTTTATTGATGGTTTCTCTGGTTATAATCAAATATTCATCAATCCCCAAGATCAATATAAAATAGCTTTTATAACTCCTTGGGGAACATTTTGTTGGGTTGTCATGTCATTTGGATTAAAGAATGCTAGTGTGACTTATCAACATGCTATGACACTTATCTTTCATTATTTCATGCATAATATCTTAGAGGATTATGTTGATGATATTCTGGCCAAATCTGTTTTGCGTCAGGATCATGTCAAAATTATTAGTCAAATCTTTGAACATATATGAAAATACAACATGCACTTGAATCCTCGTAAATGCATCTTTGGCATTGATAGCATTAAGCTATTGGGATTCAATGTCTCCCATCATGGTATTGAAGTTGATATGAAAAAGATTGACGCTATTGTTAACATGCCATCTCCTAAGAATGTTTCACAACTTCATAGTTTACAAGGAAAGATTCAAGCTATTCGTCAATTTGTTTCATAACTTGTGGATCAAAATCTTCCTTTCACACAGTTTATTAATAAAGAATCTACCTTTAAATGGGATAGTGATTGTTAGAAATCTTTTGATGATCTCAAAAGATATCTTTCCAATCCACCTATTTTAAAACCGATTATCTCTGGACGACCGTTCATTCTTTACACATCGGCATCCCCTAATGCTCTCATAGCTTTGTTAGCACAACATGATGATGACAGAAAAGAACGTGTTATGTATTACATTAGTCAAACTTTTCTCGATTATGAAATGCGATACACTGCAATAGAAAGGCAATCCCTAGCCCTTGTTTTTGTAAAACAAAAATTAAGACATTATCTCTTAAATGTGGAAATTAACGTAATTGTAAAATTTGATCCTTTAAAGCATCTGTTTGCGAAAAAAATCTTTTAGGATGCTTACCAAAGTGGGTTATGTTGTTAACAAAGTTTGACCTTAAATTTCTCTCCCAAAAGGCAATTAAAGGATAAGCCTTAACCGACCACTTAGCGAAAGCTGCTTCACCATTCATGTTCACGAATCAAGAATATTTTCTTGATGATCAAATCATTACCTTGGATGTTGATGATAAGTGGAAATTATTATTTGATAGTTCTAGATGTTGAACTGGCTTCAGTGTTGGTGTTATACTAGTACCTCCTTCAGGTAAGCTGATTCCTCTATCTTACTGTCATGATTTTCTATGTACCAGCAACATTGCAGAATACGAAGCCCTTATTGCTAGCTTGCTTTCCACTTTGTCCCTTAACATTAAACATATTTCAATATTTGGTGATTCTTAATTAATCATAAGACAAGTCACTGGACCTTATCAAGCAAAGCAAGATAAGTTATCTCAGCATCGAGAATTGACCTTATCCTTATTAAACAATTTCGTATCCTATACAATTCCATGAAAGGACAATTGACATGTGGATGTGATGGCAAGCACTTCTTCCCTCCTATACTTTGTTGGTTATGAAGGGGATTATAAATTCATTATCCATAATGTCACTATACCTTCAATAATGCTTGAGACTGCCTTTTGTGATAATGTAGAATCAACATAATGGTACTCCCATTTATTCCAATATTTGTGTGATGGTACCTTTCCTAATCCGACATCCAAAAGTGCTTGAGTTTTCATACACAAACTTGTCGTGTGTTACATTATCTTATCAAACATTCTATATTGATGGAGTTACAAAGGTCCCCTCCTTCGTTGCCCTAGTAACTCTGAGATCTCAATTGCCTTGGAAGAGGCACACTCAGGTGCCTACAAAGGATATTTTGGTGGGAAATCTCTTCTTCAAAAATTGCTTCGTATGGGTTATATTGGAAAGACATGGAAAAATATTCCTTTGCCTTCGTTAAAAAGTGTATGTAATGTCAACAACACAACAATCTCATTCGAGCTCCTGCCCAGGAACTTCGTGCTCAGGTTTCACCTTGGCCATTTCCGTGTGGGGCTTGGATCTTATTGGAAAGATTTCTCCTCCTTCTCAAGGACATACTTTCACCATCACAGCTACAAATTACTTTACAAAGTGGGTTGAAGTGATTCCTCTCTGATCTACGACTGCTAAAGTAATCTATCGTTTCATTCAAGACAACATAATCTCTCGATTTGGTATTCGTTCCACTTTGGTTTCTGATAATGATGCCTCATTTAAGAACAAAGATGTGAAGAAATTTCTTGAAAGATATCGTTCAACATCACTTATTTATGTCATATTATCCTCAATCAAATAGATCAGAAAAAGCCTCTATCAAAGTAATTAGACAAATTCTTTGAAAATTTGTTAACAAACATAAAAAAGATTGGCATACTCAATTATCTTATTCATTATGGGCTTATCGAACTAGTGTTCGTACAGTTACGGGTACGACCCCATACAACCTTATGTATGGCGCTAATGCGATTATGCCTTTGAAGTTATAAATTCCTTCATTACAAATTTCTCTTAAGGGCATCCTCGAAAAAAACACTCAAAGGGAATTACGGTATCAACAACTTGAAATGCTCGAAGAACAATGTCTAAACGCTCTCAAACATCTTCAAGCTCATCAAAAGTCTGTACAATGCTAATATAAATCACAAGTTATTAACCATACATTCAAAGTTGGAGATTTGGTACTCTATACAAACCAGCATAATGTAAACACACCTCCTGGTGAAAAAGAGAAGTTTAGCCTGAGTTGGCTAGGACCTTACATCATCATCAAATCCTTCGGATCGAGTGTGTACAGACTAGCCGATAAATGAGGTACGCCTCTTAAAGATCCTATCAATGCTAATCATTTGCGTAGATATTATGCTTAAATTTAGTTTTTCATTTGTATGCTATCATCATTTTATTCATAAAAGCAAATGTTTCATAGATAGTAAATTTGAATTTCCTATTTCACTATTTGCTTTGGGCTTGACAAAGTATGTAGTTTGTCTTGATAATTTAGAGTAATTTTCTTAGTTAGAGAATTACATAGTTATTACAATACAAATTGATAGATGTGCATCATGTTCAATAATCATTGTTGAATCTGGTCTAACAATGTTACAACGTTGTTTCATGAGATCACAATTGAATTATTTCATCATGTGTGTCAATCTTATTAAAAACCTAATTAAGCATACATATATGTGTTTCATTCTAGAGCATGTATCATTTAAATCATTGTTGTATTTGTCAAATAATTACGGTTGTTTACACAAATCACTTTTAGCATTTAATTTGGCATACATGTATAAAAGAAATCTAGATCATTATGGCATTTACTTTACAAGTAGATCACAAATGACATCTAGAATGAACACACTAAATCATGAATCAAAGATATATATATAATCACAAGAGTTTAAGTACATAAGTTCACCACTACATCAAAATATGGTGAATCAAATCATAATTAATACAAAAAAATTCATCATTGTGCTGGATTGTGATACCCATATCCCTCGGGACTTGGAGGTGTCTAAGTCACAGATGCCTATCTATGTGAAGTTGTAGACTGTCAGAGTGACTCCTAGAAGTGCTCTATGCCTACAAGATCCTAAGTGCACCTCTGAGCTCCCCCACCTCCTCCCTAGCCTCTTGGTATTCTCACTGGAGTTGATCTCTCTCAACTTGTAGTTGGTCCACCTCAACCTATACATAACTTAGTAGACCACACTCAGTACCTGATGTTGCCACAACTCTATGTTGATCCAACTGTGTTTGGAGAACATCTGCTCTCTAATCTACCTGGTCTTGCTCGGCTACTGGCTGATCATTCGTAGCTGCTAGCTGATCTCTCTCAAGTACTAGCTAATCTTGCTCAACTCATCCTGCCTCGTATGTTGCTCTAAGCTATGCAATAGGATCAAATAACTCTGCATGTCGACCTGCCTCATACGACAGCCTATAATAGGCCTGCACTAGGTGCTGCATCGACTCAGTGGGTATCATCACTATTATGACATGACTCACAAAGTTGTGCTATGCACTGGAACCAACTGTAGAGTGCACAAGTAATCATCATGTAAACATCTTAATCAAATCAATATTATGCATCTTAAACTAATAATAATAACAAAATATAATCATCACCTGGATCACCCTCCTGCCATGATGTAACATGTGATACAGCAATTGTGCTAGTATCCATGGTCATCCCAACCATTAGGGTCATCATAGTGACACCACCACTCGACTCCCCACGCTCAAAGTGACACTGTGATACTCTGGCTATGCGTCGTGGTCATAGACTATGATCTTGAGCCTCGAGCCCCTCCTTGTCAACATCTGCACCACCTGCCAGCTGGCGTCATCTACCTCTCCTCATCGACTCAAGGGGATCCTAATCAACATCATCATCATTGTTGCTCTCTACCTCGCCCTCCTCTAACTCCTCTCCTCACTCAGCCCAGGGTCTGAGATCACCATCAGGATAGCCGTCAGGGAAGATATGGGTCAAGCGTGTTGTCTCCCACCATGTTGTATATGATAGAGTCACTCCTACATCATTAGCCTTGGATACATGATTATCATCCTCTATATCATTATCAGGATCACTCACTACATCTGTGATGGTGAGTCATGCCCTATCCTAGGGCCGCACATCACAGTATGATGATCTCACGTAGAATGGTCATGTGGTAGGAACCCCCTACACTTGTCCAAACTGCCTCATCGCCCTATCATAGTAGAAGGATACTATGATGCGATCTCAGTGACCAGTTAACAAGTAATCTCTTTGCATCCTCACTAGCTGCCTCCTCTAACCCATCCATAGCCTACATTGCCTATATGGTCTCCATGTGACGGCCTTTGGCTATAGTCTGTTGAGTACAATCCTCCAGAATAGTAAATCACCATACCTCCACGGTCCTCTCAACTCATAAGCATGTGCTTGTGGGTTGGTCCTGACTATATCTATTGGGTAACCCACCGGCCTTGTGCATGTAATGTGCTCAAATGCCCACACCTCTAGGAGCGTCCACATCATCAAGCTATGTGTCTCCTAATGCACATAGTGATCCAAATCATAGTATAAGTGAGCAAGCATACTCTGTCCCAAGGAGTATACTTTCCTCTGCTCCTCGATCGCTCTAATGGTATGAGCTAGGTCCCCGTATAGGTGAGTGTCTCGCCCATCCGGTGTAACAAGTGTGATGGTAGCAATCATGATGCAACATATGGTCAGTATAACAGTCGCACCATACTCTAAGTATCTGATATCAATGTGTCCTCAAGAGCTCGATGGTATTGTGTGTCCCAGATAGTATAGCTGGCTCATACAAGTGTAGTCCTTGAATCTCTGCTCTATGACCCTAATTGTCTCACCACGCACAGGTAATCGCAATATCCTATACACATCCTCCAAAGTCACTGTCATCTCTCATGTCAGTAGATGAAACATGGATGTATCTATGTTCCACTACTCCATGAGTGCCATTAGCATAGCATGGTGGTATGCCATCGTGGGCATAGTGTACACCCACCACAGTCCAACATCTCGCATATGTCCCATCTCTATGTTAGAAAGTATGCTCGATCAACTACACAACAATGCGAATAGTTGACCACCAGCATGCTCTCGCATACCTGGGAGATCCTGTAACAAGAAAAACAAGATATACATTGTAACATGCCTTCTCATAGTACTCAGTTTTACACAGAAATTACTGGAAAAGTAATTTAATCATGATAAACACAAGCATTTGTTTATTAACATATAACATTTGCATAATCTGAAAGTAAGTAAGCATATCTTTTCTAAATATTTTCAAAACCTAAAAGTTATAACATATTCAAAGATAGCATTTTAGTGAAATCTTTCACTTTACATTTACAATATTTTGCTCATGGCAATAAGAATAATTTGACATAAAGTTGACTGTCAAAAGTCATATCATAAGATGTACTGCATATAGAATCTTGATATCTGTTTCCATGTGTCTCAGCTTGTCTTTTTCTAAGAGGGAGAGCATCATTCGAGTGCTTTACCTCCAACCACATATCAGCGGTCCCCCGCACACCTTCCTTCCTAGAAGTGGCCCTACCCTTCACGAAGAGTATAGATAAATAGAATCATTAGGTTATTGCCATCTAAGTTTCTAGTGTTGTTTCCTACATAACCAACACGGTCATACAACTATAGACTCCTTCTAACTGAGTATGACACTATTGGATGGTCATGCAAATTTGGAGCACAGTGAACCAATTGATGCATGCAGAGATGGATGCATTACTTTGGCCAAAGATTCAATATAAATAGACATTTCACAATGAACGTAGTTGTGAGTTCACACACCTCTAACTCAACTTGGAAACTATCTCATCCTATAGTGTATTTGTCTTGATGAACTCTTGCAATAGAGTATTTCTACTAAGTTCCTATTGTAGTCCCACTAACTTAGAGCTTAATCCTGATTTTCTTAGAACATAATATCAAGGATAATTATAAAAAAGGTTCTATCTTTCCAGAAGCCTCTAGTTGCAATCTTGCAATAATAAATTTATGACTCCCTGTCATTCTATAATAATGTTTCACAAGTTCAAAAATCTTGATTTAAAGTACAATATCGACTTAGTATACACCTTTAAATCTATTGGTATATAGATTTTGTCACCTAACTCTATATTCTTTCGCTGAAACAGATGACAACTAAACCAACAATTGAATTGATTGCAATGATTCTCTACTTATTTTACAAGGATCAACTACCTTCAAATGATATGCAATGAATGAAAATCATGTGTGCTTTTAACCAGAAAGCAGAAAAGGCAGTAAAAGAAAGAAAAGAGAAAGGAAGAGAAATCAAATTGTAGACATATGAATACAACTAGATCTCTCAAAGGGAAGGGAAAAGAAATGAAAAGAGAGCACAAGGTCTCCCAAAACCTGCACATCAAGAACTATCAAAGGGAATAACTAATATGGGAAGAATTGATTTAACATAAGAAAAACCACTCCATCGCTCTATGAGTGCCATCAACATAGTAACATCTATGTAGTTTCTAAGTTGAATAATTTGAATAAGTGGATTCTTAGTTGAATATGTTAATGGGAAGGAGGTCCCCCTTGTGACCTCCGGCTTGGGGCTAGAAATAGCTCCATTTACGAATCAAAAAATATCGATATAAAATTAAATATTAATTTTTAGTTAAAAAATTTAATTTAATTTTTTAAGTTATTGGTTTAGTCAAAATGTTTTTGGTATTGGGAAAATTGTCTTGGCTTGGCTTGGTCTACATGTTTTTACTCATGTCTCTCCATCATCCTTGTCAACCTTGTGTGCATTTATTTCAGGTTTTTAAAGTTTCTTCGCCTTTAGGGATTTTTTCTTTTTATATGGTGACCAACCCTAACAACCTCACATTTGATGGTTAAGCTACTTTAGGATTGGATGCGTAGGAAAATGGCTTCCAAATAGTCACAAAAGTTCATTCTGAAGGTGGTGCACAAGGTAATGCCACTGTCCTTGATGTTATCTTACCTACTCAAGACTTTGAAAAATGCTTGTAAGTGGCCCAGAAATTATACCCTTGTTAGTTATTTTGTGGCTTATATCCCCTTTGAAAGTGTAAGGAAGCTAAGGTAGAGGAACAACTTCCTACACTAATCTTGAGGGGAGAGATATACAAAAATAAATGTGGAATAATTTCTCATAATCACAACAAGAAGAATTATGAAGAGAGATAAATAAAGAACAGAAATAAAATTGCACAATATGAAGACAGGATTTAACATGGTTCACCCAATGTGGGCTAGGTCGACCAAGAAATACTTGCTCAGATTAGTCTTCTCACAATTACAATGCACAAATATTGTTTGGAGTTGCGCTCAACAAACTCTCCCGAATTCACACTTGAATTCACACACTCTATTCACTTTCTCAATTCTTCCTATATTTTACCTATTGTATGCCCGTCTATTTATAATTACATCAATAGGTAACCAACATAGTAGTTTTACAAAACAATGGGTATCAAACCATGGGCCAAGTCAACCCATAACAGTTCCCATTAATCATGGGTGATGACCCCACCCATATACAAGTATAAATAAAACACATATCTATACTCGCGGAAAAAAGGGGATCCGCACATATCTATACCTGTGAAAAAAAAGGGGGAACCCCGATGAGGATATGTTAAGAGTGTACATTATTTGAAATACATTGTAATATGGAAATAGGCTCCATAACATAACAAGAAATAAACACAAATAAAAACCATACCACAACACAATAATTACATGGCCTAAAACCCTTTCGGGAGAAAAATCCCACACTCTAGAACCACCCAATATATTATTTAGGAATCAAGAAGATTACAATATACTTGCAGAGCAAGCTTTCACGGGAGTATAACCAACTAGAGATCTAGAGGCAACTCAACATCTATAAGACTCTTACACACAACCTCCATCTCAAGCTCCTAATATATAGGAGATATAATATAGTAAACCATCAATGGTAATTACAAAACCATGAGCTAAAAACCACCCAAAAGTGGTGCCTAAATTATCTCTAATCAAAGATGCCTTGTGTTGTGCCAAATCACACAACAACATGTGTAACTATCCCCTTTACAGCTCTTTTAAGTGTCCAACACATTTTTACATTTCCCAAAATAGGAGGTCCAACTTCTGGAGGTCATAACTTTTGATCCAAGTGTCTAATTGATGAACCGTTTCATGTGTCAAAAAGATCATGAAAAGATCTATCAAGCTATAACATGCTTTACTAGTTATGAAAACTTTTAGGACATTTAGGGTCCTCTAAGTTCCTCAAATCTAAGTTCAAAACTTTTTTCAGGAGTTTCAAAAAATAGAAACTTTAATATCTTGCAATCCAGCTATGATCTTGAGTTGAAACTCACCCAAGATGTTTACTTGGTAGTTTCAAACCTTTTGGAAAAATTTAGGTTCCATCTGAGCTCAAAGGTAGAGTTACTAAAAATAGTAATCCTTGCCTTTTTTAGCCTCTTTTGAAACTTTGAAAGTTCTAAACCATTCTTCAAGATAAAGGGTATTCGAAAAGACCAAAACTGGAAGAATAGTAACCTTTTGTAGTTACAAGGTTAAGACACCTTTCTTAACATTCTCCCACTTGTTGAATGCCTTTAAAGAGCAAATGGAGTATCAACACCGTTATTTAATTGCTAGGGGCCGAGAGGCCCATAGACTCCGAACACCATCTGAACTTCTCTGTGCTCACAAGCTTAGTTAATGAATCTACAACATTCAACAAAGTCCCTACCATAACTAACTTCACCCTGCCATCGTCAACCATATCTCTAACAAAATTATATTGTACATCAATGTGCTTGGTCCTAGCATGAAATGTTGGGTTCTTAGCTAGCGGATTAAACTCTGACTATCACAATAAATGGTCATTGTGCCTTGTTTTATTCTAATATTTGAACACAGTCTCTTAAGCCAAATGGCTTCTTTACAAGCATGAGTAACTACCATATTCTCAGCTTTAGTAGTGGACAAAGCAACCACAACCTGTTGCTTACTCATCCAACTAATTGCACCACCAAATAAAGTAAATACATAAGCACTGGTGGATTGTCTGCTATCAACATCACCTGCCCTGTCTGAATCCACATAACCATGAATACCAAGGGAATGCATGTCTCCTATCAAATTATCATGATAACATAAGGAATAATCTGAGGTACCCCACAAATATTTGAAGACTCTTTTAACTTCATTCCAATGAACTCTACCAGGATTAGACATATATCTGGAAAGAACTCCCACTGCTTGGGAAATGTCTGTTCTAGTACAGACCATAACATACATCAAACTTCTAATTGCACTCTAGTAATGCACTTTGCTCATGTCTTCCATTTCTGAAGGGGATGTTGGACATTGTGAAGTAGATAACTTTGTTCCAACTGTAAAAGGAACACATAATGGTCTACAATCTTGCATGTTAAAGCTCTGTAAAAACTGAATTGACATACTTACTTTGGCCAAGCCATAGTTTTTTGTTCACTCTATCTCTTCTTATTTCCATCCCAAGAATATGTTTAGCTACACCAAGATCTTTCATTTCAAATTTAACTACGAGTTGAGACTTTAGTTCTAAAATCATTCCTTTCTCTTTACCAATAAATAACATACCATCAACATATAATGCAATAAATAGGAAATGATCACCATCAGAATTATAATAAACATAGTGATCGGATTTAGAATGCTCAAATCTCAAACTCAACACATATGTATCAATTTTTTGGAACCACGTCGTAGGACTTAGTTTAAGGCCATACAAAGATTTCTTCAATTTACAAACTAGATTACTTTTACCTTTCACCATGTCGTGCTCTGGCTGTGTCATATAAATATCCTCCTCCAAATCACCATGAAGGAATGTCATTTTCACATCCATTTTCTCAACCTCTAGATCATAAGTAGCAGCAATAGAAAGCAAGAATCTAATGGATGTCATTTTTGCAATAGGAGAAAATATCTCACCATAATCAACACCCTCAACCTAAGATTAACCTTTCACAACCATATGTGCTTTGTACTTCTCAATACCTCCATCTGAACCAATCTTTTTCTTAAACACCCATTTGCAACCAACAAGTTTTCATCCTTCAGGGAATGGTACCAAGTCCCATGTATCATTCTTTCTCAAAGCTGTCATTTCTTCATCATAGCAATCTTCTAGTACTCTACATCATTCATACCTAATACCTCTTCTATAGATTTAGGTTCATCTATGTTAGTATTCAAAGCAAAAATACATCTCCAGTCATCAAGTGAATACCTTTTAGGTGGTTGTCTATGCCTTTTAGACCTTCAAACAAGCTAAGTTAGAAGTTCTTCCTCTTCTGAAGATTTAGAGCTAGATGATCTCTCCTCAATTTCTTCTCTATCTAGGGGCCTCGATTCAACATTATCAGGTGTAGAAGGGAGTTGAATCACATCTTTTTATTTAACTTATTCTAGCTGCAATGTAACAAAAGAAGGCTTAGTTTCTCTAAAAATAACACTTCTACTATATATTACCTTCTATGCAACAGGGTCCCAAATCTTGTATCCTTTCACACCATAATTGTACCCAATGAAGATATATTTCACAGCCTTGTTCTCCAATTTTGTCTACTTCTCCTTTGGCACATGTGCATATGCCTCACAACTAAAAACTCTAAGATGTCTTAGTGAAGGCTTGTGCCCCGACCATGCCTCCATACGCATTTTATCAACAAGAGCTGATGTAGGAGACTTGTTAATCAAGTAGCAAACAATGACAATAGCTTTGGCCCAAAACCTTTGTTCTAGACTAGCACCACTAAGCATATTCCTAGCCTTCTCCATCAGTGTCCTATTCATTCTTTCTGCAACTCCATTATGCTATGGAGAATAGAGATTTGTCTTTTGTCTCTAAATGTCACAGTCTTTACAAAATATATCAAAATCATTAGAGCAAAATTCACCACCATTGTCAGTCTTCAAATTTTTTATTTTCTTTCCCATTTGTAACTCAACCATTGCTTTAAATTCTTTAAATCGACTAAAAACTTTGGATTTACTCTTTAGAAAATATACCCGTGTCCTTTTGCTATAAGCATCAATAAATGAAACATAATATGTAGAATTTCTAATAGAAGGACATCTACAGGACCAAACACATTAGAATGAATAAGATCCAATACACCACAAGATTTATGAGAACTCGAGTAAAACTAAAAGTGGTTTTGTTTACCATAAATGCAATACTCCAAGAAATCAAAATCAAGATTACAATTAGTCAACCCTTCAACAAGGTTTTTATTTTTCAAGATCCTTAGACTCTTTTCTCCTATGTGGCCTAATCTCTGGTGCCATAACATACTCTTCTCTATAGGCAATTTTGATTTAGAAGAAAGAGCACCTTTAGCTACCCACAAGCCATGGCCATCCACTGAAAATGAAACCCTCTCCTTTTCCGATGAAGTAGTCATAGATTTGATTTTCACAGAAGTACTATTGCACTCAACAGTGCATGCATCAAGTTTATACAGTGTGCCAAGTATGACACCTCTAGCGATCACCATAGACCTCTAACCATCTTGCATCTTGTATCAAAAAGGACTACCTGCACACTCGCATCTATTAGTTTTCTCACAGATAATAAATTTTGTGCTAATCTAGGGATATGCAATGCACCATTAATCATTTTTGTTCTTCCATCAGGAAATCTAATTTTAACTTTACCATGACCAACAATATTTAAATGAGAATCATCACCCAAGTACACCTTACCTCCATTGAATTCTTCACATTCAGAAAACCAATCTCTTTTAGGGGTCATATGGAAAGATGCACCTAAGTCAATTAACCATGCATTATTACCTACACGAGTGGCCAAAGCTGCAATGAACGCATCACCATCTTCCTTCTCGGATTCAAAATCAAAATCAAATTTCTTCTTTTTCTTCTTCTTTTCTTCTTTACACTCCTTATAGAAGTATCCAGGCTTACCGCAATTCTAACAAATAACTTTGGACTTTCTAGGAGATTTGGATCTCCCCTTGGACTTGGATTTGTCACGTTTTTTGCTCTTCTTGTCTTTTTTTAGGTCTTCCATGAACACTTAGGGCTTCTTTGGCACCGATGGATACCTTCCTCCTGATTTCTTCAAAAAGCAAAGAACCCACAACATCTTCAACTTTCAATATAACATAAGTACTCCCAATCGCCATAACAAGAGAATCCCACAAATTAGACAAAGAACAAAGCATGATCTCACATCTCTCCTCCTCATCTATTTTTACACCAACTGATGTCAATTGAGCCACCAACATATTGAATGCTTCCAGATGGTCTAAAGTTCGTCCACCCTCTTCCATTCTCAAGAAATACAATTTCTTCCTCAAGAAAATCTTGTTCACTAAAGATTTGGCTTGATATATTTCATCGAGTTTCTTCCATAGTTTCTTTGTAGAGGGCTCTTCATGGACATTGATTAAAACAGAGTTTGTCAGACACAATATAATTAAACCTTTGGCTTTATGGTCCATAACATCATATTCAGCAGCCAAAGTACAATCTGTGGGCCTTAAAACTTTCTCATCAATAGCATCCCACAGATCTCAATCAATTAACAGATCCTCCATCTTTAGCTTCCACATCTCAAAATTGTTACCAGAAAATTTTTCTACCTCTATTCTCCCTGATGTGCTCACCATTTGAGAATCCTTGCAACAAGATCACAAAGTATTGTTTGCACAGCTCCCACTCAAAATTGGATTAGTTAAAAAAACCCAACATCCCACAACTGAAAACAAAAGTTCAATCAATCTCCAATACCACTTGTAAGGAAGCTAAGGTAGCATAACAACTCACTACACTAATCTTGAGGGGAGAGATATGCAAAAATTTTCATATCTTTACAATAGTTACAAAAATAAACACAAATAGCAGTCATACCACAACACAATAATTATGTGGTGAAACCCTTTCGGGAGAAAAACCCTCTCCAAAACTACCCAATATATTATTCAGGAATCAAGAAGATTACAATATGATTGCAAAGCAAGCTTTCACATGAGTATAACCAACTAGAGATCTAGAGGAAACTCAACATGTATAAGACTCTTGCACACAACCTCCATCTCAAGCTCCTAATATATAGGAGATACAATACAGTAAACCATCAACGGTAATTATAGAACCATGAGCTAAAAACCACCCAAAAGTGGTGCCCAAATTATCTCCAATCAAAGATGCCTTATGATGTGCCAAATCACACACCAACACATGTAACTCTCCCCTTTAAAGCTCTTTTCAGTGTCCAACAAGTTTTCACATTTCCCAAAATAGGAGGTCCAACTTCTGAAGATCATAACTTTTGATCTAGGTATTTGATTGATGAACCGTTTGATGCATTGTGAATCTTGTGAAGAGATCTATCAAGATATAACCCGCTTGGTTGGTTATGACAACTTTTGAGGTGTTTAGGGACCTCTAAGTGCCTCAAATCTTAGTTCAAAACTTTTTAAAGAGTTTCAAAAAACATAAACTTTAATATCTTGCAATCCAGGTATGATCTTGAGTTGAAACTCACCCAAGATGTTTACTTGGTAGTTCAGCACCTTTTGGAAAAATTTTGGGTCCATCTGAGCTCAAATGTAGAGTTACTAAAAATAGTAATCTCTATCATTTTTAGCCCCTTTTGATACTTTTGAAGTTCTAAACCACTCTTCAAGATAAAGGGTATTCGAAAAGACCAAAACTGGAAGAATAGTAACCTTTTGTAGTTGCAAGGTTGAGACACCTTTGGGTAAGTGCACAAAGATGGGGGACCCAAAGGGGGTCTTAAGATGCCATTTTTTTCTGAAATCAAGAAAGACTGATGTTGGATGAGAAATTCAAGATAGTTACACTCAAAATTTGAAGATACAATAAAAACAAGAGTCGTAGTGCTCCAAATCTAGTTTCTAAACTACTAATTGTTTTTGAAAATGGTTGAGATTAAGGGGTTCAAAAAGGGGAGCACACAAATTGGTCCCGTTTTTTCAAAAAAAACATAACATAGCGTCTGGTGTGATCCCCCTAAAATGTTTACTTTTTTAGTATTTCAAAAATCACTTCAGTGAGAAATTAGCAAAAACCATGTAGTTTATCCCTTATTTTTCTGGTAATTTTTTCTTGAATAATTGATTTTTTACTAATTTTCAAAGTGGACACATCCTAAAAAATAGAAAATTGAGCATGCTCCCCCCCTAAAAATTTTGAAAGCTAATCAAAAATCCAAAAAAAAAAATTGAATACGAGTAGAATGGAGTCTAGTTTCTAAAAATGTAATTTATTTGAAATTTTGATAAATGGTTAAAAAAAAGTCAAAAATACCACACACTAGTTTTTGACAAAAAATAGATGCACTAATAAAAGAAATTAAAGATGAAATCCTTAACATACTCAAAATGTGAAAAAAACTATATGGTTAGAAAGCTAAGAGAGAGCTTAAGATTATTGTGGTATTTTTTTGACTTTTCATTGAAACACATGCAAACCTGATGGGAGCACGCTCCAAATTATGTAATTTTTGTTATAATCTGGAAAAACACGTCTTTGGATGTCCAAAACACAGTCTAAGACTTTGGTTTGGAATCACAAGGCAAATCCAAGCCAAAGGCTTAGAAATTACCAAAGCAAAGCATAACGGATGCATGTTATAACACATTCGCGTTATGGTGAAATAAAAGCATCTATCCCTCCCTCCTTAGCCCCCCTTCTCTCTCCTAGTTTTCCTTTTTCTTTCCAATTTCCCTTTAGATCCCACCAATTTTCCCTATTTTACACCTCTCCTCTCATCATTCTTCCCATCCAATAAACTTTTGTTTAATCTTGTTTCCATTTCATCCTCCCAATTTATATCCTCATCCCTCTTTGCATGTCCTAGTGTTACCGCCTGCATGAACAGTCAGGTTACAAGCAATTAACATGCAGGCACCCTCCCAAAAAGTCCAAAAAATTTCTAAGTCTTTGGACCTCCTCAGCATTTTTCAAGTATAACCTGATATTCCGGGGGAGGTCATCATCATCATATTTTATCATCCTGATGCTGCTGACGTCATTCCTATGTAAGGGTGATATCCGCTTGTCTAATGGCTTCATCATATTCTGAAGGGGGGATGATATTTCTACTATCAATCATATTTCCAACATCACCCTGATGTTACAGCAAAGCTATAGTCCACCCTGATATTTGTGCGGGGGGTGATATTCTGAATATCACCCTTGCCACCGAATATCACCCTGATATTGCAATATGATGGTGACATCATCTGGAGCTAACTGGATATCATGCGGGAGGACTTTTCTATGATGTCATCAGGATTGGTGGGGTGATATTGGTTATCAGGTGATGCGGTCAGGATGATACTTTCCCGCGGGGTGATATTTCACATCAGGGTGATGTGAAATATCGGGGTGATATTTCATACCAGGCAAACATGCAAGTGGCTTGCCGATATCAAGGGTCTGGCCACCGGAATATTGAACATGAGGATCATCAAGGTGGCAAGTAGTATCAGGGTGATGTTCAATATCATGTAAGGAGTGTTGGCTTGCTGTTGGCACGAGCCATGATGATGAGGTTCAAGGTTGGTGCCGTCGGGAGCAAAATCACCGACATCATATATGTTCACGGCCCAGTTTATAAAGTGTTGAGGAGGTTGTTGCGGGCTGCATGTGGGATAATTAACTCCCACGTGATTTGAAATATCAGGGTCATATTTCTTGGCGGGAAAAGTTGCAAAAAGCACAATCCACTGCATTCCCAAGGCCGCGGGTTGGTATACCATTAATGGCGGATGTTACAGGGTATGGGCGAAGGTGTGGATGGATCTGGTACCCGATTGAAGATGTGAATCCTCAGATGGCGGCGCAGGGCTCGAGATCTCCCTGTCTCCTCCTTCACCTGCTGCATTCAATGTTTGAGCACCATTTTCTCAAGATGCGTTGTATCTGGCGAATTTTGAATTGCCCAGTGGTTAATGCTGAGTACCTTCCTGTTGTATATAGCAGGCTGTGTGAATCATTTGTGTGGTGGAAGACCTGGGCATATTTTGTGTGAATAACGAAGAACAGGGCATCTCCTTGTTGTTGTATCTCATTTTTGGAGTTTATGAGTTGCATCATGAATGTATATTGCAGATATACTCAGTTTCATTGTTGATCTATATGAAAAATGCTCTTATGCATGTGTTTATCTGTTTGTCTCCTTTGTTGCATGCTTTCCCTCTTTTGAATCTAGTTGCTAAGGGTTTCATAGATTCTAGGATACAGGTTTCTGTATCACATGCTTCATCTCTAACTTCCACTCAAGGAGTGGATTAAACTGTTTTAGGTTAAGCATGGAGAAGGTTGTATGTCAGTAGGGATATTTGTAAGTAGAGGCAGCTAAATACCCATTCTTGGGTGATGTTTGTAAGGCAAACATCAATATAACCCCTTGAAACTTGAATCCAAACTACAATCCATCCTCTTGTATACGTCTAGCTGACTCCTGCCCTGAGATAGGCATTGGTCTACAAATGGGTTAGTAGTTATGACCCAAAATCCCTTGTCTTGCATCCAAATCAAATCCATCCTTCCATAACTTCCACCTGTTAGTTGTAGGAGTAGGATTAGGAACCCCATGCATACTCTCATCCATAACCAGACACATATGTCCAAGAATGTTGCCAACCTTGTGATGTATCATACACATCTTGGTCCACACATGAGAGTATTCTGCCTGTTGTTGTCATGCTAAATCTTCCTGTCATTTGGGCAAGTCAATGTTACATCTTTAGCAAATAGGGACACCCCCCTTGGTGCGACAGAACCAGAAGTGAAGGGGAGGCAGCTCACGTAACCTCCTGTATTTGTTGGCTGAATCCACCTGTGCATTGGAGCTGGCAAACCCTCTGCCGATTTGGAAAGCAACACCTAGTTTTCATTTTTCCATTTGCTTTGTCGATAATGGAGAGAGAAAGAGAGAGAGAGTTTTCTTGTTTCCATTTCCTTCATTGATAAGGGAGAAGGAGAGATAGGGAGATAGAGGAATGATAGGGGAGAGAGAGGCAAGAGATAGGTAGAGAGAGAGGAGACAAATAGGAAGAGATAGAGGAGACATAGGGGATAGATAGGGAGATAGAGAGTGAGTGAGATGTCCTAAGAGATAGGGAGAGAGATTGAAAGGTAGAGGGATGATAGAGATAGGGAGATAGTTGTTTCTTGAGTTTAGGGTCAGGGGCATTATTTAGGGTTTAGGGGCATTATTTAGGGTTTGAGAGAGAGAGAGAGGTTTAGGGTTGCTCATGTTTAGGGGTTAGGGGTCAAGGTTTAGGGGCATTATTTAGAGTTTATGAGTTTAGGGTTGCTCAAGTTTAGGGTTTAGGGTTAGGTTTTAGGGGAATTATTTAGGTTTTAGGGGTTAGCGTTTAGGGGTTTCAGGTTGCTTAGGTTTAGGGTTTAGGGTTTAGGGGTTAGGGTTTATGGTTTAGAGAGAGATAGAGAGAGGGGACCGATAGAGATTGGGAGAGATAGAGGAGATAGAGAAGAGAGATAGGGAGATAGAGAGTGAGGGACATGTCTAGAGACATAGGGAGATAGATTGAGATGTAGAGGGAAGATAGAGATATGGAGATAGAGGTTTAGGGTTGCTTGGATTTAGGGTTTAAAGGTTTGGGATTTAGGGTTTAGGGTTGCTCAGGTTTAGGGATTAGGGGTTAGGGGTTAGGATTTAGGAGCATTATTTAGGATTTAGGGGTTAGGGGTTAAGGTTTAGAGGTTTGGGGTTTAGGGTTTACATAGAGAGAGGACTGATAGGAAATATAAAGGAGACCGAGGGGAGAGATAGGGAGATAGAGAGTGAGGGACATGGCCAGAGACATAGGGAGAGAGATTGAGAGGTAGAGGGATGATAGAGATAGGGAGATAGGGGAGATAGAGGTTTAGGGTTGATTGGGTTTAGGGGTTAGGGGTTAAGGTTTAGGGGCATTATTTAGGGTCTAGGGTTTATGGTTTTAGGGGTTAAGGTTTAGAGGTATAGGGTTTAGGGTTTAGAGAGAGATAGGACTGATTGGCAGATATGGAGGAGACCGAGGGGAGAGATAGGGAGATAGAGAGTGAGGGACATGGCTAGAGACATAGGGAGAGAGATTAAGAGGTAGAGGGATGATAGAGATAGATGTTGAGGGTTGCTTGGGTTTAGGGTTTAGGGGTTAGGGGTTAGGGTTTAGGGGCTTTATTTAGGGTTTATAGGTTTAGGGTTGCTCAGGTTTAGGGTTTAGGGGTATTATTTAGGGTTTAGGAGTTTAGGGTTGCATGTGAAAATTACTCTCTCTCTCTCTCTCATCGACAAATAAAATGGAAACAAAAAACTAGGACATGCAAAGAGGGATGAGGATATAAATTGGGAGGATGAAATGGAAACAAGATAAAATGAAAGTTAATTGGATGGGAAGAATGATAAGAGGAGAGGTGGAAAATATAAAATGGGGAAAATTTGGTGGGATCTAAAGGGAAATTGGAAAGGAAAAGGAAAGCTAGGAAAGCTAGAAAAAGGAAAACTAGGAGGTAGATAGGTGAGAGAAAGAGAGGGTAGCAGGTAAAGAGGGCAAGGAGAGGGAGGTAGAGAGGTGAGAGAGGGAGAGAGGGTAGGAGGTAAAGAGGGGGGAGGGAGAGAGAGAGGGATGGAGGGAGAGGGAGAGGGAGAGGGAGAGGGAGAGAGAAAGATTTTTGCTTTTGCAAAATGTGAGCACATTATAATGCGCTCACGTTTTAAGCTCGGTAATACTAAGCCATAATGTGAGTTCATTATGACTTGTATGGGACCAAAACGTCATGTGGTGACTTTTTGATCCCTCATCTTTTTGCATATATCCCTTTCCTAATAGAAAGCATGCTGAGTAGTTAGGTCAACTCTACTTGGGTCGCGAATGGGGTTCACATAGAGGCCATCCAAAATTTCACCAAGGGATTTTTCTTTTTTCATTTTGTTGAGGTCATGTTTTCCAAGGCTAATTTAGAGCATGACCCATGGTACATTTGGTCTTCCTTACTCATCTTCCCCCCATGGACTCAAGACTTTATTATCTTTGAGGAATGGTCTCCTCGTGTACCTGTTTAGGTTGTGTTCCCTAGTTTTTCCTTGCCTCTATGGCCTTTCCTAGATTGCATTATTGCATCCTTAGGGAAGGATATCCATATAAAGAAAGAGCACTTTTTATTTGCTTGCCTTCAAAAGAGGGATTGTGTATATGTTTATCTATCCAAAGATCTCAAAGGGTCCATCAAAGTGCAAGTGGGTACCCAAAGTTTCACCTAGAGAGTCATCTAGCTCAACTTGCCAAACACTTGTTATAGATGCTAGTCCTTAGATTATAAAATCTATGATCATCCTCTAGCCATCCAGCAAGCCAAATCTCTTCCCAAGCAAACCTCAATGGCTCATCCACCTCAAAAAGATGGGAATGGTTGGACCACTATGGGTAACAAAAAATTAGCGTGTAACTAGTTTTAAAGGTGTTGGCCCCCAGCGAGTGATTGGGAGGATGAGGAGGAGGAGGATCCCGTAGTAGTAGTAGTGGGGAGTCACCGTGAGAGGGATGATGGTGGTGTCACTATAGAGGAGAGGCCTAGAGCCTGACCTCGAGTGGTACCTACATCACCCTTAGCTAATGAAGTACCTAATTGGAGGGAGTGGGGGGATTCTAGCAGTGTAGATGTGACAATCCCCACTTTGACACCTGTGACAAGAGTAGATGCAACATCTACCAGCATGCCTAGCACAACACCAATGAGGCATGAAGCTCTTCTAAACCCTGACCAGCAGGTTGGAAATCCATGTGAGGATGTTATATTTGTACTAATTTGAGTAGAATATACTAGAGATGTATTTGATTTTGATTAATTGATCTATGATGAGATATACGAATTGATTTGGTTTGCATTCTACAGTGCACACATGGGAGTGGCTCAACTATATCAGTCAAGTGCTAGTAGAGATGGCTCCCACTATGTAGTTTTAGTAGGATGTGCACATGCTAGTTACAAGCCTCAGCAGACTATTAGGCGACATGTGGAGATATTCGATCCCATGGCACAACTGAGAGCTACTCTAAAGGAGAGCTAGAGAGAGAGAGGTCACCGCTATCATAGTAGAGTGGGACCAGGTAGTGATGAGAGCTGAGAGTGCGAAGGATACACGTGACGCTCCATAGAGCTAGCTAGATAGAGTACATGCACACTTGCTACAGGATTAGATCATCCCAAGGTGCAGAGCTTGATGGATGAGAGCAGTCAAGTATGACTTAAGGTCACATGACTGTAGCAGCATGTACTGGATGTGATGATAGATGCAGTGGAGCTAAGAGGCACAGTGAGAGGCATATAGATGTGAAGTCATAGTTAGTCATGATCTACAGCCTCCCAAGAGGAGCCATCTGTACAGTAGTCACCACTAGAGCTAGAGGGCTCAAGCTCTCATCGAGGGTAGAATACTGTGTATAGACATGTATTTTGACATGCCACATTTTGATATAGTGGTGATTTTTTTGTGTATCATGATGTACATTGAGAAACATTCGATATATATATATACACAAGATTTTATCTTTTTGCATCGATATGTAATTGTCATGAGATGATGTATATATCCTATGTATGTGATGGAAATTATTTAATTACATGTTATTTAGATCTAATTAAACAACTTAATGAAAGTGTTTAATTAAGTACTAGAATGATCTAATTAAATAATAATTGATGTGAAGTACACAATTAAATACAATGAAGATTTAATTGGTAAATTAACAAAGAAAGTTATCTAATTAAATACTTATGAAAGATCTAATTAAATAACTAAAAGGAGATAAATTAATTCTTTACACAATTAATAATTGACATGGTAAAGAGAATCACATAATTTCCATTATATAAATGAAAATTATAACTAACATTGAAGACAACATGAAACACATTGAGAATAGAAACACAAGCATGTAACAAGAATGTAAAGCATTAAACAACATTAAACAAATGAATGCATTGTGCTTTAAAAGAAAATTTGCATATTGAATGAATACACAATTTGGAAAGAAATCATAGCACTAGAAGGAAATGTGTTAATGATTGAATGGCACATGGTAAGCAAAAATTACATTCTAAACATAATAGTGTTACACAAATGTCACATAAAAAAAGGAAACTAAGCATAGAATCAATGCAAGTGCATAGCATTGATGGGCTCTTTAAGAGGCTTACCATCTATCATAGAGAGACCATATGGACCAGATCCATAGATAGAGGTGACGATGTAGGGTCCCAACCAGTTTAGACTAAAATTCCCTTTCGTACCGGTAGGAGTATTCACATTTTGTTGGTTTTCATACAACACAAGGTCACCAACTTCGAAGGATCAGTGTAAAACTCACTTATTGTAACTACAATTTAAGGTCTTTTGGTAAGCTTGAAGGTGCTTGAGAGCATGTAGGCATTGTTCATCGAGAATTTCAAGTTGCAAAAGATGTTGATCAGGATAGATGTTGTCATCGATGAGGCCTTGGAGGGAAATTCGTAGAGAGGGAATTTCCAACTCTAGAGGCATAATAGCATCGACACCATAGATGAGATTGTACAAGGTTTTTCTAGTAGTCATACGAATACTCATGCGATGGGCCCACAATGCATAGGAGATCTAAGTATGCTAATCTTTACCATGTTTATTTACTATTTTGTGAAGAATTTACTCGATAGTCTTATTTGAGGCTTCTGCTTGACCATTGGACTGGGGATGGTATGGCATAGAGAAGAGATGTTGAATATGATTTTTTTCTAGAAACTACTTCACGTCCTTGTTCTTAAATGATGTACCATTCTCAAAAACAAAGGTGGAAGGGAGTCCAAAGTGAGAAATAATGTTATCCAGGAGAAAGTGATAAATTACTTCAACAGTGGTGGATCAAAGTGGAATGACTCAAATGACCCATTTCATGAAGTAGTCGGTAGATGTTATTATGAATACATGACCTTGAGAAGGTGGAGCAATTTTTTTAATGATATCCAAGCCCCAAATAGAAAATGGCCAAGGTGCTACCTAGGCATGAAGTTCCTAAGCAGGAGCTCAGATCAGGTTGCTATGTTGCTGACACTAAGGATACTTTTTAACAAAGGCAAAGGAATCATGTTCCATGCTTGCCCAATATTAACCCATTTGGAGCAATTTTTGAACTAGGGCACATCCACCAAAATGCCCCCCATAGGCACTGGAATGGGCCTCTTCAAGGGCAACGGGGATTTTGGCTTTAGTTAAGCAACGTAAGAGAAGACCGTTATAAGAACGATGATATAGAACATTAGAAAGAATAATATAGAGCTTGCAAATGTGATTCAAGCACTTTTGGATGAACCATTCAGGAAGGTACCATCACTCAAATAACTGAATATATGGAAGTACCATTCCTCAGAATCAATAGTGTAACAAGAAATAAAACTAGAAGAGTTAGAATCACCGATAGTTGGTGAGGAAATAATTTGAATTATGAAGTGATAGTCATTTGTAGAATCATCACAGGGCACAAGGGAAGAAGTGCTTTCCATTGCATCCACATGATGATTATCTTTGTGGGGAATATTGTTGTAAGTAAAAGATAAAAATTGATTAAGTAGTGATAAAGCTAAGTCACGGTATTGAGACAACTTATCTTGGTTAGCCTAATAATAACTGGTGACTTGCTTTATAATCAACTGTGAATAACTGTGGATATGAATGTTCTTCATGTTGAGAGACAACGTTGCACGCAAGCCAACAATAAGGGTTTTGTACTCAACTATGTTATTAGTGTAAAGAAAATTTAGACAGAATGGAAGTGGAATTGGCTTACCCAAAGGAGGAAGTAGTATAAAACCAACTCCAGAGCCAATTTGACACTTGGATCTGTCGAAGAACAATTCCCATGATCGATCATCATCTAAGGAGAGGATATGATCATCGAGGAATGAGTCTTGATTAGGAAAGGGAAAAGGACTAAGTGGTCAGCTACGGCTTGTCCTTTAATTGCCTTATGAGAGACAAATTTTAGGTCAATATCAATAAGCAACATAACCCATTTAGCAAGATGATCAAATAGATTTGTTTTAGAAAAGAGGTGTTTAAGAGGATCAAATTTTATGATAACATGTGTTTCAGCATGAAGAATATAATGTCTAAGCTTATTCATCGTGAATACAAGATCTAGACATTATCTTTCTAACATTATGTAACGAGTTTCATAATCAAGTAGCGTTCAATTGATATAATACACAACACATTCCTTACCTTCATCATCATACTAGGCTAATAAAGGTACCAAAGCATGAGAGGACACATAAGTGTAGAGAAGAAATGGATGACCAAAAATAGTTGGCATGAGGATAAGAGGATTATCTGGATAGGACTTGAGATCCTCGAAGGATTTTTGACGATCCTCATTCCAATGGAAATGAACATTCTTCTTAAGAAGATGTGTGAATGGAATATTTCGATCAACAAGTTGTGAAATGAAGCGGTGAATTGCCTAAATTTTTCCTTGCAAACTCTGGAGTTGAGATATGTTCTTCAGGGGTGGAATGTTCAAAATAGCATCTATCTTCTTCCTATCCACCTCAATGCCATGATGCAAATCTATGAACCCTAACATTTTTCCCAAGTCAACCTCAAAGATACACTTATGAGGGTTTAGTCGCATGTTATAGTGGCACATATGTTCAAAGATACGACGGAGATTATGCACGTGATCTTGGTGTAGGATAGACTTGGCCAAGATGTCATCGACATAGTCTTCCAAGATATTGTGAATAAAGTCATGAAAAATTAGGGTCATTATGCATTGATAAGTTGCACCAACATTCTTAAAACCAAATGACATGACCACATAGCAATAATTTCCCCATGGTGATGTAAAAGCAATCTTAGGTTGATCCTCAAGGTTAATTAGAACCTAATTATAACCTGAGAAGCTATCCATAAAAGAGAGCAAAGCATGACTGGCTATGGAATCAACTATCATATCAATATTTGGTAGAGTAAAATCATCCTTCAAGGATGCTTTGTTAAGATCATGAAAATCGATAGAGATTCTGATGCGATTGTTGGGTTTAGCGACAACCACAATATGTGAGAGCCAAAGTGAATAGTCAATCGAGTAGATGAAACCAACTTGTAGAAGCTTTTCAATCTTAGCCTTGACCATTAAAGAAACCTTGGTATTTATTTTGTGAATTTTCTATTTTACAGGTTGGCCATCGAGATATAGCATTATATTATGGACCACGACATTCAGGTCAATGCCAAGCATATTTGCATATGGCTAGGAAAATAATTTAGGAAATTCACGAAGAAGATTTGAATGTGAATGTTGCTCCTCAGATGACAAACATTGCCCAATATGTATGACTTTGTCTTTCACTTGAAGATCCATCTAGACATCAATAATATCTCCAACAAGGAGAGTACTACAATCCTTAGGATCTGATGAAGGATACACTTGATAGTTTCTGGGGGATAAGAAGATATCATCTAACAAATCAAAAGATTTCATGAAATATGCTTGCACATTTAAACAAAAAGGGAACCCATGATCATAATGATATGACGATATATACTCATAGATGCCCAGGAATTCAACAAGTGCTTCATCATTAGAAAAAGAATCAAGAAGAGGAAAATTAGAGGAATCTGAATCTTGAGATATTAGTTCAGGATATATCAATGGAAGAGAGGGAGAATCTAGTGTAAGGAAAGCAAGTGGGGAAATGCCTTCCTAATGCTAATTTTTAGAAGAGAAATGTAGAAAAAACTTTCAATTTCCAATCATAGTTCATTAAAGATGCACAATAAATAGAATGACAGAATAGACAATTAAGAGACATACACAGAATGAACACCAGATTTATGTGGGAAAACCCTTTACGGGAGAAAAATCCACACCAAGCAAAGCCACTATGTATTACAGTAAAATATGGTTTACATACAAAGTTCACAGACTTGTGCTTCCAAATGTTTAGTTCATAGCATCAACTTCAGTGACACAACATTTCTCTGATCAGTGTCTCACACACTCTGCACTGAACAATTCAAAGATTGCTTTTCACAATTGCAATGTTAACCTCTTCACATTCGGTTACCCTTTGAGAACTCTTTGTTCTACATTCCATGCCATACCAGAAACTATTGATTCAATTCTTGTAGCAAATAGTCTCAAACCATCTAACTATCGGACACACAAACCATAACCGTCAACTACTCGTCGGGACTGTCAAAGAGACCCCAGACTGACACCCTTCGAAGTCCTTGTGCCTCTTCAATAAGAGCTTCATCGCTCCATGCTTTGCCAACACCTCGTCGGAATATCGAGGAGACTCGAAACAAAGTCTCATCGAAATCACATTGTTCACCACATCGAAGGGACAGGATATCATCCTCCATCGATATAAGGATCTCACTCTGATGAAGAACATACCGCTCCATGTGGTCCCTAATGCCATGTCACCTCCATGTCACTAAATCATACATTTGTCATCACTCCATCGACACCATCCAATCCCCGCTCTCTGCTTAGCACCGACCGAGTCCCACAAAGGCACCCACGAATTGGCAAGTATCAAAATATCAAAGAGACCCAAATCAAAGTCTGACTAAAACACTAAGTCACTCTGATATGCTTCATATCAGCTATCAAAGGGACTGCTTAGAGACTCCCACCGATATCACCATGTCTCGCCGATGCAACCAAAGCTCTATACCAAGCTGTCAAGGGGACAAGTAAGAATCTCCCAGCGAAAATGAATAGTTAGGCTGATGAAGGAATAAATGCATAACACAGCAAGTGGAATATCAAGCCGGTAATTTGAGGCACATTTTCCAACATCTAGAGAAGTGGAAATCATATTTACATCAAGATAGCCTCGGTAAGAGGTTGTGGAAGGTCGACGAGGACGATATCCAAGACCCAATGAGGAACCATGTGGATTGGGCTCTAGAGGGATCTTAATACCCTATTCCTGTTTACATAGCCAACATTAGTGAGAATATGAAAAACATGGTCATAATGAGATTACATCTACTTAAAAGATGAAGGATCACCATTAGTTGCATAATCGATGCATGAAGTGTAATCACATGCATCCTTAGGAGAAGGTGAGGAAGAAGTATGTTTGGATGTAGAAGACTTATTTAAAGATGTAGAATTTGAAGATGGTCTAGGAATGTCGGAATGAGAGGGGTTGAGTTTATACTCTCCAACAAAGGAGGGTGTAAAATCTAACGAGCCATAATAATTGCTTGGATATGCGTTTAGGGATGAGTCAACACCATGATCAACTTTTGGTGTAGGATTTGAGGATAGGGAATCATCTTTAGCAGAAGAAGGAATTAGATTCTGAAGGGTAGGAGAAGTATGAGGCTAAGTCATCCATATGATGACAATACTGCATAGGATCTGGATCAGCTTTGATTGTATAAGTCTTGCTTTCAAAGAAGAATTTTATTGAACCATGCAAGGTAGACAGGACCGCACCCATAACATGGATCCATGGTCTACCAAGAAGAAGTTTGTAGGATAATGCCCTGGGCATGAGATGAACAAGGGTAGGCAAAGTCACTATGCCCAATTCAATCGAAAGCATGATTGTTCCCAGTGTTTATCTACCAACATTGTCAAAACCAAAAATGGAAAGAGTAGTAGAGGAAATCAAAGACATATTGATATTAATATGATTCAACAAGTCTACACTACAAACGTTAAGACTTGAACTGTTGTCAGTAAGGGCACGCTTGACTCTGAAATTATTAATTCCAACAATAATGAGCAAAGGATCATTCTTCTTTTGCACTTCTACAGAAGGCAACTCATATTGTTGAAACATGATATCAGAATAATTTGAGTAAATACAATCAAGCAAGGTAGCTACATCATTTTGCCTAGCAAAGGATGCTACTGAGATCTTTTGTAAGGCTTCTTGGAGCATACCATGATGTACCAGAGAAGTCTAAACGAGTTCCCAAAGAGAGATCTTAGCGGGAGTAGTACAAAAATGCTCTACAAGATCATACTCGATTAGGGACTTCTAGGATAGATGGCGTGGTGGAGGTAAAGGAGATGAAGAAGTTGGAAGGAAAACAGGGACAAATGTGTTTTGTTGTTTTGCCAAGTGTTATATGTATGGTCCACCGCATGATAATGAGGAGGCCTCGATAAAATTTAATACGATAGACTAAGCAGTTTGTGTAACATAATCATCAAGTTTAGGTGTGTTTGGGACACCCTGAACAGTGATGACTAGTTTAGAATTTGTTTGTGTTTTTGGTCAAAGATGCACCACAATTGTTGGTTTCACAGGCTCTTGCATAGAGTCAGAAAGGTAATTTGTGTTGATCATATTTGGAGAAGGAATTTGTTTTTATTTCAAAGAGGAAGATGTGTAATGGACAAAGTCTTCGAGAGCTTCGTCGAGCATGTCAAAATCTTCACTGTTGAAGGGTTTATCAAAAGTAGTAAAGGTTTGGAGAAAGAGATCCAACATCATCAAATTTTACTTTCTACCAAACAATAAAAGTACAAAAGAAGGAGAAGCAGGGATATGCTAGTGAACATAATTTGGGTTCACCAAAATGTAATACTAAGATTTTGAATCTAACTAGAAACAATTTTCAAGAAATTACACAAGGATCAAGCCAGCTCCAAGGGAGAGGATTCTTCTGCTATCCAACCAAGAAGAGAAGAATATCCCTAGCAATATCCTTTCTAGTTCTATGCTAAGAAATCAAATCAACTTGCAAAGCTAGAGTTGTAAAGAACAGAATAAAATTGTAAATTTCTATAAATCTAGAATTGATATTGAAGAAATAAATGCACGGGACAAAAGAGAAAGTGGATTGGAGCCTGGCACCAAAGATAGGAAGCCTCAGCCTAGGACACTAGCGTGTCGTGGGGATGTCTATGCGTCACACTATCATCCTTTGAGAAATAGAACAATAAAATCTAGTACAATAGGCTTTGTCTGGGTCTGTAACTTCATCTAATCTGCATACAAGACTAAAATGAATACCCAACAACAGTATGTATAAAGAAATGAACATAATAATATACTTGAATGTAAATAATAAAGAAAATTATGTAATGAAGAAAGAGAGGGAAGGGATGTATGCAAACTTCTCTGCATTTGAATCTCTTCCTCCAACCTACACAACACAAAACCAAAAAATAGGGTTGGGACTACTTGGGAGCTTGCCTCTGTCAAACCCCTATTTTGGTCTTTTGATCCCCACAGGCAGTCACTTCGAAACAATGAAAACAAAGGTGTGTACTCTTATTCCTAAGTGCACCTAGGAAGATAAAAGAGTAGTGACAACAAACAAAACTAGCAATATTATCCCTAGTCTATAAGGTGTGTAATATTATAGTGTACGAAAGGCAAGTAATGTGGTGGTCTACACTAGTAATTTACCAAAATATGTAAAATAACACTATATGCAAAATAAGATAAACAAGAATAACATTATCCCATGATAATGGAACAATGCTACCTAGTCTTGGTGTTGTAGAGGAGGCTACAAGCTCCTTGAGGGCACAATTTGTTGACGAATAGCTCAAACCCTTATGTGAGAAAGCCTCTTCCAAGATCCAAGTTCAACTAATAAACCCACAAATAAAAAATGGGAGATGCTACAACATGAGGAAGCACCAAATCTCTAAAATCTTCTTGTGAGAGCTTCCAAGATAATTCTATAATAGTATGAGAGCTTCAAAACTTCCAAAATCTAAAGAGAGAGAGAAAGCCCAAGGAGAAGAATCCTTCCTTTTTCCCAAATCTTGCCTCTTACATGCCAAGAGGGAATATGGAAGAGTTAGGTATGCTACAGAGGTTGTTTCGAAGTTGTTTGAGCGTTACCACTGACATATTCCTTTGAGGAGGTGGGAGAATCAAACATTTTAAATTTTGGAATATTCAAGACGCTAATGTAGCATGGAGACGTCCGCGTGTAGCACTTGCGTCATAGGAATATTCATCCAAATTTGACATGTGTTCTCGCAAGACTAAAATAAATAAATGCTTAAAATGAATTTTGGCAAAACCTTAGTGATGTGAAAAATAGGCCAAAGCTTAGGTTTAGTGACCCTAAAAACATGCCATGGGCGTGGACACTAAAGTGAGTTGAAACGTAGCGTGAAATTGCGAGGGTACATAATTTTTGATATTACCATATCAATTCAATGCCTCTAAGGATATCTTTGTTGACAATTCTCATCAAGGTCTAATTTAATGTTCATATGGTTGTATTTATGTATTTTTATTGTAAAATTTAATCAAAATTTTACCAAGACTATCACATTGAAAGAAGAAATTTTGGTCACACTATCAAAATTTCTATGATGTTTCCCTCTTTAACCATGGTCTGCCTTAACATTTAAATGGAAACTTTTAATGGATGCCCATCATAACAAAATCACCTAGTAGGTAAGGTCAACTATCAAATACAACCCCTAATTAGCATACGAAGCCTAGTGTTAAATCCATTGTACACCTAACAATAATTTACAATGACAATTTTTTAACAATGATCAAGAGATTATTAATTTCATACATTCCTTTTATAAGTAGATGTTAATGTTGAGATATCACACCTATGTTAGTTCTATAATTTGGTGAAATTTTCATACCCATGTCATTTCCCGTTTAGTTTTGAAACCATTTTGATGGCATGTCTTAATACAATTATATATCTACAAGTGGCACACTCTTATACTAAGTTTGACTCATATCATGATCTATATCTATCCCTATTTACTCTCATTTACACATCCTCACATGTATTCATCATTTATTAGACATTTATCCATGTGTATTCACACACAATTCCATACATTCACTCAATGTCTCAATTTGATCATTTTTCCTACCTAGTTCACTTTCAAGTTCAATCCTGAGGCATGTAGAATTGAATCCTAAATTCAAACATTCAAACTTGAATTCCAATTTTCCCTCTCATTTATGCTAGCCATTATTGGCCAACTTTGTACAAGGTTGTGCAATTTGTTGTTATGTTTTGGTATTTAAAGACATTCAATATGCCATTAGTTCATAGATGACTCAAGGAGAAATCATTAGAGCACACTTCAATTTTCTAAGGGACAAAGAACACATTTGCATATAGGTTGTGTGCATGTTTGTGCATGTTGCCTTTGAGTATTCACTTAGAATGTTAAAATTAGTTTATATAGGGGCTTGACCTAGGAGAACTTGACCCTAGCAATCCAACAATCTCCCGTAAGGTGTTTATAAACACCACCTTAACAAATCAAACACAAGGAAAGCAAAGGCAAACAAACTATTGCACACACTTTCTACTCTTTCATTCATATATGGTTGGTTTTATTCTTGTGCATTAGATCAAGGTTGCAACGCTTAGGTTTGAATCTGAGGGACCTTAGATTTGGACTATAACAAATTCTATTTTTGTGTAGAACCTAAGTTAGTGAGCACATCAAGAACATCAATTTTTGTACCTTAGCAAATAATTCTAACGATGATATTAACATGAATTCTTTATTATTATTATTATAAAATTAAATATATTTATCCTCCTTATTTAATTTTCAAATATTCATTACAAATTTATCAACCCTACTCTAAAATTTAGTTTAATTTTTAAATTACAAATTTATCAACCCAACTCTTATATATATTAAATTCTTTATACTTATTATTTACATTTATTTTTAACCTAAAAAAGAGATTTTATTCCCTAAAAAGCTCTTAACAAACCAACCTCTACCATTCCGCCATGACCTAACAAAAAATAAATAAATAGAATCAATTTCGTCTTACAACAAACACTCAAAATCAAGTTCTTCAAGGACAACCACCCTACCAAACTGCCGTGACCCACAACCTAAAAGGAAACACGGATGCTCCTCTCACTACTAAGACTCAAAATGCTCAAGTTTGTAAGCATGTAAATGTTTTGCAAAATCGCACCTACCTAGAATTACAAATCCTTTCCCTCCAAAAGATATGTCCTCTCTAACATGATCATACCAACTAGGTAATATATCAAAGATTGCAAAAAAATCAAATGCATTCAAACTTTCACTAATCTGATTAGGCTACAACTACCAATAGCAGCTTTAAAACAACATGATAAAACAAAAACAAGTACAAAGGAGATGACACAGTCAATCTCGAGGCAGGTTGGAATCCCAAATCCTTCATCATTCCTTGTCCCTTGTGACTTACAATTCTATGATGCTCCAAGACACCATGGTCCAGGGTCAACTTCTCTCTCGTCCATTACAAAGAATAGGCCAGAGATAGGTACCTTTACTATTCACCCATTTTTATTTTTAAAAAATTCTCATGCTCATAATATCCTCCACTTGTCTACGCCTTAACTGTTCATCGACTATTTTAAATTTTACATGCTCATTATACTTCCCATTAGCCAATATAAAGATCCTTCCTCGTGAGAGAACTTAATGATTAAATATTCAAGCAAAGCTCATAGGAATTAAGGGAAAACAACAGTATATATGTTCCAATTGAATGTTATTGAATATGGTGTTGGGGTAGCAGTTGAAGGAGAAGATAGAAACATATTTTTGAGTCTCTCTGAGTTTTGAGTACATGATTTATGGGTAAAATCATTTTTGGTTCTTGGATTTTCGAGTATGGGAATTGTGGGACTAGGATTTTCTAGGCATATGAACTTTGCGTCTATCATTTACGTGTATATGAATTTTGGGTCTGAGTTTGTATTGGGGATGTGAATTTTGGGTCTATGCTTGTGTTGGGTGTATGAATTTTGGGCCTTTCTTTGTGTTGGGTGTATGAATTTTGGGTGTATGAATTTTGGGTCTATGTTTTTATTGGTTGTATGAATTTTGGGTTTTGTGAGTAATCAGAGTATCAAGGGGAATATGGCATTCAGGTCTGAGGATGATTATGACTATCTGTTCAAGGGAGTACTCATTGGGGACTCTGGTGTGGGGAAATCAAATCTGTTGTCAAGGTTTACAAGGAATGAGTTCAACTTGGATTCTAAGTCCACTATTGGTGTGGAGTTTGCCACAAGGAGTGTTCAAGTTGATGATAAATTGATCAAGGCACAAATATGGGACACAGCAGGTCAGGAGAGGTATGTATATTCATTATTAATTTGTTTTGACGTTTCTTTTGCTGGTGCTCTTTTCTGGGTATGGTATTGTTAAACAGGAACCCATGTATGTTCTTTTGGAATCTTTTTCTTGTTTGGGTTCTTTTATGGGTATGGTATTGTTTCATAGAAGTGCCTATGTTCTTTTCTAATGTTTTTCTTGTTTAGGTTCTTTTATGAGTTTGCGTTTGGTGTTGTTTTGTTTTGGGTGACAGATTTCGCATAATTTTCATGCATAAAATGATATATATCAGACCAGACCGATTAAGGCTTAGAATACATTCTTTATTTCGAAAACACTTTGTAACGTGCCTGTGGTGATGGTTGAATGATATCCGAAACCTTTGAACTTCATGTTATAATTCTTTGGTTGCTCTTTTTTAGCAATTTCTGAACACTATTAATTCTTTAATTTAATTGGTGCTCCTTTTTTAGCAATTTCTGAACACTTTTAATTCTTTAATTTAATTGTTGCTCTTTTTTTAGCAATTTCTGAACTCATTCTTTAATTACTAATTGTTTCTTGCTTGTTAGATTTTAATTCCCCTTCCTTCGATTTGCTTCCCTTACCCTCACCTATCCTCCTTTTTAAGCAGGCAATCTGTTGCAAATTTGTTCCTCCTGATGATAAATTTGTTCCTCATATCTTATATTATAGAGTGTGATCCAAAATATTGATGCTAAAAACTTTTAATAGTTAAATCTACAGGCTTATAATGTTTTTGAAAGCTTCATACATGCCACCATATTAGGGACTTATGTTTCTCTGTGGGGTTTGTTCTTTGGTTTTAATTTTTAGTTGGAGAGTGGGGACGGTGGGGTTAGGGATTGGAAATTGTAACCTAGACTTGCAGAGATAATAAAAGTCCCATTATGAAATGGGCAAGTAGTTCAGTGATAAAGCAGCAGTAGTTATTGGGTTTGAATCCTACCCTGTTAGAAATCTTCAATGCGGGGGATAGGGGGAAATGGGTATTTGTTTGTAGCAGCTTCTAGTGACTCCTTGGTCTGGGCTTCCAGTCTGTTTCAACTTGTCTTTATGAACAATTTAAATATTCTTCATCCAATTTTTTCAGTATCGGATTTATCCTTTTTATTAGAATATGCCCATCTTATTCTACATCATGCATCTGTCCGTGATTGTAACCAGGATTAAATCTTCAAGGTTTCCATAAGTAGACACTTTTGTAAGCAAGTTATTCCTGAACACCATAATAACTTTTTCTTCTATGATGCAATCAAGAACAAGGTAGTTGTTGAGATCGGTACATGTTTTTTGTTCACTACTTTTGCAGGATATGATTCAATGCATATATAACAAGCCTTTACTTCGCAACTATAAGTACTCTGTGCTCCATTCTATTTGACCCTTAAAAGAATATTGACATTCTGGCAATTGTCTGTTTCTATAGCTATGAACTTATTATAATTGTATAAACAGAACATATTTTTTTCATCTCTGCTTTGTTATTTTATTCCAAAACTTATTTTACTGGTCTATTACTAGTGTTTATTAATATTTTAATTTAACAAAGTTATCTTGCATCCTTCTGCATGCCGCTTTGCTTTCTTTCTGGTGAGGGCTGTGGGATTTAATATTTGGAACACTATTTTATTGTTGATGGAGCATTACAAAAGTAAAATTTCTTGTTCTTTTACCTGCCAGGTTATGGAATTTTCCATAATTTACCAGGACTTTTGTTGTTCGTCTAGCCCGTTTTATAAGCCTTTTGTAGTATAGCTTTTCTACTCTGCCATTAGTTAAGACACTCTATTTAAATATCGTCTACTTCAATGGTCAAACACTCAATAGCAATTTTACACCTCAGTCACAATAAAAAGTCGTAAATATTTGTCCTTTATTTATTTGTCAAAATTTACCTTTGACTGTCGAAGTGGATGATATTTAAGAATAGCAGTTAAGACATTCTATGGATATCTATGGGGGAGTGCATGGGCACTAAACTTTTGACTTCACAATAACTTATCTAGAGGACGCTTTTGGGGATAGCAGTCTGAGGGCCATTTTTGGGGATGGCAGGGGGACCACAAACTAATTTTTCAATATATATTTATTGTTGTACAGAGAGATGTGCATACTCAAATTTCTACAACTTATTGGACAGCAGTATAACAACAATAAATATTTATTATTAACAGCAGTATAACAGCAATAAAATTAATTATATTAATCATGGCAGTAGTATAAAGTATAAATATCTGACAATAGTAAATTTAATCATGACAGCAGTATAACAACAATAAAATTTAATCATGACAGCAGTATAAAAACAACAATAAAATTTAATCATGTCAGCAGTATAACAGTAGTTTTAATCATGACAGCAGTATAGCAGTTTTAATCATGACAACAGTGTAGCAGCAGTATAACAGCAGTATTAAAAGTATTTCATTGTTCAAATTATAAAATTTAAAGCTTAAAATTAAAGCTAAAGTTAAACTCAAAGTCTTAAACTTCAAAATATTTTTCCACCCCTTCCAAAACAAATGCTTGGCCATCCTGGGATGGTTAAAGGATGTCTGAGACGTCCCCAACAGTCTCAGGGATGGCCAGGCATCCCCTACCCATTTCCCAAAAAAAGGGATGCGTTCAGGGACGTTTGGGGTTTTTTAAATTTTTTGGGAATGGCCAGGGGACATCCCCCGCCATCCCCCATCCCCGAAACATCTAAGGGGACAGGGACATGTGTTTGAGGTCCAGGGATGTGTAACACAGCTTATCTATTTCACAGTTCTTCTTACAAACTCCAAAGGGACACATACAGATTGCTCAAGAGGATTTCCTCCCAAGTAGAAATAGTTCTTTTCTGATTTATCTATTCGTGAGTCTGAAACATGAAAGTATATTGGAAATATACAAATTTGCTCTCTTTATCTGAAATGCCATTTTCAGTTTCTAGAAACTTACAGCTTCTAAATTTAACACTTTAGATCCCAGACCCACAACAGTTGCATTGTTTCTTATAAGATATCACCATCCACAACATTTTCCACTGTTTTTCTCAGTTAGCACAATGTTAACATGTGGTAAGTTTTGTATGAAATTTTGTTCTTTAATATTCCTGTTGTATAGAGGATATGAAATCAGGTTTTCTTGTTTTTAGGTACAGAGCTATAACAAGTGCCTACTATCGAGGAGCTGTTGGGGCATTGCTTGTATATGACATCACTCGACATGTGACGTTTGACAATGTTGAGCGATGGCTGAAAGAGCTAAGGGAGCACAGTGATTCCAACATTGTGGTGATGCTTGTTGGCAACAAATCAGACTTGCGCCACTTGAGAGCCGTTACTCCAGATGAAGGTCAGGAACTTGCTGAAAGGGAAGGCCTTTATTTTATGGAAACATCAGCTCTGGAGAGTACAAATGTCGAAACTGCTTTTAAGCAGGTATTGACTCAAATTTACAAAATCGTTAGCAAGAGGGCCATTGAGGCAGGGGAGGCTGCGGCAGTGGTGCCTGGGAAGGGGCAGACCATAAATGTTGATGAAGTAACGGCAACAAAGAAGACGGGATGCTGTTCAGTATAAGATTCTCACCACTTATCCATCTTATGATGCTAACAAAAAAAACACATGGAAGTTTGGATATGCATTTTGCAGATACGCTTGTACTATAAAAAGTTCATTGACAATGGAATATGCATGGATTTTGAGATTCTTTTATAGATTGTAGTACTTAAACTTAGAGAGGGGATACACACATAATGTTTCCAATTGACAAATGTTACAGAATATGATTTAGGTCATTCATGGCTTGAGTTCCTAGATAATTCATTATGAATTCGAATTTGAGTTTATCCATAAATCCAAAATTGAGGCATTATCTGAAACATATGATCCAAGTTTAGCAGCGTGATTTGTATACTTAATTATCCATTCCTCGTTTGCCATTTCTTCTAATCCTAGATAATACATGTTATTTTTTAAGCCATAAGAATTTTATTTTTCTTCTGGCCTTGCATCTATACCTGTTTATGAATTTTATTTGAAGTCCTGAAATGTTGTATCATTACTTCTTAGAAGAGGTTTATGAGGCTGCTTATTGCATTCTGTGTTTCTGAATATATTACTAAGTTATCTTAATGATTTGCATTTTATTAAAATGATTAAATGGACTCAAGTGAGCATGAGGACAAATGCTTAAAATGTTTTGCCCTGCATTGAACAAATTTTATGACAATAACATTTGCAGGTTAGTGCTACTGCTTGACAACAAGATTCCCAGAGGAATAAACTGCATAATACTTATTTGCAATGTCATTGAAATCCAGGAAACACGAGTGTTAAACTTTTAAAAGTACCTAAAGTGGTGCGTGGAAAGTTTGGAATGAATCTACTCTGTGCCATACACCATTTATATAAGCCATTGTTGTGAATGACGTTAACTTTTGCAAGTGTAATGTACTGAATAAACTGTGTAAGTGCTGAAGTGCGCAATGCATGCAGGTGGCGAGTACCTGGTCAAATTCTTGATAATAAAGGATCAAAAGGAACAAACATCCTTTACAGGATTGAGATGTGTCTGCTAATCTTTTTCCTGGATTTCTTACTTGGTTCTGAACTTTGGATGTGTGCTCAATCTTTCATACATAAATTTCTCTTCTTAAACAAACATAGCTTCTATATTTCTTTTGCTTAACACTCCAAGATTAGGGATCATTCAACAAAAGGCAATCAAATTTTATTTTTATCTTGTTCACTTGCTTTGTGTGTGCATTAAAACTATATCTCGTTTGAATATAGAGGTTTGTGGAACCCAGAGTTTTAACAAAAAAAAATTCATACTTCTGTCAAGAATTGTAACTGTTAACTTCATTACAAAATCACCCTCTGTCATCAACCCAGGGAACTACTAGACCTAAGGATGTAATTGAGAAACAATATGCTAACCTAATCCTATCGAATCCATAACCCAGTAGTTTTGAATTGTTAAACTGGGAATCCATAAAACTTTGTAGAGAAGTAAGAGCTCAATTGTTTACAATTGAGTTCATTACTGTAAAAATGAAGTACATAGGCGATGTGGAGCATTATCAATTCTCATTAAACCTAATGCAATTAAGGCTTGCATATGACTTGATGGATGGCCTAATCCTAGATCAAGCAGCTTGGTGAGTGATGACATACTACAGGGATTAAACCTAATGCAATTAAGGCTTGCATATGACTTGATGGATGGCCTAATCCTAGATCAAGCAGCTCGGTGAGTGATGACATACTACAGGGACATGTTTCTTGGTATAGCGTCGGTATTATGTGTGCAGCTAAAGATTTCTGGATGTAGAGTTGTGTATAGCTAGTAAATGATAATTGTGGCCAGCTAAGAAAGGAATGCAATACTGAAAACAGGGAATATATCTTATAAATTTTGAAGATAATCTATATAACTGCTTTCAACCAAACAGAATCAAACAAATCGAGCTCTAAGATCTAATTCATATTGGATAAATCTATTGCTAACAAGTTACACTCTACCTCAAGTGGACCCTGACTTGGGTTGATTATTTCCTTTTTTCCTTTATCAGATGCTAGTTCATCCATTTATTTGCCACTAATCAAGAACGATAATAAAACAATTTGTTGATAAAAACTCTATTTATTGATTACAATAATAATTTGATGCAATCAGAAAGAAAATCCAACTTATCCTAGATACGCTAGGTGAAAACAATATATACACACCCAACAAGAGTTCGTGCATTTATGAGCATTAACAACCAATTGGTCCACTTCTCATTATATAGGGGAAGGAGGCTTCGAAGAAGTATAACAAAACTAGGAAACTAAAACTTGAAATACTCAAAGAGGGGAATTTCAATCAGGATTGTGGAATGAGTAGGTTATTCAAGAAACATGAAGACGGTTATCTTGATCTTGACCAATCTCTACATGTTCCTAGCTGAGAGATAAATGTTTGTCAGTTGTTGCACATTCCCTCTTGACCACTTCCGATACTTATTCTTATCCGCAAAGGAGTTGATTGTTGCTAGACAGTTGTAAGTAGCTATGTGCTTTGCTGCAAGAGTTAGTCCTTTGGCTGCAAGAAGCAAGTTCTTTGGCTATATAAACTTCTACAGTTTTGGCTACATGAACTCTATAGTCTTGGTTATACAAGCTATTGTTCTTAGTTGTTGCAGGGAAGGGTTAGTACCAAAGAGAAATCTTCATTCACTAAGATCATTGTAAACAAACTAAGCAAACCACATTATATTTAAAAACTACTTTAATCATGCAAACATCCATTAAAACATAATACAAATAACATAGTGCTCTATCTAGATATTAAATAAAGTCTTGACTTAAAAGGATGGAATTATCTGTGGCTTTAAAACAGGAAAAGACAAAGATTAAAAAGACAACTATAACATTCATCATATACCCCCAACTTAAGATTTTACTTGTCCTCAAGCAATCATGGTCTTGTGTTGTACATGAGGGCCAGGTCTCTGAAATCATATGGTACTATGTCCTCTACTCCTTCCTTCAACTAGAACCCTTTATGTCCTTAGATTCACTCCCATCTGACATTTTCTCCCTCTACAATGTAGATCTTGTTTCCTCGTCAGTGTGGAATAAGAAACCAGAGAATTGGCAGCTGGAAGGTAAGTGGTAGCCATGCAAATTCGTTTGATCTAGCCAAGTTGAGGTAGCGGTGCCCCCTGCTTACAGCTGCATGATAATTATACATGGAGTGTGGTTCTTTTCTTCTCATCTCCATTGTAAGCTCTTGTCATCCACCCTTACTGAACTCGAATGATTCTTTCCCAATCTTTTTCAATACTTCCAGATACTTAGAATGAATAACTTGTTGATCTTGGAGGACTTTTGTGGCCACTAATGATTTTTCTATCAGAGATAACCACTCAGTTAAAGACCTCATCAAAGTCTCCTGCTTCCCCTCTAATTTTCAATAAAATGGACTTCTCTTGTTTTTTGTATTTTTGCATTTGCAATCCCTTGTTTTCTTCATTCCGAATAAAAGATGTCAATGCCTTGATATACACATCCCCCACATACAAAATTGGATTCCAACTCAAATCATAGGGAACAACCATATCATGCAAGTAAAATTCATAGAGTTGATTTTGCAACTCAACAGTGGATGCTCAAGATAAATTTTGAAGAAATCACTAGGTGTATCAAGTCTATAGGGAAGATCACAGAAAATTTACATGAATTTGAAACTCAAGAATTGCTCTTTCAAAAACAAAGCATAAACCCTTGCAGGAGGTCTACACTGAATAATCTGATTTGTCAAGTCTGTCAGCTACTCAATCTTTACTTTTAGCTTATTATTTTTCTTAGTCTTTTCTCTCAATTCCTTGGTGAACCTCTACTCCATTTCCTTCTTCTATTCCTTCCATTTCCATCTCATGAATTATATTCCCTCATCTCTCTTCCAGAGCAATAGCAATAGCTTGCTTCTAGTTTTTCCTTTTTCTTTATCAATCTCCTCTACTGCCAATTAAGCCAATTTATCTAATTCATTGCCTTTTTGCTCATAAGCTCTGAGTTTCTGCTCTAATTGTTCATTTTTTCTTAGGGAAGCCTTGTCATAGCCCCTGTAATTATGCTATACATGACAATTCAAGTATATTACAATGTATTTTTACAAATTGCATATACTCATAAATATTGTAATTATATATATATATATTAATATAATATACAATGTAATAAGTTTAAATGGGGATCGGGTCTAAACTAACCCCCTGATCCCATATTAGAAAGAACATAAAAAACAGCGATGAATCGCTGTGTCCCTTGATGAAACGGGACCCCCCCCCCCCCCCCCCGGTATGCTTTATAAAGGGTTCAAGCATGGGATCAGAAGTCATTCAGAAGATACAACGGAAATAATAAATTAGGCATCAGCAAATTAAATAAAAGACATCAGATCTGCAGCAGGGGTCCGTGGATAAGGAAGGGAGCAGCATCGGGCTTGAAGGAAACTGCAGTGTATAAAGAACATTCAACCAGACCAGCAGGTAAGTCTCTTCTCTTATTCAGTTAATATTTGTAAGATTATAGAGGATAAAAGAAATAAGTATATATGAATTTATTACTGTGAATATACAGTTGGTAAAATACAATGATAAGGTAAGAATCTAGTATATAGGTTGTAGAATTGAATTAAAGTGGATGTTTACATATATGATCTTTGTATTGGCATTATCACATGTTGATTTTATATGAGATTTTAACAAGGAATACTAATTAAAATAAGAATGATACGAGTGCAAGGAGATTATATGTTCATAGTTATGAATATAAAATAGATTCAGAAAGGCATGATCACCCAAGGGTTAGATATGAGACCCCTTACTAAACCACCTAACACTAAGAATGTGGGGTAGATAGTTACGGTAGGTATGGATCATTCCATGGGAATGGGCCTTGATTGACGAATCAAGGATATAATGGGCCTTGGTTGACGAATCAAGGATATTATGGGCCTTGATTGACGAATCAAGGATATTACTATGGACCTTCAATTTAAGTATCGAAGGAATGGGCCTTAGTTGACGAATTAAGGAATTATAGGCCTTAGTTGACGAACTAAGGAATTATGGGCCTTAGTTGACGAACTAAGGAATTATATTAATGGACCCATAGGATTGAGATGACATCACCTACCTAACGAATCTTCTCTCACAAGGTGGAAGGTGAGGTTAATAAGAGGCCTAAGGATCATCGCACCCAAGGAGAATCATGTTGTATGGGAAAATGGATTTATGAAATGGTAATTAGTATATGGTTATGTTTATGATTAAAAGGAAATGAAAAGTGGAATACTAATGTTCTCTTTTAGTAAGTTGAAATTGTTTGCAAGGTTGCAGAAATTTTGGCTTACCAGAAGGGGACATTACAAGTGGTATCAGAGCCTACGTCCTGCCAACCTGTGAGGATACTGTATGCAAACATATAGAAGGCCAAGAAGCAGCCAAGTAAGGATGAACAACGAATTGAGAGCCTTCATTGAAGCAACCACAAGGAATTTGAATGATCAAAATCAAGCTACTCAAGTCCTTTTGCAAACTGTGCAAACCTTGAGAAATGACATGGAAACTTTAAAGGCACAAACAACTAATGGGAAGGAAGTAGCTTCTAATCAAGCTGAAAATAGCAACTCTTTGACAAGTTCAAGGATTCCACTACCATCCTTCCTACCAAGTGAAGAAAACCCAAGAAGGGAAAACGATACCCCCCAAAGCATGAGCACGGAAGACATGATGAGAGCTTATGCCAACTTAGAACCCGAACTAAGAAGAATGGTGTCCTTTACCGAATATAGCAACTCAAAAAGGAATGAGTTAACAAGAGGAGAGAGAAGGCCCGCAAATAAGGATTTGAAGCAAAAGGCCAATAAGGTAAATTTGCCACATTATGATGGAACCCATAAGATATCACCGCATGCATGGTTACAAAAACTAAATGACTATTTTCTTCTTAACCCCATGACGGAGAAAGACGCCCTTCAATTTGCCATCCTACATTTGGAAGGCTTAGCATATGAGTGGTGGCATAATGGGAAAAGAACTCAAGGACATGATTCCATCACATCCTATGCGGAATTTTCCAATAAATTCCTCAAAAAATTTGATAGAAGACATCCCCAACAAGACTTCCGAGATTTAACCTTAATAAGACAACATGGAACCGTGGACGAGTATGTGAGTGAATTTGAGAAAGTAGCCATTCGAGTCCCTGGAATAGATGATGAAAGACTCACATTCCTATTTGTTCAAGGTTTGGATGAAAAGCTAAGAGGATTGGTAGGAGCTCTAAAACCTTCTACCATGGATGATGCCATCGAAATGGCAACTCAATTAGAAACTAGTAAGACCCCTCAACCATTCACCAAACCTATGCATAAGAAAGGTAAATTTGATAAACCATTTCCCTCAAAAGGAGAAAAACGAGATAGATCCACGTGTTTCAAATGTGGAGATCCATGGAAACTAGGACATATGTGCCAAAACCTAAGAGATTTAAAAGAAAAGGGACTATGTTTTAAATGCAAGGAAAAATGGGGGAAAGATCACAAGTGTGCACAGATGCAAATCATAGAAGCTTTATCCGACAAGGAGGAAGAAAGTCCAACCAAGAAAACAAGATATGAAAATAAGGAGAAGGTTACCTTAGCCGCAATTTCTAAGGTATCTAAGCATCATCCTTTTAGGCTTAGATGCCACCTAAAGGGTAATAAAATAACGGCCCTAGTGGACAGCGGGGCTACACACAACTTCATAGATGAGTCTTTAGCTAAACGCTTGAAACTAGACACTCAAGCCTTCGAGGGATTCATGGTGTCCTTAGCTGATGACTCCACAAAAGAGTGCTCAAAACTATTACCCCAATTAGAGTTATCTGTAGGAAAACACCCCATCCAAGATGATTTCTATGTGGTAAATATGGGAAACACGGATATAATCCTGGGCATGCCATGGTTGCATTCTCTAGGAAGAGTCTCAATAGATTTTCCTAAGCTAGAACTCTCCTTTGAATCTCAAGGGGAAAGAATCACCCTTCATGGACTATCTGATGGGTCACCCCGAGTCGTTTCATGCAAACGTATGGAAAGAGCCTTTAGGCATAACCAGGTGGAATGGGCAGTCCAGTGTTTGGTTTTGGACAAATCTACTCCCGAAGGTAAAGCCACTCACATAGACATCCAACCTCTTTTAAGGAAACATAAGAAGGTATTCGATAACATTCCTCCAGGCTTACCCCCTAAGCGAGGTTTCGAACACATGATCGAAATGGAACCAGGTGCAAAACCCGTCATTACCACTCCATATAGACATCCTCAAAAATTCAAGGAGGAAATAGAAAAAACAATAAATGAGCTATTAGAAATGGGGCATATTCAGCCAAGCTCTAGCCCATTTGCATCATCCGTGGTATTAGTTAAAAAGAAAGATGGGACAATGAGGATGTGTGTGGATTATAGAGCTCTAAATAAACAAACCATCAAAAATAGATACCCCATACCGAGGGTGGATGAGTTAATAGATGAACTCCATGGGGCAAAATACTTTTCCAAAATTGACTTGAGATCGGGCTATCATCAAATCCGTATGAGGGAAGAAGACATACCAAAGACAACTTTTAGATGCCATTATGGACACTTAGAGTTCCTAGTTCTTCCTTTCGGATTAACAAATGCTCCGGCAACTTTCCAATCTTGCATGAATCACACCTTCCGGAAACAATTAAGGAAGTTTTTGCTCATCTTCTTCGATGACATTCTAATTTATAGCAAAACATGGGAAGAACATCTCCAACATATAGATGAGGTATTGTCCATACTAGAGCAAGAATCCCTGTATGCTAAAGCATCCAAATGTGAGTTTGGATTGGAAGAAATCCTCTACCTAGGGCATGTAATCAGTGCAGAAGGAGTCAGGGTCGATGAAGAGAAAATCAAGGCCATAAAAGAATGGCCCAAACCAAGAACCCTAACTCAATTACGAGGATTCCTAGGTCTTTGCAGTTACTACCGGAAATTCGTAAGACACTTTTCCAAGATTGCTGCACCCTTGTCCGACTTGACCAAGAAAGGATTGTTTAAATGGAATGATGCTGCTGAAAGGGCCTTTGAGGAATTAAAGCATGCCATGAGCACTTGCCCAGTATTAACTATACCTGACTTTTCTCTACCTTTTGAGTTGGAATGCGATGCTTCTGGTGAAGGGATTGGTGCAGTACTTATGCAAAACAGACATCCCATAGCCTTTGAAAGTCGTAAATTGACAGCGATAGAGAGATTATACTCTACTTATGACAAAGAAATGCTTGCTATTATGCATGCTCTAGCCAAGTTCAGACAGTACTTGGTATGTGGGAAGTTTGCAGTCCGAACCGATCATAATAGTTTGCAACACTTTCTAAGGCAACGTGATTTAAATGATAGGCAGCAAAAGTGGGTGAGCAAACTCCAAGCCTATAACTTTGACATCACTTATATGAAAGGGAAAAATAATGTGGTAGCTGATGCACTCTCCCGAAAACCTTTCATATGTGCTATGACCAGCATCTCACCAGATTGGAAGATCAACCTCATAGTCGATTATGCTAAGGATCCTTTCACTATTGGTATACTTGAAGGTAGTTTACCAAGTGATGAATTCAAAATCCAGGATGAATTGATATTCTACAAAGATAGGGTCTATGTGGCAGCCATATCCAAAATGAAAGGAAAAATCCTTAGAGAATTCCATGATCACCCTCTAGCAGGACACCAGGGTTATTACAAAACTTACAAGCAGATTAGAGAAAAGTTTGCATGGAGGGGACTAAAGAAGGATGTATTGAAATATGTGCAAGAATGTGATACTTGTCAAAGGAACAAGTTGGAACAAACCCATTCAGCTGGGCTACTACAACCCTTACCCATTCCAGAACCAAAATGGAGTAGTATATCTATGGACTTCATAACCGGTCTACCAAGAGCACAAGGGAAGGATTGTATATATGTGGTCGTGGATAGACTCATGAAGTATGCTCATTTCATGGCTATGACGGCTGAATATAAAGCCCCTCAGGTAGCAGATGTGTTCTTTAGAGACATCTTCAAACTTCATGGATTACCCGACACCATAGTCAGTGATCGCGATAGCCGCTTCATGAGTTCCTTTTGGCAAGAGTTGTTCAGACTATCAGGAACAGAATTAACCCCTAGTACAAGCTATCACCCACAAACGGATGGACAAACTGAAATTGTGAATAAATGGATTGAGGGATACTTACGAAACTATGTCACCGGGCACCAAAAGGCATGGATTAAATGGTTACATCTTGGTGAATATTGCTACAACACAACATTTCACATGTCTATTGGAATGAGCCCCTTTAAGGCTCTATATGGCTACGAACCACCTTCATTTGGAGGCATGATCTTGAGGGAAAGTAAATGTCCCAAGGCGAAAGACTTCATACAGCAACATGAAGACATTATGAGGGCTCTTAAGGATAATCTACTTCATGCACAAAATCAACAAAAGATTTATGCTGACCGGAAACGGATAGAAAGAACCTTTGAAGTGGGAGATTTAGTATTCTTAAGATTGCAACCTTACAAGCAATCCTCTCTAAAATCCAGTGGTACAGAAAAGCTCAAACCCCGGTTTTATGGACCCTACAAGGTAATAAGAAGAATTGGAGAAGTTGCATACGAACTAGAACTCCCCGAGAATAGCAAAATCCACAATGTATTCCATGTGTCCAGGTTAAAGAAGGTACTTGGCCAGAAAGTTACTCCATGTGAAGACCTCCCTCCTCTCGATGATGAAGGACAACTTGTCCTAGAACCCGAAGAAATATTAAGTAAGAGAGAAAGAAAGCTGAGAAATAGAGTTGTCACCGAATATCTCATCAAATGGCAAGGATTAACTGAAGACGATGCCACTTGGGAGAAAGAAGATATTCTTAATCATCCAAATTTTTCATTGCTTGAGGACAAGCAATCTTGAGTAGGGGGGACTGTCATAGCCCCTGTAATTATGCTATACATGACAATTCAAGTATATTACAATGTATTTTTACAAATTGCATATACTCATAAATATTGTAATTATATATATATTAATATAATATACAATGTAATAAGTTTAAATGGGGATCGGGTCTAAACTAACCCCCTGATCCCATATTAGAAAGAACATAAAAAACAGCGATGAATCGCTGTGTCCCTTGATGAAACAGGACCCCCCCCCCCCAGTATGCTTTATAAAGGGTTCAAGCATGGGATCAGAAGTCATTCAGAAGATACAACGGAAATAATAAATTAGGCATCAGCAAATTAAATAAAAGACATCAGATCTGCAGCAGGGGTCCGTGGATAAGGAAGGGAGCAGCATCGGGCTTGAAGGAAACTGCAGTGTATAAAGAACATTCAACCAGACCAGCAGGTAAGTCTCTTCTCTTATTCAGTTAATATTTGTAAGATTATAGAGGATAAAAGAAATAAGTATATATGAATTTATTACTGTGAATATACAGTTGGTAAAATACAATGATAAGGTAAGAATCTAGTATATAGGTTGTAGAATTGAATTAAAGTGGATGTTTACATATATGATCTTTGTATTGGCATTATCACATGTTGATTTTATATGAGATTTTAACAAGGAATACTAATTAAAATAAGAATGATACGAGTGCAAGGAGATTATATGTTCATAGTTATGAATATAAAATAGATTCAGAAAGGCATGATCACCCAAGGGTTAGATATGAGACCCCTTACTAAACCACCTAACACTAAGAATGTGGGGTAGATAGTTACGGTAGGTATGGATCATTCCATGGGAATGGGCCTTGATTGACGAATCAAGGATATAATGGGCCTTGGTTGACGAATCAAGGATATTATGGGCCTTGATTGACGAATCAAGGATATTACTATGGACCTTCGATTTAAGTATCGAAGGAATGGGCCTTAGTTGACGAACTAAGGAATTATAGGCCTTAGTTGACGAACTAAGGAATTATGGGCCTTAGTTGACGAACTAAGGAATTATATTAATGGACCCATAGGATTGAGATGACATCACCTACCTAACGAATCTTCTCTCACAAGGTGGAAGGTGAGGTTAATAAGAGGCCTAAGGATCATCGCACCCAAGGAGAATCATGTTGTATGGGAAAATGGATTTATGAAATGGTAATTAGTATATGGTTATGTTTATGATTAAAAGGAAATGAAAAGTGGAATACTAATGTTCTCTTTTAGTAAGTTGAAATTGTTTGCAAGGTTGCAGAAATTTTGGCTTACCAGAAGGGGACATTACAAGCCTACAACTCATACCCTGTTTCTACTTCCATGGAGATCAAATCCTTTCTTGTATCCAAACTAACAAATTCAGATGAAGGGGCGGATTCCCCTTCTACATCAAACCCTAGGTTGTTGGAGGTATGAGTTTGGTCCCTGTAGACAAACTTATCCTCCCTCTTAGAGTTGGTTTTAGTCTCCAAGAAAAACCATTTTTGGTGCTAAGGCAATAGCCTTAGATGTTACTCCTCTAGTTTTAAGGTGTTAGGAGCACCTTGGCCATTGTGATGTTGGAGTTGGAGCAGCTTTATGTTTCTTTTTGCTTGTTCTTAGGGGAGAAGGAGATGCCTTATTTTTTCTCTTAGGCTTGGAAGAAGGAGTGGCAGTAGTTGCAGGTTGGTTTGATAGGGTGGTATGTATAGATGTAGGTTTTTCTTGCACAGGTGAAGAAATTTCAATACTTGGTGAAACAATTACAGGCACAAATGGCAAAGTTTCATGCACAAATGGCAAAGTTTCAGGCACAAATGGAAAATTTCCATGCACAAGTGTTGAAGTTTCATGCAGGGGTACTACATTGATGCAAAGAAAATAAACAATGACAATAACAATGATGTTTCAGATTCTAAAGACTCTATTGAAGGTGTTCAAACCTTAGCTTGCAATGGTGAACTCAAAGAAACAAGTTTCTTCCTTAAACCCTTAACAATGACTTAATTGGTTATTTGTTGTAACAACACTCATTCTTTGACGTATTAGACATCTTGAAACTTTAAGACACTCCATAGGGTCTGCTCAACTCCTTACTTTGCTATGGTGAATTTAAAAAATGTGTTTTCATTAAACCCTTAAAGACTAGGGTTTTAACAATTTTTTTTTTTACAATAAACACAAACAGTCAGCTATTTCACCTCATAGCCCATCAAATCTTGAACTAGGGCTTGGAAATCTGAAAAAAGACATGAAAACAAAACTTTCTACAAGTTTCTAGAATTTTTCACTGTATGGATCATGAGAAATGAATTTTTTATTCAAGTAGGAAACCCTAATTTCTGAACATGACTATCAAGAGCAATTTTTCCATAAATTTCTCAAATTCCTAAACCAAAAGTATTTGAACCATAAAATAGAGCCCTAACTCTTACAATGTCTTCCCCAACAATACCAGGTCATACAAATCCATACAAACATGTTTTCTTGTTGTAAAACAATAAAAATCTGCAACTGTTAACACTAAAATGACCATAACTTCTTCAAAACACAATGAAAATTCATGAAACCAGTTGCATTTGAAAGATTAAAAGATTCAACTTTTCCACTCAATTGCAAGTCTGTACCAATCCGTACAAGACCGTACAAGTTATATTTTCAGACTGTTACACACAGAAACACAAGGAAAAACATGGCAAAAATGAAGAACTTTCTCATTCCAAACTTTCTCCAACCTTTCTTGGCATGAGAACATGTCACATTTATCCAATTACATTCATTCATACTTCCCAAAACTGATTCCTAACTACCACCAACCAAAAATGCAAAGTTACAAGCACTTTTGTTTGACAACATTGACAATATTTTGCAACTTTTTATAACATTGCACCTAAACATTATAAAATGGTCAAAATGACCTTATTGGAACAAAATAGCCTAAATCAACCCAAAACCAAACATTTACCAAATGACAACAAATGCACCCAAATGGATGCCCCTGCATCATACTCCCTAGGGGAAAAAATTTTGAGTTCCATCTCAAATGATGATCAGCTACTTTTTCCGCTTCCTCCAATTATGTTGTAATCATAGTTGTCCTCTGACCTCCTCTCAATCTTCTCCATGCTTGGCTTGATCCGCTTCTTGTTTCTTGGTGTGCACTCTTTTCTTCCTCTCTTTCTTCTTACATCTTCTCTTTCTTATCAGCTTCTTTGCTTGAAGACTCTAAGATTCTATTGCTCTGTCATACACTTCATTGCTGTTGTCCATTTCTTCTTCCTCTTCATTTTCTCCTTGGTCTGCACCTTTAATCTTTCTTGTGTTCTCCTCAAGGTTCTTCCAAGGTTCTCTTGGACATCTTTCAATCTTCTTGGGATCTTCATAATTTTTAGTTTGTTGTGTTGGACTATCACAATGCAATGCTACCTTTTCATCCATGGATGGTTTAATCATGATCCCTTGGTCATTATTCTTGACCTTTCCTTCATATCTTATCCTCTCTTGAAGGGTTTCCTCATCATTATGCCTTGCAACACCACTTTCCTCCACCTCTTTCATGTTCTTGACCAACCACTCTTTGCTCTTCTCCCTATCACCCTGTATATCTACATTCTTTTTTCATATTCATAATCAAAACCAAGATTTGTACTTCTATTTACTTGTGCAAGGGCCTGTTGTATGGATTTTCTTTCTTCCCCAACTTCATTGCTTACAAACTCCTCCTTTTTGTATGCTTCATTTCCTTCTTCTGTAGCATTCTCCAAGGTTTCATGAAACTGTAGTTCATCTTCAATTTTCAAAGTAGTAATCATTTACCTTCTTCTTTTCTAAATAATCATCTTTATGAGCCACTTCACCTTCTTTCTTATTGGCCAATGCCAAACATTTTTTTGGTATTCTTCCTCAAGATACTATTGTACAACAAGTTTAATACATTTTTCACTCTTCCATTGCTCTATCAAACTCTACAATTGGGCTTATCCTGTTGTCTTTCATCTTGTCCTTCTTTTTTAGGCTTTCTTTCTTATCTTGTTGCTGTATCTTCTTGTCTTCGTGATACCTCACCTAGGTTTTCTTTCCTTTTCCTCACTACCTAGTCTTTCGGCATCCAAGTTCTTCATTTCAACCTGTCAAATGCAATACACAAACTTCCAAAACTTCCCTTGCCCAAATCTTTGGGCTCTGATATCAAAAATGATGTAGAGAAAATAATAAATGACAATAACAATGATGTTTCATATTCTAAAGAATCTATTGAAGGTGTTCAAACCTTAGCTTGCAATGGTGAACTCAAAGAAACAAGTTTCTTCCTTAAACCCTTAACAATGGCCTAATTGGTTATTTGTTGTAACAACACTCATTCTTTGACGTATTAGACTTATTGAAACTTTAAGACACTCCATAGGGTCTGATCAACTCCTTACTTTGCTATGGTGAATTCAAGAAATGTGTTTTTCATTAAACCCTTAAAGACTAGGGTTTTAACGATCTTTTTTTTACAATAAACACACACAGTTAGCTATTTCACCTCATAGCCCATCAAATCTTGAACTAGGGCTTGGAAATATGAAAAAAGACATGAAAACAGAACTTTCTACAAGTTTCTAGAATTTTTCACCATACGGATCATGAGAAATGAATTTTTTATTCAAGTAGGAAACCCTAATTTTTTAACATGACTATCAAGAGCAATTCTGCCATAACTTTCTCAAATTAGCTCCAAATGAACCCAAACCAAAAGCATTTGAACCATAAAATAGATCCATAACTCTCACAATGTCTTCCCCAACTATACTAGGTTGTACAAGTCCATACAAACATGTTTTCTTTGTGTAAAATAGTAAAAATATGCAACTGTTAACACTAAAACGACCATAACTTCTTCAAAACACAATGAAAATTCATGAAACCAATTGAATTTGAAAGATTAAAAGATTCTTCAACTTTTCCAACCAATTGTAGGTCTATACCAATCTGTATAGGACCATACAAATTAGATTTTCAGACAGTTACAAACAGAAACATAAGGAAAAACATGGCAAAAATGAAGTTTTCTCATTCCAAACTTTCTCCAACCTTTCTTGGCATGAGAACATGTCACATTTATCCAATTAAATTCATTTATACTATCCAAAACTAATTCCTAACTACCACCAACCAAAAATGCAAAGTTGCAGGCACTTTTGTTTGACAACATTGATAATATTTTGCAACTTTTTACAACTTTGCACCTAAACATTATAAAATGGTCCTAAATGACCCCAAATGGTCCAAAATGACCTTATTGGCACAAAACAACCTAAATCAACCCAAAACCAAACATTTACCAAATGACAACAAATGCACCCAAATGGATGCCCTTGCATCATACATGCATATGGGAAGACACTCAAGATCTCCAGAAGATGTTGCAAGGTCCAAGGTAGACGTTGCAAGATCCTTAAAAGATATTGCATGAGTATGGAATGTACCTACATGCCCTTCTCCCTAAATTTCTTCCCCATCTACCTATATATATCCTGATTGTGGCCTTTGGGTCTGCCTCACCCTGAGTCTCTTGCCATTTGACCCTACATTCGACATACTCCTAATATTGTTTAAACCCAAAAATTCTTCCCATGATACATCAGGAAATTTCTCATTTAAACACTTCTTCACTAACAATTGAATAAGACCATGGTGGGATAATGCAGCAATCATGCCCTTTTGATACTCTTTTGTCATTCTTTTTAACAAATTAAACAAAAAATTAAGAACATTGACTTGTCTTCCATGCCGAAGGTGGCTTAGTAATTTAAAATGCATAGTGTAGAGAAAGGATTGCTTACCTTCACAAGTAAGATATTTGATGATGTGGGTGGCTAATTGAGCCCAACGGGGTGGCAACAATAGGTGCTTGGTCCCCTATGACGAGCATTGGAATTGTTCCCCCACCTCTACAAATTCATCTCGAGTTGCAACTGCATTTCCTCTCTCTAGAAAATATTCTCCAGTTGCAGGAAGCCCTGTAGTTTTTGCTATAGCAGCTTCTAAGGCATTTACTCTCATCCCTTTTATCAGTGTTTCCCCATTATTCAATGTTCGTGCAAATTCAACTATGACTACATCATTATACCCTTCTAGCCTCTGAAAGTAATCCACCCAACCTTCATGTTGAAAAATAAGGAGACTTTCTCTGTCATCCTGAAGTAGTGTATGATCTATTGGTTCCCTTCTCACAAGGTCAACCCCCATTTCTTATTCTCTATTTTCTTACAGTGTTTCCCAATTCAGACAAATTCCACCCTTATGCTTGTTTCTGTTGTGTCAAATACCTGTTGTCGGTAAGCTAGGATTTCTTACGTTTGGATTGATGAGCTAACAATTTGTTATTTTTCTGTTGAGGTTTGCGAAGCAAATGTAGGCAATATTTGAACACTTCCAATTCAAACATCACTACAACAAATCCCTGTGATTAGCTCCCTTTTTTTCTCCTTTTTTGCTTCCACCCACTATTTTAATGTATTTTTCTCCATACTTTTGAAAAAGTTGATGCTATTTATTGGGATGGCGCTATTTTTGGCATTTTTTGCGCTGATCAAAATAAGTAGGCGCTAAATTAGGTGCTAATTAGTGTTGACTTTAGCACCGACTTTAGTGAGACTTTAGCGCCTAATTTAGTGCCGACTTTAATGCCTACATTAGCGCCGACTTTATCAATGACTTTAGCGCCGCCTTTAGCGCCTTCATTTGCGCTGACTTTAACGCCTATCTATGTTAGATAAATGTTACATGGTGGAGGATGGTGTCAGGATGAGTGATGATTGTTGTGGCAATAAGATATAGATCTATAGGGACACCTCCCCCTCTACTCTCTACTATAGGTGGATATATTAGCTATTGGCTATTGGCTATATATCAATACAGTTCACAGAGAGCTTCCCTCACTCCACTATTCTATCTAGTTGGGGGTACCCTGCCTCGATTCAAGTCAACAGACGACTGACTCTCTATAGTCGCCAATCCAACCCCCCAACTCTAGAGGGCAGCTGGGAGACGAGGGCTCCCTCCCCCTTCTAGATATATGGTCAACCGAACCTCTATCTATAGTGAGTGCCTACTAGATCTATATACTACACCTGACCCTCCTTTCCTCTCCACCACCTGATATAGAGATTAGAGAGAGGGGACCTATATATCTATGAGGGGGCTTAGGGCCACCTCCATTCACCGAATTTGGTCTATATAGATGCAGATGCGGCCTCTATTCTATATGGCACTGTTCGCCAAAGGTTCATATTCATAACCCAACCGGCCCCAAGCCAACACTGCTCAGCTATGGATTAGGGTAGGGGCGGGGGAGAACCTGACTATAGAGAGTCCTCCTCCCCTATAGATCCCTATCTAAACAGAGGGGGGCAACAACCCCTATCTCTATATAGTCTATATGGGGCAGCTATGGTATGGCTGGCTATATAGAATAGCCTTTTATTCCATTGTCGATGTGAGCGATAACACCTTGAGGACCCTTATCTTTCTTTCTTTCATATATATGGGATGGGGGATGGGGACCAACGGCCCTATATAGATATGGGAACTCATCCCGCAGATATATCTATAGGGCAATCGACCAACAAGGCCCTAGGCCAGCGGCCCATAGATGTATGGGATATAAATGTCTACTGTATCAAAATGCATCATGCATTGGATGGATGCCCGTCATATAGGGGGCCCTCATGTACTTTCTATTCTAGCCTATGGAATTGTATCAGAATGCATCAGATGGATGCCCGGGCATTGGTTAGTTTTTCGCTAGTCGCCCATTCCCGTTAGTAGATATATAGATAGGGCACTTCGTTCCATTGGAGATATTACCAACTCCCAACTCCATTCTCTATTTATATAGAATAGATGAGAGACGAGACAGATATTCGGCATAACTAACTAACTGACTATATGAAAATGAGGTGGCATGGGTAGTGGGCTATCAATGTTGGGAAAGGATTAGGGAGGATGTAATGGAGGAAGGGATGTATGTCATGGTATGATGTCTATATATGGATTATATATATATGTGGAGAGAGAGAGGGGGGGATATTGAGAGATATATATATATAGAGAGAGAGAGGGAGGGAGAAAGATAGAGGTAGAGATAGAGATATAGATTGAGATAGAGATAGAGAGGGGTAGAGATAGAGAGAGGATATAGAGATGGATAGATATACATATAGAGGGGTAGAGATAGAAAGAGAGGATTGAGAGAGAGTCCTAGTTTTCTTGTTTTCATTTCCTTCATTGATAAGGGAGAGGGAGAGATAGAGAGGAGAGAGGGAGATATAGGAATGATAGGGGGGAGAGGCAAGAGAGAGAGAGAGATAGGGAGAGACAGCTAGGTAGAGAGAGATATAGAGAGGAGACAGATAGGGAGAGATAGAGGAGACGGAGGGGAGATATAGGGAGATAGAGAATGAGTGAGATGTCCAAAGAGATAGGGAGATATAGGAATGATACACTAGTAGAAATATGGCAAATAAATGACCAGGTGACTAAAACTTTTAGTCACGTGACCAAAATTTTTTGCAACACATCTATAAATGACTAAATAAATAACTAATTTGGTCATCGGTTGAAATGACCAAATAAATGACTAATTTGGTCATCGGTCAAAAAACACAACTAAATAATTGGTCAGACAAATAAAAATGACTAGATAAATGACTATTACTCCTCTATTCTTTTTTTCTTTCCAATTTGACCATAATCCATGAATTCAGAGACAATACAAGGCAAGGCAATAAATGTCCGCTTAGACCAAAGGAATAAAGGGAGAGAAAGGATTGAACAAAGGGTTAAGAAGAAAAAGGAAAAAAAAGGCAAATCATACAATAGGAAATATACAAAAAAAATTAAAAATAAGACAAGAAAATAGACAAACTGGATAGATACAAATAAAATAAAGACAAAATTATTAATTATAAAACTTTTAAATATACTATAATATTGATAAATTATTTAATTTTGCAAGTCCAGTATGCACGAGTATAATTTAAGAGATAGAGGAGACAGAGGGGATATATAGGGAGATAGAGATTGAGTGAGATATCCAGAGAGATATGGAGAAGGATTGAGAGGTAGAGGGATGATAGAGATAGGGAGATAGGGGTTTAGGGTTTAGGGGTTTGGGGTTAAGGTTTAGGAGCATTATTTAGGGTTTACGGTTTAGGGTTTAGAGGTTTAGGGTTTAGTGTTTAGAGAGAGAGGACCAATAGGGAGATATAGAGAGTGAGGTACATGGCCAGAGACATAGGAAGAGATAGGGATATGGAGAGTGGGGGACATGGCCCGAGACATAGGGAGAGAGATTGAGAGGTAGATGAATGGTAGAGATAGGGAGATAGGGAGATAGAGGTTTAGGGTTGCTTGGGTTTAGTGTTTAGGGTTTCTCAAGTTTAGGGTTTAGGGGTTAGGGCTCAGGGCTTAAGGGCATTATTTAGGGTTTATGTTTTAGGGGTTAGGGTTTAGGGGCATTATTTAAGGTTTAGAGGTTTAGGATTGCTTGGGTTTATGGTTTAGTGGCATTATTTAGGATTTATGGTTGCATGTCAAAATAAGTCTCTCTCCCTAAATCCCTCAACCCTAAATAATGCCCCTAACCCATAACCCCTAAACGTGAGCAACCCTAAACCTCTCTCTCTCTCATCAACAAAGCAAATGGAAACAAGAAAACTAGGACATGAAAAGAGGGATGAGGATCTTACCATGGCCTAACATCACACCAGATCTATCCCACATCTCCTCTTACAATGTTAATTAAACAAATCATATTTATTTAATTAACCACTTTGATCATTCCTCCTAGTATCAGTTTAATAATTCACGCTATTTAATTAATAAATCTAACCGTTCTTCTGACATTAATTAAATAAATTATGATAATTTATTTAATTGATTAACTAATCCAAGTAACCCTTCCTCTAAAGTCGCATCCTTAATTAAATAAATCCACATTTATTTAATTTGTTATGAAGTCACCAGCAAACTTGAAAGTAAATTGTCATTGGTGAAACTAGGTAACACCCACCTAGGCTTGAACAAAGCCTAAAGTGCAGAGAATTTTGATTAATCTAATCAATTCTATTAGTTGGCCAAATTCACATATAAAACCTAATCATAAGATTTGGCATATCTTTAGGGTTTTATAATTTGCAAATTTGAGTACCAACAAAACCAATATTGACATTAAAGCGATGTACAAAAGCATTGGCCAAATCATTGAAGGAATGAATAGAACTATGAGGAAGAGAATAAAGCCATTCAATTGCATAATCCTTTTAGTTTCTAGGGAAGATCTTTGTAAAAAGTTTATCATCATAAACATAATCAAAACAAACTCTCAGTTGTGTCATAAGGTCCCATTTACCACTATACATTACAAAACTAGGGGCCACCGAACAAACTAGAAATGGATAAGAAATAACTCAAATGAAAGTGGATTATGCTTGATTTCTCCTATGATATCCTTTGATTACTAGGGGTAATGCATCAACTTTACTTTACATCTCATCAATTCTTTTAAGGATGACATCTATGTTGGAAGGATGAACATTAGGAGTTATGATTAAAATGGGAGTGGAAGTGGCAACATGAGATAATACGTGGAGTGTAGGTTGATTGGGGGACAAAGAATGAAGTTGGAATGACAACACTAGAAGTGGGAACATGACTAGTGGGTGAGAAGTAAACACAATTAGGGGATGAGTGGAAGGTACAATATGAGAAGTAGGTACAATGAGAGGATCAATGATAGGAGCTATGAAAAATTAATAAGCAATACAAAGAAGAGAAGAAATATGTGGCTTGGTTAATGCAGGAGAAGATGTGGAAGGAGGCACACTAGATGAAGAGGCTTGTGAAGGAAGGGAAGGAGACACACTATTTAAGGAACTTGATGAGCTTATCCTTTGGCCTATATCACTTAATACTTCCATCACATCAGGATTATCCATTAACAAGTTATGAAGAACATCAATCAAATTTGAATAATTAACATTATTGCTCAAATTCGTAAAGATCTAATATAAATATTTGTGTAGTAAGATTCATGTCTTGCCTATCCATATGTGCAACATGTGCATCATGATGAAAAACATCTTCCCCATTAAAATATGTAGTAGTCATCAAATCCTCAATCATAACTTCCTTGCAATGAATCGAGGCAATTGTAGAGTTAAGCCTAAGGTTTCTTCTTAGTGCAAAATGAGCATAAGGTTGAGACCTTGACATTCAAACAAAATATAAAGAAATGAAAAGGAAATTGCATCCAAGTAATCCTAATTTTTCTACTAACAATTCATACCAAAGATTAAACAATTTAAGGATATTGCAATAGGTAATTTGTATCAACACAAATAATATTATTGAAGCATTTCAAAGTTTAAGCCATAAGAATCATCCTTTTTTAAACATGGATTGCAAATAATTCTGAAAATTTAAAAGTCTTGGTCATTAACATTATTGTCTGCTACAATGTCATCCAGTGTATCATTGTCAATGTTCATATGTTCTTTGAAGTATTTAATATTATCATCATCCTCATCTTGACCTGCATCATCTTCATCATCATTGAAATTTGACTATAGACCATCTATATTGTTACCAGATGTATTTGGATCATCATTTTCTATACCATCCATATTGTTGTCTTCCATAACATCATCTAACTTTGGATTGTTGTCTTCTTGTGCCTGAACATAACCATCTTCAACATCATCATGGATGTCAATTTCTTTGATGTTCTCTAATCCCTCTCTCTCATTTTGTTGGCCACCATTGTTTTGTTCAATATCCACTAATGCATCGTAAAATACATGCCTTAATCTTGGATCATAATGTATGACAAATATCCATTTTGGGTCCAAAATATCTTCATAGAAAAATACATGCACATGAACGACATACATATATTAGATGTATGGTATAACAATTTTATTGATTAATAAACACATGTATATATTCGCAATAAACTATGAATTAATAGATTAATGATCACTACCGCTTCATGTTTGAGTTAAAGAAATACCTTCTCACAATGAATTGGTAGAACATAAGGCTCCTTATCCTTTGGTAGGAAACATGAGGAATCTACAGAAAACAATCCACTATGGGTATCATGTCTTCATGTCCTCTCAAATGCTTCATACCATCTACACTTCAAAATACAATATTTAAAAGAGTGGTAATCCAACTCAATAATTTCTTGTATTTTCCCAACATATTGTAGATTCCTTTCAATTATATTCTTATCTTTTGAGCTTTGACTGGATTGCTTGAAGTCAACCATGATGCCACAATCGAAGGATCATCTCTTTACATCTACACTTTCTACACGATAATGTTGACCATATGCCCACATTGTTGGATATTTCATCGCCTATGAAAGACCATTTATTTCAATGAAAACAAATATAATGATGAATATTAAAATAGTTAATAGTGTCAAAATTGTAAGGAAACAACATTTTGCAAAATTCCAACTGTACCTTTCTTTCACATCCTCTAGACATGTTGATTTCATCTTCTATTATGTTTGAATCTATACCTGCATCTTCTATTTAATTTTGAATTTGTTCAGTAACCCATTCTAGTGTGCAATCTTTGCCCCATTCCCCAAGCAGATCAGTGGGAAGTGGAGTATTCCTTGGGTTCAATCTCTTAAACTCTCTCCTTACTTATAACACTTCTTCTCTCTTTTTATCATACGGATCAATCCATTTGTTCATAAAGTCCATGTGGTACAGAATGAACTTGTCGAGTATAGCACTTTTGTCTACACCTATTACATGTCAACATGTTTATTTCAAACTCCAAATGTCATGCTATTAATTTGACAAATAAATTACAGAGTAAATTAATGATTGCAAGAAAAACAACCACACTGATCATGAATTTACTTACTAATTTCTACTTGAACACCATTAGATTGTGGTTTTTCTCCATCAATAATATCTGATGTTCATTCTTCATCCCAGAAGCGTAGCCCATTTTCAAAATCCTTACCAAGGAATTCACACAAGAAGAAAAATGCTTCATTTAATACATACCCTTCAGCCATGCAACCCTCTGGATGTGCCTTTTGTCGAACATATCTTTTTAGAGTTTTCATAAACCTCTCAAAGAAAAACATCCACCTCGTTGATACGACACCCGCCAATTCAATGTCATCGACTAGGTGTATAAGTAAATGGACTTGTAGGTCCAAGAAACTTGTAGGGAGCTCCTTCTCAAATACACGTACAATTTCTGCAATTTCCTTCTTCCATATTGGCACTTCACATTCGTGGATCTCCTTGGAGGTCACCCACCTAATATAAGAATAGTAAATTAGTATGAACCTTTAGTCAAAAATTAAAATGTAATATAATATCTCTGTCTCTCACACATGAACATTTCATATAACCACATACCTTGTAAATGTTGACAATCGACTTATGGCATTCCTTAAGTCAACTGTAAGATAGGAATCCCCCTAATTGCCAATGGCATGATATGCTATCAAACACATTTATGAAAAGGTCATTAGTAATTTTTTCTCACACAACAAAATATCAAAATATATTTAGTACTTAATCAATGTTACTAGTAAATGTTAAATGATGATATATAATACCTTCATAAAATTATGAAAATCATGTGTTTTAAATCCTGTGATATGTCCATCAACTGTAAAAGCTTTAGCCAATGATGACCCATAGCCAGTAGGTATCCTTATTGAACGGATGACATTTTTTATTTGGTCTAGCTCTTTTTTTTTCAAAATCCATGGAGCTTCTACATATGTTTCATTTTCCCTATTTGGCCACAAATATTTTTTATCAATTTTGGTACGTGAAAGAGCAATATCTCTCCTCGAAGACAAGGTGTCTTTCTCTTTGCCTGATATATGTCAAAATATAGAATCTGGGACATTTTTGAAGACATGCATAGGATCTAATAGGTGAGATATTAATAGATCCTTCCAGTAAGGGAGCTCATAAAATATGGAAATCCTTTTCATTCCTTCTGGCATATTAACTATAACTTGTTCTGGTTCTTCAATTAGATCACCCCGATCAAAAAAATCCTCCCAAGCTTTCAATTCAGCATCTTCATACTTCTTAAGCCAATCACCTAGACCCATAATCATGGGAGGGCCTCTATTTTCAACTTTTCCATCAAATTGATTCTTTAGGCGATTTCTAAACTTATGATCTAGTGGTAGAAAAACCCTGTTGTTTGCGTAAATAAATTTGTGTAGATCTTTAGAATACCACCCTTGAAATTGTTCTGCACATCTTGGACATGCCAATATCCCCTTTGTTTGAAGCCCTACAATTCAATAAGTAATGTTAATAACGTCAAAAAAATAGTATAAAACTAAGTATGAAAGTTGGGATAAAAATAAATTATGAGTGTAAATACGTAAATATTTTATCTTACTAGAACAAACACCAAGTCCTGAGAAATCATGAATAGTCCAACATAGAACACCATACAACATGGAGGACCTATTTGATGGGGGACGTGATATGTCATACATTCTTATGCCTTTCCATAGCAGTTGCATCTCATCAATAAAAGGCGCAAGATAAACATCCATGTTTTTTACTTGATACTTTCCTAGAACAATGAGAGTCAGCATAAGGTGCTCCTTTCTAACACTCATCCATGAGGGAATATTGTATACTATCAATCCGACTGGCCAAACACTATAATTTGATCTCAGGAAAGAGAATGGGCACACTCCATCAATTGCAAGACCAAACCTGATACTCCAGGGTTCATCTTTGGATTTTCTTGGCCATTTTTGCTCTATGTGTTTCATTACTTTGGAGTCGGCCAGAATTCACATGAATCCATCTTTACTCATGTTCTTTGCATGTCAATCCATCAATTGTGCAAGTGACTTGCAACAAAACATTTGTTGAAGTCTAGGTATAATTGGTATGTGATGTAAAACCTTCTTTGGAACTGTAGGACCTTGTACATCTGTACGATATCTCTTCTCTTTACATATATGGCATTCTACCTTGTTTTAATATTCATCTCTGTATAAAATGCAATCATTTTTACATGAAGGAATTTTCTTACATTCAATCCCCAACTCAACCAACAACAGACGCACCTCTCTGCAAGTTGATGGAAACACATTCTCTTTAGGGAATATTTTAGTTTTTAGTGCCATGTAAGATTTCCAGAGATTAAATCAATTGAATTTTTGACTTATGATGAACATGTTTGATATGTCAATCTATACTAGGACTATTTATATACAATATATGGTTTTTAAATCCCCTTAAAGAAATACAAATGAAGTTGATGAATGTTTACGAATTATGTACACCAATTGACAATGCAAAGTAAGAAATATATTTCAACTCACTTCAGTAGGGTAGTGAATCCTTTGTCTAACCAACCAAATAGTGACTTGATTTCTAATAATATTAATGTGCATGTCAGTTTTGAGGCTCTACTTGCACCCGATTTGAACACGGGTGTCTTCGCTGCTTGCTTGATGGAGTCTTTTAGGTTGTTATCATCAGCATTATGTTGGTGGTAATTACCCCTGCTATCATCATTACTGTCAACCATATGATCATTATTGTCATCATTGTTTCCATCCTCAAAGAAATATGTAAGCATTTCATTCAATCCTTCTTCATGCACTACATTTTCACTATCATGATCATCATCATGAAGGCTAGGTGGCATGACATCAGTGTATGCGGATCTCATCAGCTCTTCAAATTTCTTAGCTGGTAGTATTCTCTTCAATGTTGCTCTTTTCACCTTGCTATGGTTTAAAGGATGGTTTGGATCATCCCGTTCAAATCTTAATAACCCAGTTGGATCTTAGGTATTAGTATGTGTTTCATCAACATCTTCTACCTATCAACAAATGCAAGCATTATTTAATGTTTGACAACAATTGGATAAATTATAAATGTATCAATTTCAAAGAAATATAATCAAATATGGCTTAAAAAATAAAAATATAAATTGTATGAACATATAAACATCAATTGAATAATGGAACATTATTTTATAGACTACCTTTTTTATACAATAATTCAAATAAAACACAATTTTGACAACATAGTTTATAAAACATCAGTCCACACTCATTTATTATTCTTTGGTTTTCTGCCCTTAAGAACATCCTTAGGGAGACCTTGTTCTTCCCTCTTCTTTCGCGCAGGAGTGCGTTTTAAGAAGGGGTAATCAATCATTAACTCATCCCTAATGGAAAGGTCCATAATAGCCTCAACCATTATCAATCTATCAACCTCTCTTTCCATATCTCCATCTTTATCATTTATAACCTCAACAATCTACCAATTTGGTCTTATAGTAGGGTCCCTTCCCTTACTACTATTTATAAATCCTACAATATTTTTGTGTGTGTATGCACGTCCATCTATATACATAAGATGATCTCTATTCATTTCTTTTCCACTTTCCAATTGGAGACGATGTGTATACATATTCGAATTTAGACTATATGCTGACATGCTAGGCTTATATTCTGCTAGCCTTCTCCATTGACCACTATAATATGATGGACCATAATATTGCATTAATCTCCAAGTGGTTTGTTCTAAATTGTTTCTATGTTTAGATCCCACATGTACATTTTGGACAATAAAGAGGCCTAGATTCACTCCATGAATATTGGAGGGTCATATCATGTAGTTGTATCCGCAAAATTGAAACACCTCGTACACTCTAGGTAGTTGTTGGTCACTAGACCAAGTACAATATAGTCAACGATCAAATGTATCTTTGTAAATTGATCTCAAACTCAGGGGAAAGTCATCATCTCCATCACATTCATTCTCATAGGGTATGTAGTCCACCTTCCCCTTGTCTTTAATAAAATTATGCATCTTTAAACCGGTTCTTGTTCTATTGCTTGTTTTCATTAATTCCTCATCTTTCGAGCTGGTATGTTGGCACATATTTTTGTTAGATGTATCATTTGATGAATGATCATTGCCCTCTAGGCTGGAAGTTGATGATCCAAGAAACTTTAAACCAAGAACTTTATCTTGCAAGTATCCATTAAGAAAACAATTAGTTATTTAAATAATATAAAACAATGTTTAAACGAAGTATACATGTTTTTTATATCAAACTGGAAAATTTCTTACCACAATTCCTATTGGATTTGAAGTGATTGTAGAAGGCATACTATCGACTGGAAGCTCATCATATATGTAATTTCTTTGTACAATCGCTCATTTGAATTGTTTCTTTCCACGATATACAGAACATCCACAAACAACAATTTTCTCAAAGTATTCATCCCATGTACTATAGTCCTAACCAACCTCTTGTTCAGTGCAATAATTTGTTGTGTCTGTAGGATCCATTGTCATATCCTCTTCCACCTACTATCCTCTACGTGATTTAACAATTTTAGGTCCACGTCCATGTACATATCTTTTTTTTGCTAGTTGAACACTCAGGCTCTATTGCTCCAATCTCCATCTAAAATAATCAACATGCATTAATTTATGTCAAGATTGGATAATACATTATAAATTTTAATGATACTATGAAAAAAGATGGACATATTACAAAATGTCATCAGATCATTTTTTCCTAAGTTAAGTAAAAATCTGAGTACCTGATGTCCCGCTTCATTCATTGTGTCCTCATTTGATATGACACAATCTATTGCCATGGCCTCGTCTAGCCCCTATAATACACAACATAATAAATAATATTTAATACACCAATTATATCATTTCAACAAATATGCTATCCAACGAAAAACCTCACTTTAGTCATATATTTGCCATATTAATATCATGTTTTGGCCATCCTAATTTTTAAACTTTTCCCTTGATCATAGAATCACATTTAATCACCATTCATGTGCATGTTCAACCAATAAGTTTGACCTCAGAGGCCTCATGGACAAAAAAATGACTTTATCTCCTCTATGTTGTAGCATTTGTGAATTCATAAACACCTTCCTCCTTTGATTGAGGTTGCTTTCTCTTCTTACCTCTATTGTATCTGTAGATTTGGTTGTCATATCTATTTCCACCCACTTTCTTCTCTGCAATTTAGTAGTTCTACGCCGTCCACGTCCTCTCTCCATGGCCTCCTCTAGATCCTGTAATACACAACAATGACAATAGTCACGTAACAATTGTGCACCAAGAGAATATTGTTGAAATTATCTTGTTAATACACTCGCTTTTCATTAAGACGCACTGTGAAAAAACAAAATAGGGCATTGCAACATTTTGCTCTTTACAAAAAGTTTACATGCGAAATCTTGACAACTAGAGGTCAAATATTATGATTACAAGATGACTACAAATTCACATCAAAAAGACATTTATTTCATATTTGACTCTCCTTTTTCTTTTATGGGTCATTTTAAGGCTAGTTATATCTCTCCAAGTGGCCATAAAACCCTTAAAACTATCATAGAACCCTCAAAACAGTCTCAGAGTCTTTGGCACCAAAATTTTAAATTCTTGATGGAGGGAAGGATGATTTGGATGTTAATTTTGAAATCACGTCGTTAGATCTTTGTTAGGTTAATCCTAGCCATTGGATATTCTTTAATTATAGGGACTTTATGCTATATTTCACCATTACCTTTCACTCCAAAATTAATGGTTTCCTTTGAAAAGAAAACCATCCATTAGCTATCATAACCCCAACCATCTGTTGAAGTGAACTTAAACATTATGTGCAATTGTCATTGCTCATATTAAGCACCTACCTCCCTTCTTAGTGGTCCCACATGTGTGATGTATGTGAATGAGTCATATGGTACCTGTGCTACACGTTTAAAGTTTGATTTTTGCTCATATTGTTGGAAAAGGCATAAAAAGACCTTTGATTTTTTAGTTTTATACTCTGTAACATGCATCTCCTTGATCTTTTCATCTAATCTATGACTGGTTTCTATTCTTTCAAACCATATATGCAATAAGTCATTAGTTTGTGAGAGGGAAGTTTTGAGTTACCATGAAATCCAACATTTATTCTAGTTTTTTCCCTCAAATGTGAGAGTTTTGTCACCTAGGGTTTGATATTTTAGATTTTTAGTAGAGGGTTTGATGTTATAATTTATGTATAGATATATTGAAAGACTTAATGATCCTTTTTTTTGCTTGTAGGGTTTGTAACAATTAAGAAGATAAAGGGCATGGTGTAAGAGAGAGGCAAAGATCCTTTGAGTACCAAGATTTGATTGCCTAATGGGCAATCCATCAAATCTTGGTAACATGCTTTCCTAGGTGATGAAATTTTGAACCCTTGACATTGATTGAACAAGCCTATGATCTATGTCACAAAGGATAAAGGAGGAGTATGCAGTCATGGTACGAAAGTGAAATTACAATGAAATTTTGATATGATTGAGATGTAGTTGGGGTATTTAGGGATGTTGTCATCATGCCTTAAGGATTGACAAGATCTAAGGAATAACTAGATGTATAAATAGGACTATCACAGGTATGTGAGGAAGTGGAAGGTTGTTAGATAGTGAAGGAGATAGTTCATGGCCTCTTAAACTAGGCCTCAATAGTATAGTGAAGTCACATAATATAAACAAATATTGTCATGACTTAGCTAAAATGTTGTCAATCTCCTATCACATATCTTAAGGTTGTCCTTAATCCCAATTCTAACTTTGAAATGTTAGATGGAAGGTCATGGATCCAACTAAAATAATTGGTGTCAAAATGATAAGTCAGGGGACCATCATAGTGTTGATCTACTATTGTAGTGGGATCTTGAGGATTCAAAGGTTGTCATATCATTGGTATCGTGCAAATACCACCTAATGTTGTACTAACAATGATTTAGAATCTTTATTAGCAAGTCAATGGACTGATATGGGAATAAAGGGCAGCCACCATATGATATCACCCACCCACTATCATTATAGGGGGATGATATCAAGGACCATCATTATGCCTTGTTATAGCTAATGGACAATTATCCTTAGTATTGTTACAACCTAAAAGGTCTATCACAACCCCAAAGGACTATCACAAATGTTATTAGGTCATCCAAACCATAGCTCCAATATTCACCATCATATGAATATCATAATTAACATTGTAGAGATTGTCATACCATGAGGCATAGGTAACAACCATAGGAGGTTTAAAAGTAACACTAGCAACATTAAATTATTGTCGTCGTACACCTAGGATAGCTAGGTATGCATCCATAGAGTTATTACTATAAAATTGCCTCATTAATCTTGTGACCAGGTTAAGTCACTATCATAGTAACAATGTAGTTAGTCATCAATCAACATGTTGTCTTTGCATTTCAATGAGATCAGTTCTTGAAAAATGACAATCCAGAGGTTAAAGAGACAAGTTGATACCTTACCCAAGTTGTCATGTTCTTGAAACCTTATCACTATAAAGATGAGATATCTAGAGAGTAATGTCCCAAGGACATAACCAAGGCATGCACTATCATGAACCATAGGGACAACTTACTACACCATCCAAAACTCCATTTGAACTAGCTACTATCAATAATTCACATTATTGGGGATTGTCATGAAGAAAACACCATGCATAGGACTGTCATAGTCAAAGTGGAGAGGATTGTCTATTCATTTTATGACTGTCATAATAGCTAGTGGCTTAGTTACCATGCTTCAACCTAAAATAGGTTAATGAGAACATAGAGATGAAAATCACAATACCATATAAGCATTGCCATAAGCTGCCAATATAGTCCCAATATCATGTCATGATAGTAAGAGAAGAGTTGTTTGGCTTTTCCAAAGCCATATCACTTGCATAAGGATTGTCACCAACCATTTGTGTAAGGTCATGAAAGAGTGAGTCATTATTGAGCCAATCATAAGAGAAGCATGAAGTCAAAATGCTATCATGGAAACAAGATATAGTTACTTATTATAAGGACAATCCAAATTTGGTGAGGTTGCTACAAGCAACCAAATTTGGCATTCCATTATATAGTGATATCAACTTTCAAGAAAAATACATCATTTTGCACTGATAGGCATTAAATTAGGCACACTTTGTGTTGCCTTTTACGCCCCAAAAAGATTACATTTAGGCCTAAACGTTGGTGCTATAGTCAGTGCTAAAGTCAATGAAAACTGCTCCAACTATAGCGCCAACTAATGGATTAAAAAAAATTAAAAAATTCCCGCCTGCACATACCCAAAACAAAAAAACACAAAATAAAACTTTATTGATTTTTGGTGTTCATTTTGTGTTTGGAGATCGAGCGTTTGGGTTTTTTATGTTCGCCCTTATTTTGGGCAAATCTTTGGCAATGGCGGGACCTGTATGCCAACCCCAATTTCCTTTCCATTCATAAAGCTCATACTCACTTTCTTACATCTCAAAAGTCTTGGGTTCGAGCCACGATAGCCTTTGCTTCCAGATATCTCAGCCTTTCAATTCGTGTTGCTCTTCTTCTATTCATGCTAGGTAAGGGCATCGCCTCTCTTTCATCTACTCTTTTTTTCCCGTCAGATGTCGGATTCATTTGGACAAATGTGAATCTTGTAATATTCATAGGGCATTTGTTGAAGATAATTCTAAATAAGGCTTTTCATAATAGATGACAAATTTCCACATTCCATAATATTATAAATGTGTGCTTCAGGATTAAATTGTGTGAATTAGATATCTCAGCCTTTGCTTAAAGGAAATTATTGTCTATCTTGATGTGGATGAAATCACATTTTGCCACTAGTTGATAAAATTTCTCTCTGGCTTTACTTCAATTGATGTATAAGATTACTTTCTTGCAGCAAACTTATAGAGGAAAACAACTTCATGATTTTCTCTACAAAGTAAAGGTCAAAAACCTTGAGGAATAAAGAAAAACTGGATGAAAAATTTCATACCTGGCAGTGTGTACGTCATTTGCCTCCACAGAATGGATGAAAATAATTTGCCCTAGGTCCCCTCAAAATGTCAAGCAATAGAGGGAAGAGAGCAAAGGGAGCAAACTCTGGCCACAATGCAGTAATTCATTATCAATTTATAGATTTGTAAATGTTTCCATTGTTTCTTTGATTTTTAGTTTTTAGGTTTTTATTTCTAAATTTAAAAGAAGAAATTTATTTTATATATATAGGGACATGAGAGTGACAAAGATAAAGAGGCATTGGATTCCATATTGGGGGTAGAGGCAGTGAACAAATTGGATGGTGTGGACTTGACAATGCTTGCCAGATACATAGAAAAATGATCTAATAAAGCCCCTAAAACATTGTAACCAAATCAATAGTGTCAAAGGGAATCAATTGATTCCCCAACCAATCCTGGATTGACCAAAAGATCCAAGAGGAAATCAATAACAGTAACCTCTAAGAATGTGGAACAAGGATCAGAGGCTTCTAATGTCCCAGCCACTCTTGGGACACAGACTTCTTCGACCACCATGCCATGTTTTGCATCTTGCAATGGTACCTACGATACCAAGATAGAATACGATGTGGTTTCAGGGGAAGTCTTAATGACAAATGCTAGAAAAACATTTGTGAATAGGTTGAAGGAATCATGCCTTCAACGGTTCAAAGACTATCTACATTTGCCATTCTCAAAGATACTCATACACCTGCAAAAAGCAGTTATCCATGACGTGGAGACTGAATTTAGTATAGGTTGGTCTGTAAAGAAGATAAAGCTACGAATGTCTCAAAACTACAAGAGATTTCAATGCAACCAAAAAAAGAAGATAAAAAAACTCCCTCCCGAGCTAAGGCTCAAAAAAATGCCAATTGATGTAAGTTTGAAAGTATGGAAAGAGCTTGTAAAAGCATATGAGAACTCCAATGCATGGAGGAATTCCGGTGAGGAGAGTATGCAGGTGTTTGAATTTGCTCATTAGATTATATCAAATTTATTAAACGATTTTTAAATTTTATTTGTGCATAGTTAAATTGAATTAGTATATGTTTCAAGACAAGGCCTCCAAGGCTAGGCTTGACAAACTTTGTGCCACGCATCACAGTGGCCAGAAAGGTTTACAAGCCTTGATCTGTACATTTGTGTTAGTGAACAGATTTGTCCTTTGAATATAGTTTTGGAAAATGACTCGATATGCCTAGGAAGAAGGACTAACAACACTAACAATTGGAGAAGTTACCATTGAATTGACAACTTTCCTCTGAATTTTAGAGGTACAGCTCCCTCTTATTATATGCAATGAATGGAAACACATGGTATGCTTTTTACCTGAAAGCAGAAAAGGAAAACAAATAGCTATGCATAACCATGACACAAATGCAATGGATTAAGTTGAATGGCGAGGATGCAGATTAGATGACACATAGTTCACATATCCCACAACCCCAATCAGTAAACAAGAAAAGATGAACAGTAGACCATTTTCAAAAGATGATTTAATCTTGAATTCACAGTTTCAGAAATAAAACATCATCACAATCTGACATAGCAAATAGAATATTGAAGAATGATTACAGAGACATAAAGGACATTTGCAATCAAAGAGAATATTAATAAATGCAAGGATTTAGAAATAATCCCCTTATTTCTCCAATAAGTTTAAAAACTTTACATTTGATACAACAAATTGTGCTTGAAAAGAAAACCTGCTTCCTCCTTACCCTATTCCCCAGCTGGAAAAAGATCCCTCTTTTGCTAATAAACTACATATTTATAAATTCTTTCCCGAGAGCCTTGTCGTTTTTGTAACTGCTTCTTGAGAAATCAGTTATAATAGAAAACTTTCTTCTTCTTTCACGTAACCTTTTCTTTAAAGTGATTTTTATTTTCCCCCTTTAAAGGTTACTTATTAAGTCAAATTAAGATGACTCAATTCTGCTATATTATTCTTAAAGTGACACTTGACTAAATGGAGTTTCGAGTTTTACAAGATTTATACATATAGCTGCCATGTCACCAATCTTTCGGAACCCAATCTTTTATAGGTAATTCAAATGAAGAAATTACTTAGATAATCACCTTAGAAGGAAAGGCTCATTCAATCTATCAGTTCCTAGCACCTTGTACATGTCTATCCAGTTCTTACAAAGTTTAAGTGCAGCATTAGCCCAAACATAAGATCTTTTATCAGGTGCAATTATGAGAAGAAACTCAAGAATACGTCCAGGAACTAGGTCTAAAGTTGAGCAAATGTCCTATGATCCATATTTGCATGTGTGGCAAGCATCATCCAGGCTTAGATGATGGTATATAATCTTGACGCCTTCCGGTAGGTTTTTCCTCTAATATATCATTTGACATGTTCCCTTTAGGAACCAAAGAGCCTTGTTCATATCTGAAACCAAGATTTTCCGTAGGAAACTAGAGCTGAAGACTCTGACCATCTTCTAAGATATGTGTCACTCTTTCAAGCCTTGCAGATCCTAATGGATTATACCTACTAAGGAGAGGAGCTAACAGTTGTGCGCACCCTAGTGCAAAAATGTTCTCCAAAAGTAATGTTTGCAACCAACTTGGAAGAATGGAACCAATAACATTCACTGTCTAATGCACTATCCTAAATTTGCAATATTTGGGTTAAGACCCAATGTAGAAGGAAAAGACATTGTTGCCTTGAAAATTGCCACACTAAGTGTTGTGTTGAATCCTATTATCAGTTCACGCTCCATTTCATAAGTAATGAGTAAGTCAGGTGAGCCAAGCCCATTTAGGACAAAAGCTAATTTCCAAGCTAAATTATGAGCATCTTATATGCCTGTGTTCATTCCTTATTGTAGATTGGCCAATTGCATTGGTTTTAAAGTTTCTAAAGTCTTTTTAACAAATCAATCTGCAACAAGGAAATCTCTAGAAATGGTGTTTTGTGGATATGCATTGCCATTTTGTATGTATCCTTCCCTGGCACTTCTAACAAAATCTGCATACAACCGCCATAGATAGACAATATATGTGATTGATTATGTTTACATGAAAGTTTTCTTTAGCTGGCTAATTGCACTCCACTTAATCGGTTTTAAATCCTTTTCAACAAATCCATTTTTTATAACCTGCAATCATGGTATTCCATGAGACAATGACCTCTTGAGGCATCCTCCTTCCACTACGCTTGATTGATGTCCACGTCTGTTTCAAACTCCTTTCGCCGCGAGATAGGAGGGTGTTGACAACGGCTATGGAGTCTGGTTTGTAAACCTGCCAATTACATTCAATTGAAAGTTTTTGAGACCTCTTCAATAAAAACATTTTGTGAACATCCTGCGATCATTTCATTCCATAAGATTACATCTCTTTGAGCTCTTCTGTCAAACAATTCACGTCGCCTATGCTTCCACATTTTATATACATGTCTTGCTCGAAGGCTTTCTTTCTGGCATGATTCAGAGGATGCAGACAGAGACATAGAATAAACTTTCACTTGGCTTACAGAGGATGCTGGCAACAACAATTGAGATGGGTTTTACAAATTTATTCTGTGCTCCTCTAATACACGGGTTGCATTCCATAAGATAACGATTCTTTGAAGCTTATTGTCAAACAGTTTTACGTTTCCTAGCATATGCTTGCTCAAAAACTCTCAGTTTGGAGGATACTAGTAGAGGTGATATGAGTTGTTGGTGCACCTACTATTACATTTTCTTAAAAGTTTCTAAAGCAATATAAATAAATCTATTTGTGAATATATACCACGATCATAGCACAGTGAGATACTATATTTGCCTTTATTCCTACAGTCAGGTATCTTCATCTGAGACATACATATCCAACCAAGTAAAGTAGAGCATTACCAGAGTCTCTTAGACAAATCTAGTTTAAAGAGAGCCACCAAAATAAGCAATGACCCATGAGCTTCAATGTATCAACGTTCGGCACCGTCACAATGTTAAATAAATCCATATCGCACCCCAAAATAAAATATCTTCATATCACTGCACTGTGATCCACAAGTGCCTTATCTTTTCTAGAAAATCATCCATGCTCCTTTCTATTGTATTCCTTTTCAAAACATTTTGTATCAGTTCACATGCTTTGTATATGCTTAAGAGTTTTTGAAATTAGTTTGTGAACATCTGGTGATCATGGCATTCTTATCACAGGCCAGAGATAGCATTTCTTGTTTCTGACAAAAACTTTTGTTATGTCTGCATCGACTGAGAGGATATTGGAAATGACAATTATACTTGCAAAACTTGCATCATTCCCCCACCATTTGGAGATATAATGGTCACTGGAAATCATCATTTCATTATGCTTCCATGTCTTCTATGTTCGACAGAAGAGAGAGAGAGAAAGAGAAGGTTAGGGAGTCAGCCATTTCATGAAATATTGAACTTATAGTATGAAGAGTTCAAGAACTTATAAAACCTCCAACAATGAAGAGTTGGGAATGCTAGCAACTTTTGAACCTAAGTCAGAAAAATTTGAAGTTCAAGAACTTATGCGACTGCCAACAAGGAGAAGTCAAGGATATACGACAACAAAGGGTTGGCAAATTTATAAACTTCAAAAACTAATGGGACCCACCCTTCACATGAAAACTTGGAGAAACATATGACTTTAATAAAGTAATTTACTCTTTGAGCCATGGGACTATAATAATAAAACATAAATACCAAAATATCCCGATAGAAATTAATCTTTTTGAAAGCTTGAAACTTTGAAAACATATATTTCAACTTGATTCAATTCGGGAAAACATGCCTTATGCTGAAGACAAAAATATCCATAACTTTCATATACCAGCTCTTTTTGGCATGAAATTTAAACTATAGGGTAATTGGGTGGTCTCGAGAAAAACCTAGAAAACTTTTAACTTCCAGCAACCAAAAAAATGAAATTTGGCCTTGTTTGCAGACCATCATCGGGAAAATGTAAAGATTAAAATCTCGTAAACGGTGAAGTGTTTCGACATAAAAATTGGCTAGACTAGGGAAAATGGTGTAAGGATTGATGCCATGAAAATATTTTGTACCATCTTGTCTTCACTTTCATATTTAATTGTTTTTGTGATCCGGCAGGTCCAGAGGCATAGTGGAGAATGCACTAAAATTTTTCAATTTTTCAATTTCAAATTTTCAGGCAACAACAGGCTCTAATTGGGGACAAGGACTACAAAGGACGAAGCAAGGAACCCAGAATCACAAGTATAGACCAGTTCTTAAATCCAAGGGGCAATAGAGTCAGAGAGCACAAGGGACAAAGGAGACAGAGCAAGCCAAAAACAGGGCAAAAACATGAAAGGAAACAAAACACCAGCAAAACAAAACTCCTAATATGTACATGGTCGGGAAGACCCTACCTAAGGTGACTCTAGGATAGTCATGCAAATCTATTCACCAGCTAGGGGAAATAGCTACCAATGCGAAATAATGCTTGATGAATGAGGAACCTACAAGCAACCAACAGCCAATTAATGACTATCACAATCAGAGGAATGTAAACAACACCATGTAAAAAAAAATTGGGATAAAATCTGATGTTCAACAAGGCACTCCTCACTATATACTTTTGCAATTGGATGACTCACATCAACACTGCCCAGCATAAGACTACTAGCATCTGCCTATATAACCTCATATGTGACATCAGAATGCACTTGATTTTGCAAGCAAGAATGAACCAATCCCCTAATTGGACACTCCACACAAAGATTATGAGATGAAGAATCTCTTTTGGTGTTGCATGTGGAAGTAAATGTTCTATTTAAAAATCTAGGAGCCCAACTTGCCATACATGTCCCAACATTTTCTTGCATATGATCACCCCTATTTGTAGCAGACAAATTCACATCCCATGCCTAAAAATAACCATGATTACTTAAGCCATCAGGGGGACAACCATTGGCCATACATGTCTCATGTAAAACTGGAAGTGGGTGAGGCTGAAAATCTACATTGCAAACAATATTTCCGTGTGGCTGAAAATAAACCCCAACTAAAACAATCTCATCTTTCTCTGTAGTATTTGATTCAACCATTTCATGACTCACCGAATCACATTCATTCATAATTTGCAAATCACACATGGTGACCTCTTCTCCACATAAAAACCCATTCTCAGATACATTAAGACACCAGTTCAGAATGTAAACAACATGGGGCTCATCAAATTCAGGCATTCGACCACTTTCATTCATATTATCATGACTACCCTTAACATCATCTTCCAATTTCTGTTTAAAAATTTTGGCATTCAAATTTTCAAAATAAAAATATTCAAATGAGAAATCATTCCTGACCTCTTCTTGCAGCCATAACTTTGTATTAGTTGGCTCAAGAAATGTGAAGGCTTCATATTCGGTCTGCATGCACTTTGGAGGAAAGACATTCAACACTTCATCCTTACGCTGTGTAGCCTCAAGTTGCTCCTCATCGCTGGAAAAAGTAAATGATTCTACTTCTATAACAGACAAGGAAGCCAAAATAGTACCATTTGCATGATCCTCGTTACAACTAGCATCATAGAAGGCTTGTCCATTTTCTACACCACCTTAGGGGCTTTCGGATTTATCATTCTCTTGTTCATAATGGAAATAAAAAGCTTTCATTCTTCTATTCACTTGAGGCTTGATTTCTACATTATTTACCTCTTTTCTACAAAACTGCTTTGAATAAAAAATAGAGAGGTTAAGACATTCAGCAGAAGGATACCGTGCTTTTGGAAAACTTACAGGCTGAAAGCTTTATTTGGGCATAATAGATTTCTTCATAGGCTTGCTACCCAAATAATTTACAAACTGATGTGCTTTCCATAACCCACTTACTATCAAATTATCTTCTATTTTCACAGCCTCTTGTTGAGCAATTTTAATATCATTCACTTTACTTCATTTCAACTCAAATTGAACATCAAGATGCAAAGAGGAAATAAAAATACATAGTTGAAGTTGCTCACTTGGTTGAATGGAAGCTGGAATCATTTTGAGCAGTCGGTTGAATCTATCCATGAAATCCCTGATGGGTTCACCTTATTTCTTTTGAATATTGAAAAATTGACACAGCAGGGCAGCTTCATCAACAGGACCCTTATATCTTTCAAAAAACTTATTCTTCAAGGAGTCCCAATCAATAATACACTTATCTTCTAAACAATGAAACCAATCTGCTATATGCCCAATAAGAGAATCAATAAATAACCAAACAAAAACATCTTAACTTACCCCCAAAACTCTGCACGCAACTGTGAATGCAAGAATGTGGTTTTCAGCATCTTGATGATTCTCTCCACTAAAATTTGGGAAGTGCTTTCTTGATTCTTCAGGCAGAGGTGAAACTGAGACAAAAAGAGAGGTCCAAAATGATTTCCCCATGGCTGAGGAGAAACCAATGCCATCATGCAAATTTGGAAAATCAATAAGCAGAGGTCTTCATTGGAACCAATCACTTCTGAATACATTCCACTTCATAGAGTCGCTAGCCTCTGTCGTCGGGGAGGCACCTTCAGATTTTTGGGAAAACGAGAGCACCAGTCTTCAATTTTGATCCCCAGTAGAGTCGCAAAAAAACTATTTGTGAACAGATTTGTCCTTCGAATTGGTTTTGGAAAATGACTCAGTATGCCTAGGAAGAAGGACTAATAGCATTAACAATTGGAGAAGTTGCCATTGAATTGACAACTTTCCTCTAAATTTTAGAGGTACAGCTCCCTCTTATGATGTGCAATGAATGGAAACACATGGTATGCTTTATACCCGAAAGCAAAAAAGGAAAACAAATCGATGTGCATAACCATGACACAGATGCGATGGATTAAGTTGAATGGCGAGGATGCAGATTAGATGACACAGTTCACATATCCCACAACCCCAATTAGTAAACAAGAAAAGATGAACAACAGACCATTTTCAAAAGATGATTTAATCTTGAATTCACAGTTTCAAAAATAAAACATCATCACAATCTAACATAGCAAATATAATATTGAAGAAGGATTATGGAGACATAAAGGACATTTGCAATCAAAAAGAAAATTAATAAATGCAAGGATTCAGAAATAATCCCCTTATTTCTCCAATAAGTTTAAAAACTTCACATCTGATACAACAAATTGTGCTTGAAAAGAAAACTTGCTTCCTCCTTCCCCTGTTCCCCAGCTGGAAAAAGATCCTCTTTTGCTAATAAATTACATATTTATAAATTCTTCCCTGAGAGCCTTGTCATTTTCGTAACTACTTCTTGAGAAATCAGTTATAATAGAAACCTTTCTTCTTTCCTGTATCCTTTTCTTTAAAGTGATTTTTATTTTCCCCCTTTAAAGGTTAATTATTAAGTCAAATTAAGATGACTCAATTCTGCCATATTATTCATAAAGTGACACAACTAAATGGAGTTTCTAGTTTTACAAGATTTATACATATAGCTTCCATGTCACCAATCTTTCAGAACCCAATCTTTTATAGGTAATTCAAATGAAGAAATTACTTAGATAATCACCTTAGAAGGAAAGGCCCGTTCAATCTATCAGTTCCGAGCACCTTGTACATGTCTATCCGGTTCTTGGAGAGTTTAAGTGCAACATCAGCCCAAATATAGGATCTTTTATCAAGTGCAATTATGAGAAGAAACTCAAGAATACATCTAGGAACTAGGTCTAAAGTTGAGCAAATGTCCTATAATCCTTATTTGCATGTGTGGCAAGCGTCATCCAAGCTTAGATGATGGTATATAATCTTGACGCATTCCAGTAGGTTTTTCCTCTAATATATCATTTGACATGTTCCCTTCAGGAACCAGAGAGCATTGTTCATATCTGAAACCAAGATCTTCTACAGGAAACTGGATCTGAAGACTCTAACCGTCTTCTAAGATATGTGTCACCCTTTCAAGCCTTGCAGATCCTAATGGATTATACCCGCTAAGGAGAGTGCGCGCCCTAGTGCAAAAATGTTCTCCAAAAGTGATGTTTGCAACCCACTTGGAAGAATGGAACCAATAACATTCACTGTCTGATGCACTATCCTGAATTTGCAATATTTGGGTTAAGACCCAATGCGGAAGGAAAAGACATTGTTGCCTTGAAAATTGCCACACTGATTGCTGTGTTGAATCCTATTATCGGTTCGCACTCCATTTCATAAGTAGTGAGTAAGTCAGGTGAGCCAAGCACATTCAGGACAAAAGCTAATTTCCAAGCTAAATTATGAGCATCCTATATGCCTATGTTCATTCCTTATTGCAGATCGGCCAATTGCATTGGTTTTAAAGTTTCTAAAGTCTTTTTAACAAATCGATCTGCAACGAGGACATCTCTAGAAATGGCATTTTGTATACATCCTGCCCTGGCACTTCTAACAAAATCTTCATACAACCGCCATAGATAGACACTACATGTACTTGATTGTGTTTACATGAGTTTTCTTCAGCCAGCTAATTGCACTCCACTTAATCAGTTTTAAAGCCTTTTCAACAAATCCATTTTTTATAACCTACAATTGTGGTATTCCATGAGAGAACGACCTCTTGAGGCATCCTCCTTCCAGTACGCTTGATTTATGTCCTCATCTATTTCAAACTTCTTTCGGCGTGGACTAGGAGGGTGCCGACAACGCCTGTGGAGTCTAGTTTGTAAACCTACCAGTTACATTCAATTGAAAGTTTTTGAGACCTCTTCAACAAAAACATTTTGTGAACATCCTGTGATCATTTCATTCCAAAAGATTACATCTCTTTGAGCTCTTCTGTGAAACAATTCGCATCGCCTATGCTTCCACATTTTACATACATGTCTTGCTCGAAGGTTTTCTTTCCAGCACGATTTAGAGGATGCAGGCAGAGACATAGAATAAAATTTCACTCAACTTGCAGAGGATGCTGGCAACAATAATTGAGACGGGTTTTACAAATTTATTCTGTGCTCCTCCAATACACGGGCTGCATTCCATAAGATAATGATTCTTTGAAGCTTATTGTCAAACAGTTTTATGTTTCCTGACATATGCTTGCTTAAAAACTTTCAGTTTGGAGGATACTGGCAGAGGTGATATGAGTTGTTGGTGTACTTGCTATTACATTTGCTTGAAAGTTTCTAAAGAAATATAAACAAATCCATTTGTGAATATATATCGTGATCATAGCATGACGACATACTATATCTTCCTTTATTCCTGCAGTCGGGTATCTTCATCTGAGACATACATATCCAACCAAGTAAAGTAGAGCATTACCAGAGTCTCTTGGACAAATCCAGTTTAAAGAGAGCCACCAAAATAAGCAATAACCCATGAGCTTCAATGTATCAACGTTCGGCACCATCACAATGTTAAATAAATTCAGATCGCACTCCAAAACAAAATATCTTCATATCACTGCACTATGAGCCACAAGTGCCTCATCTTTTCTAGAAAATCATCCATGCTCCTTACTATTGTATTCCTCTTCAAAACATTTTGTATCAGTTCACATGCTTTGTATATGCTTAAGAGTTTCTAAAATCAGTTTGTGAACATCCGGTGATCATGGCGTTCTTATCACAGGCCAGAGATAGCATTTCTTGGTTCTGACAAAAACTTTTGTTATGTCTGCATCGACTGAGAGGATATTGGCAATGACGATTATACTTGCAAAACCTGCATCGTTCCCCTGCCATTTGGAGATATAATGGTCACTAGAAATTGTCATTTCATTATGCTTCCATGTCTTCCATGTTCAGCAGAAGAGAGAGAGAGAAGGTCGGGGAGTCAGCCATTTCATCAAATATTGAACTTATAGTATGAAGAGTTCAGAAACTTATAAAACCTCCAACAATGAAGAGTCAGGAATGCTAGCAACTTTTGAACCTAATTTAGAAAAATTTGAAGTTCAAGAACTTATGGGACTACCAAAAAGGAGAAGTCGGGGATATACATAGTTCAAGAAATGACCAAATACCCGACAACAAAGGGTTGTAAAATTTATAAACTTCAAAAACTAATGGGACCCACCCTTCACATGAAAACTTGGAGAAACATATGACTTTAATAAATTCATTTACTCTTTGAGCCACGAGACTATAATAATAACACATAAATACCAGAATATCCCGACAGAAATTAATCTTTTTGAAAGCTTGAACCTTTGAAAACATATATTTCAACTAGATTCAATTCGGGAAAACATGCCTTATGCTAAAGACAAAAATCTCCATAACTTTCACATATCAGCTTCTTTTTGCATGAATTTTGGACTGTAGGGTAATTGGGTGGTCTTGAGCAAAACCTAGAAAACTTTTAACTTCCAACATCCAAAAAATTGAAATTTGGCCTTGTTTGCGGACCATCATCGAAAAAATGTAAAGATTCAAATCTCGCAAACGGTGAAGTGTTTCAACATAAGAATTGGCCAGACAAGGGGAAATGGGGTAAGGATCGAGGCCATGAAAAGATTTTGTACCAGATTGTCTTCACTTTCAGATTTAATTATTTTTGTGATGTGGTGGGTCCAGAGGCATAGTGGAGAATGCACTGAAATTTTAAAAATTTTCAAGTTCAAATTTTCAGGCAACAATTTGTAAGTATATTTAATAAGTTAAATGATTTTTTTATTTCCTAGCAAAAAGTAAATGATTGCATATTAATTAGTTTAACTAGTCCATGTGCCATGTTTTGACAGGAGGAGAAATATGGTCGGCATCCAAGCCAATTTGAAAAGGAAATGTTACAAAGCAAAAAGTGGACCAATTTTGTAATCTGGATGGAGAATGAGGTATCAATAGTTGACTTTCAATAACTTAGTTGGATATTGTTGTGTTAATATGTCAATTTGCATTTCTTGTGTTGAGTTGTTTATTGATGCATAGGATGAGTTCTAAAGTGCTTCTCTGTTGGCCCTAGATCCCACTCAATTGTCCCATTATTTGCAGTCCTGGTGATGTACACATGTCCTCCTAGTTACCTTATTATAGTGTTGAGATTTGAACTTCAGTCACTCTCATTATGAATGCACCTTTTTAACTTTACAAAACAATCCTTGGACATTTTTCACAATAATTTTAATCCACAAAGCTCGACAATTGTAAGGGCAATCACTTATATACAAACGTGAGTTATGTGAACAAGCCACTGAATCATCCACACATTTGTTTATATTGAATTAATGTACAGACAACAAATCCTTTATTGAATCATTAGGTGGTGATAGAACTCATGAAAATGATAAGTCCCTTATCAAAGGCGCATCATTGATATCTTTATCAAAGGCACATCATTGAATATTCCAACAATTGCAACAATGTAGGTCAATCCTTTATCTTGTGATCAACATCATAATAAGTATACATTGGAAACTTTGTTCAACTACGTGAGGTATGTCTAGGTTCTCCACACTAGTAGCAATAGATTCCTCTATTGTATACTCTACCATGGTCTCCTTGATTTCCTCCATGCTCCATATATTATGGCTCCTAATAGCACAACACCATCTATTGTGGTTGTGACTAGGGTTGTGTGGTTGTGTTTAATTTTGTTTTCCTCTTGCCTTGTGGAGGACTTGTACTACTTTGTAGGTGGTAATGTCATGGGTGGATGTGTGACAAACCTTGCACTAGTAATTTATAGGAACATCCTTTCACTTTTGCAGTAGTGGACAATTTCATGAGTCTCATGACATATGGTGCAATTAGGTATGTGTTGAGCAAGAGGGAACTATGTGGCATTAATAGCTTGAGCTCCCACCACTAGATAATTTGTAGTTGTATGCCCCTTAGTGTGGCACTTTGTTCATCATAAACCACATTGATTAAGAGTTTCACTTGCATGTTGTGCTATTTGCATGACCATTTTTCCATTTGTTCTTTTAGTCATGTAGTAGAATCATATGTTGGGGGCTCCCCTAATTCTTATAATCTCAACACAACTTTTAAGGCAACTTTTTAATTAGGGAGAGTGAGCTAAACTAGTTCATGTTGGATATGTGCAATTAGCCTACCAATAAATCATTCCTTCTAAATTTCAACATTTTATAGTTGGGTCAATCTATAACACCAATTCCTTAGAGCGTTGATCATACCTACACACAATCTCTCCTGATTGTTGCCTTATTTCCTTTAATGCCACAATATTATAATGCACCATCTTAGGGAAATTGAAATTGGGAAGGAAATCTCTTAGTAGTTTACTAAGATCATTATTGGTGCCATTAGGATCATAATGAGTATACTAGTCTTGTGTTTGCTTACAAAAAGTGTTTGCAATTAACCTAATCGTGCGGTCATTATCCACAACATTTTATGTGTGCCATGCTATCTCATATGCTTAAGTTTGACGGGCTAATAATGAACAACAAACCTTTGTTTGCCTGCCTCCTTCTTATGACTAATCCCATTTTGGATTCCTTATGAAGTCAAGGCGATTTGAAGGAAGATCAAATTTGCAGTCCAAGTAGATGTGTGTATAAACAAGGGCTTAGCGGAATATAGATTCCTTTCTATTTTGTGATTTTTGTTTTTTTCCATTTCAAAACTATTTGTTTTCTTTCTTTTCTAATGAACATTTATTCAGAAGCCCTTTCCTACACCCAAATCTTCAGTTTTAAACTCACTTGCATGGAAGATGAATTAAAGGTATCAATTATATATGTTCCATGATTTAAATCCATTATTTTGTGGTTCTCAGTATCATAGAAATAAGGGTGTTGTTGCTTCTTAGACTTGTTGCACACCTTGCACTAGGTCCACAGGCTGGTGGAATGGTATTCGAGGACACAATGGCTCTCATATCTGATTTTTTTGCAAGGAATCAATTTAAAATGGTCTGAGGCCTAGCTTTCATTCCAACCTAGGATTCCATCACAATAATGTCATATTACAGTCTTCAGATATGTGTATAGTTTATGTGCATGGTAGCAACCATTTAGTAATAATTCCTCACACACCACACTGTAACTGAGATGTGTGAATGCCCTAAAACTATACAAATTTAGTCCAAACACTATCATAAGATCATGCTTGATAAGATCACAGATGCATCATAGTTTAGGTGTGGGTAGGACTTCCTTAGGGTAGGTAGGACTTCCTTAGTGTAGCCCTAACTATGCTTTGTAGTAGAATCGTTATATTAACCATTCCAAGTTCAGACTAGCAGGGACAATGGAGTTTCAAGACCCTTGCCAACCAAGGGAAGGTTGATATAAGATTTTTTAGGGACCTAGGATAGTGACAGTAATATAGGACCAAGTTTGTGTTATGTTTGGAACCCAGTCTTGAGGTCTTCTTAGAGGGGTGATATGTGACTAGGGTATGAAGGCTAGGACTTTGTATGTAATCTTAAGCCCTCCTTTTGGAATTGTTGGAAGCCTTCTTCATTGATACATAAGGACTGTCAAGACTCCTATGATAGTGCATTAGAGAGGCATTGAAATCACAAAGGAGATAAATTTTATTAGGCCATCACCCATTGGAGAAGGGATTGTCATAAAGAGCATGACCGTGTTACCTTGTCATAGTTACAAAGGGGATAGTCTTTGTGGTGGTAATTATAGTCACTAAGTTTACATCCACCTTCCTAGGGTCAGGAGAAATGCCTGAAGTTGAATATGCCTATTTTAAAGATCTCGCCATCAGTATTTTCCATGCTTTTACCCCCCTAATGATCCGAAGATTGAATATAAAGGTGTGGAAATTATTGACTAACCTTACTACTGTTACAGTCAATTAGCTAACATGCAAGACAGTCATGAGGTTTTTCTTATTTTATTCAAGATTTATATAGTCTTCCTTATTGATAAGATGGGGGTCTGCTATTCCCAAATTGTCTATGACAAAATACCAATGGAGACCTCCCTAATCCTCATCTCAAGTTTCAAATGCACAACGAAACGATGGAGGACAATCATAACTGTCATAATAGTACATTAGCATTTTTTGTCTCAAGGTGGCCCTTGAGACTACCAAGGGGATGGATATAGAGTTGGGATTATGGTTTTTGTTTAAAATCCTTGTGTCATTGACCTAATATTTATTTGTGGCAAGGATCCCAATAGTCTAAAGATTACAAATTGTTGTCAAGAAGGGACGGTCATGGTTAAGTGTGGTACAGTGATACAATTTCATCTTGGTTGAGTATTGTATAAATCTCAATCTATTTAGAATGCATGGGGGTATTAGGGTGTGGTATCACTATATAGGTAACCATCAAGTGATTTATTCAACTCAATCTTGGCCTATATAGTACCCAGTGTGAAGAGCAAGATAGTGTTGTCCAAGAACCTTGTTACGGTCACAAATGAGGGCAGTCTTAGCTATTGTAACCATAGTTGGAATCCCTTGTTGTTACCATAACATATGTGACCTAAAAACATGACTCTATGAGTATGAGTTGTTTGAAACTTCTCTGAGAAGATCCCACTATGGGAATGAATCATAATTCAATGTTAAATAGGATTGTTGTCATTATAAAAAATCTAGGGCAGTCATTGTATCCTTTCATTGCCATCATAGAATTAATGCAACTATAGTTTTCAATACCAAAGAGATGGAATTGATGGTAACCATAAGGTCTATGTTGACTGGTCTCAATCATCCATCCCTTGATGGTAAAAAATAATGTCCCAAAGGAGATAGTAATGATGATACAAATGCAGACAGAAAATAAGACCACTTTATATTCTTCTATTTTAGAGGACTATCTCTACATTGCTGGTCCAGATTAAGGAAGACATGATTTAAGAGTTCATTGGATTTGATGGCTACAATCCATTCATCAAATCCACTCAAGGTGGCATGGTCAGGTTTCTGAATGCTTAAGTCCTCCTTTGTCAGATGTTGTAGTTGCAACTGCCCTGTTAGACATGTATGCAAAATGTGGAAGCATAGACAAGGCACATGAAATGTTTGATAGAATGCCTCAAATAAATGTGGTCTCATGGACTGCAATGACTGTAGGATATGCACAAAATGGATTTGTTGAAAAGGCTTTAGAAATTTTAAAGCAAATGCAATTGGTTGGTGTAAAGCCAAATTCCACAACCTTTGCCAGCATCCTCCCTACCTGTGTCAAAATGGGAGCTTTGGAATAGGGTATGGACATCCATTAATTCATAAAGGATAGAGGAATTTTTTTAGATGTTGTAGTTGCAACTGCCCTGTTAGACATGCAAAATGTGGAAGCATAGACAAGGCACGTGAACTATCTGACAGAATGCCTCAAAGAAATGTGGTCTATAATGATTGCAGGATATGCACAAAATATGGAATCATAGACAAAAAAACATGAACTGTTTGACAGAATTCCTGAAGAGATGTCATCTCATGGAATGCAATGATTGCAAGATATGCACAAAATGGATTTTGTAAGGACGCTCTCTAAATCTTTAAACTAACTAAGCACTCTGGAACATATCCTAACATTGTAAGATTTGCTTGTATTCTATGTGCATGTAGCTATGCAGGTTTAGGGGATGAGAGTTGTACATACTTCAATCACATTTGTAACTCTTATTGCATTACACCTATAGTTGATCATTATGTGTGCATGGTTGACCTCCTTGCCCAGGTTGGCTATCTTGAAGACACCCTAAACTTTATCGTTCTTTCTAAATCCCTAAATTTGTCCTATTCCACTCACATTGAAGACCTGTGAGCGGGAATAGGGCTAACATTTTTTCTTTCTAAAATAGGCCGGATAACATATTGCTAACTTCATTTTTTTTCAAACAAAATAGACCTTTATCTTAAGGTTACTCATGAACCTTAAGATAAATAATTATTGAAAAAAACTGTGCATTCCTTAATGACATGTAAGAGAATTTAATCAACTGCTACTTAAAAACTCTTTAATGTTTCTATCTAATGCGAGTTATTAGATTAATAGTGAAAAAGAACATACATGGACGAAGCAATTTGTGGCACTTAAGGTTATGTAATAGAATTTATAGTCGATAGTTAAATTGTATAACAAATTTTTTTATGATCTTTACTAACATTTATGACAATTGTTGCATGTTTTACATCATTGGAATGACATATTAGATGTAACTTTTTTGAAATTTTATTATGGTATGTGCACTTTGATATGATGTAATATGATTATGGTTTTGTTTCATATGTTGTAATTGTTATCTAAATTTCACTACGGCTCATTCAGGTAGGGTTTTGATTCAAAACTTGTAAGGTACTGTTGTGTAATTTTACACACCATTTTGAAATTTTGATACAGTCATATCAAATGAACACGGCTCCCAGCCATTACCAAATCAAAGATACATGCATGGGCACTCTCTGTATATTGGGGGTATAGATAATGGAGACACAATAAATTAAAGTCACGATCACTGTAAGATGCAAATGAATCAATGGTTTAGGAGCAGTTAAAAAGAATGTTGCAGAGTCTTCCACATGTCAGAAGCGATAGAAAGGAACTCAAGAATGATGCGGAATGAGCCACTTTATTTTTCATGAGAGAAAATAAAGATGAGTGCAGAGAAAGCCACTTGTCAGCACCAAAATGAAAGGAGAGCAGCTTGGAAATTAAGTGAAAGCCACCACGTGGGGGGTGCGCTACACAGGAACAAAATCAAGCTTGATGCGGAGATCGCCACGTGTAGTATGCAGAGGCAGTCCCTAAAGTTTCTATGTGTCTGCGGAAGGTGCCGTGTGTCTTTTTGCTTTATTGTGGAGGGTACCGCGTGTTCTTTCCATATCATGTTATCGCTGGTAATGAAAGATGGAGATGGCTCATATTTATCTGATTACAGCTGTTTGGAGAGTATATAGTCATTCATTTGACTCTTTGTAAGGAGTTCTTTTCCATATACATTCTAGAGTTAGTGATTTTTTCTGAATCCTACTCAGTTTGAGTATGTTTTTGTAACTCTTTGGGCATATGAAATACAGAGAACACTTTGGATACCATTGACAGTCAGATCTTGCCTTCTTGTTTTGCAGTCTTGGGTGTTATTGAGTGTTTGAATAGGTCATTTGTGAGGTAATTTATTTCCTTGTGACTGTCTTATGTTTTCAATACCCTTTTTCTGTAGAAGTTGTGTTTATGCGGGTTGCAAACTGTGTCTTAAAGTGTTATGAGACTTAAAATTGTGAAGTTTACCTTCCTTTTTGAAGATTTTGATGCAGTTGGGCCTCTTTGTGAAGTGCTTTTGCCAACATATAGTGACAAGTTATGCAGGTCTTATTTTCTGTTGTCTGTGGCCAAGTGTATGCAGGTCTGAGTTTCATTTTACCTTATGAATTTTGGTGAATCACCCTTATTTTCAAGTTTTCCAATTTTAATTTTCATTCTTAAAAGCATTCCTTCTCCTTTTTCCTCTGCAAATCTGATAGATTTTAGGTGATAACCAGCTAGAAAGCCAACCTTCTCCAAAGGTTCTTTCCAAAATAGGAGACCCATAGACCTGGAAAGATCCCATGTTTCTCTAGATTGCCAAGTTTTACAACGCAACAAGGGTGCAAATCTAAGAGACAATAGTAATATTAGATATATAACAGAAAAATAAATTATTACATGAAATAAATAATAACTTTTCATTCTAAATGGTTTTTTTTTGCAGAACACGAGTCTTCCAGAAGATCAAGATGATCCTCATGATATAGATCGAGATTATGTTGGTTCTAGTATAGATCACATGGTAGAGGATGATTACGACGCAGATACAAAAGACACTGAGGCTGATGATGATGATGATGACGACGACGATGATGATCATGATCATGATGATCACGATGGTGATGATGATGATGATGATGACGCAATTTCTGGTAGTAGCCAGTGACATTCATGATCATATAGATTGCATCATGGATCATTGTTGATATATCATTATGATGCCTCTTTTCATGGTTACTATCACATGTATCATATTCACGGCTTACAATACCATATTAATGAGTTGTATCATAAATTTATGTATCATTTTGACTTATATCATTTGGACATGTATCACCTTGACTTGTATCATTTTGAGTTACATAATTTATCATTTTTACTTATATCATTTGTACATGTATCATTTTGACTTATGTCGACTATTGGACATGTATCATTTTGACATGTTATTGATCTACTGGCATATCTAACTTTCACTTGTTTTAGTTATATATGATGATGATCTTATCAGTATTGACTTGTCAATTTATATATATTGAAAATGGTTGATGATTTTTGGATAGATATTTATTACATATGATGATTTGAATTTACTGCTCAGGATGGATGTTGTCAAATTCAATTAAATTACAGATATTTGACTCACTTGTTTTAATTATAGATGATGATCATGTTATAATAATTATCTTGTTATTTAATCATATGAGTTAAATAATTAAATTACTTACTCTATAATCATATGAGTTATTTAAGAAGCATGATATATTTAACTAATTGAATTGAAATAAAACATTAAATTAATAAATGTAAGCAAAACAAGAAGCATTTTTAGAAGCAAAAAAGGAAGCAACAATGGAAGCCAAACTAGAAGCAAACCAGAAACAATCTTGGAAGGAAAACTTGGCGTTATCTAGGAAGCAAAAATAGAAGCAATTCAGGTAGCAAACAAAGAAGTAATAATGGAATGAATTTTAGAAGAAACAAAAGATGCAATAATAGAAGAAATATTAGAAGCAACAAAAGATGCAAAAATGGAAGCAACAAGCGATGTTATATCGGAAGCAAAATTGGAAGCAAAACTGGAAGCAAAATTGGAAGCAAAACTAGAAGCAAAACTGGAAGCAAAATTGGAAGCAAAACTGGAAGCAAACCTGGAAGCAAAACCGGAAGCAAAATTGGAAGCAAAACCAAAAGCAAAACCAGAAGCAAAATTGGAAGCAAAAATAGAAGCAAAATTGGAAGCAAAATCGGAAGCAAAACTGGAAGCAAAATCAGAAGAAAACCTGGTAGCAAAACCAGAAGCAAAATTGGAAGCAAAACTAGAAGTAAAATCGGAAGCAAAATCGGAAGCAAAACAGGAAACAAACTTGGAAGCAAAAATGGAAGCAAAACTGGAAGCAAAATTGGAAGCAAAACTAGAAGCAAACCTAGAAGCAAAACTGGAAGCAAACTTGGAAGCAAACCTGGAAGCAACACAAGAAGCAAAATCAGAAGCAAAATCGAAAGCCAAACTAGAAGAAACAAAATATGGCGCTAAACCCAATGCCAAAGTGAACACGCATTTTGGCGCCGAGTTTTGCGCTGGCAGAAGTGTCCAATTCATGAACTGAAATGCACTAAATTTTGGTGCTATTTTAGGCGCTAATTGCTTGTTTTATTGTACTGCTACATGTTTATGAATCATTATGATTTGTGAGGGTGGTGAAGTGTGAGGATGATAGTTTGTACAAGTGAGAAGGCAAGGTGAGAATGGTGGTTCGAACTAGTGAGTGAGCTGACAAGACAATCACCCCCCAACTAAGCATGTCACATTTCCTCATGTGATAAGAAAGGTAGGAAATTAATTTGAAATGATGGGAGAGTGAAAGATAGGTTAAATGGAATAATAAATGGAAAAGCATGACATTAAATGTAAAATAGAATAATAAAAAATTGCAGTTAAAATAATCATTAACAAATATAATGAGTAGAAAAGTTGTTATTTAATCTTACAAATGGAAAAAGTTGATGCTAGCGAGAGTTGATAGAGGAATGATCAATGGATGACATGAGCATATCATTTATTGATGGGGTGTCATGATGACACTGTGATACAATGTGTACATTTATTGATGAATCAACAACATTGGAAGTTGATTGATGGTTGCTGTGGGATCGAAGAAATGTGACACAGTTACACGAACATTAGTGAAGAGGTAGTAGGAAGTCAGTTGGTGAATACAATAAGAACTAAGTAAAGTGATGCTATAGAGAACATGGTTTGTCATGCTACAAGAACTCAAAGAGTGGTGTTGCAAGGAACATGACTGGTGATGCTGCAGAAACTCAAAGAGTAGTGTTACAAGGAATGTAGCAAGGGACGTTCCAAGAATGAATGGACTGGTGAAACTAAAGCTTGGAAAGGTTGCAAGTGGTTGGCATCATTATTTATAAAGTGTATTGAGAACCAACATCGCCCAAACAGGTTTTGACTGTTGGTTTTTTGTGATAAAACATAACAATTATACTTGATTATTAACAGGGGTTGAGTTGGAAGGCTCATCTATCATTTCTTCTATTGTTGGTGATCAGTCCCTTTATCATGTGTTGAATGTTGGATAAATTGTGCCCTATTGAGTGGCTTCTTGTAAAGCTTAAGGTGATAACCATGACCATTATTGAAAATATGACAGGATCAATGGTGACTAGCTTTACTACTCTATTTGAAAATACTTCTACTATCTCATAGGGTCCTAACCATCTTGTCTGCAACTTACCCTTGCAATATTTATATCTTGAATCATATAGTAATGCTCAATCACCTTGTTGGAATTCCCTAGTTTTGATAAATCTATCATGCCATTTTATCCTATGTTTCTGCACAACCTTTGTGTTATGGAAAGATTCCTTCTGTAGTTCATCTATTGCATTTAGTTGAGTGATTCTTTCATGTTGTGCTTCTGAGAGATCTATGCCTAGCTCTAGTGTTGTTTTGAAAGTTTTAAGTTTAAACTCAATAGGGAGCACTGTTGTCTTACCATATACCAACTCATAGGTTGTGAACCTTGTTATTGTTTTCCATGTCCTATAAGCCCAAACTACTTCAAGAAGGCAGTTTACCTAATCCCTGCAGTGCAAGGCTACAATTTTAGTCAAAATTACTTCTATTTCCCTATTGGTAAACTCTACTTGGCCATTGGACTGAGGATGATAAGAAGTAGACTTCTTGTTCCTAAGTGCATATTCCTTGACAAGTGTAGCAATCAACTTAGAGGTAAATGGTGGTCCTTGATCAATAACAATTTCTTTGGGCACTCCATACCTTATGAAGATCTCTTCATAGAGAAATACCGCTACCATTTCATCTCTTGCATGTTTGAGAGCCTTGACTTCCACCCATTTTGTTAGGTAGTTAATGCATACCAATATGTACTCCTTATTGTTCGACTTAGGATCAATAGGACCTATAAAGTCTAGACCCCATTCATCAAAAGGTTCTTGTACTAGCTATGGCTACAGGGGCATTTCATCAGTCTTGGTTGGTCTACCCATCCTTTAACAATGGTCACACCTCCAAGTATATACAACTACATCCTTATGCAATGTTGGCCATCCGGTTTAGAGTATTTTGAATGATGTCCTCTTTGTCGCAAAGTGTCATCCACAGGGCTCATCATAGGAGGCCTTTAGAATATCAAAAACCTCATCTTTTCTAATACACCTACACATGATATTATCAAGGCCAATATAGAAGAGGTAACTTAAGATCCAAAAGTATGGAAGACTCTTTTCTACTAGGTTGTGTTTTTCTCTTAGTGAGAAATGAGGAGGTGTTCTGCCTACAACCAAGTAATTAGCAATATCTGCATACCATGGAATCTACACTATTAAAGCAAACAAATGCTCATCTAGAAATGAGTCATCAGCAATGGGTCCATCTATAGCAAGGGTCACTTTGGAAAGTAAACATGCTACTACATTAGCTTTACCTGGTTTATCCATTATTGTTATATCAAATTTTTGTAGTAGTAACAAACATCTCACTAACCAACCAGTAACTATGGGCTTGTTCATTAGATACCTTATGGCTACATGATCAGTGTGAACAAAGATAGAGTAGCCAATTATGTAGTGCCTAAACTTATTGATTGCATATACCACAGCTAGGAGTTCTTTCTTAGTAACAGTGTAGTTCATCTCTGTTGCGTGAAAATTTTTACTAATGAAATAAATCGCATATTCTACTGAACCTTCATTTTGGCCTAAGACAACCCCTATAGCATAATCAGATGCATTAGTGTGTATATGGAAGGGGATTGTCTAGTTTGGTCCCCTTAACACGTGTTGTAGTCAAGGAGTCTTTTATAGATTGGAAGGGTTCTTAACATGCAGGTTTCTAGTTAAAGTCAACATCTTTGGTAAGTGTTGACCTCTAAAGCAGACACTTAGAGATACATCCTATGGGGAGTTCTACAAATGAGGGACCTAGACGTACTCTATAGAACAACCTCTGGGTTTTTTAGAATTCGGCTCTTCAGTTAACTTGTTGGGGGGAGAAAAGGGGGAGAGAAAAGCAAATAAAACAAATCTGAACTAAAATGATGCGCCAAAACATAAGACAGTTCATTCACCAGATAACATAGTATAATTTTAGTCTTATTAACTTCAAGGATGTTTGAAAGAGTACTAGACATGATTCAAAGCACTAGCAACATCATATAAACTAAACTTATAAAAGCATGAAACAAAACAATAAATGATTATAACCATTCTTGAATAGACACAGAGCACAATATAAAGTAGATTTAACAGAAATAGCACAACATAAAAGCAAGAATTGCATAGTTGATGCTTTGATTTCTTCTATTTAATAGCTTAACATGCTACGATCTCAAGATATATTACAACCAAATGACTGCCCAAAATACAGAAATGTCTCCTTTTCCAAGAGTGATGAACACCTTTTACAATAACATCGCCCCATTTATAGAAAAAACTCCTAGAAGATAGAGATTACAACCAAAAAAGATTCTGTCGTGAAACCTCCTGCAAGACCCTATTATGGTGGCCATTGTAACTGCCTCTTGGATAAAAACACCTGTCTCCCCCTTTTATGGCTATAGTGCCATCTGTCTATTCTACTACCTTGTATAAAAACCTCCAGCAACCTGCCGAGATGTGGAAACCCAAAGGTTGAAACATGTGGCGGCACCATGCCCACTCTGCAACCAACCCTCTCAAAAAAGGAACCAATAGCGCACCTTGAAAGCTCCCTAAGCTTTGGAGGGTCCCCGGCTTGCACCCTGCCAACACGTGGCTTTCTCCACTGCCTCCACGTATAAGTAAATACAACCTTTAATGCCTTTTGCCAAATGGAAAATAGGTAGGACACGTGGTGAGCTTGCACAACTTGTAGAAAACTTTTCCTCTACTACCAAGAGAAATTGCTCCCTGCCGACACGTGGCCTACGTGGAGGTATATCACAAAGGAAAAAACAAGGCCCAACAATTTATAAAATGCCAATTGGTTATGCTACCACATGGCTCCCTTGCACAACTTTGAGGAGAAAATGGCTCCGCAAATTGTAGAAATTGTGTCGCTTTGACACATGCCATGCTCCGCTCACTCCGCAACTATAAAGAAAAGTTGAAGGCTGCAAGAGATGAGGTCTATAGTAATTAAAATAAACAAAGGTGCAAAACTTGTCTTGCTAAAGTCTTTTATGAATCTATGGTAATACCTTGCATGGCTAAGGAAACTTCGAACATCTTTTTTTTTTCTATGGTATAGGTAGATTAGTGAGGACTTCAATTTTAGCTGGGTCTACCAAGATACCTACCTATGAGACATAGTGCCCTAGAACTATACCCTCTTCCATCATCATGTAACACTTTTCATTGTTGAGGGATAAGTTATGGTCTTGACACCTTTGCAAGACCTTATCTAGATTAGATAAGGCTTCGGAATAACTATTACCATGAGCTGTGAAATCATCTATATAGACTTCCAAACAATCATGCGTAAGATCAAAGAAGATACTCAGCACTGCTCATTGGAAAGTGGCAAGAGCATTACATAGTCCAAAGGGAAGGATTGCATAAGCATATGTGCCCCACGGATAGGTAAATGTTGTTTTTTCTTGATCTTCAAGTGCAATCTTGATCTAGTTATATCCATCAAATCCATCCAAGAAGGAAAAGTACTTCTTTCCTGCTAAAGTGTCTAGAAATTGGTCAATAAAAGGTAAAGGAAAATAATTTTTGCATGTTACAGCATTAATTTCTCTTTAGTCAATACAAATACATCATTTTCTTCCTTTCGTTAGCACTATTATCAAAGGAGAGACCCATTATCGACTATCTGATATGGGGTATATGAAACTAGCATCCAAGAGTTTTTTCAATTCTTCCTTAACAATGTTCTGGATTGTAGGATTCATTCTCCTTTGAGGTTGTCTCATGGGCTTATAGTCACTCTTAATGTATATACAATGTGTGCAAAGGTTTAGATCAAGTCCTTTCATGCCATGATAGTCCCATGTGAAGGCTATTTTATGAGCCTGCAACATAGTAATCAGTTCATCTTGTTGCTACAAGGTGGGCGGGTTATTAATGTTCAGTGATCTATCAGGAGAAATTTCAATTTGTTTCATCAGGGATTGCATGGAGGACACATTGGAACATGAGGTGTTGAGGCAACAACAATGGGGTAGAAATTGGTGAAATACGTTGATATCAAACTCAAAGTTTGACGAATGTTCTACAAGGAAGATGTTATGTAATAGGCATGACATACAGATCAAACTATTATCCAACGGAGTATCCACTCCATATTTGTTCTACATAATGTTTGAAATTACAATATCCTCATCCTCAGTGTCTATCAAAGGGCTTCTCCCTATAGTCATTACTGTTTGGATAGTATATTGGTCATTGTCTTCAGGGTCCAGCCATAGATTGCTCAAAGTCAGCAAAGGTTTGGGATGAAGGATACAAAACCAGTTTCTTTATCACATTTTCATTGGAAATAATCATATTACTCAACATGCATCTAATGAAAGCATCAACGGTTGCTAACCATGGTCATCCTCATATGAGTGGATATCCTCTTAGGTTAGTCTTTAGTTATAGGACCATAAAGTCGGTAGGATATTCCCAAGATTCAAGCATAATAACCAAGTCTTTAATGACCCCTTCAATTTTAACCGTTGATCTATTTGCTAATTGCAATATTGTAGGTGTCAGTCTTAATTCAACCAATTGTACGTTTGGCATGGTTTCTTTGGTCATGACATTGATGGCAACACCCAAGTCCATTAAAGTATTGTTTTAAAAAGGTGCCATTAAAGTACACATCCACAACTAGACTGCTAGGGTCTGCATATTTTGGGACAACTATGTTGCCCAACATGATTTCAGCAAGATGTTAAATCACATGAATAGTTTGTGGGTCCTTACATTTCCTTCCTAGCTTCTTTAAACACAGTTCCCTCATAGTTTTAGTGTAAATGGGCACATCCTTAATAGCTTGAAACAGAATAATTTTAACACAAACATTTTTAATTTCCCAAGGAAATCAAACTTAGGCTCAGGTTCATGTTTTTGTATGTTCAATATCTTAGGGAATGGGGTTTCTCTATTCTTTTTCTCTACGTGTGATGGGACTTGTTCAGGGTGCTAAATCTGATTATTAAGATGTAATTTAGCATCACTAGAATTTTCCTCATCTGGAAGTTCTGTGATGAGTGAAGAGATCAATCCAGAGAGAATTTTTCTTGAACGTAGATGAACATCACTAACCTTGACCATATAAGTTGAGTATTGGACTTCATTAGCATAAGCCTATTGGACAAGCTTGTTGTTATGATTTGGTGCATGCTGGGTAGGAAATTGGGTTGCTCTTGGTGGTGTAGGAGCAGATGTAGCAGTATTTAGCATAAGGTTCAGTTGTTGAGGCAAAGCCTGATGTGGTTGCGGGTAGCCAATGTTGGTATTTTACCAAGGCTAATTTCCTCTCCATTGTTGTGTCCATGTATTTTGGGGTGCCTGCCACTACTGGTTATGGGTTTGAGGTTGGTATGGTTGTTTTGGCCATACCTCCTATTGTGGGGTCTAGTTAGGTGGTGACAAGTTTGACCATGGTTGAGGTGGTATATTATTCCATGATGCATTATACCAATTAGAAATATTTGGAGAGGAACTTGGAAATAAAGCATTATAAGATAAAGTGTCATGAGGAATACATTTTCTGTGTTGCCATAGCTTACATTGAGCTAAGTAGAATACATGACCTTCTTCATCTTCCATAATTTGGAAGTCTGTCCTTTCATGCATGTCTTCTGTAATGATGGTTATCCTCTTGTATTTACAAGTAGTCTTCTTTTGTCTGCAATGGGGACAGTATTCTGCCAATGTTGCTTCTGCTTCTTGCTTTTTCTTTACATGCAGGGTATCCAATTGAGTCACCAAATGACTAATAATGTCCTACTTCATTTCCTTCAGGAGGTTGTTGAGTTCTACTCAGGAGATGCCTATAGCAGTCTTTGTGGTGGACAAAGATTTGAGGCCATAGGTTTGTTCATCATGGACCTTGAGTAGTTTCTACATATTTGGAAAACATCATCAAATAGAAGTTGAGAGATGTCACAACCTCCAATCAAGTCCAATGCATCCATGCATTCTTCATTTACTCCTCTCAGAAATACAAGATTGAGTGACTCTAGAGAGAGTCTATTTTGGCATAACTCATGGAGGCCAAATAGGAACCTCTTGGTGCAGTCATGGTTAGGAGGGTCCTCAAAGAGAACAATCTAGACCATGCAACTAGAGTAACACAAATAAAAACAACTCAAAGATCTAAAGAAAATGTAGATTTAGTCATTCAGTATATCATAGAATTCAAGTACAAATAGGGCGGCAACATGCAGGCTTAAAATTAGGGCTCACAGGCCTGATTACATAATATCAGAATAGGCACAAGATATAGCTTTGAAGCTCCTTCATGCAAATTCCAAACTATCTATCTATTAAATCATGAGAACTAGTTTCCTATAGATCTATTACATCAATATATATCATCTCCCATACAAAAGATTCCTCCACGTCGGCCAATGAAGATCACAAACTCCAATGAAGAGCTATAACGTGTGTACATGGATAGGTCAGACCTAAATGAATGGAACTCCTCTGGAAATGAATGGAATGATGTGCGGATCTCAAAGAAGGTCAGTCATGAACCAAACAACATTGAATGATGTGTCATTAAGCTTTGAAGGTTGTGAAATGCTTTGTAGGTCTTCTCCTTTAGTTGATTATTAGAGATTGTCAGGATGCTCTGTTCTGAGAAAATAATTAATGTTCTGATAGTGATAACCTTCCGGTACTTGATCCAAATGCCCTAAAAATTGGATATGATATAGATGAATGAATCTTGATGCTAAGTCTAACTCTGCAAGGTCTGAAATACAATTGCAGCAAGATGTAGACCAAAATATAGAAACAACTACTGACTGAACTGCGTGAACTGAACTAGAAAAATGAAAGGAAACAAACTAAACTGCAAACAAACTGAAATGCAAATGTTTTTGGTTTATGCAAGATTGCTCTTGAACTAGGGACACTCCTACATCAGACATCTAGGGTTATTGAAAAAGTGAGTCCCTAACTTTGCTGGGGCTAGAGGAAAACCATAGCGGTCCACCTCAGCCTGGGGAATCCAAGGTGAATCTTCTTCCAGTCTACCTTTCCACTTCACAAGGTATTCTTTGTATTGTCTTCCTCTGGTGTTGCATCCAACTCTGCTATCCAAAATGTCTTCAATTTGCTTCAGTGCTTGTTGTGGTAATTGATTCTTCAAGTCTTCCTCAATGCTATCACTGAACTCTGCTTCATGATACTGATATAGGTCTGCAATATTGTGAAAGGAAGCTAGGTGTGTGGAAATTGCTTCCTACACTAATCTAATGAGGAGAGATGAGTGCAAATTCTTTTAATCCTTTACAGTTACAATGTTATTAACCCAACAACAGAGATATTGCAGAAAACACATACATAAGAATGTAAGATAGAAGAAGAGAGAGACAAGATATACGTGGGGAAAACCCTTACGGGTGAAAAACCCCACACTCCAAAACACAGCTCAAATGTATTCCGTAAACAATGAAGGTTACAATATAGTCACAGAGCCAATGCTCTTGCAAGAGTCTTCGACACTCGTATCTGGAGACAATCTAGCAGCATAACAGTACCTGTCAATCACATAATACATCTCTCCAAAGCACCTGTTATATAGAAAATACATGGCAAAAATGGCTCTATCTTGGGATGGGCATCCAACATGGCCTAATGGCCCAAAACCCACGCCTATGGACACTTTTCCAACATTGTAATATGTTCCTGACACTTGTCAAGTCACCCCATCCCAAAGAGGTCACCTATTCCCAATTTGGATAATGACAGATGCTCTTACGACTCTTACAACCGTCATAGAATCCGTCATACTGACATATCTTACAGTTGCAAGTCATAAACAGTCTATAACTAGCATATTCTCTTACAACATGTCATAACCCTCCTTGGGGTGCCCAAAGATGCCTTTTTTAAAGGTACTTCTCGACACATGTCTTCACCTATCATAGAATCTTCCATTTCTGACTCTTACATGTCATAGATTTGTCATAGGAATATGTCATAACCGTTTCGGTCAATATTCCCTTACACACTATACAATATGCCGACACATGGCAAAATATTCCTACCACTAAATAGGATGCCTATCTCCTCATGTGAGGACACATTTACATTTGGTCATCTTCCATGTAGGATGACACATCACCGTGCCAACTCCCACAAAATGACAACATAGGATTTGCATCCTAATTACACAATAGGCAATAAATAAATAAATACAATGAAATAGTACAAGGAATTACCAAGGTTGAGACACCTTAATTCGCAACATTCTCCCACTTATCAAACACCTTGTAAGAGCTAATGGAATTAACAAGATTTAACTGCTATAGGCCGATAGGCCCATAGACTCCGAACACCATCTGAACTTCTCTATGCCCATTGGTTTCATCAGTGCATCTGCAACATTCTTCAAAGTGTCTACCTTCTCCAAATTCATCTTCCCATTCTCTACCATGTCTCATACAAAGTGAAACTATATATCAATATGCTTTGTTCTGGCATGGAAAATTGGATTCTTTGCTAGGCAAATCACACTTTAACTTTTACAACAAATCGTAATCTGTTTTGCATCAACACCAATATCTGAACACAGTCTCTTAAGCCAAATGGCTTCCTTGCAAGCATGATTTTCTGCCATATACTTAGCTTCTGTCGTGGACAAGGCAACCATAGGTTGTTGCATACTCATCCAACTAATTGCACCACCAAACATTGTGAACACATATGCACTGATGGATCTCCTGCTGTCAATGTCACCCGCCCAATCAAAATCCACGAATCCATGAACACAAACTAAATGCAGAGGTCATGTAGCATTACCATGATAGCATATGGAATACTCAAAAGTACCCCTCAAATATCTGAACACTCGCTTAACTGCATCCCAATGTACCCATCTAGGATTAGCCATAAATTGACGAAGGACTCCCACTACTTGGGCAATGTCTGGTCTTGTGCATACCATAGCATACATCAAACTGCCAACAACATTAGCATAAGGTACTTTGCTCATGTCCTCCACCTCACTAGGAGATTTTGGACAATCATTAACAAACAACTTTGTCCCTAAAGAAACAGGAACACACAATGGTCTATAATCTGCCATGCTAAACCTATCCAACACAGTCTTCACATACTTACTCTGGCTTAACCAAAGTTTTATGTTAGCTCTATCTCTTTCAATTTCTATTCCCAGAATGTACCTGGTTGCCCCTAGATTTTTCATCTCAAACTGTACTGACAACTGAGACTTCAAATCAGAAATCATATTCTTCCCATTCCCAATCAACAACATATTGTCAACATACAATGCAATAATGAGAATGCGATCATTGTCAAACTTGTAATACACACAATGATCCAATTTTGATCTCAGATATCTAATTGACAACACAAAGGCATCAAACTTCGAGTACCACATCCTAGGAGACTGCTTCAAACCATACAAAGACTTTTTCAACTTGCAAACCAAATTTTCTTTACCTTTCTCTATGTAATGCTCTGGCTGTGACATGTAAATCTCTTCCTCCAAATCACCATGAAGGAATGTTGTCTTCACATCCATCTGCTCCACCTCTAAGTCATAAGCTGTTGCAAGAGATAACAGGAACTGAATAGATGTCATCTTTGCAACAAGAGATAAAATTTCACCATAATCAATTCCCTCCACTTATGAATACCCCTTCACAACCAGTCTGGCCTTATACTTTTCAACACTGCCATCTGCACCAAATTTCTTCTTGAACAGCCATTTGCATCCAACAGGTTTCTGTCCTTCAGGAAAAGACACCAAGTCCCGTGTTTTATTCTTTTCCAAATAAGACATCTCATCTTCCATGGCCTCCTTCTAGAAACCTACATCTTTCATGCCCATAGCCTCTGTCATGGTTCTAGGCTCATCAATGTTAGTAAGCAAGGGAAAAGCACAACTAGAATCAATTAATGAATAACCAAACCTATCAGGTTGCTTCCTTGTTTGTGTAGACCTCATTAATGGATGAGGTTGAGGTTTGGCTTCTTCATCTAAACTTTTAGAGCTGTTAGAGCTCTCCTCATCATCAAGTCTCACAGGGTCTGTTGATTTAGTCTTCTCAGGGGTAGAAGGAAACTGAACCACATCCTCTTTCTTTTCTATCTGTTCTAGTTGTAAAACAACGGAAGAAGGTGTTAGCTCTTTGAAAATAACACTTCTTCTATACAACACTTTTTCAGCCACAGGATCCCAAAGCTTGTATCCTTTCACACCGACACCATAGCCAATGAAGATACACTTAACAGCCTTGTTCTCCAACTTAGACTGTTTCTCCCTAGACACATGTGCATATGCCTCACAACCAAAAACATGAAGATGTCTAACCGAAGGCTTCTTACCAGACCACACCTCCATAGGTGTCTTACCAACAAGAGCTAAAGTAGGAGATCTATTTACCAGATAGCAAGTAGTGGCTATAGCTTCAGCGCAAAACTTTTGTTCAAGGCTTGCTCCACTAAGCATACTCCTAGGCTTCTCCATCAGTGTCCTATTCATCCTCTCTACAACTCCATTTTGTTGTGGGGTGTAAGGAGTTGTCTTATGTCTTTCAATCCCTTGCTCTTTACAGAACTTATTGAAATCTGCCAAACAAAACTCACCATCGTTATCAGTTCTCAAACACTTAATCTTTTTACTAGTCTAATTTTCAACAAAAGCTTTAAACTCTTTAAACTGACTAAAGACTTCAGTCTTGCTTCTGATAAAATAAACCCATGTCCTTCTACTGTAATCATCTATGAAAGATACAAAGTATACATATTTGGAAATTGAAGGAACATTAACAAGACCAAACACATCAGAATGAATAAGATCCAATACACCAAAAGACTTGTGAGAACTAGAGTAAAACTAAACACGGTTTTGCTTTCCATATACACAATGTTTGCAAAAGTTGAATTTGAGATTACAATCATTTAACCCCTCAATGAGGTTTTTTTTTCAGGGTTCACAAACCCTTCTCACCAATGTATCCATATCTCAAATTCCATAACATAGTCTTTTCAGTAAGAAGTTTAACTTCCAAAGCATGTGCACTACCATCAGAAAGTGTTACAACAAATTTCTTCACTGCTTGTTCAGATGGTGGGGATGGAGTGACTGCAACTCTTTTCTTCGAGTCAGAAGAACTATTGCACTATGAAGTGCATACCTCCAGCTGAAACAAAGTACCTCTCCAAGTACCCTTTGCAAGCACCATAGATCCTCTAGTCATCTTTCATCCATCCTTTGAAAAGACAACCTGCACACTTGCATCATTCAACATACTTACAGAAAGCAAGTTCCGTGCTAGGCTTGGGATGTGCATAACTCCTTCACTCATCCATCAAGGAATCGGATTGAGATTCTTCCATGACCAACAATCTTTAGATGAGAATCATCACCCAGGTACATTCTTTGTAGTGTCCCCATTTTTGTGAGCATCAGAGTTTGGTGGATTAGCCTATCCTATTGACCCTCGTAGGCTAATACTCTTGGTTAGACGGTCCTGTGTGGCAATTACTTGGTCTTTTTAGTGGCGCTATTCTTCTCCAGAGTAGGGTAATGTTCAAGTTTGGCTTTTGTTTGATGTTCCTAGACTTAGTTATACACACTTACTATTTATAGTAAGTCACCATTTTAGGAGAGTCAGTGTTTCTATATATAGTAGGGCACCTGGACAAGTCTTGATTGCAGTATCAATCCCTTACTCAATTGGTTTGGCCATATAATGAGGGATTTACTATTTATAGTAAATCTGTGGTTGTAGAGAGGGACCCCTACTATTTTTGGTAAGGCAATTGGATTTATAGAGGGTATCATGGTGAATCTCCTTGTTCAAACGGAATTGGAAAATCATAAGTATTTAAGGAGTTATTAATTTTTAAAGTGGCCTAAATGATATTTAATTATAAAAGGTATATTATAAAGTTATAATGTAACTTTATAAATGGTGGGGCCATTTGAAGTTAATGAGTAATTAATGCCTCATTGAAAAAGCATGCCATTATGACTTGATATTATAAAGTTTTATTAAAAACCTAAAAAGTAGACTTCAAAGGCAAATTAAATACACTTCATTTGGAGAAGTTATAAAAGGGTCTCAAAAAGCAAATCAGCCTCATTATTGAATGAGCATTTGAGATTGTCTTTGTGATTTTCTTGTTGTGGAGAAGAGGAAGCCTAGGGTTTATGTAATTTCTACATTTGTGATCATTAAGAACGAAAAACTCTCATTGATTTGCATAACTGAGGTTGTGAAAGATCTTCCGAAGGGTTGCAACTGTTGGAGGAGATAACTCAGTCTTCTCATTGTGCCAATTTAATGGCCAAAGGCCAAATTTGTGAAGAATCGATTTGGTGATGTTTGAAGAGGGAGTTGTACATTTTAGTGCTCATCATTGTATCCATACTAGGGTCAGTTCTGCATTTATTTAATTCTAATTGCATTTTTCCAGTCATTGGACAGCTAGCTGAAAATATCATGTTTTGGCTCATATTGGTCTTATTTTGCATCGATTCCCTCATGAAACTAGAACACTCCATTCAAGAGGTCATGGCAAGTATTTGTGATGCTGGTGAGAGGGTTTAGATGTTGCAAATCATTTGATATCAGAAGTGCAGGTCTGAAATAGGGGCGGCATCTTGAGGAATCACCATTGCATAACTAAAAGCTTCCATATTATCATCTACTGGGAGGGCTTCATGTAATTAGGTTCTCTCATATTATTTGCACCATGTTTAGCATATAGAATAATAAACATTGCTGCTATAGGTGTTCATTTATAGGCAAATGTTGTAGGTGTTCATTTATAGGCAGAGTTGGCATTGCATATATCTCTCATTGTAAGCCAAGAGACTTGGCAATTCATAACATCATTGTAATTGGGATTGAATTTAAAAAAAAGAGTGACAAGTTGCTAGTTATATCTCTTATGTAATATATATGTTTACATCCTTCATAATTAGCATAAGATTTTGCATGCCAATTGTTTGTCATAATGTCAGTTGGCTGTAGGTGTTGATTTGTACTTGCATAAGTCATCTATTGAATTGGAAAATACAAAAACATTTGCATCTCATGTTATACTTGTAGTTTAATCATTTAGCATACATTTCAAGGCTTTGGTGTCATCTCATGTTCAAATTCAAACAAGCAAATTGCAAAATGAAACTCAGATTAGCAAGAAGATACCTACATACCAAGTGTTCGATAATATTCCTTGAGCCAAAAATCAATTACAAGAAGTCAGTTTGAGCAAGGGATACTACAGGGGTATCTAAGCATTCAAAATTTTTAGAGAATATCCTTAGCGGGATATCACAGTGGTATTAGAGCTTTTGTTCTACCACCCTGTTGGGTAGATTGGACATTGAATCAGCTAGTTAGTCATGGTTACTTCAAGTAGGGTGTTGCCACAATAATGGGTTACACTTTCTGGGACATCCTGATTTTTTCTGAAATCACATATTTCTAAAAAATATAATGATTTAAGCCTTTAAAGGTTCCATTCAAAGGATTTTAATTGAAGAGGGTTTGATCAAACCCCCTTAGATTCAAACCCCCTTGGATAGAACCCTGCTAGTTTTAAACCATGCCTATAATGGAGTCTCCTCTACACCTATCAAAATGTTGATAAAAAACCACTTTTGATTTACCTCTTGGGGGATCAAATGAATTCATTTAAACTTAATGTTTTGTAAGTATGTAGTCCTTATTATAAGCTTCCAAAAAAGTATAATTTTAAATATATTTAATTTGATTATTATATTTATTTTTTTATTTCTTGTGAATGTAGGTTTTTTATCGAACATCAAGTTCTTTGTTCTACTCACATGAAAATTAGTCAACTAGTGAAAAAAATTCTAAAAATATATATATGCCCTAGGTATTGATGTCCTTATTTCAACAAAAAAAAGAAAAATTGAATTTTGATACATATAAAAAAAATTATGTTTTACTAAATACGCCTATGTCTAAATTATAATTGGTTTGACTTCAAAACTTAATTAAAAATATATATATTCCACAAAACATTATGAAACCAAATGCATGCCCTATATATCGGTGTCACCAATATAAATTCAAAAGAATCAGAATTTTATCGTTTGTAGAAAAAAAGTTATGTGCTACGGAATACACATCACTTTAAAAAAATGTTGTTTACTATTAAAAACTAGTTATCAAAGGAGACACAAAAAAATTTACAATTTAACTCCCAATTTTTTTAAAAATATATATATTTATAATCTACAAACAAAATCTCACAAATCACTAGTTCACATCATCTTCAAATTCCTAATGGTTTAGCGGCTATAAGTGTTAGAAAGTGAAGATTTAGTTCAAAATGTTGATTTCAATGTCAAGTTTGGCCAAAAAGTGTAACCCATTATTGTGGGATGAACCAGTACCCACAAGCAGTGGGACAAGAATATGGAGAAGATTAAACAAAGTTTGAATAAGTTGGATGAAAAATAGAAAAGGATGAATGAATTGATTTCACACCCTGCAAACATAGACAAAGCAACTCAGTTTATGGCATCCATTTTTAAGGGGTCTACATCACAAAACAAAAAGGAGGAACAAGAGGTCTCTACAGGTGAAGTATCTAGAAACCTCTACAATGAATTTTCAGCAATTAGTGACCAGCATACAGCTGATCCTATGGAGAACATAATGGACAAAGGTGATGAGCAGGAGATGCCTTCTTTTGGGTTACAGGTTCCATCTTCTCTTTAGGAGGATAGCACGCCATCATTAGATGTTTCTATTGAGCGGGATGATGAAGAGGACATGGAGCATCCTAAGTCCTCTTGTATTTGGACACCTATTCAGGACAACAGCATTATGTCCCATCATTCTCATGAGATAGGAGCTTGTGATCATGAGAAAGCCAATGATATGATATCACCCAATGATGGCAGCCCTACACTAATTGGTAGACATGAAGATATCAAGCAAGAAAAGAGAGTAAAATTCGAAGTGGGTGATGATGAGTCCCTTAATGATTCCTTTGGGGCTGATGTTAAATGTACTCATGAAAATCTAGAGGGAAAAGTAACAGGTGAAGTGTGGACCAGTAGTATTGAGACTGGGTCTATTTCAATTGATCTTCACCCAGTTGATGTTACAGAAGGTAGAGAGGAAGAAACAGTGGATCCTACAGGACAGGGTTGCACGAGTCTCTTAGTTGGTGACATGGAGGTTATGATTGGGGACTCTTTTGATAGTCCTAGGAGTGATCTTACCTCTCTACATGAGGTTAGCAATTCATCATCCATTGAGACTACTTTTTGGAGTGATGATGAGGAGTTTGGGTTGGGAACTACTGCTGCTCTAGTTCCAAACCAACATGAGGAATTGAATGTACCATCTATTGATTTGGTTGGATTGGAGGATGGGGATAAAAAACATGATGAGCTCTCTTGTGACCAGCTACTATCAAATAATGATTTTTAGTTTGGGTCTACTGCTGCCCAAGTTCCAAACCAGGATGATAGTTTAGCATCTATCATAGGGGATGACTCATGTGTCAGTGAAGTTGTTCAAGTTCATAATGATGATTCATCATGTGAGATTGATAAGCCAAAATGCTCACATACTTTGGAGAACCAACTCAAAGTTGGTGAAGATCAGATTGTGGCAGCCTTGTCTCACCTTGATGATACCCACAAGTTGATTAAAAAATGGATATGGAAGGATCAGCTTGAAAAGAGACATCAAAGAATTGAGGGAGAATCATTTCTTGCAGATTTGCAGGTGCTCAAAGAAGATTTGGTGGCAATGAAATCAAATTACTTGCAGTTACTTTCAGATAGGGATCATCTCCTTTAGTTGGGTAAGATTTACTTGGGAGCTCTTAGGGAGAAAGAAAATGAGGTTGATGAGCTCACCCATGAGCTTAAGGTGACTATGGAGTCGTTGGCGAGCACCCAGATAGCTCTTCAGGAGTCATAGTCACAAGTCAAGGAGCTTACCGTGGAGTTGAGTTTGACACAGTCTCCACCAGCTGCAGATACAGTACAATTACATATAGTGGCAGTTGGTGATGATTTGATATCCATGGGTTGTAGTGAGGATGTGGTTACTGTTGATAACTGAGAGGGGGGGGGTGAATCAGTTATCCTAATTATTTCCCTTATTGAACTTTCCTTTTAATTGAAGCAGCATAAAATCAAACACAAAACATTAACCATGAAATAAGAAACACATGACACAGTATTTTTGACGTGGAAACCCTGTTAAGGGAGAAAACCACGGGGTGATTAACCCAAGAATTATTCTCTGTTAGAAGAATAGGAAATTACAAAAATGGCACTTGCCAATTAGGGCTCACTGCCCGAGCACACTGCTCACAAGAGGCTCACTGCCTACAAGAAGACACACTGTCTTACAAAGTGATAAGAATCACAGTCTTGAACTGATTGGAAGCATCTGCATATGCTGGAGTTCAGTTCCGGTTAGGTTCAGTATACTGATCTGCTGCACTTCATCTTTCCTCTGTTCTTTAGTCTGCTATCCTTTCACATACCGGATCTTTCTTGCTACTTCTGCTCTACTCTGGACTTGTTCGCATATCCTTTCACACATTTTTCACACTTTACAACTAAATCCATCCTCTATATATATCCACACAAGTAATTTCATCACCTTTCTAGTCGGCATCCGGAACAGTCTAGTTTCTTACAAACTTAGTTCTGTCGGCTGAATCCTTGCTCACCAAGCAATGCGGATCAAGCATATACTTGTAGATATCATCAATTATGTCGGCCAAACATTATTCATGCCTCCGCAACCTTTATCATCATCTGTAACACATCCGGAAAGTAGTCTGATACTCTGTCAGTCAGTTCTTCCTCTGTTTTCACTGTCTCTCAGGAATCCGGTACTCAACTATTCATATCTTTTTCCTTGTCCAACTCCGGAGGCTAAATCCTTGGAATATACCACTCAAGATAGTCCTCTTGACTTCCCCAGATCCGCACTGCACCAAGACACTTCCTCTGAGAGATCCGGACCAATCTGTCGGACCTTGCCACATGCTCTGTTCTTGTTCACCGGACCACAACAATCTTCAATCTGACTTCCGGTAGAGACATATCATGACTTGCGGATATGTGGGATGACCTTTGTTGCCATCAATGACAACAACCATGAATCCATATAGTGTCTCTTGCCAACAGTTACATCTATCACGGATTCAGGTGCAGTAGTCTCATTTGGGGTGAGTACTTTGGGTGAGAGCAGTAGAGAACCACATGTTGCATCAAGTTCTCCCAAGGTCAGTACTATGATAGATGATGCAGGTCAGATTGCTGATAGCTCTTGTGTGGCTATGGTGGATTCTCTAGAGAATTGTGTGTTGGTACATGATGCTACTCCATCATCTTCACAGGAGGTTCATAGAGTGTCATCTAGTTGGGAGTATGGCTCTCATGTTAATTTGTTCCCACTCATGGAAGCAAATCTGTTACTTCATCTCATGCAGCTGATGGTGATCGATAGCTTGTTGTGTTGCAAAGTCAGAGTAATTAGTTGTAGGTTTCAAAGGATAACGTTGATCCAGCCTTATTTCATTTTTACCATGCCGATACATTTGCTGAGTACCTGCTTGAGAGTCTGGAGTTTCAGGAGGGTTCATTTGGGGTCTCGAGGAATACTCTCATTCATGGTTCATGCGTTATCAAACGTTTTGTGGGAAAAATTGTAGATACCTTGACTACAATGCTTCCTGATAGAGATTTTGTGACTGGGTTTGCAGAGCAGGTTGCTAGAGGCCCTACCCAATCAGTGATTTGGGATTAGAGATTAGAGTCATCTCTTGATTCTAGTGTTGCATGTGATGAGCCATTGACCAAGGTTGGAGCCTTCTATCATAACTACATTGTGTGGAGTGCTCATCACTTTTCTTTTGATCCACACACGGAGGATTTGATGATGCATCAGTGTGGATTGGGTCCAGGGTTATACCATCCTTTGTGGGATGGGTATTTACCATCTTTGGTAGATGGAGTTAGTGGATATAAGTACTCGACTTAGCTGTTTGCGGGAGATTACTTGCAGGATCAGAGGTTGGATTACCATCATGCAGATGAGTACCTGACAGAGTTTACTACTTCTGGATTTTAGGGAGATTATAGTGTCAGTAGGCATGATGGCTTGGTTAGTTGTCACATCCACGGGAGTTCAGCAAAGATTAGAGGGAGATGTGGTGTAGCAAATGCTTCTAGACATTTTTATCTCCTCATGCCAGATGGATGTGAGTATCGGTTGCATTGGGATCCAGGTGGAGATAGGGTTAGCACTGTAGTTTGGGTGGGTCCCATTGTATCGCTTCACCACTTCTAGTATGGTGAAGTTGGGATTAGTGTTGAGTAGCAGAGGTCTGAAGATGTTCTACTTAGCAGGCTTCTATTCTAGATTTGGGATCCAAGCATTGGTTTTTGGACACTCTTCAGTGTGATGTGGGTACCTTTATGTCCATCAGGGTTCCAATCTAGGTTCACTGGGAAGCATTGCAGTATGTACATGGTGTGGATTGTTTGCAGTTTCACCTTGGGTTCTCATGTACATGAGTTGAGTTTGATGCACAGTTTTAGTGTGCATGGTTTGGACAGTTGGTTTGTTGTCTTTGTTTGCACATTTGTGTTTATGTTGGTGCTGCAGCAATTGTGTTCATGTGTGGGACATTACACAATCTTCCTTTGGATTTCCAGTGTAGTGGAGTTTCTTTGCAGTCATGATTGCTTGGGGACAAGTAATCTTAGGGAGGGCGGACTGTAATGTCCCCATTTTTGCGAGCATCAGAGTTTGGTGGATTAGCCTATCCTTTAACCCTCATAGGATAATACTCTTGGTTAGAGGTTCCTGTGTGGCAGTTACTTGGTCTTTTTGGTGGTGCTATTCTTCTCCAGAGTAGGGTAATGTTCAGGTTTGGCCTTCGTTTGATGTTCCTAGACTCAGTTATACACACTTACTATTTATAGTAAGTCACCATTTCAGGAGAGTCAATGATTCTATATATAGCAGGGCACCTGGACAAGTCTTGATTGTAGTATCCATCCCTTACTAAGTTGGTTTGGTCAGATAATGAGGGATTTACTATTTATAGTAAATCTGTGGTTGTAGAGAGGGACCCCTGCTCTTTTTGGTAAGGCAATTGGATTTGTAGAGGGTATCATGGTGAATCTCCTTGTTTAGATGGAATTAGAAAATCATAAGTATTTAAGGAGTTATTAATTTTTAAAGTGGCCTAAATGATATTTAATTATAAAAGGTATATTATAAAGTTATAATGTAACTTTATAAAGGGTGGGGCCATTTGAAGTTAATGATTAATTAACGCCTCATTCAAAAAGCATGCCATTATGAGTTGATATTATAAAGTTTTATTAAAAACCTAAAAAGTGGACTTCAAAGGCAAATTAAATACACTTCATTTAGAGAAATTATAAAAGGGCCTCAAAAAGCAAATCAACCTCATTATTGAATGAGCATTTGAATTGTCTTTGTGATTTTCTTGTTGTGGAGAAGAGGAAGCCTAGGGTTTCTGCAATTTCTACTTTTGTGATCATTGAGAACAAAAAACTCTCATTGATTTGCATAACTAAGGATGTGAAAGATCTTCTAAAGGGTTGCAACTGTTGGAGGAGATAACTCAATCTTCTCATTGTGCCAATTTAATGGCCAAAGGCCAAATTTGTGAAGAATCAATTTGGTGATGTTTGAAGAGGGAGTTGTACATTTTAGTGCTCATCATTATATCCATACTAGGGTCAGCTCTGCATTTATTTAATTCTGATTGCATTTTTCCAGTCATTGGGCGACTAGTTGAAAATACCACGATTTGGCTCATATTGGTCTTATTTTGCATCGATTCCCTCATGAAACTGGAACACTCCATTTAAGAGGTCTTGGCAAGTATTTGTGATGCTGGTGAGAGGGTTTAGATGTTGCAAATCATTTGATATCAGAAGTGCAAGTCTAAAACAGGGACGACATCTTGAGGAATCACCATTGCATAACTGAAGGCTGCCATATTATCACCTACTGGGAGGGCTTCATGTAATCAGGTTCTCTCATGTTATTTGCACCATGTTTAGCATATAGACTAATAAACATTGTTGATGTAGGTGTTCATTTATAGTCAGATATTGTAGGTGTTCATTTATAGGCAGAGTTGGCATTGCATATATCTCTCATTGTAAGCTAAGAGACTTGGCAATTCATAACATCATTGTAATTGGGATTGCATTTTAAAAAAAGAGTGACAAGTTGTTGGTTATATCTCTGATGTAATATACATGTTTACATCCTTCATAATTAGCATAAGAGTTTGCATGCCAATTGTTTGTCATAATGTTAGTTGGTTGTAGGTGTTTATTTGTACTTGCATAAGTCATCTATTGCAATTGGAAAATACAAAAAAAATTGCATCTCATGCTATACTTGTAGTTTAATCATTTAGCATACATTTCAAGGCTTTGGCGTCATCTTATGTTCAAATTCAAACAAGCAAATTGCAAAATGAAACTCAGATCAACAAGAAGATACCTGCATACCAAGTGTTCGATAATATTCCTTGAGCCAAAAATTAGTTACAAGAAGTTAGTTTGAGCAAGGGATACTACAAGGGTATCTAAGTATTCAAAATTTTTAGAGAATATCCTTAGCGGGATATCACAGACTCTTCCACCATCAAACTCTTCATACTTTGTGAACCAGTTTTGTTGCGAGGTCATGTGGAATGATGCACCAGAATCAATCATCCACACATCATCAGATGCATGGGTGTCTAGGGCTGCGATGAAGGCATCACCATCATCTTGAGATTTGTAAGAATCTAAATCTGGTACATTCTTCTTTTTCTTTTCTTCTTTGCACTCCTTTCAGAAATGCCCAATTTTTCCACAGTTCCAACAGAGAGCCTTGGACGTTCGAAGAGATTTGGATCTCCCACGGGATTTGGATATACCCTTCTCAACTTTCTTGTCCTTCTTTTTCCCTTTCTCCTTGGATCTTCCATCAACCGCAAGAGCCTCTTTGGCTGCCTTAGAAGACTTTCTCTGCATCTCTTCAGATAACAACGAAGATACCACATTATCCATTTTGAATGTGGATGTGGTGCTTCCAATAGCCATCACAAGATGATCCCACGAGTCTGGTAAAGAACAAAGAAAGGTCATGCAATGATCCTCCTCCTCCATCTTCACACCAATGGATGTCAATTGTGCAACTAACATGTGATCTGCCACCGATCCTCCATCCTCCATCCTCAATGAATACAACTTCTTTCTTAGAAAAAGTTTGTTCACTAGGGATTTAGCCTGATAGACATCACCCAACTTCTTCCAAAGGTATTTTGTGCTCTTCTCCTTGTGGACATTTAACAAGATAGAATCAGCTAGACTGAGTCTTATGAGACCCTTATCTTTCTGATCTTTGATATCCTAATCTTCTTGTGCCATTGTGGTTGGTTTTACATTGGATACGGCTTCCCATAGGTCACGATCAACAAGCATGTCCACCATCTTAAGTTTCCATAACTCAAAATTAGTGCCATTAAATTTCCCCACCTCTAATCTTTCGGATGTGCCTGCCATCTCTTTCCTGTAACAAGATTACAGAATGCTCTACACAAATCTCCCACTCAACCTAAGATTAGCTCAAAAAACACCTACCCAACAACTAGGACCAAAGGTGATCAAGCTCTGATACCAACTGAAAGGAAGCTAGGTGTACAAAAATTGCTTCCTAGACTAATCTAATGAGGAGAGTTGAGTGCAAATTCTTTTAATCCTTTATAGTTACAATGTTATTAACCCAACAATAGAGATATTGCAGCAAACACATACACAAGAATGTAAGACAGAAGAAGAGAGAGACAAGATATATGGGGGGAAAACCCTTATGGGTGAAAAAGCCCACACTCCAAAACATAACTCAAATGTATTCCATAAACAATGAAGGTTACAATACAGTCACAGAGCCAATGCTCTTGCAAGAGTCTTCGACACTCATATCTGGAGACAATCCGGTAGCATAACAGTACCTGTCAATCACATAATACATCTCCTCTCCAAAGCACCTGTTATATAGAAAATACAAGGCAAAAATAGCTCCATCTTGGGATGGGCATCCAACATGGCCTTATGGCCCAAAACCCATGCCTAAGGACACTTGTCCAACATTGTAAGATGTTCTTGACACTTGTCAAGTCACCCCATCCCAAAGAGGTCGCCTATTCCCAATTTGGGTAATGACAGATGCTCTTACGAATCTTACAACCGTCATAGAATCTGTCATACTGACATATTTTACAGTTGTAAGAGAATCTATCATAAACAGGCTATTAATAGCATTTCTCTTACAACATGTCATAATCCTCCTTGGGGCGCCCAAAGATTCCTTTTTCAAAGATGCTTCTCGACACATGTCTTCACCTGTCATAGAATCTTTCATTTCCGACTCTTGCATGTCATAGATTTGTCATAGGAATATGTCATAACCATTTTGGTCAATATTCCCTTACACACTATACAAGATGCCAACACATGGCAAAATATTCCTACCACTAAGTGGAACGCCTATCTCCTCATGTGAGGACAAATTTACATTTGGTCATCTTCCATGTAGGATGACACATCACCATGCCAACTCCCACAAGATGACAACATAGGATTTGCATCCTAATTACACAAGAGGCAATAAATAAATAAATACAATGAAATAATACAAGGAATTACCAAGGTTGAGACACCTTAATTCCCAATATATTGAAAATAGGTGATATACCCAATGTCTCCGGTAGCTCCACTTCATATGTATTTCCTGAATCAAATTTTCTGAGTATCTTAGAAGCTCCAAACTTCTTCATCTTCAACTTGTTATATGTCCTAATTGGAAATATTTCTTTTCTCAAGTACACCATCACTTCATCTCCTACTACAAATTCCTTATGTCTCCTCTTCTCATTTGTTGGGAATTAAGGTGTCTCAACCTTGGTTATTCTCTACATTTGTAATGTTTGTATTTATTATTTAATTGCCTATGTTGTAAATAACTGAAAAATCCATATTGTCATGTTGTGGGATGTGGCACGGTGACACGTCAATCCTACATGGATTATGACAACTTGTATTTTTGTTCTCACATGAGGAGATAGGCATCCCACTTAGTGGTAGGAATATTCTGCAATGTGTCAGCATCCTCTATGTTGTGTAAGGAATGTTTGACCAAAATGGTTATGACGGATTCCTATGACGAATCTATGACATGTAAGAGTCGAGAATAGAACGTTGTAAGATAGGTGATGACATGTGTCATGAAGCATCTTTGAATGAGGCATATTTAGGTGCCCCAAGGTGGACTATGACATGTTGTAAGAGAATATACTATTTATAGCGTGTGTATGACAGATTCTCTTACAGCTGTAAGTTGTAACCGTTATGACAGATTCTATGACGGTCGTAAGTGTCGTAAGAGCATCTGTCATAGCCCATTTTGGAAATAGGCGACCTCTTTGGGATGGGAGCTGTGAACAAGTGTCAGACACATTCTGCAATGTTGACCAAGTGTCCCTAGGCATGGGTTTTGGTCCAAGATGCCATGTTGGATGCCCATTCCAAGAAAGGTCCAAAATTACCTTGTATGTTCTATTTAAACAGGTGCTTGGAGATGGAGTTTGTATCATAGGTTTACAGGTACTATTATGCTACTGGATTGACTCCAGACATGAGTGTCAAAGACCATTGAAGCTTGCATTGCAAGTGTACTGTAAACATTCTTTCAGATTTGTTAATACATTGTGCAAGTTTCTGAGTGTGGGGTTTTTCACCCGATGAGGGTTTTCCCCACCGTAAATCTCTCTCTCTTCTTCTGTCTACATTTTGGTTCTTGTGTTTTGATGCAATATCTCATGTTAATGGTTTAACATTGTTGTAATGGTTAGGATAAATTTGAATTTGCATAGCCCTCTCCTCAATAGATTAGTGTAGGAAGCGATTTCCGCACACCTAGCTTCCTTTGAGTTGGTATCAGAGCTTGATCACCTTTGGTCCTAGTTGTTGGGTAGGGGTTTTTTGAACTAATCTTAGGTTAAGTGAGAGTTTGTGTAGAGTATTCTGTATCTTATTGCAGCAAGGAGATGGCAAGCACATCAGGAAGGTTTGAAATAGAGAAGTTCAACGGCAGTAATTTCAAGCTGTGGAAGCTCAAAATGGAAGACATGTTAGTTGACCGAGACCTTTGGGAAAGTGTGAACGGAACTAAACCAGCTACTATGACACAAGATGAGTGGGATCTCAAGGATCAGAAGGCTAAGGGTCTCATAAGACTTAGTCTTGCTGATTATGTGTTGTTAAATGTCCATGAAGAGACCACTGTAAAACTCATTTGGAAGAAGTTGGGGGATGTGTATCAAGCCAAATCCCTTGTCAATAAACTTTTCCTGAGAAAGAAGTTGTATTCTCTTCGAATGGAGGACGGAGGATCCGTGGCTAAGCATATGAATGCCTTTAACATGTTGGTTGCACAATTGACATCTATTGGTGTAAAGATGGAGGAGGAGGATCGGTGTATGACCCTGCTTTGTTCTCTGCCGGACTCATGGGATCACCTTGTCATGGCAATCGAAAGCACCACATCCACATTCAAAATGGAAGAGGTGGTTTCCTCACTTTTGTCTGAAGAGATGCAGAGAAAGTCTTCTGAGGCAGCCAAAGAAGCCCTTGCAGTTCGTGGAAGACCTAAGGAGAAAGGGAAGAAGAAGGACAAGAAAGCTGAGAAGGGTAGATCCAAATCCCGTGGGAGATCCAAATCTCCTAGAAAGTCCAAGGCTCTTTGTTGGAACTATGGCAAGACCGGGCATTTCTGAAAGGCAAAGAGGAGAAGAAGAAAAAGAAGAAAGCTCCTGATTCAAATTCTGACAAATCACAAGATGACGATGATGCCTTCATCGCAGCCCTGGCAACCCATGCATCTAATGATGTGTGGCTAATCGACTCTAGTGCATCATTCCACATGACCTTGCATCAAGACTGGTTCACTAAGTATGAGGAGTTCGATGGTGGAAAGGTGTATCTAGGTGATGACTCTCATCTGAAGATCATTGGTCGTGGAAAAGTCTTTATTCGATTCCCTGATGGTCGAGTGAAGGGGATCTCTGGGGTTATGCACATCCCAGGCTTAGCACAAAACCTATTTTCTGTAAGTAGTTTGAATGATGCAAGTGTGCAGGTTGTCTTTTTGAAAGAAGGATGCAAGATGACTAAAGGATCTATGGTGCTTGCTAAGGGTACTCAGAGAGGTACTCTATTTCAACTGGAGGCATGCATTTCACAATGCAATAGTTCTTCTGACTCAAGGAAGAGGGCAGCAGTCACTTCATCCCCACCATCTGAACGAGCAGTGAAGAAATTTGTTGTTTCTAGTCTTGATGGTTGTAATCGTGCATTGGACGTTAAACTTCCTACAGAAAAGACAATGTTATGGCATAAGAGATTTGGCCACATTGGTGAGAAGGGTCTGCGTACCCTAAAAAATAAGAACCTCGTTGAGGGGTTAGATGATTGTAATCTTGAGTTTGACTTTTGTGAACATTGCATTTATGGAAAACAAAACCGTGTTCAGTTTTACTCGAGTTCTCATAAGTCTTCTGGTGTGTTGGACCTTATTCATTCTAATGTGTTTGGTCCTATTAATGTTCCTTCGTTATCAAAAATTGTATACTTTGTATCTTTTATAGATGATTATAGTAGAAGGACATGGATTTATTTTCTCAGAAGCAAATCTGAAGTCTATAGAAAGTTTAAGGAGGTTAAAGCCTTTGCTAAAAATCAGACTGGTAAAAAGATTAAATGTTTGAGAACTGATAATGGTGGTGCTTTATGTTCTACAGAATTCAATAAGTATTGCAAGGAACTTGGGATTGAAAGTCACAAGACAACTCCATACACCCCGTAGCAAAATGGAGCTGCAGAGAGGATGAATAGGACATTGATGGAGAAGGCTAGGAGTATGCTTAGTGGAACTAGTCTAGAACAAAAGTTTTGGATTGAAGTTGTTGCCACTGCTTGCTATCTGGTAAACAGATCTCCTACATCAGCTCTTGTTGGAAAGACACCCATAGAGGTGTGGTCTGGTAGAAAGCCTTCAGTAAGGCATCTTCGTGTTTTTGGTTATGAGCCATATGCACATGTGCCTAGGGAGAAGCGGTCAAAGTTGGAGAACAAAGCTGTTAAGAGTATCTTCATCGGCTATGGTGTTGGTGTGAAAGGATACAAGCTTTGGGACCCCGTGGCTAAAAAAGTGTTGTATAGAAGAAGTGTCATCTTCAGAGAGCTTACACCTTCTTCCACTATTTTGCAGCTAGAAGAAAAAGAAAAGAAAGAGGATGTTGTTCAGTTTCCTCTCACCCCTGAGAAGACTAAACAAAAAGGCAATGTTGGACCTGATGATGAGGAGAGCTCTAGCAGCTCTGAAAGCTCAGAAGAAGAAGCTGAACCTCAACCTCAGCTCTTGAGGAGGTCTACACGGATAAGGAAGCAACCTGAAAGGTTTGGTTTTACATTGCTTGATTCTAGTTGTGCTTATGCTTTTCTCACTAACAGTGATGAACCTAGAATTGTATCAGAGGATTTGGATTTGAAGGATGCAGGTTCCTGGAAGGAGGCCATGGAGGAAGAAATGGCTTCTTTGGAAAAGAATCAAACTTGGGACTTGGTGCCTTTGCCTCCTAGATGGAAACCTGTTGGATGCAAATGGGTGTTCAAGAAGAAGATTGGTGCAGATGGCAGTATTGAGAAGTATAAGGCCAGATTGGTTGCGAAGGGGTATTCACAAGTGGAGGGCATAGATTATGGTGAGATCTTCTCTCCCGTTGCAAAGCTGACATCCATTTGATTCCTGTTGTCTCTCATAGCAGCTTATGACTTGGAGGTAGAACAGATGGATGTGAAGACAGCTTTCCTTCATGGTGACTTGGAGGAAGAAATCTACATGTCACAGCCAGAGCATTACATGGTGAAAGGTAAAGAAAATTTGGCTTGCAAACTTAAGAAGTCTTTGTATGGTTTGAAGTGATCCCCTAGGAGATGGTACTTGAAGTTTGATGCCTTTGTGTTGTCAATTAGATTTTTGAGATCAAAATTGGATCACTGTGTGTATTATAAATTTGATGGTGATCGTATTCCTCATTGTTGCACTGTATGTTGATGATATGTTGCTCATTGGGAAGGGTAAGAATATGATTTCTGATTTTAAATCTCAGTTGTCAGCTCAGTTTGAAATGAAAGATTTAGGGGTAGCCAGGTACATTCTAGAAATGGAAATCATAAGAGACAGAACCAACAGAAAACTTTGGTTCTAGAGTAAGTATGTGAAGTCCGCGTTGGACAGATTCAGCATGGTAGATTGTAGACCATTGTGTGTTCCCATTTCTTTGGGGACAAAGTTGTCTGCTGAGGATTGTCCAAAATCTCCTAGTGAGGTGGAGGACATGAGTAGAGTACCTTATGCTAGTGTTGTTGGTAGTTTGATGTATGATATGGTCTGCACAAGACCAGACATTGCCGAAGCAGTGGGAGTCCTTAGTCAATTTATGGCTAATCCTAGACAGGTTCATTGGGATGCAGTTAAGCGAGTGTTCAGATATTTGAGGGGTACTTCCAAGTACTCCATTTGCTATCATGGTAAGATTTCAGGACCTCTAGATTTTGTTGATATTCATGGATTTGTGGATTCAGATTGGGCAGGTGACATTGATAGCAGGAGATCCACCAGTGCTTATGTTTTTACACTATTTGGTGGTGCTATTAGTTGGATGAGTAAGCGACAACCTGTTGTTACTTTGTACACAACAAAAGCAGAGCATATGGCAGCAACTCATGCTTGTAAGGAAGTCATTTGGCTTAAGAGATTGTGTTCTGATATTGGTGTTGATGCAGGTCAGATCATGATCAGTTGTGACAGTCAGAGTGCAATTTGCCTTGCAAAGAATCCAACTTTCCATGCTAGAACCAAACACATTGATGTTCAGTTTCACTTCGTGAGGGACATGGTTGAGGATGGAAAGGTAAATTTGGAGAAGGTAGATACTTTGAAGAATGTTGCAGATGCATTAAAGAAACCAGTGGGCACAGAGAAGTTCAGATGGTGTTCAGAGTCTATGGGCCTCTCGGCCTATAGCAGTTAAATCCTATTTTTTTATTGGCTCTTACAAGGTGTTCGACAAGTGGGAGAATGTTGGGAATTAAGGTGTCTCAACCTTGGTAATTCTCTGCATTTGTAATGTTTGTATTTATTATTTAATTGCCTATGTTGTAAATAATTGGAAAATCCATATTGTCGTGTTGTGGGATGTGGCACGGTGATGTGTCAATCCTACATGGATTATGACAACTTGTATTTTTGTCCTCACATGAGGAGATAGGCATCCCACTTAGTGGTAGGAATATTCTGCCATGTGTTAGCATCCTCTATGTTGTGTAAGGAATGTTTGACCGAAACGGTTATGACGGATTCCTATGATGAATCTATGACATGTAAGAGTCGAGAATAGAAGGTTGTAAGACAGGTGATGACATGTGTCATGAAGCATCTTTGAATGAGGCATAATTGGGTGCCCCAAGGTGGAATATGACATGTAAGAGAATATGCTATTTATAGCATGTGTATGATAGATTCTCTTACATCTGTAAGTTGTAACCGCTATGACAGATTCTATGACGGTCATAAGTGTTGTAAGAGCATCTGTCATAGCCCATTTTGGAAATAGGCAACCTCTTTGGGATGGGAGCTGCGGACAAGTGTCAGACACATTCTACAATGTTGACCAAGTGTCCCTAGGTGTGGGTTTTGGTCCAAGATGCCATGTTGGATGCCCATTCCAAGAAAGGTCCAAAATTGCCTTGTATGTTCTATTTAAACAGGTGCTTGGAGATGGAGTTTGTATCACAAGTTTACAGGTACTGTTATGCTGCTGGATTGACTCCAGACACGAGTGTCGAAGACAATTGAAGCTTGCATTGCAAGTGTATTGTAAACATTCTTTCAGATTTGTTAATACATTGTGTAGGTTTCTGAGTGTGGGGTTTTTCACCCGATAAGGGTTTTCCCCACCATAAATCTATGTCTCTCTTCTTCTGTCTACATTCTGGTTCTTGTGTTTTGATGCAATATCTCATGTTAATGGTTTAACATTGTTGTAATAGTTAGGATAAATTTGAATTTGCATAGCCCTCTCCTCAATAGATTAGTGTAGGAAGCGATTTCCGCACACCTAGCTTCCTTTCATCATCTGCTTGCTCTTTGTACTTATTGTTCATATCCTCCAAATGCTTCTTCACCTGATTATGCACTATTTCCATATGTCATACAAATTATTTTGCTTCTGCACTTCTCTTTTCTTCCATACTGATATCTCTCATGTTGGCAAGAGACATTGCTTTGACAATTGTTGAATGTTGTCATTGATGGCAACAAGGCAAAGGGTTTCTACCGGCATGTCAAAGAGACCTTACTCTAGAATAATAAATGACTAAGTATGGGTAGTATACAATATTCCAAGCAAGTGACAGTGTTTGAGATGGTATGCCTCCATAGTTAAAGACATTTATATGTAGTTCAGGTATGTTGTTCATAGCTACCTAGTCATCACATGTTCCAGTGTTCAAGTCATGACTTCCTCCGAAAGTCATATGGTAAAATATCTAAGTCTGGGTGAACAAAGTTAAGTCAAGAACAGTGCACAGTACCCGAGTAAAAGGGTTTGCATTCCTCCGTTGTGGCATATTTTTTCTTACGGTTCTGAGGCAGCAAAGATACATATCATGACTACCTGAATCTAGAGTTATACCTTCTGAAGTTCCTTTGATCACATTCTACAAGTTGTTCTTTATTAGCTCCCAGTTTGACAATATTTCACTATGACAGAGCAACAGTTCCAAGATGTGCATTTTTCTATAAAGGACTATTATGTCATGTAGATCTGAAGGTATGTTAAAAGGTCAATTATGAATGTTGGATATGATTTTTAGAGTCTCATATGGTCCGCAGTGGAAATCATGATGTGACAGTTGAATTAGTTAAGTATGTACTTAAGGGATAAGTCGGCAGACAAGTTAAATCTATATATGGTGAGAATATATTGTTTGAAGAATTAATCCAAGTGGTTGAATGATTGATGCCAACCCATATGAAGACCATTGTATGTTTGTTTGGGTCCACATTCCTATTTGTGCACAAGATCAAGCCAACAAGTTACAATACTTGTATACATGCTTCATGTCTGGGTTGCCAACCTGATTGTGAGATGAATCTTATTGTGGATATATATATTCAATGGATTTTGGTGTTGGAGGTATGGAAATGAGTGAATAGTGTACAAATTTGACATGTACGTGATCTAAGGTAGTTTGCAGAGCAGAAAAGGATAATAAGGGCAGAAAATAGAAGTATATGTGAAGCAGAGAAAAAAAGTAGGGTAGACATTAAGAAGTCCTTTGAATCTGTATACTGAACAAATTGGTACTGCACCTCAGCATATTGTAGATGCATCTGTAGCAGTCATCTCTTGGCAGTGAGACAATTCTTCTGCTATCTTCTCTTCTATTTAGCAGTGAGCATTTCTTTGGACAGTGAGTCCTTGGGTAGTGAGCCCTAAGGTAGTGAGCCTTCATGTAATTTAGTATTTATATCATAGTATATTGTGAGATAACACTCACCGTGGTTTTTCTCTTTTTGGGTTTTCCATGTAAAATCTTGGTGTCTATGTGTAATGAAATTGTGGTTGCTCTTCTTATGTTTACTTTGCTTTCATGTTATTGAATTTGGTAAATGGATTAAGAAATGTGTGAAAGAAAAGTTTATCAGAATACTGATTCACCCCCCTCTCAGTATTCTTTGTATTCAACAATTGGTATCATAGTGAGGTTCCTTGGAAGAAGCTTAACAACTTGAGGAAGATCTGGAAAGGTGAAGACATGGAAGCAAGAAGACATCCCGCTTCTTTAGAAACAAATTATCCAGGTAGCATTGATGAACAACTACAAGCTGATCTTGATGATCTTGACAAGTCTGAGGCAAATATCAAAGATTTGGTGGAAAATATCAAAGAAGCTGATGATTGTATTCTGAAACTAAAGGAGCAAGTCAAGAAGTCTCAGGATAGAAGGAAAGAGCTAAGTGAACAATTAAAAATAGCAAATGAATCCATAGAGAGTCTATCTATGCTAGTTGAATAAAAAAATAAAGGCTGAAGAACATCTGAATCAGGTTGTGAAGGATAAGTCTGAAGAATGTGAAAAGCTAGGAAAAGAGATGTTACTTTTGAAATATGATCTGGAAGTAGCCAATAGCTATAAAGAAAAATTCAAAATAAGCTCTACAAAGCTTGAGGAACTGATTGAAAGTCAGAAGAGTCCAGATGACAAACAAGGCTTGGGTTTTGAAAAAGGAGAATGTTCAAAATCGGGCCAAGCAAACACTAAGGTTAAGTAAAACAAATGCAACCAGTTCCAGAATCAGAGAAGAAGACCTAGAAGACCTCCGATCAGGCAGCCAAATGCTCAAAGGTACCCATCTTTCAATGGCTATTGTTTTAATTGTAATAAGTTTGGTTATAAGGCTACTCAGTGTAGAAGTAGAATAAATCAAAATTTTCCTTCATTCTCTGGTCAATGTTTCAATTGCAAGAAGATTGGTCATAGATCAAACGAATGCAGAAGTCTAGTTAGAAATGGTTTTAACTATGCAAGGAATACTCAATCCTTCAATGGAAATTGCTTTGCATGCAATAGATTTGGACATATGGCTAACCAATGCAGATCAAGAATAAATTCAATTAATACAAGGAATCAAGGATAGAGGAATGTGGTATGCTACAATTACAATAAGTTTGGGCATATTAAAAAAATTTGCAGAAGCAAGAATGAGAAAAGAAACTATCCTACAGAGAAGATGAAAATAGAACAAAAAGAAGACAAACCCATATTGTTTTTGTAACCCATTGGTATCAAAAGCATGAATCTAAGTTAATACCTCTTTGGCTAAGAGCTAAGGACTAAGGGGTATCCATTATGTCAAAGTCGTCAAGAGTATAATCCTAGTCTCATTCCTTATATTGCACCTCTAAGGGATTTGAAACTTGGTTGATGGAAAAATCAAGGACCATACCATAATCCTCACTGATTGTGCTCAAGCAATTGAACTAAAACCCTTTGGTCTATTTTTAGTATTTTGGTATTTAGAGATTGCTTGGTTTTCAAAAACTCTATTTTAGTCATAAGCTTTAGTTATTTTTGTTTTCAATAAATTGCCTTGTCATGCCAAATATGAGAAATAATTCATTGTGTGAGCATGTAAAGTTTTGTGCACTTATAAATAAGTGTTATTGGTACTTAGATTTTGAGGAATAGTGGTTTTTCTAACAAATTAATGTTGAAGTTATTGTTCAAGTTATTCATGCGTGTTTATCTTGTGAAAGATTTGGTGAATTGAATATAGATGAGTAATTATTATGAGCTTTGTATTGCATTCATGATTAATTTGAATAGTTATAGATTTGTATGCTATTCTCAAGTACTTAATGTATGAAATCTTATCTTAAATTCCAATTCAATTATTGCATACACTCAATTTATATTATCTACTTTTTTAGTTATAAAGTGTGTTTGTTTGAGCTATCATAGATTAGGCTTCTAGTTGTGGTCATAAGATATAAAATCTCTTGTTTGTGTGTGGAAGAGTTGATGTAGCCTTGTCCCATACCCAAGAACTAAAAGATAGGTTAATTTTAGTTTGTTTCATTGCATGTGAAGAACCCTTAGAATTTTTGTGCATACTTCGAAAAGCTATAAATCATCACCATAGCTTACATTCTAGGGTTTTAGTTTAGTTTTTGTAACACGAGACCTTCCCCTTCTAATTTCAAGAAATGTTCTACCTTACACATTCCATTTCGCATTGTCCCAAACAAAGAAGAAAAATAAGAATGCTAACAAAATGAAAGAAATGCAACCTACCCTAGTTTGTAATATAAAAATAAAGTTTCCTCTTATAATCAATGATCCTGCATAGCTAGATCTACAAGAGAAGTGTGTGTAGTAGACCCTACCTCAGTCCAAGAGAGTGGATCATAAGTTGGCGGATAGAGGATGAAGAAAAGAGGGGCGTGATTTAAATGGATGAAAGGAATAGTTGATCAAGCCTTCTAGATATCTAGTTGAAAGATTTACCTAAGGATGTGGAATTTGAGCTCAAGGAGGAATGGTATCATATTCACAAAGAATCCCTAGGAATTAAATCCACAAAGGATAGCCAAAGAATGATGATAGTGTGATGTGAGAATCCAATCCAATAGCATAAAGGTGTAATATATCAATGTTATGGAAAATTGATGCAAAACAGGGGTAAGGATTAACTAGACACAACCAAACTACCATCCATCAAAACCCTAGGTCTCTATCCATTGGGTCTTCCTTCATAAATGGCCTCTTTCCCTTGTAGCCTTTCAAAAAGGCATTTTTGGACATAACTTGTTTTCTAGACCTAACCTTCAAAAAGAATGACCTATTTGAGATGCCCTTTTGGGCTTTACAACACATACCAAGAAATGGGGTGGGGTTGTTTTGTACAATTTGGCCCAAATTTTGATTGTTCCTTGTGCAATTAGGCCTAATTAGGCCTCCTAGGTTTGATCCACTCTTGTTCACTATGACACAAAGACAAAAATGGAAGATATGGACTTAAAAACAAGGTTAAATATATTCATGGTCCTCCATCTAGTACACTTTGAAGGATTTTTGTACTTGTTCAAAATAGAAGACTTCAACTTGGACTATACTCAGTCTTGCCTAACATTGTCCAAACTCTACCAAGATAGGACAGTCTACAAAAAGGACACAAACCTTTAACAATTATTCAAACTATGACTTGGTAAGTTATCTTAGGACTCTTGACACCTTTTCCAAGAACCTCTAACAATGAAGGGGTCTGAAACCAACACTAAAATACACAAATTTCCCTCTTTATTCACTCTGTCAGCCTGATACATGAAATATCAGACCTTCATGCCTCCATTACACGTGCCAAGTTGCCCCTCTGCTCCTACAAGTTTTAAGAATCAAATTTTATGCTATTACAAGCCATTCCACAAGGTTTTAGCATGATCCACTTATGGAAGGCCTCTGTTCTGCATTTTATTTGTTCACAGTTTACCCTAGTTAGGGTTTTTGATAGTTTTAAGAAAAATTCCTATAACTTTCTTATTCTTCAGTGAAATTGAATGCAACAAAAAGATGAAATGAAGTAGACTCCAAGTACTTTCATTCCTAGTTAGTTTTAGGATAGGACACATCCGTATAGGTTCATACACAACATGAGAATAGCAGAAAAAAGTTGGAAATTACAGAAAATAGAATTTGTATTGCTCCAAACTTCTTGATTTCAACCACCAACCCTACCTTCAACCACAAAAGGCCCTTTTAAACACCCACCAACCATATTCCAATGATGCATAACCAATTTTCCCAAATTACAATGGTTTCATAATCCATTTTTCACTTTTACAACATTGTGCAACATTGATCCCTTTAAGGCATTTAGACTCCAACTTACTCCTAATGACTCAAACTAGACTCTAACATATATGAAATGGTCTTACTAGATCTTATTACATGAAAAACACCAAAACAAAACCAAAAATTAACTTATGATCCCTTCCAAGAATGAAGACCTGTGGGTGGCCCTGCATCATACTCCCGGGGAAAAGAAAGCTCAAGTTCCACTTGAGGATAGACTTGCAATTGTACAATGGCACAAGAGCACCATTAACACCAATTGCAATGTGATCATTTGAAGGTCTTGACAATATGGTCAATAGTGGAGTCTAGAAAGTTTTGTGCAATTTTGAGTCTTTTCGTCATATAAATAAGGTCTTTATAGACCAATATCTATGTAATAATGTCATATGATGACCCTTGAGTATGTTGAGGTCATGTAAAAGTCCTTGAGTCATACATAGTTTGATAAAATTCTAAAGTATAGGGGTTTAGGAGTAATATTTGAAAACTTCAATAAAAACCATATGTATAAAAGTGATAGAATGACCATATGAGGTAGTTTTTCAATTGGATAACAATTCAAACTACTTGTATAATGCATAAATGACTCTCAACACCTCAATAATAGGTGTGGCACGAATTCTTGTGAAGAAAGAATAACAAAAAAAATCTGTTTTGCTACTGTAAAAACATTTTTTCTGCATTTGCTCTGTTACAGACCGTACTGCACACCTATATGATACTTTTAGGATTTAAAACCTATTTCATATGTTAGGTAATTGAATTATATTTCTGTTGAATCTACTTGGAAGGAATTTCATTAAGTTTAGAAGGAGATATCACTAAATTTCTAAAACTGCCTGTATAAGGCCAGTGAGGGTTCTGATTGAGTTTTTAAATAATGTTTTTGTCATTCCACCTACTGTCATGACTTGTATCTTAGTGGAATGACTTGTCTTATAATAGATTTTATGTCTTTATGGTTTTGAAGGCCAATAGTCAAGTGGTGTGAGTTGTGGGTGAAGCCCTAGGACAGAAAATTGCATTTCCTTATGTGAAAAGGAGGAACCAAAGAGGGATTTTGAAATATATCAATGGAAATACTTGTTTGATGATTTTGTGAGTATGTGTAGGGGTAATTAAGAGTGTTTGAAACATTTTTCAAGGTGGTGGAGGCTTGGAGCATAGACTTTCAATAAAACCTAGGGTTCTTGGCCTAAAAGTGAGGGTTTTCAAGTTTGTTGTCAAAACGATCATGGCACAGGAGTATGACTATGGATTTGAATGTTTTGAGACCTATTTAAAGACTATTTTGGGGTTTTGAGGTTTCACTTGGAATTTGGAGAGTAGTTTCTTTGTAAAAGAGGTCTAATAGGCCTAATTCCAACTAGGTATGTCATAAGTTTTGAGGCCTCTATTCGAAAACAATCTATGCCCCCCTTTTGATTTGTTAACAAATATTATAATGGGTACTCAAAAGTGTTTTTGTTTCATTGAGATTATGCCCCTAATGAAAATTATGGTCTGATAGACCCTTGAGAAGGGCCACTAGCTTGTAGGTAGTTTGGATTAGTGTCAACACAAGGGCATTTCCTAAGTTTGTTAAGTGGCCTAGTTGGTTTGGTAAAGGATTTTTAATCTTGTTAGATGCCTCATCTAGTTCATAGAAAGGTCTGAACCCCTAGTTATGTGTTGGAAGTTTATTGCATTGAAGGGTCATTGAGAGGGTTTGAGAAGCCAGTCAAAGTTAAGTTTGGGAAACTTTATAAAATCTAGGTGTTGCCATCTTGTAGTGCATCATGCAACCATGTTTGATAATATCATCCTCAGTCATCCAAGTGGCATCCTCCATGGGAAGACCATGCCATTTGACCAAATATTGATAGTAGACCTTTCTCCTTGTCTTCTCAAGATCCTTCATGTCCAAGATGCATTCCAACCCCAAGGGTTGGCTTGGTGGAAGATCCCTGATCCAATCTTCATCTGAAATCATTGATGAGCCTACATTATCACCTATAACAACATCCCCTTTATAAGGGTAAAGATCAAAAACATTAAAAATAGGAGAAATGGCAACTCCATGAGAAAGTTTAATTTCATATGCATTCTCTCCAAACTTGTGCACCACTTTGCAAGGCCCTATCTTCTTCATTTACAGTTTAGAGTACTACCCCTTAGGTAATCTTTTCTTCCTCAAATGAGCCAAAACCAAGTCTCCAACCTTGTAGTGAACCTATCTCCTTTTTAGATCAGCATTGTGCTTGTATATGTCAAAATTCTTCTGAAGAGTCTCCTTAACCTATTGGTGGATTTCTCGCATTGCTATAGCAAAGTTTTCACCTTCAGCACTCCTCCTATCCATTCCACTAACATCTCTCAATTCAAACACACCCCTGGGATGCATACCATAAACAATTTCAAAAGGACTTTTGCCAACACTTCTATTCACCGAATCATTGTATGCAAACTTAGCTTGAGGCAAAACTAGATCCCATTGTGTTGAATGCTCCTTTGTTAGACACTGTAGGAGGTTTCCAAGGCTCCTATTCACCACTTCAGTCTGCCCATCAGTTTGAGGGTGATAGGCAAAATTGAAACTCAAATTTGTGCCAAGTTTCTTCCATAGGGTTCTCCAAAAGTGACCCACAAACTTGATATCCCTATCTGATACAATACTAAGGGGTAAACCATGGATTCTTACCACCTTTTTGAAGAAGAGTCATGTAATGTATGAAGAATAATTAGTGCTCTTACAAGGTATAAAGTGTGCCATCTTAGAAAACCTGTCCACAATAACATACACCGAATCAAAACCTCTTTCAGTTCTAGGCAACCCCATCACAAAATCCATGCTAAGTGATTCCCAAGGCCTATTGGGAATGGGAAGAAGTTGATATAACCCTGCATTAGTACTAGATCCTTTGGCCCTTTGACAAATAGCACACTTATCCACAAAGTTCCTCACATCAATTTGCATTTTTTGCCAATAGTAGTGCCTCTTCAACTACTCCAAGGTCTTATCAAGACCAAAATGACCTGCAAGGCTGCCACTATGCTTTTCTCTGATTAAGTTATCTCTCATTGAACATTTAGGAATGCATAATTGTACCCCTTTGAATAGTAAACCCTCTTGAATCAAAAAATCAAAACTGAACTCATGAAAAGCACCATTAGATGAGTTACAAGATTCATAAATCTCCTTGAAATCAACATCATCTTTGTACATACCTTTTAATGCTTCAATCCCAACACTATGTAATTGGATTTCTTGAACCATAAGTGACCTTCTACTTAGTGCATCAACCACTTTGTTTGACTGTCCTTTCTTATGTTTGATGATAAAAGTGTAACTTTGTTAGTATTCTACCCATTTGGCATGTTTATGATTGAGTTTATCTGGACTATTAATGTATTGGAGGGCATGATTAGTAGTAAACACTACAAACTCCTTGGGAAGAAGGTAATGCCTCCACTTCTTCAAGGCTTGTACCATAACATACATTTCAAGGTCATAAGATGAGTACCTTTTCTTGGCTTCATTGAGTTTCTCACTGAAAAAAGGCAATCGGTATGTTATCTTGGCTTAGAACATCACCTATGGCATAGCCACTTGCATCACACTCTATAGTGAACACCTTGTTGAAGTCAGGTAAAGTAAGAATGGGCTACTCTGCAATCTTCTTCTTCAAATACTAAAAATTCTGATCAGCCTCATTAGTTCAAACAGATCTCTTATTTTTATCACCCTTTATAATTTCTATGATTGGAGCACATACATGACTAAAACCCCTTATGAATTTCCTATAAAAACTTGCTAAGCCATGAAAACTTCTCACCTCAAAAACTAATTTTGGAGTGGGCCAATTCAGAATGGCTTCAACTTTGCTAGGATCCATTTTGAGTGTTCCTTTGGAGATCAAAAAACCAAGGCATACCAACTCTATTTTCAAGAACTCACATTTCTTCAAGTTAATCATTAGTTTCTCCTCATGTAATCTTTTCAAAAATAAATTCAAATGGTGTAGATGCTCTTCCTTAGTTCTACTAAAAACAAGAATATCATCAAGATAGACTACAACAAACTTACCAATGAAAGGTTTGAGCACTTCATTCATCAACCGCATAAAGGTACTAGGTGCATTTGATAAACCAAAGGGAATCACAAGCCATTCATACAACCCTTCATTAGTCTTAAAAGTTTTTTTCCACTCGTCACCTGGGCTAATCCTTATTTGATGGTAACCACTCTTAAGATCAATCTTAGAAAAATAACATGCACCACCAAAACAATCCATTAAATCCTCAATTCTTGGAATAGGAAATCTATACCTTATGGTGATCTTGTTGATGGCCCTAGAGTTAGTACACATCCTCCACTCACCTCCTTTCTTTGGTACAAAAACTGTAGGAACTGCACATAGACTCAAACTTTCTCTAATCAACCCCTTATCAAGTAGTTCTTGTACTTGCTTCTTTATCTCTTCATTATGATGTGGAGACATCTTATAAGAAGCCTTGTTGGGCAAGCTAGCCCCTGGAATAAAATCAATGTGGTGGCTAATGTCTCTCATGGGTGGCAAGGTGTTTGGAATCTCATCAACCACTATATTAACATACTTATTTAACAAGTCTTGAACCTCTAAAGGCAACTCATCCAACTTGACTACTGTCATAACAGTCCTAGGCTTGGCTATGATGGAAAAACCCACTTTCTCAGCTTTCATGGTCTTTAAGAACTCCTTCTCTCCTACTAACATCACACTAGACCCTGTTTGTGATTCTTGGCCTTCATCCTTCAATGGTGTGAGAGTAAATGAAACCCCATCCTTCTCTATAACATAGATGTTCTTTCTCCCATCATGGTGTGCATTCCTATCATATTGCCATGGCCTCCCAAGAAGCATATGGCTAACATCCATTGGGATTATATCACAAGAGACCTTATCTTTATAACCCCCTATGTGAAAATCTACCCAACCTTGTTCATTCACTACTACTTGTTGCCCTTTGTTTAGCCAAGAGACCTTACAGGGAGTTGCATGAGGGATTCTTGTCAACTTTAACTTCTCTACCATTTCAACAGAAACCAAATTATTAGTACTACCAGAATCAATCACAACTTTGCATCATTTTCCAAGGCACTTACATGTAGTTCTGAAAAGTGACTTTCTTTGTGGTGGTTCCTTCTCCACTGGTACTTTGAACAAGGTCCTCCTCACCATGAGAGTTTCACCAACTTTTGGATCAGCATTATGTCATGGAGAGTTCACACTTTCACTATCCTCTCCTTGTGCAATATGATTTCTTCTTTCTCCCCCAAATGAAGTAGTGGATTGATTTTCAGGGCATTGCCATGCTTGATGGCCTACAAACTTATTACACTTATAGCATCTTCCAGTGAACCCACTTGATCCACCTCTTTGGCTTCCAAATCTGCCCCTATTGTTGGGTCTTCTTCCCCTAAAGATGCCCCTTGAATCTGAATTTTTTCTTGACTACTGCTTGTTTCTCCTTGTGCTCTTTGGGACTGCCCTCTACCAGCAAATGTCCCTCTTTCTCTAAAACTCCTTCCTCTACCCCTGCTTTGCTTTTCTTGTCTCCTTCTTAACTTATCTTTAGCCTTCATGGCAAATTGATAGCATTCCTCCAACATTCTAGGACATATTGTTGGAATTAGGGTAGACAACTGAGAGGGGGGGTGAATCAGTTGTCTTAAAACTTTAACACTTGCTGCAATTAATTCTTTTCTACCACTTATTTACAGATCATTATTGTAACCATGAAAGCATGCATCAATAACACATGAGCAGAAACACAAATAACACACTTGACACCAAGATTTTTAACGTGGAAACCCAGTTAAGGGAAAACCTTAGTCCACAAAGATTAATACCCTGTTAAAAGTATTACAAATGGGGAAGGCACATGCCTTCGAGCTTACTACCCAGAGCTCACTACTCAAAGAGGCTCACTGCCTACAGGAATGATTACAAAAAGATTATAGATTGTTTGAACTGATGAATAGCATCTACCAATGCAAGAATTTAGTTCCAACTAAGTACAAAATACTGATCTTACACACTTCATCCTTGCTCTACCTTGTTTACTGTTATGTCATAATCCAGTCCTCAGATCTCTTCTTCTTTGCACTTATTTTTACCTTTTTCACACTTACTCCTTTATAACACCACAGTCACACATCAAAAAACTCAAATCCATCGGCTATATATATCCGCATTAAGAAATACAATCAACTGCAGTCGACTTCAAGGAAATTTAGAACTTTTATTAAGAACTCTACTCTGTCGGTTGAATCCATGCACAAATAATAATGCGGACCAAAAACTTGTGTTCATAGATCATCAATCATGTTAGCCAATACCACTAATTATCACTAATTGCTTATCCAACAACTTTTTTGCATCCAGACCAAGATCAAATACTAGGTGGTCCTATTCTTCTTTTGACTGTGCAGATTAACTGGAACCCGATACTCAAATCCTTATAACATTTGACTCCATCATCGGAGGTTAAGATTCTGGATTTCGATAGTCCTGACAATCCTTACCACTTCTTCATATCCACGGTACACTATGAATTACCATCGGAGAGATCCAGACTAAGATACCGGACCCTGTCACATGCTCTATTTTTGACATCCGGACTTAGACAAATCCTCACTCTGACTTCCGGTATGAACAAAGCATGTAATGAAGATGTGTAGGATAGACTTAATTGTCATCAATGACAACACTTGTCATGCGTAGCAGTGTCTCTTGCCAACAATCTCCCCCTTTGGCATTGATGGCAACACTTAGTGAAAAATGACTAAGTGTCAGAACAACTTCCCCTTTCTATGTACACTTGTGCTTTTCACTATTCTCCAAAGCTCCCCCTTTGCTAGATTCCTCATTTTTCACTTCTCTTCACTCCCCCTTTGACATCAATGGAAAAGGGTGGGATCCGCAAACCAAAAATTACACAAAAATTCTACATATCAGGCCGCATATGTACAAACAATCTTTAAGTCTTATTTACATAAACTTAAGTACATCACCAAAAATGTTCTTCAATCATGCCAGCTTGCTATCCCATCTTTTCTTTAGTGTGTTCAAAATTAAGATGTGGCCACTGAATAGGATTGCCTGTGATTCTGTCATCCGCAGATCACTAGGGTCACTTAACTGAGTTGCAGATTGGGCTTCGGTAAGAGCATTGTACATTGCTTCCATTTTGGGAGAAATTAGTCCCCTGAGCTCACTCATCCTTGCCTCTATGTTCTCCTTTTATTTTGTTAATTTCTTTATATCTTCTATCAAGCTGATCACCTAACCCTCTTTTCTTGCCACTGATGTTGTCACAGGATCAAAGGATTTGGATACACTAGATAGTTTTTGCTTAGACACTTTTATTTTATCTTCATTATCCTCTATAACTTTAGGACAGGATAAGAAAAATTTATATACATTTCCTCCTTTTGTAAGAGCATTTTGAATACTCTTTATACTGGCATCCAGCACCATTCTATCTACTCCAATCAACCCCTTTAGAGCATCAAATCTCTTATCATTGAATTCCTTTTGAACCTTGACCTCTACAAACTTCTCTAGAGATTCAAAATGAGAACTTACTGAGTTTATTAGATTTTTCAATTGGCCAGATGGAGATGTCAAAGAATCCTTCTAAAAAGTGGGCATGATCTTCTCCAAAAATTTTGATGCCAGGCCAAGTAGCTCACTGTCTTCTATGTGAGACTTCAAGATGTCTTCTCTGGCTTTAGCTTGAGCAGTGGAGGCCAATTTTATCTTTTGCACCGGAGATAAGGTATCAACATTTTTTAGACCTTGTATAATGTCCTCATCTTCTTCGATCTATTTGTCACTTTCTAGAATTTCCTTCACTACTTTTGCAGTGTCTCCTACCCAAAATTATGATGTATCTATTTGATCCTTACCGGTATTGTTAACCAGATTGACCTGCTTGGGCTCTTCATCAACCTTTGTAATTTCTTCTTCATTTTCATTTCTCTCCTTGGCCTTTTCTGATTCTTGGTCCTCTCCTTCTACTTCATGCTCTTTATTCTTCAATGAATCATCTTTAATTTGATCATCTGCTTCAACATTCATTTCTATATCTTCTTTGCAGGTTTGATCCGGAGGAGTTTGAACACCTCCTGTATCATCAGTTTCATCTGTCATCTTTACATCTTCCTTGTTTATTGCTTCCTCTTCTAGAACAGAGGAGTCATCTAACTCAGTTTGATGTTCATTGATCTTCATTTCTTCAACATCTGCAATTGAGGATTCAATCCCACCATCAATCTCTTTTTCAACAATAGGAAGATTATGTCTTTTCAGTGCATTTAGAAGAATCTCCTGAGTATCTTTGACTATCCCATCTATTTCACCAAGCATGAGTTTATTCATTCTTTTCTTACTCCTGAAGTCATCCTTCACTTCTTTGAATATCATGTTCATCTGATCGGGAGTTATCTAAGGGCACAAATTTATCAACACATGCTCTCTAATCTCCATGTCTTTACCTTTTGCATTATCTTTTCTTAACTCTAGAATATCTGCAAGACTTTTTAGAATTTCAGAAGCTATTTCAATCAAAGCCTTATTGTAGATGTTCAAATATTTGATTGTTGCTTCTTCTAGAACCCTCTTATCAGCATCACTGTAATGATCAAAGAATTCAGTCATTGGCCTTAAGTTACCGTCTACAGTGACTAATTTGATGATGTCATCCATAGAGAGAGTAGGCTTTTCAACATATGTTTCAGTCTTTACCTCTTGCTTTCTCTTTTTCTTTCAGAGGGCTTCTCCTTAGACACCCTGGCTACTTTTGTACCTGATGCCTTTAACTCTTTGACTTGAACATCAAAGTCAGTTTCCTCTTCATCATTCTTCATGCTTTTATATGTCTGGGAGGCCTTAGTTTTCACCATTTTCTCTTCTTTTCCAGATGATTTGTCTTCTGATTTCTCAGGTTTGGTAGGTTTTGTGGGAACAGGGGCAGCAGCAAAGCTTCTGGTTTTTCTAGGCTAACTAGAGGAGACTTTTAGAGCACTTCCTTATTTCTTATCCTGCTTCTCCTTCTCAGCTTTTTCTATCCTTTCTCTGTTCTACCTCACAACTTCCTTAGTTATGCCAATACTTTTAGCATACATCTCTACTTGCTTCTTCAAACTTAGCTCCTTATACATTCCAAATCTTTCAACTATGGTATCCTTTGACTTACTCAAAAGATGTTGAGCATACATATCTAATACTTGCTCATCAACTTCATAACTCATAGGCACAATCCATACCGTTCTTGGTTCAACAACTTCCATTAAGCACTGATTTGTATCTACCATAAAACATACTGTATCATTGTATTTTTCAACTATAGAAGAAGGAATTCTCTCCCTTGAATACATCATGCTCTAAAAATTCTTCAAAAATCCCCAAAGACCTATCTTTTGGGCATTGCCATCTCCAATACTGTTCAAGTGCTCTCTTATCTGAATAGCAATAGGTTTATCACTGGTCCAACACATGCTTTTCTTGCCAGGTAACTCATTCATGAAATAGAAGAACAAACATAAGACCAGTGTACCATACTTGAAGGTATTCTTCTTATCCTTCTTTACCTTATTCAGATTTTCCATCAGCTGGTTCTGCAACAACTCGCACAAGTCATAGTCCACATTTTCTCTCAACATTTGATAAGCTGCATAGATAGCTATACTGGATACAGAATTTTCCCTGCTAGAATGATAAATCTTGTATCCAATCACCATTGAAGTAAACTTAATATCTGGATCAATAATATCATTGATAGTCATTACCCTTTTGTCAAATCTTGAACTGGTACCATCCGTCACAGTTTGATTCTTTATAGCCTTCAACATTGGCAGTCTACCGGATGAGTTTAACCTTGTCACGGCCTTGATGGTGTCCTTGGTGATTTTGAAAGGTTTCATTATCCACATAAACTCATCATGCATATGGCTTAAGACATACCGGACCCATTAATCTTCAATGAAGCATGGAAACCCTATAACTTGAATGAAATGTTTATCGTGCAGCACCTTATACTCAAGTTTAAGACCATGAATTTCATCCCTCAGATGATTCTTAAACAAATCTACAAGCTTTGAGTCTCCAAATTCATCTATGTTGGCATGAATGTAGGCCCTAATATCCTTGACATGTAATACACCATACGGAACACTTGAAAATGCACTTAACGGGTCGACTTCTACTGATTTGTGTGGATGCTTCTTAAATTTGGGTCGGGGCCTTTTAGTAATATCAACAACCAATGGTGTAGCCATTGCAAAATATCACAAGTTCAAAGTTTCATGGAAAATACCTTTTTCTTCACGGAGTTAGGGTTAGTAGATGAATTCTCTGGTTGCACTTCAGATCCTTGAAATCTTAGCTTAGGTGCTCTTCTGCTTGCTCTCTTTGAATGCGAAGTGATTCAAATGCTCAAATGAATGACTTTTTATCCTCCACAAAACTTAATTCTTCATTGTAATAAATGCTCTACCCTAACACATCCGGTTACATTGTTTTGCATACACTCAATCTTCAATTGCTCTACAATCAGTCAAATTAGCTTTGTTTCTTCTAGAATTAGCTTCAATAGATCTACAATAGCCTTCTTTAACTTCAGTCATTGTGCCAGATTCAGGCACTCACTTACTGGCTAGGGGAATTAGATTTTCAAAGCAGTTCCCCTTGAGCTAGAGCTCCTAATTCAATTCCCGGAGGAATTATCAGCATCAGATTCCGGTGCAGATCCATTATCAACATTCATTTCACTTTCTTTACCCATGTTTTGCTCATTTCATCCTAGACGTCATTCACATCAATTTTACCCTTGCCTTTGTCTTGTTTCTACATGTTTTGGTTTATGTTTACCAGACCTTTTCTATTATTCCTACTTCTGCAGAATCTTGCAATATGACCAGATCTATTGCAAATGAAGCACACTTGATTCCCTCTTGATCTGCACTAATTGGCCATGTGTCCAAATCCTCTGCATGCAAAACAGTAGCCATTAAAGGAATTGCCATTTCCTCTATTGTTAGAGTTATTCATCATCATACTTCTGCATTCATTGGATCTATGACCATACCTCTTACAATTGAAGCATTGACCAAAGAAGGATGAACTACTTTGATTCACTCTACTTCTACATTGAGTAGCTCTATGACCAAATTTATTGCACTTGAAACAATTTCCATTGAAAGATGGATACCTTTGAGCATTGGGTTGTCTTACCAGAGGTCTTCTAGGATTCCTTCTTTCATTTCTTGCATCAGGATTTCTTTGACCGGATCCAGAGCTTTCACCTTTCTCAAATCCCAGACCATGCTTATCATCTACCTTCTTCTGACTGTCAAGCAATACCTCGAGTTTAGCTGAGCTTATCTTGAATTTCTCTTTATATTCATTTGCAACTTCTAGGTCATGTTTGAGAATGACAATTTGCCTTTCAAGTTCTTTATCATTGTCTTTGCTTTCATGTAGATCAGACTCTAGATGGCCATCAATTCTGTCCAATTTGCAGTATTCTTCTATTCTTTCTTTCAGATTTTGTTTCAGGTCTTCTTCAGTCTTCTTTCTTTCCTCAATTTCTTTGGTTAACCTCATCACCCTAGATTCCATTTCATGTTTTAGAACAAAAAGTTCTTTTTCCATCTTTTCACATTCCTTTGTCTTCTTCTTTAGAGCCTCATCCATGTCATTGTCTACATTCTGATTTCCTAGTTGATGAAGTAGCTCCTTTCTCTTTTCATTAGATTTTCTTAATTTCTCTTTTACGGTCTCAATGAAGTCTTCAACATCTTTAAGGTTTTCTTACAGTTCTTTGACACCTACTCTGGACTAATCAAGATCTTCTAAAGCAAGTTTAAGATGTTCCTGAAGATTGTATGAATCCATTTTGATACCTTCCCAGATCTTCCTTAAGTTGTTAAACTTCTTTCAAGGAACTTAGCTCTAATACCAATTGTTGGAATTAGGGCAGACAACTGAGAGGGGGGGTGAATCTGTTGTCTCAAAACTTTAACACTTGTTGCAATTAATTCTTTTCTACCGCTTATTTACAGTTCATTATTGTAACCATGAAAGCATGTATCAATAACACATGAGCAGAAACACAAATAACACACTTGACACCAAGATTTTTGATGTGGAAACCCGGTTAAGGGAAAACCACGGTGGAGGTTAGTCCACAAAGATTAATACCCTGTTAAAAGTATTACAAATGGGGAAGGCACATGCCTTTGAGCTCACTGCTCAAAGAGACTCACTGCCTACAGGAATGATTACAAAAAGATTACAGAGTGTTTGAACTAATGAATAGCATCTACCAATGCAAGAATTTAGTTCCGACTAAGTATAGAATACTGATCTTACACACTTCATCCTTGCTCTACCCTGTTTATTGTTCTGCCATAATCTGGTCCTCAGATATCTTCTTCTTCGTACTTCTTTTTACCTTTTTCACACTTACTCCTTCATAACACCGCAGTCACACATCAAAAGACTCAAATCCATCAGCTATATATATCTGCATCAAGAAATTCAATCAACTGCAGTCGGCTTCAAGGAAACTTAGAACTTTTATTAAGAACTCTGCTCTGTCGGCTGAATCCATGCACAATTAATAACGTGGACCAAAAACTTATGTTCCCATATCATCAATCATGTTGGCCAATACCACTAATTATCACTAATTGCTTATCCAACAACTTTTCTGCATCCGAACCAAGATCAAATACCAAGTCGCCCTGTTCTTCTTTTGACTGTGCAAACTAACTGGAACCTGATACTCAAATCCTTATAACTTTTGACTCCTTCATCACCGGAGGTTAAGATTCTAGATTTAGATAGTCTTGACAATCCTTATCACTTCTTTAGATCTATGGTACACTGTGAATTACCACCGGAGAGATCCGAACTAAGATACCGGACCCTTTCACATGCTCTATTTCTGATATCCGAACTTAGACAAATCCTCACTCTGACTTTCGGTATGAACAAATCATGTAATGCAGATGTGTAGGATAGACTTAGTTGCCATCAATGACAACACCTATCATGCGTAGCAGTGTCTCTTGCCAACAATCTCCCCCTTTAGCATTGATGGCAACACTTAGTGAAAAATGACTAAGTGTCGGAACAACTCCCCCTTTCTATGTACACTTGTGCTTTTCACTATTCTCCAAAGCTCCCCCTTTGTTGGATTCCTCATTTTTCACTTCTCTTCACTTCCCCTTTGACATCAATGGCAAAGGGTGGGATTCGCAAACAAAAAATTACACAAAAATTCTACATATCAGGCCACATATGTACAAACAATCATCAAGCCTTATTTACATAAACTTAAGTACATCACCAAAAATGTTCTTCAATCGTGTTAGCTCACTATCCCAACTTTTCTTCAGTGTGTTCAAAATTGAGATGTGGCCGCTGAATAGGAATGCATGTGATTCTGTCATCCGCAGATCACTGGGGTCACTTGATTGAGTTGTAGCTTGGGATTCGATCAGAGCATTGTACATTGCTTCCATTTTGGGAGAAATTAGTCCCCTGAGCTCACTCATCCTTGCCTCTATGTTCTCCTTTTCTTTTGTTAATTTCTTTATATATTCTATCAAGTGGATCACCCAACCCTCTTTTCTTGCCACTGTTGTTGTCACAGGATCAAAGGATTTGGATACACTAGATAGTTTTTGCTTAGACACTTTTATTTTATCTTCATTATCCTCTATAACTTTAGGACAGGATAAGCAAAATTTATATACATTTTCTCCTTCTTTAAGAGCATTTTGAATATTCTTTATACTGGCATCCAACACCATTCTATCTACTCCAATCAACCCCTTTAGAGCATCAAATCTATTATCATTGATTTCCTTATGAACCTTGACCTCTGCAGACTTCTCTAGAGATTCAAAATGAGAACTTATTGAGTTTATTAGATTTTTCAATTGGCCAGATGGAGATGCCGAAGAATCCTTCTAAAAATTGGGCATGATCTCCAAAATTTTTGATGCTAGGCCAAGTAGCTCACTGTCTTCTATGTGAGACTTCAAGATGTCTTCTTTGGATTTAGCTTGAGCAATGGAGGCCAACTTTATCTTTTGCATCAGAGATAAGGTATCAAAGTTTATTGGACCTTGTTAAGATTCTAGATTTAGATAGTCCTAACAATCCTTATCACTTCTTCAGATATGTGGCACACTGTGAACTACCACCGGAGAGATCCGAACTGAGATACCGAACCCTGTCACATGCTTTATTTTTGACATCTGGACTTAGACAAATCCTCACTCTAACTTCCAGTATGAATAAATCATGTAATGCAGATGTGTAGGATAGACTTAGTTGCCATCAATGACAACACCTATCATGTGTAGCAGTGTCTCTTGCTAACACATATAAGACTCAATTCATCTTTTATGTTGTACTTGAGACCATTGATGTATCATGCAATCTTGTCCACATCAATCTCCATGTGGCCTGACCTAATACTCAGTTTGTAAAACTCTTGTGTATAGGTCTTCACATCCATATCCTTTTGCTTCAGATTTTGAAGCTGTTGTAATTGAATGGAATAGTCACCGGGTAGGAATTGGCCTTTGAGTTTGGTAACATCCTATCCCAAGAAGTGATTTTAGTTTTTCTCTTCTTCCTCTTCTCATCTTGTATATAGTCCCACCAAAGTAAGACATGGCCCTTTAATTTTGTCTTAGCCAACTTCACTCTTTGTCCCTCTGGTACCTCTTCATATTCAAAATAGTTGTCTAGTGTTCCTATCCAATCTAGGAGTTCATCACTGTCCAAGTTTCCTCCATACATGGGTAGATCCATCTTGACCTTAGGACCTTCTCCTTTAACAGCCTTCAACAACTTTTCCATCATCAAGTCATCAAGATCCAACTCTTCTTGGGACTCTTGTTGGTAGTTCTCTTCCACCCCCTCTTCTTCTTCTTCTCAGTCACTCAAATATCCTATGACCATTCCTCTTTTCTCACTTATCTCAACTGCAGCAAGCCTGGCTTGAAGACTTTCTGTCAACTCTTTCATTTGTCTTATCTCTCTTGCATGTTTCTCCTTCAATTCACTCACATCTCTAGCAATTGTATTCCCTTTTGGATGCATCCTTGTTTCTCTTCACTTCAACTTTCCTTCTTCTGACCAACTTAGGCTCTGATACCAATCTAATGTAGAGCAGGGGTAAGGATTAACTAGACACAACCAAACTACCATCCATCAAAACCCTAGGTCTCTATCCCTTGTGTCTTCCTTCATAAATGGCCTATTTCCCTTGTAGCCTTTCAAAAAGGCATTTTTGGACATAAATTGTGTTCTAGACATGATCTTCAAAAAGTATGACCTATTTGAGATACCCTTTTGGGCTTTACAACACATACCAAGAAATGGGGTGGGGTTGTCTTGTACGATTTGGCCCAAATTTTGATTGTTCCTTGTGTAATTAGGCCTAATTAGGCCTCCTAGGTTTGATCCACTCTTGTTCACTATGACACCAAGACAAAAATGGAGGCTATGAACTTCAAAACAAGGTTAAAGACATTCATGGTCCTCCATCTAGTACACTTTGAAGAATTTTTGTACTTGTTCAAAGTAGAAGACTTCAACTTGGACTATACTCAGTCTTGCCTAACATTGTCCAAACTCTGCCAAGATAGGATAGTTTGCAAAAAGGACACAAACCTTTAACAATTATTCAAACTATAACTTGGTAATTTATCTTAGGACTCTTGACACCTTTTCCAAGAACCTCTAACCACGAAGGGGTCTGAAACCAACACCAAAATACAAAAATTTATCTCTTTATTCACTCTGTCAGCCTGATACATGAAATATCAGACCTTCATGCCTCTATTGCACATGCCAAGTTGCCCCTCTACTCCTGCAAGTTTGAAGAATCAAATTTTATGCTATTACAAGCCATTCCACAAGGTTTCAACATGATCTACCTATGGAAGGCCTCTGTTATGCATTTTATTTGTTCACTGTTTACCTTAGTTGGGGTTTTTGATAGTTTTGAACAGTTTTAAGAAAAATTCCTATAACTTTCTTATCCTTTAGTCAAATTGAATGCAACAAAAAGATGAAATGTAGTAGACTCCAAGTGCTTTCATGCCCAATTAGTTTCACGATAGGACACGTCTATACAGGTTCGTACACAGCATGAGAATAGCAGAAAAAATGTTGGAAATTGTAGAAAATAGATTTTTTATTGCTCCCTTCTTGATTTCAATCACCAACCCTGCCTTTGACCACACAAGGCCTTTTTAAACACCCACCAATCATATTCCAATGATGCATAACTAATTTTCCCAAAGTACAATGGTGTCATAATCAGTTTTTCACTTTTACAACATTGTGCAACATTGATTCCTTTAAGGTATTTAGACTCCAACTTACTCGTAATGACTCAAACAAGACTCCAACATATATGAAATGATATTAGAAGACCTTATTTCATGAAAAACACCAAAACAAAACCAAAAGTTAACTTATGACCCCTTGAAAGCATGAAGACCTATGGGTGCCCCTACACCAAAAATGGAAGGAAATAGGTTATAATATAAGCCACATGAGGGGGAACTTGTTGTTTGTGGTTATTGGAGAGACCAAATGATCAATTATGACATTGCATAGCTAGCCATGAGTTTCAAACAAAACCATGGCCTAGACTTAAACTAGGCCACAAGTATTATAAAAATTCATGCATAAGTTTACCTCGAATCCCTCATAAGGTAACAAACTAGGTACAATGAGAATTTAGGTTTCTTATATTGTAAAAGGAACTTGCACTTACACTTCTTGGTTTAGTTGACCCATTTGGGGTCAATGTAATTTGTGTTTCAATCATCAAGAGGTTTTTTAGTGTTACATGTACTCATAGAAATTATTTGCAATTTTAAAAGCAAAAATTATTATTTCTAATTGAATTGTTATTCAAACAATTGTACTTTAATGTATATTATATTGAATCAATGTACTTTTTTGTTGGAAAATAAACCTAAACATTAGTAGTAGAAATTTACAAAAAGCACAATTCAAAGCATGATTGAAATGAATCACTATTAGAATAATTCCCTCAACTCTCGACTACCTCTTACATATCCTCTTATAAATAACTAAAATTACTTATTACTCCCTTCTTCAACTCATGCATGAACATAATTAGACTTCCTCTTACCTATAGAAGTGTTGGAGATTTCCTTTGGTGCACTAAATGTTAGGGTTAGCCAACAGAAGATATCAATTAAATGCAAATAAAGATTAAACAGAGGAATAAAAATACACAGAAATAATAACAGTGAGAGACAAGTTTTAACATGGTTCACCCAAACTTGGGCTACATCCACCAATTTAGAGTCCAATATTATTATCCAGTAAATCAAAACTGATTACAACCAGCAATCCTTGCAACTCAATACCACTGCAAAATGCTACAATACATCAACAGAAACCCTAACCCTTAGTTGCTTTTATCACAACTTTTGTCAGTTACAAAATAGGATTTTCTTATGTCAGCCAACGAAAAAATAACTCCTGTCTTGGAGGCGCTACCCCCAAACTCCCGCAAGGGGCATTGCCCCTTGACCCCGTAGGAATTTGGGGGGAAACCACACCAATAAAAGTGGGGTAAATTTAACCTCCGAGTCTAATTAGGCTCCATATAACAACAATCTCCCACTTGGAGACTGATCAGACTCCACACCATATCATCTCCCACTTGGAGACTAATCATAACACCACTGACCATGTAGCTCCCACTGGAAATAAGCACCCTGGACTCTGTTGTTCTGATTTTGTTTTTAGTCTTGAAGACCAACCGAAGTTGAAGAGGAGCTCAGCTTCTCCCTTATCATTGCCTTTGTAAACATATCTGCTAGATTTTCATCTGTATGTATCTTTTCCAGCCTTAACTGTCCATCATCCAACACCGACCAAATGAAGTGATACCTCAACTGTATGTGTTTGGTCTTTGAATGCAAGGCATAATTCTTTGCAAGATGTATGGCACTCTGACTATCCATAAACAAATAACTGTTAGTTTGTTGTTTGCCTAATTCTTCCATGAAAGATTGTAGCCATATCATCTCCTTGCTTGCCTCTATTGCAGCTATATACTCTGCCTCTATGGTGGATAAAGTAACCACCTTTTACAACCTTGAGATCCAAGTCACCGTTGTCCCACCTACAGTAAAGACATAACTTGTAGTACTTCACCTGGTATCAATATCCCCTACTAAATATGGGTCTACATAACCTACTAAATTAGTATTAGAGCCCCCAAAACATAAGTGTTTACTAGATGCACCTCTCAAATATCTAAGAATCCATTTTATCGCATTCCAATGCTCCAATCCAAGATGACTCATATACCTGCTGACGACTCCTATAGCATGTGCAATATATGATCTCGTGCATACCATGGCGTACATTAAGCTTCCTACAGTTGAAGCATATGGTACCTTGGATATTTTTTCTTACTCCTCTAGTGTCTTAGGACACATCTCCTTAGTCAATTTCAAATGACTAGGCAAAGGTGTGCTGACAACTTTTGCATTCTCCATATGGAATCTCTGCAACACCTTTTCAACATAATCAGCTCGAGATAGAGTCAATTTTTTATTCTTCCTATCTCTGCAAATTTTCATACCAAGGATTTGTTTTGCTGTCCCCAAATCCTTCATAGCAAATGACTGTGCTAACTATTGTTTTAACTCTCTTATGTGATCCATGTTAGACCCCGCTACAAGCATGCCATCAACATATAAACATAAAATAATGTAGCTGTCATTATCCAACCTCTTAAAATAAACACAATGGTCAGAATTACACTGGTTGTAGCCTTACTCAGCCATAAAACTATCAAATTTCAAGTACCATTGCCGAGGTGCTTGTTTCAGGCCATACAAACTCTTCTTCAATCTGCACACCAGTTTCTCCTTACCTTTGACCTCAAATCCTTGGGGCTATTCCATGTACATCTCCTCCTCCAAATCACCATGGAGAGAGGTAGTTTTCACATCTAGCTATTCCAAATGCATATCTTCAACAGCCACAATACTTAAAATAGTACGAAAAGAAGTCATATTGACAATCGAAGAAAATATCTCATCAAAATCAATACCCTTTTTCTGCGCAAATCCTTTCACAACTAACCTGGCTTTAAATCTTTTCATACCTCCATCTTCCTCTTTCAGCCTATAAACCCATTTGTTTGGTAAAGTCTTTTTACCTGCAGGCAACTTACATAATTCCCAAGTCTGATTTTTCAGCAAGGAGTCCATTTGTTCTTTCATTGCATGCTCCCACTGAACCTGTGTATCCACCTGCATAGCTTCATCATACCCTTCTAGTTCACTAGCATCTGTTAACAAAATAGAGTACAAAGAGGGAGAAAACCTTTTAGGAGGTCTACTTAGCCTTGTTGACCGTCTAACATTCACTAGAGTTTATAGTATTTCTGGTTGTTGTTGCGTAGCATGAGGAACCACTGAAACATCACTATTTGGAGTATCATCCAGCACCACATAATCATTTTCTTTCTTCTCATGCTACTGCAACTGATCTTTGTACAACACCTTCTCATTGAATACAACATCCATGCTTCTCACAATTTTCTAATTTTCAAAATCCCAAATCCTATAACTAAATTCATCAATGCCATATCCAACGAAGGTATACTTTTTTGATTTTGCATCCATCTTGGTTCTATTTTCATAATCTACATGTGCATATGCTTCACATCCGAAGGTTTTGAGAAAAGAATAACTCACCTTCTTCCCTGTCCATGCTTCCTCTGGAATACCATAGCCCAAAGGAACTGAAGGACCTCTATTAATTAAATATACAACGGAGATGATAGCCTCTACCCACATGTTTAAAGGCATCCCAGCATGCAATCTCATGGTCCTTGCATGCTCCATTATTGTCCTATTCATGCGTTCAGCCACTCCATTTTCTTGTGGAGTCCATGGAACCATTTTCTACCTACGAATTTCATTAAAGGAACAATAATCCTCAAATTATTTGCTGCAATACTCACCACCATTATCAGATCTGAGACATTTTAATCTTTTACCCATCTCATTCTCAACCAAGCTTCTTCATTTCTTAAATGTTTCAAATACATCAGATTTCTTCCTAAGAAAATAAATCCATACCTTCCTAGTTGCATCATCTATGAATGTAACATAATACCGAGAGCCACCAAGAGAAGATACCTGAGCTAGTCCCCATACATCTATATGCACAAGCTCTAACTTTTCATCTTTCTTTTGCTTCCCATCCTTGAGAAAACTGACTCTCTTTTGTTTGCCATACACACAACTTTCACAGAAATCCATATTAATACATTTCAGACTTGGTAAAACTTTCTTAGAATGAAGTACCTTCTTACCTTTTTCACTCATATGCCCAAGTCTATTATGCCACAGTGTTGTCTTAGAACTTGCAGCAACTATTTTAGTCTCTTCCTGCAAACCTGTAGCAACTGTTCTTAGACTTATTTTTTTTTCTCTGCAACAACTAAAGTAGAAGGAACAGTATGACTTATACAAAGATATAAGGTGCCTACTTTCACACCTTTTGCTACTATTAAGGCACCTTTTGAAACCTTCCAATTTTTATCAGTAAATGTAACAATGTAACGTTCTTCAGCTAGCTGCCCTACTAAAATTAAATTCCTCCTGAGACTTATAATGTGCATTACCTCTTGTAGTAGCCAATGATTCTCATTCTGCAACTTAATCTTAATTCTTCTCTTTCCAACAATCTGACAGGGTCCGTTATCTCCCAAATAAACTAGCCCAAAATCCCCTTGGACATAATCAAGAAAATAACTTCTATGGGGCGTAGCATGAAATGAGGCCCCTGAATCTAAAACCCATGAATCATCAGCATTATCTAGGGAAAGAATCAAAGCATCATCTTCAGATTTATTACTTACCACATTTGCCTCCTTATTTCCTTCTTGTTTGTCTCCTTTATTCTTCCAAGACCAGCAATCTTTCTTCAGATGATCTGGTTTCCCACAGTACCAACAATCTTTCTGTCCTATAGATTGGGATCTCTTGTTCTTTGATTTTTCTTGTGACTTCCCATGACCTCCAAAACCTTTTCCTCTCTCCTTTGATCTGCCATGGCTTTCTGCATTCAAAACACTACCTGATGTGGACCCTCCTGAGCTTTTCCATCACATTTCCTCACTAAGGATAACACCAACAACATCATCAAATTTTAAAGTATTTGAACTAGAGACAAAGTTACTTACAGCCATTACCAAGCTATTCCAGCTTTCTGGTAAAGAACATAATATCAAGAGAGCCCTCACCTCTTCATCAAAACTTACTTTTATAGAAGTTAACTGACTGATAATCATATTAAACTCATTTAAATGATCTGTCACAGATCCACCTTCATTCATTTTCAAATTAAACAAACACTTCATGAGAAATACCTTATTTGAGGATGAGGGTTTTTCATACAATTTAGCCAAAGCTTTCATCAGACCACATGTTGTCTCCACTTCCATTATATTGAATGCCACCGATGGTGCTAGGCACAACTGAATCGTTCCCAGCACCTTTCTTTCCAGAAGATTCCAATCCTTATTAGTCATTGTTGTCAGTTTCTTGGCTACTCCTTCCAACGGCCTCCATAAATCCTTCTAATAGAGATAATCCTCCATCTGCATCTTCCATAACTGATAGTTTTTCCCATTGAATTTGTCTACTTTCAATTTACCCTCGTCTGCCATTGCTCCCATTCAACCGTGAGACTCCCACTCAACCGTGAGACCTTCCTGCAGACGATAATCAAACACAACTAGCTCGGATACCAGTTGTTAGGGTTAGCCGACAGAAGACATCAATTAAATGCAAATAAAGATTAAATAGAGGAATGAAAATACACAAAAATAATAACAGCGAGAGACAAGTTTTAACGTGGTTCACCCAAACTTGGGCTACATCCACCAATAGAGAGTCCAATATTATTATCCAGTAAATCAAAACTGATTACAGCCAACAATCCTTGCAACTCAATACCACTACAAAATGCTACAATACATAAACAGAAACCCTAACCCTTAGCCGCTTTTATCATGACTTTTGTCGGTTACAAAATAGGGTTTTTTATGTCAGCCAATGAAAAAACAACTCTCATTTTGGGGGTGCTGCCCCCAAACCCCCGCAAGGGACGCTGCCTCTTGACCCCATAGGAATTTGGGAGGAAACTGGGCTGATAAAAATGGGGTAAATTTAACCTTCGAGTCTGATTAGGCTCCATATAACATAATTCCCTCAACTCTCGACTACCTCATACATATCATCTTATAAATAACTAAAATTACTTCTTGCTCCCTTCTTCCACTCATGCATGAACATAATTAGACTTCTTCTTACCTATACAAGTGTTGGAGATTTCCTTTGATGCACTAAAGGATCCCTACCCATCAAAAACTAAAAGAGAAATGATTTCTTGGTCATTTATTTCTCTTGTTTTAACACTTAGTTGGGACCATCAATGACACAAGTGCTAAACACAAGTACACATATGATGTAGTATTGACATTGAAACTTTCACCACTACCTTATTACACCCCTACTAACTATAATCAATGACCATATTAAAATTATAGCATGTGTCATCAAGCAATATTTTGGATTATCACATCACACTATACTACAAGCAACAAAAAGTAATTTCGTAGTTAGCTAACTTCAACCCAACACAAGTGCAAATACTATTGACACAAATACAACAACCAATTCTCTTACATCATAGTATTACCAATAACACTTCCAATTAACCATGACACAAACATAACTATGGGTTTGTATATGTGTCAACATCATCACAACTCTTATCATTGTACAAATAATGCCTTATTTTACTTCAAACTTTGTAGAGTTTTTTGTTTGTTCAAGGATCTTGTAAAATGATCCTCTATGGATTATGACCACACACTATAAAGTAACTTCATCACTAGCTAGAATGAACCTAACTCAACCGCAAATGATATGATTGATCATGAATATAAGAATTAGGGCAAATTAATTCAAGGTGGTGTCACATGTTAAAACTATAATCATTAATTAAAAAATCCTAATTGTTTGGGTTGGTGCATTTTAGTTTCTCCATGTCAACACTTGTGGGACACTTGTATAGTAATTTGTGCTAGACAAAGAACTACACCATTGCCTAAGTAGAGTGTATATCTGGCAAGAAAAATAATCAATTGGAGTGATACAACATTATAGATTATCTTTTTAGTTTAATAAATATGTTAGATCTCCAAAATTGATCTCTTCACATTTTATTTATATTTCCATTCTTGTATCTATTAAAGAATGTTTTTATAAATTAAAAAGTTCTACTATGTAAAGTAAGGATTAAATTAAAATAGCATGTTAATTTGAAGAAGCCTTGAAATTTCTATTAATATCAACAACAAAAAATTCAAGATCTTATTTACCTTAAAAAGTTTGCAAAAAATAATCATAGCCCAAGTTCAACCACACAACAGCATGTTGAAAAGCTAGAAAACCAACACAATAAAAATAAATCATTTCACTATGACTAGAATTAACAACTAGATCATCTTTATAGCCATAGATAATCACACTTACAAAAAACTATAATAAGAAGCCCTAGAGTTGCAAATTTTAAAAAATAAATAAAAGTATTTTCATTGGAAGTTAAATTTCAAGACCATGTCATTATATTTGCTCCTTTTTACCAAAATACAATAAAAAAAAATTGAAGATTAGTTAGTAAGAAGGTTGTGTTCACAAAGAGACCACCATAAATCAATTATTATGTATAGTTGAAGCTTGGTTCGATCCCAAGTGACTGATGAAATGGTTTTCCCCAATGCAACCTCCAAGACAAATAAGTAAAGAAACGACCTTACCCACAAAAAATATAAATAATAAATTGAAGACCATATTGATTGTGGGGAAATTTTGGTTAAACTAGTATCAAAAGCACTATGTGAAAATAATAAATATATATTTTCTTGGGATGTTTCTTTCTTTTACAATTAATTGTCCTAGCAAAACAAAGGCAATATTGAATAACTAATCATCATAGTAAGTTGATCTGCCAAGCAAGGTCAATTGCCATTTATCCCCTTATTCCAATACCAATTTCAGAAGAGAGGATAGAACCCATAAGAAAACATGAAATTTATAATATATATTTGTGCATAACAAATTTTTAAATAACCTCCCATTCATGGGTCAATAGTTAAGAACAATAATAGAATTTAAAAATGGAAACCACCCTCTGATGGTACAAAATTGAATTAATGAAGCTTCTAAAGGAAATCCTAGTGTTGCAAAGGTTGTCTTTATTATCAAGAACTCTAAAGATGATTTGGTGTTGGGGGGATCTCAGCGTAATAACAAAAAAATAAATAAGGAAAAATGGGAGGCCCTCCTATTAGGTTTAAAAGTGGCATCGCAGTTGGTTATAAGAAGATTGAGCTTGGAGACTCCAAAATATTGGTGCAAGATTTTCCTAATTCGATGCTAAAGATGATTTTGAAGGAAATCTTAAGTTGGTTGGATAAGTTTGATCATGCATCCATATCCCATTGCTATTGAGAACAAAATGTAGCAATTGATTACTTCACAAATCAAGGTGTTCTTCAAGATGATTTTACTATTATTAAAAGTAATGATGTGAATGATTGGGATAACCTTGTTAATGTCCTCATTCACAACCATCACCCTGGAGGGGTTGCTTATTTGTGTGAGCAAGGCAATAATTAGTATTGGAGTAATTGTCATGTGTATTGTGGATAGTTGTTGTGATATATTGCTCATATATGGGGATTCTAGAACCCATAACCAAACATGAAAATTATAATATATTTGTGCATAACAAATTTTTAGATAGCCTCCCATTCATGGGTCAATAGTTAAAAACAAAATTAGAATTGAAAAATGGACACCACCCCTCTAATGGTACCAAATTTAACTGTAATGAAGCTTCTAAAGGCATCCTAGTGTTGTAGGAGCTAGCTTTGTTATCAATAACTTTCAAGGTGATTTGGTATTGGGGGATCTAAGCATATTGGCAGGAAAATGATCAATGAGGCAAAATGGGAGGCCCTCCTATTAGGTTTAAAAGTGGCATTACGGTTGGTTATAGGAAGATTAGGCTTGGATGCTCTAAAATAGTGGTGCAAGCTTGTCCTAATTGGAGGCTAAGGATGATTTTGGATGAATTCTTAAGCTGGTTGGATAAGTTTAATCATTCTTCTATATCCCATTGCTATCGAGAACAAAATGTAGCGATTAATTACTTGGAAAATCAGAGTGTTCTTCAAGATGATTTTGCTAGTGTTGAAAGTGATTATGTGAATGATTGGGATAACCTTGTTTATATACTCATTCATAACCATCCATGTTGAGGGGATGCTTGTTTGTGTGAGCAAGGCAATAATGAGTAGTATTGGAGTAACTATCATGTGTATTGTGGATAGTTATTGTGATATATTGCTCATATATGGGGATTCTTTCACAATACTTGATTAAAGCTTAGAAGTGACTGGTACTAATGGGAGGTGGGATGTGTGTAAAGTCTAAAGGTGGAGATGTATTGTGATGTCAATTGGTCATTGGCTACCAATCCTTATTTTTATGCTAGATCTACTAGGCTTGTTTTGGTGGATGGAGCACCAAAGGATGCGCCAGGGATCCACTCCGCAATGGATCAATCTTTGACCATCAATTAAATATCTTCAACTATTCAAATCCTAACACCCTCAAGATGGTCAAGGAAATTATGGGCCCAAATAGTTTAGGAGATTGTGGCAATGTTCATTTATGTGGGTCAATCTCAAAGGATTTTCAACAAAAGATCAGCCTAGAAGAATTTCTTCTCAACTCTAATAGGAAGGAGGATGAAGACTCTGAGGAGATGTTAGCTCTATCTCCACTAGTGAGTAAAAATAAGAGCTTTATAGAGCCTATGGGTATTTATTTGAAGCTCCCAAATGCTCAAGTATTGGCTCTAATGGAGCATGTTCACTCTTTTGATGAATAGAATAAGGATTTAAATCTTGTTATGAAGAACTTGGTATACCAACAAAATAGGAATTTAGATATTGTGATATTGTAAATACTTTCACACTTCTCATTTTGGAGGATAGGATTATTAGGGCAGTTTGGTATGTTAATGTAACAAGCTTACATTTGTATCATAAAACTTCAACCAAAATCAACAATTATTTTTTCATAAATATATACAAGAACAAATCATCCTCATTGTAGTAAAATTAATATTTTGAGCAACATTTCTATGAAGACAAAAACACCTAAACATTATTCATACAAGAGGACCAATTACATTTCTCTAGTTAAACATGTTGGTGGAGACCATCGAACCCAAAATCACCATTTGCAAAATGTAAATATTTGATTTAGGGTTTTTGCGTAGCAGAAGGAGGTTCTGATGTTTGAAACAAACATTTGTTAATCTTTTTCAGTGTGTAGAGTGAGAACTCCCACAGTGGGCCCTGTCGCTGGTTTCTTTTGGGCATGGGCAAGGACCTTTTGTCCCACATTGATGGTGTTGTGTTGTCTTTGGCTATTAATATAGCCCTCCCTTTGATTGTTCTATCATGAGCAAGGCTCATGAGGCTATGAAAGGCCTCTCTCTCATGTGGATTGGAGACTATGCTGCTAACGTGTATGCTCAGTTTGTGCTCATGGTAACTTGGTGATTTGGCTCCTTGTTGGCACAGAAATCTACTAATTCATCAACCTTGAACGGTCCAATTTTTGCACCAAATCAGATTTTTTTACCTTATAATTCCTTTTTTGGAGGTTTTTATACTTGTGAAAGCACTATATTTGAAAATTTTGAAGAATTATCGGTTATAATGGTTTTTTTGGAGAAATGAAACTTTAGGCAATGGAGTGATTTTATATTCACTCATCTTAGTGAGCATAATCTATTGTCATATTTCTATAATGATGTTCCTATTCCAGGCACACCTTGTGAATATAATATTTGGAAAGGCTATAGGGCTAAAGTCTTTAGAGTTATATTTGAGCATGTAGATGATGACCTTTTGGAATCACTTATTCATTTTGAGTGCCTTTATGCTCTTTGGACTTACATTCTAGAATCATAGGGAGATCATGATACTTCACCATCTCTCAATAATCCTCTTTCCAATTCTAATGTTCCTCTTTATTCTTCAGGGAAGATAAACCATGCTTGTGATCCTTTGGAAGTTTTTGAGACTTTAAATGAGGTTGCAGTTGCTTCATAGGTTCTTGATTCTTTGTCAGAGATAGTTGATCTACCTTCATTAAATACTTCCATCACTCCTAAGAAACAGGATTATCATTGTCTTCCTGATTGGGATTCCTATTTGCAGGATATTGGTTCATTGTTCATGGAATCTCACATTTCAGACTTGGAAGACACATTTGAAGGATTAATTTTCCTATTTGATGATAGTTGATGTACAACTATTGTCACTCCATCTCTATCTTTGGAGAATGTTGAAAATTAGTTTCTAGTGGTACCTTGTTTGGGGTAAATGCAAGGAGATGGGGGACCAAAAAGTTGCCACCATCTCCAAAAATTAAAAAAAAAGCAAGCGCGTTATAACGCACTCACGTTTTGCTTTTAATAAAAGCAAAAAAAAACATTTTCTGCTCATTCATCGCACGGATTCTCTCCTAACAGCAGCAAAGAAAGAAAGAAAAAATGTGATCTCATTGAAAAAGAGAACATTCAATCAAGTGCACTTGAGAAAACAATAGATTCACAATGCCACCTCATCACCAAAGACATCGTCATGCAAATTTGGAGGCTCCAGCATAGGAAGAAGGTAGGGTTTGTCTGATTTTGTTAGTTTTAGAACATTTTTTTAGTTTTGCAATGTTTGATTTGTTTTTATATTGCATTTAGAGTTATTGGAGAAGCAAAAAACCTAAATCCAGTTGAGGAGGGTGAAAACAACCCCCAAAACCCTCCAAACCCTCAAAACCCACCTTCACCTCCTTTTCATGTAAGGGATAATCAAGAACACTACTTAGGGATAATAGAAGAAAACAAGAAACATCTTGAAACTATTATTCAAACCCTAAACAATCCAAGTAAAACCACTGATTGTAGGAGGGCACTTGCAAAATCACTACAGGAGATTGTTTCCCACATGGATTTGGTGACGAAACAAATCACCGAATTCTAAGACTATAGGGAGAGAAGTCGGCAATATTATGGCGAAAAGTTGTCATATGAACAAGTAAAGAATGAAAAAATAACAAAATCTCAATTATGTGCACAATTTACTAATCCCAAAACTGGCCAAAGATTAGAGGAAAGTTGTAAACAGTTTCCTATACATTGGTGTAGGAATGAAGACATCCCAAAACTTCTGGGATAGATGGTACATGGTCTTTGATGAGCGGCCATGTAACTGTTTGGTGTGGAGCCTAATCAGTCTCCAAGTGGGAGATTGTTGGTATGTGGTGACTGATCATACAAGTATTGTACATAAGTTTGGGGGTGCAACCCTCGAAAAAAAAATTCCTCTTTTTGCACGATCAGAGTCGGTTGTTAATTTTTGTTAACCGACAAAAGAAAAATGACATTGCAAAACCCTAATTCTAGAAGCTTCCAAAAAGCTTGTTATAAGCGGTTGGGATGTATGTTATGGTGATGTATTCACGAGATTATAATATGTTTTGCATTGGATAATAAAATCATTGGATGGCTGAGTTTCTATGTATGTAGCCCATATTAGGTGAACCACATTAAATTTTTGTGTTGATCTCTTTTGTGTTATTCCTCATTGTTATATTTGGGTTATTTAATTTGCATATAATTTTTAGTGTTTATTGCTCTGATCTGCCCTAACCCTAACAATAACAATGATGAGGTACCACAATATTTTTTGAGGAAACTCTATTGTGAGTTCGTCCTCAACAAGATTTTGAATTATTTTGGCATTCATGAGTTCCAAGGTAGAGGTGGTGGCTCTACCCAAGATAGACCCTAGGCTCAGTGAGATGAATAGCATGTGCCTATACCCTGAGTGAAGCCAAAACGTAGGTCACTCCCTTTGGCTTTGAAGGAGAGTGTTGAGCTGGAGACTTTACATGACTACTCTCACCCAAACTCTATCACAGCATGCGGATGATTTTACCCAGGGCGATGAGGGTGAGAGTAGTAGGCATCATGTGTCCCCACATTTGTGCAGTACATGTGGGAACCTATGTGATTATGGGACGCAAGAGGCACGACAGGACTCTGCGACACAGGGGTAGCATACTACGACACAGGGGCAGCATGATGCAACACATGGGTAGGACATATTGGATGATCTTGTTCTCACTGATGATCTCTTACAGCATACATTTGGTATTGACTCTCAGGTAATTTGTTACAAGTTTCATCTTGATTTAGTAAATTGTTATTTGAAATTTGTAATTAATTTTATATGATTATCTATATTAGAAGTCAAAAATAATGTATGTAATTATTTGTGCAATGAAATTCCAGGGTCAAAGTCTTCATCCTGCCTCTGTTAGCCATCCATTGGCAGCTTATGAGCAGAGGTCAAGTCAGTGGGTATGTAATTTATCACATATTTGTAATTATTGTAGATATGTCAATGGTAATATTATTTTGTGACTTGATTTGATGATTTCAATAGTCACTAGCACCTCCACAGTTTCCTTGGTCCCCTGGATGCCAAACCACCACTTTTATAGAGGTAAATTTAACCATTTCTAATCATTATGCATTTTAAAAATAATGTTATGTATTTATTTTGTTTTAATAATCTTGGACTTGATTTTTAGATGTTGAATACAGTGGAGACTCCTCATCTTCGTGAGTCAGCACAGATAGGCATCGATGCAGCCATCATGTCTGCAAATCCTTTGATTGAGGTATGAGCCAATAACATGAAAATATGATAATTTTGTATTTCTTTTTTATCTCATGTCATTTGATGTACATAAATGATATTTATGTTTAGTCAATTTTACTTCTTGATGCTTCTCACAGGAGGTCACAACTCCAGTCTGTCCAACTACGGATGAAGAGAGAGTCAAGATGATGGAGAGCGATCATCAGTTGGTGGTAAGTGATCAATTACATATGTGATGTTATATAGTTTATACATTTTATATACTAATGTGCATATTGTTTGTTTGTATTAAAAGGTTCAGTTGGATGAACTTTATTTGAAGAGGTCTACTCGACGGCAAAGAGAGGATGTGTCACTGACTGGCTCTCCATCTTCAAAGTCAAATAAGGGCTGCCGATTATTTCCTAAAAGTCCATAGGAAACTAGTTTTGGGGAACTTTTTTGTATGACTAGATGGCTTTGTATACAGACTTTTGTATGTTAATCCGATGTATATTTTTGTATATTTGCCTATATGGCTTTTTATATAAACTAGATGTTATGTTCATGACATTATGTATATGACATTTTATATTAAATATTTAATATGATAATCAATTATTGTTACAGGAATTTGGTTTTACAAGTGCCAATTGCATTTGCTTGAAAGTTTATGAATCATTTTCAAATAATCCATTTTGTGCATATCTTGCAATCATTGAATTATGCCGGACTGTGCATTTCTTTGAGGCAACATTTTAAATAGTTCACGTGCCTTGTATATGCTTCCATACTTTCCATACATGTCTACAAGGGCAACTTTGCAAATACAATACATGTGAGAAAATTCCTATATCATTTATGCTTTGATGGTTGTCCACACCATGTTCTTTAGATCCCATTATAGCATAGGCAAGGAGGAAGTTGGTTAAGGTTGTGCAATTTGGTTTTAGATGTGCCAAAATTTGCGTAAATGGTTGAAATTTATTTTTGTGCATTTGCTTGAGAGTTTTTAAAGCCTTATAAAAAATCCATTTCGTGCATATATTGCAAACATTGCATTCCATGAGACAACATTTCTTTGAGGCATCGCATCTAACAATTCATGTTCATTATATATGCTTCCACACAAGTTGCATACATGTCTTGCAGGGTACTTACAACTACGACATTTGACAAAATTCCCATATCCTTTATGCTTTGATGGATGTCTATACCGTGCTCCAAACATACCATTTCTAAGGTTTTGGAATTTGGCTTTACACTTGCCAATTGCATTTTCTTGGAACTTTCTAAAGGCTTATCAGTAAATCCATTTTGTTCATATCTTGAAATCATTATATTCCATGAGGTGACATTTCTTTGAGGCATCATGCCAAACAGTTCACGTGCCTTGTCTATGCTTCCACACTTTGCATACATGTCTCTGAGGGCAGTTGCAACTACAACATCTAACAAAATTCCCATATGTTTTATCCTTTTGATGGATGTCCATTTTGGCATAGGCAAGGAGGATACTGGCTAAGGTTGTGGAATTTTTCTTTACACCCGCCAATCACATTTGCTTGAAAGTTTCTAATGCCTTATCAAAAAATCAATTTTGTTCATATCTTCCAATCATTGCATTCAATAAGGTGACATTTCTTTGGGGCATCATGTGCCAAATAGTTCACGTGGATTGTCTATGCTTCCACACTTTGCATACATGTCTACAAGGGTGATGTAGTAGGTAAGGAGGACGACTCAAGACCATGGAAACATATTTCATGGTGTAGGAGCACCTTAGCCATAGCCAATCTTGGCTAGGAGCATGTCCTAACAAGGTCCTAGGACATCATAGGACAAGTTGATGGTCTTGTGTCATCATTTTGCATGTAATAAGGTCAAATGATCAGTGTCATTTGTGTTTGGAGTCATGTTTTATGTTGTCAAACAAAAAATCTAATAATGCAAGTAGTAGTAAGAAGTTGCTTTGTCAACTTAACAAATCATGTAATAAGGAGGTTACCCAACGATCAAATAGGTTGAAATTAAGTTATGATGGAATGGAAATATTGTAAACATGTATAAAAACCTTCACACACACCGACGAGGGGTTGGTGAAGAAGGTTTTGAAGGGCAAAGTTGAATAAAATTGAGTTTTCTGCTACTTTTCCTAAAATTGGACTATTCTAGGACGTACTGCTCATCTGTACAGTATTGTCATGGTCTGAAACCACCTACATTGTGAAGTGGAGTGAATGACCTTTCATTTGCATCTTGTTTGAGGCATTTTCATTGAATTTGGAGGGAGAAAATCATGTTTTTTCTAGAAACTATCATAAAACCCTGAACTAGGGTTTTGAGGCTAAAAACTATGTATTTCTTTGTCATTCCACCAAGTTAATCACTCTAGATTGGTGGAATGCGATGGAATAAGGTAGGATCACTATTCGCAATAAGCGCTAGGTTAGGAAACAAGAACATAGCAGAGTATGAGGATGTAATGGACTAATATGACCATGTATTAGGCAAAAAGAGGGTGCAGTCCATACAATAGTGCCTTAACAAGTGTTTCAAAGGCCAAAACCAGTGAATTTAGTTCCTTTTCCATGAATTCTAGGGTTCCCAAGTGGTTTGGTGTGGTGGGTTTGCATTGGCATAGTAGTTGCCCTGTAAAGGAGGCCAAATTAGGCCTAGTCTCAAACTAAATTGTCATGAATTTGGAGCCTCCTATCCAAAACAATCCATTTCATGCATATCTTGCAATCATTGCATTCCATGAGACAACATTTCTTTGAGGCATCATGTTAAAGAGTTCATGTTCATCAAGTATATGCTTCCACACTTTGCATACTTTGCATATATGTTCAGTAGAATGGTTTGGTTTGGATGTGTTTTAGATGCCCATGAAGTCAGGGAAGCAAGAGATGGAGTTTAACCAAACTATGGTCTTGTCCTAGGCAAGTTTTCCCTTGTTTCCAAGAAAGAAATGGTGGTTTTAGGCTAGGGTTTGTTAAAAGAAGGTTGGAAAGTACTGGGAGATGGTTCCTAAAGCATATGCAGAACATTTTTGAAGTGTTCCAAGTGTTCGCAAAGTCTGAGAGTGTGTGGAAGGTAGAGTTTCAATAAACCCTCCTCAAATTGGCCTAGATTGAGGATTTTTGGGGTTTGGTATGTTAGTGAGGGTTTCTCCTAAAACTAATTGTGGTTTTGAGAGTTTGGACACATGGGAGAGGTTGCCCCATCAAGTCTAGGGGGTTGTTGGATGTTTAAAGGTATGTTTCTTCACAAACTAGGCCTAAACCCCTAACCTGTAAACCCTAAACCCTAACCCCTAGACCCTAAACCATAAACTCGAGCATCCCTAAACCCCTAAAGACTAAATAATTCCCCTAAACCCTTACCCTAAAACCTAAACCATATTTACTTGGGAAACCCTAAACTCATGTAAACCTCAAATAGTGAGGGAGAGAGAGAGATAGAAAGGTAGAGTTAGAGAGAGGGGATCAAAAGAGATCTAGCAAGATAGAGAGAGAGAGAGAGGAGACATAGATATCTCTCCCAGGCTCAACCTCCTCTGTATCTCCCTATTCGCCTCTCTACCTAAACCTCTAAACCTTAACCCCTAACCCCTAAACCCTAAATAATGCCCCTAACCCTTAACCCCTAAAAATGAGCAACCCTAAACCCCTAACCCCTAAACCATAAAACCTGGAAGCAACCCTAAACCTCTATCTCCCTATCTCTCCCAATCTCTATAATGTGAAAACATGAAAACATTACGCTTTCATTCCAACCAAATTCATTCCTAATCAATCCCAAATCATCCCTAATCCATTCAATTTCATCTCTAATCATCCCTAAACCACTTCTAATCAGCCCTAAACCACTTCTAATCAACCCTAAACCACTTTACACCATCCCAAATCACATCCAAATCAATTTAACTTCATCCCTAATCATTTTCCAATCAACTTGGATTTCATCTTAAATACCATCCCTAAACTATTCCTAAATCATTCTAATCATTCCTTAATCAACACTAAACCACTTCAGACCATCCCTAAAACCATTCTAATCATTCCCAAATCATTCCTGATCTAGTCTTGTTCACCTCTCATCATCCCTAAACCAATCCATTTCATCCCAACTCCATCCCAAATCAATCTAAGCTCCATCTCAAACGATCCCAAAAATAATCAAAATCAAACAAATACCTCACCAGGAGCCATTAGAAGATCATAGTGCCAATCTGTTAGTCATTTGTACCATTTTGTATATCGTATGTGCCAATATGCTCCTTAGTAGCACCTACCTATCAATCACAAACATGATTCTACACCTAGCTAGCCACATGTGTCATTCTACCCTCTGCCAGCCACAGGAGCCATCAAAACATCATAAGCACCAATATGTTAGTCTTTTACACCATTCTATACATCATATATACCAACCATAAACCCCAAACCTAATCAACCCTAAACCCTTATCTCCTTGTCTCTATCATCCCTCTACCTCTCAATCTCTCTGCCTATGTCTTTGGCCATGTCCATCACCCTCAATCTCCCTATATCTCCCTCTCTGAACTCCTAACCCCTAAACTATAAACCCAATCAACCCTAAACCCCTATCTCCTTGTCTCTATCATCTCTCTACCTCTCAATCTCTCTGGCTATGTCTCTGGCCATGTCCCTCGCCCTCTATGTCCATATCTCTCCCTCTCTAAACTCCTAACCCCTAAACCCTAAACCTGATCAACCATTAATCTAATCAAACCTAAACACTATCTCCTTGTCTCTATCATCCCTCTACCTCTCAATCTCTCTGCCTATGTCTCTAGCCATGTCCCTCACCCTCTATCTCCCTATGTCTCCCCTCGGTCCCCTCTATATCTCCCTATCGATCCTCTCTCTCTAAACCCTAACTTAAACCTCTAAACCTTATCCTAACCCCTAAAACATAAACCTTAAGTTACCCTAAATAATGCCCATAAACCCTAAACCCTAACCCCTAAACCCTAAAACTAAGCAACCCTAAACCCCAAACCTCTAAACCATAAACCCTGGAAGCAACTCTAAACCTCTATCTCTCTAGATCTCTCCCAATATCTATCGATCCCCTCACTCTCTCTCTCTCTCTAAACACTAACCCCTAAACCATAAACCATAAACCTAAGCAACCATAAACCCCTAAACCCTAAATAATTCCCCAAAACCCTAAACCCTAAACTTGAGCATCCCTAAACCCCTAAACCCTAAATGATTCCCCTAAACCCTAAACTTAAGCAACCCTAAACTCATAAACCCGACCCACCCTCTCTCTCTCTCTCTCCAAAACAAGAAAACTAGGACTCTCTATATCTCTCTCCCTATCACCAGGTATCTCTCCCAGGTTTCTCTCCCCTCCATCTACATCCTCTCTCCCTTTTCCTCCCTCTTGCTCTCCCTTGTCGACAAAGAACATGGAAATGTAAGAAAAATAGGACATGTAAAGATCGATGAGGATATAAATTGAGATTCAATGAAATGGAAACAAGATAATTTATGAAATTTCATTGGATGGGAAGAATGAGGAGGAGAGGTAGAGAGGGGAGGGAAGTAGAGAGTGAGAGAGAGGATAGGAGGTATAGATGGGATGTGTTGGTTATTTTCCCAGACTGGATGCTTGTTCCTAGTTATCCCTACAAAGTAGCCATCATTGATCAACAGGATTCCCGAGCCAGGGGCCAACAGTACAGGAGATAGACTCTATAAATATCTCTTCTTCTTTAGGCTCTGCAGAACGAAGGGGGGTATTCCCTATTCAACATCTATAATATATGCACATGAACTTACTTGGATGTTGATACAAAGCAGATAAATCCTCTCTTACGCAGACCAAAATTGTGGAATAAGTGCAAAGGGGCTAGCTTTGGGCCTATACTTAGTTGTGAGACAGAAGATTTTGGTCCTAAAAACTACTTCTAATGTCCTAAAGGTTTGTGTTTAAAGTTTGAGTTTGATTTTATGTTTGGATGCAAAATTAAGACTTTGGGTTGCAACCAAAATACATGACCAGATCGGTGCCTATCCAGGGCTTGGAGTCAATAGATATATATATGTGAATGTTTATCACAGACCTGAAACAACAATCAGATTTCAAGGGGATTATGCAGTGTCTGCCTTACAGACAATACCCAAGATAAAGTATTTAGTTATTTCTGCTTATGAACATCCTTACTGCAATGTACTCTTCTCAATAGTTAACCCAAAACATTTAATCCACTCCTTGAGCAGAAGTAAAAGATCAAGTATTTAATATAGCAAACCCATATTCTACAATCCCAAACACCCCTTAGCTGTTTAGATTCAGAAGAACACATCCAGTTTGGAGACAAATAACAAAACACATGCTATAAAGCATTACTCATTTAAATTAACATGAAACTGATTAATTCTATGCATAAGACATTCAACATACAACTCATAAACTCACAAAATACCCAGAATAGAGCCACCAACGAAGTTGTATTTTTTACAGCACCAAAACTCATCCAATTTTCAACCCCCAAAAAGAATAGCACAGTCTGTCATTTATACCCAGACTGCGTATTCAGCAAAATTTACAAGGCAAATCAAAATTTTGCCACATTCAATGCATTTTCGAGTTGGCGCTCAAAACAATTAATGCAGCAAGTAGAAAGAAAGGCTGGGAGTGGTTGAACTCGAGCCCCACGCTGCCACCTAAGGATTTTCTTCTTCAATCGGGTAGCTGGCTTGTCACTCCATCCATCGTGCCTCTACAATTGCCATTAATATTTGACCAACCCATGGGATGCAGCTGTTGCATTCACCTTGAGGTTTCTCCCACCCAAACGGCTACATAGGCACAGGAAAATCCATCGCTGCCAGTTTAAAACACAGCCATCGATCATGCTTCCATCGCTGAAATCAACGGTGTCAAAATACGCTGAAAAGTCACCCACCAATGATATCGTGCCACGTCAACACCTTATACATCCATCGCTAACTTTTCTGATATCCATTTTGCCCTTGTATATGCAAAAGCATATACAATCACCTTATATACAAGTCGGATCTCAAATTTTATAGAACAAATTGAAATCATTTTGAGATCCGGCTTGTAACTCATTACCTTTGTATATCGGCACATATACAAGCATACATATATGCAAGCTGCGGACGCCAAATACTTATAGAACAAATTGAGATTTCATTCGGGTCCAGCTCGTATCTTTCTCATTGCATATTGGCTTGTATATTCCCTTTGTTTGTATATAGGCATATACAATGCCATATACATGCAAGCTGGATCTCAACACTTTACCTGCTAGATTGGAACATATCTTGGAGTCTGCATTGTACCTATCTCATTGTATCTTTTCATTGTATATCACACATACAACATACATAATGCAACCCGTGGACTTCAACCTGAAATCTGCCAAAACACATTCCTCATCGCATCCGGATTGTATGTTCACCTCCTTGTATATACCCTTTGTATATAGCACATACAACCATGAACATACCAACAAGGAATCCCTTCCGGAATATTCCACCCTTGTATATTTTTCATTGGATGTGCCCGATGTATGTATAGACATACAAGCCCAATATATAAGCGGTGAATATTCCTAGGAATCTATGAAAGATTCTCCCTTGTATATGCACCTTCTTGAGCCCGATATGTATTCAAAAATGTATAGAATTCAATTTTTTACCATTTTTTGAAAGCCGATGTGCATCTTTGAGCCCGCCAATATACATTTGCACTTGCACATATAAAAACTTAGCATTTTTCTTAAGTGCGACATGAACAAGCGGTAAAACATTGCATGTGGATCGAGGAATAACCTAACCCAAGGCACTAAGGGTTTGAAGGAATAAACACAGAAGCCTGCAAACTGATAGGGAGGACTCTAGGTTGCCTGCTCTGCATCCTGTAGGTGTACAAGACTGTTTGACAACACTAGCCTTCCTACCAATTCAAAGTGCTAAAAGACATACTCTTTGCAGAGATGGAAAACTCTACTTTTCTGCTCGGTGTGGGACACATACCTTGTCCTCACTGCCTCCAAGATACTGCCTCAATGGCACATAACTTTCTGAGCCCGTTGCCCACCCTTCTCACTCTGTTCAAGGGTCTAGACTGCTTGGTGCTCACTTTCCTTCTCTCTATTTTTCCACCCCTGCAAATCTATTTTTCCTACTTGTTTATCTAGCCGGACTCCTCACTGAGCTCACCTAGAACAAGCATGCATTGCCTCTAACCAGCGATCCGACCACCCCACAAAAGAAAAACAAACAAAGAGCATGGCTCTGTTTGATGACCTCCATACTGTACAATGGGATTTGAAGAATCATCAAAACAGAGTCATGGCTGGCAAAAGAAAACAAAATAGTAGAAACAGAAAAGACTAATCTACTTCAGAATGATAAAGTGAAAATAGAACAGAATATACTAATGATCGAACTACTGTATTTTATTTCTGTTCAAAAATTCTGATTACATCAAAATGCTTCACACATCAAAATTTACTTCTTCGATTCTCCTTCTCCACTCCTTACAGAAACAATGCTACATCTTATGTATTTGCTCATGTCCATTATAGGACGGTTCAACTTCCATACCGGTTGGTATTCCAACTGTCCAGCAATTCGGTTACGCTCTGGCCAACTACCACTTGACAGTTCGCAGTCATGAGAACTTTTAGTCCCACATGCACCCGTTCAAGTCAGACACTGCAGTTTATATATCTGACGGCTTAGCAAACTATTGTCGGCACTTTTGCCGCCGACGACCCCTGTCTACCCCCATCGACACAACCCAAACTATCGGCCAACATTCAACCATGAACTCCGATAGTCCCTTGTCTCACCGATACCAAGTCTTCACCCTCCGTCGGTGTGACCACTGTGCATCAGCCTCAAACCTTAAAGCTACGCCAATAGAAATCCTTGCACCGACGTCCAACTCCATCGGAGTAACACATAGCTGTCGGAGTGACTTTCACAGCCATCGCCAATAGCAAGCCTCATACCGATGACAAGCCTCGGCAACACTTCATCAGACAGACAATTAATATCGGAGTGACACCCACATCCTTCACCGATAGTGATTCTCATGCCGATGGCCTTCACCAACCTTTACCACTCCATCGGGGTAACACCAAGCGATCGGAGACATAATCACAGGCTCCGCCGATGACCACCCTCATGCTGATGGACATCACACATCGGTAAGACCTTCAACCGTCGGCCTACGATCAAATCCTCAGCCTGATACTTATACTCACGCCGATGTCTTCGGCCAACTCCACATCAATGAGACTCGATGTTTATCACCTCGATCGGTGAGATGATACACCGTCGGCTCACGATTATTTCCTTAGCCCGATGCAAAGGCTCACACCGATGACCCACTTTGGATAAGTAAAAACTTCTTCCCGCCAAGGCTTATTAGAAAATTCACCACATCACGCCAAAAATGTGCAGTATATACATGGGCTCCGAGCCCTTGGTGCTCCTGCACCATACTCCCCCTGTGCGGAAGAAGTCAAGTCACCTCCGATGACAATGAGGCAAAATCAATGCCCCTCTTTTTGAATTCTGACTCTGCAACCCAAGTAGCTTCTGCTTCAGGCAACTGCTTCCATTTGACCAAATGCTCCATGTAGACACCATGCCTGGTTTGCTTCTGTACTCTTGAATCCAGTATTTTCTCTGCCTGCAGTTTGGGTTTTAGTGGCAAAGTCACATCTTTTGCTGTCTGTTCCTTCTCTGAAATGGATCCATTTGCTGCTGACTGAGGAACCCTGTATTACACTAGGTCTTAGACATTAAACACTGGTGAGATTGCCAAATCTTCTGGCAATTCAATTCTGTATGCATTATTTCCATACTTGTTTAGTATTCTGCAAGGACCAATTCTCCTCATCTGCAGTTTGGTTGGCATTCCTTTCTACATTCTGGCTTTATTCAAGTGTACCATAACTAGATCACCAACCTCAAACTGAATATCCCTTCTGTGGGCATCTACTCTGTCCTTGATCTTCTGTGTGTTCTCTGTCAAGGTTTTCTTCACCTACTCATGCACTTCTTTCATGGATTGTGCAAAATCCTCTGCATGTCCACTTCTGTTCTCCATGTTTCCCATATTTCTGAGCTCACATATACCTCTGGGATGCATTCCATAGACTATTTCGAATGGACTCTTACCAGTAGTCCTATTCACACTGTCATTATAGGCAAATTCTGCCTGATGAATGACAAGATCCCAACTCTATCCATATTCTTTGGTTATACACCTTAATAGGTTGCCCAATGTCCTATTTACCACCTCTGTCTGACCATCTGTCTGTGGGTGATATGCTGAACTGAGTGACAAATTTGTCCCCAATCTCTGCCACAATGTTTTCCAGAAATGCCCCATGAATTTAGCATCTCTGTCAGACACAATGCTTGCTGGAAGTCCATGAATTCTAATCACTTCTCTAAAAAACAAGTGTGCTATATGACTGGCATCATGAGTCACTTTATAGGGAATGAAATGACTCATCTTGCTAAACCTGTCCACAACTACACATATGCTGTCATAACCAGTCTTAGTCTTAGGCAAACCAACTACAAAATCCATACTTACGCATTCCCATGGCCTGGAAGGAATGGGTAAGGGTTGGTACAGTCCTCCATTTGAAGTGGTTCCCTTGGCCTTCTGACATACGATACACTGCTCTACATACCTTCTGATGTCTCTGTGCATCCTTGGCCAATAATAGAACCTTTGGACTAGCTCCAGTGTCTTATTCAGACCAAAATGGCCACTCAGACTACCATTGTGCTTCTCCTGTATGAGATTTTCTCTCATAGATCCTCTTGGCACAGATAATTGTCCACCTTTGAATAGCAATCCCTGCTGTAAGGTGAAATCTGCAAACTCACTATGAAAGTGATTCTCAAAATCTTGACATACCTTGTATGCCTCAGCAAAATCTTCATCATCTTGGTAAAGATTCTTGAAATCTTCAATTCCAATGCTCTTCAACTGCACTTCCTGCACTGTGAGCAATCTTCTGCTCAAAGCATCTGCAACTCTGTTCAGCTGCCCCTTCTTATGCTTAATTGTAAAGGTATAAGATTGCAGGTACTCCATCCATTTGATATGCCTGCTGCTTAACTTATCCTGTGAGTTTAGAAAACTCAGAGCTTGGTTATCTGTGTAGACAACAAATTCTTTAGGCAGGAGATAATGTCTCCACTTCCTCAATGCTTGGACTAGAGCATACAACTCTAAGTCATACGAAGAGTACTTACTCTTTGCTTCATTCAGCCTCTCACTGAAAAAGGCTACAGGTCTGTTTTCCTGATTTAGCACTACTCCTACAGCTATATTACTTGCATCACATTCAATAGTAAATAGCTTATCAAAACTAGGCAACAACAAAATAGGTTGTGTTGCTACCTCTTTCTTCAATCTTTCAAAACTTCTATCTGCAGCTGGTGTCCATCTGAATTTTGCTTTCATTCCACCCTTAATTGTATCCAACATGGGTGCACATATTCCACTGAAATTTTTGATAAACTTTCTGTAAAACTGGGCTAAGCCATGAAAACTTCTCACCTCTGTGGCTGCTCTGGGAGTAGGCCAGCTCAATATGGCTTCTACTTTGGACTTGTCCATCTTCAACTCTCCCTGGGACACCACAAAACCAAGGTATACCAATTCTTGCTTCATGAATTCACACTTCTCCAGATTGATGGTTAGTTGTTCATCATGTAATTTTTGCAAAACAATATTTACATGTTCTAGATGTTCTTCCTTGGTCTGACTAAAAATTAGAATATCATCTAGAAAAACAACAAATTTACCAATGTAATCCTTTAGGACTTCATTCATGAGTCTCATAAAGGTGCTGGGTGCATTTGATAGACCAAATGGCATAACAAGCCACTCATACAGTCCTTCTGTGGTCTTGAAGGCTGTCTTCCACTTGTCTCCTTCCTTGATTCTTATTTGGTGGTAACCACTCTTCAAGTCTATCTTGGTGAAATACTTTGCCTTTCCAATACAGTCCATGAGATCTTCAATTCTGGGAATTGGGAATCTATACCTTATAGTTATCTTGTTTATGGCTTTGGCATCTGTGCATAATCTCCATGATCCTCCTTTCTTGGGTGCCAACACTGTGGGCACTGCACAAGGACTAATACTCTTCCTGATCAATCCTTGATCTAGCAACTCCTGCACTTGCCTGGAAATCTCTTTGTGCTGATCTGGAGTCATCTTGTAAGGTGCCTTGTTTGGCAAAGATGCCCCTGGAATCAGGTCTATCTGATGGCTTATTGCTCTCTGTGGAGGCAAAGTGGCTGGTGTACCGTCACTGATTATGCCTTTATACTTCTCTAGTATAGGCTGCATTTCTTTGGGAATCTCTGTCTTCTTATCCTGCTGTCCTTCTTTTGGTTTTACTATGATGGCATAACCAATACCATCTTCCTTAAGAGTATTCAGAAACTCTTTTCCACTCACAACCAAGATATTAGGACTCTTTGTCTGAACTGCATCTTCATCTTCCAATGACTGAATTTTATAGGTGACACCATCCTTCTGAAAAGAATGGGCATTCTTCTCACCATCATGTACTGCTTTTCGGTCATACTGCCATGGTCTGCCCAATAAGAGATGGCATGCATCCATGGGTAGTATATCACATAATACCTTATCCTTATAGCCACCTATACTAAACTCTACCCAACTTTGTTCATTCACTACCACATGTTGCCCCTTATTCAACCATGTGACTCTATATGGGTTTGCATGAGTAATTCTTTTCAAATTCAGTTTCTTAACTGCTTCATCAGAAATAATATTATCAGTAGATTCTGAGTCTATGATAATTTTACATACCTTATTCAAAATCTTGCACTTGATTCTGAATAGTGCTCTCCTCTGGCTTGGTTCAGACTTTACTGGTTCCTTCATCAAGGTTCTCCTTATCATCAGGTTCTCTCCATCTTCTGAGTTCAGATTGACCTCAGGTAACTGGCTACTGGATGCATTGTCTTGGACATAGTGATTCCTCTTATCACCTCCTTGAGAAGAGGATGTGGTCTTTTCTGGACACCTATATGCCGGATGACCTAGATTGCCACAGTTGTAACACTTCATGTTGGTGAAATAGGATCCTCTGCCTGATCCTCCTGACCTTCCTCTATTAGATCCTCTTCCTCTGTGGTTTCCTCTACCACTTGACTCCCCACTCTGCTCTGTGAGTTTGGATTCTGCTTGGGATCTATTGTCAGCATTCCTTCCACCAAAACCTCCTCTGTGTCCTCTGTTATCTCTGCCTCTTCCTCTTCCTTTGCTATTTGAGTCTTGTTTCCTCTTGTTCTTTTCCTCCACTTTCAGTGCCATCTGATAGCATTTTTGCACTGTGGTAGGGCACAACAGACTGATTTCTTCTTGTATATTCCACTTCAGACCGTTAAGGTACCTTGCTACCTTTATGCTTTCATCCTCCATTACTTTGGACCTTAAGCATAGCTTTTGGAATTCTTTAGTGTATGCACTGACATCTAATTCCTTTTGTCTCAGATTCTGTCTCTTCCTGTGCAGCTGTATTTCATAATCTTCTGGCATATATGCTTCTTTAATTTTAGCTACCATTCCCTTCCAAGTAGCTATGGGCTTCTTATCTTCTTTTGCTCTTTCAGTCTGCACAAATTTCCACTAGGTTAAGGCAGCTCCCCTGAGTCTAGATTTGGCCACCTTTACTTTTTGTGCCTCGCTTACACCATCACATTCAAAGTGATTTTCAAGTCCTTCTATCCACTCCATGACCAAATCTGGGTCCATTTTCCCACTGAAAAGTGGTACTCCTTCCAATGTTTTACCACTCATTGCTTTCAAAGCTTTCAAGAATGGTTCTTCTTCCAACTTAGGATCAGGTGTGGGCTCTTCATCTTCTACAGATACACCTTTTCCCTTATCCTCAGAATATTTAACTCTCTGGCTGACTTCTTCAGTCTTTTGCAACATTAAGCCTAGCTTACTCTCCATTTCTGCTAGTCTTTCTTGTAGGAGTCTATTCTCCTCCTCTTGATCTTCAACTTTCTTTGCTAACTCTGCATTAGTCACCATTTTCTTGGATGAACTAACAGACTCACTTGAACTCGGTGATGACATACAACTCTTCTATTCCTATCTAGGAATGACCCAAATCTTACTGCTCTGATACCAATTTGATAGGGAGGACTCTAGGCTGCCTGCTCTGCATCCTGTAGGTGTACAAGACTATTTGAGAACACTAGCCTTCCTACCAATTCAAAGTGCTAAAAGACATACTCTTTGCAGAGATGGAAAACTCTACTTTCCTGCTCGGTGTGGGACACATACCTTGTCCTCACTGCCTCCAAGATACTGCCTCAATGGCACATAACTTTCTGAGCCCGTTGCCCACCCTTCTCACTCTGTTCAAGGGTCTGGACTGCTTGGTGCTCACTTTCCTTCTCTCTATTTTTCCACCCCTGCAAATCTATTTTTCCTACTTGTTTATCTAGTTGGACTCCTCACTGAGCTCGCCTAGAACAAGCATGCATTGCCTCTAACCAACGATCCGACCACCCCACAAAAGAAAAACAAACAAAGAGCATGGCTCTATTTGATGACCTCCATACTGTACAATGGGATTTGAAGAATCATCAAAACAGAGTCATGGCTGGCAAAAGAAAACAAAATAGCAGAAACAGAAAAGACTAATCTACTTCAGAATGATAAAGTGAAAACAGAACAGAATATACTAATGATCGAACTACTGTATTTTATTTCTGTGCAAAAATTCTGATTACATCAAAATGCTTCACACATCAAAATTTACTTCTTCGATTCTCCTTCTCCACTCCTTACAGAAAGAATGCTACATCTTATGTATTTGCTCATGTCCGTTACAGGATGGTTCAACTTCCATACTGGTTGGTATTCCAACTGTCTAGCAATTCGTTTACGCTCTGTCCAACTACCACTTGACAGTTCGTAGTCATGAGAACTTTTAGTCCCACATGCACCCGTTCAAGTTGGACACTGCAGTTTATATATCTGATGGCTTAGCAAACTATTGTCGGCACTTTTGCCACCGACGACCCCTATCTACCCCCATCGGCACAACCCAAACTATCGGCCAACATTCAACCATGAACTCCGATAGTCCCTTGTCTCACCGATACCAAGTTCACCCTTCGTCGGCGTGACCACTGTGCATCGGCCTCAAACCTTAAAGCTACGCCGATAGAAATCCTTGCACCGACGTCCAACTCCATCGAAGTAACACATAGCTGTCGGAGTGACTTTCACAGCCATCACCGATAGCAAGCCTCATACCGATGACAAGCCTCGGCAACACTTCATCAGACAGACAATTAATATCGGAGTGACACCCACATCCTTCACCAATAGTGATTCTCATGCCGATGGCCTTCACCAACCTTTACCACTCCATCGGGGTAACACCAAGTGATCGGAGACACAATCATAGGCTCCGCCGATGACCACCCTCATGCCGATGGACATCACACATCGGTAAGACCTTCAACTGTCGGCCTACGATCAAATCCTCAGCCCGATACTTATACTCACGTCGATGTCTTCGGCCAACTCCACATTGGTGAGACTCGATGTTTATCACCCCGATCGGTGAGATGATACACCGTCGGCTCACGATTATTTCCTCAGCCCGATGCCAAGGCTCACACCGATGACCCACTTTGGATAAGTAAAAACTTCTTCCCGCCAAGGCTTATTAGAAAATTCACCACATCATGCCAAAAATGTGCAGTATATACATGGGCTCCGAGCCCTTGGCGCTCCTACACCATAAACTCAAATTCAAAACCCTAACCCTAAGTGAACACCACCAGTGGCTCCGACTGGGGACGTGCAGATGCAAGATTGTAGCGAGAACCAAGCTACTCCGGGGCAGACCAGACAAAACACAAAACTCAAAACACAACTGACTATACAAGGCATGTACAGAATATTTACATCTAATTTACATTGTGAACACAAGCTAAGTGTTTATGAGAAGTAGGGCTTTAGGAACTGACCGTGCACAGGTAATTCCAATAATTCACCACTTAGGGCCTGGAGAAAATAGGAATCTTCTTCATGAGTGTCGCTTATTTGGTACGGGCCTACCCATAAGGGCTCAAATTTACTGTGTTTACCCTTATCCTGGTTCCTTACATTCCATACAAGGACCAAGTCACCTATCTGAAACTTTCTTTCTGTAGCCCTTTTATCAAACAGATATTTTACCTTTTGTTGTCTCTTGATGTTTGTCTTATGTGCCTCCCTTCTCATTTCATCTAGTGCAACCAGCTAATTTATTCTTCTAGTCATTGAGTCCTCAATCTCCTCCTCATTTTCCTGTATGAATTTATAAATTGGTAGGAGGTTATTCACAGGCAATTTAGCTGCTGCACCATACACTAATTCAGAAGGTGATCTTCCAGTTGCTTTCTTCATTGTTACTCTGTCAGCCCATAATGCCATTTTCAACTTTGAATCCCAAGCCCTTTTATTTTTGTCCACCATCCTTTTGACAATTTTCATGAGGCTTTTGTTGCTTGACTCTACTTAACCATTTCCATGTGGATGATATGGTGATGCATGTAACAAATTTATTCCATAATTGTTGTAGAAATCAATAATTTCACCAGACCTGAAGCACATTGCATTATCTGTGATCACTTTGGCTAGTACTCCAAATCTAATAACAATATTTTCTAAAATAAAATCCATCACTACTTTGTTTGTAGCTTTTTTAGTTGGAATGGCCTCAATCCATTTAGTGAAGTAATCAGTAGCAACCAAAATCCAACTGTGTCCTCCACTTGATTTTTCTGAGATTTTCCCTATAAAATCAATTCCCCATTGCTGAAATGGAGCTTCTACAGTTATAGTCCTAAGGGGAAATGCACCTTCATACTTTAGCTTTCCTGAGAACCTTTGACAAGGGTCACATTTTCTTATCATTCTTTGTGCATTTGAGAAAAGAGTTGGCCACCAGTAGCCTGCTCTAAGAATTTTGTGGGTTGTAGTCTGGGCAGCATAGTGTCCACCACACACTCCCTTGTGCATGTCACTTAGAATATCCTTAGCCTGATCCTCATTCACACATCTGAGTAATACACCATCAGGATTTTTCCAATACAGCTCTCCTTGAACAATGATGTATTTAACAGCATGTAGCTTCAAGGTCCTCTTCTAATTATCACTGAGATGGAAAGGACAGTTCAAATTCTACAAATAATGTACTATGTCCCTATACCATTTAGATTCTAACATATTTACAACTTCATCATGCACTATATTCACTTGGCATGCCTCTAGATTTGACTGTGTCATCAACTTTGCCAAACCTTGTCCTCTTACCAATTTTGTGATCTGTATTTCAATGTTGAGCTCTTGCAATTTATTCATCCATCTGCATCTTCTTCTAGTTACCTCCTATTGAGCAAAAATATCTTTGATTGCTGCATGAGGCACATATGCAACTATCTGAAAGCCTACCAAATATGGCCTGAAACTTTTGCCTGCTCTAACCAGTGCATATGCTTGCTTTTCCATGATGTCATACTTCAATTCAACAGCCTGCAATGACCTACTAAAGAAAGCTATAGGTTGTTCAAAACCTTCTGCAATAAACATGCAGCAACAGTATGAAAAGAAGCAAATGAGAACAACTGAAATGGCTTGGAAAAATCAGGAGATTTTAACACAGGAGCCATCTTTATAGCCTCTTTATGACAGTTGCACCTTTCTTCAACATCTTGGAGATATCTTTTGTGGTCTATGCAAAATTAGGAACAAATCTCCTAACAAAATTAATTTGTCCAAAGAAGGACTGGATACCTTTCACTGTTCTAGGAATCTGAATTTTGTCAATTGCAGCTACCCTTTCAGGATCAATCCTGACTCCATCCTTGGAAACAATGTGACCAAGCAATTTTCCTTCCACTACCCCAAAAGCACATTTCTTTGGGTTGAGTGAGATGCCATACTCCAATGCCCTAATAAAGATTTGTTCTAAGTGCATATAGTGTTGCTCCTCCTTTCTTGAATAAGCAGTTAAATCATCTTGATATATAGCTAGGATCGAATCAATTAATCCTGTAAAAGCAACATCCATAGCCCTCTCAAATGTGGCACCTGCATTTGTCAATTCGAATGGCATTCTCACATATACATAGGTCCCCAATGGAGTGGTGAAAGCAATTTTGAACTATTCTGATTCTTTTACTTTCACCTGATTGTACCCTAAGAATCCATCCATCATGGATAAAAGTTCACAGCCAGTCACCTTCTGTAACATGGCTTCCATGTTTGGCAATGGATAATTGTCCTTCAAAGAAGATACATTCAGATTTCTAAAGTCCACACAAAGTCTTATGTCACCATTCTTCTTTCTAACTGGGACAAGGTTAGACACCCAAGTTGAGTGTCTGAAGGGCATAATTATTCCAGTCTCCCTAAGCTTCATAAGCTCTTCTTGCATTTTTGGAGCTAAAGTTGGATTGATAGGTCTTTGTTTTTGTCTAAACAGTTTAGCTCCAGGCTGCAAAGGGATCTCATGCTGAAATAAATCTTCTCTATAAGCTTTCAGGTCCTCATATGACCAGGCAAAAACATGCTTATATTTTTTCAGTAGTGCAATCAGCATAGTTCTGATGTGTGGCTTGAGCTGTTTGCCAATATATACCTTCTTGGGGGCTTGAGATGTCCCCAAGTTTATCTCTTCTAAATCATTCTTGTTTGTTGGAGACGCCTTTGTAACAAATTGGTCCCTATTGTCAAATGTTTTCTCTAAAGCAACCAGCCCTCTAGGGATTTTATTTGTCTTGAGTTGAATTACCTCCTTCCCTAAGAGAGTTTCTTTCCCATCCACAACTTCTACAAAATTCTAAAAATCTATTTCTTGGTTCTCATATTCATTAATGCAATGTAGAAATCTCAATAAATCCTTATCATCATCAAACACTTGCCAGCTGCATACATTATCTGGCACTGCAGGTCTAAGTTTAACCTCAACATTTGTAACATCTGTCAGAGTAACATCATTTGGCCTTATGGCTACATTAGCTAAAAAATCTGCCCTAACATTTTTCGATCTCTCTGTCCAGCTTATTGAAAAAGCATCAAACAATTCAATTGTATCCCAAACAGCATGCTTATACTGTTTTAATCTCTTATTCTTTGATGCATACTTATCTCTGACTTGGGAGACAACTAACTCTGAATCCCCAAATACTTTGAGCATCCTGATTCCATGCTTCAAAGCTACATTCAATCCTAATAACAGAGCTTCATACTCTGCAATATTATTCGTACAAGAAAACTTCAGCAAGAAAGAGAATTTTAGAAGCTTACCAGCTGGAGACAGAAATACAATTCCAGCACCAGAGCCTTCCTTTGAGCAAGCTCCATCAAAATACATGGTCCAGAGACCCTGTTGGTCAAGTTCTTGAATGCACGTGTCTCTCCCTTTACCCTCTTTATCATCTAAGACAACTCTAAAATTATCACAGTCGGTATTCACAAAACATATATGCTCCTTTGACTCTTGATCCTCAACCGTGTCTAGTGACCTTTCTTCTCTGATCAGTTTGACATCCCTGCCATTCATAGGGATCATAGCATATGATAGATCCAGTTGCATACTCCCACCAATCAATGCGGCCCATCTTCTTGACAACAACATACCATATTGTGGCTTGATATCAACAACTGTTATGTTCATTTTGTAAATTTTTTCAGGATATACTGCCAGTCTGAAGTCCACATCTTTCATAATTCCAATGACAAGTACCTCTCTAGCATCCATGGCATAGCATTTCTCACATGCCTTATCTATCTTTAACCCAGCTTGCTGCATAATGGCCAAAGGCATGATATTCATTGATGCTCCTAAGTTAATCATACAATTCTTAATCACTTTTCCATTTATGACAAGGGAGACATAAAATGGCTCAACCTGTGAAGGGCATTTTGTCATAGTCATCCCCAAATAAACTTCAGGGACCTCATCCTCATCAATACACATAACTTGTTTCCTACCCTGAGTCTCAATATTTTGATTAGCTTGACAGAGTATTCCTGAAATCAAGGACTGTTTATTTCTAAACTCTTCAACTTTCATCAGCTCCATCAATGGAATAGAAGCCTTTACCTGAGACAAGACCTGAGTTACGTCAAATGGAGCATAATTTTGTATAACAGTTGTAGCCTGATCTACAGTTTTATTTTTATCTTGGTATGATCCAACTTTAATTTTCGTGGCTCCCTGACTGTCATATTTGATCTAAAAATTTTTATTTTGATCCTCAACCTGGGGAATTCTATTTTCTGGTCCCTGAGAATCATGACCTATTTTTTGCTTAAAATTTTGCTTATTATTGCTCCATTGCTTCTTTTGCAGTTCAGTCCCTTTATGACTATGCCCTGGTTGGTTCACAAAAGTATTCTCTGGTTGGTGCGAGTTACTTACCTGCGTTTTACCCCTGAGATTGTAATTGCTTTTGACTTGAGCAACTGCTGCAACTATGAAGGCTCTAATTTCTTCATCAGATGGTTTCCTCAAGTTATTTAAAAAATTGTGTGAGTCCTGAGCATAAGCATAATTATCTTCATCATCTTCATCACAGGGAAACTGATGGCAGACCTGAATCTCATTATTTGTGCTTGCATCAACATCATGAGAAGGATACTCCCTGTTTGTAAACAGCATATTGACATTGTCATCTTCCATGCAATGTGGTTCATTGCATTCATCACAGGCCACGGCATTGTTATATAGAGACTGAGCAATCATACATTGTGACTGTGAGTGAGGCATCTGACATATTATGCACCATGGGGTGTCACTAACACTATTAACATCCTTCCTCAAAGGATCAGGTGTTTCCTTGACATTTTGAGTCCTTGAATTTGTGTTACTGTTTGGAAGAATGGGTTTACCATTATGCCAACTGGTATTATATGGCATATCATGTAATGATGGTCTTCTTTCTTGCCCTTGGTAAACCTGTCTATCAGGACCTACCCCTTTGTCATTTTTAGCAATTCTATAGCTCAGGTCCTTGACAATAGTTGTCAATTTATCTAATTTATCCTCAGAAGTAGATGCATTGCCTTGAACGCTTTGAGATTTAGTATTTGGATTTTGCAAAAATTTTACATCATCTCTTTTGTTTATCTTACCAGACGCTTTTCTGTTATTTTCAATATTTGTTGCAATTTTGAAAGCATCTCTAAGGCTGTGAGGACCCTTATCTCTTAATCCATAAGTTGTTTTAGCATCAAAAGCATTTATGTACAACACTATGCGCATAGGTTCATTAGGCCTCAAGTGATGTGGCAATTTGTTCAACACCTTAGTGAATCTAGCATTAAAATCAGCAACCTGTTCATTTGATCCCTTGGTAATGCCAGTGAACTCATTTATGAAAAAACTAGGATCAGTTTTGTCACCATATTGTTCTTTGAAAATTCTTCTGAAGTCATCCCATGATGAAATACTCCTGCCAGGCAGACCCTTGTACCATTCTCTTGCCTCATCAACTAAGGATTGCATAAATAATTTCATAAAAACATCCTCATGCTCAACCTCAAAGTTGTCCATGATATTCTAAAAACCTTTTAAGTGGTCTTCTCCTGACATAGTATTATTTCCTAAAAACTTTGGCACTTGCGGCCTCACATGTTTGTCAATAGGATTGGGGTAACCAGGAATGCCATCAAAAACTAACTGTCTAAATCTGTCTAGCTGCATAGGCTGCCTATCAAACTGATTTGCATTTACATTTCTATTTGCATTCTGATTTCTTACATTATTCAATGGTATTCTAGCATTATTTGCATTATGTCTTTGATCGTTATGTTGATCCTGAACTTCATTTATGCGCTGGTTCCTCAACACATTTATATTCTCAAGGGTGGGAACTGAATCAATCTGAGCAGTTCTAAGAGCTTGCACTTTCTATCTCATATCATCTCTAATTTTTACTGCTTGCAAATATTCTAATTATGCTCTCAGACTCTTGATTTCTTTGGCTAATTCCTCCTCTCTAGGCATACAAGGGGAAGGTTTCATCACATTCTGATCATCATTATCATCCCTTGGGGATTTAGCTTCTTCAAATCTGTCAAGGGAATCTACAAAAGGGCATTCTTGAAATACTTCCGACCTCATTCTCAATCCACTACACTGTTGTCTTTCATATACATTCTGGATCTCAGCCTCAGTGTTTGAAAAATAAGGTATTGCTCGCTCTGAAGATCCTGGATTGTCCTGCATATTATAATTACTTCTGGGAGAACCCTCTCGACTAGCTTGAACAGTCCCTTTTCTTCTGTACATCATTTTTATGGATAATTCTTCAAATAGAGGATTATGCAGGGATCTTCTCCCTTGCATACAAATTTTTACTTTACCAGTTGGGAGATTGTTCGGAGTCGCCACCTACAACTAGGAATTGTTTTCTTTTAAAATTCAAGGTTCTTTCACAAAGTCCCTAGCAGAGTTGCCAAATATGTTGGTTATTTTCCCAGACTGGATGGTTGTTCCTAGTTATCCCTACAAAGTAGCCATCATTGATCAACAGGATTCCTGGGCCAGGGGCCAACAGTACATGAGATAGACTCTATAAATATATCCTCTTCTTCTGCAGGCTCTGCAGAACCAAGGGGGGTATTCCCTATTCAACATCTATAATATATGCACATGAACTTACTTGGATGTTGATACAAAGCAGATAAATCCTCTCTTATGAAAACCAAAACTGTGGAATAAGTGCAAAGGGGCTAGCTTTGGGCCTATACTTAGTTGTGAGACAGAGGATTTTGGTCCTAAAAACTACTTCTAATGTCCTAAAGGTTTGTGTTTAAATTTTGAGTTTGATTTTATGTTTGGATGCAAAACTGAGACTTTGGGTTGCAACCAAAATACAAGACCAGATCGGTGCCTATCTAGGGCTTGGAGTCAATAGATATATATATATGTGAATGTTTATCACAAACCTAAAACAACAATCAGATTTCAAGGGGATTATGCAGTGTCTGCCTTACAGACAATACCCAAGATAAAGTATTTAGTTATTTCTGCTTATGAACATCCTTACTGCAATGTACTCTTCTCAATAGTTAACCCAAAACATTTAATCCACTCCTTGAGCAGAAGTAAAAGATTAAGCATTCAATATAGCAAACCCATATTCTAGAATCCCAAACACCCTTTAGCTGTTTAGATTCAGAAGAACACATCCAGTTTGGAGACAAATAACAAAACACATGCTATAAAGCATTACTCATTTAAATTAACATGAAACTGATGAATTCTATGCATAAGACATTCAACATACAACTCATAAACTCACAAAATACCTAAAATAGAGCCACCAATGAAGTTGTATTTTTTGCAGCACCAAAACTCGTCCAGTTTTCAACCCCCAAAAAGAATAGCACAGTCTGTCATTTATACCCAGACTACGTACTCAGCAAAATTTAGTAGGCAAATCAAAAATTTTCCAGATTCAATGCATTTTTGAGTTGGCGCTCAAAACAATTAATGCAGTAAGTAGAAAGAAAGGATGGGAGTGGTTGAACTCGAGCCCCACGCTACCACCTGAGGATTTTCTTCTTCAATCGGGCAGCTGGCATGTCACTCCATCCATTGTGCCTCTGCAATTGCCATTAATATTTGACCAACCCACGGGATGCAGCTGTTGTGTTCACCTTGAGGTTTCTCCTGCCCAAACGGCTACATAGGCACAGGAAAATCCATCGCTGCCAGTTTAAAACACAGTCGTCGATCATGCTTCCATCACTGAAATCAACGGCATCAAAATACGTTGAAAAGTCACCCACCAATGATATCGTGCCACGTCAGCACCTTATACATCCATCGCTGACTTTTTTGCTATCCATTTTGCCCTTGTATATGCAAAAGCATATACAATCACCTTATATACAAGTCGGATCTCAAATTTTATAGAACAAATTGAAATCGCTTTGAGATCCGGCTTGTAACTCATTACCTTTGTATATCGGAACATATACAAGCATACATATATGCAAGTTGTGGAAGCCAAATACTTATAGAACAAATTAAGATTTCATTCAGGTCCAGCTCGTATCTTTCTCATTGCACATTGGCTTGTATATTCCCTTTGTTTGTATATAGGCATATACATGCAAGCTGGATCTCAACACTTTACCTGCTAGATTGGAACATATCTTGGAGTCCGCATTGTACCTATCTCATTGTATCTTTTCATTGTATAGCACACATACAACATACAACATGCAACCCACAGACTTCAACTTGAAATCTGCCAAAACACATTCCTCATCGCATCCGGATTGTATGTTCACCTCCTTGTATATACCCTTTGTATATAGCACATACAACCGCGAACATACCAACAAGGAATCCCTTCCAAAATATTCCACCCTTGTATATTTTTCATTGCATGTGCCCGATGTATGTTTAGACATACAAGCCTGATATATAAGCGGTGAATATTCCCAGGAATCTGCGAAAGATTCCCCCTTATATATGCACCTTCTTGAGCCCGATATGCATTCAAAAATGCATATAATTCAATTTTTTTACCATTTTTTGAAAGCCGATGTGCATTTTTGACCCTGCCAACATACATTTGCACTTGCACATATAAAAACTTAGCATTTTTCTTAAGTGTGACAGGAACAAGCGGTAAACATTGCATGTGGGTCGAGGAACAACCTAACCCAAGGCACTAAGGGTTTGAAGGAATAAACACAGAAGCCTACAAACTCAAATTCAAAACCCTAACCCTAGGTGAACACCACCAGGATGGAAGTAGAGAGTGGGTGAGGACCATAGGAGGTAGACAAGGCAAGGAAGAAGAGAGAGAGGGTAGGAGGTAGACAGGGGAGGGAAGTAGAAAGTGAGAGTGAGGGTAAGAGGTAGAGAGGGAGGGGGAGAAGAGAGTGAGAGAGAAGGTAGGAGGTAGAGAGGCAAGGGAAGAAAAGACTCAGAAAGAGGGTAGGAGGTAGATAGGAAAGGGAAGTAGAGGGTGAGAGAGACAGTAGAAGGTAGATAGGGGAGGGAAGAAGAGAGTGAGAGAGAAGTTGGGAGGTAGAGAGGGGAGGGAAGCAGAGACTCAGAGAAAGGGTAGGACGTAGAGAGGGGAGAGAAATAGAGAGAGAGAGAGAGAGAGACGATAGGAAGTGCAATTACCCTTGTAGACATGTATGTAAAGTGTGGAAGCATAGACAAGGCATGTCAATTGTAAGACGTAACACCTCAAAGAGATGTTCTATAATGGAATGCGATGATTGCAAGATATGCAAAAAATGGATTTGTTGAAAAGGATTTAGAAACTTTCAAGCAAATGCAATTGGCATGTGTATTGCTAGTTATGCTCATCATCTTTGTTTGACGTGTTTTTATCAGTTTTTAGCAAAATCTAGAGATAATCTGGAGTGTACTCCCCATTAGGATGGCACTTTTTTCAATGAAAACTCAAAAAGATATTACCATAATCTTAAGCTCTCTGTTAGCTATCTAACCATATAATTTTTTTCACATTTTGAGTACGTTTAGTGTTTCATCTTGAATTTCTTTTGTAAGTGTGTCTGGTTTTTGTCAAAAACTAGTGTCTAGTATTTTTGATTTTTTTTTAACCATTCATCAAAAATTGAAATAAGTTATATTTTTAGAAACTAGACTCCATTCTACAATAATTCAAAAAAAAATCAATTTTCGATTAGTTTTCAAACATTTTAAGGGGGAGCATGCTCAAATTTCTATTTTTCAGGATGTGTCCACTTTAAAAATTACTAAAAAATCAATTATTCATTAAAAAATTATCAAAAAAATCAGGGATAAACTACATGGTGTTACCTAATTTCTCACTAGAGCAATTATTGAAATACTAAAAAAAAGTTACATTTTAGGGGGAGCACACCAGATGCTATGTTATGTTTTTTTGAAAAAAACGGGACCAATTTGTGTGCTCCCCCTTTTTGAACACCTTAATCTCAACCATTTTTGGAAAAAATTAGTAGTTGAGAAACTAGATTCGGAGCACTACAACTCTTATTTTTGTTCCATCTTCAAAGTTTGAGTGTAGCTATCTTCAATTTCTCATCCAACATCAATGTTTCATAATTTCAGAAAAAGAAAAAAAAAAGTTGCAACTTACCCTTTGTCACTTTCTATTGTGATTGGGCATGTCCCTGATTGGTTCATGGCATTATCTTCAAAGGTCTTAGCGACACATGAGTAGATTTCAGAGACATTATCATCCTACATTTGGATTTCACTTGCTAATTTCTATCCAGAATGGGAAGCATTCATGCAAATGTACTTGGTTTATCTTCTTCCCAAAGGGAGAAATGTTGTTTGTAGGCATTGGACTATGTTTTTCCTTCAAGCACTTACCATTTCTATAGGACATTATTCATTATGGGGGGGCTATGTAGTATCCTTCTTTCCTTCCTATGGGAGGATCATGGATTGTATATACATGATGTATGTAGTCCTTGGGGGATGTTATTGAGTCCTCCATCCATTCATCATTTTGTTTTTCTTCTCTTTTGGAGAGGAGTTTTCTCCCACAGGGTTTTTCTTTCCTCTGGTTTGTGAGAGATTGCAATGCATTGCATTTTGCATTGTGAATGGGTACCTAGCATGGTTGTGTAGCCGGGACCCGTATTGCATATTGCTCATATTGCATAATGATCTCCCTAAGTTGTACTTAAGGGGGGGTGTTGGAGTAAATGAGTTTTTACCATTTACCCATGCTTAAGTTTAATTAGGCATTCAAAACAAATATTAAATAATGCATTTATTAGATAATTAGTTGCATTGACCGTTCGAGTAGTTTTTACCTACCGACTCCCAAACACACCTATATATTGTACATTGTAAAATATTATTGTGCATCTCAATACATCTTTCATTCTTCTAGTGAAATATCCTCATTCTTCTCTCGCATTCTCAAGGTGATATTTGTAAATCATGATTTTGGGTTCGGTGGTCTCCACCAACAAAACAAATTCACTAAATATTCCAAATCCAAACAATTTATGAGATATGCATATGTACATATTGCTTCACTATTTATCTTAACAAAACTTTTCAAGATTCTATTCAATTCCAAATCAGGATTAGAAGACATTGTTTCTAATTTTCATATCAAACTACATTCATGTTTAGAGTAAACATATTAATACCTTTTCATTCTTACAATATGAATTATCTAGTCTTTCATTTACATACAAGTACAATATACAATAATCAATGTACAAATCAAAAGACTACTATCTCAATATACAAATGTGTCTTCAAGTAACAAGCATGTGGCATACTACGTTGCTATGTGGAGAAAGAGCATCATCTAGGTGTTTTACCTCCATCCATAGACCAGCAGTCCTCCACACACCTTATTACTAGAAGTGGCCCTATCTTTTGTGAGGGTAACAAATAAAGAGATCTGCGAGCATACCATGCCAACCGAGAACTAAGTGTGAAGTATCGACTATGTCGCTTGCAACCTACCATGCAACCCTAGATGTCTTCTAGCTAAGTATGACGTTCGATTAACATGCAACCTATCAAATACGGTGGGCCGACAATGCACTCAGCTTATGTATCACTTTGGCCAAAGCATTTTATAGTATAAACACATCCCTAAATGGAACTATGGGTCATTTGTCCACCACTCCTATCTTAGCTTGACTCGACACAATTAAGAAAAAACTACTCAATTCACAAAAAACTCAGTAAACTCGAGTTATGATATAATCTGACTATACAGTTTTGATTTTACCAAAAGAAAATCCAAAATTTGACAATACACCAATTCAGAATTTGATGGAAATTCAGAGGGTTTAGATTTTATCAATCCCACTTATCTGACTTTGAAAGTGGGTAACCCAAGTAAATTTTTCCATCAATAAACCAATCTCTTTTACAAGACCAAACACATTATAACTCAAATATTTAGGTTGTTTTCCCGTAGACTCAATTGAGATCAAAATCATATATCTAACTATTGTTTTACATTTCCTCAAGCCCATACAAATAAAAACGTATTAATATAAATATATATATATAGGTGTGTACCTGAAAATCAACATGTACACACTTATATATTTACATTTATAAACATTTCTTAAATCAATTAAAACTAAATATAACTACTATCAAATCCTTGATCTGACTGTATAGGAGTTATCACCTAGGAAAGTTGATATAATATCAATGGTTTCTCATAAAGACTTACAAAATTGTCCTTATTAGAATAGAATGATTTTGCTCTATATATATTGTAAAATTCAGGCATACTAAACTGGTAGATTTTCAAAATAATCATAAATATACATCTCAAATGCACATAGGTATGAGTATGAATATGGGATGATAAGCCCTAAATCTTTTTAGCTCATATTCATACCCATAAGTCATTAACTTTGTTCTGATTTGAACTTCTATTGTTAAAGAAATTGTTAATGAGCAACCATGGAATGAGTTTTGTTTTGAATTTTTTCTAGTTCTTATGTTGTTTATAAAAATGGGTAACTAATTTATTTTCAATGTTCCCATTTTCCAAACCTATGTTTTCTACACAGTTTCTACATAAGGATTTAAACTTCCATGTGCTATCTTTCTTTAATGTTGAACAATGGTTTAACTTCTCGATTTTCCTTTTGGTAATATGCAAACTATTATTGGTCACTCTGAAATAGATTTCTAATTTCTTTGAATTTTTGTGTAGGCAATATAAAGCAAGGTATATATAGTTATTATAAATAATCTAAAACCTATTCAAATATGATAGAGATTTTCAATTTTATGTGGTGGCTAAGGCTTCAATATGACTATTTTTCGAAGACATTTACAACAATCGAATAATGATCTAGGTTGACCATAACATGTAACTTCATACTTGTAGTTACAAGCCCTCCTTTGGCCTCATAAGAATCAACCCATTAAACACTTTAAACATAGCAATAATAATTATTTTTGGCCAGATTTATATCGACCCAATAAACTTCCAATGTAGCTTCATACTACTACTAAAAGGTAATACTAATGAACTAAAATATGGCCAGAGTACTTCTTGAATTGACCATGAAATATAATGTATTTACATTTTTATACATATACATACAATATAAAATTAATCTCATAAGTAAAACTAAGATTATCTAATATATGTATCCACAAGAATTTGAAACTCAAATCAACCCATCTTGGTTTTCTTTTAATCTTTTAAACAGAGCAAGAGGTAAAGAAAGTGTTTGGTTCGAATCCAAAAACCCCGAAGCAAATATAAAGAATAATCAAAGTCTTGTACTAAATATTAAATGTCTACAAAGAATTCAATTTTAAATTTTGACCTAGGAAGAAGTTTAAATTGCCTTATGCGTCATATAATCATCAGGGTTTTGAATTCAAATACATATACTTGTTCTCATTCCTATAGGAAGAATTAATTAACTGTGCCCACGAATTACCCAGATTGAAAAAGAAAATAGTGGCTTAGAAAACCATCTGACCTGAAACATTTTTATTGTCCTTTTCATTTTCTAAACTCCTTCCTTCTTCTCTACTACACGCCTTCTTTCCTCCTGCCAAAAATAGAAATAATAATGATCTTTCTCTCCTTGCATTCCACTGTTTTGTTCACAGTTCCATGCCCCCTCATTTCTCTTTATATGCCAACAAACTCGCATGCATTTTACTTCCATTACACCCACTCCAGCTTGTTGGAGAAATATTAGATATCTAGGGAGAGAATGGGAAAGAGTGGCGACATTTTAGCCAACTCACTTTAGTCATAAATTCCCCACTCTTCAAAATAAAATTGAACAGTTTTCTCACTCGTTAAATTCTCAAAAGGTGAACTTAATTTTTCTCTATTGTTGTTTTTAAACTAAAATCTATTTCTTTTGAAACCAAAGGACTTATTGATTTTTTCAAAAATTCTAACTCCATACCAAAACATGCTCAACAGGCACAAAAAGAAGAAAGACTTTTAAACGCATGGCAGAGAGAGTTATTTCAATCTTGACTCAACACTAATGACTTCATAAAAAAAGATATTATTCTGTCAAGTCTATTTGCAGTTGAGGTGACAACAATAATGTGTTGGTGTGAACAAGGGTATTACCTATCCGGTTTCCCCTTTGTAGTGTGAACAAGGCACATTATCTAACTAGTCATTAATTAGGACCTATTCACACATGTTCACATGTTAAGTTGACTTAGGGCTCTAGGAATCTTTCAAGATGTTTCTATTTGTTGTGTGATCTTATCCTATAGTTGTCATCTTATCCCTTAGTTGTCTCATGTCATAGGATTAGGACACTTGCCATCATCTTAGTTAGTAATATCTTATCACCTTGCCTTTATAAGCAAGGCATATCATGTATATTATGTAATTTACATTCTTTGATAGTGTTGGTTCTCCAACCAGTAGGCTGCAATCTCTAAGGAGTTACAAGTTTCTATGGTTAAGAATTGTAGGTGGATTGGCCAATTAACGAGAGATACAGAATAATACTCCCAAACACTTTAGGATATGCAAGACCAAGGTGGGTGTCCCTATAAAAGAAAGCAATCTCAAGGTATTCAATGTATTTATGGATAGCACACAAGTAGATAAATAAATTCACACAGTGTGGTGAAGATGCATAAGATCGTAAGTCTTTAAACCGGTATTCCTCAGATCCATTGAAATTTGGTGTGAATTGGGGTGAATCATAACTTACAGGGTTAAGTTATTTTCATCGTTGGATATTTTTGTTTAAAGTTAGTGGGACAGAGAGGGTTATTACTCAAGGAATGGTGCCTTAAGGGGTTTACAGAGTCATTGTGCACTTGTCTATATTTCTATAATAATACCACTTCTTGAAAGTTATTTGAATTGTTAATACCTAACAACAACATAACCAACATATAATTCTATGATCTGACATTCTACCTCATTATCCCTTTTGTATCTCAAATTTCCCACAATTATCTATGAAAGATTTACACTATTCCTTGAACAACAACTAACAGAGATGATAGCTTGAAATAGCAAATGTATTCAAAAAATAAAACAACTCTTATTTATCTTATTCAAATAAATAAAAGATACATCAGATGGAGACAATATGAATTAGAAAGTTCTCTCTCATATTATCTATTTCAAGAAAAGAATTACAAGATTACAGACTTATCACAGAATAAACAAAGTATTTCCAATTGAAGACAATTCTCAGAGAATTTTTTCCTCGTACCATCACCCTTTACAATTACAATGACTTCATCATTTATAGTAAAGGTTACAAACAAAGCTTCTCAAGATGAATGACATCTGTCACTTTGCAACCGATTTACAAACAATCTTTTACATTTTACCCCAACAACCTTTTACCCCTCTTATGATGACAACACATGGATGTCACTTGAGACACTTGAGAGAACTTTGCCCTCCCACGAGCTATCTGAGTGGATAGCTAGAAGACAAAAGACTTCCAACAATTTTTTGATGTGGATCTTCCTTCTCTCTTGAGGAGCTGAGATGACTATGTACCCCTACATTTCCAATTGACAAGGTACAAGCAGTCCAACTTGTCCACCTGAAAGGAATGAAGTTTCATCTCACTGTTCCACACATGTTGAATGGTGATTCCATCGTGTGATGAGAATGTGTGATGGATCTTGATACAAAGAAAGGGAATGGATTGGGAGAGAACACCAACTCCAATCCATTGAATAGATGCACTAGCATCAATTGAACTACAAGAAAGACTCCAGGCCAAAGCCCGATACCCTTGCTAGCCGGGAGTGAGAAGTTGTAAGTTGCCATCAAAGAAAAACACCTTTTTAGGCAACTATTCAAATTCCATTTTATGCCTCAAATAGGGAAGCCTTCATCTCTTCTCTTGACAATATCATTCTGCAGAGTTGCTCCCACCTGCTCCTTCCACTAAGAAAAAAATTCTTTAGTGAGGTTTCTGCACATGAGAGTAGGTTGTTATTTCTCCAGAGCCCCCATACCCTTAAGCATTGGGATCTCGTTCTTTCATTTTGCAATAACTAGGTCCTTCCAGGTATTTGTAACAACTTAACTGCCCAAACCTCACTACTACCTTCTTCAAAAAAGACAACCTCATCCTAACTGAAAGATTTTCAAAAGAAGCTCACAGCCAAAATTGATTGTAGAATGTTGTTTACTACTCCTTTTATAACCAAGACTTATGTTGAATAAATCCTTGATCATTTATGATTTGGCTCAATACATCTCGGTACTTATCACTCAACCGCCAAAATATCTTATCAAATTATTAAATCTCATGGAGATAAAGTTGACACACCTCAATATGCTCATCCTCTACCAAACTGTCACTTCATATCATGCTCGAGGAATATTTGAGCATCCAACCACTGAACTGAAGAGAATTTGTGTCTCAATTTTTCCTGCTTGAATCTCATGTTTCATAGTTGTTCTTTGTTGAATTGTTCAAGTGTCGGGTTCAATTGTTCGTTGAACTATTCATCGGTTCTGTGGTTCAATGGTTCAACCGAACGGTTCAATGGTTCAACCGAACAGTTCAATGGTTCAACCGAACGGTTCAATGGTTCAACCGAACGGTTCGATGGTTCGTCGACATTGGTTCAAATGGTTCGGCATTGGTTCAACGGGATAGGTTCATCAGTTTTGTGGTTCAATGGTCCTTTGTCTTAGCTGAAGATATCACTCTATTGAACCATTGAACCTCGTGTCGAGGTTCAATGGTTCAACAGGTTCAACAATATGCGAAGTTGGTCGGCGAGAGATTGTTCATCGGAAAAAATGGAAAGTGTTTGAACTGATGGCGAAGGTCTATCCGATGAAGGGTGGTGAACTTGAGGATCATGGAGACTATATAGTATCGGTGAAGGAAACAATGCGATCACCAATGGAGCAGGTTAGGCCGATGGGTCTTTGGTTTGGCATTGTCGGCAACAAAATTGCTGACGATAGTATGACCGAGTGCTTGGCAGTATAAACGGCAGAGCAGTCTGTGACCTTGTGCATGTGGGATTATATATCTCACGAGAATGTGAACAGTTACGACTGTTGAACAGCAGCGGTGATTGGGAGTCAGTTAGGGCAACGGACAAGTAACGGTCTTTGCTCTTGCAGACTAGAGAATATAAAACTTAACTACCAACATCATCGGAAGTGGTTGAAACTATTCGTTTTGTACTATTTATTTATGTAGAATGTGCAGATGTTATAAACAGCTTTGTACAATTGTAAAAGAAATCGATACCTGAACATTAGAGCTAGAAATCTTTATTGTAACTATTCAGTTTACTGTAATAAAGAAATTCTCTCTTGTGGTGGTGGGTTTTTTACCTGAAAGGGTTTTCCCACGTAAATCTGGTGTCATTCTTTGTTGTCTTGAATGTTTATGTTGTTTTGCTGGTGTGTCTATCTATAGTTTTTTAATTTGAATTTACCTGTCTGCATTATCCCCTTTAAATTAACATTAGGGAAGCTGTATTATGCACCTCTGCTTTCCTTACATGAACACCTCACCTGAAGACCAAGATATTCTAGGATCTGTGTCATCTTTGTTGAGAATGTGTGTCTCAGACTCACTATAAAACCCTAGCTTTTTTGCTTTTAACCTAAGTGTTGCATTTGGCCTTTTACCGCAATACCGCAGGGTGCAGCCAACAGAGGTGCGGGCTAGCAGTGTTTACCACCATCCCGCGGGAGTCTAGAAGTTGACCTGTGGCAATGCAGTATACATACCGTGGTCCCGCTATGGTCATAGGATTGGGCCTACGGTGTTGCAATGTATATCCCGTCGTCCCGCAAGGATCTGGTGGGTGTGCAGGTCATACCGCCACCCCGTGACAGCTCGTGAGATGGCTTGCGATGGTACGGTATAGACCTCACCACACCACGTTGGTCTTTTGGAAAGGTTGCGGTATTACGGTTGAGACTGGGAATGATGGTTGAGATCTGGAAATAGACGATCAAATCTAATATTGACATGTGGCACGGGTTTATTCATTTATTGCACATCGTTGTTGTGAATCAACGCGGCCTTTGGCAGTTGGTTGTTCGGTTACAGGTGGAAGTTGAAGCGATGGGCTTCCTAAAACATTTGTAAAGTCTGTATTAATGTGACAGTGCATTGTAGCCTAATGATGAGAGGTGTGAGTGGATGTAAGGAAATGCTGTCGTATTTTCTCCAGAGATGGAACAAGATGTAAAACTCCAGTAAAGGCTATGAGCCTGATATTGTATTGTAACTTGTACGCTTGTTGCTGAATAATACAATGGCTTTATGTTTTGGATTGTGGGGGTTTTTTACCCGAAAGGGTTTTTCCCATGTAAGTCTTTGTGTTCTTGTCTTTTGCTCTATCTTTCATGTTTAGTGATTATGTTTATTGAATCTGTTTAATGTATGTTGTTGAAACTGGTTTAAATTGCAATCACTTTGCTCTAAGGTTTAATGTGGGAAATGAACTATGTCTGATTCTACTTTATGGCATAGTAGAATGTGTTTTGAGGCAATCAAAGAGAATGATTGTTACTGCAGACACTTACTAATCTCATATGCTCATTATGGGATGAACCTTATTTTCCCTTCAATTTGTATCAGAGCCATGGTTTCTGGTTCTGGGTATTCCTTCTATGAGGATTTCTTGGTCTGGCAAGCTTGAGGAAATCTGAAGGAATCGGCTAAAGATTGATCCTTTATTGAGTGAAAGTTGTTTGTTCTTTTTGTGTTAGTTTCAGGAGACAACACACAGCTTGAAGGATGGTGAAGACGGAGAAAATAGAGTTGGTCACTTTGAAATGATGTTGATCTAGAGCTCCTGATAGGTAGTAGAATAATTCTAATGCATGGGGTGGGATTTTTTGCTTTGTGGTTGTATTGTAGCAAAGCTTTCATATTGGGTGTCTGTGTGAGAGGCTCCCTAGTGATATGGAGAAGCTTCTGTTGTTTTTGACCTATGGAGTAATGTGCTTATGCTAGGTGTTTATTCTTGGTATTGGAAGGCAGTATTTTTTGTTACCTCGATTGCATATAGGCTATGGAGTTGATCATTGGATGATCTGGAAGCTTTTGTAATAGCCTGTCTCCCTCGGATGCATGTGCATGTTGGTGGTTGTGGAGTTGGCCTGAAATGGGCCTGGAGTTCCTGAACTGCTTTTTCCTTTTAAAGATGCTTTATACTTACATGGCTCGGATTCACGTTTCTTGGATCCGAGGCTTTTATAGATTTTTGTAAAAAATCTATGGTTAATGCTCATCTAGATGATAATCCATTATTCCGGTTTAACTGTTATGGTGTTTTTTGTTTCAGACTTTTCAGTCTTCCAAATGTGAAGTGGGTGTGGATGTGCATGGGTGTTTTTTTAAGACAGTGGTTTTGTAGGTTTTACACTATCAAGAGAAAAACTTGTAGTTTTGTGGTGCTATAGTTAAGCTATTTTCTAGACCTTGGCTTTTGGGGTGTTGCTGGATGAGATAGTTGCAGTTTTGCATTAATGCTCCATGCATGGTGTGAGAAGGTGAGATGCTTTCTCTCCATGGGAGTGTTGGTACGTGATCTATCACTCAGCATTTCTGTGGTGATGTTTGTTGGATTCCTAGACTATGGTGCTTGGGTTGTGGACCTGATTGACGAATTGGATATGAGCATGATTTGGTGCATGAGTCTTGTTGTCTACATGGTAATTAGCTTTTGAATCTCAGTTTGTTGATTACTAGTGCAATGATGGGTTTGCATGTTTTAGTTTATTGGATCTACGAGTTATGCAGTTTTGTAGGTGTGTATAGCCTATTGATTGTAGTGGGATAACTCAGAAGTGGACTGTCTATATCCACAAGATTGATTTAGTGTTTATGCGGACTTGTTAGCTGGCCTTGTTTGTGGTCACTTATGCATTGGTGTGGTTGCTTTGGGATGAGAGAATGGTTGGTGTAGAGTACTTGGTTAGTTAGTTAAGGGGACCTGTAGCATGTGTATCACAATGTCATGAATAGCTTGGATACACAATTTTGTGTAAGCTTTTGATAGTGATGGTGTATTTCCTTGGTTTTGGAGATCTTGGTGCCACTTGGTATACTGTCAAATGGACGTGATCATGTGTGGACCTAGAGGATTTTCAGATTAGGAGATGTTTGGTCATGATGCTTGGAGAGCTTGGTTGTCACAGTTCAGTGGGAGATTTAGCAATGACTGTGAATTCATCACTAGGTGATGGATGATCTTCTTTAGTGTTGCAAATGTTACTAGGAGGAGCTCTTAGATCATGTTGCTGCAGAAGGGTTCTTTTGGATTTGCATGGACAGTATTTGGAGATGGGTCATCTTCATGATATTGAAGATGTGTAACATCTTGGAGCCATGGAGGACTCATGGAGTCTTTGGTTGAGGTGTCAGTGGTGCTTGACAGGTGATGTTGGTTTAGAGTTTGTTTGTTTTATGTCATGGTATACTCTTGTTTATGCATTAGAGTTTTGGCATGATACATTGCTCTTGAGACCATGCTATGTTCACTTGGAGCATGGAATCTCCTAAGGGGGATGGTAAGATCGTGATGTCATGACAAGTTCCTGATTCAGATGATTGGAGCTTTGATAGTGGTCTAGTGATTCTCTGTGTTTTGGGTGCATTGGTAATATGCTTGAGAACTTCATGATGGTGCAGTCATGCATTTGGAGTTTAGCATGACATGATTGTTTGTAGGTGCTCATGGATACATGGAAAATGAGGTGAGGCTATATTTCTCTTAAGATGAAAGAAGTGTTGTTGAGATGGTTACTCTTGATGAGATTTCAACAGAAAGTCTAAAGAGCCTACACCTTGGTTGGACGTGAGTTCAACAGAGACCTATGAGGAGATTGTTTTTGGAGGAGTCATGGTGGCTTGCATATCTTGGAGGAGCATTCTCATTCCCCACTCTTGGTTTGTTCGGCAGTTTATTATTTGAGAGGTATTTGCCCATTATATCTTTCAAATGTGTTATGTTTCGTGCTTTGGTTCTCATGGGATTGAGTTGATTCATGGTCATTGATTATGGAGACTCATTTGAGGATGGTTTAGCATGAGTCTATATGCTTTATCTTTCATAGATATGGATCTTGAGCTATGTAGTTAGTTCTCGAGCATTCATTAGAGGGATGTTTGGAATGGTTATCTCCTTGTGCATTTGATTTGAGATATCATTCATCGATGAGGACTGCTAGGAGATGGTTTATGGGCTGATTTTCTAAGATGGGAAATGGAGTAGTTTGATCTTCTTTGATAAGCTTACATCCATGTAGTTACATGATATATATGTTGTGTTTGATCTCTTGAGATTGAATGATTTTGGGTGTTGTTATGTTGTTCTCTTTGGGTTTTTATGGAGGAGATCATACTTGACACAACTGGCACTTAGATGTGTGTGTAGGAGGATTTTCTACAGGGATATGATGTGCATAGTTTCTCTCTTTGTCTCAGTTATCCTCCTAGATAGTTGGTTTCACATTACAGTGGTTTGAGGTTTGGTTGGAGCTATCGTGATCACTAGCTTGTGGTCGTGTTTTCACTTATGTTCTTGGGTAATGACATGGAGGTTCCTTTATCTCTTTCCTTTGTTGGGTGTGAAGAACTTGGGAGAGCTATGGAGACTTGTGGTGAGAGTTGTTCCTACAGGTTATTGATTTACAGGATTTGCATATCATTGTGGATGGTTCCTTGGTACTACATGTTGTTTACACTTTCTATATGACGTTATTAGTAGACTTGGTATGCCTTGATCTTTTCAGATTTGCATTACCCATGCAGTGGGAGCTCCTGGATGTGTATGTCATTCTTTCACAGGGTTGCACATGGAGTCTATGATTGTAGTTTATGGGTGTATATATATTTATGGCATGAGTTTACTATGTTTTGTATACCTTGAATGTATGGGTGACTGGATGGATTAGCACTTAGTGTGTGCGTTATTTTCAATCGTGTGGGTTAATCAATAGGATGAGAGCAGGCAGTTTCCTGGTTGTTGTTCTAGCTGATGTTCTATCTTGTTTTCTGGAGGATGTCTTCACGGTTGTGTTCAGGTTGAAGCTTTGAATTTGATGTTCATGCTTTTGTATAGCTTGTGAGCACAGTGGAGTGGTGGCCGTATTCTGTAGCCTTTACTATCAAGTGGATTTGATGTTTATGTTCTTTAGACTGGTGCATATACGCCTTGGCTCGTTCCTTTTCCTTTGGTGGATGGTTGGAACTGTTGCCTAAGGTGGTGGACATCTTGGATGTTGTTGCAGGTGTCTTGGTTGGAGCACATAAGCATTGTTTAAGATTCTTGAGATTGCATGTATGGTTGTGATGATGTGATTCAGTGACTTCAAGCATTGGAAGGGGTTTAGTGAGTTCCTCGTCAAGTGGGAGAATGTGTGTCTCAAACTCACTGTAAAACCCTATCTCTGTTGCCTTTAACCTAAGTGTTGCATTTGGCCTTTTATTGCAGTACTGCAGGGTGCAACCAAGAGAGGTGCGGGCTGGCAGCGTTTACCACCATCCCACGGGAGTCTAGAAGTTGACCTGTGGCAATGTGGTATACATACCGCGATCTCGTGATGGTCAGAGGATTGGGCTTGCAATGTTATAGTGTATACCCTGCTGTTCCACGAGGGTCTGGCGGGTGTGCAGGTCACACCGCCACCCCACGACAGGCCGTGAGATGGCTTGCGGTGGTGTGGTATAGACCTCAGCACACCGCGTTGGTCTTTTGGAAAGGCTACAGTATTGTAATTGAGACTAGGAATGACAGTTGAGATGGCGATAGACAATCAAGTTTGATATCGACATGTGGCACAAGTTTATTCTCTGATTGCACATCGTTGTTGTGAATCAATGCGGCCTCTAGTGGTTGGTTGTTCAGTTGCTGGTGGAAGTTGAAGCAATGGGCTTCCTGAAACGTTTGTAAAGTTTGTATTAATGTGATAGTGCATTGTAACCTAATGATGAGAGGTGTGACTGGATGTAAGGAAATGTTGTTGGATTTTCTCTAGAGATGGAATAAGATGTAAATCTCCAGTAAAGGCTATGAGCCTGATATTGTATTGTAACTTATACGCTTGTTGTTGAATAATACAATGGCTCTATGTTTTGGACTGTGGGGTTTTTTACTCGAAAGGGTTTTTCCCACGTAAGTCTTTGTTTCTTGTCTTCTGCTCTATCTTTCATGTTTAGTGATTCTGTTTAATGTATGTTGTTCAAACTGGTTTAAATTGCAATCACTTTCCTCTAAGGGTTAATGTGGGAAATGAACTATGTCTGATTCCGCTTTATGGCATAATAGTATGTGTTTTGAGGCAATCAGAGAGAATGATCGTTACTGCAAACACTTACTGATCTTGGATGCTCATTCTAGTATGAACTATATTTTCCCTTCAATCTTGTTCATGTGAACTTGATATCTTACGTCTAACAGTACTTTGCCACCTTTTTCAAAACTATCCAAACTAGACTCTAATTTTAGTAAGATGTCTAATTTGGCATTACATAAATTTGAGTCTACTTTACCCTCATGGATGACTGATCTGACAAATATTGAGGTAATGCCTTGGAATTATGATTTCCATAAGTCCAATGGTTTCATTTCTTCCTTGGTGGCCAAAATTGGTGGCAACTAACATTCTTCTAAGGCTTTGAAGCTTTCAATCTTATCTTTAATCACCATCTCATATCTACCTTGGGAAGATGAAATCTCACTTAAAAGATCCGCCACCTCATAAGTACTTAGAATTTTATGCAGAGCATCAGGAATAAATTTCACAACACCTTGAATTGCCCTCAGGGATGAAAATCTCAGAATCCATGTACTTAGAATCTGCTTTAGTACTGACTCATGCCTAACTTGAGCATCCTTCGCCTTTTTCAACCAAAGCAATTCCTTGCATCATTAGCTTTTCCCACGACCTGGGATATTCTATGGTCAAACAGATTCCTCCAAATTTGATGCCTCTTGTATCCCTTTAGCCTTTTCTACTTCTACTACCTTTTTACTTCTTATTCTTCCTTTAGACTCTCAATTCTAAGTTTAAGAGTATCCTTATCTCATCAAGATGAAACACTGGAAGAGGTTGGTGAAGCTATATGTTTTGTCATGGTGATCTTAGGCAAATCAGGCAATGACTTAAGTTTATTATACTCTTGCATTAATTTTGTATTCTCAACTAGCAGCCTATCATAGTCATCTTGTAATTTCTTAGATGCAGCTTCACTAAATAAAGTAGTACTAACTACTAAGGAATCATATTGAGGCACTGGAGTGTCAGTCTTCTGACAATCAGATTACCTTTAAGCTCATTCACATCACTAATAACTTGAGGTTTGTTGTTTGATGGTGCCACAGCCCAAATAGCTAGCGTTTCATGTCTAGTACTAAAACCAAACCCAAAATAGAGCTATTATGCTTGATCTTTATCCAATAAGTCCCCATCAGCATCTTACCTCCTTATAGTATCTAGGGCTGTAGCCAAAGCTATATCCCATCCTAGTAACAAGCATCAACTTTCCTTGACAATTTGTCTTCCCTCCTCAGGTGTCATGTTTGATAGGTCAAACTCTATCTGCTTCTGGATGCTTTGGACAACTTCTCCTTCACTGTATTTCTCTTCTTGTTGGGCAGTATCTCTTTTCATTTGCAACTTCACATTCATTTTACCCTTAATCAACAACATCCTGAATGCATAAGACTTGATGAATTTATCATTAGCCAAGAATTCTTCACAAGCCAAGGCTCTCACATCCTAGACAACTTTGTCACCCTCTTCTAAATTCAACAATGATCTTCTCAAAGGGAGACTCGCTATCTCTAGCCTTCGAGGGAGAGGGGAAATTTGCAATATCTCTTAATACTCAACATTGTTCTCTCCAGCAACCTCAGTAACATCATAATCCACTAGAGGCATAATCATGCCCTGTGTCTCAATTCTATCTAGGTTTGTTCCTTCACTTCTAACAATACTCGTTTCTAGAACTTTTGTAGGTGGGACCTAATAAATTGGAGCCAGATGAATCATTGGCCCTGCCTCCACCCTATCTTCTTCGTCTATTTCTTCTAGGATATCAACACTGCCAATCACAATTTCCATCCTAATCAATGGATCTTCAATAGAAGGGAAAGCCCCTTTATATAAAGGAACCAGTTCCTTCTTTTCACATTTATCGACCTTCCTCCAAAGCTCCTTTCTCCTTTTGATTTCCCTTTGGGTTGTACAGTTTCTGATTAGATCTTCAAGAAGGTTGAACTAATGGATGTATCATGACATACCGCGTGATATTATTAGTTTGTCAATGGAATGCTTGGGATCACATCTTTTCAGTCCTAATCTTAACTTGTAGCCCATCAATTTAGATCCTAACAGATCAAGGCCTTCCTTGGTAGTAACAAGAAAATCTAAGAAATTGATTGTGGAAGGCAAGAATGAAGCTTTCTTGTGACTTCTCATGTGCAACTTGTCTGCTTCATTCATCTACCACATTGCCTCAAGAAATGCAATTTTGTCACGTACAAAAATAGGCAATAGGTGAGGTTGCACCTCAGCTCCATATATTCTGATTACTATATAATCTTCATGAAAGAACTAGTCTCCTAAATTGCGCCTCCAACTGCCCTCTGGCTCAATTTCTTTGGACCTTAGGAACTTCATGAATGCAGGAGACAATCTCCACATATCATATCCTAGAGATCCAATATTCTTCTCACAAAGAATGTCTCGAAGATGCAGTAATCAAAAGTCATATGATGGGAGTCCCATATCTAAGTTCTCATCTGAATTGGCATTGGTCTACCATATGGTGTTTTGTAGGCCATTCTAAGGGTAGGATGCCATCTCCGCCTTCCTTGATACATAAGGATATGGAATAACACCAAGTACTATCTGAAATAAGGGATATTTTCATTCTGCTTCAAATTCTTCAAATCCTGAAGTATTTTTCTTGCAACATAGGAGGCATAGTCAAAAAGTCTATTCACTTCCCAATGTTGGATATCAGCGGCCATCATCATAAGATGAACTGGCATCTATATTTTGTAATCAAATCCTAAGATCTGACACAAATCCATTAAGTGCATTTGAAATATTCAAAGAATGGACTGATATCCAAAGGCGTTGTTTCATCTAGGTGAACCTTCTTATTTCCTTGTTTATAAGGCCTCCTATGCATGGGAAGCCATTTCACTCTATACTTGTTTCTATCCCTTTTATACTCTCGACATAATTCATCAAGGTCAATCTTAACATGGGCACGAGGGTTTAAGCTGAAAACTTCCACAATCATATATTCTTGTTCATTGCGAATATCCTTTTTCCTTTAGCATATTTCAACTGCCTAGTACTTGGGTCATAACTTGCCTATTGATGGCATACACCAACTCAGGATTGACAAAGACATTAGATACAACTAGTTTGCCTAGGTAAAATCGCCAGGTATTACAAATTAGGGTGTGTTCATCAATGTGGGCACAACAAAACTTAAACAGTTCCCAACCTGTCCATGGAATTATGGGATCCATGATATCCTCCTTATCTACCAGACTTTTGGAAAGGATACTCGTACCCTATGACTGCTTTGATCTCTTTAAAGACCCAAGTAATAAATCAATAATATCCTGGTCTATACCTCTCTTAAACCCACTCGACTAAATTGAAACATGACTCATGGTTGTAGTGCTAAAGTTTTACGAGATGATGTAAGTCAACAACTCACAAATTTTATAACCCTTTTTTACAGACCCTTTCAATCTATTCCTTATTGAAAACCCTAGTTTCCTTTGATTTATCTTCAAAAGATTATAAATCTCATACCTTATGGTTCGCCTGAGAGATGATACAATTCTATTTGTCCTTTGCGCAAGCTTCTGCCAAATTTTGATTATTTGCAATGGTGGCTACCCACACAATTCCTTATCACTGGTTAGGGCATTTGCATGAAATATCCTTAGAAATTTCAGCATACCTGCAAAAACATTCCACCACCTTCAAATTAATGTTCATACGCACTTCGGAACCAAGGTGGCGTATCCATTGAAAACTTCAAATTTAGGTTGTTGATTATGATGTAGATCAACGATGTGCTTGACCTCCGAATGGATTTTTAAAAGACATTTGACAGGCGTCAAACTTTGGTTCAGGTCAAAACACATTGAACTACCAGGTCAAGCACCACACATGTGGTCCAATCATCCTTTGACAACAAAGACTTCAGTCGTGGGTCCTTCTCATTTTAAATGCTCATCGCATACACTACCGGAAGGCATGTTGTGAAGTTTGGGAGGCAATGGGATAGCTCCAAGTGTATTCCACATCAGATGGTAGTGGCACATCAGTTAGATTTCGCATATCACGAGCATTGTGGTGGGCCCATCTTTAGAGTCTGCGAAGTGGAAGAAAGTTGTGATGCAATGAGATAATGCCACTTCACAGAGATCGCCCACTGACAATCCATTAAAGGCATTACGGAGATTCTTTAACACATGTCAGCACTATGCAAGCTCTGGAACTTGGACTGCGCCAAACAAACAGACATGCGATAGACTAAAGGTTTGCGATGGAATAATAGGAAGACACGCATATGCTAACTCAGACCTACCCAAAACATTAACACATGAAGCTCAAGAATAATTAAAATATTAGCTTCAGGTAACAATAAGTAACCAATTCAGAGGGGCCAATAAACAAACATTCACAAAGACTTTGGGAGACAACTCAAACAAACTTGACTGGTTAAGCAAGTCAACAGAGAAATACAATGCACCTTAGCCAGTAGGAAAAGAATTTCAAAGCACTAAGAGTTTTGGACATAATTAGGGATAAACCCTACCATAGTGAATCATAAAAAACCTCTAAAATGTGACTTAGAAAAAAATTTATGAACGTTCCAACAAATAGAATAGAATTATTCTCATTTTGGATATCTCTTGTGCTTTCTTTGAAGCTCCTAGATCTTGGGTGGTTACCTTCATAGCCAACTCTTACATAACAACCTTGACATTTATGCATATGCAAGACCAATACATCTACAAAATGCAACACGACAAAGCTAGACCATAACGTAAAATGTTATACGTGACTAACCAGCAAAAGACAACATTTAGACCAGTGGTATGTGTAAACGAGTTCTCGACACATGATACAAAATGTTGATTCTATTCAATCTGTGATCCTCTCCCCGATGATTCTCTCCCTCTTCAATTAGGAAGGGGACTAAACTTTATCCTGTGTTCACCTCATTACAACAACAAAGTAGTTAGTCTATTCAAATATAAACACATGTATATAAAATCGATAACCATCTCATATAAATTAGCAACATCATAATATGAAACATGAAGTCTCGTTAATGATTTATATTCATTCATACATATCATTTATCTATCAATTGTTTCTAATAATGTTACCAATCAAAGGTTAAATTTCACAATTATTTTGACATTCAGATCTGGTATTAAATTTTACATTCACATGAGTTCATGAAAGAACAATCATCACACTATAACCATTTCTATCTGAAATATAAAAGAAAAATCATGTATTTTCAATGCATCATCTAAATACCAAAATTTAAATAATTAAAATATGTCTTCAATAGTCATTCCAAAAACAGGGTGTACCAGTTGAACTAATCAAAGGGATAAAATATCATGGTTTGGATAATGTTGTTGGCCTAGTGGTGTTGCCTTTGGAAATTGTCAATGTATTTGGTGATGGGTTGTATAGCCACACTATTGACCATTGGAAAAACTCCATTAAGGGGTACGAATGGCTTGTTGCGAGTGTTAGAAAACTCTTAATCTTTGTGTGCTCATCTAAATATGGCTCACGAGCATGATGGTTGTAAAGTACCAAGCTTTGAAGGGTACAAGAAAATTTATGTTTGGAATGAAGGGACTGAAATAGGTGAAGGGCATGGGGGTATCACCGTGCTAATTAGAGAAATGTGGGGTGGGATCATGGAATTTGAGAAAGAGGATCTGAACAAGCAGTACATTTGGATAAAAATAACTGATAATGAGGCAACAATCAAGTTGGCTACGTGTTACTTTGCCGCAAAAGGGTCAAAGTTCTACAAAAAGAGAAAATTGACAATGAAGACCCTTATGCTGCACTTATGAAAGACATTTCTACTTTCATCCCTTTGAGTGAAATTGTCTTATTTGGAGATTTTAATGCTAGGACAACAAACAATCAATCTCTTCATTTGGGCAGGGAGGAAAAAGGGGACAACAACCCGTTATGGTTAGAGGAAAGCGAAGATCAGCTTTGGGAAAGAACCTCACAAGATGGTAATAGTAGTGTGAATCATTTTGGGGCAGAGTTATTAGGACTTTTTAGTCTTCACGGCATGGTTATTTGCAATGGTATGAGCAATTGGCCTAGTTTCAGGTGCCTCACTTGTAAAACTTACAACAGTCAAAGTGTGGTGGATTATGCTATATGTTCTCAGAATAGTACTTCCAGGCTGATAGATTTTGTCATTAGGGACTGCACCACTGATTTGAAATATGATCATCTTTTGGTGAAGTTTGGCCTTCAGAATGTCATGCAAAAAGAGGGGTAGGTCCAAAATAAGCATAAGAAAGATCACATGCAAGGTACAATCATGGTGAACCAAAAAAATAAGAGATTTTCGTTGTTGCTCTCAATCAGCACTTCCAAACGATAAAAAATAGCATAAGGGGCAAAGAAACAAACAAGGAAATAGAGAACAATATTAGCAGCAATATGTTGATCCCTCTTATACACAAGGCTCTGAAGTCATGCAAGAGATCTTGGCCTAAGAAGAGGACCTCAAATACTTTCCCAACCAATCCATGGTATGATGAAGAGTGCAAGGCGGCAAAAAGAGCCTTCAAAGAGATAGAGAAAAACAATGAAAGCAGGAAAAAATATGAGCATTTGTTAAAATTCAAAAAAGAAAGCTATGTTGTCTCTAAAAGGAAAGAGTTAATATATTTGGGTAAAAATAACCCCAAAGGCTTTTGGAGGGAGTTGCAGTAAGAAAGTGAACATATTGAAAACAATATCACAGATGGCGAATGGTTAGAGTATGTGAGGCTCCTATATGAGCAGTCTCAAGAAAAAGTCAACCCTCGTATAGTTAACATGTCTATTGAGCTTTTCTTGGTAGAAGATATCAAGCAAGGTATAAAGAAGTTAGCCAGTGGCAAAGCATAGGACATAGATGGGCTGTAGGCTGAATTTCGAAAGTGGGGAGTTAAGTACCTTGCACCGCACATCAAAAGTATATTTAATGGCATCATGAGAAAAAAATTTTCAATTGAGTGGGCTACTAGCGTCATTATCCCTCTCTACAAGAGTGCCAATATTAATAATCCCTCTAATTATCGAACTATCATGGTGAATCCTTTTCTTGGAAAGCTGTTCAGGAGCCTGATAGAGCGTAGGATCAGCAATTGGGCAGAAAAAGAGGGAAAAAGAGCCAAAGGGCAGGTTGGTTTTAGACCAAGGCATTCTACCATTGATAATTGCATCACTCTTAGACATCTGATCAAAAAAGTTTGGGATACTCAGGGGGGTGAGGCCTTTTGTTGCTTTGTTGATTTTAAAAAGGCTTTTGACACTGTTCCCAGGGTCAAACTATGGAAAAGGATGTCGGACGAGTATAGGGCGGCTGTGCACAAGCTTTATGAGCTGGTTAGAGCTAAAATCATAACTAAAGAGGGTATGTTGGAGTGTTTTGGCAGTGACATCGAAGTCAAACAGGGTTGTCCCCTCTCGCCCACTTTATTTGGCATATACAATGATAAGCTTGAAGATTGGTTAAACAATGTCGTTGGTGAGGGTATTCAGTTGGCGGGTTTTGTGGTGAAGTTACTTTTGTATGCTGATGATCTTGTTTTGCTTGCCAAAACCGCACGAGGTTTGAGAGAGCATCTGAAGGAGTTAGAGCTCTTATGTCAGAAAGTTGGGATGCAAGTGAACACTAGCAAGACCAAAGTCATGAATTTCTCATTGAAAAAGAAGCAGCAAGTTAACTTTATTTTTGAAGGAAGCTCTTTGAAAATAGTTGAAGAGTACAAGTACCTTGGTATTGTTTTCAACAACAGGCTCAGTTGGGACACTTGTAGAACGAAAAGGATTCAAGGGGGTTGGAGAGCTTCTTACCTGCTTCAAAATAGATGTAGAAAAGCGGACCTATGGGATTGGAAAACCAAGAAGACTCTCTTTGGTTTGTTAGTCACCTCGATTGTCTTATATGGTTGCGAGGTTTGGGGGAGTAGCGTGTCTAATCACAAGTGGAGACAATTAGAGAGAATTCAAAAGCATCTCATCACTTGTAGTCTTAAAGTCAAAGCTACAGTTCCGTATGAGATTCTTTTGGCCGAGGCGGGCTCCTTCCCATTGGAGGCATTTGCTATTATTCGACTTCTTTGTTACATAAAGTGGAAAACATGGAAAATCAACGCTGGCCTAAATTGGTGTTGGAGGAAGAGTTAGTTCTCAAGAAAAATATGTGGATGAAGCAAAACAGTGAGTGGTTGAACAAGTGGGATATTAATATACAAATTTGCCCTAATACCAAAGCTGAAATTAAACAGTTTGTGTTAGAGAAATTCAGATCTGTCATGTGGACTAAGCAGCTTGGCCGAAAAAAGTTGCATTATGTCAGAAAGTTTAACCCCACATGGAAGCATGGGGAAAAAACATACTTGCATGCCAATATTAAAGGTAAAGCTAGACTTTTAATTGCTCAATTGAGGACAAATTCTCATCATTTAAGGTGAGAAACTGGGAGATGGACAGTCCCCAAGGAAGTTTGGGATGACAGGTTATGCACTTTCTGCAGCCAAAGAGTGGTTGAAATTGAGTGGCACTTCATCTTTGAGTGTGTTGCCTTTGAAGATATCTACATTCAGTACGGGAACTTGAAAGGGGTAAGTTTAAGCGAGCTATTTGGGGAAGCAAATCTCCACATAACGGCCGGCTCCCTGGTCAAGATGCATAGTAGAAGAGTCGACATCAAAAAGATTCTGCAAGTGTCTTAGGGTTGCGACTCTTGGTCCCTTAGATTGTTGGCCTCATGGACGTCATTAAAATTCATTCATTCATTCATAGTAGTTTTGTTATACGTCGGTTTCCTATATCTCTCTCTCACTGCTATGCATGTTTATGGGTTGTTCATGTAACTTTCTTAATGTAGTTCTTCTATTTTTAATAGGGATGGGCCCTGAATAAAACCCCTTTATTATACATAAAAAGAAATTTTCAAACTGATATATGGATTAGACCCTGACAAGGTGGCTAAATTCTGTGACTTGAGAAATGCTTTCTACTAAAATGCCCTTCATCTTCATAGGTTTATATCTATTGTCTTTTTTTGTTTCACCTCCATTCACTTCTATATTACATTCGCCTAATGTCGGAAAGAAAAAATTTAATTAAATTTTTATTTTATTTTTAAATCATATTGGATACACATCTAAAGCATAAATTAACAGATCGCAGTACATCATAAATGTGAATCATTCATTACATCCATCACATTCAAGTTAAACATAAAATGTACTTCTTGATATTGCCAAGGGTGACACCCTATTGGTGTATGAGACCCAATAACTTTATTGGTGACAAGGGCTTTGATTTTCCGATTACTTTGTACTGTAATAAGGTGCCTATCAAAAACCCCAATCATTAATGAAGGTTGATAGTTCAATGGCAAGAGCAACCCAACACACACATAGGAGGTCCTATGTTCGAGTCATAACTGCTCCATGGAAGAATAACCTGGTATTAGAATCAGACTAGGAGCCATACTTACCAAAGTATGGCTCAACAGAGGTGTTGGAGAAATGAGCCACACCCAAACCATAATAAGGAGTCTACCAAAAAGCTTCGGTAGAAGGTCCTAAGTTCGAGTCCTAGCCAATCCATAAAAAATAGCACATCCTACACAAAATACACATGTTTCAACATCAGACCACTCCAGATTTATCTCCGTACTTTGCACACAACTTGAGTGGCCTAATGGTGAAAATGTGTACTCCATAATGGAGGTCACATAGCCAAAGTCAAACAGGGGTAAAGGTATTATTATACACCTCATTAATCACTATACAAAGTAAATGGAAAACAATCCACATACAGTTCCAAAAGAAAGACCTCGTATACCAAATTGATTTCTTAAACATAATATAAAAAATGAAGTGATTGTTTAGAATGAAACACCATAAACAAACTCGATAACAAAAATATTGGTACATAAAACATACCCCAGCTTAATAGATGCAACTACCCAATATTCAGTTACAGCAGCTAAAGTCTATTCCTTAGCAGAGATTTCTTCAAGTTGATCACTATGTAGGCGACTAATAAGTCATTAATGAACCTCCTATGCTGCCTACCATCAATGGATTAAAACCTGTTATAATAATGTATAATGACTAGAAAGTCGGTGTGGGTGCAGGAAATAAAAATTGATCACAGTAAATTGTATCTTATTGTTCACAATTGGAAAGCTGCAAAACAGGGAGCTCTGTTTGCAAGCGATATTTGTATAGTTGGTGCCAGAAATATACATAATTGCTATTGTTAAGTTTCCAGTGTCACCCTAAAATAGTGGGGAAGATTTTAAGTCACTAAAAGAATAGACGATGTGGTTGATTAAAAGTCAAAAGGAAGAGAATTTCAAAGGAATTTAATGACCCCTGTGGAAACTTGAAACGTCTAAAACCAAAATGCTTTGAGCTTGAAAGGAACAAGCTATAAAAAGCCACTAAATGCTATTGAAATCAAGCAAACCACCTTGCTTCAGAAATAAGTAATAGTATTAAACAAGTTATGTTCATCTTGGTACAAAATGCAACCAAGAAACAACTATTCTCGAAGTACACCTGAACTACTACCCTGTCCGGCAGCAGAGGCATTCTTAATCTCAAAACCAACAAAATAACATGTACACGACTTCAACTTATTTAAACCGCATTAGGTGTTGTACGTCTTCCACGCGCATTTGGCGTTGCTCCTTTTCAGACTTATTGAATGCAGAACTTGCTAGCTTCCGTTTCCTCTCTTGCATTTCTAATATGCTTTCCTCAACACTGTCCTTCACAACTAGTCTGCACACTCTGACAGATCTTGTCTGCCCAATTCTATGTACTCGATCCATTGCTTGATCTTCAGCAGCAGGATTCCACCATGGGTCAAACATGTACACGTCAGAAGCAGCAGTTAAGTTTATACCTACTCCTGCAGCTTTGAGACTTGCTAAGAGAATGGTTGGGCTCGTTGGATTTGTTGATGCAAATGCTGTAATAGTTGCAGCTCGCTTCTTTGAAGGCATAGACCCATCTAATCGAACAAACTTGAAGCCTTCTCTCTCCAAAGGCTCCTGCAAGAGATCCAGCATTTTCCGGAACTGTGAGAAAATAACAGATTTTTTTGTTGGGTCATCATTGCGGGACTCTTTCAGAAAGGATATTAGTGCATTGACTTTTGAGCTATTTGCTGCCTTATTTGGTTTTACATCATCCTCTTCAGCCTTTGGTGAACTGAAAAGATCAGACTCCGTAAGTTCCTTGCGACACATCGGACACCGTGGCTTGTCATGTTTTAGTGTTTTCTCAATGCACCTCTTGCAGAATATATGTGAGCAAATAGTTATGATAGCCTCTGTCGGTGGTGATAGACAGACTGGGCAGTCGAAATCATCTCCATCTTGCAAAATCACCAGCAGTTTTTTAAGCAAATCAGGATTGCTTGAAGCATCTGCAACAACATGCAAAACCAAAACAATATCAAATTCTGTTCTATTAGCTCAGATATAAGCCCAACTATGATCCCACATTTGCCAAAGGTGTAGCTGGAATTTCCACAAATTAGGTTATCTTTACTAACAAAATGACAAGTAGGCATTTGCATTAAACTGCAAGCACCAATTATCTTTTTTTATCTTAAGTGCAACTCTTGACTTTGCAGGATTCACTGCTCTCTTTTCTCGTCGCCTTCTATTCAATATATAATTTAAAAGATAGGAAAAGAGAAAATTTGGAATAATCTTTTTGTATTTCAGCTCAGGTTAGTTGTTGAATACAAGTACAAATTAAGTGCTGCCTGCATTTCTTGCCACTCAATATTGAATGCACAGTTCTAGTTGACTTAAAAATGAAGTGAAATTTGGAATCTCAGCTCTAGCATTTGAGTTCTCAAATGACAAAATTTAACAGGTCCAGAATTAGAAATGTTTTTCTTATGCAAAAAAAAAAAATCATGACAAATTAAAACACTAAGATGACAAGTGAATTATAAATATTAAATTACTCTAAGACAACAAAATTACCCCCTTCAATACAAGGGTCAGATATTTTTAAGGAAATATGAATGAATCAATAACTAGATACAACATGTTTCAACTCTGAGCAAGGGAAAATAGCAAAAAAGTTTACCAAGACAACTTCATGTATTTCTTAGCATTTATAACTTTATATATAAAGATCAGTCCATTGATTCGTGAAAACTTCAAATATGTTAATGTTCTAATAAATGTCCTAAGTAATCATTGACTTCTAAAGCAAGGTGAAACTAAGAAACAGACAAATCTTCTTAAGTTGGCTCCTCGAGATGTTATTCTTAGAACAGCTAACAATTAGACCAATTAAGAAAGTCATATACTGAATGCAAATGTTAACGGACAACCTCGTCCTCTGCAATGAATATTATATGCAGAATACTCATAGTCTGCTCAAATGAATCTAAGCTCATGTAGCATTTTTGCAGCTGCAAGGGAAGAGATGAAGGAATCATAATAAAACTATGAAAGCAACATTACCAAAAGAATTACAAGATACTGATTCACAACAGAAATCCAACCATTAAAGATTTAGTAGATACTGTTTTCCTGGTTCTTTCTTCAGCATTCTTAAAATACAATAAAAATAAATATACTTTGTGAACCTCAAACAGTTGCAAACCTGGGCCTGACCAGTTAACAACAAAAAGTTCAGCATATATAGAATGTTTACAAACATTAAGAAATGCAGAAACATATGTATTCTACCTTCCAATTTTAAAGATGACATCAGTAGTTCCACATCAGATGGACACAAAGCTGGATCATCACAAAGTTGACGCAGTCGCAGAAGTATTTGAAGCACGGTAGAATAGTTATTGAGCACGGTGCCCGAATTAATAAAATGTTGAACAACTTTTTTGCCTTCTGCTTCTAAGCGATCATAAAGCTGTCGTTCCTCATGGGAAAGCTCTACTGAATGGATCTCTACAAATTTAGGTGGAAGTTCCACTAGTCTCTGTCCATTGATTTTCATGTCTTTGGTTCTTCTGAGAGCAATGGTCTCCATCAGGGCCTGCATAAAATATATCCAGAAGACAGATTAGAATATAAGAAAAAATAGGTCCTAATCTATACCAATATCAACAAACTAAAGCTCCCAGATATAATCCAATCGGTTGTGTTTTGTATGACTTGCATGTAACATCAAATTGTCTAGCATCCATTTAAGTGCATCTCTTTAGACAGACATTATAGAGGCCAAAGTATTGGCAAACCTGTAAAATGGTCAATTCTATGTTGCAAAGGATCAAAAAACAATGCATCAAAGGACAAATCATCAGTATACAAGTATCAAAAAGAAAACTAAAGCATCCAAAATTGTTCAAGTTGCATATATCACTAAATTGGCCTCAATATGCTCAGGGATACTGAAATTTATTATTAACTTAAAAAAATATCAAAGGCTAGATGCTAGGTTACCAAATTACCAGGATACAGATGCAGATAGGACAGTATTCTGGAAACCTTAGGATATTGTGAGTGTGTATTTACTGAAAAAGCAAATGAGGTTTACTTGAAATAAATTGTGGCCTTGGAGCAGCAAGAGACAATACACTCAACAAAATTGTGGGGACTAGAAGAGTTACTCTTCATTGTTAAAAATCAATTAAAATCAGACGAACTGATCATTTCTTGATTTGCAACCTTTTTTGGAAACAGGGGAAACAGCATCTTTTATAATTTATTATTAAGAATCAAAGTTCACTGGATGTGTGGATACAAGTATTAATACCGAGGAAAGAAAACTCAATTTTTTAGAATACATTGGATAGACACAGTAGGATATGGCTATATATAACAACAATTTAAGATAACGTGTGCAAATAAAATTATCATAAAGGAAACAAAATTTAGAACAAAAAATTCTCTGTCAGAAACCTCTGTAATCGTTGGCAATTGTTAAGTGTTTTCTACCTGAGATTTTTCTTCATGGTAATTGTTACTTGTCACACCACCCATATCCAGTATATCACCTAACAGTACAAAGGCTGTACACACAAACATACGTGTATACACCATAGATTAAAAAATCAGCAAGTAACTCGCTAACTAGCAAGTACTCATGAGCCAGGTAGGCCTGGCAAGTTACTTACCAAAAAACTTGCAGGTGAGTTTTGGGCGAGTACTCACTAGGTAACTTGCCTCAAAACTCGAGTTCCCAAAGGAAAATTGCCCTATGGGGGAAATCTACAGACTGCAGCCTCAAAACAAAAAGAAAAATCTTTTTTCCTCATTTTCTCAATTAATTTCTTGTGCCCTTCCTTCTTTGAATTCCTTGAATCAGTTTAGGTGTTTTCAACTCATTTAAGTGATCATGGACTGATTCAACTGATTGACCAGATTTAAAAGGCATGTGCTAGTGTGAAAAAGGTGTTTTACCTAACTAGTTCATATTAGGTCCTATTCACACTTGCATACTTAAGCTTACTTAGGTCACTTATATTTTTGTCTCAAGCCACATAATTGAGACACTTGCCATGATCTTAGTATGACTTAGGCTTTCAACCTTGTCTTTATAACAAGGTTTCATTATTGTAATCTTTATTTCATAATATCATTACTGCATCCATAATCAAGCAATTTAAGCTATTGCTTCTCTCTTGAAAAAAGTAATCTATGGTTTGTAGGTGATCTTGGGAGCTTGAGTCCATTGGTGACTCTTATAGTATTGAGTCCATAGCAGCAAAAATCTTTTGGGGAAAAAATCGGCAAACCAAAAGTACAAGATTTTTTTCAAAAATCGGATTTTTTTGAAAAAAACGTAAAAAAACATAGGAGAGTAGAGAAAAACTGCTATTTTTTTAAATTTAAAGGCATTTCAATAGCATAAAGATATGGAGAGCAAATAAAATTGAGAATGTAGCCCATCAATTGTGGAATATAGATTTTTATCATTTATGTTCATATCACTGATTACATTGCATTGCATAATGCATACATCATAGTGCATAAATAATTAGACGCTAATAGTTTCAAAAATTTCAATTATAGTCTACTTTGTCGAAAATCAACCAACAAACTAAGTGCAAAGTTCCACAAAATTAGACATAGCCAATGACTATTCCTGCTACGAAGAGAGCTACACTTGAAGTCTGCAGGTCCTGATGATCACTATCAAGGTTGCCCTTTGTCAAGATATCAAAATCCTCAGGATCAACAAGGACACCGTCATTTGCAATCCACTCATTTTTTGGATCGAGCTCGTCGAGGTCAATTGGCTGGTCTTCCTCAACACACTAGAAAATTGACTTATTTTTTAATAAAGAAAAATGGATGATAAGTTATAAATCGCTACTGTATAGCAATTTATAGAAGGTAGTGGGAACAAAAATGAAGGATTAATTGATCCCTTAGAGTAATAAAAAATATATTATATTTTTTAAATTTTTTATTTTTATGCAATAAAATAAAACTATAATGACCGATCCCTTAGAGTAATAAAAATTGTTATGCAATAAAAAATATATTATATTTTTCTATTTTTATGCAATAAAATAAAACTATAATGACCGATCCCTTAGAGTAATAAAAACTGTTATGTAATAAAAACATAATATATTTTTTTATTTTATTATTTTTATGCAATAAAATAAAACTATATTGACCGATGACCAATGGAAATTTCACAACTCTGAAAATCTACTACGTTTGCTTTCGGTGATGGGAGACAAAATGCTCATTCTATCAAATCGATTGAGTAATTTCAAGTTTGGTATCTTTTGGAAGATACATTGTCTACAGTGTATAAGCGCTCTACATTTTCAGTGGACGTGAATGTAGTGAGAAATACGGTGAACACATGGTTGTTGCAATGACTCGTAGGTGAAAAACGTGAACCCTAGAATGCGAACCTGCAAAAAATCTTTTTCCTATCTGATTCACCATTTTTTTTTAAATCACGATTTTAATACGATTTATGCTTCTATGGTATTAACTCTTTTTTTTGTTTTTCAATTTTAGTTTTTTCTTCCTTCCATTCTTGTTGGTGTCTTCTAGCACTTCTAGGGTCTTAATATTTCATGTTTTGCTTATTTTTTCCTTTTCTTCCTTCTTTCAAAGGCTGGATTTGCAATTTTTAAAGTTTCTTGTTTTTTCTTTTTTGACAAGGTTTCCATTTTCCACTTTTTCAAATAGAGATGCCATCCAAAGTAACTGTAGTAATCACAAGACCAAGGGCCCCACTTGACGGCATGGCACACTACATACAGAGGCAGGAATCATGGTGTGCAATTATTGCGGCTTGAGAATGAGAGGAGGCATCAATCTTCTCAAATATAACCTTGCATGAATCACTAGTCAAGACGTGCAATAGTCTAATTCAATGGAACCCAATATTACAAGAGAGATGAAGGTTGTTATTGCTTTTTACAATGAGAAGAAATTAAAAAAGAATAGGGTAGCTCAAGTACTTGCAATTGTGATGAATCCTCCTATGGACTCAAAAGGCCAATCTTGTGGGCTCTTGTCTTGACCGATGGCTATGGGGCATATCCACTGGAGATAGTTTTAGCCAGGGGCAATCCCACTCACATTAATTCTTTGTCCCTCATAATAATCCTAGTACGCAACCTTTGCTAGAAGATACTATGTGAAACCAAGAGGCAAGGATGGTATGTGTAATTTTTTTTACTATAACAACATACTATTCCATGTTGCGAGGAGCCTATGTTGGGAATCATTGATCAACACATTAATGATAGCTGGAAAAGAGATTAAGGCACCTAGTCCATATAGTTTGAGTGCGCCCTTGTTGGACAAAGTTGTGAAAAACACTGAGGTAATAGTAGATCACACACAAATTTGTTACAAAAAGGGCTACACTATTTTTGTCTAATGGGTGGATAGATAGCAAGAAACAGACATTAATCAACTTCTTGGTGGCCTCAAACGGACAGTTGGTGTTTTTGAAGTCAATAGTCTTGTCGAGCGAAATGTTGAGATTCTTGATGAGCCCTACAAATGTATATTGATGTACATCCTTTTGCATCCCTATAACATTATTTTTTAATCTTAAAACTTGCCCAACAAACTTCTTTGCCATAAATATATTTGTTAGGTGAATGCAGTCTTAAATTATGATTATTGTTAATGAAATTATTGTTTTTTTAAGTAGGAAAAGGTAGAATGAACTATTTATCTGATATTGGTGTTGAAGTTGATAATTAACTCAAACCACAAAGATCACCTACAAAACCTAAGATTTACCTTCCACAAGAAAAAAAAGCAAAAAGGAATAATTTGCACAATAAGGATGAATTAATGAAATGGATTTATGAATTACATGTGAGAACTTGCTTATATTTGCAAGTTAGAGAAAAATTCTAATATGACTTAAGATAACCTAAGACTAAAATTAGCCCTAAGTAAACTTAATAAAGTGTAATTAAATATTTAATTACACCAACAATTGGTTTGTTTAAGATGTTCTACATAGTTGTTTTTATGTGTTTTCAAAGGTTTTAGAGTTGTTGCGCAAGACACATATTCAGTTACGATCATTTGTTTTGTTGTGTGTTAGTGTTTTAGTTTGTCTTTTGCAAAACAACAAAAAAAAAAACAGTGTGAGATAAAACCTCTCTTCAAATTAGGAGGGGAAGCTCCCTCAGATCTAACTAAACCTGAAACTATGCTAAACTAGGGCTAGAGTAAAACTACAAACAAGATATAAAGATATGCACAATTTACAAGATTCACTAAGGGGGGTTTGCATAAATAAAAATGATCACATGCATATGTTTTTGCCTCGGATACATGCACTAGACTGTTAACAGCTATGCCTTGCAAATGAGATTTTCAAATATTGAATGGAGGCAATCTATCTAAACACAAATAAACACTTCATCTTATTCACTAAAGCAAAGACCAATAATCTTCTGCAAACAAGAATTTAAGGAATAACACATGATTTCATTTGATGGAATAACAAAATCTTCAGCTTGAACATAAACATAGCATCAACTATCATGAGGGTATCACCCCTAATAACATTATGTTCTAACAAAATATCTTGTGCCCAAAACACTTATTAATAGGTTATAATGAATAGCTTTTAGGGATTTAAGAATAATAATTAAATATCCCAAAAAGGAATGTTTTAAAGCAACCTCTCCTAAAGCTGCAAAGAAAAGCAAAAAAGAGAACATTAAAGCAAATATATTCTAAACTAATAAATACAAACTAACTAAAGCGACCTAAGAATATATCCTAGTCCACTGCCTGGAAATAGAATACTGGAAATAACCACTGCCGGAATTAGATGCTGCTAAAAATAGCAAACTACACATGAGCATTCTCCTTGATTCCGAAACACTTTCTGCACTAAAATTACATGGACCTTCAATAAAATCAAAACCCTAGCATGATGATATGCCAAACACTTGAATTTGAAACTCTAACCATCATGAATCTGTTGACTCCAACAACCATCCTGGTAACTCAAATGAAAAACCATCATCCTAGGGTTTTGTCAAGACTAAAAAGCCATGATTGAACCTCTGAACGAAGATACAATGAAACCCTAGGAATAACCACAAGTCAATGTTAATCAATCTAAAACCTTGAACAGCTGAATGTGTTTGTTTGCCTTTGTCAAAGCCTAACTGAGAATGTTTTGCGAAACACAACATATAATCTGAAAATCCTCCTCATTCTTCACTGTACTCACTGTTCAAACTATGATAAATGATTGAAATCAAGGGTATGAATAGCACCATCATGTATAGTCAAGGTGCTGCTGTTACAAATGACTGAAAGTATTTGCTGATTTGAGAAGTTGAAACTGCTGCAACCACTCAACCTGCCTCAAACATATCAGGTACTTCATAATGATAAGTTTGACACTTAAAGTTGCTTAACAAACAGACCTTGATGCCTCTTCATGCCTGATCTGCCATAAAAGACTGTCGAGGCTTATTACTCTACCCCTAGACATAAATCTTGATCAGGTGAGCTTATGAGGGATGTTTGCCACTTTCTAACATGCTGGGCAAAAGTTTTTGGTGGCCTAAACACTGCAAATGTGAGCCAGGGTTATGAAGTGGAGATGTTGAATGATATTGCCACCTTTTTGTGATGTCATCAAACAGCACAGGTTACTTCCTTTGGCAAAGCAGAACTTTAGGCAGAGTTTCTCGTTGATGTTGCCATTTTTTCAAAACTAAATCATGGCAGATTTTCATCAGGCACGTGCCAGGATGTTTGAGATAGGTCTTAGACCCATGGGATTTAACATGCAGATTCTAGATTTTTGAGGATCCACCAAATTTCAGACTTAGTCAGTTTTCAGGAGTTCAGGACATCAGGGTTCAAGACATCAGACTTAGTCAATTTCAGGATTTCAGGGACATGCATCAAGATGAAGGCATATGGATTCCTCAGTCGAATATCCATCCCTTAAGCAATTTCTTCAATCACTTCATGGATTTGAGCAAGCACTTGGCGAGACTTGGACAAGTCAATATTACCAAACCTACAAACTCAACAAAAACCAAAACACTAAAGCAAAACCAAGACAGAAAGCGAGAAAAAAGGGTGGGTCCCCATTTGCAATGGGGCGATGTGTGAAAATGTCACAACAAAAAGCAAACTCCTTCTGCTCAGTCTGCTCTGCAACATGGGATGATGGTGTGGACTCTCCTTGCTTCGACTATGCAGAAGCCAAGCATTTCTGGCAATCCTTCTTCATACGACCATACTTATGGCAGTAATTGCATTGAATGTTCTTTTTCTTCGAAGGGTCCTGGGATGGACCCTGACTAGATGGCTGAGAGGGTCGATTGTTGCCCTTATTCTGCTGAAAGGACTTGGCAGTAAATGCCTGCTTCGTGGAGGATGAATTTGCACTGCTACCGAACTGTTGTCTCCAGCGATCCTATTGCAAAAGTTTGTTGCACAGCTCTGGAAACTTCAAGTCAACATTAGTTGAAGTGTTGAGTGTTTCATGAAGTGCTCATAAGATTTTGGTAGACTTTTCAGAGTGATGACTACCATATCTTCCTCCTCCATCTTCCGACCAATCGCCTCCAACTGATCACAAATGTCCTTGATTTTTGTGAGATGCTCCTACAGAGACATATTCATCCATCATGATTGAAAACAACATGTTCTTCAAAAAGAACGCTCGGCTCTTGTTGGACGTTTCATGAAGGTCCTTCAACGAATCCCAGATTTCTTTCGCTGATTTGCCTAACGGAACCTGGGGCAGCTGATCATCGGTGACTGATAATTTGATAAGCATTACCGCTTCCCGATTCTGCTCATAGAATTTATCCTGATCTTTACCCGCCATTGGAGGGCATGTAGATTTGCCCAGAACAAGTTGGTTAAGGCACCGATACTCGAAGATTGTCATCATGCATTGCTTCCAGGTGTTGTAATTGCGGTTGTTGAACTTTTGACTGTCTTCCAACATGATGTTGGACTAAGACACCATTTTTCACATTTTTCGAGGCACGAGAAAACGGATTACAAGTTGATGGCACAAAAACCATGATGGCACAGACTCCGAGATTGAAAAAACAAGCTTAAAACCCTACCACGGATTTCAAGGCACAAATCCCGAGAGCACGAACAATACAGGCACAAAAATCTCAAACACGGATTTCGAAACAGATTGACAACACAAAACCCAAGTCATGGTCAAAACCCTAACACAAATCCCTTGGTAACAAAATAAAATTCCCTTAAATCTGCAACGGTCGCTGAAAACTTGATATGATTACTGCCGAAAAATCAAGGACAAAGTACTATAGATTAAGAGCTTGGTCCTTAATGTGACCACAACCTGGTTGAGCACTGTAAGCGCTAGCTATACATAAGTCGTTCAAACAAATAAACACCGATCAAAAGGAACTATGAGCCAAAACGGAATTGGCAGAAGATACAAATGCCACACAAGAAGCCACGGGAAATCCTTACATCGCCAGAGAAATCAGCGACCAAAACACTCGCCCGAAAATCGCGACTGCAAAGAAAAACTTGCCGGAAGAAGCACCAAAAACAAATCGCGACCAGAAAGGTCAGCGATAGGCACAAAACAGGAGTTTAGACAAGAATCACAACCGACAAATCAAGAGCGACCAAAAAGATCCACTACACCTCTTGCTCAGAATCGCGACCAAAACAAGTTTGAAACCGACGAATCTCTATAGACAATCCGCAATGCTAGAAACAATCTGCGACACAGCTCGGAAGGAAGTCGCAATGGTTAAAACGCCAAACAACGCTACCCAAAGGAAGCACACAGTAGAAAATGCAATTGGAAAATACAAATGGCGACCCAAAAAAAATCACAACCACAGAGAAACGCGACCAAAAAGGAACAACTGTGAGATAAAAACGGCGATCAAAAAAAAATCACGATTTTTAGAAGATGAACCAAAAGAACTCCAAACAAGGGAGTCGAACAGCTACGCCGTCCTTACGATGTACGAAAAATACAAGAGGCGTTAGAAAATTTTCAAAAAGAAACTTTGCCCGCTCGAACCCGGAGCTCTGATACCATGTAAATATTAAAATTAGAATGATATATTTACATGATAGAGCAAAGCTCTATTTAAAGGAATTACAAGAGGATTCTAAATATTAAAAAATAGATGTTTCTAATAAGAAACTAAAGCTATCTAAATACAGAAATAGAAACAAACTTAAAAATACATTATTGACCATTAAGAAACTATCTAAATTTATTTTAATAGTGAAATCACTCAAATTTCACAGGTGCATTGATTTGGTTCAAATTTTGAAGGATTTGGTGTGCAATGCAATATCTTTATGCAGGTTAAGATTTGTGCCGGAAGGATTTATTTCTACAAATTTTGGGGATTTGTGGACAAATGCAAATTTAATATTTTGTGTGAGATTGAAATACATATCAGAAAATTATTGTATTGTGTGTGCAAGTGGTATTCAGAAAAATACAAAAGCAAATCAGAAGTATATAGTGCAGTGTGTGGAGGAGACAAAACTATAAAAAAATCAGAAATTAATGTGATATCAGCTGAGTTTCCAGCCGTACCATTTTTAGTACATCATAAAGCTGCCGTACAGTATGCAAGGGCAGCAATTCATAGCAAACGAAGCAAATGAATGAGAAAGGCTTAAAATAGCCTTAAATTAAAGCTAGTGCAGCCTTTTATCACTTCATTCAAAAAGCTGCCGTACAATTCAAAGCGTTTAATAAATATTGCAGCTCTTCAAACTGCCGTACAGGTTTAAGGGAAGATGAATTAAAGAGCACTAGTGTTTAAAAATAGGGAGATACAAGCTGTTGTACCCTTTCTAGAGGACAAAACCTGACATTTATGCCAATTCAGCAGATTTGCAAAGGGCTTGAAGACATAGCTGCTGAGGTGTATGGGACGTGGGCCCCTCCAAACACATTTTATTACCTTTATGAAGATTTTCCAAAGTATAGAAAGCTTACGTGAGGATTCTTAGAGACTTTAGCTCATAAAATAAGCTGCTTGGGATTTGAAAGAAGAGTTGGTGGGAATTATAGAGGGACTTATGTGGAGATTTAAGGTAGCACTTCCTTTGTGAAGTCTCTCATTTGTTGTGAAGAAGGATACTTAGCATCTTCGATGAGTATTAGCAATTTCTTGATGGCTGTAGAACACTCATGAGGTATTTCTGTTATACTGATTTTATATCAGCACTTCATATTATATTTGGTGTTCAGATTTTATGTCAATATAAAGGCTGCAACCTGTTTGTTGAATTGTCTATAATTTCTTGCAACTAGATGATGCCGATGGATTGGTTCATGTTTCTTTCTAACAATACAAACTGAGCTATGATTGATTATGCAAGAATGCAAACTGTTTGACGAAATGCCTATTTGATAGAAGTCAGAATACTTTGTGGATTTTGGAAAAAAAAAATTGGTTTTCATTTTGGGGTGGAACATTACATTGTAGTTTCTAAAATTGGTCACTATTGGCGCTATAGCTTTACCATTCGGAATTGTCATGGTGCTGAGACGTATTTTCCATGTAGACAATATCTCACCAACTTCTTCTATGTTTCTAATAAAATCTGAGATTTCTTTCCGGAAGGAAGTCAGAAAGGTAGACATATTGCATAATTTTTCCATTGTATTCCCATCCACGATATCCTTCTTAGACAGTTCATCTGAAATTAAATCTTTGAAGTTTTTCTTCACCACTTTGATCTCAGCTAGGACAACTTCATTTTCATCTAGAATATCAACATCTATGGAAAGGCAATTTGCCCAAATGTCCATCAAGATCGAATCACAAGTTTTAATTAGCTTTTGTACCCAGCTGAAATGTCCCATACATGCTCAAAAGAAAGAAATTTTAATATGATTAAAGAAAGGCCGACTTCCTTAAGACAGCCGACCTTCCCTAGACAAGATTTCAAATTAAAGATTTAAATCTTAAAATAGCCGACTTCCTTCAAAAGAAAGCGCTAAGCATAAAAGGAGTATATTAATACGAGATATGCGCTGATTAAAGAAATACAAGTGTGCAGCGATTAAATCAATATAAGCAGCGATTTTATTTAATAAGGAACCACGATTGAAAGGAGGAATGCAGCAATCTTAATGAGAGGCGATTAAGAGTTTGAGTGGAGAAAAGGACAAAAAAAAGTGAATAAGACAAAAAGTCTTACAAAAAGAAAAGGTGTGATTTGCTAGCAGCTGTTCATTTATGTAAAGACATGTCCATAATGAAAGGCGGTGTCTCCCAATAGAAATCGCATCCTTTCAAGAAGCTATGAAGGTATATAATAGACTGTGGACAGTGTGAAGGGAGGAAAATATAGAAGGAATTGTTTTCAAAGTAAGAGCAGATTTGAAAAGAAGGAAGGAATATATATTTTAGCAGAAATAAATCTGCAGACAGATCAGCACTGAATAAAACTAGACAACATTTGGTCAAGAAAACAGGTATATCCTAAAAGGGACGTTACAAATGGTATCAGAGCATCCTCCCTGCCATTCTGTGACTAATAGTTAATGCAACGTATATTCATGTGTATACTTCATGCCTTAAGTACATTCATGTATATGCTTCGTGACTTACGTGTATTCAGGTGTATACTTCATGACTTACGTACATTCATGTATATCCTTCATGCCTTACGTACATTCATGTATATCCTTCGTGGCTTACGTGTATTCAAGTGTATACTTCATGCCTTATGTATATTCGTGTGTATGCTTCATGACTTACATATATTCATATGTATGCTTCATGACTTACGTGTATTCATGTGCATACTTTGTATATCCCATGTATTTACATGTATGCTTCATGCCTTGTATCTTACGTGTATTTATGCGTATACTTCGTGAAGCTTCGTGTACTATGTGTATACTGTGTATTACGTGTATGCTTCATGCTTCGTGTACTATGTGTATACTGTGTATTACGTGTATGCTTCATGTATACTTCGTGTATTACGTGTATACTTCATGCTTCTTGTATTACATGTACTTATATGTATACTTCATGTATTGCGTGTATGCTTCATGCTTCGTGTATCACATGTATATATGTGTATACTTTGTATCTTACGTATACTTTATGTATCATGTGTATTTATGTGTATGTTTCATGCTTCACATGTATTTATGTGTATACTTCGTATATTATGTGTATCTATGTATATGCTTCATGCTTTGTGTCTTACAAGTATACTTTGGGTATCGCGTGTACCTATGTGTATGCTTCACATATTACGTATATCTATGTGTTTGCTTCATGTCTGATAAATCAATCAGGGTTAATATAAGAACTTGCACATATACTGGTACGAACTATAGAGTTAGTGTGCAATAATTAATTTTTGAATAAGTCTGATTTCTCATATATGCATATTTCATAGTGCTGTTGTGATGGATCAATGCTTAGATTATATTCCCATCAAATGTAAGGTTGAAGGAAGCAAATTAGGAGGAGTGTGTTTACAGGCCTCTCATGCTAAGCACGCCACTCCGAGGGTGGAATTGTCTTAGTTGGACGTTCCTGCCGCTTGGGGCCAAGGGGTGGGTTGTCTGGGACACTCGTGCTCTTGGGCTTAGGTGGGTTGAGTAGTTTACAGGCACCCCTTTCAAGGTTTTCCTATCAAGCCAAACTATGATTGGTTGTATGGATTCAAGGAGTTTCAATCATAATAGGGACAGACGAGACAAGCATGGATAGAAAAAGCATATACAAGTGTATCCACTAAGTAGCCCACCCCAAGGGTGGAATTGTCTTGGTTTAGACATTCCTGCCGCTTGGGGCCAAGGGATAGGTTGCCTTGGTTAGACTCTCGTGCTCTTGGTCTTAGATGGATAGCTTCGGGCGGACTTATCATGTTTCTCATCCAAGTCCTATTATGATTAAACTTCCACTATGCATTATGGTTATTGGTAGTTTAGGTAGTCTTGAAATAATTATGTATTTTTGTATAGCTTAAATAGATAAAGCAATTATTATGTTCTGATCATATGAATTATATTCCCAATATCATCTAACATGATTGCAGGACCTAAACTTGAGACATTTAAGTGGTAAGTTATAATCCTAACTACATTAATCTTGTGATTCTAGGGCAAGATTTAGGGCAATCCCAAAAAGGAGACATTACATTTTCTTGATCAAAGTAGCTCCACATTCATAAAGACCAAGGACAACAGTATTAGGCATGTAGGTACCTGAGATAAATTTGATTACAACAAAATTGTTACATAAGCCTATGCTAAAGTTTTATTATGGGCCCATAACCCACAAATCCCAAGATCATTTTCACCTTTGGAAAAAAAAATCAAGATTGTTGATGGAAAAAAATAATGCTTTTCTGAGGTATGAAAATCATCCTAGTATTAACATGGGAATATGTCAAATGTTTACAATAGGAGTGACAACCTCCCATTGATATGGAAATTGGATGTTAGTGTCAATCTATAAATCCAAATTCTATGAAGTGTTCGTAAGTGATAATTGTTGCTATGGAGTCTAAGACTTTGGTACATCCAATAATTTATACTTAAGGATTATCTAGGGAATATATACTCAGAAGGTTATAACATGTTGATATATGTTGAAAAATGTTTTGACTAAGTGTTACAAACACCTATAAGATATTTTCGATTACACCCTCAATCTTTTCTCAAGCCCTGTTTGAATGATTAGGTGAAATAAAATATACTTACTCTCAATTGATGGTATAGGAAAAAGGGTACGAACCGTAGTAAAGGATCTTGTTATTCACAAGATGCAACATTTTTCTATCATTGTAGATTTCAACAAGGGGTAATGAAGAACCTGTATCAGTGCCTAGGATCCTTGTGGTGATAAAATGAGAGAAAAATTGTTTAAGTAACAAGGTCTTGCCAATTTCCAACTCTTGGTTTTGTTGCTAAGAGTTATTCAGGTTCATGAGCCAGAAGAATTGTCCTCATACTTTTAGGAACTCAAAGAAGAATGAGACATCTAGGAAAGATAGAAATATATAGAAATAAATGCCTTTCTATCTTTAATCTCATATAAGAGATAAAGCCTTAAACAAAATCAGTATTAAACAAGCACTCCTTATAATAAGACATAAGGCACTGCATGTAATAAGAAGGGGTTTGTAAGACCGATGAATTAGATAAGGGATGCGATTTGTCATATAAGAGCATTAGTGTTAAGGCTGCGATCATATCACAAGCACCAAGAGGTGCAATCTCAAGAGGCATAGCCTTCCACGAACGAAGGTATGTTTTAAGATATTTAAAAGGGAACCTCTCTCTTCTCTAAAAGGCATCAGGGGAGAATAGAAGACTTCTGATCTGAAAGAAAGAATAAGAAGCTTCTAGTCTATATAAAAAAAAAAGGTATATATTTCAGGGTTGAGAAAATATACTTGAAACAAATATACAAGTATGGAAGCAGACTTGGAAAGATATAGAAATAAATGCCCAAACTATATGACTCAGATCTGCATATGTATATATAGAATCTTACGGAATTATTACTGAGGTATAGCAGAAAGGAAAGCAATGAAAATCTTTATACAAACAAAGTAATATTATGGGAATATGGAGCAGATCTATGGCGGATAAAAGGCCGATTTATAAGCAGGGGGTAAAGTAGATAAAGTCAACACTAAAGGAAGACAATCCTTAGACCTCCAAGGATATCAAGGCAAGAGTTATATATGTGGTATGATGTATCTAACCCTATGTCTATTATGATAAATGCCATGTGGTAAGTAGTGACAAGTGCATATACGTGAAAGATTATCATTAGACATGAATATAAATATAAGCATTGTGAAACTTGCGATGAAATATAGATTCCAGTCACAACACATTAAGTAATGGTATGTTCAAACTCATTGCCTATTTACTTCTAATGTCTTCAACCTGTGAGTGAGTGGCGTGGTTTGTTAGGGAGAGGCAGAATAAATCCAGCTATCGAATTGGTGTCATCACGCCCTAGACAAGTAAATCCCCATCCATGGTTGAGGATAAAAAGAGAAATGAGGATTGAGACTTGAGCATAGCCAATACATAATGTGCTATGATGATCATTTGGTATGTTGAAGTATATCGAAATATGTTCAAGTTACTACTTAGTTATTTTTATTGCCTACAACCTTAGGAGAGGCGAGGTGTTATTAGGGAGAGGCGGAGTAAATCCAATCCATGAGGTGGTGTCATCGCGCCCTAGACAAGTAAATCCCCATCCAAGGTTAAGGATTAGAAAGGAAGTAAGGATTAAGTCTTGAACATAGTCCATACTTAATTGTGTTATGAATTGAACCAAATGTGGATTATGCTATGATGATTTGATCTCATACAGTATTGGTCTCAGTATTAATGCTATTATAGATGAGTTTAATATGAATGATAGATGAATTTAATATGAATGATGCTATGAACTGAATATTATCTTAATTTATTGATCTTTAATATTTTTAATGTCCCTTTCTAGTGATATTATTGTATGCAAGTAAAGAAATCAGGAATATCCTAATGTCCCCTTTCTAGTGAGAACACTTAAACCTAAATCTGCATTCAAAATAATTCTCAAAGGAACATTATAAATCATTAGAGATCAATAAATTACAATGATAAGAACAATTAGGATCAAATATATCATTCCTTGTTAAAGATTTATTCCATAATTGTCATTCACTATTGATGATTATTCTATATTATAAAACATAATTTAAGATCCATAACTTTCCCTACAATTCTTCATCAAGAAATTAGGCTTTACATGACTAGGGCGCGCTGAAACCATCCCGACCCAGCCATTGGGTCTCCCCGTGGGATGGAATTATCCCGCCTCTCCCTACAATACCTAACATTCATTTAAAGACAAAGTAATAGAGGAAATAAAAGTAACTAACTATGTTCATATCTCAATATTATTTCCCTTCTAATCCTCAACCATGGGTGGGGAATTACATGTCTAGGGCGCGCTAAACGCTCTCCAATGTGATTGGGATGGAATTACTCTGCCTCTCCCTAGCAACCATGTCTAAGCCACGCTAAACCCTCTCCAATCCATAGGGATGGAATTACTCTGCCTCTCCCTAACAAGACCACCTCCCCGCGGGTTGCAAGCCATAGAAGTAATGAGATGAACATATCCTCAATTAGCATAATAATGTAATTGACATATATACCAATCTATCCTTAATCATGCATACATAGGTATGTGTATATATATATAGATAGTATCTTATAGTTATTATTTTAGTATTTACTCAACAATTATATTAAATTTAATAACCCTTACCTCTGTTGTACCTTTATCTTCAGATTTGCTTCTAATACATACTCTTATCTTTATATTGAAATATATGTTCTTACCTTTATATGATGCTAGTCTGATTTGATTTGATGTCTGCTGTAATGACTTGATGAAGATCACTAGTCTGAACTAATCTTTTGTTGTCTTACTTATCGTCAATGTTTCTTCTTCTTACCAATGTTGAGTTGATTGAAATTTCTAAATGTTTATTCTTGATGATTATTGATAATCTAATGATGATATCTCCCCCATTATTTCCATGAGATGATGAATGATTGTTCCTTTTATATTCTTTCTTTCATTCTAAAGAGACATGCCCCTTTTCGTACTTACCTTTTCATTTACTTTAATTGCGCTCCTTCATAACTTAATGACTGCTCCTTAAAGAGACACTCCCTTTGACTTGTTTAAGTTGATATAAAAAGTAGAAGATAATGGGAAAAGAGGAAAAATCAATAAGATATTTCTGAATAAGAAAAAATAAGAATATGGTTTGAGTTTAATATATTTTTCATATATAACACCAAGAAGGAATATTATTTCTGATATAGAAGAAGATACATTTCCTAATTTTATATATATGAGCATAACAAGGAGAAAAGAGGAATAAAATATAGAGAGAGATCTAAGGTCTTCAGGTGATAGGATTTATGTGGAGATGTAATGTATGGTTTAAGTATGTTGAATAGATCATGCATATTATATTGTCATCTTCATAATTTATTATGTATTGCTGATATGATTATTTGAGAATGTGGAATTGATAAGAGTTTGTTATGCATAAACCTATACCATGATAGGAGGAAGGAAAAGTACAAAAGGGATATGGAACCCTCTCTTAGGTACGCCACCCAAAAGGAAATAGAATGAGTCCTCATGGGCCAAAGGGGTTCTGCCTTTTAATTGAAGGGTTTTGCCTTTGGGTCTATATAAATAATATACTATATATAAATAATATACTATATATATATTATATAATATATATATTATTCAAAATAATATCACTCCTTAATATGTAAGAAAGGAGGATATTTATAAGTGCAGCTATTTAGTTGGTTGGCACCACCAATCATATTAATAAATAATATATTATAAATATATCTAATAATATAAATACAAATATTATTATTATTATCTTATATTGTAATATAAATATAAATAAGATAATATAAATCATATATCATTTATTATGATATAAATGATATAATATAAATAATACAAAATAAATAATATATCATTTATTATAATGATATAATATAAATACCAATAATATAAATAAATAATAAAATAAAATAAATATCTTTTAACCTATCCTCTTATGATAAGGGAGTTATGTATGGTTAGAACTAGTTTTACCACAAAAGGGAATTAATATAAAGTAATAAAAATTATAAGAGGGTAAGTATGTCTTTTACCACCAAGCATAATAAGAGACGCGCCTCTTCGAATATATCCCTTGAAAGAGAAATAAATAAAGGTTGTGAGATAGAAGGAAAAAGATCATCGGAAGAAAATATAAAAAGAGTATCGGATAAATACATCAGCAGTAAAAGTGTGTGAAATATATATATTATAAAATATATAAACGGCACCAACAATACAATAAAAATCATATTACGGCGGCATAGGTAAGAAATCCCAGGTAAAGCTCCAGCAGGTAAGTAAGTATTTATATTTAATTTGTTCAATCTATAATTGGTAAATATAAATGGTAAGATTATTATTTATAAAAGAATAAATATATGAAATGAAATAAGAAAGATGATCATAGACTAATATAATAAATGTCAATGATATATGTTCAATTTTGATATAAGGTCATGATGTCTAATATAAGGGATCGTGTGTTAAACGATAATAAGAACAATTATGATATCTATGAAATCAAATAAAAAGATAAGTTGGTGGTATGCTTGGAGCTGACTCAGACTCTCCCTTTAACCCCTCTATCACCTCTAAGGTATGACGTAGTTGAAATAGTTTATTTTAGCCTAAGTATCTCTCGACTGGATGTAAGTCCCTCGACCAAGTGATGAGAAACCCCGTGTGTGGGTGAAATCCTTGGGCCTGGAAGAACTTGTAAAAGTTAATTTTGCTCTACGAATGGTGACTCTCGTCTAGATGAGGTACTCCGTGTGTGAGTGAAATCCCACGAGCCAAATGGTGAGGGACTCCGTGTGTGAGTGAAACCTTTGGGCCTCCGTAAGAGATGGAACTATTTCTTAATGAAATCATACTTCGTGATCTAGAGCTGGTTAATGCAAGAGTCTACCATAAGTCCTGTTGATGATGTTTTCTTGACAACAACAACATTAGAATAAAACACCAAGTGCTCTATCCTCTCTTGAACAAAGCGTCTTGAATGCTAAACTACGTGATCAAACAAGAACGCTCCAAGGTTCCTTGTACGTGATTTGCAACGAATAGCTTCGGTGGTGTGATGTGATTTGCTGGTAATCACAAAGGGACTTACGCTGAATATGCTCCTTACTTCATTCAACTATGTACTCTTTCCTTGTGAAATGGAACTTCTGATCAACTATGAAAAGAAAAGGCAAAAGGCAAGACTTTAAGAAGCTAATCTAAGGACAATGACATGATGAACAATGCTATGATAGACAAATTCCCTTAGAAAACCAAATTTCACTTCGCCATGACGAGCAACAACTACATGAAATAGGTGCGATCTCCAAAGGATAAACCAAGGATTTTCATATTGTTGACACACTCCAAAGTACCCACAGCTAGCGCAACTCGAAGGAGCATCAACAATCGAACTATTTGCAAGATGTGGTTCAGGCTAACTTTACATGATGACTTACCATCGACAAGCCATCAAAAGTATGAACCAACGGGAATTCATCAAATATCATTACATATATCCATTACATCAATGAACTCTATCTACTTTATCATCTAAACTACTTGGAAACACATCTCCGTCATATTCAAGAACTTGAAACCTTGCTAACATTTCAAAGCCACAAGATCACCATGCAAAACAACAACAATGAGCTTATATTACTTTTGAAGTGTGTCATTACAACAATCTCATGTCTCTCTTCATGACTTTGAAGAGCTCCCTCTCTACTCTACTCCTACTTGATCTCTACTTCTAATCTCTAATCTCCTATAACAACTCTACTCCTAATCTCCTCTCTATCTCTCCTATGTATCCCCTTTTACAAATGAGAGAAGTGAGCCTTATATAGAACTCAAGAATTACAATGAACGGCTCAGATTGATTTAGCAATCAACGGCCAAGATTGAGACAACAAGGCAGTTTGTTACAAAATTTGCTATTTTTAGAACATGAAAGAGGCAATGAAGGCACGTTTTCCAATGTGATAAGCATCTTTGGAGTGGGCACTCTTGAATAAATGACATGGCAGAATTCGATTGCCCTGATGATGTGTACGTGCCACCTCAGCATCTTCAAACGAACTAGTGTGATTCACTTCATGTTCACTTCACTTAGAATATTTTCTTCTTGTTGTCTTGATGTAACTCGTGGATCGCTTTGATGATCATGCTCATCTCTCATCTTGTGATGTTGTGCTTGTGCAGGATCATGCCTCTGGACAGTTGCATGGGCTCATGGAGTAGACTAGTGCCTGATGAGAGTTCTTGTAGTAGACTTGCATATGATGGGTGTACATGAAGTAGACAACTCTGGATGATGACTCCTCATGCGTGGCGTTGATGTCCACGAAGTCTTCAAAGTAAGATGAACTTGTTTCAGGAGCTCTCCTCTATGTGGTGATGATGACAAACTTGAGCAACTTTCCTCCACCTTCCAAACTTCTCATGTATGAGCTCTCGCTATTCTCCTCCTTGGATCCTCCATCACCTACAAGAAGAAACACATCAAATTAAGACTCAACATAAAGGATTTTCAATAACAAATTACATTCAACTTATGCATGTGGGATTAAAAAATGACATTTCAAAACATATCCTTTCACATGAAATCCATGCCTAAGTGCCTAGGCGGGTTTAGAGGGACAGTATGGATTATTTGACGTGAATTCCATGTCAAGGTGTGAAATCCGCCCAGGCTGGGCGGGTTTAGGGGTGTCATCCAGAGAGTGTCTTGTGAATGACATGACATTGTCCAGGTAAAGTGCTCAAGACCGCCTAGCATGGGCGGGTTTGGAGGGTGTGTGTGGACAAATTCATGTGGAAGGTAACATTGTCCATGTGAGGAGTCTAAAGCCGCCTAGGAAGGGCGGGTTTCAAGGGTAGGCTTGGATTTTAGTACTTAGAAACATTTCACTCATCTCAACGTGATCATCTCATCTCCCAGGTGTTCATCTTCATCATTTCCATTGATTTTACTTGTAAATTGTATTATCTACATACCTAGGCGGTTCTGGAGGTGTTGTCTGGAGAGTGCATTGTGTCAGGTCATACAGTCCACAAGGACCTCTTGAGGCCGCCCAGGTAGGGCGGGTTTAGAGGTGACCCTTGGATTTTTCCTCAAAAACTCACTCAATGCCTTCAAACCTTCATGTTTTCCATTCAAACTTCATCATCTTTTATGTTTTGTGTCAAAACACTTGAAAATTTGCACAATCTCTCGTAGGGCGGGTTTGGAAGTACTGTCTGGATTGTTTCATGTGTTAGGCAACATCATCCACAAAGGCCTCTTGAGGCCGCCCAAGCTGGGCGGGTTGGGATACTACCCTTGGATTTTGTCATGAACTCACTCAAAATCTCTTCTAAAGTTTGAAAATTCTCTCCCTAAGGCGGATTTGGAGGCAGTGTATGGAGAAAGTGTGTGATCACAACCTTGAATCCAAGACCCCATGCCAAGGCCGCCCAGGTAGGGCGGGTTTAGAAGGTGTGCTTGGAATGCAAGTATCGTCGCCATATCAGAAATGTCCTGAATGGAAGTATATTGAAAATATGTTTAAGTATAAGTCAGATATTGAATTTCTTATACTTTAAATATTTATCAATATACTTCCAGGATGTTTGAGATGGGTCTTGGATCCATAGGATTTAACATGCAAATTCTAGATTTTGGAGGATCCACCAAATTTCAGACTTAGTCATTTTTTCAGGATTTTCAGGATATCAGACTTAGTCATTTTCAGGGTCTCAGTGACATGCATCAGGATGAAGGCATATAGACCTTTAGCAAGAAACTGTTGAGACTTGGATACACAACACTATCAAAATCCTACAAGCTCAGAGGAAAACTAAACCTAAAGCAAAACAAGGACAGAAAGCAAGAAAAAAAAAGGGGGTCCCCATTTGCAATGGGGCGATGTGTGATTACATCACAACATCTAGAACTTGTAAAAGTTAATTTTGCTCTACGAATGGTGACTCTCGTCTAGATGAGGTACTCCGTGTGTGAGTGAAATCCCACGAGCCAAATGGTGAGGGACTCCGTGTGTGAGTGAAACCTTTGGGCCTCCGTAAGAGATGGAACTATTTCTTAATGAAATCATACTTCGTGATCTAGAGCTGGTTAATGCAAGAGTCTACCATAAGTCCCTCACAAGTCATATCACGAACCAATGATAAAATGAATAACATATAAATGAATGTGCTTATAAATTGAGTGCATGATTACGAAACAAATATATGAACTTAATGTGAATATAATCTAATATGTTATAGTCTTAATGAATTTATATTGAAATAAAAGATGAATCGAATACTAATGTTCTCTTTTACTAAGTTGAAATTGTGCAAGGTAAGGAAAAATTTCAGCATACTAGAAGGGGACATTACAATTTCAAAAAGAAGGTGCCAGAAAAACTCACAAACTAGACATAAAACGCAACTCTCAGGAACAACGATCTCAAAAAATTGATGTCAAAAAAAATTGCATTTAAAGAATAGATATGTACGGAAGTACGGAAGTACAGACAGGTTCCACGAAAGGAACTTGGCTCTGATACCATGTTACACAAATTATGAATGATATATTATTGAAGATATTCGAATGATTACAATGAGAGCGAATGCTCATTATATAGAGAAGATGCAGACTAAGAAAGCCTAAAAGCTAGAGAAAAGCAAAGCTAACAATAGACGAACAAATTGCATAAGGCAACCAATTGTAAAAAGCATAAAACTATCTTATCTAAGGAAAGACAGATTGACCATTATATAAACTTACTAATTTATTTTAATAGCTTCCCCATTGTTGATCATCCCAAGGTAAGATTCAATTGAGTTTATTAAATTGTTATGGACTTACTAATGTTTAAGATTTCTAACTTGTTTGCACGAGTTAAATCAAGCCAAGGTACTCTCTAAACCTTTGTTTGCTTGGAAATTGATAATTTAGGAAAAAATTAGTGTTGTTCCCAAAGGGGACATTACAAGTTGTAATGTCCCCTTTTAGGATATTCTTAATTTCTTAACCTGCACACAAGAATAACTACTAGAAAGGGACATTAGCACTATTAAAGATCAATTTAGTAACGAAATTAATACATCATAATCAATAACATATCTTCAATTCCTACAAAGACATTAAAAACATCTATATATATATTCTTCATAATCAGTAGGGTTAGCAACATCACGATCATAATCAATAATAATAAATAAGAATAAACATTACTGGAGAGAGCATATATTCAATTGCATTTCTCCATACTTTAATATACTTGATACATCTTTTGCCTCATGATGTTCTTTCGGAATAGCTATCGTCGTGCCCGGTCATTAATCTAACCTAATCGTCAACCCTAGCAGAGGATAGGTATATACTCGTTAAGGTGCTGGATAACAATACTCCATTGCCATAGGCCCAAGGGTTTCATGCTCGCCTGGCATACCTCACTACTTGGCTCAAAAGAATTCATGCTCGCCCGCCATACTTCGCCATGTGAGAGTCACCTACCATCTAAGACTAATTAATAATATACCAGTACCATTCTCCACTACCATAGGCCCAAGGGTTTCATGCTCGCCCGGCATACTTCACCACTTGAGGGTCACCTACTGTGCGAGAATCAATTATTAATAAAACCGCCCTTCCTTAACTACTCGACCGTCCTCATAAGGCAATAGATAAGATTAATGACGTGGCAGGACACGTAACATCCCTCATATATCATGGGAAAGACTAAGTATCGTTATATAAGTATAGATAGATATATAAGTTAGAATTATCATACCGGTTTGCAGATTCACTCTCCTTAAGGATGTACAAGTGATCCTATGGATCACAAACGATGATGATTTCTTTATGCAAGGTTGTTCCTTCAATAGGAACTAAATTGATTGATAATATATCCTTCACTAGGAAGGAATATGTTATGGGCAAATTGCTGCTCTATTTATATTTGAATCTGCTATACATATATATAATTATATTTCTGTCCTCTTGGACTGCTGATTGATGATTTACCAATGAAATGCTTCTTGTTGATTGCATGATTGATAGCAGATTGAATACTTGATGTTTGATGGTTGAATGACTGTTTTGGAATGATCAATTGCAGATTGAATGTTTTATGTCTGATGGAATGAATGATGAATGATAATTCCAATCTGCTTCTATATGTATATATGTGAGGGTGACTGATTTATATTTCTGTATATTCTAAAAAGAGAAGGTGTGATTTGCTAGCAGAGGTTCATTTATGTAAAGACATGTCCATAATGAAAGGCGGTGTCTCCCAATAGAAATCGCATCCTTTCAAGAAGCTATGAAGGTATATAATAAAGTGTGGACAGTGTGAAGGGAGGAGAATATAGAAGGAACTGTTTTCAAAGTAAGAGTAGATTTGAAAAGAAGGAAGGAATATATATTTTAGCAGAAATAAATCTGCAGACAGCTCAGCAGTGAATAAATTGGACAGCATTTGGTCGAGAAAACAGGTATATCCTAAAAGGGACATTACATCAGCCAAGGATTGTTTAATCGCCAATATTTTCCATTCAATTCCTTTCAATTATTTGGGGATTTCATTCTCTTCAGGTTTGTTGATAATCTTCTTAGCAATCATAATGTTTACATCAACTTTAACCATCTCTTGTAAATCTCTGACAATAACCATCAACGTGGATTCTTCTTTCTTCACAATCTGAATGTCGGCATTGATTTCCTTTTTCTTTGCGAGGACTTTTTCATATTATTTTATAGCCTCTTCAATATAAAGTAACCCATTAAAGGTTTATCTTCTCCACCCAAGTTTCTGTTGCCTTCCCATAACCTTGATATTTACCAATTTTATCTATGACCTCTAAGTTTATTCCTTTAGGAGAGGTTTTGGTGGGAGTTATAGTGGATGTATCAAGGGGTTGAGCAGTAGTATCAATAATGGATTTGATATAAGTGGTCAGAGTTTCTACTTGGTCCTCTAATTATTCCCTCTTTTTTTTCTTCTTCCACCCTTTTAATTAACATATCTATACACATTTTGACGTTATGAATGTTACTCTCATGTGTGGATGGGCCAAGGCCCATTCTAGTGATATTGAAGTCTACTTCAGTTACTTCTTCTTAGCTCTTTTCTGCAACCGGTTCTACAATTTCAATATATTGATGACGTGCAGAGGGGTAATCATCATTCTAGATAATTTTTGAATTTTCTCTAGTTGATGGGTAGCTTGTAACAGTTTTGATACAGCATCAAAACCAAGATCTACCAATTGAGAGTGTTTTCTCTTCTTTCCTATTGCTTCTTTCAACCATGGAGAAGAAAATAACATGTTTGAGCATTAGGTGCCAAAGGAGGTAGAGTGGCCTTTCTGTTAGAATCAATAATAGGGTTATCTATTGTTTGTTGTGGAGGTGAGGATGGAGAAGACAAGATGAGGCTGGATTTACCTGTTGCTGCTCTCCTACAAAATCTTGCATATCCTCATTGTCTTTTGTGCTTGAGAAGCTCTTCTTACCTCCAATTTCTTCCTTGGTTCTTTATCCTCTATCTCACATTGACTTTTCAAATTAGCAGCTTTATCTGGATCTTCCTCATCATCATCTCTTCTTGGGGTGGATTTGGATCTAGTAGTATATGTGATGATGAGAGGTGGAAGTGAAGAAGATGCTGCAGTTTGCCTTTGTTTCCTTGGTGCATGATCCTTGGGTGATGGTCTAGAAGCAATATGCTCTGCAATTTTAGCATTCAACCATTTTTGACTCTTTCTTAGCACAAACATAGATCTTTCTCTTATGTAAATATCTTCTTTCTCTGACCAATTGATTTGAGAAAGTGGTTGCAACTGAATGAAAGGATAGGCCTCATCAACCAACTCTATACCATCATCCACCATGTCGGATACATTCCATCCCAACTTGAAGGCTTTCATTTGATCAATTGTCAACCTAATCATTCATCTGCGCAGTTTTCCCAATAATCCTCTAAATGAGAATCATAATCATATGGTGTTCCAACATAAAGATTATTTTTGACATAATCCTTACTGTCATGAGACAGCCTTGTGGTGACGCAATGGAAATTGCATTTAAATAAAATTCTATCTACATTTTGAGCATCTGCAGAAGATTTACAAGTGTAATAAGTTAACTGCATAGGAAAAGGATATCCTGTGTATGACATAGAAAATGAACCCAAGAAACAAGCTAAACACTAACCTATTTCGCTCAAATCCTAAGCTACCTCTGATTGAGCAATGAAGGAATGCATAAAACAAGAAGTTAAACCATTAACTACATGCAAACCTTGATATGTTGTGCTCCTTGATGATTTGATGTGGATGGCTCCTCAAATGGGCAGCATATCCTTGCTTCTCATGGAGTTTTAGAGGAAAATAGACAGCATTTAGTTGCATGAAGAAGTTGTGTTGATTGTGAAAGGGTGAGCTTCAATTTATAGATTTTTGGAGGCTCAATTGGATGGTTAAGATTTGATTGAGAGATCAATGGATGAGGATGCTTAAGAGCTCTCAAGCAAAGAAAGCTTGCCAAGTGTCATGATAGGATTGAATGAGATGAGATGTCCTTGGATCAAGGAGTAATGGATGGTCAAGATAGCACTTTGGGAAGATTGGAGGGATGAGATTGTCTTGGTAGATGGGAGGTATGGGTTGGATTTGACTGCAATTTTAAATTGGGAAGCATGAGTACATGCCCAATTTAAAATTGGAGGAAAAAGGGTGAGTTGGAATTGATTTAAATTTTAAATTGGAGGCACGGGTACACGCCCAATTTAAAATTGGAAGAATCGTGAATGGACAACAAAAAGACCTTTCTACATGGGTCCTTGACGATGGCTTTTGTAAGAAGGCCATGTGGACATGTCCAAGAGGCCCATACCTTTGTACATTTGGGGGAATGGAGAGGATTTGACCAAGGTTAGATTAGGATTTGGATTGTGCAATTGGGGGATTAGGTTAGTTAATTAGGTTTAGGTGACCTAATCAAAAGTGTAGAAAATACGAATTAAATAAATAAAAATATTTATTTAAATCATGGGATGGGATAAGGGGATATTAGATAAATTAAATTTATCTAATGTTTGGACTATGGAGACAAGGGATAAATGATTAATAAATCATTTAGGCTAGGGCTAAGTACCGATGCAGGTATGAATGAATAGTGAATAGTACATGAATAGTGATTTTAACAATAAAATATTGTAAAATCATGGTTTGAAGGAGAATTGATTAATTAACTGTCTAAACATGTGTTTATTTAGTTAATATGGTAGAAATAGTGATTTAGGGTTGTCTAAAGATGATTAGTGATGGTTTAGGGGTGAATAGGGATAGTTAGTAATGAATAGGGATGAATTAGGGATGTGATGAAGAATGACCAATTTTAGGTGTCTACAACCTGCTTTCTTCTTCCCACTACACTTCTTGCTCGATAACTGCTTTAAATAGCCAAAAATTAGGTTATATCTTTAATCTCACGGAAAGTTAGAAAGTTTCAAAACTTTCCGAAACACCTAAATTTAAAATTTGTAAGTATTTTCGGCGATTTGAGACTTTCCCGAACTTCAGTACCTTTCTTTCGACAAGCTGCTCAATTCATAAACTTTCAAACCATTCGTCTTTGAGCTCTCTCAAAATCTTTAAACTCTTTCAGCCTTCCGGGAAATCTCAAACTTACGAACCACGACTTCCTCGAGCTTTGAAAACTTCTTCGTCGTTTCGGTGATTCGGTGAACCCACAAATCTTAGAACTTTGTCAGCTTTTTGAAAGGTTAAAAAACCTTGAAACTTGTCGAAAAACTTCCTTTCAACTTTTGAAAACTTTCAAATCTTTTGTTTGCATCATACTTTCAGATTTTCAACAAAAGGAAAGGTTCACGAACTTGAAAAAAACCCCGAACTTATGAAACAAAGGTGACATTCTTTTCAGCTATTTGAATGGTCCACGAACCTTGAAAATCCCCGAAAAACTTTGAAAAAGAAGGAACTTTCGGGCTTTTGGGAGGTTTGCAAACTCACAAACCTTTAGAAAAGGTCTGCCAAAGTGAGTATTTGCCGAAAAGGTAAAGAAAGACTTGAACAATTCTAGAAAAGGCTGAAACGAGACCAAGAACAAGAATTACACAAGTGTGTTTTCAGACCAAGTAAAGTTCTCCAACTTAAGAGAATAAAATCTCAACCCAAACAAAATGGCACAAATTTCCAAAATAGACCAAGTCAAAAGTCTGGGAAACAAACATTAAACACAAAGCAAGACCATTTGAACAAAATTCTTTGAAAAAATCATTATTATAGCTAGAAGAACAAAAAAGCACATTGAAGCCCTTTGGAAGAGAGTTGTAGGATTAGCTAAGAAATCTTTTTTCATTTGAAAAAAAGGGTAGGCGAGAAGAAAGATCAAAGTCCTCTTTTTCTAAAAACCCTAGTCGTCAATAAAACCCAACTCTAATGCTTTTGTTTGAAACCCTCACCATAAATTCTCTAAGCCTTAAAGTAGGGTTCAATTATGCAATCCGAAAGATCTTTACATTGCTTGAGATATGTATCCAAGTTTGAATCTAAGCCCCATTTTGACCAACCCTAGAAGCAACTAATTATTGTGCATGAACTTGCAAACGAATTTTCATCAATAGAGGCAATGATTGATTTACATTGCCTTGATACATCCAAGTTCTTTGCCAATATTAAAAAGAATAGAGTTTTGGTTATGGTCAATCCAAGAAACAACCTAGATATCCTAGAAAAGAAACAAATCCATAGGTTAGGCCTTCATGTGGATACCTCTAAAAACTTTTGCATAAGAGTTCCAAGTCATTGAAATATTCAATGCTTAGGGGTGGCGGATAACTTGTAGCTGATTATGGGTGACTATACTCCCAAAGACAAATTCAATGTGGTAGATGTTGGGGATGTAGCTATCATTTTAGGTGTCTAATGGTTATACTCCTGTAATGTCCCTTTTTTGGCGCATTGAATTTTGTGTGCATTATGCTTGTTCCTAATCCCACGAAGGCTATCCGACATGTTTGGATGATCTCCAAACTTCTTGGAGTGATCATAATTCTATCTATAGAGCAGTTGTGGGTATCTCAAGTCTGCATTTTCGTCAGGGATGGTCAAAGTTATTTGTCAGAATATATTGGTCCGGTTTAATTATCAAATTTGGAGTTATATGGAGTTTTAATTAAGTTTGATAATTAAACAGGTTATTCTAATTTTTATTGTGCACTTAAGTATAAGGTGGAAATATTTAAAGTGACTCAAATGTTATATCATGTGGGGAGTCAAGGAAAATGTTTTATTTTTATGTCCTAGTCACTTAAAGTGTGCACATAACTTGGAAATAGAAATATTTTATAAGTGGGAGGAGAAAAAGGCTCTATTTTCAAGAAAGATCATTTTGTAACTCCCAGAGGCTTTTAAAAAGGGGAGTGAGAGCTCAATTGGAGATCATGCTTGGATATGGTATTGTTATTCTGTTGGATTGAACCTACGTGTTCTTCCATTTTCTTCCTTCTTGTGGACGGAAACCCACTCGAAGAAGATCAGTTTCGATAGTGAGATATCTACTCTAGCTGGTTATTGAGGTTTCTACTTCAGGGAACCCATGGAGCTGAACACAGTTTTGATAGTTTTGATTATATCAATGCATTGTAATCCATTTTTGAGTTGCAGATTGATAGATTGTTATCTTTGTGTGTAGTTGTTTAATACATTGTTCTTGGAGAGAGTCTCCTACAAGCCGTACATGCTGGCCGTACTGCATATTGTGAAGTCAATCAAAAGAAATCCTTTGAAGAGTCTTTGCATCCTTGTGTTATTGCATTGTCATTTATTGTCATAAGCAATCCTTTTCATGAATATTTGATGTGGATTTAAGTCTTATCTGATTTTTATGGAGCATCCGTACTCCTCTATGGCCGTACCTCTGTGATGTCAATTTATGCAAATTAAAAAATATTGTTGGAGTGTCTCAAATCTTTGTTGATTGTATAATTTTGATATGCCTTATACAATCCTTTTGGAAGTTATTGGAGATCATTTGCTGCAGATATGAATTTATTCAAAGTGCCGTACATGTGAACTAGCCGTACAATGCTGAAGTAGTTCGATGCTCATAAAGATCCATTGCTGCTATTAATGCAATTTCTATTGTTGGCATTTTGTTTGAGTTCTCTAGACGCCTCATTGAAGGTAGATAAAACAGTGTTTGAAGTTGATTGAGAATTTCTGGTTGATGTCGTACCTGGAGCTGGCCGTATGGCTCAGACCTGAGTTTCTTTACATCTGTGGGTTGTGTTGATATTGTTCCTGTATTTGCATTGCTCAGAACTGATTAGTGGATTGGATTGATCAGTTTTGCATTAGAGTTTGGGTTATTGACGGTGTGTTTCAATTGTTGAGTTTTTCTACTGCAATCATGGCTGCCGTACCAGTTCAGATTATCCAGTAAAAAAAAAAAATCCGTGTTGCTGTCAGTTGTTTGCAGAATTTGCAGTCATTTCAGTTGGTTAGGTGATTTTGTATCTTTTGGATTGTAGGGTATATCTTCATCAAAGAGTCATCAGGGGTAAACTCCTTCAAGCAATTCATATGCTAATGAAATTGGTTGTATTGGGTGATTTCATTGTAATTTTCATTTTAATGCAAACACATTTAATAGCCCCTGGATGGTTTACCGCCAATGTGGAGAACTGAATCTTTCTTTATTTTCTCACCCACTGGATAAAGTGGAGTATTCCCACTGAATAATTGGATGGCATTGTATTTTCTCTTTTCTTTACCTACTGTAAGTGGTGAATTCCCACATTATGTAGATGCCCGCCGCAGCGGATGAATCATAGTTTTTATATTGCATTGTTAGTCATTTTTGCCAAATCACCGTATGCTCTCACCTTGCCCATTTTGGGATCTAGGTGATCAGAAAGTGTAAGGCCTAGTTGGCTTATGCTATGTTATGTCAGTATTGTTGATCATTGTTTCCACTTTGAAAAAGAAAAAAAAAATTAGGGGTAGATTGTTACAACTCCCTTGAGACATATTCCACAAATCATCAAGAGAGGTTCCTTACATTCAAGCAAGGGGGCCATGAGTGCACTATCAAGCCCTTTCCTTTGAAAGTATTCAATTTCTGAAATGCTACAATTCTATTTATTTTGTTCAATAATACATAATACTAATTTATAGGACTCACATCTCCTATATTATAGGAGAGCTCCTATAACCACTCCTTTACAAAGATACTCATGGGATAAAACCATAACAAACACTCACGGGAATAAACAAACTCCTAACAAACCTAGCCACAAGAATATGAAGGATGTAATATTCCTAACACCCCCCCTTATTGCATCATTCTCCAAATGGGGATAGGTGGACTAACAACACTTAAAGAACACGTTTAGTAGTTCATAAAAAACACAAGGTATGAGTACGAACATACACATCTACTCATGATAAACGATAGTGGAACTCGCCTCACTATGCTTCTTTAGTAGGATTGACCTTATTGGACTTTATCAAAGGATAGGCACAAACACATCTACCAATGGAACCAAGGATAGAGACTAACACTTCTATCCGAGGATATACAACAAATATGGATAGGGACAAACACATCTATCCATCATCAGTTATGAGTAGGGACACACACTTCTATTCAGAACAATTATGATAGGGGACAAACACATCCAATCACAAATACAAATAGAATACCACACAACATAAAAAGTTTGAGGACTAAGTCCTCATTGTCGCCTATGCAGCCACCATTATAGATCACTGCCACTTTGATCACAAACGATATGAGACAATTACAACTGCCACCTAGGAACTAATCTTAGCTTTAGTCATTTGGCACAAATAGTTTTGCCACTAATACAAATTTGTAACCCCGTCGCTAGTGACTGACGAGAGGACGCTACTTGTCCTCCAACCACCTATGCCTCAATCCACCAGTAGGTTTGCTGCATACTTAGCAAATTTAGCTTTCAGGCTCGGTTTTAGAATGTCCCCCCTCAAGATAGACATCACATACAAGTGATAGTGAGTTGAGTTACAATTGAGGTATTTTTTTTTAATTATTTTTCGACACTTTTGGATTTTGACAGACATACTTTTGATGACACGACAATTAACGACTCATGAAAATGGACCCTATTATAAACAAAATGATACAACTTGACTTCGACTTGCTTTAACATCATATAATATTTTTATTCTATTGTTAGACTATGACAAAAAAATATCTCTATAAGAACTAATAATACATTTTGAGACACTAAACTGACAATTACTAAACAATAACAACCTACCACTATGAAACTATTAAAACTTAACTTCAATCTAAAAGCTAACATTAGACATTCAATCTACAAATAATACCTACGCAGGTACTAGTAACAATATCCTAGTGATATGATGATTTTATACATAATACATGGTTCAGTTTTAAACTTGGCTCATAGGTTATCTTAAACAAATAAGGCAACAACACGAGGATCAATTCCATAAAACTGGCAAATTTGGTGCTATACAAAGCTCCAGGCATTCGATAAACTTGTTGATGTACTTTTCTTCAGATCTGCTCTCGCTGAGTGTGCTCTCTCATTTCATGGATTCTCGACTTGATACTTCTTCCCTCTTCACAATCCTCCTTGATGACTTTGAGCATTGTCATTCAACTGTTATTTGTCGTGAATTTATCATCCTCTTCCCTCTAGACTTCCAAGCCGAATTGCAGTTGGTTTACCACAAGTCTGGCGTTAAGACCCTGATCAACATTCAAGGGCAAAAGCACCAACTTCACTCCAAACTTGGTTGTTTTTCCTTGACCATCTCTCATACAATCAATTATATTTGAAGCATGTCAACAACAGTTAATGCATTTCCTTGATGGTGATGTTCCTAGCAATGCAGTGTCTAATGAAAATGAAGATTTGAAGTAGTTTACCTCACAAGAAGACAAATCAGATATACAAGATAAAGAGAAGCGTGTACGGGTATGAGATGGAGAACTTCCAATCATGAGAGTCAAGCAAGTCCAAAATTTCAGCACCAAGTCCATAGTTCGAAATGCAACGAAGCTAGTGTAAAGTATGAGCAAACAAGGAGGATTACAAGATCAGCTCACCCCTTTCAACATGGCGGATCTACAAGCTCCGCAATTTTAAGTGCTAAGGATCATGCTAGTCGAGTTAATGCTTTGAAGGATAAGTTGCAGCACCTAGCTAGGCAACACGATGGGCAACAAGCCTAAGATAGGAAGTTTGTAACTGTTCAAACTCCTATCACTCTGAGCCCATACACTCCTATAGTGGCCAATGATCACAGTTGCAATTCAACGTGGGAGCCAACAACAACACGCTTCTCCTTTTTTGTTTTTATCTACAGCAAGGACAGAAGCAGCTCACATTAAATAACCAGGCTAATAACCATGAATCAGCAACGGTCACCAACCAAACAAACAAGATTCGATGGCTCTCTAATCACAAGACAATAGGCACAGCCACAAGAATGATGCACTCTAATACCATATTGGAATTTCTCAAATGCTACAATTCTATTGATTTTGTTCAATAATACATAATACTAATTTAGAGGGCTTACATCTCCTATATTATAGGAGAGTTTCTATAACACTCCTTTACATAGATACTCATGGGATAAAACCATAACAAACACTCACAGGAATAAACAATCTCCTAACAAACCTAGCCATGGGAATATGAATGATGTAATATTCCTACGAAAGGGATAAAGGTAATTGATTCTAGAAAAGATCTTGAAGGTACATTTTGGCCTCATGGCACACCTATATTGCATGGATGTTGACCCTTCTAGCCAACAAGAATAGATTTTAGGAATTCCTAAGTTGCTTCATAAGTATCAAGTCGTTTTTCAGGACCTTTTGAAGGAGCTCCCCGCAAGAGGACTAGAGCATATCATTGGAATTAATCCAACAAGGGGAACTACAAATGTTTGTCCTTATAAGTATGGTCATTTCTAAAAAATTAAAAATAATAAACTTGTACAAGATTTGCTAGAAACTATAACCAATATACCTAGCAAAAGCCCATATGTTGCACCAGCTATCTTGGCCAAAAAGAAGGATGGATGATATCACTTATGCATTAATTATCAAGCACCCAATCATATAACCAAAAAGAACAAATTTCCAATGCCTAGGATCAATGATCTACTAGATGAGCTAGGTCGAGCTAGATATTTCTCAAAGATTGACATTCAATCTAGCTATTATCAAATCCAAATTCAACTTCGAGATCAAGAACACATTGCGTTTCGACCTCACCAAGGGCACGATAAATTTCAAGTGATGCCTTTTAGGGTTTTACCCTTTGCAACACTCGTACTAGATTCCAAAAGTTGATGAACAAAGTCTTCAATAAGTTTCCTCGCACATTTGTCCTCGTGTTCTTTGATGATATCATTGTTTACAATAAAAAAATCATGTGGAGCATACTGAGCATTTGAAAGTTTTTTTTTAATTTTAATAGCGGAGACAATGTATGAGTTTGCATTGTCATCTTTAGAGTATCTTTGCCATATTGTTTTAGCAAAGGAGGTATGCATTGAGCCTACGAAGATCAAGGCCATATGAGATTGGCCTACACCTAAGAACCTTAAGAAACTATGACGATTTTAAGAATTAGCAAGTTTCTATAGAAGATTGAAATTCTCTTTAATAGCACAACCCTTGGCTGACCTTTCCAAAAAGGATTCTTTTTTTTTCATCAAAACAGGCACAAGACTCATTTGAAGAACTTAAAGGTGCCCTTATTTCTGCTCCTATTTTAATCACCCCTATTATTTCCCAGCCCTTTGTAATTGAATATGATGCTTCAAGATTTGAAATTGGTGCAATATTGCCCTAAGATAACCAACCCAATGCATTTGAAAGCAAAAAGTTGAATGACAAAGAGATGTGCTTGTCTACATATGGTAAGGAAATGATGGCCATCCAACATGCAGTAGCTAAATGGCATCAATTCCTCCTTGGGAATAAGTTTCTCATCAAGATTGACCATCTTTGTCTAAAACATCTTTTTTCACAAGCAACTCTTACAAAGAAGCAACGGGAATGAATTGATCAATTGCAAGCATATGACTCTGACATACTGTACAAAAAGGGGAAAGAAATGTGATTGCAAATGCTCTATCACATTAAGATGAGACGCTTGCATTCATTGCTATCTCTAAAAGCCAACCCAACAAGTTGGCAAAACTTCTTGAAGACTACAACAAGGACACCGTTACAGTTTAGCTCACATAGGATATGGTATTAGAGGCTAGTTTTGTCAAGAACAACATAATATTGCTATGAGATCACATATGCCTCCGAATAAGATCACCTCTCATACAAAAGGCTTTTGTCCATGGGCACTCATCACCCATTGCAAGGCTTGTGTATTTTCAAAAAACATATCAAAATATATAACTACTAGCTTCTTTTGGCAAAACATCAAACCTAGCATCCTCAAAATTGTAGCTCAATGTCATAATTGTCGATGACATAAAGTGGAGAGCATCCCATGTCTTGGATTACTCCAATCAAATGCTATCCCTAATCAAAAGGGGGAAATTATTTCAATGGACTTCATCTCAAGAGTGTCATGATCTTAAGCTAAGGATGAAATATTCATTGTGGTAGATCATTTGACAAAGTAGGCACATTTTCTTATGACCAAGTTTGGAACAAATGCGTTGAAGATTGCAAAGGTATATTTTAAACATGTGTTTAAGTTGCATGGTATCTCATGACACAATTTCTAATTGGGATTGAATAATCAAGAACCATTCTTAGCAATAACTCTTCACGCCGACATGGTTAACAATCAACATGAGCACACCCTACCATCTACAAGCAAAGGGGCAAATGGAGGTAGTGAACAAATATTTGGACTATCTTAGAATGTATGCAAGGGACAAAAAGAAAAAAATGTAGAATGGTTCCAATTGGAAGGGTATAACATTAGTTACCACTCTACAATCAAGATGACACCATTTAAGGCATTATATGATTATGATCCTCCATCACCTCTAGATTGGATAGTTCAATAAGGAAACTTTCTTGCAACAATTGATACGCTACAGAAAATTCAGAATGTTCTTACATTGTTAAAGGATAATTTGACAATAACTGCAAATAAGATGAAGAAACAAGAACACTAGCATAGGATAGAGCACAAATTTGAATTGGGTGACATGGTATTTGTTCCGCTCCAACCATACAAGCAGTTGGCATTGAAGGGGTGAGGGAAGCAAACATTGCAACCATTGTATTACAAGCCATACAAGATCCATGCAAAGGAAGGTGATATGACCCAAGTACTAGAAATTATAAATAAAGGAAGGATCCATGATGCGTCCCATGTCTTGTTTCAAGAAAAAGGTGGGGTTCGATGTTACATTGACAAAAATTCCCACTATTGATGAAGGGAAGTTTATGTTGAACTAGAGGGTATCATTGGAGAAGAGATGAAGATGCTTCAAAATAGAATGGTTCAATTGTACAAGGTTAAGTCAAGAAGTCTAATTAAAGAAGAAGCAACCTCGAAGAAAGAGGATTTTCTACAATAACACCCAGGACAGTGAATGAAACAGGAGTAATATGGAAAAAATAAAAAAGAGCAAGAAGAGGAGGGTACAAAAACAAAGGTACCACATGCAAGCACCCAAGGATGACACAAGATTGGAAAACAGGTCAATAAAATGTGAGGGGACCTAAGAATTACAACAAAAAAAAGCTTCCATTATCATGTATGGATTTTGTTAAGTTTTATCGTTTGGCAAGTTGGTTTGGGTAATATTTTGTCACTTGGTGGTCGCGAGCTCCATTGTTAGCATCTATGCAAAAGTATAACTCTAAATTTTGTTCTTCCTAGTTTTGTCTTTTCCTAGTTAGTGTCTTTCACCAACTTTGAGGACAATGCTCTTTAAGAGGGAGTGTAAGTTGTGTAAATAACAACTCATGTTATATTACTTATGCTTTTAGCATGTAGTTCTATCTCTTAGCCTTAATTATTATTCAAGTAACGTCTTGTCCACCACGGGTATATGAAGAGTTAGCTTATGGGCTAAACATGAGCTCATTAGGGTTGTCTTTTCCATTGAGTATATAGAAAGGGAAAGCCCTAAAAGTTGTGTTTCTTATCTCTACCAAACATTATGTGAATGAAAAAAGCGAGCTACCATTGTGTGAGTGCTTTTGAGTTACAATCAGATTCGCAAATGTATTCCATCTCAAGTAACCAAGTGATGCCCATCTTTGCATATTGTTCATGGCTCAATATATTTCTGCAATGCTCTTTCTATAATTTATTTAGGAACATGGTATTAACAATATTAATGATCAAATAATTAATAATATTAATTTTGTGAAACATGCAAAGAATTATACCCCAAGTATGAATCAGACCCAAGAAAAGAGAAATATTGTACCCAAGAGGATACAGTTGGTGCCTTTTGTGGATATACAATCCATAAAACTATCAAAAAAATGTAAAAGGAGGAGCTTCTGATTCGGGAGTACCACCATTTCAAGTTATGGCTGATAGTTAAAAAAGTTTTATGGTGACTAGGCCATTTATCAATGATCTTTTGACATTTACAGTAAGTAATGTGTCCAGCATAGTTGATGATCTACATGATACACTCCCTAGCTGTTCTCATCTACATTATACACTCCCTAGATGTTCTCATAGAAAACCATTTATGTAATGTTTTAATTTGTTATCACTTCTTTTCTAAGTGGTAGATCATATGTGATGCATTAATCTTTTGGCTTTCCTTGGATTTGGAAGGAAATTTCTCGTCGTTTCTTCATAATGCTTGACTGGAGCATAGCATGCCTCCAATATAGGAAAGGATTGCTGGTTTTACTAGTTTGTGAACATACCACTAAACAATCCACAACATCAATATAATAATAACTTGACGTTTGAATGCAACTTATAGCCTTTACAATCTATTTTCAGCTATAATCATTTTACTCCAAACAGATAAGCAATTTGCCTTTGACAAGATTATACGCAATGGGTCCAATGGTGTTTCTTGTTCAAAGGCATTATATAAACAATACAAAGGGAATTCTAGAGAATTAACTAATTACTATGATTGGTAGAAACATAGGCACATATTTATTCAATGTGGAGCTAATGAGACTTTTGATTCAATTTTTTCTATCTATAGTGAAGCAATATCATCCCTATTTTTTAATTTACTGATGTAGAAGCCTCCAGATCCACGAGCATCTTGCATCACCCAAATATATATAAATCTTCAGTGGCTACGCAAGGAAATCCGAGCTGTTGTGCAAGACATCCTTATTGTTGTGCAAGATCTTTCAATGGCTGCACAACAAATCCTAGTCACTACGCAAGATCTTTCAGTTGCTGCGCAAAAAATTTCAAATGGCTATGCAACAGGTTTCTAGTAGGCATTTTGTCAAACACTTGGCATGTGCATAGTGATGGTTGGAAGCCCTCAGGTCACCTCAACCAAAATAAATCATGTGGATTTCATGGGTCTTGTCTGGAGATGATGTACAAAGATTCATTTGGAATCAAAAATGGTTGAATGGGAGTTTCAAACTTAAGCAAACCTTGTTTAAAACAACCAAGTAAGAAGCCAAAATTGTTTTGAAAGGTGAATGGTCATGGTTTAATGATTGGGATCAATTATCTAATCATTCATGAGGGCATTTAGGGCCACAAGACAAAGCCAAAACCTCAGCAAGAACGATGGACATGATCAAAAACATGAGCAGGACATTTTTCGGTAAAATTTGTGCCAAAAGATGCGAAAAAAACAGAAATATTCGGCCAAGAAGGGAGAAAAATGGCAGCGGCAGGTGTGAGGACAAAATTCAAGCCATTTTGAGACAAGAAGAAGCATTGGAAACAAAAGAAACAGATCTAAAAATCAAAGGAAAAAAATCTCTCTTTTTCTCCCTTGAAGAGGATGCCCAGCCATGCAGGTTGGAACATTTGGGAAAAGAATGGCAAAAATTCAGAGATATGGGTTGCTTTCAAATATTATGAAAATGCATAGAGATTGACAGAACAAGATTTCATCCATCCTCAGCAAAGAACAGTCTGTTGGCTAATTTCTAGTGTTAATTTGGTCAAAATCAAGGGTATATTCCATGAAGAATTAGAAATTGGTGCATTCTACCTTGCTCAGTGTTTGGAAAGCGTTCCTTTGGGCCTAGGTTAGTGTCTGGAGACTGGATTCATCAGAGGCTCAATCTAGTGTTGTGTGACAAGTTTTAGTTTCTTTCAGCGTGTTTTTGTAAGCTTTTTTGAAGGCAGATTTTTCATAATTTTAATGCAATAAATATCTTTTTTGATTCTATTTGGCATACAAATTGGTTCGTAAGTTTTCAGGCTGCCAGCACAAGATGGTTATTCAGTTGACCCCCTTACCTAGACTGCATCATTTACCTAACAAAAATATATGTAGGCAAACATTAAAGGAAATCTTACAACTTAAAGGTATGATGCAAAAAACTACTATACGTCATCAAAACAATAGCAGACTTGCAAAGCTCGTTAGTTTCCATGGTACACTAATCACCATGGTACAAAGTACAAAGCCACCCTCAACCTTCCTGGCTCTACATAACTGCATGACCCAGTTGGAAATTCGAATTAGTAATTAGTAATTACCACTGATGGGCAGACCACAAGGGTAGTCTTGGTTTCCCAAGAATCTAGTAGGTCAAAACCAAATCCCTACTAGGCAATGTTTTCATTCCTTGCATGAACCTGGTTCTTATTTCTTCAGCATAACCTTTCCTCTTGCATCCTCTAGATTTAAAGATTTCAAGTGAGTGTTAAAGAATTTTCAGGATTAGTGTTCTATGAAGAGGCTTTGAGGTTTTAAAAATTAAGGCTTTGACAAGAGGGTCTGAATTTTTCACAGTTAGGATTTTAGTAACAGGATTCAGGTTTTTTAAACTTAGTTTCCAGATTCATGACTTTCAAAATTAGAGTATTCAAATTTTGGGCATTTGGTTGGGTTGTCAAAAGTAGGATTTCACGATAAAATTATGGTTTTAAGAATTTGGGTTTTCAGGATTAAAGTTTCTAGAAGTTGGATTTCCAAAAGAGGGCTCAATGTCCACAACAGGTCGAAGCTCAGCATTAGGCCAATAAGGGGCCACTGACAAAAATAGAGCCAAAGTCTTCCCCAACCCCATATCATCCGCTAAAATTGTTCCCTAACCAGACTAGGGCTCTCAAGGCTCTCATAAATTTGAAAAAACACTCTATATAAACCTTCCTACCTTGTGACAGGAATCACTGGAAGTAGCATTAAACAAGCACACAGGGAGTATAAAAACACCCAACAAAAGAAGCTACTGAAGACTCAAAATCATTTCCTATTGAAATAGTACTGAATATCCATATGTTGTATTACTCAAAACAAACATTCCAGTTTGATCCTTTTCTTCTAATTTAAATTATGTGTAATTTACTAGTAATTACATTGACAATAATAATATTAATGATCAGAGAATTAATAGTATGAATTTTGTTCAAAGCGTACAAAATTTCACCTAGGTATAAATTGGACCCGGACAACACAGAATTCTATAGCTTTAGAAGGTAGAATTTGGTGCCTTCCTATTGACAATAAAATTCATCAATCTATCCCAAAAAAAAACCACAAATGAAAGCTTTTGAGCTAGTGCACTTATTTTCAGAATCGGGTGTGGGTACAGGTACGTGGGTACAGTACACCAATTCAGCAAAAAAAAAAAATTGAGGGTTGGGTACGTGCATTCAAAAAACATTTAAAAATCATATATAAGTAACAATGGTATTTGAAAAGGGGCACATGGTCTGCTTGCGGCTGTGAAGCAGCCAATCTGTTGTCAGCTATCAGAGGCTGGCCATATATGTTTGCGGCCTAAAAATAGAATTTCAATTAAGTTTAGAATACCATATTGTTCTGTGTAATACATATACACTCCACGCTTTTGAGAATGCACATTTCATGCATATTAGATTTGACCACACCTTATACATGCTTTCTAGAATAAAACTGCACCTTGCATGCTTTTATTTACCTAAGCTTCCTTTGCTGAATGCCAAAAATGGCTAAAGTACTTCCTGCACAGGAATGCACTGCACCTTATATGTTTGGACATTTGAACTACTTTAGCAAGTGCCCACTTTCCTTTTTTTAAAACTGTTATCTCAGATGACTCTTGTATGAAATAGTGTAACGACATTCCAAGGATGCCTCAATGCATTCACGGCTCTTTGGAATGAATCTATATTTCACATTGTTCAGTTAATCAAAGACATTTAGAAGAAAAATGTCTGTAAATCGCATCGGCATTTTTCATCATTTTCCCTCTCGCGGCAAATAAAAATCGCGGCACAAAATGAAATGACAATGTTAGGGATTTTTCGGTTCAAAAGAGTCAAAAAAAAAGACTTCCAAATGTGTGCCTGCAAGTTGAAACAATCAATTCAGCTTGGCATCGACACGTCATTGGTGGAATCACATGGATTCGGCAGGTCAAACTCGGATTCATTTCAAGCGCTAAAGAATTGCACCCTAATCAAATCCACAATCGATTCCAACCAGGATGCAATTCCGAGACGTTTCATAACCAGAATCAGCTTGTAAAAGGGGCAATTCAATAACTTACGTCATATGGTGAGAATGCCATTTAAACATTTTTTTCCATTTGGAATTTTCATTAATAAATTTTAAAAATTATTTGTAGTAGTTGCCATATTGTCCTGTAAAGTGGATAATCTAGATGTATCTATTTAATGTCATCTAACAACATGTTGTAAGACATTAAGCCATTCGATGCCTCTAATTTGACAATTCATCAAAAATTTGGGGATAAATTCCTTCACTTTTCCTCAACAATTAACAATCAGTACCCATCACCTTTTAAACTGAAGTGACTCAAATCCATTCATGATTCATATCATATCAACTAGATTCAATGAATCTTGCTGCTCGCTGATGCCACTTGATACTTTTCTTTTCAGCCGAAAGTTGGAATTTATCCCATCAAGTTTGAATCTGTAGTCTATATGTTATATATTTAGATATGTAGGTTGTGTTGTATTAACGAATATGCATGTCTTAATTTGTTAAATCTTCTATTCTAAATGGTATGGTGATGTCCATATCTCTTGACATTCTTTAAGGGTTCAGTAGGAAATTTCTCATAAATTCCTCGTAACACTTGACTATGAGCATGTTCTGACTTTAGGCAGGGATGTTATGTTTTCCCTAGTTCATGCAGGTACCAATAAGACACTCCAAAACATTCACATAATTTTCGGTTGACATATCTCACAAGTAGCATATGGTACATGAAATTTATTGGTTCTATTATCATCATTTTAGTATAAATAGATAGACGTTTTGCCTTAAGTTTATACCCAATGGATCTGGGGGTTTTCTGTCCAGAAAAGCATTAAATCCACAATGCAAACAGACAAATAAAAAGAATTAACTAACTACTATCAATGAAAAATTTGTATCCATACATCAAAAAATATCTCACACTTTACATGTCAGGTGCAAATAAGTACTTGATGATTCATGTAAGCTGACTAGAGCAAGAATGTCTACCAGTTCCTTGAGCTAATTAAACCATAATGGCCTAAGGTGCAAAGTACATGATGTACTACCATAATTGGCAGTCCAAGATAACCTATAATCCTAAAAGCAGAAAGACATTAAAAGGTCATAATAAAACCAAAAAAGATGGCAAACAAGGGTTAAGGATAGGCAACAAACCCGGAGACGAGAACGGCCACTGGCATTGCCCTGACTTAGAGGGCGCTGAACCAAGCTATTCCAGTAAGATTTAATTGAAAATGGTTGAAACTGCAAGAAGGTCATTAAAGTAAACAAATCAAACGAGGTGTTCTGAATTGGAGTACCAGTAACTGCCCACCTCCTTTGTGCCTTCAAAGCTATTGCAGCCTTGGCCTGTTTAGTAGTCGCATTCTTGATGAAATGAGCTTCGTCCAAGATAACTCTCAACCACTCCACCTCCTTCATGGGAGAACCCGGAGAATCCAATTCTGAACCAAGAGTACTATAAGTTGTCAAAACAATATCAAACTTGCAAAGCTCCTTACTTTCCCTGTTGCGCTGATCGCCATGGTACAGATAAACCTTCAGCTTTCCTGGTTTAGTGTGTTCCTCAAGCTGAGTGACCCAGTTGGATATCACCGAAGGGGGGCAGACAACAAGAGTGGTCTTGGGCCCATGGGGATCCGGTGGGTCAAATGCACATTCCTCCAAATCCCTGCTAGAAAATGCTGACTCTCTGCTTGCATGAATGTCGGTCTTTTTTCTTGAGCCATCCCTTTTCCTCTTGCGTTCCCTAGGCTTAGAGCTTTCTGGGGAGGTTTTACGGTTTTGAGAATTGCAGTTTCCAGATTGAGAGCTTCCAGCTTCGTGTAATTCGAATTTTGGGTTTTCAGGATGTGGGTTTTTAAGAATAGAGTTTTCAAGGCATGGGTTTCCAAAACTGGGGTTTTCAGGATGCGGGTTTCCAAAATTAGAGTTCTCAGGATTTGGGTTTCCGGAGCAGGGCTCAATGTCCACAATAGGGGGAAGCTCAGCACCAGGCCTATTTGTGGCAATTAATGAAAGCAAAGCTAGAGTTTTCCCCAGCCCCATATCATCAGCAAAAATCCCACCCCTAAGCGGGTCAGGCCTCTCAGAACTCTCAAAATTTGTCAAAATATTCTTGTAAACTTTTTTACCTTGATTAGTACAAACCTCCCAGAATGGAGGCAGCTTCAGCGAATTCTCCCTTCGCACCATCCAAGCCAACGCCTCCTTCTGGTGCTGCAAGAGTTCTGCCACAACAACACCCCCCGGTTCCATGGCCTGCCTTTTTCTGGCCCTTCCGTCGACAGCCGCCCCAAATATCTCATCTAAATCCCTGGCCTTCTTCTGGGGCTCCTCATGAATCTTCTCCTTGGCAGCCACCGACTGCGTGGTCATGAATTCCTGATCAGCTGTAGTAATGACATTGAGTCCATTTTCTGTCAAGACTTCTAGGGCCACACCCATGAGCTCCCTCTGGCTGAAAATGTATATTTGGCAGGGCATCTTGTAGCCATTCTTGAAGCCCTTTCCATTGGGTACTATTGCTTCAATCAGAATTAGCCCCTGGTCCACAAGAGGGGCTAAGGCGGCTGCAACTGACCGCTCAATATGACCCACCTGCTGCCCCCTCATGTTGAGCACTTTGATTGCATTTGGGTCGTGGAAATTCTCTGGCTGGCGGATTAAGCCCACCATTTCTCTACCGTTTACAGAGCCTGTGTAGTACTGCAGACCTACTATGTTGGCTGTGACGAAGCCCACCATGTAATTGTTATCCGAGGATTGTGAATTCAGTATGTTTTCTGTCTCTTCTTCGGCTTCTTCGTAATCGAAGCGAGCCATTGAAAATGTCTCTGAGCTACTTCGAAGAAATTTAGTAATAGGCACTCGGTCGACGTAGGAGGATTTGTGCACTGGATGATGGAACGGAGAGCAGATTAAAGGCTTTTTCTTTACTCTCTCTGCAATGGTGGGAGAGAGAGTTTGAAATTTTGAAAAGGTGATCATGACGACTATCCTTTTATACTTTCTTTACCATCATTGCTGTTTTTGGCATTTTTATTTTGTTTTTATAAATATTTCGTTGTATCGGATGTATGAGCATGCGGTTCCCTTGAAGGGACTCCGATGTCTATTTTCTTGTTGTTGGTGTTCAAATGTTTTTTAGAAAGTGAACTGAATAACTATTAACAAGTGCAATATAGTGGCTCGTACCTGCCATTTGTTTGCGATTGTAATTGTATCGTAGTAAGACTCACAGTTATGAATGCACTAGAATGAGGAACTGCAATAGAATATATTTATAAACACTAGGCATTGATTTTATTCAAACATGATGGTGTGAATGTTTTGTTTTTGGATGTGACATAATTATTTTGAGGTGCCTTCACCATTGATAATGAACATCATGTATGACATATTTGTTGAGTTCCAATTATTGCTAATGATGAACAAACTTTTGGATCACTTGATCCAAAAAATCTGAATCTGTATTAACATTGTGCACTATATTTTTGAAGGCATTAATTAAGAGTGTGTCCAAAGCCTAAATTGAATATTTGACTTATCTGAAATGTTCCAAGCATTGAAACAAAGTTTTGTTCACTGGAATTAGTGTTAGAAAGATAATAAGTTGCTTTAAATTTATTCGTAAGGTATCTAACTCATCATCCCTCGCCCTTCCTTTTCTCCACCTGTTTTTATCGATGCATCCATATTATTAATATTAATAATCATATGAAACGGTAATATGTATTGAAGAGCTGCCTGCTCCTCTAATGCCTTGGCCACCTAATACATCTGAACATAGCATGACATCAAATAAATAAATTATTCACTGCAATCCAACTTAATTTGTATTTATGAAGGAAAAAAAGGTTCTGCACGCAACCAGTATGTGGGTTTTTCCCTTCTTATATAATGAATGGGAGTCCAGCAGGATTGGTCAAAGCAATCCTTCAATTCTTTGTTTTCATTCAGTGAGAAAGCTCTTGTAATAGAGGAAGTGTGGAACACCCATCTCATTGATTTTGCTTTCTTGCAAGCTCTTAGAATGTCTAGAGTTCCATTGATTTTGCTTTCTTGCAAGCTCTTAAAATGTCTAGAGTTCCATCAATGACACGCCGAATAAAACCCATCTGACTTGACGAACAAAGACAACAAAAAGTGGTTATAGTGTGAACCTTAGCATAAGAAAATATGGACAAAAAATTGGGGGTTTGGGGTGTTAATTAATGTTATGAAATCTTCAAAGAGTTTATACAGACGATTTGAGTTGTGATCAACATACAAACTGTTTATGGACAACAATATGAAAGTACCTTAGAGTCCTTGGAAAAGTCCAAAGATGTGGCCAAATTAATTACGAAGTCATAGCCTTCAATGGCAGAATCGAAGCTGCCTCTCTTGGGCTCCCGGAAGGGATAACAGATAGCCATTTTTGGTCGGATTCTCTGTCGAAAATGTAAAAGAGCGATTGAAAAGAAATCACAGAAGAAAAGGGATCACTCAAAGAGATGTTTGTTTTGACTTTTTTAAAGAGGAATCGCGACCAACGAGTGCATAATTTAGACAAGAACTAAGAGCCTCGTTACCAAGCATTGGGCCTGAAACATGAAACATAAAAGGAAATAATTAATGGGTAGATGAGATTTTAAAAGAAAACATGAAAAATCAATGAGTTGCAAGATTTTAGTAACTATGTCTTATTGAGTATTACATTAAACGTCTTTACAGTGACCTATTTTAATGGAGAAGCCCATCTCGGATGCAAAAACCTCCCATGTTGGTAGCACAAAAACATGGCTATAAATTAATTAGTTAAACGTTGCATAGTCTCACATCTCCTCCCAAAATAATAATACAAAAAATATGCTTAAGAGGAATATAAGAAGAGGCCATGATAAGTAAATGTAGAAGCCACAAGTGTTAGTCGTCCAGAAGGATATTCCAGGAATAGCCAGTGTCATGGTTGTTTTCTGAGCCCATGATAAACAACCATCGTAAACAACGCAAGTGAAGGGATGGACATCTGGTATGGCCTTCAACTTCTCCACCAGATTTTCCAAATGCGTAGGGCCATTGATTTTCCAAAGGCTGTGGCAGAAGCAGAAGCAAAAGCAAAAGCATGGTTGTCATGAGCTACTTTGTGGTAGGTTTCTTCAAACTTAAGGATTCGTGTTCCATCTGATGGGCAACAGTGAGGTCTTTGGCCCTCTCAGCTTGCAGAATCCAGTGGATGGAGAGCATGAGGGCGGTGCAAGAGGCCTACGCTCCCAGAAGACCGAGCCAGAGACCCACGAATCCGGTGTTGAATATGAAACTCATGAGAGTGGCGACGAGCATGCCCACTAAGTAGAAGGACTTACGAATTTAGTCACCATATGACAACAAAAGCTTACTATTGTAGATAAGATTTCATGAGATTCGATAAGATTGATAAGATTGCCTATAGGAAATGGCATTTTAATATTGATTTAAATATTGACTTTTGCAACAATATTGTTTATTTGATTGGACTTAAAGTATGGGTCATATTCACCTCATTTAATTTAGGTATGGCTAATCTTGACTTCAGTATTTAATGTTTGCCTCGATTCACGTGAAGGTTGCAATAAGAGGCAAAAGTCTCATAGCCAATCAAATATTTTTTCTAACTTTGCAAACTATAGTCATCACAAAAATTAAAGAATATGATTCGTCCACAGTTCAAAAGATTAATGCAACAGTTCTGCATATCGAATACATTAGTACCCATACCAAGGCAGGTACTAATAATATTTCAAGGTGTTATCAATTGTATAGATATAAATATTTTTATTTTTATTTTTTTTTAATGGTTAAGTATTGTATATTGATTTGGAGAAGGGATTGTAAGGATGAAGAATAGGGATGAAGAACAGACAAACTTTACACACATGACGGTATACTTTTGTGGGATTTGTGATATTAAGTTTGCACTCTTAAGACTAGTACTTTAATTTAATATTTTAATAGTCAGTCATTATTTTATGTATCTCCAAGGAACATGGAGGGGGAACTTGGACAACCTACATGAGGAGAAATATTTTTGTAATTAAATATTATTTTTCTAGAAACTTGGAATATTCTTTGTAAGGTGGCAATGAGTGTAGCTTAATTTGGCCTATGACAACATCTACGATAGCAAGGTTATTTTTAGTCAATAATAATATCATTTAAATAAAGTATATTATGATAGTTTATGACAAACTCCTTACAAGGTGGGAGTTACATACTATTCTTAGAGATTACACAATGTGTGAGAGGCATTAAAACTTGTGCCTCCACATTTTTGAGCTATTTTTGGGTCTATATGGCCATTTTTGACATCTATTTTTGGCCCATGGTATTAACACTTGGTTTACAATACTATTTTATAGTATCTCGCATTGTATGTGTCTATCTATTGAGGCTTTGGGATAGTGGTTTGTATGAGAAGTTGCGAGCACACAGGTGTTATCAGATTGCTGCCATAAAGAAGAGTGAAATGTGTTGTATATTTATAATCTCGTTTGTGAAAATTAACACATACTTGGTGCTCTCTTTTGTTGGTGGAGTTTTTCTGAAAAGGTTTCTCCACGTAAATTTTGTGTTGCTATGGTTTGTTGTTTATTTATGCTTCCACACATAAACTTTTATGGTAATCTGGTTATTAAGAGATGAATTTCATATTTGCATACATTTTGAGAAGTTTTTCATTGCAATAGTTTCACCTTATTTCTCAACATTTGGTATCAAAGCTAACGATTATGTACAAAGGGGGACACCTTTTTGGAAAGCGTTGAATATTCTTTAGTGTTAGGATTAAGGTGCCATCAACCTTGTAATCCTATGTAATTAATTACTACTAATGTTTGTAAATTTCCATAAGGGAAGATGTATTCACCAAGCAACGATCTTGTTCAACTACATTTGGATCCTAGTACCTGATGGGGATCCAAGGGGGCAATGTCACCCCCTGGTGGGGGTATGCGGGATCCAAGGGGGGCAATATTGCCCCTTAGTGGGGGTTCAGGGCCAATGCCTCCAAAGAAATTTTTTTAGAAAAATTGCCTTGTAAGATATTGTAATTTTGAAGTCAATCTGGATCGTTCACCATTAGATCACAAATCTAACGATAGAAGTTATGTTAGGGTTTTTGTCCTAGATGGCAACACTCATTTAATGAGGGCATTATATTACTACTATGATGTTGTAGAGAGTTGAGACTAGAAAAATAGGTGTTTGTAGATGGAAGACTTAATAGGAGGTTGTTAGTGATGTATTGTAAACTCTATTGAAATTAATACAAACAGGTGCATCTCTTCCTTTTGTGGAGTTTTTTTTCTGAAAGGGTTTCTCCATATAAACATTATGTTATGTGTTCAATTTTTCAATTCCTTTATTTCTTTGTATTGTTGATTTGATTTCCCATAATCTCCATTTGGTTTTGCACTAGATTTATAACAGTTTAAATCAATTTCCATTTTATAGTTGTTCACCTTCATTTCTAACATTTAGCTACAGTGGGAGACTTTGCTTTGTGTGGTTTTCTAGATTTGTGAAGGTTTAAAAAACCACGGCCTCTATCTTTCATTTGGATATTGAGAAATTTAATGACACCGCGTATGAGAGGTGGAAGCTAAAGATGGAAGATCTTCTCGAAGAAAGAGATTAGTGGATAGTTGTTGAAAAAGATACAAGGCTATCTGCTATGTCTAATGAAGATTGGTTAAAGTTGAACAAGAAGGCATGGGGAACAATTCAATTGTGTCTTGCAAATTTTATCCTCTTGAATGTCTCTGAGGAGGCCACTACATGCAAGCTATGGAAGAGGATAGGTGATATTTATCAAACTAAAAGTCTAACTAATAAATTGTGTCTCAAAAGATGGTTATATTATTTAAATATGAAAGATGGTGATTCAATTGTTGATCATTTAAATGCTTTCAATTTAATTTTGAGTCAACTAGTTTTTGTAGATGCTAAGTTGGAAGAAGGTAAATGCATCTTATTACTTTTTTCTTTACGCAAATCTTAGAAAAAATTAATCATTGCCATTAGTGGTGGTGTAGATATCAAGATGGATAGTCTTGTTACTACTTTGCTTTAAGAGGAAACAAGAAGAAAAACCATGAATGATGGCTTGAGAGATGTCCTACATGTTCGGTAGAAGGCACATGGAAAAAGGAGGGTCCAAAGGGGATAAAAACAAAGTTAGATCTAAGTCAAAGGGATAGTCAAAAACCCCAAGGAAAAGTAGAGTTAAGTGTTGGAACTATGGAAAGAGAGGGCATGTGAAGAAGGAATGCAAAAACAAGAAGAAATTTTTAGATTCCTCCATAGAAAAATCTTCTGGTGATAATGATAGTGATTGCTTTATTTATTTCTGCTAACACTTTTAGTGATTATGCTTGGCTCATTGATTTGGATTGCTCCCACCATATCACAAGGACTGTTTTTGACTTGCATAGCCCACGATGGAGGAGAGGTTTTACTTTGTGACAATGGTATTAAGCAGATTCTTGGTAAGGGAAGGTACAATTTTGTTTCAATGATGGAAGGGTTAAAACCCTTAGTAATATTTTCTATATTCCAAGAGTTGCAAAAAACTTACTTTCTATGTCCAAGTTGAATGATTATGGTGTGCATGTGACATTTGTCAAGTCTAGTTGCAGGTTAGTAAGAGGGAGCTTGGTGATAGCTAGAGGATTTCAAATTGGGACCTTGTTTAGGATGAATGCTTCAATATTTTGTAACTCTAACAATGTGAGTGTCAAGACCGATAATGCATGTATGTTGTGGCACCAATGTTTGGGTTTTAGAAGTGAAAAATGTCTTAAGACCATTACTAATAAAAAATTGGTTAGTAGTTTTTTTTATTACTATGTTCATAAAAATGATTTCTAGGAGCATTGTGTGTTTGGTAAATATAATAGATTTGTATTTTCTATTAGAATTTATAGAACATAGAGATTGTTGGAAATTATTCATTCAGATGTGTTTGGTCTAGTAGATGTGGGTTCTGTTGTGCCTTGCACACACACCCCATTTCGCGAAACAGGGACGCCCTCTTCCGAAATTTTGGACTAAGAGTGTCATCTTCACTCAATAATTCCTAAGGTGTCAAAAGCGATCAATTGCATCTGATGTCACCAGGTCATCCAAAAAATCACTAAGTCAAAGTATATGCCTTCATAAAAATCCAAGTCTAGAGTCTCTTTGCGTTGAATTCCTTTGCAACTGATTAAAGCGCTGAAATCACAGTTTACTGACTTTTGCGCTAGAAACTCTATCAACTGACTTAGCGCTGAATTCCCTTTCAACTGACTAAGCGCCACAAAATAAGCTTACCTACTTAGCGATGAAATCAGTGGACCCCGACTCTGCACTAAAAACCCCATCCTCCAACTGAGTCAATAATCTTCCAATTCCCCACTAAGTCCGAGGAAGTCAAAATATGTGCAAAGCGCTACAAAAGTAAACCCTGACTTTGTGCCAAAAACCTTTACCACCGACTAAGTCGGACGACTTCAAAAGTTGCGCAAGGTCTGAGATGTTTCAAAAAAATGCAAAACCTAAGTTGAATTCCCTGCGAAGAGCACATCGATTCTACAGATGTACAAGGGCATTAATGGAGATTTTCACTCAAGGTATAAAGCGCTTTTAGGTCACTTTTGAGCTCATTTTCACACACAAGTGGATCATTGAGGAGCTCTACGGATCCTAACTCAACGGAGAATGATAGCAAGCCAAAGAGGATTTCGCCTAAAATGCCTTTGATCGTCACCTGGCCTTCTCAGAACTATTCAAAACCAAGTGGGTATTCGTCTCCTTAGGATGATTCAAGTTATGAAAGGTTAAAATCTTAGGGTTTCATAAAGATTAAGGCTTCCTTGTTTAAATCAGTAGAAAATGATCTAGGGTTTTTCTTTTCTACACGTAACGAGTGGAATGTTTAGATGGATTCAAACCTAAACAAAACTCTAGATCAAAACCCTAGGGGTGAAATGAAAGATGGTGAAAACAGATTTCAAAATGCATTTTCCCATAGTTGCAGGATCATTCAAAAAATTCATCAAAATCCCCTTAAGATCTTGAATTCATTTACGCCAAAAATGTAACGGATCGACCCCTTGGAATAACACTCGAATTTGAGTCGGTCGGCAGATGAATTAATCCCCGCAGACAAAAATCAAGACCCTTCGTGCTAAATCTGCCTCCTATGGACTTTACGCTAAAAGTGCTCTCAACTGACCCTGGAAGGGCAAATCGAGTCAGTCAGAAACAATAAAATTTTTGCCAAGGCCCAAAACAAACCTAGCACTAAAAACGGACCTCATGGATCTGCGCTAAATATCACCCTCACTAACTTTAGTCGGTCGGACCTAAAATCCATGCTAAGGTCAATTGGACCTTAGATCAGTGCCGAAATTATTTTGTGCTAGAAACCCTCCTCATGGACCTGCGCTAAATTTGACCTTCACCGACTTTTAGTCCGTGACACCCAAAACCGCATTTTTTGGTATTTTGGCTTAGAAATTGAGTTTTTCAAAGTACAAATTAGATTTTCTTGATGGATTTGAAATGCACAATCATTTGTCATATCATTATGAACATTTTTACCATGTTTGTGTGGATTTTGGGCATGTTTAACGATAATTAATGCTATTGCACACGAAAAGTCAGTGACCCCCCAAAATCCCGCTTTTTACAAAAAAGGCTATAAAAATGCAAAATAAAAGTCCCCAAATGGATTCAAATGACCACAAAAACTTCCCTGATAATCACATTGGCCAAATGGGTACTAAAAAATATGAAAAACTCAAAAAATCATGCAAAAATCACTAGAATTGTGAAGAGGTTTATAAGGAAACAACATTGAGTTTGAGTTGTTTTTTGACTGATCCATGACTGCAAGTGGACATATCTTGATCCAAATTGATGGAAAATGATTGTTTATGATGAAATTGATGCTTTTCATTGTGACTTGCAGATCTTCGAGGACATAGGAGCTTGTTGGAGCTATCTAGGAACGATGAACACAAAGAGGTACTTTGCTAACCCAGAAATACAAACTTAACAATTTATCAACCAAATTGCTGCTGCACATGCAAAAGGAAGTCAGTATGATGTTCAAGATGATGGAGATAGGCCTTAGGAGCTGGAAGACATTAAAGATAATGCTTCTTTCATGGTAGTTCCTACAGATCCAGTCCAATGTCCAAGACATGTTCACACTTGTTCATAACTGTCCCAGCAGTCTAGTCATCAAGAATTAGTCCAGCAAGCATCCAATTGGATATACCTTCACTAAATTGTGCCACATACTCCTCTTAATCCAGCCAGCACTTGGAATCCCGTGAATCCACATTAGCTCAAGTTTTCAAGTAGCATGTGACTCTATTTTGGCTTTAGGAGGCCTTAAAAATTAACTTTTCATCATATACAACTAAATGGGTATCCATTTTGTCCAGATTCAATGTATTTGCAAGCTGTATTTTGTTTTTTTTCCTACAAGACAAAGGCAAATCTGAAAATGCAACTAACTGATGTATCTCATTAAATGCCATGTAATCCGAACCATTGGTGTTGAGTTAATCTCCATCGTCCATTGAAAAACTCAGTATGGTACCTTGTCTATAAAGGGCCATCCTTTTCTCTCATTTGTAAGTAATATTTGATACTAAATTGTTGAGACTCTACCAAATTGTGATCAATACAAAGCAAGTTTTGCAGGTTGCTAGGACTTTGTGTTCTTGTGTTATCCTCTTTAGTTTTCATGGTTCATATCAATCTGAATTTAATTAGTTGTGCTTTTGCAATGATGGGTAAATGTTAAGATATCTAATGAATGCTTTGGTCCATACTATTAGTGCTTGTTGATTGTAAGTTGCTATATATAGTTAGCCTGGGCCTTGTCATCGAATGCAGTTCGGTTACATTCCACTAGTTAAGTTGTGCCATTGTCTGGGTGTTTAATGAGTGAATGCAATTTGAAAATCATAAGGATCCTTTGAATATTGCATCATTTTTTGCAACATTTTGGGTTTCCCATCCTAGTGAAACAAGGAATGGTTTATTAAAAGTATTTGTCTATCTGCAATATTTTACCTCGTTGTGACTATCACTTAGAATCTCTTATCCCTTCTCTCTCTCCCTTTCTTTTTGCATTTTCTTTACATCAAATTTGTTAGATTTAGGTTATAAGCAACATCTACATTACAAATCTGCTAAAAGAATCATAGGGTTTCTACATACATATTGATTTCATATCTTATAAATCCTATCAAATGTAAGACCCCTTGTTGGCACAACTAGTACATTCCACTGAGGTTATTCCACGCAAGCTAATACCTAGCTGTATTATCCTTGGGGCAGTCCTATCTAGGATAGGATACATTTTTCAAGAGAGGTGTGATACTAGCAATCATACTTGTGTTGTTGTGTGTTAAAACACCATTAACAAAATTAGCTCTAGAAGGAGGGTAGAACAAAGATTTTATGCAGGCTTTCAGTTTTATTAGTTCATTGCACATGTTGAAATGAATTGACTATTCAGGAGATTCAGTTCCAATGGGTACACATAAGGGTTTCAGTCACGAAATCTCTTCATTCTTCAGAGGACCATCTCAACAGTCATATCATAAAGAGAACTTCCAAGTGAATATTCGACTTTTCAAAGAAGTGTTAGATAGGCATACCAGAGCAAAGTATCCTCCATTTACATTGCTTGATTTTAGTTCACCTTAGGTCTGCATTGTACATCCTGGAGAGCTGCATGAAAAGATTGACTGTTTAACCTTCCTCCAAAGGTTGGATCTCCATATGAAGGGATTGCTTCCTATTTTTGAGATATACAAGCCTGAAGTAGGATATATGCATGGAAGACATATTCAGAGAGAGACAATGCATGGAGGAACTGCAGTATAGACAGATACACATTACTACAATCATGTCCCAGTTGAGAACACCCAAAGAATTGATGTTGCAGGACCTATAAATTCATCCGTAAATGATCATTGTTGAAAGTATAGGCTGCACATTGGGAAAATTGAAGTTCCTCAAGTTTCTCATCAAAACACATGTATAGATGATAAAGGAAGGGAATACATATGGTCTGCAAATCATCCAACTAATGAATATGAGATTCATGATTGGTTGAAATCTCTTTGTCAATCAGACAAATCTGAAGAATATGTTGTTCCAACTTGGTTAAAACTTAGTTTTTTGTCACGAGACAATGAACAGAACAATAAACAGAGTTATATTTCCATTACTGAAGATGTGGACAATGTAGATGATAGATCAAACTCGATGAACAATCATGTCAAGGATACAGATCAACAATCAAATGCTTCACAGATATCAAGTTCTGAACTTGAATTTGTTGCTATAGAGATGCAGAACAATAGTTCATTTCAGACCGTTGATAATTCTGAGTTTGAACAACAACTTGATCAGATCGGATGTGTGCAAGAACGAGAAGAAATCAGTCTTCCAAATGAAGAACAGTCATGGACAACAATGCAGAAAATTGTTCCAGATGATGTACTTGAGCACAATCAAATTGCCCAGAGGAAAGTGATTAGGATTATGAGTATATCAGCACATTGCATTACCATGATCAGTCATATCAAGCCAATACAATTGCTGCAGAAGAGTCTCAAGCTGAGTCAACTGAAGAAAAGCAGGAAAATGCACCACTCCAAGACAACATTGACATTATGAATTTTGTTATGTAAGAAGAAAGATACTTTATTGTTGCTACAGACAATGGATGTGCAGTCCAGATAGGAAGGTTGCTGATTGATATCGAGGAAGTTTTTTCAGAGCAAGTGACTGATATAGATGAAGTAGATTCAAATATATCATGTGTTCCACATGTTGATCCTGTTCACACTTGCATAAACGAAGATTTCCACAAGATTGATGTTGACTTACTAATGGTGAATGAGAGTAGAAGTATACAATCTGAGAATAAAAATCAAACAGTCATGCAAGATGATGGCTTGGAAGCATTTTCATGTCAATCACTTGATCACATCATTGAGTTGGTGTCAACAATGAGCAAAGATATGCTACTTCATGGGAATTCACCGCACATGACAGACTTTACTTTGACCAATTCATGCAGAGTTCATCTAGATGATCCACATCCTGAATAGAGTTGTCCAGACTTCCTATTTGCTTGGGAGGTTGCTGCATCATTCAGTAATCCAGAGGTACTTGATGCACGTGATATGACCTTGCATGAGCTGAAATCTCTTGAAGGTGTGGAAGTAGGTGACAAAATGCAACAAGGTGATGAAGTTACATTCTTGACTGATGGTAGCGCATATCGGGTTCCCCTTTTTCACTTGGTTTTTAAAGTTATCAATTTGATTATGGAGATTTAGGTAAGACAACTTGCATCTGAATTGATCATGGTCCTAATGAATTGCCCCAACTATTGATCCTACATGACTAGTACCCTGAACATGAACCTAGCATGCCTCTACCTCACTTTTGAGAGTACAAAGATGAATTTGCCAGACTTAGGACATTGACCTGCACCCTATTACTCCTACGTGTCCTGAGAAATAAATCACGGGGAAGTGTAAATACTTGTTGTCCAAAGCTTTTATACATTGTCTTGCTTACTTCTAGTTAGGTTTTAGTTAGTTTTTTGTTGTTTTAGTTTAGTTTCTACTTTCTATTTTTGCTTTTCCTTGGTTGTTAGTTGTTATTTGTTGCTTTCTTCTTGTTTTCCTTTGGTTAGAGTTGTTTGCTTTGTTTAGGTTAGTTGCTTGTTTGCTTTGCTTTTCACTTTTGCGCTTGCTTTGTTTGGGTTCTCCATTTCTTGAATGTGGTGGTAGTTGTGCAGACCTGCAAGCGCTTCTTTGTTGGGTAAGTGATTTGGAATATTTCTTTGAGAAGCCAAAGTTTCTGCTTAGGTCTTATTATGGATTCTGTTGTTGCACTAGGGAGTATGATGTTTGTTCATTGGAAAGGAATCATTAGTCGGTGCACCTGAAGTATTTTCTAACCATATACCTTTCACACTCTTAAGTAATCATGAGGTACCTAAGTGAGTTTTCGTGATCTTGCATTAAGTGAAAAATCTAAGGTCCACCTTTGCTGCCATCGAGAGTCCACGCCCAGCTAGTTGAGTTATCAACGTAACTAGTGTTGTCCAAGGCATGCGTTGCAAGTGTAGCGGTACTGCATTGTACTCTGTCAAATCTAAGCTTAATGAAATATCAAACAAATGAAAAGGAAAGAAATGCAAAATCACAATCACACACTATAACTCAGTTAGATGGACAATCAAGTAAACTCTACCAGTGCCATGGACGCCTGACCAACAGTAGGGCTCTGCTTGAGTGGAATTCCAAGGCATACCCGCCAGGGCTATAGACGCTCGTTGGCAGCGGGGCAATGTCCAGGTAGTTCATGAGGTGTGTACTAATCACGTAGCTTTATGTAAAGGATCTTAGATGGGCTTAGTCACTAAAGGATGGGAATTAACGTAAATGCACACACTCAGGTTTTCAGGATATGGATGGTTGCACGAGTTATTGAGCTCTGCTTCTTTGATAAGATATCATGTTTTCTTGTCTAGCATGTGGGAAATGCAAAAGTTCTGGGTTCAAACTGAAAGTTTATCTTTGAATGCTCCAGAGCATTTCCCAGTAAAGTCACCATTTGTTGTGCCTTGCACACATGCCCCATTTCATGAAACGGGGACCCCCTCTTCTAAAATTTTGGACTAAGAGTGTCAGCTTCACTCAATAATTCCTAATGTGTCAAAAGTGATCAACTACATCTGATGTCACCAGGTCATCCAAAAAATCACCAAGTCAAAGTATCTACCTTCATAAAAATCCAAGTCTAGAGTCTCTTTGCGCTGAATTCCTTTGCAATCGGCTAAAGCGCTGAAATCACAATTTACCGACTTTTGCGCTAGAAACTCTATCAACTGACTTAGCGCTAAATTCCCTTTAAACTGACCAAGTGCCACAAACTAAGCTTACCTACTTAGCGCTGAAATCAGTGGACCTCGACTGTGTGCTAAAAACCCCATCCTCTGATTGAGTTGATTATCTTCCAATTCCCCATGAAGTATGAGGAAGTCAAAATCTACACAAAGCGCTGCAAAAGTAAAACCTCAACTTTGCACCAAAAACCTTTACCATCGACTAAGTCGGACGACTCCGAAAGTCGCGCAAAGTCTGAGATGTTTTGAAAAAGTGCAAAACCTAAGCCAAATTCCTTGCGAAGAGCGCACCAATTTTGCAAACATACAAGGGCATTAATAGAGATTTTCACTCAAGGTATAAGTGCTTTAAGGTCACTTTTGAGCTCATTTTCACACACAAGCGAATCATTGAGGAGCTATGCGGATCCTGAGTCGACGAAGAACAATAGCAAGCCAAAGAGGATTTCACCTAAAATGCCTTTGATCGTCACCTGGCCTACTCAGAACTATTCAAAACCAGGTGGGTATTCATCTCCTTAGGATGATTCAAGTTATGAAAGGTTAAAATCTTAGGGTTTCATAAATATCAAGGCTTCCTTGTTTAAATCATGATCTAGGCTTTTTCTTTTCTGCACGTAATGAGTGGAATGTTTAGATGGATTCAAACGTAAACAAAACTCTAGATCGAAACCCTAGCGCTGAAATTGAAAGATGGTGAAAACAGCTTTCAAAATGTGTTTTCCCATAATTGCAGGATCATTCAAAAAAATCATCAAAATCCCCTTAAGATCCTGAATTGATTTGCACCAGAAATGTAATGGACCGACCCCTTGGAATAACACTTGAATTTGAGTCGGTCCACAAATGAATTAATCCCCGCAGACAAAAATCAAGACCCTTCGCGCTAAATCCGCCTCCTATGGACTTGGCACTAAAAGCGCTCTCAACTGACCCTGAAAGGGCAAATCGAGTCAGTCAGAAACACTAAAAATTCTGCCAAGGCCCAAAACAAACTTAGCGCTAAAAACAAACCTCACAGAAAAGCGCTCTCAACTAATCCTGGAAGGGCAAATCAAGTCATTCGGAAACACTAAAAATTCTGCCAAGGCCCAAAACAAACCTAGCGCTAAAAACAAACCTCACGGACCTGCGCTGAATATCACCCTCATTGACTCTAGTCGGTCAGACCTAAAATATGCGCTAAGGTCAATCGGACCTCATATCAGCACCAAAACCATTTTGCGCTAGAAACCCTCCTCACGGACCTGCGCTAAATTTGACCTTCACTGACTTTTAGTCTGTGACATCCAAAACCCGCGCTTTTTGGTATTTTGGCTTAGAAATTGAGCTTTTCAAGGTATAAATTAGATTTTCTTCTTGGATTTGAATTACACAATCATTTGTCATATCATGATGAACATTTTTACCATGTTTGTGTGGATTTTAGGCATGTTTAACGATAATTAATGCTACTGCACGTGAAAAGTCAGTGACCCCCAAAAATCCCACTTTTTACAGAAAATGCTATAAAAATGTAAAATAAAAGTCCCCAAATGGATTCAAATGACTACGAAAACTTCCCTAATCATCATATTGGCCAAATGGGTACTCAAAAATGATGAAAAACTAGAAAACCATGCAAAAATCACTAGATTTGTGAAGAGGTCTATAAAGAAACAATATTGAGACATTTTCACACTTGTTCATAGTTGTCCCAACAATCCAATCATCAAGAATCGGTCCAACAAGCATCCATTTGGATATACCTTCACTAAATTGTGCCACAAACTCCTCTTAATCCAACCAGCACTTGGAATCCCGTGAATCCACATCAACTCAAGTTTTCAAGTGTCGTGTGACTCTATTTTGGCTTTATTAGGCCTTGTAAATTAATTTTTCATCATATACAACTAAATGGGTATCCATTTTGTCTGGATTCAATGTATTTGCAAGCTGTATTTTATTTTTTTCCTAGAAGACAAAGGCAAATCTGAAAATGCAACTAACTGATGTATCTCATTAAATACCATGTAATCTGGACCATTGGTGTTGAGTCAATCTCCACCGTCCATTGAAAAACTCGGTATGGTGCCTTGTCTATTAAAGGGCCATCCTTTTCTCTCATTTGTAAGTAATATTTGATACTGAATTGCTGAGATTGCCAAATTGTGATCAATACAAATCAAGTTTTGCAGGTTGCTGGAAATTTGTGTTCTTGTGTTATCCTCGTTGGTTTTTATGGTTCATATCAATCTGAATTTAATTAGTTATGCTTTTGTAATGATGGGTAAATGTTAAGATATCTAATGAATGCTTTGGTCCATACTATTAGTGCTTGTTGATTGTAAGTTGTTGTGTATAGTTAGCCTGGGCCTTGTCATCAAATGTAGTTCGGTTGCATTCCACTAGTTAAGCTACGCCATTGTCTGGGTGTTTAATGAGTGAATGCAATTTGAAAATCATAAGCATCCTTTGAATATTGCATCATTTCTTGCAACATTGTGGGTTTCCCAACCTGGTGAAACAAGGAATGGTTTATTAAAAGTATTTGTCTATCTGCAGCATTTTACCCTATTGTGACTGCCACTTAGGATCTCTTATCCCTTGTCTCTCTCCCTTTCTTTTTGCATTTTCTTTACATCAAATTTGTTAGATTTACGTTATAAGTAGCATCTACATTACAAATCTGTTGAAAGAATCATAGGGTTTCTACATATATACTACCTTCATATCTTATAAAACCTATCAAATGTAAGATCCCTTGTTGGCACAACTAGTACATTCCACTGAGGTTATTCCACACAAGCTGAGACCTAACTGTATTATCCTTGGGGCAGTCCTATCTAGGATAGGATACCTTTTTCAAAAGAGGTGTGATACCAATAATCATGCTTGCGTTGTTGTGTGCTAAAAACACCATCAACAAGTTCTATGGGAAAATCTCAATTTTATATTTCATTCATTAATGAAGCCTCTAGATACACCTGGATTTATTTTATATGTGCTAAATCTATTTTTTTTTCACTAAATTTAAGGAATTTATAGTCTTAGTTGAAAAGAAAATAGATTATAAAATAAAGTTGTTGAAATTTGACAATGGTGGTGAATATTGTTCAAGGGAATTTGATAAGTCCTATAAGCATGCAAGTATTGTTCAGTAGAAGATTACACCATATACACCTCAACAAAATGGGGTTGCAAAGAGAATGAACCAAACTCTATTAGAAAGAGCCAAAAGTACATTGAGTGGTATGTAATTGGATCAGTGCTTTTGGGTAGAGGTTGTAAGTACTACTTGTTATTTGATTGATAGATCTCATTATTTGGCTGTTCTTGACAAAACACCTAATGAAGTGTGAACAACTAAGAAGTTGTATATTTCAGATTTAAAGGTCTTTGGTTGTGAGTCTTATGTTCATATGCCTTAGGAAAAGTGATATGAACTAAATCCAAAAGCTCATAAATTCATCTTTGGGGGATATGGTGATAATGTAAAATGTTATAAGCTTTAGAATCCTCTAACCCTGAAAATAATTTATTCTAGAGATGTAATTTTTAGGGAGTTTAGAGCTTTTTCAAGTCATGAACAACCAAAGGAAAAAGATGGGAATAAAACTATGCATTTTGAAACTAAAATCAATAAGCAAGAAGATGCACATGTGGAAGAATAGATTGATTGATTCAGAGGATGGAGAGGAAGAGGAGGGTTTAGATGAGAGTTCAAATGAGGATGCACAAGATGTGTAGGCAAAAGAACAAGCAGAGCCCCTTTCTCCCACCACGAGATGCAATAGATTCCCCTTGACAATTATAGCCCACCAGATTTTTATTGTGTATTTACTTTATTGAATATTGATGATAAACCTAGATCTTTCAAGGAGACTATCTTTTCAAAGGATAGCAAGTCTTGCATGCAAGCCATGTAGGAGGAGATGATCACCGTGGATATTTGTAACACATGGGATCTTGTGACTCTACTTGAAGGAAGGAAGCCCATTGGTTGCAAGTGGGTGTATAAAAACAAAATTGGAGCAAATGAATAGTTAGAGCAGTACAAGGCTAGACTGGTGGCCAAGGGCTACTTTGAGAGAGAGGGGGTCAATTTTGCTAAAATTGTATCTCCTATTACTAGGTCAATTTCTATTAGATTCACATTATCTATTACTACAACTTGTGATTTTAAGATTGAACAAATATATGTTAAGATTACTTTCTTGCGTGAGGATATTAAAGAGGAGATTTATATGCAATAGTTTGATGGTTTTGTTGTGAAGGGGAAGGAACTTTTGGTTTGTAGGTTGAAACAGTCATTACATGATCTAAAATAGTCACCCAAGATGTGGTACCAGAAATTTGATGCCTTTGCATTAAGTTTGAGTTTTGTTAGGAGCGAGGAGGATCATTATGTTTGTGTTAAAATTATTTACGATCATATTCTAATCATTGTTTTGTATGTGGATGACATGTTTATTGGTAACAATAAGGTGATGTTTAGGGAGCTCAAAACCTAGTTTTCTAACATATTTGATATGAAGGATTTGGGGCTATAAAATACATTATTAGTACGGAGATCAATAGGGATCGAATACATAGAAATCTTTGGTTAGGTTAGAGTAAGTATGTTGTTGTTATTTTGCAATGGTTTAGTCTACATGATTGTAAACTAACGAGTATTCCATTTTCTGTTTGTACTAAGCTTTCTTTAGATATGTCTCCCAAATTGGATGATAATTTTGAGGTTATGTTTAACATGTCATATGCTAGTGATATTGGTAGCTTAATGTATGTCATGGTTTGCTCTAGACCAAATATTGCCCAAGCAATGGGAGTTTTGAGCAGGTTTATGTCTAACCTTGGTAAGTAGCATTAGACTTATGTTGAGAGGGTTTTCATATATTTGTGAGGGACCTGTGATTTATGTTTATTCTAGCATGGTATTAATAATGTGCATAAATATTTGAACATATAGGGCTTTGCGGATGTAGATTGGGTAAGTGACTTGGATAGTCGAAGGTCCACTAGTGGCTTTTTGTTTTCTCTGTACAGTAAGTTGGATGAGTAAGAGACATACCACAATTTCTTTGTCCATTGCCATCAAAGTAGAGTATATGGCCAACACACATGCTTCTAAGGAGGCAATATGGTTATAGAGATTGTGTTCATGTATTGGTTTTGATTGTATGGTGAATAAAATTAGATGTCACGGTTAGAGTGTTAATTGTTTTTCCAAAAACTCCATATACCATTCTCATACTAAACATCTTAATGTGCAGTATCATTTTGTTTAGGAGATGGTAGAAAATGGTAACGTCATGTTACATAAGGCTGACACACAAGAAATGTTACAAATTCACTTATGAAACCAATGAGCATGAAAAAGTCCACTTGCTGTAGAGAGGTCATGGGCCTTGCCTCTCATAACACTTAATTTAGTTTACTTGAATTCCTATTATTCCATTGGAATGTGAAAATCAAGTGGGAGAATGTCAAGGTTTTTGCTATTGACTTTGCAATCCTAAGATTGTGTACTTTAATTTAATATTTTAATAGTCAACTGTTTTTTTTATGTATCTCCAAGGAACATGGAGAGGGAACTTGGACACCCTACATGAGGATAAACATTTTTGTAATTGTTGGCAGGACAAAGGGCAGTCAATAGAACCTTCTGCAACTCACCGCTTATGAAGTGCAAAGGATATGGTCGACAAGGCTAATAGTACTAAGAGTCTTGTAAGGGACACGTCCCTATTATAGTATATTTTATAAAGATATGTAACACGGTAAGATATAGAAGAGAAAGAAGAGATAAGAAATATATAAACAAAGCAGAGATATAGACCTACCATTTGTATCTATTGATAAATATGAATATATAAGGAGATATAAGGATTCTAATATAATAATGATGTATCTATTAATGTGTTTGCCTTTATATATACGATTAGATCTTACCACATTATGTTGGTTAATACTACACTTGTCTATCTTTCTACCACTATATATTCTGGGGTATAAACAAATTACATAAGACTACAGTAGGTTCAGACTAGACTGAACCCTGATTTCTCTTGCCAACATTGGTTCCGTTGTCAGGACCCTAGCAAGAGCAGTGGGGAATAGATGAGATAAAATAAAAGAAAGAGAAATTGTGGAATAGAAAGAAGAATTGAGAGATAAAGATATAAAAAGAAACATAATTTTTTTAAATTTGCGAAAGAAATCTCTTAGGTCCTACCCTCATGAGAGGGGGGCAACCACTTAAGGGATGAATAATGGAAAGGGGGGAGGGATCTGAAAAGATCCCTGAATACATGTAACTATTCGTGGTTATCCTACCAAGGGATACATAAGGATTAATGTAATGCCATAACATAAACACCCATGGCCAAAGGAGATAACAAGAAGTTAAGGGAAATTAGTGAAAACATAAAACTAACAATGGAAATGAGCATGCAGGAGAGAAGAAACAAATAGACTTAGGACCGACAAGAAAAATATTGCAAAAGGATAGAAATGGCAGAGGAAATAGAAAAGGAACGTGCCATAAAAGCAGCAGTGGAGAAAGAAATAGAAGAAGTGATTGAGCACAGCATTGAGGGTACTGTTGAGCACACCAATGTGGGTGCAGTCGAACAACAATACACTAATTCACCTAATCTGGAGAAAATAAATGAGCACACCATAAGCGTTGTAGCAGAAATAAGAGAAACTACGTTAAATAAAACCCTAGAACAAGTACATATAGATAAAGCAAAAGAAATTCTAAAAAGGTTGGAAGGGAGTATTACCGCATATGGATCATCAAGGAAAACATGGGAAGAAACATTAACTAGGACACCATTCATTCAACCCAATTTGTCTAAAATTTAAAACAGAATTGATCAAGAATGGGAAACTGTACTAAATCCTTTAAAGAACCTCCAACCTTTAAACCTTGATGTGGAATACCAAGAAGAATTGGTGAGCAAAAGTGTAAGGAAGACATGGGAAGAAGAAACACAAGCGGTATCTGACAAAAACAACTCCATGCCAAGTAATACCACATGACAAATAGACAACTAAATGGAACGACACCATTGACTAATTAAATGTCCTTAACAAACCAAAATTTATCACCGAAAGCAAAAAGGCACTATGAAGAGGTACAACCTGCGAACTAGGAGTCTCCCTATGTGACCTGTAAGTTAAGAAGACTTTCAATAGAGGATAAAAATGAAGAAGCAGATAATCAAAGAGAAAGAGAAGAGCAAATTATAAAAGATTACGAACCAATACTAGGAGCAGAGTGTAGGAATAGCCAAGGATACTCTGCAACACTTGATATTCGCTCTCGCAATATGGAAATCGACAAATAGAGATAAGAAATCAATGATAACAATGACCCTAATTTGATCATAAACATATATTAATCTCACATAGTAAATTACATAGAAATGCCTTATTATATAGGCATGGATGAGGCAATCCACCTTTCATGTGGATTGACAAGTGTCCCATGATGTGGCACATGCATGTAGACAAGTCCTATAGGTGTTAACCTTTGGATCACTTGGAATGTGCAAACCAACAACCTTTTGACCAAGTCATCAACCTTGGTGACAAGTGTTGAATAACTACAAAAGTGACCTTTGAGGTGTGATGGAAAGTCTTCCAATCTCAAAAGGTATGCACATAAGGTTCACCAAACAACTAAGTAACTTCTAAATGCCTAAAAAAGGTTGCACATTCAGTTAGACAAGATGTTGTCTAACCTCATCACCTAAGTACACTTAAGCTATACTGAATTGATAAATTATTCACTCTAACACTTGTAGGAGTCTAAGACAACACTGAGAGGGGGGGGGGTGAATCAGTGTTGTATTATTTTTACAATTTTCCAAAATTATCAATGAGGTTTATTAAAATTGAAATAATTACTTGTACAATTAATCAACAAATGATCAATCACATAAATCACATACGGTAAATGAAGCTATGAAAGACATCAAGACATGAGATTATGACACATGAAAATTACAGAGTGGAAAACCCTCCAGGGGTAGAAAAACCACTCAAAATGCCTCATTGGCTTAAGCAAAAACCTCACTGATTACAATGTTTAGAAGAACCAACTTCAAGGAGCACCAACCCCTAATACATTTAGAATCACCAACTTAAAGGAGCACCAACCTCTAATTCATTTAGAAGCACCAACTTCAAGGAGCACCAACCCCTAATACATACTCAAATTAAAAACCAAGATTTCAGAGGCTTTCTCTGTTTCAATACAAATCACTTCTTCTTTCACATGTGTCTGTCATATCACCATACTTCTCATCAACTCAAATCACATTCAAACTTATCATCTGAATTTTCTCTTCAAGAGGATATTCAAAATATATTCAACCTTGTATGATGATCCACACAACAACAACTTCAATGATCCTGCAAAACCATTATATATGAAATAAAGAGAACCTTTCATATTTCTCTTCTCTCCTTTCAATACTCCTGCAAAAATAAAATCACTTCTTTTCTCTGTATGACCATTTGCATTCATAAAGAAAATCATATTTTCTGTCCTGCAAATGAATTTCACTATGCATAAAACCTTTCATATTCTTTTCTTTGCAAAAGAAATTCAATCACCTGCATATAATTCTTCTTCCAAAAACAAATCTTCATCTATTCATCTACAAAATGGGATTTTTCATTTTCTTCAAAAAATCTCTTTCATATTTTTTATTTCAAAAAAAACCATCTTCTTCAAACCCTTCATCTTCTCTGCAAAAAAAAATTCTGTCTTCTTCAAAATATTCTTCAATCTGCATCAAACGACTTTTCAAAAATATGTTCCACCTGTTCAATTTCATCTTCTGCAAATCTTCATCTTCATTAAATCGAATGTCTTCGACAACAATAATTTTAATCTACAGGAGAATAGAAAAAGAAAGGCATAAAAAGCCTATAAACTTCCCTCAAAATAAAATCAACACTTTACTCATATTTAGAGAAATACAAAACTTCCTTCTTTAACTCCTCTAACCCAAAAGATAGAAATTAGAAATAAAATCTCCTCAAAATGTGCTCTTAAATATTCCAACAAAAGCTGCCACCTCAATATCTAAAATTAGCCTTTTAAAAGGCACATCCACTTCCTCCTTTTAAAAATAAGAAAACTTTACTTTTTAGCCTTCTATGTCACGGGAAGGCTTTTTTTAAAACTTAGAAAGATCTCTTTTTTTTTAAAGAAGCTTTTAAAACTCCAAAAATTTTAGCCTTTTTGAAGACTAAAAATATCCCTTTAAAAAAACTTTTAATTGCTCACTCCAAATAAAATCCACTTTATCATAATGACATTTAGTGGTTTAGGAGATAAACATCAAGTTTTTAAATTTAAAAGTAAAGCCATAAATATGACTTTAGACTTAGGGAAATATAGTTTATGATTTTAGGATATAGAAGACTAGATTTTTAAGAATTTTCAAATCCTAAAATCAAATATCATGCTTTCCCATATTTTAAGACAAATTGTAATATTCCTTGACTTGTAATGCTTGTAATGCAATATTCCTTCTGCTCTTAAGAGACATCACCATTTCTGAGATTGTAATTTCTTGAACGTGAACATCAGACATTTTGATTTATAACAACAACCTCTTATTTTTACTTGAACAATCAACATGACAATGCAATTGTTTTTCATGTGTCAGTTAAGATAAATAATGAACCTTCAACACCTTGATTCTTACCTCGCCGATCATTATCACCATGTCACATACCTCTTATCTTGAATAACACTGAACATAAAAACTGTGAAGAGCAAGTGAAACCACTGAGCAAGCAACTGTGTATACATTATGAGCATGAACATCAAGAACATCTATACCAATGCCAACACCCACATGAAGAACACCATAACACCATAATGACATGAAAGAACAAACAAGCCCTGCAAATCTGTCAATCATAAATGATACCTTCTATGGATCTGCAAGACATCAACTTGTGTCTGTCAACAACAACTCATCAATATGTTCAACCATCATCTCTTCTTTAGTGGACAAACTGTGAACAATATGGATACATGAAACACACCTTGTTAATCAACCTTGCATAACAAGACATATGCATTGCTTTATTCCTTCAGACACCACTGCATACGATCTACAAAAATGAACCAACACAAACAAGAATGAACCAAGAAACATAAACAAGATATGAACTCCATCAAGCATCCTGAAATGAGACAATGAGCATCATGAAGTAAACAACTCCTACACTATGGTCATGAAACCACGAGCAATCCCATGACGAAGACTTTGAACATCCACTGATCCTCCTGTCAATACCAACACCTTTTTGACATCAATGACAATCTACTTTCATCAACACCCCCCCCTTAAGTGATACTCGGGGAGATCACAAAAGTGAAAGTGATACATAAATATGGGTCCCGACTATTAGGCTATGTTAGGTACCCATGTACAAAGTTTCTCATAAAGTGGAGTGAAGGAGAAAACCTTGAGGGAACAAAACTCCTCCCCAAAAGGAGAAACAAAATACATTAAAAAGAAAATCAAGTGAATAAGGACTTATATCATGACCCCCTAGGACAACTTCTATCACATGTGTACAATAAATTTCCAAAATAGGAGATACAAAGAGAGACTTAGAAGCCACCCATAAGATATTTTGTAGTTCTTGTAGATGCTCGATGAAGTATGCTAAAGCTGCTACGTGAATGTCAAACAATGTTTCTCCCCTTAAGAAGAAAGAGAACTAGTGCAATGAATCTTCCCATGGAAGAAGGAGATGATAAGTCTTTGGATGTTGCACAAAATCCAAAGATAAGTATGAATCCTTCACAAAGTGATGATGGACCTCTATGACAGTACTGAAATCCTTTGAAACCTGCTACATAAGAATTGATTCCAAGGAGGAAGATGGATGCACAATAGCATCTAGATGGATTCCATCAAAAGTTTCTAGACCAAATATGCATAGTGAGAATCATCAAACAAACATGCAATGTCTGTCAAGTACTCATCCCAACAAGCTAGTGCTGGAAGATTGGTGGAAGTAGCCTGCTGATTAAAGTCTATGGGAACCAAAGATGTAGGTTCACAAGGATATGTGATCTCAGGAAGAACCGATGTGGAGGAAACAACTCCAAGGTTCAAATATCCATATTGAATCTCCTTATCCAAGTGTAATGCATGAAGATCATCATTGAAGTCTTCAATATGTGATGAACCAGAGTAATAGAAAGAGTATAAATGAGACCCATGATCCGCTTTTCTTATTGCAACAATGTCTCTACTCTGCAACTCCCTTATGATCACTAAATTAGGCGTGAATTCAACTATTTTCTTTGTCCCACTATGAGTGATTTGATCAATGGAAAGGATATTATTGGATAAAGAAGGTACATACAAAACATCATTGATTGTGCCTTCACCAATTTCTATATTGCCTTTTTCCAAATGTTGTCATGTAGGCGTTATTCCCAGGAGAATAGGTGGATGTGAACCTGGTTCATAGGTGGAAAATGTATCTTTTGAATTTTCCATGTGATGGGAAGCCTCTGAATCTAGAGGTGCTACATCCCCAACTTACAATTAGACTTAATCATTAACTTTGAATGATAATCAGGAGGATTTATCATAGTTAACTGATTTGATATTGTGGAAATGTTTGATTTGATCTTTAATTATGAAATTAGTGGCTGATGTTAATTAGTTTTGAATATTAATTGATTTATATTATGGGATATGATAATGATGCATTGATCATGGTTTTGTGGTCCTGAGTGTGAAAAGGAAAATGTAATGTCCTTCGAAGGAGGGAGAGTATCATCCTAAAGGAAGAGTTAGATGTCAGGAAGTGGGGTTAGTAGCCATTTGAGTGTTAGACATTTTGTCCTTTTGAACCATGTACGTTGGCGTAAGTTACACTTCTTCTTGGCCAGTTGATTTTCCTTTTGTGTCATCTTGTCTATTTAGTCATTTCGACAATGTTGCATCGACTCGACCCAACGACGTTCTTGGAATGTCAATACAAGTCGAGAGTTAGTCTTGCTTTTTCTCAGAGCATTTTCTTATTGCTCTAAATATTTTTGAACTAATATTATAAATCCATTATTATTTGGTTTGTTAAGTTTCGAGTCCTTAGCGAAGAAGGGAGAGCGGTGCTCGATCCCTAAATCGCACGATGACTCTATCTCCATGAAGGAGGTGATGTTGGAAAATGACATCTTGGTTAATATTAGTATTTGCATGCATCTAGTGGATGCATGTAAAAATATTATAATATAGTTATATAAATTTGCTATTTAATATTTTGTTATGTTATTGTGTTTATTATTTTGATATAGTTGACATCATGACTAATGGGAGCTTCAAGCTCACCATAGACTAGCAGGTGTCATGCTTGTGCGAGCCATGATCGTGGTAGTTGGCCGAGTGGGAGAAACCAATCACACCACCTTGGTAAGGGGTGGTAGTTTCCATGAAAAACAAGCATGCAAATTAGGATGAGGTAATAATCCTTTAGTCTTCTGGAAAGACTATCATTATGATCTTTTGGTTTTGGAAAGAAGGGAGAGTTTTAGCTCTACACAGGGAAAGACATACAAAGTAGGACAAACGGAGGTCAAACTGGGAATACCTTCGCATTTAAAGGACTGTGCTTAGGTAGAATAAAGAATGTTATCCTTGTATACATTTTTAGTTATGAGTTTCTTTTATATCGAGCTCACATAGCATGCATAGCGTATGGGGTTCATGCTTTTATAACTGTTACTGTGGTGTCCTTATCTATGATATATTCTATATGGTAATGACTTGAGGCCTTACGATCGAGCTTGCATAATCTTTAAAGAATTTATTTTTGTTTAAGAGGCTCAAGGCCTTACGGTCGGGCCATATTGCACTATATTCTTCATTGTGTTTGAGCTCGAGACTTATGCCCGAGCTATACTATATTATATTCCTTGCTGTGACTTTGCTTGAGGCCATGGAGGTTGAGCTTCAATACACTGTATCCCTACCTGTACTAAAGCTCACGACCATGAAAGCTAAACTATATTACAATGTTTACCATGTTATATTTGTAGCTTAAGGCCATGAAGGCCGAGCTAAATGCATTATAATCCATACTACAACTGTGGCTTGAGGCCATTATGGCTGAGCACATATATATACTACAACCTTTACACATTAAATAACGAGGTGGCTTATATAATAACAGTGCCAAGACTCAATTTTAAGGTGCTCGCGGCACAAGAAGTGCCAAACGATGATGTTTAGTACTTACTTTGTTATGACTTGCATTATAACCAATACAACCACCATGACTATGGTGATGGCTGATATGGCCTTAAACATAACCGTGCTTATAGCACTCAAACGAAATCTTGATTCAATTTGCATGAAAACATGACTATGGCTATAAAGGGGTTATTTTTAAAGTCATGACTGTACTTGTCTACCCTCAACCAAGGCGGTGGTGTGATCATTAAAGATCATAGTTTTAACATGCAACAACTTGCATGCTTGCTAAATTATTATTATGGAAATTGTTTTATTTTGATAACTAAGACCTATATGGTTATGATCACAAGTTTTTAAACCCTTTACTTTACTTATGAGTAAACAAATGGGGATAATGTTTATGACTAAAATCTCATAAGAGTAATTTGAGCTATCATTCATTATAAAACCATTCCATTTGTTAAGGCAAGGTATACCTAGAGTAACAATAATTATGATTCTAATATATAAGTTATTTTAAATTGAAATTGTAAACCATAGAATACCCAAGGTGGTAAAAATGGTCGATTATGATATGAATTGAAAGTGGAACAAGGTAACGTGGGGTCACAAGTTCCTCATTACGAAAGTAACCCATTTAGTCGTAACCAACTTATGATGGGAGTCAAGTGTCCAAGAATGGACGATGAATCGAATAGATCCCACTTATACTAGACCTAGAGAGAAAGGTCAATTTGAATTTACTGTAGGATATGACAACTTATAAATCGAGTCAGGGTGGTGAACATACGATGACATTCATTGTGCAACATGTATATATGTAAATCTTTGGCCAAAGTAATGCATCTGTCTTTGCATGCATTGTCAGTCCACAATGCTCCAGATGGCTTAGTGTCTCCAATAGTATCATACATAGTTAGAGTGGATCTATAGTTGTGTGACCATGAGACATTAGGAAGGACACAACACTAGATACTCATATGGCTAACCTAATGGTTCCTAATATCTAACCTTTCCGTGAAGAGTAGGGCCACTTCAAGTTAGGAAGTTGAGCGGGGGACCGCAGGTCTGTGGTTGGTAGAAAAGCACTGGGATGATTCTCTCCTTCCCAAGAATGAGACAAGTTGAGGCTTATGAAGACTGATGTCATTTGTTCTAGATATAGTGTTTTGCATTTAATGACCTATCGGTCAAATGTAATTTATAAATTGATTCATGATGCCTTGGGCATAACTTGTACATGAATAGTGATGGTTCCTCACTAAGGATATGTAATTACTATTGTATTATAAGCTTTGTTATATTTTGTTAGAATAACATGCTTAGCTGATGATATGATAATGATTCATTATGGTTAAATTTTGATTTGGTTAATCATATTGTTGACTAATCTCTTGATTAAGATGAATGTTTATGTTAAATCTTGAGCATTAAGGAAAGTGATGTTACAAGAGGCCACTTAGGCGATGCAATATTATTAGAGGCAACCAATTCTTTTCCTTTGTTCTTATTCACATTTGAAGATGATGTAGAGGACTAGCCACCTGAGGAGTTGATTTAATTCTTCTTAGTGAGAAGTTCTAACTCATTTATTCAAAGTTTGAGGTTATCTCTTTCATTTTCAAAACAACGATGCTATTCATGCCCAAGTTTGTTACAATAACTACAAGTGGGTTGTAACATGTCACCTCATATTACCCAGATTAACATTCCAATTTACCATCAAGTAAATAATCATGATCATCATAATCATACTTTTCCTTAACAATAATCATTTACATAATCATTATATTTAAGATGCATATCTCTTCTGAATAATTTTAAATCTAAAATTTACAACATATTCAACATAACATATTAGTGAGTTCCTTCACTTTACAATCATAATGTTTTGCTCATGGCAATAATGATAAGTTTACATAAAATTTGACTGCCAAGTCATATAATAGAATATACTACATTTGGAGTTTTGATATCTATCTCCATAAGTCTCGGCTTGTAATCTTCTTGGGAAGGAGAGCATCACCCAAGTGCTTTTCCTCCAACCACAAACTGATGGTCCCCCACACAACTTCCTTCCTGGAAGAGGCCCTAACCTTCACAAAGGAAGTAGATAAAAGGAACCATAAGGTTTGCCATATGAGTTTCTAGTGTTTTGTCCTTCATAACTCATCACGATCATGCAACTATAGATCCTCTCTAACTATGTATGACACTACTGGATGGTTATGCCATCTAGAGCACACTGAACCGACTAATGCATGCAGAGACAGATGCATTACTTTGGCCAAAGATTTAATATAAATAAATATTTTGCAATGAACATAGTTGAATGTTCACACACCTCTAACTTGTCTTAGAAGTTATCTGATCCTATAGTGTTTTAGGTTGACTGTTCCTAGTCATGGATTTAGTCCATCATCTTGGACTCCCAACTCCATTTCCTGGAGTACATTTCATAGGTTTTTTTTTACATTTGCAACATGGAATCTGACTCCCCGTCACTCTATTCCTTATTTCAAGTGTATAAGTTATTGGTTTCCAACCACAAGAGCAATTATGGTTAACAAATCCATGAGAGGAGTTTAAATAATTGGCTTGGTTAAAGGATCTCCATCTAATCCTTGTCAACTAAAACATGACCCATTCAAATTGACATTATCTTTGTATGAACAAGTTTCTCACTTTGCCAAAAGTGTCAGGGGTATACTAAGAGATCTATCTTCTCCAATCTTGACATCATTATAAAATCTTTATTACCAAATGATAAGAAAAATATCATTTTATATTAATAATAACATTCTTAGTCTACTAGAGACTTGAGAGGTTATAATACCTTCTCATCATTACTAAATAGAGAGACAGTTATTACCATCTTTATAAGTAAATATCCAGAATGATAACATATTTATTGAGCTACCCAGCTCTATTGTTTCCTTTTCAAGAATAATGCAAGGCTATATCTATGCATCTTACATCATGTTTTAAGTTCAAATATGCACTCGTGGTGTAATAATGGTAGAAATAGCATCCCAGTTTAACTTTAATAAGTAATAAGGAGCCTGTTGCTCTTTGTTTAAACAATAAATAACCCAAAGGCATGTAAAGATAACATCTTAAAGAAATCTTTATAACATATAACCCATTTCAAGTGACTTGAAGTTCTGCCTACAGTAGTATTTGAAGGATCACTTAGCATTCAAAAAACATGTGTGGCTCTCGGCCAGTCATCAAATATACATATAAATATACCATCTTTCCTTATCCAGAAAGCATGGATAGTGTTAATCTTTCGATACATTCTTATATACAGACTTCACAGTCTAGAATGGAGGTTAATAAAGTGTCATCCGATAACATGGCCATAGGCTTAATCATATACTGCTACAATAATATGTTACATTATTCACCTTATTAGCCTCACATATATCATTAATATAACAATGGTCTTGGCCTTATTAGATTCGACGAGTTTTCAACCGATAAAACAAAGTTCTAAGTCCTCAGCCTCATGGCATCGACAAATTATCAACTGTTAAAGCAAGGTTTAAAAGTCCTCAGCTTGATGGGCTTGACGGACTATCAAATGTGTAAGCAACAATGTTTAAAGGTTTCATTCTTTAAGGCCATCAACAAAAGCTTATTAACATAATGCCATGCTATAATATGTATTAACACAATCAATGATGTACCTGAGTGTATATGTATGCACTATCAACGAATTTAAGCTCGAGGCTATGTCTTTTCTTACGAGCTTCACACCACTCTCTGTTATTTTTCCAATGCTCGACTCAGAGCTCTTCTTTTTGCCAACCTAACTCATAATAATCACCCACAACAATGCAATGCCAAAGTCTTTCCTTTGGCTGAAGGCATGATGGTTTCAACTACCACACCACTCCCCGCGGGAATATCTGGTCCAATGCTCTAAAATCCCTCTCGCGAGAGCATACAACACACAAAGTGCTATAAACATGGATTGGTTGTACTGAGCCATCATCATGCTCCCACTCATTCCAACCTTTGAGGAATATGGTGGTACGGTTCATTGTATGCACATAGTAGTAACATACCACTAGATGATCATCACAACAAAAGGTGGTTAAGCAATTATAACCCACATTATACATATACATCACACATATATACTATGAGTATAATATAATAATCTATGTTGTCACCAAAATAGCATTATCAATAATATGGTGTTAGCATCAAACATGCATTAAAATGCGAACAAGGGGTCAAGGCTTACTCCCCCACTTCGCAATCTTATACTATATCTAGAATAATTAAATCAATATACACAAACTTAATATATAAATATGCATAAGGAAACTCTGACAAAAGATAATGGTTAATTTCTAACCAATATTAATGTTCCAAGAACATTATTTAGTTAGATCGACGTAGATGATGTTGAGAAACCCTAAATCGATAAGACGACAATAGTCAAATTAAAATCGACTAAACAAGGGAAGATGACCATTACATACCCTGTCTCACAAAGGTTCATGTAAAGAACAACTTTGAAAACCCAGATGACAACTTGAATTTTTCCACAACATCTATTTCCTTCTCCCAGATGATACTCTCCTTCCCTTCTTAGAACTGAGTCTCTTTCCCTGGTTACATTCACAGTCATTCAAACCATGATCAGTGTATCATCATCAAATTGTTATACATCATACTAAAATAATTCCAACAACATGTAATCTCATGTCTAATTTAAAACATTAATCATAACCCATATAACCAATGATTTATCCTAACATTTTCCACAAACGTCAAATCATTAACCTATGATTACTTATCCAGTTAATCACATGAAAAGTAAAAGTTAACCATAGTCAAAGCTGGGATGTAACACGAGCCTTAGACATTTTCCTTTTGGATGGGGCAGTTTCTTCAATTTGAGGTTTTGACTTTGATCCCTTAGGTAGGTCCTTGTTTGCTTTCTTTATTTTAGGAGTTGAATCCTTTTCACCACTAGCAACAAGAGTGTGAATCGATGAAGACTTTAGTGTGCCCATTTGAATTAATTTATCTCGCTCTTATGTTAGAGAAACAACAAACTCAGCAAGTGAAGGCATAGTGAGGTGCCTTCCTAATGAGTGTTGTGTGGCATAAAAAGTAGAAACAAACATTGAATAATCTGCGCCTAACTTTGACAAGACACTTAGAATCAATTGATCATCTTCTTTGTCAATCTTACATATCTTCAATTGGGACCTTAATGAGTTTAAATTGGTGAAGAAATCTTGAATTGTTAAAAAATCTCTAAGATTGAGACTTATTAAGTCATTTTCCAAATGATGACCTCTCATTATATTTGTCTTGCCAAACAATGTTTCTAATGTTGTTAAAACTTCATTAGGTGTTTTAGCATCATTAACATGAAATAACAGGTTTGGAGAAATGGCCATACAAATAGTGCCATAGGTTTTATCTGTAGACACCCTAAAATGACTGTGTCGTCAAATCACTTGCATTTCATCATTTCTTCCTAATCACCTGCATTTCACACATTAATTAAATAATCTAATTATTTAATTAATTTCATCAAATTCTTCTAAATCTCCTAAATTCAACATTAATTAAATAAATTCCCTTTATTTAATTAATTAAATCAAATTCCTCTATATTCTTCCACAATTAAATAATATTAATTATTTAATTAGATCATTATCTTATTTTCAAATTTCACATCCACATTAATTAAATTAATTATTTAATTAATTCAACAGACTCCCTCTTATCTAAAATTAAATAATTCTTAAATTATTTAATTAAATCAAATTTATTCTTCCAAAATCATGCACAACAATGAAATAAATTTATTTATTTAATTAGCTTTTAAAATCTTCTAAATTAAATAATTCTAATTATTTAATTATTTCTTCCAAAATATCTTCTTTAAATTTAAATAAATCAATTATTTATTTAAATTGCTTTTTCTTCTAATTTGAGTTATCTCTAATATAACTCAAGCTTTTTTGCTCATCAATTAAATATTTCTATATTTAATAAAGCAAAATATCTTCTTTTCTCATGCAAATCTCTTCTTCTTGTTTTAAATCACTTAACTGATTGCTTTATTCTTTTAATTGATTTATCTCTTCAGTTAACTCATTCTTCTATTCTTGATAACTCCTCTCATGCAAAAGCAAGCAAGACACGTGTCTTCTCTTCATTCGTTGCACATTCCTCAACTTATCTCCTCCATTGATTCTTCTGAATTATCTGGACCGTTAATCGATTTTCCTTGAAATCTATATAAACCCCCCTCATCTCCTTCATTATCTCTCTTCGATCGTATTCTCAGGCATGCTTAACAGAGCTTTAAGCATACAAAACGCATCGATTGAGCACTATCACGATCTTTTGACATTGATCTCTTGAGCACACTACTTGCTTGTTGTAGCTATGGCTTCGCAACTTCATTGAGCAATCCACATTCAATCCAAAGGAAACAATATAGATTTCAGTAAAAGTCTTTATTTCATTGATTATTTGTCATGGCTTTTATTTAAATTTGTTTTCTTTATGTTATTGGGTTTTTTTGGTTTTATTTAGTTTTTATTTAATCGATTTTTCCTCATACACATTATCAAGTCTATTAAACCACTTCCTCTTTTTGGAAGCCACGGTAGGCTCAGTTCTAATCCTATAGCTGCTCTATGTAAACCCTTTTGCTTAAGTTGTAAATCCATTGCACGTTTCCATGAATGGTAATTAAAAGGAGTTAATAGGTTAGCCATTGTAAGAAAGAAGACAACCCCCCGGAAACTGTGAGGTTTTCCCCCCCTTTTGGCACTTTATAACTTAGTGCATTTTATAATAAAAATAGGTCCAATATGTGGGAAATGTGAAAACATTAACTTTTGCAAAAAAACGGTGCTCAATTTCGAGCTACCGATCAAAAGTTATGACAAAAATAATTTCTTGTAAAACAAGCCTATTTTAATACACTTGCACTAGAAATAAAAAAAAGCCTATGGAGAGATAAACCTTGCCTTCCAACTACTTTTTGAAATCGACATGGAGTGAAGATTACAATGATTTTATTTGTGAGGGGGAATTGGCCTCCTCACAACCCGAGCCTCACCTTTTGTCTTTGTCAGGCAAACATACAAGTGTTTTAAAACCATTAATTCTTCAAATGAAAAAATTACCCTTTGAATTTGCCTCCTAGTTTACAATAAACCCCCAAAATTTTCCATTTATAGTTTCTTAATAAACATAATTTAAATGCTTATTAAAAACTAAAATGTAAATGCTATTTTGATGAGCAAAAAATAGGGCAAAAAATGGGCGGATTAAGGCAAAAAAGCCCAAAAACTATAGGGACAGCCAAATTTCAGCTCCACAGACCGAATTTCTTCCTCTCATGTCAATTTTAGGTAGCTACAAGTTGATTTGAGATAGCTACATGTCAAAAAATGTCTCGCACATCAAAAAACTCCTTGCCCGTGTCAAAAATACCTTTCACAGGTATGAAGCACTGTCACAAGGGTAAAACAGAGGATGCCTTATAGATTTTTGTCCTTCTTTTTTGTTTCAATGCCTCTGTAGAAGTATTAAACACTGCCACAAAAATAAAATGCCCAAATACCTTCCAATGCACCCAAATTGTGGGTGATTTCCAACGCCCAAACTAGAGATTTCAACACTTGATTTCAAATGCCCTTTGAGGAGATTTGAACACCTTTAATCACCTACAGATTTGACTTCCCAAACACAAATAAAAATAAATAAAAAATTGCAGAATGCAATACTCTGAACAATGCAATTTTTTTACAATTTTTCTTTTGAGATCCATTTTGCTCCAAGATGCACCGAGATTCGCCTCACCTCTGGATCCCCTCAAAATGGAGAGTGTGTTCATAGCAAGGCTTTGATACTATGTAGGAATAGCCAAGGATACTCTGTAACACTTGATATTCACTCTCACAATATGGAAGTTGACAAATAGAGATAAGAAATCAATGATATTGATGAACCTACTTTGAGCACAAACATATATTAATCTCACATAGTAAATTTACATAGAAATGCCTTATTATATAGGCATGGATGAGGCAATCCACCTTTCATGTGGATTGACAAGTGCCCCATGATGTGGCACATGAATGTAGACAAGTGTCCTATAGGTGTCAACATTTGGATCACTTGGAATGTGCAAACAACAACCTTTTGACCAAGTCATCAACCTCGGTGACAAGTGTTGAATGACTACAAAAGTGACGTTTGAGGTGAGATGGAAAGTCTTCCAACCTCAAAAGGTATGCACATAAGGTTTACCAAACAACTAGGTAACCTTTAAATGCCTAAAAATGGTTGCACATTTAGTTAGACAAAATGTTGTCTAACCTCATCAACCAAAGTACACTTAAGCTATAATGAATTGATAAATTATTCACTCTAACACATAGTACTTTGATATTGTTATCTCTCAGATTTGCACCCTTGCTACAGTTGTAAAACTTTAGCAATCTAGAGAAACATGGGAATGATCTTGAAGTGTGGGACCTTGCGAACTGAGATCAGACCTCCAGAGAAGGCTAGTTCCTCTTTCTAAGCCTATTACTTAGAGCAATGACTAAATCTAGTGCTAATGCTTGTAGGGGAAAAGGGTTGGAAGGAAACTGAAATGAAAAGGAGTGATACACCAAATTTAGTGAGCGATGGTGATCTCAGTATAGACACAACAATGATTTCAATGATGAAGGGGATTCACACAGACTTATGACTGATTGAGGCTTCAGTATGAAGGTTAAACCTGCAGAAGAGTCGTTTTACTCACAGAACAGACTATAACTTCAATTGAAACACAGAAATCAAGACGCAAGAGAGGCAAGAAGTCATACATATATTAATCATGAAGGTTATAAACCATTACATTACAGAAGATTCAGTATCAGAAGTCTGACTACAGAAAAATTGGTAGCATAACAGCCTAAAATAAAACCATCCTCCTCAAATAATGAGGTTACATTGTCATTTATAGGTCAAGCTCCTGCGCAGAAAGGCATGAAGTCGCTACTCCATAGGATCTAAGGTCATTAATGCAGGAACAAGGGTGCAGGGGTAGGGGCGTGGTGAAAAGACAGAAACCATGTCGCTGGCAGGTCCAAAACTATAGGAAATGGTCACCCAAATGCAAGATAGGACAGGGCATTGAAGAAGAAACCCCCAAAGTCGTCGCCCAACACATGAAGATCGACCAGCAAGACACAGAGCCCATACGCATTGAAGAGCGAAGCCATCCACCATGAATGCACCTGCAAAACTCACCAACCAGAGCTACTGTGAAAATAAACAGCCTCTGCACACGCCAAAAGGGTCACTGAAACGTCCAATCGACCGAGCATGCAAGCCCAGCTCCAAATTTGAAAGTAAGAATATTCCCCTCAAAAGCCCGCCAGATGAAAGAGGGGGCAAAAACAAGCGCTTTACCTTTTGAAGCATGTTGAAATTCGCCAGGATGCAGAAGATATTCACAGTCAAAGTTTCAGTCAACTGTATCCTGCAATTGTATATCACTTTGCATCTGCACTTGTATCGGCCTTTGCATTTTCCTTTGAATCTACCTTTGCATATGCAAAGCGCTTTGTATGTATCAGGCTATCGGGGCGACCTTCAGTTGAGTCACCAATATGCAAAGTCTTGCCAAAATGTTCGTTGTATGTGTTTTTTGCTGTCGGCATTTAAACAGCCTTTGAAATCGCCTTTGTATATTCATTTGTATATGCATGTGCCTGCATACAAACATGGATCTTTACCTTTTGAATCAGCCTTTGTATCACTCCTGATACGTGGCACCACCTGGTTGGTCGCTGAGTTGAGCCTGGGAGCAATCGCTTGAACATTCACATGTTTTATCGGCCATCGGAAAGACCTTAAAACGAGTCATCAATATACATTGTCTCGCCGAAAATCCCTTGTATATGACCTTTGTAAATCGATTGTAAATGAGATACAATCGACTATGTACACAATGCAGAACTCATGAGATTATCAACTATATTGGAACTTTAGAACAGGTCTGGCCTTTGCATCTTTGCCTTTTGCATATCGGCATGTACATGCACCTCAATCATACAAACTGCGAAACCCAAAATGATTATTAGCTGCATTTGATTTTCCAGTCATGTTCGGGTTGTATGTCGCCGCTGTATCTAACCTTTGTATATCGCATATACAATGCGAAATATACAAAGGAAAACTGCATGCAAATACTTGCATACAAACATGCATTTGAACTTGTGCCTGCGCTTTGTATATTCATTGCATACTGCCTTTGTATATTTGAACGTACAAATGCGAACATACAAACAAAAGATGCATACAATCACTTGTGCCTTTATCAACCAGAATGAAAATTCAATATGGGTCCGAGCCTTGTATCTCAGGAATGTATATTGCAATGTATATGTAGATTGTATGTTCAAAGATACAATCACATATACATGCAATTGGTGGGCCCCATCCTTTGCATCTCCTCCTTGTATGTTTCACTTTGTATGTGCGAATTGTATATTTGCCTCTTGTATATTCCATTTGCATCTACGATATACAACTTGATATACATTCACCTTTGCATATCACCCTTTGCATATGTCCTTTGTATGTGCGCATGCATTGGCTGTCGGGGAGACCTTGAGTTGATTCACTGATATGCAAAGTCTTGCCGAAGATGCTTTGTATGTCTGCATTGCATATACCTTTGTATGTCTACCTTGTATGCTTCACTCATATCTCACTGATGTACATCCTGCCTTTGCATCTTTTCCTTTGTATAAGCACTTGTACATCGCATCTACAATATACAAACAAAACCGTATGTATATCCCTTTGCATATGCTCTTTGCATATTGCCTTGTATCTCTCTCATGTATTTGCCTTTGTATATGCAAACATACAATGGCGAATGTATATGCGAATATACATTCAAAAATGCATACACAAATACTAAGCATGAAACTGAGAAACCCTGCGATGGAAAATACTTGAAGCTAAAAGATTTCTAGGTTTTTTTGGCAAAGATTCCTCGAGTAAGATTTTGGGATTTTTGGAAGGCACAACATAGACTTTTTGAAGAATTCAAGCTTTCTCTCCTTCTATTTAGACTTTCTTTGATCGGATTTCTTTGATAGAAAGAGGGAAACAAGAATATTTTGGGGCTAGGCAAAATATGACAACATCTTTGGTGACCTGTCAGGGGTGTTTGCCTGCTAAACAAATGGATCAGTGACCTTACACATCCATTGGGCATGGAGTCAAAAGAGACTGCAACAAGAACAGAGGAGCAGGAACATTGAGCAAGCTACCAAGCCAAACAAAAACAACAAGCAAGCATGTATCTCCTAATGAGAATACAACAAAGTGCAAGGACACTTATTGAAAGGAAACCTAAAACTGAAATAAAATCTATTCTAATCCTAAACTAACCAGTCAAAGGTGACCTTAAACAAAGCCATTAACTGGTTCTTGAAAGTAACTACCCTTCCTTAATAATTTACAATGTTTCTCATGCATGTGGGCAGTTAAAAAGAGGTGAGGGGGGAATGGGCATATGACAAATTGATAAAACACCCCCCATAAAATGGAGATAAACTCACCCACCCACATGGACTGATTGCTGATGTTGCTAACTTGTGAATAAATGGGTTGATCCCACTCATTTCAATGCTCAACTTCATGCTTAGAAGTAAGCATGACAAGTGGTGGCTTCTCTTGATGTGTCTCCAGCTGAGCTAGATGCCTGATTTAGCATCCCCTTGAAGTGACATGTAAATCAACATGGTTGATCTCATGTCTCTGCTCTGATTCTTTCTCTACTTGCTCTTCATTTGGTATGATGGTGACCTCCATTTGACTCTCATGTTGCTCTTGTGTATGAAACAACTGACTTGGGACCTCATGGTTTTCTCCTTCTTCCTTCAAAGAACCCAACAAGGCTGATATAATGTCATCATGGCTGCATTCTTCAAACCTTTATGTTTTTTGTTCATGGCTGTCCTGGTTCACGGCTAAGGTTGGACAATAAAGAAGACAATTTGAAAGCTCATAAATGATATCATTATCCTCACCTTGCATGATAGTTTGCCATGATGACTCCTCCTTTATGGTCAGTGGACCATCCTCTTCCACTAGGACAGCTAGAAGCTTATCAAAGCTATCAGCTCTTAGAAGACCTTTACAAACAGTTGGCTCAAGCTCAAAATTCCCATTATTACTCAAAGAAGTGCCCTCCAAATCAAGTCTTTCTTCTTCAACAAAGGAAGGCAAAAGTTCAAACAATGAGGGAGCCTCGTCCTGCAGACTTTCATTTGTTATATCAGCCTCAAACTCTTCTGTACAACAGAAAGGAAGCTCCTCCAACCAGCTGAGATCTTGCAAATTAGCTTCATCAGCCTCAAACCGCAGCAATTTGTCATTATTTTTAGTGTTATCTTGTTGCTGCATATCCATGACCAGCTGCCCGTCCTCTTCATCTTCAACATAGTCGGGTAGCTCATGAAGTAGGGTAGCATCATCCACTTCTGAAGTGACTTTAACAACTTTTTCCCCTATGCCTCCATCCTTTGACTGCACCTCCACCGGATTGTGTTTAAGTTGCCTCTGTAGCTGAAGGTTTTCCCCATGCTCTCATTGCATTTCAACCTTGTTTGCTTGATTATATGCATGAGAAAAGGCCTCAAAAGAACTAAAGTTTAGAGGACTCAATCCCTTATTTGGGTTAACATTACTCACGGGTGTAATAGGTTCAAACAATTCTATCTTTGTGAGCGTAGGAACAAACTACTCCTCTTTAATTTTATCTTCTTCCACCTCCTCTCTTGGATCATCTTTCCAATTATCTTGGTAGACAATAGGTCCACCCTTGAGAATTGAAATAGCATCAGGGAAAGAGGCCTAAATATCTTCTTGAATTTATGGGAGGGGATAGGGTTCTGGACAAATTTGTTCCTGGGGAGTGATAATTTGAGTTTGCATAGGAACAGGGACTTGTGGAGGGATATAGGCTTTGAAGCCTGGAAACTTATGGAGTCTAGGTGGCTCTTGGTCAAGTATAGGTTCTCTCAATGGATGAGACCCTCTAAAACTTGGAATATTTAGTTTAGGAGACTTAGGAGACTCACCTTGCTTGAAGCTTGGTATTCTGAAACTGGAAACCTCTACTTTAAAGAATGGATTTGGAAAAGAAATAGCTGATTGAGTTTCCAACCTTTGAAAAGGAGTCGACAAAAGCATCTTTTGCCCTTTTTCTGCTAGTTGAATGCTAGAGCATGTTTCTGTTTGTATATTTGGTGGAGGGTCTTCACAGGGTGAAAAAGATGGCCCTTTCCAACTTTGAACCTTAAAGGCAGAAGGCTACTCGAAACTTGGAATTATGATAGGCTTGGATTCTACAACTATTTCCTCTGCCTGATTTTTAATTGGTATGAGAGGATTGGCCTTTACAAGGTTTGGCATTTTGTAACCAGGATGCTTGGTCCAAGAAGGCTACCATGATAGAGAAGTCTAAGCCTCTTTCATAGATTCACCTTGGTTTGAAGGATGAAATTGTTTGAAGCTAGGAATAAGAGAGAAATGTTTTACTTTGGGCTCTTGCACTTGAGCAAGCAACTGTTTTATTTGTTTCTCCTTAGCTGTAAGTTGCATGTTCAAGCATTCCTCTTCATACACCCTTCTATTTTATGTCTCTTGCTGGTGCAAATAAGCTTGATATGCAAGCTCCTCTTGTTGCATGTTATACTGTGCTTCTCTACCTATTTCTAAAATTTGCCTTTGGAAATCTAGTAACAAACTCTTAATGCTACCCAAATCAATATCATTTTGGGACTGAATAGGGAGGTTGCATGTTTGAGTTAGGGTAGAATAGGTTTCACAAGGTTGACTATAGGTATGAATAGGCTGCAAATAAGGATAAGCAGGAGTGGTTTGAAAATGCTCCTGCTGGTAATGCTGATCATAATGAGGCAAAGAGCTGTTTGGCATAAATTTAGAGGCATTTGGGGCCTGGTAGTGCTAATGTGGGGGCCAATATCCTATATTTGGATTAGGGGTAAGTGAATAGCCATGATTCCCATAAAATTCTGACATTTTGTAGCATCTAAATGCTGGATAATCATAAAAATGTCAGAATTAAAGCAAAAAGGTCTGCAACTAGAGAGAAACTGGATACATACCAGAGAGGGAGTCGCCAGGTGATTGAGATGCTTCTGGAAGCTGAATAGACCTAGAAAACCACCAAAATCCTAATCTTTGATGAAATTTTAGGCACTTGGGCTGCTTTCACCAGTAGATTGTTTAGTAGAGTTGCCATGGTGTTGCTTGTATTGCCTCCAAAGGCTGATAATATCAGGAGAAACACCAAATCTTTTAGTATCTTGATGAGAAGTTCATTGAACTTGTCCCATCGGGCGTGCCAGAAACTGTTATCTCTCAGATTTGCACCCTTGCTGCAGCTGTAAAACTTTAGCAATATGGAGAAACATGGGAATGATCTCAAAGTGTGGGACCTTGCGAACTGAGATAGACCTCCAGAGAAAGTTGGTTCCTCTTTCTAAGCCTATTACTTAGAACAATGACTAAATCTAGTGCTAATGCTTGCAGGGGACAAGGGTTAGAAGGAAATTGAAATGAAAAGGAGTGATACACCAGATTTAGTGAGCGATGGTGATCTCGGTGTAGACACAACAATGATTTCAATGATGAAGGGGATTCACACAGACTTATGACTGATTGAGGTTTCAATATGAAGGTTAAACCTACAGAAGAGTCATTTTACTCACAGAACAGACTATAACTTCAATTGAAACACAGAAATCAAGACGCAAGAGAGCCAAGAAGTCATACATATATTAATCATGAATGTCAGAAACCATTACATTACAGAAGATTCAGTAGCAGAAGTGTGACTACAGAAAAATCAGTAGCATAACAGCCCAAAATAAAACCATCCTCCTTAAATAATGAGGTTACATTGCCATTTATAGGTCAAGCTCCTGCGCAGAAAGGCATGAAGTCGCTGCTCCATAGGATCTAAGGTCATTAATGCAAGAACAAGGGTGCATGGGCAGGGGCATGGTGAAAAGACAGGAACCATGCCGCTGGCAGGTCCAAAACTACAGGAAATAGTCGCCCAAACGCAAGATAGGACAGGGCATTGAAGAAGAAACCCCCAAAGTCACCGCCCAACACATGAAGATCATCCAACAAGACACAGAGCCCATACGCATTGAAGAGCGAAGCCATCCGCCATGAATGCACCCGCAAAACTCCCCAACTGGAGCTACTGTGAAAAATAAACAGCCTATGCACACGCCAAAAGGGGTCGCTAAAGCATCCAGTCGGCCGAGCATGCAAGCCCAGATCCAAATTTGAAAGTAAGAATATTTGCCTCAAAATCTCGCCAGATGAAAGAGGAGGCAAAAACAAGTGCTTTTACCTTTTGAAGCATGTTGAAATTCGCCAGGATGCGGAAGATATTTACGGTCAAAGTTTTGGTCAATTGTATCTTGCAATTGTATATCGCTTTGCATCTACACTTGTATCGGCCTTTGAATTTTCCTTTGAATCTGCCTTTGCATATGCAAAGCGCTTTGTATGTATTGGGTTGTTGGGGCGACCTCCAGTTGAGTCACCGATATGCAAAGTCTTGTCGAAATGTTCATTGTATGTGTTTTTTTACTTTCGGCATTTAAACGGCCTTTGAAATCGCCTTTGTATATTCATTTGTATATGCATGTGCCTACATACAAACGCAGGTCTTTACCTTTTGAATCGGCCTTTGTATCGCTCCTGACATGTGGCACCACCTGGTTGGTTGCTGAGTTGAGCCTGGGACCAATCGCTTGAACATTCGCATGCTTTATCGGCCATTGGAAAGATCTTAAAATGAGCCGCCAATATACATTGTCTCGCCAAAAATCCCTTGTATATGACCTTTGTATATCGATTGTAAATGAGATACAATCGACTATGTACACAATGCGGAACTCAGGAGATTATCAACTATATTGGAACTTTAGAATAGGTTCGGCCTTTGCATCTCTGTCTTTTGCATATCGACACGTACATGCACCTCAATCATACAAACTACGGACCCCAAAATGATTATCAGCTGCATTTGATTTTCCAGTCGCGTCCGGGTTGTATGTCGCTGCTGTATCTAACCTTTGTATATTCGCATATACAATGCGAAATATACAAAGGAAAACTACATGCAAACACTTGCATACAAACATGCATTTGAACTTGTGCCTGCCCTTTTTATATTAATGAGCATACTGCCTTTATATATTTGAACGTACAAATGCGAACATACAAACAAAAGATGCATACAATCACTTGTGCCTTTATCAACTAGAATGCAAATTCAATTCGGGTCTGAGCCTTGTATATCAAGAATGTATATTGCAATGTATATGCAGATTGTATGTTCAAAGATACAATCGCATATACATGCAATTGGTGGGTCCCATCCTTTGCATCTCCTCCTTGTATGTTTCACTTTGTATATGCGAATTGTATATTTGCCTCTTGTATATTCCCTTTGCATCCATGATATACAACTTGATATACATTCACCTTTGCATATCACCCTTTGCATATGTCCTTTGTATGTGCGCATGCATTGGCTGTCGGGGAGACCTTGAGTTGATGCACCGTTATGCAAAGTCTCGCCGAAGATGCTTTGTATGTCTGCATTGCATATACCTTTGTATGTCTGCCTTGTATGCGTCACTTGTATCTCGCCGATGTACATCCTGCCTTTGCATCTTTTCCTTTGTATAAGCACTTGTACATCGCATCTACAATATACAAACAAAACCATATGCATATCCCTTTGCATCTTCTCTTTGCATACTACCTTGTATCTCTCTCATGTATCTTCCTTTGTATATGCAAACATACAATGGCGAATGTATATGCAAATATACATTAAAAAATGCATACACATATACTAAGCATGAAACTGAGAAACCCTACGATGGAAAATACTTGAAGCTAAAAGATTTCTAGGTTTTTCTGGGTTTTTTGGCAAAGATTCCTCAGGCAAGATTTTGGAATTTTTGGAAGGCACAACATGGGCTTTTTGAAGAATTCAAGCTTTCTCTCCTTCTATTTAGGCTTTCTCTGATCAGATTTCTTTGATAGAAAGAGGGAAATAGGAATATTTTGGGGCTAGGCAAAATATGACAACAGATATAAAATTAGAAAGGGATAAAGGAAGGGAGAATAAACCCCTACATCAAAGAAAGAGTAATAAACTAAAAGAACTGGTGAAAAAAAAGAACACCACAGAGAAAACAAAACACAAAAACAATCTAAAATGGACTCGCATACTAAATTGTCAGTATTCGGTAAAGGCACCATTGAAGCAACAAAACATATATTTGTTCTATAATCAATTTGGTAGAGAAAAAACATAAGCAGGGATCAAACCAAGTTATTTAATTTTGTGGGAACTCTAAGGAGTGGCACCTTAAATTGGTATAGGAAAAACTGCCCAAAACATGACAAGGCATGGGATGAAGTGAAGAAAGAATTCAGGTAGATAATTTTGAATCACCAGAACTCCCTACAAAGGGGGTGAGTAAAATGAGGGACCTTCTCCAATGGAAGGAGAATTTATCAAATATTTTGATAAGACATTCAAAGAAGTTTAAAAAAAAATAGAGGAGCCATTAACAGAAAAATAGAGAATTGAATGGTTCGTATTAGGATTGTCTCCATAAATTAGAACATCTGTTGACGGTAAAACTTTTGAAACATATTATGAAGTAGTTATATTCACATGTTGCATTGAGAATCAATCATGGAGAAGAACAAAAAAAGAGAAGGAAAACACAAAATTAAAACAATTGAAATTAAAATAGGAGATACTAGCAAGGAAAGAGGATAATCCACAAAAATAGAGGAATAACATGTGGTGCACATACTCTACCAGAGAAGGGCACATAAGAAATTAATTCCCTATGATGAAAGGTGAAAAGAACGCTGCCACATTAAAGGTAGACCTAAAATAATCCCTCAAAAGAATAATACAGTCTATTGCAGAGTATGTGGTGAGTGTTGTCTCTCAGATTTGCACCCTTGTTGAGTTGTAGAACTTGGCAATCTGGAGAAACATGGGATCTTTCCAGGTCTGTGGGTCAACTAAGTTGGAAAGAACCTCCGGAGAAGGCCGGCTTCCTAGCTGGTTATCACCTAAAATCTACTGGATTTGCAGAGGAAAAAGGAGAAGGAATGCTTTTAAAATGAAAGATAAAACTAGAAAACATGAAAAATAAGGGTGATGCACCAGATTTCATTGAGCGATGGTGATCTTGGTTTAGACAACAATGATTTCAATGATGAAGGGGATTCACACAGATTTATGAGACTGATTAAGGCTTCGGTATGAAGGTCAAACCTGCAGAGGAGCCGTTTTACTCACAGAACAGACTATAATTCTAATTAAAGCACAGAAATCAGGACACAAGAGAGGCAAGAAGTCATGCATATATTAATCATGAAGTCTAGAAACCATTACATTACAGAATATTCAGTAGTAGAAGTAGACAACAGTATAGCTAATCACATTCATTGGTGGATAAAAGGAAGACAACAGAGACCAGATTCAGGCACAGTGAGTCACATTCCCATACCCTACAATTACACTAAGAGGTCTGACTATAGAAAATTGGCAGCATAACAACCCAAAATAAAACCATCCTCCGAAACTAAAGCTACAATGTCATTTATATCAAATTCCCATGTCGGGGACGTTGAAATAGTTGCACAGGATCCCAGGAATGCAGAATGTATTCATCAATGCAGGAATAGGGACGCAAAGGCAGGGGCATGGTGAAAGGACAGGAACCATGTCGCTAGGTCTGCAACTCGAAAAACGATTGCCTACATGCAAAAGAGGGCAAAACATGAAGTGAGGAGCACAAAAGTCATTGCAGGCCACGAGGATATCTACCAGCGAGCCAGAGGAACCCATGTGCATTGAAGAATTTGACCATCCACCATGAATGCACCCACAAAGCTCACCAACCAGAGCTACTGTGAAAATATCGGCCTCCGCATATGCCAAATCGGTCGTTGAGACATCCTATCGGCCGAACATGCCAATCCAGATCATATTTTGAAAGTGAGAAAATTCCCCTCAAAAGCTCGCGAGATGAAAGAGGAGGCAAAAATAAACACTTCTGCCTTTTGAAGCATGTTGAAATTCGCTAGAATGACGGAGATATCCACGGTCAAAGTTGCAGTCAACTACATCTTGCATCTGTATATCGCTTCGCATCTGCCTGACACGTGGCACTATCTGATATGCCGCTGAGCTAAACCTAGGACCCATCGTTGAACATTTGCATATTTATCAGCCATCGGAGAGACCTCAAACTGAGCCACCGATACACATTATCTCGCCAAAAATCCATTGTATGTGTCTTTGTACATCGCAATTGTATATAGGAGATATAATCGCATGTACATATAATAGGCAGACCTCAATGGATTATCAACCAAAATGGAACTTTAGAACAGGTCCAGCCTTGTATCTTTGTTTTTTTGCATATTGGCATATACATGCACTTCAACATACAACTGCAGAGCCCACCACTGAGTTTGCCAAATTTAATTTCCTAGTCGGGTCCGCATTGTATATCCATGTTGTATCTATCTTTTCTATATGCAATTGTATATAGGATTGTATATGGGATGATACAATCACATATACATACAATAGGCGGACCCCAACTTGAAATCCGCCAGATTTGATTCTTCATTCGTGTACAGATTGTATGTATTCCCTTTGCGTCACCCTTTGTATATCGCATATACAATGTGAATATATAAACAAAACTGCATACAATCACCTATACATACAAACATTGCACCTGACCTTTGCATATGACCTTGCATCTTCCCTTTGTATATGCAAATATACAATGCGAACATACATACAAAGATGCATACAACCGCATCTGCCTTTCTAAACCAAAATGCATATTCTTTCAAGTTTGGGATTGTATCTCAGAATTGTATATGCCATTGTATATGCAGATTGTATGTACAAAGATACAATTGCATATACAAAAAACAGACATACCTTTTGTATCACCCTTTTTATCCCGCCGATGTATCTTTGTATATTCTTTTGTATATTGCCTTACATCTGACTTTGCATCCTCCCTTGTATATCTCTCTTGTATCTGCCTTTGTATATGCACATACATCGGCGAATGTATATGCGAATATACATACAAAAATACATATAAAGAGACTAAGCATGAAACTAAGAAATCCCTGCAATGGAAGGAACTTGAAGACAAAGGGTTTCTGGGTTTTTGGCAACGATTCTCCAAGCAAGATTTTGGGATTTTTGGCAAGGCAAAGCATCAATTTTTCAAGAATTTTAAGTTTTCCTCTTTCTATTTAAGCTTTCTCTGATTAGATTTCTTTGATAAAAATAGGGGGACAGGAATATTTTGGGGCTAGGCAAAATATGACAACATTTTGGCAAACTCTTGGGGATGTTTGCCTGCTAAACAAATTGATCAGTGGCCTTATACATCCATTGGGCATGGAGTCAAAAGAGACTGCAACAAGAATAGAGGAGCTGGAACACTGAGCAAACTACCAAGCCAAAATAAAAAACAACAAGCAAGCATGTATCTCCTAATGAGAATACAGTAGAGTGCAAGGGCACTTATTGAAAGGAAACCTAAAATTGAAATAAAACCTACTCTAATCCTAAACTAACCAGTCAGAGGTGACCTTAAACAAAGCCATTAACTGGTTCTTGAAAGTAACTGCCCTTCCTTAACAATTTACAATGTTTCTCATGCACGTGGGCAATTAAAAAATGGCGAGGGAGGAATGGCCATATGACAAATTGATAAAACACCCCCCACAAAATGGAGATAAACTCACCTATTCACCTGGACTGATTGCTGATGCTGCTAACTTATGGTGAATAAATAGGCTGATCCCACCCATTTTGATGCTCAACTTCATGCTTAGAGGTAAGCATGACAAGTGGTGACTCCTCTTGATGCGTCTCCAGTTGGGCTAGATGCCTGATTGGGCATCCCCTTGAAGTGACATGCAAATCATCATGGTTGATCTCATGTCTCTGTTCTAATTCTTTCTATTCTTGTTGGTTTGAATACTCTAGCTCTTGTATCTTAGTTAGAGATATGGTTGTCTCCACCTCATGAACAAGATTCTCATGATTTTCTAACTTAGGCTCATAAAATGAGCCATGCACATGCTCAAAAGAGAAGACCTCCCCACCAAGAAGCTGATATCCCTGCTGAATAATAAAGAACAAATCTTCAATTTGCTCTTGCCCATGTTCAGTCTCCTCATTATTTTCAATAAAGCATGGAAGCTCCTCAAGCATATCAGCATCATCAACCTCTGCATCATCTAGCATAGGGCAACATGCTTGCCCTTCTTTATGGTTTGGAACCTCACTATCGTGCTTAGCCTCAACCTACAACAATCCGCCATTATTTTCACAGTCCCCGTGTTGTTGCATATCCACGACCAGCTGCCCGTCCTCTTCATCTTCAACATAATCAGGTAGCTCGTGAAGTAGGGCAATATCATCCACTTCTGAAGTGACCTTAACAACTTTTTCCCCTATGCCTCCATCCTTTGACTGCAGCTCCACTAGATTGTGTTTAAGTTGTCTCTGCAGCTGAAGGTTTTTCCCATGCACTCTTTGCATTTCAACCTTGTTTGCATCCAATAAGGGGATTTGAAAGGGCTGTAAATAGGAGATAGGGGGTTGAATTTGTGCTGGAACAGGCTCTTGTGAAGGCTGAGGGCCTCTAAAACTTGGGATTTGAAAATTGGGAAGCGATTTTGGAGGCGCAGATGGATTATCCTGCCTGAAGCTTGGAATCTTAAATTTTGGGGCTTCTTCCGCAGCAGGCTAAGCAGGTGTGAAAGGCAGAGGATGTTTGAAACTGGAAATGGAGGGGATTGCTTGGGTTTCACAATCTTTTTGGCATTGATAATCTGAGTAAGCGCGACTACTTTGCACCTGAGCAGACAAAAACTTCATTTGCTCCTTTTTAGTAGCTATCTCTCCTTCAAGATTTCTTTCAAACTATATTTTTTTTACCCACTCTTGATTATAAATAAAGGATTGCTCAGCCACCTCTTGTTGCTGTCAGGTAATCCCTTTTTGCTTCTCAATTTCAACCAACATCCAATACATGTGTGAGAACTCCTTACTAATATCACTGATCCTCATATGTTCAAGCTTTTGGCTCAAATCCCACAAAAAATAGTCAAACTTTTGGATCAGATCCAATACATTCTGGTAAGGGTGCTCTTGAGGCCAACTGTGTGAATAATCATGTTGTTTGGCATCAAAAACCTCCTCGTGGGGTTGAAATTGATCATATATCAGTTGATATTGAGGTTGAGCAGGGATGGGAGGGTGGAAAACATGATAGGACTGCTGGTAATTTGTTGTTACAGGGTCATTTGGAATAAAACCAGCAAGTTGTTATGTGTGATATGATTGGTAAGAGGGTATACATGCATGATGTTCATGGAATGGAGGTGAAAAACCATCATAGTACTGATAACTAGACATTGCAAGAGTAAAGCATGAAACATGGGCAAGTCTAGATAACTGATTTGGAATGTATCTAGGCAACAAGGTTTTGAAACACTAAGAAATGAGTTATAACACCAAATAGAGTCGCCAGGTGCTAAGAAAATAGTTTGAAAAGGTAGAAAACTAACAAGTAGCACCAACCTCATTAGTTGTTTGTACTTGGACTGCTAAAGCTAATTAATTCTTCGCTTGTAGAGTCGCTAGGTGTGTGAATATTGCCTCTACGGGTTGATGTTGTTGACATACACACCAAATATCAACAATGAATAAAGGACTTGTGGACTATGATAGTCCAATCTGTCCCACCGGGCGTTCCAAAACTGTTGTCTCTTAGATTTGCACCCTTGCTGAGTTGTAGAACTTGGCAATCTGGAGAAACATGGGATCTTTCCAGGTCTGTGGGTCACCTGAGTTGGAAAGAACCTCCGGAGAAGGCCGGCTTCCTAGCTGGTTATCACCTAAAATCTACTGGATTTGCAGAGGAAAAAGGAGAAGGAATGCTTTTAAAATGAAAGATAACACTGGAAAACTTGAAAAATAAGTGTGAATCCCCTTCATCATTGAAATCATTGTTGTGTCTAAACCAAGATCACCATCGCTCAATGAAATCTAGTGTATCACCCTTATTTTTTAAGTTTTCCAGTTTTATCTTTCATTTTAAAAGCATTCCTTCTCCTTTTTCCTCTGCAAATCCAGTAGATTTTAGGTGATAACTAGCTAGGAAGCCGGCCTTCTCTGAAGGTTCTTTCTAACTCAGGTGACCCACAGACCTAGAAAGATCCCATGTTTCTCCTGATTGTCAAGTTCTACAACTCAGCAAGGGTGCAAATCTGAGAGACAACAGTGAGTGGGATGACCATGAAACCAAAGATTCGCCATCGCAGTGTTTTAGAATATGCACAGAAAATGAGGACCATGAACCTTGGTGTAATGCACACCCTAACAATATAACAATCAACTAGGACATGAACTACATTAAGGGGTTAGCATAAGGACCCCTCAATAGCCAAAACCACACATACAAAAACCCTAGCTAGAAGAATCAACAAAATACAAATACCTTACAAAACACATTCCTAATTACATAAACAACTATGAGGAAAGAGGTTAGTACAATAACTACAAATGAAGAAGAGGTCATGGTAGAAGCTGTAGAAGGATAATTGATGCAAGTTGCTATAAATGTGGAAAACAACGACACTTCATAAGTGAATGTTGGGGAGTTAGGAAGAAACAATGCACATTGTGTGATAACGTAAAGCACGATTTTTTCAATTACGACAAAGCCCAACAATATTTTAGAAATGCATTGCCCTAGTCTAAAAGCAATGAACTACAAGGATTCAACCAACCGAAAGGGACAAGGATTATAAGGAAGGTACCAAAAGAAACATCGCCGGCAACTAGAAGATGCCAGAAAGAAAACACATGCAACTCAAAAACTTCTAGCACTAAAACATCAGAAGAAGAGTATTAATATAAGAAAACAAAACTTAAACATAAAAGTGCAACAAAACATAACAATAAGAACAAAGCAGCAGTGGTAACCAGACAAGGTACTGATATCGCAAAAGTATACACTAGAGAAAGTGAATAAGATGATGAGGAAGAGGAATTTTTTTTCCCCAACAAAAAACATGGCAAAATTACAAAACAATCTAAATAAATAATAAAGGATTAAAAGCAAAACCATTTCTTTTCTAAGGATGAAGTGATAGCATGGAAACAACTTACATAGCTAACAAGACATAATAATTTATTGAAAAAACTCGAGCAATTTTGTAAATATTGGAATACAAATGAAATTAGAATACCACAGGTCAAACAAATGGATGAAACTGACCACACATGGAAGACTAGGCCTCTAATGATTACCACACACATAAACCATAGGAAGATCAAACAAGTAATGGTAGACCTAGGAGCCGATGTCAACATGCTACCACAGATGGTCTGGAAATTACTAGGACCTAAGCTAGAAGTACCCCCTACAACATAAATTTTAGCTGATGGATCCACAATGGGGACACTAGGAACATGGAGGGAAGTAGAAGTAAATATAATGGGAATTAAACAGATAGCAGCCTTTGAAATTGTTGCCATGAAGGAACCATTTGACTTGTTCAATTCCCTATTAAGACTTCAATGGTTTGTGAACACTAATGGAATTATGGACTATAGGAAAGAAGAAATTTCATTTGTAGATGACATTAGGATAGTACACATTCCACTAGGAAGAGAGGAGGATGAAACATATGTAGAAGATGTTAACCTAGAAGAGAACAGTGATGAAGATTCAAGAAATTTATACTCAATGTTTAAGTTATCCAAATAAAAAACACTAAAAGAAGGAAACTCCGAAGGAGAGATAGAAGTCAAAAGTGATAACTATAGCACAAATAGTGAAGAGGTATTAAATGCATGATTGTAGGATGAACTTGAGTTGAAAACCCAGAGAATTATAGGGTTCCAGAGGATTTTATGGTAAAACTAACCAAGGAAACTATGTTGCATTTCACCGCATCCAACACAATTACACCGCAAAACACATGTGGTAGATGAGAACCACAACAAGAACATATACCCAAGACCACACATAAAGTAAACCACATCACATGAGGGATTTCACAGATCAAACTCCCTAGGTATTCAGGGGTGGGATACCTAAACACATATCTAATAGAAATAAAAAGTACATTAAAAAAAGAAGGCCCTAGGATGGATGTGTTACAAAATACACTAGTATGCAACACCACAAGCTAGTGGCACACTCACAAAAATAACATCCCATGCTAGCCAGTCTTTAAGATCTTGATAAAAACAAGGTATATATTGGAAAAATGAGAATACAAGATTATACCTAAATATAAAGGACAAATCTCACCACACGAACATATAGATATGTGTACAATGATATGGAAAGGAAGAAATGAATATGACACAAGACTCTACGTACAACTATTTTATTGGACACTAACACCAGACTTGGCATATCAATCAAGAAAGAAGAGCATAAACCAAAGATTGGAATGAACTAAAAATAGATTTCATAGATACATTCTCTTTTTATAGTCCACATGAACACATTCATAATACTCTCTGCAAAATGAAGGAGATAATATACAAAGAGACAGAGGAAGAAGAAATAGATATACACCAACAAACTCCACCACCAAAAACAGAGGGAGTATGGAAGCTAATAGAGTGGATGGAGAATGAAAACAAATACACCGTAAAGAAGTGTTATACAATACAACAACAAGATGATGATACTCTACACAAATTGGACATAGAAATTAATCAAGGGGAAAGAAAAATAGAACTAGACATAGAGCCTAAAGAAAAATATCATAATAAACCAATAAAATTGAGGGAAGAGAACATTGTCAAAGAAGGGGACCCTAAACTAGCCAAAATAGGAGATTATTAGGATGAACAAGTAGTAATACAAGTAGCTGAAATTTTATCAGAATTTGAAGACCTATTCCCCAAAACATTTACTGACCTCAAGGGAATAAAAGAAGAAGTTGGAGTAATGAACATATAGTTAAAGGAAGGAGGAAATCCTAACATGAAAAAGAAGGTTAAGATAGAGCTAGATAAGATGTTAGCCGCCGGTATAATCAAACCAGTTGAGGATGCAGATTGGATAAGTCCCATGGTAGTTCAAAATAAAAAAAAATAGGAGAAGTTAGAATTTGTGTCAACTTTCGAGAACTTAAAAAAGCCTGTATACATGATCCATTCGCAACCCCTTTTACAGAAGAAATCTTCTAATCAGTAGCGCGAAGGGAAATATACTCATTTACAGATTAATTCTCAAGCTATCATCAAGTTAAGATAATGGAGGAAGATCAACCAAATACCACTTTTGCATCCAGGTGGGGATCCTTTATGTATACAGTGATGCCATTTGGGCTTAAGAATGCACTCATTGTCTTTAGCAAAATAATGATAAATGCATTTAAGGATTTTATACATGACTTCTTAGAAGTATACTTAGACAACTGGACAATGTATGGACTAATCAAGGAGCATGTGCAAGCTTTAAGAATGATGCTAAATAGATGCATAAGCTTACAGATCTCACTAAACTTGAAGAAATGCATGTTTATGATATTTAAAGAGGGCTTAATGGTGGATCCATTGAAAGTGGCATTGATCATGAATTTACCACCACCCAAGACACCAACCAAGGTAAAGACTTTCCTCAGCTATATAGGGTATCATAGAAAGTTTATAATAAGATATGTGGTAGTGGAAACTCCATTAGAAGAGTTGTTTAAGAAGAAAATTGGTAACACAATCGAGTGGAATGAACAATGCCAATCCTCTTTTGACACTTTGAAACATAAAATAGTAGAGGCACCAATCTTAATTTTTCCATAGTGGACAAAACCCTTTCATGTACATGTCGATGCCTCTAGGATTGCTATTGGAGTAGTACTTGCACAACCCAAAGGGAACAAAGATCACCCAATAGCTTTGGCTAGTAGGAAAATGTCTAAAGTGGAGAGAAACTAAACAACAGAAAGGGAATCCTTAGCGATGGTATACGCTTTGCAAAAATTTAGACATTACCTACTGTCTACACCATTTACATTCAAGGACATGGTGTTCTATTCTAGCTTTTGCTTTAGTTATGTAACTTAGTTTTGTTTATTCATTCACAAGACTTGGTGAAATGGCATGTGGTGTTCAATTGATATATCTTTCTATTCTTTCTTGGGTATTCTCGTCCACTCTTTGATGGTATATGAGCATCTCAAGGAAGAACTTCATTATAAGTTATTTTATGTTTGATTACATAATTGGAATTGTGATTGAATTTGTAAGAGGATGGAAAGTTTTGTTGAAAAAAAAATCTTTTAAATATTTAAGAGAATCAATACATTAATGAAATAATAAATAAATTAGCCAAGATAAAATATTTGAGACAATAATAATAGTATCGTTTTTGTTAGAACTATCAAACCATGCAATGATTATGGCCAAATTTTAACCAATGAGTAGGTTCTTTGTTATTTTGAAAATCAAACTTTCTTTAACCCCAAAAAAAAATAATAATATAAAATGTACCCAATTGTTTACTTCTAGGTGTGATAGAATGTTTTTCTCCTAGGTAATTAACTTTTAGCAATAAATTATTTTTGAGACTAGGGATTCAACAAAGATGTTTGGTCTTTACAAGTAGGTTAAAGAGCAAATGTATTAGCTCTTCTTGCCATTTTAAAAATACATCTTAAATGTGGCACCCATATGTAACTCTTTTGTTCTTATATATGCAATATAGGATAAATGAATTTTAAGAATGACAAAATGAAGAAAAATAATTTAATGTGACATTTGCAGTGAAGATGCTTCTTCTCTTCAAAAGAACACTACTTGCCTAATATTTTATTTGATATTGGTAATTTGTAATCTGTGCAAATCGTGTATATCTTGAACATGTAATATTTTTTCCAATACATATTTGGCGAGACACCAATTGACCAAAATTTAACATACTAAAAACTATGAACATTTAATTTTATTACAAAAGAAGGGCTCATTTCAACCATCACAGAATCATATCAATATCAAACTCAAACATACGATGCAACATATCCTAACACTAAATATGCTTTGGGAAAATCAAGTCTTGCTAATTCCTTACAACGTTCTATGAAGATTGTCATTCCTCTCTTTATTCTTATCAAATCTACTTCATTTATCAATGTTCGCTTCCTTTTTCCACTAATTGGATGTCTTCTATCATCTAGAAAGAAATACAAGTTAGTATTTTTTTTGTTGAAATGTTTTTCCTACACGATAAAATTACTTAGAGGCTATCAATTTAAGTTTAAGAAAATCTCAAAACAATGGAAGCGACTAGACAAATATACTATAAATCAAACATTTGCTAACCATATAACATCACGTGTATCAACCTTCTTGCCACTATTGAAATGACATTATTCACAAAACACTAATGGTATCTCTATATAGTTGAAGTTTTGACTACAATTTTCACTCTTTAACAAACATGGATCTAAGAATCTACTCCAAAATGTACGAATCTAAAGGTAATACACAAATGCCCTCCTCTTAAATTTATAAGCTCGACAAGAATGCAAAAGGACTACAAGTAGACACAAGGCTAGGTACAGTACATTCATGGTAACAAAATTATGAATAGAAGAAACATTGAAATACCACGAAGCCATGATGAGAAAGCAACAATTATGCTAAATTTTGGTTCATTGGTGTCATAATTGATACTATTAATCTATACAAGCAATAAAACTCATTTCAAAATGACTCTCACTAAAGACTATTGTAGACGTCTAAAAATGGTCACAACCACTTTCATCCACTTACACAATTCAAACCCATTCTCCCACATCATTTTATCTGACTCAAATATTAATTAAATAATTTTTAATTATTTAATTAATTTATTCTGCACCTTTCCCCTTTCAAAAAAAGCAAATTCCTCTACTATAGTTCAAAAATTAAATATTTTTGTGACTATAGTTCATAATTTATACTCCAAACATTAAATAAATGACCATATTTATTTAATTCATATTTTGTCCACTTTTGATTACTTTTAGTAACCATCATTATTTTCTTTTAAACGTGTGCATATGAATTAATTTTAATTAATTCTTCATTACAAACCCCTATGTTTCTAGAAGTCCACTTGTCATTCTATGTACATGCATGTACATGACAAGTGGTACTTTGAAAGCATGGCCAAATCTTCCAAAATGTGTAAACTTGTCCTATTTCTTCCATCTCACTCCAAGTGTCACTATTCATGCAAATTTAAAATTACATGTGGCACTATTTTGGCACTATTCCTCCAATTTTTAATTCCATTTGTCCTCTCCATGCAATTTAAAATTCCTCGCTAAATCCAAGCCTTGTCTTTTCATAAATGATGTCTTACATGTCATACACCTACCCAATCCTAGCCATCCATCCATTCAAATTGCTTTCTTATCCATCGATCATACCTTGAATCTTGGATCAAAATTCTCATCCATTCTCATCATGCCATTTGTCCAATTCTCCTTGCTTGAGGATCCTCAAGCAATATCCACCCTTGATCTCTCAATTTGATCCTAGCCCTCCATTCTCATCCTCAAAAATCTATAAATTGAGGCCTCCACCTCCATTTTTCACAAGCCATCATATGCAAAGATATTCTGCCATTTTGAGTACTCAACATCACTTAGCTTAGTGCAATCTTAAGTTAGAATAGTATAGTATCATATCACATAGGGTAAAATCATTGCTAATCGTGCTTAGATAGGGTGCAAAATAAATAGTTTAGTGCATTAGCAATTAGGCCCAATCTTGAGGTCCTTTGGACTTGGGTTTGGGAGCAATCTAGATTAGTTTGCACTCAATTAGGAATCCCACTTCCATTTTAGACATTTTTGGCATGCCTGATGGGACCCCCATCACTTTTTTCACTAATTTTTGCATGGCTTTTTGCATGTTTTCTCTTCACAGGTCGGATCAACGTTGATTTCCTGCAGATCAATGCCCATTTCCAAGATATCAGCACCTATTTGAGGATCAACGCCTGATATTTGCAGAGGTATAATTAGTGCTTGGACATGTTTTTCTCATCATTTTACAACTTCCCTTCATGCATTGTGTCTAAAACTGACTCCTACTGATCTTTTGCACTAGTTAGCTCTCTGTTTTGTAGTAGAAAACACAAAAATAAGGAGGAAGTGTTGTCCGTGGCGCAATAGTGCTTGCTCTATGCAGAACAACGCCTGCTTTTACAAATTAGTATTCGCTTTGCATTTATCATAAATAGGGATTTTGTTAGTTTTTGCTAACCCCTATTAAAGGGTTTTTGGGCCTTTAATCAGTGTTTCTTGCATGTTGACCTTTCTGTTTTGTAGGTTTTGTAAAAATTACAAAGGAGAGACTCAACATTGTTCGTTTCAATGCCCATTCAGAGCATAGCCGCGCCCAACTGACAGTTATACCTTATTCTAATATTGTAGTGCCTATTTTTAATAGATTAGCGTCTATCCAAAAAATTACGCCTGTTCTCTACAAAACAATGCCTGTCTCTGAATCAACGTCTGTTCTATGTATCAACGCTCAGTCACTATGTCTAACAAAAAAGTTATTTTTTATCATTTGTTTTGGACTAATCTTGGTTTTGCAGCCTCTCACGATCGTCCAAGACCTAATTTTAAACTACTAACATGTTTGGTGCAGCCTCGCCGTCAAAGAACTTTTTTTTTCCATTAGTCTTTAGTTGCACTAAATTAAAGTAGGGGTTAATCAACCTTGTTTGTTGTGTCTTGGGTGTGAAATTAGGCGTATGCTCTCCCCTCGCACCTTAGGGTGATCTTGGGGATTAAAAGTCCATTTTCAACCCCTTTTTACTTGCTTTCATACCCGAAGGGGTCATTTCTCCACGTACGCTCTCCCCTTACGCTTTGTGCGATCTTGGGTGATCAAAAGTGAGAAGTGGTTTCTTCTTAGGAGGCTTTCTTAGAGATTTTATCCCCCAAGGGATGACCTCAACCGTGTGTTTCGGCGTGGTATATAAATATTGTGACAATCAAAAGACTCCTTTAAAGGAAGGACCCTCTCGCCTCCAAGCAATAGACCTCCAAGACCCTTGGTTCACCAAGACTTGAATGGTTGAGTGTCAATCAATTAGGACACCCCCTTTCACAGACTTGGGCCTCAAGTACCTTGAGTATGCTAGAGGACACCTCTAGAAGCCTTGTTAAACCTAGATAGGACCTTTCGACTATCATATCTTGGAGGGGGGTAAGGTGTTCCATGACCTTATTTTCTCTATTTATCCAAGCTATAGCACCAAAGGTATTAGTGGGGTTGGGAATCTCGGTTTACTTTGAGTTGAGATTTACCCACGACCACTTCGTGAGATCCACAAGATATGTCACTCCCACTTGAATAATTTTAGGTTGTATACAAGTGCTTGAAGTGTCTTCTGTTGTGCAAAACCTGTAAAAGCCATTTGTGAATCGCGAAGGCTAACCACCTCTCGCAAATCAATTCCAAAGTCAGTCAAACAACTATTGTGATTATTATGTGTGAAATCTTGTGAAAAATCTGACAAAAACATCTTGAAAATCACAATTACCAACACTGTACCAAATCAACGCTTGTTTACTTCAAAGTCGTGCCTATTCCTATAAATCAGTGCCCAGTTTCAGAGACCCGTAAAAATAACCTTTTCATCCTTTTGGTTGTCAACATCGTTTCTTCCACATCATTCCAAGCCACATCAGCCTCATCCATGTCCATTTGTCCCTTTTAGCTTGTGATCCAACTCTAATCATTAGTTATTATCCTCGTCATTCTCCTTGTTAATCCATAGGCAATCCAAATCACGCATAGTTAACTAGCCTTAGTTCATATTTATCCCTATAATCCATGATCAATCATCTTTATTAATCATCACCATCTATCATTAGTCACTATCCCTAATCATAATCAATCATAATCCATAGTCAATCATAATCTTTGATTATCCATCCTTGATTAATCCATAGTCAATCGCATCTCTATTATCCTTAATCAACCCAAGTCTTAGCATCCATAATCACCATTCTTATCCATAATCGATCATTGTCTTTGTAATATTTGATCAATCATCACCCTTAATCCATCCTTGGTCAAATCCTTGTTTGTCATCCATTAACATCCATAATCAATCCTCATCCTAGTCAATCTTTAATCAATCCTATCATCCTTAATTAATCCCATCATCCATAATCAACCCCTATCATCCATAACCAATTATCATCCCAAAATAAATCAAATCCTTATCCAATCATATCCTTATTATCCAAATCCAAAATCAATCCCCATCACAAAATCAATCAAAACCATATCCAAGTTCTAAGGTTAGGATCTAGATCAATCATCCCTTTGTTTATGTTAAGCTTAAGACTTTGTCTATCTTAAGTTTAGTATAAACTTGACATCATCACCCCTCTTGGATAAATTAACTTGGGAACTTAGACAACTCCTAAGTTAGTGGACTTCAAGAAATCCCATATTGCTTAGTGCGTCTTGTCTACCCCAAGTAAGATAATCCTATTGTCCTTTTGCTTAGGCTCTTTGTCCACCCTAAGTACATAGGGATAATCCTTGGTCTTTAATCATTTTGATCTATATTTTAAACCTAGACTTAATCCCCATCCATAATCATTGAGACCTCATCATCCAAATCCTATCGAAGTTCACCTTTTATGCCTCCCATCATGTGATCACGAGCTAGGAAGAGAATGGACTCTCATTACCAACCCCTATCTCCTCACGACTCTACCACGAGTAACATGGAGGGATATGTCAAACAACCCTAAATGGGTGAAACATCCACTCATCATCATCACACCTATTCCCCCACCTTTGTCGATTTTCTTAATGAAAAGGGATTACACGACAAATTTGACCAATTCATTGACAACCATAAGTATGAATTCCTTGAACGTCTCATTGAACATGGCGTACGCCTTCCATACTTATACGATCATGATAAACTTAAAACCATTTTTCATGACAAACCACCATCACCCATTCAAGATCAACCATGGGGACGTGTCCCTAATCCCAACGAACCCGTTTATGACAATCCATGGGCTAGCTATGCGTCCAACACCAACACCGTACACACCCTTGATCAACACATAGGGTATAATGTTGTGTCACAACCACAAGTATCGGAGCAACCTTATAGAATGCCTTCTCATATGATGCTCGATTCCAACATGCCCACCAATTCAATAATTGTCATCTCACAAAACATGTCCAACATCCCTCAAGATCCATCTAATGCCAATCTCGTTCCACAACCTCTTCCTCCTTTGAATATCCCTCAAAGGTTTATAATCACTCAAATAGTGTTACCACCCACAACACAAATGCCCATCCAAACCACTAATCCTTCAACCAATCACAAAATACCTTGATGAGCTATACCAACCCCACTCACACATATGAATCCTTCATGTATCAAGAACCTCCCCATGTGTCCTTGATGCAAAATGTATATGTTGCTCAACAACAACCACCACTCCAAAACCAACAAAATGTTCCATATGGGACGCATGTTTATACACAAACTATGGGCCCACCTCCATACATCCAACACCAACAATACATCCATCCCCAACATATACAATCATCATCACAACAACCCCCACTTTAACACATATCACAACCACCTCTTGCTAATCCTTTCGATCAAGAATGGCAAGAGATGAAAAACCCACTCAAAAGCATCCAACTAGGGACCCAAAAGAAACATTATAAGTTAGAAGACTTATGTCCCTATCCATTTGATAGAAATATTGCCGTCACACCTTTTACTCAACACTTTGAAATGCCAAAATTTGATAAGTACAAAGGAAAAGGAGACCCTCGTGACCACATCAAGGAATTCTTCATGGCGTGCCAAGAAGTAGCCTATGATGACCAATTCCCCCTTCGTCTTTTTCCATGAAGCCTAGGAGGACAAGCCCTTGAATAGCTTATGCACTTGCCTTATGGCTCCATCTCTACTTTCGTTGATCTTGCAAAGAAATTTGTCACCCACTTTTCATACAACGTAGAGAATGAAATCACTATGCTTGACCTTTGTAATACCAAACAATGAAGTGGTGAAAGATTTGCCACTTACCTACAAAGATGTAGAGCCCTTGCTAGTAGGCTACCTTGGACAACCCCCCAAAAATAACTTGTCCATATATTTATCCAAAACTTGAACCAAGAAATGGCATTCCATTTACAAGTGCATTGTGCATCTACATTTGATGAGATCATAGAAAAGGGGATCACCATTGAAAAGGCCCTTATTCCGAAAGGTTTGGTCAAGATCTACAACAAAAATGACAACGACAAAACTTCCAATGACAAACCTAAATTTTGGGCTAAAAACAAGAACACCGTAGGAGATGGTGCTACTGATTCCAAGTATATCCAAATCGCCACTCCTAAACCAAAAGAGACAAATGTAGTCCAAAATGTTTCAAATAATGTCTCGGTCCCATCTGCTCCTCCAAACCCGAATCCCCCTAACAATCGATAATGCAAGTATACTCCCTTGGGTGAACCACTTGAGGTTGTGTTCCAAAAATTAGTCCAAGCCAGCATGGTTGAGTTTCCCACAATGTAACCATTTGATGAAAACCAACCTAAACCCACGTGGTATAAATAAAATGAATATTGTGACTATCATCACATTAAGGGACATGCCATGAACAAATGTATGAAATTGAAAAACTACATCCAAGACCTCGTCGATCATGGCGATATCCAAATAGAAGGAAACAACAACACGTCACCCAAGGATGGCCTAGGTGTCTACCAAGACCCTCTTCCCCACTACAACAATAACTAAACCGCATCCAAACCATCATCCTCCAACATCAATCCCAACAACCAAGCCAACAACATCAATTATAACAACGTTCCACCTCCTTATGACAACGTAGTAGGTCGAATTGATTTTGATTCTACTCATGTCGCCACCATCAAACTCAAAAATACCACCCCCGAATGTGGTGTTACTACCCGCCGTAGGCATGTAACCATAAAGGGACCATCTCTATCCTCCACCACTACCACTTTTGAATATAACCTCCATGACCATCTTGGGAAGACCCCCACACAAATATCCATCTTGGAGCTCCTTAAGACATCTATCATCCATCAAAAAATCCTTGATAAAGCCCTCCAAGAATCCCATGTCCCCACTGATATACCTCCTGCACAATTTCAAAACCTCGTTGCTCAGTTGTCTTCATCCTACCATCTCACTTTTAGCCACGCCGACATGCCACCCATCGATCCCACTCATAATAAACCACTCCATGTCGAAGTTCAAATCGCCAACCACACGATCAAGAGGGTCCTCTTGGATAATGGATCCGGTTTGAATATATGCACATTAAAATTCATAAAACTCATGGGGTATTCAATGGCTGAGTTAGAGTCTTTGGTCATCTCCATCAAAGCACACGACAACATAGAAAGAGAATCCAAAGGTACCATATGCCTCCCCATCAAGGTGGGACCGCTCACCATGCCCACCCTATGCCATGTGATTGATCTTGATGTTCCATATAATCTTCTCCTAGGCTGACCATGGTTGCATGCCATGCAAGCCGTTCCATCCACCTATCACCAATGCCTTAAGTTCCCTCATAACGGTATGGAAGTCACTATTCCCACCAATCAACAATATTTTGAATATTGTAAAGCCTTAGAGGTTGTTTACGATAGACAATTTCATTGTCCGAACACCTATGGGGAACATGTCAAAGACCCCTCATCCATTCCATCCACGTCATCATTCACTCCACAAGTCACCATAGACCCATCAAATGCTACCACCTCATCTTCCATGCCTCAAGGTCAAGATCATAGACAAAGGGTGCAGTGAATATGAGCTTCACAATGCCTTCCATGTGGGACAATTGTCGTTGTCGCTCTGCTCTCATGGTCGTCATCTCCAAAAGAAAGAACAAGAATAACAACTTAGGATCAATGACAAAATTCCCTTTGTCCCAGCACAGATCTCTAGAGAAGAAGCCAAAGAAACAACTTTGAGTGATTAGTTATACCGCGATGAAATCCCTTCGGCACCAACAAATGTTGAATACTTCAAAAAAGAATATGTGGTACCCTTCCAAATTTGTGCTAAGATGCCCTATAATGAAAAAGGGCTAGTATCGATGAACAAGGTACTAAAAAACCTATCCCGATGAGCCCTACGTCTCCTAAGAAATATGCCCAATACTTCGATTTAGGATATGCCCCACCGATTGTGACAATCTGTGGACCCACTAAAGCTTCGATAGAGGCAACATAATCCTCTTCTATTGTTGAAAATGTTACTTCGAGTGTCATCATAGCTTCATGTGAAGATCTTGATCTTTCATGTATCTTCCTCAACAATGCCATCTTCATCATTGACCTTCCTCTTGTTCATCTCAAACTCATTTCTTGGGGTTATCAAGGACCCCCACCTCTTAACATGTTTTCACATGATGAGGCTCTCTCCACATTCCTACAACTTTGTGACACCTCACAGTATGACATATGCTTGCATGCCCATGCCTACTTTAGGGAAGAGGAGATCCTTAGTCCAAAAAAGAAAAAAAAAATCAAAAAATAGAAAATTGTCCCTTGGTGAAAACCTCTCTGAGGTACTTTTAGACACAAAAGAGAAAAATAAAGACGTATCTCCTAGTGAAAACCTCTCTGAGGTGCTATAAGATGAGGATCTTCTTCCATGCCATCCTACTGGCATGAACATTCCAACATTCTGATTAAAGGCACCCAAGAAATCAACCTCGTCACACAAGAATTGCCTAAACTTACACACCTAGCAGAAAGTGTGGTACTGAAGAAAAATCCAATCTCTCAATTGTTTTTCATGAAGCTCCTAATGTATTCGCTTGGTCCTATGCCGATATGCCAGGACTGGATCCATCTTTGGTTGTTCATCATCTAGTGGTACATCCTGAAGCAAGACTTGTTAAATAGAAACTCTGCAAGATGCACCCTCGAGTCACCTTTCTTGTCTAAGAAGAACTACGGAAACTATTATATGTCATCTTCATCCGCCCTAGTGACTATCTAGAATGGGCCTCTAATATTGTTCCAGTTGCTAAGAAGTCTAGGGGCATCAGAGTATGTACTGATTTCCAAGACCTCAACAAAGCATGTTTGAAAGATGATTTTTCGCTCCCCAACATTGACATAATTGTAGATCTCATAGCAGGACATGAGATGCTCTCCCTCATGGATGGCTTCTTCGAGTATAGCCAAATTAGAATCACCCCTAAAGATCAACACAAAACTGCTTTTACGTGTCCTTGGGGTACATATTGTTGGCAAGTCATGCCCTTTGGTCTAAAGAACACCGAGGCAACCTATCAATGTGCAATGACTACCATCTTCCATGACATGCTACACAAAATAATGGAGGACTATGTGGACGATCTCCTAGGAAAGTCTAGAACGAGAGAGGAACACCCTGAGGTCCTACAACAAATATTTGCACGTCTTAGAGAGTACAAGCTTCACCTCAATCCCAAGAAATGTATCTTCGGTGTAACCTTAGGAAAACTCTTGAGGTTCATAGTTTCCCATAGAGGCATTGAGGTGGATCCCATTAAATTCACTATTATAACATAAATGCCACCTAAAATGCTCAAACAACTCCGCAGTCTCCAAGGCAAGCTCCAAGCTATCTACAGATTCATTGCCCAATTCATAGGCAAATGTCAACCCTTTGCTCATTTGCTTCGCAAAGATGTACAATTCAAATGGGACCAAAATTGTCAATAGGCATTCGACCGCACAAAGGAATATCTAGATTCACCACCAGTCCTAATGGCACCTATCCTTGGAAATCCCCTATTATTATACATATCAGCAACATCTGTAGCACTGGGGGGACTTTTAGCACAACATGATGATACTAGCTGTGAAAGGGCTATATATTATATCAGCAGGATCCTAGTCGACCATGAGCATAACTACACCTCCATGGTACATGCATGTCTAGCTGTCATTTTCTATTCTCAAAAGTTGTGACACTACATGCTAAGTCATTCTATCAAGCTCATCTCTAAAGTCGACCTCCTCAAGTACCTACTTTCCAGGACCTCACTTACAAGAAGAATGGGAAAATGGGTTATGTTATAAAGCTAATTTGACATTGAGTATGTTGACCAAAGAGCAAGTTGTCACTGATTAGTTGGTCAAAGCACCCCTCACAGATTATCAACCGCTATCCATCGATTTTTCAGATGAGTCCATCTTAACCATGACAAAATCAACAAACTGGAAACTATGTTTTGATGGATCCTTCACCAACCATGGTTCAAGGGTAGGGATACTATTAGTGACCCCGGAAGGTGACTATATCCCCAAAGCATACAGACTTGCCTTCCCATGCACAAACAATGTGGCAGAATATGAAGCTTTGATCATTGGTCTCAAAACAACAATTTAGTGGAGTATCCTGCAGCTACAAGTCTATGGTGACTCTTAGTTGATTATCAAACAGGTCAATGATGAATACCTCACTAAGGATGACAAACTAGTACCCTTCAAGAAAATGGTTGATGAATACAAACTATTCTTTACCTACATATAGTTTGAATAGGTACCCCATCTTCACGACAAAGCAATCGATGCCATTGCCACTATTGGTTCCCTTCTAGATTTGCCTCATGATAGCCACCAGTGTGAATTCCTTGTGGAACAACTCCTTATGCTAGCATATCATGTTGCAGAGTCATAATTCATTTGTGAGATTGTTGGTCCTGAAAATTCTTGGTATCATGACATCTACACCTATCTCCAACATCACACCTTCCCACCCGAATCCACCTGTAAACAACAATGATCCCTCATCTACTGAGTCGCTCGCTACAGTATCCTTGTCGACATCCTCTATCTCTGAAGCTATGATGGCACTCTTCTTTGATGTTTAAACATGGAAGAAGCTTCCCTTGCCCTACATGAACTCTAAGCAGGTATCTGCGAAGTGCACACAAGTGGTATTGTCCTAGCCAAAAAGCTCTTATGTATAATATATTAATGGCCTACTATGGAATATGATGCATGTGAGTATGTGAAGAAGTGCAAACCCTGTCAACAATATGGAGATCTCATTCATGCTCCCTCTCAAGCATTGCAACCCATCACAACACCATGGCCTTTCTCTTAGTGGGGCTTAGATCTCATTGGCAAAATCCACCCATCCTCCTCTGACATACATAAAATCATTATCACCAACACAGAATACTTCACTAAGTGGTTTGAATCCATTCCTCTCATTTTCACCACTGGAAACCAAATCACTAAGTTCATCCTTTACCATATCATCCGTTGTTATGGTATCCCATCCGCCATTGTCACAGACAACGGTAAACCTTTCAAAAACCATGATGTTTGGGACCATTGTGAACAATTTCACATACAACATCACTGGTGCACTCCATATTACCTCGTGGGAATGGCCAGGCTGAGGCAACTAACAAAACCTTGCTCAAAATCCTCAAGAAAGTTGTCAATGAAACTGGTCGTGATTGGCACCTCCACATCCATCTCGCCCTTTGGGCCTATCACACTAACATCCACACCCCTATAGGAGCTACACCACATTCCCTAGTCTTCGGAGTTGAAGCTATCCTACCAATAGAGACCAAATTGCCCTCATTGTGCATCTCTTTGCATAATGTTATCATTGATGAAGAATACCGTGTTGCACACCTCCAAGAGCTAGAGTTGTTGGATGAATGACACCTCAATGCCCTCAATTACTTCCAAGCACACCAGATTCAACTTCGCAGATCCTACAACAAGAAAATCCGTGCTAGAGAGTTCGTAGTAGGGGACCTAGTCCTGAAATGAAATCAAAGAAATTTGTCAGAACAAGAAAAGAAAGGGAAATTTGAGCCTAATTGGCTAGATCCCTACATTGTCATTGCTAAGTATGGCTCTGGAGCATATCGCCTCTCCACCCTTGAAGGAGAAGACCTCGACAAGCCTATGAATATCATCCACCTGAAGCGGTTCCACAGTTAGCCTGATGAATACCCTATGTCAAAAATACAAATTTTTTTTTTAAAAAGTCAAAATAGTGAAGATAAATAATACGTCCTATGGTGAAAACCACTTCTTGTGGCGCCTTGGATAAGTACCATGATGAAAATCTGCTTGTAGGAGTCATGTGTAGGTTCAATCTGGATCCATTATTCCATCCATCTTCTTATCCTCATCTGCACCATCTAGCATACCCAATGATCCCCTCACCTGAGCTTCAGAACAAACCCATCATCTGAGCTTCTGTTGTCCATCATTCCCAAAATATCTCCCATCTCCCCATATGTTGTTTTGAAAGTGAATAACAGAAAAACAACATTCCCCTTCACTGACCTACACTTTCACTATATGTCCTTTCCCTGATCGCCCTTTCCCATTTTTTGATAGAAACTAGTAACACAAAAGTAGAATTCTCACCTGCGCTAGCACCCAAGCATCCCCTATTCACCTCACCGGTCCTCTTAGTGATGCCTGCATATATATCATGCCTATGCAACACCACTTCGCCTTGCCTATCACCAGCTACCATCCCTTGGTCCCTTCCCCTGATTTCTATAAATATCACGTCTTTCCATCGCCATGTCACTCACCTGATCCTCTCATCCATTACAATCCTAGGTCCCTTTAGTGGTTTTTGCATAAACACCATGTCTATTCATTGACCCTCCACTCCGCCTACTATCATCACCAGCATACCATCCTGCTTATCCCCTTACTCCTTGTTATGTTGTTGGGCTACATGGTGCAGTCTGAAAAGTAACTGTTGCCCCACATCATCGTCGTCTCCCCCATCTATCGTGGTTTGTATACCATGGTATAATATGAAAACTAACATTCACGTCATCTCAACAACATTTCATCCAATCACATAAACCAATCCCTGTCCTTACATCATCAAGTCTCCTAGAACTACATATCATCATCACCCGCATTGTAATGTACCTTGATCCCGTGGATACAGGGTATGTAGGTAGTCTGGAATACGAAGGAAGTATCCAGTATGTAGGTACATATGATGCACCAATCCAATCCACTTGGATAGTCCTACTTTCTTGAGCTTGTTGATTACGCTTGATCTACAAATGATACACTTGCTAGGCATCCTATCAAAGCATAACGCTTCCACGAAAAATCTTTCACCATCAGAATGGATTTTCTGTAACTAATAGCCTGTGTCCCCCCACCTATCCTTTAGTTTCTCTTGATCATCCATCAATTCTTGCCCTAGGATGCATCCTTCCTACAATGGGCAAAATCACCAATCCTCCATCCATTTTTTGGCAAGAGATACAATGGCTATATGTTTTGGGTCGGTCAATCTTTTGGTCTTTGAGTTTTATCTTATGCATCATTCTTGGATTACTTCAAAGTTGTCTTGGTCTCATTATATCATGACATGTGGTGAACAATCCAGAATGGGGCATAGTCGTTGCTTTCATATACCATGCTTGTGGGAGGTTCTCATTACTCCATCTTAGTATTCATATCTTGTGAATTGTACGGTTGGTTCTAGCATATTATCCCCCTTTTTGCATCTAAGGTTCCTCATACCATTGGTGTACTAAGGCCTTATGCATCGAATCCCCCTCACTAGTATAGACAAGGTTGTACTATTATGGGCATGCATGGGTTCATCCTATTGTTTGCAGTGTCAAGTCCTGTGCATGGATGCCTTGCCACCTTGGTTCCATATATCCTGGTGCATAAAATCCTATGCTATATCAATAGTAGTACTCAATATTCATTGGCAGAATTTCTCAATATGATATCATCCCTTTATCTTACATATCCATATCTACCCTCACCACCCCATCCCACTTCTTTTGTTCCAAAATTCATCGAAATACATTTCCCTTACTTTCTTCTACCCACTATCCTCCCTATCATCCCGTGACCATTTTCAGGGACCTCTTTTTGTATCATGATCAATCAAATCAACCCCAATCCATCCCAGTGCATTAATCACATCATTCATATTGCATTCTAATATATGTTTATTAATCTAAGCATATATTATTCACTTCACCTACACATCCATTGCAGACACAGCAGACAAAAGGTGTATTTTAAGTTATCCGTGACAACCTTTCTGCTGCATTAGCAACAGACTGCTTCCCTCATGTCGTCCACATAGTTCGATGTAAATAAAAGGCCTATTAATGGCTTACATTAGTGTGCAAGCCCATTCCATCCAATGCCCCATGATCACACCATCCATCTCCACATAAGCATACATCATCACAAACATGTTACTCCAACCATAATCATCTAACATCTCATCATAACCAAATATACCATGAAATTGACATAACACATACGCATAGATCCATTCAAAATCATTATACTACATCATATCATACATGCACACAATCCATACATATCAATTCATACATATCAATTCATACACTGCAAATAGGAATTGATTTAAAGTGGCTGAAATAATTTTTGTACGACCACACCATGCAATATGTGTTAGACATAAATTCACTGCACCCAATCCATATACCATCACATAACCATATACCATCCTACAACACAAACATGATTAGCACATATCCAAATCACTCATCTTCCCGTATCATTCTAGTCCATCATACGCCATCACATAACATCCAAACATCCCACAGTATAAAGATTTGATGCAACTAACTTCTGTACGAAACACCAACATACACCATGAGTAAATCATATCCTATCACACGTTAGTAAAAATCCATATAAATGACTATTGTATGGAACACCATCCTACATCATATCACGTTAGTCTCACAAACTATATCATCACATTGTTATCCTCAAATTCAGCCATGCTCAATTTGTGGGATGACCCCTATGAAACTTGTCAGTTTTGTAGCCCACAACTCTAAGCATGCAAAACGAGGCAATCACATTTGCCCTCATGTGTGATCTCCTGCCTTGGAATATCCTTCTAAGCGTCAACCTATGTCGGTTTCTCAAGATTTACAAAATAGGTCAAATGGCAAATTTCATTTTTGGGAGTTGGGAGAATTTCTATTAATGCAGGGTCGACGTTTTTTGCCGCCACTGCATCTTAAAGGAAATTTTGTGATGCAAGGTCGGCAAATTTTGCCGACCCTGGATGTCCTTTTGTCTAAGTTACATAGTCAGTGAAAAAGGCCAACTATGCAACTGCTTGTTTACACGAGTGTAATAAATGTCCTTCGTTTAATGTCATTTAGGGTTTTAAAAGGTGATTTTATTATTTTATTTCCATTGTTTTCTTTTCTCCTTGTCATCCTCATTACCCCATGTCATCGAGGAATTCTTTCTTCTATTTATGCGCAATCCGTGAGTGGATCCAACAAGCTATCCAGCTATACCTTATCACTTTTGTCTTTTCATTTGGCTATGTCTATTACTTGTTATCATTCCTCCTTTTTTGTTATGTTGCAATATATTCGTTTTGTGTTTTAGGGTTGCTTGCAGTATAGGTTTTGTTTATTTAAAACTAATGTAAGATGTGCGTCTTGTCACCTAAAGTAGCAAAAACCCTCTGGAACACTCATTTTGTTTGACATCGTTTGTCCTGTTTTAAATGGAAAGATATCGAGTCTAAAATCCTTTTCCTTTCATTTGAACAAATCAGGGTTTTATACTAATTAACCTTCATTATAGTCGAGTATCCACAATTTCTCCACTATTTTTTTTTGTTTATCATTTTTAGGTAAACCACAACTTTCCCCCAAATGAAGTTTCAACAAAATTGATCGAAGAAATTTGTCGCATGATAGGTTTTCTTAAGATGCATGGTCAGTTAAATTTTACCAACCTCACACTCTGTATCAAAACATTGAAGTTTCTTGTTGTTTTACCTTCATGCATGGTCGACGAATTTCGCCAACTGTGCATTTACTTGTAATTTTATCCTCATGCATGGTCAGAGAAATTTGCCACCCATGCAAGACCTTCCAAAAGTTTTACACTATACGGTATTGGCAAAAATTGCCCATCCTACAAATTGCAAATTTTACCAAACTACAAAGTCAGTAAAATTTACCAACTTTGCACAAAGTCAATGCATTACCCTTTTCACATGCAAAGTCACTGAATTTTAGCACCCTTACACCATTTTTGCAAAAAATTCTCTAATACTGGGAAATTTTCTCATTTCAACCAATTGTCTGCTTTTGCTCAATTTTTTGCCTCCATTGCACTCTAGCCCCTCAAAGCTTATGCAATTGCTCAAAATTTCCTCGTCATTGCAGTTTCTAATCAAGCAAATTTTCCTAACACTGCGAAAAAACTAGATTTTGTGTTGCAGTCTCTTGTGCACGCATCTCGAGATCTGCATTTCAAAGGATAATTGTGCTTCAGATGACAGATCCCTCTCTGAGAAAGTCAAAAGCCATGAAGTATAAATACTAAGGAGTCTTTTCGATAACCTCTAATGTGGATGAAATAAAGGATACTGAGATTAGCCATATTGACATGGCTGAGTTTGTAGAAAGAACCAAACATGAACCACTCAATCAAGCCATGAGGTGTATAGTGGAAAGTAATATTCAATTGGTAGTTACCTTCCTTGTAGCTGCACACAATCCATAGTTTGTTCTTCAAGTGGCGGCGCACTAATTCCAATGGGAATGTAATCATGAGGTTAGATGCATAATTCTTCGTCAAAGCTTTCATGTGTCCTAGCATTGATGCATATGCGAATATTGATTTTGATTATGCACAAAAGGAATATGACAAGGATCTTGAGTCTGCTAAAAAGGTGATCAACAACAGGTGGTTGAAGACTACAAGGCCAAATTTGTTAAGATGGCCTAAGAACTTTCCTCGTAGTGACTTTGTTGATAACTGAAGGGGGGGGTGAATCAGTTATCCTAATTATTTCTTCTTTTGAACTTTCTTATTAATCAATGCAGCATTGAATCAAACAAACAAACATTACCATGAAATGAAAAACACATGACACAGTTTTTGACGTGGAAACCCTGTTAAGGGAGAAAACCACGGGGTGATTAACGCAAAGATTATTCTCTGTTAGAAGAATAAGGAATTACAAAATGACACTTGCCAATTAGGGCTCACTGCCCGAGCACACTGCTCACAAAGAGGCCCACTACCTACAAGGAGACACACTGTCTACAAAGTGATAAGAATCACAGTCTTGAACTGATTGGAAGCATCTATATATGCTGGAGTTCAGTTCCGGTTAGGCTCAGTACACTGATCTGCTGCACTTCATCTTTCCTCTGTTCTTTATTCTGCTATCCTTTCACATACCGGATCTTTCTTACTACTTCTGCTCTATTCTACACTTATTCGCATACACCATCACACAATTCCACCCTTCACAACTAAATCCATCCTCTATATATATCCGCACAAGTAATTTCATCACCTTTCTAGTCGGCATCCGGAACAGTCTAGTTTCTTACAAACTCTGTTCTGTTGGCTGAATCCTTGCTCACCAAGCAATGCGGATCAAGCATATACTTGTAGATATCATTAATCATGTCGGCCAAACATGATTCATGCCTTCACAACCTTTACCATCAACAGTAACACATCCGGAAAATAGTCTGATACTCTGTCAGTCAGTTCTTCCTCTGTTCTCACTATCTCTCAGGAATCCGGTACTCAACTATTCATATCTTTTTCTTTGTTCATCACCGGAGGCTAAATCCTTGGAATATACTACTCAAGGTAGTCCTCTTGACTTCCCCAAATCCGCACTGCACCAAGACACTTCCTCTGAGAGATCCGGACCAATCTGTCGGACCTTGCCACATGCTCTGTTCTTGTTCACCGGACCACAACAATCTTCATTCTGACTTCCGGTAGAGACACACCATAACTTGCGGATATGTGGGATGACCTTTGTTGCCATCAATGACAACAACCATGAATCCATATAGTGTCTCTTGCCAACAATCTCCCCCTTTGGCATTGATGGCAACACTTAGTGAAAAATGACTAAGTGTTTATACTACGCTCCCCCTTGGCTGATGCTCTATATACAATTTCCGGAACTCCCCCTTAGTTGGATTCCTCATTTTTCACTGCTCCTCACTCCCCCTTTGACATCAATGGCAAAGGGTAGGGTCCGCACACCAAAATTTTCAAAAATTTTCTATACATAGCCGCATATTTACATACTCACATATACTGAAGAATGTCTGCAAAAGATGTGTTCAGTTGGATCAGTTCTGTAGCCCAACTTTGCTTCATTCTATCCAAAATTGAAATGTGACCACTCAACAAAAATGCAAATGCATCTGCCCTTTTTAGATCTTTCGGATCACTTGTCTGGGCTGTGATTTGAGCTTCTGCTATGGCCTCATGCATGGCCTCTAGCTTAGGGACAATTAACCCCCTGAGCTCACTCAACCTACTTATTCTATTTTTCCTTTCCTTCTCCAATTTCTTGATTTCACTCAAGACTGCAATAGTCTGACATTCTTGATTTGTTATAGAGGAAGAAAGAGGATCAAAACTTTAAGATAAGCTTAGTAGTGTGTCCTCTTGCGCTTTTATTTTCTTCTCAATGTCCACTGTTACCATGGACCAGGAGATACAAAATTTGTATATTTCACCGCCATCCTTAAGAGCATTTTCTAAGCTCTTTATCCCAATGTTCATGTTTCTCCTATCATTAATGATCAAACCCTGAACCTCGGAGAACCTTTTATCCAAAAACTCCTTCCGGACCTTTTCTTCAGCTAATTTTTCTAAAGATTCAAAATGTGTATTAACACTGCTGACTAAGGTTTTGAGATTACCGGAAGAGGAGGCTGCCGGATCTATCTGGACCGATGGCATAATCTTCTCAAGCACTCCAGAAGCAGCCTCTATCAACTCACAGTCTTCCATATGAGACTTTAGGAGCTTTTCATTTGCCTTAGCATTTGCAAATGAGGCTATCTTCATTGTTTGCACCGGAGAGAGGGAATCAAAGTTGAATGGGCCTTGTAGTAGCTCCAGTTCATCGATCTCTATTGTTTCTTTGCTCAAAAATTGTTGAATAGTTTGTGCAGTGTCTCTTGCCAGAGACAGATGTTTCTTTTCTTCTGCAGTCTTGGAACTGTCCTTTGGGATTTTCTCTCCTTCCACATTCTTACCACTATCAGTCATGGTCTTCTCTGATGGAGTCTTCTCTTTCTCTGCACCCTTGGTACTGTCAACCTCTTTATCTTTCACCACTGCTTCCTTCTCCTGTAATTTCTCTTCTTCTTTGGATCCAGAGACTGTAGGGGAAACCGGAGGAGAGATGCTAGCCTGTTCATAGGCCACTTCTTCTGGAGCAGAGGGTTCCAAGTCCACAGCTGTTTCTGCACCTAAGTCCTCTACAACAGGAAGATTGAACCTTTTGAAGGCCTTCCGGAGGATCTCTTCTGTCTCTTTGGCCACCTTGTCAGTCTCACCAAGCATGAGTTGATTCATCCTGGCTTTACTTCTGAACTCATCTTTGCAGTCTTTGAATATTATGTTCATTGTCTTGGGATCAATTTGAGGATATAGCTGAATAGCTATCTGCTCCCGGATCTCAAGATCTTTTGCCTGAGCATTATTCTTTCTTATTTCTAATTCCTTTTCTAGGCTTTTAGGGATTTCAGAGATAATCTCAATAAAAGCTTTATTGTAGATGTTCAAGTACCTTATTATAGCTTCTTGCAGGATCTTTTGATCTGCCTTGTTGTAGTCATCATAAAATTCAGCCACCGGTTGAAGGTTCCCATCCACAGTGACTGATTTGACTACACTGTCTAGGGATAGAGTGGGCTTTTCAACAAATTCTTCTGCCATTTCTTCCTTGTCTTGGCCTGTGGAGGGTTTCCCGGATCCTTTCTTCTTCTGCTTCTTTATTTCTTTTACTCCCTCATCTGACTCAGTTTCCTCTTCATCCTTTTGGCTTTCATAAGCCCTTGTGGCTTTTGTCTTAGATCTTTTACCGGATGCCTGGACTTTCGGTTTTGAACTTTTGGTTGTGGGAGGTGCAGATCTTTTTGATGATCTGGTCCGGGTGGAAGTTTCAACCAGAACACTTTCTTTACTTTTCTTTTCTGCCTCTTTCTTTTCTTCCTCAGATTTTCTTCTCTTTTCCCGGCTGGCATCAAGTGCCTCTTTTGAGATGCCTAGGCCTTGAGCAATGTGCTCTACTTCTTTTCTCACCTTCCTCTTTATCTCAGGTTCTCTGAGTTCTACATGGATCTTTACACTCAGCTCCTGAAAGGTTCCAAACCTTTCTACCTTTGGATCTTTGGGCTGACTTAGCATGTGTTGAACATGCAACTCCACTATCTGTTCATCCACTTCATACCCCATGGGCATGATCCAGACAGTCCTTGGCTCCACTGCCTCCATTAGGCACTGATCAGTGTCCACCATAAAGCACACTGAGTCTTTGTATTTTTCAACAAGAGACTAGGGAATTCTTTCTCTTGCTTGCATCATGCTTTGGAAGTTTTTGAAGTATCCCCATAGGGCTGTATTTCTTGCTTTGGCATCCCCAAGCCCATGTAGATAGTCTCTTATTTGGACTGCAACAGGTTTGTCATTCTGCCATGCCCATCCACTTGATCCGGGCAGCTCATTCATGAAGTAGAAGAATAGACATAATATAAGAGTACCATACTTAAAGGAATTCTTCTTGTCCTTCTTGATTTTCTGTATATTTTCCATTAATTAGCTTAAGAGTAGTTCGCAGAGATCATATTCTGCATTCTTCCTTAGCATTTCATAGGCAATATATACTGCAGTTCCGGATACAGAATTCTCCCTGCTGGAGTGATAGATCTTGTATCCTATTATCATGGACGCATACTTGATATCTGGATCAGAAATATCTTCAATGGTCATTGCCCTCTTATCAAATTTTGATCCGGTGGCCTCAGTTACAATGTTATTTTTGACATATTTGAGGATAGGTATCCCTCCGGAAGAGTATAGACCAGTTACTGCTCTAATTGTCTCTTTTGTGATCTTGCAGGGTCTATCCAGCCATAGGAAGTTGTCATGCATCCTGCTCAGTACATACCGGACCCATTCATCTTCTTCAAAGCAGGGGAAATGAATGAATTGATCAAATTGTTTCTTCTGGATACCCTTATACTCTGGTTTAAGCTCAAAAGCATTGTGTATCAGTTGTTTGTGATAGAGATCTCTCAATTTGAATTCCCCAAATTCCTCAATGCTTGCATGTATGTAAACCCTAATGTCTTCTGTGTGTAAAACTCCGTGAGGAACACTGGAAAATGCTCCTAAGGGATCTACTTCCAATGACTTGTATGGATGTTTCTTAAATTCAGGTCGGGGCCTATCTGAGATTTTTACTATATTTGGAGTAGCCATTTCTTCAAAAGATTTGTAGCAAGATATCGAAAGTGGAAAATACCTTTTGCGTCTTCGGTTGCACGGAGTAGCTGGATTGATTTCCGTATGTAATGACTTCGGCAGGAGATCTTCGGTGTGCTTGATGAGTCTTGTTGCAGAGCTCCACTTTTCGCTTCTTCTTGAGTGCATAATGAGCAAATGATTTATGAGAAATCCCTTATATCATTTCGCAAACCCTAATAAATGCTTCACCTATATTATTCCGGTTTGCCTTGTCCGGATAGCTTGGAGTATCTCGGATTAGTCATGATCTATGAACATCATGCGGATCTTTCAATCATGGATAAATCGAGATGACACATTACAAGAACATCCCAAACATTCTGCCCAGTCCGTAGAGTAAAATAATGTACTTCCGCATCTCTCTGGACCCTTTTGTAGTCCTCTGTCATTCCGGAGCATCTCCCGGAACAGGTCTTTACTTGATCGATCACAACTTCTTTATATCTTCATGCGGACCTCTGAAATCTTGTCTGGATCATCTCAGGACTGGTATCTTCAAACCCTTTACTCCGCATCTTGTGTCAAATCCAGCACCACTTGATTGGTTGGGGGAACATGATTTTCTTTGAGTCTCCCCCTGAGCCAGAGCTCACTTTTTAATTTCTGGAAGAAATATCAGCACCAGAGTCTGGTGCGGATCCAACCTCTACATTATCTGAACTTTTCTTCACCCAAATCTTGTTCATCTGATTCCTAACTTCATCCACATTCATCTTTTGTTTACCCTTGTCTTGGTTCTGATTGTATACCGGACCTCTTTTGTCCTGATTCTTGCTTCTGCAGACTTTTGCACTATGACCGGACCTATTACAGATCTGGCAAATAACATTTATTTGCATATTTGACTGATAACCTCTTGATCTGCATTGATTAGCCATATGACCTACTCTATTGCATGTAAAACATCTACCATTGAATGATTTGTTTACTTGCATATTTCTGCATTCATGAGACTTGTGTCCATACCTTTTGCAGTTAAAGCACTGTCCGGAGAAGGATGGATTAGTTTGATTCATCCTTTTTCTGCACTGATTAGCTTTGTGACCAAAGTGATTGCAGCTGTGGCAGTATCCATTGAAAGATGGATATCTTTGAGCATTGGGTTGTCTTACCGGAGGTCTTCTAGGCCTATTCCTTGGATTTTCTGATCCAAAATTCTTTTGACCGGATCCGGAGCTTTCTCCTTTCTCATATCCCAAACCATACTTGTCATCTGTCCTCTTTTGACTTCCAAGAAGTACTTCAAGTTGGGCAGAACTTATCTTGAATTTTTCTTTATATTCATTTGCTGTTTGAAGATCTCTTTTGAGAGAGACAATTTGATCCTCAAGTTTTTCTTCATTATCTTTGGCATCTTCAAGATCAGATTTAAGATGTCTGATAATCCTGTCCATCTGGTGGCATTCTTCTGATTTCTCTTTAAGAGATTGTCTTAGATTGTCTTCAGCTTTTCTTTTTTCTTCAATCTCTTGAGTAAACTTTATAGTTCTTGATTCCATTTCATGTCTTAACATAATGACTTCTTTTGATAACTTTTCACATAACTTGGTTTTCTCAGTCAATTCTTCATCTGTATTGCTTTCTTCACTTTGTCTTGCCAATTGTTGGAGCAGCTCCTTTCTCTTTTTCATAGAGAGACTTAATTTGTCCTTTAATTCTCTCATGAATTCATCAGCCTGTTTGAGTCTTTCCTTTAATTCATTGACTTCAGAATTTGACTGTTCAAGATCCTCAAGGGCAGTCTTGAGTTGCTCCCTTAAACCATATGCATCCATTTGAACTCCCAGATCTTCCTCAAGCTGTTAGGCTCTATTAGGAGGAACCTTGCTCTGATACCAATTGTTGATAACTGAGAGGGGGGGGGGGTGAATCAGTTATCCTAATTATTTCTTCTTTTGAACTTTCTTATTAATCAATGCAGCATTGAATCAAACAAACAAACATTACCATGAAATGAAAAACACATGACACAGTTTTTGACGTGGAAACCCTGTTAAGGGAGAAAACCACGGGGTGATTAACCCAAAGATTATTCTCTGTTAGAAGAATAAGGAATTACAAAATGGCACTTGCCAATTAGGGCTCACTGCTCGAGCACACTGCTCACAAAGAGGCCCACTGCCTACAAGGAGACACACTGTCTACAAAGTGATAAGAATCACAGTCTTGAACTAATTGGAAGCATCTATATATGCTGGAGTTCAGTTCCGATTAGGCTCAGTACACTGATCTGCTGCACTTCATCTTTCCTCTGTTCTTTATTCTGCTATCCTTTCACATACCAGATCTTTCTTACTACTTCTGCTCTATTCTACACTTATTCGCATACACCATCACACAATTCCACCCTTCACAACTAAATCCATCCTCTATATATATCCGCACAAGTAATTTCATCACCTTTCTAGTCGGCATCCGGAACAGTCTAGTTTCTTACAAACTCTGTTCTGTCGGCTGAATCCTTGCTCACCAAGTAATGCGGATCAAGCATATACTTGTAGATATCATTAATCATGTCGGCCAAACATGATTCATGCCTTCACAACATTTACCATCAACAGTAACACATCCGAAAAATAGTCTGATACTCTGTCAGTCAGTTCTTCCTCTATTCTCACTGTCTCTCAGGAATCCGGTACTCAACTATTCATATCTTTTTCTTTGTTCATCACCGGAGGCTAAATCCTTGGAATATACTACTCAAGGTAGTCCTCTTGACTTCCCCAAATCCGCACTGCACCAAGACACTTCCTCTGAGAGATCCGGACCAATCTGTCGGACCTTGCCACATGCTCTGTTCTTGTTCACCGGACCACAACAATCTTCATTCTGACTTCCGGTAGAGACACACCATAACTTGCGGATATGTGGGATGACCTTTGTTGCCATCAATGACAACAACCATGAATCCATATAGTGTCTCTTGCCAACAGACTTCATTGAAGAGGTCAGTGATTTGATCACTCTTCTCAATAGAGTGAGAGGTTTTTCTACGTCTTCTACCTTCCATGAATGGATGTATCTGTACATTAGGATCATAATGAGGATGAAGCAACATATGTTCTTGGGATTTCAAATCAGTAATGTCATTCATGAACAATTAGCAAAGGTGCAAAATTCACTTATGTTTTATATGACATTGTATCTTGTCTATATTACTGCCTCAATGAGGAACTTTCCTGGATTGACATCAGAGGGGGATAGGAGAGTAGTTCCAGTTTATCAGTATTATCCTCAGATAACTCTTGATGGAAGTATTTATCACTTTAGAAGAGTTAATGATGCCTTCTTTGCTACTTTCTTGTGTCTATTTGATTCTCAATTGGAGAAGAAGAGGGTTTCTGATGAAGCATGGGCAGAAATGAATAAATATGGTTGCTTATACCTTCAGTTTCCCACATTCACTTATTTGAGGGTTGTTTGTTTCATGGGGTATCCTTACATGCTTCCAAGGTATCGTAGTGATAAGATTGTGTTGATGGAACTATGCAGACAAATCATGGCGGTGCATAGTAAACAGATGGAGTCTAAGAAACCAGGTTTCAAATTTCCTATTGAAATTGGCCGGTATTCTATTTCTACATCCGTAAAGGCTAAAGTTATAGAGTCTGAAATGCAATTGGTCACGATAAAATTTTATAAGAAAAGAGCCGATTTTGATTACAGAAGGGTAAAGGATAAAATCACAAAGAGATCTTTAACCCATGTACACAGAGTTGAGGATATTTGGGTAGATTTGAGGATAGAGGAAGAAATAAGGAAAATGGATTATTGCTAGTTGACTTTGAGTCAAATTGAAGAACTTGACTTGGTAGATATTCTTGAGGGCATGGTTGACGATGGTGATATCTTGGATCCCATTTATGTGACAGATAACATTGTAGGCTCTCCTTTATCAGCCATAAAATGGTCAAAGAAAGAGGTAACTTCTATCCGACAAAGGTTTCAACTAATTCTAGCTAACACAAATGTATGGTTGGAAGGAAAAGGAATTCAGCTGAAAGACTTTGTAACTGGGTCAGAGGAGGAAAACCAAGATCCCACTGGTAAAAATACAGAGTTGAGAACAAAGAATAAGAGTGATGTGCCAAGTTTAAGCAAAATTACTAAGCCTAAAATCAAATTTGTTTCAAAAGGTGGAAAGGCTAAGACAGTTGCTGAAGGGCCATCTACTGATAAACCATCTTTAGAGGAGCAAGAAGAAGTTGATCAAGAGGAAGGGCAAGAAGAACAGGAACAACATGAAGAACTTGAAATGTCTCCTCATGAGAACATTTCAAAGGAGCCACATGTTTCTTATTCCTTAGTTGCTTTGTTAGTTTCTACTGCTACTCCCACCATCACAAACCTTCATGTTGCCTCAATCATTATTCCATCTTTTGGGTCAATTCAGTCTGTGCATTCATCTCCCTCCTCCAGGACCACTTTTGATAGTCTTAAGCAAAATTTGGAAACTATTTTTGGTTCTTCCTCCTCTTTGCCAAGTTCGTTTTCACTTTAATTTGATATAAACCCTCAATCTAATTTTGAGCAACTCAAGACTGATTCTGGGCAAATTCCAAATGTAGATGTTCTTGCAGTTGTTTACTAATACTTTTTGTAACTTCAACTTTTGTGGGTGCAGTTTCTCCAACACAAACAATGGCTACTAGTTTAGATGCAAGTTTGTTTGCACTTCCCCCTTGGCTTTCATCTCATACACCAAAGAGGAAGAAATAAGCCGTCTCTCCAAATGACTTTGACTTTGAGCAATTGGCACCCACCAAGACTAAGAAGAAGCCAAAGACTCTTTCTAGGATATTTGAAGACAAGGGTCACGGATACGAAGAAACAACTCAGCCTCCTTCTGATAAATCCATTGAAGAGGTTGATATCAATGATTACTCTATCTCAAGAGTTGGATTGGGAAAGATCACTCGTGAAAGTGCCAAGGTTGATGCTCAATCTACTTTGAATTCTCTTATTGTAAAATTTGATGAGGTGAAGAAGAGGAAAGATCGTTATAAAGCTAAAGCAGAACAGTTGGCTTCGGTGCTTCAAAAGATTACCCTATCTTCTGAATCAGTTGAACCTATGGCTGCAACTATTGAAGATCCAGTTATTCAAAAGGTTGAAAAAGTTCATACAAGAGGTAGAGTGGTCGGTGAGTTCTTGGACAGGATGATGGCACAAGGCCCACAACTTTTGAAAACTTCTATAGAAAGAATGGAAAAAATGGAAAGTATAAGAGCAAATTTAGATAACGTTGTTGATACTTTCTCTCATGAGCAATAGGACTTAGAAGACCATTTCCAGGATTGGGTGAAAATGAAGAAACTCAAATTGGCTACATTGGTTGATTTGGGATTATTCCCAATAGAGAAATATATGTGGAAGTCAGAGAAACTATCATACACAATATAAGTGTCATTAAGGAATTAATTAAAGATTTGCATAGTGCTCATGAAGTTAGTGAAGATAATGATATAAATCTTGTTAACAAAATTGAAGAATTTCCTTACAAATTGCTTGATGACAACCAAAAGTTTCTTTCTTTAGATATAATGATATAAGAATTCAACAGCATGATTCAGAAGGAATTTGAGGATCAAGCCTTTTCAGTGGTCTCAATGGATAAGTTGGTGGATGTTTAGCTAACCTTGGACAACCTCAAAGTGTTCTTGGGAATGCATGAGAAAGCTTGCAACACGGTGAAGGATTCCATAACAAGGACCCTTGTTATCTCTCGACATACTTCAGGACCGCATACTGAGGAAATGCAAGAAACCATAAAGAAGTATGCCGATTTCATGGAGAAGGATGGTGGAGAAAGTTGAACCTGCCTCAGTTTATTTTTCAATATATTTTCATGCTTTTTTGGTGCAGGAGCACCTAACACAAGGTGGCCTCCGTGAGGCATTTAAGTTCATGTTCTGTTTTAAAACAGGTTTTATGTTGTAATAAGGTCTATTCGACTAATGCATTTTTCTTTTTGTTTGTAAGTCCCTAATGACTTAGGTCATTTTTGTCAAGTTGTTAGTTTCAGACGGTTGGAATTAGGTAGTCTCTCCCAACCGCTTGGAATCAGTTAGTTTTCTCTCAGCCGCTTGGAATCAGTTAGTTTTTCTCCTAGACGCTTGGAATCAGTCTCCCAGCTGCTTGGAATAGGGTTGGTGTTCCTCGGGGCAAGCTTATAAACCGTAGAGAAGTAAATCAAAGGCATATAGATCAGATAGTATTGTAATCAGATCAAAAAGGAGATTGAATGTAATTATGCATTGTGTTAAGGAGAAATTGAATTGTTCTGTTTCGTCAATATGTTTTCCGTTCTCTGTAATTACCAATTGCATAGTTGTAGACTTCTTTTTCCTTTCTGTACTTCCATTGTTGCAAAATGTCGATGTGAAGCATTCCACTGGCGAGATTTCTGTCGAAATCAGTGGAATGGCTTCATTGTACCATATTCATTTGTTTCCTATTTTGTTTTCTCGTTCGGCGGCGCAGATGATATAGATAGTGCGAGGTGCACAGTAGATCGCCTAGCATCTACATGTGCTAGGGTTTGATTGGAGGAGTTGGAGCTGATATCGGTGAGACAGAGGCCATCGATAAAATGTTTCTTGCTCAGGGCGATGAGGATGGTCTGGCCGAAGGAAGGTTCAATTTGTTGAATGGAAGTCGCGGCCTAAGATTCAGATCGGGTAGAGTCAAGAGATCGGAGTGAAAAGGTCGAAGGCGACTGATGGTATTGTTCTCGCCGATGGTCAAAGTTGTTGGACCTCACGTCGGCATGACTATAACGATCGGTGTGACAGGTTGCAAGGTGGTCAACGATGAAAGTCTTACCGACTGAGGCTCCCCATCATTTTTGTATTTTGCCCCAGACATATTTACATGTATTTTTCAAATATGTAATTACATGTAAAACATAGAAGTCCTAAATCAATTTAGACTTTTGTGTTGAATAAGTCAAAGTAGTTATAGTTTTCCTATTTTTTCTCTCAGCCTCTCCCTATAAATAAAGAGGGCCTCTTATGTAAATATTATCTTTTGTCTATTGAAGCAAAGTGCTACCATTTTGAGAGCAATTTGAGACTTTAAGCTTATTTTGTAAATCAGTTTTCAATCAATATCAAGAAAGCAAGTTGGCATCCAATCTTTGTCTTGGATCAAGTTTGTGATGTTATAGAATTGTTCTTATGTCCTTTCTATTACATTATCTTGTATGAATGGTTGAATTGTGAGCGTGGAAATCAAGGGTTTAGAAGGTGATTCAAATATGATCTTGTAGACTTTCTGTTGTGATATCATCTTTGGGATTTGTGTTTATGTTTGTGAATGAGAAGTAACTTGAAGACTTTGGGCTGCAAGTTATTGTTTGTGATCGTGTTAGCTTATCTCGACATATAGTGAAGACTTTGGGCTGCACTCTATTATGAAATCTTTCATTTTCAATTGGCATAAGAAGCAATGGGAAACTTTGCATTTTTGTGGGTTTCTTGGTGATTAACACGCGTTGGTATCATCTAGTTATTCTTTTGTATAACTCTTGATTAGATCTTGGTTATTATTGCTCCAAGTTAGTAATTTGTAGTTCTTTGCATATTATAAGCTTAGTGGGATTGTTTATTTGAATGGTAAACATCTATTCTGAAATAAGAGAATAGGATGATATGGAATCACCCTGAGGATAGTTTTTAGTGTAAATAAGTTTAGTTAGTTACTGGTTGATATTAGTTAGCAATAAGAAGGGAGCCTCCCCTTTCTGAGAGGAGAGATTTAATCTCATCACATTGTGGTTGATATAGCCATTTTGTCTTTAGTTAGTTGATGATAAAATATTCACCCAACACACATAAATACCTATCATCTATCCCTACAACAATAGCGTCATAAATGTATACATATCCACATCATAATAGCCCATCATAATCTACGACCATCCACAAAGATTTGGTACAAATAACTTTTGTACGGAATGACTTCCGGCACTAGCATCTTGCATCATATACATCACATCATGCATCAACATAAATCAACATCCACATCAACTCATCAAAAACATCACATCATAAGTCCATCCTAGGTCTATCATAATAGACACATCCCACAAAGCATAGGATTCATATAATTGATTTCCATACATAACGCCATCCTGTGCCATGTAACATGTCAGTCGCACAAAACATATCATCCATCCATAACACATACGACAACATCCATCATAACATATCCACATCACATCCTGCATCAAAACACAAGTCAATCTATCATAAGCATGACATTCCACATCACTATCATAACGAAACAAACAACATAACATCCATAAACAATCCATCATATATACATCATCAAATGTCCATCATATATATACATCATAAATATCCATACATACATCCATTAATAACACATAGTACGCAATTCATCGATCCAACAATCCCTCTCATATATACATAAAAATGTGATCATAATAGAAAAATGAGGTCCTCAGACCTATAAAAAAATACATCTATATATCTGTACATAATGCCCCTAGGTGGAGCTATCCCTACCTGAAGTCCTTGACTCGACTGGCCCTGAACCCCCTTGAGGAGGATTCCCCACACTCTACTATCCTATTTGTCCTAATGCTTGTGGAAGTGGCATCTGTATTGCCGCTAATACCTATGATGGTGAGGGTTGCTGCATAGACCTCTCTGACCGTCTTAGATCTAGAAGCCGCTAATCAACTCTGGTAGCTGGCTTTTTGTCTTGCTGGCACTAGCCCCTTGTAAAGTGTCTTGCAGTGTTAGGCCTCCCTAGCACTCTCAGCTATCTGATGCTGCACCATCCACAACATATCCCCCATCCTTGACCCTAATGCCTAGTAGGCCTGGTCCCTCTCCTGTGCATACCGCTGTGCTAAGCCCTGAGCCTATGCCAACTACCCCTATAACTTAAATATATGTATCTGTTGCTGTTGCACTAAAGCCTATGCTCTTGCCAACTCTATAGAGCCCCCATCTCCACCCTGTCCTTGCAGTTGGACTACTTGTGCCTATAGCTGTTGTATCAAATCCTGTGCTCTCGCCAGCTCTGATTCGTCACATCATCGTCGCTACCCCCATCACCTCCTCCATCTCCACCATCCTCTTGCTCATCTACGTCCATCTCCTCTATCCACACTTCCTCCTCCTCCTCCTCCTCCTCCTCCTCATCATCATCATCATCATCATCATCATCATCCGCGACTGCCTCACCTAGTGCCACATATCCCACTAGAATCATGAGTCTCACTGGCCTCTGCTGGGCCCACCACTAATCATAACCCAGGGTCGTCCCCGCATCCTCGACCTGCCGTATGGCATGCCATGCCTGTGCCTGGAGTCCATCAAACTCCACTATCACCATCTAAGGGTCTGGAGCCAACCCCCAATGTACCTACACCATGTGCACCTGGGCAAACACTACCTCTACCTGTGGTACATCCTGTACCAAGACCAATTGTCGATGTACTCGCTCATGCAGATACCTATCAATAATCATCTGCATCCGCCCCATCAGATATCAGGATTGCAAGACATAATTAAGCTGCTCCCTGTCCTCTAACCATCTCTCCACCTCTCTCCGGGGTTGCCACACAAACTCCACTATGTCATCTATCTCTCGTCTCGAATACCTCATATCCCCAGCGTGATGATGTATCACATGTCCCCTGTATGCAAATACAAATGGTTGGTGGCTTGGCCTATCCCGTATAGTCAATGGTCATGTCACCACTATGTGCTCCCACGCCTAGATATGCAGTAATGTCACGCCGCATCCCAGGCTCATCGATTACCTATACACCACTACATCCATGTCATGATATAGATGAGCTAGTACACATGGCCCCCATGCATAAACCATGCCATCCCTGATCATCTGCAATAGACCACTCCCCAGCCAACTGGAAAACCCCTCAACCTCTTGTCTGGGACCAAGGTTCCTGCTATCAATCCTACCAAAAATAGGGGCAATCGGTATAGGCCCCTACTTATCACCTGCCGATATATCATCTCCGACTGACCAACGCCATATGACACATGTCCTGGAGCAAACACCTGGTCCACATATGTTGCTTCCCGTCTGTGGTCATACACCACTCTCTCCCTGTGTATGGGGATCCACAGGATCCTCCATTGTGATCGTCGCCTCCCCCGTGGGCAATAGGAAGGCACACCACTCCGTCTGCCGCCGTTCTACTAAAGTGGTCATCATCGCCCAATCCACCCATGTCCACGACATCTCTACTATGAATCGAAGCCCAACCATCCACAAAAGAACCTGTCAGTGGCGTCTAGCTACTCCCACAGTGCCAATGTCAGTGGCCGCCTCTCTCAAGACTGAAGCACATCCTCACAATCCTACACAATCTTGAAAACACTTTGTTAGCCTCAGTTTTAAAACTGGGTGCTATTCCATGCCTTTTAAGTGCTAAAACTATAGGCGCACCTATTTTCATAATAGGCGCTACTTTTCCGAACTGGGCACTGTAATTTAGACTAGGTGCTGCAATCGAGACTAGGCACTAAAATGTCTATTTTATGCACTGAAATCCCCCTCAGACTAGGTGCTAATCACCAGATTAGGTGCCAAAATCATGGCACCATTATTTTCATAATGGGCGCTAAAAATCTTATTGAGCGCTGAAATTTCATTTTAGGCACCAAAATACTTGCTAAACACTAAGCGCTAATTTCACCTGCTAGACGCTAATCGCCAGAGCAGGTGCCACTTTGTAGAGTGGGCGCTAAACCGCCTAACCGGGCGCTACAATAATCATAGCGCCTAGTTTGTCCTTCTTCCCGCCCTGCATTTCACAAACCTAACCTACCCGATCCCAAATTCACAAAGCAGGTGAGAAAACCTACGTGATTGCCTGTCGGCACTGGTCACAGGTACTCCCTCACATGCTCCACACGGTGCTCCTATCGTGGAATGTCGGCTGTCGTCTTGCTCTAGCTTTGTTCTCCTCTAATCACAAAAAGACAAATGACCCTTATGGGCCCCTTTTAGCCTATATGTAACTCTCCCCAACCTATTTTTTCTTTCCCCACCCCGTTTTTTCCCCCCTTACTAGTTTTTTTCTCCCTTTCTGACATTTTCTTCCCGTCTTCAGTCTCGAGATTCCCCCTTTTCGCTCTTTTCTGTCGCTTTCCTCCTTTTTCGAGACATCACCATTTTTAAAAAAAAAATTATGCCAATCTCTCGAGGGGGCATCACCTGGTCACCCATTCCTCTCATATCGACCCACTGGGGCATATTTATCGAAAAAATTATATTCTTTGATATCCTGTCAACCGCGACAACAATGACGCCATATCAAAGAGGGGGAAAATGTAGACGTCTGAAAATGGTCACAACCACTTTCATCCGCTTATGTAATTCAAACCCATTCTCCCACATCATTTTATCCGACTCAAATATTAATTAAATAATTTTTAATTATTTAATTGATTTATTGTACACCTTTCCCCTTTCACAAAAATCAAATTCCTCTACTATAGTTCAAAAATTAAATATTTTTGTGACTATAGTTCATAATTCATACTCTAAAAATTAAATAAATGACCATATTTATTTAATTCCTGTTTTGTCCACTTTTAATTTTTTAAAGTAACTATCATTATTTTCTTTTAAAACATGTGCACATGAATTAATTTTAATTAATTTTTCATTACAAACCCCCATGTTTCTAGAAGTTGACTTGTCATTCCATGTGCATGCATGTACATGACAAGTGGTACTTTAGAAGCATGGCCAAATTTTCTAAAATGTGTACACTTGTCCTATTTCTTCCATCCCACTCCAAGTGTCACTATTCATGCAAATTTAAAATTACACGTGGCACTATTTGGGCACTATTCCTCTAATTTTTAATTCCACTTGTCCTCTCCATGCAATTTAAAATTCCTCACTAAATCCAAGCCTTGCCTTTTCATAAATGAGGACTTACATGTCATACACCTAACCAATCTTAGCCATCCATCCATTCAAACATGCTTTCTCATCCATTTATCATCCCTTAAATCTTGGAGCAAAATTCTCATCCATTCTCATCATGCCATTTGACCAATTCTCCTTGCTTGAGGATCTTCAAGGAATCTCCACCCTTGATCTCTCAATTTGATCCTAGCCCTCCATTCTCATCCTCAAAAATCTATAAATTGAGGTCTCCACCTCTATTTTTCATAAGCCATCATATGCAAATATATTCTGCCATTTTGAGTACTCAACACCACTTAGCTTAGTGCAATCTTAAGTTAGAATATCATAGTATCATATCACATAGGGTAAAATCATTGCTAATTGTGCTTAGATAGGGTGCAAAATAGATAGTTTAGTGCATTAGCAATTAGGCCCAATCTTGAGGTCCTTTGGACTTTGAATTGGGAGCAATCTAGATTAGTTTGCACTCAATTAGGAATCCCACTTCCATCGTAGGCAACTATCAATCTACTTTACTTTAAAAGGAAACTACACTCAATAAAGAAAGAAGATAAAATAGAGATTTTTGGAGAATAGTGCCATTCTCATTCCCATTTTTTTCAAGTGGTTATGTAAACTTTGCTTGTTGTTTAGAGGAATTGAAACAAATGTAAAAGTACAAATCCATATTAATTATTCTTTTGTTTTATTTTCGATCTCACATGTCTGCTATCTTGAGAAGGATAAGGGCACTAAAGGATAGTGTAGAGGTGCCTCTAAAAAATCAAGAGGAGGACATGTATGTCAAATACAAATAATTAAATATTCCATTAAAATTATTACCATTGGTCCATGATTTGTCGAAGGTATAGCCACCATACCTATGTGTAGACCTACGTCAATGTCCTTATTGGTCCATCGGTCACTAATATATCCATGTATCTCCACATCGATAGACTCATATGCTTGAAAATTGTGAATGTCACACATAAAGGACTTTGCCCATCAATTTTCAGGCAAGACATCGTGAAGCTTTATAACGTGAAGCCCACATTACTTAAAGTGGGACCAATGGTCCGTAGATTGTGAATGCGCATCTAACCACTCACACTTGATGCCTACACTGTAATGTCCCCATTTTAGGCAGTTGTGGTTTTTGGGTGGTTTAGCCTATTCCTGGCCCTCGTAGGCTAACGCAGGTGGTTAGAGGGCCTTGTTGGGCAGATATCAGTGTGGTTTCTTCTCTAGGGTTCAATGAGGTTCAGGCTTAGCCTTTGCAGAGGTTTCAGAACTCAGTTTTTCATACTTACTATTTATAGTAAGTCACTTAGACGGGTTTGCTATTTATAGCAGGGCACCTGATTATGACATGTGGGCAGTGTCGATTCCAGTATTCAGTTGGATTGGAAAATTAAGGGAGATAATAATTAAATTAATTATTTGTAAGGTTATTAAATAAATAAATATTATAAAGTGACCTTATATTTAATTAATTTAATAAAGTGACTTCAATAAAATATTATAACATAAAGTCACTAAAATAAAATAATTATTTTTCTAGAAGCTTCTTGGAGATGGATTGAAAAAAGTATAAAAGAAGATCAAGCCAAGCTTCATATCATCCAGGAATTGATATTTGCTTTGATGTTGTTGTTTGGTGAGGAAGCCAGCTAGGGTTTCTACCATTTCTAGCCATTGGGAACGAAAACTCTCATTGGTTATGCAATTTTGAGGTTGTGAAATATCAGCTGAGATTATTGCCAAAGTGTGGGCTTCATCCAGGAGTCCAATCTGTGCTTAAATTGGAGAAGAAATACAAAAAATACAAGGGGTTGAGGCATATCTATTTGCAAATTGTGATCGATATATATGTGTCTCAGATTTATATCAGATATTTTGTGAGTATTGAAAGTAAGGGATTTTAGTTTGTTATTGATTAAGCCTGCTTGTTAAAAGGGAAACAATCTCTGACGCATTCCTACAGATTTTCCTTGATGGTGTTTTGTGGACCTTGCCTGAGTGTATATTGCAAAAGTATTTGGGACTATTAAGGTAGAGCGCATTGTTGAAGCTAATACAAGGAAATTGATTAGGGAACAACTTCTGACGGGTTCTGCAGCTCTCACAGAATGATCAATAGAATCTTGGTTTAATACACTTGCTAGTGCTCCGTGGGTCCCGACCATGAGTTTGGGAATTCGAATGCAAATAGGAGTCTATCTCTGTGGTTGCAGGATATTATCGTGGGTCAGAAGATAGCGCATAAGGAGATAATATGAGTCAGAGCTTTAATATGATTGAGGATAGGGAGTCAATCGCAGCTATAAAAGACAAGATGATTAGGGTAGAAAATTGAAAGGGAAGCATATGAATTTGCTGTAATAATAAGAGGGGACAGCATCTGACAGGGTTTCAGATTTATTTGTAGCATTTACATTTGTTATCACAGCCTTCCAAAGGCATATCATATCACAAAAGAATTCAAGACTATTTTAACAAGGCAGCGCTGAGATAGATTTATGAGGTATTGGTAAAGTGTGTTGTCAAAAGGGAGACAAGTACTGACATATAAAATCTAGTCAGCAATCATTGATAAATCTTTGGTTTTTAGACTATTCATTGGCTTTTGCGGAGTCCTAACACCTTTAGGACTTTAATAACTTTATCACTTACCTTGGAGATGCTCATTGTTAAAGGAACTCGTGGGGCCCAGCAAGTCAACTGCTACTCTTGTTAGAGATTTAATGTCATAAGGACTCTTACATGGAAGGAATTCGTGGGACCCAGCATACTTGTTGACTGCAATCAGCATTTTCAGACAGCTACAGCAGACTTCTACCATCATTGTATTGTCATTTTGGTCCATTGGTCATCATCCATGGTATGTATTACCCCTATTTTGCATAACAACATTATAGGAAATGGTATTTGGCTATCATTAAACCATATCAATGATGTAATGAAGATAAATTATAAGTCTAATATGTAATAGCCAGACTGTGCATATATTGTTAGTTTGTGACTGACATATCAGTGCAACAGTAGGGAAATAAGAGACAATACTATCATTGTATCTTGCAATCTAAAATGTAGACAAAAAATAGAGGGCTGCCATTCCTCTTTGATGTCTATTTGCATTTGATAAGTTATAGATAATTGTATTAGAGACAAATTGATAAGGTGCAGAGATGAAATCTGAGTTCAGTCCTAGGGTTGAATAGAAAAATTGAAATCAGAAATCTAGGACATCATTTGGAAAGTTAAAAATCAGAGAATTTGATAAATATCCTAAGAGGGATATTATAGTGGTATCAGAGCGGTTTCCTGCCAGCCTGATTGGGTCATTCAAAACTTGAGTTTCAAATACAAGCATGGCTTCAACAAGTGAAAGAGATTTGGAAGAAAGAATTTACAGGGCAGGGAAGAAATTAGAACATCCATCTCAGCAAAAGGAGGTTCTTCTATGTACTTTGGAGGAGGTAGAGGCTTGTTTATGCAAAGTTGAACAAGATCCATCTCAAACAATGCAACTTGCTCTAAGTCCATTGGTAAGTTCTTTGGTTAAGCCACAACTTATGAGACATCATGATGAGGTGATAAAACTTGCAGCTATCTCTTGCATTAGTGAAATTATGAGGATAACAACTCCTAATGATCCTTATAATAGCCATATTATGAAAGAAGTACTTCAGACCATGGTGGCAAGCTTCGAAGGTTTGGATGTCATCAAGAACCCTTATTTTTCTAAGAGGGTAAAACTACTTGAACTATTTGCAACGTTTGGATTTAAAAACATTATGTTATCCATGGATTGTGTAGATGTCATTTGCAAGATGTTTCATATATTTTGGAGTGTTATTGATGAGGTTCATCCGAGCACCGTGATTACTTCAATGCAATCCATCATGTTATTCCATTAAAACTATTACCACTGGTCCATGATTTGTCGAAGGTATAGCCACCATACCTATGTGTAGACCTACGTCAATGTCCTTATTGGTCCATCGGTCACTAATATATCCATGTATCTCCACATCGATAGACTCATATGCTTGAAAATTGCGAATGTCACACATAAAGGACTTTGCCCATCAATTTTCAGGCAAGACGTCATGAAGCTTTATAACGTGAAGCCCACATTACTTAAAGTGGGACCAATGGTCTGTAGATTGTGAATGCGCATCTAACCACTCACACTTGATGCCTAAACTCAAAGTGGTCAACTTTCGATCAACCATTTCACGCCAACAATCCAAAGATGACATATATCCATGGAGAGCTACGTTAAGTGCAACACACCATCTCCTTAGAGACCTGACAATTCACCTTTAAGACCTCTTCAACATACCCATTACATAATGAACTGCGATTGCTAATTAAACCCTAAACCATTTTTTTTTTTATGGAGGTCATCCACAAATTCGTTAAACCCTAAAACCAATTTGAACCTGTAACTATTCTATAAATATTACTTGATGGGCAGGGTCAACCGTCAAATTATTCCTTCCCATGATCAATTAAAAATAAAAAACAAGGTCAGAGAAGAAAACTCCAGGTGCTCGATAAAAGTTTTCGCTTTATTAAACAAACCGACCCGGCTGCTCCATAAATCTATGAAAACACATACCTGAAAATTCATAAAACCATACAACAAAACCAGAGAGAAGTTGTCAGTTAAAAACCGATATCTTCAAATTGAGAAAAATAATCTTAAAGAGAAAATGGCGGATGCAGCGGAGAAAGAAAGAGAAGCCATGCTAGATCGCATGTTGACAAGATTAGCGCTCACAGATGACAACAAACTGGAAACAGTGTTATCAAAGCTACTTCCCTATGCAATTAATTCTATATCTTCTCCCCTTCCATCCACCAGACAAAAGGTATTCAAATTGATGTTTACGATTATTTGCTTATATATTTCGATTGCAACTGTTTTTAGTATTTGCCATTTTTTCGTTGTGTAAAATTTATAAGCTCAGATTTCATCTTACACTTTAACTGGTAACACCTAGATTTTTGGTGAAACCCTAGAATTACACCGAGCTTATTATAATCGGATTTTTAATTTCATATATATATATATGTATATATATTACACACATACTATATGAAACCCTAGAATTACTGTTCATAGCTAATTTTTATTGGATCAAGACAATATAAAACCCTATAATTACTCTACAGGGCTAATTTTTATTGGAACACGACAATATGAAACCTTAGAATTACTGCATAGCGCAATTTGTTACTGGAGAGAGACACTGTACTTAGTATTAGTCGCTTGAAAATGTAGAGTACATTGTTGCTATTTGCAATAAACTTGTGTCTTGAAAGCTCATTCCCTATAATGAAGGAATTTTGAGATAGGTCTTATGCGACTCTTAGGAATATACTGATAATCTTAATGGAGGAGCACTGCTTAATGGTTATGAAATCTGAAATAAATCAGCAACAGATAATCAATATGACCAAGCATTCACACATAACACCATATATGCCCTGGGAAACCCTCTCGATTAAAAGCATCCAGCAAAAAACCAGGACCAGCACCATTCACTTCATTATCAACAAATAAGTGATTACAATACAATAAAAATTCAGTATATGCTGAAGTAGTGTCTTCTATCAATTCTGTCAGCATTCCGACAGCATTTCCTAATCACCAAAATCATATATAAAACTACTAACCCAAGCACTCTATAAATAGGCAAGAGGGAAAAATGAAACCGAGAATGTATTCCCAAAACTATGAACCACAAATTATCTCCCATTGTGGTGCCCATGTGTGACTCTTCACATCCCCCAAGAGTCTCTCCACATTCCAAGGCTTCCTTATGTGGCTCTCTTTGCCCTATCCAACCCAAGTGCCCAAGTGTGACCTTTCACCTTCCGAGAACTTGTCTTTTTGCTCGTTCCCATGTGACCCCCAAAATATTTGCAATTCCCATGTTACATACAACATTGCATAGGAGAGGCTAAGCATGGCGTCCCTTTCAATGAGCACCACAACTTGTAACAACATTACAATGTTATAATGCAAGGCGTATATCACACCTTTTCCAATAGTGACTGCAATTAAACTGACCTAAAATCTATGAATGCTTTAACTTTTCCTCTTTAATACACCTGAGAAAAGGCATATACGTTTATAATTATTTGCTTCTATATTTTGATTTCAACTATTTGGAGTATTTGCAAATTTTTGTTGTTTAGATTTTTCTTAGATTAGATTTAAGCTTGTGATAGCTGGCTTTTAAGTGAAATCCTAGAATTTCTCTACAGAGCTAATATTTATTGGAAATGTAAAACTAGATGGTATTTACTGTTAATCGCTTGAAAACCTACAGTACATTGAGGTATTTAGAATAAAACTACAGGTTTAAAGTTCCTCACCTATAATGCAGTAGATGCTGTATGCACTATTAGTATTAATTACTGGAAAACGTAAAGTACATCGATGCTATTTAGAGTAAAATTGTATCTTCAAAGCTCCTCTCCTATAATGCAATAGAAACTGTATGTACTATTAATTGCTTGAAAACATAGAGTACATTAATGCTATTTACGATGAAATTATTTCTTTAAAGCTCCTCCCCTATAGCTCAATAGACATCGTATGCACTATTAATCACTTTCAAACATAGAGTACATTAATGCTATTTAAAATAAAAATTGCAGATTCAAATCTCCTCCTGGATAACAAAATAGACACCATGGTTACTATTGTTCTCTTGAAATTTGAAAACATATAGTACATTGATGCTGTATATGATGAAGTTGTGCCTTCAAAACTCCCCTCCCCTATAACACAAGAATTTCTAGATAGCTCTTATCTTACCATGTGCGAGTGCAAATAAACCATCTAAATCCTAAGAGTTCTTAATTATTAATCGATTGGAAACTAGAGTACATAGATAATATTTACAATAAAATCGTGGCATCAAAGTTCTTCCCTTATGTCGTTAATTCTTTGATCTTCTCCTATTGAAAATAAATACTGTATTTACTATTAATCAATTGGAAACTTAGAGCACATTGATGCTATTTACATTAAAATTGTGCCTTCAAAACTCCTCCCCTATGCCATTAATCCTTTATGTTCTCCAATTTTGGAATAGACACTATTTATTATTCATCACTTGGGAAAGACTACATTGATACATATATTGTGGCTTCAAAGCTCTCTCCTATGCTGTTAATTCTCTTATTTATTCCTATTGGAAATAGACACTTTATTTACTATTAATTACATGAAAACCTAGAGCATATCGATGCTATTAATTCTTTATCCATAGGTGAACAACTATTTTCTATCCTGTTTTCTCTACCAATGTTTTGAAAATCCCCTCGTAAGGGGTAAATTGAATCATTTGATGGGCATCATAAGTACTATCATTCTTGAATGCTCAGCTATTGTACAACGTAGAGGATGAAATATTCCTTCTGACCTGCCTATTGTACAATGTTATTTTAGACAATTACATTAATATGGAATATTTTAGACATAAAGATTTTAAAATATAATAAGGGAGAATGCAGTGACATGAAGGTGATCATGATGGATACACAAATTTGGGGTTATAAATACTAAGACATTTTCCTAGCCTTAGCTCTATGTCTGTTTGGTGGAGTAATCTAATTTTTTAAATTAATAATGGAATGTTGAGTATTGAGCAGGATTTTACAACTCATATAGTCATTAATATAAGGAAAATCAGTTACAAGGCTCTTCAACTAGTTAATGTGTGGCCTTGGTTCCTTGTCTGGTCTATGCCTGTAGAATTTCCTCTAAACCATAGAAGCAAATATTGTTCTCAGGAATTTCTCGGCATCTCAAAAGATAAAGATATTTTCAGTTTCTCGGGATATTATCAGAAAAAACCAGGGAAAAATTGGAAACCCCAAAAATGCAGTAAAATTAAAAAAAGAGAGAGAAATAACTGATGTTTGTTACATTTAAAGCCATACTAATTGCATAGAAAGTGAGAATGTGAAAGTAAATGAGAGTGTACACCATGAATTTTGAAATATGGATTTTTCTCATTAATTTTGAGATTGCTGATTACAGATAATATAATATAAATCTCTTTAGCAATGTTAATAAATGACTGCCAGAATGATAATGAACCCTTAATGCAATAGAAAACAACTAATGTAAATACAACGTATTAACCTTACCATTCTCCTTAACTATCAAGTCCAAGAGACTAATCTATACACAAAATGGTAACTACAGTTGACAACAAGTCTGCCTAACCTCTTCAAATACCTCTTAAATTTACCGCAGTGGCAAGCGTTTGAGGACAACAATGTCCTGTCTTAACGACGTTTCATATTAATCATTTTGATTAGTAATATTTCCTATAATGTTGACAGCAGTATTGATGCCCATATTAATTGATCACAGTACTAATAACGATGCTACTGAACACCGTACTGGTATAGATCACAGTAATGACAGAATGCTACTGATAAGTGATCATAAGAACATTACTAATTACAGAAGGATAGTTATGTCAAAAGACAATCTTGATGACAACAATATCAATTGGCACAACATTATTAACAGCTGATATGGAATAATGAAATTTCCAAACAATTACCTGATTAATACAACCATGTTTACAAATGAAGTAATGACAACAATACCCATTGATAAGTAGAAATGACAGCACTAACATTTGTGATGCAATAACAGTGACAAGTCAAAGGATAGCATAATTATTTGACAATTTTGTCTAGCCCATGTATCATAATAATGACAGTAGTATTTGCTGTTGTCAAAGGCAACAGTGATAATCACTTATCACAATAACAATAGTCATGTTCCCTATTCACAAGGTTTTCAAACCCTATTATACCAAATTTCTTCACAACTGAAGATAACTATGTGAATCATTTTTGAAATAACGACAACAATAATTGCCGTTGCCCCTTTGCAACAGATCTAACTGCTATACGATAATGGCACTTGGAAATCTTAACAGCTACATACATCATTCAAGGTGTATAACCTGTTTATAAAAGTTCCAGATAAGAATGATAAAAAAATTGCAGGTCTGATGCTTATATAGAAAAAAAACTAATGTGATATTACTGGTGATATATCCCAATAATTTTGTAATTTATTGGTGAAAATTTCGGTCAAAGTTTCGGTCAAAGATATTTTGAAAAACTCGCGATATTTTCAAGAAAATGTCGGGAACCCTGCCAAGAAAAGATATATTGAATATATTGGGATATTTTAAAGATATCTGCTTCTATGGACTCTAAACATTCCTTACTCTCATTACAGGTATATACAAAGACAAGTCAAAACAAATTTAGTAGATTTGGATATGTTTTTTGGTATTTGATTTCGCCTGTGTGATTTTATTGCCTCAATATCTTTCATCATTCCAATATTTAAACCTTTCCTCAACAAACACATTCAATTTACATATATGATGCTTCTTATTGAATTATTATAATCTTAACTGCATCGAAGTTTTTATCTTGAATATCTGTCATTGTTGCAGGTGATGGAGATGCTGACTCACATAAACAAGCGGGTAAAAGACCAACCAACAATTCGCTTGCCTATATTAGATTTATGGAATTTATATCAGAATCTCGATGCTGCCCCAATTGTCAAGAACTTTTCAATTGTGTATATTGAGATGGCTTTTGACCGTTTGCCTATGGAGGTTTGTCTTATAATTGTTCTTATGATTCGTTTTACTTGTGTTGGATTTTATAAAGTATTCAGTAATTGGATGTTATCTTGAAAAGAATTACATTCAAAGTATCCATGAAATGAATTATACTGCAAAAATATTTTGGGAATTACTGGTTATTGAGTGTAATTGGTTGAAACAGGAGAAATTGAATTTCGCTCCTGAATTGCTTCATGGCCTTTCAAAGTTGCCCGTTCAGCATCAAGACATATTATTGCGAATTGTTGCACAGGTTTCTCTCTTTCACAAATCTTGATTCTTATAATCACTGAGAAAAATAAATTCTTAAATCTGGAGGGTTGCTGTAGATGCTCATATGCCTTGCTTTTTTGGATTTTCCTTCTAATCAGGGCCTTGGTGTTTGTTATTCTTTTATAAATTAAGTCAGAGACAATGTTCATTTATCTTCCTTTTTCTTCTATTATTACTTCTCGTCTATTTTTCATTGCAAGTGCTTAATTCAACTGTTTGACTCCTTTTTTGTGTTAGAGAAAATTTACTTGCCTAGCATTTATTTAATTTAATGGTATAACCTTGGAGTTCAATAGCTAGCATTATAAAATACGGATACTTTTTTTCTTATATTTTTATTATTTGTCGAGGTCATTGTAAGTGTCGAGGTCATTGTTTTGGATCATTGCTATTCCAATTTAACATATAAATTATAGTCAAGTCATCAAATGAGTAGAGTTGTATAACTCAAAAAACCTAGCATGACAAGAAGCCGCAAAGATAGAGATATATAAAGGGGCGGGAGTCTAGGATAAGGAAATACTTATCTAATTCTCAATTGTCCTTTCTCCTCAACACTAGAATTGTTGTTTGCATCAATGTCAACAAGTCAGACCCCAAGGATGCACCTAAAAATGTCATTAGTTGATGCAGTCGTGATCAAGGGGGTCTTACCAGACACAGCCAGCACAACAATATCCTCAATCACAACAACAAACCCACAAAACAATGGAAACATTCTGGATTTTATTCAATTCATATTTCAACAAAAATACAACTACATCAGGAGTACAATTTACAATTCAGACAATACAGTCTTCTTCCTTCAAAATTCTTCTTCAGAATCTACTTATGGCCGACCAACCTCTGCAAATTTGATCACCCTCTGTTTTGCTTCAAAAACTGCCAAGATCCCCTCCTTGGCCAGTAGCAGACCTTGAACCAATCTAACCAATTTTGAGCTGTGTCTCCCCCCCCTTTACAGAACTTGTTATTTTCCTTTTATACTCGCGAGCGCAAAAGTTGAACTGTTTATGGTTACAGAAACTAAAAAGCCAACTGTTGTCATCATGATAATGTCACGCTTCAATTCTTCAGATAAGTCAAACTTCTCCATCGGCGAATTTATCCTCTTGCGCACCAAAATACTTTGTTTTTTGGCCTTTCAACAGTTTTTAGAACTTAGAAACTTAGTTTCAGCAGAACACTTGGTTTGCGAACTTAAAAGTTCGTCGAAACACTTTGCCTTCACCGTCACATGAAGTTTGAAAACTTAAAAAGTTACCGAAAAAGAATTGACGAGCTCTTTCGGGTGAAGGGAAGTTCGCGAACTAGGACTTTTACCGAAAGGGCAAAGCTTCAACAATTCAGCGAATGGAAGAACCATCGAACTTTGGAACTTTGTCTTCATAATCCTTTTCGGCACTTGAGCGGAACTTTGAACCTTAAGCTTCTTCGACGATTCAGCACAAATGTGAACTTTTGAACTTGGCTTTTGGCCGAAGGAGAGGTTCGGAAACTTGAAAGTTTGCCGAAAATGAAAAGGAACAAGCCTTTCGGCAAAATCTCTTTCGGTGAAACAAGTCTTTGGTGAACTAAAGAGTTCACAAACTTAAGTTGGTGCCGAAAATGCAAAGTGATGTTGATTTTTCGCACATCGGTCTTTTGGTGAACTAAGGAGTTCGCGAACCTATGTTTGTGCTGAAAATGTAAAGTGAACCTGAGTTTTCAGCACATTGGTCTTTCGGCAAACTAAGGAGTTTGCGAACTTGGAGAATGACCGAAAATAGAGAAAAAACTTAAAGTGTTTTGGCGAAGTGGAGAGTTCGCGAACCCGAAGTTTGGCCAAAATGCTCTAACTTCACTAAAATTCCTTCAAATTTCATCAAATTGAAACTGTATAGATGCCCATTAAGCTCCTCTACCAGATAATGTCTTTCATTTGAGCAAATCAATAGAAATTCTTCCTGAAGCAAGACTGCAAAACAAACAAATACAAAACAAAATTGAAATGGAATATGAAAATCTTTTTGGTTGATGCAAGATGTGGCTTGTGAACCCGGATGCTCCTGCATCATCAGCAAAATAGTTCTAAGTAGTTTTTAGAGAAAAATGTCATGTTTTTTTGAAGAAAAGATCTCTCCTAGTGACTAGGGTTCTTGTAGGAGTAAAGGAACTGGAAATCCATCTGCATTTGTGGGCCGTGTTCAGTTGGGTAGTGCTTATCAGACATGATTGTGGGGCCACAAAGCTAGGTCTTGCCACCATGTATTCTTGGTAGTGAGCCTGCTAAGCCAAAGTCCATCATCATGAAGCCTGGGTAGGGGGTAGTGCCTAATGGGTTTATTGCCATCTCCATGAATGTCAAATACATTTGTAGATAACATGGTGCTCAAAGTAATGAGATAGGATGGCTAAAAGAAACTATCAACCTTGTGGTCTCTCTTGAGACCCTATGTAACTTTTGTTTGGAAATTAGACCTCAACATCTCTAGTTGGGTACATTAAGAGCACAAACTGGATATCCGCATCATATTTGAACATATTGGAGGATCTTATCCTCCGTAATAGATTAAACACTTGAAAGTAAAATGCTTCTCAATCTCTAATTATCTAAAGGAATTCAGCCCATAATTACTGTCTTCCAAAAGGTTTTCATGGTCAATCCCATGTGATTGATGAGAGCAAATTCTAATATTGCTGAGAGGTAATCTAAGGCCATGTTATCAATGGTGTTGAAGGTAAGTAGGCCAATAATTGGCCCGAAATATGAAAAACTATTATGTGTTCTTCAAAATGGGGATGCCTACAAGGCTTAACTGTGGGCGGATCACTTTCTTCACAATGAGGATGAAGCTAAGGCTTGTGCATGCTGTTGAAAATGAGGATGCCTAAATGATTAAGCTATGAATTTTGTAGATTAAAAAAGGAATTATCAAATAGTTTACCATTTGTTTCTTGTGATGGGTAGAATCAATTGATGTTTCAAGATCTATTTTCTGTTGATCAATGAGGGGGAGAACCATTTTGATGATCATTTGTCAATGTGACCTTAGGATAGACAAGACCTTTCTCTAGCTAATCTTTTTCTCAATAGGAGTGTCTATTCTTTGTCCATGATTGCCTAGCCCTCCACCTATATAATCCATCTTCTTAAGCAACTTGGGAACAATTCCTTTTGTATGCTTTTCAAACTTACTAATTCCAAGAGAAGTTTGCTCATTAGTTCTAACCAAAGCATGATCATGGAGAGATGTATTCAAAGAACCAACATCATCGGAATTGAAATCATGAGGAGAGCAGAGGATGAAGAAGGTGGGCCAATGGAAAGGGACTTAAGGCAAGGGGTCAAGGTCTCATCTATGATCATGGCATAAGAAGGAGATAGGGTGGAAGCATCTATAGTAGGGGAAGGTAGAGGTTTTAAGGCAAAAATGAAGTAGAGGAAGAAGGATCAGAGGAACAATGGTCTAACTTTTGTCAATATAGTGGAGGGGCTAGTTGTAGTTTGTGTTTAGCTTTTGGTGGGTTGGGATGATAGTGAGTGGGAGGTTGGAGGATGTTTTCAGCTTTAGGAATGGGTTGGGGAGGCATGGACAGAATCATGAGTGGAGGTCAAGGATGAGAAGGAAAAGGTGGAGTAGGAGTAGGTAAAAGAGGTTGGAGAAAAGAAGGGGTAAGTGTAATGGATCAAGAAGAGAGTTGGGAAATGGTTCAACATTTAGTGGTGAATGATGGAGGTGTGTGTGAAGGAGGTGGGGGGCGGACTAGAGGAAAAGGTGGAGTACCATGTTGGGGATGAGGAGTAGGAGGACAATATAGAGCTCTAGGTTAAGGTTGAGTTGGACAACCCTGGTTGTGGGTGCGGTTTTGATGACGAGTAGGATAAAGTGAAGGGACAAAAGAAGATTGTGGGGATTGAGTTGTTGAAGTGGGGGAAAGAAAATCTCAAATGTCATAGTTGGAGGGTGGTTGTGTGAGTAGGGTCTTTGGAATCAATAGTTGAATAGCCAAGGGTTGTCAGAATGATAACGAGCTTTTTGCTCTACATGCTTTGTATATGATTTATACATGTTATCTATTCGTTGGTGTGGAGTAACTCTTGGCTTTCTATTGAAGTGGTCTATTGTGAAATTGGTGTTTGTGCAAAGTGGTTTGAACATAGAGTGTGGAATGGTGATGACAAAATCATTGTGGATGAATTTCGGACATTGTTGGAGAACAAAAAGAACGACTTGATATTTATCCAACCAAGGTCGGCGAAGAAGCATGTAGAATCGATTAGTGAGTGGAATGACATGGGCTGCTTTGGGGCCAATCTCAATAGGTAGAATGACAATTGAGATTGTCAATTTCATTATATAACATTTCAAAGCTACCCTAGAGGCAGGATATGATTCTTGTTGGAAATTGGTGTGAAGAGGCAGTTGGGGTTTACAAGAATCCCTTCACACTGGTCCCTATTGATAGTACCATCGGTGTAGAATGGACCATGGTACTTATTGTTGGGGATCTTGCTTGGTGAAAAGGGGATGGTAAGGGGGCTTAGGGAAAAAGAAAATGTATCTTCATTAATAGGGTCATCTTTCGCTAAACCTACCATTTTGGTGAAGGAGAGAAAATGAAATTCTTTAGGTCTGGAGGGAGCGTTATTTTCAAGGACACAAGGGGTGGAGGAATACTTTTGGGAAGGATATGTTCGAGAGAAGCGGGAAGAGGGTTGTTGGTTGACGATGGAAGGATGTGTTCGGGAGAGAGGGAAAGGGGGTCATTGTTTGAAGATGGAAGGTTGGAAATGGGATCAATGTTGTTGGATTGGTTATGTTGTGGGAAGGAGTTAGTAAAGATTTCAAGATTTTGGTTTGAGGGTGCGATGGAGGGAGTACCCTCATCATTGAGATTTGAGTCCATCAACTTGAATAAGGTTATTATTGATAAGATCTTGATTTTTGTGCTCAAGGCCCATGCACCTTTTGGTATCATGGCTTGGGACCCTATGGTATTTGCAAAATGCATTGGGATCATAGTTTGAAAACTCGAACTCGGAGAGTACTCGGCAAGTCAAAAATTTCTGACGCGAAGAGTACTTGGCAAAAACTCGACAAAAACTCGGCAACTTAAAAAACACTTCAATTTTTTTTTGAAATTTAAATTTTTGAAAAAACAAAATTTTATGCAAAATACAACTAGAATATGTACCAAATGAATTTGGTTGGGGGTTTGGGGGCAACGCCCCCAGTGGGGTCGAGGGGTAGTGCCCAAATGAAGACCTTCAAAACCACATAGACCTTCATGGTGCACACTATTTTCATAATTTTTAAAAAAGGCAAAAAACAATGCTTATAACGCCAAAAAAATAGAGTTTTGAATTGTTTTTTTCCGCGATTTTGATGTATTGCTGATGCAACAAGTCAAGTATTTGGAAAAACTCGCTGAGTTTTTGACGCGGCGAGTCGTCAAAAACTCGGCAAAAAAACTTGGAGAGTAAACCTTGTGAGTACTTGTGGAGCAAAAAATCTCGAGAGTACTCGGCAACTCGGAGAGTTTGCAAACTATGATTGGGATCATAGTTTTTGGGTAATGGTAAAGAAGTATCAAGAGGTTGGATGGAAGGAGGTGTGAGAAGATTGGTAGAGATGACTTGATTCATGATAGATTGGTAAGAATGGGCTAAGTGGGTGAATTGTTGAAATGGACGGGGACGAATAAAAAGTGTGTTGATTGAATAAGTATTTTGAGGAAGGGAAACAAGTTGAGGTATAGAAGAATATGGATTGGTTGTGGTGACAATGGTGATGAATTTTGATCTAGGGCCCACGTGTAAGACTAGGTGGACAACCCAATCAGATAGATTCAATTAGGTTATGAGTGCGAAAGATTTGATTATGATAGGGATTCAAGAATATGCAAAGAGATTAAACAATAGAAACAAAGAATAGACAATTTAGAATTGTATTAACAAGATTGTATTATGCTTAGTTCTATAAATGATTTGTGTGAATAGATGTTGTGTCTATCTCCTTATTCAACCATGTAGCCTTACAAAGAATGGCTCTGTACATATTTATACAAGAGTAAAACACGTCAGTTGGAACATGATGATTTGTATTTTTGTAGCAATTTTCACAATTGCTTGCAACTATTGATGACAGGTTAAGCTATTCGGTAATATTGATGTGGAATTACAATATGTAGTTTGGACCAAGGGTGTTGGCTAGGAGGAGGATCCTATTAACGGAACCACAAAGGTTGTTGTGCAATACCCAAGATTGGTAGTATGACTTAGTGTCCCAAACCCTCGTGGATCAGTTGTCCCTCCTTGAAGAGCAATGCTCCCCATTGCAAGCAGGTGCAGTAAAAATTGTGGAAACTGACTTGCAACTTAAGCTTCAATGAACCATTTTACATGGGAAGGTACTTGACCTGCTTTGATGATTTGGAAGAGAGGAATCTCTTGTTCTGTTGTCTATTTGACCTTGGCGTCAACGACTTATCCAATTCTACTGGAATGTTGCATTTTGGATTGAAATTTGTTTGTTGAAGTATCTTTGCAACATCTGAAGAATCCAACAAAGGAGGAAAGTATGTGTAATGTCCCCAATTGGCGCTTAGCCAAGTTGTGAACAATTAGCCTATTTCCGAGTTTTCCCGTAGGCTAATTGGTGTGCAAGGGGGAACTCCAAAGTTCTTGGAGAGCTTTGGTTTGGTCGAATGCGAGTTTGGTTTGTGGCAATGAGCTCAGTTGATCTTGTGGAGTCCTACGATGCTTTCAGAAATGGTTTTGGGCTTGTTGGAAGCTCTCTGAATTTTTTGGAGAAGTCGTCTATTTATAGTAAGTCACCCAGTTGGCATCAATCATCATCCCAGACCTTCAAGGTCATGTTGGTATGGTCAAATTTGCAATTCGCTTCATTTTGGGATTTTCCGTAAGTTGGGTGAGTTATTAAGCCATTTAATTAATAAATTCACTTAAGTTATCTAGAGTTTGAAATATTAAAAGATAACTAAGTGTAATAGCTCATTGGAAAGGTAATTTGATTTATTATTTGATGGGGCGCATAAAAGTGAATGCCTAGGCATGGGATAAAGGGAATAATTAAAGTGAGCAAAAAAGAATTATTTATCTTAAAAAAAGAAATATTTCCCAAGTGCCCTAAAAGTGTTTATAAAAGGAATTTTCAACGTGTTGGCATTTCAATTCGTACCTTTGGAATGCGAGTTGGAAATGGACAGCCAGATAAATTGCTCTCCTATTATGAGGGGAAGTTCCCTTTTTGCTGATGTTCGCTAAAAAGATGAATAAAACAAATTTGCCTATCTTTTTTTTTTTTGATTCTCAGCTGCGAGCACAAGGTTATAAAACTCTAAATCGCTACAGCAGAGGTTTTTCCTTTTAAAAACTTCTAACTACAGCTAGGCCTAAGCTAAATGACGCTTTTAATCTCCTGAGTAAAGGGATTAAAAGTTAACAAGGAATGATTTGTTTTAACATGAAAGCTTTAATAAACTACTTCTAGATCACATTAGAAGACTCATTGTACTCTAAGATGAAAGCTGAAATAAGATTGCGCAAGCCACACATCTGATGACAAAACTAGATGATCTGAGATAGAAAATCAAAGCAAAAGGCAGGCATGAGACTTCTATTTCAATATCACAAAGTTGATACAACTCCAGGACAACAATATTGTAGCAAAAGGCAGGCATACAATACACTATCGAACACTGGAAAACAGACAACACGAAATGAACGAGCACTTGAAATAACAATTTTTGCAGGCTAGAATAGCCACAGCAAATCTTGCTATCACAATTACCATTACTTATAATGGGCAAGGCTGCCCTTATTTATACTAAATCAAAGGAGTAGGGAACCCTAAAATCTCCATGATTTTATCTAACTAACTTGCCAACTCGCAACCTTTATTTCTATTCTAAGACAAAGATTACAACTAACAAATGCCTTAAAGCAAAGAAAACTCCAACTAACAAAAATTGATTTCTTTCTAAATAAAGAATGGATGAGCTTTGGATGAAAGCAAATGCTTTAAAACAAAAAGCATCTGAGTTAAAGCTGCTTTCTTTTGAATCACATCCTCATCTACATTCTTACTTTATTGGTGATGTCATCCATTGATATTTTGGGAAATAATATCTTCTAAAAAGCGAGTGACCGCATCTTTGTCAAGAACACTGATACTCTCTAAGATGACATTCTGGTTTTCCAACATTTCTTCACCATTTGCAACTATCTGAAGGAATTCATGAACTTCGCCCACGGCTTTATCAAACTTTACTGTCATTGTGGCAAAACGATCCATCTTGCCGGCACTGATATCACCATTAAAATTGATGCGGACGAGAATCTGGAACTCTGTCTGTACTTCCCTGAGATCATACAGGGAACCATCTTCCTTCTCATATGAACACGGGATCTGGGAAACAAAAGATCTCACGAACTTGAGAACATTTACCATTTTTTCCTTCCATTCTGCTAACTCTGAGATTATACTGTCATAAGTTCTTACTGTGAAAAGATACTGTGCTTTCCAAGTAGAAACAATTTCTTTATTTTCAGCTGAATCAACAGAATTATGTGCTATCTTCAAGTCAGAGATAATGATCTCAAACACCGGTTTGTTTTCAGCCAAAGCCTGTTGTAGCCCCTGGATGCCTTGACGCAGATCATGAGCGTTATACTTTAATTGATAGATTTGTGAAAGTACAACTCTTCCTTTAGTCACAAATTCTTCCACCCAATCCTTCATGTGTCTCCCATAGATGACCAACTGACTGAACTGCTGCTGATCGGCCGGTGATTCCAAATTCGAAGGAAGCAGTAAATCAGCCTGTGATGTGCCATGTAAAAGATTGGAAATGTACTGCCGCAGCTGCCTAACCTCAGCCTTAAGGGCTGCTTTATCTTCTCCATCCTTCAACACCCTCTCCTTCAAATTATCCGCTACAACCTCGAAGAGATTTACATCTGTATGTCGGGTACTCCTACCAAGGTTAGCCTTGACAACCTTGAAGTCATCAACCTCAATATCATCAACATTTCTATCTTCTGGCGGTGTTGCAGTTTCAAGGATCATTTCTCCATCCGCATTCTTTTCAATGTGAACTTGCTTCTTAAGTTTCCTGTCTGGTGTGTCCTGGTAGACGCTATTAAGCTCTGTCAAGTCCAACTGATATGAAGGCTTTCTCCTCTTTCTACCCAGAATGTTTTCAAGCCAAGATGAAGCATCCTCTCTTGGAAACTCGGTTATAACTTCATCTGCCCCTAATGAACCAATATGTGTCTCGGAGTTATGAATCGGCGAATCTGGCTCTGAATCTATGTGAATGAGAGAACTTAGTGAAGAAGGTGGAGAAACATGAATTGAAGGCATTGTTTCTACATGCGGTGCTGGTTCAGTGGGAACTTCTAATGCAACTGCTGGTTGTTTCTGCTGAAAATGAACTGGAGACTCAACCTTTTTTCTCTTCAACTTGGCCATCTTTGTTCCTTCTGGAAGGACGCTCATAGCTTTAACCCTTGGTTTTGGTTTGGAAGTGGAAGGTTCTGATGGTTGAACAATTGGCGGCTCTACAACCGGAATGACTTCTTTCCGCTTATTTTTCAAGAATATCAAACTATTTTTGATAACCCGACTCGTTCTTTCCTCAACGGAGGTGTTTTCTTTGGCTGACCAATTAACTGGTGGCAATGGTTGTTACTCGATCTGATCTCTGAGATATGTGGAGAGTAAAACTTCACCCTCATCTAACAAGCCCTCTACATCTTCTGACAGGATATCAGCCAATTGCTGAAGAGTAAACCTACTGTAACTACGTTTCCGCACTTCAAACTCATCTGCACAATTAGCCCAGAAATCTTCAACTGCAGGTGCATGTACACAATTTTAATCAAGGTGTGATGCAAAAACACCACGAGGATCATATGAAGTCCTCCTGTCGAAAAACTTGAGATCATACTTGGATGATTCACTACCAATTACTTTGGCATCTGCTCCAGATCTGCATTTGTAAATACCCATCCCAATTGGAATGAATGAACTTCATAGACTTGCCTCAGAAATTCCATGAACGCTACCTCATCTGTAGGATTTCTCGGCAACATGGCTGGCTCTCTTGAGAAGCCATATACTCTAATGTAGGAGAAAGTAGGAAACTGGATAAACCAATTAGCCCATTCCGCCATTGCCAATTTGGCATCAGCTAAAAATCGTATATGCAACTCATTATCCATATCTCGCACTGCATGCATGAGGAATGCATCATTTACCTGCCTGTAATGTCGTTCAGCCTGAGAAAATTTTAATTGCGGGAAATGATGATATACATGTTGAATGCCCAGAGTTCCAACAATATTCAAACCCCTAAACTGACCTTGAAAAGCCATCAAATATACGAGATATGACATCATGTGGAATTCATGAGTCCTTTGAAAATCAATTATTTGTTGGTGGAGACTATCGCTGATGAGTGCCGACCAATCATAGTATTGAGTTCTGTCAACAATTTGGGACATGATGTAAAACATCCAAGGTTGAAATTTGTTAGCATCTGCTTGACCTGTGATTCGGCTTAGCAGAGTAATCATTATTGCATGTTCTTCCTTGAACTCTCCACATCCAACGTTCTTTGGCATGATGTTTTGCTTTTCTTTCAACCACCTCTGAGCAATCTTTTTCCGATACTTTTCTTTATCATTGTGCCACCCCCTCTTGCATTCTTCAATTGAAACAACCAAGTTTTCCCTCCATATTGGTATTGAAAAACACTTCTCGATGTCGTTTGGCCTGAGACTGTAGAGCACCCGTCCATCTGCTGATTGAATCTCTCTTGTGACTGAATTGTAATGCTTCATACAAGCAATTACGAATTTGATACTTTGCACTGTGATGGGGAACGAAGCTGCTGCGAGTAACCCGGAGTGATTCAGATTCCTGATAGTGTTGCTTTCTACATCTTCCAAAGGATGTAAATTGAACACTGGAAGTACCTTATGCAAGTTTGTCTCAAAAGTTCTCAGGTAATTGTGAACCAACGCCATTTTAGGCTTGATCTCAGTTGGAGAGTAATGCATACTGTAAGACTTGAAAAATGACTGTGAACACGCCTATGTCGAAAAAAAATTGGACAAAGGCTAAAAATTACTTGCTGATTTCTTCTAAAAAGTAGAATGTGAGCGAAAGAATTGGCACATGGGTTTTGTAGACAATCCCGTTTTGAAGCAACCCAGATCGTCGGATTTTGAAAACGCTGAGGGTTTCTCGAAAAAGCAGCAAAAAAGTAGATTCCCGGAAAAAATAAAATTTCCCAATCTTCAAGAGGATGAAATTTTGGATGGACCCATCTCGATGAAAATTGAAAAAGCTTTGGCCCTTTTTTTGAAAAACGTTCCCCTAGAAAAAAGGACTTTGAAAAAGCGTGCCTCCTTGCTTCCTCATCCCGAAACTATGAAGAACGCTGAAAAAGCACTTCTTTTGGGTCTTTGAATCTTCGTTGAAAGAAAATAAAAATCTTCCTCCTCTAGATGCAACCTGCAAGATTAAAGAATAAAGAAGCCAAAAGCCTGTCTTTATAGAACTTTAGGGCAAAAAAAGCAGCTTTCTTTGTGAAAGAATAAAGCTTGAATCTTATCCATGAAGAAAGAATCTTTTAAAGCACAAATCCAAGTAGATGTCTTCGAATAAGAAGAATCCCTATTTTATAGTTGCCTATGGCTTCATGTGTGAGATAATGAAAAATATCTTCTTTGATGATGTCATCAAACACGCGAGGTTCGCAAAAGTGTTAGCCAATTTTTTCTTCGTTTTGACACTTTTGCACTCATTTTGACTCTGGCGTGGCCTGTCCCTGACTTCAACAAGATGGCAAACTGTCACCATTGACTGAAAAAGCTGACTGATCATGTCACTTTGAAGATTTATCAACTCTGATTTTATCCCCAGCCTCAAACTGACGATCTGATGAAATTTGACTGCAATTCTGATTTCTGAAACCCATCGCCAGACGAAGATCGGGAAGCGGCTGTCGTCAAATATGAAAATTTCTAACTTATGAAAACTTGGGCGCCCCCAGCCTCTAGGGGCCCTTGGTTTTTTGTGCCTTAGCCATTTTCCTAGAAATTTCAACTTTTTCAACTTCTCGATTTCCGTGCGCATTCCGGTGACTGTAAACACCTGTTTGGCTGCCAATTTCTAGCCTCCTGGAGCAAAATTGAGTTTGATGGTCTGGCAAGCAGGCAAGCCTGATGAAAATTGAACTGATTGTACCTTCTGCTTGCCTCAGAAATCGTGTCAAACTGATTTTCTATGAATCTGACCAGGCTGACAGAGGAGGAATTGTGGTTTTTTGGAAAAATCTCAAAAATAAACTAACTCTGGTGAAACTGGGCACCCCAAGCCTCCTGGGGCGCCGAGGAACTTAGAAATTTTTTGGGTTTTTTAACTTTCTTTCCATTCCTCGATTTCTGTGCCGGCAACTCCTGTTTAATCTTCGTTTCTGGTCGTCTGACTGACTGCTGAAGCAGGACAGGAGGTGATCTGAGTTGTCTGAACATACTTGAGATGAATTTCTAGCTTTTACCAGCATTTCAACTGAGTTTGACCACCCGGAAACGAGCTGACGAAGGCTTTTTAATGTTTCTTGAAAAACGCAAAAAAATTTCTAAGGCATGAAAGGATGATTTTTAAGCCCTGTATGCAATTCTCCTCGTTTCGCATGCCGAAAGCTGCTTCCTGTCATTGATTTTGACATTTTGCCAGTCAACTGCCACTGGATGAGGGATGGACTGGATAGCCTGGGCATATCTGACGTGGATTCCAGCTTTTCAGGCCCTGTTGACCAAAATCATTGCTTTTGTCCACCCCGGAACTGACCGACGGAGACATTTTTAACATTTTCTCGAAAAACGTGAAAAAAATAAAAAATTCTAACACTGCCAAAGCTGGGCGTCCCCAGCCTCTAGGGGCGCCTGGAAATCCATGCCTTAGTCAAATTTCAAGGTTTTCAACTTTTCTCCTCATTCTGGATCCATCCTGCTCCGTTTCCCGTTCTTCGTCAAATCGACGACTGTTCGTCAATTCTGTGTTAGCTGAATAGCTTGGAAGACTTGAAATTGATCTCTTGGCAGATGAATTTCCTCCATTGATGGCTCCGGAGTTCGCGCTTCGCCTTCTGAAAAAACAGAATTGACCCAGTAGAGAAAACTTGACTTTTTGCAGATTCCGTCTAGACCACCTTGATCGTGAAGCAAAATCAGCCAATCAGAATCAGGCACGACACCTGAATCAGAGATTCTATTTTTAGAAAATTTTGCTAGCATCCGTATCTCAAGAAACCCAGAAAACCTAATTTGATGTCTATTTTTAGAAATTTTGACTTTTTGATGAAATTTTTTCTAGACTTTCACAAAATGTCTTAATGAAGCAAATTTTTTGATTTGGCACAACACAACGCTCATTTGAGGGTTATGCATTTTTGTTATGAAATTTTTGTGAGAGCTTCTGAGCTTTGGCCTGAGGGTTTCTTCTCTAGTTTCGGTTGTGAAAGATCAACCCTAGCTAGTTTATTGGGTGATTTTGCTTCTGAAATCACATAGAGCTTCAATGGAGTCATTTTGTTGTGTAACTAAGAAGAGTATTTTTGATGTGTTCTGAAGAAGGTTTGGTGGTGCAGTTTTTCAGTGTGATTATTGGGGTGTTTGATGTTGTTTTTCTGTGAGTTTCTGTGTGTTTTTTTTAGGGCGTACTAGCATCAGCCGTACCATTCACTCCTATGCAAAAATCAGTGTTTTGGTGAAGATTCAAGCTGACTCAGATTTGTTTGTCTTTTAGTGGTCATAAAAGACGAGAGAATGCTGACCATACCCTTTTTGCATAGAAGATTGTTTGGAAGTTGAAGCCGCACCAAAGAGAGGGAGCCGTACCTTGAGGGAGTATTTGGGAAAGTAAGAAATGAAACAGCTACCTTAGGGTTTCTTTCTTTTGTTAAAAGTTGGCGCCCAGCAATAAGGAAGGTATTCCTATGACTTGGAGGAGGTGTGTGAGTATTCAAAGATATATGAGCAATTTGATGGTATTTTGACCTGCTGTACCTGTTGTACTAGCAAGGTACAATTCTGATTTTATTTTCTGATCAGTTGTCATATGCTTTCTTATTGGTTTGAGGCAGTTCAGGGTATGATTGGGTGAAGTTACAGTAGTGTTTCATCAGTTGTGCTCACTCTTGGTGTGTGACATGCAGATTTAACTGTTTCTGAGTGAAAACAATAATTTTCTCATGTGTACAGTCTGATATGCAGTTGCAGCAATGCTCAGAAAATGTACTTCCTATATCAGCAGTACAATCTTGATGATAAATATGCATTGTAAGCTTACTTTCCGTGATTTCTCATGATTGTTTGATCTCTACATTTGTTGCAGCAGTGTCTACAGACTTCAGTTCAGAAATTAAGTTATTTGCTTCTCATGTTTATCATTTGTAATCTCATATATTATTGCAATCTCTTTAATTGTCTTCAATTCAGTAGTTGCAATGATAAATGAATGTAAAACACTGGATGGTAGTACCGCCAGTGCATCTCCATAGCATGCATGTCATTTTGTAATCTACTGGATGGTTCACCGCCAGTCTATATAGCATACTGCATTTCAAACTCATTTTGGAATTGAACGAGCTTATCAACCAATTTGGTCTTGATACAAGCTTAGACATTCTGTTAGGGTTCATCTATACACACTGGTCCTGCTGAATAAGTGGTTGATAGGTCGACTACGCCGCCTTGCATGTGTTTCTGGTCGGCTTTCCGCCTCGCATTCTATCTCTGCATTCAAACAACTAGCTGTGTGATTTGAACACCGTATGCTCTCACTTTGCCCACCTCAGGATCTGGGTGATCAGAAAGTGTATCGGAGATTGCCTGCGATTTAGATTACAGCTAACATTACTTTGAAAAAAAACTACGGTGGTCATTACAATATGGATGCAAGAGTTTTGCGTTGAAGATTGGATGCAACCCAAGGTAGGTAGGTAGATTGAGCTCAAATTCATTATCTTCTACTTGCTTGGTGATGGTATAGGGCCCGTACCAAAGTGGATGAAGCTTGTGGTAAGGTCATGTCAGTCTTTCCTTCTGCAGATGCAACCAAACTCGATCACCAACTTGAAAGGCGTGCAATGTCTTGTGCTTGTCATGGCGCTGCTTGTACTTTGCATTAGCTTGCTACAGAATGGTTTGCACTTGCTGCTGAATCTGCTAAATGTGCTCAATGAATTGAACAACTTTGTCAACTTCCTTTTGAGTTGAAGGAGTTGCTTCTATTGATGGGGGAATAGGATAAGCTATGTCACTGGGTGCCAATTGTTGGAAACCCAAGCAAACTTTAAAAGGGCTGTGCGCTATAGACTTGTGTAGAGCTCTCTTGCAACTGTGTTGAATGAAAGGAAGACTTTCATCCCAAGTGCGATGGTTCTTCAAATTGTACAACTTGAGAAGATGCACTATTATCTTGTTAACCACTTATGTCTATTTGAGGATGGAATGCAGTGGATTTTCTCAACTTTGTGTCTAGCATAGACCAAAGTGTTTTCTAGAAGTTGTTTGAAAACCTTGTATTCCTACCTGAAACGATAAATTTTGAGATTCCGAAGTGGTTCCAGACATTCTGAAAATGCAGGTGTGCTATTTCTAGAGTTGTGATGCTATTCTCGCAAGGAATCAAAATTATAGTAATCCCATTTCCTAGTGCAAAATTCCCATGGTCCACAGGAAATGCATGATGGGCGTTTGGGTTTTTAACTTGGCTTAATTTCGAAGAGGGGACATTACAGTCCACCATCTCTGGTTTTAGATTGCATTCAATCCAGTGATTGCAAAAAATGATCCCATAACCTCTCCCTTGATGCATTGGCGTTAACCATACAAAATTAGATTTCTCTGGCATTGAATGGACTGGATGATGTGTTGATATACATAAAAAACTGCTTCTTATTCTAATTATTAATATAAGATCAAGCACAAAAATTGAATGCCCAGCAAATGATTCAGTTTCAGTTGTCTGGCAAAAAACTTCATTTCAGACTCAGATAATTTACTTAAAACGATGGCCTCTGCAATCTTTAAATATACCAATTAATTTGTACCTCTTCTGGGTGGGCTGACATCTGTTGCTAAGTCATAAAAGTTCTCAGGCACAGGATTTTGAAAAGTTCTGGTACAATATTGAAGAAATGGATGTCATATGTTTAAAACCATATAAATACTAATGATCCGTTTATGTGCAAAAAGATTAGAAGCACACACACACCATAAACAATGAGAAATTTAGTATGCTTTAATGCAGCTCTAAGATGTCTTATTTTATTAGCTTGTATGATATATATCTACAAAGATTCTTAAGGTTCTACAGTCTACAACAGTCTTGAATCACAATAAAATGTTATAAATTTTTTGTGGCAGAACACTTAACACAAAGGAGTTTTAAAGTGTACATTAAATTTTTGGAAGTAATTAATGAAGAAGAATATACATTATTATATGAATATTTAAAACATTTTGATAAACTCTTTCTAAGTTCATGAAATATTCTCCTATCATATAGTGCGTATTCTTGTGTCTGTGGAGATCTCTGGTCCCTGCTTCTAACACTGTTTTTGTGTTCCAATCTTCTTTTCTTGATTATTGTAACATAGGTGTCAAGTATGTTAGTCCCATTGCATTTTTTTGAATCATATTTAAATTTATTTTCAGTTTTATGTGAAGATCATTTAGAAAGTCATTGTGACATTGAATTTTTTTTAACCACGATTTTGGTAATAGAACATGGAGCATCATGCCAATCAAATTGATGAAGCAGTTGCCACAAAATATAAGAAAATTAATGGGGCTGAAGACTGTCAATTGTTCTTGATGTTTTGCCTCCAGACAATCCTATATCAACTGCCTCCATCAAATGGAGAATGGTACGATCTTTAGGATATTTGTTAATTTGGCATTTAATAATGGCTACAAATGACTTAAATATTTCTTCTTGTGCAGTCCATCAGGTCTTTCAATAGTGCAAACCCGTCGTATTACTGGAAAACATGTCCTCAAGGGTGAGCAACTTTTAAGGAGAAAGGTAATACTGTGTACAACCACTGACAAGAATATAATTGTTTTAATAGCCACTTCTACAATACGCTCTGGTCTAGTTATATTGTATGAGAAATAGTCAATTCATTTTTATCTACTTATAACTTAATGATGACATTCCATCCCACTTTGAAATTTTAAGCTGTGGGCACTCTTTGTTTCCATCCAGCTAGGAATTCTAAATGTGGTAGATGGAATGCTTCTTGCTGCCGAACTAGTTTATCCTTTGTATATAGTAGCTAGTGCTGACAGGTGAGCTTCCTCAAGTTCAAATTATTATCTTGTAATAGTTTCTGATGTTTCTTAATGTAGACAATATTTAATATCCGTGTCACAACAACTCTAATTTGTTTGGTGTATTTTATTTGTACATGAGTTAGGCTGCACACTGATAAGATTGGTTCTCTTTATGGCTGCAGTCAAGACAATGTTTCGAAAAAAGGGGAGGAGTTATTGAAAAGGAAAGTGGCTGATGCTAACCTAGAAGATCCTGCACTTATAAATAATCTCTTTTCCCTTTTTCAAGGTACTAGTCAATTTTCTGTGATACTTAATCCATAAGCTATTAGCTAAGGCTAATTAAAATTTACAAGCCAATAGGCTTTTTTACGGGTGCTTTAAGGCCAAGGAGAAGCATCTGGTGCATATCAAGTAATGATAGAGAGGTAGAAGGATAGGTGGATATTTAGTTTCAAAGAATGTAAGTGGTGCTCGGATGGTCATAACTTCTTTTCCTACTTGTTTTGTTTGAGGAGACACATTAGCTGATGGTCACATATTTCTAGATTTATATAGGACTGTAGTGTAAAACTTGCTCTACTTAACCTCACCAGTTCTATGTATTTTATAAATTTTCATTGGAGATGCTGTTTGCTGGTTTATGCTTCAAATATAAGTGCAGTAGTTGTAGATGTCATGGGACAGTGATGACATTTGTTTATAGGAGCGTTTGAGCTATTGTTAAATTTGGTGAAACTTTTGTTGTTGGTAATTTTCACTCTGTAATGTTTAGTGATACTAAAAATTCTTACAATTTTCTTAAAGGAACAGCAATAGAATCTGGAAAATGATACTGTGACAGAGGCATGAATTTGGACTGGTGTGAATTTAGAGTGAGATGAGTAATGGATAGTGACAGTGTCCGGATGGGTCACAAATCAAATAGGTGTTATTTACTAAAAACACTTTGTCTTATGTTACTGAAGTTTATTTGATGTCTAGAATGCATTTGTGTACATCCCTTTCTTGTAGTGTTGGGACATATAGAAGCTTTGGTTGTAATAAAGAGTGTCTACATTGTCTTCTACCTGGGTTGTCTAAGGTTTTGTAATTAACATAACATGCTTTTTATCTGCTTTCTGGAGATAGTGGAATGGTTGCATAATTCAGTGCCAGATTGCCAACTATAATGATTTGACTTTTATTTGGATAGCTTCCCAGTAACTTGTTCTTATTCTGTTTCATTGATCACTATTTGAAGGAAGGCTGTTGCGTTTGGTTTTGATCTACAGGTACAGTTAGCGATGAAGGAATCACTTCCGAGGAAAGGATAAATCCAGCTAGTGCAGGACTGAAAGCCCGCTTAATGTCAGTGTTTAACCATTCTATTAAAGCAGCAAACTCATTTCCAGCCACTCTTCGATGTATTTTTGATTGTATATATGGTAATTGCTTATTATCATATCCTCACTACTACTAATGTGCTGCTTCTCTCATAAATAGTCCTTGCAGTTTTTGAATTGAGTATATGATTATTCATCTATAATAGGTTGATATATGTGGGGATTGCATAAGCCTTAAATAGTGCTTGTTGGGATACACATTTCACATTTCCTGGAATTTAGAACCCTGCCTTTTGATCTCTCAAGATTTCTCTTTTTATCGCTCATAGTGCATGCAAATGCAATCAATGGAAGAAGTTTCTGCATTTGCAATTGGAAGCAGCTAAGGACTGTGTCTTAATGATCTTGATTCTTTAATAAATACACTAGCAGGGATATACCAGATGAAGAAGTTTATGCTGTCAAGTAATATAAGTGGGGATATACAAGATGCAGTTACTTAAACTGTCAAGTAATCTTGTGATTGCTATTCATATTTTTCCAATTTGTTTGAAGATTAAAGACGATATACTCACTTCATTTGAAAATTTGTAGATCATTTTGTTTTCATGTTTTTTGACAAGTGATAAGATTTTTCTTGGAAGCAAGGTAAGGCTTAAAAGTAATTGAAAAGTGTTAGCGTTTTAATTCACACCTTTCGATGTGACACAAAATGGAATGGGGTGTATAGTAAACTGTGCTTCAAATTAGTAGGGGAAGGTCCCTTTGACTTGGATTTTAAAGGCTTTTCAAGTATGCAAGATAAACAAACTAAATTAAAACCTATCTTTTCATTTCTCAGTCTAGAGCGCAAAGCATTTTCAGTGTATCTGCACTAGATAATAAGTTTTTGATATAAATCTATCTACTGCAGAAAGTAAACTAACACAACTTAAGACGTTTATGATTTTCAATTAAATTTAGAGATCGAAAACCATAAATTTGAACAAAGTGAGATTTGATGGACAAACAATGTAAATACAATTTATTAATTAAGTATGAAGGATTGTGTACAAAGCCACAATACTTCTTCCAATAACTTTAACAATACAAAACTCATCAAAGTTATTGAAAACACTTAATTCACAATAGAAAATATTGCAAGGACAATCACTTTGTGAACAACAATTTCAGCAATAAGCAGGCTTGAAAATTACTATTAGAAATCCAAGTGAAAAGCACTTATTAAAATTGTTTAGAAGAATTGCATGAAAACAAATAAAAGAATTTTATTGCTACTTTTATCCTAGGAATAGCTTTGCACGAATGCAAGCTTTATTGTACAATAATTCTAGCCACTAAAAACAATTCTAAAACATACATCGTATTAGCTCAATCGATAGTTGAGTTTATTACAAAATTAATAAAACATTATCCAAATTTTTGTTGAGTTTTTTTTAGCTCGGAGAGGAACTTCCGCACAGGTTCAGTGTGAACATGCTGGAAGTGGTTCGAGTTATTCTATTTTGCATTTCACTTAAGTGAAAAAGTGCAAGTCTTTTATTTAGCTAATTAACTCTAATAAAGTGTAGATATACATTAATGATTTAGACTTATCTTCTAACTCATCTCGTGTAAGAGATAAGGAGCTTTTTGAAGATTAGATTTTTAGCTGAGTAGTCTAAAGATAAGCTCAAGATAGAAGAAAGATAATATAGTGATAAAAAATACCATGCAACTGTTTTTGGAACAGTTTGTAGAGGTTTCTTTGTAAGTATTTTGAAGGTATGAAAAATTGATTTGAAGGTGTAATTATCTATGTATTTGTTTATGCTTTCGCTGTTTGAAATTTTAACTGTTGTGTGATTGTTGCAATGTTAAAGAATTAATTCTTGTTGAAGACATGAGGACAACAATTGCCTTTGTTGAAACTCTTCATGGTATTAGAGCAGGAAGTAGGAAGAATTCGTGGCTAGGTTTGAACCAATTCACAAGTTATTTTCGAGGTGAAAACCAGAAAACCATTGTAGAAAAGAAGGAAAATCGCGGTGCCATTTCCATCTAAAATTGCGATTGGTATCTTGATAAAATCACACCATTTTGTGTTGAAAATTGCAGCACTAGAAAGAGGTAAAAATGCGTAGGATTTCTTAAAAAAATTGCTCTAGATTACTTGGAAAAATCATGCCGTATCTTTTTTGCACTTGAAAAGGAAAAAGAAAAATATTGTGGGTTTCGATGGATTTTACAAAGCTGCGTGACGAATATTTGAAATATGCGATTAGGGTTTTTTTGTGCTTTTGAAATCCACGACTAGGTTTTTGTAGCCTGCGTCTAGGGCATCTTTTGCAGGTATTTTAATATTTTTTGAGCAATTAGTACTTTCAAATTTTGGATTTTTTTAAATATTGCATATTGTTTACAAATATTCTACTCATAAGAGCATCAACATGAGACCAATACAAGCTCTTTACAAGCAAACACACTAGAAATCACTCATGGAAGACCAAGAGTCACTACTTAGAAGTTAGAAATCCACTTAGTTAGAAACCACATCCACTTTAGAAGCCAACTATGGAAGACCAAGAGTCACAATCCACATTAGATGTCCCTATGGGGATTTGAACTTGGGTCTCCACAATGAGAACCCAACATTTTAACCAATTAATCTTAACCCCTTGGACAAGATAGATTTGGGACTTTTGAGCAAAAAAATTATTTTTTAAAAATGGTATCAGCTAACCTCAGGTTTGAGGATAGATTGAAAGGTGCTTTAAATTTCTTGCCTTGGAAAGTCAAGGTGACTTTGTTGTTGGAAGAAAATGATCTCTGGGATATTGTCAAGGATTAGGTGTCTCCACCTACAGATCCACAACAGTTGGCAAGTCATAATAAGAAAGAGGTAAAGGCCAAGCGAATGATCATTAATGCAGTAAAGGATCATTTAATTCCACATTTATTTGAATAGAAAACAACCAAGGAGATGTTTGATGCTCTGGTTAGTCTTTACCATAGTGAGAATATAAATAGGAAAATGATTTTGCGGAACAAAGTCAGATCTATAGAGATGACTAAATCAGATACAATTACTAGTTACTTGATGAAGGTCACACAATTTCGTGACCAATTTGCAAAAGTTGGAGAGAATGTTGAAGATGCAAAGCTATTGAACTTGGCGATGAATGGTTTCACATCTTCACGGCAAGCATTTGTTTGGGGTATTTGTGCTTGTGAGATTCTTCCCTCTTTTGAAAGATTGTGGGATGACTCTATCCAAAAGGAAACTTGAATGGAGTCAAAAGCTAGCAAGAAGGGTGGTGACGATAATTTAGCTCTTGTTGGATAGACCAAGAAAAGTAAAGGAAAAGGACCTAGTAAGGGTAAGGGAAATGATGAGGATTCATCCTTATAGCTAGGGAAGAAGGACTTAACTAAAATCAAGTGTTTCATTTGTTATAAATTAGGTCATTATGCATCACACTGTCCAGACAAGAAGGGCAAAGGGAAGCAACAATAAAAACAAATGGCAGCCTCTATAGAAACTCAGATGAATGAGTTTGATGCCAAGTTTGAGAAAGATTTCTCAATGGTATCTTGTCTTTCTACTAGCATGATTTCAAGGGATGCTTGGTATGTGGATAGTGGGGCATCTATACATATGACATCAGCCTGGCAATGTTTTACCAAACTAGAAGAACACAACTTTGGAGTTCAGGTTGAGCTTGGTGATGATGCCAAATATTCAGTAGCGAGAGTTGGTACAATTCCATTTCAATTATAGTCAGGTAACTCTTTAGATTTTGATGATGTTTTATTTGATATTTGTTCCTAGTCTCAGGAAGAATTTGCTTTCAGTTTCCGTTATGGAAGATAAAGGCTATGCTGTAGAATTTAAAAATCAGCAAGACTTTATTAGCCTGAAAGAATCTAGCCTAGATACTACGTAAGTTATAGGGGTTAAAGAAGGCAATCTTTACAGGTTACAGGGTGAACTAGTTCTAGCTTTGGTTCATAACAACGACAATTTGTGCAATTTATGGCACAAGAGGATGGGGCATTTGCATCACAAATCGTTGCCTATTTTGAGGGAGATTGTCATAGGTCTTCCAGAGTTCAGTATTGAATAATAGGGAGTATGTAGAGGATGCACACTTGGCAAGCATGCCAAGGTTGGTTTCTCAAGCAATGAGCATAGATCGAAGGAAATTCTAAACTTAGTGCATTAGAATGTTTATGGGCTGATGTCAATAGCATCAATTTTAGGAAGCATGCATTATGTTTCCATTATTGACGACTTCTCTCGCAAGACTTGGATTTACTTCTTAAAGACCAAGGATGAGGTCTTTGGTAGGTTTTAGGAGTTCAAAGCTCTAGTTGAAAAGTTATAGTCAGTAGAGATGTACAGTTTGAGGAGGACTGTGCATCCAAGAAGTTTCATGAACTCAAATCCAGTAGTAGAGGATAAGGAGCAGGAAGCTCCGAAGGTTGAGTCTTTGTCTCCAAAGATACTAGTTGTTTCCAGTTCAAACAAAAATCTTTAGAAGAAACTTACCTTAGGCCCTCTTTTAAAACACTTAATTATATTGGACATTTTTAAAAAATAACTTTTAATAATAAAACATAAGTTGCCTTTATAAAATATAACATAAAGTTATTTTTTGGCAAACTTAAATTATTAAATTGTTTCCTTAGCTTGAAAAGGGGACATGACACATGTCTTCTCATCAAGCAACTATTTTATAGAGATAGTCTAAATATTTTTGTACATTAGCATCATACAAATCCTTTTGCTAACTAGTAGCATTGTTTCCTGCTCTTTGTTTTGGTAGTTTACTATGTTTTGTTTCTGTTAATCTTGTAGCATCTCCTATTCTTGATGTTGTTGTAGTTATCTCAATTCAAGTCTTGTAGTGGGCTATGAGACAAGCTATTTTTGTAAATTTTCTCTTTTTCTATCAATATAATTTTGCCTTTATTTTTAAAAAATAGCTTGTAGGGGAAAGGGGAAGCAATGGGTGCAAATACCTTAAATGCAAACCCCAATGCTTGGCGATGGTGTAGGGACATTTGGGTTGTGGTTGCAGCATGTTGAGGGCAGTTGAGCGACCTTGCATTTCCCATGCCTAGAGATTTATGCCTATGTTACATTGATGTAAACCTAAGTCCCTTCACAAAATTTTGTAGTAAAATGAAACTAAAGACAAAATGATGAAATAAGTTGGTGTTTTAATTTGTCACTTTCGTGACAACACAAAACAAAATAGTGGATGAGGAAATCCTCTCTTCAAATTTGCATGGGAAGCTCCTTGATTTAATCTTTATATTGTACAATTTGTTCTTTGGGGTTTTGCATAATGATAAAATAAATAAGCAAACTTGACCTATTTGTTTTGATCTCAGAGGTTAGAGCATGAGACTTTGAAGAATTCCTATTCTCACGAATGATATTTCTCAATTTTTGACAGCTAAAATGTAAACAAAAAAAGTATCCAAAGATTAAAACAAAGATCTTTGGAGTTGTATCAACGATTAATTTGATTTTGAAGAAAACATAACACATGAAAATAACAATGCCTAGAAGAAGATTGGATGAAGACAACTAATTATCACAAAACATTCAGAGCTGCTTCATGGATTTGAACACCAATGCCACACAAAGTTAACACAAATCTTCTTATCAAGTGGATTCTTGCTTGAACAATTCCAACACTTGGAATTGGACTTGAAAGGAAATCTTGGCAGCATAATCAAGCTTTAACTTAGTATTCATTGCACACAAACACTTAAAACAATCTAATCTGAATTAGCACTTGAATGACAATGTCTGTAGCGTAAATTTGACATCAACTCTCATTACATTGTATGTGTAAATGGCACATATTTATAACCTTCTAGTTGCAGGTTCTTGAAGCTTCAAAAAATAAATAAAAATAATTGTTTTGAAAGTGATTCTGTCCTCATCTTCTGAAAATAATATAAAATTTTACTTTCTTTTTATTTATGCTTTTGATTTTGATTTTGTTTTTAATTTGCTTTAACTAATCCTCGATCTTGGCTTCGGCATCACTTTGAATGAAGGGCTCATATTCGTTGCTTTTTCTCCTTTATTTTGTTTTATTCGATGTTCATCTTTCACTTGGGCCCATATACTAACTTGAGCACTACTTTTGCTTTGTTTCCCACTTTGTTTTGGGAAGAAAAACATGCCATTTTGGTGCTTGATTGAGTTTAGGTGCCCATTTGCTTTTTGGTGGAGGTTTTGGTTCATTAACACCAATTTTCGAATGATTAACTCAACATTGAATTTCTTTTAAATTTACTCCATTTCTCATTTCCTTTCATATTTTTGAATTCCATTTTCACGTGACAAAACTTGAAACTGCTCTGGTAACTTTTTGCCTTTGCCATCCATCGCTTTTCGCTGAAAAAGCAGAAAAAGCAAAAAAAACAACTTTCTAAAAATAGAAAGTTGTGGCTTTCATGCTTATCTTCTTAGTCTGGGACACAACAAAAAAGCAAAAAGCAAAAAACAACTTTTTCCTAAAATGGAAAGATTGATCTCTGGGTTTCACTAAAACTTCTTGTCTTGAATATTGGACCTTTCGAAGCGACGACTTTATGCTTGGAAGACAATCCCCATATACGATTATGTCTCAATGTGTCAGAGAAGATTTGCCTTAGCCTCAATCCTTCCTACTTATGCCTGGTATTTGCCATCATAGTCTTTGAACTTCACCCTTTCTTTCTTCTGTCGGTGTTGGAGCCTATTGTAAGATTTAGGGCTTGATAATCTTCGTGATGAGCAATTTGCATACATTGTTAGTAGAACAAGATAGATCGACACATAAGGAGTTAACCATTTCTAATGAGCTGCCCTTGTTGTAATTTTTTGTTTATTTATATGTGTTATTTATTATTAGTTTTTTGTGGTCTTTCAGAACTAGACAGAAGTTGCAGAAGGGTTTTTTTGTTTGCATGTAATGTTTTTGCAGATACAATGAAAATATTTAACATGCATTGAATACCCAGAAAATCTATGATAGATATGAGTAAACTAGCAATGACCCAGATCATAGAATCATATAAAATGAATTACCAACACATACCCATTTGCATTCTTCAACTTGACAAGACTGTTGTACATGGACCAGCAACATGCACATTGAAAATCACCTCCAAACACACAAAAACTGATTGTTCTTTGTCATACAAATACTGGCAATAGATTTCATAACCCTAGGCAACCCTTTTTAATGTATTATGCAGCCCCAATTATGAAAATCTCCTACAGGATGCCCCCATGAACTTGTCCCCTATTGTACGACCTTGCTGGGTGTTATATCAGCAACCACGAAGTCTGAAACAACTCATAAACCTGTCAACATATCACTAAATGATCTGCACATATAATACTATTTGCCAAGGCCCAAAAATCAAAGGGAAAGTCTTCAAAAAGGCATAATATGATGTCATAGGATGATATGGCCAAGACTGAGACTGTACGGCCAGCAGATAAATGTTATTCCAGTCTCAAAACTACTCAATAATCTCAGAAATCTGCCTCTAAACATTTGTCTCCATCTGCTCATGCAAACTAACTATTATCATGGTGAAATCTCCTCAAAATGGTATCATTTGATGCACAAGCGAAGCCTTCGTATGAAGCTCCCAACAACTCTCCTGATGTTCTCTCAAGTACGAGAAGAGTGATCTTACAGGTGGCTCCATCCCTGCAAAACCCTTGTTCCAAACCCCAAAGTCATGCTTTAGTTTGCTCAATCAAATATATTTTAAAAAAGAGAGCAAAATGAGCTCCAAAAGCTCTTTATAAACCCCTTGGCTCCCAACACCCAAAAGGAGGGAACTTTTATAAATTTTAAATTTGAAATATGACCCCTTTGTCCCCTCATGGAGCGCTCACCCTCCCTAGCACACAACTTAAGTTGTAACTTGACTTCATAACATAAAGTTACTTTAATAAAATAAAGTAACTATAGCCATCCAAATATTATAAGTTAAATATTAAATTTAACTTATACTTTAATTAATAATCCCCGGGCCATTTTTGAAGTCCATCTGCAAAGTGCTAGGATCTCCAACTGGCAGTCTATAAATAGAAAGTTGGCCAATGCCACTTGATACCTCGTGCCCAACTTACTATAAATAGTATGTCCTAGAATAACGACCACGAAAGGTTCCTTAACCACATCTATTAGCCTACGGGAACCCTAGAATAGGCTAATCACTCCATCTCTCTGCATGGGCTAAGAAGGGGACATTACAGTCCGCCCTCCCCAAAATTGCTTGCCCTCAAGCAATTGCGTTGCTAGATGCTGTAGAATTTGTTCACTTTCCCAAGTAACATCCTCTTCCGGTAAGTCCCGCCACTTCACCAAGTACTCTATGATCACTCTCCGCCTGACGGTCCTCTCCCTGAAATCAATCACTGCCTCTGGAACAAGTACCAACTTACCCTCATCATCCGGTGGGGGCAACACTGTTGAGGGAGTCACATTATGACCAAGTGCCTTCTTGAGGTGAGATACATGAAACACATTGTGCACTCTACTCCCCTTAGTTAACTCCAGCTCATAGGCTACCTCTTCAACTCTCTTGGTGACTCTGAACGGCCCATAAAAATGAGGTTTCAACTTCTCTGCTCCACTCTTCTTGGGAGTGGACTGTCTGTATGGCTTCAATCTCACATAAACCATGTCACCCACCTCAAACTCTCAGTCTAAATGGTGTTGATCAGCATACAACTTCTGCTGATTCTGGGCATGCTGTATGTTTTCTCTTAAGGATCTCATTATGTCTTGGCTCTCTTGCAAGAAGTCCTTAGCCCTGGGCACTGTACAGTCACTGAACAACAAATCAATGAAGCTAGGTGCTTCGTATCCATACCAAGCCATGAAAGGTGACATTTTGATGGACATGTGGAATGTGAAGTTGTAACAAAACTCTGCCAAGTGCAACCATTTTATCCATCCCCTTTTTTGCCTTGAAACATAATTCCGAAGGTAGCCTTCCACCCATTTGTTAACTATTTTAGTTTGGTCATCTGTTTGGGGGTGGTAGCTTGTGCTAGGAGTCAACTCCGTACCACATAACTTAAACAATTCTTGCCAGAACAAGCTCATGAACTTGCTGTCCCTGTCACTTATGATGTTCTTTGGTACCCCATGAAGTCTAAACACCTCCCTAAAGAACAAATCTGCCACCTGTAAGGCAGTATATCCTGCTGATATGGTAAAGAAATGGGCAAATTTGGTCAAACGGTCCACCACAACAAAAATACAATCCTTCCCTTGCACCTTGGGAAGCCTTGTGATGAAATCCATTGAAACACTCTCCCATTTTTGAGTAGGAATGGACAATGGTTGTAGCAGACCAGCTGGGTATGTGTGCTCATTTTTATTTTGTTGGCACACTTGACACTCATGTACATACTTGGTAATGTCTTCATCCCCTTCCATGCGAATCTCTCACGGATCTGCCTATAAGTCTTATAAAATCTTGGATGACCAGCCATACGAGTGTCATGAAAAGATTTGAAAATCTGATCTTTCAACTTTCATTCAAGCACTAACCAAATCCTCTCCTTGTAGAAGATCAAACCATCCTGCACGCTATATTTATCACCATCCAAAGTACCATCAAGTATGCTGTTGGCAAGGTTGTTCTTTGCATAATCAGCCTGGATACACTCCTTCTAATCTGCTGCTATCTCAGAAAAACACACAGATGAGGTCTCCTAGATAGTGCATCAGCCACCATATTTCGTTTTCCCTTGACATATTCAATATCAAAATCGTATGCCTGAAGTTTCCTTACCCACTTTTGCTGTCTCTCGCTCAAATCTTTCTGATTAAGGAAGTATTTCAGATTGTTATGATCAGTTTTAACAATAAATCTTCCCCCAACAAGATACTGTTTGTCCTTAGCCAAGGCATGCATTATGGCTAACATCCCCTTATCATAAATTGAATAACTTCTCTCACTTCCCTTCAACTTTCTACTCTCAAAAGCAATTGGATGCTTATTTTGCATGAGGACAGCCCCTACACCATCACCAAAAGCATCACATTCAAGCTCAATGGCTTGGAAAAATCAGGAAGTGCCAAAACAGGGCATGAGCTCATCAACTTCTTAAACTGATCAAATGAATTTTGTGCTGATTCTGACCAAGAGAATGCACCTTTCCTAGTGAAATCAGTAAGTGGGGCAGCAACCTGTGAAAATCCTTTTACAAACTTTCTGTAGAACCCACACAATCCAAAAAATCCCTTAAGCCGTGTCAAATTAGTGGGTGGTGGCCAATCAAGTATTGCCTTGATTTTATTTGGATCCACACGAACTCCATCAGCACTGATTATATGCCCAAGATACAACTCTGTCATCCCAAACTCACACTTGGACTCTTTAGCAAAAAGAGACTCACTCTCAAGAATACCGAACACCTCATCCAAGTGCTTCAAATGCTCTTCCCACGATCTACTATAAACAAGGATGTTATCAAAGAAGATTAGAACAAACTTACATAACTGTTTGCTGAACACCCTATTCATGCATGATTGGAAAGTGGCTGGAGCATCTGTCAAACTGAAAGGCAGGACAAGAAACTCGAAATGTCCAAAATGACATCTAAATGTAGTCTTCTCTACATCCTCCTCCCTGACTCTAATCTGATGGTATCTCGATCTCAGGTCTATTTTGGAGAAGTATACTATGCCATGCAACTCATCAATCAACTCATCAATGCGTGGGATGGGATATCTATTCTTAATTGTTTTCTTATTAAGTGCCTTGTAATCCACACACATATGCATAGTCCCATCCTTCTTCTTCACCAAGACAACTAAAGAATCAAATGGACTCTTGCTTGGCCGAATGTGTCCCATCTCTAAGAGCTCCTTTATGTTCTTCTCAATCTCATCTTTGAGTCTCTTGGGATACCTGTAAGGAGTAGTAATCACTTCCTTAGTCCCCTCTTCTAACTCTATCACATGCTCAATGCCTCTATCAGGAGGTCTACCTAGAGGAAGACTACCAAACACCTTGCTTCTTTTGGAAAGAAGCTCCTGTATCTTTGGTGGATAAGATCTCTTAACCTCCTCTGTAACCGTGGGCATAATAATACACTCTGCTGCCCACTCTACCTGATCATGCTTGAAAAGTCTCTCCATTTGTTTGAAAGACACCACACGTGGTCCTCCATTTGACAAACCCCTCAAGACCACATTCTTCCCTTTTGATTCGAATTTCAGCTCCATGGTCTGAAAATTAAGGGTGATCTCTCCCAAGGAATGTAGCCACTGAATCCCCATAATTGCATATGTGTCTCCAATACTAACCACATAGAAATCCTCCTTAACCTCATAATCCCCAAACTGTATACTCAACTATGGGACCATCTTAGTACAATTGATAGCGAAACCATCAGCTACCATTACCTGAAAACCACTCACCTCCTGTGTTTGAAGGCCTCTACCAACAACCAAGCCCTCATCAATAAAATTATGAGTAGCTCCTGTATCAATCAAAGCTATCATTCGCTGTCCCTTAAGTACTCCTCTAATTATCTTTGTCACCCATATTTCCTGTGTGAGCTGATTGTTGTTCTTACGTATCAGAAGGCCAATGTTCCCAATGATATCCCCTTTTTCTTTGTCTTTCTTGATATCTTCTTTCTTTGTCACTGATGCTCATAGAAGTTCATTAACCCATTGGATGGCAGGAAATATTGAGTTCTGATACCACTGTAATGAGCTGCCCCTGTTGTAAATTTTTATTTATTTATATGTGTTATTTATTATTAGTTTTTTGTGGTCTTTCAGAACTAGACAAAAGTTGCAGAAGGGGTTTTTTTGTTTGCATGTAATGTTTTTGCAGATACAATGAAAATATTTAACATGCATTGAATATCCAGAAAATATATGTAGATATGAGTAAACTAGCAATGACCTAGATCATAGAATCATATAAAATGAATTACCAACACATACCCATTTGCATTCTTCAACTTGACAAGACTGTTGTACATGGACCAGCTACATGCACATTGAAAATCACCTCCAAACACACAAAAACTGATTGTTCTTTGTCATACAGATACTGGCAATAGATTTCATAACCCTAGGCGACCCTTTTTAATGTATTATGCAGCCCCAGTTATGAGTCTCCTATAGGATGCCCCCATGCCTTTGTCCCTTGTTGTACGGCCTTGCTGGGTGTTATATCAGAAACCACGAAGTCTGAAACAACTCATAAACCTATCAACATATCACTGGATGATTTGCAGATATAATACTGTTTGCCAATGCCCATAAATCAAAGGGAAAGTCTTCAAAAAGGCATAATATGATGTCATAGGATGGTACGGCCAAGATTGAGACTGTACGGCTAGCAGATAAATGTTATTCCAGTCTCAAAACTACTCAATAATCTCAGAAATCTGCCTCTAAACATTTGTCTCCATCTGCTCATGCAAACTAACTATTATCATGGTGAAATCTCCTCAAAATGGTATCATTTGATACACAAGCGAAGCCTCTGTATGAAGCTCCCAACAACTCTCCTAATGCTGTCTCTCAAGCATGAGAAGAGTGATCTTACAGGGGGCTCTGTCCCTGCAAAACTCTTGTTTCAAATCCCAAAGCCATGCTTCAGTTTGCTCAATCAAATATATTTTCAAAAAGAGAGAGAGCAAAATGAGCTCCAAAAGCTCTTTATAAACCCCTTGGCTCCCAACGCCCAAAAGGAGGGAACTTTTATTAATTTTAAATTTGAAATATGACCCCCCTGTCCCCTCATGGAGCGCTCACCCTCCCTAGCACACAACTTATGTTGTAACTTGACTTCATAACATAAAGTTACTTTAATAAAATAAAGTAACTATAGCCATTCAAATATTATAAATTAAATATTAAATTTAACTTATACTTTGACTAATAATCCCCGGGCCATTCTTGAAGTCCATCTGCAAAGTGCTAGGAGCTCCAACTGGCAGTCTATAAATAGAAAGTTGACCAACGCCACTTGATACCTCCTGCCCGACTTACTATAAATAGTAAGTCTTGGAATAACGACCACAAAAGGTTTCCTAACCACATCTATTAGCCTATGGGTACCCTGGAATAGGCTAATCACTCCATCTTTCTGCATGGGCTAAGAAGGGGCATTACACCATTTTGATAGGAAAGATAACATAGTTGACATTGATGGGACAAGAATGACCTGACATTTAACTATAGATATGATTAAACACAAAGTTTTTAATGTTAGCAAATTTGGGTACCAACAAAATTAAGATTTGCTATCAGAAAGGATGTATTATGAGAATTTTATGGTGATATATGGTATGCCCATGCTTGGTTTAATCGTAAGAAAATTGCACCCATTAATCCATAAATTAACCTATTGCTGAGCTTGAGCCTGCTGTCGACCCTAAAGTTGGTTAATGTATGCTCAAACGGAGCCAGTTTTTCTGACATATCATTATGATTGAACCATAGTGATAATTAGGTGTAAGTAACCTTAATTTGGGTGCAATTTTCCACATCTTTTCATGATTTCTGACTACCTAAATTGCACTCTATGTTACAAAAGTAGAACTCAATAAAAAAAATATGGTTGTTCTAAGTTGAGTTGGATTTCTCACCCTTCTAGCCATATTACTCGGGAACTTTTATTAGAAAGTCGGAGTATGTTGAATATATTGAGGTATATTTCAAAAGTGTTTTAAAAAAGTTATGCCATAGAAGATGTCTACATGTATGCTTGAAGACCAAGATGATATTTGCTTTGTTCTCCCTTATTTTTATTGGTTTGGTACAATAGTTTTTCTGTACTCATTTATTTCTGATGTATTGACATGCATACATAAGCCTTTGATACTGAATGTAGCAAGAGGTATACTTTCTTTGTTGGTAATGCCTTCATATGATAATTTCTTGAATATAACCATAGAGTCTCCTTATTCCTGGTCTGTTATGCTGCTTTGAGCCTCATAGGCATCCATTTTATTGTCTCTTGTGTAGGGGTGTTGTATTGTAGTGTTGTGTCTGTTTTAAGAGGCTCCTAAATCCATAAGAATTATTGCATTATGGCTATTGTGGAATCAGTGTTAGCTATAAGCTAGTGAGCTCAAATTCCAGAGGCTAATGTTACTTTTAAAATCTCTCCTTACCAATAGGGTTCAATGGGACTTATGTATCTTAGTATCTATTCCTTTATTGCTTGAGTAGAATAGCATTTCATAATGTTAGGCATAAACATGAATATTCTTCTTGCAACTTCAACATGTATGCAGGTATGGGTGTGGCAATCCATAACAATGTTTTTTTGTTAGTTATATGTGATTGTCGCATTACTTCATTTGCTTTCTTGTGATTTGTCAGGGACTATTGCCTAACATTTTGCTGCAGTTTCTTGATTTCAATAAGGAAATTTACTTTCTAATACAGGAAATGGAACAAATTTAAGGCTGAAGCGTGCTGGAATGGAGTTCACTGTTTGGGTATTCAAACATGTAAGCAGTTCATCTAATTGGATAATTCATGTTGGTGATTTCTTTTTCTTGCTTTTGTGTGGTACTATGGCAGATGATTCGGTACTATTTAAGCCCATTCTTTCAAAATTTACAATTGTAATACCCACAATTAGATAATCTGAAGTAATTAGTAATTGATATCTCGATTGATTATTTGTTCTGTAAAAAATAATAACTACGGTAACTGATGCTTGTAAACTTTTATTGGGATGTTCTATTACGTCTGTTAATTCACTACAAAATTAGAAAATCGATGCTAGTTAAGGGGATCCTACAATTGCATTCTCAAGAGTTTCTAAAAAGATATTTCCTATCTTCGTCTGGTGTAATTGTTTCTTATCCATGGTCTTAAGTCTGACTGACAGTAGAAAGAAATAAGAAATGAAGCAGTTGGTCAATAGGATTCAAAAGTACTTTCAACTAATGGGAAAGGATAGAATGAAAAGAACCCTTGAATCCTAGGTTCTGAAAAAGTAACCAAATACTCGAGAAAACATGATTAGAAGAAGTACCTTGGGCTAAGGGAGCCCAGTGGGACAATCTGTGGTGGAACCAAGGTATTTCCCTTGGAACCTCTTTGAAGATCTGAGGTTGATGAGCCTTTGGAGGTGAGAAAAGAATATTAAGAAACAAGTTATATCAGTATTCACTGTTGACCAAAGTAGGACAATGACACTCAAATGTACAAGGTCTTAAAATAGCATGTGGTAGTGTGTAATTAAACACATTTTTTAGGAACTAGAAAGTAAAGTGCAAAGACTGACAGTGCATTTTGATAAGCAATATACTATCAATGTTTTTAATGCATTTTAAAGAATTTGGGTGAAACTGAAACTCCACACATTTTATCATTAACTATGGAAAACACTATATATTAATGTCATGCAAATTGTTAAATGTAGTTAAGAGGACATGTCAAATCAGTATAGAATTGGGCATCAACAACAAGATAGTAAATCATCTATTGGTTACATCCATATAAATAACATTGTTGTGAAGTAGAACATGTTATACAGAGCCTATGCATCTTTTGTATCAATTTGTCTTAATAATTTTACTATGAAGTTTACATTTTCATACTCAAGTTTATTCCAGAAAGACTATTATGATATTATCCATTTTTGTGTTAGTTTTTAAATTTGTTTTTTTGCCAAATAACACAAAATGAAACGGCACATATTGTAGAACTGTTATTCAAATTATAAGGGGAATGGGGTGGGGGGTCTAAGTTTGGGGGCGGCGGGGGATGGCGGGGGACGGTGGTGGGGGGGCGGTGTGCTGAAATACATATAGTACTTGAAAAATTAGTTATAAAAAGATGTATAACTGTAGAAGCCTAAGGAATAACTTAATAAGTAAAGTTTAGAGTTTAAACATATTGGGCTGAAATACAACCTTTGCCAGCATCCTCCCTGCCTGTGTCAAAATGGGAGCTTTGGAATAGGGTATGGAGTATGGACATCCATCAAAACATAAAGGATAGAGGAATTTTGTCAGATGTTGTTGTTGCAACTGCCCTGTTAGATATGTATGTAAAATGTGGAAGCATAGACAAGGCACGTGAACTGTTTGAGAGAATGCCTCAAAGAAATGTGGTCTCATGGACTGCAAGGATTGCAGGATATGCACAAAATGGATTTGTTGAAAAGGCTTTAGAAATTTTAAAGGAAATGCAATTGGCTGGTGTAAAGCCAAATTCCACAACCTTTGCCAGCATCCTCCCTGCCTGTGTCAAAATGGGAGCTTTGGAATAGGGTATGGAGTATGGACATCCATCAAAACATAAAGGATAGAGGAATTTTGTCAGATGTTGTATTGCAACTGCCCTCTTAGACATGTATGCAAAATGTGGAAGCATAGAAAAGGCACGTGAACTGTTTGACAGAATGCCTCAAAGAAATGTGGCGGCGAAACAGGGGGGTGGCGGGGGACGTTTCCTTGACGTCTCCCCGTCCTTGAAACCTCCCCGTCTCGGGGACGGCTGTTTTCCAGGGGGGGACGCATCCCCGTGGAACTATTTTATAAGTTCTCAAGGGTAGCTTTTAGTGATTTAAAATAATAATAAAATATTCCCAAAAAGTACTGTTTTAAATTAATTCTGTTCCTATCTACAGAAGAAACGGTAATAAAACAATTTTAAAGCAATCTAATCCTAAAACAATTAATAAAATGAAGGCCTAATAGACTCATATCTATCTCCTTGAAATATTCTCTACTGATGATGATAGCTGCCAAATGCGGCTATATTGAAAAATAGAAACTTTTGGCACTTAAGTGATTATCGAAATCTGAAGCAACTTTTGACTAAAATTGTTGAATCCTTTAAAAGCTCTAGAAAACCCCTATGGCCACGAATTTGATGTGCCCCACCAATACCAAATTGATGACTTGGAACTCAAAACTTTGATCATGATTAATAAACTGATCACGATCAACCTGGAACCTCAACTCAAGTTTATGCACTTTGCTTGAGGATTTTGACGAAACCCTAGATTTGATGATATGCCGATCCTTTTGAATTTGAAACCTTAATCCTTGGAAGCACTTTGATTGAATTTTCTGTGGTGGCAAATCAATGTTTGAAAGATGATTTCCTCCTTGCTATACCAGGGACTTTGAAATGTAAAAATTTGAACAAGTACCCTGCTGGAGATGAAAAACAGTACTTGAAAATGAAAGAAGTTGGATGCAACAGCAGTAATAGATGAGGAGAATATGAAGAATGAGAGAATGTTGATGCTGAAACACTTCACCCACAGCAGCAACCTTGGAAACACTAAATGCTGCTCTATGAAAATCTTCTGCTAAAGATACCATCAAATCTGCAAAAACAAGAGAAATCCACCTTGTTTCTGCTATAGGCAGCAGATGTAAATCATCTTAAGTCTGAATGAAGGGCAGCCTTCATATAGGCACTGTCATGCATCTATAGCTTTTTGCCTAAGTTGCCGATCCTGGTACGGGTTCGGGTGCATCAATTTTTTTTTGGCCCGGGTACGATACGACAACATATATTATATATTAATAATTTATATATAATATATTTATAATATAATATATATATTTGATCCGTACTAGATAGTTTTTATATTAAAATAAAAAAAGAGGAGTACATCTTCTGCTATGCAGATACAGTTGCAGATCCAACTGCTCAAACCCACCCATCCAGCGTATCAGACTAACCCCAAAAGATTACCATTTACATAAAAGCTTTGCAAGGCCAACTATCATGGAAACCTATATACTATAGGGCTTTCTTAATCAAAATGAGAGGAGAACAGAGAAACCAACAATTATTCTTTATCATAGTCATGCAGCAGTTGGTTGAAGTCCACTACCCACTGGAACGCATCCCCTGCCTCCAGCTTGAGCATCTTCTTTATGAAGCTAACTGCATCTTTGGCCTAATCCTTGAGTTTGATCAGCTCCAAACCCTTAATGTCCAACAGAAATGGGTAATACTTGATGACTTCTTGTGGATCCTGAAGCAGCGCCATATCCCTCGGTCTAGGAGCTCCTACCCCTAGGGTTGCTGTAGCCAGAATGTCCTCTAGACCGCCCAAGAGCTCAGGGATAAACATTCCTCTGGTAATAACTTCCACCTCTAGTTTGGGGGTGTTTAATTCCAACAACATTGCCACAAACCTCGATGGGATGTCTGAATCAACCCGGTACCTCTCACTATTTGCAACATACATTTTATCGAGCACCATCCTTGTTGCCCCAACCATGAAGGCATCATGGAGCCATAGGATTCTTCACAGCCTCTGATTAGTAATTCGCCCAAGGAAGGCCATTTGTCTTTTGTCGTTGATTAATCTCACGGGGTATCCATTCCTCCACACTATATACTGTCCGCCGAAAAGAGAATCGTGAACTTGGAGGAGCCTGGCATTTGAGGAAAATAAACACTGTTGAAAAGCCTTTTAGATGAGAAACACGTAAACTGAATTGGAATTCAAGGGGCGTCGAATAATAATGGGACTTGTCCTGTCATTTCCCAAAACACTGGCAGTTACACTTGGCTCCGAGTCTAAGAAGACTTTGGAATGCCTTCAATCTTTAATACATCTTACGCGACCATCATCTCCATTTTGCCCCTATGTGGCTGTATCTTTATGTCATCATTGCTTGGTGATACGAAAACAATAAGTGATCGGGGGTTAATATTCTATCATCATGTCTTCGAACAACTACCACCCGTCACCTGTCACCCGCTTGGTCTTGAAGCAAATTGAGATTTCACCGCAAGAGCTTGAGCATATGACCAAGTTCATTCTCCATCCTTTCTTTGAGACTTGGCCCAGACTTTCCACCACTGAAAGGGTGGAAAGTCGCCCATCCTTCCACCCACTATATATAATATATATTTAATATAATATATATATGTATTAATTTAAATAAATATTATATATAAATTATTAAAAAATATATATTTCTTTACATATTATAATTAATTTATATATAACTTTATATAATATAATATATTTTAATTTCATATATAATTAATAATTATATGTAAATTAATTTTTATATATAGTTATATATAAATTATTATTTTTTTTGCTTCGTAATAGATGATTTATATTAAACATAGAAAAGATTACAGTGTCCATAGAGATCTGCATAGTCATACTAGCCTACCTTATCACCCCTAATTCAAAATTCGGCCACGCAGGCTTCAGAAGACCAGACAATTTTTAATTCAGTGGTCATGCAGGACCCAAACAACTTCTACCACCCGATATCATAACCTATGCATATGACGACCCTAAACATTTATAAACAGATAGCAAAAAACAAAGACCACTTATCTATAACACGATTTTCCTTCAGGCACCCTCTGATTCAAATTTATGTAATTTTACATTGAATTCTTCAATCCAATCAAACCTTGCACCTGCAATATTTGACACAGCTTCAGCAGGTAGTTCGCCCCGGCGCGCGCATTTTGCCTATGCCAAATTAGGTCCTCTCCCTTGAGATCCAAAAGGAATGGAAAGTATTTGACGACACTGCCCAGGACTTGCAGTAGGTGTAGATCCTTGGGCCGCGGCAGACCAGCACCAAAAGAGGAGGCTTATAGAGCTTCGTCTAACCCCCCAAGAAACTCCGCACTGAAGAGCCTGCGAGTGACCGTCTCCACCCATGTTTTCACTAGGTTGAGGTTTAAGAGAGACGCCACAAACCGGGATCTTATGTCTGTGTCTACCTGGTAACGCTCACCACCTTCTGTAAAACTTTTCCCCAATACCATCTTGACGGCCCCAACCACCAACGCATCGTTCATTCTCAGCATTCTCTTAAGCCGGAGCGCTGTGATTTCACCCAAGAATGCCATCTGGCGTTTAGAACAGACCAGACAGATTGGGGTATCCATGCCCCAAGACCTAATGCTATTCACTAGAAAGTTCATAAAGATTTTTGGTTTGTAACACATTGTTGGAGAAATGCATGCTGCACATGTGTCAAGGTTGCTAAATAGATCTCTGGGCCGAGCTGAAGGGTCTGGAAGCTCATGATGGCTTGTCTCGTCGCCCTGACATTTCATTACATCGTGATAAATGAAGCTAGTTGTAATCTCCCTGTTGGATTTCTGCTTGTGTGAAGATAACTGCCTTCGGCTAACTCTCCCTCCAATAGTCATGATTGGAGTTCTGGGCACGATCGGCCTGTTTCTTAAATCTTGTCTAAAAATTATTGTTTGCCCTTCCATAAAGCTCGACCCTTAAAACGGACTTTCCACCACCGGGAGGGTGGAAAGTCGCCCACCCTGCCACCCACATTGCTCTTAGAATACCTCCTGAGAGACCCTCGTTTCTTCTAGGTCAGGTCCTTGTTTTAGAGATATGCCATATGCCCTAGTGTTAGATAGAAAATCCGCTTCTTTGTTACCTTCCCTCAAAATATGGTTTATTGTGACTTGATCAAAACTATCCAAAAGTCTTAAGGCTATTTCAAGTTTGGCCCCCAACCTCCAATTTACCATCTTCCTAGTCCTTAGGCCATTGATGACCAATAAAGAGTCTCCTTTGACAGCTAAATTCTTAAGATTCAATTCCTTGGAAAATCGGAGACCAGAAATCAAAGCCTGCATTTCAGCATCATTATTCGTGCCTGGAGGAAGTGGGACAGCCAGCCTTCCAATTGTTGCGCCACTCCAGTCCCTCACAATGCAACCAACCCTTGAGGTTCCTGGGTTTCCCCTAGCAGCTCCATCGAAATTTAGTTTATACCAACCTATCTCCGGAGGGGTCCATTGTACCATTTTTCTGGCTTCTTGTGTTTTAGATCCCCCTTCGCCTGAGGACACTGCTGGTTTTAGGCCGTGCCAATTTCTTCACATGTCTACATCCCAAACTGTGAATTGTGACTGATTGGAACCCATTTCTTCAAACCTGACGTTGACCACCTCTACCATATTCCCCTCTACTTTGTTCAAAAAAGATTGCAAAGTCATTTCTCTCTCTTGAAAGATCCTTCTATTACGCTCCTTCCAAATTTCCCATATTAAGATTGAGGGGCAAGAGATCCACAAGCCTCCAAACATTGCCTTCTGAAGAATTATAGGCCAAGAGGTTAGCCAGTCTAATAGATTGCTAGGGAGTGCTGATTTCCATTGTAGCTTATTAATAAGCCATTGCCAGCAGGCGGAGGAAAAAGGACTGTGAAGGAAAAGGTGATCACCATTTTCTTTGTCTGACTTGCAAAGGATGCATCTAGATGGTGCAGCATAACCCATCCTAGTGAATCTATCTACTGTAAGGACTCTACCCTGAGCAGCTGCCCAAGTGAAGAGGCCAGCCTTGGGAAGGCACTGTTTATTCCAACAAAGTTTGTATGGGATTCTTGCTTCACCAGCATTATTTCTGTTCAGAATGCCACACCCATCTTTAATTGTGTAAATTAATTTTATATATAATTAATAATTATATGTAAATTAATTTGTATATATAGTTTTACATAAATTATTAAACAATATATTTGTTGGCGTTTCAATTCACACCTCTGAAATGCGAGTTGGAAACAGAGAACTATGCACAGATAAACTGCTCTTCTATTAGGAGGGGAAGTTCCCTTTTTGCTGATGGTTGCTTAAAAGATAAATAAACTAATTTTGCCTATCTTCTTGATTCTCAGCTGCGAGCACAAGGTTATAAAACTCTATTACTGTAGCAGAGGTTTTTCTTATTTTAACTTCTAACTACAGCTAGGCCTAAACTAAATGACGCTTTTGACCACCTAAGTAAACTCAGAGCTTAGGAGTCAAAAGTAAACAGGGAAAGATTTATCAACACAAAAGCTCAAATAAACTTATTCCAGATCGCATCCCAAGACTTATTGTACTTTAAATATGTAAACTGAAATTAAGAATATACAAGCAACACATAAACGATAAACTAAAGAATGGCATAAGAATCAAAGCAATGAATGGCGTAAGATTTCTATTCTCAACATTCAAAAATCCATTACAACTCCAGGACAGCAGTATTGCAGCAAAGACAGACATGCAACATGCGATCAAACACTGGATTACAATGTTCACAAAATGAACAAGCACTGGAATAACAATTTTTGTAGGCTAGAATAGGCACAACAAATTATGCTATCTCAATTATAGTTACTAAACAATGGGTAAGGCTGCCCTTATTTATACATAAACCAAACGAGTAGGGAACCCTAAAATCTCCTTGATCTTAGCTAAATAACTTGCCAACTCGCAAGCTTTATTTCTATTCTAGACAAAGATTACAACTAACACTTGCTTTAAAACAATTTGCTTTAAAACAGAGAAGGCTCCAACTATTATAAAGTGATTTTTTACTATTTAAAGGATGGATAAGCTTTGAATGAAAGCAAATGCTTTAAATCGAAAAGCATTGAGTTAAAGCTGCTTTTTTTTCGTGTCACATCCTTATCTATATTGCTGCTCTATTGGTGACATTATCCACTAGTATTTTGGGAAATAATATCCTCCAAAAAGCTAGTGACCGCATCCTTGCCAGGAACATTGATACTTTCCAAGATGGTATTCTGATTTTCCAACATCTCTTCACCATCTGCAACTATCTGTAGGAATTCACGAACTTCACCCACAACTTTATCAAACTTTACTGTCATAGCACCAAAACGATCCATCTTGCCAGCACTAAGATCACCATTAAAACTGCTGCGGACGAGAGTCTGGAATTCTGTCTGTACTTCCCTGAGATCATACAGGGTACGATCTTCTTTCTCATATGAGCACAGGATCTGAGAAACAAAGGACCTCACGAACTTGAGAACACTTATCACCTTTTCTTTCCATTCCACTAACTCTGAGGATATCCTCTCATGGGTTTTTACTGTGAAAAGATATTGTACTTTCCAAGTAGAAACCTTCTTATTTTCTGCTGAGTCAAACAGAATCATATGCTACCTTCAAGTCAGAGATTATGATCTCAAATACCGGCTTGTCTTCATCCATACTCTGCTGAAACCCCTGAATGCCTTGACGCAGATCATGAGCGTTGTACTTCAATTGATAGATTTGTGAAAGTACGTATCTGCCTTTAGTTACAAACTCTTCTACCCAATCCTTCATGTGCCTCCCGTAGATGACCAACTGACTTGGCTGCTGGTGATCGGACGATGATTCCAGAATCTGAGGAAGAAATAAGTTGGCCTGCGAAGTGCCATGAAGAAGATTGGAAATATATTGCCGCAGCTGTCTGTTTTCAGCCTTGAGGGCCGCTTTATCTTCCCTGACCTTCAACACTCTTTCCTTTAGATTATCTATTGCAACCTCAAAGAGATTCACATCCATGTGCCGGGTACTTCTACCAAGATTGGCTCTGACAACCTTGAAGTCATCAACCTCAATCTCATTGACATTCTTATCTTCTGGTGGTGTTGCAGTTTCAAGAATGATCTCTCCATCAACATTCTTCTCCATGTGAACTTGTCTTTTAAGTTTCTTCTCTAGTATGTCTTGGCAGACGTTATCAAGTTCTGTCAAGTTCAACTGGTATGAAGGCTTTCTCCTCTTTCTACCCAAGATGTTCTCAAGCCAAGAAGAGCTAACTTCCTTAGGAGGCTCGGTTCTAGTTCCATCGACTCCTGATGAATCAATGTGTGTCACAGTGTTATGAACTGGCGAATCTGGTTCTGAATCTATGTGAATGGGAGAAGACGTTGGTGATGGAGATGGAGAAACATGAACTGAAGGCATTTTTTCAACATGTGGTGCTGATTTAGCTGGACCTTCTGATGCGACTGCTGGTTGTTCCTACTGAATATGGACTGGAGACTCAACTTTTTTCCTCTTCAACTTGGCCATCTTCGTTCCTTCTGGAAGAACACCCATAGCCTTAACCCTTGGTTTGGGTTTAGAAGTGGAAGGTATAGATGTTTGAACAACTGGCGGCTCTGCAACTGAAATGGCTTCTTTCTGCTTCTTATTATTTAAGAATATCATATCGTTTTTGTTAACTCGGCTCGTTCTTTTCTCGATTGAGGTGCTCTCTTTGGCGAACCAATCAACTTGTGATAGTGGCTTTTGCTCGACTTGATCTCAGATACGTGGGAAGTAGAACTTCATCATCATCATCTGACAAGCCTTCTACATCCTCTGACAGGATATCAGCCACCTGCTGCAAGGTAAACCTGCTATAACTACGTTTTCACACTTCAAATTCATTTGCACAATTAGCCCAAAAATCTTCAACTGCAGGGGCATGTACACAATTCCAACCAAGGTGTGCTGCAAAAACACCACGGGGATCATATGAAAACCTCCTGTCAAATGACTTGAGGCCATACTTGGACAATTCATTACCAATTACTTTGGCGTCTGCTCTAGATCTGCATCTGTATATACCCATCCCAACGTGAAAACTGAAAGCCGTCTTGCGCCTACTACACAAAAATGAATGAACTTCATAGACTTGCCTCAGAAATTCCATGAACGCTACCTCATCCATAGGATATCTTGGTAGCATGACTGGCTCTCCTGAGAAGCCATATACCCTGATGTAGGAGAAAGTGGGAAACTAGATAAACCAATCAGCCCACTCTGCCATTGCTGATCTGGCATTAGCTAAAAGCTGTATATGCAACTCATTATCAAGATCTCGCACGGCATGCATAAGGAATGCATCATTTACCCGCCTATAATGTCATTCAGCTTGAGAAAACTCTAACTGCGGGTAATGGTGATATACATGTTGAATGCCCAGAGTTCTAATAACATTCAAACCCCTAAACTGACCCTGAAAGGCCATTAGATATACGAGATATGACATCATGTGGAATTCATGAGCTCTTTGAAAATCAATTATTTGATGGTGGAGACTATCACTGATTAGTGCTGACCAGTCATAGTATTCTGTTTTGTCAACAATCTGGGACATGATGTAAAACATCCAAGGCTGAAATTTATTGGCGTTTGCTTGACTTGTGACCTGGCTCAGCAGAGTAATCATTATTGCATATTCTTCGTTGAACTCTCGACGTCCAATGTTCTTTGGCAAAACATTCTGTTTTCTTTCAACCACTTTTGAGCAATTTTTTTCCGATATTTTTCTTTGTCATTGTGTCACACCCTCTTGCATTCTTCAATAGAAACGACGAAGTTCTCCTTCCACGTTGGTATTGAAAAACATTTTTCAATGTCATTAGGCTTGAGGCTGCAGATTACACGCCCATCTGCTGATTGGATTTCCCTTGTAACTGAATTGTAATGCTTAGTACAAGCGATTACGAATTCAATGCTTTGCACTGTGACGGGGAATGAAGTTGCTGCAAGCAACCCGAAGTGACTCAGATTCTTGATGGCAATGTTTTCTACATCTTCTGAAGCATGCAAATTGAACACTGGAAGCACCTTATGCAAATCCGTCTCGACGGTTCTCAGGTAATCATGAACCAACACCGTTTTAGGCTTGATTTCTATTGGAGATTATTGCATATTGAAAAACTTGCAGAATGCTTGTAAACACGCCTATGTTTGGAAATATTTTACACAAAAGGCTGAAAATTGTTTGCTGATTTCTTTTAAAAAGTAGCTTTTGAGCAAAAAAAATGGCATGTGGGTTTTGTAGACAATCCCGTTTTGAAGCAACCTAGATCGTCAGATTCTGAAAAAATAGAGGATTTCCTAAAAAAGCGGCAAAAAAACAGATTTTGGAAAAACTAAAATTTTCCGATCTTCAAGAGGAAGTAATTCCAGAGGGACCCATTTCGATGAAAACTGAAAAAGCTTCGGCTCTGTTTCTGAAAAATGATGCCCTAGAAAAATGGACCTTGAAAAAGCGTACCTGTGCTTCCCAATCCCAAAACTACGAAGAACACTGAAAAAACACTCCGTTTGGGTTCTCGAATCTTCATGAGAAGAAAATGATGCTCTTCTTCCTCTGGATGCAACCTGCAAAAATAATGAATAAAGGAGGCCAAAGGCTTGTTTTTATAGAACTTTAGAGTAAAAAAGCAACTCTCTTTATGAAAGCATAAAACTTGAAGCTTATCCGTGAAGATAGGAACTTTTAAAGCACAAATCGAAGTTGATATGTTTGCATAGGATGAATTCCTAATTTATAGCTGCCTATGGCTTCACATGTAAGGATGATGAAAAATTACTTCTTTGATGATGCCATCAAACACGCGAGGTTGCAAAAGTGTTAGCCAATTTTTCCTTCATTTTGAAGCTTTTGCACTCATTCTGACTCCGGCGAGGCCTGCCTCTGACTTCAACAAGATGGCAAATTGTCACCGTTGACTGAAAAAGTTGTCTGATCATGGCATTTTGAAGTTTTATCAATTCTGATTTGATCCACAACCTCGAACTGACGATTTGACGACGTTTGACTGCAAATTTGACTTCTGGAAACTGTTGCCGGACGAAGATCGGGAAGCGAATGCAAGAAACACTGCCGGAACATTAAAAAAACTATCTCTGGAGAACTCAGGCGTCATTTTTTTGATATTTTCAACTTTGCTCATTTTCCGTTTTTCGCGTGCACTCTGGTGACTGTGGGCCCCTGTTTAAATGTCGATTTTTGTCTGACGGAGCAAAATTGAAACTGATGGTCAGGTAATCAGGGAAGCTTGATGAAAACTGAATCGATTGTACCTTCTGCCTGCCTCGAAAACTGGATCAGACTGATTTTCTGTGAATCTAATCGGGTTGACAGAGGAAGATTTGCAAATTTCCGGAAAAAACCAAAAAATATTCTAACACTGGAGATGCTGGGTGCCCCTAGCCTCCAGGGGTGCCTGGGATTTCATGCCTTAGGAATTTTTTGATGATTTTCATTTTCTTCCACAAATCTTGAATTCCGCCAGATTTTGAAGGTCCCCGCTTAATGTATATTTCAAAATATATTTAAGCATAGGAATTTCCTATACTTTTAATATTTTGAAATATACTGTTACGATGTTTGAGATAGGTCTCGGATCCATGGGATTTAACATGCAGATTCTAGATTTTTGAGGATCCACCAGATTTCAGAGTCAGTCAGTTTTTCAAGGCTTCAAGACATCAGATTTAGTCAATTTCAGGATTTTAGGGACAGGCATCAGGATGAGGGTAGACTAGATAGCCTGAGCATATATGAGATGAATCTCCAACTTTTCTGGGCTTGTTGATTGAATTTGACTTTTTGACCACCCGAAAACGCGTTGATGAGGCCCCTTTTTTAACGTTTTCTGAAAAACGTTAAAAAAATCTAACTCTGGGAGGAATGGGGGCCCCTAGCCTCCAGGGGCGCTTGGATTTTCTAGACTTAGTCAAATTTTTGAGATTTTCAACCTTTCTTCGTTCTTTGGATTCACCATGTTTCGTTTTCCGTTCCTCACCGGTAGACGGTTGCTCAACAGTTCTTCGCGTTTTGAACAACTCTAAAACCTTGAATCTGACTCCTGGCAGATGAACTTCCTCTATTAATGGCATCGGAGTTTGTGCTTCGCCTTCTGAAAAAGCAGAATTGACTCAGTAGAGAAAACTCGACCTTTTCTAAATTCCGTCTAGACCACTTTGATCGTGAAGCAATATGAGCCAATCAGAATCAGGCAGGACTCCTGAATCAGAGATTCTATTTTTAGAAAATTTTGCCAGCATCCGTATCTCAAGAAACCCAAAAAACTTAAATTGACGTTTCTATAGAAACATTTGAGATTAGTCAAATTTTTGAGATTTTCAACTTTTCTTCGTCAATCGGATTCACCATGCTTCGTATTTCGTTCCTCGTTGGTCGACGGTTGCTCAAGAGTTCTTCGCGTTCTGAACAACATTAAAACCTTGAATCTGACCCCTGGCAGATGAACTTTCTCCATTAATGGCCTCGGAGTTTGTACTTCGCCTTCTGAAAAAGCAGAATTGACCCATTAAAGAAAACTCGACCTTTTGCAGATTTCGTCTGGACCACCTTGATCGTGAAGCAATATGAGCCAATCAGATTAGGTAGGACTCTTGAATCAAAGATTCTATTTTTAGAAAATTTTGCTAGCATCCGTATCTCAAGAAACCCATAAAACCTAAATTGACGTCTATTTTTAGAAACTTTGTAAAAATAAAAACTTTCTATTTTTAGAAATTTTGACTTTTTGACTTTTTTGACGAAAATTTTTCTAGACTCTTACAAAATGCCTTAATGAAGCAAAAAATTTGATTGGGTACAACAATATTTAAATAACTATATATTTATTTATTTAAATATATGTAAGATACCCAACTAGTTCTACGAAACTTTTTCCTTACTTAAACAATTTTACTTGCTAACAATTCATCAACTACTTCAATAACATAAAGATATACATCAAAGATAACTACTTGAATGAATCAACCTTAGAGTTGGGTACTTGTCTTGTTACTTGATTCAATCAACTTGCAATGTCTTATTACATGGATAATGCTTTCAATAGCATGAAGTACAACTTATTCAATGGAAATACAAAGACAGGCCTTGAAGCCTTGATGTTTACAATGACTTCTATACTCGATCAATTCAATCAAACTCAATGATGTCAACTGAATGTCAACACCTCACATTACAACAAGGGAGCATCACCTTGCTTGTCGAGGGAGCATCACCCCAACACTTGAAACTCGCATGCCTCAAGATTACAAGCTCAATAGCTTTGCAGAGAGAATTTTGTCAAATGAACAGATGCCAAATGAATGAGAGAGCTCCTCCTTTTATAGGCCTTCCAAAGGCAATGAAGGCACGTTTTTCAATGCACAAAGAGGAACCAAGACATGTTTCCCAAGGGGCATATCCAAGGGAATATCCCATCTGATGACTCATTCTGAGTTGGCAAGCTTATCCAGAGACCTTGACACGGATCCCGAAGACAGTCTGTCGACCAATGAAAGCTCAGGTAGTTATAACTACCTTATCTTCTGACTAGGCGCCCATTTGAAGCAGTGAGATCATGGAATGGCGCCCAAGGTGGACCTAGGCGCTCAACTGGGGTAGCAGAAACATGAATAGGCGCCTTGAGGAATTTGATGACTCCATGCAATCTTGGAACTTTAGCAAAGATCTTTTGGATCCTAGGCGCCATCTGAGAATTAGAAAGAAGAGGATTGATACTTAGCTTGTCCTTCTGACTGGGCGCCAGCTTTGGAGGATTCACAGGAGTTCTGGCGCCTTGATTATAACTTATCATCTTCTCAAAGAATCTTGAAAGCAATTAGACTTCAAATGATCATCATCTCTCCACCTGATGGAGCGCCTTGTTCCCTAACTGGTCTGGAAGGCTTGCAACTACCTTAGGTGCACACTTGGTGTAGTTTCAATTGGAATCAGCGCCTGGTATCTTAAGGAAGATGTTCTATACAACTCATTCTTACAAACACTTGCCATCTAATCCCTTTTGACACTCCTTTAACCCAGCGCCCTCATCTGGAGTTCTATCATCTTCAATTACACTTAGGCGCAATTCTAGTGTTGGAAGTTCTGCAGTGGTTTTGGCGCCCTCCCTTGAATGGCTCAATTCCATGCAAGAGTTCACTTCCGGAGGCATCGAGGTAAGTCCAGAAGATTATGCCTATTAGCGCCTAAATGAGTTCTCTGGAGTCATGCATAATGAGTTCTTAGGCGCCAATTTGAGGTGGTGACATCATAAGATTGCGCCTAGCTTCCAAATGTTGTCATCTTGATCAAGAAAGATAGCTTGACACTTAACTTCTTCCATTTCCTTGAGGCGCCTTACTTAGGCTTCATTTCTAGGTGCCCAACTAAAGCGGATTAGACCCTAGGCGCCAGAAGTCATACTTGTAGGATTTCTAGGGCTAGGCGCCAACTGCAGACAATGAAGACTAGGATGGGCGCCTTTCCAAGCTAGGCACTTCCCTGGAGTAACAATGACTTAAAAAGTGTGCCCAAGTGTTATAGATGATAATCTTTCATCTGTGAAGCAGTTAAAGTGTCATAACAACTTTCTTTTGATGAACGCCTTGATTGGGAATTGCCACAAACATCTTCTAACCTTCCTCTTAGCCAGGCGCATTGTGGAAGTGAAAGCAAGTAGGAAGTGCGCCTTCCATACAAGATGGATTTCTATGATCCCTTGATGCAGTTGATAGATCCTTGGGCGCCATTTGAGAGGATTCAAAACCTAGGCGCTAAAATGGAAGTATCTCATCAGAAAGTACAACTTCATAGCTTTCAATCCATCAATTACTCATGCTAGGCGCTCAAAATGGAGAGTTTAAACTTTATGAAGGTTAGGTGCATTCTGGGGTTGAGTAAGAATAAGAAAGTGCGCCTAACTCAATTAGGCTCTTCCAATGACTACAAACATATATTAGGTGAATGAGCAATTGCCAGTGATGCTCAATTAGTTCGTAGATGACTTCATCTTCCTGCTTGTTGCCTTCAGAACCCAAGGCGCTCATTCAGGTGAGTTCAGCCTGCTATTGGCGCCTAAGCTTGAAACTTCATGTCCTAACATCTTCGCTTATCTCAGAACTGGGCACTGAGTTGGATGAAGTAAACCACAAGGAGCACCTCCAGTTGAATGCTATACTGAGAGCTAAAATGAGCTTTGGAAGTTGGGCGCCAAAGTGAACCTGATCTGTCAAGGAGTGCGCCTGGCAATGATGATCACTGGAGTTGATGAAACTACTCCCAGACTTAGTCAATTTACAAGTTTCTGACTTTGCCCCTACAAAACAAAAGGTTAAGTTAGTCAAAAACCAGTTCATTCCCTCATTACTTAGAATTAGCCTCCGGGAATGAGGAATAGGCTAATCCATTATACACTTGATGATCAGGCCGGAAACGGGGACATGACAATATATATTTTTAATAATTTTATATAACTATATAATATAATATATTTTAATTTTATATATAATTATATGTATTAAAATTTTTTGTGCTTTTAGAGGGTTTTTTGTATAAAAAAATGTAATTTAAAAAAAATAAAAATTTTTGGGTGCCCAAGTGTTGGGGGTCCCTTTGGGTTCTCCTGGGTTTTTCTTGGGTTCTCCCTAGGTACTGCTTGGGCACCCCGGGTTCCTTGTGTGTCCTTCAACATTCGAGAGGTTGTGTAAGTCTATGTCCTTACAGCTTTGGAGAGCTGCGTTTTTGAGGTAGGGACAATAAAAACCATTAAGTAAAAGAACTGTTTCGGAAGACTAGCTATTTGCTTTTCCCTTTGTAAGTAGCCTGGGATTTGTTCAAACTTAGTAGCACATAGACAACTTGTTTGGTTGTCCAGAAAAATAAAAGGCCTCTGATTGATTCTTGGCCTCCATACCTTGAAACTAGCCAATTGCCACATGCTGCCACAGATCTTCCATTGGATATCTTATGATAACCTTGTTTCTTGAATCAATAATCTAGTCTCTCTTTGATAATCGACACTTTTACTAATCATACCTTGGCTAGGGCATGCATGCACGTGACATTCCAAGAGATGACTCTTGTTGATGGGATTGACTGTTTTTGTTTCTGGAAAGCACTTCCTGTGGGAGTGATTGGGACCCATTTATGAGTGCCCCCACTACTTTTAAGCTTGATGTTGGTTGCTTCCATTCCTCTTTTGCTTTGTACAACATCTGGATTTTTTTCTCATTTGAAAAACTGACTGATTTTACTTTCTTTCCAGGCTATGATGCATCCCCTCTTCACCCAGAGTTTCTGCTGTTAGAGGGTCATTGTCTTGTGTCCTCTCTCTGGGTATTCTTCTCTATAGAATCCTCTTTTTTGAGTGATTGAGGCTCTTTCTCTTCCCTCCCCTCCCCTTGCGAGCCAGTACATTCTTTGAGGTTACCAACATAACCTTCTGATTGAAATCCTTGAGGGCAGCTTCCCTTTATTGCAAGATTTCTTTAGTAGCTTCCATAAACTTGTTGCTGCCCATCGTCTCTAATCCTTTCTTGACTCTTCTCTAAAGACCTCAACTTTGGATTTCTTCTGATCCGTTGCATCTACTCCTTTCGAGCTCTCTCCTTCCTTTCTACCTTGTAAATTTTGATTCCCAATTTTTACCCATCTAGTTTTCACCATGTGATTTTTTTTTTTTGGTTTTTGGAAATAGTTGATTTCTTCTTTGTGGCCTCCTTTTATTCTGTTCTAGTCTTGCCTTGCATGTCAAAGGGCACAATTTGACTAGGTGACCATAGTGTTGGCAAATACTATAGTGAATGGGACACAATTGTACTCAAGAGGCGGAATCCATTCCATATCTCTACCTTTTAGAGGTAAGACTCTTTGGAAGAGGCTGATCCAGTTCTAGTTCTACTCAGATTCTAGCATAATTGACTATTGGTTCTGGAGATGACCAATTGGACATATAGATATTCCCTCCTATAAAGTTTTCCGCCAACATGAAAACATTTTTTCGAGCATACTCTAATGAGGGAGGCCATAAAGATGAATCTACACCAGTGCCCTAGATGGCATTTCATCTAGTAGTTTGAGTCCAATGTGCTGGTAGTTCATGAAGAGCTTGAAATTCTAGAAGTAAGGCCCTCCTTGGAAGATTCTTTTGCTATCCAATTCATTGGCAAAGGTTAGAATGAAATATCCCCATTAGGTATGATTTGATCTCATATTCCTCATATGACCTCCAATGTTTTTTGGCCCATTCATGGATTTGTTCAATGGATAGTTGGATTCCTAGAAATCTGCATAAGTCTTGTAATGTCCCTTTTTTATGGCCATTCTAACATCCTTGGAGGCCCCAACTTTCTTGGAGAGCGACAGCTTTTTTGGGATGTAATTCTGATAGTGGCAGTGAGCTCAGGAGGTCAAGACGAGCCCAATGGTTCTTTCCGGATGCAGTTTCGACATTTTGGGAGCTCTCCACACTTCTTGGAGAAGCTTACTATTTTTGGAAAGCACCAATTTTCACAAAGGTTGATTTCTTGAGGATGCAAGGATATGCTGGCGTAATCAGAATTCGCATATGGGCCATTTTAGAATTTTTTGCAATTTAATAGATGTGCGGAAAATATAATTATTTTTAATTATAAAGTGACTTTATAGGTCAAAAGTAAATTAAAATAATAGTCACTTAATAAAGAAATGAAATAAAGAGGATTTTTTTTAGAAAGTTGTTAAATGATTAAAAAATATAACTTCTAGAAAGATCCGTTGGGGTTATAAAAAGAGGTTTGAGGGAAGTCATTTCCTCATTGTTGATGATTGATAATTGATATTTTCTGAAAACCCCAGTTTGGGAGTTGAGCAATTTTTCTACAACCCTAGGATGAAAACCCTATGGCGAATATTGGTTTCGGTGAAGAGATTTCTCCCTAGCCAATGTAGAGGTGGATTGATCTAGAGTTCACAGGTGTGCAGATTGATTCAGTTTTTGAAGTAGCTTGTGCAAGATTTGAATATTTGAAGATTTGCAAGCAAATATCAAATATTTTATGATATTGTAAGGGTTTCAAAATCCTACTCACCATTGACAACTCAAGGAAGGATAAATTGCAGATTGAATGGTGACACAAGTATTTTTGAAGGTTTAGAAACTTTAGACATGGCCTATGATGCTAGGCACAGCTCTTCGTAGCCTAGTTGCATCCATATATCAGCTGGTCGCAGCCTCTCTTAGTGGCGCTTTCATTTTCAACATCATTCTTGCTGTTCATTCTAAGGCGCCATCCTTATTGGGAGTCGATTTGGAGTTTGGGTGTCTGATTTGGGTTCGTGAGGCCAAGGAAGAAGGCACAACTTGTCTTCGAAGCATTTCCTTCCATTTTGGTAGCTGGCCGCCCCTATTTGGTGGGATTTCATTGCTGGTTCAGTGCAGATTGAAGACCAAACAGTCATCATAGAGTTTATCTTTGATCAGCAGCAAGTGGTTTCTCATTCAAGTGTATTTGGCAACATTTTGGAGGTTAGAAATCAAGTATTCTTAATCTCTGTACTTCTGATTTTCTGGAACAGCAATCCCTATTATTCATTGTAATCATTTACAACTCGATAAGAGGGTGCCAACTGTTTGACAAAATGTCTTTATGAGATCTTGGAACATTGTGATAATTTATGGTAGTTGTATGATCTAGAATTATAGTTACAGCTGTTCTGAACATTTGGATTCAGAAAATACTTCATAACATATTGTATGCAAAGTGTTTGACAGAATGTCTATAAGCTAAAATCAGAAATATTGCAAGTTTGTTAACATATTTTGGTAAGGACAACACAGTGAATCAGAGCAATGCATGATTTGTGATGACATTTGCAACAAATTAGAAAATATTTCATTTGGCATATTACAGTGGTATCAGAGCAGTGATCTTGCCAGCCTGCAGGGTAGAAAACTAATTTCTATGCAGAAAGATGAAGACAGATCAAGAATTCATGATAGAAATATTGCAAGAATTTCAATAATATCATAAGAATCTAATAGCATTGCTAGAGAATCCGGAGAAGCTGAAACCTTACTTATCAATTGAAAAGATAGTTGAAGAATCATCACTAAAGGAAGAAGATTGGCACTCCATTGATTTCAACAACTAATGATTAAGCTAATTTTTTAGGAGCATGTAATGTCCCCGTTTCTGACTTGATCATCAAGTGAAGAATGGATTAGCCTATTCCTCATTCCCGGAGGCTAATTCTAATGATGAGGGAATGAATTTGAGTTTTGACTAACTCTGTGTGTAGTTTTGCAGGTACAATCAAGGAGTTTCAAGTCATAATCCTCTAAGTCATGTGCAAGGCGCATATTTAGTCCAGAACTATCAATTTTGGCGCCTAATTGGAAGGTTTAATACAAGGCGCTAATTCTTGCAGTTCCACTTCAAAATTGCGCCTAGCATAAACATCAACTTGTTTTGACCTCATTCATCAAGGCGCTTGCTAGAGGGAACATTGAGTGATCACCCAGGAAGTATTAAGGTGATGATGAAAGTCAGAAGAAGGTATAATTTACCTAGGGCGCAAATTTCATATTGAACTCACCAAATGTGCGCCTTGGATTTTGAATGCAAGAATCAAGAAGACGAAGTCATCTATTAACCAGTTGAGCATCATTTGTACTTGATCATTCACCAAACATGTGTTTGGGGTCAGTGAAAGAGCCTAATTGAGCTAGGCGCACTTTCTTGTTCTCACAACCCCCAGAGTGCGCCTAACCTTCATGAGGCGTCAATCCAAGTTCAGACACTTCAAATGGGCGCCTTGATCCGAGATTGGTTGTTTGGACCATCGGATGAGTAAGAAACTTCTTCAAGTTGATCAAAGTGAACCTCACTCTCAAGGAGATCAAGTGGAAAGTTGGAATTGTCAAGTAATAATGTCTTGATACCTAGGTGCATATTGGGCCAAGGATCCTCCATTTGAGCGCCTAGCATGGATGATTGATAGATTGAAGACTTTGAAGTTAGGAGAAGTCACTTGGATGAACAATCAAAGTTGAAGAGGGAAACTCCTAGCCTAGGCGCATGTTTGGTCAAAACTCCTCAATTCTGGCGCCTAGGATTCAAGTCTATGTGAGGCGCACATTTTGATGAAACACTTCCATTTTGGCGCCCTGATTTGAAGATCACTTTGGATACTCTAGAGAATGCGCCCAAAATGTAGATTTCTCCGGACAACATCAAAGGAGTTAGATTGAATAGATCAAGTGTCAGAGACACCTTCTGGAGTAGGATAAGAAGTGAGGCGCACTTCTTGGGCATTACATGCCTCATCTAGCGCCTAACCTCAAGTGGCGCCTTGATCAACTCCAATGAGCACCTCAGGAAGATTGAATGAGTTGAGCGTCGAGACACTCTTTTGGATCAAATTGACAACATTGGAAAGCTCTTTCCAAGTTAGGCACAATCTCATGATGCAACCTCCTCAACTGGTGCTTAGAACAAGCAGGGCACACTTTCATGTCCCAGACATCTCAACTTGGCGCCTAGACAGAAGATAAGGTAGTTATAACCACCTGGACTCTCATTGGTCGACAGGATGACATTGGGATCCGTTCCAGTTCATTGGGTAAGGTTGCCACCTCATGATGAGTTGTCAGATGGAATATTCTCCTTGGATATGCTTCTTGGAAAACGTGCCTTGGTTCTTTGTGCATTGGAAAATGTGCCTTCATTGCTTTGAGGGCACTATAAAAGGACGAGAACACCTCATTTGGATATCTTATCTTTGGCGAATTTTCTCTCTGCAAAGCTTTATGCTTGTGTTCTTGAGGCTTGCGAGTTTCAAGTAGTTGGGGTGATGCTCCCTCAACAATGATAAGGTGATGCTCCCTTGTCAAGTTGTGAGGTGTTAACACATAGTTGACATCATTGTGCTTAATAGAGATTGTTCATTTGTGAGGTCATTGTATACATCTAGGCTTTAAGGCCTTTCTTTGTAATCAATTGAATTAGATTGTATATTCATGCCATTGATGGCATCATCTATTGTAATAAGACAATTGTACTGATTTGGATCAAGTAATAATACAAGTGCCCAACTTCAAGTTGATTCATGCAAGTTGTCATTGCTATCTTTCATGAATGATGTTAAGTAGATTGAGTAATTGAAGAGTTAAGTGCAAGTAAATTTGTCTAAGTAAGAAAATTTTTATTTAAGTATAGTTGGGTATCTTACAGAGCATCTGTAGAGGAAGAGGAGTACTTGAGCCTTCTTGAAGAAAGTGACTTAGAGCATTCTTGTGAAGAAGAGTTGGGTCAGCAGGAAGATTGGCCTAAATAAGATGATAAAAACAACTTTCGAGATTTTGATAACCCACTCTTTGAGATGGATACAGAGATACCTTATGATAATCCACTTTATGAGGTGGAGTGCTAGGATGATCTTGTTGAGGAGCATGCACTTGAGAAAAATGTTGGCTTTGAGCTTGCTGCAATTCTCAAACCAGCAATTGAAGGTAAGCAATTTGATTATCTTCTAGAGTATAACCCAAGGCATGAAAGTAATCATGAGAGTAGAGAATTGATACTTTGTACTTTGTCATTGCAAAGTTGTTTTCATCAAAGGAAGCATCATAAGAATGGTGAAAAAATCCAAGCATGTCTACACATAAGTGTATGGGATCTGGGGGTTTCACTAAGATATCGGGTATCAAGAATAAAGGGTTGTCCACCATACAAGAATTGTAGTTTGCAAGTTAAGACAACAACAGTTTTCTCATCTTGTTATGGCATTGAGTTTACTTTGTGTCAGCCTTGTATGATGTGTGATGTTGCATCTCCGAATTTGTCATGGAGCAAAAAGCACTATCTATAGTTAAGAAGAAGTTGGCTGGGAGATATCCTTGCTATTGAGAAAGTTATTAGCGCCACTAGAGAATTTCAAGAGAAAGTTCACATGGATATCAGCATAGAGCAGCATAAGCATGATGGTACCACTTCAATATTCAATCTTCATGCAAGGGAACATCAGTGTAATGTCCCCCATCTAGCTCATTACACTAGTGGACCAGGGTTAGCTTATAATTCGACTTCCGTAGGCTAATGGAGGTGTTTAGGAAGTCATTCCAAGGACTTACTATTTATAGTAAGTCATGAGCTGAGCAGTTACTATTCTTAGCAGGGTAGTTGTGGATGGTCCTTGGCACATAACTCATGGTTTCGAGATGTCTAGAGCACTAATGGATACAATATTAGTTAAATTAAAGATTTAACTTATGACTTTATAAGATATAATATAACTTTAAGTTATGTTATAATGTCACTTTATGAATTCAAGTTATAACTTAAAAGTGACACTCCTAGGGATGGACGCCCCTCATGGAGAGACAAGGGGTTGTTTTTAAATAAAAATAAATTAAAAATTCCCTCTCTTGGGCGTTGGGGTTTGGAGGAGTAAAAAGGGAAAAGAAGGCTCATTTGGATTATGCAAGAATATCGGATTTTGCTCGCTTTGTGAGATACTTGTGCTTTGGTTTTTGGAGCTTGGCTCTAGGGTTTGATTGTGACAGTGTTGGGATGAAAACCCCTTCATTGATCCCTTTCCTCGTGCGTGGAAGATCGTATCAGGAGAGGTTATCGGAGGCTTCATCCAGGACTCTCATTTGTGCATTCCGGGAAGACATTTTGGAGTTGATTTGTGCGTGGAATGGCTACATTTTCAGGTGTTTGCAATCTGCATAGGTGAACAGCATTATAGGTGAAAGATTCATATCATTTTGGAGGAGTTTGTGGCTGTTGTAGTTGTTTTCAAGCAGGCCGTACTGCTGCTAGTGAGGCCGTACCTATTGCTGATAACATTATGGAGTTTTGAGAGGATACTTTGGTGCATTTTTCATCTTAATCAGGTCACCCAGCCTCAGCAAACAATATCAGTCCATACTCAAAGGTTTTAGAGGAGATTTCATTCGTTTTTGGAGCTGCAACTTCATCCCAAGAAGGCTGTACACCTGCAGCTGGAACGTGGGGTTTCAAGAAGTGAAAATCAACAATTTTGTGGCTTCTATCTGTCCTTTGTACTTGTATTGCATTATCATTTCATTGCTTGGAGTTGTGAGCAATTTACAATGGCATTGTTGTTGGTCCGGCTATAGCATCCAAACGAAGTTGTAAATCCTGATATGGTTATGTCACTATAATTCATATTTTGGCTAAATATCCTCTGGGTCTTTGTTAGTTTGTCGATTTCTTCTAGTTTTTCTCGGTTTTCCATATATGTTGCATTTTCTATGTCAATGTTATAAAAAACACACATGCAAAAACATGCAATAAAACCCTAAACAACAAAACATCAAAAAACACAAAAAAAAATCAGTCAGACAAACATATATAGAGGGGTGTATGTTACAATCAGCTGGTGGTGGTAGAGGTTGGTAGTAACAGCAAGAAGGTTGTGAAGAGGTCTACAAGTCAAAATTTCCTCATCTATGCTACTGATTTTATTCAAATCAATCACCATGAAATTTCATTTGAATACTCACAGGAGGTATGGCTGACACTTTTGGACAAGGGAAAGAGCACATTTCAAATGGTGATCGATTGTGATGATTTTCCATCTTTTGTAAAGGCAATTTTCATTATTCTGTTGCTCACATTATCTATACAAATAAGAATAATTCATTTTTGCAGCTGTTGTTCCAGTTTTAAGTTGCTGATATTGATGAAATCAGCTAATGAATTGCTGATTTCTGATTTGAGCAAATGCAAGAATAATTCTCTAAAGGCCACTAAATCATGGAAACAATTTGGTGAATGGTTTCATTTGAAGGAATTGAAAATTTCAACTCACTTATCCTTGTTTGGGTTCGAAAGCCAAATGGTTTACGACTATCAAAATATATTTTCAGCTCAAACTAATCCATGTCAGCTCTTGGGGTTCGTTATGATTTGTTTTCAGTATCATGCTTACTGATTAAACAAATTATTTTATCAGAAGCCTAGGATCATGATTGATAGTGGGATTGAAGGTGACGTCTGCATTGAGACACTTTGGTATGAGGTGTTCCATTTTACAGAGGAAGAATTCAGATCTTGTGGCTATCTCAACTTGGTTCATCAGGATGGTTATTATTTTGGGCTACAAGAAGTGAAAATAGAAGAGATTTACATTGATATTCCAGTTTTTACCAGAGTGATGTAGCGGAAGCATGGTGTAGTTTTCCTGAGATTGATTTGGGATCCTGGAATCTTAGTGATTTTATCCAGGATTTATCAGTGATTGAGTAGAGATTGCTTGGAGGCAAGTAATCTTGGGGAGGGAGGACTGTAATGTCCTTTTTTTTATGGCCATTCTAACATCCTTGGAGGCTCCAACTTTCTTGGAGAGCGACAGCTTTTTCAGGACAGAATTTTGATAGTGGCAGTGAGCTCAGGAGGTCAAGATGAGTCCAATGGTACTTTCCGGATGCAATTTTAACATTCTGGGAGCTCTCCACACTTCTTGGAGAAGCTTACTATTTTTGGAAAGCACCAATTTCCATAGAGGTTAATTTCTTGAGGATGCAAGGGTATGCTAGCGTAATCAGAATTTGCATATGGGCCATTTTAGTATTTTCTGCAATTTAATAGTTGTGCGGAAAATATAATTATTTTTAATGATAAAGTAACTTTATAGTTCAAAAGTAAATTAAAATAATAGTCACTTTATAAAGAAACGAAATAAAGGATTTTTCTAGAAAGTTATTGTAAGAACCCCATGGTTCTCCCCAATGTAAACTTTTTACACTTCTGTTTGTTTTTTTGTTTCTTTTGTAATTTTTACCAGATAATGCATAAAACACAAACAGGGAAAATGCTGAAAGCAAATATATCAAATGATCATCTCAGATTATTTATTGCTTGAATTTACAATAAGATCATACCCGGGTAACAACTTTTGATCAGCAAGTAAACCCTTGAATAAACTGATGAAATTCTCTCCAATGAAGCACGAATGTGACCTCCATTTGAAGCCACCAATGGATGCAGCCTTCATGTGATCTTCCACACCCTTAGGTAGCAAGAACAATGAAGAATCTCTGTTCTCCATAGACAAGAATGAAAATCACAGAGAAACCCTAGGTTTCTTCTTCAAAGCCAAAAGCACTCTAAATGAACAAGTGTTGAATGAATAATCAATGGTCCTTTTGCTTTTTCCCAATGCCTTTTATACTCTCCAACCAAAAGGTCAATTTCATGAGGCCCTTTTAAAACATTAAAATAATGTGCACTTTATATTTTGACTTTATTATCATTAATGACCCTCCCTTATAATACAGTCAACTTAAAACATTATAATATGCACTTTAACATTAATTATTAATAAAGTATCACTTTATTAATAATTAAAATGTCATAACTCCATAAATACTCATCATTACTCGATTCCGTTTGAACCAGGAAGTCAACCACTACATCCACTGCGCCTCCAACTGCCTTACTAAAAATAGCAAGGGTCCCTCTTTGACATCCATTGAGTTACTATAAATAGTAAATCCCTCGAAACGGAAGCAAAAACCTCTGAATAGCCTAGCCTCAGAATATGCCAACAATCTGGAGAGGTAAACACTGCCATCTGCCACCTGAGGAGCTCCATAACGCCCAAACTGGACCCTCTAATCCCCCATACTAGCCTACGAGGGTCAAATGATAGGCTAATCCTCTAACTTTGGTGCTCACGAAATTGGGGACATTACAGTTATTAAATGATTAAAAAATATAACTTCTAGAAAGATCCCTTGGGGTTATAAAAAGAGGTCGAGGGAAGTCATTTCCTCACTCTTGATGATTGATAATGGATATTTTTTGAGAACCCCAGTTTGGGAGTCGAGCAAGTTTTCTACAGCTCTAGGACGAAAACCCTATGGCGAAGATTGGTTTCAGTGAAGAGATTTCTCCCTAGCCAATGCAGAGGTGGATTCATCTAGAGTTCACAGGTGTGCAAATTGATTCAATTTTTGAAGGAGCTTGTGCAAGATTGAACATTTGAAGATTTGCAAACAAATATCAAATATTTTATGATATTGTAATGGTTTCAAAACCCTACTCACCATTGGTGACTCAAGGAAGGATAAATTGCAGATTGAATGGTGACTTTTGAGGGTTTAGAAACTTTAGACATGGCCTATGATGCTAGGTGCAGGTCGCAGCCTCTCTTAGTGGCGCTTTCATCTTCAACATCATTCCTACTGTTCATTCTAAGATGCCATCCTTATTGGGAGTCGATTTGGAGTTTGGGTGTCTGATTTGGGTTCGTGGAGGCCAAGGAAGAAAGTGTAACTTGTCTATGAAGCATTTCCTTCCATTTTGGTAGCTGGCTGCCCCTGTTTGGTTGGATTTCATTGCTGGTTTAGTGCAGATAGAAGACCAAACAGTCATCATAGAGTTTATCTTTGATCAGCAGTAAGTGGTATCTCTTTCAAGTGTATTTGGCAACATTTTGGAGGTTAGAAATCAAGTATTCTTAATCTCTGTAAGTCTGATTTTCTGGAACAGCAATCTCTATTATTGATTGTAATCATTTACAGCCCAATAAGACAGTCCCAACTGTTTGACAGAATGTCTTTATGAGATCTTGGAACATTGTGATGATTTTATGATAGTTGTATGATCTAGATTCATAGTTACAGCTGTTCTAAACATTTGCATTCAGAAAATACTTCATAACATATTGTATGCAAAGTGTTTGATGGAATGTCTATAAGCTAAAATCAGAAATATTGCAAGTTTGTTGACATATTTTGGTTATTTTGGTAAGGTCAATACAGTGAATCAGAGCAATGCATGATTTGTGATGATATTTGCAACAAATTAGAAAACATTCCATTCGGGATATTACAAGTGCTCCTTGGAAGATTCTTCTGTGATCCATTTCATTAGCAAAGGTTACAATGTAATATCCCCTTGGGCATGATTTGATATCATATTACCCATATTTCCTCTAATGTTTTTTGGCCCATGCATGGATTTGTTCAATGGATAGCTGGATTCCTAGGAATCTGCATAAGTTCTCAGATGCCAGCTGATGGATGTTGTTTTTAGTTGCTCAATGTTGAGCTTAACGACAGTCGTTTGTTGCCTCTAGAGATAGATTCTTCAGGCTCTGCACCTGGGAAGTTTTTTGCTTGCCTTTGGGTTTTGCAATCATTTTAAGTGTGTTGTGAGCTTGCTTCAACCTGGAATCTGCAACTGCTTGTCTGAAAGATGTGAATGGGGGACAGGGGGTAGGGGAGGCTGGAATACCCCTCGATCCCACTTGCATGAGAGCACTCTCCTATGATCTAGTCATGGTTGCATCTTGATAGTATCCCCTGAAAACTGAAATAAGAATTTCTAGAGTTTCAGGATCTTCTTCCTCCCTCTCCACTCCTCATTTAACAATATCCAGAGATGTATTCTTAGAGTTAAACATTTGGGCAGTTTTCTCGTATCTGACTGACTTTGTGACTTTTTCATATGATTCTCAGACATGGAATTTTTTGAGAAGGTGTATCCTCTTAAATAAAGAGGATATGGGATGGAATGTAAAGGAATGCCACAAAGCTTTGTTTTAGGATTATATCCGGACGAAGATGTATTCTTAGAGTTAAACATTTGGGCAATTGTCTCATTTCTGACTATCTTTGTGACTTTAGAGCCTCTTTCATATGATTCTCAGATATGGAATTTTGGAAGTTTTTAAGATCTATCCTCCTGAATAAAGAGGATATGAGATGGAATGTAAAGGAATGCTACAAAGTTTTGCTTTGGGATTATATCTGGACAGGGTCAACTCCTTTTTCCTTCCCTGTTTTAATGTTTTCTTTCAAGTAAGATGGTCAAAACTTTCTATCAAGAACTGAAGAATAATCCACTTTTTCTCGTCTCTTTACTGCAGGCAACTGCAGATCAATTGAAACTCATGGGACCTGTTATTTTAAGTGGCGTTTTAAAGTTTCTTGATGGGAAAGCAACTGTTGAGTCAGGTCTGCTTCACCACTTTAATGGGCGTAAATGCCTTTGATTATTCATTATATGGATGCTTACTTTATGGGAATCCTGTCTTTTCCTTATTTCTTAAGGTGTACGTTTTAATTTTTGTGACTGATTGAAATACATGATATAATTCATATGTATTTTGTGGTTTGCTATCTAATGAAGACAGGAGAACATTCATATGTAGTGTGTGGTTTTATATCTAATTAAGAGAGGAGAACATTCATATGTAGTGTGTGGTTTACTATCTAATTAAGTTATATTAGCTTGTAACAATATTGTTTTTCAAGTTCACTGTTCAATGTTATTAATTTGCTGTTGATATTTCCAGAGGTTTCCTTGCGAGAGATTAAAGCCTTTTCATATCAGGCTATTGGGCAGCTCGCTCCGCGAGCACCACAGCTGTTCAGGTCTCAGATATACACAAACTTTTAAGAAAATTTTGTAGATTTTTTGTAATTGTTTTTGTATCATACTTATTTAAGATTCATGAGTGCTTAATTGTGGGAATAAATACAGTAGCAATCTGGGGACTATCTTAGAGATGTGGTTTCTATTTTTGAGCAGAGGAAATGCAGAAATGGCAGCTCGTCTTTTTCAAGCTCTAAAGCAGGAGGATCCTTCTATTCGTTTTACAGTGCAAGAAGCAGTTAATTCACTTGCTGCAGCATACAAGGTGTGACATGATATTTCCATAGTCCATGTAAGTGTTTGAGAGTGCTTTTGGTAATAACTGTGCACATCAACAGTTCAGATCATACTCCATGATCCATCATCAGAATGAGGAAAAAATTAAAATATAGTGGATTGTAGACTTTTCTCTCTAAATAGATTGTGAGGCCAAGGGTAGGAGAGGAGGGAGTGGGAAACAAGAGAAGTCAAGATAAGAGAGAAAAAAAAGGACAAGGATTGATAAACAAATTAAAACAACACTTACCATTTATATATTAAAATGAATAGAAGAGGTTACAACTAAGAAAAGTTGGGGGAGGGGAAGTTAATACAATGATCCATAAACTAATGATTTATTAGAGGTTTTTAGTTTTAACTTTAGTTTATAGATCATTGTATTAACACCCCTCCCCCCTTATTCTTAGTTGTAACCTCTTCTATTTATTTTAATCTATTATTGTTAGGTGTTGTTTTAATTTGTTTATCAATCCTCATCCTTCTTTTTTTCAATCTCTTATCTCAACTTATCTAGTTTCCCACTCTCTCCTATCCTACCCTTGACCTCACCATCTATTCAAAGAGCAAAGTCTGCAATGCATTATATTTTTTTCCTCATTCTAATGATGGATCACGGAGTGTGATAAAAAACGTTGATGCAAAAAACACCTACAAACTATGCAAATATTTAAAACACAGCGGAAGCAGGACATGGACAAGGGAATACATGTTGATGCTATGTGCTACCTTTCAGGTTTCCAGAGCCATAAGAAGATAGAGAAGTTTTGCTTCATAGATTTTTGTAAAGTTTTTGATAGTCTATAGATACTTAAATACTTGGGGCATTCTAGAGCTGAATATAACTGTGGTCATCATTTAATATGAATGAGTTACTGATCAGATTTGTACCCATGCAGTCAATACAAAGGACATCCACTACAGTAGAAGTATTGTCCACTCTTGTCCTACACTATTTTGCTTAGACATCTATAAGCTGGAAACCTCATCTTGAGATAGCCTACACTAACAGAGGTTGCCCCCTTTGTAGTACAGTTGTTGCTATTATGCTTGTTTCCAATTACATTTTCTTGATGGCTCAGGCAGTTTTAGGCTTCATTTGTTGACTAGATGCTTTGACAGGTGTCTGTGATAACCAGTGCTTGGATGTCAACATGGCAAGACAGGATACGGCATTTAGTATGCCTAATGAGGCTAAAACAGATATTTTGACATTTAACTTTTAAGGTGTAAAAGTTGAGATGTTTTACTTTTATCTCTACCTTGGAGTTCTTTTCACTGGTCCTTCATTGTATATGAATCTGGGACTGTGTCGCACAAGATGGGCTCTTATTGGGAGGGTCTCACTTTCTTTGCTAAGAACATCTGAGTTGGGAATGTTTCCTCATGTCTTTGTTTTTTCTTGGAATATGGCAAGGACATCGACTGGCCAAAGTAGCTATTAGTGTTTAGCCCAGCAATCTTCCATGAGGTAGCTGACTAGTGTTTAGGTTATGGTTGCCCAAGCTATTGCTCTACTTGACAATTTGAGTCTAGATGTGGACAAATCTCTTCTCCCTCCTCAATTAATGCCCAAAATTTGGCAAGGAGATGATTTAAGAAGGTTTTCTTTGAAGGAAAATCTATAGTGCAAATTTGAGAGAATATTTGGATTATGTTGTCACCATGGATGTAGATATCCCTCAGGCCCACTACAATCGTAACTCCTCAATTTTTCTAGGTTCTACCTACAGTTGGATTACTGGGTTCATTGTTGTCAGATTTCATTTAGGCCAGGTATGCGATTCTTTTCATTGGATAGATATTGATTGATGATCACTGTCCTAGAGACAAGTGAATGTGTTAACTATGTAGCATGGAGCCAGAGATAGAAAAGTGTGCCTCGAGATTTCAATTTTATTAAAAGATATGTTCAAATGCCATTGTTTGTTCAGAAGTGCTTTGAGATCTGGAATTGTTTGTTTGGGTGGAAGTATGCTTGGTAGAATTGTATCTTACGTTTCTATTAATATGGTGATATTTTTTGTGTTTAATCTCCACTAATATGAATAATTGCATTTTATATGGAAAGGACTCTGGTGAAATGGTGTTGAAAAAACTGGATGAACTTCTCCTGGAAAATTGTCAAGTGGTAAGTTGGTGAGGACTCAGGAGTAACATCAGCTGGTAGTTATAAGACTGAACCATATTATAATGGTTGAATGCACATTTGAAATTTCTTGCTTTTTTTTAATATTTTACAAGGTGGAAAGTGAAGCAAGATTTTGCGCTGTTCGGTGGGCTACTTTATTGTATGGCTTTGACCATTGCCCAAGTCGGTTTATCTGTATGCTTGGAGCCGCTGATACTAAGATGGATATAAGGTTTATTATTCTCTGGCCTTTGTCAATTAATTGTACATGAAAGTACAATAGAAGTAGAGATGAAATAGAGTAAAGGTTGATCCCTAAACATTGAAGTCGTATCTTTTGAATATTTTGTTTTTTGTGAAAGTTCTCAAGTAACTTTAGTATTACCTTAATGTTCTTGTTCTATTTCAAATCTTAAGATCTCAATGCAAAATGCAATTTAAGAGAATTACTTGTTTACCAAGATATTATATATAAATACTCTCCATAATCTCTTATGGTAAGACAAAAATTCCTATATCTTTTAAGTCTTGTTTCTTAATGTCTGCAGAATTGAAGACATTAATAGATGTGAAGTAAAGGTCCCATGGTGTATTTTGTCATGAAGTTTCTTTTTTGATATTTGTCCAACACCAATCATAGTGATACTTACATTTGTTATTTCATGGAAACTAAATAAAGAAATAAACTACTTTTGTTATTTCATGTCAAATATAGTGCATATGGATAAAAAGACATGTTATACATTATTTTTTTTATATTACATATCATTTACAAATATTCTGCTCATATGAGCATCAACATGAGACCGATACAAGCTGTTTACAAACAAACACATTAGAAATCACCTATGGAAGACCAAGAGTCACTACTTAGAAATCCACTTTATTTAGAAACCACATCCACATTAGAAGCCAACTATGGAAGACCAAGAGTCACAACTTAGAACTCCACATTAGATTTCCCTTAGGGGATTTAAACTTGGGTCTCCACAATGAGAACCCAACATTTTAACCAATTAAACTCAACCCTTGGACACATGCTGTACATTATAAAAAATGCAATATATAAAAAAAATGAATATGACTTGTAAAAAATCCATTCTTCTTTCACCTAAGTGGGTTTATATAAAACCATACTACTTTAGGGGCAAACCTGTCCTTTTTAGCTAAACCCTCATAAGGGTATAAATAAAAAGAAAAGCTCTCATTGGTTTAAAATTTAATTTCTAAAAGAAATCTATTCAGAGTATATTTTAAGAAAATTTAAAATTCCTTAACCCTATGCCAAAATTGTTATGTCTGCCTTTGCTCTGTATTTTTGTGTCAGTGTAAAAATGAGCCAAAAAAAAGAAAAAAAAAACTACTGAAAAACTCTGGAAATGGCACAGCAAATGCGGTGGGTCATGACTACTTGGGGTTAATTGTGGGTTTTCCATTTTTCTAGTGTAATGCTACTATGACACCCATGGTCTTCAAGTTGGAGCTAAATGAGCACACTGGTGGGTTCAAATTGCAGAGGGCAAAATGATGGGCTTGTTAACCTTTGCTAATATTTGGGCACAGTTCAAAGTCTTTCAATCTTTCCAAGTATTTTGCTGATTTTTACATATGTCCTAATGAAACTCTTTTTGTAACAACCTCTTCCATGCTAAGTTAGAGATGCACGTTGTCTGATCACTTGGCAAGGCGGAAATCTAAGCTTGTCTTGCATCACAAATCTAATGGCTTTAGTTTAATTCTTTAGATACCACTTGCCTAGATTTCTATATTCCTTGAGGATTGATAAACCACTTGTCTCAAATGATTCAACTTCTCCAAGGACATCACATAGGATTTAAAAAAAACCAACCTTTTGATATCTACTATGTGTGAAGCTGATTGAATCCTCTGTTTGACATGAATCTGCAAAAAAGATTCCCCTTTCAGTACTTGAGGAATCCATTTGTCTTTTAAGATTACTCCTTAGGGTCATAGGTACCTTGCTTATGGTCCAATTGATGTGAGGTAAAGGTCCCATAGTGTATTTTGTTGTGAAGTTTTTTTTCAATATTGGTCCAATATCAATGTCTCCAATGCCGAACCATGGCTGTAAAATCTGGCAAAAGGATTCCCCTTTCACTACTTGAACAATCCATTTGACTTTTACGTTTACTCCCTAGGGTCATAGGTACTATGTATGAAGCTAAATTGATCCTTTGTTTGACAGGAATATACCAAAAGGATCCTCTTTCACTACTTGAACAATCCATTTGTCTTTTAAGATTACTCATTAGGGTCATAGGTACCTTGCTTATGGTTGAATTGATGTGAGGAGTACCATTGGGATCAAACAAAGGTGTCATCTCTCTAACCCTCTTTAGCATTTACATTGATGAGTTGGAGGAGTTTCTTTGACAACATACTCATATGGATGATGGTTACATTTTACATGAGGTGGTTATAACGATTCTACTTTTTGCAAATGATGTTGTTCTCCTCTCTCATTCTGCCAAAGGATTACAACGACAACTGGATGCCCTTGTTTGCTTTTGTGAACTTTGTCAGCTTGTGGGCAACCTTGGTAAAACTAAGGTCATGATTTTCAACATCTCCAAATGTTCTCTTTCTAGATTCTAGTTCTTCTACAATGGGGCAGCTTTGGAGATTTTTTCGACTTACACATACTTGGGGGTCCAATTTTTTGGTCCCTCCTTCAGCATGAAGCCTGCCTCTCATTCATGTCTTTGCAAGGGTTATGCCTCTCTATTTTGGAACATTAGTGTTTCTAGATTCACTTCCAAGATATCCCTTCTAAGATGCATCTTTTTGGTACCATCATCAAGCCTACAATTTTATATGGATCTGAGGTTTGGGGGCCTAGCTTGGGATCTGTCGACAGGGCTTGTATTGGTCTAGTCCAGACTCTCATGTTAGAGTGTGTGATCTATTGCAAGCGAATTGTTCCTTAGAGCATTGTCTAGGATGACTATCTTCCTACTTACTTTCTACATCCACAAATTCAGATCCATGGGCGATTTAGCTTCTGGTCGTGACAGGTATCCATACTTAGCTCATTGTTCCTTTGAGCGGATTGCTTCATTGGGCTCTGTTAGGTAACATCATTTTTGGTACTTTTAGACTAGCTTGCTCCTTTCTATTGGCATTTCTATTGACAGACTCCCTCCTTGCATGTATTCCTTGGATGCTCCTACTCGGATCCTTCCTTCCAAGGAGATCATCGCTATAGTTGCTTACGAGGGACATCTATAGATAGTACATCAAGGTAACGTGGACCTCCCCTCTTGTGCCACTCAGCTCGAAGCTTGCTTTTTATGCAGATCATTTCCTATAGGTGGAAGATGATATCTTATGTTGTCCTCAGTATCACTAGTGTCATTGGTCACATGGCTTGAGGTTTTCCCTAGGCCAACTACGGGTATGTTTCCCCTAGCTGCAAGTTGAGATGGATCATTACTTCACCAAGACTGGATCTATTGTCTTTGCTCCCTCCAAGAGGTGGACATCAAGGAGCATTTCATCTTTAGATGTCCCATTTACTATGAAAACCTAGAGAGATATTACTATCTCTACAAGGACTCAAGCGGCAATCTCTCTACTTTCTTTAGATATCCAAACTAGCAGAGCCTGACCCTTTATCTACGAAAGGTCGTCACCCTTCGGTGTAGATCCTTGCAGGGGGTCTCTAGGGATCCTAGAGCCTTGAGGTTGATCACATCCTTCTTCCAGTACATCCAGGAGACTGACAACTCTAAATGGCCTTCAGATTTTGCTACTTCACATACTGACATAGGTAGACTCGTGAGACAAAGTCTCTCACAACTTCTACCTCAACACGTTCCCCCTCATCACCATGGTTCTACTTCCTGGTGGTGTGGTTCAACTCCTTATTGACGACATAGGTCTACTCCTCTCTGGCCACCCCCCAACCACGGGGACAAACACATATTATGAGCTTCTACACTAATATGGGAGTTACTTTGGCCTTGTATGTTATGTGTGATTCTAGGTGGAGTGCCTTGTTTGGCCCTCCTGGCCTTAGGCACTTCCTCACTATGAAATCTTGTAACGGCCCCTTCATAGTGATCGATGATGACACTAGTGACTCCATTTGTGGCCCATATTGTGATATACTCGATGAGACCTCTCTCGGGTACTCCTCAACTTATGCTCTTTGGGAATCTTGTTTCCCTTACTTTGCTATTTTTATTGGTTTCTTGACCACATTTGTTGGCGGTCCCTTGATGTCTTGTATTTTGTTTTTGGTTCTTCCCCTTTGTAGGGCATCTCTAGGATTCTCCTCTTAGAACTTTCTTGTAAACCGGTGTACTCTTGAGTCCCATTGACCTACTTTTGGTCATCTATGGACATTAATTTAATTTCTTTCTTTCTTTCTTGAAATTTTTTTTTTGATATTGGTCCAATACCAATGTCTTCAATGTGAATCATGCTCTTCCAATCAGAGCTAAACATGCATATTGATGGGTTCAGATTGCAGAATGCAAATAGAAGGGCCTATCAAGCTTTGCTAATATTTGGGCACAGTTCAAAGTCTTTCAATCTTTCCAAGTATTTTACTGTTTTTTAATGTATGTCCTAAAGAAACTTTCTTTGTAACAACTTCTTCCATTGCAAGTTAGAGACGCACCTTGTCTGGCCATCTGATGAGGAGGAAATCTAGACGTGTCTTGTGATTGAGTCTTGCCCATCACAAACCTAAAGGCTTTAGTTTAGTTGTTTAGTTGAGAGCAAAGCATACATCCGTTACATGTTACCGTTGGGAGATTGCATGTTTAAATTAAAGATTTAAACATTTGCGATATAAGTGTTTTGGGTTGACATAGAATGGAGTTCAAATTTAATTATACATCCGAGGTGGCCGACTTGTGAAAGAAGAAGAATTTAAATCAAAGATTTAAATCCATATGAGGCCGACTCCTTGAAAGAAAGAGACAAGGATGATATAAAAGACATTTCCAAAGAACCATACTTTGATATACACATGCAATGATCAGTTTTGTATGGTGTGAATACTTGGTGGATACCAGCAATTTTCAAGTGTTATATTTTGCAAAGAGGAACAACAATCATTAGTATACATGATGTGATTTTATGAAGGCAACAAGAAGACAAATTGTGTTAGCAAATAAAGACAAATCAGTTTAAGGAAGAAGACAAAATCACTAGAGGACGAATTGGAGAAGAAGACAAAAGTCACAAAGGACGGATTGTGCATAAAGACAAATCAGCTAGAGACATATTATAAAGAGACATATCCATCAACAAAAGACATATCTATTGAAAAGGTATAAGAGGTAAATGATAGGAACATTTGAAGGCAAGTGTGTAATGAATATTATGAGAATAAGAGCAGATTGAAAAGAAAGTAAAGGGCAGAAATATGAAGTGTAACTTAGATTTATTTTGAGTGTATATGCAGCCCATGTATGAATGATAAATGCAAATATATATGACAAATATATGTGAAGAGATGTGTATTTTGAAGAGTTGTATGCATTGTGAAAGGTGATAGACATTGTGATAGGGTGTGTCCTTTACCCTTATTGAAGACATATAAAAGGTAAGAAGAAAAGTGGATAAAAAGCAATCCAATGATATATTTATGAGTATTAAAAGCAGATTTGAGAAAATAGAAAGGGACAGAAAATGAAGTGTAATTCTGATTTGTTCTAAGAGAAAGAATATGTGATTAAATGTAGAGAATACGAGAAAATTATATGAAGGATATGAGAAAGATATTGCCATGTTATGATCAATTTTATGTAAAAAAGTTGTGCATGAGTTAGATCAGTTTTATGAGGAAAGAAAGTGTGTGATTGGAATTGTGAGAGAAGAAAGTATTTATGTGTGTGAACCTGATTTGAAAAGAAAAGACTTACATCATATAGAATCAGAAATAGTGATCAGATTTGTGAGAGAAGGTTATTGTGTGAATTGTGATCAGATTTGGAAGAAGGTTATTGTGTGGATAGTGATCACATTCGGAAGAAGGTTATTGTGTGGTTAGTGATCAGATTTGGAAGAAGGATATTGTGTGAGTTGTAATCAGATTTGTGAGAGGAAGATTATGTGAAGAAGCATACTATTTCAGCTATTGAAGGATAAAGAGGTTGGGGCCTCCAATAGGTTGGAGCCTATAAATCTGTCAAGTGTAAATTGGAGTCTCCAGTCGGTTGGAGCCTACAAGAAGAATAAAGAATATATATAAGCAATATTGTGCCGTGGTTTTCTCCTGCAAGGGTTCCTACGTAAGTCGTTTGTTCTCATTGTGCACTTAATTGTTAGATCTTGCATATGTGTAGATGTAATTAATTTTGGAAAAGTAAAAGTTTGTATTATATTGATTCACCCCCCTCCCTTCCCCACTCAGTATAACCGTGTGCTCATCACAATAGTGATTAGTTTCTGTTCTTCAGGAAGTAGTTATCAGAAGTGTATGTGAAATATATTGTAATTTTGATATCGATCATTGTTTTTCTCCAATGCTGTAAGTGTTCTTTCAAGAAACCTCTATCACAGTTAGGGTTTTCTCTTGCCACATTTAGTGGTATGATTGTAAAATTTGATTTGAATGAATGTGATAGTTCTTAATCCATTTTTAGGCTTTGTAAATAGTCATTTCAGTATTACATATGGAAGAATGTTGTATGGTGTTGGATTACTAAGTATTCTCATGGTTTGATATTGATTTTTATGCATCTGAATCTTCAAATAGGCAATCATACATTTCCTTGTAATTGTGTTCCTTAGATAAACATGAGACTCTGCAATCCAATGGATAGGCACCAGTCTGAGAAGCCTGTGATCACCCAAACTCATTAAAAATCAAAACAATATATCAAGTTTTAAATGCAGTCACAATTCCATAAGCATCCTCACTCTGTAGGGTTGCTCTCATCAGCTTAAAAGGGAGGTTATTAAGTGTAACAAGTGTGTTTTAGTCTAGTGATAGAGTTTGGGATTAAAACAACGATCTGGGTATTGTTGCAAAGTCACAAATAGGATAATATATTTTGTTGATATCAACCCCTATTGAGGGATACCTCCAGGATTACCCTCCTAAGCCTAGCTAAGCTTGAAGTGTTGAGAAGTCTACCCACTTGTGTAAGTTGGCCAAAATCACCCTTAACCTATTGACAAACTTCTTTTAATCACCCTGATGACACATCTGGTCTAGGTGATTGTAAAATGTTTTAGGATTTCGGGTTGTAGTTATTTTGGGAACCAACACATAGCACTGTTCAATTCGTGCTTTTGGATTGAAACTGTGTAAGAATTTTTAGCATCAACGTTTCGGATCACACTTTGTGATCCATCATTAGGATGTAGAGAGCTAAGACAAAATGTGATGAATTGCAGACTAGGACAACTTAGAAAGAGGGGGGTGGGGTATGGGGTTGCGCGAATATCAAGGGGCTTGAGAAAGAGGAGAAATCAAATGAGATGAAATAGTAATACATTAAAAATGCCTTTAAGGTATACAAGCAAGGCTGATTATAAATATAAATCGATAAAACATAAGTATTTATATGTAAACAATTATAAACATATATGTCAACATAAAACATGAACACACACCATCTATACACGTGTGTGTGTGTGTGTGTGAGCATATATAATCTAATAAGTAAAAACAAATATATAAGAAATATGTAATACATATAACTACAAACCAAAAAATTATAGTATCTATGAATGATATATATAAACAATAAAAACATATTACAAAAAAATACACATTTACATTTTATTCAACATGAATGTGAACCAACCTCCGAAATGATTGTAAAGATTGTAAATTACAAGTACATATTGTGTAGTTTTAGGTTAGTTTTTAATTTACAGGGAGCTTCCCCTTATAATTCAAAGAGCGGTTTTGCTGCACATTTGTTCTGTTTTGTGTCACATTGAAAGGTGCAAATGCAATGTCCCATTTTTAATTAATTTAATTTTATGCCCAAAATGCCTATTTCAATATTTTCTATGGGTTAAGGAAGGAGTTTGGAAAATAATTTATTTAATATTCAATATTTTGGACCCACGATTAATTTATATTTTCAAGTTGCTTTATTGGGGCACTTGAATATTAAATATATTTTATTATTTTATTGTGATGGTTTCTTAAGGAACAATTACTAAGTTCCAAGATCTTGTGGCACCTAATTATAGTTCATTCTATTATAGATATTATGACAGCTTGTAAGAGGGGAGTTATTGCTTATTTTTAGCCAGGAATCTTGCAACGGTTATGACAGATGAGCACCTTTTGAGGGAAGTTGTTTGTTAATTTGTTTTCCAAGAGGGGGATTGGAATTGATGGGCGCTCATTTCTCTTTAAATTGGAGGCAATTTGTTCATTTCTCGCATCCAATTTCTATATATCGAAAACACTGTCAAATTGTTTGAGCACTTGTGTTCAATCATTCATTTGAGGACGAAAACCCTTGGGTGTGGAGAGTAGTGTACAAAAACTCATTGATTTCGAGAATTAGAGGACAAAAACCCTTTGGTTCCAGTGGACAATCTCATTAAGAGTTTGTGCTTGGGCTTCAATAAGTTGCAGATTTCATCTTGTTCTAGTTTGTGTGTTTGTAGGATTTGGTAGCAGTTGAGTAGTGTTTTGGTTTTCAGATTTGTTCCTGAGTGTTGTGGTGGTTGTGATTGTTGTATATCAATCATTTGCTGTTCTTTTTGCCCATCCAGATTAACTATGGTAATTGTGGAAATCACATTGTAATCTGGAGCAGAATATTGTCAGTTATTGTCGTGTATTTTGCAGGGTTTTGGTGTGGATTTGTGTAGAGATAGTTTCAATTTGTGTTCCTGCTGTTATAGCTATTGTGTTTGCTATTATTACAATGTATGTTAGAGTGTTACAGATTTCCTGAGCATCAATCAAAGTATTGAAGACTTATCTTTCAATTGGTACACAAATTGCCAATTCGGAATGGCCATTGTATGTGTTGCATTGACAAATTTTGTGATAGTTTTGGAGCTACTGTTATTGTTCATTTCCAGCAAGTTTGCTGTGTGTTGTTGATGTGTTTTAAGTGTATTAATCAGATTTATAATATTGAAGAAGTTTCCAAGTGTTTCAGAATAAAATTGCTAAAGTTTGAGTTGCATAGTTATGTTGAAAATTGTGTAGAAATTTGAGAATTTTGCAAGATCTTATTAAATATTTGAAATCGGAAAATTATCTGTCAAATTATTTTGTGGAGGACATTACAACGAATTAAAACACTAACACTGTGGAGGACCATTACAAGACTACCTATGGAGTGCTCTACTTAGATGTTGTCCAAACCATCTCATTGGATATTGTGATGAACAAGACTATAGAGTTGTTGATCTTGCTCCCTACTCTACTCTCATTCACAACAAGGATAGCTTGTGGACCATGTTCTTTCATGGTGCATGTTTGAAGGATGGTGCAGGTGCAAGTATTGTTGTAGTTTCTCTTGATGATCAATGATGATCAACATTTTAGATTTTCCTTCAAATTGACTTTTTAGTGCACCAACAACACCGTGGAGTATGAAGCCCTTATGTTAGGGCTGAATATTGCTCATAAGCATGGAGTCAAATGCTTAAGGATTCATGGGGATCTGGAGTTGGTTATTTTACAGGTGAAAGGTGCATATACAACAAAAGATAAGAGGTTAAAAATATACTACAATGCTGTTTGGGACATTGTTGAATTATTTGATGCTGTTGGTATTGAATGAATTGATAGATCCAAGAATTTTGTAGCTGATGCATTGGCAGTTGAAGCATCTAAATTCGACTTGGGATTGGCCTCTGCTCATTGCACTTACAATGTTGAAGTCCTCACAAGGCCTACCATATTGGATACCATGTACAACTAGGAATTGTTTGATGATGATCAACAAATTTACAAGTTCTTGAATTGCATGGATTAGTTTGATAGGCAGTTGATTGATTGGCAACTTATGATTGAACTAGAAGATGTCAAGGAAATGCTTTTTGGGAATGAAGTTGTACAATTGAAAACCAACACCATCCATAAAGGTCTAGTGGCATTGGAAAGAGCATTTGATGGTGCTGATTGCTGCAAGACCAGAGGTAGGCCGGTGAATGAAAGTGATGTAGAAGGTGTAAACCTTGGGGCTGATGTTGCATCAAAGATGATTTACATTGGTAAAAGGTTGAACCTAGCAAAGAAGTAGATGCTTATCGTGTTGTTAAAAAGGTTCAAGAAATGTTCTTGGTCTTATGACGAGCTTAAAGCATATAGACAGGACTTGTTTTCACATACAATTCCCCACCAACTTGATGCTAAACCCTTTTGGCAGAAGCAAAGGCCAATAAATTCAATTTTGTCTCTCCAAGTGGAAAAAGAATTGAAGTTGAAGGAAGGGGGTATCATCAAATCTATTAGACACTCTGAATGGCTATTTAACCTTGTTGTAGTCAGAAAGAAGAATGGAGAAAAGGTTGTGTGTGGACTTTAGGAATTTAAACATCAAATCCCTCAAGGACAAACTTCCAAGCATGGATCACTTGTTGTAGAAAGTGACAGGATCAGAATTGATGTTTATGATGGATGGATTCTCCGATTACAATTAGGTGGTGGTCAAGGAGTCCAAATAACACGAGACTGCATTTACCACTTGTTGTGACCAAATCACACATCGCCCCATTGCAAATGGGGACCCCCTTTTTTGAGCTCTGATACTTTGCATTTAGTTCTGACGATGCCTTGGGTTCGTTTCCTCTGTCAATCCAATAAGTCTCTCCTAGCAGATTTTGCTTTATAACTGGAGGTCTTATTTGGAGGATGAACTTGCAGTGATGAAGACTCTTGATTGAATTCTATCCAAATAATGAATATTGAGATCAATCCTGAAGTATGTTTGAGATCCTGAAAGACTGAGTCTGGAGCCTGAAAATCCTGAAAAATTGACTAAGTCTGAAATTTGGTGAATCCTCCAAATTCTATAATCTGCATGTTAAATCCAGTGGATTCGAGACCTATCTCTCAACTTATACTTAAATATATTTTTCAATATACTTTTACCCTCGCGACCCTGAAAAACGCCTGACTCTTCCAGAGGATTCAAAAGGCTCATCTAGTGCGACGGGGCATCTAAGTGGTGCAAAATCATGATGAAAAAAGCGCTTTCAAAGACAAAAGACGATGATGATTTCGAATACATGAACCAATGCGCCAATTCTAGAAGATTTTCAACCCCTTAACCAAAGCAAAAATTCTAGAGGAACTCGAAACCTTGAAGTAATGCGAAAATTTCAGAGGATATCAACCCCTTGAAGTGATGCGCCCAAAGTAAAAACGTTTATGTTTTGAAAGAACATTCGTCCAAAGCGCCAAATATGAGGAAAAGCATAAGGTTTTGAGGAAGACTTTAAAGCATTTATCCAAAGCGCCTAAGGAGAAAGAGGGATTTTAGTTGAGATTTATTACACATTAAGGGTGAATTTTAGAGAATCTCTAATCCTTCAACCAATGCGAATTCTTAGAGGATCTTCTATACCCTATCTAATGCGCCATACAAGGAAGAAAGCGAAGGTGTCAACCAATAGGGAAATCCTAGACATCCAACCACGGCGAGCACTTCAAAATCCAAGGTCAAGTCTTAGAGTCAATTTTAGAAGATTTCAAAGCTCTTATCCAAAGCGTCAACATCAAGGATGATTTCGAAGCCTTCAGCCAAAGCGCTAAAGGTGGAAGAAGGTAGGGGGATTCAAAAAACAAATCAAGTACACTAAATCCTAGAAGATTTCAAATACCTCATCTAGTGCGCCAAGGCAGATTTCAAGGGGAAATCAAATGTGTCAACTGCTGCGCCAAGGTGGAGGGGCAGGTTTTAAGCATTTCATGAGGATCTTCAACACTCTATCCAATGCGCTCAAGCAAGGAGGAGGATTTGCCTTCAAGAAGAAGGAGATTTTAAAACCTTGAACTAGTGCTGATCCTTAGAGGATTCAAACTCCTGATCTGCTGCGCTAGAATGAAGAGTGAAAGAGTTTTATTCCAGTTTTTGATAAGAGTTTTAAGAAGAAATCAAGACTTCAATCTAATGCCCTATTTTGAGATGCTTACCCAAAGAAGATCTCTAACATCTCATCCATTGTGTTAACATCTAGAGGATCTCTAACACTTGATCTGCTGTGCCAAAAGACTGATTTGTAGAGGATTCCAAACTTTAATCCAATGTGACCACCTTTTAGAGGAAATCAAACACTTGATCCAATGCGCTCAATCTAGAAGATCTTGAAGACCTTAACCAATGCACAAATCTTAGAAAATCCTAACATCTCAAACCAATGCGACCTCTTCAAGAGGAATACAAAGTCAAGTCTCAGAGCAAATTTCTAGAGGAAATCAAAACGTTGATCCATTGCGCCACCTTGTAGGTGAGAGTAAAGTTGAGTTTTGAAAGCAAGTTAGAAGAGGATTTTGAATACTCCATCCAATGCGCCTAGAAGGAGGAGAAGAATTCAGGTTTGTATGAAAAGATCAAGAAGAAATCAAACCTCTCATCCACTGCGCCACATGTGGGAAGGCTTTGATACACTTTGAAGGAGATTTCAAAAATCTTATCTAATGTGCTTGGAGGATGATTTAACTCAAGTTTGAAGTGATTTCTAGAGGATTCTAAACCCCTCAACCGGTGCGCCAGACAAGAAGACAATCAAGAGGATTTCGAAATCCTTATCCAATGCGACTTATCTAGTGCATCAATTCTAGGAGAAACTAAAACCTTTGTCTAAAGCGCTACCTTATGAAGGGAAGTAAAGTCAAGTGTTGAAGGCAAACTTTAGAGGCTTATCAAGGAGGAATCTAGGAGGAATTCACTTATCTCAACCAGCACGCCATCTTAGTAAAGTTTTCATATCATTCAAGTTAGACATCAAAGTCCTTAACTCATGTGCTTAGATTAGAAATGCTTGTAATGATTCTTATGTATTATGTGTTATCGAAAGGGGATTGATGCTGTTTCTTTACTTGTGTTGCAGCAAAAAGGAGGAATCATCTAAAGATCAAGTGATAAGAACCTTTGACAAGCAAGGAATGAGAAAAGAGCAAGACATCATGTAGCTGTTTCAAGGGTATCCTTCATCATCCTTGTGTTGGAATTCTTCATCAAGTGGCATCAAGTTAAGATTGTCTAGAAGACATCCATTCGAAGGACATCATCTTCATCAAGACTTTCTAAGACATCCAATCTACTTCAAGTTCCTTCGAGCTTCAAGATCATCTTCAAGGAAGCATTTAATCAACTACATCATGATCATCAAGAGCAAGTGTTTGAATCACTTTCACCTTGCAGAGGGAACACCACTCCAAAGGATCATACCTCAAGTCTCTACATCAATGATATCATGTTAGATCACATCAAGTTCAAGTATACTTCATCAATGGCATCATCAAGCAATGCACTTCATCCATCCAAGTTTCAAGACTACAATTTTCAAGTCCAAGAAATCTCCTACTCTTCATGAGTGAAGCATCATTATATATTCTACTTCATGTCATCTATGAAGCTTCATCATCTACTCTTACATCATACATGAAGGTAGCAGTGTCATCATCTACTCTCTACTCTCTTCAAGAGGATGCATCCAAAGAAGATCATTCATATCTACATCCTACAAGAAGAAGAAACATTACAAAGTCAATCAAATGAGCTACAAGTATCATACATCCAGTCAACAAGAAGAAAAAACAAGGCAAGATCCACAAGATGTATTCCTAAACATACAAGTTCAAACAATCACATTGAATACATCACATAAAGATGATACAATTTTCAAAGTATGCTGAGTTGGCATCTATGTGGCGAGTACACATCATTTAATTTTGATTAGCTGCATTATTTAATGCATTCAATGTATCATTTAATGAAAGAAGCCAAAGGGATTCCTATGTGGAGGAATATTTTAAATGCTTTCGCCTTACCTTATCACATTGGAAAATGTGCCTTCATTGCCTCCCTCTTTTGTACTAAAAATAGAAAGTTGTAACTACCTGTGAGGTGGCATGATCTGAGCCCTTGGCTATTGAATTAATCTAAGCCATTCATTGTATTCTGGGCACTATATAAAGGCCTTGTTGCCTCATTTGTAAAGATATATATTTTAGATTTTAGGAGTAGGATAGGAGAAACTCTCAAAATTGTCTGAGAGGACTGGAAATTGTTGTAAATATTTCTCAAAGTTAATGCAAAGACATTGGAGCTACTTGTTTGGTGTTAAGTATTATCTTGTGGAGTAACATGATTTCTTGTATCTTAATGGGATGGAGAGATGTTTCAAGTAGAAAGTAAAATAGACTAGAAGTTCTTTGTTGTAATGTATGTTGTATTGGATATTTGATCAACTCCTAGCTCATGCTTTTAACATTCATCGCTGGTGAATTGTTGTGTAAAGCTAGTCTGAGCCATATTTACATAAGTTCGATTGTGAATGCTTGTTTGAGCTATGCCGTTTAATGGGTGCTCATATGAACCTTCATAATTTGAAAACCTTTCGTGTAACCTTAGGAGATTGCACCAACTCCATGTAGTTGTAGGCATCCTTGGTGAAGTGGAGTTAGGTTGATTAGGAGTTTGTCTGTTTAATACATCATCATTACCTCATTGACTTTAGATTAGTTTTCTAAACCCTCACCCTTTTCTATTTCTTTGTTATTGAGACCTTGTATACATATCATCCACACTGAAGGAGAGATAAGCTGAATGAAAGAAGAAAGATCTAATGTAAGTCCCTTTGTGTTTAACAGCAAAATCATACTTAGTCACTGAGCTATCTCTTACAAAATCATCAGAAAGGAACCTTGGAGTCATCTTGTTTGATCACATAGTTCAGCATTCGAGAGGCTTTGCTCAAGAGGGAGTTAGATACTTTGTATTTCACTCTAATTGTTGACTTGTCTAAAAACAATCATCAACACCACTCTTTGGGGCAACTATGTCTGTGAGAATGCCATTTGGATTAAAAAATGCAGGAGTGAAATATTTCTTGCTAGTTCTGATGTATGTTTTTTTCCTTCAAGGAATATTGTCAAACATTTCTCATACAACCTCTATGCCTGCTGGTCTGTGGTTTCAGTCTGATTTTTGTTCGGTTGAATTGATACCAAAGGTAATCTAAATGCTTGCAAATAACACTACAATATCTAAGCAATGATCTAGATGCATATGCAACTTCTTTTTAGCTTTTCAAATGTATATATATGAATTCTACATGAAAAACGTGCACCTACAGCCAATTGACATTTTGTCAAACACTTGGCATGCAAACTATTATACTAATCAAGAGCAATATAGATATGAACATTACATCAAACAATTGGCATGCAACCTATTTCCCCTTCATTGATGAACTACTCTCATTACAATGCTGATATAGAATGCTGGTCAAGACTCTTGGCAACACAATGCAACTAACTTATGGCAGCGCCTTAATGGCCTGATACAATGATATTATGATCTGAAACTAACATTACAATGTAATGAAATGACCTCAAAGAACCTAGATTATGAAGCCCTCCAAATCGATGAAGAGATGGTAGCCTAAACCCATGTAATGGATATCTCTTGAAGCCAAATCGCACCTCTATGGTAGCCGCCTCTGTGTCTGATCTGAACTTCTGATAATAAATTATATGCAGCCTCTAGACCCTATCACATGCATCAAACATCATTGTCCAAGTCTCTAGAATTGAGCGCTCAAGCCCTATGAAGAAATTGATGCCAAATCAACCTTCCACAATCAAAATCGTGGTTCCCAGCTATGACTGTCATAAAATATCAGAATATAATTTTTTGCCAAATCACTCTTAAAGATGATAAAATGATGAATCACAATCAGCAATTATTCTCCACAATCGAATCTCCACAAATTTGGCCCTTGGCCACTAAATTTGTAGTGGTGAGAAGACTGAAATATTTCCTCCAACAGCTGCAACCCTTTAGTAGATAGTTTCACTACCTCAGTTATGCAAAACCATGAAGAATCTCATTCTCCAAAGCCATTACCAGCAAACCCTGGTTTTTTTTTTCTCCAAGAGGAAAGCTCAAGAAACCAACTTCAATATCTTCAATTGTCAAAATGAGTGAATGAATTCATTTTCCTTTGTTGAGCCCTTTTATATCTTCTCCAAATGAAGTGTATTTAATTTGCCTTTGAAGTCCACTTTTAGGTTTTTAATAAATACTTTATAATATAACTTGACTTGAGTGCTTTAATCCATGACTTAATTATTTGACTTTAATATCATTAAATGACCCCCTTTTAATAAAGTCAAACAAATCATTATTATATGCACCTTTAAAAAAAATATCATTATAACCCCCTTATAACATAAGGTCTATTAACCACATGATCTCCTTTTAATAATAATTAATTATTATTAAAGATTACCTTTAATAATAATTAAAAATCACTTATCTCCATAATTAGACATCATTTCTCAATTCTGTTTGACCCTGGGGGTTCACCATGGTACCCTCTATGCATCCAACCGCCTTACCAAAAATAGCAGGGGTCCATCTCTACAATCACAGTCTTACTATAAATAGTAAATCCCTCATTACTTGATCAAACCAATTGAGTAAGGGATCGACACTGCAATCAAGACCTGTCCAGGTGCCCTGCTATATTAGAAACACTGACTCTTCTGAAATGGTGACTTACTATAAATAGTAAGTGTGTACAACTGAGTCTAGAAACATCAAACGAAGGCCCAACCTGAACCAAACTGATCTCCGGAGAAGGAAACACCCTAATAACTGCTAAACGGGACCCTCTAAACAACTCCATTAGCCTACGAGGGTCAGATAATAGGCTAATCTTCCAAACTTTGATGCTCTTGAAATTGGGGACATTACAAGGAGCCACTTTTCAAAGAGCAATGGATGTTGCTTTTGTAGGTCTTATTGATGAAATCATAGCTTTATACCAAGATTATCACATAGCTTACTCCAAAAATAACAATGACCATTGCTAGCATTTGGAACTACTAAGTAGATCATTCTTGGATTGCGGCAAGTGTTCAAGTTTCTTACTTGCTCTATAAAGCTTCTTTCCCACATTTTCTTCACTGAATGATGCCATAATTCATATCTTAGAAGAATCAACCTTTGACAATCCTTTGAATGATAAATCACTACTGAAACTGATATACCAACTACCCAACAAGCTGGCAAGATACACTGCTCTGATACCATTGTAATGTTCCACCCCAAATTGAAACAAATTTTTTTCAACACCCACAATGAATTCTGTCTTCTATTGTGCAGGCATTCCTTCAAACACTTTGCATAGTAATTGTTTCAATGTATTTTCAATGTGTTTGGGTATGGGATCATTCAAAATGCAATTTGAGACAATATTTGTTTAGATAGTAAATCCACAATGCATAAAAATATCATGGGCATTTCAACAAACACTTAGCTGTTATTAAACAAATAACTCTTAATGACAATCTGACCTCAAACTCCAGCAATGTATTGATCTTCGATGTTATACAGACTTAGATTACAATAGCTATTACATAATGCCCAAAAGATGATGATTTACAAGATAATAAGCTACTGTCATACAAAGCACTTTGCTGTAGCATAACACAAATGAATCTTGTAGCTGATAATACTTAGATATATGCCTGAAGACGACTCCAAACTGCTGTCAAAACTTGTGTCTCAGAGTTGAATAATGGTGAACTGTTGTAGCTGTAGATAACTTCTCCAAAAACAAACCAAATCTGATTGAAATCTTATTAAAATGCAATGCCTATGGATCACACCCACCATATACCAAGACAAGGGTTTAGGAACCCATAAAATCCCACAACTGATATAGAAGAACTCATTGCAAATCGCTTGTCAAATCCATCATACTATTCTCAAGGAAAATTAGCATTAGTCTCCACAAAGTTATTATTTATCAAATCTCCAATAAATTTGTATAACCTTTAGCACTAGAAAAATATAGATATTCAACACAAATACCATTACCGTCCAACATTTAGCACAAGTGTAGATTTTGAATAAATCTACTAGCAAACCTTTCCTGCACAAACTGTAACTCTGAATGAGTCACACTGTAATAACCTAGGTGGATCTTTTACCACTGTAGCTATTCTTCTCCAAGAGGGTTTTTGTCCTCAAGAAGGCTGAGATGAACCAAGTTCAATCTCCCAGAACCACGATGTTTTCATCAGAGGAAAATATAATAATCTGCATATCCAAATGAGCTCTGACAACCTCCTTTTATACTTTTCTGCCGAACTCTTTAGAAGCTTATATTTTAAAATTCACTTTTAATTTAAACTCTCTTTTAGCTCCGAAAAGGACCTTTTTATTAAAATAATGATAATTTGACACGCAAGGTCCCTGTTTTATCCATCCATGATTTAAAACATTTCATCCTGGTTCCGACGAGCTATAACACTAAGGTGCTTTTTGAATATTTTAAATAATATTTGGCGACCTTAGTAAAATAATTAAAATAAAGCCATTAATACACCCAATTTACGGAAATTGCGTAATGCATCAGAATCGAAAACTGACTGCACTGGAGTGATCTCGATGAAGAATAATGATAAACGGAGCCAACCGGGTGACCTATCCTCTCCAAGATTCTTGGAGAACACACTAGAAGCTAGAAATCACCCCAAAAAGTGGCATATGAGTCCTCCAAACCACATGAGCTCATTGGATTCATCAAATAACTCCTCTGATAACGTTGGCACACATTCAGAAGGTCAGTGCCAACTGCATTGCAAGGGAACTCGAAAATGGGGACATTACAGTTCGCCCTCCCCATAGATTGCTTGTCCTCAAGAAATGCATGCACAACACCAGCAGATTGAATCGAACTACAACCACATGTGGTCCTAGGGTCCCACGTCAATTTCAGAAAGGAACCACCATGCTGACGCTGCGCCACTCTGATCATAACGGTAAAACCATCGTGCCAAAACTGCACTCTTCTCTCCTGGAACCCCAAAAAGTAACCATCATCAAAACCCAAACTGAAATACTCGTAAGGGCTGAAACTTATAACATGAAACATCTCCTTCCAAGATGTCTCCTTCCAAGGCGTCATCAAAATCCCTGTACCTGACACGATCCTGGGTAACAGGAAAGATAACCTGCTCAACCAAAAAACATAAACCTTAGCATCTCTCCTCATGATGTCTCCAATGTGAGACACATCAATCCTTGACAAGTGGCTGGTATAGAAGATGCCAGCAAAACCAACTCTGAAATCAGTTATCTCGGGAACGCCTCTGCAGTCACAAATTGATAACATATCATCGACACTTAATTCCAAGTGTCAAAGGGGTGAATTTGTATTTGGGGTATTTGCACCCAAAGTTTTTCACCAAGCCTCTACGAAATAAAATATTGAAGAGTTAGAAAGCAAAGTCAAAAGTAAATTTGAAATTGTTAACTTGTAAGATGCATGTGAAAGACTCCAAATTTATACCTGGTGTCTGAGTGGTTCTGTCATGTCCCTATACTAATGACTTTGATTATGTTAAAGATATGAATCTATTATTATAAATCGTAAATTGAATAAATTTAAATTAAATATTATATATTGTAAATATATTTAAATATATTCAAAATGAAATATTATATAAATTAAATACTTAAATATCATAAATTAAATATTATTATTTATATTTAATGAAAATCTATTATTAATGTAATAGATATTATTAAATACGCGGAGATATTATTATTATTCATTATTAATATATTATATAAGATATTATAATTAATATTATAAAATAATATTATAGAGATTATATATAATAAATGAATATAAATTATAAATTATAACATAAGACTAAGACCGATTCATAAAGAAAGACTATTCAATATAAAAAGTGCAGATTAAGATACGATCCATTATCTAGGAGTTAATAAATTATATAGGCTGCGATTAGTCTTGAAGAGGCAGCCACATATATTAAGGGATGTAATCTTTGAAGAGACATCACCCGCTAAAAAGGGATGTCCCTCATCATAAAGATATATAAAAGGCAGAAATATTGAAAGATAAGAGGAAGGGAGCAGCATCAAAGAAAGGAAGGAACAATCATTCAATATCAGCAATTATAATAAGAGCTTGTATTGTAAAGGCACCGCAGAGGTAAAAGTAATTAAATTGAATATAATTGTTGAGTTAAGATTAAAATAATAAGAATTATAAAACTATATATATATAGTATGCATAATCAAGAATGATTACATTATTAATTATACAAATGATTACATTATTAATTATACATATATAAGAATATGAATATATATATGTTCATCTCCGCATTCTGTCTTGTAACCATAGGGTAAGATGGTTTTGTTAGGGAGAGGCGGAGTAATTCCATCCCGATGGATTGGAGATGGTTTAGCGCGCCCTAGACAAGTAATTCCCCATCCCTGGTTGAGTACTAGAAGGAGATGTGAATACTTAGTTATTTCTATCACCTCTAACTTTAGGGTAGGTGGTTTTGTTAGGGAGAGGTGGAGTAATTCCATCCCGATGGATTGGAGATGGTTTAGCGTGCCCTAGACAAGTAATTCCCCATCCGTGGTTGAGTACTAGAAGGAGATGTGAATACTTAGTTATTTCTATCACCTCTAACTTTAGGGTAGGTGGTTTTCTTAGGGAGAGGGGAAGTGTTTCCATCCCGATGGATTGGAGATGGTTTAGCGCGCCCTAGACAAGGTTGTTAGGGAGAGGCGAAGTAATTTCATCCCAATTACATTGGAGAAGGTTTAGCGCATCCTAGACAATTAATTCCCCATCCATAGTTGAGGATTCGAAGGGAAATAAGATTGAGATGTGAACATAGTCAAGTTAATACTTATTGCCTCTAACTTTATGGTAGGTGGTTTTATTAGGGAGAGCCAGAGTAATTCCATCCCGATGGATTGGAGATGGTTTAGCGCGCCCTAGACAAGGTTGTTAGGGAGAGGCGGAGTAATCCCATCCCAATTACATTGGAGAAGGTTTAGCGTGCCCTAGACAAGTAATTCCCCATCCAGGTTAAGGAGTAGAAAGAAAAATAAGAATTAAGACTTGAACATAGTCGATACTGAATTATGTTATGAATTGAACTGAATGTGGATTATGCTATTGTTTATGTTATACTATTATAGATAAGTTCAATATTATCTTGATTGAGTGACCTTCGAATAGTTCTAATGCCCCTTTCTAGTGATATTATTGTGTGTAAGAAAAGAAATCAAGAATATCCTAAAAGGGGACATTACAGGTTCTTCCTCGGATAGCTAGCTCCGAAAAAAAGAGCCTACCCCTTGCTTCCCTGTAACTTTCCAATTCTTGGATAATGAGGTTTGTTACATAAACCTCAGATGTCATCCTCTGAATGCATGTGGTGAGGCCCTCCATGACCTCTCCATTAGGATCTGTGAAGGTATCTGAATAGAAAAAATGGGGGTTCAAGAAGTACCCTGTTGCATGGATGGGTTGGTGGAGTTGATTGTTCCACCTCCTATCAACAATCTCCCATACGGGATCAAATTTGAGGTTGCCCCCCTTGTAATAATTTTTGAGAGCCTCTTTGGCCCTATCCATGGCCTCATAAATATACCCCATTGGGTTTTGATCCCCATCTACCAAACACAGAAATCTAACCAAGAGCTCTGACACCTACAATTTACAAATACAAAAGATTAATCATTAAAGTTACAAATTTATAATGAAAGACTTAAATTAAGAAATAAAATATTCAATTTGAATTTAAAATTGAAGTTTTGAGGTTACCTTCACAATCTTTGTAGCTCTCTGTTCAAAGAGCTTATCAAACACTATGGTTGCGATCCTCTCTCCTTCAGGCTTCTTTGCATATGATGATTGTAGCCATGCTGGACTCACAAGTAGTTGTTTCAAAGCATTCAGTGAACCAATAATGCTTTACAACGTTTGGAAAACCGTTGCAAACCTTGTGACACCCGATCGCACCAACTCTTTCCCTTGGGTGTGATCTCTCATCAAATTAAGAACCCAAGGGTGATTGTAGATAAATTTTGTGATGCTCCTTGCATCATCTACAACCGGTTTCACCCAATCAAGTTTGGCTATGTCTTCCAAGAGAATGTCAAGGCAATGTGCTACACAAGGTGACCAAAAAAGTGTTCTATGATTGTCCTCCAACAATCTCCCAGTTGCCACATATGCTGCTGCATTATCAGTAATGACTTGCACCACATTTTCTATGCCCACCTCCATGACAACTTCCTCCAACATTAGAGACAATATTTTTGCATTTTTTACTTTGTTGGAGGCATCCACCGATTTCAAGAAAACAATCTCACCTTTTGAAGCTATCAAAAAATTAATTATGGTGTGGTTTTTCCCATCCGCCCACCCATCAGAGAGATTGGTGCAGCCATATTTTTTCCATTCCTTTTTCTGTTCTTCCACCACTACATTTCCCCTTTCAGTGGCATTCATGAGCAACCTACAAGTACAAAGTGAAATTAACTAGTAAGTACACAATTTTAATTTTTAAACAAAAAATAGCCTAAATTCAGCATAAATTTCTATAAATCAAACAATATAAATTTAGCCTAAACTTCAACATAAATTAGTAAATCACTAATTTACTATAAGTATAAATTAGCATAAAATTTAAATTAACTAACCTCCCACTCAAGTCTTTGCAAGAAGGCGCCTTGTAGCCTTTTCCCGCAATTGTTAATGCAATTACCAAATTTTCCCAATAAGGACTACTCGTCACATTGAAAGGAATGTTGTTGAAATACCAAAAGTCAGCACATGCCATATCTGCATGTTGATGCACCTCCTTGTTCCACCCAGTAGCCTCCAATCATGTTTGTGCTCTAGGTGTGTTTCTGGGCACAAAAAAACTATGTGGCGTGCGTGTAGGTGTAGGCGCTGCAATTGGTGCTCTACTCGAAGTAGATGAAATGGAGGTGGATTTGTTTCGCATGCGTGGACCACGAAGAGAGCCCACTATGCCTTGACATGTATCTTCCTCTGCGTCTGGATGGATTTCAACACCTTGACTATAACAACCCTCCCTGTTGGCGATGAGAGTAATAAGGCGTGAGAATGGAGTAAAGGCACCACTTTCCTTAGCTTGACTTTAATAAAAATTATTTCGTAGTTTGGTGGGGCAGAAATTATTGCAGCCAAAGAAATATCTGCTAGTTAGGTGAATGAATGGACGGCCTGGGGAGAGAGAGAGAGAGAGTCGTGGCATGGTGAGGTGGATGAGTTGGTTTAATGTTGTAGCCAGAAATATCTGGAGGCAGGTGAGCGAATGGATAGAGTTTTGGAGTGGGAGGATGCCACAGGAAAAAAAAAGGACAGTCAAAGACGCCTCCTTGAGGGGCTCTCAGAAAAAAAAAGGAAGAAAAAGCAGAGCACTTGGGCAAGCATAGGGTTGCAAGATTTGAGGTGCACTGAAGGGGAGTGTGTTTAGTTGGAGGTAGAAGCATATTTTTATCAGTAAAAATGTATTGGATGAAAGGAGGGTGTAAACATAGCTGTCGGACGCAAACATTATCTTATCTGAGTCCAAAGATCACTTCACTGTTTTCTATGCCGATCTTATACGATTCAATTAGGTCAGTAAGTAAATTTCGTAAATGTTTGACCATAATTTTCGAACTTACTGATGAATTTTGGATATTAAATAAAATTCTATGCAACCTAACATTGTTGCCGCGATTGGATTTTTGCCTGTTGGAGTTTTTGGGTATACAAGATTTAGTTTTCAATTAAATTTTCTTTTTTCTTCTTGATTATTTTGATGGGCTGAGTTTGATTTACTATGTAAACGAATGTTCTGGTTTGAGTAAGTTTTCATAATAAAAATGAATTTGAAGATTTGGGTTACTAAGAGGATGCTGTCGCAAGTTGTGGAATTCGGCTTTATACCAACCAGTTGCATTTACTTAAAAGTTTCTGACGCCTTTTTAACAAATCCATTTTGTGCAAATCCCGCAATCGTTGCAGTCCTTGAGAAACATTTCTTTGAGGCATTCTGTCAAACAGGGTGCTGCGAAAGGTTTTGGGGGTCGGGTTTACACCCGCCAACTGTGTACGCTTGAAAGTTTCTAAAGCCTTTTTAACAAATCCATTTTGGTACATATCCTGCAATCGTTACATTCCTTGAGGGGACATCGCTCTGAGGTATTCGGGTAAACAGTTTGTGAGTCTTGTCTTTGCTGCCCCATTTTGCATTCAGGTCTGCCGCAGCCTTTCCACTGCATCATCTTCAAAAATATCCCTTCCTTTATGCTTAGACGGATGCCTATACCTTGTTCCGTAGCTTCCATCTTGGTGCAGGCAGTGAGAATGCTGGCAAAGGTGTAGGAAATTGGCCTTACGCCAGCCTTTTTGCGTTTGCTTGAAAACTTTAAGACAAAAGAAATAATAAAGCAAATCTATGTTTATTTGCTTCCTGCAATCTCATGGTCTCCATGAGACCGTAGTTCTTTGGGCATTTTGTGAAACAGTTCACATGCCTTGTTTATGCTTCCACATCTTGCATACATGCCAGTCGTGGCAATTTCTTGTATAACATCTGACAAAGATTCCCCTTCCATTATGTGTCGATGGATGTCATTGCCCTGTTCCAAAAGCTCCCCTCCTGTTGGCACGGGCAGGAACATGCTGGCAATGGTTGTGGATTTGGCTTTACGCCAACCAACTGTGTTTGTTGTAAAGTTTTTAAAACAAATATAAATTAAACGAATATATTCACCTGCCCACTTCTGCATAGATGTTTGAGAGAACATTAGTCTTGCAGCATTTTTAGGATCCCAGTAAAAAAAAATAGCATCGCTGTAAATACTCCTAAGCCTATATTCATATGCAATCTATTGGCACCAAGAAAGCACATCCATGCATATAAGTATTTATTTACTTAAACTTATTTAGGTTGTTGAACCCACTTTCCTTGTAGTACAACTTGTAATGATAACACCAGTGATGCTTAATATGAACCAGGAAAGCTTATCTACTAGGAGTTTCGATAGGAGTTTTGACATTTGCCTTGTAGACAGCATATTAGTAATTATAATTGTGTTTTATTATTGGAAACGACTATGGCTGTCTTATAGCATGATTGGTTGATTAGTGTACTTAATTATCATTTTTGTTAGCGTTGGTTGGTATGAGACAGTTGTGGTTTAACTGACACACCTGTTGGCCGACACCAATAAATTTACCCAGATGTTGGTCAGGGTAGGGGAGACTTCACAGATTCCTATATCTTCTATACCATAGTATTGTACGCTACTTTGATAAATGAATTTATATTCATGTTTTGTGCAATTCTGTGTGTTTCCATATTCAAGTATTTTCAGTTGAATAGTTATTGGCATAACCCGACATTATATTTGATCGGAATCTCTATGTTGTGACATTGGCTTTATGCATTGTGTGCCGTGTCTGCTCCGTGACTGATCTGAGTGTTGGCCATTGTATCGCTTGCCTTTATCCTTCTGTTTGGGCCTTCTGACTACCTCCGAGTATGGTGGGGTGGTCTCTTATGAGTCGACATGGTTGGGAGGCGTTGCCACCGCCATTGGGGACTGGTGAACAGAGTATTGGAGCACCAGTTGGAGATGTTCTCTCTCTCCGTTACCTTATCAGTTGACGTACTCTTTCAGTTATTGTATCTTATCCATGGCTATGCCATTTTACTTATGTATATTCCTATATGTAATTTTTGTACTCTCTTGCGAGAGATGATGTAAAGTATAGTAATGAGAAGAAATGTGATGTTAATCTATATTTGGCTTACGGTTTTCCGGTGTTGGTATCAGATCCGCTTGTACATTGATGATCATTATGGCTCTGTGTTTTAAAGTGGAAATGGGTATTAGGAACATTTGAAATTGGTGTCTAAAAATGAATGTAGTTTTAGCGATGTTTGCAAGGAGGGTGATTTAGTCCTCTCTTTTGGGTTGTACATTCGGCCATACTTAGCCATGAATGTTGTCGATCTATCGAGTCGGCAATCGTACCATGTGTATGTTAACACTTTTTATTCAAAAGAAAAATTTATTCTTGCCCTCTTTTGGGCCTTACCCTTCGGGGTTGCGGGGCAAGATGTTACATTGACTAGCAGCTATGGTTGCTTCCATGGCTGCCTTTGCCCTCTCCTCTTGCAATTTTTTCTCTTCTATGGCTGAAAGTAGGGCATTCATCTGTCTTTTTATCTCTTCGGCGGTCTCAGGACAAGCCTTGGCATCACGATGACTAATGCTTGCAAGATGGTATATGAGGCGATTTATGCCTCTTCGACTGACGACGCTAGATTGATGTGTGCAAACTTGGAGTGGCGTTTGGGGGTTTGGAGAGAAGAAACAAGCCAAAAATGAAGCGAAATGGCGTTTAAAACGCCTAAATACACATTCGCGGGTCACTTTTTTGGCATGGTGAGTCGGCACTAGAGATGCGCCGAGTTTCGGGCAAGTACTCGCCAAAAAACCGGCGAGTACTCGCCAGAAACTCGGGTGAGTTTTCTGGCCAGCAAATGGCCTAGAAACTCGCCGGTTAGAAAAACTCGCGAGTTTTTTGTGACTCGGCGCGTATGCCATCTATGGATTGAACTATATCCATAAAAACTCCTACAACTAGTTGCCCTAAAGCCTGCAAGAACTCCAAATCTATCTGCTCATAAAATGATGTCACCATAATCGATGCTGTAATGTGAGGGCAGCATCTAACAATATAGAATACCCTCAATAACGTAGGAGATGTGAGCATGAAGATAGCTAAATAGTCTTCTCTCGAGGCTAGATCACCTCTACCAACTGATCTCAACCTCAGAATGCTCAACTGTTGGGTTGGAATGCTCAACTTTGAGACTAGTTGCATTGGCATTCGTTTTCATTGGCATCTCTATGGATAGACTACTTCCTTTCATGTATTCCTTGGATGTTCCTCCTCGGCTCCTTCCTTCGAAGGAGACCACCAAATCTGCTAGAAGGTACATCTCGAAGTAGTACATCCATGTCACCTGAGCCTTACCTCCTATGCCACTCAGCTTGAAGCTTGTTTTTTACACTAGGCATTTTTTATAGGTGGATGATGGTATTTTATGGCACCCTCAATATCTCCAGCGTCATTGGTCACATGGCTTGAGGTTTCCCCTTGGCCAAATGAGGGTGTGTTTCCACTAGCTACGGGTCGAGATGTAACACCATATTCCTTGCCTTGACTGGATTTGTCATCTTTTCTCCCTCTAGGAGGTAGAGACCGAGGAGCATTTCATCTTTAGATTCCCCATTTACTATGAGATTTGGGGGAGATATTATTGCCTCTATAGGGACTCGGGCAACAATCTCTCTATTTTCTCTAGATATCCAAACCATCGGTGTTTGGCCCTTTATCTTTGGGTGGCCATCACCCTTTGATGTAGACCCTTACATGAGGTCTTTCGGGATGATAGAGCCCCCAGGTTGATCATCTCCTTCTAGCACATTAGGAGACTGGCAACTCTAAATGGCGTCTAGATACCATTATTTCTCTTATAGACACAGATAGACTTGTGAGGTGACGCCTCTCACATCTTCTACCTCAACATGTTCCTCCTCAGCATTCTGGTTTTGTTTCTTCCTGACAATGTGGTTCATCTTCTTCTGATTGACATAGATATACACCTTTGCAGCCAACCACCCATCCATAGGGGCAGATGCACATTATGAACTTTTTCACTAATATAAGGGTTACTTTGGCCTTAGATGTTAGATGTGATCCTAGGGGGAGTAACTTGCTTGTCCTTCCTAGCCCTAGACACTCCCCGATGAGCATTATTAGATCTTGTATTGGTTCTGTTGTGACCTAATCACACATCGCCCCATTGCAAATGGGGACCCACCTTTTTTGCAATTTTGAGCTTGTAGGATCCTTAGGAAGTGTTGTTAGACCTAGTCTCTTCCATGAAATGAAGGATGAGCCTCTCCGGATGCAGAGTGAAATGAATCAAGAGAGTTTAACAAGGTGCAATTGAGAATACTTAAGCATGTCCCTGAGATACTGAAAATTGACTAAGTCTGATGACCTGAAATCCTGAAAACTGACTAAGTCTGAAATCTGGGGGATCCTCAAAAATCTAGAATCTACATGTTAAATCCCATGGATCCGAGACCTATCTCAAACATCCTGAAAGTATATTTCAAAATATTTAAAGTATATGAATATACTTAAATATATTTTGAAATATACTTGATTTCGGGCACTAAAAAATGTTGATGTTTTGTAGCGTCGGGAGGTTACGCTAATGGTACCCAAACTAATAATAATCAAACAGTTAATTAATAAGACAATACAATATTGGAAGGGTGCGATCATTCCAGCATATGTGTCCCCTTCTAAATATATATATCAATCAAAGACAAGTAAGAAAGATATAGACAACAGTATAGCTGATCTGGGAAAACTAACATGGTATCAGAGCAGGTTTAGGAAAAATCTGATCAGATTTGGAAAATTAACAGCGATGAAGTATTTGGTACGACCAATTACTATGATTATTGCAGTGCATAATTACACTTCATTAGCAGTAGATGGTGGGGATACGCTTCTACTGGAGGATTCGCTCACTGGAAATCTTTACAGCTTACGAGAATAAGCTTATCGGCCCAATACCTGAAAATCTTGGCTTGAATTCCAACTTAACTTTGCTGAATCTCCATTCAAATAAGCTTGAAGGAAAGTTTCCTGAGAGCATTTTTGCATCTGGGCAGCTTCAAATCCTTGTTTTGACTATGAATAGCTTAGATGGTGGCCTTCCTCCGTCTGTATGGAAATGCAGAGGCTTGTCTAATATTTGCATAGGAAGCAACAAGCTTACTGAAAGAATTCCTTCTGAGATTGGTGGGATGAGAGCTCTGCAAATAGCATTGAATTTGAGCTTCAATCAGCTGCAAGGAACAATCCCTCCAGCATTGGGAAAACTGGACAAGCTGGTTAGTTTGGATGTGTCAGACAATAGATTATCTGGAAGCATCCCTTCTGATCTCAAGAGCATGGTGAGCTTGATTGAAGTTGATTCCTCCAATAATCTGTTTTCAGGGATAGTGCCCACCTTTAGGCCCTTTCAAAACAGTGCTAGTTCAAGCTTCAAAGGAAATAGAGAGCTTTGTGGAGAGCCTTTAAAAACCTATGAGAACATCTCTCTATTAGGACACCCAATAAAGCATAAATCATTTGGAAAGGTTTTAGCAGTGGTTTTAGGATTTGGGCTTATGGTATTTCTGACGGTCACAATTGTTGTGGTTTTGTACGTTATTAAAGAGAAACAACAATTTGCTGATACACTGGATCCTCCTCCATCCATTGTCACTGGCAGTGTCTTTGTAGAAAGTCTGAAACAAGCCATTAATTTTGAGAGTGCTGTTGATGCAACATTGAAGGAATCAAACAAGCGGAGTAGTGGCACTTTCAACACTGTCTACAAGGCCATTATGCCTTCTGGACTGGTTTTGGATGCAAGGAAGCTTAAATCGTTAGACGAGAATGGCAAATTAAAACTTTACTACTTGATTGATGACCTGGAAGCACTGAGGATGATTGCAATGGAAGTGGGCAATCATGTCGACGATGATGGTTATGTGCCAGTCATTTGTGGCCTCTCCAGATGCAACAAGGTTGACATTCTCGGCAATGCTGGATGCTTCAAGGAAGCCTTTCACTTTATTAGAAAGATGCAATTGGAAGATCTTGCTTCTGTGTGGGGGATTTTGCTTGGTTCTTGCAAAATTCACTGCAACATTGAAACTAGAGAAAGTATGCCTAAATGTTTGAACTCATAGAGGAATCACAAGTAGATCTTCTAAGAGAATTGGAGTCTGGATCAAGTGGATCAGCAACAAATATATCTTTGACAGAGATAACTCAAGGGAAGGATCTTGCAAGGGGTTGTGAAGTCCGGGACTCACAACTAAGAGGGAGTCCAGGACAAACCAACAGAGGCAACCTTGGACGAGGAGGTCAAGAGGTTGATGCTAGTACTTGGAGCTTCAGAGGGAGTCACATCATCATGAAGATTCCTTGTTAATGCATTTTTCTCTAAGATGGGGAAATTTGAGGCGAAAGCCCTTGTTAATGCATTTTTCTCTGAGATGGAGGAATTTGAGGTGAAAGCCCTTGTTAATGCAATTTTCTCTAAGACGGAGAAATTTGAGGTGAAAGCCCTTGTTAATGCATTTTTCTCTGAGACGGAGAAATTTGAGGTGAAAGCGCTTGTTCAGATCTCTCATCACATTCTACACCTATGGAGACAAATTTGCTGAAGTTAAAAGAGGCTGTAGCTAGTTCAGATCTGGTGGATCCTACTATGTACAGACAACTGATTGGATCATTGATGTATCTAGTTAATACTAGACCAGATATTTGCTATGCAGTGAGTGCACTTAGTCAGTTCATGTGTGAACCAAGGCAAATACATCTAGTTGCAGCGAAGCATATCCTGAGATACTTGCATGGCATAGTTGGGTATGGCTTAAGATATTCTTCTAGTGTGGATTTGGAGCTGCATGGATATACTGATTCTAATTGGGCAGGGTGTGTCACTGATCGGAAGAGCACCTCCAGATGTTGCTTTAGTTTGGGGTCTGCGATGATATCTTGGTGTAGCAGGAAGCAGTCTTCAGTAGCACTAAGCATCACAGAGGCCGAGTATATTGCAGCTTGTGTGGCATCTCGAGAAGCAGTGTGACTTCAGAAGCTCCTTGCAAGATTGTTTGGACAATCATTGGAGCCAACTGTCATCCATTGTGATAATCAAAGTTGTGTGAAGCTTTCTGTCAATCCAGTGTTTCATGACAGAACTAAACATGTTGAGATCAAATACCACTATATTAGAGATATGGTATTGAGGAAAGCGATCCAATTGAAGTATATCAGCACTGATGAGCAAACGACAGATATTCTCACCAAGCCTCTCTCCAAGATAAAGTTTGTGTACTTTCGAGACAAGATTGGTATGGTGGAGAATGAAGCCCTAGCTGAGAGAGAGTCTCAGCATCAGTGATTTTTTTTAATGCATTTCTCTCTGTAAGAGAGATTTGAGGTGCAAGCCATTGTTAATGCATTTCTCTCGGTGAGAGAGATTTGAGGTGTAAGCCCTTGTTTCCACTCTATGGGAGTAGCCATGGTGGATGTCATGTGTGTGACTCCATGACAACATCACGTGAGAGAGTTCGTGATGATTTTCTTGTACTTGTGTTTTTTACCCTCTGGGAGTAGATATGGTGAACGTCACGATGAGGTGACGACATCACATTGAGTGATTCCGTGATGGGCACTTGTCCACATTTACCATACATGGGAGTAGCCATGATGGTTGATATCATGATGAGGTGATATATTTCTTTTCTATATATGGGAGTAGCCATGGTGGTTGACACCACGATGAGGTGATGTGTTTTTCACCCTCTGGGAGTAGCCATGGTGGATGTCATGTTGAGAGACTCCATGACGATATCACGCTGAGAGACTTCGTGATGGGCACTTGTGCACATGTTTCTTTCCACACATGGGAGTAGCCATGGTGGACGTCATGTTGAGTGACTCCATGACGATAACACGTTGAGAAATTCCGTGATGAACTATTTCACAAATGGGTGTAGCCATTGTAGATGTCATGTTGAGAGACTCCATGACATGGATATCTGGAAGGATACCTTCCTAGCTAAGAGGGAGTGTTATTGTTTGTAGCTTAGGGAGGTTACAGATTTGATGGCCGAATGGTTCTAGCACTAGAGAAAACAATACATCCATTGGCCAACTCCCTCCTTATGCACTCCAATGACAATAGTTAATGATAATAACTATTATTGATTATGGAAAACCGATTTGGGAAAGAAATTGGTCAAATAAACATGTTGAGAGAATCCATGACAAGACATAATACCCTTGAGTAGGACTAAAGGAAGCCTTTTGCTATACCTCCCTAGCTAAGAGGGAGTGTTGATGTTTTGTAGCGTCGGGAGGTTACGCTAATGGTCTCCAAACTAATAATAATCAAACAGTTAATTAATAAGACAATATTGGAAGGGTGCGATCATTCCAGCATATGTGTCCCCTTCTAAATATATATATCAATCAAAGACAAGTAAGAAAGATATATACAACAGTATAGCTGATATGGGAAAACTAACAAAAAATGGCTAAGTCTGGGAAATTTCCTATCCATGAGCGGAATGCGCCCTACTAGAAGAAAATTTCTTCGACTCTCAAGGAACTCGCCCTCATTAAGGAAATTTCTTCTCCATCAGTGGAATCTGCCCAACACTGGGAAATTTCTTCTCCATTAGAGGAATGTGCTCTGCCTAAGGAAAATTTCTCCTTACCCTGTCATATGCGCCCTAACTTGAGAATTTCTTTGGCAACCATGGAATGCGCCCACTTTAAGAAATTTCCTTACCCTCCACTGGATGTGCCCTGCTTCAAGAAATTTCTCTACCTTACTCTAGATGCGTTCAGTCTTAGGCAATTTCCTCAACATGCTTCAAATGTGCTCATGAAGAAGAAAACTTCTTTAGCCTATCCCAAATGCGCCCTGCCTTAGAGGAATTTCTCTAACACCTCTCACATGCGCTCAACCTCATAGAAAATTTCTTTAAACCTCATGAAGTCCGCCAGCCAGAAGGAAATTTCTTCATGCCTAGTGAAATTTGCCCAGCCTTGAAGAAGTTTCTTTGACATACCTCATTTGCGCTCAACCTTGAAAAATTTTTTAACCTTACTTCAAGTGCGCTTAGGCATGGGTCAAGTCGGCCCCGATTGGAGAAAATCAAAGTATTCAAAAGAAAATTAAAAAAAAAAGGGCAGACAAATGCTCCCTAATGAGGTTGACCCTAGTTGCTAGAGGAGGCCGACCTTGGTAGAAGTGACACTTGGACTTAGTATAAATGGCAAGTTTTAAAATATGAGAACAAAACCTTCTTCATTGCATAAAACAAGTAAGATCTAGTCTAGGACCTTTGCATGGTATCCAAAAGAGAGACATTTTAGGAAAGTAATAATGAAATGTGGATTGATGATCAAATGTCTTTGCATTGATAGATGTTTCTCCTGTGTAGGTAATGGAAGGAAAATGGCGAGAACTTGCACTTGAAGGTTCAAAGCATGGAAGAGTGTTATTCCAGTTCAAAGGGAGACATCATTGCCACATAGAGGAAAGCTAGTTCGGATGATCAAATTTCAAGCACGCCACAATAAGATGAGGAATTCAACGACGAGGAATTCAACACCAAGGTCATCCTCGGAGGAGGTCCACTGCATGATACCACTTCATCATCCAGAAGCTCAGGTCCAGGAATTCAAGAGTCAAGTTTCACATTCAAACTTCAGAGCCATCCACTTCAATCATGAAGTCTACTCCAACAATTTACACCCAAGGTCTACTTCCTGCACCATTCAGAGATATAATCCTGCACAAGAACAAGCACAAGAACATGATGAGAAGAGAAATGAGTCAATCATCAAGCAATCTGTCAATTACATGAAGAACTTCTAAGTTTCCCAAGTTTTCAAGTTCGAAAGATGCTAAGTTCCATAGGTGAAAATCCAACAATTTGGGAAAATATTCCGAACAATATGAACGTGTTGAAAATCAAACCAGTTTATTCGAAGATGCTGAGGCGGCATGGGCACATCATCAAGCCAATCGCAGTTTGCCACATCACATGTCCAAGTTCAATTTACCTGCAAGAAGCAAGAGGCCAAAGAGGACGTCCATGTGGAAGATGCTCCAAGGATTCCATTTCAAGTTATCACATCGGAAAACGTGCCTTCATTGCCTCTCTTTTGGGCGGTTATGCCTTGTTGTCTTCATCTGGGCCCTTGGTTTGCAAATCAATCTCTGCCGTCCATGTAATTTTGGAGCCTATATAAGGCCCATTTCTCTCATTTGTAAGGTTGGAAGTTGATAGCTCGCACAAGAATAGAAGTAGATTAGAGGAGACTCTTCGAAATCATTGAAGAGACATATGAAATTGTTGTAATCATACACTTCAAAATTAATACAAGCTCATTGTTGGTTTGCATGGTGATCTTGTGGTTTTGGAATGTTAGCATGATTTATGATTTCTAATTTCTTGGATGTGATGGAGAAATGTTTCCAAGTAGTTTAGAAGTAGATTAGAAGTTCATTGATGTAATGAGTATATGCAAAGATATTTGATGAATTCCTTAATGGTTCATATTTTTTGTGGATTGTCGAAGGCAACTCACTTTGCAAAGTTAGCTTGAACCTCCATTTGCTTTAGTTCGATTGTGAATACTTGTTCAAGTTGCGCCAATTGTGGGTGTTTGGATGTGTGTTTCACAATATGAAAATCATGGGGTTACCTTAGAAGATTGCACCTGCTTCGTGTAGTTGTTGGTTCTCATGGCGAAGTGGAGTCAGGTCTCGTGAGGAGTTTCATGAGGAGTTTGTCTATCTTAGCATGTTTCATTATACCATTGTCCTTATAATAGCTTTCTCAACCCTTGCCCTTTTTCATTTTCTTTCATAGTCGGATAGAAGAAGTTCCATTTCACAAGGAGAATAACATGTTTAGAGTGGAGTAAGGAGTCAATTCAGCGTAAGTCCCTTTGTGAGTTTCAGCAAAATCATATCATACCACTGATCTATCCATTTGCAAGTCAAGACCTGACATATCATGAACCTTGGAGTTGTCTGATCGGATCACATTGTTTAGCCTTTGAGAGACTTTGTTCAAGAGAGGATAGAATACCTTGGTATTTTATTCTGAGTTTGCATGTGCATAAAAAACACATCAATAGGTTCCTTCACAGTGATTGATGATAGCACCAGTGACTTCACTATTTCTAGTCTTGATCGTGATACTTGATGATCTACATTTTTCCTCAGCGTTTGCTCTTTGGGGTTCTTGTTCCCCCTTCTTGGCTATATGTACTAGTTTCTTGACCACTTATGTGGGTGGGCCCTTGTTTCGTATTTCTTTGCTTTTGTTCTTCCTTTTGTGGGTCCTTTCTAGGTTTCTCTTCCTATAACTTTCTATTGTAAACTGCTGTAGTCTTAGTCCCATTGACCTACATTTGGTCATCTTTTTTCCTTTCTTTCTTTCTATGTAGCATGAGACCTCAATATCATTAAAAAGGTACCTTGTTGCTTAGTTTTATTATGTTGGCCTTCTGTTTGGCACTTTTTGAGAATTTCAGAAATATTAGCTCTTCACCTTGAATAGCAGACACAATAGATTGCATAGCCCTATGATCCAGGTTATTCACTCCAGGTTTTGCTTCCACCAATGACATTAAATTACTGGTTACCTCATCAAGAACTGCATACCTATTTCTTTCATATTTTATAAAATTTTAATCTTTGCATGTGCTTTTGGTATAAAAAGTTTTATCTTTTATAGTCATCTTACTAGCTTCTTTGCTTTGTGTGTGGGTGAACATTTGTGCACAAAAGAGAGAGAGGCAGACAAATCTTTGGAAAACAAAGATATACGTTGAAAATTAGCTAACTTGAGATTTTTTCAAGTTGACAGGGAGATGGCTCTCGAAGGGTTATTTCCTCGAAAGCAAGTTGAGAGAGTGGTGAACCAGTCCAGTCAATCTGTGGAAGAGAAATTTCCTCCAATGAAAGAAATGATAGATTATATCTGTAAGTATCAGCCAAAGATTCAAGTGCCTGTGGAAGTTGGAGAACGCAGTCTTCTGTTCCCAACAGTAATGTATGTAGCTATGATAAGATTTCTGCAGAAATGTTACGAGGCTGAATGTAGTCAAGCTTTATTAGAAGATAATAAAAGAGATATTCCACAGCATGATGCTATGGTGATGTCATTTTGCTTGTTACTTGAGCATGCTATGGCATATGAAGGCTCTGTAGAATTGCATGCAACTGCATCAAAGGGATTGCTCAGTATTGTTTCTCATAATCCAAAGGTTGAATTCTAGAAACCATTCTCCAACTATAGTGCACACTGTTGTTTAAATGTGCTAATGTCTTAATTTATAAAATGTAAAAATAAATTGAATTTGCTAACGAATTTGAGCTGTTCTTTTTTCTTGAGGTGAAGATAGTTGCATCAAGATATGCTGAACGCCTTCCATGGCTGAAACAATATATAGGTCACATAGACATGGATACTCGTGAGTCTATAGCTCGTTTAATGGGGATTACATGTTCAGCCTTATCTGCTTCTTCATCATCTGTTCTGATTCAGGAACTTTGTTCTAAGTTTAAAGTTTCTAACAAAGGAAGGTTTGTGAATGTTTCTTTTGCATGATATCTGCTGTTTCTACTTGTTTTTAAGAATTTAATGCTATTGATCTGCTTAAAAGTGGCCTTTGGTGTTTAGCAGTGGCTTATTCTGTTTTGCAGATTTGAGGATAGTCATGGAGCTCTCTGTGCTACTGGTTATGTGCTAGCCCAGTGTATGACAGGAACTCCTCCTGTAAGTGGTTTCTTGTCTATGGATACAATATAGTTTTTTCATTTTATGCCCACTTTTGTAGTTTGATCCTTCCATTCTTTAACACTGTGACATTCTAAACGAATTACTTAGGTTATGTTTCTGAAAATTTTGTAAATATTTAAATAGTGATGTTCCAGTGGTTCTTACTTCTTCCTCTATGATGCCCTGGGAAACTCATTTCTGCTAAAGTAGGTTTGAATATTCTTTCCAAAGTAGTTGTCAGAAATAAGAAATAAATTAATAATACTATTTGTACAGAGGGATACAAATTATTTGGAACTGTAATGCTGGATTCTATTATACTAATAGGACTAATTTTCTACAAAAATTGATTAGAATATAGATGTGAACATGTATGATACAGATTCTAGGATAGGAGTTTGAGCTCACCAGGACTTATATGACACATATTTATGTAATTAACATTAAGAAAGTCAAAGTAAGAACCTTTAAGGCAAATTTCAATGGTTTGTATTTGGCCATTTGGTCATCCAGACTTCACTGTCAGTCTTTGGGGTCATCAACAGTGGCTGGGACGTGAGTATTTTGCCATGGCACTACTTTTTTGGAGTTAATGCTGGGACCAACATCTGGATCAATAGACTGCTGCCCTCTAGGATAATATATTTGTGGCTGACACTGACTATAGCACTCATGTTGCCACTTGGATTAATTGTCAAACTGAACATTGAAAGCAATTGCTTCATTTGTGGTTGAAAAGGCTTTAGTGATGGCTTAGCAGTTATGCTCTATTTGTGTATTAGGTTGTAAGTAACTTGTTAGGGAAGCTCTTTGAGATTGTATGGTAGCATGCATTGGCTCAAATAAGTGAGCAATATGTACATACTACATAGACATACGATCCAAGCTCAATGGGTTTTTTCTCTAAACCATGAGTGCAAAGGCTAGATTCAGCAGTGTGTGAGGCACATATACTGCTATGTATTGGAGTAATTCATTCAGAAAAGGTCACATATTAGTGATATTGTGTAGTTGGCTGTAAATATTAAGTTGGGGTTGTCAGCAAACATATTTATTGGACAAGAGGGATAATTTTTAATAAATTAATAGTAATATGTAGTATTCATGTATTTTTTCTTACTTATTATGCCCAAATTCTAATCATGGATGACTCAAAGTCAATAACTTGACATGAACTCATGAAAAAAAAATAGTTAAAGTCAAAAGCTCACCAAAACCTTGCCGAAGACTAATGAGTTTTTATTCAAATCTGTGTCAAAAACTCACATGATGGATTTTTTTTTCTTGGTCCTATTCCTTAAATAGTTATTTTCATGATCATTGATAATATAATGTTCAGCTATTTATGTTCGTATTTGTTGTGTTCCTAAGCACAATATATTTTGTGATGTAATGTTCAATGAGCTATTTTATTATAGAGCTCTTATTGTATAATGTAAGCATTGGTCTTATGTTCTTGGAAGTTATATAGCTTGTTATGTAGGTGGCTTTTATAAGGAGATACTAGAAGGTTGATTGGATCTAGTCAATGTAGTTATGTGGGTGGCTTGTTTGAGAAGCTAGTTGCTTGTTATAAATAAGGGCTTTATCTTCTCTATGTAATTAATTAATTTTTCATATAAATACAAGTCAATGTGATATTTTCGCATGTTTATATATATATATATATATATATAGAGAGAGAGAGAGAGAGAGAGAGAGAGAGAGAGAGAGAGAGAGAGAGGCTGGGTATCATTGATACAGATTCAGGACAATAATTCAGAAAATACCCAAGTATCAACCCTTAATCAATCCATTTATGGTCATTGAAGTACGAGACCTAATCCTCAAATTAGTATCTAAACACAGTACATTTCAGACCATGTACATTATACTAGATCAATAAAGACTGTTCCAAAGGTCCAAAAACCTGAGCCATATATCATAGAAAATTTTAACATATTTTGGAAAATTACTTCCCTCATTATTGTATCTTTTTGTGTAGTTGTGCCTCATGTATGAAGTACGCTACAGTATTTTCATGTTTTGCTTGTTTTTTGAGTTGAATTTTCAGTGGTCAATGGTGAATGTTCATTGTTCAATGTTTCATGTCATATGTTTTAATTTTTGTGAAGTTCAGCTCTTTAGAATGTGTAATGATGTTTAACAATTAACAGTTTAAATTATACAATTGAAAAGCTATGAAATATATATATATATATATTGTGTGTGTGTGTGTGTTATGTTCACCATTGCTTGACTGTTCCTCTACTTGAGAAATATTGGATATATACGATCTTATATATATATATATATATATATATATATATATATATATATATATATATATTGTGTGTGTGTGTGTGTGTGTGTGTGTGTGTGTTATGTTCACCATTGCTTGACTGTTCCTCTACTTGAGAAATATTGGATATATACGATCTTACAGAATTGGGCACTGCCCTCACCGGCAAGCTAATAGCCTAACTTAGACAAATTTAATTTGTACTTGTTGCTAAGGGGTTTGTACTAGGCATATCATATCAGGCTCCTAACATTAGCCCTATAAGAATGTATTCCCCCAAAGCACTCAAAATATAAAGTGTTTGTTGATGAAGTCTTAGAACATCTTTCCATTTGACTAAGAAGTCACTGAATGGACACTATTTGTTGGTGGAAAAAATAATATTTTCAATGCTTGATGTTGGCCATTATTTTTAAGGTTTGATGTTTCTTATTTAACTGCTATGGTCTTCTGTGTTTAATTTTTAATTTTATTTTGAACCTATGCAATCTTTGGTTTTCTAAACTTGTTTTTTTTTTTTTTTTATTGGAAAAGATTCCAAGAGATATCCTGCAAACTTCTGTAATGGCCTTGGTGGATACAATTAATTCCCAAAGTATATCTTTGGCTGGAACAGCTGTTGAGGCACTTGGTCATGTAGGGTTGCGAGGCCGGTTGCCTCTTTATGGGAACAGTTATAATTTTCACCAGTCTTCCAAAACTACAGATGTGGAGCCATCCACAGAAGGGATACATGAGGAAAAACATTCCGAACAGGGAGTGTCTGGACATGATTCAAATGCTACTGGGGAAGATGCATCAATTTGTAGGACAAAGGTAGAACCTGAAGATGCATCTTTAAGCTCTTTAATTGTACGTCTGAAGGAATTGCTTGCTTCGAATGATACCAAGGTTGTTCAGAAGGTTGCGATTGCATTAGGTCATATATGCGTTGGAGATTCATCCCCAAGGCTTATGGACATGGCCCTTGATTCAGTTTTCAGTCTATGCAGGTCAAAGGTATGTCAGTGGGCTGAGCATTCATGCATTAATACAGTCATCATGTGATGGTGTAGACATTTTCATATTTTTATTTTGTTGTTGCTGAAGGATGTGAACAAATCTGGATACTTAGTATTTTTCTTCATATCAGTTATAAAGCACTTTGAAACCCAAAACATGAAACTTTGCAGGTTGAAGATTTGTTATTTTCTGCAGGGGAGGCTTTGGCATTTATATGGGGTGGGGTCTCTGTTACGGCCGATGATATACTGAAGTCAAGCTACACTTCTCTTTCTACATCTTCAAATTACCTTATGGGTGAAATTGCTACACATGGAGCTAATGATAGTATGGTTGTAGAAAGTGAGGTGGCTGATGATGGCCATGTCAAGGCCAGAGAGAAAATAACAAAAAAATTATTTGGTGAGCTCCTTTATAGTACTCGGAAAGAAGAACGGTGTGCAGGTTCTGTTTGGCTTTTGTCATTAATGATTTACTGTGGGCAACATCCAAAGATTCAAGAACTACTTCCTGAAATTCAGGTATTAACTTCTTGGGAACTTTTAAAGTGGAATTCCTAATTCAGTTAATTATGGATGGTAATTTGTGTTCTATGTCTCTTGCAATCAAAATTATGGTGGTTATAAATATCGTAATATGCTGAGAGTAGTGTGTGAATGGATATGAGTGCCCTCTTATTGTTAATATTTGGTTAAGGGTGTATGGTAGTACGTGAACATTTTGAGTATGATTTTCAAATATTTATTTGTTGAAATGTTGCTGACATAAATTTTTTCATTTTAGGGATAGCAACTTAATGCTTTCATATTTCCCCGTTAAAAAAATGTCCTACTTTGTATTTGGATGTTTAGCTGTAAAAAATCCAAATTTTGTATATGTTGGATGATTCCAGAACCTTTCTTGATTCAGGGAATTATTCTTCTCTTCATTTTTCTCAAAAAGAAAATAATTTACTACAATATATGTAAAATGTAAGTGACCTAATAGGCAGATCTATTGCAATGTAAACTCTGGTTTTCCTATAACAGTAATTCTGGCTGTGAGCACAAAACCCCCAAAATTTTCTGGTACCTTCATGTATTCATTTGTAAGAGACCCCACTATACTTAACCAAATTTTTGCTAATTTTTTCTTACTTCTTGCTTCAATTAATCAACATCTAACATAAATGAAATCAACACGAATTGAACAAACAATGAAGTTGAGATATCTTATTGCAATTGTCAATACAACTTCTTATTACATTCAACAGATGCTTAATAGCATCAATGTTAAGCTTATTACAATGATTACAAAAGATAGGCCTTAGCGCCTAGATTGAACAATGATTGTCTTCAAACCACAAGTATCTTGTCTTCAAGTTGCTAGTGTCTTCAAGTTGCAAGTAACTTCAGGGTGCAAGTAACGACTTCAATCCTGCACAATGATGATAACTGAATGTTAACACCTCTCAAAGGATAAGGGAGCATCACCTTATCAAGGTTGAGGGAGCATCACCCCAACAAGCATGAAATATGCAGATTTCATGAAAAGAGCTTAGAGCTTACCAAGAAATATCAAATAGCCAAAGATGCCAAATGAAGTCGCTATCCTCCTTTTATAGTGCTCCTCCACAAGAGCAAAGAGGCAACCAAGGCACGTTTTCCAATGAGCATATCCTAGAGGAATATTCCATTGGATGACTCACTCCTGAGTTGGAAGCCTTATCTGGTACGCCTCCCAAAGTCATTCTGGGACCCATTGCTTGCATGCTTACTCCTCCAGTCTAGGCGCTAGAATGATGTTCTTCAAGTGAAGAAGTGCGCCCAACATCACAGTTGATTCCTTCATGGCTAGGCGCCCAAACAAGATCATGGAGATGTGAAACTACGCCTTAGGTAGATGTCGAAAGTTTAGGCGCCAATTTGGGTTTGTAGGAGCATGAATGTGCGCCTAGCTCACATGGTGAAGTTTTGATGATTCCAGATGCTAGAAAACACTTGACAACGTTCAATGAAGACTCCCTGACTTTGTATTGAAGATTCATTCTCCCAAGTGAAGTGAATCGAAGTATCCTCTTTGAGGCACAAATTTGGACTTATAGAGACAGGAAATGGCACCTTGCTCTAGGGAGAGATATCTTCAAGATTCATCGTCTCCAGATGTTGTATCTTTGCTCTGGAAGAAGACTTTACTATCCAAACACCATCTCGCTTGAGGAATGAAGCTTTTCACCATTAGGCGCACAAATGAGGTTTCTGGAGTCTAGGCGCAATTTGGAAGTTGGAGAGATGAAGATTTGCGCCTAGCTTGCTTAGGTGCACTTTTGAGGTTGTAGAGACCAAGAAGTGCGCCTTCATCATCTTGGCCTACTTTTTGACACTTTAATGATCTCAGATCATTGGGCAATAACTGAGAATGATCCCGTTCTTCTAAATGCTCACTTAATAATGCAAGTTGATATGTCCTCATTAGGCACAAATTTGGATTCCAAGGGAAGGCGCATATTCATGGTTGAACAAGAGGAAAAGTGCGCCTCAACTTGCTTGATGATTTCTTGTCTTACTCAATGATTCCAATCAAATGCACGATTACTTGAAAGTGTTTTACCTTATGGAGATCAAAGTTTAGGCTCCAATCTCTCTTTCTTGGTAAGGCACACTTTTAAGGTTCTAGAGATATGAATTAGCGCCTTTATTCTCTAGGCGCACATTTGAGAGTGTAGAGAAGCAAAAATGCGCCTAAGTCTCTTAGCTTATTCTTTTGGCATTTTGATGATTTCAATCACTTACAAACTTCCAGGGACTTCTCCTTATCACTGGGCGCTCAACCTCATAGTTTCAACCTCTTAATATTCAAGGCGCCAAAAATGATATGCAGAGACAAGTAAATGCGCCTTGTCTTGAAGGCTCAAAGATATTGCTTGATAAAGGTCTTGACCTGCAAAACTACAAGAGTCAGTTACCCAAAACCAAATTCATTCCCTTATCATACGTATTAGCACACGAGAATGATGAATAGGCTAATCCGTGTTCATTGTTGACTAGGCCGGAAACGGGGACATGACATCATTGAATCATTACCCTCTAAGATATGAATGTTTGTAATCAATTATGCACTATCTAATAGATGAATTAATTATATACTGTTTCTATGCTATCTTTCACTTCACTTCTCATTTATGAGAAATGATATCTTACTTTCTATTTGCGTTTTTGTAATGACCTTTAGCTAAATTTTCATGTAAAATACTCAGGTCTAGAATACCCATAACAAATATTCATATGAAATACATTAGATCTAAAACAACCACAACAAATATAAACGATTTGCACATGGAATACTAGCCGGAACTGAATATTTCATTCAAATGTTTCATTCAAGTACATATCAGCTTCAAATGATTACAAAGATTACAATGATTACAAAGATATTCTGAAAATGCCCAAAATGCTGAACTATCCAAAATGCTGCTAAAATACTCCAAGCTTGAAGTGTAGATGCAACATCCCTATGAAGTTGCCCTCCAGAAACCAAAAGCTTTTTGTCCTTTGATCCCCAAATTCCCCAAATCCAAGGGTTTTCATCCTTAGATCCAATAGACAAACACAAGTGCTTGAACTGGGGTTAGGGTTTGTTGATAAGATGATGAAAGATGCAAAGTCAAACTCATGAAACTACCCACCTTTATAGAGGTTGAAGGCCTAGTGTGGGCCCACACATGCCGAGAGCCGTTTGAAAGTTTCCCACCATTTTACATTCAGATTTGGGGCCATTAATGACGTCCTTGGCCGGCCATGGTGATTGGTGAAATCCTTCGTTCAAGTGGTAGGGGTCTAAGAAAAGGCATGCCAGAAGGCAGGGGTCTGGGCAAATGCGTACCAAAAGGATGGTAAGAGGGATCAGAGGGTTGGGAGTTGGGATGCTACTCTGAAGTCTTATGTTCTTTGAAGGTTCAAAGTTGGGGGTTTAGGGAATGGGATGCAAGGATGCTAGAATGTAAGGGGATGCAAAGGTCCGTGGGCTCGGATGTCCAATTTGGTGGGACAACAGGGATCAAGCTTCAAAGATAACCTAATGTTGGAGGGAGCGGGGGTAAGGCTTTAGAGATACCCAATGTTGGAGGGAGCACGGATCAAGGTGTTGGCACCTAAAAAAACCCAATTCCAAACTTGTATAATTTTGCCACAAATCCATCAAGATCCTACTTTGTGCCTTTGTTGTTGAACCCATCATTTATTTTCGATTTGAGACTATCTTAAATTGGTTCCCTCCAAAAGTTTAAGTGTTTTCTTTTTTGAAATGGAAGGAAGAAAACCCTAAAAAATTAGCTAAGTCCAAGAGATTCCTGGTTTTTTCCTTGTGTTTTTTGCCTTTTTTGAAGCTTTGGAGTTTTGGGATTCTCTTTTCTGTAATGCCATTCCTATTGGCTCTGAAAACCCCCCCTTGTAATTTGTAAAAATCGCCTAAGTGTTTCGGGCGTCAGAGGTCGAGGTGGTGGTCTTCCGCTTCTTCCCAGCATGCATTGGCGGAAAGGCCTGATCGTCAAAGTCCAACAAGGTTTCAAAGAGTTTCTAAGTGTTGCGGGCGTCAGCAATGGGGGGGTTTCTCTTCCTCTTTTCTTTTCTAAGACAGAAGGCGGAAGGTCCGATCGCCGAAGTCTGGCGAGTTTCAAAATTTTTCTAAGTGTTTCGGGATCGGGCGGTTCCTTCCTTCTCTTCCAAAATGAACAACGCATTGTGAAGACCCGATCCCCAAAACCCGGTGGTTTCCCTTTGTTCCTTTCGGACTTTGGAGATCGGGGTTTCCTCCTTCACCGTTTCAGAGGCCGATTCCCTGGTGGAAGCTTGTTTTGTTGGGGTTCGACTGTTTTTCCCTCCCTGCTCCTTCCACTATTTAGAAATGCGGGGAAACACGCCAACAACTTCTAGGATCGCCATTAATGCGAAATGGGTAGTTAAAATTTATGTTTTTATTGCAGTTGTTGGGGGTTTTCTCGCCCATTTCATCCTCAGGTCTGAGTTGTGAAGGCTATAAACGCAGGATTGAAACTCATTCTAGGGGTTGGTCGCTGAACTAATTGTCTGGTTTGGAAAGCCTAAGGGAGATTTTAGGGCATCAAGAAGAGGATAATGTTTGAATAGGAAATGAAGGGATGCATCCAACAGAAGGGAAGAAAGGTTTCATTGAATATTCTCATATCATGGTATGTCCCTAGAGTGCTTTGTAATGATTCAGGGGGATATTGAATCGCAGTTTTGTATTCTCCTTTGCCACATTTGTTGGCATGAATGTAATAAAAGTCAGATAATGTATGACAACATTTAAATCATGCAAACCTTTTGTATGGGTTTTTCTTCTGTTATGTGTGGATTATTGTAGTTGTATTTGGGATTAATAAGCATGTCCATCATATGAAATATATTTTAGAGTTGTATGTCTGCAACTCATGATTCTGTTGATATTTTACTGGGTGTGCTTCTTTCATTTGTTGTTCATGACTCAGTTGCCCAATAGAGTAGGCACAGTCCATATTGGGGATGGATCAATCACTATTTTAATCAAACCCTCATCCTGTTAGCTGTAGGAGGAGTAGGAGTAGGTTTAGTTTAGTGTTACTCATGCTGTTCATGATTCAATGTAATAACCAAGGATAGATATGAAGTGATGCAAAACTGATTTAATCTTTTGGAATCATGTACATGTATCCCTGCATTGTGTATCTTGTGCCAAGTCACCGCATTCGCCGATTTTCGGCCAAAACATTCGAAATTCGGCGAATTAATAGGCAGGTTATGAAATTCGGTCAAAATCGTCTAAAATTGCTAAAAAATCGTACGGTGGTTTTTATAATAAAATAAATTGCATGAAGTGCTTTGTTTTAGGTTTTCTTTCGCTTAAAATCGCAAGTAAAATATTATTCGCTGTCGAGCATTCGCATTCGAGCCGTCGCCGTGACTAAGCAGTTCTTCACCGTCGCCGTGATTGAGCATTCGCCTGTGAATATTCCTTTATTCACCATCGTCGTCGCAGTTTTGTGTGAGCAGTGAGTGATGATTTTAGGGTATCGAAGTTCTGTGTGAGTAGTGAGCATTCGCCGTTGCCGTTGCCGTCGCCGTCGCCGTCGCAATGCTTTTAGGTTATCCCACACAGTGAGCAGAGTCTTCAAATTCCCACGCAAACGATTCCACGCACAGGTAGGCCAATACTTTGATTTTGATTTTGTTTTTTAATTTCTAAGTTTTTTAAATAAAATTTAAATTTTTTATAGTCTTTTTAAACTATGATATAAAACCCAAACATATGGTAATATTTTTTTATTTAGTTCAAAATATGCTGTAATTTCTTTTATTTTGTTTTTTAAAATAAACATATAAATTTTAATATGCTTTATAAAATGTAAATATGAATTTTAATATATTTTTAAAATAAAATTACTAATTATTTTATTTTATTTTTTTAAGTTAAAATACAAAATTAAAAATCTTTTTATTTTTATGTTTTTTGAATAAAATTGGTACTTTTTATTTTGTTTTTTGAACTTAAAATGTTAAAGAAATTTATAGTTATATTTTTATATTTGTTAAAGATAAAATAAAAATGTAATATATTTTGTTTTAATGTTTTTTTTTGCTTTTAAAAATAAAATTTAGTTCATATTAAATATTATTTGTTTTTTGACGAATAAAAAAAAATATTATTTGTTTTTTGAAACATGCAGAATGGCTCCCAAGAAATTAACTGTTGAAGGATGGAAACATGTGACCCGCAATGGTACCGAGCTCAAATGCAACTTGTGTTCTCACCCTTTTACGGGAACTTTAACAAGGGTAAATGACCACTTGCTTGGCATTTCAGGGGGTGCAGGAGGTGTTATTCCATGTGATAACATGACAGCAGAAATTAGAGCTGCTCTAGAGAAAGACCAATCATGTTCAGTTGGAGGAAAGATGAAGCAGGCACAAAAGAAACAGAGAATCCAAGAGGATGTGTCTAGATTCACATCTGTTACGCCTTCCATTCCCAATGTGTCTAGGGTAGGTGGATTGAAAGCCACTGGAACATTGAACAAGTTTTGGAAACCAGCAGAAAAACATGTGGCTGATGCATTGGTTGATATGTTTTATTCAAGTGCCATTCCATTCAATGTAGCCAGGAATCCACATTTTCGAAATGCAGTTCAAAGAATATCAGAGTTTGGCAAAGGGCACACACCACCTGGTTTAGAGGCTTTGAGAACAACTCTTTTGCAGCAGTCAAAAGATAGGGTGATTGGTCAATTAGCTAAGATCAAAGCCTCTTGGAAGGCAACAGGGTGCACTATATTGAGTGATGGATGGTCAGATAAATGTCAGAGGCCATTGATTAATGTTTTGATGGTTTGTCCTCAAGGTGTTGTGTTCTTGAAGGTGATTGACACAATGAACCATAAGAAAACTTCAGAGTATATATTTAAAATATTAGAAGCTATTCTTGAAGTGGGGTTGGAAAATGTGGTTCAGGTGGTAACTGATAATGTAGCAAATTGTGTGGGAGCTGGGAAGCTGATAGTAGAAAAGTACCCACAAATATATTGGGGCCCATGTGCAGCCCATTGTTTAGATTTGTTGCTTCATGACTTGGCTAAATTCCCATGGGTGCTTGAAGAAATTGATAGAGGAAGAGCAATTGCAAATTTCATAAGAAATCATCGTCTCACATTGAGTCTTTACAGGCAACAGACATCTAGGGAGTTATTGAGGCCTTGTGACACAAGGTTTGCTTCATTTTATATCACCTTGAAAAGAGTGGTTGAAGAGAAATCAGCTATAAGGTCTGTTATTTGCAACAATGAGTGGGAGAATTCAGCTCTTTCTAAAGGTGCTAAGGGGAAGATGATAGAGCAAATCATTTTAAACAGCAATTTTTGGGAAAGTGCAACAAAGGTTTTAAATGTATGTGGACCGATTGTTGATGTGCTTCATATGGTTGATGGTGACACCCCTTGTCTTGGCATGCTTTATGAGAGCATGGACCGTTGTAAGGAAGCTATTCAAAAAACACTCAATAATGTGGAAGCAAACTACATGGAGATATGGGAAACAGTTGATTCTAGATGGAAAATGATGCACACACCTTTACATGTAGCAACTTGTTATTTGGAGCCTAAGCTATTTGACATTGATAGACAAACTGATAGTGAAATTATGGCAGGGCTTTTAGAAGCCATTGAGAGGCTTGAACCAGATCCACATGTGGCAAGTCTAGTTAGAGACCAATGCTGGAAATACAAGGCAACAGAAGGGATATTTGGAACGGCATCAGCTAAATATGATAGGGCATGAGTGGACATACTTTGGTATAGATGGTGGATGACCTATGGATCACATACCCCTGAACTACAACGCTTTGCTATTCGAGTTTTGAGTCAGGGAGCAAGTTCATCAGCTTGTGAGAGGAATTGGAGCTGCTTTGACCACATTCATTCCAAAAAGAGAAACAAGTTGCTATCCGGACAGTTGGGAGATCTTGTTTTCGTTCGTAGTAATTTACAATTGTTTATGAACAAATCAGTAATAGACTCATCTTCTTCACAACAAATTTTAGAAGACACAGTAGTTGCAGTAGATGAACCTGACTTTATGGATGATGATTTGAGTGGTGCATCTAGTGATGATGATGCTACATCATCTCACCCAAGTCTTCTTGATGACTTGGAACTTTTTTGAAGTGCTCATAATGACTTGGAACTTTTTTGAACTTTGAAGTGCTCGTGATGACTTGAAACTTTTTTGAAGTTTTAGTTTCTTGACTCTTGATTGTCACTTTTTGACAAGAAAAACATTTGCAATCATAATATCATATGTTTCTTATGTTTTAAAGTTTACTATGGTTTATAAATGTGACATCTATTTACCAATGTTTTGTGTATTTATTAATTATATTTAAAAAAAAATCATATTTATGCTAAGGCAAATTTAATCACGAATTTTTTTTCCAATTTTTTCATTGCCGAATTTTCCTTGAATTTCATCCTTGTCGAATTCGAATTCGAATTCGAACCTGGTGACTTATATCTTGTGTATGTGAAGTTAAATGGAGTCATCTCAAGGAATGTAATATTGCCATGTTTGGGTGCAAATGCATAGTGCAGTAATTAGCTTAATATAGAGGCTTTTGCAACCAGTTTTGTCTTGACCTAGTGACAGCTTTGGGGGTCAAGTATACATTGGGTATGGCTGTGTTTGTTTGTGTTCTATTTCATGCCTCTAGGAATATCCCTCCTAGGTCTAGCTGACCCTGAAGTGTAGAGGAGCATACCCACTCCTGTCAGTTGGCCAAAATCGCCCTTGACCTGTTGTTAAACCTCTTTCAATCAACTTGATGACACCCTTAGCCTTGGTGATTGTGAAATGTTTTAGGGTTTTGGGTTGTAGCTATTTTGGGAACCAACATGGGATTTGGAGATACCCAATATAGGAGGGAGTGTGGATTAGGATTAGGAGACACTTGATGTTGGAGGTAGTGGGGATTAGGAGGTGGTGATACTTGATGCAGAGGGAGCACGGATCGAGGGATTGGGAGAAAGGGTACCAAGGTAAGAGAAGTCCAGAAAACCCACATAAGGTAAATGAATATGAAACGGGGGTGTTGGGAATTGAGGAAAGGGATGGCAGTAAAGGAACGTTTCAAATCCTGCCCAAGGTTGGAAAGTGGCCAAAACACCCTCATACTTAGAAATTGAAAAACGGGACATGACAAGTCAACCCTTCCCAAAATTGCTTGCCCTCAAGCAATGCAAATTCAGATGTTCCAGGACTTTTGATTTTTCCCAAGTGGTATCATGTGTAAGCAAGTTCTTCCAATGAACCAAATACTTTGTGATGGCTTTGTTTCCTGACTTCTTCCTTGTAACATTGATGGCATTTGGTACCCATATGAATAGCACTCTATTGCTAATGAGCATACGACGGGTGGCATTGTAGTAGCAATCTCCAAGGTGCAACTGTTTGATCCATGCCACCTGTTGACTCGTGGTGTAGTTTCTCAAATCTCCTTCCTTCGACATACTCACTATCTCAACCTGTCCACATGTTTGTGTGTGATTACTAGTACTGAAAGTGAGTCCTTTACTAGTTAAGTAAAACAACTGCCAAAGAGAGCTTAGAGATCTGCAGTCCCTGTCATTGATAAAGTTTTTAGGCCAACCATGTATCCTAGACACTTCTCTAAGATATAAATCTGTCACCTCATGAAGGTTTGCAATGAAGTGCATGAGCACACTTTCCCCACCTTGCTCAGGAACAAGCCGTGGTTGTAGTAGACTTACAAGAAAGACATGCTCTACTTCATTCTTTTGGCAGGTGATGCATTCCTTGTTGTGCTTGAGATCCTCCTCCTTGAAACCCTTCCATGAGAGTCTCTCTCTTATTTGCATGCAAGTCTTGAAGGATTCAGACTATCGCACCATGAGCCCAATATGCAAAGCTTTCAGAATCTTCTGTTTCATTTTAGACTTAGGCATTAACAGGATTCTATCCTTGATCAAAATGTGACCATTTGTTGTCACATAATCCTCCTTCACATTTCCATCTAAGATGTTAGCAGCGAATGTATACTTGACATATTCTGTCATGATAGAAGCCCAGTTTTGTTGCTGATCACACAAGACATGTTGGTCGAGTGGAAACTTCAAACTGTTATAATTTGTCTCAACCACACATCTACCACAAACTAGATGTTGTCTGAGCTTTGCCAAAACATGCATGGTGACAAAAATCTCGTTGTGTACACCAATTTGCTGGTAGCTTGATCACAAATCAAACTTTGAGAAATAAATTACCCCATGCAATTCAGCAGCAAACTCATCGATCCTGGGAATGGGGTATTTCATTGTCTCCTTGTGCAATGATCTGTAGTTGATGCAGATCCTCATGGAGACATCTTTTTCCTTCACAAGGTCCACTAGTGCAATAGATGGGTTAGAACTGGTGTGGCCCATTTTAAGAAACTCTCTAATAACCTTTTGCATCTTGTCTTTATGCATCTTTGGGTGGCAATAAGGAATGATCATGACAAGCTTAGAGCTTGGTTCCAACTCTATGATATGTTGGAATCCTCTATTAGGTGGTAGTCCTAGAGGCAAATTACTAAACACCCTACTATGCTTATCCAAAATATTTTGAATGTCAACATGATAAGTGCACTGCTAACCCATGGATAAATTTGTAGGCATAACCAAACAACTTGCTGTCCAAGCAACTTTTTCCTTGCGGAGTGTCTTCTCCATTCTTTTATCTGTAACTACCTGCGGTACTCCACCAGAAATTACTCAAAGCACCACATCTTTCCCAAACTCACCAAGGGAGTGCAACCATTGTACACCCAAAACCATTTTAGTCTCCCCTAAACCTGCAACATAGTAATCATCACATACCTTATGATCTCCTATGGTTATGTTGAGCTGTCAAATTATTTTGGTTCATGGAATGGTGAATCCATCAACAACGACATTGAATCCTTCAAATCCTCAGCCTTTAGTCCTCTATTAACTACCAAGCCTTCGTCAATGAAATTGTGGGTGGCCCCACTCTCAATAAGCACCATGATCCGCTGCTTGGATAACACTCCTTGAACTCTGAAATAATGATATCTGGGTGCTCTTGAAAGAGCTACAAGTATACCTCCATTGGTGTTGTCATCCTCCATCTTTCCAGGTTCATGCTTCTCTATAGCTGGTTGGGGCTTAGGTTCTTCCAGATCTAAATCATCGTCAAATGTTACCTCAATGTAATGGACTTGACCTTTGCCTAGACATCTATGACTAAGTTTCCATGGCTCCTTGCAGAAAAATTATAGCTTCTTCCTTCCAAGTTCATTTATGTTGTACTCATCTGTCTTCTTTGTTTTAGGTGGCGGAGGTGTGATTTTCTATGGGTGTGAATAAGATTCCCCTTTTTGAAAATTTCCTTCATGTTGCACAAAGGTGGGTGCCTTGGATTGAGATAGAAATTTTCCCTTAAGCATAGATGGCTCAAGTGTTAAAGCTCTTTTCATTGCTTCTTGTAGAGAAGTGGGTGTAGAGGCCTTAACAACACCTTTGAAGGGTTAAAACAAACCTTCCACAAATAAAAAAGTGATTCTTTTTTAGAAATGTCAGGTACCATTATTGCAACTCACTGGAATTCAGCAACATAGGATTCCATAGGGTGTTGTTTGATACCTGCGAGTTCTCTGAAATATTCATCCTCATCCTTTTGCTCGAAGCGATCCATAATCCTTTGACTGAAATCATCAAACGTTTGCACAAGGCTATGTCCTTGTGTGACCAAACCATGGTGCTACCAATCATAAGCAACAGCTTCTAATTGCAGCGAGGCAAACTGAATGGCATCTTCCTCCTCCATAGGACCGAGAGTAAAATAAGTTTGCAGTTTTTGCAACCAAGACCTAGTAGACATCTTGTTGTTGCCATTAAAGGTAGGAGCATTCAACTTACCTACTTTTTGTTGCATTCTTTCCAATTGCCATCTAGGGTTCTTCTCCTAGAAGTTCTCTTATCAATGATGGTTATGTAACTATCAAAAGATACTATATTTTTGAAGGCTTAAGATTGACTTTGGTATTCTTCAAAATTTTTGGCAAGCCTCTCTATAGGAGAGTCTTCAAGCACATGTTCTTACTTTTCCTTTTTCTGCAGAAAACATAGGTTTTGATGGCTTTGGCATGGAATTAGCCACATATTTGCTATTTGCAGATGTACTCCCTTTTCCTAGAGATGCTTTAGTAGGCCTTGGGTTTTTCAAGTCTTTATAGCATGCAACACTTGTAACAATAAATTTGTCACTCCCTCTTGATCTTCTTTCCCCTTTTGCCATATCTTCTTCTTTATTTGGATCTTGTGCTTGGAACTTCTTTGGCTCCCTTATATGATATAGGCTGGCAAGACCAATGCTCTGATACCACTATAATGACCCTTAGCTAAATTTTCATGTAAAATACTTAGATCTAGAATAGCCATAACAAATATTCAAATGAAATGCATTAGATTTGAAACAACCACAACAAATATAAACAATTTGCACATGAAATACTAGGTGGAATTGAATATTTCATTCGAATGTTTCATTCAAGTACATATCAGCTTCAAATGATTACAAAGTGCAAATGCAACCTCCATATGAAGTTGCTCTCTAGAAACCAAAGGCTTTTTTCCCCTGATCTCCAAATCCAAGGGTTTACATCCTTAGATCCAATAGCCGAACGCAAGTGCTCGAACTGGGGTTAGGGTTTGTTGATAAGATGATGATAGATGCAAACTCATGAAATTTTCCGACTTATAAAGAGGTTGAAGGCCTATCATGGGCCCACACGTGTTGAGAGTCGTTTTAAAGTTTCTCACCATTTTATGTTCAAATTTGGGGCCATTAATGACATCCTTGGTCGGCCATGTTGATAGGTGAAATCCTATGTTCGAATGGCTGAGGTCGAAGAAAAGGCTTGCTAGAAGGCGGGGTCCGGCGTAATGTGTAGTAGAAGGATGCAATGCTAAGAGGGAGTGGGGAGTGGGGAGTTGGGAGTTGGGATGCCGCTTTGAAGTCTTATAGTCTTCGAAGGTTCGAAGTTGGGGGTTCAAGGAATGGGATGCAAGGATGTTAGGATGTGAGGGGATGCAAAGGTCTGAGGGCCTAGATGGCCAGATCGGTAGGACAGTGGGGATAGGGCTTCATAGATACTCAATGTTGGAGGGAGTGGGGATCAGGCTTCGGAGATACTCGATATAGGAGGGAGTGGGGATCTAGATTAGGAGATACTTGATGCTGGAGGGAGCAGGGATTGGGAGTTGGCGATGCTTGATGCTGGAAGGAATGGGGATTAGGGGATTGGGAGAAAGGGCACCAGGGTAAGAGAAGTAACAAAAATCCATAGAAGGTAAATGATTAGGAAATGAGGTTGCGGGGAAGTGAGGAAAGGGATGCTGGCAAAGGAAAATTTGTAATCTTTCGCAAGGCTGGAAAGTGCCCAAAACACCCTTATACTTAGAAATTGAAAAAGGGGACATACAGTTTGTTGAGTTGTTTGTAGCTTCGATCAGATAACATAATAATAAATATGAATATATAAGTAATATTAAATATTACTTATATATTCGTACTTAATATATAAGGTATGTTAAGATAAATATCAATATAGCATGATCGAATGATATATTACCAAAGCATAAACATCTTCTGTATTCTAAACGGTGATTAGTAACTGTTAAAATCAGTGAAACCGATTACAATACAAACAGTGACAAAGTCACACCTGTGATAGGCGTGACTCCTTGAGGAGTCATGTCTATCACAGATGTGACTCCTACCGTCACTCACATATTTATATCAATGTCTTTGCCTTGCAATACCACGGATCGACACAAAAATCGGAAGTGTATGAGAAGTGGAAATTGCATCTGAAATACAAAAGAAAGTAATAAGTTAAGTCTGCTATATAAATATCCAACTTTTAGAAAATATCCAAGTCAGAGATTATAAGTTCGATTTGAATTTACATGGTATCAGAGCCAAGTTAAGTAGAATCCGGGTAGAAAATCGAACTTGAGAAATTCAGATTTAATACATCTCATTTCTCAAATGGCAGCAGCAATCCGATTCGAAGACATTGGAAGGAAAGAACAGCAAAATGAAAAGGGTGTAAAGAAAATCAAGATGTGTAAATCGTTATCTTTATAACAACGATCCATGAGTATAAGGAGCAGCAATCTATGTTAGGAGGACAGATCTAATTAAAGACAGCAGCAATCATGAGCAAATAATATATGAAAAGATTTGTAATGATTGGTGAAGTTGCATCCCTCAAAGGGAAATAAAAGGAGTAAATGAAGAAGATCGATAGGCATCAAGGAAGGAGAGGAATAAATCGATCTGCAATTAAATCAGCAAAGGTATGGAATCTCTATTATATATTGAACTTATAAATGTCTTAAGGCAATTTCTGAAGATATGCATATTCATATTGCAATAAGTAATATATAGTTGCAAATGCATTACTCAATGATACATTGGTAAATGATAGAAATGAATGACATGAAATAAGATATGATTAGCTTATAGGAATGCATTACATTATATTGACTAGAATAGCAATCAAATGAAATTAGTCATATAATTGACATAGGATATTTATGCACATTATCACCATGAATATGGAATCTTGATTACATATAATGGATGAACAAATGAATGTCATTATAAATGAATATACAAGGAAGAATGAATTAATATGATAAAATGAACATGATCAATAACGATAATGGAAAGTGATCAAACATTAGATCATATGTGATGGGCCATATGATATGAGGCCAAAATGATAAGTCATCATATGAAATATCAACAAAGACATAGAAATCATAGGATTGTGCTATATCCAAAAAAAGGATTAGCCTCATCATTAATCGTCTCTTTATCCTAGGTGTATGGATAAGTTAGGAGATTGTATGTTGGACCTAGGTAACCCTCAAGTGGATGAAGAACACTGTGTGGGTGTGAAGTCCCTTGAGCCAAGAGACGAAGAACACTGTGTGGGTGTGAAGTCCTTGGGCCTATGGTAATGATGAGCTCATCAATGTTAAATGTGCTTGACGTGAGGTGACTCTTGGTGGGATGAAGAATGTTGTGTGGACATGAAGTTCCATCAAGCCATATGGTGAAGAACTCTGTGTGGGAGTGAAGCCTTTGGGCCTCCGTATGGGATGGTTAATGGCTCCTCAATGAACCATACCTATGGAGCTAGAGATGGATTAATGATAGGGCGACACATGATCCTCTCAAGGGTAGAGCATAAGGCATTTGATCATGAATATGAATATGGATATAAATATGAATATGAAAGTGAATTTAAATGATTATGAATTTGAAAATGGGATTAAGAGGGAGGTCACTGTACCTTATAATCCTCAACAAAATGGAGTTGCAGAAAGAAAAAATAGAACCATGTAGAAGCTGCTAGGGCTATGTTGATCAGAATATAGACACTTCACTTTGGGTAGAAGCATCTAGTACTGCTGTCTATATACAAAACAGATGTCCTCACTCTCATATTGATGACAAAACTCCTGAAGAAGCCTTCACTGGTACAAAACCAGACATTAGTCATTTAAGGATATTTGGTTGTCCTGCTTACATTCATGTGCCCAAAGAGAAAGGAACTAAGCTAGAACCTTCTGGGAGAAAAGGCATCTTTGTAGGCTATAGTGAAACATCAAAAGCTTATAGAATATATATACCTGGTCAAAGACAGATTGAACTAAGCAGAGATGTGATTTTTGAGGAAGACATAGCTTTCAAAAGAGCTAGAAATGATATTGAGTTAGAAATTCAAACTTCCAACTCAAGCATAGAAGAGGATCCTACACCTGAGTTTCAGAGGGGGTATCCTGAGGAAGAGGTAAACCATGAACAAATCACATCACTAGAAAATCCCAAGAAAAGACCACTCTGGGCCACCAAAACAATGGAAGAAGCTAAAAATTATGCTGCTCCATCAGGGACTTTTAGGGAAAGCACAAGACCTAAGAGATTCTCTAGTTATGTAGCTTTAATGAGTGAATTCATTAAATCAGAACCTTCTAGTGCTATAGAAGCTCTTAAGCACCAAGTATGGAAGGATGCCATGACAGAGGAGTATCAATCCATCCTGAAGAATGATGTGTGGGATATAGTACCTAGACCAAAAGGGAAATCTGTTGTTTCTTCAAAATGGCTATTTAAAATCAAACATGCTGCAGATGGCAGTATAGGGAAATACAAAGCAAGATTTGTAGCCAGAGGATTTTCACAAAAGGAAGGAATTGATTACGACGAAACCTTTGCTCCAGTTGCTCGATATACATCAGTCAGGGCAGTTCTAGCTATTGCAGCAACCAAAGGGTGGAAAGTCCATCAAATGGATGTAAAAACTGCTTTCTTAAATGGAACCATTGAAGAAGAGGTTTACTTAGAGCAACCCGAAGGATTTGAGATTCACTATGCAGGATCCCATGTATGTAAATTAAAGAAAGCTCTATATGGACTTAAACAGGCCCCCAGAGCCTGGTATGAAAGAATTGACAGTTATCTCTTGAGATTAGGCTTCTCAAAGAATGATGCAGATTAGGCTTCTCAAAGAATGATGCAGATCCAAATCTCTACTTCAAACAAAGCAAAGGTGATATGTTAATATTGATATTATATGTTGATGATCAATTGATTACAGGAGAAAATTACCTTATTGATCAGTGTAAGAAAGATCTAGCTTCAGAATTTGACATGGACTTAGGTCTATTACACTACTTCCTTGGACTGGAAGTATGGCAGAAATCAGACTGTATTATTCTAAACCAAGGGAAGTACACAATTGATATATTAAAAAGGTTTGGTATGATGGAATGTAGACCTATGTCTTCCCCCATGGAAACAAATCTTCATAAATTGAAGGAAGCAGCAGCATATTCTCCATTGGCAGATCCCACTCTGTACAGACAGATAATTGGATCCTTGATGTATTTGGTCAATACCAGACCTGATATCTGTTATGCTGTAAATGCCTTAAGTCAGTTTATTTGTGAGCCCAAGGAGATACATCTTGTGGCTGCGAAACATATAATGAGATACCTTCAAGGTACTCTAAATTACGGCTTAAAATATGAAAAGGTTGACTTAGATCTACATGGATTCACAGATTCAGATTGGGCTGGAAGTGTAACTGACTGGAAGAGCACCTCCAGATGTTGTTTCAGTTTAGGGTCAGCAATGATATCCTGGATCAGCAGAAAACAGTCTTCAGTTGCTCAGAGTTCTACAGAAGCCGAATATATTGCAGCTTCTATGGCTGCTAGAGAGGCAGTATGGCTTAGAAAATTGCTTGTGGGATTATTTAGTAAACCTCTGAAACCAACTATCATCCACTGCAACAATCAAAGCTGTATTAAGCTATCCGTGAATCCAGTATTCCATGATAGATCTAAACATATTGAGATTCCTCATCACTATGTGCGTGATATGGTGGAAAGGAATGTGATTCAGTTGGAGTATTTCAGTACAGGGGATCAAACTGCAGATATTCTTACTAAACCACTCCTCAAGGTAAAAGTTGAATACTTCAGAAAATTTTTGGTATGATTGAAATGTAAAATTCTAATTGATTTGTACTAATATATTAAAGATGTTTAATGTGTAAACATCTTGTGTCATATGTGTGACTCTATGACATTATGGGCCTACCCATTCTGTGTTTATTTCCAAAAGGTGATGATTTTTTGCATAATCTACACTTGTACCTAACATTATAAGGTGACGATCTTATAATGTTCATTAGACTGAGATCATGTGACTTGATATTGGTATGAATCATGGAGTTATCATGATTAAGTTATGGTAGAGATTATGTGACTTAATGTCAGTGCACATACCATAACTGGGATATATATAAGGAGAATGTAATGTTCTCGAGTATAGTATATCCTTTAGTATCACGAGGTAGGTGATGCTACGTATCACGAGATAGGTGATACTATATATCATGAGTTATGTGATATTAAATTACTTTGAGTAATTCATTATAGATCAGATAATTGATATTCACAGAGATTATTGTGATATTGTTATCTTCCCGAGCTAAGAGGGAGTGTTGAGTTGTTTGTAGCTTCGATCAGATAACATAATAATAAATATGAATATACAAGTAATATTAAATATTACTTATATATTCATACTTAATATATAAGGTATGTTAAGATAAATATCAATATAGCATGATCGAATGATATATTACCAAAGCATAAACATCTTCTGCATTCTAAACGGTGATTAGTAACTGTTAAAATCAGTGAAACCGATTACAATACAAACAGTGACAAAGTCACACCTGTGATAGGCGTTGACTCCTTGAGGAGTCACGTCTATCACAGATGTGACTCCTACCGTCACTCACATATTTTTATCAATGTTTTTGCCCTGCAATACCACGGATTGACACAAAAATCGGAAGTGTATGAGAAGTGGAAATTGCATTTGAAATACGAAAGAAAGTAATAAGTTAAGTCTGCTATATAAATATCCAACTTTCAGAAAATATCCGAGTCAGAGATTATAAGTTCGATTTGAATTTACATAGTTTTTAACAAAATATCAAGGACACACCTTGTGGCCTGGGAGATTATTATTGTTATTTACATCTTTTATGATATCCTTGCTTGATGTTGATAACTTCTAACCTGAGAATTTAATCCCATGAAGATCTAGTTGCACGAATCATCTAATGTTTGGACTTTTCTTATACAGACTGGAGTTATTGTCCATCATTTATTGAACTTACATTTTTCAAGATGTCAGCTGTCAATCCTCAAGGAAGCTTTTCTGTTTCATGTAGCTAAGTTGTGGGTTGCTTTCCTCTTCTTTGTATAATGTTCTTAGTGATAAAAGGAGACATAATTGAGCTTCAGATCTTTTTCTTCTGCACTTTTTTCTTGCTGCATATAAATGTTGAATAGTTTGCCCATTTTCACAAATAAAAAACTTGAACAACAACATAGTGATAGAACTGAATTAGCAGAAAATAACAGTCAATAAGAATTAATATAGTTGATCTCTTATATTTTGGGTAGATAAAAATAATGTTATTAATGAAAGAAGCTGTGTTACTGGTTTGTCCTGCAAAAACCCTAGATCTGGGTCTGGTTTGAACGTTCAGATACCCTGTGGGGCCATCCAGGATCCTGCCAAGTGGACCAGGGCAACCTGGGCAAATCCGTGTCCATTTTACAGGATGCAGACAGAAACTGGGATGAACCCATCTGAAAAAGGTAGATTTTTATAATTTTATTTATTTATTTTTGTCTTATTTTACCCCTCAGTTTGTCTATTAATGGCAGGGGGCTTGTACAAGTCACGCTGTTACAATAAATGGTGCTATTACAGTAAAGGCGTTGAGAAGAATGTGTTTCTGTTAATGGCAACATTCACCTCCTTATTCTCCATCCAATAATGGCCGATGAGTGTGTGCATGAAAATGATGGTGTTTTGGAGGTGGTGTTATTATCGTTGGTGCTGCTAGTGTCAAAGGAAAGTCTTGGAGGATTACGTGCTGTATTCCTCTTAAAAAGCAATAATTATTGTCTTCATGTTATTAACTAGTATTAACGACACTAATGCGTTATAACAGTCATTAAGTATTTAATAAATATAATTAATTAACATAGTCATTATATCACATTAGTATTTAATAAAGTGTCCAACACATTAGTATCATGGGCTTTATTTTTAATTTTTCTCCATGGGGTCCACTCAAAGGGGGTTAAGCTTTTAATATTAGACATATATGATCCTACAAATTTTTTATTGTTGTTTTGTTAATTAAATGTGTGTTATATCTGTGTTTTTATGCTAAAATATGTATATATTGATGATTTTTATGTATTTTACAGACATACCCAAAACGAACCCAACCCCAATTTTTTTGGCCATATTGGCATACCCAAACTGAACCCAAACCGAAACCAGTAACTTAGGAAAGAAGGGATCGAGTCCCACAATTACATGCAAGATAAATAGCCTACTTGTTCACTAGTAATTCCCCTCAAGTCAAACACTTAAAATGTGAGATTTTTTATGCATGCTGCTTTTCTTATCGCACAAAAGCTTTTCCTTGCTTTTCATAAAGTGCACAAGTTTTTTTTCCTGAATTTCTTGTGCATGTGACATATCATTTGCTTTTTCTTATTAAATACTGAATTTTCAATCTTGCCTCTTTTTTCCATAGTTCCACGGAGTTTCGGGGACGGGGACGGGGACGGGGGGATGGCAGGGGACGCGTTTTGGGTTCGGGGACGGGGAGGGCCTAAATTTGGGGACGGCCCGGGGGGGGGGGCGGCGGGGGAGCGGTGCGCTGAAATACATATAGTACTTGAAAAATTAGTTATAAAAAGATGTATAACTGTAGAAGTCTATAAGATGTATAAATTAGTTATAAATTAGACATGTATGCAAAATGTGGAAGCATAGACAAGGCACATGAATTGTTTGACAGAATGCCTCAAAGAAATGTGGTCTCATGGACTGCAATGATTGCAGGATATGCACAAAATGGATTTGTTGAACAGGCTTTAGAAATTTTAAAGCAAATGCAATTGGCTGGTGTAAAGCCAAATTCCACAACTAACATAGACATGTATGCAAAATGTGGAAGCATAGACAAGGCACGTGAATTGTTTGACAAAATGCCTCCAAGAAATACATCGGCAAAACTGTGGGATGGTGGGGGGACGGCGGGGGGATGGCGGGGGATGGTGGGGACGTTTCCCTGAAGTCTCCCCGTCTCGGAAACGGGGAGACGTGGGGACGGCTGTATTTCAGGGGGGGGACGCGTCCCCGTGGAACTATGCTTTTTTCTCTTTTTGTAATCATTTTTGCAGTTATTTTGTCCATAACTCTTGGCACATTTTGATTGATATTTCCTCCTTTTCTTTATGTCTTCATATCATTTGTGTCAATCCCTTCACAGATTTTGTTGCCTTTTTTTATCTCAAGTCTTCTGCCATTTGCATGGAATTTCTATGGAGCTTTTGGGTTTTCTCTAGCACATCTTTGAGTTGGGTTTGCAAACTTGAATTGATATATGCTTTGATTTTGCTGTGGATTTTGTCATGCAAGTTATCGTGAAGTGATATGTTCTTCTTTGGAGGCTTTCCTATTCTTGGAATGTTCTTGATGGGATTTATCCTAAAATATAATGTTCTCCACACTTCAATATATTGAATGGTTTTTTCTGTCCCAGTATTCTCAGGAACATTCATATTTTTGGTTCATGTTGAGTTTCAAAGAGACATTCCTCCTCCTGTAGGAGAGCTGCAAAGGTATATTGCCTTGGTTTCCTTGTTTAGTAGTCTCTTTACCTTGTTGGTCAAGCTTTGTCTGATCTAATGAACCTTAAAATTTCATTCTGTTTGGTAACCGATTTCTTCATCATCTTTTGAAAGACTTCCACTTTTACTGCTTTATCAAAATAGAGCTTTGAATCAACCCTAGCAAGATGATCATATTTGTGACACAACCTGTGTGGAGTACACTCTAATGAATTTCGTGTAACCATTGACACATTTCCTGGCATAATTTGTAAGGCCAAAAGCCACCATCAGTCTAGAGGGGCATACATATCTCTCAGTGAGATCTCCCACATTCTCAATCATATTGATTTGAAAACTCATACAGGAAGGCATGCAACTTGATCCTGCAGGAGGCATTGGTAGTCATCTCTTCCAAGGGTTTGAGGTAATATGCAGAACCTCATGAAGATACCTGCATTACAGAAAACAAGGGACTACCATGAAAGTCCTTTCTCTATCCTTTTCGTTTGCAAAAGTGGCAATAAAATAGCCTGTGGGACATGATCAGAGCTCATATTCCCCCTCTATTTACCATATCTTTTCTTTGCATCATATGGACAATGTGAGGATAGTTGGACCCTCAAAATCAACAAATTGACCTTGAGTAGACTATATCACTATGTTATCTCACAATTTTTTTGGACCCAATTCCAATATTTGGCATTCCCCTATTGCCTCTAGGTATGCATTCCACCCTTCCGATCTGCAATAATCTTTTATGCTTTGGCTAACTTAATGCTACTACCACGACCTTGTTTAAAGAAGGGCCCCTTGGTAGCAATCTGCTGGAAAGATAAGTGGCTTGAGGGGGCAGGTCATATCCCCTTACCATCCCCACATCTTGAATCACAACTAGAATGATCTATGGAAACTCCAAATCTTGATCTAAATCTTTTAGCCAAATCTCAATACCTCATCTAGAGATTCACTAAACCCTGGCAGAGCTCTATCTCCCACCACTGTCTTGACATATATGATATGGTTGAACTATTCTTGTATGGGCAAACACAATGACCCATAAGTAGTCCCTTATGAGTAACTAGTCAAAAATCTTCTTTTTTAACCTGGCTGATAATAGACTATGTTACTGGGTACTGCAGTTAGCCCTTCCATACTTGAATTGGTCTGATCCAGGCTGGGTCTGGCCTGTGTATGGCCAGGGCACATCTGGGGCCTGTCCTTTTGGCCCAGGTAAATCAGTCCTGGGCAGAATGGACAGGCTTGGGTACGTTCCCAGGGTGAATCTGGTAAGAACGCGACCTGTTAAAAAAACTGAATTAGAAAAAAACAGATTTAAAAAACAAAAAAAGTTCTAATCTAACCACACACACACACACACACACTCAATATATATTGTATGGCTGAACCCAAGAAACAAAAGAATCGCTGAACCAGGAAAAACAGATTTAAAAAACAAAAAAAGTTCTAATATACCCCCCCCACCCCACACACACACAGACCTGGGTACGTTCCCAGGGTGAATCTGGTAAGAACACGACCTGTTTAAAAACTGAATTAGAAGAAAACAGATTTAGAAAACAAAAAAATTTCTAATCTAACCCCACACACACACACTTACACTCAATATTATATTGTATGGGTGAACCCAGGAAACAAAAGAATCGCTGAACCAGGAAAAACAGATTTAAAAAACAAAAAAAGTTCTAATCTAAACACACACACACACACACACCTGGGTAGAATGGACAGACTTGGGTACGTTCCCAGGGTGAATCTGGTAAGAACACGACCTGTTTAAAAAACTGAATTAGAAAAAAACAGATTTAAAAAAACAAAAAAAGTTCTAATCTAACCACACACACACACACACTTACACTCAATATATATTGTATGGCTGAACCCAGGAAACAAAAGAATCACTGTACCAGGAAAAACAGATTTAAAAACAAAAAAAGTTCTAATCACACACACACACAGGTCGCTTTCTTACCAGATTCCCAGGCCTGTCCATTCTCACACGTGCACACACACCCCCACACACACGATTAGAACTTTTTTTGTAGTTCAGTTTTTTAAACAGGTCGTGTTCTTACCAGATTCCCAGGCCTGTCCATTCTCGCACGCACACACACACACGCACACACGCACACACACCCACACACACCCACACCCACACCCACCCACACACGATTAGAACCTTTTTTTGTAATTCAGTTTTTTAAACAGGTTGCGTTCTTACCAGATTCCCAGGCCTGTCCATTCTCACACGCGCACGTACCCACGCACGCACACGCACACACATGATTAGAACTTTTTTTGTAATTCAGTTTTTTAAACAGGTCGCGTTCTTACCAGATTCACCCTAGGAACGTACTCGGGCCTGTCCATTCTCACACACGCACACACGCACATACGTATGGTTGAACCCATGAAAGAAAAGGATCGCTAAACCACCAATTCCGAACCACACTCACACTTAATATATATTGTATGGCTGAACCCAGGAAACAAAAGAATCGCTAAACCACCAACTCCTAACCACACACACACAGACACTTAATATATATTGTATGGCTGAACCCAGGAAACAAAAGAATCGCTGAACCACCGATTCCGAACCCCTAACCTGTAATATCCCTAATGGATAGTGGACTGAAGTTTTAAAGCTCTGATACCACTGTAAGAGACCTTATTGTTTAAAATTGAAAATATCTATCAACTTTTAACACCAAAATTGAAATCCAATTCAACACACAATCAAATACATATGAAAGTATGATTAACCAATGGATAAATGATGAAAGGAGCTCCAAATAACTTTATTTATTCATTGCTGTTACAAAAATCAGTCACTTAGAAATTCTGATCAAACCATTATACATCAAGTTTTCCACATCAAAATGACATCCAATTGATCCCTTCTTCAAGTAGGATCATGTACAAATACTTGGCGATTGATTCCAAGCCAAAGATTGAACAAAACAGCCTTGGAAATGAAAAAACAATTGACTGATATAAAATTCCAGTTTGCTGATATAACTGCTGTAGGTGCAACTTTTCGCCCAGCCAATGTAAATGTCTCCAAACCCTCAAATTTTCACTCCTAAGCCAAATGAAGGTGTTCCTATGCAATTCCCAACCCTTAGAATCTTTGTAAAATGCTCAAAAAGCCCTGAAACAAAATGAATAGCTCGCTGTTATCAAATTTCAATCCCTGCAACATATAAAAATCTCACTCCAATGATGCAATCAGCGCAATTGCTACCTTGATAGTGACACCAATGGATCAAGGGCTCCAATACATCAATCAAATAGCTCCCAATACTTGTCTAAACTTGCAATATTAAGCTCAATGGTAAATATTAGAACAATATCACCTCACAAATTGTATGGGATCATCTCCATACATGAACAAGGGGTCATCAGCTTGTTAATCAAACTGAAAATCGGAATTATCAGCTTAAAATCAATAAGAAAGAAAACATACCATAGCATCATTAGTTGCAAATTGATGTTCAAGTCCTCTATTTAACTCCTCCATGGATAGGCGTCTATCTCCTTGGCAGTTTTGAATTGAAATTTGACTTCCACCAATGAGAATCAACGAACTTGAACAATTGTAAATGAATTACAATCAAACTCTTTCATTTAAAACAATCTTCAATTATTTCAAATGGATCGATCCAATAGCAATGTACTCTCCTTGCATGGGCAGTGGCGGCTTGTGTGCAATCATTAAATATTTTGATTTTGCATTGAAAATCATTCCTTGCCTTGGACGACCACTAACCACTTCATGAAATGCATTAAATAAACCAATCTATCCAAATGCAAGCTGTCATGTCCCTATAATTAAATCAATTATGTATTATTCGTTCAAATTAAAGGTATGAATAACACTTAAATCTATTTATAAATCGTAAATTGAATATATTATAAATTGAATATATTCGAATTAAAATAAGATAAAAATAATTATATTTGGCTTAAATAGAAAATACTTAATTTATATTAGAAATCAAATATATTTAAATATATTTGAATTAAATAATATATAAATCAGATATATTTTTATATACATAAATATTTATTATAAATTAAATATACTTAAATAAAATATTATTAAATATAGTATTACAAACCAAGTATATATTATATAAATAACAAATTATAATTTATAACATACTTAATAATTAATATGGAGTACCTTACTCCTACGTAGAGATATATAATGCAATTAGCATTTGTAATAAGACAGACAAAATTCTGACAGCATATAAGACAAAAGATAAAAAGAAAGTCAGAATTAGTAAAGATAGTAACTAATGAAGAGGCAGAGATTAATCACCAAAGGCTGTGATTTAGGAGGAGTTGTCTCTTTGAAAAAGGTTGTGTCTATTGGATCTTGGAAGATATATAATTGTTTTGTGATTGGCAAAAGAAGGATATATTCTAAGTTGGAAATATATGCATTTCTGATATATTCAGATTTGCTCGTATATATGGGAAAAAGATAAGTTTAAGAAAATTAATCAGATTCACACCTACAGATCCGCCACTGAAATACATAATAGAAAGCATCAAGCAAGAAGTATTTTAGCATTGGAAAAAACCACAACATCAAGCAAGCAATATTTAGTATTGGAAAAATACACAGCAGGAGCAAGCAATAAAGGCAGCCAGGTATGTATATAACAGCAGTGATATACATAGTTATAAAGGTAACAGGAGAATGGTAATGTAACCTACTCTTTTGAATAATTAGTTATGTTTATTTAATGAATATAGAAATGAATAAATATATTCAAATGCACTTGTAATTATATCAATTAAAAGCATTGAAAATTGATGCCGATACTATTGATATTATGGATAATAATAATTTGATTTTGGCAATGATTGACCAAGGAAGGTTGAGGTAGGACTGCAAGAACGGGGAATGGTGAATGATCCCTCACTAGGCACGCCACCTCATGATGATGGTTAAGGACCATCGGTTAAGGACCACATGAGGCCAGCGGAGGATAAGGTCCTGCTGTTGGGCCTAGTGTTGAGGATCTAGGACACCCTACCGCAGCCTTCCGGACTATCCCCACTTGAGTCAATTATTGATATAAATGAAAAGGAGGATCTTCAATCATAAGAGGAAGGGATGGTGTGATGGAGGAGAACGGCGTAAAGCCCTCACTAGGTACGCCACCTCATGATGATGGTTAAGGACCATCGGTTAAGAACCACATGATGCCAACGGAGGATAAGGTCTTGCTGTTGGGCCTAGGGTAAGAGGAAACTTGGGACACCTCATCACGTTCCACTCCCCCCTCTCTGTGGTTGAACCCACATAGTCCTAGAGACTTGTTACATTACTATATATGATCTTTCTTTGCGGTTTATACTTTAGTATTTTGTGTATTCATGTGTATACTTGGTGACCTTGGGATAGTGGACGGGTCCACGGTGTAGTATGGGATGCACCGAATCCCCTTTCCAATTGTCCGATGGTATACTTACATGTATTAATGCAACTTACATGTATTCATTCCTTGTGATTTATGTGTATTTAAGTGCATTCAAGTGTATACCTTGTGGAATATGTGTATTCGAGCATATAGTCTACGTATTCAAGTGTATACTTCATAAGGCTAATGTAATATTGTAAGTGTTTTATAACTTGTTTGCAGGAATTAAATCAAACCAAGGTACTCTCTGAACCTTTGTTTGCTTGGAAATAGATAATTTAGGGTAAAATTAGTATTGTTCCTAAAAGGGACATTACACAAGCATTTAATATCCTTCAAAGCATTTAAAATATTGATCCTTGACATAACCGACTTGGCATTCAATTTATGAACTTGCATTTAAAATGCTCCTCTATTCTTGCATTGATCCACAACTACCTCATGCGCATGCATTAAATGATGATATTTGCATTTAATAAAAACCCTCAACCACTCCAATGCAAATATTTAATAAATAAAATTTGCCTTTAAATTCTTTTCAAAGCTTAATATCAAATTAAATGCAATCATTTAATTTCCACAAACCCAATCGCCTTCATATCCCATCGATCCAATGTAATCATTTAATAAATAAATGTTGCATTTAATATATCCTTCCTTCATGTTTGGCGGCCAGCTATGAATCATATGCAATCATTAAAAATCAAAACTAACCTCATAATTGAAAATACAGTTCCAATATTGCATTTCCCATGTAGCTCAAAAACACACTAGTTGATCCAACTTTCCGGTTCTCCATGCATAGAACAAAATCAACTAGCAAATCATACTTAGCTCATAATTTGGGACATTACATAACCTGACCTGGCAACATGGAGAGTAGATACAGTTCTCTTTGATGCTTCTATAGATGTACTATGAACGAGAAAAATAATGTGTAATGTTTTTGGTGCTGGGATTTATATCCAAGTTTATGATCTTGCAATAAATAAGAGAGGTGTACGTTACCAGTTTATTCAATTACAGGACTCAAGTAGGCGACAAGATAATATTAGATAGCTGTGTAGACCCTCTTAACTGCTTCTTGGTCATTTTGGGCTCCTTAACAAAAATAGTTTTAAAACATGTGTGCTGAAATCTTACTCATTTTGAATTACAAAGAAAACGATATGATCCCAAGATTACTAATGAAATGTTGAATAAGAACACTTAGGAACCAAACATTACCCAAATAAAGGGTAATTCGCAGCACAATGTTAACTGTATATAGTTTAATGATAAAAATATGTAAGGTAACAATAAAGTATGTTACCCAGGGACATCTTTGGGTGCAGGGATTACAGCCCATGTGACAGCTCCAAAAATGGTAATTGATGTATAAAATCTAAGTTGCTGGTCTTGGTATAGGGACAGGAATGTGGCCGGGGTTCCGGTACGCTGGTATGTCATCCCGTGCCCGCCCTGCCCCACCTGCCCTGGGTATGGATATGGGTTCGTGTGTATATATATATATATATATACACACAATAATACTCAATATAACTATAATTTATCATTTTCAACAAATCCATTTTGTGCATATCCTGCAATCATTGCAGTCCATGAGGACACATCACTTTGTGGCATTCTGTCAAACAGTTCACATGCCTTTTCTATGGTTTGGCACTTTGCATAAGTGTCTACCAGGGCAGTGGCAGCTATAAAATCTAACAAAAAGCCCCTTCCATTATGCTTCGATGGATGTCCATACCCTGTTCCAAATGCTTTTTTGTTTTATAAAAAATTGAAAAAAATTAAGTTTTGATGTTTTAATTTTCTGTTTCATGTGGGTCCTCACGGGTATGGCATGGGGTTTGCCTAGGGTCCACCCTGGGTACCCTAAGGGTCCTTCTGGGTGAACCCTGGGGGGGGGCGGGGGGCAGCGGTGGAGATCCTGCAGAACAAGGTAAGATAGTAGAAAATTACAGTGAAGTTTTTTGTTATATGGGGACATATTTTTGGGTGCAGAAAACATAGCCCCTGCAGCTCTGAAAATGGTAATTCACGTATAGAATTGCACTCAAATATTAGTGAATTGGCCTTTGATATGGTGTATTATAGAAAAACTGCATAACCATCTATTATAATACTAATCTCAGGATCTTGTCTTTGACCTTGACATTCAAGACAAGTAGATTTCATCACCCATTATAATATTTTTCTCAATATTTTGGGTTCACACAATTTACTTTGCAGTTTGTATAAAAGTCACTTCTGAAGTTAAAGGGGCATGCTTTTTTCGTGAAAATGGATAGCACTTAAAATACGGTCTTCTTATCTATATTGCTTATTATTTAGTGCACTTTCTGTAATCATCCTATGTTTAAAGATCATAGAATTGAATTTTGTTTCTTTTCTAAGTTGATGGACGGTTTCATGGTTTCCAAAAGGGAACAATGCTCTATTGACTTGGGAAAACTGACTACAAATTAGAAGCCTTGTCAACAAAGGAAAATGACAATTTTATGTTTCTAATTTTTCCTTTATCTAAATTGTGTGTACAGAACATGTCAGAATCCTCTGTAGTATTTAATATAAGATCAAGTGAATGTCTTTGTATTATCACAAATGGGAAATGGTGCTCTTAAAGGGCATCAGTTTAGCTATGCCATTTTCTTGTAATACTATAGCAAATGTCTTAGATTTTCCTAGTTTTTTAAACATAGAACTGGTCATGTTTACAGGAAGCCTTTTCATATTTACTAGGAGAGCAGAATGATCTCACACAAGAGATGGCATCACGAGGCATGAGCATTGTCTATGAGCTTGGGAATTCATCGACAAAAAGTGAACTGGTCAAGGCTCTTGTTAGTACATTGACTGGTACAGGAAATAGAAAACGAGCTGTCAAGGTATTAGTTTGCTTTTGATTGCAGTAAGATTACTCAAACCATCTATATTACAAAATAAGTTATTTAGGATTTCTGGTGACACCGTATCATATAATATGCCCATTTTAATTCTATTAAAGTGTCCTTCTCTCTATCCAGTTGACAGAAGATTCAGAAGTATTTGCAGAGGGAAGTATTGGAGAAAGACCTGGTGGTGGGAAATTAAGCACATATAAGGAGCTTTGCAGTCTAGCAACTGAAATGGGGCAGCCAGACTTGGTTTATAGGTTCATGGATTTAGCTAATTATCAGGCATCTCTAAACTCTAAGCGTGGTGCTGCTTTTGGATTTTCTAAAATTGCAAGGCAGGCAGGTGATGTGCTCAAGCCTCATTTACGTTTGCTTGTGCCAAAGCTTTTCCGCTATCAGTATGATCCAGATAAAAATATCCAGGTTCCCACGTTATCCTTTTTTTTTTACATTTTGTAAGAAAAATTGTTGAAAATGAATAAGATATATACTTTATTCAATTCTAATTTTTGTGGAAGCCTCAATTTTGCATTGACATTTAGGACTAAAATAGTCTTCTGCATTCTTGGAAATTAGCTGCTCATGGGTTGAAGAGAAGAAATTATTTTCTCAATTTGAGAATATTATTTTTTAAATTGTGTATTGTTGCAATGCCCGACATATATGATTCATAAGGATTTTTACTCTCAGTTTTTGAATCGTTTAGTCTTAAAAATATTCCTATACTGACAAATATACTGTTCTATAAAAATGGACTAGTTTTGCTAAAGAAAAATAATGAGTTGAGTAACTCATTTCTTCAAATAAACAAATGATGATCCTACCAAATTCTGAAGGACATTCCAAGTCCCCATCTAGTTTCATTGCATCTCATATTTTATGACAGACTTGGTTGCTATTTTGTTTGTGATCATAGTGTTTATTTGGTTATCTATGGGAATACCAACAAGCAATTGAAGGAAGACATTGCCATAGATTGGATCAGTTTTGTGAAAGAAGAGTCTGCATCATTTGAAGCAAAATTGTGAAGAAATGATAGTGCATGAGTTAGGATCAGATTTGTGAAGTAAGGATAATAGGATATACATCATTCAGAATTAGAAGTTGTGATCAGGGTTGTGAAGAAGGGAGAACACTATCATCCATTGAAGAATTCCTAGGTAGGTGCCTAGTTGGGTTGGTGCTCAGTTGTGGGGAGTGGTGTCTCTAGTGGGTTGGTGCCTACAAAAGAAGACTTGTAAAGAGAAGTAGGTTGGTGCCTACAAGAAGATTGATATATATATATTTTGCCATGGTTTTCTCCTGCAAGGGTTTCCGGGTAAATCTTGTGTTCTTCCTATGTTTCATAATTGTTTGTTCTTGCGTAATTGTTATTGCTGTGATTGATTAAATTTGGAAAAGTTGAAGTTTGTGTTATACTGATTCATCCCCCCCTGCCTCAGTATAACCGTGTGCTCATCACGATGGATACAAATAACCTCTCCTTGATTTGGACCTGGTGTCCCATGTTTCCAGCAAGGGTCCCTAGGTTTTCAACCATTTCTTTTACTTCCAGCAGGTGTGAGAATTACCTGTTGGAAATGTTGTCATTGATGTCAAGTGCATAGACAAGTTGGGTGTCATTGATGTCAAGGTGCATGAACAAGATTGTTGATGTCAAAGAGTTTGTCGTGGAGATTGTTGGATTAGTTGTGCAAGATGTATGGACGAGAATGTCAAAGTAAGTGTTGTCATTAGATGCCAAAGGTTGAAGAGATTGTCAAAGAACGTCATTGATGTCAAAGGATGGAATATGTTCAATGAATAAGTTATGTGGTGTTAGTGACAAGAAGAAATTGCTACGGCCAAAGGCCACTATGTCGTCATCATTGAATTACATTCCGTAGTTGCTATGAGAAGCAAAGGCAGATTTGGTGTCTCCATTAAGGAATTTTGGCGAAAGATAAAAACAATGTTATGGCCGACTTCAAATTTGGTGTTTAAGTTTGCAAATAGAAGACTATATATGAGGAGCATATATGAAGAGCATATATTATTCTAAGGCAACTTTTAGTAAAGATTGAAAACAAAAATTAAATGATAATATTAAAAGTGGAAGGTGCTCCATATAAGACAAGCTTTAGATTAGACAAAATTGTCTTATCACAAAAGACTTAATTAAAGTGAAACCATAAAGTAATACGATTTCATGGAATGATGCAACTTGTATTTAAAAGAGGGCAGCGACATATAATAAGACAAGAGTCTTATTCATATCACATATGATGTGTGCTCCACATAAGACAAGAGTCTTATTCAAATAAACAGATTAGTAAAGGGGTCGACCCCTTAATGAAACACTTAAAAAAGTCTTATTTAAAAGAGTATAAGGAAGTGCGATTTAAAAAAGGACTATGAGATGCGATTTACATATAAGGAGATGCAATTTGTATTAAAGAAAGAGTAGCGATTAAAACACAAAAAGGGCAGCGATCCATATTAAGAGGTGTTTTAAATTAAAAGTGGTAATGAAGCGGTGGATGTAATTGTAGAGTTGCATCTTTTGGATAGGACATGTCTCTTGAAAGAAGTTGCCTCCTCATGTGCAGATATATAAAGAGAGTTAATTGGAATGTTTGATGAAGCAAGAACTTAAAAGAATATATTTCTGAGTTAAAGCAGATCTAAAGGAAGAAAAGCAGCAGAGAAAATGAAGAGCAAATCAGATATATTTTAAAGAATAAATGCAGCCCATGTATAAAAGATAAGTGCAGATATAAATGATGAATGTGTGTGAAGTTTAAGAGCAGATTTGAAAGAAGATTCATGAGATATTTATGATCAGATGTGTGCATGATTTATAGCAGATTTGTGAAGAAGGAAGGTTGTTATTTGAGTGTGGATCAGATTTGAGTTTGGATCAGATTTGTGTTTGGATCAAATTTGTGACAGGAAGATCTTGTGGAGAAACATACCATATCATCCAGTGAAGGATTCATAGGTTGGTGCCTATCAAATAGAGATTGGTGTCTCTTACTAAGTTGGTGCTCAGTTGTGAGGGTTGGTGCCTACAGATTCTACAAGCGGGGATTGGTGTCTCTAGTGGGTTGGCGCTCACATAAGAAGAATTGTAAGAGAAGTAGGTTGGTGCCTATAGAAGAATCAATTTATATATAAGCAATATTTTGTTGTGGTTTTCTCCTGCAAGGGTTTCCATGTAAAATCGTGTGTTCTCTCTGTGTACATAATTGTTAGATCTTACATGTGTGATTTATTGTGATTGGTTTAAGTTTGGAAAAGTAAAAGTTTGTTAGATACTGATTCACCCTCCCTCTCAGTATCACCGTGTGCTCATCAATTGGTATCAGAGTAGGTTCCTTCAGAAATAGTTTAACCGCTAGAAGGAAGATCTTAAGAGCACATATGGGAAAAAGAAAAGGAAATAAGGGAAAAGGAAATACTGAGCAGACTGTTGATCAACTAGCACCAATAAAACCAAATGAAAATGATGAGGTGGCACTTGGAATACACATGGCAATAGAAAAGAAAGATGATATCATTGAAAAAGAAGATGACCTTGGGAGTGAAAGGAAAGAAAAGTTAAAAGGGTTGAAATAGATTTAGAAAAAGAAAAATATGATGAAAAGGTAGATATGGAGATAGAAGAAGAGAATTCATCTAAAAGAGAGGAAACATTCAAATCATCAAAGGAGAAGCTTGAATTATGCGATAGCTCCAGCAATGAATTAGATGCAAAGGAAGAAGGATCCGACATATACAAAGGTAAGTATACATGTTTTATTTGTGGTAAAAATGCTCATTGTGCTTTTGAATATGTGCAGGTCCAAAGTGAAGACAAAAAAGAGAAGAGAAAGATTCAGAAGAAGAACATGCCCAAGATAATGAAGAAATGGATCTCTAGGAGGAACTCCATTATGCCTACAGTGAGATCAAGAAGCTTAGAAAGGAGAACTTGAAACTAAAGCTACAACTTCAAGAGAACGATGAATCTAATGTAGAGTTAGTACGAAGCCTTGAAGAATTCAAGAAGATAATAGTCGAGCTAAAATTTCAGATCAAAGAAGGATACAAGATGAAAGAGGAAGTAAGAGTCCAATTAGAGAAAAAGGAAGAGAATTGTGAAAAGTTAGAATCTGAAATTGTCTCCCTAAGAAAGTGAAATATCCCTGATGGATATTCTCTTATTGTACTGATCAAACACTTGTTATTTGATTCACAAAGAGTTTCCAAACACCCAACTAGCTGTGATAAACTTAGAAACTTATAATCCAGTTGTAGATAGAAATAGTTGCTTCAAATTAAAGATTTGAAGTATGAAATTGGTTAGCCTTTACATACAAACAATAACTGAGAATAGAAATCAGACTTCACTGTGATAGATGAAATTAAGAACTCTTCCACTTACAAATTCAAGATGCTATGATTGATTTCAATGATGATTCTTACATACCAAAAACTTATTCTGCAAATAGACACAAAAATCACTGTTCTGAGATCTCTATTGGTCTCAATTTGACATTGCCAGAATGCTAAAATTGAGTCTGATGATATCGGAATATGTTGCTCGTTACCTTGTATGAAAGTGAGGCTCCTAAATACAGTTTGATGCCTTCAGTTTCACCAAACAATACACTTCAATAACCATACATAGTCAAATGACACCAAGGGAATGAGAAGTAACTATCACTCAGATCTTGAGGATGATCTCTTTGATGTATGTGATTAGAGGAATCTGCTCTCATCATAATACTAGTCCTCTGCCGCAGCTTCCAATGTTATAAACCCTGACTCAGAATAGATTACAATCTTGTGATCGCTGATGACCAAAGACTGAATCTCAAATTGATCTAGCAATTTGATCCTTCTCCAAATTGTTTCCTTTTGGGATGTTAGTGGCCAGCATAAGCTAGAGTCTCTATGAAAGGTGATTGAAACTCATGATTCTATTGATGCTGGCGTTAGTCTTAGATACGACGGATATTGAATCCTCCTCCAACCTCTTCGAATCTTCAAAGAATCTCCTTCTGGTGCACCGTCCTTGTGAAATGCCTTCAGATGGACGATGAAACTTAGATGCCGGCCCGCTAATGAAGTTGCACCTCTAATGGAAATTAAATATGCCTTCATATATTTGATTCGCACCTCCCAGAAATATGTCCGTTGCTCAATCCTCATACAAATGAAATCCACAATTTCTTCTCATAAATTTGCTGCACCTTGTGATGATTCAATACAACTATGAATCACGATCCTTCAACCCACGATGGTTTCTGATTTGATGGAGTCTTTATATGCTTTTGGCGGTAGATATGAACACTTCACACAACCCACGACGATTGCTGATATTATCTCCCTGATGTGAAATATAGCGACGAGCTCCTTAAGTGAATTCCTTCTTTGGCGCCCTCAATATTATAAATGTTTGTCTTTTGTTTCATGGAACTCACGGACTTCATAGGCGTCTCTTTCCTCTCCACGTCACCACATGTTATGCTGCGCTGGTATGCGGAGCATCTCTTCGACTTCACTATTCAATAAATTAAAACCTTCAAAAATCATTAAACACAAGCTTGAATGTCTATTGGGACCCACGAATCTTTTGAAGCTGTCTAGACTCTGTCCCTTATTATGCAACAAAGATATATATATATAATTCAAATTCCACATAAAATTAAAATACCAGATATATATATATATATATATCGATCAACACCTTGCAAATTTATATTTATCAAATCAATAAATTTGCAAACAAAAAACCCTCTGCATACACATTATCAAATCTGCATACAATGTTCAATGTAGCTTTATTGAATGGTCTCCGTCTGAACAGTGAAAACCCACAATAAATGTCAAACAACACTTGAAGCACAAATGTGAAATCTGAGATGATTTCACCTCTACAATTTGCCAAATGCAAAGAAACCTCTCTTTGACATTGACTGGAAACAACCTAAGTCATAGACTCAGTACATTAGAAAAACCAAGACATAAGTATCTGCAAAAATGCATAGATAGATAGAGAACTTCTTCCAACACTCAGCTCTGCTTTTAAACTTTCGTAAATTAGGACAGGCCCTAATTTTATTAAATGAAAGTTTTTATGTACACGGTCACACCTAAACATTATTAAATGCTTGCACTTGCACTTTTTAAATGTGTGTATACAATAACACTTTAATTTATAAAGTGTTTTTAAACCGACTTGTTGTGACCAAATCACACATCGCCCCATTGCAAATGGGGACCCCCTTTTTTTGAACTCTGATGCTTTGCATTTAGTTTTGGATGATGTCTTAGGTTCGTTTCCTCTGCCAATCCAACAATAAGTCTCTTTCCTAGAAGGTTTTGCTTTATAACTGGAGGTCTCATTTGGAACATGAACTTGTAGTAATGAAGAGTCTTGATCAAATTCCATCCAAATAATGAACACAGATCAATCCTGATGTATGTTTGAGATCCTGAAAATGACTAAGTCTGGTAGCCTGATATCCTGAAAATCCTGAAAAATTGACTAAGTCTGAAATTTGGTGGATCCTCCAAATTCTATAATCTACATGTTAAATCCGGTGGATTCGAGACCTATCTCAAATATCCTGAAAGGTATATTGAAAAATATTGAAAGTATAAGAAATTCAATCTTCCAACTTATACTTAAATATATTTTTCAATAGACCTTACCCTGAAGGACACTGAAAAATGACTAAGTACTGAAGGGAGCACAAAACTTGATCCAGTGCGACAAGACATAAGAGTGGCGCAAAATCTTTATGAAATGCATCTCTTCCAGCCGGAGATCAAAATCATGATCTAATGTGACAGATCTAGTGCGCCTCATTCAATGCGCCATTCGAAGAAGAGGTGTAGATTGAGGTTCTAGGTGAGTTTTAAGATGAGCGGAAAATGATGATCTCTTGCGCCTAGACCAATGTGCCTTTGTGAAGAAGAGATAAGGATGGTTTTAGAACCTATTTTAACCAAGCATCAAAACCTTCAAGTAATGCGACCATGGCAAAAGGCTAGTTTGATGGAAGAATTGTAAGTTGTAAGATCAGGAATCAAGATGCTCAACCAATGCGCCCAAGTTGAGGAAGCTTTTTTTGGTGGTAAAATGTAAATTTTGTGAAATTTTTTAGAGAGATCAAAACCCTTAACCGTTGCACTCTAACCCATGCGCCACTTTGGATGAATTCTATGAAGTTTAGACAAGCATAAGAAGATTCAAAAACCCCATCCAAAGCGCCTCATCCAATCCGCCATGTTCATGAAGATGAAATGAAGCTTTCAATTGAGTTTCAAGGGGAGAATGAAAATGTGATCTGATGCGCCCAAAATAAAGGTTTCTTTTGATTGTCAAAGTGATCATGCAAGAGGATCCAAAATCTCTATCTAGTGCGCCAAGGTATGAGGGTGTTCAATTGCGAAATTCAAGAGGCTATTCAACTAGAGGATGAAATCTTGATCTAATGCAATTATCTTGGAATGAAGTTGGGTGAAATTTTTTGAAGACTTTTTAGAGAATTCCAATTCCTTAACCAATGCGCTTGAAGAGATTGCTGATTGCAAGTTTTAACATACCTTCAAGAAGAGATCAACATCCCTATCTGCTGCACCAAAGTCAAAAGGCTTGTTTTGAGATGTAGATTTTATGAAGATCAAAATCAGGAAGATCCAAAACTCTTAACCAATGCGCTCAAAGTCACAAAGCATCCTCCAAGTGGAGATCCATATCCAAATCAAGAGTTGTGTGGAGAAGCAATCCTTCAAATGAGATGAAGATTCAAAATCGTCAAGTGATGCACCACCCAAGTAAAAGGTTGAAAAGCATTTCAAGAGTTTAAGAAGTGACCAAAAGTGTCATCCAATGCGCCACTTTGTAGAGGAAGTCAGACTTAAGTTCAAGAAGATCTGATATTGCCATCTGTTGCGCTAGCTTAAGGAGGAAAGGTTGCAAGTTTCTTAACTTTCATTCAACCAGAGCTTGAAATATTAAACTAGTGTGCCAGTGGGGGAGGAGATCTAATTCAAGTTTTTTTTTGCAACCTTTTAAGCAAGGATCCAATTTGCTATCTGCTGTGCCTGATCTAAAGGTGATCTAAGAGGTTAAATGAAAGATTTCATGAGATTCTAAGAAGAATTTAAAAGGCTTAATCATTGCGCCTATGAGGGGGCAGAGCTAAAATGTTGAGTGTATTCATACAAAACACTTAATCTCTCAACCAATGCACCATTTTGGAGGGTAAATTCAAGTGAGTTTGAAGATAGGTTGAAGGAGAACACAAGACATCCATCTAGAGCACCAATATTAAGAGGAAACTCAAATCTTTATCTGCTGCGCCACCTCATGGAAAGAAGTTTAGTTCAAGGCAAGTTTTGTAAAGGGTTTTAGAGAGATTGAAATCTTCAACTATTGCGACCAGGGTAAATGAGGATTAGTATAAGTTTTAAGGCTTTTTCAAGCGGACAACAAAACATAGATCCCATGCACTCTAACCAAGGCGCCCATGTAAGAGAGTTTTAACCCAAGATCAAAACTTCGATCTGCTGCGCCAAGAGTAAGGAGGTTTAAGATATCCATTTGCTGTGCCAAACCTTTAAAGACAAAATTTCAAGTTTCTGATCTGCTGCGCCAAGAAGGAGGAGTTCAAGAGTTTAAAGGAAGATTCAAAGACTCCATTCAATGCTCTACTTTCTATATTGCTTTCATGTTTTGATCTTCTTTAGAGCTTAAGCAAATGATTCTTATGTTTTATGAAATTATGTTATAAAGTCAAAGGATTGATGTTGTTTCTTTCTTTATGTTGCAGCAATAAGGATGGAACAGAGGAATCATCTAAGGAACAAGTGATTGGAACCTTCGATAAGCAAGGAATGAGAAAAGGAGAAGGCATCATGTAGCTGCTCTAAGAAGTCACTTCAAGGATATCCTATTAGATCACTTCAAGTATCAACTAGGTTCTTCATCAATCATAGCTTCAAGATCATCATGTAGCTGCTTCAAAGGAACCTTTCATCATCATTGTGTTGGAACTCTTCATCAATGGCATCATGTTAAGATTATCAAGTTGGAACACTTCTTCATCAAACATTCCAAGACACTTCATCCATTCAACTTCAAGACTCTTTGATCTGCAAGTCTAAGAGAGATCTCCTACTCTAGTCATGAATGAATCATCATCAGCTACTCTCTACTACTCTCTACACGAAGATGCATCCAAAGATAAATCTACAAGCTACCTGCAAGAGGAGAAGGAGCATTACAAAAGTTAAACCAAATGAGCAACATCTATCATACATCCAGTTTACAAGAAGATGAACAAGGCGAGATCAACGAAGTATTCCTAAACATTCAAGTTCAAAGCAATCACATCGAAGACATCATACAAGATGATACAATTTGGGAATATGCTAAGGTGGCACCTATGTGGCAGATACTCATCATCAAGCCAATCACAAGTCGCCACATCATTCGACAAGCAAGAAGACAGAGAGGACGTCCATGTGGAAGATGCTCCAAAGATTCCATATTATCCTTATTTTCTTGGAAAGCGTGCCTTCATTGCCTCTCATATGTACTAAAAATAGTAATTTGTTGTAACTACCTACTGAGGTGGCATGATCTGAGCCCTTGGCTACGTGAATTGATCCTAGCCCTTGATTGTAATTCTGGACATTATATAAAGGCCTTGTTGCCTCATTTGTAAGATATAGTTCAGTAGTTCAGTTTGTAGACAAGTAGTAGAATAGAATAGGAGTAGAATAGAAGAGACTCTCGAAATTCTCTGAGAGTGCTTGAAGTTGTTGTACATATTTCTCAAGATTAATGTAAAGACATTGGAATTCATTTGGTGTTAATGTTGTCTTGTGAAGTGACATGGTTTCTTGTACTTTGATGAAGTGGAGAGATGTTTCAATTAGATTAAAAGTAGATTAGAACCTTTTTGATGTAATGTATGTTGTATTTGAATATTTGATCAACTCCTAGCCCATGCTTTTAACATTCATCGCCGGTGAAGTGTTGTGTAAAGCTAGTCTGAGCCTTTTCATTTGCTTAAGTTCAATTGTGGATGCTTGTTTGAGCTACGCCATCCGATGGGTGCTTGTATGAGCCTTCATGATTTGAAAACCTTTCGCTATTCTTAGGAGATTGCACCAACTTCATGTAGTTGTAGGCATCCTTGGTGAAGTGAAGTTAGGTTGATTAGGAGTTTGTCTGTTCATGCATCATCATTGCTTCATTGACCTTAGATTAACTTCCTAAACCTTTATCTTTTGCCTTTTCCTTATCATTAAGACATTGTATATACATCATCCACACTCAAGGGAGAAATAAACTAAATGAAAGAAGAAGAATCCAACGTAAGTCCGTTTGTGTTTATCAGCAAAATCATACTAAGTCACTGAGCTATCTATCACGAAATCATAAGAAAAGGAACCTTGGAGTCATCTTGTTTGATCACCTTGTTTAGCATTCGAGAGGCTTTGCTTAAGAGAGAGTTGGATACCTCGTGTTTTACTCTATTGTTGACTTGTCGAAAAACAATCATCAACATGACTTAAGTAACTTAAAATAAAATATTAATTTTATAAAGCAAATAAAAGTACATTATAAAATTAATTTACAATTAACACATTTTTAAGTTACTTCAAAAGTGGGGACATGACAGCCCTCCCTTCTCGACATTGCTTGTCCCCAAGCAATGGGAAGAAAAACTGAACTCAATCAATCCCTGGATCCCAAATCCAGCGAGGCTCCTCAAGCATGCTCAACCGCATCTCCTCAAGGCTGCTGACAAAGAAGATCCTGGGACCGCTTCCGCTTTCGCACAATGTAGCAAACACAAATGTATCTAAGCTGTCACGAATCAGAACAGCAGTATACAAACTGAAAATATCATTCCAAGTGATATGCCAAGTATTATCTTCAATGCATGAAGATAGGGAATCATCATGAACCCATTTGCCAACAAGAAAATATGGATTCCCATCATCATAAACTCTTCCATACACTGCTGTTCCAAAACTGAAACCACATGCTTCAATATCCAGCAATGAAGAAAAATCATCAACCCACGGAGAATAAACTAACAAACCATTCACATACTCCAATAAGAAAGCATCAGCAAAATTATGAGTGGGTTGGTTTAGTTCACCAAATGGAACTAATGCGTCAATCAAAACTGAATCTTCTTCTACTCCATTATCATGTTCATACATATCATCATTGGCTGCCTCAAAACTATCAAGTAGCGCTGATTACAAAGGACTAGTACTGCTGCCCTCAAACAAATCAACAAATTATATCATGCCATTCAATCACATGTCCTCCATCAAAGGTTGGTCCAACACAAGGAACTTCATATGCATTACCTATGTCTTCTTCATCATGCGAATCACATTCTTCATGGTTGATCATGTCCTCTTTATCATCATGAAGTGTCATGAGTTCTTCATGTGAATCATCTTCCTCATGGATGATCTTTGTAACAAAAACTATGTCTTCTCCTTGCATGTATGACTGAACACCAATGGTATGCCCTTCATGATTGATCATGATCTCAGGTTCACTCTCAAATGTATGATCATTTTCCACCTCTTCCACAACATTTGTCTCCATGTACTCTTCTTCGGACTCGACCTTATGTGGTTGGGGTGAAACAGTGTCAGTCTCTCCTCTACAGTTGCTTGCTTATGGCTGGGTGTCCTCACTATCCAATGAGTCTTCATCATACCACGAACACTTGAACTTCATGTAGTCTTTAAAGCTGATTCTGTTCTGCACATACTTAGGAAGAGCATCATACTTGTTTATCAAGGCTGTCAAGTCTTCTTCTATAGATTTGTCAACTGTATATGATCTTCTTGTATTCATGGCTTCAGCTTTTCCTTCAAAACAAACCCATAGGTTGGTAGGTCTATGGCTCTGATACCACTGAAATATCCTTGATGGATATTCTCTTATTGTACTGATCAAACACTTGTTATTTGATTCACAAAGAGTTTCCAAACACCCAACTAGCTGTGATAAACTCAGAATCTTATAATCCGGTTGTAGATAGAAATAGTTGCTTCAAATTAAAGATTTGAAGTATGAAATTGGTCAACCTTTACATACAAACAATAACTGAGAATAGAAATCAGACTTCACTGTGATAGATGAAATTAAGAACTCTTGCACTTACAAATTCAAGATGCTATGATTGATTTCAGTGATGATTCTTACATACCAAAAACTTATTCTACAAATAGACACAGAAATCACTGTTCTGAGATCTCTATCGGTCTCAATTTGACACTGCCAGAATGCTGAAACTGAGTATGATGATATCGGAATATGTTGCTCGTTACCTTGTATGAAAGTGAGGCTCCTAAATACAGTTTGATGCCTTCAGTTTCACCGAACAATACACTTCAATAACCATACATAGTCAAATGACACCAAGGGAATGAGAAGTAACTATCACTCAGATCTTGAGGATGATCTCTTTGATGTATGTGATTAGAGGAACTTGCTCTCATCATAATACTAGTCCTCTGTCGCAGCTTCCAATGTTATAAACCTTGACTCAATAGATTACAATATTGTGATCGCTGATGACCAAAGACTGAATCTCGAATTGATCTAGCAATTTGATCCTTCTCCGAATTGTTTCCTTTTGGGATGTTAGTGGCTAGTTGTTACACCCTTTCAAATTGAAGAAAATAGGTAGTTTGTCTAAAAATAGAATTTCAGCAGAAAGTTTAACTAACTAATATGAAATAGCTTCGAATGCAATAAAGTTCTGAATCACAACTAACTTTCTTTTGAGCTGAAATAAACTTTCTAACAGAATACTTGTAACTAAATAATTTAACTAACTTTCTTCAATGAAATTCAAATATTTAAGAAAGAAAGGAGATTAAGAAAAGTACAACTTGAATAGCTTCTTGCTGATTTGTTTGCAGATCCTCTTCTGGATTGTTTTTGGGAAAAAAAAATATCAACAAGTGTTTTATCCACCCAACCAAGACCAACTCGTCTCCCGTGCTTCTTCATCTGGAGAAACCCGACCCTTCACGAGGGTAATAACATGAATCGATTAACAACAATGTACCTCTGAGCTTGGTGTCAAGACCTATACCTCCTGATCGATCCTTCCCTATAGGTACCTCCTAACTGGAAAGATCATTCTGACCAGAGGTATATCTGGTACTTGATCGCTGACAGATGCCTATCTGCATCGTAACCTTGGCCAAGGATTTTCTAGTATATTTATATATACATATATCTGACACAACTGTGTCGTCAGCATTCACCCTTGCTCGACATTGTTGTTATTTTAATGTTTCCTTCTTTCTTTTTGGAATGCAAGTTTTTTTATAACATCATACATGTCTTACTTGCCAATCTTTGCTCACATTAAAACAGAACAACAACTCATAGACAAAAGTATGTTCACAAGAATACAGCACTCTTAATATCATCACATAAGGATACTCAGGCTGACAGAACAGCAATGGAACTTTTAAAACTTGTTTATATATATAAACTTATATATATATATATATATATGACTGTATATCATACATAGATCATATAATAAAAGTGTCTCGGTGAAAGAAATCTCAGAAACAGAAATAGTGAAGATACGAATACAGATTTTAGGGGATTGAATTCGGAAGTTCAAATTTCATATCATTCGGAAGATAATACAAAATGCTAAGATCAACGAACTCTTATCGAACTGATCAAAAGATTTAAGATCTTGCCTGGTAGATGTTTTGCAAGCCGAGATTACTAGCTGCGACTGATTTATTCCACAAGGTTGGTATCAATTGACTGCTAGAAGGATGCACGATAGAATGAAATTTCACAGAGTAAGATGCCACCAGTAAACACGATGAAAAGATGATGCTTTTTCAATGGAACTACCACTCGAACTCCTCTTCTTTTCCATCCCTTTTCTCAGAGTAAAAAAATAAGGATGTTTTCCCAAGAATGGCGGATGTTCCCTCTATTCTCCTATATGAAGGTAAAGATGCATGCCAAGAAAGAATAATCGATCAAAATAGAATCGCTCCATGTAGTGGAAAGAATGAGGAGTTACAAACAAGACCACTTCCTACACTTCAAGCACACCACAAGGTGAGACCCAAGGTAATTTATTAGATAAACATAAGAGATAAATCTTTTTCTTTATTTAAATATATTTATATACTCATACGCCTTGGCCAAGGCTATGATAACTTTAGGATTTTGGCTAAATTATTGTTAATCGATTCCAGTTATTATCCTCTCCTTGTTGATATCTCTTTTTCTTAGCCACCTGTTTTGTCCTGCAACCACTTAGACAATTATGGAAGGTTAAATCATTTCCATGGTACAAATAATATTTAATATCATTTCTATCAATCCATTTCATATAATAAAATATTTGCAATTAAAGAAAAAATCATTGTATACACTTTCAATGAACAATTTCACATTCATATGAAAACAGTTGTTCTCAACTAACAACATAATTAATATTTAATTGTTCAAACAAAAAGGGATGTAACACTAGCATAAGCTAGAGTCTCTGTGAAAGGTGATTGAAACTCACGATTCTATTGATGCTGGCGTTAGTCTTAGATATGATAGATATTGGATCCTCCTCCAACCTCTTTGAATCTTCAAAGAATCTCCTTCTGGTGCGCCGTCCTTGTGAAATGCCTTCAGATGGATGATGAAACTTAGATGCCGACCCACTAATGAAGTCACACCTCTAATGGAAATTAAATATGCCTTCGTATATTTGATTTGCACCTCCCAGAAATATGTTCGTTGCTCAATCCTCATACAAATGAAATCCACAATTTCTTCTCATAAATTCGCTGCACCCTGTGATGATTAAATACAACTATGAATCACGATCCTTCAAACCACGATGGTTTCTGATTTGATGGAGTCTTTATATGCTTTTGGCGGTAGATATGAACACTTCACACAACCCACGACGATTGCTGATATTATCTCCCTGATGTGAAATACAGCGACGAGCTCCTTAGTGAATTCCTTCTCTGGCGCCCTCAATATTATAAATGTTTGTCTTTTGTTTCATGGAATTCGCGGACTTCATGGGCGTCTCTTTCCTCTCCATGTCACCTTTATATGTTTTTGGTGGTAGATATGAACACTTCACACAACCCATGACGATTGCTGATATTATCTCCCTGATGTGAAATATAGTGACAAGCTCCTTAAGTGAATTCCTTCTCTGGCACCCTCAATATTATAAATGTTTGTCTTTTGTTTCATGGAACTCACGGACTTCATAGGCGTCTCTTTCCTCTCCATGTCACCACATGTTATGTTGCGCTGGTATGCAGAGCATCTCTTCGAATTCACTATTCAATAAATTAAAACCTTCAAAAATCATTAAACACAAGCTTGAATGTCTATTGGGACCCAGGAATCTTCTGAAGCTGTCAGACTCTCCCCCTTATTATGCAACAAAGATATATATATAATTCAGATTCCACATAAAATTTAAATACCAGATATATATATATATATATCGATCAACACCTTGCAAATTTATATTTATCAAATCAATAAATTTGCAAACAAAAAACCCTCTGCAAACACTATCAAATCTGCATACAATGTTCAATGTAGCTTTATTGAATGGTCTCCATCTGAACAACGAAAACCCACAATAAATGTCAAACAACACTTGAAGCACAAATGTGAAATCTGAGATGATTTCAACTCTATAATTTGCCAAATGCAAAGAAACCTCTCTTTGACATTGATTGGAAACAACCTAAGTCATAGACTCAGTACATCAGAAAAACCAAGACATAAGTATCTGCAAAAATGCAAGATAGATATCTTCTTCCAACACTCAGCTCTCCTTTTAAACTTTCATAAATTAGGAAAGGCCCTAATTTTATTAAATGAAAGTTTTTATGTACACGGTCACACCTAAACATTATTAAATGCTTGCACTTGCACTTTTTAAATGTGTGTGTATAATAACACTTTAATTTATAAAGTGTTTTTAAACCGACTTAAGTAACTTAAAATAAAATATTAATTTTATAAAGCAAATAAAAATACTTTATAAAATTAATTTACAATTAACACGTTTTTAAGTTACTTAAAAAATGGGGACATGACATAAAGGAATTGGAAAAAGCAAATGCTCAATCATACAAGAACCTGAAAAATGAGAAGAGTACAGAAGGTGGATTGACTATGAAGAAAGGCAAAGCTCAAATCCTAATGAGTTTGAAATTGGTTACTTAAGGAAAGAATTAGAGAGAACAATTACCAAGCCAGACAAGAGCCTCGAGGTTGACAAAAGTACCGAGATCTTGGATGATATTATAAACGGGAAAAGGTCATGATGTATAAAGACAAGTCTTGGTTATGAAGCAAAGGAAGATCAACTTTGAAATGAGCCACCAAAAAGGGGAAATGAGGAAAAACTACAAAGCTATGCACTTGACAATACAATTAATTGCATATTTCCCTTTTTGAGTGGGCATTTCAATGCTACAAGACAAACTTTCAAAGTTGAATCCTTACTTTGATCAAGTGCATTCTCTCTGGCTTGTGCGTGCTTGCATATGAGGATTTTGAACCTTGTTTCAAACTTATTTTTCTATTGTGAGGCATGTGCCAACACCTAGGTTTGCACCTATGAATTATATTTCGAACTTTGACTTCAAACCTTCATTTGCTTCATTCAAGGGCATGCTTGTATCCCATACATGTGCCTTTACATATGCCTTAAAAGTTAAAACTTTTGAACTGAAACTTGAATTCGTCTTTCATGCATGCATTGCTCACTTGGAAATGCACTTGTGTATTGATCTCTAAATTTGCTTTCTTCTATAGGTGCGTTTCTGCCCCCTAGACACACACCTCTATATCGGCTTTTTATTTTTCACTCTCCTTTTAGATTTGTCTATTTGTCAAGTGCACACCTAGACTCATTCTTTCCATCAGGTGTGCATACCAGATCATACATGGAAACTTCTCCAACAACCACTTTTTCTTTTCAACATGATGGGTGATTTGAAAGTCTTTGTTTCATGATGTTGCGAACATAAAAAAATAGCAAAGGATGACAAGAGCAAACGAAGTAAACAAAACCTGAGACATTTTGCACTTAGGAAAAGAATAGATGTTAGCTTTAAACTTGACACAATGTGAAAATTTTGTGTGGATACAACTTCAAAATAAGGGAAGTAGTTATATTAATACCCAGAAGCTAAGTTATTGATTTAGGTAGGGGGTCCGTTGATATCTCTAGGGACCCCAGTTTTGGTATGGTTTGGGTACATATGCGCAAAAAGCAATAAAAGTTATACACAAAAACTTGGCGAATAACTTGCCAACTCACGAGGACTTGTGAGGCAAATAGGGTTGGGGAGTTACCCAAAGACTTACCAAAAAAAGTGTCAAAAATCTTAAAAAACTTACGAATCTGGAAAAAAACTTGCTAGGCAGGAAAAAAGTCTAGTTTTTTTTTCATTTTCTCATTTATGCAATTGTTCCTTTGACAACATTGCATTGATTTATCAACAATTGGTTAATACATTGATTTATCACCAAGTGATAAAATGAAATAACTTGCACTTGTTCTTTTGATTTATCTTTTTTTTAATGATATATTTTTTAGTTTTTTCTGTGATCTTTCAGAACTAGATAGAAGATGCAGAAGGGGGTTTTTCGTTTTCTTGAAGTGTGTATGTCAGAATACAAGGAATATAGCATACAACTGAAAACCCAGAAAAACTATAACATATATGAATTAAATAATGAAGACCCAGTTCATAGAATGACATAAAATGAATAACCATCACATACCCATGTCAAAATAAGCATCTTCATATTTCTGCTGTTGACGGACCAGCAACATGACAATGGAGTTTTGCATTGAAGGTATCAGCAAATGCAAGGAAACAATCTACAACTATCAGCATAGACCCTTAGGTCAAAAACAACCACTAAGCAAGGAAGAACAACCCCAATAAACTCCAAACGGCTGCTCTAAGAAGTACGGCCAACATATGAAGTGGTATGGCCTACACATGAAGAGGTACGGCCAACAAAATGAAGTACGACCAGCAATGAAGAAATGGCAGTCCCAACCCTTCTCAAATCTGCAATACAATCCATCACTAATACTCTTCCTCAGCTGCAACAAACTGCAATAAGATATATCTTGTTATCTCCATCTCCGTCAATGGTGGTATCAAAATGAAGTTCAAATACAGCCACTGAGTATGGCTGCTCCAAAATCCCTTTGGGTGATCTTTCACACCTGTGGAAGATTGCTACCAATGGTGGTTTCCGTCACCAAAAGCCCTTGCTGGAAGAAATCCCCCAAACCCTCATTTGCAGAGCAAATAGAAGCATAAAATGTAATATCAAGAATGAATAACTTTTCCCACTCTTTGCCTTTTTATAACTCCACAAGTGGGTCGACCCATATGAGAGGGAAATGTTATTTTTAAATTTGCTTTTTATTCCTCAAAGGGGCACCCAAATCCCTTAGTGACTTATTTTTGCATTTTTCCTTATTTCTCCAAAGTCACCGACATTAATTAATTAAAGTCCAAATATAATAATAAAGTATAACTTACAGACTTTAATATGAAAGCCCAAACGGTCACAGAATCCCATGAGTTATAGACCATTGGAAAGATCTCGACGAAACGCTCCATCTCCAATAAAGAGTTTCCCAAAATAGCCAACTTTGCGACTTACTAAAAATAGTAAATCCCAGCCAGAATGTTAGAAACCGACCAAACGAACTCACAGAGTTCCCTAACCACTTTGGTTAGTGTACGGGAACCAAGTATAGACTAACTCACTAGAAAAAGGGGACATTACAGTCTGCCCTCCCCAAGATTGCTTGCCTCAAGCAATCTCAAATCTGGATGCAACAAGATTTGCTCACTCTCCCATGTAGCATCCTCTACTGGCAGGGTCTTCCACTTCACCAAATATTCCCTGATGACTCTTTTCCTCAATGTACGTTCTCTGGTGTCAATGATGGCCTCAGGTATCAAAACCAACTTCCCCTCTTCATCAAGAGGAGGCAACTCTGTAGAAGGTATCACATTGTGCCCTAGTGCCTTTTTGAGGCGTGACACATGGAAGACATTATGAACTCTGCTCTCTGCCGGCAATTCTAACTCATAAGCCACCTCGCCAACCCTCCTGGAGATCCTGAATGGACCATAATACTGTGGCTTTAACTTCTCAGCACCACTCCTCTTAAGAGTAGATTGTCTGTATGGCTGCAACATAAGGTACACCATATCACCCACCTCAAAAGAACGGTCAACCCTGTGTTGGTTTGCATGCTGATTCTGCGCCTTCTGAATGTTCTCTTTCAAAGACCTCACGATGTCCTGACTCTCCTGCAAGAGATCTTTAGCCTTTGGTACTCTGTTGTCTCCAAACAATAGATCCAAGAAACTGGGAGCCTTGTACCCATAGAGTGTCGTAAATGGTGTCATCTGGATAGACATGTGGTAAGTGGTATTATAACAATACTCTCCCAAGTGAAGCCACTTGACCCACGCCTTCTGCTGCTCGGCTATGTAATTCCTGAGGTATCCCTCCACCCACTTATTAACTATCTCTGTCTGTCCATCAGTCTGGGGGTGGTAACTTGTGCTTGGGGTGAGCTTGGTCCTTGTCAACTTGAAAAGCTCCTGCCAAAAATTGCTAAGGAACCTGCTGTCCTTGTCGCTCACAATACTCCTAGCCAATCCGTGAAGGCGGAACACCTCTCTGAAGAATAAATTAGCAACCTGAGTTGCTGTATAAGTGGCTAAAATGGCAAAGAAATGGGCAAACTTTGTCAACCTGTCAACCACCACAAAGATGCAGTCCTTGCCTTGGGCTTTCGGCAAGCCAGTAATGAAGTCCATCGATATACAATCCCACTTCCTCTCGGGAATGGGTAAGGGCTGCAATAATCCTCCTGGGTAGGAGTGCTCATGTTTGTTCTGTTGGCATACTGGACACTCCCGCACATACTTCTGTACTTCTAACTTGAGGCCTTTCCAAGTAAACCTCTCTCTAACTTGCCTGTAGGTCTTGTAGAATCCTGGATGTCCAGCCATAGGCAAGTCATGGAAAGCTCTCAAGATCTTCTGCTTCATAGCAGAAGCTGGCACCAAAAATATCCTCCCCTTGTAAATGATCAAGTCATTTACAATAGTGTACCTGTCATCACGGTTAGTGCCATCCATAATCCCAGAGGCCCACTTATCTTTTGCATATTCTGCAGTGATCATATCTCTCCAGTCCTTTGCAATCTCTCCTAAGGCACACAAGTGTGGTCTCCTGGATAAAGCGTCAGCAACTATATTCTTCTTCTCTTTGACAAAAACAATGTCGAAGTCATATGCCTGTAGCTTGCTGACCCACTTTTGCTGCCGGTCATTTAGGTCCTTCTGACTAAGGAAATGTTTCAAGCTATTGTGATCAGATTTAACAATGAATTTCCCTCCAACAAGATACTCCCTGAATTTAGCCAATGCATGCATGATGGCTAACATCTCCTTATCGTAGATACTATAGCTCCTCTTAGGGACCCTCAACTTTCGGCTCTCAAAAGCAATAGGGTGTTTGTTTTGCATCAACACCGCACCTATGCCTTCCCCAGAGGCATCACATTGAAGCTCAAACGGCTTCAAAAAATCAAGAATGGCCAAAACTGGACAAGTGCTCATCACCTCCTTAAACTTGTCGAAACACTGTTGAGCACCATCTGAGCAAACGAAAGCTCCCTTCCGTGTCAAATCTGTGAGTGGGGCTGCTTTCTGAGAAAATCCCTTTACGAACCTGCGGTAGAATCCACAAAGGCCAAAGAACCCCTTGAGCTGAGAGAGATTCTTGGGTGGTGGCCAATCAACTATAGCTCGAATCTTCTCCGGATCCACACGGACACCCTCTGCATTGATGATATGTCCCAAATACAACAACTCCGTCATGCCAAACTCACATTTAGACATTTTTGCATATAAGGACTCCTGCTCAAGTATACCCAACACAATATCTAGATGTCTCAAATGATCCTCCGAAGTCCTGTTGAATATGAGTATGTCATCGAAAAATATGAGTACAAACTTCCGCAACTGTTCTCTGAAGACCTTATTCATACAAGACTGGAAAGTGGCAGGTGCATTGGTTAAGCTGAAAGGCATAACCAGAAACTCAAAGTGCCCATAGTGACACCTAAACGCTGTCTTCTCCACATCCTCCTCACGTACCCGAATTTGATGGTACCCTGACCTCAAGTCTATCTTGGAGAAGAAACATGCACCATGCAGCTCGTCAATAAGCTCATCAATCCTGGGGATGGGGTACCTGTTCTTAATAGTCTTTTTGTTCAGTTCCCTATAATCAATACACATCCTGAGTGTGCCATCCTTCTTCTTGACCAGAACAACAGAAGAAGCAAAAGGACTCTTACTAGGCCTGATGTGACCCATCTTGAGAAGCTCTTGAATAGCCTTCTCAATCTCATCCTTGTATCTCTTAGGATGTCTGTAGGGAACGGTGATAACTGGTTTGGCCCCCTGCTCCATCTCTACAACATGTTCAAAACCCCTGTCTGGAGGTCTACCTGGAGGTATATCACTAAACACTTTGGAGTGCTTAGTTAGTACTGACTGAATCTCCACTGGATAATCTTGTTTTTGCTGTTTCGGTGCCTCAGGCATCACAAGAATCTCAACTGCCCACTGCACCTGGTCATGCCGCAGTATCCTCTCCATCCTCCGAATAGACACTGCTCTTAAACCCCCATCGGACATTCCCCTCAAAATATGTTTCTGACCATCTACTTCAAACTTCATCTTCATGGTCCTCAGGTTGAGGGAAAATTCACCTATCATGTGTAGCCACTTCATTCCTAGGACTACATCCATGTGACCTATACCGACCACATAGTATTCGGCTGGGAACTCATAGTTATTTAACTTGATGGTTAAATTAGGGATCCTTCGTTTGCAAGTAATGACAAACCCGTCTGCAACTCTGACTTTGAATCCCTCGAACTCTTCTGTTTTGAGTCCCCTTCGTGCCACAAGCCCCTCATCAATGAAGTTGTGGGTGGCACCTGTATCTAGCAAAGTGGTCACTCTCTGTCCCTCCAATACTCCTCGTAGTCTGAAGGAACCCTCTTTTGGAATAGCAGAGATATGTGCTGTCGGAATGTCCTCATCATGCACGTCCTGTACAATCTGTACCATATTCTCTACATCACTGTCCTCCCTATCACTCTGCTGCTCTGATTGCTCTGAAGCTGTCTCCTCAGCAAAATAATACTCCAATTGTTTTGCTTGCCCCTTCATTGGGCACCTGTGGTTAGCATCCCATGGTTCTTTGCATTTGAAGCATAGTCTCTTCCTCCTGTATTCATTCAATGCATCATCATCTAATCGAGGCCTTGGTTTCCTCTGTGGGAAGGTGTCTCGCTGCAGAACCGGCATTTTGTCTCTTCGTGGAGGAAACGGTTTGCAGACAAACTGTTTCCTAGGCACTGCAAACTCCATACTACGTGCCTTCTTGATAGTTTCCTGAAGTGAAGGTGGATCAAATGCCTTAACCCAACGCTTAAGTGGTTCCATTAGTCCTTCCATGAATAGGACTACAAGTCTCCTCTCCGATATGCTGGGAACCATCACACTGATTCTCTAGAAATTTGAAATATATCCCTCAAGTGACCCATACTGCTTCAACTGCGCCAGCTCTTTGAACTGCAACTCTGAGTCCTTAGTATCGAACCTCTCGATGAGTCTGTTAGTGAACTCATCGTATGTGGTGATAAGGCTGTGGCCCAAGGTGACCAACCCATGGTACCACCACTCGTGTGCTAACCCATCTAAATGTATAGTGGCAAAGTTAAGTGCCTCATCCTCCGGCATCGGCTTAAGTGTCAGGTAGTTATCCAACTTCTGCATCTAAGCTCTGGCTGAAATCTTGCCACTTATGTCAAACCGGTCCATAGGGATTTTGCTCAATGCATGCTGGTAGTCCCGGTTAGCTCTGTTAGCTCTGTGATCTCCTCGACCCATCATAAATCCCCTTTGTCTCTTCTGATTCATATACTAGTTGAATGTCAACATCTCTCTGATGTTAGGAGCCAATGTCATGTACTCTGCATGCTGTATCTGAACATCATCCGTCATGGGAAGCCGAAACTCTGGTTCCTACTGAACCACTGCCTCCTCTCTACGTGGGAAAGTCAGTTGTAAGGGTCTAGTAACCGATCCTGGGGTAACCCTGGTGTTATTAATACCACTCTGACCTGCGTGTCCACTACCCTGTCCCGCATGTCCACCACCTTGTCCTGCATATCCACTGCCCTGTCCTTCATGTCTGTGGTGACCCTCATTGGAGCCACTGATCTCACCTCCGGGTGTGGTATTGGTGTGAACTACTGGAATCCCTTGGCTAAACTTCCCAAGGAGCTGGGACATCATATTGAGCATAATATCGAACTTCCTCTTTGCTTTGGCACCAAGACTCTCAGGCTGGTCAACTCCTCTATCCCCCATACTACCTGTTATGCTATCACTCCCACTGGAAGAGTTCCTGTGCATACCCAATATACCTGAAACTGTTTCACCTTCCGGAACCTCTGGTGGATGCCAATGTGGAGTGGGTCGAGTGTAGACTCTTCTTTCGTCACTCATATAAACTGATCAACACAGGCTGGCAAGATGCATCAGCTCTGATACCACTATAATAACCTGCACCTGTTGTTCTTTTGATTTATCTTTTTTTTAATGATATATTTTTTAGTTTTTTCTATGATCTTTCAGAACTAGATAGAAGATGCAAAAGGGGGTTTTCGTTTTCTTGAAGTGTGTATGTCAGAATACAAGGAATATAACATACAATTGAAAACTTAGAAAAACTATAACAGATATGAATTAAATAATGAAGACCCAGTTCATAGAATGGCATAAAATGAGTAACCATCACATACCCATGTCAAAATAAGCATCTTCATATTTTTGCTGTTGACGGACCAGCAACATGACAATGGAGTTTTGCATTGAAGGTATCAGAAATGCAAGGAAACAATCTACAACTATCAGCATAGACCCTTAGGTCAAAAACAACCACTAAGCAAGGAAGAATACGGCCTACACATGAAGAGTTACGGCCAACAAAATGAAGTACGACCAGCAATGAAGAAATGGCAGTCCCAACCCTTCTCAAATTTGCAATACAATCCGTCACTAATACTCTTCCTCAGCTGCAACAAACTGCAATAAGATATATCTTGTTATCTCCATCTCCGTCAATGGTGGTATCAAAATGAAGTTCAAATACAGCCACTGAGTATGGCTGCTCCAAAATCCCTTTGGGTGATCTTTCACACCTGTGGAAGATTGCTACCAATGGTGGTTTCCGTCACCAAAAGCTCTGGCTGGAAGAAATCCCCCAAACCCTCATTTGCAGAGCAAATAGAAGCATAAAATGTAATATCAAGAATGAATAACTTTTCCCACTCTTTGCCTTTTTATAACTCCACAAGTGGGTCGACCCATATGAGAGGGAAATGTTATTTTTAAATTTGCTTTTTATTCCTCAAAGGGGCACCCAAATCCCTTAGTGACTTATTTTTGCATTTTTCCTTATTTCTCCAAAGTCACCGACATTAATTAATTAAAGTCCAAATATAATAATAAAGTATAACTTACGGACTTTAATATGAAAGCCCAAACGGTCAAAGAATCCCATGAGTTATAGACCGTTGGAAAGATCTCGGCGAAATGCTCCATCTCCAATAAAGAGTTTCCCAAAATAGCCAACTTTGCGACTTACTAAAAATAGTAAGTCCCAGCCAGAATGTTAGAAACCGACCAAACGAACTCCCAGAGTTCTCTAACCACTTTGGTCAGTGTACGGGAACCAAGTATAGACTAACTGACTAGATAAAGTGGACATTACATAAAATTAGAAAAATGGCATTCACCATGAAGGTTTGTGTGGTCTCAAATGTCTGAATTTGGGTATTAGTAAGGGGTGCTCCCCCCTCGACCTCGCCGGGGGCTTTGCCTCTAGACCCCCATGAGGGGCACTTCCCCTCCACCCTACTAGGGGTTCCTGCCCCTAGATCCCCACTATGGATGAAACTTGTAAAAATACTAATACTGATTTGTAATTTATAATCATATGATACTGTGATGTGCTCTGAACTCATTTCTTTTTCTATAGATAAAGGAAAACTACTTATTACTTCTGTAATTATCCATTCTATACATGTTTTTAAAGATTATTTTACAAATTTATGTGCTGTTTAATGTTGAAAATATTGCCAAGTTTTCGCGAGATTTTCCCAAGCCTTGAGTCTGATCTTTTGAACTATGCATAATTTTAATGTTATGGGTAAAATAAAGAAGAAATAAGGAAACACCATTGATATTTAAAAAAATCTAATGAGTGATGATATTTGATTTATTGCATAGGCTTATATAATTTGTTCAAATATGAAAATAGTCAGTGGTCATAGTCATACTTGAGAACTACATGAACAAGTCTTCATATTACTCTTCATCCAGAGTATTAAAATCAGCAATTAGCTCATTTGAACCAGGCAATAGGAATAGCGTCACTTTAATTAGTTGTGTTTCTGTACCTGGAATCTACCTGGAGCGGTTCCAATACCAAACTGTACTGGTACAGCCTACAGGTATGTGGGCTAGTAGGGCAGTACCCACAAGTGGTCAAGAAAGTTTTATGCTTTCAAATAAGGAACTAAAAACTAAAAGAATGCATCCATAACTAGGGGTGAAATCTAACCATGTTATTGTAGTAGGGAAACATAATACAAGGAGTATACCTCTTGTATGAATATTAATAATTGAACACATTGAAGTATAGGAACATAGCACATAGCATCAAAGAAAGAGTTGACCACATCAAATTCAGATAGAAAAATATAAGCTTGAAACAATATCATTTTCATATCAACTGCTCTTCCATACAAATATTGGATCCGATGACCACACGTGGATGAGTTTAGTGACGGGCGGCGCTTGTTTTCTAGGAATGATGTGCATATATAGTCTAGATCTGAACAGGGGCTGTTGAAAGAATGAGTGCATAGAATTTGAGAGAACTGAATGGCACACTCTCAATGAGTATGACTTGTATTTATTATTGAATCGGGAAGTCACATTGGTACTTGTAACTTACATTGTAAGTTAGCTTTTAGACATAACTAAATGATGTTATTATTCATTATCATTGAAATACTCAAACATTATGTCTAACATTAAATTTTATCTAATAGGTGCAACAATTGGAGTCCAACCTGTTTAACGTCACCCTTGTATGCAAAAATTGACTAGACCCTTTCTAGTATAAACAAACTCATAACATCACAGTCATACTTTACTCAGTCATCTATTCTATAAATCTCTATGTACATTATAACTCTACATCTACCCACTGAATTACAACATAGTCATCATTCCTTATGACTAAATGGTCAAGATGAGTCATCTTGTGCCTCATTCGGCTAGAATGTATCTAGCTCTGTTGAAGTCAAAGCTGAAATGGGTGTAGCAGTTAAAGTTGAGAAAACAAGGCATGGTGCTCTGAGTGTATGTGAGGAGGAAGGGGAAGTGCTCCTTTCCCCAGCTTTCTCAGCTTTCACTATAGCTTCAAGGTTTGCTCCATTGCAGACTTTGCATTGTTATGCTACTTGGTGTACTTGCTCTCCAATTCCAGCACTTCTTTCATCTGCAGTTCTCAATCAACTCTTCATTCTTGTAGATGGTCTCTTTATTCTTTATTCTTGCACTTGGCCTCCAAGAATCAAATATGAGAATTAGCCTCCACTGCGAGAAATGGTGATCAAAAGTACTTGATAAAAAATTGACAAGGCATATAAGAAGCCTGAGAAGACATCACTTTTAGATTCTGTGTAACTCTAGTTCTATTGCTGGACATTTTCCCTCAAGGGCCTTCTTTTTGCACGCAATATTTTCCTCCCTTACCTCTACGTCCACTGCATGTGTAACTGTTGTGGGTTGTTATATGAGAGTGCATTCCTCTTCTTGTAGTTTGATCTTGAATCTAAATCCTCTTCCTCATTCATATCCTTTGGAGGATTCTTGTGTTGGAGTTGAGGGTACGTTGGTCCCTGAAAATTCCCATCTAAATATTGAGGGAAGTGTAGGTTCTCATAGAGGTTTGGAGAAGTATTACATGTTTCTGCCGTCTATTCTCAATGGAATGCCCTTTTTGTGTATGTCATCTTACACCAGATAGAGAGCACACAAGGATTATGTAAAATCCCAATGAAAATCTATCCAATTCATTGTATATATGGATAAAGAATGATCCTTAGATAGGTCAAATTCCTTGTCTCTCTAGGTAGTGTTGATGATGTTTTTGTGACAACACAACAATAGAATAAAATACTGAGTATCCTATCCTCTCTTGATCAAAGCTTTCTGAATGCTAAATTATATGATCAAACAAGAATGCTCCAAGGTTCCTTTGATGTCAGGTCTTGACTTGTACGTGGGTAGACTCAGTGAATGAATGTGATCTTGCTGATAATCACAAAGGGACTTACACAATTGTTCAGATAACTTTATTGTTTCACTTGCAAAAGGAAGACATTTGGAATTTCGAAGTACTACAACTTATGGCGTATGATATTGCAATGACGTTCTTGATCCTAATTTCTAACAATTGTTGATAAAAAAGTGCAAAAGACGTAAGGTTTAGAGGAACTATTCTAATCTTAAATGCAAGAAATGATTATTGATTAGGTGAAATCAACCAACTTTGCTTTGCCAAATCAAACAACTACGCAAAATTGATGCAATCTTCTAAGGTGATGTAAGATGTTCAAATCACTCATGTTCATGAAAAACTCAACAAACACAAATAATTGAAGTTAAGCTCATTTGGGTTCAGTCTAACCATGCACTACAACTTGTAAGCCACAAATCACAAATGGTATGAACATAAGGATTTCACCACGAAACAATAACAATTACTTCCATCAACTAACATAACACTTGCAATAAAACTTATTCTAACTTATTCTACGTTTGAGGAATTGGAAACCATGCAACATTTGAAACAAAACAATAGCACCAAATCAATGAGTCTTGTATTTATTTGAAAGAGTTTCTTGCAACAATTCTCCATAGTCTCTAACTTTACAAATGAGAGCAAATGAAGCTTTTATAGCCCTCAAAAATACATGAAACGCTAGGATTGATTGGCAAAGCCAATGGCCTAGATTGCGCCACATAAGCAGTTTGTTACAATAACCTTCTATTTTTAGTAAGAAAGCAAGAGCAATGAAGGCACGTTTTCCAAGAAGATGAGCTTGAAATGGAATCTTTGAGGTATCCCAAGGTAGGCGCCAGCTTTAGGTTGTTATTTGTGTGCATGCATTGAATAAAGATGAGTGAGGTGGCGAAAGATGATAGGACTGATAACGTGTACATGCCACCTTAGCATTGAGCGAACCAGTTTGATCTTCTTGTTCACACTGCTTGAAATGTTTTCCCAAATTGTGGATTTTTTGAAGTAATCTTCTATTTTGGATTTTCAACTTTGGAACTTTGCATCTTTCAAACTTGCAAATTTGGGAATTTGTTGAATTTTTTCAAGTTGTTTTCATGCCTTAGTGAAATTTATAAATTTCTTGATAATCTTGATTTATGAAATTTTTGTCCTCTGTGTAGGCTTCAACTTTGGATGATACAGGAAGATGTTATGTTGATCTTCTTTGAATGCCTTTTCATAGAGAGTAGTGAAGATAATGATGCTTCCTTCATAACATGGAGTAGGAGGCTTCTCTTAGAGACTTGAAGATTTTGGAAGAACTTGAAGTTTGCTGTATGAATGTCTTCTATGATGCCGATGATGAAGTGTACTGGCATGATGAACTTCAAGTGATCTCTTGGAGTGGTAACATGATGTCTCCCTTAAAGTGACTACCTCTTGACTTCATTCCTTGCTTGAAGATGGTTCCAGGCGCCTTGCTCCTTGGATGACTTCTAAGCCCCGTTGATGCTCTTGCAACACAGAGAAAACAACATATTAAACCATTGATAAACATTCAATTTCATTGCACATAGGAATCATTCCTAAACATTTTCAACATGTTACTAGTCTAGGCGCAAATTTAGGTTTGCAGAGAGGTGAAAGTGCATCTAGCATACTTGGTGCAAACTTATGATCTCAAACCCTTGTTGATGCTTAAAGATGTTCAATTTTGACATATTAATGCCTCCTCATCATTGATTCATGCCTTTATACTTGAGGCGCACATTTAGGGTTGTCTAGGTGCAAAAGTGCGCCTTGATTTGACAGGTCTTTGTATCAACTTTTATGGACTCAAGGACTTGTGTGTGCTCCTGAGGAACCTATCAAATTGAATATCCTCAACATTTGTAGAGTTAAACATGTTTTCCTCTTAGGCTTGATTGATGAAACGTGAAACAATGCTAGGCGCCAAAATTGGTCTGTAGAAGTGAGAATATGCGCCTAGCTACTTGGGCTAGTTTTTTGGAGTTCTAATGGTTTCACTCACTTGTTTAAACTCTTAGGAGAACACTTCATCCCTAGGTGCTCATTCTCATGTTTACAACCACAATACTTCCAAGGCGCCATAAGGTGATTGTTCAGGAGCAAAGTTGTGCCTCATTTTGAATGAGTGAATTTGCTCAACTTAATGGTTTCAAGTGAGTGTATAAGTGTTTAGAGGACTTTTGCTTCAAGTTATCATCCAATTTCAAGGTTTCAAGTCCTTTTGCAAGGCGCATTTTGATGATTCTCCAGGTGTGAATTTGCGCCTTGATATGGATGAGTGTTCACTTTAACTTTACGAATTCAAAACATTGTGCATGTTCTTGAGGAACTTATCAAAGCAAAATACTCTTACAATTTATAGATTCAAGCACATTTCTTCTCAGGCACGAAAATGGACTTGCACAAAGGCAAAAATGCGCCTTGGTTTGAGGGGTGAATTCTTCAAGTTTTGAGGATTCCAATCATCAGAGATAGCCAAGGAGGAGTCTTGATACTTAAAACTTCCTCAAAGTTCATGGAATCAAGCATGTCTTGACTTAGGCGCACATTTTGACTTCTGCAGGTGTTGAAATGCACCTAGCTTCCCTTGAAGCAATTTTGACTAAGTTTGGACCTTCAATAAGTCTTCAAACGCACATTTGCCATTGATTCCTTAGAGTCTAACTCTAGGCACACTTTTGGTCAAGTACAGAGGCAGAAATGCGCCTTGATTCTCTTGGTGATTTTCAAAATTTTCTAAGTTAAACACTTCATATTTCATCCTTAGGCGCAATATTGGGTCTCTGAATGATGTTTTTTCCTTGAACAATCCTAGGTGCACTTTGGTGATTCTACAGGAGCAAATTTGCGCCTAGAGTTTTTAGGCCATTTTCATACAAAATTTTCAATTTTTAAGGCATTTTGAGGATCAAAACATTAATTTCTATCAAGGCGCCAAGGTTTGGAGTGATTTGAGGCTAGTTTTGATTTGGCGCACATTTTGACTTCTCAACTGATTGTTTGTTGGCCATTCTCTTATGCTTCAAAGTTTCCTCATGTTCCTACTCTCCTCATGATCCTTAGGTGAGTTCCCTTTTAGTTGCATTAAGCTCAGTTCAACATTCACCAAGTTTCTTAAGCAATTTCTCATGTTTTCAATTGTATTTTCAAGAATTTGATCACAACTCATCAATCTACCTTAGGCGCATTTTACACGTCTAAGAGAAGGGTGCATATTGCATGCTAAGGGAAATTTGTGCCCTTTTACTTGATCATGACTTAGTCAAATTTCTTACTTCAATCAATCCTTCCATTTGCAATGTCACTACTTAGACAAATTTCTTCCTAGGGCGCAAATTCCTTGGCCCAAAGCATTATGCGCCTAGCCTTGATCATTACTTAGCTATCCATTGCTTCAAACTTCAAACATCCTCATACTTCCTCTTTTCACTAGGCATCTTCTTCGAATGTTTCTAAGTGCTTTTCCCTTTGACAAATTTCACTTGATAGTTGAACCACTTAGCATTTTTCATTTTGGATCAAACCCTCTTTCCTAGGGCGCAAAATCCTTGCTCCAGAGCATTGTGCGCTCTTGCCTTTTGATTTTCACTTTGCCTTAGATATTTCTTTGAGACTTCAAGTTAAGATCCTTAATATACTTCATTACTTGATCAAATTTCCTAATGATAAGTTTGGGCGGATTTTGCATACCCTAGAGCATCATGCGCTCTTCTTCTTTTGATGAACATTTTTCTTCATTCATTTTGATGATGGCCTCAAACATTCCTTATAACTCCTCAAGGCAAGTTTTGATATCTCACATTGGACAAGTTTCTTAGTGCAAACTCTGGGCGCAAATTGTTTGAGGCAGAACATTTTCCTTCATTTCCAACTCAACCTCTAGCTAGGGCGCAAAATGCAAGGGGTAGAACATTTTCCTTCATTTTGCAATTTCCTTAGTCAATTTTTCAAAGTTTGATCCTCTTTGTTACATGAATTGATGGAGTCTCATTACTTTTGCTTGCCCATGTTAACCTCAATGTTTCTCAGTTGTCTGACAAATGACCTTCATTTGCATGAAAATTGAACAAGACTCAAAACTAAACTCTAAAACTACTAAAGCAAAAGCGAAAACTTGGGGGTCCCCATTTGCAATGGGGCAATGTGTGATTAGCTCACAACATCTGGCGACTCCACGAAAGAAATGTTCTTGGACATTTCAGAAATAAGAATTCAATCCCAACCCAGAACCTTCGAATCATTCTCCTCAACCTATCAACCAGTTACAAGACACTTGAAAAGGAAAAGAGTCATAGATTGGATCAAGACACTGCATCTCTTGATGTGTGATTAAAGGTTGATTTCAATTAAAACGAGCTCTTAAGCATTCCTAGGATAAACAAAAATCAAGTTTCAACATTTCCATGTACACCCACACACTAGACCAAATAAACAAAACTACTTGATCACAGAATCAAAACCAATTGCCAACACGACCATCCATATTCCAAGGATCCAAGTGTGTGCGTTTGGGTTCATTTCCATCCCTTAGCAACTAAGATTATCTAAGCTCGTTTACATTAAGCTACGTGATTAGTACACACCTCATGAACTACCTGGACATTGCCCCGCTGCCAGCAAGTGTCTATAGCCCCAACGGGTTTGTCTCTCAATTCCACTTGAGCAGAGCCCCACTGCCGGTCAGGCATCCATAGCCCCGGTAGAGATTACTCGATTGTCCATCTAACTGAGTTATGGTGTGTGATTGTGATTTTGCATTTCTTTGCTTCATTCTTGATATTTCATTAAGCTTAAATGTGGGAGAGTACAATGCAGTACCGCTACCCCTGCAACATATGCTTTTTGACGGCATGAGTTACGTTGATAACTCAGCTAGCGGGTGTGGACTTGCGATGGAGGCAAAGGTGGACCTTTAGATTTTTCACTTAATGTAAGTTCACAGAGACTCCTTTAGGTACTTCAGGTTTTTTTAAAGTGTGTAAGGTATAAGATCTCAAAATACTTCAAGTAATACTAAACAACTGACTTATCCCCCATGAGAAAGTAGTCCTACTGTTTGACACTAGCGATGGAATCCACGGGAAATCCATCAGTCATGACCCATGTTTCTCAAAAGAAGACATAAGAATTCATAAGATTTAGATTTGTCATTTTAAAACATTATAATCAAAAGAAAGCAGTGTCAAGACACAATATATGATTAGTTTCCGAGTCAAGTACAAAATTTAACTTCCTAATAAACTGAAAGAAAAGATCTTCCACCTCTAAGAATTTCATGAATAAATATTTAAGAAAGGAACTAACATAACTCAATGAAATCATACTAGACCTGTGCGTAAGATTCATCACTCATCTACAAATGAGGATCTCCAAGGACAACTAACCTAAAGCAAACTAAACTAAAGCAAACTAAATACTGAAAGCAGGAAAAGCTTGAGTCAAATGACGTCAAGGCGAACAAATCTAATCTAGGAATGCGAAAAAACAACAGAAATGAAAACCTACTCTAACTATGTACAAGTAAGTCCCGCAAGGAACTTGTTGTGACCAAATCACACATCGCCCCATTGCAAATGGGGACCCCCTTTTTTTTTTGGAGCTCCGATGCTTTGCATGAAGTTCTGATGATGCCTTAGGTTCGTTTCCTCTGCCAATCCAACAATAAGTCTTTCTCCTAGAAGGTTTTTGCTTCATAACTGGAGGTCTCATCTGGAAAATGAAGAATCTTGATTAAATTCCATCCAAATAATGAATAATGAGATCAACCCTGAAGTATGTTTGAGATCCTGAAAAGACTAAGTTTGGAGCCTGAAATCCTGAAAATCCTGAAAAAATGGCTAAGTTTGAAATCTGGTGAATCCTGCAAATTCTAGATTTTGCATGTTAAATCCGGTGGATTCGAGACCTATCTCAAACATCCTGAAAGGTATATTGAAAAATATTTAAAGTATAAGAACTTATACTTAAATATATTTTTCAATATACCTTTACCCTCGCGACCCTGAAAAACGCCTGACTCTTCCAGAGGATTCAAAAAGCTCATCGCGACGGGGCATCTAAGTGGCGCAAAATCATGATGAAAAAAGCGCTTTCAAAGACAGAAGAACATGATGATTTCGAATACATGAACCAATGCGCCAATTCTAGAAGATTTTCAACCCCTTAACCAAAGCGAAAATTCTAGAGGAACTCGAACCTTGAAGTAATGCGAAAATTCTAGAGGAACTCGAAACCTTGAAGTGATGCGCCAATCCTAGAGGAAATCAAAAACCTTATCCAAAGCGCTCCTATTAGGAGGATTTCAAATCTTGATCTCTTGCGCCAATTCCAGAGGAATTTATACATGCTATCTAATGCGCTAAAGCATGAGGATCTCGATACCTTGAACAAATGCGCTAAAGCATGAGGATCTCAAACACTTAACTATTGCGAAAATTAAAAGACAAGTCTTGGAACGAATGTTAAAGGAAATTAAAATGTTTAAATGTCCAGAGGATTTCCAAACCTCAACCAATGCGCTAGGATAGAAGGATTGACTCCGAAATCTAAATTTTGAAGAGAGACTAAAAGATTTGAAAAGCTCATCTAGTGCACCACTTGGAGAAAAGGAGAAGTCTTAAGGTTTTTGAATTATGGAAGCTCTAGTTTAGAGGATTTCAAAGTCTCATCTAAAGCGCCAAAAACTAGAGGATCTTCTTTTTCCCATCCAATGCGCCAACACCATGCATGATTCGCTAAAGGTAAAGTCCATCTAATATACCGAAGTTTTGAAGATTTCAACATAATGAAGTGATGCGCCACTTCCAAGACCCTTTATCAGAATGCTCAACAGGAAGAAATCAAAGGTGTTATCTAGTGCGCCACACATAAGGGAGAATGAAGTTTGTTTTTGGAGATTTCAAACTACCTATCTAGTGCGCCACACATGAGAGAGAATGAGGTTTGTTTTTGAAGATCTCAAATTACCTATCCATTGCGCCACATATGAGAAGAACTCAAGTTACCCATCTAATGCGCTAAGGAGAAAGAAAATGCTGGGTGTCAAGGTGTAAGTTTTGATGTTTCTAGAGGATTTCAAATCCTTAACCAATGCACAAATCTTAGAAAATCCTAACATCTCAAACCAATGCGACCTCTTCAAGAGGAATACAAAGTCAAGTCTCAGAGCAAATTTCTAGAGGAAATCAAAACGTTGATCCATTGCGCCACCTTGTAGGTGAGAGTAAAGTTGAGTTTTGAAAGCAAGTTTACTAGAGGATTTGAAAATCTCATCCACTGCGCCACATGTGGGAAGGCTTTGATACACTTTGAAGGAGATTTCAAAAATCTTATCTAATGCGCTTGGAGGATGATTTAACTCAAGTTTGAAGTGATTTCTAGAGGATTCATAACCCCTCAACCGGTGCGCCAGACAAGAAGACAATCAAGAGGATTTCGAAATCCTTATCCAATGCGACTTATCTAGTGCATCAATTCTAGGAGAAACTAAAACCTTTGTCTAAAGCGCTACCTTATGAAGGGAAGTAAAGTCAAGTGTTGAAGGCAAACTTTAGAGGCTTATCAAGGAGGAATCTAGGAGGAATTCACTTATCTCAACCAACATGCCATCTTAGTAAAGTTTTCATATCATTCAAGTTAGACGTCAAAGTCCTTAACTCGTGCTTAGATTAGAAATGCTTGTAATGAGTCTTATGTATTATGTGTTATCGAAAGGGGATTGATGCTGTTTCTTTACTTGTGTTGCAGCAATAGGGATGAAGTTAAGGAATGATCAAAGGAGCTAAGGGCTGGAACCACCTTCATGCTAGAAGGGAAGACAAGAAAACATCCATCCAAAGGACATCATCTTCATCAAGACTTTCTGAAGGCATCCACTCTACTTTAAAGAAGAACCTCATGTAGCTGTTTCAAGGGTATCCTTCATCATCCTTGTGTTTGAACTCCTCATCAAGTGGCATCATGTTCAAAGACAAGGCATTCACTCATCCAAGCTTCAAGTCAAGTTCTTCCAACCTTCGAAGATCATCATCAACTTCTACATCAAGCAAAGACACTTCATCTATTCAATTTCAAGTTCCAGTAAACTTCAAGTCCAAGAGAGAGTCTTCTACTTTCAAGTTCAAGGAAACATCATTAGCTTCATCATCTACTCATTCTTCAAGAAGGAGCATCATCAAAGGAGATTATCATCATTAACTTACCTACAAGAAGAAGAAAGAATTACAAAGTCAATCAAATGAGCTACAAGTATCATATATCTAGTTGCAAGGAGATGTACAAGGCAAAGATCTATAAGATGTATTCCTAAACATACAAGTTCAAACAATCACATTGAATACATCACACAAAGATGATACAATTTTCAAAGTATGCTAAGTTGGCATCTATGTGGCAAGTACACATCATTCAATTTTGATTAGCCGCATTATTTAATGCATTCAATGTATCATTTAATGAAAGAAGCCAAAGGGATTCCTATGTGGAGGAATATTTTAAATGCTTTCGCCTTACCTTATCACATTGGAAAATGTGCCTTCATTGCCTCCTTCTTTTGTACTAAAAATAGCAAGTTGTTGTAACTACCTGTGAGGTGGCACGATCTAGACCCTTGGCCATCAAATTGATCTAAGCCATTCATTGTAACCTGGGCTTCTATATAAAGGCCTTGTTGCCTCATTTGTAAGGCAGTAGATCATTAATAGACTAGAGATTAGATTTTAGGAGTAGAATAAAAGAGACTCAAAATTCTCTGAGAGGACTTGAAATTGTTGTAAATATTCCTCAAGGTTAATGCAAAGACATTGGAGCTACTTGTTTGGTGTTAAGTGTTATTTTGTGGAGTAACATGATTTCTTGTATCTCAATGAAATGGAGAGATGTTTCAAATAGATTAGAGCTCATTGTTGTAATGTATGTTGTATTGAATATTTGATCAACTCCTAGCTCATGCTTTTAACATTCATCGCTGATGAAGTGTTGTGTAAAGCTAGTTTGAGCTTATTTGCTTAAGTTCGATTGTGGATGCTTGTTTGAGCTGCGCCATTTGATGGGTGCTTGTATAAGTCTTCATGATTTGAAAACCATTCGCGTAACCTTAGGAGATTGCACCAGCTTCATGTAGTTGTAGGCACCCTTGGCGAAGTGAAGTTAGGTTAAATCAAGAGTTTGTCTGTTCAATACATCATCATTACTTCATTGATCTTAGGTTAGATTCCTAAACCCTTAACCCTTTTTTCATTTTCTTTATCATAGAAACCTTGTATATAAATCATCCGCACTGAAAGGAGGAACAAGCTGAATGAAAGGAGAAGAGTCTGCGTAAGTCCCTTTGTGTTTAACAGCAAAATCATACTTAGTCACTGAGCTGTCTCTTACAAAACTATCAGAAAGGAACCTTGGAGTCATCTTGTTTGATCACATAGTTCAGCATTCGAGAGGCTTTGCTCAAGAGGGAGTTAAATACTTTGTATTTCACTCTAATTGTTGACTTGTCGAAAAACAATCATCAATAGAACTCATGGTTGGAAATAGTGTTTCAGAAATTGCCAGTTGACAGGCAATGGGATGTCTTCTCTAGTCAATATTTTCAACTTAAATGCATTTTCTCCCAAGATCTCGGCAATTTGATAGGGACCTTTCCAGAGAGAGTCAAACTTATCATGGTCTCGTCTTTCATGTGCTTTGTCCCAGTATAAGACCAAATCAGAAATCCTAAATGATTTTACCTTTGTTTGACGATCAAACCAACGCTTCATCACTCCTTGGTGTTTCATAAATTTGTTCAAAGCTATGTCTCGTTTGTCTTCCAGATGCAACAATTGTGAAAGCCTTGTTTGCACTCTTTCATCTTCCTCTAAATATTCTTGCATGAATTGCAAAGTTGGGATCCTTAGTCGTATTGGGAAGATTGGGTGTTGGCCGTAAACTAAATGGTAGGGAGAAGTACCTAAAGAGGATTTAATATGGGTTCCGTCTGCCCAAAGAGCAAACTTCAGTTGGGTGTGCCAATCTCTTAGGTTCTTATCGAACAGTTTCTTTATCGCATTCAAAAGATTTTTGTTTGTGGACTCTGCCAAACCATTCCCTTGGGGATAATAATTTGATGAAAATTTCAAAGTTATTCCAGATTCAAAGGCTCAATTTGAAAATTTTAAAGAGGAAAAGGCAGGACCATTCTCACAAACAAGGGCATTAGGACAACCAAACCTGGTAATGATGTTATCCTCCAAGAATTTGATTACCACCTTAGTAGTGCAAAGTTTCAAAGCATGAGCTTCTGACCATCTAGTATAGTAGTCAGTTGCGGTTAGAATATACCTGTGTTGCGTAGAGGAAGGTGGATTGATCATACCAATAAAGGCAAGTCCCCATTTGGCGAAAGGTCTTACTTCGATGACAGGTTGAAGGGGCATTGCAGGATTTCTCTCCCTCTAGGCTGCTACTTGACAGGTGCGACAAGTCTTGACGTGCTGATGAGTATCGTGGAATAGAGTAGGCCAATAGGATCCTGCCCTCAGGATCTGATGAGCTATTGCTAATCCGCCTCCGTGACAAGTTCCGAATTTATCATGAAATTGTTCCATGATCTGTTTGGCTTCATTTCTTCCGACACATCTTAAATAGATTCCTTCGTGGTTCTGTCAGAACAAGACTGATCCTTGCAGCATGAAACGCTGACTCTTGTACCTCAGGGCTCTTCTCTATGTTGAATTCATATGACCCGGACATCTTTGGGTTAGCAAATAATATACGATGTCATCATACCATTCATCCGACGATACGTCCTCAAGTACATATGCTTGTTGTACTAGTCCTGGGCCTTCGACTGCTATTGTTTGTGTAAGTGCTTGTCCTCGCACTAGCTTCATTGGTTGGATTTCAATATCATATTCTTGTATGATGGCGACCCACTTGCCTCTTCTCTTGCCTAGCTCGTTCTGCATCAACAATGTTTTGACAGCGGCATCTGAACTATTGCATAGACCTTACTCATCAAGATATAATGTCTGAATTTTTTAATCGCCTTCACCAAAGCATATGCTTGCTTTTCAACACATGGATACCTTAATTTTGCGTCTTTAAAAGGAGCACTCATGAATGCGATGGGATGTTCATCCTTTTCTTCTATTTTCTGAGTTAAAATCCTTGCACAGGTATGATTTGATGCGAAAGAGTATAAGTAAAGAGGCTTTGTATAATCAGGATTGATAAGCACAGGGGCACTGGCAATTGCTCGCTTTATTTCTTCAAATGCTCTCTTCGCCTGTGGAGTCCAATCCATCTTCTCATCTTTCTTCAACATTTCATTCAGTGGCTTGACAATTTCCGCAAATCCAGTGATGAACTTTCTCACAAAATTGATCTTTCTGAAGAAAGACTTTAACTGCTTGCTTGCCGGCAAATTGACCCTTTTGATAGCTTCCACTCGATCAGGATCAATGGAAATTTACTTGTTCTGAAATAACATGGCCTAAAAGCTTCCCTTCGGTCACCCTAAAAATGAATTTCTTCGGATTAAGAGAAATACCATATCTTCTACATCCTTCAAAAACTTTCCTTAAATGTTCCACATGGTCTATTCTCTTCTTTGAAAATACTGTGAGGTCATCCACGTAAATAATGATGCACTTTCCTGCTACATCTTTGAAAGCAATGTCCATGGCTCTTTGAAAAGTAGCTTCTGCATTAATCAAGCCAAAAGGCATTCTCCTGTATGCATATGTTCCCCATTTGGTGGTAAAAGCTGTCTTCAATCGATCTTCTTCTTCAACCATAACATGATTGTATCCTGAATACTCGTCCAAAAAGGACATCATTTGAGATCCATTTACTATTTGGAGTACTTCATCTAATGAGGGCAATGGATTTATCCTTTTTTGATGCTCGATTGAGATTCCTGAAGTCTACACACAATCTTATCTCGTCATTCTTCTTTCTGACAGGAACTAAATTGGCGACCCACATAGAGCGTCTTATTGGGAAGACAATTCTTGCCTGTAGCAACTTCTTCACTTCTTGATAGATAAGAGGTTCTAATAAAGGATTGATTGGGCTTTGACGTTGCTTAAAAAGTAAATTAAATGAAATGAAAGTCAAATACAAATTGAGAATTATAAAAGGGCATTTGAAGTTCATTTTATTCATTCTTGATATTTTATTTTATGAAACTTTGCTCTGCAAATGAGGGTTTGGGTGATTTCTTCCAGCTAGGGCTTTTGGTGATGAAAACCACCATTGGTATCAATTTTCGCAGGTGTGAAAGATCACCCAAGGAGATTTTGGGGCAGCCATACACAGTGGCTGTAGTTGTGCTTCAGTTGGATATTCTTGACGGAGTTTCAGAGAGGTTTTCATGATACATCTTCATAGATGTTTGGTGCAGCTGAGAGAACATTGAGGAGACTGTTTCTATTTGCAGATTTAAAGAGAGATTAACGCTGCATTTCCTTCCTTCCTTGTTGGCTGTACTTCCTTTCAGCTGGCTGTACATTTCAGACTTGGTTGTACTTCTTGGGAGGCATTGCTCAGGGTTTTCATTGCAGATTTCTCTCTGGTGTTGTGGTCGATTTTGGCCTATAAGGCCATTGCTATTGATGTAGATGAGTTACCTCACATTGTTGATGTTTTTAATACAAAACTCCATGTTCATGTTGTTGGTCCGTTAACAACAGAAATTCGAAGATGCTTATTTTGAAATGGGTATGTGATGATAATTCATTTTATGCCATTCTATGAATTGGGTCTTGATTATTTAGTTGATATCTATCATAGATTTTCTGAGTTTTCCTTGCATGCTTCTTTTTCTATGTATTTATGCAAAAACACATACATGCAAACCAAACCCCTTCTTCAACTTCTCTCTAGTTCTGAAAGATCACAGAAAAAGTAAAAAAAAATATAACATTAAAATAAAGATAAATCAAAGAACCACAGGTGCAGGTTATTACAGTGGTATCAAAGTTGGTTTTCCTGCTAGCCTGTTGAAGTTCTAACATTTGCCATAGTTTCTTCAGTTACAATCAGAAATTGCAGTTGTTAGGAGCAGAGTTAAAAGATGTCTATAGACAAGTGTATATATGAGTTGATGCAAGAACTATATCATCTGATGAGGGAACTAAGCATGAAAAAGACATTTACGGATGGTTGCAAGACGTAAACAAAGGGAATCAAGTTCGAGAGAAGATGCTGTAAAGGTTAATGAGAGCATTGATTCTTTTGTTGAAGAGAAGAATGTTAAAAAATTAGAAGATTGTTTGGTAGCCTTTCCAGTTTACACACCAATAGAGCATGAGAACTTAAATGGTCAAGATAGAAATTCAAAAGTTACCCTTGAAGAAGGGTTAGAGTAGGAAGAAGTTTTGGTTTGTCACTCGCAGCCTACAGGTGATCGTGGGGAAGATAAAAATCAGTCATCTATCGCAGCTACATTCGAAGAGGAATTGTCATTTGAGAGTGCAATTTTCAATCATGGGACGGATGTTGCAGCAGGTGATGAGATTGGATTTTAATGTGATACACCTCATGGGTCAGGACCTAATGATGGGCATATTGTGAGCAGTTATGTTGACACCTTCAAATCAGTTGATGATGACGACTCAACATTCAATTTCAAAGATGTTGACACAGTTGGTGTTTGGTTTGAAAACCAAACTAAGCCTATGCAGGGGAGTAACACTCATGATGCTAGTACTAGGGAGTTGGAGAGTGATTTATTCACAGAGGCAACCAATCATGAGGAGTACAGTGAGCACATTTTTTCCGAACAAAGCAATCAGCCTTTTAGCACTTGGGATCCGGGTGTGATGGCACCTAAGTATGACGAGGATCCGGTTTGGGATGAATTTTCTTTTGACTATAGTGCTAATCTAACCTCATGTCCACAGTTATGCATGAAGGATGGCATTGACGGCATTGGTGGCATTGGCGGTATGGTTATGAACGCTAATAACAAATCTGATTTTGTATTGCATGATGCTGATTTCAAATCAGAAAATTTGGATGAGGTTGATAGGTCTCAGGAGTCCTATCATTTAACAGGACAGCTGAAGGTAAATGAAGACCAGGTTATTGCAGCCATTAGACACTTTGATGATATTCATAAGTTGATGATAGATTTGTGTTGGAAGGCACTAAGGGAACGTGAAGGTTCTGAAGGTGGTATATCTCTTGATGACTTGCACAAACTCAAGAAGTCTTTGGTGGGAGTGAAGTCAAACTACCTACACTTGCTGATAGAGATCATCTCCTCACACTTGGTGAGATATACTCGGACGCTTTGAAAAGAGAAGAAGAAGAGGTAGACAAGCTCACCCTTGAGCTTAAGGATACAACGGATTCTTTGAGGAGCACTCAAAGGGCTCTTCAAGAATTGGAAGAGCATGAGGATAAGTTTTATTGGAGGATCACAAAGAATGGAGACATGGAGGTAAGGACTGATTTTCTGTGTAACAACAATCCCCTACCTTCACAATATCAGGACATGGCAGCCAAAGGGATAGAGGTCCGATTTAGATTGGAGGCAAGTGATTTTCAGTTAAAACCACCTTTTGGATCTGCACTTTTAGGAGAACATGGAGCCAAGGAAGAGGACGTGATTGAAGAGCTAGAGGATGGCATGATAAGATGTGACAGCAGGTTTAGATTTTCTGATTTATGATAGCAGCCCTATTCTTTCATTTATAACAGCCACTTCACATGAAGAGAATGAAGTAGAAGAATCTTCCAAGATTGGCACTTGTGATTTGGATGTGGAGCAACCGAGTTTGAAGTATGATTCAGAGTTCTTTGTTTGTTCACATCGGCATTTGGTGTCACTTCTTTTGGGGAGCCATTTGAATAGTCGTATCATACACTTGGATGGCATTATGGAGCATACACTTTGTGGATCAGCCACTAGTGTTACGACTACATATGTAGATGGAGATATGGGTGGTGCAGATTTGGTTTGGCCTTTGACCATTCATAGAGCACTTGAGGAGTTTGCTTGTGATGAGTCCCATCTTGTTGATGACTCTTTGGTAGGGTATGCAGTTACTCTATTTCAGAGTTTGGTGATGCATAGCATGGAGACATTTGCATTTGATGGGCATACTTTTAGATGGCAGCTGGCTTTTGAGCCAAAGTATGGAGACATTACCATGATTTGTGGTTTTGAGGCACTAATGTTTGCTCTGTGGCTTGACCATGGCGTTTGGCGTAGAGGTGAGCATGTTTGCATTGGTGTTTAGGCCTAGTTCGTGAGAATCTACTCCCTACATTGATAGGAGATGGCTGTTCTCCTTTATGGAACATGGGTTTCTTACATAACTTCGAGAGGACAGCGGCTGTTGAGGAGTTTGGAGGAGATTTGCATCATCTCCTCACCTTTGGAGAGTGGCATAGGGTTGATACTCTATCATCCTATGGCCTTGGCTGTGTTAGATGCATCCACATAGGTCTGATTTTCAGTCATGAGGTTGCCGTTCTGCTCTATATTAGCAACTTGGAAGAAGTTGTTATACACTTTCTTGCACCTATGTTGGGTATTCTTCACCTCCATGGGAGATCTACAGGAGTTGGAGATTGGTTTTGTGTCAGTAGCATTTTGGGATGCTTCCAACTCTTCATGTTTGTCGGATGTGATGAGAGGGTGATTTGGGATCCAGGTACAATTACCTAGGGTGTGATGTTGATTCAAAATTGGACTGGTGGGCAAAACTTCAGAGTTGGTACCGCTGTCCACTTTCCGATTAGTCTACATGGGACATTGAAAGATAGTATGTAAATGGATTGGCCTATACCTCTAGCCCAGCAATGGAATAATTCTCAGATGGTGTTGATTAGTAGAGGTAATGTGGTTATTGGAGGAGTTCCTTTGGTCATTCCCACATTCACATTTCCTATGCTTTCTGGGGTAATTTTTTATGACAGCTGCTGCCCTAGTATTTCAGCGTTGATTATGGCAACCTCAATTTATAGGCATATGGACTTTGAGTACTTACAGGCTTCTTGGCAGCAGGTTGTGGAAGGATTTCCAAAGTTAGAGCCATTATTTTTAGCTTCCACCAGTATGAGTGATGGTTACTGCAATTAGTTCGAGATGTTGATGGATATATCTACAGATGTTACTATGATGGTTGCAGTCAATTGGATGAGTTGGTATGCTCGATATGGGCATGTTGACACTTGGAGATTAGGTGTCGATGAGGGGTTAACAGTCTATGATTGCGATGGCATTGTCAAGATGTATGATTCTAGGGATGGCACTATTGGTATCGGCTTCCGATCTTGGACTAATTGGCATCACTTCCGAGATGCTGTGAGGGATTATGCTGAGGGTTATTCTTTGGCGATGAGTAGATTATTTTTTCTGTTGACCGGGATCGAGTTAGGCAGTGGGATTTCAGATATGGACCTCATTATGGCGCCTTGGTAGGAGACTTTTCATGATATAGATTTTCGCCCTTGTAGATATTTCAGTTTGGATGATAATGATGATTACATTATGGGGTTGCTGGAGGAGAGAGCGCAGACTTGGTGCTATGGATTAATAGTTTTTATCAGAGCAGCGCAGTGATAGAATGATGGATATGTCCATAGATTGATTTGGAACCCTGGGATCATTCTTGATTCCATTTTGGATCAGAGGTTGTATTGGCATTGCTTGAGAACAAGCAATCTTTGGGAAGGGCGGACTGTAATGTCCCCATTTCTGGGTCCTCTTGTAGTGCAGTTGGAGCTGACTTTCTGGGTTGGTGATAGCCTGGTCAGAGGAGTATTTCGATGTCACCAATGTGTTCAGGTGATCCAGTGGAGCTGTATGACACTTTCCGAAGAGATTTCAGACAACTTGTCCATACTTACTATTTATGGTAAGTGCTTGCATGGCAACAATCTTTCTGGGTTTGTTCTCTTTTTTCCTCGAAGAACACTGCTATTTACAGTGTCAGTCTGGCATTGTTTTGGTGACTTGGCAGACAGCCATTGGCTATCTCAGATGTTGCATTGAGCTCAGTGATATCGGATGGTTTGCGGTGATGTCTTTCTAGGCGATTTTGGACTTTTGGGCCATACTATTTTTAGTAAGTTAGGGTTTGTGTCCGTTTCGAGAATCTCAGAGTTGGATGTGAAGCGTTTCGGCGAGACCTTCCAACGGTCTATAGATCTCAGGATTCCGATGTGTTTTGAGCCTCTGTTTTAAAGTCTGTAAATTATTAATGTTTATTTAATATGGACTTTATTATAAAGGGGATATAAGTGATTTTAAAGTATACTTTATAATATAAGTTAAAGTGTCATTTTAAAAGGGGATATATAAGTGACTTTTAAAGTATATTTTATTTTATAAAGTTGTGCACCAAAATTAAAAGAATGAAAGGTGGGACTTGCTTCTGGGCTGGAGAGGAATTGTGTGTGTAATAATGGAAGTGTCATATGTCTTCAAATCTTCATATCCACATGCAATCACATCTTGAAATTCCTTCATACTCTTGATTGTATTTTCTCTTTCTTTTGGTGTATAGACCTTTCCTATGAAGACATTCTTTACATCCTCTTCTCTTCCCAAATTGACTGCGTCACATTTATTTCCATCTTCGTTGCGATATTGAAGAGCACTTAATTTATTTGTATCAAAAAGTCTTTCAAGTTCTATCATTCCCTTTGGGATGGTGTTGTTCGTCAAATTCATAATCCCATTAGGATCAAACTCGGCTTCTTCCATTTCACCTTTATCAATAACCCGTGCAATGAAAATCTTTGAATTTGTTAAAAAATCCAATATATGCTTGTCATCTTTGAATACCTAGAAATTTGTGATGTTATTTGGCACTGAAGGTACTGATGTTAACTGAACTGTGAACTTCTTTAACCCTTCCATTGCCAATGGCTCAAGAGAACATGCTGCTTGAGCTAAGGCGTTTGCGATCTGATTCTTTGACCTGTAAATTGATTGAATGTTGAAAGCATCAAAATCTTCGATGAGGTCCCACATTCGATTCCTGTACTTCTTCAATCTTTTATCGTGGCATACATACTGCTTTCTGATTTGTTTGATAACTACTTCTGAATCTCCAAATACATGCAGGATCTTTGCTTTATTCTTAATAGCGAGGAGCAATCCGTGTACTAAAGCTTGATATTCTGCAACATTGTTTGTACAAGGGAACTGCAACTTCAATGCTGACAAATAAGCCTCTCCAACTGGATTGATTAATTGAAAGCCGGCTCCGGATCCTTGCTTGGATTTAGATCCATCAAACCTTAACGTCCACACTTGACCAACTTCTTGCTTTGAACTTTGTATATTATCATCTTTCTTTTCCTCACATGCCTCTTGAGTAACCTCCTCTACTAGAACTGACAAACTTGCTTCTTCCATGAAAACTTCACTTGGAACGGGTTCCTCTAGCTTTGATATTTTTGGGATTTCTAAGCCCATTGCTTCTGGAATTCCAACTTGCTCCAAAGCTACTTCGCACATTGCACAAGAAAACTCGGAATGTAATGCATTATGAATTCTACACCAATTGGGTAATAGCAAATCTTGAATTCTGGCGTGACTTCCTAGTTCTACAGCCTGCTTCACATGTTTCAAAATGAAATTCCAGAAATTCTCGAACATGCCTTCACTTTCTTCATCGGATGCAGTGTCATGATCACTTTCTAGAAGACCTTCTGTTGGGTTGTGCAACATTAAAACTTCAACTTTGGGCTTATAAACACCGAGATCTGTCTCTACAAAAAGGATTTCGTTGTCTTCTCCATACTCGGTGGTCATCAGTTTCAATCGAGGAGTGCTATCTATTCTGATTTGATTTGGCAATCCTTTCCACGACAACCACATGCGAAAAATCAGTAGAAATATATCCATTCAGCTTCCTTAACCAATCTCTACTCAATAGCATTCCGTATCCTTCAGGAATGTCTACAACTGAAATATCAATATAATGCTGAATCCTGGGATCGACTGCCAACTGCATGTGGATGTTATGTAATTCTCCTACAATTGGAACTTCGGTTTTATCCAATTCTGTAGCTTTCTTGGAAGTCTCTTTTGGAACCAAACCTAATTTCTTGCAAACACCTAGTGGCATGACATTACTTGATGCTCCAGAATCCATTAGACAGTTGTGCAAAAGTTTTCCGAAAATCCTTACTGATAGAAGAAATGGTGGTTGTTCATCTTTCCCTTGGTAAAAGACCACTAATTTCTTCTTTGTAGCACTGTAATTTGAATTATTCGCTGATTCTAGATCTCCCTTAGGATCTTGACCCTTTACTGTATTGTTGTTTCCTACAGGTTCCTCCTTTCTCTTGACCTGTTTATCTTCGAAGGTGTTGGGTGAATCCTGTGCCACATAAATTGCATTTGTTTGCCCTTGCGAATGAGGAGGTATTGATTGAATTGCATTTGTATTCTGAACTACATTTGTTTGAGGTGCACTGGACGTGGATGGATTTGATGAACCTGAAGCAACTTGCACATTCTGAGTTCCACTCTTTGCAACAATATCATTGAAACTCCGCAAGAAAGCTTCTCTTATTTCGGGTACCTCATCAATTCTGTCAATGGCAAACTTATCTTTATTTTCTTGAGTTCTTCTACCACACATTGACTTAGCCTCTTCAAATCATCTTTAGGAGCTTCTTTTTTGGGAGGATCAACCCTTGGAGCAGTATTTTGCGGTGGAGCATCTTGCGATGGAATGACTCTCTGGGCTGGATCCCTTTGTCTGTATTCTGGCGAATCCTTTGGATAACTTGGATTATTGCTTGCGTTTGGATTAGGTGGAGTTTGGAGATTATTTGGAGGGATTGATGTAGTTATGGGATCTTGTGCTCGATAGTTTCGTTTATAGACCCTTTGAGGTGCATTTCTTGATGATTGCTGAAATGTTTGTACTTCACTTGTTGTCTCAGCTTGGAAATCATTATTGTTGAGACATGGACCAGCTAGGACTCGAACCTAGGACCTTCCATTCACTGTTGGAGTGCTCTACCACTGAGCTATTGGCCCCTCTTGGACCAGTCCATCGTCGGTCCAGGTGTGGCTTATTTCCAACACCAACACCCTCCCTTAATCCACACCTCTCGTGTGCTTGGAGCTCCTAGCCTGGGCTTGGCTCTAATACCATGTTGAGACATGGACCAGCTAGGACTTGAACCTAGGACCTTCCATTCACTACTGGAGTGCTCTACCACTGAGCTATTGGCCCCTCTTGGACCAGTCCATCGTCGGTCCAGGTGTGGCTTATTTCCAACACCAACAATTATTGAATGGGGGATAGTAGCATGAGTCTTCAACAGGTCCATTCGCAGAAGCTGGTGGAAACCTTCCATTGTACTCTGTCATATCATATTCCATCAAAGGCGGAAATATGAAATCTTCAATAATTAAGGCTTGATCATATCTCGTCGTTGGTACAATCTCATACCTAGTGACAGGAGGATTCTCTGGCACTTGTGAACCGTGCATTTCCTTTTGAAATATATCAGCGGCTATCTTGAATTCAGGACATTGTAGCTCACAATGTTGGTTTGTATTATTAGGTGCTGTGTTCCATGTTTGATTTTGCCTGTAATAACCTGCACTGTGGTTCTTTGATTTATCTTTATTTTAATGTTACATTTTTGTTTTTACTTTTTCTGTGATCTTTCAGAACTAGAGAGAAGTTGTAGAAGGGGTTTGGTTTGCATGTATGTGTTTTTGCATAAATACATAGAAAAAGAAGCATGCAAGGAAAACCCAGAAAATCTATGATAGATATGAACTAAATAATCAATACCCAGTTGATAGAATGGCATAAAATGAATTATCATCACATACCCATTTCAAAATAAGCATCTTCAAATTTCTGCTGTTGACGGACCAGCAACATGAACATGGAGTTTTGTATTAAAAACATCAACAATGTGAGGTAACTCATCTACATCAATAGCAATGGCCTCATAGGCCAAAATCGACCCCAACACCAGAGAGAAATCTGCAATGAAAACCCTGAGCAATGCCTCCCAAGAAGTACAACCAAGTCTGAAATGTACGGCCAGTTGAAAGGAAGTACGGCCAGCAAGGAAGGAAGGAAATGCAGCCTTAATCTCTCTTTAAATCTGCAAATAGAAACAATCTCCTTAATGTTCTCTCAGCTGCACCAAACATCTAGGAAGATGTATCATGGAAACCTCTCCGAAACTCCGTCAAGAATATCCAACTGAAGCACAATTACAGCCACTGTGTATGGCTGCCCCAAAATCCCCTTGGGTGATCTTTCACACTTGCGGAAGATTGATACCAATGGTGGTTTTCGTCACCAAAAGCCCTGGCTGCAAGAAATCCCCCAAACCCTCATTTGCAAAGCAAAGTTTCATAAAATATAATATCAAGAATGAATAAAATGAACTTCAAATGCCCTTTTATAATTCTCAATTTGCATTTGACTTTCATTTCATTTAATTTACTTTCATTTCCCACCTTTCATTCTTTTAATTTTGGTGCACAACTTTATAAAATAAAGTATACTTTAAAAGTCATTTATATCTCCCCTTTTAAAATGACACTTTAACTTATATTATAAAGTATACTTTAAAATCACTTATATCCCCTTTATAATAAAGTCCATATTAAATAAACATTAATAATTTACGGACTTTAAAACGGAGGCTCAAAACACATCAGAATCCTGAGATCTATAGACCGTTGGAAAAGTTTCGTCGAAACGCTTCACATCCAACTTTGAGATTCCCAAAATGGATAGAAACCCTAACTTACTAAAAATAGTAAGTATGGCCCAAAAGTCCGAAATCGCTTGGAAAGACATCATCGCAAACCATCCGATATCACTGAGCTCAATGCAACATCTAAGATAGCCAATGACTGTCTGCCAAGTCACCAAAACAATGCCAGACTGACACTATAAATAGCAGTGTTCTTCGAGGAAAAAGGAGAACAAACCCAGAAAAACCCAGAAAGATTGTTGCCATGCAAGCACTTACTATAAATAGTAAGTACGGACAAGTTGTATGAAATCTCTTCGGAAAGTGTCATACAGCTCCACTGGATCACCTGAACACATTGGTGACATTGAAATACTCCTCTGACCAGGCTGTCACCAACCCAGAAAGTCAGCTGCAACTGCACTGCAAGAGGACCCGGAAATGGGGACATTATAGTCCGCCCTTCCCAAAGATTGCTTGTCCTCAAGCAATGCCAATACAACCTCTGATCCAAAATGGAATCAAGAATGATCCCAGGGTCCCAAATCAATCTATGGACATATCCATCATGCTATCGCTGCGCTGCTCTGATAAAAACTGTTAATCCATAGCATCAAGTCTGCGCTCTCTCCTCCAGTAACCCCATAATGTAATCATCATTATCATCCAAACTGAAATATCTGCAAGGGCGAAAATCTATATCATGAAAAGTCTCCTGCCAAGGCGCCATAGTGAGGTCCATATCTGAAATCCCACCGCCTAACTCGATCCCGGTCAACAGAAAAAATAATCTACTCATCGCCAAAGAATAACCCTCAGCATAATCCCTCACAGCATCTCGGAAGTGATGCCAATCAGTCCAAGATCGGAAGCCGATAACAATAGTGCCATCCCTAGAATCATACATCTTGACAATGCCATCGCAATCATAGACTGTTAATCCCTCATCGACACCTAATCTCCAAGTGTCAACATGCCCATATCGAGCATACCAACTCATCCAATCGACTGCAACCATCATAGTAACATCTGTAGATATATCCATCAACATCTCGAACTGATTGCAGTGACCATCACTCATACTGGTGGAAGCTAAAAATAATGGCTCTTTGGAAATCCTCCCACAACCTGCTGCCAAGAAGCCTGTAAGTACTCAAAGTCCATATGCCTATAAATTGAGGTTGCCATAATCAACGCTGAAATACTAGGGCAGCAACTGTCATAAAAAATTACCCCAGAAAGCATAGGAAATGTGAATGTGGGAATGACCAAAGGAACTCCTCCAATAACCACATTACCTCTATTAATCAACACCATCTGAGAATTATTCCACTGCTGGGCTGGAGGTATAGGCCAATCCATTTGCATACTATTTTTCAATGTCCCATGTAGGCTAATCGGAAAGTGGACAACGGTACCAACTCTGAAGTTTTGCCCACCACTCCAATTTTGAATCAACATCACACCCCAGGTAACTGTACCTGGATCCCAAATCACCCTCTCATCGCATCCGATAAACATGAAGAGTTGGAAGCATCCCAAAATGCTACTGACACAAAACCAATTATCTGCAAGGATCATCCAAGTTTGTCGGATCAGACAAACTTATGGCGTATGATATTGCAAACGTCTTCCTTTTTCAAGTGAAACAATAAAGTTGTCTGAACGATTGTGTAAGTCCCTTTGTGATTATCAGCAAGATCACATTCATTCACTGAGTCTATCCACGTATAAGTCAAGACCTGACATCAAAGGAACCTTGGAGCATTCTTGTTTGATCATATAATTCAGCATTCAGGAAGCTTTGATCAAGAGAGGATAGGATACTCGGTATTTTATTCTATTGTTTTGTTGTCCAAAAAACATCATCAATAGGTAGCTTGCATCAAATGAGGTTTTGAAGACTCTTCAATCTATTGTTTGTTAGGTGTACTATCTAATCGCTCTATTCTTTTGCATTGGTTGAACCTCCTCCAACTCATCTTGGTCTTTCTTGTGTGTCTCTTCTTATTGGGTGTTTGTGTGATACCAAGGGATGTTGTACTCACAGTATACATTGATGAAGCGTTTCTTTTCTTTGCTCATGACCTTATTTGCCATCTTATGCTACATACATTTCAATCCAAGGGCATTGTTAAAGTTTTGGGCTTACTTCTAAACAAGAAATTAGACTTGGTTGTGGTTAGGTTGAAATTCTTAAGCAAGGCCACCTAAAATTCTTGATAGAATACACTCGTCTTCTTAAAGGTTGGCATTTGGGCCACATATGAGAGACCTCTATAACTTGGAGATTGTTAGCCATTGTGTGCCCCCAGTCAGTGCTCAACCAATTATATATTCTTTTCTTCTAGGTGAGATAGAACTGTCTTCTCTAGAGATAGAACTTGGTTCCCTTTGTTTGTGGGCTTCCTTTTCTTTGGTTGTGATTGGGAACTTGCCCTTGTGGGTGTGGTTGGGAGCTTCTGTTCCTCCAAGCAGTCATGGATGATGATGCCTATGCTTTGGTTGTGCACTACTGTTGAATTTCTCGTCACTGTATGTGCCTTCCCACTTTTTGGGCAATGGCAGGTCTGAATCACTTTGACCAGGTCTTGTATAGCACTCAAATGATCAGAGTTCTCCATATAGATTTAATCACTCATGCATTGTGACTATTTATCTTCATGCTGCAAAATTTTTCATTCAATCTTTACATCTTTTCTCCAATATATTCCCCTTCCTTAAAGAATTCCATTTTCCATGAAATCAGTAATTCACCACTGTAATAGCAGCGACTACCCTCACCAACTTTCTTGCATATTAGTCCAGCTTTTCCCAATTACTTAATAGATTTTATTTGACATTCTGTCCAAACAGGTTGTGTCTTATATAGTCTCTCGATGGTGTTGACTTGTTTTAAATCAATTACCTTCTAATGTTTCACTAGACTCTTCCTCATTCATTTACAAATATTTGCTTCATTGTATTTTTGATAATTTTATCAAGCATTTCATGTTCACAGACATGCTTGCATTGATCTCCCGTTAAAGAGAACTGGATGCCAAGTAAGCTTTGTTTGGATTTTTTGCGGGATTGAGGATCTGATAAAGCAAAAAGATCTGATGTGATAAGGTGATTTACATGCAAAATCAACTTGGTATGTGCATGGGTTACCCTGTGTCTTGTAAAGGTTAATTGTGGAAACATGATCTTCTAGACCTACTTTTGGATCATAATCAACGGAATCTGTAGACATGACACTTATGAGCATCATAAATGAACTCTTACTGTTCTAGTATACATAAAGGAGACTCATTATGGCAGGTCTGGAATGTAGGATATATGTGTTTTCTTATAAATTTTCTAAAATTTTATTTCAGGCATATTTCATAAGCTTTTTTTTTTTGGTTCCTAAGAGATTAAGGTTTTCTCTTTGTTTTTTTTTTACCTTCTTTTTGTCAATCATTGTATTTGATAATGTTCTTTTTTGTGTGTGAAATTAACTAGTGGTGGATAATTATATATGCTTTTGTTTCAAATGCATTTTGCAGATAGACTTATGAGGTGTTGCTTATTTTGCAGGATGCAATGGGGCATATCTGGAGGTCACTTGTGGCTGAGCCAAAGAAGACTGTTGATGAATTCTTTGATGATATTATTGAGGATCTATTGGCACAAAGTGGATCAAGACTGTGGCGCTCTCGTGAGTCTTCATGTATTGCTCTTGCAGATCTTCTCCAAGGGCGCAAATTTGATCAGGTTAGTTTAACTTTTGCCGTATATTTGTTTTGAAAAGCAAAGTTACTGTGCCTTTTTCTAAATTTTTTTATAAAGAGATGCATCTAGTTGGTAATCATTGGTGGCATCCTGTGTTGCAAAATATTTGACTGGATAGGACCCAGACAATATGACAACCAATTAAGACTGTGACCCAGGGGCAAAACATGAAGTGAATCAAATGGGAAACAATTTTACTGACATGAGACCCAAATTTTAGAAAATAGGTTTAAATTTTTTTTAGAATTTGGACGGGTTAACAAGCAACAAGCGTAGGAAGGATATGTTTGAAAATCTGTTCAAAGGAGTTACCCTAAATGCCCAGCCCAAGGCATGGCTACTGAGCTTATGTAAAATCCCCTAACCGGATTCTTGATAAAACAAACAAATTTATGTTTCCCTTATGGATACATTTCATCAAATATATCCCGGAAAGCATATAGAATTAAATTCCTGATGGTAAATGATTTAGAGTAGTTTGTATAAAAGTTTTTCAACAAGAGTCATTCATATAGCAGTCCAACTTCATGTATTTTAAGATAGGCATGTTAGCAAACAGTTTGCTGATTACACTCAGGAATTTCAATAACTCAGATTATATCACTAAAGACATTCTGTCAAATAGTTATCATTCATAAACCTAACTGGAAAGTGTGTGCAATAACTTCTGAATTTTCTGGTATAAAAAATCAGAACTACAACAGCCTCAAATAATCATTTTCTGGTATAAATTCTGAACAGCACTGGAAAGATGGTAGTTTGGTCCTCCAGAAACTCAAGTGACAGCACTTTCAATACATAAACCTTTCACCAGAAATTATTATCTCCTGAGAAAACTCAAGTGACAGCACTTTCAATACATAAACCTTTCACCAGAAATTATTATCTCCTGAGAATGTATTCCAAGTGGATGAAGAATAACACAAAATCTTTAATCAAACCACACCAAAAATCTATTCTGAGCAGCAATACTATTCAGAACTGTAATCTAAATTCCCATTAATATTTGCCAAAAGGAATATGGCTGATGCAAGGGAATGATGTGGTTGTTGGTGGGGGCCACATTCCCCTACTATTCCTCACACAATTTGTTAATAATTTCCTTTCAAACTTTCTCACGTAGCCTTCAACAATTATGGACTTCCAAGATGAAGTGCCTAGTGTCCTTGGGACCCACCATCCAATATGACTTTTCTTCACAAATGATTTCCAAATATCTATAAAATCATACGCAGCCCTTCAAAACACTTAATGAAGACAAAAAGGTGGAGCTTAGGAACTATTGGGTCCCACGATCTCCCTTAGACATTAATAAAAGTCTTCAAAACATAGGAATTACTTACTAAGGAAGGCTGCGGCAATTTTCCTTAGATACATAGGCCTTTTTAATGTCCAAACATGAAGCGGCTGGAATCTTCAAGGTCCACGATTTTTATTAGAAGCTGCATCTAATATTTTAGAAGGCTGTGGCTATCTTCCTGGGACCCGCGATCCATTTGATGCTAATAAACCTTGCTGAAAACTGTCAGAAATTGTCCCCCTGATAAGCCTGCAAAATATAATATATAATACCACAAATAATTCCCAAAGTATGAACTTTAATCTCAAACAAATATTAAAGCTAACATAGATCAACCATTCATATATTTCTCCAAATCCAACATGATATCTCAATTATTCTGAAATCTGCATACATCAAAATTGATAAAATGGTCTCCGACCAAATATCGAAAACCCAACAAATTGACCTTGAAACCCCAACTGAGAAATCTGAATGATTTCTCCTCTCAATTCAGTAAATGCAAAGAACCTCCTCTTTGACACTACCTGGATACAAAAGTCATAGACTTCAAACTGAAAACCAATACATAAGCATCTGAAAAAGCATGCTCAACAATGACTCTTAGGCTTGCTTTTAAAGCCATTACATTAATTAGGCCCAGCCTAACTTTATTAAATGAGAGTTTACATGTACACATCAGACCAAAGCATTTTAAATGCTTTTACATGAACTTTATTAAATGCTTGTTCACAACAACATGAACTTTATTAAATGTTTACATTTGAACTTTTTAAATGCTTGTTCCTAACACTTTTAATAAAGTGTAGTACTACTGACTTAGTAACTTAAAGAAAATATTAATTTTATAAAGCAAATAAAATACTTTACAAAATTAATTTACAATTAAAACAATTTTAAGTTACTCTAAAATTGGGGACATGACAGCTTACCTCCCAGGTCTAATACAGGCGTTGTCATACAGAAAGAAAGTTTGGGCACAACAGGCACTCACTTGGAGAAGCTAACAAACCTCATAGTCCACCCATATCCCCAGTAACTGTTCCCTTGCAATTCACTTTCAAGGGAAAATGGTTAAGCTTTTACAGGCACCTTCACCCAAAACTTTATGGGGGCTGCCTCCAGAAGCTCTGTAAAGACAGCCAAACAGAAAAGCAGCGCCATTTTGACAAATTATGACTTCTGGAGTCATCATAGAAAGCCTGAAAAAGCATGCCTTTGTTCATAGAAAAGTGATATCCACATTTTGCATTGATAATGTCTATTGTTACAGCTAAGGTGTATGATAATGTATTGGCAGTGTACTGGAAGTTTATATTTTGTGGTAAAAAATATCGGTATATCAAAGTATAGGTGTGCTGCATAGTATAACTATGAATTGCCTCAGTCTCAGCTCTTGTAGAATCTAACATCTTTATGAACCAGAACACTAACCTATGTGACAAGTAATTGCTTTTTGTGACTACTTTCTTTATATATTGAAATACAAACACTCCATGAATGATTAAAAATAATTCATAAGATTCATGAGGAAAACTGAAAATAATAACTATAACATCCTAATTAGTGACACTTTCCAGTTGCAAATCATAATAATACATTTTGAGATGATTTTCGTACAAAGTTAAAAATGTTTACTGTGGGTCCCATTAGACCTATCAGTGATGCTCAAGATTCGGGCAGCTGGTGTTGACTGAATTCCAAGTCTTTGAGAACATACAAGAGAATACATATTCATATGTATCTTGTTTTTTTCTAGGTTCTTGTGCTAGCTACTATAAAGAATGAAAAAATGAAATGCATGAAACTTCAATTATATTAATGTCCATGAATGACCAAGTAGGTCAGTGGGTCTAGAAAGTACAGCAAAGCAAATATTAAAGTACCATGGTAAAAATAATAATTCTAGGATATATAAAACAACTAAACACTAAAACAGTGTAAACACAACACGAGGGGGCGAAACCAACATGAATAAATGTAATGTCCCCAATTGGAACAATACTAATTTTACCTTAAAAATTCAAATCCCACAAGTTTAGGGTTAGGGTTTCGGAATTATAATGTTATAAATATATATTAAAATCTTTTAGGTTTCTAATTCACTCTTCCTAGAACAAAATGGTTTGATAGGGTGCCCAAGAAACCCTCTACCCTAGGCCCAAGAGCGGGTGCTTCACCCCTCTTGGCCCCATGTGGCCTCTTGCCAATCATATGGAGTGGGGTGCCTAGTGAGGTGTCCTATCACTGTTCCCCTTATCAGAACCATTATGCTTCTCCTTATGACTCAATTAATCACCATGATGGGAGGTTGGAGTGCAACTACAGTAGGGTGTCCTGGAAATCTGTCCTTCTAGGCCCAAGAGTGGCCTCTTATGCCCCCTTGGCCCCACATGTGGCAGGCCTCAGACATCCACCATAGGGTGGGGTACTTAGAAGATGATCCCAACGCCGTTTCCCCTCCTCGTAGGCACCTCAATTCCCTCATCATGACATTCATATAAAAACATGAAAGATCTTATATTATTTCACGTTCTAATTTAATGGTAGACAATAATTCATGTGTCAAATTCCTAAGATATATTCTTGTTAATGAAAACTCATCACTAATAATTATTGTCCTGCTGAGTGTAATTAAGCTGATTTGATTCATGTAATAATAGAGCAATAGAATAATAGAAATATAGAATAATAGAAGAATAATCGAATGATAGAATAGTAGAAGAAGAGAATGATCGAAAGATAGGATGATGGAGTTATAGAGTGATAGAAGAGTAGAATGAAAGAATGATATAATAGAATGGTGGAATAATAGAATGATAGAATAGGATGACATAATGATAGATGAATAGAACGAGAGAATAATATAATTATTGAATAATAGAATGATGGGATTTATATTTGAATGGTTTGATTATTTATGGATTGATGATACGTTGAGATACTCCTCCATAATGAGATTGCTGAGTTGATTCCCCTTGTAGATTATTAGATGTAACTTTCTTATTATATCCACTGCTGTGTATGTCAGATGAGATAGATTGATTCATTTCCTTCTTACCCACTCACACTCACATCTTCTTAGGATTATATATATAATATTCTTGTTTTTGTATAAAGCTGTTCACATCTGAATATATCTATGTTATTGCATGCCTCCTCTTTCTCACATAGATTCTCCTTTGTACACGATCATTGCTCCATTATTCTCTGCATTATATATATATATATATATATGTCTTTATTTTTGCCATACAAGGTCTGCTTTAAAACTATGCTCAGAATGATTTTTATTTTCCTGTTCTTATTTGCTGATCCCTACTTATTATCACAGGTCTTTTTTACATAATTTCTGATTTTTGTTTCCTGTATTTGATCTATCTTTTTGCGGTTATGTACCTTAGCAATCCTTTTATATATTTTCTGCCTTCTCTATTTATATACCTCCCTAGTTTGTGAGGGGAGTCACCCCTTTTGAAGCGGTGATGACTCTTCATATAGTCACACCCCTTTAGAGGGATCGCTGCCCTCAACTACTAATCATAGCCCTTTAAAGATGCAGTGCTGCCTTAAGTTTAAAAAAACATTGCTACTTCTTAATGATCGCTGCATTCCTTAATATTTATAAGCCTTTCTAAATCAGATCCCATGCCTTTATATGCATCAATCTGCCCCTTTTGTACTATTTTAATATTTATGTTGGTATTTATAATTATATTTATTATTATATATTATATGATAATATATATTTATATTATCATTACTTTTATTTGTTATTTATATTTATCTTATATAATAATATTAAATTGTCAATGCTTATATATATTTGTATTTATTATAAATATAATATATCTTAAAATATATAATATTTCAATTATATTAAATAATAATGTTGTTTAATATTATTTCTTAAATATACAATTATTCAATTTGACTTCATTGTTTCATCATAATGTTTAAATCTTTAATTTAAACAAGGCCTTAATATCGGGACATCACAATAAACCCTAGGCATATGATCCAAGCATGAAACATATGGTCATGTTAGGGGAAGAATCTTCAAGGATACAGAACTGGTGAGGACCAAATCCACTATCTAGATTGTAAATGAGTTTGGCAGAAGCAGAAACTTGATCCTCAAATCAGAGTTGCATGGAAATGGATATGGTTTTACTATTGGATACAGATACAGTGACTTTTCAAGATCCTTTTATATATATATATATGGCAATTATAAAAATCTACATATATTCAATTATTTATGCATCTAAGAGTTTCTGCTTCTGTTTCCACCAAACTCAACACACACACACATATCACCACAGAAACAACAATAATATAGCAAGATAAATATTAGAAACCTATATATATATATATATATATATATATATATATATTATGGTTGTGTTTGTAGTGATATGTGTGTGTTGTGTTGAGTTTGGCAGAAGCAAAAGCTTATGTTCAAATCAGAATTGCATGGAAATGGATATGGTATTGGATGCAGATATTGTTAAGTTTGCAGATCCACTAATATAGATATGGTTAGATGTGACAATTACAAAAATATACATATATACAATTATTTATACATTGTTAGCGTTTTAATAAATATTATTCCCTTGTCCAAACTCCAAATTAGCCTACGGGAATAAAATAGGCTTAATGGTCACCTTCGCCGACTAGGCTGAAGAAGGGGACTTTACAGTCCTCCCTTCCTAAGATTGCTTGCCCACAAACAATTATAGATTTGGATGCTGAAAAATCTGCTCTCCCTCCCAAGTAGCATCCTCTAGCGGCAAGTCTCTCCATCTGATCAGATATTCCTTGATCACTCTGCTCCTCAATCTCGGCTCCTTGAAATCCATAATAGCATCAGGAACTAAAATCAATTTGCCCTCTTCATCCAGAGGTGGAAGCTCAGGAGAAGATGTAATATGCTGCCCTAGTCTCGATAAAACAAGGAGTTCCTTACCATACCAAATAGCCTATGGGAACTCAAATGAATAGGCTATTGGACCCACAACAGACTAGGCATGAGAAGGGGACATTACATCCATCATTTATGTGTGATGCCTTCCCAAGTCCATGGTGTCCCATACTAAGCCAAGTCTATTTCCACGGAATGCAAATAAAGGGTGCGACTCCCCACAATACTCCACGTGCCTGCCTTTAGTGTGGCGGACCCCTCTTAAAAGGCTGCAAACACATATTAGATGGCTGCTACAAGTCTCACAAATCCCCCTTTTTAATACTCCAAATACATTCAAGGAAGCTGTGTCCAAGTTTAGATGCTGCGGTTAGTCTACGACTAACTTTTAGAGGGTTGTGACCTCATTTTATCATCCTCACGTCTCACCCAATGGAAATGTCCTTGCATAAAGAGGCTGCAGCTACACTTAGAAGACTCCAAACCATTTAAAACCAGGCGCTAGGGTTAGAGCATAAACCCTCCTCTATAACAAATATTTCGGCCATGAATATATTCAACAAAATCTCTATAAAATCACAAATTTATATTTGCTCTACAAATCTCATAAATTTGTAGAAAGAATCCCTTCAGCACAAACAAAATATTGTTATTCTTTATGCACTTGCGTGAAACTTGTGTGATTCCACCTGCAAATCAGCTAGGGAGGATCTTTCACCACTGAAACCGATTTCCCTTAGGGTTTTCATCCTAGGGTTTGCTCAAGCAAGAGCTCTCTCCAAATTCTCCAAGAAAATATATTCAGAATAAAACAAAATAAGCTTTTGAGCTCTCTTTTATAATTTCCCATAGATAATTTCTGAAGGAGTAATTTAAAATTACTTTTTAATATATCTCTTAAGCCCATATAAAGTGACTTTATAATATTTCCTGTTGGAGCCCTTCCTTAGTCACTTTATCACATGAATATTTAAATAAATACAAGTTGTCTGTAGAATGAAGAATTAAGACAACTTTATATATTTAATAATTATTATTCGCTTGTCCAAACTCCAAATTAGCCTACGGGAATAAAATAGGCTTAATGGTCACCTTTGCCGACTAGGCTGAAGAAGGGGACATTACACTCAGTATACTCCAACTAAGGGAAATGCTTGTATATATAAGTGTGTTGTTGCGGCCCTATGATGTTTAGTCCTTGGGAAGTGCAACAACGAGCCATCAATGACACAAGATAGGATGTCATCTGAAACTTGCAAGCTTGTTCAAACTTTGTCAACTATTTATGTAAGCAATCTCTGAGCAAAGTAGACCAATCAAAATGTTCACTGCCATTACATATAGTGCTCATGAGATAGAACATCTATGGCTTGAAACTGCGGGCTTCTTCTTGACTCGTGATTTGGTTGAGAAGAGCGATCATAATTGCAAATTCATCTCTAAACTCACCTCAACTCAAATTCTTGGGCAAAATTGATTTCTTAATTTTTAACCAGCACTTGGCAACCTGCTTTTGACATTCCGCCAAATGATTTAGCCAAGCCTTTTCACAGTCCTCCAAATCCACTTCAAGTGATTCTTGATATGGGGGTATGGAAAAGGTTAACTCAATGTCGTCTGACTTGAGGCTACACAAGACATGTCTATTCCACGGATCTTATCTCTCCCTTTTCAGGATCATTGTGCTTTACACAAGCTAGAATGAATTTTAAGCTGTGTGTGGCAATTGGAAACGATCTTGCTTGAACAAGACCACAATACATCAATTTTTTCACCACTTTACTTGGTTCTTTGATTCTCCTTGAGGTTGATCCATTCGGGTAAACATGACACAAGTCAGTTTTCCACACCTTAAGTTATTTATAAATGAGGACTGGTGGCACCTCCAAAGAGAACTGAATACTGCATCTTGTGGGTGTAAAATTGCCAATTAAACCTCCTCTTCAGATGCTTTATGCTGCTGATAATGACAATTTCTGCCCTCTTTGGGTTGAATTTTGCAATTTTCAAGAGGAGAATTGGAAGAATTTGGAGTATAAATGCTTGATACAGCTGTTGTGGCAATTTCTCTTCAAATGACCTCATACATATGCTGTTTGTGCTGATATATGCCTGTGAAAACACAATTTTATGATATAACTCTGCTGCGCTTTGTTAGTCCTGCTGTACTTGCCCTACTGCTGTGTGAAATTCACCGAAAATACTTGCCTTAGATGCTGTTTCTGCTCTAAATTCTGCTATACGTGCTGTTGAAAGAATGAATTCTGCTGCTCATGAGTCAAGAGTGCTTTAAATTATAATTTAAAGTTTATTTCTGCTGCTTCTAAAATTGGAGCTGCCTTTTAACAATAATTGATTTTGTCTTTTTGAATGATACTGTCATCCGATATAAATAGCTTTATCTATTTTTGAAAATGTGTATCCCTTTAAAAGAGGCGCCTCCTTCTGAAATCTTTAGTTGGCCTCTTCTTTAGCAATGTTTTTTTTATTTTTTATTTTCATGCAAAAAGTAGACGCCCTTCAAACAGGTGCTCGTCTTACCATATTGAACAAAATTTTTTGTTTTCAAATAAAAACTAGCACTATGACTTGCAGTATGTGCCTAAGTTCTCACACATGCACCTAAATTCATCAACTTCACCATTCTTTACGCACTTTTCATCCTCCCCACATACCTTTAAACACAGAAAAAGTTGATCCTTTGAACAACCGTGGGCTTTCTGCCACATGTGTGCCTGTCCATTGGATGGGAGGATTTCAAGTTCGCCTTTGCTCAGGTGGATGCCTGGAAACTGGACCTAATTTTTTTTGGAAATTTGTCTCCTTTACAGGAGCACGCCCATCCACTTCTATAAGCACCTGTCATTGCACTTGTGCGCCCTCCCATCAGAGGCACGTCTCTTTTGAAAAGGCTTTCCACTTATTATCAAGGCGCGGCCCTATGCCCAGGCATGTGCCTAGACACTAAGAATAATTCAAAGAAAAACTTCTCTTTTGTATTGGTGCGCGTTGATCTTTCTGGACACACTTGAATACTCTTTTGAAATGTGTCCTTGCTAACATTCACGCATCCCATTCTTGCTATTTTGATTGGCCAAAAAGAACAAGTCTCTTGTATTGGTGCATGCTAATGACTAGGCATGTGCTTGAATGGTACCTCAAAAAATTTGTAAGTTGCAAAACTTTTAGTGAGTTGTGGGCTCAACTTTCCTCTTTCTTGGTACACTTTTGACCTTTTTTGGAGGCACTTGACTTTGCTCTCTTAGATGCATTTCGACGTTTATTTGAAATCTTTCTAACACCTTGATGAAAATGCGTTCCTCCTTGAATTCCCTGCATCCAGTTGTATGTTTGATCTCAACCTTAGGAAATTCCTCTGTTAGGAATCCTTTTTCCTTCCTCAAAACATGTTCCCAGGTGCGCGCCCCTGACAATGGTGATTGGAAATGATCCATAGTCGTAATGCCTTTGCCAAGTGCACCTCTCAACTCCTAGTGTGTGCTTGCACTTGAAGGATGCACCTATACATGTTGGTTCAAAAATTTGCTTTATGAACTGCATGTAAGGCTTTTGTGTGCACTTGTTTTAATGACTTAGCCAACTTTCAGACATGGAAGCCTCCTTCCTTTCATCAAGACGGATGTCTTCAAGAGCCTGATTCGATGATCTCACAAACATTTAGAAAAAAAGTAGCAACAAGATGATGTAGACTGCGGAAGACTTGATCACAACTTTGTGAGAAAACAATAGACTTCAGTTTTAAAAACTTGACGAAATACAAAAGTTTCGTATGGGTACAACATACATCTAAGAGTATAGAACACACACACACACACACACACACACACACACACACACACATATAACTGGATATGGCAGTAGATGGTCTGGTGCTGTATCCAGATTTATTGGATATGGCCCAAATATAAGCTCATATGTATGGATATGGTATCCAAGCTGCATCCAGGAGTATTGCATCTGTATTTGGTATCTGAAACATGGATATGTGTATCAAAACAAGGGAGGGGAGGTATCTAGCAACTCCGCTTCAAATGCATTTAGCTGAATTTTTTTTAATTGACTATCCGTATTAAAAATTGTGTGCAACAAGAACCCATTTTCCTATTATTTTTAACACCCTATTTAGTTGGGAAGTTCAGTCTTCTTGGAAGCAACAGGTTGCAATTTCTGTTTGGTTTTATTTTATTGTTTTTGCAAATTTTGAATGTTTTTTCATAAGCCCTAAACTAGATATGGCAGTAGATGGTGTGGTGTTGTAGCCAGATGTATTGGATATGGCCCAAATACAGGCTCGTATATGGATACGTCTGCATACAGTATCCATGCTGCATCTAGGAGTATCGTATCCATATCCAGTATCTGAAATGTGGACATGTGTATCTAGATAGGAGACGGGAGGTATCTGGCAACTCTGCTTCAAATATGCTTAGCTGAAAATTTCTTCATTGACATTATCCTTATTAGAAATTGTGTGCAACAAAAACCCATTTTCTTGGTAGTTTTAACACCCCATTGAATTGGGATGTTCAGTCTTCTTGGAAGCAATGGGTTACATTTGTGGTGCAGCATCTTGGTGATTATTTTCTTTTGGATAAAGAGAGCATGCTTCTTTAAAAATGAAAAAACTTACTGCCATCTCATTCTTGCTGGGTGTCTTCTTTTCGAGTTTGTTAGATCAGCATGTCTCTATACTGGTAGCAAGTTTTGCCAGGCATATAAACTGCTACTGAAGCTTATAAGATGAAAATGATATTAGATTTGTTGTTAATTTGTAATGATTCTCAATGTATTTCAATATATATATTCTTTGATTTTGAAATCAGAAAAAATTATATGTAGGAATTCATCTGCTCTGATATAATGCTTGATGCACAAAGGCAACGGTAGTATTTATCATTTTTTCTGATTGGATATTCTGGAATTTATTGTGTATTTGTTAGGTGGGAAAGTACCTGGAAAGAATCTGGATCACAGCTTTTCGTGCTATGGATGACATAAAGGAAACTGTTCGGAATGCCGGTGACATTCTCTGCCGTGCAGTGAGTTCGTTAAATACAAGGCTATGTGATACATCCCTCACTGAAAGAAATGATGCGAGTGCAACAATGGCTATTGTTTTGCCATTTATGCTTTCTCAGGGTATGATGAGCAAAGTTTCAAGTGTGCAGCAAGTTTCAATCAAAATGATCATGAAACTTTCCAAGGTTCGCTCTTTTTACAATCTGTTGAAGCAAGCAAAGAAAAAGTAATGCCCTTCATGCGTTTTTGATACCTGAGTAGAACTCAAAAGAGAGATCAGTAATGTTTTTTCATAATGTTGAGTCACTTATAGAGTATTCTGTGGAATTGAAGGAGCATGCTAACAATTTTTTTTTTGGAGCTCATTTCCTACTTCTGATTTGCACTAAAAGCCCAGATCGATTGTATGTAACTCATATTTAGAAGCATAATTTTCAAATATGACACCAAAAGGGTAGTCACATTGATCAACAGAAGCATTTTATCTCAATGCTGATTTTAAGGAAAATGTGTGTTGCCGCAATTAATGCTGTGCAATCTTCTAGAGAATTATACTATGAGATCAAGCATACCTAATAAGGACAGTGATTTTTGGGGTTAATCAGTAACCGTCACGTTTCATTACCTTGTCATTAGAGGTGTCTAATAAAAACTCAAGCTAAAAATTCAATATCACTCAGAAAATCGAATTGAATTTCATCATCATAGAATGCCCCTCTAAATATATTTGAACCCCATCTTTATAGGAGTTTCACTCTAATGGCTTTGATTTACTCCATTTAGTTTTGTTTTCTTTTTCATGTGTTTAGTTTCTTTCTGGTGCCCCTCTAAATATATTGGAACCCCATCTTTTTATGAATTTCACTATGACCGTTTTGTTGTATGCTACTTAGTTTGTTTTCCTTCTCATTTGCTTAGTTTCTTTCTACATAAGGATGGTTAACCACTCGGGAACATCAATAGTGCTGAAATTTGCTAAAACACATACTGAAATTCTCAAATCGATACATTATTTATACGATAAATCATAGAACATTAATCATTGATTTAAAATGTCTGAAGATTTTGATTCCTTTTCACAAAGCACACCAACCTAAAACTATCGTGGATCATTCAAGTTGGGTATGGCCTTGTAAATAATTTGAAGTGTATTGAGCATTTAAATTCCTCTACTAGTAGCAGATAGTAGTTGACTGAAATTGAAATGGCATAAATCTTCCAAACTTTTATCATTTGGTCTCATCACACATCTTTGTTGCAGGGTGCTGGGGTTGCGATTCAACCCCATTTACCAGATTTGGTTTTCTGTATGTTAGAAAGCCTTTCAAGTTTAGAAGATCAGAGGCTCAATTATGCAGAGGTTTACATATCTCCATACTTCATACTCATATTTTTGTATGCTTTATTTAAATATTTATCATATAATGGCTATTGATTAGTAACTTCCAAACTTTGCCTGAGCTGCATGACATTTTGTGCAATTTCAGATGCCATTATGTTTTATGAGGATTCAGTTTTAGCTTTAAATTTAAAAATTACTCATCTATGTTTACAGGATTACATGAACTGTATTTAGCAATCAAGAAGTAACAGTTGCTTTTACCGATTCTCTATTAATTTTAATTGATCTTTGTTTACCACAGCTACATGCAGAAAGTGTTGGTATTCGAAGAGACAAGTTTGAAAACTTGCGTATTGCAGTTGCGAAAGATTCACCCATGTGGGAGACCCTTGATCTGTGTCTTAAATATGTTGATCTTCCTACTTTAGAACTATTAGTTCCTCGTATTGTTCAGCTTGTTCGTTCAGGAGTGGGACTAAACACACGGTATGTGCAGTTCTAGAACATAATGCTTGTCTGACAGTATATTTTCTTAGTGTAGATCCGTTTTTTAGTTGGTATTGGAGAAATTCATATATGGAACTGTCAGGTATAGCACTGAAAGGTTTAAAAGACATGTTTCATTGTATATTATATATTCAAAATACATTTGTCCCCGGTTGCGAAGCAATTGTGCACATTGTTTGATATTTAATATTGACCATGTCATGTTAGATTCTTGATGATTCTAGGTTATAGCACAATAGGTGTAATAGATAGATGGAGTTTTTAAACCTAATAGATTTTAATACAACTACAAGGTAGTGAGAGGGAGAATGACAATTTCTTTGGAGGATTCGACTATTGCAAAGGATGTTCTTCTGATGGTATGGGACAAGAAAGTTAGAGACTATATCCTTCAGGTCAATAGAGCAGGCATTGCTAAATGGGATTGGAGGGATAAGAGTGGACTAGGAATTCCAACTGAACAATTAATGATCCTAAAAGAAGAATTGTTTGTGTAGAAGATATTTATAAAGGAGAAGCAAAATATACTAAAATGGTGTTTTCAAAATCCAGCAATTATTTTGTCAAGTTGGGGTACTGTTGGTGTTTTAATTTGTCACTTTTGTGACGCACAAAATAGAATAGTGGATGAGGAAATCCTCTCTTCAGATTTGCAGGGGAAGCTCCCTAATTTAATCTACTCTTAAATCTAAAACAATAAATGAACACTGCATAATTTGTTCTTTGGGGTTTTGCATAAAGATGAAATAACTAAAGCAAACTTGACTGATCTGTTTTTGATCTTAGAGGTTAGAGCACGAGACTTGAAAATCCCCTATCTCACCAATGAATTTTCTCAATATTTGACAATTAAATTATTAAAACATAAATGATAATACTATCCAAGGATTGAAACAAAGATCTTTGGAATCGTATCAGCAATTAATTTGATCTTGAAGAGACATATAACACTTGAAAATAGCAATGACTTAGAAGGATAGATGAAGGCAATTAATTATTACAAAATATTCAAAGCTATTTCGTAAATTTGAACACCAATGTGACACAACGTTAACATAAATCTTCTATTAACTGACTTATTTGCATGGTTACAACACTTGAGTCTTGACTTGAATGGAAATCTTTGCAGCATAAGAAAGCTTCAATTTCACATTCATTACACAGAAAAGATCTAACACATTAACTTGACTTCGAACTTGAATGACAAATGCTGCAGCATAAGTCTGCCTTCAACTATCATTACCATTTATGTGTAAATGACATATATTTATAGTGTTCCAGCTATAGCGTCTTGAAGTTTCAAAAATAATAAAATAATAACTTTAAAGCAAAGCTTTGAAGCTATTCAATCTTCATCCCTTCAAAAATAATATTAAATTGCAACTTCAATATTCAAAAATAATATAAAATTGCAATTTCAACACATTGTTTCCCTTTATACTTATCTTAGGCATCCACAAGAATGAAGGTATCAAATCCTTTGATTTGACTTCAATCTTGATTTGGGCGACTAGGCAAACTTGGGTGCCACCTTTGCTTTCTTTCTATCTTCATTCTGCTTGGAAAAACCTGGTACTTTGGCAGTAGATGGAGCTTTTGGTCATAATTACGAAAAAGTAGAAGTTGGAATTCATTAATGCTAAGTGGAACTTTTTTGTCATTAACGCCAAGTTGTGGGAGGTTTTAATCTTGGGCACTAAGTTGTGGAAGCTTCAATTATTGACACCAAAAGTGAAAATCATTCTAGGCACCGAATGGAAGGTTTGGATAACTAACACCAAGTGGGGAATTTGACATTTATATGTCAGGAAGGGGAAACTTTAAAGATTGATGGCAACTAGAGAGTTTGAGTCATTGATGCCAAAAGAGTGGGATTTTCACATGCCAACATCAACGAGAAAACCCACTTGAATCAAAGTTGGGCACGTGAGATGTTTCTTGGTGGAGGTTTGGACTTGGCAAGTTGAAAAGTGGAGGTTTAGACACTAGCGAGCCAATGGGCAAGTTCCATTGCTTGGCAAGGAATGGAGAAATCCCCACACTTAGCCAGATTGGAGGATTTTCGAATGATTTTGCCAAAACCTGTTTTGACAACCTCCTACCTCTACCATCTACTGCCATTCTTAGAAAAAAGCAGAAAAAACAACTTTCTAAAAATAGAAAATTTGATTTTTGGTAGACACTGAAACTACTGACTTGAATTTTGGACCTTCCATAGTGGCAACTTTATGCTTGAAAGATGACCCCCATATATGATTTTGTCTCAATAAGCTGGAGTAGATTTACCTTAGCCTTAATCCTTCTTGTCTCTGCATGGCATTTGGCACCATAGATTTTCTTTTAACTTAAGGCTTTCTTTCCTCTATCTATGTTGGAGTCTCCTTTAGGATTCAGAGCTTGATAATCTTCGTGACCAACATCTTGCATACATCATTAATGGACCAAGACATACCAACACCTAAGGACTTGACTGTTTGATAGGAAAGATAACATAGTTGACATTGATGTGACAAGAATGATCTAACATTTGGCTACACATAAGATTGATCTTGAAGTTTTTTAGAGGTAGAAATTTTGGGTGCCAACAATAGCTCTTTTTGGGGACCATGGGACATACTTGGGTCATAGGAGAACTTCAGAATCTTTGGTGAATAGAAAAAGGCTAATGTCATTATCCATTGAGTGATAGAGTCAAGTTGAACTTAAATTGCAGCAAAAATAAAGCACCCAAATTGGAACATATAAGCAAACACAGTACGAGATTGTGAAAAACATTATGACATCACGAATCACAACACAAAAAAGGGGAAATACAATACTATAAGGGTTGAAAAGCTTCAGAAATTGCCTACTGTAAAGAAAAGGTAGTTGTGTGTCATCCATCTGAGCAAGATAATATGTATTTCCCCATAGTATAGAACCTGATCATTTATTGCAAAATTCCTCTATTGTGCAGTCTTATGAAATACTTTCTTTACCCGTGTCTGGTGTTTTGTAATTTTGTCCACTGCTTATGCTCTATCCTGTTCAAGCTTGTGAAGGTGAAGAATGTGTTTCTCAATTGAATCCTTAAATTGACTATCTTTAATGGTTGAGGCCAACGGCAATGCTGACATCTCTAGATTCATAGGTAAACTACCTTTGTCCCATAAATGATAGGAAAAGGTGATGTGCCAATTGCCCTATTTGGTGTAATCCTATTAGCCCAAAGTGTATCAGACAACTTTGTGGGCCATATATCTCGATTGTCTTCAACCAATTTGTCAATGATAGTAACAATATTCTTATTGGAGGATTTCGCTTGCCTATTTCCTTGTGGATAGTAATTTGACGAATGAGCTGAGTATACCATAAAAACTTAGAATCTCTTTAGATGAAAAACTGGAAGCATTGGCAGTAACTAATTTCTTAGGCACTCCAAAATGGGACAAGATGTTCTCATTGAGGGAGCTATAAACTACCTCAAATGTTGCTCTTTTAGTGGGTATAGCTTCCACCCACTTGGAGAAATAATCTACGGGGGTAAGCATATATATGTGGCCTTTGTTGGAATTTGGATGTATAGGTCCCACAAAATCAAGACCTCACTACTGAAATGGGGCATCAATTTTATAGGCTTCAAAGGTATGGCAACCAATTTCAATCTATGGATGAACTGTTGACATGAATGACACTTCAAGACCCATTGATAAGCATCCTTGAACAAAGTAGGCCAATAACAGTGAGCATGCAAGATCTTGAATGCTTTAATGTGTGACGATAAACGACAGCCATAGACCTGGTTATGAAAACATTCAAGCAACTTTCTCTGTTGTTCTTTGTTTACGCATCTCAAAAATGTACAATCCATACTTTTCTTATACAATATATCTTTCTAGATGATATATTTTTGTGCCTGCAATTTCAAAGTTCTTTGTTTTCCATCTAAACTACTTTGGATAATTACCATATGTAAGGAAACGGACAATAACTGGATACCAAGTATCAATTGCATTAGTGAATAAAACCATTGGCAACTTTGGCTCTTTTTTTTGATATATGCCATTTTCCTTTTTCAAATCACCATTCTTGGCTATCAACTTGCACAAACCCCTTCCTCTTATCAAATTGGTTGGATGTCCAAATAATATGCTTGAATTTTGGCAATCCAATTGCCTCTTTTAGTACCCAACTACTGCTGAGTTAGAATAGCCTTTATTGTCACATTTGATACCATCACTTTGGAGTGAGAATGAAGTATGTAAAATCGGAAACTCTTAACAACACATACCATTGCATATGCATGCTTCTCCTATTGTGTATATCGTAGCTCATGATCTTTGAATCCAAAGCTTATGAAAGCAATGGGTGATTCTATCCCTTCATGATTCTTTTGGGTTAAAATAGCTGACATAGTGAACTCAGAAGCACAACATGTCATGTCCCCTTTTTAGGAGTAAATCTAGCGAAGACCCTTAGCCGTGTAAGATCCCCAACTAGTACTAACTAAAATTTTTCTTTCTTAGACAAATTTACTTGCACTTAACTCTTCAACTACTTAGTCTACTTAACTTCATAAATGAAAAGATAACAAAGGCAACTTGCATGAATCAACTTGAAGTTGGGTACTTGTATTATTACTTGATTCAACTCAATGCAAATGTCTTATTACAATGATGTTTGCCCACAATGGCATGAATATACAATCTTATTCAAATGATTACAAGAGAAGGCCTTGAAGCCTAGACGTATACAATGCTTTCAACTAGCTCTATCTCACTAGTTGATGTAGATCACTTCAATTGAACTTAATGATGTCAACTGGATGTCAACACCTCACAAAGCAACAAGGGAGCATCACCTTGTCAGATGAGGGAGCATCACCCCAACGCTTGAAACTCGCAGGCCTCAAGATCACAAGCATAAAGCTTTGCAGAGAGAAAATTCACCAAAAGATAAGATGTTCAAATGAATGAGAGCTCCCCTCCTTTTATAGGCTTTCCAAGGCAATGAAGGCACGCTTTCCAAGGAGCATATTCATGAAGAATATTCCTTTTGACAACTCAGTGTGATGTGGCAACCTCACCCAATGCAGTGGAACGGATCCCAATGTCCTCCTTTCGACCAATGAGTAGAGTTGGTTACAACTACCTTTCCTTCATCCTAGGCACCAAGTTAGGGTGTTTGGTACAGGGAAATGCGCCTTGTGTGAGTTCTAGGCGCCAGATGAGATTGGAGAAGACAGAAAGTGTGCCTAAGTGTGGAAACCACCAGATAACTCAATCTGAAGTTAGGCGCTTCATTAGTAGATCCTAGTCAAGTGGAGCGCATGACATCTAGCTCCATGTTTGGTGTCAGAATGGACTTAAGTCACTACGCACATATCAGAGGGGTAACAAGTGGGAAGTGCGCCTAAGGTACTTAGATGATAGAACTTCATGTGTTGAGGCATTTGGAGTGTCAGAACAACCTTCTTTGATGAGCGCCTTGATTGTAATCTTAAGCAAACATCTCCTAACCCTTTCTTAGCTAGGCGCATTCTGGAGGTGAAACAGGCAGGAAGTGCGCCTTGCATGCATGATGGTTTTCTCTGTCGAGTCTTCAAGTCTTGTTGTCTTGGAAGGTAGAATTCCTCATCCTGGAGTGAGTGTCTTACTTCACATGTTCAAACTTCATATTTTAACTCACTCTGTAACTAGGCACCAGAACTCAGGTCTTCAGTCAAAATGTGCGCCTAGAGCCTTCTAGGCCAATTTCATCCCAGATTGGCAGGATATGAAGCTTCTTGAAGTTGAAAGTATCTTCACCAATCAATGTGCTACTCATTCAACCTATTGAATCTCCTGTTCTTGCTTGGGCGCACATTTGGTCTAGGCATCATGGAATTTGCGCCTAGGCATGGAAACCTCATAATACTTGTCCAATCTTCATCATTAAGCTAGGCGCCCTATTGGAGGAGTTTAGCTATGTTTAGCACCCCATCTCAAGACCATTATTGAGTGCCAGAAGTAACATTTAATAGCTAGGCGCTCATTGACAGGTTGCCAGAGGAAAAGTGTGCCTAGATAACAAGATGTCATTACTTGATCACTTCATCTTTCCACTTGATCTTATTGAAGGTGAGGCTTCACTTGATCAATCTTGAAGGAGTTCACTTGTTTGAAGTGCAATAGAGTCTAGGCGCACTATTGGGAATTTGGTGATGAAATTGGCGCTAGATGCATTAAGACTCCTCTTTGCATGGGCTACTCATTCATCCACTCCTGTTGATCCAATCAACCATCTCAGCTCAAACGCCCATGTTTTTATCTTGGATTTGCACCTTATGAGGACTAGGTGCACTTTTAGGGTTATGAGAGCTAGGAAGTGCGCCTAACTCACTTGGACTTCTTCAATGATCCCAAACTCAAGTTTGATGAGTCAATTTGCCCAATTGATGTTCAACATATCCAAAGATGACTCCATCCTCTTGATTATTGCCTTCAAAATCCAAGGCGCATTTTTGAAGTGTAACTGCAAGAATGAGCGCCCCTGTACTTGACTTAGTGGATTATGACTTGAAACTCCTTGATTGTACCTGCAAGATTACACACAAAGTTAGTCAAAACCCAATTCATTCGCTTATCATTCAGAATTAGCCTCTGGGAATGAGGAATAGGCTAATCCATTCTTCACTTGGTGTTCAAGCCGGAAATGGGGACATGACAAGGAAGTTCATTAGCAAATTGTAACAATAACCACACCAGGACAGTGATTGGTTTTGCATCTCGTCCATTCCAACCCAAGTTTCTAACAAGAGAAGTCCCTGAGGGTGGAGAAGAGCAACCAAATCAATGTGGTGATAATTTCCTTGATTATTTGCATTAGTACCAATCTTTGGGAAATGAGTTCCATTGAGCCCTGTCTTTGCAAGATTTCTATTCTTGAAGATGAGGAATCGCCCAAGAAAGGAAAGAAACTGGAATTGTCCATACCCACTTTTGATGGTTCAAGAAAGTACATTGCATGTTCCTGGATTCAAAAGTTGGATACTTACTTCTCCCTTAATCCAATGTTTGAAGGAGAAGCTATCAAATATGCCACCCTCCACTTGGAAGGAGTTGCACATGAATGGTGGTACCACGGGTTGGTCACTCAAGGGCACAATTTGATTGATTCGTATGTTGATTTCAACCAATGAATCATTGATAGGTTTGATAGAAAGGATCCTGAGGCCGATTTCAAAGAGTTGGCCCACTTGAAGCAATGTGGTTGACTAGATAGTTACGTGACAGAGCTCCAATGATTTTATGTTATGGTTCTTGATGTCTCTGAAAGGAGACTTACTGTGTTGTTCTTAGAAGGTTTGACCAAACCTCTCAAGGGTTGGGTAAAGGCTTTTGACCCACCTTCTTTACAAGATGCCATCAAAAGGGCACTAAGCATGGAGCTTTCTATTCCAAAGAATAAATTTGATTCAAAAGACTCTCATGCAAAACAACGGAAGAAGCCATTCTAGAAAGAGTGGCCAAAGTGGACAAGTAAAGAGGAAGAGGTTAGAAATGAGCTTTGAAGGAAAAAGCAATGTTTTATCTATAAGGAAACTTGGGAACCAGGCCATAGATGCTTGGGGAAAGGACAAGTCCATTACATTGAGGTTGTTTTGGATGAAGAATCTACACAAGGAGAACCTGAAATTGAAAGTGAGAAAGAAGATGTTGAATATGAACTTGAGAAACAAGATGAGGTGGTTGTTGAAGATACCTTTGCCACATTATCTGGTACTACAGTCCTTTCGAAGTTCAAGGAGTCCTCCTTGGACAAAGGTTGATAGTGTTGATTGATAGTGGGGCAACCCACAACTTCATTGATGAAGGTTTGGTTGTCAAAAGGGGTCTTGAGATTGAAGATTTTGAAGGACTCAATGTGATGGTAGCTGATGGTTTTACCATGCCTTGCATGAAGAGGATTTCCCAGTTGACTATCACTTTAGGAAACCACAAGGTCACCGATGATGTAATGTCCCCATTTTCGAAGTAATCACCTTGGAGATGGATATTAGCCTATTCACCATTCCTGTAGGCTAATACACTTGGTAAGGGAATGTCTTGGTTGAGCTAGATGGGAAAAACGAATGTTGTCAAGGTTTGGAAAAAGGAATGTTAGCTCAAATAATAATATTTTTTGGCTAGTGGTATTTTTATAGTATTTTATTTAGCCAAAAATAATAAAATAATCAGCCAAGGACTTGAGCGGCCAAATTGGAGGAATAAAAAAAATAACTTAAAGATGGAAAATGGACAAGCTGGAGAGCAAAAGTAAAATATAATATTTTGTTATTATTATTTGCCCATGAAATTGTTGCCCAAAAAGGAAAAGAATTTTTTTTTAAAAAAAATAATAAAATATTATTTTCTCTCTCCTAGTCATCGCCCAAGGAGAAATTGGGAAAAAATATTAAATAAAAATCAATAAAAATTATGTTCTATTGGGTCGCCCAACTTGACGAGGATAAAAGGACATGAATTGATATCTTTTTTCATATACTTGATGGTTTGGCTTTGGCATTTTAGAGTGATTGTCTTGGCTGTAACTTGCTTTCAGCGGTATTCAAGGACAAAAACCCTTGGATAAGAGTGATTGGACGAAAACCCAATTCACTATGGGAGATGGATTCACTTAGAATTCATCATTGAGCTTCTTTGTAGGTATTTGAGGAGATAATGGCTTCATTTCAGCTAGGGTTTGGATTGGAATTCATTACAGCAGCTAGGATTTGAAGCATTTTGCAGATTGAAGGATTAATATTCAGATTTGGCATTGTTTTTGGTACATATTTCGTCAACAAATCAATTGGCAAGGGTTTGCACTTCTAGTGCTTGGTATTGGAGGCCGATTTTGAGCATTGCATGAACCTAGGGTTTGCTGATATGTGTTTTAGACTTCTGATTTTCATTGAACAGCTATAGATCGGAGGGTTTTATGGCATGAATTTGAGTTTCAAAGGCAAATATTGCATCTAGTGTGTCATCGCTTCCTTCCTACACCTAGGCGCCACCCTTGGAGGCATATTTTGGTGGATTTGACATGATTTTATAACAGCAGCTACAGATTTCATGATCAGACTTCTTCATTGGCATTTGGCTTGAGTTTCCATCAACATTCATCATCTATGTGTTGGCATTTGTTGTTGCTTCATTGGAGGATCATTTGTATGACTATTTGATCAATCTAGGGCATCATCTACATGTTTATGTAAGTTTGATTTTCATATCAGACCTCTCTGTTTTGTAATCAGCCAACTACATTTTAATAAAGGAGCCAATCTTTCCATCCGGGTATGTTCATTTGTGTTTTGCATTGATTTTGGATATATATGTGAGTTGATATAATTACATTTCTGTCATCTTTTGGTATTATTTGTTTGTCATATTGCAACCTTTCCATCTTCATTACATTGCAAACACATTGGTGAAAACGAAATTTGAAAACCTTGAATGATTTGAAAGAAAATCAAATCAGAAAATTCATATCAACAGGGTTAAAATTCAGTTCAGGATAGACAGGGTTCTTATAGATGACTTCTATGTTGTTGGCATGGGAGACACTGATATGGTGTTGGGAGTTTAGTGGCTACATTCCCTTGACAAATACTCTCAAAATTTTTAGATCATGGAGCCGAAATTTCGTGCAGATGGAAAGAAGGTTGTCCTCTTTGGGACGTTTAGTGGAGCACCAAGAATTGTTTCAGGCTTTCAGCCAAAAGAATGGAGAGGACTTTCCATCACAGTGAGGTTGCTTGGGCAGCCCAATGCTTAATTTCTACAAACATTTCTTTAGAGGGAAAAAGATTATACCGTGTTGAGATCCAATCTCTTTTGGATAGGCACAATAAGGTATTTATACCTCCGGGGAGGCCACTCAATAGAGGTTTTGAGCATGTGATAGAGTTAGAAGGAGCAAAACCAGTTATAACTACTCCTTATCACCATTCTAGAAGGCATAAGAAAGAGATTGAGAAAGGTTATCAAGGAGGTTTTGGACATGGAACACGTTAGGCCTAGGTCAAGCCCTTTTGCCTCATTTGTAGTTTTGGTTAAGAAAAATGATGGAACTATGAGAATGTGCATGACTACATAGCTCTGAACAAAAATAATTCAAGAATAGATATCCTATACCCAAGATCGATGAGTTGATTGATGAACTTCATGGAGTTGTCTATTTCTTAGAAATAGACCTTAGATCAGGGTATCATCAAATCAGAGTTTGTGAAGAGGACATACACAAAACAACTTTTAGGTATCATTATGGGTACTATGAGTTCTTGGTCATGCCCTTTGGGTTGACCAATGCACTGTAGCCTTTTGGTCTTGTATGAACCAAGTGTTCAACAAATAGTTGAGAAGATCTGTGTTGGTTTTCTTCGATGACATTCTCATTTACAACAAGACTTGGTAAGAGCATTTGAGGCACATAGATGAAGTTTTGGGCATTTTGGAGGCTCCAACTGTAATGTCCCCTTTTTGAGCCATTGTGCAAAGTGACTTAGATATTTGGAAAATTGGAAAATAACTTGTTTGGAGAATGGAAAGTCACTTTTCATGTATTTAACAATTTTTCCTTGGCAAAACAGATATGGATTATGACTTGGAGTATTTTTGTGATAATTATGGTGAAGTCAAAAATAATAAAATAATTTGCCTTGGATTGGAGCGACCCACTTGGAGGATGGAAAGTGGGAAAATAAGGAGAAAATGAAAATAAAGCAAATGACAATAAAAATAATATTTTATTTGCCAAAAGGTGACTGCCCAAGTTGAGATGGAAAAATAATAAAATATTAATATTTTATTCCTCTATTTTGGCCGCCCAAGTTGAGGAAGGAAAAGCAAACAATAAAATAAAATAATATTTTATTTTGGAGGTGGACTTGAAAGCAAAGTAAATTATATTGGATTTGGGCGCCCAACTTGTGGGTGATAAAAAAGGCATTTGGAAGACATTTTTCATCATTGTGTATTTGTCATTTGATATTAGAGATTCTCTTTGGATGCAACGGAAGTTGAGCTATGAAATCAAGGACAAAAACCCTTGCATTTCAAGGTGAGTTGGACGAAAACCTAGCTCATCAATTGGAGTTTCCGTGATGGGGATCTATTTGTGCTTCATTGCTATTTGGTGGAGAAGAAGAGCAGAATTCTACGTCAGATTTGCAGATCAGATTCGAAGGAGACATCATTTGGCGAGATTTGTTGCATATTGGCTAGGGTTTTACCGTAGGATTTGAGCGCCACTTTTTAGGGAGAGAGCGACCAGTTTTTGGAGGGTGATTTTGGTGTTTGGTGGATGTTAGGGTTCGAAAGAATATTCAGATTTTGGAACATCATCAGATCAGACCTGTTTGCCCTTGTTTGTGGAATGATTTTGGTGCTTTATGCTCATCATTGCCTAGGGTTATGCCCTACATTTGGAGCACCATCATTTGGAGTCGTTCAGAGGGTTGTTGTGCATCATTTGTTCTCATTTTGGAGCAGCAAACCCTAGCAGACTTATTGCAGACCTAAGCGCATCATTGGAGTAGCATCTTGGTGTGATTCATAGATTCATTGCATTAGGGTTTCAAGCCCTAGATTTGGTGCCACCTTGGAGGGTGAACTCTATCATTTGGAGGTCATTTTGGCATGTAATTGGTATGTATAAACCCTAGGTTTATATCAGATTTGTATTTGGGCATGTTTGGCTTGTTTGCCCATGATATTTTGATGTAATTGCAGACTTCATAATTCTGATTTATAACAGCAGACATTTGATCCATATTTTTCAGTCATTGTGGTTGCTTTGTGGTGTGGATTCATTGTGTATTCCATTGTGAAATTCAAGTATGTTGTTGGCAATTATATTGGCATGTTTTATATAATATTTTGGCATGTTTATTTGGTTGTTATAAGGGTTTACATAAGTCTGATTCAGAAAATCATAACTGCAGAAAACTAGGGTTTTAGCAGAAAATTAGAAAATCAGAAATAAGGTTAAATTTTAGAACCCTAAATTCAGTTCATATCCTATTTGGGATATTTCAGTGGTATCAAAGTAGTGTATCTTGCCAATCTGGAGGGTAGAATTCAGTTTGGAAATCAGGTTGTAAGACAAATAGGTTTTTGAAACAGCTTGCACAATGGGTGATAAAAGGAATAGTATGAGTCCACATAGAAATGATCGACATATGAAAGAGTTTATGAATGGTATGAATAATTTCAAAAAGTGTCAACAACAAATGGACACCTATATGCAATACCATCAACAATTCATGACAGCCATTGGACTACTTGCACAATAAGAAGAAAGGAAGAGAAAAAATCAGTTTAGGAAAGAAGATGAATCAGTGATTACAGGTTTATTTCAGCGGAGTGTTGATATAGACAAGGAAAAATCAGACCTTGTTCATACATATGGGTTCCCTACAAAAAGGTATGATGAAAGTTCTGATTTGCAGATTAAGGACAACGGTTCTAATTTTCTGTTTTGTGACAACAGTCCTATTTCCTCACATAATCATGAGATACCAGCCACTTCACATGAGGAAAATGAGGTGGAAGAGTCTCCCAAGGTTGGCACTCAGGTTTTGGGTGTTAAGCATGAGGAGTATGTTGAAGATTCAAGCCGCAACAATTCTGATTTTGTATATCATCCCAGGGAGGACGTCAAGAAGACTCAAGACATATGTGATGGATGGGTACAAAGAGTTAGGGAAACAAAGTTGTTGGCTGCCCAAGCAAGACAAGACCTACAGGAGGTCAAGGAACATTGCAATTAGCTGGATCTAGCAAGGCAACAAAGGGAGTCACACCTTAGATCTCTATTTCTTCCAAGGGAAGAATGCTTGGAGGTTGAGCAAGCAAAGGAGAAGCCTCTTGAGGTGAGCAAGCAAGAAGAGCATGCAGATTTGGTTAAACAAGAGAAATGTATGATTCAGAAAATTTTGTTGATGTACCTAATTTGCATCATGAGGTTCATGAATTACCTCTAATCGAGAGCTTCTTGAAGGCTCAAGTCATAGATGAGGATGGAATGACAGGTGATATACTTGGTTTTTAGTTTGGTACACTTTTTGGATCAGCATACAAGGGTAAGTATTCAGCTATGGAAGAATTTGAACATGAAGCCTATGAAAGAAGACATGATGCAAATGCTGATTACATATCCTTGAGCAGCCGTTCACTTTCTAATGATTCCAATGGTTTACTTTGGGACAACATGTTTTCACAAATACATAGCTATGATTCATGGATTCTAAGCATGCAAAGGGATAGTATCTATGTGGATTTTTCAATTTTTGTCAACATGGATCAGCGAAAGCATGGTGAAACATTGCAGGATTTTGGGAAACTAATTGAATACACGCAGCAAAGCTTCTCAAAGGGAAGGCCATACAAAGGTCCTAGATTCATTTGGGATCCGGGAATTGGTTGGTATGTTTGAGCCTAATGCAGATTTGATACATGTGATTGCTTGAGGGTAAGCAATCTCGGGGTGGGAGGACTTGTAATGTCCCCTTTTTAAGCCATTGTGCAAAGTTACTTAGATATTTGGAAAATCGAAAAATAGCTTAAAGTTTGGAGAATGGAAAGTCACTTTTCATGTATTTAACTATTTTTACTTGGCAAAACGGAGATGGATTATGACTTGGAGTATTTTTGTGATAATTATGGTGAAGTCAAAAATAATAAAATAATTTGCTTTGGATTGGACCAATGCACTTGGAGGATGGAAAGTGGGAAAATAAGGAGAAAATGAAAATAAAGCAAATGACAAAAGAAAAATAATATTTTATTTGCCAAAAGGTGACCGCCCAAGTTGAGATGGAAAAATAATAAAATATTCAATATTTTATTCCTCTATTTTGGCTGCCCAAGTTGAGGAAGGAAAAATAAAAAATAAAATAAAATAATATTTTATTTTGGAGGTGGACTTGAAAGCAAAGTAAATTATATCGGATTTGGCGCCTAACTTGTGGCTTATAAAAAAGGCATTTGAAAGACATTTTTCATCATTGTGTATTTGTCATTTGATATTGGAGATTTTCTCTTTGGCTGCAATGGAAGTTGAGCTATGAAATCAAGGATGAAAACCCTTGCATTTCAAGGTGAGTTGGACAAAAACCTAGCTCATCAATTGCAGATTCTGTGAAGAGGATCTATTTGTGCTTCATTGCTATTTGGTGGAGAAGAAGAGCAGAATTCTACATTAGATTTGCAGATTAGATTCGAAGGAAACATCATTTGGCGAGATTTGTTGCATATTGGCTAGGGTTTAACCCTAGGATTTGACCACCACCTTCTAGGGAGAGAGCGACCAGTTTTTGGAGGGTGATTTTGGTGTTTGGTGGATGTTAGGGTTTGAAAGAATATTCAGATTTTGGAACATCATCAGATCAGACCTGTTCGCCCTTGTTTGTGGAGTGATTTTGGTGCTTTGTGATCATCATTGCTTAGGGTTATGCCCTACATTTGGAGCGCCATCATTTGGAGTTGTTCAGAGGGTTGTTGTGCATAATTTGTTGTCATTTTGGAGCAGCAAACCCTAGCAGACTTATTGCAGACCTAAGCGCATCATTGGAGCAGCATCCTAGTGTGAGTCATAGACTCATTGCATTAGGGTTTCAAGCCCTAGATTTGGCGCCACACCTTGGAGGGCGAACTCTATCATTTGGAGGTCATTTTGGCATGTAATTGGTATGTATAAACCCTAGGGTTTATATTAGATTTGTATTTGGGCATGTTTGGCTTGTTTGCCTATGATATTTTGATGTAATTGTAGACTTTATAATTTTGATTTATAATAGCAGACATCTGATCCATATTTTCATTCATTGTGGTTGCTTTGTGGTGTGGATTCATTGTGAAATTCAACTAGGTTGTTCTCAATCATATTGGCATGGTTTTTATGATATTTTGGCATGTTTATTTGGTTGTTATAAGGATTTACATAAGTCTGATTCAAAAAATCAGAACTGCAGAAAACTAGGGTTTCAGCAGAAAATCAGAAAATTAGAAATAAGGTTAAACGTCAAAACCCTAAATTTAGTTAATATCCTATTTGGGATATTTCACAAACATTGATTGCTAAGGAATCTAAGTGAGAGTTCAGAATGACAGAGATCCTATATCTTGGGCATGTCATTAGTTTTCAAGGAGTCTAAGCTGATCAAGAAAAGATTCGTGCTATTTTGGATTGACCACCTCCAAAAACCTTGACTCAGTTGAAAGGTTTCTTTGGCCTCTTTAGTTACTACATGAGGTTTGTCAAAGGATTTTCACAGTTGGTTGCTCCATTGATCAATTTGACTAAGAAAGGATCATTTTCATGAATTGGTGCAGTGCAACAAACTTTTGATAAGTTGAAGGAAGTGATGATTTCTTGCCTTGTTTTAGCTGTTCCTGACTTCTCTCTCCCTTTTGTGCTTGAATGTGATGCTTCTGGTGAGGGAATTGGAGCAGTGTTGATGCAAAACAAGCATCTAATTGCCTTTGAGAGTTGCAAACTCAAAGATTTTGAAAAGGGGTTCTCTATTTATGACAAAGAGATGTTGGCCATTATGCATGCATTGGTCAATTTCAGGCAGTATCTGGTGTGTGGTAGGTTTGTGGTTAAAACAAACCGCAACAGTTTGAAGTATCTTCTTAACCAGAAGGATCTCAATGAAAGGCAACAAAAGTGGGTCAGTAAGTTGCAAGCTTATGACTTTGACATTGAATATGTCAAGGGGAAGACAAACATAGTTGCTGATGCTTTGGCACAAAAACCCACATTGTGTTCTATGGCTGAAACTTTAGCTAATTGGAAAGCTCACATTTTATGTGAATATTCTAAGAATGTCTTTTCTGTTGATATCATGGAAGACAAACATCAAGTGGCGAATGACCTCATACTCTACAAGAATAGTGTATACCTTGTTCCTGAATCAAAGATGAAAGAAAAGATTCTTAGAGTAGTTCATGATACCCCTTTGTCTGGTCATTTGGGGTATTACAAGACTTACAAGCAGATTAGAGAGAGGTTTACTTGGAAAAGACTCAAAGATGATGTCCTTAAGCATGTTAGAGAGTGTCAAGTTTGCCAACAGAACAAATTAGAGAAAACTCTTCCAATAGGACTACTGCAGTCCTTACCAATACCAGAGCAAAAATAGGCGAGCATCTCCATGGATTGTATCACTAGACTTCCACGAGTGGAGGGTAAGGATTGCACATATTTTGTAGTTGATAAACTCACAATGTATGCACATTTCTTTGCAATTTCTTCATAGTTTAAAGCTCCTCAAGTTGCTGATTTGTGTTTTAGGGAGATGTTTAGAGTCCACTTCATGGATTGCCAAGGAATATTTGAGTGATTGGGACAGTAGGTTCCTTTGTTTTGGGAGGAGCTCTTCTAATTGACTAGTACGAAATTAACTCCTAGCAAAAGTTATCACCCACAAACAGATGCGCAAACAAAAATTGTCAACAAGTGGGTTGAAGGTTATATGAGAAACTATGTGGTGGGACAATAGAAAGCATGGATTAAATGGCTCTATCTGGGAGAGTAGTGTTACAAAACCACATACCACATGTCCATTGGTATAACTCCTTTCAAAGCACTGTATGGTTATGATGTCTTATCTTTTGTGGATTTGATTATTTTTGACAGTAGAGTGCCAAGAGCAAATGACATGGTTTAGTAGAGTTGAAATATCCCAACTATACTTAACTAAATTTTTTGCTTACTTTTACTTCTTACTTCAATCAAACATCAACATCAAACACGAATGAATATTAAGGAAGCTGAGATATCTTATTTCAAATATCAATTCAATGTCTTATTACATGCAATAGATGCTTAATAGCATCATCAATGTTCACTTATTACAATGATCTTGTATGAAAGGCCTTGCGCCTAGGTTGAACAATGAGTACAATCAACTACAAGTATCCAAACTTCAACTTTCAAGTGTCTACAAGATACAATCCTATCTTCAACTCTCAAGTGCCTTCAAGATGCAAGTAGCTTGATGATGTATGTGTCGACTTCAATCCTGCACAATGATGATAACTGAATGTTAACACCTCTCAAGAGATAATGGAGCATCACCTTATCAAAGTTGAGGGAGCATCACCCCAACAAGTATGAAATACGCAGATTTCACGAAAAAGCATAAAGCTTACCAGAGAGAAATTCAATAGCAAAAAGATGTCCAAATGAAGTTGCTCTCCTCCTTTTATAGTGCTCCTCAAGAACAAGAGGCAACCATGGCACATTTTCCAATGAGCATATTCTAGAGGAATATTCCATTGGGATGACTCATTTCTGAGTTGGAAGCCTTATCATCACGCTACCCAAGGTCACTCTGGGACCCACTGCTTGCACAGTGCTCAATGAAAGCTAGGCTCACATTGGAGTGTGTAGAGACCAAAACTGGCGCCCCTCACAAACTAGGTGCACTTTTGAGGTGGCAGAGGCTAGAAAGTGCACCTCAACATCAGGACTTGTTTTCTGACACTTGATCAAGATCTATATTAGATGAGTGAACCCTTAGACAAGATTTTATCTCCTAAACAGGATGAATGATCAATTGAAGCTTCAATATCCATGTCTAGCTCTAGGCGCATATTCAGGGCTTTGGAGTCATGAGATTACGCCTAACATCCTTGAGGTGAATCCCAACTTTATTCAACTCTACAAAGTGCTTCCAAGTTTAGGCGCCAAAACAGGATCATGGAGGAGTGGAACTGCGCCTTAGGAAGGTGTCTGAACCCTAGGCGCCAATCTAAGGTTGCAGAAGCATAGATATGCGCCTAGTGAAGTTTGATGACTCCATATGCTTACAAACACTTAACAACATTCAGTAAAGACTCTTAGACTTTGATTAAAGACTTAACAAGATTAAGCACCCAAATGAGGTCTCTGGAGTCTAGGCGCCATCTGGAGGTAGGAGAGAAGAAGATTTGCGCCTAACTTGCTTAGGCGCACTTTTGAGGTGATGGAGACCAAGAAGTGCGCCTTCATCATCTTGGCTTATTTCTTGACAACTTAATGACTTAGATCATTGAGCAACAACTAAGAATGGTCCCCTTCTTCATGATGCAAGTTGATAGATCCTGCTCAAAGCACCAAATTGCATTTCTAAGGTAGGCGCATATTCATGGTGGAACAAGATGAAAAGTGCACCTTACTCTCATAACACTTCTCTAGCTATGGATGATGATTTCAACTGAATGGAGGGCCTTTTCAACAATCTTGAATCCTTTAATGATCAATTCAACCCTTCCAAATCATTTCCTTGCCAAGGCTCCATCTCAATGTTGCAAAGGGTTGTTCTAGCGCCTAGGCGCACATTTTAGGTTGGAGGATCAAGCAGTGGCGCCTTGACCCTTAGGTGCCCATTTGAAGTTGTATAACATCAATCTTGCGCCTTAAGTCCTCCTTGACTCATCTTGATGATTTAATCACCTAGACAACTTCACTTTGAGGATCAATCAACATTCCTTAGCAAGGCGCCATGATTGATATGATTGATGTGCTTGAAGCGCCATTCTGGAGACTCATATGATGATGCTTCTTTGCTAGGCGCAAATTGCAGTCTGGAGGAGTGAGGAAGTGCGCCTAACCCATCTTGGGCGTCTTTTGGACTTCAAATCCCCTTGTTAGGTGTGGAGCTTGCTCAAATGGTGTTGCTCTTAACATCTTTCACTTCCAAACCCTGATTGAAGACTCTACATCCTTAGGCGCACATTTGGCACCAGACAGATAGGGAAGTGCGCCTTGACTCTGAGAGTCAAGTTCTTGTCAGATTTGGCCTCCAGACTTAACCATTTTGGCTAGACTTGCCACAGATTGTTGGAATAGTTTTTGACTTTGTACCTGCAAAACTACAACACTGAGTTAGTCAAAACTCAAATTCATTCCCTCATCATTGGTATTAGCCCACGGGAATGATAGATAGGCTAATGCATGCTTCACTGATGATCAAGCCGAAAATGGGGACATGACAAGAGTGAAGAGATTTATGCTGATACACACCATTTGGAGAGGAAATTTGATGTGGGAGATATGGTTGATTTGAGATTGCAGCCCTATAGGCAATCTTACCCCAAGAAGAGTGGAGTTGAAAAGCTCAAACCACGTTTCTTTGGTCCATACAAGATCTTGAGGAGGATTGGAGAAGTAGTTTATGAATTAGAGCTACTAGAGCATAGTAAGATTCACAATGTTTTTCTTGTTTCATGCCTCAAAAAGGCATTTGGATAGCATGTTACACATATTGAATTACCTCCACTTGATGGTGAAGGCAAGTTGGTCTTGGTTCTTGAATCTTTCTTAGATGTGTAGGAAAGGAAATTGAGGAATTGGAGTATTTTTGAATACTTGATCCGTTAGAATGATCCTCCACCAGAGGATGCTACTTGGAAAGGAGAGCAAATGCTTGAGCATCCGAACTTGCAATTGCTTGAGGGCAAGCAATTTTGGGAAGGGAGGATTGTCATGTCCCCTTCTTAGGATAAGTCTAGTGAAGACCCTTAGCCTATTCTTTTAATTTTCCTGTAGGCTAATGGGGTAGAAAAAGGGAAATATTTTAATAATTAAACTTAAGTTGTTCAAAAAGCAACAATATCATAATATTGAAGCATAAGAATGAGATTCACTTTTCCATCTTTTATTTGTTCTCCAAGAGGGGCGTTGGCTTTTGGGAGGAAAAATAATATTTTAAGTTACTTTATTTCCCTCTAGGATGGGTGCCCAAGCTCACATTAGTGACTTTTAAATATTCTTTCATTCATGTCACTTTATTTGATTATCTCCAAAGTCCTCAGTAAATAATTAAATTAACCTTCGGACTTTAAAATGAAAGCCAAGATAAACTCGGAATGCTGAGTTCAATAGCTTGCTGGAAAGGTCTTGACGAGACGAATCCATCCCAAGTCTGAAAATCCCGAAATGACACCAATCCTGGACTTACAAAAAATAGCAAGGGAACTACACAAGTCAATACATCTCTGAAAATTGCCAAGTGGCTCCAACTGAATCCAACCACATCTACACCTCTAAAATACACATCCAAGGCCAAACCAACAATGGTTCCCTAACCAAATTGTCAGTCTATGAGAACCCAATGATAGACTAACACTGTAAAGAGAAAAGGGACATTACAAATGCATGCATAATGGCCAACATCTCTCGGTCATATATCGAATAGCTCTTCTCTACACCCCTAAGCTTTCTACTCTCAAACGCAATAGGGTGTTTCTCCTACATTAAAACTGCCACTATCCCCTCTCCTGAGGCATCACACTCTAACTTAAAAGGTTTAGAGAAATCAGGGATTGCCAGCATAGGGCAGGTAGACATCAAGTGCTTGAAGTGGTCAAAGCATTGTTGAGTTGTATCTGTCCACACAAAGGCTCCTTTCTTAGTTAAATCTGTCAATGGTGTTGTTGTTTGTGAGAAGCCTTTAACAAACCTCCTGTAGAAACCACACAACCTGAAAAATCCCTTACGCTGAGTGAGGTTTGTCGGTGGAGGCCATTCAATTATTGCCTTGATTTTTTCTAGATCAAATCTAACACCATTTGCACTAATAATGTGACCCAGACATAAAGCTTTGTCATGCCAAAGTCAGACTTGGACTCTTTGGCATAGAGGGACTCACTCTCGAGGATACTCAACACCTCCTCCAAATGTCTCATGTGCTCCTCCCAAGTCCTATTGAAGATCAAGATATCATCAAGGAAAATTAGTACAAACTCTCTCAGCTGTTGTTGGAAAATCTGATTCATACAACTTTGGAAGGTAGTAAGGGCATTGGTCAACCCAAACAACATCACTAAGAACTCGAAGTGGCCGTAGTGACATCTAAAAGATGTCTTTTCTATGTCCTCTTCCCTCATCCTTATCTGATCGTATCCGGACCTTAGATCTATCTTGGAAAAATAACAGGCCCTGTGCAGCTCATCTATCAACTCATCTATACGGGGAATCGGATACCTGTTCTTTATGGTCTTCTTGTTCAAGGCCCTATAGTCAATGAACATCCTAATGGTCCCATTCTTCTTAACCAAAACTACAACTGATGCAAATGGGCTCTTGCTGGGGCGGATGTGTCCCATTTCTAACAGTTCCTTGATTGTTTTTTCTATCTCATCCTTGAGCCTCTTAGGATGACAATAGGGTGTAATTATTACTGGCTTAGTCCCGTGCTCGAGCTCAATTACATGCTCAATACCTCTGTCAGGTGGCACTCCTGGAGGTATACTTCCAAACACCTTACTGTGTTTGGTCAATATCTTCTGTATATCTAGATGGTAAGCACTCTTTGGCTGCTGTGGAACCTCTGGCAAAATCAGACACTCTGCTGCCCATTCTACCTGGTCGTGACGTAACATCCTCTCCATCCTCTTGAGAGAGATGACTCGTGGCCTTCCATCTGATAATGCTCTGAGAACTGTTTTCTTCCCATTTGCTTCGAACTTCATTTCCATTTTCTTTAAGTTCATCATGAACTCCCCAAGTGTCATCATCCAATGCATACCTAGCACCACATTTGTATCTCCTATGCCAACAACATCGAAATCGTCCTTAAGCTCATACTCTTCCATTTGAATGCTCAAACCAGAAATCTTTCGGTTGCATGTGAGTTTGAAGTCGTCAGCTACTATTGCCTTAAACCCTTCAAACTCTTCTACCCTAAGTCCTCGTCTAGCCACCAACCCCTCATCAATGAAATTGTGCATGGCACCTGTATCTATCAGGGTGATGATGCGCTGACCCCCAAGGACTCCTCCCACTCTGAAGGAACCAACTTTATGGAAGCTAGAAAGTTGTGCCAATATTCCATCACTGTCACTGCTATGCTGTGAGGCACTCTTATCTCCACTATCCTCTTTGTCTAATGACTGGTCAGATGCCTCCGAATGTGACTGCTCTGCTGAATAGTACTCAATTAACTTTGCTTTTGCCTTATTAATACACTTGTGTGTAGGGCCCAAGGCTCCTTACATTGAAAGCAGAGTATCTTCCGTCGGTACTCATTCAACTGGTCATTGTTAAGCTGGTTTGTTTTTTCTTTTTGCTGGCTAGTGTCCTTCTGAAAGGGCTTCTTGTCGTTCTCCTTGTCCCTCATGTATTGGAATCCCTAAGACTGAAATTTATTCCTCCATACAGAGGACTCTATGTCACGGGCCTTTTTCATGGCCTCCTGAAGTGATGATGGGTCTAAACCCTTAACCCAACCACGCAAGGGATCTGACAATCCATCTATGAATAGCATTACCAACCTGCGCTCCGAGATATCCGAGACCATAATAGATAGGTCCTGAAACTCTGAGATGTAAGAATCCACTGAGCCCACCTGTCTGAGTTGAGCCAACTCCTTAAACTGCATCTTTGGGTCCTTCTTATCAAATCTATCTATTAGTCTGGCAGTGAACTCAACATATGAAGTGATCTGATCATGACCCAATGTGACCTTACCATTACTCCACCATTTGTGAGCGCTGCCCCCCAAATGCAAAGCTGCATAAGTAATTGCATAAGCTTTGGGCATAGGGCTGATCTGTAAATAGCTATCCAACTTCTGAACCCACGCTCTAGCAGTGGTTTTGCCTAAAACCATCGAAATAAGGCAAAGTCATTTTGTTGGCTTTCTTTTGGAGCTCCTGATTGTGTTGTCTGTTTCCCCTGCGGGGTCTGTGTTTCATCCTAAGATCAAAATACTCTCCGAAAGTCATCTCAGCTCTAAATTCATCACTGGAAGCCCGCCAGTCTCTCAGAATCTCATCCTGAAACTCTATCTGTGTAGCCTCTTGTTCAGGAACATTGTTCTGGGGTGCAAAAACAGGTATACCAGGTCTGTCACCTGCTGTCAATTGGGAAGCTCTCCTGTTAGTGATTGACGCTTCACCCTCATCATCTCTGCCTCTGTGCCTGTTTCCATTGTTCATGTCCCCATTGTTCCTATCTCCATTGTGCCTGTCACCTCCATTATTAACTCTGTTCTTGTTCTCAAAGTTATTCTTGTTTCTTTCATGATTATTATTGTTGTTGTCCCTATCGTTCATAACATCTCCAGGTATTAACCAGGTAAGGATCTGAGCCAGTTCTGTTTGTGAATCTCACATCGTCTCATTCATCCGAGTAAAACTCTATATTCCGCTGTCCCCTAGCCAACGAGTTCAGAATAGCTCACAAACTAGGTTCTTCATTTGCTTTGTCACCCATGTTTTCTATGATGGGTTCCTCTTCGCTGTAAATCACTACAGGTTGTTCCTCTGTCGCTATCACCTCTATATTTGTATCAAAAGGATCTATCTGTGGAACCTGTATATCAGTCTATGATCTGTTCTGTCTGAGATAATATCTGTGTACCAGGTTGCATGTCTTATTTTTTCATCTGCATGTCTGATTCTGACCTCATAGGATGGCAGGATACACTGCTCTGATACCACTATAACATACACTATCAGTGAACTCAACATATGAAGTGATATGATCATGACCCAATGTGACCTTACCATTACTCCACCATTTGTGAGTGCTGCCCCCCAAATGCAAAGCTGCATAAGTAATTGCATAAGCTTTGGGCATAGGGCTGATCTGTAAATAGCTATCCAACTTCTGAACCCACGCTCTAGCAGTGGTTTTGCCTGAAACCATCGAAATAAGGCAAAGTCATTTTGTTGACTTTCTTTTGGAGCTCCTGATTGTGTTGTCTGTTTCCCCTGCGGGGTCTGTGTTTCATCCTAAGATCAAAATACTCTCCGAAAGTCATCTCAGCTCTAAATTCATCACTGGAAGCCCGCCAGTCTCTCAGAATCTCATCCTGAAACTCTATCTGTGTAGCCTCTTGTTCAGGAACATTGTTCTAGGGTGCAAAAACAGGTATACCAGGTCTGTCACCTGCTGTCAATTGGGAAGCTCTCCTGTTAGTGACTGATGCTTCACCCTCATCATCTCTGCCTCTGTGCCTGTTTCCATTGTTCATGTCCCCATTGTTCCTATGTCCATTGTGCCTGTCACCTCCATTATTAACTCTGTTCTTGTTCTCAAAGTTATTCTTGTTTCTTTCATGATTATTATTGTTGTTGTCCCTATCATTCCTAACATCTCCAGGTATTAACCAGGTAAGGATCTGAGCCAGTTCTGTTTGTGAATCTCACATCGTCTCATTCATCCGAGTAAAACTCTATATTCCGCTGTCCCCTAGCCAACGAGTTCAGAATATCTCACAAACTAGGTTCTTCATTTGCTCTATCACCCATGTTTTCTATGATGGGTTCCTCTTCGCTGTAAATCACTACAGGTTGTTCCTCTGTGGCTATCACCTCTATATTTGTATCAAAAGGATCTATTTGTGGACCCTGTATATCAGTCTGTGATCTGTTCCGTCTGAGATAATATCTATGTGTACCAGGTTGCATGTCTCATTTTTTCATCTGCATGTCTGATTCTGACCTCATAGGATGGCAAGATACACTGCTCTGATACCACTATGACATACACTGTCGGATAGGGTTTTCTGTTGCAAGTTTTTTTTTTTGGTTTTATGATTTTTTTTGCATGTTTTGTTTTTGCATTGGAAACATATACTAAAGAGCATATAAACAAAACCCAAGAAATCTAAAGCATATATCAACAAAATATCGAATCCCGGATTATATTATGTCACAATATGAATTATGAGTACATACCCATGTCAATATTTTCAACTTCATACTTGTTGTGAAGATAACCCCGCAATGCAAGCTAGTAGATAATCACTCCAGGCGCCCACAATTGATGTGATAGTGGAATAGAATGAACAACAATAGAAATGAGGTCTTGAAGCGACCCTTTCTTGGCCCAAATGAAGCCACAAACAACAACCACGAACTTTCTAGGAGATCCACGTCTAGTTTGCAGCAATACGGCCTTGTTGGGAACTTATATTAGCAGCCAAAGATATAAAAATCTCCACCAAAACCCTCTGTAGTGGTCTGAAAATGTCTGCAAGTTCTAGGCGACCATGCTGGGAAGGAAAACAACATGAAAACTGCTTCAAACATCACCACAAACCGTCATAACAAGTACGGCCAGTATTGTTGTGGTACGACCAGCAGGAAAGTCTGTATTTGAATCAACTTGAAATCTCCTTCAAAATATCTGAATCTGCCCTCCACAAATCTGCATTCATCTGTTCATCAAAAAACTCTATGATATGTGATTATTCCGGCACCAATCTTCATACAAAAGTACTAAATCAACCACAGCTGAAAACTCTGAGTGAGGTCTCCAAGAATCCCTTCTTGATGTGATCTGTCGCACACGAAGAAAGGGGACTATGCAGAGGTTTTCATCTTAGCAAGTCAGGTTCAAACCCTCAAAGCTCTTCAAGCTCCAAGAATGCACGACAATCCAAAAACAAGTGAGTGAATAATAATCCAAGCATAATGCAAATGAGCTTCACTTTGCCTTTTTATTTCTCTTCTTCCCAACGCCCAAGAAAAGGGAATATTTTATTATTTTAATTTATGTCTTGACCCCTTATCTCTCCATGAGGGCGTCCACCTCCTAGTGTCATGACTAAACTTTATAATATAAAGTCACTTTAACACATTAGTCACTTTACTTTTGCAACTATTATAAGTTAAATATTAAATTTAATTTATATATCAATTTATAATGTCTCGGGGCCTCTTGAAACCATGAACCACATGCTAGGCCCCTTGAAACTGCCCTGCTATAAATAGTAAGTCATTCCAACCCGACTTACTATAAATAGTAAATCCCTGTGTAGTGGTCCAGTTAGACCCCCTAACCACTCGCATTAGCCTATGGGAGTCCGGTGATAGGCTAATCTCCATCAACTAATCATATGGGCTAAATGGGGGACATTACATGTTTCATGGTTGAGCGAGAAGCAAGAATCAATTTCTTTGTCTACTACAGAAGTAGAATATATTGCTGCTGCATGTTGTTGCACTCAAGTGCTTTGGATGAAGCAAACATTGAAGGACATAAGAGTTGTGTATGAAGAACGTATTTCCATCTTTTGTGACAATACAAGTGCTATAAACATTTCAAAGAATCCAATAATGCACTCAAGGACAAAGCATATATCAATAAGATATCACTTTCTGAGAGAAAAGATAACAGAGAATGAAGTAAGGATGGAGTATGTGTCTACAAAGGACCAGATTGCAGATATTTTCACTAAGCCTTTGCCTAAGGATACTTTTGAGTATATCAGGGAGAAGTTAGGGGTTATTACCCCTCCTGCTCTAAACTAAGATACATGGGAAGTGCATCAGTCTAGCGGTGTCCAAAGTCGTATTCTTTGATTTGGATTGATGTTTTCGAAGGCTACCTCTCAGGGGGAGTGTTGATGATGTTTTTGTGACAACAACAACAATAGAATAAAACACTAAGTATTCTATCCTCTCTTGAACAAAGCCTCTCGAATGCTGAGCTGTGTGATCAAACAAGAGCACTCCAAGGTTCCTTATACGTAATATGCAACGGATAGACTCAGTGATTTGATGTGATCTTGCTGGTAATCACAAAGGGACTTACGCTATATTCCTCCTTCACAAACACGGATGAAATTCCTTGGTCCTTGGATGTAAATGAATGGAACTTCTTTAATCAAACTTAAAAGAAAAGGCAAAAGATAAGGGTTTAGAGAATCTATTCTAAGGACAATGAAATAATAAATTATGTCAAGATAGACAAATTCCTCATGAAACCAAACTCCGCTTTGCCATGAGAATCAACAACTACACGAAGTCAGTGCAATCTTCTAAGGAAACTCAAGGATTTTTATATTGCAAATCTTCATCCAAACACCCACAGCTGGCGCAACTTAAACAAGCATTTACAATCGAACTAAAGCAAACGTGGTTCAGACTAACTTTGCAAAATAACTTATCATCGACAAATCATGAAAAGTATGAACCAAGAAGGAATTCATCAAATATCTTTGCATAAACTCATTACATCAATGAACTTCTAATCTATCAACTAAGCTATTGGGAAACATTTCTCAATCATATCCAAGAAATTGGAAACTATGCTAACATTCCACAACCACACAAAATCACCATGAGGCAACCAACAATGAGCTTGTATTGATCTTGGAAGTCCTTTACAACAATTTCACATGTCTCTTCAATGATTTCGAAGAGTCTTCTCTACTCTACTTGCTATCCTTCCTACTTCTAATGTCTCTTACAAATGAGAAGAATGAGCTTTATATAGAGCTCAAGAATTACAATGAAGGGCCCAAATCAATTTTAGAATCAATGGCCAAGATCTTTCCACATTGGGAGTTAGTTACAACAACTTGCTAGTTTTAGCAAAAGTAAAAGTTGACACAACTTGTGTACATAAAAACTCATAGGCAATGAAGGCACGTTTTCCAAGGTGATAAACATGAAATGGAATCTTTGGAGCATCTTCCCCTTGGACGCCCTCCTTAGCCTCTTGCTTTGTTGTAAGTACATTGAATGTGGATGGATGATGTGGCAGGATATGATTGGACTAGTGGTGTGCAAAGGCCACCTCAACATTGAGCAAACCGGTTTGATCTTCAACATGTTCACATTGCTTGGAATATTTCCCAAATTTTATCATTTTTCTTGGAATAGTTTTCAATCTTGGATTTTTACCTCCGGAACTTAGCTGCTTGAACTTGAAACTTGGGAATTTTGAATTTCTTCATGTAATTGATGGACCTTCTTGATGCTTATGCTCATTCTTCATCTTGTGACGTTTGTTCTTGTGCAGGGTTCTGGCTGTGGATGGTGCATGAAGTAGAAGATATCTTGTGCATGAATTCCTGGAGTAGATTGCATGATGATTGCCTTTCTTCTTTCTGGCGCATGATAACTTTGGAAGCTTGGACGTGGAATGAATCTCTGGATGACGACTTCCTCTCATGCGTGGTGAAGTGATGCCCCTCTTCCGGACATATGAAGTCTTCAAAATAAAATGAACTTGATGTAGGAACTCCTCCGTGTGGTGATGATGATGAACTCGAGCAACTTTCCTCCATCCTCTAAGCTTCTCATGTATGAGCTCTCGCCATTCACCTCCTTGGATCCTCCATCACCTACAAAAGAGAAACAAATATCAATTGCAAAGATATGATCATTAACAACATTTCATTACGAATTTACTCTCTCAGACACCTTGCAATAATTTCTGGCGAGGTTTTCACTGTTTGGAGGGAATGTGTGTAGGGCAGATTTTTCTTGTTCACGAGAAATATGCGCCCTAGCAAGGGTGCATTCTGCACGTGTATGAGAAATTTCCTCATTTTTTACTTAGAATATTTTTAAGTTCTTTTCTCCAAAGTCTTTCCTTTTGGCGAATTTCTCCTCAATTTGATGATTTTTGCACTTTTCATGAGTCAAATTATCTTCTTTTGCAAGGGCGCAAATTTCTCGTGTATGAGAAATTTCCTCATTTTGAGTTAGAACATTTTTCTTCGTATCTTTCAAAGTCTTTTTTTGGCGAATTTCATCTTCATGTTTAAATGATTTTGGTATTTTTCATAGATCAAGTTTCCTTCTTTTCTAGGGTGCAAATTTCTCATGTATGAGAAATTTCCTCACTTTCCTGAGCACATATTTCTTGTGTATGAGAAATTTCCTTCATTGCAACTTTGACACTTACAAATCTTTGTGAATTTTTTCTCTAAGTCTTTTCAAATGATCTCCACTAGGTTTCCAAATAACTTTCTAAGATCAAGTTCAAGATTGCAAGTCTTTAAAATGAGTGTGATTTCCTTGTGCAAAGCTTCTTCTTCCTTGGGCGCAAATTTCTCGTGCATGAGAAATTTCCTCTTTTGCACTTTTGACACTTAGGTTTCTTGTTCTTACTTTCAACTCCTCTCTTGCCTTAGGCGAAGTTTCTCGAGGTTTTAACTTGAATGTATTATGATGCTAAATCATTTCTTAAAAAATGTTTGAAAATGAATCCACAAACTTGGGCGCATATTTCTCGTGCATGAGAAATTTCCCCACTTGGCACTTTTACCTTCAATTCTCACTTCCAAACTTCTCAAAGTTTTCAAATGTATTTTTATGAATTTCAACTAAGGAGACAAATTTTCATGTTTGGATCCTTCAGTGATCAACTCTAAATTGGGCGCATTTTGACTGTGTACAAGAAATTTCCCATTTTCCTTGGGCGCATACTGATTGTGTATGAGAAATTTGCGCTCCTCCCTCCTGGACCTCATTTTTGACTTTCAAAATTTGTGAATTTTTCTAAGTCTTTTTCTAAGTCAAGGAGCACATTCTCTTCCTTGCACCAAATTTACCAAACTTACAATTTTTCACCAAAATTGGACATCAAATACCCTGGGTGGATTCTGACTATGTACAAGAAATTTCCCCTTTTCCCTGGGCGCATACTGAATGCTTATGATAAATTTCCGCTCAAGGTCCAAGACTTCATTTTTTCCGCCAATTTTCGAAGTGTCCTGGGTGGAAGTATATTTAAAAATATATTTAAGTATAGGAATTTCCTATACTTAAATATTTTGAAATATACTTCCAGGATGTTTGAGATAGGTCCCGGATCCATAAGATTTAACATGCAGATTCTAGATTTCTGAGGATCCACTAGATTTCAGACTTAGTCAATTTTAGGGCTTTAGGACATGCAGAGACCCTTGAGCAAGAACTTGATGAGACATGGGCAAATCTATACTTCCAAACCTACAAACTCAAAGAAATTTAAACCCTAAAGCAAACCTATGACAGAAAGCGAGAAAAAGAGGGGGTCCCCATTTGCAATGGGGCGATGTGTGATTACGTCACAACATGGAGCAGGTAGAGGTTGCTAATATAAGTTCTTGATAAAGAGAAGTAAATATTGCAAGTATGTGCAGAGAAAGAAGTGATGTTCTTTGCCATTGATGTCAAAGGGGGAGAGAAAATCATGTGAAAAACTCAGGAAGAGAAAGAGTTCAGAGGTATAAAGAGAAAGGGGGAGAAAAGTAATCAATGTAGATTCTTGTCTTGATGGTTCTTACAGTTTTTCACATCAATGTTGTCATCAATGACAAAGGGGGAGATTGTTGCAAGTATGTGCTTACCGGTGTTGTCATTGATGTCAACATATCTGTGTTATCATTGGTGTCAACTGTGCTCTTGTTTTGATGTTTAATTATGTTGAGTTAGTTGCTTTGTATTGGCTTACATAAGTGTTGAAGATAATAAGAAAGTGTTCCGGGTATTAAGTTCCCAAGTGCTTTTGAGAAAATTTGCTCTCCTAGTGGAAACAATGTGTTGTAGAGTTTCCTGGCTTGCAGAAGTACAGTGTAGTGTTTTGCTCCGCATATTTTGTATATTGAATATCTTTGTTTGTGGATTGGAAGTTGTGTTAAGGAGTCTTTAGATGCCATGTTTCAAGTTTGAGCCTCTAGTATGAAGATTTGAGCGAGTTCTGTTCACCAGAGTGGAAATTGTTTTTTTGTGCATTTAGTGGTGACAGGGAGAATATATTCTGCTTTACATTTCTCCGCATTTAAGTCTTACAGTCTACGGTTCTGGAATTAAGTTTGTAATGATGTTATGTGCCCTTAGTTCAAATGGTTCATGATTTAGTGGTCCGCAAGCGATCTTTTCTTTATGACAATGGCCGACAGTGATGTTCAAGTGCTCCGGTTTGAAGAATTTTGTGGTTAAAGTGTTTAGAGGTTGTGCAGATGTTCTTGGTGATTATAATGTGCTTGTGGATGTCTCTTGATCATGTTCCTATCTTTTGATTGGTTCGCAAAGTGTAATCTGGATTGTGCATGAAGTGTGTTCTTGAAGGTCTTAGTGTCAACACTAGTTTTAGCCGACTTGGTTGTTTTCACTACTTGCGATTATGCTTTGGAGTTTGCGATGGCGTGTTGTTGCAGGGAAGATTGCATTTGAGTCCTAGCTAAGGAGTGGTTTGGTTCGCATTCATTATTTTTCTTTCATTAATTTGTTTAGGTCCAGACCTATTCTAATGTATGTATGTTTGCCGACTTTGGAGATTGCTCCAATGGTTGATGATTGTAATGCCGACCTTGATGATCATTCCAAGGTTGATGAATTGTATAAATACTTGTAATGAAGTCATGAAAAAGTAGTCTAGATGCGAAGATAAGTGTGAAGTAAAAAAGGTAGAGCAGAGCAGAGGAAAATTATTGTGCTTCAATGGAACTGAATCCTGGCATGGAGTAGATGCTAATAACTCAGTTCACGAATTCAGGCAGTGAGCCACCCAATGGCAGGGAGCCACCCAATTGGCAGTGAGCCCCATTGGCAGTAACCCTTGTTGTAAATTTTGATATATCTTTTATATTGTGAGCTGACACTCACCGTGGTTTTTCCCTTATAGGGTTTTCCACATAAAAATATGATGTCTCATGTGTTGAATGTGTGAATCTGTTTAAGTTCTGATTTCATGCTTTCATGGTTAAATCGCAATAATAGTAATTAAGTGGTTGATGTGTTGATGGTTTTGAAGTTTTGGTTACAACTGATTCACACCCCCCCTCTCAGTTGTCTTGTGCTTTTCAAGAGGACAGCACCACCAAGACCAAATTAAAGCCTTTGAGACCACAGACCTTCATGGCGCATGTCATTTTTCATAATTTTATTGCTTTTAAATAGCCTTAAAAAGTCCTCCAAACCCTTTAAAAACGCTTGACTTTCACACTTTTACGTTAAACTGTTTTCCATTTTTTATTCTCTTTTTTCCCTGTTTTTCAATGACTTGGCCACCTTTTTGAGCGCTGATTTGGGATCGTTTGTCCACCTCAATAGAGCGCCTAACTCAGTTTTCACTAAAACTTTTATGGTGGACGGAGTTTGTGCTTGTACTTGCCAATTTGCCATTTCTTGGGTGTGGATTTGAGCTGGTTAAGCCATCAAATAGTTGTGCTTGGCTTTGACAATTCACTATCTTTCATTCATTATTCATTTTGCTGACATTGCCATTTAGACTATGTGCTGGAGAGTACTGCTTTCCTCGTGCTGGTTCAAGGCTTACAGCCTGTGTCCTTTTCCATTTTGTGCTGGATCATCCAACTATCAAAAGTTTGATCATCTTCTTTTGGCATTCTTCATCTCTGAGCAATCTGCAATCATTGTTAGTGGAAAAACTAGGCTTAGCCTTGACAACTTTGCCATTAGACAAGAATGTAATCCGTTTGACATTGACTAACATTAACAGAATGACAAGACCACTGACTGGAAACTTGACTAAGGCAAAGTTTTGGAGGGGTAGGGATGATGTATAAGGTAAATGGAAAAATAATCCTCTTGTGACCTTCCAAGAGGAGGGTCCCATATAATAAATTGATGTCTCTCTTGGCAGTGACGTGAAAAACTACCTGTACCTTTTTATAATGACCTCTGGTGGAGAGTTGTTAATGTTTGACAGATCTCTCAAAGGAATGGGGTTATTACTTTAACTGTTTTGGATTGCTTCCATGCCCTTAGGTCTATTACTGCTAGAAACTCAAAACAAATTGTAAATGTGATAGCACTTGGTTCTTCCTGGCTTAGGCTGTTTGGAATTTGTGTGCTTACCTGATTGCTGTATCTTATTTCTGAATTATGTCAGCCTTTTAAGGCTGTTTGTGCAAGATTTTGTTGGTAAGGTATAAATCCCTTATTGTAATGATTGCCAATTTGTATTTTCTTGGTGTGGTTCAGGTGGCTATTCTGATATGGGTGGGAAGGTGGGGCTGCCCTGGCCAAGTGATCATGCTCATAACAAAGGCTGCATCAAAAGGGGATGTTCTCACAATCAATTGGTTGCTCCCACTTGATTCCTTACATGTTAAAAGTTATTTGATCGGGTAGTGGCTTATCAATCAAGAATCTGTGTGGAAGCATGACCTTTTTCTTGCTTAGGAGAGAAGAGTGCTATGAAATGACCCTTTGGCATCATCAATATGTCCATTGAGCTAACTGACTTTCAAATTTTCTTTCACCCACACTCTCATGAGTTTTTGGTCCAGGGAAGGACCCCATAAATCTACAAATCAGAGCTTTAGTTTTGAGGAACCAGAACTTGTTTTCCATTTCATCCATGAAATTGAATCTTTGGTGGGGTTTCTACTTAGGATAACTGTCCTCTATCTTGGTACGATAAGAGGGCCTTTTGGCATGACACTATGAAATTCACAAGTTAATCCTTGCACATCTGACTTGACTCAGTTGAGAGACTGGTGCAGAAATCCAGATTTGTATTGTCTGGATGGGTACCCTGGGAGGAGATCATGGTCTCCCCAATAAAGGCATATGTACGGTCCAACCAGCTTAAAGCTGCTCTCATTGTGGTTGTAGGTGAAACATAGTTTGGGTATGGTGGTAGCATGATCTATGACCAAGAAGTTGGTAGGTGCTTCAAAGTGGTAGGTTAGGTATGCAGTGATTTAAGATTTTATCTTCAGCTAACAATGCATTCTGTTGAAGCTCTAGTTTCATTGATATGAGTGAAATTGCTTAAAATGAATACGAATAAATTTCTCCAACTGTACATCCTTAAACAGAACTTACTATTAATACTTGTAAAATTTTTGTGAATCTGGTTAATATTGGTGCATTTTATACAAACACTGGTTTATTTTGGGAAATATTTCCATTTTGCAAATCGAAGTTTAAGAATTTAACCATTTGTTGGAAAAAAAAACTGTAAAATATTACTTGTATGTACGTTACTAATATTTAATTAGTTGATGAGAAATCATTCAAATCGAAAAGAAGATTTCTTTGCAGAAAATACATTTGCTCTTCTATCCATTGTTGTGTTCAATACTTATTTCTCTTCTTCAATGCTTAACCAAAATGTGTTGTTTTGATTCTCTTTTTGCATTATAATTAGATAGCTGACTTGGAGTATTTTGCAAAGTGAAGCGTCAATTATATTTTCTCAGATTTGCATTAGTTTTATGATCTTTGTGTGGGGTTTCTGTAAGTGATAACTCACTGTACATGAGTCCTTAAGGATTCTGCCTCAATTAACTGCTACTTGTACTTTGTTTTAGGGTTTCTTGGTATAAGTGTTGCCACACACATCACTAGTCCAGTATTAATTCTGCTGCCAAGGGGTTTTATAGAATATTTTTTATTTTATGATTGATGTTATATGCTCTCAGCTCAATTGGTAGTGATGTTACGTAAAAAATCTTATGATTTTGAAGGCTTGGTTTAATCTTTATACTCATATTGCATATGAGTTGTTATTGCTTACATTCAGTATGCAGAGCATTGTGCTAAGTTGGTTATTGATATTTCATATTATGTATCAGTATTTCAAGTTATTGTATATTTTTTCAATTGGATAAGTTTTTCTATAAAAGGGAATTGCTTAAATATGATAGACTTAGCTAAATAAATCTGTTTCTTTATTTGTAATTTTGATTTCCTTCTTTGTTGCAGGGTTGGTGTTGCAAGATTTATCAGTCTTCTCATTCAAAGTGTTGGGTTGGACATAAAACCATTCATAAGCACACTATCAAAGGTTTTGTTCCCAGCAGTTCAGGGAGAGAAAAGTTCAGCAGGGAGGCGAGCATTTGCATCTGCCTGTGGAGACTTGCTGAAATATGCCAGTTCTACACAAGCACAGAAGATGATTGAGGATACTGTCGCATTGTACACTTCTGACAGTGACAGGAGTACTCAAGTGGCAAGTGCTCTTCTACTTAAAAATTTCTCACATCGAGCTGCTGAAACTGTCAAGGGATATCACACCATAATTCTCCCTGTGGCTTTTGTGGCAAGGTTTGCTGACAACTTCACTTTCTGTTGTTGAGAAATACTTTCAACTAATTCTATGCTTTCATAATTTTAACCCATATTGTGCTGAGTTCGATGTTTTATGGGGGCACGCATTGTGAGATATTCACATTTGTTTTCCCTTGTTTTTCTTTTTTTTTTTGAGTGGGTGATTTTTATGATAATATGGTATAGATGCAAGTATGGAATCAGTATGGAAAGCATTGTGCTAAGTTGGTTATTGATATTTCACATTATGTATCACTATTTCAAGTTATCATATGCAGTACATTATATATATATTCAATTGGATAAGTTTTTCTATAAAAGGGCATTGCTTAATGATGGCAACCTTAGCTAAAGAAATCTATTTTTTTTATTTGTATTTTTTATTTCCTTATTTGTTTTGGGGATTGTGTTGCAAGATTTATCAGTTATTATATGTTTTTGAATTTTTCTGCAGGTTTGACGATGAACAGGAGGTTGGCAGCCTTTTTGAGGAAGTATGGGAGGAGAACTCAAGTAGCGAGAGTGTTACTCTTCAGTTATATTTGCCTGAAATAGTTGCTGTACTTTGTGATGGAATGCTATCGTCATCATGGACAAACAAGAAAAAGGTTTGTAAAAACTGATCTGTAATTAGCATAGGTACTCCATAGCTAATTCACCAGTGTGAATCTTACCCTATGAAAGTACAACTTAGATGATTATGCTTTCTGTTACCTTACTAATTTGTTTATGAAAAGAATAAATTATCTTAGAATTGTATTTTCTTAAATATTAGAGTTGATTGTAGGTATACATGAAATGGATCAAGTAATGAACTGGAATACACAGAGAAAGGGAGCTCAACCCAAGAGATTACTTTGGAGAAACCCAATGTTGGAACACCAAAAAAACAAGGCTTTGCCTTCTCTTTCCACTATCTTCTTGCAACATTACAAGCCAAATTGCCTTCTCGAGGCTGCCAAGAACATTAGTAATACATCAACAATGTTTTCCTAGGTTACCTTGCTCTATTACTTGCTTCAATACACTCTCCTACACTGCACTTAGCCTTCTTGTGGACCCCAAGAACATTAACAATACATTAATAATCTTCTCCAAGCTTATCTCACTCTGGAACTTGCTTCAATACACTTCCTACACTGCACACACATGCTACAACTCTACAAATATTCAACAAAGAAGAAGTACATGACCCTCAAGGGGTGTAGATATACACAAACTAAAAAAATTGACAAAACAGAAATCCCAAATTACATTTGCTATCAAAAGGACCGAATTCCAAGTGTTTGAGCTTCCTTGTAATCAATTGGTAATACTATTGTGTCTTATTGTCCATGGGTTTGACATGATACAAATCCAACTGATAGCCCTGTTTTGTGCTGGATGGGTTAGGCTGAAAACGATCTGGTCTTTAGAGGTCTGGCTGCAGTCGAACTGGTTAAGTATGCATCCTTTCTCAACTTCCTTTGGTCCATGGGTCTTCAGATCAATGCTAAACCTGTTTGCACATGTGTCATGTTTTTGTGTCTTTTGCCAACTTTGTTTCTTTGCTGAATTGTCATGCTAGGAGTACTGAGTGATTCAAGTCGCCTTAGTCATTTTGACTAGTAAGTGATATAAATGGCCTAGATGGATTGAATTAAACTTACTTTATGATCTGAATTGAGATCAAGAACTTCAGGTCATGCACTGTTCTTATGACTACTTCTTTGACTGAGCTATATATTTGAGTGATCTGTATATTATTGGGCTAGTTCTTTCATTCTTGATAAGTTCTAGCTAATGAGTCATCATTTTGATGTTTATGGCATAGGACTGCCAATACTTTGAGTAAATGAAGTATGATACAAAATGAAATATTTTTTGGGTATTGTCGTTTTCTTTTCCTTCTTACTTGCATGAAATGTTATCTTTGAAAATATGGAAGAGATGATTTTTCTTTTGTTTCTGCTCTCAGTCTGCAAAAGCAATGATAAAACTGGCAGAAGTCCTATGTGAATCATTAGCACCATTTGTTCAAGACTTGTTGAAATTCCTTGTGAAAGAAATACCTGGACGCATATGGGAGGTATGGATATTGTCAAGAAATTGAACAAGGCAATATGTGTATTGTCTTGTACTTCATTCTGAATTGATGATAGCTATAAAGTAATTAGATAGTGACATCAAGGAAAATTTAAGGTGTAATATCTTGTTACTCATTTTATATTTTTCATTCTATAGAGTTGCAAATGCCTACCTTCCCACAGTGTTTAATACTATTGATCTGACAGGGAAAGGAGGTTGTTTTGGATGCGACTGCTGCTATTTGTAAAGCATGCCATAATGCAATATCTCCAAATGATCCCATTGGTCCAGATGCCCTTGTCACTGCTGTATCTTCTGCATGCACCAAGAAAAAGAAGTCTTACCGTGATGCAGCATTTCTTTGTTTAGAAAAGGTATGGGTGGCAAATTTATATTTCTGTCCATAAGTTTTTTGTTCATTTATTAGTTATGCAGAAATAATTGCTTATATGTTCCACTTTTCTTTTGTATCTTTTTGGCAATCCGGTCCATCTTAAGAGAATCACACATTCTTGTCTAATTTCCTCTACATTGGTAGTGCATATTTAGTAATCTATGTTGACAATAATATCCTTCATGGGAATTTTTTTTTGAGTGGTGAAATGAATACATCTGTTTAATAATTTTTATTGTAGGAGGATTAAGAGTCTCAGATGATAGATTATTCACAATACTGTACCTCATTCCCTGGATAACTTGATTGTGAAACAAAGAAATTTTAATTTTTGATTCATTTAAATTTTAAACAGTTAATCCAAATGGTTTAGTTAATGGGTTTGGTTAGCCTACTCCCACAATTGAGTTTGATAGAGTTCATTGTATTAATCTCACAACTATTAATGAAAGAATTATCTCTGACATGTTCATTAAGGACATTGTTATTATCAATATACTTGTTCTGGTAATATATACTTGTATTTGAGTGTGGTGGAATTCTGCTACATATATCAGTCAATACTGCTGTCAAGTTTGTTTGTTTGGGCCTTGAATGACTTTACATCGATGAACCCAACTTCACAACTAAGATTTGATGTGTTAGTGTATGTTCTAAAAGGATTACTACATCAAATTGAAAATACATTGGTGAGTAAATGACAAGATAAAAGAGAGATAAAATGGAGAAGGCATTAAGTGTATGCATATCAGTCTGGTTTTGCATATTAAGTGTATGCATATATATGTAGTACAACAGCTATAATAACTGCAATGTATGTGCCATATTATTTTGCTTGTATCTGCTGTTTTATACTTATATGTATGCGTGCTGAAGTACCATTACATATATCAATCAGTACAGCTGTCTGGTTTGTTTGTTTGTTTAGGCGTTGAATGGATTTACGCTAGTCTTTTCCACATGCCATTTTGGATTTAGTGCATAGGCTGTAATGTGGAGAGGCGTGTTTGTCCTACTCCACATCCTCTATATAATGGCCTTGAGTTCATTATACAACCACAATGTGGGATCTGTCCCATGGCTGATGAATATCACTAACCTCAACATACTGTTGCATGCCTTTTGCATCTCTTTTAGAATAGGGGAATTTATGTGTGCATGCTAACAACCTCCATGTTGGAAACTGTCCTTATAGACAAATCTGTGGATACCATTGTACATCATAAATTCTCTTGCATCTCCATCATCGCCTACATCAACCAAGAAAGGTAACCGCCATACCATATATGTCTAGGTTTGATAAATTTGTGTTTGCATAAATTATATAAATGCTTAAGGATGTGTGGTGACCATAGATAAAAGTTTGCAACTCCCTACAGGCTGAACTCTGAGATCCACAGGACTTTACTGGTGCCTCAAGTGCATTGTTTAGTGCATGTACACAACTTGGAGTTTAATAATGTGTTTATTCTTTGTGCAAGTCAGCAAAGCTAACCTTTGGCATACAATTTGGTCACTTTTCTTCATCTTTTCCTTAAAGCTATGAAAATTCTTTTAATCTTATGCCTTCGAGTGTTTTGTAGTACCATTTAGGTCTCTATTGACAATGCATTCCCTCAATTTCTCCTTCTAGTTCAACAATGGCACCTTTATCTTTGTTGTTGGATGCTTCTGTTTCACTTTTCAGTTTTGAACTTGATGGCTTTTTGTTTGAGGTGCTGCTTCTTTCTTTTCAATTGCGTTTCTTGTTCAATACCAACTGGCCATTCTCCAGCCTGCTCTGTGTAAGGACCTTCATAAATTTAACAGTTTTATTGATATCACCTTTTTAGTATTCGTTGACATTGATGCATTTTCTTTCTTTCTTTCTTTATTAATATAAAAGTTGTGTTTCTTAGCATTGATAGTATATGGCCAATAATGCCACTATAGGAAAAATTACCAACTGTTATGTCAAGGTATAGGCTTGCAAGCTTATGAATCTGATAAATATATTGCAGGTGCATTTTTATTGATAATTTTTGATCAAACTTAATTTGTTGGTACACGAGTTTTGGAGTTCAGAAATCATTTTGTATGTACTAGTAATAGTACACTAAAGTGCCAATCATATATGTTCCTAATGTAGTGATTTATTTTCTTTTTAAAAATTTATTAGTTTTAATTGTCATTTATTCTGTTATTCATTGCCAGATAATTAAGGCGTTTGGAAAGCCAGAGTTCTTCAATATGGTTATGCCTTTCTTATTAGAGATATGCATTCAAAAATCTTCGGGTAAAACTGATCGCACTGGTTCATTCTTGGATGATGATAATGCAGGTAGCATTTTTTGTCCTGTAAGATATCCTCTTAGAAACTAATTATAGTTAACATCACTGAACATTTTTTCAGTTATACATGTTACAGAAAGAGAAATTCAGGAAAATATTTCCAGCAACTAAGAAAAATCAATCAAGTGCATGCATTTTGGTCCCTTCTAATATGCTAGTTAATCGATAGATTGGATAACAGTACACCCTTTATGCAGGAAAACTGTTACAGTTAAATTTGTTAATTCTCATTCTGATTTGTATGTTGATATTCTGTGAATGAATAATCAAGAATTTAGTAGTTGGTTTCACTGTTCAAATAGGATGAGGTTCTAGAACCTTACTTAAGAAGGAGGTTTATGTTTGATGAGGATAGAGGGTACACGTGCTATCATATGGTGGCAATTCATTTATAATGTATAACATATATGAATTGTAAATGATTTAATAAGTGCATATAATAACATTCATGATAAGTGCTGGACTCTCCTCTTGAAGGCTATCACTCCCACTCTATTTAGTCTTTGGTTTGTCTTATATTTAGGGAGGTCCTATTTTTGAGCAAATATTGGAGATTTTTTTTAGGTTGCTTTGGTGTGCTTTTATTGAAAGCTTTGTTTAGAACTTTAGATTAGTTTTGTGCTTTAAAGTACTTTCTTTCTAGCTTTTTAGTGGTTAGCTTTAAAGACATTGATTTTTAAGATTAAGTAATGATTAGCCCAAAATCTCAAAAATAGTGTTTTGTAAATTTATAGATAAGTTCTTTGAGCACAATATTTCTTAATGATAGTTGATGTTATGCTTATGCTGCAAAAATTGTCATTGACGTGTTGAATCTGAGTATTATGTGTGATAAAGAGTGTTTAGATTTTGTTGATTAGACAAAAAGTGAAGGATAGTGTTAGGCTATGTATTGGCATTGTTATTCATTTTAAAACGGGTTCTTTCTGGAAGTATCCTATAGTAGTCGCCATCGAAGTTGTTTGTCTATGGTAAGAAACATTCACACTTGGGGAAGGGACAATATTTGAAATGGGTGCAGCGTCAGCATATCCCATAATCTGATTTATTTTTAAATTTTTAGGGCATGTAGTGCCAGTATGTGCATCGGTTTTGTGAAAGGAGCAAAACATTGTATTTTGTGCAGCGTTGATTATTTGCCTTGGTGGAGGTGCCGACAACCTTGGTCTGTAGTTATTAAAAGGCTGGAAATTGTTCCTCTTAGGCTGATATGGCTGCTGTGGTTGATACTGTTGCTGTGGTTGAAATTGTGGTTGGGGTTGGTACTGTTGTTGTGGTGAGTGATACAGCAGTTGCATAGGTTGCCCCTGAGTAGGCAATTGCCTCTTCATAATAGTCACTTCATTTACTACCTTCTATAGCAGTGGATCCACAGAACACTGAACAAGAGGCTTGATTGAATCTGTCTTCATCTTGCCAGAGGTAATCATGTTATCTTCCAACTTGATGGCATTTTCTTGCACACTAGATAATTTTGTTTCATCAGCCGACCTCAAGAAGAAGGCTATCTCAGAAGGAAGAACGTTAATGAAACTGCTCAACAAATTTCTAGAGATGGATTGAGTGTATGAGAAAGGCGTGTAACTAGGCGATTAAACCTTGCTACGAACTCCCTCATTGGTTCATTGTTTTCCATCTTTGAATTTGATAGTTGGGCAAACAATCGATTACCGTCTTCGGCAGGTTTGAACCTCGCCAATAATTTCTTGCTCATAGTTGCCCAATCTGTAATGATGCTTGGCTCCAGATGATTGAACCAGTCGGCAACATTTCCCACAAGAGTCGCTACAAAGAGATGCACAGCAACGTCTTCATGTGATACATGCAAAACGGCGCAAGTTGTTGTGAAAGCAGAGATGTGTTTATCAGGATGTTGAGACCCATTGCCGTGGAACCGAGGAAAGTGCTTCCTTGACCCCTTCGGTAGCTCGTGATGTGCTTGCAGGCCCAAAGGTCCAATGTTGTCACCCCAAGGTAATGGGGGTGGACGTCTCTGATTCTGATTAATGCAATTATTATTAGCATCACTCGTTGCTCTAGGCTAGATTACAGGTTCCTCTTGCTTAACTTCAGGTACTTCCTGCTTGACTTCAGGAACTTGCTGAATTCCAGGAACTGTGTTGGATGCTTCTCCAACTTTTGTAGGAATAAGATCTTGAAAGAACGGATATGTAGTACCGTCTTTCCCCCTTCTTGCATAAACCTTGCAAGCTAGGATTATCTATTGCCACGCAAGAGGTGGTAATACTGGTCTTCCGAACGCAAGATCTGCTTTGTGTTCTTCATCAAGAATAGTAGCCGTGTTTCTCCACTGAGCATAACTTTCCTTTTCCACAGATATGAAACTCCTTAGGCTAGACTAATGATGTCCGTTTGCTCTCCTTCCACATGTACAAGATTTGGTTGTTGAACATGAGCAGTAGGACGCCAGATGGTGATTCCCGTGACATAAGCTTAAGCTTGCTTGAAGTTTTATGCCTCGTGCCCCACGGTGGGCGCCAAAAAACTGTTGGCATTTCAATTCGCACTTTTGGAATGCGAGTTGGAAATGGACAGCTATGCACAGATAAACTGCTCTTCAAATTAGGAGGGGAAGTTCCCTCTTTGTTGATGATTGCTTTAAAGATAAATAAACTAAATTTGCCTATCTTTTTGATTCTCAGCTGCGAGCACAAGGTTATAAAACTCTATCGCTGCAGCAGAGGTTTTTCCTTTAACTTCTAACTATAGCGAGGCCTAAACTAAATGACGCTTTTGATTACCTAAGTAAATTCAGAGCTTAGGAATCAAAAGTAAACAGGGAATGATTTGTTAAGACAAAAGCTCAAATAAACTTATTCCAGATTGCACCCGATGACTCATTGTACTTTTAGGATGAAAAATGAAAGTAAGAGTATGCAAGCAACACATATGACGATAAATTAAATGGACATGAGACAGAGAATCAGAGCAATGGAAGGCATGAGATTTCCTTTCTCAATATCAAAAAGCTATTACAACTCTAGGACAACAATACTGCAGCAAAGACAAGCATGCAATATGCGATCAAACACGAGATTACAAATAACACAAAGTGAACAAGCACTTGAATAACAATTTGCAGGCTAGAATAGACACAACAAATTATGCTATCACAATTATAGTTACTAAACAATGGGCAAGACTGCCCTTATTTATACATAAATCAAAAGAGTAGGGAACCCTAAAATCTCCTTGATCTTAGCTAACTAACTTGCCAACTTGCAAGCTTTATTTCTATTCTAGAGAAAAGATTACAACTAACACTTGTTTTAAAACAATTTGATTTAAAGCAGAGAAAGCTCCAGCTATTACAAAGTGATATTTCTATTTAAAGGATGGATAAGCTTGAATGAAAACGACAACTTTAACTTAGAAAAGCATTGAGTTAACTGCCGCTTTTTTGAGTTCCATCCTTATCTACATTGCTACTCCGTTGGTGACATCACCCACTGATATTTTGGGAAACAATATCCGCTTTCTTGCTAGGAATACTGATACTTTCCAAGATGATATTCTGATTTTTAAAAAACTGATTTTGAGAGAAAAAGATGGCATGTGGGTTTTGTAGACAATCTCGTTCTGAAGCAACCCAGAATGTCAAATTCTGAAAAAGCAGAGGGTTTCCCGAAAAAGCGGCAAGAAGGCAAATTTTCGAAAAACTAAAATTTTCCAATTTTAAAGAGGACGCGATTCTAGATGAACCCATTTCGATGAAAACTGAAAAAGCTCCGGCTCTGTTTCTGAAATATGATGCCCTAGATAAATGGACCTTGAAAAAGCGTGGCTATGTGCTTCCCAATCCCGAAACTATGAAGAACACTGAAAAAGCACTCCGTTTGGGTTCTCAAATCTTCATGGAAGAAAACGATGCCCTTCTTCCTCTGGATGTAACCTGCAAAAATAATGAATAAAGGAGGCCAAATGCTTGTTTTTATAGAACTTAAGGTGAAAAAGCAGCTTTCTTTGTGAAAGCATAAAACTTGAAGCTTATCCGTGAAGATAGCAACTCTTCGAGCAAAAATCCAAGTTGATATGCTCACATAGGATGAATTCTTATTTTATAGCTGCCTATGGCTTCACGTGTGAGGATGATGAAAAATTGTTTCTTTGATGATGTCATCAAACACGCGAGGTTGCAAACGTGTTAGCCACTTTTTGAAATATCCCTTGTCAAATATAACCCAATTTTTACTTTCCCAAACTTATTCAATTCTGATTTCAGAGTTCTGATTTGAATTTCTGATTTGTTTGTTTGATTTCATTGCATGATTTATATTCCGAAAACATATACAAATGCGTAGAAATGATAGAAAAACATTGCATAAACACTAGGCACTGTTTTAACTTCAATAGGACCACTTTATTGCAATAAAATCAGGTCTGATTACAATGATACAAGGGCTGATATAAAATTGATCAGACTGATAAAGTTACGATAGTGATTACAACTTTCACTCAAATTAAAGATTTGAGTGGCAGAACTTGTAATACATACTTGGTTCCTTATGCCAATGAAAGGAATGATGTTGTAGTTGATGTTAGAGCCTTCCACGCACACTTCCAGCCCCAAATATGAAGGTATTCTGATCTGATATGAACCCTGTTATGATTGATATGAAACCCTGATATGCTATTATAAACTGAAATAATGCTGATCTGACTTCAATGTCACCCAAAGATGATGGCGTCTTAACATTAGAATGTCACGGCTGATATGTATGATGCCGAAACCTCAATGTATATACACCAAATGACTGAAATAATCCTCCAATAATTATTATGCTTCAAACCCTAGAGGTATGCAGCCAAGATGGATGTTTTTATGCCTTCAAACCCTTCTACTCTTGCAGAAATCCTCACAATTAAGCTCAGATTGAACCTTTGAATGAAGCCCACTATCAAGCAATGAAGAGTTTTCGTTCTCCAATGCTGAAATTGACTGAAACCCTTGTGTATTTCTACACACAGCTCTCATATCATAAGCACAAGTCATAAAAATGTCTTCAAGAATGAATCTAATTGCTTTTTGATGCCCTTTTATAACTTCTCCAAGTAAGTCGACCTCATGAAGTGTATTTAATTTGCCTTTGAAGTCCACTTTTAGGTTTTTAATAAATACTTTATAATATCTCCATGTTGGGCGCTCACTTTTAAGCAAATATAAATGTACTTTATTGATGGATTTTAAAATAAATCATTATAAACCCCTTATAATATAAGGTCTATTAACCACATGATGTCTTTTTTAATAATAATTAATTATTATTAAAGATTACCTTTAATAATAATTAAAAATCACTTATCTTCGTAAATTGACATCATTTTTCAATTTTGTCTGAACCTGGGGATTCACCATGGTACCCTCTATGCATCCAACTGCCTTACCAAAAATAGCAGGGGTCCCTCTCTACAACCACAGTCTTACTATAAATAGTAAGTGTGTCAAACTAAGTCCAACGAAGGCCAAACCTGAACCAAAACTAAGCTCTGAGAGAAGTAACACACTGATGCCGGCCAAAAGGGACTCTCTATCTATCTGCTTTACCCTACGAGGGCCAGATGATAGGCTAATCCTCTAACACTGATGCTCACGAAAAATGGGGACATTACACTTTTCCATCATTTTGAAACTTTTGCACTCATTCTGACTTCGACGTGGCCTTCCTCTGACTTCAACAAGACGGCAAATTGTCACCTTGACTGAAAAAGCTGATTGATCATGGCATTTTGAAGTTTTACCAATTTCGATTTGATCCCCAACCTCGAACTGACGATTTGACGACATTTGGTTGCAATTTCGACTCTTGGAAACCATCGCCGGATGAAGATTGGGAAATGGCTGGAAGATGACATTAGCGGATCATGAAAAATTCTATCTCTAGAGAACCCAGGCGCCCTCACTAGACAGGGGCGCCTGCCATCCAATGCCTTAGCCAATTTCTGACAATTTTCAATTTTGCTCATTTTTTGTTTTTTGTGCGTGCTCTGGTGACTGTGGGCCCCTATTCATATGCCGAAACTCACCTGCCGGAACAAAACTTAGACCGATGGTCAGGCAATCAGGCAAGCCTGATGAAAACTGAATCGATTGTACCTTCTACCTGCCTTGAAAACTGGGCCAAACTGATTTTCTGTGAATTTGACAGAGTTGACAAAGGAAGATTTGCAATTTTCTGAAAAAAAACATGAAAAATATACTAACACTGGTGATGTTGGGTGCCCCTAGCCTCCAGGGGCGCCTGGGTTTTCATGCCTTAGAATTTTTTTGGAAATTTTCAATTTTTCCTTCATTTCTCCGTTTTGCGTCCTGCAGGTCTCGTTTGATCTTCGTTTCTAGCCATCTGGTTGACTGTTGATGTTGAATGAGAGGTGGTCTCAATAGCTTGAGTATATTTGAGATGAATCTCCAGCTTTTACGGGCCTGTTGACTGAATTTGACCGATTTTGACCACCCGGAAATGGGCTGTCTTTTTAATGTTTTTTGAGAAAACACAAAAATAATCTCTGTGAAGGTTGGGCGCCCCTAGCCTCCAGGGGCGTCTGGGATACCCAGACTTAGAAAAATTTAATGATTTTCAACTTTTCTTTGTTCTCCAGATTCACTATGCTTCGTTTTCTGTTCTTCGTCGGCTGATGGTTGCTCAACAGTTCTTCGCCTTCTGAACAACACTGAAAACTAGAATCTAACCCATGGTAGATGAGTTTCCTCCATTAATGGCCTCGGAGTTCGTGCTTCGCCTTCTGAAAAAGCAAAATTGACGCAGTAGAGAAAACGCAACCTTTTGCAAATTCCGTTTGGACTACCTTGATCGTGAAGCAATATTAGCCAATCAGAATCGGGTAGGACTCCTGAATCAAAGATTCTATTTTTAGAAAATTTTGTCAGTATCCGTATCTCAAGAAACCCAGAAAACCTAAATTTGATGTCTATTTTTATAAACTTTCTAAAAATAGAAACTTTCTATTTTTAGAAATTTTGACCGACTTTTTTACAACAAATTTTCTAGACTCACAAAATGCCTTAATGAAGCAAAAAAAATTTGATTTGGCACAACACTATTCGTTCTTTCACCTTCTACCTTTTGCTTTTTTTTAGTATTCTCTTCATTTCTACCTAATTTTGCAACAAGGTTACTTTGTACAGTTTCTACTTTTAGAAATTTTGACTTTTTGACGACAAATTTTCTACTCTCACAAAATGCCTTATTGAAGCAAAAAAAATTTGATTTGGCACAACACTGTTCTTTCTTTCACCTTCTACCTTTTTCTTTTTATATAGTATCCTCTTCATTTCTACCTAATTTTGCAACAGGGTTACTTTGTATAGGCATGTATCTATTGCTCAATTGGTATCCACCCTGAACCTACATCAGTTAGGGCCTTCATGTCTTCCCTTGATGGCTTGGATTGCTGATACTTCTTATGGTTGAGGTCTTTTAAATGCTCAAAGTGATGAGCTGGCAACTCATACCTTTTAGAGCTTGCAGTGTAATCATATTGAAGAATGTGATCATTTTCACCATAGTTGTCATAATCAGCATCTTCACCCATTTGTTCATAATCCTCAGCATCAAATTGATTGATCTCATCATCATAGTATTCAACTCCACCCTCTTCATTAGGGAATTCTTCCTCTTTGTGTCATGTCCCCATATCGATACTTTATAATTGAATCGATTATGTATTATTCATTCAAATTAAAGATGGGAATGACATTAAAATCCATATCGTAAACCGAATATATTTACATCAAATAATATTAGCATATAAATATTTTAATATAATATAATATATAATATATTCATATCGAGAGATATTATATTATATAAGTACCAATAACAAATATAAATAATATTAATATAAAATAAATATAATTACAAATATAAATATTAATAATATAAATATAAATTAAATATTATTATAGATATAATTATCAATATAATATAAATATAATAATATATTATTATTATTATATAATAATATAATTATCGATATTAAATATTATTATAATTATCAATATAAAATAAATACTAAATATTATCGCTGGCCTTTGTTTAGGATTGCTGATTCCTTCTTAATCACTGCCTTAAGACTTGACTAAATACCTCTGAGGACAAAGACTAAGATTTAAAAGGAAGTAGCAATTGACAAGTCTAATAAGACACAATGCTTAGTAGGAAGCAATTCTAATGAAGACTTATTAATTGCAGCGATCACTAACAATACAGAAAAAGCCACGATCAGCCTTAACAAACAGTCAGCATTATTAATAAAAGGCTGCGATTAAAAAGGCAGCCACCTATACTAAAGACTATGACTCTATGAAGAGTCATCACCCCTTGAAAGGGGATGACTTCTCTTATAAAGACATAGAAGTATATAAATAAAAAGGGCAGTAGTGAAGAGGGCATGAAAAATATACATATTTCTGATTATAGATATATATCTGAACATAACAAGAAGGAAGTGGAATTATATATATAGAGAGAGATCTGAAATCTGATTGTGGTAAGATTTATATGAGCATGTAATGTATGGATTTAAATATAGATCATGCATATTGTATTTATGATGTCATCGTCATAATTTATTATGTATTGCTGATATGATTATTTGAAAATGTGGAATTGATAAGAGTTTGTTATGCATAAACCTATAACATGATAGGAGGAAGGAAAAGTACAAAGGGATACGGGACCCTCTCTTAGGTACGCCACCCAAAAGGAAATAGAATAAGCCCACATGGGTCAAAGGGGTTTTGCCTTTTAGTTGAAGGATTCTGCCTTTGGGTCTAGGAGAGTTGTTCTACCAGGAGGGGCCCTCTTCTAGATATGCCACCCAGGATGGGAAATGATAAGTTCACATGGGCCAAAGGAGTTTTGCCTTTTAGTTGAAGGGTTCTGTCTTTGGGCCTAGGAGAGTTGGATTATCAGAACACCCTTTTGAGACCTCACTCCCCTATCATGGTATAGCTATATAAGGAGACCAATCATGAGGAAATGGGGAAAGATGGCAAGATGAGGGAATAATGGATAAATTAGAATCCTCACTAGGTACACCACCTCATATGAATGGCATGGGCCACATGAGGCCAAAGAGGTTCTACCTTTTAGTACAAAGGGTTCTGCCTTTCGGCCTAGAGAGGCTAAGACACCCCATTGAGTCACTCTCTTCCATGCTCCCCCACGGTTGATCATCCCAAGGTAAGATTTAATTGAATTAACTAATTTGCTATGGACTTACTGACGTTTAAGATCTCTAACTTGTTGTAGGGATTAAATGAGGCCAAGGTACTCTCTAAATCCATTGTTTGCTTGGAAAGTTGATAATTTAAGATAAAACTAGTATAATTCTTATTAGAACATTACAGCTATGAACTGATTATTATCTAATTTATTGATCTTTAATATTTTTAATGTCCCTTTCTAGTGATCTAATTGTGTACAAATAAAAAATACAAGAGTATCCTAAAAGGGGACATTACAAGTGGTATCAGAGCTTTGATCCTACCAGCGTGGGGATCAAAGATAGTTAAAATTCCAAAAAATTAGAATTTGAGAATAATAAATGACTTTCTTTGATTAGACTTAATTTATAGCAAGGAATTAGAAAACATAAACAAGCATTAATGAAAGGAAACCGGTGTAAGAAGTGTGGTCATTATAAGGACTATAGGAGGCATGAGGTTGACTATTAGAAGAAATAAATTAATGGAGGAATGCACTAAGTTAAAATAGCATGAAAGAAGTAGAGATGAATACAAAGCAATACAAGTAATCAGCTATAAAGAAATGGAGCATGTAGATCTATAACAAACAATGCGGATTCGATTACTAAAATCAAATTCAGATTCTTGATTGCATCCTTCATCAACTACACTTGCTGATTTGTTTCATCCCTCGTGTCTCACATAAACTCTTTTCAACATAATGGATCTTCTCTTTGCTAATAATCTTATTTGTCATAGATTGTCTCCACGCTATCTTATCATCAATTATTAAACACTTCTACGATTTGTGAAACAATCAAAGTCTTACTTGAATCTACCTTCTCTACAACATCATTAGATTCATCTCTTTAAATTTTCAAGATGTTTTCATCATTCATTGGAATCTTGGAATCTCAATACTCTCAAAATTCTCTTTAGCATTGAAAATATTTTCATTAGCTAAAACCACATCTTCATCTATGACATTTGCATCACATCGTTGTTATTCAAAACATCAAACAAATGCTTACCTATACATTTGTCTTTCATTAGACCTTTCAAATATTCTTTGGTCACAAATTCTCTTTCATGGAATCACAATCATTTTCTCTTCACTAAAGCATGTTCATAATAATATTCATTCTGAATCAAAACACGATTTCGTCTCAACACATCCGAAGGTAGACGTTAAGATAAGAAGTACAAGGTAATGAAAGAACTTGTTCTACACAAAGACCAAATTCCGAGGTCAAAGATCAAGATGTCGTTTGGAGAACAAAAGGAAACTTGTCTCAACTCTTGTTCTTGTTAAGAGATATTGGAAAATACGAGTACATGAACCAAAAGAATAGCACGACAAAGTGGAGAATGCTAACACTGGCAATGGATTGAGACAAGAATACTAATAACAATTCTTCGAAGAGATCGGATTAGGATCCTGATGGTTTTAGAAGCATCATAATTATGATTGCTTGAGGACAAGCAATCTTGAGTGGGGAGGGCTGTCATGTCCCCATATCGATACTTTATAATTGAATCAATTATGTATTATTCATTCAAATTAAAGATGGGAATGACATTAAAATCCATACCGTAAACCGAATATATTTACATCAAATAATATTAGCATATAAATATTATAATATAATATAACATATAATGTATTCATATCGAGATATATTATATTATATAAGTACCAATAACAAATATAAATAATATTAATATAAAATAAATATAATTACAAATATAAATATTAATAATATAAATATAAATTAAATATTATTATAGATATAATTATCAATATTAAATATTATTAAATTATCAAATATAAAATAAATACTAAATATTATCGCTGGCCTTTGTTTAGGATCACTGAGTCCTTAATCGCTGCCTTAAGACTTGACTAAATACCTCTGAGGACAAAGACTAAGATTTAAAAGGAAGTAGCGATTGACAAGTCTAATAAGACAACGATTAGTAGGAAGCATTTCTAATGAAGACTTATTAATTGCACCGATCACTAACAATACAGAAAAAGCCACGATCAGCCTTAACAGTCAGCATTATTAATAAAGGGCTGCGATTAAAGAGGCAGCCACCTATACTAAAGACTATGACTCTATGAAGAGTCATCACCCCTTGAAAGGGGATGACTCCTCCCATAAAGATATAGAAGTATATAAAGAAAAAGGTAGTAGTGAAGAGGGCATGAAAAATATACATATTTCTGATTATAGATATATATCTGAACATAACAAGAAGGAAGTGGAATTATATATAGAGAGATCTGAAATCTGATTGTGGTGGGATTTATATGAGCATGTAATGTATGGATTTAAATATAGATCATGCATATTGTATTTATGATGTCATCGTCATAATTTATTATGTATTGCTGATGTGATTATTTGAGAATGTGGAATTGATAAGAGTTTGTTATGCATAAACCTATACCATGATAGGAGGAAGGAAAAGTACAAAGGGATACATGACCCTCTCTTAGGTATGCCACCCAAAAGGAAATAGAATGAGCCCACATGGGCCAAAGGGGTTCTGCCTTTTAGTTGAAGAGTTCTGCCTTTGGGTCTAGGAGAGTTGTGCTACTAGGAGGGGCCCTCTTTTAGATACGCCACCCAGGATGGGAAATGATAAGTTCACATGGGCCAAAGGGGTTCTGCCTTTAGTTCAAGGGTTTTGCCTTTGGGCCTAGGAGAGTTGGATTACCAGGACACCCTTTTGAGACCTCACTCCCCTATCATGGTATAGCAATATAAGGAGACAAATCATGAGGAAATGGGGAAAGATGGCAAGATGAGGGGATAACAGATAAATTAGAATCCTCACTAGGTACCCCACCTCATATGAATGGCATGGGCCACATGAGGTCAAAGGGGTTCTGCCTTTTAGTACAAAGGGTTTGGGCGTAGGGAGGCTAAGACACCCCATCGAGTCACTCTCTTCTATGCTCCCCCACGGTTGATCATCCCAAGGTAAGATTTAATTGAATTAACTAATTTGCTATGGACTTACTAACGTTTAAGATCTCTAACTTGTTGTAGGGATTAAATCAGGCCAAGGTACTCTCTAAATCCATTGTTTGCTTGAAAAGTTGATACTTTAAGATAAAATTAGTATAATTCTTATTAGAACATTACAGCTATGAACTGATTATTATCTAATTTATTGATCTTTAATATTTCTAATGCCCCTTTCTAGTGATCTAATTGTTTACAAATAAAGAAAACAAGAGTTTCCTAAAAGTGGATATTACACTTTGCTCATTGAACAAGCAACTACACAATTTGATGAATCATGGGGAAGGAAACATGCTTTGCATGATGAGGAGACAAGTTGACTTGGTCTCTTCTCAAAGGGTCTGGTATTTCCTTCTCATTTTGCTACTTGAAGCTTACTTGTTTTGGAGTTGCTTGCCTATCATTCCTTTGTGGCCTATTTGACCAATTAGTGTTGTAGGGCCTATTGTGTGATCTTTGGCCTTCATTAAAGTGTGTTGCTACACCTTGAGGTGACAGGCCTTTTTCATTTCTTGCTACCTTATAAGACAAATTTTTCATAGCTCCCATGAGCTTATCCTATTTGTCTTTAGTTGTGAGAGGCTTATTCAAGGCTGCCCTATCTGGCTGGGAGATCTTCACATCTGACCTCTTAACATGCTTACCTAAAGCTCTCATGTTACTCTCTATGTTTAACTTTATGGCTATAGCATATGCCTCCCTCAATGTTTGAGGATTCTTGTCCCTTAGACAATACCCAATCTTAGAATCAAATGCACCACAATACTGCACTAGACACATTGATTCATTTGGTCAAAGGTTTGGAGGTACCTTTCTCATGGTCATGATGAACGTGCTCTTGAAGTCCACCACCATTTCATTAATCCCTTTCTTGATCGCTGTAAGTTTGTGTATGGCAAACTTGGGATCAATCCTATCCCCATATTGAAGTCTGAAAACCGTCATGAACTCCTCCCATGTAATGTCCCTTTTTGTTGGAGACTTGTGTTTATGTAATTATTTTATTTTAGAAGTAACTCTTTGTCAAAAAAGAAAATAAAATAATAAAGCTACTTTTGAGGAAAAATAAAACAAAATAAAAACAAAAACTTTGTCGGCCAAAAGGAGGATTCTAGGGGAAGTCAAAAAATGTTTTAAAAAGGGGCTTGGTGAAAGGGCTGGATATGCATTTGATGATTTGTGATTTGATATTTTCCATTGTGGAAAGACTTTGAACAACTGGTTCAAGGGTTGAGATGAATTCACTTCAGAGTTCACATTTGAGCATAATGATTTGTGCCATTTGTTTATGTGGTGTTTGGTATTGTCTTGTGGAGGTTACCAGGTATGCAGATTTGAAGGGATTGTGCGAAAAGATATATCATTTATGCAGGTTGTGTTTTGATACATGAGGGTTCCTTTAGTGTAGTGTGTGAATTGGTGAAATTGCAGAAATAAATCAGAAATATCAACTTGCGGAATTCAAAACCCTATATTTCCTAGCCGTATCCTATCACAGGAATAAGGTAGGCCGTACATAAAGATATCGTGCCATATGCTAAAAGGAGTGCATTGGAATTACTTTTAAGTTGGGAATGATTGTTAGGTTCTGCCGCTCCATGGGAAACAACTTCTGACAAGATTCCAGCGGTCCCCCCCCAAGATTTCATCTACAACCTCTATCTATTACCGTAGCTTCATTTTAGTGTTGGTGTCATCAAAAAGTAGATCGTGGAAGGATTAAAAAAGGGACGCATCATCATTGGCTTGGTCTGCGACAAAACAAAGAGTCTTCCTTGGTTTGTAGTTTATCTTTTGAAATTCTTGTGAAGGATCCGTTGGTGGATTGTGGACCCCATTGTTGGAAATATTGTCATTGATGTCAATAGTGTATCGATGAGAGACTATTGGCAAGAACGTTGTCATAGATGTCAAAGGTGCATGAACATGTTGTCATTGATGTCAAGTAGCAATATCATTGTATGCAAGGTAATCGTCATCATCATTCAGTGGCATATCAAGACAAAGTGGATAAATTGTTTGAAGGATCACATTGGAGTTTCTATCATTGGGCCAATCTCTATCATGGCTGACTACTTGTGAAGATAGTGCTAAGAAGATCAGTTTGAGATAATATGGACGAAATTGACATAGGCCAAAGGCCATAAAAACGTTCTTACAAACGATGGCCAACTCTCCTTGGGCGATGAAGTTAAATAATGTTTAAATTAAAGATTTAAACATAATGAGAAAGACGTTGGAGGAATGCATAACCGACTCTCCTTGAGTAGATAGAATTTAAATTAAAGATTTAAATAATTATCATATGGAGATTACATGTTTAAATTAAACATTTAAACAACTATTTTTAACAAGGTCGATTTCCTCAACACGTAACCCAAGATTAGAATTCAAATATAAATCAAAAGTGGCCGACCACTCTCCCAAAGGAACCGCCACATATAACAAGACAAAAGTTCAACGGTAAATAATATAATAAATGGAGTGGAGTAATGAAAGGAAAAATAGCAATCAGCATATAAAGACAAAAAGGTCTTATTTAAAATAAGCCAACCTCCCACTTTATAATAAGACAAAGGTCTTATTTAAATAAATGAGGAGCGATTCAAAAAGGTGACGATTTCATTTTGAAAGAGCAGCAATTAATACTAAATGGTGCTATTTGTCTATGGGCTGCATTTTGTTTTAGAAGGGTTGTGATTTGTTTTAGAAGAGATACAATTTGGAAAAGGTGTGTTAGGAAGAGTTACATCCATATTACAAAAAGTCATATACATTCATAAAGACGCCTCCATTGGAATGATATGAGTGGAAGATATGTGAATGAAGGGCATGCAATTTCAATATTTTATTTCAAAGTTTAGAGCAGAATTGAGAGAATAGAAGGGGCAGAAAATGAAGTGCAATTCTGTCATGTCCCCATTTTTGGAGTGATCACTTAATGGAGTGGCTAGCCTATTTCTATTCCCGTAGGCTAAGCCGGAGGGCTCAGGGAATGACATAATTGGCGAGTTTTCACACTTAGCCAATTTTGTAGGAAAAAATGAGCATGGAAAATGACTTAGCATATTTTTGTGGTATTTTTGATGACGTCATCACTAATAAAATAATTTGCCCTAATATGGAGCAACCCAATCGAAGGATGGAAAATGAAGGAAAATATCTTGGAAGAAAATAAAAATAATTTATAAGGGTTTTTGTTGATGAGGACGACTTCATTTGAGTTCAAAAACATATTATATCATGTGCCTAAGTGGTTCGCCCTTGGAGGATGGAAGGAGGAAAAATAATAAAAATAAAATAAAATGTTTTATTTATGATTTGGGCACCCAAAAGGATGTTGGCCTAGTGAGAGGAAAATAAAAAGAAAATAAAAGGGAAATATCCCTTGAGGTCGGCTAGCCTGAGGAGAGAAGGAAATCATTTGATTGGAGCTCATTTCATCATCATTCATTCACATTCCGTTTACTTGAGATTTATCTCTATTGGCTGCAATCTTTGATTCAGCACCTTCCTAGGACGAAAACCCTAAGGAAGATAAGTGGATTGGACGAAAAGCCAATCACACTTTAGAGGTGGATTCATATGGAGTTCACAATTGCACTTCATTAGAGATTTGTGGAGGAGAAGAGCAGATTTGCATACTCAGATTTGAGATCAGCATTGGAGGAGATTTCATTGTGGCATTTGCATTCATTTGGCATAAGGGTTTTAACCCTAAATTTGTGCGCCACACTTGGAGGGTTTGAACCTTCAAGCTACATCATTTTGGAGCAGCATTTGAAGATCATTTTGCGCAGACTTGAGCGCCACCTTTAGGAGGAGTCTTGGACAAAGTTTGGCTAGGGTTTATGCCTTAGGTTGAGTGCCACTTCCCTAGGAGGGCAACTTCACTATTTTGATGTCATTTTTGCTATTCCATGGTATGTATAACTTAATTTAGGTTGAACATTATAGGAACAGAAATCTGGGCTATATTTGTCATGTTTGAGCCCATGGATTAGATGTAATTAGTAATTACAAATCAACATATTCAGATTTGGAGCAGCAGACCTATTTAATCAGAAATCAGATTTGTTTTGCATATGTTTGGCTTTTGGATGGTTGATTTTCATGGATGATATCTTTGTTGATGATTATACATATTTGGCATACATTTTATGATGTTTGGAGCATATTTATTGGCTGCCTATGAATGTTTATACTCTGAAGATAAAATCAGAAAATTAGAGCAGAATTCTAGGGTCTCAGTAGAATTCTAAAAGTGCAGAAATTTAGGACATAAATCAGAAAACAAAAATCAGACTTTTAGGGCAGATCCCATTGGAGATATTACAGTGGTATCAGAGCTTTGATCTTGCCAGCCTGAAGGGTTTTATAAGTGAGCTTTCATTGGTTATCATCTAATGTTGATATGACTTCCGAAGATAGAGAATTCATCACATACCAAAGAGGGCAGCGAGTTGTTGATACAGGTTTTGAAGAAGAAGAATTCGACATGGGTGATAGAAGTGATGAAGAACCTAGCATAAAGGATATCCTTCATGATCTTGCTAGATGAGAATATGATATCTGCAACATAAATTTAATTATGCTATTACTTGTCTTAATGTCATCTTGCTGATTAAATGAATCAGTGCAACATATTGCATAATTTGAATACACATGTAATCTTGACAAATTGTTTGTGCAGAGGAAAATGAACGAGACATGCCATCACCTCTTGAAAAGGTCTTGGATTGCATAACTTCTGTCATCAATGTAGCCAAGGTACAGGACATTCTTGAGCAGGGAAAGAACATAATTGCAGCATTTCATAGTACTCTTCGTCCTGGAAATTCATGGCAAGGTATTAAGATTCAAAAGACCATATATCTATATGTCATAGTCAATTTTCTGTTGGCTAGACAATATTCTGTGTTCTACTTTTATGTTTTTTGAACACAAAAGAACTTTCTCATGTATTTTGCAGTTAAGTTATCAGTTTTTCTGGCAATCCAAGCATTGTATGGAAGGCTTCGTCTTGCTACCTCAGAAGCTAGTAGCATTTCTTCTGATGAAGAGGCTCTTATAAACACCTTGATCATTCAGGTATGCTTAATGATACGATCATTATTAAAATCTATTTTCTTTAAATTTCATGTAGACAGATAAATTACTCTATAACAGTGTCTGATCAGTTTACTTAACTCTTTTGTGCAAGTACAGTCTTTTCAAATTTTGATCCCATTAATTCTCGAGTGCATAAGCAGCATAAAAATTTCACAGGTACTTTATGCCTATAACTTTCCTTTCACAGCATTTTCTTATGTTATAATTCAATTTAAATTACTTATTACTTGCACGGTATGTGCATGACCTTTTATTTTAAACATTTCAAAAAAAAAATTTAAAGTTAAAGAGATTATATGTGTGACTTCCTAGTATTATCCCACTAGTGAATAATTGCATGAAAATACCTATAATATTCTGAACTATGCCAGTGCTAGACAATTATTGCACTATGTATCATAGTTCATTCTTCATGAGCGTCTTTTGAGGTTTATTTGTTTTGTTATTTGGAATTATCGGGTTCTTCTATTAAATGAAGGTTAATTGTTTCTTTTATTTTTTGTGGGAAATCAGGTTTGAATGCTGCAACTGAGTTTTGTATATATGGTTAAGGGCATTTATGAACCCAAAAGTTATTAATCCGTAGACAAATTTGCTAATTTGGTAACTAGAGTTTTGGTTTGAATGACATATTCCTTGATATTTCCTATTTGAATGTGGGATTTCAACTGACAGAAGGTTTCTGCTTTGTTATTTTATGATGCAAACCTATTTGTCATCTCCATCTTGAGGTCTTCCCAAGTTTCTGAAGGTTTACTAGTTTTTCATATTATGGTCCCTGAGCTATGCACTTATTAACTCTCAGATCCTACTTGTTTTCTGTTTCCTTTCACATAGCGCTGTAGTTATATTGGCAATATTCAATTTCATGATTGCAGGAAAATTTGAACCTTCTAAAAAATAGAAAACTATCCATGATGAAATGCTTGCATTGGAGACCAGTTTGTAATGATTGTTATTAGTATAATAAATTATCTGTTTTATTTCCATTTAAAATGCGTCTGTTCCAAAGAGAGATTTATGAACAAAATCCATGTCTCACTAACAAGGTATTGTTTGAAATTGCAGGTCCACGTAGCAGCATTTGAATGCCTATTTGACATGATAGAATTATCTTGCCTTAATTCTAGTCAGAAGATTGATAAATCTTTGTACAATGAGTTATTGCAATTGTATAATGTGGAGAAGAATGAATCTGCCAAATCAATATTGAAAAGATCATTAGGCTTGTTGGAAGATTCCTTCAAGGCTGTCATGCAGGACTAGCATTAGAGTAGGCCTTAAGCCAATTTTGGGGATGCAGATTGATTCCGGACTCTTGATTCTTGTCTGGATCAGACAAGCTTATGTCTCCATATCAGGAAGTTGAAGTAATTACTCCCCCCAAAAAGGTCGTGAAGATCTATTCCTGCTCCATAATTGATTATATGTATCATTTTTTAATCTTATATTCTTTACTTGGTAAGCCTATCCTCCATGCTGCAATTCAAAATGCATTTCTCGTCCATCTTCTACTCAAAGCTTTGACAAATGTTGCAAGATCAGATTAAAAGGTGATTGAAGAATAATAAAGACTCTTGGTTTTAGCCATATGCCGTACAAAAGTTTGTGTTGAACAGCTGGGGTTTGATCATGAATCTGCGGTTTAAAAAACCCTAAGACTCGAGTTTATCACAAAGCTGGGGCTCCGGTCATAGTTTTGGTAAATAATTGAATTTGAATCTTTGTAGAAAACTTCCCTTAATTATATGGTCTATAAGTAGTCTCTTTATACTTCAACCATTAAAGCTACTCTCAGGGAAATTTTAGTGGACAATGTTGAACATCTTAGTTATATAATTGATTTGGAATCTCTGCAGTAATCTTCCCTTAACTATATGGTCTGTAAGTTTCAGCTAGTAAAGCTAGTCGAGGAAAGTTTTAGTGAGCAATATTCAGTAATGTTCCACAAAATATTTGTGAACTTTGCCTCATTATTTATATAAATTTTTCTACATATGAAGTACCTAGAAAATGCTAAACAAATTGGAAAAATATTTGTAGATTATTCTTAAACCTAAGAAATTGACATTTCATATTCAAAAACAAATTGGCTTCAAACTTAGCAATGACAATGGATATTATGGGGGTTTGGAAACATCGAATAAAAATATTTTCCATGCAATTGATTCTAGAAAACTCTAACAGGATTATATAATTTTTCTACAGTATATAATACCTAGAAAATGCCAAACAAATTAGAAAATATTTGTAGATTATTCATAAACCTAAGAAATTGACATTTCATATTAAAAAAGAAATTGACTTCAAACTTAGCTGAGATGATGGGTGTTATGAGAGATTGGAAACATCAATTAAAATATTATCTATGTAATTTATTCTAGAAAACCATCGCAAGTTTATATCTAAATTTATCTATTTTAGGGTTTTTAGGCTTTAGGTTCCTTGCCATTATATTTTCCCAAGTTCTTTGACATCATAAGGTTGAGATTTTACCATAATATACCAATTTAAATACTCCTCCCATATAAAGCATTTTGCTTAACTATTAATACTCATAAACACCAAAACTTGTTAATATGGTCTCTTACAACAATTCCTCACATTACTACACCTCTCAAATCTCAAATAAAGCATTTTCTTAACTATAAATATTAATAAACACTAAAACTTGTCAATATGGTCTCTCTTATAACAATTCCTTACATTTCTATTATTTGCTAATGTTAATACATTTTAATTCTCATTGAAAGGTCTTACAAGGAAAGGGTAGAGGGTAGTTGTGTGATCCCCTTTATGTTTTTTAAATACTTTTTTTTAGAAATATAATTAAGCTCCTTTAAGGAATTGATTGATATTCCTTATATGCAATCAATATATTTTGCATTCCATTTGTTTACCCCACTTTAATTAATGAATTGCAAGTATAGATGCTTATATAGGGAATATTTGAAGCATTTTTGCCCAAAATAATGCATGTTTTCTCAATTTGTGTTTATTTTTTTATCACAATGGCTCATCACTTCTAATTTATACAAGAAGTTTATTTCTACTGGGGAAACTCGCTAGGTGGTTAGTAAAAAAATCCTTGATCAAGATCCATTGTACCTATAATTCTAACTACAAGGATTAAATAGTACTCCAAGGATTTGTTGGTATTTAAATTTGTCGCTTTCATGACAACACAAAACATAACAATGGGGGGAAATACTCTCTTTAAATTCATTGGAGAAAAAGAAAGTATGAGGAGCCCTCGGAAGTTCAGGATGGACTATACTTCCTCGGCTCTGAGCACAGACCCCTATTGTGATTGGTAGGTGGGAGGGAGTCAAAGAAAGTAAGGTTACTCCACTCCTATCTAGGGGAAAGGATGGCACCCACGGTGGGGAGGCTCAGAAAGAAGGGAGGTTTCCAACTGGTTGAATTCTAACTGGATGGAAGGTTCAATTAGCATATTCATGTCATGAGCAGAGGAGTGCCAAAGCTCACTTCAGGGCAAATGCCAAAGATAATATTGATTCGAGAGAACGAGTTAAGAAGCTTCCTTGATTTCATCTACTCTTTAAATTTGAAATAATAAACAAGCTTGCTACTATAAACACTACACAATTTATTCTTTGGGGTTTTGCATAAAGATGAATCAATTAGAGAAAATTTGACCTATTTGTTTTTCATTTTGGAGGTTAGAGCACAAGACTTGAGAATCTTTTATCTCACCAATGAGTTTTTTTTGTTTTTGCAATACTAAACTACAACATGATTTAAGAGTAACATTATTTGATAATTTAATTAGAAATCATTAGCATCACATCCACAATTTGATTGGTTTGAACATAACGTAAGAATGAAAGATAAATAAACACTATAAAAACATAGAAAGTTGCTTCATGAGTTTGAAAGTAAATAGTACACGAAGTTAAATTTTCTCACTTATTCTTCCACTTGTATGATTAAAATAGCATGCTTGATTCAAATGAAAATTTTAGTAGCATAAGCTTACTTCAATCATTATTCTCCTCTTCGATGTAAACTCTCTAACTTTCTAACTCTTCTAAAAATCATATTAATTTCTCATGAATGGAACTAAGACTAAATGATTAATACAATGTGCTCTTAGGACTTATTTATAAGCCTTCAAGAGATTGCTTTAAAGAATAAAATAATATTATTTAATTTTGCTTTAAAGCAAACCTTATCCTATCTCCTAAAATAAAAATAAAATATTCTATACTTAAAAACGTTTTTAAATATAAATAAATAATTACAATATGCCAAAATAAACGCTCAACTTGTGCTCAAAATAACATGGGGACAAAATTAGAATTTATCATGAAATGCTTAATTTAGTCTTTCTTTTCTTCATCTAATTATGAAATATTTGGCAATGTAGGAGGTGTTTCTTTTTGTGTAATCAATTGGACTTTATTTTCAAAGTCCCTCATCTCTATCATAGATGGCTTTTGAGTAAATTTTTCATTTGTTTGTTGAAGATGCACAAAATCTTTGCTCTTATGACTAACACTTGATAATTTGACAATTTGAGTCTAAAAGTTACAACTTTGTTAGTAATCTTCATTAACTCATCCATGTGACTAATATTATAATTAGATTCTTTCAACTATACCATTACCAACCACCCAAAACTCCTCTTAGTTGCATGTAAATAATCATTTGAAAATGTAATAGACAAACTATCACAAAAAGACAAAACATCCCTTTTCATTGCTTGCAATCTTGATATAACTTCTTTGATGGTCTTCAAAACAAGGGTTTGAATTTCAGGAATCAAATGACAACCTGCCACCCAATTGGAAACTTGGTAATCATCTGCATTATTTATTACCTTTAGCCTTAGAAGTTCTTCAATTCCCATGTACTTAATTAGCTCAAGACATTCCAAACAACTATTATACACTTCAACACTAGTAGACAAAGAAAATTGTAATTCAATTGCTTGTCGAATAACATCTTGATCTCAGTCAATAAGGTGAATAAGTACTCAATGGTCTTCAAACCATCTTTATTTAGATTGATCCATTATTGAATTGTCTTACCATGTGTAATTAATTCATCTAACTGTTGTTTTTGAGGAATGTCATCAAGTTTTGGCAGCAATTTATCTCTCAGTTATGATACTAAATATCACTCGTGCAATGTATTGTCTAAGTGCTTTGTTTTCAACATTTAATCTTGCATTGTCCTCACCATCCTTTTCTAGTATGTCCTTGGTACTTTGGGTGACAAAACTATCATCTCCATGTGGCTCTGCGTGCTTACAAGTCCCAAATTAACCTCTATGAACTGATAATTAGCAATATGTACGTCTTGTTAATATTTATGCTTTGGTGGAATCGTTGTTTTTGCAATTATGTGTCCTTCCTATTCTTTTTGAGCTTTGTCTACTTCCTTGGAACCTTTGTTTTGTCTTTTGAGATCATGCTAGAAATTGTGAAGTTCATTGGCCTTGTCACTACTATTTTCTTCTTCCTACACCCATTCTATACTATTTGTATTGACACTTCGAATTTCGACTTTTGTAATTTGTTCACTATACATTTCTGAAAGCATGGGTTCTTTTTTATTTAGAGGAGTAGCTTCTGTAATCTTTGGAGAAGTAATGATATGGATTTGTGAAAGAGATATAACTCTTTTCTTAAGAACAAGATTTAGTTTTTTTGATTTAAAACTTTCCTTGGATGAACTTGAAGCTTTCTTCTTTCCCTTTTTGTCTTCAATGGCAAGAATTGCATCTTTTGTATCTAGGACTATCTCTATGTTTCTATTAGGTTATCTTGGTCTTTTCTTGTGAGAAGTTCCTTGAATTCTTTCAGGCAATTTCCTCTCTATGAATGCCTTAGTTCTATCCACAACTATTTTGTCCATGATTCTTTGGTGGCTCCATCCTTAAGTGAGCAATCACATGGGGATAGTGGCTGAAAATCTCTCTTTGCTTGAACAAAATGAGGGGATAACATATCCTCTCATCTTGTGTAGACCGATTGATATTGGCTCAGTTGTGAGCAACTTGAGCTGATTTAAGGTCAATCTACTATGTCTTCTTTTGTGCACATCAAATCATCTAGGCAATTTGCCTAGAAATCCTCCATCTTTGGCTCATGTGTGAAGCTTGATCCAAGTTTCTTGATCAATAGTACCTTAGAATTAGAACACTAACTAATGTGATGGGGTTTGAAATTGAAATGTGGGATTTTAGCACCTATGTGCTTGGCATCTTTTGCATCAATGCACTTGTATGCCCTAATTGGGAAATTAAAGCCTAGCCTATGTCTCTTCGACCAGCATTCACGAATTATTATTAATTGCCTCCAATATTCTATTAGAAGGATGCGATCATTGGGATATTGTGGAATCTTGTTTGGTTGAGAATTGAAGCCATATACTCTTATATAAGAAAATGTAGGGAATTGTATGAACCAATCAACCCATTCTAAAATGACTGATTGTACATAATCTATAATATGAACGTGTCTTTGGTTGCTCAAGTCACCCACAATCTTCATCGTGATTATATCATTTACCCTCTTGAAGTGTTTCAACCCTTCTCCATACTCCAACTACATATATTGCAAGACAAATCTTCCTCTAATATGTATCTTTGCAAGACCTAGAAAAGTGTTAGCTTGTACAAGGGAATATACCAAGTATGATGTCACAAGGAAAGCCTTCATTTCATGGCTTTTGATTAGTTGAAAATGGATTGAATCACTAATTAATTGCCCCCAATCAACATAAGCTTTTCTGCACATGAGATTCATGATATAGAACATCCATTTTTTGAAAGTCCTCACCTATTATTGCCCTGTTACTCAATTTAGCATAGTAATCATATTTGACAGGTCTTCCTTGAAGTCACTTCTATATAGTAATTTTGGCAAATGATCATATCTTTTGTTTGGTACAAGTAGCCACTTGTTATTCAATTCTATTTGACATTACTGAGTATTGTTCTCCCATTGAAGTTTGCAATCTTCTACATTGACAATTTGTGTTTCTTTCTAGGGCTATAAATTGAATGCCAATTCAATGGAGTCTACATCTAGGCAACATATAACCTTGTTATCAAAAGAAATAATTTTTCTTGTGTTTGCATCATAATGATGAGCTCAAGCTATCACCAAGTCTAGGGATCGAATAGTGATGGTGAAGGATGTTGCTTGTATGAGCCCACTTTTGACTAGTTTGTGAGCTAAATTGCTTCCTACTCTCATGTGATCTTCTATCTTCAGGTCTGTGATGTGTATGTGCCCTAGTATCGTATCCTAGACATAGAATATGCCATTTTCCATCGAATCTTTAGGTTCTGACACCTTCACACCACTCCATGATGTTAAATCACCCTCTTGACTGTTATAAATCAAAAAATAATGTTTTGGAGCATGGAGTTGTTACAGCAGTCTAAAAATTAATGATTTTGCAATGATACTATAACTATAACAATTAGAAAAAGAGTAGTTTATAGGTATAGTTACTATAGTAGTGATTGGCAAGTCTGAAGTCACTATAGAAGTTAGGAGGGCACTTGGAAGATGAAGGAAATCACTATAAACTGATGTAAAATCAACCAATAACCTTGATGTGTCCTTTTGGCTATGCTAGAATGATGCAAAATATTGTTCTTTAACCCACATCTATCAAATTTGTGTTTGGAAAGTGTTGGTAAAGTGTTGTAGACTACTAAGATATGATGAGGAAGAAGCTTTAATACTATCACCTTGGTTTTCCTATCTTGGATGGCATTGAAACTTGAACTTTATCTTGAAAAAAGAAAGAATATGGCAGCTTGATGTGATACCTAACAAAGAAGCTTGAAGTTATGTGAATATGAAGTGAAGCTTCATGCTTAAATGGGCAAAATTCAATGCTTTAACCATTTTCTTCCATCCTAGATGCCTAGCCTCTCTTGGGCTCTCAATTTGCTTTCATTTTATCTTTGCCTTGTCAAATAAAACATTCTAAATCAATGCTTGGTGGAGCCTTTTTAAATGACCGCCAAGTTGTAGAGATCCTTAATATTGATGCCAAGTGGAAGTTTCTCCACTTCATGTTAGGTGGAGGTTTTAATCACTTAATGCTAAGTGAAACTTTAGGAACTTGATGTTAGGTGGAGATTTTGATGATAGGCGCTAAGAAGTGGAAGTTTTGAATATGGCAAGTTGTTAGGAAAACTCCACAACTTGGCTTGTCGTGGAGAAATCTCCACTTGTTGCCAATTTGTAGAAATTTTCAAATGATTGAGTCAAAACTTTAAACTTCTTTTAAATTTCTTCCATTTTACATTTTCGAATACTTTGTCAACTTACTTTGATGAATTTTTGTTTTATTATTGTCTTTCTTTCTTCCTTCTAAATTCCATTTTCATGTGATGAAGTCTTAATCTACTCTAACAACCTTTTAACCTTTGCATCCACTGCTCTTTCCCCCAAAAGTAGAAAAAACAAAAAAAAAACTTTCTAAAAATAGAAAATTTAATTTTCGAGCTCCTCAACTTGAGAAAAAAAGCAAAAAGCAACTTTCTAAAAATATAAAGTTTCATTGAGGCTTTTGACTTGAATTTGATATTTTTTGTAGTGACAATCTTATGCTTGAATGATGACCTCTTTATTGTATGATCTTATCTCAATGTGTCAAAGAGGATTTTCCTGGCATATAGTCCTTCCCTTTACCTTATTCCTTCTTCTTTTTACATGTGCTAGAGCCTCCTTAGAATTTAGTTAGTTGATAATTCTCATGACAAGCAAACTTGTTAATACTCTCAATAGAACAAATTCACTCTTTGAATCTATTGGTACTAGTTTTAGTAGCCTAAAAAACTTTTCTCTCAATCATGTTTGTAGCCAATGATCAAGTCTTTCTTGTCATATTGCCAACATCAATTGTTTTCTTTCTCATAAACATCATTCTAGAACTTCATTCTTTCTTGCAAACCATGTTGAAACCCCAATCCTTCCCCTAAACCTCAACACCTAGCCTTGCTTATGAATCTTGTTCCAAATCCTTATCCATCTTCCAAAACCCCAAAACTACTTAGGAACTCCTTTCCCAAACCCTCACTTCATTCCAAAACCCTAACAGTTTTTAGTAACCCCATTCCAAAACCCTAATTCCGTATTCACAAACCTTGTTCTCAAGTAAATCACATTCACAACCCCCATCCACACACTCTATCCTTAATCCAAAACTTCATTTATGAACCCTACTAGAAAATTCCAACCATTTTTAGAATCCTTTTTCCCAAACCTTAGTTCACCCTTTAGGAATCCTCTTACAAAGTGAACTCCATTCATGAACCTTGTTCCCAACCCCTAAATCCTGACCTCATTCATGAACTATATTCCAAAAAACCTACCCCTTTCTTGAACTTTATTCCTAAACCTTATCATTATTCTTCCCAAACCTATTCCATGTTTAGGAGCCTTGTCTCTAAACCCTATCCATGTTGTAAAGCCACAAATTCCATCCCCAAATAAACCCCTTTTGTAAATGTCAACCTTGTTCATGAATCCACTTCCCAAAACACAACTCTATCCATGTTCCCAAACCTAAACATTGGCTTACAAAATTTTGTAATGAAAGTATAATTGGTTGGTTACATAAATTTGTGTACAAAATGGTTGAGAATAATATGCTACAAAATAATGAGATGGATGTATCAAAGGAAAGATATAATGAAGAATTAGATAACTAGAATGCAAATATAGATAAATATGAAGGTGTAGTTAAGAGTGCAGATATTGATGAATGAATTACTTTGGAGTGGGAAGAGTATAGGAGAGTGAGTAATTGGTGGATGAAGTTTGTCCCCAATTTTAGTTTCAAAGAAGGTAGAGGTGAAAAAGATATTGTAGAACTATATTTATAAGGACTATCCATGTATTGAGGGTAAATGGTGGATGAAGTTTGTCCCCAATTTTAGTTTCAAAGAAGGTAGAGGTGAAAAAGATATTGCAGAACTATATTTAAAGACTATCCATGTGTTGAGGGTAAATTGTGGTTGGGTTACTAGCCTAAAGAATGGTTTACTCATTCAACCCTTATTTGTGAGCACTAGCTTACAAATCACTTGCCTAGGGTGTATGATGTAGAAGCATCTAGGGTCAAAGAGCAATCTTGTGTTAACCAAAAAATGTGGTTTGTGTTTTTCATCTTTTGCAAGTGCTTTGCATTTGTTTCTATCATTTAGAGTGGTTAGAATTAGATTTTCTTACTTGTAGTTCAAAACTAGTGAACTTAAGCCAAGTTATTAGAAAAAAAGATGTGTGGTACCAGTCGTGTGTCCAATAATCATAACAGTTTGAATCTAGCATGTTGTAAGTTATGGATGTGTTCATGTATCTAGATTTGTATTTGATGCTTGTAAGACACACTATGTTTTCATTATATAAATATAGTACTTGGATTGTGCACCAAAGTATTTAATTCATGTGGAAAATAAGGACATTATCTATGCAATTATTGTTCTTAAGGAGATTCATCTGGAGAGATACATCAAGTTTTGAGACCCATATCTCACTGTATATCAAGGATGGTTCTTTTATAAGTTTCAAGGAGATGCATCCAATTACAAGGCAATTTTGAATGTTGAAATCATTTAATTTATGGTTGTTGATCCTTATCACAAGTTCCTAGATTGACGTACTACATTTTCTTATGGCACTATCTTTCTACTTCTTTTCTTCCTTATAAGAAGGTGGCCAAAATTATTTTCATTGTTGCATGTTTAGACATTCTTTAATTAAACACTCTAGCTACACCTGTGTTAGTGAACCTTGTTAAAAAGCCCTTATTGTCATTTAGACATATGTAATTGAGCTAATTATGCCTACTTGTTTGGAATAAACTAGCTCCAATTATGTACCTTATTGAAGGTTGATCAATTCATTAGTTCAACAAGTATGCAATTTGGGATAATTGATTTTGTTAATATATTTGTATTAGGTATCAACTAGCCCCCACTATGCACTTGATTGAACCAATCCAGTAATTAGATCATTTGTGTGCATTATTGGAGCTAAATGTGACTCAAAATTCTGATTTGATCTTAATCCATATAATTGTACACCTAATTGAACTAAATGACTAATTCAACCTACCATTTGCATTATTGGGGCTTGCCTTAAGATTCTAGTTGGAGCATAATGCATCTAATTGCACACACAATTGAACCAATCTAGTAATTGGATCAATTGTTTGTGTAATAGAGGCTAGTCAATTACCTTGTCAATGGATTGGGGAATATCTTGTGTAGTGAAGCTCAATTTTCTCATCAACCTTAGAGAAAAGCATTGCCTTCCTCTATCTTTGCATTGTTCTTACATTTTTGCAAGAAAAAGTTCCACATAGAGCTGTTTTATTGAATTACAAACCACACATTCATTTTCATGTTTTTAATCATTTGTAGCCTATATTACACATTATGAGTTGATTTTATTTCCTTTTAGAGTGCATCTATTCAATCAAACATACAATTAGGTCTCTAAATGAGTTTTTTGGTGTTGCTCATTCATCTACATGCCTTATGTTAGATTTTAGTTGATTTTGTCTCCTTTTGATTTAGATTGAGTTAATTGGGTTTATCTTAGTTTCTAATTCTAATTATTAAAGCAAATAGAAAATAAAGATAAACTAAAGGATGAATTGGGACTGTGAAAAAGAAAAACAAAGGATAAATTGGGAGATGAAAAAGAAAAAATATTTGTATGCTAAAGAATCATTTAATGAGAAAGGATAGACCTCAAGGTGAAGGTATGGTGTCTACACCTAGCTCAATGAAGTTATATGTTGAAGTAGGACCATCTTCAGCTATCTATTTTAAAAACAAAATTGGTGGCAGAATATTAAAAGACAATTTTGTTACATCCTCTAATTTGAACTTTTTACACCTAATGTAAATTTTGAATATCATAAAATTGCTTCAAATAATGGAAAATAATGATACACCCTCAAATACCATTATTGAACAAAATAACCAAGATTGAATGAATTGCCAAACCAACAAACAATAACACAAAAACATCGTGAGTTTCATGTCAAAAACCATTGTATTTATGTGAAAATGCTAGATTTAAAGCCTAATAAAATGTATGAATGTACTTTGAGAAGATATGTTGGCATATGAAATACATTGTTTGAAAATATGAATGAAACTAAAGAATATCAATTGTTTGTTTAAATGATTAAAAGTTATAATTTTAGATACACTACGAATTCCATTGACTTAAGAACATCTAATGTTGATCTTAAGAACAAATTAATTGTAATAAATATGCATAATACATATTTAGTCAACTATTAAAACCTCACAAACATGTAGTTTGTTCTTCTATAGTAATCACATCAACCTGTAAAGTTTTTTTTAATAGTAATCAATACATATTTAGTCAACTATTAAAACCTCACAAATATTTAATAGTTTTTTCTTATACATCTAATTATTTTAATAGTTTTTTCAATAGTTTATACACTTGTGTATAAAATAGTTTGTTCTTCTATAGTAATCATTTTTCTTGCCTATTTATGCAAGGCTTCTCATTGTATTTTACACACTCATTTTATATGATAGATATGCTCATGTGCTCCATTTTTCACTTGTAGAAGGTTAGTCTATTTCCCTTAACCGTGGTTTTTCCCTTAACCGGGTTTCCACGTCAAAAATCTTGGTGTCAAATGTGCTATTTATGTTTCTGCTCATGTGTTATTTGATTGATGTTGAAAAGTTTATATTATTGATTTGATTATTAGTTATAAAGGAAGATTGAAGGTAGAAAAGTTTAAATTTTGGGATAATTGATTCACCCCCCTCTCAATTGTCTGGACCTAATCCAACAATTGGTATCAGAGCGAGGTTCCTTTGAAAAAGTTTAACAGCTTAAGGAAGATCTGGAAAGACAGTAAAAATGGATGAATATAACCTTCAAGGGCAACTCAATCTCGCCCTAGATGATCTCGAACAGTCCAAGAGTTGCAAGATAATCTCAAAAAGGTAGAAGACTTCATTGAGATATTAAAAGAAAAATTGAGCAAATCCAATGCAAAAGGAAAGGAGCAACCTCTTCAACTGGGAAATCATTATGAAGACAAGGCATTGAAAGAGAAGACAAAGGAATGTGAAAAGTTAGCTAAATAAGTAGTTCTAAAACATGAGATGGAATCTGGAGTGATAAGACTAACCAAGGAAGTTGAAGATAGGAAGAAAGCTAAAGAAGAGATGAATCAAAATTTGAAAGAGAGAACTGAAGAATGCTGCAGATTGGATGGAATAGCTGGTCTCCTAGAATCTAATCTACAAGAAAGCAGAAACAATGAGAGAGAACTTGAGAGACAGATTATCACTCTCAGACATGACCTAGAAATTGCAAATGAGTATAAGGAGAAGTTCAAGATAAGCTCAGCTAAACTTGAAGCACTAATTAAAGGTCAGAAAAAGGATGATGACAAGCATGATCTTGGATATGATAAAGGTGAAAGCTCCGGATCCAGACTAAGAAATTTTCAACCAAGGAATAGGAGAAATAGTACTAGAAAACCTCCGATAAGACAACCTAATGCTCAAAGATATCCATCGTTCAATGGAAATTGTTTCAATTGCAATAAATTTGGTCATAGAGCTACTCAGTGCAGAAGTAGAGTAAATCAAAATGATCCATCCTTCTCCGGTCAATGCTTCAAGTGTAAGAGGTATGGTCATAGATCAAATGAATGCAAAAATATGTTAATGAATAATGCTAACAATAGAGGAATTAGCAATTCTTTCAATGGTTACTGTTTTGTTTGCAATGGGTTTGGACACATGGCTAAGCAGTGCAGATCAAGAGAAAATAAAAAAAAAAAATTGTGTGCTTTAACTGCAATAAATCTGGTCATATTGTAAGATTCTACAGAAGTAGGAACAATGGAAGAAGAGGTCCAGTAAACAGAAAACTAGATGAGCAGAAACAAGACAGAGGCAAAAGGAAAATTGATGTGAATGAGATACGGAGAAAAATGAACAAGACTTGGGTAAAGAAGGATACAATAAACAATGGTGATGGGTCCGCACTAGAATCTGGTGCTCACAATTCCTCCAGGAATTAAGTCAGAAGCTTTGGCTCAGGGGGAGCTGCATTGAACATCAAATTCCCCCAGTCAGTAAGTGGGTGCCTGAATCTGGCACAATAAAAGAGGATATTTTGAATTTGTTTAGAACCTTTGGAAGGATTTATAGAAGAAAAGATGTTGATATGAGAACTTGTGGAGTGATTCATGAAGAACTGTAAAAAATAGAGTAATCGGATAAAGTTAGGGCATCGCATTTATTACAATGCCAAATTAGGGTTTGTAAAAGATAAAATGTCACTTGATCACACATTTGAATCACTTTGCATTTAGAGGAAATAAGAAGAAGAGCATTTGAGCTACAAATCTAGAGACTGAAGCACACAGAGCGAATTCAATCAACAATTGATCATCCTTAACCCCGCGGAAGAAAAAGGTACTTCTCTGTGAAGCTTTGAATTTGAAATTTGTTGAGATGGCTACTCCTCAAGTTGTGGACATTACTAAAAGACCTCGACCCAAATTTAAGAAGCATCCTCACAAATCGATAGAAGTCGACTCGTTAGGTGCTTTTTCAAGTGTTCCGTATAGTGTGCTGCATGTTGAAGACATTAAGGTTTATATTCATGCAAACATAGATGAATTTGGAGATTCAAGGTATGTAGACCTGTTTGAGAAATAACTCAGGGATGAAAATTAGGAACTTAAACCCAAATATAAGGCACTACAGAATAAACACTTTATTCAAATCATGGGGTTTCCAACATTTGATGAGGATGAATGGGTCTGATATGTTTTAAGTCAGATGCATGATGAATTTATTTGGTTGTTAAAATCATTCAAGATTACCAAGGATGCTATCAGAATTGTAACCGGATTAAACTCAACTGGTGGATTACCCATGCTGAAGGCTGTGAAAAACCAGACAGTGACTGATGTTACCAGTGCCAAGTTTGACAGAAGGGCAATGACCGTTAATGATATTATAGAATTGGATGTCAAATTTGCCTCCTTGGTGATTGGGTACAAGATTTACCACTCGAGCAGAGAAAATTTTGTTTCCGAAACAACCATATATGCTACATACAAGATGCTAAAGGAAAATACTGATTATGACTTGTGTGAATTACTACAAAATCAACTGATTGAAAACTTAAACAAAATCAAGAAAGATAAGAAAAACACTTTCAAGTATGGTAACATTGGTTCTATGTCTATTCTTTTACTTTATGAATGAGGTACTTGGGGTAAAAGGTGTACACTAGACTAAGGATGAGCCAGTTGCTATTCAGATCAGAGATCATCTTCACAGCATTGGTGATTTCAAAGCTCAGAAAACTGCAATATGGGGTTACTTCAAGAATTTTTAGAGTATGATGCACTTAAGAGAAAGAATCCCTAAATCAATTGTTGAGAAGTACAAAAATGAAATATGCTTCATGTTTAATACCGATCAGTGTCTACTAGAAGTAGTGGAACCCAGAACTACTTGGATCATGCCCATGGGGTATGAAGTAGATGAAAAAATCTTGAATATGTATGCTCAACGTCTGCTAAGCAATCCTAAAGACTCAACGGTTGAAATATTTGGATCTTATGAGGAGCTAAATTTAAAACTACATACTGAGCTCAGAGAACCTGAAACCAATAGGAAAGTAAGAAAAAAAGTTGAGTAGTTAGCTGAAAATCTGGGCCTAACTAAGGAGGCTATGAGAAAATTTAGAGAAAGAACTGAAAAGGCTGAGAAAGAAAAACAAGATAAGAAACAAATAGGTACTCCCGTGGAACTCTCTTCCACTTCAAGAACTACTAGGAGCTCTGCTACTGCCCTTGTTCCTTCCAAGACTGCAAAACCAGAAGCAAAATCATCTGAAAAATGGGAGAACAGGAAGAAAACAAAAGCATCCCGGACCTATGAAAGCATAAGAGAAGAAGAAGAAGATACAGATTCTAACATTGAAATCAAGGAACTAAAGGCCACTGGAACAAAAGTTGCAAAAGTAACCAAAGAAAAGTCCTCTAGAAGCAAAAGGGCTAGTAAAAAGCAAAAGACAGAAGCATATGAGGAATATATTGAGAAGCCTACACTTTCCCTGGAGAATGTGATAAATTCAGTCATTGTACATGGTAATCTAAAAGCCATGATTGAATTCTATGATGAATACATTGATATCGATAAGAGGGTGTTGGAGGAAGCAACTGTCAGATATCTCAACATCTACAACAAGGCACTGATTGAGATAACTTCTGAGTTGCCACAAAGTCTGGCAAATATTTTGGAGTTGAGAAAAGAAAATGCCAAGAGCAAGGACATGGAGATCAGGGAACATGAGAGAACAAAGTTGTGTCCTTAAATTTTACCTGATCAAATAGATATGATATTCAACAAAGTTAGAGATGACTTTAGAAGCAAAAAGAGAATGAACAAACTCATGCTTGGAGAAACAAGTGAAATTGTTGAAGAAACTCAAGAAATTCTTTTGAAAGTATTGAAAAAGCACAATTTTCCCATAGTCACAGAAGAAGTTCCGGATGGTGAAGAAGAGAACATCATCGAGCAGCAATTTGAGTTGGGTGAAAGCTTTGTTTCGGAAATGGAACAAATAAATCAGGAGGATACAAAAATGATGGATAAAGTAGTTGATGCAAGAGATACTCCTAATCCACTTGATCAATCAGGAAAAGAAGATATTACTACTTCACAGAGCCCTCCAAATTAGGTAGCAAGTGATGAACAAACAAGAAAGAGTCCCTCTGCAGAGAACACAAAGAAAAGTAAAACAAAGAAAGAGGAAGAAAAATGAAAGAAAGATAAAGTAGAAGAAGATGATGCAAATGTTGAAGCGCCTAAAGCAGATACTGAGAAATCTGATGAACAAAAGGATGGTTCAGAAAATGTTGCAAGAGACACTGCAGATGTAGTGAAAAGTCTTTTTCAAAAAGAGATGATTGAGCTTGATGAGCCTGAACTACTCCAAGGTCTAGCCAATCCAGATGCTCTCTCTCCAATTCAGTTGATGTAAATAACATCATTCACCCAAGTGAAGGCTAGAGAGATGTTAAAGTTTCACATGGAGGACAATGAGCTACCAGGGCTTGGAACCAAGATTTTGAAAAAATTAATGCCTTCCTACCAAAAGAGTCCATCTGATTCCCCCTCCGGACATCTGAAAAATCTTGTAAGTTCTGTAAATACTCATTTTGAGTCCTTTGAGAAGTTTGCGGAGGAAAAAGTTCAGAAAGAATTCTTGGATAAGAAATTTTGTGAAATGAAGAATCTGATAGGAAATGATATAAGAATACTTGGTATTAGCATAAAGAGTATTCATAATGCTCTAAATGATGGAAGTGATATGTACAAATTTTGTCTATCATGGCCCAAAGTTAATGAGGATATTGAGAAAAAGATAAAGGAGCAAGAACATAAATTGTCAAATCTTTCTCAAAATTTTGATCCTCTGACAGTTTCACCTATAAGTCAAGAATGTCAAGCAATCAGCCTGACAAATGAGATAAAGAGGCCTGTTAAAGAAAAAGGTAACATTATGAAGAGAATGTGTGAGCTCTGGAGATTGATTGCCCCCAAGTTAGAAGCCATGTTTAATGCCCTATCAGAAGCTTAGACTGCACTTCAGACGAGTAATCCTCTGGATCTGACAAAGGCAGAAGCATATGCATTTTTGTTGAGTGGACACATCTCAATTTTGGATGGAATGAAGAGTACTTGGGCCTCTCAACTTGTGTAAATAAAAACTAGGTTTGCAGACATTCTCAAGCTCATGTGAATAGAACTTAATGATTACTTGTACATATGCCGCATTATACACAAATTTTTGAAGAATTTTGGCTTGTGGACCCCACCCTTTGCCATTGATGTCAAAGGGGGAGTGAAGAGCAATGAAAAATAAGGAATCCAGTAAAGGGGGAGCATTGGAAAGAAGTATGAACAACAATATGGAGCACAAGCAAAGGGGGAGTTATTCTGACACTTAGTCATTTTTCACTAAGTGTTGCCATCAATGCCAAAGGGGGAGATTGTTGGCAAGAGACACTGCTTCACATTGATAGGTGTTGTCATTGATGGCAACTAAGATCATCCCAATCATCCACATAACACAATTTGTTCACACCGGAAGTCAGAATTAGAATTTGTCTAAGTCTGGGCAGTTAGGAACATAGTAGGTGACAGGATCCGGTATCTTGGTCTGGATCTCTCTAGTGGAAAGGCATGGTTTGTTGCATATCTTAGGTAGTTACAAGCATTGTCAAGACACTCTAAATCCAGAGTTTTGTTCTTTGGTAATGAAGGACTCAAAAGATATTATCTTCTGAGTATCGGGTTTCAGTTTGATAGAACAGATAGAAGAAGAACAGGCTGACCTTGTGAATGATCTTAATTCTGGATGTATAGAAGTTGTTTATAGGGAAATTGGTGATGATTAGTGATGGTAGCCGACATAAGTGATGATTTGTGAGTGCAAGTTTTGGTTCGCATCTCATATTATGTATGGATCTAGCCAACAGAGCAGAGTACTCAACAAAGTTCCAAATGTTCTTGAAGCCAACTGGTAAAATGATTATAGATCATATTGCAGATATATATAGCCGATGGAATTGGATGATTGTGTGTGTGCGAATTAGGTGTAATTGGGAAAAAGAGCAGAAATAAAAAGTTCAGATGTTAGCAGAGCAGTAAGAGGAGCAAAATAAGGATAAAGTGTGTTGAGTCAGTTTTCTATGCTTAACTGGAACTAAACTCTAGCATTGATAGATGCTCAATATCAGTTCAAATTTATTGTAATTCTCTTCCTACAGGCAGTGAGCCTTCCTTTGAGCAATGAGCTTTGGGCAGTGAGCCCGAATGCATGTGCATTCCCCATTGCAATACTTTTAACAGAGTATAATCCTTGTGGGTTAACGCCCACTGTGGTTTTTCCCTTAATCAGGTTTCCACGTAAAAAATCTTGGTGTCAAATGTGCTATTTATGTTTCTACTCATGTGTTATTTGATTGATGTTGAAAAGTTTATATTATTGATTTGATTATAAGTTATAAAGAAAAATTGAAGTTAGAAAAGTTTAAATTGTGGGACAACTGATTCCCCCCCCTCTCAGTTGTCCGGACCTAATCCAACACTCACATGTGTGAGTACACATGTCTAAATGAGACAAACTCTTAAAAGACTAAGTAAACTTAAGCCTATGTGTGAATAGGTCAAACCTTCAAAGAGGTGATATCTAAACTAGTTAGATAATGACACTATTTACACTAACACCCCCCTTAAGTGCAACTTAGGGAGAAGCTATACAAAAATTGATGATGGGTCCTAGCTACTAGGCTATGTTAGGTACCCATGTACAAATGAATTTCTCATAAAGTTGAGAAAGAAAGAAAACCCTGTGGGAAAAATCTTTCCTCCAAAAGAGAAATGATACAAATAGAATTTGTACAAGTGAAGAAGAAAAAGATAGAAGGAGGACTATACATGACCTCGCAAGGACTACTTCTAACACTAATGTACAATAGATATCCCCCCATAGGAGAGAAAAGATGAGGTCTATGGGACCCCCACTAGAAATGTGAAGGAATGAACTCCATGTGAAGAGATGGATCCTCCCAAAACATAAATGAGAAGACTAACCATGTAGCCTCCCCTCAAAACACTTCGTGCAATGTTGGTAGATGCTCGAGACTGGATGTTGAAGATGATCCACAAACGTTGAACAAGATTTCTCCCCTTAGAAAGAAATCTAGCCATAGAAGTGTGCAAAGAATCTTCCCATTTCAAATAGGAACATACATGAAGAAGTATGAAGGTCTCTGGATTATGTACATGATTCAAAGACGTAGATGATGCTCATGATGTCTTCGAAGGATGCTCAAGGATCTCCAAGCCAATGTTGACGTGTGACAAATGCTGAGATTCAGGTACAGGGACCATAGATGTATGGTGATAACTGGACCCAGAAGAATATGATACTACTATAGAGGATGTCAAAATACATGATGGCAGAGTTAAATACGTGCTCATAAATATCTGCAGAATCAGTCACTATAGAAGCTGATGTAGGTGAAGGAAGAGCAATCATTTCTGAAGAAGACAAGGCTTTTGCAACTTCATCAAAGCTATCATCAAAGAGAAGATGAATGTCCTCAATGGTGTCTCCCAAATCTACAATGCGAGACTCTACGAAAAGACATGAAATGTCAAGTAGATATGCATTCCAATGTGGCGAATCTGGAAAGATGATAACCATATCCTGGTGCAAAGAATCACTGGAAGCCATGGAGATATCAACTCTAGATTCATATGCAACAATAGGTGATGATGGTGTAGATGGGATCTCAATGTAAGTCATCTGACTATAGTGTACATACCCAACTGATGGTGTTGTCTCGCAGTTGACTTAGTGAGACAAGATTTTTCTACAAGTGCTTTATAATGATCAATTGAAATTTGATATGCATGAAGAAGTTGTTGTCTTAGTTCATCAATTTTGCAATGATGACATTCTTTTGATGTATGTTGTTTTAGCCACAATATCCACATTTGATCTTCCATTTATTACGAGGTTTATTAAGAATACTCGAATGGAAGGAGTTTTGTGTGAGACATGATCAAATTTTAAGCACTATCAAAGAAGAAATGAAAGTCCCCCGCCCCCCCCCCCCCCCCCCCCCAAAAAAAAAAAAAAGGATTATGACTAGTTTAGAAGCCCCCCCGAAAAGATATGCAAGAGAAAAGTACAATTTGTGCAAGTTTGGAAGCCAAATCATCTGTTTATAACACACGAAGATTTTACAAATTTTTGAAAAAAAAACTATCCAAAACTGAATTTTACCTACACTAATAAATTCCTTGCAAAATTCTGAGCAATTTCAATGGGGTTCGAGGATTAAAAACTGTCAAAAAAGGCAAAAAATTTTAATTTGAATTTGCCAAAGTGAAGTGAATGGAAACACCTTTCGGTTGACTATAATTTTGCAAAAATCCACCTCCGTGGATGAAAGTTGTGGCAAAATGAAAAAAAGGCCTATGAGGCACTTTTGAGAGACCCTGACAATCTCTTGTGGCACAGAATGCTATTTGTGATTGGTGTTTGGCTTAACTACGAGGAGTTAAGCAAAATATTAAGGGTTAGATTGATGTAACATTAAAAGTTACATGTTACATGTAATTCTATTCTAAACAGTTAAATGTTAGCAACAAATATGTCGGTTACAAAAGATGTAACATAAAATGGTACATGAAATATGAATGTGACATGTGATCACATAAAAGGCTAACAAAGAGAACTGCTAAGAAATAACATTAGTTGTAACTTAAAAGACATTTAGCCTAAACATTATACTACCTCATGTAACAGAAAACCGCGAGCTGCTGGGCATGAAGACTGGTGCAGAAGCGTGGGGCCTGTAAGGTCGATTTGAGGGCCTGGTTTAAGGCGGACTGTGGGGTAGGAGTCCGTTTTCAAATAGGAGTGTGCCAATAGGCCGGCAGGGGCCTGAATTTTGGCTTGGTGAACGATGGAAGAGGCCGAGGTTGAGGACCGGATTTGTGCTCGATGTGGAGACGTGAATCCGCATGGTTTGATGAAACACCACGACAATACCACTGATGAAACGACTAAAGAACTTGATTGTGGACTTTGGCTAGGAATACCAGAAGATGAAGACCACAAATCCCACAGAGACTAGGGATCTGAATGTGGACGTCACTTGCAGATACAAACAACGAGCACATTGAACAAAATAGTGACCTGTAGATGCAAACGATGACGAGGATACTTGATGTCAGCCTCGACCCACTGGTGAAGATTCGACTGGCAGCAGAAGCAAATGGTGATAGAAATGTTTGAAAACCATGGCCTTCGTTGTCGTTGGGCACATACCATACAGCAACCGCCACTGAGAATTGGAAACCACGTGATGTATATGAGCGTTAGAGGCTTGGTATTAGCGGCGACGTGAGGAGCCGAGTGAACAAACCGAGTCCCGAGAACTACTTCACCGTGAGCAAATTGGTAACCTCAGATATGGTTTAGATGGTGACTTCTGAAGCAAATGGCAATTGCTATGCGGAGGCAAACAAGGAAACAGCTGTTGGAATGCGTCAACTAGTGAAGATCTTAAGATCAGTGGAAGGGAAGAAGCCTGTGACTTCAGAGAGCAGATAAAAGTCCAGATGCAAAGCAGGCTGGAAAGGGCCAGAGCGTGGCTAAGCTCGATGAAGTTAGGACCGGACTGGGGACGAAGGCTCCCGAAATGGGACGTACCAGCCGGCCAGAGATGCCAAGAACGTGGCTGTTGGGGCCAGAAAGGGCGATGGAATGGAGGAGGCAGCCTATTGAACTTGCAGATTTCAATCTGCATTAAAAACTTTGACCAGAGATCTCGAAGGGGACTGTTGAAAAGTCCACAATCTACAAAGCAGAGCTGCAAAAGCCTTTGGAATGAAGCAGGCCGGATATGTTGTAGAGCCTGTGCACTGGTAAGGATTTCAAACAGGTTCAGAGGAGGCCGTGGGGCTTCATTGTGTGCCAAGGACGAGCGTCTGTAGGGGGACACAAGGCCGAGAGAGATTGTCTCAGGGCCTATAACAAAGCATAGTGCCCGAACCAGGAAATGAATGATAAAAAAGACACCTCTGCAACCAAAAAATGGTTGAAACCCTTGGTCTGTGGCGTAGAACAGGCAAAATAACTTTCCCAAATCGAACTAAAATATCTACATACACGATGAATGCAAAAAAAAAAAAAAAAAATTGCAAGAGGGGCAAATTTGCCCTCTGCAAATTTTTTTGCAATTTAAAAAAAAAAAAAAAAATCCGCTGGAGTGCTCTACCACTAAGTTACTGGGCCCTCTTAGACCAGTCCATTCCTAGCCTAGGCCAGTCCTTTTCACTGAGCTACTAGGCCCTCTTAGACCAGTCCATTCCTAGCCCAGTCCAGTCCTCTTCATTGAGCTACTGGGCCCTCTTAGACCAGTCCATTCCTAGCCTAGGCCAGTCCTCTTAGACCAGTGACATTCCTAGCCCAGTCCAGTCCTCTTCACTGAGCTACTGGGCCCTCTTAGACCAGTCCATTCCTAGCCTAGCCAGTCCTCTTAGACCAGTCCATTCCTAGCCCAGTCCAGTCCTCTTCACTGAGCTACTGGGCCCTCTTAGACCAGTCCATTCCTAGCCTAGGCCAGTCCTCTTAGACCAGTCCATTCCTAGCCTAGGCCAGGCTCTGATACCATGTTGAGACATGGACCAGCTAGGACTTGAACCTAGGACCTTCCATCACTGCTGGAGTGCTCTACCACTGAGCTACTGGCCCTCTTGGACCACTCCATTGTCTGTCCGGGTGTGGCTTATTTCCAACACCAACAAGGATGTGGCAACTAAACAAAAAGCTATAAATGCGGAGAGAATTTTGGTTTGAGGGGAGGATGTGACAAGTAAACAAATTATGAACACAAATTTTGTCTCCCATAGTTAAATCATGCCTAATGGATGGCGATAATTATGAAAGGGTTATTAGCTAAATGTAAAAATTACTTTTTGTCACAAAGTTATAATATTAATAATACTATAAAAAATATAGGGTTCAACACATTTTATTTTATGAAATTAGATTATTTTTGGGATTAAAAGTTAAAAATCTAGTTTTTCAATTTTATTTACTAAAAAGTTAAAAATCTACAGTATCATGAAAAATATTTCCCCATGTTATTACATTTTTTATTTTATTGTTCGAACATACAATATTTTAATGCATTTTAAATTATCATAGTATTAATATTATTACATTTTAATATCTTAAGTAGACATTTCAAATCTCTATACACTCAACTAGGGTTAGGGCTCTCCACATAATACAAATATGCAGGCTTTGTAAAACTTAGTTTTATAGTTAAGGAAATATTTGTGTCATTTAATAGGCTTTGTAAAGTTTAGTTTTATAACTAAGTAAGTATTTTAGTGCTATTTTATTTTTACCAAATTACATTAATTTTGATATTTCAATTTTATTTACCCAAAACATTTCAAAATGAGTTCACATAAATTTTTCCTTATAAATTAAGTTCTGGAAATATAATAATTACAAATTTGAAATGATAAACAATTCTTTATCTTTAGAAAAAATTATTACTAAACCACAATATTAGATAAATTAAAATAATTAAAATCATGTTTTCTAAAAGTACTTACTATTATTACTTAAACAAAAAATTAAGTGACTAAGATAAAATACTGTAGTGATCTAAATATAAATATGAATATATTATTGTTATTATATTGTGTAATTATTCTTCAAACTTACAATATTTTAATGCATTTTAAATTGTAATAGTATTCAGTATTATTACATTTTAATATCTTAGGCAGACATTTCAAATCTCTCCACACCCAACTAGGGTTAGGGTTCTACACATTTTATTTTATAAAATTAGATTATTTTGGGATTTCAATTTTATTTACTCAAGAGTTAAAAATCTAGGATTTTAATTTTATTTAGTCAAAAGTTAAGTATAACTAAAAATATTTCGCCATGTTATTACATTTTTTATTTTATTCTTCAAACTTACAATATTTTAATGCATTTTAAATTACAAAAGTATTAGTATTATTACATTTTAAGGAAATATTTGTTTATTTAATAGGCCTTGTAAAGTTTAGTTTTATAGTTAAGGAAATATTTTAGTCCTATTTTATTTTTACCAAATTAGATTATTTTTGAGATTTCAATTTTATTTTCCCAATACATTTCAACACTCTTCAAAAATTAATTTTCCAATTATTTGAATGCAATTTGTTTATACAACCAATACCTAATCAACAAAAAAAATTACAACTAAACAAATACTATATAAGTTATTTAATCCATTAAATTATTTTCAATTCTTATTGAAATTTCATCACATTAAATATTGTCTTCTTTCACTTATATTAGTAAATTTCTTTTTACACACATGAACAAACATAGTTGAATAAAATTATTATCATGTCAATTCCTTGCCATGTAAATATTTATTTTTTTAAGTTATCATTACTTTACATTCACTCCCTATGGAAGATCACTTATCCCTATATTTTTCTATTAAATACATACTAAAACGATTCATAATACATCCATTGGAAATTTTTATAAATAGGTATATGATATATGACCTTTTATAATATCTATCACATTAAAAAAAATTATTGAAATACTTCCAACATATTGCCAGTCAATGTTGATTAATTGAATAAACTCTACTTCATGATATAATCAACAATACTACCCTAATTAACTATATCATATATTATGGTTTTTTAATATTATATTATATTACAATAATTACGTTGAATTTTGACAATAATTGTTATTTTAATTATTAGCCGATAGGCTTTTATATGTGAGCATTTAGTGCTAGGAAAGTTGTCTCAAGCTGAGAAATTTTCTAAACTCTCAGTTTTTCTCATGCCAGGGAAAAATTGTGGAAATTTTTTTAATATTATATTACTAAATTTTTAATATTATATTACTATTATATATGTCTATATAACATATATTATTTTAAAAACTATTTTAGTAACATATATTATAAACTATTTTTTAGAGAGTGAGGACAACCAAGGATTTTAAAAAAAATGTCGGGGTGAATTTTTTCTAACACAATTTCTCCCCTAGCCAAAATGGAGTGGTGGAAATAAAGTACCCTTTAGAGTATATTTTGCCCTAAGGTGGGGCATTGTATTAATTTTTTTTGTTTTTTATAATTTATGGTATAGTTTGAAAAATAATCAATGGATAAGATTGATTTCATGGTAGTCCTTTTAATCTAGGCCCTTCATCTACATAATCTATCATGTGTTGCTCACATAGGGAAGGCTTTCAGCCTAATTATTCAAGCACAAGGGAAATTTTTTTGTAAAAAAATAACTTTACCGAAAAATGCCAATTGAAAGACTATTCTTCATTTCTCAAGCCTTTTGGCCTCAACGGTGAGGTCCATTTGGATCTATGACACTACGATGATAGAGCTAAGTGGTGGAGGCCGATTTAGGAAGGAATGTGCATGCATGGCTCTGATACCATGTTGTAGCAACCAAGATCAACAAGCACAAATAGACTAACCTTCCACAAGTGAAGAATGGAACACAAGAAAATATCTTCATATACAATGAGAGTGTGTAAAATACAATGAGAAGCTGTCATGTCCCCATATTAAAGCCTTAATTAAATTGAAGATTTAAACAATATATTTAATTACACATAAATATTAATAATTAAATATTAATAAGTTATATAATATATTATCATATTACATGAATATAAATATCAAATATTATTATTATTATACTCATAAGATATTAATAGATATAAATATTATTATAATATATATTATTAATATGAATGAATAAATTAAATAATATATATATTATATATTAATATTATAAGTGATTAGATATTAAATATAAGAGGGGACCAATGTATGTGACTCTTTGTAGAGTCACTATTCTTCGTAAGAGGCATAATGGAACATATATAATATAAATAGCAACATCATCGAAGGAGGAATATAATGGGGGTTAGAGAAAAATATATTTTTGGATAAACAATAGATCAAAAGGAATAAGGAGATATTTTCTGAGTTTAGAATATTCATAATTCCTGAGTTGGGAAAGTATATGTAGGGGCAGATTTGAAATATAAAGATACAATAGCATATTGGTTGTAAAAAAGAGATTCTTAAGAACTCTCAAGGGTACAAAGGCAAGAAACCATTCTCCTGGGGAAAAATTGGTATTGTTCCAAAAAGGGACATTACAGAAGCCTAGTATACATAGGCAAGAAGAAGTAAGTAGGAAGGTAGGACTGAACTACTGACTACCTCTACAAGCATGCAACACTTGTCTATCTCACATGACATGTGTGAGGGCAAGTGGTAAGACAAAAGGAAAGAGGTGTCTCACATGTGTAAGTATACATGTTGAAATGAGATAAACTTCTAAAAGACTAAGTAAAATTAATCCTATGTGTGAATAGATCAAACCTTCAAAGAGGTGATATTTAAACTAGTTAGATAATGACATTATTTACACTAACAATTGGGAGATGTCTTTGATTTGACAATCCAAAAGGAAATGAATTTAGGCTCTCATTCATAGACTTCCATAAAAAGACAAGGTCTCAATTGAGGCAAGAAAACATTTAATTGAACAATTTTGGAAAGATGCCAAAGGGTGACACTTAATCAAAGATGTATTGAGAAGAAGAAATACTATTTTTGACGCGTTATGATTTTTTCCAATACATTCATTGTTTTTTGTTTACTAATAATGTTTTTCAAGTGTATGGCGAGCCAACCCAAATTAGTAAAATAATTTATATCTATCTTATTTTTTCAAAGAATAGAAGGTAAACATTTTTTTGACAAATAATGTTTAGATGGAACAAAAAATACTTAGGGTAGGTTTTTACCTTTTTAATCCATATTAATGAGAACAATTTGCATGACATTGGGAAGAAACTAATTGATTATAAGTAGAAATTGGCTTTTTATTTTTGTAAGGTTGGAAAACAATAAAAATATGTGAGCTAGTTACTAGACAAGTTTTTGTTTCATATTGTTCAACAAAAGTCAAGAAGAGTAAATTGTACAACTATGAAAGACATACACATAAATATTCATAGATGGATGATAAATTTAGATAATACAAGGCTAACGTTCCATTTGGTACTCTTGTTTCAATTATGGATTTTGTTAAAAACAAAAACCTACATCCATAAATGGAGATTTGGTCCTTAACACTATAATTTAATTTAAGAAAGCATTTTATGTATATCATTTAGGCATGCACTCAACAACATAGATGAGTAGTGAAGGATTTTGAAGGAGTACTATTTATACATCAACAAGAATTTTTGCATTCTAAAAATGGGTGTTTTAGAAGTTTTATGATAATCCAAGTGAAATATTGATATCATGTTCAATCACACTATGTATGGTCAAAAAAGTATACAACAAAGCTTAAGATATCATGGTTTTTTTATTGGTTGATCAAGATGCACGTGAAATGCTGATGACAACACTCTCACACACTGATGCTCGGATGTCGAATATGATGGCAGTCATTTAGATTAAAAATGAAATTGATATACTTTGATGAACAGAAGTCTGGAACAAACAATAATATCAATCTACAGAATGCTGCTCAATCCTCAAACAAGTGATAGGAGACAAAACTTCTACACACACAGGTGATAGGAACAAAGTTTACATACAATAGAAAAATAAAACATTGACTGTTCATTTATTTTAGCGAATGGATTACAATGAATGATTCATGAAGAATCAATCTCTTTATTTACCAATCAATTTCCCTTCTATTTGGTTTTCTTCTACAAGTTCTTCAAAATAGGAACCCTTCTCTAGCATCGTCTCTTCTTTCCTGTTCTTTTCCTACCAACACCAATACTCTATTTCTGCCAAGGCCAAATCGACCTCCTCAACCGTCCACCTATTCATTTCTTCACCCTTCAGCTGGTTACAAAACTACTCTCTTCCCTTGCGATAGGAGAGAAGTCCCATGGATAACCTTCCATGCATTCTCCAATATTTTGTGCTTGGTTCATTCCCTACTCTAACCATCCCGTGTCTTCTTGCCATTATGGCTATTTTTCAACTCTCTCTCCCTATGGCAATAGAACTCTCTCTTTTCCCTCGGTGACAGGAACCCATTTCATTTCAGATGGATCATTTAGAAGGAAGTAACCAAAACTAATAAACTTCCCCCCTTCTCAAAAACTAACTGCAACCATCAATAAGAGGTTGATTACATGAAAATTAGGGAGTAAACAAGTTAATCAAAAGAGACTTTCCCAAATGAATTTAAAACAACTAATCATGACAAAACTCGATGGGGAAACGATGCCCCTGCATTAGGCTCCCCGAGAGCCAAAAGACAGCATGTGCTCCTGCACATGATATCATCATTGAAATTATTTCTTCTTGTTCTTTTGTTTTTTTCTTTGCTTCTTCCAACATTGTTCGGGAACAACTGCCATGTTTCTCCAACATTGTTGTGCACTATTATTTTTTTCACTTTTTGTCTTCTTTCACCAAAGTTTCCTTGGCCACACATTCACATGCAAATCATGAATATGAAAAATTATACAGAGATTAATTATCTCCTCATTTGCTTCTTCAAACTCTTTCACCCTTGACATCTGTCTTTCAACTTCATCAAAACCATCGATATTCATATATAAATCTGTAGATATGCGTCGGACAACTGACAGGGGGGGTGAATCAGTTGTCACAAAACCTTAAACATTTTTTGCAATTAAACATTCATCACTTATCCACAATTGTTATGATTTAACAATGAGTGCATGAAATCATAAACTTAACCATAGATACAACATCAAACACAAGAGACCCTAGATTTACGTGGAAAACCCCAAGGTGGGGAAAAACCAAGGAGAGTATTAACTCTCAATATATATTGTAATCTTGAAATAATGATGTTCAGGCTCGGTCACCCTATGGGCCTAAACATACTGGCTTACTGCCATGAAGAACAACTAGGTCTAGCAAGCACACTACCTCAACCCTAAACTTAGCAAGATTACAATAAGGGTTATTAAACCCTAAGGGCTGTTAAACCCTATTCACTGCCATGATCAACACCTTTTTCTACTTGCTATTGAAGTATAATAATTTCCCTCCTCTTCCTTTCCTCTGCTCTGCTCTTCCTCTGTTCTTGTCTTCCTCTTCTTTCCTCTGCCCCCTTCTCTGCTCTGCCTTTGGACCTTTCTTAATATATTCTCATTTTCGCTCAAGGACACTTTCTCCACAACTCAACTACAAGTATTTATACATTACATCAACCTTGGAATGATCAAGGTTGGCATCACAATCATCAACCATTGGTCAGTATTACAAACAATTATAAAATAGGTCTTGACCTATTGCAATATCATGCAAAGGAAATGAAATGCGGATCACATCATGCCTTAGCTAGAACTCAAACATGATCTTCCACACCACAATACGCTTTCACAATCTTCCAGAGATCTCTGCAATCACTGGGATCAGCCAGGTCGGCCAAGACTGATTACACGCTACGTTATCTGGGAACAATCTTCTCACACCATCTCAGTTTCTTAACGGGGACCAAAGTCTAGATAGGAACATGATTAGGAGACATCCACAAGCACACTATAATCATCAGGAGCAACCGCACGAACCTTAACCACTTTATTCGTAGGAATCTTCTCCCCAGAACACATGAGCTTCACTGTCTTCAACTGTCATAAAAGAAAGATAGCTTACGGACCACCAAACCATGAACCATTGAACTATAGGCACTTATCATCATCCCAGACTTCCCTCTAGAACCACAGAGCAAAATACTTTATTGCAGAGAAATGCGGAGCCAAATACTATCTTCCTATCTCAACTAAACTTATAGAAAAAGAAGGTTTCACTCTTGTGAACACAACTCACTCAGATCTTCATGCAGATGGCTCAGACCCAAAATGTAGCATCCTCAAACATACCTCTAACTTACTTCCAATCCACAGACCACGATCTTCAAGCATGAATAAATGCAGAGCAGTTTACCAGACTATTCTTCAACATACAACTCACTATGTGTACTGCACTTCTCTCTAACTCACTTGTTTCTTCTGGAGAGACTAATTTTCTCAATATCCTCAACATACAAGTCTTCTAAGAAAGTAATAGAATAAGATACAGTTGACACCAATGACAACAAGAATATGTTGACATCAATGACAACACCGATTAGGCACATACTTGCAACAATCTCCCGCTTTGTCATTGATGGCAACATATGATGTGAAAAACTGCAATAGACATCAAGACAAGATTCTCCCCCTTTCTCTTTACACACCTGCACTCTTTCTTTCTCCAAAATTCTCCCCCTTTCTCTTACACTTATGCACTCTAAGTTTTTCACATGATTTCTCTCCCCCTTTGACATCAATGGCAAATGGCACATACTTGCACTCATCTTCTCTGATCCAATCTCTCTTCTGAACTTTCTTCAACTGACTGCTCCCCCTTACTTGATGCTTTCCTGACTACAACTTTGGTTCTTTATGTGAAGTTATCTCCTTCTTGGTTTGTCAATTCTCACCTTAAGACCTTGCTGCTACTACCCTATTTTCTTTGCCAACAACACTGCAATACTTACCGATCTTTATCAAAAATTTATATTAGCATCATTTACCTACTTCCTTTGGGAGATAATTTCATAATCATCTTGACTTCAGCAACCATCTCTGATTATTACCTACGCTGCTACACCTTTTTCCTTTTATTGGTCTGACTGCTCCCTCTTAGGAGTACACATTAGACCATATCAAAACATTCACATGCTATCACTTTTGGAGTAACATATCTTATTTTCTCAAGGATTCAGACATGACTCTGTCTGCAGGTTTTCTTCTGCAGGCTTCCCTTGTCATAAATCTAGTTGAAGCAATGTCTTCTTTAATCTGGCATTCAAGCGGGGAAGTCTTCACATTTGATTTGAAGTCCTTATGTGCTGCAAGGGCTAGAAACAACTTAATAGCCTCCATTTTGTGCCACCAGAGCAACATTTTCCATATGTGAGTACCTTTTACACATGGCCTTACCTTAATTGCCACTTCTCTATACTCAATTTAATCTCTAATCCACTCATCTGCAATTCCTTTTCTTTGCCAATGCACCTTTGCTCTTTTTACCCAAGAACTGGTCTTTAGTGTGATACTTCTGTATAATTTCTAGGGATCTTAGGAATTCTTTCAGGAACTACTTCTTCTTTAACTTGACTATCTTCTTGTTCACCAGATATTTATGAACAACATACCTGAAACACATATAATGATCTTCAACTATGGAGGCATACTGATCCAATCTTTGTTACTCACTTTATATATTGCCCATATTTTAGTCATTTTGGGCTTCCCGACCAGAATCCTTTTTTTCTTTGATCTACAGAGTTCCTTTCAAGTAATCTGCCATGTAAGTCCTCATATCTTTGTGCCAAATCTTAGCACTGACTATCTGGGTGGGGGATTTAGAATTTTCAATACAGCTCCCCATGAGCCATGACTCACAATCTACTTCTCAGAGGAAGTAGCTACTCCAGAGCCTGGAGCAGACCCATCTCTTCCTTCATTTGTTTCCTTCCTAACCCAAACCTTGTTCATTTCTTCCTTGACTTTTGCCGGATCAACCTTTTCCATTGATTTCTTCAATTCTTCTTGGTTATCCTTCTTCATGTTCTTACTTTTGCAAAATCTTGCAACATGTCCAGGTTTGTTGCAATTAAAGCACATAGTATTATTTTGACCATTGTTCCTTTCATTCACCCTTGACCTGCATAGGTTAGCTTTATGCCCAAATTTATTGCATATATAATAGTAGCCACTGAAGGATTCCATTTTCCCATTTGTCCCATATCCTTTTCTCACTTGGCTTCTACACTCTTTTTATCTATGTCCCATTTTGTGGCAAGCATAGCATCTAATGGAATTATGACTAGAGAAGGATGGGATATTTTGATTCACCCTATTTCTACACCAATTAGCCTTGTGTCCAAATTTGTTACATAAATTGCAGTAACCATTGAAAGAGGAGTATCTTTGAGCATTTGGCTATCTAATTAATAGTCTTCTGCTTCTTTGATTCTGAGTCCGTCTGATCTTGTCCTCTTCCTGACTTGTTTTGAATCCTTTGTCTTTTCCAAATGTTATGCCTTCTCTATCATCTTTCTGTTATGCTATTAGCTTATCATATCTGGCAGCACTCACATTGAATTGATCTCTTTGAGCCTATACATGTTTCAAATCAGCTTTCAAGTCTTGAACCTCTTCTTCAAGCTTCATGCAGTCTTTAATTTTGTCTTTCAGACAATTCTCAATCTTTGTCTTTTCTTCAATGTTCTCTTTTAGAGTTTGTTGTAGCTGCTTGATTTGCCTTCTTAAATCTTCTTTCAAATCCATGTCTTCATCTACAGTTCTTGAGTTATCTTTGTCAATACTGGCAATTAAGCACATATTCATTTGATTCACAACAGCTTTGTGATCTTCCATGTCGCATTCAGTGGTCTGGGAACCTTTTTGTTTTTCAATTTACAAACCCTTGTTGGTTGAGACTGAATTCTCCTAGATGTTTTCAATAACCTTGACATTTGTACTTTCCACGATCCTTCCCAATCTATTGTTGTAACACTGGTAGGTTCTAGTCTAGGATGAGTATCCAAGAAAAATGCCTTCCTCATACTTAGCATTGTCCTTTTCCATTCTGATGAGGCATTTGCTTCCAAAGATTTTGAAATATTTCACAGTGGGTATTAATCCACACCATAACTCAGCATGGATCTTTCCTTCTTTGGTTGTTACCTGAACTCTGTTTAATGTATAGATAGTGGTTTGTATTGCCTCCTTCCAAAATACATTTGGTAAATTTGCTTCTTCCATCATTAATTTTGCATTCTCCTGAATGGTTCTACTTGCTTCTTCCATTATTTTAATTTTGGCAAAGAGCTATTTTCCTATCCCATAGGTTTCACAAAATATACTGAAATCATTTGAGATATGTTATTCTTTCCCAAATCTTAGGCCTTTGATGTTCATGCCTAGCTCATTTTCAAGGGTTGCTTTAAAAATATTGAGTGCCTCTAGAATCTCTAATTTATCTTTTAAAAAACCAACCCAAGTCATTTTAGAAAAGTCATCAATGAAAAACATAAAGTACCTTTGATCATGGAGTCTTGGTATTCTTGTAGGACCACAAAAGTTTGTATGGATTAATTCCAATCGTTCAGTGGAGGATCCTTCTTTATCTTGCCATGCTTTTCTTGGCAATCTTTGACATTTTCTGCAACTGATGTTGCTTGAGTAATCAATCTCTGGTAGATCCTTCACAATCTGAATTGAGTTTGTTAAGTCATCAAGATTTGTATGGCAATGTCTTCTATGCCAAACCCAACTTTCGTTTGTCTGAGATGTGTATCCAAGAAAGTCACTTTTTCTGAGATGATAGAGGTTCTTTTCAGTTCTTTTTGCAATTGCTATTGTAGTTCCATATTTTTCTTTGACTTCAAGAGAGTCATTCTCAAATACAAACTTGAATCCCTTCCTGCATAATTGTCCGACGCTTAAGAGATTTTGTTTCAAACCTTTTAGATAAAGAACATCTTCAAAAATTTGTTTGTTGCTAAAATTTGTTGATCCTATTCCACAGCCTTCAGTAGTGCAGTCATCTTTGAACCTGACTAGCCCTTCATTGTATTCTTTTAGACTAACAAACTTCTGTCACCAGTCATATGGTCTGAGCAACTACTATCAATAACCCAACAATCTTCATCACCGATACAAGCTTCAGACCATCTTCGATGGTTGTCATTTTGTTATTTGTGAATTGCTTCCTTGGACAATCTACTCTTAATATCTCTTGATGAGTATTCGGTTGTATTGGAGAGTATTTGTTTTCCTTTTGTCTCCATTTGGATCTCCCTTGAGTTGTTAGACTCTTTCAAAGGGACTCGGCTCTGATACCAATTGTTAATATGCACCAGACAACTGAGAGGGAGGGTGAATCAGTTGTCACAAAACCTTAAACATTTTTTGCAATTAAACATTCATCACTTATCCATAATTATTATGATTTAACAATGAGTGCATGAAATTAGAAACTTAACCACAGATACAACATCAAACATAAGAGACACCGGATTTATGTGGAAAACCCCAAGGTGGGAAAAAACCACAGAGAGGATTAACTCTCAATATATATTGCAATCTTGAAATAGTGATGTTCAAGCTTGGTCACCCCACGGGCCTAAACATACTGGCTTACTGCCATGAAGAACAACTAGGTCTAGCAGGCTCACTGCCTCAACCCTAAACCTAGGAAGATTACAATAAGGGTTGTTAAACCCTATTCACTGCCACGATCAACACCTTTTTTCTACTTGCAACTGAAGTATAATAATTTCCCTGCTCTTCCTTTCCTCTGCTCTACTCTTCCTCTTCTTTCCTCTGCCCCCTTCTCTGCTCTGCCTTTGGACCTTTCTTAATATATTCTCATTTTCACTCAAGAACTCTTTCTCCACAACTCAACTACAAGTATTTATACATTACATCAACCTTGGAATGATCATCAAGGTCGGCATCACAATCATTAACCATTGGAACAATCTCCAAGGTCGGTATTACAAACAATTACAAAATAGGTCCTGACCTATTGCAATATCATGCAAAGGAAATGAAATGTGGATCATGCCATGCCTTAGCTGGGACTCAAACATGATCTTCCATGCCACAACATGCTTCCACAATCTTCCAAAGATCTCTGCAATCACTGGGATCAACCAGGTCGGCTAAGACTGGTTACACACTACGTTATCTGGAAACAATCTTCTCACACCATCTCAATTTCTTAACACGGACCAAAGTCCAGATAGGAACATGATTATGAGACATCCACAAGCACACTATAATCATCAGGAGCAACCGCACAAACCTTAACCACTTTATCCATAGGAATCTTCTCACCAGAACACATGAGCTTCATTGTCTTCAATTGTCATAAAATAAAGATAGCTTGTGGACCACCAAACCATGAACCATTGCAACTGTAGCCACTTATCATCATCCTAGACTTCCTTCTAGAAATGTGGAGCCAAATATTGTCTTCTTGTCTCAACTAAAATTATAGAAAAAGCAGGTTTCACTCTGGTGAACACAACTCACTCAGAACTTCATGCGGATGGCTCATACCCGAAATATAACATCCTTAGACATACCTCTAACTTACTTACAATCTATAGACCACAATCTTCTAGAAAAAATAAGTGTAGAGTAGTTTACCAGGCTGTTCTTCATCATACAACTCATTGTCTGTACTGCACTTCTCTGTAACTCACTTGTTTCTTCCGGAGCGGCTAATTTTCTCAATATCCTCAACATACAAGTCTTCTAAGAAAGTAATAGAATAATATACGGTTGACACCAATGACAACAAGAATATGTTGACATCAATGACAACATCGATTAGGCACATACTTGCAACAATCTCCCCCTTTGTCATTGATGGCAACATATGATGTGAAAAAATGCAACAACCATCAAGACACGATTCTCCTCGTTTCTCTTTACACATCTGCACTCTTTTTTTCTCCAAAATTCTCCCCCTTTATCTTACACTTTTGCACTCTAAGTTTTTCACATGACTTCTCTCCCCCTTTGACATCAATGGCAAAGGGGACATACTTGCACTCATCTTCTTTGATCTAATCTCTCTTCTGAACTTTCTTCAACTAACTGCTCCCCCTTACTTGATGCTTTCCTAATTGCAACTTTGGTTCTTTATGTGAAGTTCTCTCCTTCTTGGTTTGCCAATTCTCACCTTAAGACCTTGCTACTACTACCCTATTTTCTCTGCCAACAACACTGCAATACTTATTGATCTTTATCAGAAATTTATATTAGCATCATTTACCTACTTCCTTTGGGAGATAATTTCATAATCTTCTTGACTTCAGCAACCATCTCTGATTATTACCTGTGCTGCTACACCTTTTTCCTTTTATTGCTTTGACTGCTCCCTCTTAGGAGTACACATCAGACCATATCTAGAACCTTCACATGGTATCACTTCTGGAGTAGCATATCTTGTTTTCTCAAGGCTTCAGACATGACTCTATCTGCAGGTTTTCTTCTGGAGGCTTCCCTTGTCATCAATCTAGTTGAAGCAATGTCTTATTCACTCTGGCATTCAAGCGGGGCAGTCTTCACATCTGATTTGAAGTCCTTATGTGTTGCAAGGGCTAGAAACAACTTAATAGCCTCCATTTTGTGCCACCAGAGCAACATTTTCCATCTATGAATACCTTTTACACACGGCCTTTCGTTATTTCTCACCACTTCTCTATACTCAATTTAATCTTTGATCTGCTCATCTGCAATTCCTTTTCTTTGCCAATGCACCTTTTCTCTTTTTACCCAAGAACTGGTCTTCAGTGTGATACTTCTGCACAATTTCTAGGGATCTCAAGAATTCTTTCAGGAACTACTTCTTGTTTAACTTGACTGTCTTCTTGTTCACTAGATATTTATGAACAACATAACTGAAACACATATAATGATCTTCAACTATGGAGGCATACTGATCCAATCTTTGTTACTCACTATATATTGCCCATATTTTAGTCATTTTTGGCTTCTAGACCAAAATCCTTTTGTGCCTTGATCTACAGAGTTCCTTCCAAGCAATCTGCCATGTAAGTCATCATATCTTTGTGCTGAATCTTAGCACTGACTATTTGGCTGGGGGATTTAGATTTTTCAATACAGCTCCCCCTGAGCCATGGCTCACAATCTACTTCTCAGAGGAAGTAGTTGCTCTAGAGCCTGGAGCAGACCCATCTCTTCCTTCATTTGTTTCCTTCCTGACCCAAACCTTGTTCATTTCTTCCTTGATTTCTGCCGAATCAACCTTTTCCACTAATTTCTTCAATTCTTCTTGATTATCCTTCTTCATCAGTTCTTACTTCTGCAAAATCTTGTAACATGTCTAGGTTTGTTGCAATTAAAGCACATAGTATTTTTCTAGTCCCATTGTTCCTTTCATTCATCCTTGACCTGCATTGGTTAGTTTTATACCCAAATTTATTGCATATATAACAGTAGCCATTGAAGGATTCCATTTTCCCATTTGTTCCATATCCTTTTCTCACTGGGCTTCTACACTCATTTTTTCTATGTCCCATTTTGTGGCAAGCATAGCATCTAATGGAATTCTGACTAGAGAATGATGGGGTATTTCAATTCACTCTATTTCTACACCAATTAGCCTTGTGACCAAATTTGTTACGTAAATTGCAGTAACCATTGAAAGAGGAGTATCTTTGAGCGTTTGGTTGTCTAATTGATAGTCTTCTGCTTCTTTGATTTTGAGTCCATCTGATCTTGTCCTCTTCCTGACTTGTTTTGAATCCTTTATCTTTTCCAAATGTTATGCCTTCTCTATCATCTTTCTGTTCTACTATTAGCTTATCATATCTGGTAGCACTCACACTGAATTGTTCTCTTTGAGCATGTACATGTTTTAGATCAGCTTTCAAGTCTTCAACATCTTCTTCAAGCTTCATGTAGTCTTTAATTTTGTCTTTCAGACAATTCTCAATCTTTGTCTTTTCTTCAATGTTCTCTTTTAGAGTTTGCTGTAGTTGCTTGATTTGCCTTCTTAAATCTTCTTTCAAATCCATGTCTTTATCTGCAGTTTTTGAGTTATCTTTGTCAATACTGGCAATTAAGCACATATTCATTTGATTCACAACAGCTTTGTGATCTTCCATATCACATTCAGTGGTCTGGGAACCTTTTTGTTTTTCAGTTTGCAAACCCTTGTTGGTTGAGATTGAATTCTCCTGGATGTTTTCAATAACCTTGACATTTGTACTTTCCAGGATCCTTCCCAATCTATTTTTGTAACACTGGTAGGCTTTGGTGTAGGATGAGTATCCAAGAAAAATGCCTTCCTCATACTTAGCATTATCTTTTTCCATTCTGATGAGGCATTTGCTTCCAAAGATTTTGAAATATTTCACAGTGGGTATAGATCCACACCATAACTCAGTAGGGGTCTTTCCTTCTTTGGTTGTTACCTGAACTTTGTTTAATGTATAGATATTGGTTTGTATTGCCTCCTTCCAAAAACATCTGGTAAATTTGTTTCTTCCATCATTAATTTTGCATTCTCCTGAATGGTTCTACTTACTTCTTCCATTATTTTAATTTTGGCAGAGAGCTATTTTTCTATCCCATAGGTTTCACAAAATATACTGAAATCATTTGAGATATGTTCTTCTTCTTTCCCAAATCTTAGCCCTTTGATGTTCATGCCTAGCTCATTTTCAAGGGTTGCTTTAAAAATATTGAGTGCCTCCAGAATCTCTGATTTATCTTTTCAAAAACTGACCCAAGTCATTCTAGAAAAGTCATCAATGAAAAACATAAAGTACCTTTGACCATGGAGGCTTGGTATTCTTGTAGGACCACAAAAGTTTTTATGAATTAATTCCAATCGTTCAGTGGAGGATCTTTCTTTATCTTGCCATGCTTTTCTTGACAATCTTTGACATTTTCTGCAATTGATGTTGCTTGAGTAATCAATCTCTGGTAGATCCTTCACAATTTGAACTGAGTTTGTTAAGTCATCAAGATTTGTATGGCAAAGTCTTCTATGCCAAACCCAACTTTCATTTGTCTGAGATGTGTATCCAAGAAAGTCACTTTTTCTGAGATGATAGAGGTTCTTTTCAATTCTTTTTGCAAGTGCTATTGTAGCTCTAGATTTTTCTTTCACTTCAAGAGATTCATTCTCAAATACAAACTTGAATCCCTTCCTACATAACTGTCTGACACTTAAGAGATTTTGTTTCAAACCTTTTACATAAAGAACATCTTCAGAAATTTGTCTGCTGCTAGAATTTGTTGATCCTTGTAAACGAGAAAATTTGGACAAATGAAGATAAAACAGATTAAAATGCAATACCTTGACCAAACTTTTCGAATACCTCGAATGATGAATGCATGATTGATTGCTCGATTCGATTGGATGTTGATTGCTCACATTCACAGCATAACGATAATAGGATAGAGATTTGATGAAATAAGATAGATAGAAATGGATGAAAATAGATAGATAATGGATGAAGAAGAAGAATTTCAGCAGCATAAGGATATTAAACTAAAATGCATATCAAATGGCTTGTGAGAGGCCATATTTATGGGTTTTCTGAGGATGAAGGGAAGAAGATTTGATAAGATAAGATAAGATTTGATTTTTCAGATAAGGTAGGGAAAAAGATAAAAAGATTTGTTTTTCTGTTTTAAATCCTCATAAATCTTTGAAAAGAATGGGATAAAAGAAAGCAGAGTCTTTTTAGGATTTTATTAATTAAATAAATATTTAATTTATTTAATTAATTTTGGATTGTGGAAAGATAATTAAATAAATATTTAATTATAGGAAAAGGATAAATGACTAATTAAAAATAATTATTTAACTAAAGAGGATTAATGGTCATGAATAATTAAATAAATAATTAAGATTTATTTAATTATAGAAGATAGGATAAATGGATAGAAAGGGAGTAAATGAAAATTAGTTAAATAAATAAGATTTATTTAACTAATTAGGTGAATGATACGGGTACCTAGGGTAAGACGTGCTAGTGACAAGGTGTTGGACATTTTTAGGTGTCTACATTTTGCCCCTCTTTGAGATGATGTTCGAGATGATGAAATTTGTGTCGAGTAACATCATTTCAAAGAAGTTAAGGTATGGATAGAAGAAAAAGATGTTAATGGAAAGATAGGATGAGGATGACCCCTTGAGAGGATAGGTGGGTTAGAAGAACATGGGTAGGCTCTTGACATGAAAGTCGTTGGTCGAGAAAGAAATGAATAGAAGAAATGAATGAGGCGTTATGTTGCAATGAAAGTGAGAAATCATGATGTTTGATATCGCACTAGACATTATACACCAGGGTATGAGAACCAAGGTGACAATGTGTTTTGTGCCCCAGCGTAATACAACCTTGTCTAGACATATGAGGAAGGAAACTTAGAGCATTATAGTCCTAACACACAAAAGGTGTGATGTGACCTTAGATGCAAAGGATAATGTAAAAAGCGATTCCAACATACACAAGATATGAATATTAGCTAGAATTATACAGATGTCATACAAATACAAGATAAAAAAATAACACACACAAGCAAGCAAGCATGCACAAATGATACAAAAACAAACAAGGTATTGCTCATGTCAAGCTATAAACCAATGATTGATTGATTGATGATGATAAAGAGTGTTGTCATTGTGGGGAACGATATATCCCTAGATCAACACAAGGATGTGGGAATGATATATCCCATTGATGATGATGATTGATTGATGATTGAATGATGATTTGGTTTATGACAAGATAAGGATCAAGACCAAGGAGGTGATTGGATAATTTGACAAGCTTGATTGACTTGATTGGTATGGATAAAGGATGACTTGTATTTGGATCATTGCTTGGATTGAGATTGATTGGAAGAAGTGATGGATTGATGATTTGAAGAAGTGGTTGATTGGAAGAATTGTTTTGAAAGATTGATGACTTGATGAAGATAGATGATAGAAGAAGATGAGAGATGAAAGAATGAATTGTTGGTACTTGCATACTGGATACTTCCTTCGTATTCTAGAGTGCCTACATACTCGTATCCATGGGATCAAGGCATCACATGATGATGATGAGACATGATGAATATGTAGTTCTGGGTGTTTATTGATGATGTGGGAGATAGATGATGTAAGAAGATGAGATGGATGATGAGAATAAGGATAAGATGAATGATGAGGAGGGGTATCATCTTATGCCTGAATTTGGGTACCTTCTTCGTACTCCAGACTGCCTACATACTTGTATCCATGGGATCAAGGCACTTAACGAAAGAAATGAGATGTAGTTCTGATTTGTGATGATGATGGTGGATAGATTGATTGAGTGATGGATTGATTGGGATTGATGCGATTGATGGGATTCGAGTGATGTGATTTTGATTGATAGATTGGTGTGATTTGATGATTTGATTAGACTTGCTTGAGTGATGTGATGGATGGATTTGAGTGGATTTTTGATGGATATTTGATTTTTTTGTATTTTGGGGAATATTTTGATTTTTTTGTATCTTTTTCAGGACATTTTATGATTTTTTTGGTATTTTTTCAGGACATTTTATGATATTTTTTGATTTTTTTCAGGACGTTTTATGATGTTTTGGTATTTTGATATGTTTTGGGATGTCAATGGATTTACAATGTGTGAAGCCTTTTGTGCTAGATACCAATGACAAGGGAAAACCAAGTCTAGGTGCAAAGGATTGGATGAATGGATAGATGGATAGAAGATGGGTGATAGAATGGAAAGGATGTATGCGTAAGAGAGCAAGGATGTGATATCCAAAGGCTATGTCGTATAGGAATAACATGCCCCATTCTAGGTGCAATACTTAGGATTTTTCATGACAAGGCTCATGATATGATAGTGATAGGAAGATGGATTGGTTGGAAAGGATGAGGTATATCAAGAGATATCCAAGGCATGCTTCAACATTTTTGCCCCCAATCCTTATCAAGATCAAGAGGAGAAGGGTGGATAAGTGGATGCAATGGGATATGTATATGTATGTGGAATGTATAATGATGGTAGGAAATGGTATGGTGAGATAGGTTGAAAATGATATGGTGGATGAGACAAGGTGCCCCCAAGTGTAGGTGACATAGAAGATCAACTTACACATGACGCCTGTTTGCCAGGTTTTCATCATGGTACTTATCCAAGGTGCCTGTTTTCTAGGTTTTCACCATTGAACGAAGGGATTTCTCTTTACTTTTTTCATTTTCTTTTCTTTTTCTCTCTCTCTTTTTTTTTGACTTTTTAATAGGATATGACAAGTGGAAATGGATAAGAGGGGTTCAAATGTCTAGTTCCATGAAAGGTGATAGTCTCACTAGATGGATGTCATCGCATGGACCATGTCAAGTGTGCTCATAGATGTTGGTAGGGGATTGCATGAAAGTGAGATGAATTAGGTAGATGGTGGATTATGATATGGATTATGGAGGGATTATGTAGGACTTATGGATGAAGGGCTTATGCAAAAGCATGGACCATAGGGAAGTGATGGGGAAGATATGTAGGATATTGGAAGAAAGATGGGGAGATGGAGGTATGTTGGAATGTTGCAGAATGGAATGGAACCATGACCAACGGTTGCACACACTATGATAAACATTTAAGCTTTTGGTTAGATGGTGGTGTAGGAAGCAATGGGGTTGTTTTCTTCGGAGATGGGTGACGAAGTGCTTTAGGTACCCACATAGACTTAGTATTTTGTTGGTTTTTGCTTGACTTGTGGGATGGAGGAATTGGATATGTTTGAATGGAATGGATGGAAGAGGAGAAAGTGGATGGTTGGAATTTTTGAGAGGTGGATGCCTCATTTGAATTGATAGCTTTTTGCGTAGGAACCCATACCATTTTAGTTTTTGACTTTGCTTGTGGATGCATGGGTTTGGATATATGCAGCTTTTGTGCATCTTTTGAGGCAATTACTTGTTGCTTGGGGACCCACACCTTTTTCATTTTTTCTTTGAGGTGTGTGGGTGTATGCAGCTTCGGGATGGGTTTTTCTTTGATTCTTTGTTTTTGTGTCCTAAGGAATGAGGATCCTTAGGATTTTTGACTTTATAGGTAGAGGTATCCAAATGTTTGCTTTTGAATCCCATGGGTATGGTGGAAGTGGGGTTGGTGGAATGAGTGGAAGCTTCTTGTTTATACAATGCGTGCATTTGTTGGTCATGATTAGGATATTTAGGGTATTTATTAATGATTGGGTAAGGGGATGTTGGTAGCAATAGTGGTAAAGTGGATGGAGGGATATTAGGAGTTGGAAGGAGTGGAGGTAAAGTGGATGGTGGAAAGTGAATGGTCACATGCTTTTGACATTTGTAGGATGAGGGAGGTGGAATGACAACGTATGTTTTAGGAATATGACAGGGTTTATGATGGAAGGAAGTGGATTTAGGAAGTGTGGAGGAAGTACCAACATCGTTAGGTTGTTGACCTTGGGGTGTGTATCCAAGGCCAAATGAGCGTGGAGGAACCTTGACATGGATAGGCTCCAAAATACCTTGTTCAAGAAGGCCTAAGCCTTTACCTTGATAGTTCATTCTTTGGAGCATGTGATCAACAAGAGGACTTGGTGCAAGTGGAAAACTAGACATGAGTTCCTTATTGGATGGAGAAGGTGAAGTGGAGGACAAAGGTTGTTGTTGTTCTAAGGAGGAATACTCATGGATGAAGGTGGTAAGACCAATAGGATATGATGGTGGATTCAGAATAGGGTTGATGGTGGATGTGGAAGGATCATTATTGGTTTGATCTTCTATGCTTGCTTGGGAGGCACATATCTCATCATGACAAGTGGATGTTTGCACATTAAGGCTAGATGGAGGATGGAGGGATGGAGTGATAAACTCTTTATCATGAATTGTGTAAAGTTTGGCTAGGAGGCTCATCATAGTTTTTATGAGCTTAGCTAAGATGGTCACCACGGTTTTCATGATCATATATAGAATATTGATCATAAATGTGAGCATTAAAAAGATTAATTTGGCTATGAATGGGATACATTTTCTTATGAATAGGGTCATGATCATAAATAATATCTTGATCATAGAAAACATGACGGTCATGGATTGGTTGATCTTCAAGATGCTTTGATCTTGACTTAGTTGAGGGGTTGAAGTTTCCCCATGCTTAGGAGTATACTCTTGACATACCTCTTGATTTTCTTGCGAGAAAAGGGATGACTCTTGGACGGGTTCTTGGTCAACAATGTTAGGGCATGATGGCTCTTGATGTGGACTTATGAAAGGAGATTCTTCAATAAGCTTGATAGGCTCATGGATAGGCTTGACATGTTCTTGAGAGTCATTGACATGAGGGCATGATGGTTCCTGACTTGGACTTGGAGTTGAAGATTCCTCAATAAGATTGATGGCTTGTAGATCACATGATGGATTTGGGTGACTAGACAAGATGTTGGGAGGTTCATTGATAGGGTCATGAGTGGATGTTGGATCACATGGTGGGGTTAAGATAGGATAAGTAGGCTCATGAAGTGGTACTTGAGTGGATGATGATGGAGGATTCTCATAAGATTCTTGTTCTAGATTGGTGTTTCCCTCATCAAAGGTCATTAGGTCTTGCATAGGTGGATTTAGATCTATCAAGGGTGCTTCTTGTGAGGACACTTGGTTTGCTTGTAGATGGGTTTGATGATGAGGTGGCATGATAGGATTTGTAGGTGAAAGGTTTTGTGAGGTGGATTGTTGTGGACATTGGTTGATGTTGGAAGTTTGTTGAGAAAGTAATTGTGATATGAGGGTAATGGAGTTAGGATCATTTTATGGTATGCTTATGGAAGCACTTTTGTTTGTGGTCTTGTTAGGAATAGTGAAGGTGATTTGTGGTATGGATGTGGTGGCATTAGTGTTTGTGGGATTAGTGGAAGGTGGAGTGGCCCCAAGTCGAATGAGATAATCCATAAACCTAATAGGATCCGATTCAAGAACTCTATATAATAGATCCATACAGTTGGTATCTTGCATGAAATAGATAACCTCTTGGTCAAGTGTAGGTGTTGTATTGGGTGATGATGGAGTTTGAAGTGAGTTTGATGTGGCATGGATTTGATATGTGGGTGGATTAGATTAATAGGATGATGTGGGATAGGTTGATGTGGAATTGATTTGATGTGTGGGAGAGGCTCCTTTGATTGTGACCTTGGGCTTTGGTTTTATTTCATTGTTTGAATTAGAGGGGTAGCCTCCTCGAATTGTGATTATAAGCTTAGGTCTTATCTCATGATTATAAGGATAACCCCCTTGAATTGTCACCTTGGGTTTGGGATTTGTCACATGATTAGAGAGATAACCCCCTTGAATGATTACGACCATCTTGACAAGTGTTGACTAGGACTCGGTTGATGATGATGTGGAGATGATTTGGAATGAGGATTTGATGATTGGGTGATGTGTAATGCTTAGGATGATGTTGATGTGAAGGGATTAAGATATGATTTGGATATGAAAGGATGAATTTGATTGAGAAGTGATTAGGATGAAGTTGTCTCACGATAAGGAGTTTATTTTTGACAGCTTTGTGGCAATTTTATGGCAAGAAAAACAAGATAGCAAACACTCATGCACAAGCCATTCACAAACAGTTACCACCTAAGCTGGCTGAGACTATACGTGTTGGGTTCCCACTTGGTTTTACCTAGCCATGCCTACTTATGGTGTATAGCTCCAGGAACTTGGGGCACAGGCTCCCCCTTACAGTGCACTCACTTCTCAGGCACACCAAGTTCCAGGTCCTCAAGACGTGTAGATCTTGAGGTACCTTGCTATCTCTGCCATAATCCATGAAAATATGGGACGACTATCAGAGTTTCCTCCTATACCAATAGATAAGGGTTTTGGGCCACTAAGACAAGGTTTTTTAGTTAGGGTTTTCGTTCGGGTGGCTATACATGCGGTGATTCGCTCTGTTAATGGAGGCTTCCCAGCCTGCAGAGGTTATGCTCCACAGGGTTTTGGGGGAAACATTCGTTGGTATATTACAACAACACCCTTCGTTTGTGACTTTCGACACAAATGCATTATTTATATAGCGGCTTGGAATGGCTTGGCTTTAGCCCGTTTCCACTTGGGTCATACCCCTTCTCACAATGGGAAGGCAGACCTAGAGTTGACAATGATTTCTTGTGCACCCCAGATCCGTTGGTTAGGCAGGGGGAGAGGATACCTTCATTGCTAAATTAGGTAATAAACAATCTCAGCAAGCAAACAAAGAAAATGAAAAATAGGCATGAAGAAGCAGATTGTTAATTTTAAGCACCAAACTGAAGTGTGCCTACTTTAGTGATAAATGATAGATTCTTTGACCGCTCGAGGCTGCAAAAGATATATCAGTATGTTTTTGTCCTTCGTTCTTTGACAAGCGTATTTGAGAAGCTACACAGGTAGATGTTAGCTGCCAAAGAGGATTAGATTAAAATATATGATCTGATAAAAACCTATAATTTATGATCCGATACAGCAAAATAAGTTGCAAAAATATAAAGTAGATGAAATTTTATAGACTTTTAAAAATAAAATCACTGAAAAAGGATATGTTTTGCTCAAGATATGTGCATTTTAAGTTTGAATGGAAGCTGAAGTTTACCTACAAAAATACCTAATGAAATGATGAACTCACCTAGTGAAAACTTTACAACTGCAAAGTTTATCTTGTTAGCTTTCCAACGCCTATAAAAACACAAAAATCGGACATGATATGCAAAAGTTATGGCAGTTTTTAAAAATAAAACTATTTTAAGCTTTAAAAAGCACTATTCACGCCCTGAAAACACTGTTCATGCCCTGAGAACACTATTCTCTATTGGAAGCACTGTTTATCACCGGAAAGCACTGTTCACCACCGGAAACACTCTTCATCACCCTGCAAACATTGGCTCAAATTTTACCTGCACCAAAAAGGGTCAAATTTTATGTTTTTCTTCACCTCTTGGCCCTTCTGGATGCAACCGTGATGTCTTTTTTAGCTCAAGAGGTCACTTGTAATAATCACTTGCAAAACTTGCAACACGAGGGTTAGAAAAAAATGCAAATTTTTATAACAAAAACTTGCAAAAAATGATCAAGCGAAGTGAGTCCCACCGAGCGTGCCAGAATTGTAAATCCATTGACATCCCAAAACATCCAAAAAATTCAAAAAAATCATAAAACGTCCTGAAAAAATCCAAAAAATATTATAAAATGTCTTGAAAAAAAAAACATCATAAAATGTCCTGAAAAAACTACAAAAACAATCAAAATATTCCACAAAAATACAAAAAAGTTAAATATCCATAAAAAATCCACTCAAATCCATCCATCACATCACTCAAGCAAATCTAATCAAATCATCAAATCAAGTCAATCTATCAATAAATCACAATCAGATCACTCGAATCCCATCAATAGCATCAATCCCATCAATCTAATCAATTCATCAACCTTTATCTATCCACCATCATCATCAAATAAAATCAGAACTACATCTCATCTCTTTCGTTAAGTGCCTTGATCCTATGGATACGGGTATGTAGGCAGTCTGGAGTACGAAGAAGGTACCCAGAGTCAGGCACAAGACGATCTCCCCCCTCATAATCCTCATCATTCATCTCATCCTTATTCTCATCATCCATCTCACCTTCTTCTATTCATCCATCTCCCACATCATCAATAAACACCTAGAACTAAATATTCATCATGTCTCATCATCATCATGTGGTGCTTTGATCCCGTGGATACGGGTATGTAGGCAGTCTGGAATACGAAGGAAGTATCTAGTACGTAAGTACCAGTGATTCATTCTTCCATCCCTCTACCATCTTCTCTTTCTTCCATCATCCATCCTCATCAATCCATCACTTCTTCAAGTCAATCTCAATCCAAGCAATAGATCCAAATGCAAGTTATCATTTATCCATACCAATCAAGTCAATCAATCTTGCCAACTTATCCAATTGCAATCAATGGTCTTGGTCCTTATCTTGTCGTAAACCAAATCAATCAATCAATCAATCATCATCATCAATGGGATATATCGTTCCCACATCTTTGTGTTGATCTAGGGATATATCGTTCCCCACAATGACAACACTATCATCAATCAATCAACAATTAATCATTGGTTTACAGCGTGACAGGGGAAATACCTTGTTTGTTTTTGTATCATTTGTGCTTGCTTGCTTGTGTGTGTTATCTTTGTATCTTGCATTTGTATCACATCAGTATCATCCTAGCTAATATTCATATCTTGTATCTAGACAAGGTTGTATTACGCTGGGGCACGAGATACATCGTCACCTTGGTCCTCATACCCTGGTGCATAACGTCTAGTGCTATATCAAACATCATGATTGCTCACTTTCATTGCAGCATAATGCGTCATCCTTGCTTCTATCCATTTCCTTATCTTTCTTCCTTGACCGACCACTTTCATGTCGAGAGTCTACCTGTGTTTGTCCAACCTGCCTATCCTCTCGAGGGGGCATCCTCATCCTATCTTTCCATTACCACCTTTTTCCTCTATCCATACCTTAGCTTCTTTGAAATGATGTTACTCGACACAAATCTCATCATCTCGAACATCATCTCAAAGAGGGGCAAAATGTAGACACCTAAAAATGTCCAACACCTTGTCATTAGCATGTTTTGCCCTAGGTACCCATGTCATCACCTAATTAGTTAAATAAATTTTATTTATTTGACTAATTTATTTTATCCCCTTTCAATCCCATAAGCCTATCTTCTATAATTAAATAAATTAGGATTTATTTAATTATTCATGGCCATTTATCCCTCTAATTAAATAATTTTTTAAATTATTTAATTAGTCACTTATCTATTTTCCTATAATTAAATAAATTTTTATTTATTTAATTATCTTTCCACATCATCTACCATCACAATCCAAATTAATTAAATAAATTAAATATTTATTTAATTAATAAAATCCTAATAAAATCATCTTGCTTTCTTTCTAAAAATACAACTCATGCATATCTAATTAATTTATTTAATTATATAATTTATTGATTTATTCCTCTCATCTTTTTAGGATTTATTTCCTTTAAAATAGAAAATCAAATCTCTTTCTATCTTTTTAAATCCTATCTTATCTCATTCTATTTCCTCTTTTATCAAAAATCAAATCTTATCAAATCTTCTTCCCTTCATCCTCAAAACGTTTATAAATATGGCCTCTCACAAGCCATTTGGTATGCATTTTAGTTTAATATCCTTATGCTGCTGAAATTCTTCTTCATCCATCATCTATCTATTTTCATCCATTTTCATCTATCTTCTTTCATCAAATCTCTATCCTATTATCATTACGCTATGAATGTAAGCAATCAAGATCCAATCGAATCGAGCAATCAATCATGCATTCATCATTCGAGGTATTTGAAAAGTTTGGTCAATGTATTACATTTTAATTTGTTTTATCTTTATTTGTCCAGATTTTCTCATTTACAATCCTATTCCACACACTTCAGCAGTGCAGTCATCTTTGAATCTAACTAGCCCTTCATTGTATTCTTTCAAACTAACGAACTTACTTCTGTCACCAGACATATGGTGTGAGCAGCTACTATCAATAACCCAACAATCTTCATCAGCGGTACAAGCTTCAGACCATCTTTGATGGTTGTCATTTTGTTCTTCATGAATCACTTCTTATCTCTTGATGAGCATTCAGTTGTATCGAAGAGTATTTGTTTTCCTTTTGTCTCCATTTGGATCTCCCTTGAGTTGTTAGACTCTTTCAAAAGGACTTCGCTCTGATACCAATTGTTGATATGCGCTGGACAACTGAGAGAGCGGGGGTGAATCAGTTGTCACAAAACCTTAAACATTTTCTGTAATTAAACATTCATCACTTATTCACAATTATTATGATTTAACAATGAGTGAATGAAATCAGAAACTTAACCACAGATACAACACCAAACACAAGAGACACTAGATTTACGTGGAAAACCCCAAGGTTGGGAAAAACCATGGAGAGGATTAACTCTCAATATATATTGCAATCTTGAAATAGTGATGTTTAGGCTTGGTCACCCCACGGGCATAAACATACTGGCTTACTGCCATGAAGAACAACTAGGTCTAGCAGGCTCACTGCCTCAACCCTAAACCTAGCAATATTACAATAAGGGTTGTTGAACCCTATTCACTGCCACGATCAACACCTTTTTCTACTTGCGACTGAAGTATAATAATTTCCCTACTCTTCCTTTCCTCTGCTCTGCTCTTCCTCTGTTCTTCTCTTCCTCTTCTTTCCTCTGCCCCTACTCTGCTTTGCCTTTGGACCTTTCTTAATATATTCTCATTTTTGCTCAAGGACACTTTCTCCATGATTTAACTACAAGTATTTATACATTACATCAACCTTGGAATGATCATCAAGGTCGGCATCACAATCATCAACCATTGGAACAATCTCCAAGGTTGGTATTACAAACAATTACAAAATAGGTCCTGACCTATTGTAATATCATGCAAAGGAAATGAAATGTGGATCATGCCAGGCCTTAGCTAGGAATCAAACACGATCTTCCACGCCACAACATGTTTCCATAATCTTCCAGAGATCTCCGCAATCACTTGGATCAGCCAGGTTGGCCAAGATTGGTTACACGCTACATTATCTGGGAACAATCTTCTCACACCATCTCAATTTATTAACGTGGACCGAAGTCCAGATATGAACATGATTAGGAGACATCCACAAGCACACTATAATCATCAGGAGCAACTGTACGAACCTTAACCATTTTATCCATAGGAATCTTCTCACCGGAACACATGAGCTTCAATGTCTTCAACTGTCATAAAAGAAAGATAGCTTATGGACCACCAAACCACGAACCATTGTAACTATAGGTACTTATCATTATCCCAGACTTCCCTCTAGAACCGTAGAGCAAAATACTTTATTGCAGAGAAATGCGGAGCCAAATACTGTCTTCTTGTCTCAACTGAACTTATAGAAAAAACATGTTTCACTCTGGTGAACACAACTCACTCAGATCTTCATACGGATGGCTCATACCTGAAATGTAGCATCCTCAGACATACGTCTAACTTACTTCCAATCTGTAGATCACGATCTTCAAGCAAGAATAAATGCAGAGCAATTTACTAGACTATTCTTCAGCATATAACTCACTGTCTGTACTGCACTTCTCTGTAACTCACTTGTTTATTCTAGAGAGGCTAATTTTCTCAATATCCTCAACATACAAGTCTTCTAAGCATGTAATAGAATAAGATACAGTTAACACCAATGACAACAAGAATATGTTGACATCAATGATGACACTGATTAGGCACATACTTGCAACAAAATATGCACTTACTATCCTATACTCTTCTGCACATTCTAGAACTTTTATCATTTCAAATGGAAATAAAACATCATCTACACAATTTGCCAACAAATTTACCTTTTGATCTTGTGCTATAATGTTCAACTTCTCACCTTCATCAGTCATCTTGTTCATCCATTCTTCTGCAATGGCCAACATCAACAACAAATCATCCTTGGTTTTACCATTCACATTACAACCCACAACATCTACACTAAAATTTGCATATACTCCTCCATACTTGTTCCTAGGCTTCTCAACATTCAACATAGCAAATGAAAATAAAACAATATCCTTATTTAAGACTAATAAGTTTACCTCTTCCTTTTTCGCTGCAATAGCTTCTTTATCATCAACTGCCAACTTCATCTTTGTATTCTTCTCTATCCCATTTATCTTCATACCTCCACTAGCAAGCTTCTCCATCCACTCATGTTCTATCACTGAAAATTGTGCCCACAAATCTTCTGCACTTTCTTCACCTTCTTCAAAATCCATCTTTGTAACTACTTCACCATGCATTTCTTTGCCTTCTACTATTGCTCTAACATCCGCTTCTTTATTTTCAGCTGCACCTTCTTTTTGCTCTTCATTCTTCACTGCTTCATCGTACCTTACTTTTGCTTCCCACTCTTGCTTTCCATTTCTCTTGGTCAACTCCTTTGGATCCACTTCATACTTATATTTGTTCATTTTGAATTTTTCAATCTGCTTTCATTTATTTTCCTCTTTCTTTTTGTATCTTCTCCTTCTTATGTCTTTTTCATCTACAAGCCTCCAAAACTCCATATCATGTTCATATATTTCATTACTACTATTTGATTCCACATCCCTTTTATCTTCTTCTTTTAAACTCTTTCCTTCAATAATTTTATTCAAAGATTCAAAATCATCATTATTTAAATCATCCAAATCAAATTGCTTACCTTCCACCTTGTATGTGGTCTCCTCAAGTTTTTCCCAAGCTGCTCCAAAAAGGGTGTCACTCTTCTTCTTTGATTTTTTCTCATCTTCATCATCTATTTCCTTTTTGATAGATTCTCCTACATGTTCCTGACCAGCATGTTCCTTTCCATATTCCATTTTCTTTTTCGTTTTCTTTGCTTCAGGTTCTACTATCATATCAACTTCTTCTTGTTTCTTGTATTCCTCTTTATCATGTCTTATGACACCACTTTTGTTTTCTGTTGTCTTACTTTTAACCTTCCACACTTTATTTCCCATAGCTATGGGTTGACGTTTGTTTATTGCTGCAGTTGTTCTCCATAAGCCAAGGTCTGATTGATGCCTTAAAACATTTTCTGTATGCTTCTGTTCATGACAATTTACCCTATGTTCTTGGTTCTTCTTGAACTCTTTCATGACTTCCATCTTTTGTACCGGTTTGCTATCATAAACTTTCTCATATGCACCCTCTTTCTTACACTTTGTATGCTGCCCCTCAACAATAGGTTTCTTTTGCCAAATTGGCACCTTGTATCTATGATCCTTGACAATATTTGAAAAATTTTCCTGATTTCTTTTCTTCCTTTTAACTTGCATTTCTACATTTGTTTTTCTACATGCATGATTAAAATTAACATTTATACCTCCATATACCCATGCAATACCCTGCTATTTGGATTTTCCCTCATTCTTGACTTCTTTGCTTGCCAACTCTCCCCATCGTGGGTTTCCTTTCCTTCTTCTACAATACTTCATAATGCATCATGAAATGCTAAAGCATCCTCTATATCTTTATTGTCATTTAGTAAAATCTCAACACCATTCTTATCTTCATGTTTAAGTACTTTGCAATGTACCTTTTCTTGACAAGCTGCTGCAAATTGTCCTTGTATACCGTCTTCATGAACTACTGCAACTTGTTTTGCTTTCTTTCACCTTCATCTCCATCTATGGGTACTTTACTCGCTCTTTCTCTCATTAATTGCAAGGTCTCATCCATGACCCCTCCTATGAAGTTTCTCATACCTATATACACATATACAAATGCAACATTAACAAATAAAACAAGAGACCAAATTGTCTCCATGGGTGTAGGTGTAGGAAGGAGGTTTGTCTATCGGGCTGGGTTTTATGCGATGTGACGCCGACATATCCTATTCATGAGTTTCGTTGAGAATGACTAGAACTTGAATCTCAATCTCAGGTTTTGATCCGGTCGCTAGATTAGATTCCATTTTTTCCCCATTTCTCGATAGCTGAATCTTTTGAGCCGACTCGATATAGCCCCACCAATTCAGATATGATCGAACAGATGTTGTTCTCCCAACTTTTTATGTTGATTCTTGACCTCCTAGGACAGGCGCATCTAGCTAGTCATTGAAGGCGAACATACCTACTTGACCCTGAATCAATCTCCAACTCCTCATACATCTCCGCCCGCCCTATCCAGGGATTCGTTATGTGTGGGGATGGGTGGGGGGTTATGTTCCCCAGGAAAACCTCTATAGAAGAATGCCTCCTTCGTGGACATTCTCCTCTTTTATTTACTTTTCCTTTCGAGTGCTTCTTTTTGCACCACTTCTCCTCTCCATTCTTTCGACTTGCATTTCCTTATGTTCTCCTCAATGAGAACTTTTTTCACCTCTTCCAGTGCACGTTGCTCACTTGGCAACTTTCTACTATCCAAACCTCATTCATCTTCTCTGTTCAAGGCAGTCATAATCTGCCCTCTTCTTTTATTAACAATCATCTTCACAGGCCACTTCAACTTCTTTTTCAATGGCCAACACCAACTATATTCTTGGCTTCTTTCCTCAAGCCACTACTTACACTTCTCTAAATCTCTTCTCAACTTTGCTATTTCTTTATCCCACTCTACATTTTTCTTCTCCACATTCAGCTTCATTTTGTCTTTCTTCCCAAGGCTTTCTTTTATGGCATACTGCTGCATCTTTTTATCTTTCTTCTTAGCTTCTTGATACCTCACCTAGGGCTTCTCTCCTTTTCCTCTACCTAGTCTTTTGGTACCCAAGTTCTTCTTATTAACTTCTCAAACTTCCATCCACATACTTATGCAAATTCATATAACCCACTTCTCTTTCCACATATTTCAAACTCTCCCAGATCTTTTAGGCTTTGATACCAAATTGATGACAACACTCACACACCAATGATCAGATGCTAAATAGGTAGGGTGTTAGGTTAAAAATGAAATTGATACACTTTGATATATAGAAGTCTAGAACAAATAGTAATATCAATCTACAGAATGCTACTCAATCCTCACACAAGTGACAAGAGAGAAAACTTCTACAAACATAGGTGATAGGAACAAAGTTTACATATAATAGAAAATGAAACATTGATTGGTCATTTATTTTAGTGAATGGATTACAATGACCGATTCATGAAGAATTGATTTCTTTATTTATCAATCGATTTCCCTTCTATTTGGTTTGATTCTACAAGTTCTTAAAAATGGGGACCCTTCTCTAGCGTCGTCTCTTTTTTCCTATTCTTTTCCTACCAACACCAATAATCTATTTCTGCCAAGGCCAAATCGACCTCCTCAACTGTCCACCTGTTCATTTCTTCACCCTCCGGTCGGTTACAAAGCTACTCTCTTCCCATGTGATAGGAGACAAGTCCCGTGGACAACTTTCCCTGCATTCTCCAGCATTCCGTGCTCGGTTTGTTCCCTACTCTAACCAGCACTCGTCTTCTTGACTATTTTTCAAGTCTCTCTCTCTATGGTGATAGAACTCTCTCTTTCCCCTCGGTGACAGAAACCCATTTCATTTTAGATGGATCGTTTAGAAGGAAGTAACCAAAACTAATTAACTTCCCCCCTTCTCAAAAACTAACCCCAACCATCAATAAGAGGCCGATTACATGAAAAATAGGGAGTAAACAAGTTAATCAAAATAGACTTTCCTAGATGAATTTAAAACAACAACTAATCACAACAAAAATTGACGGGGAAAAAATACCCCTGCATCAAATGCACTATACAATATATTTAGAGTTTTAGAGAGGCCAAACATGTAAAATGGTGAGCACGATGGTGTGAGAGAATGTGTGAAAAGAACCCTAGTTAGAGAGAAGTTTAAATGCAAGGAAAGTGTTAAATTGATATATAACCATTATCACATGGTGAAATGAATAATTTTCTTGTGATACACATAAAAAATGATGAATATAGGTTTTTCTAGTTAGATGAAGTTGAAATAACTAAAAAGATGAACCTATCCATGTTCCCAAACCCAAACACTGGCTTACAAAATTTGCTTATGAAAGTAGAATTGTTTGGTTACATAAATTTGTGTACAAAATGGTTGAGAATAATATGCTACAAAACAATGAGATGGATGGATCAAAGGAAAAATATTTGGAGGAATTAGATGACTAGAATGCAAATGCAGATAAATATGAAGGTGTAGTTAAGAGTGCAGATATTGATGCATGTAGTTAAGAGTGTAGTCCATTTGTTGTACTAGAACAATATTGACACTGAAGAAAGATGGGGAGTAGCATATGTGTACAAATTTGAGAGCCATAAACAAGATAACAATCAAGTATCCAGATTTCTATTTGAACCCTGAATGGATGATATGATGGATTGTTTAAGTGGAGCTAAATACTTCATGAAGATTGACTTGAAGAGTGGGTACCATCAAATCAGAATAAAAGAAAGGGATGAGTGGAAGATAACCTTCAAGACAAAATATGGATTGTATGAATGGTTGGTGATGCCGTTTGAATTGACAAACACTCCCAATACCTTCATGACATTGATGAACGAAGTGATGAAGCCTTTTCTTGGTAAGTTTGTCATTGTGTATCTTGATGATATTTTGATCTTTAGTAAGACCAAAGAAAAGCATTTGTTGCATGTTAGGAAAGTTTTGCAAAGGCCGAAAGAGGAAAAATTGTTAGTAAATTTGAAGAAATGTAGTTTCATGAAAGAAGAATTGGTATATTTGGGGTTTGTTGTTTCTGGAGATGGTTTGAAAATGGATCCAAAAAAGGTAAAGGTGATTGTAGATTGGCCTTCACCTTGAAGTATGTTTGAAGCCATAAGTTTTCATGGCTTGGTAAGCTTCTATAAGAAGTTCATTCATAGTTTTAGTGGAATTTGTGCACCTATTACTGAAATAATGAAGGGTAATAGGAGAGAGTTTGTTTGGACAATAACAACGAAAAAGAGTTTCCGAATATTGAAGGAGAAAGTGACTGAACATCCAGTGTTGGCGAGCTGCTAGATTTTACAAAATTATTTCAAGTGGATTGTGATGTTAGTGGAACAACTATTGGAGGAGTTTTAAGTCAAGAGGGAAGACTAGTTGCATAGTTCAATGAGAAGTTGAATGAGGCAAAATAGAAGTATTTTGTATATGATCAAGAGTTTTATGTAATTGTACATGCACTCAAGAAATGGAGACACTACTTGCTACTAAAGGAGTTTGTATTATATACTGATCATTATGCTTTGCAGTTCATTAATAGCCAGGGTAAGTTAAATCAGAAACACATGAAATGGGTTAAATTTCTATAGAGTTATTCTTTTGTTTGTTGTTGAATGAAATGAGAGTGAATGTAGTTGGTTTTGATTCTATGTGGGAGTTGTATGAAGAGGATGTTGATTTTAAGAAAGAATGGGAAACATGCATGAATCCAGTTGATAAAGATAAAATGCCACGGATCGAGTATTTTATTCAAGAAGGTTTATTGTTCAAGGGCAAAAGCCTGTGTCTACCTCAAGGATCAATGATGGATAATTTGATGCAAGAAAAACATAGTGGTGGATTGAGTGGGCAATTTGGTGTTGATAAAACATTGGCACAATTGAATGAAGGTTATTTTTGGCCTGATATGACTACAGATGTGAAGAAGTTGGTGTACGGTTGTAGAGTTTGCCAACATGCAAAAGGAGTAAGGCAGAATACAGGGTTGTATCAACCATTGCTGATACTAGAGAGACCATGGAAACACATTTAAGTATGGACTTTGTTTTGGGATTGCCTCAAACACAAAGAGGTAATGATTCTATTTTTGTTGTTGTTGATAGTTTTTCCAAAATGGTTCATTTTATTCCATGTCAAAAGAGTAATGATGCTTCCCACATAGCCACATTATTTTTCAAGGAGGTAGTTAGGCTGCATGGTTTGCTCAAAAGTATTGTTTTAGATCATGATGTAAAGTTTCTTAGTCATTTTTGGCGTACCTTGTGGAAGAAAATGGGTACACAATTGGGTTTTAGTTCAATGTACCACCCTTAGACTGATGGTCAAATTAAGGTTGTAAATAGAAGTTTGGGTAATTTGCTAGATGTTTGGTATGTGATAAACCAAATCAGTGGGATTTAATATTGGCATAGGTAGAATTTGCACACAATAATTCAGTTAATCAGAGTGTGGGTAAAAGTCCTTTTCATATTGTTTATGGGTATAGCCCAAGTAGTGCTTATGAGTTGAGAGATAGTGTTGATTTGGGTAAAAAGAGTGTTGTAGCAGAAGATTTTGCTAAGTATATTCATGATTTGCATGAAGAAGTGAAAGAAACTTTGGAGAAGAGTGCCACCACCATACAAGGAGCATGCTGACATGTGCATGAGAGAGAAGGAATTTCAGGTTGGTGATTTGGTATTGGCCTTGTAAGATATTGTGAAAGTGGAAGAAGATATAATAAATTAAAGTGGAAGAAGATAGGGCCTTGTAAGGTATTATGAAAGTTTTCATCCAATGCTTATGATATTGAACTTCCAATAGGTATAGATATTTCTCCCATATTCAATGTTGCTGATTTGTACAGATATTATGAAGGGGAAACAAGTACACAAGGGAATTTAAATTTAGATTTATAAGATACACATGGATGGGTAAATCAACTATCTAGAAAAAAAATTGAACAAGTAGACAAAATGATAGATTCCCAAGTGGCTAAAAGAACAAGGGGGAAAGAATACATGGAGTATCTTGTCTGTTAGAACGATAGACAAGTAGATGACGTCTCTTGGATGCAAGCTTTATAATTGGTTAAGTATGGGATATCCATTTTAGACTTACCTAAATGTTCATGAGTTGCAACCTCATGGAACATTTCACTTACCCGAAGTGTTTGATGCAGGAGCATCTGGGTTCACAAGCAATCCTGTGTCACCCAAAAATTTTCTAAGTTTTGTTTTCTTCTTTGTTGTTGTGTTGCAGTTGGTTTTTCTATTTTTTGCTTCAGGATAAATTTCATTCATTTTGGCTTAGTGAAGAGCATTTTGACAAAGTCTGAGCCTTTGTTTTGGTAGCTTTCTCCATTCATGAACTCCTTAGTTCGTTGAAAGCACAGGTTCACAAAGTTGATGTATTGCCAAAAAGGCTATGAAGGGAGAGTTTGAAATTCACTTGGTTCACTGAAGAATTTAATCGCCAAAAAGCACCACCAAAGATTGAATATGGAGTATTTTGGTGAAGGCTATAGTTTACGAACTAACATTTTGACTGAAATGGAGTTCAAAAACCTCATGGTTCGCTGAATTGCTATTTTGCCAAAAGGCTTGTAAAGGAATGATGCATGAGTTTTTAAGTTCTTGGTGAGGCAATCTTGCCAAAAGACTTAGTTTTGATGAACATATAAGTTCGCAAACCAAATAAACAACCGAATGAGTACAATTTTGGTGAATTGATAAGTTTATTAACCAAGGATTTCACTAAAGAAGAATAGTTTGTGGGATGGTAAGTTCACCAAAAGACACTTCTATCGAAAAGAGTTTAAGTTTGGAATTCCATCGATCCGCTAAAATGCCAAGGAAGGTTTGCAATGAAATTTTGTTAGTTCGCAAAGAGGCAATTCCATTGAAAAGGTTTAGTTTCAGTGAACACTTAAGTTCACAAACCACGAGAGTGCCAAAAAAGGAGTTCATCATCGTTTTGGTTCACCGAATGTCATTCTTGCTGAAAGTGAACATAATATCCAAGATTCGTGGAATGTCTTTTCCACCGAAAGGGCACTTCCAAAAGATTTCATAAACTTGTTAGATGTTTTGGGGGACATCAGAGTTTGAAAATTTCTGCCATCACCAAAAAGGAAATCGAAGATGTGTGATAAGTGGTGTTTCAACATACACACTAGTTCATGAACTAGTACGGACGTTGAAAGGGAGTTCGTGGAAATCAAAATTCATCAAAATAGGAAAGGTTCAAAGTTCATAAAATTTTAATATTGTTGAGGTAGAAATTATAAGGGAACCGATGGTTTGTGAAGGGGTGATTTCATCAAAAGAGTACAATTCCAAGGTTCATGGGAGTGAACTTTCACCGAAAGATAGTTCGAGCTCAAAATTTGAGAGGATTCCAATACATTGTAAAGGAGGGAGTTTCGAGGAAGTCCTTATACCTTACAATTGTTTGGGTGATCATTTCAAACGTCAAGTGTTTCTATTGGAGGCACCTTGGCTGTTCAATTTCCATAACTGAATCGTGATCAATCAGTTCAACTTCCGCCTGAGAGGTATAAAATGTGATCCAAATTATTTTTTTGGGGGTTCAACCATTCTAGAAGGTAGTGTGAAGAATAATTGAATGTAATTTTGAAGAAGATTGTACTCTTGGTTGCTTCTATTGCTACAAATAAATAAAACATTTATTGATGTTCTATGAGATCTTTATTGTGTGTGTATTGGTGTATTGTTCTGGCTGCTTATTATAATAGTCTAATAAGACTCTTAGGTTCTATTTTGCACCATTATTTCTCCTTTGGATGTTCAGGACACAAAAATGCTTTAAACTCCCTAAAAATAACATTTTAGAAAATATTATTTTCTAGGTTAGTGGATTCCAAAACTTATAACATTTTACATTCTCACCACAACCAACAAAGATTCATTTATGTGCTTTTGAATCCAACTTATATTGCTCCTCCTTAGGCACATGAATGAAAGCCTCACAACCAAATAACCTTAAATGTGAAACACAAGGCTTCTTACCTATCCATACTTCATAAGAAGTTTTATAAACAAGAGTCAAACAAGGAGATCTATTAATAAAGTAACATGCACTACTTATAGTTCCTCTACTGTAAAGCACTGATCTAGTTGTGTACCACTTAACATACTTCTATCTCTTTCCATTAAGGTTCAGTTCATCCTTTTTGCAACCCCATTTTGTTTTGGTTTGTAGGGGTTGTCTTTTGCATACTTACATGCTTACAAAACCCATCAAATTCCCTAGAATAATATTCACCACCATTGTCAGATCCCAATGCCCTTATCTTATAATTAGTTTGCTTTTTAGCTAATGCTTTAAATTCCTTAAACTTAGTGAAAATTTTAGATTTAATATGCCTAAAATAAACCCAGGTGTATCACCATCAATTAATGTAATATAATAACAATATTTTCCCATAGAACTTGTAGACACCTAAAATTGACCATGTCCTCATAACCCTTCGACATCCCTTAGACATTCATCTTGCAACACATTTTCCCTTAATCCCTTTCCCAAATTAATTAAATAAATTATATTTATTTAATTAATCCATTCCCTCCATCACCTAAAATAAATAAATAAATTATATTTATTTAATTAATCTATTTATCTCTTTTAGCCAAATTTAATTGAATAAATCTTATCTATAAATAATTAATTTATCCTCCCATCATCTCCTCTCCAATAATTAATTAAATAACTTTATTATTTAAATTAATTATTCAGAGTCACATGACTTGCCACAAACAATAAATGAGATTTTCATCTCCACCATTCATCTCATACTACATCTCCAAATCTTAGCCATTCACATAAGGATGCCCTAAAAGCTTTGTCCTTATCTTATAATCCTCTCATCAAATCTTAGCCATCTATTTCAAATAACATCTCTTAATCTTAGTTATCTATTTCTACCTCTTAATCCTAGCCATTCATTAAACCTCTTAGTCCTAGCCATTCATACTATTATCCAAGTATCTATAAATCAAACATCAACCAAGCCATTTTCATCAAGTCTCCATATTATAAAGTTATGTTGCAGGATTGAGCAACCAACATACACAAATCTCGATCAAAATATCATTGGAGCAACAAGCTGCAACAAGAAGGCTATTGTGGTAATAGTGTTTATTTGTTTCTATTTCATTTCTTTAGTCTTGTGCATCTTAAGTATGGAATATGTGCTTGTATTGTTTCCTTATTTCATTCCATATATATGCATACATAGGACCCACATCTACTAGACCAAATACATTCGAATGAATGATTTCCAATAACCTCTTTGCTTTATAACTTCTAGAAGGAAAAGATGGTCTATTGTGTTTACCAAACACATAATGCTCACAAAAATAAAAGTGTTCATCAAAAAGAAAAATTGTCAACCATCTTTCTATTAATCAAGGTTCTAAGACCTTTTCCACTAATGTGATTCAAATGTTGGTGCTACAACATACATGTATTTTTAGATTTTCTATTACATAATGTGGAGGAGTTCAACCTAAACAAATTCCCAACATGAGATCCTTTAACTACCACCAAACTTCTGACCAACCTACAACTAGACTTGTAAAATATCACATGAATTCTAGAAGCATTCAACTTGGATATATAAAGTATGCTTCTCACAAGTCTTGGAATACCCAAAGCATTATTAAGAGATTTAATCCTCCCATCACTAAAACACAACTGTATCTTTCCCTTGCCAACAATCTACTTAGTATTGTTGTCACCAAGGAAAACCTCTCCTCCATTGTAATCCTTGTATGATGAAAACCACTTCTTGTGGAGAGCCATATCGTAGTAGAAACCTAAATCAATGAGCTAAGCATCATCACTAATGGTGTTAGAAAAAATAAATAATGCATCACTATCACAATCATCAGAAGATTTTTATGTAGTGGAATAAAACTGTTCTTGACCCAAAACCATGAAGTTGAAACATTTAGTTGGAGGAGCTAAAAGACTTGTTCTCTCTAGCTGCACATGTTGAAAATATTCAAGTTGATGGGTTTGTATTTGTATTACAAATTTCTTCCCAGGTTTGTTTAGAAAACTTTTCTCAATCTATTTTTCCTTCCATAACCCACATAAAATCAAATCATCTTCAATTCTAATAGCTTTTTCTTGTACAACTTCATTATCACATACCTTATTCTGCCTTAAGAGCAAAATGACATCAAGATGCAATGCAGAGATAAAAATGCAAAGCTGATTTTTCCTACTTGGCTGATTGGAATGAGGAATCCGCTTCAATAACTTGTTAAATCGATCTACAAAATCTCTAATTGGTTCACCTTCTTTCTTTTGGATCTGGAAAAATTGACATAACAAAGCATCTACATTAATTGCAGATTTGAATCTTCCAAGAAATTTATTTTTCAAAGTATCCCAGTTGGTAATACATCTATCCTCCAAATGCTGAAACCAATTTGCTGCAGGCTCTACAAGAGATTCAATGAATAATCAAACCAAAACATTTTCCTTATTTACTCCTAAAAATCCACATGCCACAATGAATGCCAAAATGTGATCTTCTGCATCTTGAGAATTTTCTCAACTAAACTTTGGGAAGTGCTTTCTTGAACTTGCAGGTAAAGCTGAATACCGAGATAATGATAAAGGTCCAATTTGATTTCCCCATAGTTGAGAAATAACCAATGCCATGATGCAAAAATAATAATATGAATTTCATTCCAATAGAAATTCTTTGTCAGGTGTATTCTTCTGAGTAAATTCCACAGAGTCGCCAACCTTCGTCTTCGGGAAGGTACCTTCAAATTTCTGAGAAAAGAAAAGCACCAATACTTCAATTCTTTTCCCCAACAGAGTTGGCAAAAATGTTAGTAAACAATTTTGTCGCTGTTAAAAACGATGACTCGCCCAATAAATAGCAACAAAAATTACCAATAATTGGAGAAACCGTTGTGAGATCAACGATTCTCCTCTACATTTGAGAGGGGCAGCTCCCTTGTATAATGGGATTCTTTGGATTTTTGAGTACTTTTAACCAGAAAGTACAAAAAGGTAGGAGTAAAAAAGAAGGAGAAAAGGAAAAGAATAGGAATTCTGAGAAAACATAACATACTGAAAAGAGGAGCACAAAGTCTCCAAAAATACATGTACACCAAGAGTGAGCAGAAGAGATAATACAGATAAAAATAACTAATTGAACACAAGAACAATAAGATACTGAGAATAAGTGATGAACGTAAGAACAACATTCTTCATTAATATTTAAAACAAAACTAGAGCTCAAAGTCTCCAGTATTTCCCTTACACAAAGCTATCTGATGAACAGGGCAGAAAAAGATCAAAATCCGAATCCTTTCTAAGTGAACAGAAAACCCCTTTTATCAGATCCTCTTTTGGATGAGAAGGCAAAAAGTTTTTCCCCAAAAATAACGACAAAAGAAAAATGAATAGCCTCCGATGACTTTTGGCATTCCAGACCACCTATCAAAACCCAAGACCAAGCAGATGCTTTGCTTAAATTCTCAATATGCTGTCGACAACTTTCCACCTTCTAACATATGCAAACTTGCAGCAGTGAGTGCTCATTCAAACAGAGCCCTTATCTTTGCAATGCCTTCTGGTGTGCATTGTGACACGGACTCATCATGCTCTTGTATGAAATTATCGGACTATAATGGAATGGACATATAGTCACATACTCCACGTTCATATAATGACTCAATGATCGAAACAACTTTCGAACCAAGCAAGCTTCATCCTTCATTTTGAAAATAATTTGCATTTCTTCTCACATGTGATCAAATTTTGCAGCGAGTTGGCTGAATATTTTTCTCAATGTTTGATAAATGCATTTGCTCTGTTCTCTGAACCATCATAGTTGTCATAATCATCTATATTGCTATGCTTAAGCTCGTGTGCTTTGTTGTCTTTGTCAACTGAGCATGACTCGTCAGTGCCTAAAGCAAATTGTCATTTGGCAGCATTATGTTTTGCACGTAGCTTTTTCTCAACAGGGTTCAAGGTGGTTGCGAACTGAGAGTGAGGAACAAACTTTGCACAACCTTTGAGGCCTTATATGGATTTCCGCTTCCTCTACATCTTTTGCATTGTCTTCCCCTACATTCGTTTGCTTCACCCATCCTTCTGCCAATTTCAATGATTTGTTCAATACGATTACTTTTTTTGTGAATCATTTTCCTTTGAAGATTCCATGAGTACAATATTGTGCAATACACTAACTTGTTGTCTTTAGCTGGAGGTTCTTCTGTATATACATCCTGAGCAACAGCACCATTGTCAAGTGCCCACATCAGAGCATCCTCATCTATAACACCACCTCTAGCAACATTCACAATGCGCACTCCCATTTTCATCTTACCAAAACTTTCTTCATTGAAAACCTTGTTTGTAGGAGGAGTCAGGGGCCTATGGAGAGAGAAATGAAATCGATAACAGATATAGCTTTATCGAATGATACTAAATCCACACCAATGACATGTGCACTGTCAACAACGGCATATGGATCATGTGCAATGTATTTTCTTGAAACTTTGCATAGTATTTTCAATAAATCCATTTTGTGCATATCCAACTATAATATCTATCAAAAATCATTATTAACGCGCTCCCATTTTAGCATAAAAGATGCTGGCGGGAATTTGAAAGTTTCTAATACCTTTTCAACGCATTTATTTTGAACATATTGGACAAACTTTTCATTTCAAAAATAATATTTTTTCTTATTTTAAAATACTTTGTATCATTAACCCGCGGCTTTTTAATGCTTTCACGTTTTGCATGCATATTCACAAAGCATTTCCAACTATAGTATCTGACGAAAATCCCACGTCTCATTATGCTTCAACATTGTTCCGATACTCCCATCTTGGCTATGCAAGGAGATAAAAGTAATGGTTATGAAATTTGGCATTTCACGCCAATTCGAGTATTAACAACTTTAATATCTAAAAACAAAACATTTCCATTTTGCTTCGATGGATTTCCATATCCTATTGTAGTTTGTATAGAAATGATCAAGATGAAATCCATTGTGGTTGAACGTTGCTCCAAGGTAGCGACCATTAGCGAAAGCCACAGCTCGTTTTGATCTATGCAAAACTTTCCAAAGTTAAACTTGGAACAAAATTCTTTGACATCAGGCAAATTCAATCATAAATGCACTCATCATAGCTTAATGCGTGTATTCTGTTACAATGTTTGTGAAGAATGTCATAAAAGTCATCATCAACCTCTTCATATGCACTCAAGTCGTAAGGAAGACTAAGAAGATGTGGACACAAATCCTTGGCATCCCTAATGAACATTCCTGCCCTGATGCCATAGCCACGAGCAGGATAATTTGCAGAAGAAATTTCAGCAGTTCCCTTAGGATTATCAGAATGGCATGCAGCTACAGGTTTATCATTCAATTCAGGATGTTTTCTGATCACAACAGATACAAAGAAGCAATCCATATCAATATGAATAATAACACGACTATCAGCAACAAAATTAGTACTAGAACTGGCATCTACTCCTGTATATTGACCCTGTATTTCAAAAAAATTTCCTGCAAATCTTTTACGGTTCCGATTTCTCCACGTACCTATGAAGTGCAACCTTGAATTACAGGTCTCAAAGCAATGTCCAATAAAAAAAATTGACTCTGGCAAGGTGCTTTAAAGACTATTTAAAGACTATTTTGTCTAGTCCAATCCAAGCATGGCATCTGAATTGGAGTAAAATCAACCTGGCTGGAATATTGCACCTGTATCCTTGCACTACCAGAGGGTGTTTGCCATTGACTACGTAGTTCATTTGGTCCTAGAAAGGAGTGTCTTAATAGTGTTTCCTCCTTTGCATGTGATATTTATTTATAGAAAACATGACTAATTGATCCAACTAGTTATCTACAACATGTGTTAATCTTACCCTCGAACACAAGAACATCTATGTTTGCTTGAAACCTAGGGGGACTCAAAAACCAAAAGCTTTATTTGATAATGAGGTCGATAGAATCACCGATTGAAGGATTTATTCAAATTGGTAGAACAAAAATTTGTTGATCCATGAGTGCCTATTTGATTTCACTCTTGAAGATTGCATGTATCTCCTCTTGCATTGGTTTATCCATCTTGAAATAAGTTGATAGATAGTTTGATGGTTCTTGAGGTTCAATGCCAAAGCTCATATACTCCAATCATGTTTGATAGGTCATGCAAGATGAAGATGAATTGTTTTGATACCATTGATTTGGCATTTAGGTTAAACATGAGTGGATAACGCTCTAGATGAGGATCTAGATGAGGTTATGTGTGTGTAGAAACTTTGTGAGACAAAATAGTGCAAATATTGAGAGAGATGTAGAACTAAATAGTAAATGTATGTTTTATTTGTCTATTTTCTTTTACATGGCATACTTTTGAGAAAGACATATGACTACTATCTTCAAATCATTATATCTATCTTTATGTCTATCTATGTATCTAGACTATCTATTTGATGTTATAGGTGTGCGTTTGTGTATGTATAGATTACATTCCATGAAGGTTGAGTGTTGCTAGAAAAGTTGAATTGTTTCCTTGTGTGGCTCCTCATCTCCTAATGATTGTGGAGTTGAACTTTGTGTAGGTAGGTTCCTAATGTGCTAGTGGATGACATGCATAGGGTGAGCCTTGGGGGTGCCACCTAGATTGCCATGTCGACTATAAAATTTGAAATCTGAAACCTGTAATGCTCAAAACAATGTGGTAATGTGCAATGTGAATTAGACTTTGCAGTTTGACCATGAGATGTGTTGGAGACTACTAAAAACATGGTAGAAAAGACATAAGGTTTGGTAGAAGTATAGTTACTACAAGAGTGTCCAATTATACTTTATAGTTTGGCCTAGAGGTGTGTTGGACCCTACTCAAAATGTGGTAGAAACTGTATGAGATTTGACATAAGTATGGTTACTACAAGAGTGTTTGACCTTATGTAGAGTGCTTTATACAAATGCAAAAACATGTGTGACACTTACTGGCGATAAATGAATGATCCTTGTGTCACTGTGAGCACTTTGAGGGTGCTCTAGTGTACCACAAGCCATATTTGTGTTACTGCATATACTACATGCCATGTGAATATTATTGGCATTACCACATGTACCATTATTGGTGGATCTTCCTAGATCACATGGCATGTACAAATACCATCACGATATGGAACATAAAAAGCATAGGACCATCATGAATCATGTAACATAGGAACATAACCAAGAACGTGTGAAAGAATAAGTGGTAGACATGGAACATAGTGATATAGGGGAACCAAACAAGGTACAGAGAGATAGAATAGGAGCTAGAAATAATAAGCATGTAACACAAATGACATAAGAATGGAACATAAGAGTTAAAGGAAGCACATTAAAATGGGAGGAAATAAAGAAATACATAATATAGAAAGTCAAACAAAAATAGGAAATGCACAACAAATGTTGCATAGACAAAATGCCAAAGTGTAAGGACACACAAGGTAAATGGAAGAATAAGTAAAGGGAATCACAACATACATGGCATAAGATAAATGCCATAGTAAAAAAAACATATGAAACACAAGGAAGGTGTGAAATGAACAACACAACACATGTTTAAAGCCACTTATGTTAACATGCACCACTAAAAGTGTCTTTGCATCATCCACATGCTAACTAGGAAATGGAAATAAAATAATGTAAATCCAATAAGGGAAAAAACATAAAATGTGGTGAGGAGTGAGAAAGAAAGGTGAAGATATCTAAGAAATACATCATCCCCATCAAGTGTGTCTATAATATGTTCAAAAAGCATATTACTAAAATTGAATTTCAATGCCCCTATAGGACTATCAATTTCATAATGAATTGTGTGCTCTTGAACAAAAGTATTATGTGAAGATGTCATGTGATGTAGGCTTGGAATGCTCTAGCTTAGTATTCCAAAGTTGTTTCAATACAACATGTAGGCTCCTCTAATATAGTGAGTTCTCTAAATTTCTTTGGTTTAATTTGCGTGTCATGATCATCAATAGGTGTGTCCTCATTGCCCCCATTATCAACATGTGACAATGATGTTAATTCATGAGCATAAGGAGAATTGATAGAAATGCACTAATATAAAAGATATCTTCCAATAAAGCACTCTGTCATGTCCCCATTTCCGGCTTGAACACCAAATGGAACTTGGATTAGCCTACTCCTCATTCCTGGAGGCTAATTCTAAATGATGAGGGAATGAATGGGTTTTTGACTAACTCAATCTTATTGTTTTGCAGGAGCAAAGTCAGAAACTCAAAATTTGGCTAAGTCTGGAAGCCAAAGGTATGACTCTTGGAGTCTAGGCGCCAATTTCACATCAAATTTTCCAAGTGAGTGCCTAAGGACAAGATAGGCTTCAATGACCCTCAATATGGAAGGCGCTCTAGTTAAAGAAGTTGATTTCTCTGTCAGAAGTCTCATACCAAGCATACTCCTTGAGGAAAGGGGTCAAGCAAACTCTAGGCACAAATACCATGACAAATTCACCTAATGTGCGCCTAAGTGGGAAGGTAGCTTCCAATCACTTCAAGTAGTCAGGGCACTTGGTGAGATAAGTGTTTTACTTCACCACAAAGACTACAAGTCTAAGCGCCACATGTATGAAGGTGAATCCAATGCAAGGTGCTAGTTTCCTCCTACACAGACTTAGAAGTGCGCCTAAGATCAATTCCTAGAAGGTGCCTTAGCAAGAAAAGTCATTGGAAGGGTAAGAATGCATCACCAAAGGTTAAAGATGAAGTTTAGAAGACATCCACTCAAGTGGAATCATTAAAGAAGACAAGTTCATGGATGAGGCACACCTTTGGTCAAAAACTGCTCAAATATGTGCCTAAAGAGAAAATAAGCATCAAAACATCCTTCGAAATCAAGGCGTTAGCATTGAGGAAGATTCTATCACTTCCAGAAACCTCAGACTTTGCAAATAATGAGTAGAATTGGTTAAGTCACACACTAGGCGCAAATCCAATGTCGAATTCTCCAAATGTGCACCTAGATGAAGAATGAAGTTAGAGAAGTGAGTTTGGACATTCTAATCAGGGTGCTCAACAAGGTATGTTGTATTGCTACTCTTAAGGATACCAACACATGAAGACTTGGTAAGATAAATCATCAAACACCCAAGGCGTAAATTCTCCCTTGCAACACCTAAGGCGCCAATCTACACTTTTTCTGCCCACAAATGCGCCTAAGTGAAGATGAGGATTAAAACAAGGTTTTAAATACTCTGGATATGGGCGCTTGGATAAAGAAGCATCAAAGGGTCTACAAACAAGTGTTTGAAAGTCTTGAATAGAGTAAAATATCATCACAAAGGTGTTAGGCGCAATACCCAGTCTCTGGAGCACTAAATATGCGCCTCAAGTAGATTGACTTAGCATTGGTGCTAGTAGACGTCCTCCAGAATGTGAAGACAACACAAGGGATCATTCCCTAGTTACATCACCTCATGTTGGCACCTAGTCCTTAGTTGGGTGCAAGTTCATGATCAAATTACTCCAATTGGGTGCTTAGAGTAAGTTACAAGTACTTGAGCTCTCATTGGTCAACAAAATGATATTGGGATTCGTACCATTTTAGTGGGTAAGGTTGCCACCTCAGACTGAGTTGTCAGATGGAATATTCTCCATGGATATGCTTCTTGGAAAACGTGCCTTGGTTCCTCTTATGCATTGGGAATATGCCTTCATTGCCTTGAGGTGCACTATAAAAGGAGGAGAGGCTCTCTCATTTGAACATCTTATCTTTTGGTGAATTTTCTCTCTGCAAAGCTTTATGCTTGTGATCTTGAGGCCTGCGAGTTTCAAGTGTTGGGGTGATGCTCCCTCAACTGACAAGGTGATGCTCCCTTGTTGCATTGTGAGGTGTTGACATCCAGTTGACATCATTGGGTTCAATTGAAGTGATCTACATCAACCAGTGAGATAAAGTTAGTTGTGAAGAAGTTGAAAGCATTGTATACATCTAGGCTTCAAGGCCTTTTCTTGTAACCATTTGAATAAGATTGTATAATCATGCCATTGTGGGAAATCATCATTGTAATAAGACATTTGCATTGAGTTGAATCAAGTAATAATACAAGTACCCAACTTCAAGTTGATTCATGCAAGTTGCCTTTGTTATCTTTTCATATGTGATGTTAAGTAGACTAAGTAGTTGAAGAGTTAAGTGCAAGTAAATCTAAGTAAGAAAAAATTTAGTTAGTACTAGTTGGGTATCTTACAGTGGTATCAAAGCTTGGATCCTGCCAACCTTTGGGTAATGCAAGAAGGCGATCAACAAAGTGATAGAACAAGAAGGTACATAGCAAGGAATCAAAGAAGGCAGTATCAGTGGACTCATCCTTACCCTCAAGAGGAGACTCTTTTAGGAGCAATCACGGCTAGACAGGCTAACATGGCTGATGAAAGAAGAAGTAGAAGTCCACCTGGTGATAATGACCGTGAAGCAAGGGAGATGTTTAGAAACATTGTCGTTGGACAACAACAAACAACTCAAATATTACAACAAGTACTATAATCCCTTCAAAACATGAATCAAGGAGTTGAAGGTCAATAAGGTAATGCAGCTAGACACGAGAGACAAGAAAGACATGTTGATGATGATGCTGCTAGTGCAACGGGTAGAAGAGTTTGCACACGGACTCCTACAGTTGATAGGCCTATAAGACCTACTTTCCTTCCACCACCACCTGAACAAGGCAATGAAGCTGATGAAGAGTTTGATGAGGAAGAGCAGAATAAATTTGAAGATGAAGTAGCAATCTTTGTAGATCTCTATGCCAGATTACCAGATCATGTTCGGGAAATGATGACTTTCAATGAATATTGCCGACATAAGAGGGAAGATAGGGACAAGTGAGGTAGAGCTAGAGGCTATCATCCTAGAAGGGATGATGATACAAAGGAGTATAAAGAAGCCTTGAATCAAGTTCCCATTCCTACCTTTGATGGAAGTGGTAAGCTCATTGCTAGAGCTTGGGTGAACAAGCTGGATACATACCTTTCTCTTAAGCCATTGACAGAAAAGAAGGTGATTCACTTTGCTACAATGCACTAGAAGGGTTGGCTTATGAATGGTGGCATCATGGCCTAGTCTCTCAACATCATGATAGGATAGATTCCTATGATGAGTTTGTAACCAAGTTGATTCAAAGGCTTGATAGAAAAGACACTGAAGTGCACTATCGTGAACTAGCCCTACTTAAGCAAGAAGGAAGGGTTGTGCAGTATGTAAATGAGTTTCAGAAGATGGCAGTGATGGTACCTGACATGACTGACCGAAGATTCATTATGTTGTTCATTGAGGGATTGAACAGTCAGATTAAGCCATTGGTAAAGGTACAAAGGCCAACAAACTTGGAAGAAGCAATTGACTTTGCTCTTGATCTTGATACTACTCCCGCATACCAGCCTAAGAAGAAGTTTTACAAAGGCGTTAGTTCAACTCAAAGAAGATAGACATTTCCACCAAAGAAGTTTCAAGACATGACAGTTGTTGAAAGAGATGAGCTCAGGAGAAAGAAGCTTTGTTTCTCATGCAAGCAGCCTTGGGAACTAGGACATAGGTGCCTTGGTAAAGGTAAAGCTCATTTGATTGAAGTGGTATCTGATGATGGAAGTGAAGAGGAGTCATTGAGTGAAGAAGAGTCAACTCAGGATGAAGAGGAAGTACATGAACAACCAAATCTTAATGTTGTCTCAGAAGGAACAATTGACAAAATAACATTAGCAACTATTTTAGTAGTACCTAAATATCATGCCTTCCGCATAAGAGGAGTTGTGAAGGGTCAGAGAGTCACATGTCTAATCGATAGTGGTGCTACTCACAATTTCATAGATGAAGGTTTGGTAGCAAAGCGGGGTCTAACACTTGAAGACTTCAAAGGATTTCAAATAGCAGTTGCTGATGGATTCCTGATGAGTTGTACCAGAAAGGTGACCCAGTTGTAAATTCAAATGGGTGATTATACTTTACAGGATGATTTCTATGTAGTTGGACTTGGGCATATAGATGTGGTACTTGGAGTACAATGGTTACATTCACTTGGGATAATAGTTCAGGATTTTCAAAAGATGGAATTGGAATTCATGCATGAGGGAAGAAAGATCAAACTGAAGTCAGTGTCTGATGGGAACCCCAAAGTTGTCTCAGCTAAATGCATGGAAGCATTGATAAGGCATAATGAAATTGAGTGGGTAGCATAGGTTTGCATCAAGGACAACTAGATTCTCTCTGCTGAAGAACTTTATCCTGCAGATATCCAGGCAATGTTGGATAAGCATAGTAAGGTGTTTAAGGATATACCCCCAGGCATACCCCCTGATAGAGGTTTTGAACATGTCATTGAATTGGAGGATGGGACCAAACCCGTCAACATTGTGCCCTATTGGCATCCAAGACATTTCAAAATTGAAATTGAAAAGATAATTAGAGAATTGATCAAGATGGGACACATCAGGCCATCATCCAGTCCATTTGCATCATCTGTGGTGCTAGTGAAGAAGAAGGATGGAACAATGTGGATGTGTATTGACTATCGTGCATTGAACAAGAAGACCATCAAGAATAGGTATCCAATACCTAGGATTGATGAGTTACTTGATGAACTACATGGAGCTGTGTTCTTTTCCAAGATAGATCTCTGATCTGGTTATCATCAAATTCATGTTCGAGAAGAAGACATTCCAAAGACCGCATTCAGATGCCATTACGGACATTATGAATTCTTGGTGATGCCTTTTGGATTAACCAATGCCCCATCTACTTTCCAGTCTTGTATGAACCATGTATTCAATAAGCAATTGAGAAAATACTTGTTGGTTTTCTTCGATGATATCTTGATTTACAGCAAGACATGGGAAGAACATCTCCAAAACTTAGATGAAGTTTTGAGCATCATGGAGAATCAATATTTATATGCAAAAATGTCTAAGTGTGATTTTGGCTTGAAGGAGATTCTATACCTGGGTCATGTGATCGGAGCTAATGGTGTGAAAGTTCAAGAAGAAAAGATTGAAGCCATTCGCAATTGGGTAGTTCCCAGGAATGTGTCAGAACTACGAGGTTTCCTTGGCCTCTGCAGCTATTATAGAAGATTTGTTAAAGGATTCTCCCAGCTTGCTGCACCCTTGACAAATTTGACAAAGAAAGGTGCTTTCATTTGGACAATGGAAGCCCAAGTTACATTTGATAAATTGAAAGAAGTTATGAGTACAACACCAGTATTGGCTTTACCAGATTTTACTAAGTCTTTTGTCCTAGAATGTGATGCTTTTGGAGAAGGCATTAGGGTAGTGTTGATGCAAGATCGTCATCCCATTGCATTCGAGAGCAGGAAGTTGAAGGACACAGAAAGGTTGTACTCAACATATGACAAAGAGATGTTGGCAATCATGCATGCTTTGGCTAAATTTTGCCAGTATCTAGTTGGATCTAAGTTTGTGGCCAGAACTGATCATAACAGTTTGAAATACTTCCTAGGGCAGAAGGATCTATATGAAAGACAACAGAAGTGGGTTACTAAGATATAGGCATATGATTTTGACATTGAATATGTGAAAGGCAAGAAGAATGTGGTGGTCGATGCCTTGTCTAGAAAACCTGCCATTTGTGCCCTGAGTGAAGTTTCGGCTGATTGGAAGTCTTAGCTTCTTGTTGAGTATTCCAAATCTAAATTTTCTTGTGAGATCATGGATGGAGTCATTCAGGATTATAGGTACAAAGTAGTTGACGACATCATCTATTATAAATATACAATCTATCCAACTCCTGAATCCAAGCTAAAGCAGCAACTTTTGAAGGCATACCATGATACTCCACTAGCAGGACACCCTGGCTACTTCAAGACCTACAGACAGATCCGAGAAAGATTCACCTGGAAAGGTTTGAAGGAAGATGTTTTGCAATATGTCAAGGAATGTTTGACTTGTTAGCAGAACAAGTCAGAACATACTTTTCTCGCAAGATTACTCCAACCACTGCCAATTCTAGAACAAAAGTGGGAGAGTATCTCTATGGATTTCATCACAAGTCTTCCGAAGGTGAATGGAAAAGACTGTATCTATGTAGTTGTTGATAGGTTGACAAAGTATGCTCACTTCTTTGCAATTTTAGTTGAGTCATCAGCATTGCAAGTAGCTGAGTTATTCTTTCGTGAAGTTTTCAGACTACATGGCCTTCCTAAGACCATATTCAGTGATCAAGATAGCTGGTTCATCAGTGTATTCTGGAGAAAGCTATTTCGACTAGCTGGGACTGACCTGACACCAAGCACTAGTTATCATCCTCAAACTGATGGAGAGACTGAAATTGTAAATAAATGGCTTGAGGGATACTTGAGAAACTATGTATCTGATCATCAGTGTGCTTGGATTAAGTGGCTACATCTGGGTGACTACTGCTACAACACCACTTTCCACATGTCAATTGGCATGACTCCCTTTCGAGCTTTGTATGGGTATGAGGCAGTTTCATTTGTTGATCTGGTATTGGATGATAGTAGAGCTCCCCGAGCAAGTGAATTGATGAAGGATACTAAAGAAATTTTGAGAGTCCTTGAGGACAATTTGCAAAGAGCTCAAAACCAGCAAAAATTGTATGCCGACAAACGCCGGGTTGAACGGAGCTTTGAAGTAGGTGATATGGTGTTTCTACGCCTTCAGCCATATAGGAAAAGTACTTTGAAGAAGTCGGGTGTAGAGAAATTGAAACCTGGGTTCTACAGGCCCTACAAGGTGTTGAGAAAAGTAGGGGAAGTGGCATACAAACTTGATCTGCTAGATGGAAGCCGCATCCATAATGTGTTTCATGTATAGTGTCTCAAAAAGGCACTAGGACAACATGTGGTTTCATTTGATGAACTTCCACCATTGGATGAAGAAGAAATGCTTGCACTTGAACTTGAAAGTGTGGTGGATATGAGGGAGAAGAAACTGCGCAATCAGAGCATAAGGGAATATTTGGTGAAGTGGAAAGGGTTGCCGATGGAGGATGCTACTTGGGAAGGTGAAAAGATTCTCGAGCATCCTAACCTTCAATTGCTTGAGGACAAGCAATCCCAGGAAGGGGAGACTGTCATGTCCCCATTTCTGGCTTGAACACCAAATGGAACTTGGATTAGCCTACTCCTCATCCCCAGAGGCTAATTCTAAATGATGAGGGAATGAATTAGCTTTTGACTAACTCAATCTTATTGTTTTGTAGGAACAAAGTCAAAAACTCAAAATTTGGCTAAGTCTGGAAGCCAAAGGCATGACTCTTGGAGTCTAGGTGCCAATTTCACATCAAATTTCCCAAGTGAGCACCTAAGGACAAGATAGGCTTCAATGACCCTCAATATGGAAGGTTCTCTAGTTAAAGAAGTCAATTTCTCCGTCAGAAGTCTCATACTAAGCATACTCCTTGAGGAAAGGGGTCAAGCAAACTCTAGGCACAAATACTATGACAAATTCACCTAATGTGCGCCTAAGTGGGAAGGTAGATTCCAATCACTTCAAGTAGTCAAGGCGCTTGGTGAGATAAGTGTTTTACTTCACCACAAAGACTACAAGTCTAAGCGCCACATGTATGAAGGTGAATCCAATGCAAGGCTCTAGTTTCCTCCTACATAGACTCAGAAGTGCACCTAAGATCAATTCCTAGAAGGTGCCTTAGCAAGAAAAGTCATTGGAAGGGTAAGAATGCATCACCAAAGGTTAAAGATGAAGTTTAGAAGACATCCACTCAAGTGGAATTATTAAAGAAGACAAGTTCATGGATGAGGTGCACCTTTGGTCAAAAACTCCTCAAATATGCGCTTAAAGAGAAAATGAGCATCAAAACATCCTTCAAAATCAAGGTGCTAGCATTGAGGAAGATGCTGTCACTTCCGGAAACCTCAGACTTTGCAAATAATGAGTAGAATTGGTTAAGTCACACACTACGTGCAAATCCAATGTCGAATTCTCCAAATGTACACCTAGATGAAGAATGAAGTTAGGGAAGTGAGTTTGGACATTCTAATCAGGGCACTCAACAAGTTATGTTGTATTGCTACTCTTAAGGATACCAACACATGAAGACTTGGTAAGATAAATCATCAAACACCCAAGGCGCAAATTCTCCCTTGCAACACCTAAGGCACCAATCTACACTTTTTCAGCCCACAAATGCGCCTAAGTGAAGATGAGGATTAAAACAAGGTTTTAAATACTCTAGATATGGGCGCTTGGATAAAGAAGCATCAAAGGGTCTACAAACAAGTGTGTGAAAGTCTTGAATAGAGTAAAATATCATCACAAAGGTGTTAGGCACAATACCCAGTCTCTGGAGCACTAAATATGCACCTCAAGTAGATTGACTTAGCATTGGTGCTAGTAGACATCCTCTGGAATGTGAAGACAACACAAGGGATCATTCCCTAGTTACATCACCTCATGTTGGCACCTAGTCCTTAGTTGGGCGCAAGTTCATGGTCAAATTACTCCAATTGGGCGCCTAGAGTAAGTTACAAGTACTTGAGCTCTCATTGGTCAACAAAATGATATTGGAATCCATACCGGTTTAGTGGGTAAGGTTGCCACCTCAGACTAAGTTGTCAGATGGAATATTCTCCATGGATATGCTTCTTGGAAAATGTGCCTTGGTTCCTCTTGTGCATTGGGAAACATGCCTTCATTGCCTTGAGGAGCACTATAAAAAGAGGAGAGGCTCTCTCATTTGAACATCTTATCTTTTGGTGAATTTTCTCTCTGCAAAGCTTTATGCTTGTGATCTTGAGGCCTGCGAGTTTCAAGTGTTGGGGTGATGCTCCCTCAACTGACAAGGTGATGCTCCCTTGTTGCATTGTGAGGTGTTGACATCCAGTTGACATCATTGGGTTCAATTAAAGTGATCTACATCAACCAGTGAGATAGAGCTAGTTGTGAAGAAGTTGAAAGCATTGTATACATCTAGGCTTCAAGGCCTTTTCTTGTAATCATTTGAATAAGATTGTATAATCATGACATTGTGGGCAATCATCATTGTAATAAGACATTTGCATGGAGTTGAATCAAGTAATAATACAAGTACCCAACTTCAAGTTGATTCATGCAAGTTGCCTTTGTTATCTTTTCATATGTGATGTTAAGTAGACTAAGTAGTTGAAGAGTTAAGTGCAAGTAAATCTGTCTAAGTTAGAAAAAATTTAGTTACTACTAGTTGGGTATCTTACACACTCGTATTTACATATACTAGCACATAAATCTGAAAATGAATGGTGAAGCTTGCAATACACTTGGCGTTTAAAGAGTGCAAGTAAACCATCAATCAATATGCTTTTGACTTTCTCATCTCCTAAGGTAGAACTCATGTTAGTAACTAGTGCTTGAAATCACAATATGTAATCCTTAATTGGCTCTTGTTTCGTGCTTGCATTGCATTGGTTTAGTAACACGTCTTAGATTCAATGTTATAATAAAAATGTTTTATGAAAACACTCACCAAATCCACAAAGGAAGTGAAAGAAGCATGTGGTAATGAATAAAACCATGTGAATGCATACTCACTTAATCTTGTTGGAAACAATCTAGTAAGTAATTAATCCTTATGAAGAAAAGGGAAGCATATAGTTTGGAACCATTGTAATAGATCATCTATACCCTCATACTTTGCAAAGGAGGTCTTACAAATCCACTTGGTGTAGGATAAACTAGAATGCCATATGCCAAAGGATTGTATAATATCACTTTGAAAGGATCATTCTATTTAAATCTTTGTTCATAATCATGAATGCAATTTTTTAGATGGTTATCCTACTAATGAGGGAGTTCAAATAAGGCAAAATATCATGATCAATATGTCCCATATCCATATGTGTATGCATGCCATCTATAATATTTTAGTGGGAGAACATTGAAAAGACATATCATTAGTTCCAATGGCACATTATCCTCACATATACCAAGTAAAAACTATAAAAGATCCTCATGTTGTTCTTCATCCTAATGCATCTTTAAGTCACATGTTGCTTAATAGAAGGTGCGCAAGAATGTACTCAAACACCAAGTATAGATCATGAGAAAGAACAAAAGGATCCAAAGGAGTGTCTCCATTAAATAAGTGGTATATCACCATAATGCATAGAAAAATATGGGATCAATTAAGAATCACTATAAGATGAAGCAGGAGAATTATGAACAAAACACAGTCTAGGGCCAACAATAAACTCATCTATGAAAGCACAACACAAATCATGGAATGATATGTGATAGGTATGACATGAATTAAACAATTATTTATCTTTATCAATCAAGGTATCACCAAATGCATTCGTTAATGTAGCATCACTATGTATATAAGCATAATACAAAGACAAGAAAGATTTTAACATGTAAATGTGCATCTTCATTACCATTAAATGACTCTATCATAAGTGTGTTCAAAGAATGTGCATCATAAACCAAATAATCATGAATCGGAGAATCATCAACCACATCACAAGAAGATAAAGAACTATCAATATGCTAATCACTAAACAAATCATCAATAGACCAAGAGCCACAAGAAAAGGAAGGACTAGTAAGCTCATGTGCAGCTAGAACATGTATATCTACATCACTAGGATCCTCAAGGCAAGATGAAGCAAGAGAGGCACAGGTAAAAAATACATAAGTGAACACGAAAGCTAGCATGAGATGTATACAAGATATATTCACTAGGTATATCATCATCTGTAATGTCCCCTTCTCGCAAGTGCCAATTTCACAATCTTGCACATGATTTCAACTCGCAAAAAGAGAACATTAGTACACTAAACCCTCTTTGACTTTCAACTATTTGCAATAGATGTAAGAAATATTCAAATCATATAGTAACATTGCTCTTATAATCTTATGATTAACATCAAATATACATTTCACATCTTTTATCAATAATCTTATGATCACTACACATTTCTATTTCTAATCTTATAATCATTATCATTATATATTTCACATGTTCCGTCAATAATCTTAAGTTCACTATCAATATATATTTCATATTCTCTATCATTAAATGCCATGATGACTATCAATTTACATTTCACAGTCTCTATCATTATCCATGCATTAATCATTAATTTCATATGAGAGGAGTGATATGATGTCTTTGCCACTTACCATTATAGGTCCACTATTTTTATCCTTTGACTCGAGGAGTATCCTTTGACTCGAGGAGTACCCTTTGTACCCACCGAGTCAAGGCCACTATGATAATCCTTGGTATGAGGGATGCCTTTTGCACCAGTTGTAGCCAAGGCCACTAGATAATAATCCTTTGCACAAGGGGTATGTTGCAAGTATGAGGATAACTGGTGTTGTCATTGATGTCAACATACTCATGTTGCATTAATGAGAAGGATTAGATGAGCTGTGTGCTGAGGATTTTGAGAAAATAAGTCTCAATCAGGAACAATTAAGAACAGTGATGACAAGAAGGTAAAAGTCCTCAATAGATTGAGGATCAGAGGATGCGGTTTAAAGGGTTTGTAGATATAAGTCTTGAGATGCTCCAGTCAAGATTTCAGAGGTCCACATGAAGATCTGAAGAAGTTATGGTCGCTCAAGTAGAACTGGTTCTGGCAGGTGTTTAGAGGTGATAGAGGTCCACAGAAAGGTCCGGTGAGATCCGATATTTCATTATCCCATTCTGCGGATTTGAGGAAGTGTTGAGGACGTCCCTATGAAGTATCAACTAGATTAGTTCGTGGGTTGAAGTTCTGGAAGTGCCTATTCATTTATGACAGTGATGACAGACTGTGTTCTTGTAGCTCCGGATGAAGGAGAGAAGAATTCCAATAGGATGATGAAGTACGGATGTGTTTGGTGATTCAGAGAAGGTTATGATGATCATTGGATCATGTCCAGTTAATGATGGTGATCCACATTGAAGTTAGAGTTTGCATTTGAAGAATAACCACGGATATTGGTGTTCTTCTTGAGACTGGCCGACCGGATGTATTACACGTCTTGCGAATGATCTTGTAGGTGTTTTCTGACTTAGATGATTGTTCCTAAGTTGATGCCTTGTATAAATAAGGGATTGTGAATTCATTTTGAAGTGTGTCTTGTGGTGATGAGAGTGTGGTAGCAAAGAAAAGTGCGAAAGGCAGAGTAGAAGTACTGAGCTTAAATGGAACTGATTCAAGCATGCTGAAGATGCTATTCTCCAGTTCACAAAGGTGATACTTATTCTTTTGTAGACAGTGTGTCTCTTGTAGGTAGTGAGCCTCTTGTGAGCAGTGTGCTCGGGCAGTGAGCCCTAATTGGCATGTGCCATTTTGTTCTTTCTATTCTTCTAACAGAGAATACTTTCTTGGGTTAATCACCCCGTGGTTTTTCCCTTAACCGGGTTTTCCATGTCAAAATCTTGGTGTCATATGTGTTGTTATGTTTGTGCTTCAGATTTAATGCTTTACGGTTCATGATTGATATCATGCTAATCACTAAAGAAGATTCAAGTGTTTAAATAAGAGAAAGTTTCACACAACTGATTCACCCCCCCCCCCTCTCAGTTGTATGCCCTAAGTCTAACAATTGGTATCAGAGCCAAGTTCCTTTAAAAGGAGCTTAACCGCTTGAGGAGATCCAGGATGTCGTCATACAAGAAGGATAGTCCGAAGTTTGATGGAACCAACTTCTCTCTTTGGAAAGGTCGCATGAAATGTCACTTGCAGTGTATGAGAAAAGCGTACTGGTCCATGGTCACAAAAGCATATGCACCTCCACAGGGTGGTCCGACAACCCTAAATGAAATCACAGATGCTGAAAATAATTTGCAGACCAAAGAGGCTCTTCTAAGTGCATTAACTGACTCAGAGCTCTCAAATGTTATTGACCTACCAACTGCCTATGAGATCTAGATAAAACTGGAACTTCTGCATGAAGAAGATGAGTATGTTAAATGTGCAAGGTTACAAAGTCTAAAAGGGAAATTTAAAAAACTGAAGATGAGATATGATGAAAATATTACCACTTTTATGCCAAGAGTGAATGAGCTGGTTTGTGGAATTAGAAATTCTGGTGGAGTCTTGGATGAAAATGAGATTGTTGGTAAGATTCTCAGATCCCTCCCTGCCTCTTACAAAATCAAGGTTGCTGCCATTGATGAATTCAGAGCCCATACAACTGTCACAAGAGACCAATTGGCTACTTTTGAAATGACTGAATTTGGAGATGATCCCCCCAAAACTGAATTTGCATTCAAAGCCAGTGCCTTTGTGAAAGGTAAACAAGGATTTGATCTGGGAGAGAACTCATCAAGGAATTTGTCATGGTATAGAAAAGCAAGAAAAGATCTGGAAGAAGAAGAAGTAGAAACTGCTCAACTTGAAGCCCTCATTGTAAAGAGACTGCCAAGAGGATCCGGTAAGTATGAAAGAAAATTGCCTTTTAAGTGTTTTAACTGCAATAAGATTGGTCATTTTGCCTCAAAATGTTCGGAAAGATTTTTAAAGCCAAATCCTAACAGATCAAGGTTCCAAAAGAATTGTTACTATGTTCATGAAGAAGATGATAATGAAGGAGTAACAGATGATGAATCAGAGACCGGATTGGGTGTTTATTGCCATCAAGGAAGAAGAACCAATATCCTCTGTATCTATCAATCATAAAGTTGTAGAAAGAGCTCTGGCTGCCCAAATTGAAGAAAAGAATGATTGGGTCATTGATAGTGGTTGCTCTCACCACGACAGGTGACAAGAATAAGTTCATAGATTTGGAAAGGTATGAAGGAGGAGTGGTAAAGTTTGGTGATAATTCTGCTAGTAGAATCAGAGGAAGAGGAACTATTTTTTTTAATGGAAGAAACAAAACTGGTAATGTGTTGTATGTTGAAAGTTTGAAGCACAATCTTCTCAGTGTTGGACAGTTGGTGGACAAAGGCTATGATCTCCGATTCAAGGATGGAAAATACAAAATCTTTGAAAGATCCGGAACAGAGATTGCATCTGGTACTCAAACTAAAGGTAATATTGTGAGGCCTACCTTTTCCACCTCTGTTCATAAGACTATTTGCGGTAAGATTGCTAATACTTTTATGTTAAAGGACTATTAGCCCTGGAATCGTGTTATTTAAACCAAATTGATGTTAAAGAAAACAATTGTGCAATGATAGTTAGATGTTGTTCGGTATATGTAGAATGTTTAGGTATGCATGCATTTATATTGTTTCGGCTATGATATCTGTATGTGATATTAACTTTAAGTTTGAGTGTGCAGGTATTACTAACGAAACCACAAATACAGGAGATCATCCCATACCTATATTGTATCCCTTGTGAGCCGATCTAGTTCTATGAGGAACTAAGATCAACCTCTTATTTGGAGGAATGTTGTAATATTGTAATGTGTTAATGTTGCATGAGGTCAAGGGAATAAGGGTTATCTTCTGATTTACTTTTATTATGAGAAGTGTTGTAAGAAATGTTGTTTTCAATCTTGTTTAAACTTTGTCTTTTAGATCCTTTTTCTTGTGTTTTATTTGACTCTGAGAGTTCTAACTAGGCAAAAATCAACCCTAGGTTATACCTTATGGGTCTAGGGACCTTTTTGGCTAGGATAACCTTGGGTTAACCTCCATATGGTCACTTAAACTTCACAGTGAAGTTAAGTGACAAAATTGGAAGCATGGGGACAATGGGATGAGTGGAATCCACACTCAGGCCCACTTCCAAGTCATGGAACAACTCCATGATTCCCTAATAATGGAGTGTTTGTCTCCTTGTGCCTCTCTTTTGGTGGGGTTCCCCTTATTAAGGGTAGTGTGTCATCCACTCCCTTTGTATTTTTATTTTACTTACTGTATTTTAATTCTCCATGTGTTGTAAAAAGGACTATAGTGGGGAACCTATTGAGTGGGGGTTAATTGTTTTATGACCACTAGGATAATGGATGAGTTGTGGATTAATTGTTTAATGCCACTTGGGAAATTAGGAAAATGGAGGGAATTAGTTTATAAAAGAGAGAGGAGGAGGAGAGTAGGTGGGGGTGGATTATTGTGGAAAGAAGGAGATTTTGGAGGAGGCTAGAGATGAGCTCTTCATCAAATTTCATCCATAATTGGGCTTTGGAAGGTTGGTGAACAAGACTACTCTCTTGTGTGAACTATTGCTTAAAATGTATGTTTGCTTCTTGCTTGATGGATGAATGTGCAAATGTCTTCTATGTGTTTTCTATTATTTTCGGGTTTTGTGTCGGGTGTAGAAAGAGCTCCTTCCAGTTGGAAGGCAATGCTCATCTCGCATAGGGAAGGGGAGGTGTGACCCTCCTCGGGCGTCATCTTGTCTCTTGATATATGAAATGCCTTGAGGGCATGTAGGTACTTTGATTTGTTGGCTTGAGGCCTTGTGACAAAATGTGATAAAATGTGGAAGGATGACATCCAGAGGTAGAGATGTCTACTCCCCTACCCTCCCTGAACTCACCTAAGCTGAGTCTTTGTATTGTGAGTAAACCATGGGAGTTTGCGTGTTATTTGCTTTGTTGTTGTTGTTCAATGTTGTGACGTGTTTGGGTCTGTTTTGCCCTGGGTATATGGATGGTCTCCCTGGCTCGAGGGTGACCCTCTTGCGGGTCCAAGGTAGGGAGGAGAGCTAGTAGGTTGTTGTTTTCTTCTTTGTAAGATGTAGGTTTATTTTTGGAACATGTAGTAAAGATTGGAGGAGTTATCTTGCTTAGAGGAAAAGTCTATTTCCCTAGCTTGTAAAGAGAACTTGTTCTGTTTAAGTTTCACCCTATAAGAGTTCTTGTAGAGGACAGATCTCCTCTCTCTGAAATTGTTGTAAAAATTGTCTTTTGGGAGTGGAGAGAAAATCCTCCCTGTTTATATTGTTAACTATGATTTTATTACTTGTTTCATTATATCATTTGTGAGAGTAGAAGGAAGAGGAAGTTTTTATCCAAGAAGTAGATTTGACTACTTTCTTGCAATTATAAATATTTATAAGTTGTGAAAATTTAGTTGTAGATGTATGAAAAGTTGTTAAGATTTATTCTTTGCATTAGTTAGAGAAAAGGATACTTTCAGTAAATTTTATAAGAAATAAGATTGTATTTGGAAAAGAGTTAAGATATGATTTAGTTGTGTAAAAGAATTTCGTCCAAAAACGTTTTACTTTTATGTTGTAACGAATTTGTGAAGAGAAGGATTTATTCAATATTTTGTAAATTGTTTACTTAATTTCTTCCTTACATTGCATTGGAAAATACTTGTGGAAAAATGAATTTTAATAGTCAATTGCAAATTAGAACCTATTTTTATTTCTGGATTATTACAAGTAATTGCTAAATTTATAAACTGAAATATTGAAAGAAAGATTTGAGCATTTGTATAGATCCTATGACATGGATTTTTTTGTTTTTTAAAAAGAATATATATATATTTATAAAAAATATATACATATAACTAAATTGGGTTATATTTAACTAAACTGAGAATTTGAAAAAAAAAAAAACACATTTTGAATATCATATGCAATATATATATTAGATGATGTTATTTTATTGTAAATGAAATTAAATTCTTGAAAATTATAATGTTGTATTTTTTTTTTTTTAAAATAAATAAAGATAAAAATAAAAATAAAATGAAATGAAATAAAATTAAATTAAATTACAATGGTGGGGGGAATTAACCCCCACCGTTTTGTTTATGCATTGTGGAGTGGGGAAGGGCAGAGCCCCTCCCACACCCCCATTCACCCCACCTCCCACTGCGCGGCCAAGCCTCCCGCCGTCTGTGGAAACCCCCGCCTCCACCGAAACCACCGTGGACTCCCACCGCCCCGCTGTGGATAAAACCCACACCTTTGCTGAGGATACTCTGTTGCCGCGCACCAGCCTCCTTGCCACCGCCTGCGTCAGTCTCCCCACCGCCGCCCACTGCGGTTCTCCCCACCACACACCCTGCCTCCGCCTCTCCACTCTCCATTCGCCCCCTGCACAGCACCTCCACCCCTTGCCACGTCCTCCCTCTGCCTTCCTTCGCCGCCGCCTAGGGTCCTGCAACATTTAGGGGTGGTTCGATTTTGAATGGTATGAGGTTAGGGTTATAACAAACTTATGAGTGGAGCCTTTTAATATGATATTATCAATAACAATTGATATATACCATTGCAAACCCATGTTCTTTTTATAAAGTATATAAATAAATAAAATACATGTAATTGAACATATGTATAAATAAATATGTTTATATGTTTAGAATATTCTAACTTGGTGAGTGGAAGATCTTTTAATTTGATTATATAGATAGCAAAGGGATATATATAACATTAAAAGCCCATGATATATATTGACTTATAAACAACAATGGTATATATAATTTGTATGCCCATGATCTACCTATAAATATATAAATAAAATATATCTATATGTACTTGTATAATTATAGGTATTGTTTTGGAAGATGACTATGTTGACAATATAATAAATAATTGCATTGGTTCATAATAAGCTAATTAGCAAATAAATAGATGCTTTATTAAATGGGCAATTAAATAAATTAATTTAATAGCGGAGAAAATGGAGAATATTGTTGATTAAAATTCAACGTTAACAAAAAGGAATTTTGTAATTAAATATAAATACAATTAAATATTAATTTAAAGGATTAATGGGACAATATATTTTGTCATTTATATATTTAAAATACAATAAGGATAAGACAGGTTTGAAATGAATTGATAAGTAAATAATTAGACGATTGAATGCAATAAAAGTAGAATTGCGAGCGAGTATTGCAACAACTGGAAGATGCAACTAAAGGCCAGTTTTCTATCTAAGATCCCTAAACATTGCAAAATTAAACCGACATAAACGATAGTGATAGACTTCAACCGGCACATGTGTGAAGAATATACTGTAGCAACAAACACTTTGTCAACATAAACAAACGCAACCGAGCATGCTTACGCATGCGAAGGGAAACTTTTCAAGTAAAGAATTTTTTGATATTTTGTATATGTCTACATGTCATATATGGACACAACACGCGTGTTTGCATGTTGTGACTGCACGTGAAATGTGGGCATGACAAATATCTTCCACTTGGTTGGTGCTGGTAAAAACCGCTTGTTTGTTCAAGTTGATCAGAGTTGGTTATGGCATAGAAGGATGTGTCATGTGAATTTTGATAATATCATCAAAATAAGCAATACTCAGGCTGTAAGAGATCTTCCAAAATTGGTGAAACCTACTAACAGCTTGTGCAAGGAATGTCAGTTGGGTAAGATGAGCAGAGTCACATTCAAAAGCAAGGAACTGTCTTCTACCGGACTATTGGACTTAGTTCACACTGATCTTTGTGGTCCAGCAAGAACCAGAAGTATTCAAGGTGATAGATACTTCATGCTGCTAATAGATGACTATTCCCGGATGATGTGGGTAACTTTTCTAAAGGAGAAATCAAAAGCTCTTGAAAAATTCAAAATATTCAAGGCTATGGTAGAGAATGAAATAAGAATAAAATTGAAATGTCTGAGGTCTGATAGAGGTGGAGAATTCACATCCAGTGAGTTCATAGAATTATGTGAGAAACATGAAATTAAGAGACAGTTGTCTGCTCCGAGGACTCCACAGCAGAATGGAGTAGTGGAGAGAAAGAACTGGACCATCCAGGAAGCATCTAGGACTATGATGATGGAAGCAAATGTTCCTCAGATCTATTGAAGAGAAGCTGTCAGCACTGCAGTCTATACTCTTAATCGAGTGCAAATCAGAAGCAGTACCAGTAAGACCCCTTATGAACTCTGGTTTGGCATTACTCCCACTGTAAGATATTTCAGAGTCTTTGGTAGCAAATGTTACATCAAAAGAGATGAAGATTTAGGCAAATCCGATGCTAGAAGTGATGAAGGAATATTCTTGGGTTACTCTACTCAAAGCAAAGCATACCGGTGTTATAACAAGAGATTAAGAAAGATGATAGAAAGTACAAATGTGAAGGTTGATGAGGGAATAGAGAAACCCTCAAGGTTTTATAGGTATGATGAAGATGATCAGAATGGTGTTCTGGTTCAAGGAGCTAATCCTTTCTTGAAAGTTAGATTCAGACTGATCTGGTAAATCAGGAAGAAAAGATTGGTCTGAATGAGCCTGATCAAGAAACAGAAGTGTAAGAAACTCCCAAAGTTCCAAGGTATGTAAGACTGAACCACTCTGAAGATCAGATCATAGGTGACAAAAACAAAGGTGTGCAAACTAGAAGGAAAATTGCTCAAAATTTAGATGAATGTTGTCTGATTTCAAAGATTGAACCTAAGACAATAAATGAAGCCTGTAATGATGAAAATTGGACCAAATCAATGGAGAAAGAATTGATGCAAATTGAGAAAAATCACACTTGGGATCTTGTTTCTAGACCTAGAAACAAGAATGTGATTGGAACCAAATGGGTCTTCCGGAACAAACTAAATGAAGTTGGTGAAGTAATCAGAAATAAAGTCAGATTAGTCTGCAAAGGCTACTCTCAAATAGAAGGGATTGATTTTGAGGAAACCTTTGCTCCGGTGGCAAGAATTGAAGCAGTCAGACTATTTCTTGCATTTGTTGCTTTCAAAGATTTCAAAGTGTATCAGATGGATGTCAAATCTGCTTTCCTGAATGGTGACTTAGAAGAAGAAGTGTACATTGAACAACCGGATGGATTTCAGTTATTTGAGCATGGTGATATGGTCTGCAAATTAAAGAAGGCACTATATGGTCTAAAGCAAGCTCCAAGAGCATGGTATGAAAGGCTGGACAAACATCTTTTGAAGATTGGTTTCAACAAAGATACTGCTGATAGTAACCTATATTTCAAAATTGATCATAAAAACATCTTGATTGTTGAAGTATTTGTTGATGATATCATCTTTGGAGGAAGAGACAGTATGTGTAAAACCTTTGCAAATCAAATGAAAAGTGAGTTTGAAATGTCAATGCTCGGTGAAATGAATTCCTTCTTGGGTCTGCAAATTACTTAGACAAAGAAAGGAATCTTTATCTCTCAGACCAAATATGTGAAAGAATTATTGAGGAAATTTGGAATGGAAGATTCAAAGCCAATGAACACTCCCATGGAAACCAGATGTAAGTTGAGCAAAGATGATGACTCTCCTAAGACAGATTAGACAAAGTACAGATCAATGATTGGAGGATTATTGTACCTCACTCAAACTAGACCAGATATAATGCAGGCTGTTGGTCTTGTGGCGAGATTCCAAGCTGATCCTAGAGAATCTCATGTCATGGCAATCAAAAGAATTTTTAGGTACTTAAAATGAACAGTTGAGTATGGTCTATGGTATCCTAGAGATCATAATTTTTCTCTTCATGCATATACAGATGCAGATTGGGCAAGAGATGTGGATGATAGGAAGAGTACAAGTGGAGGATCATTCTTTTTGGGAAAAAGGTAGGTTTCTTGGCTAAGCAAGAAACAAGAGGCAATATCCATGTCTACAACTGAAGCAGAATACATTGCAGTAGCAGGAAGTTGCACTCAACTTTTGTGGATGAAGCGGATGCTAAGAGATATTCAAGTAGAATATGAGGAGCCTATCACAATTTTCTGTGATAATTCAAGTGCAATAAATATTTATAAGAATCCGGTGTTGCATTCTAAGACTAAGCATATATCTATCAAGTTTCACTTTCTGAGAGAGCAAGTGAACAAGGGTAAAGTCAGATTGGAGTATGTGCCCTCCAAGGATCAGCTTGCAGATATTTTTACTAAACCTCTTCCCAAGGACTCTTTTGAGTATCTCAAGGAGAAGTTAGGGGTTATTGCCCCTCCAGTGATGAACTAGGATGCACTGATGTGCATCAGTCCAGTGGATATCACTGTCATATCTTGTGATCCGGATTGATGATGGGGAGCTACTACTCAGGGGGAGCAGCTGGTATGATTCTGATGTGTTAAAATTGCAAATATGAGTCCTTTGCCATTGATGTCAAAGGGGGAGAGATGACATGTGAAAAACAAGTGGTTGATGATCAAAGGGGGAGAAGTAAAGGAAGAGAAGACATGTGAAGGGTTGTTGCTAATAGGGGGAGCTGTGACAGAAAGGAGAAGTTCTTGTCTTGATGGTTTTTCACATCATATGTTGCCATCAATGACAAAGGGGGAGCTTGTTGCAAGTATGAGGATAACTGGTGTTGTCATTGATGTTAACATACTTATGTTGTATTAATGTGCAGGATTAGATGAGCTGTGTGCTGAGGATTTTGAGAAAATAAGTCTCAATCAGAAACAGTTAAGAACAGTGATGACAAGAAGGTAAAAGTCCTCAATAGATTGAGGATTAGAGGATGCGGTTTAAAGGGTTTGTAGATATAAGTCTTGAGATGCTCTAGTCAAGATTTCAGAGGTCCGCATGAAGATTTGAAGAAGTTATGGTCGCTCAAGTAGAACCCGTTCCGGCAGGTGTTCAGAGGTGACAGAGGGCCACAAAAAGGTCTGGTGAGATCCGGTATTTCATTATCCCGTTTTGCGGATCTAAGGAAGTGTTGAGGACGTCCCTGTGAAGTATCAACTAGATTAGTTCGTGGGTTGAAGTTCTGGAAGTGCCTATTCATTTATGATAGTGATGACAGACTGTGTTCTTATAGCTCCGGATGAAGGAGAGAAGAATTCCAGTAGGATGATGAAGTGCGGATGTGTTTGGTGATTCAGGGAAGGTTATGATGATCATTGGATCATGTCCAGTTAATGATGGTGATCCGCATTGAAGTTAGAGTTTGCATTTGAAGAATAACCACGGATATTGGTGTTCTTCTTGAGACTGGCCGACCGGATGTATTACACGTCTTGCGAATGATCTTGTAGGTGTTTGCCGACTTAGATGATTGTTCCTAAGTCGATGCCTTGTATAAATAAGGGATTGTGAATTCATTTTGAAGTGTGTCTTGCGGTGATGAGAGTGTGGTAGCAAAGAAAAGTGCGAAAGGCAGAGCAGAAGTACTGAGCTTAAATGTAACTGATTCGAGCATGTTGAAGATGTTATTCCCTAGTTCACAAAGGTGATACTTATTCTTTTGTAGACAGTGTGTCTCTTGTAGGCAGTGAGCTTCTTGTGAGTAGTGTGCTCGGGCAGTGAGCCCTAATTGGCATGTGTCATTTTGTTCTTTCTATTCTTCTAACAGAGAATACTTTCTTGGGTTAATCACCCTATGGTTTTTCCCTTAATCGGGTTTTCCACGTCAAAATCTTGGTGTCATATGTGTTGTTATGTTTCTACTTTAGATTTAATGCTTTACGGTTCATGATTGATATTATGCTAATCACTAAAGAAGATTCAAGTGTTTAAATAAGAGAAAGTTTCGCACAACTGATTCACCCCCCCTCTCAGGTGTATGCCCTAAGTCTAACAGGGTACCTATTGTACCAACTGTGACAAAGGCCACTATAAAATAGTCCTTTGCACAAGGGGTACCTTTTGTACCAACTGTGACAAAGGCCACTATCCACTTGCCTTGAGGGGTACATTTTGTACCAGCTGAGACAAGGGCCACTAATTACCCATGGTTGGCTAAATGGACATCTCATACTCACCTTCTCCTATGAAGTTAATGTATTAGTTTCATTGCTTAATATGCTTCACAACTGTTATGTCTTATTTCATGTAATATCTAGCTTTTTTCATTATGAGAAATTCACTCATCTATGTTCATCATATCATTGAATTAGGCATTAAACAATATAATGCAACAAAGAGATATTGAATGTAAATTACATACCTTGTTATGGTCGATATGACTCTGTGGCTGAATAGATGTGGTTCAGCCTGTAGAAATAATGATAATATATGTATATATGCTATGACAATGATCAACAATTATTCAATTTCTGATTATGAAAAGGTGGCTGAATGTGTGGCAGGGCGCTTTCACTATAATGTTATGGATGCAATTTGCTGAAATTTATACTTGTTAGCTACTGTAATAATGACAAAATAATGATATTTGCTGATGGATGGATCGCGGCTCTCTCTTGGTGATCGATCTCTTAAGAATCGATGCTTTTGTTATTGATGTGTTTTTGAATTGCAAACTTGAATGCCCTCCTACCATCCATTCGACCCCTTTTTATATGATGGATTTCTCTTGAGATGACGTGTTGTTTCATGATGGTCGCCTCTTTTGGTTAATAGACCATTAGTTATCTTAACATAATATGGATCGATTCTTATTTCTTGCTTATCATTTATCATTAACCATTCGTTGGTTATTTAAGATGCTCTATGATGTGATTTATTGCCAACTTCACTATTGACTTTGCTTATGAAGATAGATTATCTCTTACCACCATGTTATGGCTCCTATTTCACTCTTGTCCTCATTTGAGATGTTCTTTAATCTTGAAAGCAACAGATTATGACACACTGCCACCTTTAGTTATTATTAGTTATATTCAATATCACTTTATTTATATTAGTTGTTTGTCCTTTATTCCAGATAAGCGCTATTCATATTCATTGTTTATCTTAAGTGCTATCTCTCGGATCGTATTTCCTTGTCTTCTTACATTGCAAAGACTATCAAGTATTAGTTATCATTAATTGCCTCTTTGGCTTTGAGTTGATGACTTCCTCCAAATTAATGCTTTGGTAGTTAGCATTATCATATATGTATTGATATATATATCGGCCATGTATATTATCTTGTAATCTCTTTGTGTTTGAAACATGATCGGTTATGAGCTGATCATTCTAAGCATTTTTCCTTGCTCGGTTCTTCCTAACATTGTCTTTTTTTGTTCTTTACTCTATCATTCCAATCTTTAATTGGAATGAAAGTGATTGATTTGGAGGGGACATGACATCATCACATGACAAAAAATCCCTAGATGTATCAAAAGAGGTGAGGGCTGAAGTATCATCAACATGAATCAAAGCATGAGGGAAAAATGTGATTAAAGGTAAAACATTGTGATGCTCATGCAAATTACTATTACTAGTCATGGGAAAAATAGAGGTAACATGAAGCTCATGAACAAGTGAAGTGTGTCTAAGAGATAAGGAAAAGCAATAACTAGAACTATGAAGGAAAGTCATACATATGATGAAACATCTCCTCCATAGAAAAGACATGTCCATCCATGGGATAAAAAGACATAAGAGTATCAAATATGGAAGAATCATAGGTAACAAAGCATATAAACATATGAAGATCTACAATGGACACATAAAAACACTAAGGACAAGGGAATACTAACCACATAGAATACCATACCTACAAACTTCTGAGGAGCCGACCAACACCACAACCACCAATAAACTGACCAAAATAGAATTCAAGCTAAAGGGGCCACACCCCATTTGCCAACACCACCTCCATAACCTGGAGAAACCCCTATTTGTGAAACAGAGGCTACCCACACATTCTTACCCTTACTAGCAAAGACACCTTGGTTTGAAAGTTAGAGAAAATTAACACCGTGGATGGCTTGTTTCCTTTTGGCCAAGAGAAGAACACCTTTTCTCAATTGTGGAAGGGTAACAACACTCGTCACTTTGAGGGTGGCATCATATTGGGTGATATAAATTCTCCATGATTGACTACATGTCTAAACATAAGGATTGGAGGTCTTGGAGTTGGTGGTTAATTGCCAATATCTCTTCCTTTAAAACTTGAACCTCTCATGTGTCATTGGTACCAATAGCACACCACCCACCTCAGCTAATGTCAAAGCCACAAGAGAACTAGACACTATATCCTCTAGTAGTAAGAAATTGTGCAACCAAGTTGTCACAACACCATCTAAAACTTTTGCTTCCAAATGAGTAATAAACTCTGATTAAACAAAATCCTTCAAAGTTTTCTAGAATCCTTGATCTTGTTAGCATCTAAAATATACTTCACTAGACTAAGTGCCCTTGGCAAGGTGTAGTCAAAAACCAATTTTAATTTTCTATTAGAAATTGCCCCTTGGAGGAAGGCTTGCAAGGTTTTGTTGCTTTCTTTCCATGCACCACGAAGACAAACACAACCAATCAATCCCAACCACCACCAAGCTCCACAGAGAGCACATGAACAACAAACATCATAGAGAACCCAACATCACAATGCAAATGCCAAGGTTGATGGTACAAAAAACTAAAAAGGCCACTCCCCATGAATTGCTAATAAAATCTTACAACTACAACTACTGCAAAACACCCATCATGATCCACAACGGGGAGGAAATAATCATGATTACACCTTAAGCATGTAAGTAATTGCATAATATTCCTCAAGCACCTAGAAATAAAAACCTAATGACATTGATCGAATGATCCAAGCCACAAAACAAACCAATAGAAAGCAAGGTTAGGGGGGTTATCAAGAAGAATAATCTTCTCAAGACCCAACTAGTTGACCATGTTATCTAACAACATATAGGACAATAGCAATGGTCATGCTCAAAAGCATCCACTGGATGTACAAGACCAACACTGAAAGATGCCTTTACATCTTGCCGTTGAATCTCAAGCCAACAACGTCAGATTGGTCACTTGGCTGCTTTCACTGTCGCGAAGCGGAGCACAACTTTAAGAAACTCCACCCACCCACGTATCTACGGCACTAAGTGAAGCAGAAGCAAGTATCAAGGAACTGGGGCTTCTCGATGAAGAGGAAGATATCAATGGTCATGCTCAAAAGCATCCACTAGATGTACAAGACCAACACTGAAAGATGCCTTTACATCTTGCCGTTGAATCTCAAGCCAACAACGTCAGATTGGTCACTTGGCTGCTTTCACTGTCGCGAAGCAGAGCACAACTTTAAGAAACTCCACCCGCCCACGTATCTACGACACTAAGTGAAGCAGAAGCAAGTATCAAGGAACTGGGGCTTCTCGATGAAGAGGGCCGAGTATGAAGCTAGCACCCATGACGATGATCAAGCAACATTAAAATGGTGGAAAAGCTTCTTTCAAAGAGATGGATGTCCAAATCGCAACAGCGAGAAGATCTTGTTCGTGTGGCAGATGTGCTGGGTCAAACAACGCTCCATAAAGCGGCTTGCAGAGGCCATAAACGGGTGGTCCAGAAGCTTCTGGATGAGGGAGCCCACCCTTTAAATGAGTGTGACTGTGATGGCAAAACAACTCTACATTATGCTATTCAAGGAGAAGACGTTGAAGACACTCTAGGAATAGCAAAATTACTGCTCAACAAATGTGGTTCGGACGAGAAGTCCCTTCTATTATGTACCTCTACAGCTGGCATTGGTTCCACTGAAAATAGTCTGGCATCTAACTCTTCTTTGATTCTGAAGACGTATCTTGTGGGTGAAAACAGAGACGAGGGGCGATACAGTTTTCTCAAGGTCTTGGATGTGATTGGGCGCAGGGAGATCCCATGAAGTCCTATGACACGAGGACTTGGAGTGGCTCGATGAGAAAAGTTGTGACATTGATAAGATACTAGAAAAAGTATGCCTAAATGTTTGAACTCATAAAGAAGTTACACGTAGATCTTGCAAGGGGTTGTGAAGTCCGGGACTCACAGCTAAGAGGGAGAACTAGTGTTTAGTACATTGCGTGCATCAAGTATGACATGGGCAAAAATGGTGCTGAGGAAAACAATTCAACTCAAGTACATTTGCATTGATGATCAGACGGCTGATATTCTCACCAAGCCTCTTGCTAGAGTGAAGTTTGCATATTTTCGGGACAAGCTTGGAGTAGTGGAGAATATCACCCTTGCTGAGAGGGAGACTCAGCATCAGTGATCTTTGCTATAATGAATATTTCTCTAAGACGGAGAAATATGAGGTGAAAGCCCTTGTCCATCTCTGAGACAGAAATGTGGTTCTTTCCACACATAGGAGTAGCCATGGTGGACGTCATGTTGAGAGACTCCATGACAACATCACGTTGAGAGACACCATGATGAATCCTTTGTACTTGTGTTTTTCCACACATGGGAGTAGCCATGGTGGACGTCATGTTGAGGGACTCCATGATGACATCACATTGAGAGACTCCGTGATGGGCACTTGTGCACATGTTTCTTTCCACACATGGGAGTAGCCATGGTGGACGTCATGTTGAGAGACTCCATGACAATATCACGTTGAGAGACTCCGTAATGAATCCTTTGTACTTGTGTTTTTTTCCACACATGGGAGTAGCCATGGTGGACGTCATGTTGAGAGACTCCATGACAACATCACGTTGAGAGACTCCGTGATGGGCACTTGTGCACATGTTTCTTTCCACACATGGGAGTAGCCATTGTGGATGTCATGTTGAGAGAATCCATGACAAAACATATGACACATCTCTGAGACTGAGATGTGCTTCCCACAATTGGGTGTAGCCATTGTGGACATCATGTTGAGAGAATCCATGACAAGACATGACACCCTTGAGTAGGACTCAAGGAAGACTTTTGCTATACCTCCCTAGCTAAGAGGGAGTGTTAATGTCTATAGCTTAGGGAGGTTATAGATTTCATGGCCGAATGACTCTAGCGCTAGAGAAAACAATACATCCATTGGCCAACTCCCTCCTTATGCACTCTAATGACAATAGTTAATGATAATAACTATTATTGATTATGGAAAACTGATTTAGGAAAGCAATTGGTCAAATAAACTAAAGATAAACAAATCGATTCCATGAAATGGTGCCTTTTGAAAGGGTAGTGGCTGATGGTAAGAAAGCAACCCTTCAAAGCACATAAGGACTTAATGGAGACTGCTATACCTCCCTAGCTAAGAGGGAGTGTTGATGTTTTTGTAGCTTCGGGAGGTAAGCCTAAAGTCAAGTCGGCCAAGAAGAGTCAATTAATAAAAGGCCGACCTCTCTTTGTGAATAGTTACCTCTCCTTGGAGGATCACCTCTCTTGGGTGAAGAGGCATTTGAGGAGATATAAAAAGGAGATGGAAAGGGAGTTAAAATTAAGAAAAAGACAATAACATAACAGCATATTTGATCTGAAAAATTAACAATATGAAGAATATTTGGTGAAATGGAAATGAAGGCATGTTGAAAATTCTTCTTGGTTGTCTAAGACAGAGGTTGACCGTTTGGGTTTTCCTCACACAAACACTTGAGACGTGACAGGGTCACTTCTCAAATTACCCTGGGTGTCTGATGCAGGAGCATCCAATGGTGTAAAGACAATCTTGCATCACCCAAAAAAAGATGTGTTCCAAAATTGTTGATGTTCTTTCCATTTTTTTTCAAAATTTGTGGTTTTGGTTCTATAATCATTTGAATAATGATGTAGAACTTTCAGTTTTTCCAAATTGCTAAAAATAGCAACCTGCTATTTTTAAAAAGTTTGCATTTGGGCACGAAATGAAGTGAAAATTTACAGGAAGCTACATAACTGAAAAATAAGACCTTTGACGAAGGAATCACGCAAAGATTATTTGTGAGTTGAAAGATATTAAAGTTTCTGTTTCCTGAAAAACGCCTGAAAATTATTCAAATTCAAGTTTGAGGCACTAAACGGTCCCGTACAGGCCCGAAAATGGCCGGAACCGGCAGAGCGGGATCTTAACGCGTAGAGCACTTCACGAGCTTTCCGACGCATAAAACGGTTCGTCAATCGAACACCCGGATCAAAAGTTATGGCTTTCGAAAGTTGACCTATTTTTGGAGGGAGATGCAAATTTTGAAATTAGGTTGTTGGCTGCCAAAAAGGCTATTAATAACCATTTTTGGGAAACCTGGTCAATAGTAGAGTTAATGGGGGAAGTGTAGAGTCAAGAATAGGTGGGAAAATAGAAACCCTAACTGATTTGGGGTTATAGAAGGCAGATGATTCTAGAGTCTGGGAGTAGTAAACTGTAATGTGTTGCAGCCTGTGGAGGGTTGATTCCTCTGTATTTGAACTCTTGTAATGTAATAAGTTGTCCAAATCAATAAAGAAAGTTCTATTTTCTGTGTGCAAATTCTATTGTTGTGTGTTTAATGATTCACCCCCTTCATCATCAGAGGAGGCCCAAAGAAAATCCCTAAGGAGTTTCTCATGCTTTTGATAGGAAGCCTTAGAAGGAACCCAATAGGATGTATAATACACGAGTAGCCGCAAGGATTTTAGAGCACACATGAAATTTCCTTGCCAAGAAGAGGGGCTTGGTAAACTAGTAAGCTAACTTCTTCTCAATTCTAGAAATGATAGCCTACCATAGGGTAGGAGAGGCTTGAAAGGAAAAAGGAATGCCCAGGAATCAAAAGATTTCAACATGGTCGATCCATTTCCACCCAAAAGAGTCCATCGAAGGAGGTCTAAGAAAAATGGATTCCCTGTAGCATTAAGTTTTCTGCCATTGAATGCTAGAACCCAAAGCCTTACAAAAAATATCAAGGCAATGCAAAGCTTGCTTGATATTGCCTTCATCTTCAAGAAGAGTAAGAAAGGAGTCATCCGCAAAATGCCCATTCACAAGCTGAGCTGAGGGGTTAGGCAAGGAAATGCCTTTGACCAAATTCTGGACCATAGAATGAGATAGAGAGCAGGGGGTAGGGGCAACCCTGGCAGATAGACTGAAAAAGCCCAAAAGCACTAGATTGGTACCCATTAATGGCGAGGCAAGTAGAGGCATCTAAGAAGAGCATTTAAACAAAATGCACGAAAAAGAAAAAAAACTTAAAAGTGCAGTGGACTTGAAGTCTGCAGAAGCCAAATATTTTAGGATAGATTTGCAAATGTCAGCCTAGTTGAGATCTTGTTTCTCTGATTATCTTCTTCCAAAATAATCTTGTGGTAAATATTCAAGTAGCATAATCCTTAAAATCTGTATCAAAGCAAAACGAAAATTGTACCATGAGACAAGGTAACAGGAAAACTTTCCAAAATGTTCTCAGCAATGGCAGCTAAGAAAAGTACGGTAAAACCTAATCAATGGGACCACTAGATAAATGTTTTATCAGTCTAGGTGTTGAATCTCTAAGATCAACGCTACATATGAATTGCATGTTCCGTTAAAGATTATTACATTATATTCATGCAAATTCTACTCCTAGTAAGGACATAAACATATACAATGAACGCTCAAGATTTATAAGTAATTGTGTCTCAAAGATCATATAAATTTCGGGAAGAAGGATTCTTAACAGTTGTGTTAATTACTTAAGTGAATATTGATTTAGAGTCTAGAACTTAATAAAAAGAAAACAATTTACTTTACTGAAACAATTTTGTTCATATCGAAACTTCATAATGATATTAAATAACACATTAACTGGATCGCCAGCAAAAGAAATATGACAAAGGAAACATGCACTAACACATCAACAAGATTTAGGCTCATGGTTGACAAAAATGAATTTTTAGGTCTAATAACGATGCCCCAATAACATAAGATTAATGGAGTTCTCTGTTATTATTCTTCATAAAAAAGTTCTCCAATTTGCACAGGGAATTACTGACATAGAAGGCCATACAGTTAGAAGATTGATGACACTAATTGTCACTTACAGCCAAGACAGAACCCATGAGAAGCACAATGTGACCCCTGACTCTTGGCTTTCTTTTTCATTGCTTTACTCCTTGCCTTGAACCCATTTTCCTCCTCCACCTTCCTTTGGGATTTATGTTTTGGGGTGTTATACTTTGCCAGCTTTAATAACCATGTCTTCAATGGAGATCTGATGTCAAGTGGTAACATTACCATCTGCAGATCTTGCAATTCCATTTCTTCTCTGTCACCATCTTCATAAATCACCATGTACCAATTTGTCTCGGGATCATAATTTTGGACCTTGCCTTTGTAATATTTTCTTCCAAACTTTTTAAGGACTTTCCTTCCTTTCAACCATTCGCCTTGGCCATAAGGCCCAGTAGATTCATCTGCACACTCTGTCACAGGTTGCCTGGCTGCATTTTCATTTACAAAGTGTGGTGAAGGATCTGGCACCCCATTAATGACAACTGCAGGCTCACCTCGTATTGGTACTACATCTGCTGCTGCAGAAGCACCGTTTACTTGCTCTTCATGGTTGTTTTCCATGACAGAAAGACTGACCTCCCAGAAGCTTGTTCAAATTCTTGTGATTTGTATGTGCCTTGGTTCTTGGAAATCTAACAGACATCTCTTACGTACTCAGTAGATAATTGATATTTTAATTGTAGACCCTGCAAATGGACAAAAACTCGGCATGTAAGCATGTTTTTCTTTTTCAAACAGATTTTAAAGCAATACCAGTCACCAAATAAAGCAATAACATTGTATGATCTTTTTTTAGTCCCGTGCCTAATTATTAACCTTATTCTCCATAAATAGATTCACTAATCGATATTTTTTTCCTCAAACAGCTAGTTAAATTGACTACATTTGCCAAAAACTTACCAATATGAGTACTAAGTTGTGTGTTTTCACTCAAACAGTAGCATATAGTATTTTATATTTTCTTATATTATGAAATTAAAATTGCTTCGACTTTTTTTCAGTTACTTAGCTCATGCATGATTAGGTGTTCTGATAAAAGGATGAAACTATATTCCACCAAATTAAAACAAAACACATATATATAATTTTTTGGCTTTTAAATAATAACATTAAAGGTCGTTTTATGGGCCATTTCAAGCGATTCACCAATGGTGTATTATACACTCATTGTGGAAGACAACAAGAGGAAGCTTACCTTACATATTGTTTAAATTATTGGATTTGAACTAGTGAACAAGCTCAGTAGCAAGCTCGAGTTTTCCAATCTATCAAAACCAGGAATAAAATCACTAAGTATAAAGCACTCAAGGCAGGCAGATATTCTACTAAGCATTTCAAGTTTGCAAAACCATGATTGTAATGTAAAAACAAAAGAGAGTATTATAGCAGAGAGAACAACAAATTCATAAGGGTTCAATATTTTCAAACGATCTATTAGAGGCACATCTTTTTGACATGAAGAAGTTGCTATGAATATATAATTTGTTAAAAATGTAAACAATTTATCAATAGGAAATGTTGGTTTAATTATTTATTTAAGTAAACTTTATTAAGTTTACTTAGGGTTTTTTTAAGTTCACTTAGAGTTTCTTACCTTGCAATATAAAATCAAGGTATCTCGCGTAATTATTGAATTGATAGGTTACCAAATCAGCACCTATACAGGCCAATTCTGGGTATGAAACATCTTGAAATCGGATCCTAGTTCAAATTGCCTACGGATTCGACCAGGATACGTGGTTTTCCCACAGGAAACGCCTCTCAATTTTTCCTGATGAATCCGACTAGTTCCAGTCCTTACATTACGTTTTAAGGGTGAATCCAAAATGACGGATACCAGAGGTGAACGCAAGGTTTTTTAAATAATAATAATAATCATAAAAGAACATGTCTTCTAAGATTAAAAAATTAAATGAATAAAGTATCAATTCTATTAATACTTAATAGGTATAGATAGTATTTAAATTTTAATATGTATTGTATTTAATAATTTAACTATAGATAGTATTTATTAATTTTGATATTATATTATAAATATATTTATACTATGCTCCCCCAAGTTTCGGGGACAGGGATGGGGATGGGCAGGGACAGGGGACGAGTTTCGGGGATGACATTTATTTTGGTCATTTTTTAGGGGATGGCTAAAAAAATAAGATTTTTTTAAACATAGGGAAATTTCAAATACTTATATGATAACATTGATAAGGCATTCATTATAGACATTATAGAACCTTAAAAAATGAATACATAACAATAACATTACATTTGAACTTAGTTTTCAACTTGTCACATCCCTTTTTTTCTGTGCTCTATTGAATCGAAGGCCAATGTTAGCAAGAGAATTGAGTACATGACTGCAGAATTGTAAGTTTTTTAGCTTTGAATGCGTGTTTCAAAGTTCAGTGTATTTTATGTTGTAAATGCTTATTGCAAATCAAGCAGGGAAATAGAGGTTTTATGAGTTCTAGTATGGTAAAAATATCATATTCAAACTAAATACATTTAATATCTTTATGCATCAAGGGGTTGATTACCATAATAGCAAAGCATCCAGTGAAACTTTCAAGTCCTCTTCATGTCCATCCCTTTTTTTCTTTTAAAAAATGTGTTTTTTTTTTAAATTGTGTCCAACATGTTGCTGGGCCACAGGGGACAGTTAGCCATCCCCGAGATGGTCAAGAGATGTCCTGGCCGTCCCAGTGATGGCTAACTGTCCCTTGAAGTCCTCGATTTTTTAAGGGACGTCCCCGGGGAAGGGGTATGGGTAGGGGATGTTTCCTACCCGTCCTTGGAACGTCCCGGGTACGCTATGAGGGGGTCTGGGGAGGGGAAGCATCCCCATGGAGCATAGTATTTATATTATTTACTGTTTGCCTCAAAGACAAGAATAGGCAGATCTCGTTCATGAGAGTAATTTCCGATTGCAGATTGAAGAATATTTTTAGAATGAAATCTACAATAGTACGCAATTCGTATGGTTTTGGGTAACACTTTCTTGTCCACTTCCCATTGATATCGAGTGAACACGAACATTTTGTCTATGTTCATTGCAGTATTTTTGGATCTAGGTGAGACTAAGGATGTTATTAGGGTGGTGGCAGAGACCCTGATAGAACCAAGGTGGCGTGGCGGGCTGAAATGTATTTTGGACGAAGTGTTATGTTTGGGCTTCCTCACTAGCAATGGTACTTGGCCAGTAATCGCTAGGCCATATAATGGCCACTGGGTTCCATTTATTATAATGGCAGTGGGTCAGTTTGAGGTGTGCAAAAAAAAGGCTAACTAGGGTGTTGAATTCCTTAAGGCGATATCTGGTGTATCCCCTTTGCAGGAAGTGGATTAGTCCTTCACAATCAACTTAGAAAGCATTGGTTCTAGTGATGATGAGGCAGGGGAGAAGGCTCCACAGGCATGAATTACTAAGCATAGCTGCCTTTGTTCATAGGAGAATAGGGTAGTTTATAGATAATAGATAGTAGATACTATACATAGTCTGATATGCTATTTTGTCCTGTATTTGTCTATATGGTTTGTAATCAGACTGTTAAAGCAATACATATACCCTAGAAGGTTTAAACTATGGCCCTCCTCTGGAAAGTTCTTTTTTCTCTGATTTTCTTTATGGGAATGCTCTCTAGATAAATTCACAGATAAAAAATATATATTTATATTATTTAATAACTTTTTTTCTAATATAGCTAAGTTGTTGATCCCAATAGGGGATTGGTACGCGGATAGGACAATAGTTTTTTGCTCGAGTTTAAATGATAATTACATATTATAAATTTTTATAATATATAATATATAATTTTATTATTTATATATAAATAATATAAATAAAATAATAATCTATAATTATATATATAATTATAATTTATTATTTCATCATTAATTTGTTATATATTTAATAAAAATTATAAAAATAGTAATACTCATAATTGTCAATAAGCAAAATATTTAAAAACTTCATAATTTAAAAAAAAATCAACTAGGGCATAATAAGTTTTTCATTTTAATATACACCAATCTTCAACCACAATAATAATTCTCCCGCAATGACGACTCATGGTAAAATGAGCTTTCAATGTTGGATCTTTGTTGAAGTTGATAAACCAACCTCACAGATCCTAATGAACACCTGCAAGCAAATAACTTGTCACATAAAGGAGATCAAGAGGCACAATAATGGTGCTCTGCAACCCTGAAGCAAAATATGCATTAACAAGAATGAATAATTACAATAAGATCAATCCTTATGAACGGAGATCAAAACCCTAAAAGTGAGAACCCTAGGATTAATAATAAATTATTAAAGTGCTTACGTTTAGCTTAAGTGAAATAAAGTAAAGGTGACTTAATTAATTAATCAATATGATTAAATTAATTAAGTAAAGAACCTATTACTCTAACACTTAATTAATTAATCAATATGATTAAATTAATTAAGTAAAGAACCTATTACTCTAACACCCCCCCTTAAGATGAACTTAGGGAGAAGCTAAAAAACTAAGGGCAAATGCATGAAAGCAAAGATGGGTCCCGACAACTAGGACTGACGAGGTACCCATGTACAAAAGAGTCTCTCACAAATAGAGAAAAGGAGAAAACCATGTAGGAAAAACTCCTCCCCAAAAGAGAGAACAAGCCTCCCTACAAGAGAGAGAAAGAGTGAAGGGCTAAGAAGCCTCCACAAAGGATGTCCCAAAAGAATAGGAACATGAAGATAAACATGAAGAACTCCACTAAAGCATGAAGAAGTTGCAAACACTGTCAAAGACTGATTGCTATAGTGCTGAAAGAAGAACCTCCTCTAAAACAAGATGAAGATCAGGATCAAGAAGACAAGAATCTGCATGAGTGCCCCAACGACACTGCTCGAATCAGATGGCAAACAAAGGCAAAACATCTGGAACTCGAAGATACAAATGGCACAGGTACCAAAAGTCTGAAGAACTGATCAAGTGAAAATAAGACACCTCCACAAAAGGAATGCAAGAGTGTCCATATGGTAAATGCTTCATCTCACCGAAATGCATGGGTAACCAGTGACTGATGTACGACTCCATCTACCTAGTACATAGTAATAAATATTAGATATATAACTCACTCCAACGCGAAACCAAGCAAGCATTAGCACCAACAGTAGAAACCCCCCATAATGCGGACAAGGGAGAGGCATGATAGGTACATTGAAATAGTGTGAAACCAAGAAGTGGCAATTTATTTCAGTGTGTTTACATATGAGAAGTGCTTACAATGAAAGCTCACAATGTCTAAAAAGGACCACATGCTGAAAATACAATTCTCTGACAAAAAGAGAGGAAACTGATAGCACCATGTTGAAGAACACAAAAAAACATGCACTTTCAAAAAAAATGGGACCCAAAAAAGGAGTCTAGATCCAGAAGATATGGCCCGTCAAAGTCTCCAAAACGAGAATTGCACAGCAACAACATTGAGAAAACTGATTTCTGGAGAAAACTGGAAGTCAAAACAAAAAACCACCTACATCACTGCGAAGAGCACGAAATTCTACCCCTTTTAAAAAAAATTGTACTGAAAAATACCACTGTATGACCGAGATATGGCCTCTGGAAGATGGAGTGTAAAAATTAAAAGCCCAACGGAGGGGTAGATTCAGCAAAAAAAAAAACCTCCGCCAACTTTAGAACCCTCGGTTTGCATACTGGGGAGGCCGTACGACTTTCCTGGCAAAAAACAATTTGCCCAGATGAGCCTGAGGCCAATTTCGATGATTTGATAGTCAATCTTAAGGTTTTTGGGCCTTCCGAGCACGATGGTGAGGTCCGTTTGGGCCCAAAATGCTCCAAAAATAGCTTTCCTCCGGATCTTGAAAAAAGCACCCGCTGAAACCCTTGTAGATCTGGCCTACAAAGCTCAAATCAAGCCAAATAAAAGGCTAATTTGACTATTTTGACTGCTCTGAATCCAATGGAATACTCCATTTTACACAAAAATACACCAAACAAATGGCTCTTGCTCAAAATTTTCTCTAAATCTGAGAAGGGGCTTGCAGATCTGGAGCTCTGATACCATGTAGAAGTTGAGAAACCAACCTCACAGGACCCAGTGAACACCTGCAAAACCTAAGAAACCTTCCACGAGAAAAAAACAAAGAGAACAATTTATACAAAAATGATGCAATTAATGAAATAGATTTAATGAATTACATGAGAGCACTTGCTTTTATATTTGCAAGTTAGAAAACCCTAATGAGAGATTCCTAAGTTTAGCTTAAGTGAAATAAAGTAAAGGTGACTTAATTAATTAATCAATATGATTAAATTAATTAAGTAAAGAACCTATTACTCTAACAATCTCAACACCCCTTTGACGTTTTTTTCACACCCCACAACCTGGTTGATGTGCTTCTTTGTTGACATATGAGTCGACAAACGTTAAGTTATTCTTCACTTGCAAACTTCAATGAAGAAAACAAGGGAATCCGCATAGAAAATGTTGACATTTTTTCCTCACAGAACACCGGGGGTTCGCCCAAGGGGTGCCCGGGGCGGACCCTAGGCGAACCCCTTGGCATCTCGTCTCCGCACTCGTACCCATATGGGTGTGGCAAGTAAAATACAAGAACTCAGTAACATAGTAATATAGTTAAACAAATAAATCATATTAATATATTTTTTTTATCAGATCAAAGCAGCTAGGGCTGCACCTTATATTAAAATATAGAAATATTAACATTATAGAGAGCTGCAGGGGATTTTAAACAATCCACCCTACACACAAAATGCCTCCCAACCAACCATACAATGCTTGAAACTCAAAATGATGCCCCCAAAAACAAAATTGGCATCTCCATTGATGCATATACCCAAACTATTAACCCAAACCCCATAGCTTCACAGATCTATCAACACAAAAACTATTAACATATAATTATCCTTACCCTGCCATCCTACTACCTAAACACTGAGATTCTTTTACTCTTCCTCCGACATGACCAGATTTCCCTGCACATCGAAGCCACTGGAACCCTCGAGCCCTTCCTCAGCAATGTAAATTTGAAGCCACGCAGAACCATCATCGGGCACCATCTCCAGGATTTGCTTAAGAAAACGAATTCTCCTCACGACTGCAACACGGAACCTTGGTAGCATGCTTAGGTCACTGCAGAAAACCATCAGGTATCTTTCGGGAGGCCGCCCCTGCCTTTTGATTACAAAGTAATCTCCAGGCAGGGGGATTCCTTTGCCTTCCTCATAGTTAGCTAATACATCCTCCAGCCCCCCTAGAAATTTACTCCATATTAATTTCCTACACTGCTCCCGGGCTATCTCTTTAGCCTCACCTGCCTCCAGAATCGCCACCAAAAACATAGCCTCTATGTCTGAATTCACAGGTCATCCCACAATGATGGGTTACACTTTTTGGCCAAACTTGACATTGAAATCAACATTTTGAACTAAATCTTCACTTTCTGACACCTATAGCCGCTAAACCGTTAGGAATTTGAAGATGATGCGAACTAGTGATTTGTGATATTTTGTTTGTAGATTCTAAATATATATTTTTAAAAATTTAGAGTTAAATTGTAAAAAATTTTGTGTCTCCTTTGATAACTAGTTTTTAATAGTAAACAACATTTTTTTAAAGTGATGTGTATTCCGTAGCACAACTTTTTTTCTACAAAGGATAAAATTCTGATTCTTTTGAATTTAGATTGGTAACACCGATATATAGGGCACGCATTTGGTTTCATAATGTCTTGTTGAATATTTTTTTTTAATTAAGTTTTGAAGTCAAACCAATTATAATTTAGACATAGGCGCATTCTGTAAAACATAACTTTTTCTGTATGTATCGAAAATCAATTTTTCTTTTTTTGTTGAAACAAGGACATCAATACCTAGGGCATAGATTTTTTTAGAATTTTTTCACTAATTTACTAATTTTCCATGTGTGTAGAATAGAGAACTTGATGTTCGGTGAAAAACTTACATTCACAAGTGATGTAGGAGCATCCAGTGGTGTAAGGGCAATCTTGCATCACCCAAAAAAAGGATGTGTTTCAAAATTGTTGATGTTCTTTCGATTTCTTTTCAAAATTTGTGGTTTTGGTTCCATAATCGCTTGAATAATAATGTAGAACTTTCAGTTTTTCCAAACTGCTAAAAATAGCAACTGTTATTTTTAGAATGCATTTGGGCACGAAATGAAGTGAAATTTTACAGGAAGTTTCATAATTGAAAAATAAGACCTTTGGCGAAGGAATCACGTAAAGATCATTTGCGAGTTGAAAGATATTAAAGTTTCTGTTTCCCGAAAAATGCCTAAAATTATTCAAACTCGGGTTTGAAGAAATAAATGGCCCCATACGGGCCCGAAAATGGCTGGAATTGGCAGAGCTGGTTTTTAGCGCGTAGAGCACTCCGCGAGCTTTCCGACGCATAAAACGGTTCGTCAATTAGACACTTGTATCAAAAGTTATGGCTCATGGAAGTTGACCTATTTTTGGAGGGAGAAGCAAATTTTGAAATTAGCTTGTTAGCTGCCAAAAAAGACTATTAATAACCATTTTTGAGAACCCTGGGCGATAGTAGAGTTAAGGGGGGAAGTGTAGAGTCAAGAATAGGCGGGAAAATAGAAACCCTATCTGATTTCGGGTTACAGAAAGCAGATGATTCTAGAGTCTGGGAATAGGAAGCTGTAATGTGTTGCAGCCTATGGAGGGTTGATTCCTTTTATTGTATTTAAGCTTCTGTAATGTAATAAGTTGTCCAAATCAATAAATAAAGTTCTATTTTCTATGTGCAATTTCTGTTGTGTGTTTTATGATTTAGCCCCTCATCAAGTGGTATCAGAGCAAGGGTACCTGAGTGTGTAGACAGATTGCCGATCGTGAGACAGTTTGCATCAGGACCTGAGGTTGTGGGTTTGCTGCGGAGATCAAGATGCCTCCACGAAGAAATCGTATTGGGAGGAATGGTTTGACAGAAGAGGGTTTTAGAGCCCTGCAAAGGCAAATCGATGCATTGCAAGAGGAGCTGCGAAGAGGGTTTGGTCCGAGAACAAGAGAAGAAAGCGAGGATGGCGTTGAAGAAGAGCTATCTGAGGAAGAACAAGAAGTTGCAGGAGATCTTGCAGAAGTGAGGTTGTTAAGGGCCATTTCAAAGATTGGAAAGAGGCTCAGGATCAAAGTTTCTACATATTCTGGAGAGTTGAATCCGGAACAGCTTATTGATTGGATCAATGACATGGAGGAATATTTTGAGTATGAAGATGTGGAAGACCCAGATCGGGTCAAGTTTGAAAAAACAAAGTTGAAGGGCCATGCCAGTATTTGGTGGAAGGAGGTCCAATTAGAGAGGAATAGAAGAGGAAAAGGAAAGATCACCAGATGGGATCGAATGGTGGAGAAACTGAAGAAGAAGTTCATTCCTGTGGACTATGAGATGGAATTGCTGAAGAAGCTGCAAGGACTGAAGCAAGGTAACAAGTCTGTTAAGGAGTATACAGAAGAGTTTTATAAAATTACTATCAGGACAGACCATGCTGAGCCCAACAAGGAGAAGGTGGCCTGTTACATTAATGGGTTGAGGCCGAGTATTCAAGAGGAGCTGAGCCTAGTCAGAATGACCACCATAGAAGATGCATACCAGTTTTCCTTGAAGGTGGAAGAGAAGTTGAATAAAAGATTTGACAACAAGTAAAGGGGAAGAGGTCAAGGTGGAAGGACTGGTGGAAGACCCTATGGAGGCCGTAATGAAGATCAAAAGAAAAGTGAAGAAGCTGGCACCAGTCGAAATCAGAGAGGGGATAATGCCTACCGCCCTCGTGACCAGAACAATGGTGAGCAAAGAGGAAGAGGAAGAGGCAAACCTCGGCAAGGACCCGGAAGAGGAGGTTTCAGAGGAACCTGTTTCCAATGTGGAGAAGAAGGGCATCGAGCATACGAGTGTCCGCAACATCAAGGAAGGACAAATAGAAGACCTGAAGGTAATGCACGAGTTGCACATGTAGATGAAGATGCGCAATCTAAGCGTTCTGAAGATGCCGAAAGGGGAGAAACCCTAGTTGTCAGAAGAACCTTGTTGAATGAGGAGAAAGAACCCAATCAGAGGAAGAGTTTATTCCGCACAAGGTGCAAATGTAAAGTTAAGTGTTGTGATATTATTATTGGCAGTAGAAGTACTGACAATCTTGTTTCAAAGGAGATGGCTGACAAGTTGAAGTTGACAAGAAGAAAGCATCCACATCCATATCGGATTGCATGGTTGCAAAAGGACCACATAGCTTTGGTCAATGAGCAGTGTTTAGTGAAGTTCAAGATTGGAGACTGCCATGATGAAGTGATGTGTGATATCATACCGATGGATGCATGTCATATGTTGTTAGGGAGGCCGTGGCAGTATGATAGGAGCGCTATCCATGATGGTCGTGCAAACACATATTCCCTAACAAAGGATAGAGTTTGCCATAAATTGAAGCCCTTGAAGGAGGTGGAAGAAAAGGTATGTAGTACTGCTAGAATTTGCTTGGTAGATGGTAGAAAATTTTTGGAGGCTATGAAGGATGAGCGTCATTGCTTTGCATTGATTCCTAAGATTAGTCAAGAGAAACGTGAAGATGTACCAGCAGAAGTCTCAGAAATGTTGGAAGAATTTCAAGATATTGTCTCTGATAATGTACCAGAAAGTTTACCCCCAGTGAGGAAGATAAGTCATCAAATGGATTTGATACCAGGAGCCATTTTGCCAAATAAGGCAGCCCATAGAATGACTCCAGCAGAGAGTGAAGAGTTCAATAGACAAGTTCAAGAGTTGTTGAGGAAGGGATTGATAAGAGAGAGCTTAAGTCCATGTGCGGTACCTGCAGTACTAGCACCAAAGAAAGATGGAGAGTGGAGAATGTGTTCAAACTCTCGAGCCATAAATAAGAGCACGATCAAGTACAGGTTTCCTAAGATTAGTCAAGAGAAATGTGAAGATGACATAATGGATTGTTTGAGTGGAGCCAAGTACTTCACAAAGATTGACCTGAAGAGTGGGTATCACCAGATCCGAATCAGAGAAGGAGATGAATGGAAGACAGCTTTCAAGACAAAGGAGGGTTTGTATGAGTGGTTAGTGATGCCATTTGGGCTAGCCAATGCACTGAGCACATTTATGCGGCTCATGAACACAGTATTGACAGAATTTTTGGGAAGTTTTGTTATTGTTTATTTGGATGATATTTTGATTTTTAGTAAGACTTGGGATGAGCATCTAATGCATATCAGAAGAGTTTTAGAAAAGCTAAGAGAAAAGAAGTTGTTGATTAATCTGAAGAAATGTAGTTTTGCAAAGGAGTTGGTATACCTAGGATTTGTTGTCTTAGAGGAAGGTCTTAAGATGGACCCAGAGAAGGTGAGGGCTATCATTGAATGGTCTACGTCAAGGAGGGATTTTGAGGTAAGATCTTTTCATGGTTTGGCAAGTTTCTATAGAAAGTTTATTAGGAATTTTAGTAGCATTTGTGCCCCCCTAATAGAGACAATGAGAGGGGATAGAAAAGAGTTTAGATGGACTAAAGGAGGAGAGAAAAAACTTTGATACATTGAAGCAGAAAGTTACAGAGCAACTTGTTTTGCAACTTCCAGATTTCAATAAGGTATTTCAGGTAGATTGTGATGCTAGTGGTAGTGCTATAGGAGCTGTTTTGAGTCAAGAAGGTAAGCCCATTGCCTATTTTAGTAAGAAACTTAATGATGCCAAAAAAAAGTATTATGTTTATGATCAAGAGTTTTATGCAATAGTTTGGGCTTTGAAGAAATGGAGACATTATTTTTTGCCAAAGGAGTTTGTTTTATATACTGATCATTAGGCTTTGCAGCATCTTAATAGTCAAGGAAAGTTGAACCAGAGGCACTTAAAATGGGTTGAGTTTTTGCAGAGCTATACTTTTGTTTTGAAGCACAAGAGTGGGAAGTCCAACAAAGCACATTAATAAGATGAATATTCAGTATAAGGCCAAGGCAGATCAGAAGAGGAGATATAAGGAATTCCAAGTAGGAGATGAAGTCATGGTTCACTTGAGAAAAGAAAGGTTCCCGATTGGAACATACAATAAGCTGAAAATGAAGAAATTTGGACAATGCAAAATTTTGAAGAAACATGATTCAGGAAATACATATGAGGTGGAGTTGCCGAGTGAGATCAACATTTCCCCTATTTTCAACATTGCTGATTTATCAGAATATCATTAAGGTGGAACAAAGGATGGACCAACAGAAGAACAGTGGAGTATTCTGGCATCTACTTCAATAGAGGAGATAGAAGAGATCTTGGATAGTCGTGTGGGAAGTACTCGGAACAGGCAATATGAAGAATATCTGGTGAAATAGAAAGGAAGGCCTGTTGAAGATTCTTCTTGGTTGTCTAAGGTAGAGATTGACCGTTTAAGTTTTCCTCACACAAACACCTGAGATGTGATAGGGTCACTTCTTAAATTACCCTGGGTGTCTGATGCAGGAGCATCCAGTGGTGTAAGGGCAATCTTGCATCACCTAAAAAAAAGATGTGTTTCAAAATTGTTGATGTTCTTTCCATTTCTTTTCAAAATTTGTGGTTTTAGTTCCATAATCGCTTGAATAATGATGTAGAACTTTCAGTTTTTCCAAACTGCTAAAACTGGCAACCTGCTATTTTTAGAAAGTTTGCATTTGGCCATGGAATAAAGTGAAATTTTATAGGAAGTTTCATAACTGAAAAATAAGACCTTTGGCGAAGGAATCATGCAAAGATCATTTGCGAGCTGAAAGATATTAAAGTTTCCATTTCCCGAAAAACCCCTAAAAATTATTCAAGAGGCACTAAACGGCCCCGTACGGGCCCGAAAATGGCCAGTACATGCAGATCGGGTTTTTAGCGCATAGAGCACTCCGCGAGCTTTTCGACGCATAAAACGGTTCGTCAATCGGACACCCAGATCAAAAGTTATGGCTCCTGGAAGTTGACCTATTTTTGGAGGGAGAAGCAAATTTCGAAATTAGGTTGTTGGCCACCAAAAAAGACTATTAATAACCATTTTTGGGAACCCTAGGCGGTAGTAGAGTTAAGAGGGGAAGTGTAGAGTCAAGAATAAGTGGGAAAATAGAAACCCTAGCTAATTTGGAGTTACAAAAGGTAGATGATTCTAGAGTCTAGGAATAGGAAGCTATAATGTGTTGCAGCCTATGGAGGGTTGATTCCTCTTATTGTATTTGAGCTTCTGTAATGTAATAAGTTGTCCAAATCAATAAAGAAAGTTCTATTTTCTGTGTGCAATTTCTGTTGTTGTGTGTTTTATGATTTACCCCCTTCATTAACAAGAAATAAAAAAAAAATAATAATCAAATTAAATATATTTAAAATTATACTTTTTGGGAAGCTTATAATAAGGACTACATACTTACAAAACACAAATTTTAAATGAATTCATTTGATCCTCCAAAAGGTAAATCAAAAGCAGTTTTTTATTAGCATTTTGAGAGGTGTAGAGGAGACTCCATTATAGGTATGGTTTAAAACTAGTGGGGTTCTATCCAAGGGGGTTTGAATATAAGGAGGTTTGATCAAACCCTCTTTAATTAAAATCATTTAAATGAAACCTTTCAAGGCTTAAATCATTATATTTTCTAGAAATATGTGATTTCAGCAAAAATTAGGATGTCTCAGAAAGTGTAACCCATTATTGTGGTAGCACCCTCTGAACCCTATGCCTGTGATAAGAATGGAGGAAAGCCTCTCCAAGCACCATCCTAACTGCATGCAAAATTAACCCATGCTTGGTCTAAAAAACTCCACCCAACTGCCTCTCCGAGCACCATCCTATCTGCATGCAAAATTAACCCATGCTTGGTCTTAAAAACTCCACCCAACTACCTCTCCGTCACCACTCCTACGAAAGCCACCTGCCTCATGGAGCATTCCAGAATTATTGGGGTGTCCATCTTTGGGTGAGTTGAGATTACCGCCACTGATACAAAGGCTTCAACACAATCTGCCCAGCGACTCCTAGTGGTAATAAAAGCCTCGATCAACCCAGATCTCATGCTTATCATTATTGGAGGGACTTGTCTCACAAACGAAGTCATCATGGAAGGTTAAGAGGATTCGGCCTCATCGCATGCTTGGCCAGCGCATTCGCAACGTCATTCCCTTCTCTATAGACATGTGAAATTCTAAACTCTTCAAACTCCTTAAGTAGCTGGGTAATGGGAGATATCCACTACCTAAGCCTCCAATTAGGGGTCCACCCCGACCTTATTGCATCAATGGTAATGAGAGAATCTCCCTCCAAATGAATTTTATTTAAATTCAAATTCCTTGCACTTTACAGACCTATTAGGGCAGCTTTGAGTTTGACTTCGTTATTGGTTCCAATACCCAGGGGGATTGATTTTTTGTCTAAGATTTGCCCTTCATGATCCCTGATGATGCATCCAACTCCACAATCACCCGGATTCCCCCTCGCCGCCCCATCAAAGTTGACCTTGTGCCAACCCACACTTGGGGCCTCCCAGTGCACATAATTTCTATCAACCTTCACGGGACCAATCCCTGGAGCCCCATGAACGGGGACATTAATATTATTTTTTGGTTCATATCCATATAGTTAAAAAAATAAAAAAATAATATATATATATATGATTTCTATATTTTTTTATATGGATATACCTAGAACATACCCAACACCTTGCCAAAAAATTGCCATATCGGCATACTGTATCTATGTACCTGATTCTAATTTCAATTCTAATTTGATAACTTAATTGAATTCCAATATTATTATTGCATCCATAATCAAACAAATTATCCTCTTGTCTCTCTTGTAGAAGGTAATCTTTGGTTTTGTAGGTGATCTTGGGAGCTTGAGTCCATTGGGGACTCTTACATTGTATCAGAGCTCAAATCTGCAAGTCTCTTCTTAGATCTGGAAGAAAATCAGGCAAGAGCATTTCGCTAGGTGTATTTCTGTGCAAAACAAACCTCTTCAATAGATTCAAAGCAGTCAAGAAAGTCAGATTAACCTTTTGTTTGGTTTGATTTGAGCACCAGAGGCTAGATTTGTAAGTGTTCAAAAGCAAGTTTTTTTTTTAAATCTGAAGGGTAGACGCAATTTTAGAGCATTTTAGGTCAAATCTAACCCTACCATCACGCTCAGAAGACCCAAAAACCTTAAGATCGAATGTCAAATCATCAAAATCAGGTTGAAGAGCATCTGGGGAAATTTTTTTTTGCTATCAGAGACCTCTGACTCTTGTATGGCCTTGTCATACAATTTTTTCAAAAAAATTAAGAAAATAATATTGACAATGCATGCCCCGAATTGGGACAAGTAGGCTTGAAATATGGCCAGCTGATCACAAATCTGGTCCTTTTGGCTCCAAAAGCGGCCCTTGCAACCTTATTCTAGGTTGTTGTAGATAGAGTTTTTGGCTGCCCCCAGTGAGACACTAACACCCCACCTTCATTGAACGTTTCCGCCACTACGACGCCCTTTGACCGCCAACCATAGCCAACCTAGTTCGCAGCCCCTTAGCGCCAAACCCTCGGTCCTATCAACAACTAGGTCTAAATCTCAAGGCTGCTAGCAGTCAACGCTTGGTCATGTGGGTGACCAGGGCCTATACCTAGGGGATAATTTTTTGCCCTTAAGGCCCTAAAGGAGCAGTTTTACAAAAATGGGTGTAACTTAAGCATACAACAATGAAAATTCACAAACAAATAGGCATCAAAAAGCTAGTTCCAAGCACTTTCAGGTGGTGCTAGTATTTTTCCCAGATTTTTCTATTGGTTCATATTATTGCTGTTTGAAATCTGAATCAGCCATTTTGGCTTCCAAGCTCATAACTTTCACCCAAGGTCTCCGTTTTTTGCAAACTAATAGGCATCGGAAAGGTATTGACGAGCTCTACACAACCATTAATGTACTTTTTCATATTCAACCCTAGGTATTTTTATCTAGTTTGTCACTTATTTGCATTCTAGTTGATATATTGAAATTGTTGATCTCTAATCTGATTTATTTGAGGAGATATCATGGGTTTTTCTATTCATCCTTCTGTGGTAACCTTGACTAAGGACAATTATGAGTCTTGGCAAGAAGGCATCAATCTTTTTCCTTATCTTTTTGGACTCATACCTGAACCAGATACACCTGTGAGGAAACTTGCATGGGGAAATAATATTGATCATATTGTAGGATCAAGATTGGTTCCAGTGTTGATTATGACACTATGTGTTCCATCCCACATATTGAGTGCCCACGCACACTTTGGACCAGAATTTGGGAGATCTATGGAGACCCACATATCTCTCCTTACCTAGATGACCCTACTAGGGATTGCTTCATACCCTTTGATGATGCAAATCATATACCCTTTGATGATGATACAATAGAGCAGCTTGCATCTTTGACAGGTCTTGCTGGTTCAGATGACGGAGATTTCTCTTGTTGCTCCTTCTATCAAGTCACATCTTCATCACCTGTTGCTACTTCAGAGTTTAGAGTTGCTTCCTTGAGAGATTCTAGTGATTCTTTGCAATAGGATCATTTTAGTCTTTTAGATCCACCTCATTAGGATTCTATTTATCAGACATTGTATCCTTGTTTGTGGAGTCTCACTTATCAGATTTTGAGGACACATTTCAGGGATTATCTCTCCTCTTTGATGGTAGTGATGCCATCATATCTTCAGTGTTTTCAATGTCATTAAATATCTTTCCTCTCCTAGTTCTACTTCTTTGATTGGTCATTCAATTCCTGATTTGGAGGAGACATCTTTTTCTAGAATGAGGTCACCAGAGCTATATTCTAAAACACACATTTGGAGTTGGATTCCTTTTTCATCCAAATTGTGGGAGTTACTTCTACATACACTAGTGGATTTGTTTCTTCCCAAGGGGAGAAATGTTGTTTGTAGGTAGTGGATTGTTTTCTGTATTCGAGCACTCATCATTGGCATAGAAGCTACTTCTTTGTGGTGGGGATCTATCATCTCATTCAGTCTCTCTCTCTCTCTCCTATGGGGGAGGGGGGTATTCATTGTGTATTTGTGATGGACTTGGATGTTTGTGATCCATCACTTGTACATATTTCACCTTTTCTCTCTTTCGGGAAGGAGTTTTTTCCCATGTGGTTTTCTCTTTTTTCTCTATTTTTGAGAGATCTTTTGTACATAGGTACCTCATTAGGCCTTGTAGCCAAGACCCATCTTTGTATCATTTGCATTTTCTCATTCTCCCTAAGTTGCACTTAGGGGGGTGTTGTTGTAAATTGTAATTATTTATATAATTACACTTTATTAAGTTTACTTCAGCTCACTTAGGGTTTCTTACCTTACAATATAAAAACAAAGTCTCTAATGAAATTATTGAATTCCAATATCAATATTGCATCCATAATCAAGCAAATTATCCTCTTGACTCTCTCTTGTAGAAGGTAATCTCTGGTTTTGCTGGTGATCTTGGGAGGTTGAGTCCACTGGAGACTCTTACATGGTATTTGAGCTCATCAATCAACTCTTAGAGGAAAGATAACATGGTATCTAAGCTCATCAATCAACTCTTAGAGGAAAGATATCTAATACATTTCCTAGCACGGTCTATCTAAATATGGCCTAGGTATGGGCATGTATTATATCATCTGGGACATCTTTTGATGGCCAGTCTATTTTTATGCGGCTATGCATAATTTTGTATGCTATATAGTTTCAAACAATTTGAAAAGGCAAAGTTTAGCAAACCTAACCCTTTCATGAAACCTACTGACATTAGCAGTTCACCTTGACTAGAGGGAAGGAGACATTAGAGTTTTCATCTCAGACCTTGGAGAATTTTGAGACAGATTCAAAAGTTTTTGGCTGATCATAAAGTGATTCAGTAACAAGGCATCTTGAGAAACAAAGAGAACATCCTTAAAGAAGGAAAGAATATTATTAAGATAGCATTAAGGGAGAACTGGTCAAGGGAGTAGACAAAGATAATGTTTAGCAGAGATTCCCGATTTTCCTTTTTCTGCTCTTTGGAGAATGATTGCTACTCCTGTCTATTCTATGCTAGTTGTATTTTTCCAGTCCCATTGACAACTTGCTTGTTTTTGATCCATTGACTAGTGCTTGCAGTTGCAATAATTCCAAGCCTCGCTCGTTCATCTAAGCCCAAGGTTATTATCAAGTATTATCAAGATTTACCTCTTTAAAGCTAGCTGGGCTTAATGCAGTCGGGCTCTTTATCAAGATTTACCTCTTGAAAGCTAGCTGGGCTTAATGCAGTCGGGCTATTTACACGGACCCTCTTTAACTTCAAAAAAAATTACCGAACATAATATTTTGCCTGAAGCAAACCCTGCAAAGATAATACCGAAGGTGGGGAAAAAATTGCGTAGAATGATTAAAACCCAGAAAATCCAACAAATCAAATGAGCTAGTTAGATGAATAATATTACCCCTAGTAAATTACAAGAAACCCACATAATCTAACAAACCAGGAAAATTGAACTGTTAAACTACATAGTCAGTAATAGATAAAAGTTATCCTTCAATTGTTTAATCCGTCAAGATGGGTGCACTAATGGAACCCAAATGAGCTAGAGGAATAAATGTCAAATAGTTATGGGGACCCACATCATCCAACTAAGGAAAGATAAACTACACGGTTAGTGGCTTTTTAGCTCTTTTGCCCCGGGGTAGTAAGATCCCAGAAGTCCTCAAACTTACCTCGACACAGTTAGAATCGAGTAGACTCTATCCCAAAAAAAAACGTTCACTCTGCTTCATGCAGTGATCTGTAACAGTTTTCTCTGTTGTGATCTGTTCTATTATTATTCTTAAGTCAATATATAAAAAAAAAAAAAAGGGAGGGAGAAAAATCAAAACTAAAACAACAGCTGAAAGAGAGCGTATGAGAAACGAATTAATTTGATGCAACTCGCCAAATCTTCAACAAAAGTAGGCGCCTACGTTTGTCAAGGAATTATTTTAAAGTAGCTGCTTGAGAGATTAAGTACAACGATAAGCATAATCGAATTTTGGCATTATCTCATTTGATCACAAACGATAGAAAAGAATAAAAATAAATATAGCGGCCCCACACCATGATCCAATAGTCGCGACTGAAAGGGGGAAATTAATTTTTAAGCTTAGTGGTCAATATGCAGTTTAAGAAAATAATATAGTGGAAAATTACCGGGCTCATGATTGGTACGGAGTCCTATAAAAGATATTAAGAAAACAATTTAATAAAAAAAGTATAGGGTTTGGTAGGAAAAGAAGTTAGAGGGTGAAAAGCATGGGCTGTATTTAGTATTTTTATTTATTTATTTATTTTTTAAATACAAATGTTTAAAGGTGTTTTGTATGCTAGGTGTATCCTCTTGCCTTGTAATTATTTATAATATATAAATGAAATGTCAAATAGTTTCATAATTATTCATGCTGAAAATATGTTGAGAAAAGTTTAATTATAAGAACACAGTGATCAAATGTTAATTAGGATTCAAATCTTTCCCAATTAATCTAAGAGAGCTTTTTAAGGGAATTTGACAACCATAAAACTTTAACGGTTAGAATAACTTTGAAATTGAGCAAATAAAAAAATAGTGCAATTCTACACCCATACATAAGCATACTAAGAGAAGTTCAGTTTGAATTCTTTTATTAAAAGACAAAATTCAAATGAATTGCATTCTCTGCAGACTTTGGGTTCTACAAACTAAAAATAAAAAGTTAATATAATCTTTTCAGAGTCACAGTGTCTTCAATTATATTTCTCTCAAATACCAAAGGCTCTTGTTGACGGACTACTACGAAGGCACGAGAGGATTTTAACATTAGCGACAAACCATCTATTTTATAAGGCTATAATCCCACAATAGCTTATGATAAGAATAAATTAAAATCTTAATAAAAGTAATAAGTTATAAATAATTTTCTCGGAGAATATTTGTTTAGTCTCATTTGTTAAATTGGTTGTATTTTTTTTGGGCTTGACATGGCTCAAAAATTACTCCTGTTAATAATAAAAAAATCACATCTCCCTTTTTTAGGAGGCGTCTTTTAACATTTTCCAGATGGTTATTAACGTGTCCTCTCTTTCAAAGAGGACAGTTTGAGAACAAATTCAATCTTTTAGGTGGTGTACTTCAGACATCTCTTATAACAATTTAAGGCCTTAACGACAATTTTAATATCTTTTCAAAGCGTGGCAAGACATAAGGCTGTTATTTTTAAAGGGTGTCATTTATGTCCAAGGGATTTGTGATCAAGTGGTTAAAACTTTGAGTTTTTATTGTAGAGAGAAACTTTGGTTCTTTTCAACTTTTTTTCCTGCTTATTTTATTGTAATCAGCATCATTTAACATTATTAAAAAAAATCAGCATCATTAAACACTATTAAATTAAACCCCAAAGTGACATCTAGAGTGGCATTCTAGGTGATGACTCTTGGTCTTCAATTGTTTGGCTTCTATTGGTTATTTCTAAGTTGTTAACATTTCTACTAGTTATTTCTAAGTTGTTATCTAAATGTTAATGCTCCTAAGGAGCTAAGTATTGCATTGCTCATAAGGAGCTAAGTATTAGTATTTGTTGGCTCAAAGATGCTCATTTAAATTATATTTGTAAATTATCAAAAAAATGATTGGATCAAAGAAGCTCACTTAAATTATATTTGTAAACTATCAAAAAAATATAAACAGTGTCATCCACATTAATAATTTTTTACATTTTAATTAATTTCTTTTTTTTTTTTTGGTGGAGGCCACTTAATATATGAGCTTTCACAGTTTTTAAAAATTATTCTAATGGGTAGCCATTACATTAATATTATTTATGATATATTTTCTTTAATTGTTGGGAATTAAGGTGTCAAAAACCTTGTTATTTCCTAGCATTGTATTTATTTAATGTATATTTATTTTATGCTATGTATTTTCTTGCTCATCATATTTCATCATTTAGTGTGACATGGCACGGTGAGTTGTCATCATGTTGGCAAGTGACATAGAAGTATTTATCCCCACATGGGAATATAGGCGTCCCACTTTGTGGTAGAGATTCTCTGCCATGTGTCGGCATCTTGAAATATGTGTTATTCATTATTGTATGACGGATTCCTATAACATGTTATGACGCATAAGAACCAGATTCTATGACAAGTTGAACAAGTGTTGCAAAGCATCTTGCATGGGGAATGTGAGCATCCAAGTTGGGTTGTGACAAAGTGTAAGAGAATCAACTATTATTAATCAGTTATGACAGATTCTCTTATAGTTGTAAGTGTTGTCAATTATGACAGATTCTATGACAACTGTAAGAGTATCTGTCATACTTATTTTAGACAAATATGGAGAGCCCAAGTTTGAAGGGTTGTAAGAGGTGAAAGAGAATCTTGTACAAGTGTCATTTGCATGCAAAGAGGTGTTGGAATATATGCCATGTGGATTTGGACGCCCACCTCTTGTGTCTTCCTCTAGAAGCTTCCTTCATACTTGCTATTCTCTATAAATAGGGTACTTGTTGGAGTAGTTTGTATGATTCATTTTGCAGGTATTGTTATGCTGCCGAAATTGCTCCAGAAATCAACATAGTAAACTCCTGGAAGAAACTTGCTCTACAAGTGTTTATAATCATCCTTTGATTTGTAATACATTGATCAGGTTTTTGAAGTGTAGTTTTTCTCCCGAAAGGGTTTTCTCCACGTATATCTTGTGTTGTATGATTTTATACTTACATGAGATGCTATTTGATCTTCTTTGTATTGTGTATCTTTATCACTATAATTGTTAAAGGTTAAAAATTTGTGCAACTCTTCTCATTAGATTGGTGTAAGAAGTGTGTTCCGTGAACCTTGCTTCCTTTCAGTTGGTATCAAAGCCTGGTCAACTTTGATTCTAGTTGTTGGGTAGAGGGGTTTTTGAACTAATTTTCATTTGAGTGGGAACTTGTGGAAAGCATTTTGAAATCTTTGTTGCCGGAAGGAGATGGGTAGCACATTTGAGAGGATAAAGATTAAAAAGTTCAATGGAGGCAACTTTGAGTTATGGAAACTCAAGATGAAGGATATGTTGGTTGATAGAAACCTATGGATTGCTATGTCCAGAAAGATGCCATCGAGCATGAAACAAGAAGACTGGGATTTGATGGATCGGAAGGCTAAGAGTCTTATAAGATTCTGTTTGGCTAACTCTGTCTTCTTGAATGTTCATGAAGAGACTACAATAGAAACACTGTGGAATAAACTTAGTTAGATTTATCAGGCTAAATCCCTGTCAAATAAGTTGTTCCTGAGGAAGAAGTTGTACTCTCTGAGGATGGAGGATCCGTCGTAGATCACCTAAATATATTTAACATGCTTGTTGCTCAGTTGAGCTCCGTTGGTGTTAAAATGGAGGAGGATCAGTGTATGACTTTGTTGTGTTTGTTACCAGATTCGTGGGACCACATTGTTATGGTCATTGGGAGTACCACTACCACCTTCAAGATGGATGAAATGGTTGCATTGTTACTATTTGAAGAGATGAGTATAAATATTTTTGAAACGGCTGAGGCTCTTGCGATTCGTGGTAGATCTAAAGAAAAAGGGAAGAAGGACAAGAAGCAAGAAAAAGGAAGGTCCAAGTCTCCCGATAAGTCCAAGGCACTATGTTGAAACTGCACAAAACCTGGTCACTTATGCAAGGAGTGCAAGGAGTAGAAGAAGAAAAAGAAAAAGAAAAAGAAAAACTCCTCAGATTCAAAATCAAATAAATCCTTTCAGAATGATGGAGAAGCATTTGTTGCTGCCTTGACATTAGAAGATGTGTGGCTAATAAACTCTGGTGCATCTTTTCACATGAACTCTCATAGGGGTTGGTTCACGAAGTATGAAGAATATGACGGTGGGAAGGTGTACTTGGGTGATGACTCTCATCTAAAGATTGTTGGCCATGGAAGAGTCTTGATTCGATTCCTTGATGGACGAGTGAAAGAGATCAATGGTGTTCTGCATATCCTTGGTTTGGCACAGAACCTATTATTTGTAAGTAAGTTGAATGATGTGGGTGTGAAGGTTGTTTTTTTCAAATGGAGGATGCAAGATGACTAGAGGAGCTATGGTACTTTCTAAGGGTGTTCAGATTGGCACCTTGTTCAAGCTGGATGAATGCACAATTTAGTGCAATAGTTCTTCTGTTTCAAATAAAAGAACTTCGAATTCTTCATCCTCACCATTAGAACCAGCAGCGAAGAGAAAAACTGCATCTACTTCTAATGGTCGTGCTTTCTGGGTACCTAAGGGTGCTCATTCTTTGGAAATGAAACTTCCTGCTGAGAAAACAATGCTATGGCATCAAAGGCTTGGTCACATTGGTGAGAAGGGTCTTAGAGCCTGAAGAATAAAAACCTTGTTGAGGGGATGAATGATTGTAATCTTGAGTTCAATTTTTGCTAATATTGCATATATGGAAAACAAAACTGTGTTCAGTTTTATTCTAGTTCTCAAAAACCTTCTGGGGTGTTGGACTTGATACATTTTGATGTTTTTAGTCTTGTGAATATTCCTTCAATTTCTAAATCTATTTATTTTGTATCATTCATTGATGACTACAGTAGAAGGACATGGGTTTGTTTCCTTAGAAGAAAATTTAAAGTCTTTATTCGGTTCAAAGAGTTTAAAGCTTTTGTTGAGAATCAAATTTGCAAAAAGATTAAGTGTTTGAGGACTGAAGGACTGATAACGGTGGTGAGTTTTGTTCAACAAATTTTGACAAGTTCTATAAAGAACATGGGATTGAGAGGCATAAGACAACTCAATTACTCAAAAGAAGCAAGGTATGCAGAACACACTTCCTACACCAATCTAATGAGGAGAGTTGGAAGAAACTTTTTTTGTAAGTGTTTGTAATCATCCTTTGATTTGTAATACATTGAGCAGGCTTTTGGAGTGTGGTTTTTGTTTAGCAGATGTTGACAAGTTCTATAAAGAACATGGGATTGAGAGACATAAGACAACTCAGTTACTAAAAGGAAGCAAGGTACACAGAACACACTTCCTACATCAATCTAATGAGGAGAGTTGCACAAATTTTTATCCTTTAACACTTACAGTGATGAAGATACACAATACATAGAAGAGCAAATAACATCACATGCAAGTATAAAATCACATAACACAAGATATACATGGGGAAAACCCTTTCAGGAGAAAAACCCTTACACTCCAAAAGCGTGCTCAATGTATTACAAATCAAAGGATGATTGGAAACACTTGCAAATCAAGTTTCTTCTAGGAGTTTATAGTGTTGATTTCTAGAGCAATTCCGGCAACATTTCAGCGGCACAACAATATCTGCAAGATGAATCATAGAAACTACTCCAACAAGCACCTTATTTATAGAGAATAACAAGCATGAAGGAAGCTTCTAGAGGAAGACACAAGAGGGGCATCCAAATCCACAAGGTACATATTCTAACACCTCTTTGCATGCAAATGGCACTTGTACAAGATTCTCTTTCACCTTTTACAACCCTTCAAACTTGGGCGCCCCATATTTGCCTGAAATAGGTATGACAGATGCTCTTACACATCTTATAGCTTGTTGGGACCCAAATTTTACAGTTCCCAATCCTACATAAGTTGTGTCTAAATCCATAAAAATGCCCTTTGTTTGTGCCCCCTTGTTTGCTTTAACTTATTTTGCCCACCGATTATATCTAATCTGAGATAGTTTAAATGGGCACCCATCCTCATATTATCCCCTAAAAATTCTCTAAGTCCTAAGTGTTCCCCTCTCCCCTTTGTAAACCCTAAAAAATCACCAAGTATATATGTTTTTGCCTTAGTTGTAGTGGTTCGATGAAAAGCCAAACCATCAAACTAGTTTGACGATTCGGCCTTTCACCAAAACGCCGAAATGGCAAAGAAAACTAAGGGAGCGCCAAGGAAATAAAATGAAAGGCAAAAGCAAGCGGCTTCCGACGAGTTCACAAGTTTGAGAACTCGTCGAAACGGAGAAAGCTAGCAAGGTTCACGAGTTCAAGGAATCAATGATTCACCAGAAGGAGAAGAAAGTAAAAGATAGTGAAAACAAAGGAAAGAGACAAAGGTTTTGGCGAGTTTGCGAGTTCGCAAACTTGCCAAACTAGGTTTCACCCTTTTGCCCAAGAAGAGATGAGGAAGACAAAGAGAAAATAAGTGAAGCGAAAGCACTTAGCTTTTGACGAGTTTGCAAGTTCACAAACTCGCCGAAACACCGAAATAGTTCGTGCTTCCTCAAGTTTGCCGAAAGATCAAAGAACAAAATGACAAAGGCAAAAGACAAGTTGGTTGGCACACTTTTTTGTGGGTTTCCTAGTTCGAATGCTTGCCTATTTCTCAAACACCATTAATGCAGAATAAAGATGAAAATGGAGGTTGGTGGTGTGGTAGGTAGGATTGAATGCAGAAGTTATGAAGGTAGGTGGGGTAGGTTTTTCTCGCCTAAATCCTAGAAGAAAATATAATGCTATATATACATGTTCAAATGATGTTTTAGTTGTTGGTCGCTAAACCAATTGTCTAGTCCATTTGTGCTTCAAGTTGAATCTCAAGCAACAAATCACGCCAACCTAGGCTGTAAATGAAGGAATACATTTGCTACAACATAGGAAGGATTATAAATGCACATATGTATACAGTGGTATGTCTCCATGATAGTTTGTAGTGATTTAGGGAAGTTGCCTAATCACAGCTAGGGTTTCCTCTTGCCACATTTGCTGACATGAATGTAATTGTAGACTTCATGTATGTGACAACATATTAATACATTAGAAGCTTTGTAATTGTCATTTCTGTATTATGTATGGGTTATTGTAGTTCTTTTATGAATCATTAAGTATGTCCTTGTATAAGATGTAATCTATGGTTTGTGTAAATGCATATCTAGTTCTGTGGATGTTCTATTAGACATGTCTCCCTTCTCCTTGTTCATGACTTTGTTGCCCAATGGAGTAGGCACTAGTCCATATTGGGGATGGATCAATCACTCTTCATATCAAATCCTTGTCTTATTAATTGTAGGAGTAGGACTAGGATTAGGTTGGTTTCTACTTGTTCATGATTTTGTGTTATACCCACGAACAAACCTCAAGCAAATCAAAACATTTTAAATCTTAGTGAATCATGTTCATGCATGCATGTGCCCTATAAGTTGTGTATGTGAAGATAAGTGGATTCATCTTAGGGGATACTATATTGTTATAATTTATGGGTGCATATGCAGGATGCAATAATCAGTTTAAATAGAGGCTTTATGTAGCCAGTCGTCTTGGCCTAGTGACAGTTATGAGGGTCAAGTGTACATTGGGTGTGGCTGTGAGTATTTATTGGTGTTCCTTTTCATGCCTCTAAGATTACCCCTCTTGGGTCTAGCTGAGCTCAAAGTGCAGGAGAGCACACCCACTTTCATTCATTGGCCTTTAACCATCCTTAATCTGTTGATGAGTCCCTATTCAACTTTCCTGATGACATCCCCTGGCCTGGGAAGTGAGAATATACTCTAGGGTTTTTGACATGTGATTTTTGGTCCAAACATTCTAGCGCAGTTGCGAGGGATGAATTAGGTTTAAAAATAAATTGAAGACCCCAACAGTGATATGCAATTGTGCATTGTGCTTGGGTAAGTTTGGCCTCCCGTCAACTTACACCAATAGATTGGCACCTGGAGAAGAAGGCATTGCTGGGTTAAAATGAAATGAAGACTACTAGTGAGCTGAACCCAGAATCAGTTTGTGGCCTTGGAGTTTTGTCATGCTTCAAGGATTTCTTCTTGAGAAAGAGGTGGTGACTCTACTTTCAAATAACATTAAGTCTGTTGTTGGTGAATCAAATACCCCATTTCAAGGTGCAACGACTGGTCAAATAAAGGTACACATGGTTTCTCTTCTTCCTACCTTTGAAGATTGTTGTTCCTGGCATGTTTAAGTAACAAATTTGTATGCCTCTACTTTCTGCCTTGCATTGTAGAATGATTTAGTCATGGCCAATGGGTATGAAAAAATGGATACCCTAGGGCTGCCCCTTCATCTGAATCTTCCTATTTTTTAGACCCTAAGAACTACATTGGATTGGATTCCCATGACCATTCTACCGATGCTTATTCCAATCATGGCTCTGCATGTTATACAAACCAAAACCTATGTGCATCCATTGAAAACCAAAATGAACTAGCAATGCATCAATATGAAATTGATAAAATAGAACAACTGCTAGAGTCTTTATGACATCAAGAAAACAAAATTGAAAATCAGGTTAGGATGCTTGAGTCTAGGGTGCAGTCCAATGCTTGCCTTGCTGTCCCTACAAATCAGATTGCTCAGTCCCCTATTACTCCCTTAGACCTAGTTTATAATCGGCTAGACCTCTCATGGGTTGACTACAAAACACAAGGCATGCCAACCAAGGTCTACAAACTGTTGCCCAAATTTGACGGGTACAACATTTGGGAGAGGGGCACACATGTCGATGGGTTTTCAGAATTTATGGAAGAACATCAATTTGAAGATGAAGTCATGTGGATGAGATTCTTTATTAGGTCCTTGCGTGGAAAGGTAAGAGAATGGATTTAGAATTTTTCCGAGCAATCCTTTGCTTGGTGGAATGGACTTGCGGCTGCTTTTGAAAATGAGTTTGCTAAAGGTGTTGATCCTACTAATCTTGTCACATAGTTGAAAGAAATCAAAAGACAAGAGGTAGAGTCTAGCATGGACTTCAGTCACAAGTTTGTTGTTGCCCTTTCCAATGTTCCTGAGGATTTCAGACCTAACACTTCCGCTTGCATTGATATGTTTTTTGAAGCATATGAAGTTAGATTGAGTTATGTGTGGGAATATTTGAAAATAACAAGATTGCAATAGACATACGAATGCCTAGACCACTTGGAGAAGGTAAGAGATGACTACATAAAGGGTTTGTTGTCCACAAGTGTATGTACTATTGGTAACGAACAAGCTGATTTGAGCAACAATCCTGTGGATATGGCCAATCAGATGAGTGCAACATTGAACTATGATGATTGTGTAGTCAGGAGGGCGTAATGTGAAGATGGTGCATCATATGATAGTAATGCAGATGATGAGGACAACGTATACACTTATCTTCGGTTAGATAGCTCATTAGTCGAATATGAAAATGACAAAACCAATGATGCCTTCCGGCCTAGTTCTGAGTTATGTGTCTTGGTGGACAATGAGGATGTTGTGTGCATGAATGGGCAGTCAAGTGAATTAGTTTTGAAAGTTGATTATGAAGTGTGTACACATGTATGTGAAACATGGGATGAACAAGAAACTTGTTTCCTATTTGATATGCTGCCCTCTTTTGTTCCTATTTGTGATGATGAAGCAGTTGGTATTTTCTTGCATGAGGTTGTGATGGATGCACAAGGTGATAACTGATCAGAGATAGATGCTGGTGCAACCAAGGATTTTCAATGTGAAGAGCTTGCCCTGGATTGTGAAGACGGTGATCATGTGGACGCATATGAGAACTTGTTTCTTTGGTGCAAGGTATGTTGTCTTCCCCATGCAAAATGTGCTTTAAGTTAGCCACAAGGAAATGATAAAATGAATGAGGAAGAAGTGTGTTAGCAGTCTGTTTGTAGTAGCATACATGACACACCATATTGCCAAAATGACCAAGAAAATAGAGACAAATGGAAAAACTTGAGTCTTCACTTGAAGTGTCTCATAGTGGTGATGTGTTTTGTGCTGGTGATTTGAACTGCAACATGAGTCATGCTTATGATTCAAAAATTAATGGATGTACTAGCACATATGAAAGTTATGTTCAAGAGCTTGTTGGAGATGCAAATGAATATGAATGTTTCCACTTTGATGTGGGATGTTCATCGGCCCTTAAAGGTGTTGGTGTTGCAATAGAGGTTGAGTCATTTGTGTGGGACATGGATGTAAGTAAGCAGCAAGGCATGTTTATGCCTGAACTTCAACATGTGGCAGCCCAACTTGAAAGTATACCTGAGCTGGAGTTTTTCCAGTTTGATTTACAAGAAGAGTATTCTTCTTTGGTAGATCAGTAGTGCAGTCAGGCACATTTTTCCTTGCCATGTGAGTTGGAGGTGTTCTCCTTTTCCCTCAATTTGCATAAAGAGGTCAACAGGGGTAGTGATATTATACATGTGGATGGAGGTTTGTCTTCTTACACATTTTTTGATGTTGACCTAATTTTTATTCTCACCTCTTGTTGTTGGGAACAAGCATGATGTGGGGTGGAGTAGATCAAGTACCCATTACGTGTGGTTGCCTTGTAGTAGTGTTTTCAATGGTTACGTTTGTCTTCATTTACTAGGCAATGGTTGCAGATTGTTGTGTGCTCACAGAAACCATCTTTTGTTGTAGCTGGTTGGTGAATGCAGTCCTGGTTTGAGGGACATTAGCTCTTTCATTCAACTTGTCTTCGATAGAGGCAAGTAGTTTTAATTGCCTTTTGCAAGTTTGCCCTGCCTTGTGTTAAAATTTTATTTACAATAATTTTCCTTTTTGTGCCTTCATTGCTTATGACTGTAAGTTTTCTTGCTATATATACGTCTTTGTTGTAAATATGTTGTTTGTTGTCCCCGATGTGTTTTTGCCTTTTGGTTTGACCGAATATTGTTGTTTCTCATTGTGCCAATGTTTGACACATATCTCCAAATAGAGCTAGTGTTGAGACTCAAATTATCTGGTTCCCAATCGTGCATACGTTGTATCTGAATCCATAAAAATGCCCTTTGTTTGTGCTCCCTATTTGCCTTAACTTATTTTGCCCATCGATTATATCCGACCTAAGATAGTTTAAATGGGCACCCATCCTCATATTATCCCCCAAAATTCCTCTAAGTCCTAAATGTTCTCCTCTCCTGTTTGTAAATCCTAAAAATCACCAAGTATATATGTTTTAGCCTTAGTTTCGGCAGTTCGACGAAAAGTTGAACCACCAAACTAGTTTGACAATTTGACCTTTCGCTAAAATGGCAAAGAAAATCAAGGGAGTGCCAAGGAAAGATAATGAAAGGCGAAAGAAAGCAACTTTTGGTGAGTTCGCAAGTTTGCGAACTCATTGAAATGGAGAAAGCTAGCAAGGTTTGCGAGTTTGGAGAATCGCCGATTCACCAGAAGGAGAAGAAAGTAAAAGATGGTGGAAAGAAAGAAAAGAGATAAAGGCTTCAATGAGTTCGCTAGTTCACGAACTTGCCGAAACGCCAAAAATGGTTCTAGGTTTCACCCTTTTTCTAAAGAAGATGAGGAAAACAAAGAGAAAAGAAGTGAAGTGAAAGCACTTGGCTTTCAGCGAGTTTGCAAGTTCGCGAACTCACCGCTATGCTAAAATAGTGCGTGCTTCCTCAAGCTCGTAGAAAGATCAAAGAACAAAATGACAAAGGCAAAAGACAAGGTGGTTGGCGTGCTTTTTTGCAGGTTTCCCAATTCAAATGCCTACCTACTTCTCAAACACCATTAATGCAAAATAAAGATGAAAATGGAGGTTGGCGGTGTGGTAGGTAGGATTGAATGTAGAAGTTATTAAGGTAGGTTTTTCCCGCCTAAATCCTAGAAGGAAATTTAATGCTATATATATATGTTCAAATGATGTTTTAGTTGTTGGTCGCTGAACCAATTGTTTGGTCCATTTGTGCTTCAAGGTGAATCTCAGGCAACAAATCACGCTAGTTTGGGCTGCAAGTGAAGGGATGCATCTAATACAACGTAGGAAGGATTCTAAACGCACATCTGTATATAGTGGTATGTCTCCATGATAGTTTGTAGTGATTCAGGGAAGTCGCCTAGTCGTTGCTAGGGTTTCCTCTTGCCACATTTGCTGGCACGAATGTAATTACTGATTTGATGTATGTGACAACATATTAATACATTGCAAGCTTTGTAATGGTCATTTCTGTATTATGTATGGGTTATTGCAGTTCTTTTATGGATCATTACATATGTCCTTGTATAAGATGTAATCTATAGTTTATGTGTAAATACATATTTGGTTTTGTGGGGGTTCTATCACACGTCTCCCTTTTCCTTGTTGCCCACGACTCTGGTACGCAATGGAGTAGGCACCAATCCATATTGGAGATGGATCAATCACTCTTCATATCAAATCATTGTCCTGTTAGTTGTAGGAGTAGGAGTAAGATTTGTTGCAAGTATGTGCCTAACTAGTGTTGTCATTGATGTCAACATATCTGTGTTGTCATTGGTGTCAACTGTGCTCTTGATTTTGATGCTTGCTAGTGCTAGAGATCATGAGTAAGTGATCCTGATATTGAGTTTCCACGTGCTTTTGAGAAAAAAAAATTCCTCTGGTGGAAACAGTGTGTTGTAGAGTATCTCTGTTTACTGAAGAACAATCCAGTGGATTGCTCCGCATTTCCTATAGAATGAATATATTTGTCTGTGGACTGGAAGTTATTTAGAGGCATGTCTGAAGATGCTATATCTCAAGTTTTAGCCTCCGGTATGAAGATTTGAGAGAGTTCTGTTCACTAGAGTAACAACTATTTTTCTGTGCATTCAGTGGTGATAGAGAGAAAGTACTTTGCTCCGCATTCCTCCGCATTGAAGTATTTTGGTTTGCAGTTCTGGAATTAAGTTATTAGTGTTGATAAGTACCTTAAACTCCAATGGTTCATAATTTTGTGGTCCGCAAGCTATCTTTTCTTTATGAAAGTAGCTGACAGTGTTGTTTATGTGCTCCGGTTTGAAGAATCTTCTTAGCAAAATGGTTAGAGATTGTGCGGTTGTTTCTGGTGATTACTATGTGCTTGTGGATGTCTCCTGATTGTGTTCCTACCTTTGGACTGGTCCGCAAAGAGAATTTTGGATTGTGGATGAAGTTTGTTCTTTGAAGACCCAGTGTTAACACCAGTCTTGGCCGTCTTGGTTGTTTTCACTTCTTGCGGAGATGTATTGAAGATTGTGGAAGCGTGTCGTGGCGTGGAAGATTGCATTCGAGTCCCAACTAAGGCATAACATGATCCACATACATCTTTTCCTTAGCCAATCTTGTTTAGGTCTAGACCTATTTCTATGTATGTTTGTAATGCCGACCTTGCAGATTGTTCCAATAGTTGATGAATGTAATGTCGACCTTGATGTACATTCCAAGGTTGATGAAGTGTATAAAAACATGTAATGTAGCCATGAAAAACATGTCCTTGAGCGAAAATGAAAAGATAAGGTAAGAAGTGTAAAAAGAGCAGAGTAGAGGAGTTATACTGTGCTTCAATGGAACTGAACTTAGGCATGGAGTAGATGTTACCAAATCAGTTCACCATCCTTTGGCAATGAGCCGTCCTTGGCAGTGAGTCGTTCTTGGCAGTGAGCCTCAACTTTTGTAATGAGCATTCTGGGCAGTGAGCCTTTATTTTTCGGTATTGCTATAACATATATATCTTTGTGGGCTAACACCCACCGTGGTTTTTCCCTTATAGGGTTTTCGACGTAAAAAATTTGGTGTCTCATGTGTTGATTGTGTTGTTGTGTTGAGCTTCTTATTTCATGCTTTCATGGTTAAATCTGAATAATAGTAAATAAGTGTTTGATGTATTGATGTTCATAAGTGTTCAAAGTTTTAGGGACAACTGATTCACCCCCCCCCCCCTCTCAGTTGTCCGGTGCATTTCAACAATTGCTACTAGAGCAAGGTTCCTTAGGAGTAAGCCTAACAACTTGAGGAAGATCCAAGATGTCTTACAAGAAGGAAGCTTCGCAATTCGATGGAACAAATTATGCTCTTTGGAAGGTGCGAATGAAAAGTCATCTCCTTTGCCTTGGATATAGAGTATGGAAAGCGACAGAGACAAAGTATACCATGCCTCCGAATGATTTGACAACTGAAGATGAAATCAAAGAATATGAGTTGAACATAAAAGCCAGAGATGCTTTGCTAAGTGCCCTTTCAAACACAGAATTGATAAAGGTCATGGATTTGGAAACTGCTCATGAAGTTTGGGAGAAGATAAAAAAATCTATATGAAGGAGATATGTCTGTAAAAAGCGCCAAACTGCACGGTTTGAAAGCAAAATATGAGAGTTTGAAGATGAGCGAAGATGAGAACGTAACAGCCTACATGCAAAGAGTTGATGAAATTGTCAATGGAATAAAAGGAATGGGAGGAACTATTGATGAGAAGGAAGTTGTAATGAAAATTCTTAGGTCATTACCTAAGTCCTACAGTCACAAGGTAGCTGCAATTGAAGAGTAATAACCGTGAAGGATGTCTCTAAAAACCAGTTACTTGGAAAGCTTACAGCTTTTGAAATGAGAGAATTTGATGATGCTTTGCCAAAGGTTGAAATTGCTTTCAAAGCCAGCACTTCAGAGAAGACTTCCAGAGCTGAGAAGTACAGAGTGGAATCTGATGGTGAGCTTGATGAAATTGAAGCCAACTTTGTTGACAGACTACAAAGAGGCTCCGATAAGTATAAAGACAAATTACCTTTCAAATGTTTTTCATGTGGTAAGGTTGGTCACTATGCTTCTAGATGTCCTGAAAGAATTGAAAGGAATAGAAAAAGATTTGAGAGTAAACCTAGAGTTCCAAAGAAATGCTACTATGTTAGAGACATTGATGATGAAGGTGTAACAGATGATGAATTTGATGATGCTAATACTAGTGCAAATGAGTGTTTGTTTATTGCTATTAAAGAAGAGCATGAGACTACTAATCCTACTAGCTGTGTAAAGGAGAAAAAACTAGTGGAGGAAAGTGCTTTGGCTGTTTAGGTGGAGAAAGATAAGGATGAATGGATTATTGATAGTGGATGTTCACATCACATGACCGGTGACAAAAGTAAGTTTGTGAGTTTGGAAAAGTATGATGGAGAACTGGTTAGGTTTGGAGATAATACAACTGGTAAGATTTGTGGGAAAGGATCTATTTCTTTTGATGGAAAGCACAACATTGATAATGTCTTATATGTGAAGGGTTTAAAGCATAATATTTTGAGTGTTGGTCAGATGTGTGACAAAGGACATGATATAAGACTCAAGGATAATGGGTGCAAGATCATGGAAAGCTCTGGAACAGTGATTGCTACCGGTAAGAAGACCAAAGGTAACATTTACTAGTTAAGAGGAACTAATGATTACTGTTTATTGGCTTAAGAAGATGAGAGGTGGTTGTGGCATAGAAGGATGTGTCATATAAACTTTGATAATTTGGTGAAGATTAGTTTAGGTTAGACTGTGAGAGATTTACCAAAGCTTGTGAAACCCATCAATGCCATTTGTAAGGAATGTTAGTTGCGGAAGCAGACAAGAACTAGTTTTTGGATCTAGTGCATATAGATCTTTGTGGTCCTACAAAGGTGAGAAGTCTACAAGGTGACAGGTACTTCATGTTGCTTATTGATGATTTTTCTAGAATGACTTGGGTTACTTTTCTAAGAGACAAATCAGAAGCCCTAGAGAAGTTCAAATCTTTTAAGGCAATGGTTGAGAATGAAATAGAATTGAAAATCAAATGTTTGAGGTCTGATAGAGGAGGTGAGTTCACATTAAATGAATTCAACATTTTCTGTGAAGAACAAGGGATAAAGAGACAGTTGTCTGCACCTAGGACTCCTCAGCAGAATGGAGTTGTGGAAAGAAAGAATAGGACAGTTTAAGAGGCTGCTAGGACAATGATGAAGGAAGCAGATTTGCAGGAAGTTTTCTGGAAAGAAGCTATACATACTGTTGTCTACATTCAAAACAGAGTTCAAGTGAAAGGTAATGGTACTAAAACTCCTTATGAATTGTGGTATGGAAGAATTCCTACAGTAAAATATTTCAAAGTTTTTGGAAACAAATGTTATATCAGAAGAAAAGATCTAGGGAAGTTTGATGCAAGGTGTGATGAAGGAATCTTCCTTGGATACTCTACCAAGAGTAAGGCCTACCAGTGCTACAACAAAAGGCTGAAAAAGATTGTTGAGAGTGCAAATGTGAAGGTGGATGAAGACATTTGGGAAAAACTTCAGATCTGAATGGCTACGAATCAGATGAACCTGTTGTCATAGTAAATGAAAAGAAAGAGGAATAGGAAGACAATCAAGATGAAGAAGAGATGGCTACATAAACTACAGTTAAGACTCCCAGGTATGTAAGGATCAATCATTCAGAAGATCAAATTATTGGAAACAAAAGCAAAGAAGTACTGACAAGGAAAAGAGCTGCAGAAGAACAAGTGAATTACTGTTTGCTTTCTAAAGTTGAACCAAAAATTGTGAATGAAGCCTGCAATGATGAAAATTGGGTAAAGGTCATGAAGGAAGAACTAATGCAAATAGAGAAGAATGAAACTTGGGAATTAGTTCCAAGACCTACTGATTAAAATGTTATTGGAACCAAATGGGTTTTCAGGAACATGCTGAATGAAAATGGAGAAGTTGTAAGGAACAAAGCAAAACTTGTGTGCAAAGGATATTCTCAAATTGAAGGAATAGATTTTGAAGAGACTTTTGCTCTAGTGGCTCGGATTGAAGCAATCAGAATATTTCTGGCATTTGCAGCTCACAAAGATTTCAAAGTGTATCAGATGGATGTGAAGTCTGCATTTCTAAATGGTGAGTTGGAAGAGGAAGTTTACATTGAGCAACCAGAAGGGTTTCAGTTATCAAACCAAGGTGATATGGTGTGTAGGTTGAAGAAAGCTTTGTATGGACTCAAGCAAGCTCCTAGAGCCTGGTATGCAAGGTTGGATAAGTACTTATTGCAATTAAGGTTCAATAAAGGTACTGCTGATAGTAATCTCTATTTCAAGATTAATGGTGATCAAATTTTGATTGTTGAAGTCTTTGTTGATGACATTATCTTTGGAGGCAATGAAGGTATGTGCATGAAATTTGCTGGTGAAATGCAAAAAGAGTTTGAGATGTCTATGTTTGGTGAGATGAATTTCTTTTTAGGTCTGCAAGTTACTCAATCAAATAAAGGAATCTTCATATCCCAATCTAAGTATGTGAAAGAGTTGTTGAAGAAGTTTGGAATGGAGGACTCTAAACTAGTATGTGCTCCCATGGTGACTGGTTGCAAGTTGAGTAAAAATGATGAATCACCTAAGACTGATAAGAAAAGGAATAAATCCATGATTGGAGGATTACTTTATCTAACTCAATCCAGACCTGATATAATGCATGCAATTTGTCTTGTAGCAAGATTTCAAGAGGATCCTAGAGAGTCTCATGTGATGGCAGTTAAGATAATCTTGAGGTATTTGAAAGGCACATCAGAACATGGCTTATGGTATCGAAAAGACAATGATTTCACTCTCAGTGCATATACAGATGCAGAATGGGCCGGAGATGTTGATGATAGGAAAAGTACAAGTGGAGGTGTTTTCTTCTTGGGTAATAGATTGGTTTCATGGTTGAGCAAAAAACAAGATTCAATTTCCTTATCTACTGCAGAAACAGACTATATTGCAGTAGCATGTTGTTGCACTCAAGTGTTATGGATGAAATAGACTTTGAAGGACATAAGAGTTGTATATGAAGATCCAATTGCAATATTTTGTGACAATACAAGTGCCATAAACATTTCCAAAAATCTAGTGATGCACTCAAGAACAAAGCATATATCTATAAAGTATCACTTTTTGAGAGAAAAAGTGTCAGAGAATGAAGTCAACATGGAATATGTGTCTACAAAGAACCAGATTGCAAACATTTTCACTAAGCCTCTGCCTAAGGATACCTTTGAGTATCTCAGTGAAAAGCTAGGGGTTATTATCCCTCCTGCTTTTAACTAAGATGCATGAGAATGCATCAATCTAGTGAAGCTTAGAGCCTCATTCATTGATCTGGATTGATGTTTTGAGAGCTACCTCTCAGGGGGAGTAGCTAGATGGTTCCTGCTAATAAACAGTAAGTATTGATAACAAAATTTTCAGTCTGATCAGAGAAACAAAGTGCAAGTATGTGCTCTTTGCCATTGATGTCAAAGGGGGAGAGAAATCATGTGAAAAAATCAGCGGAGAATCCTGTCTTGATGGTCTGTACAGTTTTTCACATCATGTTGCCATCAATGACAAAGGGGGAGATTGTTGCAAGTATGTGCCTAACTAGTTTTGTCATTGATGTCAACATATTTGTGTTGTCATTGGTGCCAACTTTGCTCTTGATTTTGATGCTTGCTAGTGTTGGAGATAATGAGTAAGTGATCCCGATATTGAGTTTCCAAGTGCTTTTGAGAAAATTTGTTCCTCCGGTGGAAACAGTGTATTGTAGAGTATCTTTGTTTACTGAAGAACAGTCTAGTAGATTGCTCCACATTTCCTGTAGAATGAATATCTATCTGCGGATTGGAAGTTATTTAGAGGTATGTCTGAAGATGCTATATCTCAAGTTTGAGCCCCCGATATGAAGATTTGAGAGAGTTTTGTTCACCAGAGTAAAAACTATTTTTCTATGCATTCAGTGGTGACAGGGAGAAAGTACTTTGCTCCGCATTGAAGTATTTTGGTCTGCGGTTCTGGAATTAAGTTTTTAGTGTTGATAAGTACCTTCAACTCCAATGGTTCATAATTTGGTGGTCTGCAAGCTATCTTTTTTCTATGACAGTAGCTGACAGTGCTGTTTATATGCTCTGGTTTGAAGAATCTTCTTGGCAGAATGGTTAGAGATTGTGCAGTTGTTTCTGGTGATTACTATGTGCTTGTGGATGTCTCCTGATTGTGTTCCTACCTTTGGACTGGTCCACAGAAAGAAATTTGGATTGTGGATGAAGTCTGTTATTTGAAGACCCAGTGTTAACACTAGTCTTGGCTGACTTGGTTGTTTTCACTTCTTGCGGAGATGCATTGAAGATTGTGGAAGTGTGTCGTGGCATAGAAGATTGCATTCGAGTCCTAGCTAAGGCATAACATGATCCGCATACATCTTTTCCTTAGCCAATCTTGTTTAGGTCCAAACCTATTTCTATGTATGTTTGTAATACCGACCTTGGAGATTGTTCCAATGGTTGATGAATGTAATGCCGACCTTGATGTACATTCTAAGGTTGATGAAGTGTATAAAAACATGGAATGCAGCCATGAAAAACATGTCCTTGAGAAAAAATAAAAAGATAAGGTAAAAAGTGTAAGAAGAGTAGAGCATAGGAGTTATACTGTGCTTCAATGGAACTGAACTCAGGCATGGAGTAGATGCTACCAAATCAGTTCACCATCCTTTGGCAGTGAGCCGTTCTTGGCAGTGAGCCTCAACTTTTGTAGTGAGCATTCTGGGTAGTGAGCCCTAAGGCAATGAGCCTCTATTTTTCAGTATTGCTATAACATATATATATATATCTTTTTGGGCTAACACCCACTGTGGTTTTTCTCTTATAGGGTTTTCCACAAAAAATATGGTGTCTCATGTGTCTCATGTGTTATTGTGTTGAGCTTCTTATTTGATGCTTTCATGATTAAATCTGAATAACAGTAAATAAGTGTTTGATGTGTTGATGTTTGTTGGGAATTAAGGTGTCTCAACCTTGGTAATTCTCTACATTTGTAATGTTTGTATTTATTATTCAATTGCCTATGTTGTAAATAATTGGAAATTCCACTTTGTCATATTGTGGGATGTGGCACGGTGATGTGTCAATCCTACATGGATTATGACAACTTGTTATTTTGTCCTCACATGAGGAGATAGGCGTCCCACTTAGTGGTAGGAATATTCTGCCATGTGTCGGCATCTTCTATGTTGTGTAAGGAATGTTTGACCGAAACGGTTGACGGATTTCTATGACAAATCTATGATATGTAAGAGTCGAGAATAGAAGGTTGTAAGACAGGTAATGACATGTGTCATGTAGCATCTTTGAATGAGGCATATTTGGGCATCCCAAGGTGGAATATGATGTGTTGTAAGAGAATATGCTATTTATAGCATGTGTATGACATATTCTCTTACAACTGTAAGTTGTAACCGCTATGACAGATTCTATGACGGTCGTAAGTGCGTAAAAACATCTGTCATAGCCCATTTTAGAAATAGGCGACCTCTTTGGGATGGGAGCTGTGGACAAGTGTCAGACACATTCTACAATGTTGACCAAGTGTCCCTAGGCGTGGGTTTTGGTCCAAGATGCCATATTGGATGCCCATTCCAAGAAAGGTCCAAAAATTGCCTTGTATGTTCTATTTAAACAGGTGCTTGGAGATGGAGTTTGTATCACAGGTTTACAGGTACTGTTATGCTGCCGAATTGACTCCAGACACGAGTGTCGAAGACCATTGAAACTTGCATTGCAAGTGTATTGTAAACATTCTTTCAGATTTGTTAATACATTGTGCAGGTTTCTGAGTGTGGGGTTTTTCACCCAATAAGGGTTTTCCCCACCGTAAATCTGTCTCTCTTCTTCTGTCTACTTTCTGGTTCTTGTGTTTTGCTGCTATATCTCATGTTAATGGTTTAACATCGCTGTAATAGTTAGTATAAAGTTGAATTTGCATAGCCCTCTCCTCAATAGATTAGTGTAGGAAGCGTTTCCGCACACCTAGCTTTCTTTCAGTTGGTATTAGAGCTTGATCACCTTTGGTCCTAGTTGTAGGATAGGGGTTTTTTGAGCTAATCTTAGGTTGAGTGGGAGTCTATGGAGAGCATTCTGTATCTTATTGCAGCAAGGAGATGGCAGGCACATCAGGAAGGTTTGAAGTAGAGAAGTTCAATGGCAGTAATTTCGAGCTGTGGAAGCTCAAAATGGAAGACATGTTAGTTGACCGAGACCTTTGGGAAAGTGTGAACGGAACTAAACCAGCTACAATGACTTAAGATGAGTGGGATCTCAAGGATCGGAAGGCTAAGGGTCTCATAAGACTTAGTCTTGTCGATTCTGTGTTGTTAAATGTCCATGAGGAGGCTACTACAAAACTCCTTTGGAAGAAGTTGGGGGATGTGTATCAAGCTAAATCGCTAGTCAATAAATTTTTCCTGAGAAAGAAGTTGTATTCTCTTCGAATGGAGGACGGAGGATCCGTGGCTGAGCATATGAATGCCTTTAATATGCTGGTTGCACAATTAACATCTATTGGTGTAAAAATGGAGGATCGGTGTATGACCCTGCTTTGTTCTCTATCGGACTCATGGGATCATCTTGTCATGGCAATCGGAAGCACCACATCCACATTCAAAATGGAAGAAGTGGTTTCTTCGCTGTTGTCTGAAGAGATGCGGAGAAAGTCTTCTGAGGCAACCAAATAAGCCCTTGCAATTCGTGGAAGACCCAAGGAGAAAGGGAAAAAGGACAAGAAAGCTGAGAAGGGTAGATCTAAATCTCGTGGGAGATCCAAATCTCCTGGAAAGTCCAAGGCTCTTTGTTGGAACTGTGGCAAGACCGGGCATTTCCTAAAGGAATGCAAAGAGGAGAAGAAGAAAAAGAAGAAAGCTCCTGATTCAGATTCCGACAAATTACAAGATGATGGTGATGCTTTCATTGCAGCCCTGACAACCCATGCATTTGATGATGTGTGACTAAGCGACTCTGGTGCATCATTCCACATGACCTCGCATCGAAACTGGTTCACTAAGTATGAGGAGTTCGATGGTGGAAAGGTGTATCTGGGTGACGACTCTCATTTGAAGATCGTTGGTCGTGGAAGACTCTATCCGATTCCCTGATGGTCGAGTGAAGGGGATCTCTGGGGTTATGCACATCCCAGGCTTAGCACAAAACCTGCTTTCTGTAAGTAGTTTGAATGATGCAGGTGTGCAGTTGTCTTTTCGAAAGAAGGATGCAAGATGACTAGAGGATCTATGGTGTTTGCTAAGGGTACTCGGAGAGGTACTCTGCTTCAGTTGGAAGCATGCATTGCACAATGCAATAGTTCTTCTGACTCAAGGAAGAGGGCAGCAGTCACTTCATCCCCACCATCTGAACGAGCAGTGAAGAAATCTGTTGTTTCTAGTCTTGATGGTTGTAATCGTGCATTGGAAGTTAAACTTCCTGTAGAAAAGACAATGTTATGGCATAAGAGATTTGGCCACATTGGTGAGAAGGGTCTGCGAACCCTAAAAAATAAGAACCTCGTTGAGGGGTTAGATGATTGTAATCTTGAGTTCGACTTTTGCGAACATTGCATTTATGGAAAACAAAACCGTGTTCAGTTTTACTCGAGTTCTCATAAGTCTTCTGGTCTGTTGGACCTTATTCATTCTGATGTGTTTGGTCCTGTTAATGTTCCTTCGTTATCAAAATCTGTATACTTTGTATCTTTTATAGATGATTACAGTAGAAGGACATGGATTTATTTTCTCAGAAGCAAATCTGAAGTCTATAGCAAGTTTAAGGAGTTTAAAGCTTTTGATGAAAATTAGACTGGTAAAAAGATTAAATGTTTGAGAACTGACAACGGTGGTGAGTTCTGTTCTATAAAATTCGATAAGTATTGCAAGGAACTTGGGATTGAAAGACATAAGACAACTCCATACACACCGCAGCAAAATGGAGTTGCAGAGAGGATGAACAGGACAGTGATGGAGAACGCTAGGAGTATGCTTAGTGGAGCTGGTCTAGAACAAAAGTTTTGGGCTGAAGCTGTTGCCACTGCTTGCTAACTGGTAAATAGATCTCCTACATCAGCTCTTGTTGGAAAGACACCCATGGAGGTGTGGTCTAATAGAAAGCCTTCAGTAAGGCATCTTTGTGTTTTTGGTTGTGAGGCATATGCACATGTGCCTAGGGAGAAGCGGTCAAAGTTGGAGAACAAAGCTGTTAAGTGTATCTTCATCGGCTATGGTGTTGGTGTGAAAGGATACAAGCTTTGGGACCCCATGGTTGAAAAAGTGTTGTATAGCAGAAGTGTCATCTTCAGAGAGCTTACATCTTCTTCCATTGTTTTGCAGCCAGAAGGAAAAGAAAAGAAAGAGGATGTTGTTCAGTTTCCTCTCACCCTTGAGAAGACTGAACAGAAAGACAATGTTGGACCTGATGATGAGGAGAGCTCTAGCAGCTTTGAAAGCTCAGAGGAAAAAGCTGAACCTCAACCTCAGCTCTTGAGGAGGTCTACACGGATAAGAAAACAACTTGAAAGGTTTGGTTTTACATTGCTTGATTCTAGTTGTGATTATGCTTTAATCACTAACAGTGATGAACCTAGAACTATATCAGAGGCTTTGGATATGAAGGATGCAGGTTCTTGGAAGGAGGCCATGGAGGAAGAAATGGCTTCTTTGGAAAAGAATCGAACTTGGGACTTGGTGCCTTTGCCTCTTGGATGGAAACCCGTTGGATGCAAATGGGTGTTCAAGAAGAAGATTGGTGCAGATGGCAGTATTGAGAAGTATAAGGCCAGATTGGTTGCGAAGGGGTATTCACAAGTGGAGGCTATAGATTATGGTGAGATCTTCTCTCCCGTTGCAAAGCTGACATGCATTCGATTTCTGTTGTCACTCGCAGCAGCTTATGACATGGAGGTAGAATAGATGGATGTGAAGACAACTTTTCTTCATGGTGACTTGGAAGAAGAGATCTACATGTCACAACCAGAGCATTACATGGTAAAAGGTAAAGAAAATTTAGTTTGCAAACTTAAGAAGTCTTTGTATGGTTTGAAGCAATCCCCTAGGAGATGGTACTTGAAGTTTGATGCCTTTGTGTTGTCAATTGGATTTGTGAGATCGAAATCGGATCACTGTGTTTATTATAAGTTTGATGGTGATCGTATTCTCATTGTTGCACTATATGTTGATGATATGTTGCTCATTGGGAAGGGTAAGAATATGATTTCTGATTTTAAATCTCAGTTGTCAGCTCAGTTTGAAATGAAAGATTTAGGGGCAACCAGGTACATTCTAGGAATGGAAATCAGAAGAGACAGAACCAACAGAAAACTTTGGTTAAGCCAGAGTAAGTATGTGAAGTCTGTGTTGGACAGATTCAGCATGGCAGATTGTAGACCGTTGTGTGTTCCCGTTTCTTTGGGGACAAAGTTGTCTGTTGAGGATTGTCCAAAATCTCCTAGTGAGGTGGAGGACATGAGCAGAGTACCTTATGCTAGTGCTGTTGGTAGTTTGATGTATGCTATGGTCTGCACAAGACCAGACATTGCCCAAGCAGTGGGAGTCCTTAGTCGATTTATGGCTAATCCTGGACGGGTTCATTGGGATGCATTTAAGCGAGTGTTCAGATATTTGAGGGGTACTTCCGAGTATTCCATTTGCTATCATGGTAATGTTTCAAGACCTTCGCATTCTGTTGATATTCGTGGATTTGTGGATTCAGATTGGGCAGGTGACATTGACAGCAGGAGATCCACCAGTGCTTATGTTTTTACACTGTTTGGTGGTGCTATTAGTTGAATGAGTAAGCGACAACCTGTTGTTGCTTTGTCCATGACAGAAGCTGAGTATATGGCAGCAACTCATGCTTGTAAGGAAGCCATTTGGCTTAAGAGATTGTGTTCCGATATTGGTGTTGATGCAGGTCAGATCACGATCAGTTGTGACAGTCAGAGTGCAATTTGTCTTGCAAAGAATCCAACTTTCCATGCTAGAACCAAGCACATTGATGTTCAGTTTCACTTCGTGAGGGACATGGTTGAGGATGGAAAGGTAAATTTGGAGAAGGTAGACACTTTGAAGAATGTTGCAGATGCATTGACAAAACCAGTGGGCACAGAGAAGTTCAGATGGTGTCTGGAGTCTATGGGCCTCTCGGCCTATAGCAGTTAAATCATGTTTTTCTATTGGCTCTTACAAGGTGTTCGACAAGTGGGAGAATGTTGGGAATTAAGGTGTCTCAACCTTGGTAATTCTTTGCATTTGTAATGTTTGTATTTATTATTCAATTGCCTATGTTGTAAATAATTGAAAATTCTACTTTGTCATATTGTGGGATGTGGCACGGTGATGTGTCAATCCTACATGGATTATGACAACTTGTTATTTTGTCCTCACATGAGGAGATAGGCGTCCCACTTAGCGGTAGGAATATTCTGCTATGTGTCGGCATCTTCTATGTTGTGTAAGGAATGTTTGACCGAAACGGTTATGACGGATTCCTATGACGAATCTATGACATGTAAGAGTCGAGAATAGAAGGTTGTAAGACAGGTAATGACATGTGTCATGTAGCATCTTTGAATGAAGCATATTTGGGCGCCCCAAGGTGGAATATGATGTGTTGTAAGAGAATATGCTATTTATAGCATGTGTATGACAGATTCTCTTACAGCTGTAAGTTGTAACCGCTATGACAGATTCTATGACGGTTGTGTTAGTACTCATTTATGTTTAGGGTTTTAAGATCAGTTTGTAGGTTCCTATGTGTATTCCTTCAGAGCCTTAGTGCCTTGATTTAATTGTTCCCCGAACTGTTAATAGTGTTTTACTATTTGTCCCTGTCGCACTTCATAAAAAATGCCAAGTTCTATGCATGCAGAGGTGAATTGTATATTGGCGGGCTTGAAAATCTCCATCGGCTTTCAAAAAATGGTGAAAAATGAGTTGTATGCATTTTTAAATGCGTATCGGGCTGCATATACAAGGGGGAATCTTTCACAGATTCCCGGGAATATTCGCTGCTTGCATATTGGGTTGCATGTATATTTGGCTTGTATGTCGCCGGTGCATATGCAAGGAAAATATACGAGGGCGCAGATACATTTGCTACAGTGGTGCGGCCAAGATACATGTGGTGGGGCCCGGGGATATACAAGTGAGAATGTATGTGCGAATATACATTCAAGCATATGAAGGTGGTCACAGGGTTGAATGTATTTTGAGTTTGTATACCCAAGTATACAATGAAAAGGTACGAGAGAAAATGTACATTTGGCAAATATACAAAGCAGCTGGAGATGCATTTGTTGGGGTCCGCCTCACATACAAAGGGCTTTGTATCTCATATACAAAGGAGAATGTATATGTGATATACATTCGAAAATATATAAGGATGCAAGGCGGACCCGATGGTGCTTTCATTTTGTTCTATAGGTCCTTGGCATCCGCAACTTGCATGTATGTGTGAGTTGTATATCGCGGGTATACAAAGATGAAAAAATGTACATTCCGGACCGATAGAAATTTCAGGTTGCTTCATAAACATTTTGGGGTCCGTGGCATGCATGTATATAGCATTTATACATGCCGATATCCAAAAGGTAAGATACAAGCCGGATTTCAAGGTGAATATAATGTGTTTCATAATTTTTGAGATTTGCCTTGTATGCATGTCACACTTGTATGTGCAATGCGATAATCATAAGGAGATACAAGGCCCGGATTTGAATTTTTCCAAATCCGATGGATAAATGGCTGGGGTCCGCCTTGTATATTAAGCAGTTGTATGTATATTCATTTTGCATATACATGAGGGCGGAAATGGTAAAATGAAAGGGGGAAAAGTCAGCGATAGGAATATGGAGTGTCTACGTGGCACATGATCATTGGTTCTTGGTTTTTCTGCAAGTTTTTGGGCCATTTGATCTCAGCGATGGAATCAAAATCAATGGCCAGGTTTTAAAGTTATGGAATTGGTTTTCCTTGCTCCCTCAGGCTTGTTTTGAGCGGGAAAACCATGGGTGTGTTCGTTGCTGCATCTGGCGGGTAGCTGAGCAATAATGGCAGAATTGCAGCGGTATGGGTCGGTGATGGACGGGTCAACAACCCGATTGAAGATGAATGTCCTTGAACGGCGGTGCCGATCCCGATTCCATCTGCTCGATCCTCTCTGTCTCCCCACAGCGTTGAATATTTCTGAGCGCCATTCCTCATGCATTGAATCTGGCGGATTTTTGATTTGCCTTGTAATTAATTTTTGCCAGGTACACAGTCTTGGTATAAAGGCCAAACTGTGTTACTTGTTGTTGTTGAAAACTGGACAATTTTTTTGGTGCTGTGACACAATACAACTTCATTGGTGGCCCTGTTCTTGATGTCTCATAAGTTTGAGTCTCATGTTGTATGTTTCTTGCATGAGTTCACTGGTTTCATGCTCTTTTATATGAGAAATGCTCTATGCATGTGTTTAATCATTTGTCTCCAAGTTGTGGGCATAGTTTCTTTTGAATCAAGATAACTAAGGGTTGTTAAGGTTCAAGAATATAGTTTTTCCTATATTGAATGTTTAATCTCCTACTTTTGTTCAAGGAACAAATTAAATGTTTCAGGTTAATCATTGAGAAAATGTGTTGCAGTAGGGATACCATTAAGTATGAATGATTAAGCACCTAATTGCTAGGAAGTATTTGTAAGGCAGATATTAGAAATCCCCTTGATATCCAATCTTTGGTATATGTTTATGCTAGCCATTCACATGTGTATGTCTATTGACTCCGAGCCCTGGATAGGCACTGATCGAGTCTTGTATTGAGGTTGCAACCCAAAGTCTTAGTTTTGCATCCAAACATAAAATCCAAGTCAAACTTTAAACACAAACCTTTAGGATTTTAGAAGTAGTTTTAGGACCCAAAATCCTCTGTCTACAACTGAATATAGGCCCGAAGCTAGCCCCTTTGCACTTATCTCACAATTTTGGTCTACATAAGAGAGGATTTATCTGCTTTGTATCAACATCCCAGCTAATTCATGGATACATTTCATAGATGTTGAATAGGGAATACCCCCCTTGGTTCTACAAAGCCTAAAAAAGAAGAGGAGATATCTATAGAGTCTATCTCCTATACTGTTGGCCCCTGGCCCGGTGATCCTGTTGATCAATGATGGCTACCTTGTAGGGATAGCTGGGAAAAAGCATCCAGTCTGGAAAAAATACCAACAGAAATTGGCAACTCCGCTGGGGATGTGAAGTGAAAGAACCCTGATTTAAAAGAAAACAATTCCTAGTAATAGGTGGCGACTCCGAACCAATCTCCCACCTGGTAAAGTAAAGATTTGTATGCAAGGGAGAAGATCCCAACGTAACCCTTCGTTTGAAGAGTTACCCATAAAAATGATGTATAGGAAAAAAGGGACTATTTGAACTAGTCAAGATGGTTCTCCTAGCCCCAGGAAAAATGATTTTATTTAGGATAATCCAAGATCTTCAGAGCAAACAATGCCTTATTTTTCAAACACAGAAGATGAAATCCAAAATGTATATGAGAAACAGTAGGGTGGTGCTCTGAGAATAAGGTTAGAAGTTTTTCAAGAGCGCCCTTTCTTGGATCCCAGTGATAGATTTGAAGAAGTTGAGTCTCCAAGGGATGAAGATAATGATGATCAGAATGGAATGGGACCATCCTCCTCTATGCCCAAAGAGGAACAGTTAGCTGAAGAAATCAAAAGTTTAAGAGCATAATTAGATATCTACAAGCAGTGAAGATCAGGGATGACATGAGACAGAAAGTGCAATCTCTGAGAGTTGCTCAGAATGATTCAGTTCCTACCCTTGGCAATGCAAATATGCAAAGAAATCAACACAGGAATGAAGTTTAGGATCAACACAATGATCAAAGACATAATGCAAACAATGCTGGAATACCATTAAATAATGTAAGAAATCAGAATGCAAACAGAAATGCCAATGCTAATCAATTTGGTAGACAGCCAATGCAACTAGACAGATTTAGACAGCTTGTGTTTGATGGCATTCTTGGTTATCCAAATTCTGTTGACAAACATGTGAGGCTGCAAGTGCTTAAATTTTTAGGAAATAATACTATATCAGGTGAAGACCATTTAAAAGCTTTTCAGAATATCATGGACAACTTTGAGGTTGAGCATGAGGATGTATTTGTGAAATCATTTATGCAATCCTTAGTTGATGAAGCCAAGGAATGGTATAAAGGTCTACCTGATAGAAGCATTTCATCATGGGAGGATTTCAGGAGAATTTTCAAAGAACAGTATGGTGACAAGACTGATCCTAGTTTCTTCATTAATGAATTTACTGGCATCACCAAAGGATCAAATGAACAGGTTGTTGATTTCAATGCTAGATTTATTAAGGTATTGAACAAATTGCCACAAGACTTGAGGCCTAATGAACCTATGTGCATAGTGTTATACATAAATGCTTTTGATGCCAAAACAGCTTATGGATTGAGAGACAAGAGCCCTGTTAGCCTCAGAGATGCCTTCAAGATTGCAACAAATATTGAAAATAACAGAAAAGCATCTGGTAAGACAAATAGAAGACATGATGTGAAAATTCTACAAAACCCAAATACTAAAGCTCAAACTGTTCAAGGCAGTACATCTCCTTCTGAGGATAAATTAGACAAGTTGACAACCATTGTCAATGACCTAGGTTATAGAATGGCTAAAAATGAAAAGGGGATAGGTCCTGACAGACCAGTTTACCAAAGGCAAGAAAGAAGACCATCATTACATGATATGCCATATAACACTAATTGGCATAATGGTAAGCCTATTCTCCCGCACAACAATACAAATCAAAGGACTCAAAATACAAAGGAAACTCCTGATCCTTTGAAGAAAACTATTAATATGTTTGATGACACTCCATGGTGTATAATATGCCAAATGCCTCACTCACAGTCACAATGTATGATTGCTCAGTCTCTATACAACAATGATGTTGCCTGTGATGAGTGTAATAAGCTGCATTGCATGGAAGATAAGAATGTCAATATGCTGTCTACAAATAGAGAATACTCTTCTCATGATGCTGATGTAAGTGCAAATGATGAGATTCAGGTCTGGCAGCAATTTCCCTATGATGAGGATGAGGAAGATAATTATGCTTATGCTCAGGATTCAGACAATTTTTTGAGTAATTTGAAGAGACCTTCTGATGAAGAAATTAGAGCCCTCACAGCTGCAGCAGTAGCTCAAGTCAAAAGCAATTACAATCTCAGGGGTAACGCTCAGGTAAGTAATTCACACCAACCAGAGAATACTTTTGTAAACCAACCTGTGCATAGTCATAAAGGGGCTGAACCACAGAAGAAATAGTGGAGCAACAACAAGCAAAATTTTAAGCAAAAAACAGGTCATGATTCTCAAGGAGCCATAAAAACTAAGGCTGGGTCACCCCAGGATAATGGTAAAGCGGTGGAGCAAGTTACAACTGTTATTCAAAATTATGCTCCATTTGACATCACTCAAGTCTTATCGCAGATAAAAGTCTTTGTTCCACTAATGGAGCTGATGAAAGTGGAAGAATTCAAAAATAAAGCAGTATCCTTAATTTCAGGCGTACCCTGTCAAGCCAAGTTGAGTGATGAACCTCAGGGTAAAAAACAGGCCCTGTACATTGATGAAGATGAGGTTCTTGAGGTGTATCTGGGGATGACCATGACAAAATGCCCTTCACAAGTGGAACCGTTTTATGTCTCCCTTGTCATAAATGAAAAAATAATTAAGAACTGTATGCTTGACTCAGGAGCATCCACAAATATCATGCCTTTGGCTATCATGCAACAAGCTGGGTTAAAAATAGATAAAGCATGTGGAAAGTGCTATGCCATAGATGCTAGGGAGGTACCTGTCATTGGAATCATGAAAGATGTTGATTTCAGACTGGCAACATATCCTGAAAAGACCTACAAAATGAACATAACAGTTGTTGATATTAAGCCACAGTATGGCATGTTGCTGTCAAGAAGATGGGCAACACTCATTGGTGGAAGTATGCAACTGGACCTGTCATACGCCATGATCCCAATGAATGGCAAGGATGTCAAACTGACTAGAGAAGAAAGATCATTGGAAACAGTTGAGGACCAAGAGTCAAAGGAGCATAGATGTTTTGTGGACACTGACTGTGAAAACTTCAGGGTTGTCTCAGATGATAAAGAGGGTAAAGGGAGAGACATGTGCATTCAAGAGTTTGACCAACAGGGTCTATGGACCATGTGCTTTGATGGAGCTTGTTCGAAAGAAGGCTCTGGTGCTGGAGTTGTATTTCTGTCTCCAGCTGGTAAGCTTCTAAAATTCTCATTCTTGCTGAAGTTTGCCTGTACAAATAATATTGCTAAGTATGAAGCTCTGTTGTTAGGATTGAATGTTGCTTTGAAGCATGGAATTAAGATGCTCAAAGTATTTGGTGATTCAGAGTTAGTTGTTTCCCAAGTTAGAGATAAGTATGCATCAAAAAATAAGAGGTTAAAGCAATATAAGCATGCTGTTTGGGATACAATTGAATTGTTTGATGCTTTTTCAATAAGTTGAGTAGAGAGATCAAAAAATGTCATGGCAGATTTTCTAGCTAATGTAGCCATAAAGCCAGGTGATATAACTCTATTAGATGTCACAAATGTTGAAGTCAAGCTTAGACCTGCAGTGCTAGATAATGTATGCAGCTGACAGGTATTTGATGATGATAAAGATTTACTGAGATTTCTACATTGCATTGATGAATATGAGAACCAGGAAATGGATTTCCAAAATTTTGTAGAAGTTGTAGATGGAAAAGAAACTCTCCTAGGGAAGGAGGTAATTCAACTCAAGACAAATAAAACCCCTAGAGGGCTGGTTGCTTTAGAGAGAGCTTTTGACAATAGGGACCAACTTGTGACAAAGTCATCTCCAACAAACAAGAATGATTTAGAGGAGATAAACTTGGGGACATCTCATGCCCCCAAAAAGGTATACATTGGCAAACAGCTCAAGCCACATATCAGAACTATGCTGATTGCATTACTAAGAAGATATAAGCATGTATTTGCCTGGTCTTATGAGGACCTCAAAGCTTATAGAGAGGATTTATTTCAGCATGAAATCCCTTTGAAGCCTAGAGCTAAACCATTTAGACAAAAACAGAGGCCTATCAATCCAACCTTAGCTCCAAAAATGCAAGAAGGACTTATGAAACTTAGGGAGGCTGGAATAATTATGCCTATCAGACATTCAACTTGGGTGTCCAACCTCGTCCCAGTCAGAAAAAAGAATGGTGATATTAGACTTTGTGTGGATTTCAGAAATCTGAATGTCTTCTTTGAAGGACAATTATCCATCATGGAAGCTATGTTGTAGAAGGTGACTAGCTGTGAACTTCTATCCATGATGGATGGATTTTCAGGGTACAATCAAGTGAAAGTAAAGGAATCAGAGCAATTCAAGACTGCCTTCACTACTCCATGGGGAACTTATGTTTATGTGAGGATGCCATTTGGATTGACAAATACAGGTGCCACATTTCAGAGGACAATGGATGTTGCTTTTGCAAGATTGATTGATTCAATCTTGGTTGTGTATCAAGATGACTTGACAGCTTATTCAAAAAAGGAAGAGCAGCACTGTATGCACTCGGAGCAGATTTTTATTAGAGCATTGGAATATGGCATCTTGCTCAACCCAAAGAAATGTGCTTTTGGGGTTATGGAAGGAAAACTGCTTGGACATATTGTTTCCAAGGATGGGGTCAAGATTGATCCTGAAAGAGTGGCTGCAATTCACAAAATTCAGATCCCTAAAACAGTGAAAGGTGTTCAGTCCTTTTTTGGGCAAATTAATTTTGTTAGAAGATTTGTGCCTAACTTTGCAGAGACCAAAGATATCTCCAAGATGCTGAAGAAGGATGCAACTGTCAAGTGGGAAGATGAAGCAACCAAATCGTTTCAGAACATAAAAGAGGCTATAAAGATGGCTCCTGTTTTAAAATCTCCTGATTTTTCTAAGCCATTTCAATTATTTTCATTTGCTTCTTTCCACACTATTGCTGCATGCCTATTGCAAAAAAATGGAGGTTTTGAACAACCTATAGCTTTCTTTAGTAAGTCATTGCAGGCTGCTGAATTAAAGTATGACATCATGGAGAAACAGGCATATGCACTGGTTAGAGCAGTCAAGAGTTTCAGGCCCTATTTGGTAGGCTCTCGGATAATTGCGTATGTGCCTCATGCAACAGTCAAGGATATTTTTACTCAGCAAGAGGTAACTGGACAGAGATGCAGATGGATAAACAAATTGCAGGAATTCAACATTGAAATACAGATCACTAAATTGGTAAGAGGACAAGGTTTGGCAAAACTGATGACAGTCAAATCTAGAGGCATGCCAAGTGAATGTAGTGCATAAGGAAGTTATAAATATGTCAGAATCTGAGTGGTATAAGGACATGGTATATTACTTGCAGAATTTAAACTGTCCTTCCCACCTCAGTGATATCCAGAAGAGAACTTTGAAGCTGCAGGCTATTAAATACATCATTATTCAAGGAGAGCTGTATTGGAAAAACCCTGATGGTGTATTACTCAGATGTGTGGATGAAAATCAGGCTAAGGATATTATAAGTGACATGCACGATGGAGTGTGTGGTGGACATTATGCTGGCCAAACAACAGCCCACAAAATTCTCAGAGCTGGCTGCTGGTGGCCAACTCTTTTCTCCGATACACATAAAATGGTAAGAAAATGTGAGTCTTGCCAAAGGTTCTCATGAAAGATAAAATATGAAGGTGCATTGCCCCTTAGGACTATAACTGTAGAAGCTCCATTTCAGCAATGGAGAATTGATTTTATAAGGGAAATCTCAGAAAAGTCAAGTGGAGGGCACAGTTGGATTTTGGTTGCTACTGATTACTTCACTAAATGGATTGAGGCTATTCCAACTAAAAAGGCTACAAGCAAGGTAGTGATGGATTTTATCATGGAAAATATTATTATAAGATTTGGAGTACTAGCCAAATTGGTCGCAAATAATGCTATGTGCTTCAAGTCTGGTGAATTTATTGATTTTTGCAATAATTATGGAATTGATTTGTCTCATACATCACCATATCATCCACAAGAGAATGGTCAAGCAGAGTCAAACAACAAAAGTCTCATGAAAATCATCAGAAGGGTGATAGATAAAAATAAGAGATCCTAGGATTCAAAGCTAAAGTTGGCATTATGGGCTGACAGGGTGACAGTGAAAAGAGCAACTGGAAAATCTCATTTTGAATTGGTATATGGTGCAGCAGCTAGGTTGCCTGTGAATAACCTCCTGCCAGTTTATAAATTCATCCAAGGGAACGGTGAGGAGATTGGAGACCCAATGACTGAAAGAATAAATCAGCTAGTTGCATTGGATGAAATCAGAAGAGAGGCACGCATGACAAATATCAAGACACAACAAAAAGTGAAATATCTGTTTGATAAAAAGGCTACAGAGAGAAGGTTTCAGATAGGTGATCTGGTCCTTATGTGGAATGCAAAGAGCCAGGATAAGGGCAAACACAACAAATTTGAGCCCTTATGGACTGGCCCATACCAAATTGGCACTATTCATGGAGGTGATTCTTATTTTCTCCAAGCCCTCAATGGTCAACTACTGGAATTGCCTGTGCACGGTAAATTCCTTAAGGCTTTTTTCTCATAAATGAGTACCTTTTGTGCACATTGTAAATTAGTTGTAAGTATTTTGTACATGCCTTGTATAGTCGGTCGTGTTTTGAGTTTTGGGTTTTATCTGGTCTGCCCGAGTATTCTGATCCTCGCTGCAGTCTTGCCCATGCACGTCTCCAATCGGAGCCTCTGTTAGTACTCATTTATGTTTAGGGTTTTAAGATCAGTTTGTAGGTACCTGTGTGTATTCCTTCAGAGCCTTAGTGCCTTGATTTAATTGTTCCCTGAGCTGTTAATAGTGTTTTACTGTTTGTCCTTGTCGCACTTCATAAAAAATGCCAAGTTCTATGCATGCAAAGGTGAATTGTATATTGGCGGGCTTGAAAATCTCCATCGGCTTTCAAAAAATGGTGAAAAATGAGTTGTATGCATTTTTAAATGCGTATTGGGCTGCATATACAAGGGGGAATCTTTCACAGATTCACGGGAATATTCGCTGCTTGCATATTGGGTTGCATGTATATTTGGCTTGTATGTCACCGGTGCATATGCAAGGAAAATATACGAGGGCGCAGATACATTTGCTACAGTGGTGCGGTCAAGGTACATGTGGTGGGGCCCAGTGATATACAAGTGAGAATGTATGTGCGAATATACATTCAAGCATATGAAGGTGGTCACAGGGTCGAATGTATTTTGAGTTTGTATACCCAAGTATACAATGAAAAGGTACAAGAGAAAATGTACATTCGGCAAATATACAAAGCAGTTGGAGATGCATTTGGTGGGGTCCGCCTCACATACAAAGGAGAATGTATATGTGATATACATTCGAAAATATATAAGGGAAAATGATGCAAGGCGGACCCGATGGTGCTTTCATTTTGTTCTATAGGTCCTTGGCATCCGCAACTTGCATGTATGTGAGTTGTATATCGCAGGTATACAAAGATGAAAAAAATGTACATTCCGGACCCGATAGAAATTTCAAGTTGCTTCATAAACATTTTGGGGTCCGTGGCGTGCATGTATATAGCATTTGTACATGCCGATATTCAAAAGGTAAGATACAAGCCAGATTTCAAGGTGAATGTAATGTGTTTCATAATTTTTGAGATCTGCCTTGTATGCATGTCGCACTTGTATGTGCAATGCGATAACCATAAGAAGGAGATACAAGGCCTGGATTTGAATTTTTCCAAATCCGGTGGATAAATGGCTGGGGTCCGCCTTGTATATTAAGCAGTTCTATGTATATGCATTTTGCATATACATGAGGGCGGAAATGGCAAAATGAAAGGGCGAAAAGTCAGCGATAGGAATATGGAGTGCCTACATGGCACATGATCATTGGTTCTTGGCTTTTCTGCAAGTTTTTGGGCCATTTGATCTCAGCGATGGAATCAAAATCAACGGCCAGGTTTTAAAGTTATGGAATTGGTTTTCCTTGCTCCCTCAGGCTTGTTTTGAGCGGGAAAACCACGGGTGTGTTCGTTGCTGCATCCGGTGGGTAGCTGAGCAATAATGGTAGAATTGCAGCGGTATGGGTCGGTGATGGACGGGTCAACAACCTGATTGAAGATGAATGTCCTTGAACGGCGGTGCGGATCCCAATTCCATCTGCTCATTCCTCTCTGTCTCCCCACAACGTTGAATATTTCTGAGTGCCATTCCTCATGCATTGAATCTTGCAGATTTTTGATTTGCCCTGTAATTAATTTTTGCCCGGTACACAGTCTTGGTATAAAGGCCAAACTGTGTTACTTGTTGAAAACTGGACAATTTTTTTGGTGCTGTGACACAATACAACTTCATTGGTGGCCCTGTTCTTGATGTCTCGTAAGTTTATGAGTCTCATGTTGTATGTTTCTTGCATGAGTTCACTGGTTTCATGCTCTTTTATATGAGAAATGCTCTGTGCATGTGTTTAATCATTTGTCTCCAAGTTGTGGACATAGTTTCTTTTGAATCAAGATAACTAAGGGTTGTTAAGGTTTAGGAATATAGTTTTTCCTATATTGAATGTTTAATCTCCTACTTTTGTTCAAGGAACAAATTAAATGTTTTAGGTTAATCATTGAGAAAATGTGTTGCAGTAGGGATACCATTAAGTATGAATGATTAAGCACCTAATTGCTGGGAAGTATCTGTAAGGCAGATATTAGAAATCCCCTTGATATCCAGTCTTTGGTATATGTTTATGCTAGCCATTCACATGTGTATGTCTATTGACTCCGAGCCCTGGATAGGCACCGATTCAGTCTTGTATTGAGGTTGCAACCCAAAGTCTTAGTTTTGCATCCAAACATAAAATCTAAGTCAAACTTTAAACACAAACCTTTAGGATTTTAGAAGTAGTTTTAGGACCCAAAATCCTCTGTCTACAACTGAATATAGGCCCGAAGCTAGCCCCTTTACACTTATCTCACAGTTTTGGTCTACATAAGAGACGATTTATTTGCTTTGTATCAACATCCCAGCTAATTCATGGATACATTTCATAGATGTTGAATAGGGAATACCTCCCTTGGTTCTGCAGAGCCTAAAGAAGAAGAGGAGATATCTATAGAGTCTATCTCCTATACTGTTGGCCCCTGGCCCGGTGATCCTATTGATCAATGATGGCTACCTTGTAGGGATAACTGGGAAAAAGCATCCAGTCTGGGAAAAATACCAACAGGTCGTAAGTGTCGTAAGAGCATCTGTCATAGCCCATTTTGGAAATAGGCGACCTCTTTGGGATGGGAGCTGTGGACAAGTGTCAGACACATCCTACAATGTTGACCAAGTGTCCCTAGGCGTGGGTTTTGGTCCAAGATGCCATATTGGACGTCCATTCCAAGAAAGGTCCAAAAATTGCCTTGTATGTTCTATTTAAACAGGTGCTTGGAGATGGAGTTTGTATCACAGGTTTACAGGTACTATTATGCTACCGGATTGACTCCAGACACAAGTGTCGAAGACCATTGAAGCTTGCATTGCAAGTGTATTGTAAACATTCTTTTAGATTTGTTAATACATTGTGCAGGTTTCTGAGTGTGGGGTTTTTCACCCGAAGGGTTTTCCCCACCGTAAATCTTTGTCTTTCTTCTTCTGTCTACTTTTTGGTTCTTGTGTTTTGCTGCTATATCTCATGTTAATGGTTTAACATCGCTGTAATAGTTAGGATAAAGTTGAATTTGCGTAGCCCTCTCCTCAATAGATTAGTGTAGGAAGCGTTTCCGCACACCTAGCTTCCTTTCAATGTTCATAAGTGTTCAAAGTTTTAGGGACAACTGATTCATCCTCCCTCTCAGTTGTCCGGTGCATTTAAACAGGATTAGGTTAGGTTCTACTTGTTCATGATTCTATGTTATAACTAGGGACAAACCTCAAGAAATACAAAAAATTTTAAATCTTAGTGAGTCATGTTCATGCATGCATGTGTCCTGTAAGTTGTGTATGTGAAGATAAGTGGATATATCTTAGGGGATACTATATTGTTATCATTTATGGGTGCATTTGCAGGATGCAATAATCAGTTTAAATAGAGGCTTTTTGTAGCTAGTCGTCTTGACCTAGTGACAGTTATGGGGGTAGAGTGTACATTGGGTGTGGCTATGAGCGTTTATTGGTGTTCCTTTTCATGCCTCTAGGAATATCCCTCCTAGGTCTAGCTAAGGATGAAGTGCAGAAAGCACACCCACTTTCATTCATTGGCCTTTAAACATTCTTCATCTGTTGATGAACCCTTGTTCGACTTTCCTAATGACATCCCTTGGCCTAAGAAGTGAGAATATACTCTAGGGTTTTGGACCTGCAATTTTTGGTCCCAACATAGCTGCCATAGAATTTGTCATAATTGACAGCACTTACAGTTGTAAGAGAATCTGTCATAACTGATTAATAATAGTTGATTCTCTTACAGCTTGTCATAACCCAACTTGGGCACTCAGATTTCCCATACAAAATGCTTTGCAACACTTGTTCAACCTGTATAGAATCCGGTTCTTACGCATCATAACCTGTCATAGGATTCCATCATACACTAATGACTTACACATATTTCAAGATGCCGACACATGGCAGAGAATCTCTACCACAAAGTGGCATGCCTACATTCCCATGTGGGGATAAATACATCTGTCACTTGCCAGCATGATGATAACTCACCGTGCCATGTCACACTAAATGACAGAATATGATGAGCAAGAAATACATGGCATAAAATAAATATACATTAAAAAATGGGTTACCCAACTAGGTAATCCGACTATGTAATCTAATGATTTATTAATTGTTTGTTGGCTCCTGGGTAGTTGATAGTTGGTTAGTTGACAGTTGTGTTCCTCTTGGCAACCATCGGGTCTTTTAAATTGTCTTTGTATCGTCAAGAAAAGTGGTATGATCCAGTTGAATCAACTCTGATCCTTGGACGACCATCTTTGGTCTACTTCTGTAATAATTTCATGTGCTAATAAAGATATACTTTTACTCCTCTATCTGGTATGCATTGTTAATTCTGTAAATTATTTCAAGTATTCATTTATCAAATAAGTGAGTAAACATTTGGCATTGTTGCCTTAAAATAAGTCAGGTTTGATATAAGAGATTCATGCCCTTAGAGCCCAATAAAGGCGAGAAGAGACCACATGGTTAGGATCAAGAGATCATACAATCTATTAGGTTGGTAGAACAAAGAGAACACAAAAGAAGACTAAGAGAGATCAGCAAACTTCAAAGCCAAAGTCTATCCTGAAGTAGGAGTCAGAATTAGAATGTGAGTAGGAGTCATAGTCAGGAGAGGGAACACATTTTTGCTACAAATAATCACATGAGCACAGAGTGGGAGGAAATCGCCTGGCACCTTCCATTGCTAGATGACATGTGGATTAATCCTTTTGATCAAGTTGAAAAGTTAAGGCAACCTTCTCTAGATGAGGGAAGTTGATATTCGGAATCCAATTCCTTCATAGAAGCGTACGAGAGCAACCTTTGAAGCATCAAAGGGTTGTCAATCGAAGGAGAAGTCGAGCCAAAGGTGTATAAAAGAAAATCTGAAGGCAAAACAAGTGCGTGGAACACTGACATTGCGGGAAGAGTGGAGGATCCTCACGTGGCCGAGAGTGCGAGAGAAGCACCAAAACGTTTGAATTGAAACTCCCTAGCAAATAGGTTCCAGGCACAAGGTTTGCATTAGAACAAAACCATGGTAAGCCCCAATGGAGAAAAGCAGAAGTTGCCCAAGTTTACAGGCAATGGATCGGAGGATCCCGTTAGGCATTGTAAGACTTGTGAGACAATCTGGATAGCAAATGGGAAAGGTGATAAAGCAATTTGGCTACGGTCTTTCCCAGCCACCTTGCGAGGTATAGGAATTGACAAGTATACCGAACTTGACCAAGCCTCCCGAAACGCATGGGAGAGTTTAAAGGCCTTTGAATAATAGTTTAAGTTGCTATGAGATGATAATGAAATAGTAGCCAAAAATTTACAATACCAGGAAAGGTAAGCGTGAGAATGTACGAGCTTATAACCATAGACTTAAAGAACTACTTGTAAAATTAGAAAAAGAACCTACTGACGGTCTCAATAGAAGGTCTAATTCTGTCATTAAGAAAAAAGATGAAGGTAGTACCACCCTTTTCATATGTAGAAGCTTACAATTGAGTGATGGACATAGAAAGTGAAGACAAAATGTCCTCCCATAGGGAAAAATAGAGGAAGATGGAAGTTCTGATGACAATAGTGACAACGAGTGGAATGGTACAAGTGTTATAGACGGACATGCTTTGGATGATAAAAGAATTGAAGATGGAGAAAGAAACCAACAAAGAATCCATTGAACTTTGGTGTACTGAGTGCAAAAGTGAAGGTCATACCAAAGGTAACTATCCCATAAAATTGCTTTGTGAGATTTGTCAGGTTATGGGTCATTCGATAAAGGAGTGCCCGTATAATTTGAAGACTAGGAGTACACATGTACTCTTCACACAGGGAGAGCAGTCCACTCGATCAAAACCAAAAAACGCATCTCCAGGTAGTTATCGAAATCAAAGAGGTGGAGGTCGAAGTCAAATATAGTATGACTCCAAAGGACATCTGATCATACAATGCCAACAATGTAACAAATGGGGACACTTTGCGAGAGATTGCCAGAACAAGGACAAAATGCAATTATTGTGCAAATGGTTTGTATCGGGCGATCACAAAGACAATGACTCTGAAATAGAAAGGCAATATCTATTTGATTTATATAGAAGAAGAAGATGCAGTTTTTGTTGTCACATGAGCGCAGATTAAGAAGGCAGTTTACCCTAACCCTCTTATGGAGAAAGAGAGACTTTGAGAAGCGAAGATCGAAATTGAACAAGCTATGGCAAAGGAATGGAGAGGCTCAAATGAAAAAGAAAGTATGTCCACCCAATCAGAGTTAGATAAAAGAATTGCAAAGAAGGTATTACAAACCACGTACCAATAAGAATGACAAATCTCTTACAGAGCATGCCACAATTAAGGGTTACAATCTCCAATGCAGTAGACGAAGAATGAAGGAACAAGAAAACTAGTGAAGACAAGGAGGATGTCATAGTGAAGCCACCACCGTATGACAAAATAGTTATTGACCCAATGTTGCTAGCAATAAACATGGGGAAAAAATCAGCTGTCGTGCACATGCAGATTCTTGGGAAGAGTCTGACAAATACAATTGTTGATGGAGGCTCAGGAGTAAATGTGCTACTAGAAGACACATGGAAAAGCCTCAGGAAACCCACTTTGTGGCCACTGAAATTCCAATTGGTAGAAGCCAATCGGCATGGAATCAAAGCACTAGGGGTATTGATGGCACAAAAGGTAATAATTGGTAGCCAACAATTCTTGTTGAACTTTGTAGTCTTTTCTTTGGAGAAGAAAGCGTATGATGCATTGTTGGGTTGGGGCTAGTTGGTAGTAACCAGAGCCGACCACAACCGCAAAAAGAATACAATCTCCATTGAAAACAAGGGTTGGAAGAATACAATTGATTAAAAAAACTAAGCAATCAACGAGGAAGCAACTTCTTCCGGTTCATCGAATTCAGACTTTGAAGAAGAATGGACAGAGAAGCATGATTTGGGTTCGATGGAGCCAAACGACGAAGGGATTCTGGAATTAGAATCATGCTCAGAGAGTGAAACAAATTCTCTCCATGGCCTATTTCACTGGCAAATGGAGGATTATGAGTTATTTCCGTCAACTTGTAATTTTCTCGAAGCTACGGTGATCAATGAAGAACATATGAAACACGTGGTTGCAAAGTTGGAACACAGTTTGCAAAAGAAAGCAGTGTTGGCTCTAGCAAAGGCACTTGAATTTATTAACGATTGCAAAATTAATAAAGGTACCCCTTAGAGGAATAATATTAAAATATTGGATTTGGAGCATATGGATACTTGTCGTATAGTCAAATCAACTTCACAGCAAAATTCCAAAAGAGGGCAAAATATTGTATATAAAAATTACGGAGAACAGAAAAATATTGCGGGGCAGGAAATTTTTGTAGTCGGAGCGGTAGATAACAGGTGGACCCCATTAGAAAAAAATGAAAAATAAGAAAAAAGGTAAACAATAGAAAAACATGAAAAAAAATTTAAAATAAAAAGGCACAGGGTATATAAGCCAATGGTACGATCGCTAGTGCAAAATGAATCAATTCACTTTGATTTAATCTCTCCAACCATACGAGTTCCTTCTTTCCCTTTACAAAATTTTCATCAAGCTAGTGTTGTTGTATGACTCCATTCACCATTTATTGTCGTATGAATCCATTCATGATTCACCAGTTCCTACCGTACGACATACCAAGGTTCCTGCTAGAGTTCTTTCCGTATAAATCAACCACTTCTCTACCATATGTTTTAACCAATTTCATGTCATACGATTCAACAGGTTGTACGATTCAAATCTTCCCGCCGTATGACTCAACAATCAAGCCGCTCTAGCCAAACCGTACGATTCACATCCTACTACCGTATGACAGTCTTCTCACTGTAGTATGACTTGGTCTCCTAACTATCCTACAACTGGGTTTACTGGGTGTCGTACAACCTCGTCTTTTGGGTAGCGTACAACCTCATCTCCCTGCAACCACCATATGACTTCATCTACATCTTGTCGTATGATCACAAAACAATTTCATCATACGATTTGACCTCTATTGTTCTTTCATTCTCGTGCGTACGACCTTGCCTAGGGATAAAACTCTTGTCGTATGCTTAAGAAAGGATTGTCATATGCCCTTCACCCTTCACCGTATGTTTTGGCTTTGTTCCATGTAAATTTGTTGTACGACCTGCAACCTTGCGCACTGTATGCCCCGAAATATTGTTGTCCGTAACACTCAGAATCCTTCCCTTCACTGTACAACAATTGCCTTCTTTTTCTCTCATCATACGACCTATTCACTCTACCGTACGACTATTAATTACAACAGTAAGATTTAGTGCTTGGGTCACAGAATAGCCTCTACTGCAAGTCATACAAGTGTCACGCATACTTTTTCTACAATCAATAGTATGGTATTGTAGAGAAAAAATGGTGTGCGCCATAAAAGTCTGTGGTTTTGAAGGTCTTAATTTTGACTTGGTTAGCACCCCCGAATTCCTAGACCCTTGCAAGGGGCGCTACCCCTCGATCCTATTGGGGGAACTGCCCCGAGACCCTCACGAGGGGTGTTGCCCCTCGACCCTGTTGGGGGCGTTGCCCCTAGAATCCCATCAAACTCATTATTGAGGTTCAAGATTCAAATGATTCAGCTCTTCCAGGCAAAACAAAGAATCATTCTTGTTGCTTGGTGAATTAAAGGAATGTACAGTCATGGCATATGAGGACACTAAACAATCTTTTCATGATCAGAATGCTTCTAAGATGCTTGCAATACTATCTACATTAAGTGATCGATTGGGTACAACATTCTCAGCCTTCAGTGTGCAATCAGACTAGGTTCTTTGGTTGGTTGGTCTTCACCATTCTTCGTCTATTGGTAGGTGTTCAAAATGTGTTGGTTCTACTTCTATTACACTTGTACTTTCAAGTTTTCCTCCAAGTTCTTTAGCGTTGTCGTCAGTTTGACAGAGCTTACCTAATGTCACTTGATACTTCATGGTTTTCTCTCGTCTGGACGATGTCTTTTTCTTTTGAGGGGGATGATGTAGTCAACGTATAATGCCAATTCTTATATTTGATAATATGGGTTACCCGACAATGTAATCTGACTATGTAATCCGACGATGTATTAATTGTCTGTCGGTTCTCGGGTAGTTGAGAGTTAGTTAGAGTTGGTTAGTTGATGGTTGTGTTACTCTTGGCAACCGTGAGGTCTTTTAAATAGTCTTTGTATTGTCAAGGAAAGTAGTATGATCTAGTTGGATTGACTTTGATCTTGGGATGACCATCTCTGGTCTACTTCTGTAATAATTTCATGTGCTAATAAAGATATACTTTTACTTCTCTATCTGGTATGCATTGTTAATTTTGTAAATTATTTCAAGTATTCATTTATTAGATAGGTGAGTAAACAAAGAGTTGATTCTTCAAAGAGAAACATGAAAGAAGAGAAATGGATTCCATTGCCCAATGTTCTCTTGAAATTGAATTTTGATGGAGCGTCGGGAGGGAATCTTGGGCTCATGAAGACTAGTTGTATAATTAGAGACTTTTTAGGTCATATTGTCAAAGCTGCCTCTAGGAAGTTGCCCTTGAGAACAAGCAACAAGGCTCAAGCTCAAGCTCTTTTCTTGATCTTACAAGTGGTCTTCCAGGCTAGAATTAAGCACCTCATTATACAAGGTGATTTGATGGTCATGCTTAATGCTATCCAAAATAAATGCTCTCCAAATTGGAGACTTGAAAGCATCCTAAGAGGCCTTTACTGGATAAATTTGAATCCTTCACAATGGGTCATTACTTTAGGAAAGAAAACAAATCAGCTGATCTTTTGGCCAATTAAACCATTGATGCTACTAAGGATCTCATCATCGATCATAAGGCTAAAAGTGGCTAAGGCTAAAGGACTTGGTGCTTTCAAAATCAAAAAAAGCTCTTGGTACCAATTAACTCCTTTCCTTCATTTGTTAAGCTCCATACTTTTCTTTTTTGGAACTCACATCTAAATGATGGCTTGGCAAAAGCAAATCCCACTAGAATGACTCTTGCACACCTTTGGCAATGATTAGAGAACAACTGGGAAGAATCATTCCCACTCAAACATCGTGTACAAGTACATATCACAAGTGATAATTGCCTCTTCAAGGTTGAGGTGGTAAATTAAGGCATTTACCAATCCTTTTTTCTATTGTTGTTGATAGCTTATCATGTCAAGTAGAGAGATTTGTAGCTATCTCATTGAGCCCAAATTCCATTTATACTTTCAAAAAGAAAAATGGCTTTCTGCGACCCTATTACAAGGGTTAGGCTAAAAAATTGTTTGTAATCCAATTAGGAGCCATTCCCCAAATGATTTTGGATGTATTGGGAATTGATTATGTGGAGACAAAGTTGAAAAGTAGACTCGACATAGACATGACATTTGTGTTTTTCTCCAATGTGTTGGATTTTGTCAAAGATAGAGTAGATTACAAAGTCAGCTTGGCCCTATGCAAGGGAGGAATATAAAGTTAGTTTGGAGAAAGCCCTGCAAATGAAGTTTAGGTCCATCCCTCTTCTACCTATTTTTGGACAAGAATTTTGTGGACTTGTGTCAATGGCATCTTTCGGGGAATTGGAGGCTAGCTTTGTAGTGTTAGTAGGTGTTGTAGAGGAAATTAAGTCTCAAATGAAGAATGGTGGTGGGGAAGGGTTTCATCCTTCAGTGGATATCTCCAATTTACAAGCCCCCTTTGCACCCCATCACTACATTAGGATAGTGTTAGGGCTATGAAGATGGCTAGGTTAGTGAAAGATCTCTTGAGGATGGTGGGTGGGGATGACATCAACGTTGGGGAAAGTAGTGGTGGTACATCGGTTGTAGGTGTTGGTCTTTCTCCATCCCCTAATGTGGTCCCACTTTAGCAAGTCGTGAAGGTGGACAATGACTAGGATCATCTTTTCCCTGTTGCTAGCATGTTTTTTGCTTCTCTAAATATCCAATTAATGATTAGCACATCTTATGTTGTATCATGTTTTCATTATAAAATGGTATGAGATTGTAACTTGTTTGTAGCAAGTGCTTCATGGTCTATGGTCTATTTGCTTGAGCAATTTGAGCTTTGCATATGGATTGGGCAAATAGGGATTCCATTAATGGTTGGTGATGCCATCAAGGATAGGGGAAAAATGAATGGTAACTTTGTCCTAACAACCAACACCCAAAGAGACACACCTACAAGATTTTTAACTCATCAAAATTGATACTCAATCCACATAGAGATTGCAACAACTCAAATTAAACACATCCACTTCACAGATTTGAACATGCAAAAGTATTGACTTAACAATAGATCAGATTTTATTCAAAATATAAGATAGAAATGCAAATATGGATTTTAAGGAAAAATTAGCAAAGTATCTGCTAGAGGTTACAACAAAAGATACATCTATCAAAAATAAATATTAACTAGACATTACAAAATTGTTTTGAATCAAACACCAGAAACTATTACAAATGTTTTCACCACTAGACGTCAAATCTCTATTCAACAATAGTTTGGAACATGTAGATTGGATCTTGGGGAAATTTTGATAAATTTTCTCCTTAGAAAAGTAACTATTGTAACTTGCAAAATGACATGCACACATGCAATACCGCACTAATCCAACACTTGCAAGAAGCCTACACACTGACAACCCCTTAGTCTCTACACTTTAACTTCCTAGCAACCAACAAAAAAGATCTACATGCTCCTTGTCCCTTGCCAATCCTCTCTTTGGAAGCTAACTCATTCAATTTCCAAGAACTATTTGAAAATTTCCTCCTCCAATTACGATGCCAAAATCAAGAATGCATGCACCATTAAAGTGTAATCCCCTCAACCAAAAGGAATCTCATCCACTAGCTAAAATTAGTTAGGTAGAGCACCCTCGTCATGCAAATATGTTGCATTTAAATTACTTATGGCTAGTTATGAATACTAGGTTGGAGCACTCCTTTCCCAAGGATTAATTTGGACAAGTCAAAGATAGTCTTTGCATGTAACTCCTTTTAAATTACACATCATAGATCATGTTGCAGGTAACCCCCTACTGATAAGAATACTAAGTTGGAGCACTCCTTTCCCAAGGATTAATTTGGACAAGTCAAAGATGGTCTTTGCATGTAACTCCTTTTAAATTACACATCATAGATCATGTTGCAGGTAACCCCCTACTGAAAGAGGAGTCATAACTTGTAATGAACTAACTTATAAGTGGCAAGAGAGGATCTCCAAGATTCCCACCTAGTGGGATGCCCTAAATTACAAGATAAATAATATTTAAAAATACTTTAAAATGACTACTAGAGATTTTTTGCACCATAAGAGCCTAAGGTCCTTATTCATGAATACAAATAAAGGAAAAAACATTTCATAGTTAATGTTGATTGCTCAAACCTTGAGATGTTCTTGCATCAAACATTTAAGGTAAGAGTTTGTGAGCATAGTGCTCACAAATAAGGGTTGAGTGGTAGAACTACTCTTTCAATGTGCACACAAACCACAATGTGCCCCATCACTTGATATAAGTACCTCAAAAGAAATATGCTCATCTTCTTTCACCTCTTCCATCTTTTGGTTTGTCCATATTCCATCCTCTACCAATTTTATCCATCGCTTCCATTCCTCTTGTGGGTCTCTATCTTCTATATTTTGACCAGCTCCTCCAATTGCTTCCCCTTCATTCTACCTTGTTTTTGTACTACTTTGACTTGTGTCCATTCACCTTTGTCTATGGCTCCTCTTTCCTTACATCTATAATGCTCCTTCATATCTTGTTCTCCAATATCCACAACCCATAATATCTCTATATCAACATTCTAAAATATGCTTTTCTTATCATTAACTTCATCCATGATTCTCAATAGCAATTCCTCCTCTTCTCATGCAAGATCTTCCTCTAGTCTCAACTCAATCTACATGATGGACTTAGAAAATTCATCAATTAGTTCTACTTCATCTCTCAACTCACCTTCCTTTGTTGCTAACATTGTTGTGATACATATTCGACACCTTACATCACTTACATTTAATGTTGGTGCTTAAGTGTGGCCATCTTGGGATGAGTGACATGCTTGAGATAAGACAAATTTGGACCACTTTTGGAACATAGTATGACATGGATTATGCATATCATGTTGGGATTGCCAGAAGACACAAGACCACTACTTTAAGATAGAAGTTGAAGAGTTATGACTTGGGCACCATTCTCTAGGTAGACCAATTTGAGCATTGCGAGATGAAAAGTCATGGGGGGTAGATGAAGGGTCACAAAGGCACATGAAAGGCAAACCATGGGGTGCCTTGGGTGATGTGGACCCATGGTTTGGGGTGTATGTATTTAGAAACCATTGGTGGTTCTTGTATCATTCGAATATATATATAAGAGGCTTATGTTAGTGGTTTTCATGGTTTTTCTTTTGGAGTAAGGAGGTGTTATTAGAATCTTGCCAAAATTTTGATGGATTTGGAACATAGAATGGTGGACACATATATGAGATTTTTCATTGTATTGTAATATCTTTTCATTAATAATATATAGTGAGTGGTATTGATTTGATGTTGAGTTTTTCCCAAGATAAATTTGGTGTTATGTGAACTCTATATGCGATTGCTTTTATTTCCAATATTGTTGATTTACTTTCATATTTTAGATTTGTGGTGATAATAAGTTTGATGTAAATCTGATATAAAATCCCAATTAACTCCTAATTAGGTTATCCATTCATTTTTTCTCAACAATTGGTATCAAAGTTTGGTTATAACACATTCTTGAGAAAAGAGAACACTAGTCCTAGGAAATTTGTGGTTTCAGTGGGAGTCCTTTTGCTCTGTATTTTCAAATTGGGGTGAATCATGGCAAGTATATCTAGAATGGAGCTTCAAAATTTTAATGAACAAAACTTTGAGTTGTAGTTCAACTCAAGATGGAGATCTCTTAGCCAAGAGAGATCAATGTGTAGCAATTTCAAGACTAAAATCCTTTGGTATGACTAATGTTGATTGGGGAAAACTTGATACAAGAGCAAGGAGCACTATTGGATTGTATATTGATGATTTGATACTGTTAAATGTCCATAATGAAGATTCAACACATAAATTATGGGAAAAATAGGGAATTTGTATCAAGCAAAGTCTTGTTGATACATGTTTTTGCATGCCAACACATTGAAACAAAAATCATTCCTCTACTTAGAAGGTGTTAACCTCAAGAGTCTTCTATATGCATTTATGGGTTAAAGAGATGTTTTAATAACTCGGTAGGCAAGCGGTTTAGTTGTCTTGCCCAAGGGGCTCCAGCGAAATCTTAATGGAAAATTATTTATCATTTGTTGTTTATCCCTTGTGACTTGCTTATAGGCTACCCATGTGTGATACAATCCCAAGGAATAGATATTACAGCTACTAACAATCGCTCATATGTAAAGAAAAACATGTATTTAAATGAAATTCCATTCATTAATTGCCATGTAACATAAAGTTTTAGATTTGCAATTAACATAGGTCCATCAATTTGCACAAAACATGCACTAAAATCTTAAACATAGACTAATCCTAATCTAATTGATGTAATAAAAAAATGCAACAAAAGGGTGAGAGAGAAAGAAAACATGACCCTATCAATCATGCGCTCTAAGCATCATCCAACAAGTAGACAAATTTGATATAAAACCATTCTTTTGCTTGACCCAAAGAATTGCAGCCAACACATAAGGTGCAATCATCCAAGGAGAGAACCACCCTATTCCAGGTGCAAGTTGAATGTGCAACTCCCATAGCCATAGTGCAAGACATGTATTTCATGTTAAAAGTGCACCAAGGAGTTCAAGTTGACTACGCAAAAGAACTTGCCATCAACAAATTCTCAATGATGTGAAACACCCTTCAAATTCATTAAATACTAATTGAATTTAATGCAAAAAATACATGATAACAAGACTCATCGATTGACAAACCAACAAAAGAAAAGAAAATAACACTAAAAAAGCAAAAATTATATTGTATTGACAAAAAGTTTGGTTTCCAACCCTTATAAATGTTGGATCTTTATATGTTTATAGGTTTCAACGATAGGGAGGATGAAAAGTTTTCCCTCCAAAACCATATAGGACAAAATATATAATGGAATGTGAAAAGTTGCATGACTTGCACTTTTGGATTGTAATTTTTTATTACATTCAAGTTAAAATTTGACATGCTTATGCGTGTACTCTTGTGCTAGACTTCCTCATCTTCTTCAACCTACTCTAAATCTTGATTCTTTTGCAAATATGCCACATGTTTATCTAAAATTGCTCTTACCAATCCTAATTGGGGCCATCATCCTTATCTCCATAAGATAGCTAATGGATGTTGAATTAAACCCTGATCCACTGGTTGTTTCTCACTTTATCTATTATTAAGAAAAAATAGCATTAAATGCTTTAGATAATACTATAAATTCAAAAAAAATAGTTATTAGGGGCATTGACAGAGTTTCTGGGTTTTGATGCATGTTTGCATAGTTCGACAAGTAGAGTAACTGGAATGTAGAAGTTTGATGCATGTTTGCATATATGCAAACTAGACAAAAATATTATGAGAGAATACGACATTACAAGTTTTCAGAGGTTCAACGCAACTTTGCACATTTGTAAACTATGTCAAATGTTCTTATAGAATGGAACATTGTAGGTCTTCTAAGGTTCGATGCAACTTTGCATATTTGCAAATTGGGTCAAAATTTATAGAAAAATGGAACGTTGTGGGTTTTCGGAGGTTCGATGCAGCTTTGCACATTTGCAAACCGAGACAAAAGTTCTGATAGAATGGAATGTTGCATGTTTTTGGAGGTTCAATGCAAGAAAGCAAAGTACAAGTGATGCTAGGATGCGTGAGAGGTCCAAAAACCCACAAAACACAAGTATCCATTAAGTGTAGAATATGGAAGTAGGTCTACAACTAACAAATATTGTGGGGTTGCATGGCAAGTCCACAATTCCAATGTATGTATGACTATTGCAAAAATGTGGAATGTGGAAGCATATGTGCAATTTGCAAGTTTTGCAAGTGTGCACAAGAAGTCCACATATCCACCATGTATAAGCATTACGAAAAATGTGGGATGTGGAAGTTAGTTGGCAATTCACAAGATTACATAGGTGCATAATATGTCTGCAAACCCACATTGTATAAGAATTGCAAAAATGTGAGATGTGGAAGTCAGTTGGCAATTCACAAGATTGCATGAGTGCATAAAATGTCGACAAACCCATAGGCTTTAAGTATTGTGGAAATACAAGAATGCAAAGCAAGCTTGCAAGCATGCACACCTGCATCTTAGTTCAACGTTTCAATCGTTACACATGCTTTGTGAGATTGCAGGACTTACAAGCAATGATACATAGTGGAAACTAAATGATATGTGCTCAGAGGTTGTGAACTTGCGCAATATTCGTATATAATAGTTTGCAAAAATATGAGTGGCAAGAGGAGATTGAGTTTGCATCACTTGCATTGGGGGTTCTAAGCTCTACAATAGTCATGTTTTAATACTGGAGGATTTCAAAGCTAGACTGTAGCTTTGAAATCTTGCAAGCAAACCAAAAAACTCCATCGATGAAGGACTAGGCGGGAAATCAGAGACTTACAACAACTTTGCAAGATTGTAGGACTACAAGAAAAGTCCAATTCTCCATCGATGAAAGACTAATCAAGGAATCAAAGGTTTTGATCAACTTTACAAGATTGCAGGACTGTAAGAAATGTCCAATTCTCCACCAATGAAAGGCTAATCGAGGAATCAAAAGTTTTGAGCACCTTTCCAAGACTTCAAGATTGCAAGAAAAGTTTGATTCTTTGCCAAAGACAAAATTTGATTCCAAAGATAGAAAATTTTGACCCCACTTAAAATTTGCATTCCCTAATGAGTTGACAGATACCAAAACACTTCAATATGACCATTCTAGCAAAAAGTCACCCACACTTAGACCATGGACATGCAACCTAGACATTGAAGTTCATATGACCCAAATGATAATGAAATTCTTGCCTAAACCCTAAAGCATGAAATATACGAGATTTGAGGACAAAATTGAAAGAAAAAGTGAAAATGAGTATTGTGGAGGCCACAACAAGTCCCTTGTTAGCAAATTTTTTTTATTTAAAATAATTGTAATCCTTGAGAGTGGGTAATGGACACTCAATTACCAAACATTTAAATGCATTCACACCATTGTAAGTTTGTTAGCATTGATAGATTGGAAGATGATGAAGAGGATAAATGTATAACATTGTTTTGTTCCCTTTCAAATTCATCAGATAATTTTGTCATGGAAATTATTAGCACTTCTACAAAGTTAAAGATTGAGGAAGTGGTACCTGCCCTATTATCATAAGAGATGAGGAGAAAGTACATGGTTGTTAGTGAAAAGGATTCTTTCATGGTGAGGGGAAGGTCTATAGAAAAGGAGAAGAATATACTAGGCAAAGGGAGATCGAATTCCAAAGGCAAGTCTCCTAACAAGTCAAAATTGAAATGTTGGAATTGTGGCAAAACGTGACATTTCAAAAAGCAATGTAGACTCAAACAACATGACAAGGACGAAGACACTACTTCGAATGATCCAAAATCTCCAATGATAAACTGATGCTTTTGTAACTTCCTCTAATGTCCATGTATGTGATGATGTTTGATTAATTAATTTAGGAGCATCTTATCATATGACTCTTCATAAGGAATGGTTTGCAAAATATGCAAAATTTAATGGAGATGAAGTGTATCTTGGTGATAATACAACCCACAAGATAATAGGATGTGGGGAAGTTGATTTGTTGTTGAAAGATGGTAGGGGAAAGAATCTTTCAGGTGTATTGCATATTCTAAGATCAACAAAGTATTTGATCTCAATATGAAAGATGAATGATGCAAGAATTAATGTAATTTCCAATGACAAGAATTGCAAAATAGTAAGAGGATATTTGGCCTCAGCAAAGTGAATTAGGCATCAAATTATTTTTAGATTAGAGGTTAGCACCATGAAGGATAATGACAACTCTTTCATAGTCCATGAAAGAGACAAGTTACCTATAGATAAAACCATTGCGGTATGAGAGACTAGATCACATTGGTGAGAAATACCTTTTTACTTTGAAATCAAAGACTGTAGTAGAAGACCTTGAAGGTTATTCTCTTGAATTTAATTTTTGTGAACATTATATTTATGAAAAGCATAATAAAGTTTTCTTCTAGTTACTAGAGTTGATGAGATTTTAGAGTTGATACGTAGTTATGCATTTGGTCTTACAAATACACCTTCTCTTGGAAAATCTTCGTATCATGTTTCTTTTATTTATAATTGTTAGCATTTTAATTCATACTTTTTAGTGTGACACAAAATAGAATAGATGTGTGGTAAAACCACTCTTACAATTAGAAGGGGAAGTGCCCTATAAAATAAAAACTAACTTAAAACTAGACAATATGTACTTGCAATTTACAATCTTCACAATGGTTTTTTAGGTGGTTTATGTTCAAGTAGTATAAAATGTAAATGTATGTTTTTTTTGTTTTGACTAGGGTTAAAGGCTAAAATGCTCTTTCAACACTAAACAAAGGATTTAATGCTTTTTGACTAAAATCAATTCTTACAAGTACATGCTTGTGATGAAGGAGGTAAATGTAGTATAAAATGTAAATGTATGTTTTGTTTTTTGTTTTGACTAGGGTTAAAGGCTAAAATGCTCTTTCAACACTAAACAAAGGATTTTATGCTTTTTGACTAAAAACAATTCTTACAAGTACATGCTTGTGATGAAGGGGGTAAGTCACAAAGCACACAAAAACAAAAATTGCACATAGAAAATAGGAATGTTTTTTTATTGATTTGGACAACACATTATATTATAGAAGCTCAAATACAATCAAAGGATGAATTCTCCACAGGCTACAACACATTATAGCTTCCTATCTCTAGACTCTGGAACCTTCTGCCTTCTGTAGCCTCAAATCCGCTAAGGTTTTTGTTTTCCTGCCTTTTCTTGACTCTACACCTTCCCCCTTATCTCTACTACTGCCAACGGTTCCCAAAAATGGTTATAAATAGCCCTTTTTGGCGGCCTTCAGCCAAATTTTGAATTTCGCATCTCCCTCCAAAAATAGGTCAACTTCCGGGAGCCATAACTTTTGATCCGGGTGTCCGCTTGACGAACCGCTTGAAGCACCAGGAAGCTCGCGGAGTGCTCTACGTGCTAAGAATCCGCTCTACCGATTCCGCCCATTTTCGGGGCCGTTTAGTGCCTCAAATCTGATTTTGAATAATTTTCAGGGGTTTTTTGGGAAATAGGAACTTTAATATCTTTCAGCCCACGAATGATTTTTACCTGATTCCTTTGCTAAAGGTCTTATTTTTCATTTAAGAAACTTCCTGTAAATTTTCGCTTCCATACGTGCCCAAATGCAAACTTTCCAAAAATAGTAGTTTGGAAAAACTGAAAGTTCTACATCATTATTCAAGTGATTACGGAACCAGAAATACAAATTTTGAAAAGAAATGAAAACAACATCAACAATTTTGAATCATCTTTTTTTTTGGGTGATGCAAGATTGCTCTTACACCACTGGATGCGTCTGCATCAGCTTGCATCTCTTAGCTAAAAGAAAAGAGTGTGATGAGCACACAGTCATACTAAGAGGGGGGCGGTGAATCAGTATAATACAATCTTTTATCTTTTTCAATTCTTAACAACTATAGCAATATCAATCACACAAGATCTATCAATTATGCAACATAAGGAGAACACAAGATTTACATGGAAACCCTTACGAGAGAAAAACCACGTCAAAATATTGCTTATATATATAATTCTCTTACAAGCTTTGTAGGCACCAACCTACAGGAGACTGTAGTCCCCCTTGCACAATCTATGAGACCCAAGTCCAACCCACTAGAGACACTAATCCTTGTTTGTAGAATTCATGAGCACCAAGCCAGTGGAGACACCAATCCACGCAACTGAGCACCAACCCAACAAGGCACCAACCTACAAATTTTTCAATGAATGATATGTCTTCTAAATTTCGATACACTTCTTACAAATATGATCACAACCCACACAATATTTGTTCTTCACAAATCTAGTCCAAATCATGCACAACCTTTTTTTCACAAAACTGATCATAAGGATGGCAATGTCTTCACATAAATTTCTGCCTTGAGATCTGCACTATATTTTCCTCTATCTCTGCATAGACTTCTCCCCTTATTTATGCCCAAACTCTTCTTTATCACAACATAATCTTCTTCTATATTTCTACCTCTCACTTCTCTAAAATTCTGCCATAAATCTTCCTTACAAATTTGCCTTCTACTCTTTCATATAATTAGATATAAATCTGAATTACACGTCATCTTTTCTACTCTTAGATATGCTTTATATCTGCTCAAATCTGAACTATATTCATTATTCTCTTACTTTCCTTTCATATTCCACAAACATATATTATACCTTCATGCCTTCATGAAAAGAGACATTTCTTGAAAAAAGTGATGTCATTACAAATAGACATGACTCTATAAACTTAATTGCTGCCCCTTCAAAAACTGATCATAGCTCTTGGTATAACTAATGCAGATCGTACTCTTTTTATTTCCTTAATCGCACCACATGAAAATCGCATCACTTCACTTGAATTTTAAATAAGACACTTCGTCTTATGTGGAGTGCCACCTTGTGAGGGAGTTGACCTCTTACTAATGTTGTTTATTAATTTCAAACTTCCAAAAAGTCTCCAATATGGAAGTCGATCAGGTTTCATGAGTTTTGTTCATTTTGGAAAATAAACTCTAATGAGAGAGACATCAAGGAGGACAACCAATCTTTGAGGAATATAAACAAGATTAAATCTTTATTTTAAACTTTTATGTGATCCTCCATTTTCATTCAACTTCACCACTTATAAAAGCGTTTTAATCACATTTCTTAGTTGCTATTTCGACTTCTGCAAGCTGCTTTTAAAACATGTTTGATATTAGTATTTTATTCTAAATTGCCTCCTTGCCTAATCTCTAATATAAATAGGTGGAATATTTCATTATCTTTACCATTTTATCCCACATGAAATCATATTCAAAGCAACCACATACTGGCATCTTCAAACTCTTACTCTTCCTTCTATTTAATCAACGAAACTACACATTTTTGATGTTAATGACAACATTTGCAACAATCTCATTTATACATCAATGACAATATCCTTCTGCCGTGACTTTGACATCAATGACAACTAATCCAACATTCACCTTTTGACATCAATGTTAACAATTATAACAATCTCCTTCATATGCTTTTGACATCAATGACAACCATCTTGTCCATGCACCTTTGACATCAATGACAACATTTCCAACAGAGTGAACAAAATCACTACACAAGGATTAAATGCCACCAAATGTTATAAGCTAAACATAATCACTGCATCCAAAGCTATAAGAGAGCGACCTAACACCTACTGCAATACAAAGCTTTCAGTAATTGTTAAGTGATAATTTAACTCGTAAAGGTTCACCAACACATAAGATAGAACACTTCAATAGTAATTCAGAAGCAAACTAGGCATACTAAATCCCATTGAATAATGAATTATGGATTGACAATAACATTAAATAATAATTTTGAAAATATGCACGCAAGAGAATTACCATTGGTTGATACTAAGTGCATGTTAGGATTAACCTTGTAAATCTTTGTAATTATTATTCCTAATATTGTTTGTAAATCACCCATAAGAGATGTACAAGTTTCATCGTCAATGGTAAAACTTATTTACCAGGGACGATAATGATAGAGTTACTGCATCGATAAGTTTTGGAGTTACCGGCGATAGTTATGGAGTAACATTTACTGATGGTAATTGTAAAATCAAGAGTAACTGAAGGTAGGCACCACTTTGGAAGAATCTACTATTTTAGGCTTGTATGACATTCGTCATAAGGTTGGTAAAAATGTTGTAAGAGAATATATGACAACTATAAGTTGTCATAAGATTCTATGACAATATGACAACCTATGACAAGTATTTATGAGTTGTAAGTTGCTATTCTTAGCTCTAGGCGCCCATATTGGAGAGATACTATTCGGGGGCTGTTATGACGGAATCTACGACGGTTATGACAACATTTATTACCCTGTAAGTGCCTATTCTTGTCCATGGTTGCCCAAGTTTGCATGGTTGACTATTGACAAGTGGCATGGGCATGTAAGAGGTCATTTAATGTTGCATGTTGGAGTTTCCAAGGAGAGAGAAAGTGGACGCCTAATTTGGGGAGTAAAACCTCTATAAATACAGTGCCTTGTATGTGTTATGCATCTCATAAGTTTTGTACACAAGTTTTGTCGGATTGAAGGTTGAAGAGATAGAGGAAGTGCATGTATTGTATCTCAGTTTTGAAGATAATACAACTTGAAGCCTCTTTTCTTAGTAGAGTTTTTTTACCCAAAAAAGTTTTCTCCACGTTACATACTGTGTTATGTGGTTTATTCTTCTATGGTGTTTATTATTGTGTTGTAATTTCATTTCCATGTGCAATCTCTGTTCATATTACACTACTTTAAGATCATAAACATATTGTAATCGAATTTCCATTTTGGTACTTTTTGCCTTCATTTCTAACATTTGGTATAAGAGCCTAGCTAGTTTTAATTCTTGGGTGGTAGTGTGAAGGTTGTTTCACTGCAGTGAGAGATTTGGTTGTTTTGTTTTGCAAATCTTGTGTAGTATTAATGGCTAAATCCGTTGCCTCAATCTCTTGTTTGGACATTGAGAAGTTCAATGATACAGGGTATGAATTGTGGAAGTTGAAGATAGAAGATTTGCTTGAGGAAAAAAACCAGTGGTTGGTTGTTACGAAAGAGAAGAAACCTGATGATGTGAGTGCAGAAGAATGGGAAAGATTGGATAAGAAGGCACGAGGAACCATCCGACTGTGTCTTGCAAATTCCGTCTTGTTGAATGTCTTGAAGGAAGAGACCGCCTTCAAACTTTAGAAGAGATTGGGTGAGATCTATCAAGCCAAAAGCACATGGTAAATAAGCTTTAAAAGCGAAAATTATTTTCAGTTAAAATGAAAGAGGGTGATTCCATTGCAGAGCATTTGAATAATTTTAATTTACTTTTGAGTCAACTTGATTATGTCGATTCTATGGTTGAAGATGAAGATAAATGTATACTTCTACTTTGTTCTTTACCTGAATCTTGGGAGAATGTTATCCTTTCTATTATTGCTCACCTTGAATATCCGAAGCTGGAGCGCCTTGTTGCAACTTTGTTGGCGCAGGAGATGAGGAAGAAGACTTTTGAGGGTAAAACTGAGGCTCTCAATGTGAGGGGAAGGTCCAAGGAAAAAGGGCATGCGAAGAAGGAATGTAAAAACAAGAAAAAATAGTGGGATTCCTCTATTGATAAGTCTTCGAATGGAGGTGAAGATGTTTTACTTTCTGCATGCAATGTTGTCACTAATGATCATTGGTTGGTTGACTTAGTATGCTTGCATCATATGTCTCCACATAAAGAATGGTTTTCCACATACGAAGAGTATGATGGAGGTAAAGTGTACCTTGGGGACAACTCTACATATCTGGTAGTTGGGAAAGGCAAGGTAATGTTGTGTTTCAATGAAGAGAGAATTAAAACCCTCCCTGGTGTTTTGCATGTTCCTAGATTGGCTAGAAATCTGATTTCAGTTTCGAAGTTGAATGAATTGGGAATGCATGCAACATTTGATAAGTATGGTTGCAGATTGGTGAGTGGAAACTTGGTGGTAGCGAAGGGGAAAAGATTGGGAACCTTGTTTAGACTAGATGCCACTACAATTTGTAATTCCTCTTATATTTCTGAGGCTTCTATAAACACTTGTATGTTGTGGCACCGTAGATTGGGTCACACAAGTAATAATGTTTTAGAAACAACCAAGAATAAAGAATTGTTGGACGGTTTCTCTTATTTTGATGAGCACTTTGATTTCTGTTAGCATTGTGTGTTTGGCAAACAAAACAAAACATCATTTTATTTTAGGAAGTGATAGAGCAAAAGAGAAGTTAGAGATTATTCATTCAAATGTGTTTGGACATGTGGATAATAACTCTATCAAAAAATCTTGTTATTTTGTGACTTTCATTGATGATGTATCTATATTTACATGGATTTATTTTATGAAACACAAATCTGAAGTTTTCACTAAGTTTAAGGATTTTAAAGTCTTAGTTGAAAACCAATCAAGATTAAAGATAAATATATTAAGATCTGACAATGAAGGGGAATATTGCTCTATGTAATTTAATGAGTTTTGTAAGCATGCACGTATAATCAGACAAAAGACAACTCCGTATACACCACAATAGAATGGTGTTGCAGAAAGGATGAACCGAACAATCATGGAAAGAGCTAGAAGTATGTTGAGTGACTCATAGTTGGAAAAATGCTTTTGGGAAGAGGTTGTATGTACCGCTTGTTACTTGATTAACATAACTCCTTGTAAGACTCTTGATTCGAAACCTTATGAAGTGTGGATATGTAAGAAACCTTTTGTTTCACATTTAAGGGTTTTTGGTAGTGAAACTTTTGTTAATGTGCCTAAGGAAAACTGATCTAAATTGGATCCAAAAGCACATAAATGTATCTTCATTGAATATGGCGAGAATATTAAAGGTTATAAGACTTGCGATCCTCTAACCAGAAAAATTGTTTTCTCTAGAGATATTATTTTCAGGGAACTTAGAGCTACTTTTGAATCTGAACAACTAAAAGAGAAAGAAAAGTCAAAGGTAGTGCATTTTATTTATAGTAGGAAGATGCATAACCAGAAGAACATAATGATGGATTGGGGGATGAAGAAGAAGATTCGAGTGGAAGTAGTTCTAATGAGGAAGACTCTGTTGTTATAGAAGTTGAGCATCCAGAAGAACCAAACGAGTCTCTTACTCCACCCTTGAGGAGAATCACAAGACAACGAAACCCAATTGACAAGTATAGCCCACCAGATTTCCATTGTGTATTTGTTTTATTGAGTATTGACGATGAGCCTAGATCCTACAAGCAAGCTATTCATGCAGATGATAATGAGTCTGCTAAAAACAAGGCAAATAACTGAGAGGGGAGGTGAATCAGTTATCTTAAAATTTTTCTTACTTTTACTTTCTTAATATTCAGTTCTATATCAAAACATGAAAGCATAAGCAACCATAAGAACATAAATAAAATTAACACACATAACACAAGGATTTTTACGTGGAAACCCTGTTAAGGGAAAAACCACGAGGTGACTAACCCAAGATTGTATTCTCTGTTAAAAGAATAGGAGAGTACAAAATGGCACTTGCCAGTTGGGGCTTACTGCCCGAGCACACGACTCACAAGAGGCCCACTGCCTACAGGAGACTCACTATCTATAGAACTTACAGAAGATATCCAAGTGTTTGAACTGATGAACAATATCTACATATGCAAGAATTTAGTTCCGGTTAGGCTCAATATACTGATCTAGCACATTTCATTTTTCCTCTGCTTAGTATCACTCTTCTGTCACATTCCGAGCTTGGATTACCGTCTTCGCACTTTTCTCTACTTTTCTTCGCACTTCATCAAAACTTCTATCACTTTCACCCCTTCACAAGCTTGAATCCATCAGGTATATATATCCGCATCAAGGATTTCAAACAACCTTCTAGTCGGTAGCAAGAACACTTAGGATATTTGCAAGTTACTGTTCTATCGGCTGAATCCATACTTGATTAATGATGCGCATCAAAAACTTAGGCATGGAAATCATTAATCATGTCGGCCAAAAATGTACAATGTCACAAATTACTTGATCAATACTTTTTACACATTTGGATTGAAGTCTGATACTCTGTCGGTCAGTTCTTCCTCTGTCTGCTCTGTCTGACTGGAGCCCAACACTCAGATGTTCATATCTTTTGCATGCTTTGTCACCGGAGACTAAATCTCCGAAATACAATAGTTATGATGCCCCTCTTGACTTTTCCAAATCTGCAACTCACTGAGTTACACCATCTAAGAGATCCAGATTTGATTGTCGGATCATGTTGCATGCTCTATTCTTGTCTACCAGATCAAGACAATCTTCAATCTGACTTTCGGTATAGGCATATTATGTACTACGGATGTGTGGGATAGACTTTGTTGCCATCAATGACAATACTTATGAAGCCAAACAGTGTCTCTTGCCAACAATCTCCCCCTTTGGCATTGATGGCAACACTTAGTGAAAAATGACTAAGTGTCGCAGTAACTCCCCCTTTGTTTGTGCTTTGTTTCTTTACACTGTTTTACCGGTGCTCCCCCTTTGTTGGATTCCTCATTTTTCACTACTCTTCACTCCCCCTTTGACATCAATGGCAAAGGGTGGGATCCGCATACCAAAATTGTGCATAAACTATTATATACATGGCCGCATGTGTACATACAATTCATATGTTATACTTACATATACTTAAGTATATCTGCAAAGGTTGTCTTCAACTGTACAATCTTTGTGGCCCAACTCCTCTTCATTCTATCCAAAATAGAGATGTGTCCACTTAACAAAAATGCATATGCTTCTGCCCTCTTCAAGTTTGTTGGATCACTGGTCCGGGCTGTACTTAGAGCATCTGTTAAAGCATCATGCAATACTTCTAACTTAGGGAGGATTATTCCCCTAAGTTCACCCATTATATCCATCAGATGCCTCTTCTCCTTAACTAGTTTCCTAATTTCATTTATGATAACAACTGCTTGACATTCTTGGTTTACCAGAGAGATAGTAAGAGGATCAAAATTCTGAGATAGGTTTGTCAATTTTTCTTGTTCTTTCATCTTCTTCTCAATGTCCTCTGCAACTATAGGCCAAGATAAACAAAATTTATATATATCTCCTCCATCCTTAAGAGCGTTTTCAATGCTCTTTATGCCAATGTCTAGGGTTTTTCTGTCATTGTCAATTACTCCTTGTACCTCACTAAATCTTTTTCCAAAGAACTATTTCTAGACCTTAGTTTCTGCTGATTTTTCTAAAGATTCAAAGTGTGTATTGACAGAATTAACCAAGTTTTTCAAATTACCGGATGGAAAGGCAGATGCATTCTTCTGAAATGTGGGCATGATCTTCTCTAGTACTCCGGATGCAATATTCAGCAGTTCACTGTCCTCCATATGAGATTTTAGAAGTTTTTCTTTTGTTTTGGCCTGAGCAAAAAATGCTATCTTCATTATCTGAGCCAGAGAGAAAGTCTAGATTCAGTGGCCCTTGAATCAACTCAGGTTCATCCAGCTCCATCATTTCTTTGTCCAAGAAATTCTGCATTGTCTTTGTAGTGTCTCTTGCTGATGATTCGGACTTCTTCCCTTTAGAGGTGTCCGGATTGGCTGGTTTGGATGTGTACTCACCATCCTTTCCTGCTTGTTCTCCTTCCTCTTTTACTTTATTTTCTTTCTCTTGATTCTCCTTCTCTTCTTTTCTTCCTTCCTCAACTTCTCCGATGCCCAGAAGATTTGTCTTGGCAACAGTGGGATCCAGAGGAGTGACATTACTAGTGTCTTCTGTCAGTGTTTCCTTTTCCTTGTGAACTTCTTCCGGATCCGAAGAGTCTAATGCCTCAGATGGCTCTTCATCAATTTTCTTTAATCCTTCGACATCCTTGTTAGAGAATTCTTCATTGATTTCCTTTAATCCTTCAACATCCATGGTAGAAGGCTCTTCATCTGCTTCCTCTACAATGGGAAGATTAAACATTTTCAAGGCTTTTCGAAGAATTTCTTTTGTTTCATCAACTATTTTGTTAGTTTCTCCTAGCATGAGTTTATTCATTCTGGATTTGCTCCAGAAATCTTCTTTGTTGTCCTTGAAAACCATGTTCATTTGTTTTGGAGTGATAGATGGACATAATTGTATCAGTATTTGTTCCCAGATCTCCAAGTCTTTTGCAATTGCATTTTCTTTTCTTAGCTCCAGTTTTTTTCTAGGCTTTTAGGAATTAATGAAATTATTTCAATGAAGGCTTTGTTATAGATGTTCAAGTACCTGACAGTTGCTTCCTCAAGTATTCTCTTATCTGCATCATTATATTCATCATAGAACTCTATCACCGGCTGCAGGTTTCCATCCACAGCGACTGCTTTGATGATGTCTTCAATTGAGAGAGTGGGTTTCTCAACAAACTCTTCTGTCTTCTGCTCCTCGTTATTCTTTTCATCCTTGGAGAGTTTGTGCTTGGCTTTCTTTAAATCTCTGAACTCCATATCTGATTCTGTCTCTTCATCATCCTTGAGGCTCACATATGTCCTTGTGGCCTTAGTCTTCTTTCTCTTTTCACTTTTGACAGGAGAAGAACTTCTAGTAGATCTCGTCCGGGTAGAGGCTTTCACCGGAATGCTTTCTTTCTTTACACTTTTCCTCTCCCTTTCAATTTTCTCTATTCTTTCTCTATTTGCATCAACTGCCTCCTTTGTTATGCCAAACATTCCAGCAAGTTCTTCAACCTCCCTTCTCACTTTCCTTTCTGTTTCAGGCTTCCTTAGCTCAACATGCAATTTTATGTTTAGCTCATCAAAGGTGCCAAACTTCTCTGCTTCAGTGTCCTTAGGTTGACTTAGGAGATGTTGAACATGAGCCTCTAATAGTTTTTCGTCTACTTCATAACCCATGGGCATCACCCATACAGTCCTTGGCTCAACTGCCTCCATTAGACACTGATCTGTATCAACCATGAAGCAAACTATGTCTTTGTATTTTTCAACTATTGACTTTGGTATTCTCTCTTTTGCATGCATCAAGCTTTGGAAGTTTTTGAAGTAACCCTAGAGAGCTGCCTTCCGGGCTTGTGCATCACCAAGTTCATACAAATAATCCCTGATTTCAATAGCAACCGGTTTGTCATTTGCTCAAATTAGACCTCTTGATCCTGGTAGCTCATTCATGAAGTAGAAGAATAGACATAATACCAGACTGCAATATTTGAAGAAATTTTTCTAGTCTTTCTTGATCTTCTCCAGATTCTCCATCAGTTGATTCAATAGAAGTTCACACAAATCATAGTCTACATTTTCTCTTAGCATCTGATATGCAGCATAGATTGTTGTACTGGATACAAAATTCTCCCTACTTGAGTGATAAATCTTGTAACCAATTATAATTGATGCAAACTTGACATCTGGATCAGTAATATCATCTATAGTCATTGCCCTCTTGTCATATTTTGATCTGGTGGCTTCTGTTACTGTTTGATTATTCACAGCTTTGAGTGCAGGTAGCCCACCAATTGAGTGTAATCTGGTTACAGCCTTGATGGCAGCTTTGGTTTAAATGGACTCATTAACCATATAAAGTTATCATGTATCCTGCTCAAGACATACCTGACCCATTCGTCTTCTCCAAATGACGGGAAATGTATGCAATGTGCAAAGTGCTTATCCTTTAGGGCCTTGAATTTCGTCTTGAGTTCAAAGTTCTCATTACTTAGTTATTTGCGATACAATTCTATCAATTCTAGGTCTCCCAGTTCCTTAAGGTTTGTATGAATGTAAACCCTAACATCTTCTACATGCAGAACACCATGCGGGATACTGGAAAACGCACCCAAGGGATCAACTTCTAGAGACTTGTAAGGGTGTTTCTTGAATTTTGGTTTCGGCCTTTCAGGGATATTAACAACCATGGGAGTAGCCATTTTAGCAATGAAATCCGGAGAGAATTTGCAGAAGGAAAATACCTTTTTACGCCTTGGGGTTTGTAGCAAATGCTGGAGCGAATTTCTGCTTGATTTCGATCTTCAGCTTGAACTTGAGTAGTCTGCAGGATCTCTTTTCATAGCTCTTCTTTCTTCTTGGTGAGTGCAAAGTGTTGTAAATGATGAGTGAAAGGCCTTTTATCCTTGCACAAAACCTAATTCCCTTTTGTAATAAATGCATATTTTTAAGTTATCCAGTAACCCTATTTTGAGTGAATTTCTCATGAATCACTGTGCGGATCTTCAAGTCATCATCCAAGTGAGTTGGAAACACACATTTAACCTTCCAAAACATATCTCCAAATCTGCAGATCATAAGCTTGGATTTTTAGATCATACCATATTTGTATGTGTAGTTTTGCTTTTACTGGATGGCTACCGGAGCAGGAACTACTCATAACTTCTTCAAATCTTTATGAGGATTACTCAACTTTCAACTGAATGATTTTTGATGAACCTTCAAGATCCCTTTAATTTGCAACCTCTAACTCTTATCTATTGTGCCGAACTCAGGCACTTACTAACTGGCTGGGGGAATTTGACTTCCTCTGTAGCTCCCCTATCATGTCCCTATAATGATTTATAATTGAATCGTTTATTTAAATAATAAGTTAGCCTTATATAAACTAAATATATAATATTTTTATTTAAAATATATTATTAATATGTATTATTTAATAAATAATATTATTAATTTAATATAATATAAATACTATAAAATATATAAATTTAATTAACTAGATATATTATAAATATAAATATTTTAATATAATATTTATGTGAATAATTATTAAGATATATTATTATATATAAAAATAAATATTACGAAGAGTAGATAAAAGTCTAATAAGACAAACATTATCCCACCATATTATATGCTTGTGAATAAAATAAGATAAAAGAGCTCCCATACTTAATAACAAATGTATTTATTTAAATTTTATACTATATATATTATATAAATAATGCACTTTAAAAAGATTAAGGGGAGGCTAAAGAAGGGTATTTATAAGTGCAGCAATTAAGTTGGTTGACACCAGCGATCACATAAATAAATAATATATTATAAATATATCTAATAATATAAATACAAATATTATTATTATTATCTCATATTGTAATATAAATATAAATAATACAATATAAACCATATATCATTTATTATGATATAAAATAAATAATATATCATTTATTATAATGATATAATATAAATACAAATAATATAAATAATAATATAAATAAACATCTTTTAACCTATCCTCTTATGATAAGGGAGTTACGTATGGTTAGAACTAGTTTTACTACAAAAGGGAATTAATATAAAGTAATAAAAATTATAAGAGGATAAGTATGTCTTTTACCACCAAGCATAATAAGAGATGTGCCTCTTCGAACATATCCCTTGAAAGGGAAATAAATAAAGGTTGTGAGATAGAAGGAAAACATCATCGGAAGAAAATATAAAAAGAGTATCGGATAAATACATATAGTTAGATCTGCATTATATATATATATATATATATATATATATATATATATATATATATATATATATATATATATATATATATATATATATATATATATAATTTGAGTCATAAGTAGGAAAGATGTCATAAATTAATATATAGAGATATGTACATCAGCAGTAAAAGGGAGTGAAATATATATTATAAAATATATAAACGGCAACGGCAAAACAATAAAAATTATATTACGGCAACATAGGTAGAATTCCAGGCAAGTAAGTATTTATATTTAATTTGTTCAATCTATAATTGGTTAAAATAAATGGTAAGATTATTATATATAAAAGAATAAATATATATATGTATGCGATCCCTATATCAAAATAGAACTATACTATGTGAACAAATAATTGATTGAAAGTACATCCTTAAATAAAGAAACATGATTGAGACATGTATGAACATATACATACATTATGAAACTTGAGGAGAAAAACATAACCATCCCATCACTTCCATTTCCTATAACTATAGGAGAGGCAGTCTTGTTAGGGAAAGGCGGGGTAATTCCATCACAATGCATTAGAGAGGGTTTAACGCGCCCTAGACAAGAATACTAGGGAAAGGCGAAGTAATTCCATTCATAATGCACTGGAGAGGGTTCAACGCGCCCTAGACATATAATTCCCCATCCATAGTTAAGGATTAGAAGGGAGATGATATGAAAAGATGAATTTAGATTGTTATTTATATTCTCCTCTATTACTTCATCCTAAAAGGAATGTTAGGTATTGTAAGGGAGGGGCAGTGTAATTCCACCCGCGATAAGGCCCGTAGGCTGGGTCTGGGATGGTCTCCAGGCGCCCTTGACATGTAAAGCCTAGTTCCATGAGGAAGAAAAATAAGGAAAATATGAATGTGGAATTATGGAATGTATTGTAGAATAGTTATCAATAATAAGTAACAATTGTGAAATGAATAATCCGTCAACAAAGAATGATATAATTATATTATCATTGATCTTATTTGATCTTATTATCGAAAATTATTAATCTATAATGTTTCTAATGTCTCCTTGAGAATCACTTTGAATGCAGATTCAAGTTTAAGTGTTTCCACTAGAAAGGGGACATTACATCCCCCTGAGCCAGAGCTCACCTTTTAATTTCTGGAAGGATTATCAGCACCGGATTCCGGTGCGGATCCATCACAAGTATTCATCACGCTCTTCTTTATCCAAATCTTGCTCATCTCATTTTGAATCTCATCCGCATTCACTTTTCCTTTGCCTTTGTCTAGTTTATAATCATGTTTTACCGAACCCTTCCATCATGATTTCTGCTTCTACAGAGTCTAGCTATATGACCGGATTTATTGCAATTGTAACACACAACATTTCCTTGCTTATTTGGTTGATATCCTCTTGATCTGCATTGATTAGCCATATGCCCCATTCTATTGCATGTGAAGCATCTACCATTGAAAGAATTGTTCATTTGCATATTTCTGCATTCATGAGATTTGTGACCATACCTTTTGCAACTAAAACATTGACTGGAGAAGGATGAATTGTTCTGATTCATTCTATTCCTACACTAAGTTGCTTTATGACCGAATTTGTTGCAATTGAAGCAGTTTCCATTGAAATATGGATATCTTTGGGCATTTGGTTGCCTTACCGAAGGTCTTCTAGGCCTATTTCTTTGACTTCCTGATCCAAGGTTCTTTTGACCAGATCCAGAGCTTTCACCTTTCTCATATCCCAAGCCACGCTTATCATCTACCCTCTTTTGACTTTCAAGAAGAACTTCAAGTTGGGCTGAGCTTATCTTGAATTTTTCTTTGTATTCATTTGCAGATTGAAGATCTTGTTTAAGAGTGTCTATCTCGCTCTCGAGTTGTTCTTCATTGTATCTGGCTTCTTCAAGATCATCTTCAAGATGCCTGATTATTCTGTCCATTTTGTGGCAATCCTCTATTTTCTCCTTGAGGGATTGTTTTAGGTTATCTTTTATCTTTCTCTTTTCTTCAATTTCTTGGGTGAATTTCATAACCCCTGATTCCATTTCATGTCTTATCATAATGACTTTTTTTGATAGCTTCCCACATAGCTTAGTTTTCTCATTCAGATCCTCATCAGCGTTATTGGCTTCATTTTGATTTGCTAATTTCTGAAGTAGTTCCTTTCTCTTTTTCACAGAATTATTGAGTTTTTCTTTCAGCTCATTGATGATATCATCAGCTTCCTTGAGTCTCTCTATCAAATTATGGACCTCAGAGTGGGATTGTTCAAGATCATCTAGGGCAGATTGAAGTTGTTCTTTCATACCATATGCATCCATTGAGATTCCCAGATCTTCCTCAAGCTGTTAGGCTTGTTCAAAGAAATTTAGCTCTAATACCAATTGTTGGAAACAAGGCAGATAACTGAGAGGGGGGGGTGAATCGGTTATCTTCAAATTTTTCTTACTTTTACTTTCTTAACATTCAGTTCTATATCAAAACATGAAAGCAGAAGCAACCATAAGAACATAAATGAAATTAACACACATAACACAAGGAGTTTTACGTGGAAACCCTGTTAAGGCAAAAACCACGGGGTGACTAACCCAAGATTGTATTCTCTGTTAAAAGAATAGGAGAGTAAAAAATGACACTTGCCAATTGGGGCTTACTACCCGAGCACACTGCTCACAAGAGGCCCACTACCTACAGGAAACTCACTGTCTACAGAACTTACAGAAGATATCCAAGTGTTTGAACTAATGAACAACATCTACATATGCAAGAATTCAGTTCTGGTTAGGCTCAATATACTGATCTAGCACATTTCATTCTTCCTCTGCTTAGTATCACTCTTCTGTCACATTCCAAGCTTGGATTACCGTCTTCGCACTTTTCTCTGCTTTTCTTCGCACTTCATCAAAACTTCTATCACTTTCACCCCTTCACAAGCTTGAATCCATCGGGTATATATATCTGCATCAAGGATTTAAAACAACCTTCTAGTCGGCAGCAAGAACACTTAAGATATTTGCAAGTTACTGTTCTGTTGGCTGAATCCATACTTGATTAATGATGCGCATCAAAAACTTAGGCATAGAAATCATTAATCATGTCGGCCAAAAATGTACAATGTCACAAATTACTTGATCAACACTTTTTACACATCCGAATTGAAGTCTGCTACTCTATCGGCCAGTTCTTCCTCTGTCTGCTCTGTCTGACTGGAGCCCAACACTCAAATGTTCATATCTTTTGCATGCTTTGTCACCGGAGACTAAATCTCTGGAATACAATAGTTATAATGCCCCTCTTGACTTTTCCAAATCCGCAACTCACTGAGTTACACCATTTGAGAGATCCAGACCTGATTGTCGGATCATGTTGCATGCTCTGTTCTTGTCTACCGGACCAAGACAATCTTCAATCTGACTTCCGGTATAGGCATATTATGTACTGCGGATGTGTGGGATAGACTTTGTTGCCATCAATGACAATACTTATGAAGCCAAACAATGTCTCTTGCCAACAGAGTCTTGGCAGTTAGCCATGCAGAGGAGATGATGGCTTTAGACTCTTGCAACACCTATGATCTTGTTTGTTTTCCCATAGGAAGAAAAGGCCATAGATTGCAAGTGGGTCTTCAAGAAGAAGTTTGGAGCAAACAGTTCATTGGAGAAATACAAGGCTAAATTAGTAGCCAAGGGCTACTCCCAGAGAGGGCGTTGATTTCGGTGAAATATTCTCTCCTGTTGCTAAATTATCTTCTATTAGATTTCTCTTATCCATTGCTGTAGCTTTTGATTTTGACGTTGGACAAATGGATGTTAAGACTACATTCTTGACTGGAGATCTTGAGGAAGATCTTTACATGCAACAACCTATAGGGTTTGAGGTAAAAGGAAAAGGACATTGGGTTTGCAGATTGAAGAGGTCTCTTTATGGTTTGAAATAGTCCGCCAGAATGTGGTACCAAAAGTTTGATTCATTTGTTTTGAAAATGGGTTTTGTTATAAGTGAGAAGGATCAAGTCTGTATACATTCGTTGTATTGATGATTCTATATTGATCATTGCATTGTATGTTGATGACATGTTATTTTTCAACAATACTAAGGGTATGATCAGTGAATTGAAAGCCCAACTTTCAGGTGCATTCGATATGAAGGATCTTGGAGTAGCTAGGTATATTCTGGGTATGAAGATCAAGAGGGACAAAGGTAACATAAAGCTTTGGTTATCTCAGAGTAAATATGTGAATACCATTTTGTAGATATTTAGCATGCAGGATTGTAACCCAAATAGAATTCCTTTGCCCATTGGTACTAAGCTTTCATTAGACATGTGTCCAAAGAATGACGATGATTTTGAGGACATGACTAATGTGCCATATGATAGTGTTGTAAGGAGTTTGATATATGCAATGGTTTGTACTAGGCCAGATATTGCCCAAGAAGTGGGAATTTTGAGTAGGTTTATGTCTAACCCTGGTAGACAACATTGGAATCATGCGACGAGGGTATTTAGATATTTAGTTAGTACTTTTGATTACTGTTTGGTTTATTCTGGTACTGACAATGTGGAAAAGACATTGGGCATACATGGTTTTGTTGATGCAGATTGGACATGTGACTTGGATAATTGGAGGTCCACTAGTGCCTATGTTTACTTTGTTTGGAGGAGCAGTGAGTTGGATGAGCAAAAGGCATCCCATGGTTGCTTTGTCCACCACCGAAGCAAAGTATATGGCTGCTACCCATGTCTCTAAGGAGGTAGTTTGGTTGAGGAGATTGTGTACAGGTATTGGTTTTGATTGCAAGGTCATTCAGATTGGTTGTGATAGCCAGAGTGTTATTTGTTTGGCCAACAACTCTATGTATCATGCTTAGACTAAGCATGTTGATGTACAATATCACTTTGTTCGAGAAATGGTTGCAAATAGACAGATTGAGATGAAGAAAGTTGTAATGTCCCCTACTTGGAGTATGCCTTTTTTTCATAATAAACATACTTCAACATACTTATTGTACCCTAAATCAGATCATTAAAACTAGGGACTAATTAGTATTCATAATATACTCAATGATTACTATATTTAAGCCCCAATCCTTACCTCTTACCTAATCATCAACCCTACAGAGGATAGGGGATAACCATGTTAGGGCGCTAGAAAACTACTCTCCACAAGTGAGGCCCAGGGGTTTCATGAACACCCATCAATACCACCCCCTGGCCCAAGCTTCAGGAACACCTGTCCATACCACATTGGGGAGTAGGTCCAAGGGTTTCATGAACACCCATCAATGCCACCACTTGGCCCGAGAGCTTCAGGAACACCCGTCCATACCACTTCGGGGCTCACCTTCCTTGTGAGACATTAATTTCGTCTCTCCCTAAAAACCCAACCAATCCTCATGAGGGGCAATAGAGAAAGATTAAGGACCAGGTCCTGAATATACTAATCATTTGTATATCATGAATATATATTATATATGTATATAAGCATAGTTATTTTATAAATCGAAATTAATAGTTATAATCTTATTTACCGTATTTTAGATATAAATCCATATAAAGTATAAATGAAATAATTCATAGATATTCATTTATTTCCCTTAATAGAATACAAGTATAATATTAACATAAATTAACATTTATGAATACATAAGGGTAGTGTGTAGCATACTTATCTGCTATTGCACCAAGTAAAATAACATCAAATCTGTTGTAGCAATTTATGCTTTGTTGTTATCCATTGCTGCCCTTTCAAATGGCAAGCTTATTGCATTAATATCTTTATTTAAATATACTTTCTTTCTATTATACTTAGAAAATATATCCGAAATATATATTTCAAACTCCAGAAATAAATCATTCCTTCCCTTTTACATCCACACTAAGGACCAGGTCCTGAATATACTAATCGTTTGTATATCATGAATATATATTATATATGTATAAAAGCATAGATATTTTATAAATCGAAATTAATAGCTATAATCTTATTTACCATATTTTAGATATAAATCCATATAGAGAATAAATGAAATAATTCATAGATATTCATTTATTTCCCTTAATAGAATACAAGTATAATATTAACATAAATTAACATTTATGAATACATAAGGGTAGTGTGTAGCATACTTATCTGCTATTGCACCAAGTAAAATAATATCAAATCTGCTGTAGCAATTTATGCTTTGTTGTTATCCATTGCTGCCCTTTCAAATGGCAAGCTTATTGCATTAATATCTTTATTTAAATATACTTTCTTTCTGTTATACTTAGAAAATATATCCGAAATATATATTTCAAACTTCAGAAATAAATCATTCCTTCCCTTTTACATCCACACTAAGGACCAAGTCCTGAATATACTAATCGTTTGTATATCATGAATATATATATTATATATGTATATAAGCATAGTTATTTTATAAATCATAATTAATAGCTATAATCTTATTTACCGTATTTTAGATATAAATCCATATAGAGAATAAATGAAATAATTCATAGATATTCATTTATTTCCCTTAATAGAATACAAGTATAATATTAACATAAATTAACATTTATGAATACATAAGGGTAGTGTGTAGCATACTTATCTGCTATTGCACCAAGTAAAATAATATCAAATCTGCTGTAGCAATTTATGCTTTGTTGTTATCCACTGCTGCCCTTTCAAATGGCAAGCTTATTGCATTAATATCTTTATTTAAATATACTTTCTTTCTGTTATACTTAGAAAATATATCCGAAATATATATTTCAAACTCCGAAAATAAATCATTCCTTCCCTTTTACATCCACACCATCTCTATGCATTTATATATTTCTCAAGAGATATGTTTTTATGAATATATGTGACTTTTCATAATAAACACAACTCTCTAACCTTTCAAAAACGTTCCTTAATTACAATCACAACCTTTCCTTTAACTTTAATCGCACCATTTCCTCTATGCATTTGTGAATAAGACAATTTATTTAATGAAGCGCTTCCTTTTCAAACTCATCGCATCACTTTATATGATAATCGTATCATTTCAAACCTTCACATTGTATCACTTTATCTTTTGAATCGCACCCTTCACATTGTATCATTACTAATCGCTGCTCATATTCATCGCCGCCTCTTTAATATCATTTAATATTAAGTGCTGCACTATTTTATCTAACTACTGCCTATTTATTTTAATCGCTCCATATGTTATTTAATACTTGCATATTAAACCTTGACAGTCAGCCTCATTCAAGTATTAAATACTTTGCATTAGATGGGATTCGGCCAATATGAAGTCGACCATGAAACTTGATGTAATCGTCCACTTTATGATGTATATGGTCGGCTTATGAGAAGAGTCGGCCAGGATAGATATAGTAATAAATTCTTATCATTACTAGTTTCATTCATATCTTTAATTTGAATGAATAATATATTCAATTATAAATTATTAATATAGGGGCATGATAGTCCTCTCTGCCCAAGATTGCTTGTCCTCAAGCAATCACAACTTAGGATGCTCCTAAAGTAATCAACATCCCCAAATCAATATTGATTATCCTTGGAGAATTGTTGTTAATATACTTAATCCAACATAGTTCTTTAACATCATAGGGTTGATAACATCTTCCAAAGTATGAGGACAATTTATTGTCTAATATTCTTCTGATTCACGTACTTGTATTTCCCAATATCTCTCAACAACAAAACCAAGAGTTGGTAATGTGTAAGATCCCGAAATTAAGACAAATTTTCTCGTCTCATTATCCCTTGTTGAAATCTACAATGTTGTATTTTTCATTGGGAGTGTCGTGAATAACAAGATCTTTTACTACAATTTGTACCCCTTTTCCCTATACCATCTATTGGGAGTATGTATATTTTATTTCACCTAATCATTCAAACAGAGCTCAAGACAAGGTTGAGGGTGTAATTGAAAATATCTTATAGGTGTTTGTAACACTTAGTCCAAACATTTTTCAACATATATCATCTTGTCATAGACTCATTTATAACCTTAGATAATCCTCAAGTATAAATTACTGGATGTATCAAAGTCTTAGACTCTATAGCAGACAGTTATTACTCATGATACTTCATAGAATTTGAATTTATAGATTGACACTAACATCCAATGTCTAAAACAATGGGAGGTTGTCACTCCTCTTATAAAGATTTGACATATTCTCATGTTAATACAAAGACGATTTCCATACCTCAGAAAAGTATTGTTTTATTCCATCTAGTTCAACAATCTTAATTTTTTCCCAAAGTTTAAGAGGTGCAAATGATCCTGAGATTTGTGGGTTATGGGCCCATAATGTAATTTAAAATAAACTTATGTAACAAATTTGGTATAACTTGATGTGTATCAAATTTATCTAAGTTACTCTAATCAAGAAAAAGAACTTAGAAGAAGAATACCCTTGGATGAAAAGACTTACTCTAAATATTACATATAGAAGTGAATTGGGTCCACAAGACAAGATTCACTCGATCAATTTTATAGGTTACAAGGTAGATCAAATGTGGTATGGACTGGCTTGTGTCACCATTGTTTCAATGAGAGTGGGATAAGTCACTTGATGGTACATTTGATCTTGTTCCAAAGGAATAGAACAACTCATTCTTAATTATGTTCCTCTTCCATGAGGCTTGATAAATATATCTTACAATGGATTTCCAACATTTCTCTTGAGATCTCTCAAGAGTCCCAATTTGTGGATTCCTAAGGAATTGAATTGTCTTGATTTCATTTTCTCAAAATGTTGTTTTGGCTTTTAGGTCAATATGATACATCAGTGCACCTAAAAGATAATCTTAATTCAGCTTTGTATCTCTAGTTATGTCTAAGTTTTTGTGATAACTAGTGGTGGCAATATGTGGATTTTTATTTTGAGAATTGGAAGTCAAATTATATTGTTATATTCAACTATGTTGAGTGGTTATGGTTTGATTATTCCTTCCTTGGGAACTTTTGATATTTTGATTGCTTGATATCCTGATGACTTAGATAAGTGACGATTGTTAATGAATTGATTTATCCTTTATATCTATTTCTTGAAGGAGTCACTACTCTTCTTGGTTGCCTTTTTCAAAAATAATACTTTACCTTTGAGTTGATTGTTAGATTTACTTCCTATTGATGGTTTCTTCACAAGGAAATGATTCCCCTTTTATATTTTATTCGAAGGGTCACACTTTTCGTATTTGGGGTTTCATCCTTTCTCGCATCATCATTATTCTTGAGAACCTAATTTAATTTATTTGTAAAACCTCTTAGGTTTCTATTTTTATATCTCAAGTTTGAGGGAGTCATACTTTTCACTTCACTAGTTACAACTCTTCATTATTACATAAGTTAATTTGTTAGTGCTTCTTAACCCAAAAAACGTTGACAATAAAGCTTTGATAGATTTGGCATTTTCATAATTTTTTGCATAAAGTAATCGTAAACAACACATAGAGTAAACTTGTTGAAGAAACATTAGACATGAAGCAAACACATAGATATACGTAATACATGAAGCATATGTGATACACGAAGTATACACGTAAGACACAAAATGTAAAATACGAAGTATACACATAAATACATGTGAGGCATGAAGCATATAAGTATACATGATGAAGTTAGGACACAATATATGCATAAATACACGTAATACACGGGGCATGAAGCATATACACACTACACGAAGTATGCATAAATACACATAATACACAAAGCATGAAGCATACATGAAATATACGAAGTATATGCATAAATACATGTGATACAATAAGCATAAAGCATACACATAATACACAAAGTATATGCATAAATACATGTAATACAAGAAGCATGAAGCATACACATATATACATAATACATGAAGCATATGTGATACACGAAGTATACACGTAAGACACAAAATGTAAAATATGAAGTATACACATAAATACATGTGAGGCATGAAGCATATAAGTATACATGATGAAGTATTCATAAGACACAATATATGCATAAATACATGTAAGACACGGGGCATGAAGCATATACACACTACACGAAGTATGCATAAATACACGTAATACATGAAGCATGAAGCATACATGAAATATACAAAGTATATGCATAAATACATGTGATACAATAAGCATAAAGCATACACATAATACACAAAGTATATGCATAAATACATGTAATACAAGAAGCATGAAGCATACACGTAATACACGAAGTATATGCATAAACACACGTATACGCATAAACACAAAGTATATACATAAACACACGTAATACACGAAGCATGAGGCATACATGTAATACACGAAGTATGCACATGAATACACGTAAGTCACTAAGCATACACATGAATACACGTAAGTCACGAAGTATACCCTTGAATACACGTAAGTCACGAAGTATACACTTGAATACACGTAAGTCATGAAGTATACACTTGAATATACGTAATACACATGAATACATGTAAGTCATGAAATATACACTTGAATACACATAAGTCATGAAGTGTACACTTGAATACACGTAAGTCATGGTATACACTTGAATATACGTAATACACTTGAATACAAATAAGTCATGAAGTATACACTTGAATACACGTAAGTCACAAAGTATACACTTGAATACACGTAAGTCATGGAGTATACACTTGAATATATGTAATACACTTGAATACATGTAAGTCACGAAGCATGTAAGGCATGAAGTATACGCATGAATATATGTTGCATCAACTATCATTCACAGGTTGGCAGGAAGGATGCTTTGATACCAATTGTACTATCACCTACTTTGATGCAGGAGCATCCAATGGTGTAAGAGCAATCTTGCATCACCCAAAAAAATGTGATTCAAAATCATTGATGTTGTTTTCATTTCTTTTCAAAATTAGTGTTTTTAGTTCCATAATCGCTTGAATAATGATGTAGAACTTTCAGTTTTTCCAAACTGCTAAAAATACCAAACTATTATTTTTGGAAAGTTTGCATTTGGGCACGGATTGATATGAAAATTTACAGAAAGCTTCGTAAATAAAAAATAAGACATTTGGCGAAGGAATCATGCAAAGATTATTTGTGAGCTAAAAGATATTAAAGTTTTTGTTTCCCAAAAATGCCTGAAAATTATTCAAATTCAGGTTTGAGGCACTAAACGCCCCCGTATGGGCCCAAAAATGGGCGGAACTGGCAAATCGGGTTCTTAGTGCGTAGAGCATTTTGTGAGCTTTTCGATGCTTCAAACGGTTCATCAATCGAACACCCGGATCAAAAATTATGGCTCCCGAAAGTTGACCTATTTTTGGAGGGAGATGCAAAATTTGAAATTTGGCTGGAGGCCGCCAAAAAGGCTATTAATAACCATTTTTGGGAACCCTTGGCAGTAGTAGAGATAAGGGAGAAAGTGTAGAGTCAAGAAAGGCTGAAAAACAGAAACCCTAGCTGATTTGGGGTTACAGAAGGTAAAAGATTCCAGAGCCTGGTGATAGGTAGCTGTAATGTGTTGCAGCCTGTGGAGGATTGATTCCTCTTATTGTATTGGAGTTTCTGTAATGTAATGAGTTATCCAAATCAATAAAAGAACATTCTATTTTCTGTTTGCAATTTCTGTTGTGTTTTATGAATTACCCCCTTCATCAAGTGGTATCAGAGCAAGGGTTCTTGAGTGTGTAGATAGATCGCCGACCGTGAGGCAGTTTGCACCAGGACCTGAGTTATGGGTTTGCTATGGAGATCAGGATGCCTCCACGAAGAAACCATGTTAGAAGAAACGCTTTGACAGAAGAGAGTTTTAGAGCCCTGCAAAGGCAGATCGATGCATTGCAAGAGTTGCGAAGAGGGTTTGAGATGAGAACAAGAGAAGAAAGCGAGGATGACGCTGAAGAAGAGCTATCTGAGGAAGAACAAGAAGCTGCAGGAGATCCTGCAGAAGTTAGGTTGTTGAGGGCCATTTGAAAGATTGAAAAGAGGCCCAGGATTGAAGTTTCTATGTATTTTAGAGATTTAATCCATAACAACTTATTGATTGGATCAATGACATCAAGGAATATTTCAACTATGAAGATGTGGAGGATCCAGATCAGGTCAAGTTTGCAAAAACCAAGTTGAAGCGCCATGCCAGTATTTGGTGGAAGGAGGTCCAGTTAGAGAGAAATAGGAGAGGAAAATGAAAGATGACCATATGGGATCGGATGGTGGAGAAACTAAAGAAGCAGTTCATTCCTATGGACTATGAGATGGAGTTGTTGAAGAAGCTGCAAGGATTGAAGCAAGGTAACAAGTCTGTCAAGGAGTATACATAAGAGTTTTATAAGATTACTATCAGGACAAGACATGCAAAGGCAAACAAGGAGAAGGTAGCCCGTTACATTAATCGGTTGAGGCCAAGTATTCAAGAGGAGCTGAGCCTGGTCAGAATGACAACCATAGAAGATGCATACCAGTTTTCCCTGAAAGTGGAAGAGAAGCTGAATAAAAGATTCGAAAACAAGCAAAGGGGAAGAGATCAAGGCGAAAGGATTGGTGGAAGACCCTATGGAGGCCAAAATGAAGATCCCAAGAAAAGTGAAGAAGCTGGCACAGTCAAAATCAAAGAAGAGATAATGCCTACCGTCCTCGTGACCAAAATAATGGTGAGCAAAGAGGAAGAGGAAGAGGCAGACCTGGTCAAGGACCTAGAAGAGGAGGTTTTAGAGGAAATCATTTCCAATGTGGAGAAGAAGGGCATCGAGTATATGAGTGTCCACAACATCAAGGAAGGACAAATAGAAGACCTGAAGGTAATGCACGAGTTGCACATATAAATGAAGATGCACAGTTTGAGCATTCTGAATATACTGAAAGAGGAGAAACCCTAGTTGTCAGAAGAACCTTGTTGAATGAGGAGAAAGAACCAAATCAAAGGAAGAGTTTACTTCGCACAAAATGCAAGTGTGAAGGTAAGTGTTGTGATATTATTATTGACAGTGGAAGCACTGACAATCTTGTTTCAGAGAAGATGGCTAACAAGCTGAAGTTGACAAGAAGAAAGCATCCACATCCATATCGGATTGCATGGTTGCAAAAGGACCATAGAGCTTTGGTCAATGAGCAGCGTTTAGTCAAGTTCAAGATTGGGGACTACCATGATGAGGTGTTGTGTGACATCATACCGATGGATGCATGTCATCTGTTATTGGGAAGGCTGTGGCAGTATGATAGGTGCGCTGTCCATGATGGCCATGCAAACACATTCCCTAACAAAAGATGGAGTTTGTCATAAGTTGAAACCCTTGAAGGAGGTGGAAGAAAATGCATGTAGTACTACCAGAATTTGCTTAGTAGATGGTAGAACATTTTTGGAGGGTATGAAGCATGAGCATCATTGCTTTGCATTGATTCCTAAGATTAGTCAAGAGAAATGTGAAAATGTACCAACAGAAGTCTCAGATCTCTTGGAAGAGTTTCAGGATATTGTCTTTGATAATGTACCAGAAGGTTTACCACCAGTGAGAAAGATAAGTCATCAAATGGATTTGATACCAGGAGCTAGTTTTGCCGAATAAGGCAGCCCATAGAATGACTCCAGCAGAGAATGAAGAGTTATACAGACAAGTTCACGAGTTGTTGAGGAAGGGACTGATAAGGGAGAGCATAAGTCCATGTGCGGTACCTACAGTACTAGCACCGAAGAAAGATGGAGAGTGGAGGATGTGTACAAACTACTGAGCCATCAACAAGATCATGATCAAGTATAGATTTTCGTTGCCTAGAATGGATGACATAATGGATTGTTTGAATGAAGCCAAGTACTTCACAAAGATTGACCTGAAGAGTGGGTATCACCAGATCCGAATCAGAGGAGATGAATGAAAGACAATGAAAGATGGAGAGTGGAGGATGTGTACAGACCCCTGATCCATCAACAAGATCACGATCAAGTATAGATTTTCGTTGCCTAGGATGGATGACATAATGGATTGTTTGAATGGAGCCAAGTACTTCACAAAGATTGACCTGAAGAGTGGGTATCACTAGATCTGAATCAGAGAAGGAGATGAATGAAAGACAACCTTCATGACAAAGGAGGGTTTGTATGAGTGGTCAGTCATGCCATTTGGGCTAACCAATGCACCAAGCACATTCATGCGGCTCATGAACGAGGTATTGAAGGAGTTTTTGGGAAGTTTTGTTATTATTTATTTAGATGACATTTTGATTTTCAGTAAGACTTGGGATAAGCATTTGATGCATATCGGAATAGTTTTAGAGAAGCTGAGGGAGGAGAAGTTGCTGATTAATCTAAAGAAATGTAGTTTTGCAAAGGAGTTCGTATACCTAGGATTTGTTGTCTCAGAGGAAGGTCTTAAGATGGACACAGAAAAGGTAAGGTCTATCATTGAATGGCCTACGCCAAGGAGTGCTACAGAGGTATGATCTTTTCATGGTTTGTCAAGTTTTTACAAAAAGTTTATCAGGAATTTTAGTAGCATTTGTGCACCCCTAACTGAGACAATGAGAGGGGATAGAAAAGAGTTTAAATGGACTATAGGAGCAAACAAGAGTTTTGATACATTGAAGCAGAAAGTCACAGAGCAACTTGTCTCGACACTTCCAGATTTCAATAAGGTATTTCAAGTAGATTGTGATGCTAGTCGTAGTGCCATAGGCGCTGTTTTGAGCCGAGAAGGTAAGCACATTGCCTATTTCAGTGAGAAGCTTAATGATGCTAAGAAAAAATATTCTGTTTATGATCAGTAATTTTATGCTATAGTTTAGGCTTTGAAGAAATGGAGACATTATTTGTTGCAAAAAGAGTTTTTTTTATATACTGATCATCAGGCTTTGCAGTATCTTAATACTCAAGGAAAGTTGAACCAGAGGCACTTAAAATGGGTTGAGTTTTTGCAGAGTTATACTTTTGTTTTGAAGCACAGGAGTGGGAAGTCCAACAGAGTTGCAGATGCCTTGAGCAGAAGGCAAAATTTGTTGACAGAAATGAAGATAGAGGTTGTTGGGTTCGATGAGTTCAAAAGTTTGTACCCTGAAGATCCAGATTTTGCAGAGGCTTGGAAAGCTTGTTTGGAACCTGTTACTTTGGACAAGACAAAATGGTTGGATTTCATAATCCAAGATGGCATGTTGTTTAGAGGAAGCCAGTTGTGCATTCTGAAGAGTTCCATGAGAAAGAACCTGATTAAAGAGAAGCATAGTGGGGGATTAATTGGACATTTTGGTCGAGATAAGACCATTGCTATTGTTGGTGAGAATAATTATTGGCCACAGTTGCAATAGGATGTGCGGAAATTTCTACAGAGTTGCAGATTGTGTCAGATAGCAAAAGGAACAAGTCAGAATACAGGGCTATATCAGCCATTACCTGTACCAGAAAAGCCATGGGACGATATTTGTCTGGATTTTGTTCTTGGTTTACCGAGGACACAGAGAGGACATGATTCCATTTTTGTGGCAGTGGACAGATTCTCGAAGATGACACATTTTATTCCTTGTAAGAAGACTAATGATGATGTTCATATTGTAGAGTTATTTTTCAGAGAGGTGGTGAGACTACATAGTCTACCTAAGAGCATAGTTTCATATCGAGATACTAAGTTTGTTGGTTATTTCTGGAGGACATTGTGGAAGAAGTTGAAGACATATTTGAGGTTCAATTCTGCACACCATCCACAAACTGATGGACAGATAGAAGTAGTGAATAGGAGTTCAGGTAACTTGCTACGATCCTTAGTAGGAGATAAGCCCAAGGGATGGGATTTGATTTTACCACACGTAGAATTTGCTTATAACAATTCTATCAATAAGAGTACTGATAAATCACCATTCCAGATTGTATATGGGAGTAGTCCAAGAAATGCTTCAGAGTTAAGGAAGTTGGACAAGGGAGAAAAGACAAGTGTCGAAGGAGAAGACTTTGCAAAGCCCCTGAAGAATTTGCATGAAGAGGTAAGAAAGTACATTAATAAGATGAATATTCAGTACAAGGCTAAGGCAGATCAGAAGAGGAGATATAAAGAATTTCAAGTAGGAGATGAAGTCATGGTTCACTTGAGAAAAGAGAGGTTTCCAGTTGGAACATATAATAAGTTGAAAATGAAGAAATTTGGACCATGCAAAATCTTGAAAAAGCATGACTCAGGAAATGCATATGAGGTAGAGCTACCGAGTGGGATCAACATTTCTCTTGTATTCAACATTGCTGATTTAACAGAATATCATGAAGGTGGCACAAAGGATGGACCAACAGAAGAACAATGGAATATCCCAGCACCTACTTCAGAGGAGATAGAAGAGATCTTGGATAGCCATATGGGAAGGAGTACCCGGAATAGACAATATGAAGAAAATCTGGTGAAGTGGAAAGGAAGGCCCGTTGAAGATTCTTCCTGGTTATCTAAGGCAGAAGTGGACCGTTTGGGGTTTTCCTCAAACACCTGAGATGTGACAAGGTCACTTCTCAAAATTACCTTGGGTGTCTGATGCAGCAACATCCAATAGTGTAAGAGCAATCTTGCATCACCCAAAAAAAGATGTGATTCAAAATCGTTGATGTTGTTTTCATTTCTTTTCAAAATTAGTGTTTCTAATTCCATAATCGCTTGAATAATGATGTAGAACTTTCAGTTTTTCCAAACTGCTATTTTTGGAAAGTTTGCATTTGGGCATGGATTGAAACGAAAATTTACAGGAAGCTTCGTAAATGAAAAATAAGACCTTTGGCGAAGGAATTATTCAAAGATCATCTGCGAGCTGAAAGATATTAAAGTTACTGTTTCCCAAAAAATGCCTAAAAATTATTCAAATCCAAGTTTGAGGCACTAAACGGTCCCGTACGGGCCCAAAAATGGGTAGAACTGGCAGGGCAAGTTGTTAACGCGTAGAGCACTCCGTGAGCTTTTCAACGCTTCAAACGGTTCGTCAATCAAACACCTGGATCAAAAGTTATGGCTCCCGAAAGTTGACCTATTTTTGGAGGGAGATGCAAAATTTGAAATTTGGCTGGAGGCCGCCAAAAAAGCTATTAATAACCATTTTTGAGAACCCTTGGCAGTAGTAGAGATAAGGGTGAAAGTGCAGAGTCAAGAAAAGGCGGGAAAACAGAAACCCTAGCTGATTTGGGGTTATTGAAGGCAAAAAATTCCAGAGCTTGGTGATAGGTAGCTGTAATGTGTTGCAGCCTGTGGAGGATTGATTCCTTTGATTGTATTGGAGCTTCTGTAATGTAATGAGTTGTCCAAATCAATAAAATAACATTCTATTTTCTGTGTGCAATTTCTGTTGTTGTGTGTTTTATGATTTACCCCCTTCATCATACTTGGAGTATGCCTGACATACTTCAACATACTTATTGTACCCTAAATCAGATCATTAAAACTAGGGACTAATTAGTATTTATAATATACTCAATGATTACTATATTTAAGCCCCAATCCTTACCTCTTACCTAATCATCAACCCTACGAAGGATAGGGGATAACCATGTTAGGGTGCTAGAAAACTATTCTCCACAATGAGGCCTAGGGGTTTCATGAACACCTGTCAATACCACCACCTGGCCCAAGCTCCAGGAACACCCGTCCATACCACTTTGGGGCTCACCTTCCTTGTGAGACATTAATTCCATCTCTCCCTAACAACCCAACCAATCCTCATGAGGGGCAATAGAGAAAGATTAAGGACCAGGTCTTGAATATACTAATCCCTTGTATATCATGAATATATATTATATATGTATATAAGCATAGTTATTTTATAAATCACAATTAATAGCTATAATCTTATTTACTGTATTTTAGATATAAATCTATATAGAGAATAAATGAAATAATTCATAGATATTCATTTATTTTCCTTAATAGAATACAAGTGTAATATTAACATAAATTAACATTTATGAATACATAAAGATAGGGTGTAGCATTCTTGTCTGCTATTGCACCAAGTAAAATAATATCAAATCTGTTGTAGCAATTTATGCTTTGTTGATATCCACTGTTGCCATTTCAAATGGCAGGCTTATTGCATTAATATCTTTATTTAAATATACTTTCTTGTTGTTATACTCAGAAAATATATCTGAAATATATATTTCAAACTCCGAAAATAAATCATCCCTTCCCTTTTCTCTATGAATTTATATATTTCTCAAGAGATATGTTTTTATGAATATATGTGACTTTTCATAATAAACACAACTCTCTAACCTTTCAAAAACATTCCTTAATTACAATCACAGCCTTTCCTCTAACTTTAATCACACCATTTCCTCTATGCATTTGTGATTAAGACAAAGTTTATTATATGAAGCGCTTCCCTTTCAAACTCATCGCATCACTTTATATGATAATCATATCATTTCAAACCTTCACATTGTATCACTTTATCTTTTGAATCGCACCCTTCACATTGTATCATTACTAATCGCTGCTCATATTCATCGCCGCCTCTTTAATATCATTTAATATTAAGCACTACACTACTTTATCTAATTGTTGCCTATTTATTTTAATCGCTCCATATGTTATTTAATACTTGCATATTAAACCTTGACAGTCGGCCTCATTCAAGTATTAAATACTTTGCATTATATGGGATTCGACCAATATGAAGTCGGCCATGAAACTTGATGTAGTCATCCATTTTATGATGTATTTGGTTGGCTTATGAGAAGAGTCGGCCAGGATAGATATAGTAATAGATTCCTATCATTACTAGTTTCATTCATATCTTTAATTTGAATGAATAATATATTCAATTATAAATTATTAATATAGGGGCATAACAAATGTAACACTCAGGAGAATGTTGTAGATGATTTGACCAAACCTGTGAGCACATAGAAGTTTACTTGGTGTAGGGAGGCCATGGGCCTTGTTTTTTGTACTTAGTTGTTTTATGTTTTCCTATGGGGATTTACATTGTATAATGTCAAGCGAGAGAATGTTAAGATTAAGGTGCCATTAACCTTGTAAATTCTTGTAATTATTATTCCTAATATTGTTTGTAAATCACCCATAAGGGATGTACAAGTTTCACCGGTACTGGTAAAAATTACTTATCGAGGACGATAATTATGGAGTTACTGCATCGGTAAGTTCCAGAGTTACCGGCAGTAGTTATGGAGTAACATTTACTGATGTTAATTGTAAAAATCAAGAGTAATTGAGGGTAGGCATCACCTTGGAATCTACTATTTTTGGCTTGTATGACATTCGTCATAAGGTTGGTAAGATGTTGTAAGAGAATCTATGACAACTATAAGTCATAAGATTCTATGACAATATGACAACCTATGACAAGTATTTATGCACTGTAAGTTGCTATTCTTAGCTCTAGGTGCCCATATTGGAGAGAGATTATTCGAGACTTGTTATAACAGAATCTATGATGGTTATGACAACATTTATTACCCCATAAGTGCCTATTCTTGTCCATGGGTGCCCATTGGCATGGGTATGTAAGAGGTCATTTAATGTTGCATGTTGGAGTTTCCAAGGAGAGAGAAAGTGGATGCCTAGTTTGGGGGTGTAAAATCTCTATAAATACAATGCCTTGTATGTGTTATGCATCTCATAAGTTTTGTGCACAAGTTCTGCTAGATTGAAGGTTGAAGAGACAGAGGAAGTGCATGTATTATATCTCAATTTTGAAGATAATACAACTTGAAGCCTCTTTTCTTGACGGATTTTTTACCCGAAAGGGTTTTCTCCACGTTACATACTGTGTTATGTGGTTTATTCTTCTATGGTGTTTATTCATGTGTTGTAATATTCCGCGTGCAATCTTTGTTGATATTATACTACTTTAAGATCATAAACATATTGTAATCAGATTTCCATTTGGGTAGTTGTTGCCTTCATTTCTAAAAGTGCAAAATGACATTTATATTGTTTACAAACGATTGTATAAATATAAATGAAATAAATTAACTACACTTCTACCTAACTATGACTGTTTGCATGATGTACAAGCTTTATTTTACAAATTATCATATTCATTAATTCTAATTTGACACATGCAATTATTTGTTCAACTAATGATTGAAATTACTACAATTATCCTTTAAAAGCTCATGCCTCTTGCATGATGAGATAGACGACACTAAAAATAGTGGAAAGATATAAATAGAAGACTCTAGCTAAAAATAACAAACTTAAAATATGCTCTCATGTTTGTAAATGATGATGGCTAAAAATAGCGGGGCAATATTGTTATGATCTTAATAGTCTATATTCCTAATTACAATAAGGATAAGCACTTGTGGCATGCTTAACTTTAATAGTTTCATTTATTAGTCTTAGTTATTCCTTACGATGACTTGGTTAAGATGAAGGGGTGTGTCCCTCCATAGTTATGCATATAAATAAGAGAGACTATCTCAAACCATCATAACTTCTAATATTGAATTCATATATTATTTTTTGACTATTGAAGGTCACCCCCTTGAAGTGGTCTGCTATTTTACTAATTTTTGCATTTATTTCCAAAAAATATCATAACAAGTAATTTTGGCCAAGATTTTTGTCTCTGCCATAACTTACAAACCATTGCGAATTTGGACCTAATTTTTTCTAGGTTTTGAGGTATACAATAGGTAAACATTCTAATAAAAAAATAGATTTAGTGATAAGTTTTGTGCAATTTATTTCAATTTAATGTTTTTCCATTAATTGGCTTTATAGGCCACAAATTTTGGAATTTTTAAAATATTTTTACATTTTTGAAAATCTTATGCAAATTACGTTGTATTAGTTCTTTGTGATTTATCATTAGAGACAAAATAAATTCCATAATTTAGTGGTCAAACTTAGGTCAAATTATTTAACTATTCTACTCTACAAGCCATAATTTTGAGAATTTTTAATTTTTTTTTTACATTTTTTGAAATATATTGAAAAATTAGGTAGGGTTATTTCTTTATAAATTTTAATTAAAAAATAATAATTCCATAATTTAGTTGTTAAAGTTTGGTGAAAAAAGATGTAAGGTGCTAACAATATTGCATATGACAAAAAGATGTAGAGGAATGGAGATTGTAAAGAGCAAAATACGGTAGAGATTTTGTTGTAAGATATAGAGGCTAAAAATACATAGAGTGCAAAAGCAAATGCAAGGAAAGCGCAAATGGAATGAGCAATTTAAGCAAAATAAGTTTAAATGGGAAACAATGTGATATAGAGAACATAGATATACATGGGTAGAGAAGTAAAGAGAGCACAAAGGCATGCAAAAGGAGAGGATGGTTTAAAAAGTTACAGACAATAGTGTGTCAAACCACAAAAGTTATAGTACCACTTATTGTTTACTTGTTGAGTAAACGGATAATACATATATAATATATTTACATATTGAATAGTAGAATAGACTATATTTAAAATATTAGATATATGAATCAAGAGACACATACAATAGGATGTGTCCTTCATGACAATAGCCATGGTTTATAAGAGTTTAGTTTGAAATTCAAATTTTTTTAATTTGAACTCCTAGAAAGGTTTCAATGAAACATTTCGTTGTTTTATAAGGAACTAGTGGAGAAATAACACCCTTTACTCTCTTTGTTAGTTTTGTGAAGAAATTTTCAAGTGATTTGACTGCATATTTCTGTATTGATTCTCAAGAAAGAGTTTTGACTTTGAAATAAGAAGAGTTGTGATGACGAAATAAGAAAGGGTTGTGAAAAAGAAATGCAAAAGCTATGATATAATTTTTTTTCTAAATTTTAGAAAATAAAGGAATTTTATAATAACACATTTTTGTTTGCTTTTTTTCTGTAGGCTTCCTTTTCCTTTATTTCTTAGATTTAGTAATGCATTTGTCTGAGCTTATAATTCGGGGACTAGCATACTCATCTTTTCTTCTTTCATTTATTTTGAGATTACATATTCTTTTCAAGGTTCATAAACTTTTCCTTGCATTAGATCTTCATATTAGTATGTTGATACATTTTGCGAAGAATATTTAATGAATTTTATTCCCTGCTGTGTATTGTGGGTCCCCTGCAAAGAGATTTTGAGTGTTTACTTTGTGCTGATAGGGTTTGTAGGAAGACTTCTTTGTGAAAGCTTAAACCCCACAACTTAAGCATTCTCCTTTACAAGTTATCATCTCAGAAAGAAAAAAATGAAATATCGATTATTTGCTTTAAAAATTGTAAGCATCTATTTTGGACCTGCCATAAGGGTTATGTAAATTTTGACTACCTGAAGTGCTTGCTGTTCGCTTAGACGTGTCGTCTCTTTGGGCATTTCTGTGATTGAATTTCATCATATTAGCAGCTACTGTAGCATTAAATGACAAATATGTTGTTTTTCTTGGTACTGCATGTGTAATACAATAGTGGAATATTTGAATATGGAAGGCCATGGTGTGAAATTTTTTGAGGGAGATTAAAGGAAACTTAAATGATTTGGTTGTTTATTGTCTCCAATATGCATGATCCATTTCTTTGTCAAAAAATCCCATGGATGTTTAAATGAGCTTTATGAACAAGATTTTGTTTGCCAGGGCGAAAGAGGTGTGTGAAAAGAGTTGTTTGTCATCTCTAAAGTCCTTATTCAGTTCATTTTCTTCTAAAAGTATTATTTAAAGAGAAAGATATCAAAGAAAGTAGAATTACCCGATTCAAATATGCAATGCTTTCATTTTTCCATGAAGTTAAAAGTTGGGATAGATGAAGAAATTACTGGTTATAGGAACCACTGCACATTCTTTCAGCTTAAGTTTGTATCTCAGTGGTGTTTTACTTCAGTCTTTCTTTTTCTGTTGCTTGCTTTGCCAAATATCATGCTAAAAACATCAAAACTATGGGTTTTTTATTTGACAATGTTAACACACTTTTCTTTTAATTGCAATAAATTTGCCTTTGTATTATTCAAAATATCTATAGGAAGCATTGCAACTACTACATTGCATTCTTTTGGAGAGTTATGGAGAGATAAAGCGTGTAGGTTTATCAAAACAATGGGTTCTTCATTTGAAAATGTTTAACACATTTTTTTTTAATTGCAATAAATTTGGCTTTGTATTATTCAAAATATCTATAGGAAAAATTGCAACTACTACATTGCATTCTTTCGAAAAGTTATGGAGACACGAAGAATGTAGGTTTGCTTGTTGCATGTGTATAAATGCATGCTTGAGATGTCTGTTATAGGGATTGATTGCATTTGGCATGGTTCAAAATAGTGATTTCTTTCTTGTAGTTTTGAAAAGAATTATAGTTCTTGCATATCATTTGCAAAAATATTTATCTGTGCATGTAAAAGATTTGATTGCGTTTTCAATTCTGATTTTTCAATGGTTTCCCAAATCAAGTTAAATGATAGTTTTCCTTTAAGCATTGGTCACTTTGTAGAGCTGAATTAAGCACACACTGGACATTTATTTGTTTAATGGATTATTATGTTCCACTTTACTTGGTTGAATGCTTTTTTATAGACCACTCCTTTGTTTGCAGTACTCAAGAGTGCATATTCCCAAAAGAAAATGGTAGACTTGAGGTGAGAGAATTGTATAACAAGTGATTTTATGTTTATACGAGGCATTGATAAGGATGTCCAATATGTAGTCTTTTGAATTTGACTTTTGCTTAGGCCAGAAAATGCATGAGATTTCAAGGTATACTGTTGATTGAAGGAATATTTAAGACAATTATAAAGTCACACTCGTGCAAGAAATAATTGAAATGTTTACTACAAGCTTAAAGGCATTTGTTGAATCATGAATAGGTGAGAAATTTGATGAATGTTATTGATTACATAAGTTGAACCAGATTTGAGCTGGAATATTGAATCTAGTAGGTTGATGTGAGAAGCTTGCAAACTTTTGGTTTTTATGTCAAAAATACAGGTTGTTGATATCTGAGTTATTATTTGAAAAAGTAGCTTATGCTGGACATTTTCTTTCAAGGCTTCTTTTGACAAATAATCAAAGAAAACTCTAGATGGAATCCAAATAACTTTGTTTCTTGTGCCATGTATACCTCACTATGGGGGGTACTCAAGGCACAAAAGCAAAAACACTTCCAGACATAAAGGCAGAAATAATAATGACAGAGGACAAGGCAACAAAATCCATGTCCTTGTATTGCTTTCTCACCTTGGACCAAATTGTCTAGGGGCTTGGTTTTCACATGCGCTTTTCATTTCATTTTGATGTAGGGTAACCCCAAGTATGGAACATTTTTGCTAATATTGTAAAGAGTCATTTTCATAGTTCTTTTGTGGTTCCTAGTGTCATGTCATGTTGTGGCTCTATTTAACAAATCTATTTCTCATGATGTGTAAATTGCTCATGATATTGCTTTACCACATCCTACTAATGGAAATATTCAGATTAATGGCATTGACCCTAAAAAGACTAAGGAGCATTCAAAGTCAATCAGAATTGCTCACCTAATACAAAAGTCTACAAATATTTCAAATGCAAAATAAATTTACAAAGGAAATTTGAAATTGCACAAGCATGGGATCTAAACTGGGGAAACTAATATGACAAAATAAATTATGATCTGCATGCTACTATGCAAGTGCACATGCCACCAGACATGAGTGCCATAGTGTGCAACCCCATGTGTAGCTCTTTGCTTCACATGCCACCTGTGAAGTCCTTGGAACCATGCCATGTAATTCAAGAGTCATTATTGAGCTCATTCACAACCTTTTGCATCATTTTCCATCCTCGCAATGCCAAAGATAATGGCACACATCTTCACCAACAACTCTATCTATGTTCCATGCCACACTTGTGTCCTCCCACATTAGCACATAGAGGGCATATAGTTTAGAGTTCAACATAGAAAATCATGCAACATCTTAAGTCACCGTGCAACAACCACATGCACTTTCTAGAGCCATTTCATGACATTTCACTTGTCGCTACAATGCTTGACCAAAATCTTAACTATTAGAATGCATCAAACATGAAAGGCCAACTAGTTCAACTTCCACAATGGCCTTTATCTTCACAATCATGTAAATTATAAATGTACATCTATAACATAAAAAATAGGCCATCCTTTAGACATTAGATAGGATTAAATACACAACCATACATCTCCCTAAAGAGTATGCCATGTACAAAATGTGCATATTAGTAAAATGGTATGCTCCAATTCTCATATTCTTCTTTGTCTTATCCTTCGTCTCCATATTGCATTCACATGCACACAACACATCTAGGATCTCATCTAGAGCATTGTCCCCTAGACCACCTGGGATCTAGATCATTGGTATCAAAGTGGTCCATCTTACATGTCCCATCAAATGAGACTGAAGCATTTGAGCCTTGACATCAAACCACGAGATCCAGCAAATTACCTTCCAAGTTGTTTCAAACAAGTTTAGATGGTGGAGGAATGAGATGCAATCCATGCAATGATAAAAGATGAAATTGCAAAGGCCCTTCAAGAACAACGGACATTTTTGTTCAGCCAATTTGTAGAAGTCCTCAAATGGGTGGTTTCATCAGTGGAATCATCAAGTAAAGCTTTTGGCAGTTGAGTCTTCCCTAGATTCCAAGTGAATTTAGATTTCTTGTGTTTGAGGGTAAAAATAAAATAGATGCAAATGCAGTAGCTGGTTAGATCAGTTAGAGTTATATTTCTCTATGAATGACTTTTTAGATGAAGAAAATATCAAGATTACACTTTTGAAAGTCTCTTTGCCCATCAAGAAGTGGTGGCAAGCCCATGCACTTTGGGAAGAAGAATAGACAAGAGGAAGATCTAAGCCTACGTGGGAAAATTTCCTAGAAGCCCTCAAGAATGAATACTATCACGAAGATGTCTATGATGACCAATACATTCAATGGCAACAATTGCAGCAAGGACATGACCAATTAGTTCATGCCTACACTAATGCCTTCCACAACATCTATGCAAAGTTGGGCATATTTAAGTCAACCCTCAAGTATCATAGTAGCCCATGACAATTCAGTCAGTCCAACCTGAAGTTGACCAAGGTCAAGGCGATAGGAGAAGCCTGTCACTATTCAACTGTCATTGAGGAGTCGAGACTGAAGGGAAAATGTGACAAATCCCCTACACTAAACAAAATGCCTCCTTCAGACAAGACCAAACCATCCAAAACAAGTAAATGGTGTGAAAAACACAAATCCAACAGCCACTCCAATATAGAGTGCTATGCAAACAACAATTTGTTCATGCTCACAGAAGTCAAGGATTCCCATGAACTAGAAGTGGAGAACATGGACCTTGGAGCTTCCTATCTCCATGGAACAACCATAACATCTGTGCCAAATGCAAAAGTAGAGTACCTATTCCATTTGTAGATGTGGGTGCAGTGCAAGAGTAGTTGGTTTTTTTGGTCGATGCTGGTAGCATGAAGAACCTCATTTCTGAAGCTATTGTTGTGTGCCTTAATTTGCCAACCATGCGTCATCCACAACTTGTAATGTCCCCATTTCCGGATTCTCTCGCAGATCAGTCAGACCGGGCTTTCTGGGTTGGTGACAGCATAATCAGAGGAATATTTCGATGTCACCAGGGTGTTCGGGTGATCCAATGGAGATGGTTGACACTTTCCGGAGGGATTTCGGACAACTTGTCCATACTTACTATTTATAGTAAGTGCTTGCATGTCGTTAATCTTTCTGGGTTTTTCTGGGTTTGTTCTCTTTGGCCCCCAGTGGTCATTGCTATTTTTAGTAAGTGGCAGTTTGGTGCTGTTTGGGCGACTTGGCAGTCGGTTGTTGGCTCTCATAGACATTGCACTGAGCTTGGAGTTATCAGACGGTTTGTGGATCCAATTGGCACCCTCTAAGTTGACTCAGTTTGCTTATGGTCGTTACTTACTATTTTTAGTAAGTTCGGGATTGGCACCGAAACGGGATTTTGAGAGTGGGGTTGGATTCGTCTTGTCAAGACCTTTCCAACGAGCTATAGTTCATTGGTTTCCGACATCATCTTGGCCTCTGTTTTAAAGTCCGTAAATTAAACATTATTATTTAATATTGGACCTTGGTGCCTAGGGCCAACAACTTAATGTTGTTTTAAAAGAGGGGACTTTAAGGGTGATGTTGAGAAAAGAATTAAAGAGAATTATAATGTATTTTCCCCCTCATGTTTTATCCCATATGCAAGAGGATTTTAGAGACTCCCAGTTGGAAAAGTATAAAAGGAGGAAAAGTGCTCTCACTGGGATATACTGGGATTATTATTTTCTTCTCTCTTTGAGATTTCCCTTGCTAGGGTTTTGGAGCTTGGCTCTTGGGTTTGAGGATTCAAACCAGAGGCTCTTGGAGACGAAAACCTCCTTGAGTAGCGGTTTCCCATAGGTGTGAAAGATCACCCAACCGTGCCTTCTATGGTGGATACATTCAGTGTTCACATATGTGCTTCAATGGAGTTTGTGTGACGAAGAGTTGATATAGTATTGAGGATTTCTCTTGTATTTTCAGTCGAGTTCTTCATAGCAGATTGGAAATTAGTTCATTGGAGGTTTGAGGTAGAAATACACATATTTGGGACTGTATTTCATTTGCAGCTAGCTGGCCGTACTACCCAGCCCAACCGTACCATGTTTGAGGGCATTTTAAGGTTGTTTCTTTGCATATATCTCTTCCAAATCTGATTGTCCCTCCTTGTTAGCAGCCTACAACACTTCACAGAGATTTTTCAGTGGCTTGTGACATTTCTATTTGCTGTTATACCTTTCCAGCTATGGTCGTACATCACCAGGCTTGACGTGGGGAAGTGTGGAGCTTATTTCTCGATGTGGGTAGTGTTTATTTTGCATTGTGTGAGGCATTTAGGGCCTCTTCTCTTGCTGATATCAATTTGTATGTTCATCTTTGTATTCTTTGGAATTTGGAGTGATTTCTGGCTATGCCCATTTGCTGGTCTAGCAACAACTGAAATATGAAGTTGCAAATCTGAACATGGGTATGTCACAGTAATTCATTATTGGTCATTTTACTATTTGGGTAGTTGATAGTTTCTTTATATCTGTTGTATATTTTTTGGGTTTCTATTATATGCAATATATTGTGTGCTCCGGCACTACATCTGCAGGAAAACATAAAACCCCCTTCTGCATCTTCTGTCTATCTGAAAGAACACAAAATCTAATAAAATTCACACAAATAAAGATTTAAAAATAAACCAACAGGTACGGCACATTACAGTGGTATCAGAGCTAAAGATCTTGCCATCCTGTGAGGTTAAATCAGACATGCAGAAGTGAAATTGAGACATACAGTTTAGCTTTGCATGTGAGTGATCAGCACTTGCATGAGTACACATACATGTTCTCCATATTGATCCCTTTGCAGGTACAGATACAGTAGTGATAGAGGATATGGGTGATACAGACTGGGATAGTTTCCAGGAAAGTTTGGATAATTGGCACAGGAAACAGGAAGAGATGTTGAATATTTGGGAGAGGAGAGATAATAAAATAATACAGATGGTGACCAATTATCTTCGCAGGATTGATAACAACAACAACAATGTCGGACAAAGGAACAATAATGGTGACAGAAGCCATGGAGATAGGAACAAGAAGAAATGTGAAATAGAAACTCCTACCACCTGTTTATTGCAGCCAAGTCTTAATAAGAGCAAAGAAGATGAAGACTTGATAGCTGGGAAAAATGAGTCTAAGCCTTTGTATGATGAAAACAATATCACTAATCAAGAGACATGTAAAGAGGAGCTTGCTGATTTGGACGAGACTATAGCAAAAAGTTGTGAAGCTGGGCCTCGCTTTGATGAAGATCTTGAAGTCACTACTTCTGAGAATGAATTAAAAATGATTGATAGATTGCTAGAAGGTGACTTTACAAGCGAGCCTGAGAGTATTGACGCTGGAAGTTTTAAGTCCTCAAAGGACATAGGTGAAAGGTATACGGATAAAGATTTTAAATCAGCCTTTGACCAGAGTAATAAAGAAAATGATTCATTCCCCTTGCAACTGGAAGAACCAAGTGACCTTTCAGAAGAGTTAGTTGATAGCACCCATGAGGATGCTTATCAAGCAGGAAATGATGTTATAGGTGTTCTTGATTTTGAAAACAAATCTGATTTCACATTGCATGTAGCTGATCCTGAGCAGAGACCTTGTGGCTTTGTTGAATTAGATTCACAGTTCACGGTTGGGGATGATAAGGAAGAGGTACAGGTGATTTGGGACAGCATTGGAGTCATTGACGATAGGTATGAAGGTTCTGATTTTAGTATTCGTCATAACAGCAGTTCATTTCCTTTACATGAATCCGATTGCAAGAATAAATTTGTGGTGACTGCTGATAACCCATTACTTGAGATGGGTGTTGACCTGACATATGGCAATCCACCTTCGGAGTTGGATGATAGAGTTGTTTCCAGTTGTAGCATTACACTTGGGAAAAATAACCAGGTATGGGATCCGGGAGAAGATTCAAAATTTGAGACAGAGCGTGACACTCAACTTGGTTGTGATGCATATTCAAGCTGCAGCAAGTCTGATTTTGCAAATCAGACCTTAGAAGAGGAGAAAAAATCAGAAAATTTAATTGTTGATGATGGGTCCCAGGATAGCTCTTTGGTTGTGCATGCATCTACATTGGAGGCAACAATGTGCGATGGTTATGTCCAATCTGCATCTTCTATCATGTCATTGGAGCCATCCCATGAGGTACATAATAGCAGTACCTTTGTTGAGGAAGTGTGCAGGGCTGATAGCACACATGAGGATGCTTACCAATTGGTGAGTGATGATGATTCAACCTCTTTCCATAGTGCAGATTGCCAATCAAAAGATTGGTGTGGAGATGGTTCGTCACAAGGGCATCATCATTTGATTGGGCAATTGAAGGTTAATAACAATATGATTGCTACAACTTTGGAACATTTTGATGTTGCCAGACAGATGTTGGCAACCTATGGTTGGAGTACTCCTGAGATGGAGGAACATGATGATAGAGGACTTTCCCTTGCTGAATTTCAAGCACTTAGAGATGCAGTTGGGATCATGAAGAATAATTACCTACAACTGTTATCAGATAGAGATCATCTTCTCAGGCTTGATGGTATTTACCATGATGCTCTAAGGGGAAAGGAAGAGGAGGTTGATGAGCTCGCCTATGAGCTTGAGGTCACCGTAGACTCTTTGAAGAATGCTCATACAGCCCTTCAAGAGTCTAAGACGCAGATAGATGAGCTTACTGTGGAGTTGAGCTTGGCGCAGTCTTCATCACGTACAAATACAATTCAGAGATCTATGGCAGCATGTAGTGATGAGCATACATCCACGGATAGTGGTAATGAGCATGTGGAGGATGTGGTTACATCCATTTCATTTACTAGTGCAGGTGACACAGATAGGATGAGTGCATTGGTTGAGAGTTGCAAAGAACCACATGATGCACCAGGTTCTCTTGAGGTTAGTGGTGCAGGAGCACCCCTACAAGACAGGATACAGGTTAATTGTCCGCATGACAGGACATTAGTCTATTTTTAGCATGTTTGACTTCATAATGTAATAAGGTCCTTTGGACCAATGCATATGTATTAGATCAGCCTAGGAGAGTGTGCAGGCAGTTAGAGTTCGTGATCAGGTAGTCTGAGCTGTCCTCTCCCAGCCGCTTGGAAGCTCCCAGCCGCTGGGAATCGAGTTGGTAGTACTCGTAGGATATTGCTATAAATAACTCAGATCAGTTAGGGTTTAAGATCAGATCAGAGAATATCATATCATGTCAAGTAGAGAGTAGTAGTTGTGTTATGTTGTACTGGTGATTGAGTGAAATCCAGAGATCAGTCCAGACATTGTGAAACATTGTTCAGGACATTTGTGTTTCATCTGAATAAGATCTCACCAATTGCATTATCTGGTTTATCAGTTGTTTATGTTTTGATTTCTGTTCTGATCACAGGTTAATGGATTCTTTCAACCCTTCCACCGGTTGATTCTGTGAATCGGTGGAATGGTCATGCATGTTAGTTTAGGTTGCATTTTAGTTTTCTGTTTATGCATTTCATTGTTTGAGAGATCGGTTGGTAGCATGCTATGAATCAACCTAGCATCCTCATGTGCTAGGTTCAGGAAGATAAACTGTTAAGTTTTGATCTGAAGGTGATCCGGTCCGATCATCATGTTTTCTTTGTGAAATTGTGCGGTTCTGTGAGTTTGCATGCAGCTGACGGATATACAGGGGTCTGCATGTGCTTTTCCAGTCGGAGTGAATCGCATCGACATCTGTGAGTATATCGCTATCCGGATCGGGTTATGAAGCTGACGAAGTTTGCATGTTTCAAGTGCATCAGGATGATATAAGTTGGATATATACTCAGTGTGTATATCGTCGTCAGGATCATCTTTCGTGTGTATTCATCATCCGCATATCGCTGTCGTATGCAGGAGTGAAAGTTCACTTTTTGGCTAAGGACCGGAAAGGTCATCATCAGGATATTGAAGAGATCACCCGGATATTCATTATCATGTTGCGGAGGATATAAGTGTCTTATATCCTGTTGACATCATCATCAGGTGCATTGACATCATCATCAGGTGCATTGACATCATCATCAGGTGCATGTGACGTCATCGTCATCAGGATATTGCGAATATCACCCTATGCAAGTTTATCCTGCTGTCGCTAAGTGTTTTGGGCATCGGCGTAAGTCATCGGCATAAAGTTTGGTTAACATCATCAGGATGTTTCAATATGACCGGATAAGTCATATCATGATGCTGTTGTTTGTGTAGTCGGATATCGGGGTGACGTAAGCATCAAAGGAAAGGTGCTTGAAGTTGTCGTCATCAGGATATTTGGAGGGAACCGGATATTTTATATCCTGCTGATGAAGGTGATGCTGAACATCATGATGATGAAGGTAGAGGTTGGCGGTAGGATGAACAGTGAACATCAGGAGGATGTTTGCGCTTGCCGAATGTGATGATGCTGCTAACAGGCGAAAGGCGAAAGGCGATAAAGAAGTGAACAGTGGTCAGCAGGAGGATATTTCATGCCCCTTCGAAATATGATGATGCTGTCTGTGTTAGCAAGTAATATGATGATGATGATAAGCCGATAGGATTTTAACATGCTGGTTGTATTAATGACTCCTCCTTCCCATTTGTAAGCTCCCGTTGCGTTTACCTCTGCATCATAGTGGTATCAGAGCAAAGGAAGGATCTTCTGGAAAAGATAAGGATATAGCAGGATGTTAGGTGACGAAGGAACATCTGAGGTTCCGGCAAGGATGACCAACGTTGAGTTGGCAGTTCTGGTGAAGAAACAGATTGCAGAGAGCAAGGCCGTGAAGGCTCAGAATCAGGAATTGAAGGATGAGTTAGCGAAGTTGAGGAGCAGAGTAGGTTCTGGTAGAGAAGAAGATAGGGAAGAAGAAGAGATCCCTAGTTGGAGCGAGGAGGTCGTTCCTGCAGACCAGAGACCACTGTTGAACGCCCTCAAGGCCATGGAGAGGAGAACCATGGATGTGAAACTGGATTTGCCAGTGTTTACAGGAAAGATGGAACCTGATTCAGTGATGGAGTGGATAGACTGCTTGAACAATTTCTTTGAAACAGAGGAGATACCAGAACAACAGAGGGTGAAAATAGCCCAGTCAAAAATGAAAGAAGCTGCCTTGACATGGTGGAATTTCGTCCAAGATGATAGAGTACAGGAAGGAAAGCGTAGAGTCGCTACATGGAAGAAAATGATGGCATTAGTAAAGGAAGCTTATGTCCCATTGGATTACAGTATCCAATTACACAAGAGGAAGCAAAACCTGAAGCAGAAGGAGCTAGATGTCAGCTCATATACAGAAGAATTCATGAAACTTTGTATGAAAACAAAGGTAAAGGAAAGTGAAGAAGAGAAGGTAGCCAGATACCTTAATGGATTGAGGTTCAACATTCAGGAAGATTTAAGTCTGCATAATCCAGATACAGTTCAGAAATGCTTTCAGTTGGCATTGAAAGTGGAAGAGAAGTTAAAGAGAAAACAAGAACAACACAATAGAGGAAGAGGAAGACAACAAAGGGGTGGAAGAGGTCCTTTTAGAGGTAGAGGACATGGACATGGATATCAAGGAGAATCCAGTCATGACAATAGTAAGGGAAACAATAGTCAGAACCAGGGGGAAAATTATAGTCAGCAAGGAAACTTCAGAGGTAGAAGACCTTTCAGAGGAAGATCCCAGGGCAGAGGATCCATCAGATGTTATAACTGTAACAAAGAAGGCCATATAGCCAGCAGATGTCCAGAAAAGGCCACAAGCTCAACAGGAGAAAGGAGAACAAATCTGATCCAAGAACCTGATAATCAAAGTATGACAGGCTCTAATTCTTTTCAGAGTGTGAATGCTCCTGATAATTATGGATACCCAGAAAGTGGAGTCTCTAATGATGAGAAGAACAGTGACTACCATGAAGGTACCTGACAAAGAATCCCCTCAGAGAAAGTCTCTTTTCAGGACTATTTGCAAAGCAGGAGGTAAGGCATGTAAAGTTTTGATTGATTCTGGTTCTACTGAAAATTTTGTGTCTGAAGAAATGATGACAAAGCTTAAGCTTAAGAGATTGCCTCACCCATCCCCATATAAAGTCTCATGGCTTACCCAAGGTCAGCAGACAACTGTAGAAGAGCAGGCTTGGGTAGAATTTCAGATTGGAGCATATAGGGATAAGTTGTTGTTTGACATCACCAAGATGGATGCTTGCAATCTTTTATTTGGTAGACCATGGCAGTATGATTTGAAGGCACAACAGGATGGTGTTAGAAATACCTATACAATCACTAAAGATGGTAAGGTGACAGAGTTACTACCATTAACAGAGAAAGAGGAGAAATCTAAAGGAAAAGAGGTGAAGGTAATGCTGATGGAAGGTAAACAGTTCATGAAAGAAGTAGCAGCAGAAGGTGCAGTTACATATGCCCTAATCCCATGTATGAGGGTGAATAAAGAACAGCAGCAAGAAGTCAAGGAAGAGAAAAAGCAAAGGTTCATAGACCCAGCTATCCAAGAGCTATTGGATAAGTACAAAGGTATCATCTCAGAGGGAATGCCAAGATCCCTACCACCTGTCAGAGATATCAGTCATTGCATAGACTTAATTCCAGGGTCAACACTTCCAAACAAAGCAGCCTATAAGCTAACTCCAGAACAGAATGCAGAAGTAGCCAGACAAATTGAAGAATTATTGGATTCAGGTCTGATTGGGAAAAGTTTAAGTCCATGTGCAGTACCAGCTGTACTAGCACCAAAGAAGGAAGGTACTTGGAGGCTTTGCACAGATTCCAGAGCTATTAACAAGATCACAATCAGGTATAGGTCTCCAATCCCTAGGATAGAGGATTTACTTGACTGTTTGGGAAGTGCTAAGTATTTTACAAAAATAGATCTAAAGAGTGGATATCATTAGATTAGGATTAGGCCAGGAGATGAATGGAAAACAGCATTCAAAACTAATGAAGGGTTATATGAGTGGAAGGTTATGCCTTTTGGTTTATCTAATGCACCTAGTACTTTTATGAGGTTGATGAATGAGGTTTTGAAAGAGTTCATTGGTAAGTTTGTCATAGTATATCTAGATGACATTCTGATTTTCAGCAACACAAAAGAAGAACATCTCAGACACATAGATTTGGTTCTTAAGAGGTTACATGAAGAGCAGCTGATGATAAATTTAGACAAGTGTTTGTTCATGCAAGAGGAGATCACATATTTGGGTTTTGTCATTTCACAAGGAAAGTTACAAATGGATAAGGAGAAGGTAAGTGCCATATTGTCTTGGCCAACCCCAAAGACTATGAATGATGTCAGAAGTTTCCATGGGTTAGCAACCTTCTACAGGAAGTTTATAAGAGGGTTTAGTCATATTTGTGCACCCATGCTTGATACCATCAAAGGAGGACAGAAGTGCAGATTTGTTTGGACTCAAATAGCAGATGATTCTTTTGAAACATTGAAGAAGAAGGTGGCACAGCAGCCAGTCCTTGCACTTCCAGACTTTAACAAAATCTTTCAGGTGGAATGTGATGCCAGTCACATGGCCATTGGAGCAGTACTCAGCCAAGAAGGTAGACCTATTGCATTTTTCAGTGAGAAGCTCAATGATGCTAAAAAGAGGTATTCCTCATATGATTTGGAAATGTATGCTTTAGTCCAGTCACTCAAGAAATGGAGGCATTACTTGATGCCAAAGGAATTCATAGTATTCACAGATAACCAGGCTCTGAGTTTCATAAACAGCCAGGAAAAGCTGAACCACAGACACATGAAATGGGTAGAAACCTTACAAGCTTTTACTTTTACATTGAAGCATAAGAAAGGAGTTAAGAATAAAGTTGCAGATGCTTTGAGCAGGAGAGTTCTAACAGTCAACCAGATTCAGTTAGAAAGTGTTGGCATTGATTCACTAAAGACCATGTATGAGACTGATGAAGATTTTGGGGAGATATATCATGTATATACTTCTTTTGGAGAGAAATATCATGCTGAATTCTCTGAATTTTTGATTCAGGATGGATTGTTGTTCAAAGGTGGACAGTTATGTATTCCAAGGTGTTCTATGAGGTTAAACATCATCAAGGAGAAACATTGTGGAGCTATGGCAGGTCATTTTGGTCTAGATAAGACTCTTGATCTTGTCCAAAGACATTACTTTTGGCCTAAGTTACACTCAGATGTCAGAAAATTTGTAGAGACATGTGTGATATGTCAGAAAGCTAAAGGCAGGTCGACTAATGCAGGTTTATATCAGCCCTTACCCATTCCTTCCAGACCATGGGAAAGCATAAGTATGGATTTTGTCTTGGGTTTACCAAGGACAAGGAAAGGATTTGACAGTGTTTTTGTTGTAGTGGATAGATTCAGCAAAATGGCACATTTCTTGCCATGCACAACCACTGCTGATGCTTCATACATTGCAGATTTATTTTTCAGGGAGATTGTCAGAATCCATGGATTGCCATTGAGTATAGTGTCAGATAGGGATGTGAAGTTTATTGGTCACTTCTGGAGAACTCTTTGGAAGAAACTTGGAACAAATTTGTCTTTTTCCTCTGCATATCATCCTCAAACGGATGGACAGACTGAAGTAGTGAACCGTTCCTTAGGGAATTTGCTTAGATGTTTGACAAAACAACATGGAGAAAAGTGGGATAATATTCTATCTCAAGCTGAATTTTCCTATAATGATACTGTCAATAGGAGCACAGGGAAATCACCTTTTCAAATAGTTTATGGTATGCATCCAAGAGGAATTTTGGAATTGAGAGATCTACCTACAGTAGACCCTATTAGTGCAGAAGGTGAAGCTTTTGCAGAAGCCATCAAAGAGGTTCATGATCAAGTCAAGACCCAACTGCAGCAAACCACCTTGAAGTATAAGGAATATGCTGATAAAAAGAAGAAGGATGTACAGTTTGATGTTGGAGATTTGGTATGGGTTCATTTGAAGAAGGACAGACTTCCTAAGGGAAAATATACTAAACTCATGCAGAAAAAAGTTGGACCATGTCAGATCTTGCACAAGCATGGACAGAATGCTTATGAGATACAACTCCCACCTAATCTTGGTTTGTCCCCTATATTCAATGTATGTGATTTAACTCCATACAAGTCTTATCCAGATGCAGATCAGGATCTCCTACAGGATACAGTCCATGATGACATTCCCAAGCATGATCCTCCACAGTTGCAGAAGGTTTTGGACACCAGAGTGGTCAAACAGACTCGGAACAAACAGTACTTGGAGTATCTAGTCTCTTGGAAGGGAAAACCTAATTCTGAAGCAGTATGGATGACTGAAGAGCAGATCCAGAAACATGGTGCAGATCTTCATACTCTCATCTCAAGTGGACTTGAGATTTCTTCTTCTGGGGAGTATGGTGCAGGAGCACCCCTACAAGACAGGATATAGGTTAATTGTCCGCATGACAGGACATTAGTCTATTTTTAGCATGTTTGACTTCATAATGTAATAAGGTCCTTTGGACCAATGCATATGTATTAGATCAGCCTAGGAGAGTGTGCAGGCAGTTAGAGTTCGTGATCAGGTAGTCTGAGCTGTCCTCTCCCAGCCGCTTGGAAGCTCCCAGCCGCTGGGAATCGAGTTGGTAGTACTCGTAGGATATTGCTATAAATAACTCAGATCAGTTAGGGTTTAAGATCAGATCAGAGAATATCATATCATGTCAAGTAGAGAGTAGTAGTTGTGTTATGTTGTACTGGTGATTGAGTGAAATCCAGAGATCAGTCCAGACATTGTGAAACATTGTTCAGGACATTTGTGTTTCATCTGAATAAGATCTCACCAATTGCATTATCTGGTTTATCAGTTGTTTATGTTTTGATTTCTGTTCTGATCACAGGTTAATGGATTCTTTCAACCCTTCCACCGGTTGATTCTGTGAATCGGTGGAATGGTCATGCATGTTAGTTTAGGTTGCATTTTAGTTTTCTGTTTATGCATTTCATTGTTTGAGAGATCGGTTGGTAGCATGCTATGAATCAACCTAGCATCCTCATGTGCTAGGTTCAGGAAGATAAACTGTTAAGTTTTGATCTGAAGGTGATCCGGTCCGATCATCATGTTTTCTTTGTGAAATTGTGCGGTTCTGTGAGTTTGCATGCAGCTGACGGATATACAGGGGTCTGCATGTGCTTTTCCAGTCGGAGTGAATCGCATCGACATCTGTGAGTATATCGCTATCCGGATCGGGTTACGAAGCTGACGAAGTTTGCACGTTTCAAGTGCATCAGGATGATATAAGTTGGATATATACTCAGTGTGTATATCGTCGTTAGGATCATCTTTCGTGTGTATTCATCATCCGCATATCGCTGTCGTATGCAGGAGTGAAAGTTCACTTTTTGGCTAAGGACCGGAAAGGTCATCATCAGAATATTGAAGAGATCACCCGGATATTCATTATCATGTTGCGGAGGATATAAGTGTCTTATATCCTGTTGACATCATCATCAGGTGCATTGACATCATCATCAGGTGCATGTGACGTCATCGTCATCAGGATATTGCGAATATCACCCTATGCAAGTTTATCCTGTTGTCGCTAAGTGTTTTGGGCATCGGCGTAAGTCATCAGCATAAAGTTTGGTTAACATCATCAGGATGTTTCAATATGACCGGATAAGTCATATCATGATGCTGTTGTTTGTGTAGTCGGATATCGGGGTGACGTAAGCATCAAAGGAAAGGTGCTTGAAGTTGTCGTCATCAGGATATTTGGAGGGAACCGGACATTTTATATCCTGCTGATGAAGGTGATGCTGAACATCATGATGATGAAGGTAGAGGTTGGCGGTAGGATGAACAGTGAACATCAGGAGGATGTTTGCGCTTGCCGAATGTGATGATGCTGCTGACAGGCGAAAGGCGAAAGGCGATAAAGAAGTGAACAGTGGTCAGCAGGAGGATATTTCATGCCCCTTCGAAATATGATGATGCTGTCTGTGTTAGCAAGTAATATGATGATGATGATAAGCCGATAGGATTTTAACATGCTGGTTGTATTAATGACTCCTCCTTCCCATTTGTAAGCTCCCGTTGCGTTTACCTCTACATCAGTTAGTCCCATGACAGGTGATGCAGAGCAGTTTGTTGATGGCTCTTGTGTAGTAGTGAATTTTCCAGAGAATTGTGTGACAGATCACAACACTACTTCATCATTTTCACTGGAGATATGCAAGGCATCATCCAGTGGTGTGATCGGCTCTCATGTTGATTTGTTTCCCTCTCTTGGAAGCAAATCAGAGATTGCATCCTATGCAGTTGATAGTGATCGACAGCTTCCTAGACCTCAGGGTTGGAGAGATCAGCTGAAGGTTTCCGAGGTTAAGGTTGTTCAAACCTTAACTTGTATTGACAGTACCCACAAGTTTGTGGAGGATCTCTTTTGGATGGCACAATTGGAGGAGAGGCAGATAGGGGTAGTAGTGGGCACATCTACATCTGATTTGCGAACTATCCAGCATGCCATGGAGTGGATTAAATCAGAGTACCTCCAGTTGTTGTCAGATCGGGACTTTGCTATTGGGTATGTTAAGAGGACTTGCAGGTTATCTACCTAATTAGCCATTCAGGATCAGAGACATGAGCCATCTTTTGATTAGAGTGAGGAGTGTGTTCCTCATAACTATGATGGTCAACCATTGACACGAGCAGGTTCTTTTTATCGTGACTACATAGTGAGGAGTGCTCATCATTTCTCCTTTAGTCCACACACAGATGACTTGATGATGCGTAAGTGTGGATTGGCTCAGGATTTATACCATCCGTTGTGGGATGAAGGGTTGCCATCTACAGGAGATGGAACTAGAGATTTCAGGTGGTTGACTCAGATACATTCAGAGGATCACTTGCAGGGTCAGAGATCAGAGTTCCATCATGGTGATATGCATCAGACAGAGTTTGCAACTTCTTGGTCTCAAAAACTTCCATTTGAGACACGGCTTCTAAGAGGTTGCAGTGGCCGCTGGCATGATGGCATGTTTGGTTTTCACAGCGGTGATGGAGGAGAGTTTTATCATTCCCTCGCTTTGAGAGGGGCAGCTCCATATCTTCCAACACCTATGTTGGATAGTCAGTACATCCCTAGGAGTTTTGCAAAGGATAGAGGAGAATGTTGTGGTTCGGGCACTTCGAGGTTTAATTTCCTCTTCATGATTGATGGATGTGAGGTTCTAATGTATTGGGATCCAGGTGGTGACAGGTTTGGCATAACAGTTCAGTTGGATTCCGTAATGTTTCTTCACCACTTTCTGCACGGTGAAGATTTTATCAGAGTAGCACAGTGGAAGTCATCGGGTGATGTGTATGACAGACTTCCATATCGGCTTTGGGACCCAGGGTTTCCTATGTCTAGCAGATTGTTCTACATTGTGGTAGCGATTTACATTGATGTTGAGCATGGTTTTACCTCTACCCAGCGGATGCAGTGGAGATGTTGTTGGACATTTTTCAGATTGGTTTGGGATCCTGGTATTCAACTTGGGCATGCAAGTGCAGATTGCTTGAGGACAAGCAATCTTTGGGAAGGGCGGACTGTAATGTCCCCATTTTCAGATTCTCTCGCAGATCAGTCAGAGCGGGCTTTCTGGGTTGGTGACAGCATAATCAGAGGAATATTTCAATGTCACCAGGGTGTTTGGGTGATCCAATGGAGATGGTTGAAACTTTCCGGAGGGATTTCGGACAACTTGTCCGTACTTACTATTTATAGTAAGTGCTTGCATGTCGTTAATCTTTCTAGGTTTTTCTGGGTTTGTTCTCTTTGGTCCCCGGTGGTCACTGCTATTTTTAGTAAGTGGCAGTTTGGCGCTGTTTGGGTGACTTGGCAATCAGTTGTTGGCTCTCATAGATATTGCACTGAGCTCAGAGTTATCAGACGATTTGTGGATCCAATTGACACCCTCTAAGTTGACTCAGTTTGCTTATGGCTGTTACTATTTTTAGTAAGTTCGAGATTGGCACCAGAACGGGATTTTGAGAGTGGGGTTGGATTCGTCTTGTCAAGACCTTTCCAACGAACTATAGCTCATTGGTTTCCGACATCATCTTGGCCTCTGTTTTAAAGTCCGTAAATTAAACATTATTATTTAATATTGGACCTTGGTGCCTAGGCTCAACAACTTAATGTTGTTTTAAAAGAGGGGACTTTAAGGGTGATGTTGAGAAAAGAATTAAAGAGAATTATAATGTATTTTCCCCCTCATGTTTTATCCCATATGCAAGAGGATTTTAGAGACTTCCAGTTGGAAAAATATAAAAGGAGGAAAAGTGCTCATTGGGATATACTGGGATTATTATTTTCTTCTCTCTTTGAGATTTCCCTTGCTAGGGTTTTGGAGCTTGGCTCTTGGGTTTGAGGATTCAAACCAGAGGCTCTTGGAGACGAAAACCTCCTTGAGTAGCAGTTTCCCACAAGTGTGAAAGATCACCCAACCGTGCCTTCTATGGTGGATACATTCAGTGTTCACATATGTCCTTCAATGAAGTTTGTGTGACGAAGAGTTGATATAGTATTGAGGATTTCTCTTGTATTTTCAGTCGAGTTCTTCATAGCAGATTGGAAATTAGTTCATTGGAGGTTTGAGGTAGAAATACACTTATTTGGGACTGTATTTCATTTGCAGCTAGCTGGCCGTACTACCCAGCCTAGTCGTACCATGGTTGAGGGCATTTTAAGGTTGTTTCTTTGCATATATCTCTTCCAAATCTGATTGTCCCTCCTTGTTAGCAGCCTACAGCACTTCATAGAGATTTTTCAGTGGCTTGTGACATTTCTATTTGCTGTTATACCTTTCTAGCTATGGCCGTACATCACCAGGCTTGATGTGGGGAAGTGTGGAGCTTATTTCTCGTTGTGGGTAGTGTTTATTTTGCATTGTGTGAGGCATTTAGGGCCTCTTCTCTTGCTGATATCAATTTGTATGTTCATCTTTATATTCTTTGGAGTTTGGAGTGATTTCTGGCTATGCCCATTTGCTAGTCTGGCAACAGCTGAAATATGAAGTTGCAAATCTAAACATGGGTATGTCACAGTAATTCATTATTGGTCATTTTACTATCTGGGTAGTCGATAGTTTCTTTATATCTATTGTATATTTTTTGGGTTTCTATTATATGCAAAATATTGTGTGCTTTGGCACTACATCTGCAGGAAAACATAAAACCCCCTTCTGCATCTTCTGTTTATCTGAAAGAACACAAAAAATCTAATAAAAATCACACAAAGATTTAAAAATAAACCAACACGTATGGCACATTACACAACTTTACAATTCAAGATAGGTTATTTCCTACAAGACCATAGGTATACACATCACATGCCAATCTTGCTTTTCATATGAAATTCATCCTTTTCGCGAGGAGCTAGTATATGACATCGCACGAATTGATTCTAGTGATATAATCCTTAGGCATCCCCTCCTACATTGTCGCCAAGGTGTTTACATGTTGAATCCTGCATCACCATATCAATGGGCAATAACTGTAAGGGATATCAGATTCCTGAAGTGATTCCATGAGTCAAAAATGTTGCACAATCTCTACACTGAATTACACAAGTTTCCTTCAACACAATTATGACAATTTCTTTCAAGAAGGGGCGAATGACCCACATTGTAATGTGCAAGTGCACATGCCACTAAACATTAGTGCCATAGTGCATAATCTTGCATGCATCCCCTTGCTTCAAGTGCCACTTATGCAACGCTTGGAACAATGTTGCATAATTCAAGAGTCATCACAAAGCTCATGTGTATCCCTTTGTATCATGCACCATCTGCGCAATGCCAAGAATAATGCGACATAGTTTCAGTGACAACTTTGTTTGTGTTTTGCACCACACTTGTGTCTCTACGCATTAGCACACACAAGACATGTAGTTCAGAGTTTAGAACAAAACATACGCAACTACCACGCACATCTTCTAGAACCATTTCATGGCATACCACTTGTCAATACAACACGTGACAATAGTCTTAATTGTTAGAGGATGAAGCATCATACATGGAAGGCCAATTGATTCAACTTCCATAATGGCCTTTATCTTCATGATCATGTAAATTATAAATGTATATCTATAACATAGCAAATAGGTAGACATTAATTAGGAGTAAGTATACAACCATACTCTCTCTCAAGAGTATGCCATGTACAAAATGCACAAGTTAATAAAATGGTTTGTTCCATTTCTCGTATTCCTTCCTATACACACACCACATCTATTGGGGATTTGCACAGTGATTGTAGACAACTGATAGACTAGGATAAAGAAACTTAAGATTATGTGAACCAAAAAAAAGTCAACAATATTTACAAAATCTATCTAACAAAATTCACAGAAGTAAATGTAACAGAATGCATACACAAGATTACACAAGACTCAAAGATTTACATGGGAAACCCTTGCGAGATAACCTACCATCAAAAGACGTTCATAGTTGTATTATTCAAAATTAGGATTCAACACAAGGCCTTTTTATAGAGTCTCAATCTATGACATACTCTTTTGCAATCACTCTAATGTCTCACACCAACAATGTTCAATCCAATGCCAACATTTCAGTCTGTACAACCATCCAACCTTGGCACCTTCATACGAGATGATATATAAAGACGTACACATGAAAATCACAACCATCTAACTGTCTAACCAACATCTGGAATACCAAGAGTCATGAAACTATATCTGACCATATTATGATGTCAGCATACCACGCATATCACCAAACATGATGTCTCCAAAGGAATAATCACCTTGTATAGGTAGTTGTTGCCGCACACTATGAATCAATAGTTATATACTTAACACTATGGATGATTTCATGTTTTCCTGTATAGCCACCACTACAAGCTCCACGAGCTTGCGATAGCACACAAACATAAAATCACTTTTGATTACTTGCAGTATCTTGTGCCATCTTCCAAAACATTATCCTACTCTTAGATTGTGCCATATGTAGAATCCAACTTTGCCGCAAATGCTCCTACATTGCCATTCATGCTTCCAACAACTTTGTTTTCCATATGTGGTTGTGAATTCTCCAAATGACTTGTGGTTGTTGTCACAACACCACCACATGTAAACCAACATGCATGTTATACCACAACATCTGAAACTCACTGCATCTTATTGCATTGCATTTTGTACCTGTTAATTAAGTTGCAGACAAACTCTTTTTGATTCAAGAAATTATTGTAGAACATTTCCATAGACGAAACACACACCCAACTGCTCTGTAGGTGAATATCACACCCAAGTCCCAATATTCTGCCACTTGATATTTACGGTAGGAGAGAGTGAGGTACACAACCCAAGAAATTATCATGTTTGGGAAAGAGACAAGCCCATCTCATTCCTACACCACATGAAATTTGCAGTACTTACAAGTTTTATCAAAGAACCAACAATATTTATCTAGGTGTCAATCTTCTCCATCCGAACTTTCCTGCTCAACCATCTCCCTCACAAAATAATACTAAACGTCAATATGCTTGGTTCTAGCATGGTAAACAAGATTTCTTGCCAAACAAATTGCACTTTGTGAATTGCATTTCACCACTATATGACTCTTAAAACCAATCTTGTCACTTAACCTCTTTAACCACATTGCTTCCTTGAAAGCATGTGTTGCAGCCATATATTCTACTTCAGTTGTGGATAGTGCTTGTTTGTTGTAGCTTGTTCATCCATCTAACTACTCCACCAAGCAAAATAAAAGCATAAACACTTGTTGACCTCCAATTATCCAAATCTCCAACCCAATTTGAATCTACAAATCCTTGTATGCTCAACACTTTAACCCACATGATTAGTACCATGATAAGTTAAAAAATCATCCAAAATTCTTTTCAAGTACTTGAACACTCTTTTTACCTATGTCCAATGTCCTTACCTAGCTTTACCATGAACCTACTTAGAACTCCCACTGCTTGGGCAATGTTTGGTCTTATGCAAACCATTGCATACATGAGACTTTCTACCGCATTGGCATATGGAACATCCCTTATGTCCTCCAAATCCTCTGCAGATTTAGGATATTGTTCCAAACTCAATTTTGTGCCAACTAGTAGGGGTGTACTTACCGATTTATTGTCCTACATTCTGAACCTCTACAAAACAATTTCAAGATATTTTCTCTGGTTTAGCCATAGTTTCCCGTTGATCTTATCCCTATATATTTCTATACCAAATATGTATCAAGCAACACCCAAGTCTTTCATGTCAAACCTACTAGACAATTGAGCTTTAAGTTCCTCAATTAATGTCTGATTATCTCCAATGATTAACATATCATCAACATATAAAAAAATAATTAGAATGTGATCATTCACCTACTTGTAATACACACAATGCTCAGCATCACTTCTAGCAAAACCCAATTCTAGCACATATGAGTCAAACTTTTGGTTCCACATACGTGGGGATTGCCTTAATCCATATAGTGACATTTTCAACTTACAAACTAGATTCTCTTTACCTTTCACTTTGAATCCTTCAAGATATTTGTTAGCATTTTAATTGGCACCTTTTATTGCAACACGAAACAGAATAGATGTGTTGTAAAACCGCTCTTTGAATTAAAAAGGGAAGCTCCTTATAAATTAAAAACTAACCAAAAACTAGACAATATGTATTGCAATTTACAGTCTTTACAATGATTTTTGTGGTGGTTCACGTTCATGTTGAATAAAACATAAATGCATATGTTTTTTTTAATTTTTCCTAGGATGAAAGGCTAAAACACGTTTTCAATATGAGGCAAAGGATTTTATGCTTTTTGACTTAAAGGAAGTTTCTATTGCTACACGCTTGCATTGTTAAGCTAAATGTCGAGATTGAACAATGCAAGTACATGAAGGGAGTTGAATAGGCTAACACAAACATGAACACTATGGTTAAATTAAATACAAGATCCGGTACAAAGCCACGATCCACACCTTCAAGGTCGCCTACAATACAAAGCTTGCACATTCACCTAAGCAATTTAACCCTTAGCACACATAATGAGACATCTCAATAAACATTCAGAAGCAAGATAGGTGTAATAAATGTCAATGAGTAAATAACAAAATCACAATAACACTAAATACTCAATGAATAGCCATTTCAACATAATGTGAGCCTATGTTGCTAGTTCTGGTTTGTGGATCTAACAAAAAAATTAGGGTTGGGTTTGTTTAAATGGGTTCTTCCATACAAAACACATGAAAATCATATATATATATATGCAGCCTAAAAGTAGGAATTAAGTTTAGAATACCACATTGCATCATATAATCAACAAAGCCACCATAAATCCGAGTGTCATTTAAAACATAAATGATAAATATTATAAAATATTCATTGTTTGAACTTCAAGTTCAATATTAAAATAATAATATCAAGTTCAACAATCAATTTTTAGCATCATATGAATTTTCTAAATCATCAACATCATCATCATGGAAATTAGATGATGTAGGACCATTTGAAGAACCACAAGCAGTGCCACTGCCACTTGCACTAAAAATGTTCTCGCTTTTTGACTACTCAAGTGCAACATGTTGGAAAATAGAAACATCCAAGTTAGTATGCTCTGGCTCCATATTGCACTTCATGTCCCCTTCCTTGTAGTCATGTTTGTGCGAAAGGAGGCGCAAGTTGGAATGCATATACACTAAGTTCTTTACTCTTTTTTAGTGCAATTGATTGCACTTTATTGAGTGGATGAAAGAGTATGTGCTCCAATTCATCTTAGATGCAGATGAACTAACAACCTATGAAAACAAAGTAGAGAGATAGAGTTATACATTAAAAAAATTAAAAGTTCTAAAAAATTAGAAATGAAACATCAAAGATAAAAAAATTAAAATTTATTAAACTTACTTGCAATAAAATTTTGATTGTGAGAGGTCGTAGGTGTTGGAATTGTGGGCCATGGAAGTATCACCCCCTGTGACCATCCTTCTTGAACTTATCACAAAGAGCCTCAATACTTTGACTATTGGAATGTAAAAAATCAATTAACTCACTCGTCACTATATCCTGCAAATCAAGATCAAGGAAGAGTCTATAAAATGTTGCCATGAACCCTTCAACGACTTCATAATCTCTATATGGAGCAATCCTCATTGGCACAGAAAGAATTTCAAAACTATAGCATTTTGGATTCAATGCAAAGGCAAGAAGATGTAGTGCGGTCGTCATTGTGTTCCATCTCTCTTTAATAATTTTGTGCACTTGTTTGCAAAACGTTTCTTGAAAATCTTGCTCTTTTTCATTTATGATGGTATTCATCTTCTCAATCATTGAGTCGATGGTATCATATATCTCCCCCAAGCAAGGCTTCTCCATGTAGGTATAATGAATCATACTCAAAATGGGCTAGTGAAACTAAGGAGATACTCCACACGATCCCACCAAGAGTCGTCTAGGATCATCTGCTTAATATTTGTTGCCCTCTTATTGTTGTGTTGCCTCCATATGGACCAAGTTTGGTTAATGATTGCTCAAAAGTGCCTCTGGAACCTTCACACGTTGTCTCAAGATGATTGTGTTAGAGGCAAAAAAGATTTGAGCAACCCATTCAAAAATAGAAAAACAAAATAATTAAAAACAAACTTTAAAGAAGAATTAGAATACCTAATCAAATTAAGACTTAAGTAACTAAGTTTAAAACAATAAATATTCTAGTAACTAAAGTGAAACTAAAACATAAATTTTATATTGTTTCACTAACCTTCAACAACTAAAGTTTTGAAAATGATCTAAAAATGACTTGCAACATGGTGGTTAGTGATAAACATTTGGATCTCCTTGGCCTCTACATACAACTCTTTGATCTAATCAATTTTGTTCCCAATCTTTTGTAACATAAGATTGAGAGAGTGGACAACGCAAGGTATCAAAAAGATGTGTAAATAGCGTTCCTCAACCAACCACCTAACAAATCTATAATTCTTTGCATTGTTCATTATGAGTTGAACAACATTACGAGGTCCCACTTACTCAAAGGCTATGATGAGGATGTTTGCAATAAATTGACCACCCTTCACCTCCCCCTCATAATTCACAACTCTAAAAAATATTGCCCCTTTAGGGGACGCTACAATGACATTTATCAAGGTCCGATTTTTAGCATCTTTCCGTTCATAAAAAATAATGACACCCCTGTCTCAACCCATGAATCCCTTATGGGCATCAATGAATCTTCTACAAGCTTGACCTCATTTTTCAATAAGGTGTCATGCACCTTCTCTTAACCCAGGCCCTTATACCCTTTTAGAGCCTCATTAATTTTTCTCAACATTTCTTGCCAATATGGTGAGTGAACGACATCGAAAGCCAACCCATTCACATAAATACATCTTGCTATGTGTTGATCCACAATGTCTCATGTCTCATTTTGAAATGTCATTTCCAAAGGTCTCTTTGGTCTCTTATTTGTAGTGGGTTGTTCTTGAGTGGCCAAAAATGGGTGGTTCTCTACCACAACACTAGGATTAGATGGGGGCATAGGAGGCTTCAGTCCTTGAAATCTTCTCTTTGCTAAAAGATGATTTGCTCTATGACATGTTGCTTCATCTGCTTTCTCCTACTCATTAATATATGCTATCACTTAATCCGCTAGCACAAGTGCACCAGGCTTTACAAGATAAGCTTTGATGCCTTGTCTAAGAATGCCACGGAAATGGGCCTTTACCTGACTATAGTAACTTGAATATGTCACATCACACCCCTTGTAAATCCAAATATACCCCCTACCACCTGGAACTAGCTATATCATATCAACATAGTTCCAAAGAGGAGAACTGGGTCTATTTTGAATTTAGATCGGTCTATGGAGCTAGAACTAGTTGCCATTGTATTTCCTATGGCAACAAGTTCTATATACAACACATTCAAGACAAATAATAACAAAAAAATAAAACCCAACTCTTTTAATATGTTAAGCATAGTGATACAATCATAGAAAATTTAAGGAAAACAAGAAATTGAAAGCAAAGCAAGAGAGTTTGTAAAATAAAAATGCAGAAATTAAAAAAAAAAACTTAAACTCTTTTCAAAAATCTTCTATGATCTTGGCAGCTAATGAACACTTGCACATGTATAGGAATAGCAATGCAATTGCTTTGGAACTTTAAATGATCAATTTTCAACTCTCTTTGTTGAATGACAAGCAAGAATGAAAGTTCAACCTTTTGGAATGGTATTTGTCTTTTGCAATCAAAATGAGCTAAAAGAGTTTGTTTTAGTGCTTGAAATGCTTTAGTTGGCACTTTTAGGGTTAGGGATTCATTTTAGGGTCTCATCGTCAAAGTCAACAGTGAAAGAATAATAAAAAAAGTTAAAAATAAAAAAACAAAAAGATCATCCAAAAAACTAACAGGTTCATTGCGGATTCGTGTTGGGTCTTCTGGATCCTCCTTGGGTTTTCCCAGACAAACCCACAACCCTTTGCTCACTCCCTACCGGAATCCACAGAAGCATTGCATGGACTACAAATTGGGCCACTAAACAAGCAAAGCCAGCAACATAGATGCAGACATGAGAATTACCATTGATCAATGAAACTAAGTGCAAAAATTCACTTATTTATATTGCTTACAAAGCTACGTGAAAATATATAAAATTAATTAATTGCACACTACCCTACGAGTGAGTGCAGGATCATGATGGGGCAAACAATACCCATAAGTGGCAATGAAAATGCTAAAAAAAGACTTAAGTAACTTCATGTCAAAAATTGAACGAGTTATCGACACAATCTAAAAATAAAGTAGTAATAAAAGTTATATGAAATTGAATGTAATTTATAAGCTACTAATTTTTTTTGAAAATTTTAAAATTAATTTGGTGAAAAATGGATATTTCGATGACACACTACTAATTGTTTTAAAAAAAAAAACATAAAAAGTAGGTGTCATTCCAACCAACCTAAGTATAAGAAAAATAAACTAGTTTTCTTTCAAGCTTTGGATTTAAGTAAAAGACACATGAGCGAATGTGACATAATTATTTTAAATTTTTTTAAAAAATAAATAATTATGTTAAAAAAAATGATCGACTTTTTTAAAATATTAAAAAAAAATTTCTGGCCAATCTAACTTGGTAAAAAAAAATATGAAATTTAAAATTTCTTTTTCTTAAATCTATAGCCAATAAAGCCTAGAACGTGATGCATCTTTTGGATTTAAAAAAGGATATATAGTTTGAAAGTTACTAAATGTTTTTCAATATGTATATCTATCAGAAAATCAGACATACTATATGTAGAAAATTAATAATAATTATCTGTTAAAATTATAACGAGGCGTATCTTATATTTTTAGAATCTTAATAGTTTCCTGTAAAAACCCTTTTTGTTTTATTAAGTTTATTTACGAAAAAGTCTATCAGCTTCAAGGATGAAGTCAAGGAAAGTTTCAGGTTTACACCAAATAGGTGGTTTTGCAAGTTTCTTTGGCAAGTTTTAAGACTCCCACTTTCCTCAATTTAAGGTAACCCAAGGCATTTTGGAGGTAATCCATATTTGAGCTAGATAAACATTAAAACTTTTCCCATCCAAATCTAAATATAATTTTAAATGTTAGCACTTTTTCATCCAACAAGTTTTTTTGAATCATTGTCACTGTTTCACCCATCATAATCTCACACTCACTCCTACATATGAATGTTTGCATAATTTGCAAACTTTATTGCAAATTATCTCGTCCACTAATTCTAATGTGATTGTTAGTTGAACTAACGATTAAAATATTATAATTATCCCTTAAAGCATCTATTCTCTTGCATGATGATGAACTATTCTTAGCACAAGCTAAAATAGAATTCTGAAAGACGGCTTTAAATGATTCTAATGAAATCCTCTATTCCAACAAAGTCTGGCAAAAACCTTTTAACAAAGCTCTGAAATTCTTAAGAATTTATGAATCTTGATGATTTGAATTTGAAACCCTCTATAGAACTTTCGAAAATTTACTCTGATGTTTTCATTGTTGATGAAGTTTGGTAAACCTTCAAGATTTCTAAAAGTTTGTTTATTCAATGAACATCCTGCTTGAATCTGAACATCGTTCACTCTTTTAAAAGTCATCTTCTCCTCAACTTGATCACTAAAACTAGCCATTGAATCTTTTGCTAAGTATCTGGTTTTGGTATAGGAACGAGTACATGTACGGGGTTTTGGTACGCCGGTACGACAATTTTTTTCTTTGATTTGGGTGCGGTTGGTAACGGCTGTACTATATATATATATATATATATATATATAAACAATAGAATTGAAAATACATTTGATATAAAAATGTTTAATGGCATTTGAATCTTTGATAATATGATACTTCATCATCATTGATTAATGATAGTGATAATCATAACAATAAACTTTGAAAGTTTAAAGTCTAAAGATAATAATAATATAATAATATTAATATTTAATTGTCAATTGATAATTTAGATGACCATTGAAAATCATTACAATTACAAAATTTGAAAATACTATAATCAAAATTCAAAAGTCTATATTTTGGTCTTCAATCTTCATCAAATGGATCTAGATCTAAGTCATCGATTGGTTCCAAATCATTTTAAGCACAAACATATGGAGTGCCACTCCCACTAGGTGCATCATGTATAGAATTCTCCTCATCATCTACACTGATTGTAGCAAGCTCTGCAATAGATGCATCCAAGTTGGCACACTCAGGGGTTATATCCTATTTCTTCACTGCCCCGTCCTTGTAGTCAACTTGCTTATGTGATAGAAGACGCAAGTTGGAGTGGACATAGACCAAGTCTTATGCTCTTTTAACAACCAACCGATTATGCTTCACTGAGTAGATAAAGGAGTATGTAGTCCAATTCCGTTTAGCCGAAGAAGAACTTGCAACCTATTGAAATTAGAGCTCTAGTCAATACAACTTAAAAATTAAAAAATGCAAAAAATGGTAAGTACTAAGAATGTTAAATAATAAAACATGCTTACTTGTGATAGAACTTTGATTGCAAGAGGTTGGAGGAAAACATAATCTTGCCCATGGAGGTACCACCATGTATGAGCATCTTCCTTGTACATGTCTTGAAGACCACACAAACTATGCTTTCGTCCTTGTATGAACCTGCCAAACCCTTTCCTAACACTATCGACAACTTCTAGATCTGAGAAGATTCTTCGGAATACTATCCTGCAGCCATTCGCAACTTCACTATCTCTATATGGTGAGGTTCTCCCCGACAAAGAAAGTATCTTAGTGCTATAATATTTGGGGGACAAGGCATATGCAAGGAGGTGCAAGCGTGTGTTCATCTTGTCCCAATGGTCATGAATGATTTCTTTTACACTTAGGAAAAATGTTTCATCAAGGTCATTGTCCTTTTGTGCTATTATATGGTCTTTATTTTTTCTACCATGGAGTCAATGCCATCATAGATTTTCCCCAAACATGATTGATCTGTATCATCAAACCTAAACATACTCATGATAGGCTCGGTGAAACTCAAGACATATTGCACACAATCCCAAAAATCATCATCTATGATCAATGACTTCATCTTTTGAGCCCTCTCTGAATTAGATGTCTTCCATTTACTCCATTGGTGGCTAGTGACCATGGCGCCCAACGCCTCTTTCACTTTCACAAGTTGTCTCAAAATGATTGTGTGATGCGACTTGGATCTCAGCAACCTAATGTTATGTAAAAAAACAAGTTAATAACACATTACAAATTAAAATTTAAGTAAATTAAACTATGACATAAATTAAAATTAAAATAAATTAAATTTACCTTCAACAACTCCAAATGCGAGAAAGCCTTGAAGATGCCTTGTGACATATGATGGTTTGTCACAAACATTTGAATCTCCTCTCCCTCATTGTATGTAGTTTTCACCCATTCTATTTGAGTGCCAATTGTTTGCATCACCAAGTTAAGGGAGTGTACGATACATAGTGTCAAAAATATGTGTGAGTACCTTTCCTCAACCAAAGCACCTGCTGCCCTACATTTTTTTGCATTGTCCGTAATGACTTGGACAACATTACCAACACCCACCATCTCTATGGACTCAATGAGAATTTTGGAAATGAATTTTGCATCCTTGATTTGCCCCTCACAATCAACCGCCTTCAAAAACATTGTCCCTTTGGGGGACACTACAATAACATTTATTAAAAGTCAATTTTTGCAATCTTTCCATTCATCAGAAACAATGGACACTCCTGTTTCAATCCATGAATCCTTAATTGGTTTTAGTGATTTCTCTACAATTTTTTTTCTTTTGCCAATAAGGTGGTGTGCACCTTTTCATAACCAAGACATGTGTAACCAGAAGGTGCATTACTAACTGCTACCACCATTTCCCGTCAATATGGTGATCTCACCAAGTTGAAAGAAAGACCATTGGCATAAACGTGCAATTTTTTCATCTGCAATATCTCTTCTTTCATTTTGAAATGCCTTAACCAATGGACCTCTTTAGCGGGAAGGAGAAGGATCTTCATCTTGGATAGACATTGTCTCCAAGAAAGGATGTTGGGGCATGGATAAAGGAGATTTTGTAGGTGGCTTCATTGGTGTTTTTTTTGCTAAAGGATGAGCTCTTAATTTTGCTCTTGTACTATTTTCATCAGCGTCTTCTTGTTCTTTAATGAATGCCATAATTTGTCCTTTTGGCAACCCCTTCTTATTTGGCCTTTCACATTTTAATTCTTTTTCCACTTATGGCACATAAGTGAGCTTTTCAATCGACTATATGAGCTCTTTAATGTGACCTTGCACTCATTACAAACCCAAACAAAAGCCCCACCTCCTGCTAGTTGTTCAACCATCGTGACATATTTCCAAAGAGGAGATGCTTGATCATATTTAAAATGTTAATCCTTCTCAAGACCGACGGAACTTGAACTAGTAGCCATTTCATATTTTCAAATAGATTGTTGTTGTAAGAAATTATAAAATTTAAATTAAAATATAACTAAAAAAATGCAACCCTACACAATATATAAACTAATAAAAGTAATAAACATTCAAGACAAACTAAAATAAGTTTCAAAAAATGTTTAACTTTTTTTTTCCCAAAAAAAATTGAATTTTTTTTTAAAACTTGAATTTTTTTTAAAAAACTTGAAAAAATCCAAAAAAAACTTGAAAAAATTCAGAAAAAACTAGAAAGAGTGTTAAACTACTTACCTTAGATCAATAGATGATCTTTGTGCAAGCTAGTATCCTCCCTTGGCACTTTGCAATCGATTCCCTTCGAAAATATAGCAGCAGCCCTCAAAAATGAAGAAAAAATGAAGAACTCTTGTGAAATAGAGGTGTTGTCAAATGATGAGTCAAATGGGGGTGGTTTTGGTAATAGATGTTTTTTAGGGTTTTGTTTTTTATTAAAAACCATTAAAAAACATTTTAAAAAATTAATTTTAATATGTTTAAAAAAATGCTGCTTTTTTTTTACACAGGAGTGCCTAGGAGCGCTCCCCTGTCATTGCTTTGCTTTGGGATCCGCTCCCGGTCGGCGCGGGACGAGCCCCCTGCACCAAGGAACCCGGTATCTTAGATCTTTTGTACAACTTCATTTTGAAAATGATTATTTTGATTTTGAATCTCTAAAAAACACCAACACTTCTTTGTTGGAAATAAAAATCAAAATCTGGAAATCAAACTGATCAACAAAAATACACGATCAATGAAGATAAATAAAAAGACCAACTCTGAAAATCTTCAACCACCACTACAACTAAAAAATCTGTTACAAAATCAATCTTTGAGACCTTTGAAAAATCAGAAAATACATCATATTTGCTCATGAATAGAAAAAACAAATTTGCTTCCAGATAATAGATGTTGACTTTTTTATAGACATTCACTTTGCTCTTTTTTTTTAATTAGCTCAGCACCTTTTTTTCTTAAAATCAATTATGATTTTTTTGGTAATAGTAATTATTGATTAATAATATTATTAATCAATAATTAAAATTATTAAAAATAAAATAATAATGATATAGCGCATTTTGTAAGCACTTTTTTTTTAGCAGCCAGTAGTAATTTTAATAAAAATTCAAAAGGTGTATAGAAGTGTGCCTAAGCAAGGTGCGTTTTGCTTGACTTGGACGCTTTCTTTTTTAAACTCTAGAACTCTCTAAAATGTGCTCCCTCTTTTTACAGCTGATGACTTTTGTATTGTCTTTCTACCTTACTTAATTGTTGACCCTTTGTCTTTCCTTTTTGACTTTTTTTCAGTGTTCCACGGAGTTTCCTGACGGGGACTCGGGCACGGGTTTTGGGGACGGGGGGACAAAGGGTTTCGGGGTTGGGGACGGGTTTCGGAGTCGGGGGGACGGCTGGATTTTGGGAGGGGACGGGTTCCCGTGGAGCACAGCTTTTTTTTTTTTTAATTTCTGATTTTTCTATTTTTAAATTTGAACTTTTAAATTTTAATAATAATTATTATTAATAATAAATTATTAAAAATTTATATTATATTTTTTATTTTTAAACAATAATAATAAATTTAAGAATATTTAATAATTAATAATTATTTTTAATTAAAAAAATATTAATTAAAAATTAATAACTTAAAAATTAAAATATACCAATTATAATATAAATAAAAAAATAAATTATTAATTATTAAATTTATAATATATATATATATATATATATATATATATATATATATATTATTTTTAAACAATAATAATGATTTCAGGAATATTTAATAATTCTTTTGTAATGTCCCCATTTTTAGCTATACTGATTTGTAAGCTTTTGTCCGGCTCCAGTTTTGATCGAAGCAGCTTGGTGTTTGATGAGAGGATCTCCAAGGTTCTTAGAGCATGTAGGTTGTTTTATGCAGGGATGTTTGTTGTTGGCAATGAGCTCAGTTGCTCTTGAGGACTCCTATGACACTTTTCGAAGTGAATTCTGACTTTTGGTGTGTTTTCCAAGATTCTTGGAGAGAGCATCTATTTATAGAAAGTCACCCAGTCGACCCCGATTATCATTATTTATCATCAGTATCATTCCAGTATAGTCAGATTTTGATTGTGATGTTCGGCAGTTTCCGCAACTCGTGTGAATTAATGAGCTTTAATTTAATTATTTCACTAAGGTTGTGTAATTTTTTAAAATAATTCAAAAAGCAACTTAGTGTAATAGCTCGTTGGAAAGAAAAAAGTTTTAATTCATGGAACCTTGCATATCAAATATTATTACTATTTCATAAAAAGGGTCTTTTGGAGAAAAAAGGGTTATTTTATTAAAAGTGAATTTAAAAATAAAGCTTCTGGAAAGTTTGACAAAAAAGTATAAAAGGAGGTTTAGAGAGTTCATTTGATATGCAGATTATTTTATTTCCTCTTGCGAAACCCTTGTGGTTCTGTGGGATTGAACTTTGTTCATTTAAGCCTTCTTGAGGACGATAACCCTCTTGGAGAAGATTAGGAATGTGGTGAAAGATCCTCCCTGCTTAATAATGTGTGACTCATTTAGAGTTACAGTTTGTGCAGGAAAGGTTTGCTGGTAGATTTATTGTTGGTGCTGAATGCTGAAGACTTGGAACAATTTCATATAGAGATTGTCTGTGTGCTGAATGTTTGCCGCTCTTTCCTTAAAGTCGCAACATATATAAGACATCCAGTATATAATATTTCGAGTGAAGTGTAGCTACAGCTGGAAATATTATTGTTTGGTGGTGATGGGAGGTGTGGAATAGGCAGATCTTTCATATTTTCATCTGCAGCACCATTGTTTCAAGCTGCAACATGTATTTATGTGATAGTAGCATAATAACATTGTGCGTTTACACCAATTAATCTTATATCGCAGCTATTGTAATTCTGAGTTTGTAACAACAAGGATAGCAATTGAAGATCAATATATCATGTTGGAGTTTGAGGTCAGATTGTTGTTATTGTTTCTTTATATATGCAAAGGGTTTGTTGAAATGTTCATGATATTTCTATGCATTGTGGGTTTTTTGTTTGAACAAATATTGTTTCAAATTGCATTTTGAATAATCCCATTCATAAACACATTGAAAACAATCACTATGCAAAGTGTTTGACGAAATGCCTGCATGATAGAAGACAAAACTTGTGGGTGTTGGAAAAAAATTGGTTTAAAAATTGGGGTTAGTCATTACATATTTTTAATTAAAAATCATTAATTAAAAATTAATAACTTAAACATTAAATTATACCATTTATAATATTAATAAAATAATAAATTATTAATTATTTATTAATATTATCAACAATAATTTTAATTAAAATTACCAATTAATAATCAATAATAAATTATCAATTACTAATATTTTATTAAAGTTAAAATGGATAGACTAGTGCTTTATTACTTGGGTAGTAGAGTCAAAACATTCCTAAATCACCTAACAGAATACAACATTTACATTGCTAAAAAGGTAAATACAATACAACATAACAAAACATTATGAATTGGGAAATACAATATGACATAACTTAGAAAATAAAAAATGTTTTTCTACGAGTGGGAACCTAAGGAAATGAAATGGATTAAACAAAACCATTTACACATTGGGAAAAGTAACATCCTCTTCTTTTGAGATGGGAATTCTAATGTGGTAGCACATAGCCTAAAAATCATTGCAACATTTTCTCAAAGAGCCATGGTTTAGGTGGGTAGACACAATCATGCAATAAGAAAAATAAGAAATTCAAGATGAACTGATTGATATCCATTGGTTCTAGATGATTGTTTTCCATAACAAGAAACCTCTCTAGTAGGCGATGGTACCAAGCCTCCTTCTGAAGATATCTAGCAAGGCCATATGACCATAGTACACCTATAGGCATAGTAATCACCACTTGTTGGAATTGATCCTCTCCACCTGACTCTTCAACATTCGCAATCCTGAACTCAGTCCAACTATCAACCTTTGGGAAAGGATGGAATTGTTGAAAGAAAATCACCAACTCTTGATTTATTGGATCCACAATTGATATCAACTAGGCGCCTTGTGGTGGGAAAACTTGTAATGTCCTCTTTTTCGTAGTGATCACCTAGCGTTGTCGGTTAGCCTATTCTATTCCCGTAGGCTAAGCCGGAAGGGCCAAGGAATAACCTAATTGGTTAAATACTATATTTAACCAATTTTAGTGAGCCAATTTGAGATGAGAAATGATTTCTCATATTTTTGTAAGCCTCTCGGTGAATTAAAAATAAATAAAGAAAATTACCCAAGACATGGGCAACCTAGGAAAGAAAAAAGAAAATTAAAAAAAAAAAGGAATAAAATAAAGAAGAGGTCGGCCATGTGAGAAGAAGAAAGAAATAAAAATAATAATAAATAATTGCCCAAGAGAGGTTGGCCAAGAGGGAAGAGAAAACAAAACAAAAATAAAAATAAATTGGTAGAGGGAGGTCGGCCTTGATGAGCTCTATTTGGATGCCTATAAAAGATGGCAACTTGGAGGTCATTTCATCATTCAATCAATTCATTTTTCATTTGGAGATTTATCTCTTTGGCTGTACTTTTAGTTCAGCATATTCCAAGGACGAAAACCCTTAGGAATATTTGGTGGGTTGGACGAAAACCTAATTCATCTTGAAGTGGATTCATATGGAGTTCACACTTGCACTTCATTGGAGATTTTGAGTTATTGAGTATTCATGACATATTCTTTGGAGCAGATATGAACGCCCATTTTGGAGGGCGATTTCACAATTTTGGAGCAGCAAATCCGAAGCGCTTGCCATGGAGGATTCGCCCATCTAGGGTTTGATGTTTGAAGACGTTTTTGCATATTTGTGATATGTAATAAACCTAATTTAGGTCAGACTTGTATGATCAGAAATCTTGGCAATGTTTGACATGTTTGAGCCCATGAATTTGATGTAATTCCAAATCAGCATATTCAGATTTGGAGCAGCAAACTGTTTATTCAGAAATCAGATTTGTTTGTCATATGTTTGGCATTTGGATGGCTGTTATACATGGTTGGAATCATGGTTGATGTTATCTACATGTTCGGCATATTTATGTGAATGTTTGGCACATGTTTACTCGCTGCCCATAAGTGTTCATAATTCAGAAATAAAAATCAGCATTCAGTCCTAGGGTTTGAATAGAAAACTAAATCAGAAAATTAGGGCAGAAATTCAGAATTCTAGAGCAGATCCTATTGGGGATATTACAAAACTCCTTGACCATCTTAATCAATTATGATCTTTTGGGTGACCAAACTGCGTAGTTTGAACTTGAAAGACCATCAAAGTCTAAATCTTCTGTAATGTCCCCTTCCTAAGCTCTGACAGTTTGATCGAGAGTTGGCCTATTACTTGGGTTCCCATCGACTAACACTGGAGGGATAGGGAGCTCCACAGTTCTTGGAGACACGTGAGATGCTTATGTGGCGATTCTCTAGTTGGATTTGGGCTCAGATGGCAACAAGGTTCACAATGACACATTCAGATACCGTTTCAGACATTTGGTTGATGTTCCACTCTTTTAGGAGCCCGTGCCTATTTTTAGTAAGTCTCTGTGTCGGCACTGACTTCTTCACGTGGCAATGGTTTCACTCCGACAAGGTTGGCCCTATCATTCGGTGACCGTTAGGTATTTATCTTGGGGGTTATTTAAGTAACACTAATATTATAAAGTTAAATTAAATATTTAACTTAGCATTATTAAATATTATAAAGTGACTTTATGGGTTGGTGCCTAAGGTATATAAGGACTCTTTAAAAATTATATTTATTATATTTCTCTAAGTGGGGCGGTCAACATGGGAGATATAGGAATTAAAAAATAAAGTCATATTTAGGCCCAAAAGTGAACATGGATTATTGAGAAGCATATAAAAGTTTTTTTAAAGCTCATTTACATATTATGTTATGCTTTTAATTTTTGAAAAGAGTTTTACCAGGTTGAGTGTGGAGTTCTTCTAGACTCTATGAGGACAGAAACCTTCACAAAGATCATCAACTACAGAAGTGAGAGACCTTTCAACGTTGGTTGCTGATAGTCTCATATAGAGGCTATGCTTGTGCTGGCAGTTTAGATTTTCTAGTTTTCGTTGTAGGGTTTGGAGAACCAAAATAATGGAGATTCTTTGAATATTATTTTAGAATCAGATTGTAGGTTTTGTGAGTAATTTTTGGTGTGTGTGGAGTCTTCTAGTTTGTCGTACCATTCCTAGGCTGTCCATACCATTCTCAACAGTGTGTTGGGAGTTTGAACTTCATCAAAAGTTGCATATTTGACTGGTTTTATTGTTGGGAAGATGATGGCTAAGGTTTGATAATTGATTGTAGGGTTTTGGAGGTTTATTATTATTGTTTGATGTTGGTTCAGACTTGAACCTGACCATACCATTACAAGCAAGGCGCAAGTGTTTTTGAAGGGCAGATTTCACATGTTTATTTGCTGCTAGACATGGAGGAGTGGCGCCTAGGGTTAATAAGCATTGGGTTTTGAGCATATGTTAAATATTGGAGATTTATGGTGTTTTCTGTGGCTTCCAATAGCTGAACAATTGTTGTATACAAACTGTTTCAGACCTACGACTTATAACAACCAATGGGTATGTCCAAAAATTGATATTTATGTGTTATTTTCATATGGGTATTGATGGTTAATGCTTTAAATCTTGGTTTTCTGTTATATGAGCATATGAGCGTTGTTAGAAATGCTTCTATGTTATTATATTTCATTTCTGTGCAATGCAAATGTCATATACAAAACCTACATGCAATAAACCATAAACATTTAGTGTCAAACAATCAACAAACCAAAAAAAAAAAAAAAATCAGAACAGAGGTGTATGTTACATCTTCAAACACAAAATTATTATCAAAGTACACACACTGAAAAATATCTTTTGGTGTTTCACTTTGCCATCCATTATTCCATAATGTCGATCCTTGAATAAACTAAGTCTCATTGGTTTCATTAGCAATCATCTTCAATGAATGTCTTTGGGAGTGTGACTATGAATCTCTAGCAATGTTTTTTTTATTGATTGTCCATCTTTCTTCATTGGTATCTCAAAGAAAAAGATCAACTTCTTCTGCATTGATATGTATTGGATCTATTGAGGATGTGTCAACCTCAAGAAGAAATCCACTATGTCCTCCAAAGTTGAATTATCTTCAAAAATAAGAAAATCTTATTATTTATCTAACTATGATACTTCTTTGACATCTAGAACAAAATTAACATACAATGACCAAGTCTTTATCTCTTTAATTGATAACAACTAAGATTTTTCATTGTTGGTGCTTATGAAAACTACTCAATTTGAAGCTAAAAACTCCTAAGAAAGAAACATATCTTGCTCCTTTGATTATATCTAGTGCGGGTTCTTCAAACAATCCTTTGAATGATGTAATGTTCCCTTTCTAGTGGAAACACTTAAACCTGAATCTGCATTCAAAGTGATTCTCAAGGAGACATTAGAAACATTAGAGATCAATAGATTTCAATGATAAGATCAATGATAATATAAGTATATCATTCTTTGTTAAATGATTATTCATTTCCTGATTATTATTCACTATTGATGACTATTCTATAATGTATTCCATAAATATATTAGGAACATAATTTAAGATCCATATCTTCCCCTTCTATTCTTCATCAAGGAATTAGGCTTTACATGACCAGGGCGCGCTTAAACCATCTCTGACCCAGCCTTGGGGAAACTACGTCCCAGCGTTGGGGTCTATACACAAGATGGAATTACTCCGCCTCTGCCCACAATACCCACCACTCCTTTAAGGACGAAGTAATAGAAGTTATCGGAAATATGATCTTTTATTCTAATATCCCCTTGTATTATAAATGGAATTAACCATAATTCTATTATACCATTTATTATCATAATGCATGAATAGAGACATTCATGTCTCAAATTGGAATACCATTATATGGTATCCTTGTTCTTATACAATTGTTCATTATTTTTATGGGCAGATCTTAGGTCTGCACTTATGAATGATTAATTATTCGTACTAATATCAGTTACTAAATGTATGGTTCATTTATGAATACTAATAGATATGACATCTCAATCCTATTCTTCTAATCCTCAACCATGGATGGGGGAATTACTTGTCTAGGGTGAGCTAAACCCTCTCCAATGAATTGGGATGGGATTACTCCGCCTCTCCCTAACAACCTTGTTTAGAGCGCGTTAAACCATCTCCAATCCCATCGGGATGGAATTACTCCGCCTCTTCCTAACAAAACCAACCTACCCTCGAGTTGCAGACAATAGAAGTAAATAGGCAATGAGATGAACATACCATTACTTAATATATATATAGCAAGTTTTATAATGTATATATACAGATATACATGTCTAATGATAATCTTTCCATTATTTGTCATCACTTGACATTCATCATAACAATCATAAGATCTTTCCCTTGATTGATGTAATTGTTTCTCCCATCAACATATCCTCCTCCTTAGAATTATATATAATGTCTTTGTATTTGTATAAACTGTCCCTCAATCAAAATATATACATATTATTGTTTTGCCTTTTGCTTTAAACTCAGTTATAATTCTTAAAACTCCCTTATATATACATATGCAGATTTGAGTCTTACTCTCCATATATTCTTCTCTGTATATTCCTTGTCTTCTTAGTGTTGAAATTAGGGAAAACAACTGAGAGGGGGGTGAATCAGTTGTCACAAAACTTTATCTTTTGCCGCATTTATAACCATAAAAGCATGAACCAACAACACATGAACAGAAACACAATCAACACACATAACACCATGATTTTTACATGGAAACCCGGTTAAGGGAAAAACCACGGTGGGGGTTAACCCACAAGATTTATTCTCTGTTAAAAGAATAGAAAAATGGGAAGGCACTTGCCTTCGGGCACACTACCCAGAGCTCACTGTTCCAAGAGACTCACTGTCTACAAAAACATTCACATGGTTAACACTAAAAGGTTGAACTGAGAAACAGCATCTTCTCCATGCCAAGGTTTAATTCCATTGAAGCTCACAACACCTCTGCTCTGCCCCCAAACACTTCTTTGCTACCTCCACATCTTCACACACATCGGCACATTTACACGACTTCATCACACTTATTTATACATGACATCAACTTTGGAATGAACATCAAAGTCAGCCTTACAATCATCTATCTGGAACATTCTCCAAGATAGGCATTACAAGACTTGACTTAATACAAAATGCTACATGCGAACCACTACACTGTCGGCCAAACAGAGTTGGGACTCAAATCTTCCTCGAACAACATGCCACGCTCCATAGAACTTCTCTTAGATCATCCGCAACACGCACGAAGCATCCGGTTGGCCAAGACTGGAAAGAACAACACCCAAGGAGAAATCTTTAGCTACGAGCTCAATCCTCAATGCAGACTACCAACACAATAGGCACACAATCCAGAGACCTCCACAAGCACAATGAAATCAACAAGAACAACCGCACCACCTCAAATCACCAGAATCACTTGCATCTTCATATGAGAGCTTAAGAACACTAACTGTCATGACTGTCACACTAGAAAGATTGTTTGCGGACCTCCAAACCACAAACCACTTGAGTTGAGAATATACGCCAACATCCCAAACATACCTCTAAAACCGCAGACCATAATATTCCAATGCGGAGCAATCCGAACCAAATTCCTGTCACTCTGTTACCTCTGAACAACTGCAAAACCCAATTCTACTCAGATGGCCATAATTTCACCAATCCTCCATGCGGACCTCTCAAATCTTAACTAGAGCAACTTCAGACAATCCTCTACAAAACCCTTTAATCCGCAGACTCTGATCTTTGTCTCACTGGGAATGCGGAGCAATCTACTTTACTGAACTGCATTATCTTCACTATCTCTGACAAAGAGATATATTGATATCAATGACAACACATCATAGGCACATATTTGCAACAATCTCCCCTTTTGTCATTGATGACAACATATGATGTGAAGAACTGCTTCAACCATCAAGACAAGGACTTTTCCCCCTTTGTCTTATCATACCTGCAACCACTTTCTTCACTGCTCCCCCTTTCACCAACAACTATTTACTTCCGAGTTTTTCACATGGCTTCTCTCCCCCTTTGACATCAATGGCAAAGGGCACATATTTGCAATCATCTCTCCCCCTTTTTGTTTCTTAGATAAAACCAAACAGAACTCCAGAATTAACATACTAACTACTCCCCCTGAGTAGCATCCCCTTAACACCAATCCGGATCACAAGATATGACTGTGAGTTCCACCAGACTGATGCACACTAGTGCACCTTAGTTCTGAACAAGAGGGGTAATAACCCCTAGCTTCACTCTGAGATACTCAAAAGTGTCCTTAGGTAGAGGCTTAATGAAGATATCTGCAATCTGATCCTTTGAAGAAACAAACTCCAATCTGACTTTATTCTCATTTACCTTTTCTCTCAAAAAGTGAAACTTGATGGATATGTGCTTTGTCTTTGAATGCAACACCGGATTCTTTGAGATGTTTATTGCACTTGAATTATCACAAAAGATTGTAACAAGCTCTTCAAACACAATTCTGATATCCTTCAACACTTGCTTCATCCACAAAACTTGAGTACAATTACTTGTTGCTGCTATATACTCTACCTTTGCAGTAGACATAGATATTGCCTCCTGCTTTTTGCTCAACCAAGAAACCAATCTCTTTCCCAAAAAAAATGCACCACCACTAGTACTCTTCCTGTCATCCACATCTGCCCAACTAACATCTGTATATGCATGAAGAGTGAAATCATCATCCTTAGGATACCATAAGCCACAATCAGATGTCCCCTTCAGATTCTAATGTAGTTAAAGCAGCCTAAAATAAAGAAAAAAAATCTAACACTCAAAGCCTCTCATTTTTCACAAGGGATTCTCTAAAAAAAGAATCTAGAATCAACTTTTTAATGAACCTAAAATCTCCTATGATTTTTTAACTTTATAAGTGCTTTTACAATGTTACATGTTACTACTTCCTAGTATAAGTGCCACGCTAAGTAGACCAAATCTGTATTCAGAAGATATTGCACCAATATTTGACAATTTGACCATCATTATGTGCTCCATTGCCTTACATTTCTTTAAAATAAAACTATCATCATGGTTCAGTTGACAAAAAGCAAAAGAAAACCAAAACAAAGCAGCTATCAAACTACAAATCACATAACTAAATATATCTAGAGTATTTAAATAATAAAACAAAATGGAAATTAAATTGTAACAAGTAGATATTTTGGGCATAATTGCAACCTACTTTATCATATTTTATTCCTGTATCCTTCAAATTAGATCTCGAGTTGTGGTGTGCTTTTCCTTCATTAATCTCAACAATCAAAGATCTAGAATAATCCAAATTTATCCTGTATTTGCAACAATACCACCATCATAAGTTTGCATCTAACATTTTGTCGAATGCTACAAATAAGGAAATGCAGATGCTAAACAAGAAGAAAATCAGGTTCAATCTTCATACCTCTAGGTTGAGTTGCTGTAACACCTATAATTGTTCAGGACCACCACATCGATAACAGTGTTTGATATCACTAGAAATTAAGAAAAATAATTTAGAAATCAACGGTGATGGAAAAAAAATACAAGTTAAAAGCATTAAATTGTGTCCCACTTTGGAGCCAAACAAAATTTTTATAAATAATTAAAAACAAAATACCAAAACAATATTTAACATAAAGTAAAATCATACGAAATAGTGATTTTTAAGTTTTTCAAAAATTCCAAATTCAACAATTTTCTACACTTTTGTGTAGTTTACAGCAATGGTTCAATAGATCTCAACATTTTCAAAAGATCTAAGCATTCTTCATCAGATCTAGAAATTTTGGGTAGGTATTTCTCTGTTTTTCTTACAATATTTGCAGTTTGAGGGGAGGAAAGAAGAGATTGGTAACTATACATCTCAATTTCAGCATTTTTATTAGATCATTTTTAGAAAATTACTCGTTTGTCCCATATAATGTTCAAGGGAAGCCAAAATTTCTCCAAGAAGAACTACAATATCCAGAAGCAAAAACTCCAAGTCATTTTTTTATCCAAATATTTAGATCAGATTGTTTTGGGCCAAGAAACCTAGCCTGCAACAGCTGGAAAATACCAAGATAAATTTGATGACTGGAAAACAGAAGCTCCAATGCTAATTAAGCTATCTGTGACCAGTGAAATGCTATGAGAAGTGTAGATTGATACAAATGCAATGGGCATTTAAAAGCAATTGAAAGACCTACATGAAACTTCCAATAAAGGTAGAGCATTCTTCCTTAAGAGTTTGTTGGTATCAATAAAAATGGATTAAAATGAAGCTTTACAAGATCCTTCGGAAAAGATCAAGGATATTAAAGAACAATTAAATACTATTACATGGAAAATGGAAGAAGGCATGGTGATAATCACTCTCAAGAGCCTACTACCTTCATTTGAGCATTTTATTGAAACCTTAACTACTAGTGCTACTAATGTTGATCTAAAGTTTGAAGAGTTGAGCACAAACTCTCACAGCAAGACAAGTTGAAAAAGTAATTTGGCAGTAGTAGTGGGAATGAGGGTGTAGAGATGGCTTTGACAGCAAACTTCAAGAGAAAGGCCTAGTCTGCGAAGACTAATAAAGGAGTAAACAGAGAGAGCAACAACAAAATATATGGCTCAAGAAATCAAAAGACTTTTAAATGTCACTATTGTGGAAAGCTAGGCCATAAGAAGAAATTTTGCAAGAAATGGTTGTGGGATGAGACAAATAATCAAGGGCCTAAAAATCATGCAAATGTTGCAAAACATAAGAGAAATAACTCTTTGCATTTATGGCTAGGGATAATGTAGACAATATGAACACATCTACTTGGTACATCGATTCTGGTGCATCACATCATTTTATCTTTAAGAAATATTGGTATATTGATCATGTTGCTAACATATCTATTGACTGTGATTTTAGGTGGTGAGGAGAATTTTAGAATAGAAGGAAAAGGAAATGTGCAAATACCCATGTTAGGTAAAAAGTCCATACACCAATCACAGGGATTTCAAGTTCCAAGAAAGAAGCATATAATTAATAGATTGAAGAAAACTCTCTATGGTTTGAAATAGACTTCGAGGTCATGGTAAATAGAAATAATAAACATCAAGATGAACAAGGTTTGAAAAGAAATCCTTCAGATCCCAACCTATATGTCAAAAACATGGATGGTGATATCATCACTATAGGTAGTGAGGATGGAGCAATTGCAAAAGTAAAATCATAACTATGTTTAGCTTTTGACATGACAAATTTAGGCCTTCTATATTACTACATATGTGCTGAAACTTAGCAAACAGATAAATATATTTTTGTTTCACAAACGAAATATGCCAAGAGTTTTTTAGATAGGCTCAGGAGGATGGATTGCGAAATCTCATCCACACTTATTGTAATGTCCCCCATTTAGCCCAGTCACACAGATTGATGGAGATTAGCCTATCACATGACTTCCGTAGGCTAATAACAATGGTTAGGAGGTCAATTCAGGTACTTACTATTTATAGTAAGTCGGGAGCTGGGCACTTGCTATTATTGGCAGGGCAGTGGTCGAAGGTCATGGCACGGGAGTTGATGGTTTCGAAATGTCTAAGCATTATTGGATATAATAGAAGTTAAATTGAAGATTTAACTTATGTTATTTTATTAGACATAATATAACTTTATGTTATAATATTAAGTCACTTTATAAAATGAAGTTGCAACTTAAAAAGTGACATGACTAGGAGATGGGCGCCCAAGGCACAAAGGGGACATAAGGAGACTTAAGTTATAAATTAAAATAATAAGAGAAAAATCATCTTCGGCGTTGGGTTTGGAGAGGAAACAAAAAGGGGAAAAAGAGCCTCATCTGCATATGCTATGTTTATGAAAATTGCACTCATATTGAGTTTTCCCGTGCATTGGGATTGAGCTTGGCTCTAGGGTTTATTCATGGCTGTGTCGGGATGAAAACCCCTGCATTAGTCCCTTTCTTCGTGCATGAAAGATTGCATCAGGAGAGGTTTGGAGGAGCTTCACACAAGAGTTCTATTTGGGCTTTCATTTGGTTGATTTGGGAGAAGTTTTGAGCTGATATGAACATCTTTGACGGAGTTTTATTATGCAGATTGAAAGACTGACTTCTTTGAGCAGATTCGATAGTTTGTGGGGCAATTATGTGATTGTTTTCACTTGTCTTTGTTGGCCGTACTCTCTATTTGCTGGCCGTACCTGTTCCAGCCAGCCGTACTGCAGTTAGGAAGAGTTTTGGTGCTTTTTTGTGGACTTTCATCACCCAAATCTGGTCGCCTAGGTTGAGACATTCAGTGCAGACTGAAATAGCATCATTTCATGAAGATTTGCAACAGTTGTGAGTTGATATGAGGTTCCAGTAGACGCCGTACTATCCAGGCTTGGACGTGGGGTTCTTGAAGGTGATTTGGGTTCCATTTTAGCGTGCTATATCCTTCTTTAGTGGCATCTAGAGCTCATTGGAGCACTACAGATTTGATGTTGTTAGCTGAGCACTCTTTGTACATGATTTCTTGATGATTTGCCTTCATATGTATGCTGGTCCAAATTCGGCAATAAATGAAGTTGAAGATTTTCATATGGGTTATGTCTCTGTAATTAGTTTTACCACTTTCTATGATCTGGGTCTTTATCCGTTAGTGCAAATACATTATATATTTTCTGGGTTTTTAGTTTATGCTACGTTTCCTATGTATTTCATGTTAAAACATACATGCAAGCAAAACCCATAAAACCCTAAACATCACATAGCAAGAAAACACGAAAATCCATACAGAGCAAAACATATACCAGGGGTGTATGTTATAGTGGTATCAGAGCAGAAGATTCTGCCATCCTGTGAGAGTAACACCGACATGCAGATGAAAAACTAGGATATGTTACCTATGCAATTATTGACACACCACTACAATACCAGGAGAAACAGGTTACAATAGGAAATGCAGGTACCACAGATAGAAGAACCAGAAAATCCAGTACCTATTGTAGATCCATTTTCAAGTGAGCTTCCGGAACAGTTTGAAGAAATGGGTGACAGACAGAACGAGGAACCCAGCATGCGAGAAATTCTTAACACTCTGATGCAAGGACAGATGGCTATAGAAAGAGCTTTGAGAGAGTCACAACAGGAGTTGAGAGAATCACAGGCAAAGTTAGGTCACATCCTTGAAGGGTTAACACCCCCTGATGGCAGAATGTAATGTCCCCAATTTTCCTACGCCTAAGGAATAATAATTATTTTAATTATTTAATGTTACCTGGCAAAAAGGTGCTAAGTTTAAAGGGTACTATTAAATAATTATATTAAAAGGTTATAAAGAGACTTATTTTAATGCCAATCAATAAAGTCACTTTATAATATTAAGTTAAGTGTTTTAGGTGGTGAAAATTAAAAGGGTCCTTTGAGAGAAGTAATACGAAGAGTCAAAGGAAATAATATTATATTCCTCTCAAAAGGTTATAAAAAGACATTGAGAGCTCATTTGGAGGCATGCTTGGATATTGTATTGTTATTCTGTTGGATTGAACCTGCGTGTTCTTCTATTTCTACCTTCTTGTGGATGAAAACCCACTCGAAGAAGATCAGTTTCGGTAGTGTAATATCTACCCTAGCTGGTTATGGTGGTTTCTACTTTAGGAAACCAATGGAGCTGATCAGAGTTTAGGAAGATTGTGTTATGTTTGCATTTGCCTTTTAGTAGAAAATGGTTGAAAATCAGTTTGAGATCATAAAGAGTAATATTGACTCTTCATTTTGTATTTTCTGTGAGACTCATATGTGTCTGTACTTCTTCATGTCCGTACTTGCATTCTTGAAGAAATGACTCTTCATTTTGTATTTTCTATGAGACTCATATGTGTCTGTACTTCTTCATGTCCGTACTTGCATTCTTGAAGAAATCTGAAATTTTAAAAAATAAAGAAGAGTTTTGATTTGGTTCTTTTTGCATTGTCTTCTTATTGGCTAGGCGACCATTTTCTGGGTGATTTTGAGAGTTTTAAATCAAGGCTGAATTTTATATGATTATCCGTACATTTTTATGGCCGTACAAGCTAAAATGCTTTTGGTGATCGATCTGAAATGTTAAGACTTTCTTGGCATTTTTCTGTGACTGCAATTTGATTTGTATGCTTAGATAATCATCTTGAATCATTTTGATATACCTTAGACTTGATTTTGAAATTGTTCCAAACTCTTCCGTACTTTGCATAGCCGTACAGCTGATAGCTCGTTTTGGAGATTGCCATTGATATTGAAGTTTGAATGCTCTAAGCAATTGCTGGTCTTTTTGTATGGCTAAATCGATGCATTTAAGACAAATTTGAGGAGTTCTAAAGTAGTAAATAAGTTATGATGATTATCCGTACCTTGGGAGGCCGTACATGCTGAAACTCATGTTGAAGCTGCTCAGAATTTATTCTTGTTCTTTTTGCATTCTATTTTGGTTGCATTGTGATTAGAAGGCTGAGGTGATTCCATTGAGGTTCTTTCTGCAGTGACTGGTGACGTTAAAAGTGAGAGCTTGAATGCCATACCATATGCATTGTACGGTTCTATCCTGAATGTCTTGTTTGCTGTGGGTTGTATTGATAATATTTCAGTGAATGGACTGCTCAGAACTGATATTGGGATCAAATTAAATAGTGTTGCATCAGAGTTTGGGCTTCTAGTGGGGTGTATTGATTTATGTGTTTTTTAGATGCTCTCATGGCTGCCGAATAGTGTCATATCAGTTAGCAAATAGAGGTTTAATCATTGTTTAAATCACTGTTGTGTCATGTGCATTCAGTCCATAGGGAGATGCATATACAAGTTTCTTAGATGTTGTAAAAAGGAAGAGTGTTATATCATGTTGTGAAGCATCATATGTTGAAGACTCTATATGCAAGGGCAGACTGAGATAATATCCTCTGAGTTGTAGTAGTGAGGATCAACAGTATATTGACATTGGTGCTATCTAAACTTCAAGTTTCTGCAGGGTATTATCCTCTCTCTTACAAGGATTCTTATCATATTCCAAATCAAGACTATTGGCCAGCATTGTACTTGCTATAATTGTAATCTTTTATTTTTGAAACACATTGTAACCCCTGGATGGTTCTACCGCCAGTGAGGATAAAGAACTCTTTTCTTTCTTTCTACCCACTTAACAAGTGGTGAATTCCCACTGAACAAGTGGATGACTTTGTAATCTTTTCATGCTCATTTCATACCCACCGATGAAGTGGTGAATCCCCATGATATGTGGATGCCCGCCGCAGCGGAAGAAGTGTCTTTCTTTCTTACATACTTTAAATTGTAAGCCAAAATCACTGTATGCTCTCACCTTGCCCATCCTGGGAACTGGGTGATCAGAAAGTGTGAGGCATTTAGTTGGTTTTGTGCAATTGATGCTAACACTATCCTATCTTTGTTCATTAATTTGAAAAAAATTTGGGGGTAGTATCTTACAGTGGTATCAGAGCCAGGTTATCTTGCCAGCCTGTTGGGTAACTGATCTTGTTGCAGTTTGTCAAGGCCAAATCAGAATTTCAGTTGGGGCTACATGGCTTTTGAGTGTGAGCCATTGAAAACTTTGTTTAAATCTTTGGAGCAAAATCAGTTTTCTATTGAAGAAGGCTTTGAAAGATCGTGCAAAAATCAGGAAGCCGTCTCTAATTTTCAAGAGAAGCTGAAAATTGTCGGTAGGAAGCTTGAAAAATTACCTCGAGCTAAAGAAGTTCTTCTTAGCATCTTGAATGAAGCAGAAGGTTGTCTGTGTAAGGTTAGCCAATCACCTTCTCAGACAGTGCGTAAAGCTTTGGCTCCTTTGATGTGCTCGTTGGTCAAGCCAGAATTGATGATCATGAGACATCATGATGAAGAGATAAGGCTTGCAACTGTCACCTACATTAGTGAAGTTGCAAGGTCTTCAGCTCCTAAGGCACCCTATGATGATGATACTATAAAGGTCATTTTTCAGCTGATAGTGGAGAGTTTCCAAGGGCTGCATGATGTAAAAAATCTTATCTTTGATCAAAGGGTAAAAATTCTAGAGAATATGGCGAAGGTTAAGTTATGTTGTTTGCTAATTGATCTCAAGTGCAATGATATGATTCTCCAGATGTTTGACTACTTCATTTCCAGAATCAGGAGACGTCATCAAGGAAGTGTGAAAACAAGTATGCTCAGCATCATATCCTTGATCCTAGATGAAGGTGATGATGATGTTTGCTCACAGTTGCAATCAGATTTGTTGATCATTTGGAGGAAAGAACATGCATCCTCTGCAGCATATGATTTCACATCAAAACTAATGGAGTTGAAGATTGAGAAGATCAAAGATCAGCTGACTGCACAAGAGTTAATCTCTTTTGGTATACAAGTTCCTCATTCTCTGCAAGTAGATATCATGTCATCATCTAATAAATCAGCTGAGTTGGATGATGAGTTCAAGTGTAAAATGGAGCCCTTTAAAGTTATGACACCTAATGAGGACATTGATGATATTTTCTCAAGTGGAATTAGCGCTGTCCTAATTCCAAATCAGAATGTATGTATGGTTGATAATGGAGGAAAAAACAGTTGCTTGACTACGGAACAACTTGATGAGTCTTCATCTGGAGTAGTAGATGTTTATAAAGCTGAAATTCGTATGGCAAGTATAAAGGAAGTGTGTTGGAGTTTTCTTGATGAAGTCAAAGAAGACCTGAAAGATGAAAGAATGGACTTTGCAAGTCCTAAATTTGATGAGGAGCTTAATGACTATGAGGATGCCAATTCTCTAGGAACAGAAATAAAAATGATTGATGGGATGTTAGAAGGAAAAATATTAAGTGAACCTAAGATTGTTGCAACTGAGTGTCTTGAAGAAGAACATGTTAATGATGTGGGTAGTAATGGTATGGATTCTTTGGGTGATCATATTGCTTCTTCACCTACACATGATGAAAAATCAGACTATGGCAGCCAAAGACAGATGGAACTAAAGCCCTTAGCTTGGGAAGTCTTGCAAAATCAAATGGTGGTGAAGGAAGATAGAATAATTCAAGCATTGTCAAGGATGGATAGCACTCACACACACCTAGAAGACCTCATTTGGACAGGCCAAAGAGAGGAAAGACAAAAAGGAATGGGACATGGTATTTCTCATATTCATTTATCCTTGATCCTAGATGAAGGTGATGATGATGTTTGCTCACAGTTGCAATCAGATTTGTTGATCATTTGGAGGAAAGAACATGCATCCTCTGCAGCATATGATTTCACATCAAAACTAATGGAGTTGAAGATTGAGAAGTTCAAAGATCAGCTGACTGCACAAGAGTTAATCTCTTTTGGTATACAAGTTCCTCATTCTCTGCAAGTAGATATCATGTCATCATCTAATAAATCAGCTGAGTTGGATGATGAGTTCAAGTGTAAAATGGAACCCTTTAAAGTTATGACACCTAATGAGGACATTGATGATATTTTCTCAAGTGGAATTAGTGCTGTCCTAATTCCAAATCAGAATGTATGTATGGTTGATAATGGAGGAAAAAACAGTTGCTTGACTCAGGAACAACTTGATGAGTCTTCATGTGGAGTAATAGATGTTTATAAAGCTGAAATTCGTATGGCAAGTATAGAGGAAGTGTGTTGGAGTTTTCTTGATGAAGTCAAAGAAGACCTGAAAGATGAAAGAATGGACTTTGCAAGTCCTAAATTTGATGAGGAGCTTAATGACTATGAGGATGCCAATTCTCTAGGAACAGAAATAAAAATGATTGATGGGATGTTAGAAGGAAAAATATTAAGTGAACCTAAGATTGTTGCTACTGAGTGTCTTGAAGAAGAACATGTTAATGATGTGGGTAGTAATGGTATGGATTCTTTGGGTGATCATATTGCTTCTTCACCTACACATGATGAAAAATCAGACTATGGCAGCCAAAGACAGATGGAACTAAAGCCCTTAGCTTGGGAAGTCTTGCAAAATCAAATGGTGGTGAAGGAAGATAGAATAATTCAAGCATTGTCAAGGATGGATAGCACTCACACACACCTAGAAGACCTCATTTGGACAGGCCAAAGAGAGGAAAGACAAAAAGGAATGGGACATGGTATTTCTCATATTCATTTGCTCCCTTTCAAAGAGGTTTTGGAGTTGATAAAAGAAGATTATTTACAAATGGTTAGAGATAGAGACAGGGCTATCCAAATTGTGAAAGATCAAGAGAGAGAGAGTTTGATCATTGCTACTTTTGAGTAGGCACAATCACTCTTTGCATAATTTAGAAAATCAGTTATTTATTGCAGCTGCTCCTAGGATAAGATATGACAAGGCAAATGGTGTAGAAGTTGAACTAGTTGAGGAGAGGATTGAGGAATCATACAATGAGGAAACTTGAAAGCTTGTGACATCCAGTGATGAAGACTTCTTTGAGCCACTTCTATCCCTAATCACTTGGGAAGAAGATAAGACAAATCAAGACTTGATGGTGTTTGATAAATTCAATGTAAGCATTGAAGAGGATTCCAAAGTTCCGATTTGGGACAGCCACATTCTTCTTCATTCTTATATTACTACTCTTACACATGGAGAAATGAAGAAAGAAGAGTCTACAAGTGTTGGCATTCAAAGTACAAGTGCTAGATATGAAAGTTTCAAAGAAGATGCACTTGTCAAGAATGAAGACATGGCAAAAGAGTTTGACAGATATTCTGATTTTTATGACAGTAGTCAGATTTCTTTACTCCATCATGAGAGAACACTCTTTTCACATGAGGATGATAATACCATAGAGTTTTCTTTAGATGACTCTCAAAAATTGGGTGTTGCAAATGAAATTTGTGTGGTGAATTCAATCCATAAGAATTCTGATTTTGTATATCAGACTTGGGAGGATGTGGAAAGGACACAAAATTGGTGTGAAGTATGGTCACAAAGGGTCAAGGAGGCTAAGATTGTAGCTGCCCATGCAAAACAGCATCTTCAACAAGTTAGAGAACAAGTTCACTGCTTAGATCAAACAAGACAACAAAGGGAGGCTTATCTTAGATCTCTTTTTCTCAAAAATGATGCTGAATATGTCATAAACAAGCCTCTTACGACAGCCAAACCCAACGAACAAATGAATTTATATGAATCAGAAAATTCATGTTGTTCACATGTTGGTAGTAATGAAATTGATGATACATATCTTTTGGATGGTTTAGTGAAGACCTCAAGCATGATGGGACAATGGATAGATATTGGGATTAGATTAAATAGTGTTGCATCAGAGTTTGGGCTTCTAGTGGGGTGTATTGATTTATGTGTTTTTTAGATGCTCTCATGGCTGCCGAACAGTGTCATATCAGTTAGCAAATAGAGGTTTAATCATTGTTTAAATCACTGTTGTGTCATGTGCATTCAGTCCATAGGGAGATGCATATACAAGTTTCTTAGATGTTGTAAAAAGGAAGAGAGTTATATCATGTTGTGAAGCATCATATGTTGAAGACTCTATATGCAGGGGCAGACTGAGATAATATCCTCTGAGTTGTAGTAGTGAGGATCAACAGTATATTGACATTGGTGCTATCTAAACTTCAAGTTTTTGCAGGGTATTATCCTCTCTCTTACAAGGATTCTTATCAAATTCTAAATCAAGACTATCGGCCAGCATTGTACTTGCTATAATTGTAATCTTTTATTTTTGAAACACATTGTAACCCCTGGATGGTTCTACCACCAGTGAGGATAAAGAACTCTTTTCTTTCTTTCTATCCACTTAACAAGTGGTGAATTCCCACTGAACAAGTGGATGACTTTGTAATCTTTTCATGCTCATTTCATACCCACTGATGAAGTGGTGAATCCCCACGATATGTGGATGCCCGCCGCAGCGGAAGAAGTGTCTTTCTTTCTTACATACTTTAAATTGTAAGCCAAAATCACTGTATGCTCTCACCTTGCCCATCTTGGGAACTGGGTGATCAGAAAGTGTGAGGCATTTAGTTGGTTTTGTGCAATTGATGCTAACACTATCCTATCCTTGTTCATTAATTTGAAAAAAATTTAGTGGTAGTATCTTACACAAAAACAACAGAAATAATAATAATAACAACAATCACCACCGTGACAGGAACAGGAACAACATTGGAGATAAGAACAGAGAAAACCATGGAGGTGATAGGCACAGGGGTGACAAAAACAATGGCGACAGGAACAATGGTGACAGGCAGAACGGTGATAGACATATCGGGGATCGACATAGAGATAGAGATGATGATGAGGCCTTGGTCACCAACCAGAGAGGCACCCAGTTGATAGCCAGTGATAGGCTTGGCATACCCACCTTTGCACCCAAGAACAATGTTCCTGAACCAGATGCCACACAGGTTGAATTCCAGGATGAGATCTTGCGAGATTAGAGAGCATCCAGCATAGAGTTCCGGGCTGAAATGACTTTTGGTGAGTATTCGAACATCAGGATGAGGAATAGACCACACAGGGGAACAGTCCACAGAATCAGGAGCTGCAGAAAAAGGTTAGCAAGATGACTCCCGTATTTTAATGGTTTTGGTAAGACCACAGCAAGAGCATGGGTCCAGAAATTGGACAGTTACCTGCAAATTACTCCCATGCCTGAAGAAGATGCCATAACTTATGCTGCATTACATCTAGAAGGAAATGCACATAAGTGGTGGAGTAATGGGAAGGTGACCCTAGGTCACAATCAGATCACTTCCTACAGTGAGTTCACTGCCAGATTGATTGACAGGTTTGACAAGGACCTTGAACTATAGTTCAAGGAGTTGGCACAGCTCAGACAGGATGGATCGGTGGACTCCTACATATCAGAGTTTCAGGACCTATCTGTTATGGTCCCAGACATCACAGAGCGTAGATTGGTTATACTATCCATAGATGGACTTTCAGACCTATTACGTGGTTGGGATAAAGGATTTGACCCTGCATCTCTATAGGAGGCCATAATGAAGGCCAAAGATAATGGAGTCTTCAATTTGGAGAAATAAATTTCAGTCTAAGGGGTTTCATGTCATGTCCCCGTTTCCGGCTTGATCATCAAGTGAAGAATGGATTAGCCTATTCCTCATTCCCGGAGGCTAATTCTAAATGATGAGGGAATGAATTGGTTTTTTTGACTAACTCAATTTTATTGTTTTGCAAGAACAAAGTCAGAAACTCAAAATTTGGCTAAGTTTGGAAGCCAAATTAGACTAAGGCATGACTCTTGGAGTCTAGGCGCCAACTTCACATCAAATTTCCCAAATGAGCACCTAAGGATTTGAAGTCCTCTATCAGGGTTTGGAAGTGCAATATGACAACCATATCATCATCAAAACCTATCAACACACTGGATCAAGGTTTTAAAGACCAGAAGTTGCCTAAGTGAGGTTAGGCACACTTTCTCTCTCCTCTAGCTTCAAATGGCGCCTAGCTTAGATATATCATGATAGGAGGCACATCTATCATACCAAACAAGGCGCCTTGGTAGGAAAATGATTGATTGATTCCAAAGATGATTTTTGACTAAATTGAAGCAATTGTCTTAGGCGCCCTTGGGCCTCTGTGCAACCTCAAAAGAGCGCCTAACTTGTGAAGACAAAATTCAATGATATCAGGAGTGTTGGACCTCCAGTTGAGCATCTGGGAGTATCAAATCAAGTTTGGAGATCATAAATTTGCCTAAGTAAACCTAGGCCCCAGTTGAGCACTCCTACCACATCAAACATGCGCCTAAGGATCAAGGCACCATTTCTTGATCAAGTAATCCTCTGTGGGCACCTAGGCGCTAGATCATGTCTCTAGAACCCTAGAAATGCGCCTTAGCAAAGAAGTGATTTGGAAGGCTAGTTTGATCATCAAAAGATTGAAGATTGTTCCGAAGATCATCTACTCAGTTGACATTATCATCTTTGACAAAGAGTAATGTTAAGAGATTGAGGCGCATTTTTCATCATTTCCAACCTCACAATTGCGCCTTCTCTTGGAAAGCTCATATTGCGCCTAGAGGAATGATTTTGGGATATCATCCATATTGATACTTAAGTTGCACTTGGAAAAGGCTTAGAAACTCTTTGAAAGGCTTGAATGAAGTTAGAACTCACTTCAAGGAGGTTAGGCGCCATTTCATGACTCTAGGACCTTGAAAATGCACCTAAGCTAGATAAGGCTTTTGGAATCACAACTTAACCTTTCATTTTGTTGAAGAAGTTCGAACTTGCTTAAGGGTTCCTTCACCAAGCCAAGATATCGATCAAATGACAAAGGGAACATCAAATTGCCTAAGGCGCACTCTGCCTCCTGTGCCACCTTGGATATGCGCCTCACCTAAATTCTTCATTCACTTGCGAGTAAACATCACAGGAAGAGAATTCTCATTTGTACCAGTGTTGGAAAAGTGGTTAAGTGTCAGAAGACAAGTCTTATTGATGAGGCGCACCTTCTAGCCTCTGCCATCTCAAAGGAGAACCTAGCTTGGGAAAGGCGCCTATTCTAGTCCCCACTACCCTCAATTGGCGCCTAGCAGTAGTAAGGCGCAAGTTCATGATCAGACTACCTTAGTTGAGCGCCTAGAGTAAGTTACAAGCACCTGAGCTCTCATTGGTTAACAAAATGATATTGGGATCCGTACCAGTTCAGTGGGTAAGGTTGCCACATCACACTGAGTTGTCAAGTGGAATATTCCCTTGAATATGCTTCTTGGGAAACGTGGCTTGGTTCCTCTTTATGCCTTGAAAAACGTGCCTTCATTGCCTTGGAAGGTCTATAAAAGGAGGAGCTCATTCATTTGATCATCTCATCTTTTGGCGAATTTTCTCTCTGCAAAGCTTTATGCTTGTGATCTTGAGGCCTGTGAGTTTCAAGTGTTGGGGTGATGCTCCCTCAACTGACAAGGTGATGCTCCCTTGTTGCATTGCAAGGTGTTGACATCCAGTTGACATCATTGGGTTCAATTGAAGTGATCTACATCAATTAGAGTGATAGAGCTAGTTGTGAAGAAGTTGAAAGCATTGTATACATCTAGGCATCAAGGCCTTTTCTTGTAATCATTTGAATAAGATTGTATGTCCATGCCATTGTGGGCAATCATCATTGTAATAAGACATTTGCATTGAATTGAATCAAATAATAATTCAAGTGCCCAACTTCAAAGTTGATTCATGCAAGTTGCCTTTGTTATCTTTTCATGTGTGATGTTAAGTAGATTAAGTAGTTGAAGAGTTAAGTGCAAGTAAATTGTCTAAGTAAGAAAAATTTAGTTAGTACTAGTTGGGTATCTTACATTTCAGCATAGGAGGGATAAGGCGAAGGATAGGAGACCCTTCCAAAAAGACTTCAGACACACAAAAGAGAGATAAAATAAACTAACAAATGATCAGCTCAATGAATACAGAAGGAAAAAATTATGTTTTCACTGCAAAGAACCAGTGGATCCTTCACACAAATGCCCCCACAACTCTAAGGCTAAATTGATAGAATACTATTCAGTTGAGGAGACACAGTCAGAGGCATCAGATTCACATTCAGATCAACCTTCAGACCATGAGAACAGTGGGGATGAGAGAGCATCACAACACAGTGTGGGTAGTGATGGGACTTGTTGATGATTGTTTTTGGACAAGTCAACAATTAGAGTGAAATACCAAGTATCTAACTCCCTCTTGAGCAAAGCCTCTCGAATGCTGAACTATGTGATCAAACAAGATGACTCCAAGGTTCCTTTCTGATGATTTTGTAAGAGATAGCTCAGTGACTAAGTATGATTTTGCTGTCAAACACAAAGGGACTTACGCAGACTCTTCTCCATTCATGTTTAGCTTGTTCCTCCTTTTAGTGTGAATGACATATATACAGAGTCTCAATGATAAAGAAAAGTAAAAGGGCAAGGGTTTAGGAAACTAATCTAAGGTCAATGAAGTAATGATGAGGTATTGAATAGACAAACTCCCAAGTAAACTGAACTTCACTTCACCAAGGGTGCCTACAACTACATGAAGTTGGTGCAATCTCCTAAGGTTCGCGAATGGTTTTCAAATCATGAAGACTCATATGAGCACCCATTGAACGGCGCAACTCAAACAAACATCCACAATCGAACTTAAACAAATTAAGCTCAGACTAGCTTTACACAACACTTCATCAGCGATGAATGTTAAAAGCATGAGCTAGGAGTTGATCAAATATCCAACAAATACATGCATTACATCAAAGAACTACTCTACTTCTAATCTAATTTGAAACATCTCTCCACTTCCTTAAGATACAAGAAACCATGCGATTCCACAAGACAACACTCGAACACCAAATAAACTTCCAATGTCTTTTGCATTAACCTTGGAAAATATTTACAACAATTCCAAGTCTTCTCAGAAAATTTCGAGAGTCTCCTATTCTACTCCTATTTGCCTACAATCTAATTTCTATATTCTATATCTTACAAATGAGGCAACAAGGCCTTTATATAGTGCCCAGAATACAATGAATGGCTGAGATCAATTTGATAGCCAAGGGCTTAGATCGTGCCACCTCAGAGGTAGTTACAACAACTTGCTATTTTTAGCAAAAAAGAGAGAGGCAATGAAGGCACGTTTTCCAATGTGATAAGGTAAGGCGAAAGCATTTAAAATATTCCTCCACATAGGAATCCCTTTAGCTTTTTTCATTAAATGATACATTGAATGCATTAAATAATGCGGCTAATCAAAATTAAATGATGTGTTCTCGCCACATAGATGCCAACTCAGCATACTTTGAAAATTGTATCATCTTTGTGTGATGTATTCAATGTGATTGCTTGATACTTGTATGTTTAGGAATACATCTTGTAGATCTTGCCTTGTTCATTCTTCTTGTAGACTGGATGTATGATACTTGTTGCTTCACTTGATTAACTTCATGATTCTGCTTCTTCTTCTTGTAGGTAAGTTGATATGATGATCTTCTTTGACGATGCTCCTTCTTGAAGAGTAAGTAATAGAGTAGATGATGATGATGCTTCCTTCATGTAAGAGTAGGAGATCTCTCTTGAACTTGAAGGTCGAATGGGACTTGAAGTATGATAGATGATGCAACTTGATGAAGAAGTTGATGAAGTGATCTTGAACGATGATCTTCGAAGTGACCCTTCGGAGTGTAGTAGATGACCTCTCAAGGAGACTTAAAACTTGATGAATCTTTGAAGATTGGGAGAACTTTACTTGAAGCTTGGATGGATAGAAAGTCTTCGAACATGTGATCAAACAAGATGACTCCAAGGTTTCACCAACAATCCTTCCTTCAATGATGCAACTTGATGATGAACACTTGAAGTTAATGTGATCTAACATGAAGTGCTCTAGGTACTTGCTCTTGATGATCTTGAAGTATTCTTTAGATGACGATGACTCCTTGAAGGTGATTCTAAGCTCCTCGCTCAAAGGTGACTCCTCGAACAACTCCTATCCTTTTTGATGTACCTACAAGACAAGATAAACAATATATCAATTACTTCATAAGATAGGAATAACTTTAAACATGTAATAATGCCACTTCAAACTTAGGCGCAAATATAGGTGAAAATAGGAACAAAGTGCGCCTAACGTCATTTAGTCCCACATTCATTATTTCAAATGATTTCTAGCAATTGTAAGGGTTTAAAAAGACTTCTCCCACTTAAGAGATTCATTCAAACATGCCTTTCAACACAATTTCTTCTAGGGCGCTCACCTCTAGACATGGATTTGAGTGGTTGCTTCTAGGGCGCCAATTGAGTTGGCAGAGGAGTAAAAGGGTGCCTTGGATTAATGGCCTCATACTTATCATTTTTATGATTTAAGACAGTAGCAAATGCCTTGGGAGGACTTCCACACCTAGGCGCCCATTCAATAAAATCATTTCGCACAACTTACCCTTAGGCGCTCATGGGGAAACAAGTCAAGGCGCCCAACATTATGAAGCTGATTTTTCAATATTTGAATCAATAAACCATGGTTTTGGCTTCCCCATTTCTAGGCACCACCTTAGATTGTTTACAACTGAACCTTTAATCCTTATTCCTCCTAGGCGCAACTTGGAGTGTTTAAACATGTCCTTCTATACTAGGGCGCCACAAAAGATAATTCAATGCATGAAGGGCGCCTATCACCCTAAGGCGGGGTTTTGACAACTTTTCAATCAAGGCGCTCAAAGTGGTTTGCTCTTGTATTCATCTCATGTCAAGGGGTAATTCTGAAGTTGGTTGGAATGATGGGAGGCGCCCTGAGTTGCAGGCGCCATCTGGAGTCATTGCGAGTAGAGAAATGCGCCCAGAAAAGGAAGTCCAAGGAGTAAGGTATATTGAAAAATATATTTAAGTATAAGTTTATACTTTAAATATTTTTCAATATACCTTTCAGGATGTTTGAGATAGGTCTCAGATCCACTAGATTTAACATGCAGATTATAGAATTTGGAGGATCCACCAGATTTCAGACTTAGTCAATTTTTCAGTGTTTCAGGATATCAGGCTATCAGACTTAGTCATTTTCAGGATCTTCTCAAACATCAGGATCAAGGATTTCATACTCTTTCTTCCTAAGGCGCTCATTAAGGAGTCATTAGCAATTCATGATTGATAAGCACAGACTGGAGGTTATACAAGCCTTTACTAGCGCTTAGACAAGGATAAAAATTCTCTTCAACCTAGGCGCCAATGTGAAGTCACTCAGGAGGGAATTAGCGCCTAGAAGATCTTTTCATGTTTGACCAATGCTAAAACTTCTCCTAAGGCGCTATAGACCTCATCAAGGCGCCAATTAAGTTCAAGGCACTCAATTCACTACAGGGCGCTCACTTCTCTTCAAGGCGCAAAAAGTATTATAGATACATTCCATTTGTTAGCTAGCGCCCAAATCTCTCCAAGGCGCACTCCAAGGTGTTCTCAGGGCGCATCAAGACACTCTTATCTCACTAAGGCACTCAAACTAGACAACCTCCCACATGAAGGCGCCAGAGGGCAGATCTCTTCACCAAGGGCGCAAAAGTGGCCTAGTCAAGGCAACTCTCCAACACAAGGCGCTCCAACAGGGTGATTTCAAACTAGGCGCCAAAACTCTTCATCCGAGGCGTATTCCATCCATTGCTCAAGGCATTCACTTACCTTGAGGCGCTAAAACTCTTCATCAAAACATCTTAAGGCGCTAAGACTTCCTCTACGCGCAATCTAATCTTACTTCTAAAGCGCAAAAGGAAGATCTTCTCACCAAAGGCGCCAAAGTGGTCTCTTTCACCCAGGGCGCTCCAAAACTTATTTCTCCTCACTAGGCGCTCATACCTTGTTCAATCCCTAGGCGCCAAAAGTTCAAACTCCTACCCTAGGCGCTCAATCAAAGCCACTAGAATTAAGGCGCTAGATACCAAGGGAGGGCGCTCAAACTTCCTGTCTTCTTCCAAAGGCGCTTTGTCTTAGTCAAATTCTCTCTGAAGGAGCTATCATTCACTCGTAGAAGGCGCTAAAGCACACCAAGGTGCTATCATTCACTTGATGAGACACTTCATCATCTTCTTAACTTCCTAGGCGCTTCTCCATCAAGGAGTCCTCACTCTACCTCCAAGGCGCCTTTTCATTTCAACTCACAACTCCAACAATGGAGATACACCCTAAGGCGCAACTTCACCTCATCCATGAAGGCACTAACTCTAAGAAAAGGTTTCCACTACCCAAGGCGCAAAATGACACTAAGGCGCTCATCCACATTAGGGCGCTCAACTCCAAAAACAATGCAAGGCGCCTGGAAGTCTCATCCTCTGCTCAAAACTCTCCAACTCTCCTCAAAGCAATCAAAGCAATAAGGCGCCAAAATGAGTTCAAGGCGCTAGATTCATTCAAGGCGCTCAAAACACCTCATCAAAAGTGCACCAACTTTCCTTCTAGGGCGCTCAAACTTCCTGTATATGTGGGCGCTCTTTGATCTAGGGCGCCAAATTCATCTCTTCTAGGAATCTAGCTCTAGGCGCTAACTTGGATTGTTTTCTATCATTTTGAATGTTGAAGGGCGCCTAAAGACAATAACAACAAGGCATTGGCGCCTAAACTCATGGACCTCAACTGAAGGCGCAACTCTTATGATCCTCTGAACATGGAATGGGCGCCTAAACTTAGGCGGAATTTTGAGGTGACCTTGGAGCAATTTCACGCCCAGAACTGACAGTGCCCGAGGTAAGGTATATTGAAAAATATACTTAAGTATTTTTCAATATACCTTTCAGGATGTTTGAGATAGGTCTCAGATCCACTGGATTTAACATGCAGATTCTAGATTTTTGAGGATCCACCAGATTTCAGACTTAGCCAATTTTCAGGATCTTCAGGATCAGGATACCAGACTTAGTCATTTTCAGGGTCTCAAACATCAGGATCAGGTCATCAAGGGGCTCTAAGACTCAAACACCACTGACTTCATCATGCAAAGAACATCATCCTAGACTTAGCAAAGCACTGGAATTCAAAAAAAAAAAAAAAGGGGGTCCCCATTTGCAATGGGGCGATGTGTGATTTGGTCACAACAGGACTCTTGCCCAGCTTTCTAGCTTTCAGAAAGTTGGCTCTTTTAGGGTGCGTGGAGTACTTGGAGGTCAGCGTATCATCACTCTCATTGACACAGGGGCTACACATAATTTTATCGATGAGGGGTTGGTAGCTCGACGTGGATTTCAGGTGGAGGAATTCGAAAGCTTCAAAGTTATGGTAGCCGACAGGTTCAAAATGCAATGCAACAGGAAAATCTCTGGGTTGAAGATTGTTATGGGTGAGTATGAGTTGGTTGACGATTTCTACGTTGTTGGTATTAGGGATACAGATGTTGTGTTAGGCATGCATTGGATGAGTCAGCTAGGAGAGTTCACCGTGAATGTAAACAAAATGGAAATGCAATTTGAATTTAAAGGGAAGAAAATATGTCTCAGAGGCTTACCAAATGGTGGACCACGGGTAGTGTTACTTAAGAGAATGGAAAGATTGTTACGACATGACCAAGTAGAGTGGGCAGCAGAACGCCTTGTCATGCCAGAGTCCCCACCACAACCAAAGGGTAGTTACTATCCAAATATTCAAAAGCTCTTAACCAAGCACAGTAAGGTGTTTGGAGATATACATCCAGGAGTACCACTAGATAGAGGTATAGAGCATGTCATAGAGTTGGAGGATGGGACCAAGCCCATCATGATTACCCCCAATTGACATCCTAAGGATGAGATAGAGAAGACGATCAAGGAGTTGCTCGAGATGGGTCACATACGGCCTAGTAAGAGTCCCTTTGCTTCTGCAGTTGTTTTGGTCAAAAAGGACAGGACAATTAGAATGTGCATTGACTATCGAGCATTGAATAAGAAAACGATCAAGAATAGGTATCCTATCCCCCGCATAGATGAGTTGATTGATGAACTTCACGGGGCTTGTTATTTCTTGAAGATAGATCTTAGATCAGGGTACCATCAGATTCGTACGAGGGCAGAGGACATAGAGAATCCATTATGAAGAATTTGATTCAATAGCAGGGGCCATTGTTAGTGATTGAAGTAGGATGGTAATTTGGGTTTCATTGTTGGCCCATCTCATTTTAACTATGCTTAAGTTTTTTGGTTTTTTTTTGGTTATGGATCTCCCTTAGACAAGTAGATTCTAGTTAAGTGCTACTTCGTTTTCAAAGAAAACCATAGGTTTTTCTTCCTATACAAGCCTATAAACTAGATAGCATGAAAAATCATGGAAAATGAAAATCTTTCCTTTTTTATCTCTATTGAACGAAAATATATCCCTTTCTCCATTTCAAAAAAAGGCAATTTTCTAATCCCTACCTATATAGTCTTATTATTATATCTGATCCCTTTAACTATATGCACAATTCATGAGATTGTATCTGATGAGAACACAGTGATACTGAGAGGGGGGGTGAATCAGTATCAAACAAAATTTTACTTTTCAAACTTAATCAATCACAAGAACTACACATATGCAAGATCTAGCAATTAAGAAAACAAAGTGAAAACCACACAATTATACTGAGAGGGGGGGTGAATCAATATAATACAAACTTTTACTTTTTCACAACTTAACAATCATAACAATATCAATCACACAAGATCTATCAATGATGCACCACAAGAACACAAGATTTACGTGGAAACCCTTATGGGAGAAACCCATGGCAAAATATTCCTTATATATAAGTCTCTTTTACAATCTTTTGTAGGCTCCAACCTATAGGAAACTCCAATCCCCTCTTATATGATTTGTGAGCACCAACCCACTGGAGATTTCGTGAGCACCAATCCACAACTAAGCACCAACCCAGTAAGAGACACCAATCTCTCGTTAAGGCACCAACCTTCTACGGATCTTGATCACTTTCTTCTACAAATTTGATCGCAACTCAATATTTTTTCTTCACAAATTTAATCCAAAGCACACAATGTCCTTCCTTTCAAATCTAATCCAAAACATGCACAAACTCTTTTCTCAGATCTGATTACAATTATGCACAAACTCTTTTCATAAAATTGGTCACAATCATGGAACTATATTCTCACAAATATCTGCCTTTGAGATCTGCCTAAACTCGTCTTTTATCTCTGCAAAGATTCCTGCTTTTATATCTACTCAAACTCTTCTTTTATCTATGCAAGATCTTCTCATTTATCTCAACATGGTCTTCTTTTTATGTTAGCATTACATTGTAATGTCCCCTTTTAGGATATTCCTGATTTCTTTACTTGCATACAATAATATCACTAGAAAGGGACATTAGAGATATTAAAGATCAATAAATTAAGATAATATTCAGTTCAATTCATAACAGAATTCAGTATCGACTATGTTCAAGTCTTAATTCTTATTTCTCTTTCTAATCCTCAACCTTGGATGGGGAATTACTTGTCTAGAGTGCGCTAAACCTTCTCCAATGTAATTGGGATGGGATTACTCCGCCTCTCCCTAACAACCATGTCTAGGGCGCGCTAAACCATCTCCAATCCATTAGGATGGAATTACTTCGCCTCTCCCTAACAAAACCACCTATCCTACGTATTGACTATGTTCACATCTCCTTCTAATCCTCAACCACGGATGGGGAATTACTTGTCTAGGGCGCACTAAACCTTCTCCAATGTAATTGCGATGGGATTACTTTGCCTCTCCCTAACAACCTTGTCTAGGGCAAAAGCTAAACCATCTCCAATCCATTAGAATGGAATTACTTCGCCTCTCCCTAACAAAACCATCCTACCCTACGGTTGCAGGCAATAGAAGTAAATAGGCATTGAATTTGAACATACCATTTATTGATGTTTTCCTTTATATATTTCATAGCAAGTTTCACAATGCTTATATATACATGTCTAATGATAATCTTTCAATTATATGCATTTGTCACTACTTACCACATGGCATTCATTATAATAAACATAGGGTTAGATACATCATACCAAGAGGATGATTCTTGCCTTTATATCCTTTAGAACTCCTAAGGATTTATTCCATCCTTCTATGCTATCTGCAGCCCAATATACTACTACATGTATATTTCCGATTTCTTGCCTTAGGTCTGCTCACAATTCCCAATATAAGTCCACCTTAGAATTTTATATATTATTCCTTGTTTGTATGATTGTTTCTCAAATCAAATCAGAATATATTATTATTCCTTGCTTCTTTATACTCACAAAATATATATATATATATATATATAATTCATTGGTTTATATTCAAAAATATATTATTCTGCTCCAAATCAGAAATATTGTTTATTTCTGCTTTAAGTCTGCTGACCCATCAGCAATATAATTCCTTGCATTGCTTCTCAAAATTATTTTTATTCCTCCTATCTCCCAATATATATATTTCATTTTACTTTTGATCTACCTATTTCTCCTCCTCATTGGTTATCCATATTACTTTTTATACCCTTCAAAATACTTCATCATTGGTAAGGGATATACCCCCTTCCAACGTTGTGACTTTTCCTTAATGGGTTCGTTGTCTTATTAACGATTGCCTTTTATCATTAATCATTTTCTTTATGTTAGCCTTTACCTTTCGCTACCTATGATATTTAACGGTGCCTTCCAATTTATGAACCGCTCCCTTCATATTACTGCAGATCGCAACCTTCCTTATATTTGAGTGTTGTTGTAATGTGCCATAGCTGTTTGTATTTTTTTAAAAGATCTTTTTATGTGTTATTTTATTATTTTTGTGTGATCTTTCAGACTAAAGAGAAGAATGCAGAAGGGGTTTTCAGTTTTCCTGCAGATGTGTTGCCGGAGCATACAATAGAGAGCATATAACAGAAACCCAAAAAATATACAAGAGATATGAAGAAACTATCGACTACCCAGATAGTAAAATGGCCAATCATGAATTACTATGACATACCCATGTTCAGATATGCAACTTGGTACAACAGCTGGAAGAGACCAACAAGTGGGTATGGCTGAAAATGCATCAAAACTCCATAGAATGATAAGAATGGCTCATACAAATGTTATCAGCAAAGAAGAGGGCCTGAAACGCCACTCTAAGTTCAAGTATAAAGCTGCAATGAAGGGAAAAGAGCCACCCAAGGACCCACGTCCTCACTGGTACTGGTACGGCCTTGGCTGGAGGTACAATCTGCAAACAAACTGCTGATAATCCTCATAAAATGTTCTGAAATCAGTCTACAACAGTCTCCAAGGAAGGGCAACCAAGCACAATGGGAAATCGGCCACCAAGAACTCCACAATTAGCCCAAAATATGGTACGGCCAGCTCCAAAGAGGTATGGCCAGCAAGCAAGGTGTACGGCTGCCTTTGTCTGCCCCACAATCACTCCAAACAGCCACTAAAGTCTCTCACAAAATCAGAATGATCAATCTCTGTTAGAAGATGTAAAAAATCAACTCCAAATCTTTATCTCCGATTCTCCATTGAAGCACACATGTGAATACTGGATGCATCCATCGTCAATGGCACCTTTGGGTGGTATTGCACACCTGTAGAATGCTGTTACTCAGGGAGGTTTCCGTCTCCAAGAGCCTCTGGTTCGAATCTCCAACCCTCACAATGAACAAACCCTAGCAAAGCTCACAAAGAGAAAATATCATATCATAGCATGATCAAAATGAGCTTTCATTTCACCTTTTATTCTCCCTCCAAGATGGGCATTGGGTTCAGGAGGTAATTTAGTCATTTCAAAACTTCTTTTATTTCCCTAGGGGTGGCGCCCAAGGTCATAACTTGTCTTATATCTTCATTTTCCCATTAAGTCACTTTTCCCTCAAATATTAGAAAGTCCATATTAAATATAACATTAATAATCTTCGGACTTTAAAATAAATATGAAGACGGTGTCGGAATGAAATGATCTATAGCTTGTCATAAAGCCCTCGACGAGACAAATCTGACCCTGCTCTGGAAATCCCGAACCGACACTGAACCCGAACTTACTAAAAATAGTAACGACCAAGAGCAAACCGGGCCAAACCTGAGGGTGCCAACTGGATCCACTAAATGCGAACCACATCTCCATCACTGACAAATACCTCCAATGCCAAACTAACCACAGTTCCCTAACCAAACTACTAGTCCACGGAAACTCAATGATGGACTAACCATGTATCAATAAGGGGACATTACAGCCTCTTATATTAATGTGATCGTTGCCTTTATCATAGTCTTTGTCTCCTTCTATGAATTGTTTATTTATAATATATCCTACATTAATATCTATAATTATTATAATAATGTTTCAATTGTTAATATTTATATTTAATTTATTATTATTTTAGTATATAAAATATATTATATATTATAATAATATGTAAATTACTAATATTAATATTAATATTTATATTTGTTATTTGTATTTATATGATATAATATATTTATAACAATTAATTTATAATAATTAATTTCTAATATTTAATTTATAATATTTATTTAGGTAAATATATTCAATTTATGATTTTTAGATATATAATCGATTTAATTGTGAATTATCAATATAGGGACATGACATACATTATCTCTGAACAATCTTCCTTCTCAAATCTGATCACAATTATTCACACAATCCTTTCACAAATCTGATCTATAATTTTACCTTAAAATCTGCACTCTCACCCTTAACATTTACCTTTCAATCTTCACATATGTTTGTCACATATATATATATTTGCACTTATCCTTCTCATATTGCACCACATACTCTTCAAAAGTTATCTGAATTACACTTCATTTCTGCCTCTATTCTTTTCTCAATGACAACATGTCCAACAGTATCCCTATAATTGTGTCACTTGTTTCAAAATAACTATGGCTTTGAATCCTCTTGATAACCAGAAGTCGTGCTTTCCATGCTCTTATTTTATTTTTATGCAATAAAAACATAATATTTTGCAACAATTAAGGATATTTCATTATATTATAAGCATGTAGCATCACCATTATATATAAATTCCTTCTCTCCAATACTTTCAAACCAAGCTGTCATAGTTATTCATTTATGTAAATAATTATGCTACAAATACATGATCAATAATTATGTAAAAGCTTCACACACCAAGCCACTAATAACTATTATTTGCTTGTCCAATACCTATCACACACATACTAATTGACTAGCAGCTATCATTACAATTAAACTGCCCCAACATTACTTGAAAGTAAAGCTAAGTGCTTAGCTTAATACGTGACAAGTAATAAGCAAAACAATTGTGTACACTGTACACATTGTTGGCACAAAGTCACACAAACATATATATATATATATATATACACACACGATGGATTCCCAATTAGAAATCTACACAAATTGTTTAGTTTTCCTATTAATTATTATAAAACGAAGTATAATTTAGTTTTAAAAAATATTCGTCGAACTACATCTAATTTCATACAAGGCATTTAGGCTTATGCATGGAGATGGGAGCCAAAAAGTAGCCAAAAATGCATTTTAAGACAACACAATTGAGTTATAAAGTGAGCGGATTACATTTTAAACCAATCAAAATCTTGCCCTTAGGCTTGGAATAAGTTAGAATTTCCAAGCTTAAGGGTTGGACCTGCATTTTGGGTGCCCAAATCCGTGTTTTACACAAAACATAGCATGTTCAACCTTCCTCCTCATTAGTTTTATGTGTTTTAGAGAGAAATTCTACAAAACCACCACCATAACATCAATCTACTTTTTAGCTTTCTAACCATATTATTATTTATATTGTTTGAATAAATTAAGGCATTGATTTTTATTTATTTATGTGATGTCCTCATACGAATCAAATACAGATGTATTCTTTTTTTTCATATTTTTTGATAGTTTTATCCATATTTGTAAAAAATTATTTATGATAGTTCTATGCTTCATTATATACATATTAAAAAAAATTGTATTTTTGATTATTTTTGTGGAAGTTGAGTGATGTGCACACTCAATGATCAGTTTTTTAGGATATATCCACTTGGAAAAATCACAAAAAAAAAAACTGTTCAATAAAAAAATATATAACTTGTACTACATGCTGTTAACTATCTTTCTACCAATTGGTTTTAACTAATACTTAATGAAACAAATAAAGAGGGAGATTCACACTTGATGCTATGTTATATTTTGGTTACAAAAACAAAACCACATTTGTGTGTGCACAGTATTTGACCCTCCTAATTTTCACCATTTTCTTAAAAAACTTAGGAGTTTAGAAACTAAATTTTGAACACTAAAATTCTTGTTTTTATCACATCTTCAAATTTTGAGTAATTCAAATTATTCATCAAAGTTCATGTTTTACATTAAACCACTTGAGCTTTCCAACTTGCTTTTGTTTATTTCCTTGTTTCTTGTTATATTTTCTTCTCCTCCTGTCTTTCTCATCTACAAGACTCCATAACTCTATTTCATATTCATAAATGTCATCTTCATTATTCATTTCTACATTCTTTTCATTTTCTTCCATCAAACTCTTATTTTCAATTATTTCATCCGCGAATTTAAAATTTTCATTATTTGATTCACCAAAAGCAATTTGCTTACCTTTTATCTTGCATGTATCCTCCTCTAACTTCCTCCAAGCTGCTCCATGCTCTTTCTTCTTTGGTATGACACTAGTCAATGCTCTTGTATTATCTTCCTTCTGCTGTTCTGATTTCCTTGCACCATTATTTTGCTTTCTAGCTTCACTGCTTAACAATGTTCCTTTGAACCCTTCTTTACAAGTTTCAGCTTGTTGTTTCTGACCATCCTGCTGCAACCTTAACTCTTCCGTCTTAATCTCCTTCTTTTATTCATATCTTCTATTCTCTAGAGAGGTTTTCTTCTCCCCGTATTTTGTTGCACCAACTCCATTGGCTGCTGTCCTAGCTTTCATCATCCACACTTTATTTCCTGTAGCTCTAGGCTGCTGGCCTTTTATTGCTGCACTCATCTTCATTGATCTATGATCTGATTGCTACCTTAAGACCTCTACTGTACAACTCCTTTCTTGCCAACTTATTCCCTCCTTTTGTCTCCTCTTGCATTCAATCATGCCCTTCATGCTTGGCATTTGTTTTCTATTACAAACCACATCATAACCATCTTCTAATTTACACTTTCCATGCTGCCCCTTAAGCCAACACGGTACTTTATAACCATGTTTTTCTTTCTTTTCTCTATCAACTTGCATAACCACATTCTTAATTTCACTTTTATGACCAAAATCAGCATTTGTACTCACATGTACCTCTTCTTTGTTCTGATGTCCAAATTTGCTATCATCCTTGTCTTCATTGTTTGCCAACTCATCTTCCTTATAGACTTCCTCCCTTTCATCTGCAACATCTTCTAAGGCATCTTGAAATTCATAATCATCCTCAACATCTACATTATCATTTGAAATCAATATCATACTATTCTCTTCTGCACATTTAAGTTCTTTGTATTGTACCTCCTCCTGCTGTCTTGCTGCAAATTGTTCATGCATACCAGCTGTTGCAATTTGGTTTCCTTTTCTCTCATTTTCACCTCTATCCAAGGGTGCTCTGCTAGACCCTTCTCTTATCCATTTCAAGGTCTCATTTTGGACCTCCCTTGTAAAGCTCTTCATTCCTGCAAACACATACTTAAAGACAACATTAGAGAAAAAAACCAGAGACCACAATGTCTCCATAAGTGCCTCCTTCATGGACACTATCCTCTTTCCCTTACTTTCTTCTTCAAATGCTTTTTGTGGCACTTCCTCTTTTCTCCTTTCCTTTAAGTCCTCCACTATGAGAACTCCTCTGACCTCTTCTGGTCCTTGTTGCTCTATAGGCAACTCCTTGTTGTCCCAACTTCTGTGGGTACTCTTCCCTCTTCTCAAGGCTTTCATATTTTGCCTTTTCCTTCTCTCCATGATCATCTTCACAAGCCACTTTACTTTCTTTTCCATTAGCCATACCCAAAATATTCCCGGCTTTCTTCTTCCAACCTTTGCTGTCTTGCAATCATGTATTGTTTTAAGTCTCTTCTCAATTCTGCCAGCTCTCTTTCAAAATCTGCATTTTGCTTCTTCATGTTTTCCTTCCTCTTGTCTCACTTCATGAGACTTTCTTTCCCAGTATGCTTTTGCACCTTCCAATCTTCTATTCTCCTCCTTGTGATACCTCAATCCAGGTTCTCTACAACTTGTCAATCTGCAACAAAGCTACAACACTCAACTTTCAACAAAGATTAATAACACATTCAATATTCACAGCCCAGATCTTTTGGGCTCTGATACCAATCTGATAGCATGGTTCGAACACATGCACAAATACCCAATGATGGCACGCTACTCACACATGCTCTGATACCTAGGTGCTTACAGCACAGACTCATATACCCCAATGTTATCTAACAACTGAATACCTGGTCTCTCAGCACAGACTTCTACAGACCTCCTGTCACAAAGGTGACAGAAACCAGGCCAGTGATATTGAGAACTATCTAATAGAGCCCTTGAGACACAGTAACTTCTAGATTATAATCAGAAATAGAAACCCCAATGGAAACTAACTTAGAGACAGAAATGACCACGCAAATCACACAACAAATCAAAAGATTATTTATTCATTGATCAAACAAAGCTGATTACAAAAATAATCGATTCCCAAAGGAATCCATTTCCTTGTTCCTGGCCAATCGATTCGTTCCTCTGCCTGCACATCGATCCTTTCAACCTTCCTTCATCGTTCTGGATCTTCTCCTTACGCCGGCTTCCTCCACCTACTCGCGGTCTCTTCAATCAATCTCTGCTGACCGATTTCAATGTTTTCAAACTTTCTCCACGCTTCCTTCCTTTTGGGTGACTTTTGGGTGACTAGAACCCACACTTCGATATTCGACCTCCTCTCTTCATTCTACTCGGCTAACATCCGCATGACGATTCTCACCTTCCTTTTCACTTGATGCAATACCTCTGTTTTTGGCCTCTGTCCTCTCGTTCTTTAAACTACATTTTCATTTTGGCCTCCCAGCCAACTGGCCTCTTTATCGGCCTTTCTCTTCTCTTTCCAATGATAGCCGCCTTTTTATCGGCCTTTCTTCTTTACTATGCTTGGCCTTTTAATCTGCAACATTTCGGCCTGCTTTTAATCAGCCTCCTTATATAACCGTCGGCCTTCCTTTTGATCGGCCTTTTCTCCTGTTTCGGCTTCCCACGATCTCCTTGCCTTCCACTCTTTGATTCAGCACTTTTAATGGCCTTATTCTCTACTATGTTCGGCCTCTATCTTTTTGCGTTCTTTGAATCAGCCTTCCTCCTGTTTTCAGCCTCGTCTCCGTCTGCAACCGTCGGCCTTCCTTTTTAACTGCTACTGTCGTTTTCTCTTCCTCCTGCCTTTTCACAGCAAATGTAGGCGTTTTCCTATTCTGGTTTCTTTTTGCAACTGTCGCTTCAGATCATTCGATGCTTTACTAGCTGTCCTCCAACTGCCGTCCAAGACTCTTCATCTCCCTTACGAACCGTCAAATTGTCGATTCAAACAATTAGCAAATTATTCTGTTCGGTCTACAGTGTAACGATCAACAGATGATATAAAACCCCCTTTCTAACCATGATCCTGCCGCTCAGATGACAAGAGCTGCAATGTTACTCTGGGTGACAGAAACTTTCTTTTAATTCCCAATTTATATAGTGACAAGAGCTTACAAAGATAATCACGGGAGACAAGGAACTACCCCTTTACTAACAAAGACATGCTAACAAAAACCACAAAATAAAACCAAAAATTGAGATGAGCATGATGCCCCTGCATCATTTAGATGGACAAAAAGACTTGACTTCAGCATTTTCGTGTATTTGGTTGTGAGAAATTGTTTACCCCAATATGGTGTGTTTCACAGAATATGAAGTAAACAGAATTAAGTAGTATAGTGCATAACACAGCATGAAATTATAACAGCATTGCACAGAATAAAGCATTGTTCCCATTCATTGAATATATCAGTATTACACTACAATGTTACAATGCTGTGGGGTCGCCCCGACTACAAAGTATTAAACCAATATATAATTTGGCCAAGGTTGGTTGAGATACCAACCGTTGGCAACGACTCTATAACTATCCAACCGTCGGGGTTAATTCCCGATAACACTCCTAGCTTAACAACACTAATTAATTTATGATTATTTACTTGGCCGACTACAATTATGACCGACTACATCATCCCCCCCACAAAATTAGTCGTCTTCCAGACGACAGAAAACCATCAAGTGACATTAAGCAAGCTTTGCCGACGACAATGCTGAAGTAGGAGCTATGTAAAAGTAGAACCAACACATTCGGAACACCTTCAGTAAACCAACCCACCAAGGGACCCAATTTGATAGCACATTGAATGCTGCGAATGTTGCACCCCATTGCTCACTGAATCAAGATAGTACTGATTTGATGGGGGTCAACGAGGTCGAGGGGCAATGCCCCTCGCGGGGTCCAGGGGCAACACCCCTAGCGCGCTCCCTGTCATGATACAGGGCGGGTCGAGGGGCAGCCCAAATTAACACCTTCAAAACCATTCGGACCTTCATGGCGCACATCATTTTTCTGACAAAATTGGACACTCGTCTGCAATCATTTTTCTGACAAAATCGGACACTCGTCTGCAAGCTTCAGCGCTCAACGGGCTTAGTCTGTCTCTGGCGATTTAGTACGACCTCGGTAGCGTACGGCCTCCACAGTACGGCTTCAAGAGTGTACGGCCCTGTACGACTTCACCTCTTTTTTTTTCTGGCAATTTCCCAACCTCTGTATTTCTGTTTGCATGGCGGGGAATTTTAAAGGCAGGGGTCGTACGTCGCACAACTCAGCCGTACGCCGTACGATCTGGCCGTACGTCGTACGACTCAATCGTACACCGTACGACCAGGTCGTACGTCGTACAACTTGCTGTCTTTTTTTTTTCTTTTTTTTTTAAATAAATTTTTTCAGGGACGGGGGTGGGCCGTACGTCGTACCTTGTTTTTCAAAATTTTCCAATTTTCCCCGATATATTTTTTTTTTGTTTTTTCCAGTTTTTCAACCTGAACCAGATTTTTCTATTTTTCTCTGACGGGGTCCACGTTCAATCTATAACTCCGACTTTAGAATTTTCTTGTCGCGTAATCTGTCTCGTAACATTTTTCCCTTTTCTAAAATTTTGCTGTGGGGGTGATTTGCAAGTACGACAAGTAGCCATATCCTCCAAATTAAATATTTTAACTTCATTCTTCGTACCTTTATTGATTTTGTAATCGTCGGTAGGATCGGGTGCCTTTATTAGGACTGGAACTGTTGTCTTCAGAAAAATTAAACTATCTGACTTTTGAACATCATTTTTTCTCTGTTGATTGTCACCGATCGCCAAAAAACATTGCAAGTCAACAGAAATACTCTATAGTCCTTATTCCTTCTGTATGGTCTCTTTTTGGCCGATATTTTCAATGTTGTCTTCCTGTCGTTAGTTTCATCATCCCTAATCACCTTGCTTGTCAATGACTCTTCATACCTAATCACCTTGTCTAGTTCAAATGTATGTGCAAGTCTATCATCTATCTTGGCATTACCCTCTATATATTCTTTCTGTGCCTCTCCTGGTTGATTTGTCTGTTTTGGTCGACATGTCTCTGCCACTAGTTGCTCTGTTACTTCTGACTGATTATTACCTTCCTCCCCTTTGTCACTCATTACCGGTTCCCTCTTACCAAGTGGTCGAGTGTTCGTCAATCCATCCAGTGCTTCATTTATCAACAATGTTTCACTGGGCCCAATATTGCCGATATTGCCGAGTGGTTCACTAGTCACCCGAGAGCATTCACCACTTTCTCTTATTGAAATCATGTTACACTCTGGCTTGAAGAACTCAGTCTTCCATCTGCCAGTGGAAGAGCCCACTAAAGGAATTAGTTTCATCCTCAAAACATTCTTGCAGTTTTAATACTCCTTCCTCATCAGGTTCTATTGGTCCTCTACCAACTGACTCCCCTCCGTCTGAATCGGAATCTGATGCCAACTCTTCACTTACAACCTGTGTTCTCAGATCTATGACGATCTTCTTACCTTTGTTCTCTATTGACAATGTGTTTCTTTTCCAGTTATGGTTGGCCTTGGCGGCTATCAGCCACCCTCGGCCGAGTAATGCGTCGTACGACGCATTTTGTGTTGTTATGACTACGAAGTTTAATCGAAAAAGTTGGGTGCCAATCCTTACTTTCTGAGTCATTAGCACTCCCAGCGCTTTAATTCCATGCTGGTCTGCTCCCAATAACTGGAAATTTTGTGGCCATAGTGTAGGTTCCCCAAGCACTTCCACGTATCTTCTGTCAGCACATTCACTCCCGATCCACCGTCGATTATTGTGTTTGTTAGATGAGATCCATTGATTTCCATGTGCACGACGGCTGGATTCTTGCCATTGTTTACTGCCAATAGTCTCGGGTCGATGACTTGTTCGCCCTCGAGTGGTGGCTCCACTATGATGTCTTCCTCCTTTGTTTGCCTGTTTGGTTCCCCTTCCATCACCTTCGAGATTGCCATTCTCAACTGCGGCATGCTCTGTAAAAGATCCGCTATCTTAACCAATACCGTGTTTGTAGCACCTGATTCACGATGCTCTTGCCTGACTCTGGTCGTGTGGTAGTTGTTTTTCTGTTCTTCCCTTCTGTTTCCATTGCCATCTCTACTTCCTTTCTCGCCTCCCGAAGTCTCCTTCTCGGTTCGGGGATCTGGATACGTCGCTTTTTTCCATTGTGCTCGGGTGACCGCCAAGATCTCTTCATCATTCCCCTTGAAACTGATCATGTTCACCCCTTTTTGCTTCGACCAATTTTTTTCTTCGTGATCTCCAGGCCCACACCACTTGCATAATGCATTTATTGTGTTCTGATTATTGTTTGGGCATTCTCTAGCAAAGTGACCCCATTCATTGCACTTTCTACATTGTATCATGGGCCTCCCCTTACTGTCGTATTGTATTCTGTTCCTCGGGCTATTGTTACTTCTGTAACCTCCAGGGGATGCATTGCTATTGTACTGGGGCTTTGGTGGTGTGTTTGGCGGTGTTGACGGTTCTCCTTGAGTGAAGAGTACTTGCGTACCCCTTGCTTTTAGATTGTATGGGCGTTCCTTGATGGAATGTCCCATCACTTGGCAGCTATCGCAGAACTTCTTCGGGCAGTTTGCCTTTGCGTGACCTTCCCCCTTGCAATCCGTACACCATAGTTCTCTGGCTTCCCTCATACTCCTTGTCGGCCTTCAATTCTTTCATCATTCTCATCATGTCCTTCTTGAGTGCTTGTACGGTCTTGGACCCACTATCGCTATTGTCGTCCATACTCTCCTCATCGTCCGTCTTCATTTTTCCTCGAAAGGATATTTTATTTTCACTCTCTATATCCATCGCTCGATTGTACGCTTCATCGTATGATGATGGAGGCACGACTTTCATTTTCTTTCTCAGCGATGGATGCAACCCTTCGATGAACCATCGCTTCTTCAGCCCGTCGGCCGGCTGAGTCTCTAGTTTTCCCAACAATTCTTTCAGTCTCCGGTTGTAGGTTCGCACGTTCTCGTGCTTCCCTTGCTTCGTACTATAGATCTCCGCTACAATTTCACTGTCATCCCTCAGAAGTTTGAATTCGTCTTGGAATGCCTTCTTAAGTAATCTCCATGATGCCCTATGTGCTTGGGCCAACTCTGTGTACCAGTCAATGGCACTATCTCTCAGTGTCACTGGAAATGCTTTCAGCCAATAGTCCACATCATCTTGCCCATTGGCTATCCAAATCGTCTCGCACGTCTTACAGTGTCGTACTGGATCTTCTGACCCATCCCCCATAAATTTTGGCAGCTTCTGCCTCTCGGGTGGCGGAGTCACCATCCTTCCCCGATGCCCTCCTTGTGCGTTGGACCTAACTGGACTGGTTCTCTCGCAACGTCTCGGTGCGTCACTTGCACTCTCGGCCACGTTCGAGTCTTCCCCGCGTCCTCTGTCAACGTCCTCTACACCTTGAGTCTCCTCGGGTTCGTTCTGATACTCCCTCTGCCCTGGGGTCTTAGGCTCAGATCTTCTAACTCTCGGCCCTTCGTCGTCTGATATGGATAACTCTCCGATGCGGCATATGCTGTTTTCAATTTCTTTTGTCAATTCATTTTCATTCCCTTTTTCTTTATTTGTCAGCAGTGTCTTGAAAATTCCTTCGTCGGCATGATGATGTTCATTGACAATTTGTCTCAGTGTTTTCCTTCGTTCTTCTTGTTCCTTTAATCTCAATGATCTTCGTGTTCTTTCCTCTGGTGTTTCATGCCCACTTGGTACTCGGTTCTTATCCTTATTGAGTTGTATGGGCATTAATTACTACTCGGGTGAGGAGATGGTCGACCTCTTGGTCGGCGTGCAATTGATCCCAGATGACCGACTGAGGGATCTCTCGTCTGAGAGCGTCTTCACGATCCTCGTTTGCTTGTACTGGCTCTTCAGTCGGCTGCCCCATCACGACGCCATCTTCATTGTGTTTTTTTTTTTCCTCAACCCTGGTTACACCCGACGGTTTGCTTGTTTCTGACGATGCCACTTGTCCGATGGTTTCCGACGACTCAACTTGTCATCGATAACCAACTTGTCATCCGATGGTCTCAACTTGTCACCCGATGGCATCGGACGACTCAACTTGTCATCGATTTGTCACCCTCGACCCGTTTTTGAACTGGCAACAGCGCCAAATGTTTACCCCAATATGGTGTGTTTCACAGAATATGAAGTAAACAGAATTAAGTAGTATAGTGCATAACACAGAGCATGAAATTATAACAGCATTGCACAGAATAAAGCATTGTTCCCATTCATTGAATATATCAGTATTACACTACAATGTTACAATGCTGTGGGGTCGCCCCGACTACAAAGTATTAAACCAATATATAACTTGGCCAATGTTGGTTGAGATACCAACCGTTGGCAACGACTCTATAACTATCCAACCATCGGGGTTAATTCCCGATAACACTCCTAGCTTAACAACACTAATTAATTTATGATTATTTACTTGGCCGACTACAATTATGACCGACTACAGACATATGCTTATGTGCCTAGGGAGAAGCAATCAAAGTTGGATAATAAGGCTCTGAAATATATCTTCATTAGTTGTGGAATTAGTGTGAAAAGGTACAAACTTTGGGATTCTGTCACCAAAAAAGTTCTCTATAATTGCAATATGATTTTTAGGGAGGTCAAATCTCAATTGGAGATTTATTGTGAAATGATCTTTCAACAACTGTTGTGCCAAATTGGGTGCCAAAAATTGTTAGCATTTTAATTTGTCATTTTTGTGACTAACACAAAATAGAATAGTGTGGGAGAAAATCCTTTCTTTAAATATGCAAGGGAAGCTCCTTGACCTAATCTACTCCTAAAATCTAAAACAAATAAACTAGATTGTTATTTATATACAATTTATCTTATGGGGTTTTGCATGTAAACAAAATATTGAAAAGCAATCTAGACCTATTGTTTTTTATCTTGGAGGCTTACGTTGACTTACGACAAGTTTTCTATTTATGTAACCAAACAACAATACTATCTATTGATTAAAGCAAAGCTCAACAGATTCATATTAACAAAAAAATGGATTTGAACAAAGAAAACAATATCAATAACAATGAACAAAGTATGAAATTGAAAAGGAATAATAACCCATAAGTTTACAAAGCTACTCCAAGGTATAGAAGATAGATGCCATGCAAAATTAAACATGAATCTTCTTTATTGATAACTTGACAAATTCTAACCCCTACAACATGATAATCTAACTTTTCAACTTGAATGAAAACTTTTGCACCATAAGCCTAACACAAATTCCAATAACATTCAATGTGCTTAAGGATTTTATTTAAAATCTCTCTAAGAAAAGCTTCTAAAGAAAATAATAATAAAATAATGCTTTAAAATTGTTTTTAAATCAATCCTATTTCTCTCTTTCTGAGAAGAGGAAATAAACCCTTCAAATATTTTGAATAAGCTTTGCCTTGCTTTAAGATTCACTTTCTCTTTAATCTTGGCAACTAAATCAATGAATGGTTTGAGACATGCTACTTTATTACTTTAAATAACTTTCCCCTTGATCAATTTGTCTATGTCAAGCATTGTTCATGATTGGTCGCTTTTTGCTTTGAAATCTTTCAACTTTGGTGTTGATGCCCTTTTTAGATGATTTAATCACCTAGTTGCACTTTTCTACCATCATCGTGTGACTTGGTTTAAGTTTTAACTTAATTTTATAGTGGATGCACCTTTATGGACTTATTGCCAGTATGGTCGCCATTTTAGCTTGGCATTGCCAACTTATAAATGCAATTTGAACTTATGTTTTAGTCCTTACCAATTCGTCACACTTTTGTAATTTGATCGCCAACAATTTCCCCTTCTTCTAGTGGCTTTGCCATTGAAAAAGCAACACTTCAACTTGAGTGTTTTAACTCCGTTCTTGATCACACTTTCTAACCATCATTACCAACTAAATCGCAACTTTAGTTGGTAGTGCCACAAAGGAAGTGCTATTTGAACTTATGTTTTAACCTTCTCATTTCTGATTGGAAATTCAGCACTCCACAACTAGCTTAGTTGCGTTTCCTTAGTGTCATTGCTAGACCAAGAGTTTGACCACTTAAGCTCTTCTTTTCCTTGTCACGGATTTCCAACCACTCATCCATTTAAGTCGTGTTTTTGGACTAGTAATGCCACCTGAAAAGTACAACATAACTTAATACCTTAATTTCCTCTTTGTTGGTTGTACTTTGGGTATGACTTTGCCATCTAAATCACCATTTTTACCTGGCAACACCTTTGCAAAAGTGCAACACACTTACCCTGCTCCATATCCAAAACTTAGCATGAATCTCTTAGGCTTTAGCCACTTTGCCACGACTTCTTTATGCCATTGCCACCAGAAATTAGAAATTAGAAATTATATATTAATGTCCACAAATGACCAAAAGTGGGTCAATGGGACTTGGGAGAACAACAATATACGATAGAGAGTTCCAAGAAGAGAAACCTAGAAAACTCCCACCAAGGGGAAGAACAAAATAAAGGATACAAAACATCAAGGGACCACCAAAACAAGTGGTCAAGAATTAGGTACAAATAGATAAGAAAGGGGAACAAGAACCCCACAGAGCAAAGAGCAGCCACAAAGGAAAATTGAAGAGCAGCAAGTATCATTGCCTAGACTAGAAATGCTGAAGTCGCTAGTACCATTGTCGATCACTGTGAAGGGACCGATACAAGATCTAATAATGCTCATTGATGATTGCCGAGGGCCAAGAGGGGTACTCCCACTAGGATCACACCTAACATCCAAGGCCAAAGTAACCCATATAGTAGTGAAAAATCTCGTAATATGCATATTCCCTATGATTGGAGAGGTGGCCGAAGAGGAGTAGATCTATGTCAATGAGAGTAAGCTAGGCTGTGTTGTTGGGAAGAAAAAGGACCAAGACACTAAGGGGCAATATGTCAAGGCAAAATCTGTGAAAGACGTCTCACAAGTCTATCTACATCTATGAGAGAAGTGGTATCCAAAGGTTGTTTAGGGCTACCAATCTCCTAGATGTGGTAAAAGGAGGTGATCAACTTGGGTACCCTAGAATCCTGAGAAACCACATGTAAGGATATGTGTTGAATGGTGATGGCCTCTCAAAGATAAAGAGCCAAACATTCTTGGTCTAAATATTTAAAGAAAGTAGAGAGATTGATGCCTGAGTCTCAGTAGAGGTAGTAATATCTCCCTTAGATCTCATAATAAATGGGGCATTTGAAGATGAACTATCCTTCAATCTCAACCACTTGGAGGGAGCAATGCCACTAACAAGATGTGATCCTTCCCTTAGATGAACGCATTTTCTTTGTATTGCCATTTTCAACCAAAGTAGCCATTTGAACTTCTCTCCCTTGTGGCATTGTCACTCTCATTTGTTTTTCTTGAACGAAGTGTCGAAGAGACTTTGAAAACTATTTCCCAACCTTGTTCTCACCTTCTAGCTTTTGATAGCTTGACTTATCTTAGTTTGCCTTTCCTTATACATGAATGATTTGCGAACACTTGTTAGTAGACAAACTACACCATGACTTTATAGCTTGACAAATTGAAGAGATGAATAACTTGACTACCATTAATTAACATGACAAGGATATTTACTATAAATTTGACATGAAATACAAAGTTCCGTAGGGGTACCAATTTTGCTACTAACAATGTTTATCGTTCTACTCAGAGGATGTGACGTGGCTCAAGGTGCGTAATGGTTATGCACCCTCAGACCCATCCTCTGAGACTTTTCAAAAATGAATATGCAATTTACAGCCAATGACCAACAATACACTCTCACAAGGCTCAAAGTAGGTTCCACACACCTCATTAGCTCCTATCATATGGGGAAGTTATATGAGAAGCGTTCTTATGGGTAATAGCCCAACTTCATTATATGCAACTCATAGAATTTGATGCCTCAACTCACTCATTAGAACTACATGCACTCCTCGCCAAACATACCTTAGTATTTGTAGAGGCCCCTAGATTACGCCCTCAATGTTCACATGATTATGCCATTCAATTGCTTCTTGGCAATACACCACTTAATATTTGGCCATACTAATACCCTTTTGTGCAAAAGACAGATTAAATAGATCACGCATGAATTGCTACAAGTTGGGGTCATTCGACCTAGTGTCAGCCCATACTCCTCTCCAGTCCTTGTTCGGAAAAGGATGGTTCTTGGCATTTATGTCTAGATTTTTGGAAATCAAACAAAATCACAATCAAAGATAAGTTCCCAATTCTTGTGATTGATGGGGCCCGCTTCTTTTCCAAAATAGATTTAACATCTAGCTATCACCAAATTCGCCTATGTGAAGAAGATATTCCTAAGACTGCCTTCCACACTTATGAGAGCCATTATGAATTTTTTGTTATGTCATTTCAGTTTAATAATGCCCCGTCTACATTCCAAAGCTTGATGAACAAGATTTTTTGGCCCTTTCTCAACAAATTTATTTTGATATTCTCTAATGACCTTGTCTACAACATGTTGGGTCTTTCTCTCCGAATCAGCAAAGGGTTTGCCAGTTCCAATGCACAGGCAGATTCGGCCAACAAATACAAGAGGTTGTGTGAGCTGCCTCCCCTTCACTTCTAGTTCTGCCGCACCAAGGGGGGTATCCCTATAGCTAAAGATTTAACCTTGACTCACCCAATAGAAAGATTTAGCTTTACAACAACAGGCAGAATACTCTCATGTTTAGACCAAGATTTGTGTGATAAGTCACTAGGCTGGCAATGTTCTTGGACATATCTGACTGGTTAGGAATGAGAGTATGCAGGGGTCCTATTTCTACTCCTACAAATTAACAGGTTGGAATTGTGTGATGATTTGTTTTAATGTTTTGGATGCAAGACAGGGGGTTTTGGATCATAACTACTACACAAGGGCAGACCAGTGCCTATCTCAGGGCAAGGAGTCAACTAGACGTACACATGTGAATGCCTATCTCAGGGCAAGGAGTCAACTAGACGTACACATGTGAATGATTTGCACTGGCATTCAAGTTTCAAGGGGCCAGATAGGTATTTGTCTTACAAACACCACCCAAGAATGAATATTTAGCTATCTCTACATACAAACATCCATGCTGCCATGCAATCTTCTTCATACTTAACCTAAAATAGTTTAATCCACTCCTTGAATGGAGGTCAAAAGTTAAGCATGCAATATAGAAATCTATATCCTAGAATCTAAGTAACCCTTAGCAACCAGATTCAAAAGAAGGGATGTATACAACAAATGGAGACAAACAGCTAAACACATGCAAAGAAGCATTTTTCATATAAAAATAACATGAAACTGAACATATGTGCAACGTGCATTCAAATGCAACTCATAAACTCACAAAATGAGACGGAATAGCCCCAGAAAAGCTCTGTTTTCGTTATTTCCTCCAAAAATTGCCAAAGTCTTCAACAACCCAGAAAAAATGAGTGACACGATTCTGATATACCCAAAACGTGTACTCAGCAATCAAGTACAAGGTCACTTCAAAATTTCGCCAGATACAATGCACCATCAGAATGGCGCCCAAAACATTCAATGCAGCCATAAGAAGAAGAGGAAAGGGCAGGTGGGTTCAGGATGTGAGCCACCAACTGAAGATTTTCGCCCTTAATCCGGTAGTTGACCTGTCAATCAAGACCATGCCTCTGCAAATTTTGCCATTAATGGCCAACCTACCCACAGCTTCTAGAAATACAACAGCTACGTGCTTTACAATTCTTCCCGCCTGAAATGCAACTGCAGATACAAAGAAATCCCTCCTTGGACATTTGAAACAGGCCATCAATTCATTTCCTCCCGCCGAGATCTGCGGCTTCAATTTGATCGAGCAATCCAGTCACCAACTTTGAAAAGTCATTGGCCAATGAAAATGTGCCACGCAGGTGTCTTTTTGCTCCTTTGACTTTTCACAGTGTGAAGATACATTTTACCTTTTCTGCCCATTTTTTGCCTTTAAATCTTTGCATATGCAGTTGTATATACATACAACTGACTTGGACACGTGGCAGCCTCTGATTGGTCCTCCATCACTGTGTATTGGCCTCTTCATCGGCGATCCATTGTATCTCCTTTTGCATTTGAAATTGTATGTGTAATTGTATATACATACAATCGCCACATACAAGGGCGGACCCCAAATCCCTGTAAAACAAATTGCAATCGCTATCGGGTCCGGGCATTGTATCTTCCTCTTTGTATATCACTTTGTATATTGCACATACAATGTGCAATATACATACAACTGCGGGATCCATTGCATTTATCAGTCGGATTGGAAAAAATATTGAAATCCGGCGTTGTATCTACACCTTTGCATCTCACATTATATATCGCACATACAATGTGCAACATACAACCCGCGGACCCCAACCACTTATCCGCCATAACACATTCTTCATTCACGTCCGGATTGTATGTGTGCGCCTTGTATCTTGCATTGTATATGCACATACATACAATCTGGGACATACAACTGCGCAGGCCCACCATGTTCTGAAAACCGCTGACTTTGACTGCTCCCACCTTGCATATTTCTTTTGTATCTGCACTTGTATGTCTGATTGTATATTGGGAACATACAAGCCTAATATACAACGAAGGACTTCACTCATTTCACAAATACTATTAACTCCTTGGCCGCGTCCACTTTTGCACTTATCTGCTTGTATATTACATTGTATGTGCAGTTGTATGTATGGAATATACAACGCATGGTACAAAAGAACACATTGACTTTTCAACTCCGCCATTTATACCAACACTCGCCAGGCCCGATTTGATGAAATTTGAAGTCTGCCATTCTATCTACCCATTGTATATCGAATATACAACACAATATACATGCAATCTATTACATACAAGCACGGAATATTCCAGGAATCTGCGATATACATTCACTTTTGCACGCCCAGAATTTGCACCCGAATATCACATACAAGCCCGATATGCATACAACTGTTTTTTCACTTTTCAAAAGCTGATTGAAAATCTTTTCGGGTCCACCAATGTTCATTTGCACTTGTACATACAAAGACACATACAAGCGGCCATATACAAAGATACATGTATAAAAATGTGAAGGCCGAGGGACTTAGAAATTTTTGAAGGTTTATAATGAAAATGCCTGCGAATTCAACTACTCGAAACCCAAACTTGTAGCAGGCACCAACACAACAAAACTTGAGAAAAGCACCTCCTTCATCTTGACAAAGCCCCTCAACTTATTTTTGCAATCTACTTGTGTGCAAAGCATTCCAAGTGTTCTTTTGGCCAAACAAAAATCGAAAATCTAGGGCATGTTGTCTTTGCTAAAGGAGTCAAGGTTGACCTCTTAAAAACATTAAAGACATGAAGAATTGGCCAAAATCCAAAACCCTCAAAGGTCTTTGGGGCTTCTTAAGTCTCACTAGCTATTATAGGAGATTTGTTAAGGAATATGGTTAAATTGCCACTCCATTGACTACCATGTTAAAGAAAAATGCATTCATGTGGTCAAAGGTAGCAAACAAGGCTTTTGATTTCCTTAAGCATGCTACGTGCATTATGCCAATACTTGTCCTACTTGACTTATCCAAACCCTTTGGAATTGAAAGCAATGCTTCAGGAAATGGCATCAAGGCCATCTTAATGCAAGAGGGTCAACCACTAGCTTTTATTAGTAGAGCACTAGCCAAGTGGAATCTTGATAAATCAACCTATGACAAAGATGTTTGCCATTCTTCATGCCATCACAATGGAAGCCATATCTAATGGGACTGCACTTTTATAGCAAAACAGATCATCATAGCCTAATTTACTTTTTAGAACATGTCTCCTCTCCAAAACAACAAAAGCACATCACCAAATTATTAGGCTTTTATTATGAGATTTATCTACGAGAAAAAGGGAAAGAGAACTTGGTGGCCAATGTCCTTTCATAAAAATTTTAGGATCATGGAACCTTATGTGCTTTATCCTTCCCAACTCTGGATTGGTTACAGCTGGTCCAATAAGAATGGCAATAGGATATACAAATTCAACTTGTTCAACAAATAACAAATGTAATGTCCCCTTTTTCTAGTGAGTTAGTCTATACTTGGTTCTCGTAGACTAACCAAAGTGGTTAGGGAACTCTGGGAGTTCGTTTGGTCGGTTTCTAACATTCTGGCTAGGACTTACTATTTTTAGTAAGTCACGAAGTTGGCTATTTTGCGAAACTCTTTATTAGAGATGGAGCGTTTCGCCGAGATCTTTCCAACGGTCTATAATTCATGGGATTCTGTGACCGTTTGGGCTTTCATATTAAAGTCTGTAAGTTATACTTTATTATTATATTTGGACTTTAATTAATTAATGTCGGTGACTTTGGAGAAATAAGGAAAAATGCAAAAATAAGTCACTAAGGGATTTGGGTGCCCCTTTGAGGAATAAAAAGCAAATTTAAAAATAACATTTCCCTCTTATATGGGTCAACCCACTTGTGGAGTTATAAAAAGGCAAAGAGTGGGAAAAGTTATTCATTCTTGATATTACTTTTTATGCTTCTATTCGCTCTGCAAATGAGAGTTTGGGGGATTTCTTCCAGCCAGGGCTTTTGGTGACGGAAACCACCATTGGTATCAATCTTCCGCAGGTGTGAAAGATCACCCAAGGGGATTTTGGGGAAGCCATACTCAGTGGCTGTATTTGTGCTTCAATTGGATATACTTTGACGGAGTTTTGAAGAGGATTCATGATATATCTTCATAGTTTTTGGTGCAGCTGAGAGGATAAAGAATGGACTGATTTTATCTGTTGTTTTGAGAGAGATTAGGACTGCCATATCTCTTCTTCTTGCTGGCCGTACTTTCCTTCTTGCTGGTCGTACCTTGCTGGCCGTACTTCTCTTGCTAGCTGTACATTTTGGGGCAGCCATTAGTGGAGTTTGTGGGAGCTGTTCTTTCTTGCTCTTGGATCGATTTTTGGCCTATGGGCCTGTGCTGATGATTGTAGATTGTTTATTTGCATTTGTTGATTTATTTGATGCAAAACTCCATTACAATGTTGGTCTGTCAACAGCAGAAATATGAAGGTGCTTATTTTGAAATGGGTATGTGATGGTTATTCATTTTATGCCATTCTATGAACTGGGTCTTCATTATTTAGTGCATATCTGTTATAGTTTTTCTGGGTTTTCAGTTGTATGCTATATCCCTTGTATTCTGACACACTTCAAGAAAACGAAAACCCCCTTCTGCATCTTCTATCTAGTTCTGAAAGATCACAGAAAAAACTAAAAAATATATCATTAAAAAAGATAAATCAAAAGAACAACAGGTGCAGGTTACTACAACAAATGATCCTACAACTTGGCTACACTTGCGGTACTATCTTCTTGCATTATAATGGGCACATTGCTCTTTCTACAAAATATGCTCTTCAAGTCCCACTATTACAAGAATTATATGGATCGCCTCTTGCTAGGCCTCTTAGGTTCCTCAAGACATATGAACGAATCAAATACACTTTCTTTTGGGTTGATATGAAAAATAACATCAAAAAATTTGTTGTCGAATGTGATATTGCCAATGCCAGATAAGTTAAACTATCCAAACACTAGGCACTCTACAATCATTGCCAATTCTAGCAATAGTATGGACTGACATATCAATAGAATTTATTGAAGGATTCCCTAAGTCATGCGGCAAACGAACCATTCTAGTGGGGATTGATCGTCTCTCCAAATATGTCCACTTATGTTCTTTGGCACATTTGTATCACGCCTCTAGTGTTGCCCAAGTCTTCCATAACCACATTTTCCACCTCCATGGTATACCCATTTTCATTGTTTATGACTGTGACCCCAACTTCACCAATCATTAGATGAAAGTTCAAAGTTGTGTCCCATTTTTATAAAAGAAATGGCCAACAATGGTCTAACTTTTTAATTTGAATCACTAGAAAGTGACATATATGTTTTGAATTTTGAAATGATGTAAACTAATGAAATGTAGATTTTTTAATGTATTTTATGTTTGTATTTTTTTTTAATTATTTGAATGTAATTTTTTGTAAAATTAACACTATAATTTAGTTATTAGTAAAATGTTGAAAAATATTGAAAAATGAAGTTAAGTGGGATGTTACTTTTTATATAATAATTTTTTTTTTTTCTTTTTTTTACAATTATAACTCAAACTTTAGTGCATGGATTAGTTTTTTTTCCCATTTCAATAAACATATTTTTAACATAATTCTTAAAAGTTGCATGTATTGAAAACACAATTGTTTCAAGGGGACACAATTTTTTGTCTTAGCTATCTATTCAAAATAGAAAATTATTATATCGCCTCGACATAGAATCTCTCCTCTAGTGCATTTTTTTAATTTTTTAATAAACTTTGGTATTTTTTGTTGAGAAGACAATCAACCTTATATTTTTGTGTTGATAAAAAATTAATATAAATAATAATTAAAATATTAAAAAATTATATTTTAAAAAACTACACTTTTGGATCTACAAAATGGTACTTTTATTTTTTTTTAATGTTATTTACATGAGTAGGAATTGTGAAAGCATTAAGGTTTTCAAATAATTCTTTTTTTTGTAAGTTGGCTCCAAAGTGATGCTACATATGTATTTAGTGGACACTTCCAAGGAAAGTCATGGCCCAGATCTAATTTAACTTGAGTGAATCTAGCTAGAACATATGCTTGACCAAAATTAACTTTTAGTTGGAAATGCTTAAATTCATTTGTGTTAATAAGTTAGCATAAAGTGGGACACAACTTTGAACTTTTACCCCACTTTTGGCAAGAACTGTTCAAGTTGTAGGGAATACAACTAAAGATAAGCTTCACATATCAACCACAAACTGATGGTTAGACAATAATTGTTAATAAGTGCTTGGAGACATATTTATATAGCTTTGCTTTAAAACAACAAATTCACTAAACTAAATGCCTACCCCTTGCAAAATAGTGGGGTACGTTGTGTACGACCAACCTCCACAATCTCTCGTGTCCTACTTGACTAGCAATTCCAAAGTGCAAATTGTTGACTCCAGTCTCAAGCATATGTTAGTCTCTTCTCTACCCTCTCAAGAACAACTTGGCCTTGGCTCAAGAGTCAAAACCATATGAAAAACAGGCTGATCAGCATTGTTCTGAGCACACATTCACTAGTGGGGACATTGTTTTCTTGTGTCTTCAACCATATAAGCAAATGTACCTCAAGCTTACCGACAGATAGAAGTTAGTGCCCAATTTCTACGAACCAGTTCAGATACAACTAGGCAAAGTGGTCTACAAGTTGGACCTTCCTCTATCTTCCAAGCTACATCTTGTTTTCCATGTCTCATGTCTAAATAAGGTCCTTGGCAAACATGTTCACATTCTATCCACACTTCCCGAATTGGATGATGAAGGATCTATCGTCCTCAAGCCAAAATCTATTTTGAACCAATAATCATGCTCACTATAGAATTGCACCATCATAGAAGTTTTAGTTTAGTGGCAAGGCTTACAATCAAAAGACACCACTTGCAAGCCTCTCCACCAACTTTAAAAACAATTAACCCAATTCAACTCTTGAGGACAAGACTTTCCGAAGGCGGAGGGCATGTTAGTACCCCGCATACCAACTATTTAAAGCATTGTAATAGCCATAGTATATTTAATCAATATTACATTGGTGGTTGTAGTGAAAATTTGATCATACACCATTAAATTTTTGAGCCTTCCAAAGTGGAATATTTTTTATCAAAATCATCATGGTCATGGTCAAAAGTTATTTAGGTGTTGGGTCAATTATATAAAATTTTCAAAATTTCCCTAAGGTCACAAATGTTTGGTTAGCAGAAAAGTGGAGACCCTTTGCAATTTTGTAGTCCATGTGAAAGTGCACCAAATGTCCAAAACTTTAATAGTGCTATGGAAGCAAGAAACCAAAGTTCTCATCCACAATTGCAATTTCTGCAAAGTTGCTTCCCTGGTCCAAACTCTCTAAAAAATGCAGACAAAAGTAGAGAAACTAAACTATTAGTAAACACTCACACTATTTAGCAAAACACAAACTAAAAAGTGTAAGTACAACACAAGGATTGAACTTGATTTAAAACATACTTCAATAAATTGAATCAAGGAATTAAGTACATAGCCACAATCACCAACTTTAAGGAAACCTGCAAAATAAAGCCTACAAACTCAGTAAAGCAATTCACCTTACCTAAAGTACAAACAATAATTTCACAAAAGACTTTGAACAACAATTTTAGTGGCAAGTAGGCATACCAAATTCTAGTGAAAATACAAGTGCTAGTAGCACTTGTTGATGCTCTAAAATGACACACACTTGACAAAGAGTTGGATATGCCAATTCTACGCAATAGCGTTGAATGCCCATGCACATAGCTCAAATGCACAAGCACCTTCCAAAGAAGGATTGATCCTATCTAACCTACAAATTGTAGGTAAAAGGTATATAAGGATAAGGGTGCAAAGAAACAAAAATACAAAGAGGCAATGCACCAAATAACAAATCAATTGGATCCCCTCTACAACAATCAACCATATATTAATTCTTAACATAATGACTATGGCCGGAGTTGGTTTAATCCACTTCCATGGAACTATTGGTATGTAGAGCTCCTAACAAGCATCAACAAGGACTAACTCTCAAATGCATACTAGCAAGATGCTCCCAAGGGATTCAGTTAGTAAACTTATCCTACATCACCTACAATCATAGAATCTTAAAAAAACCTCTAATTTCATTTCTACCCCTACATCTAGAAATTTTTATACCCCCTCCCGTACACAATTCTTATTAAAATATCTCAACTTTTTACCATATATCTTAGGTACCTGTTTTTTTACAACATTTTTTATACCCTTATTTATCTATACCCATATATACAACTAAACATTTCATTTCAACCACTCTCACACCCAGCTCAAAATGAAAATTCTTGAATGAATTTACATATAAGATTATGAAAATAAAATACATTACAAATCTTTATGTACTATAATAATTTGACATTGATCCCTAGAATGGAAAATATAATTGAAAAAATAAATATTTGGTGTGAATACATAGTCAGTTTTTACTTCCTTTACTTGTTTGGATCAAAAAATAAATAAAATAAAGGAATACTTGTGCATAGGGTGAACAACAAAAAACTAGAAATATTTTTGTTTACCCTTCTCATATCTACACATCAAAATTGAAAATTTTCTCTTTAGTGTTATCATGTTGCAATCATTTAAATAAGGTATCTATTAACCTTTACAAATTCAAAAAAAACAAAAAATAGAAATGGTAAAAACGGTAAAAAAAAATTCTTATCATTGCCAAGTGAGACACGAATTTGATGTATGAAACCCTCAACTGGTGGAAGGCCACAAGGAGAATCACTTTCCATTTATGAAAATTCGTGAATGAATTTTCATATAAGATTATAAAAATAAAATACATTACAAATCTTTATGTACTATCACAATTTGACATTGATCCCTAGAATGGAAAATATAATTGAAAAAATAAATATTTGATGTGAATACATTGTCAGTTTTTACTTCCTTTACTTGTTTGGATCAAAAATAAATAAGGGAATACTTGTGCATAGGGTGAACAACAAAAAACTAGAAATATAATTGTTTACCCTTCTCATATCTACACATCAAAATTGAAAATTTTCTCTTTAGCGTTATCATGTTGCAATCATTTAAATAAGGTATCTATTAACCTTTACAAATTCAAAAAAAATAAAAAATAAAAATGGTAAAAACGGTAAAAAAAAAATTATCATTGCCAAGTGAGACACGAATTCATTTGATTATGAAACCCTCGAGTGGTGGAAGGCCACAAGGAGAATCACTTTCCATTTACCTTACATATTGTCCTACAAAGTGTAGATAGGTTAAATCCCTCTGTTTCAATCGAACATGTATCTCTTGTATGGTGTATAACATAGTTGAAAAACTCAGACTCACCAATTATTGGGCTAACCCAAAAAATTTAAAACTTGGACTGGGCAAAAACTCGAGAAAAGACTCAACAATAACTTGATAAATTTATCAAACATTAGAAATATAAATTTTTTAAAATAGTCTAAAAAAACACACATATTACTGATTTTGTGGAACATATTACTGATTTCCTTCATATATAGATCAAAATTAGAGTTCAATACACATCATAGACAACTATTCATTCCAAACTAAAATTGAACATAGATATAGAATGCAAAGTCGCAAACTGACACAAAAAGTTGAATCAAATTTGTCAAAGCTAAAATTTGAGGGAAAAATTATAATTAAATTTAAAGAATATACATCTAATTTTTTTATTATAATATTAAAATACTTATTAATATATCTCATTATTATTTAATAAAATTAAATGCTCAATGTTTTAATAAACATCTAATTTATTATATTTATATTAAAAATTAAAATAGTTTTTTATAAAATAAAATTATAACAAAAAATTAAAACCTAAAATATAACCTAGTAAAAATTAAAACCTAAAATATAGCCACAAATCTACAAGAGGTTAAAACAATTCATCCACAAAGATAGTAAACAATCATGTAATCCTTAACTTGGTGTTGAAAATTGTCCAGACCTGTACCCTAGAAATCACGGAGAAATACATCCGCATGGATTGTTTTCCATCTTTCATGAAATTCTTTATTGGATGAGTTTAACCCTATTAGCTAGTTTGGACATGTTTTGGGCAATTTTCAAGCAAGTTTAGGTAGATAAATCACAACGATTTTTAGAAAAACTCGACAGTGAGTAACTCGTAGCCAATATTGGCTCGCAATTACTTGTAAGTTCTACAAGTAATCGCAATACTCCACAACTATGGTGTATAAGCACTTCATTATTTTAGCTAGTTAGGACTAAACAAATCTATATGCAATCCTTACATAAATAGCATAACCAATTCCTCTTTTTGGTCTCATGAAAGCCAAAAGTATAGAGATATAAATTTATATTTTTTTGTCCAATTTTCTATTCCTTAGACCCAACTCCCGACCCATTCGACACTCCTACATCCAATACCTAAAAACAAACATTAATATAATTACCCTCTTTACCCTTAATACCTAGTGATATATCCATCTATTTTTTCCCCAATATTAAAAACCCCATCATGCACTCATCTGCTATGATATTGTTTATCCAATGACACCCCCAAGAGGGTGCATTTGTTTGCAGACTATAAGCAAAAGCAACCATCACACACAAGACATCAAAACAAAGGGCATTCTCTAAGGCAAAAATATTTACAAAGACAGAGAAACTCGATATTTGTAGATTGCCAAAAAAAATGGGGAAAGCAATCTTTAATCATTGATCCAAAAAGGCAACCTAGAAAATGAGATCAAAGAGCACGCTAAGCTAAAAATGAATCTCCTTGTTAGATTACTTCCCCCACACTCCTCATATCGGGGAGGGGAAGCATTACATTAAATTAAAGAGGCCACTACGAATTTTCCTACTCACATGCTAAGTGCTCCATGGGATTTTCCAAATGTAATGAAAAATTCACTATGTAACACTTATTTATAAATATTTACAATACTTTGTATGAAAGATAAATAAAAAGTAATTGTAGTTCCTATGCTAAGAATAGTTTGCTTGCACACAAAGTAAGACTTAAAAAACAAAATTGTACTTAAATACTTACACTAAATTTAGAAATCTTCAACAAGATTTTTGATAACATATATCTTAGGGATAGACCTTGTAGAAGATAATATAAAAATAGTTGTCTTCCAAAAATAGCCAGTCCAATAGTTGGCTCCTCATATTGCTTCCTCATTTTGATCATGGCGGATCTAAAGAAGCCATGAAACCCTAATGACCACTGATGAATCACCAAGCACTCTTGATGACTTGAATCTAACTCCTTTCTAAAAAACTTCTGAAATTCAATGTTCAATGCCTTGGACCTTGTCCATGATGAGGAATTTTAATGTTACAAACCATCAATCTTGAAGTGCTTTAGATGGAGAGTGAATAGAATGATAAAATTTCTCACAACTATTCTTGATGCTAGAGGAAAGTTAACAAGTGTTGATCCTCAGACAATTGTAATGGAACTGTTGTACCCATACGAAACTGGCTTCTGTCATCGTTTCTATCATCATGTTCGAGTCATCTATTCAAAATGTCGTCTCGTCAAGTTGATTTATAATGTCACATTTTTGTAGAAATCTTATGTCAAGTTCAGTGTTTGCGTCTAAAAATCCAAATCATAAAATAATGTCATCGTCGAAGTTGTGTCTATGCCTTGAATCATTCATCTCGTCAAATTTGAAGTGGCATTAGGTCTATAATGTGTTTTGTCGTAAATCGTATAGTCTAAAATGTCATGGTCATATCATGTCTTCATCTCCGATATATCGTAAGTTGTCGTTATCATCGTATTCATTTGTAAGATTTTAATTTTAATATATTAATTCTTAATTAATAGTTTATTGTTATTATTTGTTAATCATATTAAAATTAAAATTTGTGTTCGTTAAGTGCTATTGTTCTAAAGTCTAAAAATTTTATTATTTTGGATAATTGTTATTAATTTATTAATAATAATAATATATATAAGTACGTGACCGGAGGGGAAAAAATGGCTCGCAACCGAAAAAGAAAGCAGAAGATGATTTCAAATTCCTTCGCCCACCTGTCGGCTCCTTCCACCACTTCGGCAAGCGTCGAAATTGATCTAATGGCAGAGATTCAGTAGGATTGTGACCTACTCCGAAAGATCACGGCCATCGGAAGATTTGCTAGTTCCAAGAAAACAAGGAGCAAAATCACCAAGTGGGCAGTGAAAGGTCGAGTGGCCCGAGTTTTTGTTTCGGCAATAGTTGGGGGGTACAATTGATTAATTGGCGAAATTCTAGTAGTGAAAACATTGAGTCGAACATAATTGAGGAAGTGCATGAGCATTTCCCAACGGCCAATGTGCTGTCGCAAGAGAAAGAGGAGAGTCGTTGGAACAAGGAGGTTGTGTTGAAATTTCTACCGAAAGGCTTCTTCACAGCTATCTTCCCTAATCTGGAAGAACGCAACTCCATTCTGTCCAGAGTATGGCGAATGGGTGCGGACATTCTTTACCTGAAGGAGCCGCAACCAAATTTCAACCCAACAATGGCCAATTCCAACACGTGTAGATTGGGTTCATTTCTACAATCTCCCGATTGAATTATGGACGGAGGAGAGCCTAAGGAAGATCGGTACTGCCGTAGGTATGTTCGTAGAAATGGACTAGGATATCTTAAACAGAAATTCTTATATCTACACCCACCTGAAAGTCGCACACATTTCGGACATTCTGAAGGAAATCTCGCTCTTTGTGAGTCCTCAAACATTGACACAACAACTAGAGATTGAAGTTACCAAACTCTTCTGCCTAAACTGCTTGCAAAGGGCTCATAATACTGTCTCATGCAATCAAACTCTTCCAGAGCCTAAAGACTGGAAGATGGTTGAAAACAATATTGAGGTGACACAATTAACGACTACAAATTCCATGGCTTCGCCCCTAAACTTGACTCTGACCTTCCAGAGATTTCACCAGGAGTGGTTCAGTCTTTAGGAGACACAAACATCCCACTAGATCAAAATGAGCAGCCTGGGTTGTCGGAGGAGGATGATTCTGATTGGCTTGGAGATGAATTCCTTGTGGAGGACAATCTTGACATTTTGGAGAACCGCTACGTTCAACAAGTTGCGTCGCAGATCGATAAACTGAACATACACCCAAGGAAGAAGAAAGGTAGGCTGACAAACAAAGAAAAAAGAGACATGGACACGGGAGCTAGGGGACAAAAATCCATCAGCACTTTTCTTAGTCACAAGGGAGGATGTTCCTCCCATGGGGAGCCATGAGGATCTCCACGTGGAATGTTAGGGCCCTCAACGCCCCTAACAAAAGACGCTTGATTAAGCGTCAGATCGAACTTTTGAAAAGTGACTTCATTTCATTGCAGGAAACAAAACTTAAGGAAGAAGAGGGGAAGGTTTTTTTGCATCACTGTTATGGCTAGAAAGGGCATTTTATTTCGGCCATTGAGGCCTCTGGGCATTGGGATTCATTTGGAAACAAAATGGAATAAATGTCGAGGTGATAAGAGACGAGCCAAATTGGTTTGTGGTCAAATCTCAATGTCTCCAGTTGGGACTAATTTTCCACATTATTAATATATACGGGTCGACGAAGACAGAGGACAAAAGGCTACTCTGAGATGAGGTGACGAATTTTATTAACACTATGAACATCAAACGTCTAACAGTGGGAGGAGAATTCAACATTGTTCTCTCAAATGAAGAAAAGAGAGGTGGTCGAGCCTATGTCAGCAGAGCGCAGCGGGAGTTCCAAGATTTTGTCAATAACCTCAGTCTCATGGATTTACCCCCGAAAAATGGCTCCTTCACAGGAACTAATCGGAGACAAGGATTTACCAACATAGTGGAAAGGCTTGACAGATTCCTTTTAAACACCACCTAGCTTGAGGAATCTGTCATGTTAGAATCCAACATCATGCCTCTTTCAGGATCCGACCACTACCCAGTGACACTTGCCATTACCAGTAATCAAGCCCCTACAAGATGTCCCTTCAAATTCAAAGGCATGTGGCTCCGCCACAAATCCCTCATAGATCTAATGAAGCAATGGTGGATGAGCTCCCAGACTCAAAAGGGCTCCAAAATGTTTATGATGGCGAAGAAACTCATTACAATCAAGAATCACCTAAAGGAGTGGAACATTTCCACCTTCAAAAACATCTCCGAAGAAAAAGGAAGATTGGAAGCGGACCTCCTCTATCTGAATGAATCTATACTAGCTAATGGGATGGGACCAATGGAGTTTGAGATTGAAAAGCAATTGCTTCAAGAACATCAGGGGATCCTCAGGAGGGAAGAGATATACTGGAGGCTGAAGTCAAAAGAAACATGGCTCCAAAGTGGAGACCTAAATAAGAAATTTTTCCATAATTCGACAAAGGCCCTAAGGATACACAACAAAATATCACAATTGAAGACCGAGAGTGGAGAAGTTATCACTGATCTATTGGTTCCCAAAATGACTGCAACCCAAAACTCTAAAACATTCATAAATCACCTAGGCTAGGGATTGTCGTCAGGGTGATAGGAAGAGGTTTATCAACAAGTTTAGGGGGATTTTGGCCAACTAAAGGAGTGGGTAGACTCCTCTACACTTCAAGCTCAACTTAGACTCTGGAGGGATATTCCAATGGGTATACCTGAATAGGTATTAAGTTCAAACCAAATGAACAACTAAAAATACTAGACAACCAAACCCAACTCATCATCTTGACTCCAAAAGTTGTCACTAAGTCAAGAACGACTAGCTATCACAAAAACCCTATATAGCTGATTCAACTGTGCGAATGTACATGCACAGGAAAGATGGTTTTTTCCCTGAACCACGGGTGAATGATTTGTTTGATTTTAAAGAGTGATCGGTCCCTCTCCAATATGGACCAGTGCCTATTCCATTGGGCAACAGAGTCATAGAATGCAAGGAGGAAAATAAATACACAGTAAAGGATCAATAGAACCAGACATATATTCACATATATGACACTAATAGATCCTCATATAATGGACATACTTAATAACCCAAAGGAGAACTGCAATGATTCATATGCAACAAAGAAATGGCAAATACAAAGCCTTGTATTAACTTAGATGTTGTCACACATCTCCAAACCTCTGTTACAATCATACCAGCAAATGTGGCAAGGGAAAATACATAACTGCGATTATATATTTACCAAAATCAATACAAACTCCCATAGAGACATACCACTATATTCAAATCTGCATTACATAATCTTCTTACTCTATGCTGAATAAATCCCTTCACTAACAGACCAGACAGATCGTGTGTTGATGCCAGAGAAACTCCTTAGGCACTCCCAGACCAGACAATTGGCTCAGCGACCAACCCTGAGAATGTCAAAAATTGATGCATGTATAGCCATTCAGCTCATCGTGCAACTTCTAGATGCTAGAAAATTCAATCAACAAGCAGCCGCTGCATTGAATGTGGCGCATGGCCCAGTCAGAGAAATCAGCGGACATTTCGGATGCCCATGCCCTGCGTAGTGATAATGTCCTAGAATGAACTGGGCACCAAAATCCTCAACAACCCCACCAACTACATTAAAAGTATTAATTTTGACCACCTACTTTGCATTAATGGCGTTCCTCAAAGTAGTTGGTGTGTTCCCAGGCAGTTGGAGGAGTTTGCAAAGCTAGGAAGCCAACCTCCGAAAAATTGAACTTTCAGACTTCGGACTTCAGACTTCGGGGCTTCTCCCTTCTGCCTTCCAAAAGAAAGTAAGGAAAGAGAAACGCCCGCCTTTCGATGCCCACAACACTTGGCATAATAGTGGCCCTGTCGGACTTCAACCTTTGGGCCTTCACCATTTTGCCTTACGCCACTTGGCAGCTTTCCACGGTTCCGCAAGCCTGTTGTGGGTCCACCCAAAAGGCTCTGCAGAATGGCGGAATGCCTTAGAAAGAATACTTGTCGGGGGTCGGCCGTCGGGCCTTCCCCACTTCGCCTTACAAAAAGGAAGGAAGAAGAGCCAAACTCTGACCTCCGTTGTCCGCCTCATAGATAAATTTTGAACAAGCACACCTGTCGAACTTCGGACTTCGGGCCTTCTCCTAGACACTTGCCATGAAGAAAACTGAAGGCCAAAGGCCCGAAGTCTGACCTCCAAAACACTTAGAAGAAAAAGAGATCATCGGACTTCAGCCTTCAAATCCTCCACCTTCTAACCGCAACACTAAAGAAGACGAAAGGCCGAAACTCCGTAGTACTATACCATACTTAGAATATTTTTCCCCACCTCAAGCGGACCATCGCCCTCGGGCCTCCTCACCGACATCCGCCATGAAGAAGATAGAAGGCCGAAGGCCCAACCTCCGACCTCCGACTCACTTAGACAAATTTCAACACTTAGGCAAATTTTCAGCCTCAGACCTGGAAGCCGATAGATAACACAAGGCAGAACGCATGAACCCCGAACTCCGAAACTCCAACAGAGGTGAAAATGCAAGGAAACACTTAAGAGTTTTTTGGACTTAGTCATTTTCTGTGTTTCCTATCTTGCATTTTTAAAAGGCAAATACATGAAAATCTATGGAAGATATCTTTGATTGGTTATAAACTATAGGTTCAACAATGGAGGATTCAGATGGAATACAAATGGATTTTGGGGCAAAATGGGGCATTTTGGGGACTAATTTTTTTAAGTGTCAACACGACCCAATGTTGATCCAACAGGCCGCGAAAGATCATTTCAGAAATCTCCTAGCCTGCTCGGATGCTTCGAACCTATTCAGCCAAAATTACTTCCTGGACATTACGTCGAGGCTGCTGCAGGTGAAAGACAATGAAATGCTTTGCAAGAAAACCACAAAGGAAGAAGTCAAAAATGTCATCTTTCTTATGCAAGCTGACAAAGCTCCCGGACTTGATGGTTTCCCCGCTGGCTTCTTCCAACATTTCCGGGAGATTTTGGGCAATGAGATTTGGGAAATGGCAGAAGAATCCTAGTCCTCAGGCAAAATCGTGAAGGACATTAACACTACTTTAATTGCCCTCATCCCCAAAGTCAATAATGCGGAGGCTCTCACTGATTTTAGGCTGAATTCCTTTTGCAACATGATCTACAAAATCATATCAAGAGTGATGGCAAACAGGCTGAAAAGCATCCTCCCAAGAATCATATCCGAAGATCAGTGTAGCTTCATACCTGGGTGATCTATCAGAGATAGCATTATCATAGCTCATGAGGCTATCCACTCTATTCACGCCTCAAACTAGTCTTGCATGGCCATCAAGCTTGACATAAGCAAAGCCTACGACTGTGTTGATTGGAGATTCCTTCTATCGATCATGAAGAAGCTAGGGTTCTGCAACAAATGGCTCACTTGGGTGTTCAATTGCATCTCCACAGTTTGGTATTCGGTACTGGTTAATGCCAGTCCGGTGGGGTTTTTTGAACCCACGTGGGGCCTCCATCATGGGGATCCCATCTCCCCGTTCTTGTTTGTAATAATGGTGGATACTCTTAGCTGTGCGATCAGATTACAGGCCGAAAACAACTCGAAAGGCATCCACATAGAAGACAACTTCCCTGCCATCACACACCAGCAATTCCCGAACGACGCAATCGTTTATGGCGATTCCGGTATTGGAGAAGCCCGAAACATTAAGAGCACGCTGGAAAGCTATACACATGCATCTGGTCAATGTGTCAAAAACAAGAAATCATGTATCTTTTTCTTCAATATCAAGTGAAGCATAAAGAGGAGAATTGTGGACATCCTGGGTTTTAGCATTGAGACTCTACTAGCCAAATCTCTCTCGGGTTGCCCTCTTCAAAGGCACCATCAAAACCAATCTCTGGGAGGAAATGATTGAGAAATGGCATGGTAAATCTACCGATTGGAAGGGAAAATGCCTCTCAATGGCCGGGACAATAACTATGATCAAAGCGGTTCTATCGGCAATACCCATCTATTTACTTTCGAGCACTCAGGTCCTAGAGAAGGCATATGGACTGCTGGAAAGAATTTTCAAGAAATTTCTTTGGGAGGGGTCAGAAGATAACAAACGTATACCATTGATTGGCTGGGAGACCGCCTGCAAAAGCAAAGGAGGAGGCTTGGGCCTCAAGAAAATCAAACAACAGAATATGGCCCTTGGTGCCAAACTAGGTTGGAAGCTTTATAGAAACACGAGTGCTTGCTGGTGTAGAATTCTACAACACAAATACCTGGACTATTTGGATTTTAAGAACCTTGTCTAGATTTGAACTAAAAATAAGCATGTTCTCCTGAAATTTCTGATTTATTTTTCTCAAGTTTCGCTTAGGGTTTTGATGTTTTGTTTTCACCAATGTGTTTGATATGACTTGTAGATGGAAAGGTTGCAATATGACATTCAAACAACATGCATAGATGACTGAAATTAATCAAAACAACTCACATAGATACACAAAAACACAATAGAACATACGCGGATGAATGATTGACCACTTTATTTAAAATGTTGTTGGCTGATTACAAAAGATGAAGGTCTGATTTTTATATCGAACTTACATATGCTTGCATGAACGTTCAAATCATGAACCAAACCAACCTACAATGATATAACAATGTGTTGTACCCATATGAAATTTTTCGTATATGCATATGAACGTCCTAAAAAGATGCCCAAACACACCTCCCAAGCACCATGTAGCCTTGTCATTATTTCGCTAACCCTACAGGTAAGAAACATATCAAAAGAGAGCAATCCAAGGCTCAAATGGAGGGAGATTCTGGCAAGCCAATCAGGGCTCGAGCTGTGAAAGATCATCTAGAAGCGGAGGCCAAAGTGATGGGTCGAGGACCAAAATGGCACAAAAGAACCAAGGAAAGCAATGCAAACACATCTGGCAAATCAAAATTCAATTTTGAAAATTTGAAAAAATTTACGAAAATTTTTCTAAGGCATTTTGGAGCGTTTTTGGCTAAGTGTGCTCCACCTTGGAGTGCGCTTCAAGGAGAAGAAGCTTCAATAAGAGCTTCAAGTCTTATAGACCTAATTTCCAAACTTCAAGGCTTTCCGTCGTCGAATGAAGAAGTTATGGCAAAAAAAGCTCCGCACGCAGAGACAAATGACATTGATCCGAGCAGTCTCCATCAAAAAGGGCTAAGGCAAAATTCAAAATTTCCAAGGCCAAAAGTCATGATGAAAGAGCATGGAGAATGGTTAAACAATCACGTGGTTTTCATGAAAATCTCAAGGCAAAAGATCAAGATCTTCAAAGGTGAATTACGAGAAAATTGCTAAGGCAAAGTACCTTGGTGAAAGGCGCTCATATTGGTCTTTTCGGACTCCTTTTTGTCATCTCAAAAAGCCACCCATTTTGTGTATTTTGCACTCCTTTTGTGCTACCTCAAAAGGCGCTCACTTTGGCCATTTTAAAGTCCTTTTGGTCACCTCAAATAAGGCGCTCACTTTCACTAAAACGCACTCCTTTTTGGTCACCCCAAAAAGGTGCTCATTTTGCCTCTTTTGCACACCTTTTGTGCCACCCCAAAAAGGCGCTCAAATTCACCAAAACCCACGCCTTTTAGGCTCTTGCAAAAGGCGCCCATTTTGGGCTTTTCACAAGCCTTTTTGGCCTTGGTAAAAGGCGCTCAAATTGAGGGATTTGCACTCCTTTTCGAGCATTCTAAAAACAACAATATACCTCCATTTTTGGCGCCCAATTTGCAGGAGAGAGAGCGCTCATGAGAGAGAAGATCAAAGGCTATAAATAGACGTCTACCATTCACTTCTACTTGACTCTTCTTTGTTGCATGGAGCTAAAAATAAAGGCACTCTATTTGTAGAGTAAAGCACATTGGAAACCCTAAAAGGTAATTTGCTTCTATAAAGGATGTATTCATGCATTCTATATGTCACTTCCAAGGCTACAAGAAGAGATTAGAGGCTGCACTTCACATGGGACGTCATTGATGGAGGTTTAGAAGCTTGCAAAGGGTTTGAGGAGAGGCACTTCGCCTAGAAGGTCAAGACAACACTATATTGCATCATTCTATCCATCTTTCTCTCATTCAAAGACTTGTCTACACCCTAGGAGGGCATATCTTCACATTGGCAGCCATTATCAAGGGTTTCAAGCTTTTCATGACAGGTTTAAGGCACTTTTCGAGCCAGCAATATACCTAAGGGGCAGATCTTGCACTCCAAGGCACTATATTCTCCATTCTATATCATCTAGAGGCACTTTCCACACTCACAAGGCAGCACTCAATCCTTAGCGGCCATTTTTGGAGGTTTTTCAAGCTTTTTCCTCGCTGGATATCACTGTTACAGTCCAAAACATCCACCTACAACCAAAGGAAAAGTGATTTTTAAGGCCTCTATGTTCAAACTTTCTCATTTCTAATGCATACCCACCTCGGGAAAAGGCGTTTCCCATCATCCTTGACCATTTAGAGCTCAGATCTGGCAAATCCTTGAAGTCACAACTACAAATTTTCACTTTCCAAAGTCAAAAAATGCATTTTTTCACAAAAATCAGAATTTGGACAGCGAGAAGAAAGCCCTGATTTTCTTGGACAGCAAGCATACAAAGGTCTAAATTGGCCATTTTCAAGGCAAAACAACGTCAAGGAAGACTCCTCCAAGTCGCATAGCAACCATGCAATATTCCTCGATCATCATTGAGGCCAAATCTCTGCTCAAACATTAATATTGCAAAGTCAGAGAGACAGATTTGTGTCAGGTTTCACCCGAAGGTTTTGACTTGGAATCCTTGATAAGCTCAAGCAGTATGGCAGCTAGACACTTGAAGAATTCTGGGCTCACTCAAGCCGATTCATTTCCCATAGCCGCTCACAGTCTTGAATTCGTGCTTTCATGCATAAAATTGTAAACACTATGATCCTGAATCTAGAGAAATCAGAGCAGTGGATGGAAGAATGATTGCCAGCCTGAAACCTGATGATATAGAGTATGCCTTTGGCATTCCACCATTCGAAGAATCACTCAGCCTTGACCTTGAAGAAAGTGACAGTGTAGAGCTCAAGTGTTGATAAGTGTCAAAAGATAACCTGCAAATGGCTAAAGGAAAGAACAAATACACTTCCAAGGAACGTGGGTAGAGGCCAGTTTAAGGACAAGTATGCAATCATGATCACATTACCCAACTGCATTACGGGCCAAGCTGAGGGGAGAAGTTTCAAGACATGGATGTTCTACATCATCAGCATCGTAGCCAATGGAAGTGCAACCTATGAGTCGTCTACCCTCATAAGCAACTGTACTCACCGGCAGATTACAGAGTTTTCCCGAACTCGCGAGTTCAGGATGACATCCTACTTGCTATTCATGGTGGCCAAGCAGCACCATTTTGCCGAGTTGAATTTCATGGGCTCACCGCAAAACACTAGGATCACCAGGCTATACCCTCAGCTAGAGATTTCAGAGTCCCAAAAGCATTTCCACCGAGTCAATGACACATTTCTAATGTTCACTATGCGTGACATGAAGAATCTAATGCATGTCAGGATTTCAAAGGAGGCTAGAGCGGTGATCTCGGATTGGGCGGACTGGTACATTCAGTTTCCTACTTTTTCATACATTCGAGTGTACAGGTTCACATCCTATCCATATATGCTACCAAGATACCCTTCAGATGAAGTGGTCTTCATGGAGTTCCTGCGTCAAAGTGAAGTTCATAGTTTCCTACGCAGCAGGCATAAAGTTGCAGTGGGTTTCCCTATCCAACTTGGCATCTTCAAATGCAAGAGTGCTTCCGATGCAAAGGTAATTGGAGAAGAGATGTCAAAATTCGGCCTAAAGACCTTCAAGGAGAAACGCACTTATGATCCCAAGGAGGTAATGACGTCCAGACTCAGTGGCAAGTTCGCCCATGTGCCAACTATGGAGGATTTTTGGGCTAACTGTGAGGATGAAAACGAGGTTCGCCAAAGGAGTTTTAGTCGCTTCGCTTTGGAGCAGATACCGGCTTTTCTTGATGAGGACCCCAAAAGCTTACGCGAAAACAATTTAGTCCTATCTCCCAAATTCATCAAAGATGAAGTTGATTCACAGCCTTTACCACAAATTGATTGGTCTCTCCAAGAGATAACCCCTATCGCTAAAAGAACCAAATGATGCCAACTCCATCAAGATTCCAACTAGGTTTCTTTGCCAAACCACTATACAGGGTCTGCAGGACAGCAATCTCATAGACTAATGAACTCTTCTGAACGCTGCCTAGGGTTTGTAGTTTTGGGAGAAGAGTCATAACTTTCTCCCCTACCATTGGATCTTCATGAAAATTGGAGGAAAAATATGTATTAATGTTCTCTTCAACCTGACTAAAGAAATTGGATTATTTATTTGATTTGTTAATGTTATTGAGGATAGTTTTGGTCCTCCTACCTCTGCATCAAATGACTATTTGTATAACCATCATGAACTGTCCTTCTCAAACACTGCCATGGTCTTCCCAAAATTATATGCCCACATGTCATTGAAATAACATCACATAAAACAGAATCATGATATGGACCAATTGAAAAATCAACATATGCCCTCTGATTAACCATTACTTGTTCTTGACTTACCCAAGTGGCATTGTAAGGACTAGGATGATCAAATGTCTTCAATCCCAACTTGTGCACCATTTCCCAAGAAACTAAATTATCATGTGAACCTGAATCTATAATCAACTTGCATATTTTTCCATGGCTTAAACAATTAGTTTTAAAAATGGATACCTGTGGTGTTTGCTACATTTTGCCTTTTTCCACCATGAGCATTTCTCCGTCCATTACTGGAGAGGCTAATGACATTTCCTGTTCTTCTTTCTTTTCCTCTTCTTGTGCCAAATGAGCTCTTGTATCCTTTCTCTTATCAATACCATCCTTCTTAGGACAGTTGAAAGATGTGTGTCCCACCTCATTGCAGTGATAACATCTGCCTGTGAACACTCCTCTACCTGATCCAAATCTACCTCCACCTTTATATCCACCTCTCTGTTCTGTAGAAAACTCTTTGCCTTTCTCATTGCTAAGAGCACCTTAGCTTTGATTAAATTGTAATTTTACAACATTGTATAAGGTTTATTAAGTCATTTGTATGTGTTAGGAAGGTTAAAGTTTAAGTCCATTTGTTGCAAAATGCAAAAGTTGTCACAACATTGTAAAGTTGCAAAGAAGTGCAAATGGTGGGAAGATGAAAGGTCATGAAGGTTTGATTCGCTGTAGGAAGTTAGAAATTAGTTGGAAACTGAAAAGTCTTGATGAGATGCCTTTAAAAAAAGGCCTTGTAACCTTTAGAAATTCGTGGGTGGTTGAAGATTTGAGCATGGAATGAGAAAAAACAATGTTTTCTTGTTTTTTCTTTCAAAAATTTGCTATCTTTTGCCATTGTATGGCCCAGTATGGAATTGCATGATGTCTAATGGATTGAAAATGTTATATCCTTCAACCACCTTCCATTTTCTTCTTGTCCCATACATTTTTATTTAGTTTTGTGAAAGATATGAGTGTTTTATGGACTGTAATTTTCTGATTTTCCCTACAACAGTCCCATTGCAGCGTTTGGTACGGTTCTATACAGACATATACAGGAGAAACCCATATATGGTTGGAAAGAGTATTGAGTCTACTTTCCATTTCCTTTTGTTGCATCAAATTTCATTAAGATTTGAATACGTTATGGCATTTTTATTGAGGGTAGGTCTGTAGAGTTTAATTTTCTGAAAATGTAGTCTAAAAATATGCATGGTATGACTTGGTACGGCCTCACATTGATGCATATAATAGATGGATGAAAAGATATGTATTTCTAGTTTACAATTATTTTGGTTTGGTATAATTGCATTAAGTTTTGTAAGAGATATTGCAATTTTGGTGAGGGCAGGTCTGAACGCTGCCTAGGGTTTGTAGTTTTGGGAGAAGAGTCATAACTTTCTCCCCTACCATTGGATCTTCAAGAAAATTGGAGGAAAAATATGTATTAATGTTCTCTTCAACCTGACTAAAGAAATTGGATTATTTATTTGATTTGTTAATGTTATTGAGGATAGTTTTGGTCCTCCTACCTCTGCATCAGATTGGTATCAAAGCTCAGAAGATTCTGAGTGTGTAGATAGAGCGCCAAAGGAGGCAATCTACACCAGGAGTTCGGGATGAGCATTGGTTTTTGCTATCTAATTCTTGTTGAGAAGTTTTATGGTTGCAAGTACAAGTTCACTCACTGCTGTAGGCAGACAGGAAGGTCTGTCAAGAGGGCCAGAGAAGATGGTCCATTGGTTGTCGCCAACAGTCTTGGGGAGAGAGGCAAGAGAGGACTCCCAGGTGAGGGACAGAAGTGTTGTTGTAGCAGGAAGGAGTGGACTTCTGATGCACCTTGGAGGCAGCCAGTCAAACTCCATTAATAGGAGTCACAGTTAGAAAATAAAAAAGAAGCAGAGAAGGCATCAAATAGGGGTTGAAGACATAAAGAGGCAAAAGTCATTTGAAGCAAACCACACAACTCTTGGGACAAGAGTTTTCTTCATGCTAAGTATGGTGCAAGAGCACCTTAGCTTTGATTAAATTGTAATTTTACAACATTGTATAAGGTTTATTAAGTCATTTGTATGTGTTAGGAACATAGATGAAAAACTCGCCATTAACTCGCCTGACCCGCGAGTACTCACGCGGCAGAAACTGGGGCGAGTTTTTATCAGTAAAACTCGGCCCGAGTTTTTGATAAAACTCGCGGCGAGGTTTCTGATAAAAATTCGCCAAAAAACGCGAGTATTTCATGCAAAATCCGGCACATAAAAACATGTTCGGTTTTTAACAATTAAAACACTAAAAATCGAAAACCCTAAAGCATTATTTGTTATTTTAAGAAGTCGCGAAACCCTCTCGACGGCTCCCGGCGGCGCGAAAACCTCCTGCGGCGCGAAAACCTCCTTTGGCGGCGATCTAACTGGTAAGATTTTAAATGAAGTTATGAACTGTTAAAAAAATTTAAAAACGAAAGTTTTAAAAAGATCGTATCATATGAAAGGAGAGATTTCGGACGAACTGTAGTCCGCGACTCCGCATTTGTATCGAATATCGATTATTTGATTCATCATTGATCATTCATTATAAATTTTTAAATGACTGTCGTCTGGTCACTCTGGACTCTGTAGTTGTAATATCAATATTATCAAATATGTATCATAAATTAAACATAATCATATGATATTATGAAAGCATTGAAAGGAGAGATTTTGGACGAACTGTCAAAATTTACAAATATGTATCATAAATTAAACATAATCATATGATATTATGAAAGCATTGAAATTTGAAAGGAGAGATTTTGGACGAACTGTCAAAATTTATATAAATTTTGACAGTTCGTCCAAAATCTCTCCTTTCATATGATACATTTTTACCTAAATTTCAAATTTTGACAGTTCGTCCAAAATCTCTCCTTTCATATGATCCCAGCCTTGTAGTGCATCTGGTTGTGAGCGCAACTGGAGTGTTTTTGAGGCCATTCACACAAAGAAGCGCAACAGGTTGACTCAAAAGCGCTTGAATGACCTTGTCTATGTGCGGTACAACCTTCGGTTGCATGAGAAGAAGGTAGAAGGCCAAGAATCATATCAGGCATTGGACCTTGACGACATTGATCCATATTCAGATTGGATTGCCGAGGATGTTGATGTTGATCCATCACTTGATGATGATGATATAGCTGCTATGGAGAGGGATACAGCGGAATGGCAAGCAAATGTCGCAGCATATGAGGATTCAGAGACAGAGTCAGATGATATTGATGTGCCATCAGGGGCGGGTTCCTCACATGTACCGTTTGATCCTATAGATGAGGATCCTGTTGAGCATACCTTGGCTATACCAGCCACTTCTGCACCACCCACACAGAGAAACAAAACTCTTTTGAGCTTTAGTCGTAGAAGAAATTTATGATTTGGATTTTCTAGTGATGATGGAACTCTTTTTTTGGTCTATGATATGTATTATCAAACTGGTATTTCATATGTATTTGAAGGTTGAACTCTTTTTTTTGTCCATGATATGTATTAAACTCTTAATTTTGATTTATCTATGAAGGAAATCAACAATGCATTCTACAATTTCAGAAATGTGTGTTTTTTAAGAATATTTTTACATAAATTATGTTTGCCGAGTTATTGCCGAGTTTTTCCCCGAGTTTTTGGCGAGTCCCGAGTTTTTAAAAATTTTGGGTCTGCCGAGTTTTTGCCGAGTCCGAGTTTTTCAACTATGGTTAGGAAGGTTAAAGTTTAAGTCCATTTGTTGCAAAATGCAAAAGTTGTCACAACATTGTAAAGTTGCAAAGAAGTGCAAATGGTGGGAAGATGAAAGGTCATGAAGGTCTGATTCGCTATAGGAAGTTAGAAATTAGTTGGAAACTGAAAAGTCTTGATGAGATGCCTTTAAAAAAAGGCCTTGTAACCTTTAGAAATTCGTGGGTGGTTGAAGATTTGAGCATGGAATGAGAAAAAACAATGTTTTCTTGTTTTTTCCTTCAGAAATTTGCTATCTTTTGCTATTGCATGGCCCTGTATGGAATTGCATAATGTCTAATGGATTGAAAATGTTATATCCTTCAACCACCTTCCATTTTCTTCTTGTCCCATGCATTTTTATTTAGTTTTGTGAAAGATATGAGTATTTTATGGACTGTAATTTTCTGATTTTCCCTACAACAGTCCCATTGCAGCGTTTGGTACAGTTCTATACAGACATATACAGGAGAAAACCATATATGGTTGGAAAGAGTATTGAGTCTACTTTCCATTTCCTTTTGTTGCATCAAATTTCATTAAGATTTGAATAAGTTATGGCATTTTTATTGAGGGTAGGTCTGTAGAGTTTAATTTTCTGAAAATGTAGTCTAAAAATATGCATGGTACGACTTGGTACGGCCTCACATTGATGCATATAATAGATGGATGGAAAGATATGTATTTCTAGTTTACAATTATTTTGGTTTGGTATAATTGCATTAAGTTTTGTGAGAGATATTGCAATTTTGGTGAGGGCAGGTCTGAATGCTGCCTAGGGTTTGTAGTTTTGGGAGAAGAGTCATAACTTTCTCCCTTACCATTGGATCTTCATGAAAATTGGAGGAAAAATATGTATTAATGTTCTCTTCAACCTGACTAAAGAAATTGGATTATTTATTTGATTTGTTAATGTTATTGAGGATAGTTTTGGTCCTCCTACCTCTGCATCACCAAAGGGGTGGTGAAACAAAGCTGGATGTTCATTAATATTCAGAGGCAAAAAAGGACTAAAGCACCAAAGGACAAGGCTTCTACAATAGAGCCGCCACCTTCATCTACACACTTGACCATGCCGCTAAAATCCAAGGTAGTGAGTGGGAAGACCAAAGAAGTGAATATCACCGAGGAAGAACCCTTGAGGGTGACCCAAAAGAAGAGAACTCGGTCTCAAGTCCCAATGCAGCAACAACCAAAGGCAGACTCTTTGCCACCAGCTGGGTCGAGTTCACCAATGACTTCTATTTCAGCTTCTACCTCTTCTTCATCTTCTTCTTCTTCAGAAGAGGAAAATTCACCTACATCACAAAGGATACCTAAACCTCATCAGTCTCCCATACATATCACTTCAACACCATTTAACTCATCAGGAGTTGAGGAGGCAGATGAGCCAGAAGTAGAACAGATGGTTGAACTAGATACAGTGATGGAGGTTGATCTAGGGTTCGAGCCTGATACAGTGTTAGAGCTTGATCCAGGGTTGGTGCCACATTTTGCACCTCCTGAGGTTGAAGTCATGCCAAATCTAGAGGTTGAGGTAGAAAACCGGCCTGAGCCCATATTTTAGAAATTTACTCCTACTTGGCTCCATATAGTGATTGGTGAGAAAAAGATAAGACCATCTTAACAGTTGAATTTCAATGCTCTAGCTAAGACATTAAAAGAGCCTTCAGCAAAGAAGCTTAAAAAGCAGTCAAGGATTTTGAAGTCTAATGAAGGCAAGTTGATCATAGAGACCGCTATCCCTCATCAAGACAAAACGATAAAGGATGTTGAGCCCGATGATTATCACATTATCAAGCTACCTTGGGTCATAGTTCCCGATAGGTGGCAATAAATATTTTGGAGGTTGCTACTGATACCATAAGGAATAGAGTGTTGAAAGATGGAGAAGACAAGGCTGCCCTCAAATCAGAAAATAAGCAGTTGCGTCAGTATATTTCACAACTCCTACATTCACCTTCACCGCCTTCACTCCTTTCGCCGCAGGTGATGGAGTCCCCTGATGAACAGAGACAGTTAAGCCAACTAGTAGTATACGGCAAACACATCAAGGATTGGGTTGAGCATTTCATAGCAAAAAGTGTTGACTTTCTAGCAAAATTCACAACAGTAGTGTCCAATTCTAAGGACATTCTCCTGGGAATTCAGAACATGTTAGAGTGTATGACGGATATGGAGCCTGTTTATGATAGGTTGTTGGTGAGATTGCAGGCACTCAGCATGAGGCCTATAACGGCGGAGCAGAAGTCTATTGTTTTCTCATGGACTCATTAGTACTCCTTGATTTACACCTCGAAGGATATAGCCTCGGAGTTGGCTGTGGAAAGAGAAACTTCTTAACATTAAAAAGTATGCTATTGATTTTGTCCAAAGCATTCCTTGCAGGTATTTCAGTGACGAAGGCATAAATTGCCTTGTTCATAATTTGCAGGATGAGTTCATGCAGCTGATCCGCAAAAGGTTTTGTGATGAGTTCAACTTGACATTTCAACACTCAACCCCCTTGGAGTGCACTTGAGCGTACTATTGCACCTTTTCTTCTGATTTATCAATAACACTATAACATTTAAGTGACTTGGGACACCCCTAGGATCTCCCATTCACTTTTTCATTTTTTCAACTTGACATTTTGACAATTAAATGGCCTTGGACACCCTTAGAAGTTATCATATACTTTTTTCCTTCTAATTTGATGTTGAGTTTTATCTTTAAGTGAAAAAGTGCACTTGTGAGTAACTTAAGTGATTTCGTGTTCTAATTTGTCATTAACAATGGGCAACTTATGCACCTTTTTGCTTTAAATTCGTTTTTTGTTCTAACTTGAAGTTGACATTGTCAATCAAGCACTTTTTCATGTTTGAAATTTCACTTAAGTGAATGAGGCATGTCTTTCCGAGTCTCATTGCACATTTTCATGTTTTAAATTTCACTTAAGTGACTTTATGTCCAAAAAGTTCACTTTTTGTTCTAATTTGAAGTTGACTTACTATCCGAATAGCTCAAAGGAGAATGAACCCCATAATTAGGAGATTGTAAAAACAAAACTTCAAAAACTATTGAATGTGGAGTTCATTTATCCTATTTCAAATAGTCTCCCCTCTACTTTTTTTCCCTAAGAAAAATGGTAAATGGCATATATGTGTTAATTAAAAGGAACAGAACAGTGTAACAAGGAAAGATCATTTTCCTTTACCTTTTATCAACCAAGTGTTCGACACATTGGTAGGTAAGAAATGTTTTTCTTTTTTTGATGGATTAAGTGGTTGTAACCAGATGTGTTGCACAAGAGGACCAAAATAAAACAATATTTACATGTCCCTAGGAGAGATTTGCATATAATGTCGTACTTTTTGGACTTTGCAATGTGCCTACCACATTTCAAAGTGTAATATTAAGCATTTTCTTTGATCTAGTTCATGATTAGATAGAATCTATATGGATGACTTTATTATTTATGGAAATATATTTTATGAAACCAAAACTAATCTTGAAAAGGTTTTGCAAAGACATTAAGAAACGAATCTATCTTCAAGCCATGAGAAGTGCCACATGCTAATGATAGGAGTAGTGTTAGGCCACTACATGCTAAGTGGATTCTACCAAAGTAGAGGTAATTAAGAATCTCTCGATCCCTTAGAAACAAAAAGACATAAGAATTTTCTTAGCACATGCTAGTTATTAGAATAGATTTATAGAAAACTTTAGTAAGATTGCTTCTCTTTTTGGTTTACTAACAAAATATTCAGAGTTTAATTAGACACATGTTAGCAAGTTTTATAGACACTAAAAGAAAAACTGGCCACTACATGTGTCTTGCATGGACTAGATTGGATTCTCCCTTTTCACATCTATATAGATGCATCAAAGACTACAATCAAGGTTGTGCTTGGACAAAAAGATGGTGAAAAATCTTATGCAATTTACTATGTCAGTAAAAACTCTCGGGTGCAAAATTGAATTACAAGGTTAATGATAAAAAATTCTTTGTTGTAGTTTATGCAATTAATAATTTTCATCATTAAATCATAGGATATCCTACTTTTGTACATACTAATCATACAACAATTAGATTTTTAATGAACAAACTTATGGTTAATGGCAGAATTATTCATTGGTTATTGCTATTGCACAAGTTCGACATCACTATAATGGACAAGTTGAGGCATTAAAATGTTATAACTAATTTCCATTCCTAGCTTCAAATAAACAATCCAGCCATACCAGTGCATGTGATTTTATTGTTAGAAAAAAAAAGGCTCTGATGCAGCACAAAAATGTTTTTGAATGGGATTGCAAAGGCTTTGATTTTGGCCGTGTTGCACAGATGAGTAACTGCGACACTATGGTGGGGTAGAGTCTGTCTTCGAAGACGTCTGCTAAACCTGGGTGCTTTCTTTTTGGGGAGGAAAAGGTTATCTCTGGTCGCGAGGGAGTGCTCAGGCGACGGTTCCCGAGTCTAGTGGTGCTGTGCAGGTGAACATCTGTGACACAGTGGTGGGACAAAAAATCCTCTTCGGTGATCTCTGGTCGTGGGAGGAATGCTCAGGCGACAGTTCCTATTACTAGTTTGTCTACTGGTAATGTTGGTCTCAGCGTTGTTAGGCTACTTCAGGCCGCCATCAAAAATCTTTTTATGATGTTGTTACTAATGCTCGTGCTCAAACACTCCCATCACAAGCTAGGGTTAGGCCTATGCCTTGTGCTCGTGCTTCCCCTATGGTGGTATGTGGCCCTAAGGTTGCAGAAAATGAGGGTTTCTATTTGAGACGTGGAGTGGTCTACAGGTTTAATGGCTTGTGGCCCTCTCTTCCCAATTTGCATCGCTGGGTTTTGGACTCTTGGAAGCCGCTTGTCTATGGGAAGATTGAACTCTTTCCCAGCGCAATGGGGTTCTTCATAGTGACCTTTGCTTCCTCCGAGGTGCGAGACTTAGTGCTGGACAAGGGATGGATGTGGGGTGATCATTCGATGTCCATCAAGCCTTGGGCTCGCTCTTTCAATCCTTTTACGAAGTCGTTGAAGACCAGACTAGTTTGGGTTCAACTACCGAATCTCCCTCTCCAATTTTGGGAGGATTCCTACTATGAAGCCATTGGCAACGCCATTGGGCACTTTTTGAAGGTGGTCTCTACGACCTCAGATCTTGGGCATACTACGGTGGCTCGTATTTTAGTAGATATGGACATCTCCAAACCACTCCATGGAGATGTTTTGATGGTGGAGGACAAACCATGGACGCAACTACTGGACTATGAGGGTCTCCCTTTTCGATGCAGGAGATGTTTCTCCATTGGTCATATGGCTTCTGGTTGCCCTCATGCTCGTCACAAGGGCGCGGCAACCTGGTGGAAGAATGCTCTCACTGATCATTTGATAGTGGGCACTCCCTCTTCCGATGGTTCCTCCAAGGAGGACAATCCTTCCTTGGCTGAATCATCCCAGGAGACCGTGTCTCCCCAAGATCCTTTATTGGTCATCCCTTTAGCGGAACCATTGGTGCCTTGAACTACTATCGATGTTCAAGCCGAGCCTGCCTGACCCTCGATGATTGCCTCTGTTGGTCTTCAACTGCCCCTAATTCTTCTTTTGCGTTGCTAGCTTCTCTCTCAATAAGTGGTCGCTCCTTGCCCGTGGTGGCTATTGAGGATCCTCCCCTCACCTCGCTCGGTGGACTTCGACTCAGAGTCTTCTTGGTCGGTTGTGCAAAGTAAGAAGGGACTTCCCAAATATGTCGTTGCTTCGTGACCTAAGGTTAAGGGAGTCAAATTTGTACCCTCAAGTTCTGGGGTTGTCTAGTTCATGTCTGTTGTTTGACAGTTGCTTGTCTGTTGTTCCTGTTCTGTTTCTGTTATGTGTGTGGCCTGCTTTGGCTTGCTTTGTCGGGCCCTGGGGGCTTTTGTTTGTAAAGGGTTCAACCCCTTGTTAGCTGCTTATCATTATCGAAAACAATTCAGCCTTACCAATTGATGACTCGCTTCTTATTGAACACTTTTTTTCCATCACCCTAAAGAATTCATGGTTTGCAAATATTGCAAATTACTTAGTTGCATGTAAAATTCAACATCTCTCTCCAAGAGACAAAAAGAAATTAGTGGCCCATAGCAGTCAATTCTAATCGATTGATAAAATATTGTTGCACACTAGTTTAGATAATGTAATGTGACAATGTGTATGAGAGGATGAAGTATATGATATACTTCGTGCTTGTCATATTAATCCTTGTGAAGGACACTTTGATGCCTCGAGAACTGCTGCAAAAGTCCCACATGCAAGATATTAGTGGCCATCACTACATCAAAATGTTTAGACACTATATCAGCCATTATGATTGATGCTAATGCATGGGACATCCAACACACTCTAATGAAATGCCTCTTCACCCCAAGTAAGTATCGAGCCTTTCAAAAAATAGGGTTTAGATTTTATATGACCTATTGATTCACCATCTAATCACAAAGAATACATTTTGATTTGTATTAACTATGTGACTAAGTGAGTGGAAGTCAAAGCCTTGAAACATGCTTGTGACAAAAATCTAGCAAAATTTCTCTCTGAGGAGATTTTTACAAGGTACTAAGTTCCAAGAGAGCTTGTCACTGACCAAGCACCTCAATTCACTTCAAAAGTGATAGCTACATTGGTGAAAGAATAAGATATTGAACATCAAAACTCCTCATCATATCATCCTTACAAAAATGGACAAGTAGAAGTCACCAATCATGAGTTAGAAAACATTTTGACAAAGACTAGTTCTCTATATCACAAGGATTGGGCTCACTAATTGCCGGAAGCATTTTGGGCCTATGATATTACCTGTAAGACTACAGTAGGCTCTACAGCTTATGAGCTTGTTTATGGCATGAAAGTTGTTCTCACCATTGAGTTTGAAGTCAAGACACTATTCATGGTAGTACAACTAGGAATGGACATCTCTGAAGCCCAAAAGGAAAGAATGAATGAACTACATGCTCTAGATGAACTTAGGACAAGAAGTCATGTTCAACACTAAAGTGATTCAACAACACACCATATAGCACAACAAATCATCAAGCCAAAACTTTTCAAGTCAGGTAATTGGACCCTCTTTTTTCATTCCCACTTTAACTATTTAATTTTTATTTATTTCCCGCACAACTACAAATGTTAAGGAAACTATTAAAATGACTTCAAATTTGAATTTTGACCATACCATAATGATCCTTAGCTCTTAGGATGATGAATTGTATGCAGATTGATGCTTTCCCAAAAATAGCAATCTCCTCCAAGAAGTTTGGAATGCACGCAAAAAGTCAGAATTGCATCCGAAAAGCAACATTGAGCTCATCTTGATCTCCCAAACTTATTGCCAATGTCAAAATCTCAGAGTGATCAAACTAGCGCTCTCCAAGAAATTTGGAGTTTTCCAATGATGTTGGAAATGTCCCAAAAAAGGGACATCACAAATACTACCTCCAAAAAATTGCTTTCCCTCAAGCAATTCTAATTTTGTATACCAATTCCAGGATCCCAAAAAAACAAATCTGAAGAATGCATCCCCATGTTTTCGCCACACTACATTGATGTAACCGAAGATTGCAAATCTAGCATTCTTTGTTTCACTATGAAGCAATCCGCCAAACAAACAAATTCTTGGATCCCAAATTATTCTCATGAACTCTTGGATATGATGACAGATGATGCCTTCTCCTCCCTGGTGGAAGATGTCTTCATGGTCCCACAAGACCAATGGCTGCCACATGTATTCATCTCCATATTTTTGTTGCACTTCTTGATTCTTCTCATGTGATGGAGGATCTATAACACTTACTTGAGCTTCATTAGTAATTACAAATTGTAAATCTCTCCTTCCCATTACTGTAGATTCCTGCAAAAACCCATTGTGTAAATGTATCTGTAGTGATGTGCAGACTGATAATAATTATTTCAGCAGCGTTAAGGCCAGGAATTTCATGCATGGCCTTCTCAAGTATGTTCCCTTTGTCCTTGGGTGATAGATCATCAACAACTACTCTCCTCCTACCTTGTGAGTGAATCTTGGCACATCCTTCCAAATTTGACACTACCTCACCATACTTACGCTAGACCACTCTGATTTTTTTATAAACTTCTCCTTGAAGTCTCCATGTGATGTCCATGACTACTCTACTAAGATAGTTGTCTTGACACATAACTCCCTTCACTCTGAATTACATCTCTGTAACAAACTTTCCAAAGAAATGTGACCAATCCTTGGACTCCAAGGACTCTTACCATGAGGCCACAAGCTTTGCCACTTGGAATATAGTTTAGATTAGATTGTATGTGGACTGGAAGATGGCTGTAACAGTCATAATTTGCTTGGAATTTCTTCCCAAACAGCAATACATAGGCTGGAACAAACAAAGAAATTTCCCAAACACTTGTAGGTCTATAGCTGCTCATGGAAAGTATTATCTGTCCACATATGAAATTATCAAAATGATCAACAAAAACATGATACACTGGCTGCCCAAATGAGTTCCTTTGCTCAAAATTTAGGCATGTAAAAGCTGAAAACCACCCTACACCAATTTCAACAATGGTGATAAATTGGAAACTCTTCCACCATGTGTCTGGAAATCCTTCTATGGCTGCAAAGAAAGTGTGGAAGGGGCTGGAAATGTGGAAGACAACAAATTCAAGATCAAGAACCATCCTTATAGTGACCCCTAGTCCATGCATATTGCAACCAACACTCACGCCTATTATGTTAGGTTGATAACTCTTAACAAGGTCATTGCATACCTTGTGAGTTCCAATGAAGCCAAACACATTGCGAACTCCTTGAATAGATGGAGTGACAAAACCATGGGCTGGAAAAGAACCACCAAGGTGTATGATCAGATCAAACTCCATTGCTTGTTCCATTTTAGACTTCATTGATGGGTATCCCAAACACTCACCCAAATCCCATATCATGTTATTAACAGGTTGGGTTACTAGAACCATGAAATGTCTCAGCATTCATCACAAACAATGGATCAAATAGTGGGTTATCAAATCATTCGAAGTTATTTCCATCCTCTTGTTTAATCCAATCTTTCTGCTGTCCTAACTTTGTACTAGCAATCTCAAGAAATTGTTCTAAATCAAAATCTTTTTGAAGCCCATCAAGCTCATCAATCACCTGCTTGATTTCTTAGCCCTTTCTTCATTCTCTTGCTCCATGAATTTTGTAACAGCAGCAAGCTAATCTTCTGCCTCTAGTAGTGCCATTTGAGTTCTTTCGAATGAGTTCTTAGTTGATTTAAGCTCAAAGGTGAGCTCATCAACCTTTGCCTTCATTTCCCTACATGTAGTTAAGGCCTTATCTACAAATTTGATGGCCACATCTTTATCTTTGATCATATGCATATATGTTGATTTCATTTCTTCCATTGCACTCTTAACTGTTTGTAAATCAGCAAAGGCAACAATTTGTTCAAGCTGATCTTCTTCAATTTTTGCATGAATCCTTCGATTATCTTTTCTGTGTTGTCCAACCTTGTTAGGACTTACACTTCATCGTCAACTGTCACCAATTTTTTTTTTTTCCAATCTTCCTCATGAAATCTAGAGTCATGCAATGATATGGAACTATTATCATAACCAATACAAAAATATGCATTCTTTTCAAGGACATACCTTTCAGGAGAGTCTTTTTGAAAGTCACTCGGATGGGCTTGTAGCTCCCACTCACTTTTTGAATTAACTTCATAGAATTGATTTAAATATTTATGAGAGGTTGGTCTGAAATTTCCAACAAGCTCAACCTCATCATCAGCAGCAACATATCCTTCAGATAAATCATTCTAGAGCTCCACTTCAGTAACTTCAAATTCTTCCTCTAGCAAATTCACCTCTTTGTTTCTGCATTGGTGGTTGGGCTCCGAACACTCCTTGCATGTGAAGCAAGATTATTTCTTTTGAGCTCATTTCTGCTACTATCTTCCTTTCTTGCCATTTCAGGACTCTCCTTTTCTCTTGCAAAAATTTCTCGTGATTCTTCTTCCTTCACAAACTTTGTCCGCTCCTCCAACTCCTTGGAAACTTCTGATTTCTCCTCTTTCTTCCTTGACCTTCTTATGTAGTTTATTAGGCTCTTTTTGTCAGAATTCCCCACTTCAATTATTTCCAAGAAACCATCAAAGGAAACTTGGTCTTTGAACTCATCAGGAAGTTCTTGATACTGATCAAGAATTTTGATGGCCTCTCGTTATTAATTCATCTTGTCCTTTTGTATTCTCATCAATATCTCTTGAATAGGATCTATATCTTCTTCCTTGGGTGAGATTTAGGTCGCCAATCCATGTTCTCTGCTTTGATAATCTTCTAAAGATAAATCACTGAATCTGACATGTAGTTGTTGAATATGGCATACAACTGCTGAAATTCTAACGTGCAACTGAAGATCTACAACAAATGTTGACTTCCCAACAGGCTGGCAAGAAAACCAGCTGTAATACCACTGAGATGTCCCACCCAAGAATTTTGAACAAACTTGCAATTTTCTGATTTTTTAACTCACTGGCATTTCGTCAAACACTTAGTGTACATGAATCCAGTCAATATTTCTGAATTTAAATACTCATAACATTTGCAACTAAATCCCAAATTTGTTGACATAATCACAAAACACTTTGCATTCGTTGAATTTCACTAGGACATTTTAGCAAACAATTGTCATACAATAATGTTCTATACAGAAACACTAACCAGAATAGCGCCTGGAGTTGTCATACAGTTGCAATTTGAATAACGAGTTTCTCATACATCGCTCTGAAGATTAGAGAAGTCTTCCAAATGTCGATACAAATTCCTTATTAGCAGATAATGGATTGTTGTTGACTCTCCCAGATTGGTACTGCTGTTACAAGCTCTGATTTTGCACTAGTATGATGACTGTGATGAGTGTCTAAACCCAAGAGATATGATGATACATATAATGGTGCGACTTGCATCTTGATCAAGAAACCCCTTATATAGTGTTGCACCTCTGCTTAAACACTCATGTCCTTTTTTCTAGTCTAAGCACTAACTCCTACGCTGTTCATCTCATGCCCCATTCATCCTTTGAAGTGCGGCTTGCAAAGGTTGTGATCTCTTATTAAATCATTCACTAAATTTCCACGACTCCTTCCTTATGTGAAGCGATTGGAAGATGAGGGTCCCACTAAGTCTTCCTCCTCAGCAATCTCCTAGAATGTAATCGTTGCTTTTTGGATTATAGCAACCAAGGTAATTGGGCCCACAAATTTTTAAATTATTTCAAAAATCCTCGAAAATACCCTTTGCATCATCCTCTTACCTTGCAATAAGTTCAAAATAAACTATGGTTGGGGTAAAACCTTCAAGACTATAGTAATATGGACAATTCTTCCTTGGAGGTTGCGTCTGAGCATACAGTCCAATGCCCCATAAATATGACATGTGCAAATAGAATGGGAGGCTATGTCTAATGTTAAGAAAGTGACAACAACTTTAAACTCTTAAAATGTCAAAACGTCCCTCTTTGTTCTTGGAGTGCTGCCCTTCTTGAGTGCTATGATTTCTTTGACTTGCACTTCTTTGGTATGCTAATAACGCCAAAGAATAATCTTATTCACAAGACTTTCAGGCAATTAGAAATAAGAATATCCGATTTTACCACAACCTAAACATTTGAATATTTGCTTATAAATGTAGATCGTTAATCCAAACATGTGTATCCTCTGTAAATCTTCAAGCCAATCAATAAACACAATTGTGAATCCTAAATGAATCCACTAAGAAAATCTTCAATCTAGAGACGAAAATGCAAACTTGGAAATATTATTCCAACACCAATCTCCACAAAATCTAATAACCAAACACTGCAAAACCAAATGGCAGAAGCGTTCAGCACAACAGTGAACTCTGTATGAATCCACTTGATCAGCTAGGTGGGTTTTCACCCACAAAACTGATGGCCAAAAGGGTTTCCGTCCTTTGGCTGAAGAATGAACCTGGTTCAATCTACCGAATAAACAAGGGTTTCATAAAAATCTTCCAAATCAGCTCTCTCCTCCAAATCCCTTTTTATAGGCACTTTTTGGAATAAGAAAATATTATTATTTGTGTCCCCTTAATTTCTCTCCATAAAGTGACTGTAAACTCCTTTTAAATAATTAAATATAAGTTGTCTTTTCATTTTTACTTTTCAACAACTTAACATTTAACTATTTTATTTTTAATTATTTTCTGCACAACTACAAATGTTGTGAAAACTATTAAAATGACTTCAAATTTGGATTTTGACCATACCATAATGATCTTTTGCTCTTAGGATGATGAACTATATGCAAATTGATGCTTTCCCAAAATAGCAGTCTCCTCCAAGAAATTTGGAATGCACACAAAATGTCGGAATTGCATCTGAAAAGCACCATTACCCTCATCTTGATCTCCCAAACTTACTGCCACTATCAGAATCTTAGCATGATCAAACCAACACTCTCCAGGAAAGTTGGAATTTTCCAATGATGTTGGAAATGTCCCAAAAAGGGACATTACACATCTTCAAAGTGATGCTCAACACAAGTAATGTCTTGATTGGAAAGAGAGCCCCTCGCATCTTATAAGTGATGCTCAACACACGTAGTGTCACAAGGTATAAGGTAGTGATTCTCTATCTTGAATTGAAACCCATTTATGTCTGCATGCCCTCGCTGTGATCAACTATGCACATGCTACAACTATGATAAGGGTTTGTACAACAAAAAATAATGAAATACCATCATTGTGATGTTCTTGGCTGTCCTGCTTGCCCATACAACTGGTATTAGTTTCCTCTCTCCTTACAATATCATTCAAGAAGTGTAACAAGTTACATGCTACAATGTTTACATTGCCATGGTATGGAAAAATATGCATGCTCACAACACCCAAAAACATGTCATATTCTGACCGTGTTTAACCAAAGGATGTATACATGCTCACATCACCCAAGCAAATAGCATAGTGCTGCCCATCTTGCCAACTTCCTGAATTTACTATACTTTAACCCCTACTTGCCCATACAAGTTGAACAAAACTATACTTTCGTAACAACATATTACCCAAAATATACAAGTCTACAACTTTAAAAAGTGTTTTCTTCAAGTTGCTCATGTTGCTAATTTTACTCATATTGCTAGAAGACTTATACCCCAATGCAAGAAGCATCACACTAAACCTTTCTTACTTTCAACAAGTGGATGTGACAATTTATCAACAATTTGTAAGAAATGTGAAGGCTCAAATTCACCTATCACCTATTTCATTTTTTTCTTCCTTGTCCCTGTTTAAATTGCTCAATTAGACTTGTTTAGCATGTTCACCCATAGGGAGTGCATCATACTCCTTGCTTGTTCTACAAGTGGAGTTAGAAACTTGAACACAACTCAATCCATAGGAAAAGCTTAGAGTGCTACCCAGATGCTCATACAAATGAAAGCAACTCACTCTTCTCTCCTTTGCAAATCAAGTAAATGCTCTATCTACAAATCAAATGGCATACCCTTACCATCCAATGGAGGAGTAGCATCACTTGAGACTTGTTCTCTCCTTGAATTGGTGCTTTGGTGTGCTTCACTTCCCCCTATGGCTGCTCACTCTTGCATTTCCAATTCCTTGGGTGAAGCTCTAGGTGGAGCCTCCAACACTCGCCATCCCAATGCCCTTAAACCTTGTAATGAGAATAATAATTGTTATCTTTACACATACTCAAATCAACTTGTTCATTACCTCCTTTGAGTGTGTCATGACCTTTCTCTTCCCTTTGTCTTGGAGAGTGACTTCTCCTTTTTACATCCTCGTTACCAAATGTGTGTTCCTTAGTGGTGGTTGCTTTGCACATTATCATACATTGGATACATCTTGCACAGCTAGTGCAATGAACCAAAAACCTACATTATTGTCCAATGTGTCCTTTCTTCTTGCAAATGAAACAAAAGATGGCAGTATTTACCTTGTTTTCCCACATGTTCTTTACCTCATTCTTGGGCTTAGCCAATGGTGAAGTAGGTAGGATGGAATCTCCCTATTTCCTCTTTCCTTCTTGTTGAGTATCATTTTTTTCTCCTCCCCTCTTCAAAGGTGTCCACAACTTTGAAGGCTCTTCCTTGTCCTCTTGAGGTAGAATCTGGCTCTCCTCTTCTTGTTTAAATTGTTGCTCTTTCTTTGAAGACAACCTATAATTACTTTGAGGCTTTAAAAAAATGATATTAAAGGAATTCTTACCTCCCTTGAGCTTTCCAGGGCTTGTAAATGGCATAGAACCCTTCTTTGAGCATTCACCAATCTCCATGCTTGCATAACCAAGACCCACAAATGGTGGTCTTTCCTTCACTAGGATGGGCTGAAGTAATTCCTTGGCCATCCTTACCAAATTCCTCTTCCAATATATCTCATCCTTGCTATCAATTTAGAATCTATGCTGATGCAGGAGCATCTGGGTTCACTTGCAATCATGTGTCACCAAAAATATATTTTATTTTCTAAGTTGGTTTTGGCTTTGTTCTCTTGCAAAATTGGTTTTTGTTTCAAGAGGCAATTTTAGATTGTTTGGTCAAACTGAGGACTTCATCTTGTTAAAGATCCAATTGGGTATCTACAGTTTCATTTTGGTGAAGATTGGGCGAAAATTGGCTAAGTTATAGCCAATCGGCGATTTCTTTAGTTCATGAACTGCTTGATTCACCGACACAGCAGTTACTCAATCTCACAGTTTCCCAACAAGCCATAAAGGACAGTTCACATTTTCAAGTTGGTTGAAGGAAGCTTTGTCAGGAAAATTCTTGGCTCGCGAACTGACTAGTTCACCGACAGCTTAGTTCGCCGATGGGCGATTTCTCCGACTCAGCTTAAGGACAAGTTTGCAAGTGCTTAAGTTCATTGAAAAGGACCCTTCAATCAGCAAAAGTTTGAAGTTGCAAACTTAGCTGGCAGAGTCACTAGTTTGCGAAGCCTTAGGTTCGCCGATGACTCATTTCGTCGATAAAGGCTTTCAAGTTGAAGTCAAAGTTTCTTTGGTTTGCGGAATTGGAATTTCGCCGATAGAAGAAAAGTATAAGTCTCGGCTAGTTCGTGATCTCCGAAAGTTGCCAATTCACCAACAAGCATATGAATGGAAGTTTTGAGGAGAATTCAACGAGTTTGTAAAGGACAAGTTTCGTCCATTAAAGAAGTTGACGCCTTGAGACTTTGTATCGGCAAAATTTTAAGTTTGCGAACTAGTTCGTTGTTTCCACAAATTCGTCGATAAAATGTGACAGCAAACTTTTAAGTTCGCAAAGTACACCTTTTGCTAATAACCGCTTCATAGTGGGTGTTAGGGAATGTTGGAGATTCAAAACTTGAAGAAATGCCAATAATGAACACAGTGGTTGTGGAAAGGCCATTTTGCCGATGAAGACATTTTGACCTAGTTCGAGGGGAATATGTTTTGTTGAGGCAAAAGAAAGGAAGTTTTCTAAGTGATGTTTGCTAATAAGAGGTCCCCGTGAAATGAAGGCTAATTTTAATAATCTGGAGGATAATCCTTGGCAGAGGCACGTGTCAAGTCCTAGTAACAGGGTTGTGGCGATTCAATTTTATTTGTGGGAAAACAGTTCAGATGGTTGAACAAACTTTGAGACAGTTTAACTTCCTTACTGGAGAATATGAAAAGAAAAATATGATTATTTATGAAGGGGGAGAGGTTCCACCTAGCATGGGGGGGGGGGGGTGTTATTCCTGGCGGAATAGAGGGGGACGATCGTAGATTGGGAGCGATCCCTATAAAGTGATTTGGTGTTGTAAGCACATATTTGGTTGAGTATTGCATTGTAAAGATTTAGGCAGAAGCGTGAAGGCCAACGAGTTTGTAATTGCTAGTGTTGTGAATTCTTAATAAAATAGTTTCAAATTTGTGTGTTGAATTTTTGTTTCTATAGTGTTGTATTGGCTGCATGATTCAACAGTTGGTAAAACCCCCTAGTCATGACTACACCAAGTGGTATCAGAGCCAAGTTGTCTTGAGTGTGTCGACAGAGCGCCGAATGTAAAGCAGTCTACACCAGGACCTACGGGTAGAGAGTGAAGCAGATGTGATGTCTTAGGCACTCGAGAGAATTGTTGCAAGTGTGTGAAGAGTTCTGAGCAATTGAGAGCTAAGAGAAGACATTGAAGTTGCGAGAGAGAGTTGATTGTGAGAGTGATTTTATTGTGGGGAGGAGTACTATAACTGGAAAACGTTTTCTAAATTGAAGTGTACCTGTAAGTGTGTGCAGGTTGGAGAGAGTTGTTTTGTGAGTGTGCAGGAAAGTGTTTGACAAAATGTCTTGGAAGCCAAGACAATGTTTTATGGTGAAGAACGAATTTCTGAAGCCACAAAAAGGGAAGCAAGAACCCGTTCAAAGGAGCAATGTGTTTCGAACTATTTGCAAGTCAGGTGGAAAGTGTTGCAAAGTGGTTGTGGATAGTAGTAACACAGATAATTTGGTGTCATTGGAGATGGTCACGAAGCTGAAATTGAAGAGAAGAAAGCATCCTAACTCTTACAGTATTTCTTGGTTGCAAGGAGATCGTCAGATATGGATAAGTGAACAATGTATTGTTGATTTTCAGATTCGTAGATATAAGGATGAGACTGTATGTGATATAGCACCTACAGATATATGCCATGTTTTGTTGGGTCGACCATGGCTTTATGATAGAGAAGCTACACATAATGGCAGAGAAAATACATATGGCATATTAAAGGATGGGAAAGAGTATGTTTTGGCTCTATTGCAAGATAAGCAGGAAGAGGTGGCGAAACAAGTTAAGGAAGTGAAGGTTGAAGAGGAAAATATGGGTATGAAGGAGCCCCATTATTTTTCTAACAGAGATGTGTTTGCAAGTGTTGTCTATGCAGGTAAAGGGGGTAAAGAAGAAAGAAGTGGTGAAGAGATTGCAACAGTATGCAATGATGAAGGCATGGAAGATTGAAGTTATAGAGGTTGAGGATGAGAAAGAGGAAAGTGCAGCAATGGCTGAGAGTCCTTTGGAGGATGCAGAGGTATTGAAAAGTGAAATTGCAGCTGAAAGTGAAGTTGAAGATGTGGCAGCAGATAGTGGTGATGAAAAGGCTGCAGAGAAAGAGGTAATGCCTAATTTTTTTTATTTTTATGATGAAGATGAGAGTGGATTGTATGTAGATGAAAAGATTTCAGCAACTAGTGAGAAAACAAATGTTGTAGCAGCAACAGAGGAACAGGTAAAAGAGGTAAAGTTATACTCTTTTGAATTTGTGAAAGATGATTTGCATATTGAGATGAATAAGGTAGTGAGTGTAGAAGAAGAGTTAGTGAATGTAGAAGAGATGGTACAGATGGATTTTGTTAGTGTTGATTTGTATGCAAGGGAAAATCTGTATGATGTTGTAGAGGATAGTGCAAATGCATGTTGGTGGAGGTGGTTGGAATATGGCAGGTTGGATCCCACAAGGTTAGAGAAGAGTGAGAGTTGCAATTGGTGGTGGAGGAGGTCGGATTATGGTGGAGCAGATTCCACATGGAGAAAGAGGAGTGCAGAGCAAAGTTGTTGGAGGAGGATGAAGGTTTTCTTGGCTAGATGCTGGAAGAGGCGAAAGAAGAAGTCTTTTGGTGAGTCTTATTCAGTAATGGAGTTTGTTGCAGATTGTTTACAACCTAGAAGGGCAGTTCTACTATCTAATTCCATTTTGCGAGCTCATGCTCACAAACATCTTACTCGGCGTGTCTGATGCAGGAGCATTTGGGTTCACTTGCAATCCTGTCACCAAAAATATATTTTATTTTCTAAGTTGGTTTTGGCTTTGTTCTCTTGCAGAATTGGTTTTTGTCTTAGGAGGCAATTTCAAATTGTTTGGCCAAATTGAGGACTTCATCTTGTTAAAGACCCAATTGGGTATCTCTAGTTTCATTTTGGTGAAGATTGGGCGAACATTGACTAAGTTATAGCCAGTCGGCGATTTCTTCAGTTCACGAGTTGCTCAGTTCGCCGACCCAGCAGTTACCCAATCTGACAGTTTGCTGACAAGCCATAAAGGACAGTTCGCATTTTCAAGTTGGTCAAAGGAAGCTTTGTCGGGAAAATTCTTAGTTCGCAAACTAACTAGTTTGCCGACAGCTTAGTTCGCCAATGGGCGATTTCTTTGACTCAACTTAAGGACAAGTTTGCAAGTGCTTAAGTTCATTGAAAAGGAGCTTTAAGTCGGCAAAAGTTCGAAGTTGCAAACTTAGTCGGCAAAGTCACTAGTTTGGGTTCGCCGATGACTCAATTCGTTGATAAAGGCTTTCAAGTTGAAGTCAAAGTTTCTTTAGTTTGCGGAATTGGAATTTCGCCGATAGAAGAAAAGTATAAGTCTCGACTAGTTCGTGATCTCCAAAAGTTGTTGATTTGTTGACAAACATATGAATGGAGCTTTTAAGGAGAACGCAAAGAGTACATAAAGGACAAGTTCCGCCGATAAAAGAAGTTGATGTCTTGAGACTTTGTATCGGCAAAATTTTAAGTTTGCGAACTAGTTCATGGTTTCCACAAATTCGTCGATAGCACGTAACGGCGAACTTTTAAGTTCGCAAAGCATACATTTTGTCGATAACCGCTTCATAGTAGGTGTCGGGGAATGTTGGAGTCAAAACTTGAAGAAATGCTGATAATGAACACAATGGTTGTGGAAAGGGCAGTTTGTCGATGAAAACATTTTGACCTAGTTTGAGGGGAATATGTTTTGATGAGGCAAAAGAAAGGAAGTTTGCTAAGTGATGTTTGCCGATAAGAGGTCCCAGTGAAATGAAGGATAATTTTAATAATCTGGAGGATTATCCTTGGCACAGGCACGTGTCAAGTCCTAGTAACAAGACTATGGCGATTCAAATTTATTTGTGGGAAAACAATTCAAATGGTTGAACTAATTTTGAGACGGTTTAACTTCCTTACTGGAGAATATAAAAAGAAAAATCCGATTATTTTTTAAGGGGGAAGAGGTTCCACCCAGCATAGGGGGTGGTTATTCCTAGCGGAACAGAGGGGGACTATCGTAGATTGGGGGCGATCCTTGTAGAGTGATTTGGTGTTGTAAGCACATATTTGATTGAGTATTACATTGTAAAGATTTAGGCGGAACCGTGAAGGCCAATGAATTTGTAATTGCTGGTGTTGTGAAGTCTTCATAAAATAGTTTCAGATTTGTGTGTTAAATTTTTGTTTTTGTTGTGTTGTATTGGCTGCATGACTGGGTAGGTTGGTAAAACCCCCTGGTCATGACTTCACCATATACCCTTGGTATGCCTTTCAAACTTGCTAGTGGAATCATGTTAGATTTTAAATCATTGAAGAAAACTTGATCATAGGTACTCTTACATTCCTCTTTCATAGTTTGTTATTCTTGAGTAGAGGCTCTCTCTCTCTCTCTCTCTCTCTCTCTCTCTCTCTCTCTCTCTCTCTCTCTCTCTATTTTGATAGTACATCATCCTTTACCATCAACTCTTGTTGCACTTGCTCAAGGATTCCAATAAAGAAATTACATTGGTCCTTCTCAACTTGCAACTCCTCTATTATTTCAACTATCAACTCTTGTTGCTTTTGCTCAAAAATGCCAATAAAAAAATTAGATTGGTCCTTCTCAGCTTGCAACTCCTCTATTATTTCCCTCCAATGGTGTACTTTCTCCCAAAGAACTTTGTTTTCTCCCAAAACTTCCTCTGGGCTTTCTTGGATATCTTCAACCTTCTTTTTATGAGATTTTGTTATGGCTGTACTTTGCAACCAGTATCCTGCAACACCTTGAGAAATTTTGAAAAAGTTAGTAATGCACACAAACTCAAATCTACCCACAAGCCTCAAGAAACTTCTGGCTCCAATGCCAATTGATCTATAACTTCTACCAAAAACTAGCTAGAAACTATGAAACCAAGCTTAATGCTATTGTTCTACTTGGATTACCAAATGATAGTGAAATGCACAGGGAATTCAATAGCTATCATAATCAGAAATAGAGTATTGAAACGAGAAAATGCAAAGCAAACGTAGGATTTATCATGGCAAAACCTCGTGAAGGGTGAAAAACCAAGTTTGGCAGTGGCAATTGCTATTCTACTGGGGTGTATTGCTCAAATAGAAAGTATAGATGTAATTACAACCTATGCCAATCCTATTTTTCTACTTTCAGCTGCTTCTTCTACTTATAGATACAACAATTTGATTCTCCTTCCCCTTTCGTTTTGAACTTCCAAAGTCTTCAAATAGGATGCTAGAAGTCTCTAAACACAAGTTAGAAGCCTTCTTGCACAAAATTTGAAGAGACAAGGTTGTCAAATCGCTTCAAATTCTCTTTTTCTCCAGAAGGACAAAACCACCCCTTTTCAGTAGCTGGCGGTTATAAATCCATCCTTTGTGAGGAACCAGCAGTTTCAAAACCACCCTATGCACAGAACCAGCATTTTCAAAAAACCGAGTTCTAGGGGTGATTTATGCACCTAAAACTTGCTCGAGTGTCTTCATCTGATGATGAGATTTCTCCTACATTCAATACAAATCAAATACCAATCTTAAATACACATACATATCATTCATCAAGAAAACTATTTGGAAGAAAGCATTTTTAACAAATACAGAAACTCATGCCAAAGTTCTATTCTCATATTAATAATATGCACTTTGTTTATGTTCGAGTAAAAGAATTTAAATATGATTATCTTCTGTATACTTAAGATATTGATAGGAAACGTCAGGATATCAAGTGATCCTTTATGAAAATGGTTGATTCAAGTTACTTTGTTGCTTCCATTAATGAGCATTATGTTCCTAATATCTTCCAACAACATTCCATATTCAAGTAATTCTTCCATTAGATAATACGTTCAAACCAAATGGGTTCAACATTAGATGCAAGAACCAAGTTCAAAGGTTGTTTTGAGCTTCACATTTTTTTAGCATTGACTCCTCCCTTTGTTAACATTATATAAAGAGCAAAAAAAAATGAACAAATCATACTGTTGAGGTTTATATTACAACATAGTAAATATTATACTTGGTGAAATTAAATATTTAGTTAGTGAGATACGATTAAATAATTAGTATTATTTAATCCTATTTGGGGTTAGTCTATCCTAGTAAATAGTTAAGAGGAGTCATTAGTTAATGATCAACAGTTAGTTGTTGGGTTGAAGTAATTACCTAGATGTTTGTTGGGTTGTGAAGTTGCAACAACGACCAAGTAAATTAGAAGATGTCAGATATTTTAGGGGTTTGGGCATTAAAAATAGGTGGTAAATCCAAGAAAATAGGATAGGAAACAAACCATATAAATTGTATAAATACCTCTCCTCATTTGATCAATAAAAAATTATATTGGTATGTGCTTATTGTTGCGTTTAAACTAGCACTTACCTTTGACTGCATCTTTTCTTGAATTTCTGAAAAATGTAACCATGGTATATGTTAATTGTTGCATTTAAAATAGCACTTACCATACACCTTCGACTGCATCTTTTTTTGAATTTCTCAAAAGTGCAACCATTAACTGGGGATCCAAACCCTTGTATCTATTTGGTGCACGACATATTGCAAATATTTTGACTTCTTATACCAGCAATAGACAAATATTATAAAATCAGCAACAGACCACTTATACCAGCTGACCAGTTGTTGGTCAAGATCTTCTCTTGTGATGAGATTCTCACCCAAAATAGACAAATAATTGTGTGCATAATTGCATATAAATTATTAGCATCACTATTACACCACTCTATTCAATAACATTCATGTATTTCATAATAATAGCTTCCGTCAAAAAAGCAAGAAAAACTTGCGGAACTTTCACTCCAAAATTAACAAATGTATCTTGTAGTTAAATTGCAATAGTTGCTGTACCTCTACTTTTCAGCATATCTTCTTGGATATTAACACTCAAAATGCCTTTTTCCATGTTGAATTTATAACTAGTAGACAAAATGCCATAGTTTTCCCTGTTTTCAATATTTTACTAAATCTCAAAATGTTACATTCAAAGCAATCCAATCCTTTCCCAAGTTTCAAAACAACACAAACTCAACAAAAGGTATCATTCACCCACATGAAAGAGAAGGACGGAAGGAGCAATGAATGAATGATGATTCCATAGACAGCACATGCTTGGACATTTACAGTTTTTCCACTTGTTGGGAATTACACTCCTTACCTTACAATCTAGTTAATTGAATTTCTTTTTCTGGTTATAATTACAATATTGCTTTCGAAAACTAGCAAAGTTAGTATTTGAAGCTGATTAGCATTTATTTGTTTGATATCTTTATAGATCTCTAAATTTCTTTCTTTTTTCTCTTTTCTTTTTTCTTTTTTCTTTTATGTATGATTCGGCTGGGATGCAATATCTATCGCTATCATGTAGAGGTCACTGTCCTGAAGAAGGCCTACTTCATTGATACAATCTATTGATTTCATATTTTCCTCTTCTAGTGACAAATTGAATCCCTCTTCATTGTACTCTGTTTCTGCCCTCTTTCCAAAAATTACAGTCCTTGCCTCGAATCCACTACTAAAAATTCAAATATTCTAGTAAAATATTATGGCATATTGAGAACATTTTCAAAGGACATGCACATTCAGACATAAATGCACATTGGTTTACAAACACAACATTAACCTACAAGTGGCCAAATTTGCCGTTACCAAAATACTAGATGGCCCATCATACTTTTGCCGATAAGTAGATAAGTATATTAATTGGAGGACTTAAAATCATTTGGTATCACATTTAATATTCTTTGTCGCCAAAGTTCTAACTCTCGTGCAGTACAACTTTCACTTTTTAATATTCCTTATAAGTTATAAATTCTTCAATCTCTTCAAGCATGCATTTAACAGATTGTCTTAGGTCTTAGCTTTGGAATAATCATGATCCAATTCCTATATGACAGCATAATGAAGTCCATTAGTAGATTTGACTGAAGCCATATTAGTTGCTAATGGGACCAGTCTAACTAGCATTTGCAAATAGCTCAGCCAATGAGCTCTGTAATGAGTTGATTGTACATGTTGGATAAAGTCTTTCTTGCCAATCTTTATTGATATAATAACAAAGTCCAGATTAGGGGAGTTCTCCTTCAAACTTATCGGTCAATTTAACTTTTTTATCTAGCAATGCTTTTTTGAATGTTTCTCATTTTTTAAATTCAATTGTGTCCTAAAGCATGAAGCAGTTCCCCAAATTTATTGCATGCTTTAATGTTGTCATTCAGATTTTCTATGATCTCTCTCTTAACAGCCCTTCCTAAATCCTCACTCTTTTGATCCATCAGATAAACAACAAACCACACCTCCCATGTTACTCCGGTCTGTGCTACTAAACTGTTGTTATCCACTTCAAACGAGTTTAGCCTCTCTTCAACTAATACTCTAGTCCCATGAGACCATCTGCCAGGTGGGGTGTGTCCCTGCAAGGAGAGTCTCAACTACCAAACTCAATGTGATGACTAGCCCAAGACCTAAAACAATATACTGTAGGGTTACCCTTTAAATTTACATCAAAAGACATAAATTTTACAACAGAATATTATATAGGAAAAACTGCAATTTGAAATTCACAAAGACCATGGCAACAGACTTACCAGCAATGTGACTGTAACTAAAGAAATGTAACCGACCCCACGAATGTTCACTGCTCTTAGAACATGAATGTTTAACCTGTTGAACCCAGTTCATTTTTTCTTGAGCTAACTTTCGTCTCATGTTACCATCTCGCATTAGAATATTTAATTAGAACAGAAAACTGGGTGGTAAAAACTGCAATCTGAAAATCACAACGATTTATCATTTCATGCCAAGGGACTTGACAGCTATGTAACTGTAATTAAAACAGATGCCTCTCTCTTGTTTCTCATAACATCGGGCACAGGAGGTAGGTCAAATATACTTAATTCAACAAATATAGAAAGCGGGTACCTGCTTGAACAGTATGTAGGGTAAATCCAAAATATTCTCTTTTGGGCTTCCACAAGAGAGATCTCAGGCACCAAATTGGTGTCTTGCTTGGCAGTCACCCAAAAAAAAAACATCTCTACTTAAACTTTAAATATGTCTATATACATGTGCAGATACATATATATTTCACCTACTATCAAAAACAAAAATGTGTTTATACACATGCAGATATGTGAATATATATATGTACAGATTATTGGGAGGAATAGCCAAAAGAATGCAAAAATCACCGGAGAAGGAAGCGGCTACAGTAATACGAAACTGTGATTTCGCTTCTCAGAACTACACGGAAACAGACCTAAAGACCGCCAAAACCTCCCATATCCAGTAAAATAAGGAATACCCTGAAAACTACTAAGAAAAAAAACTAGTGCCATTGATCGTGGGTAACTGCTAGACTTTATAAGTGCATTACCGAGAGAATGTCCGCCACATATTGCTCACATAAACTTCGTTTCCTTGCCCGAAAACCCCATATACGCAGAGGTTCGATTGACTTTTATCGGTCCGTTGTCTTTTTATCGGAGTGTTGTTTAATATATATTGTTATTTATTTGTATTGTACTTGGTTAGACCTTTAAGCTTTTCTAGGTGACCTCGTTGAGATTGCCTATTATTGTTCGATAAAATTTAAGTTTCGTCAGTTTTATTTTCTTTTTTAACAACTTTTCACTATTCGTAAGATATGAATTAGGTAAGTCGTCTCCAACCCTCTTGGTTAAAAAAATGTAATGGAGTCCTTTTATGGCAAAGCATAGCTTAGCTTAGCTTAGGAAGGGGTCCTATGGAGCTGCTAGAGGATCTAGTTTTGTGGAGCAAAAGGTCCCATGAAACCCAAAAAAAATTGCTACGACATAAATTAGAATCTTTCCTCTAAAATAGGAGCAGCGATTGTTTAGGTGGATGATTTTGAGCGGGTGCATTTGAGGTGGGGCTGACACTTTCCTCCACTAGCTTAGGGATTTATCTACCAATTTTTATATTCCATTTTGGAGGGAAAACTTTTTATTTGATGATTTTTAATATTTTTATTTGTATGTCCTAAAAAATCTCTGCTAAATCAATTAGCATTAAACTAAAACCTCATGAGACCACCAGCTTACATAAATTTTAGAGCTTAAAGTTTTAAACTGACCTGCAACTACAAAATTCATGGGACCGCTTGTTTTAAAATGCTCCTAAAAATTTTCAGCAACACCGCTGAGATAATTTAGGAAGCCCCCCTCCATGGGACCACTTCATTAGCTTAGCTAGGTAGCAAGACCATTAAATTAGATTTTGAAGTTTTTTTTCAAGAAAAATGTGTCATAATTGTTTTGAAGGTGTTATAATGTTTCTTTAATTTCCATGATCCATCAAATTCCATTGATTTCCATATTGTTTAGAAGGGGTCGCAATGTTTTTTGTTAAAATAATTGCCAATACCTACTCAAGTACCGAACAAATAAATCTTCCTAATCAGGATTAGAATCAAGCATGAAACTTAAAGTATGTGAGAAAAGCAATTACTTTTGAAATTCCCTAAATAGGCTCAAATAATTGTGGGAAGGTGTACATGCGCTCCACTCATTGCTTCTCTAAACAAAACCACCAAGGCAATTACGAAACCACCACCCATCTAAAATTAGTGGTTTTGCATAGATGTCAAAACCACTCATTTTTCACAATTTTCTCATCTAACAAAACTTGCTTGAATATGTCCCATACTATCGTGAACATTCTCCAACATCCAAGTATCTAACTTTGTCCCAAAACCTCTTCTTCCTTCATTATACTTGTTTTCTTGATTTGCATCTTATTGCCATGAAGTCTATCTAATCATTGTACAAATCAAGGGTAAACCTAATAAGATGGGCTAAATTCAAAATGGTTAAAAATTCAAAGCATACAATCTAATTACAGATAGTCATGTAAGGGAAGGACCCTTTAATCAAACAAGGGGCTAATGAAGATTAATGTTGGAGGCCAAAATCACAAAACAATTGTCACATTTGTAGCAAGGTTTTGGCCATTGTTACGAAAAATGGCTAGATCTTATTCAAATATGGTCGGATCCAAAGTTTTTGGACTAAACACATTTGTTTGTTTTGGTCCAATTGTTCAATTACTTTTGAAATTTTAATGATTTTTTTTAATTTCTAGATTTCCAAAAAAAAATTTACCTCCTAAACGAATCAAATTGTTTAAACCTAGTAACTATGGTTTTAGCCAAAGGAACCAACATCATTATCACCAACCACCACAAAAGAAATGTGGGAATAAATAATTTTCATAATGGAATTCTCAGTGTTAAGGTACTTCTACTCAAAAATCATATGGGGAATCCAAGGTTTTCCTCCTAGAACATCTCATAACACTACATATCAATGAACATCCAAGGTAAATAAAATTACTAATGTGTGCATGTCCTTGCAATCAAAACCATGAAAAAAACAAAGAAGACCACCCTTGTTATTGAAACAAAGCAATTTGCAACACCAAAAATGAGGATCTCATCCAAATTTGAGGGGTGATCAGATGGACAACACATTCAAGAAGTTTTAATTGAAGTGTATTAAAATTGAGATCACATAGTTACTTTTTTTTATTGAAAAACATTGTTATATTAAAAAATTACTTTAAATACAAATCATAAAAGCTTACTTTTGAAAATGCTACAAAAAGTTGTTTATTATTATTATTATTATTATATGTGGTCCAACCTTAAAAAATATATCATATTATCATGAAACTACACACAAAGTGAACATCTCCAACATGCCACAATCACATCACACAACTTGCTTGATTTGACCTTCATCCAAAGCCATGTCATATGTGCATCATTCGCATTCCTTCCCTCTCTCTTCCATAATATAAGACACTCACTAGTTCGCATGAACATCTAGCAATATCAAACTAAATTACTAAAATGCATAAAATAATAATTAAATGTATGCACCATATATAATCATCTCAATACCACTACTCCAAATAAACATCTAGTGTGCAATACAATACCTATAACTAAAACATGTACATACATAATCTCCAGTGTGCAATGCAATACCTATAACTAAAACATCCTCCTCCTTTACACTATTGTGTGTAAACATCACAACCTCTTCAACACACACTACACACATGCCCACATACTCATTCCAACCTTGTTTCCATGCTTCCCACATATATGGAGGAACTTAATGTTACAAAACTTGCATAATATATACCACTAAGCTACAACAAATCTTGGAGCATTCAAAATATGTTGGCTATTGACTTGTACCTCCATCAATAACTTCTACTTTCGTCCATATGCCACAACTCTTCTCTTCTTTCCCTTTGTGTTTCTACTAGTTGTTAGCTATTTCTTCTTAGAAAACAAAAAAAAGTATAAAAATATCAAAGTAAGCCTACGTGCACAACCATCTTCAGATAAACTCCTACATCTATTTGTAGAACTTCTTACCACATCCATTCATTTAGAGGTCCTTAGTTGATTTTCATGCTTGTCCTTCCCCAAATCTATCTTTCAACCATTGAGAAATCATGTGCTTTATCATAGTTGTCATGGCATTATGTACATACATGAACATCTCAAGCACACCACAATCACATCACACAACTAGCTTTATGTGACCTCATCCTCATTTGAACATCTATTATGTTCATCATTTACATGCCTTCCCTCTCTCTGCCCTCATATTAGGCACTCGCTAGTTTGCATGAGCTTTCAGCAAAACCAACTAAACTCCTACAATCCATAAAATAATAATTAAAGGTATTCATTATATATCATCTTATCAATACCTTTGATCCATAGAAAGATCTAATGTGCAACAAAATAGCTATATCTCAAACAAGATGGCCTATATTTTTTTGGGTAAACATCTTCCCCCTTTAGATTGTCATGTGAATAGAGGCCATGTTGTCTTCTATGCACATTACTCACATGCCCACATATTTGCTCCGACCTTGTGTCCATGTTCCCACATGAATAAAGGCACTTAATGCTAGACAATTTTGTATTATATATGCCAATAAACTACGAAAAATCTTCCAAAATTAGATATATGTTGTCATTCTCACATAGCTCCATCATTAACTTCCTCCATTTTTTGTGTTCACAGCTCTTCTCTTCATTCCTCTTGTGCTCTTATGAGACCCTAGCTAAGTTTTGCCAAAAAATTATGCAATATCAAAGTATGTGTATGTGTGTAATCATTTTTCAATAGCATCCTACATCTATTTGTTTAATTGCTTACCATCATCTAGCCTCCAAAAGTCCATTGATTTTCATGCTCATCATCTCTCAATGTCCTCCTTGTAACACCTATCCATCATATGTTAACTTCATACAACAATATTAACCAGTTACCCTCTTAGTAAATGCCTCTAGCGAAAAATATTTGTAACTTCACACCACTTGTAAACAATATCCATTCTTCTTTTTCTAGTCATTCTATTCATTTTTCTTTTTGATAAAACTCAAAGTTGTGTGTAGTTATGGGCATTGATCCTTTGTACTTCTATGCAAGATACACTCCTTTGAATCAACCTTCCCCTCATACCCAAAAGTACATAGCAAAGATTTTGTGAGATTTTTTAATGTTGCTTCAATATTCCAATCATACTTCATTATCCCTTCCATGTTCCCTCATAGAAACATTGCACTCTATGCACCTAATTTATCCAAAATGGATTTGGAAAATGTATTTAGGATCATAAAACTTCAACAATAATGTGAATTCAAACTCAAGAACAAGAAAAAAAAGAGAAAATGTAGCAAAATGTATCTAGATAGGACCGCAACTTCATTGGCATTCGAACAACATCGCATCACATTGGCGTTCATTGATAGTGAACTCTTCAAATTTGGAATGTGAATCATATAATCATCATTTTAGATTCTTGTGTCTATAGTACTTCTTCCAAGGCCTTGGAGAACTTTGTTGTTATGAGAAATCTACATAAAGGGGATTTTAATGTGATGAAAAGTATGTTTTGACTTTTGAGAGAATAGAAGAAAATATTATAGAATTCAGTTGTCTATTGTAAGGAGATAAGGAGAAGTAGAGGTTGTAAATGGAGTCCCACTTGATGTAATTATCTTCCCAAGATAACAAAGGAGGTAGCAAGGCCATTGCCACTACCATAAAAGTACATTGGGGGTTTTCAAGATAGAATGAGTTGTGTAAGTTTATTGCATGATTTGTTTTTGTTTTAAATCACAATATTCTCTTCTCTGAAGCAAATTTCATTTGCATAAGCAAGTAGATTAAGTGTTTGTTGATTCTCAAAATCTAAGTTGAGAGTTTATAGATCATTTCTTGGTATCAAAGTGGTTTGATTCTTGTGGGCTTGTGAAGGGTTTTGTATAATAGTCTCTACAAGAGCTCAAAAGATAGTCATGGAGGAATTAAATGCAAGAATGACCACACATGAAGGGCATCACAAAAAATCAATGATGGTTATGGCAACAACAAGAGCATTTGGCTATGTAACAAGATAAAATGGTGCAAGAACAATCTTCTATAGGTGATTCAGTAAAAAAACACTTGCTAAAAAGATTGGAATTGGTGAGGAAGATGAGATTAAAGAAGAAGATTTCTTGAAAGAACCAAATGAAGATAAAGCAAAAAACTTTAAGTCCATTTAAGGTAGAAATGAAAATATAAATTGAATCTTTTGATGAATAAATGAATGCGGAATTTTTGGATGTAAGGATTAAATAACTTAAAGTGTATTTTAGTATACATAAGATAAAGGCAGCACAAAGAATTAGCGTTGCATGCCTTAAAATGGACCTTAAAATGGAGGGTCATGCTCTTGTATGTTGGGAAGCATGTGTTAATAATTGTGAAAAGAGAAATAAGCAAATTGTTAATAAACCAGAAGAATTCAAAGAATTAATCTATAGAAATTTCCCTCCCATAGGGCATAAGGTGGATCGAAAAATTAAGTGTATAAACTATAAATAAAAAAGTGGTCAAAGTGTGCAGATTACAATATGATATTTCGTCAACGAACCATGACAAATGGTATGGATTTAGATGAGGACATGATGACAAAGTATCTCAATGGGCTCCATTCTCACATTCGAACGAGGGTAGTTACTACCAATTCAAAGGAATTGGATGACGCATGTGTCCAAGCTTACTAAGAGGAGGAGGAGGAGGAGGATGGGTATGAATGTGAGTCTTGCAAATACAAAGGTACAAATAAGGATAATTGGAAAGAAAAGAAAACTAATATTATGGTACAAAAAGAGGATAAAGGAACAAAGAATCATTATAGTCATTCTTGTTGGAAATATTGTCATTGATGTCAAAGGAAGAATGAAGAGATTGTTACACGTTGTCATTGATTGTCTGAGATTGTCATTGATGTCAAAGGAAAGCATTGGTATCAAAGGTGCATGGACAAGATGGTTGTCACTGATGTCAAAGGAAAGAATTGATGTCAAAGGTGCATGGACAAGATGGTTGTCATTGATGTCAAAGAAGCAATATCATACAATGCAAGAAAAAAGATGTCATTCGGTGGCATATTTAAGGCAAGTTAGATCAGTTTTATAAGACAAGTTAGATGTTTAAAGGATCACATTGGAGTTTAAGAATGCTTATATCTATCATGGTCGACTACTCTAAGGTGATGGGAGATTATCCTAAAGTTTAAATTCAAGATTTAAACTTTGGAACGAAGATTTGAAGTTTATTAGATAAGGCCGACTCCTATATAGAAGTGCCTCATTTCAAGATTGAAATAAATTAAATCACATGACTATGCTGGCCGACCAAACTAGCGTACCTTTTGTGGTTTGAAAACAAAGTTTATAAAATCGGTAATTTATAGATTGACTAATCCAATACTTGGCGCCATAATTGGGGTTTAAAATCAATATAAACAATCTTGTTTCAAAGTACCGATTAAGAGAGGAGGTGTCCTTCTAATATGAGGACAAAACGTCCCACTACAAGACAAAGTTTGTCTTATATAAAAATACTAATAAAAAAGTGAGCGCTTAAGATAAGAGGTGAGTATTGGAAATTAGAAGATAGCGAATACATTTTAGAGGTGGTCGACCACTTATGAAGGGTTGATGTTTTAAGTGTAAAAGATAAAGGGATGCCTCCTTTGAATAAGGACAACTCCCTTGGAAAGAATTCGCCTCCATTTGAAGAGGCACATAGTAGTATAAAAGGAAGATGTGGAGAGCATTTTGGAAGCAAGAAGAATGTGAAGTACTTTGGAATTAAAGCAGATCTAGAAAGGTTAAATGAGTGAAAGATAGGGAGAAAAGAAAAAAAATATAAAACTTGCAAACAACCCAAAGTGTCACAATAGGAAAGGTAACCATCTTTCTCCAAAATAACGGAATTCAAATGATGATAGCTTATCTCAAGATAATTTAAACAAGTGCTAATTAAATTTTCCTAAAGCTCAAGTTTATATTTAGCATCTACGAACACCAAATTTAAAATCATATCAAGGAATCCTAAAATAGCCATGCACATATTGACACTTGCCTCACAATTTGTTTCACAAAAACAATTAGCTCCTTTTCCAAAGATATTTAGATTATCTTTAAAACAAAAAAGAAAATTGTTGATATCTTTGTAGGCTCCAACCTACAGGAGACATTGATCCCCTCTTATATGATTTGTGAGCACCAACCCACTAGAGACTCCAATCTCCGCTTGTAGATTTTGTGAGCACCAATCCGCAACCGAGCACCAACCCAATAAGAGACACCAATCTCTTATTAAATCACCAACCTTTTACGGATCTTGATCACTATCTTCTACAAATCTTATCGCAACTCACACAATATGCTTTCTTCACAAATCTGATCCAAATCACACAATGTCCTTTCTTCACAAATCTGATCCAAATCACACAATGTTCTTCCTTCACAAATCTAATCCAAATCACACAATGTTCTTCATTTCAAATCTGATCCAAAAGATGCACAAATTCTTTTCTCAAATCTGATCACAATTATAGCACTATATTCTCATAAATCTCTGCCTTGAGATCTGCCCAAACACGTCTTTATATCTGCATAATCTTCTTCTTCAAATCTGCCTTTATACTTCTCTATAAATCTGCCTTTAATGATCTTTAATTAATTCCTCATATGCAGATCTGCTGGTGTATTTCTGCTATATTCTTTTTACACCTCACTCTTTCTTCTCTTCACCAACACACTTTTTCACTCTCCACGTCTTCTATTTATATCTCTTATATTCCTTTGAAAGGAGACATTACTTCACAATAGATGCATTGCTTGACAAAAAGATGCACCATTCCTTTACCAATCGCCACCTTGAATAAATCACCCTTTTAATATGATCGCTGCCTCTTAGATATTAATCGTTGTCCATTTAATATATAATCGCTTCTTTTAATAAGACTTTGTCTTATATGTTGATCAATGCTTTGTCTTTTTTCACTCCAATTATCAATCGCTTACATTCATAATAATTCAATCTTTGTTTTATATGAAAGGCGATCTCTTTTCTAGGCTGGTCGGCCAGATTTCAAACTTAATTCAAATTTATGATTTTGGCGCTTATTTCTTGTGGTTTGATTCTTGTGGGCTTGTGAAGGGTTTTGTATAATAGTCTCTACAAGAGCTCAAAAGATAGTCATGGAGGAATTAAATGCAAGAATGACCACACATGAAGGGCATCACAAAAAATCAATGATGGTTATGGCAACAACAAGAGCATTTGGCTATGTAACAAGATAAAATGGTGCAAGAACAATCTTCTATAGGTGATTCAGTAAAAAAACACTTGCTAAAAAGATTGGAATTGGTGAGGAAGATGAGATTAAAGAAGAAGATTTCTTGAAAGAACCAAATGAAGATAAAGCAAAAAACTTTAAGTCCATTTAAGGTAGAAATGAAAATATAAATTGAATCTTTTGATGAATAAATGAATGCGGAATTTTTGGATGTAAGGATTAAATAACTTAAAGTGTATTTTAGTATACATAAGATAAAGGCAGCACAAAGAATTAGCGTTGCATGCCTTAAAATGGACCTTAAAATGGAGGGTCATGCTCTTGTATGTTGGGAAGCATGTGTTAATAATTGTGAAAAGAGAAATAAGCAAATTGTTAATAAACCAGAAGAATTCAAAGAATTAATCTATAGAAATTTCCCTCCCATAGGGCATAAGGTGGATCGAAAAATTAAGTGTATAAACTATAAATAAAAAAGTGGTCAAAGTGTGCAGATTACAATATGATATTTCGTCAACGAACCATGACAAATGGTATGGATTTAGATGAGGACATGATGACAAAGTATCTCAATGGGCTCCATTCTCACATTCGAACGAGGGTAGTTACTACCAATTCAAAGGAATTGGATGACGCATGTGTCCAAGCTTACTAAGAGGAGGAGGAGGAGGAGGATGGGTATGAATGTGAGTCTTGCAAATACAAAGGTACAAATAAGGATAATTGGAAAGAAAAGAAAACTAATATTATGGTACAAAAAGAGGATAAAGGAACAAAGAATCATTATAGTCATTCTTGTTGGAAATATTGTCATTGATGTCAAAGGAAGAATGAAGAGATTGTTACACGTTGTCATTGATTGTCTGAGATTGTCATTGATGTCAAAGGAAAGCATTGGTATCAAAGGTGCATGGACAAGATGGTTGTCACTGATGTCAAAGGAAAGAATTGATGTCAAAGGTGCATGGACAAGATGGTTGTCATTGATGTCAAAGAAGCAATATCATACAATGCAAGAAAAAAGATGTCATTCGGTGGCATATTTAAGGCAAGTTAGATCAGTTTTATAAGACAAGTTAGATGTTTAAAGGATCACATTGGAGTTTAAGAATGCTTATATCTATCATGGTCGACTACTCTAAGGTGATGGGAGATTATCCTAAAGTTTAAATTCAAGATTTAAACTTTGGAACGAAGATTTGAAGTTTATTAGATAAGGCCGACTCCTATATAGAAGTGCCTCATTTCAAGATTGAAATAAATTAAATCACATGACTATGCTGGCCGACCAAACTAGCGTACCTTTTGTGGTTTGAAAACAAAGTTTATAAAATCGGTAATTTATAGATTGACTAATCCAATACTTGGCGCCATAATTGGGGTTTAAAATCAATATAAACAATCTTGTTTCAAAGTACCGATTAAGAGAGGAGGTGTCCTTCTAATATGAGGACAAAACGTCCCACTACAAGACAAAGTTTGTCTTATATAAAAATACTAATAAAAAAGTGAGCGCTTAAGATAAGAGGTGAGTATTGGAAATTAGAAGATAGCGAATACATTTTAGAGGTGGTCGACCACTTATGAAGGGTTGATGTTTTAAGTGTAAAAGATAAAGGGATGCCTCCTTTGAATAAGGACAACTCCCTTGGAAAGAATTCGCCTCCATTTGAAGAGGCACATAGTAGTATAAAAGGAAGATGTGGAGAGCATTTTGGAAGCAAGAAGAATGTGAAGTACTTTGGAATTAAAGCAGATCTAGAAAGGTTAAATGAGTGAAAGATAGGGAGAAAAGAAAAAAAATATAAAACTTGCAAACAACCCAAAGTGTCACAATAGGAAAGGTAACCATCTTTCTCCAAAATAACGGAATTCAAATGATGATAGCTTATCTCAAGATAATTTAAACAAGTGCTAATTAAATTTTCCTAAAGCTCAAGTTTATATTTAGCATCTACGAACACCAAATTTAAAATCATATCAAGGAATCCTAAAATAGCCATGCACATATTGACACTTGCCTCACAATTTGTTTCACAAAAACAATTAGCTCCTTTTCCAAAGATATTTAGATTATCTTTAAAACAAAAAAGAAAATTGTTGATATCTTTGTAGGCTCCAACCTACAGGAGACATTGATCCCCTCTTATATGATTTGTGAGCACCAACCCACTAGAGACTCCAATCTCCGCTTGTAGATTTTGTGAGCACCAATCCGCAACCGAGCACCAACCCAATAAGAGACACCAATCTCTTATTAAATCACCAACCTTTTACGGATCTTGATCACTATCTTCTACAAATCTTATCGCAACTCACACAATATGCTTTCTTCACAAATCTGATCCAAATCACACAATGTCCTTTCTTCACAAATCTGATCCAAATCACACAATGTTCTTCCTTCACAAATCTAATCCAAATCACACAATGTTCTTCATTTCAAATCTGATCCAAAAGATGCACAAATTCTTTTCTCAAATCTGATCACAATTATAGCACTATATTCTCATAAATCTCTGCCTTGAGATCTGCCCAAACACGTCTTTATATCTGCATAATCTTCTTCTTCAAATCTGCCTTTATACTTCTCTATAAATCTGCCTTTAATGATCTTTAATTAATTCCTCATATGCAGATCTGCTGGTGTATTTCTGCTATATTCTTTTTACACCTCACTCTTTCTTCTCTTCACCAACACACTTTTTCACTCTCCACGTCTTCTATTTATATCTCTTATATTCCTTTGAAAGGAGACATTACTTCACAATAGATGCATTGCTTGACAAAAAGATGCACCATTCCTTTACCAATCGCCACCTTGAATAAATCACCCTTTTAATATGATCGCTGCCTCTTAGATATTAATCGTTGTCCATTTAATATATAATCGCTTCTTTTAATAAGACTTTGTCTTATATGTTGATCAATGCTTTGTCTTTTTTCACTCCAATTATCAATCGCTTACATTCATAATAATTCAATCTTTGTTTTATATGAAAGGCGATCTCTTTTCTAGGCTGGTCGGCCAGATTTCAAACTTAATTCAAATTTATGATTTTGGCGCTAAAAGAGAAGTCGGCTAACAAGAAAGTTGTCTTTGTTTATTATGTTTAAATCTTTAATTTAAACATATTCTAAATCAGTCATATATGCCGTCTTTCTTAAACGGAGATGTATAACGAATTATACTTATTTGCTTTGACATCAACGACTCCGTGCTTTTGACATCAATGACAACATACTCCAACAATCTTTTTCAATTATATTGCCTTGCATTCAATCATATTGCTATGTTGACATCAATAACAACCATTTCCTATACTCTCGTCTGTTCATTAATGATAACAACCATGACTACCTTCTTGACATCAATGACATGTCCAACAATTTTTGAACTATCAATGATTTTTGCTTTTCCCATGGCCTTTTAAGTCTTCTAATTTTATCAAGCAAATTTTTATTTCCGAGTGCCTTTTATATTAAATCTACCTATATTTTCTTAGGAGCTAATGTTTTTATTCAATCCAACAAAAATCTCATTTATATTTAATCTAGATATAATGACTAGGTATGACCAAGTTTACATAGTCATCATACACGAAAACTCCCTTTTGCCAACCAAGTCTTTTCTCACATTGATCTCAGATGCAATGAGATGATGTAATGGACTTCAAAAACCTTATAAAGTCTAACTCTATTAACACCTACATGTGTGTCATCACTGGGTTCCATATGTCGTGTCCACTTCTCGTAGCACTAGTAGTTCTAACTCTTTGCCCCATGTTTGCATATTCAAGTAGCTACCACTCGGAGTTAACATTAATCATCCTTGGCTTCCCAGACATAAAGAGTGATTAGACCAAATTGAAAGTTATTATTGAATACATAAACTCATCATGCCCTTATTCAAAACATATCCCTCGCAATTATGCTCTTTTTCACGTAAGCCATATTAATGGAGAATTCAAAATTGCCTGTGAGCGAGAACGAGTCTGCAACAGACGAGAGCGAGGCTGCTGTGGAAGGGAAGGGGTTAGCTCCTGACGCCGGTCTTAGGGGTCCTTCTCACGTGGATCCAAATAATGGCTCAAGACTGCAAGGCATGTCCAGATCTAAGCGCGTGACTCCCACAGTTGCTGTTGTTTGCGCTACTAGTGGGGACAAGATCAGTGAAGAAAGAGAGACTTGCAGCCCTGTTGTCGGGGATGATGGTAATGGTGGGTCCGTTGCGGGACTTCGAGCTCCTGGGGGCCCTCGAAAGTCCTCTGCTATTCTGACTGGCTCAGGGGCTCGATCTCGCTCACCCCAGCATGGTTCTCAGTCTATCCCTTATGCCTGAGAGTCTCCTGTTGTGCTGTGTGGCCCAGAGGTTACAGAAAATGAGGATTTCTATTGCAATAGAGGAGTGATATGCAGATTCAATGGATTTTGGCCCTCTCTGCCCAACCTCCACAATTGGGTCATGGAGTCATGGAAGCCGCTTGTCGAAGGTAAGATTGAGTTGTTTCCTTGTGCAAGAGGATTCTTTATTGTGACTTTTTCTTCTTCAAAGCAGAGAGACTTAGTGCTCAATGGCAGGGTTTGGTTGTGGGGTGAGCATTCCCTTTCCATCAAACCTTGGACTGTCTTTTAATCCCCTTATGGAGCCGCTTAACATCAAACCTATTTGGGTCCGTCTCCCAAATCTCCCTCTCCAGTTTTGGAAGGATTCTTCCTATAAGGGAATCGATAATGCTATGGATCGTTTCCTCAAGGTTGATCCTACTACTTCTTTCATGGGACATTCCACGATAGCCCACATCCTAGTGGATATTAACATCTCCAAACCTCTTCATGGAGATGTGGTTTTGATGATAGAGGATAGGCTCTGGAAAAAACTATTAAATTGTGAGGGTATACCATTCAAATGCAGAAGATGTTTTGCTACCAGTCATTTGGCCTCTGGTTGTCCTCTCACGTGCCGCAAGGGCGCTACAACTTGGTGGAAAGATGCTCTCCAGGATCACTTGACTATCAGTGCTTCCCAAGAGGACTGTTCATCTTAGGAGGATGTGTCATCTGAGAGGGTGAGATCCTTGTTGGGGTTGTTCCTGTGGGGGGAGGTGACGGCTGCTGCTTCGGTTCCCTCGCTTCCTCTGGACTCTTCTGATCTTTTCTCTGCTCACTTGTCAGCTCCTCCAACTATGGGTAGGATTACTTCTTTTCATGTTTTGGCTTCTTCCTCTTCGGTTTTGCCTTCTTCGGGCTCGACTTCTCGGCATACGGATTCTTTGGATTTGGCGACTGATGAGGGTAACTGTGTGTCCTCAGTGGTTGTGGCTTCGAAGGAGAATCCCCTCTCTATGCATTCTGTTGATTTGGACTCTGAACCCTCCTGGACGGTGGTTCAGCGTAAGAAGAAAGGTCTTCCTCGTTCTGTGGCTGCTTTGCACCCTAGGGTCAAGGGAGTTAGATTTTCGAGGTCGGGTTCTGGTGTTGTGTAGTTGTTGGGTTTTCCAGTTGGGTTGTTGGGCCTGTGTTGTCGTTCTACTATTCCAGGTTTGTTTGGACCTGCTTTTTGGTTCTAGAACTTTTGGCTGTTGGTTCTTTGCAGCTTGGCTGTGGTTGTGTTGTTTGTCAGTCATGTTCTGCCCTTGGGGCCTTGTTTATAAAGGGTTCAGCCCCTTGTAAAGCTGCTTATCTTTATCAAAAACATATCCCTAGCAAGGATATGAGAAAGTTAAGCCATGCAATACCCACGTTTAACCTTAACCCATGCAATAAAATTGAGTTAAAACCAGAGTTAGTCACTTTAGGCATTTTTAAAAGATAAAGACAAGTTACTAGAAAAATAAATTAGATTTGAAATTAATCTTGTGTTCACATATATTCTCACATTCAAAATGCCAAGTTTATAATTGCGAGTGTGTAATAACACAATCGTACGATAAACCTAGTTTAGTATCAATCATGATTAAAACTAGACTAAAGTTGAGTTCAACACAAATACCTAATAATTTGAAACTAAAAACATTTATTTAACAAACCAATTTAGGATCCCCAAGTTAGGCAGGAGGGGGTTGCCTATTAAAGGGATAGTAAGGGTCATGTTGTGGGTGCTTACGCTGAGAACATAGGTTTTTAGACTTGCAATTTCGTCGAAACCAACGCTACACTCCAAGGCATCAAAATGGCCATTGATAAAGGGATCAAGAACCTAGTCATAGAAGGGGGCTCTAAGAACATCCTGAACATGCTAGAGTCTAAAACTAATCCCAGTTGGGCCTATAAAGACTTAATTGACATAAGTAGAAACCTTTTGTTAAAATTCGCAATGGTTGTTATTCAACACATATTTAGAGAGGGCAATGGGTCGGCGGATGCTTTAGCCAACCTAGGCACCAATTCTGATTATATGGTCATTTGGATGGATGGTAAAAATCTTCTGGAGCACATAGACTCTATCATTAAAATTGAAGTTTTTAAACGCACATATAGAAATCAACACACCAACCACTGAGAGGATGCCTCACACGGGTGAGAGAACTCACTGGAGAGATGTTAATAATGTTCAGTTATGGCTCGGCATACACATTACTCGTTCCTGGGCTAAAAGGTTACCATCCTATTTATCTTCACCACTTCAACTAGCTATTGCTCTACTGAGATTGAGAATTCCACCATGGGAGGAGATTTGATTCAAACTGAGCCGAGCAGTTATGAGAATTTCAAGAACGACACAGAGCTATGGGGGGTGCTAGAGAGGGGACACTTCACCCTGTACTGTGAATCCATGAATGGGTTTGATACCCTGCTTTCCCAAGAATTTGTTGTCTCTTGGACAGCTGGTGTGGTTTACATTAGGGGGATTTCGTTTAGGGTAACAGAGGAATTGATCGATGGTCATCATACTTAAGATGAAAGGGACCCGTCCCCCCAAGAAAGTCAAAGGTCACTACCAGGATGAAATGCAAAAATTTCATCAACAATGTGAAAAGATCAACATATTACAAAATGAGTATTGTAGAGATGATCTCCCAGGGGTGTGGAAGAGAGTTGTGGAAGTCCTAATGAGGTATGTTACCCTAGAAGGTCGTTTCAAACGTTTTCATGCCTATCTCTTTCCATTACTAAATCATTTCCGCCTGAATGCTACTTTAAATTTTCCGTATTGACTCTTCACCTCTTTGGAGGAGTTTGTGATGTCCCTTTTTTGGCGAATAGGCTTTTGTGTGCATTTTGGCTTGTTCTTAGTCCCTTAGTGGTTATCCGACATGTTCAGGAGAACTCCAATGTTCTTGGAGTGGCCACAGATCAATTTTGCAGAGCATTTGGTTATGGCTTTGAGCTCAGATGGTGTTTATGATCATTGTGATGCTTTTTGATGTTTGATCGGGCTCCCGGTTTGCTCTCCAAGATTCTTGGAGAAGCCGTCTATTTTTAGAAAGTTGCCCGGAAAGCATCATTCATTTTCCCAACCATCATGGAGTATGTTGGTATGCTTAATTTTGTAGTTTGGTGGTGTTTGGGATTTTCCGCAAAATGGTGTTATTTAATGAGCTATTTTAATTATTATTTTCACTTAAGCTCCTAGGGGTGAAAATAATTAATAAAAATCTAAGTGTTATAACTCGTTGGAAAGAGGAAAAAAAGTTTTAAATCATGGATGCATCATTTTGGGGCCTTGCGAAGCAGATATTTCCTTTATTTTGATAAAGGGGTCTTTGGAGCTAAAAAGAGCTTTTAATTAAAAGTGGTGACTTTAAGTTGTGCACACATAAGGAATTATTTTATATTGTTTGAGGAGAAATATGAAGGGATAAAGGAAATAATATTTTATTTCCCTCAAAAAGTTATAAAAAGAGGAGTTGGGCTCATTGTTTAGGATGCTTGGAATTTGATAATGTTATGCTGCTGGGTTGAAACCAGAGATCAATTGTGCCTTCTTGTGGACGGAAACCCACTCGAGGATGATCAGTTTCGGTGGTGAGAAATCCACCCTAGCTGGTATGAGATGATTTCTACTTCAGGGAATCACAGGGAGCTGATCAGAGTTTTGAAAGATTTTGTAGTGTTTTGCATTTGTAATCTAGTGGATAGGCAACCATTTCTCATGTATTTTGAGTCTCATAAAATAAAGAATGCTTTTCTATGAACTGCCGTACAACTCAATTGCCGTACTAGCTGAAAAGTACGATGGATGTAGAAATTATTATGAGTGGTATTGAAACTTATGCTTATTTAAATATCATTGTATGATATTGGCGACCCTTCTAAGCCTACTTTGCAGATGTTTAATGTGTATTGGAGACCTTGGGATCATGTCCGTACTGAATCGGTCGTACCAGTCTGGAATGGGTCGATCCACATCATAAATTCTTAGCAACTTCTTTGTTTTGTTTGTTGATTGCAATATCATTGTGAGGTATTAAGGATTATTTTGAGATTAATTAGCAGTGATTTGATTGAGTATTGCAGCTCTAGTGAAGATATCCGTACTATTCTGCCGTACCTGCCTGAAACTGATCAAATCAAATACGTTCTACAATTTCCTTCCTTGGCATTGTTTAATGTTGGGAGTCTTCTTGTGATGATTGAACGACCTTATTAATGCCTTCTTTATAGAGTTTGGCTGTGTATGGATGAATTTATGAGGATATTTGGACTGCTGAGCATGTACGGACCTGTAGGTAGTCATGAATTGGAAATATACAATCTTTACATCTAAATCATTGAAATTTACAGTTTATGGTGAGTGTTTGTCCGTGCCATTGTTGTGATTGGAAAGAAGGCAGGTTTTGAGTGGTTTGTAGGATGTTAGTGTGCACAAGGTATCTCAGCTGGGGAGCCGTACTACCTTGACTCAGTCTCATTTCATCTTCAGTTCAGTCTGGGTATGGAAAGCAAACTATTTCAGTCATGAAGTTCATTATTGACAGTGATGCATGCAGGGTATGACTTCTACATTCATGAATTTCAGGGGGTATCTTTATCAAGTTGTAATTGTGTATCCCTGATTATCATTGTATCTGATTTCATTGTAATTTGATCCTAATGCAACTCACATAAGTACCCCTGGATGGTTTACCGCCAGTGTGGAGGAAAGATCAATTAAACATATTGTAACCCCTGGATGGTTTTACCGCCAGTGTGGATAAATGAACTTTTCTTTATTGTTTCTACCCACTGCATAAGTGGAGTATTCCCACTGAATAAGTGGATGGCATTGTAATTTTCCTTTCTTGCTCTCATACCCACTTAAAGTGGTGAATTCCCACAACTTGTGGATGCCTGCATATGCAGATGAAAGTTTACTTGTTGCACAATGTTTTAATTTGTAATCTAAAGCACATTATGCTCTCACCTTGCCCGAATTGGGATCTTGGTGATCAGAAGTGTGGAGGAGTTTAGTTGTGCTAACACTGTTTATCATTGTTCTATCTTTTGGAAAAAATTTTGGGGTTGTATATTACAGAGTTGGTCTAGAAGTTTTGGTTGGTGAGAAAACCCTTCCACTCCACCAAAGGCTTAGCTATGCCATTTATAATTTCGAATTAGCCCTCACTCTGGCTCTAGATTTCAAACCTAGGATTTATAATCCTTCCCTCATTGAACACCTCCCTGTTGACCTGCATTCCACCAAGAAACCCAAGCTATCTAAACCCTCATCCTCGATAGGCCCTACCCCTGATAAGGACTCTGATGAGATTTCCACCCACCCTTAGTTGGCATGAAACAGTAGATGGTGACCTTTCGTGATCCCCTTGAGGATTCCCCTATTCAAGGAGACTTGTCCCCTAACTTGCATGTTACTAAAGACAAAGGTAAACATAAGGTTTAGGATGTTCCTAACCAATCTTGTCCCATCTCCCAGGAATATCCCACCTCTCCTAAAAGCAACCTGACTACTCCTCCTCCTAGTAGACCCCTACTAGTGAGAAAAGCCCTTGTTCAGACAACAACAATTGTAAGTCTTGTTGTCACCTTGAAGTTAAGGTGGCAAACCTATATCAGGCCATGAATCTTCAAAACCAAGTTTTAAAATGGCAATTGGCTCGGATGCATCATACTAAGAAGAAAATTCAACACCTTGAGATTGTCACTCAACCGGAGACTTCTAAATGGCCCAAGGAGAATGCTGATGAGCTATGGTAGGAGGTGGAAAATTTAGCTAAAATGTTTGAAAGATGGGAGAATATGGAGGTTGAGATGAACAAGATTAAGAATAATCAGGAGGCCATCAAGAAGAATATGGAAGAGATTGTTCCTTTTAGCAAAGAAACTGCAGCTACCACTTTGTATGTCTTTCAGGCAGAGATGGAAAAGAGAAAAGCAGCTAAGGGAGGAAATTTAGGTACTATCCCTACGGGCACCAACATATAGCAAACTGTCACTATGGGGCCTACCAACAGAACCAAGGAAAAGAGCAAGAACGCCAAAGGGAAACAGGTTGATATGGGTGCCTATGATGGGCATGGTAGCAATGTGCAAGAGAATAACTTCAAGGACAAGCTGGAGTTCCTCAACAAGGAGTGCCAGGCCATCAGCGGCTTGAAGTTTCTTTCAAATCAGTAGGGTTCCTTCTGCTGGTCCGGGGGTGGTCTTTCTTTTTAGTGCTAATTCTGTGTCTGTAATCTTTGTTTAGTGTTTTGTTGTTCTATGTTATGTTTTACTACTTGTAAGACTCTTCCTATTCGCCTCTTTGGCTTGTTTCTATGGGTTTGGGCCCTTTCCGATTATCTTAATCAAAACAAACCAATTTAGCATCAAGCCAAATAAAACAAGGTCATGGAAGTTAAAGCTCCACTCATAACCAAGATTAAATATAAAACTAAAATGAGTTTGACAAAACCCTCTTGTCCAAAAAGGCTATCAAGTGAAAAAAGCATATTCGGCATACAAAGTCACTCGAGAAGTAACCTAGACATAATGAACTTACAAACTAGAATTTGTTGGTGTGAACATATAATTCACACATATTAAGTTGACTTAGTGAGTCTTCTAGATGTCTAGGTGTTTCTAGTTGTGTGTTGAGTTGTTGATAGTTGGAGTGAGTTGTCTTATCCTCCACATGTGCAATTAGTTATCATCCTCTAATTGGCACATGTTGTTGGAATAACTCCACCTTTCACTCCACCCTTCTAGCTCTCACCTTGCCTTTATAAGCAAGGCTCTCATTGTATTTCATACTGAATACAACATGACAGTCTAATACAATTGCTCCATTGTTTTAGCATCTTCTCTTGTCATCTTTGTGTGGAAGGTTGTCTTGATTGCAGGTGATCCTGGCTTGTTGAGTCACTTGACTCTTACATGGTATCAGAGCCTTGACTACAATTTCCTTCCCTCATTGGAGAGGTTTTGCTTGGAGCAGCATCATAGGAGCATCCTGAAACGAAACGGACATCACCGTTGCGATCAGGGGGTCCAAATCAGTATAGATCGGCTATTCATTCGTTGAATTTCGTCATCAGAAATTTTGGCAAAATTTGTTTTGCCTCCGGTTTCTTGGCGAAAAATCCGTACTGCTTGCATTAGCACTTGTACCACTCTGCACAGCGTACCTTGTCTGAATCTGTCATTAATCCATCAAGTAATATCGTTGTCTGTTGGTTTAATCATTTTATCTGCCGTTTGTTTTTTGTCTCTGCGGAATAGTGCAGGTTTAATTACCTGCAGGGTCTTCCCTCAACACGTGTAAAGGGCGGCCTGTCAAATCTCCTAGTCGACATCCGACTGTGCAATTTGTTATTGATCGGTGGTTTGAAAAAGAATTCGGCAGTCATTATCCCAGTCTTCATCCGGTGATCTGTTTTGACCTTGGCAAAGGTGTTTATCAGATCTTGCCCAGCGGATCTAGCAGGCTTCATTGATCTGAACATTTAGGTGGTTTGATAGCCTATCGGTTGGCATCTTCAACCATCGACCTTCAAATCTCGATTGATTCCTTTTGTTCTCAACTGGTTGTTGTGTTCTTTCTGGCATCGATCAACTTTCATTGGTGGTTGGCTTTTATTTCTGTGGCAGTGGCCGTCTTCACTCAACAGCGATCAACGACCTTCAAAGTTTTACTGGTGGTTTTGTATTCACCGTGACAATCAACAAAAGAAATTCGCAGGTCTTCAAACATTTGTCAGCCTTCCACATCTCCCAATGGCTGCTCATCATCGATAGTCTGCAGCATTATCTGGCAGTTTCAATGCCACCACCAGCGGTCATCAGTTGGTGATCCTTAAAATCGTCGGTGGTTCCCATCCTGTGTTTTTTAACCAAGATCCACGTCCTGCTCACATACAATCGATGGTGGTTACTATATAGTCTTCGGCCTGCATCATTTACATTGGTGGTTAAAGAATAGTCTTCGACAGATCTCATACATTCCCGTCGACAGTCGCTACGAACAGTTGTCTCCTGGCGATCTCATGCCTAGCGGCTTCCCTCTCACAGGTGGTTTTAACGCCTTTCAAAATAGTATTGACCAGCGGTTTTTTGATCCACACTTGGTGGTCTCTGGAATTTTATTGGCGGGCATGTACTCCTCAACCCTCAATTGGCAGCCTCGAAACAGTCTTCAGCGACAGTTCAACTGTTGCATCGTGTTCACAGCGGTCGATAGTTTAAAAGGTTGTTGGCGATTGGCTTTCAACAGTTAGCATTCAAAATTTCCTTGGCCATTGTTATTACAACTGTAGTTTGGACCCTCACCAGCAACCGATCAAATTTCATCGTGGGCAATTTTGACTTGGCAGCGACCAGTAGTCGGCGTGGAAAATTTTTCATAAACTCGTCAGTTTGTTTTGATCAGCCAAGCGTGGTCTCCTTAAAGTCTGTGGTGGGTCGGCAGTCAAACACCTTTGGAGGGCCTTCGAACAACTCCATAATCGACGGCAGTTTGCCCAACCATCATTAGCGGCCTGTGAAATCTCAGTCAGGCAATTTTTTATTCCACTGGAGTTCTTACTGGCGGTTTTGCAAACAAAACGGTGGTTTTCCTATACCGAAGGCAGTTTCTGGTGAACAAACCGTGGTTTTGCAGTCAAACGACAGTTTTTGCCTTCTACAGAGAATATTCCGTCAGGGACAGAATATTCCGTCAGGGACAGAATATTCCGTCACTAGGGGCCCTATTTTGCCCTCAAAGTCCTAAAGTAGGGCTTTTTTTGCTTTTTGCATAACTTTTGCCCACGATGTTGAAAACGGGCAAATTATATATCAATGGAAAGCTGACAGAGAGCTCTTCGTAGTTGTATCAGTCATTTTCATAGATATTTCTGTTTGACAGTATTTATTGCAGGTTGAAGACAAATCTTCGTTTTTGGCTCCCAAGCTCATAACTTTTTGCCACGATCTCCGTTTTTCGCGATTCTTGCGGCATCGGAAAGGTATTCAGGAGCTCTACACAGCCATCCATACACTTTTCTCATTTTTTGCTCCAGGTTCATTTACTTTCATTTGTCGATTTTTTGGCATTTGATTGATAACTTGAGCATTTTGATACTTGAGAGGGTGAAATTTGTTTTGAGAGGATTTGTTTGTTGTAATACATCATTGTGAGTGACTGTAATCTCACTTGGATCTCTTTTTTAAGAAATTTTGTTGTTTTTCCCCATCTTGGTCCTTTAAGGACAATTGTAAATCGCACTAAGTATAAAGTGCCACAACAAATTGGGGGGGCTCTCTTGGATAGTAAAGGGGTGTTGTTGTGTTGTTGTCTTGCTTTTTCATCATGGATATGCCTCAATTTCCACTTTTAACTCCATATAATTATATTGAATGGAAGAAAAACATGGAGTTTGTGTTGTATAAACAAAAGTTACATAGAATAACTTTAGGCACAGATCCTGAACCCATAGGTGCTATTGAGAAAAGAAAATGGTTAGACAGAAGAGATGAGGCTTTTGGCACACTTTGTCTTGCTATTTCTCCAGATTTGAGATTTCATGTTGAGTCTTGTACTACACCAAATGAGATATGGACAACACTGGACAATCTATTTGGCAAGTAAGATAAAATAAGAAAGTTCAAATTAGAAAATGAGATAATTGCACTTAATCCTCAAGACTTTGATCAAATTGAAGACTTCTTCACCAAATTTAAGTCTCTCAGGTTGCAACTCAAACAAAGTGGTCTTGAGAAAGAAGATGAACAATTGATTTTATCTATTCTTGCAAAATTGGGTCCTGCATATTCAGTTTATGTTTCTACCTTTTATGCTACAATGGATGCCTTCGGTACTAAGTTTACCATGCCTTCACTTGAGGAGTTTGCTCACAACTCACAAGAGAACAAGCTAAGCTACTACACATGGGCACATTGAAGTCACCTAGAAAACAGGCTTTAGTTGCAACACAAAGCACAAAAGATTCCAAGGCTTCACATAATAAGGAAAAGAAACACAAGGATTCACAGTCTAATAAGCAAGAGAAAGAATCAAAGAAAACCCCTAACTCTTCTTCCAAAGAGGAGTCCAATAAGAAGAAGAAGCCACAATGTTCTTATTGCAAGAAATTGGGTCATGATGAAACTAAATGTTATGAGAAAAAGTTTGAGGAGATGTCACAACTTCTTCAAAAACATAACATTGAGTATTCTTCATCAACAAAAGTTTTACCCCAGTCTTCTTCTTCGCCACCATCTACATCTACAGGAACAACAAGATTTGCTAATTGGTCAGACAAAGGAAAAGGACAGGCACTCTTTGCATCAACAAGTCTACAGTTAGAGAGATGGCTTCTTGATTCTGGAGCTTCTCATCATATGGCATCTTCACAGGGGATGTTCTCTTCATTTCAGTCGTACTTGGCCACCTATTTTGATGGGTAACAATACATACATGCATGCAAGTGGTAAAGGAACAATTGATGTTGGTGACTCATGTACATTCAACAATGTGTTGTGTGTACCTTCCTTGACAACCAATCTCCTTTCCATCTACCAGATTACTCATTGTGGTGCAGGGAAGACAGTTGAGTTCACTCCTGATTCTGTGATCATACGCGACTTGGAGAGCAGAGATATCATTGTTGTTGGGATGGCTGATCATGCATCTTGCTTGTACACCTTCTCCCATTTTGTTTCTGATGATGATGTAGATCCATTGTTTGCTATTCACACTCATGCACCAAGTGTGAATCATATTTCTAGGGAGAAGTTTGGTCACTTGAACCTTGGTGTTCTTGCATCTACTTCGGTTCCTGAGGCTAGTTTTGAGCTTCCTCCTCCTGCTTCTTCAGAGATTGGCATTGACATAGCTTCATCCACTTCAGTTGAGCAGGATATTGTTTGTCTTCCAAATACAGGTTTTTGGGATGAGTACTTGACAGGTATTGCAGACTTGTTTCGTGAGTCTTATCTTGATGACTTGGAGGACATCATTGATGACATTCATCTCCTCTTTGAAGGAGTTGAATCTTTTACTTCGGATGAGCAGGCACCATCTTCTCCTCTTCACTTGTCACAGTTTGGCACCGAGTTGGAGTATCTTGAGCATCATTCGGAGGATACTTTGTCTTTGGAGATTGATGATCTTGAGTTTTCCTCGTCCTGGATTGTCGCATGCAGCACCTGATTATGTGGCATCTTTTGGTTGTGACATGTGGACACTTGAGCAGTTTTCAGAGACAACATACATCATGAGGCTTTTTCCCTCATTCCTTGAGATGGAGTTTCTTCGACATCAGCCTTTGGACTTGTTTCTTCCTAAGGGGAAGAATGTTGTTTGCAGGCTTTGGATTCTCTTCAGCATTCTTCTTCGGGTGTTCACCATTGACACAGGAGCTACTTCATTGTGGGGGGGACCTCTAGTCTCACAATTGCTCTCCTCTGGGGGGGTAATTGATTGTATATATGTGTTGGATGTATTCCTTGGGGGGTCTTGAGTCCTCCTTCCATCACATCTTCATTTGTTTTCTGCATTCTCACTTTTGGAGAGGAGTTTTGTCCCATGTGGTCTTCTCATTTTCTCCACTTGAGATTTTGTACATGGGTACCTAACATGGCCTAGTAGCCGGGACCCATCCATCATTGCATCTTTGTTTTAGTCAACTACTCCCTAAGTTGCACTTAAGGGGGCGTGTGGTGTGAACATATAATTCACACATATTAAGTTGACTTAGTGAGTCTTCTAGATGTCTAGGTGTTTCTAGTTGTGTGTTGAGTTGTTGATAGTTAGAGTGAGTTGTCTTATCCTCCACATGTGCAATTAGTTATCATCCTCTAATTGGCACATGTTGTTGGAATAACTCCACCTTTCACTCCACCCTTCTAGCTCTCACCTTGCCTTTATAAGCAAGGCTCTCTCATTGTATTTCATACTGAATACAACATGACAGTCTAATACAGTTGCTCCATTGTTTTAGCATCTTGTCTTGTCATCTTTGTGTGGAAGGTTGTCTTGATTGCAGGTGATCCTGGCTTGTTGAGTCACATTGACTCTTACAGAATTTGAGGACTTGAAGTCTAGATACTTGGGGTCCACCTCACACCATCAAAGATATCTGCGACCAAACCCAAAAAAGGTAAAAGAATTGATGCTGATAGAGAATCTAGATGTGACAAAACCATAAATGAAAAAGAAATTTGCATATCAACTCCGATGATCTATCAAAAAGAAAAGGAGAAACCATAAGCAAACACCAACCTAAAAAATCACACATATGAGAAATTGATGAATTCAAACCTAAACCAATTTGAAAACCAAATAAGTGGAAAGGGTTGAAATAATGAATAGGACCCAACGGAATATTAAACGTATATAAACCTTACCCTCAGCTCCAAGGGTCTTACAAGCGAGAAAAAGTGAATCAGGAAAACAAAATAATGCAAGAAAGGACTTAGATGTGAGAAAATTAGGAAACAAGGCCTAAAAGGATTAAATTTTGGTTTTAAACAATGTGAAACTCTTATTTAAAAGAAAATTAACACCAATTCAATTGGAATATAAACAAGCATTCAAGACTGAGCAGCCAAACAAAATATCAATAAACCAAGGAAACAAAACCAAGAAAGTGAAAATGACTCACCAAGGGGACCAGTTGCAAATAACAACTAGGAAATCAAGCTAACAAAAGACATTGAACAAAAAATGAAATGAAATGCCAACATAAATCCAATGGCCATAATTACAATGAAACTAGGATGTGGGATCAACAAATGACAACTTCTTTAGGAAATACTATTTGTAAGAACCTCAAAATCTCGGGTTCATAAATCAATCCTAGATAAAATGAAAACTCTAGGAAATTGTCAAACTTTCCACATAGGAAAAAAACTAAATAAGCATGTTTTAATTTGTGGAAGTGAGGAATTGGTGTGAAGTTGTACTCATTGCTTCTAGGTATCTAGAAGGAAAGAGTCTAGAGGACACGAGACTAAGGATTAGGAAATCCATTTATGACATTGGTCCCAAATGATTTTAAATACATTTGTTTCAAAAAAATGAGGAATTTATCATATTTCACATATAGGTATTTCTCCACTACCATTAGGCATCCATAGCCCTAGTCAAGTTGCTTTTAGTTCCATGTCTACATTGCTCCATTGCCACGAGGCATCCATAGCTCTAGTGGAGTTGTAGGTTTGACCTTCATATCCTAATGCATGGATTGCCCTCTTTTTATGTGTGCGAGGCAAAAAATGAATAACCAAGAATTAGATTTACCATGTTGGCAAATGAGGATTTCTAGATAGTCTCTTTTTACCTTACTTCTAGTACCAAGATATTTAAATATGTAGTTTTATTGGTGTCTATAATGTTGGCAAGGTTCTTGATTAGTTTGCAAAGATCATATTATCATATATAGTTTCCATTGGTACAACAAAGATAGATATATTTTGTAGTAGATTGAGTTAGAGTATTAGATATTAAGACTTGCATGGTACCACCAAAGGTGGTGCGACAAATGATAAGGCAATAAATGAATAATTGGCACATCTAGAGGGCACATATCTTGACTAGATAAATAAATGTGAAAGAGATAAGAGTAGGAAACATTGTGTCTATGTGTATGTGTGCAAATGAGTATACCTACTTCTTTAATTATTGTTCAAGGCATAAATAAGTTTCCTAATTTTTTCTGTAGTATTAGCTCTAACCAAGTTGTAACCTTTTAACATTAACATTTGTGTAGTAGAGTTGGAAGAGAGGATGGGGGAAGTAATCAAAACAACTAGGCAATCCCAACCCTAGTTTAATACAAATCCAAGCCTGCCCATTGAGAAACAACTTCATGTCGTGATCCAAATCTATTGGCACAGATGGTGCCATCAAAGGAATAGCAACAAAAGATAAAAGAAGAGGTTGTTATGGCCTATCAAATAGAACAAATGACTCCCCTACTCTCCCAACTTACCACACAAAGGCAAAATATGCATGCAAACATTGTCTGCCTCTGCACAACTAAGGATGTTGCTACAACATACTTTAATTATTCCCCAAGTTGGGAAGCCACAACAACAAAGGGAAATGAAAGAGTTGGATAATCTTGAGCAACATTTAAAAACATGAACATAATATTATGACATATACAAAGACACAAGGGACGCAAAAAGGAAGAAACTAATGACCTTAGATGATGTATATCAAGCAAAACATGTAGCAAGAGCCACCACCATCAATGTGGTGGATGAATAGGGAAATGTGGTGAGACACCAAATGGAAAAACTAGATATTGCATTGTCTTCTTATCAGGCATAACTGCAAGGTTTGGAGAACAAAGGAATGTTCATATTATTGGTGGACACTACAATAGGAGCATACCCTAAAGTCCATCTTTAGTAACTTGACACTCTATTGCAAAGTTGGCAGAGTTTCCACAAGATGTTTCTTGACAAATACAAAAACATCCTTTCTTGATAGGAACAACATGGACTCACTACCACCACGATTTTGACATTTCGTAAAATTTTCCTTTAGTAAGAAAATTTTGTGAGTTGAATTGCCAACAACTATCGTTTAGAGGGCCAAGGTCCTTCAAGAGATTAAATTGAGGACAATACCAGGGTTTAAGTTTGGGGATGATGTTGGCATGGTTCTTCATTGGTTTACAAAGATAATGTTATCATGTTAAGGCTCCATGCATACCAAAAGGATGAGACAAAACATCTAGCATAGAGACCTATGCAATACCACTAGAAGTGATGCAACATTTAATGAGGCAATAAATGACGAATGGACATGTTTCCTTACTTAATAGTGTATTAAGGCATAGATCGTGCTATAAAGTAGACATGATAAAAACAGTGTAGGTATGAAAATCCATGTAATAAGAGAGTAAGACTACTCAAGTGCCTAATCCTTGCCTTGATTTAACCCCATTGAAGTACATCATTTAGAGACCTTTGCTAAGGAAACTTTTTCTCCTTGGTGGTCAACTTGTAAACTTCACACACAATTGGCATTGCCTCAACTTTTTTTATACTATAAAAAGGTTACAAATATGACTCAGTAAAGCATCAAAGTATCAAGATGTAGTTGAATAACAAAGATTCACAAAGAAAAAAGGAAACCCACAATCCCATAGATATCACAATAGTAATCCCCACCTTAATATAAGGGGCATAACAAAAAGACTATCAAGACTAACTATCATCCATATACATATAGAGATATATAAAAGTATACTTAATGGAGTAAAGGCACCATTCAAAAAATATGCAAAAGAAGGTAATATAAACAATATTAAAGATTGAACTATTCATCTATGCCTCCCATGGGAGAGTTCACTTCAAATTCACAGCTAGAAGAAAAGTTGGCATGCTTGACAAGGTGAGCAAGGGTAAAGCTAGTAGGCCAACTACTCACCTCAAAAATTCCTTCCGTCTTATCCTTTATACCATGGTCATCACTCAAAACTGAAGCTCAAGGCTGAACTCTTACACCTTGAAAGTATCCTTTAGTTGGACATGAAGAACTATTAATTTCAATCAATGGAAAATCTTGAGCCTCACTAAATTGTCGTTTCCTTGCGAAGAGAGATCTAGGAAGCTTGGATCATCAATATCCATCTTATTTGCTGCAAACTCAACAATGAGATCCTTATTAATAATGCTATTATAATCCCTTATGAGCTACACCAAAGTTATATAGACCACTTATGTTTGTCTTTCCATTTGTGGATGAAAAGTTATATTCTTCGTGAGCCTAGTATCCATCATATTCCACAAAGTGGACAAAAATTTGCCAACAAACCCTGTATCTGAAAAAGCCAAGAGTGCTCCCATACATTATTGAAAAGTATTTCAACTACTTTTTTTTCCTTGTAATTGTCTTCTTGCATCAAAATAGTATACAAATTTTGCTAAATCTACCCAAAACAACAAACAAATAGTCATGTCCATGCCTACTCAAAGGTAAACCCCCTACAAAATCCATGTAAATACTTTCCAATGGCCTTGTTGGTACAAGAAGAGGCAAATACAATCTTTCTTTTCTTGTTTTAAAACTTCTAGTACAACATAATTTGCAACCTCTTAACAAATGTTGTTAGTTGTTACATTTTGGGCCAAATCCCTTTGCAAATGGGCCACCATTTGTCAAACACCAAAATGACCCACCACTTTAGAGGTATGTGCCTATCTAATAAGTACTAGTATTTGTGCCCTCGGCACACAATTTTCACAACCTATAGAGAAGCCCCTCCTTGAGGAAAAAGTCTTCTTCATTGTTGGTGACTCCTTTTGCTTGCAAGTCATGAACTTCTCCCCAAAATGTACATCTTGGGGATATTCCTCGTCATAAGCCTCGGGTCACCATAGCCATGGCTACAATTGGATTTGAGAATGGTGGAGTAAATAGAATATCTGTCAAAACATCCATGCTCCCTTTCTTATTTTTGATCACCAAATAGAATTGTTGTAAAAATCCCATCCATTTACAATGTATTTCCTATTGCAATTTAGTTTGAGCTTGCAAATATTGTAAAGATTGATGGCCAATATGCACTATAGTTTCTTTATCAAGTAAATAATGCCTTAATTTCATAATAGCTTGAACTAGTGCATATAATTCTCTATCATAGAGTGGAAATCCTCTAATTGTTAGAAGTGAGAATTGTTCAATGATAAAAAATAGACTTACCTCTTTGTAGCAAGATGTCACCCATAGCATATTCACTTGCATCAACCTCAACGGATTACTGCAAATTACAAAGATAAAGAATGAGAGCATCATTAGTTTTATATTTCAACAATTTTCAAAAGCTACATTATATTCACTATGTTGGGTATTGCTCAAATGGGTCATTGTTGGAATATATATATATATATATATATATATATATATATATATATATATATATATATATATTCTAAATCATTGTAATATTACATCATTGTATAAATATGTTAACAAAAATTCTCTTCTATACATTGCCCTCTCCTCAAAATGATAAATGCTCATTGCTTCTCAATCTAAATAGTCAATTCCCTATACTATGTTTCTTTGCATCTTTAATTAATCATCCCTTATCACACTGATTAGAGGGTGGTTAAATCAACTCCTTGTACTTGTATGTTCCTTTGTACAATGCTTTGATACATTAAAAAATATGATTGTTATCACTTGATTAAGTTTTATGTTGTGTAATGGCTCCTTTCTTTGTCTTCATGTGTGTCTCTTCCTCACTAGATCATGTGCATGGATGAATTAAATTTTACAAGTAATATCAAAGTTTAGGCTAGATGAGGAATATGGAGTTAGTAGTGCAAACAAATTCATTAACCAATGCCTCTAAATAGAGCACTCACTAAAAAGAATGCTACAAATTTCTAGAAGCTTCTACTCAATACAATTTTCAGATTCTAAGTCGATTGTTTTACACACATGATCTAACCATCTTTTGTAGCCATAACTACAACTTTGCTACAATAAAGACTAGTCCTGAAAGAAAAACCTTATTTTTCAAAGTAAATTCTATTAATGCATCAACTTTTGTTCTTTGTGACTATTCTTGATTTGCTTGTTCTAAAAAAGATTCAACCATCAACCAATCAGCTTTTCTACAATAAAAAATTACACCACATTCCACCTATAGTGTATGGCTAGTAAATTGGTTTGTTGTTGAGTTTTACCTATTTGAGTGTGCAACAAGGTATGCATTTTTATAAAAATGAGTCTTTAAATTTGTTTAATCTGCCCTAATATGATGTGTTAGCCTTGTGTACTTGTGAAAGTCAACCCAATAAAAGTGAAAGTCGGCTTGCAAATTAAAAGGCACCTTACAAATGGCATTAGACTAAATGATTTTATAAAAGAAATCTGAAATTTTGTTAAGTCCTAGCATATCTAGAAGTTGAGTTGGTCTATAAAAACATTTAATCAGCCTTGTCACATTTAGCTTACCGAAAAATTCAGTTATAAATGCCTTTTGAAAATTAAACCAAGTGACCATAAAGGTTTAAACAAATTATCAAAGGTCGAATATGCATGGGTTGAATGCATAAAACTATTACAAGTTGGTGAGCTGACTTGCATTAGTAAAGTCTCCTTCAAACTACTAAAATATTCTCCAATGGGTGTGATTGTATCAGTATGACACTTTTTTTAATAAAAGAAATAATAAAGATTATTTTTAAAAGGAGGTTGAATTTTGCATGGAGGGTTGAAGTTACACCGAATGTAACTTTTGCACTTTAGCCTGAAAAGGAAAATTAAAAGGAGGTGTTGCATTTTTAAGGGTTGTTTTGATTTGCATGAAAATAATTTCTTTTATAAGGTGGATTTGCAAAGACAAATAGTGGAGGACATGCACTTTCTTGTAAAGGGGCAATTTCTTTGAAAATTTGATTGTAAACGGGGAAATAGGTTAGAGATTTTGAAATTGGAAGAGGAATTTTCTCATTTGAAATTTATAAAATATACAAATTGATTAGTAGTTTTAAGAGTGTATGGAGCAATGAGGGTGTAATTTGAGGTATAAGGCCATGTTGTTCTTGTAAACTACTTACGTTAGTTTGAGATCTGTTGTCACTTGGATTTGCACCCTGTGTTGAAGCCCATTTGCTGCAACAATCCAGTGAAACATGGGAGTCATTTCAAGGTGTGGGATCCTGCAAATGAAATCAAACCTCCAGAGAAGGTTGGTTCCTCTGCTTGAATATGAGATTTAGAGAAAACTATAAGACAACCTAATCTAACACCACTAGGAAAAGGGGAAGAAGGAGAAGACTGAAAGGGAAAGGTGATACACCAGGTTTATTGAAGAACACCCACATAGCCAAAATGCACAGAATAATTTCACACAGTTGATGGTTTCACACAAATTTTGCAGCTTCTAACAAAGGTAAAGAACATAATAGAATTGCAAGGAAATAAAATTCACAAGCAACAGCTAGTTCCAAATCACATAGAGTTAAAAATAGCATGAAAAGGCAAAAATAACCCGTATTGTATTGATTAAAAAGGCACAGTTACAATAGGGTAGAGTTCTGTTCGGAGAACAAAAATAAGCTTCTGCATCCAACCCTTGTTACATTGATTTTTCATCTATTTATAACATTCCATTACATTGACCTAGGTCACCCATTGCAATAAATTTGCCTATGGGCATGTCAGAAGATATTTCTGCAAAAAGGAACGTCTGCATACATCTGTTCTGCCAATCATAAATGTGGAAATATCCTGATTTGATCCACAACAATTAATACATAAATATCTAAAGATGAAGTAGTTGAGAAATATCTATTGCATTGAAGAGTAGCAGCTGACTCATTCACATGCACAATTAAATATACAACCACTTCCAATTGGTGCAGATCTGATCCTACAATCATGGAGACTGGAGAGAAGATGGACATTTCAAAATATAATGTCCGCCAAAATTTCCTGGATAAAGCCTTTACAACACTTTAAAATATTTTAGAATCACTTTAAAATATTCTAAAGTATTATATTACATGCTTTATTTTCATTGATTTTTACTTTGCTTTAATCATGACCTTTAGTTTGCCTTATCGGCAAAATCTATCCATTGCAAACCATTTTTGTCTCTGTTTTTCCTTTGGTCGGCGAAAACTCCATTTCGCGAACCACTGCCTTAACCGATTTGCCCTTCTTTCTCTCTTTCTTCCTTATCGCTTTCTCTTTTCTCCCTTTTTACTCATACTTAGTCACTTTTTGCCTTTAGTCAGCAAAATTTTCCTTTCACGAACTATTTCCTTGCCTTCATTTTTGCTCTCTTCCTCTTATCCCCTTTGGTCGGCAAATCGCCTTATCGGCAAACTTTAGAAATCACGAATTGATCGGTGAGTTTGTGTTTTTACCAATTTCCCGATTTCTCCTTTTCTTTCTTTGTCTTTGTCAAAGGCCTTCTCTTTTGCCTTAGAGAAATCTTCCTTTTGGTTCCTTTGTCGGCGAGCTCGCCAATCGGCGAACTTTGAGTTCACTAAACTCAAAATTTGCCAAAAAAGGCAAACTTTCCTTAGCCCTAGAGAATTTCGCCCACCTTGCCCTTAGTCGGCGATTTCACTGATCGGCGAACTTGCTAATCGACAAATTGCTTGGTTCGCTAACTCTATAATTTTCCGACTAAATCTTTCTTGCATTTGTTTCCTTTTGTCTTCCTTCAGTCTTCCCTTAGTCAATGATTTCGCCGATCAACGAACTGCTTGGTTCGCCAACTCTCAAATTTGCCGACTAAGGCTGAAAAGACTAAGTCAAAACTTAGAAATTTTGGATTTTTGAAAGGAATTTTTACAGGGAAAACACTAGACTTGAAGAACACATGGGCATTTTAACCAATTTTGACAAGATTTTCAACATTTTTAAAACTAGGCTATTTCACTCTAGGGAAGGGAAAATAGGTCAACATTTTAGTGACCTCTTAGGGATGTTAGCCTGCTAAACAAAAGAAACCAGTAGCCTGAAGCATCCATTGGGCATGGGGTCAAAAGGGACTGCAGTATGTTGGGAACAACTGAAACCTTGCCTTAACAAAAACAACACCAAACAAAAGGAAAACGAAGCCTGCATTCTCCTAATGAGAGTGCAGCTTGTGCAACAACACTTAGGGAAAAGGAAAACTAAAACAGAAAACAAAACAAAACAGTATATACAAAATTCAAACCAACCTTAGAAGTAAGGTTTGAGATGGATCCCATTGACTGAGATCGATAGAACTTCACCATCCAGATTTGAAAGATTGAAAGCGTTGGCTTCCTTGCAATAGGTGATGATGTATGGACCACTCCAGATTGCATCAAACTTAGTGTAGCCTCCAGGCTTGGCTCTGTCAGCATCCCATTTCAGAACAAGATCTCCCTCTTTGAAAATTTGATATTTGGCCTTCTTGTCAAAGTATTTCTTGGTCTGTCTTTGGTGTTCTTCCAATGTGACCATGGTTGATTGTCTAAGTTCTTCTAATTCAGTTGACTCAGCCATCCTTACAGATCTAGCATCTTCACCTTCTAACTCCAACTATTGGGCCGACTCTAATGAAGGAAGTTCTAAAGACAAGGGCAGCCAAGCCTCTTTTCCATACACAACAACAAAAGGAGAATTACCAATGGCTCTTTTATAGGTGATCCTATAAGCCCAAAGAGCCAATTTGATTTTATTATGTTATTGTCTCTAATTTGTTTCCATGGTCCTCTTCAAGATTCTGATTAGGTTTTTGTTAGTAGATTCAACTAAACCATTACCTTGGGGGTAATAGTTAGAAGAAGTCTTCAAAAACACATTATATTTCAAAGCCCAATCAACTATCCTAAAACCAGTGAAAGCTCTTGCATTATCAGAGATGATGGTGTGGGGAGCTCCAAACCTCGTCATGATTTCTTCCAAGAAATCAATGATTGTTGATTCTATAGCCTCTTTGAGTGGGACAACTTCAACCCACCTGGTGAAGTAGTCCGTTGCAGTTAGAGCCCACTTGTGGCTAGCACTGGATGTAGGGTTGATCATTCCAATGAAATACAGGCCCCACTGTGAGAAAGGTTGATCTACCTGAATAGGGTGAAGTGGAAGGGCTACCAATCTCTTCTTCCCAACAAAGAGAGCACAGTCTTTGCATTTTCTTACCCATACATGGGCATCATTGAACAATGTGGGCCAAAAATAACCTACCCTCGGTATCTTCATTGTTGTAGCTCTTGCAAAGAAGTGGCCTCCAACTGGGCCAGCATGAAACTCACTAAGCAATCTGTCAATCTGATTTTCTTCAATGCATCTCAACAACACTCCATCCAGGTTTCTTTTAAAAAGAATCCCATCCACCAGAGCATAAAGAATGGACTACAACCTAAAGTTCCTTCTCTTAGTTCTGTCCAATTTAGGAGGATACTCACCAGTGGATAGGAACTTGGCCATGTTTGTTGTCCAACAACTTACAGTTGTTGGCTCTGCCATGGGTTCTACCTCATTAAAGAGATAGGATGAGTTCGCCTCACCCATTGTAATTCGAGCTAGTTGCTCACATAATCCCCGGCCTCTAATAGCTTAGTGGCTTTGATAGTAACATCATATTCCAGGATCTTTGTAACCCAGCTTGCCCTCTTTTCACTAATTTCTATTCCCATTATATAGTCTCACAATGGGATGAGAAACCAATACCTTGATGTGGTTATTTGCCAACATATATCTAAAAAAATTTAATGCTCTTATAATGGCAAAACCCTGTTTGTGCATGGGACTGTACTTGACCTCATACTCTTTCAATGTTTGATTGAAAAAGGCTAGTGGTTGCTCCATACCTTGGTCATTTTGATGCATCAAAACAGCTACAATGTTGCTCTCTCCTCCATGAGCATAAAGGACAAAGTCCTAATAGTTAGGGTTCATGAGGGTAGGACCCTGAGCAATTTCTTCTTTTATCTTCTCGAAACCGTCCTTCCCCTCATTGGTCCACCTAAAAACATCCTTTTTCAACATTAGGGTCACTGGTTTGACCAAACCAGCACACTTAGAGATGAGTTTTCGAACAAAATTGATCTACCACAGAAATGACTGCAAAGCTTTTTTATGAGCAGGTAGAGGAAGAGAAACAAGCGCTGAAGTTTTTTCTGGATCTATGGAGATCCCATCCTTGGACACCAAATGGCCCAGAAGTTTGCCCTAAGAAACAACAAAAATACATTTTTTGGGGTTCAATGACACCCCAAACTCCCTACACCTTTCGAAAACTTTCTCCATATGCTCCATGTGATTTTCTCCTCTTAGAGAAGATTGTAATATCATCAAAATAGCTTAGGATGAATTTGTTGATGAAGCCCCTGAATGCAATGTCCATTGCCCTCTGAAAAGTGGTGCCAACATTGGAGAATCCAAATGGAATTTTTGCATATGCCATGGTTGCCCACTTAGTGGTGAAAGTTGTCTTGAACCTGTCCTCTTCCCTTACAAAAATCTGGTTATAACCAAAAAAACCATCGAGAATGAGAATCTTTCCACCCCCACTACAGTCTGCAAGATTTGGTCCATGGACAGTAGAGGGTAATGATCTTTCAAGGAAGCTCAATTTTGATCACGGAAGTCTACACACAACCTTATCTATCAATTTTTATTACTCACTAGCACTAAATTAGCCACCAAAGTGGAATACTTGATGGGAAAAATAATTCTGGTTGAATGAGCTTTGCAAGCTCCTTCCTCATCAAAGGCTTGATTTTGGGGTTTACAGGTCGTTGTCTTTGGCGAACAAGTTTGGTGTTTGGATCAAGGTCTATGGCGTGTTGGGCAACATTTTGGTCAAAACCCTTCAAATCCTCATAATTCCATGCAAAAACATCACTGTATTTGTGAGAAAGGTGAATAAAATTTTGTTGTTCATCATCACAACATACCTTTCCCAACAATAAATCTTGTCTTGGGCGATAGCAATATTTTGATAGTCCTCCTTTTTGAATGTGATGTTCTTCTTCTCACCCTTGAATTCATCATCATGACTGAAAATAGTCTCAAGAGTGACTAATCCCTTTGGTAACCTGTTTGTTTTCAATTGCATAATCTGATCGCCATACCCCTCTTGCAGTTTGGACTACACACTTGATGAGAACTCGGCTTCATTTTGAATGAAGTTTACAATCTGCTCATTGCCGTCAAATACCTGACAGTTTGCACCATTATCGGGAACTGAGGGTCTAACCACTAATTTAACATGTTGATCAGGGCCTTGAAAGAGGTCTGTGGGGAGAGAAAACTGAGCACCAACGGTTGCCAATTGGTCTGCCTCAACATTTAATTTCCTTGGGATCACCTGTAGGTTGAGAACATCACAACTCTCAAACAGACCCTGTGTCAATAAGCTCTCAAAAGTCAATTTTTCATTGCACGTCTCTCCCTGATCTAGTTGACCACCAACTCAATGTCTCCAAAGATCTCTAGATTTTTTATTTTCTTCTTTTCAGCTAGTAACAAGTCGAGAACCAATGCCTCATACTCTGCGACATTATTTGTGCAAGAAAAATGTAGCCTATGAGCAAAATGCAGTTTCTTACCAGTCGGAGAGATCAGTAATGCCCCTGCACCAGCTCCATTTCTGCTCTTTGCACCATCAAAGAACATTATCCATGGGCCATTAGAATCATCTAGTTTTAGTATAGAAGGGACAGAGGAACTTCCCTCATGAATTATGTAGGTGCCCAGCCCAGTCATTTCAGTGGTGTCATAGCGATCAAAATCAAAATGATATTTTGCCCACTCATCAAGAAAAATATCTGGGGTTGGAAGGGGTGAAGATGCTACCTCAAGAGATGCCGAATAAATCACTTCCTCACCCTGAATCATGCAATTAGGGTTCACCAAGCTATGGTCATAATTCTCTACATGATAACTCAAAACTGGTTAAGCCTTAATGGTGAACCTTGTGACATATCTTGTCCTTAGAAGCATGTGAGGCCAATCAGAAGAAAGGTAACCACCCACTTTAGCCATGAAATCTCTTGACAAGCAGATAGCGAAGAATGGAGGAAGATCAATGACTGAAATATCTCGACTAATAGTCAAGTTTGAACAAGCATGCAAGGTCAAATTCAGTCCTTTGATCACTCCAACAGTATTAACAAAAGTACCGTCTAGTTGCAATACACCTGATGAAACTGGGGTATATTTGATGCCTAATGCATCTGTTATTTTCTTTGGTTTTCTTTGGCATGACTGAAATACTAGCCTCTGAGTCTATCATGCAATTGTGCACCAAGAACTTCCAAATGATTAAAGACATAGAAAGGGGATGGTTTCTTTGTTGGGCCTACCTATTCTTCACTTAGTTGTACAAGACTGACTGGGCCCTTCTCCTTCTAGACTGCTAAGTTAGCTATTGAGAATTGTCTTAAAGCATCTTGCAACAAATCTCTTTGAGAGGGAATTGACAATGCGTCCCACATGGACACATTCAGGTTTGTCTTTTTCATTTGCTCTACAATATTCAAAGAAAATGTCATTGTTTTGTGCATGGAAGGAATCCATGTTCCTTTCTTTGACTATTCTGTGGTTTGTTCTTGCAATTTTAGACATGATGGAATGTCATTTTTAGTGACAGGCCTGCTGTTCTGAGCTAAATTTGCGACACTAACACCTTTTGCTCTTGATATGAGTTCCTTTTGTAATACAACAGGCATAGGGTTATCCTCTAATTGCCTCTTCTTGGATCTTGTGTTGTCTGCAACACTATTTATAGGCATAACCATGCTATTCATAGGCTGATTAACAGCACAAAAATCCTCAGGAGTCTAATGCATTAAATTAGAATCAGAAGCAGCCTCGTTTGGTACCTCAGGGTTGTTGTTGACTGCTTCTACCAATGATGCTTGTTGAGTATGAAAATTTTGCACCATTAGGGCTCACTCTTGCACTCCAAATGCGTAAGTAGATTGATTATGGAGCTGATTGCAAGGATAACACCAATCTGCCTCATGAGACAAAAGGTTTTGGATAGGAACCAAGGTCCTAACTAGGTTAACAACTGATATTTGTTGAATGGGTCTAACCATTTGCAAAGGTTGAACAAGGTTATTATTCTAGTATCTATTTTCTTGGTAACCTTGATTCTAGTTTTTTTGGTTTTTATTGGAATTGAAACCTTGCCCCCATGTCTGATTTGAAGACTATCCCTGGTTATAATTTTGATGAGGTTTAGGGGCGATTTGGATGGCTATGGTATTGACTTTGTTAGCCATGTTGGCCACTAGGGTTTTAAAGTCATCCCTTTCCTATGGAAGAGCAGATGTAGAGGCTTTAAGCTCTGGGATGAGAGCAATAGTGGGTTGTTCAACTTGTGAAGACAATTCTGGGAAGATAGGTACAGGAGGTCTAGGAGCAATTTTCTGTAATGTCCTCATTTTCGGGTTCTCTTGCAGTGCAGTTAGAGCTAACTTTCTGGGTTTGTGGCAGCTTGAACAGAGGAGTATTCTGATGTCACCAGTGTGTTGAGGTGATCAAGTGGAGTTGTATGACACTTTCCGAAGGGATTTCGAACAACTTGTCTGTACTTACTATTTATAGTAAATGCTTGCATGGCGACAATCTTTCTAGGTTTTTCTGGGTTTGTTCTCTTTGGTCCTCGAAGAACATTGCTATTTATAGTAAGTGTCAGTCTGGCACTATTTTTGGTGATTTGGCAATTAGTCATTGGCTATCTCAGGTGTGCATCGAGCTTAGAGTTGTCAGTTGGTATTCACGATTACAGTGATGCTTTCAAATGTTTTTCTGGCTTCCCAAATTGCTCTCCAAACTTCTTGGAGAAGTTTATTTTTAGAAAGTCACTCGGAAGGCACCATTCTTCATCCCAAATATCATGGAGGGCGATGATATGATTTATTTTGCAATTCACTTAGGTTTGGGATTTTCCATAAATTGGGTGAGTTATTAAGCCATTTAATTAATATATTTACTTAAGTTATCTAATGTTGGGATTATTAAAAGATGACTTAAGTATAATAGCTCATTGGAAAGGGGTTGAGATGTACTATTTGCCTAGGCACATAAAGTGAGTGTTCAATCTTGGAAAAAGATAAAATATGGATGCGAGGGAAAAAGTTTATATTTTTTTAAAAGAAATTAATTTCCTTTGCAAACTCCAAGGTGCCTATAAATGAAGGATGAGAGCTCATTGAGAGGGTCATGCTTGAGATTATATTGTTATGATGTTGGATTGAACCTGTGTGTTCTCCATTCCTTCTTGAGGATGAAAACCATTTTGGAAAAGATCAGTTTCGGTGGTGAAAGATCCACCCTCGCTGGTTTAGGGTGATTTCACACAGAAATCACACAGCGGAAATGGAATTTGACGTTTTCTAAGAGTTTGTGGATTGGAATTGATTCCTTTTGTTGTGTTGGATTCCAGTTTGGTGTTTGAGTGATCTTTTGGAGTTATTTCTAAATATTTGATTGCTTCTAATGCTGGTTGTGCCATTTCCTTGTACATATGCATGTGGTTGCTTTGGAGTTTGTAGAGGAAACAATGCAGGAATGTTTGTAAATCTTTGGAATGATGTTTGCCATAATACAACACTCATATCTGAGCATATTTCAAGAGACTTTGATATAGTTTGAAGATATTGAGTGTGTCGTACCATTGATAGACCATACAAAGGCATGTGAATGTTGAATTTCTGAAGAGAACAATGTTTGTTATAATTGGATAGTGATTATATAACCTTTGCAATGATAAAATGATTATTTCAAACCTAGTTCAATGATCTTTGCAACATATTTCTCTCATATCTAGCAGGTCGTACATGTACCAGGCCCTACCAGCATGTCCCTGGGGCGTGTTGTTGAATCGCCCAAGTTTGAGCAAGGAATATCATACTATGGAAGGCGTCTAAGATGATTGAAGTTGTGTTTGCATGGTTGAAGGAGGATGAGTAGAGTTGGAGCAAGATATGAGGGTTGTACTTGGCAGCTACAATAAGCTACAGACCTGCAATCAACAATAGTGATATCAGCAAATCTGACAACAGTAACTTCATTCATGTTCCCTTTGTGGTATATTCATAATACCTCTATTATCTATCTTGCATGATTCATTCTTCATTACATAGAGTTTCATATGCTCTAATTGTTTGCAGATGTGACTTATTCAAATCAGGGGCAGTGATCTTAATATTGCAGATTGTTCTTTCACTGTGATCTTACATTTGATGCAATCTCATTGTAACCCCTGGATGGTTCAACTGCCAGTGAGGATAAATATGTTTAGTTTCTTTCATGGCTTTCCTATTGAATAAGCGGATGTGCTTGTTCCTTTCTTGTTTATCTTCCCCGCTGAATAAGTGGTTTGTAATGGCTTCCCACTGAATAAGTGGATGTGCCTAGTTTCCTTCATGTTTCTCCCATTGAACAAGTAGTTGCCCATTGCATAAGTGGATGCATGTTGCATAAGCGGATGCCCACCAAATAAGTGGAAGTTGTTCTTTATTTGTTGGTTTGGGTTTGAATGCTAACTCAGAAACACTTGTATACTCTCACCTTGCCCACATTAGGATTTGGGTTATCAGAAGAGTGTGGAAGAATCATTGTTGCACTTAACTTCCATATTGTTGTATGTTTTCAAAAAAAAATTAGGGCAGCTTATTACATTTTCCCAGCCTATATTAAACAATTTTCAGCTCTCAAAGTTGTCTCATATGCATCTGGTAAAGTTTGAGCACCGATGGATTGCATCATAAAAGCTATATCAGAATTTCAAGCTCTCAAAAAATATAAGAAAGCACCTTGTGGAGATGGTCTGAGGAGAGTTGGAATTCTTTCCCACGTTCTTTGAAATCTAATGTTGAAATCAGCCATCATCTCGTTGGGAGCCCTCTTTATAGTTATCAACTGTTCCAGCAAAGAGACACTGTTTGCTCTCTCTTTGAACTACTTGCAGACTGCTTCTCCTAGCTCATCCCAATCATGTATTGAAGCAGGGGGTAAACTCCTAAACCATTGAAGAGCTCTTCCCTTGAAGCATGAAACCAGGAGCCTAACAACCACATCCTCGTATTGTATATGGTGAATTGAGCATACATTTGATATGTCTTTAATATGTCCAACAGGTGAGTGGAACCCTCACCCGTAAAGAGTGGAATGCTCTTTAGGGCCAAGGCAAGTATATCATTATATGCAGCCAGGGCTAAAGGGCTACCTCCATTGAAGATTATGAAGGGTAGATTTCTTGGCAAAGCCATATTTAGGATATTCAAATTTATTCTAGGTATGTGCAAGCCCTTTCTTGAATACTGAAACCTAATAGGAGCACGTGTAGATTGAGATCTTGAATGAGATGAAACATCACTGTTATTCCCTCTCGCAGGAGACCTAGATAACCTAGTTCTTCTCCTTGAAACAGCTACATGTAATTCAACAAATTGGCAATTCTCACCTCTTGAAAAAGCCCTAGTCTGCACTCTAGGCATATGATGTCTGAAACCAAGAGCTTATAGAGTCACCAGATGCATGAAACTTGTCCGCCAAACTGCAGAATACTGAGAACAACACCAATTTCTCAACTCAACTCTTAACTCAAAGCAAACTAGTCCCATTGGGCATTCTAGAAATTGTTGTCACTTGGATTTGCACCCTGTGTTGAAGCCCATTTGCTGCAACAACCTAGTGAAACATGGGAGTGATTTCAAGGTGTGGGACCTTGCAAATGAAATCAAATCTCTAGAGGAGGATGGTTCCTCTTTCTGAATATGAGATTCAGAGAAAACTATAAGACTAAACCTAATCTAACACCACTGGGAAAAAGGGAAGGAGAAGACTAAAAGGGAAAGGTGATACACAAGGTTTAATGAAGAATGCCCACAGAGCCAAAATGCACAGAATAATTTCACACACCTAATGGGATCACACGAATCTTGTAGCTTGTAACAAAGGTAAAGAATAGAATAGAATTGCAAGGAAATCAACATTCACAAGCAACAACCAATTCTAGATTACACAGAGTTAAAAACAACATGAAAAGGCAAAAATAACCAGTATTGTATTGATTAAAAAGGCATGGTTACAGCAGGGTAGAGTTCTGTTCGAAGCACACAAATAAGCCTCTGCATCCAACCCTTGTTACATTGATTTTTCATCTATTTATAGCATTCCATTACATTGACCTAGGTCACCCACTGTAATAAATTTGCCCATGGGCATGTTAGAAGATATTTCTGCAAAAAGGAACGTCTGCAAACAACTATTCTACCAATCATAAATGCCGAAATATCTTGATTTGATCTACAACAATTAATACAAAAAAATATGAAGATGAAGTAGTTGAGAAATATCTCTTGCATTGAAGACTAGCAGCTCACTCATTCACCTACACAATTAAATATACAACAACCACTTCCAGCTGTTGCGGATCTGATCCTACAATCATGGCAACTGGAGAGAAGACAGACATTCCAAAATATAATGCCCACCGAAATTTCCTGAATAAAGCCTTTACAACACTTTAAAATATTTTAAAATCACTTTAAAATATTCTAAAGTACTACATTACATTATATTACATGCATTATTTTCATTGATTTTTATTTTACTTTAATCCTAACCTTTATTTTGCCTTATCGGCAAAATCTATCCATCGCGAACCATTTCTATCTCTGTTTTTCCTTTGGTCGGCGAAATCTCCATTTCGTGAACCACTGCCTTAGCCGATTTGCCCTTCTTTATCTCTTTCTTCCTTATCACTTTCTCTTTTCTCCTTTTTTACTCATACTTAGTCACTTTTCGCCTTCAGTCGGCAGAATTTTCCTTTCACGAACTATTTCCTTGCCTTCATCTTCACTCTCTTCCTCTTATCCCCTTTGGTTGGCAAATTGCCTTATCAACGAACTTTAGAAATCACGAACTGATCGGTGAGTTTATTTTTTTACCGATTTCCCAATTTCTCCTTGTCTTTCTTTGTCTTTGTCGGAGCCCTTCTCTTTTGCCTTAGAGAAATCCTCCTTTTGGTTCCTTTGTCAGCGAACTCGCCGATCAGTGAACTTTGAGTTCGCCGAACTCAAAATTTGCCAACTAAGGCAAACTTTCCTTAGTCCTAGAGAATTTGGCCCGCCTTGCCCTTAGTCGACGATTTCGCCAATCGGCGAACTTCTTGGTTCGCCAACTCTAAACTTTGCCGACTAAGGCTTTCTTGCATTTGTTTCCTTGTCTTCCTTCGGCCTTTCCTTAGTCGACAATTTCGCCAATCGGCGAACTGCTTGGTTCACCAACTCTCAAATTTGTCCACTAAGGCTGAAAAGACAGTCAAAACTTAGAAATTTTGGATTTTAGAAAAGGGATTTTTTACTAGGAAAACACTAGACTTGAAGAACACACAGGCATTTTAACCAATTTTGACAAGATTTTCAACATTTTTAAAATTGAGCTATTTGACCATGGGGAAGGGAAAATAGTTCAACAAGATCTAAGGCCAAGACCTGACAAACCATTTTTTGTGTTTCCAAGCATTTCAATGGTACCTGACTTGGAATTTGTAGCATGTGTGATTTAGTCATTTTTGCACATTGCTTTCTTTCTTGCTTATAAACATGACAACTTTATATTCAAATAATATGTATCATTACAAATTAATCTAAGCATGAAACAAGAAGCAAAGTTAATATAGAGTGTTGGAAACAATATCAACCTACCTTTTTTGCAATTGTGTAATAAATATATGTTGTTGGGCACAAAAAAAATTACTCATAGGATCAATTGAAAGAAAAAATGAATGCTTGTGTTGTTGGTGTCTCTTTTTCTAGCACCCAAACACCTAACACCTCTACACAAAAGAAATATTTCAAGCAAAAACATGTATCCAAATGTCTTGTTGTGCCTCCTATGTCAAAGCAAAAACATGTCCACCTCTTCTATGTCAGAAAAACCAAATGTTGTGTTTGTCTTCTTTTTTGTTGCACAAAAAGCTATTGTGTCTAAACATCTATCACAAAAACACATGAAACATGTGTCTAAACAAAGAACATTAGTGTGTCAAAAACCTAGGTCTTGTCCTAACATTGCGTCTTACTTTATAACTCCTCAGTCGAAACCCATTTGTGAATCTATAAGTCTCAGAAAACCAATCAAGATAGATGTGGTCTCAAGTACAAGGGTTTTATAGGGTCCTATGAACCAGAATACTCCAAAGTCATTCAATTTGTGTCTAGTAATACCCTTTATCCATGTCCAATTAAGCCTTCACATGTGTGTGTTAGTGAAATCTAGCCCCCTAGCTTGTCCACAAATCAACTCAATCTATGTTCCCATTGTGGTCACCATGGAAATGAGTCAACTCACTATTTTGACTTGAACCCATGTTCATTTATGTGGTCAACATACACATTTTTATTCCCTTCATTTCTAGAAAAATGTGTCGAGACATGCTATGTTTTGCCAATCCTATGTTCGTGCATGTTGGTGGGGATGCTTTAATTATTGTAGATGCTACAAATGTGACACATGTCAGATGCTCTAACTTATGCTCCTAAGTTCGATGTGGATAAGCTTCTTTCCCTTTGAGATAAGTATAGAATTATAGTGTGTGCAAGAATACACTTTGCTAGACTCGTTATTTGTTCTTGATGCAATCACATTGTGAATCAAAGGATGTAGGATGCAACACTTGATACATATATGTGCTTGATGTAGGATGCGAACTATTTAGATCTTATAGTGTTTAAGGCTAGTGATTTGTCCATGGCCTTTTGATTAGTTTTGTGATTCTTTGCTTGTGCACATGTTTTGTTAAGTTGAAAGCCAAAAGGGCAACTTAAATGAAACTTCCTATTAAGTTCAAAACCCGAAAGGGTGACTTAGTGGATGCTTATGATGAAAACTTCAAAAGGAGTCATTGAGTTAGTTCACTCGTGACCATTTCATTTTAGAGTTGTGTGTTTTCAATACTTCTTATTTAGGGATAATCCTTATGTTATTCTCTACTCTAACCTCCATCATGGGAGATATTGTTGTCATTCTCATCTCTCATCTGCCAATGGGAGAATCTTGTGTGTGCCAAATTTGAGTGGAGACTTTAGAGTAGAGTTGATGTTGGAAAGAGGACCTATGATGTTTTCTCTCTCCAAATGTTACTAATGTGTTGCAAAATTAGAATTGTGTGTGTTCCTAAGTTGCACCAAATGATGATGTCACAAATTAGATTGATTTGCTAGTGATCACTAGATTGAGAAACTTTTGTAACTGCTACATTCTAAAGATTGTCAAATATTGGCCAAAGATTGTAGATGGCTTATTATGGCTTATTGATACCTTGTAAAATTTTATGATGGTGCTCATACATTTTGAATAATTGGAGGACAAATGTTGTTGTATTTGATCTCACAAAGATTCAAATTATTGATCTAATCTAATGTTGATCTTTCACTTTGGGTTTTTGGGTGCACATGATGATTGAAACTGATAATGATCTACTGGCTGGTGCATAGTAGTTGTGTACATGTTCCTCATGATTTTGCATCTATTTGAGTTGGTTGAGTCCATGTTTTCACCCTTGATGAGTGCTTGTGCCAATTTTGAGCAATATCGATGCAGTATTGATATTGTTTGAGATCCAATGGATGTGGCCTGACACATTTTTAGATGATGTAGAGTTGTCATTGAGATAATAAGTTGGAGACCACCCATATTGGCCACATTTTTTATGAAGGCTATGTTTGATTGTCCCTTTTTGATATTGATGTAGAGGCCACGTTTGGAGGATGGCACTTTTAGATAAAAAATTGTTGATGTGATTATGGTTTTCCTAGAAATGCTAAGAGTTGAGGACTACTAGGTAGTTTTGTTTTGTTTTTTGCTAAAGTTGCAATTTTTCGTTGTTGTGTTCCCTCATTGGTTTGAGAGTTTTCGTGATAGGGCCCTGATACATCCATATATGTATTAGTGTACGTTTTAGTGCACATATAGTTTTTTCTTTTAAGGTTACTCATTTGATATGAACTTGAATTATCTATGTTTTTTTGCTCTCTTTGGCACATGATGGTGGCAAGATGGATCCATTGGAGAGATTCACCATTTTTGTGGTTTTATTTGAGACTTCAAATTATAGGGTGGATTGTTGGGATGTTCACATATCTCATATCTAATCAAAAGTCCACTTTGACTTTGGATTGCAAGGGGTCTGTTGGATATTGCTCATATATGTCATTTCCATATACTATGTTTTTATTTTTATTTAATTAAAACCATTCATAATCACATTGATTAGAGGGTGGTTAACTTGGTGGTTGGAGGGTGGTTGCATTGTTGGTTGAAAGGTGGTTAAACCAACTCTGTGTGTGTGTGTGTGTGTGTGTGTGTGTGTATACCTTTGTACATTAATTTGATAAATAGAAGACTATGATGATTGTCGCTTGATTGAGTTTTAAGATAGTGTAACAATTTATTTCTTTGTCTTCTTGATCTTGTACATGGATGAACTAGTTTTTACACAACCCTAATCAAAACTTCTTCCATAGCTACAACTTTGTGTGGAAGTGGGGCTATATATGGGAATCCTAGAATAAATTTCCTGAACAACACACAAAACTTCTATTTTTTTGTAGCACTCTTTGGTGTAGGCCAATTGGTGATCACCTCCACCTTAGCGGGTTCTTCTCTCAATTCACCCATCTAATGACATGTCCTAAGTACACCAATGATTCTTCGCCCAACTCACATTCTTCATAATTACATAAAAGTTGTTTTTCTTCACAAAATTTCTTTTATATGAATGAGATGTTCTTCCCATGTTGCACTAAAAATCAAGATATCGTCTAGGTAAGCTCACACACATGATTTATGAAATCCCTCAATACATCATTCATTAGCCTCATAAATATAGCAGGTGTATTACATAATTCAAAAGGAATAACTAACCATTCATAAAAACCTTGCTTTGTTTTTTAAGCAATCTTCCAAATGTCTTTCATATGCACCTCATGAGACCTAAGATAAAGATCCAACTTGGTGAAATATTTGGCATGCATAAGTTCGTCCAACAAAGCATCTACCCTTGGAAGAAGATGTTGGTTCTTTATGGTGATCTTATTTAATTCCCTATAATCTATACAGATCCTCCAAGAATCATCTTTCTTTTGTGTAATCACAATAGGTGAACTATATGGTGAAGTACTTGGTTGCATGACCCATTGCTCCAATATCTCTTAAAATTGTTTCTTGACCTCATTGCTCTTTAGAAGTGACATCGATGTTTGGTAGAGGAGATTCAGGTAACAATTAAATCTCATGCTCCACCTACCTTCTTAGTGGCAACGCTTGGGCTCATGGAATGCTTCCTAAAAAGATGGCAATACTTTATCTGTACCCTTCACTTAGAGTAATTCATAGCAAAAATTCCCAATCCACTCCAATATCTCTTAAAATTGTTTCTTGACCTCATTGCTCTTTAGAAGTGACATCGATGTTTGGTAGAGGAGATTCAGGTAACAATTAAATCTCATGCTCCACCTACCTTCTTAGTGGCAACGCTTGGGCTCATGGAATGCTTCCTAAAAAGATGGCAATACTTTATCTGTACCCTTCACTTAGAGTAATTCATTGCAAAAATTCCCAATCCATCTTCTTCCTGATCTTTCAATAAAGTAAAAACAAAATTGTTTAGTTTCATGAATTAACTTGATTGCTTGGTCGAAACTTACCATTGCAACATTTGCTTTGCTTTAGGGTCCCGTTATGATGTATTTAACTCCATCCTTGACCCATCTTAATTTGTTAGCCCTCCGAATAAAAACATCTCTAGCATACAAGGACTACCAACCACTATATCAAAAGCATCAAGAAAAATTACATTCATGTTGATCATCTTCATTTCTATGCATTTTGAACTTACACCAAATTGAAATTTACACTTTCTAGTTACTTGGACTTCCACACACCTTTCCATACAACACAATGGACATGGGTGAGGATGATCATATGTTTTCACCATAATATATATAACAATAGCAATAGAAATTAAGTTGCATTATGAACCAAGATCAACAAGTGCATTTTAACTATCATCTATCTCTACTTCTTCTTGAAGAGATACCATGGATTGTTTTTAGACCTCTTTAAATTTATTTTTAGGATGCGATTCTATATGAAATTTCCAACACTTAGCATTGGTATGACCATCAATATTATAATTGCTACAATGATTATTTAGATTTTTACATTGGTGTACAACAATATCGTCTTCTTAAACTTCAAATTACCTTTCTTCAAGATTTTCCTTGTCATTCTAGGGTTGATTATTGTTTTGCTCATGCTTGGAAGGCTCCAATTCCCCTCTTTTCTTCTCCTCTTCTTCATAGTAGGCTTCAACATGTGCTTTCTCCAAGTCTTTTGGCTTTGTATTAATCACCCTCCCTCGTATATGGGCATGGAGACCTCCAAGACATTTGATAAGAATATCTTCCTCCTCTAGGCCCATGCTCAACAATAGGGCATGTCGTTGAAATTTCGTAGTGTAATCCTACACAATTTGCCCACTACCTTGTCTGAAATAACCCTGCTTGATTTTCTAATTGGTATTGTGCCCAACAAGATAAAAATTCCTATGTAATAAATCCTTGAACTCTTCCCAACTAGACACAATAAGTTTTTTCTTCCTTTCCAAATAACTTTCTCACCATACAAGTGCATGTTCAAACATTTTGAGAGTGCAAAAGAAATCTTTTGTGTCCACTTACATCATGCACACTAAAACAACCCTCCATTTGTTTAATCCATGAATCTAAAATAATATCATTTACTTGTCCTTCAAGTGATTTTATTTCAACTTCAATGAAATTTGTTTAGATTTTTACCTTCCTTTCTTCCAAACTTTCCTCCAAAAATGATTCTCTATCAAAATCATCTTTCTCCATTGTCTCCAATATCAACTTATTGGGGAGAGCTCTCACCAATGAATTGACAGATGATTGTTCTTGGGCTATTTGCCCTTATTATTGTGTCAAGTGCACTTGTTGTTGGTTGATCCATGTTTGATTCTTCACGACTCTCTCCATGTGGCCATCCTAGGCCATTACACGTGTACTCAAAACTCCTTCCATTCTCACTTTTGGATTCCAATTGTGAGTAGTGATTCCGAGATTGCAAGGAAGTAATTCTATCCTTTGAAGATCTAGTCACTTCCATACAAAAAACTTTTTCCACAATTCTCAAAAACTAGAAAAGCATTTTAATACAAAATTGTTATGTAATTTCTACGTTTTTGCTTGTAGAAATCAGTAAAACAACAAACTCAACTTTTACCCTACTTCTCAAAGTTCAAACAAGTTGGCAGTCTTAAAAGGATAGAATGTTGGTAAATCAAGAAAAGAAAGTGTAGAAATAAGAACAATTCACCACACAACTCAAACTTTATGTTGGAAAACCTTAAGAAGGGGAAAACCCAACTAGTAGCAGCAATTGTTCATCTAGTCATATGTTATTAATCACAAAAGAACAACTACACCAAATAGATACAAATGATTTTGGACTATTATAGTGCATATATATAATACTTCTAAATCATTGCAATATTACATCATTGAATAAATATGTTAATAATAATAATCACACATTATTATTAACATAAGGTGGCTGGTTGGGTGGTTGGTTGGTTTCCTCTTTCAAACCAATTATATATTACCCTCTCACAATAATAAATTGCTCACTGCTTCTCAATTTGAATATGGTATGAAAGCATTTTTATCCTTGTGCCTATGATTGAAGGAGAAAGCATAGGGAACAAAGGTTGTTTTATTTTTCTCCAAGTCATCCCTACAAGCAATGAATATTGTGTGCCATGCTATCACCCTATTTTGTCGCACCCACACAAAGCATATTGCAGTCTTGAGAAGATTTTTTAAAAATCAAGAAGTTTGCAGGTGTCATTCAAAATAAGTTGTGCTTGGTTGCAAATCATAGAAGTAGAATTATTCATGCATATAGAAAAAAAAAAAGAGCGGTAGGTTGAAAGGATCACCCAAAATAATCTTCCATTTGTGAGTTGTATAATCTTAGTAGAAGAAATGCCATCAATGTGGAAATAAGAGTTCAAGGATGACAAATAAGATGAAATTGCTGCCATCTACCAAAACATCATTCTTCAGACCATGTGAGAGAAACTCCCATGAAAGAAGTCGTGAGAGAAAATTGTAGGAAAAGTCCTAACAAAGAAGGCACAATCATGAAGATTCCCATGGGGGATAGAAATGTTGTGTGGGAGTCTACCATTGAAAAGAGTAGGAAACAATGCGGGACCATTCCAATCTGGTGAAAGCATTCCAAATGCGCCTTATACATACTTTGCAATCTTGAACATGTGAAGGTCACAACAATATTATGATGCATATTTTTTATAAATCCAATTTGTCTAAAGCTCATGGAGATATAATTTGAATAAATTAAAAGTGCATAAATAATATAGTTAAAAAAAATAAATAGAAGGCAACACTATATTATTATTTTTTGCCCTTAATTTTTTTTTTGAGTGAAATACAATAAAAGCAAATTTTGTTTTTAAACAAAGTTCAAAAATTACAAGCCATTTCTTTGTTACATTTCATAAGAACAATCGTAGTGTTAAATATAAATGGTGCCTCTAATTTGCATTTATAGGTAATGTCATCGTGTCGAATTGCTACATGTAATGCCTAAAATAGTTGCAACAACGATGCCTGTGGCATCAACCCTATAAATCATCAGGGAGAAATAAGGGTGAACATTTCTTTTTAGGAGAGATAAGGACCCCCCACATCCTATAAAATGGCTTCCAATGCTCCAAAAATAATGCTTCCTAATTCTCACCTATTAAGAGGTCATAAGTATTCCACCTAGAAATCAAGGTCCAAACTCAACTTGAGTTGGAAGATTTGTGGGATATGGTTTCTAGAAGAATCACTAGACCTGCAAAACTTGGAGATGAGCAAAGACAATATGATAAGGCCAAACTGAAAATCGTGTTAAGTGTTTCCAATGAGGTTCAACCTCACATCTAAACAACCACAACTGCCAAAGAGAGCTTGGATTGCCTCATGATAGTATATGAATCCAAAACTCAAAATCAATTTCTCCATTTGTAGTGTCAACTACATTGTTTGCAAATGCAAAATGGTGAAAAATTGGATAACGTTTTCAGAAGAGTTGCATAGATAAGCACATCACTACAAGCATTAAGGGAAATTGTCTTAGATGACTCTCTTGTACCCATTTTCTTGATAACATTGCCCACTACCTTCTATGTGTTTGTCACATGTCTCAATGTGGCTAGTAGAAAGCCATCTTTGAGGAGTTGGTGAATTTGCTTAACAAGAAGAGGCAATTCATGATGGGAACTCAAACTCCCTATACAATTAGGCCCTCGCATCTCAGCAGAAGGGAAAGCAACCTAAACGTTCAAGTGGTCCATCAGGTTCATCCAAATCCAAACAAGAAAATTCATCTGCACAAAAACAAAGTGTCTCATTTGTGGGAAGAAGGGATACAATTTTCAGGAATTGTGGAACAATTCATTTGCCAATAGTGAATCTAGCTAGCAAAGCCACAAAAGAATCCTCAGGTGGGCAAGAAGAAGCATCTTCATTGGTAAAAAAAGCATGTTGCTTCTGTAGGTGATTCTGATGAAGAAGATTTTTTGTGTTGTAGAGACTCAGGCTTCCACTTCTACCAGTCCTATCTGGTATGTTGATTTTGGTACATCCAGACACATGACAGGAGAACAAGAGTGGTTCGACAACCTCACCCATCAACTTCATATGGGCAAGTTTCACTCAATGAGGATAGATCCTATGAAGTGTATAGGGTATTAGGGGTATTTCTTTACCACTCAAGACTCACAAATGTTGACTTACAAAGGTTCTATATGTTCTAGGACTCGTGAAGAACCTCTTCTTAGTAATTGCTAAAGCACAACTTGAAGGTTGAGTTTGATTGACATAATGGTGAGAAACTCTCATTTAAGAAAAGAATTAGTTGCTTGTGCCTCAGGGGTCGGAAGAAATGTTCCAATTGGTTGATGTCACTCATTAAGGCAAAGCCCTTGCAATAAAAACCAATTCATCCACTACTCTTTAGCATAGAAGATTTGATCATCTCAACTTTGGCAACCTTCTTGCGCTAAATAAAAGAGACATGTGCAAGGGCTTCCCCCTTGAAGCAAACAAAAGTTCTTTGCTCCAATTACCTTGTCGGGAAGCAACATCAGGCTTCGTTTCCTACTACAAAAACATGAGCCTCTAGTCCTTTGGATTTGGTGCACACTCATCTATGCAAACCCATGACACCCAGTCATAATCATGCCTGATACTTTTTGCTTTTGTGGATAATTATTCCAAAAAAATTTGGGTCTATTGCTTGAACCACAAAGATCAAGCCTTTGACAAATTCAAAGCATTTCGAGCCCTTGTAGAATAGTCATCTAGTCACTCCCTCAAGCCCATCCGCTCAAATCAAGGGGGGGAATTCACCACTAAGGAGTTTTCAAACTACCTTCAACAACCTTGGATCAAAAGACAATTGGCCACTACATACACGCCTCAAAATAATGGTGTTGTTGAGAGGCATAATAATATCATTGTGGAAATGGTGTGATGCATGTTAAACGATGCAAATCTAGTTCCTGCAATCTAGGCTAAAGCAGTTCATACAATTGTGTACTTGTTGAATTTGGTACCCACCAAAGTGCTTAAAAACATCACTCCTAAAGAAACATGGAGTAGGAAGAAGCCCTTCATTTCACATCTAAGAGTGTTTCAATGTACAACCTTAATGCATATCCCCAAGGTGCAAAGGAAAAAGGTGAAGGACAAGTCCTCAAAATGTACTTTTCTTAGGTACAACTCAAAGTCGAATGGATGCCAACTTATGGATCTAGCTATGAAGAAATTGTACATAAGTAGGGATGTTTTTGAGGAGGAAAAAGGATGCAACGCCTATTCTACCCCTTCACCTATTAGTTACCAAACAACTAGAATACTAAGCTTGAAGATGAGGAACTTGATGAACTTCACCATGGAGCAAAATCAGGGAAAGAAGCATGAGAAAAGACTTTGTTTCAAATGGACCAGTTTCCACTTGTCTTCATCTCTTGTACATTAAAAAAATCCCTAAGTGGTATTATACCACAATGAAAGATTCAAAGGCAAATGTATTTGCAAATAAGTTTGACTCTAGGCAAAAGATTCGCAGCATGTCTCAAGCAAATAAATTTGGCTCTTATGTGCATAGTTATTCAAAATTTCGAACTAAAAATAGTGAAGCAGGCTGTTGAGTCACAACCTTGGAAAGATGCCATGGATCAAAAACATCAAGCATTAATGAGGAACACCACTTCTAAGGAACTTCTTTATCTTCTACAAAGGAAGGAAGCTATTGGATGCAAATGGGTCTTCAAGATCAAACACAAGGCATATGGTAGCATCAACAAGTACAAAGCCCGAATTGTGGATTAGGGCTATGCTCAAAAAGAAGGCATTGACTATGAAAAGAACCTTTGCCCCCACTACAAAGATCAAGACTATCCAAATGGTTTTAGCAATGGCAACGCAATTTGGTTGGCAAGTTCACCAGATGGATGTTAAGAGTGCCTTCCTCAATGGAGATCTTAAAGAAGTCTATATGACTCAACCTGAGGGATATATTACACCTAGATAGTAGCAAAAAATGCACAAACTTGTGAAATCCTTCTACATTCTAAGGTAGGCTCCTTGAGCCTAGGATATCAAGACCAATGAGCATCTCCTCCAACATGGACTCACTAGAAACCTATATGATCCCAATCATTGATAGATGTTCCAATTGTTCATTATCAAGCTCCCAATGTCCTCTATAGTTGCATTCTCCTACATTTGATTTCTACAAATAAGAATTTCATGATCCAATCCAACCTCCTCATTCCTTTATGTAGCCACTAGAATATCCCCCTTGTGTACTAGAAAGACCTAGAAGCAAAATAGGAATGAGAAAAGTTGGATTGTTCATTTCAAATTCTATAACCTATGTATCAAGACAAAATCAGCCCTTCATGCAAGTGGTGGTTTTCTTTTCACTATGGATACTCAAAGTCACAGCGATGGTTTTGAATCAACCTTTGTGATTACAAAACTGCCCCTTAAAGGGAAACCATAGTTTCAAAATTACCTCCTATAGGGCTAGGTGTATTTTTCTGCTTATCATTTTCTTGAAACCCCATATAAATGAAAGTTTTTCACTTCCAAATCCTTATGGATTACCACTTGACTGTCTTTTAATTATGGTCTGTTCTGTTAGGAAATATTAGTGCATGACAAAGAATAATATAATAAATAATAAATTAACGTGTTAAAGATGTTAGTTTTTAGTTAGTTACTAGTTATGAGTTAGTTGGTAGTTAGTGGTTTGGGTAGTTAATAAGTTCAATGGCTTTATAAAGCCATAGAATGTAATCATATTAAGTATTGAAAATGAATGGCTGAATATTGTTGTGTTGGAACCTTGGGCTTTTCTTCATGTTTCTCAAAAAATCTCAAGACTATGACATAGAGAGAGATATCAAAGAAGGGATCTTCCAAATGACACAATGGGAGGACGAGTTATTAGAAGATTACAAGGAGCAGTTCTGATTCAACCTTCAAAGATTCAAATAGAACATGTTGGAGGAAGGATGTTTCAAGCTCATCTTCCCAAGGGGCATTCATGAAGATTGCTTGGAGGCATTAAACCTCATGGCAAGAAAGAGATGTTTCGTGAATTGGATATGACCATATTTTTGAATTATGCAAGAATTACTCAAGATTGATGGTGAGAAAGATCAAAGGACATCAAGCATCTACTTTCCAATGGACAAAAGTTTATATAAGAAGAACCAAGGCTAAGATTAGTCATTTGCTAGAGGACATGAAAATGGACATTATCAACACCAAGGACACCCAAATGGATGTATTACGAGCAAAAGGAAAGCAATGGGATGTCGAGCAAGCTTTGGGATTCTTTTACCCAACATGTATGAAGAAGTATCTTGATGGCCATTGACTATTAGCAAAACAAAGATCTCCAACATCAAGGGAAGAAAAGAGGTGACCACCCATGGGTAGTTCTTCTAGAAGGGCTAGAGGACCAAAGCCACTTCATTGCCCAAAGGAGGTCATGGCAACAAATGTTTCTTCTTTCAATTGTTTAGTACACCCGCGCCTACGTTAATTGGTTCGCAAATGTTCCAATTTTGTTTTTAAATAGTCAGCCACACATGTTTAAAAGAGGTCATATATTCGAAAAGTTGAGATTGTATTATTTTAACGTTATTTTTTTGTAATTAGAGAGAAAATTGTATGTTTCGAGTAATAAGGGTAATAGAGGCAACGACCAAACCAAGCCAACTATTGATGCAGCTCCAAAATAAAGTTCCTATGTCAACACTAAAAGGGCATATTAGGAATTAGTAAATCACATAGACTAATATTTATATGTGATTAAATAAATAATAAATTAACATGTTAATGTTAATTTATTAATTAGGTGTTAGTAATTAATTGTTAGTTAGTCAGCCACACATGTTTAAAAGAGGTCGTATATTCGAAAAGTTGAGATTGTATTATTTTAACGTTATTTTTTTGTAATTAGAGAGAAAATTGTATGTTTCGAGTAATAAGGGTAATAGAGGCAACGACCAAACCAAGCCAACTATTGATGCAGCTCCAAAATAAAGTTCCTATGTCAACACTAAAAGGGCATATTAGGAATTAGTAAATCACATAGACTAATATTTATATGTGATTAAATAAATAATAAATTAACATGTTAATGTTAATTTATTAATTAGGTGTTAGTAATTAATTGTTAGTTAGTTGTTGAGTAGTTTAGGTAGTTACTAAGTTGAAAGGGTTTATAAAGCCATTGAATGTAATAATGTAGTGTAGAAAATGACCAATCAATTGTTGTGTTCGAGCCTTTGCCTCTACTTCATCTCTCAATTTCAATAACAAAGGCCTCAATATTAAGGTATGTTTAATGATCCAACAATATTTTAATTCTTAGTGGACTTATCAAATGTATTCCCCTCCTCCACAAGCATGGCAATTATCGAGGATGGAAATCAACACCACAATCTTGGGCAAATAACTTTCCATCTTATAATCAACCCTCATCAAACTGACAATGGCAACCTCCTAATCAACCATGTCAACATTTTGGTTAGAACCACAAGGTTGGAAATCCCAATGGCCCAACATAAGCTTCCCACAAGGCCTTCTACCTAATACTCCCAACAATGCAAAAACACAACCCCCACAAGCACAACAAATACCTAATCAACCTACACCTGATCCTAACAATAAATAAGCTAAGTAGGTTTATAATAATGAGGTAATAGGGTATCCCATTCCATGGATGTAATTGGGATGAACCTTCATTTCGTATAGTGCTAAATAATCTTGCACCCCCCATAATAGTAGACCCAAATAAAGAATTTGAACAAGTGAATCACCAACCTGTTCAAAACAATTCACAATGCCCAGTCCATTTTCAAAATAAACTCTTACCCCCACATCTCCCTTCCTAAATGATTAGATCAAAAGAGGGAGGAATTAAAATTAGAATTAACATTATAGGGGAATTAAAAATTGTTTGTGTTAAAATACCATTATTCCGGGCTATTAAAGATGTCCCAATTCAAACAAAGGCAATTCATGAGTTGTCCCTTGGAAAACTAGGTAGGAAGTTAAGGGATACACAAATTGTGAAGGTGGATGGACACCTTGTTGATTTTTTGCTTGGCAAGGTAGTTCCCCCCAAATATTTTGATCCTATAAATCCTATTTTTGTTATACACATTAATGTATTTCTTATAAAGAACACTTTGATAGATCTTAGTGTAGCCATTGATGCAATGATAAAGGAAACAATAGTCCAACTTTGGCTCGAAGGTCTCTAACCCACTCCCGTAGTTCAACTCACTAACAAATCTATTGCTCAACAAGGACTATTCAAGGAAGTGGTTATCTCAATAGACTCATGGAAGTATCTGGCTAACTTTACGGTGTTAAAACCTAAAGCCACCTTGGGAGGGTATCCCCTTATCCTAGTAGACACTGGGTTTCCACAACTAATGCATAAACAAATTGTAGGTCTAAGAATATAATGATTTCCAATGGAAATGACAAAAAAAAACTAACCATTTAGCTCCTCAAATCTCATAAGAAGATACACTTGGGCTAGAGCATGAGGAAGGCATCAATACCCTTATACAACACATTTTAACAATAGATAGAAGTTTTTTTGCGACCATCAATTGAGACCACACTATTTGCTAATTTTATCCAAACTGTCTATACACCATCTATAAATAGACTCTTCTAGTATGATGAAGAGTTACAAACTGATTGTCATTTTAGTAAAGTTATTATGAGGGCTCCTTGAACCCTAGCAAAGATTTTTTACAGTTTCATCAATTATTACCTCATCCTTATTATTTCAATGATCTTTTTAGATGTTTCTGAAGTATTAACACATTGAACTCTCTCTAAGAAAAACCTTGAACATTAACACTAATTTCCAAGATGAGCAAAAGTAGCAACTTATTATTGTGCTACAGAGGCATAGCCTTGCTTTTGCCTAGGACTATCAGGATATGAAAGGAACTCCATCGAAACCATGCACCCACCACATCTATATCAAAGGCAATTGTAGAATCATTAGGCAACCACAAAGAAGGATGAATCTAACCTTGAATGAAATTTTGAAAGAAGAGTTGCAAAAGCTCCTTAATACTAGTTTTAATTATCCTGTTTTTGATAGTCAATGGGTCTCTCCTCTAGTCATTGTTTTGAAAAAGGGAGAAAAATGGTGTGTATGTTGACTACAGAGAATATAAATTAGCCACCAAAAAATATCATTTCTCATTGTCATTCATCAATTAGGTATTGGATATACTTTAGCAAGGAGGAAATATTTCTCCTTCCTTGACAATTTTAGTAGATACAATCAAATTCACATAGCTCCAAAAGATTAGGATAAAACAACATTCACATGTCCATGGGAGACATACACCTATCATGTCCTTCCCTTTGGCCTATGCAATGCCCCTGCAACTTTCCAAAGAGTTGTATTGAGTATTTTTCTGACTTGATTCAAGAATGTTTTGAGATTTATTCAAATGACTTTGCTATGTATGCTAACTCTTTTACTAAAGCAATGCAAAATTTAGAGAAGGTGCTCCAAGAATGCAAAGATATAAGACTTTCTTTGGGCAATAAGAAGTGTTGCATGCTCATGAATAAAGGCATTGTCCTTAAACACCACATCTCTTCATAAGGAATTGTCCTTAGGCATTGACCTCAGGTGCTTCAAGAATGCAAAGATACAAGACTTTCTTTGAGCAACAAGAAGCGTTGCATGCTCATGACTAAAGGCATTGTCCTCAAGCACCACATCTCTTCATAAGGAATAATATTCGACCCTATAAAAGCTAGAGGAATTCATGACATCAATTCTACAAAAACTGATAGCACGGTCACCTCCACGCCTGACGTCTTTCTCCTCTCGTCTATTCTTTCCTTCGGCTTCTCCCCAAACAGCCCATCTCTTCTATTCCACGTTATCTCTCTTATTCTCAATTGCAATGTCTTTTTTACTCCCGTCTGGGAGACTAAAATCGGTTCCCAACCAAAAATCGGTCTTTAACTTCCATAACTACTGAATGTAACGAGAACGAAGGAAATAAACTCTTGCTGCCACACAGAATCCGCCACATGTCATTGGGAAACACGATAAAAAGAAATCGGAAATCATAACCAAAAATTACAAAACCAATCTAGACAATGCCCCTGCATCAGGCTCCCCAGGAGACAAAAGAAACATGTGCTCCCGCACATGAGGTCATCGACCAAAAATCATTTCTCTGCTTGTTTTTCTTTTGCGTCTTCCAACATCGCTTTGGAAGAACTGCCATGCTCTGTTTTCGTTTGTTTTCCTTTTTCTTAGTGTATCTTCTCCTTTTTATGTCTTTGTCATCTACAAGCCTCCAAAACTCCATCTCACGTTCATATATATCATTGTTACTATTTGGTTCCACATCCTTTTCATCCTCTTCTTTTAAACTCTTCCCTTCAAGAATTTCATTCCTAAAATCATCGGAATCAACTTGCTTACCTTTCACTTTGCATGTTCTCTCCTCAAGCTTCTTCCAAGCTACTCCCGAAAGTATGTCAATCTTCTTTTCCTTTGGTATCTCATCAATCAATACTTTTACTTCTTCATCTTTATTTACATCATCTTCGCTTTTCTTCATAGATTTTCTTGCATACTCCTGACCAGCATTTTCCTTTCCATCTTCCATTTTCTTCCTTGTCTCTTCTACAGGCTCTACTTCCATGTCATCTTCATCGTATGGCAATGCTTCTTCTCTTTTCAAGGCAGCCATATTATGCCCTCTTCTTTTCTTAACAATCATCCGCACAAGCCACTTCAACTTATTTTTCATTGGCCAATACCGACCACATTCTTGGCTTCTTTCCTCAAGCCACTGCTTACACTTCTCAAAATCTTTTCTTAACTCTGCTATTTCTTTATCCCACTCTACATTTTGCTTCTTCACATTCATTTTCATTTTCTATTTCTTCCCGAGGCTTTATGTTATGGCATACTGCTACATCTTTGTATCTTTCTTCTTGGCTTCTCGATACCTCACCTAGGGCTTCTCTGCTTTTCCTCTGCCCAGTCTTTTGCTACCCAAGTTCTTTTTATTCACCTATCAAAACTTTAACACACATACTTGTCCAAAAATCCCATGAGCATAACTGACTTCCCCTTCCCAGACCTTTTAGGCTCTAATACCACTTTGATAGCACACTCCCCTACACACCTGACGTCTTTCTCCTCTCATATGTTCTTTCCTTCGGCTTCTCCCCAAACCGCATCTCTTCTATTCTACGTTATCTCTCTTATTCTCAATTGCAATGTCCTTTTACTCCCATCCAGGGGACTAAAATCGGTTCCCAACCAAAAATCTACCTTTAACATCCATAACTACTGAATGTAACGAGAGAGAAGAAAACAAACTCTTGCTGCCACACAGAATCCGCCACATGTCATTGGGAAACAAGGTAAAAAGAAAACAGAAATCATAACCAAAAATTGCATAACCAATCTAGACGATGCCCCTGCATCAGAAACAAAAGGATGTTCGTAGCTTTGTTGGCCATGTACATTATCATCGCAAGTTTATACAAGATTGCAACATCATTATTCACTTTGTTGTCCAAAGAAGCTAAATTCAGTTGAATGCCTACATGCCAAACTGCCTCCGAAGTGTTGAAAGAAAAATTGATTACCACACTAGTCCTACATTGGCCCAATTAGAAGAAGTCATTCCATATTCATATGGATGCTTCTGACATTACATTAAGAGATGTTTTAGGTCAAAAGGATGGACAACTTATGCCATTTACTTTATTAGTAAAAATCTTTTAGGTGCGAAACTTAATTATAACGTTATAGAAAAGAAATTGCTTGCCATAAACTATGCAATCAACAAGTTTTGTCACTATATTATAGGATAGCTGTTTTTATACATATTATCATTCTACAATTAACTATATTATGAATAAACCTATTTTGAATGGTAGGATAATTTGTCGGTTGCTTTTATTGCAAAAATGTGACAATTATTCTTGACCAACCTAGATGTGAAAATTTTGTATAATTTATATCCAAGATTCAATCAAAAGAATAGGGCACGCCTATACAAAATGCTTTCCCAATTGAGCACCCATTTGCCCTATCCACCGCCTATCCTTGGTATACAAATATTTCTAACTTCCTTGTTGCAAGTAAACTTCCACAACACTTCTCCTAAATGAAAAGACAAAATTGATCTAGAGGAATCGCCCCTTCTCTTGGATAGAAGGATACCTCTTTTACATTAGACTTGATAATATTATGAGAAAATGAGTTCAAGAGGATGAGATTTTTGACATCCTCTAGGCATCTCGTGTGGAGGGCATTTTTCAACAAAGCAGACAACTAACAAAGTGTCTCGAGTGGGCTATTATTGGACCACATTACACCAAGATGTCAAGGACTATGTATGAAGATGTAACTGTTGTCAATGTATGGAGAAACCCACGTGTTTGAACAAAATGTCATTAAATCCTTCAAAAAATAGAGGTTTGACTTTATGGGACTAATTGATCCTCCTTCCAACAAAAATGAGTATATTCTCATTTACACCAACTATGTCACAAAGTGGGTTGAGGTAAAGGCCGTGAAACTTGCACAAGATGAAAAGGTGGCAAATTTTCTCTATGAAGAAATCTATTACAAGGTTTGAGGTACCCAATGAGATTATCACTAATCAAGTACCGTAGTTTACATCATATCTTATTGCATCCTTTGTCTATTAGTACGAGATCAAGCACAAGAAATCTACACCATACCATCCACAGTCAAATGGGCAAATGGAGGTTACAAATAATGAGTTGTAAAACATACTCATGAAGACAATGGCAATCCACCAGAAAGATTGGGCATATAGGTTATAGAGGTACTATGCTTTTACAAAACATCCACATGCTTTATACTATATGAACTTGTGTATGAGAAGAGTGTGGTGCTTCCTATTGAATTTGATGACAAAACAATATAGACAACAATAGAACTTGGGATGGATTTGTCTGAGGCCTAGAAGAAACATATACAACTTAACATTTTGGATGAAATTCGTCAACAAGTTCTCTTTCATATATAAATCTTTCAATAATAGAGGGAACTTTGGCATGATTGTCACATAAAGAATCAATAGTTCCAACATGGCAATTGGGTTGGGTTATATGATTCATGATATATAGATTTCATAGTTGTTACCCTATGAGACCAAATCTATGTTTGACAATAGAGTAATCAAGTTGTGTACTGTTGATGACATCAAATTTTCAATGTGGCAAATGGACATTGCCTCAAGTTATATCACAAGTTGTTGTCAAAGGAAGAGTTCACTAAGTCATTGCAAACCTAGATGAACATTGAGATCATCAAATATATTATATTACCTTCCTCAAATTTGTAACTGCTTAGCATCTATATTGTAATGAAAAAAAGAAGAAAGCTTAATTTGAAAAACCAGTCTCTAATAGATCAAAGCAAAAAAAAGCTCTATATATAAACTCTAATAAAAAATTCTTTTCTCCAACAACGTTGCACAAGTAGTGGTTATGTGTCTCTTTAATTGTGCAAAGGGATATTGTGTATGTCATTGATGTGTAAGCAGTTGTTGCACAAGCATTTCTCTAATTTATTTTCAACATCTATAGTCAATGAAGATCTTCAATAAACACTAAGGGTTCCAATTCGACATAACACAAGGTTTTGGTGATCAATTCTTCGAGCGATTTTTATTGCCAACTCAAGTATTTTAGACAAGTTTTTTTTTTTTTTTTTTAATTTTAAAATGTCATGATATTTTTACTATAATAATTTTAGTATAAAACCTTAAATTGTTTCACTCCTATGTACCACGAGGACATGTCCCTTGTGTTTTCAAACATGTATCCTATAGGGGGCATTTCAGGGAGGGGCTAGATTGGAAACATCTCCCAATCGTACCCAATTTGCAAAAAATTTAGGAAATGTCCCTGAGATGAATTTTTTTATAAAATGACACGAGACAGTCAAAGGACATCTACTAGTCCCCTATGGCCCAATTAAAAAAAACAACAATTAAAAAAAAGGATGGGGAGGCCCACAAGGACCCCCACACCCTTTTACACCAACCCTAAACTTAAAATAGCCACACTAACAACTAAAAACAAAAAACAAACTCATTTTCCTATTTCCATTTTGTGAAGAAGAAGACAACGAAAGAGAACAACTGTCAAAAGCACAGACAACAATGAGGAGGCAAGAGTGCACCAAACTGCATCATTTGAAGTAAGTTTACTATCCATTGTTCATTTGCACAAATTCTTTGGATTTTTTTTTTGGCTTTTGTTTCATGTTTGCACTCACAGCTATGTTTTGAGTTTTCAACAATCAAAACAAACAACATTGAAGGTAGTGAGGGTGAAGACGTTCAAATTCAACAAAGGTCGTAAATATACTACTAGGGGTTCTTCTATGAGTGGGAATGATGCAAAGATTGTGAGTTCAAACAATCCATTTGTATTCTCTTCTAAAGTCGTCAAAAAATATGCAAAGGGATCATTTAATCCTAAAAAGCCTCTTTCACAATTTGCAGTAGCCATAGACAAAGACAAAAAAGTTTTACGGGGGAGTAGAATACGGTTTTCATTTATGTAACATGGATTATAAAGGCAACTACACGAGGGCTTACTCCCATCTTTTTTGTATTAAGTGGATAAGGGGTAAAAGGTTTTGAAAAAATAACCCTAGTTATAAAGGTCAAGATAATTAGGTTTTACATGGAGGGTGAGGCAAGAAATAAGGGAATGCCAATAGAGACTACACAACCTAGTATGTCATTGCCTAGCCAAACCATGGATATTGAAGTGTCAAAGGGGAGAGGGTTCTACCAAGGGAAACAGAAGGGCTCCTAATGTTGCAAGGATGTTTAATATGCAATCACAAGAAGTGGCTAAGTCTTCTATTGCCAAATTTTTCTTTGGACATGCCATACCATTTCATGTGGCATGTTCTCCTCATTTAAAGTTCAATTATTCAAAGATGCAATTGTTGTTAGTCCCTTGTTTGTCCCCCCCAAAGAACATAGACTACACACAACCTTTCTTGATAGAGAGTATTATAAGGTGAGTGTGGTAATGGAGGAAATGTGGCAAACTTGGATAAGGGAGAGTTGCTCTATCATCATGGATGGGTGGAATAATATTAGGCATTGGCCACTCATCAATATCATAGTCACATGTTCAACTGGCTAATATTTTTTTAGAGCTATTAATTGTTCCAAGAAGAGGAAGGATATAAACTATAACATCGAAAATCACATACCTTTGCAATTTCAGGTTGTATTTTGGGCTTGCTTTAGTGTACATTTCCCTTAGCATGTTTTAGGGATCATTTCAGCCCACCCTTAGCCTTTTCCTTCACCAGATTGCCAAATTTCTTTATCAAATTCTAATTCTTCGTGTTGTTCTAGGAACATGTGTTAAATTTTGTGCAATTTCTCTAGGACACTAGCGCTATGCGTAGACGTCTGCATGAGGCGCTACCGTCTCATGAGTTCCAAAAATTTAAAATGTTGATTTCCCGCTCAGCCGCCTGCCGCTACTTGTTGTAACGCTCAGTCGTCAGAAAAATGCCTTTGCCATTCAAATCTGACCCTTCAGCTTCCTCACAAACCCTTATGCAAAAGTAATTTTTCAATCCCCCTATCATTTTATCTCTCTTGGCTATGCTTGGTTGCACACACCTCTATTGTTGAACTTGTTCAAGTTGCATGTTGCTCAAATCTTTTTGGACAAATACAACTATTATTTTATCTTCTACATCATATTGGTAATGTTTTTATTGTTTTTGCTTTGAATAATATTGCTGCAACTTCTTTATTATATTTCTCTATTTACTTTGGCAAAATCTTGGAGTAGACCACCACCCATTTTATCATACGCACAATACAATATTCTTCACCATAGACTAGGGTTGATACTTATAGATTTTATTTATTGTCACTGCTCTTAATTCCTAGATGCACTTAGGATAGGAGCACACACTATTTTTCTACTCTCTTTATCATTAGTTGTCCGTGGAGGTCGAAAGTCCAACATAAGGGTTTGACTGAGAGGATTTTTTGGCCTCTATAGTTATCATAGAAGATTTGTTTAAGGGTTTCTCAAAGTTGGCAGCACCCTTGACACACTTAATGAAGAAAGGAGCCTTCCAATGGACAAAATGATGTTGGGGCATCGTGCTCCCATCAATTTTGGTTTTATTTCCTTTTTCTTGTTTTGGTCTTTGTTAGTTTTCTTTGTGAATAAGTTGGGATTCCTTGTCTTCTATGTTTATTCATTGTAAGCTCATGTCACTATGTCAATCGGGATGAAGAAAAGAGAGTTCCTGTCGCCCAAAGATTAACCTGAAATCCTTGTCACCGAGTGACAAGAACTTGGATTCGAAAGAGTCTTTTATCTATCTGCCATTCTTTCCCAAAACTAAACCTAACAATCGGTTGTGTCTAAGACAGTTAGCAGAATTTGAAAGAAGTGGAAAGGTCTGTAGGAGTTGGTTTGATGACAATTGGAAGAAGCAAAAAGAAATCTTCAGCGACGGTTGCATCGCAGAAAAGAAAGGGACATCTGCGCGGACAACTAGGCATCGACGGTGGCAGAAGAAGGAAGAGGAAACGATGGTAGTTGAAAGGAAGATGTGTGGTAAAGGCCGGGAAGGAAAAGACAGAGAAAATCGGGAGTGCAGAGCAGTAAGAGGAGGACATCATCTGCGAAGGAACAGAATATAGAGCATCGGGTGTGAAGGCAAGAAAAGGCATATTTGATTTTTTATTGCACTTTGTAAAGGCTGATTGTTGCAGGTTGATACATAGATTTTGTAATGCTTTGATAATGGAATAGAATAGTGAGGAGTTGGGTTTTGTATTTCTGTCTTATATGAATTCATGGTTATTAAGAATCTGAATATAAATACTTCCTGTCATTTTGGGTATTCAATTACTAATCTCCTGTCATTATTCTGAATCTCTATTTGATTGAATTCTTTGTGAAGTTGTTTGATTCTGTGACTAGCAAGGCAGCCATCAATTGGTATCAGAGCATGAAGAGATTGGACATTGGTAAGTGGTCAAGATGCCTCCAAGAAGAATGGGCAGAGGAGGAGGCCGAGGCAGAGGCCGAAGAGACCATGGTGACGCTGAGTTGTTGCAGAATTTGGTTGCAAGGATGGAAGCCCTAGAGAGAGCACAGAGGAGAGAAAACCTTCATGATGAGGATGTAAGTGATGAGGAGGAAGAACAACAGAGAGAAGAGAATGAGGAAGGATAGGTGGAACAAGCAGATAAATTTGAGGAAAATTTTCTGAAGACAGTCATGAGTCTAGGTTCTAGACCCAAAATAGAGGTACCAACTTATGCCGGAAGCCTCAATGATGAAGACTTGATAGACTCGATCAATGACTTAGATAAGTATTTTGAATGTGAGGTGTAGCAGAGGCAAAAAGAGTAAAGTTTGCCTGCACCAGATTGAAGGGTCATGCTGCCATGTGATGGGACTTTGTCCAAACTGAGAGTAGAAGGAGAAATAAGGATAAGATTAACTCTTGGGATCGAATGGTGGCCAAGTTAAAGGCCAAATTTCTGCCAAGTGATTATCAAGCTAATCTCTTTAAGAGATTGCAGAATTTGAAGCAGAAAGATGTCTATGAAAGACTATACGTTGGAATTCTACAAGTTAGTAATCAGATCAGGGCATGCTGAGGAAGATGTGGAGAAAATAGCCCAATATGTGAATGGTCTCAAGTATAGTTTGCAAGATGAAATGAGTCTTTTGTCCCCTAGGAGCCTAGAAGAGGCTTATCAACTTGCCCTAAAGGCAGAGGAGAAGTGGCGAAGGAAGCAAAGTCAGCAAGAGAGGAAGAGGTTTTAGAGGCAAAGGATAGCAAACAAGTAGGGGATAGCAGCATCATCAAGGAGAAGAGGCTGGAAGTTCCAGTGGGACAACCAATAATAATAGAGGTGGTTATCAAAACAAAGGGGGAAGGTCTTATGGAAGAGGTGGTTCACAACGTAGGGGTAGAGGATTTGCCGGAAAATGTTTCAAGTGCAATCAATATGGGCACAAGAGTTGGGAATGCTCTGAATCATCACAAGGAGGACATTCAAAATTTGAGAGAAGCAATCAAGTTGTTCATGCTAATCAAGAGAGTGTGGGATCACCAGTACACCACAAGGATGAAGCAGAATCAGGTGAGTCTTTAATGCTTAAGAGGATGTTGTTGAAGCCACAAAAAGAAACTCAAGAGCCAATTCAAAGGAGGGCATTGTTCAAAACCAAGTGTAAGTCACAATGTAAATGTTGTAAGCTCATTATAGATAGTGGAGGCACTGATAATATTGTTGCAACTGAGATGGTAGAAAAGTTGAATCTTAAAAGGATTAAACGCCCCACTCCATATAAAGTGACTTGGTTACAAAAAGGTCATCAAATATTGGTTAGTGAGCAGGCCTATGTTGATTTTCAGATTCGCAATTATAAAGATTGTGTTTTATGTGATATAATGCCGATGGATGTGTGCCATGTTTTGCTTGGAAGACCGTGGCAATTTGATAGGAAATCGGTGCATGATGGAAAGAAGAATACATATACCATTGAGAAGGATGGAGAGAAGCACACCTTGCTGCCCATAAGAGAGAAGGAAGAGGACAGCAGCAACAATAGTAATAAGGTAATGCTGGTAAGTGGTGAAGAGTTTTTGAATGATTTGAAGAATGAAGAAATTGGTTATGCTTTGGTTCGTAAACCTAGATGTGTAATGACTTCTACAAAATTGGAGGATTTACCTATGGAAGTACAAGATATTTTGAATGAGAACATGGATATTATTGCATCTAATTTACCTAATGAATTGCCTCCTATTAGAAGCATTAGCCATCATATAGATTTGATTCCAGGTTCTAGCCTTCCAAATAAGGCTGCATATAGGTTAACACCTATGGAAAATGAGGAGATAAGGAAGCAAGTGGAGGACCTTTTGAAGAAGGGATTGATAAGGGAAAGCTTGAGCCCTTGTGTTGTTCATACAGTGTTAGTTCCAAAGAAAGGAGGGGAATGGCGTATGTGTACTGATTCAAAGGCAATTAATAAAATCATAATAAGATATAGGTTTCCCATACCTAGAATTGAAGATTTAATGGACTGTTTGAGTGGCTCCATGTATTTTTCCAAAATATATTTGAAAAGTGGCTATCACCAAATAAGAATCAGACTGGGGGATGAATGGAAGACAGCCTTTAAGACTAGTGATGGGTTGTATGAGTGGTTAGTTATGCCTTTTAGATTGTCTAATGCTCCTAGTACTTTTATGAGACTAATGAATGAGGTTTTGAAACCATTCCTTGGTAAATTTGTGATTGTATATTTGGATGACATTTTGGTGTTTAGTAGGTCCAAAGAGGAGCATATAGAGCATTTGAGGCAGGTTATGAGGAGGCTACATGAAGAGAAGTTGCAGATCAATTTGAATAAGTGTGTGTTTATGCAGACCACTGGTTTACTTGGGCTTTGTGGTGTCAAAAGATGGGTTGAAAATGGATAAGGCGAACGTTCAGGCCATACTTGATTGGCCATCACCAAGAAGTGTCATGGAGGTAAGGAGTTTTCATGGTCTTTCCAATTTTTATAGAAGGTTTATAAGAAATTTCAGTCATGTAGTAACACCTATATTGGAGACTATTAAAGGGAATAAAAGACCATTTGTTTGGACCAAGGAGGCTGAAGAAAATTTCAGATTTCTCAAGAAGAAGGTACGTGAACAGCCCATACTTGCTTTGCCTGATTTTGATAAAGTGTTTCAAGTAGAGTGTGATGCTAGTGGTTTGGCTATTGGGGTAGTCCTAAGTCGAGGAAAAATCGGTTGCATATTTTAGTGAGAAATTAAATGAGGCAAAAAGAAAGTATTCTTCTTATGATTTGGAATTTTATGCTTCGGTTCAGTCCCTCAAGAAATGGAGACATTATTTATTGCCCAAAGAGTTCATTGTGTCTATAGATAACCATGCTTTGCAGTTCATTAACAGCCACCACAAATTAAATCAAAGGCTTGCTAAGTGGGTTGAGTATATTCAAAGTTTTATCTTTGTTTTGAAGCATAAAAGTGGTCAAATGAATAAAGTTGTTGATGCCTTAAGTAGGAAGCATTTATTGTTGTGTAAAATACAACCTAACAGTGTGGGGTTTGAAAGTTTGAAAGAATTGTATGCAAAGGATGCAGATTTTGGAGAAGCATTTGCAGCTTGCAATGATCCTATTTGTAGAAATAAAGAGCCATGGACTGATTACATGATTCAAGAAGGTTTGTTGTTTAAGGGAAATAAGTTGTGTAACCCTAGAGGCTCCATGAGAGATAATTTGTTGAAGAAAAAACATAGTGGTAGTCTTGCTGGTCACTTTGGACAGGATAAAAATTTTCTACAGCTGAGCACTCATTATTATTGGCCAAAGATGAAGGTAGATGTGAAAAGATTTGTGGAAAGGTGCAAAATTTGCATAGTTCCACGGAGTTTCGGGGACGGGGACGGGGACGGGGGGACGGCAGGGGACGCGTTTCGGGTTCGGGGACGGGGGGGGCCTAAATTTGGGGACGGCGGGGGACGGCGGGGGGACGGCGGCGGGGGGGCGGCGGGGGAGCGGCGCGCTGAAATACATATAATACTTGAAAAATTAGTTATAAAAAGATGTATAATTGTAGAAGCCTAAGGAATAAGTAAAGTTTAGAGTTTAAACACATTGCCATGATTTCATTGAACTAGTGAACATTGAAACAATGTGAGACATTGGAATGAGAACTAGATGTTTCATAATTTGAATTTCATAATCATTGTTCATAATTACAATCAAGTTTCAACAATGTTCAAAATATTGAAATAGTAAATACTAAATACTAAATAGTAATGCCAAAATGGTTAATGGCTTGGTGCCACCAATGATCTAATCATCCCCAAGCTCCATGTCGATCTCGTCATCACTGGAACTGCTGGACCCCAAATGCTCAAGCTCATCTAAACCAATACCAACCAGCCCTGTCTGTGTAGCATCCTCATCTATCTGTGATGGCTCTTCTGGCTCTACATCCCATCTGGCTGCTGGACTCTCCCTGTATGTAGTTGTGGTGCGGTCCATGAGACGCAAGGAACTATGTACAGCCACAAGCTTCTCTGCCCTCCTAGAAGTAAGCCTGTTCCTCTTAACAGAGTGGATGAAGCTATAAGTAGACCAGTTCCTCTCAGCAGCAGAAGAACTAGAAACCTGGGACAGCAAACGAATGGCTAGAGTAGTAATCAAAGATCTAGGCCCATGCATAGTCCACCACAACTTGGGGTCCTCCTGTGACATAGTCTCCAAATCTATCTGGGCTGCCTCTGAATATCCCCAAAGAATGGCAAATTTTGACCACTCAGTACGAAGCAAGCTGGCCTCTGTAGAATCATACATTTTGTCAATGGCCTTCATGAACCCTTCCTTCACCTCAGCATCCTGTATAGGTGTGATTCTACCGGGCCTAGGTATGTACCACTTTGGGTTCAATGCATAGGCAGCCATGTGTAAGGGAGTGTTGAGCTTCTCCCATCTACGTTGAATGATCGGATGAATATGCTCGGTGTAGAATTGCATTGTGGGGTCCTTCTCTCGCACAATAGTCTTCATTTGATCAAGCATGGAATCAATGCACTCATATACCTCTCCAAGGGAAGGTGCATTAGAATCCCCAAATCTAATAACTGTGAAGACTGGCTGAATGATGGAGACAATATATTTGGCATCAGCCCAAAAGACATCATTCGTCACCACCTCCTTAACCCTCAATCCCTTTTGTGTCTTTGACTCAGGCCATCGGTTCCATTCTGCTGTCATTACCATTAGTTGCAATGGCTCTTGCAACTCAAGCATCCTCTCCAAGAGAATAAAATATGATGCATACCGAGTCTCTATAGGCTTCAGGAATTCCTTCTTGGAGAAGGACCTGAAAAGTGCATGTGAAGTATGGTGATTGCAGATAAACATCTGCACATCTCTAGCATCACTGACAATTAATTTGATCCAACTGATTTTACCCATGTCCTTAAGTGCATTATTCATAGCATGCACACAACAAGGAGTCCACCAAATATGTCTATAGGCTGCCTCAATCAACTTCCCTGCAGCTTTGCACACATGGGCCGCATCTGTCACTACCTGCACCACATTTTGTGGCCCAACCTCCTCTATAGCATCCTTGAGGATCTGGAACTGATAATGGGCATCCTTGCTATGCCCAGAACAATCAATAGCCCTAAGGAAATAAGGGCCCGCTGTAGATGTAACGATGATGTTGATAAGTGGACGGTGCCTAATGTCCGTCCACCCATCCATGACTATGCTGCATCCACTTGTGATCCAGGTTCTCTTCATCTTCTCCATCAAAATATTAATCTTGGAATAGTGTTGATCCAAGATTGTTGTCCTCAATTTAGTCTCCCCTGGTGGCACATATGATTGTCCTGCCCTTATTATCTTTGACACAGCTTCCTTATAATAAGGAGAGCGAGCCACATGGAATGGAATGCCATTAGCAAAGAACAATTTGCCAATGGCATCATCTGCCTCATCCTTTGCTTGCATATTGAATAAATCTGCCAATGGTTGTGAAGATGCCATCTTACGTTTCCCCTTCGGCTGTGTTGCACTTGAACTGGATGGATTTGGTGGCCTTTGAATCTGCAAAGTAGCACTAGAAATTTGATCACCCCTACTCCTTTGTGGCAACATAACAGAAGGTGATGCTTCATCCTCTTTACAACCCCATAATTTTAACATTTCAGCCCTGAACTTCAAGTTACCATCCACAACTTTGCATACATCTACACCTTTGCCTCGGACAAGAAGAAGGTGAGCATTAGTTCTTGTAATGCTTCCAAACCATGTAAGCTTACATATGTTGCACTTCCATTTTCTAGTGCCCCCCCCCTTTGCTGCAGGGTTTGCTTCTATCTTAGATGCAAATTGTTTTAAGGGTGATTTTGGATCAAAGGGGCCCTTGGCCCATTTTTGAAGGATTTGTGAAGGGCACTTATCACGAGCTTTACTCCCAACGGAACTTGTGTCAGTTTGAGAGTGAGATCGAGTATTTGAGGCATGTTCACCCTCCCCTTCTAAATCAAAATCAGGATCTCGATCATCAGATTGAGATGAGTCATTTTCACTGTGAACTTCAACCTCTCTATCCTCATTGTCACTTATGCCGTGTGACTGTGAACTCATTATGATGATGATGCTGCAGCCTGCAAAAGAAAATCAAAAATTAAAATTGAAAAAAGTTAAAACAATGTACAACTTCATTGTTAAGAAAAAAAATTTTAAAATGAAAATCAGAAAAATTCAAAAATCAAAATGTGGTCTCATGGACTGCAATGATTCCAGGATATGCACAAAATGATTGCAGGATTTGTTAAAGCAAGCTGCAAATGCAATTGGCTGGTGCAAAGCCAAATTCGGAATTCCACAACCTTTGCCAGCCCAGCATCCTCCCTGCCTGTGTCAAAATGGGAGCTTTGGAATAGGTTATGGAGTTGGACATCCATCTAAAACATAAAGGATAGAGGAACTTTCAATTTTGTGACTTGTCAGATGTTGTAGTTGCAACTGCCCTGTTAGATGTGTATTGTGTATGCAAAGTGGAAGCATAGACAAGGCACGTGAACTGTTTGACAGAATGCCTCAAAGAAATGTGGAAGCATAGACAAGGCATGTGAACTGTTTGAGTCTTTGACAGAATGCCTCAAAGAAATGTGGTCTCTGCAGTCTGCATAGACAAGGCACATGAACTGTTTGACAAAATGCCTCAAAGAAATGTGGAACAATGGAAGCATAGACTGTGATAGAGAAGGCACGTGAGCTGTTTGACAGAATGAGGCATTCTGTCAAACAGTTCACGTGCCTTGTCTATGCTTTCAGTGTTCACACCTTGACAGAATGAGGCATTCTGTCAAACAGTTCACGTGCCTTGTCTATGCTTCCAGCCTTCCACATTTCTTTGAGGCATTCTGTCAAACAGTTCACGTGCCTTGTCTATGCGGAGACCACATTTCTTTGAGGGAGACCACATTTCTTTGAGGCATTCTGTCAAACAGTTCACGTGCCTTGTCTATGCTTCGGAGCTTCCACATTTCTTTGAGGCATTCTGTCAAACAGTTCATGTGCCTTGTCTGTGCTACTGCTTGCTGCTTCCACTTTGAGTTTGCAATGTGCATACAGACTACACTAACAGTGCAGTTGCTGCAACCACAACATCTGACAAAATTCCTCTATCCTTTATCAAAAAAATTTAAAAATTTTAAATAACCAAAGCTGAAAGCTCCCATTTTGACGCAGGTAGGGAGACGCAGGCACTGCAACGATTGCAGGATATGCACAAAATGGATTTGTTGAAAAGGTTTTACCGTTTTAGAACTGGAAGTTTAGGAAATGGAAATCCGAAATTAAAAACGTTTTAAAATTTTTGTTAACGCTGAATGCCTCAAAGAGATGGCATCGTGTGGGATATCCCACGCGATGCCATCTCTTTGAGGCATTCTGTTCTTCAGAGGTAAACGTTACTACAAACATTTGACTGTAAGCCGTAAGGTATTAAAATTTAATGGATTGTTCACAGTTTATTGCAGCATAAAAAAACATGAAAAAGAATGCCTCAAAGAGATGGCATCGCGTGGGATATCCCACGCGATGCCATCTCTTTGAGGCATTCGTTGTGATTCGTTTATTATGCAGCGAATGCCTCAAAGAGATGGCATCGCGTGGGATATCCCACGCGATGCCATCTCTTTGAGGCATTCGCTGGAATAAACGAATCACCCAAAATAAAACCCTCGGGCCTCAGTACCTGTGATTCGACGGGACTCAGAATTTAATCAAACTGTAAACTTCAAACGCAGTAATCTCCTTGAACGCGTCGGGTGCCAGTGAGAAAACTTCAAAACAATGAAAAGTAAAAGTTAAAAGTAAAACCTAAACAAAAAAAACAAATATTATATGTTTCGAGGGGGGACGCCTGGAAGACTTGGGGACGTCCAGACGTCCCCCCAATGAGAAACGTCCTCTGATGCGGCGGGGGGACGGCGGGGCGGCGGGGGGGACGGGGGGGGGGACGTTTCCCTGACGTCCCCCCGTCTCGGAAACGTCCCCGTCTCCGAAACGGCACCTTTTTCCGGGGGGACGCGTCCCCGTGGATCACTGAAAATTTGTCAACATGCTAAGGGAAGAAGTCAAAATGCAGGGCTCTATCAGCCATTAGCAGTTCCAACCAGGCCTTGGGATTCGGTGAGTAAGGATTTTGTTTTTGGTTTGCCTCGTACACAAAGGGGTAATGATTCAATCTTTGTTGTGGTAGATAGATTTTCAAAAATGGTGCATTTTATACCCTGCAAGAAGACTAGTGATGCCACTAGCATTGCCAATTTGTTCTTTAAAGAAGTTGTAAGGCTGCATGGTATTCCAAGAAGCATAATTTCTAATAGTGTTACTAAGTTTGTGGGTCATTTTTGGAGGACTCTATGGAGGAAATTGGGCACAAATCTGAATTTTAGTTCTGCTTATCATCCACAAACGGATGGTCAGACCGAGGTTGTCAATAGAAGCCTTGGTAATTTGTTAAGGTGTCTTGTTGGTAGTTCACCTAGAAGTTGGGATCTCATGTTGGCACACGCTGAGTTTGCATATAACGACTCCCCAAATAAAAGCATCTATGTGGTGTATGGTATGCACCCAAGAGGTGTATTTGAACTTCGGGATCTTGCTGGTATGGAGAACAAGAGTGCAGATGGGGAGGAATTTGCTCAAGTCATTCATGACATTCAGGAGAAGGTAAAACATAACATTGACGACAGCAATCAGCAATACAAAAAGTATGCTGATCAAAACAGAAGACAATTAGAGTTTCAGATTGGAGACCTTGTATTGGCACATCTTCGAAATGAGAGATTTCCTACTGTAACATACAACAAACTTCAGATGAAGAAAATTGGGCCATGCCAAATCCTTAGGAAGTTTTCTGCCAATGCATATGAGATTTCTCTGCCTGCAGACTTGAATATATCTCCTATCTTCAACATGGCAGATTTGTAAACATATAAGGGCGATACAGAAGCAAAGGAAATTGAAGCAACAATTCCATCTCTGGAAGAACAATATGGGACAGTCACTGCTCCATAGCAGATAGAATGCATTCTGGACAAGCAATTGCTGAAGAAGACTCGTAAGCATGAATATTTCAAATATCTCGTCAAATGGAGCAATCATCGTATTGAAGATACTTCCTGGCTCACTAAGGATGAGATCATTAAGCAAGGTCATTCAGTAGCAGACCTCATGAGCAAGAGCTCATGAATTCGTTCCACCTAGGGAGTCTGATGCCGGGGCATCGTGCTCCCATCAATTTTGGTTTTATTTTCTTTTTATTGTTTTGGTCTTTGTTAGTTTTCTTTGTGAATAAGTTGGGATTCCTTGTCTTCTATGTTTATTCATTGTAAGCTCCTGTCGCTATGTCAATCGGGATGAGGAAAAGAGAGTTCATGTCGCCCAGAGATTAGCCCAAAATCCTTGTCACTGAGCGACAGGAACTTGGATTTGAAAGAGTCTTTAATCTGTCTGCCATTCTTTCCCAAAACTAAACCTAACAGTCGATTGTGTCTCAGACAGTTGGCAGAATTCGAAAGAAGTGGAAAGGTCTCTGGCAGTCAGTTTGATGACAATTGGAAAAAGCAAAAAGAAATCTTCAACAACGGTTGCATCGCAGAAAAGAAAGGGACATCTGCGCAGACAGCTGGGCATCAACGGTGGCAGAAGAAGGAAGAGGAAACGACAACAGTTGAAAGGAAGATGTGTGATAAAGCTCGGGAAGGAAAAGACAGAGAAAATCGGGAGTGCAGAGCAGTAAGAGGAGGACATCATCTATGAAGGAACAGAATATAGAGCATCGGGTGTGAAGGCAAGAAAAGGCAGATTTGATTTTTGATTGCACTTTGTAAATATCGATTGTTGCAGGTCGATACATAGATTTTGTAATGCTTTGATAATGGAATAGAATAGTGAGGAGTTGGGTTTTGCATTTCTGTCTTATATGAATTCATGGTTATTAAGAATCTGATTATAAATACTTCCTGTCATTTTGGGTATTCAATTACTAATCTCCTGTCATTATTCTAAATCTCTATTTGATTGAATTCTTTGTGAAGTTGTTTGATTATGTGACTAGCAAGGCAGCCGTCACAAAATCAACAGAACAAGTTTTTGATGAGCTCAAAGATGTAATGAGTTCATGCTCTGTATTAGTTGCTTCATCTTTCTCACTTCCCTTTGTACTAGAATGTGATGCTTCAAGAGAAAGGATTGGGGCAATATTAACACAGAATAGGGATCATATAGCATTTGATAGTCAAAAGCTCAGAGAGATAGAAAAAGGATTCACAATCTATGTTAAGAAGATGTTTGCCATTATGCATGCCTTGGCCAAGTTCAGTTAGTAGTAGATTTGTGGTTAAGACTAACAACTTGAAATTCCTCCTCAGTCAGAGAGATTTGAATGATTTATGGTAAAAATGGGTGACTAACCTTCAAGCTTATGATTTTGAAATAGAGTATGTTAAAGGGTAAGAACAATATCTAGAATACCAATCTATGTTCTATGTCTAATATCTCTGCTAATTGGAAATTCCTTGTAAGAGCAAAGTATGCCAAAAACACTTTTGCTACTAACTTCCTTGATGGCAACTTGCAAGATGACAAATTTAAGGTAGCAAATGATCTGATTCTTTACAAGGATAGAGTCTATCTTATCTTAGAACCAAAGGTGAAGAATAAAGTCTTGAGAGCAATACATGATATACCCTTGCCAGACCATCAAAGATACTTCAAGACTTAAAAGCAAATCAAGGAGAGATTCTCTTGGAATGGACTCAAAGAAGATATCTTCAAACACATAGGAGAGTGTCTTACCTACCAACAAAACAAAATAGAATAGGTGTTTCCAACAAGTCTACTACAGCCCCTGCTGATCTCGAGTCAAAAATGGGAGAGCATCTCTATGGACTTCATCACTGGTCGGGTAAGGACTACATATTTGTTGTAGTAGACAAAATCACCAAATATCCTCATTTCTTTGCAATATCTTCTAAGTTCAAGGTACCACAAGTGGCTAAATTATTTTTCAAAAAAGTATTTAGGCTTCATGGTTTGTGTAAAAACACAACACGAGTAACAGAGACAATGGGTTCCTTAGTCTATTTTGGTAGGAGCTTTTTCTGTAATATCCCACCCCCTTTGTGTTTTCTGTGGTTTAGTTGATACCTAGTGCGTTTTGGGTTTTTTGCATTTTTGACATAAAAACATGCATGTGCATATATGCGAAAATAACATGAAATGGAAATACCCAGATGCTTATATTTGATGGAAATATATTACAAAGCATAAAGGAACAATACCCATATGAAATATATTCAAAATAGCTAGGGTTTCAACATACCCATTTGCTGACCAAGAAGGTACAAGGCTCGAAATGAAGGTACAACAGTTATGTCGTATGAATCCACTCCAAACACATGCAAAACTCAAGATTTATTACTCAGCTCAACGAGGTACATCTAGATACAAAGAAGAATCGCCCTTATTGAGGCCACACAATAACACCAAACTCAATGTAGTTGATCCAAGTCCCTATGTTGCTAGTACGACTTGTGTATTCAAGTACAGTAGTGAAATATCACACACAAACTCTCCTTAAATGATTGTAATCTTCTGCAGTGTCACATACAAAGCCAACGCCTAGCTGATAGGGAGAAACCAGTCCAAAAACTCGAGAAAACTCTATAATCACTGTTGTAAGGTATGGCCCTGGCTGGATAGGGTACGGCCTGAATATGAGTTCAAAATGACATTAAATCTCCTCCAAAACCACTGCCATGACTTGCAATATATTTATCAACGTCCTCTTTGAATTATCATGCCAAAAATCAGATGATATTGCTATGAAATCCTCTCCGCGACAAACTGACTTCATGCAATGAAGCTCAATGGTGACCCCTGCAATGAAGCCACTCAAACAACACCCTAGGAGTGTCTTTCAACCCCGCAGATGCTCTCAACCATGGAGGTTTTCGTCTCCAAAGCTGCTAGTACAAACCCTTGTTCACAATGAACAAAGCTCAGACTTAGAGTAGAAGTGCAATCGTCAATGAATTCACTTTTCTTTCTTTTATTCCTCTTCCCTCGACGCCCCTTTTTGGGATTTTAAATATTTTTACTTTTTATTATTCTCCTCATGCCTTGGGCGCCCACATAAAGTGACTTTACAATAGTCAATGAATGAAATGAATTCACTTTTCTTTCTTTTATTCCTCTTCCCTCAACGCCCCTTTTTGGGATTTTAAATATTTTTACTTTTTATTATTCTCCTCATGCCTTGGGCGCCCACATAAAATGACTTTACAAACTCAAAATATTACATTAAGTTCATACTATATAATAAAGTCACTTTTAATAACAAACATATTAAGTTATATCTTTAATTTAACTTAAATATGTCTATTATTAAAATATTAATTCAAACAGTCTCCTCTGGCCTTCGTAATACCGCTAAGCTGGCCATTGGAAAGTCGACATGATTTTTGGACTGTTGCACCAACTCGCTCGGAGCCCCATGAGCCCCTACTATAAATAGTAAGTTTGGCCAACTGGCAACTCCCGCCAAGAGGAATCCATCTCATCACTCTGAAAAGCTGACTGAGCTTCGGTGAGTCACATCATCGTCGGTCCCCTAACCATCCTCACTAATCTACGAGAACCTGTGTAGTAGACTAGCCTAATACACAAGTGCTGGCCTAGGAAGGCGACATTACATTTTCATTTGATAGGAAATGAGTTGACACCTAGCACCAGCTATCACCCTCAAACAGATGGGCAAACAAAGATTGCGAATAACTGGATTGACGAATATTTGAGGAATTATGTAGTAGGACAACAATCAACTTGGATCAAATGGCTCTATCTAGGAGAGCATTGCTATAACACTTCCCAACATATGTCAATCCGCATGACTCCATTCATGGCTTTGTATGGTTATGAAGCTCAAACTTTTGTTGATTTGATAATCATAGACAACAGAGTGCCAAGAGCTATAAATTCAGTTAAGGACAACCAAGAAATTTTGATGTCACTGAAGGAAAACCTCCAACAAGCACAAAATCAACATAAATTATATGAAAATCTTTTGCACACTAAGCAGACTTTTGAGACTGGAGATATGGTTTTCCTGAGACTACAGCCATACAAATAATTTTCTCTCACGAAAAATGGACCTAAGAAGCTCAAGCCTTGATTCTACAAGCCCTACAGAATCAGGCAAAGAATTGGAGAGGTTGCATATGAGCTTGAATTGCTAGAGCACAGCAACTTCACAATGTCTTTCATGATTCATGCCTTAAGAGGCCACTTGGATAGCATATCACTCCTTTAATAGAGTTGCCTCCTCTAAATCATGAAGCGAAGCTAATCTTGGTTCAAGAATCGATCATTGATACCAAAGAGAAGAAATCAAGGAATAGGAGCATAATAAAATATTTCGTGCACTGAAAGAACCTGACAACTGAAGATGCTACATGGAAAGTAGCAAAGACACTTGAACATCCAAGTCTACAAATGCTTGAGTGCAAGCAATTCTTAGAAGGGTGAACTATCATGTCCATTTTCATAAATAAAATAATTGAGACTGAGACCTATAGCCTATTACTTTACTTTCTGTAGGCTAAAAGATAAAATTGGGGAAAATTTTTAATATAACATTTTATGTTAGTAGGACTAGTGATATTATTTGAAAACATTGTAAAAGGACAACTTAAATATTATAATTATTATTAGTTAGATAAAGTGGGCCATCTAAATGGGACATAATAAAGCCTCTTGTAATATTTTATTAAAATGTTTTTAAATGAAAACTTTTTGAGGGAAAAGGAAATTCAAAATAAAGGTTGCTAGAATGGAGTTTATAAAGGAGAGACAATCACTCAAAAGATCATCCATTTTATTAAGTCCAATCCCTTTTTCTCATAGCTTGAGCATCCATGTTCAACTATTGCACTTGAGGATGAAAACTCTTGGAGTACAAAGATTCAAAGGATGAAAACCCTTGGAGTGCGGAGATTCAAAAAACCCTCTTGTCCTTTGAGGTGATTTCACCCAAGAATTACAGTTGTGCTAAAGATTGCAATTTGAGTTTCAATTTTCAAGTATGGAGGGTTTCAATGCTACTATCTGTGAAAACCAAAGTATTTGTTGTTGCCCAACAATCAACATACTGCATCAACTGTTGTCATCCAATTTTGTAGGTCGTCGTATAGATTGGAAGTTGCCATACTAATTGGCATCCTATGGTGCCATGTTCTGTAGTACACACGATGAAATTAGAACATCTTTTGTTGCAACTGCCATACTAGCTTCATTCCTAGTGGTCGTACCGTCTAGTATTAAATCTCAGTCACACCAATAATGAAATATGTTGCATTGTTTGTATCTATCATCCTACCCTATTTTATTCACTGCTACGGTATACATGTGAGTTAGGAATTTGTTGTTACCTCTATTTATCTGTGTAATTTTGAATAATGAATGCATAAGGGTTTCAGCTATACATTGTCGTTTGCATCAGTATTCTATAAGTGCACAACTTGCTACAATAATAATGGCGTTTGATGGGCAAGGGTTTCATTAATTAATATTGGTATTTAATGATGTTGTTTAGTATTTCATTGATGTCCTAGTATTTCATACAAAAGAATCAAAAAAATTGGAGGGTTTATAAAAATATTGAAAAGGGACATTACAAGTTTTGATAATTTGTTATTACGTGGCAACTTTATTCTAAATAATAATAAAAAGTGTGTTCCAATTTGAAACAAATTCATTTTTTGGGTTTGCAATAAAATTAGTATCTTCTTCTAATCTCAATTCTTTATTCTTCCAATCCATCTAAAAGCCCCTAATTCAAATTTGTAGTCATATAGATACTCAGGGTTAAGAAGAACTTGTAGTTTGCATATAGTTTACAAGGCACCTGGCAAAGCCAAACATTACTAGATTTAACAATATTTAGTGTGCCCAAGACAAGTACCTTCAAATCTAGCATCCACTTTCCCTTCAAATGATTTATCTCTACTTTTGTTTCAACTTTAAATGAGGCATGTGCAAATTTTACCTGAATGTTTTTTCTTGATTTTCGTTGAAGGTTTCTTGGTCATTGTTCTCACCAACATCTCCATCTTAGCAAGAATTCTTACAACGACCCATAGAAGACTGATCTTGTTGGCCTATGCGCTCCTTTTGTTGGCTCATACCATCTTGATGTTGCCTCATCCAATTCTTAATATTCATCACTATCTCCATGTTGCTCTCAAGCGCTATCACGCGATTGTTCAAATTTTCAAGGTTTTCCATTCTCGTCTCTTTATTCCACCTTCAAGAAGTGATATCTAGATTGCAAGGTAGCAATTCTTTATTCTATGCAGGCCTGGTCACTATCATACAAGTACAACTATTTTCCACAAATCCCAAGAATTAGTAACTACTCATACCAAATCGATCTGTAATCTCATTAAAATATTATGCTTATAAAAATTAAGAAACAATAAAATTATGGACTATGCCACTTATATTTAAAATAAATGTCAATCAAGAAGGAAAGTCAAAGAATGCTATGAAAGAGAAGTGAGCACACAAATTTTATCTTAGAAAAGCCTCAAAGGGTAAAGCCAAATTTGGTAATGCTAAACATGCACTAGTAAATGAATTATTATTAAAAGCTACATGAATACAATGAGTTGTAAAAAGTATTGGAATACAATTTGTCCCTTACTCCACATGGTTGCATACACATTGTTAAATCTATGACATGAAATACAATTGGAATTCTACTTCTAATGTTCTACAATAGTCAAATAGACCTCCCTTGATACAATCCAACTCCCTCTTGTTCATATATAGTTATGGAATGTCATCCTCGTCCAATAGAAGGTCCCAAAAGCAGAACTAGGAGACACATTTGATTGTTTGCTTCAAATTTTATACTTTTGTTATCCAGACGAAGCCACCCCTTCATGCAAATCAACAATTTGGTAAATGTTGTCGCAATTTCAAAACCGCCATTTCAAGGGAACTAATGGTTTCATCATGTTGACAAAACTAAGTAGTTTTGAGAGCTACACTTCTAGAAGTGATTCCTCTAATGAAGTATATCTTTCCATGATCCTTAGGGATCAACCATGCGAAGGTCCACACCTAGTCCTTAGAAATACTTGGCAACAACAAGAGATTTTAAGACTAAAGTAACTAAAAGTACAAGGGAAAAAAGTTAATGATAGTGAAAGATAGAAATATGCAAAGTGTTTGGCAAATGTGGAAATGACATTTGTACCTTTGGCCCCCCTCCTTGCCAAATTGAAAATTCTTAAATACAAACCATTAAGTAGTTAAAAGCATAGTTAAAAATGCCTAAAAACTCATTGACTCACAAGTTTTCACTAGACAAAAAATTGTCAAGAAATCGCGAGTCCAATCCAAAAACCCGCCAATTGCATATTTGCAAATTGCAACTGGTCTGGCATGCAAGCATTTGATATTTTGTTTATGCCCTGGAAATGTGACTACATATGCAAATGTCTTTCTCATGGCTATAAGATGTTCATGTAACTACAAACAAAACAACCCTCGCAACTGCAACTTTAAAAAAAAAAAACCTCACAACTACAAATAAATGAATAAATATTATTCTGGTTGTAGTCCCTCAACTCCAACATGCATTTGCTGCAAAAACATGACGACTACACCATGGTTTTGTGCTTGATGGAAACTTTCAATGATTTAGGGTTTGGTTACTACAATTTTATGTGTATGTAATCAATGTTTAATTGTAAGAGATAAATTGTAGGTTAAAAAAATTATAATGTGAATCAATGTTTTCTATGCTTTTAGTTTTCTACTTGTTTGCAGAAAATTTGGGGGCAGATTTTTATGCTTTGGGTTTAATGTTCGAAAAATTTTCCGAGTTTTGGCAAGTTTTTACCAAGTTGTCGAGTTTCACTCAAGTTTGGGGCTACCAAGTTTTTCCAAGTCATGAGTTTTTAAACTATGGCTAATAGGTTGAAATGACCACCAACTTACTTTACAATGGGTCCACAACCATTCAAGTCACCATGTGCCACTCACATCCTAAGCAACTTGACTTTGACCATGCATTTAGCAGCCACTTAGATGATATCCTTTACAATAAAGTGGGCTTACCTTCTAGTAGTTATCGAAAAGAACAAACTACAGCTTAATCCTTTACAATAGAGTTGGCTTACCTTCTAGTAATTATCAAAAAGAACCGACTACAACTTAACTTTCATGCCAACTTGCCAATGCTTTAAAACAATAATGGACCCACTTAAACTTTCTAAGACTCAAGACTATTAAGACTTTAAAACCTTGTCTTACATTATTAAATATATTCAATTGCTACATGGATGAGGTAAGCATATCAACAATATCTCACTTTAAAAATGACCTTATGACCTTCTATTTGGACCTTTGAACACCTATTATTTAAAGGTGATTTATTTTTATAAAGTTCAGATAAACTTTAGTTTTGAATAAAACATACAATAGTACATCTCAGAATTTCCCACACAACATTTTGAATTTTGTTTTTTACATGACAAATTTTGGAGGTGTCCAAAAATGACAGTCTAACACATTAGAGTGAAATTAAATTTTCATGAAAATCCCGACATATCAATAAATAATATTAGCTCTTAATAGTATTTCAATAAGAGTACTAGATTATAATAGTAATATATGTAAGCATTCACGTATTTGGAATTTTGTTTATAATTTAATCTGCATACATTAAATTTTATTGATAGAATTGTTATTAAGTACTACTGATTTCAGTTTTCAAAATAATGAACACTTCACAAGACTATACAAAGACTTATACAAAACAACTAATGGTGAGGCAACTATTTTGAGCATACCATAGGCAACAAGGCAACTGTTCTACGCAGAATTAAACCTTATATCTGATTCTATGTGTTGGCTTCCCCGTTGAAAACATTGCACAAATATGAATTCATGGACATAGCATTGGACCTTTTTTCAAGCTTGTTTACAGGATAGTCCTTTACCAATTTTTTTTTTAAATTACAAGGACATCTGGTAATGCTTTATCAATTCTTTGTTTATTAAAACAAGTTTTGTTCCAAACAGTTATATCAGCTCAAAAGATTCGAGATTACAATGAAGGTCTCAAGAAATGCATATCACTATAGCATGCCAAAGGAATGACAAAATTCAAGCTAAGAGGCTCTAAAATGGTTCATCCAGCACTGTGAAAAAGAAAAATGTATTACGAAAAAATATAAAGAAAACAATCAATTAGATAATATAATTTAGAACAGTCTTGCAAATCTCTCCTAAAAAGCAATAATTATCAAAATGTTCAGTGTCAGGGATCACATTTGTATTGTAAGCACTAGTACAAGCTTTATACCAATAGCTCATGTTAATGAAAATAAAACAAAACAAAAATTCATAGAAAAATTTACACTATATAGAGTATTTAAAGAACTTTTATAATCTCAAATTTGGGAAATAAGAATGCTTAATAAACTAAATGATCAAGGTTTATGTGTTCAATTATCTAACACATCAATGATCTAACACAACTTTAACCCCAAAAAAATCTCACTATTATGGATTGTGTAAGTGTTACATCTCTAAAACTAAATCATTATAGCATAAAACGTTTCAAGCTCCTCCCTATCCTTGCTGATACTATCCACATTTATATATCAGCTTTTATAGTGCAAACTTAAATAAAAAATTTACGATGGAGGCAAGAAATATATGAACAGAAAAACAAATGAAATCAGATTTCAAATTATATTTTAAGGTATATAATGGTCAATTGTAATTTTTGCTACACAACTGATACGTTCAAGAGCAATACTCAATGTGGCATAGACGACATTGTCAATGGTCACCAAGAACCTATGAAAGGATGCCACCTAGGCCATGCCAGGCTCTCCTATGTAATCCCTTTTTGTAAACTACTAGAAAACTAGAAGAGGAAGCACTCCAAACATCCAAGTTGGTGGACTGATTGCCAACCAATAAAATAAGAACAATGCCTAGTAGATTTATTGCAGTCACTCCCAAGTACCTACAAAACACAAGAGGGAACTTCTCACTACTACAACTAATAACAGGTTGGAAAACAAATATTAGACTTAATTTATCCGGAAGAGATTTGGAAAGAGCAGTGAAACAAGATGGCCGCCTTTATAAGAAACAAGGCCAAACACTTAAGAATCACATAAGACGTATCCCTGCAAAATTTGAGATCGATCTAGTAAGCTTTTTTGTTTGGTCATGAATCCAGAGGTCGCCCAAAAGCATCTTACAGAAGTGAAATATAATGTACTACAGAAGGAAATGATGACCAAAAATCACGATCCAACATCAGGTGAAATTTGAGGTCAAACAATATAGATCGATTCTGGCTCACCTTCCAAGGTCATACAGAGAACCAAATTTACTTTGCAAAAGGAATGATCTACACTAAGATTTAGCTTTTATGGCACTATTTGAACCCAATTGGAGGATCTTATTTTAGATGGCCAAATTTTGAACTGACATCTAAGGAGCTGTAATGTTGTCAAATTCTTACAGAACTTCAGATCCTAGATGCATTGGTTATAAAACACTTCAAATCTAAGTAATGCACCACAAACACTAACCCACAACAACAACTCTACACAGTAGAGGTTCCTGAAATGCCACTTTAATATCACTTTCAATGAACTCACCGTCAACAAGTAAATTAGTCAGAGTAAATAGGCAAAATAATCTTAATAATGAACCACTTTGCAAGGGGAAACCCTCTTACAACAGCAAAGGTCGGTGTTGACAAATGAAATCATCTCTACCATTCAAACGGTCTGACTCAACTGCCCCTAAAAAAGATGACTAAGTACCAACCAATCATTGCTATTCCCTAGATGCCTAAATGTGGTCTGCACAAATGTATATAACATATGACAAATGAAATTAAGAATCATAATATTTCTACTGTCCATATTATTTATATCAAGAATGCTTCTGTATATAACCATGTGAGTTTTTTCCTCATCAATGTTTCGGATCATACTCCAATGATGGATCATCAGTATGCAAAGAACAAATTATGATGGATCATGGAGTATAATCTGAAATGTTGATGTGAAAAAAGCTCACATGGTTATATCCAGAAGCATTCTTGATATTGACAGATCAAATTTTCCACTTGCAATCGTAGTGTCTTTATTTATAGTATTCATATAGCTTAAATAAATTACCCCTAACAACTTAATGACCATCAAGACGATACAGTTGTCTAATACAAACTACCCATTGACAGAATCCCTTAGGTACGTTTGTATGGGTATATAACCTTCAAAACCATGCTTTGCTCTTAAATCATGAACTTTAATGCCTCTTCACTTGGTTGATTGTTCCACTTTTTCAACATGTAGATCTTACTTCACATGATGGAGCGCCCTTCAAAAATTAATATTAGAAGGTTGGGCTTCACTGATAGGCCTTAATACACTTTGTAGAAAGAGGCTTCTATAAGCTTAGGGATGAATGAAACATATATTTTCTCAATCTTAAGTCAACTATCAAAGAGAAAACTAATTTAGCTCTTATCTGACTAATTGCTTATTGAGTTTGAAATGGACATAAAATATTTTTAAAATTATTTGAATAATATTATACGGCAAGAATTAGATGTTTGGATGGTTTCCAAGGTGATGAGTGATGGAAAACTAGAGATGGTCATTAGCCTTCAATAAAACATTAAATGATGTCGTGTGACGCAAATCTTATAGGCGTCCTATTAGAAAGGATTTCAATATAAAGGTGTGGTAAAACTACTGGATCTATTACCTTCACATGTGATGAGGGATTTGAACAACTTGGCAATTCAAGGAACAAAGAACCTAGCAGGCAGGTTGAGTGTCAAATTCCATAGCTAGTGGGGAAGGATAAATAGAAGCTTGAGGGCTACCTAGAGGGAAGAGCTTAAGAGCTAGCACGTTGTGGTCAACATGCTGGCTTTTTACATTGGGGTGATCCCCATCATAAACAGCTGGCACATTGACCACAACATGCCGGCTCTTTATGCTGAGCATACCTAGAGCATCTAGTAGGCATGGAACCACTAATGAGAGTGATGGTGACTTGAATGATTGTGAAAGCTAAGGATGCCACAAAGTTGCATCACATGATAAGATGAGAATATAGGTGATACAAAGTATTTCCAATGCCATCCAACACTTTCTCATTTTTCAATTTATAACTCGTGTTTACTAACCCTTGTAGTTTCATAATTGTTTTTGAAAATGGTTACTTAGGTAGTGACATCTACATTTTTAAACACTTTATCTTCAATTTTTTCTATAAGAGGAATTCCACCATCGGGTTATCTAATTGTACCTTTAGATATCACTTAGGCGTAATGCACCTGATATAATAAAATTATGTGCCACATCTTTGTTTCGAAGAAACAAATATAATTTTATGTTTAAAATGAGAGATAAAGGATGTGGGTGCAATTTTTTCAATGTCAAATTTTCTCTATAGTCCTATTGGTTAATTTTACATGAAATGCCTCATTTTGTTTGCCCAGCACCACATGTAATTGTGCGGTTCTATTTACTACCTATATAAAGAGTGTTTAAGCAAGCATGAACAGAATTTTTTATGGATAGCTATTTCCTGCTATGGAGATTCCTAGTAATCATATTTGCACTATTCAGGACAAGGTTTGAATTTTCACAAAAACAAAAGCACTCCACATTTAGTCTATAGATTCAAGTCTTCAGATCTACTTTTGGTTTATAGAGGTTTTGATAAGGTTCCACTAAAGATGTATGCTCTCACATAATCCATTTTCAGAACAACTCACTTTGTTGTAAACCATCTAATGCTTGTGTTGTTAATCACAAACTGGACTCTCCATATCTTAAGAGTGTTAGAAATCAAACATCATTTCAAACTCTGATTAGTCCTTAGAATCTTATCTAAACTAGGATTTGCTCATTACTCCTTATAACTAGCATGTTCCATAAAATGAAATCCTCTAAAATCAATTTTTTGAATTGGTCTTTAACAAATCTAAGAAAAAACAAAATAACTTTTAACCATTTTATCCGATAATCAGATAGTTGAAGATTGAAGTCTTTAAAAATCATCCACGAAATTGGCAATTACTAGAAGGGTAGAGGTGAGTTTACCTTCTTCACCTGGTCCAGCTCTATCTCCTATCTCTCTTGTTTAGGACCTTTCTTGTTATTAGACCTTCGTATCTTGTTCTTAAGGACCTTCACTAAAAATGTTAAAGCAATCATTACACTACAACTTTCCAAAGTCTTTCAACTCGAGGCCAAAAATACTTCTAATCACTTTTTATATTTAGATTGTTAAGGATATATAAAGTCAAAGAAACCAATGACAAAATATCATCTAGATACAAACCAAAAGTCAAGCATCTCATAAGGATTTACCTGAACCATGGAGTGGATAACATCTTTATAATTTATACTATAGATTCCGAATACAACTTCTAAATTGTACATAAAAAAGGAAGTCCCAAAGTAAAATCATTTCTAAATGGAGTTTAAACTTGATCTCAATGGTTTGTTAGAGATGTATAAATGAAAAAATGATAAGAGGATTCTTTTATTTTAAGGTTATGAATACAGTTGTCATGTACTTAGCATTAACATTCCATGTCAGTACTTGGATTATTTAAATTCTATGATGTGGTACAATAGTTTATTAAGACAATTGTAAGAAGAGGCATTATAAACATCTAATTGCTTCCACCAACTCAAAGAAACCTGCAACATTCAAAAATAAAGTCGTGAGCACTTTTCTTCTTCTCCTCTTTGAAGAGTTTGTATTAATAAAGTTTCTTTATCATCCTAACAAGTTTTAATATTCTTTCTTATTTAAAGCATTGAAGAGGATCCTTTCTTCTCATCATGCAAGTTACTGCACATCAATTTGGAAGGCACTGATGACGAAATTCAAAGTAAAGTCATGCCATGTATTTTTCTTCTTCTCTGTGAGGGCTTCATTAGTACACTATTTCTCTATTTACTATACAAGTATCAATGTTCTGTCATGCTCCATGATGTATATGACTGGCTAGTTAACCATTGGTTGACATCCTTAGCCAATTGTATAGATGCTCTAGTTGTATGTTAGCACAAGTACTTGTGTCTTTGATTTACTTGACAGATGGAATTACTTATTGTAGAGCTAGATTTGTGAATCACTGATTTAGTGTGTTGCCATATGGTTATTGGTACATTTCATGTTACCATTCAGTTTTACTGCTAAACATATTGATGGGCACAACATGTTTGCAGATTACAAGGCAGATGAGCATCCAGTTGACCACTTGTACACCACCCCTAGGGACCCAATAAATCAGACAACTAAACCTATAAAGATGGTTTGACGGTTCGAACTTTGGCACTGTGAAGATCATTGTCTCTGAAGCTTTCTATTGATTAAAAAAATTGGAGGGCTTTCCTGACAACATAAAATGGGCATTTTGAGTAATAACTGACCAGTGTTGACCATGTTTGACCAGACATCTATACTGACAGATTGGAATTCACCTGAAGTGATGGGACAATCAAAAAGTGCTCATTTAAATATTTCCAAAAACATATAATATTCCCCTGGTATATGTAACATACACCCCTAGATGTAACATACACCCCTGGTATATGTTTTCCGCTCTGTATATTTTGTGTTTTTGCTGTTTGATGTTTAGGGTTTCATATTTGTTTTTGCATGTTTTGATTTTGCAATGTAAACATAGAATAAAGAGCATATAACTAAAACCCAGAAAAACTAAAGCATATATCAACAAATGAGCGAAGACCCAGATTGTATTATGTCAAAATATGAATTATGAGTACATACCCATTTGCCAGTTTACAACTTCATGCCGGTGCTGTAGCTGGACCAGCAATATAGCACCATAGAATGACTCCTAATCACCACCAATGGAAGGATCTTTGAATAGAATGTATAACAACAGCATATGAGACTCTAAATGTCCAAAATATACACAATAGCAGCCACAAAGGGAGAAGATGTATCAACCTAAAATACCCATGAACTCCTCTAAGCTATACGGCCCAGCTGGAGCTATGAATCAGCAATAAATAACATAAATCTCCTCACAATATCTTCTGTTTTGCACTGGCTGTGATGGTAGATGTTAGACAACCAAGAAGGGGTGAGAACAAGCATTAAATCCCACACCCAAACAAATAATATCTTCAGCAGAGGTATGGCCAGCAAATAAAATGGAATGCAGCCTCAAATCAATGCAAAAATGATATCAAACTGCTTTTTTTCTGATTACCCTCAGCTGCACACAAAATCTCCGTCAAATATGATCATTCCATGCTCAAATCTTCATCAAAATGCATCAACCGAATGCCCAACTGAAGCTCCTGAATGAAGCCTCCAAAAAATCCTCCAAATTGTGTCTTTCAACAACGTAGAGAATGTTGCCTGTAAGGGTTTTCGTCCTCACAAACCTGAGATGAAACCTGAGATGAAACCTGAGATGAACCAAGTTCAAACTCCAGAACTACAAGGGTTTTGATCGAAGAAATAGAATAATCTTCATATCCCAAATGAGCCCCTCAAATGTCTTTTTATACTTTTTTTCCCAAACTCTCCAGAAGCTTCTATTTTAAAATTCATTTTTTAATTAAAACTTCATTTTAGCTCCGAAAAAGACCTTTTAATTAAAATCATGATAATTTGACACATAAGGTCCTTGTTTAATGTATCCATAATTTAAAACATCTCATTCCGGTTCCGATGAGCTATAACACTAAAGTGCTTTTAAAATATTTTAAATAATATTTAGCAACCTTAGTAAAATAATTAAATCAAGCCATTAATACACTCATTTTGCAGAAACTGCCAGAATGCATCAGAATCGAAAACTAACTACAATGGTGTGATCCCAATGAAGAATAAAGATAGACGAAGCCAACCGGGCGACTTACTATAAATAGACGCCTTCTCCAAGATTCTTGGAGAGCACACCAAAAGCCGGAAATCACCCCCGAAAAGTGGCATATGAGTCCTCTAGACCAAATAAGCCCTTTGGTAACATTAAATTACCCTTCTAATCAAGCTGACACAAACCCAAAAAGCCATCTCCAACTGCAAAGCAAGAGAACCCAAAAATGGGGACATTACACTAGACAAGGTATTTTATTTTTCTTATTTTTTCTTTCCATTCTCCAAGTGGAGCGAACCACTTAGGCATCTCATACATCATGTTTTTGACCTTCAATTAGGTCACCCACATCAAAGGGAAATTATCTTAATTTATTCTTATTTTTCCTCGAAATCTTCAAAGCCATTTCCATCTTTTTCCTTCCTTTCATTCTTTTTCTCTCTCCTTGGTAGCTCGTCTCTAGGGCAAATTATTTTATGTATTTTGACTTCACCAATAAATTCACAAAAATATGCCAAGCCATCCCTCATCATCAATTTGCCCTAAGAAAATTGACTAAATATTGTTTACACAAGATATAAATTTTATTGAAAAAGATTTTGAAATTAAAACCCTAAAATCTATATCAAATGCAACAGAAAAAAATTACAGATATAACAATAAACACCAGAGAAATGTTACCGAATGTTTTTAAATGTGGTTGCTCAATTCTTTTCCAACATAACTCGGTAAATTGTTTCGATAAAATTGTCCTCTATTGATAAATGGGATAGGTTCATTTTATAATGTTTTGGTGAAAGCGGTTCACGGGTAGTTGAACGGTAAAAGGTAGGTAACAAGTAGTTGAACGGGTTTTTATTTATTTTTAATTTTTTTATAAATGGGTTTAGATTTAGGTTTAGGTTAAATAATAAATTAAGTTTATTAACTTTAATTTATTATTTACGGGAGGGAAGTAAAAAGTGGATATTTAATTAAATCTCATGTAAAGGGTAAGGATTAGGATTAAGGATAAATTAGGGAATAATTATAGGTAAACAGGATGGTCAATTTTAGATGTCTACAAATATGATATCTAGTCAATTTGGTTATTCCCCTAGCCCTCCGGCTTAGCCTCCAGGAACAAGATACACTAGCCAACTCTGTTAGGTGATCACTCAGAAAATGGGGGCATTACAATTCTCCCTTGCCGGAATTGCTTGCCCACAAGCAATTGCAAGCCTGGATTCTGCAAAACATCCTCAAGTGGCAAGTCTCTCCATCTAATCAAGTACTCTGTGATCACCCTACTCCTCAACCTGTGGTTGTATCTCCCATGGTAAATATGACGAATGATATGCAAAGTGAGTTCTGGTGGCCAGCAATGAGACAAAATCAACCATACACACTCAAACTCAATTCGGCTCCATCCCCCAAATTTTGAAATTCGGCTCCTCCATGCAATCTGTCTGTGTCGCTGTAGGAACAAGAATACCAAATCATCAACCACGTGTCATCAACTCTCTTCCTTCAAAGGCCTCTCTATCCACAAATGCTAAGTCTAACGAAGACAAAGCATCATATATATCAAAAGCCCTGAAGGGTGTCATGCCTATCAACATGAGATAGGTGATATCATAATCGTGATCTCTGAAGCACAACCACCTGCACCAAACCTTTCACTGCTCCACTCTGATACAAACATCACTCAACCAAAAGCTGTGAAGCAACTCACCAAGATCCCTGTGAAGTAGTGTACCAAACACACCAATACTTGGGTCCCAAATTATTACACCATCACACCAACTGAAAATGAAGAGATAAGTATCTCTCATAATGTTATTATCACCAACTACCCATCTAAATCTGAATGATCTCACCTGGATGTGAAAAGTGTCCATCACATGTGCATAAATAAACATGCCAATCCACTATACGCTGTAACATACATTGTTCCGGCTAGGGTTTTATGCCTTAGTTTTTTTTTTGTTTCTGACTGCTGTTTGGTTTTGGGGTTTATATTGTGTTTGCATGTATTGTTTGTTTTTGCAATGAAGTCACAGAATATAGAGCATATAACAACCCAGAAAATATACAATAGATATGCAAATAATAACAATGACCCAGTTCATAAAATGACTCAAAATGAATTATAAAGGCATACCCATTTGCACTTATGTAACTTGTCAAATTTGTTGTACATGAACTAGCTACAAAGACACGAGGGAATCGCCCAAATCATTTAGACAGCAATGTTCCTCCACGAAATGATGAATAGCATTGGAAAATAGATCACTAGGCAGTCATTTTACAACCAAGAGAATGCCCAAATGATAGGCGTTTGGTAACTCCAAGACCCACGTCCAGGTGCTAGACTGTACGGCCCAACTAGGGCTCTAAACCAGCAATGAATAACACTAAAACCCTCACAAAACCCTCTACAATAAACTGATTTGGATTGTAGTTGCTACGCGACCAGAATGAGATGAAAATACATAATGAATTCCACACAATAACTCCAGCAGATAGTACAGCCTATCCTAGCAAAGGTACGGCCAACAAAGAGGATGAAGTGCAGTCCAAAATCAACACCAAAATGATGTAAATCTGTTTGTAGCTCGATTGCTCTCAGTTGCACACACAAACTTCATCAAATATGTTCATTTCAAGCTCAAATCTCCGTCAAATTGAATCAACCTGAAGCCCAAATGAAGCCCCTGAATGAAGCCTCCAAAATCCTTTCCGATGCTGTCTTTCAAGCACAAAGAAGGGGACTCTGAAGAGGTTTTCGTCTCAGCAAAATCAATGAACAAACCCTCGAAGCTCAAGCTCCAAAGCAATGCACGACAACAATTTTGCAAGTGAATGAATAATGAAAAAATGAGCTCACACTTTTCTTTTTACCTCTTCTCTTCCCAACGCCCAAGAAAGAGAATATTTTATTATTTTATATCCTTTATTAAGTCCCTTATATCACCATGAGGGGCGTCCATCTCCTAGCAACACACTTTAAGTTATGACTTAATTTTATAAAATAAAGTCACTTTAATAAAATAAAGTCACTTAAGCCATGAATATATTATAAGTTAAATATTCAATTTAACTTATACATCGACAATTATCATCCTGGTTATCTCGAAACCACAAACCAAGTGTTAGGTGCATCCGATCCAACAATGTTATAAATAGAAAGTCAATCCACACTGCCCTGCCATGACTTACTATAAATAGTAAGTCCTAGTGAATTGGTCCAATTAGACCCCCTAACCAATGTCATTAGCCTACGGGAGTCTGGTAATAGACTAATCTCCTCATCTGACTGCCTAGGCTAAATGGGGGACATTACATAAGCCACTAATATAAATTAGAGCAACACTGTGAAAATGAAAAATCAGACCTATGATCATGCCAAAAATGTTTCTTCTACCATAAGATGATAGGATCTCATCATTATGCAACCTCCTAATGTTGTAGTGACACTCCCATGCACAACAATCCATCCAAACAGTTGCTATCATCAATGTATAACCTAAAAACTCCATGATCAGCAAAGTAGAACAACCATCAATCACCAAGGTGTGAGCTGAAAACCAATGCATTAGGGCTGGCAAATTTCTTCTCTCATGCTCAACTCTATGCCTTGGACTATAGTCCAATTGAAACCCAAGATCCACAAGCACATATCTCTCAAAGTTGGATACCTTCATGGTATCTTCTTCACATACCTCAAGTCTTGAAATTAGAATAGCATTATGCTCCATCAAAGAATCCTCATCATGAAGGTGTAATGGCAAAACACAAGTATACTCATTGAGCTCTCCAAGGAGGGTTAGACTCTCAACCAAATCTGAATCACAAATGTTCTTCTCTACATATGTATGACAATCATTATCTGCTAGTCCACAAAGTGTATGCACAACTACCTCTCCCTTAGCCACGCCTTGAACCTTCAATTGGTTCTCCAAAAGATGTGACTCATGAACCCTATGGTTAAGATCATATACACAAAATTAAATTTCCGATTTGCCTTTAGAATCATACCTCTCAACAAGTTTGTGCAAATCTTATTGCTCTTCATGTTCAATCATCATAAGAGTCTCATCCCAGAAGTGCTCAACCTCCACAGCTTCTTCCCTTGTAAGAATTAGGGATCGAAGAAATGTCTCTTTGCTGCCTCTCATGATTTATGTGACTGCATTGTTCCTTGATCTTCTGTAGCTGTTGTTTTTCTTGGGCAGCCAGCAGCTTAGCTTCCCTAGCTCTCCTTAGCCACTCATCACACATGCTTTGAGTCCTCTTAACATCTTCTATGCTATGACGCACAAAATCAGATTGTTTGTGGCAGGGATCCACAACCATTACCTCATGCTTAGCCATCAAATCTTGAGTACCAAAAAGGTGAGGTTTCTTACCACTATCATCCTCATGTAAGTCATCTATCTCATGATCATGTGAAGACAATGGACTGTTGTTCATAATCAGAAAATCAGAACTTGAATCATACCTTTTTGTAGTGTCTTCCACGGCCTCAAGCACATCCTCCTTCATTGTTGAATGCTCTTCATCAAGTGTTGATCCAAAAGATGTATCAAGCTAAAAATCACATGCCTTGCTAGTGATGATATGTGTACCAAGGCTGATCCAAACCTCCATCCTCTTGGATGTCACGTCCTTAGGTGTACCATTGTTTATTGCCTTCAATATTATTTGCTTACCCTTGGATGTGAACCCAAGCTCCATCTTTCAGAAATCTTGAATGTATCTACCAAGTGATTGTAGCCATAGGATTTCCAAAACAATCTCTGTCTCACCAATTCCGACTACATAGAACTCATCAACAAATGTATAGTTATCCAATTAAATGCTCAATTGTCAGATCTTCCTAGTGCAACTCATCTTGAATCCATCCACCAACATGACGCTGAATCTAGGAAACTCTTATACATGTATTCCTCTTTTGACCACAAAGCCCTCATCAACGAAATTATGTGTTGCACCGCTATCCACCAAACAAAATACTCTCTGTACCTAAACAATTCCTCTTACCCTAAAAGGATGGTACTTAGGAACACCTGATAGAAAAGCAATTGTACCTTGTGCCATGCCATCAAGCTCCAATGGTTGCTCCTCCTTATCACTATCCGAACTAGTGTCTTGGATCTCCTCATCAACATCGCAGGTGACCTCAATGTGTAACATACACCCCTGGTAATAGGTATATTTTTGCTCTGTATGTGTTTGTGTTTTTTCTGATGGTTTTGGGTTTAGTTTTTTATTGCATGTTTTTGCATGTATTGATATTGCATGAAATACATAGAATATAAACAATATATCGAAAACCCAGAAAAACTAGAAGAGATATCAACAAAATAATAATGACCCAAATTGTATTTAGCCAAGATATGAATTATGGTAACATACCCAAATCAACATTTACAACTTCGTTCGGGAGCTGTAGCTAGACCAGCAACAAGATCATAGAAAATTGCTCACAACTCCGAGAAATGAAGGAATATTGTATTACAATCAGTTGCAGCAATAAACACAACTCAAACAGCCAAGATTTGGAGTGATAAACGCCACCAAACAGTGATAGAACAGCAACCAAGAAGACCCACGATTTGTTCTTGAGGGTACGGCCTACTAGAAGTATGGAATCAGCAACCAATGACCAGAAATCTTCCCCAAATTCGCCCAGACCTATCTGCAGTTATATATCCACCTCCAACGCCAAGGAGGAACAGCAAAAACCAAATCCAAAATCTCAATATTCTCAATACTGCAAGGTACGGCCCTCTAGAGCTGCACGGCCTGCCTGGGAGGTACGGCCAGCATGAAATGACACTGCCATATCAATAAACTCCTTCAAGAATACTTATTTCTGTCCTTCAAAACTATTCTATGAGCTGCAATATCAATCTCTTCCGAATGTCTTCATTTCTTGCTCAAATAACCACCAAAATGGATTCCCTAAATGCACAAATGAAGCCTCTATGTGAAGCCTCCTCAAATCCTCTCCTGATACGATCTCTCACGCACGAGGAAAGGGACCAATGCCGGGGTTTTCGTCCCAACATAACCAATTGAAACCCTAGAACCAAGCTCCAAAATGCCAAAGCACAATAATCTCCAAAGAGAGCAAAATCCAATATTCTTCACATAACAAATGAAGTTCTTTTTGGTCCTTTTGTTTGCGTCTTTTCCCAACGCCCAAGAGGGAATAATTTTTAATTGTTTTAAATTATATCTCAACCCCTTATCACTCCATGAGGGGTGCCCATCCCTAAGAAGACAACTTTAAGTCATAACATCACTTTATAAAATTTCACTTTATAACTTAAAGTCACTTTTGAGATCTCATAAAATAAAAGTTAAATATTTAATTTGACTTATATTATATCGTTTTGAGCTCTAGTCACATTGAGACCATGAATATTGTGCAAAGGACCTCCACAGCTGCCCTGCTAAAAATGGCAAGTGCCCGGCACCTGACTTGCTATAAATAGTAAGTCCCCTAAAATGACCCCCTAAACATCTCCATTAGCCTATGGGAGTCTGGTCATAGGCTAATCTCTATCCATTGATCCAATGGGCTAGATGGGGGACATTATAGTCCGCCCCCCAAAGATTGCTTGTCCTCAAGCAACCTCAACTCAGGATGCTACAATATATGTTCACTCTCCCAAGTGGCATCCTCAACTAGTAAATTCTTCCACTTAACCAGGTACTCTCTAATGACCCTTTTTCTCAAATTCCTCTCGGGTGTCGATGATAGCCTCTAGTACTAGAATTAACTTCCCCTCATCCAACGATGGAAACTCTACTGAAGGAATCAAATTGTGGCCAAGAGCTTTCTTCAACCTGGAAACATGAAACACATTATGCACTTTGTTGTCTGCTGGCAATTCGAGCTCATATGCCACTTCACCCACCTTTCTGGTAATTCTGAATGGGCCATAAAACCTGAGTTTTAATTTTTCTACTCCACTCTTCTTGAGAGTGGACTGCCTGTAGGGTTGGAGCCTCAAATACACCATATCTCCAACCTCAAAACTCCTCTCCACTCAGTGCTGATCAGCATAAAGCTTCTGTTGATTCTGTCCCTGCTGTATGTTTTCCTTGAGCTCCTTCACTATGTCCTGGCTCTCCTGCAAAAGATCTTTTGCCTTAGGCACCCAATTGTCACCAAGTAAAAGATCTATGAAGGATGGGGCATCATAACCGTATAGTGCCCTGAAAGGAGTCATCTGAATAGACATGTGGAATGTGGTGTTATAGCAGTACTCCCCCAAGTGCAGCCATCTAATCCATGCCTTCTGCTGCCCCGAAACATAATTGCGGAGATACCCCTCTAACCACTTGTTCACCACCTTTGTTTGGGCATCTGTCTGCAAGTGGTAACTGGTACTAGGAGTCAACTCGATACCACAAAGTCTGAATAGCTCCTACCAGAATAAACTCAAGAACTTGTTGTCCCTGTCACTAACTATGCTCTTGGGTATCCCGTGTAACCTGAATATCTCCTTGAAGAATAAATCAGCCACGTGAGCAGCTGTAAAGGTTGCTGAAATGGTGAAGTGTGCAAATTTGGTGAGTCTATCGACCACCACATAAATACAATCCTTCCCCTACACCTTAGGCAACCCTGAAATGAAGTCCATGGAGATACATTCCCATTTTTGATTGGAAATAGGCAATGGCTGTAATAAACCTACTGGGTAAGTATGCTCATGCTTATTCTGCTGGCAAATAGGACACTCACGAACATACTTCAGAACTTCCTCCTTAAGCCCTTTCCATGTGAACCTCTCCCGAATCTGTCTGTAAGTTTTGTAGAATCTAGGATGGCCAGCCATTGGAGTATCATGGAAAGTCCTTATCACCTTATGTTTAAACTGAGAACTGGGCACCAAAAATATCCTTTATTTATATATGATCAAATCATTCACCACAGAATATCTATCGTCCTTGATTGTGCCCTCAATGACTCCTACTGCCCACGAGTCCTTGGCATACTCTGCTGCAATTAACTCTCTCCAATCAGCAGATATCTCTCCAACTAAGCACAAGTGAGGTCTCCTCAACAATGCATATGCAACTACATTCCTCTTCCCCTTGACATACTCGATGTCAAAGTCATAAGCCTAGAGCCTACTAACCCACTTCTACTATCTGTCATTCAGATCCTTCTGATTCATAAAATATTTTATGTTGTTGTGGTTTGTTTTGATGATGAACTTCCCACCTACCAGATATGGTCTGAATTTGGCCAATGCATGCATTATGGCCAACATCTCCCGGTCATACACCGAGTAACTCCTCTCAACACCCCGAAGTTTTCTACTCTCAAATGCTATCGGGTGTTTCTCCCGCATGAGCACTGCTCCTATTCCCTCGCCTGATGCATCACACTCTAGCTCGAATGGCTTAGAGAAATCGGGGATGGCCAATACAGGGCAAGTAGACATCAAGTGCTTGAAATGATCAAAGCACTGCTGAGCTCGGTCATTCCACTCAAAGGCTCCCTTCTTCGTCAAGTCTATCAATGGTGCAGTTGTCTGAGAGAAGCCTTTTACAAACCTCCTATAAAACCCGCAAAGTCCAAAGAAGCCCTTAAGTTGTGTGAGGTTTGTGGGTGGGGGCCAATCAACAATTGCCTTAATCTTCTCTGGATCTACTCTAACACCATCAGCACTGATAATGTGGCCCAGACAAAGTAACTCTGTCATGCCAAAGTCACATTTTGACTCTTTGGCATAAAGGGACTCACTCTCCAGTATGCTCAATACCTCCTCCAGATGTCTCATATGATCCTCCCAAGTCCTGCTGAAAATTAGGATATTGTCAAAGAATATATCAGTACAAACTTCCTAAGCTAATGTCTAAATATCTGATTCATGCAACTTTGGAAAGTAGCAAGGGCATTGGTCAGTCCAAACGACATCACAAGAAACTCAAAGTGGTCGTAATGACACCTGAAAGCAGTCTTCTCTATGTCCTCTGCCCTCATACGGATCTGGTGGTATCTTGACCTCAAATCAATTTTGGAAAAATAACGGGCACCATGCAGCTCATCTATCAACTCATCTATCCTCGGAATTAGGTACCTGTTCTTGATGGTTTTCTTATTTAGTGCCCTGTAGTCAATGCACATTCTGATTGTACCATCCTTCTTAACCAAGACCACTGCAGAAGCAAAAGGACTCTTGCTGGGCCGAATGTGTCCCATCTCTAACAACTCTTTGATGGTCTTTTCTATCTCATCCTTTAGTCTCTTAGGATGACGATAGGGAGTGATCATGATGGGCTTAGTCCCATCCTCTAACTCAATGACGTGCTCTATGCCTCTATCTAAATTCTTCACAATGACGAGCTAGGGTTTCCTCCAAATCATCACATTCGCAAGGGTTTTCGTCCTTGGAATGAAGGCTAGCAAAATTGCAGCCAAAGAGTATAAAACTCAAGAAGAAATTATGATGTGAATGATGATGAAAAGCCTCCAAATGACCTTGTATTTATACACAATTCTTTTCCCTCCTCAAGCTGGCCGACCTCCTCTTAAGAGCTTATTTTATTTCTTTTTTTGCCTCCTCTCAAGGGCCGACCTCATGCTAGGCTCCCAAACACAAATAAAAAATATTTTATTTATTTTTCTTTCTCCATCTTGGCTAGACCTAGACAAGGTATTTTATTTTTGTTATTTTTTCTTTCCATTCTCCAAGTGGAGCGAACCACTTAGGCATCTCATACATCATGTTTTTGACCTTCAATTAGGTCACCCACCTCAAAGGGAAATTATCTTAATTTATTCTTATTTTTCCTCAAAATCTTCAAAGGCGTTTCCATTTTTTTTGTTCCTTCCTTTCATTCTTTTTCTCTCCTTGGTCACTCGTCTCTAGGGCAAATTACTTTATGTATTTTGACTTCACCAATAAATTCACAAAAATATTCCAAGCCATCCCTCATCATCAATTTGCCCTAAGACAACTGACTAAATATGATATCTAGTCAATTTGGTTATTCCCTTAGCCCTCTAGCTTAGCTTATGCGAATAGGATAGGCTAGCCAACTCTAATAGGTGATCACTCGGAAAATGGGGACATTACATTTCAGCTAGATTCCAGCCGCCTACTTCTTGTTCCAGCAGCCGCCAAATACCTACATACTTATCAGCTACCACCATACACTTGGGGTGTCATTTGCCACATGTTCTAAATCACATCAAAGCATTTAGCAGTGCACAATGACTTTTCAGGGTTTAACAGGCTGTTCCAGCTGTAATCATGATCATTTTCCAGTCATACAATCAACTAATGCTTCAGATCTGCCATTTTACAATTTGTGAGTGAATATTTATTTCTATAATTCTGAGAATTGTATTTCCAGTCTGTCATACCAGCAATTCGTACTTGTTTCAGCTCCAACATTGGAATAAGATTAATTTCAGAGGTTGCCTACTGCTGTGTGTTCATTTTGGCAACCTAAGGTTTACAAATCAGCTCTTATATTTGATGTAATTTGACTCTTATGACTTGGATATGAAAATATTGTTGCATGTGAAGTAACTGAGAGCTTGACAATAAATTTCCAGTCACTTGTTTCCTTTTCAGTTTATTGTTTCAGTTTGTTTTGGTTTCAAAAAATTCAGAAAAAGTCCAAAAATCTAGATTGCGGACATTACAAAGTCTGAAGAGAGAACTAGGGCAAAAAAGAATGTGTTGATTCTAGAAGTCTGAACACAGCAACCTTTAAGGACTCGTTTCCTATTATGTTTACAGATTCTATATTAGAAATGGTTGGGCATGAGGTTTACTCCTTTATGGATGGTTTTTCTAGCTATAACCAAATTAGCATAGTCAAAGAGGATAAAACAAAGACCACCTTTGTGGTGGAAGATGCGGTTTATCCATACAATTGGATGCCACTTGGACTTTGCACTCCTCCGGACACTTCAAAACAGATTATCTACACATCTTTGATAAGATGGCAATCAGAAACTTCAAGGCATTTTTGGATGATTGGTCCATTTATAGAAGTCAAGAGATACATCTATGGGTTCTAATTGAGTACATGCAATGCTCCAAAGCAACAAAATTGGATTTGAATCCAAACAAGTGTAGGTTTATGGTACCTCAAGGGAAGCTCCTCAAACATGTTGTCTGAGGCTAGACAAAAGGTGGACCATAACAAAATAAGGGTCATTGTGGAAATGGAAGCATAAGTGACATGAGTGGAATAAAATCCTCCTTAGGCCACATCAGATACTACCCACGTATTATCAAGAATTTTGTGTCTCTTATCCTTTAGACCTAACAAGAAGAGGGACCCCACTCTTTGTAAGATACCCAACTAGTACTAACTAATTTTTCCCTTACTTAGACAAATTTACTTGCACTTAACTCTGCAATTACTCAATCTACTTAACATCATTCATGAAAAGATAACAAAGGCAACTTGCATGAATCAACTTTAAGTTGGGTACTTGTAGTATTACTTGATTCAACTCAATGCAAATGTCTTATTACAATGATGATGCCCTCAATGGCATGAATATACAATCTTATTCAAAGGGATTACAAGGAAAGGCCTTGAAGCCTAGATGTATACAATACTTTCAATTTCTTCACAACTAGCTCTATCTCACTAGATGATGTAGATCACTTCAATTGAACCCAATGATGTCAACTGGATGTCAACACCTCACAATGCAACAAGGGAGCATCACCTTGTCAGTTGAGGGAGCATCACCCCAACACTTGAAACTCGCAGGCTTGAAGCTCACAAGCATAAAGCTTTGTAGAGAGAAAATTCGCCAAAAGATCAGATGCTCAAATGAATGAGAGCTCCTCCTTTTATAGGCCTTCCAAAGGGAATGAAGGCACGTTTTCCAAGAAGCACACTTAGGAGAATATTCCTCTTGACAACTCATCCTGAATTGGCAATCTTACCCAAAGACTCTGACATGGATCCCAATGCTATCGTTCTGACCAATGAGAATTCAAGTAGTGCAACTACCTTATCCTCTTCTAGAAACACTTAGGCGCAGTTTTAGGGTTCTTCTGACTGGGGCGCCAGATTTGGAGGATCTCACCAGGAAGTGCACCTAAGTCATGAATCCTCATCCTTGGATGATACTACCTTATGAAGTGAACTCCTCTGGATCCATACTCTATCATTTGATGATTTGGGATGCTCAGCTTATCACCTTACAGGGTAGGCGCACATTTGGAGGATTTACAGAAGTTTTGGCGCCTAGAGATGGATTTGACACTTTTCCACAAACAGAAGAAACTTCTAAGTGTTGGATTGACTCCTATGAAATGAGCGCCCAACAATTTCCCCCTTGAAGATGTCTCTTTCTCAACTAGGCGCACTTACTGTCAGTTTAGCTAGGAATTTGCGCCTAGGTTCCAACTTATCATCTTTTTAAGGCAATTTGAAAGCAACTTCACTTCAAATGGATATGATCTTGCCCCCTGATGGAGCGCCTTGTATCCAAACGAGTCTTTAGGACTTGCATCTATCTTAGGCGCACTTTTGAGGTAGTTTTAACTGGTATCTGCACCTAGGCCTTGAAACCTCAAGATACTCACCCATACTTCATCATCCATCTAGGCGCCCTAGTGAAGAGGCTTAGCTAATTTGAGCGCCTTATCTCAAAATCATTATCCAACGCCAGAAGAGACCCTTTTAATACTAGGCGCTCATTGACAAGTTGCCAGAGGAAAAATGCGCCTAGATAACAAGATGTCATTACTTGATCAATTTAATCATTCCACTGGATCTTATTGAAGGTGAGGTTTCACTTGATCAATCTTGAAGGAGTTCATCACTTGTTTGAAGTGCAATAGAGCCTAGGCGCACTATTGGGAATTTGGTGATGAAATTGGCGCCTAGATGCCTTAAGACTCCTCTTTGCATGAGCTACTCACTTCATCCACTCCTGTTGATCCTATCAACCATCTCAACTCAAACGCCCATGTTTTAATCCTGGATTTGCACCTTATGAGGACTAGGTGCACTTTGAGGGTTAAGAGAGCTAGGAAGTGCGCCTAACACACTTGGACTTCTTCAATGATCCCAAACTCAAATTTTATGAGTTAATTTGCCCAATTGATGTTCAACATATCCAAAGATGACTTCATCCCCTTGATTATTGCCTTCAAAATCCAAGGCGCACATTTGGTAGGTTCATCATGACATTTGTGCCCAAGCATAAAAACTTCATCCACATCCACTCCACTTATCTCAGTACTAGGCGCTAGGTTGAAGGAGGTTAATCACATGGAGCGACTCAAATTAGATCCCTCACTGAGTGCTATACATGAACTTGAAAGCTAGGCGCCATAATGAGCCTAAATTGCCTAGAGATGCACCCAACCATCATGATAACATCACTTGACAATGTGACCACTTGAGCTGATAAAATGACTCTTAGACAGCCAAATTTGCTGGTCTCGTCATAGTTCCCTTGAAGTAGTTTTTGACTTATTCCTGCAAAAACACAACATTGAGTTAGTCAATAACCAATTCCATTCCCTTATCATTTAGAATTAGCCTCTAGGAATGAGAAATAGGCTAATCCATTCTTCACTTGATGATCAAGCCGAAAACAGGGACATGACACTCTTCTAGTTCACTAAACAAGAGCAATCTTTCAAAGAACTAAAGTTATGCTTAATTAGTTCATCTATCCTTGTATACCTAGATTGGGATAAAGATTTGTTAGAGTTGGCTATGATGGTAGCCACCCAAGATCTAGGACTTCATGAAAGCACAAGAGATATCAAATGAGAGAATAATTCTATTCTATCAATGAATACAAAAGATTGTTACAATGTACATGATATGCCTTGCTTATAAAGACAAGAATGAGAGCTAAAATGTTGTAGTCATGTGACAAGTGTCTTAATCCTAAGACATATGACAACTATAGGATAAGATGCCAACTATCAACAACTAGAAACATTTAGTAGACTCGATAAGTAAACTTAACATGTGAATTATGAGTGAGATGTGAATATTATTTAACTAATAAATAGTTAAATAATATGAATTATTCACACAAGGGGAAATTAACTAGGAAATACTAAACTAGTTAGGAAAAAACCCCTATTCACACCAACACCCCCCCCCCTTAAGTGCAACTTAGGGAGTAGCTGACTAAAGCAAAGATGCAATGATGGGTCCCGACTACTAGGCTATGTTAGGTACCCATGTACAACAAATCTCAAGTGGAGAAAAGGAGAAAACCTCATGGTACAAAACTTCTCTCCAAAAGTGAGAATGCATAAAACAAATGGAATGAAAGATGTAATGGAAGGAGGACTCAAGACCCACCTTGAACTACATCCAACACATATTTACAATCAATTACCCTCCCCATAGGACAGCAAGTGTGAGACTATAGTTCCCCTCAACAATGAAGTAGTTCTTGTGTCGATGGTGAATGCCTGAAGATGAACACTGGAAAGTGTCATGTACCTGCAAACAACATTTCTCCCCTTAGGAAGAAACCAATCCAAAGGCGGATGTAAAGAAACTCCATCTCCAAGAAGTGAAATAAGGGAAGAAGTCTCATGATGGGTGCCTCGGAAAACTGCTCAAATGTCCACATGTCAGAATCAAAGGACGGCACTATGCAATGAGATGTGACCAATCCAAAATCCTGGGTAGACTCGTGAAGAACAACCTCCAAAGACGAAGTAGATGGGATAATAGTTGTGTTATAACTGTCATCAAAGAGGAGAGATATCCCCTCAAGTGTGTCCTCCAAATCTGCAATATGAGACTCACAAAACAAGTCTGATATACCTGCCAAGAAAGTATCCCACAAAGTTGTGTTTGAAAGACACGAAGTATCCTGCTCAACTGAAGTAGATGAATCCATGTCAATGCCGATCTCTAAAGAAGTAGGAGGTGGAGGAGATGGAAGCTCAGCACTAGTCTTATGAACCAAAGTGGATGAAAGAACACCAAGGTTCAAGTGACCAAACTTCTCAAAAACATGATTCACACTTGATGCATGAGTGTGAATATCAATCAATGGATCTACATTATCAGAAGAAGCAAAATGGGAGAATGTATACAAGCGAGATGCATAATCAGCCATCCCAACAGCAATGATATCTCTACTCTCCAAGTCTCTTATGATCACTGAATCAGGAGTGAACTCAACTGTCTTCCCTGCACCACAATGAGTAATCTGGTAGATGGAAAGGAGATTGGTTGACAAGGAAGGTACACACACTACATTATTGAAAGTACCCTCACCAATATCAATGGTTCCTTTACCAGTTGCATGCATGTATGTATTATTACCCATCAAAATAGGTGGCAAAGTACATGACTCAAATGAAGAGAACATCCCTTGTGAAGATGCCATATGATGAGAAGCTCCAGAATCAAGAAGCCATCTCTCTGACTGAAGACTTGTAGAAGCAAAGATGCTTGTGCTTTTCCCTTGTTTGTCCCATTAGCAATGCCTATTGTCCCTGTCTGTGTAGATGGTGATTTTAATATCCCTAATGGATATTAGTTTAACTCTGATATGAACCTTTGAATTCAATAACCAGACAGCAGCAAACTGATATAGATAATAGAATAATCATTCAAATTAAAGATTTGAATGAAGTGAGTACTGATTTTATTCAGAACTGAAACATATTGTTGTTTTATTTCTTCTGAGAATATTGAACATTATTTATTTGAAAGTTTACATACCAGCGTACTTTCTAGTCTTCAACACAATATGTAATGTCAACTGATATAACAAACACTCTCTATGATTTTCCTGATGGCTTTATCCTGTCCCTGTGATGGAGCGTCAGCAGATCTCTGTAGACTGATTGCTCTAACCAGATCTATCAAACATGCCATGACAGTATACTATGATAGGACTCCACGATTTCTTTATAAGGTGCGACTGGGGTGTGCTAGAGCCCACGATCCCTCGACATATGTATTCGAACTTTCCACGTCAAATTCTTCCTTCAGATGAAAATGAATTGTTTGTTACCAGCGTAGACTCCTATTGGCGTCTCCTTGCAATTCTAATCTCATGCGCCACTTTGATATCCAATCCTCCTTTAGTATACTGGCTAAGATAGCAACCTGATACCCATCGAACAACTATCATATGTAATGGATATCGATTAGGAGATAATATCCTGCCATGGGGCCACTCTCAAACTCATCAACAGCGCTTCACACAGATCTTTATTGAAATCGACACCCCTCAATATATTTCAAATGCAGATTTGAAAGATCACAATTCTATTTTCCTATCAGCAATCCTCAATCTCAATCCTCTGATGGCGTCTTCAATCTTTGGTCAACAAATCTCTTTAATCTCCAGCGACGGCCTTTACAAGCAACTCTATTACCCAGCGAACAAGGATCATACACACCAAATATGGCATTTAATCTTCAAGGAATCGATTCTGCAGTGGGTCCGCCTGTAGAAAGTTAATGGTCTTCAAGCCTTCAGTGACGATTTCAACCAAACAAGGCCACGTCTTGATAGAAGGGACCCACAATCTGCTATCCAAGTCTGCATAAAACTGTCAGATGTTGTCTCTTAAAATGCAACAGAGATATATATAATTCAAGTTCCACACAAAAACACTAATTTTCTTCAATGCGCACTCCAATTCTCTAATTCCTGGCCCACAAAACACTATCAAAGTAACTCTGCAGGACTGCGTCAAAAATTGTCTCCAATGTGCCAATAATTAAAACAGAGATATATATAGTTCATATCAAAACCAAAACCATATGATCCTGATTTTATAATAACATCAAATAGAAACAGATATATTGCATATATCGAATCCCTTTTGCAAATTTATATTTTACAAATCAATAAATTTTCAAACAAAAACCTTCTGCATGAACTTTATTCCCAAATCTGCATACAATGTCTTCAAAGATATACAATGATCAACAATCAGCAGTAAAGCCACAGAAAACCTAGAACAACACTTTAGAGCACAATTGTGAAATCTGAGATAATTTCACCTCAAGGTTGGTAAGGGAGCATCACCAAACCAACAACTATCAAGGGGCCATCTCCTCGGTACAGCGAATACAAGGGAACATCACCTTGTCAAATTCCGCTGATTACAAAAACTTGACAAAAGACAAACACAAAACCAAGCATGATCAACAATGGCTCTGACCTCTCCTTTTAAACTTTCATCAATTAGGACTAGCCTAATTTTATTAAATGAAAGTTTATGTGTACACAGTCACACTTAACCTTTTTAAATGCTTGCACTTAAACTTTTTAAATGTGTGTGTACAATAACACTTTAATTTATAAAGTGTTTTTTTAAATGCTCAAGTAACTTAATAAAATATTAATTTTACAAAGTAATTAAAATACTTTATAAAATTAATTTACAATTAGAACCCATTAAGTTACTTGCAAAAATTGGGGACATGACAGTGATGGTGTCGAAGAAGAGGATGTAATAGGTGACATGGATGATGACAATATGTTATTGTGCTTTTGAATAATGAGTCAACTCATCAATTTTCTTATAACACTTATGCATCCTGTCCTAGTTTCTTGCAATATGCACACTTTGGTCTCTCCTCCTTAGATGATTCCTCTTTGGGAGAGGATGAGGACTTAGGTGAATTATTTGACTCCTTTGCTTGTTCATTGTTCTTGAAATCTTTATTTTTCTGTTTCTTGCCTTTGTTAGGTGAAGCCTTTTGATCTTTTGTACCTTGATTAGCAAGAAAAGCTTGAGATCTAGGAGACTTCAATGTGCCCACGTGTACTTACTTAGCTTGCTCCCTTGTGTGTGATGTGGTAAACTCATCAAGTGAAGGCATTGTGAAAGCTTTCTCAAGTGCATCCATAGTAGCATAAAAGGTAGAAACAAAGACTGAATAGTCAGGACCAAGCTTTGCAAGGATTGAAAAAATCAATTGAGTGTCCTCTTTCTCAATTCCACATTGTTTGAGTTGCAATCTAAGTAAGTTTAACTTTGTGAAGAAGTCTTGGATGCTTGCAAAGTCAGTTGGATTCAAACCAATTAGTTCATTGTCCAATTTGAAACCTCTCATAGTATCTTGCTCACCAAAGAGATTCTCTAAGGTAGTCCACACTTCATTAGGTGTTTTACAAGATTCAATATGAAAAAGGAGATCAGGAGAAATAGACAAGCATAGTGTTCCATAGGCTTGATCACATCTATTGTACCACTTTCTCTTTTCTGCAGCTGTTGTTGGTTCAATTTTTGTACCCATTGTTACTCTATAAATTTTCAAACTTCTTAAATGAATATCCATTTTAGTTTTCCACTCATGATAGTATAATGTCCCTATTTTGAGTTAAACATGATTTTGGTTTGAGCTTGGTTCTAGAGGATGAAAATCTATAATGTTGGCTCAACAGGTGATTTCATTTGGATTTTGGCTAAGTGTTACTTGGTAAATAAATGTTATGTTTTCCTAGCCAAGGAGAAAATAAATGTTGGTTGTCTAGAAGGTAGAAATGCAAATTTAATTGTATTTTCAATATTATATTATTTCTCCAAGGAGTTGACACCTAGAGGCAAAAAAAGGAAGAAAATTAAAATAATAATATTATTTTATTATTTTAATTGGCAAATGGACACCCAAGGAAAAGATATTTAAAAATAATAAAATATTTCTTTTTTGACAAGGATCGCTGCCCAAGGGAGAAGGGAAAATTAATAAAAAATATTTGTTTATTGCCCAAGGAAAAACGGTGCTTGAGGAGAAAAAACAATTGTTTAATAAAATAATATTTTATTTTTCAATGTTGGCGTCCAAGGAGATATCTAGAAAAATAATAAAATATTATTATTTTATTATTTTAAATGTTGGTGGTTGTACAAATGCAAATCATTTAAAATTGTGAAGTTGAAGGTTGCAAGTGATTGGTGGAATTGAAAATTCATATTCTTTAGCCAATTTGGACGCTTAGGGTGAGAGGAGCATAAATAGAGGTGTTGGGCTTCATTTTGCAATTATTGATCACTTGGTAAATTTTGCATTTGATGTGTTTACTTGGCTGGAATTGCATTTTCAGTGGTATCAAGAAGATGATCCCATTCCACATTGTGAGATGTTTTCATATGGATTTCATTATGGATGTTAATTTGCAAGTTTTCATGGAGGACTTGAAGAACATTTGGCTTGTAGGTGAAGATATATTCATCCATTGTTGATATTTCTTGCATTTTGGGCTAATCACTTGGCATAGGGAGGCTTTGTTGGCAATTTGGAGTGGTTTGCATATTCAGATTTGTGACAGCAGGGTACAGCAAAGAATAACTTGCAGATCTAAGTGTGTTTGGACATCATTTGAAGACTTTGGCATCACTAAAATCCTTTATACTTCCATTGCTACATTCCTAGTGCCTATTGCTAGGGTTTTGAGGTGCATTTTGGCATGGTTTGGTGTCTTTTGCAAATCTGGGCAATCTGATCAGGTACAGCAGTTATAAAAGCAGTCATATCAGACTTTTCATTGGGCTTCTACAGGGATACAACAAAGACTATTCATCATCTTGATCATTCTACATTGCCTTGGCATCATTTGGCTAGGGTTTGGAGCTCATTGTTATCACTTTTGCATTTGTTTTGAAGTCTGATTTGTAATCAGTCCCAGTCTGATATAAGGGACAGCCAAAGACAATTGTAGCCAGCCCTTAATTAAAATAAAGAAGTGGAGTGTTGTTTCCACGTATGTCTTTCTTGTGTTTTGTTTGATAAGATGTGATGGTAACTTGATCATTTGATGTTTGTTTCATGTGATAGTTAAACCTTTCCATGTTAATGATATTCTAAGTGCATTGAAGAAAGTGGGTATTGAAAATATTGCATACTTTTAGAGAAAACTAAATCAGAAAATTCAGTACAGTTTGGGAAAAATTTCAGTTTGGAACTAGTAGGGTTCTTTACAGATAGTTATATGGTGTGAGTAGAGGAAGTTTGTTTTGATCCATGATACAAGAGTACAAAAAAGAACACAAGTACAACCCCCTTTTACTCAATCAATGAGATCACCCCCCCCCCCCCCCACCCCAAACAAAAAATGCAAACAAAAAGCTAGGTAGTGAGTTTATATAGACTAGGAAGAAGGGAGAGGTGGTTTGGTGGCAAAACCGACCAATAGGGAGAGGCCACCATACGGGCTAAAGATAGCAAGAGCATCTTCCCAAAATAGCAAATGCCACCTCCCTTGTAGGATGTCAACACCTCAAATCTCCCACTCACTAATTAAACTCACTTTATTTAACCTAAACAACCTTAATAAAAGTGTAGAAAAAACCTAGGCAATAGGAAAATAAAATAACCCACTAGGAAAATAAAAACCTAAACCAACACCCCCCCTTAAGCATAGCTTAGGTGGGTAAAAAGATGGGTCTCAACAAATGAAGCCTGATGAGGTACCCATGTACATTAAAATCCCCCAAAAGATACCATGTTATGTTAGACTCTGAAAAGATGATTAATCCAGAAAACTAGTGCAAATGAATAAATATTAGTCTCCACGAGAGTGACGCAAATGCAAAAGATGCAAAATATAAGCTACGTAGTGAGTTTATATACACTAGGAAGAGGGGAGAGGTGGCAAAACCGACCAATAGAGAGAGGCCACCATACGGGCTAAAGATAGCAAGAGCATCTTCCCAAGATAGCAAATGCCACCTCCCCTGTAGGATGTCAACACCTCAAATCATCCACTCACTAATTAAACTCACTTCATTTAACCTAAGCAAGCTTAATAAAAGTGTAGGAAAAACCTAGGAAATAGGGAAATAAAATAATCCACTAAGGCCCCCCTTAAGCGTAGCTTAGGTGGGTGAAAAGAGGGTCCCGACAAGTGAAGCCTGATGAGGTACCCATGTACATAAAAATCCCCCCCAAAGAGAAGAAGCCCCCCATAGAAAAGAGAGAAAAGCCCCCCAAATAGAGAGAGAAGAGACCCCCCGGAGTAGAAAGAGTCAAGACTCTGAGTGAGAGGACGTAGAAGCCCCCCAGAAGATGAAGCCTCCCGTACCCCCAACAAAGCTTGCATATGAAGATACTTGCTTTCTATGAAGCGTTTGGTGAAAATATCGGAAACCTGCTCTCAAGTCGGACAATAACGAAGGTCGATGACATGGCCATTGATGAGCTCCCGGATGTTGTGCATGTGGACCTCAATGTGTTTGGTCCGTTGATGATGGACCGGATTCCATGAGATCTGAATAGCACTCTGGTTGTCACAAAATATGACTGATGGTTATCTGATTTGGATACCAAACTTAGTTAGAAGATTCTAAAGCCAAATGGCCTCAGTGGCAACATTCACATACTCAGCCTCATTAGAAGATAGAGCAATAGCAGACTGCTTCTTGCTAGACCAACAAACAAGACCTGAACCAAGTGAGAAGTTGTAACCTGAAGTAGACTTGCGATCCTGAATCTATGTAGCCCACCAAGTCAAGATCAATGCTCGTTGTATAGTGAATCCCAAAAATGTGAGTACCCTGAATGTAGTGAAGTATCCACTTGGCTACTTTCTAGTGTAGCTCATGGGACTCTTGCATGAAACGAGAAACCATGCCTACAGCATATGAAATGTCGGGTCTCATATGAATCAAATAAATGAGACTCCCAACAAGCTGTAGGTATAAAGTGCCATCAACAAATGGTGAAGAACACTGAGCCTTAAGTTTAACTCCAAAAAGAAAGAGAGTCGAAGTTGGCTTACAGTCAGCCATATGAAATCGTGAAAGCAAACCTAGAGCATACTTGGACTGTGTGATGGTGATCCCGGAAGCAGATTGGAAGATCTCAATCCCAAGAAAGTAATGCAATAAGCCCAAGTCAGTCATCAAAAACCTTTCATGGAGGGCAATTTTGACTACCCCAATGGCGGATGAAGAACTCCCTGTGATCAACAAGTCATCAACTTATAGGACCAAAAATAGGAGAATCATCCCGCTGCAAAATGTAGACATTGGGATCAGAATGGCACCGAGTGAACCCAACTGTCAAAAGGAAGGAGTCCATCTTGGCATACCAGGCCCGAGGAGCCTATTTGAGGCCATAAAGAGACTTATGAAGGTGGCACACAAGTGAAGAATCCTAAACAAAACCATGTGGCTACTCCATGTAGATCTCCTCCTGAAGGTCACCGTGAAGAAAATCACTCTTCACATCCATCTGGTGCACTTCCCAACGATTGGCTACAGCAATGGCAAGAAAAAGTCTGATGGAGTTCATTCTGACAACTGGCGCAAAAGTCTCAGAGTAGTCAATCCCAAGAACCTGGGAAACTCCTTTTGCGACCAAGCAAGCCTTGTGCTTATCAACCGACCCATCTACTGCAAACTTTGTCCGATAGATCCACTTACATCGAACAAGTTTTCTTCCCTTAGGAAGAGGAATGAGATCCCAAGTGTGGTTCCTCATCAAGGAACTATATTCCTCCTGTATAGATGTATCCCACTCAGGAATACCAAGAGCCTCTCGAAAGGACTGTGTATTAGAGGCAATAGCAATGAAGACATGTGGAACATCTTGGAACTGGGAACGAATCTGCCTGGTGTTTGAGGGATCCCCAACCCAATCGCCTGCAAACTACAAGGTCTGTCTAGCCCAAAGTGGACCAAAAGTCGGAGAATGTGGAGGAGAATCACCACCCTCTGAATGATGACTAGGAGAGGAAGGAGGTGAATTCTCCGAATCACTCTCAGCATCGAAAGTGGTGGTATAAGACTACTCATCATCAAGAATCTGCTCAGATGAATCTGACTCATCAAAAGATCTGTGATGTAGCCCAAGTGACTCCAATGTCAAAGTAGGAGGTGGAGAAGTGATAGGAATTGAGCTCGAAGAGCCCTCCTCAAACTGAACACTCCTCTTAATAAACAGCTCGTGTAGTAGGGTGGAGCAAACAATAACCCTTCACACCATCAGGATAGCCTACAAATATGCAAGGCCTACTCTGCGGATCCAAGGCCTTACGTTTCTCTGCAGGAATGTGGGCCCATGCAAGAGAACCAAAAACTTAGAAGTGCTTAACTGATGGTTTCCGACGGCTCCAAGCTTCAAAAGTAGTGACTCCCTTCAAGGCTCGAAGAGGAACACGATTCTGGATATAACAAGCACAGTTAATGGCCTTTGCCCAATACTGGGGTGCAAGAGATCTGGAGTGAATCATGCAATTCACCATTTCCTTCAAGGACCTATTCTTTCGTTCTGCCACACCATTCTACTGACGAGTGTATGGAACTGAATGTTATAGATCAATCCCCTCTGAACTGCAAAACTGCTCAAAACGATGGTTGACATATTCACCACCATTGTCAGTGCACAAAACTTTGATGGATTTCACAGATTGCTTCTCTACAAAAGTTTTGAAGACCTGAAAGTGATCAAATACCTTAGACATTTGTTTGAGAAAGTACACCCAAGTATATTGAGAAAAGTCATCAATGAAAGTTAGAACAAATCTAGCCTTGTTGAAGGATGGACGAGGAATGGACTAGCCAAATCACTGCGAACTAACCTAGTATCTGTGAAGCTCTCCATGCCTTACCTTTGTCAAATTTTTCCTTAGGACGCTTACCAAGAATGCAACCTTGGCAAACACCACCTGAAAACTGAACTAAAGGTAACCTTGTGACCATGCTCTGTTGGTTGAGCTGTTGCAAGTAACAAAAGTTAAGATGGCCAAACCAGTCATGCCATAACTTACATCAATAGAATGAGTGAGAAAAACAAACGAAGGAGGATTAGGAACAAAGTGAGAAAACAATAGAGCCGTGACTAATGATCTGTTCTCCCAACTGCAACTGTAGAATCACTATGCAACTCACGAATCTCCACTGAATCAAGTGTGAACTCAACCCGCTTGCCTGAACCCATGTGAGTAATCCGATATACTGACAGGAGATTAGTTGATAATGAGGGCACATAAAGAACATCATGGAATGTGCCATCCCCCACATCAACAGACCCTCTCCCAGACACCTCGACAAGAGTGTCATCGTCCATCAAAATAGAAGGCATAGTACACGGCTCCAAAGATGCAAGTTCTTCCTTAGATGAAGCCATGTGGTGTGAAGCACCCGAATCAAGAACCCAAGTGGATTGTTGTGAAGCAACTGCTACAAGAGCCTTGCCCCTTCCTTTCCCCTTGCTGTTATCTTTTGCCTTGTTAGACCCCTCATTTGAATTCTGTTTGATAGACTCACTAACATTGATATTATTCTTCTCAAGAATGTGTGTCAAGTAATCAATTTGTTTCTTCAAACATTTATGTTCATCATGACCGAGTCTTTTACAATAGGCACATTTGACCTCTTTCTTAGACTTGTCACCATTTGAAGATGAGGTCTCATTAGCTGCTTTTGGAGCAGCTTGTTTCTGATCCTTCTCCTTGCTATTCTTTTGTCTCTTGTCCTTGTTGTTACTACTTTGTCCTTTCTATTCTTTTGTACCTTGGTTGACAGCCAGGGAATGTGACTTAGAGGATTTTAGAGTGCCCATCTGGATTAGCTTGTCCTGCTCCTGTGTGAGAGAAATAGAGAAGTTATCCAAAGATGGAATGGTGAATTGAGTACTAAGTGCACCCTTAGTAGCATAGAAGGTAGAAACAAATATAGAATATTTTGAACTTAGCTTAGAGAGAATACTAAGAATCAGTTGTTCATTTTTCTTTTCAATTCCACACTGTTTTAATTGCAGCATTAGTGATTTCAATTTGGTGACAAAATCCTGAATTGTGTTGAAGTTGCATGGACTTAAACTAATTAGTTCATTTTCCAACATATGACCCCTTATTGAATCTTGTGTTCCAAATAGTGTTTCTAGCTTTATCCAGATTTCATTTGGTGAATTCAAAGACTCAATGTGAAAGAGCAAATCAGAAAAAACAAACAAACACAATGTTCCATAGGCCTCATCACATTTGTTAAACCACTTAGGCTTATCTTCATCTTTAGCAGGTTTCGTTTCTAGTCCCATTGTTATCCTATGCAATCAAACTTTTCTTATGTAGGATCCCTAACAAGATCTGCCCTAAAATCTGAATATTATTTTCTGAATGATGCCTTAGATTTCTGCACTTTAGAATTCTACCCAAAACCCTAGAATTCTGATTTTATTTTCTGATTATAAACATGTGATCTCAGCGAACAAACACATATCCAAACATGGCAAATGATACTACAAGTTGACATTCATCATAAGCATGAATTACACCATGAAATACACAATGTAGGACATCCAAAATCAATAACCAAGTCTGATTTTCAGAATAGCAGTCTGCTGATACAAATCAAAATATGAAGTCTGCATATTACATCCAAAACATGGGCTCAAACATGACAAAACATGTCCAGAATGCTGATGTCCAAATCAGACCTAATACATAGGTTTGTACATACCAAGAGATGATGAAATGATGCTCCACAAACCCTTCAAAATGATGGCGCTTGGGCTGCTGCTAGGGTTAGGGTTTAGTAACCCTCCACAATGGTGAAATTGCCTCCAAAGCCAAGTCGCCCTTCTCTAGATGTGACACTCCAAACTAGCGCAAGCCCTAATGCATACAAAAATGCCACAATTATGATCCTCGAAATGTGGCACTCAAGTCTAGGGTAAAACCCTAGTGCCAAATGAATACAAAATGCCACAAGAAAACCTCCTCCAATGCTGATCCAAAATCTGAATATGCAATCAAACTCTTCTCCTTCAAAAGTCGCCAATGAAGCACAATTAGGTCTCTGTGATGAAACCTCCACAAGGATGAGCTAGGGTTTCGTCCAACTCACCACATTCCTAAGGGTTTTCATCCTTGGAATGAAGGCTAGCAATATTGCAGCCAAATCAGATAAAACTCAAGAGAAAAATGATATGTGAATGATGATGGAAATGCCTCAAACAACCTTGTATTTATACACATTGCTTCTCTCCTCAAGGCCGACCTCCTCTTGGTATTTCTTATTTTGTTTTACCTTTTTTCCCTCTCATAGGGCCGACCTAATGCTAGGTGCCCAAAACATCATAAAGATATTTCATTTTATCTTCTTATCTCCTTCTTGGCCGACCAAAGCAAAGTAGTTTATTTTTCTTATTTATTTTGTCCACTCTCCAAGTGGGGCGAACCAATTAGGTATCTCAAACATCATGAATTTGATATCAAATCAAGTCGTCCTCCTCAAGGTGAAATATGATAAATTATTCTTATTTTCCCAAAGGCATTTTCCACCTATTTTCTTCTCTCTCCATGTTCCTCCTTGGTCGCTCAACATTAGGGCAAATTATTTAAATTACATTGACTTCTCCAAAAGACTCACAAAAATATGACAAGTCATCTCCCACAATCATTTTGCCCTACAAAATTGGCTAAGTGTGAAATCTCGTCAATTAGGTCATTCCATGAGCCCTCCGGCTTAGCCTACGAGAATAGGATAGGCTAGCCAACTCCACTAGGTGATCACTCCGAAAATGGGGACATTACATCTTAAGTAGATTGTCATGTGTGGTTTCCGCTCAAAATAGTTGTAAGGAGTTAATATGGGTACTATTGTTTAATCCATGATGAAGAAATGCAAAAAGAAGTGTTGAAAAGAAGAGAACAGACACAGGACAACCCCCCTTTTCACTCAATCAAAGAACCCCCCAAGCAAATATGATCTAACACTTTATAATTTAGTGCATTTACAACTGCCACTAGCAAGAAATACTTAGTGGTCTTGATATCCATGCTTTACAAAATCTTCAACAATAGGTGTATGTTGAAAGTATAGTACTGGAATGAACCAAGTAAAACTAACGACACCACTGCGATCTACTCAAAAAATCACACTTTCATAAAAAGTACCTCAATCCGAGGTCATACGTGAAAGTTATGAGTCTCTGAAGTTCCAAAAACGGGAACCGTGCAGTGTCACCTATGAGAATCTGTAATTTCTAGAAAAAACATGCATTAGAATCAAGAATCATCTGCAACAATGCGTAGAGTGCGAAAAAATAGCCCAAATCAAAAAACATTGCACTGAAAACGGAGGTTGTGAGCTCAAGTTATCAGTCTCCGAAGTTTGCCTTCAAAGCTGTGACCGCAAACGGAGAGGGGGTCAAGTGCAATAGTTCAACCTTCGCCAAATTTAGCGGAACTGCTGCCAGATTTGATGGTACTGCCAAGATGTAGAGCCTATAGATAAATTAGACCTCTGTCAGAAACAGAGAATCTCTAGCCAAAAATAGAGTACTGCCAAAACTGGCAAAAACTGCAACTACTGCCAAAATGACCACCAAATATAGAGGAACCTTCAAGAATAAACCTAGCACAAATGCCGAGGCAGGGGCAATTTTTGAAATCTGTGCAGGGGCCTAAGGGCCGAACAGCACGTACAGAATGAGAATTTTATGTTGTTTTTGTAAATAAGTGAAGAGGTGAGGGTCGAAGCCTCTGTACACCATGAGAGGGGTGGCGGCCTCTTAAGACGTCTGCAAGCCTCCTAATAGAGGTTGCACCTCTTAGGTGGGCGCGGGACCTTGTTTGGGTACCGCGTACCACAATACAGGTACAGGGCCTATGCTTGTGCAAGACCAGAAAAATTATATATATAGAGAGGTTGCACCTATTAGGTGGGCGCGGGACCCTGTTTGGGTACCGCGTACCACAGTACAGGTAAAGGGCCTACGCTTGTGCAGGACGAGAAAAATTATATATATATATATATATATATATATATTTTATTACAACCAAAACAACCTGCCAAATCAATAAGATTTTTATGCAGCAAAAAAAAGTAAATTATTTTTTATTTCGCAAAAATTATGGAATTTTTCACCTCATGATGCGTGCAGGGGGTCGAAATGGCCTTCCGACCAAAAAAATTTGCATTTCTGACTCCTAGCACCGAAATTGGGTGAGTAATATATCAAAATTTGTCTGTGAGACCTGGATGCAATGACAAGGTCCTTTCGGCCTGAAAATGCTCCGAACAAACACTGACCTCCAGATCCGAGCTTAAAACCCCCGTTCCGCAACTGTGAAACATTCTCCAAATCAGACAGAACGAAAGCCAATCTTGACTTTCTCGAGCCTCCTGGATGCATTGGAACGGCTAGAAATGCCGCCAGTATAACCAAAAACGTTGCAATCACCCAAATCTCACAAAACACATGCAAAACCCAAAGGTTAAAATATTTCCGTCAAACTTTTCTGATTCTCCAGATCATCCAAAGATGCAAGAGAGGAGCATACTGGGTTTTTGGGAAAACCTACAACAAAGCTTATTAGCCCACCCCTGTATCTCTCAAAAAGGAAACTAAAATCTATTCTGCACTAGAATAGCTCTGATACCATATTAGAATATGAAAAGATGATTAACCCAGAAAACTAGTGCAAATGAATAGATATTAAACTATGAATGCAAATGATACGAAATCAAAATAGCAGCATAAAGTTAATCTCCACGAGAGTGATGCAAAAGCTCTAGAAGCAAAATAGCATTAAGAGGATGCAAAAGCAAAAGATGCAAAATACAAGCTAGGTAGTGAGTTTATATAGACCAGGAAGAGAGGAGAGTGTAACGTCCCCTTTTTGTCCTCCTTAGCTGAGCCGACTTCACCTAAAGCCAAATTGAAGTTAAGTTGAGCCATTGTTGCAAAAGTGACTTGGAGAAAGGAAAGTCAGTTAAGTGAAACTAATTTTGAAGTCACTTGGAGAAAGGAAAAAAGTAACATAATAAAATATAATAAAATGTCAAATAAATTCTTATTTTATTATACAAGAGGAGCTCCCCACTTATGGATGCCAAAAAAGAATTAAAATGGGCAAAACGGAGCGAACCTCTTGGAGGCTTTATAAGGTCATTTGGAGTTCATTTCATCATCTATCATTTGAGAATTGAATATTGGAAAGTTTCCATTTCATTGTAATTTCCGGTTCACATTGTTTTAAGGACGAAAACCCTTAGATATTTTGTGATTTGGACGAAAACCCTTAGATATTTTGTGATTTGGACGAAAACTGTCATGTCCCCAATTCCGGAGTGATGTTACATGGAGATATTTGGTTAGCCTATCATCTATTTCCGTAGGCTAATGCATTGGTAAAGGAATAATTGGCTAGTTGAGTTGGCTTCTACACATGGAGATTTGGAAAGTTAGCTTAACTAGTGTATTTTGAGTTATATGGAAAATGCAATATTAAGATTGTATTTTCATTCATTTGAATTTGAATTTGAATTTGATAAATAAGGAGGGAAAATGAAATCTTTAATTACATTTTCTCTAATCTATTTTGTATGGAGATGATGTAATTATGGATAGCTCCAGGTAGGACCTATTTGTGAAAGATCATTGACAAGTCAAAGATGGGCCCAATTCAATTTTAAATACCAAGGTTTATGGATCGATGCATGAGGAATAATTAATATGGTTTTATTTGAGCTTTGTATTGGAGCCAATGACTATTTTTGAGGAGGTCGATTTGCATTGAGTGCAAAATTAAAATTGCAAATGAGGTGCCAACGACCTAGAGGGAGGCAATCAAGAAGTTGAAATCATTTAATATTGTTTGATAGATATTTTAAATGCAAATCCCTCATGTATAGAGCGGCGGCTATGAGGTTGGATCGGCGGCAGTTAGGAAAAGAAGTTTTTAAATGCAAAATGTCAATATCAAATACAATCGCCCAAGCATGGAAAGGATTCGTTGGAGGTTAGAAGGAAATTAAATTCAATTCAAAGATAAAATTAAATGTTTATAGCTGGTCGTCCAAGTATGAAGAAGATTTTAAATGATTTCAAGTCAAAAATTCAATGCATGAGTCCAAACGCCTAGCCCAAGAGGATTGATCCATAGAGGAGGAGCAAAATTCATTTAAAATAATTGAAGATTGTTTTAAATGAAAGCATTTGTGATGAAGATCATTCAATATTGTTCCAATTCCTTGATTTTCATTGATGGATTTCAAAATACATTCCAAAATTGCCAAGAGGATGGACGTCCAAGCTTGAGGAGTTTAAATAGATGACTTGAGCTTCATTTTGCAACTTTTGATCTTATGGTAAGCTTTTGCATTTTATCTATTTTAGCTGGAAATTGCATTTTCTAATTATTTTCTTCAAGGAGATGATCCCTTGAATGTTGTGGTGATGATCCCATAACAATTTGTGAGATGTTGTCATACAAATTTCATCATTGGATTACATTTGCAGGTTATTTGAAAAGTTTGGAAGTGATATTGATATCTATTTGAAGCTCTTGGTGTAGAGGATTGACTACCAAGGTAGTTTAGTGAATTTGGAGTACATTTTGGATGGTATTTTCATATTTTGCAGGGTCTGATTTTGCAACAGCAGGGTCTGATTTTTATAACAGCGACTTTACATTGGAATTTCAGGGCTTTTTAGGTGGATTTGATCAAGGGTTTGAAGATTGAAGAGTTGTGCTTGATAGAAAATATTCCTATGCATCCATAAAATGCATATGGAGGAGATATTTCATTGTAAACCCTTAGCTGGGTTAAAAGTACACTTTCAGCAGTCATATCAGCATACAGAAAGTTTATATCAGAAATTTATTGAAGCTTTTTCAAGACTGTTTTGTGTCCATTTGATAGCCATCATCATTCTAAAGGCTTTGGGCTATATTTGTATACAAAATTTGATGTATTTGGGCTCCATATTGATTTGTAATTAAGTCTGATATAAAATCAAACATGGACTGAAATAAATTCCAGCCACTTGACATTTCATGTTTCATTTATTTGTTGGTTTCATATATGCAAAGTTGATGTGGGTTTGATATGCTACAATTCCTTGTTCATTTGGTGATGTTATTTAATTGAAGTGTGCAAGAAATCTTATCTAAATTGGCAAAACAATTTAGTCATTTCTAGAAGGGTATTTTACAAAAACCCAATACCACTTGAGAGGTAAATCCATCTAGGATTTACTATTGACCATTATTGCAGGATTTTGGCATTGTGGAAGAGTTGGAAAAATCATTATTTTTGCAGGTTACAACTACTAGGGTTTCATCACCAAATTGGAAGATTTGTGCCAAATACCAATTTGGGATTGGGTCAATTTTGTGGGAGTGTAATAGCAGATTGAACAATAAAGTTTAGTGCATTTTATTAAGATAATATCTAGTTCTCTAATGGTCAATATAGGATAGTTTCATTTTTCGTCTTTAGTTTAGTATTTATCTCTTCTGCTTTATTAGTTGTAGCTTTTCTGCTTTATTGGGTGTCGTTTCCTTTGTGAAACTCCCATTCTATTTTCAGTCGTTGTAATCTCTTTTAATAGAGCATTTGCTCTCTCTTGTAAAGAATCTCATTCAATATATATAATCATATTATTCCAAAATGTAACATGGTATCAGAGCCAAAATAGGCTCTTTGTATTTCGTACGTCATACGAATCATACGGCACCATACGGCCAGTTGTACCTGTCTGGACGTGATTTCCAATTTTGAGGTTTCCTTTCCTGAAGTCACATTTTTTATCTAAAGACTGTGTTTTAGAGGTCGTGGTCTTTTTCTGGCAAGATTTCGCGTCTGAAAATCGCGTTTCCTGGTTTCCGTTTGGCATTTAGGGTTAGAGATCACAATTTTGTTTTTCCTCTTGGTTGTGATTTCGATCCTAGTCTGATTCGCGGTTTTCTGAATCACAATTTCTTCAAGAGCGTTCTCTTTCTGGAGTCAACTCTACTCTTTTTTGTATTTTAGGCAGCGCCTGAAGACTCGTTTATGTTCGCATGCGTCATCTGTTAGTCGTTTTTTCATGGGCATGTTTGTTCTTGGCCGTCGTTCTTCGGCCTCTGCATTCTGCTACGGACACGGCCTTGTCTCTTCTTGAATAAACGTTTTTCAAAACCTCTGTATTTGTGTTCTTGGCTCCTCCTAATCTGGTCGCGATTCGGTGTCTATAATCAAGCGGACCATGAATCCTCGACGGATTCCTCTATTCTTGATCGTTGTATTTGAGTCGCGCTCTGCTCAAAAACTTGGGTCGTGATTTTTCCGGAGGTCGCAGGTTTCCTTATGCTCGTGTTCACTCACAATTCCTTCAGTCAACATTTTTGGTCGCGTTTTCATAAGTCTCTTTGTGATACGTGATTTCTCTGCTCGTGTTATTCGTGCCTTCAACTATGGTCTCATCGGCATCTAGGTTCGTGGTTGGTGTTCGGTGTTAAACTCCCAAGTCACTGTTTGTTCTGTTGGCGCCTTCTATTTACGGATGTCTCAACACGTATTTTGTGTGTTTTGCTCCAGCCTGCGATCATCTTAGTAACTCCCAACCAGTCGTTCGTTGAAGCGCATTGGGGTATCTTTTATTCCTTTGGCTCCTTTGTCTCGGTATTGCAAAGGGAGGTGTTCTTTTTCCAGCAGACATGAAATATTTTTTTGAAATCCGTGTTCGGACTTTCTGAGCTCATGCTTTTCCGTAATCTCAAGATCCATGCCTCAAAATCCATGATTCGGATTTGTCTCGAGATTTGTGCCTCGACGTTCGTGTTCAGGATTGTTGAGCCTGTGTATTCCGAAATCTGTGCCGTCTATTTGCTTCAATATTCGTGCCATCAGCTTATAATCCGTTTTTCGTGCCTCGAAAAACGTGAATGTTATTTTTCATAATAATATGGAAATATTATTAATGAATGAGATAATTTACAAGATATAATGAAGATGTATATAAAGAATTTACATATTCTAAATATAGAACCTATAGCTAATAAAGCAGAGTAGATAGACAATATCTACTATATTACAATATTGACCATTAAATAGAACTTATCTAATTTTTAGTTTAATAAACTCCCATTCTATTTTTAGTCTTTGTAATCTCTTTAAATAGAGCATTCGCTCTCTCTTGTAAAGAATCTCATTCAATATATACAATCATATTATTCCAAAATGTAACACATTTGAAGAGTTGGTCTTTGAAGGAGAAGACAGTTGGAACCCTAGGCACTATTATATCAAGCCCTAGACGCCATTCATAAAGAGATTCGCTGCACTAGATAAGAGTAAATATTGCACTCTAGGGTTTTTATCAAATATATCAGATTTCAGTTGTCCTAAAGGGAGTCATTGTTATTCTTGGTGTAGAGATTGAAGGGGATTTGGTAAAAAGAAATTAATCGCTGCCTTGTAGAAGAGACATTCTTCATTCAAAAGTGATTGCTGCGATATTTGAAGGGTTATATCAGTTGGAACAGGTATAGGATCAATGTCATTGCTGGTTAAGAGAATTTGAATGCATCAAAGAAGGAGATTGTGGCTAAAAGAGAGGCGATTTGACTTGTCTTGAGGTTTCCAACCCTAAGCGCACCAACAAGGAAGGATTCGCTACCATTTTGAGGTCGATTCCATCATTATATTGTTTGTTGATATTGTATTTGGATCATATTTCATGTATGTAATAAGGAGAATCAGTTCGGGTATGTTTACTTGATTTTGAACAAGAGATTCTATCGATGTTAAAGTTATATCAGACTGTCAAACTTCAGATCAGACCTGATATATTGTAATCAGTCATAATATGATGATAATGGATGCATTTTCAATCATGGTTTATGGTAATTCTTGAATTCCAAGTTATTGGTTTGTTTCCCTTTCATTTGGTATATGTATTTGCAACTAATATCTATCCAAACAAACATCAAACAAGCACAAAACTGGATGCTGTTATTGCTTGATGGCGACCAGATTGGTAATGAAATGATCTCCTCAAACTTGCAAATCTGTCCCAAAAATGTTGTACGGCCTAGTCTGAACTATACAGCCAGCAATGAAAGTAAAGTGCAGTCCTCAATCAACACAAAACTGATCTAAATCTGTCCTCCCAATATTTGTTCTCAGCTGCACTCAAAATCTGAATAAGGTATGTCCTTTATCTCCTCAAATACTCCATCAAAATACATCAAACTGAAGCACAAATGAAGCCCCTAGATGAGACTTCCCAAAACCCGCCTGATGCTGTCTTCCAAGCACGAAGCGAGTGATTCTATGGAGGTTTTCGTCTCAGCAGAACCCTAGTTCAGACCCTCAAAGCCAAGCTTCAAAGCTTTGCACAACAATATCAATTTTACAAGAGTGAATGGATGCAAATGAATTCAATTTCTCTTCTTTTATTCTTTCACCCTCAATGCCCAAGAGAAGATTATTTAATTATTTTGTTTTATTAACTTAAGTCCATATCACCTCATGAGGGGCGCCCACTCCCTAGCACATAACTTATAACTTATACTTCACAAAGTTAAGTCACTTTAATAAATTAAAGTAACTTAAGCCATTTAAATATTATAAGTTAAATATTTAATTTAACTTATACTTCAACATATAACTCCCTAGCCATCTCGAAACCATAACCAAGTGTTAGGTGCTCCAATTTGGCAGTAGCTATAAATAGAAAGTCGGGCCAACACCACATGTGATCCACCTACCTGACTTACTATAAATAGTAAGTCCTAGAAAATCATCCAATTAGGCTCCCTAACCAAAGCCATTAGCCTACTGGAACCCTGGAATAGGCTAATCTCCTCATCTGACTGTCTGGGCTACGAAGGGGATATTACAGTTTCTCGAAAATCGGGGGCAATTTCCAAATCACAAGGGAATCTAGCATATTCTGGGGAATCTTTATTTTCCGACAGTGGAATCTTCTTTGGATGTAATGAGGGTACTTGTAAACCCCCCTACTCTCTCCTCCATTTCAGGCTTCCTTATTGCCATCCTCTACAGTTAGGCCTAGCACCCCTAATCGAACTTTGGCACATTTGAGCACTACCTTGGAGATATGTTAGCATTTTCCAGAGACATATTCTAAGCTTTCTTCCCTAGTATTCCTTTCAGGAATAGGAAGACATCCTACATTTACCTTTGGCATTGTTTCTTCCCAAGGGAAGGAACATTGTTCCATGATCATGGACCATCTTCAGCATCTAGTGTCAAGCATTTACCATGGGTGTAGGGGGCTTCATCTTGTAGGGGAGCCTCTTAGTCCTTCCTTCCTCTCTCACTCTCTCTACTTTGAGGGGGGTCTTCTCTTTCTATTTGGGGGGGCAAGGGTGAGACAAGGCTCGGAGGGGCTACTTCTCTTTATACATGGGTAGCTCATCAAACCTCATTTGTCAGGACCCATCTTTTCTGTAATATCCCACTTAGAATATTCTCTAAAATTCTGAATGCTCGGATACCACTGTAATATCCCTCCTGTCTTCTGAGATACTTTTATGCAACTGATGACTATTTTTTTTTATATTTATGCTATGTTGGGTATAACAATGTAGTACAGCAGAAAGAGATATTGCAATGTATATATTTTTCACACTAACTGAATATTTCAAAGGAAATGCACTGCTGAAATTTCCAGATTTCTATATCTTCAAAAATACTAAATATTTTGTCAAAATATTAAGAACCCAGTTGAGAGAATATCCTCTAATATCTAAATCACAAATACCCAGAAAAGTGTATGGCCAAAATATGAAGCAATATCACATACCCATTTGCTGAAATGTGAAATACATGGCTAGAAACAGCAGAACAGCAGTATGCAAATGAGATACAACTCCTTGAAGCACATGCAACTCAGATTTGTTACTTCAAATCAGCATATACTCCGAATACATAAGAAACACTCACAATGAAGACCAAATAATGCAACAAATATTTGAGTGACTTGATATTCTCCTCTTAAATGCTCTGTATAAACCCTTATTCTGATCTGCAATTGATTAATCTTCAAAACCCTTGTAAAATCTGAATATATGAATTTGCAAATGATAATTCTTTGAAAAACCCTTGTGAAACCATTGAAACCTTTGATCGGATCTTCACCAATTTTGCACGATTTGGACTCCTGATTGAAGCCCACACTCTAGCAATGATTCAGCTGATCTTTCATAGCCTCAAGATTGCAAATACACTGAAGAATGAACGTTCTCCAATGGCTAAAAGAAGACAAGCAGCTGAAACCCTATGTCTCAAGCTCAAATCCCAAGAACATACAAATGACAAGTCAAAAATGATCATTCAATAATGAATCTATTTGCTTTTTGATGCCCTTTTATAACTTCTCCAAATGAAGTGTATTTAATTTGCCTTTGAAGTCCACTTTTTAATTAAGTCCTTATGTCTCCCTTTCAACATATAAATTAATAAAGTATTATATCACTTTATTAATTTCCATTTAACCCTTATACCACCTTTCATAATAAAGCCCCCTTTAAATAATGACCTTATGTTATAAAATGAACCATATATTATAAGGTCATATAACTCATTAATTGCTTTTAAAGTCAAAATGGCCTTACTTACATAAGGCTAAGTTATAACCTTATAATATACCTTTTATAATTAAATATCATTTAGGCCACTTTAAAAATTAATAACTCCTTAAATACTTATGATTTCCTAATTCCGTTTGAACAAAGAGGTTCACCATGATACCCTCTGTGTATCCACCCGCCTTACCAAAAATAGCAGGGATCCATCTCTACAACCACAGATTCACTATAAATAGTAAATCCCTCATTATCTGATCAAACCAATGGTGTAAGGGATTGACACTGCAAATGAAGCCTGTTCAAGTGCCCTGCTATAGATAGTAACCCTAACTGTCCTGAAATAGTCAACTTACTATAAATAGTAAGTGTGTGGATCTGAATCAAACAAAGGCTAAACTTGAACTCTGGATGGGAATAAGTCTCCTGCTCTGCCAACTGGAACCCTCTAACCATCTGTCTTAGCCTATGAAGGCCAATATTGGCTAATCCCGTCACAAACCATGGTGAGCTAAAATGGGGACATTACAATCCACCCTCCCGAAATTGCTTGTCCCCAAGCAATCTCTCATCTGGAAGCTCACTGTACTCTGCCTGAAAAGGAACCACAACTCCACCAAAATGCCAGGGGTAGAACTATGTAATGTCCCTGCTGTCACTAACCAATTCCTACAACACCATCACCAGTACAACTGACAGAACCTACCAAACTATATCAATCTCAACAGAAGGTGTCGCAAGTGCGTGAACATCAAGTGGAAGCAACTCTGAAGACTAACAATGTTTGCTTCCCAAAACTGCGCAAGATAAGTTGTCATACATATCATCTAACTCCTACGCAACTGGACTGTGCATCTGAAACAGCTCATGTACATGAGAACCTGAAGTGAAACTGCAGAAGAACCACACCATGTACATGCAACAATACACCCCAGTGAACCCTAATGAACACAAATGAACCCTCAACATACTGGAGAGTGTCCAACAAAATATACCTAGATCCCAAATCCAGAATAGAAGTCTGCCATGCATATTATTCTCAGACTTTTGTTGCTCTACTCTGAACTCAACTTCACCATGCTGAGAATGGCGAAGCAAACCAATGGGACCCATCCAAACTGCAATGCTGACCCTGTCACCACCTGGGTCCCAATGCAACCTGAACTCACATCCATTTGTCATGCGGAGATAAGATGATCTGGAAGCATCCATAGCACAACATCCCTCGCCATCCTCTGCCAATCTCCCATGGTTGTGAAATCCAACCAAGCTATCATGCCCACTGATACCATAATCTCTCTAAATCCATGTATCCACTAAAAACCCCTGTGATATCGAAGTAGCAGACTCTGTCGGATACATATCAGCATGATGGAAAACTAAACACTGATCCTGCAAGTACTCACCCGCAAACAACTGAAACGGGTACTTACAATCATTAGTTCCATCTCCAATAGATGGTAACTCTTCGTCCCACAATGGATGGTATAAATGAACTGTCACATGCCAATACCACAACACCTGAAGTCTCTCATCATTGTTGATATAACCCCGGCCATTGATGAGAATGCTATCATAGGCGTCATCAAACTGGTGAAACCCCATGAAATCTATTTCATACACCATGTCCATCCATAAGACATACCTCCACACACTCCCAGACCGCTGAATCACTGATGTAAACCATGAAAAATCAGGAAATGCTATGTGATTCCAACTAGGACAACCATTAATCCATGAGGAATCTATGAATATGAAGTCACCAATCAACAAGTAGTCCACTGCCCTGTCATGAGAAATGGGTAGCAAATCCGAATGTGTAGTGTAGATGCCATCAATACTCACCAAAGATAACTCTTAAGTGGCTGACCCACTAGGAGTGTCCTCCACAAAATCATTATCACCATCAAGAAAACAATCAACAACTGAATTTTCTGAATTAGTCAACCTTCGATCATCACCATCTAAAAAATGGTGCATATCATGAATATGTTGCAGATGGAGCTTATCTTGTTGAGCCAACAACTTGGCTTGCTTAGCCCTCTCTAACCAACCATCATTCAACATTTGGGACTGCTCTAAATCAACTGCTCCAAAGTGTTTATAATGAGTCCTAAAATGAAATGCATCATATAAATTACAATGACCAATGCATGCATCTTGTGTACCAATCAAAGTAGAATCATTATCACTCACTTCCCAATGATGAGCAGCTGCAATATCATGAAAAAGTATGGATATACCACTGCTGTTTAAAATCAGAAAACTAGGACTGATTGTATCTTTTCTTTCTTTACCCTGGAAATCTTTGATGCAAGAGCACACTTGCATACTCTTGGTAGCCCAATATTGTAGCATATCAGATCTTTAAGTTAAGACATCCCTATACTCAATCAAAATATCAACATCATAGGGGTGAGGCATCAACATACCAATTGATTCATGTTCTTTTCCCACTGCTGTTATTAACTCAGCTTGTTGGTAAGTAGAAGTTCCCACCATCACCTCATGCTTATCTATCTTTTCATGAATGTCTACCATGCTACATTTCTTGTCACCACCATCTAGCTTGGATTCATGCTCATGTGATGTCAAAAGATTGCTGTCCCATTTTCTAATCCATACCATCACCTCCATAACTGGTATGTTTTCCCTTACTAGAAAACTCCAAAGTGTAGTATGCAGGACAAACCAAACATTATCAAAATGCAAGATCTTCTTAGTGAGCAACCTCTTAGTCTCTCTAATCAGCTCTCTAAGACAAAATGCTTAATATGATCTTAACAATTGTCCTTCCATTGTAAATGATGCATGACTAACCAAATTGAAATCAATAATGTTCCATTCCTCACAAATGGATATAACACTTGTGGCTGATCCATCAAGTGTGTGACCGATATCATCATTGTTTTGAGCCTTCAAATAGCTCTCTAAAAGAGGAAAGTCATAGACCTCATGATGCAAAGTAGATGCCCAAATTGAATTTCCTAAATCATTCCTCTTTTCTTCTTCACACAACTTAACATGCTCTTCTTGTGGACTTACCTCACGAAGTTCTTCCCTTGTATGCTCAACATCCACACATTCTTCTTTTGAGAGAAATAAGGATCTAATGTATGATTCTCTTTGTCTTCTTGCATTATCTATCAGAGTGCATCCTTCCTTGACTTCTTGTAAGTGTTGTCTTGCTTGGGCAGCAAGCATCTTGGCCTTATTAGCTCTTTGCAACCACCCACCACACAGAGCTTGTGTCTTATTCACATCTTCTAAGGTCTGATATACAAAGTCAGAATTATTGTCATACCTTTGTGTCATGTTTTCAACATCTCCAAGGACTTCCTCCTTCCCCGATACATGTTTTGTAATGGTAAAATCATTTGCATTAGCATTTGTTTTCCTTCCTTTTTGCAAACAAAGGATCCAATATCTCCGGATGTTGTAGAAGCAGAGTTACCGGATATGGCACCCCTCCTGGTCTGGGCACGCGTACCAGCGTACCTGGTACGGATTTGGGTACGGTACGACCTAGATACGACATGGGTACTGTGCCCATCCGTGCCCTAAAAAATCCATTCTTCCATCTGTGCCGGATACTTTTGGATTCAGGAGTTTAGGAAAAATACCCTGTATCCAAGAAAAAGTAGGGAAAAATGAGTGTATCTCTCCACAGACGTCGGCGTCGGCTAAAAAGCAGGGAAAAACCAGTGTATCTCTCCATAGACGTCGACGTCGGCTAAAAAGCAGGGAAAAACCAGTGTATCTCTCCACAGACGTCGGCATCGACTAAAACCATGGCATTTTTCATCAAAGGGTTTGTATAAATAATCATCAACAACGTCATTCATCCATCAAATTCAACGATTTCATTTCGTTTGTATTGTTGGTCAGTAGCGATTTCAACCAGTGGCGACGCGTTTTCTTGAAGAGACGCCTTTTCTTCTGAGTTTCTGCGTTCAGAGCTATGTTCGAGGGCTTCGTCCAGAGCTACGTTCGAGGGCTGCGTTTGAGGTAAGTTTAATAAATTAATTAATATCTAAACTATGTCTCATTCTATATTTTAATTTATGCTCATTCTATATTTAATTTATGCTTTATTAAATGGAAAATGTATCGAACTGTCTGTTTAATAATTTATATTTTGTATTTTTATATTAAAGTTTTTATAATTGTATTTATATTTTGTTTATATATTTATATTTTATTAAATTTAAAATTAAAAACATATAGAAATGTTTAATTATTTAAATATAATTTTTTTATTAATTTAAAATTTCATTATATACATATGTAATTATTTAATTATTTAAAAAATTAAATGTGAAAGTGAATTAATTTAATTGTAGGTTTTTGGTTTGGACAACATTTTATTAAATTTTTTTTTATTGTTGTATAGGATTTTGTCATGGCATCATCGTCGTCTAATGTTGGAGAAAGCAATAACAAGTGGATCAAACCAGACCCTAGATCTCCATTGTGGAAATATGTCACCATTATTGACAAAATTCAAGCTGGTGGAGGTTACAGATGGATATGTCAGGAGTGTCTAAAAGAGTATAGAGGTTCCTATACTAGGGTTCGTGGGCATCTTTGCCATATAACAGGGGCAGGGTGTGCTATATGTCCTAGTCCAAATGTTGATGGTCAACCGGGGAAGGGGTTGTCACCTGCCAAAATTGCAAAATATCAAAAAGAACAAGATGATGCTGATAATCTTGCTCAAACATCCAAACAAAGGGCAACTTTAAAGAGACCCCCTTTGCATCCACAGTTAGCTCCAGGGACATCTACAAGTAACAAGAGCAATTTAGGACCTCTTGAAAAATCATTTAATTTGCAAAGTCGAGAAGATACAGATCAAAATATTGCTCGTTGCTTGTATGCAAATGGGATTGCATTTAATGTGGTGCGCTCTCCATATTGGCAAGAAATGGTTAGGTCAATTAATGAGGTACCAAAAGGCTACAAAAGCCCAGGCTATGAGAAGGTCCGTACCACTCTTTTAGCTAAAGAAAAAGATATTATTGATCGACAATTACAGGTGATTCAAGCTTCATGGAAAATCTCGGGAGTTTCTATCATTTGTGATAGATGGAAGGATGCTAAAAATAGGCCACTGATCAATGTGATTGCAATGTCCCCAAAGGGGGTAATGTTCTTGAAAGCAGTTGAATGCAAGACCAATGAAAAAAATATAGAATTTATTGCCAATATTCTAATTGAAGCAATTGAATCGATGGGGCCAGAAAATGTTGTTCAAGTGATCACAGATAATGCGAAGGTAAGTAGAGCAGCAGGGTTGGTCGTGGAGGCAAGATTTCCAAACATTTGGTGGACTCCATGTGTAGTTCATTCTTTGAATTTAATGCTACAAAAAATTGGCAAAATCGAATGGATACAAAAGATTTATGAGGAAGCCAAAGAAATTCAAATGTTTATTTGTAATCACCACATGTCACGAGCCATTTATAGACAATTTGCTAAATTGGAGCTACTGAAGGTAAGTTTTCTATACTCTAAACTATATTTTATATTTTGAAAATTGAAATATATCATTTTGTATTTTGAAATTTGAAATATATTCTAAACTATATTTTGTATTTTATTTGAAGGTCGTAGAGACCCGCTTTGCCACACACTACAATGTTCTTAAAAGGCTTGTGGATGTGAAGCAAGCCTTAAAAAACATGGTGATTAGTGATATTTGGGTAGTTTGGAGACAATCTCAAACAGATAGAGCGAATAATATTAGAACAATCATTCTTGATGATGAATGGTGGGCTAAAGTAGACTACTTGCTCTCTTTCACTTAGCCTATATATGCCCTCATTCGTCGTTGTGACACAGATAAGCCAATATTGGGTGATATCTATGATTGCATAGATACAATGGTGGAGCAAATTAGAGACATAGTTATAGCAAAAGAGCAAGACCCGTCCGAATTTTTTTATAACCAAATATATGAAATAATCAAAAAGAGGTGGGATAAAATGACAACTCCTTTGCAACTTGTGGCATATGCTTTGAACCCCAAGTACTACCATGCTGACATGTTGGCAATGCCAAATAGAACAGCACCAAATATGGATCTTGAAGTAGTTGACGGATATAAAAAAGATTTCAAGAAGATGTTTACAGATCCTAGAGTTGCAGTGGAGATTCGAGATGAGTTTGGGAGCTTTGCATCCTCTGATGGAACTTATGTGGATGTTGATGCAATGGCAGATAAAAAAATAATGGACCCTGTGAAGTGGTGGAACTTCCATGGTGCCACGACTAAACATTTGCAAAAACTGGCTATCAAACTTCTATCATAGGTTTAACATTATACAAATTATATTCTATTTCAAATTATTTCTTATTTTATTTTTTAGTTAATTGTATTACTCTTTGTAACTTGTAATATCAATTTCTTTTTACAGATTTCGAGTTCTTCAGCATCTGAGAGGAATTGGAGCACATATGGCTTCATCCATTTTGTGAAACGAAATAGGCTGGCAGCTAGTAAAGCAGAGGACCTTGTATATGTCCATTCCAATCTTCGTCTCTTGTCACATTCCTCCACAGACTACATGAAGGGACCTAGTAGATTTTGGGATGTGCAGCCTGAGATAAATGACATTGATGTATCCATAAATTCATTGACACACCTCAGTCCCATTGTTGAGAATTCTGACACAGCAGGAGGATCCTCTAGTGCATCTTCATTCGGTTCTGAGAATGTAGTTGATGATCTAGAACTCTAACATCAAGAGAATAGTGATGACATTTTTGATAATATGTGATTCTATCAAGGATTCAAAATTCAATATATTTATATATTTCTTTGATGATGAAACTATATCTAAATATGTAGCAATTATGTGTCTCTATTGCTTCTAAGAATCTAAAATAATGAAAATCTCCTCTAATAACTTATAAAATTGTGTTATATATATATGTGTGTATGTGTTTTTTATGAATGGCATATCCAGCCGTATCCATATTAGGGGCCTTGAAAAATGGCCGTATCCGTATCCATGCAACTTTGTGTAGAAGCCTTGTTAAATTCTTATCATAGTTTTGAAAGGCCTGCATGAGCTCTGGCATGAGTTCTTGTATAGACTTCACTTTTCCCATGACTGAAACAATGCAAGAGTGTTGGTCACTCAAATGTCAACCGTGAGCTCAATGAATTTTTTTTAATTTAAACCCCAAATCATTAAGACTGATACCACACATGCAACCATTAAAACTGACATGCAAGCATATGGGTGCTCTCCAAAATGACATGCAAGTACTGGGTACTAACATGCAACTGTTCAAATTTCTGATTTCCCAACAGGATGGCAGGAAACCACTCTGATACCACTATAATATCCCGCTTAGAATATTCTCTAAAATTTTGAATGCTCTGATACCACTGTAATATCCCTTGTCTTCTGAGATATTTTTATGCAACTGATGACTGATTTTTTTTATATTTATGTTATGTTGGGTATAACAATGTAGTACAGCAGAAAGAGATATTGCAATATATATATTTTTCACACTAACTGAATATTTCAAAGGAAATGCACTGCTGAAATTTCCAAATTTCTGTATCTTCAAAAATACTCAATATTTTGTCAAAATATTAAGAACCCAGTTGAGAGAATATCCTCTAATATCTAAATCACAAATACCCAGAAAATTGTATGGCCAAAATATGAAGCAATATCACATACCCATTTGCTGAAATGTGAAATACATGGCTGGAAACAGCAGAACAGCAGTATGCAAATGAAATACAACTCCTTGAAGCACATGCAACTCAGATTTGTTACTTCAAATCAGCATATACTCTGAATACATAAGAAACACTCACAATGAAGACCAAATAATGCAACAAATATTTGAGCGACTTGATATTCTCCTCTTAAATGCTCTATATAAACCCTTATTCTGATCTGCAATTGATTAATCTTCAAAACCCTTGTAAAATCTGAATATATGAATTTGCAAATGATAATTCTTTGAAAAACCCTTGTGAAACTATTGAAACCTTTGATCGGATCTCCACCAATTTTGCACGATTTGGACTCCTGATTGAAGCCCACACTCTAGCAATGATTCAGCTGATCTTTCACAACCTCAAGATTGCAAATACACTGAAGAATGAACGTTCTCCAATGGCTGATAGAAGACAAGCAGCTGAAACCCTATGTCTCAAGCTCAAATCCCAAGAACATACAAATGATAAGTCAAAAATGATCATTCAATAATGAATCTATTTGCTTTTTAATACCCTTTTATAACTTCTCCAAATGAAGTGTATTTAATTTGCCTTTGAAGTCCACTTTTTAATTAAGTCCTTATGTCTCCCTTTCAACATATAAATTAATAAAGTATTATATCACTTTATTATTCCATTTAACCCTTATATCACCTTTCATAATAAAGTCCCCTTTAAATAATAACCTTATGTTATAAAATGAACCATATATTATAAGGTCATATAACTCATTAATTGCTTTTAAAGTCAAAATGGCCTTACTTATATAAGGCTAAGTTATAACCTTATAATATACCTTTTATAATTAAATATCATTTAGGCCACTTTAAAAATTAATAACTCCTTAAATACTTATGATTTCCTAATTCCGTTTGAACAAGGAGGTTCACCATGATACCCTCTGTGTATCCACCCCCTTACCCAAAATAGCAGGGTCCATCTCTACAACCATAGATTCACTATAAATAGTAAATCCCTCATTATCTGATCAAACCAATGGTGTAAGGAATTAACACTGCAAATGAAGCTTGTTCAGGTGCCCTGCTATAGATAGTAACCCTGACTGTCCTTAAATAGTCAACTTACTATAAATAGTAAGTGTGTGAATCTGAATCAAACAAAGGCTAACCCTGAACTCTGGATGGGAATAAGCCTCCCGCTCTGCCAACTGGAACCCTCTAACCATCTGCCTTAGCCTACGAGGGCCAATAATAGGCTAATCCCGTTAAAAACCATGGTGAGCTAAAATGGGGACATTACAGTTTCACCCATCTAAGTTGCACTTAAAGGGGGGTGTTAGTGTAGGTTTTTATTTCCTAGGTTTTTCCTACACTTTTATTAAGCTTGCTTAAGTTAATAAAGTGAGTTTAATTAGGTGAGTGGGTAGTTGGGGTGTCACCATCCTACAAGGGAGTTACATTTGTTATTTTTAGCCCGCTTGCTGGTCACTCCCTATTGGTTGGTTTTGCAACCTCCATTCTCTCCCTAGTCTATATAAACTCTACCTAGTTTATATTTTGCATCTTGGATATGCATCTTTTGTTATAGCTTCTCTTTGTGAGCTCTTAATGCAAATTTGTCATCTTAGCATTTTGCATATCTCTCGGAATATCTAATATGTTTATATTTGTTCATTTACAGTTTTTATAGCTTAAAATCTCTTAAAAAGTTCCTAGGTTATACATCTGTTTCAAATTTCTAACATGAGTAAGCAACAAGTTGTGGTCACTTTGTCCATTATTGAGGTTGAGTACATAGCAACTACTCATGTCTGTAAGAAGGCCATCTAACTTAAGAGATTATGCTCAAATATGGGGATGAGTCAAGGATCTATCAGAGTTCGTTGTGACAATCAAAGTGCCATATGCTTGGCAAAGAACCCAACCTTTCATGCGAGGACAGAGCATATTGATGTCCAATACCATTTTGTTCATGACATGGTAGAGGATGGGAGGGTGATGCTAGAGAAAGTTGACACTTTGCACAATGTTGCAGATGCATTAAAGAAGCCAGCGAGCACAGAGAAGTACAAGTGGTGTTAGATAAACATCACAAACACATTAGCGAGCTTGGACAACAATTTCAGTAGCAAGTAGGCATAAAATCACTATTAGCTCAAAATCTAAGTGCATAAAGCACTTACTTAGAAGTGTTTACAAGGTACTATATATTGTAGCAATGAGATTTATTCAAGATTAATACAAAACAAACTACTGAGTTTTTATGATTAAAATAGAATGCTTGCATAGAAAACAAGTTCAAAATATAACCATGCCTAAAATAGATCATCTAAAGAAAACTCCAAATAGATTTCTCGTAAAAATGTTAAAGTCTCTAAATAGAGCTTCTAGAAGATCATCTAAAAATAGTCATCATCCAAAAATAGTAATAGCTAAAAATTGTTAGCTTAAAACATCGATGACTCCTCTCACTCACTATGAAAGCTTAAAATCTAGCATTTTTGCTATTTTAATAAAAATGCAAAATGGGCAGGGCTAAAAACTTGAAAGGATGTTACATACAAATTATCTAAAAATGCCTTTTGTATCTCAAGAACCCAAATTGTCATTTTTTAAATTAAAAAAAACATATTTTCTTCCAACAACAATGATGTTCCTACTTTTATGCCATTTTTCCCCATTTATTTTTCTTGAATTTCAAACCAAAATCAAAACTCTATGGTCATATGTCACTTTCCAACTTTTACCAAAATTGCACTTTTTGACTTGTTCTGCCATTTTTCCATTCATGCACTTTTTTTTCATTTTTTGTCCAAAAACACTTATGAAACCCTCCAAGTTCCATTTTGAACACTTTTTTAACATTTCAAACTTTTTGGACAAAAATGCTTATGAACCATGCTTTTGGACATTTTGACCACTTTTTATGTTTTGAGCTTTTTGGATGAAAATGCTTATGGAGCAAACCTTATGGCCACTTTTTAACATTTTTAACTTTTTGGACAAAAGCACTTATGGAGCCATGCATGCACTCCAAATTACTAGATGTCCTATTTCATGCCTTAAACCATTTGTACAACTTTCATGTCCAAGGTATGTTCTTCGTCTTATCTGATGCATTGGAAAGCTCCTCCAATCAACTATGCAAAGACACTTGTTAGAGCTTAAAAGTATGATATTCAAGACAATGACAAGCAAGGATTTGGCAATGGCTCTCTTTACATTCAAAAAATGACTTCGTACAAAAAACATTGTATGGGTATAACAGGTTGTATCTTTGTCACAAGGACAAATTTTAATGTTCTAAGACTTGTTAGGAAGCTGATTTAGAGAGCTATGCATCAATGGTGTCTTCTTCAGCAACGTTTTTCTGTTGAAGCACGTTTTTTTGCATTTTCTAAAATAGCAGTTCCACAATTCCTATTCTAGAACTTTCGAGGGTGATAGCTTTTAATTTAGAAGGCATTTGGAGGTGAATTGTTGTTCAATCTACATATTTTTTAAGTATGCAGTGGTGTAGTTTATTGATTTTTCTACCTCATTTTAAATCATATACCTTCTCTTGTTGTTTAGTCAATTTCTTATGTAGCTCTCATTCTAGAGAATTTTGAATTTGTAACAAAAAATTATAAGCTGAAAAGGGCTTATAAACTTTATAATTTCAGGACATTGTATAGGCACCATTATTTGTGTGTCTTTTGTAATTTGTGTTGGTTTGCACTACTGTTGAAACAACACAAACTTGTATTGCTATTCTTTTTTTTTCTCTACTTTCTACATGTAGTCACCATGTCAAACTATAGAGTGATTCTTCTTACTCCTCACAACTTTCATTTGTGGAATAAGTCTATGATAGAGCGACTTAGAAGCGAAGGCTTATACTGCATGATAAAAGGAAAAGAAAGAGTCACCCAATCCAATTGAGAAGATAAAATTATTCAAACATCATGATGAAGCCCTTGGGCTTATAAGCCTCTTTGTTTCCCCACACTCATATTTGCGACTTAAGAGATTTCATTTGATGGTTGGAAGAAGCTCCCTCTTATGAAAAGGGAGACGCCATCGAGGAACACAAGTTAAAATATAATTTCATTAGTTTGAATCCCTGGTACATTAGCCCCATTAAGGTTTTCATTTCATAGTTCAACCTTCCCAGGCTTCAATTAAAGGACTACCAGATTGAAAAGAAAAATAATCAACTAACCATGGTTGCTCTTGCCAATTTTAGAGACCCATTTTGAGTGTTTGTCTCCACCTTATACACATGTTTGTCTCCACCTTATACACCAATATGGATTTATGGAGTATAAGTTTAAGAAGCTCGCATTTCATGTTTTTTGTAAGCAATCAACACTTCAGCAAGAGAAGCTCATATGGATGGGCACACTTTCTCCTTAACTCTAAGGAACATGTACTTGTAAAACATAATTCAGAGTAGACAAAGACACCATGCAAAGATTCAAAGGGCTCCAATGATAGTCAATGTAAAGCAATGAATTTAGTTCCCCTTTCTCGCAGAAATCAAAAAAGAAGTAATTAAAACAAACATGTTGCAAATGCCAAGGTCATTTAGACTCCACAAGCCACAAGTAGATGGCAAAATTAGAAGCTACATTAAAGAAGCACAGCCTTAAGTGCAACAAAGAACCAAATCCTTCCTCACATCCTTCTTCAATTAAAGAGAAATTAGTTGCCTTTGTAACAACTCAAATTTCTTCTTCACATGTTTGGATTATTGATTTAGGGGCCACACATCATATGGCCAAATCAAAATCTCAATTATCTACTCCTAGTCATTATAGCACTAACAAAATTTTTATCAATGATCATTCTTTGACTGTTTTAGAAGTAAGCAATGTTGAGATAGCTACAAGATAATTTCAAAAGGTTCTCTATGTACCCTTCATTGTCACATATTCTTTTCTCCATTTACCAAATCATCTATTAAGGAGATGGCAAGATCATTTACTCTTTGCCAAATGGAGTTATAATTTGAGACTTGAAAGACCAAACAATTATTGACATTGGCAAGGTTTATGATTCAAGACAGTTCTATAGGTTTGACAACTTTGGGCCTTCTTTGCCTACTTTGGTCACTTTTGACCAAGCTTGCGTGTCCTTTTATTCTACATTTGTCACTATAATTCCTTAGTCCTTGACTTTTTTGAGGATGGTGACACTTTAAATGATGAACTAGAATGAGTATACCTTAACTTTCCTCCATTGATTGAACCACTAGCTCTAGTATATCCAACTAGCAAGGCAATTTCATGGAGCCCATCTTGCTCAACTACAATGACTCCATCTCTTATAGTTAGTGATACATCATAGCAAACAACAAATCTTTCATTATTGGCGCATGATTCAAGAGATATTGATCACTGTCAAAGGAAAGTTGATCGATTCAAATGGGTTCCAAAAACCAAGTTTAATACAACACAACACTTCTATGGCCCTTGTACTAGCCTTCTTGCAAATATTTTTTCAACCCTTTACAAAGCACATTGTTTGCATTGGAGATTGCCATTCGAGTTGAAGAAAATAAGTCTTAAAGGGGAATACACTTCTAATTTCTCCTTCCTTCTCCACCACCCTAATTCAAACTAAGGGGATGTTTGTAAGATTATACAACTTATTATGCTAAGTTTACCTTAGTTTAACTAGGTAGCTTACATTACTACTTGAATTATGCAAATACTTAACTATACGTGTAAATATGTCATAATATCTACAACATGTGGATAAACTAAAAGTTAGTCGTAGCTAACATCCTAGTCAACTCTCCCCATTGATAGGGAAATAGACAAACAGGTCGTTAAAAAGCAATCTTCTTGGAAGAAACCACCAGTTGGATTTATCAAGCTCAATTTTGATGGGGGATCGAGGACGAGCCCTAGTTTGACTGGAGCTGGTATTGTGATCAAGGATTCAAAGGCCCTCTTTGTGAAGGTGGCTATGTTTTTATTGGATGTAAAACAAACAATAAAGAGGAGTGGGAAGCAATTGTGGCATGTCTTTCTTTGGATTCTCCTCTAGACTATAAGCAACTTCTTGTTGAAGGTAATTCTTCGATGGTGATCCAGGTGCTTAGAGAGGTGGTATGTCCAAGACAAAAATACATGAGCCTTCTTGATGAGGCTCAAGATTTGTGTAAGCTTTTGACAATATTTTTGTTAGGGATTTTCACCCTTTTACAATAGGACCAATAGACTGAAATAACGAGTTCTTAAGATTGTGTGTTCAGTCAACATTCAACATGTATCAAATCTAAACATCAACACATGAAAGTAATGGAACAATATGTAGTCACAAGATTACACAAGAAACAAACATTTTAAGTGGGAAACCCTTACAAGAGAAAACCCACCACCAAAAGACATTCACAATTGTATTATTCAGAATCAACACTAATTCAGTACAACAAGGCCTTTGGAGAACCTTTTACAAAGTCTCAATCTACAACATCCTCTTCTTCTACAGTCACTCAAGTGTCTACACACCAACAATCTAAACAATGTCTTCAGTGTCTATATCATGAACTCAACACCCCTGCTAACATTGGCACATTCATAGAAATTGTTATATATAGACAGATTCATGGAATACCAACCACCCAACCATATAACTAACTTGTAGAATACCGGAAGTCATAATACTACATAAATATGTGATGTCACGATACCGCACTTTACCACCAAATATGATGTCTCCTCATGGATAATCACCTTGTAATGCCACAAACTATGAAACAATAGTGTTGTACCCAATCAAAAATTTTGCTTCATTAAGGCATTTTGAACAAGTCTAGAAAATTTTTCGTCAAAAAGTCAAAAAAGCAAAATTTCTAAAAATAGACATCAAATTAGGTTTTTTGGGTTTCTTCAAATATGGATGCTGGCAAAACTTTCAAAAAATAGAATCTCCGACTCAGGTGTCGCGCTTGATTCTCATTGATCGATTTTGCTCCACGATTAGTGTGGTCCAGACGGAATCTATAAACGCTCAAGTTTTCTCTACTGGGTCATTTCTGCTTTTTCAGAAGGCAAAGCATGAGCTCTGAAGTCATCAACAGAGGAAGTTCATCTGCCAGAGCTCGTCTTCATGTTTTCAATGCTGTTCCAACGATGCAGAACCGACGAACAATCGTCAACTCGACGAAGCACGCAAAACGGAGCAGGATGGATCCGAGGTGAGGTGAAAATCTGAAAATCACGAAATTTGACTAAGTTTGGAGATTTCAAGCGCCCAAGGTGACTTGGGGCGCCCAGTCCCACCAGTGATAGATTTTTTTTCACGTTTTTCGAGAAAATGCAAGAACTGTGTCCGTCGGTCAGTTCCGTGGGGCATAAAAGCAATCGTTTTGATCATCAGATCCTGAAAAGCTGAAAAAAATCATCAGATGTATCCAGGCTATGCAGTTCATTCACCATTCAGTGGCAGTTGATCGACGAATTGTCAAAATTGACATCAGGAAGCAACTGACGGCATGCAAAACGGAGCAAGTTGCAGACGAGGGTTGGAAATCAGAAAAATGGCTAAGTATGAAGAAACCAAGCACCCCAAGTGACTTGGGGCGCCCAACCTCTCCTGTGTTAGATTTTTTTTCATGTTTTTCGAGAAACGTCAAAAATGCTTCCGTCAGCCCGTTTCCAATTGGTCAAACGTCAGTCAAAGTTGGGATTTCATCACAGATATGTTCAGGCTACTCAAATCACCCTCTGTCCCGCCTCAACAGTCGTCCAGACAGCCGAAAACGAATCAAACAAGGGTTGTTGGCACGGAAAACAAGAAATGGTATAAAATTTGAGTTTTTCAGAAAAATTTTTTAAGGCATTGAAAGATAGGCGCCCCAGGTGACTTGGGGCACCCAAACTCACCAGAGTTAGAAAATTTTTGAGTTTTCCTCGAAAAACGTGAATCTACCTCCGTCAATCAGGTCTGTTTCAGAGCAAGTCAGTTTGGCGCATTTCCCAAGGCAAGTAGAGAGTACAGTCAACTCAGTTTTCATCTGGCCTGCCTATCTGCCAGATCATCAGACTCAGTTTTGTCCCAGCAGACGGAAATCGATAGCCAAACAGAGGTCCTTAGCCACCAGAACACACGCAAATCAAAAATTTGAAGAAGTTGCAATTTTCAGAAAATGGCTAAGGTTGGAGGACCCAGGCGCCCCAGGTGACTTGAGGCGCCCAACTTGCCCAGAGTTAGAAAATTTCCAGATTTGACAGTGCTTTCTGGCGGTTATTTCTTGATCTTCACCCGTTGGCAGTTTTCAGGAGGTCAAACGATGCCAAATCGTCAGTCGAAGGCTACGGATGGAATCTCAGTTGATAGGTTTCCGCAATGTCAGGATCAGTCAGCTTTTTCAGTCAACGGTGACATTTAGCCACCTTGTTGAAGTCGGAAACAGGCCATATTTGAGTCAAAACGAGTGGTGTCGAAAATGAAGAAAAATTGACTAACACTTCTATCAACTCGCGTGTTCGATGACATCATCAAAGAAAATATTTTTTGTCATCTTACACATGAAGCCATAGGCAGCTACAAAATAGGGATTTTTCCTATTCGAAGACATCCACTTGGATTTGTGCTTTAAAAGTTGCTTTCTTCATGGATGAGGTCCAAGTTTTACTCTCTCACAAATAAAGTTGTTTTTTCGCCCTAAAGATCTATAAAGACAAGCATTTGGCTTCTTTATTTTATTATCTTTTGCAAGTTGCATCCAGAGTAAGGATTTTTATTTTTCTTTCAATGAAGATTCGAAGACCCAAACGAAGTGCTTTTTCAGCGTTCTTCATAGTTTTGGGTTGAGGAAGCAGGGAGGCTCGCTTTTTCAGGGTCCTTGTTTCGAGGGGATCACTTTTCAGAGATTGGACTGGAGCTTTTTTAGTTTTTATCGAGATGGGTCCATCCGATATTTCATCCTCTTGAAGTTTGGGAGTTTTGCTTTTTTCGGGAATCTACTTTTTTGCTACTTTTTTGGGAAAGTCTCCACTTTTTCAAAATCCGACAATCTGGGTTGCTTCAAAACAGAATTGCCTACAAAACCCATGTGCCAACTTTTTTTCTCACACTCTGTTTTTTTCTAAAAATTAGCAAGTAATTTTCAGCCATTTGTCCAAGATTTTTCCGACATAGACATGTTCACAGTCAATTTTCAAATCTTCCAGTATGCAGTACTCTCCAACACAAATCAGGGCCAAAACGGCGTTGGTTCATGATTACCTAAGAACTTGTGAAACAGACTTGCATAAAGTACTTCCAGTGATCAATTTACATTCCTTGGAGGATGCAGGAAATAATGCTATCAGAAATCTAGGACACTCCGCTTTGCTTGCAGCAGCACCCTTTCCCATCACAGTGCAAAGTATCGAGTTTGTAATCGCTTGCATGACGCATTACAATTCGGTCACAAGAGAAATCCAATCAAGAAATGGACACGTGCTCTGCAGCCTGAGGTTGAACAACATAGAGAAGTGTTTTACAATACCAGTCTGGAGAGAAAACTTAACTATTTCAATTGAAGAATGCAAGAGGGTTTGGAACAATGATAAGGAAAAATACCGGAAAAAGATTGGTCAGAGGTGGTTAAAAGAGAAGCAGAACGTTATGCCAAAAAACGTTGGACGTGGAGAATTCAAGGAGGAACATGCAATAATGATTACTCTGCTAAGCCGGATCACGGGTCAAGCAGATGCTAACAAGTTACAGCCTTGGATGTTTTGCATTATGTCCCAGATTGTTGATGGAACCGAATTCTATGACTAGTCGGCACTCATCAGTGATAGTCTCCACCAACAAATACTTGATTTTCAAAGGGCTCATGAATTCCACATGATGTCATACCTTGTGTATTTGATGGCTTTTCAAGGTCAATTCAGAGGTTTGAATGTTGTTGGAACTCTGGGTATTCAGCATGTATATCACCATTTCCCGCAGTTGAAAATCTCTCAAGCTGAACGACATTACAGGCGGGTGAATGATGCATTCCTGATGCATGCAGTGCGAGATATGGATAATGAGTTGCATATACGGTTTTCAGCAAATGCTAGAATAGCAATGGCAGAATGGGCTGATTGGTTTATCCAATTTCCCACTTTTTCCTACATCAAAGTATATGGCTTCTCAGGAGAGCCAACCATGTTGCCGAGATATCCTACAAATGAAATAGCATTTATGGAATTTTTGAGGCAAGCCTATGAAGTTCAACATTTTTGCGTAGCAGCCGCAAGGCAGCTTTCAATTTTCCACTTGGGATGAGTATTTATAGATGTAGATCTGGAGCAGATGCTAAGGCAATCGATAATGAATCATCCAGATATGGTCTTAAGTTTTTCGACAGGAGGTCTTCGTATGATCCTTGTGGTGTTTTTGCATCACATCTTGGTCAAAATTGTACGCACAAGTATGCGGTTGAAGACTTCTGGCTAATTGTGCTGATGAGTTCGAAATGCGAGAACACAGTTACAGCAGGTTCACTCTTCAGGAGATGTCTGATATCCTATCAAAAGATATAGAGGGTTTGACAGAGAGTGGTGAAGTTCTACTTCCCACGTATTTCAAGGACCAAGTTGAGCAACAACCGTTGCCACCAGTTAATTGGTCAGTAAAAGAGAGCACTTCCATTGAAGAAAGAACAAGTCGAGTGGTTAAAAACAGTTTGATATTCTTGAAGAATAAGCGGAAGAATGATATTCCGTTAGCAAAGCCGCCAGTTGTGCAACCATCAGAGCTTTCCACTTCCAAGCCGAAACGAAGGGTAAAAGCTATGAGTGTTCTTCCAGAAGGAACAAAAATGGCTAAGTTAAAGAGGAAAAAGGATGAGTCTCCAGCTCATGTCCAGCAGGAACAACCACCAGTTGAATCAGAAGTTCATGTTGAACCAACGCTGCATGTTGAAGTGTCACCTTCAAATCATGTCTCTCCACCTTCTTCACCGATCACTTCTCCTATCCACATAGATTCAGAGCCAGATTCGCCAGTTCGTAACTCTGATGCACACATTGATTCATCAGGAGCTGATGAGGTTAGAACCGAGTTTCCAAGAGAGGAAGGCTCATCCTGGCTTGAAAACATTCTGGGAAGGAAGAGAAAGCCCTCATATCAGCTAGATTTAACAGAGCTTAAAAGCGTCTACCAAGACACACCAGATAAGAAGCTAAAGAAGCAGGTTCGCATTGAAAAGAATGCGGATGGAGAAATAATCCTTGAAACTGCAACACCGCCAGAAGATAGAAGTGCTGATGATATCGAGGTTGATGACTTCAAGATCGTCAAAGCTAACCTTGGTAGAAGTACCCGCCATACAGATGTAAATCTCTTCAAGGTTGCAGCGGATAATTTGAAGGAAAGGGTGTTGAAAGATGGAGAAGACAAAGCAACTCTCAAAGCTGAAGTCGGACAGCTGCATTATTACTTCCACCGAACCTGGAATCACCAGCCGATCAGCGGCATTTCAGTCAGTTGGTTCTCTACAGGAGGCACATGAATAATTGGGTGGAAGAATTTGTGACTAAAGGGAGAGTTGTACTTTCAAAGTTTTATCAATTAAAGTACAACGCTCATGATTTACGCCAAGGCATACAGGGGTTGCAGCAAACCATGGCAGAAAATAGACCGGTGTGTGAGATTATTATCTTTGACTTGAAGATTCCACTTGATTCTATTGATTCAGCTGATGATAAGAAGACGGTTTCTACTTGGAAAGCGCAATATCTTTTCACAATAAAAACTTATGACAGTATAATTTCAGAGTTGACAGAATGGAAAGAAAAGGTAGTCAATGTCCTCAAGTTCGGCAGATCTTTTGTTTCTCAGATTCCATGTTCGTATGAAAGAGAAGATGGTACCCTATATGATCTCAGGGAAGTGCAAGCAGAGTTCCAGACTCTCGTTCGCAGCAATTTTAATGATGATATCAATGCCGACAAGATGAGTCGTTTTGTCGCGATGACACTGGAGTTCAACAAGGCTGTGGATGAAGTTCATGAATTTCTTCAGATGGTTGCCAATGGTGAAGAAATGTTAGAGAATCAGAATATCATTCTAGAGAGTATTAGTGTTCCTGGCAGAGATGCAGTCACTCGCTTTTTAGAAGATATTGTTTCCTAGAATATCAACGGATGACATCACCAAAAAGCAAGAATTTTGATGAGGATGCATTTCAAAATAAAGCAGCTTTAAAACAGATGCTTTTTGTTTTAAAGCATTTGCTTTCATCCTAAGCTCATCCATTCTATTTTTAGAAAAGAAATCACTTTGTGATAGTTGGAATCTTCTTTGCTTTAAAGCAAATCGCTTTAAAGTGTTTGTTTATTGTATCTTTGTCTTAGAATAGTAATAAAGCTTGCGAGTTGACAAGTTAGGGTTAATCAAGGAGATTTTAGGGTTCCCTACTCTTTTGATTTTAGTATAAATAAGGGCATCCTTGCCCATTGTATGTAATGGTAATTGTGATAGCAAATTTGCTGTGCCTATTCTAGCCTGCAAATCTTGATATTCCAAGTGTCTGTTCACTTTGTGTAACCTGTTCTCCGATGTTTGATCGCTTGTTGTATGCCTACCTTTTGCTGCAGCATTCTTGTCCTGGAGTTGTACCAACTTTGTGATATTGAAGAGAAGTCTCATGCCTATTTTGCTCTGATATTATATCTTGATTCATCAAGTTTTCGTCGTCAAATGTGTAGCTTTTGTAGCTTTCATTTCAGCTTCCATCATTAAAGTACTAAAAGTCTTGTGATGTAAATCTGGAAGAAAATTGCTTAAGTTTTTGTTAAAACAATCATTCCTTGTTCACTTTTAATTTCCTTTGCTCTGAATTTACTCAGGAGATTGAAAGCGTCGTTAGTCTATGCTTAGTTGTAGTGGAAGTTTTAAAAAAGGAAAAAACCTCTTCTGCAACGTTTAGAGTTTTATAACCTTGTGCTCGCAGTTGAGAATCAAAAAGAAGATAGGCAAAGTTTTATTTTATTATCTTTTCAGCGAACATCAACAAAAAGGGAACTCCCCCTTCCAATAGGAGAGCAGTTTATCTGTGCATAGCTGTCTATTTCCAACTCGCATTCCAGAGGTGCGAATTGAAATGCCAACAAATAGTTACATCCTTTACACTATCAATACAAGAATGTTTCAGTATAGCCACCACTACCATCTCTTCTTGCTTGTAGTAGCATATACAAACATAGCTTTACTTTTGATTGCTAGCGGTACCATTTGTCATCTTCCCAAACATTATCCAATCCTTAGTTCATGTCGTGTGTTCATCAGTTCTGCCACAAGTGCCCCTGCATCACTGATCATGCTCTAGCAAGTACTTAACACCCATGCAGTTGTGAATTCATCTAGATGCCTTACTACTGTTGTCATAGCACCACCACATGTGGAACAACATATATGATGTACTGCAAGACCTACAACATCATTATCGTATGCAAACAACTATGTTTGCTATAACACAATACCTAAGAAACTCACCACAATGAGACTATAGATAAACTCTTCCAAACAGGACTCTCCCAAGTTAATATCACCTAAGTCCCAACATTCTCCAACTTGATATTTACCGCAGGAGAGCGTGCAGTATATCAACCCAAGTAACCCTCATGCTCAAGAATGGGATAACCCCATCTCATCTATACACCACATGAATTTTGTAGTACTTATAGGTTGTGTCAAAGAATCAATAGTGTTTGCCTAAGTGTCAATTTTCTCCATCTAGACTTTCCTATTCTCAACCATCTACCTCACAAAATGATATTACACATCAATATGTTTTGTTCTAGCATGGTAAACAAGATTCATATCCAAACAACTTGCACTCTGTGAATCACACTTCAACACTACTTGACTCTTAAAACCAATATTGTTACTTAACCTCTTCAACCATACTGCTTCCTTACAAGCATGTGTTGCGGCCATATATTTTGCTTCAATAGTTGACAAGACAACTATTTGGTGCCTCTTGCACATCCAACTTACTACTCCAAACAGAATAACACATCCATTTATAGACCTTGATTGTCAAGATCTCTAGCACAATCTGAGTCAACAAATCCCTGTACATTCAACATCTTGCTTGTATCATTAGTAGCATGATAAATCAAGCAATAATCTAGAGTTCCCTTCAAGTATCTAAACACCCTTTTCACATGTGTCCAATGTTTTTTACATAGTTGTACCATGAACTTACTTAGAACTCCCACTACTTGGGCAATTTCTGGTCTTATGCAAACCATCACATACATGAGACTACCTACCACACTTGCATAAAGAACTTCCCTCATCCTCCAAATCCTCTTCAAATTTAGAACATTGTTCCATACTCAGTTTTGTGCCAACTAGTAGAGGTGAACTTACTGGTTTACTATCCTGCATTTCAAACCTTTGCAAGATTATCTCAAGATACTTTATCTGGTCTAGCCATAGTTTCCTTTTACTCCTATCTCTACATATCTCCATTCTAAGAATGTATCTAGCAACTCCCAAGTCTTTCATATCAAACTTACCAACCAACTAAGTTTTAAGTTCCTGAATTAATGCTTTAGTGTCTACAATGATAAGCATTTCATCAACATATAAAACAATAATTAGAATGTGATCTTTTACCTTTTTGAAGTATACACAATGATCAGTGTCACTTCTTCCAAAACCCAATTCTAGCACGTGTGTCAAACTTTTGGTTCCATGTCTGCGGGGATTGTCTTAACCCATACAAAGACCTATTCAACTTACAAACCAATTTCTCTTTACCTTTCACCTTGTATCCTTCAGGTTGTTCCATGAAGATTTACTCCTCTAAGTCTCCATGCAAGAATGTTGTTTTGACATCCATCTACTCAATCTCCAAATCAAGTGCCGCAACAATAGACAACAACATTCTACTGGAACTCAACTTAGCAGCAGAGGAAAATATCTCATTGAAGTCTATTCCCTCAACCTAGGAATAACCCTTTGCCACCAACTACACCTTGTACCACTCAAGAGAGCCATTTGCTCTAAACTTCTTAAACACCCACTTGCAGCCAATGGGTTTCCTATCCTTAGGCAGATCAACCAAATTCCAAGTCTTACACTACTTCAATGCCAACATATCCTCATCCATGGCATTTTTCCAAGACTTTTTCTCTTTGGAAGTGAGAGCCTCTTCCATAGGCTATATGCTCACTATTTTTAGTGTGTAGGTGTATTCTCTTTCTTTAGCATATATGCATCAAATGGCCTTTGTGTTGTGCATGTGTGGAAGTCTTATTATGGATTGCAAACCATGGTTTCTGAAATTCCCTTGGTTGCTTTCCTATTACCTTGTCTTTAGATTTTTTGGTTGCAAGGAGTCTTGGGTGAAGGGTCTACAAGCATTGTGGTGGGTGTTGTATTGTTTGCTTGGTTGTAGGGGACCCAGGGTCCCTTTCTCAAGGGCATGATTTCCATATTTCCCACCGCCTTGTTTAAGCATCTTTGAATCTACTAAAACATGTGCTTAGACCATCTGGATATGGTGACACCGGCATTGCACACTCTAAAGCTACAATTCTTACTGATTTTCAAGATAAATTGGCTACAACAATGTCATCTTCAAAGGTGCAAAATTGGATGGTTTGCGTCCTACTATCATCTCAAGTTGGTTCATTTGGTTAGGTGTTGAAGCTAAGTTGGAGTTGCAAGTCTCTGGGTGGTTCTAAATCTCCAATGCCCATGGGGGATATTAGTGTTGTCAACAAAGAATTGTTAGCAATCTACCATGGAATGTAAGAGCTTAAGGTTTTCTATATGGATTTGAGGATGGTGTTGAAACACTTGCTTGTCACCCATACTAATGGTTGGTTGGAGGTTACTAGCGCTTGCACTTTGCCTTTGAAAGTGGACAAGGTGCTTGAAAGAGCCTCGCAAAAGGAGGAAGTTATTCACAGGGTAAGGTTTCAAGCTTTGGATGTTGGCATTGAAAGTGTGTTATGAGGCCATGATGGGTGTGCTTGCTCATGGGGGTTTGTTAAATAGTCAAGTGACAATGCTAAAGGTGCAACCAGGGGTGTTGAAAGTTGGGGAAATAACAATAAATATGACCCCTTATGCTCTATAATGTTTTGTTTTCAATTAGGTTTGTTTGGCTTTGGATGGTTGGTTGTTTGTTTTCCTATTTGGGTCGTTAGTGTTGCCTTTGGGCTTTTTGATGTTTAGTTGTTTGGTTGATATGTACGTTTTGGATGTAACCTTCTTTTTTGTTTAATGTTTAAACACTTGGGATAGGGCCCCTATAGAATCCTCACCATTTAATCAAAAAAAAAAATCTTAGCCAACTCCCTAGTTCACTCACTAATTGAACTCAATGTGAAATTAGATGTTTGAGTTCACTACACTTATCCTATGAGTTAACACTAAGGATTTCATCCTGCTTGCCAATAAAAAGGCACTCATGTAACTCAATTTTTAAGGTAGAATTCAAATATAAAAGAATTATTCATACTATCAAGTTGGGAAAATGAATTTTCTGTGTGCACAAGGTCCTTGGGTGAGGTCCTTATGTGAATTTCATCAATGAATGCAACAGTCTCCACTTTAAACCCCAAGCATTCTCTTAATGAAGTGAAATTGTCTTCCATAATTTCTCCACTTTCAACCATAGTATTCCTGGGGGGGGGGGTCTTTAAACTTGTGTTCTCCTCTATAATAGAAAATGTTTGGTATGCTCTTTTGAAATGGAGTTTTCTCAGGGTTTAAAGTGGTAAAGGTTTCTCCACTTTAAACTCATGTTACCCTCCCTAAAACAATCTCTAGTCATTTTGATCTTTCTCTTGCCACATAATCTACATGTTTGAAGACTATGTGAAGTTGAATGGCTCACAAAGAGCCCACGAAAGATCAAGTCTTCCTAAGTGCAAAACTCCAACACTCTAAAGGGATGAAGCTAGGATTGTGCCCCAAGTCAATTTGGTAGAATGGATACCAGTCAATCCTTGGCACTAAGCCAAAGGAGGTCAATTATATGTGTGCCAAAAACACATGATACCAATGAGGTACAAAAAAATTTGAGATGTTTATCCTCCCAACAAAAAACTCAAGACTATCTCTAGGAGAGTCCAAATTTAAGTGGAAATTTAAATGTTTCTCCACTTTTAATTGGAGTTCTCTTATCTAGTAGTCCTAATCTTTGCTCTTCTTGTGTGCTCGCTTAGCATATTGCCTCATAATCTTCAAATTTCAACACCGTGCCATAATGATTCAATTTTAATTGGTTAGCGAAAGCAATTTAACAAAACATAAAAACCAATAACTTATTTGTCAAGAACAAGTATAATTCACTCATGGACAGTAGAGACACTAAATATGCTTCGCACTATCCTAAATATGCTTCTCATCGCCTCAGTATCTTCTAATATGTACGTATCATACAAGTACATATTCAATGATTGAATATAAAGATTTAACTAAAATTGAAAAGAAAGTTATTGTATGAAAGCTGTACTCATGATTCCCCTTGGCTCTTCCCTCCACGTAACTCTAATATTTTCGTTATGAAAACCAGACACTACAATCTCTTACGCGCGCGCACAAGCGTACGGGAGAATTGAACCGCCAACCTCGCTTCAGTTAAAAATAACTTATCTGTCCTCCTATCAAAATTCTACTCAAACGCGAGGGTTTTGCACTTAAATTCGGAGAAATTGATTGCACAATTGGAAAATATCCGGCCTCTTTTACATCAATTTTCCAACCAAAGATGCTGCCGTAGTTTTTCAAACAACTTAAAAAAAAAAATTACTCCAATTTCATAGATCTCCAAACGAAGTTGCTTAGAATGGAAAACAAAATCGCCCAAAGAAAAAATTAATGTCAAAATAAAGTTGCTCTAGATTTTACAAATTAGCAAACAAAATTGTTCTAAGTTTTACAGAAGAACCCTAAATTATAGAAACTGAAATAAATTGTACAAAATTACTCTGAGCTTTGAAAATATGTAAATGCACCAAAATTTTTAAAATGGTTAAACAAGAATTGCCTTACAATCTATCAGAAAAATTTTCTCTTAAATTTCAGAATAAGCAAACAAAATAGCTCTTGACTATAAGAAATTGCTCTAAAATTCAAGAATAAACAAACAAATCGCTCCATTAAAATTAACAATAAAAGTAGCTCTCGATTTTAAGAATTTACTCAGAATTTTGAATATAAGCACAGAAAAGCGCTCCATTACAAATTAGCTAATAGAATAGCTCTAAGAAATTACTCTAAATTTGGAAATAAGCTAACAAAATCTCTCCATTACATTTTATCGAATAAAAGAGCTCTCAATTTCAAGAGATTACTAAAAGAAAATCGAATATAATGTAAGACAATTGCTCTCAATTTGGAAAAAAACATACAAACAAAAATTCTTCTGGATTTAGACTCTAAAATTGCTCTAGATTTTCAAAATTAAAAAAAACACAGAATCGCTCTAAATTATGAAACAGCGCAAACGAAATTGGAAAAAAAGACAAATATCTAATACAAAACAGCAGACAAAAATTGCTCTACTTATTCTGTAATTTAGCAAGACCAAAAACTCGCTCTAAATTTTTAGAAATTAAAAAAACCACAAAAGTCCCACAAAATTCTTTCTAAATGCGCTAAATATTCAAAATTGGTAAGCAGATTTTTAAATGCAGAAATGTGAAGAAAAAAGGAATTTTCACACATTGCATTGCATACCTTAAAGATTTGAGTGACAGTTGATCTGCTAACAGAGAAACCCTAGAAATTTTTATGGCGTACATAAAGGGAGTAGAGGGGGTAAATTTAGAGCGAAAAGCCAAATCGATTTGTACTGGCAATTAGGGTTTTCCGCTTATTTAGAGGTGAAAAACGCAATTTTTTGGCGAAATTTTCTTCTCCTTTGGTTGTCTGACGGCAAATTAATATGAATAGAATAGAATAGAATAGCTTTTAATATGTGTGCTTCGAGGTACAGTAGTCCGTTTTGGAGTTAGCCACGTTTAAAGAGTGTACCCCGTGAATCTTCTTGACGTTCGTGTACATATTTAGTTATTAGTAAACTTTTTCCCTTGTGTCATTCTATAATCTATGCTTAGATTTTTTGATAAAATAAGCATAGAATCTCGTTTGTTTTCTAAGAACTTTTTTGGTTGAGACACCGAATTCCTCGAAGGGAGAGGGAAAAAATATTTTGCAATTAAGGTTGGTTGCCGTGATTTTGCAATTGTGCTCCCTTTAGAAGGTCAATACTAAATGGATCAAACTCTCATATTGTAGTCGAGAGATCATTCGGTTTAGTGGCGAGGTGGTTGTGAAGTAGCTAGCCTTTTAGAGTTTATATGGGATTGTAGAGAAATGAAAATGAAAATGGGATTTTTTAATAGTTTAAGATGTTCGGATTTAGAAAATATCTTTTCAATGCATTTAAGGTTAATTAAATATAAGAAAATTTTAAATAAAGAGTTATAAAAAATATAATAATTTTGAAAGGTAATAGTGACAGGATTTAGTTGGCTTTGATGGTTGAAAAAGAGTAGTACATTATTCTGATTATATTTTTTAATTGTAATTCAAAATTGCTTAAAATTAGATGGGTTGGAATTAGAACAATAAAAATTGAATTGGGTTTGTCCTTATAATTTTATGGAGGGGTGCGAACATAGATGTAGATATCTCCTAAATGATATGGTTATATTGATGGTTTTATTTGGTCCTAGGCAAAAAAGACTTTTGGTACCTATATAAGATGTTTGCTTGATGTATATTTATGTAAGGAAAATTGGGTGGTGCTAAGAAGAACTATTGGGACATGTTATAGCAAAAAGAAAGAACAACTGACTTTCTTGCTAATAGTCAAACCCCTGAATTGATTTAATAGATCAAAACATAGAATAAAAAGTTGTTGGACACTAATGTAGACAAAGTAGTTGATAATCGAATCTACTAGTGTCGATGACTAATATACAAATGTGTTGTCTTAATTGTCAATTAGATGCTTTTTTATATTTGATTGTCATCTTTAAATACATAACCTTAGACATAGCTCAAAGCCTTTTAAGACCCAGGGCCACTTGACATAAACATACATGTGCAAATTGGTTAATTCTAGAAGGCCTGCTTAAGATCATAAGCATGTGTATAAAGTGGTGTGAAATGAAAGGGGAAAGTGCAAGTTATGCACTTTTCTCCTCTGTGTTTTGCCCCCACTTTGGTGTGTGTGCTAAACTAGGTGAGCATGCATTCCAAAGTAGAATTGGCTAAAAATAGTTTTAATAAAACAAATACAAAAATTATGGATCATTAAATTTTAGTAGTCAGAATAGGTGGGTGTTCCCTCTTGTCCCTGATATGTAGTAGACATTTATTAGTCCTATCATACTTTTGAAGGAAAAACACTAATATGTGAAAGTATGCATAGACTAGAGAGAGAGAGAGAGAGAGAGAGACTTAGTAGATGCCTAGGTCATATTGTTTATACTAGTACAAAGCAATGCCCACAAATCAAGGAGATAAAAATAAAAATGAAAATATGACTAAATTCTAAGTATGATCATGTAAATCTAAAATGTGATTAAAAAATGAGTATAGTACTAACATGTGTGTTTAAACAATGTGTATGGAAGATGTTCTCATGTTTTGCCCTCAATGAGCAAGTATGAAGACAAAAAAACTTACAACAAGAAATAACACCTTAACCCCAATTGACAAGATCAAGTGAATGCAATTGGAAGAACATTAAACTAAAGCACAATATAATATGTATGTAATATGTAATATAAAGTAAGCAAGTGATAAATGCGAAAAAGAGACTAACCAATGGTTTTAGTGTACTCAAATAGTAACGAGTCTACCTCAATAGGATCCAAAGATGTATCATGAAAATTGTTTTCCCTCATGGTACAATCCTCAATAATGCATTAATCAAAAAGTGTCTTTATGAACAAAAGCACAACACCTAAGGGTGCCATATGTGGTATGTGTACTTGCTATTGAAATTTTCTAGTGGATATTGCTTATCTATCTCTCCTTCATTGTCATCATGTTTGCTAGATTTGTCTGTAAAATTAATGTAAGATGTGTCAAGTGTATCATTAGAATTTTTTCCAAGACTAGTATTGATAAGATTAGACAATCCTCAATTAACCCTGGTGGAACAACAACTCACACACAACCTGATGGATAAGCTATCCACTAATTAAGTAGCCACATGGTTCATATTATGGTTCGTTTACTTGTCGACCCAGGGATGTGTCTATTGACATGGTATATGTACTATATGTATGGATTTTGGATTCCTAAGAGACCGAGGTCCTAATGCCCTGTACAAGGAAGGAAAATATAGAATTTGAGAAAGTGAATGCTTAACACATAAAGGAAACCTATCCTAAAACTGGAAAGATTTTCAAACAGATTGGAAAATACACAAGTTAATGGCTACAGGTTGAAATCTTATGATAAAAAAGGATGTTGAACTATAAGTGCATCTAAACTAACGAGGGTGGAGACCCAGCTACAGTCCATGACAAGTGGGCCCTTGCTTGGATAAAACCAAGCCTTTCTCTCTCCCTCTTACTGAGCTAATAACTAAATTACAACTACTTGCAACAATGTATTGAAATGAAGAAAATAAAAATTCACTCTTCTATTGATTTCACAAAAGCTATTACATTCAACTTGTCACAATATCTTCACTAGATTTCTTGATATCCTCTACTAGATCTTGTCAATCATATATGTATTATTGTTGCTACATGCATCTCCATTACTCACAAATATGCAAAAGGTGGGTGCTTTATTTAGGAAATAACAACAAAACTAGGAAACTAGTTCTTGGATGGGTAAGAGTTACTTTCCCACCAGGACTATACAATATTTAATTACATATGCTCAAAAGAAGGATGATAGGGAATCAATTGAGAAGAATAAGGATGAGTCAGTTGGCTCATCTATCTTCATAAAAACTCCATCTGTGTACTTGAGAATTCAAATTTTGCCAGTTGTCCTTGTTCATCACTTTGTTGCATGTATGTTATTGTCTCAACTATAGGTCTGCTACAGTCTTGGTTGTGGGTGATCTACAACCTTGGCTACAAAAAATGAATCATGGTTACTGCAAGCTAGTGACTAACTTTGCTACAATCATTTTGTTGCATTCAAACAACTTAGGAGCATAACAAATATCATGACTAAGACAAGAAATGTGTACATTACTTTGAAAACAACTACTTTAAATATACAATATCCAATAAACATCATAAATATTAAACTTTGTGCTTTATAGGATAAAAAGGCTATTAAAAGAGTGCAATCTGATACGAAATGCAGGCTAAAGCAAGAAATAAAAAGTATGAAATAGAGACAATTCTAGGGCTCATCACACCCCCCAACTTAAGTCAGTTCTTGTCCTTAAGCAACTAAGTTATTTGCATATACATGAAGCAAAATTCCCTAAAGTCAAATGATTTTGTGGAGCCCTCAACTTACTTCAAATAAAAGCCTTTTCTATCCTCAATTCTCTTCCATCTTGCATCCTTTGCTCATGTGTTGATTTCCTAATTCCCCTTCCAACTAAGGATTGGGAACAAGAACAAGGGTGGATGAAAAGCTAAGTGTAACCAAGCAAATTGGAATTGTCTGATTGAACCAATATGCCTACACACCCTTTGAACAACTGCCCTAAAATTGTACATAGAATGGGGCTCTTTTCTTTGTAGCTCAGGGGTAGGTTCTTGCCACCTTTGTTTGGAAAAATTGAATGAATCCTTACTTATCTAAGGTGCTAGTTCTAGGTATTGATCATGTGTTGTGACTTGGTCACGCATAGTCTAATTAGCAACCTCATGCATGTTCATCAGCTCTACCTATTCATCTACAACTTTATCAATGCCCTTGACTTCACCCCTAGTTTGGAGAGGGATAGATTTTTCATATTCAAAGTATTTCAACATCTTCTCTCCCATTTTCTTCTCATTATGCACGAAGGAGCTAAAAGATTTCGATTGTACATCCCCAACGTACAAGTTGAGGTTCTATTCTGAATTATACAAGACAACAAAATAATACAGATAAAATTCACATAGTTGATGTTGCACCTCAAATATGCTTCATTAATAAGCTCTAAAGAATGATCAAGGGGTGTCTATTTTAGGGGACAAATCACAATAGATACTCATAAAATAAAATTGAGTCATTGCTCTTTTAAATAAAGAACATATACCCTGGGAAGGGGCCTACAATCAACCAATTGGATAGTGAGTCGTGCCATCTTTTTAACCTTTTTATTTCTTCCTTTTCTCTTTCAATTCTCCTCAACCTTTCTTCAAGTTCCTTTTCTTAGGGCACAGTCTTTTCGCATGGCCCTAATGGTCATGTCCCTTTTCCATGACAATTTATCAATGCTAGCCCCATCATTTTCCGTGCCCTTTGTGTCTCTTTGCTTAACAACAAAAACTATAGAAAAAGACACAAAATCAGTTGCCTTATTACCCGTGTCAACTACTGCCGGTTGATCCTAAGCAGGTTCCTCCATAGCTCCACGTTGGGAAAGGTCTACCTCTGTTCATTTTATCTCCTCTTCTGCCACTTGTGCCAGTGTATCTATCTTTCCATTATTGCTCTCATATTGTTGCAGCCAAGCCTCTAGATATGCAATTTTCCTCAAGGTGGCCTGCAACTCAGTATTGTCCGTCGTGGCTACAGGGACATATTCTTCTTCAGAATCCTTTTTTGTAGGCTCTGATGAAGGGTTTGATTCTTCATCAAGATGAAAATTTAAGTTGCTTGATGTTTCTATAATCTCCCTAATGTTGTTGGCAGAGTGTGCTTCTTTCTCACAGGTTGAATCATTGTCAATTAAAACATAGGTTGCAGGCGGTATAGGAGCCTTTTGTTTTGACCCGTGTTCCTTTAGTCAATGTGAGCATCTAAGTTTTGAAACCTTTGGCGTAGTGGTCACTTTTTTTTCCTTCCGAGCAGGATCAGAGGAAGAGGGGATATCAATGGTTTCATGAATGTTAGCCCCTTCAATTGCATGCTCCTCAACCAACATTGCTACAAGCTTAGCTTGTGATGTTGCAGCTGTGGCTCGTGATGCTACATGCTCTGCTCCTCCGCCTCTTTCTACTTCCTCATCCGATTAAGGTTGTAGTCTCGATCTTCTTTTTTCCATTAATCTCCTTCCAAGTGACCCTAGCCCAATGGGGTCTAAGGCCCCAACATTGTCTACTGCCAAAAAAAATTCCTATGTGACATTTGGAAACTAATTTTGCAAGTTTTTTCTTTATAAGAAATAGAATTAACAATAGCAAGAAAGAGTATTATACCTTTCTTTTTGGTATTCTTTAGCAAATTTGTAGAGTAAAATTAGAAAAAAAATTGGAAACATTTACCAAGTACTTGTTATGGTGGAGATGGCTTAAGACTTTGAAATGATCTATATACAGTAGAGACTATCATCCCTCGCGTGTGATGTATCTGATGATATAAGTTGTGACCTCTTCCCAAAGTATTGGCAATGATAGCCTCTTTGTCCCTATGAGGAATGGTCAAATTATTCTCTGAGTGCGGCAAACTCATTTTTTGTAGCAATTGCATTCTAGCCCTAGCTAGTCAGTTTTCACCGATGACAAGTAGCCCTAAAACTTCAACTATAATTTCCTCTAAAATATTTACATGAAGCCTTTTAACTGTTGCTACACCATTATTTAATGTCTAAGCAAACTCATGAGTAAGCTCATCATTATAACCCTCTAATTATTCAAAATAATTCATCCAGCCTGCCTGCTGGAAAATGGGTAGTATTGGGAGATCATTCAACAGGGTTGTATGGTATATGGGTCATTCTAAAGGATATCACCTCCCTTGGTTGCAGGTAGACTTCTAGCAAGGAAATTGAACCCTGTAGTAAGGAGCTTTTTAAAATGAGTAATTTTTTGATCAAAATGGTAGGGTTTTGACAAAGGTGCAGGAAAACAGGATAAATGTGTGTTCGATAGTAGTGGAAAATCAATACAAATGTGTATGCATGCCAAAGAGGAAAGGTTAAACTGTTAGTTAGCGTAAGGTAATTAATCATTATTAGTTAAACTACCTAGTGGGTTTCCGCAATTATGAAGAGTTCAAGCAGCAACATGCTGAGATGCGTGTGTGCTCACCCCTTGGATGAATGAATGAATGAAAGATTTTAATAATGTCCACGAGGCCAAGCAGCCTATGGGACCAAGGAAACAACCCCTCAAGATATTTTCAGTCTCCTTTCAAGATCCGATCTTCTGCTATGAATCTTGACCAATAAACTAGTCGTATCAAGAAGTCGAGACTCCTCAAATAACTCACTGAGGCTGCCCACATTCCAGTTGTTATCAAACTAACCACGAATATTCGCATACGCATCACATTTAGTGACGAAATGCCATTCAGTTTCAACCACCCCTTTGTCGCAAAAAAAAGCAAGTTCTTTCAGCCCACTCTTCTTTGGGAATCGTCCATCTACCTTATTACATCCCCAATTTTTATCTTGCTATACTTTTACTTTTTACTTGGACATAAGTAAATTGGTTGTGATGTTTAGAATAATGACAAGGAAAAACATGGATTTTATTGAATGTCATTTTTTGAAATCATAGAAATTATTATGTTATTATCGATTTAATATTTGTATTATGAGATTTGATTTATTAGTTGAATTAATTGAATAATGATGCACTAATCACATATTGTTTGATGACAAGTGAAACAAGATTTCAGGTTATCAGATGACTCTCAGAGAAAAGAGAGAGAATCTTTCCAGGAAAGAGATGTAGACCTCGGGTTATGAGTGAATTATTTGCCAAACCAAGTTATAAGTGTATAACAATAATGTGAACCAATGTGTTGTAAGAGGCAAGCTTTGTCTTGTCAGTTTACTTCTGAATCCAATCAATAAGTAGTCGATATTGTTTTCAAAACTTGCTAAGTCATATTAAGTCGTCTTAGTCGTTAATAACGTTAACGACGTCGTTTGAGTTTGATTTATAACTATTTACGTTTAACATAAATATTATGATGTTATTGTCGTAAAATGATTGTCTTATTATTATTATTATTAAGATATTTGATGTATTATAAATGATTCTTAACATTAAGACGATATAGTCAAGTTAGGAATACATGAATTGTGTCGACAGATTATGATGGGGAGACAAGCTCAACCCAATCACAATATCCGTAACCCATGATTTAATAATATCTTTTTATTGAATAAACTATATCTATTTAATGTAATAGGTGATGTTATGAGAATTATAATTGATGTAATCAATATAAATAGATGCCTTAGCATCGAATGAGGATAATACCTCATATTGAGTCGATGATAAAATGTTTGAGTAAGCTGAAGGCTTATTTGTAGGAAAGTCTTCAATAGTGTTAGTGGTTGATCGAACCACTCATTGTGCAACATTTAAGATTAGTTATGTTTAATTGATGTGTCGGCCACGTCTTAGAAGGAGGACTGTGGTTTTAACTGCCACAACTGACGAGTCTTGAAGCAATAATCTCCCATCGACATGTGGAATTTACGCTTAAATATTGGTCTTCAGTTTTGATTTAACCATGATAGACTGTTAAGATTTGATTAAGTTGGTAACCGAACATTTCAAGTAAGCTATTTTGAGTTATTTTCTTGTAGTCGTTAAAGACAATGAATGCTACTTATATGGTTGATACTTGGTCATGCCAGTAAGGTTACTATTATAATAGACTGAGTTGACCTTTTACTTAATGTTTTAAAACTGTTGATCATACCCGATCAGGGAGTGAAAGATACATGAATATCTTAGAAGGAGAATGTTATAAGTTATCATGAGCTTGAATGAATAGTGTTCTTATAGAATTAAGTTTGAAGCAAGTCAATACAGAGTTTGATAATAACCATACGATAGACTCTTGAATGGATGAACCATGTTTCCTTACTTCAATTGAGTTGTATAGTAATGAGGTTATAAGGATTTAACATTATGTTATGTATAGGTTATATATATTGATACATAGCGGATAATGTTATTTAACCAAGAGTTCTAGATTCATAAAAACTATTAGTAAACCTTTGTATCATATCAATGCTAGTAACTTATAGATATATGGAAGATGGAATAAGGTTATTATGAGAATCCTATTTAAGAGTAATTGTCCTTGTTATTCATGAAAAGATCTAATTCAATGGAGTAGGTTAAGTATTCCTGAGAATGACCTTGTAGGGATATTTATACTTAGGATATGTTTTGTTTATAAACATTATCAAAGTTATTTTATGTTCCTTTGTATAGGAGACAATACTTTTTGAAAACTATAGTATTCTTAACCCTGGGTTAAGTTAATCAAGGGTTATTTGCGAATCTAGAACTCCTAGATATAAGATATGGTTATATTGTTATATTGTATTAACAAGGAATATTAGGGTAACCCTAGAGTTGACTACCAACCAATTGAATGGTTATGTCATATAGACTTACTCAAGTCAAAAGGTATTTATTATTGTGACTCTTAGATTAAACTATTGCATGAAAAGGGTTGGTAAGAGATTTAAACTATGTGAATAAGACAGTATCCAAGTTGAGTAGGGGTGGGTGAATACAACGACTATGTTCTTTATGAACAATATTGATATTAAAAACTTTGGCCAAAGTATTGCATTTGTTTTCTACATGCATTGTCGGTTCACTGTATTCAGATTACTCATCCTATCAAAAATCATACTTAGCTAGAGGGTATCTAGGGTTGTATGGTTGATAGAGTTGAGTAGAATACAACACTATGTACTCGGAAAGGCAAATTACCACAGGTCACCTAAGGTTTATATTCCTCGTGAAGGGTAGGTCCACTTCCTATGTGGAAGATGTGTGGGAGACCGCCGGTCTGTGGTTAGAGGTAAATCACTGGAAAGATGCTCTCTCTCCAAGTAGGAAACGTGCCAGGACTTGTGATAAAGATGTCAGATATTCAGATGCAGTATTTATTCCAAATTTGTATATGTAATGGTTTTACATTTGTAAACATTGTAAATGAAAAGACAATATGGGTATATTGTATTTTGAAAAAGAAAAGAAAAATCTTGTGAATGTAGTAATTGATTATTTGTTGAATAAAAGAAAAATTTTCTTTATCTCATTTTTTTACCTTGTTGAGTTACTTTATGGTAAATTTTTGGTTTTCACTATGTTATTAGAACGTGGATGTTACATACCTGTCTCACATCTAATATGATGGGACCCAGTCCTTAGCTGAGCCACTAAGATCCTCGCCTTGCCCCTGAAAGCAGCCCACATAAATTCTTTTTCTCCATGCTCCCTCGAAGGGTTAAACTCTCTAACATAAAGTCCTTTTTTTCTACCAATCTGATTTGACCACATGGTAGTCCTGAATTTTTCTAACACAAACTTTTTCATTTCTTCCTTAGTGATAGGACAATCATGTAATCTAATGTCCCACTTATCCATCCACTTCTTGTTTTGCTTCATCCATGTCTTTAATAAAAGGTCACTTGTCCACAAGTGACATGGTAAGTGAACTACGGTGTAATGACATGTGCGATGGATGTTAAAGTCTACTAATGGAAGTGCAAGAGGGAACTAGAAGGAATTATGGGAAAGTAGGATGTAAAACACTTGTTTAAATGTAAGTGTAACTAAATGATGAATATAAAAAGAAATCATTAAAAAATAAATAACAATCATGACTTAGGGATATTTACATTATTACGAATGATGGTGTGTTGAGGTGGTATGAAGCACAGGTGTTTGCATGAAAGTGGATGTGATTGATGTTGGATGATTATTGTTGAATCTAAAGCTAACAATAGGTGGCATACTGGAGCTATCGTATTGATGTCATACATGGTGCTCATGAATGAAGAGAATAAGAATAGGATCAGAGGATTCTATTGATGGAGCAATTGATTGATAGGAATAGGAAGTGGGTATATGATAGATAGAATTATAGAAATAAATCCATTGTCCTAGAGCATAATGTTCAATGAATGATGGGATGGGATGGAAAGAAGTAATTGAAGTTGAGCAGAAGGAAGTTTATGTGGCCAATGTGATAGAAGAAGTGTTGTACAAACAAATGAATTTTGGTGTCCTAAGTTACAAAAGAAAAGTTGTGTTGAGTTGAACATGGCTACTATTGTGGTGATGGAAAAACTAACGTGTAGAGTGTCCTACATCCATGCATTTGGAACTTATAGTGGTTGTGAAACCTATAGGAATGCACATCTATCCTATAACAAATGTCAATCTACCTGAAGCTAATCAGATTTGACTTTAATGGACTTGTAGCAACGTTTGGACCACTTGTAGCAAGGTTAGGCCAAAAAATTTAGTTTGCCATTATTATGAATGTTTTTTTTAATATAATATTGAACAAATGGTATCAAACCTCAAGGGGGTAGTGTTTTAGCTTGGAGGCTCATCCACTATTGTGACCATTATGCCACCATGTGTTTCTAAGAACTGGGGGAGTTCTTTGTTGACATGAGGCTAGCTTGTTTGAAGGAACTATTGAATGGATATGTCCTTATCAAATGGCTTCTTATAGAGCTTGAGGTGGTGGCCATTGATCATCAATCAAAATTGGACTGGGTCAATGATCATCAACTTGACTCCTCCATTTGGAAACATGGATTTTATCTCATATGGGCCAAGCCATCATGTCTGTAACTTCCCTTTATGATCTTTGTACTTTGAATAATATAGCTGCAATGCCTAATCACTTGGCTAAAATTCATTAGTTTTGATGAACCTATCATGCCATTGCGTCCTCTATTTTTATATTATTTCTATATGGTGGGCTGCTTTTATTAACTCGTACAATGTATTCAATTGCATGATTCTTTCCTTTTGTACTTCAGATAGATCCATCCAAAGTTCAAGGGCAGTCCTCAAAGTCTTATGTTCAAATTCAATGGGAAGGACAAATTTCTTACCATAAACTAATTCATAGGGTGTAAACCCTATTATTATTTTCCATGTAATTTTGTGTGACCAAACAACTTTTGGAAGGTGTGTTGCCAACTCACAGTGATGTAGGGCTACTATCTTAGTAAGAATACCTTCCAATTATCTATTTGTCACCTCCACTTGGCCATTGGAATGTGGATGATTTGGGGTAGACCTTCTATGTTGAAGTTGGTATTCACAAACAAGGGTTGCTATCAAATCTAAAGTGAACTGTGGTCCCTCATCAATGACTATTTCTCTTGGGACTCCATAGCATGTGAAGATCTCCTCATACAAAAACTCTGCTAATTTTTCATCTCGTACATGTATTAAAGCTTTTTTTTCTTCCCATTTGGTAAGGTAATCAATGCAGACCAATATGTATTCCTTCCTCTTGGATGGAGGATCAATGGGCCTTTTAAAATCTAGTCCCTATTTATCAAATAACTCCAATACTAGTTGTGTCTATAGAGGCATCTCATTTGACCAAGTGGGCTTTCCCATTCTCTAGCAACAATCATAGTAGCATGTACAAGACAACATCTTTCATAGCATGGGCCAATAGTATCTAGTAGTCAACACCTTAGAAACTATCCTCTCAGCCACAAAATGTCCCCCATAGGGTTTATCATGATAGGCTTGGAGGATGTCAAAGACCTCATCCTCCCTTATACATCGGTGGATGACATTATCAATCCTATGTAAACAAGATATCCTGCTGTCCATGAATAAGGGAGACTTCTCTCCACTAAACTACACTTCTCCTTGGGTGAGAAATGTGGAGGAGCTTTTCCTATAACCAAATAGTTAGCAATATCTACATACCATGGAGTATTAATTGTTAATGCAAATAAATGTTCATCAAGGAAGGAATCATCAACAATGAGGGTATCCTCATTAGAAGTGATGTGAAAAAGAACATATGCAACCATATTGCATTTACTAGGCTTATCCAGAATGGTAATATTGAATAGCTACAACAACAACCACCAACACACCATTTTGTCACTCGCCACTAGTTTGTTCATCAAGTATCTTATTGTTCAACAATCACTATGAATAAAAATAGGATAGCTAGTGATATAGTGATAGAATTTATTGATTGCATACACAATTTCAAGAAATTCTTTTTTAGTGACTGTGTAATTAAGGTTAGCACCTTGCGGATTTTTACTAATAAAATAGATTACATATTTCAATGGCCCATCTTTCTATCCTAGAACAACTCCTATAGATGTGTCAAATGAATCAATGTGGATGTGAAAATGAAGTTTCTAGTTAGGTCCACATAGCACCAAAGTTGTGCTCAACAAATCTTTAAGAGCTTGGAATGCTTCCTGACATGCTTTTGTCCAAACAAAGTGAGCATCTTTAGCAAGTAGCACAAATAAAGGTGTTGCTATCTTACTAAAATGTTTTATAAATCTATGGTAATAACCAACATGTCTAAGGAAGCTTCTAACATCTCTTTGTTTTTGTGGTGTTGGTAGGTTTGTGATAACTACAACTTTAGTAGGATCAACTTGTATTCCTACTAGGGAAATGTAATGCCCTAACACAATTCCTTTTGTCATCATCATGTAACATTTTCATTGCTCGATGACAAGTTGTGATCTTGGCTACATTGCAAAACTTTCTCTAGATTGGCAAGGACTTCTTCATATGTATTCCATAGACTATTAAGTTATTCATATAAACTTCTAAACAGTCAGGGATTAGATCAAAAAATGCCCAAGATAGCCCTCTAGAAAGTAGAAGGGGCATTACACAATCCAAAAGGAAGGATTGCATATGTATAAATATGTCATGTCTCCATATTGATGATTCATAATTGAATCGATTATGTATTCATTCAAATGAAAGATATGAAGCCATATTAAATATTATAAATAAAATATATTTACATAAAATGTATTAAATATTATATAAATTATATATTCTAAATCATATTATAAATTAAATATATTTAGATTTAAATATCATGAATATTATAGATAAAACATATATTATATTATACAGTAGATATATTTAAATTGAATAATATAAATTAAATTACATATACTTAAAATTAATATTCAATATATATTATATTCTAAAAGATATATATTATAAAATAAATGTATTAATATCATAAAGGGAGGGGATCGACCCCTTTACCAAAGGAGAGCCTTAATCCACATAAATAAGGGGTTACGTAGTTAGCAAATCTGTATGAAAGGTCAGCGGTCAATGCAAGGTAATCGATCCATAAAAGAAGTATTAATAATATTATAAGTATAAACTGCGATCATCCCATAGTCAACGATCGCATTAGTAGATTTACTAATACAATGAAACCAAAGACAAAACAGATATAAAACAAATCGACTTGTCCATGCTAAGAAAGGGTGTTGATTTCCCACAAATCAGCAGTCTTTTAGAATAGTAATCAACTCTAAACTAATGGATGATTAGTTACTCGTTGATAGGCACCATTAGCAAACAAGGGCTGCGCTGCAGCTGGAGTCCCTGCCTAAAGCTGCAAGGTAATTGAAAGGGCATTGTTTTGAAAGTAATTTTGTTGGATTGAAAACTGTATCCATGTTGTTTTTGGGTGTTTTTCGCATAGTTCTTACAGGAGACTGGAGCACAGATTCAATTGTTTACAAATTTGTTTTCAATGAATTGGGTCAACATTATGGAAATTAAATTTAAAACAATAAATGAAAGTAATTGTGCACAGATTATTTGTAAAGGGGGACATACAGGTAATTAATTTTGTAATATAGAAATATAAATATTTCAAAAACAAACACATAGAGTCGAACTGAGGGACTTTGAAACAAAGACTAGTTTAAATCTAACGAAATTGACTAAAACATGTTCAATCAAGTTCAAAATAGTAACTAGATCAAATTTTGCCACTTGAAAGTTTAAATATCCGCCAGGTTAATGTAGCAGGTAGAAATTGATATGACTAATGCTGATGAGTTAGCCTGAAATTTTGAAGATTTAACTGAATTCCGTACTGCCATTTGAACAGTTAACCAATATGCTTTTTAAAATAACAAACTCATGCAGCTCACAACTTCTACTCCACTTATACCATACAAGTTTAAAGCATGATGTCAATTCATCCTCAGCAGCAATCCTACTCTTTAATCAGTCAGGCGTGTTTCTAGCTTAGGCTTGTGATCTGAAAGGAAGTGTTTCTTCTGTCTAGGTTTCTATGTCAATTGAAGGTCATAGACTTCTCCAAGGAAAAAATGTGATATGTAAATGTCATCAGATGTTTCTCTTCAACGAAACCCATGATAAGGACAAAGTATGGTAGTTTTCCCATGCAACTTTGATTTGCCACACAGCAGAGCAGTCAAACGCAGGAATTACCACTGATGGCAAGCCCAGCAAAATGCAAATGCATAATATAATGTAAAATGATATAATGCATAGCATGAAACAGATTAATACTGCCAGCCATTATCCATATTCACTATTTCACAAGCTGAAACAATATCCTACAATTCAACAGTAGAACATGATCAGGAAAAAGTCGGTTATTAGAAAATTACATAACATATTTCTTTGGCTTAAAAGTTCCAATTATTGAAATTGTTGTACCCGTCACTTGCTAGTTAATAAAATATGATACACAACCAAGCATTGAAGATAGGAAAAACAGGCACGTCATATTATTACCGTAAAGACAACTCCCATCTTTGTACATTTGTCAACGGTAATATTGATCACTTTGCCTGGGGGAACATTAAAAAACTAATAGAACATTATACATGACAATATAATGTAAGTCATGCTATATATTGCCGACAAAAAAACTAAGCATTTCAGTAGCTCTATCTTGGGAGGCCCTGTCTTACAAAATACAAAGCTCCTAGCAGCACATTTATCTTTTCCAGATCCTACAGCAACAACTCCTGATCTATCAATGTGCTTTTTTGTATCTGTAACCCTTCTAAGACCTGCAAGTCAAAACAGATCAGATCAGTTTTAGCGATTTTAAATGTGACACTTTTTTGAATTTTTCTATGCTTAAACCGGCTATGTGACCCTACCTGCAGTTACAGATTCTCCTACATTTATCTCTTGAAATATTGCATTCATTCCTTCTTTTGGGCTTTCTGCAACTTCTATAGGCACAAAGGCTAATATCAGAACCCAGCAGCTGCACCATAATCAGGTCCAGGTTCGACTCTCCTACCTCTCCTCTGACCCCTTCCTTGACCACATGCTGAAAGATCTCCAAAAATTATGAGAGGAAGGGGGAAGCAATCCTAATAATGGTGGAATCAACACCTGAAAAATTTCAAGGTGGAAAAATTTCCTATGTGCCAGCGGTGGATGTGGAGCTTTAGCTAGTTAAAAGCACAAGAAGTTTTGTGAACTTTTACATTAGATAGTATTTCCAATTCTTGAAAGTTTTGTTTCTGATAATAATTATATTTAATCTTAAAATGCTTGTTGAGCAAGGCTATTGCAGAGGATCTATTCAATTATATATAGCAAGATAAAGAAGCCAATAACTGTTTATTGTTACTAAGTTAATAAGTTTCCTACATGAGCTTTTGACAACTAATTTTCAGATACAGATCAGACCACTTTTTGGGCCAATTTTTCTAAATACATAAAGGTGGCAGTGGCATAACAAATAATATTTATTATTTGTATAGAACATGATAATATTACCAAATAAGACTGCGGTTGCCTACCAAATTTGCCTATTTAGATTAAAAAATCAAACATTGCCAATTAAAAACAGACAAGAAAGAAAGAATGTTCACAGAGACCTCATTCACCGAGCCTGCAAGTGTTTATGGTGGGCGACGTTTGCATAAGTCATTACAACTGTAATCTTGACGGAATCAACCCTATTTCATAGGTGCAGATTCGCCAAAAGTTATAATAAGAACAAGAAACTTTTGTAACAAGGACAAAAGCATTTTAGTATAGAAAAAATTCTAGATTTTTCTCAGGCCTAAAAATGATTTAAAAAAGGCAACTTAGGGAAGGCAGAAAATAAACACAAACCCTGATCACAAGCCTCACAACAATGAAAATTATCATGTAACGAAAACAAATATTCAAATTCAAGCTGTTGGAGATATTTTTAAATAAATGCCGAAGAGTGAAATACCTTCTGAATCCTCATAAACTTGGGGGCAACTTTGCTTGATTTCGTTGTGAGCCAAAGAACACTTTGACGGGCCATCCTCTATATTCTCTTTATTTTCTTTCACCCAAGATGAATTAGATTTTTCTCATGCAGTTATGCCCAAAACAACTTGGAATCAAGATGCATGCCATCTTTAACATCAAGCGAATGAACATAAATTCATAAGAAACAAGTAAAAACCAACAAAATCAGGGGCTAAACAAAACCAAATTTTACCAAGGTATCTGAAATTGGGTTAAATCCAGATTCATAAAAGAAATCACTACCCAGGGAACTAAACAGCAAAACCTTGAAGTAATTTTAAATTCAAATCTGCCTTAGCTTCTTTCTGTAAACACACTAAGATCCTTGAAGTAATTTTATATTCAAATCTGTTAGCTTCTTTCTGTAAACACACTAAGATTTTTTTAAGAAAATACTGCAGGAGGCAAATAAATCCTACCTCTATGGCTGCCCGCCTGACTTCCTTGAACTGTCTGGAAATGATGGAAGACATACCAATTCAATTCAAATTACAACAAACCACCCATCTCAAAATGTAATTCGTTAAGCCCCGGATAAAGCATTAAAAAAAACCTGATCTGTAACACTGTTACTTTCATGTGAGCGTGTGTATTGTTAATAATAAAAAAACTGCTTTGTTTGGCGTGATGCATGCCGCCCCACCATGTATCCAAGCATGCAGCCACGGTTTTCTTCTCTCAAAAAAGTAAATAACATGACAAACATATCAAATTGCCCCCAGAAAATTTTAGAGGATTTTAAGAATTGTAAAAACAAATGCCAATGGGCTGAAAAAACAATGGACCAATGAAAAAATCATTACTGTTGTCATTGCACACCAGAAAATAATACCAAGGATAGACTAAAAAGCTTAGGCTAAACTATCTCAACTAAATTGCCAATGGGCAAACAAATTGCCATTGCGACTTAGGTTTAACCTTGATTATTGTCATTGCACAGATATCAACGGGAAAATAATACGAAGGATAGACTAAAAAGCTTAGGCTAATTTCAACTATAACACTTGCACAAAGTCCAAAGCCCAAAGAAATGCCAACGCCCAGAGAAATGCCAGAGAAATGCTAATACGGTGAAAACAATAGTTACCCTGCCGAAGGCAGGGACTAATAAGACAAATTGGTTAAAACCACGATTTCATAGTGGCGATCAGCAATTAGTAAGGAGATGTAACTATGAATAGAGGCATCTCCTTGTGAAGGGCAGGGTCCTTGAAAAGTCAACCATTGGCAAATTTCTAATCATATAAAGGGAGCTCGGTGGAGAGGCATGAGGGATCAAAAAACACATATCAGCAATCACTCACAAATCCAAGAATCAAATACATCTTAATTGATTCACAGTCAATTAACAGAGAATATCCAACCAACATACAACAAAGAAGATTATCCAAGTATTATATCAACACCCTCAATCATATATTGATATCTGAATTAATACCCAAGTGGCTAACAACCAAGATAGAATTTGAAATATATAAATAAATTAGAATATATATAGGTAGTGAACTGCCATATAAATATCTACCCAAGAGGTAGAAATACTTTACTACAGTCCTACAAAGGAATTTTACATGATAACATCCTTATGAGGAATCAAGGCAATCATCATCCTAGAAATTCACAAAGGAGAGTAAAGCTACAAATTGGTATGATCTTTCTAACTTATATATTTATCTATGCTTAGTCTTGCCCATGATATACTAGGGATAAGTGAATAGTGCCATGTCATTAATCTCTTCTATTACCCTATGAGGACGATTGAGTAGTTAAGGAAGGGCAGTTTAGTTGTTAATTGATTCTCACACGGTAGGTGACCCTCAAGTGGTGAGGAATTTCTGGGTGTGCAATGAATCCCTTGAACCAAATGGTGAGGAATTGTCGGGTGTGGAATGAAGCCTTTGGGCCTATGGCAGTGGAGGACGAGTACCGGTTAGTTTATACGAAAGGTGACCCTCAAGTGGTGAGGAATTGCCGGGTGTGCAATGAAGCCCTTAGGCCTATGAATATTATTATCCAGCGCCTTAACCAACATATACCTATCCTCTGCTAGGGCTAGGTTAGATTAGTGACTAGGCACGATGATAACTATTCCCAAAGTATATCCTGAGGCAAAAGACATATCAAGTATAAGTATATTGCGTATGAAGAAATACAATTGGATATATGCTCTTCCCAATCATGTTATATTCTCTTTCATTATTATTGATTATTGTTATGAAGTAGTGATTTCACTACTAAATTGATCTTAATGGTACTAATGTCTCTCTCTAGTAGTCATTCTTGTGTGTAGATTGGAAAATAAAGGACAACCAAAAAGGGGACATTACAAAATACCCTGGGTACATGTGAATGTTGTTTTATCTTAGTATTCAGGTACAATTCTAATATGGTTAGATCCACTAAAGCCATCTAAAAAGAAGTATTGTTTACCAACTAATGTATCCAAAACTTGATCAATAAAAGGAAGAGGAAAATGATCCTTCCTTGTGGCAACATTTATTTCCCTGTAACTATGCAGATATACCACTTGCCTCCTTTCTTGGGCACAATTACAAGAGGTGAAACCCATTGGTTATCAGATATAGGGTAGATGAAACATGCATCCAAGAGTTTTTCTAATTCCTATTTTACAATATCTCAAACTACATGGTTCATCCTTTGTTCTGGTTGCCTAACAGGTCTACAATCCTCTTTGATGTAAATGTTGTGAGTGTAGAGGTCTAGGTTGATCCCTGTCATGTCATGGTAATCCCATGCAAAGGTTGGTTTATGTCATTTAAGCATGGTCATTAGTTGGCTATGTTGTTGCGGGTTTAACCTGTTATCAATATTTAGTGGCTTATTGGGAAATATCTCTATTTTATTAGACAAGCTTGTCATCGAATCAATGTTCCTACATAGAGTATTGAGTATGCAACTATGAGGCAATAATTGATGAAATGTAGAAATTTATGTTATGAAATTTGAAGCCTCTACTGCAGGAAATAGATTGTTGAGTGGGAAAGACACATCTCAAGTAGTTATTAGTTTGGGGATCAATGCTATATGTGCTTTGCAGAATGTTGGAAAGAATTACATCCTAATCTTGAGTGTCCAATAAAAGGCTATATTTAATTGTCATTAATATCTGTATGGAATATTGGTCTTTATCTTCAGATTCTAGCCATGTGGAGTGTTCTATTTCTAAAGATGACTGGGCTAGCGGGTACATGACCAATTTCTTTGTCACGTTTCTATTATAAATGATCATATTCCCTGACCTGTAGCTGATGAATGCATCAATAATTTCCAACCAAGGCCTTCCAAGGATAAGAGGGTACCCTAAAATGTTAGCCTTTCGCTACAAACCATGAAATATGCAAGATATTCCCATTAATCAATAGTAATCACTAAGTGCTTAATCACTCCCTTGGGTTTAATAGTTGATCTATTTACTAATTGCAACACTATGGGAGTAGGGCAAATGTTTATAAGTTGTAGGGTCTGCATAGTTTCTTTTGTCATAACTTTTATAGCCACCCATAAGTCAATCAAGGTACTATAGGACTTCTTGGGTCAGCATACTTGGGAGGCATGACATTTCCCAACATGATATCAACAAGTTATCCAATAACTTGGACAGTTTGTGGGTCCTTACGTTTCCATCCAGGTTTCCTAAGGCATAATTCACTGACAGTCTTAGTGTAAATGGAAACATATTCAATGGCTTGGAATAATAGAATCTTGACACATACATTTTTTAGTTGGCTAATGAAATGAAATTTAGGTCCAAGCTCCAACTTCTATGAGGCTAATCTTTTTAGAAATGGAGGGCTATTACTGGTGGTTTCAGTCCTAGGTGTACTTGGCTTAGGATTGGATTGCTTATTCAATTGTTACAGGTTAGCTTTGGTGGTAGGATCATCTATAGGAAGTTCTATGATTAGTGGAGTGGTAGGGGTGGAAAGTACCTTTCCTAAGTGTAATTGCATATCACCCACCTCAACTGTATAGGTTGGGTATTGAAAAACTTCATTGTTATATGTTGGTTGAATTAACTTATTGTTAGGATTGGGTGCAGGATGAGTAGGTATTTGTGTAGCTCTAGGTGGATTAGAAGTATTTTGCATTAGGGTTGGTGATTAATGTTGTGTAGGGTGTGGTTGTTGTTGGAAATAATGTTTGAATCAAACCATTGTTAGTTTCCTCTCCATGGTTGTGACCATGGAGCAAATGGTGTTTGCCA